>CM040128.1:212950249-218535542 GCA_022559845.1 Amorphophallus konjac
GGGTTGTCTTCGCCACGCCGGGTGCGTGGAGGTAATGGTCCGAACCTCTTGGCGTTCATTTGCTTAGCTAGTATACGGTCTTTTGCCACTACCGAGAGTGTAGGTACTAGCCCGTGTGTCCATGTCACCGCTGTGAGAGTGAGAGTGACCCGTCCCGTGACTCGATCCGAGTCCGGAAGTTGAGTCGGACTACCCTTGACCTCCGCCGGTTCCTTAACCGCGCACGGTCCGCGCTTTCCCTCGCTTGGGACGACGAGTGAGCTTCCACTTCTGTTAGCGACGTTTTGCCACTAGGAGCTCATAGTGTCGGGCTTAGTGTCTCCCTGGTGTGTGCTGCTGGTCGCGTCTTCATCTAGAGTCCGATGGTGGCACCTAATAGTGTCGTCTCCCGTGTCCATCCCGCATCAGTTTGGTATCAGAGCGAGTCGAGTCTAGGGTAGTCTTTGCATATGTCTTGCATGCATCATGGTCTAAGTCGAGTCTAGGACCATCATTATTTTCAAAACAAAAAAAAGTGTGTTTTAAATTACATTTGCACCCTTTATTCGGTATCTTAAAATGTGTTGTCCGAACGTTAGGCTACGCCTACCGGGAGGTCGCACACTTGCGGGAGTGATCTTCGGATCGATTAACTCCGCCCCGTACCGGATATTGGTTTAGGTCTAAGGGCATCATTTAGTGTGTGTTTGCATTAGTCGGTGTCTTCTAGGCCGTGTGTCAGTTGCATGCCCACCCGTCGAGGTACCCAATACTCGCCACCACCACCTATGGCGGATTCCCGGGCCCGTAGCTCCGATGAGTCCTCGACGGTCGAGATGTTCCGAGCCATTATGGAATGTCTTGACACGCGTATGGATGGCCTTAGTACGCGTATGGATGGCATAGGAACGCGTCTAGAAGGGCAGATGAAAGACCTCGAGGATCGGGCCGAGAGTTCGGATCAGCCCATCCAGGGCTTAGTTGGGAGGATTGCCATCCTAGAGAGGGGCCCAGTAGCGGCGCAACCCACACCGACGAATGGCCAACAAGAGCCGGTGCAACAACCCGCTGTGCCAAGGGCTCAAGTGGAGAATGTTGGGGTTCAACAGGTGCATGTGGTGGATGATTATGCATCTGATAATGATCAAGGGGGTAACGGTCGACGTCATCAATGACGGAATCGTGATGACGAGGATGACGACTGCATTCTTAGGGGTGTGCGTGCGGACCCTCCCACTTTTAGCGGGTCCTTGGACCCTAGGGTGTATTTAGATTGCGAGGCCGGCATGGACCGGTACTTCGAGTGGTTTGAGATGACGGACCACCGAAGAGTCCGATACGCAAAGATGAAGTTGCAAGGGCAGGCCCAAACTTATTGGATCAATGTGGAGAGCCTGCTCAACCAGCGACGTCAACCCCAGATCGGTACTTGGGATGATATGAAAACCAAGTTGAGGGAGAAGTATCTTCCCGCCTCATATCACCAACGTCTCATAGACAAGTGGCAAAGCATCTCCCAAGGGAACCGATCCGTGACCGAGTACACCGTCGAGTTCGATGAGTATTATTTGCGGTGTGGGGTCACGGAAGAGAGCACCATGACGATATCCCGCTTTCGGAGAGGTTTGCCGCCCAATTATCAATATGAACTCTTTCGCCGCAATGCCACCACTTTGGAGCAGGCATATCAGATTGCTCTCGAATTGGAGCAGTTCGAGGCCGAGTTCGAGTCACCCCACCGGTTGGGCTCTTTTCCCCTTCGTAGTGTCGAGCCCCGTGGCTCATTTGGCACGTACCCGAGGGCCCCCATGACTCGACCTCAGGAGACCGCTCGCCCCGAGCCCTTTTCTCCTAGGCCCCGTCCTCCACCCCCGAGGGACCTTCCTCGTCCCCAACATCTTACGGCCCCACCCATAGCCCGTCCACCAGCACCCGCACCTCCTGCATGTCCTTTGTTGCCTACGCCTCCTATCCGTCGGGAGGATAATGGTAAAGGACCTATGATTGGGGAGCCTAGTGGATCACGGCAGCAGTGTTATCGCTGCAATGGGTTTGGCCATTTCGCCAACCAGTGTCCCACCCGCCCATCTCTTCACATTGGGGACACACAGGCCGAGGCTACCACCCCAACGGGCCTCGAGTTAGTCAGCTATGAGGCAGATGAAGAGTTAGCTGACGAGTACTATGAGATGGGAGGTGAGGCCCAGGATGTCCAACAGTCGGACGATACCCACGTGGGGGTCATCAGATGTATCCTCACCCAGCCACAGGCCAGTGATGACTGGCGTCGGACCACTATCCTTTAGGTATTCTGTAGGCTGGGAAAGTAAATTTACAAGGTGGTCATCTATAGCGGGAGTTGTATCAATGCAATCTCCACGAACGCTGTCGCTCGTCTTGGTCTCACACCCGTAGACCATCCTTGTCCCTATCAGGTATCATGGGTGGATACCACTTCCATTTCGATCAGGCTGCGGTGCTTGGTCCCGTTGCAGCTCCACTCCTACCGTGACGAGATCTGGTGTGATGTTCTCCCCATGGAAGTGGGAAGTATCATTCTTGGTAGGCCGTGGTTATTCGACCGAGATGCCACACTCCATGGTGGGTCGAACACCTGTACCTTCGACCACGATGGCCAGCGGGTCGCCCTCCACCCCGTTCGGCCCAGGAGCCCATCAGTCAGGGGTCCTACTGGCCCAAGTACTCCAAAGCCTTCAGTACCCGGGCCCAGTACCCCATCCCCAGCTCAGACTATGACCGTTACCTCTGGCCCAGGAGAGCCCTCGATGAGGAGATTGATGATGATTAGCTCTCGGGAAATGGAGCAGGAGCTTAGTTAGGGTTGTCCGGTGTTTGCCATTACGGTCCGAGAGGTGGAGCGGGACTCCGAGGGTGAGCTCCCACCCGAGGTTGTTCCTATTCTGCAGGAGTTTGCTGATATTTTTCCCGATGAGCTTCCCGAGGGACTCCCACCCATGCGGGATATTCAGCATGCCATCGACCTTGTTCCGGGCTCTTCCTTGCCCAACCTTCCTCATTATCGAATGAGCCCCACAGAGCATGCCGAGCTTAAACGGCAGGTCGATGAGCTTGTGCAGAGAGGATCTGTCCGGGACAGCATGAGTCCATGTGCTGTACCTGCATTACTCGCCCCGAAGAAGGATGGCACATGGAGAATGTGCATTGATAGTCATGCCATCAACAAGATCACCGTGAAGTACAGGTTCCCTATTCCTCGCCTGGATGACATGCTAGACATGATGGCAAGTGCCACTATCTTTTCGAAGATCGATCTTAAGAGTGGCTACCATCAGGTGAGGATTAGGCCAGGTGATGAGTGGAAGACCGCATTTAAGACCAAGGACGGTCTATATGAGTGGTTGGTCATGCCTTTTGGGTTGACCAATGCCCCTAGCACTTTCATGCGGCTCATGAATCAAGTCCTTCGACCTTTCATTGGAGTCTTTGTAGTGGTGTATTTTGATGATATCCTTATCTATAGCCGCACCACAGGGGACCACTTAGACCACCTTCGGCAGGTCTGTCTACTTCTTCGGCGAGAGCAGTTATTTGCGAACCCACAGAAGTGTGCCTTTATGACACCTCAGCTTACCTTCTTGGGTTTCATTGTGTCTAGTACTGGGGTCTCCGCCGATCCGGAGAAGGTCCGGGCCATTGTTAAGTGGCCGGAACCCCGTACGGTTCATGATGTCCGCAACTTTCATGGCCTTGCGACGTTCTACCGTCGCTTCATCCGTGGATTTAGCTCCGTCACCGCCCCGATCACGGACTGCATCCGGAAGGGCACATTTGTATGGACGAAGGCCGCATCTGCCGCCTTCAAGGATATCAAGGAGCGCATGACCCAGACACCTATCCTTCGATTGCCTGATTTTTCGAAGGTGTTTGAGGTCTCTTGTGATGCGTCGGGTGTTGGGATTGGAGGAGTTTTGAGTCAGGAGTCCCACCCGATCGCATATTTCAGTGAGAAGCTGAATGACGCGAAACTGTGATATTCCACGTATTATAAATAATTCTACGCAGTTGTTCAGGCTCTTAGGCATTGGAGGCACTATCTTTTACATCAGGAGTTTGTCCTATACTCCGACCACGAGACATTGAGGTACCTCCATTCGCAAAAGAAGCTTAACTCGCGTCATAGTCGTTGGGTCGAGTATCTCCAGCAGTTCACCTTTGTGCTGAAACATAAGGCTGGAGTGGAGAACAAGGTGGCTGATGCCTTGAGTCGGCGAGCATGTTTGCTTACCACCATGAGTGCCGAGGTCATAGGGTTAGAGAAGATGAAGGAGGCCTATGTTGATTGTCCTGACTTCGGTCAGATTTTTACCACCCTCCAGGCCGGACCCTCGAGAGACCTTGATGAGTATGTGCTTCAGGAGGGTTACCTCTTTCGAGGTAGCAGGCTATGTGTTCCCCGAACTTCGGTTCGAGATTTCTTAGTGTGGGAATTACATGCGGGAGGTCTAGCCGGCCACTTTGGTCGGAACAAGACTATTGAGGTAGTGGAGCATCGATTTTATTGGCCGAGCTTGAAGCGCGATGTTGCTAACACCGTGGCTCAGTGCCGTACATGTGCTACGGCCAAGATGAAGAAGCAAAGCTCAGGCCTTTATACGCCTCTCCCCGTGCCTGATGCCCCATGGCAGGATGTTAGTATGGACTTTGTTTTGGGATTGCCACGTACCTCCAGGAAGCATGATTCGGTCTATGTGGTGGTTGACCGTTTCTCGAAGATGGCCCTCTTTATTCCTTGCTCGAAGACTTCGGATGCTTCGAGGGTAGCCAGCCTTTTTCTTACGCATGTGGTGTGCAAGTTCGAGTTGCCTCGCACTATAGTGTCTGACCGTGATGTTAGATTCACTTCCTATTTTTGGAACACACTATGGCATATGATGGGTACTCACCTCAAGTTTTCTACTGCATACCATCCCCAGACAGACGGTCAGACCGAGGTGGTCAATAGGAGTCTGGGAGATCTTTTGAGGTGTCTAGTTAAGGACCGCATTGGGGATTGGGATCTCATTTTACCTATGGCTGAGTTTGCATACAATGATTCGGTGAATAGGTCTACCGGCATGAGTCCATTTGAGTTTGTCACAGGTCGTAGGTCTAGGAAACCCGTTGACCTTGTCCCCATGCCTATCCATGCTAGAGTGTCGGAGTCGGCCGAGTCGTTTGCTAGGCACGTTAGGAGTTTGCATGACGACATCCGTCGTCACATTGAGGCCAGCAATGCACTGTACAAGGAGTTAGCCGATGCCCACCGACACCACCGAGAGTTCCACGAGGGTGAATACGTCATGATCAGGGTAAGACCTGAACGGTTTCTCTCTGGAACCGTTAAGAAGTTGCAAGCTCGCGGAGCCAATCCATTCAGAGTGTTGAAACGCGTTGGATCCAATGCGTACGTTGTGGACTTGCCCGAGGAATATGGTATAAGCTCTACCTTCAATGTATCGGATCTTGTTGCATATAGGGACCCAGCGGTGATCCGTAGTGAGCCTTTTGAGCCATCTCCTCCCCTTGAGAGTGATCCCACACCTGAGTATCCACTTCTACCTCCAGCCCCTTTTTCACGGCAGTGTGAGCATATAGATCGTATACTGGACGAGCAGGTGACAGTTACCAGGAGTGGATCTTACCCGCGCTACCTAGTGCGATGGAGAGGACGGCCCGCTACTAAGGACACATGGATCACACATGGCGAGTTGCAGCAGATCGATCCGGACCTTCTGGAGCGATATAGGAGCGATGCCGACCCTTACTCGACAGGGTCGAGTTTCTCCCACCCGGGGAGAATTGGTGCGAACACCCGAGCAGTTGAGCGGCGCGACACGCCGAGCCACCGGTACCGCACACGGAGCACGACTCGAGCCACCTCAGCGTCCATCTGGCTCGGAGACAGATTGGAGACTCCGCCTTGAGCCTCCCCATTTTTCATATTTAATTAGACTTTATTTGTGTGTAAGGTGTGTTTATTTCATTTTATACGGTTTGCAATTATGAGTGTACGAGGGGCTTATTTGTAAAATGGGACCCCTGGGCCCCATGGGACCCCCAGGCCCCCTCCCATTGGTCCATATCAGCTTTGTGGGGTTGGTCAACATCCAAGGTGGACATCTAGAAGCCTTGACTAGTCAATTGTCCACATGGGGGACAAGGGACCAAAATGGTCAACAATTCCAACCAAACCCACCTACCATGTCCCCCCCTTGGTCAAGGTGCGCCGCCCTCCCCATTTGTTTATTATTTTTGTTGTGTTTTGATCAAACTTCATCCTAGCCATCCATCCCTAACCCCTAGATCCAACGGTGGAGGATGGATTAGATGGGTGACCTATATATGTTTGTATTTTCCTATTTTCATGAATTAATGCCATTTGAATTGAAAAAAAGCTTGAAGCCCCAGCCTTGGTGCGCCCCCTTCTCCTCTCCCTCTCCCCCTTGAAGCTGTGAAGGCTTCCTTCTGGTGGTGAGACTCCACCCTATCAGTTCCGGTCGCCGCCGCCGCCGCCACAAGTCGCCACCGCACCGCCTTCGCCATCAACGGAGTTCTGCCTGCGCAGTACCACAGAGGCTTCCACGAATTTTTTGTCTCAGCCACGAGCTCAGATAGATCTGGAAATTTTAGTGGATGTTCCAGAGGTTCAAGGACATCCCACAAATTTTGGTTTGCCATTCAGATCTCGTTTCATATTTTTTTATTTTCGTCCACTCTTCTATTTCGGTTCTGCCAGAGTTTTGTCTAGATTCATCCCCGCCCTGAGTTTCATGTCTTAGGTCCACTTTTTGATTTATTTTAGTTCGCCCAATTTTACTGGAGGTTCCACCCGTCCACCCCTTCATCCATAATTTTTGTCTATTTTTGGTTCATCCATTTCATATTTTCTAAAAATTGTTCTCAGTCCCAGCTACAGTTCTGTCCCCCTGTTCCCAGATCCGACCACTAGTCACCCAAAAAATCATAGTAAATCACCACTACCTCCAAATCAAATTCCAAAAATAGTCCCAGTTCTGTGGTTTGATCCCCTACAACTTTGAAGAAGAGATCAAGAGCTGAATCGGAGGTTTACAAGGCGGTCAACGGTGGTTCTCAGACAAGTACCCTACAAATCTGAGGTTTCGGTTACTGTACAACAGGCGCTTGTAAATTCATTAAGGTTCTGATCCGACCAGATCCAGTAGATCTCTCTGGGTCTAGATTGAAGCATTTGAAGAGAGCTTTCCAACGATAGCTCATGCGTCCCGATCCGACGTCGGGATTGATCGCAACGGCCGTTTTCGCCGGGGCGCGCGCCTGAAAATAGCAACTAAAAAATCCGTGGGCAGCAACTTCAAAGCTTGGGAATCGGGACCGATCGACCCCCGATCGGTGTTCCCGGCCGACCGCCGTCCGTGGAGGCGCGCCACCAGGGGTCCCCATCATAGTGGGTCCCACCCCCACAGATCCGGAGGACAGCGCCATATGTGGGCCCCGCGGGCCCGCAGAACCCGCCGTTCGGAAAGCACGAAAATGCGAAGTTCGGCACCGCCGGGCGACATCAAGATGCTGCCCGTCAACCCGAGTTGCGTGATTCCCGGGCTCCACATGTGACCTTTTACCTCCCTGCGTGGAGTGGGTCAAATCTTTGTATTGCTGTGATATTGTTTAACTGGGAGTCGGTGATTCGGCTAGGGTTGTCTTCGCCACGCCGGGTGCGTGGAGGTAATGGTCCGAACCTCTTGGCGTTCATTTGCTTAGCTAGTATACGGTCTTTTGCCGCTGCCGAGAGTGTAGGTACTAGCCCGTGTGTCCATGTCACCGCTGTGAGAGTGAGAGTGACCCATCCCGTGACTCGATCCGAGTCCGGAAGTTGAGTCGGACTACCCTTGACCTCCGCCGGTTCCTTAACCGCGCACGGTCCGCGCTTTCCCTAGCTTGGGATGACGAGTGAGCTTCCACTTCTGTTAGCGACGTTTTGCCACTAGGAGCTCGTAGTGTCGGGCTTAGTGTCTTCTTGGTGTGTGCTGCTGGTCGCGTCTTCATCTAGAATCCGAGGGTGGCACCTAATAGTGTCGTCTCCCGTGTCCGTCCCGCATCATATCCCTTGGGGGATATGAAGTTCCGGAATGTTGAAATGGCCCATGAGAGCCATTATTCTTCGAGTTGTAGTGGCCGCTCGCAAGATGTTCGGGCGAATGCCCAGCACACCCTGGGTTGCCAAACGAGCAGCCTAAGTGGCCGACGGGCCTTAGATTTTGCCTAGGGCCAAGGGTAGAAGTCCGTAGGGGCTGGGAAGAGGCACCTTGGGTCAATGGGCCTTGCCTTGTGTTGCGTGCCATGTTGTATGGTGGGTTAGCAGGGTTGCCTCGGGTTGGCCCGAGAGCTAAGTTCAGTGGCTTGTTGCCACGTGTCTGAGGGTGAGGGGTGGCCCCGACTTGCTGGGGGGTCGTTGTAGGACCCAATTGGTGTACTGGAATCACGGGGTGGCCCGTGGATTGGTGTAGAAGGGTTGAAACATGTGCGCTCACAAGGCGTTCGGCAAAATGCCGAACACGCGTGTGTGAGCCGTACACACGTACTACTGGCCTCTTGAGCCTGTGGTTGACATATTTGGGTCTCCCTTTGACCTTGGAGGGTTGAAAGAAGGCGTCCCGGGGTAGGCCCCTGACCTTTTCACTGGGTGCCACGTGGTGTGGCTTGTAGTCGGAGTGTCCCCGGGATGGCCCGGGTGGTCGTGTAGAAGGCGGGCAAAGTCCGCAACTTAGGAGTCGGGAGTGGTCCCGATCGATTGCTAGTGCCACCGTGCACCTCGGCTAACGGGTTGGGGCCGTTGGTCGGGCCCACTGGATTGTCAGAGGGGCCGGGTAGCCCGTGCCTTGAAGGTGTTCAAGGAAATTCCCGAACCCTTCTTTCTGGGTATTTTGCTGGGGAAATAGTTCGGGTACAACAAATGCCCCCCACGGGTCGTGCGTCGGAGGCGGAGATGAGGGCTTACGGCCCGTGAACCTCTCCTTTTGAGTTGTTGTAGTTGCATTTGGAAGTTTCATATACTTGTGATTTGCTGTATTGTATGTGTTGAATTTCTGGCATACTGACCATTTTTGTGCTATGTCTTGCAGCTATGGCCTGATTTGGCAGGGACGAGAGGGTCCCGAGACGTGTGGTCCGGGAGGAGGACCACTAGGTGAGGAGGACCGGGCGGCCCATGCCCCCTTTGGGCCCACCAGTTATCACCGTGGATAGCGTGAAGCAGCTTTATGGTGGGCAAATAGTTGTGGTAGAGGGCCCCGTCGGCGAGTGCGGCAACGGGGTTGGGGTTGTGGAGCTGGCCCGCGCGTCGGAGGTGGGCGGAATTTATACTTATGATCGCAGCAGTGGCTATCTAGTGGAGTTTCCTTTGAACTGTCACTTGTTTGAGTTTATCAGGCACTTTGTCTCGCCAGGCATGGAGGAGAGTGACTCACGGGTTGCTGGAGCCCGTCACCGACTGGAGCGGGCGATCTTGGTGGGTCGAGATAGCTTGCACAGGATTGTCCTTAGCGGCTTCCTGAGTTTCTCTGTGGATTACTGGAGGTAGAGTCAATTTCCCAATGCTGAGTGCCTGGGCTTCTTCAGCAGAGCAGACCAGTTCGGAGTTTGAGCTGGAGTAATGGGTCCCGCCTTCCGGGATTTGCATGGACACCACCGAGTGGAGACAGAGGGCAGTCCGAGATTGATACTGGAGCCATCAGGGCTGGAGTATGTCGGGGAAGGCTATGACGACCATAGTCTCTTGTCAAGAATTTTACGACAGACCGCCGTTAGCTGGCATGGCCGCTGGGCGGTGATTCCGTCACACAGATACCGCGAGGGAGATACCGAGTGGTTGATGGGCATAGTACACCACTATCGGGTGCTGCTAGACCGAGCTGACATCAGATATGTTGTGACTGTGGCTGTGTATGGGTATCCTTGCTACACAGGACTTTTACAGGCGTTGACAGAGCATTTCAACCGCATGTTGTGGCACGGCTGAGGGAGAGACCTCATTAGACTTGTGGTCTCTGTGGAGGATCTCTGGGTTGCCGATCAGCGGCGAGGGGTACGAGGAGATAGTGCTGGATGACCTCTATCGTAGCCACACTGACGGGCACGGATTTTACCGGGTTCCTTACAGCTACCGGTATTTGCTGAAGATCTGGAGGGACTTGGCTCTGTTGGGAAAGAAAGAGCGGCGCAGACTCCCACGGTGCTGCTGAATGCGTGGATTCGCCACTTTTATGACGGCCCCTTTTGCTTTCACCAGGAGTTCGCGAGGGACCAGACCCCCTGGGAGGAGTAGACAGAGGTGGAGCTATGTTTCGGGACATATGGCAGGTATATCTACGTGCCACAAGAGGGGTGGAACCCCCATAGACTGCCAGACGTGACGCACTTGGCCGCGTACTTGGCATACTGGCAGGTGACGTTTGTGGTCCCCCACGGGGAGGACGGCCAGCTGCGAGTAGAGCTGTTGTGGCCTGCGTGCCAATTGGCAGAGGGACGAAGGCTGGCCTTAGCCCCAGCGACTTTGGCCAATGTTTATTAGGGACTGGGAGTACTGGCGACGCACCCGGCGCCACGTGAGCGGAACCTGCTTCTGCCGACTCACTACCTCAGTGCATGGGCTGGGCTACTGTTTCTAGGGTTGGTGTCTCGCGGGTCTGTGACGAACCAGGAGGCACCATTGTTGTTTAGCTTCACCGGATAGCCTGATGGGCACGCAGTGATACAGCTGGAGGAAGCTAGGAGAGTTTTGTGTTACTTGCCCGGCAGGGGCGAGGAGGGTGTTCCTTTTGACGGTGCTAGCAGGGACGCCCACCTGATCATGGTGCCTTTGAATGGTGGGGAGGCCTGCGCCCTACCCTACCAGCTGGAGCCGGACACGTCATTGTACACAGAGTGGGTGATGAGTACCCGGCCAGCGGTGCTGCCTTTACATAGGTCCGTGACGAGCTTCTTAGAGTCGTACTACCCTCACAGGTTTGCTCAGAACTTCGGGTATGACCAGGGGATCCCGCCGAACCAGGAGTTCCCTTTGGCGGGTCGGCAGTACAAAGGTCGGGACACACATTTGCTAGCCACGGCGTGGTGGGACTTCTACTGTCGCCGAGAGTCAAAGCGACTGTCGACGCCTGTGTCGGGACGCAAAGGACGGTTTGACGTCCACTACGCCAGATGGTGGTTCGAGCATAGTCACCAGTACCGTCAGAAGGCCTCGGCGATCCAGAAAGCTGAGGAGACCCGTCTCTTGAGGGAGGACCTGCCTCTCATCGCACTGGATGACGGGTATCTGCGGACTCACTTTTCTCGGATCCGCCGGGAGGTAGAGAGGCTGGCACAGCAGGCGCCCCGGGGGAGCCGAGGCTCTTTGTCGACGGGGCGAAGGGGCAACGGGGCACTGAAGCCCCTCAAGCAGGCACGGGTGACGCCTGGATGTACCAGAGTCAGGGCACCTCGACCTGAGACGTCGAGGACTTGGTGGACCCAGTTTTTGGTGGACTGCGGGTTTAAGCAGCGGGGTTCGCTAGACTGAGTGCTCCCTGAGGGGAGCTTTACAGATACGGCGGCTGACGACTGGAGGCGTCATATCGCCCATGCGATAGGGTCAGCTGGACCTGTAGAGCTTGTGTCCCTCATTGAGTGCGCCTACATCTTGAGGGACGTGAAGGAGGCTGTCGCGAAGGCCGCACGGGTTGTTGGTTTGAAGCCAGAGCAGCTAGTTCCTCTGCCACTGGCCCCCTTCATGACTTCAGGTAAGACGTTTTCATTAGACTACTAGCCCTGCTTTGTTGTTTTCTAGGGTGCATGGCTGAGAGATCTTGTGTGGCTGTGTTTGGCAGGTTCCGCGGTGGACATGGATCCCCTCTCTACAAGGACATCTTCTGGGGATGGTGACAGGGCCCTTCAACCCCGGAGGAAGCTCCCCCGGGTGGAGATCGGAGTCAGGGAGGTTGGTGAGTCCTATCGGGGACCCACTGCCAGGGAGCATATCGAGGCGGTGTCGGCTCTGAGTAGTGCCATATTCACCTACTTGCTTTATATTGATTCAGCCTTGACGATTGGCTAGCCTTGTGCAATTGGATTTGCTTTTCACAGTGCCACTGGAGACCGGGGCTGATGTGGCCTTCTCGCCACCTTAGGAGGTCGACCCCCTTCCTGACGATGGGGTCAATCATGAGATAGATATGAGGGGCTCCTTCGTATGATGGACGGGACCGCCCCCAATGTTGAGACCTTCTCTGACTTTGAGCCATGGAAGGCTTTAAAGGACGCTTAGCCAGGTAAACAATTCTGGGACCGAGCATGTTGTATTTATGATTGTATTTGATTCTGGGAGTTGACATCGTTGCTGGTGTCGTGCAGAGGTGGCCGGGGCATCAGTGACCGCAGCTTCTCCTGAGATGCAAGGCGAGGTGCCCCCATCCATTGACTGGCATGAGTCCGCTGTGACCCAGGATGGCTTGGGTAAGTCTCGAACTATTACAGAAAGTATTGCCCTTTCATTATAGAGTTGCGGGGATGCCAATACTGACTGACTTTATGATGTCATTTGCCAGGTGAGGATCCAGCCGCCACTTTGGAGATGATTCAGGAGCTGGTCCGCACAGGCCCTTCAGTGTCTCTTCCCTCCTTTGAGGGGGAGCCTGAGGGGAGGAGTGCTTCAAAGCCGCCCACGACTGAGGAAGTGTCTAGCTTGTTGCCGTAGCTGTTGGCGGGGGTGGAGGGAGCTTCCCTGCCCGCTGTGGTGTCGGCCTGCACTATGGGGCTGGTTTGGTCTTCGAGCATGGGACCCTCAGGTGCGTAACTGGAGACTTAACCACTTCTGTTAAGCCTTTTATTGTTGATTATCTTCTGGTGCTGAAGTCCTGTCGGTATTGTTTACAGGTGTACCTTCGCCCCTAGAAGAAGGTGAGCTGCCCCGGAACGGGGCCGAGAAGGTGGAGGAGGGGCCCACAGAAGTGGCCTCTGCTGAGGGCGACGAGGAGATCGTCGATATCGAGAAGGTTTCGAAGGGGAGTGCTCCGGCCGGTGAGTTTTCTGTTTGCAACTCTTAGCTGGAGAACCACTCTTGCATGAAGCTGGGTCTGGCGATGACCTTGTTTATTGCATTGGCTTGCAAGAGCTTCAGGTTCGTCCACCTCTGGGAGTCCGTCGGAGACCTCGTCGAGCTCTTTAGACGACGGCGGCTCAGAGATGGAGACAGAGGGGAGTTCGAGCTCGAGCTCTTCGTCCTCCGGGGCCTCAGCTGGTAGGGAGATTTCGACGAGGACCACTTCTGGAGGTATGCAGTGGTCCTCTCTTCCTTTGTTTAGTGCTTGTATGCTCTATAAGGCAGAGTGCTGACATTCTTGAGTTACTTGCAGCATCGGATCCTGGGGAGGAACACGCGTTGACTCCTGACGAGGGCAGGTAGGAGGAGCCTCCTATCCCACCCGTGCTTGCTGGAGATGACCGGATGGTGGGTGAACCATTGCCCTCTCCAACCCCGGTAGGTGATGCTGTGGAGGCAGAGGTGCAGCTGCCTTCCCCGACCCCGATAGATGATGTCACAGAGTCGGCTGGACTTGCTCCAGGTAAGGAGTCAAGACTTGTCTCCTTCTCTTTGTCATGTTTTTCACCTTTTTTGTCGAAGGAAGCCTTTTATGTATCACTTACTTCCTTTGGTGTTTGTTGGAACTATGCAGGTTCCACTGGAGTGCCGGCTGCGTCCGGAGACCTCTCCTTAGATTTAGGGGTCAAGTGGCCTCCATTCGCCTCTCCGCCAGAGCCGTTGTTAGAGGCAAGTGCAGGTGCCGCCTTGCTCCAATGGGCACGAGGCTACTCACAGAGCGAGCCCCCCCTTCTCCAGAGGACCTGAGGCAGCGACTGCGGGAGTGCACCCAGGGCTATCACGCACTCGGATTCCCACGTGAGCTCTGGATGTCCGGGTTAGCTGAGATCTGGGCTGAATACCTGTGACTCCGCGAGGTTCAGGCGCAGAGGGCTCAGAGGCTAGCGACGATCCGAGAGGCGCAGGAGCAGCGGGCTCGGCTTGTGTTAGTGATGGGAATCGACACCGAGCCAGTACCTTTTCATATTGCATTTATGTCCTTTTAGTTTGTGTTTATATCCTTGGGAAAGTATAGGCGCAATTGTATGGCTTTATAAGCCAATGCGTCATTCCCACGGATTGTGTGGGTTTCTATGTAATTTGTCAGTAGGACCATCAAAGGGGCCCTCAGCCCTCTCCCATTGGTCCATGTCACCTTGTGGGGCTGGTCAACTATCCTAGGTGGACATCTAGAATGGTGGGCTGGTCATATGGACACATGGGGTTAAATGGGTCAAGATTCCATGGTTGGCAACCTACCCCCATTCAACCTTCTACTATATGGTCAAGGGGGCGCCCCTCTCCCCTTATTAGATTATTAATTTTTGTGTGTGATTCACACTTAATCCCAGCCCTTGATTCCCCTTCCCTAGATCCAAGGGTCCACATTGCATTTGATGTAAACCATATATAAGCTTGTATTTTCATGTGAAATTGAAGGAAAAAATTAGAAATTTTGTGAAATCCAAGGAGCTTCTTGCACCCCCAGCCCCTCTCCCTCTGGTTCCACTCCTCCAACCTCAAGTTCTAGAGTGATTCTACCTTCTATCATCCCCTCTCAACCTCTGGTGATCGTCTGTGCCGCCGCCGCCGCCGTTCGTGCCGCCATCGAGCCACCTCTGCAGTTCTGTCTTCGTCCGATCACAGCAGCTTCCATGAATTGTATGTCTCAGCCACGAGCTTGTATTGATCTGAATGTTTTATGGTGTGTTCAGCCCTTGCATCCCAAGATCCACTTAAATTTGCACGCCCAAATTCCATCATTTAGTATTTTCCCATTTTCGTGCATCTTTCATTCCTAGTTCTATTTTGTCTTTGTCTACAGTGACAGCAACCCTGTGCTTTACACCTCCAGCCATCTTTTTGATTTTTTCAAAGCCTCCCAATTTTACTGGGAGTTCTGTCCATCACCCCCTACATCCACATATTTTCTTAATTTTTTACCAGCCCTCTATCTATTTTTAAAAATTCGTGTTCTTCCTCAGCTACAGTGTTGTCAGTCAGATCCAAGATCCGATCAGCCTCCATTTCCAAAATTAGAACAAATCACCACCACCACCAAATCCAGATCCAAAAATAGTCCTGGTTTTGTAACTTGATTTCCCACAACTTTTCTGAAGAACACAACCCCAGATTCGGACGTCTACCTCACGATTAAAGGCAATCCACAGGAAAGTTCTCTGCTGACCTGAGATTTCAGGAACTGTACAACAGCAACCTTCAAAATTCGCCAATCAGAAGTACAGGCTTGATTATTTTTCTGTAATCACCTTGGGTTGAATCCCTTCGAAGCATCTTTCCAACGGCTCTAGTTTCGTCGCATTCGGACATCGGGGCTGATCGCAGCGTCCGTTCTCGCCGGAGCACGCGCCGGAAAATAGAACCGGCAGGTCCATGGCCGGTCATTCCGACAGGTGCCGAACGGAGCCGCCCGGCCTCCGGCCGGTGAACCAACGTGCCGCCAGCCCAGGGAACACTTCCAAAAGTGTCCCCACCATAGTGGTGACATCGGGTCCCGCACGGTCCCTCCGGACATCACGTGGGTCCCACCTCACTAGTTCGGGTGCTGCTGAAGAGACGCGAGAAGCCGCCCGTCAACCCGAATTCGGTCCTCCCGGGCCCGTTTCTGTAGCCCTTTACCTCCCTGCGTATAGTGGGCAGTAATTCATTTGCTGTAATATGGTGTATTAATTGTCCCGGGAGTACGAGTTTCGGCCGGGTCCGTCGTCCCCACGCCGAGCGCTTGGAGGTATCGCATTCGCTCCCTTCTCGGCATTTTGCTTACTTCATATATATTTGTTTATGCCGCTGCTCGAGAGCATGTGTAGGGATATCTAGCTCGCTTTATATGTTCATTACCGCTGCTGCGAGAGAGTACGTGACCGTCCCGTGACCCGATCTGGGCACAAAAGAAAGCCGATCACCCTAGCTCATTACCGGTTTCTCAACCGCGCACATCCGACGCTTCCCTCGTTAAGGGACAATCACGAGCTTGTCGTGTCCGTGGTCTCGTCCCTCATCAATTTGGTATCAGAGCGAGTTTGAGTCTAGGGTGTCAAAAAAAAGTGTCATTCATTAGTCATTTACATCTAAGTCATGTTGATGGGGACATCCCTTGCCCCTCCACATTTTCTGAAGCTCGGATTGATCATCGGTGTACGCCATTATGTTCCTCATGTGTTAGTGAGTCAAGTCATGTAATTTCCTTATATTTATTTGAGTCTTAATCATGTAATTTTCCCTTTATTTGAGTCATGTACCTAGGTTAGAAAGTCATTTTCCTAAGTCGTGTGTCATTATGTTGGTTCATTAGGCTATTGGGCCCAAATAGTGGGCTAGGCCCAAGGGCGTCCCTCCCTTGGAGTATTTGGTCATTATGTCAGTTGTCAGGGTCAGTATGGTCATGTGAAATGTCTTGTGCCTATAAATAGGCCACCCCACTCCTCATATGTAAGAACTAATGCATGAATATTGAATTCCAGAAAAACTCCAAATCCCTCTAGCTTCCTCTCTCAATATCTCTCTCTCTCTTTATCCCTCTCTCTCTCTCTAAGAGGTCCCCCCCTCTCTCTCTCTCTCCCTCCATCCCAATTTTCAGAATTTTCTCTCTCCTCCCCATTCACCCCTCATTAAGACCTCTCCCCTTCCCCATACACTCATTTAACTCCCCCCCCCCAACACAAGGTGGCATCCTCCAATCCACACCCCACCTCCCAACCCCCAACTACCCAACACCACTTCCTAAGCACCCCTTCCTCTCCCCAAGGTTGAAGGGGCTCTTCCCTAAGCCCAAATTCGAATTTCCCTCCCCTTGGGCTGTGCCCTATCATCTCCCCCCACCCCCAAGCTCCCAAATTCGCCCCCCACCTCCCCCTTGGTCAAACCAAGTTCACCCCCCCTCCCCCTTGCTCTCCCCTTGCACATCTCCTCATTCTATCTCTGTTTCAGGCAGCAGAGTTGCAGCGACTTGCAGAGGCAGCCACAACCGTCCCTCATAGATTCAGGTGACAAGGCCTACATTGCTGGAATCGTCTACGAGTTAGCTTTCCAACAAAGGTGGTCTCGCCAGCTTCCGAGGTCGGATCTGTCCGTAGGAGCCGATCTCCCTCGACTGCGCAGAAGACCCCAGGCAAAGAGCCAGAGCAAGAGTGGAAGCTCGGCCACGGCGAACCTTTTGGGATTCAGAACAAGTGTTCTTCAGAAAAATTCTTCCCTCGCAAGTCCTCTTTCATCCTAAAGAAGCAGAGATGCATTTGGATATCGGCATCTTAAGTTATAAAGTTTCTACTCCAAGTGTGTCAGGTCAGTTTACAGGAGCCAGAACCGACACCCCTCTACTCATCTGATCATCCCGATCTTCTCCGACATCTTCCGACCTCGCCGTTGGTGCCGACAGAAAGAAGACTCGACCACGGTTCCAACGGTTCAGGTCTCGCCTCAATCAGAGCTTGTTAGTGATCGTGGCACCCTCTGTAACCAGCCACATTGTTCTGCACCAGACAGAGGCAGAACCAATCAGTCCGGTTCCAGACTCTGCCCCGGCCAGCAACTACTGTACCAGGCACAGCAAAAATTCATAGATCATCCTTGGTCCGTTAGCAAGCGTTTGGCGCAAGTCTCATCAGGTTCTGAGCTCGGTGGAATTTTTGGCAGCGTCAACATCGACCCCCTGTCCAGAAATACAGAAGAAAGGCAGAACCGGCGGAGCTCGGAAAGTCGGTCCTCTTTGCATAATTCCCCACCCCGCTTGGCCGGCTGAAGGCCCCTCCCTGCGTGGAGGTAGTTTTGGCTGTAATTCACTTAATCCCCACCCCGAGATCCCCCCCTTGCATGGGGTGTAGTTCATGTCATTATTAAGTCGCAGGTTTGAAGCTTCAATCGACGCGGCGTGCGGGTGCATACCCTCGCCTCCCCGCTCGCCCCCGTCTCCGGCTGGAGTCGGCATCTTCACTCCGGCTAGGTGAGCTCCTGAACATCCCTCATTGCTGTAATGGACTTGCTTAGCTTAGTATTGCTTTAGTTACTCCGTCGGCGGAATGAGAGTGTCCGATTTAAATTGCCACCAAATTGAGTGACCACCGCGGGCGAGTTGTGAGAGCATCCACTTAACCCACACCCTTGGTGTGTTGGCCGCCCATGATTTGGGCATCCTAGGCCCATTTGGGGTTCTTCCCAAGCTAGCCAACCACTGGAGCCTAAAGGTCCCGCCTCGGACCCTCTCCAACATCGCCTAGTCGCCATCGGGTACTAGTGTGCGCCATACGGGTGAGCTCGCTAGTGTGAGTCCGCTGCTCAAACTTGAATGCTTGCAAATAGGTCTAAGGTTGGTTTTACATCAAGTGGTATCATAGCAAGTTCACAACTTGTCTCTATCAAGTTGGTCCTAGGGCGTGTCTATGCATTTAGAGTCTTCGGTTGTATCTCTTTTGTCCACTAGCATGGCTACTTCATGTAAGTCACATCTATCTTACTCGGCCCTCCGCAAAGGTCCGATTGACACCCCTTTGGGCATAGTCCTATTTGAGGACCTTATCTTTAATGGATACCACCCTAGTGCATATTTAGAGTGGGAGGAAAACATGGACAAATACTTTAAGAGGAATCCAATGACTGAACCCATGAGAATCTACCTTGCCAAGAGTCGACTTGTGTACCATGCCGAGGATAGGTGGAAGTTCATTGAACAATTTAGGAGGGTTATGAGGCTAGAGCCTATTAACACATGGGAGAACATGAAAGCCGAACTTAGGAAAGTCTACACTCCCCGACCTCCTCCCTCCTACCCGGGTTACCAAAACTCGAGGGGCACTCCCACTCCTCCAACCCCACCCGTCCAAACCCTTACCACTAGAACCCAAGTGTCCAAGGCCTCCACCTCCCCACCTAACCCCATGAGGGCCCCCACACCCCAACCAAAACCCCCTTCCCTAACCTACACTAGTCAAGCCCCTTTGGCCCCCACTTCCACCCCAAACGATCCCAAGGGCAAGAGACCCCTAACCGACCCAATTCCCTCCATGATGGCCACCACTCATCCAACCCTCACCATTCAAAACCATGTGGACACCGTGTCCACCCCTCCACCTAGGCTCATAATGGCCACCACCCCCAAACCCAAAACCCCTCACCAAACCCGTACCCCACAAGCCCCCTTGACCACCACCCCAAACCCACCATCGTCCCCAAAAAGGGACACATCTCCCAAAACAAATCAACCCAAAACCCCTCACCCAACCCACCTCCCACTTCCTACACCAATCTTTCCCCAACCTAGGCTTCCACTACTTCCCCTCCGTATCCAAAACCAAGTTTCCCATTACCCACCACCCCAGGTACACCATGCACCAACCATCATCACCCCACCCTCAATAGACCTTCCCATTCCCTTGAGAAAGGAGACCACAACCATCCACATGGGAGTAGATACCATTCCGGAACCCATCCCCATCCTTGAGGAAACCCAAGTTCATACCTATGGTGAGGAAGAATCACAAAATGTCCCCTCCACATAGCTTGGACCCCCAAGAGCCACAAGCCTTCACAAATAGCACCATAATCATAGATGGGCCCCTAGCTAGATGGCTAAAGGAGAGACCAATTCACCCCATCATGTCCTATGTTTACCCACCCATGGAGCAAAACTTTCCCATTGTACCCTTCCACTCCTATCACACCACAATCCAATCCTACTATGAGGTAGAATGTTGGGATGATCTCCTCCAAGGTCTAGAGTGGCAATTAGACTTGACTTCTTTGTTGACCCTAGGGGCGGACCGACCCAAGAGCCTTGACCTCATCCATCCATGCATTGGGTCTATCACCTCGATTTGCACTATTGGTTGCTACACTAGTGACCTCCTTTTCATTCTCCCCATAGTGGAAGAGCCCATCCCGGTCCACTCCCCTACCATTGTGATTCCTAGAACCTTTACCAACCAACCCATCCCATACACCGGCCCAACCATTTCATTAGAGGAAGGCGACTCCCCACCATATGAGGACCTTGAGGACATGGAGTACTGTGGACGCGATTTTTTTTTATGGTGGTATCTTTATTTATTTATTTAATTTAATTTATTGGATTGATTTATTATTTATTGATTTATTGGTTCATTGGCATGCCAGTCACCGTGGTGACGATTCTTATTGTGCGCTCGATCTGACATGGTCAGTCGATTGTGAGTGATCGTGTCTGGACTAGAAGTCCGTCATACCCTGAACGCTATGACGTTAATTACGTCCTCCCTAAGGAAGACAACCCTTGATTAAACGCTAGAGGTAGGAGGAAGACAGCGGTAAAGCCGTATGCTCAAAGGAGACAAAATTCATCTGTTTGCAAGACGTTAAATGTATTTGAACAGAGCAGGGGTTTGTTAATTACGGGAGAAACCCGACGGCATATTCCCACCATCTTGGATGATGCCAAGTGGGAAATAGGAAACCACCCATGCAGCGGCAGGGTGGGATCCATAAAAGATCGGGTGTATACACATAACCCGGAATCCGGATGGGGACCGGCCTGATGTAACACACCCGGTACGAGTGCGATGTCTTATTAATATCCCCCTTCGGAGGACCATCGGAGATCACGCAAGGGCATAACTCCGTGGGCCAGCGGGGTTGGAAGAGAGTACCACACTCGATTGGTGGGGTATATGTAAATTTTGGCAGCATGTTCCCTCAACCTAGATTGTGCCAAGGGAGGATAGGTCATCATCCACGGAGAGCCGGGACAACGACCGAACAAAGATGGGCACCAGGCCCAGGGACATCTCTTGCCTTCATATCATTGATCAATATTCCCTTGGAACCCATCAGAACACATGTAATGACATGGTTCTTTGGGTTCATAAGGCAGCGATGAAATCCGGATTCGGGGCGAGAGCTGTAGGGGAGATCTTCCCCATTATTGTATCTCATCAAGACACAAGTGATGCTCTGTGAGTATCCCCTTGAACAGATGTAGGGGGAGATTTAGAAGTTTGAAGAAAGATGGTGCAGGGATGGGCCTCGGAGTGGATTTCATTGACTGAAGGAGGGATCTCGGCGTGGCTTTCGATTGGCAAGAAGGGGCTCTCGGCGTGGCTTTGATATTGGCCAAGGAGGGGTCCCGGCCTAGAGGCTTTCGGCGGCCAAAAATAGGTCTCGGCCAGGGGTTTTCGGCGGGCAAAAGAGGCTCGGCCAGGGGTTTGGCCGGCCAAAAGAGGGAGGAAGGCCAGGGGCTTTCGGCGGCCAAAGAAGGGTCTCGGCCAGGGGTTTTCGGCGGCCAACAAGGGGTCTCGGCCAGGGTTCTATCCGGCCAAGAGAGGGAGGGAGGCCTCTCGGCCTGGAGCTTCTCGGCGGGCTCCTGGGCGCGCCGGAAAGGGGGGCGCCGAGAGGGGCATCATCAAGTTTTGGGCAAAAGGGGTGTGAATGGCTGCGAAGGCAGAGGGGCTCTCGGCAGAGGGTTTCCTGGCGCGCTCCTGGCCGCGCCGGGAGTCTGCCGCCGAGAGCCTTGCACATAGCCTCACGTGGAAAGTATTTGTAACAGACTGGGTTGTCGTTTAGCAAAGGGGAAAGCTCTCTCGGCAGAGGAGCTTTCGGTGGGGAAACTCGCACGCCGAGAAGGTGGGATTGTTGCAGGATTTCAGGGTTTCAGAGCTGAAATATCTGCCGCCGGGAGCCTTGCACAGGGAGTCATGTGGAAAGTGCTGTAACAGACTGGTTTGCCGTTTAGCTAAAAGAAGGAGAAGGCCTCTCGGCCTTATGGTTCTCGGCGGGGAAACTCGCACGCCGAGAAGATGAAATGCAGAAGGATTTCAGGGTTTCAGAGCTCAAAAATGATGCTCTGTTTAGATGTTTTCTGGGATTTCAAGCTCGAATTGATGCCGAGCCAGGAGTGCAAAAGGGGAGACTCATGGATGTTTCTATTAGAAGGGTGCCAAGGGAATTGGACGATGGAATCAATGAAAGAAATCAGACCATCACCTGATCCTGTGGAGGGTTTTATCTATCTGTTGCAGGCCATTTGGGGGAGTCAAGAGATGACTGTCCTCCGACCCCTCCAGACGAGCCCAGTGACATTGAAAACCGGAGAAGGAGGGACTCTCAACGCAGAAACTTCAGGCCCTAAGCATTCAATACTTAGAATGGAGGACCCTGGGATCGGATCATCATTTATGAGAGCTGGACAGTCCAGGAAACCAAGAGACTGATATCTTTGGTTCCTAAACCGCATAAGGGGGCTCGTCAGAAAACTCAGATTATATATAGGGAAACATCCATTGAGATCGGAGAGGGAAGGAGAGAACAAAACTCAGTAACCCATTAGATGGGGGTAGGAGTCCTATCCTCGTCCCTCTTCGAAGAACAAACCCATACGATCGGCTCTGAAACCCAAGAGTCTAATCTATATTTCTTTCAGACAAAGACCATATACATAGAGAGACAGAGATCGGATATCTTGATCAATCAGTGCCCAGGCGGGCCATATCGATGTTTCATTGCATTGCATAAAAATCTTACACTGATCATGAAAGAGAAATGCAAGACAGAAAGGTAAAAATCAAGGCCGGAACTCTCCGGCTACAGTTGATAAATCGAGAAAGGACTCGCTATATTACATCAGATAAAAGAAAAACATGGAGGAGGGGAGGGTGGAGCATTGACTCCTCTCCCTCCCCAGTGCCCACCTGGAGCTTTCCTTCTTCTTCTCTTCTCTGTTGGTTGAAAGGGGGGGTGGCTCTTGCTCTCCGAACGGGACTCCCTCTCTATCTTTCTATTGCTCTATCTTTTCTTTTTCTTTCTTCCGATCGATCCCCTTTTTCTCTCGATCCCCTTTTTCTATCTGGCTTGGCTTTTTCTCTTCTTCTTCCCCCTACTTCTTCTCAGCCGCCTCCTCTCTCTTCTTTCTTCGAAGGGAGGGGGTTTTATAACCCTTTTCCTCTTCCTTCTCGGCAGGCACCTTCACGGCGCGCTTGAGGTAAGCTTCCCGGCGCGCTCAAATTTGGTCTCTCGGCGCCAGTATCTGGGCTTCGACATGGGCTTTCGGCGCCACCTTCATGTAGGCCCACTTGGGGTTTCTTTAAGTGTATCATCACCCCAAAGGGTCTATCCTCTATGGAACATCTTGTATTGAAATCATGATTGCAATTTTCATCAGTCCGCAGTCGGGGTTTTATCAGTCCGTAGATAGGGGTTTTATCAGTCCGTAGACAGGGATTTCATCAGTCCGTAGACAGGGTTTTATCAGTCCGTAGACAGGGTTTTATCAGTCCGTAGACAGGGATTTCATCAGTCCGTAGACAGGGTTTTATCAGTCCGTAGACAGGGATTTCATCAGTCCGTAGACAGGGTTTCATCAGTCCGTAGACAGGGTTTCATCAGTCCGTAGACAGGGTTCTCATCAGTCCGTAGATAGGGATTTCATCTTATCAATATCGTCACTCGAATGACGACGAGCTCGGACATCAGCCTTAGTCTGGGAAGACCTCAGCCGGGTGCATAATCTGTGGAGACGATTCTTCTTCTGCTCTATCTTCTCAGGAGCCTTTATCATCTTCATCTGCCGGTGCTGGCTTCATCTTTATCTCATATTACTCCCGTCAGTAAGCCGACATCTGACTTACCCTGACATATCGTCTGTGACTTCTTGGACGAAGCAGTAGTACAGCTCTTCTTAAAGGGCTGGAAGATCTCATTAGTCGAGTGACTGCTGCTTTATCAGTGCTGCCGTCTGAGTGACATTGGCACCGGGCATCAGCTTTGGCCGACAAGGGCTTTAGCCGGGTGAAAGGTTGATAGGCTTCATCCTTAGTCTTTCGCTGTTGGTCAGATCTTCTTTTCAATTATGCTTCCACCCTTGTTCATTTTCCGGGTGTCAACAAATGCCCCCCACCTGCGGGCGGCGTAAGCGCAGAATAAGCGCCACGGGGGTTGCAGGTGTCTTTTACTATTGGAGGGTATCTTCCTCAATTTGTCTTCAATTCAGTTCTCAGACCTGATCATCTCGCTGTAACAGTATTCTGCACATCGATGTTTCTTCTCTTCATATTTTCTGTCATTATTTTCAGCATTTGGGGCTTTTCGGCCTGCAGGACCTCCCGGCGCGAAGCTTCTCGGCGCAGCCTGATTGGCTAGGCTCTCGGCCTGGACCCTCTCGGCGCGCCCTGGCGCAGGGGGTCTCGGCCTGGGGTGTTCTCGGCCTGGGAGCCTTCTCGGCGCGCCCTGGCCGCAGAGGGGCCTCGGCCTGGGGTCTTCTCGGCCTGGGAGCCTTCTCGGCGCGGGGTCTTCTCGGCGCGCCTTCTGGCCGCCGGGGGCTCTCGGCCTGGAGGTTCTCGGCGCGCGTTTCACCACGCCGAGACCCTGGTCGCCTGGGCCCCTATTTAGGGCGCCGACGGCCTATTTTTCTTCATTCTTCTCCATTCTTTCTCTTTCTTCAGCTTTTCTCCATTTCCTCTCTTCGGCGCGAGCCGTCTTCATCCTCTCGGCGGTGGCCGCAAGTCCTTCCATCCTGGGTGACGTCTTTTGGGGATTCAATCCCTTCGCTTCCGGGATCACCCCCTCTTGGTTGGTGACTCCCTATTCTTTTGGGCAGATCCCGAATAAGGGGAGATGCTGCCGAAATTTTTTATAGAATCTCATGTTACAATCCTTATAAGGCTGACTTTTAATCCACATTTCTTCTTTTGTTTACAGATATAGCAATGGCTTCTGGCTCTGCTGCTGCATCTTCCGGAGCTGTTGGAGTTAGTTCATCGGCCCAGCCAGACATATCTCGGGCCACAGTAAATTGGTTGAACGTGCACAGCTTGGATGTTGGATATGATAGAATAGCTTCAGTTGACGAATCGTCTGATTCTGAAACTGACACAGTGTCGACGGCCCGGGTATACTCCACGGCGACCGAGACATGCTTCAGGCGGGATAATAACTACCGGCCAGACTTCCCGAAGGATCGCCACTTGATGCCGTTCATCCGGACCTTCACAGTGGGTGGCTTGCGAGATTATCGGATAGCTCGCGTAGTTGAAGCTGCCATCCTTGCCGAGCGAGATAGCCTGAAGGAATCAGTGTATCGCAGCAAGGCCATATATCTTCCTGGGGAGAAGTGGGACTGGGATGCAGTCCTTGGAATATCGAAACTAGAACCGGAGAAGAAGATGCTGACTCGGGCACCGGAATTTACACCTACTCGGTGGGACAATGCTGGCGGCCGAGTTCATAGGGAGAAGCCCGGCTATGGTATGTTCTTGGCACCTATAAAGTGGGGATATCGCGAAGAGCCCTTCGTGCTAAATTGTTCGGCCATTCAGTTCAAGTACCATTTGTCGGCTGGTTGGTTCGGAGACTGCAAGATCACTGACTCCCATCTATTCCGAGTAGGGGTAGTAGAATTTACCGAGTTTGTTCTGACGGAATATGCCCCTCTGCTGATCAGAGCGGGAGTATACCACAGTGTTTTTGCTTCCAGATTCCGATATCCCATCTCCAGGGGGTTATGCTGTGGGATGTTTGAAGTGTTCTGTCCTTTGTTCAACACTTTTTATACAGCAGAGGGTGAGACCTCCCTAGACCTCTGGAGTTTATCACGGCTCTCCGGTCTGCCTATTGACGGTGAACCGTATGAAGAAGTCTGCTTGGCAGACTTCGAGAAAGATAGCTCTGATGGGGAAGGCAAGTATTCCCTTGGCTTCTCTTACCGATATCTGATGAAGGTCTATCGCTCCATTTGTCTGGCATATAGTAGAGGATCCTCCAAAGGCTATCATCCCCGAGAGAAAGGTAGCAAACTGAGGGTCCGGATCGGGCAGTGGCTCCAGTACTTCTTCGACGGTCCCCTGAAATATGCAGATTTCCCCTCTATGGGTCCTATTGCGAGCAAGCAGATAAGAGCTCCCCGCTATAAATCGGCACTGCCATCTTCATTGCGCCATGCGGGCAAAGGTGGTCCCAACCCGGTAGGGGTACATCCCATCACACACTGTGCAGCTTATTTCACATTCTGGCTGTGTACTTTTGCTCTTCCACAAGGGGATGAGACAGTCATTCGGCTAGAGGCCATATATCCAGCTTGTCAGATGGCCTGGGGGATGGAGCTGTCGCTCTGCCCAGTGGCCCTGTGTTTGATTTATAAATCTGTGGGGGACCTGCACAAGCATCGGACTCCCCGTTCTTTTCTGGACCGTGGGTCCTTTTCATTTCTTCAATGCCTGGGTCTGCAGTATATTCCCTGAATTAGCTCCGAGAACCTTGCAGGCGGATACAGTGTCACCCAGGATGATTGAATTTGCCAGCGCTGAGCCTGGTCCCTTTTATGATCAGCTATTTAAAATAAGGGGCCAACTGATAAAAGTACCAGTGGACGCCCCTGGCAGCATACATTTCTGGAGCTTGGTAGCAGGTTCAGCTCCTTTGATTGATCCTCAAAGAGAGTGCAAGCTGGAGGAGATAGAGACATATATCCACCCTGTCTCAGGGGTCAACACTGCTCGGCCAATCTTGGAACCGGAGCTGGTGAGATGGGCCATGGCAATTCGGCCCAGTGTTTTGGTTTACAGAAAGGGTGGCCTGCTTCTGTTGGAGCCATACTATCCGTTCCGATTTGGGCAGAACTTCGGTTATGACCAGCACAGCCCTACATCAGCTGCTCAATTTCCCCTGGATAGCAGGGCCAAGCATGGGTCCACCATTGTCGGCGACGGCCGGTTGTGGTGGGATTTCTATCATCGTCAGGACGATGCAATCTTCAGGGTGCCCACCGTCTCCAACCGTGTTCCCCGGGTAACATCAGAATATATTAAATGGTGGAACATTTGGACCGGCTTTTTCAGGGATGGCAGGGGTGCTTTCTGGGATGTAGCAGAGCGCTCTTTCCTGAAACAGCAGCCTGGGCCGGTGTTTGAAATCCCCGAGGCCCATCTGAGAAAGCTTTATTAGCAGAACCAGAGGGAGGCAGAGAACTATCTGGCCCGGCGTCGAGCTCTGAAGGAAAAGAATTTTGAGCCGCCCGCTCCTGTCTTTGCCGCTATTAACGAAGACAATTTCGTAAAGACCCTGAAACATTTGTGCCGTATAGGAGATGATCGCTTGGAGGCACAACAGTATCCATTTCCTGTTGAAGAGCCGCTCCCGGCAGTAGCTCATTGGAGGGGTCCAGTTGATAAATTTCATCCGTATAGGACGTTTGTACGCCGGGAAGATAGAACTCAGACGTACTATAAGCAAACGTCCTGGCTGTTCATTCTGCTGAGTTTGCATGGATTATCTGCGGAAAGCCTGATAGCTGGCATTTAGAACAAGCCACTATTTATATCATTTCATTATGTCGATGGCTGGGGCATGGACCATCTTGACTTGTTTCGCTGCCTTGACTCTCGCGGCCATAATGACCTGGCAGCTTTAGTGGAGAAATGCCAGATATTCGGCGATGTTTGCTGGCTTATCAAGGAGGCTGCTTCCCGCTCCAAAGAAGTGGCTTATCTGTACTGGCCGCTCTCTATATTTTATGATGGACCAGCAGGTATAATCTTTTCCTTTCTGACTGTAGTGTCTTCTGTTTAGCATCTGAATTTTGCATCTATTGATCCCCTCATCTTTCTGCCGTTCTTAACAGACCGGCCCGATATAAAGCGGCAGGGGCTCTACAGGAAGATTATTACGTAGGTTGAGAAGCCCACTTATTTTGAAGTTCCTGCTGCAACACTGACCACTACTCCCCTGCCTCCTGGCAAGAAGAGGAAGGCTTCTGCAGTCAAGGCTGCAGTTGGGAAGGCCAGGAAGGCCAAGAAAGCTCAGGCTCAACAATCGGCTTCGGTAGTGATGGACACCGGGACCCCTCTCCCTGACATTCCCTCATTTGATGAGTTTGAAACTCAGAGGGAGGCCGCTCAGGCATCAGTTCAGGGTAACATCAATATTCTGCCATTGCATTCTTCATTCTATCTTGCTGGGTTTCAGAGGAGTGTTTAAATCTGACCACTCCTTCTTGCACAGCCCAAGAGCCAGTCGCGGCGCCCTCCGAGGTGGGGACCAGGTTGCCCTCTCCCACGCCGACTAGTGAGGCGGAGGGTAAGCATGCCCTTTTCATCTTTTTCTGTTCATTTCAGCTACTTTTCATCGTCCCTCTCACAGGCTTTTCTTTATACTGATGGCCGGGGAGGAGACTGAGATTACAGGAGCGGCTGGCGATATTACTCAGCCGCGGGAGGGTCACAAGACCCAGGCGAAATGGGGCCCCGCTCCCGGAAGGCGCATTGTTACCCGGTCTTCCTCCAAGTAGATGTTAGAATTGATGGCCCCGCCCATGGACAGAGTAGAAATCTCTTCCGGTAGCTCTGCGGCCGTTTCTGAGGCAGGTGGAGAAGAAACAGATCTCAGCGGGAGCGACACGGAGGGTGCCTCCAAACCAGAGGCCCCATCCGTATGTACCGCCATTGTTTTATCATTTACACCCCCCAAGCTGGTGGTGCCATTTTCTGGAGAAGAATTACCAGAAGAGTTCGCCGCTCTGGATACCGAGGCAGATATAACTCCTCCTTTTGTGGTCTCATCAGCGGGGCTTTCTTCTTCCCTGTAGTCTTTTGAGGATATTGGCATCACTTTAGAAGTGAGTCTTTTCCCTTTATGGTTTCCTTTTTCCCATCTTTATCTGCTGCTTGACGCTGCATTGATTCGTTCACAGGAATCCCCTGTTGCCCTCCCGGCTACGAGTGCAGCCGTTGAAGCCACTTTATCTGGCACCCTAGCTATTGTTCCTGCTTCGGCAGCCGTTCTTGAGATAATTCGCCCTGTGCCCGTGAGGGTGCAGTCCTCCACAGACTTAGCATCATTGGACCTGCGGAATGCAGGGGAAGGCCCGGCTCTCATCAAGGCTCTGGATTTCAGAGCTGAAATGGACCTAGCCAGGGGTTCTGCCTTTATACCAGCTGCAGTGATGACCATCGCTCCAGAATCAACAGTTCCCATAGTATCAGTCATGGAGAGCGAACCTTTGCCTCTTCAGACCGTGGCCCCCGTAGCCTTGACATTGCAGGGGCTAGGCACCGAAATGGAAGAAGGAGAGGTATCTGTTGCAGAACTGGGAGTATCGCCTATAACGGCCACGGAATCTGCTTCCGTATTTTCAGAATCTGAGGAGGAGATGCCTGAAGTTGCATCCGGGAGTGTTCCGACGGCCGCCTCCGAGGAGATGGAGGTGGAAGATCTCTCGGCCACGTCAGAGGTTACGGGCAGAGCTCAGTTGGTGGCTTCGGCAGACCTGCCGTCTTCTTCTTCTCAGCCAGATATCACCCTATAGGCGGATATAGATAGTGAAGTAACTTTTGAAGTAGCTCCTCTTCCTTCGCCTGGCTTCACTTCCCCTGAAAGTTTTGTCTGGCAACATCTGGGCATGCTGCGTCAACTGGTGGAGTCCCAACCCGGACTAACTTATTCACAGTTGAAGGAGATAGCCGGGCGCTTCACCGCCGGCTTACAGGCGATGGGATGTCCCACAGAAATATGGGCCCAGCGGGTTCTTTTGTTGTTAAAATTTGTTCATCGCCGGGATTTCTTGACACACATCATGTCGGATAGATTGGCAGCCTTGAAGTTGCAAAGAATGGAGTGCAAGTCCGAGCTGGCAAAGATGAACTCTATCCTTCAGGAGCGACAGCGTCAAATGCAGTCTTTGGCGGAGTGGGAGCATTTCGTGCGCGACCGGATAACTATCCTGGAAGCTGAACTGTCTGATCTCTGAGCTGAGCTACCACAGCTAACAACTTCTCGACCGCAGCTCGAGGAAGAAGCAGCTTTATTAGAGGGGCAGGTGGCATCCTTTCGAGACCAGTCTGTTCGACTGCAGGAAGAGGAGGCTCGGCTTCATGAACTAGGAGCCGCCCCTTCTGTGGGTCTTCTGGCATTCGAGGATATCTTCCGGCAGCCATGAATCATTTTCTTTTTCTTTTCTTCTTCTCTCTTTTTTTTGGTGCTCTTTTGTGATACAATGTCCCCTCGGGGCCCTTCATGTACTCACTTCTTAATGAAAAGAAAAATTTTGCTTTATGTGTATCCGCCTTCTTTTCCATGTGGTTTTATCACTTCAGGGAAGTGGGGTAGTGGTTTTAGCAACCCCTCATGCGAATGGCTCGTATCTGGCAGGAGAGCGTCCACCCCTTCAGAGAAAGGATGGGGAACTCGCTCCACCGCGTGACGGCATCCGAAGAGGTGCTTAAACTGGATTCTGTTGGTAGCGGCAAACGTCCCTCTTGGCAATATGTGCTGTGAGGGAGACAATTTGCAGGAATGTGAAAGAAAGGGCCTTATCAGAATAGACGAAAAGTCTAGACAGGGTAGAGGTTATAGCAGGTGGGACGATTACAGGATATGTGGTTTTCATCAAGACAAACGTAGGGTCTGAACTGAATAGGGTTTTATCATTGATCGGGTGAAATGCCAGTCGATCAACAGCTGGTTTCATCATCGATATTGGGTTTATATCGATGCAAGAAGAGTTCATAAGTTTCCCCAGAATAGACGAAAGGTCTACACCGAGTAGGGTTTCATCATTGATCGGGCGAGGTGCCAATCGATCAACAGTTGATTTCATCATCGATATTAGATTTATATCGATGCAAAAAGGATTTATAAGTTTCCTCAGGATAGACGAGAGGTCTAAGCTGAGTAGGGTTTCATCATTGATCGGACGAGGTGCCAATCGATCAACAGTTGATTTCATCATCGATATTGGATTTATATCGATGCAAAAAGGATTTATAAGTTTCCTCAGAATAGACGAAAGGTCTAAACTGAGTAGGGTTTCATCATTGATCGGGCGAGGTGCCAATCGATCAACAGCTGATTTCATCATCGATATTGGATTTATATCGATGCAAAAAGGATTTATAAGTTTCCTCAGAATAGACGAAAGGTCTAAACTGAGTAGGGTTTCATCATTGATCGGGCGAGGTGCCAATCGATCAACAGCTGATTTCATCTTCGATATTGGATTTATATCGATGCGAAAAAGATTTATAAGTTTCCTCAGAATAGACGAAAGGTCTAAACTGAGTAGGGTTTCATCATTGATCGGGCGAGGTGCCAATCGATCAACAGTTGATTTCATCATCGATATTGGATTTATATCGATGCGAAAAGGATTTATAAGTTTCCTCAGAATAGACGAAAGGTCTAAACTGAGTAGGGTTTATCGCAGGTGGGACTTTGCCAAGAAATGCGTAGGTTTTATCAGGGCAGACGTAAGGTCTGAGCTGGATAGGCTTTAGCAAAACGGTGATGGGCTTCATTGTTGGTGGGATTTGCGAATGGGGGTATGTGGATTTTATCAGGGCAAACGTAAGGTCTGTCCCAGAAAGGCTTTATCATCGGTGGGGCATGGAGCCATATGACCGACGGAAGGTTTTACCGATGAAGGCAGATGAAGGTATCGTGCCGGTTGGCACGGAACTTTTTGAATTACCATATTACTGACCCAAGTGCCCTTTCGGGTTTTCACCAGAGCCAGCCCCCTCTTGCTTTTGCCCACGCGTCCTTTCGGATTTTCACGTGACGGGGTACCCGATTTTACCTGCAGTGCCCTTTCGGGTTTACACCACAGCTGGGTTTTAGTCATTTTTGCCCTCGTTCAGAATGCCTGAACAAGACTGGCGGGGTATCTCTATTTTTAACCCCATTTTGTCTCTTCTTTTCTTCCCTTTTTTTTTATTGAAACTTTGATTCTATAACTGATGGGCGTAGCTTGTGCATATGTCATCATTGATGTGGGTGCTAACATCAATGCAAGGGTTTCATAGGTCTCATCAGGATAGACGTAAGGTCTAAACTGGACAGGTTTCATCGCTGATCGGGCAATGCGTCAATCAATCAGCAACGGGTTTCATCGTTGGTATTGGGTTTATACCAATGCAAGGATTTTTATAGGTTTAATCAGGATAGACGTAAGGTCTAAACTGGACAGGTTTCATCGCTGATCGGGCAATGCGCCAATCAATCAGCAACGGGTTTCATCATCGGTATTGGGTTTATACCAATGCAAGGATTTTTTATAGGTTTCGTCAGGATAGACGTAAGGTCTAAACTGGACAGGTTTCATCGCTGATCGGGCAGTGCGCCAATCAATCAGCAACGGGTTTCATCATCGGTATTGGGTTTATACCAATGCAAGGATTTTTATAGGTTTGATCAGGGTAGACGTAAGGTCTAAACTGGACAGGTTTCATCGCTGATCGGGCAATGCGCCAATCAATCAGCAACGGGTTTCATCATCGGTATTGGGTTTATACCAATGCAAGGATTTTTATAGGCTTCATCAGGATAGACGTACGGTCTAAACTGGACAGGTTTCATCGCTGATCGGGCAATGCGCCAATCAATCAGCAACGGGTTTCATCATCGGTATTGGGTTTATACCAATGCAAGGATTTTTATAGGCTTCATCAGGATAGACGTACGGTCTAAACTGGACAGGTTTCATCGCTGATCGGGCAATGCGCCAATCAATCAGCAACGGGTTTCATCATCGGTATTGGGTTTATACCAATGCAAGGAAATTTTTTTATAAATTTCACCAGGATAGACGTAAGGTCCAAACTGGATGGGTTTTATCACGGCGAGACGTAAAGAGATATGCGGGTTTCTTCGTGGTTACCACATTATCGACCCAAGTGCCCTTTCGGGTTTTCACCAGAGCCAGCCCCCTCTTGCTTTTGCCCACGAGTCCTTTCGGATTTTCACGTGGCGGGGTACCCGATTTTGCCTGCAGTGCCCTTTCGGGTTTTCACCACAGCTGGGTTTTAGCCATTTTTGCCCTTGTTCAGAATGTCCGAACAAGACTGGCGGGGTATCTCTATTTTTAACCCCATTTTTTTTAATATATATATTTTTTATTTTCTTCTATCCCCCCCTTCCTGTTTAGAGGGTGTCAGATCGTGACGACACAAGATCACGATAAGTGGTAGCCTGGTTAGGACGGAGTGTCACTATACCAAGGAAAGGATATCTTGGCTAGGGCGGAGTGCCATTAGGCCAAGGAAAAGGTATCTTGACTAGGGCGGAGTGCCACTAGGCCAGGGAAAGGGTATCTCGGCTAGGGCGGAGTGCCACTAGACCTAGGAAGGGTAGCTCGGCTAGGGCGGAGTGCCACTAGACCAAGGAAGGGTAGCTCGGCTAGGGCGGAGTGCCGCTAAACCAAGAAAATGGTATCTCGGCTAGGGCGGAGTGCCGCTAGGCCAAGGAAAAGGTATCTTGACTAGGGCGGAGTGCCGCTAGGCCAAGGAAAGGGTATCTCGGCTAGGGCGGAGTGCCATTAGGACAAGGAAAAGGTATCTTGACTAGGGCGGAGTGCCACTAGGCCAGGGAAAGGGTATCTCGGCTAGGGCGGAGTGCCGCTAAACCAAGAAAAAGGTATCCCGGCTAGGGCGGAGTGCCGCTAGGCCAAGGAAAAGGTATCTTGACTAGGGCGGAGTGCCGCTAGGCCAAGGAAAGGGTATCTCGGCTAGGGCGGAGTGCCATTAGGCCAAGGAAAAGGTATCTTGACTAGGGCGGAGTGCCACTAGGCCAGGGGAAGGGTATCTCGGCTAGGGCAGAGTGCCACTAGACCAAGGAAGGGTAGCCCGGCTAGGGCGGAGTGCCACTAGACCAAGGAAGGGTAGCTCGGCTAGGGCGGAGTGCCGCTAAACCAAGAAAAAGGTATCCCGACTAGGGCGGAGTGCCGCTAGGCCAAGGAAAAGGTATCTTGACTAGGGCGGAGTGCCGCTAGGCCAAGGAAAGGGTATCTCGGCTAGGGCGGAGTGCCGCTAGGCCAAGGAAAGGATATCTTGGCTAGGGCGGAGTGCCGCTAAGCCAAGGAAAGGGTATCTCGGCTAGGGCGTAGTGCCGCTAGACCAAGAAAAAGGTATCTCTTGCCCGATTACTCGGGGAATATCAGCTGTGCAGCATGATACAACTTTAGGTGTTTACCGTTGAGTGGTGAGAATTGGATCTCCCCTCGATGATTAACAACTATGTAGGCCCCTCCTTCGTAGACCCTTTGTATCACATATGGACCTTCCCAATTGGGATTTAGCTTTCCCTTCGGGTTGGACGCCATGACTTCTTTTTTCTTGACCATGACGAGGTCACCTTTCTTAAATTCTCATCCTTTTACGAGTTTGTTAAATGCAGTGGCCATGCGGACCTGATACATTTGGATATTCTTCTGAGCTTGGAGGCGCTTCCCTTCCAATTCAGCCAATTCTTCTAATCTTCTTTCTGCATTGGTTTGTTCGCCATGGGCTAGGTCGTATTGGACTGCCACTCTGAGTGACGGGACTTCCAGCTCTAGTGGGACTACTGCCTCTGAGTCGTATACCAAGGAGTATGGCGAGCACCCTGTAGGTGTTTTGAAGATGGTGCGATACGCCCACAGAGCTTCATACATCTTTTCTTCCCAATCCTTCTTATTGGCACTGACGACTTTGGCCAGCAGGGTGCACAAAGTCTTATTGAAAGCTTCTGCCAATCCATTTGCCTGTGGATTGTAAGGAGTGGAAGTCCTCCATTCGATCTTATATTTCTCGGCAAGCCGATAGATTTTCTGATTTCTGAAATGACTCCCATTGTCAGATATTATTCGGATGGGGATCCCAAACCGGAAGATGATGTTTTGCTTGATGAATCTGGCGACCAGCTCACCAGTGACTTCTCTTAGTGCTATAGCCTCTGCCCATCGGGAGAAGTAATCTGTTATGGCCAGTATATACTTATGCCCGGCCGAGGAAGTCGGTAGTGGACCGACTACATCAGTTCCCCATTGTGCAAACGGCCAGCTAGGGACCGTAGGGTGCAGAATCGTAGGTGGCCTTCTAGGCACAACAGCATGCTCCTGACACTTCTGGCATGACTTTGCAAATGTGCAGCAGTTTTCAAACATAGTGGGCCAATAGTAGCCCAGCTTCTTGATTTCTATCTTCATCTTGGGGCCAGCCTGGTGGGCACCTGCTGTCCCAGCATGTACTTCTTTCATCGCTTGCCAAGCTTCTTCAGTGGACAGGCAACGGAGCAGAATCTTCTTGCGTGCATCTGCCATTATTCGGAACAGAGTCCCATTCCTGAATTCATAAGAATCTTTGATTCGCAAGAGTTTCATCTTTTCTTCTCTTTTCTGCGGCAGCTGTTGGTGTAAAAACCATTGTAGCAGGTGTTGTCTCCAATCAGATGCCTGTTCTGTACTGATCGTGGCGACTTCATTTTCTTCGGGGCAGCCTTCTAGCATGCTGGGGACTTGCCGCCGATTTATGACAACAATGTTCAGTGTCTCATCTGGTGGGACTGCTATTGAGCTGGCTAGCTTTGCCAATGCATCAGCCTGGGCATTATGTGCACGGCCCACATGCTTGAGCTCAATATGATAGAATTTCGCCATGAGGCGCACAGCTTTCTGGTGGTAGGGGTTCAACTCCGGCTTTCGCACTTCGAACTCACCTTGGATTTGCTTTATTATTAACATTGAATCCCCGAATACCTGAAGCATCTGGATACCCATGTTGAGGCTTATATGCAGTCCGATTATCAGAGCTTCATACTCGGCTTCATTATTAGTGCAGGGCTTGTTTATAGAACAGGAAGTATGCACAACCTCCCCTTCCGGCGATTTCAGCACAATACCGGCTCCGGCCCGTATTCTGGTCTTTCCATCGGAGTCCGTCTCTGTTCTAGATGCTCCATCAAAGAATAGCTGCCACATAGTTGACTGAGCATGGCAGGCTTCTAGTGTCTCATCATCGGGTAACTCAGTCCCCAACATATCATTCTCTGGCACAGGATGTTCTGCGAAGAAATCGGCCACAGCCTGTCCTTTTATTGCCCTCTGGGGTATATATGTGATATCGAATTTTATCAGAATTACTGCCCATTTGCCCAACCGGCCTTTCAGTACTGGTTGAGTCAGTATGTATTTGAGTGGATCTGCTGCAGATATCAATCTGACTTCATGTGACAGCATATAGTGCCGGAGCTTTTTAACGGCAAAGACTAGTGCCAAGCATGTCTTCTCTATATAGGTGTAACTTTCTTCAGTTCTGATCAGCCTCCTACTCAGATAGTATAGAGCCTGCTCTTTGCCTTCTTGATTTATCTGTGCTAGCATTGCCCCCAGGGAACAGTGTGTGGCTGCAATGTACAGTATCAGGGGTTTGCCCTTAATAGGTGCCCCCAGCACTGGAGGGGTTTTGAGATATTCTTTCAGCTTCTCAAAGGCCTCCTGACAGCCATCGTCCCAGAGGAACGGCACATCTTTCATCATGAGCTTGTGAAAAGGGTGGCATCTCCCCGACAGATTTGATATGAATCGTCGGATGTAGGCCAAACGCCCTTGTAGAGATCTCAGCTCGTGGAGATTCCTTGGTGGAGGGAGCTCCTGGATAGCTTTAATCTTGGATGGGTCAATCTCAATGCCCCTATGACGGACGATGAACCCAAGGAATTTTCCACTGGACACGCCGAAGGCACATTTCATAGGGTTCATTTTGAGCTCATATTTGCGCAGCCTCTGGAACACTACTCTCAGATCCTGCAAATGGTCTTCTTTTCTGCTGGTTTTCACCACCAGGTCATCAATGTAGCACTCTACCTTTTTGAAGAGCAAATCACCAAAGATCTTTGTCATAGCTCTTTGGTAAGTAGCGCCGGCATTCTTGAGGCCGAACGGCATCCTTTTATAGTGGAATATCCCCTTCGGAGTGCGGAATGCAGTGTGCACTCTGTCTTCTTCAGCGATCCAGATCTGGTTATATCCGGATGACCCATCCATGAATGACAGGGCTTCATGGCCAATGGTTGCATCGATCATTACTTCAGTAATTGGCACTGGGAAATCATCCTTCGGGCAAGCCTTATTCAGGTCCCTGAAATCTACACATATTCTGATCTGCCCATTTTTCTTCTTCACGGGCACTATATTGGCCAGCCATGTAGTATATTGGTTCTCTTCAACAAAGCCCACATTGATCAGCTTGTCGACTTCTTTGTTGATCTGATTTATCAGTTCGGGACGCATTCTCCTTGAAGGCTGCTTTACAGGGCTTGCCCCCGGGTTTATCGCCAATCGGTGCTGTGCCACATCAGAGCTCAGTCCCGGCATCTCATCATATGTCTATGCAAAGCAGTCTCGGAACTCTTTCAGAAACTGTATGTACTGTTCTCTGGCAGCTGGTTCTAGCAGTGCACTGAGGAATGTCGGCTTTGGCTCATCCGCTGACCCCAGATTCACTTCTATCAGCTCATCGACGGTGGCCTGGCCTCCGTCCTCAACTTCGGGTGGGGCTTCTTGCAAATCAATAAAGCCTCCCGGGATATAATTCTCTTCAGTTTCATGTTCTTCTGTATCGTCATCCTGCTCATCAGCGGATGTCGGCTTATCATATAAGGCCGATACCATCGGATTATGTTCAGTCTGCCCCGAGGACGAGACTGGTTCAGAAGAGAATTCAAAAGTGGAATCTTCCGCTCTTAGGGATCTTTCTGTTGCAGGCTCCCCTGAAAGGTCATCTTTCTGTAGAGCCCGAACTTCTTCCAGAATGCGCTCAAATTCCAGGCATTCTCTCAGTTCTTTGGCCATCTGGTCTTCATCTGGGGTTCCCGTATCAAATTGTGCTTCGGCCTGGAATAGATCCTCCTTGCAGGACGGGTCCTTCCAGCACCGACCCCTCTCAGTTTTATCAGACATCCCTGCTTCTGGCTGGTCATCTTGGGCTTCATTGTCTGTTACGATTTGATACATAACCTCTTCATCCTCAAGGGGATATTGATCATATCCTATCCCAGGGGAGTCTCCATGCTGGTAGAAGGTAGAGATGACATCCACCTCGGCTTCATAATATTCTTGAAGGGTATAACCCAATCCCGGATGCTGTGTGATCTTCCTCAGTTCCTTATTATCTCGAGGCGGATCCCATAGCTCCCTGAATGCTTTCTTCTGGGCTGCAGATTGTAGTGATGGCATTTGCATCTTGGAGAACATCTGCGAAACCTGCTGGGTAGTATACTCCAGGCCTGTAATTGGCACCATCTGGTTTGCGGCTTCTTCAGGGACCATGCAGTCTTCATCATCTTCTTCGACTGCCTCCCCGGTGTAGAATATGGTAGGTGGCTCGCAGAAGCGAGGGATTTCCATAGTCTTCAGTGGCAGCACTGTTTGGTATTCTAGGCTGGCGACGGGTTTGATTAAACCTCGTGGGACCTTCACCTGTATGCACCTTTCTTTTATTTCTTGATCAGTGCTATCTGGATGGATGCTAGGAGGGGTGATCCGAGCAAAATCATTAGCATAAGAGATGTGAGCTACTTCATGCTTTTCAACATAGCCCCTGGGTGGCGGTGGAGACCAAGCTTTTGCCTTCGTCGCCGGCTTCTTCTGGCTGATCACAGCCTCTTTCTTTTCATCCTTTTGTGACACCTCGGTGTAGTAGGAGGCATCGAGCATATGACATTCGAACACTTCAAAGGGATGTAGGTCTGCAAACACCCTTTCTTCCTTTCCTTCATGGCAGTATTTTATGCATTGGTGTAGCGTGGATGGCACTATCTGATATTCATGCAGCCACGGTCTCCCCAACAGGGCCTTATACATGGTGTTGGAGTCGATCACATAGAATCGTACCACGGTAGTGAGGTCGCCCAATGTGAGGTTGAAATTAGCCACCCCGAGAGGTGTTTCACATTTCTGGTTGAACCCAGCAATCTTCATGTCTCTGACCTTGGTAAGCTGCAGATCAAAGTAGTATTTCTGGTAGATGCGATACGGGAGAATATTTACAGCAGCCCCGGGATCTATCAGTATCCTGCTCAGCGACTGACAGTTCAGGGAGCCCCTCATATACAACGGTCTGTTGTGACTGGCATTTGGGATCAGCATATCATCTTCTGTGAACGTGACTGATGGTCCAGCATTCACTGCTGCCAAGAGTGCTTCATATTGTGCCGGCGACTGCAGGGCATCCACAATTGCTTGGCGGGCCTCTTCACTCAGAGAGAGTATCTCCCAGATGGAGAATCTGGTGGGGAGCTTCTTCAACTTTTTCATGATTCGACTGCCAACCCGAACATTAGACTGCCTCATCTCCTCTGCCCACTGGGGTCTTGGAGGTTCATGTGGTGCCTGTGGCCTTTGCTGCCCAGTCCCAGTTTCATTTTCTTCATCGGTCTCCCGGAGGGCTTCTTCTGTAATGACTGCCCCTGGCTTTGCTAGAGGGCTATTTTCTTCATTTTCTTCATGCTGTTTCTGCTTTCCAGTTGCTATCTGCTGGCATTTATCGCTTTTAGCTGGAGTAGTATGAGACGGCTGCTCGTTTTCTAAGCTGGACAGGAACTCCAGGAATGAAGGGGCTCCTTCTGCTTTATCTTTTCCTTGGTACAAGCTGGCAGGGGGAGGAACCTGGACATCGCGCACCTCTGGTTTCGGGATCTGATAGGGTTGCTCCCCTCTGAACATAATATTATGGTTAGCTGGTGGCGGACGCCCCCATTTTCTCCCAGAACGTGTTGCATGGGCTGAGGTAGAGGCCTCAGCATGATTGGCTTCTAGCGGGGCATCTGATGCTTCTTGTTCATCATCCTCCCCTGGCAGAGAAAAGAGTACCGACAGAGTATTGCATTGTACTGTCGTGACCTTCTTTCCCTTTTTGGCCTTAGGCCGTCTCTTCTTTTTCTGGGAAGTTGGCTTTGCTAGTTCCTGCCCCCAGAAGGACTCAGTCTCATCTTTTCTTTGTTCTGCCTCCGACTGCTCTTCAATTTTCAATTCTTCGAGCTGCTCCCAGAGTATACAGTCTTTCACCAACAGGTGTTTCGGCTTTTTCTGCTCATACTCATCAAGCTCATTAATATATTGCTGCAGACGCCTGGTTGCAGGACTTTCTTCTTTATGTGCAGGGAGGGGAGTTTGTCTCCTCCGGTTGCGAGTATGGATCCGGATGACTGGTCCGGTCTCAACTGTAGGCCATATTGGCTTTATTGGAGGCGACTCAGGCCTTGGGGTGACACCCCGGATAACTGCTCCGTTGGTTTTAGCTGCGGGAGTCTTCTTTCTGCTTTTTGTGGGTACCGTCTGCCATCCTTCCTGATCTCTCAATGGGGTGAGGAGGCAGGCTTCATAGGTGTGCCTGGTGCATTCTTCAATGGCTTCCTTAGGTAGCTGTTGATAGATTGAGATCATATTAGCGGCCACCCTCCAGGGCGGAAGCTCATGTGGCCGAGGCGGCTTCACCTGGTAATCTCCCAGCTGCAGTTCACCCTTCTTGACCATTCCTTCCATGATATCTTTGAAGACATAACAGTCCTCAATTGCGTGCCCCAACACCCGGTGAAATGGACAGAACATCGGATCATCTTTCTTTTCTGCGTCTTCGGGCTTCTTTGGTTCAGGCAATATTACCTTATTGAACTTATATGCCCAGTTAAATAATGCTGCAGTCTTATCCTTGGGAAAAGAGTAAGCCCTTCTCATCCTGTCCCTCAGAGAGACTTTGTCTCTTCTTTCTGCTGTATCTGCCATCGGGGGAGCTTCATCTGCCCCTTTCTTCCCTTTTTGTTGCTCAAAGGTTCTAAAATCGACGGTGTTGGCCTCAGAGTGTGACGGCCGCCGATCATTGGATTTACCTTTTGGCATGGCGGGAGCATTGACGGTCGGACGTTTCGACAAGAATGCCTCGACCTCCGCCACTATATTGTTCAGTCGGTCAAATATTTTGACATCTGCACCGATCATTTTTTCTAGTACCTCCCTCCTGAGGTTCTGCTTGCATATCTGCACTGCATCCTCCTGATGAGGAGGTCTTCTGCATCTCATGGCTAGATTTCTCCATCTTTTGATGTACTCCAGTGCAGTTTCATCCTGTTTCTGCCTGGTAGCATACAGTTCTACTATTGTGATTTCCCTCCCCGTGACATGAAACCTGTCGCGGAATTTTCTCTGCATATCGGGCCAATCAACCACTGATCCTGCTGACAAGCTTGAATACCATTCAAAGGCCAACCCAGTGAGGGACGAGCCAAAGAACTTGAGCAGATAGGCTTCATCGACTGCTAGGTCGCCCATGATTGTAGTATAGTAGGCTATATGCTCCCTGGGGGAGCCCTGGCCATTGAATTTCTCAAACTTTGGCGGCTTGCTGACGCCTGGAGGTAGTCTTTTGGCAGCATACTGGGGGGGATACGGTACCTTGTACACATCATAGGCACTAGTATCATCTCCAGTCTTCTCTGACAGCTTCATTTCCACAATTCTTTCAATCATCTGCTTGTGGGCTACAGCTGGATCTATATCTTCTGAAAAGAAGTGGGCTTGTTGCTGGCTGTGAGGAGTTGTCATCATAGTGGCGCGCAAGATGGGCGCGGTAGGCTGTGTCTGAGACACAGAGGGCTGAGCTACTGTTTACTATGGAACAGGTTGACTTGGTGCTTTGCCCTTATCAGCTAAGAGAGGATTAGCCAGGATAGTTGTTTCTGTGGAGCTGGATGTCTGCCCCGCAGGTTCAGCTTGCTTCGAGACTGATGTAGCTTCCTGTCTCTCATTGAGCTGTCTTCGGAGAGCATTGATCTCCTGTTGGTATCTTCTGAACATCATCTGGATCATGGGATCCATGGTTGATGGAATTTGTATATCTTCAGAAGTCCCTTCAGCATCATCAACGAAGGGGTTATCTCCATCTTCCGTTGTTACCACATTAACTGTCATAGTGGTAACCCTGCGGGCTTCATCATCAATTTTGATTTTATCTTTTGCTGCCTGGCCTCTTCTTGTGACAGGACCAGGTCTAGTTGCTAGCCTGAGCAATTCCTCTGGCTGAGTTGGTAGTATATCCTGCCCCCTGGCCAGTCCAGCCATATTGCAGGCGAAGATTTGCATCTTTCCTTTCCGCCTGTAGACCTTTCTTTTTATTTGACTAGGATATCTGAGCCGGTCAAAGACCGATATTCTTTCTTTGGCTTCTTCCTCGTACAGGTCTTCTTCATTATATCCGACCCTGGGGCCTTCTTCATAGTCATTGGAATCGGAGGAAGAGGCTTCGATCATCATTTCTTGGAAGGTTTCTTCTTCTTCATCATCCCTGATGCCCAAGGCACGGGATAGTCTTTGCTGGCCTAGGGCAGAGCTCCCTAGGTAGTGGAAGTAATCTTGGACTACTCGCTTAGTCTCCTCTGGGTCGTGCCTTTTCGGCTCAGGTCAGAGCATCAGTCTGTCCTGGCCCTTTTGCTGCCAGGCCAGTCTTGTCACCCGAGCATTCAGATGTTCGGCCCTGGGATATTTGAAGATATCAGCCTGTCTGGCACAGGCTCCTGATCTTCTTGCAGTAAGCATAGTGACTGGTTCACTTCTTCTCATATCGCCAACTTGGCAGCGGTTGGCAGCAGCATTGTAGCTCTTCTCTTCCCATCTCTTGCCCCTGGCCATGGGATGGGTGTTGGTGAAGTTTTCCCTGGTCTCATATCTTCCGCCCCTCATCATGGGACGAACAGCAATCATATTTCTTTCTTGACCCTCAATCTCATCTCTCTTCCCCCGGGTCCTGGGGTAGGCAGCAGTAGCATTTCTTTCATCTTTCTTCATCTCCCTTCTGCCCCCTGCTCTGAGGCGGGCAACAGTGATATCAGTGAGGTTCTCTCTGTCTTCAGCTGGGGCCCAGCTTTGGATCCTCTTCGGTCGCCAGACCTGTTTGTATTTTGCTGGCTTGGGCGCCAGCGGCTTCTTTTCAGCAGCTTCCCAGTTGGCCCTCCTAGCGGCCAAAACCTGGAACTTGTTGTCAGTTGGGATGGTCGGGACGATTCTGTCCGGCCGGACTCCCCTGGGGCGACCATCGAGGTTCGCCCTAATAGCACCCATCATTATCATCTTTCCGGAATTGGAAAGGCGACGATCAACAGCAGTAGACCGGCTCCTCCGGTTGGTTTTCTTCCCCTTCTGGGCAGCAGTGGGGACCATGTCCCTTTTCTGGACATGATGGACGTAGCAGGCGACGGCCGTGGGGGCCGTTTTCTTCGGTAAGCCATCCTTGCGATCAGCGGCCTCCACTGGGGCGTTTGCAGCAGCGCCTTGCTCCTCGTTATCGACCTGTAGAAGGTCGGTGTAGACAACACCCAAGCAGTTGGGCAGCCCGACAGCTGGGGGAAACGAACCGAACGCCAGTGGTACCGCCTGGTACCCCTCCTAGATGTGCATGTTCACCGGTTGCTTGTCGAAGCATACAGACGCGATTTGTGTTGTCATCGTAGTTTCCTGGAAACAAGGAAACACACGGAATCAGAAATTTGAGGGGGGCCCGCTGGGCCTCCTACCTTAGCGTAAAGATGAAGGGAGACTAAGTCCCACCGGGCGTGCCAGACTTGTGGACGTGATTTTTTTTTATGGTGGTATCTTTATTTATTTATTTAATTTAATTTATTGGATTGATTTATTATTTATTGATTTATTGGTTCATTGGCGTGCCAGTCACCGTGGTGACGATTCTTATTGTGCGCTCGATCTGACATGGTCAGTCGATTGTGAGTGATCGTGTCTGGACTAGAAGTCCGTCATACCCTGAACGCTATGACGTTAATTACGTCCTCCCTAAGGAAGACAACCCTTGATTAAACGCTAGAGGTAGGAGGAAGACAGCGGTAAAGTCGTATGCTCAAAGGAGACAAAATTCATCTATTTGCAAGACGTTAAATGTATTTGAACAGAGCAGGGGTTTGTTAATTACGGGAGAAACCCGACGGCATATTCCCACCATCTTGGATGATGCCAAGTGGGGAATAGGAAACCACCCATGCAGCGGCAGGGTGGGATCCATAAAAGATCGGGTGTATACACATAACCCGGAATCCGGATGGGGACCGGCCTGATGTAACACACCCGGTACGAGTGCGATGTCTTATTAATATCCCCCTTCGGAGGACCATCGGAGATCACGCAAGGGCATAACTCCGTGGGCCAGCGGGGTTGGAAGAGAGTACCACACTCGATTGGTGGGGTATATGTAAATTTTGGCAGCATGTTCCCTCAACCTGGATTGTGCCAAGGGAGGATAGGTCATCATCCACGGAGAGCCGGGACAACAACCGAACAAAGATGGGCACCAGGCCCAGGGACATCTCTTGCCTTCATATCATTGATCAATATTCCCTTGGAACCCATCAGAACACATGTAATGACATGGTTCTTTGGGTTCATAAGGCAGCGATGAAATCCGGATTCGGGGCGAGAGCTGTAGGGGAGATCTTCCCCATTATTGTATCTCATCAAGACACAAGTGATGGTCTGTGAGTATCCCCTTGAACAGATGTAGGGGGAGATTTAGAAGTTTGAAGAAAGATGGTGCAGGGATGGGCCTCGGAGTGGATTTCATTGACTGAAGGAGGGATCTCGACGTGGATTTCGATTGGCAAGAAGGGGCTCTCGGCCAGGGGTTTTCGGCGGGCAAAAGAGGCTCGGCCAGGGGTTTGGCCGGCCAAAAGAGGGAGGAAGGCCAGGGGCTTTCGGCGGCCAAAGAAGGGTCTCGGCCAGGGGTTTTCGACGGCCAACAAGGGGTCTCGGCCAGGGTTCTATCCGGCCAAGAGAGGGAGGGAGGCCTCTCAGCCTGGAGCTTCTCGGCGGGCTCCTGGGCGCGCCGGAAAGGGGGGCGCCGAGAGGGGCATCATCAAGTTTTGGGCAAAAGGGGTGTGAATGGCTGCGAAGGCAGAGGGGCTCTCGGCAGAGGGTTTCCCGGCGCGCTCAGGAGCGCGCCGGGAGTCTGCCGCCGGGAGCATTGCACATAGCCTCACGTGGAAAGTATTTGTAACAGACTGGGTTGTCGTTTAGCAAAGGGGACAGCTCTCTCGGCAGAGGAGCTTTCGGCGGGGAAACTCGCACGCCGAGAAGGTGGGATTGTTGCAGGATTTCAGGGTTTCAGAGCTGAAATATCTGCCGCCGGGAGCCTTGCACAGGGAGTCATGTGGAAAGTGCTGTAACAGACTGGTTTGTCGTTTAGCTAAAAGAAGGAGAAGGCCTCTCGGCCTTATGGTTCTCGGCGGGGAAACTCGCACGCCGAGAAGATGAAATGCAGAAGGATTTCAGGGTTTCAGAGCTCAAAAATGATGCTCTGTTTAGATGTTTTCTGGGATTTCAAGCTCGAATTGATGCCGAGCCAGGAGTGCAAAAGGGGAGACTCATGGATGTTTCTATTAGAAGGGTGCCAAGGGAATTGAACGATGGAATCAATGAAAGAAATCAGACCATCACCTGATCCTGTGGAGGGTTTTATCTATCTGTTGCAGGCCATTTGGGGGAGTCAAGAGATGACTATCCTCCGACCCCTCCAGACGAGCCCAGTGACATTGAAAACCGGAGAAGGAGGGACTCTCAACGCAGAAACTTCAGGCCCTAAGCATTCAATACTTAGAATGGAGGACCCTGGGATCGGATCATCATTTATGAGAGCTGGACAGTCCAGGAAACCAAGAGACTGATATCTTTGGTTCCTAAACCGCATAAGGGGGCTCGTCAGAAAACTCAGATTATATATAGGGAAACATCCATTGAGATCGGAGAGGGAAGGAGAGAACAAAACTCAGTAACCCATTAGATGGGGGTAGGAGTCCTATCCTCGTCCCTCTTCGAAGAACAAACCCATACGATCGGCTCTGAAACCCAAGGAGTCTAATCTATATTTCTTTCAGACAAAGACCATATACATAGAGAGACAGAGATCGGATATCTTGATCAATCAGTGCCCAGGCGGGCCATCTCGATGTTTCATTGCATTGCATAAAAATCTTACACTGATCATGAAAGAGAAATGCAAGACAGAAAGGTAAAAATCAAGGCCGGAACTCTCCGGCTACAGTTGATAAATCGAGAAAGGACTCGCTATATTACATCAGATAAAAGAAAAACATGGAGGAGGGGAGGGTGGAGCATTGACTCCTCTCCCTCCCCAGTGCCCACCTGGAGCTTTCCTTCTTCTTCTCTTCTCTGTTGGTTGAAAGGGGGGTGGCTCTTGCTCTCCGAACGGGACTCCCTCTCTATCTTTCTATTGCTCTATCTTTTCTTTTTCTTTCTTCCGATCGATCCCCTTTTTCTCTCGATCCCCTTTTTCTATCTGGCTTGGCTTTTTCTCTTCTTCTTCCCCCTACTTCTTCTCAGTCGCCTCCTCTCTCTTCTTTCTTCGAAGGGAGGGGGTTTTATAACCCTTTTCCTCTTCCTTCTCGGCAGGCACCTTCACGGCGCGCTTGAGGTAAGCTTCCCGGTGCGCTCGAATTTGGTCTCTCGGCGCCAGTATCTGGGCTTCGACATGGGCTTTCGGCGCCACCTTCATGTAGGCCCACTTGGGGTTTCTTTAAGTGTATCATCACCCCAAAGGGTCTATCCTCTATGAAACATCTTGTATTGAAATCATGATTGCAATTTTCATCAGTCCGCAGTCGGGGTTTTATCAGTCCGTAGACAGGGGTTTTATCAGTCCGTAGACAGGGATTTCATCAGTCCACAGACAGGGTTTTATCAGTCCGCAGACAGGGTTTTATCAGTCCGTAGACAGGGATTTCATCAGTCCGTAGACAGGGTTTTATCAGTCCGTAGACAGGGATTTCATCAGTCCGTAGATAGGGTTTCATCAGTCCGTAGATAAGGTTTCATCAGTCCGTAGATAGGGTTCTCATCAGTCCGTAGACAGGGATTTCATCTTATCAATATCGTCACTCGAATGACGACGAGCTCGGACATCAGCCTTAGTCTGGGAAGACCTCAGCCGGGTGCATAATCTGTGGAGACGATTCTTCTTCTGCTCTATCTTCTCAGGAGCCTTTATCATCTTCATCTGCCGGTGCTGGCTTCATCTTTATCTCATATTACTCCCGTCAGTAAGCCGACATCTGACTTACCCTGACATATCGTCTGTGACTTCTTGGACGAAGCAGTAGTGCAGCTCTTCTTAAAGGGCTGGAAGATCTCATTGTTCGAGTGACTGCTACTTTATCAATGCTGCCGTCTGAGTGACATTGGCACCGGGCATCAGCTTTGGCCGACAAGGGCTTTAGCCGGGTGAAAGGTTGATAAGCTTCATCCTTAGTCTTTCGCTGTTGGTCAGATCTTCTTTTCAATTATGCTTCCACCCTTGTTCATTTTCCGGGTGTCAACAAGTACCCCTATCTAGGTGACCTTTACCATGATCCCTTGGACCCTTTCCTATAGGAGCCTAGATCTCTATGTAACCCACTCACCTTATTCACCACCCACCTTACCCTATCCTTACCGCCCATATTAACCCAAACCCCTCCCTTCCTAGAATCGGGTTACACCAAGGGAGCATTGACCTTAGGCAACATAAACCTTGGGATTGAAGAATTGTCCCACCCCATGATGCCTCCCTTCTTAGATCCCTTTGATCCATACGAGTGGAAGCTCAAGGGCCACCCCACACCCATGCACATGGAAGTCATCTCTAGGATAGGAGTGCATGAGTCTTGGCACAACACACCACTTGGCATGATTAGAAAGTCGGGTCCATTCATTCACAACACCCACATGTCAAGTAGGAAGCATGAGTGGTCCGTATTTGGGTGTAACGGTCCTCCCCAATTCACCATTGGTCTTATGAATGCTAGGAGCATACATGGATGTCCGGGTCCCCCGACATTCGTCATACCCATGCATAAAAGGTTCATCTATGGATGTCTTGGGCCCCCTAAGTCTATCACAGTCCTCATGGCATCAAAGCATGATCGAACTACATTTGGCTGCCCCAGACCACCTTTACATACCATACATTGTCCACTCCCACCGCATCATAAAGCATGGCATATGCATCCAAGCAAATATCAAGTAGCAAGCGGTGAGATTCACAATAAGCAAGCAAAAACTCGTGAGCGCCACTTGAAACTCCAAGTTGGTAACTTGACGATGATGATTTTGGAGTGGCTCTACCCTGGGGTCACCTCCAAATTGAGGGCACGAGGACTTGGACATTGCCAAGTTCCGAGTGGCTTTGGCAACCCGGCTTATGGGTTGAACTTTCAAAAGGGTTTTTGGGATTCTCCCCATCTCTCATGTGGCGGATCCAGCACCCTCTAGGGGCACCGCGGTGGATCCTAGTGAGTGCCTTGAGCTTACACCTATCCTTGCGAGAGACACCTTCGGAGTGCAACCACAAATTAGCCCGAGAGCCCGACGTGAGCATACGGCAGCAATACTAGGCAAGCAAGACATCATAGCCAGCATGAGGGTATGACCGAGCCACTTTGTCGAGCTGAAGCGCCGTTCCCCGACTATGGTCGCGGGTTAAGTATGGAGATCGTGGATCGCCCAGAGCCACAGTTCGGTGTGCTACTTCCCCCGTGGACCCATACTCGACAGGGTCGAGTTTTCCCCACCCCGGGGGTATGATGGGGACATCCCTTGCCCCTCCACATTTTCTGAAGCTCGGATTGATCATCGGTGTACGCCATTATGTTCCTCATGTGTTAGTGAGTCAAGTCATGTAATTTCCTTATTTTTATTTGAGTCTTAATCATGTAATTTTCCCTTTATTTGAGTCATGTACCTAGGTTAGAAAGTCATTTTCCTAAGTCGTGTGTCATTATGTTGGTTCATTAGGCTATTGGGCCCAAATAGTGGGCTAGGCCCAAGGGCGTCCCTCCCTTGGAGTATTTGGTCATTATGTCAGTTGTCAGGGTCAGTATGGTCATGTGAAATGTCTTGTGCCTATAAATAGGCCACCCCACTCCTCATATGTAAGAACTAATGCATGAATATTGAATTCCAGAAAAACTCCAAATCCCTCTAGCTTCCTCTCTCAATATCTCTCTCTCTCTTTATTCCTCTCTCTCTCTCTAAGGGGTCCCCCCTCTCTCTCTCTCTCCCTCCACCCCAATTTTTAGAATTTTCTCTCTCCTCCCCATTCACCCCTCATTAAGACCTCTCCCCTTCCCCATACACTCATTTAACTCCCCCCCCAACCCAAGGTGGCATCCTCCAATCCACACCCCACCTCCCAACCCCCAACTACCCAACACCACTTCCTAAGCACCCCTTCCTCTCCCCAAGGTTAAAGGGGCTCTTCCCTAAGCCCAAATTTGAATTTCCCTCCCCTTGGGCTGTGCCCTTTCATCTCCCCCCACCCCCAAGCTCCCAAATTCGCCCCCCACCTCCCCCTTGGTCAAACCAAGTTCACCCCCCCTCCCCCTTGCTCTCCCCTTGCACATCTCCTCATTCTATCTCTGTTTCAGGCAGCAGAGTTGCAGCGACTTGCAGAGTCAGCCACGACCGTCCCTCATAGATTCAGGTGACAAGGCCTACATTTCCGGAATCGTCTACGAGTTAGCTTTCCATCAAAGGTGGTCTCGCCAGCTTCTGAGGTCGGAGCTGTCCGTAGGAGCCGATCTCCCTCGACTGCGCAGAAGACCCCAGGCAGAGAGCCAAAGCGAGAGTGGAAGCTCGGCCACGGCGAACCTTTTGGGATTCAGAACAAGTGTTCTTCAGAAAAATTCTTCCCTCTCAAGTCCTATTTCATCCTCAAGAAGCAGAGCTGCATTTGGACATCGGCATCTCAAGTTACAAATTTTCTACTCCAAGTGTGTCAGGTCAATTTACAGGAGCCAGAACCGACACCCCTCTACTCATCTGATCTTCCCGGTCTTCTCCGACATCTGCCGACCTCGTCCTTGGTGCCGACAGAAATAAGACTCGACCGCGGTTCCAACGGTTCAGGTCTCGCCTCAATCAGAGCTTGGTAGTGATCGTGGCACCCTCTGCAACCAGCCACATTGTTCTGCACCAGATAGAGGCAGAACCAATCAGTCCGGTTCCAGACTCTGCCCCGGCCAGTAACTACTGTACCAGGCTCAGCAAAAATTCAGAGATCATCCTTGGTCCGTTAGCAAGTTTTTGGCGCAAGTCTCATCAGGTTCTGAGCTCAGTGGAATTTTTGGCAGTGTCAACATCTACCCCCTGTCCAGAAATACAGAAGAAAGGCAGAACCGGCGGAGCTCGGAAAGTCGGTCCTCCTTGCATAATTCCCCACCCCGCTTGGCCGGCTGAAGGCCCCTCCCTGCGTGGAGGTAGTTTTGACTGTAATTCACTTAATCCCCACCCCGAGATCCCCCCCTTGCATGGGGTGTAGTTCATGTCATTATTAAGTCGCAGGTTTGAAGCTTCAATCGACGCGGCGTGCGGGTGCATACCCTCGCCTCCCCGCTCGCCCCCGTCTCCGGTCGGAGTCGGCATCTTCACGCCGGCTAGGTGAGCTCCTGAACATCTCTCATTGCTGTAATGGACTTGCTTAGCTTAGTATTGCTTTAGTTACTGCGTCGGCGGAATGAGAGTGTCCGATTTAAATTGCCACCAAATTGAGTGACCACCGCGGGCGAGTTGTGAGAGCATCCACTTAACCCACACCCTTGGTGTGTTGGCCGCCCATGATTTGGGCATCCTAGGCCCATTTGGGGTTCTTCCCAAGCTAGCCAACCACTGGAGCCTAAAGGTCCCACCACGGACCCTCTCCAACATCGCCTAGTCGCCATCGGGTACTAGTGTGCGCCATACGGGTGAGCTCGCTAGTGTGAGTCCGCTGCTCAAACTTGAATGCTTGCAAATAGGTCTAAGGTTGGTTTTACATCACGTGTTTAGGGTCATCATTGTTTTAAAACAAACAAAAAAAAATGTGTCTTTTTGCATTGCATCCCTTTACTCGGTATATCAAAAGGTGTTGTCCGAACGTTAGGCTACGCCTATCGGGAAGGCCGCACACTTGCGCGAGTGACCTTCGGGTCGATTACCTCCGCCGCGTACCGCATTTTGGTTAAGTCTAGGTGCATAATTTTGTATTAGTGTGTTTTGCTTTAGTCGGCGTCTTCTAGTCGGTGTGTTTGCATGCCCACTCGTCAGGGTAATCAGTACTCACCCCCACCACCACCTATGGCCAACCCACGGGATACCTCAGGAGACTTCCACTCCCTACAAGAGGCGATGATGGCCATTATGACTAGGTTGGACCAATCCGATGCTAACTTTCAGACTTTCTCTGATAATATGGATGGTCGCCTTAGAGCCATGGAGGGGCGCTTGGAGACCTCCGACAGGTCGATCCAAGACCTCGTTGGGCGGTTAGATAGGATGTCACACGGGGACCCTCCAGGGGCAGCCCAAGGCCCACCCGCACCTCCTCCCGTGGTGGCCCAAGTCCAACCCGCTCCCATGGCCCAAGTCCAGGCTGCTCCCGCGGCCCAAAACCAACCACCACAGGCTCCTCCACCCGCCCTTCCTCGGGTTCCCCAACTATCGCACCGTGACCTTGGTCTCGAGGACTATGGTTCCGACAATGCCTATGAGGGATATGGTCAACACCGTCAAGGTTTTCAGCCACAACAAGATGAGGATGATGATCGGGTCCTTAAGACCGTGCGAGCGGACCCTCCCGCTTTTTACGGGTCTTTGGATCCGAAAGTCTACCTAGATTGGGAGTTCGGCATAGACCGTTACTTTGAGTGGTATGATATGTCGGAGCGTCGAAGGGTCCGATTCGCCACCATGAAACTCATGGGGCAGGCACAAACCTATTGGAAGAATGTGGAGAGCCTGCTACTTCAGCGGCTAGAACCCCCGATCGACACATGGGCCGAGATGAAGAATAAACTTCGGCAAAAGTACCTTCCTCCCACATACCGCCAGCGACTCATCGATAGATGGCAAAGTCTTAGCCAGGGAGACCGGTCCGTCTCCGAATACATCGTGGAGTTTGATGAGTACTTTCTACGATGTGGTGTCACGGAGGAGAGTACCATGCCCGTGTCCCGCTTTCGACGTGGTTTGCGGCCACACTACCAGTATGAGCTTTTCCGCCGCAATGCCAAGATGTTGGAAGAGGCATACCAGGTTGCTCTCGAGATGGAGCAATTTGAGGGAGAGTTCGAGTCTAGCCATCGGTTGGGCCCCACCCCTGATGTGACACCACTATGGAAAATGCAGCAAGCAAATACAAACTTAGGACCTAATTCGCAATCACATTCAAAGGGCGCCGAGACTATGTTGAAGCTACTAACGCACCGTGCGCACGCGATTCCCGTGGTGACTCGATGATGCCGAGTCGAGGTGATGGAGATAGCCCCTGGTTGGATAGAGGACCAACACCACTTTAATTATCCCTCCCGAAGGTTTGAACGCCCAAAAACAAGGGTGGCCGGATGCCTTGAGGGCACGGGATCACTCGCTCACTTATAGCCACGGTGACCACACTGAAAGGTGGCGCCGGGATCGGGCACTCACTCTCCTACCGGCGGATAAGCGTCGCGGATATTAAATGAACAAGTGAAGGAAGCAAGGGTAGTAGGCTCACCTGGTTGGTTTGAAGAAACCAACCCCGGTCGGAGACGAGGGCGAGCGGGGAAGTGTGATTCCCCGCACACTGCGCCGATGAAGCTTCGAACCTGCTTAACAGTACAAGCACTACACCTCGCGCAGGAGGGTGATCTCGGGGGTGGGAATTAAGTGATTACAAACAAACACTACCTCCCACAGGGAGGGGCGGTAAGCCGGCCAGGCGAGGGGGTGAGAAAAGCTTTGTAGCTCACGGTGGGCAACCGCTTCCAACTAGGTCCGCTGGCTGTGGATGCTGATAGGCGGTTGGTGTAGTCCCTGTAGATCTCGGCTCGAAATTTTGCCGATGACGAGCCCAAAGGGGATCTTCTCGTAACTAGAACCTGAGTGCTCCTGATTTATTTCGATTTATTCTGACGTCGTGGGTGGTCGCAGTGGAGATCTGAGTAGAGCTGCAGAACCTGGGACGGGGGACTCCTTGTTTCTGTCTGCCTGTTGCAGAAGTTACCCCGGTCGCTCCTGAATGCCGATTCACGAACCGTCAGAGTCGCTGGATCCGCGAACAAAGCTTCTGCACAGCAAAACTGACGGCAACACCTTCTGAGGTCGGGGTGGACAGGGGGACGCCGTTGAGTAGGACCTGGTCGCTGCAGACTGCAGGAGACAGACCCACGCGACTGTGGGAGAAAATTTGGAAATCTGGCTCCTGGATGCCGAATGTCGTTCCGTTTCTTTCTTCTGGTCGTGGACGGATGGAGGAAGAATTTTGAAGAAGCGAATTCAGCCTGATTCCTCCACGGTTAGCCGTGGTGCAGTAACGAACCGGGCTGCAGAATCTGGTCACAGCGGCTACCAGAAACGGACGGTGGATTGCAGAAGTTGTCTCGGCCGCTCCCGGATGCCGAATCTCGAGCCGTTAGAGTTTATGGAACCTTGGACAATCCCTCGGTGCTGCAAAACTGACGGGGAGGCCGTCCGTGGTCGGGGTGGACTGGGGGATGCCGAGTAGTGGCGGCAGGTCACTGCCCACTGTGGGAGACAGACCCGACCAGTCGAGGGAGAAAGACCAGAACTCTGACCTCCGGATGGCGAACGCAGTTCCGCTTCTTGATCCAGAAAGAGGGCCGGTGGAGGAAGATATTTGTAGGAGAGCTTGTGGCTTGAATCTTGCACCGTCGGCCGTGGTGTAGCGTTGAACAGGCTTCAGGAACTCTGCTGATGGAGCTCTGCGCAGTCGGGGGAGATTGGCTCTCCCGGACAGCCCCAAACTCGGAACGGGACGAGATCACCTCGCCTGCGAAGACGACTGGACGCCCTTTCCAGAAAGGTATGATACACCTCTGGATGTCGCCGTGTGAATCCGGGGAAGCTTCTGCAAGTCGTACCTTCTTCTACTACCTGCAGACTAGCAAGGAGAAGAGGGGAAGATGGTGGTGGATCGGCCTTAGCAAGAGGGGAAGAGGGAAGGGGTGGCTTGGAGCGAACTTGGGAGGAGGGGGGGGTGGTATGGTCGACCTAGGGAGGTGAAGGGGCTTCTTGGGGAGGGGAAAGGGCCCTTGGGAGGTGGAAGGTTGTTTGGGGAAGGGGGAGGGATGCCTTGGGAAGGTGAAAGGGTGCTTTGGAAGGTGGAAAGGTGCCTAGGGGAAGGGGTTTCCACCTAGGGGTTGGAGGGGGAATTGAATGAGTGTATAGGGAAGGGGGAGGGGTCTTAAAGAAAGGTGATTAGGGAGGAGAGAGAGGGGATTACGAATTTTAGAGAGAGGGAGAGAACTAGAGAGAGAGGGAGAGAACTAGTGGGAGAGAGAGAGGCACTCAAGTGGCAATTTTCTGTTCAATATCTCATTAACCACAATAGGAGGGGTTAGGGCCCTATTTATAGGGAAAACCCCTTTTACACATAGGTCCTTGACATATCACACACTAACACAAAAGCCAAGGGGAAGGGGGGGTGCGCCCATGGGCCTAGCCCAATGGCATGGGCCCATTAACAAGCACAACTACTCATGTGACTCAACTAAGGACAATTAATTAAAAACCTAGGTTTTAAGACTCAAATAAAAGACAAAAGTACATGATAATGACTCAAATAAAAGGGAAAAACCACACAGTGACCTAGGGATAGATAATAAGATCCACTCCGGATGAAGGACGGCTCCTAGCTGCCCCCGGATGGGAGGGAAGTGCCAAGCCATAGGGAGTCGCGAGTGATGTCCTCATCAATTCCCCCGGGCTGGAAAAAGCTCGACTCTGTCGAGAAAAGGCCCTCCCTTCTGCGGTGCTGCTCAAGGAGATCGGGGGACAGCTGTTGGAGATCCTCCCGGCTTACCCAGATATCGTCCGAGGGTGGTCGTCCTTTCCACCTGACCAGGTAGCGCTCATACGCCTTGCTCCTTGTGATGGTAACCTGTTCATCCAAAATCTGCTCCACTTTATCGCGCCGATTTCTCAAATGGGGTTGAGCTCTCTGAGGTGTGGGGGCGCTCTCAAAGGAGGGAGAAGGCTGGAGTTCCTCACTGGGTGTCACCGTGGGGCCCTTGTGGGGCACCAGGTCAACCACATTGAATGTGGGGCTTACTTCGTACTCTTCAGGGAGGTCCAACACGTAAGCATTGGTGCCAAGGCGTCTCAGCACCTGGAAGGGGCCAGCTCCATGCGACCTCAACTTTGAAGTATTCCCAGGGAACAACCTCTCAGTTCTCACCATCACAAAATCACCATTTTGGAATTCTTGGTGGCGGTGGTGTGAGTCAGCAGACTTCTTGTAAATCTCGTTGCTTTTGTTGATGTGTTTGCGAATGTTTTCATGCAGCTTTGTGGATGTAGGCTCACTAGTGGGTAAAGGGGGTCCTGGACAACCAAATGTGGACCTATCATGCAGTGGTGTTATGTGGACTTTGATGGACCTAGGGGGACCGGGACATCCATAGGTGAGACTATCATGTACAGGAGTGTTCATTGCCGGGGGTCTGGGACATCCATATGGGGTTCTGACATGTGAGTGTTTCCTAACACGGTTGACTGCAAAAGGGGGACCTGGACACCCAGATGTGAACCTATCATGTATCAGTCCTAGTGCGTGAGTGACACAAATGAGGTGACTAACCTGTCCACATGATGCAAAAGATTGTGACACATGGATTCCTATCAAGATGATCCTATCCGTGAGATTTGGGGGTTTCCACTCATGGGGATCAAAGGGGTCCCAGAGAGTGGACATCTTGGGATGGGTAGATTCCTCACTTTCTAGGTGGATGTCACCCTTGGTCATGGCTCCTATGGTGTGGGCTAAGTTTTGGAATGGGTGGGTTAGGTTTGTCATGGTGTGTGAGGGTAGGAAAAGGTGGGTGGGGGTGGGTAATGAGACTATGTCCCATGGGTTCTTTGGCTTCCATTGGGAGGGATGGAATGGGTCATCTAGGGGAGAGAACTCTTGGTCCTCATGGCCTTGGGAGGGGAAGTCTTGGTTTATCATGGTAGGTTGTGGTAGGAAAATGTTGGGGTTGAGTATGGTGGGTGGATATAGGAAGGGATCAAATGGGTCATGGTATGGGTTACCTAGAAACTCTAGGTCCTCAAAGTCAACCAAAGGTGGGGGGTCATCCTCCTCTAATGACGTGATTGGGCCGGTGTAGTGAGTGGGTAGATCGGCCAATATCCTAGGGACCAAGATGGTTGGAGAGTGGACTGGGATGGGTTCCTCTTCTATGGGAAGAAGGATAAGGAGATCACTAGTGTAGCTCCCAACGGTGCAGACTGAGGTGATAGACCCGATGCATGGGTGGATGAGGTCAAGGCTCTTGGGTCGGTCTGTTCCTATGGTTAACAAACAAGTCAGTTCAAGTTGCCACTTTAGGCCTTTGACAAAGTCTTCCCAACACTCAACCTTGTAGAAGGATTGGATTATGGTGTGTGAGATGTTGATGGGTGTTAGGGGGAGGTGTTGTTCCATGGGAGGGTAGACATGGGGCAGGATAGGGTGAACCGGACTTTCCTCTAGCCATTTAGCCAGGGGCTCACTTATGACGAGTTCACTCCTATTTAGAGAGGGTGGTGTAAAAGGTGAAGTTCTTCCTTTGGTTTGGGCACGGGTTTCCTCCAAGGTGTCCACCACTATGATGTCGGGGGTGGGAGTCATGGGTTCCTCAACCAAGGAGGTGAGATGGTCCTTTGAAGGTGGAGTGGTGAGGGTAGGCGTGTGGTACCCCCGGGGTGGGAGGTAAAGGGGAACTTGATTTGACATTGGTAAGGGGAGGAGTGGAGGCCTAGGTTGGGGTTGGATAGGGGTTGGTAGTGGAAGATGGATGGGTTGAGACGGACTGGGTTGATCAGTTTTTGGAGGGATGGTGGTGGCCATCATGGGCCTAGGGGGAGTAGACATGGGGTCCACATGGGTTGGAATGGTGAGGGTGGAGTGAGCCATGACGCTTTCTTCTCTTAGGATGGGAACTTCGTGGCTCAACCCCTGATTTTGTGATTCATATTCTTCTTCCCACTCGGGGGAGGTCTCATATTCCTCAACCTCAATCTCATCCCTTTGTGGTGTAGGGGTCTTGCTCTCTAAGGGAATGAGATGGCCTTTTGGCGATGGGATGGTGTAAGTTGGACTTACTTGGGGTGTTGGAGTTTGAGCCCTAAGGGAGGTGAAGATTTCCTTAAACTCAATCCTTAGTTCTTCTAGGGAATCTTGGGGTCTTTTGGGCGGTGGGGTGTAGTGGGAGGTGTTGGTCCTAGTGGAGGTTCTAGATGGAATGGGCGGAAATGGGGTTGTGAGAGGGCTTCCCAGGTGGGTAGGGGAATGTCGGGGAGCATAGATCTTTCTAAGTTCACTCTTCATTTCTTTCCATGAGTAAATGGGTTCCTGCCCCCAAACTCTTATAAATCTCTCTTTGTGTTCCCACATCTTCTTAGCTAGACCCCGAAGTCGTGCCTTGGCCCTACAGACTCTCTCGGACCCAAATACCAAAGTACTCTCAAATTCCCTTTCCATGGTATTCTCCCATCTAAGGTAGGCATGAGGATTTCCATCAAAGTATAGGTACTCATCCAAAATGTAGTCCATGTGGAGGGGGTCATTCGGACCATGTGACCGGCGAGGGGTATGCATGATGATTGGGTGACAAATGCTATGGCCCTAGGACAAGACTTAGTAGAGACAAGTCTAGAACTTGCTCTGATACCAACTGATGTGACACCACTATGGAAAATGCAGCAAGCAAATACAAACTTAGGACCTAATTCGCAATCACATTCAAAGGGCGCCGAGACTATGTTGAAGCTACTAACGCACCGTGCGCACGCGATTCCCGTGGTGACTCGATGATGCCGAGTCGAGGTGATGGAGATAGCCCCTGGTTGGATAGAGGACCAACACCACTTTAATTATCCCTCCCGAAGGTTTGAACGCCCAAAAACAAGGGTGGCCGGATGCCTTGAGGGCACGGGATCACTCGCTCACTTATAGCCACGGTGACCACACTGAAAGGTGGCGCCGGGATCGGGCACTCACTCTCCTACCGGCGGATAAGCGTCGCGGATATTAAATGAACAAGTGAAGGAAGCAAGGGTAGTAGGCTCACCTGGTTGGTTTGAAGAAACCAACCCCGGTCGGAGACGAGGGCGAGCGGGGAAGTGTGATTCCCCGCACACTGCGCCGATGAAGCTTCGAACCTGCTTAACAGTACAAGCACTACATCTCGCGCAGGAGGGTGATCTCGGGGGTGGGAATTAAGTGATTACAAACAAACACTACCTCCCACAGGGAGGGGCGGTAAGCCGGCCAGGCGAGGGGGTGAGAAAAGCTTTGTAGCTCACGGTGGGCAACCGCTTCCAACTAGGTCCGCTGGCTGTGGATGCTGATAGGCGGTTGGTGTAGTCCCTGTAGATCTCGGCTCGAAATTTTGCCGATGACGAGCCCAAAGGGGATCTTCTCGTAACTAGAACCTGAGTGCTCCTGATTTATTTCGATTTATTCTGACGTCGTGGGTGGTCGCAGTGGAGATCTGAGTAGAGCTGCAGAACCTGGGACGGGGGACTCCTTGTTTCTGTCTGCCTGTTGCAGAAGTTACCCCGGTCGCTCCTGAACGCCGATTCACGAACCGTCAGAGTCGCTGGATCCGAGAACAAAGCTTCTGCACAGCAAAACTGACGGCAACACCTTCTGAGGTCGGGGTGGACAGGGGGACGCCGTTGAGTAGGACCTGGTCGCTGCAGACTGCAGGAGACAGACCCGCGCGACTGTGGGAGAAAATTTGGAAATCTGGCTCCTGGATGCCGAATGTCGTTCCGTTTCTTGCTTCTGGTCGTGGACGGATGGAGGAAGAATTTTGAAGAAGCGAATTCAGCCTGATTCCTCCACGGTTAGCCGTGGTGCAGTAACGAACCGGGCTGCAGAATCTGGTCACAGCGGCTACCAGAAACGGACGGTGGATTGCAGAAGTTGTCTCGGCCGCTCCCGGATGCCGAATCTCGAGCCGTTAGAGTTTATGGAACCTTGGACAATCCCTCGGTGCTGCAAAACTGACGGGGAGGCCGTCCGTGGTCGGGGTGGACTGGGGGATGCCGAGTAGTGGCGGCAGGTCACTGCCCACTGTGGGAGACAGACCCGACCAGTCGAGGGAGAAAGACCAGAACTCTGACCTCCGGATGGCGAACGCAGTTCCGCTTCTTGATCCAGAAAGAGGGCCGGTGGAGGAAGATATTTGTAGGAGAGCTTGTGGCTTGAATCTTGCACCGTCGGCCGTGGTGTAGCGTTGAACAGGCTTCAGGAACTCTGCTGATGGAGCTCTGCGCAGTCGGGGGAGATTGGCTCTCCCGGACAGCCCCAAACTCGGAACGGGACGAGATCACCTCGCCTGCGAAGACGACTGGACGCCCTTTCCAGAAAGGTATGATACACCTCTGGATGTCGCCGTGTGAATCCGGGGAAGCTTCTGCAAGTCGTACCTTCTTCTGCTACCTGCAGACTAGCAAGGAGAAGAGGGGAAGATGGTGGTGGATCGGCCTTAGCAAGAGGGGAAGAGGGAAGGGGTGGCTTGGAGCGAACTTGGGAGGAGGGGGGGGTGGTATGGTCGACCTAGGGAGGTGAAGGGGCTTCTTGGGGAGGGGAAAGGGCCCTTGGGAGGTGGAAGGTTGTTTGGGGAAGGGGGAGGGATGCCTTGGGAAGGTGAAAGGGTGCTTTGGAAGGTGGAAAGGTGCCTAGGGGAAGGGGTTTCCACCTAGGGGTTGGAGGGGGAATTGAATGAGTGTATAGGGAAGGGGGAGGGGTCTTAAAGAAAGGTGATTAGGGAGGAGAGAGAGGGGATTACGAATTTTAGAGAGAGGGAGAGAACTAGAGAGAGAGGGAGAGAACTAGTGGGAGAGAGAGAGGCACTCAAGTGGCAATTTTCTGTTCAATATCTCATTAACCACAATAGGAGGGGTTAGGGCCCTATTTATAGGGAAAACCCCTTTTACACATAGGTCCTTGACATATCACACACTAACACAAAAGCCAAGGGGAAGGGGGGGTGCGCCCATGGGCCTAGCCCAATGGCATGGGCCCATTAACAAGCACAACTACTCATGTGACTCAACTAAGGACAATTAATTAAAAACCTAGGTTTTAAGACTCAAATAAAAGACAAAAGTACATGATAATGACTCAAATAAAAGGGAAAAACCACACAGTGACCTAGGGATAGATAATAAGATCCACTCCGGATGAAGGACGGCTCCTAGCTGCCCCCGGATGGGAGGGAAGTGCCAAGCCATAGGGAGTCGCGAGTGATGTCCTCATCAACCCCTCTCCGTAGTACCGAGCCCCGTCACTCCATAGGCCCACATCAGCGGCCTCCCATGGCTCGACCTCAGGAACCCACCCGTCAGGAGCACTTCGCTCCACGGCTTCGTCCTCCTCCACCCTGGGATCTATTCCCACCCCAACCACCGGCACCCGTTGCCCGTCCCCCGGCTCCTATAGCCCGTCCTCTAGCACCGGCACCCCCTCCACTATTGTCCAAGGCACCTACATCTCCCCCTTTGCTGCCTACACCCCCTACCCGATGGGATGATAAGGGTAAGGCCCCTTTTATAGGAGAGAGTAGTCGGTCGAGAGTGCAGTGTTTCCACTGTCACGGGTTTGGCCACATTGCCAGCGAGTGTCCCGCTCGCACCACCCTAGCCCTAGGTGTTGGAGAATCCGTACCTCCCGAGCTAGAGTATGTCAATTACGTGGCCGATGAGGCACTAGCCGATGAATACTATGCCTTGGGGGAAGAGCTGGGCGACTCTCCGGCCGCCCAGGATGCCGCCACCTAGTGGGCTTGATGCTACCACCTTAGTCTCGAGTTGTGCATGAGTCAGTGTGTTTTCTTGTGTGGTTTGTTTGTGTGGTGTGTTTCGAGTCGATTGTTGTGTGTATTGCATGGTAAGTCTGCCTGAGTCTTGTGCAAGCTCGTTGTCGGTCTCTTATGAGTAAGAGGCGAGTGGACTCACTTGATGAGTATGGGGTCGATTCTACATCTATACCCAGATCAGTCACCTATAGGGACTCAGCGGTGATTCCTAGTGAGTCTTTGAGCCGCTTCCCTTCCTTTTGAGAGTGCCCCACCCGGAGTGTCCACCTTCAGGCCATAGCAGTTTGCGCATATCGAGTATATATGGAATGAGCAGGTGACGATCATTTGGAGTGGAGCGTACCCGCATTACTTGGCACGATGACGGATCCGCCGGAGTATTCGAGCATCCCTACCCCTACTCGACGGGGTCGAGTTCCTCCCACCCGGGGAGAGTTGATGGGAATCGACACCGAGCCAATACCTTTTCATATTGCATTTATGTCCTTTTAGTTTGTGTTTATATCATTGGGAAAGTATAGGCGCAATTGTACGACTTTATAAGTCAATGCGTTATTCCCACGGATTGTGTGGGTTTCTATGTAATTTGTCAGTAGGACCATCAAGGGGGCCCTCAGCCCTCTCCCATTGGTCCATGTCACCTTGTGGGGCTGGTCAACTATCCTAGGTGGACATCTAGAATGGTGGGCTGGTCATATGGACACATGGGGTTAAATGGGTCAAGATTCCATGGTTGGCCACCTACCCCCATTCAACCTTCTACTATATGGTCAAGGGGGCGCCCCTCTCCCCTTATTAGATTATTAATTTTTGTGTGTGATTCACACTTAATCCCAGCCCTTGATTCCCCTTCCCTAGATCCAAGGGTCCACATTGCATTTGATGTAAACCATATATAAGCTTGTATTTTCATGTGAAATTGAAGGAAAAATCAGAAATTTTGTGAAATCCAAGGAGCTTCTTGCGCCCCCAGCCCCTCTCCCTCTGGTTCCTCTCCTCCAACCTCAAGGTTTAGAGTGATTCTACCTTCTATCATCCCCTCTCAACCTCCGGTGATTGTCTGTGCCACCGCCGCCATCGAGCCGCCTCTGCAGTTCTATCTTCGTCCGACCATAGCAGCTTCCACGAATTTTCTGTCTCATCCACGAGCTTGGATTGATCTAAATTTTTTATGGTGTCTTCAGCACTTGCATCCCAAGATCCACCTAAATTTGCACGCCCAAATTCCATCATTTAGTATTTTCCCATTTTCGTGCATCTTTCATTCCTAGTTCTATTTTGTCTCTATCTACAGTGACAGCAGCCCTGTGTTTCCCACCTCCGGCCATCTTTTTGATTTGTCCAAACCCTCCCCATTTTACTGGGAGTTTTGTCCATCACCCCCTACATCTAAAAATTTTCTTAATTTTTTATCAGCCTTCTATCTATTTTTAGAAATTCGTGTTCTTCCTCAGCTACAGTGTTGTCAGTCAGATCCCAGATCCGACCACCCTCCATTTCCAAAATCAAAAAAAATCACCATCACCTCCAAATCCAGATCCAAAAATAGTCCTAATTTCATATCCTGATTTCCCACAACTTTTCTGAAGAACACAACCCAATATTCGGACGTCTACTTCACGGTCAAAGGCAATCCATAGGAAAGTTTTTTGCTGACCTGAGATTTCAGGAACTGTACAACAGCAACCTTCAAAATTCGCCAATCAGAACTACAAGCTCGATTATTTTTCTGTAATCACCTTGGGTTGAAGCCCTTCGAAGCATCTTTCCAACCAGCTCTAGTTTCGTCGCATTCTGACATTGGGGCTGATCGCAGCGTCCGTTCTCGCCAGAGCGCGCGCCGAAAAATAGAACTGGCAGGTCCGTGGCCGGTCATTCCGACAGGTGCCGAACGGAGCCGCCCGGCCTCCGGCCGACGAACCAGCGTGCCGCCAGCCCAGGGAACACTTCCACAAGTGTCCCCACCATAGTGGTGACACCAGGTCCCGCACGGTCCCTCCGGACAGCACGTGGGTCCCACCGTCACTAGTTCGGGTGCTGCTGAAGAGACGCGAGAAGCCGCCCGTCAACCCGAATTCGGTCCTCCCGGGCCCGTTTGTGTAGCCCTTTACCTCCCTGCGTGGAGTGGGCAGCAATTCATTTGCTGTAATATGGTGTATTAATTGTCCCGGGAGTACGAGTTTCGGCCGGGTCCGTCGTCCCCACGCCGAGCGCGTCCCGAGGCTGGGACTGGAAGCTGGGTGGCTAGCCTACGAAGGCGTCGTAGCCGAGGCTGGGACTGGAGACTGGCTGCTGGCCTGTGAAGGCGTTGTAGCCGAGGTACTGGGACTGGAGGTTGGGTGGCTAGCCTGTGAAGGCGTTGTAGCCGAAACTGGAAGCTGGAGACTGGCGGCTGGCCTATGACGGCGTTGTAGCCGAGGTACTAGGACTGGAGGCTGGGTGGCTAGCCTGTGAAGGCGTTGTAGCCAAAACTGGAAGCTGGAGACTGGCGGCTGACCTGTAAAGGCGTTGTAGCCGAAACTGGAAGCTGGAGACTGGCGGCTAGCCTGTGAAGGCGTTGTAGCCGAAACTGGAAGCTGGAGACTGGCGGCTGGCCTGTGAAGGCGTTGTAGCCGAAACTGGAAACTGGAGACTGGCGGCTGGCCTGTGATGGTGTTGTAGCCGAAACTGGAAACTGGAGACTGGCGGCTAGCCTGTGAAGGCGTTGTAGCCGAAACTGGAAGCTGGAGACTGGCAGCTGGCCTGTGAAGGCGTTGTAGCCAAAACTGGAAACTGGAGACTGGCGGCTGGCCTGTGAAGGCGTTGTAGCCGAAACTGGAAACTGGAGACTGGCGGCTGGCCTGTGAAGGCATTGTAGCCGAAAATTGGAATTGAAAGCTGGCGATGACCGACCCTCGGGGGTGGAGTGGCCACCATTATCGTGGACTATTGTTGAGCTCGCCATCGGGACATGTCATGGCCGATGGCTTTTTAAGTTAAAAGTGGAGAGGGAGGGAGTTTTTTTTTTTCTTCTCTTTACCAGCTGTACCGCCCTTGCCGGTTTTTGCCAGAGCTGGCCCCCTTTAGCTTTTTCCGGTGCGCCCTTGCTGGTTTTCACACCGAGGGGTTACCCGATTTTGCCTGAAGCGCCCTTTCGGGTTTTCACCTCAGTTGGGTTGGTGGCAATTTTTGCCCCCAGTCGTCTCGTAGAGAGAGTTGACTGAGGCCGCCGGGGTATCTCTATTTTTAACCCCATATATATATATATATATATATATATATATATATATATATATTTGAGACTGCCGTCCATAGCATGTTGCTGTCAGGGGACGTAACCTGAGACTGGAAGGTGAGGATAGCCGAATATTGTTCGACCATTCATAAGGGTTTTTTTTGAAATCCTTAAGCCATGGTGGCGAAGGGCCACTTTGCCTTGGGAAGGTATGACTGGAGTTGTAACTAGTTGATCTGGGATTGTATGGGGGAAACTGGGATTATACTGAACTGGAGGGCTCTGGATTTGCTGGATATGTGGGATGTAGGGGCAGAGGATGATAAATATCTGGGGAATGTATCGGGATGTAAGTTTACAGAGACGGTGACTGGAAGTTTGACTGTCACAGGGACTGGTTGAACTATGACATTGAGGTAAGGGCCAAAGGTTGGCCGAGCTGAGCCGGAGTAATGCAAGATTAACTGGGGATTAGAGGGCTTGCACTGTAGCAATGCAAGTGTATTGGAGACTGGTCCTGGGTGAGACTAACGGCTCACCAAGGGACAGGTGGAAGGCAGTGTTGACTGGTAGGGAGAAGAAGATTTTCTCGTTATCGGCTCTACCACCCTTTCGGGTTTTTGCTAGAGCCGACCCCCTTTAGCTTTTTCCGACGCGCCCTTGCGGGTTTTCACGTCGAGGGGTTTCCCAATTTTACCTGAGGTTCCCTTTCGGGTTTTCACCTCAGCCGGGTCACTGGCCTTTTTGCCCCCAGCCACCCTATTGTGGTGAGGGTGACTGGGTCTGCCGGGGCATCTCTATTTTTAACCCCATTTTTTTATTATTTTTTGTGACTTACCTGTGAGCCTGATGGCAAGACTAGCGCTAGTGTAGAAGCGCCAGCGCTCCCATAGTGACGGGAACGAGGGCAGGGGACCGGTTCCCGCGGATGCGTGGCGGCTATTCCGAGGAGCTGAACTGGCTGGTTAACTGGGAATTGAAGACCGGGAGGACTGGCCGGTGGGATCCTCTGTTGGGGTGTAAGGCACGGATTCAGATGGGGGGGGTGAATGAATCCCCGATAAAATTCTATTGCGGAATTAAACTTTTGCCTCGATTCAATGTAGTCTCATGGGACTATAAGCTTTCTCACTCAGAAATCCGATAGCTTAACTCACAAGAGCAATTGCCATGAGAAACACTAAGAAGCAAATGCTTCTGCTAAACGTTCTATCATACACTTGTCAGTTGAAACGAATTCAAGCAGAAATCACATATACTAAAATGGAGTGCCCAAGCAACCTGAGAAGTGGGGAAAGAAGATATGGAAGATGTATGTAAAGCAACCCACAAAGCAATAGGATTTTTAGGTGGTTCGGTCCACAGACCTACGTCCACCCCACACTCTAACCAGAGTGTGGCTTACTGCTGCCAAACATCTTGAAACCGCTCGGCGTCACAGCTTGCCTACAAACCGCTGACTAACAGCTTGCGCTGGGCCTTACAACTTAGCTGACCGCTGACTAACAGCTTGACCGCTGGGCATTACAGCTTCGCCGTCTGTTGGGCAATACAGCTTGGCCGTCCAGAGGAACCAATCCTCTGCTACCGCTGAGCGACACAGCTTGCTCTGCTGACTAACAGCTTGAAGAAAGATGAAAAAGAAAACAAACAATCAAAAATCACAGCAACTGAAAGTAGAGGAAATTGCAAAATAGATATAGCTCAAGCAGGAGCTGACTGGCCTGGATTTGATCCGAGGTCTAGTAGGATAAATCTTCAGGAAACTTCAACCTTCCCCACGGGCTCTCTCTCTCTCTCTCTTTCTTCTTCTTCTGTTGGCTCTCTTACTCTTCTCTCTGGTTGCGCGCAGATGTCTTCTGTTCAGCATTTTTTTCTTTACGCAGAAGAAAGGTCTTATATAAGGCTTCCGTCTGGGGCCCACTAGCTCACACCCTAGACGTGTGGAGAGAACGTTCCCGCCAAGAAGCTTCAGGAATCTTTCAGCCACGTGTCAGAATCTCCATCGTTTAGCTATCCATGTGGCAACTTCTTAGAATAGTGATCAGCCTTGGATCAAGTGCCATTTGATTGTTCTGCTTATATCACGTGCTCCTGTTCCTCTGATCCTCGTAAGTAAGGTACTCAGGTGCACATAAGATGCTCGAACCATGGTTTTCCTCAATTGATCACCTACGTGCTTAAGTTCCATATAAATGCATGCACCGACTTAGTTAGTTGTTCCTGGTCGTGCTGGCGAAGGCATTGCACCGACTTACTAGAGTAGTCGTGCTGGCAAAGACGTTGCATTGACTTGCTCATGCAGAGAAGGGATGCTTCAACTTTGGAGCTCAACCATATGAAAAGCTGTTCATACAGCAGTCAAATGCATAGACTTAATAGGGCGTACAAGCTAGTGTACACGAGCTCAGTAGGTGTTATTCAAGAGAGTATGCAGAGACCTTGTCTAAGCTGGCTATCAGGAATGCACAGACCTTGTCTAAGCTGGCTATCATGAAGTGCACAGACCTTGAATGCATGCTGTCTATACTAGCATTGACCTTGATCTGTTCGATGAAATGCCATATACCCTGATGAAGTTGTACGCAATATAACATGCAAAAACCAGATGCTCATTCAATCATGCTCATTCAGTCTTTCATACAAACACAATGTGACTTATAGTGTTTGCTATCATCAAAACCACAGGGGCACAACAATCTCCCCTTCTTTGATGATAGCAACACCAGTATGAGTCACACTGGCTCAAGTCAAACTATTCTCCTCCTTTGACTTCATCAAAAAGGAACTAGTTTGAGACGGGAGTTATAGACATACATGATATGATTGAATTAAAATCTTCTCCTCTGGCAAAATCATTAAGGCATAGAAAACACAGAGGTAGTTAAACAATTAAGCACCAATCAAGTCTATGTTGCAGATGTATTCTCTCCTTATGAATAATGAATGCAATTCATGGAGAACCTGATGCTTACATGATGCAGACGAGACAAGAACCAATCAATCTATCCTCCTCCTTTGACAAGATCACAAACAAACCTTCCCCTTTAAAAAGCAATAAGTGCAGTCTAGACAAGACCTAACCTCTTCTTTAAAAACAATCCAATGCTCCCTGATCTGAATGAAGCAAGGCTTTCAGGAGTGTAAGGTGAGGGATATGTCAAGAAGACATTCAGGAAGGATGACATGGCAGCATGCAGAATACATGATCTTTCAAAGAAATAGAAGATTTTCAATAAGATACTTATTTCATAAATCTGAATAAACGGATGGTTCAGACTCTTCCATTATAGGGGCTTATGAATTTTTATTTGAACATCATGGTTTAAATATGATGTATACACAGTTTGTCAATAAAATTTTGTACTCATATCTGAACATCAATGTTTAATAAAAGTGAACCAAGCCCTCATATTTATATCTTGATTAACCTCCCTTCATCTTACTCAGTCAATTTCAATGACTTCTTTAGAAATTACAATCATTAGTATTGAGGTTAAACAACATGAAGGAATTCAAATTTGGTTCCTGAGGATCAGCCATATTTCTTCAAATAATTTCAGATTTTTCTTTATGCACAGTACAAGATTTCATAGCAAGTTTACAAGGTGCAATTAAGTTCAGTATACACCTTGTGGCTAGAGGATACACGTTGTTTGGACGCCAGTATCCCTAAGCACTCAGTATGACTAACTATCATGCTTCAGAGATAGTATTGACACCTCATGACATACTTCACCTTATTTCATTGATAAGTGAAGTATATTTCTCAGTATTCAAGCCATTGCTCTGCCTGGATTTTCAATGAATTTTATTTAGCAGAGTTAATTATGGCACTTCATGACACAGTCCTCTAGACTTCATGGTCAATAGACATGGTTTCTCAGTGACTAAAATCATTGCTCTGACAGAATTTATTCTTAGGAACATTTCAGATTCATCAGATGTTAAAAAAAAATAATACTGATTTCATATAATTCAACTAAATAAATCCATGATTTTAACATTTTTAGATTTCAGAAGATTTTACAAGATTCAACATGAAATAGTTGGTTAAAGTTTATTATAGTTGACTCAGATACTTTCAAGATATTCATATCCAAGCTCAATGAATACATTAGACTTAAACCAATCTGATCTTTTAGCCATTCATAAATCTTTATAATAGAAGATTCTTTAATGAACTGATTTTCAGATTTATTATCATGGTATACGAATTGAACTCTTCTCAATTTTCTGAATTTTCAATGAGATTCAGCAGCATTCAAGTTGTGAACTGCACAAGAGTTTCAAGCATGTAACAAAGATGAGCACAACAATGAAGGTGTCGACAATTGACAAAGCAATTCCAAGATGATGTCGACTCACTGTGTCGACACTTTTAATTAGGACAATTAATAGGTGCAGCAAAGAGTATATCATAGAGAATCATAGATATTCAGAGGTCCATCAGACAGATTTACTCAAGAAAGACCAGCTCAAAAGATTCAAAATCAAATCATAGTCAAGTTCAGATACGTGAAATGGATGATCTCAAAATAAGGATGGGAGCTTTAGTTGACTGACTGAAATAACAAGAAACTAGATGAATAGCCAGCAGAACATAATCTTGTTATATACTCCCCCTTAATGAACGCAATCTTGTTATTTTCAATATGAGTGATGTGCAATGAATTCTGACATAAGTGTATGCATTTGACAATATGTATGCAATGCATTGACTCCCCCTAACTAAATGCATTGAATCATCATATATGTCATGAAGACAATGCACGGGAAGTCATGAACTATGCTTATGGATGCATCGGGGGCATATGTAGTCCTATCAGATTTTCAGTGACTATGCAAGACACATGTGGCATGAAGACATGCAAGAGCTAGGCAGACTCCCCCTGACATTATGCAATGTTTGCAATGAAGGCTGAACACATGATTTTGTGACTCATGCTCATTCAGACTGCCCTATTAAGCAATATGACCCATGGTACTAGGCGGAGAACTTGGTCTTAAGGACCATCTCACACATAGTAAGAACCTCTAGACAGATTTCATTTTTAAGATTCATTGATTTGTGTTCAGATTCCTTAGACTATTTTTTGAGTTTTTCATTCTCAGATTTCAAATATTCCAATTCAGAACTAACACGCTCTAAATCTTTTACCAGTTTTTCATTCTGAACTATATTATTGTTATGACCCTGATCATCATCAATCAAGCTAAGTCTTTCCTTTAGTTCAAAAATTTCACAAATAATCTCTTGATTTTCCTTTTTGTGTAAACCAATTTGTTTCATAAGCGTTTCTTTTTCAGATTTCAAATGATCTAGATCTGAGGTAACAGAATCAAACTCCTTTGGTTGTCTTCTAAATATGTCATTTTCTGTTTTCAAGATTTCCATGTCCTCACCTCCAGAATTAGCATTCGCATGATTATTTAACTTCTTTTTTAGATATTTATTTCATTTTTTCAACTGTTCGCAAGAACCAAGTAAATCATTGTATGCTCCAATCCAATCATCCACAGTGTAATAATCAAATTCAGAAGGTACCTCATCTTCGTCTTCTTCTTCATTTTCTGCTTGCTGTCCATCATCGTCAACCATCAGACATGTGTTGCGATTCTTGGTAAGCTTCAGTTTCTCCAAAATCTCCTTGGCAGACCTACAGGAAGAAACAGATGAAATTAGAGCTATCTCAAGTGATGCTTTCATTAAATCTAATGCTCTAGAGTTGACAAAGTCTTTCAATCTATCATTATCAGTCCATTTAGATTTATCCCTCGATAATTTATGTGGACCGTGAGTTATCACCTTCCAAAGGTCAGGATCTATTAATTTTACATACCGATGGAAGTTCTCTAACCAAGGATCAAAATCATTACCTCTGAATATTGGGGGATGAGCCATCGAGAAATGATAAATGCACTGTAATCAGTTGAGCAAAGCGAGGCACTAAATTATTGAAACAAAACATCGAACACAAGAGACCCACTCTGAAATGCACCACAAAAGTTGCAGGATCAGCTGCGGATCGTTGGATCCAAAGCATAACAACCTGCTTTGATACCACTTGTTGGGGTGCCAGGCACAGATTCAGAGGGGGGGGTGAATGAATCCCTGATAAAATTCTATTGCGGAATTAAACTTTTGCCTTGATTCAATGTAGTCTCATGGGACTACAAGCTTTCTCACTCAAAAATCTGACAGCTTAACTCACAAGAGCAATTGCCATGAGAAACACTAAGAAGCAAATGCTTCTGCTAAACGTTCTATCATACACTTGTCAGTTGAAACGAATTCAAGCCGAAATCACATATACTAAAATGGAGTGCCCAAGCAACCTGAGAAGTGGGGAAAGAAGATATGGAAGATGTATGCAAAGCAACCCACAAAGCAACTTGATTTTTAGGTGGTTCGGTCCATAGACCTACGTCCAGCCCTCACTCTAACCAGAGTGTGGCTTACTGCTGCCAAACAGCTTGAAACCGCTGGGCGTCACAGCTTGCCTACAAACCGCTGACTAACAGCTTGCGCTGGGCCTTACAGCTTAGCCGACCGCTGACTAACAGCTTGACCGCTGGGCAATACAGCTTGGCCGTCCAGAGGAACCAATCCTCTGCTACCGCTGAGCGACACAGCTTGCTCTGCTGACTAACAGCTTGAAGAAAGATGAAAAGGAAAACAAACAATCGAAAATCATAGCAACTGAAAGCTGAGGAAATTGCAAAACAGATATAGCTCACATAGAAGCTGACTGGCCTGGATTTGATCCGAGGTCCAGTAGGATAAATCTTCAGGAAACTTCAACCTTCTCCATGGGCTCTCTCTCTCTCTCTCGCTCTTTCTTCTTCTTCTTCTGCTGGCTCTCTTACTCTTCTCTCTGGCTGCGCTCAGATGTCTTCTGTTCAACATTTTTTTCTTTACGCAGAAGAAAGGTCTTATATAAGGCTTCAGTCTGGGGCCCAGTAGCTCACACCCTAGACGTGTGGAGAGAACGTTCCCGCCAGGAAGCTTCAGGAATCTTTCAGCCACGTGTCAGAATCTCCATCGTTTAGCTATCCACGTGGCAGCTTCTTAGAATAATGATCAGCCTTGGATCAAGTGTCATTTGATTGTTCTGCTTATATCACGTGCTCCTGTTCTTCTGATCCTCGTAAGTAAGGTACTCAGGTGCACATAAGATGCTCGAACTATGGTTTTACTCAATTGATCACCTGCGTGCTTAAGTTCCATATAAATGCATGCACTGACTTAGTTGGTTGTTCCTCGTCGTGCTGGCGAAGGCATTGCACCGACTTACTAGAGTAGTCATGCTGGCAAAGACGTTGCATTGACTTGCTCGTGCAGAGAAGGGATGCTTTGACTTTGGAGCTCAACCATATGAAAATCTGTTCACACAGCAGTCAAATGCATAGACTTAATAGGGCGTACAAGCTAGTGTGCACGAGCTCAATAGGTGTTATTCAAGAGAGTATGCACAGACCTTGTCTAAGCTGGCTATCATGAATGCACAGACCTTGTCTAAGCTGGCTATCATGAAGTGCACAGACCTTGAATGCATGCTGTCTATACTAGCATTGACCTTGATCTGTTCGATGAAATGCCATGCACCCTGATGAAGTTGTACACAATATAACATGCAAAAACCAGATGCTCATTCAATCATGCTCATTCAGTCTTTCATACAAACACAGTGTGACCTATAGTGTTTGCTATCATCAAAACCACAGGGGCATAACATCCTCCATAGGGGAGGACTAGCCTTATTGGTAGTAGCTGGGGCATGTGCCTTAGTGTGATTGGCGCGCGAACTCATGCTCTGGCGCATAGTATAGCTTCATGTGTTTGCCATTGAGAGGCGGGAACGGTCTGTGTCCTTTGTGATCAATAACCGTGTAGGCCCCACCCTCATAGACATTCTGGATGATGTATGGACCTCGCCAATTTGACTACAGTTTTCCACTGGAACACCCTGCCATGACCTCTTTTTCTTTGATCATGACAAGGTCGCCTTGCTTGAAAGCTCGCTGCCTGACAAGCTTGTCATAGGCCCGGACCATGCGAGCCTGATATGCCTGTAGGTGTTTGTAGGCTTCGAGTCGCTTGCCTTCTAAATCGGCGAGCTCTTCTAGCCTTCTCTGGTACTCGTTTTCGTCAGGGCCGGCAAGGCCGGTGTGGATGGCCACACGATAAGAAGCTAACTGAACTTCGATGGGGATAACTACTTCTGCCCCAAGAGAGAATGGCGAGCACCCCGTGGGGTTTTGTAGACCGTCTGATAGGCCCACAATTCTTTGAAGACCTTTTCACCCCAATCGCGTTTCCGGTGGCTAACCATCTTAGCCAGGAGCTTGCAGAGGATTTTGTTGAAGGCTTCCGCTAAGCCGTTAGCCTGAGGGTTGTAGACTGAAGAAGTTCTCCAGTCGATGTGGAATTTGGCCGCTAACTGGTATACGGCCTTATTCTTGAAGGGTGTCCCATTGTCAGACACTATGCGACTGGGAGTACCGAATCAGTATATGATGTTATGCCGGACGAATCTGGCAACGACTTCGCCAGTGACCTCTCGCAAGGGTAGAGCCTCCGCCCAGCGGGAGAAATAGTGAGTGGAGGCGAAGATGTATTTATGGCCCTTGGAAGATGGCGGGAAAGGCCCCGCAATGTCCATGCCCCACTCAGCGAATGGCCAGGTGGGGGCCGTAGGACGCAATGGGTTAGGAGGTTTCCTGGGTACTAGGCCAAAGGCTTGGCATTGATGGCATGCACGGGCATACTGGATACAATCCGCGTACATGGTTGGCCAGTAGAAGCCTTTGAGCTTGATGTTGTGTTTCATCCGATCTTCGGCCTGGTGCGCACCACACAATCCGGAGTGGACCTCTTGCATGATGGCTCGAGCTTCTGCTAGGGAGACACATCTCAGAAGAATCGACTTATCCTTCTCATGGACGAGCCGATACAGGGAGTCGCCAATCAACTCGTAAGAGGTTGCTCGGCGGGGTAGCTGGACTTTTTGAGCTCGGTCAGGTGGAAGCCACCCTTTCTTGAATTTGATGATAGGCGTATGCCAATCATCCTCTTCTGGAGGTGTGCTTTGGTCAAGGTCGTGGACCTCGCAAATGGTGAGACCGGTGTTGCCTTCGAGTGAGCTCGGCATCAGTCTTTGGTGCTTGATGACGATGTCGACCTCTCCCTCAGGCGGGAGCTTGATGGCTGCGGCCAATTTTGCTAAGGCATCCGCCTGAGCGTTGCTGCCTCTGGGAATGTGATGTATTTCGAAGAAATAGAACTTCTGGGTTAATCTGGTGACGGTGGTGTGGTATGGAACCAACTCTGGCTTTCGCACGTCATAGATGCCGAGGACCTGTCAGACTATCAACTGCGAGTCCCCGTAGGCTTTGAGGCATTTAATGCCCATGTGGAGAGCCATCTGGAGAGCAATAAGTAGAGCTTCATACTCGGCTTCATTGTTGGTTAGGGACTTCATGAGGGCGCAGGAGTTGTACAAAACTCCGCCCTGAGGAGTCAGGAAAACAATGCCGGCACCTGCCGTGGTGGCTGGATCCTGGTTGCTCCGGGTGATCCCTTGGGAAGCACCGTCGAAGTAGAGCTCCCAGCAAGGTACGCTGGTTGTGAGAGCGCTGGGCTGCCAATAATGCAAGACATCTCCGCTCTGTTCAACTGGTTGTTGTGATTGAGCAACAGTGGTTGTGAGAGCACTCTGCTACCAGTAATGCAAGACATCTCCGCTCTGTTCAACCGGTTGTTACGATCGAGTGGCCAGGGACTCCTCGTCCGGGAGCTCCGAGCTGAAGGGTGAATCATCTGGCACTGGATGGGCTGCCAAAAATTCAGCCATACCCTGTCCCTTAATTACTTTTCTAGGGACATAGGTAATGTCGTATTCCATCAATAGGAGAGCCCACCTTCCCAGTCTGCCCGAGAGGACAGGTCGTCGAAGAAGATACTTCAGAGGGTCATGCTTGGATATAAGCTCGACTCGATGAGACAGGAGGTAATGCCGCAGCTTCTTGACTGCGAACACTAATGCCAAGCAGACCTTCTCCATAAGGGAGTAGCGGTACTCAGCACCGATTAGCTTCCAGCTGAGGTAATAGAGGGGCTACTCTTTACCTTCTTCATTGATCTGCGCCAACATAGCTCCTAGCGAAGCGTCCATGGCAGCAATGTAAAGGATGAGGGGTTTACCCTTGACTGGTGCTCCCAAGAATGGGGGAGTAAGGAGATACTCCTAGATTTGCTCGAAAGCCGCCTGGCATTCCGAGTCCCATGTGAATGGGGCGTCTTTCTTCATTAGCTTGCTGAAAGGCACGCATCGATCGGAGAGGTTAGAAATAAACCTCCGAATGTAGGTCAGCCTCCCTTGGAAGGACCTAAGTTCAGTGATGTTGCTGGGTGGTGGAAGTTCCTGGATCGCTTTGATCTTGCTGGGATCCACCTCGATTCCTCGGTACCTGACGACGAAGCCGAGAAATTTACCACTGGATACGCCAACGGCGCATTTCATGGGGTTCATCTTGAGCCCATATTGCCGGAGACGCTCGAAGACTTGACGAAGGTCGCGTAAATGGTCTTCACGCCTTTTGGTCTTGATGACGATGTCGTCAACATAGCATTCGGCGATGTTGTGCAGCATCTCATTGAATATTTTAGTCATGGCCCTTTGGTAAGTAGCAACGGCATTTTTCAAACCGAAGGGCATGCGTTTGTAGTTGAAAATCCCCTTGGGGGATCTGAAAGCTGTGTGGTTCTTGTCTTTGAGGGACATCCATATTTGATTATAACCTGACGACCCATCCATGAAAGACAAGGCTTCGTGACCGGTGGTCATATCGACCATTATTTCTATAATTGGGACTGGGAAGTCGTCCTTCGGACAGGCTTTGTTGAGGTCCCGAAAGTCGGCGCAGATGCGGACTTGACCATTCTTCTTCTTGACCGGAACTATATTGGCGAGCCAGATCGGGTAGATGCACGGCTCGATGAAGTCGACCTCCGCCATTTTATGGACTTCGACCGAAACCTGGAGCTCCAACTCGTGGCGCATGCGCCGCTGTGGTTGCTTGACCGGAGCGACTGAGGGAGAAATGGCTAGGTCGTGCTCCGCTACGGAGGGATTTAGCCCTGGCATCTCCTTGTATGTCCAAGCGAAGCAGTCCTTGAACTCGAGCAGGAGTTGCTTGTAGTTCTGCTTCTTTGCCTTGGTGAGGAGGGCACTGACGAATGTAGGCTGAGGGGCTTCATCTTCGCCCAGGTTGATCTCCACGAGATCGTCGATGGTCGCCTAGCCGCAGTCCTCCAGCTCGGGAGGAGTGGGTTGAAGGACGATGAAATCGTCATCATCAGTGCCGGCTTCGTGTATTTCTTGGTTCTCGAAGCCACCAATTAATGCTGAAGGGACCGGAGAGCAGTTGTTGCTGGGACCCGCTAGGGATCGATCTGGGTCGCCGGCTTGTTGCCAACAGTCATCAACTGGGGTTGTGAGGTTTCTCCGGGGTTTCCCGGTGAAGCTGACAATCTTTCACAGCTTGGACCAGCAAGATCCCCCGCCTCAGGAAGGTTTACCGTATTGGGTCCCTCGACTGGCTGAGAGACCGAAGAAGCCTCTCCCGCCCCTTTGTCTTGGCAGGGAGGCGAAGAAGGTTCCCCGACGGCTTGAGCCGAGGTTCTGGCTTTGGCGGAGATTGGGATCAGAATTTCCTCTCCCTAATCCCCGGAGCTATCGGATTTGGTTTCGACTCTTGTTTGGTCGTCGGCTGGTAGCGCCAAGCCTACGACATTGACTGCGTAGTGGACGCGGAAGTCCCGGTCCTAGTCGTAACCAAGCCCCCTGGTATCCTTATGGAAGGTCGGGGGTTGCCCCCGTACCTGGGAAGGGTCCCACAGTCGACAGAAGAATCTTTGTTGGGCATAGGTCTGCCACAGGGGAATGTGTTGTTTCAAACACATTTCTTGAATATGCAGTGACAGGTCGCCCCACACCTGAACTGCTTCAGGGGTATCATCAGCTTACCTATACCAGCCGAAGTCATCATCTGGCGGGGCTTGAGGGACCATGTCTCCTTTATAGAAGACAATGGGTTTGTCCCTGTTAGCCTTCTTCTTGTTTTGGCATTGTCGCTTAAAGGTGACGATGACTGTCGTCAGTGAGTCGACGTTGTGCTCCTCGGACGCACATGGGAGCTGGATGTAGTATGGTGGCAAGCATATACTCTTGCCAATAGCTCGGCTTATAAGGTTAGCCTCGAAGATGATCTGGCGCCTTTCAGGGCGATCCAAGGTTGACTTGGAGCCGAGACGTAGCCGGTGAAGCTTGGCCTTCTCCTCGTCGACAGAGAAGAGATCATCGTCATCTTCCTCTGAGAGCCAACCGTTGCTTTTGCTCTTGATCACGGGGTACGGGCTAATCCCCTTGAAGTAGAGCGCAGCGTCGGCTAGGTTGCATTCTACTGGTGTGAATGGTGACAGGTCTGCAAAGACCTTGTGTTGCTCTCCGTCCTTGGCATACTTGATGCATTGGTCGAGAGTCGACAGGATGACCCAATTTTCATGGAGCTAGGGTCTGCCCAATAGCATCTTATAAGACGTGTTGGAGTCGATGATGTAGAATGTCACCTTGGAGGTGAAATCATCAAGCACCAGATCGACGTCCACCCGGCCGAGGACGTCCTCGGTGTTCTGGTTGAAGCCAGATATCTTGACCGCCTGGACCTTCTGGAGGTATCGGGTCAGATATAAGGACTTGAATGTCTTGAGCGGCATGATGTTAACAGCGGCACCAGCGTCCACCAGGATCCAGTTCACATCGTGCCTATTGATCTTCCCCTTCATGTAAAGAGGGCGATTGTGGCACGGAGGGGACAACAGCATGTCTTTCTCCGTGAAGGTGATGGTGGCTGCGAAGGCTCCATAAGCAGCCGCCTTCATTTCTGTGGCATGCACTTCATAGACTTTCGGCTCTTGGAGTATTTTGATAAGAGTTTCCCTTAAATCCTTACTCCAAGCGATGGCTTCCCAACTTGAAATGCTGGCATGGAAGCGCTTCATCGGGTCGAGGACCTTTCGGTCAGCTCAGGCTCGAGCATCCCCCAGAGAGGGTAGTATGTCCGGCTGAACCCTCTGTGAGCTGTCGTGCTGCTCCCCATCGGGGATTTGCACTGCTTTGCCCTTATCACTGGGACCAGATTGACTTTGATCGCCAACGGGCTCCTGGAACAGGGACGCCAATGACGGCTCTTCTGGGGGTGGCTGGTGGGCTGGCTCATCCTTGCCGGACGGTCCCGCTTACTCTGTTACAGAAGCCAGGACTGGTGCAGAGGCTGGGAGGCTGGCCGCAGCCTCGCCAAAGCCGACAGGGTCAAAAATACCAGGTCCGCCCCAAATTTCCACTTCCAGAATGAGAGCCGGTTCCTCTCCTCGAAAGAGGATGATTCGCTCCGGATCGAAGGTGGACGGAGAGAGGGGTAGCTCGGGAGTTCTCCCACGGCCTCTACTACGTCCCCGGCCACGGCCACGTCCGGTGTGCTCTGGAGCTGGCTGTAGCCCGAGCGAGGCATTAGCCCTTTGTCTCGTCCGGGAGGCTACTGGCCCACCCCACCCCGCCGAGAAGCATTGATATTGTCGGGAGGTGGGATGGTCACCTTGTTGCAGGTGCAGCGCTGGAGCATTTCTTCCAGCTGCTCTGGGGTGATCTCCTTGTCTTTATAGCACAGGGAGAGCTCGTCAGGGATCACGAGTCTTACGCCATTCTTAAGCTTTTGGATCATTTCTTGGACATAATTTCTGAGGCGGGCTCATTTTTTCATTTCTTCCCACGGGATGTAGCTGTCGAGTGGGAGAGCCCCGGTAGGACGAGGAGGAACGTATTCCTCCAAGTCATCAATGAGCCGCTGGAGCCTTTGGAGAGGCGTTGGCTCGGCCGGGAATTGTAGGGCGGCTACTTGTTCAGCCTATTTCTTGAGCCACCTTCTGAGGTTCTTCCTCCTATTTTTCTCTCATCTCTTGGCGATAGCCGTCTCCAAGGGAGTAGGAGGGAGAGGTGCTGGAGCCGGAGTTGACAAATCCTGGTGAGGATATCTCCGAGTTGACACCCTTGTAGGGAGAGGTCGATGACTCTTCCTCGCCCGGATTTTGATCCAAGCGCCTTCCACTTGTTGTATCTGGAAGGTGGTGTTGATCCCCTGCTCGATTACCTCGAGCGACAATTCCTGGTATGCCGGAATACTGGGACTGGTGTCCGAAGACGTGTTCGCAGTTTGGTGCCTTACCCGCGGTGGCGATGGGAGCCTACGAGAAGTCAGTAGGCTGGTGCTGGAGTCCGAAGACGTGTGCACGGTTTGATGCCTTAGCCGTGGTGGCGACAAAGATGTCTCCTGCTGAGCCGGTACGTTGGGACCGGTGTTGGAGGACATATGCGCGATTTGATGCCTTACCCGCGGTGGCAGCAAAGATGTCTCCTGCTGAGCTGGTACGTTGGGACCGGTGTTGGAGGACATATGCGCGGTTTGATGCCTCACCTGCGGTGGCAATGACTTCTGTTGAGAAGCGGGCAGAGAAGGGCACTGGTCGTCCTGCTCCTTAGCCTTGCCTTTGCAACCATGCTGAGGGCTAGGCCTGGCGACCAATGACAGTGTCGCAGGACATTGTCGCTCTGCACAGTTGTCCCGACTTTGCGGAATGAAGGAGCCTTGTGGCGGTGGGCCCGCCACTTGAAGCGAAGCCGCTGAAGACTCCAAAGATGTCTTCTTCGTACTCCGGATTGTGTCAACAGGTAGGTGGGATAGACCCGACGGCCCCTCTGCTGAGGAGGTACACCGAGGCTGAGGCGGGGCCTCACCCTGTTTTTACTTTCCCTTCCTATCCGCGGCTGTCGGTGATGAAGATAGGGCGGGAGGAGGACGAGAAAGAGCCGAAGAGCTTGTTGTCATCTCGCCCACCAGAACGTCCTCTCAGCCGAGAAGGACCCGGAGGAGCCTGGCAGTGTCTTCTTTAGGGAAAGGGAGAGACTTTAGCTCCAGCCAGGACCGCCACTGCACGGCCGAAGTGGCCGGGATTGGCTGGCTAGGCGCTGATGTCTGGGAGCCCTCAAGGGCCGGAGGAGTAGGAGAAAGGATGACGTTGACCGAAAAGTTAGTCAGCTCCGCCTCTTGACTGGCATCCTGCTCCCTACGCCTTCGCAGTCGCTCGAGCACCTCTTGATTGTCCGTTCGGAACTCGAGCCACTCCGAAGGATGCTGGTAAGGTAGCCTGTGCCCATTTTATTGGGGAGAGTCTGGCCGCTCTGGCGCATCCCTGGCGATGCGCAGGCTCTCTTCGACAGCTTGCCGAAGCCTGATGAGCGACATGGAGTTTCCTTCCGCATCGATCTGCTCCCATCAAATCTGTTCCTGGATGAGGTGTTGAACTTCCTCACAAGACTGGATCGGGTTGCAGATTCTGGCGTGGAAGGGGCAGTACTGGGGGTGACTACGATCCCAATGGGTGTAGTCGGTAGGCATGTCGCAGGGTATGATTTGCCCCCTCTCGACGAGGGTATCAAAGAGATGCCGGGCTCTCTCCTTGGGGAAGGAGAGAGGTCTCCGTTCATGCCAGGGCCTCCACCTTGGGTACCAGATCGAACGTTCTCTTCGATTAGCCCTGGGCTCCTCTGACTCGTCATCAGAGAGAGAGAATGCGGCCATCATGTGGATGACATTGGCTGAGGGGTGAGCCACACGTGAGGCCTTAGCCGGCCTGGCCCACGTATGTAGTTGCGGAGGATCGACGAGACCGCTCTTCATCTTGACGAGGCCGTCTCGGATCAGCTTCTGCGCCTGATTCTTGAAGACATAGCAATCTTCAATTGAGTGACCCAGCATGCGATGGTACAGGCAGTAACTGGGATCGTCGGTCTTTAGGGCGTCGTCCGGCTTGCGGATTTCTGGCAACGCGATGATCTTCTGGGCCATGCAGAGGTCGAAGAGCATCTTTGTGTGTTCCTTCTTGAAGGAGAAGGGTGTCTTCATGCGCTCCGTGAAGGAAGGAGCAGCCGGCTTATCCGTTGGCTTTTTGTCAGAGCCACTTGACTTGGCCCCTTTACTGGCCTTGGCGGTAGGGGTGAATTCTATGATATTCACCTCCTTACTGGGCTGGCGTTCTCGCGCTTGTTTACCCTTTGCTGCAGTATAGCTCGGTTGTCGGCGAAGAACATCTCTATCTTGGTGACTGCCGAATTGAGCTGGTCGAAGCCTTTGATTTTGGTGCCGAGAAGCTTTTCGCTGACTTCGGCCGCCAGACCCCGATGACATATGGTGATGGCGTCCTCCTGGACGGGTGGATTGACACACTTCATGCTGAGGTCTCACCATTTTTTGATGAAGTCGAGGGCGCTCTCACCCTTTTTCTGTCGGAGGGAACAGAGCTTGGCTAGGGAGACCTTTCGCTCGAGCGTTTGAAATCGGTCGAGGAATTTCTTCTGGAGGTCGGCCTAGTCGACGACTGAGCCGGGCTTCAGGTGGGAGTACCATTGGAAGGCCGTTCCCGTTAGCGAAGTGGCGAAGTAGTGGAGGAGATATGATTCGTCCAACGCTAACTCACCCATGGCCGTGACATAGTAGGCCAAGTGTTCATGTGGCGACCCGTGCCCATTGAACTTTTGCAGCTTTGGGGCTTGGAGTATTCTGGAGGAAGCTTCTTCAACTGGTGGTGAAGCGGGTAGGGTACACTATAGAGAACCACCATGACCATCCCTTCACCATACTGGGTGAGCTTTGTCTCGACAATGCACTCGATAATCTGGCGTTGTGCCAAGAGATCCGCCGACACTGGCGTATTGGAGGCTCGTGGTTGAGTATCAACCGGAGGTGTGCCAAACCCCGTTGTCAACAGAGATCAGGCAATCGCCGCTGAGGTGTTGGCAGCATCACGGGCTACCGGGGGTGCCGGTGCCTCAGCTTGAGGCCTGTCAGGTCGCTGCGGATGGAGGTCTCGCTCTTGAAGGAGGTATTGCAGTAGGGCCTTCAGATGCTGGTTCTCCTTCATGAGAGTGTCGAGGGTCACTTCTTGAGCCTCGTTCGCAGGAGGGTCATTATTGACCGGCTATGCGTTGACAGGAGGGTCACGGTCTTCCGCCGGGACCTCTTCTACGCGTTCCGACGCCTGCGGTCTGATAGAAGTGCCGATATGACCTGTTAAGGGAGGAGGCGGAGCCTGGTGGCGCGGCCTCTTAAAGTGAGACAGAGGTTGGTTCAAGTCGTCAGACTGGGTGTCTAGCTGGTGTCCGGTGGTGTAGCATGCGAACACTCAAATCACATCATTGATGAACCGGGCCGTTCGCTTCCTCCGCGGGTGTCGCTCTGGGAGAATAGACGTCCATAGGCTGTCAAAGACCGAGATGCATTGCGGAGGGGGCTCATTCCCGATGTTGGTCGGAGGAGAAACCTGGACAGGTTGCTGGATGGCCCGAGGATGGGCTCCCCTTTGCCTCTGCTTGCTTGCGCGGGGGACATTGGATGACTGGGCGTCGTCAGACGATGCTGCTGTAAGACCCACCGCATCCCGTCTGATGCCGCGTCTAAGTGGTCGCAAGGGGTTGGTGATACGCGCCATTCGAATAGCTTGGGCTTCTTCTGGGGTGACCCAGATTCTCCTCAAGTCCGATTGCTGGTCTCCCTCGACGAGTTGTCTTGGGAGGCTGTGTGTCTAGCTGCGGTGGGTGCCCCCGGGCTGCTGCCGAGGACCCCACTCCTTGGAGCTTCGCCCCATCCTCTCGTGTTTGACACAAGAGGTCAAAACGATTGGAGGTGGGGATGGTGGGAATGGTCCGTTCCTGGGGTAGGATTGGTTCACCCCCATCGAGACGGATCCGTAGCAGCGGCAAGTCGCCTGGCTCTGCGGCCATGGCGATGCTTCTTTTGAGGAGCTGAGGAAGACTCCACCCCAAGATGGTAGATCGAGAAAACATGGCCCGGATCGACCGGCAACATGAAGCCGTCAGTCCGAAGTGCCGGGATCGGTCCCCGGGGCAAGTAGCCCGCACCGGGAGTCGATGGCTGGGTGACTCGAGTGTAAGCCTTCACCCATGCCGATAAGAGTGTGGCTGATGCTTGAGATGACGTTCTTGCACCGGGAGGCGACACCGTCGGAAGTACTGGGGTGCCAACGCCCCTGGGTCGAAGACCCGTGGTAGGTGCCGGCGTAGTCTGGGCTCGGGTCGGGGTGCCCGAGGAAGGTGCTGAGGAACGCTGCCCTCTGGGTGGAAGACCCACGGGGAGAGTCGGTTCAACTGGAGCTCGAGACCGGGGTCCCTAGTGCACTACCGGGGAGCCGCGAACTTGGGGCTGTGAGCCCGTGTCGAGTGTCGACCTTGCCGGGATTCGGGGTCAAAAACCCGACGCAGATCCTGGGAAGCCATAAACCCAGGGCCGAAAGCCCGTGCCAGGTGCCGGCTTTGCTGGAGCTCGGGATTGAGGACCCGAGGGAGATGCCGGGAAGCTGTTGACCCGAGGCAGGGAGCCCGTGTTGGGTGCCAGCTTGGCTGCGGCTCGGGGTTGAAGACCCGAGGAGGATGCTGTAAAGCCGTGGACCCGGGGCAGGGTGCCCGTGTTGGGTGCCGGCTTGGCTGGGACTCGGGGTTGAAGACCCGAGGAGAATACTGAGGAGCCATGGACCCGGGGCAGGGATCCCATGTTGGGTGTCGGCTTGGCTACGGCTCGAGGTTGAAGATCCAAGGAAGATGCCATGATTGTGACCGAAGTCTGGGGCGCAGGGCCCGTGTTTGAGATCGGACGAAGCTGGCCATGGGAGGTGATGTTCACCCGGGCCAGCGTTGATGTGGGGGCCCTGTAGGGGATTGCAGTGACAGTCCGACGCTCGGCACTCGGGCGGGACACTGGAGCTGGAGGCGCACATGGCGCCTCGACCGCGGGGGCCACTGGAGAGACTGGAGTTGGCTGAGAAGTAGCCACAGGGATCACACCCAGGAAGTAGGGCGATCCAATAACCGGGGTGAAGCTGCTGAAAGCAATCGGCATCGCCAAGTAGCCCACCAGGGCATGGGTGGCAATGACGTTGGGGCTGTAAGTGACGGCCGCCATGGTTGCTGGGATGCTGAGTGCTGCGGAGGCGACGGTCGCTGACAGTCGCCAAGAACGGCCCGACGATCAGAACGTGAACCGTGAGCCGCTGGAGAACGCGCACAAGTACCCTCCTCTGCCTCTCCTGCAAGGATAGGGAAAGGGCACCGGGCTTCAAGACTGGCATAGACTTTTCTTCAGCTAAAAGAAGGAAGGTGGGAGACGTCCCACCGGGCGTGCCATCCTCTCTGTTGCGCGGGTTTTTATGCCGATTACCAGGGTGAGTGAAGGGATACAACGGTGAAGGAAAATACGGGATTTTGATGTATTCCGGGCATCCTCCTTATGGGTGCATGCCTCTCACGGCGGTACCGGGCACTCTCCTTTTTACGACAAGTCGGAAAGGGTCGAATGGCACGGAAGGGTCGGGATAAGGGTTAACCGGACAAGATGCGGGCGTGCCAGTCGATCTCTCGACAATCACTCATGGAACCAAGGTTTGACTGGGGAAGCGCCACCAGGGCGCGACACGTGGGCTCAGGTGATCGGGCGACCCGTGGAGAGAAGGGGTTCCATGGGTGCGAGTGCGTAGGCGATTGTGGAAATCGTGTACAGGATGTCTTTCCCCACTGGCCGCAAGCAACCGGTGTTTATTTACATCAGATTGAATCTGAATACCTTCGTTCTATGCTGAAGAAAAGTCTGTATATGTGTCTGAAGCCGTGGGTAGAGGGCTGGGGTGCATTCAGCAGCTAGGGGTACGCGTTAGACCGAGGGGTGTGGGTCGGAACCTGGGGGCCCGAACACGGGCGTATGTATTTTACTGGTTTTATGATGAGCCACATGGGCTTTACAAGCGGGCCTAAATGGCCAAAGTATGACAGGCGCAAGCCGCGAGACAATTCTGACACGTGGGCCGGTCCCCGGGTCATTGCGTGGCGAAGCGGATGTCTGCGTGTTTTACTGGAACTCTTTACAGAGGAGTTGGTGTAGGTTCGACTGCCTTGGTGACCAGAACGGACACGGGCTGGCGCCTAGCGGAGGTCAGACGTGGCTCGAGGTGAGCGGTCGGGTCTCGGTCTTGGACGGCGAGTGTTGTCATGCTGAGAAGTCGAGGTCGGCCCCGGGACTATGATTTCTGGGCCAGAGGTCCGACTAGACTAGATTTATCGATTTGAGGGGCCGACGGCTGACTGGGAGGTGAACAGTGGGCATGTAGTTCCGTGTCAAGGGCCGACGCAGGTGCTATGAAGTACCCTTCCTCACCGTCGTAAGTGTCGTAAGTTGCCATACACAGGCAGGCCCGGGGTGCGAGCGTACTTGCCGTTCGTACGGTCATCTTACATGTGGCGGGGATGGACTTGGCATGAGACGGCTAGACAGCACGTGAGGGGAGTACGTGCGACATACCCTCGGTGTGTGTGAGCGACTAGCAAGCCAACCGCACGCGCACTTGTCTTCTCGCGTTCCCGACCCTTGCCGACAGCCCCGGGAATCCGAGGGTGCGACAATTAGGCCGAGGAAGTTTGCTCGTACGCCCGTGCGTCCGTGCTTCACATACCATATGCATCCTCCTTTGGCAAGGGGGGCAATTTATAGAAGTTGAAGGGGTGGGGGTGGGGTTTAGGCGGACCAAGTTGAGGGTCCAACTTGGTCCAGATAAACCCCCCAAATAGTGCTTTTATTTTTATTTTATTTAAATTTTATTTGTGTGTGTTTGTGTGTGTGTGTCGGAGTGGAAGGGGTGGGGTTTAGGCGGACCAGCCCAAGGGGCTGGTCTGGTCCGCCTAAACCCCACCTCTAGGGGGGGTTTAGGCGGACCAGCCCCATGGGCTGGTCTGGTCCTCCTAAACCCCTCTTCGGAGGGGAAATTCTTTTTTTTTTTTATTTTTGGAGGGGTTTAGGCGGACCAGAGTGGTCCTCTTTTTTAATTTTAAAAATCATTCGTTTTTTTATTATTCAAAGGTTTAGGCGGACCAGCTTGGGGGTCCAAGCTGGCCTCCATGCTGGTCCGCCTAAACCCCTCCCCAAGGGGGGCGGTTTGGGCAGACCAGGTAGAAGAGAGAGAGGGGGAGTGGTCCCACCTCTATAAAACCTAGTTTTTGGTTATTTTTCTTCCTAAATTGGCTAAGAAGAAAGAGGATAAAGGATACTGGGAGGATACACTGGTGGACTGGCTGCTTGTGCGCGAAGATCGAGGGATTGACGTGTATGACTTAGCGTAATCCCGGGGCTCCATCTTCTCGGATCCTTCTGCGTGCGGGTGCGACGAACGAACTTTACATGAACCTCGGACCGAATTTGCACGAATCGGGAATGGGGAGGGCCGTCGGGCCTCCGGGCTGGGGAGTGGGTGCGGCCCCCCGGGGAGTTCGCTCTCCCCGGGGGCGCGGCCACGCCCTAGGGCGCATGGGCCCCGAGCAAAGCTGGAACCCCGAGGGATGGCCCCCGGGGGTCTTCCTTCGTCGTCTGGGGATATCCCTTGGGGGATATGAAGTTCCGGGATGTTGAAATGGGCCATGAGAGCCATTGTTCTTCGAGTTGTAGTGGCCGGTCGCAAGATGTTCGGGTGAATGCCCATCACACCCTGGGTTGCCGAACGAGCTGCGTAAGTGGCCGACAGGCCTTGGATTTGGCCTAGGGCCAAGGGTAGAAGTCCGTAGGGGTTGGGAAGAGGCACCTTGGGCCGATAGGCCTTACGTCGTGCTACGTGCCATGTTGTACGACGGGCTGGCAGGGTAGCCTCGGGTTGGCCCGAGAGCTAAGTTCAGTGGCTTGTTGCCACGTGTCTGAGGGTCGGGGGTGGCCCCGACTTGCTGAGGGGTCGTTGTATGACCCAATTGGTGCACTGGAATCACGGGGTGGCCCGTGGATTGGTGTGGAAGGTTTGAAACATGTGTGCCCACAAGGTGTTCGGCAGAATGCCGAACACGCGTGTGTGAGCTGTACACGCGTACTACTAGCCTCCTGAGCCTGTGGTTGACCTATTTGGGTCTCCCTTTGACCTTGGAGGGTTGAAAGAAGGCGTCCCGGGGTAGGCCCCTGGCCTTTTCACTGGGTGCCACGTGGTGTGGCTTGTAGTCGGAGTGCCCCCGGGATGGCCGGGGTGGTCATGTAGAAGGCGGGCAAAGTCCGCAACTTAGGAGTCGGGAGTGGTCCCGATCGATTGCTAGTGCCATCGTGCACCTCGGCAAATGGGTTGGGGCCGTTGGTCGGGCCCACTGGATTGTCAGAGGGGCCGGGTAGCCCATGCCTTGAAGGTGTTCGAGGAAATTCCCGAACCCTTATTTCTGGGTATTTTGCTGGGGAAATAGTTCGGGTACAATAATCAACATGAAGGCAATGTTAGAGTAATTAATGTCTTTAGCTCTAAAGAAAAAGATAAATCATGCGAATACGATCAAACATGCGATTAAAGTCAAAGTAACAAGATATGATCAAGCTTGAGATATGAGAATATGAATTGATCAAGTATAATCCAGCAAGAAAGTAATAATGGCCTTTCATTAACAAAAATGTAACGAGAATGTACTAGAAAGTCATGTAACAAGCAAGAATGTACTCTTCACTTAGTAACAAGTACTTTGTGAATTTATGTGGATATTTTCACTTCACAAGCCGTGGATATTTTCACTTATTTATAAAGAAAATACTCCCAATGCAATGCGACGCCAGTAGCATGATACCCCATGATTTATAATAGTATGTTTCCGACAATCAGCCGAGGGGACTAGCATAGAGCCCTTAAACACAATCAATGCTCGAACTGCATCTTCAAGTATAAATCAAGCTACTTCCACGTATATAACAATAATGTGGCCAAGAATGCATTTCAATGATAATCCATGATAAAGTAACCAAAAATAAGAATGCTTATATTGGGAATAAGATTTCAAGAAACATATTGATAACTAGGTTATGCCATGGAAATAAATCGGCAGTATAACGGTACATTTCTTAACTTTCACAATTTACTTAGGTATTTTTTGAATAATGTGACATGTTCTAGATAATCAATTGGACTATCTAGGATCATAGGAACATTAACCCTGGTAAAAAAGGGGTTAAACCTCGGGTAACTGTACTCAGGAAACTAGCGATCATTTACTGGGCCGTTCCACGAAGAAAGCGGTCTAGTGCTGGACCGTTAAGGACAAGACTATTCGGTATTTTAAAAAATAGATTCTCTAGAGCCTTTAGCGGTCAAAGAAAGAACCGTCAAGGATCTGTTAGCGGTCTAGCTAAGGCCCGCTAGCAGACTCTGGCAGTCAACCCTAAGACCGCTAGGTTTCCAGAAATATAAAACACCGGTATAAGTGCTTTCTAGACAATGGGATTTAATGGTACAACTAACTCGGCGTCCTGGAGGAAATCGCAAGCTCGCGGAGAATTACGAAGGCCTTGAAACAAGATTTCCTAATCCGTTGGAAGGAATATCCAAAGGAGAGGTTATCAAGTCCAAGATTGTGTTCTTAATGTGCAAAGAGTAACTAATGGTCATCTAGCAGAATATATGCCATGAACTTACAGAAATGACTCTGAGATAAGAGGAGAATGTGTACTGTGATAAACCAACGTTCATCTCGTCAATGTAGCGTTTAAACCATGATTTAATACAAGATTATATGGTTTTTGGGCATGAAATTAGCATATGCTTAAAAATAATCCCAAGTACCATAAAGAACATTAACTCACGATTACGAATCAATAAATAAAAACTCAGAGTAGTAAATAACATTAAAACAGGTTAGAACATAGTTAACTAGGCTTATTTATAAACTAAATGGACTGCTGTTGATTCTGTCTCGGGTTGACAGAAATCAGAACATTGGCGGTCTATTATAGAGCCGTTATAGAAAGTTGGTGGTTTATCGTAAGGCTACCAGAGGGACTTTAACGGTCTATTTATGGTCCGCCAGAGGTTTCATAAAAATCGTGTTTCAAGGTGACTAGCGGTTTATCGTAGGGCCGCTGCACAAGGTTGGCAGTCCAAGATTAGGCCGCTAGAGCACGTCTGATAGTAAATTAAATAAGAAGAAACTAATGTTTAAAACGCATCATGTCTAGAAATCAACATGTATAAACTTCCCTATCATGATAGAACGAAGATTAGGCTAACAATATGCATGGGTTTTCTGTGAATTAACGAGAGAGTTTCTCTTAACTAAATTAGGGCTAAGAATATGCATGGATGTATACTAGATGCATAAAACATGAAATTTTTGATGCATAGTTCACGAAATCTAGTGAAACAAGAGGGCTTTTATCCCTAGAATGGTATTTTAGCCGTTCATGAGATGACCTACCTCTGTTAAGTCTTTTAGAGATCGAATTTCAGACTGGAAGTCCACCCTAGTTCTGCACTTCTTGTGACAAATCAAAAACTTCATGTTGCTCTAACTCCTTACTCTCTTGACCTATGGACGTGAAATTTGGAGGGTAAGAAGAAGATACTAAGGGGAACAAAAAGTTCTAAAGGTTCCAGTTCTAAATATCTCATTTTGGATCCCAAATTTCTTGATCTTCAACACCCCGTTGCACAGTCTCCTGGGTCGTTGTTGTGAAACCAGCAACTTTGGGCGCCTCTAACTCCCTGTGTGCGTGATCTCCTAGCACGAAATTTTGGGAGATGTTAGTCCTATGTATTAGGAGTAAAAATTTCTAAAGAACCTACCTGAAATAATACCTCCTTACCTTAGTTCCACGCGAGCCAAACGTAGGGGTCGCGCTAGTGAAATCTAGGGTCTATTTATAGGGTTTTTGCTAGGGTTGGAGGATTAAAACGATCCTAGAGTCCTTATTAAATCTCAGGTCGACTTCTGAGAGCCTTTTAGATGTTTACTAGTCCTCCCATCTCGATCTCTAGGAGATAGGACATCAAAATCTAATCTTTTTGCTCTTTCTTCAACTCACGAATTGATAGGATTTTAGCAGTCTAGGACTGGGCCGCCATATGTCCCTTAGCGGCTTTACGATAGACCGTCATTATGTTTGAGTGCCGAATTTGAAATTCATTCAAACTCTATTTTCATCTTATCCACTTAATTATCCCTATAATAAGTATTTATCCCTTATATTCCGTGAATAAGCTAATTAACCTCCTATAATATGGGCCAAACTTCATGGGCTTGGTCCATAAGTCCTTTGGGCTTTATTTGAATAGGCTAGGTTGATTGGTTATCACACTTGGGCCTTAATAATGGTTTATTTAACCCAAAAATTCATTTATAAATCCATTTAGGTCTATAAAAATTCTTATAAATTCCTAAAAAATTCTTAAATACTTTATAAATATTCTATAAATCTTTCGAGGCAATACACCCTCCCCCACTTAAGAGAATTTGGTCCCCAAATTCAATGTATGGATTATATGGAGAGTGTACTTACAGTTAAATAATTCTGGAAATCTCCTGTGCATAGCTTCTTCGGTCTCCCATGTTACTTCATGTGGACATAACTTGGTCCATTGGACTTTGACCATTGGAATAGTTTTATTCCGCAGTTGACAAACCTCTTCAACGATCCTTATTGACTTTTGCTCATATGTCAAGTCCTTTTTAATCTCCAGATTATCGTAAGTGATGACATGGAAAGGATCTGGAACATATTTCTTCAGCATTGAGACGTGAAATACATCATGGACTTCAGATAATTGTGGAGGTTAAGCAATTCGATAAGCCACTTCACCAATTCTTTTAGAATTTCAAAAGGACCGATAAATCTTGGAGTAAGCTTGCCATTGATATCAAATCTTCTAATACTTGACCTGGAGAAACTTTAAGGAATATATGGTCTCCTACTTGAAACTCCAAGTCGCTCCTTCGATTGTCAACATACGATTTCTGTCTGTCTTGGGCCATTTGAAGTCTTTCTCGAATAAGTTTAATCTTCTCGGTAGTATCCCTAATAAGTCGGGACCGAGAAATTACCTTTCTCCTACTTCATTCCAACAAATAGGCGAACGACAGCTTCTTCCATATAAAGCTTCAAACGGTGCCATTTGAATACTAGCTTGGTAGCTATTATTGTATGCGAATTCTACTAGAGGCAAGTGATCATGCCAACTTCCTCCAAAATCAATAGCACAAGCCCTGAGCATATCTTCTACCACTTGACTTGTCCTTTCTGTTTGACCATCAGTTTATTGATGGAATGCCGTGCTAAAGTTCAGTCGAGTCCCTAAGGATTGTTGTAGACCCTTCCAGAATTATGATGTAAATCGAGGATATCGGTCAGATATAATGCTGATAGGGACACCATGCAATTTGACAATTTCCCTCATGTATAATGCTGCTAGTACATCCACAGACCATCTACTTTTGATTGGTAGAAAATGTGCAGACTTAGTCAATCGGTCTATGATCACCCATATACCATCGTGTCCTCCTCTTGTCTTAGGTAAACCCATGATAAAATCCACCCCTATACTTTCCCATTTCCATTCGGGAATATTCAAGGGGTGTAATTTACCTGCGGGTTTTAAGTGTTCTGCCTTGACCTGTTGACAAGTGAGACAGCGGAACATAAAATCTGCTACCTTCTCTTCATGTTGGGCCACCGAAAGTTTCTTTTCAATTCTTGATACATCTTGATAGCACCAGGATGAACAACATACCTTGACTTATATGCCTCTTCCATGATCAATTTCTTAGTATCATTATGATTTGGCACACAAATCCTATTTTTAAATAGTAGCCTTCCATCATTTGATATAGAAAATTCTGGTCTCTGATCAATATTATCCTTGATCTCCATCAATGTAGGGTCATTCTCTTGTAATTTAACTATATCCTTAATCAATGTAGGTTGAGACCTTATATTGGCGATTACACATCCATCTCCTTCCTTGTCAATATCAAGATTTAAATGAGAAAAATCTTTGATAAGACAAGTCATACCTTTCCTGAGGCTTGCTAGAGTAGCCCTTGATCTTCTGCTAAGAGCGTCAGCCACAGCATTTGCTTTCCCTGGATGATATTGAATAGTGAAGTCAAAGTCTTTGAGATACTCCTACCATCTGTGTTGTCGCATATTTAATTCCTTCTGGGTAAAAAGATATTTCAGACTCTTATGATATGAGAATATAGTGAATTTCTCCCCACAAAGGTAATGTTGCCAAATCTTCAATGCGAAAATAACCGCAGCTAATTCCAGATCATGCACATGGTAATTCTCTTCATGACGCTTCAATTGTCTTGAGGAATAACAAATCACCTTCCCATTTTGCATGAGAACACATCCTAGGCTAATGCCAGATACATCTGTATAGACTTCAAATCCACCACCCTCAACGGGCAATGTCAGAATAGGGGCTGTGGTGAGGTGATCCTTAAGAGTTAGAAAACTCTCCTCGCAGTCCTTCGACCATATAAAAGGATTTTCTTTTCTTGTAAGTCTAGTCAAAGGAACGGCGATTTTAGAGAAATCCTTAATAAATCTCCTGTAATAACCAGCTAGGCCTATAAAGCTTCTTACTTCCGACACGGTCGTTGGCCGGCTCCAATTCTTAATAGCTTCAACTTTAGAAGGATCGACAGCGATACCTTCCTTTGAAATAATATGGCCGAGGAATGAGACTTCCTTTAGCCAGAACTCGCACTTACTAAGCTTCGCATAGAGTTTGTGTTCTCTTAGCGTCTGCAAGGCTATCCTTAAGTGCTCTTCATGTTCTTCCTTAGTCTTGGAGTATATAAGGATGTCATCAATGAAGATGACTACAAACTGGTCAAGATAAGGTTGGAAGACATTATTCATTAGTTGCATGAATGCTACCGGGGCATTGGTTAACCCGAATGGCATTATTACAAATTCATAGTGGCCATAACGGCTCCTGAAGGAAGTTTTGTATATGTCTTCATCCTTAATTATGAGCTGGTGATACCCTGACCTGAGATCTATTTTTGAAAAATACTCTGCTCCTGAAAGCTGATCAAAGAGTTCATCGATACGCGGCAATGGATACTTGTTCTTTATAGTAAGCTGATTCAGTCACCGGTAATCCATACACAGTCTGAGAGATCCATCATTCATTTTAACAAATAGAACAGGCGCACCCCAAGGGGATGTGCTAGGTCGTATGAATCCCTTGTCTAATAACTCCTGAAGCTGTTTCTTCAATTCCTTAAGTTCTGTGGGGGACATCCTATAGGGAGCTATTGAAACAGGTGCCGCTCCGGGAACGAGTTCAATGGAGAAGTTTACTTCCCTTTCGGGCGGTAAATTGGGTAAATCCGATGGGAATACATCCGAAAATTTATTGACAATATGGACATCTTCTAAGATGATCTCCTTGGATTCGGTGATAATTACGGAAGTAAGAAATGCTTCACATCCTTGCGAGATAAGTTTGCAAGCATGAAGAGAGGAAATAATGGCAGTGTGCTTCCTATATTTGATACTAAGGAAAGAAAATCTTGGAAGACTTGGTTTCCAAAAGGAGATAATCCTATTTTGACAATTTATGTAGGCATCATGGTCTACAAGCCAATCCACCCCTAAAATAGCATTGTAGCCTTCCATGTCAAGGCATACGAGGTTTGCAGGAAGATTGTGACCTTCTACCCTTACTTCACTATCGGGGTAATAGTTTGTGAGTTTGGTTCTAGGGCCTAAAGGTGTAGTAATAGCAAGGTCCGAAGGTAGAGGAACTGATGAAACTAGCAAGATTTTTACAAAAGCAGAAGATATAAAGGAATGAGAAGCACCAGTATCGAATAGTTTTTTTTTTAAGGGGAAAACCCCCAAAGGGTAATATTATTGATAAAAATAAAGATAAATTACAAGAGGCGAATGCTAGGCATGCCTAGCTTATCTAGACGGGCTGCACCTTTGACATTCTGAGGCAACTCATGACTAAAATAAAAAGAATTACACTTAGTGGAGCACGCTAAAGATGCTAACAGATCAGCAACACAACTGGCTTCTCTATAGATGTGGGTAATTAAGTGATGAGAAGGAAGAATGCTCCAGATCTCTCTGACAACTTGAAGGATCACCCAAGGGCATTGAATACCTTTTGTGACAGCCTGCACCAATATGTTGGAATCAGAATCAATAAAGAACATGTCACTAGTGATGGTAAGAGCATATTTAATGCCATCTAAAAGTGCCCTAGCTTCAGCAATAAGACTGTTTGATTGGCTGTAATAGTGAGAAAAGGCAAGTAAGACCGATCCATGGGAATCTCTTATGACCCCACCGCCACCTGAGTCACCAGAAGGTTTGCATGAGCCATCAGTGTTGATTTTAATGAAGGGCCAAGGAGGAAGAATCCACTTCACAATCTTGAGGCTTGGTTTAGAGTTAATAGCAACCTTTAGACCAAATGCCTCTAGAGTGATCGTTTTCCTGTGATGTTTTTCCTAGAGATCAGCAAGACTACAGGCTTTCTTGACATTAGATATAATATTATGGAGCAGGCGGTTTCTGGATATATGTTTCCCATCATACTTTGAAGAATTCCTGGCCTTCCAAAGCTCCCACAAACCAAAACCAATGACAGCAAGAATAAAGAAATCATGAGCAGATTTTTTCTTCAGTTGAGAGGTGGTTACCAGGAGAGCGGATCTGATGGAGGAGCCATTAATCTGCAGCTCAAACTTGCGAAAAGAGGCCCAAATATAGGAAGCTGTCTCACTACTAAGGAAAAGGTGATTAATGTCTTACACACAGGGGCTGTTACAGCAATGACATTTGGAGCAGAGGGGAACACCAGCTGCTTGAACTTTGGTGTCAATAGGAATGCAGCCATTGATGATTTTCCAAAGGAACACAGAAATTTTAGTGGGCAACCAAGCTGACCAAATGTTAATCCAACTTGATAGCATAGGAGTGGGAAGTCCTGTGCTGCTGGAGGCTCTATAAATAGAGGAAGTCATACACTTACCTGAACTGGACAGTGACCAAACCATTGTATCAGGGAAGGAAGACAGAGTAAAATGTCTGAGTGCAGTCTGAACAGCAGGTGGAAGATAAGTGTTGATCAATGCACATTCCTCTGAAGTCTGATGAGAAACTAATTGACTGACAGTGACCTTCTTATTAATAATGAGGTCATTAGGGACGAAGGATCCCAATCTGAACTTACCAAACCAATTATCGAACCAGAAGTTAGTGGATCTCCCATCACCAAGTACCACTTTAGTATGCTGCTGTAAGAAATTATTAGCTTGCGTCCATCTCTTCCTCATGTGGCCCTTCATATTCCTAAATGAAACCTCAGCTGGATGAGAGTCTCCAATGTATTTAGATCTAAAATATGCTGCCCAAAGTGAGTTTGAAGTGAGAGCTCTCCAAAGCATTTTGACCCTCATAGCAAAACCCATTTGTCTAAGCGATAGAATACCAAGTCCTCCATGATTGATTGGCTTGCAAATATAAGCCCACGCCTTCCAGTGCCTCTTTTTACCATAGCTGGAGGACCCCCAGAAGAAATTAGCTAGAGATCTCTCCAGCAGCTTGTGAACACCAGCATGAAGGGGTGAAGAGGTTAAAACAAAGAGAGGGATAGATGTTAACACGTGCTTGATTAAGATCAATTTAGCACCCTGAGAAAGTAGGGTGGTCTTCCAGCCATCAATCTTCTTCTGAATGGAAGAGATGATACCTGCAAAATGTATAGTTTTCCTCCTGCCGATCACTAATGGGAAGCCAAGATATTTATGTGGGAAAGAATGCCTGCTATAGCCTGTGAGCCTTTCAACCCTGCTAGCAGCAGCAACGATGCTGTTAGGATGAAGAAAAAAACCACTTTTGCTGGCATTAATCAGTTGTCCTGAAGCCAGTTCATAAGCAGAAAGGATCTTCAATAAATTTTTCACATATTTGGCGGATGCCTTGCAAAAAATAATGGTATCATCCGCAAAAAGGAGATGAGAAGTGATAGGGCAGCCACGAGGACCAGCAAACCATTCCACTTTGCGTTGTATGAAAGCCTGATTAAGAGATCTACTAAGAGCTTCTTCAGCAATAATAAATAGAGAGGGAGCCAGAGGGTCACCTTGTCTCACACCTCTAGTGGAATTAAAGAAACCAGCAGCTTCACCATTTAGAAGGACTGAGAACCAGCAATTGGTGACCAATTGTTCAATCAATTCAATGAAAGGCATACTGAATCCAAAGCGTTTTAGAACAGCAAATAAGAAATCCCATTCAAGTCTATCATAGGCCTTGGCCATATCCAGCTTGAACATCACATTATGGCCTCTAGTTTTCCTGCCCAATTCATGAATCATTTCCTGTGCTAAAGCAATGTTGTCCACAATTAATCTGCCTTTCACAAATGCTGACTGCTGGGGAGAAATGATAGAAGGTAGGATATTAGCCAATCTGTTATTCAGAATAGAAGAAAGGACTTTATTGAAAAAATTGCATAGGCTAATAGGTCTATAATCAGCAATGTCCAAAGCATTGTTCCTTTTAGGAATAAGAGCTATAAGAGTAGAGGTAATGCTTTTAGGAAGGGTATTCCGAAGAATAAAAAATTCCTGCACAGCTTTAGTCACAGTTTCAGAGATTATAGGCCACGCCTTGTGATAGAAAGCACCAGTATACCCATCCGGACCTGGGGCACTGCCTGCAGACATGGACAAAATAGTATTTCTAATCTCAATTTCACTGGGAACAGCACACAGGGAAATGTTGTCTTGTTGGGAAACCAGCATGGGTATGCAATTTAATAACTCTTCATCAACAAAGTGGAACTGAGTAGTGAAAGCCCTGTGAAAATGAGCCACTGCAATGCATTGCATTTCTTGCTTATCAGATGTAATATTACCAGCATCATCTGCAATCTGAGCAATAAAGTTTCTTTTCCTATTCGCTTCAGTGGTCATGTGGAAAAACTTGGTATTTCTGTCACCTTCGAGCAGCCATTTGATCCTTGATTTCTGCCTCCAAAAGCATTCTTGTTGTAAGAGTCTGTCCGACAGTGATGATTTAGCCTCGTCTAGAGCTTTAGAGTTTGTTTCAGAAGGGTTAGAATCAAAGTTGACTTCAGCCTTAAGAACTTCATCTTCAGCAGCTGTGAGATTCATATGTACATTTCCAAACACAGTTTGGTTGCAGTTACCCCACAGTTTCCTCATATGCTTCAGTTTCAGACAGAGGGTAATAATGTGTGAAGTGGCTAAAGGATGGGAACAAATGTGAATGGTACCTTCCATTAACCCATCATTCGGGGGTGCTTCTTCCTCTAATACAGCATTGAGACGAGTCTATCTCATACGTCCTCTTCCAGAAGAGAGTTCCTTCATAAGAGGGCAGTCTGGCATGCGATGTTCCTGGCTGCCACATCGTAGACAAGTGCCAAGGCGCTTCCAGCATTCTTTGCCCGAATGACCGAACTTTTCACAAAAAGTACAGGCCGTGGCGACCTACTTGTCTTCTTCCTTGACCTTTTTGTTTTTATGGTATCCACTACCATTCCCATTCCGGGATCTCTTCTTGCTATCACGGGATTTTTAAGGTTCCGTGATGCTGAACTTGCCTTTCTTATCACGCCGATCTAATCTTCAGCTTGACTCTTCTCCTTTACCTTTTAATTTTTCGACCTTCTCTAAGGTCCTTTCACACAGATATGCCCGTTGGACCATCTCCGCATAAGTACGGATATTTTGAGTCCCAAGCTGCTGAATAAAACTAGGTCTCAAACCATCCATAAACCGATTAGCCTTCAATAAGTTGGTACTGACCAGATGAGGAGCATATGGCGCCAACCTAGAAAACTGAAGTTCATACTCTGCCATCGACAACATGCCTTGGCGGAGAGAAGCGAATTCCATAGCCTTCCGCTCCTGACATGTTCAGAAAAATATTTGGCACGGAATAGTGTAAGGAAACCTTCCCATGTATGGGGTGCATCTGCTGGCGGTGCCGGAACTGACTTCCACCATGTACGTGCATCTTTGTTTAGTTGAAAAGTGGCTAGACGTACTTTCTCTTGGTCAGCGCATTGCATGACAAATATACGGTTCATCTCATCTATCCAGTTCTCAGCTTCGTCTTGATTAGAAGAACCATAGAATCGTGGAGGATTTAGACTCCAAAAGTTGCGATGTAAATCTCCAGTTCTTGCTCCGGCGCCAACTTGCGCCATAATCTGTAATGCTTGAGTAAGACCAACAACGGTCTCTTGCATACCGTTCCAATCAACGTGATGAGCCATTTTTAGAGTAAGGTACCTGAGAAGAATAATGAATTTGTTAATTCTAAGGGAATGTTAATCTTAGGAATAATTCTAATGACTATCTCACCCCGAGCTCTACCCAATTCTCACATAGGTGGGGAATTTCTTCCTTAGTTCATAGGTTTGGGTCCTTAAACCTTGGACTTGTAGCCTATGACATGACATACTTTTCCCTAGGACTTCTAGATCCTACGCTCTGATACCAACTTAACTGTCACGCCCCGAGATTATGTAGCGGAAATAATCGAGAACGCGAACAGCAGGTGTGGTAAGCCTCTTGTAAGCAAGAATAATCAGAGCGCAATATCAATCACACAAAGTATTTGCACAATAATTTAATCAAAACTTCATCTTTATTTCATATCAAGTAATCATAATTAAGTACACAATACTCCACTCTCTCTAGACTTAATAAAGACAAAATTACATATGTGGACTCAATCTAGACATATCTTCAACAATTCTAGGTCTTCACTCGATTCCATATATCCTTTCAATCGCTCTCGGACCCATCACTTGAATGACCTGAATCTGAATCCGACCCACTGGTACTTTCTGAAAAGATTAAAAAATAGGTAATGAGCACACTTGCCTAGTAGGTATCTTTGCATCAACATGATGGCAATGTCAAAGTAATTAATGTCTTTAGCTCTAAAGAAAAAGATAAATCATGCGAATATGATCAAACATGCGATTAAAGTCAAAGTAACAAGATATGATCAAGCTTGAGATATGAGAATATGAATTGATCAAGTATAATCCAGCAAGAATGTAACAATGGCCTTTCATGAACAAGAATGTAACGAGAATGTACTAGAAAGTCATATAACAAGCAAGAATGTACTCTTCACTTAGTAACAAGTACTTTATGAATTTATGTGGATATTTTCACTTCACGAGCCGTGGATATTTTCACTTATTTATAAAGAAAATACTCCCAATGCAATGCGACGCCAGTAGCATGATACCCCATGGTTTATAATAGTATGTTTCCGACAGTCAACCGAGGGGACTAGCATAGAGCCCTTAAACACAATCAGTGCTCGAACTGCATCTTCAAGTATAAATCAAGCTACTTCCACGTATATAATAATAATGTGGCCAAGAATGTATTTCAATGATAATCCATGATAAAGTAACCAAAAATAAGAATGCTTCTATTGGGAATAAGATTTCAATAAACATATTGATAACTAGGTTATGCCGTGGAAATAAATTGGCAGCATAACGGTACATTTCTTAACTTTCACAATTTACTTAGGTATTTTTTAAATAATGTGATAGGTTCTAGATAATCAATTGGACTATCTAGGATCATAGGAACATTAACCCTTGGGTCAAACCTCGGGTAACTGTACTCAGGAAACTAGCGGTCATTTATTGGGCCGTTCCACGAAGAAAACGGTCTAGTTCTGGACCGTTAAGGACAAGACTGTTCGGTATTTTAAAAAATAGATTCTCTGGAGCCTTTAGCAGTCAAAGAAAGAACTGTCAAGGATCCATTAGCAGTCTAGCTAAGGCCCGCTAGCCGACTCTGGCGGTCAACCATAAGGCCGCTAGGTTTCCAGAAATATAAAACACCGGTATAAGTGCTTTCTAGATAATGGGATTTAATGGTACAACTAACTCGGCGTCCTAGAGGAAATCGCAAGCTCGCGGAGAATTACGAAGGCCTTGAAACAAGATTTCCTAGTCTGTTGGAAGGAATATCCAAAGGAGAGGCTATCAAGTCCAAGATTGTGTTCTTAATGTGCAAAGAGTAACTAATGGTCATCTAGCAGAATATATGCCATGAACTTATAGAAATGACTCTGAGATAAGAGGAGAATGTGTACTGTGATAAACCAACGTTCAATCTCGTCAATGTAGCATTTAAACCATGATTTAATACAAGATTATATGGTTTTTGGGCATAAAATTATCATATGCTTAAAAATAATCCCAAGTACCATAAAGAACATTAACTCACAATTACGAATCAATAAATAAAAATTCAGAGTAGTAAATAACATTAAAACAGGTTAGAACATAGTTAACTAGGCTTATTTAAAAACTAAATGGACTGCTCTTGATTCTGTCTCGGGTTGACAGAAATCAGAACATTGGCGGTCTATTATAGAGCCGTTACAGAAAGTTGGCGGTTTCTCGTAAGACTACCAGAGGGACTTTAACGGTCTATTTATGGTCTGCCAGAGGTTTCATAAAAATCGTGTTTCAAGGTGACTAGCGGGTTTATCGTTGGGCCGCTGCACAAGGTTGGCAGTCCAAGATTAGGCCGCTAGAGCACGTCTGATAGTAAATTAAATAAGAAGAAACTAATGTTTAAAATGCATCATGTCTAGAAATCAACATGTATAAACTTCCCTATCATGATAGAACGAAGATTAGGCTAACAATATGCATGGGTTTTCTGTGAATTAACGAGAGAGTTTCTCTTAACTTAATTAGGGCTAAGAATATGTATGGATGAATACTAGATGCATAAAACATGAAATTTTTTATGCATAGTTCATGAAATCTAGTGAAACAAGAGGGATTTTATCCCTAGAATGGTATTTTAGCCGTTCATGAGATGACCTACCTCTGTTAAGTCTTTTAGAGATCGAATTTCAGACTAGAAGTCCACCCTAGTTCTGCACTTCTTGTGACAAATCAGAAACTTCACGTTGCTCTAACTCCTTACTCTCTTGACCTATGGACGTGAAATTTGGAGGGTAAGAAGAAGATACTAAGGTGAACGAAAAGTTCTAAAGGTTCCAGTTCTAAATACCTCATTTTGGATCCCAAATTCCTTGATCTTCAACACCCCGTTGCACAGTCTCCTGGATCGTTGTTATGAAACGAGTAACTTTGGGCTCCTCTAACTCCCTATGTGCTTGATCTCCTAGCACGAAATTTTGGGAGATGTTAGTCCTATGTATTTGGAGTAAAAACTTCTAAAGAACCTACCTGAAATAATACCTCCTTATCTTAGTTCCACGCGAGCCAAACATAGGGGTCGCGCAAGTGAAACCTAGGGTCTATTTATAGGGTTTTTGCTAGGGTTGGAGGATTAGAACGATCCTAGAGTCCTTATTAAATCTCAGGTTGACTTCTGAGAGTCCTTTAGATGTTTACTAGTCCTCCCATCTAGATCTCTAGGAGATAGGACATCAAAATCTAATCTTTTTGCTCTTTCTTCAACTCACGGAACTGATAGGATTTTAGCGGTCTAGGACTGGGCCGCCATATGTCCCTTAGCGGTTTTACGATAGACCGCCATTATGTTTGGGTGCCGAATTTGAAATTCATTCAAACTCTATTTTCGTCTTATCCACTTAATTATCTCTATAATAAGTATTTATCCCTTATATTCCGTGAATAAGCTAATTAACCTTCTAGAATATGGGCCAAACTTCATGGGCTTGGTCCATAAGTCCTTTGGGCTTTATTTAAATAGGCTAGGTTGATTGGTTATCACACTTGGGCCTTAATAATGGCTTATTTAACCCAAAAATTCATTTATAAATCCATTTAGGTCTATAAAAATTCTTATAAATTCTAGAAAATTATTAAATACTTTATAAATATTGTATAAAATTTCCGGGGCATTACACCTTGACTGGGTTTGACCTTTGATTAAGGTCAACTGACTGGATTTTGAAGTTGAGCTAGAATAAAGTCGACTTGGCCTTCATCCTAAGTTGACTTGGCTTCATCTTTTCTTCAGCCTTCAACCCTTCCATTCATTCTTCACCTCATCACTTCTTTTTCACCCATGTAGAGTCATTTGTCACCCTTATTGTCTTCAGCTGGCGGGTGGCTTATGCTCAACAACTGTTGCTGAGTCGGCTCCAAGGCCATTTGGAGTCGACTTCTCTTCTTGAAACTTCTTCTTTTCGCCCTCATGAACCTCAACATGAATCAGGTCATCTAGAATTTAAAACATAGCAAGTTCACAAGTCCACGAAGTAGAGATATTACTCTGAAGCATAGCACCTTCATCATCAAATACACATAAACATAAGATTTGGGTAGAATCAAAATCCTCATGAAAGGTGCATCAAGAAACACACAGACATAAAGTTTAGTTATCATCAAAATCCATATGCAAAGCACACAACAACAATCTCCCCCTTTTTGATGATGATAAACTTTATGACATATAACTCCATCTCCGCCTTTTGACAGAATCAAAAAGTGGGAGTAAGTGAAACAAGCAGTAGGATTAAGAATTTCAGTTGATTAGCAAGAGTCCACAACAGAAATATAGAGGAACAAGAATTTGAAAGCTTACATTTCATGGCATGGGAGGCAAGCTAAAGACTTTGCAAACAAGCAGATGTAGTAACAATGAATACTCAGCAAAAGGATGGAATCAAAAATAGTTTGACAATCAGATCTGTATGAGTTCAAAATGATCAAAAAACTTTTGATTATATAGATATGAAAATGTGCATACGAAGGACTTTCTGACTAAGAGACTCTCAAATGTGAACAGTCAAAGCAGATAACTATGAAACCATGCATTAGAGTTTTCTTTATGTTTCAGGTTTTTAGTTTTCTATTAGGAATACATTATGCCTGACGCATACCAATGATGACATATTAAATGCCAAGATGAGTTATGCACAATACAATCAAATAGATATGTATATATACATGCAGTATAACTCCCCCTCTTTATTTAGAAGTGGGAAAGGGTGTAAGAAAGATGCATGTGAATCAATACAACCAAAGTGTTCACGTGTAGCACTTGGAGGACTATGCAATCACATAGGAGAATTATGCAATAGCCAATGCAGTCATTCAATTTCCTGAATACATAACAAATCAAATTTCCAAGAGTGTAAGTGATTAACATGAAAATGGGGTTTAGCCATATGGATAACCAGATTTTCAGTTCAACACAATAGATATTACCCAGACTGCACTTCAATTTAGAAAGTAGTATATTGGAGGCTTCGCTCTGCCTCAATCAATGTTTCATCTGAATTTGTCTTTTCAAACACTTTTACATTTTGACATTCAGAATTTTTCTTAGAGTGATTAGGTTCTATCTACTCCTTTTTACGCGAGGAGACACATGGAGCACATGCCATACTCCCCAGTTACTCAGAGTATTAACCATCTCACCTCATTTTGAACAAAGATACTCAAGTAAAGCACTTTTCAGAAATGAGCCATATCACGTCTCATGTGACATGCATCCAACTTACTCAGTGAGACTGAGCATTGCTCTGCCTTTCATTTTATCAAGACTTTTCATGCTGAGGCAGGTAGTTTTTTTCTCAACTGCCTCTTTGACATCCATACAACATGTTCAATTTCTTTAGAGTGTTGAAGAAAAACTCTTATATCCTTATGTATAACACTCATTTTCATATTTTGTGCATGAAGTGCATGCATTTGACTTAGCATGTATATCGAAAATTATCTTGGATACATGGTAGTGCAGCTCCCCCTATATAGATGCACTTATTAAAAATTTACTCCCCATGAGTGTGTGACATGATACACATCAGTGATGACTCAAATGTAACATTATTTACCAAGGGATTATAAGATCTTAGAATTGTTCAAGGAAGGCTTTGTAGCATATATTAACATGTAAGCACACAGTGAGAGATATGCAGTATGCAATGCAGAATGCGATATGGATACAAAATGCATGAATTTCAATTTTGCTTGAGTGAACTAAATGCAACTAATGCATGAAATGTATTTTTACAAATGTGAGATCACAATTTTATTTGGTAATGAGGATTCAAAAAATTTATACAAAGCATCAATTTTCAGATTGTTTAGCTAGTAACTCCCCCTTAGCAAATGCATGATTTTCAGAAAGTTCAGTAAAGGTTTTGAAAGAAGAGTATGCAGCCTATACCTCTATGGGAATGCAATGTAAGATGCCAGAGCTTGATCCAAGTGATCAAAAAATTTATGACATATATATCAACAAGGCATTCAGGACACAAAAATATAGACTGACAGATTCAAGGGTCAAAGCAGACTTAAGGTTCAAGGGAGTCGACCTTGTGAGTCGACACTTTCAGATCATTTGCCTAAAGAGTTAAAACTAGTGTGCATTTTAGTTGCAGTTCATTTATCCAAATACTCTTCCTTACTCAATGCATCAAAAAATATTTAGACAGTCATTCTTCATTTCATGACCTTTATGAACCAGAATTCAGACAAGATCAGAAATATGCAAAGCACCTGGTGAGAAGAATATTCCCTCCTGCCACGTGGTCAAATGGAAAAACAGGAAATGTAAGCTTTATTATCCAGATGATATCTAGAGCCCCTCTACATTTTTTCCCACCAAAAGAGTTCGAAGTGAGAAGTTTTTCAAATTTGGCATTCCTAATCTATATATATATGTCTTCTTTGTGAAGAAGAGGAGAGAGCCAGATTAAGAGCTGAGAAGAACAATCGAGCAAGATCGAGAGCTGAAAAAAGAGTGAGACGAGAGCTGAAAAAGAGAGAGCCAGATTAAGAGCAATTGAGCAAGATCGAGAGTTGAAAAAAGAGTGAGACGAGAGCTGAAAAAGAGAGAGCTGCGTGAAGAGCTGAGAAGAACGAGAGAGCAAGATCAAGAGTTGCTGAGCTAGAGAAATTCGTCAAAGATTACTGTGATCAGGACGAATGGTATTTTCAAGGAAGAACACATTCGAAGGGTTGCTGAGTTCGTCCAGAAGAAGAGAGAAGAAGAAGAAGAAGTTGTAGAGAGATTGCGAAGAGGAAGCATCATCTGTTGAAGAACAAGAGAAGAAGGAAGAAGAGTGACTGAAGGAGAAGCTCTCCTACTACTGATTAGAGGATCCATCTTTTGATTTAGAGAGTTATCTTGTTTAAGTCATTTTATTCTCATTAGCAATCATGTCTATCTGTTCCTTCGCTCTGAATTTTGAACATCGTATTCATGTGTGTATCTGTGCCATGGTTGGACATGCTCAAGGTGTTTGAGTGCTTGTGTGTGTGTGCCACTGGATTTCAGATCCAGGGTGGTTTGGAGTTCATCTTCGTGTGTGTGTGTTGGGGCTTGTCCCCGTGTGTTTAAGCAGGCTTGACCTGCTTGTGTTGTGGAGCCTTGCTCCGTGTTGGGAGTTCTCCCCATGCTGGTTTTACCAGCAAGTGAAAGCCTCACCAGGTTGGTGAGGGGTGGACGTAGGGAGCCCATCGTCGTCCCGAACCACCTTAAAAATTCTGGTGCCTTGTGGTTTGATCTGTGCGAGTGTTTCCTTATCATCTTCCTCAGTCACAGGTTCATTCTACACACACTGCACATTCACTGGTTGAGCGTTGTGCACTTAAATTGCTACATGATATTTGTGTTCACACATACAGGGTTGTTTTAGTCACACTCACTATGCTTGTTTGCCTGCTAGTTGTATCAGTGTCTAACCAGATCTCACGATAGGCTTGTTGTTAATCATTCATATATATATCTTCAGATAGTGAGGTTGTGTTTAGCTTTTGTAGAGTGGAGTCGTTGAGAGTTTTTTAATTGGTCACCATTTTTATAGAGGGATCTATTCACCCCCCTCTAGATCCATCTTTCTGCACTATGGGACCCCACATAGGGAACATCATCACCATGATCCTCAAAAAATGCACAATGCGTCTGTAACGTCCTAGTGCCCGAGAACACTACGGTTCACCCTACATAGGGATCCGAAGGTCCGATAACCAAAATTCCAAATTAATTACAAAATGTAATCTGGGACCCACAGAAGCTCTCTAAAATCCACAGATTCTTGATCCGAAAATCCTAGGTGTTACATCCTCCCCTCCTTACAAAAATTTTATCCTCGAAATTTGAAACAATATCCATCTCGTAGGGGAAGAACGACTTAGTCAGCTGGCAACGCTCCCAGAGTTTCAGCTAAAACCTCAGTTCTTGCGAATTAACCACCGATCCTGAGGGACACAACCAGACCATTACCATGAATAAAAAGATCTCGTTTCACATTCACCATCCACATTGATTCCAGAGTGAGCACTACACACAAAAGGATACGAGTTTGGCATCACCTCTGCTACAACGGGACTCCAATCATGGCATCATCGCCACCTTCTCGCACATCAAGGAGACACCACCCGCACCATGAAAACCTTCCACAATCTCATGCCCTTCACAAGGGACATCCATCCCTGAGCCTCAACTAGCTCACATAGTCATCTTAATCGACTGCCATAATTTCGTCGGCTCCACGCCACGAACACTCTCAGATCTGGCAAGCCAAACGCCAATAACACCACTGGACCAACTCTGGTCCCAACATAAACCTCCTATGTACCCAGGTCCAATCCGGGGAAAGGTATATCATAATCAGCCACCGAAGGCCTCGCCATTCTCGATTCACCTTAACTGGCACCTTCTAGCTGCGAAGGTCCATCTACCAGCCACCGATTACTCGTCAACGGGGAAATCCTCACTTGCTCACTTTTCCTCTTTCCTACTCCTTCACCGGGCACAATAAGCTCATTCTAAAACACATTGGTCCATCCGTTGACTCTTACACCGACCATTGTCACTTCTCGAGTCGATCCTCACTCGGACAACACATCTGATTTTGGTCCTCATGCTAACTCTTCCCTCTCAGGGGAGCATGGCGAAACCAAACGTCAAGACTCCACAATCCTCGATCCACATCAACTCTAGACTCAGACTTACAGGGAATTTCTCCCACGCTAGCCACAAGACCAAGGCTCTTATTCGACAACATCTCTCCTGGGACCTCCGTACTCAGGCATCGTCTATTATATAGTCTCATCGAATCTTTCATCTCAATTATTCCAATGAACGCCTACCAATTCCGGCTCTGCTCTCACCATAGAGCCACATGGCATAACCTTAGCAATCCACGGCACATATCTCCAAGACAGACAAATGCCACCTTTCTACCGTAGAAGTTTGGTCAACGACGCGCCAATCTACATGGATCTCCAGACATTGTCGATCCTTGCCCCAACTGGGTCCTTCTTGTATCATTCCAAAACTCTCGAACTAAATCGAGTCCCTTTCACATGCTATCACAGTTGACCACTTGACTAATCTCATTAATCGCTCACAGCTATCAACTGGGACTCATAATCTCTCTTCTTGCATTCACTTTCTTGGATCCCAATTCTGTCTCGAGGACACAACTTCCACACAAGTCGAGCACCTCTCTTACTGACTCTGACTGTAGTACCCCAGTTAATTATAAGACTAAAATTAGAAATACGAATATATATATTTGTAATAAAAAATAAAAAATAGGTATACACTATTGTTGTAAATTAAGTTTAGTATCTTAGAATAAAGAATTAAGAATCGAGATAATTCTTTATGTAAAAAAATAAAATAGAGAGAAAAAGAAGAAGAACTAAATTGTCAGTTAAAATATAGTAAATAAATAATCAATTAAGGGTTCGATTTAAATTAAGAACCAATAGATTGAAAAGGAATCCATCTAATTATAAAATTATCCATTTATTTACGTATAACATTCACATTAGTAATTTAAAATTCAATTTGACATTTAACATATTATAATATTAATAATTAAAAATGTTATTATTTTAATGGTTACTTATTCCTTTAAAATATTTTATAACAAACTACATAAATGAAATGAAGGGTAATTAAAATGTGAATTCCTACATTTAAATTAGTTCCTTAATCATGTTGTTTATGAAATGTTACATTATTCTGATAATACATTTAATTTATTGATCATATTAGAAATATTTAAAATAATAATAAGAGAAACTCTTACAAGAGAGATAACATTATAAGGTAGTGTTTACACGTTTTCATTTGTTTAATTAATACAATGTTTAAAGGTATAATTAAATTATAAAATGTCTTGGAAATGTTTATGATAAGGGAAGCTCTTAAAATGAGAAGAAATAAAGTAAAGTAATTATTTCATATTTAAATCTCAATTAGTTAATTATTGAAGAGTTTGAAGATATAATCAATTTATGAGAATCTCTTAAATAGAACTTAGATATATATATTTAAATTACATGAAAGGTTGTTAAGATGAAAAGTAATAATTATCACATCTAAGTTACAATTAGTGAAAATTATAGTGTATAGTTAAAAGACTTTATTGGTGATAGGTACCTTTAATTTAAGGAAGCACTCAAAGATATCTAAGAAAATAAATAAATTCGAGTGAGCATAAATAAAGATAAAATTTATAGAGTGAAATATAGCGAGTTATTATTTTATAATCTATTAGTAGTATATTAAAGGAAAACCAATAAAGGTAAAACTCATGAAAATGAGAGAAGATATGTTATTATTTAATTAATAGAGTTCTTTAAAAATATTAAGAAAGAAATAAATAAGAACTCATAAGATAATAACAACAGATTATGTGATTGTAAATAATTCATTGAGTCCATTGCGTGACTTGACTTTTGGAAAGATAAAATACTTTAAATTAATTGAACAATATTATAAATAAATAAATATAAGACTTTAAATGGACCTTAGTTAATGTTGGTTACAATAGTCAGAATGATAAGAAAATATTAATAATATATATGTGCTTGAAAATAATAGTAATAAATATTGTATTTGCATATGCTCGTAATAATGTAAACAAAATAAATTAGAATGGGTTTTTATTTCATTTGTATCTTTTAGATATTAAGTTATTAGACTAATGGTTATTGGGCTAATTAGATTAGACCCATTAGGGCCCTAACTTCTATAAGAGTCCACTTGGGTCGATTAGAGTTTGATTAGATCTAGAAAGATAAATTGATATTACATAATTAAATCTGGTTGGCAATTTAATTTATTAACAGATAAAAAATATAATTTAGATAGAATCCTACTGGGTCTTGATTTGAGATTAGAATAATAAATTATTAAAGTGGTTACCTTATAAACCTAAGCCCATGCGTTAAACCCCAATACACCCCATTATAACTTAAATCCTTCCTCACTTAAAGCCTCCTGCTCAAATATACAGTCCAACTAAAACGGAGAAGGTGGCCTCTGCAGTGGAGTCCATCGTGGGTTAGTGTTATCTCCCCACTAGTTAAACTCAATTAGGATTCCTTTTAGCATGTTACCTTATATATAACCATCCCTTTAAGCCCTGTGTTTTCAACCAAAACCTAAAACCCACTGTGTGTAGGCGGCTTCAACAGAGAGGAATAGGTTCGATTGTAGAGGGCCTTGTCTTGCACAAGGAGGGTGGCTTCAGTAAAGTGAACAGTTTAACAGTTTGGTTGAGGCTTGTTCGTGAAGGGGAAGATCAGTTATTCTTTAAGGCCTTGTTTGTTGTTCGAACATGGTAACCGTGTTCGACCCAAAAAGGGTCGGACACGGTAATCGACCCCGGGTAATTATTTTTGTGTGAGGGGAGTTGGTGGACTCCGCTATATCTTTTCTCTCCTCGGTTTATTATTCGTCAGACAATTCTAATAATAAACCGGGCCTAAAGATGTGACTTCATTAGTGGACATTGAAGAAGAAGAGAAGGAAGGTTTCGTTCATGAGACCGGTTTGTGTGAAGGCTTTGAGGAGATGGAAGGAGGAGTTCCATAGAGGTTTACATCGTGGGACTATATATTCGCTCTAAGGTAGGTTTTCTCACCAAGTCTCGTGCCATAAATGAGATGGTTAACTTGATTATTCTAGAATAAATCCCATGAATTCTACATTGTCAAATCCCAGACATGTTTTTTGACTGTGGTTGCACTTGTTCTGATCGTTTTATCCTTGTCTGATCGCCCCTTAGTTGATTTCCCTGTAACCTAGTCGATTTTTCTTAAATTGGTCAACAATTCTTGCAAATATGATCGTCTACTTTCCTAAAAAAACTAGTTTTTTTCCCCCACAAATTTGATTGCCTATTTCCTTGCAAAGGGATTTTTAATCCCTGCAACTTGGATGACTTTTCTCGTTTCCCTACAACATGGGTAATTTTTCTTGTTTCCCCGTAACATGGTCGATCTTCCTTGTTCCTAATAGATTGGGTTTTTAAACCCTGAAATCCGATCGTCCTTTTGTCACTGCAAAAATCTGATTTTTAACTCTGTAAACCTACGGATCCTTAAACCTACAGTCTGGCCAGTCTTAACCCTGCACAAGGAAGAAAAAAACAGAGCTTTCAAACTCTACGTTTCAACCCTTTTTAAACTCAAGTTTTGATATCTGTTTAACCTGGTTTTTATTTTGTTTTAAACCTGCAATTTTAATCCTTGTTCAAGCCAACGTCTGCTCCATTTTAGAACGTTGTTTTGATCTCTGTTAGACCTATGTTTGATTCCCTTAAACCTACATTTTAGTCCCTTGTAGACCTGCTTTTAAACCTACAAATATATGATTTTAAAACTGTATAAATCCTGAATTTTAGCCTCTGCAAAAAAAAATCCGATTTCAAACTTACAAACTTGCAGATTTAAACTCTATAATAATCGGTCTTTAATCACCGCGAAATTTGGTTCTTAAAACCCAGCCATCTAGATCTTTAATCCTTGGACCATGATCACACTTTAAAAACCTTGCAAAAACCTGATTTTTAATCCCTCAGAAAATCTAAGTTTTTATCTCTGAAAAAAAGAGAGAGCTTCTAATCTTAGAAACCCGAACTCTTTAATCCCTATGAAAATCTTAACATTTAATTATTGAAACTTGAACGTTTTAAATTTGAAACCTGAACTTTTGATCACCAAAACGTGAGTCTTCTTCAACGTAAAACTTAAACTTTGTCAACCCTACAAATTTGGGTTTTTAAACTCTTCAAGCCTGATTCTAAATTCTTGAAAAAAAAAACCTAAAATTTCATCTCAAAAAGCCGAGTTCTCTAATCACCCTACAAAGCCATGCTTAATTCCATGGATTATTTATTGAATTCCTTCGTGACATATTTTCTTGAATAGACTTGCACTTTTACTTGTCCTATCTCATGTTTTCTGTTTCCTTGAAATCTTTCATTACAATTTTCTGCATATGATTCTTGCACTCTATTTGTTCTACCTGATGCTACATGAACATAACTTCCTTGGAACTTATTCGGCCATTATTACTTGGAATTGTCTAGTGTTTACTTGGAATCTTTGATCCATAACCTCAATACCTGGTGGAGAGGGGGATTTCTGTAGCCCATCCAAGAGCGGCCGAACTAGATCCATCAAGACCAAACGAGGTCTAGCTCATCCAAGTGACAGTCCCGCAGGGCCCACTTAGGCTAAAAAGCCCAATAAGATCATTCGAGATCACAACCTTCCTCGGCGGCCCTTAGGCTCGGAAGGCCCGAACATCGGTCAGGTCAGAGAAAGACCCACGCCCGATCCATCCCCTTGCCGGGATAAAGACAGGCGCACAATACCCACTCCGACCTATCTTCACCCGAGCTATGCCTATAACCCGGATAGGGTTGGCACCCCTCATGCTCGAGTCGACCGACGAACGCTTATCCATACTGCCGTTGAGAACCCTTTATAAGCAGGAGTTTATGAGGATAAGGGACCCATGATCCCTCAAGGCTATAAAGACCCTACGATGAGGACGTAAAGAGCCCACGTTGAGGACGTAACTCCCGCCTGAAACCCCTCAGTTTACGGGACTCATGAGGCCAGTGCACTATTTAAACCTAGGACTCCCTCCAACGAAAGGTAAGGGCAAACATGCACCTAAACTCCCTGAGTAGGAACAACTTCACCACCTTGGTGTAGATGGATCTCGTACATCTCCTTCCTCCTCCCTACATAGCTTCCACCATTGCTCTACTAACTTAAGCATCGGAGGGTTTGCCCCAGGGAACCATCTCTGGGCCCCCTGATCCGTTTTCCTTCCTTGCAGTTCACTATCCAGTGATCATCTCCTCAGCTCAGGACCAGCGCGAGATCACGCCTCTTCATCTGGCGCCGTCTGTGGGAAACGACCAAAGAGCCAGCATGGTGCGAAGAAGTTCAGGGAGGAGGTCCGCCGGCAACAGGGGAAAGGCCATGGTGGCGGCGGGAGAAGGCCCCTCTCAAGCCTCACAAAATCCCCCCTCCAATGCCAGCACCCCCGTCGACGGACCGCCCCCTCCCCCCGCGGTGGTAGGGCTCCCGTCCCCCCCCCCCCTCAGCGGTAGGGCTACCACTCAACGGCGGCGCTGACGCCTTCCAAGCCCTCAACGTAAAACTGGATGTCCTCGTGGAACTCATGAGGACCCAGGCGGCCAGGGATGGAAGGTCACGCGCCCCTCCGGAGAGCCCTCCCAGCGAGAACATGTCCCAGCACACCGCCGGAGGCCGCTTCACCCTCCGAGGACGGCAGATCATCCGTAACAGGTCAACAGGACCTTCACAAGACCCCCCTCCGGAACAAGAAGCCTCATCCACACCGAAGAGGGGAAAACCTGGGGCACGCCGTCTGAACCCAGAGACCGAAGTCCTTGGGGAACGCCAAGACAACCCCCCCAGCCCGACGGCGCAGCGACAGCCGGAGCTATCCCTCCGACTGTGAGAATTCGAGAGGCGTTTCGCAGAACAGGAGCACGCCCTGCAGAAAGTCTCTTCCACGGAGGACGAGGAGAAATCCCCATTCTCCGACTATATCTTGAAGGCAGAGGTATCTCCTAGAACCTCCATCCCGACCTTCAAGCTTTATGACGGCCAGGGCGACCCGGCCGATCACTTCTACAGCTTCGACGCCCTGATGACCCTTCATGGAGCGTCCGACGCCATCAAATGCCGAGCCTTTGTGACCACCCTGGTCCAAGGCGCCCAAGCATGGTTCCGGGCCCTCGCCCCCGGATACATCCAGGACTTCAAGCAATTCGGGCGAGTATTCAAGGAGAGTTTCACCGGCAGCGGTCCCCCAAGGTTGGTAGCGGGGCTTTTGGCCCTCAAACAGGCGCAAGGGGAGAAACTTCGGACTTACATTACCTGATTTAAATCGGAAGCCCTGAGGATCCCCCGCCTGGACGTCGCCTCCACCATAACCGCGTTGACCGGGGGCACCCGCGACGAGAACCTCCGCCGTGAACTTGTCCTCCACCTTCTCTCGACCCTTGCCGAGCTAGTGACTCTGACTTTGCGCCATGCCGAGTGCGAAGAAGTGCTCAGCACATGCTGAGACGCAACCGGCTCGGGTTGGGAGGGGGACAAGAAGCAGGCACCCGAGCCAAGTTCGGGTCCAGGACAAAGGAGGAACCGAGATGGGGAACACAAGGAACCGTCACGGAAGTACAAGCGGTACACTCCTTTAACCACTCCGGTTTATGAGATTTACGAGGACATCAAAGGCTCGGGCCTCCTCCGCCAACCCGAGCCAATGAGGTCAAAGAACCGCAATCACAGCAAGCATTGCTTATTCCACAGTGATCACGGGCACCACACCGGCTACTGCCACCAGCTCCAGGATGAGATCGAGCGCCTCTTCCGTCAAGGAAACCTATCCCGGTTCGTGGCCGGGCACAAGGAAGACCGAGGCGCCCCAGAGGAAATCGACAACGCCCCCCGAGGGGTCCACATCAACGTCATCGCTGGAGGAGCTGCATCAGGAGGAGATAGTGGCCGAGGAAGGAAGCGTCATGTTGAGCGGGTGAGCCGAGCAATCGAGCCTCCCAGGGCCCTGCCAAGTGAGCCCCAGGTCATAGTCTTCTCCGACCAAAACCTGGAAGGGCTAAGCACCCCGCATGACGACGCCCTAGTCATATCGGCCACGATAAACCATTGTAACGTAGACATGATTCTAGTTGATAATGAAAGTGCCCCTGATGTATTATCCTATGAATGTTTCCTTAAGATGGGGGAGGATGCGTCTAAACTCCGCCCAATCCGAACCCCCCTTTGCGGGTTCAATGGCCAGGCCACTTATCCCGAGGAAGCCCTAAGCCTACCGGTTACTCTCGGCACCCCACCCAAAACCGTTACGGTCATGGTGTACTTCATAGTGATCCAAGGTATGATAGCATACAACGCAATCTTCGGCCGAGGAATCCTCAGACGAACGAAAGCGGTGCCTTCTACCTATCACCAAAAGATGAAGTTCCCCACCAAAAATGGGTTGGGGGAAGTCCGACGTAATCAGGCCATGGCCAGAAGGTGCTATAATATCTCGGTTGAAGCCACAAGGCCGGATGAGAAGAACAAGGGCCCCCGGGAAGTCGAGGAAAAATCCGCAACCGTCGAGCCTAGAGGCGAATTGCTAGCGATTTTCCTAAATGACGACCCGACCCTAGGAGTAAAGATTGGAGCCGACCTACCGTCTGAGGTCCAACAGCAATACAAAGAGTTTCTTTCCGTGTTCATCTGAGTCTTTGCGTGGTCTGATGATCAGCTCCCCGGAATACCAGAGGAGACGGCGATGCATAAGCTCAACCTCGATGCCGACCATCAAACCCGTACAACAACGGAGAAGTAAGCACGCGCCAGAGAAGCAAGCGATCATCAAGGAGCAAGTCACCAAGGGGCATAAGACTGGTCTTTTTAAACCGATCCTGCACCCGACGTGGCTGGCCAACGTCGTCCTGGTGCTGAAAGCTTAGGGAAAGTGGCGGATGTACGTAGACTTCACCGACTTGAATAAGGCCACCCCTAAAGACTGCTATCAGTTGCCGAGCATCGACCAACTGGTTGACTCAACCTTGGGCAACGAGATACTGAATTTTTTGGACGCCTATTCAGGTTACCATCAGATCAGAATGAATCCAGATGACATCGAGAAGACCGCCTTTATCACCGACTTCGGCGTATACTGCTACACCCGGATGCCTTTCGGGTTGAAAAATGCTGGAGCCACATACCAGAGGTTGGTCAACCATATGTTCGAGGGACAGCTCGACCGGAACGTCAAGGCCTATATTGATGACATGCTCATCAAGACCCCCAAGGCCGAGGACCACTTCGCCGACCTAGATGAGACCTTCGACACCCTCCTCAGGTACAATATGAAGCTCAATCCTACCAAGTGTGCCTTCGGAGTAAGATCCGAGAAATTCCTGGGTTTCTTAGTCACCCATCGTGGGATCGAGGCCAACCCCGACAAGGTCCAGGCCATCCTGGACATGCGCCTACCCACCTACATCAAAGACGTTCAATACCTTACTAGATGCATTGCCGCGCTCAGCAAATTCCTGTCCCGTGCGGCCGAACGATGCCTACCCTTCTTCAAGCTATTGAGGGGGCCCAAATTGGCATCTGCTACGTTCACATGGGACGAGGAATGCCAAAGAGCATTCGCTGAGCTTAAAGAGTTCCTGGCCTCGCCTCCAGTGCTGTCCAAGCCTGTCCCGGGCGAAGCCCTGCATCTCTATCTCTCGGTAACCCCATCGACAGTTAGGTCGGTCCTAGTCAGAAATGACTCGGGAGTCGAGAGACCGGTCTACTACACCAGCAAGGTGCTCAACGAGGTTGAAAGGAGGTACCCCTCAACCGAGAGACTCGTGCTAGCGTTGGTTACCTCGGCCAAGCGCCTCCGACCCTATTTCCAAGGGCACTCCATCACCGTGCTAATCGGCGAACCATTGAAGAGGGTCCTCGCTCACCCTAAAGTCTCGGGACGTCTCGTCAAGTGGGGCATCATGCTTGGGACCTACGATATATCGTACCGGCCTCGCTCGGCTATCAAAGACCAGGCGCTCGCTGACTTCATCGCCGAGAGTACCATCCCGACTGAAGAAAGATCTCCGTCCGCGCCCGAGCCAACATGGGAACTGCTCGTCGACGGATCCTCCAACTCAGCCGGAAGCAGCGCTAGGAATCCTCCTGAAGTCCCCCGAAGGAGCAGAGCTACAATACGCCTTGAAGCTCAACTTCTAAGCATCCAACAACGCTTCCGAGTATGAGGCTCTCATCTCGGGAGCCCGTATGGCCCGGCGGCTGGGGGCTGAGCGAGTCAAAATTCACACTGACTCCCAGCTGGTCGCTAGTCAGGTCAACGGTGATTACGAAGCTCGAGAAGCACCGATGGTCAAATATCTCCAGCTGGTCAGAGCCATGGCACAATAGTTTGAGAGTTTTGAGGTAGTCCGAATAGCTCGGGCGGAAAACTCCCGAGCGGATGCCCTCTCTCGGCTGGCCTCCTCTCTTGACCCCGAGGGTACTCGATCGGTCCTCCTTGAAGAGCTGGAGCGACCGAGCATCTACTCGGAGCTCCTGGCTGTTGATTCGGCCTCCCCAAGCGACTGGCGTACCCCGTACCTGTCATGGCTCCAAGATTCTCAAGAGCCTCCCGACCCTCAGGATGCCCGAAGATTGAAGTACCAAGCTCGGTGATTCGTCACTCTGGACGGCACTCTCTACCGGAGATCCTTCTCCGGTCCCCTCCTGAAGTGCCTCAGCACTGATGAAGCCAACCGAGCGATTCAAGAAGTTCACGAAGGTCTGTGCGGAGCGCATTTAGGAGGAAGGTCGCTCGCTAGGATCTTGCTATGGCAAGGTTACTGGTGGCCCACTCTGCATCGCGACTGCTCGACTTACATACAACACTGTGACTGATGCCAGCGATTTGACCACTTGGTCCATCAGCCAGCAACGGAGCTCATCACCTTACCCGAGCCATATCCTTTCGCTCGCTGGGGAATCGACATCCTCGGGCCATTCCCCATGGCCCAGGCCCAGAAGAAGTTCATCATCGTCGCCATCGACTACTTCACCAAATGGATCGAGGCCGAAGCCACGGCAAGGATCACCGAGACAGTCGTCTGGAATTTCATCTGGAAGTCGATCATATGTCGTTACGGCATCCCCCGGGTGATAATAAGCGATAATGGTAGGCAATTTAATTCTTGTTATTTCTGAGACAGATGCGCCGACCTGGGCATTCACAATCACTTCACCTCGGTCGCCCACCCTCAAGCTAACGGGCTGGTCGAAAATGCCAACAAGACTATCTTAAAAGGCATTAAGACCAGGCTCAGCAAAGTCAAGGGCAGCTGGCTTGTGGAATTGCCGAACGTACTTTGGTCACACAGATCGACTCCCAGAATGGCAACCGGTGAAAGTCCTTTTCAGTTGGTGTACGGCGTAGAGGCCGTCATCCCGTTGGAGATTGCCAATCCCTCCCTCCGAGTCATCTGTTTCTCTACTGAGGCAAACGATCAGAAACTGCTCGAAAACCTCAACCTAACAGATGAACTCCGAGAGATTGCCGGCATCCGAGCAACGGAATACCAGCGCCGCCTCACTCGATACTACAACGCCAAAGTCCGAGATAGACACTTTCAACCAGGAGATTTCGTTCTCAGGAAAGCCGAAGCCTCTCGACCACTTGAGGCGACGGGCAAGCTATCCCCTAATTGGGAAGGCCCATACTGAGTGATCGAGACGCTCGGGAAAGGAGCATACCGACTATCCACGATGGAAGGAGAGCCCATCCCTCGGACGTGGAACGCGACTACACTATGCAAGTTCTACTTCTGAATACCGAACATTGTGTAAGCAACATGGAATAACATAAAATGTTTCCCTTTCCTTTATTCAAACAACTCGCTTGTACATCAGGAAGGCCGAAGCCAAGAAAATACATGTCAAAAAAGTAAAAAATCCATCTGGTGCCGCCGTATGAGCCCATCGCTCGGCTGACTCGGTTGACCTTCCTGCGTCCAGCCACTGACTCTGCCTTGTGCAAAAATTGGCTCGGATAAAGGGTAGTCGACCCCGTTGGCTCAGGTAGCTCGGGACAAAGGTAACAGAGGGATTAGGAAGAAGAAGGCTACCTTCCAAGTTGAACTTGGAAGAGGAAGGGGAGAGGGAACGCATATGAAGACATCTTCCTCACCAAACTGCCAACTCTTTGGAAGGAAGGAAGCTCAGGCATCCTCCGAAGAGTGAAAGAAATGATGAGAAGAGCAGAAATGATAAAAAGAGGCTACGAGAGGGAAAAAGAAACCAGCAGAGCTGGACGAGGAGGCAGGGGAAAGCCCGGAAAGGAGGGAGCCTAATTGACTTCCTCCTCCCCTCCGTGGAGCGAGCAGGAAGGGACGGGCGGCAGGGATGCCCGATGCCCCCATCCGTCCACCATCTCGCCTGATAAAAAGAAGACGACGTGCCTCCACACGTCGATCTGTCTGCCGGCCGTCAAACCTGTCCGCCGGTCGTCAAACCTCCTTCAAACCCGAAGCAGCAAGGACTCTTTGCCCTCGTCATCGGCAGCCTCATCTTCCAAAACGTCTTCCATGCTTCAAATATAGCAGCACAACTCTATGTGAAGAAAGAATGAGGAAAGACTGTCAGGGAAAACCCTAAGTGGTGGAGAGGAAGGGACGCCCTCCAAACTTTTTATAGGCGAAGGGAGGCTATTTGCCTTAAATGATTCTCTCCTCGAAAACACGCCAAAGGGACCTCTTCCTACAAATGGTCACCTCAAAACTCCTCATTTCCGCCCCAGCGGGACACACGAAGCAGCCAAACATTCAAAGCACGAGAAAACGGAAAGACACCGTGTCAGAGGCTCGCCCAACCATCGTGCGAAAACCACGCAGAAAGTATCGGCACTTTCCAACTACTGCGGATACGCTGAACAAAATATGGCAATGGCGATACGGAACAGTTAAGTCTTCGTCATAATGCTATTGCCTTATCTATTATCCTACACAACTGGAGAGGGGGATTTCTGTAGCCCATTCAAAGAGCAGCCCGACTAGGCCCGACAGGATCCAACGAGGCCAAGCTCGCCTAAGTGACAGCCCACAGGGCCCACTCAGGGAAGAAAGTCCAATAAAAAATCGCTCGAGGACACAACCTTCCTAGGCGGCCTCTAGGCTCGGAGCGCCCAAGTGTTGGTCAGATCACAGGAAAGGTCCGGCCCAAACCATATCTCCGCCCGGGAGAAGAAGGCCTACGCCGACCCATCCGACCCATCCTCTTCCGAGCTAAGCCTATCGCCTGATAGGGCTGGCCTCTCTTAGCTCGGAATAGCCGATGATTGCTTATCCTTTGCAGCCGTTAAGAGTCCACAGCAGGCAGGAATTCAGGAAGGCAAGGGACTTCTTCTTCCCCAAGGTGATAACGCTCCCACGATAAGGCAATAAAAGCCCACGATGAGGACGTAACCCCCACCTGAAACCCCTCGGCTTACAGGACTCCAGGAAACGGCGTACTATTTAAACCAGGGAGACCCTCTGACGAAGGTAAGGGCAATGATACGCTCAAAGATCCTGAGCAAGAACCACTTCACCCTCTGGTGGAGAGGGATCTCGCGCACAAACTCTCACCTCCCTTTATTGCTCCCGCCATAGCTCCACTGACTTAAGCATCGGAGGGTTTTCCCCAGGGATCCTCCCTGGCCCCCTGATCCGTTTCCCTGTCTTATAGTTCACTACCTGGTGATCCTCCATTCGCTCAGGACCAGTGCGAGATCACGCCTCTTCATCTGGCGCCGTCTGTGGGAAACGTACAAAGAGCCAGTATGGTGCGAAGGAGCTCAGGGAGGAGGTCCGCCGGCGACAGGGGAAAGTGTTAGTGTTGGTGTGCTACAGGCCAATTTCGGGTCGGATAGGCCCAATAGTTGTACGATCTTGTTCATTATTAATAAAGTGGTGTTTGAGCGTAAATATGCGATTGTGTTACTTTACGTTGTCCCTAGGATATGTGGTTGTAAAGTCAGCTCGAGATGGATCTCGAACATGAGATTGACTTTACATGTACACATACCTTAAACTGTTCCTGGTTGGAGGGTAATCACTCGGGGACTTTGATTACCTATTAAACCAGTACACATGATGTGTCAGTGACCAGTCTCATGGTCATTGGTGCGGGGCACCAATACATATGTGTAGGTGTATGTCCTTGGAGGATGTACACTGAACTGATCCGCTATTGGATCTTCAGATGGTTGATTATACCTAATGTCAACTGAAGATCTAACTGTCTCAGTAGCATCGTTGGTCCTTTGACCTGAGACATTGATCGGATCTTACACGAGGACTGGAATGGTTTAATTACTTGGCTAAGTGACTTTAACCATAAGTCATGAGTTGCCGAGTCATTAACCACTCCAGGATACGTGTGAATATCATCAATGGTCAAGAGGGGATCGCTCCCTGTCGGGTATATATCAGATAGTTAATGGGTCATGACATTGACGCTCCGTTAAATCCCTAGCCAGGGTCGTGTGAGTTCGTTTAGAACGGACGTCATACACTTTAAGGAGGTCATAGTCAAATGGCACGATCATGGAGTTTGATAGGAACCATACCCTCGATCGTACCAGACTCATAGAAAGGAGCGAGGGATTATATCGATGCGGTAACTGTGGACTTACAGGTACCAGACAGGCTGGTTTAAACCCGGCGTCCTCTAGGATCACGCGGATTTGCTTGACCCAACGTGATCAAAGGTTTGGAATAATTTAAACTATTCTTCGGCTCTAGTAGAAGCGAAGAATACGTTTAATTTACTTCTAATTGAGAATTAGAAGTTAATGGGTCTTAAACTAGAGTGACTATGGGCCTAGAGGATCACACACAATGGATTCTTGGGTGACGGATTATTATTATACAAATGTATGTATTATTTCTATTTAATTCCTTTTGGAAAGGAGTGTAAATGGAGCTTAATACATATGTATAATATGAGATAGGACATATATACAGTTTCGGTCTTTTGGAGCCCTTTTCTAATAAGCCTAAACTCTATATATATGCTTCCTACGTGAGTTCATTCGAACTCTGCCAACCTCTTAGGCTTAAGCAAGCACATAAGCTTAAGAGAGGAGGATTAGCTCCTCCCCTCTTCCTCCCTCTTGCTCCCTTTCTACAGAAGGTGAAAATGGCCGGGGAAGGTCGTTCCGGGGGGGTTACCGTCGCCGCAAGGGTCAGTGTGGATCTCCTCTAGATGCCGTATAGCTGTGCGGCCCGATATTCTGCATCGGACATCGCGGACAGCGTCGTTCCGCGCAAGGTGAAACACGTAACGCGTAATTAGGGTATTAGAAACACCGATTAGAGCACAGATTAAGCTTTCCATAACACCGGGATCGGGCAAATGAATTTTTGTTATCCGCTGTGTCGCCCGTAGGTGCTGTGCGAAACCTTACAGTGGTATCAGAGCCATGTTCGCGCTCTGGTCGGTGTATCGCCGTTTAGAACCATGTTTTAGGGGTAATCTAAATCTTCAATTATTATTTAAAAACAGGAGTGCTGGGTATTTCTGTTCTTCCTGGATGCTGGACATCAGGGCAGCAATTTTTTTTGTAATATATATATATATTATCGTCGCCGGGCGCACTGCGCCGCTAGGCGCACTGCACCGGCGGGCGCAGCGATCCGGCGGGCGCACCCGCGTGGGCGGGCGCCGCCCACGGGGGACGCCCGCGTGGGCGGGCGCCGCCCACGGGGGACGCCCGCGTGGGCGGGCGCCGCCCACGCGGGACGCCCGCGTGCGGCGCCCGCAACGCGGGGGTCAACTCCCGCGCGCGCGGGTTTAACCCGCTTATTTTTTTTAATTTAAAAAGAAATTTACTTTTTGAATTTTTTTTAATTTATAAGTGCTAAGATAATTTTATATATATATAGGATATATATATAGAAATGCACTGTAAATTAAATCGGATCTTATTTCATAAGTTAAATAGTGTTATCTCAATAGTAAATGTCGAATGGTAAATTTTATTTAACCGATTTGAATTTATCGAGGTGAGATAATTACTATTTACCTTGAGATAAAATGATAATAATTGAAGTTACTTCAGTAAATTTAAATTTTTTGAATTTTTAATTATTAGATAATTAGAAAAATTCAAAATTTGAATTTTATTAAAGTTAAATGTGAAAATTTCAATTATTTAAATTTTAATTATTAGATAATTGTTAAATTCAAATTTTGAATTTTAGAAAATTACTAATTGAGGATAATTGTAGTATTTTAAATTTATTTTCAAACAAAATTATTGGATAATTAGTTTGAATTTAAATTTAAATTTAAATTATTGACATGTTTAAATTTTGAATTTAAATTTGATTATTAGATAATTAAATTTAAATTTAAATTTAATTAATTATCTCAATTAGATGCCCCTGTAGAAAATGATGGTTCTTTACCTACTCTACTTTATTTACCCTGTATTGGCCTGCTTGTCTGTTTAATTTTAGTTAATCATGCTTCGATTTTTAAAATTAAATAAAGTTAGCCTATTTTTGTTTGCACATCACATTTTTAAATTCAAAAGTAAGGATTATTTTCAGAGAATAACCCTTGATTGATTTTATTTGAATGGGTTGGCAAGTGATCATGGACTTGGATTAATGTAATTAATTTGGGTCTGCGAACCTCCTTTCTCTCTCTGTTGAAATTCCAATGTACTTCTATCTTCCTCAATTGTTGTACTCGCCCTAAGGGCTGCTGAAATTTGAGTCACATGTAATTTAATTTTTTCGGCCTGCGTGCGTGTAAAAGTTGTAATTAATGCGGCGTCGGAGTTTGAAAGCGCGGAGCACACCCGACGAGGACGATCCAGCTGCTTCGGAAGCGGGCCGGATGTCTTAGTTACATTAGGGTTAAAGTCCATGATCACTTGCGTTTAACTTTACATTGGATGTATTTACTTTGTACAAACTACTAAGTACGGTAAATATATTGGATATATTTATATTACCACCTAGGGTGAGATCAAGATAAAATTAAATTCCCTCGCGATTAAATTTTAGATCTGGTAAGCGTGGCTCTAGGAGTCGTCGTGGCCCTCCATCATTATGGAGTGAATGAACGTCTTCATTTCATGGATTTGTTGTGCTTTCCACAAGGTCCATGAGTTTGGGGGCGGGATTAAACTCCAAGGCTTGGCCTCAATGGGGTGAGGAATTGAACTCAGCTTTGTTGTGCTTTTCACAAGAGTCGGGTCATGAACTCATTGCTATGTTGTAATGATGGTTAGATCTAACCGAGAATATCCTTTGTTGTGCTTTCCACAAGAGGATGATTTCTCGGGGGCCGAATATCGGATATTGCATTAGATGCAAGTGTTTGTTGACTGCCCTTGAGATGATGTATGGTTTGTTGTGCTTTCCATAAGGTCGTACATCAGACTCGTTGGGATTCCGACCCACTAGGTTGATCTCGCTGATCTCCCGTTCTATATAATGAGGGTTATATAGTTCGATCGAAAAATAGTGGGACTAACTAAGATAGAAAATCACATCTAAGTTAGAATTTGAACACATGCTAAGTTGTCTTTTATTTTTTATCCAGATTATAATGTCATCGTCCAACCCCCTCCGCGGCATCTTGGATGCAAATCACTTAACTGGACCGAACTACTAGGATTGGCTGCGTAATCTACGCATAGTCCTTACCGCCGAAAAGATTGCGTACGTGTTGGACACGGTTCATTCTGAGCCAGCTCCTGATGCCGACGAGGGTGGGTTACTGGCTTATGCCAAGTGGTCTGAGGACTCCTCCCTTGCCCAATGTTACATGTTGGCCTCTATGGCTCCCGAGCTGCAGAGGTAATTTGAAAAGACTGATTGTAGAAGTATACTTCTCAATCTACGCCAGCTCTTCGGGGAGCAGGGTAGGATTGAGAGGTATGACATCTCCAAAAGGCTTTTCAGGACACGGATGTCTGAGGTTTCATCAGTACAGGCCCATGTACTGAAAATGATGGAGTGGATTGAAAGACTCAATGCATTGGGGTTCAAGTTGGATCTTGAACTATGCATTGATCTTATACTCCAGTCATTATCCGATTCCTTTTCGTCCTTCATCATGAACTTTAACATGAAGAGGATTGAATCAACTCTCCCAGAGCTGCTCAATATGTTAAATAGTGCTGAAGGAACCATGCAGAAAGATAAACCATCTTCGTCTGTAATGATTGTTGGCCGGACCAACAAGAAAAGGAAGGCCTCTCAAATATCCACCATGAGTAACAAAGGGAAGGGAAAGAAAAAGGCCACGGGTAAGCAACTCGCCAAAGTTGACAAAGGGAAGGGTTAGAAGAATGAAAAGGAAGACAAATATTTTCGATGCGGGGAAACTGAGCATTGGAAAAGGAATTGCAAGACAATTCTAAATGAAGGTATTTTTATCATAGACCTTAATTTATCATATATGGAATCCACATCGTGGGTATTAGATACTGGATGTGCATCTCATATCTGCAATTATGTGCAGGTGCTGACAAATAGAAGGCGATTGGGTAAAAAAGAGATTGAACTGAGGATGGGCAACGGAACTTTAGTTGCAGCCAAAGCTGTCGGGACTGCACGCCTCAGTTTACCTTCAGGAGTCATTCTGGAGCTGAATGACTGTTATTATGTTCCTAATATTATTAAGAACATTATTTCAATCTCTGACTTATATAACATTGGATATACATTGGCTTTTAATAGCACTAGGTGCTCTATAATGAATAATGGTTTGATTATAGCCAATGGTTCATTAGTCAATGGTCTTTATGTATTAGATACACGTTCTGATGTTATGCAAGTTTCCAATGCTGATGAAGTGAATTCTGCATATCTATGGCATTGCAGACTTGGTCATGTAGCTGAGAAAAGAGTCTCTCACTGTAGCACCCCGTATAAAAAAATGATTAAAAAAATTTATTAATAATATTTCCCAAATAAGAAAAAAATATATATTAGATAAACTCTATAGGAATCTTAGTTGGAACACGGATCTATCATATGTAAAGATTATTCACTTAACAAAGTGGCTTCCTAGTGTAGTTGGTTAAGTAACTTGCCTTTCAACCTAATGACCAGAGTTCAAATCCTAGCCTCCACCATTTACGTTTTTGCCAAATAATTATATGTTATTATGTAAGAAGTGGGAACACTAAGTTATCACATGTAAAGATTATTCACTTAACAAGTGGCTTCCTAGTGTAGTTGGTTAAGTAACTTATCTTTCAATCCAATGACCAGGGTGCAAATCCTAGTATCCACAATTTACTTTTGTGCCAAAGCAATGCACGACCTCCCTCCAGGCTTATGATTTTTTTAGACAAACCTGCGTTCCTTTTCATACGTGAATAGTGCCATGAATAGTATCACTTTTTATTTAAAAAGAAGTTTTCAAAAAAAATTATATTTAAAAATAGAGAAAAATATAAGGATCTTATCCATGAAATTTCATTAACTAACTCCATCAAATTTTAAAGATAAAAATCATGAAAGCTAAGTGGGAAGTTTAAAATAAATAAACCACCCTCTCATAGGAGCTATAATCCACCAGACAACTTTTCGATTTCCTTATCCCCAACAGCCTGTATAAGCTGGCATCCCACTGAGATCCTATTTTCACGGATCTTGTCTCCCCTCTTGCCAACTCAAAGGTTATATTATACTCCTAACGAAGCAAACCTTCGTTGGCTAGAAGGCTTGCTGTTGAGAAGGGGTGACACTTCTGAAGGGGTGCAGAGAAGGGAAGAGTTGCTTCTTCCATTTGGTACAACTACTGCCACTTTACAGAGGTAGGTGTTCTCAACTTTTAACTAAACTAATAGCTAATCTAAGATGATTAGTCTATGCATTTAGTCTTAGGCTCATTTCCATGCGGTATTTAGTGTTTATAAAGCATGTATTAGCTTCATACTTAAGATGATTAGCATGTATTAGCCTCATACCTAAGATAATTAGCATGTATTAGTCTTATACCTAGAATAATTAAGTAAGTATTAGTAAGTATTAGCAAGTATTAGTCTCATACCTAGAATAATTAGCATGTGTTAGCTTAAATCTAGGATGATTAGCATGTATTAGCCTCATACCTAAGATAATTAGCATGTATTAACCTTATACCCAGAATAATTAACAAGTATTAGCAAGTGTTAGCAAGTATTAGTCTCATACCTAGAATAATTAACATGTGTTAGCTTAAATCTAGGATGATTAGTATGTACTAACTTCATACCTAAGATAATTAGCATGTATTAGCCTTATACCCAGAATAATTAAGTAAGCATTAGCAAGTATTAGCAAGTATTAGTCTCATACCTAGAATAATTAGCATGTGTTAGCTTAAATTTAGGAAGATTAGCATGTATTAGCGTCGTACCTAAGATAATTAGTATGTACTAGCCTTATACCCAAGATGATTATCATTGATTAGCATGTATTAGCTTCAATCTAGGGTAGTTGGCATGTATTAGCTTCATATCCATACGATATATCTGTCTAACGCAAGTTTTATCGTATTTTTACATAACTTATTAGTTTAACTAACCTGTTAACATATCTAATTAACATGTTAGTTGATCTACTAACTAATTAGCATACCTAATTAATCTGTTAGGTAGCCTATCTAGAAACCTTGTCTCCATTTAGTTCCTTTAAAAATGAAAACTTGTATGATACGTCATGTTAAAAATCTGATATTTAAGTAACTAAAGTATGAAACGAGTGCATAAATAAAGATCTATAATCCTTACAGTTTTCTCTATCTATCCATGTCATCAGTTTTACCTAAATAAACTTAAATCAAAGGTTAATACCCTAGCTTAATCAAAGATTGATACCTTAAGCCATTTTGAGCAGATTTGAACTACAGAGTCGACCTTGCCAGTTCACCGCGTTGACGCGATGAACGGCAGAGTCAACCCTGCTTGTTGACAGGGTCGACCCTACCTGTTCACTGTGTTGACGCAGTGAACGGCAGAGTCGACCCTGCCTGTTCACCGCATTGACGCAGTGAACGACAGAGTTGACCCTGCCTGTTGACAGGGTCGACCCTGCTAGTTCACAGGGTTGACGCGATGAACTGATGAGTCGACCCTGCCTGTTCACAAGGTTGACGCGATGAACTGATGAGTCGACCCTGCCTGTTCGCAGGGTTGACGCGATGAACTGCAGGGTTGACGCGATGAACTACAGCTGGCTCATTGCGTTAACCTAATCGTTAGGCTTTCGCTTTTGCCATCTCCACTGATGGCAGCCTGAGAGGTGATATTTAACTCCTGACAGGGTCCTCTAAACCCTATATAATTCCCAAGAAGGGCATCCCACAGTGAGGGTGTCGTTTCTAAAATTGTCAGGTGGCCCATAAGGCACCTCTCTTATCTAGTTTTTTCCCGTGTATCAAACGTTACTGGTTTCCATTCCTAGTTCATCCCTACACATTCATGCGCCCTTGGATTCCATTCCATAATTCTACCTTATATATCATACTGGTCAAACCTTGAAATTCCATATTGGCTATAAATGAGAGTGGATGTCGACAGACATGATTAATGCTGTGCATATAGGGCCCGATCTGGTCCTGGGAGGAGCACCCGAAGGTACTTGTGCCCATGGGAGTTTATTGACCACGGTGTTTGGCATTGCACCGGAGTACTTGCTTGCTAGGCTTTAGACATTCCACTCATTCTCGTGATATTACTTGATTGATTTGACTTGAGACCCGCAGAAGGGTAAAGTTTTGCTTGAATGAAATTGATAAATAGCCAATTCTAATTTTACATGCTTGAATTTATATTACTTTCTATTACTTGCTTGACATGAATTCTTACTCTCTTGGAAAGATTTTGTTAATTCCAGTTATTACTTGCTTGAATATCTTTCTATTGCTGCATTGAAGTTGGAATCCTTATACTCTCACTTGTTATTCCTTCACTGCTCTTGTCGATTTTTACAATCCTTGATATCTACTTATCTACATGCATAGTTTTACTGACATTAATTGAACTTGTAAACCACTTAAAGCCTATTAAATCTTGAGATGTAATTCCTACTGAGCTTTATGCTCATTCAATGTCAATTAATATTTTTCAGGTTGTCTCGAGGATAGCTAGCAAGCATGGGCAAGAGTGTTGGAGTGTACCAAGATGACATAGTAGACCCTGTTTCTCAGTATAGAATTGAGAGTTATTTTATTCTTGTAATTTGCTTGAGAGTTAGTGTTGTCCTTGAAATTTTGGAAGAGTTGTAAAAATTAAAATTTTATAGTGGAGATTTTTATATCAAGTGATGTAATTAGAATTTCTAGTCTTGATTGAGTGAGGGGTTTTCTCCCCTGTCGTGCCTCGATATTCCGCGTCGGGGCGTGACAGTTGTGGTATCAGAGCCTAGGTTATTTAGACCCTGGGTTTCTAAGTTTCCTTGTTATTAAAAACTCATTTAGGTGTCTTAGGTTGGAGTTCTAGATCTAACATCTTGTAGTTGCTCGGTGAGATTGGGTAGAGCATTGGGTTATGTGCTAGAATAGCCATAGTCCTAGTAAATAAGATAAGTATTTATTATAATTTATTTTGAATTATGTTATAATTTTTATATCGTAAGTGTAATAAAAGGAAGCTACTTGAAGATTGAAAAAGTACTTAAGAAGAATAATTGGAACTTATTCGCAGGTTAGTATTTTTCATAATCTTCTTTAATTTAATTATTTAAATATCATGTGAATTTGGGGACCAAATTCTTTTCAAGTGGGGAGGGTGTAGTACCCCGTATAAAAAAATGATTAAAAAAAGTTTATTAATAATATTTCCCAAATAAGAAAAAAAATATATATTCGATAAACTCTATAGGAATCTTAAGTAAGAAGTTGGAACACGGATCTATCATATGTAAAGATTATTCACTTAATAAAGTGGCTTCCTAGTGTAGTTGGTTAAGTAACTTGCCTTTCAACCCAATGATCAAGGTTCAAATCCTAACCTCCACCATTTACGTTTTTGCCAAATAATTATATGTTATTATGTAAGAAGTGGGAACACTAAGTTATCATATGTAAAGATTATTCACTTAATAAGTGGCTTCCTAATGTAGTTGGTTAAGTAACTTATCTTTCAATCCAATGACTAGGGTTCAAATCCTAGCATCCACAATTTACTTTTGTGCCAAAGCAATACACGACCTCCCTCCAGGCTTATGATTTTTTTAGACAAACCTGCGTTCCTTTTCATACGTGAATAGTGCCATGAATAGTATCACTTTTTATTTAAAAAGAATTTTTCAAAAAAAAGTATATTTAAAAATAGAGAAAAATATAAGGATCTTATCCATGAAATTTCATTAACTAACTCCATCAAATTTTAAAGATAAAAATCATGAAAGCTAAGTGGGAAGTTTAAAATAAATAAACCACCCTCTCATAGGAGCTACAATCCACCAGACAACCTTTCGATTTCCTTATCCCCAACAGCCTGTATAAGCTGGCATCCCACTGAGATCCTATTTTCACGGATCTTGTCTCCCCTCTTGCCAACTCTAACGTTATATTATACTCCTAACGAAGTAAACCTTCGTTGGCTAGAAGGCTTGCTGTTGAGAAGGGGTGACACTTCTGAAGGGTTGCAGAGAAGGGAAGAGTTGCTTCTTCTATTTGGTACAACTACTGCCACTTCACAGAGGTAGGTGTTCTCAACTTTTAACTAAACTAATAGCTAATCTAAGATGATTAGTCTAGGCATTTAGTCTTAGGCTCATTTTCATGCGATATTTAGTGTTTATAAAGCATGTATTAGCTTCATACTTAAGATGATTAGCATGTATTAGACTCATACCTAAGATAATTAACATGTATTAGTCTTATACCCAGAATAATTAAGTAAGTATTAGCAAGTATTAGTCTCATACCTAGAATAATTAGTATGTGTTAGCTTAAATCTAAGATGATTAGCATGTATTAGCCTCATACCTAAGATAATTAGCATGTATTAGCCTTATACCCAGAATAATTAACAAGTATTAGCAAGTGTTAGCAAGTATTAGTCTCATACCTAGAATAATTAGCATGTGTTAGCTTAAATCTAGGACGACTAGTATGTACTAACTTCATACCTAAGATAATTAGCATGTATTAGCCTTATACCCAGAATTTAGCATTAGCAAGTATTAGCAAGTATTAGTCTCATACGTAGAATAATTAGCATGTATTAGCTTAAATTTAGGATGATTAGCATGTATTAGCGTCGTACCTAAGATAATTAGTATGTACTAGCCTTATACCCAAGATGATTAGCATTGATTAGCATGTATTAGCTTCAATCTAGGGTAGTTGGCATGTATTAGCTTCATATCCATACGATATATCCGTCTAACGCAAGTTTTATCGTGTTTTTACATAACTTATTAGTTTAACTAACCTGTTAACATACCTAATTAACATGTTAGTTGATCTACTAACTAATTAGCATACCTAATTAATCTGTTAGGTAGCCTATCTAGAAACCTTGTCTCCATTTAGTTCCTTTAAAAATGAAAACTTGTATGATACGTCATGTTAAAAATCTGATATTTAAGTAACTAAAGTATGAAACGAGTGCATAAATAAAGATCTATAATCCTTACAGTTTTCTCTATCTATCCATGTCATCAGTTTTACCTAAATAAACTTAAATCAAAGGTTAATACCCTAGCTTAATCAAAGATTAATACCTTAAGCCATTTTGAGCAGATTTGAACTGCAGAGTCGACCCTGCCAGTTCACCGCGTTGACGCGATGAACGACAGAGTCGACCTTGCCTGTTGACAGGGTCGACCCTGCCTGTTGGCAGAGTCCACCCTGCCTGTTGACAGGGTCGACCCTGCCTGTTCACCGCGTTGACGCAGTGAACGACAGAGTCGACCCTGCCTGTTGACAGGGTCGACCCTGCCTGTTGACAGGGTCGACCCTGCCTGTTGACAGAGTCGACCCTGCCTGTTGACAGAGTCGACCCTGTCTGTTCACCGCATTGACGCAGTGAACGGCAGAGTTGTAGCACCCCGTATAAAAAAATATTTATTATTATCAATATTTTTTAAATAAAAATAAAATAAAATAAAATAATATTAGATAAACTATTTAGGTAGTTTATGTAAGAAGTAGGAACATGAAGTTATCATATATAAAGGTTATTCACTTAACAAGTGGCTTCCTAGTGTAGTTGGTTCAGTAGCTTGCCTTCCAATCCAATAACCAGGGTTCAAATCTTAGCATCCACCATGTATCTACCCTTTTTGCCAAATGATTATATGATATAAGCTAATCTTGCACTTACGAATTGGGCCATGGGTTAGATGTCCAACCAATTGTCTCTTATCTCTCCAGCCTATCTCTTATCTCTCCAGCCTATACAAGCTGTAAAGACTCATTATTTCAGATCTTGTCCCCTATCCGTTCATACTAGACCCTATAACATCCCCTTTTGCTACCCCCATTCCCATTCTAGGCTAGCTGAGGTTGGGGCAAAACTTTACTAGAGGGGTTCTGCTGCTACGAACTTCACAGAGGTAGGTGTTCTCAACTTTTAACTAAATTAGTAGCTAATCTAGGATGATTAGTCTAGGCCTTTAGTATTAGGCTCATTTCCATGCGATTTTAGTGTTTTTAAAGCATGTGTTGACTTAAGTCTAGGATGATTTGTATGCCTTAGCTTCACACCTAAGATAATTAGCACGTATTAACTTTATACCCAGAATAATTAGCAAGTATTAGTAAGTATTAGTCTCATATCTAGAATGATTAACATGTGTTGGCTTAAATCTAGGATGATTAGCATGCATTAGCTTCATACTTGAAATGATTAGCATGTATTAGCTTTATATCTAAAATAATTAGCAAGTATTAGCAAGTATTAACAAGTATTAGTAAGTATTAGTCTCATACCTAGAATAATTAGCATGTGTTAGCTTAAATCTAGGACGATTAGTATGTATTAGCTAATATCTATATTTGATATAGTTCATGCTTTAGTAAAGGGCCTGTCATTTGTCAATTTCTATGAAACTAAAACCACCATGTTAAAAATATTATATAAGAGAAACTAAAGCCTGAAAATAGTGAAAGAAGAAATTGTAGTCAAGAGGATGAAAAATGTGAAAAAAGACCAAATTGAAAGAGGCCAAGTGGAAAAGGACCCAGTTGAAAGCACAATGAAATGATATTGAAAATATAGGGTTATAAGAAGGAGAATAATGAAAAATCTAGAGAGAATGAGAATGTGTGCAAGAAGAGAAAGTCGTAGATTGGAAGGTTAGGAAGAAGTTTCATGAAGAGTGCAGAGAGAGAAAATGAGAGGAAAAATGTGAAAAAATGAGATCTATAGGCGTAGGTGAACAGTTACTGAGTAAAAAATCAGAACCGTAGAAAATTAATTATAACTTAAAAACTAAGAAGAAATGGAGGATATGGTAAAATAAGAAAATCTGTATCTACAAGAGGGGAAGAACTTTTGTGAAGAACTCAGAGTGAAAGGAGGATTGGAAGGGCATGAAAACTAGGGAACAAAACTGATGAGTCGACTCTGTGAGCTGGAAATTGAACTGATGAGTCGACGCAGCCTGAAGGATGAGTTGATGCAGTACTGTTCATATGAACTGATGAGTCAACCCAGTGAGCTAGAAATTGAACTGATGAGTCGATGCAGCCTGATGGATGAGTTGACGCAGTACTGTTCATATGAACTGATGAGTCAACCCTGTGAGCTGGAAATTGAACTGATGAGTCGACGCAGCCTGAAGGATGAGTTGATGCAGTACTGTTCATATGAACTGATGAGTCAACCCTGTGAGTGATGAGTCAACCCTGTGAGCTGGAAATTGAACTGATGGGTCGACGCAGCCTGATGGATGAGTTGACGCAGTACTGTTCATATGAACTGATGAGTCAACCCTGTGAGCTGGAAATTGAACTGATGAGTCGACGCAGCCTGATGGATGAGTTGACGCAGTACTGTTCATATGAACTGATGAGTCGACCCTGCCTATGAAAATGAACTGGTGAGGCGACCCTGCCTATGAAAATGAACTGATGAGTCGACCCTGCCAGTTCATCGCGTTGACGCGGCGAACTGATGAGTTGACGCGGTGAACTGATGAGTTGACGCGATGAGCTGATGAGTTGACGCAATGAACTATTGAGTCGACCCAGCTAGCTCATTACGTTAACGTGATCATTAGGCTTTCACTTTTGCCATCTCCACTGATAGATGGCAGCCGGAGAGGTGATTTTTAACTCCTGACAGGGTCCTCTGAACCCTGTATAATTCCCAGGAAGGGCATCCCACAGTAAGGATGTCATTTCTAAAATTGTCAGGTGGCCCATAAGGCACCTCTCTTATCTAGTTTTTCCGTGTATCAAACGTTACTGGTTTCCACTCCTAGTTCATCCCTACACATCAATGCGCCCTTGGATTCCATTCCATAATTCCACCTTATATATCATAATGGTCAAACCTTGAAATTTCACATTGGCTATAAATGAGAGTGGATGCCAACATACATGATAAATGCTGTGCATATAGGGCCCGGTCTGGTCCTGGGGGGAGCACCCGAAGGTACTTGTGCCCATGGGAATTTATTGACCACGGTGTTTGGCATTGCACCGAAGTACTTGCTTGCTAGACTTTAGACATTCCACTCATTCTCATGATATTACTTGATTGATTGACTTGAGACCCGCAAAAGGGTAAAAGTGCTTACTTGAATGCATTATAAATAGCCAATTCCAGTTATACACTTGAAACTACTTTGCTTACTATTACTAGCTTGAATAACATGTTTCTACTCAGTTACTAGCTTGAATAACATGTTGCTATTCAGTTATCACTGACTTGACATCATTTACTATCACTTGCCACTGCTGCTTGAAATTGTGAAATCTATATACTCTCACTTTCTACTTCCGTCGATTTTACAATTCTTTGATATCTATCTATCTGCATGCATAGGTTACGTACATTAAATGAATGTGTAATTCACTTAAAGCATGTTAAAATTTGAGATGTAAATCCTACTGAGCGATTCGCTCATCTAGTTGTTTTCTAACCTTTCCAAGAAATTAAGATATCAGCCAGAACTCGGAAGGGAATGAGTCGGAGTGATGAGTGTAAAAATAGAGTTATCTTGTTATCTTGTAAATTGTACTTGTGTAAATGGTGTTATTGTAATTTCATTTATGTCAGTCATATCAAGTTATGTCAGACGTCAGCTGTGTTAGTCCAATAATTGTAATAAGGGCTTGAAGCCTAGTAGTTGGACTTGGATATGTATGTAATTGTCATTGGGTTAGTTGTATCAATTGTCAGCTCATCCTAATTGTATTAACTTCGAGTTAAATCCTAGTCAATTGCGCACTCTGATATTTACATGATTGACACGATCTATATAGACGCGTCACGCCTCCGGGTAATCTTCCGCGCTCGGGACGTGACAGTCTTCGTGGTATCAGAGCCTAGGTTTTCAAACCTAGGGAACTAGAAAAAATAAACGGTTAGAAATTGAAATCTAAGTAAAAAAAAAAAAAACTTGAGTCCAAGGATAGGTAAAACCCAAGTTCAAGGATAGATATACCTTACCCGGTGAGATGGATAGAGCCATGGGTTAAGATTTCTAGTGACTTTATCTTTATAAGTACAACCGACCCTTATCTTACTTAAACACTTTTGTAGGATCATGGCTGCTGAAAGAGCACAATGGCGCGAGATGCAGCGCACCGTGCAGGGCCTTACACAGGCACTACAGCAAGTGGCCCAAGGCGGAGCTAACCGTGGAGCAGGTGACCTCCACAGGAGTTTCCGTAACATGAACCCACCAAGATTCACGGGTTCGTCCGACCCCAAGGACGCCGAGAATTGGTTAAAAGAGATGGAATGAATCTTCCGTGTGATGCAATGTGCGGACGACGAGAAGGTTTTACTGGCCGTATTCCAACTGGAGCGGGACGCTCGATGCTGGTGGGAATCCATAGAAGCAACACTACCAGAATACCATGTCACATGGGATGAATTCACGGAGCATTTCAACAACAAGTACTTCTCCGATCATATCCAGGAAAAGAAAGCCACGGAATTCGCCGTTCTAAAACAACGGGGCTTGAAAGTGGCCGAGTATGAGGCCCAATTTTCTAGATTATCCAAGTATGCACCTCACTTGGTGTGTACAGAAAAGATGAAGGCGAGAAGATTCCTTAACGGGCTTCGGCCCCATTATATCACACAACTGGCCCCGATGGACATCCAAGTCTATTCGGAGATGGTTCGGCGTGCTCAACTGCTGGAAGACGCCACCGAATTATCTGAGAGAATCCGAGGAAGAGACAAGAAGGAACCCATCACAAGCCCGAGAAAATTCAAACAATCCTTCAACAAGAAGCGATTCTTCATGGGAGGGGAGCCCTCTAAGGCGATGAAATTCCAGAAGAATGATCGGCCATTCTCCACCACCACACCATCAAAGGAGATTTGCAAATATTGTGATAAAGCTGGTCATAGGACCGAGGAATGCTGGAGAAAGTTAGGAGCTTGTCTTCGATGTGGGAGCCGAGAGCATCGAATCCTAGACTGCCCACTGATGAAGGAGTAGGACATCAAAGATGAGAAGCGTCCGATAAAGAAACAAGGCCGTCTACAAGCTCTCCGAGAGACGGAACCCACTGAAGGCGGAATTGTGGAAGGTACTCTCACTATTTGTTCAAAAACTGCTCAAGTTTTATTTGATACCGGAGCAACTCATTCATTCATTTCCAAGAACTTTGCTGCTTCATTTTCTAAGAAACATGAACTGTTAGATTTGGTCATATCTACACCTCTTGGGAATGAGTCTGATGTCACTTACCACTATCCAACTTGTGAAGTGATGATTAAGGGAAGCAATTTACCTGCTGACCTAATATGCCTAGATATGAAGGGTTATGATGTTATACTAGGTGCCGACTGGGTATCCACATACCAAGCAACTGTAGATTGTCGGCATGGCAAGGTAACTTTCGTAGATTTCCCAGATCTAGTTTACAATAGCCCTCGGAGTAAATCACTTCTTATATCAGCACTCCGAGCTAGTAAACTTATGAATAAGGGATGCATGGCTTTCATAGCATTCGTGACTGCCACGGAAGTCGAGAAGGTTAAACTTGAAGACATCTGTGTAATTCGGGATTTTCCCGATATTTTTTCAGAAGATTTAACCGGCTTACCCCCGGAAAGGGAAGTGTCGTTCACAATCGACCTTGTCCCTGGTGCTGGTCCTATTTCCAGGGCACCATACAGAATGTCCCTTGCTGAGCTGAAGGAACTAAAAGAGCAGCTAATGGAATTATTGAAAAAGGGTTTCATCAGGCCGAGTACTTCCCCATGGGGAGCACCCGTGCTATTCGTCAAAAAGAAGGACGGATCGATGAGATTATGCATAGATTATCGGCAGCTAAATCACCTTACAATCAAGAACAAGTATTCACTGCCAAGGATTGATGAGCTGTTCGATCAACTATCTGAAGCTTTATATTTCTCCAAGATTGATCTTCATTCTGGTTACCACCAATTGAAGATCAAAGAAGAAGATATTCATAAAACTGCATTCCGAAGCAGGTATGGGCATTACGAATTTACTGTTATGCCTTTCAGACTAACAAATGCCCCCGCAACTTTTATGCAGTTAATGAACAACATATTCAGGCCCTATTTAGACCAATTTATTGTGGTCTTTATTGATGATATTCTGATCTATTCAAAGACTGAAGAGGATCATGAAGAACATCTCAAGAAGGCATTACAGATATTAAGGGAAAACAAGCTATATGCCAAATTCAGCAAATGCGAGTTCTGGCTCGAGGAAGTATCCTTCTTAGGCCATATCATTTCGAAGAATGGAATTGCTGTTGACCCATCAAAGGTCGAAGCCGTGAAGAACTGGGAACGACCCACAAATGTAACTGAGATTCGGAGCTTCTTGGGTCTAGCTGGTTACTATCGGCGTTTTATAAAGGACTTCTCCAAAATTGCTGTTCCCCTGACCAGGTTAACCCGCAAGGAAGTGCCTTATGAGTGGAAGGAAGACTGTGAAAAGAGTTTCCAAACTTTGAAGGATCTCTTGACCACTGCTCCAGTCTTATCATTACCAATGGAAGGAGAAAAATATGAGGTATATACCGATGCTTCTGGTATTGGCCTCGGATGTGTATTGATGCAGAATGGAAGAGTCATTGCGTACTCTTCCCGATAATTGAAGAAACATGAAGAGAACTACCCAGTTCACGACTTAGAACTGGCCGCAGTAGTATTCGCTTTAAAGATCTGGAGGCACTATCTCTACGGAGAACAATTCACTGTGTACTCCGATCATAAAAGCCTCAAGTACTTATTCTCCCAAAAGGAGCTAAACATGCGGCAAAGGCGTTGGCTCGAGTATCTCAAGGATTTCGACTTTACTATACAGTACCATCCTGGTAAGGGTAATTCCGTAGCTGATGCCCTTAGTCGGAAGCCGAGAACAATATTGGCCAACTGCATGATACAAGAATGGAAACTGCTGGAGAAATTCTCTGAGCTTGATATCAGCACAGATGAGAAGAGCATGTGTATTATTCTATCTCATATGAGCCTACATCCAGATTTACTACCTGAAATCAAGAAGTTATAAGAAGAGGATCCCTCGCTAGTGGAGATAAAGAGCAAGCTGGACGAGAGACTAGATTTCAAGCTGGCACCTGATAGCAGATTACTATTTCATGCACGGACATGTGTGCCCGACTGTCCCGAATTGAAGAAGAAGATTCTTGAAGAAGCTCATAGATCGAGGTACACAATCCACCCTGGAGCTACTAAGATGTACCAAGACTTGAAAAGAACTTTTTGGTGGCCTAACATGAAAAGGGAGGTAGCAGACTTTGTGTCTCGTTGCCTCATATGCCAACAAGTGAAGGCGGAACATCAAAAACCCGCCGGAAAGCTACATCCGCTGGATATTCCCAAGTGGAAGTGGGAGGACATTGGCATGGACTTTATCATGGGTTTGCCCAAGACTAGGGGCGGATATGATGGAATTTGGGTAATTATCGACCGGTTAACTAAATCGGCCCATTTCTTACCCATCAAAAGTCGATGGTCAGTCGACGTACTTGCTGCCCTGTATATTAAGGAGATGGTTAGATTGCATGGAGTTCCCGTCTCGATCGTATCTGACCGAGACCCACACTTCACCTCTCATTTTTGGAAGGATCTACAACACTCTCTGGGGACGAAACTTAATTTCAGCACTGCTTTCCATCCCCAGACAGATGGTCAGACTGAAAGGACAAATCAAGTTGTTGAAGATATGTTAAGGGCATGTATTATAGATTTCGACGGAAGCTGGCATGACCACTTACCACTAGCCGAATTTGCATATAATAACAGCTATCAAGCTAGTATTCAAATGGCTCCTTTCGAGGCGCTTTATGGCAGGAGTTGTCGTTCTCCAATATGCTGGGAAGAAGTCGGTGAAAGACAAATTCTAGGCCCATATATGGTTAGAGATTCAAATGAGAAGATACACCTTATCAAAGAGAGACTCAAGGTAGCTCAGTGCAGGCAAAAATCTTATGCTGATAACAGAAGGAGAGATTTGGAATTTCAAGTGGGTGACCATGCATTTCTCAAGGTATCTCCCGGCCGAGGTATTAGAAGATTCGGTGTTAAGGGCAAGCTTACACCAAGGTTTATCGGTCCATTTGAAGTATTGGAAAGAGTGGGCGAGGTGGCTTACCGCATTGCCTTACCTCCTCAACTCTCGGAAGTGGACAATGTATTTCATATATCTATGCTGAAGAAATATGTGCACGACCCTTCTCACATCATCAATCATGCTGAATTGGTGATTCAAAGGGACCTTACTTATGAGCAAAAGTCGATGCGGATCCTCGACCGCGAAGTTCGAGTTCTAAGGAGCAAGACGATCCCTATGGTAAAAATTCAATGGAATCGATGCTCGGAGCAAGAAGCAACTTGGGAGACCGAGGAATCTATGAAGAGAAGATACCCAGAACTATTCGGCAAGTATCTTATACTTTCTACAGTATCCTTATGTAGTTGAATTTATCCTTATACAATTGAATTTGGGGACCAAATTCTTTTAAGTAGGGGAGGGTGTAGCACCCCGTATAAAAAAAAATTATTATTATCAATATTTTTCAAATAAAAATAAAATAAAATAAAATAATATTAGATAAACTATTTAGGTAGTTTATGTAAGAAGTAGGAACATGAAGTTATCATATATAAAGGTTATTCACTTAACAAGTGGCTTCCTAGTGTAGTTGGTTAAGTAGCTTACTTTCCAATCCAATGACCATGGTTCAAATCTTAGCATCCACCATGTATCTACCCTTTTAGCCAAATAATTATATGATATAAGCTAATCTTGCACTTACGAATTGGGCCATGGGTTAGATGTCCAAACAATTGTCTCTTATCTCTCCAGCCTATCTCTTATCTCTCCAGCCTGTACAAGCTGTAAAGACTCATTATTTCAGATCTTGTCCCCTATCCGTTCATACTAGACCCTATAACATCCCCTTTTGCTACCCCCATTCCCATTCTAGGCTAGCTGAGGTTGGGGCAAAGCTTTGCTAGAGGGGTTCTGCTGCTACGAACTTCACAGAGGTAAGTGTTCTCAACTTTTAACTAAATTAGTAGCTAATCTAGGATGATTAGTCTAGGCCTTTAGTATTAGGCTCATTTCCATGCGATTTTAGTGTTTTTAAAGCATGTGTTGACTTAAGTCTAGGATGATTAGTATGCCTTAGCTTCAAATCTAAGATAATTAGCACGTATTAACTTTATACCCAGAATAATTAGCAAGTATTAGTAAGTATTAGTCTCATATCTAGAATGATTAACATGTGTTGGCTTAAATCTAGGATGATTAGCATGCATTAGCTTCATACTTGAAATGATTAGCATGTATTAGCTTTATATCTAAAATAATTAGCAAGTATTAACAAGTATTAGTAAGTATTAGTCTCATACCTAGAATAATTAGCATGTGTTAGCTTAAATCTAGGACGATTAGTATGTATTAGCTAATATCTATATTTGATATAGTTCATGCTTTAGTAAAGGGCCTGTCATTTGTCAATTTCTGTGAAACTAAAACCACCATGTTAAAAATATTATATAAGAGAAACTAAAGCCTGAAAATAGTGAAAGAAGAAATTGTAGTCAAGAGGATGAAAAATGTGGAAAAAGACCAAGTTGAAAGAGGCCAAGTGGAAAAGGACCCAGTTGAAAGCACAATGAAATGATATTGAAAATATAGGGTTATAAGAAGGAGAATAATGAAAAATCTAGAGAGAATGAGAATGTGTGCAAGAAGAGAAAGTCGTAGATTGGAAGGTTAGGAAGAAGTTTCATGAGGAGTGCAGAGAGAGAAAATGAGAGGAAGAAGGTGAAAAATGTGAAAAAACGAGATCTATAGGCGTAGGTGAACAGTTACTGAGTAAAAAATCAGAACCGTAGAAAATTAATTATAACTTAAAAACTAAGAAGAATTGGAGGATATGGTAAAATAAGAAAATCTGTATCTACAAGAGGGGAAGAACTTTTGTGAAGAACTCAGAGTGAAAGGAGGATTGGAAGGGCATGAAAACTAGGGAACAAAACTGATGAGTCGACTCTGCCTGATGGATGAGTTGACGCAGTACTGTTCATATGAACTGATGAGTCAACCCTGTGAGCTGGAAATTGAACTGATGAGTCGACGTAGCCTGATGGATGAGTTGACGCAGTACTGTTCATATGAACTAATGAGTCAACCCTGTGAGCTGGAAATTGAACTGTTGAGTCGACGCAGCCTGATGGATGAGTTGACGCAGTACTGTTCATATGAACTGATGAGTCGACCCTGCCTATGAAAATGAACTGGTGAGTCGACCCTGCCTATGAAAATGAACTGATGAGTCGACCCTGCCAGTTCATCGCGTTGAGGCGGCGAACTGATGAGTTGACGCGTTGAACTGATGAGTTGACGCGGTGAGCTGATGAGTTGACGCAATGAACTATTGAGTCGACCCAACTAGCTCATTACGTTAACGTGATCATTAGGCTTTCACTTTTGCCATCTCCACTGATAGATGGCAGCCGGAGAGGTGATTTTTAACTTCTGACAGGGTCCTCTGAACCCTGTATAATTCTCAGGAAGGACATCCCACAGTAAGGATGTCATTTCTAAAATTGTCAGGTGGCCCATAAGGCACCTCTCTTATCTAGTTTTTCTGTGTATCAAACGTTACTGGTTTCCACTCCTAGTTCATCCCTACACATCAATGCGCCCTTAGATTTCATTTTATAATTCCACCTTATATATCATACTGGTCAAACCTTGAAATTTCACATTGGCTATAAATGAGAGTGGATGTCAACATACATGATAAATGCTGTGCATATAGGGCCCGGTCTGGTCCTAGGGGGAGCACCCGAAGGTACTTGTGCCCATGGGAATTTATTGACCACGGTGTTTGGCATTGCACCGAAGTACTTGCTTGCTAGACTTTAGACATTCCACTCATTCTCATGATATTACTTGATTGATTGACTTGAGACCCGCAAAAGGGTAAAAGTGCTTACTTGAATGCATTATAAATAGCCAATTCCAGTTATACACTTGAAACTACTTTGCTTACTATTACTAGCTTGAATAACATGTTTCTACTCAGTTACTAGCTTGAATAACATGTTGCTATTCAGTTATCACTGACTTGACATCATTTACTATCACTTGCCACTGCTGCTTGAAATTGTGAAATCTATATACTCTCACTTTCTACTTCCGTCGATTTTACAATTCTTTGATATCTATCTGTCTGCATGCATAGGTTACGTACATTAAATGAATGTGTAATTCACTTAAAGCATGTTAAAATTTGAGATGTAAATCCTACTGAGCGATTCGCTCATCTAGTTGTTTTCTAACCTTTCCAGGAAATTCAGATATCAGCCAGAACTCGGAAGGGAATGAGTCGGAGTGATGAGTGTAAAAATAGAGTTATTTTGTTATCTTGTAAATTGTACTTGTGTAAATGGTGTTATTGTAATTTCATTTATGTCAGTCATATCAAGTTATGTCAGACGTCAGCTGTGTTAGTCCAATAATTGTAATAAGGGCTTGAAGCCTAGTAGTTGGACTTGGATATGTATGTAATTGTCATTGGGTTAGTTGTATCAATTGTCAGCTCATCCTAATTGTATTAACTTCGAGTTAAATCCTAGTCAATTACGCACTCTGATATTTACATGATTGACACGATCTATATAGACGCGTCACGCCTCCGAGTAATCTTCCGCGCTCGGGGCGTGACAAGAGTCGACCCTGCATGTTGACAGGGTCGACCCTGCCTGTTGGCAGAGTCGACCCTGCCTGTTGACAGGGTCGACCCTGCTAGTTCACAGGGTTGACGCGATGAACTGATGAGTCGACCCTGCCTGTTCACAGGGTTGACGCGATGAACTGATGAGTCGACCCTGCCTGTTCGCAGGGTTGACGCGATGAACTGCAGGGTTGACGCGATGAACTACAGCTGGCTCATTGCGTTAACCTAATCGTTAGGCTTTCGCTTTTGCCATCTCCACTGATGGCAGCCTGAGAGGTGATATTTAACTCCTGACAGGGTCCTCTAAACCCTATATAATTCCCAGGAAGGGCATCCCACAGTGAGGGTGTCGTTTCTAAAATTGTCAGGTGGCCCATAAGGCACCTCTCTTATCTAGTTTTTTCCCGTGTATCAAACGTTACTGGTTTCCATTCCTAGTTCATCCCTACACATTCATGCGCCCTTGGATTCCATTCCATAATTCTACCTTATATATCATACTGGTCAAACCTTGAAATTCCATATTGGCTATAAAGAAGAGTGGATGTCAACAGACATGATTAATGCTATGCATATAGGGCCCGGTCTGGTCCTGGGAGGAGCACCCGAAGGTACTTGTGCCCATGGGAGTTTATTGACCACGGTGTTTGGCATTGCACCGGAGTACTTGCTTGCTAGGCTTTAGACATTCCACTCATTCTCGTGATATTACTTGATTGATTTGACTTGAGACCCGCAGAAGTGTAAAGTTTTGCTTGAATGAAATTGATAAATAGCCAATTCTAATTTTACATGCTTGAATTTATATTACTTTCTATTACTTGCTTGACATGAGTTCTTACTCTCTTGGAAAGATTTCGTTAATTCCAGTTATTACTTGCTTGAATCTCTTTCTATTGCTGCATTGAAGTTAGAATCCTTATACTCTCACTTGTTATTCCTTCACTGCTCTTGTCGATTTTTACAATCCTTGATATCTACTCATCTACATGCATAGTTTTACTGACATTAATTGAACTTGTAAACCACTTAAAGCCTGTTAAATATTGAGATGTAATTCCTACTGAGCTTTATGCTCATTCATTGTCAATTAATATTTTTCAGGTTGTCTCTAGGATAGCTAGCAAGCATGGGCAAGAGTGTTGGAGTGTACCAAGATGACATAGTAGACCCTGTTTCTTAGTATAGAATTGAGAGTTATTTTATTCTTGTAATTTGCTTGAGAGTTAGTGTTGTCCTTGAAATTTTGGAAGAGTTGTAAAAATTAAAATTTTATAGTGGAGATTTTTATATCAAGTGATGTAATTAGAATTTCTAGTCTTGATTGAGTGAGGGGTTTTCTCCCCTGTCGCGTCTCGATATTCCGCGTCGGGGCGTGACAGTTGTGGTATCAGAGCCTAGGTTATTTAGACCCTGGGTTTCTAAGTTTCCTTGTTATTAAAAACTCATTTAGGTGTCTTAGGTTAGAGTTCTAGATCTAACATCTTGTAGTTGCCCGGTGAGATTGGGTAGAGCATTGGGTTATGTGCTAGAATAGCCATAGTCCTAGTAAATAAGATAAGTATTTATTATAATTTATTTTGAATTATGTTATAATTTTTATATCGTAAGTGTAATAAAAGGAAGCTACTTGAAGATTGAAAAAGTACTTAAGAAGTATAATTGGAACTTATTCGCAGGTTAGTATTTTACATAATCTTCTTTAATTTAATTATTTAAATATCATGTGAATTTGGGGACCAAATTCTTTTCAAGTGGGGGAAGGTGTAGCACCCCGTATAAAAAAATGATTAAAAAAACTTATTAATAATATTTCCCAAATAAAAAAATATATATATATTAGATAAACTCTATAGGAATCTTAAGTAAGAAGTTGGAACACGGATCTATCATATGTAAAGATTATTCACTTAACAAAGTGACTTCCTAGTGTAGTTGGTTAAGTAACTTACCTTTCAACCCAATGACTAGGGTTCAAATCCTAGACTTCACCATTTACGTTTTGCCAAATAATTATATGTTATTATGTAAGAAGTGGGAACACTAAGTTATCATATGTAAAGATTATTCACTTAACAAGTGGCTTCCTAGTGTAGTTGGTTAAGTAACTTGTCTTTGAACCTAATGACTTGGGTTCAAATCTTAGCATCTACAATTTACTTTTGTGCCAAAGCAATATACGACCTCCCTCCAGGATTATGATTTTTTTAGACAAACCTGCGTTCCTTTTCATACGTGAATAGTGCCATGAATAGTATCACTTTTTATTTAAAAAGAATTTTTCAAAAAAATATTATATGTAAAAATAGAGAAAAATATAAGGATCTTATCTATGAAATTTCATTAACTAACTCCATCAAATTTTAAAGATAAAAATCATGAAAGCTAAGTGGGAAGTTTAAAATAAATAAACCACCCTCTCATAGGAGCTACAATCCACCAGACAACCTTTCGATTTCCTTATCCCCAACAGCCTGTATAAGCTGGCATCCCACTGAGATCCTATTTTCACGGATCTTGTCTCCCCTCTTGTCAACTCAAACCTTATATTATACTCCTAATGAAGCAAACCTTCGTTGGCTAGAAGGCTTACTGTTGAGAAGGGGTGACACTTCTGAAGGATTGCAGAGAAGGGAAGAGTTGCTTCTTCCATTTGCTACAACTACTGCCACTTCACAGAGGTAGGTGTTCTCATCTTTTAACTAAACTAATAGCTAATGTAGGATGATTAGTCTAGGCATTTAGTCTTAGGCTCATTTCCATGCGATATTTAGTGTTTATAAAGCATGTATTAGCTTCATACTTAAGATGATTAGCATGTATTAGCCTCATACCTAAGATAATTAGCATGTATTAGTCTTATACCCCGAATAAGTAAGCAAGTATTAGCAAGTATTAGTCTCATACCTAGAATAATTAGCATGTGTTAGCTTAAATCTAGGATGATTAGCATGTATTAGCCTCATACCTAAGATAATTAGCATGTATTAGCCTTATACCCAGAATAATTAGCAAGTATTAGCAAGTGTTAGCAAGTATTAGTCTCATACCTAGAATAATTAGCATGTGTTAGCTTAAATCTAGGACGATTAGTATGTACTAACTTCATACCTAAGATAATTAGCATGTATTAGCCTTATACCCAGAATAATTAAGTAAGCATTAGCAAGTATTAGCAAGTATTAGTCTCATACCTAGAATAATTAGCATGTGTTAGCTTAAATCTAGGATGATTAGCATGTATTAGCGTCGTACCTAAGATAATTAGCATGTACTAGCCTTATACCAAAGATGATTAACATTGATTAGCATGTATTAGCTTCAATCTAGGGTTGTTGGCATGTATTAGCTTCATATCCATACGATATATCCGTCTAACGCAAGTTTTATCGTGTTTTTACGTAACTTATTAGTTTAACTAAACTGTTAACATACCTAATTAATATGTTAGTTGATCTACTAACTAATTAGCATACCTAATTAATCTGTTAGGTAGCCTATCTAGAAACCTTGTCTCCATTTAGTTCCTTTAAAAATGAAAACTTGTATGATACGTCATGTTAAAAATCTGATATTTAAGCAACTAAAGCATAAAACGAGTGCATAAATAAAGATCTATAATCCTTACAGTTTTCTCTATCTATCCATGTCATCAGTTTTACCTAAATAAACTTAAATCAAATGTTAATACCCTAGCCTAATCAAAGATTAATACCTTAAGCCATTTTGAGCAGATTTGAACTGCAGAGTCGACCCTGCCAGTTCACCGCGTTGACGCGATGAACGGCAGAGTCGACCCTGCCTGTTGACAGGGTCGACCCTGCTTGTTTACCGCGTTGACGCAATGAACGGCAGAGTCGACCCTGCCTGTTGACAGGGTCGACCCTACCTGTTGGCAGAGTCGACCCTGCCTGTTTACAGGTCGACCCTGCCTGTTCACCGCGTTGACGCAATGAACGGCAGAGTCGACCCTGCCTGTTGACAGGGTCAACCCTGCCTGTTCACCGCGTTGACACAGTGAACAGCAGAGTCGACCCTGCCTGTTGACAGGGTCGACCCTGCCTGTTGGCAGAGTCGACCCTGCCTATTGACAGGGCCGACCCTGCTAGTTCACAGGGTTGATGTGATGAACTGATGAGTCGACCCTGCCTGTTCACAGGGTTGACGCGATGAACTGATGAGTCGACCCTGCCTGTTCACAGGGTTGACGCGATGAACTGATGAGTCAACCCTGCCTGTTCGCAGGGTTGACGCGATGAACTGCAGGGTTGACGCGATGAACTACAGCTGGCTCATTGCGTTAACCTAATCGTTAGGCTTTCACTTTTGTCATCTCAACTGATAGATGGCAGCCTTAGAGGTGATATTTAACTCCTGACAGGGTCCTCTAAACCCTGTATAATTCCCAGGAAGGGCAACCCACAGTGAGGGTGTCGTTTCTAAAATTGTCAGGTGACCCATAAGGCACCTCTCATATCTAGTTTTTTCCCGTGTATCAAACGTTACTGGTTTCCATTCCTAGTTCATCCCTACACATTCACGCGCCCTTGGATTCCATTCCATAATTCTACCTTATATATCATACTGGTCAAACCTTGAAATTCCATATTGGCTATAAATGAGAGTGGATGTCGACAGACATGATTAATGCTGTGCATATAGGGCCCGGTCTGGTCCTGGGAGGAGCACCCGAAGGTACTTGTGCCCATGGGAGTTTATTGACCATGGTGTTTGGCATTACACCGGAGTACTTGCTTGCTAGGCTTTAGACATTCCACTCATTCTCGTGATATTACTTGATTGATTTGACTTGAGACCCGCAGAAGGGTAAAGTTTTGCTTGAATGAAATTGATAAATAGCCAATTCCAATTTTACATGTTTGAATTTATATTACTTTCTATTACTTGCTTGACATGAGTTCTTACTCTCTTGAAAAGATTTCGTTAATTCCAGTTATTACTTGCTTGAATCTCTTTCTATTACTGCATTGAAGTTGGAATCTTTATACTCTCACTTGTTATTCCTTCACTGCTCTTGTCGATTTTTACAATCCTTGATATCTACTCATCTACATGCATAGTTTTACTGACATTAATTGAACTTGTAAACCACTTAAAGCCTGTTAAATCTTAAGATGTAATTCCTACTGAGCTTTATGCTCATTCAGTGTCAATTAATATTTTTCAGGTTGTCTCGAGGATAGTTAGCAAGCATGGGCAAGAGTGTTGGAGTGTACCAAGATGACATAGTAGACCCTATTTCTCAATATAGAATTGAGAGTTATTTTATTCTTGTAATTTGCTTGAGAGTTAGTGTTGTCCTTGAAATTTTGGAAGAGTTGTAAAAATTAAAATTTTATAGTGGAGATTTTTATATCAAGTGATGTAATTAGAATTTCTAGTCTTGATTGAGTGAGGGGTTTTCTCCCCTGTCGTGCCTCGATATTCCGCGTCGGGGCGTGACACTCACTTACACTCAAATGGGTATTTGAATTCATTCGAATACAAGCCATTTGATACCTGTGAGTCGTGTCTCATGGGGAAAATGACCAAGGCTCCCTTTGGTGGACATGGTGAGAGGGCTGTTGACCTTCTCGAGCTCATACACTCGGATGTGTGTGGACCCATGTCCATAGAAGCAAAAGGAGGTTATCTCTATTTCATTTCTTTTATTGATGACTTCTCTAGATATGGCTATGTGTATTTAATGAGACATAAGTCACAAGCCTTTGAGAAGTTTATGGAATACAATAATGAAGTAGAGAAATAGACAGGTAAAAGTATTAAGGCTCTTTGATCGGATCGAGGAGGTGAATACTTAAGCCATAAATTCACCTCTTATCTTAAAGACCATGGAATAGTTTCTCAGTGGACTCCACCGTATACACCACAGCACAATGGTGTATCGAGAGGAGAAACAGGACCTTGTTAGACATGGTCTGATCCATGATGTCTATGTCAGGACTACCCTTGTCTCTCTGGGGCTATGTATTAGAGACTGCAGCATATTTATTGAATAGGATCTCAAGTAAATCAGTTCCTTCTATACCACATGAGATATGGAAGGGCAGGAAACCAAATTTTAATCACATTAAAATTTGGGGGTGTCCAGCTCATGTAAAGAAGAACGATAGTGATAAGCTTGAGTCACGGACCGATAAGTGTAGGTTTGTGGGATATCCAAAGGAGACGTTTGGATATTATTTCTATCACCCTTCTGAGCAAAGGGTCTTAGTGGCCAAGAGAGCTATATTTCTGTAAAGAGAATATCTACTCCAGAAAAATAGTGGGATCCAGATAGAATTGGACGAGGTCCAAGAACCACAACCCATAGACACAAACTCATTAGATGAGACTATATCGGTTGATCATATTCAAAGTGAAACACTGACACTACGGAGATCTGGTAGACTACCGAGAGAACTTGAGAGATATGTTGGACATGTCTCAGAGGGGTCCTCTAAGGTATGTATCGATGAGGATGATGATCCTCAGTCGTACCAGGAGGCGATCCGTAGTGTAGACTCCGAGAAATGGCAAGAGGCAATAGATTCAGAAATCCAGTCCATGTACACCAACAAAGTTTGGAACTTAGTTGATGTACCCGAAGGGAAGGTCCCTATCGGCTGCAAATGGATTATCAAATGGAAAATCGATGCAGATGGACAGATTAACACATACAAGGCTAGACTAGTGGCGAAAGGATATCGTCAAAGGCAAGGCATTGACTATGACGAGACGTTTTCGCCGGTAGCCATGGTTAAGTCAATCAGAATCCTCCTTGCCATTGCTGCATACCTGGATTATGAGATCTGGCAAATGGATGTGAAGATAGTTTTTCTTAATGGAAATATGTCAGAAGAGGTGTACATGGTACAGCCTGAAGGATTCACCTCCAAGCTACATCCTAATAAGGTATGCAAACTTCAAAGGTCCATTTATGGATTAAAGAAGGCATCTTGAAGTTGGAACTTAAGATTTGACGAGGCTGTCAAATCTTTCAACTTCATTCGGAATGAAGATGAACCCTGTATTTACAAGAAGGTCAGTGGGAGCTCTGTGACCTTCTTGGTCCTTTATGTTGATGACATCTTACTCATTGGGAATGATGTAGAGATGTTGACATCAACCAAGTCTTGGTTGTCCAAGACTTTCTCCATGAAGGATTTGGGAGAAGCATCCTATGTGCTGGGCATAAGGATCTATCGAGATAGATCTAAAAGGATGCTAGGATTATCCCAATCCATGTACATAGACACTATCCTCAAAAGATTTAGGATGGAAAATTCCAAGAGAGGTCTCATTCCCATGAGACATGGAATTTACCTATGCAAAGGGATGAGTCCTAAAACTTCTGAGGATGTGGCACACATGAATAAGGTACCCTATGCTTCGGCGATAGGGTCAATCATGTATGTAATACTATGTACACGGCCTGATGTTATCAATGCTTTAAGCATTGTAAGTAGATATCAGCCAAATCCAGGCGAAGAGCACTGGAAGGCAGTAAAGGGTATCCTTAAGTACCTGCGAAGGGCTAAGGATCTTTTTCTGCTTTATGGAGGAGAGGACCTACAGCTTAGAGCTTACACAGATTCAAGTTTCCAGTCAGATCCAGATGACTGCAAATCCATGTCTGGATTTATATTCATGTTGAATGGAGGGGCAGCCAGTTGGAGAAGCTCCAAGCAAGATACGACAGCAGATTCGACGACGGAGGCGGAATATATTACTGCAGCTGATGCTGCTAAAGAAGCCGTCTGGATGAAGAAATTCATCTTGGAACTTGGCGTAGTTCCCGAGATATCAGCTCCCATCCCATTATTTTGTGATAATAATGGGGCCATCGCCCAGGCGAAGAAACCGAGATCTCACCAAAGGTCAAAGCATGTTCTCAGGCGCTTTCACCTTATTCGGGAGATTGTTGATCGTGGAGATGTGGCGGTAGAGCATGTACCGTCAGAAGACAACATAACAGATCCACTGACTAAGCCTTTGACATAGACTGTGTTTGAGCATCATTGGGATAAGATGGGCCTCAAAGTTGTGGGCAATTGGCTGTAGTTCAAGTGGGAGATTGTTAGTGTTGGTGTGCTACAAGCTAATTTCGGGTCGGGTAGGCCCAATAGTTGTACGATCTTGTTCATTATTAATAAAGTGGTGTTTGAGCGTAAATATGCGATTGTGTTACTTTATGTTGTCCTTAGGATATGTGGTTGTAAAGTCAGCTCGAGATGGGATCTCGAACATGAGATTGACTTTACATGTACACATACCTTAAACTGTTCCTGATTGGAGGGTAATCACTCGGGGACTTTGATTACCTATTAAACCAGTACACATGATGTGTCAATGACCAGTCTCATGGTCATTGGTGCGGGGCACCAACACATATGTGTAGGTGTATGTCCTTGGAGGATGTACACTGAACTGATCCGCTATTGGATCTTCAGATGGTTGATTATACCTAATGTCAACTGAAGATCTAACTGTCTCAGTAGCATCGTTGGTCTTTTGACCTGAGACATTGATCAGATCTGACACGAGGACTGGAATGGTTTAATTACTTGGCTAAGTGACTTTAACCATAAGTCACGAGTTGCCGAGTCATTAACCACTCCAGGATACGTGTGAAGATCATCAATGGTCAAGAGGGGATCGCTCGTTGTCGGGTATATATCAGACAGTTAATGGGTCATGACATTGACACTCCGTTAAATCCTTGGCCAGGGTCGTGTGAGTTCGTTTAGAACGGACGTCATACACTAGAAGGAGGTCATAGTCAAATGGCACGATCATGGGATTTGACAGGAACCATACCCTCGATCGTACCAGACTCATAGAAAGGAGCGAGGGATTATAACGATGTGGTAACTGTGGACTTACAGGTACCAAACAGACTGGTTTAAACCCGGCGTCCTCTAGGATCACGCGGATTTGCTTGACCCAACGTGATCAAAGGTTCGGAATAAATTAAAATATTCTTCGGCTCTAGTAGAAGCGAAGAATACGTTTAATTTACTTCTAATTAGGAATTAGAAGTTAATGGGCCTTAAATTAGAGTGACTATGGGCCTAGAGGATCACACACAATGGATTCTTGGGTGACAGATTATTATTATACAAATGTATGTATTATTTCTATTTAATTCCTTTTGGAAAGGAGTGTAAATGGAGCTTAATACATATGTATAATATGAAATAGGACATATATACAGTTTCGGTCTTTTGGAGCCCTTTTCTAATAAGCCTAAACTCTATATATATGCTTCCTACATGAGTTCATTCAAACTCTTCCAACCTCTTAGGCTTAAGCAAGCACATAAGCTTAAGAGAGGAGGATTAGCTCCTCCCCTCTTCCTCCCTCTTGCTCCCTTTCTACAGAAGATGAAAAGGGCCGGGGAAGGTCGTTCCGGGGGGGGGGGGGTACCGTCGCCGTAAGGGTCCGTGTGGATCTGCTCTAGAGGCCGTACAGCTGTGCGGCTCGATAGTCTGCATCGGGCATCGCGGACAGCGTCGTTCCGCGTAAGGTGAAACACGTAACCCGTAATTAGGGTATTAGAAACACTGATTAGAGCACAGATTAAGCTTTCCATAACACCGGGATCGGGCAAATGAATTTTTGTTATCCGCTGCATCGCCCGTAGGTGCTGTGCGAAACCTTACAGAAAGGCCATGGTAGCGGCAGGGGATGGCCCTTCTCGGGCCTCACAGAACCCTCCTCTAACGCCAGCGCCCCCGCCGACGATCCACCACCCCCTCCTGCGGCGGTAGGGCTACCACCCAATAGTGGCGCCGAAGCCTTCCAGGCCCTCAACGGGAAACTGGATGTCCTCGTGGAACTCATGAGGGCCCAAGCGGCTAGGGATAGAAGGTCCCGCGCTCCGACAGGGAGCCCTCCCCTCGAAAATATGTCCCAGCACACCGCCGGAGGCCGCTTCACCCTCCGTGGCCAGCAGATCATCCGCAACCGGATTGGAGGCCCCTCGCATGCTCCGCCTCCAGAGCAAGAGGCTTCCTCCGCGCCGAGGAGAGGAAAACTGGGGGCGTGTCGTGTGAACCCGGAGGCTGACGTTCCCGGAGATCGCCAAGACACTCCCCCCAGCCCCACGACACGGCAGCAGCCAGAGTTATCCCTCCGGCTACGAGATTTCGAGAGGTGTTTCACAGAACAGGAGCGTGCCCTCCGCGCCCTGCAGAAGACCTCTTTCCCGGAGGACGAGGAGAAATCTCCGTTCTCCGAGCACATCTTGAAGGCAGAGGTATCTCCCAGAACCTCCATCTCTACCTTCAAGCCCTACGACGGCCAGGGCGACCAGGCCGATCATTACGACAGCTTCGACGCTCTGATGACCCTGCACAGAGAGTCCGACGCCATCAAGTGCCGAGCCTTCGTGACCACCCTGGTCCAAGGCGCTCAAGCATGGTTCCGGCCCCTCGCCCCCGAGTCCATCCGAGACTTCAAGCAATTTGGGCGAGTCTTCAAAGAGAGTTTTGCCGGAAGTGTCCCCCCAAGGTCGGTAGCGGGACTCCTGGCCCTCAAACAGGCGCAAGGGGAAAGACTCCGGGCTTATATTCACCGATTTAAATCGGAAGCCCTGAGAATCCCCCGCCTGGACGTGGCCTCAGCCATAACCGCACTGACTGGGGGCACCAGAGACGAGAATCTCCGCCGCGAACTTGTCCTCCACCCTCCCTCGACCCTTGCCGAGCTAGTGACTCTGGCATTGGGCCACGCCGAGTGCGAGGAGGTGCTCAACGCTTGCCGAGACATAACCGGCTCAGGTTGGGAGGGGGACAAGAAGCGGACTTCCGAGCCAAATTTAGGTTCGGGGAAAAAGCGAGACCATGATGGAGAACGCAAGCGGAAGTACGAGCGGTACACCCTGCTAGCCGTACCAGTCTATGAGATCTATGAAGACATCAAAGACTCGGGACTCCTCCGCCAGCCTGAGCCGATGAGGTCGAAGAACCGTAATCGTGACAAGCACTGCTTGTTCCACAGCAACCACGGGCACCACACCGGTGACTGCCACCAGCTCCAGGACGAGATCGAGCGCCTCATCCGTCAGGGACACCTGGCTCGGTTCACAGCTGAGCGTAAAGAAGATCGAGGCGCCACTGAGGAGATCGACAATGCCCCCCGAGGGGTCCACATCAACGTCATCTCCGGAGGGACAACATCAGGAGGCGACAGCAACCGAGGAAGGAAGCGTCATGCCGAGCGGGCGAACCGAGCCATAGAGCCTCCCAAGGCCCCGCCGAGTGAGCCCCAGGTCATAGTCTTCTCCGACCAAGACCTGGAAGGGCTGAGCACCCCGCATGATGACGCTCTCGTGATCTCGACTACGATAAACCATTGTAACGTAGATAGGATTCTGGTTGACAATGGGAGTGCCCCTGATGTATTGTCTTATGACTGTTTACTTAAGATGGGGGACGATCGATCCAAGCTCCGCCCGGTCCGAACCCCCTCTGCGGGTTTAATGGCCTGGCCATCTATCCCGAGGGAGCCCTAAGCCTACCAGTTACCCTCGGCACCCCACCCAGAACCGTTACGGTCATGGTGAACTTCATAGTGATCAAAGGTATGATAGCGTACAATGCCATCTTCGACCGGGGGATCCTCAGCCGAATAAAGGCCGTACCATCTACCTATCACCAGAAAATGAAGTTCCCCACCAAAAATGGGTTGGGGGAAGTCCGAGGTAACCAAGCCACGGCCAGAAGGTGCTATAATATCTCGGTAGAGGCCACAAGGCCGGATGGGAAGGACAAGGGCCCCCGGGGAGTCGAGGATAAAGCCGCAACCACCGAACCTGGTGGCGAATTACTGACGGTTTTCTTAAACGATGACTAGACCCTAGGAGTAAGGATCGGAGCCGACCTACCGCCCAAGGTTCAGCAGTAATATAAAGAGTTCCTTTCTGAGTATGTCTGATTTTTTGCCTGGGCTGATGACCAACTCCCTGGGATACCAAAGGAGACTGTAATGCACAAGCTCAACCTCGACTCCGCCGTAAAGCCTGTTCAGCAACGCAGAAGGAAGCATGCACCCGAAAAATAGGCGATCATCAAGGCACAAGTCACCAAGGGACAAGAGACTGACCTCTTCAGACCGGTCCTGTACCCGACGTGGCTAGCCAACGTCGTCCTGGTACCCAAATCTTCAGGCAAATGGCGGATGTGCGTGGACTTCACTGATCTGAATAAGGCCACTCCTAAGGACTGCTATCCGTTACCGAGCATCGACCAATTGGTCGACTCAACCTCAGGCAATGAGATACTCAGCTTCCTGGACGCCTATTCAGGTTATCATCAGATCAGAATGGATCCTGAAGACATCGAGAAGATCGCCTTCATCACCGACTATGGCGTATGCTGCTACACCCGGATGCCTTTCGGGTTGAAGAACGCCGGAGCCACGTATCAAAGGCTGGTCAATCACATGTTCGAGGAGCAGTTAGGTCAGAACATCGAGGCTTACATTGATGACATGCTCGCCAAGACCTCCAAGGCCCAAGATCACTTTACCGACCTCGCCGAAACCTTCGGCACCCTCCTGAAGTACAACATGAAGCTCAATCCTGCCAAGTGCGCCTTCGGAGTGAGATCTGGGAAGTTCCTGGATTTCTTGGTCACTCAACGCGGGATCGAGGCCAACCCCGACAAGGTCCAGGCCATCCTGGACATGCGCCCTCCCACCTGCATCAAGGACGTCCAGCGCCTAACCGGGTGTGTCGCCGCTCTCAGCCGGTTCCTGTCCCGTGCGGCCGAACGATGCTTGCCCTTCTTCAAACTTTTGAGGGGGTCCAAATTGGCACCTGCTACGTTCGCATGGGATGAGGAATGCCAGAGAGCGTTCGCCGAACTAAAGGAGTTCTTGGCCTCACCCCCAGTGCTCTCCAAGCCCGTTCCGGGCGAAGTCTTGCTGCTCTATCTCTCGGCAACACCATCCACAGTCAGCTCGGTCCTGGTCAGAAATGACTCGGGAATCAAGAGGCCGGTCTACTACACCAGCAAGGTGCTCAACGAGGCTGAAAGGAGGTACCCCGCAACTGAGAAACTCGTGCTAGCGTTGGTTACCTCCGCCAAGCGCCTCCGACCCTATTTCCAAGGCCACCCCATCACCGTGCTGATCGGCAAACCATTGAAAAAGATTCTGGCCCACCCCGAAGCTTCGGGGCGACTCGTCAAATGGGCCATCATGCTTGGGGCCTACGATATCTCATATCGCCCGCGCTCGGCTTTGAAAGGCCAAGCGCTCGCCGACTTCATCACCGAGAGTACCATCCCGACTGAAGAAAGATCCCCGTCCGCACCCGGGCCAACCTGGGAACTGTTCGTCGACGGATCATCTAATTCGGTCGGTAGTGGTGCCGGAATCCTCCTGAGGTCCCCCAAAGGAGTAGAGCTATAGTACGCCTTGAAATTCAGCTTTCAGGCATCCAACAACGCTTCCAAGTACGAGGCCCTTATCTCGGGAGCACGCATGGCCCGACGGTTGGGGGCTGAGCGAGTCAAAATCTACACAGACTCCCAGCTGGTCACTAGCCAAGTCAACGGCGAATACGAAGCTCGAGAGGCACCAATGATCAAATACCTCCAGCTGGTCAGAGACCTGGCCCAACAATTCGAGGGATTCGAGGTAGTCCGAATAGCTCGGGAGGAAAACTCCCGACGAACGCCCTCTCTCGGTTGGCCTCATCCCTCGACCTGGAAGGTACCCGATCGGTCCTCCTTGAAGAGCTAGAGGGCCCGAGCATTGACTCGGAGCTCCTTACTGTTGACTCGGCCATTCCGAGCGACTGGCGCACCCCCTACCTGTCGTGGCTCCGGGACTCCCAAGAGCCTTCCGACCCTCGAGAAGCCCGCAGAATGAAGTACCAAGCCCGGCGCTTCGTCATTCTAGACGACACTCTCTACCGGAGATCTTTCTCCGGTCCCCTCTTGAAGTGTCTCGGCCCCGACGAAGCCAGCCGGGCCATCCAAGAGATTCATGAAGGTCTGTGCGGAGCGCATTCAGGAGGAAGATCGCTCGCCAGGATCCTGCTACGGCAGGGTTACTGGTGGCCCACCCTGCAGCGCGACTGCACGACCCACGTACAACAGTGCGACCGATGCCAGCGATTCGACCACTTAGTCCATCTGCCGGCTACGGAGCTCGTCACCATTACCGAGCCTTATCCCTTCGCTCGGTGGGGAATCGACATTCTCGGGCCGTTTCCTACGGCTCAGTCTCAAAAGAGTTCATCATCGTCGCCATCAACTACTTCACCAAATGGATCGAGGCTGAAGCCACGGCAAGGATCACCGAGACAGTCGTCTGGAGTTTCGTCTGGAAGTCGATCATCTGTCGTTACGGCATCCCCCGGGTGATAGTGAGCGACAACGGTCGGTAATTTGACTCTCGATATTTTCGAGACCGATGCACCGACCTAGGTATTCGCAACCACTTCACTTCGGTCGCCCACCCTCAGGCCAACGGGCTGGTCGAAAATGCCAATAAGACTATCTTAAAAGGCATAAAGACCAGACTCAGCAAGGCCAAGGGTAGCTGGCTTGAGGAACTGCCTAGCGTACTTTGGTCACATAGAACGACTCCCAAAATGGCAACCGGTGAGAGTCCTTTCCAGTTGGTGTATGGCACTGAGGCCGTTATTCTGTTAGAGGTCACCAACCCTTCTCTCCGAGTCATCCGCTTCTCGCCCGAGGTAAACGAGCAAAAGCTACTCGAGAATCTCGACCTAGCAGATGAACTCCGAGAGATCGCCAGCATCCGAGCAACGGAATACAAGCATCGCCTCACCCGATACTACAACGCCAAAGTCCGAGACAGACACTTCCAGCCGGGAGACTTCGTCCTCAGGAAAGCCGAAGCCTCTCGACTAGTAGAGGCGGCGAGCAAGCTATCCCCTAACTGGGAAGGCCCCTACCGAGTGGTCGAGACGCTCGGGAAAGGTGCGTACAGGCTAGCTACAATGGAAGGGGAACCCATCCCTCGGACGTGGAACGCAGCCGCACTACGCAAGTTCTACTTTTAAAGATGTGCAAATAATTTGAGGGAAATAAAATTCTCTTCTTTTCATTCAAACAATTGTTGGTACATCAGAAAGGCAAAAGCCAGTACATCGCATAGCAAAAAGCAAAAAATCCATCTAGCACCACTACAAGAGGCCATCGCTCGGCCAACTCGGTCTTGATCTCCTTGCGTCTAGCCACTGACTCTGCCTCGCGCAGAAACTGGCTCGGTCAAAGGGTGTCGACCCAATTGGCTCGGGTGGCCCGTGACAAAGGTGACAGAAGGATTAAAAAGAAGGAAGGCTACCTTCCAAGTTGAACTTGGAAGAGGAAGAGGGAAGGAACGCCTATGAAGGCCTCCTTCTTTCCAACCTGCCAATTCTTTGGAACGTAGAGAGAGCAAGCAGCCTCCGCAGAGTGAAAGAAATGACGGGGGAGGGCCCAGAAAGGAGGGAGCTTAATTTGCTTCCTCCCCACCCCTGGAGCGAGCAGAGAGAGAGTGGCGGCGGGTGTCCCGGATGCCCCCATCCGTCCTCCATCTCGGCGCCCCCCAGGAAGCCTCGCGGGAACTGGTAAAGGGTAAACGGCGTGCCTCCGCACGTCGAACCCTCTCCAGATCCGCGCGACGACCATCGGACCCATCTCAAGCCCGCGTGACGACCGTCGGACCTGCTCAACAGCCCAAAGCAGTAAGAACTCTCTGCTCCTCAATCACCGGTAGCGTCGTCTTCCGAAGGATCCTCCATGCTCCGAATGCCACGACACAGCGCAACGTGAAGAAGGGACGAGGAAAGACTGTTAGGGAAAATCCTAAGCGGTGGAGAGGAAGGGATGCCCTCCGATCTTTTTATAGGCTAAGGGAGGCTACTTGCCTTAAATGACTCCCACCTCAAAAACATGCCAAAGGAATTCTCCCCTCTGAACGGTCACCTCAAATCCCTCGTTTTCCGCCTCAGCGGGATACACGAAGCAACCTGGCATTCAAAGCGTAAAAACACGGAAAGACACCCTGTCAGGAATCCATCCAACCAGCATGCAAAAACCACGCAGGACGTATCGGCACTTTCCAACTACTACAGATACGCTAATCGAACCACGGCAAGGAAGGCAAGAAGCAAGTAAGTCATTTATTGCCTTGCAAAAAGAAAATCTTTCTTTTTTTAGAAAAGGGAAAGAGACAAATAAAGAAAGAGGTAAAATAGAGGAATACATCATGCCTCAGGCCCACTTTGAAGCTCGAGAACGGAAGGCACCGGTGTTTCACCCCCGGCACCCTCGGTGACGGCCGACCCTGGCACTGACCCCGCCTGTGTGGGAACTGCCTCTACCGCGAGCCCTCCCAAGGTAGCCGGAGTTGGTGACCCCACCGGAGAAAAGCTCTTTGGATCTTCCCCGCCCGACGCAGAGGAGCTAGAAAACGACTCGTCCGAGTCATAGCACTGGCCAGAGGGGAAGTCGATCCCGGAATCTTGTGCATCGGCATAGGCAACGTCCCGGCGGTAACCCTGCTTGAACCCTTTGCGGATGCCTCGGTGAAGTGCTGCCTCGTAGTGTGGAAGGGCAGCTTCCTGCAAGTCGGCTAGGTAGGCCTTCGAGCCCCTGTATTACTCGATCGCCTCCGCTCCGACCAGCCCCATTCTCTCGGCAAGCTCGGCCGACTTCCGCTCCGCCTCGACCGCACGCTCCTCGGCCTCTGCTGATCGCCTCTCTGCCTCAGCCGACTTCAGCTCAGCCTCGGCCGCCCGCTCCTTGGCCTCCGCCAATCTCTCCTCCGCCTCAGTTCGGTCGGCCTCGGCCTCAAAACGAAGGTGCTCCGCTGCCTCCGCTCGGTCCACCAGCTCGGCGCGCTCAGCCTCCCAACGGCCGTCCAGCTCGAGATGGTGAAGGCGCTCCTCCTCAAGAAGTTTGCTTTTCCTCTCAAGCGATTCTCGGGCCTTGGCCAGCTGCTCGGTCAGCACTCCGACCTCTAGACCGCTCGATCGCAATGACTCCTTAGTCACAGAGAACTCCCGACGGAGCCCCTCATGCGCCTCGTTGAGTCAAGCCAGCTTCCTCTCACACCCTCCGAGGGTCCAAGCCAAGTTCGATCGCTCTGACTCCGTCCGGGCGTAAGTCTCTGCCATCATGGCCCCCATCTAAGCCATGACCAGGCCGCCCTCCATGATGACGTCGAGAACCCCGGGAGGAGAATGACGCCTGTCTCCCCCTTTCATCCTCGCGGACACCTCACAGCAAAGCTGATACAGAGCGCTCGAGACGTCGAGCCTCTCCAAGGACACCGGCATGGGCACCCGCTCTGCCCCCGGTGCCGCACTGGAAGGTCCGGATCGAGCTGCGGGTTCAGCCGCTCCGCGCACTACGGTCGGCTGGGGTTGCAACGCCCCTGCGGGCGAACCCCTGGCCTCGATCGGCGCTACGAGCTCAGCCGACCCATGCACCACGGACGTTTGGGGCTGCGACGCCTCTACAGGCGAACCCCTGATCTCAACTGTCTCGGCCCGCGCATCGCCACCCAAGACATCACCCACCTCGACCGGTCCCCCCGTCTCGGCCTCGGCTATTTTTTACTTCGGCCCCCTCTGTTCCCACCGAGGGGAGAGCCGACCCATCGTCACCATCCTCTGAGGGGCCCCTGGTCTCCTTGGCCCTCTCTCGCTCGGCGGATGGGGGAGCCAGCCCGGTTGGGTCGGCCCCATCTTGCCCCCGAGAGGGGAGCACCGCCGAACCAGAGTTGCCCCCGGCAGTGATGAGGAGACCGGCCTTCTTGGCCCGTTTCCTGGCCTTCGCGGCTTCCCGCAACCTTCCCTCCATGGGATCCTTGCGCTTTGCGCCGCCCGGCCGTGAGGCCCCCTCGGAAGCCGCCCCCTTGCCCTTATCTCGGGCTTGGGAGCGACCCACCAGGACGCTCGACTCATCAGCCGCCGAGTCGTCAGCAAGATCGATGATCTCAGCAACTTCCTCCAGAGGCTCCCACCTAGTGTCTGCAACAGAGGAGAAGGCGTGATCAGGAAAAGAAAGGCAACCCCCAAAGAAAAACCTAGATGGTGGTACCTGACGGCTTCAGCCGCGTGAGAAGACACCGCTCGACATTCTCCGGCGTCACCATCTCCTCGGTAGACTGGTGATGCTTGAGCAGATGAGCGGCATACTCTTCCACATCTGAAGGGAACTCCTCCTGCCGGGGAGGGATATTCGGGTGAAAATTGGGCATCACTTGGCATCTCCAGGTTTCCTCCACCGAATGTATCTTCACCCAGAAAAATTGGGTCTTCCACCCTTTATGCGAGGAATCCTTCGCCGCCAGCAAAATGTAGCTCCTGTTCCTCCTCGCCTGGATGAAGTAAAAACCTTTCCCCGCCGACGGATGCACCTTCAACTCAAAGAAATAATGGAAAAGGTCCAGAGAAGGAGGAACCCTACACTGACGGCAGAGAATTCGAAAGGCAGAAAGGAGGAGGTACGAGTTGGCAACCAACTGAATGGGCGCCAACTGAAAAAAATTGAGGAGTGTGAGGACGAAGGGCTCGAAGGGGTGGCGAAACCCGCTCTTCCACGCCAGAAGAAAGGTGTAGATGTGGCCCGTGCGGTCATCCAGACTCATCTCATATGGCGCAGCAGCAACAAAGTTGTACCTAAGAGGCAGACGGAACGTGTGCTCCAGCCTCTTCACCTCAGCTTCCCCCAGTTCGCTGCGATTCGGGACGGGCGCTCTCGCCACCGGTTCGTCGCCCCATCCTTCAGTACACAAACGATGGTCCGCCATGGATTCCGAGGAAGAGCTGGAAGAAGAATTCTCAAGGGATCTCGAAGATTCCGGGGGAGGAGGAAGCTGTCGGACCGCCTCCGCAGTAATCCTCGCCAACTCCTCAATCGCCGCCGCAAGTCTCTGCTCCTCCGCTATGTCTTCACGGCGCATCAAGGAGCCCCAAAAGCAAAAAAGTGAAGGAAAGCCAAAACCCTTAAGAGTCTAGAATGACAACCAGCGCCCAACGCCTATAAACCCTCGTGGGAGGCGACGCGTCGCTCCGACCTCTGAGAAAAAGGGGGTCCATCAGGATCATAATTATTACGGGCCCAGGTGACCACGGCACGTGGCTTCATAACACCGCCAGATCTCCACCCACCTGAGCCACGCCGGTCCAAAACCCTCAAATACTACTCGTCTGAGCCTCCTTTGGCTCGGGAGTAGGAGGGGGACAAGTGGAGAGGGGGATTTTTGTAGCCCATTCAAAGAGCAGCCCGACTAGGCCCGACAGGACCCAACGAGGCCAAGCTCGCCTAAGTGACAGCCCACAGGGCCCACTCAGGGAAGAAAGCCCAATAAAAAATCGCTCGAGGACACAACCTTCCTAGGCGGCCTCTAGGCTCGGAGGGCCCGAGTGTCGGTCAGGTCACAGGAAAGGTCCGGCCCAAGCCATATCTCCGCCCGGGAGAAGAAGGCGTACGCCGACCCATCCGACCCATCCTCTTCTGAGCTAAGCCTATCGCCCGATAGGGTTGGCCTCTCTGAGCTCGGAACGGCCGACGATTGCTTATCCTTTGCAACCGTTAAGAGTCCACAGCAGGCAGGAATTTAGGAAGGCAAGAGACTTCTTCTTCCCAAGGTGATAACGCTCCCCCGATAAGGCAATAAAAGCCCACGATGAGGACGTAACCCCCACCTGAAACCCCTCGGCTTACAGGACTCCAGGAAACGGCGTACTATTTAAACCAGGGAGACCCTCCGACGAAGGTAAGGGCAATGATACGCTCAAAGCTCCTGAGCAAGAACCACTTCACCCTCTGGTGGAGAGGGATCTCACGCACAAGCTCTCACCTCCCTTTATTGCTCCCGCCATAGCTCCACTGACTTAAGCATCGGAGGGTTTTCCCCAGGGATCCTCCCTGGGCCCCCAGATCCGTTTCCCTGTCTTATAGTTCACTACCTGGTGATCCTCCATCCGCTCAGGACCAGCGCGAGATCACGCCTCTTCAACAACAGAGAACGTTTTTTCTTTAAAAGGAAAAAGACATACAAAAAGAGGAAGCAAAGTAGATACATTAGGCCTCTAGTCCACCTTGAAGCTTGGAAGTGGAAGGCTCAAGCGGTTTGCCCTCGGCACTCTCGACGATAGCCGACCCTAGCACTGACCCCACCGGCGTGGGAACTATCTCGGTTGCATGCCCTCCCGAGACATCCGGAGCTGGCGACCCCTTGGGCGAAGAGCCCTCCTGATCTTCTTCCTCCGACGCCGAAGCAGAGGAGCCGGAGGATGACAGATCCGAGTCATAGCATTGTCCAGACGGGAATTCAATTATCCCGGACGCCTGCTCCTCGGCATAAGATACGGTCCGGTCGTAGCCCTACTTGAACCCCTTGCGGATGCCTCGGCGAAGCGTTGACTCGTAGTAGGGGAGGGCAGCCTCCTTAAGGTCGACCCGGTAGGCCTCCAAGCATATGTACTGCTCAGGTGCCTCCGCCCCGGCCAATCCCACCCTACCAACGAGCTCGGCCTTCTCCCACTCCGCCTCGGCTATTTTCCGCTCAGCCTCAGCCGTCCGCTCCTCGGCCTCCGCCGCCCGCTTCTCCGCCTCGGCTCGATCGGCCTCGGCCTCCCCCCGAAGGCGCTCAGCTTCCTCCGCCCGGTCCACCAGCTCAGAGCGCTCGGCCTCCCACCGGCCATCCAGCTCGACGCGAACAAGGCGCTCCTCTTCAAGAAGCCTGCTCTTCCTCTCGAGTGATTCGTGGGCCTTAGCTAGCTACTCGGTTAGTGCCCGGGCCTCCACCTGGCTCGACCGTACCAGTTCCCTAACTGAGGAAAGCTCCTGCCGAAGCCCATCACGCTCCTCGACAAGCCGAGCCAACTTCCTGTCAGACCCACCGAGGGTCCAGGCCAGGGTTGCCCGCTCTGACTTCAACCGAGCATATGCTTCCGTCAGAGTGGCCCCCATCTGGGCCAGGACCAAGCCGCCCTCCATAATTGCCTCGAGGACTACGAACGGGGAGTGCTGCCTGCTTTCCCCCCCTTACCTTCACAGCTATGCCATGACACACCTAATACAAATGGCCCTGGATGCCAAGCCTCTCCAAGGCTTCCGGAGTGGAGATCCCCCCTTCGGTCGGTATCCCACCAGTCGGCCCAGACCGAGCCGCGGCCTCGGTCGCCTCTCTTGTCTCGGTCGAATTTTCCAGCGACCCTCCGACCTGGACCTGTTTGGCACCTGCACCGCCACCTGGAGCGTCACCCACCCCAATCTCGATCGCAGCCCCAGCGTCACCTACCTCATCCACAGCCCCCTCAGCTTCCGCCGAGGGGAGAGCCGGGCCAGCGCCGCTGCCAATCACAGAAGCAACCTCGGCCCCCTCGACTCCGACTGAGGGGAGAGCCGAACCAGCGGGTGTCTGGACAGAAGAATGATATAGTCAGAAAAAGAAAAAAATGGTCTCAACATCCGAAGAAGAGTCTAATTTGTGGCACTTGAACCTGACGGATGCAGCCGCGAAAGAAGACATTGCTCGATGTTCTCTGGAGTAACCAGCTCTTCTGTGGACTGGCGACGCTTCAGCAAGATAGTCGCATACTCCTCCACGTGTGGAGAGAACTCATCCTACCTGGGAGGGATATTCGGATGGAAATTGGGGATTACGGGACACCTCCAGGTCTCCTCTACCGAGCAGATCCCCACCCAGAAGAATTGAGTTTTCCACCCCTTATGCGAAGAATCCTTCACATCCAAGGAGATGCAGCTCCTATTCCGCCTCGCCTGGATAAAATAGAAACCTTTCCCGGCCGAGGGATGCGCCTTCAACTCGAAACAATAGTGAAAGAGGTCCAAGGAAGGAGGAACCCCGCATTGGCGGTAGAGGATGTGAAAGGCGGAAAGGAGAAGATAAGAATTGGCTACCAACTGAATGGGCGCCAACTGGAAAAAATCAAGAAGCTTAAGAATGAAAGGCTCGAAGGGAAGGTGGAACATGCCTTTCCATGACAGAAGGAAGGTACAGATATGGCCTGTACGAGAGTCCAAGCTCGTCTCGTGCGGAGCAGACGCGGCAAAGCAAAAGTTGTGGGGTAGGCGAAACTAGTGCTCCAGCCTTCTCACCTCCGCCTCCCCCAGTTCACTGCAGCTTGGAATCGCCACCTTCACCACCGGCTCATCCTCCCACTCTTCAGCATCTGGACGCTGATCCGCCATGGAATCCAGAGAAGAGCTTGAAGAAAGACGCTCTCGGGACCCCGAAGATTCTGGAGGAAGAGGAAGCCGTCGGACTGCCTCTGCAGTTATCTCCGCCAACTTCGCGAACGCCGCTGCGAGCCTCTGCTCTTCCGTCGTGTCCTCACGATGCATCAAGGAGCCCTAAAAGCAAGCGCGAAGGAGAGCCAAATCCTAAAGACAGAGGGAGTCTGGAGCGACGATAAGTGCGCAACGCCTATATTCTCACGCAGAAGGCGGCGTGTCGTTCCGACCTCTGAGAAAAGGGGGCCCCTTTAGTTCAAATCCGTCAGGATCATCATTATTACGGGCCCAGTGACCACGACACGTGGCTTACTAACACCGCCAGATCTCCACCCACCTGAGCCACGCTAGTCCAAAACCCTAAACAGCTACTCTTCCGAGCTTACTAAAGCTCAGGAGTAGGAGGGGGACAAGTGGAGAGGGGGATTTCTGTAGTCCATCTAAGAGCGGCCGAACTAGGTCTATCAGGACGAAACGAGGCCCAGCTCATCCAAGTGATAGCCCCGCAGGGCCCACTTAGGCTAAAAATCCCAATAAGATCATTCGGGATCACAACCTTCCTCGGCGGCCCTTGGGCTCGGAAGGCCCGAACATCGGTCAGGTCAGAGAAAGACCCACACCCGATCTATCCCCTCACCGGGATAAAGGAAGGCGCACAATGCCCACTCCGACCTATCTTCACCCGAGCTATGCCTATAACCCGGACATGGTTGGCACCCCTCATGCTCGAGTCGACCGACGAACGCTTATCCATACTGCCGTTGAGAACCCTTTATAAGCAGGAGTTTATGAGGATAAGGGACCCATGATCCCTCAAGGCTATAAAGACCCCATGATGAGGATGTAAAGAGCCCACGTTAAGGACGTAACTCCCGCCTAAAACTCCTCAGCTTACGGGACTCATGAGGCCAGTGCACTATTTAAACCTGGGACTCCCTCCAACGAAAGGTAAGGGCAAACATACGCCTAAACTCCCTGAGCAGGAACCACTTCACCACCTTGGTGTAGAGGGATCTCGTGCATCTCCTTCCTCCTCCCTACATAGCTTTCACCATTGCTCTACTGACTTAAGCATCGGAGGGTTTGCCCCAGGGAACCATCCCTGGGCCCCCTGATCCATTTCCCTTCCTTACAGTTCACTATCCGGTGATCATCTCCTCAGCTCAGGACCAGCGCGAGATCACGCCTCTTCACTTGACATTAATGGGACCCGGTCTAGTCCTGGGAGGAGCGTCCGGAAGTATTTGTGCCCAAGGGAGTTGAATGACCTGGTGTGACATTGCACCAAAGTACTTGCTCGCTAGATTGACCTAGACAATTCACATGATATTTGATACTTGCTACTTGTACATGAGTGATTGCTTGACTTGTTATATGACATGCTTGACTTGCTACTTGATTTTCTTGGCCCGGAAGGGGTATATATATATATATTTCGAACTCAATTCTTATATGGCCAATCTACAGTTATGTTCACTTACATATGCTCTTCATTTGTTATGCTTACCATTCTTGTTATTGTTCATTAGGCTATACGGGGCAAAGTGCTACTCTATAGGAGCCACCTCTTGAGTCTGTAATGGAGCAAAGTGCTACATAGTGGGATCCACCTCTTGAGCCTGCATGAGCCATCTCTAGATTCTCTCAATGCTAGTTCTTGAAGTTTACCTTTTTGCTATATCTCTTTGAAAGTGAACTCTCTATTATACTTCTTTGACATCTATTGTCCTCGTGATTACATCCTTATACTTGATTTTTATTTTATCTCTTTCCTATCTTAAATAGATTGTTAAAAGACACTAATCACTTAAATTTACTTATGTTGAGATGTAATTCTTACTGAGCTTTATGCTCATGTAGTGTTAATTAACATTTTTTAGGTTATCTCGAGGATAGCTAGCGGGAATGGGCAAGAGTGTTGGAGTGCACCAAGATATCTTAGTGGACCCTATTTCTTATTTTAGAATTGAGAGTCATTTGTTATGAGAGATATCTTCTAATTATGAAGAGTTAGTGTTATGGAATTATCTATTGTTTAATTGCAGGGTTTTGTAAACTTGAAATCTTATAGTTGAGAATTTTATATTAAGTGAGAATTTCTAGTCTTGAGTGAGTGAGGGGTTTCTCCCCTATCGCGCTTCGATATTTCCATAATTGGGGCGTGACACAAACTATCATGTCCTTGTCCTCTGTCAGGCTATTTCCTTTCCAACTTCCATCTAGGTCCACTACTAAATACCTGACATCGCTTCCACTAGATGAATGGGGTACTCACCCTGCACACTCGCCATCATATTTCCCTAACTCTCTATCCTGTCGGTGCCACTGACCACAATGCTCCGAGTAATGACACAACAATCAACATGGCTGACATAGCCAAAAATAATCTTACACCGAGGAAACAACCCTCTCTATTGATCAAAATCCTTCGATACCAATCCTATGAAATCCTTCCATTTCTTGCCATCACTACGATCCTGGATCTATTGGTTATGGGCCCACGATGCTTCCGTTGCGCACTCTGCACAACACGCAGAATCATCATAGACAACTTGACATCCGCATTCCAAACATTTCTCAACGCAGCTGGCTAACTCCAGAAAATAGGGTAAGAAAAGCTCAAATACCTCAAAACTAGAGCACTGACTCTCTCTCCTGATCTAGCAATCCTCTTGTGACTCCGCAGGCACCGATCCACAATGTATCGAAAACCATAACACCAGCCATGAATTCTCGCACACATAGCCTAGTTGTTACTCAACCTTCCATAATAATGCCAACACACCCCCACGCATCAAGGGGAGGGCATAAATTCTCACGGGCAACCACACTTCCAAAATGTAGAATACTTCTCACATGAACTCCTTGGCATACACGTGGAGGTCAACCAAACCAAACCAAACCTGTGTTGAAGAATGGCAGGATTCAACCAAAACATAATTCTCTCCAACCAAGGAGACACAAACATACCTCCTACGAAGCGGGAGGTCTCCACGCTTGACCCGACCTTCGAATCTCACGCATGCTAGGAGCCTCACCTTCCAGCACCATGGAAAACCATCGCTACTGTTAGGTCAGCTCCTCTGACAATACTCACCGAGTGTCCTGCCGAACCACACTAGCAGCATCTCCCGGCACACTATCACAACTTGTCGAACAGCAACTCACCATGTCTCAAGCACTGATTCTATTGGTTGCCAGCCACACTCTGCCATAGCGGTTGAGCTGGCCGCCGCTGCTGCATGCTCTCTTCCTATGCCTGTCTCTTATCCTGGAATTACTAACTCATGAGAACACTTACCGGGGAGGGAAGAAATCACTAAAGATGCCAGGCTCGAAGGCTACCACACCATTAACCACAGAACATTATTCCCTCGAATCTGTCCTAATGGACACCAGTCCATTCTCAATTTCTGGGTCCTCAAAATGTCTGCCTCCTGAGTTGCTACTGCTCGGACCACCACGCCCGGAACCACCACACGAACAATGATCGACACTTGCCTCAGCTTATCCTCAAGTCTCAAATTTGCCACTAAACCTCCACGCTTCCTCTGCTACCTCGCTCGACACATCTAGTGCATTGCATCATGGCCCTAATTCCATAATTTGGGCCCAGAACTAAGCCACCGCCATACTATCCCAAATCGATCCAGGGCTAACACAGCCCATTCATGCACAGATGTGCAGGACTTAAAACTCATCGGGACATCTCTGCCCATTCCTGCCTTGAAATCTATCTAAAATAATCGGGACTAACACATCATCTCCGACACCACAGAGCATGATGAAAATGTCAGGCTCGATAGCTAACAACTCACCAGAAAGGTCCACCACTCGTCCGAGCACTCTCTCGATCAAGGCATCCGCTCCACCACCTCAAAACACAACCTTGACGCCTCAGAGGCTAGCTAAATCTTGAACAGGGGTGGCCCAAAACGCCATTAACACCTTTGGAGCACACTCATGGCCACCTAGCCACGAACTACCCTCGCTAGCCATCGACCTCATCGCTGGTATCTCTAATGCTGCATCACAAAATCGCACCTACCGACAAAACTCTGCCCAACTCAGCACATCTGGAGCCACCACCACTAGGGAAAATAAGTCTCTATCTTACTCCCTAAGCCCCCTACTGGCACTCTGACAACAACCGGATCCGCCTTCACAGTGCCATCACCGCGCACTCTAGCTCTCACGCGAGAAACAACGCAGTAAATAAACATAAAAATCTTATGCCAGCTGCCAACTATACTAGAACTTATGGACTGTGGAACACTACAATTATCTCAAATTCCCATGTACGTCCACAACTCCACTCTGATACCATCTGTAACGACCTAAGATCCAGATACCGGGAATTACCTGATACCATTCTGTTGGCTCGGGTGCAACGACAATCAAGAGGGGGGTGAATTGATGAGCCTACTAAAATTGCCTAATTAATGTGAATACTCATACCAAAATGAAGATTAGAAGTAAATTCAGAAATTAGACACAATTAGATATGATGGGAATAGAAATTGATCTATCAAGTTGAATCTCAACAATTAATTAAGCGTGAATGCTCTATAAGGTGAGATTGATATTGTAATTAATATAGCAAATTGAATATCAAGAATTTGGAAATTCACTCACACTCACGAACCAATGTCTTGAACACACAATCTGCACTTAAAAACACCAATCTGCTAACAGTGATGTGTGTGTGGGAAGAAGATCGAACACATAGAACAGTCAACCAAATACTTGTGAATGGAGATAGGAAAGATGGAACAATCGCACAGACAATCACAGAGTGGCACAACGATTTTTTAGGTGGTTCGGCCGGACACTCCCGTCTGACTACGTCCACCCTTCACCAAACCCGGTGAGACTTCCACTATCTTGTGAACACCCTACAAGACAATACACAAGGAGCCACGCTCCACCACACACGTAGGCAAACACATGCATACACACGGGGTACAACCCCCAACCACACAGGTAGGCTAGCACCTGCACACACACGGGGAACAAGCTTCCCAACCACACACGCAGGCTAGCACCTGCATACACACATGGTACAACCCCCAACCACACACACAGGCTAGCACCTGCACACACAGGGGAACAAGCTCCCCAACCACACACTGGTGTAAAATTAAAGTTCAAAAATGAAAATAAAACAACAACGAACGACGGAAAATAATGTAGCTTTTGAAGAAGCACTTTGATTGAAAGATCTGATGCTCTGCTATCTAGCAGCAAGGGGATGAGCTCCTCTCTCCTTTCTCTTCTCTTTCTTCTCCACCAAGTCTCTTCTTCCTCTTCACATGTGCTCTCCAACGAAGCTCAGGGCATCTCTCCTTTCTTTTCTCCCTCTCAGATTTTCTTCCGAAATGCTCAGGGCTTCTCACTGCTCTTTTCTCCCTCTCACGTCTTCTTCTTCTCCAGGGTGGATGACTGTATTTATAGAAGAAATACAATGGATAATTTTTCATTTCCAAGCTATTTTATGATTGGTCCATGATAAAAGTAGAATATTCTAACCTAGAACCTTTCTAGAAATCGAGGCACGTGACCTAGAGGCATGTGCCAATGATTGGAGAAAGAAACCACGTGACTGCTTAAAGACTCACGTGTCTGTACGGCTAAGCTCTGGTCATTCAACTGAGTTGACAGTTCAGTCGACTGAATCTTCCATGTCTGCTGACTTGGTGCTGTTAGCTTCACACGATATGAGTCGACCTAGTTGGCTTGGTAGGTCGACTCAGTGTTTCCTTACACGAGCATCAGCACACGAGGATCAGTTCAGTCAGGCTGAGCAACCTCGAAGATGTCTGTCTACTCTTCTGCATATCTGTCGACTGAATTGGACTTAGTCGACTGAGTTGAAACTTAGTCGACTAAAATTACCTTTGTTCATTCAACCTAACTGGAGAATTCTGTTCAGATGAGCTACTGGGAGACTAACTCTGTCGACTTGACTTGCTTCTTATTAACGTTCTATAGACCCAAGGCTTGATTTTATAAAGTTGACTTCATCAAGGATTCAACAGGATTCCTTTGAATGACCTATCGACATGAGCTTTGATCCTATCGACTAAAATTTAAGCTTTGCCCTTTGCATCTATTCTAGATGAGGAAATCTGTTCTTGGAAGAGAGGATTCTCAGCAGTCCTTCTAGATGATGAAGTCTGGAGAAGTGTGCATAGTTTAAGTTCATGTCTGTCGACCTGGCTATTGACCCTATTGACCTTAGTTTGATCATGTCGACCTATATTTAACTCATCCTTCAGGTATTTTTACTGATTTCACTTCATCTGCTTCTGGATGGCCATGAAGTCGACTCTTCTGTTCTTCTGTCTATCAGAATAGATCATGTCAACCTGCTTTATTTTCCTGTTGACAGAGAAGCTTAAACAAGGCTCAAATACTTAAATTAATTTGAAGTGAATTCAATCAACTTTTTTATTTCCCGAGAAATTTATATGATAATTCAGATTGTGTCAGAGATCATGAGAATAATGACTTATAGTTCAGTCATCATCAAAACTTTCACACAACATTATCTCAAATTCCCATGTACGTCCACAACTCCACTCTGATACCATCTGTAACGACCCAAAATCCAGATACCAGGAATTATCTGATACCATTCGAATCTTGGTCCGCCACTCACAAGCTGGAAGGTTCAGAAGGGTTATTTAGGTGTATGGAAGTACATTAAAATTTAAAATAATGTAGGAAATAACTATAGGATTAACTGTTTAAATGATAGGAAATAAATTATATTTTCAATTAATAAATTAACCAGATAGTTCAGTCCACAAAGTATAGTCTACATGGAAAGAAATGTACTCTATTGCCGGGTACGCCCCCGGCCTTGGCAAGCTGGCAACTACGAACCTCAGCATTGCACCTTTGAAACTCGAGGAGGAACTATAACACCTGAAAAGGAAGGGGTGAGTCTCATCTCATTGGCTCAGTAGGGGTCCCGCGGATCCCCACTTTGAAGCAACGACGGTAAACAACAATGATAACAACAATAATAACGACAACAACAATAGAAGTAGCAACAACAACAATATCAACAGAAGTAATAGCCATAGTTGGAACAGTAACAATGGTAGTCGGTGGGACCACGACCCTCTAAGCTACTCCTAACGGCAACGAGAAGTAAACCCTGATCTCATAGTCGGGGCCACCGAACCACCGATAAAATTGCGGCTACACTACCGGGAAAAATACCACGACATCTCTATCGTGAAGGCCCGTCCTCGCCGACAAAGGCCCAACCCAGACCACGTGATCTAAGAGAACAGTCACGACCTCATCGTTGTGAACCCTACACTATCTATGAGTAAAATCTTGACGACGGTGTCGGGAAACATCAACCTTAACGCCGGGGAAGACACACAGAAATCACCCGGAGAACCACGACCTCACCATCGGGAAGCCAAAATCATGAGTCACGATAGTCACACGTCACGTGATGGGATAACCTGCCCAGTAGAAACAAGGCCGGATACGTCCACTAATGACTTAGTTCCCAACTCGGGTGTCTCCCTACTCACCCTAGGCGAAAACTGAGACACCCTACAAGTAATCGAAGAACAAGAGTCTAGTGAAGGTCATACTCGTCAACACGCGTCTGAAATTCTTGACCTCATATGCACACAGTGAATGACTGCCCTATGTTAGGCTCTCTAGTTGGTTTTCCTCCCAGGCAAGACTCGAGCTGCCAGAGTGAGAGGCCCTACAGCAACCATCCTAAAAGCGTCTCTCCTGGGTCTGCTCTCCACCACTCCCAAGAGGGTCCACACATGTGTGCATAGGAAAGCTACGACTAGTGGGGGAAAGTCACTGGACGGAGGAACTCCCATTAGAGAATAAACCACTGAAGAACTAACGGCTATGGATGCACCCAACGTAAGTATCACGGAGTACATGGTACACCGGTGCCACCAGACTCTGGACAGCTAACTATACCTACTAATCCAACGGCCATTGAGTCACGTGACTAAGTCCCAAGCCGTTGTTCCATACGATGTTGGGTTCCAAGAGGTGCAACTAGATCTAGAAGGGGGGGTTGAATAGATCCTGTCAAAAACTTTGGCCTAATTAAAGCTCTTGGTTGATAAAAACATAAACCACTCCTTTAAAATAAAAGAGACACTTAGACACAATGCACAACAGATCTAATAGGAATAGCTCAAATGGAAATGGCAAAACACAGTGCATAGGCTACTGAGGTCGACACTCCCAAGTGGAGAGGTCGACACTCCTTCAATGGATCACAGCTATGTAGACAGCTAAGGTCGACACTGCTATGTAGTGAGGTTGACACCCCTTCAGAGACTGTTAAGAACAAAGTAAGATCTATTACACTGGACAGCAGATATCATAATGCACATTAACTAAGTATGAACTGACTAGCTGTGTGTGTGTGCTTTTGTGATCAACCAGAATCTCATATATTGAGATTGGGTGCTCATCGAACCTCTAGTGTGTGTGTGAGCAATATGTTAATGTGTGCGATGGAAAATAATCAAGATTGCATATGTTGAAGCTAGCACTCAAACCTGTGAATGGGGATAAAGAATATGGAGCAATTACACAAGATGTACAACCCACTACACAAGGATTTTTAAGGTGGTTTAGTCTACAAATCCGCAGACCTACATCCACCCCTTACCAAAACTGGTGAGGCTTTACCATACGCTGCAAATGCAACAACACATGGGGACGACGCCCCCCCCCCCCACACACACACACGAGGAGCAAGCTCCTCACGAGGATGAAGTCCTCAACACACATAGGGACGGACCCCCCCACACAAACAAAGAAAAAAACCACACTGCAAGTGCAGTAGAAACATAGGGACAGATCCCCAAGAACACATACGGCTGAGCACAGCCAAAAGCCCACTTCTGGTCTGTTGCATCCCTATGGTTTTGATGATGTCTCACACTATAAATCAATCTTCTATCTCTAGATTAATACTGTTTCATCATGTGAGTGAGTACAGTTCAATGGCTGTCAGATAACATGTTCTACCTTAATTCTGCCTACACTCTGTCTGCACAGTCTTCACACCAGTGCATCAACTCAGCGTGCTGATGCGTCGACCCTTCAGACATTGCATGTCTCTGTTCTTCACACCAGTGCGTCAACTCAGCGTGCTGATGCGTCGACCCTTCAGTCATTGCTTGTATCTGTTCTCACACCTGTGCGTCAACTCAGTGTGCTGATGTGTAGACTCTTCTGTTCAGGTTCTTCATTTGATTAAGTCTATACATCATCAGTTGAACGTAAAAGTGATACGTTGCAGCGTCAACTCATTGGGCTGCAGCGTCAACTCAGCATGTTTGCACTTCGCCTTCAGACTTTCAAGTCTATAAACCCTATACTCATTCAAGTCTGTTCAGCCGTTTGCATCTCATAAAGTCTATACATTCGGTTCCTTGGGCAAAGTCTACACATCGCCTAGTCTGCCCATTGCCTTCAGCCCAAGTGCTCAAAGCCAAGTCTATACAACGCCAACCCAACACATTGAACAGTTCCCCAAGTCTATACACTAGACTTCATTTCTCTAAGTCTATACATTGTCGTTTGCACTGCAAAGTCCATACACTGGAAGCTCTTCGTTTGATATCAACAAGTCTGTACATTGGGTTCAACTCTCCAAGTCTGTACAGCCTGTTTGTCTTCTTGTGTGAAGTCTATACAACGCATGCTCACATAACTAACTCTATACACTCGATTGTTAGATCTTCAACTATATACATTGGTTGAGTCTATACACTGAGATCTCATGAAGAGTTGCAAGTCTATACACTCGTTGTTAGAGACCTAGACTGCGATGTCTATACACTCCCGCACTATGTACACAGTTGCTATATTGATCTCTGAAGTCTATACAATGCTTCATGTTAACACTAAGTCTATACACTTCATTATTGTTGCTGAAGGGAACAGGGTCGACGCCTGAAGCTTAAAGCGTCCACGCATCAGTAGACGAAGCTTTCACGATGTCTTCTATTGCGTTAACGCCACAAGCAAGCAGCTTCGACGTAGCAGTTAGAAAAAGTAGAGACTCTTACAAGCGACGAAGGTTTCACGATATCTTCCACTGCGTCAATGCCATCAACAAGCAGCGTCGACGCAGCGGCTTAAGAGACGCCAGTATACAAATGTACATGTCTTCAATGCGTCAACGCAACATGCTGATAACGTCGACGCAGCACGCCCATATGTTGAAGGCTTGATCACTGGACTGCCGATACCGTTGCGTCAACGCAGAAGGCTGATGGAGTCGACGCAGTGGTTAAAAAGGTTGAAGATCTATGATGGCTGTGTCAACCCTTTGGAGCAAGTGAGTTGACGCCATCTAACTCCAGTTGCTGAGCGTACTGGTGCTGGGCACGTGATCCGAGGATAAGGAGAGTGCCCAGATGAGGACACGTGTTCTGACAGCCTACTGGATGCTGCCACGTGGTCTGAATTCTTAAGGCGGGAACCTGGCAGCCACACGCCATTATCTGCTATAAATATAGAGCTTCATCCTTCAGTAGAAGCTTGATCGTGAAAAGAAAAAAGCAGAAGCCATTGGTGAGAGTCTGCACGATCCAGAAAAGAAAAAAGGGCAGAGAGTTCCATATCTGAGAGGAGATTGTTCGAGAGAGAGAGTGTGTGTGTGGATTGATGAATTGCTTCATTTGAAGCTACATTTGTATTGGGTTTCAGAACCGATTTCTTCTTCATTGTTTTTTGTTTCTACTTTGCTTTCGTTTATTTTCGTTCTTCCATTCTGATTTGAATTGGTTTCCCTCCGGTGTGTGGAGGAAGGGAGTACTACTCCAGTTTCCCTCTGAATTGCAGAGGAAGAGAGATCGGTGATCTCTGGTGGTGTTAGTGACAGGTTGTCATTAACTGTTCTCCTCCGGTGTGTGGAGGAAGGGAGAGGATTCTCCTGTTGTGTTCTAGCTGGGAGCTAGAACAGGTTTCAAGTTCTGTGGGTAGCAGAACTTGGTTGAGGGATTTGTTTCCCTTGGTGTTCAAGCTGTGTGGCAGCATGTTGTTCGCAGACTGAGTCTGCATTGATCTAGCATCATCTAGTGGAATCCTCACTCTAGTTGGAGTGAGGGGTAGATGTAGATTGCGGACTGTAATCGAACCACCTAAAAAACCGAGTGCCTCCTCTGTGGTTTGCTATTGATTTCTGTGCTCTTCATCTGCTTGTCCCTTTGCCTTCAAGTGATCAGTTCTTCACTCTCATCTACTTCTCTCTGTGTACGGGTTAAGGAGGTGCGTTTATAGTAGAATCTATTTTCCGCCTGAGTTTCTTCAAATTGGGAGTGATCTATTCATCCCCCCCTTCTATATCATTCTTGCTGCGCTAACAATTGGTATCAGAGCAGGTTTACGCCATGTGGACGAACGGTCAAGGAAATGCTGGTGGTCCTAGAACCTTCATGGCCGAAGGTCAATCCATTAGTCGCCCTCCGTATTTCGATGGTAGTAACTATCTGTTTGGAAGAACAGGATGGAAGTGTTCATCAGAGCTCAGAGTCATAAACTGTGGAGAGTAATCACGGTGGGGCCATATGAGCTGCCACCAAACGAGGATGCTTGGACAGATGACCATGTGAAGCTCTCGTCACTCAACTGGACGGCGCTGAACATAATCCACTGTGCTGTTCATCCAGAGGAATATGCTCGTATATCTGCATACAGAACTGTCAAGCGAATGTGGGATGAGCTGCAATTGATCTATGAAGGTACAGCTCAAGTGAAAGCCTCGAAGGTAAACCTCTACACTTCTAAGTATGAAATGTTTAAGATGAATGCAGATGAGAATATAACCGAAATGTATGTCAGGTTATCCTTGATCACTAACACTCTTAAAGGGCTAGGGAAGGATCTTGCTGAGGCAGATATAGTCAGGAAAATCCTTAGATCTTTATCCCCGGCATGGCACACTAAGGCCATTGTGATTGAGGAGTCAAAAGATTTGACTGTCTTAACTGTGAATGAACTCATAGGATCCCTGATGACCTATGAGATGAATTTCCAAGGTGGTGGAGAAGGAAGTGAGAGGAAGGGTAAAAATGTAGCTCTAAGAGCTTCCCGCAACAAGGGTAGTAACAGTGGGAGCAGCAACAGTAGCCCCGAGTCTGAGTCCGAGCTTGAAGGTTTATCAAATCTCGACCAGGAGGAGCAGGCAATGCTCACTAGACAGTTCAGAAAATTTTTGAAGAAAAAGGGAAAGACCTTTAGGAAGAAGAAGCCACAACCCTTTAACAATAATGCTGAATTTACCAGTTACAGGGATAGAAATCCTAAGAAACTGACTTGTTTTAATTGTAACAAACAGGGACACATGAGAGGCGAATGCCCAGACCTCCAGAAGAAGGGTCCCTATCTTCAGAAGAAAAACATAAAGGTGCAGAGGAAGAAGAAGCCACAGGCGATGGTCTGCACATGGAGCGAAGAAGAAGAAGACCCCGAAGATGCTTCCTCAGAAGAATATGAAGATGGAATTTGCCTTATGGCAAACAGTGAAGAGGAGGTAATAAACGTCTTTGAAAATTTCTCAATTGATGACTGGGAGGATGCTTATGGTGATTTGCTAGATAAATTTAATTCTCTTAGCAAAGAGCATAGAGTTCTGAAAAGAAAATTTAACACAAATATTGAAGAACAAACTCTGGTCTGTGAGGAAAATGAAAAGCTAAAAGAACAACTAGAAGAAATGACCTCACTAAGGAAAGAGAATGATAAGCTTAAGGGAGAAATTCAAGAAAGTCAAAAACAGCTCAATGAATTCAAAACTAAAATTGAAGAAAGCATGAATGAAATTAGAGTGAATTCAGAGAAATATGAAGCTGTGAAGAAAGTAAATGCTGAACTCCTAAAGAATTCTGAGTTTCTTCAAAAGGACCTGGAAGACAAACAGAAAGTCTTAGAAAAGTTTGTCCAAGGAAAGACTAGCCTAGATGCTATACTAGGGACTAGGGTCAATTTCAATAAGGAAGGTCTAGGCTATGACCCAACCAACAAGAGACCCTTGCAATTCAAGACCATCACCTTCTGTCCAGAGAAGGGAAAAGAAAAGCTGGACACACCATCCAGCTCAAACAGCTCTAAGGGAATTCAAAGTCCTAAAGAAAACACAAAAATCAATACTGGACAACCATTTAAGATGGGAATGAATTTTATGAAGAATAACACTAAGCCCACTTACCAGAACACAAATGGTAGATGGACCAAGAAAGTAAATCAGAATAAGAGCTGGAATTACAACAATCAGATGGGTCCAAACAGGACCTACTGGAGAAATAACTTTTATGGTCAAAGATATACTAATCAACAAGCCTACAGGAAGTTTCCTAGGAATAGGAAGACTAATGAATGGAATAGAACTCACTTCTCCAGTTCAGCTGGATTCAACTTTAATAAACCAGAAAGGAAGGTGCTAGAGAAAACCATGCTGAAACAAATCTGGATACCTAAACACTTGATCAGAGATTTGAACAATGTCCTTGGACCCAACTCATCCTGGGTTCCAAATCAATCTGCTTGATATATTTGTGTAGGTCGGCCTGGCAGCTGAAGACAACAAGTGGTACCTCGATAGTGGCTACTCCAGGCATATGATAGGAGACCGATCCAAGTTCAGCAAGATAGAGATGAAGCTAGGGGGTCTGGTCAAGTTTGGAGGAAAGAACAAAGGTAAAATAATTAGAGTTGGCACAGTAGGTAAGTCTTCCACAAATTCCATTGAAAAAGTATTACTTGTGGAAGGGCTTCAACACAACCTGATTAGTATTAGCCAATTATGTGACAGGGGTCACAGGGTTGTATTTGATGATAGTTCATGTAAAATCCTTGAAACAAATTCTGACATGGTTAAATTTGTAGCCAACAGGATTAATAATGTCTACATTGTAGACTTAGATGAGAATTCTGAATCTACTATTTACTTATCTGCCAATTCTGAAAATGATGCCTTTGAATGGCATAGACGTCTAGGTCATGCTAGCTTTTCAACTTTAAATAAATTGGTCAAGCATGATTTAGTTAGAGGCATGCCTAGAATTAAATTCAACTCAATATCAAAAGCATGTGATGCCTGTGCTCTAGGCAAACAGACCAGAAATTCTTTTAAATTAAGATCTGAGCCATTGTCTTCTAGACCAATAGAATTTCTTCATATGGACCTTTTCGGTCCAACTGGAACTCAGAGTCTTAATGGAAACAGGTTTGGCTATGTCATCATAGATGACTTCTCCAGATATTCATGGATATTTTTCTTAGCAAATAAGAGTGATGCATTTCAAAAGTTTAATCTGTTTTTCAATAAGGTCAAACAAGAAGGGAAGTACAAGGTTAGTTCTATTCAATCTGACCATGGAGGTGAGTTTGAAAACTCCATATTTACTGAACTTTGTGACAAAGAAGGACTAACTCACAGGTTTTCTTCTCCCAGGACACCTGAACAAAATGGGATTGTGGAGAGAAGAAATAGAACAGCGGTGAAGATGGCCCGAACCATGTTGATTGAAAGCAAATTACCTAGAAGGTTTTGGGCAGAAGCGGCCAATACAGCAACCTACATAATCAACAGGGCCATGGTAAGACCCATACACAAGAAAACACCCTATGAGCTTCTAAAAGGTAAGAAATCAAACTTGTTTCATTTCAGAATTTTTGGAGCAAAATGTTTTATTCATAACAATGATAAGAAAGATTTAGACAAGTTTAAAGCCAAGAGTTCACCTGGAATATTCTTGGGTTACTCTGAAGTGTCAAGGGCATATAGGGTATTTAACATATCAGATCAGAAAGTGGAAGAATCTCCACACATCCTTTTTAGTGAAAAAAAAGATGTCTCCAATGTTGAAAATCTTGACAGGGATTCCAATCATGGTGGAGACTTTCTAGAAGACCAACAGGAAGAAGAGAAGACTCAGTCAAATGGAGAAACAAATTCCCCCAATCAGGAAGGGCCAAGAGAAACAGGTGAGTCTTAAACAAATATCAGATTTCTTAAAGACCATCCTTTAGATAAAGTCATAGGCAATCCTGAAGATCCTCTTCGGACTAGGTCTCATTTTAGAAATGTGAATAATGATGACTTAATTGCTTTAGTCTCACAAATTGAACCCAAAACAGTAGAAGAGGCCTTAGCTGATCAAGCTTGGGTCAATGCTATGAGTGAGGAATTAGGTCAGTTTGAAAGGAATAATGTCTGGGAGCTTGTCCCAAGACCAGATGGTATTAATGTCATAGGAACCAAGTGGGTGTTCAAAAATAAGATGAATGAAGATGGAATTATCTCGATGAATAAGGCCAGACTAGTACCCAAAGGCTACTGTCAAGAATTCGGTGTAGACTTTGATGAATCCTATGCACCTGTTGCTAGGATGGAAGCTATAAGATTGTTGCTTGCCTTTGCATGCTCAAAGAACATAAAACTCCAACAAATGGATGTTAAAAGTGCCTTTTTAAATGGAGTCATTAAAGAAGAAGTTTTTGTTGAACAACCTCCTGGATTTCAATATTCTCCTCAACCTAACCAAGTTTTCAGGTTAAACAAAGCCTTGTATGGTCTAAAGCAGGCTCCAAGAGCTTGGTATGAAAGATTATCTGAATTTTTGATCAGCAAGGGCTACAAAAGAGGTAAAGTTGATCAGACTTTATTTACCAAGGGCATGAATAAAGATCTCATCATAGTTCAGGTATATGTAGATGACATTGTATTTGGATCAACTAAGCATGAACTATGTGATGAATTTTCTACCATGATGTCTGCTGAATTTGAAATGAGCTTGGTTGGTGAACTAAAATATTTTCTTGGATTGCAGGTACATCAGCTAGAAGATGGGTGCTTCATCAACCAAACCAAATACACAATGGAACTGTTCAAAAGGTTTGGCATGGAAAACTTAAAGCACATTACTACACCCATGGGCACCAATACTTCATTGGATGCAGATGAGACAGGTAAAGAAGTAAATGCCAAACTTTATAGAGGTATGATTGGATCACTACTTTACTTGACAGCCTCTAGACCTGATATACAATTCAGTGTAGGAATGTGTGCAAGGTATCAGTCTAGACCTACTGAACTACACTTAGCTACAGTTAAAAGAATCTTCAGATATTTGTCAGCTAGTCCCTCTCTTGGTTTATGGTTTACTGCATCTCACACACTTAACCTAGTAGCATACACAGATGCTGACTATGCAGGCTGTAAACTAGACAGGAAAAGCACAAGTGGCCATTGTGAATTCTTGGGTGGGTGTTTAGTGTCTTGGGGCTCCAAGAAACAACATTCTGTGGCCCTCTCCACTGTAGAAGCTGAATATGTGGCTGCAGAGAGTTGTGGAACACAAGTCATATGGATTAAACACCAGCTTCAGGACTACCAAGTAGACCTGGGGTGCACACCTATTTACTGTGATAATACTAGTGCCATCAATCTTGCTAAAAATCCTATTTTGCATTCACGAACCAAACACATAGAGATAAGACATCATTTTATAAGAGATGAGGTGTCTAAGAATAATTTTGAACTGATTCATGTAGGCACAGATAATCAGATTGCTGACATATTCACAAAACCTCTGGATAATGAAAAATTTTCCACATTGAGAAGAGAATTAGGCTTATACAAATTGTCTTAATTATGAAGCCTGTTCTTGTTGTGAGGGGGGGTTGTGTCTATCTGATGTTTAGCCTTCTTGCATGCTGGTTTAAGGGGGAGTTCAGAATGCTTACTGGTTAGCTGTCAGGAATGCTCTAAATAAAGGGGAAGCCTTGAGATTTTGCTGGAATATTTCATTGAGGAATGCTATGTCTTAGGGGGAGCTGAGTTGTGATGTAAGAAGAGAAGTTCTTTGACAGATTCAAAAGGGTTGTCCAGATGTGTACCTTTGCTGGTCTTGCATGACTGATTTAGTGTGGTTCTCTCAGGAAGTAGAGTGTCACTTATCTCTTAAGTCTATAAGTCAATGACTCTAATCTCCAAGTTAGAATCTTTCCTTTGGTACTCTTTCAGAGATCTGGACTAATTGCATAAAGTATATCTTCCTACATTGTCATTGATTATGGTTCAGGCCAAAAACTTGTATGTCTTGATATCTGACCCAATCAACTTGAAATCTAGACTTCAAGACTCAATTCAAGAAAAGTTCTTTTTTGGTATTATCTTCAATCAATCTATCTTTTTAACTCAAGGGCTTAACTGAACAAACATGTTCTGTTTTGATCACTGAGAAATTGGGAGTTTCATCAATGAAATGAATATTTCTCCCAAGTCATGAGGTGTCAAATGCTTAAAATGAATGAAAAGTCATGACATAGCAATGGTGGCTTGCTGGTGAGTAACTGGGGACTCTGGCCTCTAATTAAGGTGTTTCCTCATGTCAAAAGCCATAGTTACTAACTCTGTTTCTTAATAAATAAAAAAAGGGAAGGAAGTAATGAGGTACTCACTCTGAGTAACTGGGGATTCAGGCCTCTAATCAAGGTGTCTCCCTAATGTCAAAGGAAGTGAACTACCAACTTACTCATTGATCTTCTTGAAAATCATTTCCAACAAAAATTCCTTGTTGTTATGCAACTAATAGATTGCTTGTCTTCAATACCTTGAGAACACCTCTCTGATTTAGTCTCTTGCTGTCTTGTGGAATAGTTGAATGATCAGCTATATCTGGCCATACTTGTGAACTCCTGCTCTCAATCATCCACTATGTATGCTGATAAACTTGTCTATCATTCTACTTCTCTATTGTGTACTGAAGTCTAAAGAATCCTCTCTTGAGATTAGAAACTCACCTATTCTCTTAAGACCTACTCGTGACTTTCTGCACTAAGAAGTAATTGCCCTTAGTCCTCATGTTTCCAGCACTATCATACATTCTGTAGTTCTTTTTGCTGATGTCAAAGGGGGAGAGAAGTTTGCAATGTCTGCAATTTCAGTGAGAAGTTCTGCAATATCAGTGACTCTTGGATTTGTCTTGAGCTTTGGGGGAGTCTTGTTGCTTCATGCTGATATGTTTATGAGTTGTGGGGGAGATGAGAGTTGTGTTGTAGGGAATGTTTAATTCATTTGCATGAGCATGCCTTGAATTTAATCTGTTTGTTGCAGCTGATATAAATTTTTTGTTGAATCTTGATATTGCTTGATTCATAGTGTTGTCATCATCAAAAAGGGGGAGATTGTTGCATCCCTATGGTTTTGATGATGTCTCACACTATAAATCAATCTTCTATCTCTAGATTAATACTGTTTCATCATGTGAGTGAGTACAGTTCAATGGCTGTCAGATAACATGTTCTACCTTAATTCTGTCTACACTCTGTCTGCACAGTCTTCACACCAGTGCGTCAACTCAGCGTGCTGATGCGTCGACCCTTCAGACATTGCATGTCTCTATTCTTCACACCAGTGCGTCAACTCAGCGTGCTGATGCGTCGACCCTTCAGTCATTGCTTGTATCTGTTCTCACACCTGTGTGTCAACTCAGTGTGCTGATGCGTAGACTCTTATGTTCAGGTTCTTCATTTGATTAAGTCTATACATCATCAGTTGAACGTAAAAGTGATACGTTGCAGCGTCAACTCATTGGGCTGCAGCGTCAACTCAGCATGTTTGCACTTCGCCTTCAGACTTTCAAGTCTATAAACCCTATACTCATTCAAGTCTGTTCAGCCGTTTGCATCTCATAAAGTCTATACATTCGGTTCCTTGGGCAAAGTCTACACATCGCCTAGTCTGCCCATTGCCTTCAGCCCAAGTGCTCAAAGCCAAGTCTATACAACGCCAACCCAACACATTGAACAGTTCCCCAAGTCTATACACTAGACTTCATTTCTCTAAGTCTATACATTGTCGTTTGCACTGCAAAGTCCATACACTGGAAGCTCTTCGTTTGATATCAACAAGTCTATACATTGGGTTCAACTCTCCAAGTCTGTACAGCCTGTTTGTCTTCTTGTGTGAAGTCTATACAATGCATGCTCACATAACTAACTCTATACACTCGATTGTTAGATCTTCAACTATATACATTGGTTGAGTCTATACACTGAGATCTCATGAAGAGTTGCAAGTCTATACACTCGTTGTTAGAGACCTAGACTGCTAAGTCTATACACTCCCTCACTATGTACACAGTTGCTATATTGATCTCTGAAGTCTATACAATGCTTCACGTTAACACTAAGTCTATACACTTCATTATTGTTGCTGAAGGGAACAGGGTCGACGCCTGAAGCTTAAAGCGTCCACGCATCAGTAGACGAAGCTTTCACGATGTCTTCTATTGTGTTAACGCCACAAGCAAGCAGCGTCGACGCAGCAGTTAGAAAAAGCAGAGACTCTTACAAGCGACGAAGGTTTCACGATATCTTCCACTGCGTCAACGCCATCAACAAGCAGCGTCAACGCAGCGGCTTAAGAGACGCCAGTATACAAATGTACATGTCTTCAATGCGTCAACGCAACATGCTGATAACGTCGACGCAGCACGCCCATATGTTGAAGGCTTGATCACTGGACTGCCGATACCGTTGCGTCAACGCAGAAGGCTGATGGAGTCGACGCAGCGGTTAAAAAGGTTGAAGATCTATGATGGCTGCGTCAACCCTTTGGAGCAAGTGAGTTGATGCCATCTAACTCCAGTTGCTGAGCGTACTGGTGCTGGGCACATGATCCGAGGATAAGGAGAGTGCCCAGATGAGGACACGTGTTCTGACAGCCTGTTGGATGCTGCCACGTGGTCTGAATTCTTAAGGCGGGAACCTGGCAGCCACACGCCATTATCTGCTATAAATATAGAGCTTCATCCTTCAGTAGAAGCTTGATCGTGAAAAGAAAAAAGCAGAAGCCATTGGTGAGAGTCTGCACGATCCAGAAAAGAAAAAAGGGCAGAGAGTTCCATATCTGAGAGGAGATTGTTCGAGAGAGAGAGAGTGTGTGTGGATTGATGAATTGCTTCATTTGAAGCTACATTTGTATTGGGTTTCAGAACCGATTTCTTCTTCATTATTTTTTGTTTCTACTTTGCTTTCGTTTATTTTCGTTCTTCCATTCTGATTTGAATTGGTTTCCCTCCGGTGTGTGGAGGAAGGGAGTACTACTCCAGTTTCCCTCTGAATTGTAGAGGAAGAGAGATCGGTGATCTCTGGTGGTGTTAGTGACAGGTTGTCATTAACTGTTCTCCTCCGGTGTGTGGAGGAAGGGAGAGGATTCTCCTGTTGTGTTCTAGCTGGGAGCTAGAACATGTTTCAAGTTCTGTGGGTAGCAGAACTTGGTTGAGGGATTTGTTTCCCTTGGTGTTCAAGCTGTGTGGCAGCATGTTGTTCGCAGACTGAGTCTGCATTGATCTAGCATCGTCTAGTGGAATCCTCACTCTAGTTGGAGTGAGGGGTGGATGTAGATTGCGGACTGCAATCGAACCACCTAAAAAACCGAGTGCCTCCTCTGTGGTTTGCTATTGATTTCTGTGCTCTTCATCTGCTTGTCCCTTTGCCTTCAAGTGATCAGTTCTTCACTCTCATCTACTTCTCTCTGTGTACGGGTTAAGGAGGTGCGTTAGCAGCAGAATCTATTTTCCGCCTGAGTTTCTGCAAATTGGGAGTGATCTATTCATCCTCCCCTTCTATATCACTCTTGCTGCGCTAACATGGTCTTTAAACAGAGCACCGGACACACTGCTGTAAGCATAGCAAAACACACGGTTCAGAGATGTGAAAATACAAAGAAGCACAAGTACAAAAATTAGGGAAACACTCTATGGCTTCAGAACATGGTCTGGAAGCTTTATGAGCAGATCTGAACATTGGTTCAATCTGTATTCCTCTTTCTCAGATGCTGGCTGGCTGCAATGTTGGTTGTTCTCCTTTCACTCTTCTTTTTCTTCTCCTCCTTACAACACTGGCCTAGGTCAGACCAGAGCTGGGCTGCACGCACTCCCCTTCTCTTCTTCTCACAGATACCTTCTTGAATGCTCAAGGGCGTGGCTCTCTTCTAAGGGCAACAATAGCTTCTCCATTAGAAGCTTCAGGTATTTATAGAAGAGCTAGTGGGAAAATTTCCCGCCAGGAAAATCTATAGAGGACCGATTCAAATTTGTACTCCAATCTTATTTTTCAGAGGTGCTTGACTTGATCCAGTGGTCATAAAGGAGCAATGCAAAGGGAGATAATTTTCCCTCTGAAATATTCTCTTGGCATGAGGTAGATGCTTTGCAGGGAGTTGACTCTGAGCTGGCTTGGCTTCTCAGACCAGTCCTAGGATAGGACGGTGGCAGACAAACCTTTTGAAATCTTGTGGCATGTAGAATAGTTTTGTCCAGTGTATAGAGAGATGCAATCCACTTGGCCAGTCCTTTCTTAGGAGGGACAAACTTCTGCCAGGAAGAGGCCTTCTGATATTGGGTGGCTGACCAAGTTTTCTCCAAAAGATGTTCTGATATGTTATAATGAAGTGGCAGAACCTCTGACCTGGGTACCTTCTTCCATACCTCAAAAGAGGTGTTTTTGGAGGTTTGCGCCAGCTATTAATGCTCTCAGTATGGTTTACGAACAGATAGATCTATCATAGTACTTTGAGGTTTTCCTTTAGTGAGGTCGACCTGCTAAGAAGGTGAGTTCGACACAACTTTGAGAACGAGTGATTACAACGACTTCTAGAAGAGCCTGAGGTCGACCTCCTGTAGAAGTAAGGTCTACACTGCTTGCGCTGGCCACTTCCCAGAGTGCTGGTTGTGATCGTGATGTTGATAGTTCTTGAAGGTGAGGTTGACATGCCTGGTGACGAGGTCAAGGCAGCCATGAAGAAGAGCATTTATAACGCTTTCTGTGAGGATCTGAGCTCGACCTCCTAAGAGCCTGATGTCGACACTGCTTTAGAGAGTCGTGTTTATAACGGCTTTTGGAAGCCACCTGAGGTCGACCTGTTGATGAGGTAATGTTGACCTGTCCTTTTTGCAATCTAGAGTTTTCAGCTTCTTTTTGCCAAGTCCTTTCTTGCATCTTGGAGCATACTCTATGATGTTTGTTCTACTAAAGTTCCTTCTCAATTCTCAAAAGGACTTGCTTGCTTTCTCTTAAACTTGCAACTGAATTTCAGCACATAAGGTACTCTTAGATCTGGAGTTTATGTTGCACTGCAGTTGGCTGGCCTTGTTCATACCCTTTGGTTCAATGCATCATATCTCGTTATACCATTGTATGATATCTTTATACTGCTCAACTTCAAGAAACCATTCTCATGCCACAGTGCTGACTATGACTTGAAACTTATACATGTTGACATCATTAATTCCATATAAGACTCATCAATGAGTCATAGTCAGACATCATCAAAATAATAGAATCAAGCATGTTCCACACATGCCCAACATTCTCCCCCTTTTTGATGATGGCAACTATGAGTCATTGTGAGTTCATTGTGAGTCATCTCTTAAGGAAAATAGACATGAAACTGGTAATTGACTCATCAAAAACTTCTCCCCCTTTGCCATCAATAAAGAGGACTTTCTCATCAAAACTTCTCCCCTAATTTCAAAATCAGAATTATGAGTAAAAGTTTAAGAAACACTTCCACTCAGCAAGCAACAAGGATGGATAACATGAGAGACAACATGTCAAGTATCAAGACAGATGCAACCGCCAGTTCAGCACATGGTTGGGTCCCTTGGGATTGCAGGGTCCCTTGGTTTGGCATAAACAAGGCACATAAGTCAGCATGGAAGACCATAAAGACATAGCAAGGTAACATAGACTGAATCATGAGAGACATATTTATGCAATATATTGAACATATCATGAAGATGCAATCAGAGAGCAATTCGTCAGCCATAGAGTAGATAGGGCATATATGCATTCAAAAATGCTGTAGTAGTGAAGATCTAAAAGTGAAATGCCACAAGCTCTGGAGCACCCAAATATTAGAACAGAATTGTTGGTTCCTTAGATTGATAATGTTAGGTCCCCTACTGGTTGCTAATTGTTAGATTTTTCAAGGTTTTTCAACTTTTTAGTGTTTTCTAGTTTTCAAAATTTTTAATATTTTCTATTCAATGCATGGAAATAGAAAATACAAACCAACCAAATACATGAAGAAACTGATACCAATTGTTGGGAGGGGATGTTTTCATAACAGCCAGGAGCATGGATCAACAAGAAATCTGGACACAAGGATCAGATTCAAGACATTTTAGGATGGGAGATCTTTAGTCTGAAGAGAAGGTCATAAATGCAGAGTTACAGATTTTCAGAATCTTCCATTATAGAACACCAAAGATAAAGCCCCTATTTGTAGATTGGTTTAAAATTGATGAATTCTGAATTTCTCAATAAAAGCAACACTTGAGAATATCTGCATTCAAAATTAATAGAAATGAACTAGAATTTCATACTAAAATTAGGTTAACCTCCTCTCACCTTACTCATTCAATTCCATTAGCCCCTTTGAGAGTAACTAAAAAAAGTATTGAGGTTAAATACTTATACGTTTCTGATTTTATCCATGAGCACTACAAATTCAGATTTTTTTTAAAACCAATGTTGGATACCAACTGTTATTGCTTTTCATTTTTACGAGTAGTCAAGTGTAGCATGCACCTTTTGACGTGAGAGTGGACGTTGATTAGACACTAACAACCCCAGTTACTCAGTGTAGCTCACCATTCTGCTTCACATAGAACAGAGGTAGCAAGGCACTTCATGACTTTGTCCACTCCACTTTATTGATGAAGGGACTCGATTTCTCGATGAAACAATTGCCATTGCTCTGCCTAAGAGCACTGAACTCAGCACACACCTTTTTACACAAGGATATACGTTGATCAGATGTCAATATCCTCGGTTACTCAGCATGATTGAATTTCATTGCTATCATTGTAGCCCTTTTTTTTAAATCTTCAGATTTGACAAGTGTTTAAAAATAATACTAGACTGAAGTCTCTCAATCAAAGATGTCTTTGAACTAAAAATAAACTTTCAGATTTCAAAAGGCATAACATGTCAAAACATGAAACAATGGTTTAAGTCCATTAAGTCTGAATACAGCCACTTTCAAGAAAGTTCAGTTTAAAAACTCATGAGCCCATTAAACTTAAACCAATAGTTTTATATCCTGGGCAATCATGGTACTCCATAAAAGAAGATTCTCCTTTAAGATTTACTCTGATAAATGAACGCAACAACATGTTAGAAATTCTTCCAAGGGATTCAAGGCATTCAAAGAATTTAGGATCAGGCATCTGAGCATACAAAGATGGCAGAGTTTCAGACATCTAGGAAGGTTCAGAGATAACAAATGATTTCAGACCCGAGGAGAACCATAGAAGTTCAACAGTATGATGTAGAGGCCTGATTTATGTAGGAGTGCAGTTGAGTAGAAGGTGGGAATGGATAGTGAACTCTCCCCCTGAGGATGTGCAGTGTGCTCAAACTAGAATGAGTGAAGTAAGATCATCAGATGCAAAGGAGTGTCAACGTAGGCACTCATGGTGTCAACACACTAAGCTAAGACAGAGAGCACTTTGCAGAGTGGATCAACCATGGTGTCGACCTGAGTTGGTCTAAGGTCGACCTGATCAACAACAAGGAGATTTTAACATATTTTGCTCAGAACAAGCTCCCCCTAAGAAGATGCAATCTATACATATGTCATCAAAAATGTGCAAGGATAGAGACTTGATTTTTAATGTTGACTCTCCCTAAACATGTGCATGGGTTGACAATGGAGTATGCAACCTATGACTTATGTGAACACATGATGCAATGGAAATAGTACCAATTGATATGCATTGTTGTGTCCCTTTAACATGATATGCATTGGAGTGTATGATACCACACGATGATGCAAGCACAAATTATTTGCAATGCATTCTGAACTAAGGTGCAAACTCATAGACTCCCCCTTTGTCCAATGCTTATGGAAGCTAAGATAGTCAATCAACATGTTATATGTCCACATTGTTGATGTTTTGTATCACCCCGCCCCTAAACTAATATGTGCATGAACATGCAACAATATGAGCAAAGAAAAGGGCGATGGAGATATAGAAGTAAACCGTGATTGTCACCAAGGTTGCAACAACGCCAAGATATGAAGAGATGAAGGGATGGCGCCGTGTACCTTGGAAAATGATGAAGAGTTGATCGCGCTTAAGGAACGGGTGCGCGGAACGTCGTGGATTACACCTCTTCTCCTTCCAGCCGGCTAGAGGAAAAAGGCCTCACATTGTATTCATGCTCTCCTATAAAACAAAGATGAAAACACAAGAGAAAAACCCATTAGAACATGAAGTGTAATCTTTATCCCGCAGTGGTAAAATAAGGGTAGAAATTGAGGGAGAACGCACTGGGGGGAGGTTTTTAACCCTTGTGGAAGGGTGCAAAAGGTAGGTGTGTGTTATGATGATATAGAAACAAATATGAGGAGAAATCACATAGTATAACTGCAGGAATATGCGATGCAATATGGAGAAAAGTGCATGTGTAGCAGAAAAATTATGTAAACTGTGTTGATTTGTGAAATTGAGGAAGAGAGAACTAAGAGAATAGACCATGAAATCAAGCCCAGAAAGAGGGAATGGAAAGCTAATACTTTCCTCTTCAAGATGGGGTCGAAGTTGTGAGTTGGAGATGCAACATGGTTTCGCCCCACGTCCAGAAAGAGCCCCCCTTCGCAACTGCGAACTGGGTAGTTTATATAGGAGTGCATAAATCCAGAACTTTCTCCCATGATTTTAGGAGATGTAGTCCACCAAAACTCGAGTTCTTTGGATCAATCAAGAGATAATAGTGGGGATAGGAGATAGAAACAAATAAGACTCAATTTAGATGAGGATTCTAGAGGATATTTACGTGGAAAGGAGGGCCCATCGAGCAAAAAAATATAGAGTTTGATCTATGCAGAAATTGCATAAATCCTGAAGTTTCCTCCCCGTTTCCCGAGGATATAGTCCACTAAAATTCGAGATCTATGGATCATTCTTGAGATAATAATTAGGATAAGAAGTAGGAAGAAACATGACTCAATTTGGTAGAGGATTCTAGAAGATATTCGCGCCGCAAGAAGGGTCCGGAGCCTAATCGGGTGGAGTTTGACTTGAACTGGAATTGCATAAATCCTAAACTTTCGGCCACGTCTCCAAGCAAAATAGTCTACCAAAATTTGAGTTGTATAGACCAAACTCGAGATAATAGTAAGGACAAGAGATAGAAACAAACGGAACTCAATTTGGAGGAGGATTCTTGAAGATAGAGACCCAAGAAGGTGGCCACATCAAGCAAAAACGCCTAGAAATAGAGTCTATAACACTAAGGACTCTTAAGGCAGAAGAGGGGAAGGGGCGGTCAACAGTTGACCACAATGATCAACAGTTGACCACGACCGTGAAATTTTTTTATTTTATTTTATAAAAACAAAAAACATCCTCCAAAGGCTCCAAGGCTTAATGGGCTTAGAAATGACCAAAAAAGGGCTCAAAATAGGTTTAAATAAGACTCCACAATAATGGATAATTTGGAGCATTATAAAGGAGAATAAGAGAAATAACTCGACTTACAGGCTAAAAATGGGTGTCAACAGATGCCCCTCCTTGATGTCTACTTTGCAAGGGAACGAGCGAAAGTGATGCGGAGGCGAAATGGAAAAGAGATGGAGCGAAAGCGACGTGAAATGGAGATGAAGCAGAGATGAAGCAGAGAGAACTGATAAGCGGGCATCAAGGAAAAAGACACCCATCACAACCAACAAGTGATAGGAATTCTCCCGAAAATACCGAACTAACCACCCGGAACGGATGACGCGGATGAGACATATCTAGAAAGACTAAACTAAGGGAAAGGAAACACGACCAACCTCACTGGGGACACAATCCACGACCAATGAGGGGATCGGAAAGAGCACGGCTAAAAAACTGGAAACAGAAAGATAAAACTGAGATAAAATATAGACATGAATCACGCTGGCCAACCAGACCAAGCGGACAGATCAGAGAGAACGTTCAAATTCGGAGTGGAATGAGAATCTCCTATTCAAGAGAGCTGAAGCGCAACTAACCATTATTGAGGAGAAATCTTGAGAGGATCACGAGACGTGAATGCTCAAAATGACATGATGCATGCTGGGCTAAAATAAAGAAATCATTAAAACGAATGCGAAGAAAGATAAAATAGAAAGTACTCAAGGATATTATTACTGGACTGCACCAATATGGGGTCAAGAGTCTTCTTGTAACCACGGCGTGCGAGACAGAGTCTATCATCCCCCACCCGACTCAACCTAACGGCTTATCTAACGATTAATCGTATGCTCTTAGATCATCATCATTTTTGTTAAAAGGGGAACATCAGATCCCAGAACACACGGATAACTAGCCGATCCTTGAGAGGTTATAATAATGTAGATACCATATAGTAATGCAATAATGAGAATGGATAGAGAGCTATACCTGACTTACTTGCCAGAAACGACATTTTTTTAGATTTTTGATATAAGACAACCATAACATGAATATAACACAAAGATGAACATAACATAACATAACGAAGGATGAAATCACATGAACAACATATGCAAGACATCACATGAACAAACAATAAGCGTGAGCGGGACTAAAGTGTATGGTGGGGCAAGGCAACACCACAACACGGTGGGACATCACACGCGGTGGGGCAAGATATGGTGGGACAAAGACACGCGGGATGACAACATGAGATGAGACAACACGAGGGATGGCAAATATGCTCTTCAATCAAGCCCAAGATCAGATGAAGCAGAACCGTCTGGTTCATAATTGTGAGGCAAAGAGCCCTCCCATAAAGATATGATCAAAATGAGAAAGCATGAGAAGGACATGAGCTTCAGAATAGATCGAGAGACAAGATTGAAGAAGAGAGAACAGATCAGAAGCACGTGAACAGGAGATAGAGCAAATGATAAGGAGCCAAGAAGCTTGAATACCTGTAACTTGCAACCTGCACACTGAGTAAACAGATCATACCTGTCCTCAAAACAAATAAATAAATGAATAAAGACCAAAAGACACATATTTTTAGATTTTTCTGATTTTCTATTTTTTGAATTTTCAACAATATTTGATTTTTTTGGATTTTTGATAATATTTAATTTTTTTGAATTTTTGGCAATATTAGTTTTTTTTATTTTTGGTAATATTTGATTTTTTGATTTTTGGCAATATTTGATTTTTTGGATTTTTGGTAATATTTGATTTTTTAGATTTTTGGTAAAATAATCTGCAGCACCCAAAGTCGGGTTAAAACTACTGGTCAGGGATCGTCGTTCCTATCCCTCTTATTAAAGGTTTCCCTTAAGCAGGGCGTGCATGAGAGGGTGGCTTATCACAACCAACTGCCTCTAAAGAATGGTGCCCCTACTAAGGCCATACCCGGGATTCAACCCAGCCTGAGAGGGAGAAGTAGAAGAAAAATTGGAGATAAACTTTATGTAGGATGAGAGACATTAGGACTTGAATTCCTTCCAAGGCACTACCCCTCAAAGATATAGTCTGTTACGCCGGAGCTTTATGTCTTTGATTTTTAGACTCATATTTATCAGGCACGCATGCGACTGGGCTCATGACGTCTCGCGGGGAACTGTACTGCCACTCTTGCCATGCCTTCAATTTATAATTTTGCATATTGATTATCATTGATTTATTTTTGACAGCCCTTATTGGCTAGATTTAGCATGAAAGCTCACTTTTACAAGGGTCAAGACTGCCCCTATTTGAGACCTCTCCCATATTGGGGAGTGCCTAAGTTGGTCATCTCATCCATCCATCTCTTGCCCCTGCACTCGGCCGAGCTGAGAAAAGAAAAGACTTCATGCATACCCATAGTATGGCCAAAGCAGCAACGATGTGCCTTAGATGAAAATTAGCTATGGCTTGCCGTGTAGTGTGTGAAAAACCAATACAAAATGTCACCCTGAACGATCGGGGAAAGAAACTAGACTCCCAGCGTGGAGCTATCACCAGCCTAAGAATGCTGCTGAAGCGAACTCATTTTGACACTTTTTGACTAAACTAAAATAACTAAATTAACTAAGACCACTCATATGTGTTAAGGAATCCAGCGTCATAATAACAATGCGCATGAAGTAATAATGGAAATAATAGCATATTCTTGCACAAAATAAAAGATACCTTGTAAGTCCCTGGCTTAGAACATCCTGAAGCGAGAGCTTGATCATCGAGCTTCATATTCCTTGCTTGACAGGACAAAGATGAGAGGATAACAAGGTTTCAAGATTCCTCGACATGGAGGAGTGGCAAACATCAAACTGGACGAAGAAGGATAAAAAGGAAGAGAGATGAGGGCTAGAACTCCCTTGTTAAAGTGCAGAGATCCTGATAACGAGGAACCAGATACAGAATAAGCAGAGATCAGCTGGGATCAAGGCGGGCTAAAGCCTCAAAAATAGCAAGAAAAAGGGTAAGAACCCCGAAAGGGTGAAGAAGAGAGAAAAGAAAGACGATGAGGAGATTGCTACGAAGACGTAGAAAAAGAAGAGTAATCATCCTACGTGGTCAGAGAAGAATCAGAAGTAGCATTCGGTAGGTCCGGAGAATGAAAATAGTGGTCATCCGACCGGGTCAGAGAAGGAGAATGATGGTCATCCAATAGAGTCGGAGAAGAATCAGAAGCAACACCCGGGAGTCCTGGGGGAGAAGAATCAGGTGATGTCCCAAAATCGAGTTGAAAGGATGGCCTAGGCTGAGGCCCAGAATTGTGAGAGGAGGGAAAATTCGGAGGCTCTAGATGGGAAGAGGAGGAATGAGGGTTCGTGGACCCGGGGAGAGAGGGGAAAATCATAGACATGGGATTGGAAGAATGCAGGTACACCACCCAAGGGTGAGAGCTTAGAAGAAGAAACGATGAATAAGATGAGGAAGAAGGAGGAGTGGTCCACTGAGTGTGCAATATGCGGCCCTTGAACTTGTACCGCTGCCTCTTCTTAGCTGAAACTTCTTGAACACGGACCCGCCTGGCGCGGGCTCAGACCTTCAGGCTTCTTGACTTGCAATGTCTTCTCAAATAACGAGCCCATCTGGCAGATGGCCTGTCCCAATTATCAACATGCAGCTTCGCTAGGGCGGTTACCCCTAGGGATTCGACGCTAACAATAGTTGGACATCCTTGAACATGTAACTTTTCAGAATGATAAACATCATGAAACCATTGAGTCTTGTTACTTGGCACTAGAAGCATGATGTTCGGCAACTCCACTCGATGATCAGCCTTGAAGCACAGCTCTCTTGATAGAAGCAAGGGACGGAATTGAGGGAGATCAATGCACGGCGTTGACGTGGTCGACTTTCTAATGAACCGAGGGAGATTGCATAAGATGTGCAGAATGTCCTTGGAGAATATAGAAGATACGGCCAATTGCCCCTTGAACATAGGGTGCATAATCTGCTTGGCAGCCGTATGAGTTAGCACAATCCGGGTGGAGAACCCCTCTTGGCCAGTTATCTGAATAGCAACGGAGCGAGAGGTAATAAGAGCATCAATAATAAGTCCTATGGAAAGCAAAGAGATTGCCACTGGTCTCGCTTGAGAAGAGACTGGCACCAATGCGAGAGAACTTTTCTTGACAACAGTCGTCGAAAGTGTAGGCTCATCATTCCCAGAATGGCCAGAGATCGGGATGCAAATTGGCATGCAGCAGATGAAATCCTGAATCATGAAATGCAGAACAGGCATAAAATCATCCTGACTTGACTCATTGTCTCCCTGGGGACTAGACCCGAGGGGCACCATAGGCAGCGCACACCCGCTCCGTGGGGTGGGAGTGGATGGAGAAGTGGAGGTAACATGTTTGGATGACGGAGGTGAAGGTTTGGAAGGCGTGGAGGTTTCAACGGGCATGATGATGTCAAGTGGAGGCGAAGGCAATGCGGAAATGGTGGGATCGTGTGAAGGTGAAGGTGGAAGCAGAGATGTAGGTGGTTGTAAAGGCAACGGTGTGGCTTGCTCAGGCTCGGGCGCAGGTGATAACGGAGATGATGGCGGTTTAGGCGATGATGAGGCTGGTGGAGATGGTGAAGCAGGCACTGGGGGTAGTGGAGATGGTGTTGGTGGAGGGTTAGGGGAAGGCCATGGTGCCCTTCATCGACGTATCGACACGATGCGTCGGATGACGTTGGGAGTGGAAGTGGTGGTGGAAGAAGTGGAGGAAGAAGTGGAGGCACTATCCTGAGCAGAGGCTTGGGTTTGTGGAGGTGGAGCTGGAGTAGGGGAAGGCTTAGGTGGTGGGGTAACGAGTGATGGCATAGGCGAAGGAGCGGGCATGGTGCTATATGAAGATTCATAAGGGTGCCCCTTGCCATGAAATGGAGACGACTGCTTAGGCGGTGCTTCTTGTTGCTGCTGCTTGTTGAGGTGTACAATAATCTTGCAAATGGCAGGCCAATCGATCCTCTTCTTATCTTCCAAGTCATAAATAAACTCCCGAAACTCGGGGCAATCCTCGACCAAATGTCCCTGCTTACGGTGGAAATCACAGAAATGGAGCATATCCCTGACCTCGGGTCGGCAAGGCACAACTGGAGGGAGCTGCAACGCTTGAGTAGCCATCAAAGCTCGAAAGATGTCAGTGAAACACTATGGCAACGGAGGATAGTGAGGAGCCCGCTTCGGGCATGGTGGATGCCGAGGGATATGGGAAGGTAATGAAGATGGTTGTGGCGGTTGCATAGGCAAGGACGCGTGGCGACTAGTGGAGGGACTCGATGGAGGCATATGTGGAGCGGAGTGGGTAGGTATGTAGTGGACGGCATCCACCTGCTTGGGGTATGATGTTCCATTGACAGGAGGAGAAGAATGTGGATATGCGGAGGTGGAGGGATGACTCGTAGGGGTTTGACTTTTGGAGGTGGATGCGATGTAAGGCTGACTCATGGAGGGTGCGATATAAGTGGAAGGTTGACTCATGGAGGGTTGATATGCGGTAGGTTGATATGTGGGGGTAGATGTAGATGGTGAGGTGTAAGTGGGCGTAGGATGCGTAGAAGACTCGGGGTCAATGGGATCGTGGATTTGTTGGCGAATAAAGCGGGCTCGACTATAGAGTTGTTGCCAGGAGGTGATGTCATTGAGGGCTAAGATGAAGCGGTACTCGGGCGTTGCATTGTAAATCAGCATCTTGATCAGCTCCTGCTTCGGAATGTGCCCCGGGACTTGTGCGGCGAGGCGGCGCCAGCGATCGGCAAAGGTAGAGAACTCTTCTTCGGGCTTCATCTTCTCATGGGCCAAATCCACCATAGAATACTTGGGCCCAACCTGGTCTTGAAACTGCTGAATGAATATGTCTTGGACAACATGAAAGTTCACAACCTGCTCTTGCAGAAGAAAAAAGAACCAATCCCAAGCCGGGCCTTCCAAAGACAGACCAAATAGATGGGCCATCAAACATTGGTCATGTCAAAATTGGGCTGACTCATAAATAAACTCATTTAAGTGCACATAGGGGTCACAGACTCCACCATAATGGCGATATGCTGGGATTTGAGAAGGGGGTGGAAGCCGAAGATTTTGAAATGCAAGCGGGACACTCAAGGAGGTTTTGGGATCAATTTGGCGTTGGAGTTCATCAAGCTGGCATTGGGTTTGAGCGATCATCTCTTGAGTAGGGAGAGATTGAGAAAAATGCGGGCCAACTTGAGCAAGAGATTGTGAATATGAACTTGGATGATAATGGGCCGGATATGAAGATCCGGGTTGAGAAGAAGAAGGGCCCATTCCGGGAATAGAGGGATATGCGGGCCTGGAAGAAGCATGAGCATAAGGACCCATTGGGCCGATAGTATAAGGAGAAGAAGAATAAGACCCATTAGAAAAATAAGGCCCATTAGGAGAATGGGGCCCGTTAAGATGGTGAGGCCCATTAATGAGAGAAGAAGGCACATTAAGAGAAGGAGGCCAATGAAGATGAGATGCAATGAGACGTTGGGCCTGGGCTAGGTCCATTTGACGAACAAGTCTTGATAAGTGGGCCATGAGATTAGCCTGTTCCTCGGTTGGATCAGAAGGACCACGGGAAGATGGGCCCGCGTGGGAAGAGGATTCCACGCGGGAATAGGAAGAAGATTGGGAAGAGAATGATATAAGGGGTTGGAATGATGCTCCATGAGGGCAAATGGAGACTTAATACAAGAATATCAAGGAGAATATAGGTGGGGAAGCAATGGCATAATGGGCTTGAGAACAAGAGGGGGGCTGACCCACTAATGCAAAGACCAAGGGAGAACAAACCAAGGACAATAGACTAGACAATGGACACACAAAATGAGCTAAACTAATGGGCCAATCAACAACAAAACATGTGGATGCAACACAGAACACCACTAATGGGCTTGGACATGTCCAAATAACACAAACAATGCAATGTGAGAATTTTCACCCAAGTCAAACAAGTTGATATGATGGGAAATATTTTAGAAGTTTTAATAGACCTTTTAATGATTTGAGTAAAGAATAATTTCCTCAAGATAGGAATCCTATGGGAATAAGGTCCAAACTTTGGGTTGACTAAGGTTGACTCCCTCACACGTATGTAAATGCAAGCCTAAGGGGTAGAAAGGTACAACCAGCCCGTCATCCGTGTGGGAATCCACGGCTCACGGGGACTTATGGAGGTCCCGTATAAGATCACCTAGTCGATCCCAAGGAATATGGAGTAAGAGGATCACTTACCAAGGGGGAATACAACTATGATATGCAATGCATGGCCCTATGTGCACCGGAGTGCATGCAATTTCTAGCATAAAACTAGAGAATCAAGGTAAAATTAAATTATGCAAACACAATGATATGGATGCAAACAAAGTGGGAAATCTAAGAAAATATGAAGGGAAACAATGCAAGACCAAAAATAGGTGCAATCAGGCACTAAAAGATATGGAAAACCATGAATAAACGGCGTACCTTTGTGTCTGCCCCCGGACCTGCATGCATATTTTATGCACAAAATGTAAAAATGGAGACACGATTTAACTATGCAAACATGACCCAAATAATGAAAATAAGATATAGATGGAAAGACAATACAAAGGAATACACAATGGGCCCAAGAATAGGGCGATCCGACCCTAGGAGGTCAATTAAATCATCGAAGAAAGATGCCCCCGTGGGCCTGTGCGCAGACCGTATGCACAAAATGTAAAAATGGAGATGACTTTTAATTATGCAAATGTGACCCAAATGATGCAAATAATATATGGATGGAAAGACAATACAAAGAGGAACAAGATGGAAGCAAGAAACACACAATCAGATCTCAGGAAGCCAATCAAATCATCATGGAAAGATGAACCTGTGAGTATGTCCCGAGACCTGCCTGCAGACTTTATGCAGAAAACTCAAAAATGATGACATAGATTAAACTATGCAAACATGACCATAATAATGCACATGCTATATGGACTGAAAGACAATACAAAGGGCTACGCAACGGGCCCAAGAAAAGATCAATCCGACCATGGGAGGTCAACTAAATCGCCTAAGAAAGATGCCCCCGTGGGCCTGTGCGCAGACTGTATGCACAAAATGCAAAAATGGAGACAACTTTTAATTATGAACATGTGATCCAATAAATGCAAATAATATATGGATGGAAAGATAATATGAAGGACAAGACAATGGAACAAAAATCAGCGCAATTGGACACCGGGAGCCAAACTTATGCATCAACGAACAGGGCCCTACGAACACTACGCCAGAACTATCAGAATGAGCAAGTGGTCTGCCAGATGACCGTTTTTAACACCCTTGCAGTCTAGTGGAAGACCGCAAGGCCAGCAGACACCTGAAAATGCCCAGAACTATAGAAAAATGGACAAAACTCTATCTAAACAAGCACATACACACACCCAACTTACAATAGAGCATGAATAACGCGATGGGCACTAGGTGTCCCACCATGATCACCAAAAAATAAGGTTGTTGATGTTTTGTATCACCCCGCCCCTAAACTAATATGTGCGTGAACATGCAATAATATGAGCAAAGAAATGGGCGATGGAGATATAGAAGTAAACCGTGATTGCCACCAAGGTTGCAACAACGCCAAGAGATGAAGAGATGAAGGGATTGCGCCGTGTACCTTGGAAAATGATGAAGAGTTGATCGCGCTTAAGGAACGGGTGCGGGGAACATCATGGATTACACCTCTTCTCCTTCCAGCCGCCAAGAGGAAGAAGGCCTCACATTGTATTCATGCTCTCCTGCAAAACAAAGAATGAAAATATAAGAGAAAAACCCATTAGAACATGAAGTGTAATATCTATCCCGCAGTGGTAAAATAAGGGTAGAAATTGAGGGAGAACGCACAGGGGGGAGGTTTTTAACCCCTGTGGAAGGGTGCAAAAGATAGGTGTGTGTGTTGTGATGATATAGAAATAAATATGAGGAGAAATCATGCAGTATAACTGTGGCAATATGCAATGCAATATGGAGAAAAGTGCATGTGTAGCAGAAAACTATGTAAACTGTGACGATTTGTGAAATTGCGGAAGAGAGAACTAAGAGAATAGACCACAAAATCAACCCCAGAAAGATGGAATAGAAAGTTAATACTTTCCTCTTCAATATGGGGTCAAAGTTGTGAGTTGGAGATGCAGCATGGCTTCGCCCCACGTCCAGAAAGAGCCCCCTATCGCAACTGCGAACTAAGCAGTTTATATTGGAGTGCATAAATCCAGAACTTTCTCCAATGATTTTAGGAGATGTAGTCCACCAAAACTTGAGTTCTTTGGATCAATCTCGAGATAATAGTAGGGATAAGTGATAGAAACAAGTAAGACTCAATTTGGATGAGGATTCTATAGGATATTCGGGTGGAAAGGAGGGCCCATTGAGCAAAAAAAAATAGAGTTTGATCTGTATAGAAATTGCATAAATCCTAAAGTTTCCTCCCCGTTTCCCGAGGATATAGTCCACTAAAATTCGAGATAAATTCGAGATCTATGGATCAATCTCAAGATAATAGTTAGGATAAGAAGTAGGAACAAGCATGACTCAATTTGGTGGAGGATTCTAGAAGATATTCGTGCCACAAGAAGGGCCTAGAGCCTAATCGGGTGGAGTTTGACTTGAACTGGGATTGCATAAACCCTGAACTTTCGGCCACGTCTCCAAGTAAAATAGTCCACCAAAATTCAAGTTCTATATACCAAACTTGAGATAATAGTAAGGACAAGAGATAGAAATAAATGGGACTCAATTTAGAGGAGGATTCTAGAAGATAGAGACCCAAGAAGGAGGCCACGTCGAGCAAAAACGCCCAAAAATAGAGTTCAGAACACTTAAGACTCTTAAGGCAGAAGAGGGGAAGGGGCGGTCAATAGTTGACCATGACCTTGAATTTTTTTTATTTTTTTTATAAAAAGAAAAAACATCCTCCAAAGGCTCCAAGACTTAATGGGCCTAGAAATGACCAAAAATGGGCTCGAAATAGGTTTAAAGAAGACTCCACAATAATGGATAATTCAGAGCATTATAAAGGAGAATAAGATAAATAACTCGACTTGCAGGCTAAAAACGGGTGTCAACACACATGAGTGATGAGTTGAGATATATGCGCAGCCATGACAGACATCATCAAAAGTAATGAGTGCTAAATTGGAAATTCATATGGCTACTAAATGGTAGCTAGAAGCAAACGACGACTCATCATCATATCAATTCCATCAGCAAGACATATTCCTCATGAAGTAAGGATCTTAAATTATAGATTTCTTGTACAAGGCGGAGGTATTGATCTGAAGACCCGACTCACGCATAGTGAGAGTTTCGGGTAAGCTTAACCTACCTTTCTTCACATCACCATTTAATATACCAGAAACTCATATTGGTTGTTAAGCATGTAATCTACCTTAGATGTTCATCTAAAATCATGGAGGATGTTTCAGCAGTTTAGGGAGACAGTTTCAGCGTGCCGGATTGAAATCAAGATAGACCTATAATGCAATAACTACAAAGCAAACATTATCATATATAAATAACAAGAATGGAGAACTTTATTTGTGAACCTATGCCTTGAGCTTTTATTTCCAGCAGTTCCTTTGTTCAGCTCCAAGGCACCCTACACCCAAAATTCTCATTTAGAATTTTTAGGTACCCAAGCTTGCTTGGGTCCTCAAGGTTTAGTTCCATGTCTGCCATGCAGATTTCTCTTCCTTTCAGCATTCACTTTGTTACTTCTCATCCAAGGACAATCATCAAACACATGTCCATATTCACCACAATAGAAGCAGCACACAAATGATTTGGCATTCCTCTTATGTGCATGCACATTAAATTTTAGTGAGTGAGCATGGATGTCACTATGTTGAGCATGAGGATGAGTCCTAGCTTTTAGATGCCAGCAGTCACAGATTGTGTGGCCAATTTTGCCACAATGGGGGCAGCAAGGAGGCATACTTCTTCTGGCTGACTGTTCAGCCTTAGTGTGCGTCGACCTGTCCTGATGGGTGCCTCGATGCGCAGGATCATACCTGGGCTTCTGAGCATGAGTGTGAACTTTCTTCCTCCCAATGTTAACCTATCTCTTGCCTTGGCCTTTCACATTGTTTCTTCCATTTTTCCCTGCTCTTAATTCATCATCTCTCAAGATAGAACAGTTATGCACAACATGACCATGCATACCACAATAGTAGCAATAGACATTCATTTTATGGGGAGCATGGTGTTTAGTATGGCCTTTCCTAGCATGCATGTCAAAACCATCAAATTAATTTTTTCTATTTTTGCTTGGGACACCTCCTTTTCTGTTTATCAATCTGTTTTTGGTTTTTCTGAGCAGCATGTAGTTTTGGGGGACCACTAGAGGTGCTGGCTTCATTTGAGCCAGAAACAAAGGAGGTACATAGCTTGTTTCGAAAGGCCTTCTTGTTCACAGGTTTATACCCTAAACCCTCTCTCTAAAGGTTGACCCTAGTCCCTAAAATTATGTCTAGATTATCTTTGCCCTGAAAAAACTTGGAAAGAGAATTTTTTAAATCCTTGTTTTCATTCTCCAATGAGGAGACGTGCAGTTCAGATTCAGTAAGGTCCTCCTCGCACGTAGCCAATTGCTCATTGAGCATGGCATTCACACTTGTATAGTTTTCAATTTCTTGTTCTAAGGCTTACAGCTTCTCATAGCCATCATTGACAACATGCTTGCCTTTTGCAAATGTAGCCAGCTTTTCAGTCAAGACTTTTATGTGTTCCTTCGGCTTTTCATTTTCCTCGAATAGCCTCACATCATAGATTAACCCATCAAGCGTAGTTTGATCATTTGAGATTGACTTAGGTTGATTTTGAAGTTGTCTTAGAATCTCTTCTAGCCTGGTTATTTAAGCATGCAGGGTTCCATTTTCATCTCTCAAACATCCAATGCTCTCTTTATGTAAGTCTAAATCAACCATAAGAGTCTCATTGAGCTCTTCAAGAGTAGAACATTTTTTACAAGTAGAGGCATCAACAGGATTGCTTTCAAATTTCTTTTTCAATTTTTTATTTTTAGATTTTAGCCTCTTATATTGCTTAGCCAACTCATCATATGCATCCATTAATTCTTCAAAGGTAAAGTCCTCTGAGTCAGAGCTTACCTGAGATGTAGATGGATCACTTGGATGATCTGGACTGTCGGCCATGAGGCAGTGATTCCTATTTTCTTCTTCGTGGATCCTGGCCAATCCATCTAGGATCTCCTAAGCAGTGCTGCAGCTGTGGACAAAAGGAAACTTGGAAGCATCAACTGCAACTTTCATCATTTTGAGAGCAACAAGGTTGTCAACATTGTTGGTCCTTTGTTCAGCAGACCATTCAGATGAATCTGCTGGCAGTCTGTGCAGACGATGGTATATGAGATTCCATAACCTTGTATCAATGGAGTTGACAAAGGCACACATCTTTCCTAGCCACATGGTAAAATCAGAACCACCAAATATAGGCGGGGAAATCATTGAAACTTGTTCAACAGATGAAGCCATTAGATTAAATGTACCGAGATCTTTCTCTGCAGATCGTTGGATCTGAGAATAACAAAGCTAAGCTCTGATACCAATTGTTGGGTTCCATGGGGTGCAACTGGATCTAGAAGGGGGGGGGGGGTTGAATAGATCCTGTCAAAAATTTTGGCCTCATTAAAACTCTTGGTTGATAAAAACATAAACCACTCCTATAAAGCAAAAGAGACACTTAGACACAATGCACAACGGATCTAATAGGAATAGCTCAAATGGAAATGGCAAAACACAGTGCATAGGCTGCTGAGGTCGACACTCCTTCAACGGATCAAAACTATGTAGACAGTTGAGGTTGACACGGCTATGCAGTGAGGTCGACACCCCTTCAGAGACAGTTAAGAACTAAGTAAGATCTATTACACTGGACAGTAGTGATCATAATGCACATCAACTAAGTTTGAACTGACTAGCAGTGTGTGTATGTTTTTGTGATCAACCAGAATCTCATATATTGAGATTGGGTGCTCAATGAACCTCTAGTGTGTGTGTGAGCAATATGTTAATGTGTGCGATGGAAAACAATCATGATTTCATATGTTGAAGCTAGCACTCAAACCTGTGAATGGGGATAAAGAATATGGAGCAATCACACAAGATGCACAACCCACTACACAGGGATTTTTAAGGTGGTTCAGTTTGTAAACCCCACAGACCTACATTGTAATGACCCGAGAATCCGAGTGCCGGAAAGGAACCAACGCGACTCGAACCCCGGCCCGCCACCCACGAGCCTGAAGACCCGGAAGGGTTAAAGGATGGTGTGGGGACACAAGAGAAGCTTAAATCACTGCAGAGATAGCACAATATATAATAAAATAATAATGAAGAAAAATAAATAAATAACTAAACTGCTACAAGGTCCAGTGTATCTCATGTCCAAATTAAGTACAGTCAACAGAAAGAAAAGTACAAGTACACGGGGCATACCCCAGCTCTGGCAAACTAGCGACTGACCCTGGCTACCGAACCATGCTGAAACTCTGCCGCGCCACGCGACGACCCCGCCTCACCTGAAAACACAAGGGTGAGCCTCATTTCATTAGCTTAGTAGGGATCCCTCGGATCCCCACCTCGCACGAAAGAAATAAGGCGAAGAAGACACGAACAAGCACGGAAGGTGACACTACCTAACGAAAGTATGATAGAACCAAGGAGCAATAATAAATAAATGGAAAAGCACTCTACACTAGCCGTACCGCACAAGCCAACCTCGGTCCGACAAAACACAAGTCTATACCTGCCAGAGGATAGGAGCACCACCCACTAGAAGCAAGGTCAGATGCGAACACTGACGACTTAGTCCGCAACCTCAGGTATCTCGCTACCATGCCCCAGGCGGAGACTGAGACACCGTACAAGTAACCAGGAACTCAGAACAAGGACTAGCTGGGGTCGCGCTAGTCAGCGCGGGTCCTGTGCCCCCAACTACGTGTGCACACACAGACCAAGTACTCTAGGTCGGGTCCTCTAGCCGATTTTCCCCCCAGCCAGACTCAGGCTGCAAAGGCAAGGGGCCTTATGGAAACCAGCCTGAAAACCGTCTCTCTCTGGTAAGACGCTCCACCACTCTCGGGTGGGTCAGCACACGCGTGCCGTAAGAAGGCTACGAGTAGTGGACGTGTCACTGGAGGTGAGGCTCGACTCACAGAAACCACCGAACGGAAGGAAACAGAGTGGCGGCCCTGTCAGGACAACCAGAAAGCCTAGCGGTCCTCTTTGGACCGCAAGGTAGACCTAGCGGTCCTCTCTGCACTGCTAGGCGGAGTCAAACAGTCAGCCCATGACCGTAAGGGGATGAGCCACAGGGGCCTAACGGTCCATCGCCAGGCCATTATCCCCAGCCAAATGGTCCACACAGGACCGCAAGGCAGCCAGAAACCGTCATGCCATGACTGCTAGCCGACACGTGGCCCTGAATGGTCGGAAACATGCACCCCAAGGGTGCTCGGTCAAATGGGAGAAATGGTCGTATGCCGATCGCTAATCCAAGGGTAGCAGTCTATCGCAAGACCTCCCCCAGACCCCTAGCGGTCCTAGGCGGACCGCTAAGGCCTACCAACATTCAAAATTACCTAGCGGTCTCCCTGAGACCACCAAAAAGAGCCTAGCGGTCTCTAGAAGGGCCGCAAGGCTCACCCGAGCGCAAAACCAGTGGGAAACACCAAAAAACCCGATCCACGCCCCGAACATCACCCGATGATGGGGAAACAAAGCAGAATCCATCCCCAAGCCTCCTAGCATGATTCTAAACCCTTGAATCGATCAAAAACCCACGAAACGGGAGATTCGACGCTCAACCCCAAAACATGGATTTTGACCCTCCCGGCTTAAAAACACCCCTCACGACCTCCCCACGGCCTACAAATCAAGGGGAAAGCAGTAAAGGGGGTAAGGATCCGTCCCCCTACCTCAAAGAAACCCAAAAGCCGCCGGATCGCCGCCGATCTCTAAACCTTGGCCGAACACAATCTCCTCTCCCACGTCTCAAAGGAGGCGCCGCCGCGTTCCTCTCGCCGCCACCGTCATCACCGTGCCACAGCCAACGTCCACCGCCTGTCGCCAGAGGAGGAAGGGGCCGCAAGCTCCGAACGAGAGAGAGAGGGGGCAACGGCCGCGGGCGCTCACGGGAGAAGAAAGAAGAAGAAGAAGAAGAAAGAAGAAAAGGAGAAAAAAGAAAATGGAAAAAGGGGGGTTTATATAGAAAATCCATAAAATCAGATAAATATGGAAAATTGGGAAAAATCATTTCCTCGATCCTCGGAACATGCTCATCGCACTGGTACAGTCCCAGAGTAGGAGAACGCAACGGTTTGCCCTACACAGGGTTCCATAGGTCCATCAGGGAAAAACAGGCAAAAACTGCAAAACACTCTCCTGGACCCCCGGAAGTTATCCGAAACCCACGGATCCAGATCCGAAAAACCCGGGACATTACAGCCCTCCCCCCTTAAACAAATTTCATCCTCGAAATTAAGAACGGTGCATAGGAACGGGGGAGAAGACTCACTCGAATAAGTAAGGATACAGCTACCGCATCTCATCCTCACCCTCCCACGACACTTCGACACCAGAATGACGCTGTCGGACTACCTTAACCAGGGGAATAACCTTGTTCCACATGCGTTGCTCATGCCGATCCTCAATGCGGATCGGGTACTCGGAAGGGACAAATCTGGGGTCACCTCAGGCCAAACAGCGTCCTCCAAGACATGGGAATCATCAGACTTATACTTCCGAAGCATCGACACATGGAACACATCATGCACAGTAGATAGCTCTGGAGGTAATTGCAACCGATAAGCAACTTCACCAATACGCTCGACAATAGGAAAATGACTAATGTAGCGGGGACTCAACTTCCCATGCCTGTCGAAGCGCATCACACCCTTCATGGGAGAGACTCTCAGGAACACCCGATCTTCTAGATCAAAGCTGAGAGGTTGCCTCCTCCGATCAGCATAACTCTTCTGCCGGCTTTACGCTGCCAACATCTTCTGCCGAACGAAATGCACCACCTCAACACACTACTACACCAAATTTGGTCCTGTCAAGATGCACTCACCCACCTCGAACCAATCAAGCGGAGTCCGACATGGTCGCCCGTACAACGCCTGATAAGGAGCCATACCAATGCTTGAATGATAGCAATTATTGTAGGCAAACTCCACTAATGGTAAATGGTGGGTCCAACTCCCCTGCCACTCCAGGCAAAATGACCTCAACATATCCTCCAAAGTCTGGATGGTCCTCTCAGACTGACCGTCCGACTGAGGATGGTACGCCTAGCTAAAAGTCAACTCCGTGCCTAAAGCTCTCTAGAAACTCCTCCAGAATCCCGAAGTGAAGCACGGATCATGATCGAACATAATGGAGATGAGAATTCCATAAAACGGGATGATCCGCTCCACATACAAATGGGCCAACTTTTGCACGCTCTAACTGACTTTGATCGGCAACAATCGAGCCATCTTTGTCAGTCTATCCACCAGTAACCAAATACTGTCATGCCCACTAGACATCCTCGGTAACCCGACCATGAAATCAGTGGTCACATAATCCCACTTCCACGCGGGGATCTCCAAGGGTTGAAGTGTACCTCCCCGTCGCTGGTGGTTAGCTTTCACCTGCTGACAGGTCAAACACCTGGCCATAAATTTCGTAACATCTCTCTTCATACCAGGCCACCAAAATTACCTCTTCAGGTTCTGGTACATCTTTGTCGATCTGGGATGCACGGCATATCGGCTCCCATGAGCCTCTCGCAACACCGCGTGCTTCGCCTGCTCCTAGGCTGGGATGTACAACCTACCTCTGAACCTTACAGCTCCATCCTCACCAAACTCCACCTCGATCAAAGCGACAGAATACGGGGTAGCTCGGGGTCCGCACGTTGAGTCTCAGTCACCTGACGATGAATAGCTGGCATGACAGTCAAGCTTGGGAGAACAGCCGAACCCTGATCCTGAGGGATCTTGAGCCTAAAAGTCATGGTCGGCACATGCTCCCATAACCTCCACTTCCTCAACAACATCTGACTGACCACCACCTTCCTGCTCAAGGTGTCAGCCATGACATTCATCTTGCTAGGCTGATACGATAGAGTAAAATCATAATCCTTCATGTACTCCATCCACCTCCTCTACCTGAGGTTAAGATCCTTCTGGGTAAACACATACCTCAAACTCTGATGGTCAGTGAACATCTCAAACTTCTCGCAGTACAGATAGTGCCTCCAGATCTTTAGGGTAAAAATCACTGCCGCCAACTCAAGATCATGAGTTGGGTAGTTCTCCTCATCTGGCTTCAACTGCCGAGACGCATACGCCACAACTCTACCATGCTGCATCAGCATGATGCCCAAACCTACCCTGGAAGCGTCTATACACATCACGAAACCTCCCGATCCAGAAGGCAACACCAACATCGGAGTGGTCGTGAGTAATCTCTTCAGCTCCATGAAGCTCCGCTCACACTCCTCAATCCAGACAAACGGCACATCCTTCCGCGTAAGCCTGGTCATCGGTGCCGCAATACGAGCAAAATACTGGATGAACCTCCTATAATAACCTGCAAGTCCCAAAAAGCTTCGAATCTCCATGATCGAACTCGACCTCAGCCACTGCACCGCAGCCTCGACCTTGGCCGGGTCCAGGGAAACGCCATCACCAGAAATCACGTGCCCCAAAAAGTGCACCTCTCGAAGCCAGAACTCACACTTGCTGAGCTTGGCATACAGCTGGTGGTCACGCAAGGTCTGCAACACCATCCTCAGATGATGCACATGCTCCTCAGCAGACCACGAATACACAAGGATGTCATCCACGAATACGAACATGAACTGGTCTAGATAAGGACGGAACACCCTATGCATTAAATCCATAAATGCCGCGGGGGCATTGGTGAGCCCAAACGGCATCGCCAAGAACTCATAATGCCCATACCTCGAGCAGAATGCAGTCTTCTCAACATCAGACTCTCGAATCCGTAGCTGAAAATAGCCTAGCCCGATCTCAAATCAATTCGTGAAAACACCCGGGCAGACTGAAGCTGATCAAACAAGTCATCAATCCGAGGTAATGGATACTTGTTCTTAACAGTCGCCTGGTTCAACTGTCGGTAGTCGATGCACAGCCTCAAACTACCATCTTTCTTCTTCATAAATAACACCGATGCACCCCACGAGGAAAAACTAGGATGAATATACCCCTTAGCAAGCAACTCCTGCAACTGCGCCTTCAGCTCTCTCAACTCCGCAGGCGTCATACGATAAGGGGCCTTCAACATAGGTGGCGTACCTGGTACCACCTCAATCATGAAATCAATCTCTCGCTGTGGTTGCAACCCAGGCAACTCCTCGAGAAAAATATCAAAAAACTCACACACGACCGGGATATCCTCCACATCTGGGCACTGCCGATCGACTAGAACCACAGAAGCGAGAAAACCTTGACAACCCATATCAAGCAATTTACGAGCCCTAATGGCCAAAATAAGAAGATGGGAGGAGGAAGACCGGATACCTTGGAAGTAGAAGGTGGGTCCACGAAGCTACCGAAAGTAAACCCTCTTCGAGCCATAATCTACCATGGCATGATGGGCCTCGAGCTAATCCATGCCCAAGATCACATCAAAGTCCTGAAGCGGCAATGCATAAAGCCTGGCTGGTAAGTTCCACCCATCCACCCACATAGGCACCTTCTCAAGGAAATACGGGGTAAGTATGAAATCACCGGTAGGCAACTCCACTGCCAGGTCAGAAGACACCTCGGTCGATGATTCCTTGACACTCTGAGCGAAATCCTCCTAAATGATCGAATGGGACGCCCCTGAATCGAACAAAACTCGAGCCGCACAACCCATAATCAGAATATTACCTTCCACCAACTGCGACGCCTCAACCACTGCTCTGGTCATGTGAGTAACTTTGCCTCAGGATCTCTGCCTCCCTGCAGTAGCTGACCGAGTCAACTAAGGAAACTGACCCTGCTATTGGTACTACTGCGGCTGTGATGGCATTTGCTGGGGCTAGAACTACTGCAGCTGTTGAAACTCGTGCGGCTGGTGCGGTCTCTACGGACAGTCACGTGCCATGTTCCCTAGATGGACACACCTGAAGCAAATCACGGGCACTGAGCACTGCCTGCCTAGATGAGATTCGCCGCACCGAGGACACCCACCCAGAAAACCACTCACCGAACCCTGATGTTGATAAGACGTGGGCTGCTGAACACTACTCGCTAACTACTGCCTCGACTCCCTGCGATCCTGATGCCTCCTGATGAAACTGGCTTCTTTAAACAACTTCTTGAGCTTCGATCCAATGGATGACGAATCTGTCGCTGATGCCACAGACGAAGATGCCCCTGAACCACCCGCTGAGGGTTGGACAGTACTCTGTTGTTGCACGATCGTTGGCTGACTAAAACCCATCTACATCTGACCTGCATTGCCCTGCCCCCGTGTCTTTTGCAAGTCTCTCTCCAGCGCCGCTGCTGCTCTGCAAGCTGTGTCCATGTTGGTCGAACCCGACGCAAGCAGGGGGTGCCTCAGCTCTGGCCTGAAGCCCCCGACAGACTACTCGGTCCTCACCTCCTCATCTGCCACAATATGTGGTACATAACGGCCCAGCTCAATAAACCTAGATCTATACTGCATCACGGTCATGTCACCATGGACCAGCTCTAGAAACTCGCGCAGCTTCTACGACCTGAGAAAGGACGGACAAAAAGCACGCTCGAAAGCCGCGACAAACTCCCGCCACTCGATCTGCCAAAGAGGACGGGACCGAAACACTGTCCCCCACTCTGACGTCCACCAAGACCGGGCTGATCCTTGCAAGCGATGCGTGGCCAACACTACCTTATCCTCTTCAGGACACTCCATCGAACTAAATACCCGCTCCAGGTCATCTAGCCACTCCCTGGCCACCTTTGGATCGGGCTGCCCGCTCTAAAGAGGCAGTTGGAACTCCAAGAAATCTCTCAGCACACGACCTTGGCCACCTCAAGACAACGAACCTTCGCCAGCATCACCACCCTGCTGCTGCTGAAGAACATACTGATACATGCCCTGAAGAAACTCCTTTGCTCCGGGGGCTCTCGCCCCTCCAGCTGCATCATCTGGAAGCACTGCTATGCTCTGCCCTTCCTGGCCCCTCGCACCTGACTCTCCCTGCTGGGAACGTGTCGCTCTCCTGGGCGCCATAACCTCCTGTTACAAAAACAAACGGCAGAATTAATAAAACACACGGAGCCCTACGCCAGTCGTCGACTGTATAGGACATTCACGGACCTTCTGGACCACTGCAATCATTTTAGATTCTCATGTACCTCCACAACCCCGCACTGATACCAACTGTAACGACCCGAGAATCAAAGTGCCGGAAATGAACTGGCGTGACACGAACCTCGGCCCGCCACCCACGAGCCCGACGACTGGAAAGGGTTAAAGGATGGTGTGGGGACACAAGAGAAGCTGAAATCACTGTAGAGATAGCACAATATACAACAAAATAATAATGAAGAAAATTAAATAAATAACTAAACTGCTACAAGGTCCAGTGTATCTCATGTCCAAATTAAGTACAGTCAATAGAAAGAAAAGTACAAGTACTTGGTGCATACCCGGCTCTGGCAAACTGGCGACTAACCCTGGCTACCGGAACCATGCTGAAACTCTGCCGCGCCACGCGACGACCCCGCCTCACCTGAAAACACAAGGGTGAGCCTCATTTCATTGGCTCAGTAGGGATCCCTCAGACCCCCACCTCGCACGAAAGAAACAAGGCGAAAAAGACACGAACAAGCACAGAAGGTGACACTACCTAACGAAAGTATGATAGAACCAACGAGCAATAATAAGTAAATGGAAAAGCTCTCTACACTAGCTGTACTGCACAAGCCAACCTCGGTCCGACAAAATACAATTCTATACCTGCCAGAGGACAGGAGCACCACCCACTAGAAGCAAGGCCGGATGTGTCCACTGATGACTTAATCTGTAGCCTAAGGTATCTCGCTACCATTCCCCAAGCGGAGACTAAGACACCATACAAGTAACCAGGAACTCAGAACAAGGACTAGCTGGGGTCGCGCTTGTCAGCACGAGGCCTGTGCCCCCAACTACGTGTGCACACATAGACCAACTGCTCCAGGTTGGGTCCTCTAGCCAATTTCCCCCCCAGCCAGACTCAGGCTGCAAAGGCAAGGGCCCTATGGAAACCAACCTCTAGCCGCTCCACCACTCCCGGGTGGGTCAGCACACGTGTGCCATAAGAAGGTTACGACTAGTGGACGTGTCACTGGAGGTGAGACTCGACTCATGGAAACCACCGAACGGATGGAAATAGAGTGGCGGCCTTGTTAGGACAACCAGAAAGCCTAGCGGTACTCTCTGGACCGCAAGGTAGACCTAGCGGTCCTCTCTGCACCGCTAGGCGCTGTCAAACGGTCAGCCGATGATCGCAAGGGGACGAGCCATAGGGGCCTGATGGTCCATCACCAGGCCATTATCGCCAGCCAAACGGTCCACACAGGACCGTAAGGCAGCCCAAAACGGTCATGCCATGACCGGTAGCCAACACGTGGCCCTCAACGGTCGGAAACACGCACCCCAAGGGTGATCGGTCAAACGGGATAAATGGTCGTCTTACGACAGCTAATCCAAGGGTAGCGGTCTATCGCAAGATCGCCCCCAGACCCCTAGGGGTCCCAGGTGGACCGCTAAGGCCTACCGACATTCAAAATTACCTAGCGGTCTCCCTGAGACCGCTAAAGGGAGCTTAGCGGTCCCTGGAAGGGCTGCAAGGCTCACCCGAGTGCGAAATCAGTAGGAAACACCAAAAAACCCGATCCACACCCCGAACATCACCCGATGATGGGGAAACAAAGGGGAATACATCCCCAAGCCTCCTAGCATGATTCTAAACCGTTGAATCGGTCAAAAACCCCACGAAATAGGAGATCCGACGCTTAACCCCAACACATGGATTTTGACCCTCCTGGCTTAAAAAGACCCCTCTCGACCTCCCCACGGCCTACAAATCAAGGGGAAAGTAGTAAAGGGGGTATGGATCCGTCCCCGACCTCAAAGAAGCCCAGAAGCCGCTGGATCGCCGCCGATCTCAAAACCTTGGCCGAACACGATCTCCTCTCCCACGTCTCAAAGGAGGCACCGCTACATTCCTCTTGCTGCCACCATACTCACCGCGCCGCAGCCAACGTCCACCACCCGTCATCGAAGGAGGAAGGGGCCGTGAGCTCCGAACGGGAGAGAGAGGGGGCAACGGTCGCGGGGGCTCACCGGAGAAGAAAGAAGAAGAAGAAGAAGAAAGAAGAAAAGGAGAAAAAAGAAAAGTGAAAAAGGGGGTATATATAGAAAATACATAAAATAATAAAAATAAAAAAAATTAGGAAAATTCATTTCCTCGATCCTCGGAACACGCTCGTCGCACTGGTACAGCCCCTGAGTAGGAGAACACATTGGTTTACCCTACACAGGGTTCTGTAGGTCCGTCAGGGAAAAATACGCGTAAACCGCAAAACACGCTCCGGGACCCCTGAAAGTGATCTGAAACCCACGGATCCAGATCCGAAAAATATCCAAAAAACCCGGGCCATTACATACATCCACCCCTCACCAAAACTGGTGAGGCTTTATGACACGCTGCAAATGCAGCAAGACACAGGGACGCCCCCCCCCCCCCCCCCCCCACACACACACACACGAGGGGCAAGCTCCTCATGAGGACGAAGTCCTCAACACACACAGGGATGGACCGCCCCCCTGCCCCCCCCCCCCCACACACACACACAACCAAAGAAAAACACCACGCTGCAAGTGCCGCAGAAACACAGGGATAGATCCCCAAGAACACACACGGCTGAGCACAGCCAAAAGTCCACTTCTGGTCTTTAAATAGAGCACCAGACACACTGCTGTAAGCACAACAATACACACGGTTCAGAGATGTGAAAATACAATGAAGCACAAGTACAAAAACAAGGGAAACACTCTATGGCTTCAGAACATGGTCTGGAAGCTCTATGAGCAGACTTGAACACTGGGTCGATATGTATTCCTCTTTCTCAGATGCTGGTTGGTTACAATGCTGGTTGCTCTCCTTTCACTCTTATTTTTCTTCTCCTCCTTACAACACTGGCCTATGTCGGACAAGAGCTGGGCTGCACACACTTCCCTTTTCTTCTTCTCACAGATACCTTCTTGAATGCTCAAGGGCGTGGCTCTCTTCTAAGGGCAGCAACAGCTTCTCCATTAGAAGTTTCAGGTATTTATAGAAGAGCCAGTGGGAAAATTTCTCTCTAAAAAAATCTGTAGAGGATCGATTCAAATTTGAACTCTGACCTTCTTTTTTAGAGGTGCTTGACTTGATCCAGCGGTCATAAAGGAGCAGTGCAAAGGGAGATAATTTTCCCTCTGAAATATTCTCTTGGCTTGAGGTAGATGCTTTGCAGGGAGTTGACTCTGAGCTGGCTTGGCTTCTCAGACCAGTCCTATGATAGGACGGTGGCAGACAAACCTTTTGAAATCTTGTGGTAGGTTGAATAGTTTTGTCCAGTGTACAAAGAGATGCAATCCACTTGGCCAGTCCTTTCTTAGGATAGAAGGGATAGACTTCTGCCAGGGAAGAGGCCTTCTGAGATTAGGTGGCTAACCAAGTCTTATCCAAAAGATGTTCTGATATGTTATAATGAAGTGGCAGAACCTCTAACCTAGGTACCTTCTTCCAGACCTCAAAAGAGGTGTTTTTGGAGGTTTGCGCCAACTATTAATGCTCTCAATACGGTTTGCGAACAGACAGATCTGTCAGAGTACTTTGAGGTTTTCCTTTAGTGAGGTCGACCTGCTAAGAAGGTGAGGTCGACACTACTTTGAGAACGAGTGATTACAATGACTTGTAGAAGAGCCTGAGGTCGACCTCCTATAGAAGTGAGGTCGACACTACTTGCGCTGGCCACTTCCTAGAGTGCTAGTTGCGATCGTGAGGTTGACACTTCCTGAAGGTAAGGTCGACATGCCTGGTGACGAGGTCAAGGCAGCCATGAAGAAGAGCGTTTATAACGCTTTCTGTGAGGATCTGAGGTCGATCTCCTAAGAGCCTGAGGTCGACACTGCTTTAGAGAGTCGTGTTTATAACGTCTTCTGGAAGCCACCTGAGGTCGACCTGTTGATGAGGTAAGGTCGACCTATCCTTTATGCAATCTAGAGTTTTCAACTTCTTTTTGCCAAGTACTTTCTTGCATCTTGGAGCATACTCTATGATGTTTGTTCTACAAAAGTTCCTTCTCAATTCTCAAAAGGACTTGCTTGCTTTCTCTTAAACTTGCAACTGAATTTCAGCACATAAGTTATTCTTGGATCTGGAGTTTCTATTGCACTATAGTTAGTTGGCCTTGTTCATACCCTTTGGTTCAATGCATCATATCTCATTACACCATTTTATGATATCTTTATACTACTCAACTTCAAGAAACTATTCTCATGCCACAGTGCTAACTATGACCTGAAACTTATACATGTTGACATCATTAATTCCATATAAGACTCATCAATGAGTCATAGTCAGACATCATCAAAATAATAGGATCAAACATGTTCCACACATGCCCAACATACGGCACCATGCCGTCAAACAACTCTCGACCTCAGCTCGGCCTACAAAATGCGGGGAAATGAACAGGAAGGGCCAGGGATCCTTCTCCCCTGCCTCTCAGGATGAGATCCCGCACTGAGGATGCCAATTCCACGCAAAATCGCTCCTTTAACCCACGCCAGCTTCACGAACTCACGAACGAGCTCCACCGCGCTAGTGCCCCATTCCTCACTCCATCCCGGCTGCTTGCCACTCTACGTGCCTCGCCGCCTCGCCCGCCTCAAGCTCCATCGGCCGCTGGAGAAGAGAGGGAGAGAAACAAGGGAAACGAGAGGAGAGAGGGAGAGAATGAGAGAATGAGGGGAGAGGGGGTGGTTTAGGGATTTATATAGGAATTATTTGGGATTTTAAAAATCTAGAAAATAGAAAAAAAAGGGAAAAATCATCTCCACGATCGTCAAAAAATGCACATTGTGCTTGTAACGTCCCGGAGCCCAAGAACACTACGGTTCACCCTTCACGGGGATCCAAAGGTCCGATAGCCAAAATTTCAAATTAATTACAAAATGCAATATGGGACCCACGGAAGCTCTCCAAAACTCACAGATTCCTGATCTAAAACTTCTGGGTGTTACACAGGATCTCGACCTCCTGCAGGTTCTCTTGTTCTCAAGTAAAGACTTCTCCCCTCAAGGAGAAGTGTAACACTTATTAAGTGGGTTTACACAAATATAGCATCTTGAAAGGTAGAGTTGTGTACAATAAGTATAGTAATGTTCAAGCCATAAAAATCAGAATAAGTTGCATCAGTCTTAAATAGAAAGCAAGGATTAAAAAAAAGCTAAGGAAAGATTATAATGAAAATTCTGTCTGGCTCCTTCTTCTTTACGTCGAGCACTTCAATAGTAATGATGGTTGAGGCTTGGATTGACTTTCAGCTTCTCTCAACCTTGCAATGTAAGCTTACTGAAAAGATGTGATTGTGAATGCACTTGCTCGGCCTTGTTTGGCTACTTGGCTAAGTGAATTTCTAGTATTTGCAACAATTGTAATACTGGTTGTCTCAACAACACTTTTCATTCTGCTTACAACTTCAATTTATAGCTCTATTGCATTGTTTGTCTATTAGATACAACTTGAGAGATGTTAGGCACGTCGTTGTTTCCTTTAGACTTAGACAGATGAACGTTAGTCACACTTGAGAGTGAGAGCAACTTGTTATTTTTGTGCTTGTAGCTGTGTAGAGATTTCTTCTTCTTGACTTTCTTTGACGGGCACTCTTTTCTGAGAAGTATAGAAAAGGACAAAGTACATGTCATCTTTTTTCATTTTTAATTAGTTTTTTAAGGAGAGGATTCTTCTTTTCAGCATATCTTTATGTAGTGTCCTTTTCGTACATTCTCTTTTTCATTCTGGGACTATCAGACTGTAGAGATTAGTCATGTGCTCCATAAAATATTTGCTACATTCCTGTAGGTCTTGAAACATGTCTATTGAGTCTGCCATTGTTAGTACAACTTGAAATAAAGTAAACACTATACCTTTCCTGGATGTTAGTCAAGTATGCATCAGGTCAGAAAAATAGAGTACTATCAATTTAGCGACAATTAATGTATTTGAATTTTTGAATTTTACTGAAGGCCGCTCAGATAGAGACTTAGTCGATATGCTATTAGCTAAGAAATAATAAGATACTCGATATGTCTTACTTCATTCTATTATAGCGACTAAGTTATCTTTATGTAATGCACCGCAGTTATCAAGAAATGTCTTGTATTGCAGCTATCAAAAGGAAAAAAAGATCATTAGATATCTTGACAATTAGGTGCATAAAATTGTTTAATCATTGTTCAGTGAAGGACTTTTCTTTCAGTTATGTTGACTAATTTGATTTTAGGATAGTTCAGCTATCATGAGAATAAGGCAATGTGAGACATATAGTTGATATTTATTGAATGTAGATTTATAGAAATGTAACTATCATATGTATTAAGAAATAATGTATGATCAGATAGCTCGTTATAATCTTTTGATAAACTCAGAGATGCAGAAAGTGAGAGTTCAAGACAAATAACTGATTAGATTTAATTCAGTGATCATCTTATGCTTTTGTTTTCATAATGAACTATCTTGCAGAGTATACCTATCTTAAAGAGTAAAGAACTCAAGACAAATAGTAGATGTGTGTTTTCTTGAGTAAGATAACAAAAGATGATAGAGAAGATAAAATCATAAGTAAATAAATCTTACATTCTAAAAAGATTTTATCAAATAATTATGTTGGATCTATTTTTGTAGATAAAGAGATAAAGCTTAGAAAGTGCATTTCTTGTTGATTTAGATAGGTGTTGTAAGTAGGACAGGTGAAGTTCCTGCGCCTATGTGATGCTTGATATCGCCTAAGTTAAACAGTAACGCCTTAGTGAACAAGATAGGCAAAGTATCCAAGTGAACGATAGGCGAAGTGGTTTAGTCATCTAAGGAATAAGATAGGCAATGTCCTTTTGCCTAAGTCGGTGGCATAGGCGAAGTAACGCCTTATGTTTACTCTTATAAAGAGATAGATGATTTTGCACTTAAATTGGATATCACCTAAGTGATAGGTGGAAGGTTTATGATAGGCAAAGAGGTAAGGTGAAGAAATGCCTTATTGGGATATAGCGCCTATGTGTCTAAGATAGGCGATACAAATAGGCAAGGTCACGCCTAAGTGAATTATAACATATAGCAACCCAATTTTCATAGGATTAATTTAAAAAGAAAAAACCTTGAATAATTATTATAATGAATTTAGATAAAATAAATTGTAATGGAAGATAATTAAATGAAATTGTAAATAGTTTATTCTGAAATTAAGCTTAATGGACCAATAATTGAGGCTTAATGGGCTAAAAAGCTTAATAAATCCTTAAAATTTGAAATTTCAAAACCCTTGTTTCTAATTGGGCTAAATTGGTTTTTAACTAACCGTAATGGGCTAATAACCCTAATTAAACCCTAATCTACTAAGGGGAGGTCGAATCTAACCTAAATCCCAACCCTAATTTGAACTAGATGGGGTAGGGTGGCCCTAGATATAGATGAGAATCAAGAATTTTGGAGTTCTTCCCTATCTAGGCTTCCTTGACCTAATTAGGAATCTTTAGTGCTTGAAGTCCTATAAATAGGACCCCATAGCCACCCTACTCGACCCTAGTTCGTGGGAGAAAGTTTCTAGGCGTGGGAGGATCGATCTAGGAGGAGGATTCGTGGGTTTTCTTCGAGTTTTGTGGAGTCGTCACTCTTCTTTATCTCCTTCTTTTAATCAACTCAAGGTAGGTGATCTCTCAGGCTAAACTTTTAATTAATAATTTAAATAAGTTCATATGCATGTCCCTTCTCTTCCTACATCATTTTCCCCAATTTGTAGGGGCTATATTGCATGTATTTCATGGATTTAGGACTGGATATCACTGTTTTAGAGTTTCCTCACCGAAACGGCTTGATGTTCATAGTCACGGCCATTGCATGCACCGCGTTATTGACACGGCCCTATGATAGACCGGGATCATAAACATTTATTTTAAACATGATATTTTATTTATAGATTTTTAAATATAAAAATTATTAATATTTTCATGAATGCGGTTCTATGTAAGACCGCGATCGTAATTAATATTTTGTTTGGGTTTTCTCCTGGTGAAAATTCTTATTTTAAAAGTTATTTTTAATTTAACGCAGCCTCCCTCATGACTATGTTTTGATCGCGACCCTCCTGTGATCGTGTTTGGGCACGAATTCCTAGGAACCCTAGTGTCTTTCCAGTATGTTAAGCGAGTGTTAGTAAGTCTATATGCATATTTTCATGTGTCTGTATGTTGTCTGAAGCATCTTAAGTAACTAGGGATATGGTTAAACTTCAATTTACTAAAGTTCATGATTCATGATAATCTTTCCTTTTCATTCTCTATTCATATCTCATCTCCATTGTTCTAAATCATGATTAAAAGAGTAGATCTTCTTCTTAGCTTGAAATTGGTTCTTCAAAACATGTTTTTAACTTTGTTGCATGATTGATTATATCGATTGAGGTTCATACTATTATTATATGATGTACTATGGATTTCTTGTTGAAGGTTTTATCACTCTGATCGTAACAACCTACCGCTTGCTATTGTTATCTGTAGAACACAATTCTTGATAAAGTTAGGACCCTCCGCCGGATATTCCTTCCACCGAACTAGAACTTTCTTCATCGAGGCTTCCGTAAGACTCCGTGAGCCTTGGATTCCCACAAGGACGCCGAGTGGGTTGTACTATAAAAACCCTGAAGAGCTCTGAATTCTCATCCTACTGTAAAGGATAGGGCTCAACCGGCCTTTTGGATGATAGAATAGTGTTCTATCTGCAATCTAGTGAGTCTGTACTGAACGCGGCCTCCATCCAAACTGCATCCAGGTTCTATTTGAGAATGCACCTGGTCAGAGACTGTGGTCTTTCAACCTCCTGAGTGGATCACAGCCATCGGTGTAACAACCCAAGAACTGGATACTAGGAATTACCCGATACCATTCGAATCCTGGCTTGCCACCCACGAGTTGGAAGGCTCAGAAGGGTTAATCGGTATGTGGAGGTACATTGAAATTTAACATAATGCAAGAACCAACTATATAATTAATTATTTAAATAACAAGAAATAAAATTATATTTTTCGTTAACAAACTAACTACAGAGTCCAGTCCAACAAAGTACAGTTTACAGGATAAGAAACATACTCAAGTGTTGGGTACATCCTCAGCTCTGGCAAGCCGGCCACTACGAATCTCTACGGTACACCTCCGAAACTTGAGGAGAAATCGTAACAACTGAAAAGACAGGGGTGAGTCTCATCTCATTGGCTCAGTAGGGGTCCTGTAGATCCCCACCACGAAACAACAGCGGGAACAACAATGATAAAATTAACAATAACAACAGTAACATGAGTAGCAATAACAACAATAATGACGGGAGTAATAGCCGTAGCATGAATAGTAAAAATGGCAGTCAGTGGAACCATGGCTCTCTAAGCTACTCCTAATGACAATGAAAAGTTAACCCCTATCTCACAGACGGGGACTGTCAAACCAACGAGAAACCCTGGCCACACTATTAGGAGGGGAAAATCACAACATCTCTATCGTTAAGGCCCGTTTATACTAACGAAGGCCCAACCTAAGACTACATGGTCTAAGGGTACAATCATGACCTCACCGTCATGAACCCTACACTGTCTATGAGTGAAACCTCGATAACCCTACCGGGAACCCTAGACCTCTACGTTGGGAAAAGCACGTAGAAGCTACCCGAAGAACCATGTCTCCCCCATGGAAAACTAAACCTCAGGTCAAGAGAGTCACGTGTCACGTGATGGGAGAATCTACCCACTAGAAGGAAGGCCAGATGCATCCACTAATGACTTAGTTCGCGCCCTGGGTGTCTCCCTACTCGCCCCAGATGAAAACTGAGATAGTGTACAAGTAACACAAGGAACAAGGGTCTAATTAGGGTCATGCTCGTCAGCACGTGTCCAAAGTCCCCAACCATGTGTGCACACACTGACTTACTATGTTACGCCAGGCCCTCTAACTCGTTTTCCTCCCGGCCCGGACTAGAGCTGCCATAGTGGGAGGCCCTACGGAAACCAACCCCAAACTGTCTCTCCTGGGTCTAGCTCTCCACTTCTCCCAGGTGGGTCCGCACACACGTGCCGAGACAAGCTACGACTAGTAGGAAAGGCACACGACATGGGAACTCTAAAAAGAAAAATACTGAATTACTAATAGGCTACACGTAGGCCCATCATAAGTAACTTGGAACACGAGGTGGCATGGTGCCACCAAACTCAGGACTACTAGCTAGACTCGCTAATCCAATGGCCATAGAGTCATGTGACTCATCCCAAGGCCGTTGTATCATACGGAACTATGCCGTCAAATTATCCTAGTTCAAAAGTCCAAAAACCACAGTTAAAAGGACTCTTAAGGTGGCTCAGAACCACCGGGTCTATTCCCTTTCTAAGGGAGACTAGAAAAGCCCCCAGCCCTTGGCTGGGTCACGGGACTCACAGTCGTTGGCCATACTTATGGCCCACATAGAAATCACTTTTCGAAGAAGCTAACACTGTGCGGGTATAGCCCTCCGCACCTACACAGGCACACAGTGACTCGAATTAGCACAACGAAGAAGCTCGGAACTCACGGGGTCACCCAAACCTTCTAAACCACATAGGCATGCTAATCGAGATATATTGGTTCCTCTGGACACCCAAAAACATGAATCCGGTCCCCACAGGGTGTACGGGACATCCACGGGACCAAAGGTCAACTAAAGGGTCACAACCGGGTCGACTAGAGGCCAAAACTGGTGAGAGGGCTACATTTCGGTCGACCTGCCTACAGGGGTCGGTCGACCAACAGGGGTCGATTTACCAGACCCATAGGGTGCGTCGACCGGCCCGTAGCCGGGTGAAGTTCATCCCCGGTCGGTCGATCGGACTAAGCTGGGTCGGTCAACCAAACCAAGTAGTTCGCCCATCCCGTGGCCAACGCCAACCGGTCGACCGAACCCACTGGGTCGGTCGACTGATTCCGATGATGCAAAGACCAAACCCCATCTGAGGGGCTCCAAACCATGCCCCAATCACCTCGAGTGATGGGGAAAATAAGGGGAAATCATTTCCCACCCTCTAGACCGCCGAGAGGCGCCATTCAAACCACAAAAATGTGATTAAAATGACAAATCCGTCGCTCACCCCAAAATCAAGCATTTTAACCCCGGCATGAAATAAACCACCCTCTGCCTCACTTCATCCTACAAAACGCGGGGAAATAGAAAGGAAGGGCCAAGGATCCATCCCCCTACCTCCACTGATGATTTCCTACGCCGAGAACGTCGATTCCACACAAAAAAGAGCCTCGAACTGCCACCGAGCTCACAAACTCGTGAAGGAAGCACGTCATGCCATCGCCTATTCCTCGCTCCATCCTCGCTGCTTTCCACCCCCGCATTACCTCCGCCTCGCCCGCCTTCAACTCCGTCGACCACCCTGAGAAGAGAGTGAGAGAAAGAGAGAAACAATATGAGAGAGGGAGAGAGTGTGAGAATGAGGGTGAGAGGGGTGGGGGGTTGGTTTATATAGAAAATAATTTGGGATTTAGAAATTTAAAAAAAAAGGAAAAATGGGGAAAAATCACCCCCATGATCCTCGATAAACACACAATATGCCTGTAACATCCTGGAACTTGAAATCACAATGGTTCACCCTGTACGGGGATCTGAAGGGCCGATAGTCCAAAAATCTGATTTAATCATAAAACTCGATCCAGGACCCATGAAAGTGCTCCGAAACCCACAGATTCTGATCTGAAAAATCATAGGTGTTACAATTGGTCCAACTACGTTCTTCTCTGAAGGCAGTTCCCGCCATGACTGCGTTCATCAGAAGGCAATCTACTTACTGACTACATTTAACCCAGTTTTCCAAATGTTTTCGTTTCATGATTGTGATGTGTATAGACCTATTCTAGCCTCTCATGACTGATGTTCCCTTACATCTTCGACCCCTTTTCAAGGATTTATAATGTTCATTGACATGACTATCCTTTCTAATTCTCTAATGACTTGTTAGTAATCCTTGGGAAAGTTGTAATTCCAACTCTTGAGTTCCTTGATTACATGAGCACACTATTGGAATTCTTGGCCATTATTTTAATTTGTATGGAAAATATTCATATGGGCCTTTAGGTCCGAGAGGGGGATTTCTGTAGCCCATCTAAGAGCAGCCGAACTAGGTCCATCAGGACCAAACGAGGCCCAGCTCATCTAAGTGACAGTCCCGCAGGGCCCACTAAGCCTAAAAAGCTCAATAAGATCACTCGGGATCAAACCCTTCCTCGGCGGCCCTTAGGCTCGGAAGGCCCGAGCGTCGGTTAGGTAAGAGGAAGACCCACGCCCAATCTATCCCCTCGCCGGGATAAAGGCTAGCGCTCAATGCCCACTCCGACCGATCCTCATCGGGAGCTATGCCTATCGCCCGGACAGGGTTGGCACTCTTCATTCTTGGGTTGACCGACGATTGCTTATCCACGCTGCCATTGAGAGCCATTTATGAGCAGGAGTTCACGAGGATAAGGGACACACGACCCCTTAAGGTTATAAAGAGCCCACATTGAGGACGTAACATCCGCCCGAAACTCCTCATCTTATGAGACTGATGAGGCTAGTACACTATTTAAACCTGGGACTCCCTCCAGCGAAAGGTAAGGGCCAACACACGCCTAAAACTCTCTGAGCAGGAACCACTTCACCACCTTGGTGTAGAGGGATATCATGCCTCTCTTTCCTCCTCCCCTCAAAGCTTCCACCATTGCTCTACTGACTTAGGCATTAGAGGATTTATCCCAGGGAACCATCCCTGGGCCCCCTGATCCGTTTCCCTTCCTTGCAATTCACTGTTCGATGATCATCTCCCCCGCTCAGGACCCTCGTGAGATCACGCCTCTTCATCTGGCGTCGTCTGTGGGAAACGACCAAAGAGCCAGTATGGTGCGAAGAAGTTCAGGGAGGAGGTCCGCCGGTGACAGGGGATAAGCCATGGTGGTGACGGGAGAAGGCCCCTCTCAGGCCTCACAAAACCCTCCCTCCAACGCCAACACCCCAGTCGACGGACCACCCCCTCCTCCCGCGGCGGTTGAGCTACCACCCAACGGGAGCGCTGACGCTTTCCAAGCCCTCAACGTAAAACTGGACATCCTCGTGGAACTCATGAGGACCTAGGCAGCCAGGGAAGGAAGGTCACGCGCCCCTCCGGAGAGCCCTCCCCGCGAGAACACGTCCCAGCACACTGTCGGAGGCCGCTTCACCCTCCGAGGCCGACGGATTATTCGTAATAGGTCAGGAGGACCTTCACAAGTCCCTCCCTGGGAGCAAGAGGCCTCCTCCACGCCGAAAGGGGGAAAACCTGGGACACGCTGTCCAAACCCAGAGACCGAAGCCCTCGGGGAGCGCCAAGGAAGCCCCCCCAGCCCCACCATGCAGCGACAGCCAGAGTTATCCCTCCGACTGCGAGAATTCGAGAGACGTTTTACAGAACAGGAGCGTGCCCTACGCGCCTTGCAGAATGTCTCTCGGCGGAGGACAAGGAGAAATCCCCATTCTCTGATTACATCTAGAAGACAGAGGTACCTCCCAGAACCTCCATCCTGACCTTCAAGTCCTACGACGGCCAAGGTGACCCGGCCGACCACTTTGACAGCTTCGACGCCCTGATGACCCTTCACGGAGCGTCTGACGCCATCAAGTGCCGAGCCTTTGTGACCACCCTGGTCCAAGGTGCCCAAGCATGGTTCCGGGCCCTCGCCCCCAGATCCACTCAGAATTTCAAGCAATTCGGGCGAGTATTTAAGGAGAGTTTCACCAGTAGCACCCCCCCAAGGCGGGAGGGGGACAAGAAGCGAGCACCCGATCCAAGCTCGGGTCCAGGAAAAAGGCGGAACCGAGACGGGGAGCACAAAGAACCGTCCCGGAAGTACAAGCGGTACACTCCCTTAACCGCTCCGGTGTACGAGATATATGAAGACATCAAAGGCTCGGGCCTCCTCTACCAACCCGAGCCAATGAGGTCAAAAAGCCGCAATCACAGCAAGCATTGCCTGTTCCACAGTGACCACGGGCATCACACCGGCGATTGCCACCAGCTCCAGGATGAGATCGAGCGCCTCATCTGCCAGGGAAACCTATCCCGATTCGTGGCCGGGCATGAGGAAGACCGAGGGGCCCCAGAGGAAATCGACAACGCCCCTAGCTCGGTCCACATCAACGTCATCACTGGAGGAGCTGCATCAGGAGGAGACAGTGGCCGAGGAAGGAAGCGTCATGCTGAGCGGGCGAGCCGAGCCGAGCCGTCGAGCCTCCCAAGGCCCCGCCAAGTGAGCCCCATGTCATAGTCTTCTCCGACCAAGACCTGGAAGGGCTGACCACCCCGCATGATGACATAATAAACCATTGTAACATAGACAAGATTCTAGTTGACAATGGAAGTGCCCCTGATGTATTATCTTACAAATGTTTCCTTAAGATGGGGGATAATCCGTCTAAACTTTGCCCGATCTGAACTCCCCTTTGCGGGTTCAATGGCCATGCCACTTATCCCGAAGAAGCCCTAAGCCTGCCGGTCACTCTCGGCACCCCACCCAAAATCGTTACGGTCATGGTGGACTTCATAGTGATCAAGGGTATGATAGCATACAACGCAATCTTCGACCGAGGAATTCTTAGCCGAACGAAAGTGGTGCCCTCTACTTATCACCAAAAGATGAAGTTCCCCACTAGAAATGGGATGTGAGAAGTCCGAGGTAACCAGGCAACGGCCAGAAGGTGCTATAATATCTCGATCGAAGCCACAAGGCCAGACGGGAAGAGCAAGGGGCCCCGAGAAGTCAAGGAAAAGCCTGCAACCTCCGAGCCTGGAGGCGAGCTACTAACGGTTTTCCTAAACGACGACCCGACCCTAGAAGTAAAAATTGGAGCCGACCTACCGTCTGAGGTTCAGCAGCAATACAAAGAGTTTCTTTCCGTGTACATCTGAATCTTTGCATGGTCTGATGATCAACTTGCCGGAATACCAGAGGAGACGGTGATGCATAAGCTCAACCTCGACCCGGCCGTGAAGCCTATACAACAACGCAGAAGGAAGCACGTGCCAGAGAAGCAGGCGATCATCAAGGAGCAGGTCATCAAGGGGCAAAAAACTGGTCCTTTTAGACCAGTCCTGTACCCGACGTGGTTGGCTAACGTCGTACTGGTGCCAAAAGCTTCGGGAAAGTGGCGAATGTGCGTTGACTTCACCGACTTGAACAAGGCTACACCAAAGGACTTGATGAAGGCGGTCTTCTCGGTGTCTTTTGGATCCATTCTGATCTGGTGGTAACCTGAATAGGCATCCAGAAAACTGAGTATCTCGTTGCCCGAGGTTGAATCCACCAGTTGGTCGATACTCGGCAATGGATAGCCTTGTTTCCTGGATGTTGGAAGGAGCTCCCTAGAAGAGCGCGTGGTTGTGCCACAGTAGATGCAGCCGGTCTCCCTAGCAGGAGGAGATGAGGATCTTTGGCATTTTTTGATTTCTTTTATTCTTCCTTTTGTTACATACCCAGGGGTATGCCCCGCGGTCCAATAGTAAAGCCTCTCATCATTATGAATTACACTTGGGCCGGAGACCTTTGGTGGAACTAGCACAAAATGTGCTTTCCCCCAAGAGTTCTCTCTAGTCTCGTTTATTTAAAAAAAAGACCGCCTTCATCACCGACTTCGGTGTATACTGCTACACCCTGATGCCTTTTGGGTTGAAGAACGCTGGAGCCACGTACCAGAGGCTGGTCAATCATATGTTCGAAGGACAGCTCGGCCGAAACGTCGAGGCCTATATTGACGACATGCTCGTCAAGACCCCCAAGGCCAAGGACTACTTCACTGACCTAGCTGAGACCTTCGACACCCTCCTGAGGTACAATATGAAGCTCAATCACACCAAGTGCGCCTTCGGAGTAAGATCCGGGAACTTTCTGGGTTTCTTAGTCACCCAGTGTGGGATCGAGGCCAAACCCGACAAGGTCTAGGCCATCCTGGACATGCGCCCACCCACCTGCATCAAAGATGTTCAATGCCTTACTGGGCGCATTGCCGCGGTCAGCAGATTCCTATCCCGAGCGGCCGAACGATGCCTACCCTTCTTCAAACTATTGAGGGGGCCCAAAATGGCATCTGCTACGTTCACATGGGACGAGGAATGCCAAAGAGCGTTCGCTGAGCTTAAAGAGTTCCTGGCTTCGCCCCTAGTGCTTTCCAAGCCTGTCCCGGGTGAAGCCTTGCATCTCTATCTCTCGGCAACTCCATCTACAGTTAGCTCGGTGATGGTCAGAAATGACTCAGGAGTCAAGAGACCGGTCTACTACACTAGCAAGGTGCTCAACGAGGCTGAAAAAAGGTACCCCGCATTCGAGAAACTCGTGCTAGCGTTGGTTACCTCGGCCAAGCACCTCCAACCCTATTTCCAAGGGTACTCCATCACCGTGCTGACAGGCGAACCATTGAAGAGGATCCTCGCTCACCCTAAAGCCTCGGGATGCCTCGTCAAGTGGGCCATCATGCTCGCGGCCTACGATATATCATACCAGCCTCGCTCGGCTATCAAAGGACAGGCGGTCGCTGACTTCATCGCCGGGAGCACTATCCCGACCGAAGAAAAATCTCCGTCCGCACCCGGGCCAACCTGGGAACTGTTTGTCGACAGATCCTCCAACTCGATCGGAAGAGGCGCTGGAATCCTCCTGAAGTCCCCCGAAGGAGCAGAGTTACAATACGCCTTGAAGTTCAACTTCCAGGCATCAGACAACGCCTCCGAGTACGAAGCCCTTATTTCGGGAGCCCGCATGGCCCGGCGGCTGGGGGCTGAGCGAGTCAGAATTCATACTGACTCCCAACTAGTCGCTAGCCAGGTCAAGGGCAGTTACGAAGCTCGAGAAACACCGATGGTCGAATACCTCCAGCTGGTCAGAGCCGTGGCACAACAGTTCAAGAGTTTTGAGGTAGTCCGAATAGCTCGGGAAGAAAACTCCCGAGTGGACGCCCTCTCTCGCCTGGCCTCCTCTCTTGACCCCGAGGGTACTCGATCGGTCCTTCTCAAAGAGCTAGAGCGACCGAGCATCGATTCGGAGCTCCTGGCTGTTGACTCGGCCTCCCCAAGCGACTGGCACACCCCTACCTATCGTGGCTCCAAGACTCTCAAGAGCCTCCCGACCCTAGGGAAGCCCGAAGATTGAAGTATCAAGCTCGACGATTCGTCATTCTGGATAGCACTCTCTACCGAAGATCCTTCTCCGGTCCTCTCCTGAAGTGCCTCAGTACTGATGAAGCCAACCGAGCGATTCAAGAAGTTCACGAAGGCCTGTGCGGAGAGCATTTTGGAGGAAGGTCGCTCGCCAGGATTTGCTACGATAAAGTTATTGGTGGCCCACTCTACAGTGCGACTGCTCGACCTACGTACAGTACTGTGGCCGATGCCAGCGATTTGACCACTTGGTCCATCAGCTGGCAACAGAGCTCATCACCCTAGCCGAGCCATATCCTTTCGCTCGCTGGGGAATCGACATCCTCGGGCTATTCCCTACAGCTCATGCCCAGAAAAAGTTCATCATCGTCACCATCGACTACTTCACCAAATGGATCGAGGCCGAAGCCACAGCTAGGATCACCGAGACAGTCGTCGGGAGTTTCGTCTGGAAGTCGATCATCTGTCGCTACGGCATCTCCCGGGTGATAGAGAGCAATAATGGTTGCAATTTGATTCTCGTTATTTCTGAGACAGATGCGCCGACCTAAACATTCACAATCACTTCACCTCGGTCGCCCACCCTCAGGCTAACGGGCTGGTCGAAAATGCCAATAAGATTATCTTAAAAGTCATCAAGACCATGCTCGGCAAAGCCAAGGGCAGCTAGTTTGAGGAACTGCCAAACATACTCTGGTCACACAGAACGACTCCCATAACGGCAACCGTTGAGAGTCCCTTTCAGTTGGTGTACGGCGCCGAGGCCGTTATCCCATTGGAGATTGCCAATCCCTCCCTCCGAGTCATTTGTTTCTCGCCAGAGGTAAACGACCAGAAACTGCTCAAAAACCTCGACCTAGCGGATGAACTCCGAGAGATTGCCGGCATCCGAGCAACGGAATATCAACGCTGCCTCACTTGATACTACAACGCCAAAGTTCGAGATAGACACTTTCAACCGGGAGATTTCATCCTCAGGAAAGCCGAAGCCTCTCGACCACTTGAGGCGACAGGCAAGCTATCCCCTAATTGGGAAGGCCCCTACCGAGTGGTCGAGACGCTCGGGAAAGGAGCATACCGGCAATCTACGATGGAAGGAGAACCCATCCCTCGGACCTAGAACACGACTACACTATGTAAGTTCTACTTCTGAACACCGAGCATTGTGTAAGCGACATGAAATAAAATAAAAGTTTCCTTTCCTTTATTCAAACAACTCGCTTGTACATCAGAAAGGCCGAAGCCAAGAAAATACATGACAAAAAAGCAAAATATCCATCTGGCGCCACCGTATGAGCCCATCGCTCGGCTGACTCGGTTAACCTTCCTGCGTCCAGCCACTGACTCTGCCTCATGCAGAAACTGGCTCGGATAAAGGGAAGTCGACCCCATAGGCTCAGGTAACTCGGAACAAAGGTGACAGAGGGATTAGGAAGGAGAAGGCTACCTTCCAAGTTGACAGAGATGGAGGAAGGGGAAGAGGGAGTACGAATGAAGGCCTCCTCTCTGCCAACTCTTTGGAAGGAAGAGAGTGTAGGCACCCTCCGAAGAGTGAAAGAAATGATGAGAAGGGCAGAAGATGGAAAAAGATGATGCGGAAGAAGAGAGGAGAAGCAGGAAGTGGAGAGGAATCTTGAGAGAGATCCCCTCCATGGAGCGAGCGGGAAGGGACCGGCGGCAGGGATGCCTGATTCCCCCATCCGTCCGCCATCTCGCCCCTCCCCGCAAGCACCGGTCGGAGTTGATAAAAGAAGACGACGTGCCTCCGCACGTCGAACCCTCTTTAACCCCGCCCGCTGGCCGTCGAACCCCCTTTAAACCCGAAGCAGCAAGGACTCTCTGCCCTCCGTCATCGGCAGCCTCATCTTCCAGAGCGTCTTCCATGCTTCAAATATAACGGCACAATGCTACGTGAAGAAAGAATGAGGAAAGACTGTCGGGGAAAACCCTAAGCGGTGGAGAGGAAGGGATGCCCTTTAGACCTTTTATAGGCGAAGGGAGGCTATTTGCCTTAAATGATTCTCCCATCGAAAACATGCCAAAGGGACCTCTCCCTATGAATGGTCACCTCAAGCTCCTCGTTTTCACCCCAGCGGGACACACGAAGCGGCCAAACATTCAAAGCTTAAGAGAACAGAAAGACACCCTGTCAGACGCTTACCCAACCATCCTGCGAGATCCACGCAGTAAGTATCGGCACTTTCCAACTATTGCAGATACGCTGAACAAAATATGGCAATGGCTATACAAAAAAGTTAAGTCTTCATCATAATGCTACTGCCTTACATTTTTTCTTACGTAACAAAGAAAGTTTTCCTTTGAAAAAGGAAAGACATACAAGAAGAGAAAGAAAAGCAGATACATTAGGCCTCTGGCCCACCCTAAAGCTCGGAAGTGGAAGGCTCAGACGGTCTGCCTCTGGCACCCTCGGCGATGACCGATCCTGGCACTAACCCCACCGGCGTGGGAACTACCTCCGTTGCGCGCCCTCCCGAGGCATCCGGAGTTGGCGACCCCTCGGACGAAGAGCCCCCCTGATCTTCTTCCTCCGACGCCGAACTAGAGGAACCGGAGGATGACAAGTCCGAGTCATAGCATTACCCGGACGGGAAATTGATTGTCTCAGACGTCTACTCCTCGGCATAAGAGACGGCCCGGTCGCAGCCTTGCTTGAACCCCTTGCGGATGCCTCGGCGAAGTGCTAACTCGTAGTAGGGGAGGGCAGCTCCTTAAGGTTGACCCGGTAGGCCTCCGACCATTTGTACGGCTCGAGCACCTCTGCCCCGGCCGATCCCACCCCACCAGCGAGCTCGGCCTTCTCCTTCTCCACCTCGGCTAACCTCCGCTCGGCCTCCGCCGCCTACTTCTTCGCCTTGGCCCGATCAGCCTCGGCCTCCCGCCGAAGGCGCTCGGCTTCCTCTGCTCAGTCCACCAGCTCGACGCGCTCAGCCTCCCACCGGCCATCTAGCTCGACGCGAGCAATGCGCTCCTCTTCAAGAAGCCTGCTCTACCTCTCAAGCGATTCGCGGGCCGTAGCGAGCTGCTCGGTCAGTGCCCGGGCCTCCACCTGGCTCGCCCGCGCCTGCTCCCTAACTGAGGAAAGCTCCCGCCGAAGCCCATCACGCTCCTCGGTGAGCCGAGCCATCTTCCTATCAGACCCACCAAGGGTCCAGGCCAGGTTCGCCCGCTCTGACTCGTTCCGAGCATAAGCTTCTGCCAGAGTGGCCCCCATCTGGGCCAGGATCAAGCCGCCCTCCATAACCATCTCGAGGGCCTCGGACGGGGAGTGCTGCCTGTCTCCCCCCTTCACGTTCACGGCTATACCGCGACATACCTAGTACAGAGGGCCCTGGATGCCGAGCCTCTCCAGGGCCGCCGGAATAGAGACCCCCTCCTTGATCGGCGTCCCTCCAGTCGGCCCGGATTGAGCCGTGACTTCGTTCGCCCCTCATGCCTCGGTCGGGTGGGGCTGCGTCGCCTTTTCTTGCGACCCCCCAGCCTTGACCGGCTCGGCACCTACACCGCCACCTGGAGCATCTCCCACCTCAATCGATGCCCCAATCTCGGCTGTGGTCCCAGCGTCACCTGCCTCGTCCACGTCCCCCTCGGCTCCTGCCGAGGGGAGAGCCGGGCCAGCACCGCTGCCAATCGCAGAAGCGGCCTTGGCCCCCTCGGCTTCGGCCGAGGGGGGAGCCGAGCCAGCATCATCACCGACCGTAGGAGCAGCCCCAACCTCCTCGGCCCCCTCTTGCTCAGCGGGTGGGAGAGCTCACCCAGTAGGGTAGGCCCCATCATGCTCGGCAGATGGGTGAGCCGAGGCAGGGTCGCCTTCGACTGTGGGGACGGCCCCGACCTTCTTGGCCCGTTTTCTGGCCTTCACTGCGTCCCGGATCATGTCCTCTACGGGATCCTTGCGCTTGGACCCCCGTGACCTGGAAGACCCCTCCCGGGCCATCCCCTTGCCCCTTTCTCGGGCTCGGGAGTGACCCGTGGGAGCTGTCGACTCATCGGAAGCCGAGTCATCACCAAGATCGATCACCTCTGCGGTCTCCTCCGAAGCCGGCCGCCTGGCATCTACGCAAAGGAAGATATAATCAAGAGAAGAAGCGAAGGCATCATCGCCCGACAAGAAGGCTAGCTCATAATGTCCGTACCTGTCGGCTTTAGCCGATGGAGAAGACATCACTCGATGTTCTCCGGAGTCACCAGCTCCTCCGTAGACTGGTGATGCTCCAACAAGATGGCCGCATACTCCTCCACATCCGGAGGAAACTCGTCCTGCCTCGGAGGAATGTTCAGATGGAAATTGGGGATTACGGGACACCTCCAAGTCGCCTCCACCGAGAAAATGCCCACCCAGAAGAACTGAGTTTTCCACCCCTTATGAGAAGAATCCTTTGCGGCCAAGGAGACACAGCTCCTATTCCGCCTCGCTTAGATGAAATAGAAGCCCTTCCCGGTCGAGGGATGCGCCTTCAACTCGAAAAATTAATGAAAGAGGTCCAAGGAAGGAGGAACCCCGCATTGACGGTAGAGGATGCGAAAGGCGGAAAGGAGAAGGTAAGAGTTGGCTACCAACTGTACGGGCGCCAGCTGAAAGAAATTGAGAAGCTTAAGAACAAAGGGCTCGAAGGGAAGGTGGAACCCACCCTTTCACGACAGAAGGAAGGTGCAGATGTGGCCCGTACGAGAGTCAAAGCTCGTCTCGTGCGGGGCAACCGCGGCGAAGTAAAGCTTATGGGGGCAGACGAAGCTGGTGCTCCAGCCATTTCACCTCCGCCTCCCCCAGTTCACTGTAGTTTGGAGCCGTCGCCCTCACCGCATGCTCGCCCTCCCACTCTTCGACCTCCAGACACTGATCCGCCATGGAATCCAGAGAGGAACTTGAAGAAAGATGCTCCCGGGACCCCGAAGACTCAAGAGGAAGAGGAAGCTGTCGGACTGCCTCCATAGTTATCTCTGCCAACTCCGTAAACGCCGCTGCAAGCCTCTGCTCTTCCGTCATGTCTTCACGATGCATCACAGAGCTCCAAAAGCAAGCACGAAGGAGAGCTAAACCCTAAAAATGGAGGGAGTCTGGAGCGACGACAAGCGCACAACTCCTATATTTCCACGCGGAAGGTTGCGCGTCGTTCCGACCTCCGAGAAAAGGGGGCCCCTTCAGTTCAAATCCGTCAGGATCATCATTATTACGGGCCCAGGTGACCACGGCACGTGGCTTCTTAACACCGCCAGATCTCCACCCACCCGAGCCACGCTGGTCCAAAACCCTAATGGCCACTCTTCCGAGCTTACCAAAGCTTGGGAGTAGGAGGGGGACAAGTGAAAAGGGGGATTTCTGTAGCTCATCTAAGAGCAGCCGAAGTAGATCCATCAGGAGCAAACGATGCCCAGCTCATCTAAGTGACAGCCCCGCATGGCCCACTTAGCCTAAAAAGCCCAATAAGATCACTCGAGATCAAACCCTTCCTCGGCGGCCCTTAGGCTCGGAAGGCCCGAGCGTCGGTCAGGTCGGAGGAAGACCCATGCCCGATCTATCCCCTCGCCGGGATAAAGGCTAGCGCTCAATGCCCACTCCGACCGATCCTCATCTGAGCTATGCCTATCGTTCGGACAGGGTTGGCACTCTTCATGCTTCGGTTGACCGACGATTGCTTATCCACGCTGCCGTTGAGAGCCCTTTATGAGTAAGAGTTCACGAGGATAAGGGACCCACGACCCCTCAAAGTTATAAAGAGCCCACATTGAGGACGTAACTCCCTCCTAAAACTCCTCAGCTTATGGGACTGATGAGGCCAGTACACTATTTAAACCTGGGACTCCCTCCAGCAAAAGGTAAGGGCCAACACATGCCTAAAACTCCCTGAGCAGGAACCACTTCACCACCTTGGTGTAGAGGGATCTCGTGCCTCTCTTTCCTCCTCCCTTCACAGCTTCCACCATTGCTCTACTAACTTAGGCATCGGAGGGTTTACCCCAGGGAACCATCCCTGGGCCCCCTGATCCATTTCCCTTCCTTGCAGTTCACTGTTCGATGATCATCTCCCCGGCTCAGGACCAGCGCGAGATCACGCCTCTTCAAGGTCCAATATGATACTCAATGATAGATAATTTTTATAAGGGCCCAAATCTGGTCCTAGGGGAGAGGCAAAGCCCAAAAGTATATTGATATTATGAATGATCAGGTGTGGCATTGCACCAACAATACACAAGATTGGTTCTAGACAAATTTACATATTTGGCATGATTATATATGTTATTGACATGTTCTTGATATTGAGGCCCGGAATGGGTAATGTTATTGAAACTCTTATGAATGGCCAATCCAAATTTATTATTGATTTGCTTATTATTGTCATTCCTTGTACTTGAATCTTGTACTTGTGAATATCTCTTTCCTATCTCGATTGTTCATTGATCCTGCCACTATCTTGATTGTATGAGTTTTACGCCTTGCATAATATAGCATTTTTCCATATACATTGTTAAACTGTTAATCACTTATATTCTGTCCGGTGATAGAGATGTAATTCCTACTGAGCATTTTTGCTCACTCAGTTTCGTTTAACATTTTTCAGGTAATAGTGAAGATATTCCATCAGATGGGGAAGGGCAAGAGTAAAAAGTGATCCTAGAGTTTTGAAGACCATGTCTTTTTATTTTCTTGAGTCTAGTCCTGTAATTTTGAGTCTTTTCTTTTTCTTGATCATGTAAGTGAGTCAAATAAAGTTGTTAATATTGAGTTTGATATTAATAAAATTATTTATTTTTCATTATTCTTGGTCTCTTGTATCTCTTGTGGTTTGCTCTGTTTGTCATGACTGTCTCACTGCCACGTTCCGAGCAAGTTTCCACTGCTATTGATTTGGGGCGTGATAGAGTGGTATCAGAGCTTCAGTTTTCTAGTAAAACCCTAGATCTATGGGTCCAAGTTTATATGTTAAGTGTCTCTTGTCAATTACCTTGTAGGTTACCGGTGAGATTGGGTAGAGCCATGGGTCTAAGTGTTAAAATGTGTTTAAAACTGATGAGCTAAAAGATTGTAAGTTATTAATCTTAAAAAATTATTTTATAGGTTAAGATATCTACCGAGCATGCTCAATGGAGGGAGATGTAGAGAATGGTTCAAGGTTTGACTTAGGCTTTGCAGCAGGTTGCTCAGGGTGGAGTTCGCCAGGGTGCAGGGGATTTACATCGAAATTTTCAAGGAATGAATCCCCCTAGATTTAGCGGGTCTACTAACTTGGACGAAGTTGAGAATTGGGTTTCAGAGATGGAAATGACCTTTATGCAATGCACAGATCAAGAGAAGGTTTTGTTGGCTACTTACCAATTAGAAAGAGATGCACGGGCTTGGTGGGAGTCTATGGATGCAACGTTGCCCAATGAGCAAGTATCATGGAGTGAGTTTCTAGAGCTTTTTAACGAGAAATATTTTTCGGAGAGACTTCAAGAAAGGAAAGTTACCGAGGTTGCATCTTTAAAGCAAAAGAGTTTGTTAGTGGCAGAGTATGAAGCGCAATTTCTAGGTTGGCTCGTTATGCACCTTATTTAGTTTACACAGAGAAGATGAAAGCTAAGAGATTTTTGAATGGTTTGAGAGTCAAGTTTATTCCTTAATTAGCACCATTAGAGATCCAGGTTTTTGCCGAGATGGTGAAGAATACCCAATTATTAGAGGATGCTATGGATATGGCAGAGCATTTCACTAGGAGGCTTGCCAAGAAAGGAGTGGCTAATGGTTCTGAGGATAGTGTGCCTACCAATGGAAAGAAGAGAGCTAATGGAGGCAATGGCTCTCTTAAGGATAAGAAGCTTAAGAAGGGAGACCAACAGATTGTCCCTATTAAAAAGAAGTGCGAGCACTATGATTAAGGTGGGCATCGATCGGAAGATTGTTGGAGGAATCTATGGAAGTGCATTCGTTGTGGGAGTGGAGATCATCGAATTGCTCGTTGCCCTCTCGTGAAAGAGCAAGCGTCGTAGGACAAGAAACAAGGTGAGCCGAGGTAGCAAGGTAGGCTGCAAGCACTAAGGGATGGAGGAGTGATGGAAGGTACCTCTAAACCTTGCCTTATTCTATAGTTTCATGCTTGGACATGGTGATTCTTGTGTATTTGCATGAATTAGAGTTTGATCTGGTTAAGTATGCAATATGAGAAGGTGTGTTTTAGGCTTGGTGATCTGGTACCCCACTGGTTTAGAAAGAAATCATGTGAATTTGGAGGACCAAATTCTTTTAAATAGGGGAGGGTGTAGCAACCCGATTATTCATCGGATTAATTTAAAAAGGAAAAAACATGAATAATTATTATAATGGAATTAGATAAAAGAACTTGTAATGGAAGATAATTAAATCAAATTGTAAATAGTTTTAATATGAAATTAAGCTTAATGAGCTAATAATTCAGGCTTAATGGGCTAAAAGGCTTAAATCCCTAAAATTCAGAATTTCTAAACCCTTGTTTTTAATTGGGCTAAATTGGCTTTTAACTAACCCTAATAGGCTAATAACCTTAATCAAACCCTAATCCACTAAGGGGAGATCGAATCTAACCTAAACCCTAACCCTAATACGAACTAGATGGGGTAGGGCGGCCCTAGATATAGATGGGAATCGAGAATTTTGGATTTCTTCCCGATCTAGGCTTCCTTGACCTAATTAGGACACCTTAGTGCTTGAAATCCTATAAATAGGACCCCATAGCCACCCTAGTCGACCCTAATTCATGGGAGAAAGCGTCTAGGCATGGGAGGATCGATCTAGGAGGAGGATTCATGAGTTTTCTTGGAGTTTTGTGGAGTCATCGCTCTTCTTCTTCTCCTTCCTTTAATCAACTCAAGATAGGTGATTTCTCGGGCTAAACTTTCAATTAATAATTCAAATTAGTTCATATGCGTGTCCCCTCCCTTCCTGCATCATTTTCCCCAATTTTTAGGGGCTATATTATGTGTATTTCATGGATTTAGGACCGAATATCTCTATTTTAGGGTTTCCTCGCCGGAAATGGCCTTCTATTCGTAGTCGCCATTGCAGGCACCGCGTTATTGACGTGGCCCTACGATAGACCGCGATCATAAACGTTTATTTTAAACATGATATTTTGTTTATAGATTTTTAAATTGAAGAAGGGGCCACCACGGGAGATTGCTCCGGCGGGGCGAGCAGGACAAATGTAATATAGCAAGATATGGGGGTTAAACGGCCATAGCGGGAAGTGACTCGCCGCGACCTCGGGGGGACGGGAATGGTGCAGAAATTAAATAGCAAGAATTGAAACGGCCATTGGGGAAGTGACTCGCCGCGGCCTCGAGAATATGAGCAGATAAGAATATAACAGAATATAAGGAGAATATAAAGAGCGGGAATTTAAACGGCCATTGGGGAAGTGACTCGCCGCGGCCTCGAGAACATGAATAGATAAGAATATAATATATAAGAACGGGAATTTAAACGGCCATTGGAGAAGTGACTCGCCGCGGCCTCGAGAATATGAATAGATAAGAATATAACATATAAGAACGGGAATTTAAACGGCCATTGGGGAAGTGACTCGCCGCGGCCTCGAGAATATGAGCAGAATACAACAGAATATAAAGAGAGTATAAGAACGGGAATTTAAACGGCCATTGGGGAAGTGACTCGCCGCGGCCTCGAGAACAAGATGTGATCGCCAGGGGCCGAAAGACCCCAAAATAAAGAAAGTGATCGCGCCTACCTCAAGAGCGGGAGATGGCGGGTTGCTTCTTCCTCCCCCTTCGGCCGGCCGACGGAGAGGGCTTTCCTTGGGTACCCTTGCAAAACAACGACAAACAAGTAACGAGTGGATTAGAAAGATGAAGGTGTAGTATTCAAATCCTTGCGATAAAAATAACGAAATGATGGCAAGACACACACCTGGTTGGTGTTGTCTTTTAAACCCCTCTCGGACTCGAGTAGGAGGAAAATGAGATGATGGATGCAAGAAGTATATAAGAAGAGGCGCCCTTATGAAGGGGGATAGATGATGCGAGATGATGAATGCAAAAGAACTAAGAAGAAAAGGAAAGGATTGGCTTATTGGATGTGCCGATGGTGAAATCCGGCGGAGCTCCGGCAGCGTAGGGATGGCGTGGAAGCGCGGTGGATGAAGACGACCTTCCTCTCGCGAGCGTGGGCACCCGAGAAGCCGGCAGAACCTCCACCTACAAAAGACCCCACGGGTTAGAAAATGACTTCGGTAGCCTCTGGGCTCCGGCAACCTATCGGATCTCTTCGAAGCTCACCCAGAACTGAGGGGGTGGGCCTCTATTTATAGGGCTCCGGAGGGTGGAGGCGTCCAGGACCCTGGACACCTCCATCAGGGCCGAACTAATATTTTATTCTATTTTTATTAATTTTTTAGAATATTTTTGTGGAGGCGTCCAGGGCCCCGGACGCCCCTAACAGGTCCACCGAGCACCACCGACGGCCGCACGCGGTTTGATACAACGCGTGGTTTTGTGAGCGGCGCCTCGTGATTCAGAAATGGGCGCGTCCAGCTGCCTGGACGTCTCCAAAATTTGGCTTTTTTCACACAGGACAAACCGTCGTTCGGTGGGCGGCGCCCGTGAGGGAGTTGATGGAGGCGTCCAGGGGCCTGGACGCCTCCATTAATATATTATTTTTTTATTTATTTATTTTGTCTTTTTATGCCAAAGCTGGCATTATATATTTTTATGCTTGTTTTTATGGAGGCGTCCAGAGGCCTGGACGCCTCCATTAATTTTTTATTTATTTTGTCTTTTTATGCCAACTGGCATATATATATATTTTTTATATTAGTTTTTATGGAGGCGTCCAGGTGCCTGGACGCCTCCATTAATATATATTTTTTATTTATTTTTGGGCTCTGAAAAACAAATAAAATAAATTAAAAGAATGGGGGGGTCCAGGGGCCTGGACGCCCCCATTAGGACCCACCTGGGTCCTCAGTTCAGGTGTTGGCGGCCGCTTGGCAGACACCCTTCTTGATTCCGGAACCTCCTGATGCGTCTGACCTGTGTTGATGCCGTCCGAATGCCGTGACGAGACGATTCCGGATGCCGGAAAAGGCAGAAGAAGACCCAAGAAAAGGAAGTATTTAAGAGATTCGAAATGCGTAAGCCGTCGCGGGGCGTTGTATAGTAATATGAGACTTTCTCAGGAGACGTCAAGAATGGCGTGTCTACAGCTGCCCCGCCTTGGCGTCTGCTTTGCATGGGAGCGACACGTAGTGGAATGGTATCGAAGTGGAGTGAAATGAAGTGGGAGCGGACTGATAAGTTGATGCCAAGGTGTGATGAGACACGCTTTTGACGTTACTGTCTGGAATCTTTCTTGAAGTTTCAATGAGGCGACCTTGAAGAAGGTCTTTCAAATATTGACGATTGCTTGGACGGAGGTCAAATATGGGAGGGTGAGATGTGCGCTCAGGCACGAATCAAAAAAAGACCAACTTCTCAGTGTGGAAGTACCTGGGTCATAAACCTGCAAGTTTCACCTTTGGGGAGCGGTTACCAGCCAACGTGGAAGTGCTGCGGCCAAGGTGGGTCAAACAAGGTAAAAAGGAATATCTGAGGGTCTGTCCAAACAAGGGTCTCTTTTTGGGAGAGCAACGTAGGGCCGTTTCAAGGAAACTCAGTATTTCATTCGGAGTGGAATATCTCATATTTGTAGGAATTGAAGCACAACGGCCATCGCAATCGAATCACTTGAATGATCTTCCGCAATAAATCAAAGTCCTATATGAATGCATGCTGCGTTAAAATAAAAATTTAAAACAAACTAAAATAGAAAATAGCCAAGGATAATATTGTCAGCTTGTTAAGAACGGGTCAGGATATCGATCCGGTGAGCCGACACTGGGCTGGGGCCCGTTTATCCGCGCACCAACTCACTGAATGGAACTGTCGTCCCCATGCTACCACAAGTTAACGGCCTATCCGTACAACCCAAATTCTTCCGGGATCATCACTATTTTTGTTGAAGGGGAACTCAAATCCCAGATTTGTTCGGGCCGCTAGGTCCTTGACATGTTCTAGTAGCGTAGGTATCGTATACTATGATGCATGACATGGTGAGACCAACCATTGAAAGGTGGGATAGGAGACAGGACAAAGACGTCCGTTAGTAAAACCTACACAGACTAGCAAAGGTTAGCAACATCAGAAAGTAGCAGAATCACAGCAGAATCGCACCACAGTACAAAGGAGATCCAGACAAAATCTTGACAATGACCACCGATGTGACATGGTGCGTCCTGTAGCGATCTTCCCTTCCTATAAGAACTCCCCTTAGGCTAGTTCATTCAAAAGCACCAAGGTGGGTTTTGGAAGCTCAGGAGAGGAAAGAGAGGAGAATCTAGAGATTTTCAGGATGGAAGGAGAGTCTTTCCGCGTTATGAAGAGGAGCAGGCCTAGCAGCGAGATCAGGCGACTCTCCGACCTCGAGGGTCATTTGAGTGGGACGATCATGTCGCATATGGTAAGCTGATTCATTTCAAATTTCTCCACGTGAACCTTCTTCTTACTTCCTTTCTTCTTCTTTCTTTTCTCTTCCAGCCATATCCACTCTTTCCAGGCCCGAGGAAGTTTTCCAAACTGCCATGGCTTTCAAAGCTAACTTCCAACATCTCCACCGGCATGAGGGCCATACTCTCGAAGTGGCATCTGCAGGGGCTCCTTATTCACGCCAAACACTATGAGAAGATTCGTATGGACTGGGCAGCTATGGGCGCACTAGTGGAGATCTGGCATCCCCAGACCCACACTTTTATCTTCCCGACCTTCGAGGTGACCATCCTCCTCGAGGAGGTGGAACTTCTGCTCGGATTGAAGAAATTCAAGACTGACGGGAAGGTGAAGGCTATGCGGATGCTGACACGGGGGACTTCCGAAAGCGTTCTTGGAAGCTTCATGCCGCCCGACGCAGCCAGAAAGGTCCGTACTCAAAAGGGGATCGATCTCCAAAAGCTTGCGGAGTGGGTCATGGACGCCCTGAGAGGGTCACCAGACGATGACTATTTGGAGGGAATCATGAAGGGGTTCACCATTTGTCTGGCGGGTGCTCTCTTGTTTCCTTATACCGACAACATGGTGGAGGAAGACCAATTGAGTGCTATCTGTGGGATCTGGCGTGGAAAGAGGGTGGGACCCGCTGTCCTCGCCTACCTGTATAGTGGCCTTACTGCCTCGAGCATGGGTAAGCCTCCTTTTGGTTGCGCACTTGTCCTGAGTTGCTGGCTGGATTTGCATTTCAAGTTTGATCACCGTGAGGGAATGCCAACCGCTTCGAAGCTCTTCCAACAAAGCCCTCTTCATTACATAGCCGACGTGTTAGGGTTCGGTGGTACTGTAGTGAACCACGTTCCGTGGCTGAAAAAACGTGAAGACTGGCGGTCTCACTTCCGCACCGTGACACAAGGCTTCTTTACTTACGCACCGGCATGTTTGCTTTCGCTTGATCTCCTCATGAGGCCTTCCCCCGAAGTTGATCTTCAGTTGATCAGCGCGACCGAGTTTGTCCTTTATAACGCGCATCGATGCTGCCTCCAGGTCGGCATTCCACGCCATTCGTTCCCACTATCGAGTGGCATCGTTCCTTTGAAGAAGAGAGAGTTGGGTACTGAAGCGGATGCGAAGGAAGCGAAGGCCGTCAAAGCACCCTGGAAGACAAGTGTTGCGGGAAAGGCCTTAGCGCACGCGGGGGAAGAATGTGAGCCGTGGAGGGCTTATGTAACCAAACTGGGGAAGTTAAGGCCTAAGGCGCCTAAGCCCCTGATGTAGTTCACTCTGCTTTTCTGATGGAATAAAATCTGGCATGGATGTTTTGGACCCTTGTCCCCTTAATTATTATTATCTTTTTTGTGATTTTTCATTTTCTTTTTCTTTTGTTTGGATTATATATATACGCTTATCTCTTTTTTTCCTTTTATTATATATTTTTTTGAAATTTTTATTATGGGGGCGTCCAGGGGCCTAGACGCCCCTAATTTTTTATTTATTATTTTTTTGGGTTTTTTTTTGTTTTGGGGGCGTCCAGGGTCCTGGACGCCCCAAATTTTTATTTATTATTTTTTTTGTTTTTTTGGTTTTGGGGGCGTCCAGGCACCTGGATGCCCCTAATTTTTGAATTTTGAAAAAAATAAAAAAAAAGGTGGGTGCGTCCAGGCGCCTGGACGCCCCAATCAGAGTGGTTTCTATATATATGGGGGGCCTCACCCCCCTGCTCACTTGTACTGTTCATTCTAACGACCCCGTCACCCTAGACGACCCATTCTTAGTCCCAATGGAGCGAGGAGGATCGAGCCAGGGTGGAGAGAAGCAGAAACGACGGGCTCGTCGTCCGAGGAGGCTGAGGGATGATGCCGAGGAGGCCGCAGCAGAGGAGATTGCTGCGGAGGAGGAGATGGAGGTGCCTCTTCTGGCCGCGGAGGCCGCTGCGGGCGCTGGCGACGTGGGAGAGGACGATCACGACCCGGTAAGCCCTTCGGAACTCTCACTCTGTGGTTCAATAGGCTAAACGGACGGGCGAGAGGCTGTGAGAGAAGGCCGGGGAGTGAGGGAAAGGAGGCGTCCAGGGCCCTGGACGCCTCCACATTTTCGGCCCTGGACGCCTCCACATTTTCTTTTTATTTTTGTTTATTTATTTATTTACGTAAATAATAAAATAGGATTTAAAAATAAGGAGGCGTCCAGGACATGGGACGCCTCCATAATAATATATATATATTTTGTTTTGGTTTTTTTCTATAAAGAAAATAAGGAAAATATAGAGGAGGCGCCTAATGTACTGCACGCCTCCATAAAAATCCTAAAATGTTTTAAAGATAAAATAAGTAGAATATATAGTGTTATTGCTTAATATTATTCATGATGCTGATGTATTTTTTATTGGTTTTGTGGTGTGCAGGGTGTGATGAAAGGACGGATCAGCTGGTCCCTAGTGGTGGCAGCATACCGTGGGCTGCCGGACTTCCAGAGGGCGCGTGCGGACGCCATGGGCTTTGGAGCTTTCCTTAGGATCGAGCCCTTCCGGCTCGACCTTCCTCTTATCCAGGCATTGAGGGAGCGGTGGCACGTGCCTAGCCGGGCGTTTCTGATGCCCTGGGGGCACATGGTGCCGACACTAGAGGACGTGGCTCGGATCACCGGGCTACGGGTGGACGGAGAGGCGGTGAGTGGTGTCACCTACCCCGACTACCGAGAGAGTGCCCTGGACCTGCTGTGGTTAGAGACGAGCGTGACTGATAGGGATAGCAGGGTAGTCGGACGAGTGGAGATCATGGAGGCGCTCGGATTCGTCGACCCACGCCAGCGGGTTAGCGAGACTGGAGCGGAGTTTCTGGCATGACTGGAAGGAGACGCTCGTGCAGCTTTGACCCAGGACCCGAGCGAGCGGGAGCTAGTGGATCTAGACCTCCGGAGGTTTCTTTTCTTCTTCTTGGGCCGCCTTCTGCTGGGGACGAAGGGGGATGGCATCCACTGCCGTTTCCTCGGGATCTTGGCGGATCTGGACAGAGTGGGACACTACGCGTGGGGAGCGGCTCTGCTTGCCCATTTGATTGCTGATCTCTCCCAGACTTCGGAGAAGGAGACGACAGTCAGTGGCTTCGCACCTTTTCTTCAGGTAAACATTTTATTTATGCATTCCCACAGTTAAATATGCAATTATTGTACTAATGATGTATGATGGATGCAGGTGTGGAGCTATTACTATTTCCCGATGGGGAGGGCTAGGCATGGGAACAGGAGGGCCGTGCCTCTGGCGCGGCGGTGGAGGCCGGTCGTGGTAGCGGCACCACACAGCTACCAGTTGGCGTCACTTCGTCAGGAGCTGAGCGAGTATCGTGAGGCCATGGTATGATGCGTATGATTTTTTTGTGTTTTTTATGCATGTGACTGAATGGTAACTATCATGATGTATGTATGGTGATGCAGGTGGTGTGGAGACCCTACCTGGGCATGGGCGACGCTGGCCAGCCTTGGGTTGTAGCGGGTCTTCCTCGTTTCAGGCGGGACGTGTGGGTCCATTGCCTGAACGAGATCGAGCCGCTTCGGCTGAGGCTGGTTATGAGGACATTGGGGCTAGCCCAGGAGTGGGTTGATGTAGATGAGCCGGCCCGCATCGGGCGAAAGACCAAGGGGAAGGCAAAGATTGTGGACTGATGCACGCGCTTCCCAGCACAGTACCAGGACTGGCAGCAGGGTGGGGTCCCAGTGGTGTCCCACGTACAGGACAACACAGACTACTTGAGACGGTACCGAGCTACGTACGGGGACCGCCTCTCCTTGGGTGGTATGGCAGGGGTAAGTGAAATGAAACTGCTTCACCCTTCTATATGTATATGCATGTGGCACTAACTTATGTGCAATGCAGGATGCTCGCGACAACATGATTGCCGACCTGCGGGCCCAGCTGGCAGACGCCAGGCGGCAGTTAGTGGCCATCCGACAGGAGTTGGAGATCCTGGTGAGTCTATGCAATACATTTTTTTTGTGACCTAGATTTTTGATGCTTAGCCTTTGACTGACGTTTGCCCCGTGTTTCAGCGGGCCCACCAGACAGCGGCAGCCGGGACGACTGGTGTAGCGGGTTCCAATTCGCGGGGCCCTCCTCCGGAGGTTTCTGCCCTCCAGGAGCAGCTGGCGTATGCGGTGGCTCGGGCTGAGGAGGCCGAGCGTGACCGCGAGGCTCGAGTGAGTGCTTGCTTAGCCCTGACCCTCTTCTAGCTGCTTTCCTTCTATCACTGTTCTCTTACGGTGCATGCGTGCTTTGACAGGTGGCCGAGATTCGGGAGGCCCTGGCCCGAGCTGTTCGTGCTGAGCAAGAGCGCGATGCCTGGGTGGCAGAGCGTGACGCTCGGATTGCAGAGCTAGAGGAGGAGCGACGATGGGAGGCTGAGGAGCTTCCTCGCGACGTAGTGGATCTACGGATCGCCCTCGAGCTGTCGAGGAGAGAGGCGATGAGGGAGAGAGAGGAGAGGGAGAGGGATAGGGAGACCGTGGAGAGAGAGAGGGAGAGGGATAGGGAGATCATAGAGAAAGAAAGGGAGTACAGATGGCAGAGCGATATCGAGATTGGGACGAGAGGAGAGCTCTGGTGGCCCAGGTGTCGGAGCTCCGGCTGAGTCTTGGCACGGCGGAGGGGAAACTTCGGGAGAGTGAGGAGCGGTATCAGAGGGCGAAGGAGCGCGGGGCGCGACTTCGTCAGTCCGGTTCCTTTTCTGTGGGCAGCTTTCTAGTTTCTTCGACCGAGCAACGTCGCTGCACCTTGGAGGCTGGCATGGTGCCACCTGGAGAGGCGAGCACGGCTTCTCAGGGTTCGCAGAGGTCGCAGAGGCCCCCTAGGGATCCCCGTCAGAGGAGGGAGGAGAGAGATGACCAGGAGGGTGGTGGTGAGAGTTAGAGAGTTGTTTGTACACCCCACCGTCCTCACTGTATGATGTACTTTTGACTGTTTGTATGAAATGGATTTCGTGTGGTTCCTTTTGTCGTGTGCCCTTTTCCTTCCTGCACTTTCTTTCACACCACGTTGTTCACGCTTCACGGGACTTTGCCCTGGACAGGAGGGAACTACTTTGCATGGAGGGTTTTTTGTTCCCTCTTTTTTTTTCGCTTTCTTTTGGGCGCGTCCAAGCACGAGGACGCGTCTTAATCCTCAAATTCAAATTTAAAGCGACGGGTGGCCTTTCTTCTCCGTGCCTTACCCGCAAACGAGCCCGCCTTCCGCCGAAACTTGCTCGCTCGTCTTTGTCTTCTTCGCCTCGATCGATGGAGTTCGGCGGTCTGGACCACGGCGAAGGTGGAGAGGTACGCGGGACCCCTCACCCAAGGAGGGACGCGCCAGAGCATGGAACGCCGTCTATGGAGGGGGAAGGGCCGCTTCGTGCCCCCGAGGGACCCGAGGGGCCCGATGTCACGGAGGGAGGTGAACACGGTCTGGTAGGTGCTTGGTTTCCCCCCTCTTTGATCTATTTTGAGTTTTGAAGCAAGCTGTGCTAGGGGGGAAAGGGTTCGGCGAGTGTTGCACTTAAATGAAGGACGCGTCCTAGATAGGGGACGCGTTCTTTTTGACTGATGTGGGACCCCTTTCTTGGTGCAGGACATGGCGAGGACCCCGGGCCTGGCCGATGAGTGGGCGAGTGCGGACGAGCCGAGCCGCGTCAGGAGGGAGAGTCGCGGCAAGGCGAGGCTCGAGGACTGGCACATACGTCTCCCTGGGCAGCAAGGGAGTGTATTGGTGCAGGACAGCGCCGACTTCCTGCGGCGGCAGAGAGAGAGTTATGCGGGGCTTCCCCAAGCTGGGGGCACGCGTGGCATCAGCGGCTCACGCGCCCAACTGTCAGAGGCTAGGCGGCAGTTGGCCGTCGCTCAACATGAGCTGTCGCTCCTGGTAAGTTACGTGCCGCACTTTTATCTTCGGATTTTGGAGTTTCACTGACGGCCGTTGTTTATTTTGTTCCAGCGTGCCCAGCAGACAGCGACGGCGGGGATGATTGGTGGCGCATCTTCCAGTTCCTCGGCCCCTTTTCTCGAGATTGCCTCCCTCCGGGAGCAACTTACCGATGCGGTGGCCTACGCGACCCGGGCGGAAGAGGAGCATGATGCTTGGGTGGCGACTGTAGCAGAGTTGCGACATCGCGGTGAGGAGAGACCTTCTCCAGACATCCTGGAGTTAAGGGTTCTTCTGCAGATGATGAGGAGAGAGGCAGAGAGGGAGAAAACTGAGAGAAGGTCCGAGCGACATCGGGATCAGACCGAGAGGAGGGCCTTGGAGGCCCAAGTGAGGGAGCTCCAACTGGGCCTTCAGACCGTCGTGCAGAGGCTAGGAGGGATGGAGACACCCTACGAGAGAGCGAGAGAGTTCGGGGAGCGACTGCGCCAGTCTGGTCGCTTTACCGCTAGTGGCTTCTTTGCCACGCCAGGGGAGGAGCAGCGAGTCACTGCTGCGGACCAGGCGCCAAGAGGCGAGGCAGGTGCTGCTGTACGAGGATCCCAGAGGCTTCTGAGGGACCCGCACCTCAGGGGAGAGGAGGGGAGCGCCCAGAGAGATGAGTGATGGTGAGGATCGGCGAGCTGGTGGACTCGCCTCCTCCTTATGTTTATGATGTTTTTGACAGCTCATGTAGAATTATGAAGGGAGTGATTTGATTTTCTGCTGCTCGTTTGTTCTCTTGTGCGTTCCTTCTTCCCTACACTTCTTCTCCTTCGCACTGTTCCCATGTGATGGGTCTGCCGATATTCCACCCTAAACAGAGAATCGCGTGTTGTTGTGACCATTTTCCACGGGAATCTGCCGTCGAAGTCAATAATGACGGCCCTAGTTCCTTCTCCCGGATGTTGCGTCAAATTTTGCGGACGTCCTCCAAAACATGATAGGGTATCCCTAGACAACATAGAGTGCTAGTCGTCATATTCTTCGTCCAATCAATCACCCTGTGCGAGTGGTGAAGTGACACACGGGACCGCATGGCAGGTGCCTCATCGTGAGGGCTATCATTAACAGGTGATGGAGGTAATCTTGACCTGCACTCCTTCCATTTCTATAAATTCGTGTCCCTTTTATCCTCCCAGGTATATCAAGAGCTAACTCGAGGAGCACAAGTTCTCACGGGAGAGGAGGAGTTCAAAATTCTGAGAGTTGGATGGAGGGCGAATCTTCCCACTCCTCGAAGAGAAGCAGATCCAGTGGTAGTTGTTCCAGGAGGCTTTCGGACCTCGAAGGGCACTTCAGCGAAAGGGTCCAATCACCACTCGTAAGCCAAGTTTTCTGCCCTTTTCTCATTCTTTTTTCTTCCTTTCTTTCTGACCAAACCTCCTCTCCATTCCCTGCATGCGTAGTGTGTGATGAAATGACAGATCTCATGGGAGTTGGTAGTGGCAGTATACCGAGGTCTCCCAGATTTTCAGAAGGCCAGGCTAGACGTGATCGGTTTTGGCACTTTTCTTCGGATCGAGCCGATCCAGCTCGACCTGGTCCTGATCCAAGCTTTGTGTGAGAGATGGGACCCAGTGAGTCGGGCATTCCTGATGCCCTAGGGGCACATGGTGCCCAGCCTGGAAGATGTGGTCCGAATTACGAGTCTCAAGGTGGATGGCGAGGCAGTGACCAGAGTCACTTACGCGGACTACCGAGAAGGTACCCAGAAGTTACTGGGTTTAGACCTAGATGGTCGGAAAAATAGGTCGGTAGCTAGGGCGTCCCTCATGGATGCATTAGGACTCACCGACACTCATCGGCGGGACGACGAATCCTCAGAAGAGTTTATGGAAAGAATGGAAATAGGATGTCGTGCCATGTACTGCACAGATTTCGGCAACTGGGAAAGATGCAACATAGATTTGAGGAGATTTCTCCTCTTCCTTTTGGGGAGATTGGTACTGAGCTCGAAAGGGGATGGTATCCAATGTCGCTTCCTGGAGCTGCTACCAGACCTTGAAAGAGTAGGGTACTATGCCTGGGGAGCCGCCATGCTGGCACACTTGTTTGCAGGCCTGTTCCAAGAAGCGGATCGTGAGATGACTGTGAGTGGTTTCATACCATTCATCCAGGTATTTTGGTTTTACTTGTTTTGTATTTTTTGTGTGTTTTTACAAGGTACTGATGACCTATGCCGAGCAGCTGTGGAGCTATTATTACCTCCCTATGGGGAGAGCTCGGCATTGGTGACCAGTGATGGTGCCGTTAGCCAGGCGGTGGGAACCCATCATGAGTGCGGCACCCCTAACTTACCAACTGATGGTGCTAAGGCGGGAGCTATAGGAGTTCCCTGCAGCGATGGTAAACTGGAGACCCTACTCAGACATGGTCGATGCCGACCAGCCGTGGGTTCTAGCAAGTCGTGCCCGGTTCGGACGGGAATTGTGGATGCACTGCCTGAATGAAATCGAGCTGCTTCGGCTACGATTGGTTATGAGGACTTTGGGACTGGCTCAAGAATGGGTGGATTCAGCTGCGCCACCTCACGTTGGGAGAAAGACGCGGGGACCGGCGACCTGCATTGACTGGTGCGTGCGGTTCCCTGAACAGTATGAAGACTGGCAACGGGGTGGCATGATTGTAGAATCACAGGCACGGGATAGCGAGGACTACTTGCGTCTATATAAGATAAAGTACGCAGAGCGGCTCCAACCCCGGGGACTTGTGGAGGTAGGTTTCCCCTTTTCTCTTTTCTTCTTTCTCCTTTTCTTGGTTTTCTGGTGAAAATGCTGACTCGTAAGGCTGCAGGATGTCCAGGATGCCATGATAGCGAATTTACGAACTCGCTTGGCAGAGATGGAACAATAATTGGGTGATGCCCGCGAAGCTACAAGCGCCTTGGTAGGTGTACAGTATGTTGCTAATTAAAATCCCAGATTCCATATGTTGGCTGCTAATTCACGCGGTCGTAGCATGCCCAGATTGGCGCGGCCTCCCCAGCGATGGGAGTAGGTGGTGCCTCTTCCAGCTTGTGGATTCCCACCTCAGAACTTGACTTGCTTCATGAGCAACTTGCTCACGCCACGCAGCGTGCTGCGGAGGCAGAAGGGATGCTCCGTATACAGGTAAAAGTTTCAGTGTTGAGTTCTCTTTGTTTACGTCTTATCACGTATCTGAGATGGTACACTCGGCAGGAAAAGGAGCCGGAAGAAGCGCTTGCCCAAGCTGCGCAGAAGGAGGCTAGGATAGCAGAACTGGAGAGGGAACTGCGGCGTCATCCTGATGACGACTCCTCTAGGGATGCTGTGGAACTGAGGATCACTCTCCAGTTGGAGAGGGAAGACCGCGAGAGAGAACGTGCAGAGAAAGAAAGAGACGCAGAGAGAGAAAGAGCCAACAGATTGACTGAAAGGGAGGAACGAAGGGCCATGGAGGCCCAACTATTCGAACTCCGAATCAGCCTTGGTCTTGCTGAACAGTGGCTGAGAGATGGTGAGGAGCGCTACCGAAGAGCACGAGAGCGTGGCTTTCGTGTTGGTAGCTTCTCTGCTGCTTCCGTAGATCAACGCCGGGATGTGGGAATAGGAAGAGGAGTACAGAGCGGTAGGAGTACCGCTTTTCGTAGTTGGGTAGCACCTATGAGAGCGTTGTGTCTGGAGAGTAGTGGGACGAGTAATGCAGAGAGAGAGGGCGGAACTTGATGTAATTTTTTTTGGTTTTTTGGAATAAAATACAAGGTTCAATTTGTTTGTTTTTCACCTTTGCTTCTGTTGCCTGAATCCCTGCACACATCACTGAAACAAACAAATCAGAATTTCTGTTCTGACTTGGCCCCTTGCTTAATAAGCAAATGGTCACTGTGACTGTACTTGATAACTGGTCAAGGAGCGAAGCCTTTATTAACGAAGGCAATGGAAAAATGTGGTGACGATAAATGTGACAAACAAGCACACGAATGCAAGCGGTATTAAAGTGAGATGTTGTACGTAAATGCGATCATGCAAAATTAATTTATTTTCTTTTTATATTTGGCATTTTTTGTTTTATCATAAAAAGATTTTTTTTGTTTGCAAATATGTACATTTTCTATTTTCCATTTTTTTGTTGTTTTTATCATTTCAATTTTTTTTTGCTAACACCCGGCAAGCACCCAAATGGCACCTAACCTGCGTGAGAACAGGGGTTTCTTACTAACCTCGCAGGTATCCTAAGTGCACATCTAGGTTGATTTGGGCCTCTAGACCCCTCGAATGATGATCCCGCCGGCTAAGACTTACCCTGATGACAATACCGTCATGCCATGCTTAGGCTCCCAGTCGCTTCCGACCACAGGGATTCACCCAAAAGGTGTTCGAGGTAAATGATTTGCCCGACCCGGGTCTGTTTCCTCACAACTCTAGATGGTATATGATGGAACACCCGGAACCCTAACGACCAACCGTGCGACGCTGACCCGGAATCAGACGCCATCGCACCCATAGGTGACGCGCTTGCATTGGCCTAAGCTCGAGGTTAAACAAGAAGACATCAAGGTGGTAAACATAGGTCTTGACCAGCCAGAAACACGGAGACTCCTTCGCAGTGATAGCTTTTGCTTTTCAAAGTAGGCAACCAAATGTGTATATTAAAATAAGGTCGCAGACCCTGGGTAGTTTTCACCCTTCAGAAACTCCATCGAACCTTCATCTTTAGAGGGAGAAGGAAGAGTGTAGGGGATAAACCTCCTGAGAGGACCGGCAAAGCCGTTAACCCGGCGAGCGAATAAGGGCCCATTAACTCTTTCCTTTCGGACAACTTCGGACCAAATCTCGATCATTTACATTTCATAGCCCCCCCTCTTTTATGGATTCAAACTTTTACTTTGAGGGGTTCCATTTATCGCATCAGGCACGGTCACGACCAGGCTCTTGATTTTGATTTTGTATTTCTTTTTGTGAGGGAGATATAGTCGTTTGACGTTTGTGGGCTCCCTTTTCATATGCCTACGGTGACACTGCCCTCTTCTCGTGCTCTGATCGATGCTCGAGGAAATGGATCCTACCCTTGCCTTTGGGGTTTGAGTTTCGGTTTCTCATGCTCAGCGTTTTAAGGGCGCCAACTGTCTCATTTGGTCGAAGAGAAAAGAATAAAGATTACAGCTTCCGGAGATCTTCTGGGTGACGCTCCACCGTAGGTGATGCTACCGACTTTTTTTGAATAAAATACATAAGTGAGCACATGTTAGCTTCCTTCGAGCGAGCATAGGCCGACGTGGTCGGACAGGGATCTCCACGGTTCTGGCAAACCAAGACCCGGTGCCTACCAAGCCTTAATGGGCCCTATCCTAACATGAAGGTTAGATGCAGGGACTTAACTACATGGTGACTGCCAGGCATCGGCATTTTGAATTTTCCATATTTTTAGTGGTTTTTAATATTTCAATATTTCTTTGTTTTTGATGTTTTTATCTTTTCATCATTTTTTTTTGTTTTGTGCTAAGGGTAGTATTTCTTAAGATAAAGCCCATTCCAAGGGTGGGATAACTCGGTCCCTTCGGCGTTGATTAGCTTGTAGGTGTTACCAGGGTACACGGCTTGAATTACAAATGGTCCTTCCCAATTGGGTTGGAGCTTAGAACGCGGCCCTCCAGGTTTGACAAAAATTCTTTTTGCGACCATCTCACCGACTTTGAATTTTCTCTCAACGACTTTCTTTTGGTAAAAGCGAGCGAGTCTATTTTGATACACACGCGCGTGTTTGGCAGCGGCTAGCCGCTTCTCATCCAAGAGTTCCAACTGGGCGAGGAGTGAATTACGACGATCGTCGAGGGGAAATTCCTCGTCCAATTGTACCCTGAGAGAAGGGATCAGAGTCTCGTACGGGACTACCGCTTTCATACCATAAGTAAGGGCAAATGGAGTCTGCCCGGTGGGGGTACGGATTGAAGTGCGATAGGCCCATAGGGCTTCGATAAGTTTTTCTGGCCAGTCTGAAAACTTACTAGACTCGCAAGTTTTTTTGATGATTTTGAGCAATATTTTATTGGTGGCCTCCGCTTGGCCGTTACCTTGTGGGTAATAAGGCGATGAATGATGCAATGCAATTGCGTACCTTTTGCAGAGGTCCTGTAGGTCCTGAGAAATGAACTGTGGCCCATTATCGGTGACGATCGTGCTTGGGACGCCGAATCTGGTGAGGATGTTCTTTATGATGAATTTGCAGACTGTTGACGCCTTGATTTCCGCGTAAGCTTCAGCTTCGGCCCATTTGGTGAAGTATTCCGTCGCAGTAAGGATGAAAGATTTCTGCTTGGTGAGGGAATTGGGATCACCTAGGGGACCAATGATGTCGAATGCCCACATGGAGAAAGGCCACGGGGAAGATATTGGATGAAGTGAGGAAGATGGTGAGTGGATTTTATCGGCGTGAAGTTGACACTTGACACACCTACGGACATAGACAGCATAATCTTCTTCCATAGTGGGCCAATAAAAGCCTTGGCGAATGATCTTCTTGGCGAGCATCTGACTATTCACGTGGCCATCGCACACACCCGAGTGCGTCTCCTCTACACATTTCCAAACCTCATCGTCACCAAGACATCTTAACAGAATACCAGTAAGGCTTCTCCTATAGAGTAGACCTCCAACCAATGTATATTTTTGAGCCACCCTTCTTATGGCTTTCTTGTCCTCTGTGGTGGCCCCTTCAGGATAAGACTGCTCTTGGCAGTATTTGACAATTTCATAGAACTATGGTTTCTCTTCATCAGCCAGTTCTTCTTCGGCCTCTGCCAACATGATCTCCCTCTTCTCAAGGATATCTTCCTGCAGGATCTTTCTTGCTATCCTGTCTTTGATGTTTACGTAGGAAGCATTGTCGATTGCAGGGGCGTGAAGTTTGTAGATGGAAATGAACTTAAACCATCTTCCTAGAGGGAACCTTATGGATGATGCCAACAAGGCGAGGGCATCGACAAGAATATTCTGATGACGAGGGACATGAACAAAGATCAGTTTTGTGAATAGTTTGGCAAAGGCAGCAGTGAGTTCTTGGTATGGCTTGAGTTTGGGATCGCGAGTGTGATATTTAGTGAGCACCTGGCGAAGGATGAGTTGACTATCACCTACGACTCGCAACTCAGTGATACGAAAAGAATGAGCGAGTTCTAGGCCAGCTAGAAGAGCTTCATATTCGGCTATATTGTTGGTGACTGGAAATTTGAGTTGGTATGCCAATGGGAATGTGAGGCCTTCAGGCGACAGGAGGGCGACGCCGATTCCTCTCCCTTGAGAATTCAGAGCTCCATCAAAATATAGCGTCCACATCGGCTCATCTGATTGGTTGACGGACATTAGTTCCTCATCTGGAAACTCTGATTGGACGGGATCGAATTTGGGAAGAGGATGATGAGCAAGATACTCGGCTATGGCATAGCCTTTAATCACCTTTTGCTGGATGTAGGTGATGTCGAACTGAGAGAGAAAACTTTGCCAGCATGCTAGCCTATCCGTAAGGACGGCTTTCTCCAGAAGGAATTTGATAGGATTCATTCGAGCAATCAAGTGGACCTCATGAGCCAAGAAGTAGTGCTTTAATTTCTGCACTACCCAAACGAGGGCAGCACAGGTTCTCTCCATGACGGTGTACTTCTGCTCACAGGGATTGAGAAGTTTGGACAAGTAATAGGTTGCCCGTTCCTTGCCTTCTTCATCAGCTTGTGCGAGGACGGCTCCCACGGAGTCATCCAAGACTGAGACGTAAAGGATCAGAGGTTTTTCTGGTTTGGGTGGAATGAGAACGGGTGGACTAGCCAGATATTCCTTCAACCCTTCAAAAGCTTTCTGACATTTAGAATTCCAGTGGAATTCTACTCCTGGCTTGGTCAACTCGTAGAGAGGTCTACACCTTTGTGAATGTTGAGACACAAACCGACGAATAAACTGCAACCTCCCGATTAAACCTCAGACTTCCCTCAAATTCTTGGGCGGCGGCATATCCCTGATAGCCTTAGCTTTGTCGGGATCTATCTCGATCCCTCTTTTGCTCACAATGAACCCCAGCAATTTACCCGACGACACACCAAACACACACTTTTTCGGGTTCATTTTCAATTGGAACTCCCTTGACCTCTGCAAGACCTTAGCCAAAACTTCTGGATGTTCCATCCTGGTCCTTGATTTCACCAATAAGTCATCCACATACACTTCCAGATATATTTGCATCATGTCATGAAATATGGCCATCATCGCTCTTTGGTAAGTAGCTCCAGCATTCTTTAATCCGAACGGCATGACCACGTAATAATATGTTCCCCAAGGGGTAGTGAATGACGTCTTTTCCTGATCCTATTCTGCCAAACGAATTTGATTGTATCCTAAAAATCTATCCATGAATGAGAGGGTTTCGTAGCCTGCCGTGTTATCGATCAACACATCAATGTGAGGTAAGGGAAAATCGTCTTTTGGACACGCGCAGTTAAGGTCCCGGAAGTCGATACAAATCCTGACTTTCCCATCTTTCTTCATGACCAGGACAATGTTCGCCACCCATTAAGGATAAAGAACGACTCTAATGAACCTGGCTTTGTGGAGCTTATCGACCTCTTCTTTCATTTTCAAAGCCATTTGAGGGTGAAAACACCTTAACCTTTGTTTTACCGAAACGGACCCTGGTTTTAGGGTTAAACGGTGTTCGACCAAGGTTGAATCCAGACCCGGCATATCCTCGTAGCTCCATGCGAACGTGTCCTTATATTCCTTGAGAACCTCAATTAATGCCTCTTCTTCAGAGGGTGGTAGGTTGTCACTTATGAGGATGATCCTAGGGTCTTCCCAGTTCCCAAGTTGACTTCTTTGGTGGATTCTTCTACGGCGGTTGACGGCTCGTCGAATCTCCTCATTCCACTAGCATATGCGCCCGCCGCATCCTCATATTCTTCACCCTCATCTTCAGTGGGGTATTCTTCATCCGTGATCTCGTAGACTCCATACCCTTCATCAAATGCACAGTCGCCCTCACATTCTATTTCCGGTAGCCGGATGGGATTTTCTAGTAATTGGGGGATGGCAAGGAGGGCTTGACACCTGGCGGCTAAATCCAGAATGAATCGACGAGGGATCTGCCTACCCTTGGATTTCTTCCTAGGTACTACCCTTGGCCTATCATTCCTAGATTGACTGACAATATTTACAGAAGAAGAGGAAGACGAAGAGGATGGTGTAGAATGTACAGGAGAAGACCCCTCAGAGGAGGGGTAGAAAAGGTCGCTCATCGGACCTTGGACGGGTGGTCCGCAAGGCGGTACGCACCCGTGGGAGATGTAGGAGGTTTCCTCAACGAAGATGTGTTGTTGGGGAGTTTGAAAATTGACGTTTTTTTTTCATTTTCATTTTTAATGACAAAGTAGTGAAAAGAGATTGGAGGAGAGAGAAAAGTGGTTATGGCTAGAGGATTGTGAGGCTCATAGAGCATATCATGATTGAAAGCCTGGCGCGGGTTGAAAAGCCCGCGTAGGTATGTAAACAGAGAAGGGGATCTGGGAAGATCATCAGACAATTGTCTGGCCCAAGAAGAAGATATCAGCAAAGGCTGAGACGAGTGGATGGAGAAGATGGCGGCTAATGAGCCGTCGATGGCAATGTTGAGGACGGATGAAGATCCGTCGATGACAGAGTCTTTCTGGCGAGGACGAGGATAGTTTGGAACCTTGGCAAGAGTGGTAATATTCTCTGATATTTCGGAGATCAATGGTGGTCCTTCAGGCTGCGGAGACGAGAACATCCTTTCCAGTGCAACGGAAATGTCCCGTATGTCGAACCATTTGTTCCACTCGCATTCCGGATCTTTGATCTTGCCTCTTTTGGTGATCCTCGGACATTTTTCAGCCAAATATACAGCATGTGATCCCCCATATGCTTCTCGTGGGTAATCTCCCATCTGAACAACGGGCCCTCTGTTGAAGTGGTTTGATAGAGTCCATGTGAGGGGCTTCCAATCCGCCTTGAACGGTCCTTTGAAGCCTAGGCCAAGCCTACGGTTCGGCCTAATTTCCTTTGGCGGTTTGAGCATACCCTGTAATTGTGCGCCCAGACCTTTACCCTGTTGATAGCCGATGTTCCTCATAATCTCCCAACCTTTGGAGTGAAAAGGGAGACATGATGTTGCGGTTGTCCTGACCGGCTCCTTTGGTGCTAGTGGAACGTGAGATAGATCACGCACGTCCAGCAATGACAATATGGGCCGATGAAATGGCCACACAGAGGGCAGAGAGGTGTTGATAGCATCCACTGTGTGAAGGACAGGTGTACTGACCACTTTAATAATCCTCCCATTGTAAGGAAACTTCAGGCACTGATGGTTGGTGGAAGGCACAACGTCCATGGCTTCGATGTAAGGGCGACCCAGTATAGCCTTAAATGTGGGGTCTATGTCGAGGACATGGAATTCCGTGGGAATTGACATGGGGCCTAGTTCTGCCTTCAGAATAATCATCCCCTGTGGCGGCCTTTTGCTATTGTCATAAGCCGTGACCGTGATCGAGGAAGGTCTTATTTGTTCCTCGTTGACCCCACACAACTGAAGGGTGTCCATGGAGATCACATTTATGGACACACCCGTGTCCACAAGACACGGGTTTATGGATACCCCATTAATTTTTATTGAAATGCACAGTGCATATTTTCGAGTCTCGTTGGGAGCGAGCTCGTAGTTGTGGAACATGATGGCCGGTTGTGTGTCCGTTGGGGTTAGGACGGTCGAAATCTTCTCCATGGGGAGGTCTTCATTAACCATGACTCTTTGAAGGTACTCCATTAAGGCTGCCTGGTGGGATGTGGATCTTTGAAGAAGTGATAAGTGTGTATTTTTCTTTGTTAATTCATAATTATTCACATTTTTATGAGCTTAAATTATGATCAATATACATTTCTCACACTTATTATTGATTTTGTATCAAATGTTTCTTTTTATGAAATTAAATAAATTTTAATTACATTTTTTTTGTATTTGTGTAGGCACGCAGTACGAGAAAAGCTCCACGAAAAAAGAAAATAAAGAAAATAAAAATTATATTTTGAATGGGCCAAAAGCCCAGGAAATTGTTCAAAAAGAAAATAAAAAAATTTTAGAAAAAAAATAAATTTATTTACTATTTTTTAGAATTTTCTAACTATATCTATATATATATATATATATATATATATAGATATATATATATTATATATATAATAAAATTTTAAAAAAAAGATTCAAAACCACCGCCCCGCCCTTCCCGCCTTCGCCGCCCGGGCACGGGCGACGAGGCGTGAAGGCGAAGCGGGGGGGGTTCGTGGAGGCAGCCCAGCAGCACGCGGAGGCGGGGCGCTCGTGGCGGGCCGTGGCGAGCGGCGGGGCGGCGGTCGTGGCGGCAGCGGCGAGGCGCGGAGGCGGAAGCGGGGCGCACCCGCCCAGGTGGCCATGCGGCCGGACGCAGGCGGGCGGGCGCACGGGGGCCCACGGCAGGCGGCCGAACCGGCCGAACATTTCGGCGCGTTGCGCCCGCAGAGCGAGGAAATGAGAGAAAGGCAAGGAAACAAGGCCAAATAAAATCAGAAAAATTCCCAAAAAAAATGGAAATGTGTGCTAAACATGTTAGCACCCAATTTATGTCAAAGTTAGGCAAGTGCCAAAGTTAGGCAAGTGTCCATTATATTTGGCAATCAAAGTGGCCAAATTCACTCCTATAAAAGGGGGTGGAGAGGCTGTATGTGGGAGTTGTTCTTGGAGAGAATTTAGTGATAAGGCTCTGGAGGGTGTGGTTTGGGAGAATTTTGTTGTAAACTTTGTTAGTTTTCCCTTTATTCTTATGACATGTTCATGGTGTTCATATGAAATTTAGACTGTTGTTTGCCCTTTGTCAACGTGTTGTGTACTTCATTTGAGGTTAGTGCCTTCATCAAAGTTCTTTGTTTTTCTGTTCTCCACACTTTTTATGTTTACCATTTCTTTTGATTCCTCCTCGTTTTTAAGGTATGGCGTGATTTTCTAAGTGCTGTCCTGGCGTGGTACTATTCATCTGTGGTTATAGTCTTCCCCATTCTTCTATTTTGAAGTCCTTCTTAATCTCTTTTCCCCCTACTTTCTTCACAAAAGTTCTTCCTCTCTTTTAGATCTACAATTCATCTTTCTTCCACTTCTTCTAAATCTCATCATTTTGAAAGTTAAAAATTAGTTTCTAGAGATCTCTGTTATCCGGTTTAGTTTTATGTTTATCTATGTGTATCATTAATTTTCACTGAACTTCTTTCTAAGTTTTCACCCTCTTCTGGTCATAATTTGTTCTTGAGTTCTTCACCAAAGTTGTGTGTTTTTAAGTCCTCTTCAACCTCTTCTTCTACCTCTTCTTCAAATTCTTACTGGTTTGAGAGATAGAATCAATTTTCTACACTTCTGATTTCCTGTCAGTTACTATTCATCCGACCCCTGTTTATAACACTTTTCACCTTCTTCCTTTCATTTTCTGATTTTCAGTCCTTCATCAATCTTTTTCCTCTCGTGTTTCTCTACAACTTTGCTGTTTTCCACTTTTTCTAAATCCTTCTAGTTTTAAAGATATGTTATTTCCAAACTTGCTGTTATTCTGAGTCAACATTCCTTGTAGTTCTTAATCATGTGTAATTAGTGTAATTAGTGTAAATCCATGTCAAATTATACTTTTTCAATCAAAAGAAATCACATCCTTATCATTTCAAAAACTTTGTTCCCTGTGGATCGACCCGTCTTCACCACTTTACTCGAATCTAAATCCTTTTAAGTGTGTGAGTTCGGCATAATATAACTTTGATAAGCGGGCGTATTAACGACGTGCGGTTACCGCCTCATCAAGTTTTGGCGCCGTTACCGGGGAGGTAGGACGCGGGGCGGCAGGCAGGACGCGGGGCGCACGAGGGGCGCACGACAGGCGGCCGAACCCGCCTAACCGGTCGGCGCAACGCGCCGGCAGAAGAGAAATAAGAGAGAAAGAGAGAAGAAAAAGCCATCAAAATTCCAAAAAAATCCGAAAAAATCAGGAAAAATGGCAAAAGGTTCAGCACACTCCAGCCTACCAAGTTGGGTCAAAATTAGGTGCATTTGAGTGTTTTATATGAGCAAGAAGAGATTGTAAACCCTATATAAGGGGGGTATCACTTGTAAGTGAGTTGTTAGTTGTTAGAACTAGATGGAGTTAGGGAGAGAGCTAGCTATGGGCACTTGTAATGTAAGTTAGTTCTTTACATTTCTGAAGTTTTTGATTGTTGGAGTTGTATTTTTCCAAGCTTTTGAAGTCAAATTTGTAAGTTGAATTTATTGCAATACAAGTTTCATTTTGGAATTCAGTCTTTTCATAGCCTTATTTCACATTATTATGATCCTCATTTCAAATTCTTGTCTTCATAAAAGTTGTTCGGTTTTAAGTTTTCTTCAACTTCTATGTTTAGCATTTCTTCAAATTTGTCCAAATTCATAGAGTTAATACCCATTTTCTTAAGTGCTGTCCTGTGCATTCACTGTTCATCCGTAGTGATACCTTCTTCCATTCATTCATTTTGAAGTCTTTCTAGTCCTTAAATAACTCTGAGTTCTTCATAAGAGTTGTTCCTCTCTTGTATATCTAAGTTTTATTCTTCTTGCACTTTGTCAAATTCCTCTTCTTTTGAGCTTTAGAATTAAGTTTTCAAAGTGCTGGTTTTCTGTCAACTACTGTTCATCCGAACCAATAGGTCCTAGTTTTTCAAGTTTTTCCTTATCTTCCTTTCATTTTCTGTTTCTGTGTTCTTCATAAAAGTTCTTCCTTTTTCAATTCTCTACAACTTTCATGTTTTCAACTTTTTCTAATTCCATTCAGATTTCAAGTTATTTCATTTCTTCCAACCCCCATTTCCACTTGAATTCTGTTTTGTTTTCACCTTAAAGTTTCAAACTTGTTATCTACAAACCCGTTCTTCTTAAGTGTTTCAAACATACCCGAAGCGGTGATTCTTCTTCAAATCCTCTCACGGCGTCGACTTCCTAGGCGGAACGATCATCATCAAAGGCTCGGCGTGGAAACGACGACGTTCTTCACTCAATTGGCTAAATTTTCTTTACTTATCCCTTGTCATTTCAAGTTGTAATTTCATTTCCGTTAGTTGTAATCGCACTCAAAACCCAAAAAATTGGTTTTTCAAAACACAAGAATATTTTTCAACTAAGAAAAATAATCAAATTTCTTCCCCGTGGGATCGACCCGTACTTACCATTATACTCATGTTTTCAAATCCATAAGTGAGTGAGTGCGGTTATAAATATTTGAAATTTGTGTGGCATGGCAATTTTAACAACGACTATCGAGCAGCATCAAATTTTTGGCGCCGTTGCCGGGGAACAAATTTTTTTTTTAATGGTTGGATACTCTTTTGGTTGATTTGTAAATTTGTATATTAATTGGCTTTTTTTTTATTTTGCAGGAAAAAGAAAACAAAAAGAGAAAAGCAAAGATATTGGAAATACGGGCCTGAAATTGATTGGATATTATCTGTCGCAGAAAGCCTGGAAGCGTCGCTGAAAGCCTGCAGACGTAGGTATTCTGGAATTCTGAAAAATCTTACAAAAATCAACCGTCGCTAAAGGTCAGTAAGCGTAGGTACAAGTCCTATTTTTTCAAATTGTTGAAAAATTTTTAAAACATCAGAAAAATTCATGAAAAATACATAAAAATTAGACAAATTCAGAAAACACAAAAATACCATTGTAGGCTTCCTTTTGTGATAAATTTGCATGTTATTGTTATTTTGTCATTTATACCTTTATTTATACATCTCTTAGTGAAAAATTCAACAAAAAAATCAAATATCAAAACAAAAGAAAAGATTTTGCTGGTTAGATAGGATCATTAACTAAAAAAAGAGAACCACTACTTGAACCCAAATAAAAAAAAAAACTCATTTCAAGATTAGAAACCATACACATCATGTTGTAGGTCATTCATCATGTAAGTGCATTAAATTCATTCCATATTGTGTTTAGTAACTAATTGTTCATACATTTGCATATTAAACCCCTTGTTTGAACATTGATTGTGCATTTCATATTAAATCACTCTAAGGGCATTACCCTTAAACAAGATAAGGTGGGGATTTCATCACCCTCCCTTAGCCCAAAAATCACAAACCTCTTCATATGTGCATCACCTAATCCATTAATAAAAATTCAGTAGACGTTGGCCCTAAGATCACACTGTGATTTCATTACGATTTGAGTTTATCCTCTGGTGGAAACCGGTGCCTAAGGCAAGATGGTCGGATGGCAAACGCCTTAAGCGGGCTAGTGGTTACTTAATTAGGACCTTGTGAAAGCAAGGGGAGCCTCCCACTACCCCACCCCTTACCTGGCTGGTGGAAATTTTGAGGATGAACTTTCATTGTACTTTGATCACTTTGTGAAACCCCATCTGTAGATTCAGAGTACCCCTAGGTGTCTTAGGTTGAATTGTGTGATAACTTGTTCGTGCCTTCTTAAATTAAAACAACAAAAAAAGGGGAGTAATATTCTATGCATAATTCAATCTAAGGAATCAGAGTGTATGCATGGTAGAAGATCTCTTTGTCCTGATCTAGCTCAGCTTGATTCTGAGATTGAGAGAACTCTACAACACAGTCTTAAAAACACAAGAGTTGAGTCTATAAAGATGGAAGCCCCAAAGGAAGGAATTGTCGCTCAACCTAGAACATTAAAAGATTACATGTATCCTTCGAGGGCCAGCCAACCCTCTTGCATTCAGTTATCTGAACATAATGGGCATTTTGAGCTTAAGTCAGGAATTATCCAAATGTTGCCTGTCTTTAGAGGGGAGGAAGCTGAGAACCCCTATCATCATGTCAGAGATTTTGAGGAGATTTGCAGTACAATGAGCTTCACTAATCTAAGTGCTGAGTCCCTTAAGTTAAGATTATTTCCATTCTCTTTAAGGGATAAAGCCAAGAACTGGTTGTACTCTTTACGGCCTCGGTCGATTACAACATGGGATGGCCTATCTACTAAATTTTTAAGGAAATTTTTTCCAAACCACAAGACTGCCACCATTAGATAAAAACTCAATAGCTTTATTCAGCTTGATGGTGAAACTCTGTGGAGATACATGGAAAGATTCAATGATCTTCTGCTGCAATGCCCTCACCATGGATTTGAACAATGGAGATTAGTCCAAATTCTATACGAAGGGTTGGATTTCAATACTCGGACTATGGTAGAGTCCATGTGTAATGGGGGATTCACCAATAAAAAAGCAGAAGAAGCTTGGGCATTTTTAGATGAAATTGCAGAAAAATCACAACAGTGGGAAACTATTAAGGAACCAAGGAGGACAGTCACAAGGGGCGGTTTGTTCCAAGTGGACAAAGAAGTTGATATGGAAGTCAAAATGGGAGCATTGGCCAGAAGACTGGAGGCCTTAGAAATGACAAAAATTGAAAAAACTTATGAAACTGCCAAAAATATTGAGCCTTTTATGTGTGTCTTATGCAATGGTTCGGATCACCTGGTTGAGAATTGCTCTGAAATCCAGAACTTTAGGGAGACTAGGTCACAAGCCAATTCCTATCAAAGACCTAACAACAATCCCTATAGTGACACCTATAACCCAGGATGGAGGAACCATCCCAACTTCTCTTGGAAGTCACAACAGGTTCAGGCCCAAAATTCTCAGACTAATAATTTTCCAAATAAGGCCCAATATCAGAACAACTTCCAAAACCAAGCTTTTAACAGAGGGCAACCTTCTCATCCATTACCTACACAACCGCATCAACAATTTGTCCCACCCACGTATGGTCAATCATCTCAATCTCAGCTATCCACTCAAGATGAGGATAGGTTTTTACAAAAATTCCAACAACTTCTTTTGGCTCAACAACAATCTTTTACTGCCCAACTTCAACAAGCTGTTTCTAGGATGGAGGCCCAGGTTGGTCAAATGACTGAAGCCAATATGAGGAGGGAACCAGGCCAATTGCCTAGCCAACCCATAGCAAATCCTAGGAACTATCCACCTGGTTTTAATCCACAGCCATCACTACAAGTACAACCTAAGAACCCTCATGTTGAGAATGCTAAAGCCATTACTACATTAAGAAGTGGAAAGATCCTTGCAGATCCATACAATGAGGGAAGGGGCGAAGCCAGCTCAAGCCAACCCAAGATTTCGGATCATAAGGATGAGGAACCCATATCTACTTCCACAAGTACAGTGGGTCATGAGGAGAATAAGAAGGACAAAGGGAAAGTTAAAGTTGAGGATACCCCTGAGATTTATCAGCCTAAAATCCCTTTTCCATCAGCCTTAGGAACAAGAAAGGAGAAAAAGGAACAACGAGCTCAGGTCCGTAATGAGCAAATGTTGGAGATATTCAAGCAAGTTCATATCAACATCCCACTTCTAGATGCTATTCAACATGTGCCCGCTTATGCTAAATTCCTCAAAGATCTGTGCACACAAAAGAGGGAGCCTAGGACAGCCACTAGGAAAATTTTACTGTCAGAGGATGTAAGTGCGGTCTTGTTGAACCAACTTCCACAGAAAATGAAAGATCCTGGTGCACCACTCATCTCTTGTGTCATTGGAGGTATAACCTTTGAAAAACCCCTATTGGACTTAGGGGCTAGTGTGAATTTACTGCCAACTTCTGTTTATCAAAAGTTCGGGATAGGAGAACTTAAACCAACCCCGGTGATCCTCCAATTAGCAGATAGATCTGTTAGGACACCAAGGGGATTGGTGGAGGATGTCCTTGTCAAGATAGACACTTGCTACTTTCCTGTAGACTTTTTGATTCTTGACATGGAACTTAGCCATGACCTGGCTCAAAGTCCCATCATTTTAGGACGACCTTTCCTGGCCACTGCCAATGCCAATATTAATTGTAAGTCGGGGCTCATGGATATCTCTTTTGGAAATCAGAAAATCACTCTCAATGTCTTCAAAGCTTCTAAACACATGGGGAATGAAGAAGACTGTTACACAGTTGATGTAATTGAGGATCTCATTGAAAATTGTTCTCCCTTAAATAAACCCATTGATTTAGATGAGTTGGATGATAAGGAATTCATGGAAGATGTCTATGGGCTTGACTCAAGGAACATGGTATTGTGGCCTACTAAGGTGGAGCCTTGGCCACAATTCAAAACTGAGCCGGTGATACCTTCACTCCAGGCCCCACCACAATTGGAACTCAAACCCTTGCCTAAGTCTTTGAAGTATACATTTCTAGGGCCCAAGGAGACTTTACCTGTGATAATTGCTTCTGATTTGTCTCCCACACAAGAAGCCCAGCTACACGAACTCCTTAAAACTCATAAAGCTGCCATTGGATGGACTGTGGCTGACCTCAAAGGTATTAGCCCCTCAATCTGCATGCATCACATCTACTCTGAGCCAAATGCTAAGCCTATTAGAGAGTCACAAAGAAGACTAAACCCCAATATGAGAGAAGTGGTGAAAAAGGAGGTGGTTAAATGGTTAGATGCTGGAATCATCTACCCCATTTCGGATAGCAATTGGGTGAGCCCTACGCAAATTGTTCCCAAGAAGTCAGGACTCACAGTCATTGAAAATGAACAAGGCGAGCCCTTGTCTACTCGATTGACTACGGGATGGAGGGTGTGCATAGACTACAGGAAGTTAAATGCAGTCACTAAGAAAGATCACTTCCCTTTACCTTTCATTGACCAAATCCTAGAGAAACTTGCTGGACAAAAGTACTTTTGCTTTATGGATGGTTACTCAGGATACAATCAAGTGGCCATGTACCCAGAGGATCAAGAGAAGACCACCTTCACATGTCCATATGGTACATTTGCTTTTCGACGAATGCCTTTTGGATTGTGTAATGCACCAGCCACTTTTCAACGGTGCATGATGGCTATCTTTTCTGACATGGTGGGTGATTTTCTTGAAATCTTTATGGATGATTTCTCTATTTTTGAGGATTCATTTGAGATTTGTTTACAAAACTTGGAAAGAATCTTGAAACGGTGTATAGAAACAAATCTGGTTTTGAGTTGGGAAAAGAGCCATTTCATGGTAAAGGAAGGAATTGTGTTGGGACATGTTATTTCTGAAAGGGGAATCGAGGTAGATAAAGCAAAAATTGATTTAATTTCTAGTTTGCCTCCCCCAACATCAGTTAAACAGATCCGATCATTTCTGGGCCACGTTGGTTTCTACTGACGATTCATTAAGGACTTTTCAAAGATTTCTCGTCCTTTGTGTAACTTGTTGGCCAAAGATACGCCCTTCCACTTTGATGATTCATGTCTTCAAGCACACAACTTCTTGAAAAAGGCAGTGACTCAAGCTCCAATCCTACAACCCCCAGATTGGTCATTACCTTTTGAAATCATGTGTGATGCTTCTGATTATGCCATAGGGGCGGTATTGGGCCAAAGGATGAATAAGAGCCCAGTTGTGATTTACTATGCCAGTCGAACCCTGGGTGAGGCCCAAAAGAACTACACCACAACTGAGAAAGAATTGTTGGCTGTAGTCTTTGCACTCGAGAAGTTTCGATCCTATCTTTTAGGATCCAAAGTCATCATCTATTCGGACCATTCCGCTCTGAGATACCTATTGTCCAAAAAGGAGGCCAAACCACGTTTAATCAGGTGGATCTTGCTCTTACAAGAATTTGACATTGAAATTCGGGACAAAAAGGGGTCCGAAAATGTTGTAGCAGATCACTTGTCTAGGATCCTAGTGCAAGAGAGTGAACCTACTCAAGACTCCTTCCCTGATGAACAATTACTGGCCGTTTCTCAAAGGAGACCTCCATGGTTTGCTGATATTGTTAACTATTTGGCCGTAGGATTAATTCCTAATGGCTGGTCCAAACAAGAGAAAGATCGATTTCTTTCTCAGATAAAATATCACTTTTGGGAGGACCCAGAACTTTTCCGAATCTGTGCTGATAATGTCATAAGAAGGTGCGTCCCAGAAAATGAACATCAAAGCATTCTTACCTTCTGTCATACTCTTTCATGTGGGGGGCATTTTTCTGGGAAGAAAACTGCGATAAAAATCCTACAAAGTGGTTTCTATTGGCCCACTCTATTCAAGGATGCTCACGCATTCAGTCAATCTTGTCCCAAGTGTCAAACCATGGGCAACATTTCTAAGAGAGACATGATGCCATTAAACCCCATCCTTGTGGTGGAAATCTTTGATGTCTGGGAGATTGATTTCATGGGTCCATTCCCATCATCTTTTGGACATGAGTACATACTGGTAGCTGTTGATTATGTCTCCAAATGGATTGAGGCAGTGGCTACTAGAACCAATGATCACAAAGTGGTTCTAAAGTTCATTCAGAAAAATATCTTTTCAAGGTTTGGGTTCCCAAGAGCAATAATTAGTGATGGGGGTAGTCATTTCACAAACTCCCAGTTCAAAACCTTGTTAAGAAAATATGGGATCACTCACAAGGTAGCCACACCTTACCATCCTCAAACAAGTGGACAAGTGGAAGTCTCTAATAGAGAAATCAAGAACATTCTACAGAAAACAGTCCGACCTGATAGGAAGGACTGGTCAGAGAGACTGGATGATGCTCTGTGGGCTTATAGGACAGCCTACAAGACCCCCATTGGAATGTCTCCTTTTAGGTTGATCTACGGGAAAGCATGTCATCTTCCGGTGGAATTGGAACACAAAGCATACTGGGCTGTAAAGCAATTTAATTTGGATTTGGCCCAAGCAGGAGAAAATCGAGCACTACAATTAAGTGAGTTGGATGAGTTCCGAATGGAATCTTATAAAAATTCGAAGATTTATAAGGCTAAAATGAAAGCTTTTCATGACAAGCACATCTCTCGAAAAACTTTTGAGCCTAACCAACGAGTTTGGTTGTTCAACTCTAGGCTCAAACTTTTTCCTGGAAAGCTTAGATCTAGGTGGGAGGGTCCTTTCATAGTGCATTCGGTGTCCCCACACGGTACAGTTGAAATTCTTGATCCTAAGAGTGGGACTATTTTTAAAGTTAATGGCCAACGACTCAAACCCTATATTGAGGGAGTTGCAGTTGACTTGCACATTGATGAGGTGCACTTCACAAACTCACTATGAGTTACATTGCGTCTGGCTGAAGACGTTAAACAAAGCGCTTCTTGGGAGGCAACCCATGATTTTTGTGATTTGATGATTTGTTTTAGTGTGTTTCTTTTACAGTTCTCAATCCACAACGCAATGAAGCCTTCATCACTTCGCCCGACCCATCAGGTTGTATCCTTCCATCCCAAATATATTATCTCTTTACATGTCCTCTGATCTTTCTACTGTTTATGCCATTGAGGACAATGTCATTTAAGTTGGGGGGTGGGGAGATAAATTTCAAAAATTTCAAAAAAATAAATTTTTTTTTTTTGCTTTCTTGAATTGTCATGTGAAACAACAGTTTTCCCCGAGTTGAATTTCTTGATTCATGTCGCATGAAAAGTGATTCTAGAATGGAAATGACTAGAGAATCGGATGATGGATAATTTATTTCCTCTAGCCATGGAAAACTGATTTAAAGAATCTCTTTAAAGTTCAGATGCACTTTCAAAGAAAAGAAAAATCACGTTGCACGCTAATGAAACAAGAAGGACAAGCCTTCTGTAATTTGAGACAGACTGTCTGATATTCTGCATTTTCTGAAGAAGAAATATGTTAGAAGCTTTCTGCCATAGAAAAGTATGAGAAAAAAATAAAGCACTATGAAAAATGCTCCGATTCTGAGTAACCGGGCCTACTTCACCTAAGACGTGTTGAAGTTCGCGTCAAAAGGAAAAGGGAACTTGGATCTGTAGAACCGGGCCTACTTCACCTAAGACGTGTTGAGGTTCGCGTAAAACAGTGAAGGGTAGTGCAGCATCATGTGTGTAAAGAAAAAAAAAAGGGAAAAAGAAAGTAGAAAAGAAAAAAAATATATATATATAGTGATCCCAAAAGGGACATATAAATAAGGCAGACAAAAAGCTAGTGAGCTTAAAGCTCTGATTAAGAAGTGTAGAATTGAAAGGCATTTGTTCAGAATAGCAAGTGGAGGATGCAATTGTCTTCACTGTGGACTTAGCATTACACATGCACAAGTGCTACTGAATTTTGATTAGAATTCTTGATCATGTTCCTAATGCTAGTCTGTGGTAATTATTCCAAATTCCTGATCTTTAGTTAACTCTATGAAAGATGATCTAGCAATGAGGCATGGATATCTTTTAAACTCTTGTTAGTCCTAAATTTTTCATTATGTGCATTGCTAAGGGACTAGCAATGAGTAAGTTGGGGGGTGTGATAAGTGTGTATTTTTCTTTGTTAATTCATAATTATTCACATTTTTATGAGCTTAAATTATGATCAATATACACTTCTCACACTTATTGTTGATTTTGTATCAAATGTTTCTTTTTATGAAATTAAATAAATTTTAATTACATTTTTTTTGTATTTGTGCAGACACGCAGTACGAGAAAAGCTCCACGAAAAAAGAAAATAAAGAAAATAAAAATTATATTTTGAATGGGCCAAAAACCCAGGAAATTGTTCAAAAAGAAAATAAAAAAATTTTAGAAAAAAAATAAATTTATTTACTATTTTTTAGAATTTTCTAACTATATATATACTAGATATAAATATATATATATATATATATAGATATATATATATATTATATATATATATAAATTAAAAAAAAAAGATTCAAAACCACCGCCCCGCCCTTCCCGCCTTCGCCGCCCGGGCACGGGCGACGAGGCGCGAAGGCGAAGCGGGGGGGGTTCGTGGAGGCAGCCCAGCAGCACGCGGAGGCGGGGGGCTCGTGGCGGGCCGTGGCGAGCGGTGCGGCGGGGGTCGTGGCGGCAGCGGCAAGGCGCGGAGGCGGAAGCGGGGTGCACGCGCCCAGGTGGCCACGCGGCCGGACGCAGGCGGGCGGGCGCACGGGGGCCCACGGCAGGCGGCCGAACCGGCCGAACATTTCGGCGCGTTGCGCCCGCAGAGAGAGGAAATGAGAGAAAGGCAAGGAAACAAGGCCAAATAAAATCAGAAAAATTCCCCAAAAAAATGGAAATGTGTGCTAAACATGTTAGCACCCAATTTATGTCAAAGTTAGGCAAGTGCCAAAGTTAGGCAAGTGTCCATTATATTTGTCAATCAAAGTGGCCAAATTCACTCCTATCAAAGGGGGTGGAGAGGCTGTATGTGGGAGTTGTTCTTGGAGAGAATTTAGTGATAAGGCTCTGGAGGGTGTGGTTTGGGAGAATTTTGTTGTAAACTTTGTTAGTTTTCCCTTTATTCTTATGATATGTTCATGGTGTTCATATGAAATTTAGACTGTTGTTTGCCCTTTGTCAACGTGTTGTGTACTTCATTTGAGGTTAGTGTCTTCATCAAAGTTCTTTGTTTTTCTGTTCTCCACACTTTTTATGTTTACCATTTCTTTTGATTCCTCCTCGTTTTTAAGGTATGGCGTGATTTTCTAAGTGCTGTCCTGGCGTGGTACTATTCATCTGTGGTTATAGTCTTCCTCATTCTTCTATTTTGAAGTCCTTCTTAATCTCTTTTCCCCCTGCTTTCTTCACAAAAGTTCTTCCTCTCTTTTAGATCTACAATTCATCTTTCTTCCACTTCTTCTAAATCTCATCATTTTGAAAGTTAAAAATTAGTTTCTAGAGATCTCTGTTATCCGGTTTAGTTTTATGTTTATCTATGTGTATCATTAATTTTCACTGAACTTCTTTCTAAGTTTTCACCCTCTTCTGGTCGTAATTTGTTCTTGAGTTCTTCACCAAAGTTGTGTGTTTTTAAGTCCTCTTCAACCTCTTCTTCTACCTCTTCTTCAAATTCTTACTGGTTTGAGAGATAGAATCAATTTTCTACACTTCTGATTTCCTGTCAGTTACTATTCATCCGACCCCTGTTTTTAACACTTTTCACCTTCTTCCTTTCATTTTCTGATTTTCAGTCCTTCATCAATCTTTTTCCTCTCGTGTTTCTCTACAACTTTGCTGTTTTCCACTTTTTCTAAATCCTTCTAGTTTTAAAGATATGTTATTTCCAAACTTGCTGTTATTCTGAGTCAACATTCCTTGTAGTTCTTAATCATGTGTAATTAGTGTAAATCCATGTCAAATTATACTTTTTCAATCAAAAGAAATCACATCCTTATCATTTCAAAAACTTTGTTCCCTGTGGATCGACCCGTCTTCACCACTTTACTCGAATCTAAATCCTTTTAAGTGTGTGAGTTCGGCATAATATAACTTTGATAAGCGGGCGTATTAACGACGTGCGGTTACCGCCTCATCAAGAAGCTCCAGGATGGAGATCCGAGCAGGCGTCTTGTCCAAATATTTTAATAGATCATACTGTGTTCCAGGGATAGCTCTTTCTGGTTGTTCTCCATCATCTTTCTCTGGCTGAGATTGCTCAAGATTCTGACTGTTGTGGGGGAAAACCCTGTGGAAAATCCTTCCACTCCGGAGCATCATTACTTGCGGCTTTTGTACCTCTGTGGGGGTAGCAGTGGGTTTTAACAGAGGTTTGAGGGGTAGTGGTGGAGGAATGGTCGATGAAGCAGGGGTGATGAAGGGAGCAGGGATTCTGATGAGGGGTTTGTTAGGTGGAGGCATGGTGGAGGTAGAGGGGATATCGCGCGGATTATGAAGGATAAGGGGTCTGGAAGGTGGAGGTGGAGACGAAGTAGAAGTGGGTAGGGCTTGAAGCGAGCAATGATTTTGAGGTGGGTGATGGGTAATGAGTGGTTTTGAAGGCATTAGTGGTGATACGGTGGAGAAAGACGGGGTTATGTATGGTCGGATGATAAGGGGTTTAGAAGGCGTAGGGATGGTAAAGTGGGGGAGTGGGAGAAGGTGAGAGGGTGTGAAGGCGTAGTGGAGAGTGTCGGTTGATAGGGGATCGGGGTACGGATGAGAGGGCGTAATGGTAGTGGAAATGGTGAAGGCGATACTGACGCGGGTTGATGAGAGAGAGGTGCTACCCGGGCAAGGCAAGGGTGTTGCGTGATGATAGGATTGGCGGTAGAAAGAATGGAGGTACTTTCCTGGTGCGACACCTGCTCTCTCCCGATTTCCGGGAAGGAGGAGATGGGGTTAACCTGATGATTGGGCTGTTGGTGCTCCGGTAATGGATTCTGGATTATGCCCATGTCGGGCTGTTGTTGTGGGGCCTGCTGAGGCTGTTGTTGTTGTTGTGGTTGCTGCTGCTGCTGCTGTTGTAACTGCTGCTGTGGCCTATGAGGAGGTCTCCTAGCCTTAAGAGCGGCAACGTATCGTCTCATTTTATCCCAATCTATTTGATGTTCATCATTCATATCATGGATGTAATCTTTGAAATGGAAGCAGTAATCTACTGTGTGTCCTGGCTGCCTGTGGTAGACGCAGTATTTGGAGGTATCAACATTTGGGGGCCACACGGGCCTTTCTCTGGGTAGGGCGAGTTGGTTTGATGCCATGAGGGCAATAAAAATGTCTGCTAAGGTTTCTGGCAATGGTGGATAGTAGGCTCTCTTGGGACCGAGCGGCCTCCTTTGTTACTGTTGGGGACCATAGTTCCCCGGGGGTGGAACTTGGTTGTACTAAAGAGGTGGTTGTTGTTGCTGAGGTTGTGGTTGTTGTTGCTGGGGTTGACGTAATGGAGGCATATTACCCTGGGGCGGATTATTTTGGGGTGGAGGACGAAGAGGGAAAGGACCTGGTTGGAGGGGAAGTCAAGGCATTTGTGGAGGCCTTGGGTTGACTGCATAGTTGGCATTGTTGACCGCACCCACTTGCTCATTTGTCACGATCCCTTCTGTGGCTCCGCCCGAGACACCAGTGCCTGTCTTTCTGACTACTTTGGGCTTCGGCGACTCAAACATGTTCATAATGGGGGAGTCTTTTAACTGGGTTTGGATGTATCGGGCCCTTTCATAGAGTTCCTCCATTGTAGTAAGTTTATTCATGGCCAGGACATGTCTGAACTGTGGGGTTGCATTAGACACAATCATCTTCACTTGTTCGGGCTCGGAGAGGGTATCCCTTATTCTTTCCGCCAGAGACCTCCATCTATCAGCATAGCGGGCAAAATCCGCATCGGGCTTCATTTTTTCGGCCACTAGGTCGGTAATGTAGAGTGAGGGACCGACCCTATCCCTATATTTCTGCAAGAACCTTCTCTGGACTATTTCAAAATTCTCAGCCTCGCGGGGCTCCAAGGAATAGAACCACTCAAGCGCGGGACCATCCAATGATCTCCGAAAGAGGTATGCCAGGGACCTCTGATCGTTTTGCCAATAGGAGGATTCATACATGAAATCCTTGAGGTGAATGGAGGGGTTGCCGGTACCATTGTATCTGCGGTACGTGGGCATTTCGGAGGGAGGAAGATGAATGACGGGAAGGATTGGCAAAGCAACCTCCGGGGTGGCTTTCACGTCCACCATCCTTCTCAGATTTTGAAACTGCTCGTCCATACGATTGAACCTATTGAGGAGCAATTTGGCGAGCTCCTCTGGAGGTGAAGGTGGCACTTGCCACTAGGGGAGAAACTGTCTCTCGGAGACTTGAGGGGGGAACCCGGAATGAGAGGGAGTTGTCGGACCGCCGACAGTTGGCCCTGGCTGAAGCGGTGTGTGGGGAACAACGAGAGTTTGAGATTGTGACGGGAACAGGAATGAGGGTGGTTGTTGGCTCGCTTGTCCTTGAAGCGAGGGAGACTGGATGGCTTGTGCCAATGAAGGAGATGGAATGGCCTGCACGGACTCTTGGAGAGGTGCGATGGCCGGGGTTGATTCCTGGGGCGTGGGGGAAACAGATTTCCCTTTTAGAATGGCCTGGAAGGCCCGGAGCTGTTCAGAGGTAAGCTCCGTGTTGGCGAGGACGCCCAGTAAGGAAGAGATATCCTGTGGTGGGGACGTGTCCCCGGCAATAACCTGCACCTCATGCGAGGGCTCATGAGAAGGACCCGAGTCTATAGCATAGACTCGCGGGTCGGCTGACAAACCACGACTAGGGTGGTTTTCCTCAAAAGACTCGTGAGCCATGCTCACAGTTTTCCTAGAACGCAAAAACATACACTAGCAAGCAGGTAGCAGAGATTATCAAACAAGTGGATGCCTTTACGCCCTTTTTTTGTGTTTTGATTTTGATGATTTTTTTTGTGTTTTTAGCGAGATCCGAAGTTCACACAAAATGGGGACCCTAGTTTATTTTTGTTTCACCGCCGTGTCAGCTAGGGTCTCTCATCTCACCACGAATGAAATGACTAACTTCGGGGAACTTCAATGGTACAACCAGCCCAGTGAACGAAGAGGAGATTCTTCGATGTCGGGGACTTACGGAGGTCCCAGTGGAGGAGATTCTAGTCCCTTGAGAGGAATTCTCAAACGGAGAGTCCTTCCTTCACCGGGAAAGGGTGATCCTCAAAAAAATGAAAAAAGGATAGAAAAGAGGGATGGATGCATGCAATGAAATGCTGACAGAGATATGGAGTGGGAAAACAACAGAAATAACAGACATATAATAAACAAACAACCAATCAAAACTGACAGTGCTGCCGTGAGCACAACGAGGGCGCGCGCGGGCGCCAAGGTGGAGAGGCACGGATGGTGCCAAACTTGCAAGGGTAGCCTAAAGGAAGCAGTAGACGTCCCACCGTGATCGCCAATCTGTGAGCGACGTCACGCGGTTCGGGGAAGTGGAGGGGACGCGGAGCGCGCGGACTCTTTCTTTTTGTTTGCTGCAACACAGAAATAAGAGAAAAGAGAAGGGGCCACCACGGGAGATTGCTCCGGCGGGGCGAGCGGGACAAATGTAATATAGCAAGATATGGGGGTTAAACGGCCATAGCGGGAAGTGACTCGCCGCGACCTCGGGGGGACGGGAATGGTGCAGAAATTAAATAGCAAGAATTGAAACGGCCATTGGGGAAGTGACTCGCCGCGGCCTCGAGAATATGAGCAGATAAGAATATAACAGAATATAAGGAGAATATAAAGAGCGCGAATTTAAACGGCCATTGGGGAAGTGACTCGCCGTGGCCTCGAGAACATGAATAGATAAGAATATAATATATAAGAACGGGAATTTAAACGGCCATTGGAGAAGTGACTCGCCGCGGCCTCGAGAATATGAATAGATAAGAATATAACATATAAGAACGGGAATTTAAACGGCCATTGGGGAAGTGACTCGCCGCGGCCTCGAGAATATGAGCAGAATACAACGGAATATAAAGAGAGTATAAGAACGGGAATTTAAACGGCCATTGGGGAAGTGACTCGCCGCGGCCTCGAGAACAAGATGTGATTGCCAGGGACCGAAAGACCCCAAAATAAAGAAAGTGATCGCGCCTACCTCAAGAGCGGGAGATGGCGGGTTGCTTCTTCCTCCCCCTTCGGCCGGCCGACGGAGAGGGCTTTCCTTGGGTACCCTTGCAAAACAACGACAAACAAGTAACGAGTCGATTAGAAAGATGAAGGTGTAGTATTCAAATCCTTGCGATAAAAATAACGAAATGATGGCAAGACACACACCTGGTTGGTGTTGTCTTTTAAACCCCTCTCGGACTCGAGTAGGAGGAAAATGAGATGATGGATGCAAGAAGTATATAAGAAGAGGCGCCCTTATGAAGGGGGATAGATGATGCGAGATGATGAATACAAAAGAACTAAGAAGAAAAGGAAAGGATTGGCTTATTGGATGTGCCGATGGTGAAATTCGGCGGAGCTCCGGCAGCGTAGGGATGGCGTGGAAGCGCGGTGGATGAAGACGACCTTCCTCTCGCGAGCATGGGCACCCGAGAAGCCGGCAGAACCTCCACCTACAAAAGACCCCACGGGTTAGAAAATGACTCCGGTAGCCTCTGGGCTCCGGCAGCCTATCGGATCTCTTCGAAGCTCCCCCAGAACTGAGGGGGTGGGCCTCTATGGCCTCTATTTATAGGGCTTCGGAGGGTGAAGGCGTCCAGGACCCTGGACACCTCCATCAGGGCCGAACTAATATTTTATTCTATTTTTATTAATTTTTTTGGAATATTTTTGTGGAGGCGTCCAGGGCCCCGGACGCCCCTAACAGGTCCACCAAACACCACCGACGGCCGCACGCGGTTTGACACAACGCGTGGTTTTGTGAGCGGCGCCTCGTGATTCAGAAATGGGCGCGTCCAACTGCCTGGACGTCTCCAAAATTTGGCTTTTTTCACACACGACAAACCGTCGTTCGGTGGGCGGCGCCCGTGAGGGAGTTGATGGAGGCGTCCAGGGGCCTGGACGCCTCCATTAATATATTATTTTTTTAGTTTTTTATTTTGTCTTTTTATGCCAAAGCTGGCATTATATATTTTTATGCTTGTTTTTATGGAGGCGTCCAGAGGCCTGGACACCTCCATTAATTTTTTATTTTGTTTTGTCTTTTTATGCCAACTGGCATATATATATATTTTTTATATTAGTTTTTATGGAGGCGTCCAGGTGCCTGGACACCTCCATTAATATATATTTTTTTATTTATTTTTGGGCTCTGAAAAAAAAATAAAATAATTTAAAAGAATGGGGGCGTCCAGGGGCCTGGACGCCCCCATTAAGACCCACCCGGGTCCTCAGTTCAGGTGTTGGCGGCCGCCTGGCAGACACCCTTCTTGATTCCGGAATCTCCTGATGCGTCTGACATGTGTTGATACCGTCCGAATGCCGTGACGAGACGATTCCGGATGCCAGAAAAGGTAGAAGAAGACCCAAGAAAAGGAAGTATTTAAGAGATTCGAAATGCGTAAGCCGTCGCGGGGCGTTGTATAGTAATATGAGACTTTCTCAGGAGACGTCAAGAATGGCGTGTCTATAGGTCCGAGGTGGGACCCAATCATTTCTGAAGACCTAGCGGGCTTAGGCTGACCCCTAAGGACCTGAGATTCCCAACTTCATGGGCGGCCGGAATGCCGGGGCGTGGGTTGGGAGGCACTCACTCACGGTCCGCGGTGGGCACACTTATGGTGGTGTGCGAGTGCGGGCTCTCGTCTCACCGATCGACGGCAAGTAAAGACTATACCAAATAAGCAAAAGGTTGCAACCAGCCAAGGAGGTATCAGATGCTCACCTAACCGGTGTGAAAACACCGATCCCGACTGGAGACGAGGGCGCGCCGAGAAGCGTGGGCATACGCCTACATGCTGCGGCGATGGCGCTTGACCTGAAAACAAGTGGGTTACAACACTACACCTCTCGCAGGAGGGGGATCTTGGGGTGGGGGTTAAGAGATTTACAACCAAACACTACCTCCATGCAGGGATGGGCTGTAAGCCAGCCAGGCGAGAGTGGGAGTGAAGCGAGAAAACCGTTGTGCCGAGCTCCGCCGGTGCTGTCCAGTTCTGGAACCGCCGGACAGACGGTCGAAGATGATGCCGCCACGGTCTCTTCCGAGCTCAGAAATAGTCAAAACCGGTGCTGAATTTTTCTGACTTGACCAAGGATGATGCCTGAATTTTCGTTGAATTTCCTGATGATGTCTCTGGTTGGGGTAGGGCCGGGAGTAGGGCTGGACTGCTCTGGTTCGGTTGGTCCCAGGGGATGCTGCTGGAAGACAAGGGCGCCACGAACAGTATCGTGCTCTGTTAAATGCGAGACTAGAGCCGTTGCGATCGCGGTCAAGTATTCTTTCCGTCAGGACCAATGGCGCCATCGGCAGATTTCAGAGCTGATCGTGGAGGCCCGAACAGTAGGGGGGTGTCGGTTCAGGCTGAGAGAAACTGACCTGATGCACCTTGGAGAGAAAATTTGGAACTTTTGATGCCGAGGTCCTAAATTCGTTCTGCTTGTTGGAGATGACAGAGGACTTGTAGGGGAAGCGCTCAGCCAAGTGGCACTCCAAGAATCACATGAATCAGACCGTGGGAGCCTCTGCAATCCTTCTCTGGTTGTCTGCTTGGGAGGAGCTGCGCAGGTCGCCGAGATTTGCTCCTCCGGGTAGCTCCGAGGTCGGACGGTGGCGGGATTGCTCTCGTTGCGAAGCTGACTAGACGACGATTCCAACGGTGTATGATGCGCTTCCTGAAGCCCTCGGATGTCACCGTGGCACGCTCTGCAAACTAAGGGTTCTCTACTGCCTGCGACCTGAACCGGGGCTACTAGTGGTGGGGGCTATGGAGGGGGAGGGAACAGGTGAGGGGAGGCTAGGGATTGAGGGAGTGATGGTTGGGGAAGAGGGAGGGACGTTGTTGGAGGTCTCTTGGGGCTGAGGGGCAGAGATGGAGGGGGGAGATGAAATTCCAATTTGGATTGGGGATGGGAAAGGGAGTGAATGGGTGTTTAGGGAAGGGTGGGTTTGAAATTCGAATCTGAATTGGGGATGAGATGGGGAATTAATGAATGGCCTAGGGAAGAGTGGGGGGTGTCTTTGGAAGAGGGAGGGGTGTCTTGGGAAGTGGGAATGGAGGGAGATACGAATTTGAATTAGTCTTGGAAGAGGTGATGGTGGGTAAAGAAGGGCCTAGGGAAGGGTGGGGGATGCCTTGGGAAGAGGGAAAGGTGTCTTGGGAAGTGGGAGTGAAGGGCGATTCGAATTTGAATTAGTCTTGGGGGATGTGAGGGGGAGTAAAGATGGGCCTAGGGAAGGGTGGGGGATGCCTTCTTGGGAAGAGGGAAAGGTGTCTTGGGAAGTGGGAGTGGAGGGAGATTCGAATTCGAATTAGTCTTGGGAGAGGTGAGTAGAGAGAGAGAGGGAGGGAGAGAGAGAGAGAGGGAGGGAGAAGGAGAGTCACAGTCCAACTAGAGGGGGAGGAGAATTCACTCAAAAGTGGATCTTAATTCTCAAACATCAAGTGTTACAAATGGGAGGGGGTTGGGTACCATTTATAGGCACCCAACTCTTTACATGACCGAAATGCCCTTAGCATTTACACAAAAGACCAAAGCTATCCTAAACAACCAACATGGGCCCAAACTAGGATACAAAAGCCCAATTAATACAAACAAGGGAAATTGGACTCATGACCACATGACTCAATAAAGAAAATACATAAATAAGACTTCAAAGAAATGAAGATAACATGCGATCATCATAGCCGGTTCTCCTCAAAGTGATGCAGGCGATCCGAGCCAAAGAGAGCACTGGAGATGCCCTCAACAAATCCCCTGGGGTGGGGAGAACTCGACCCCGTCGAGTATGAGTCCGCCTGGTTGTGGTAGTGCTCCAAAATATATGGGTCATGCGCAGCAAATCCTCTCAGCTCACCCAAGTATCCTATGTTGGGGGACGATTCTTCCACCTCACTAGGTAGCGTTGGTACACCCTATGCCTGGTAATGATACTTTACTCATCTAGTATTGCCTCCACCTGCTCACGTCGACCTCTCAAGCTAGGAGGTAGAGTCCCACCGTGGGTGTCTCTCTCAAGGGAGGGTAAAGGCTCAAGCTCCTCACTGGGTCCCACCGCGGGGCCCTTGTAGGGTACCAGGTCTACCACATTGAAGGGAGGGTGTACCCCAAAACCCTCAGGTAGGTCCAAGTAATAAGCGTTACTACCAAGTCGTCTCAGAACTCGAAAGGGTCCCAAACCTTCTGCCCTCAATTTGGAGGCGGGCCCCGGGAGGAGCCGCTCCGTCCTCACCATCACCGAGTCTCCCACTTGGAACTCGCAGTGGCGTCGTCAAGCATCTGCCTGCCTTTTATAAGCCTCATTGCTTTTCCCTATATGCTTGCGGAGGTCTTTATGCAACTCTTTGATATGCTGTGCAAAGGACTCAATTGAGACTGACACTCTAGCATGTGGGAAAAGGGGAATAAGATCTGAAGGCTTTTTAGGCCTATAATCATGCACAACCTCAAATGGGCTCTTGCCTATGGACCTATTGACAAAATCATTGTAGGCAAACTCGGCCTGAGGTAAGAGGAGATCCCAATTCCCGGGGTGGTCCCCGATTAGGCAACGGAGCAAGTTCCCAAGGCTTCGGTTGACGACCTCAGTTTGGCCATCGGTTTGAGGGTGATAATTAGTGGAGAATTTGAGGAGGGTTCCCATCAGATGTCAGAGAGTTTTCCAAAAGTAACTGGTGAATTTCACATCTCGGTCGGACACAATGGTCTTAGGTAATCCATGGAGTCGGACTATCTCATCAAAGAATAAACGGGTGACCATAGAAGCATCCGAAGTCTTGGAGCATGGGATAAATTAAAGTGGGCCATCTTAGAGAACCTGCCAACAACAAAATCGAAGAATCATGGCCAGGTAAGATGTGGGATAGTGGGAGGTTCTACTCGTATTCACGAGCACCTAATTAAGTAATCACTTATCCACTTAAAGTGTTTGCCCGTGGACCTCTTTCCTTAGACACCATTCTTCCTTGAAAATCTAGATAGCTACGCGACATGTCGAAAACACGATAACACGGAAATCGTTAAACTCGTATCAATCAAGATTATGCAACTAAGCACATGCAATTTTAATAGATAATATCTACTCCATTTATTCTACTGGAAAGATAATATAATCATGGAGATCAGGGATATCATGAAGGTAACAAGAACTAGGAAGGAAATAAGCTCATGTAATAGAATTATCATCTTCCATATCCTTAACTTAATCGTGTGTGAATTTAAATGATATTCATCATAACATGACTTAGAACTTAAGATGTAGCAGATCTAACATGTTGGACGATATATTGGTTCAGTTCGAACCTGAAAATATCACGATCGGGGCGGAGATCGCGCATCTGGAAGACGGTCTAGAAAGACACCATGATTCGAGATGGATCTTCCGATGCTTAAAAATCTTGATTAAAAACTTATGTTCAGTTCTATGGACATCCCTATGGCCTATGTTACCCACATGGACTTTTGGGAACAACATATGGTGATTAACGTCCTTTTCTTTCCTTTTTTTTTGAAACCCGGACTAACTCGGGCTCTACTGAGAACTCGGTCCCCTAGGGGACCACGATCTGAAGCCTATATATATATATATATATATATATATTAAAAAATAGATGGCAGTCGGACACTGTCCCGGGAGGACTACGACCATCAAGTCGCGGTCTGCCCCAGACCGCGTGCTTGATTTTTTTTTAAAACAATAGAGGGCAAGAAAGGCTCTGAATGAAAGCGGTTTGTCGAAGATCGCTACCTTAAACAATGATTTCTGTGGGACCGCGTTCCGAAACAGATGCCGTTCCGATGAAATGATGATACCTCTTCAATAAAATGCCTCTAGCATGCTTATTACTCAATAAAAATTGGGGAAAATGGTATAGAATCAAAGTAGAAATGCATATGTATCTAATTCATGCATCAATTTGAGTTTAGCCCGAGAGAATACATACCTTAAATCGAATCAAAGAGGTAGGAGAAAAATGGGATGAAATGCCCAAGAGCTCCCTTTCTCCTTCAAACCACACCCCCAAATCGCCGCCAATCTCTTCCTCAACGTAGCAAAAGCCTAAAGGGTGATTAGAGGGACTTAAAGGGACCTATTTATAGGAAAAATTTGGCCAAAATAGTCAACATTCCTTTCCCTCAAAAATCAAACTTCTCCACTCCGAATTTAATGTTCTAGGAAGAAAATTCTAACTTTTCCACTAACCTAGCCTTAATTGGGTGAAAAAATGTGGGATAAATGTCAAATATATGGTGGCTATGATGTGAGGGTTTGAATTTTATTAAAATCATCTAGAAATTAGACTAATTTAATCATAAAAAGAGGTGTTTAACATGTGCTACGAATTTTAGCCATATTTAACCCCTTTTAGCCCATTAACCCATAATCCAGCCCATTATGGGTTATCCAATGGCCCAATTGTTAATCATAATACATTATAGGGAATTTAATTAGGTCTCATATAATTTTTTCTAAAATTTAAAATATTTAATTTTAATTTATTTTAAGAAAAGCTCAATTATCTAGATTATTTTATATAGGAACAATATAATTTCATCATTTCATGAATATAATAATTACTTGACTTAATTTAAATATTTATTTATTTTGAGTTTCTACATGCTCCTCCACTTAAAAGAATTTGGTCCTCCAAATTCACATCATGCAATTATAATTTAAAAAATTCAAGGAGAGAGGTCAAATTTCTAACTTGAGATCAAACCTGGATACTTCTTCTTCATTGACTCCTCTAATTCCCAGATAGCTTCCTCGAATTCACGCTTGCTCCATTAAACTTTTACCATCGGTATAGCCCTATTCCTTAGCTGGTGTAACTTCCGATCTAATATCTTGATCGGTCTTTCTTCATAAGATAAATTCTTCTGTAGCTTCAAGTCATCAAATTGAATTACATGCGAAGGATCATATACATATTTCCTCAGCATCGATATATGAAATACATCGTGGGCACCGGTCAATTGTGGAGGCAAAGCCAGCTTGTATGTCACTTCCCCGATTGTTTCCAGAATCTCAAAAGGGCTAATAAATCTTGGACTCAATTTCCTTTGATACCAAACCTTTTAATTCCTTGTGTGGGTAAGATTTTCAGAAAAATATGCTCCCCCACTTGGAAGTCAAGGTCTCTTCTTCTATTATCGGCGTAACTCTTTTGCCATGATTGCGTAATTTTCAGCCTTTCATGGATCAACTAAATATTGTGAGTTGTATCTTGAATAATATCGGGACCCATTAATCCTTTTTCTCCAATTTTGTTTCAACATAGAGGTGATCTACAACTCTTGCCATATAGTACCTCAAAAGGCGCCATTTGAATGCTGGACTGATAGCTATTGTTATATGCAAATTTAGTCAAGAACAAGTGTTCATGCCAACTTCCACCAAAATCTATCATACAAGCTCTCAACATATCTTCAATAATCTTATTCGTCCTCTCAATTTGTCCATCTGTTTAAGGGTGGACAGCTATGCTAAAATTCAGCCTAGTACCCAAAGATGATTGTAAACCTTTCCAGAAGTGAGAGGTGAATCTCAGAACTCTATCCGAAATAATAGAAGTTGGAATACCGTGCAGCCTTACAACCTCCTTAATATATAGGGCAGCTAGAACATCCACGGTCCATTTGCTCTTGATGGGCAAGAAGTGAGCGAACTTAGTTAGTCGGTCCACAATCACCCATATAGCATCAAATCTGCTTCGGGTCCTCGGCAAGCCAATAATAAAGTCCATGCCAATACTATCCCAATTTCATTCCGATATATCGAGAGGTTTTAGCTTACCAGCCAGTTTGAGATGTTCAGCTTTAACTTGTTGGCAGACCAAACATCGGCTTACAAACTTGACTACCTCTCTTTTCATGTTAGGCCACCAAAAGGTTCTTTTGAGATCTTGGTACATTTTTGTAACACCAAGATGAATAGTATAACTCGATCGATGTGCCTCCTCCATGATTTTATCCTTGATGGTAGAACAATCGGGCACACATGTTCTTCCTCGGAAAAGTAGCCTTCCATCATCCGCCAAAAGGAAATCCGGTCGTTGATCTAATTTCTCTTTAATTTTGACAATCAACATATCATCATCTTGCAGCTCTTTAATTTCTAGGAGTAACCGGGGTTGGTGTCTAATATTTGCAATTAAGACTCCTTCTTCCTTCTTCTTCATATTGAGGTCTAATTTTACCATTTGCTCTAATGAATGCCACTCTTTAATCATTAGGCTCGATAATAATGCCATCGGCTTCTAGCTAAGAGCATCTGCTACGACATTAGCTTTTCTCGGGTGATATTGTATAGAGAAATTGAAATCCTTCAAGTACTCTAGCCACCTTCTTTGTCTCATATTGAGTTCCTTTTGAGAGAATAAGTACTTGAGACTCTTGTCGTCAGAATACACAATAAAAGCCTCACCATAGAGATAATGCCACCAAATCTTCAAAGCAAAAACTACAGCCGCCTGCTCTAAGTCATGCACGTGAAAATTCTCCTTGTGCTTTTTCAATTGTCTTGAGGAATAAGCTATTACCTTGCCATGTTGCATCAATACACAGCCCACGCCAATTCTAGATGCTTCAGTATAAACTTCAAATCCTCCTTCTTCAGTAGGCAATGCGAGTATAGGGGCAGTAGTCGAACAATCTTTCAAAGTCTAGAAGCTTTTCTCACATTCCTCGGACCATACGTAAGGAATCTTTTTTCTCGTCAATCTTGTCAAAGATACCGTGATCTTGGAGAAATTCTTTACAAATCTTTTATAATGTCCTTCCAATCCCAAGAAGCTTCAAATTTCAGTCACGCTAGTAGGTTTGTCCCTGTTCTTTACAGCCTCGACCTTTGAAGGATCGATCGTAATACCCTTCTGGGAAATTATGTAACCTAGAAAAGAAACTTCTTCTAGCCAGAAATCACACTTGCTAAGCTTAGCATATAGTTTGTGATCTCTTAATAGCTGCAGGATATTCTTGAGATGTTCTTCATGCTCCATCTTGGACTTGGAGTAGATCAAAATGTCGTCAATAAAGACCACCACAAATTGATCAAGGTATGGCCTGAATACACTGCTCATCAATTGCATAAAGGCGACAGGCACATTGGTTAGGCCAAAAGTCATAACAGTGAACTCATAGTGTCCATACCTGCTCTTGAATGTCGTTTTGTGAAGATCTCCTTCTTTGATTTTCAATTGATGATAACCAGATCTGAGATCAATCTTTAAAAAATATAGAGCTCCAGAAATCTGGTCAAATAGTTCATCAATCCTTGGCAATGGATATTTGTTCTTGATTGTGAGTTGGTTCAATTGTCGGTAGTCAACACACAATCTCATCGACCCGTCCTTCTTTTTGACAAATAGGATAGGGGCTCCCCAAGGTGAAGTACTTGGTCGAATAAATCCTTTCTCCAATAACTCCATCAGTTGTTCTTTCAACTCCTTCATTTCGACAGCAGACATCTGATACAGAACCTTAGATACCAGTGCAGCTCCCGAAATCAAATCAATAGAGAAGACCACTTCTCTTTCAGGAGGAATACCAGGCAACTCGTCTGAAAATATATCAGAATAATCTTGACCGATAGGAATATCCTATGATTGGGTCCCTTATGCTCAGCCATAGTAATAGAAACTAAGAAAGCCACACAACCCTTCTTCAATAATTTATCAGCTTTAAGGGCCGAAATAAGGGATAGGTGTCTAGAATGCCTGACACCAGAAAATAAGAGGTTGGGGTACCCACTAAAGGTTACCGTACCCAACTTGGAGTCAACACTCACACCGTGTCAAGATAACCAGTCAGCTCCCAAAATAATATCATATCTTTCCATCTCCATGCATAGTAAGTCAGTAGGTAGGTTGCAACCGCTGACTAGAACTTCGCTAGCAGGGTAGAAATATTTAATCTTCGATCCTGCTCCAATAGGAGTAGTAATAACAAGTTTGGATTCTAATGGAACAGGCCTCATAAGTAGAGTATCAGCAAAGCTCTTAGATATGAATGAATGTGTAGCTCTAGTGTAAAATAAAATAGAGGTGGGCTTTGAGCAAACAAGAATAGTACCTTCCACAATGCTTCCTTCTTCGGTAGGTTCCGCATTCATAAGGACTTGAAGTCTTCCTTACTTTTTGATAGCAACTAGAAGTTTTTCCGGCAGAGCTTGCTCGTTGAGAAGTGGACAACTCGGGATTCTATGATCCCGACTCCCATAATGAAGACATGCACCAAGTCTTCTCTAGCACTCTTTTGCCTTGTGTCTGGGCTTTTCACAATGCTTGCATAATTCCTTTGATGGTGCAGTAACAGGGACAATTTGTTTGTCATAAGATCTTGGCTTCTTGTCCTTATGAAAGTCACGCCCATCAAAATTGGGCCTCTTTCTCCCGAAGGAGGGCTTGAAGTTACCGGAGCCAGTAACTTGCTCCTTCTTGGCATCTCTTCTCCGGATGCGATCAGACAACTCCATTGCATCTTCCAGGAGTTGGGCTCTTCTCACCACATCGGCATATACTTGAATATCCATCGGTGCGAGTTGAGTAATATACTAGGGCTTTAAGCCATTTAAGAATATCATCACCTTCATCTTTTTGGTACCCACTAGGTATGGTGCGTACCGAGATAATCTTACGAATTGGGCTTCATATTCCACTACCATCAAGCTCCTTTGCTTTAAGGAAGTGAATTCGGCAGCTTTCCATTCTTGCACCCTATCGGAGAAGTACTTGTTGTTGAAGTGTTCCATGAACTCTTCCCACAACACCTGATCGTGTGGTAGAGTTGCTTTGACAGACTCTCACCATGTACGGGCATCCCTTTCTAGCGGAAAGGTAGCGAGTAGGACCTTCTCCTCATCAGCACATTGCATGACCCGAAAAATCATCTCGATTTCCTTCACCTAGTGTTCTACCTCATCTGGGTCCGTGGACCCCGCGAACTTGGGATGGTTCATACTTTTAAAATTTCTATGTGAGTCTCCCGCTCCACAGTTAGCTCCTTCTTGAGCCACCTGCTATAGAGCTTGGGTTAATCCTTGCACCATTCTTTGCATCTCCCGCCACTGTGCTCTTTCGATAGCCATTGGCGAGAACTACGCCTGCAACAACAACTACAAAACTTAAGCATTTTGTTTATTTTCTTGATTAATCATTCTTTAAAGCTTAGCTACGGCTCTACCCAATCTTACTGGTAAGGTTCAAGACTCTATCTAAGGTTATCGGTCAACCTTTAAAACCTATAACAAGGGAAACCTAGGGTTTAAGAAATTTAGGCTCTGATACAACAAAGACTATCACGCCCTGACGCGGAATATCGAGGCGCGACGAGTCGTAACACTCGTGTCAATCAGAGCATGCATATAAAAGGGTCCAACCATAAAATAGATAATTGGCAAAGGATACTTTCATTTCATCAAAATAAAATGTTACATCAACATTACGCCCTAAGAGGAATAATACAACTTTCAAGTACATTTAATTCTAGCAAGTGCAACAAATTTAACCTAGGTATCTATGATAAACTTGGTTCCTCTTTTCACTCTTGTCCGTCCCCATTTATTTGGGGTTCATCATCGGAACTACTTGAAATATTAACCGAAAACGTAGGGTAATCGAAACGCTCAGTAGGGTTTATATCTCTATACCATGCAACTTTAAGTATTTAACATTTTAGATAAAGTTACTGTACTATGTTAAGAAACGTAACTAAAACATGGAACGTGAATAAGAGAGAGAGTGTAAAGGAGTGCAAGTAATTTGAATCACAAGTAGACAAGATATCAAGAGTAAAATTCAAGTAGAGAATGATCACATAGCAAGTATTGTCATGGAATTGGCCATTTCACGCAAGCATGTACAAGTCAAGTAATTCATGTAATTCAAGTACTTTCAAGTATTCAAGCAAGTCAAGTATTTCACGAAGTGTGGAATGTCATAAATGAATCTTGCACGCATGTTTCGGTGCAATGTCACACCAGGTCAATAATAGCTCCCATGGGCGTAAGTACTTTCGGACGCTCCCCCCAGGACCAGACCGGGCCCCATTAACGTCAAGCATTGTGGTTATGGATCATAGATCTCAAGTATATTTAGACATCCACATAATATGTATGGCCAAAGAATTTCAAGATAAAGCTCATGAAATAAAGTACAGATCTAGCAAAATTATCATTCAAGAAATAAGTAGTAGTAAGAGAAGTTCAAAGATGATTTAAGGCATCATGTTTAACAACATTAAGTCAATAAGAAATTAGATTGTCGGACAAGGCACAATCAGCCTTTGTGGAAAATCTTGTAGAACAGGTTTAGATCAAGTTTTTCACAATCGGGTGCTTAGCTACAAAATCGAAGAATCACGGCCAGGTAAGAGGTGGGATAGTGGGAGGTTCTCGTATTCACAAGAGCCTAATTAAGTAATCACTTATCGACTTAAAGTGTTTGCCCGTGGACCTCTTTTCTTAGACAACATTCTTCTTTAGAAATCTAGATAGCTACGTGACATGTCGAAAACACAGTAACACGGAAATCGTTAAACTCGTATCGATCAAGATTATGCAACTAAGCATAGGCAATTTTAATAGATAATATCTACTCCATTTATCCTACTGGAAAGATAATATAATCATGGAGATCATGGATATCATGAAGGTAACAAGAACTAGGAAGGAAATAAGCTCATGTAATAGAATTATCATCTTCCATATCCTTGACTTAATCGTGTGTGGATTTAAATGATATGCATCATAACATGACTTAGAACTTAAGGCGTAACAGATCTAACATGCTGGAAGATATATTGGTTCAGTTAGAACATGAAAACATCACGATCGGGGTGGAGATCGCGCATCTGGAAGACGGTCTAGAAAGACACCGTTATCCGAGATGGATCTTCTGACGTTTAAAAATCTCGATTAAAAACTTATGTCTAGTTGTATGGACATCCCTGATGTAATGCCCCGGATTTTTCGGATCTGGATCCGTGGGTTTTAGATCGTCTTTTCGCGGGTTACGGATCCTGTCCGAGTGAGTTTCAGACTTTTTATACCTGATTGTCGGACCCAATGGTGGTGTGCCCGTGAGTTTTCTTGGGTCCGTGGTGTTGTGAGGAGCACGCCAGTATTTTTCTGGAATTTTCGGAGCGCCTTTGTGGGTCCCAAGTTGCGTTTTGGGTTTTACGCGTTTTTTCCATCTGTCGGACCTTCGGAACCCCGTATAGGGTGAACCAATGCGTTCTCCAACGCCGGGACGTAACCACGACGATCAGCGTGTTCCAAGCATCGCGGGAGTATATTTTTCTATTTTTTGGTATTTTTGGGATTTTTTGGATTTTCTATATATTAACATCCTTTTTCTCTCTCTCCCCATCTCTCATTTCTCTCTTCCCTCCCTCTCTCTTCTCTCACGTTCTCTCCTCTCCCCCTCTCACTCCGGGCAGCCGACGGAGGCGGCGAGGGTGGGGCGGCGTGGCTCGTGGGACGTGGAGCGACGGGCACGGGACGAGGATCAAAATGGTGGAGGCAGTTCGTGGGATCGTGAACCGGCGAGGGTTTAAACGGCGTTTCTTCGTGGATCGGCGTCCATGGCACGTCGAATCTTCGGTGGAGGTAGGGAGATGGACCCTCAACTCGTGTACTTCATTTCCCGTGAGTTTTGTAGGCCGTGGTGAGCCGAGCGGGCTTATTCGAGGGATTTGGGGAAAATGCATGTTTTTGGGTGTGTGAGCCGAATCTTGTGTTATGATCGTATTTTTGGGGTTTAAATGGGTCTTCTCGGTGCTAGAGAGGTTGGGGAATGTTTTCCCCTTTTGTTTCCCCATCACCTAGGGGTGGATGGGGCGTGGAATGGATTTCTCGCCGTTTTCCCATTCTTCCAGGCGTGGACTGAGAACGCGCTAGTCTCAGGTAGCACGTTCTTGAGGGTCGCGCCACCCCGATAAGGCACGTTCATCGAGGAAGATGAACAGTTATGCGGTTCCTATCACGCTATAGGGTCCTAGCACGTTCTGTCTTGTCGCGCTAGGGGGTCCTAGCGCGTTCTGTCTTGTCGCGCAAGGGGGTCCTAGCGCGTTCTATCTTGTTGCGCTAGGGGGTCCTAGCGCGTTCTGTTTTGTCGTGCTATGGGGTCATAGCGCGATCTGTCTCGTCGCGCTACCGGGGGATAGCGAGTTCTGTCCTGAACGCGCTATATGAGGGTAGCACGATCTTGTGGTGACCAGTCGGGCAGCCCAGGGTGGGTAGTCTATGGCTGATCATGCCTTCCTTGGCCGTGAGTGTCTCGAGCACCCCGTGAGTACCGCGACCGTGTTTTTGGGTGTCCAGAGGCGTCACTTTGCTTCGATTAGCGTGCTCGTGGGTTTAAGGGTTCGGGTGACCTTCTAGCATTCCGATTGTGTTGTGTTGGTCTCCGATCGACCCGGTTGTGACCCAGTGGTCGACCTTTGGCCTCGTGAGTGTCTCAGACACCCCGTGGGTTTCGTGACCGTATTTTTGGGGTGCATGGAGGTACCGTGTTACCTCGATAAGCATGCGTGTGGGCTTGGCGGGTCCGGGTGACCCCAGGTGTTCCGGGCTTCCATGTTCTTGCTAGATATAGTCACCGTGTATTAGTGTGAGTGCGGTGAGGTTTCCCCGCACGTCATTGTTTCTCCAGAAGGTGACTTCCGAGTGGGCCAAACGTGTGGCCTTAGACAGTGAGTCCAGTCTCCCAGCCTGGGGCTGCAGGTTTCTTAGTTTCCCTTCTCAAGGGATGGGTCTCGGCAGTCATGAACTGCCTCGTGAGTCTTCCCATCATTGTTTTGGACCTAGGGATTAGGCCAGATTGACGGCTCAGTGATGTCGTGTGCAACGGTCTTGACCCGAAGTCTTGTGACTCAAAGGCCGTTGGGTTTAGTAGGTCTAGTGGGCCGTCCAGAGTTGGGTGGCTTTGAGCCACCTATTACTTCGTGTTACTCGCGATGGGTGCGTGCGTGGTTTTCTGTGTCCACGTTCTGTGACACGTCCACTAGTCGTAGCCTTCTTATGGCACGCGTGTGCTGACCCACCCAGGAGTGGTGGAGCGGCTGACCCGAGAGAGACGGTGAGTAGGATGGTTACCGTAGGTCCCCCACGTATAGCCGAGTCTGGGCTTAGGGAAAATTTCCAGCTAGAGGATAGGCCTAGGGCGTATGGTCTGAGTGTGCACACGAGGTTGGGGGCGTCAGACGGCGCCAGCAGGTGTGACCCCAACTAGTCCTTGTTTTGTGGTACTACTGGGTATTGAGTGTGTCTGAGTCTCCGCCTAGGGCGTTGTAGCTAGACACTTGTGACGCGGTGTAAGACGTCAGGGGACGCGTCCGATCGTTCTTCTGGTGGGCGGTGCTCCTGTCACGTGACGTGAGTTGTCATGTACCGGGTTATGTTTCCGTCCGCGGGACGGGACTTCATGAGTGGTTTCGGGAGTGTTCCCGGAGTCGAGGTCTGGGGTTTCCGGTGAGCATCACCTAGGGCCTTTACCCAGACAGTGTTGTGTTCACGATGGTGAGGTCATGACCGTGTTCCCTGACCGTGTGGTTTTGGCTTGGGCCCTTTTTGTGAGGATAGGCCTTCGCTACGGAGGTATCGTGGCGTTTTCCTAGTAGCGTGGCTAGGGCGGTTCGTGTCTGGTGGTCCCCGATCGTGGAATTGGGTGGTCGGGTTCGTGGCTTAGTTGTCCCCCGACGGGAGACTAGGTCGTGTTTTCTGTTACAGTAGGAGTAGCTGTAGAGCCGAGGTTTTGGCAGCCACCGTAGTTACTTTACTACTTTCGTAGTTACTTCTTTCCGTGCCGCCGTTGTTTCTCAGTTGGGGTTCCGCGAGATCCCTACTAGGCCAGTGACAGGAGGCTCACCCCTGCGTTTCAGGTGCGACGGTTCTTCCTTGAGGTTCGAGGGTGCAGTACGGAGGTTCTTAGTTGCCAGCTTGCCGGGCCGAGTATTCACTTGGCATGTGGTACGTTTTACTACTTTAGACTATACTTTCTGTTGGACTGGACTCTGTTGTAGTTGTTTATTTAATTCTATTAGTTGTTGAATTGTCCTGCTTTATTTCCTATTTCTTTGTACCTCCACACTCCTTTTTAGCTCTTCCGAGCCCTCCCGGCTCGTGGGCGGCAGTTCGAGTCTTGAGTTATCGAGCCTTCCCGGTAACTGGATTATCGGGTCGCCACAGTTGGTATCAGAGCGTGGTTGTGGACGTACAAGGGAATTCGAGATATTGCAGCGATCAGAGTCTGTAAGGTCCAGTACAGTCGACAGCTGGCATAGGGTTTCGTGCATGTTTTCCTCTTTGTTTCTCGATTGAGAGCTTGAGTGCGATGTGTGACGCGGTGAGGGTTGTTGCTATTCGTGGCTTTCGTGCCGACGTGTGGTCTGCCGATCGAGGTTGAGAGCTTTCTCCCTTGGGTGGTGGCCCCGGTCGTGCTGCGTTGGGCAGAGTTTGCCGGCAAGCGTGTTGCGGTGGTTCTGCGTTCGAGGAATTTGTAGCGAGGTCAGGTGGCTGGCGAGTATTGTTCACCGTTATGTGGCTGTGAGTGTGCTCTGAGGGAGTTGTTATTGAGTTTGGCCACTCCAGTGTGAGGATTGTCTAGCCCTTGATGCGCTGAGGTTGTGGTTTGAGGTGTTTGAGCGGGTGCTCTAGTCGAGAATTGTGCTCAGGTGAGCGGAAGGTCTTGTGGTTGAGCTGCTGATTGTCGAGCCGATATTCTTGTTATGCTCTGTGGCGTCAGAAATGACGTGTCTGTCCTGGTTATTCTTGCGAGTTTCGAGGCAGGATTGGGCCGTGGTGTCCCAGTAAGTTCTCGCTCCTGCGCTTCTACATGCGAATGGGTTCTGTTCGCCTAGGAATTGGCTCGAGATGTGAAGGTTCCGTGGCGAGTTCGGGACTCGATGATGAGCGTTGACGGTTGTCGATTATGGCTCGCGTTGCGGCTCTTGGCGTGGCGTGTTGTAGTTCGGGGAATTGCAGTGGTGGTGCATCGAGAGATGTTGTGATCGTGGTCCGACGGGACACTTGGTAAGTGTTGTCGGAGGAGCTGACCTGACGAAAGTAATGGTTTTCTTGGTGTTGGAAGGTGTTGTTCCCAACATGCACGAGGCTCGAGGTCAGGTCGAGTGTGGAGTTTTTCTTCCGTTGGTCAGAAGTGTATTGAGTTTTTCCCTTGGTTGGAGGAGATCGCGATTGGTTAAGGTGGTTGCCTGTGAGAAGTGTTGCCCGTTCCCCGATGTGTAAGGGTGTTGGCGCTGTTCCGGAGGGACGAGTGCCGGCTGGGCGGTGTTCGTGAGAATTGCGGCTGGCGTTGTGTTTTCCGTGGTGTCGTGGATCGGAGCCTGCAGAGTTGCAGAGGATTGTAGGGATGGTGGATCTTGAGTTGTCGTTGTGGTGGTTGTGCGTGTGGATCAGAGTGCGCAGACCGTAGCGTTGGTTACTACAGGCGGATTTCCTGAGGATGAGTTGAGCATTGGAGGATTGGTTCCTCGGTGTGAGACATGTTGTTGCCATGTCGTTGCTTGAGATATTGTGGTTCATGGCATTGGGAGGTGGAGAGTTGGGGAAATATGCTGGCGAGGTTGCCGCATGAGTACCCTGTTCTTGCATTGGATGTTGCGTTCGTGGATGAGATCGTGTTTCGGAGAAGTGATCTCCGAGAGATTATGGGTCCCGGTTGGTGGCCATGAGTGGCTGGTCAGGTTGTCCGAGTGGTCGACCGTGGTAAGCCGTGTATTGTCTGGGGACCCGTCTGCATAGGTCGTGGCGTCGTCGACCTGCTTGCTGTGGTGGCAGGCGGCAGTTGTCAGTTCTGGAGAAGTGTGTCGTGGATTATAAGGGGTTGTGTGTCCCGTGGCTCCGTGATAAGAGCGGGAGTCGGGATTGGCAGGCATCCCCTTGGATTAATTGAGACAGAGGTTTCGATAAGATAGGATTTGATGAGACAGGACGGTGGACGATGCATGTGCAAGGTCTGTGAAGAGACGTTAACGTGGGATGGTGATCCCTAGTCTGCGACTAGCCGGGGAGGATTCCCTGTAAGTTTGAGTCGATCGACATGAGGACCGAGGGGAGATCTTGTCATGTGGTTTCACCGTGCTCCCCTGAGAGGGTAGAGTTGGCGTGAGGTTCGAGATCGGTTGTGGTGTTGGTCTGTGCGTGAGTCAGTGGATGGCCTGTCATGAGTTGGATCGTGCCTGCTGGGCCGGTGGAGGTTTCCCATTGACGAATGTCTGGTGACAGGTGGATGGTCTTTCACAGATAGAAGATGCTGGCGGTTGTGGTTCGAGAATGGCGAGAGCCGCGTGCAGGTGAGGCCTTTTGGTGGCTGTTTCTGAGGTGTGTTTTCCCAGATGAGATCTGAGCTTTGTCGAAGTTTGAGTTCTGACAGAGTTGGTCCCGTGCTGTTGTGGTGTTCGGCTTGCCGAGTGTGGAGTGGTCCTCGGCGTGGAATCGACAAATTTGTGGTGGTCAGCTGGCAGAGAAGCTGGTGTTTGTTTGGTCCGCTGAGCGTGGGTGTTGATCGGTGGATTGGTTCTTGTGGTGAGGATTGCGTTCTCTCGGTGAGCGAGAGGGTGGCAGCAATGCCGTGAGTGGTTTTCATTGTGTCTGAGGGGATACCAGACTTGTGCCTTTGTGTTATGCCTGCTCTGGTGGGCGATGTGTGTGCGGTGTGCGGAGCGTGGCGTCGTTCGGGATTATGGTCTGGCCGTATCCCTCATGATCGGTACATTTGCGAGAATCGCTATTTTTCTGTGCTGGGGCCCTCACAGCGTTGTCAGTTGGTCGAGGTGTTCTTTCCCTGTGACTTGGTGCTAGTCCTGAATTTCGAGGATGAAATTTCTTTAAGGGGGGAGGGCTGTAATGCCCCGGATTTTTCGGATCTGGATCCGTGGGTTTCGGATCGTCTTTTCGCGGGTTGCGGATCGTGTCCGAGTGAGTTTCAGACTTTTTATACCTGGTTATTGGACCCAATGGTGGTGTGCCCGTGAGTTTTCTTGGGTCCGTGGTGTTGTGAGGAGCACGCCGGTATTTTTTTGGAATTTTCGGAGCACCTTTGTGGGTCCCGGGTTGCATTTTGGGTTTTACGCGTGTTTTCCATCTGTCGGACCTTCGGCACCCCGTACAGGGTGAACCGTTGCGTTCTCCAACGCCGGGACGTTACCACAGCGATCAGCATGTTCCGAGGATCGCGGGGGTATATTTTTCTATTTTTTTGGTATTTTCAAGAATTTTTGGATTTTCTATATATTAACCTCCTTTTTCTCTCTCTCCCCATCTCTCATTTCTCTCTTCCCTCCCTCTCTCTTCTCTCACGTTCTCTCCTCTCCCCCTCTCACTCCGGGCGGCCGACGGAGGCGGCGAGGGTGGGGCGGCGTGGCTCGTGGGACGTGGAGCGACGGGCACGGGACGGGGATCGCGATGGTGGAGGCGGTTCGTGGGATCGTGAACCGGCGAGGGTTTAAAAGGTGTTTCTTCGTGGATCGGCGTCCACGGCGCGTCGAATCTTCGGTGGAGGCAGGGAGATGGACCCTCAACTCGCGTACTTCATTTCCCACGAGTTTTGTAGGCCGTGGTGGGCCGAGCGGGCTTATTCGAGGGATTTGGGGAAAATGCATGTTTTTGGGTGTGTAAGCCGAATCTTGTGTTATGATCGTGTTTTTGGGGTTTAAATGGGTCTTCTCGGTGCTAGAGAGGTTGGGGAATGTTTTCCCCTTTTGTTTCCCCTTCACCTGGGGGTGGATGGGGCGTGGAATGGATTTCTCGCCGTTTTCCCGTTCTTCCGGACGCGGACTGAGAACGCGCTAGTCTCAGGTAGCGTGTTCTTGAGGGTCGCGCCACCCCGATAGGGCGCGTTCATCAAGGAAGATGAATAGTTAGGCGGTTCCTATCGCGCTATAGGGTCCTAGCGCGTTCTGTCTTGTCGCGCTAGGGGGTCCTAGCGCGTTCTGTCTTGTCACGCTAGGGGGTCATAGCGCGATCTGTCTCGTCGCGCTATCGGAGTATAGCACGTTCTGTTCTGAACGCGCTATACGAGGGTAGCGCGATCTTGCGGTGACCAGTCGGGCGGCCCAGGGTGGGTAGTCTATGGCTGATCATGCCTTCCTTGGCCGTGAGTGTCTTGGGCACCCCGTGAGTACCGCGACCGTGTTTTTGGGTGTCCGAAAGTGTCACTTTGCCTCGATTAGCGTGCTCGTGGGTTTAAGGGTCCGGGTGACCTTCTAGCATTCCGATTGTGTTGTGTTGGTCTCCGGTCGACCCGGTTGTGACCGAGTGGTCGACCTTTGGCCTCGTGAGTGTCCCGGACACCCCGTGGGTTTCGTGACCATATTTTTGGGGTGTCTGGAGGCACCGTGTTACCTCGATAAGCGTGCCCATGGGCTTGGCGGGTCCAGGTGACCCAGGTGTTCCGGGCTTCCATGTTCTTGCTAGATCGAGTCACCGTGTATCGGTGTGAGTGCGGTGAGGTTTCCCCGCATGTCGTTGTTTCTCCGGAAGGTGGCTTCCGAGTGGGCCAAACGTGTGGCCTTGGATGGTGAGTCCAGTCTCCCAGCCTGGGGCTGGAGGTTTCTTAGTTTACCTTCTCGAGGGATGGGTCTCGACAGTCGTGAACTGCCTCGTGAGTTTTCCCATCGTTGTTTTGGACCTAGGGATTAGGCCAGATTGACGGCTCAGTGCTGTCGTGTGCAACGGTCTTGACCCTGAGTCTTGTGACTCAAAGGCCGTTGGGTTTAGTAGGTCTAGTGGGCCGTCCAGAGTCGGGTGGCTTTGAGCCACCTGTTACTTCACGTTACTCGCGATGGGTGCGTGCGTGGTTTTCTGTGTCCACGTTCTATGACACGTCCACTAGTCGTAGCCTTCTTACGGCACGCGTGTGCTGACCCACCCGGGAGTTGTGGAGCGGCTGACCCGAGAGAGACGGTGAGTAGGATGGTTACCGTAGGGCCCCCACGTACAGTCGAGTCTGGGCTTAGGGGGAATTACCAGCTAGAGGACATGCCTAGGGCGTATGGTCTGAGTGTGCACCCGAGGTTGGGGGCATCGGACGGCGCCGGTAGGCGCGACCCCAACTAGTCCTTATTTTGTGGTACTACTGGTTACTGAGTGTGTCTGAGTCTCCGCCTGGGGCGTTGTAGCTAGACACTTCCGATCGTTCTTCGGGTGGGTGGTGCTCCTGTCACGTGACGTGAGTTGTCGTGTACCGGGTTATGTTTCCGTCCGCGGGACGGGACTTCGTGAGTGGTTTTGGGAGTGTTCCCGGTGTCGAGGTTTGGGGTTTCCGGTGAGCGTCACCGAGGGCCTTTCCCCAGACAGCGTTATGTTCATGACGGTGAGGTCATGACCGTGTTCCCTGACCGTCTGGTTTTGGCTCGGGCCCTTTTTGTGAGGACAGACCTCCGCTACGGAGGTATCGTGGCATTTTCCTAGTAGCGTGGCTAGGGCGGTTTGTGTCTGGTGGTCCCCGATCGTGGAATCGGGTTGTCGGGTGCGTGGCTTGGTTGTCCCCCGACGGGACACTAGGTCGTGTTTTATGGTACAATAGGAGTAGCTGTAGAGCCAAGGTTTTTCCGGCCATCGTAGTTACTTTCCTACTTTCGTAGTTACTTCTTTCTGTGCTGCTGTTGTTTCTCAGTTGGGGTTTCGCGGCATCCCTACTGGGCCAGTGACAGGAGGCTCACCCCTGCGTTTCAGGTGCGACGGTTCTTCCTCGAGGTTCGAGGGTGCAGTACGGAGGTTCTTAGTTGCCAGCTTGCCGGGCCAAGTGTTCACTTGGCATGTGGTACGTTTTACTGCTTTAGACTGTACTTTCTGTTAGACTGGACTCTGTTGTAGTTGTTTATTTAATTCTGTTAATTGTTGAATTGTCCTGCTTTATTTCCTATTTCTTTGTATCTCCACACTCCTTTTTAGCCCTTCCGAGCCCTCCCGGCTCGTGGGCGGCGGTTCGAGTCTCGGGTTATCGGGCCTTCCCGGTAACCAGATTCTCGGGTCGCCACACCTATGGCCTATGTTACCCATAGGGACTTCTGAGAACAACATATGGTGATTAGCGTCCTTTTCTTTCTTTTTTTTAAAACCTGGATGAACTCGGGCTCTACTGAGAGCGCGGTCCCCTAGGGGGCCATGATCTGAAGCCTGTATCTATATATATATTAAAAAATAGATGGCAGTCGGACGTTGTCCCTGGAGGACGGCGACCATCAGGTCGCGGTTTGCCCCAGACCGCGTGCTCGATCTTTTTTTTAAAACAATAGAGAGCAAGAAAGGCTCTGAGTGAAAGCGGTTTGTCGAAGATCGCTACCTTAAACAACGATTTCTGTTGGACTGCATTCCGAAATCGACGCCGTTCTGGCGAAATGATGATACCACTTCAATAAAATGCCTCTAACATGCTTATTACTCAATCAAATTTAGGGAAAATGGTATAGAATCAAAGTAGACATGCATATGTATCTAATTCATGCATCAATTTGAGTTTAGCCCGAGAGAATACCTACCTTAAATAGAATCAAAGAGGTAGGAGAAAAATGGGACGAAATGCCCAAGAGCTCCCTTTCTCCTTCAAACCACACCCCCAAATCGTCGCCAATCTCTTCCTCAACGTAGCAAAAGTCTAAAGGGTGATTAGAGGGCTTAAAGGGGCCAATTTATAAGAAAAATTTGGCCAAAATAGTCAAGATTCCTTTCCCCCAAAAATTAAACTTCTCCACTCCGAATTTAAAGTTCTAGGAAGAAAATTCTAACTTTTCCACTAACCTAGCCTTAATTGGGTGGGAAAATGTGGGAAAAATGTCAAATCCATGGTGGCTATGATGTGAGGGTTTGAATTTTTTGAAAATCATCTAGAAATTGGACTAATTTAATCATAAAAAGGGGTGTTTAACATGTGCTACGAATTTTAACCATATTTAACCTTTTTAGCCCATTAACCCATAATCCAGCCCATTATAGGTTATCCAATGGCCCAATTGTTAATCATAATCCATTCTAGGGAATTTAATTAGGTCTCATAGATAATTTTTAAAATTGAAAACATTTAATTTCTATTTATTTCAAAAAAAACTTAATTATCTAGTTTATTTTATATAAGAACAATATAATTTCATCATTTCATGAATATAATAATTACTTGACTTAATTTAAATATTTATTTATTTTGAGTTTCTACATCCTCCCCCACTTAAAAGAATTTGGTCCTTCAAATTCACATCATGCAATTGTAATTTAAAAAATTCAAGGAGAGAGGTCAAAATTCTAACTTGAGATCAAACTTGGATACTTCTTCTTGATTGACTCCTCTAATTCCCAGGTAGCTTCCTCGATTTCACGCTTGCTCCATTAGACTTTTACCATCGGTATAGCCCTATTCTTTAGCTGGTATAACTTCCGATCTAATATCTTGATCGGTCTTTCTTCATAAGATAAATTCTTCTGTAGCTTCAAGTCATCAAATTGAATCACATGCGAAGGATCATATACATATTTGCTCAGCATCAATATATGAAATATATCGTGAACATCAGCCAATTTTGAAGGCAAAGCCAGCTTGTATGTCACTTCCCCGATTGTTTCCAGAATCTCATAAGGACCAATAAATCTTGGACTCAATTTCCTTTGATACTAAACCTTTTAATTCCTTGTGTGGGTGAGATTTTCAGAAAAATATGCTCCCCCACTTGGAAGTCAAGGTCTCTTCTTCTATTATCGGCGTAACTCTTTTGCCGTGATTGCATAATTTTCAGTCTTTCACGGATCAACTAAAAATTGTGAGTTGTATCTTGAATAATATAGGAACCCATCAATTCTTTTTCTCCAATTTTGTTTCAGCATAGAGGTGATCTACAACTCCTGCCATACAGTGCATCAAAAGGTGCCATTTGAATGCTAGACTGATAGCTATTGTTATATGCAAATTCAGTCAAGGACAAGTGTTCATACCAACTTCTGCCAAAATCTATCATAGAAGCTCTTAACATATCTTCGATAATCTGATTCATCCTATCGGTTTGTCCATATGTTTAAGGGTGGACAGCTGTGCTAAAATTCAGCTTAGTACCCAAAGATGATTACAAATCTTTCCAGAAGTGAGAGGTGGATCTCAGATCTCTATCCGAAATAATAGAAGTTGGAATACCGTGCAGCCTTACAACCTCCTTAATATATAGGGCAGCTAGAACATCCACGGTCCCTTTGGTCTTGATGGACAAGAATTGAGCAGACTTAGTTAGTCGGTCCACAATCACCCATATAGCATCAAATCTACTTCGGGTCTTCGGCAATCCAATAATAAAATCCATGCCAATACTATCCTAATTCCATTCTGGTATTTCGAGAGGTTTTAGGTTACCAGCCGGTTTGAGATGTTTGACTTTAACTTGTTGGCAGACCAAACATCAGCTCACGAACTCGATTACCTGTCTTTTCATGTTAGGCCACCAAAAGGTTCTTTTGAGATCTTGGTATATTTTTATAGCACCAGGATGAATAGTGTATCTCGATCGATGTGCCTCCTCCATGATTTTATCCTTGATGGTAGAACAATCAGGCACACATGTTCTTCCTCGGAAAAGTAGCCTTCCATCGTCCGCCAAAAGGAAATCCGGTCGTTGATCTAATTTCTCTTTAATTTTGACAATCAATGGATCATCATCTTGCAGCTCTTTAATTTCTAGGAGTAACCGGGGTTGGAGTCTAATGTTTGCAGTTAAGACTCCTTCTTCCTTCTTCTTCATATTGAGGTCTAATTTTGCCATTTGCTCTAACAAATGCCACTCTTTAATCATTAGGCTCGATAATAATGCCATCGGCTTCCGGCTAAGAGCATATGCTACAACATTAGCTTTTCACGGGTGATATTGTATAGGGAAATTAAAATCCTTCAAGTACTCTAGCCACCTTCTTCGTCTCATATTGAGTTCCTTTTGAGAGAATAAGTACTTGAGACTCTTGTGGTCGGAATACACAATAAAAGCCTCACCATTGAGATAATGCCGCCAAATCTTCAAAGAAAAAACTACAGCCGCCAGCTGTAAGTCATGCACGTGATAATTCTCCTTGTGCTTTTTCAATTGCCTCGAGGAATAAGCTATTACCTTGTCATGTTGCATCAATACATAGCTCAAGCCAATTCCAGATGCATTAGTATAAACCTCAAATCCTCCTCCTTCAGTAGGCAATGTGAGTATAGGGGCAGTAGTCAGACAATCTTTCAAAGTCTGGAAGCTTTTCTCACATTCCTCAGACCATATGTGAGGAATCTCCTTTCTCGTCAATCTTGTCAAAGTGTAGCACCCCGTTGAAATATTAGAATAAATAAATAAGGAATTTTTATGGAAAATGCGATAAGTAAAGTTGCAACCAATTTATAAAAATCTAGAAAAATTATAATCATGTAGAGGACCAAAACTTTAGACAACTTGTCTTCTGTGGCAAACCCTAAATAAAATTATAAGCCATACGAATTAAGGGTATTAGTGCTTAATCGACGTTTAACCTTATCAGACCTTAGATCACCCAATTTGGACCCAATTCTCGATAAATAAAGCCTAGATCAGACCCTTTTGGACGGCCTTGATCTGTAGATCGTTTCCTCTCTCTTTGCCTACCGAAACCCTAACCCTAGGAGAAGAATTTTTGAGCTAAAGGCGGCGGACTTGGTCAATCCGCGATTTACACACACGACGAGTTGTGGGACTCTATCCAGCCGATTGGGACGTTCCTAGAGCGTGTGCCTCTTTATATTTAGACCCGAGCCCGACCTATAAACTCTTGGATGCTGCGGTGACCGACGAGGAGCACGTTCGTGGGAATTTCGGCGTATATTTGGGGTGTTCTTGCGTCCGGTAAGCGACATCGTCTTCTTCTTCCTTCTTTTAAGGTAGGTTCTAGCAGCCCAAACCCTAAGTAGTTTATACCATTGGATTCATCTTTGAGCCCTCTTTCTTTTGATACTAAAAGCCCCAAATTTCATCTTGTTCAGAGATCGTATGCTTGGTTTTAGTAGAAGCATGACAATTAGGTTTCCTTCTTGTTAACTTTCACTTTTTAGTCGGATCGTGGGTTATCTAGCAGGCTAAAACTTAAATTGAACATACCTCCCGATGTAAAATTTTGTGCTCTTTCCAGTAGTCCTATTTTGCCCAAATTTTATTTGTTGTATATTACTAATTTTGTCTCGTAATAAGAGTATATCAAGATCGCTTGAAACTGGGCTGTTAACTCATTTCATGGTTTGACAGAAACCACCTTGGATATTGCGATCGAACGATAGACCATTTAGGTTTCCTAGCTGTCGCTCGACAGACCGTTTCTCTCTCTTCTTCAGTTCTGTTGATCGCCACTCTAAGCGGTCATTCGTTAGACCGCTAGCTTCTGTAAGCGGTTCTATGTAGATCGTCTAGTGCCTGTTTTCAAATGTTTTGTATGCTTTGATTATACTAGTTACCTCAATTAGATTGCATGTGTAGGTTAGAAACCCACACAAGAATTGGGTAAATTATGAAATTTATAAACTGATCTAACTATGGTCATGATTAATATCTCTCTTTTGCCTTCTCCACTTGATCTTGGTTATAAAAATTCAAATATGTCACAACGATTATGGTGAAAATTATCTAGGTTTGTTCTGACAGTCACTCCACTCTGGTGGCACTGACTGACCGATCATCTATCGTTTTTCGATGCTTATAAAACCTTTAATCTTGTAATGGTTGGGACTCTCCGCCGGATACTCCTTCCGTCGGACTAGGACCTCCATTATGAGACCTCCGTAAGCCCCCACGAGCCAGGGATTCCCACTAGGTCGCCAGACAGGTTGTATCCCCAAAGCCTGAACCTTTGGACTTGATCAAATCACGTGATTTTGCCCAAGCCCGGAATTGGGGCTGTCCTCTTAATAGTGGCCTTTCTGGGACCGCTACAGTCATTACACGGCCCAGGCATGACCGCCTGTGATTCTGAGCGGTCTTTGGGGTGACCGTGTTCAGCTGGCATGTGCGTCGACCTACTGGGTATGTGCGTCGACCTTAGTTTTAAATGGCTGTTACCAGGACCGTTCTGGGTTGGGGCGGCCCAATTAGGACTGTTTACATTCCTAACTCTGGGTCTTGTTCCTTTAGCCCAGTGTTGCTTGAGCGGTCCATGTCAAACCATCCTAACTTCACACGGCCCTTAGAGGACCGTTTACCCTTGGCACCGAGCTGGGTTTTCCCTTGGCCCAGTTCATCTACCACGGTCCATTATAAGACCGTCTTTATTAAGCGGCCCAGTGTGACCGCGTAACTTCCAGAGCTTGATTTTCATGCTTTCTTGTGTATTTTGGTGACCGAGCCGCTGATGGCTGGTGTTATTAAACCCTGGATTATTATCGTTACTTCCAGGTGTACTTGATGAATTCCATTCGTCTTTCTGGCCGAGTCCAGTGAATGTCTAGACATAACTTGGGATCTTGGATCCACCAAATCAATGCCAACGCATCATAAGGGCCCGGTCTAGTCCTGGGACGAGCGCTCGAAAAGTACTAGTGCCCTGGGGAGTTATAATGACATGGTGAGGCATTGCACTGAGTGCATGACTAGCTTGATGTCTATGACATTTCATTCACATGATTCGTCTCATTCTTCCACTCTATATTACAAGTTATTGAATTCCTTCGTGGAATTGACTTCATGATGTGCTCGTTACATGCTTGATCGGCCAGTTCTTAGATATGCTCTTCTTTTACTGAGTATTTCATGGTCATTATTTCTTTTTATTGCAGCACATGACATTAATTAATTGGTTAATTATTTAAACCTTGCATGCTATTACCTACTGAGCGTTCACTCACCCAGTTTTCCCCTCTTTTTTAGGTAACTCGAGTGATGATCCGCAAACCGATGGGGATGGGCAGGAGTGAAGACCTCGGAGTGAGCCAACTAGAGAGTGTGGGAATGGAATTATTCTTTATTTATTTATTGGTTTATTGATTTGTTAGTTGGTTTATTAGGCGTGCCAGTCACCGGAGTGACAATTTATTATGTGCTCGATCTAACTCAGTCAGTCGATTGTGAAGTCCGCGTCGGGACCGGAAGTCCGTCATACCATAAAGGTTATGACGTTAATTACGCCCTTCCAAAGAAGGACAACCCTTGATTAATCGCCAAAATAGAAGGATCCTAGGGGCAAAACCAATGTGATAGGTATGCTCATTCATTTGCAGGATAGAAGATGCATGCAGATGATCACGTGATGCAAGATATGATATATTAATACACGGAGTAAATCCGACAGCATATCCCCTTATCTTGGTCTATGCCAAGTGGGAATATAGGACATCCATCCACGGAGTGCCGAGATGGAAGCCAAAAGAAAGATGGGCGTAGCCCGAGATCCAAGAGGATCTAGATGCGACGGGACAATGCCCATTATTATGGTATTTATTGATATCCCCTTAAGAAACCATTGGAGGACATGCGGTGGCAGAACTCCAAGAGTCAGTAGGGTTAGAAGAAAACATCACGGTCGAATGGTATAATGTGGGGGTAGAACCCCGTTAATTTAGCTCCCTTAGACTTGGATGAAGAACCATGATTCCCCGTGATGTGATAAGAGTGGGCCTGAAGGCAAATGAGGTTGAGACATCAAGTTTAGACTGAGTTTAGGGCTCATTAAGGTTGCTCAGAAGTTGAGTGTTTGAATAGTAGATGGTATTGAGGTGAACCGGCACGGAGGGGAGCCGGTGCGGTGGGCAGACGGCGCGAGGGGGTTCCCGGCGCGATAGGAGGCTCAAGGCAATCGGCACGGTAGGCAAAATGGCACGGCATGGCAATCGGCACGGAGGGAAACTGGCCTCGGCGCGCCCCCCACCCGGCACATGTTTGGCACTGAAAAGTATCGGCGCCTGGAGGAGGCGGCGCCGGGAGGAGATGGCGCCGGGGAGATGGCGTCGGTGGCCATTTTGTTGGTTTTCTTCATATGTTATGAGGGGTTCTATTGAGGAGGGCCTCTTGTGCTTAATCAGGGCTTCATGGGCTCTGGTAATGATGTTTAGGTAAGTTGAAAGGGGAGGAGAAATTCATCCACAAAAGGTCTAGGGAGACCATGTGACAATCAACGGAAAATCTCATGATGATCATGTTCCCCTTGTACAGTGGGCAAAGGGCCATGAGATAGTCTGTCTCAGGCCTCTGTCACACAGCAGGGGGTTTATTTATCAGTTTAACGAAAACATCACACGATATGACAAAGCAATGATCGTGAATGAATTTCGGCAGCATCTCCCCTTAGTTTGGACTATGCCAAAAGGGGAGTATGGGACATCCATCCACGGAGTGCCGAGATGGAAGCCAAAATAAAGATGGGCGTAGCCCGAGACCCAAGAGGATCAAAATTCAGCGGGACAATGCCCACTCATGGTGGTGTCACATTAATATTCCCCTAAAAGAGACCAACGGAGAGCATGCAGTGGCAGAACTCCGTGGCCCGACGGGGTGAAAGAAGGAAATCGGAAACCCGAGACCCGAATTGAAATAAATGTAGGGGTAAAACCCCATTGATATAGCTCCTCCGACTCTCACGGAATTGAGCATGAATGGCCTGACAGAAATTGATTCATAAAAGAAAGCATGTATTCATCCGTACATTCACATGTACATATATGTGTATATATATACATGGATATACATAGACATGTATATATGTACATGTATATACAAAGGTGTACACATGACCAAATAAAAGAACCTGTGGCTTTATGATGATTTGTGGGCTATTAGAAATTGATGGTGTATACATTCACTGTGCATGCTTAGACATGAACAGACCAAAAGGAGGCCTTCGGGTAAAGGCTTTCATGCACAAAGAAAGGATTTATTCGTATATGCATAAGCCATATATATATACCTTCATATACATATATATATATATATATATATATATATATATATATATATATATATAATGATTGAGTTGGTCTTTACTACACCATGCACCAACGTGGGAAAGGTTAGTGAGTTTAAAAAAATAATGCAACATGCATGAGTTAATAAGATTGGGACGTGGCTAATCACTATGGGCATGCATTGAATGGTTTAATCTACACAATATTCTTCTCGTAAAGGCAATGCAGCACGTGGGCCACGACGTGCCAAATAGATAACAACGCATGCATGCATATGAAATGTTGGAACAGAAAGAAGCGGACACGGCGGGATTCACATGCTCGGCGCGGCTAGGAAAGACATGAGGTCTCGGCGCGATAGCTTCTCGGCACGGGTAGTAATCGACGCGTGATCTGCGCCGAGAGCCGTTGGCGCCGAGGATGATTAAAAAAAAAGGATTTTTTTGTGAGCTTAGGATTTCATGAAAGTTGCCGGGTTTTGGCTCTTCCGAGTGAACAGGAAACTATTCGAAAAACACCAACACCAGATCGGAGCCGGGCAAAAATTATTATTATTACTATTATTTTTATATTTTTTATTGTTTTTTTTTGATATGGGGGGATGCCGTGTGAGAAACCAACGCCGACCGAGTGCTCACGGGCAAGCAGATATTAAATGCATGAGAGAGAAAAGACGGAAATAAATCCATGACAAAGGGGTGGTTTGATTGCTCTCAAAAAGGAAACTGTGAGCATCCGAGTGCTCCGTGGAGCATGGAGATCAATACGTATGGCACTTGAGCCAAATAGAACCATCTCGGCGGACAGAACGAAGCAAGCTGCAGCCGAAACAGAGTATCGTAAAACCATCTGTTCGAGCATCTTATTATACCTCATCCACTTGGAGAAGAAGCAGAGAGCATGCCACACACTTGACAGTCTCTGGCCTCCATTTGAGACAACTACCGGGGACGGCATCAAAAAATGGTTAAAACCAACTAGCACTCGTGACATGAGATCATGAGAGATGAGCATAGAGATGACGAAGAAAAAGAGATGCATCCACATGGAAATAGAGGGAAGACCCGTGGAAATCAATAGTCAGAACCAATTTCATTTGATCCATTCATTATCATCATCTCATACATGAGATCGGCATGACAACTTTAGAAGAAGAATTACATAAAAAAAAAGGAACGGGGGAGAGGGAAGAATGTAACCCCGAAGGGGCCTTACATGGTGGGAAACCCACTTCTCCCTTCTCTTCCTTGGACGAACCTCCCTCTTTATCCCTCGATGAATTGGTGGCTCACTCCTTTCTTCTGTCTCCTTTTTTATCACCCGTCCGCCGCTGGCTTTCTTCTCTTGTTGTCTCCCCCACCCTCCGCTCTGTTGTTTCTTCGTCGAACCTCAGCTTTTATAGTGGGTCACAAAACCCTTGAAGCATCGGCGCGCTCCTCTTGTCTGGTGCTCTCGGCGCGCCCCCTCTTCAGTATGGGCTTTGACGTCCTTTTAAACTTTGATATGGTCTGGGTGCCTTTGTGGGCTTAATGGGCCCTTGTAGCCTCTCTGCCTCTTCCTCTATCCCTAGAAAATAAGGAATATAAGATGATTTAGTAGGAAAAATATGTTGACATTATTTATATATATATGTATATTTTTATTATTTTATCATTTTTTATGTGTCAACAAATGCCCCCCACCGGTAGGTGGCGCGAATGAGGGACGAGCGAGCGGGGCCTACGGGTGAAACTCGTTTGAAAGCGTGTCTTTTTGTTCATGCGAGCATGCAGGCATTCAACAGCAAGCATAAGCTAGATATATAGAATAGCTCCCCTATATCGGGGATAGGACAATGACAGCGCCTGTGATTCATATACAGAGTGCGGCTCACAAGGCACAACTAAGGGAGATGTGCATGCGCAGAGAGGACATCACATAGAATATGTGCACAGCGTAAGCCACGATATACACCCGAGGCTACTTCTCCATAGTGTGATAGTGCAAGTATGCGAGCAGTGAATCTTTGACGTAGGGATACGAAGATGTTCTAGATAACATTAGAGCATTGCTCTAGCGTCTACACACACAGCTGGGGTTCTCGATTTTCGGTAGCTTTGTGCAACCCCCTGAGCTTATTTCTAGCTCCGGACTTCACCGTTCGGCACGAGTCTCCTCATGTGTCTCAATGGAGATTCCCGGCTACTAAGATTCATCCTTTATAGCATTTTTATTACGGACGTCACCGTTCGGCGCGAGTCTCCTCATGTATCTCAATGGGGATTCTCGGCTACTAGGATTCATCCTTTATAGTGATTTTGTTGCGGACTTCACCGTTCGGCGTGAGTCTCCTCATATGTCTCAATGGGGATTCCCGACTACTAAGATTCATCATTTTATAGTAATTTTATTACGGACATCACCGTTCGGCGCGAGTTTCCTCATGTATCTCAATGGGGATTCCCGGCTACTAGGATTCATCCTTTATAGTGATTTTTTTGCGGACTTCACCGTTCGGTGCGAGTCTCCTCATATGTCTCAATGGGGATTCCCGGCTACTAGGATTCATCCTATCATTTTTTCCTCTTTTTTTTTTGAATGGGGGGCAGACAACTATTTCTTTACGATTACCCCTTATGTGGGTGCAGAAGTTTGAGCACACATATAGTGTTAGGAAGAACCTTCTAGCATCCCTATGATAAGAGGCCGCTGAACACATTGTGGTGCAAAGTGTGGGAGTTTTGCTTTGGGTGTATCTCACGAGTTACGTTAGCGACATATCTATGACTTTTCCACTAGATGCATGCACTCAGCCAATACTGACTTTTCATCCCTTAGTGTATGCTGTGGCGCACACATGCTTAGAATCAGGCAGCTTTATTTAGCAAGGAGATGTGGTCCTAGGAAATTGAAGGAGGTGTATTATCTTATAGTATAAGCAAGCATGCAAGGAGGGCCAACAAACACCCAAATTTTGAAAGCAATCAATTTTTCTCTCTTTTTCTTTCATCTTCTTTTTTATTTTATTTTATATGCATGCATATGTGTATATGTCACTACATATCCATTTATTTGTTCGAGCGCCTGATGCGAATACCTGCAGGTTAGTTATTCAAAAGCCAGTAGAATTGATAACAAAATAATGGAAAAGGGCTTTATGCAGCAAGTCCTGGCGGGACGAAGAGGGTTGGTACTGGCAAACGAGAGCCGTTTTATCCGGATGATGGACCTGAATTAAAGTGGAGTGGTAGGCCTCAACAGGGTGCCTTGGCCAAGGACGGGCAGCGGGTTTGACAGGGAGTCTAACCCGAATATAGAAGGTGGACTATAGAAGTCAACAGTTGGCAAGGGAAGCGGCTATGACAGCCGAAAGGTAACATGGCAGGCAGGCTATAAAATCCAGGAGATAATGGGAGAATATGATATGCAGACCTAGTGATAGCAGGGAAGCAGGCTTCAAGGGGAGCCCAAGTCATTGGGTTGTAGCAATCATCACGGTGGGACATGATGGTCATTGCTGAAGTAGGCTTAAGCCACAAGGGTAATGAGACAATGGGCTTGAGGAGATGCTGGCCGACCTTGCCGATGATGACAAGGGCCACGAGTAGGTTGGCCGATCTCGCCGATGGTGACAAGGGTCAGGAGTAGGTTGACCGATCTCGCCGAAGGTGACAAGGACAGAAAAGGGTAGACGGTCTTGCCGATGGTGACAAGGACCGAAAAGGGTAGATGGTCTTGCCGATGGTGACAAGGACCAGAAAGGGTAGCAACCGATCTTGCTGATTGTGACAAGGGTCGAAAAGGTAGACGATCTTGCCGATGGTGACAAGGACCGAATAGGGTAGACGGTCTTGCCGATGGTGACAAGGATCGGAAAGGGTAGCAACCGATCTTGTCGATGGTGACAAGTGTCGAAAAGGGTAGACGGTCTTGCTGATGGTGACAAGGACCAGAAAGGGTAGCGACTGATCTTGCCGATGGTGATAAGGGTCGAAAAGGTAGACGGTCTTGCCGATGGTGACAAGGACCGAAAAGGGTAGACGGTCTTGCCGATGGTGACAAGCACCGGAAGGGGTAGTGACCGATCTTGCCGATGGTGACAAGAGTCGAAAAGGTAGACGGTCTTGCCGATAGTGACAAGGACCAAAAAGGGTAGCGACCGATCTTGTCGATGGTGACAAGGATCGAAAAGGGTAGACGGTCTTGCCAATGGTGACAAGGACCGGAAAGGGTAGTGACCGATCTTGCCGATGGTGACAAGGGTCAAAAGGGTAGACGGCCTTGCCGATGGTGACAAGAACTGGAAGAGGTAGCGACCGATCTTGCCGATGGTGACAAGGGTCGAAAGGGTAGACGGTCTTGCCGATGGTGACAAGGACCGAAAAGTGATGATAGCAGGCCGTGGGGGCCAGGGTAGCAGGTTAAAAGAGCCAGAGGTAGCAAGCTGTGAGAGCCAAGACAATAGGCCGTAGAAGCCAGGAATAAAAGAGCCAAGATAGCAAGCCGTAGAAGCCAGGGATAGTAGGCTATGAGAGCCAGAGATAGCAGGCTATAAGAGCCAAGATAGCAGGCTGTAGAAGCCAGGAATAGCAGGCTACGAGAGCCGGAGGCAGCAGGCTATAAGAGCCAGGATAGCAGGTTGTAGAAGCCAGGAATAGCAGGCTATAAGAGCCAGAGATAGCAGGCTATAAGAGCCAGGATAGTAGGCTGTAGAAGCCAAGAATAGCAGGCTACGAGAGCCAGATACAGCAGGCTGTAAGAGCCAGGACAGCAGGCTGTAGAAGCCAGAAATAGCAGGTTGCGAAAGCCAGAGAGCAGTACGGAATCAGGCTTGTGAAAGTCGAAAGGTAGTTTAGCCGAATTATATGGTAGCAGGCCTTAGCCAAAGAGGCTAAGCCAGAATGTAAGATAGCTGAAATGTGGGATAGCGAGCTTCAACCGAAATGATTAAGCTAAAGGACGAGATAGCTTAGAGTCATGATAGCGGGCTTTGGCTAAGCCGAGAGACAAGATAGCTGAGGTGTGAGGTAGCAACTTTGGCCGGAATGGCTAAGCCGAAAGATAGGATAGTGGTCACATGGTGTGGGGAAGCGGGCTTCCAAGCCGACATCTAGGAGGATGGAATGTGAGTTGAAATTGAGGAAAGAGGGACTGAATAGTCACAATCAAGGGAAGTGGGCTTCGACGACAGGTCTAGGCCGTTGCATTGCATTAATCATTGCAATGGGACGGGTGGATAAGCCCTGATAGCACGCTTTGGCCTAAAATGGCTAAGCCGAGGGATGAAGTAGTTGGAAGTTGGAATAGTAGCTTTGGCCGGAATGGCTAAGCCGAAAGATAGAATGGTTGAAAATTATGATAGCAGCTTTGGCTGGAATGGCTAAGTCGACAAATAGAGCAGTTAAAAATCATGATAGCAGATAAGCCGAAAGCTAGAATAGCTGAAAATTATGATAGCAGCTTTGGCTGGAACGGCTAAGCCGAAAGATAGAATGGTCAAAAATTATGATAGCAGCTTCGGCCAGAATGGCTAAGCCGATAGATAGAGTAGTTGAAAATCCTGAGAGCAGCTTCAGTCGGAATGGCTGAGCGGGGGGACTAGATAACCAACAAATTATGATAGCGGCTTTGGCCAGGGTGGCTAAACCGAAAGAGGAGATAGCTGAAAAATTATGGTAGCGGCTTTGGCCGGGATGGCTGAGCCGGAGGATGAGACAATTAACAAATTGTGATAGCGGTTCTAGCCGGATGATGGAATGGCTGAAAATGTATAATAGCGACTTCAGCTGTCATGGTTGAGTCGGGGAATAAAATAGCTGGAAGTTGTGAGATATATGGTAGTGGGCTTCAGCCGAGGTGGACGAGCCGAAAAATGAGATACTTGAAATACATGATAGGGTGTTGGGCTCGCCAATAAGGATAGCTGGCTTCGACTGGATGTCAAAGGCCAGAAGATAGGATAGCAGATCCGGGTAGGATGTCGGACTTGGAAGCAATCTGGAATTGATGTTGCCTTGACGGACTGTCGAAGACAACCCATGCATCTGACCCAGACGGGAGATCTGTGTCAAAGGTAGAATCTTGATGCCAACCTGACAATATGTCAGAGCTGACAAACCTTACTCAGACGGTAGGTCTGGGACAAGGGCAGAATACAGACGTCGACCCGATGAGATATCAGGACCGACAAACCTTGCTCGGACGGCGTGTCTGGGACAAGGATAGAATACAGACATCGACCAGACGAGATGTCGGAATCAACAAACCTTGATCAGGCGGGAGATCTGAAACAAGGGCAGGATATAGACGTCGACCCGACGAGATGTCGGAATCAACAAACCTTGCTCAGACGGGAGGTCTGAAACAAGGGCAGGATATATAAATGGGCAGTGACTCGACAGAATGCCGAAATCAAGCAACTCAGCGAAGACGTGGGGTCTAGGCCAAGGTTAAAACTTAGCCGACTGGCGAGGGCTAAGAATGGTACCCTCCAAAAGTACTCCTAGTACATACCAGCCCATAGTGTAGGCTGTGTTGTCCGGTGGGACTATTGATGGATTTGACTATGTTGTTATAGCGCCGGTGGGGCTAGGGATTAACATCTGAGAGCTCGGCCAAGGCGGGGTGCCTTGAGCAAGAGGGAAAAGGTTTATGGGCCTAGCTCGGTGAGGCTTGATGGGCAGAGTCTCATAGCTCGACGAGGGCGGAGTGCCTCAGGCCAAGATAAGGGATAGCTCGATCAGGGCGGAGTGCCACTAGACCAAGGTGGAGGTAGCTTGATCGGGGCGGAGTGCCACTAGACCAAGGTGGAGGTGGCTCGGTCTGGGCGGAGTGCCACTAGACCAAGGTAGAGGTAGCTCGATCCGGGCGGAGTGCCACTAGACCAAGGTAAAGGGGTAGCTCGATCAGGGCAGAGCGCCACTAGACCAAGGTGGAGATAGCTCGATCCGGGCAGAGCGCCAGTAGACCAAGATAAGGGGTAGCTTGATCAGGGCGGAGTGCCACTAGACCAAGGTGGAGATAGCTTGATCCGGGCAGAGTGTCACTAGACCAAGGTAAAGGTAGCTCGATCCGGGCGGAGTGCCACTAGACCGAGGGAAGGGGTAGCTCGATCCGGATGGAGTGCCACTAGACCAAGAAAAGAGGTAGCTTGATCAGGGCGGAGTGCCAATAGACCAAGGAAAGGGGTAGCTTGATCAGGGCGGAGTGCCACTAGACCAAGATAAGGGTAGTTCGGCTAGGGCGGAGTGCCACTAGACCAAGAAAATGTAGCTCGATCAGGGTGGAATGCCACTAAACCAAGATAGGGGTAGCTCGGCTAGGGCGGAATGCCACTAGACCAAGATAGGGGTAGCTCGGCTAGGACAGAATGCCACTAGACCAAGGAAAGATAGAACTTAGCTAGGACAGAGTGCCGCTAGGCTAAGACAGGTGAAACTTAGCTAGGGTGGAGTGCCACTAGACTAAGGTAGGTAGGACTTAGCTAGGGCGGAACGCCACTAGTCTAAGGTAGGTAGAGCTTGGTCAGGGCCGAATGCAACCAGACCAAGGTAGGTAGGACTTGGCCAGGGCGGAATGCCACTAAACCAAGGCAGGTAGAACTTAGCTAGGGTAACCTGCCACTAGACTAAGGTAGGTGGAACTTAGCTAGGGCGGAGTGCCACTAGACTAAGACAGGTAAAACTTAGCTAGGGCAGAGTGCCACTAGACTAAGGCAAGGTAGAGCTTGGCTAGAGCGGAATGCCACTAGACCAAGGTGTGTAGAAGTTAGCTAGGGCGGAGTGCCACTAGACTAAGGGTATGTATAGCTCGGCCAGGGTGAAATGCCACTAGGTCAAGGTGGGTAAAACTTAGCTAAGGTGGAGTGCCACTAGGCTAAGGCAGGTTCTTAGCTAGGGCGGAGCGCCACTAGACTAAGGCAGGTAGAACTTAGCTAGGGCAGAGTGCCACTAGACTAAGGCAAGTAAAACTTAGCTAGGGCAGAGTGCCACTAGACTAAGGTAGGTAGAGCTCGGTCAGGACGGAATGCCACTAGACCAAGGGAAAGATTTAATGGGCTCGGTCCAATGGAGCTGATGGGAGATGAGAGCTCGACGAGGGCGGAATACCACAAGCCAAGGGAGAGGTTTTATGGGCCCGATCCAATGGGACTGATGGGAAACATCTAGAGCTTGGCGAGGGCGGAGTGCCACAGGCCAAGGGAGATATTTTATGAGCCCAGTGGGACAAGTTTGGTATCTCTTAGCATGTTTGTGTAGCTGTTTGCGGTGGAACGCCGAAGGATGGCAATGATGTATTAGTTATGAATGTGGATTCCATACTGGGGGTAGAGAGTCAATCCCGGTAGGACTAATGGGAAACATTTCACAGGATAAGCAGGAATCCCGTTCTAACATTGGATGAAATGCAGCAGATGGGTCCTCTAAGTGAGGAGCTCAAAATCTTTAGCAGTCGAGCTTGTCGAACAGTTAGCATCTGCAGCGGGTTGTCCAGTTCATAGTGGGATGTTGGTGTGCCCTGAATAATCCCATTCTCTCTTCTTTTAGCTTTGGATGCCCCCATGCTGGGGTGGATAGTCGGAGAGTTCATTCTCCTTTTAATGCCCCCAAGCTAGGGTGGATGGTTGAAGACGAGCTGTTCAAAGCACGCCTTTCCATTGGGTAGCTTGTTCGCTTCACTAGCAGTTGTGTAGGCAGACAATAGCAGGGAAATCCAGCCGTCGGACTCCACCCTCTTCTCTTTTGTTGGCAGCCCTCGAGCGGGGAATAGAGTCTTGATGTGCCCAGCGGCACCTCAGAGCTTGATTGCAGCTGAGCATATTTTCCATTCTTGCCCCCCCTTGCTCGGAGAGAGTTGAGCCTCCATTATTGTGTGCTGGAGCATATCGAGCAGCGGCTACGTTGTGCCGGGTCATTTCATTTGGAAGGAGATTCTTCCTTGCATCTTTATCATTTTGCAGTTGGCCCTGATATGAGTGGACTCCATTCTTGAGCTGATGGCTTGAATAAAGAGGGCAGCACCTCGAGCAATAAAGTAGCATATTTTCTTTTATTCTTGGGTTTATTTCTGCTCTTGTCCTCAGCAGTTGCCCTGGAGATGGTGCAACAATTGCTTTTTGTTCGGCTTCTTACCACAGCGGAGGGAGCTCGTAGTGCCCATCAGAGGATATGCTGTTCTAGCTAATATTGAGAGGCTGGGCTGGCCGACATCTTAAAGACGGGCAATTGGTGAGGGCAAGGTGGTTCCACCCTATATTCACCAATCTGTAATTCACCACTTTGGATCAGATCCTCCATGATATCTTTGAACATATAGCAGTCCTCGATGAGATGTCCCCTCTTCCGATGGTAGGGGCAAAACCGAAGGTCATCTTTTCTTTCGATGTCATTTGGTCTCTTGAGCTCCGAGAGGATGACCTTGTTGTACTCAAGGGCCCACTCGAATAGACGCTGGGTCTTGTCTTGCGGAAAGGAGTATGGTCTTTTCATTCTTGCCCTTAGTGAAGGGGGTTTTTGTTCAGCAACCTTGGTAGAGGAGGAGCTAGTTGCCTCCTGTGCTTTCCTCCACTGACGCTCGAAGGCTACAAAGTCAACTGCTTCTATTCCTTCTAGTACCGGCTGTTCTTCAATTGGCTTGTGCTCTTGAATTGGAGGTGTAAAAGTTGGGCAGTATTTGGCCAGAAAGGCTTCAATTTCAATTGTCACATCTTCTAATTGGTCCAAGGATTTGACTTTGAGGCCAATTACCCTTTGCATGATCTCTTTCCTCAAATTGTGCTTGCATAGCTGGACAGCGTCCTTGCAGCTTGGCGGATGTTTGCATCCAGAGTGGAGGTTCTTCCAGCGTTGAATGTAGTTTAAGGCAGACTCATCATCTCCCTGTTTGATCATATCTAATTCTACCTCTGTGACTTCTTCCTCAGCAGATTCTATCTCAGTTGCTTGTTCTATTACTGGCTTGTTTGTTATGGCTGTCGCCACTAGATTCTGACGCAAGCCAGCTGATTGTAGAGGCGGCATTGCATGAGGCATGGAAGCTGCCCCCTGAAGTGCCTGGAGAGCTGAGGGGTACGCCTGGGCCGCGTGGTATAGCTGCCGTGGGCGGGTGTTCCCGTCACGGCCTTGTGTTGACTGGGACATAGATGGTTGCAGTGAGGCTTCAAATGATTTAGCGTCACCTTGTAGGGCTTCGGATGAGGGTCCTGCCTGCCCGAGTGTGACTGGGAGTAAGCCCATCTCAGTCAATCCTTTTCTTAGTGTCTCCACTTCTTGTATTTTCTGATATAGCTCCATCATCAGAGCAGAGTTAGCTTTGTAGGAGCTGGGAGTGTTGTTTCCCGTGCTGATTCCAGGTGGGACTGGCAGCATTTTATTGTCGACACGAGACACATATGGTCCTGTATGAGTGGATGTTCTTGCCCCCATGCTCTCATGTTGAGGAGGGGTATAATAGCATGCTTCTTCAGCATGTGGTGGAGGATGCCCCCACCCTTCATGAGGTTGATGGTGAGAAATAAATGTTGCTGCTTGACCTGCCCTTGCTGGTGTATGGCATATTTCTTCGTCATCTTCTTCAGCAGCTCGGCTTGCACTGGGCCAGGCCGATAGGGTATTGCAGGAGAGGAGAACGACGCTCCCTCTGTCTCGTGGCTTATTCTTCTTTTGCCTTTTTGTAGTTGGCACCTGGTGTGTGATGCGAACTCTGGTTGTCTCTTGAGACGACAGCTGGCATAGAGACACTGTATTGATTGCTCTTTCCATAGCAGGTAGCTCATGCGGGCGAGGAGGATCAACCTTATAGTCGCCCAGTTGTAGCTCCCCTCTTCTGATTAGCTTTTCAATAGCGTCTTTAAAGATGTAACAATCTTCAATATGGTGCCCAACCATCTGGTGATATGGGCAGAAGCGAGGATGATCCTTCTTTCTAGCATCTTCCGGTCTCTTCGGCTCTGGTAGAGTAACCTTGTTATTTGCAATAGCCCATTCGAAGAAGATCTGAGTCCTCTCCTTGGGAAAAGAGTAGAGCTTTTTCATCTTGGCCCGCAAGGACGTGACTTCTTGCTGCTCAGCTGGCTTAGCTGGAGGCGGGTTGGCAATTCCTTCCTCCTTTTCTTTTTATTGAGCGAACACTTTGAAATCAATTGTGTGAACTTCCTTGGGCGATGACCATTTGTCAATAGACTTGCCCTTTTGGCTTGTAGCAGTTGGAGTAGAGTGAGAGCTAGAGATGAAGGCTTCAATCTCCGCGACCACATTATTTAGCCGGTCGAAAGACCGTATTTCAATTCCGATCATCCCGCCGAGGATTTTCGGGCTCAGATAATGCTTGCATATTTGCACTGCGTCTTCTGGATGTGGCGGCCGCTTGCATCTCATATTGAGGCTCCGCCATCTTTTGATGTACTCCAGGGCTGACTCATCATGTCTTTGCCTGGATGCATACAGCTCGGCCAGTGTGACCTCTCTTTCAGCAACATAGAACCGCTCCCGGAACTTCCATTGCATAGCTGCCCAGTCGCTTATAGAGCCGGCCGGTAGATTGGAATACCATTCAAAAGCCAGGCCTGTCAGTGAGGACCCGAAGAACTTTAGCAGGTAGGCTTCATCTGTTGCCAGATCGCCCATTACTGTCATATAGTAAGCAATATGCTCTTTAGGAGAGCCATGCCCGTTGAACTTTTCAAACTTGGGCAGTTTGTTGATGCTAGGCGGGAGCCTCTTTGCGGCATACTGTGGTGGATATGGCACCTTGTAAACATCAAAAGTGCTGATATCACCATCTGTCCTCTCGGCCAGCTTCATTTCAATTAGTTGTTCCACCATTGATCTATTTACCACGGTTGGGTCCACCGGCACCGAGTGGCAATGTGCAGAATGCTTTATAGAGGGAGTGAGTAGAGCTTCGACATGAGGCATTGACGGCTCCGTTGGTGGCAACTGTTGCACTGGTGGAAGAGCTAGTTGCACCAAGGGTGACTGTAGGGAATGTGACTGCAGAGCGGCCTTGCCATGGCCTGTTGCTTGAGAAGTAGCTTGGGGTGTAGCATTGACTGGGTTAGGAACTTCCCGGGATGATTCAGTATGCACGCCCTGTTGCCAAGGAAAAGGGGCTAGTTCATTTCTTTCATTCAGTTGCCTCTTCAAGGCTTCAATCTCTTGCCGGTAATTTTGTAACATCATTAAGATAGCTGGGTCTTGCACTGCCATAGCGGAAGTACCCTCGAATGCTTTGCCTAAAACATCTTCAAATGAGGCTGGTAGAGTAATCTCTTCTTCTTCAGAAGTCACCATGTTGGTAGTTGAAGTAGTGATATTTTGCTTCTCTTTGGCTGCTTCGAGCACTTCTCTTGCAGCTTTGCCTCTTCTTGTCATTAGCCCAGGCCTTTCAGCTAACTTGGCCAACACTTCTGGTTCTTCGGGTAGGGCCCCATATCTGCTAGCCACCCCTGCCATGTTGCAAGTGAAGACTTGGATTCTTTTACTTTGCCCCCAGACTGTCTTCTTGACTTGACTAGGGAAGGTTGACTTTTCAAATATTGATATCCTTTTATTCTCTTCATGTTGTGGAGAAGCTTCAGAGTACTCGGCTTGCAAGCCATCTGCATATTCATTGACGTGCATGAATGACACCATTCTTCTTCTTTCTTTGCCTTTTTCTTTTCTTTCGGCGTTAATGGCGCGGAGTAGCCTTTGCCGACTTAGGAAAGAACTTTCTAAGCCATAGAAGTAATTTCGGACCACCTGGGCCATTCCTTCTTGATTGTGCCCTGGAGAGCGGGTAGGGATTAATAGTTGGTGTTGCATCGACGGCATGTAAGAGGGCCGCGATAGTCTAGCAGCTCCGTTCGATCTTGTCGAACGTCGGAGAACATTGGTCTGCCTAGCACAGACCCTATGAGCGGGCAAAGAGGCTACTGGCATGACCTCTTCTTCCTTTGGTGCAGCTTTGTTGCCCCCACACTTGGGGTTCTTGATAGTTGATGTTGAATCTTGTGTGGTCGAAGCAGAACCCTGAGTCTTCTTGGGAACCCACACTTGCTTGAAACTTGGTAGCTTGGGGGTCAGCCTCCCGCAGACTTCTATGTTTAGATTGGCCTTCTGGCTTGCTAATCCCTGGAAGGTGTTGTGAATGGGAACTGCCGGGGTGGTATGATCCGGCAAAGCTTCAGCACGGCGGCCGTTCAGATAAACACGAATGCCACCAATTAGAACAGATTTCCCAGAAGCTGAAAGTTGGCCTCGGGAAACAGCAACAACACTTCTTCTTTGCTTCTTCTTCTTCTTCCGCCCGGACGCTTTGTCACTGACGGGGACAACATGGTAGCCCACGTGGTGGACAAAGCATAAGATAGTACGGCAAGACGGAGTGATTCTCCGTGGACCGCTCGCCATTGCAGGAGCTACGGCCTTGGCCGCAACAGTCTTGTCAGCTTCCTCTTCCTCGGTCATCAGCAAGTTGATGAAGGCGACTCCGAGAGAATTAGGGAACCCCACCATTAGTGGCAGAGTTCCGAAAGTAGTGGGCACCACCAGGTACCCGTGCTCCGTGTGGGTAGCGACCACTTGAGGGCCGAATGCAAGCGCAGTAAGTCCGCCAGCCATTGAGATCACTGCAAATCAGAATGAGCAAACGATCAGTATTTTGGGGAAGGCCTCCAGGCCTTCTACTTTGGCGAAGAGATGAAGGGAGACTCGGTCCCACCGGGCGTGCCAGCTTGTGGGAATGGATTTATTCTTTATTTATTTATTGATTTGTTAGTTGGTTTATTATGCGTGCCAGTCATCGGAGTGACAATTTATTGTGCGCTCGATCTGACTCAGTCAATCGATTGTGAAGTCCGCGTCGGGACCGGAAGTCCGTCATAGCATAAAGGTTATGACGTTAATTACGCCCTTCCAAAGAAGGACAACCCTTGATTAATCGCCAAAGTAGAAGGATCCCAGGGGCAAAACCAATGTGATAGGTATGCTCATTCATTTGCAGGATAGAAGATGCATGCAGATGATCACGTGATGCAAGATATGATATATTAATATACGGAGTAAATCCGACAGCATATCCCCTTATCTTGGTCTATGCCAAGTGAGAATATAGGACATCCATCCACGGAGTGTCGAGATGGAAGCCAAAAGAAAGATGGGCGTAGCCCGAGATGCAAGAGGATCTAGATGCGACGGGACAATGCCCATTATTATGGTATTTATTGATATCCCCTTAAGAAACCATTGGAGGACATGCGGTGGCAGAACTCCAAGAGTCAGTAGGGTTAGAAGAAAACATCACGGTCGAATGGTATAATGTGGGGGTAGAACCCCGTTAATTTAGCTCCCTTAGACTTGGATGAAGAACCATGATTCCCCGTGATGTGATAAGAGTGGGCCTGAAGGGAAATGAGGTTGAGACATCGAGTTTAGACTGATTTTAGGGCTCATTAAGGTTGCTCGGAAGTTGAGTGTTTGAATAGTAGATAGTATTGAGGTGAACCGGCACGGAGGGGAGCCGGCGCGGTGGGATCTCGGCGCGGTGGGCAGACGGCGCGAGGGGGTTCCCGGCGCGATAGGAGGCTCAAGGCAATCGGCACGGTAGGCAAAACGGCACGGCATGGCAATCGGCACGGAGGGAAACTGGCCTCGGCGCGCCCCCCACCTGGCACGAGTTTGGCGCCGAAAAGTGTCGGCGCCGGGAGGAGGCGGCGCCGAGAGGAGATGGCGCCGGGGAGATGGCGTCGGTGGCCATTTTGTTGGTTTTCTTCATATGTTATGAGGGGTTCTATTGAAGAGGGCCTCTTGTGCTTAATCAGGGCTTCATGGGCTCTGGTAATGATACTTAGGTAAGCTGAAAGGGGAGGAGAAATTCATCCACAAAAGGTCTAGGGAGACCATGTGACAATCAACAGAAAATCTCATGATGATCATGTTCCCCTTGTACAATGGGCAAAGGGCCATGAGATAGTCTGTCTTAGGCCTCTGTCACACAGCAGGGGGTTTATTTATCAGTTTAACGAAAACATCACACGATATGACAAAGCAATGATCGTGAATGAATTTCGACAGCATCTCCCCTTAGTTTGGACTATGCCAAAAGGGGAGAATGGGACATCCATCCACGAAGTGCCGAGATGGAAGCCAAAATAAAGATGGGCGTAGCCCGAGACCCAAGAGGATCAAAATTCAGCGGGACAATGCCCACTCATGGTGGTGTCTCATTAATATTTCCCTAAAAGAGACCAACGGAGAGCATGCAGTGGCAGAACTCCGTGGCCCGACGGGGTGAAAGAAGGAAATCAGAAACCCGAGACCCGAATTGAAATAAATGTAGGGGTAAAACCCCATTGATATAGCTCCTCCGACTCTCACGGAATTGAGCATGAATGGCCTGACAGAAATTGATTCATAAAAGAAAGCATGTATTCATCCGTACATTCACATGTACATATATGTGCATATATATACATGGATATACATAGACATGTATATATGTACATGTATCTACAAAGGTGTACACATGACCAAATAAAAGAACCTGTGGCTTTATGATGATTTGTGGGCTATTAGAAATTGATGGTGTATACATTCACTGTGCATGCTTAGACATGAACAGACCAAAAGGAGGCCTTCAGGTAAAGACTTTCATGCACAAAGAAAGGATTTATTCGTATATGCATAAGCCATATATATATACCTTCATATATATATATATATATATATATGTAATGATTGAGTTGGTCTTTACTACACCATGCACCAACGTGGGAAAGGTTAGTGAGTTTAAAAAAATAATGCAACATGCATGAGTTAATAAGATTGGGACGTGGCTAATCACTATGGGCATGCATTGAATGGTTTAATCTACACAATATTCTTCTCGTAAAGGCAATGCAGCACGTGGGCCACGACGTGCCAAATAGATAACAACGCATGCATGCATATGAAATGTTGGAACAGAAAGAAGCGGACACGGTGGGATTCACATGCTCGGCACGGCCAGGAAAGACATGAGGTCTCGGCGCGATAGCTTCTCGGCACGGGTAGTAATCGGCGCGTGATCTGCGCCGAGAGCCGTTGGCGCCGAGGATGATTAAAAAAAGGGATTTTTTGTGAGCTTAGGATTTCATGAAAGTTGCCGGGTTTTGGCTCTTCCGAGTGAACAAGAAACTATTCAAAAAACACCAACACCAGATTGGAGCCGGACAAAAATTATTATTATTATTATTTTTTTTATATTATTATTATTGTTTTTTTATATGGGGGGACGCCGTGTGAGAAACCAACGCCGACCGAGTGCTCACGAGCAAGCAGATATTAAATGCATGAGAGAGAAAAGATGGAAATAAATCCATGACAAAGGGGTGGTTTGATTGCTCTCAAAAAGGAAACTGTGAGCATCCGAGTGCTCCGTGGAGCATGGAGATCAATACATATGGCACTTGAGCCAAATAGAACCATCTCGGCGGACAGAACGAAGCAAGTTGCAGCCGAAACAGAGTATCGTAAAACCATCTGTTCGAGCATCTTATTATACCTCATCCACTTGGAGAAGAAGCAGAGAGCATGCCACACACTTGACAGTCTCTGGCCTCCATTTGAGACAACTACCGGGGACGGCATCAAAAAATGGTTAAAACCAACTAGCACTCGTGATATGAGATCATGAGGGATGAGCATAGAGATGACGAAGAAAAAGAGATGCATCCACATGGAAATAGAGGGAAGACCCGTGGAAATCAATAGTCAGAACCAATTTCATTTGATCCATTCATTATCATCATCTCATACATGAGATCGGCAAGACAACTTTAGAAGAAGAATTACATAAAAAAAAGGAACGGGGGAGAGGGAAGAATGTAACCCTAAAGGGGCCTTACATGGTGGGAAACCCACTTCTCCCTTCTCTTCCTTGGATGAACCTCCCTCTTTCTCCCTCGATGAATTGGTGGCTCCCTCCTTTCTTCTGTCTCCTTTTTTTATCACCCGTCCGCCGTTGGCTTTCTTCTCTTGTTGTCTCCCCCACCCACCGCTCTGTTGTTTCTTCGTCGAACCTCAGCCTTTATAGTGGGTCACAAAACCCTTGAAGCATCGGCGCGCTCCTCTTGTCTGGTGCTCTCGGCGCGCCCCCTCTTCAGTATGGGCTTCGACGTCCTTTTAAACTTTGATATGGTCTGGGTGCCTTTGTGGGCTTAATGGGCCCTTGTAGCCTCTCCGCCTCTTCCTCTATCCCTAGAAAATAAGGAATATAAGATGATTTAGTAGGAAAAATATGTTGACATTATTTATATATATATATATGTATATATTGTTATTATTTTATCATTTTTCATGTGTCAACAGAGAGCCACTTAGAGTTGTCCCTAGATAGTTTAAGTCTGAGAGTTGTAATATTAATCAAAAGTTGTAATTTCAATATTATGTAATTGTTCTAAGGAGATGTCGGTTGATACTGGTACCTTTTGGCACCTTTATTTAAATGGTGAATGTTGAACCTGCTATGTTTTATTAGTTGGAATGAATGGTTGTGTTGGAATTATCTAATTGCTAGTCCAAGGCACAACATGTCTGGAAATCAACATATTTTAACTCTATTGCCGCGTTCTGATATTTCACGTCGGGGCGTGACACAAAGATACTACGATCTTGGAGAAATGCTTTGCAAATCTTTTATAATATCCTGCCAATCCCAAGGAGCTTCAAATTTTGATCACGCTAGTAGGTCTACCCCAGTTCTTTACAGCCTCGACCTTTGAAGGATCGACCGTAATACCCTTCTGGGAAATTATGTGGCCTAGAAAAGAAACTTCTTCTAGCTTGAAATCACACTTGCTAAGCTTAACATATAGTTTGTGATCTCTTAAAAGCTACAGGGCTTTCTTGAGATGTTCTTCATGCTCCATCTTAGACTTGGAGTAGATCAAAATGTCGTCAATAAAGACCACCACAAATTGATCAAGGTATGGCCTGAATACACTATTCATCAATTGCATAAAGGCGACAAGCGCATTGGTTAGGCCAAAAGTCATAACAGTGAACTCATAGTGTCCATACCTGCCCTTGAATGCCATTTTGTGAATATCTCCTTCCTTGATTTTCAATTGATGATAACCAGATCTGAGATCAATCTTTGAAAAATGTCGAGCTCCAGAAACCTGGTCAATTAGTTCATCAATCCTTGGCAATGGATATTTGTTCTTGGTTGTGAGTTGGTTCGATTGTCGGTAGTCAACACACAATCTCATCGACCCGTCCTTCTTTTTGACAAATAGGACAGGGGCTCCCCAAGGTGAAGTACTTGGTCGAATAAATCCTTTCTCCAATAACTCCATCAGTTGTTCTTTCAACTCCTTAATTTTGACAGCGGACATCTGATACAGAGCCTTAGATACCGGTGCAGCTCCCGGAATCAAATCAATAGAGAAGACCACTTCTCTTTCCGGAGGAATACGAGGCAACTCGTCCAAAAATATATCAGAATAATCTTGAACGATAGGAATATCGTCCTGATTGGGTTCCTTATGCTCAGCCATTGTAATAGAAACTAAGAAAGCCACACAACACTTCTTCAATAATTGATCAGCTTTAAGGGCCGAAATAAGGGATAGGTGTCTAGAATGCCTGACACTAGAAAATAAGAGGTTGGGATACCCACTAAAGGTTACCGTACCCAACTTGTAGTCAACACTCGCACCGTGTGTAGATAACCAGTCAGCTCCCAAAATAATATTATATCTTTCCATCTCCATGCATAGTAAGTCAGCAGGTAGGTTGCAACTGCTGACTAGAACTTCACTAGCAGGGTAGAAATATTTAATCTTCGATCCTGATCCAATAGGAGTAGTAATAACAAGTTTGGATTCTAACGGAACAAGCCTCATAGGTAGAGTATCAGTAAAGCTCTTAGATATGAATGAATGTGTAGCTCTAGTGTAAAATAAAACAGAGGTTGGCTTTGAGCGAACAAGAATAGTACCTTTCACAATGCCTCCTTCTTAAGTAGGTTCCGCATTCGTAAGGGCTTGAAGTCTTCCTTGCTTTTTGATAGCAACTAGAAGTTTTTCCGACGAAGCTTTCTCGTTGAGAAGTGGACAACTCGAGATTCTATGATCCCTACTCTAACATGTCTTCTCTTGCACTCTTCCACCTTGTGTCCAGGCTTTTCACAATGCTTGCATAATTCCTTTGATGGTGCAGTAACGGGGACAATTTGTTTGTCATAAGATCTTGGCTTCTTGTCCTTATGAAAGTCACACCCATCCTTATGGAAGTTATGCCCATCAAAATTGGGCCTCTTTCTCCCGAAGGAGGGCTTGAAGTTACCGGAGCCAGTAACTTGCTCCTTCTTGGCATCTCTTCCCTGGATGCGATCAGACAACTCCGTTGCATCTTCAAGGAGTTGGGCTCTTCTCACCACATCGGCATATACTAGAATATCCATTAGGGCGAGTTGAGTAATATATTAGGTTTTAAGCCATTTAAGAATCTCCTCACCTTCATCTTTTTGGTACCCAATAGGTGTGGTGCGTACCGAGATAATCTTGCAAATTGGGCTTCATATTCCGCTACTGTCAAGCTCCTTTGCTTCAAGGAAGTGAATTCAACAACTTTCCATTCTTGAAGCCTATCGGAGAAGCACTTGTTGAAGTGTTCCACAAACTCTTCCCACAACACCTGATCGTGTGGTAGAGTTACTTCGACAGACTCCCACCAAGTACGGGCATCCCTTTCTAGCTGCAAGGTACTGAGTAGGACCTTCTCCTCATCAGTGCATTGCATGACCCGAAAAATCCTCTCGATTTCCTTCACCCAATATTCTGCCTCATCTTGGTCCGTGGACCCTGCGAACTTGGGAGGGTTCATACTTTTAAAATTCCTATGTAAGTCTCCTGCTCCACGGTTAGCTCCTCCTTGAGCAACCTGCTATAGAGCTTGGGTTAATCCTTGCACCATTCTTTGCATCTCGCGCCATTGTGCTCTTTCGTCAGCCATTGGAAAGAACTACATCTGTAACAACAACTACAAAACTTAAGCATTTTGTTTATTTTCTTGATTAATCATTCTTTAAAGCTTAGCCACGGCTCTACCCAATCTTACCGGTAAGGTTCAAGACTCTATCTAAGGTTATTGGTCAACCTTTAGAATCTATAACATGGGAAACCTAGGGTTTAAGAAACCTAGGCTCTGATACCACAAAGACTATCACGCCCTGACGTGGAATATCGAGGCGCGACGAGTCGTAACACTCGTGTCGATAAGAGCATGCATGTAAAAGGGTCTAACCATAAAATAGATAATTCACAAAGGATACTTTTATTTCATCAAAATAAAATGTTACATCAACATTAAGCCTTAAGAGGCATAATACAACTTGCAAGTACATTTAATTATAGCAAGAGTAACAAATTTAACCTAGGTATCTAAGATAAACTTGGTTCCTCTTTTCACTCTTGTCCGTCCCCATTTGTTTGGGGTTCATTATCGGAACTACCTGAAATATTAACGGAAAACGTAGGGTGAGCGAAATGCTCAGTAGGGTTTATATCTCTATACCAGGTAACTTTAAGTATTTAACATTTTAGATAAAGTTACTATACTATGCCGGTAAATGTAACTAAAACATGGAACGTGAATAAGGGAGAGAGTGTAAAGGATTGTAAGTAATTGGAATCATAAGTAGACAAGATATCAAGAGTAAAATTCAAGTAGAGAATGATCGTGCAGCAAGTATTGTCATGGAATTGGCCATTTCACGCAAGTATGTACAAGTCAAGTAATTCATGTAATTCAAGTATTTTCAAGTATTCAAGCAAGTTAAATATCTCACGAATTGTGGAATGTCGTAAATGAATCTTCCACGTATATTTTAGTGTAATGTCACACCAGGTCAATAATAGCTCCCATGGGCAAAACTAATTTTGGGTGCTCCCCCCAGGACCAGACCGGGCCCTATTAATGCCAGACATTGTGGTTATGGATCATAGATCCCAAGTATATTTAGACATCCACATAATATGTATGGTCGAAGAATTTCAAGGTAAAGCTCATTAAATAAAGTACAGATCTAGCAAAATTATCATTCAAGAAGCAAGTAGTAGTAAGAGAAGTTCAAAGATGATTTAAGGCATTATGTTTAACGACATTAAGTCGATAAGAAGTTAGATTGCCGGACAAGGCACAATCATCCTTTGTAGAAAATCTCGTAGAACGGGTTTAGATCAAGTTTTTCACAGTCAGGTGCTTAGCCAGAAAACTCAAGAATCACGACAAGGTAAGAGGTGGGATAGTGAGAAGTTCTCCTCGTATCCACGAGGGCCTAATTAAGTAACCACTTATCCACTTAAAGTGTTTGCTCGTGGACATCTTTCCTTAGACACTGTTCTTCCTTAGAAATCTAGATAGCTACGTGACATGTCGAAAACATGGTAACACAAAAATCGTTAAACTTGTAACGATCAAGATTATGCAACTAAGCACATGTAGTTTTAACAGATAATATCTACTCCATTTATCCTGCTGGAAAGATAATATAATCATGGAGATCAAGGATATCATGAAGGTAACAAGAACTAGGAAGGAAATAAGCTCATGGAATTGAATTAGCATCTTCCATATCCTTAATTTAATCGTGTGTGGATTTAAATGATATGCATCATAACATGACTTAGAACTTAAGATGTAACAGATCTAACATGCTGGACGATATATTGTTGTGCCCTAGACTATTTTGACGATGTTTATGTGTGAAAAAGTCATGAGTTCAGACTATATGATTTGCATTGAAATATATTTGATGAATGTGGGGTTTGAATGGATCAATGAATGTGAGAGTCTAGTTTAGATTGTTCTTGGCTAAAATGGCTATTTGATGAATGCTGTGTGGAATGATTATTCACTGCACTGACTTGGTCGCGCTTTGCACCGACCCAATCTTTGGTCCTTTATCACTGCACGGACCTTGCTGCTCCTTGCACCGACCCAACCCTCTTATATGCATTGGCCATAAGTTCTTATGCTTTAAATGATTCGTATTTGTTCTAATATGGTGTTGAGGTTCTCAAACATGCAGGATGGACCAAGCCTTGTCAGAGTGATTAAGAATCTCATTTGTTATGCTTTAAGATTGAAATGTATAACAATATGTATGAGTGCAGGATCATTGTGGATTGGAAGTTATGGAAGAACACATGTTTGATTGGATTTCAATATGGATGGGATGTTCATGGCTCATATCTTGTTTAGTCCTTCCCAATTACTTATTTGATGGATCTTTATGGATTGTTGAGATTTTGTGGTGCTTCAATTGATTTTATCTAGTATTCATTCATGTTAGGTAAAGTGTCAACTCTTGAAGTCGACACTTTGTTAATACCTTTCTGTTGTGCGCTATTTTTACAAACACTGGCAGAAAGTGTCGACTCTTAGAGTCGACACTTTCACTAGGGTACTGTTATTTTGTAAAGTCAGAAGCCTCGAGAAAAAGTGTCGACCTCTAGAGTTGACACTTTCAGGTGAGTTTATCTAAAAGTGTGAAAACAGAACCTTCGTGAAAAAGTGTCGACCTTAAGAGTCGACACTTTTCACTACGAATGTTGTTTTGTTCACAGGCCAGAACGCTTGGGAAAAAGTGTCGACTCAATGAGTCGACACTTGTTTCCTGTGTGTTGCTTTTATGTGTTCTGGCAGAACACTCGTGAAGAAAGAGTCGACACTTGTTCCGAGCGTCCAGATCTTAAATTCCGGATCCGGTTGGGAACCCATTTGTTTTAGATCCGATTGCTTGGGTTGTTTACCATTTTGGCCTTAGGGCATCCACCAACTATTGTGAATGTTGTGAAATGGTTTTTGGAGGGCTATTTTGGTCAGATTGGCTGAATCTCTCTTTGGTACATATAGCCGCCATGTCCGATTGGGAGAACATAATCTTTGAGGGCTAAGCTTGTTTTATCTTTGCAGGAAGGAGGAGAAGAAGGTGTGGCATCCGATGAAGAAGGAGAACCCCATCCTTGGATCGAGTTCCACGTCTCCGAGCTCAAGGTTGGAGGTGTGCTATAGCTGTTCTTCACCAGTGGTTGCTTGGGCGAGTTTTATCAAAGGGGCGGCTTCATCTCTCTTGGTTCAATCATTCCAAAGCACCCTTCACTAATTTCTCCAAGTTTGTTTGAAGATTTAATGGGAAGATCTATATTGTTTATGTCATTTTGAGCTTAGATTGTAAGTCTTAGACTGGGCTTTGTATTTTCCTATCTTCATTTCTCGTAGACGATTTCGGAGCTTGCTCCGTGTGTGTGCGGTTTCTCGTCGTCGTGCGAGAACCCGCGTGTGTGGGTCGTCGCGCCCGTGTGTGTGGTGGTTTGCTGCCATCGTTCATCGTTTATAGTGAAATCCTCTCGGGTTGAGAGGGGTGGACGTAGGACGTCACTTGGGTGAGTCCGAACCACCTAAAAATTGCTTGTGCCGTGGTTTGCTCTATGTGGTTGCTTGTTTATATCACCCATTCATATACGAGTGTGATTCGGTGAGCCGAGTGTTTATCAACTGTCCGCACATTTATCTCCATCCGAGTGATCATTGTCTTGCGTTGTGAAGCTGTGAGTGCTTGCTTGCTGAACATTTGAATACTTCAATCAAGCGTGATTCAGTAAGACTCATCATTTTATATTCTCATCTCTGCAGTTTATTGACAGAGCATTTGTGTTTTTCTTCCATCATTTTAATTAAGTCTAAAATTGCTCGAAAGGGTGGGCAATCAATTCACCCCCCCCCTCTCGATTGCCTTCTAGCCGGGCCAACAATTGGTATCAGAGTCTTGGCTATTTTTTCTTCTAGAAACCTAGCAGTTTATAGAGATCTGTTAGGAATGGCTAACAATCTTAACAAGGGGTTAATGCCCGAAGGGCATTCTATTCACAGGCCACCTTTCTTTGATGGTAGCAATTACCCCTATTGGAAGAATAGGATGACTGTCTTTCTACGTGCTCAAAGTCATGAAATATGGACTGTCATTAGGAATGGTCCGTATGTTTTTCACCCTGATGAGGATATGTGGGATGATGATAGTATCAAGAAAGCCACTGTGAACTTCAATGCTTTAAATATTATTCAGTGCGCTATTCACCATAATGAATATGCTCGTGTCTCCATGTGCAGCAGCGCTAAAGAAATGTGGGATAAGCTCAAGTTGATTTATGAAGGTACCATAGAGGTAAAGGAGACAAAGGCGAACATGTTGATCCGAGATTACGAGTTGTTTCATATGAAAGAGGAAGAAAGTATCTCCGAGATGTTCGTACGTCTCATGGAGATCACAAATGGGTTGAAGTCACTCGAAGAGAGTTCAAGGATACGGACTTGGTAAGGAAAGTGCTGAGGTCCCTATCACCAAGCTGGCACACCAAGGCGACCGTGATAGAGGATTCTAAAGATTTGTCTACCCTCACTGTGGATGCACTCATATGGTCATTGATGGCCTATGAGATTAATATAAAGAGAACGGAAGAGGACACGAAGAAGAAAAAGTCAATCGCTTTAAAAGCATACCCGAAAAGTGTCTCAAGTCAAGAGGAGTCGATGGGAACCACCGATGATGAAGAAGTTGCCATGTTAACAAGAAGGGTAAGACAGTTTCTGCACCAAAGGAGATGATTTGGCGGAAAATTCAAGAAAGGAAAGAGGCAGCCGAAGCAAAAAAATGAACCATCAAAAGCGGCTGAAGTGATGTGCCACGAGTGCAAGAAAATGGGGCACATGCGAGGTGAATGCCCTGAGCTACAGAAGAAGAAAGGAAAGATGTTGAAGGGCAAGAAGCCCAAGGTGATGAAGGCTACGTGGAGTGATGAGGACGAGGATGAGCCTACGTCCGATGAAGAAGAAGATATTGAAGAGCTGGTAAAGAACATGTGTCTCATGGCCAGGAGCGATCAGGAATAGGTAATCTCTGACTTAGAGCCTATCACAAATGAACAATGGGAACTTGCATATGAGGAACTTGATGAAAAATACAAAAGAATGAAAAATGAGAATAAAATCTTAAAGAAGAAGATCCATGAAATCTTGCATTCATCCAATTCATGTGAGAAATGTAATCTGCTTGACATGCAAGTTAAAATTTTCAAAAATGCAAATGATGTTTTGGAATCCAAATTGGCTCTGTTTGAAGATGAAATTGCATGCCTAGATGTAGAAAAGAAAAATGCTCTTAAAATCAATGATGAAATCCAAGAAAGGCATGACTTGTTGAAAAAGGAGTTGGAAGAATTGAATGCTAAGCTGATTGAATGTGACAAAGTGAAAGAACAATTGAACAGCAAAAATGAAAGTCTCATAATTGAAATTGAAAAAGTGAAGAATGCAAGTGAAAAGATGTTGAAAGGAAAAGAAAAACAAATTGTGAAGAGTTCAAATACTAAGCATGGCAACAAAAATCATTCTCATTATGCTGTTAAGAGTTCATCACATCATGCAGAATGTTCACACACACATGACAATACACAAACTGTTGATTCTCATTTCCCCTCCTTCTTTAGGAATGCAAATAACAGAAGAAATTTTGGTAGGAAAAGACCCACTTGTTTTTATTGTGGGAAGATAGGGCATGACATGTATATATGCCAGTTAATGCAATATGACGATGATATGTTTTTCTCCAAGTACAGTGAGTCTTTTGGAAATGCTAACATGAAGGGACCCAAGCTTGCTTGGGTACCCAAATCAAAATGAGCATGGTTGCTTATTGGTGCAGGTCTGCATGAAGGCGACAGAGAATAATTGGTACGTGGATAGCGGATGCTCCAGGCACATGACGGGGAATAAATAACTTTTTGCACACCTTGTAGAGAAAAATGGGGGTACGGTAATTTTTGGTGGACAGGACAGAGGTAAGATAACGAAATTGGGAGAATTGGTAAGGATCTCAACCACTGTATTGAAGATGTTTCACTTGTTAGAGGTATTCGCCATAACTTGCTTAGTATTAGTCAACTCTGTGACAAGGGTCACAAGGTCATTTTTGAGTCTTCTCACTACACCATTGTCGATGCTAACTCACATGAAATCAAATTCATAGGAGTGAGGAGTAACAATACTTACCAGGTTGACTTTGATGAAATTGCTTCTGAAAAATTATGTTTAGTTGCTAACAAAGTTGAAGATGTCTGGTTGTGGCATCGCCGTCTTGGGCATGCCAGTCTTAATGTCATTAGGAAGCTGAATCGTCATGGTTTAGTTAGAGGTCTTCCTAGTTTAAATTTTAAAACATCAAAAATTTGTGAAGCATGTAATAAAGGAAAACAAACCACAACTTCTTTTAAATGTAAAAAATATTGTCTCAACAGAAAAACCCCTTCAATTGTTGCATCTGGATTTGTTTGGTTCCACCAGGACTCGCAGTCTTGGAGGGAAGCTATATGGTTTCGTGATTATCGATGATTTCTCGCGATATGCATGGGTTTTGTATCTAGCTAACAAGAGTGATGCATGCAATGAATTCATTGATTTTTGTGCTAGAGTTCAGAAGGAAAAATGTTATTCAATCCAGAAAATTCAAAGTGACCACGGAAGAGAATTTGAAAATCATGAGTTTGATGAATTTTGTAGGAAGCAGGGGTACGAACATCAATTCTCATCACCTAGGACCCCGCAACAGAATGGAGTGATTGAGAGGAAAAATAGGACGCTCATAGAGATGGCGCATACCATGCTTACGGAGAACGGTCTTACACGGTACTTATGGGCAGAGGCAGTGAACACTGCCTACTACATCACAAATCGAGCGATGGTAAGACATAGTATCCTTAAGAAAACTCCTTACGAGCTGTACAAAGGTAAGAAACCCAACATATTACATTTTAAACCATTTGGGTCTATTTGTTACATATTAAACAATGGTAAAGACAATCTTGAAAAATTTGATGCTAAAAGTGATAAAGGGATTTTCCTCGGGTATTCTCTAACTTCTAGAGCTTACCGTGTTTATAACACTAGAACACTTGTTGTCGAGGAGAGTCCACATGTTGTTGTTGATGAATACACTATGAGAAAGTCAAATGATAATGATCATTTTATTGTTACAGGTGAGAATGAAATTGAAAAGGGAGAGTCGAGCAAACAAGGTGAGGCAGCAAATCAAGATAAAGAAAATAAGCAAGAGGAGGAAGCACAACTAGAAGAACAAGTGCATCCGATCCTTCAACACCAATGGACCACGCACAAGGACCATCCGTTGGAGAATGTGATCGGCGGTGTGGATGAAGGAATTTGAACACGGGCTTCAATGAGGGAAGTTGAAATTCATGATAACTTAGCCTTACTTTCTAGCATTGAGTTTAAGTCTTTAGATGATGCTTTGAATGGAAATTCTTGGGTTCTCATCATGCAAGAAGAACTACACCAATTCTAAAGGAATCGGGTGTGGTTCCTCGTGCCCCGGCCTGATAACCATCCTATAATCGGAACTAAGTGGGTTTTCCGAAACAAACTTAGTGAAGATGGGGTGGTTGTGAGGAATAAGGCAAGGTTAGTAGCCAAGGGCTACTCTCAAGAATTCGATATTGATTTTGATGAATCTTTCACTCCTGTGGCTAGCTTAGAAGCCGTTAGAATCTTACTTGCTTATGCTTGTCACAAGAACATCAAGCTATTTCAAATGGACATGAAGAGTGCCTTCCTCAACGGGATTATCAAGGAAGAAGTGTACATGGAACAACCACCAGGCTTCGAGGATGAAACATTTCCGGACCACGTCTACAGATTGGATAAGGCACTGTATGGATTAAAACAGGCTCCCCGGGCATGGTATGATCGTTTAAGTTCATTTCTTATTGATAATGGGTTCAAGCGAGGTAATATAAATCAGACGTTGTTTACAAAAACCTGTGATGAACATTCTTTAATTGTTCAAGTTTATGTAGACAACATAATTTTTGGAGCCTCTGATTTGAAGATGAATGATGAATTTGCCCAACTCATGTAGGGAGAGTTCGAGATGAGCTTGATGGGCGAGCTGAACTTCTTCTTGGGATTGCAAATAAAACAACTGGACGATGGGATTTTCATCAACCAAAAGAAGTACACACAAGAAATCGTGAAGAAATTCTAACTTGAGTCTGCCAAACCCTTTGCCACACCTATGTCCACCTCACAGAAAATGGAAGAAGAAAAAGGTAGCAAAGTCGATCAAAAACTTTTTAGGGGTAATGATTGGTTTATTGCTATACCTGACTGCTAGTAGGCCTGACATCCATTTTAGTGTCTGTCTCTGTGCAAGATATCAATCTTGTCCCAGGGATTTACATGTGTCGACTGTGAAAAGAATCTTCAGGTATTTAAATGGAACACTTGACCTTGGTTTGTGGCATCCTAAAAACAACTCTTTTGATTTACATGCTTTCACTGATTCTGATTATGCTGGATGTAAAATAGATCGTAAGAGCACAAGCAGTCACTGTTAGTTTCTTGGGGGCTACATGGTTTCATGGGCCTCAAAGAAACAACATTGTATGGCTTTATCAACTACCGAGGCCGAGTGCGTGGCTGCAGACAATTGTGTGGCTCAAGTTCTATGGATCCAACATCAACTGCTTGATTTTAGTTTTTGTTTGAAAAACACTCCTATCATGTGTGATACCACGTCTGCAATAAATCTGTCCAAAAATCCTGTCCAACATTCTCGTACCAAACACATTGAGGTTAGACATCATTTCATAAGAGATCATATTAATAAAGGTGATTTTGAGCTAGTTTTTGTTGACACAAAGAACCAACTTGCAGATATTTTTACAAAACTTTTAAATTCTGATGAGTTTTATTTTCTTAGGAGAGAATTAGGAGTGTGTAGGTTAGATAGTTAAATCTTTTGAGTTGAATTGTACATACACACTTTACATTTTCTCATAATGAAATTGTTCATACTGCTTTATCCTTTGCACATAAGAAGTTTTTCCATAGCGTATACATTTCAAACTTTGCTTTTTGTGCATATGACAGTGAATAACAATTGCTTTCCATACATGCTTTTATCTTTTCACACCCGCATGTACATAAATGCATATACTTCATACTCGTGTGCATGAATGCCATGATTCACTGGTATATCAAATGTCGATTGCGGAAGGTTGGAACATGTCCAGCTGGAAGCTTTCCCTATGCGTGAGTTTGGTCTTCGGACCTACGTTCTCCGCCACGTACCGGTAATCAATCTGCTTGAAAATACCATTTTGACATTTGCTTGAGTGTATATAGATTATACACCCTTAAGTTTTGATATCTCAAATGACCTTACTCCCTTGCTAAATAAAATTGCTTTGACATAGATATGTTGCTACATGGCACATATTAAGGGGGAGGTTTTTGTTATAACAATGCATACACTTAGGGGGAGACATCACAATGAATAGGCTAATTCATCTCTTACATTCTATGCAATCTCTCACACCACTTTCACTTATGAGTTAAATGATTTTAACTATTAAGGAATTCACTTATTCCACTCAACACATTTTAGGGCTCTTGATCCCCTACATAGAAAACACGTGTCTTGTGAGGAAAAAAATATCAGCCCCATCAAAAATTTCAATAAGTGTGACTTGATATCGAGTAAATCTGGAATCCCCCCTAAAATAAAGGAGGAAACTCGCATTGAAAAGTATCCTATCCACATTCTCATAAGTGACGATATTGAGTAACCGGGAAATGCCCCTGAAACAAAGGGCATGACTCGTGTCAAAAGGTTAGTAATCTTGTTATTTTAAAATAAAAATAAACTTGGGGTTGTGCGAAGCTACCAAAAGTCGAGCACTGTGTATGGAAGTGTAAGGAGAAAAAGTTCCTACTTGTGTTCTCTAGAAAATTTGAAAATCCATACTATCTAGACTTCATTGCTCATCCTTCACATATACATCTAGGGAGCGATTGTGCGAATGTACACCTTAAATCAGTCATATTTCATGAGTCTTGCAGTACCACTTCTTGTAAGCACTACCCTTTTACTATATCTCATGAAACTCATGTTCTCGGTCTAAGCATATTTCTTAACCTGTTCATAAAGAACATGCTTGCTACATTATAGAATAATGAATGCATATGTGCTTGAATGTTCATTCCTTGCTTCTCATATGCATTTCTTTGAGTTAACTGTGATTATCTGGACTTGCTTCCATGTTTTTCATAATCCCCTATTTGACTCTGACAAAAAGGGGGAGAAATAATTAGTTTTGCATGTTGTTTAAGTTTTGCATGTTGTTTGATCCTTCTGATTTTAATAGTAAATTGCAGTTGAATGGAATTCATGAGAGCTGAAAGATAGAAAATGCTTGTTTTGATACAAAGGGTTTTGTCTTTCATGCAAATCTTTATGATTTTTCAATGAGTTTTATCTTCATCAAAAAGGGGGAGATTATTGTGCCTCGGACTGTTTTGACGAAGTTTATGTGTGAAAAAGTCATGAGTTCAGACTATATGATTTGCATTGAAATATATTTGATGAATGTGGGGTTTGAATGGCTCAATGAATGTGAGAGTCTAGTTCAGATTGTTCTTGGCTAAAATGGATATTTGATGAATTCTGTGTGGAATGATTATTCACTGCACTGACTTGGTCGCGCTTTGCACCGACCCAATCTTTGGTCCTTATTCATTGCACGGACCATGCTGCTCCTTGCACCGACCCAACCCTCTTATATGCATTGGCCATGAGTTCTTATGCTTTAAATGATTCTTATCTGTTCTAATATGGTGTTGAGGTTCTCAAACATGCAGGATGGACCAAGCCTTGTCAGAGTGATTGAGAATCTCATTTGTTATGCTTTAAGATTGAAATGTATGACAATATGTATGAGTGTAGGATCATTGTGGATTGGAAGTTATGGAAGAACACATGTTTGATTGGATTTCAATATGGATGGGATGTTCATGGCTCATATCTTGTTTAATCCTTCCCAATTGCTTATTTGATGGATCTTAATGGATTTTTGAGATTTTGTGGTGCTTCAATTGATTTCATCTAGTATTCATTCATGTCAGGTAAAGTGTCGACTCTTGAAGTCGACACTTTGTTAATACCTTTCTGTTGTGCGTTGTTTTTACAAACGCTGGCAGAAAGTGTCGACTCCTAGAGTTGACACTTTCACCAGGGTTCTATTATTTTCTAAAGTTAGAAGTCTCAGGAAAAAGTGTCAACCTCTAGGGTCGACACTTTCAGGTGAGTTTATGTAAAACTGTGAAAATAGAACCTTCGTGAAAAAGTGTCGACCTTAAGAGTCGACACTTTTCACCACGAATGTTGTTTTGTTCACAGGCTAGAACACTTGGGAAAAAGTGTCGGCTCAATGAGTCGACACTTGTTTCCTATGTGTTGCTTTTATGTGTTTTGGCAGAACACTCATGAAGCAAGAGTCGACTCTATGAGTCGACACTTGTTCCGAGTGTCCCGATCCTGAATTCCGGATCCGGTTGTGAACCCATTTGTTTTAGATCCGGTTGCTTGGGTTGTTTACAATTTTGGCCTTAGGGCACCTACCAACTATTGTGAATGTTGTGAAATGGTTTTTGGAGGGCTATTTTGGTCCGATTGGCTGAATCTCTCTTTGGTACATATAGCCGCCATGTCTGATCGAGAGAGCATAATCTTTGAGGGCTAAGCTGGTTTTATCTTTGCAAGAAGGAGGAGATAAAGGTATGGCGTCCGCTGAAGAAGGAGAACCCCATCCTTGGATCGAGTTCCACGTCTCCGAGCTCAAGGATGGAGGCGTGCTGCAGTTGCTCTTCACCGGTGGTTGCTTGGGCGAGTTTCATCAAAGGGGCGGCTTCATCCCTCTTGGTTCAATCATTCCAAAGCACCCTTCACTAATTTCTCTGAGTTTGTTTGAAGATTTAAGGGGAAGATCTATATTGTTTATTTCATTTGAGCTTAGATTGTAAGTCTTAGATTGGGCTTTGTATTTTCCTATCTTCATTTCTCGTAGACAATTTCGGAGCTTGCTCCGTGTGTGTGCGGTTTCTCGTCGTTGTGCGAGAACCCACGTGTGTGGGCCGTCGCACCCATGTGTGTGGTGGTTTGCTGCCGTCGTGTAGCGTATATAGTGAAATCTTCTCGGGTTGAGTGGGGTGGTCGTAGGATGTCACTTGGGTTAGTCTGAACCACCTAAAAATTTCTTGTGCTGTGGTTTGCTCTGTGTGGTTACTTGTTTATATCACCCGTTCATATACGAGTGTGATACAGTGAGCCGAGTGTTTATCAACTGTCCGCACATTTATCTCCATCCGAGTGATCATTGTCTTGCGTTGTGAAGCTGTGAGTGCTTGCTTGTTGAACATTTGAATACTTCAATTAGGCGTGATTCAGTAAGACTCATCATTTTATATTCTCATCTCTGTAGTTTATTGATAGAGCATTTGTGTTTTTCTTCCATCATTTTAATTAAGTCTAAAATTGCTCGAAAGGGTGGGCAATCAATTCACCCCCCTCTCGATTGCCTCCTAACCGGGTCAGCATATATTGGTTCAGTTAGAACCTGAAAACATCACGATCGGGGCGGAGATCGCTCATCCAGAAGACGGTGTAGAAAGACACTGTGATCCGAGATGGATCTTCCGACGCTTAAAAATCTTGATTAAAAACTTATGTCCAATTGTATGGACATCCTTATGGCCTATGTTACCCACAGGGACATCTAGGAACAACATATGGTGATTAACGTCCTTTTCTTTCTTTCTTTCTTTTGAAACCCGGACAAACCCGGGCTCTACTGAGAACACGGTCCCCTAGGGGACTGCGATCGAAAGCATGTATACATATACATTTATACATATATATATATATATATATATATATACATATATACATATATATACATATATATATATATATACATATATATATATATATATATATAAATAGAGGGTAGCCGGATGTGGTCTCGAGAGGACTGCGACCTTCAGGTCATGGTCTACCCCATACCGCATTCTCGATTTTTAAAAAAAAAAACAATAGAGGGCGAGAAAGGATCTGAATGAAAGCGGTTTGTCGAGGACCGCTACCTTAAATCGCTGTTTCTATTGGACCGCGTTTCGAAACGGACGCCGTTCCGGCAAAATGATGATACCTCTTTAATAAAACGCCTTTAGCATGCTTATTACTCAATCAAAATTTAGAAAAATGGTATAGAATCAAAGTAGACATGCATATGTATCTAATTCATGCATCAATTTGAGTTTAGCCCGAGAGAATACCTACCTTAAATCAAATCAAAGAGATAGGAGAAAAATGGGATGAAATGCCCAAGAGCTCCCTTTCTCCTTCAAACCACACCCCCAAATCACCTCCAATCTCTTCCTCAACATAGCAAAAGCCTAAAGGGTGATTAGAGGGGCTTAAAGGGGCCTATTTATAGGAAAAACTTGGCCAAAATAGTCAAGATTTCTTTCCCCCAAAAATCAAACTTCTCCACTCCAAATTTAATGTTCTAAGAAGAAAATTTCAACTTTTCCACTAACCTAGCCTTAATTCGGTGGGAAAATGTAGGAAAAATGTCAAATACATGGTGCCTATGATGTAAGGGTTTGAATTTTGTGGCAATCATTTAGAAATTGGACTAATTTAATCATAAAAAGAGGTGTTTAACATGTGCTACAAATTTTAGCCCTATTTAACCTTTTTTAGCCCATTAACCCATATTCCAGCCCATTATGGGTTATCCAATAGCCCAATTATTAATCATAATCCATTCTAGGGAATTTAATTCGGTCTCATATAATTTTTATGAAAATTAAAATATTTAATTTCAATTTATTTCATGAAAAACTCAATTATCTAGTTTATTTTATATAATAACAATATAATATCATCATTTCATGAATATAATAATGACTTGACTTAATTTAAATATTTATTTATTTTGGGTTTCTACATACCATGCTCCCTTTTATTAATATCAAGATGTTGGGCCAAATACCCAATGCCCATTCCCTTAGTTCAGGCTCCAAAGCCGGCCAAATGACATTTTTCCCACTAATCGGGTGAACAAACTCCTCAACCAGGTCATCCTGACATTCTGTGAATATGTTAACTTGAGGGCTAGAGTGGGCTGCCAAGATTCAAAAATGAATGCTCTCCGGTGAATCAATAGGAATGGAAGTCAACCTTCCCCTGATGCAGTATAGTTGGGCTGAAGTTGAACCCGACTCAGCACTGGCGAATTCTAACATACGAGGAAATAACATCGACGCCTGTATGGTCCGCGGTGCAAATTCCAGCCACAAGGTACAAACCCAAGTGTTGAAGAAGTGCAATGGTCCTATTATTTTCAGGCTTCTCGGAACCCTACTTCTACTGATGTCTCTGAGGGCTCGGTATATTAAGCATAAAGTTGCCTGGTAGATAGATAGTTTGATGCCCCAAACCTTCATTAGATAGAGGTACGAGAAGCCTAGAGTGTACCTACCTTACCCGTTGGTTTCATCTTTGGCCAAGTCTTGGGGGAATGCCTCTTCATAAGGTTCACCATCAATGGGCAGACCTGGCAGCTAAAACAAGCTCTAGAGGTCCAAAGAAGTCTCCCCCTCTACAGTGTAAAATGTATTCAACTCGGAGTTAAAAACCTCCATCATGCCATAGCACAATCCCATTGAGACAGGATATTTGAAGCAAGAAGTGATAGTTAGATGAGTAGATCTAGAAGGGGAGGTTGAATAGATTGACTCTAAAAAATTTACTCAGTTGCACAAATCAAAAGAACATGAAAACTTGTTCAGGAATTAGATCAAATACTAAATCTGTCCTTCAACAGAACAACAACAGAATCATTTGTAATTGTCCGTGAATCATGGATCAGCAGTGCATTGAACTACCCAAGACCAAAGCTTGTGTGACGTAAAGATATATCAGATGTGTTGAATAAACAATGAGTAGCAAAGTCAGTACCCTGTGAGTGGAAGAAGAAGAAAGTGATCAATCACACGAAGAGCAAGCCACTACACAATATTTTTAGGTGGTTCGGTTGCAAACCCGCAACCTATGTCCACCCCTCACTAGATTAGTGAGGCTTCACTACTTGCAAGTTACACACACACACACACACACACACACACACACACACACACACACACACACACACACACACACACACACACACACACACACAAATAGATTCAATCCGCAGACAACAACTGACTTATAGCTTGAACTGGAGGAACACTTTCCTCACACCGCTGATTCATAGCTTACATCCAGATTCGATGCCAGAATAGGGTATCAGAAGAACACACATACATAGACAAAGCATAAAATGAGAGAACAAAAATGGAAGAAGCACACTATTGCTCCAAATGAAGATCTGGGAGTTTTTCTGATAGACAATGGCATTGATGATAGAACTCTCAATCAGATCTGGAATCCCCTCATGTTGAGTCATGAAGGCCTCTCCCTTGAATGCTCTCACGCTATCCCTAGTGGGTTCTCTCTCTTATCTCCTTCTACTGTGCAACTATTCGTGGTTCTTCAACTCATGATACTCTGGCTATTTCAAATTCGAAGGGCATAGTCCCTTTATATAGACTTCTGAGTGAAATAAATACCTAATTTTAATAATCTGAGAATTTAGAATATAAAATCCCCTTAGAGGCTTCCAGAAGGTTGGTATAATGAGTCTCGGGATCTGATCCAATGATTAGAAAGTCAGTTCACCTGTCAAGAGATGGTCAGTTTTAAGTGGCACATGACTATATGGACTGGCATCTATCTGTCGACTGATGCTTTTGACTTGACTGCTGCTTGGCTTGGATTTGTCGACAGATGATGAGCCCCTTGTTGCTACTTGACAAACAACCATATGTCGACCACTCTGAATTTGCTAGAAATGAATCTGTCAACCACTCTGAATTTGCTGGCTATCCTCTTTATATGCTAATACGCTACTCATCACTTTTATAGTCACTGTGGACTTGGTCCTTCTTTCATCCTTTTCTGTCGACCTGATGCTTGACACATGTTGCCTAGATTAACAGGTCTGTCATCTTGATTTCATATTTGTCGACTTAAACATTAAGTCAGTCGACTTGTTGACATATCTGTCGATTGAGTCTCATGTCTGTCGACTTGGACCTCTTATATGTTAACCTAAAATTTAGACTCTTAGTTAATTTTTGGTAAACTTTATAGCATTTGACTTAATGGCATTCGACTGAGTTTTATGTGCCTGGCAAGAAGACTCATCAATGAGTCATAGTTGAACATCATCAAAACACTATACCTAACATTCTCCCCCTTTTTGATGATGGCAACTATGAGTCATTGTGCTCACTTTTTTGTTATTTAAGTCTAGGACTGAGTTTTGGCAATCAACAGACTTTCAACTTGAACAGCAGAAACAATTCATTATCAATGAATAAATTTTAGATGAACCAAAATTCATTTATGAAAAGATCATCTATACATCAAGATTTTCATTAGTGATAGACTGACAGACAAGATTGACTGACTGAACATATGACCAGATTGATTGACTACAGACGACTATGACTCATCACACTTTCTACATACTATGAGTCATTACACTTCTTACATACTATGACTCATCACACTTCTCCCCCTTTGACATCATCAAAGCACTAATGAAAAGATCATCTATACATCAAGATTTTCATTAGTGACTGACTGACAGACAAGATTGACTGACTCAATATATGACCAGATTGACTGACTACAGACAACTATGACTCATGACACTTTTTACATACTATGACTCATCACACTTCCTACATACTATGACTCATCACACTTCTTACATACTATGACTCATCATACTTCTCCCCGTTTGACATCATCAAAGGACTAAGATGGGTCTACAGGTTGATGTGGGGAAGTAGTGTGGGATGATTCTACAGTGTATCTTGAACGAGGGTTGGATAATATTTTTTGTGCATTGGGGGATTCAGTCGATAGAGGTTGGAGTTCAGTCGATAGAGGTGAGAGTTCAGTCGATAGACTGGTTTGATTTAGTGAAGAGATTTAAGCCTAATATAGATCTCATTATTGTTCAAGACTGACTCCTAATTCTGACACCTTCCTCCAAAAGAGCATTTCATGGTTTTTCATTATTTATTGAAGTATTTAAAGTAAATAACCCCAGAAGTTTAGAAACCGAGAAAACAACAAGAGTGTCCACACACAGAATTACTAGAACGAAAGCATGTTTGCATACCAAAGTCCTTAATATTTTTCTTTTAGCCTTTTTGATTAAAGCCCAGTAACCTATTAAGATTAACTTCCATTAGTGTTGAAGCGAAACAATTCATTGTAGCTCGAGTTTATCCATTCAGGCATCTCTATTTTCCATAATAACATATTAACAACTTCATTTTCAAGATGACAGTCAGGTTCAAATTACACCTTTTGGCGTGAGGAATCACATTTGATAGATGCAAGATTCCCAAGTTACTCAGTGCAGTTAACCATTCTATCTCATTTAGAGCAGAGATAGCTTGCCACCTCATGTCTTAACCCTTATCACTTCATTGGTGAAGGGTCATAGTTTCTCAGTAAGTTGAAGCCATTGTTATGCAATTTCATCTTCTCATTGGTTTTCTGATAGAGTAAGCTCGATTACCACTTCATGACTCAATCCTTATCACTTCTTTGGTGATAGGTATTTGGTTTCTCAGTGAATCTTAGCCATTGCTCTGTCATTCTTCTCTTATTTTCTTTTCCCTTTTTGTTGATTAGAAGAAAACAGATCAGAGTTAGTTAAGACATTACCTTTTGACGCGAACCACCTCATGTCTCAGGTGAAGTGTGCCCGGTTACTCAATAAGTCTCTACCATGGCTCTACATAGAGTGCCTTAGATAGACTTAGACAACATGGTTCTTTGAAGACAATACTCAATGTGAAGTTCATCAACCAAAACTATTACTATGCTCTTATTATCAGACTAAGAAGAATATTAGGACTCAACATATCAGATTGCTTTAAGATAAGTAAGCATGTGTAAACCTTCCTTTAATTTCTTAGTTTCAGACCTCATGGGGTTATTAGCCTTAAAGCCTCAATTTATTTGATCAACCATGATGCCAAATGCAGGAAGATTCTTATTTCAGGAGCACTAGTGAATAGAGATCGGTTATCAGACGTAAATCTCCCCCTGAATTCAAGCTCATTATTCAAGGAATTTTTGAAAAGGATAAAGCAGACTTTTGATAGATTAAGAAAGGAACCTAGAGAATATCAGATGATCAAAGAATTTAGAGTAGATGTTCACAGATAAAGTATCAAGTCGACTGAAATCTAGAATTTTGCAAGGATATCTAGCAAAGGAAGTCGAATTAGACAACATGGTTGATTTTATCAAGTACTCAACGACCCTGTCTCAACCAGCAAACAAACTCTACTGACTTCCCCTTATTTAGAAACTCTATACAACATATTACCATAAGTTTGGATAACTACATAAAACAAGGTTGACTGACCTTCAGTACTTGGCGGAGACAGTTCTCGTGCATAGTGAAAATTTTCAAAAAACTTAATCTATCCTTCCATAAATCACTATTTGATATACCAGATGGTCAACCATGCATATGCAGTTAAAGACACACGACCAGAGAATATGACACTATAACTGACTCCCCCTTAATTACTCAACCTATGGACCCTTGTCAGCTATATATACAGACTCCTGGTACCTGGCGGAGCATGTTCTCATGCATAGTGAGTGCTTCTAGATAGACTTGATCTGCCCTTCCACACATCACCATTTGATATATCAGGGTATAGTCATATGGAGTAAGCAAAAGTCAGAAGTCCTGGGACTATGACACAACTCTGAACTCCCCCTGACAAAAACAACTATTTCACCCTTGGACTAAGACAAACTGAAGCCACAGATTTCTACACTGGCTGTGACAAAGGAGGTCTGCAAAGACCTAGTTCTCTTCTCAAAGTAGAAAACTTGTCTGAGTTTCAAGGTTTTGTAAAAATATCAACGAGCTGATGTTGGGTGTCAATGAAGTGCAATTCAAAATTTTTCTTATTCACCTCATCCCTAAGAAAGTGATGTCTTATTTTAATATGTTTAGTTCTAGAGTGCTGGATTAGATTTTTTATTAGGTTGATGGCACTAGTGTTATCACACAATATAGGTGTGCATCCAAGATCCATATAGTAGTCTTGGAGCTGGTGCTTAATCCACAACACTTGAGTCCCACAGCTCCTTGCAGTGACATATTCTACCTCTGTAATGTAGAGAGCAATAGAGTGTTCTTTCTTGGAAGCCCAAGAGACTAGACACCCACCCAACTTTTGGCAGTAGCCACTAGTGCTTTTCCTGTCCTACTTGCATCCAGCATAATCATCATCTGTATATGAAACAAGATTTAAATCACAAGATGCAGGATACCAAAGCCCTAGATCATGTGTGCTAGCAAGATATCTAAGAATTCTCTTTATAGCAATTAAATGTGATTCTTTGGGATTGGATTGAAATCTGGCACACAAGCATACACTAAACTGTATGTCAGGTCTAGAAGCAGTAAGGTAGAGAAAGAAGCCGATCATACCTCGATAGGTTTTTGCATCCACTTATTTATCTTTTTCATCTGCATCTAGAGATGCATTGGTTCCCATCAGAGTGGATATATGCTTGGCATTCTTCATCCCGAATTTCTTCAAGATTTCCAAGGTATGTTGTGTCGCTAGTTTTGATGATGTCAAACTATGACTCATTGGTGAGTCTGCATCATTAGTGATGATGTCAACTAAACACTTTTGAATTATGTGAAAAGAATATGTTGACTCAGGTTCAGTCAGAAAATTCAAGAACACAAGCTAATGAAGTCAAGCTGACAGTCTTCCATGCAGAACACTAGCTAAGCCTAGCTGATAGACTTCCCTATAGAACACATGTTATTAGAAGCTACTATGATGAAAGGAAAAGGCTGGAATCAGCTCAAGTTGCAAGGGGCTTTAGTCTTGCAGAAATGCAAATGGCTAAGTCATTCCAGCATTCAGTTCAGCAAGTCTGAAATCTCACCTCTGGAGTTCAGTCCAAAAAATGATAAGTCCAGTTCAGCTGTGCCACAAGAACTGAGCAAAATTGCTTGAATCATTTATCTTATAAGTGGGTTGAACGATGTGCAAAACATGAAAACATTCAGTTAACAGTTATGCCACACAAGTCCACAGATCTATCTCTGGCAGAAGATCCAGTTTTCCAGCTAGTAGAGTTCAGCTAGGATGAAGAAGCCTGTTGACTTTTTGCATTCAAGTATCAGAACCTCAATAGGTTTAATGCATTCATAACAAGTCTTATTGAGGTCTTCTAAGTACCTTTGGATATGGTGAGAAAAGGAAGAAGTTTAGAAAACTCAACAACAGGTTGAGTGGGTCGACACAATGAAGTCTTGCATCGACGCATCAAGGCTTAGTAGAGTAGCAGATCAACTGAACTCAGCAGTTCTGCTCAAGTTCAGCAAGCTCAGGCCATGAAGAAGCATGTCAAGCCTTCCGAGCTGTAAGTGAGACAAATTCAAGAAGATTTACACCATGTCTTTGAGCAATTATGAGGACGATAATGAGGGTAGACATTAAGTTCACAAGAGTGAGATGTGAGCAGTTAACGAGGTTGTCCAGCAGATGTTAAGCTTAACACCAATATGCCAACTGAAGTGCGTCGACCCCATCTGCATAGTAGGTCGACACATCGGAAGTAAATAACAAGCATGCACAAGTCAGCAGTCTCTGTGAAGGAAGTGCGTCGACCTCATCTGCACTATGTGTCGACGCATCATAATAATTTCAGCCCAGCACATGATGTACTTAATTGGAACACGTGGCTATGATGTCCAGTGCCTGGCACGTAATCCAAGAGCACACGATATTACTTCTGAAGTGCTTTTGAGTGAGAATAATTCATCTGTGAGGTGAATAAATTTGAAAGAATCTTGAAATTAGTTAACTACTCAGTCCTCTATCTGCAAGTCACGCGAGGCCCTTAAACTCAGCACAAAAGAAGGCTCTCAAAGAGGGTAACTCAACTTAAGCCAGTTTCAAGTCGAGTTGCACCTTCATTTAGAAGCTACAGTATGAAGGATTCAAGCTTAAGTCGACTTAAACCAGTTTCAAGTCGAGTTGCACAGTCTATCTAGAAGTCTACAGTATGAAGGATTCAAGCTTAAGTCGACTTGAACCAATTTCAAGTCGAGTTGCACAGTTTGTCCAGAAGCTGTAGTGTGAAGACTTTGAGCACAAGTCGACTTGAGGCCAGGCTAAGTCGACTTAACGAAACTCCCTGAAAGCCCCACTCAACGCGACTTGACGATACTCCCTGAAAGTCCCACTCAACGGATCTAAGGCTAAGTCGAGTTAGACTTCCTCAACTTGACTTAAACCTATTGAGTTATGGTTTTGATGATTGTTGTGATTGTTAAGTTATGGTTTTGATGATAATTAAACTTAATGTGTGATTAAGTGATGATAACTAAACTTATGGTTGATTGTTCATGCTCTTGTTATCTATGTATGGTTGAGATGGCAAATGGGAACGGTATCTATGTATGGTTGAGATGGCAAATAGGAACGGTTACATGGTCTTGATCCTTGGTTTGCATATGTTGGTTTTACAAGTGGCAAGAGGTTTCATAACCTCTTCAATGGGAACAAGCATGGTATTAACCTTGACTATCTTGCTTGCCGGATCAAACACATGGCAGTTACCTGGTGAACCAAACGTGTGGATAAGCACCCTGCTCCTCTACAATCCAAAACAGGTCAAAACACTTAGTAAAAATCCACAAGGTCAAAGACTCAGTTGACACCTTCTAAACTGTCAAGGGTGATGCCATAGACATGCGCTAAATGACTTAAGCGACGGAGCTGAAGAGGTTAACGGACTGACCCAAGAAAACCTGGGGTCTGCCCAGCTGGTGGTCGACCGCCAGCTCAGGGGCGGTCGATCACCCCTGCCAGCAGCTCACCGCCTACAGGGATTCACAGTGGCGGTCGATCGCCAGCCCAATAGCGGTCGACCAGAATTCCTAGAAACCAACGGCCAGCAGTTCTCTCAGTAGCGGTCGACCGCCAGCCTCTACAGGTCGACCGCCAGCCTCTGCAGGTCGACCGCTAGCCCCGATAAGCCAAAAATATTAACTTTTGTCCATCTCGAAAGAAGCATCTCCTCTTGCTATTGTTTAATCCCAAAGCCACCAAACCCTCCAGAATTTGTGGATCTGGCCTAGGGCTTGTCCATAGACCTTCCAAGGGTTATAAAACATCATATTAGATTCATAACCCTAATCATCCAAGAGATCCAAAGAGAGGCTGTCCAAGGTGAAAGAAGAGGGTACTGTAGCTCCGTGAATAGTACTTCGTGCAGCAAGATCTTCATCCATCTCCAAGGTGTTTCAAGCCAAATTTGAAGCTAGCAACCTCCAAGGAAGTGAAGAAGGAAGCAAGCATTCAAGGAAGATCAAGGTGAAGCTGTCTAAGGAAGAAGAAATGAAGAAGCAAGTAAGCAAGCAAGAGATCAAGGGAAGATTGCCAAAGGTGAAAGAACAAGGTTTCACAACCCCTTCAAAGCCATTCAAGCGAAGAAGGAATCAACGCAAGATCTGCATCATACACTCAAGGGGAGCCTAAATCAAGAGCATTCTAAACTATCGTTTAATTGTTTTGGTGTCTTGTGCCTTGAGTTTCAAATTTATGTTTCTCATAAACTGCAAACTCATGTGTGTGTGGATCGTGTTAGATCCGTGGTCGTGTGTGGTCATTGTACTTTATTCGTGTGTTGTGTGCGTAGAGCTTCCTAGATCTACGTGTGTGTGTGGATCTATTTAGATCTGATCTTTTTAGTGTGTGGAGTGCTGCATCTATTGCAGCGTGTGTGTGTGTTGTTGATCATCTTGTCGGATCGTGTTGGAGACCTCGTCTCCGTGTGTGTGTGTGTGTGTTGGGGTGCATCCTCGTGTGTGTGTGCAGGCGTCGTCCTGCGTGTGTGGTTGGAGCGTCGTCTCCGTTTGGGGATTTATCCCCGAGTAAAGCCTCATCAGGTTTGGTGAGGGGTGGACGTAGGACTGCCGTCGTTGCATCTGAACCACCTTAAAAACTATTGTGCATTGTGGTTTGTATTGTGTGGTTTGGTCCATTTCTTCTACCTCCATTCTCCGTGAGTATTAGTGTAAACTGTTTGTTCGGATTTATCCTCATGTATGTTGCATAATCTATATCATTATCATATATAGTTTGATAAATCCAAATTGTGTTCAAATAGTTTTGAATATCTTGGGTAGCATTCTATCACATATTTATAAAAGGCCAAAAGTTTCCTCAAAATTGGTAAACACCCAATTCACCGCCCTCTTGGGTGTCATTGATCGCGAGACTTCAATTGGTATCAGAGCTAAGGCTCTAATTTTATAGATCTAACGATCTAGAGAGATCCAGATCAATGACTACCATGATGTACACCTTGAACTCTCCACCGGTGTTTAATGGTTGCAATTTTGATTTGTGGTTAGGAAGAATGTGCAGTCTTGTCAACTCATATGACCCTAGGCTATGGCAGCTTGTTTCATATGGTCCTTATGAGTTGCCTAAGGACAAAAATGTCTGGACTGAAAATCAAAAGCTTAAACATGATCAAAATTATTTAGTCTTGAAGTTATTTACGACTGCAGTCAATTCTAATAAGTTTCCTTTTGTCTCCCATTGCAGGTCCGCGAAGGACATTTTGGATGGCTTAACCAAAGTCCGGGAAGAGCACGAAGACGAATGTCTTATGGCAGGCACAAGTGATCAAGGGAGTGATCAGCAAATGTAATCAAGCTGAAAGGTAAACTCTGATTCTGATAATGAAGATGAAGTTAGCTATGAAGATTTGTTGATTGCATATGATGAGCTTGCTGAAAAATATAAGAAGTTAAAATCTGAAAATAAAAAATTGAAAAAGGATGCAGAACAAAATAAGTGTAATTCCTGTTGTAAAAAATGCTTGCATCTAGAGGAAATGATTGAGGCTCATGTATTCGACATTGAATTTCATAAAGATCAAATCGGCTCCTTAAGAAATAAGAATAAAGAGTTGAAAGGCAAGCTAGATTCAATGGTCGATGATCAAACCTTGATAAATGAACTGATTCATGATGAGAAGCTTGTTAAAAAAATGAGAAACTGAAGGAATTGAACAAGGCCATTTCTGAAAGATTGTTGATTCTTGAAAAAGGAAAATCTGTGGTTGTTAGAGAATGTGAAAATGTGGATGAACTTAGGCAAGAAGTAGAATGCCTTAAGACTATCAATGCCATGTTGAATGTTAGTCTTTCTACTTGTGAAGAAGAACTTACCAATTCTGAATTGTAAATTTCATCTCTTCAATCTGAAATTCTTGGCTTGAATGATTCGCTGTCTAGATTTGTAAATGGTCAAGAAAATTTGAACAAATTGTTTGGGATGAAAGTGAATTTTCAAAGGGAAGGGCTGGGCTATAATCCTGTGAACAAAAAGAAGTTTGAAAATAAAGTTTATACATCCTTTGTGCAAAATTAAAATATAGCCAGCACATCAAGTGAAAATCGAAAAAAGGAAAATCATGTTCCACACACACATGCATTCACAAAGAAAATCAACTTGCATCAAAAATCCAAAAATGCTGCTAGCACTTCCATGCATGTTAAACATACTTCTGCCACACACACACAACCATCTAGAAAGAAACTCTCGTATTTTTACTGTGGTAAATCTGGACATGCCATGCATGATTGTTTCATTATGAAGAATGATGATTTGAGAGCATGTAGAAACCAAACTATTTTGAAAAATGTAAAGAAAGTCTTCACCACAAAACCTTCCATGTATTGTAATCATTGTGGTAAAAGGGGTCATACAACTTCACATTGCTGGTTATTGTTGAAGAACTTCCATTCAACACATCATGCTCACCCACACAAACTAGTAGAACCAATAAGAAAGAAAAATGTGATGCCACGTGCTTTCCCCCATCACTTTGGAAAATCTGGGAATGTTAAGCATGATTATTTTCTAAAGAAAAATGATGATTTGAATGTTGTCAAAAATTAGAAACCACATGCCTATGTTGCTGCTAACCCACAAGGACCCAAAAGGATTTGGGTACCTAAGAATGTCAAATGAGAAATCTACTTTGCAGGTGCGCCTTGGGAATGTAAAGCATGAAATCTATTTTCATCAAGAAAGTAAGGCACACGGGCCAAGTGGCATAAGTCAAGTTGGAAGAAAAATTAAAAATTGAATTTAAAGATCAGATGATATCCCTCCTACTTTCTATAGTGACTCTGTCATGTTTTAACTTACTTTGTGTCATATAGTCATGTAATCTTGCATATGTCTGCACATGCATTTCATTCATAGTTGTTTACATATTTATGCGCATATCACTTGTCATATAGCATCTTGTTGTAGGAGAGCTTGAAGATTCATCAAAGCATGATTTCACTACATATATTGAGTTTGCATACACTTTCATACTCTGTCATGCAATAGTTGTACATTGTGTATTCATGCCATAATGCATTACAATGCTCCTGCCTTCGTCGTCCATGATTACATAGTATATCAAATGGTGACATGAGGAAGGGCAGGTTAACCCTGTCTGAAAACTATCACTACGCGTAAGGTGATCTTCGGATCTAAGTTCTCCACCTGGTACTATGAGTCATTTACTTAAAAGGCTGCATATGGCATTAGATTGTTACTGAACCTATTGCATTCATGTACACACTAAGGGGGAGCAACCACATTCGTCATATAGGCTTAACGTTTAGGTTCACACATGAGTCATGCATTGCATCTAGAGCTATCTAGGAAATGTTAATTGTTAAATGAATTTGCCATGTGATTGTTAATAAATTTGAATCAAAATTAACAAATCAATTCTATTTGCTCCTGGATGCAGATTATACTCTCAAAATCTAAATGATGATGGGCCAGTCATGACCAAGCTTGAATCAACTGGAAGAATACCTTGCAAGGATGAAAATGATGAGAACCCTCTCAAGTTGCTACAAGAAGATGGGCTACTTTGTGTAGAACAGCGTCCAGGATCAACTCAAGTACAAGGTGGTGAAAGTCCTTGTACGTGCTAAAGCAAGTACCCAAGGCATGGTATGAAAAGCCCGCATCTTTTGATTGAGAACATGTTAAATAGGTAAGGTTGATCAAACATCTCTCATAAGATAAATCAGGTAAAAGATATTTTAGTGGTTTGAGTATATGTGGATGATATCATTTCTGAGCTACTAATAATGCCTTTTGTGAACATTGTGCAGGGATTGTGCAAGAAGATTTTAAAATACACTCATGAGTAAACTGAATTTCATTCTTCTTTGGATTGCAGATGGAAGGCTTGGAAGAAAATGGATTCTCAAGGCAAAGGTAAGAAGGCAAAGGATGGAATATCAACCTTCGTGAGGTTGGTGATTTTAGTAATTGAAGGCCTCCAACACTATCTCCGAAACTAAGATAATTCAACCCCTCTTTCTATGGAAATACACAATCATGCAATGGCCTTTTGTCACTTGGTGACACCATTAGATGACAGGTATTATTTCTACATACCTGAAATGATTGCTCCTCCATTCTGCTGTGATTAACTTGCTTATTGGTTGAATGAAACTGAAAATCTAGAACTTTATGTTGACCTTTGAACATCCTTCAATCTGATTACTTTAGCACATTTATATCTGGTATATCAAATACTGAGTAGTGAAAAGGTTGATTATCTTCACCTGGAAACTCTCACTATGCGTGAGTTGATCTTTGGACCAAAGTTCTCCGCCTTGTACCAGAACTGGAAGAAATCTATTGTTTGGCCTTGAAAGAATTTTCTGATGGTATTATTTGCTCCTTGTTAGCTAGCCCCATGTCATAAGAAAAATATTACACTTTCACTGAATTTTTCTGAGATTCATGTTTTTGTCAAAGGGGGTCTTGCTAGCTAAACAAGTTGAAATGAATTCTATTTCATTCTCTATTGACTGAGTGAACTCCAATTGAAACATGCAACATGCTCATGATGAATTGCTTCAAAATTTCCAAATTTGATCCTTGTTGAAGTGAAGAGTTCTGCAATAGAAATGTCAACTCCTGAATGACTAGTGATTGATTTCAAAACCTTTGAAAATCTATTCTTAACAATGTCCGACAATAAATGGTTTCCATTGCATGCCAAATGATTTCTGCACCTTTGTATATAAACCAATTGTGATGAATAATGTCCCATGCTCATCTTTCAAATCCGAATTGCTCTCTTGTATATGGTGTCATTTTTCATCTTGCATTCCATTCTCACATAGTTATAGGTTGCATGCATCATAATTCAATGCATAAGGTGCTTTTAGATCATTCAAATGAAAATCAAAAGTCTGAATCACTTTGCACATTACATCACATTCTTATATGCTCATACGTTATTTTGCATTGGAACTCATGCATTAGTCGCACTTAGTTCATTCAGTTGGCATCCATTCAATTGGTATCAAATTGACATCGCAATGCTCGCATGCATGTCATAGTGTATTTGCATAAACTCCTAATGTGTGCTTGCTTGCTATTATATGTTATTCACCCCCATCCTTGAAACTTCTATGACCTTATGTTTTCTTGATAAATAATGCTGCATTTGAGTCATTATTGGAGTGTTTCATTTCATACACTCTAGGAGAGTTTATATTTCATAAGTGCATCTATTTAGGGGGAGTTGCACTGCTGTGTATTCATGAATTTTTGGTGTACATGCTGAATCAAATTCACACGCTTCATCCATAAAATGTGAAAATGAGTGTTAAAGATAAGGATATATGAATTTCTTTTCAACACTCTCGAGATGTTAAACTTGTTGCATGTTTGTTGAAGAGACAGTTGAGGAAAAAGCTGCCTACCTATCTTTGTTGAAAAATCTAAAATGGAAATGAAAGATAGAGCAATGCTCGATCTCACTGAGTAAACTGGGCACATGTCACCTGAGACGTGATGTGGTTCATATCTGAAAAGTGTTGACTAGTATCTCTGTTCAAAATGAGGTGAAATGGTTCAGTATTCTGAGTAACCGAGGATTCTGGCATGAGCTCCATGCATCTACTCGCGTAAAAAGGAATTATTTGAACCTGATCACTGTTGAAATATTCTGATTATCTGTGTAAACTTGTTAAGGTAGAGCGAAGCCTCCAATACACTGTTCTCAAAATTAAAGTGCAGTTTGTAAAATATCTTCTTGTGTTGATCTAAAAAATCTGAATATCCATATTGCAACCGTCATTTTTCATGTTACTCACTTACACATATGGAAATTTGATTTAATATGTATTCAAAAAGTTGATTGACTGCTGTAGCAATTGCATGAATCTCCTATATGATTGCACAATCTTTCATGTGCTACAAATGTGCATTCCTGACTCTCTTGCATCTTTCTTATACCCATTTCCTTCTTATATATGTACGGGGGAGATTGCATGTATGTTTATATGTACCTGTTTGGTTGCATTGTGTGCACTTCATGAGTCATCATCAGCATATACATAGTTTCATTCATTTTAAACCAAAATACAAAAATCAAAAATTTAAAAATCAAAGAAAATCCTTTGGATATGTCCTTCTGCTCTTGTTTGTTGTGAAAATATGCCATGGGATCTAGATTTTGAGTGCTATCATGCTGAACACCTCATCCTGTGCACATCTTCCTGCACTGGTTCATATCCTTGAGGCCAATCACCACCTTCAATTGGTATCAATACATGCTTGACTGTATTTGCTTTGGATGGTATCATATTGATTTGTGAGAATAATCACCAATTGGTCTCCTCTGATTGGAATCATATTACTTTATTCATCCATGATATTGCCATTGCTTCTTCTGATTTGATATGATGGGCTATCGCTATTTCAAAGGAAGTTAAGCTTGTTCTTCCTTATTTGGCTTCTTCCAGCTCGCTTGCTCCTGTTGTTATGGGAGATAGAGTTGCATTATCTCGTCTTTTGATTATGTCAAAGGGGGAGAATAATTGATGATTGTGTGTGATAGGGGGAGACAAATATATGTGCCATTCTGTTGTATCATCATTAATAAGTTTATCATTAAGTTTTTCATCATCAATAAGTTTGTCATCATCAAAAAGGGGGAGATTGTTGAGTTATGGTTTTGATGATTGTTGTGATTGTTGTGATTGTTAAGTTATAGTTTTGATGATAACTAAACTTAATGTGTGATTAAGTGATGATAACTAAACTTGTGGTTGATTGCTCATGCTCTTGTTATCTATGTATGATTGAGATGGCAAATGGGAACGGTATCTATGTATGGTTGAGATGGCAAATGGGAACGATTACATAGTCTTGATCCTTGGTTTGCATATGTTGGTTTTACAAGAGGCAAGAGGTTTCATAACCTCTTCAATGGGAACAAGCATGGTATTAACCTTGACTATCTTGCTTATAGGATCAAACACATGACAGTCACCTGGTGAACCAAACGTGTGGATAAGCACCCTGCTCCTATACAATCCAAAACAGGTCAAAACACTCAGTAAAAATCCACAAGGTCAAAGACTCAGTTGACACCTTCTAAACTCTCAAGGGTGATGCCGCAAACATGAATGGGCTGCTAAAGGACTTAAGCGACGGAGCTGAAGAGGTTAACGGACCGACCCAAGAAAACCCGGGGTCTGCCCAGCTGGCGGTCGACCGCCCCTGCCAGCAGCTCACCGCCTACAGGGATTCACAGTGGCGGTCGATCGCCAGCCCAGTAGCGGTCGATCGGAATTCCCAGAAACCAACGGCCAGCAGTTCTCTCAGTAGCGGTCGACTGCCAGCCTCTGCAGGTCGACCGCCAGCCCCGATAAGCCAAAAATATTGACTTTTGTCCATCTCGAAAGACGCATCTCCTCTTGCTATTGTTTAATCCCAAAGCCACCAAACCCTCCAGAATTTGTGGATCTGGTCCAGGGCTTGTCCATAGACCTTCCAAGGGTTATAAAACATCCTATTAGAGTCATAACCCTAATCATCCAAGAGATCCAAAGAGAGGCTGTCCAAGGTGAAAGAAGAGGGTACTGTAGCTCCCTGAATAGTACTTCGTGCAGCAAGATCTTCATTCATCTCCAAGGTGTTTCAAGCCAAATTTGAAGCTAGCAACCTCCAAGGAAGTGAAGAAGGAAGCAAGCATTCAAGGAAGATCAAGGTGAAGCTGTCTAAGGAAGAAGAAAGGAAGAAGCAAGTAAGCAAGCAAGAGATCAAGGGAAGATTGCCAAAGGTGAAAGAACAAGGTTTTCACAACCCATTCAAAGCCATTCAAGCGAAGAAGGAATCAACGCAAGATCTGCATCATACACTCAAAGGGAGCCTAAATCAGGAGCATTCTAAACTATGGTTTAATTGTTTTGGTGTCTTGTGCCTTGAGTTTCAAATTTGTGCTTCTCATAAACTACAAACTCGTGTGTGTGTGGATCGTGTTGGATCCGTGGTCGTGTGTGGTCATTGTACTTTATTCGTGTGTTGTGTGCGTAAAGCTTCCTAGATCTACGTGTGTGTGTGGATCTATTTAAGTCTTGTCTTTTTAGTGTGTGGAGTGATGCATCTATTGCAGCGTGTATGTGTGTTGTTGATCCTTCTGTCGGATCGTGTTGGAGACCTCGTCTCCGTGTGTGTGTGTGTGTGTGTTGGGGTGCATCCCCGTGTGTGTGTGCAGGCGTCGTCCTGCATGTGTGGTTGGAGCGTCATCTCCGTTTGGGGATTTATCCCCGAGTGAAGCCTCACCGGGTTTGGTGAGGGGTGGACGTAGGACTGCCGTCGTTGCATCTGAACCACCTTAAAAATCGTTGTGCATTGTGGTTTGTATTGTGTGGTTTGGTCCATTTCTTATACCTCCATTCTCCGTGAGTATTAGTGTAAACTATTTGTTCGGATTTATCCTCGTGTATGTTGCATAATCTATATCATTATCATATATAGTTTGTTAAATCCAAATTGTGTTCAAATAGTTTTGAATATCTTGAGTAGCATTCTATCACATATTCATAAAAGGCCAAAAGTTTCCTCAAAATTGGTAAACACCCAATTCACCCCCCTCTTCGGTGTCATTGATCGCGGGACTTTAAAACCGGCAACTGTCTAGTGAACCCTAAATGGGACCCATCCTTAGCACGTGATCCCAAGCAATGATTGGTGGGATCCGTACATATGAGAAAGAAGCCACTGGAAGGAATCTTTTTGGAGGGAAAACTTTTTCATCCTAACTACCTTTGACAAATGGGCCCCACGAGATATTCCCAGTGGAAGATATTAGCACAAAATTGGTTGAACTTTCTGGTATGCGTGAAGGAGGTAAAAAGGGGAAAAGAAAGTGGGAGAGCATCGGTGTGCCAGAGAAGACCAGGGCTGAACAGAACTCTTACAGGAAGTCCAGGATAGCTCATCCGAGGATAAGGAAGATTGAAGAGAAGAGAAGAAGAAGAATCTGAGAAGACAAGAATGAGAGAAAGCAGAGATTGAGATCAAGCAAGCTAGTCTGTGCTGAATCAAGACAAAAGAAGGAAAAAGTTTAAAAAATTGATTTTCTAGTGAAATGTCTTCAACAGAAGAAACATTGATTCCCAACTGTCTTTTGGTTTTGTTGTTACTACTTTGCTTCTATCTTGATTGTATTTTTCCTTTTTCTTGGTTACTACAATCATATCATTTTGGTTGGTGCCTAACCGTGCTTGGGGGTGCGGTGAGGTGGTTTGCGGAGAACTCCACTGTGCAGTTTTTGGTTCTGGGTGGCCAGAACACTTGAGGAAGGTGTTCCTTAGTAGCCACATTGAGTAACTGGTCTGATTGTTTGGGTTGCACGATCAGGTTGTGCACAGCAGTGGCTGCGCACTTTGTACACTGTGTGATCAGTGTGGGTGTGAGGATATGTTCCTCAATCAAGGTATTTGGCAGTGGTTTGTAGTGGAGTTTCTCCACGTTCTTGCTTTGTGCAAGGGAAGCCTCACTTGGTTGAGTGAGGGGTGGACGTAGGTCTGAGGGTTGCAGACTGAACCACCTTAAAATCCTATGTGCAGTAGGTTGGTTTTTGTGTTATTGTTCCTTATCTTCTATCACATGTTCACATGATGGTTTGTTAATAAATATGTCTACTTGATATACTTAGTTTCAGTATCTATCTATTCAATTTACGCATACATCTGTAGTGTGGATGATTCTGGTTCTGTCTCAGGTTTAGTTCCTTACTGTCTGAACTTATTTGGCCATATGTTTGACCAAAATTGTATGTACTGCATCTAAGTCATTGGCAACATTAGTTTAATTGTTATCTAGTTAATTATTTTCAAATCAGCTTTAATTGGGGATAGTTCTACTATAGGATCTATTCACCCCCCGTCCAGATCCAATTGTGCACCTAACAATTGGTATTAGAGCGAGACTTTTCTGACATATTCAGATCTAACGATATGTAAAAAAATCCTAGTGTTTTGGTGCATTCATGATTATGGATTTTGTCCCCAAATCAGTGTCAATGGTGTCTTTGCCTGTCTTTGATGGTTTTAATTTTACTACCTGGTTAGGTAAATTATGTAGGTTCATTAATGCTTTTGATCCGAACCTATGGAGCCTTATCTCACATGGACCACATGAACTGCCTCTAGATCAGACAAAGTGGTCTGATGAGGACCAACTGAAGAACCATGAGAATCTCATAGTTCTGAATATAATTAAGGTAGCAGTTGACCATAATATGGTTCCTTCTGTTTCTAATTGTAGTTCAGCAAATGAGATATTGGATCGGTTGATCACAATCCATGAAAAGGAAGAGGAACACAAGTGTATGATGGCCAACAGCAGTGATCACATCAGCAGTGAGAATGAAGAGGTAACTTCTGAATCTGATGAGATCTCCTTTGATGATTTGATAGAAGCTTATGATGAACTGTTAAGGAAATACAAGAAAATGAAATCTAAAAATAGAAAATTGAGAAAGGAAGTTGAACAGAACATAGGTAGTTCCACTTGTGAAAAATGTTCACACTTTGAGGAATTAAATGGGTCTCTTTCTTTTGATGTTGAAGTTCATAAAGAAAAAATTGCCTCATTGACAAATGAAAAATAAAGAGCTTCTAGCCAACATTTCTGAACTTCAATAAACAGAAAAAGTTCTCAATGAGAAACTAAACTCAATGGTCAAAAAACAAGTTCTAGTTGATGAGCTGATTCAAAATGAAGAACTTGTTAAATAAATTGAAAAACTGAAGGAATTAAATAGTGCCATGTCAGAGAGACTTATATCTCTTGAAAAAGGAAAATGCAGTTTGGATGTTAATGAATCTAAAAATGTACAGGAGTTAAAATAGGAAATAGAAAACTTCAAAAGTATGAATGGCATGTTGAATCAACAATTTGTTTCCTGTGAAGAAGATATGGCAAGCTATGAACTCCACATCTCATCCCTTCAATCTAAAATTCATGAACTGAACGATTCCCTGTCAAGGTTTGTTGAAGGGAAAGAGAATTTGGATAAACTTCTGGGAGTTAAGGTTAACTTTCAAAAGGAAGGGCTTGGCTATAGCCCAGTGAATAAAAAACCATTTGAATATAAGTTGCATACTTCATTTTCTCATGCTTCAAATGTGCCTAGCACATCTAAGAAACATCCTCTTGTTTAACAAGTGAAAACTCTTAAGATTAACTCTAAGAAGAGGAAAATTGTGAACATGAAATCCAAAATTCATACTGTTGGCACCACTGTGCATGCTGAATACAATGCTGCTACATATATACATGCACCCAGAAAGCAAGTCAAAACTTCATGTTTTTATTGTGGTAAGGATGGTCACATGATGCATGATTGTCCTATTATGAAGTTTGATGGTTTGACAACATGTAACAAAATGAATGTTTTTAACAACTCAAGGAGGTTTGCAAATAAGGAAAATTTTCATGCTGAAAACCATGTAGTTTGCCAAACAAAGGTTCAATGTTTCAAATGTGGGAAATCTGGCCATACAGTCAAGAACTATTGGCAAAGAAAAGGGAAAAACAAAGTTCACGCTCAAAATGATAAAATCCCTATCCACACACAGAAATTCACTACTTTTCCATTCATGAAAATTATGAACCGTTCTGGTTGTTGTAATTACTGTGGTATTCTTGGTCGTACAATGCATGACTGTCTCTTGATGGATTTTGATGACTTCAATGCTTGGAAACTCTAGAAAACACCTGCCAAAGGTGTTACTCACCCTCAAGGACCCAAGAGATGTTGGGTACCTAAGAACTTCAAATGAGGATCTATTTTTGCAGGAGTGCCTTGAACAAAAAGAAGAATAAAAGGGGGTTCAATGACGCAAGGCACCCTTGGTTGGTAAATCCCATTTCTACTCTTAAGTGTTAAGTGTGCTAGCTCAAATGTTTCCCTCTAGTCATTTCAGAAATCTTGTTTTAATTGTGTCAATCTGGTCTTTACTATTTTTATGATAGTTGTGTATCACTGACATAGGTATATTAAATGGTGACTGGTGGAAAGATAGTTCAGTCTGTCTGAAAACCTTCATTATGCGTGAGCACATGCTCCGCCAGGTACCATGAGAGTTGGTGTACTGCTGCATAGAGTCCTTGAATTGAATAAGTGAGAGAAAGGTTGAATTGTGTGTTTTAAATGTGTTGTATACAGAGTCAGTGTGTGCATGGGTCTGCATTTCAAATATCATACTTTGCTGACATGAAGTGTCATACATTAGCTTGATGAATCTGTTCTTCATACATAAGTGCACTACATTTTAACCCATCTTCATGCATGACCCAAGGGTATTTCAAATGGTGATGTGCAGAAAGGCATGTTAGGCTAGTTTGAAAGCCATCACTATGCGTGAGTGTTTGTAACTCCGCCTAGTACCATGGGTCAACCCAGCATTTAGAACTAAGCAGACCTTCAAAAATCTATGTTCGCAAACCACTTGCATATGTCTGATGTATAGTTCAGTCTTCAGTGCATTTAGTAAGGGGGAGTATGCATTTAAGTTTTGATATTGTCAGTAGTCAAATATTTCTAACCTCTTACTAAACATGCATAAATTGTATTAGATAGGGGGAGTTAGGTCATAGCTAGGTCTGTTCAATATGTCATTTCTGATTGGGTTGCATGTCATTATTGTCCAAAAAAAATCCAAAAAGATAATTCAAAGTTCATGCTCACACTTAAGGAAATCAAATGTCTACAAAAGAGTTATTCTTCCGAACAACTATCAAGTGTTTTTGCTGAAAGAATGAAGTCGGTGAGAATTGGGGTTCTGTAGAGCTGCTGCTTCGACTCACTCCCCATGTTGAGTCGACTCAACAGTTCATTCTGAAAAAATATGACCTTCTGTTAAACACTAGTGTGTCAACTCACTGTGAATCCTAGATCGACACCCCAGTTTGAGAACTGGCTCTCACTACATTTTCTATTGTCCTGTGAGCCTCAATGGACTAAGTTGCACTCCCATCTTCTAACAATGACTTCCCATGTGATCTTCACCCTCTTTCCTTGGTTTGGTTCATCTGAAATTGCACTGAGCTCACAATTTCAGGTTGTGCAAATTCTTTCTTTAGTTTTATGCATCCGTTAAGGGGGAGCTTTCTGAAAATATTCTTGGAGTCTGCTTTCTCAGGGAAAGAACAAGTAATCTGTTAACCTTGTCCAGGCTCTGATACTTCAAAGAATTTGAATCTCTTTGGAACTTCTAAAATCTTCCCTATGCGTCATTGATTATGAGTGTTATGTATACATCCTAGAGACACTTTCTACTTGGCAGAAATTTCCTAAACTAATCTGAATTTAGGAGGATTCTAGTCTGATTGTGTATCTCATAAACCTGAGCAAACTTCATGTAAGAATCTTCTATTATGAGGCTCTGTGTCTACCCAGAGTATATTCAGCTGGTTTAAGCTTAATAAATTCATGAGTTTAAAGATAAAGGTCTTGAAAATGCTTGTATTCAGAGATAATGGACCTCAACTAGTCTGTGTATGTTGTGTCCTGTCATACCTATTGAAATTTGAAAGTTTCTAATACCACAGGCAATCCCAGGGTGAGAAACTTAAATTGAGTATTGTTTCTTAAACACGGTTCACTGACAAATCCCCAAGGCAATATAATTTAGAGCAATAACAATGGTTCACTGAGAAACATTTGTTCATTTACCTCTGAAGTTTAGTTGACGGTGTGATGAAGTGCCACTATTATCTCTGAATAAAAATATTACAAAGCAAGGCAGAGCAATGGCATATAGCTCACTAAGAAACTAAGTCCCTTCCCTAGTGAAGTGGAGTGGACAAAGTCATGATTAGTGTGCTACCTCTGTTCAAAGAGAAGCAAGATGGTTAGTCATACTGAGTAACTAGGGGTGCTGGCGTCTGATCAACGTGCATCCTTATGTCAAAAAGTGTGTGCTACGTCTGATTGCTCTTTAAATTTTTTTTTGAATGTGGTAGCAATAAAAAGGAAAAATTGCTGAATCCCTGGGGTTAAGTCAAAAATGTCATAAGTGTATAAGTCTTAATACTAACTTAAGTTCCTCCCAAAGGGGTCAAATAGAATTTGATGAGTAAGGTGAAGAAAGGTTAAACATGATTCCAACATGCCATATTGCTTTATTTCCATTAAGTCTGAGTGCAAATTTTTTTTTCAAAGATTGCAATTGATAAACTCAGAGTTTCTTGTACTTGAACCAATCAGGTTGAAACGGGTTATGTCATTAGTGGCTTTATAATAGAGGAGTCTAAAAAATCTGTAAACTCTGGTTTATGAGGCATCTATCAGACTATGAATCTCACTGACCTTATTATTCTGGAAAATCTCTTGCCTGTAATAATTGGTATCAGACTACAAATTTCTCTGACTTTGTCAGTCTGGGAAGTGCCTTCATGCAAAATCCCTCAAACACACTATTCCTACTAGAACTCTCCTCAATTCACTATCTGGCAGATTTATGGAAGTCCTTGTGCCTACAATACTTCTCTCAAAACATTACTCTTTCTCATTTTTTTTCTGACAATTGTCATCAATTGGTATTGCTCAATCTACAGCTTCACTTGACACATGTTCTTTTAAACTGTCTGCCAGAGCTTTCAATCAGTATCAATTGGTATCCAAGATTTTCAATTGGTATCAATTCGTGCTTGCTACAGTCCTTGCTAAAAATTATTGAACTATTTGGCAATTTCACCCACTTGGTATCAATCCTTCACTACTCAGATCTGCATGCGTAGTTTTCTGTCTGAAAATCTGCTCACCATTACTCATGTTTTGGGAACGTGGCTGCATGCTATCACCATTGTCTGAATGTGCTATCATCACTACCAGTTTTAGATGTTGAAAAATTCTTGCTAGAAAGGTTTTCTGTCTGAATGTCATAATCTGCCTGAAGTTGCAATTTGAATCTGTTATGATTCAATTTGGTCAATCTCCAAAAGTCAACTAGTGATGTCAAACTCTATGTCTTTTTGCTCATGTCAAAGGGGGAGAGAGTTTGATAGCCATTATTTCAAAAGAGAATTTGATTAATGTGGTTTACATAATAACTATAATGACTCATAGTTGCCCTCATCAAAAAGGGGGAGAATGTTTTGTCCCTGATTTTGATAATGTCAAATTATGACTCATTGGTGAGTCTGTATAGTTAGTGATGATGTCAACTAAACACTTCTGAATTCTGTGAAAAGAAAATGTTGACTCAGGTTCAGTCCAAAAATTCAAGAACACAAGCTAATGAAGTCAACCTGACAGTCTTCCATGCAGAACACAAGCTAAGCCTAGCTGACAGACTTCCCTGCAGAACACATGTTATCAAAAGCTACAATGATGAAAAGAAAAGGCTAGAATCTGCTCAAGTTGCAAGGGGCCTTAGTCTTGCAGAAATGCAAATGGCTGAGTCAGTCTAGCATTCAGTTCAACAAATATGAAATCTCACCTCTGGAGTTCAGTCCAGAAAATGATAAGTCCAGTTCAGCTGTGCCACAAGAACTGAGCAAAATTGCTTGAATCATTTATCTTATAAGTGGGCTGAACTATGTGCAAAACATGAAAACATTCAGTTAATAGTTATGCCACACAAGTCCACAGATCTGTCTCTGGTAGAAGATCCAGTTTGCCAGCTAGCAGAGTTCAGCTAGTATGAAAAAGTTTGTTGACTTTTTGCATTCAAGTATCAGAACCTCAATAGGTTTAATGCAATCTTAACAAGTCTTATTGAGGTCTTCTAAGTACCTTTGGATATGGCGTGAAAAGGAAGAAGTTCAGAAAACTTAACAACAGCTTGAGTGGGTCGACGCAATGAAGTCTTGCGTCATTGCATCAAGGCTCAATAGAGTAGTAGCTTAACTGAACTCCACAGTTCTACTCAAGTTCAGCAAGCTCAGGCCATTAAGAAGCAAGTCAAGCCTTCTGAGCCGTAAGTGAGACCAATTCAAGAAGATTTACGCCATGTCTTTGAGCAATTATGAGGACGATAATGAAGGCAGAAATTCAGTTCACAAGAGGGAGATGTGAACAGTTAATGGGGTTGTCCAGCAGATGTTAAGCTAAATAGCAATATGCCAGCTGAAGTGCGTCGAACCCATCTACATAGTAGGTCGACGCATCAGAAGTAAATAACAAGCATGCACAAGTCAGCAGTCTCTATGAAAGAAGTGCGTCGACCTCATCTGCACTATGTGTCGATGCATCTGAAGAATTTTAGCCCAGCACATGATGTACTTAACTAGAACACGTGGCTATGATGTCCAGTGCCTGGCACGCAATCCAAGAGCACACGAGATTACTTCTGAAGTGCTTTTGAGTGAGAATAATTCATCTGTGAGGTGAATACATTTGAAAGAGTCCTAAAATCAGTTAACTACTCAGTCCTCTATCTGCAACTCACGCAAGGCCTTTATACTCAGCAGAAAAGAAGGCTCTCAAAGAGGGTAACTCGACTTAAGCCAGTTTCAAGTCAAGTTGCACCTTCATCCAGAAGCTGCAGTATGAAGGATTCAAGCATAAGTCTACTTAAACCAATTTTAAGTTGAGTTGACAGTCTATCTAGAAGTCTGCAGTATGAAGGATTCAAGCTTAAGTCGACTTGAACCAGTTTCAAGTCGAGTTGCACAGTCTGTCCAGAAGCTATAGTGTGAAGACTTTGAGCCCAAGTCGACTTGAGGCCAGGCTAAGTCGACTTGACGACACTCCCTGAAAGCCCCACTCAATGGATCCAAGGCTAAGTCGAGTTAGACTTCCTCAACTCGACTTAAACCGGCAACTGTCTAGTGAACCCTAAATGGGACCCATCCTTAGCACATGATCCCAAGCAATGATTGGTGGGATCCGTACATACGAGAAAGAAGCCACTAGAAGGAATCTTTTTGGAGGGAAAACTTTTTCATCCTAACTACCTCTGACAAATGGTTCCCATGAGATATTCCCAGTGGAAGATATTAGCACAAAATTGGTTGAACTTTCTAGTGTCCGTGAAGGAGGTAAAAGGGGGGAAAGAAAGTGGGAGAGCATGGGTGTGCCAGAGAAGAATAGGGCTGAACAGAACTCTTATAGGAAGTCCATGATAGATCATCCGAGGAGAAGGAAGATTGAAGAGAAGAGAAGAAGAAGAATCTGAGAAGACAAGAACGAGAGAAAGCAGAAATTGAGATTAAGCAAGCTAGTCCGTGTTGAATCAAGACAAAGGAAGGAAGAAGTTTAAAAAATTGGTTTTCTAGTGAAATGTCTTCAACAGAAGAAACATCGATTCCCAACTGTCTTTTGGTTTTGTTGTTACTACTTTGCTTCTATCTTGATTGTATTTTTCCTTTTTCTTGGTTACTACAATCATATCATTTTGGTTGGTGCCTAACCATGCTTGGGGGTGCGGTGAGGTGGTTTGCAGAGAACTCCACTATGCAGTTTTTGGTTCTGGGTGGCCAGAACCCTTGAGGAAGGTGTTCCTTAGTGGCCACGTTGAGCAGCTAGTCTGATTGTGTGGGTTGCACGATCAGGTTGTGCACAGCAGTGGCTGCGCACTTTGCACACTGTGTGATCAGTGTGGGTGTGAGGATATGTTCCTCACTCAAGGTATTTGGCAGTGGTTTGTAGTAGAGTTTCTCCACGTTCTTGCTTTGTGCAACGGAAGCCTCACTTGGTTGAGTGAGGGGTGGACGTAGGTCTGCGGGGTGCAGACTGAACCACCTTAAAATTCTGTGTGAAGTGGGTTGATTTTTGTGTGATTGTTCCTTATCTTCTATCACATGTTCATAGGATGGTTTGTTCATAAACATGTCAGCTTGATATACTTAGTTTCAGTATCTGTCTGTTCAGTTTACACATACATCTGTGGTGTGGATGATTCAGGTTCTGTCTCAGGTTTAGTTCTTTACTGTCTGAACTCATTTGGCTATCTGTCTGACCAGAATTGTACGTATTGCATCTAAGTCATTGGCATCATTGGTTTAATTGGTATCTAGTTAATTAGTTTCAAATAAACTTTAATTGGGGATAGATCTGCTATAGGATCTATTCACCCCCCCTCTATATCTAATTGTGCACCCAACAAGGTATACTTGGACTGGTTGATGAAGCACCCATCAATTGTCTGGGTTACCAGCAATCCAAGGAAGAATTGAAGTTCTCTCATTAGGCTCATTTCAAATTCATTTGTCACCAGGTCAGCAAACTCTTTGCACATCTCAGGGTTAGCTGAACCAAAAATAATGTCATCCACGTAAATCTGTACAACAATAATATGACCGTGGGAAATCTTGGTGAACAGGGTTTGATCAATCTTACCTCGGTTGTAGCTTTTGCGGACCAGAAAGACACTCAACCTGTCATACCAGGCTCTTCGAGCCTACTTCAGTCCATATAAGGCCTTTTTCAACTTGAAAACATGATTGGGAAAATGAGGATCTTCAAATCTAGGGAGTTGTTCAATGAAAACTTCCTCCTTTATTATTCCATTGAGAAATGCACTTTTTACATCCATTTGCTGCAATTTTATTCGAAGTGAGCATGCAAAGGCTAATAATATTATTATTGCTCTAACCTAGCTACATGAGCATAAGATTCTTCAAAGTCTATCCCAAATTCCTGATTATAACCCTTAGCTACCAGCCTAGCCTTGTTTCTAGTAATTACACCATCCTTATTCAATTTATTTTTAAGCACCCATCTAGTTCCTATCATTGATTTCTTGATCGGTCTGGGAACTAAGATCCACACTTTATTTCTTTCAAATTGGTTTAATTCTTCGTGCATAGCATTTATATATGATTCATCAATTAATGCCTCCTCATTATTTTTGGGTTCAATTTGAGAAACTAAGGCAATCAGATCTTGAGCATTGACTTCCTTATAAAAGGATCTTATTCTATGTGGGTCATGTAGATTTTCAATAATGTTTTGAACATGATGGTCCTTGAGAATTTTGATGTCTCTAGATGACTCACCTGATTCAGTTGACACCGACCTGATCGGCTGATCATCTTCTAATGCCTTTGCTGGCCCTTGTTCTTCTTTTGCTTGATCTTCCTTTGTTTCCAAAAATTCTCCATCTACACCTTGATCCCTGTCATTATTAGATTTGTCAGACAAATCAGTTTCTTCAACAAAAATGACATGAGGTGTTTCTTCTACAGTCTTATTTTTAGAATTAAAAACCCTATATGCTCTAGACTTGTCCGAGTAGCCTAGAAAGATGCCCATGTCACTCTTAGCTTCAAATTTATCAAGATCCATTTTGTCATTGTTATGAATATACCATTTTGATATGAAAACTCTAAAGTAAGCTAAGTTGGGCTTCTTACCTTTGAGTAGCTCATAAGGGATTTTCTTATGCTTGGGTCTTACGATGGCTCGGTTGATAATATAGCATGTTGTGCAGGCCACCTCTGCCCAAAATCACCTTGGTAGTTTGCTTTATGCTAGCATGGTTCGAGCTATCTCCACTATAGTTCGGTTCTTTCTCTCCATAACTCCATTTTGTTTGGGTGTCCTAGGAGATGACAACTTGTGAGTCAGGCCCTCTTGACTGCAGAAATCAGTAAAAGAATACTTGTCAAACTCTCCTCCATGATCAGATAAAATAGTGCAGATTCTAAACTTACCCTCATGCTTTACTTTTCAGAAGAAATTTTGAAATTCAGAGAAAGCATCATTCTTGTGAGCTAAAAAGAAAATCCAAGTAAAGAGAGTAAAGTCATCAACTATAACATAACCAAATCTCTTCCCACTCAAGTTGGTTGCCCTAGTTGGTCCAAATAAATACATATGAAGCAATTCAAGAGGCATTGATGACATGGGTTAAGTTCTAAGTTTGAATGATTTTCTAGTTTGTTTTCATAGGGAGCATGCTTCACAAGTTTTGATGTTCTTGTTAAACGACAATTTAGGTAAGCCCTTAACCATATCATGTTTAACAAGATTGTGCAACACATGATAACTTACATGCCCTAGTTTTCTATGCCACAACCATGCACTTTCAGTTTGATTGGCAGTTAAGCACAAGTTTTTATTAAACGACTAATCTAAGTCTACCATGTAAACATTATTCACTCTATGACCCAAGAACTTGACTTCATCAGAACCTACTTCAAATATTTGACATTTATTAGTATCAAATAAAACTCTGTGACCTCCGTCACACAACTAATTGATGCTCAAGAGATTGTGCTACAAACCCTCAACTAGCATAACATTTTCAATGGAGTTTTCAAAGTTCTTACCCACTATTCTTGATGCAATTATTTTTCCCTTGTCTTTTCCTCCAAACTTCACCTGTCCCGACTCTATCTTGACTATTTGACTGAATTTCCTTCTGTCTCCTGTCATGTGCCTCGAGCAGCCACTGTCTAGGTATCATCTGTTGTGTTCGGCTGCTAGGCATTCCTACAATCATAATTCAAGCAAAAAGCTTTGGAACCCAAGTAAATTTGGGTCTCTTGTCACTATTCACTTCATGTAGAAATGATTTAGGAATCCAGATTTGTCTGATAATTTTAGTATTTATGTTGGACTAGTGTTGTGTACTCAGGAGGTGTTTCGATTAGTCCTGTTGTGATTGTTCTAGTAACTGCCCCTGTTGAACTAAGATCTGTGATTGATTCTATTGTTTTTATTGTTGTGTCCACCCCTATAGGATTGTGCATAAGAATAGAACCCTCTGTTCCTGTGTGAGTGCACACAAAAATTATTGTTCCATCGAGGCCTATATGCCCCCTGGTGGTCAGGGAAGTACTTTCCTTGTTTACCAATGTTAGGTTTTTGATTAGATTGAACAGCTCTGTTTGCTACCCTCTACACAGGATGAGAGTGGGTCTGTTGAGTTAGTCGAGTGGCTGGTCTCTGAATGGTCGACATCTGTTGACTGATTGTAGCCTTGTTATTACTCTGTGAAGTTGATCCCATCCTAAAATATTGAGGTGTGACCAGTTTCCCTTTAGGTCTTTCAAAATCAAATGACATGGTTTTCAGACCAAATTCTTTCTTGTTTACAGTATTAAATCCTAGACCTTCTTTATTAAAATTCACCTTAGTGCCCAACATTGCATCAAGGGTTTCTTTCTCTTGGTAAGTCTCTCTAAGACAATTTGTTTGTCCTTGAGTTCCTTTTCAGCTTTTTCCAATCTCTGTTGGATTTCATGATTAACACTTTTTATGGCCTCACATTTTTCCAAATTCAATTGACTCTCTCTCTGACTATCCTGATTTTTTAGTTTGAGTTCATCTATTTATTTTTCAAGACTTCCCTTCTCTGATCTAAGATGTTCAAGTTCACTTTTCAATTCGTTTGAATCCTCCATCTATTTTTTAAGATCTTCATTTTCAACTTTCAAACATTCCAATTTATCTTTAATTGAATGGTCATAAACAAGGTTATTGATTTTCCTTTTTAACTATTTATTTTCTTTTCTAAAATTCTCATATTTCGCAAGTAAATCAACATAGGCATCTCCCAATCTTCAATTGAAAAATTATCAAAAGGGGAAGTTACCTCCTCATCATAGTCATCGGCCATCAGACATAGCCTATCTTCATCTTCTTCAGTCGAGGAACTCTCATCAACTTATTCATCATTACTCCATGTGTATATCATAGCGTTGGGCTTAATTGTTTTCCTCATCAACTCCGAGCATTGTCCACGCATATGCCCATGCTTCCTACATTGACAATAGATAACATGATCAATTTTCTTGGATTGGTCTATCTTGGCAATTGGAGCTCTGCTTACCTGAGCGGTCTTCCTTTTCTTCTGAAATTTACTCTTCCTCCCTCTCAGAAATTTCTTAAACTCTCGGGTGAGAAGTGCATGATCATCTACGCTTCCTTCATCTAATTCTCCTCATCAGACTTACTAGACTCTGTAGAACTTTCAGAAACTTTGAGAGCCACTGTTTTCTTCTTTCCTTTCAAGTCTTCCTCATTTCTTTTCAAATTTAGCTCATAAGTCATGAGCAATCCTATCAATTCGTCAACTGACATAACTGACAAATTCTTGGAATCCTTGATTACTTTGGCTTTGGTGTGCCACATAGGAGTGAGTGATCTGAGGATTTTCCTAACTACTTCACTGTCAGAATATTCCTTACCTAGGGACTTTAAGTTGTTGGTAAGTTGGGTTAATCTAGCATACATTTCTGAGATAGATTCGTCAGGTTTCATTTTAAACATTTCATAGTTAGAAATAGGCATGTTAGCCTTGGTTGCTCTTACCTCAGAAGTTCCTTCATAGATTAGCTCAAGCCTGTCCCACATCTCCTTTACTGATCTACAAGTGGATACTCTAGAGTATTCAGTGGGATGGATAGCGCATTGCATTATGTTCATCATACTCCAGTTGATGGTGGACATTCTGATTTGCTCCCTAGTCCAGGTGTCTTCCCGCTTCTGGTAGTTGAAATGGACTTCGACTCACCATTCGCCAGATCTCATGATCCTGTGCTCAAAGAAATATTTTCATTCTATTTTTCCAATAGCTGTAGTTAGAACCATCGAAGAAGGGAGGTCGGTTAATGGAATGGCCTTCAACTATAAAGCTTCGAAGCACATTGCCCTCAGATCTCCCCTAGTCATTGTGCCACATTATGGGGAACCCTCTCTGATACCAATTGATAGTTGGATGAGTAGATCTAGAAGGGGGGGTTGAATAGATCGACTCTAAAAAAATTACTCAGTTGCACAAATCAAAAGAACATGAAAACTTGTTCAGGCATTATATCAAATACTAAATCTATCCTTGAATAGGACATCAGTAGAATCACTTGTAATTGTCCGTGAATCCTGGATCAGCAGTGCATTGAACTACCCAAGACCAAAGCGTGTGTGATGTAAAGATATATCAGATGTGTTAAATAAACAATGAGTAGCGAAGTCAGTACCCTGTGAGTGGAGGAAGAAGAAAGTGATCAATCACACGAAGAGCAAGCCACTACACAGTATTTTTAGGTGGTTCGATTGTAAACCCGCAACCTACGTCCACCCCTCACTAGATTAGTGAGGCTTCACTACTTGCAAGTTACACACACACACACACACAAGCAAATTCAATCCACAGACAACCGCTGACTTACAGCTTGAACTGGAGGAACACTTTCCTCACACTGCTGATTCACAGCTTACATCCAAATTCGATCCCAGAATAGGGTATCGGAAGAACACACACACATAGACAAAGTAGAAAATGAGAGAACCAAAAATGAAAATGGAAGAAGCACAATGTTGCTCCAGACAAAGATTTGGGAGCTTTTCTGATAGACAATGGCGTTGATGATAGAACTCTCAATCAGATCCGGAATCCCCTCATGCTGAGTCGCGAAGAGTCATAGAATAGATGGGTGTACTGATACCCACAGATGGAGTATCTATAGACGAATTAGAGGGGGGTGAATAGATCGGTCACCCACTAAAAACTTACTACAGTAGAAATAATTGCGGAATATAATCAAACGGTTGTAGGACGACCGGAAGGCACTTAATCACAACCAGAATGAAACAAATCGAACAGATCGGCTCTCACGCGATCCTAAACAATCATCTACTGAGCGATGAATAGAAATGAAGGACAAATGCAAACCACAATCAATCGCACAGTGGAGAGTAGAATTTTAAGGTGGTTTGACCTCAAACCCAAGGTCTACGTCCACCCCACACTCAAACTAGAGTGTGGCTTAACTGCTGTTACACAGCTTCCGCTGATCCACAGCTTCGGGGTAAAAACCCTACAACCGCTGGGCCTTACAGCTTATGCCGACCAGAGGATACCACACCTCTGCAACCGCTGGGGCTTACAGCTTTACCCATCCTGAGGATACCACACCTTTGCAACGTTGGGGGTTACCGCTTCACCCGTCCAGAGGATAGCACACCTCTACCCGCTGAGCGTCACAGCTTGCTCCGCAGACAAACAACTTGAAAAAGAGTTTCTAAAATGAAAAAGAAACAGACGAAGAAACAAGAATCCACAATGGAATATAGCTCAACACTGAGCGAATTCAGCTCCGGTTCTAAACTAGGAGACTGAAGAACCACCTTTCTCTCTTAATTCTCTCAAAACACTTCTCTCAGAACTCTCTTTCTTTTCTGCTCTCTCTGTCTTCTTTTTCTTTCTGGATCGTACAGGCGCTAGCTCTCTCTTCTTCAGCTCTCAATTACTCAATCTGCTCTTCCGGCACGACCAGTCTTCTCTTGAAGGAGAAGCTTCATATATATAGTGATAGCAGAGAGTTAGGGCGTGTGCTCTCCACGATTCCCGCCCATACACCTTGGTCACGTGGCATCATCCCAGCTTACTACTTTACACGTGTCACAATCCTGGCACCTCATCCAGTCTTGGATCACGTGCCATTCTTAACCTTCACGAAAAGGCATCTATCAAGGCATCAGACATAAAGTCACCTTCAGATAGTTATACGCGTTATAAAGAGATTGCACGGAGTAAATATCTGACAGAGTTGAAGTGCACAGACTCAATATGGCATTCACACACACACATGCACAGACTCAACATTTATGCACAACATATGCACAGACTTGATTACGGATGCACTGACTATGTATATGCAATGTGCAAGTGTTGCACAGACCTACAATGCAGTACACAGTGATTTGCATAGACTAGCACCATGCACCGACTTGGAAACTCATGTGCACAAGATCGAGCATGAGGCAAAAGATGCACCGATGCAAGGGTTGCACCGACCGTGCTTGTGCTATACGAGAAGATTGCACCGACTATGTGTGCTTGTGCATGAAGTGAAAACGTGCACTGACCTAGCATATGCACGGACCTTAAGCGCTCACAGTAAGAGCTGCACTGACCTAATGAAGACATTGCACCGAGGCAATACTTGCACCGAGACGCAAAGTGAGACGCAAACAGAGATGCTGGATATGCACCGAGTCTAAGCTATGAGAGACGCAAAGTAAGATAGACACATGCACTGACCTAGTCCTCAAGAGACGCAGTATAAGACGGAGACAGAACGTGCACCGACTTGCGTCTTCCTAATGCAAAGATTGCACGGACATGCAAGACATGAACTTCACCCATATGCACTGACCTATATGCTAGGTGACACATGAGACGCAAATATATGATATATGCAAATGTGTGCCTGCAACCCAATCATTCAATCTTTCATGCAAACCCATGGTGACTCATAGTTTTGCTATCATCAAAACCATAGGGGCACAACAATCTCCCCCTTTTTGATGATGGCAACACTATGAGTCACACTGACTCATGTCAAATTATTCTCCCCCTTTGACTTCAGTAAAAAGAAAATAGTTTGAGAGAGAGAAATACAAACATTCATTATATGATTGAATTAAAATGCTGCCCCTGAATATATGACTCTCCCCGAAGAGACGTAATGTCTCTCAATCTCTCTAAGTTCTCCCCCTTTGAAGCAGTATAAACAATTCTCTGCCTTTGACATCCACAAAATAGGAGGAAAGGAAGATAAGAGATATATGGAAATTAGGGAGGATGAAGGAGACTGAATAACATTCTATGCAATGGTTCAGGAAATGATCAAATTATAAAACAACCCTTAATATATAACAGTCAACAATGTGCATTCTTAATTAGATTCAAGTTTAACAGTTATAGAAAGTAGAGTAAAGCAACTGACTTCCTGAAATAGGGCTATAGACCCCGTTTATAGAAATGAACCAAAAACACATAGCCATAATAAACTAAGTCAGGACAGTACCCTACTGATTTCAGAAATAGTGAATATCAAGGAAAGTCACTTGAATTTGTATTGAAGTAAAACAGATGACACTCAATGACTTTTGTTTTCCAAGGGTTACAGCAGTTCATTTTCACTTCTGGTTTCTGAATCTGAACTCATTGAACAGACAAGTGTCATTTATGCCGTTGACATTAGGTGTACACCTTGATCAGAGGCCAGTACCCCTAGTTACTAAGCATAAACTACTATATCTGTTTCTGATCAAAAGCTACAAAGATAGTTTGCACCTTTGACATTAAGGGTACACCTTGATCAGAGGCCAGTACCCCTAGTTACTCAGTGAAACCACCCATATAGATTTGACCAAATGAATAGAGTTAACCTGAAGCACTTCATGACTTAAGGTATTCTCCATTTCTTTGATGGAGGCCTCAGTTTCTCAGTGCAATTCAGTCATTGCTATGTCACTTTGTTCATTTCTTTTCTTTGAATGATCTTATTTCTGCTGTCCTTATAACTTTTTAGAGTGACTGTTTAAAGACAATACACAATCTAGTTTTCTCCATCTAGACTTCACTAAGTCTGTTATGTTCAGGTACAGTGAAGACCTTTTATATTCTAACTATGAGAAAAAAGATTAAGAGCTATAAACAATTTCTAACACCATATTTTCTAATGAACAGTCTCTGAACTATTCAGTCTATTAAGGTTAAACATTCAATTCAGTCAAGAAGCAACATCGATTCTTATAAATGAAGAGTTGCGATAACTGTAGCTTACTGTAATGAACCGATAGCAAGACTGGTATTCAATCAGGGTGAAAGAAATAAACAAGAAAGAGCAGTGTAGACACGCCATTCCTGACGTCTCATGAGAAAGTCTCATATTACTATACAACGCCCCGCAACGGCTTACGCATTTTGAATCACTCGAGTGCTTCCTTTTCTCGGGTCTTCTTCTGCCTTTTTCGGCATTCGGAATCGTCTCGTCACGGCATTCGGACAGAATCAACACCAGTCAGACGTATCAAGAGGTTCCGGAACCAAGATGTTGACTGCCGGGCGGCCGCCGATTGAGGACCCGGGTGGGTCTTAATGGGGGCGTCCAGGCCTCTGGACGCCCCCATATTTCTAATTTATTTTATTTCTTTTCTCAGGGCCCAAAACTAATTAAAATATATATATATATATATATATATATATTAATGGAGGCGTCCAGGCCCCTGGACGCCTCCATAAAAAAAATAATAAAAAAAATGTTTGTAAAATGCCAGTTGGCATAAAAAAATAAATAAAAAATATATATATATATTAATGGAGGCGTCCAGACCCCTGGACGCCTCCATAAAAACAAATAAAAAAATCAAAATGCCAGCCATGGTATAAAAGACAAAAGAAAAATAAAAAAATAATATAATTTTGGAGGCGTCCAGCCTCCATCAAAACCCTCACGGGCGCCGGCCACCGAACGACGGTTTGTCGTGTGTGAAAAAATCTAAAATATGGAGACGTCCAGCCAGCTGGACGCGCCCATTTCTGAATCACGGGGCGCCGCTCACAAAACCACGCGTTGTGCCAAACCGCGTGCGGCCGTCGTCGGTTTTCGGTGGACCTGTTTGAGGCGTCCGGGACCCTGGACGCCTCCACAAAAATATTCCAAAAAATAAATAAAAATAGAATAAAATATTATTTCGGCCCTGATGGAGGTGTCCAGGGTCCTGGACGCCTCCGCCCTCCGGAGCCCTATAAATAGAGGCCCACCCCCTCAGTTCTGGAGGAGCTTGGAAGTGATCCGATAGGCTGCCGGAGCCTAGAGGCTACGGAGTCATTTTCTAACCCGTGGGTTCTTTTGTAGGTGGAGGTTCTGCCAGCTTCTCGGGTGCTCACGCTCGTGAGAGGAAGGTCGTCTTCATCCACCGCGCTTCCACGTCGTCCCCACGCTGCTGGAGCTCCGCCGGATTTCACCCTCGGCTCATCCAATAAGCTTTTTCTTCCCCTTTTTTCTTCGTAGTTCTTTTGCATTCATCATCTCGCATCCTCTATCCCCCTTCATAAGGGCGCCTCTTCTTTTATACTTCTTGCATCCATCATCTCATTTTCCTCCTACTCGAGTCCGAGAGGGGTTTAAAAGATAACACCAACCAGGTGTGTGTCTTGTCATCATTTCGTTATTTTTATCGCAAGGATTTGAATACTACACCTCCATCTTTCTAATCCACTTGTCATTTGTTTGTCGTTGTTTTGCAAGGGTAGCCGAGGAAAGCCCTCTCCGTCGGCCGGCCGGAGGGAGAGGAAGAAGCAACCCGCCATCTCCCGCTCTTGAGGTAGGCGCGATCACTTTCTTATTTTGGGGTCTTTCGGCCCCTGGCGATCACATCTTATTTTCGAGGCCGCGGCGAGTCACTTCCCCAATGGCCGTTTAAATTTCCGTTCTTATATTCTCTTTATACTCTGTTATATTCTGCTCATATTCTCGAGGCCGCGGCGAGTCACTTCCCCAATGGCCGTTTAAATTCCCATTTTTATATGTTATATTCTTATCTATTCGTGTTCTCGAGGCCGCGGCGAGTCACTTCCCCAATGGCCGTTTAAATTCACGTTCTTATACGTTATATTCTTATCTGTTTGTGTTCTCGAGGCCGCGGCGAGTCACTTCCCCAATGGCCGTTTAAATTCCCGCTCTTTGTATTCTCTCTATATTCTGTCATCTTATTATCTGCTCATATTCTCGAGGCCGCGGCGAGTCACTTCCCCAATGGCCGTTTCAATTCTTGTTATTTAATTTTTGCACCATTCCCGTCCCCCCGAGGCCGCGGCGAGTCACTTCCCGCTATGGCCGTTTAAACCCTATATTTTGCTATATCACACTTGTCCCGCTCGCCCCGCCGGAGCAATCTCCCGTGGTGGCCCCTTCTCTCTCTTCTCTTATTTCTGTGTTGCAGCAAACAAACACCAAAAGAAAGAAAAGAGGAGCCCGCGCGGGCTCCGCGTCCTCTCCGCTCTTCCCCGAACCGCGTGACGTCGCTCACAGATTGGCGATCACGGTGGGACCTCTACTGCTTCCTTTCGGCTACCCTTGCAAGTTCGGCACCACCCGTGCCTCTCCACCTTCGCGCCCGCGCGCGCCCCCGTTGTGCTCACGGCAGCACCGTCAGTTTTGATTGGTTCTTTGTTTATTATATGTCTGTTATTTCTGTTGTTTTCCCACTCCATATATCTGTCAGCATTCCATTGCATACATCCATTCCTCTTTTCTATCATTTTTTTCATTTTTTGAGGATCACCCTTTCCCGGTGAAGGAAGGACTCTCCGTTTGGGAATTCCTCTCAACGGACTAGAATCTCCTACACTGGGACCTCCGTAAGTCCCCGACATCGAAGAATCTCCTCTTCGTTCACTGGGCTGGTTGTACCATTGAAGTTCCCCGGAGTTAGTCATTTCATTCGTGGTGAGACGAGAGACCCTAGCTGACACGGCGGTGAAACAAAAATAAACTAGGGTCCCCATTTTGTGTGAACTTCGGATCTCACTAAAAATACAAAAAAAAAATCATCAAAATCAAAACACAAAAAAGGGCGTAAAGGCATCCACTTGTTTGATAATCTCTGCTACCTACTTGCTAGTGTATGTTTTTGCGTTCTGGGAAAACTGTGAGCATGTCTCACGAGTCTTTTGAGGAGAACCACCCTAGCCGTGGTTTGTCAGCCGACCCGCGAGTCTATGCTATGGACTCGGGTCCTTCTCATGACCCCTCGCATGAGGTGCAGGTTATTACCGGGGACACGTCCCCGCCACAGGATATCACTTCCTTACTGGGCGTCCTCACCAACACGGAGCTTACCTCTGAACAGCTCCGGGCCTTCCAGGCCATTCTAAAAGGGAAATCTATTTCCCCCACGCCCCAGGAGTCAACTCCGGCCATCGCACCTCTCCAAGAGTCCGTGCAGGCCATTCCATCTCCCTCATTGGCGCAAGCCATCCAGTCTCCCTCGCTTCAAGGACAAGCGAGCCAACAACCACCCTCATTCCAGTTCCCATCACAATCTCAAACTCCCGTTGTTCCCCAGACACCGCTTCAGCCGGGGCCAACTGTCGGCGGTCCGACAGCTCCCTCTCATTCTGGGTTTCCCCCTCAAGTCTCCGGGAGACAGTTTCTCCCCCAGTGGCAAGTGCCACCTTCACCCCCAGAGGAGCTCGCCCAATCGCTCCTCAATAGGTTCAACCGCATGGACGAGCAGTTTCAAAATCTAAGAAGGATGGTGGACGTGAAAGCCACCCCGGAGGTTGCTTTGCCAATCCTTCCCGTCATTCATCTTCCTCCCTCCAAAATGCCCACGTACCGCAGATACAATGGTACCGGCAACCCCTTCATTCATCTCAAGGATTTCATGTATGAGTCCTCTTACTGGCAAAACGATCAGAGGTCCCTGGCATACCTCTTTCGGAGATCATTGGATGGTCCCGCGCTTGAGTGGTTCTATTCTTTGTAGCCCTGCGAGGCCGAGAATTTTGAAATAGTCCAGAGAAGGTTCTTGCAGAAATATAGGGATAGGGTCGGTCCCTCACTCTCCATTACCGACCTAGTGGCCGAAAAGATGAAACCCGACGAGGATTTTGTCCGATATGCTGATAGATGGAGGTCTTTGGCGGAAAGAATAAGGGATACCCTCTCCGAGCCCGAACAAGTGAAGATGATTGTGTCTAATGCAACCCCACAGTTCAGACATGTCCTGGCCATGAATAAACTTACTACAATGGAGGAACTCTATGAAAGGGCCCGATACATCCAAACCCAGTTAAAAGACTCCCCCATCATGAACATGTTTGAGTCGCCGAAGCCCAAAGTGGTTAGAAAGACAGGCGCTGGTGTCCCGGGCGGAGCCACAGAAGGGGTCGTGACAAATGAGCAAGTCAGTGCGGTCAACAATGCCAACTATGCGGTCAACCCAAGGCCTCCACAAATGCCCCGACTTCCCCTTCAACTAGGTCCTTTCCCTCTTCGTCCTCCACCCCAAAATAATCCACCCCAGGATAATATGCCTCCATTGCGCCAACCCCAGCAACAACAACCACAACCTCAGCAACAACAACCACCGCTTCAGTACAACCAAGTTCCACCCCCGGGGAACTATGGTCCCCAACAGCAACAAAGGAGGCCGCTCGGTCCCAAAAGAGCCTACTATCCACCATTTCCGGAAACCTTAGCAGACATTTTTAATGCCCTCATGGCATCAAACCAACTCGCCCTACCCAGAGAAAGGCCCGCGTGGCCCCCCAATGTTGATACCTCCAAATACTGTGTCTACCACAGGCAGCCGGGACACACAGTAGATTACTGCTTCCACTTCAAAGATTACATCCATGATATGAATGATGAACATCAAATAGATTGGGATGAGATGAGATGATACGTCGCGACTCTCAAGGCTAGGAGACCTCCTCATAGGCCACAGCAGCAGTTACAACAGCAACATCAACAGCAACCACAACAACAACAGCAGGCTCAGCAGGCCCCACAACAACAGCCCGACATGGGCATAATCCAGAATCTATTACCGGAGCACCAACAGCCCAATCATCAGGTTAACCCCATCTCCTCCTTCCCGGAAGTCGGGAGAGAGCAGGTGTGGCACCAGGAAAGTACCTCCATTCTTTCTACCTCCAAACCTATCGTCATGCAACCCCCTCACCTTGCCCGGGTAGCACCTCTCTCTCATCAACCCGCGTCAGTATCACCATCACCATTTCCACTACCATTACGCCCTCTCATCCGCACCCCGACCTCCTATCAACTGACACTCTCCGCTACGCCTTCACACCCTCTCACCTTCTCTCACTCCCCCACTTTACCATCCACCTCTACCACATTTACCCCTACGCCTTCTAAACCCCTTATCATCCGTCAACCATATATAACCCCGTCTTTCTCCACCACATCACCACTAATGCCTTCAAAATCACTCATCACCCACCATCCACCTCAAAACCATTACCCGTTTCAAACCTTACCCACTTCCACTTTGCCTCCGCCTCCACCTTCCAGACCCCTTATCCTTCATAATCCGTGCGATATCCCCTCTACCTCCACCATGCCTCCACCTAACAAACCCCTCATCAGAATCCCTGCTCCCGTCATCACCCCTGCTTCATCAACCATTCCTCCACTACTACCCCTCAAACCCCTGTTAAAACCCACTGCTACCCCCACAGAGGTACAAAAGCCGCAGGCAATGGTGCTCCGGAGTGGAAGGATTTTCCACAGGGTTTTCCCCCACAACAGTCAGAATCCTGAGCTATCTCAGCCAGAGAAGGATGATGGAGAACAACTAGAAAGAGCTATCCCTGGAACACAGTATGATCTATTGAAACACCTGGATAAGACACCTGCTCGGATCTCCATCCTGGAGCTACTTCAAAGATCCACATCCCACCAGGCAGCCTTAATGGAGTACCTTCAAAGGGTCATGGTGAACGAGGACCTCCCTGTAGAAAAGATTTCGACCGTCCTGACCCCAACAGACATACAACCGGCCATCATGTTCCACAACTACGAGCTCGCTCCCAAGGAAGCTCGGAAATATGCATTGTGCATTTCAATAAAAATTAATGGGGTATCCATAAACCCGTGTCTTATGGACACGGGTGCGTCCATAAATGTGATCTCCATGTGCACTCTTCAGTTGTGTGGGATCGACGAGGAACAAATAAGACCTTCCTCGATCACGGTCACGGCCTATGACAATAGCAAAAGGCCGCCGCAGGGGATGATTATCCTGAAGGCAGAACTAGGCCCCATGTCAATTCCCACGGAATTCCATGTCCTCGACATGGACCCCACATTTAAGGCTATACTAGGTCGCCCTTACATCGAAGCCATGGACGCTGTGCCTTCCACCAACCATCAGTGCCTGAAGTTTCCTTACAATGGGAGAATTATTAAAGTGGTCAGTACACCTGTCCTTCACGCAGTGGATGCTATCAACACCTCTCTACCTTCTGTTTGGCCGTCTCATCGGCCCATATTATCACTGTTGGACGTGCGTGATCCATTTCACATTCCACTAGCACCAAAGGAGCCGGTCAGGGCAACCGCAACATCATGTCTCCCTTTTCACTCCAAAGGTTAGGAGATTATGAGGAACATCGGCTATCAACAGGGAAAAGGTCTGGGCGCACAGTTACAGGGTATGCTCAAGCCGCCAAAAGAAATTAGGCCGAACCGTAGGTTTGGCCTAGGCTTCAAAGGACCGTTCAAGGCGGATTGGGAGCCCCTCACATGGACTCTATCAAACCACTTCAGCAGAGGACCCGTTGTTCAGATGGGATATTACCCACGGGAAGCATATGGGGGATCACATGCTGTATATTTGGCTGAAAAATGTCCGAGGATCACCAAAAGAGGCAAGATCAAAGATCCGGAATGCGAATGGGACAAATGGTTCGACATACGGGACATTTCCGTTGCACTAGAAAGGATGTTCTCGTCTCCGCAGCTTGAAGGACCACCATTGATCTCTGAAATACCAGAGAATATTACCACTCTTGCCAAGGTTCCAAACTATCCTCGTCCTCGCCAGAAGGATCCTGTCATCGACGGATCTTCATCCGTCCTCAGCATTGCCGTTGACGGCTCATTAGCCGCCATCTTCTCCATCCACTCGTCTCAGCCTTTGCTGATATCTTCTTCCTGGGCCAGACAATTGTCTGATGATCTTCCCAGGTCCCCTTCTTTGTTTACATACCTACGCGGGCTTTTCAACCCGCGCCAGGTCTTCAACCATGATCTGCTCTATGAGCCTCACAATCCTCTAGCCATAACCACTTTCCTCTCTCCTCCAATCTCTTCCCACTGCTTTGTCATTAAAAATGAAAACAAAAAAAAAACGTCAATTTTCAAACTCCCCAACAACACATCTTCGTTGAGAAAACCTCCTACATCTCCCACGGGTGCGTACCACCTTGCGGACCACCCGTCCATGGTCCGATGAGCGACCTTTTCTACCCCTCCTCTGAGGGGTCTTCTCCTGTACATTCTACACCGTCCTCTTCATCTTCATCTTCTTCTGTAAATATTGTCAGTCAATCTAGGAATGATAGGCCGAGGGTAGTACCTAGGAAGAAGTCCAAGGGGAGGCAGATCCCTCGTCGATTCCTTCTGGATTTGGCCGCCAGGTGTCAGGCCCTTCTTGCCATCCCCCAGTTGTTAGAAAATCCCATCCAGCTACCCGAAATAGAATGCGAGGGCGACTGTGCACCTGATGAAGGGTATGGAGTCTACGAGATCACGGATGAAGAATGCCCCACTGAAGATGAGGGTGAAAAATATGAAGATGCGGCGGGCGCATACGCAAGTGGAATGAGGAGATTCGACGAGCCGTCAACCGCCGTAGAAGAATCCACCAAAGAAGTCAACTTGGGAACTAAGGAAGACCCTAGGATCATCCTCATAAGTGACAACCTACCACCCTCTGAAGAAGAGGCATTAATTGAGGTCCTCAAGGAATATAAGGACACGTTTGCATGGAGTTACGAGGATATGCCGGGTCTAGATTCAACCTTGGTCGAACACCGTTTAACCCTAAAACCAGGGTCCGTCTCGGTAAAACAAAGGTTAAGGCGTTTCCACCCTCAGATGGCTTTGAAAATGAAAGAAGAGGTCGATAAGCTCCACAAAGCCAGGTTCATTAGAGTCGTCCTTTATCCTCAATGGGTGGCGAACATTGTCCCGGTCATGAAGAAAGATGGGAAAGTCAGGATTTGCATCGACTTCCGGGACCTTAACCGCGCGTGTCCAAAGGATGATTTTCCCTTACCTCACATTGATGTGCTGATTGATAACACGGCAGGCTACGAAACCCTCTCTTTCATGGATGGATTTTCAGGATACAATCAAATTCGTTTGGCAGAAGAGGATCAGGAAAAGACGTCATTCACTACCCCTTGGGGAACATATTGTTACGTGGTCATGCCATTTGGGTTAAAGAATGCTGGAGCTACTTACCAAAGAGCGATGATGGCCATATTTCATGACATGATGCACATATATCTGGAAGTGTATGTGGATGACTTATTGGTGAAATCAAGGACCAGGATGGAACATCCAGAAGTTTTGGCTAAGGTCTTGCAAAGGTCAAGAGAGTTCCAATTGAAAATAAACCCGAAAAAGTGTGTGTTTAGTGTGTCGTCGGGTAAATTGCTGGGGTTCATTGTGAGTAAAAGAGAGATCGAGATAGATCCCGACAAAGCTAAGGCCATCAGGGATATGCCGCCTCCCAAGAATTTGAGGGAAGCCCGAGGTTTAATCGGGAGGTTGCAGTTTATTCGTCGGTTTGTGTCTCAACATTCACAAAGGTGTAGACCTCTCTACGAGTTGACCAAGCCAAGAGTAGAATTCCACTGGAATTCTAAATGTCAGAAAGCTTTTGAAGGGTTGAAGGAATATCTGGCTAGTCCACCCGTTCTCATTCCACCCAAACCAGAAAAACCTCTGATCCTTTACGTCTCAGTCTTGGATGACTCCGTGGGAGCCGTCCTCGCACAAGCTGATGAAGAAGGCAAGGAATGGGCAACCTATTACTTGTCCAAACTTCTCAATCCCTGTGAGCAGAAGTACACCGGCATGGAGAAAACCTGTGCTGCCCTCGTTTGGGTAGTGCAGAAATTGAAGCACTACTTCTTGGCTCACGAAGTCCACTTGATTGCTCGAATGAATCCTATCAAATTCCTTCTGGAGAAATTCGTCCTTACGGATAGGCTAGCACGCTGGCAAAGTTTTCTCTCTCAGTTCGACATCACCTACATCCAGCAAAAGGTGATTAAAGGCTATGCCATAGCCGAGCATCTCGCTCACCATCCTCTTCCCAAGTTCGATCCCGTCCAATCAGAGTTTCCAGATGAGGAACTAATGTCCATCAACCAATCAGATGAGCCAATGTGGACGCTATATTTTGATGGAGCTCTGAATTCTCAAGGGAGAGGAATCGGCATCGCCCTCCTGTCGCCTGAAGGCCTCACATTCCCATTGGCATACCAGCTCAAATTTCCAGTCACCAACAATATAGCCGAATATGAAGCTCTTCTAGCTGGCCTAGAACTCGCTCATTCTTTTCGTATCACTGAGTTGCGAGTTGTAGGTGATAGTCAACTCATCCTTCGCCAGGTGCTCACTAAATATCGCACTCGCGATCCCAAACTCAAGCCATACCAAGAACTCACTGCTGCCTTTGCCAAACTGTTCGCCAAACTGATCTTTGTTCATGTCCCTCGTCATCAGAATATTCTCGCCGATGCCCTCGCCTCGTTGGCATCATCCATAAGGTTCTCTCTAGGAAGATGGTTTAAGTCCATTTCCATCTATAAACTTCACGCCCATGCAATCGATGATGCTTCCTACGTAAATATCAAAGACAGGATAGCAAGGAAGATCCTGCAGGAAGATATCCTTGAAAAGAGGGAAATCATGTTGGCAGAGGCCGAAGAAGAACCGGCTGATGAAGAGAAACCATGGTCCTATGAAATTGTCAAATACTGCCAAGATCAGTCTTATCCTGAAGGGGCCACCGCAGAGGATAAGAAAGCCATAAGAAGGGTGGCTCAGAAATACACATTGGTTGGAGGTCTACTTTATAGGAGGAGCCTTACTGGTATTCTGTTAAGATGTCTTGGTGACGATGAGGTTTGAAAATGTGTAGAAGAGACGCACTCGGGTGTGTGCGGTGGCCACGTGAATAGTCAGATGCTCGCCAAGAAGATCATTCGTCAAGGCTTTTATTGGCCCACTATGGAAGATGATTGTGCTGTCTATGTCCGTAGGTGTGTCAAGTGTCAACTTCACGCCGATAAAATCCATTCACCATCTTCCTCACTTCATCCAATATCCTCCCCATGGCCTTTCTCCATGTGGGCATTCGACATCATTGGTCCCCTAGGTGATCCCAATTCCCTCACCAAGCAGAAATCTTTCATCCTTACTGCGACGGAATACTTCACCAAATGGGCCGAAGCCGAAGCTTATGCGGAAATCAAGGCGTCAACAGTCTGCAAGTTCATCATGAAGAACATCCTCGCCAGATTCGGCGTCCCAAGCACGATCGTCACCGACAATGGGCCACAATTCATTTCTCAGGACCTACAGGACCTCTACAAAAGGTACGCAATTGCATTACATCATTCATCACCTTATTACCCACAAGGTAACGGCCAAGCGGAGGCCACCAATAAAACATTGCTCAAAATCATCAAAAAAACCTGTGAGTCTAGTAAGTTTTCAGACTGGCCAGAAAAGCTTATCGAAGCCCTATGGGCCTATCGCACTTCAATCTGTACCCCCACCGGGCAGACTCCATTTGCCCTCACTTATGGTATGGAAGCGGTAGTCCCGTACGAGACTCTGATCCCTTCTCTCAGGGTACAATTGGACGAGGAATTTCCCCTCGACGATCGTCGTAATTCACTCCTCGCCCAGTTGGAACTCTTGGATGAGAAGCGGCTGGCCGCTGCCGAACACGCGCGTGTGTATCAAAATAGACTCGCTCGCTTTTACCAAAAGAAAGTCGTTGAGAGAAAATTCAAAGTCGGTGAGATGGTCGTAAAAAGAATTTTTGTCAAACCTGGAGGGCCGCGTTCTAAGCTCCAACCCAATTGGGAAGGACCATTTGTAATTCAAGCCGTGTATCCTGGCAACGCCTACAAGCTAGTCAACACCGAAGGGACCGAGTTATCCCACCCTTGGAATGGGCTTTATCTTAAGAAATACTACCCTTAGCACAACAAAAAAAATGATGAAAAGATAAAAACATCAAAAAATAAAGGAATATTGAAAACCACTAAAAATATGGAAAATTCAAGATGCCGATGCCCGGCAGTCACCATATAGTTAAGTCTCTGCATCTAACCTTCATGATTAGGATAGGGCCCATTAAGGCTTGGTAGGCACCGGGTCTTGGTTTGCCAGAACCGTGGAGATCCCTGTCCGGCCACGTCGGCCTATGCTCGCTCGAAGGAAGCCAACATGTGCTCACTTATGTATTCAAAAAAGTCGGTAGCATCACCTACGGTGGGGCCCCACCCAGAAGATCTCCGGAAGCTGTAATCTTTATTCTTTTCTCTTCGACCCAATGAGACAGTCGGCGCCCTTAAAACGCTGAGCATGAGAAACTAAAACTCAAACCCCAAAGGCAAGAGTAGGATCCATTTCCTCGAGCATCGATCAGAGCATGAGAAGAGGGCAGTGTCCCCGCAGGCATACGAAAAGGGAGCCCACAAACGTCAAACGACTATATCTCCCTCACAAAAAGAAATATGAAATCAAAATCAAGAGAAAAGCCTGGTCGTGACCGTGCCTGTTACGATAAACGGAACCCCTCAAAGCAAAAGTCTGAATCCACAAAAGGGGCCGTGGAATGTAAATGCTCGAGATTTGGTCCGAAGTTGTCCGAAGGGAAAGAGTTAATGGGCCCTTATTAGCTCGCCGGGTTAACGGCTTTGCCGGTCCTCTCAGGAGGTTTATCCCCTACACTCTTCCTTCTCCCTCTAAAGATGAAGGTTCGATGGAATTTCTGAAAGGTGAAAACTGCCCAGGGTCTGTGACCTTATTTTAATATACACATTTGGTTGCCCACTTTGAAAAGCAAAAGCTATCGCTACGAAGGAGTCTCCGTGTTTCTGGCTGGTCAAGACCCCTGTTTACCACCTTGATGTCTTCTTGTTTAACCTCGGGCTTAGGCCAATGCAAGCGCGTCACCTATGGGTGCGACGGCGTCTGATTCCGGGTCAGCATCGCGCGGTTGGTCGTTAGGGTTCCAGGGTGTTACATCTTATACCATCTAGAGTTGTGAGGAAACAGACCCGGGTCGGGCAAATCATTCACCTCAAACACCTTTTGCGTGAATCCCTGTGGTCGAAAGCGACTGGGAGCCTAAGCATGGCATGACGGTATTGTCATCAGGGTAAGTCTTAGCCGGCGGGATCATCATTCGAGGGGTCTAGAGGCCCAAATCAACCTAGATATGCACTTAGGATACCTGGGAGGTTAGTAAGAAACCCCTGTTCTCACGAAGGTCAGGTGCCATTTGGGTGCTTGCCGGGCGTTAGCAATAAAAAAAATCAAAATGATAAAAGCAAAAAAATGGAAAAGAGAAAATGCACATATTTGTAAATAAAAAAAATCTTTTTATGATAAAATAAAAAAATATCAAATATAAAAAAGAAAACAAATCAATTTTGCATGATTACATTTGCGTGCAGCATCTCACTTTTAATACCGCTTGCATTCGTGTGCTTGCCTGTCGCATTTATCATCACCGCATCTTTCCCTTGCCTTCGTTAAATAAAGGCTTGGCCCCTTGACCAGTTATCAAGGACAGTCACAGTGACCATTTGCTTATTGAGCAAGGGGCCAAGTCAGAACAGAAATTCTGATTTGTTTGTTTCAGTGATGTGTGCAGGGATTCAGGCAACAGAAGTAAAGGTGAAAACCAAACAAACCGAACCTTGTATTTTATTCAAAAAAAAAAAATTACATCAAGTTTCGCCCTCTCTCTCTGCATTACTCGTCCCACTACTCTCCGGACAAAACACTCTCAAAGGTGCTACCCAACTACGAAAAGCGGTACTCCTATCGCTCTGTACTCCTCTTCCTATTCCCGCATCCCGGCGTTGATCTACGGAAGCAGTAGAGAAGCTACCAACACGAAAGCCACGCTCTCGTGCTCTTCGATAGCGCTCCTCACCATCTCTCAGCCACTGTTCAGCAAGGCCAAGGCTGATTCGGAGTTCGAATAGTTGGACCTCCATGGCCCTTCGTTCCTCCCTTTCAGTCAATCTGTTGGCTCTTTCTCTCTCCGCGTCTCTTTCTCTCTCTGCACGTTCTCTCTCACGGTCTTCCCTCTCCAACTGGAGAGTGATCCTCAGTTCCACGGCATCCCTAGAGGAGTCGTCATCAGGATGACGCCGCAGTTCCCTCTCCAGTTCTGCTATCCTAGTCTCCTTCTACGCAGCTTGGGCAAGCGCTCCTTCCGTCTCCTTTTCCTGCCAAATGTACCATCTCAGATACGCGATAAGGCGTAAACCAAGAGAACCCAACACTGAAACTTTTACCTGTATACAGAGCATCCCTTCTGCCTCTGCGGCACGCTGCGTGGCATGAGCAAGTTGCTCATGAAGCGAGTCAAGTTCTGAGGTGGGAATCCACAAGCTGGAAGAGGCACCACCCACTCCCATCGCTGGGGAAGCCGCGCCAATCTGGGCATGCTACGACCGCGTGAATTAGCAGCCAACATCTGGAATCTGGGGTTTTAATTAGGAACGTACTGTACACCTACCAAGGCGCTCGTAGCTCCGCGGGCATCGCCCAACTGTTGTTCCATCTCTGCCAAGCGAGTTCGTAAATTCACTATCATGGCATCCCGGACATCCTGCAGCCTTACAAGTCAGCATTTTCACCAGAAAACCAAAAAAGGAGAAAGAAGAAAAGAGAAAAAGGGGAAACCTACCTCCACAAGTCCCCGGGGTTGGAGCCGCTCTGCGTACTTTATCCTATATAGACGCAAGTAGTCTTCGCTATCCCGCGCCTGCGATTCTACAATCATGCCACCCCGTTGCCAATCTTCGTACTGTTCGGGGAATCGCACGCGCCAGTCAATACAGGTCGCCGGTCCCCGCGTCTTTCTCCCGACACGAGGTGGCGCAGCCGTATCCACCCATTCCTGAGCCAGTCCTAAAGTCCTCATAACCAATCGTAGCCGAAGTGGCTCGATTTCATTCAGGCAGTGCATCCATAGTTCCCGTCCGAACCGGGCACGACTTGCTAGAACCCACGGCTGGTCGGCATCGACCATGTCTGAGTAGGGTCTCCAGTTTACCATCGCTGCAGGGAACTCCTGTAGCTCTCGCCTTAGCACCATCAGTTGGTAGGTTAGGGGTGCCGCACTCATGATGGGTTCCCACCGCCTGGCTAGCGGCACCATCACGGGTCGCCAATGTCGAGCTCTCCCCATAGGGAGGTAATAATAGCTCCACAGCTGCTCGGCGCAGGCCATCAGAACTTTGCAAAAATATAAAAAAAATACAAAACAAGCAAAACCAAAAATACCTGGATGAATGGTGTGAAACCACTCACAGTCATCTCACGATCCGTTTCTTGGAATAGGCCTGCAAACAAGTGTGCCAGCATGGCGGCTCCCCAGGCATAATACCCTACTCTTTCAAGGTCTGACAGCAGCTCCAGGAAGCAACATTGGATACCATCCCTTTTCGAGCTCAGTACCAATCTCCCCAAAAGGAAGATGAGAAATCTCCTCAAATCTATGTTGCATCTTTCCCAGTCGCCGAAATCTGTGCAGTACACGGCGCGGCATCCTATTTCTATCCTTTCCATGAACTCTTCTGAGGATTCATCGTCCCGCCGACGAGTGTCGGTGAGCCCTAATGCATCCATCAGGGACGCCCTAGCTACCGACCTATTTTTCCGACCATCCAGGTCCAAACCCAGTAACTTCTGGGCACCTTCTCTGTAGTCCGCGTAAGTGACTCCGGTCACTGCCTCGCCCTCTACCTTCAGGCTTGTGATCCGGACCACATCCTCCAAGCTGCGCACCATGTGCCCCCAGGGCATCAGGAATGCCCGGCTCACTGGGTCCCATCTCTCACACAAGGCTTGGATCAGGACTAGGTCAAGCTGGATCGGCTCGATCCGAAGGAAGGTACCAAATCCCATCACGTCTAGCCTCGCCTTCTGAAAATCTGGGAGGCCCCTGTACGCTGCTACTACCAACTCCCATAAGATTTGTGATTTCATCACAACCTACACATACAAGGAATGGGGGTGAGGTTTGGTCAGAAGAAAGGAAGAAAGAATGAGAAAAGGGCAAGAAAACTTGGCTTACGAGTTGTGATTGGGCCCTTTCGCTGAAGTGCCCTTCAAGGTCTGAAAGCCTCCTGGAACTACTACCACTGGACCTGCTTCTCTTCGAGGAATGGGAAGATTCGCCCTCCATCCAACTCTCAGAATTTTGAACTCCTCCTCTCCCGTAAGAAATTGTGCTCCTCGAGTTAGCTCTCGATATACCTGGGAGGATAAAAGGGACAAGAATTTATAGAAATGGAAGGAGTGCGGGCCAAGATTGCCTCCATCACTTGTCAATAATAGCCCTCGCAATGAGGCACCGCCCAAGCGGTCCCATGTGTCACTTCACCGCTCGCACAGGGTGATTGACTGGACGAAGAATAGGGCGAATAGCCCCTATGTTGTCTAGGGATACCCTATCATAATTTGGAGGACATCCGTAAAATTTGACATAACATCCGAGAAAAGGAACTAGGGCCGTCATTATTGACTTCGACGGCAGATTCCTGTGGAAAATGGTCACAACAAGATGCGATTCTCTGCTTGGGGCGGAGTCTCGACAGACCTATCACATGGGAACAGTGCAAAGGAGAAGAAGTGTAGGGAAGAAGGAACGCACAAAAGAACAAATAAACAGCAGAAAATCAAATCACTCCATTCATAATTCTACATAAGCTGTCACAAACACTACAATCATAGAGAGGTGGCGGGTCCACTAGCTCGCCAATCCTCACCATCACTCATCTCTCTGGGCACTATCCTCCTCTCCCCCGAGGTGAGGGTCCCTCAGAAGCCTCCGGGATCCCCGTGCAGTAGCACCTGCCTCGCCTCTGGGCGCCTGCTCCGCAGCAGTGACTCGCTGCTCCTCCCCTGGCGTGGCAAAGAAGCCACTGGTGGTAAAGCGACCGGACTGGCGGAGTCGCTCCCCGAACTCTCGCGCTCTCTCGTAGCGCGTCTCCATCCCTCCTAGCCTCTGCACGACGGCCTGAAGGCCCAGCTGGAGCTCCCTCACTTGGGCCTCCAAGGCCCTCCTCTCGGTCAGATCCCGCTGTCTCTCGGACCTTCTCTCGGCTTTCTCTCTCTCTGCCTCTCTCCTCATCATCTGCAGAAGAACCCTTAACTCCAGGATGTCTGGAGAAGGTCTCTCCTCACCGCGATGCCGCAGCTCCGCTACAGTCGCCACCCAGGCGTCAAGCTCCTCTTCCGCCCGGGTCGCGCGGGCCACCGCACCGGCAAGTTGCTCTCGGAGGGAGGCAATCTCGAGAAAAGGGGCCGAAGAACTGGAAGATCCGCCAGCCACTCCCACCGTCGCTGTCTGCTGGGCACGCTGGAACAAAATAAACAACGGCCGTCAGTGAAACTCCAAAATCTGAAGTTAAAAGTGCGGCACATAACTTACCAGGAGCGACAACTCATGTTGAGCGACGGCCAGCTGCCGCCTAGTCTCTGACAGTTGGGCGCGCGAGCCGCCGATGCCACGCGTGTCCCCAGCTTGGGGAAGCCCCACGTAGCTCTCTCTCTGCCGCCGCAGGAAGTCGGCACTGTCCTGCACCAGTATACCCCCTTGCTGTCCAGGGAGACGTACGGGCCACTCCTCGAGCCTCGCCTTGCCGCGACTCTCCCTCCTGACGCGGCTCGGCTCGTCCGCACTCGCCCACTCATCGGCCAGACCCAGGGTCCTTGCCATGTCCTGCACCAAGAAAGGGGTCCCACATCAGTCAAAAGGAACGCGTCCCCTATCTATGACGCGTCCATCATTTAAGTGCAACACTCGCCGAACCCTTTCCCCCTCGCGCGGCTCGCTTCAAAACCCAAAATGAATTAAAAGAGGAAGAGATCGAAGCACCTACCGAACCGTGTTCACCTCCTCCCACGCCATCGGGCCCCTCAGGTCCCTCGGGGGCCCGGAGCGGCCCTTCCTCCTCCATGGACGCCGTTCCGTGCTCGGGCGCGTCCCTCCTTGGGCGAGGGGTCCCGCGTCCCTCTCCACCTTCACCGTGGTCAGGCCCACCGAACTCCATCGATCAAAAGAGGAGGAAGACGAGAAAGGGGGCAAGCGAGTTTCGGCAGAAGGCGGGCTCGTTTGCGGGTAAGGCACGGGAGAAGAAAGACCACCCGTCGCTTTAAATTTGAAATCAAGGATTAAGACGCGTCCTCGCGCCTGGACGCACCCAAAAGGGGGAAAAGGAAATAAAATCCCCCCATGCAAAGCGTAGTTCCCCGCTGTTCAGGGCAAGGTCTCACGGAGCGTGCCTCAAAGGACAACTCAGTGCAAAGAAGAAAGTGTGGGAGAGAGAAAGGTACACACAACACAAAAAAGCCATTTCCATTTCATATAATAGCCGAAAGTACATCATACAGTGAGAAGGGTGACGTACAAGCAACTCTCTAACTCTCACCATCACCCTCCTGGTCATCTCCTTCCTCCCTCCTCTGACGGGGATCCCTAGGGGGCCTCTGCGACCTCTGTGAACCCTGAGAAGCCTTGCTCGCCTCTCCAGGTGGCACCATGCCAGCCTCCAAGGTACGGCGATGCTGCTCGGCCGAGGAAACTAGAAAACTGTCCACAGAAAAGGAACCGGACTGACGAAGTCGCGCACCGCGCTCCTTCGCCCTCTGATACCGCTCCTCACTCTCCCGAAGTCTCCCCTCCGCCGTGCCAAGACTCAGCCGGAGCTCCGACACCTGGGCCACCAGAGCTCTCCTCTCGTCCCAATCTCGATATCGCTCTACCATCCTGTACTCCCTTTCTTTCTCCATGGTCTCCCTATCCCTCTCCCTCTCTCTCTCTAGGGTCTCCCTATCCCACTCCCTCTCTCTCTACATGGTCTCCCTATCCCTCTCCCTCTCCTCTCTCTCTCTCACCGCCTCCCTCCTCGACAGCTCGAGGGCGATCCGCAGATCCAGCACGTCACGAGGGAGCTCCTCAGCCTCCCGTCGACGCTCCTCCTCCAGCTCCGCAATCCGGGCGTCACGCTCTGCCACCCAGGCATCGCGCTCTGCCACCCAGGCATCGCGCTCCTGCTCAGCACGAACAGCACGGGCCAGGGCCTCCCGAATCTCGGCCACCTGTCAAAGCACGCATGCACCGTAAGAGAACAGTGATAGAAGGAAAGCAGCTAGAAAAGGGTCGGGGCCAAGCAAACACTCACTCGAGCCTCGCGGTCACGCTCGGCCTCCTCAGCCCGAGCCACCGCATGCGCCAGCTGCTCCTAGAGGGTAGAAACCTCCGGAGGAGGGCCCCGCGAACTGGAACCCGCTCCACCAGCCATCCCGGCTGCCGCTGTCTGGTGGGCCCGCTGAAACACGGGGCAAACGTCAGTCAAAGGCTAAGCATCAAAAATCCAGGTCACAAAAAATGCATTGCATAGGCTCACCAGGATCTCCAACTCCTGTCGGATGGCCACCAACTGCCGCCTGGCGTCCACCAGCTGGGCCCGCAGGTCGGCGATCATGTTGTCACGAGCATCCTGCATTGCACATAAGTCAGTACCACATGCATATACATATAGAAGGGTGAAGCATTTTCATTTCACACTTACCCTTGCCATACCACCGAGGGAGAGGCGGTCCCCGTACGTAGCTTGATATCGTCTCATGTAATCTGTGCTGTCCTGTACATGGGACACCACTGGGACCCCGCCCTGCTGCCAGTCCTGGTACTGTGCTGGGAAGCGCGTACGTCAGTCCACAATCTTCGCCTTCCCCTTGGTCTTTCGCCCAATGCGGGCCGGCGCATCTACATCAACCCACTCTTGGGCTAGCCCCAACGTCCTCATGACCAGTCTAAGCCGCAACGGCTCGATCTCGTTCAGACAATGGACCCATACGTCCCGCTTGAAACGAGGAAGAATCGCTACAACCCAAGGCTGGCCATCGTCGCCCATGCCCAGGTAGGGCCTCCACACCACCTGCATCACCATACATACATCATGTTAGTTACCATTCAGTCACATGCATAAACACAAAAAAAAATCATACGCATCATACCATGGCCTCGGGATACTCGCTCAGTTCCCGACGAAGTGACGCCAGCTGGTAGCCGTGGGGTGCTGCAACCACGACCGGCCTCCACTGCCGCGCCAGAGGCACGGCCCTCCTGTTCCCATGCCTAGCCCTCCCCATCGGCAAATAGTAATAGCTCCACACCTGCATCCATCATACATCATTAGTACAATAATTGCATATTTAACTGTGGGAATGCATAAATAAAATGTTTACCTGAAGAAAAGGTGCGAAGCCACTGACTGTCGTCTCCTTCTCTGAAGTCTGGGAGAGATCAGCAATCAAATGGGCAAGCAGAGCCGCCCCCCACGCGTAGTGCCCCACTCTGTCAAGGTCCGCCAGAATCCCGAGGAAGCGTCAGTGGATGCCATGCCCCTTCATCCCCAGCAGAAGGCGGCCCAAGAAGAAGAAAAGAAACCTCCGGAGGTCTAGGTCCACCAGCTCCCTCTCGCTCGGATCCTGGGTGAAAGCTGCACGAGCATCCCCCTCCAGTCGAGCCAAGAACTCCGCTCCAGTCTCGCTAACCCGCTGGCGCGGGTCGACGAATCCGAGCGCCTCCATGATCTCCACTCGGCCGACTACCCTGCTGTCTCTATCAGTCACGCTCGTCTCTAACCACAGCAGGTCCAGGGCACTCTCTCGGTAGTCGGGGTAGGTGACCCCGCTGACTGCCTCTCCGTCAACCAGTAGCCCGGTAATCCGAGCCACGTCCTCTAGTGTCGGCACCATGTGCCCCCAGGGCATCAAAAACGCCCGGCTCGGTGCGTGCCACCGCTCCCTCAATGCCTGGATAAGAGGAAGGTCGAGCCGGAAGGGCTCGATCCTAAGGAAAGCTCCAAAGCCCATGGCGTCCACACGCGCCCTCTGGAAATCCGGCAGCCCACGGTATGCTGCCACCACCAGGGACCAGCTAATCCGGCCCTTCATCACGCCCTGCAAACCACAAAACCAACAAAGAACACATCAGCATCATGAACAGTAATAAACAATAACACTGTATATATACTACTTATTCTTTTTATTTTATTTTTACTTTTTTAAAATATTTATATTTTCTTGTGGAGGCATCCAATTCTCTGGATGCCTCCTTCCAATTTACATTTTTCCTTTTTAGAAAAAACCCAAAACAAAATTTATTAATAATATGTATATTTTTATGGAGGCGTCCAGGGCCTAGGACGCCTCCTTATTTTTTAATTTTATTTTATTATTTACGTAAATAAATAAATAAACAAAAATAAAAAGAAAAAGTGGAGGCGTCCAGGCCCCTGGACGCCTCCTTCTCTCACTACCCGGCCTTCTCTCACAGCCTCTCGCACGCCCGTTTTAGCCTATTGAACCACAGAGTGAGAATTCCGAAGTACTTACCGGGTCGTGATCGTCCTCTCCCGCGTCACCAGCATCCGCAGCAGCCTCCGCGGCCAGAAGCGGCACCTCCATCTCCTCCTCCGCAGTAATCTCCTCTGCTACGGCCTCCTCGGCATCATCCCTCAACCTCCTCGAACGACGAGCCAGTCGTTTCCGCTTCTCTGGACCCTGGCTCGATCCTCCTCGCTCCATTGGGACTAAGAATGGGTCGTTTGGAGTGGCTGGACGGTCAGATGAACAGTATAAGTGAGTAGGGGGGGAGCCCTCCCCCCTATATATAGATTGACCTTTTATTGGGGCGTCCAGGCGCCTGGACGCCCCCACACTCTTTTATTTTTTTCAAAATTCAAAAAAATAGGGGCGTCCAGGCGCCTGGACGCTCCCATAAATAAAACAAATAAAAAAATCAAAAAATCAAAATAGGGGCGTCCAGGACCCTGGACGCCCCCAAAAATAAATTGTCAAAAAAAAATAAAATAATAAAAATAAAACTTAGGGGCGTCCAGGCCCCTGGACGCCCCCATAATAAATATATATATATATATAATAAAAGAAAAAAAGATAAGAATATAATCCAAACAAAAAAAAAAGAAAAAGAAAAACCACAAAAAAGATAGTAATTAAGGGGACGGGGGTCCGAAACATCCAAATGCCAGATTTTATTCCATCAGAAAGCAGAATAAGCTACATCAGGGGTTTAGGCGCCTTAGGCCTTAACTTCCCCAGTTCGGTTACATAAGCCCTCCACGGCTCGCATTCTTCCACCACGTGCGCTAATGCCTTCGCTTCCTTCGCGTCCGCTTCAGTGCCCAACTCCCTCTTCTTCAAAGGAACGATGCCAGTCGGTGGCGGGAACGAATGGCGTGGGATGCCAATCTGGAGGCAGCACCGATGCGCGTTGTAAAGAACAAACTCGGTCGCGCTGATCAGTTGAAGATCAACTTTGGGGGAAGGCCTCATGAGGAGATCAAGCGAAAGTAAACATGCCGGTGCGCAAGTAAAGAAGCCTTGTGTCACGGTGCGGAAGTGAGACCGCCAGTCTTCACGTTTCTTCAGCCACGGAACGCGGTTCACTACAGTACCACCGAAGCCTAACACGTCGGCTATGTGATGAAGAGGGCTTTGTTGGAAGAGTTTCGAAGCAGTTGGCATTCCCTCGCGGTGGTCGAATTTGAAGTGCAAATCAAGCCAGCAATTCAAGACAAGTGCGCAACCAAAAGGAGGCTTACCCATACTCGAGGCGGTAAGGCCGCTGTAAAGATAAGCAAGGACGGCGGGTCCCACCCTCTTTCCACTCCAGATTCCGTGAATGGCACTTAGTTGATCCTCCTCCACTATGTTGTCGGTATGAGGAAACAAGAGAGCGCCCGCCAGACAGATAGTGAACGCCTTCATGATTCCCTCCAAATAGTCATCATCTGGTGACCCTCTCAGGGCGTCCATGACCCACTCCGTGAGCTTTCGGAGATCGATCCCCTTTTGAGTACGGACCTTTCGGGCTGCATCGGGCGGCATGAAGCTTCCAAGGACACTTTCAGAAGTCCCCCGTGTCAGCATCCGCATAGCCTTCACCTTCCCGTCACTCTTAAATTTCTTCAATCCAAGCAGAAGCTCCACCTCCTCAAGGAGGATGGTCACCTCGAAGGTCGGGAAGATAAAAGTGTGGGTCTGGGGATGCCAGATCTCCACTAGTGCGCCCATAGCCGCCCAGTCCATACGAATCTTCTCATAATGTTTGGCATGAATAAGGAGCCCCTGCAAATGCCACTTCGAGAGTATGGCCCTCATGCCAATGGAGATATTGGAAGTTAGCTTTGAAAGCCATGGCAGTTTGGAAAACTTCCTCGGGCCTGGGAAGAGTGGATATGGCTGGAAGAGGAAAGAAGAAGAAATGAAGGAAGTAAGAAGAAGGTTCACGTGGAGAAATTTGAAAAGAGTCAGCTTACCATATGCGACATGATCGTCCCACTCAGATGACCAGGTCGGAAAGTCGCCTAATCTCGCTGCTAGGCTTGCTCCTCTTCATAACGTGGGAAGACTCTCCTTCCATCCTGAAATCTCTAGATTCTCCTCTCCTTCCTCTCCTGAGCTTCCAAAACCCACCTTGGTGCATTTGAATGAACTAGCCTAAGGGGAGTTCTTATAGGAAGGGAAGATCGCTACAGGACAGAACATGTCACATCAGCGGTCGCTATCAGGATTTTGTCTGGATCTCCTTTGAACTGTGGTGCGATTCTGCTATGATTCTGCTACTTTATGATGTTGCTAACCTTTGCTGGCCTGTGCAGGTTTTACTAATGGACATCTTTGTCCTATCTCCTATCCCACCTTTCATTGGTTGGTCCCACCATGTCATGCATCGTAGTATATGATGCATACGTTACTAGAACATGCCGAGGACCGTGCGGCCCGAACGAATCTGGGATCTGAGTTCCCCTTCAACAAAAACGGTGATGATCCCAGAAGAATTTGGGTTGTACGGATAGGCCGTCAATTTGTGATAGAATGGGGACGATGATTCCATTCAGTGAGTTGGTACGCGGATAAACGGGCCCCAGCCCAGTATCAGCTCACCGGGTCGGTATCCTGACCCGTTCTTCACAAGCTGACAATATTATCCTTGGCTATTTTCTATTTTAGTTTGTTTTAAATTTTTCTTTGAACCCAGCATGCATTCATATAGGACTTTGATTTATTGCGGAAGATCATTCAAGTGATTCGATTGTGAAAGCCGTTGTGCTCCAATTCCCACAAATATGAGATATTCCACTCCGAATGAAATACTGAGTTTCCTTGAGACAGCCCTACGCTGCTCTTCCAAAGGAGACCCTTGTTTGGACAGACCCTCAGATATTCCTTTACCTTTTTTGACCCACCTTGGCCGCAGCACTTCCACATTGGCTGGTAACCGCTCCCCAAAGGTGAAACCTCCGGTTTATGACCCAGGTACTTCCACACCGAGAAGTTGGTCTCCTTTTGTTTCGTGCCTGAGCGCACATCTCACCCTCCCTTATTTGATCTCCGTCCAAGCAATCGTCAATATTTGAAAGACCTTCTTCAAGGTCGCCTCATTGAAACTCCAGGAAAGATTCCAAACAGTAACGTCAAAAGCGTGTCTCATCACACCTTGGCATCAACTTATCAGTCCGCTCCCACTTCACTCCACTCCACTTCGATACCATTCCACTACGTGTCGCTCCCTTGCAAAGCAGACGCCAAGGCGGGGTAGCTGTAGATACGCCATTCCTGACGTCTCCTGAGAAAGTCTCATATTACTATACAACGTCCCGCAACGGCTTACGCATTTTGAATCACTCGAGTGCTTCCTTTTCTCGGGTCTTCTTCTGCCTTTTTCGGCATCCGGAATCGTCTCGTCACGGCATTTGGACGGCATCAACACCAGTCAGACGTATCAAGAGGTTCCGGAACCAAGATGTTGACTGCCGGGCGGCCGCCGATTGAGGACCCGGGTGGGTCTTAATGGGGGCGTCCAGGCCTCTGGACGCCCCCATATTTCTAATTTATTTTATTTCTTTTCTCAGGGCCCAAAACTAATTAATATATATATATATATATATATATTAATGGAGGCGTCCAGGCCCCTGGACGCCTCCATAAAAATAATAATAAAAAAAATGTTTGTAAAATGCCAGTTGGCATAAAAAAATAAAATATATATATATATATATATTAATGGAGGCGTCCAGACCCTTGGACGCCTCCATAAAAACAAATAAAAAAATCAAAATACCAGCCCTGGTATAAAAGACAAAAGAAAAATAAAAAAATAATATAATTTTGGAGGCGTCCAGGCCCCTGGACGCCTCCATCAAAACCCTCACGGGCGCCGGCCACCGAACGACGGTTTGTCGTGTGTGAAAAAATCCAAAATATGGAGACGTCCAGCCAGCTGGACGCGCCCATTTCTGAATCACGGGGCGCCGCTCACAAAACCACGCGTTGTGCCAAACCGCGTGCGGCCGTCGTCGGTTTTCGGTGGACCTGTTTGAGGCGTCCGGGACCCTGGACGCCTCCACAAAAATATTCCAAAAAATAAATAAAAATAGAATAAAATATTATTTCGGCCTTGAAGGAGGTGTCCAGGGTCCTGGACGCCTCCGCCCTCCGGAGCCCTATAAATAGAGGCCCACCCCCTCAGTTCTGGAGGAGCTTGGAAGTGATCCGATAGGCTGCCGGAGCCCAGAGGCTACGGAGTCATTTTCTAACCCGTGGGTTCTTTTGTAGGTGGAGGTTCTGCCAGCTTCTCGGGTGCTCACGCTCGTGAGAGGAAGGTCGTCTTCATCCACCGCGCTTCCACGTCGTCCCCACGCTGCCGGAGCTCCGCCGAATTTCACCCTCGGCTCATCCAATAAGCTTTTTCTTCCCCTTTTTTCTTCGTAGTTCTTTTGCATTCATCATCTCGCATCCTCTATCCCCCTTCATAAGGGCGCCTCTTCTTTTATACTTCTTGCATCCATCATCTCATTTTCCTCCTACTCGAGTCCGAGAGGGGTTTAAAAGATAATACCAACCAGGTGTGTGTCTTGCCATCATTTTATTATTTTTATCGCAAGGATTTGAATACTACACCTCCATCTTTCTAATCCACTTGTCATTTGTTTGTCGTTGTTTTGCAAGGGTAGCCGAGGAAAGCCCTCTCCGTCAGCCGACCGGAGGGAGAGGAAGAAGCAACCCGCCATCTCCCGCTCTTGAGGTAGGCGCGATCACTTTCTTATTTTGGGGTCTTTCGGCCCCTGGCGATCACATCGTATTTTCGAGGCCGCGGCGAGTCACTTCCCCAATGGCCGTTTAAATTTCCGTTCTTATATTCTCTTTATACTCTGTTATATTCTGCTCATATTCTCGAGGCCGCGGCGAGTCACTTCCCCAATGGCCGTTTAAATTCCCATTTTTATATGTTATATTCTTATCTATTCGTGTTCTCGAGGCCGCGGTGAGTCACTTCCCAATGGCCGTTTAAATTCACGTTCTTATACGTTATATTCTTATCTGTTTGTGTTCTCGAGGCCGCGGCGAGTCACTTCCCCAATGGCCATTTAAATTCCTGCTCTTTGTATTCTCTCTATATTCTGTCATCTTATTATCTGCTCATATTCTCGAGGCCGCGGCGAGTCACTTCTCCAATGGCCGTTTCAATTCTTGTTATTTAATTTTTGCACCATTCCCGTCCCCCCGAGGCCGCGGCGAGTCACTTCCCGCTATGGCCGTTTAAACCCCATATTTTGCTATATCACACTTGTCCCGCTCGTCCCGCTGGAGTAATCTCCCGTGGTGGCCCCTTCTCTCTCTTCTCTTATTTCTGTGTTGCAGCAAACAAACACCAAAAGAAAGAAAAGAGGAGCCCGCGCGCGCTCTGCGTCCTCTCCGCTCTTCCCCGAACCGCGTGACGTCGCTCACAAGCAGGAGCAGCTCAATGGATTTTTAAGAATAAGTCGAATGAAAATGATGTCATGAGATAGGAACTTATGAGATTGAGGAGAGAGAGTGGAAAGAATTGAACTCTGATCAGACATCACTCAACTCCCCCTGACAACATGATGCATCGACCTTATCATGCATAAGAAATGCAGTGCATCGACCTACATGCGGCTTGAGTACAATATGCACCGACCTACATGCTGAATGCTCATGCAGTGCATCGACTATGTCTAAGACATACAATGACTTATGCTCGGTGCAAAACATGCAATGACTAGAATGCTCACACAATGCAACTGTGAAAGTTAAATGCTTCCGCAATGCATCGACTAGGTGCAAGACGTGCACCAACTAATACTCTGTGCAACTCATGCACCAACATCAGAAATAGTCTGTGCAAAACATCAAACAACCAATGTACTCAGTGCAAAATAATTATTCAAGCATCAAACATTCTTTATTCAAAATTTAAAGAACAGGCTGACACAAACATCTCAAAGCATTTCAACAAACAGTTCAAGAATGAAATTATTCATCATTTTCTTACTGAAATTTACAAAGCCCCAATTCTCTTCTTAAATATTTAAATCTCTCATTTCCAAGGGGTTTAGTAAAGATATCAGCAATCTATTTTTCAGTTTCAACAAACACTAATTCAATTTCATTCTTGCTCACTACATCTCTAAGAAAGTGGTGTTTAATTTCGATGTGCTTAGTCCTATAGTGGTGAACAAGATTTTTAGTAAGGCAGATGGCACTAGTGTTATCACATAGAAGTGTAATGCATCCCAGATTTAACTGATAATCTGAAAGCTGGTGTTTAATCCATAGTACCTGGGTAGCACAGTTCCCTGCAGCAACATACTCCGCCTCTGTAGTGGAAAGTGCCACTGTGTTTCTTTTTAGAAGCCCAAGATACTAGGCAACCACCTAGGAATTGGCAATAGCCACTAGTGCTCTTCCTATCTACCCGACACCCAGCATAGTCTGCATCAGTGTAGGCTAGAAGCTCTAGCTCACACCTAGCAGGATACCAAAGTCCAAGTTCTTGGGTGCCTGATAACTATCTAAAGATCCTTTTCACTGCACTAAAGTGTGATTCTTTAGGACTAGCCTGAAATCTAGCACATAAACACACTGCGAATTGAATATCAGGCCTAGATGCAGTGAGATACAAAAGGGATCCGATCATACCTCTGTACAGCTTTTGATCCACAGGGTTACCTTTGGTATCTTCATCAAGACATGTTGAAGTACCCATTGGAGCTGCAATGTCCTTGAGGTTGTCGAATTTTTACTTCTTCGGGAGGTCCCTTATGTATTTGGACTGAGTGATGAAGGTTCCATCTTTGGTTTGTGTCACCTGTAGTCCAAGAAATAGTTTTATCTCACCCATTGAGCTCATCTCAAATTCTTGTGTCATAAGTTCAGAAAATTCCTTACTCAATTTAGGATTGGTTGAACCAAAAACTATGTCGTCCACATAAATATGAACAATGAGAATGTCAGGATGACTTACCTTGGTGAACAAAGTTTGGTCAACCTCACCTCTTATGAATTTCTTCTCGGCAAAGAATCTGTTGAGCCTGTCATACCAAGCTCTAGGAGCTTGCTTCAAGCCACAAAGAGCTTTACTCAATTTATAAACATGAGAAGGGAAATCTAAGCATTCAAATCCAGGAGGTTGTTGGACATAGACATCCTCTTTTATTTCCCCATTGAGGAAAGTAGATTTTACATCCATCTGCTGAGAGTTATTCCAAAAGAGCATGCATAAGCTAAAAGTATTCTAATTGCCTCTAACCTGGCTACAGGGGCAAATGACTCTTCAAAGTCAATTCCGAATTCCTGGTTGTACCCCTGAGCAACAAGTATGGCATTATTCTTCACTACATTACCTAGCTCATCAGTTTTATTTCTAAAGACCCATTTTGTTCCAATGACAGTCCCATGATCAGGAGGTGGGACCAGGTGCCACACCTTGTTCCTGTCAAACTGATTAAGCTCCTCGTGCATGGCATTGATCCAATGCACATCTTTGAGAGCACTGTCAATGGTCTTGGGTTCTACATGAGAAACCAATGCATATGAATTTAATTCATGCTGAGCTCTAAAGTAGCCTCTAGTCCTAGGGGGTTCATGTAGATCACCAATGACATTATCTATAGGATGATCTCTAAGAAATCTAACATTGATGATTTGGTTACCTGGATCTTCATTTACCTCCCCCTGAACAGTAGGCTCCTCTGCATTGTTCTCTTCAGCTTCTTCTTCATTATATGATTGGTCTGCAGACTGTCCTTCCTTCAGAATTTCTCCATCATCTTCTTTCCTGCATTGACAAACATCAGACTTATTCGGGGACTCATCAAAGATAATGTGTGGAGATTCCTCAACAGTTTTAGAATTAAGATTGTACACTCTATATGCTCTAGTGTTTTCAGAATATCAAAGGAAAATTCCTGGATCACTTTTAGGTTCGAATTTACTAAGGTCTCTTTTATCATTAACATGAATGAAACACTTATAGCCAAAGACCTTGAAATAAGCAATTGAAGGCTTCTTACCTTTTAGAATCTCATAAGGAATTTTTTGAGTAAAAAGCCGTACCATAGCTCTGTTGATTACATGACATGCAGTGTTAACTACCTCTGCCCAGAATTTTCTTAGTAAGCCACCTTCAACTAGGAGTGTACGAACCATCTCCACAAGTGTTCGGTTTCTCCTCTCCACTACTCCATTCTACTCAGGTGTTTTTGGGGAGGAGAACCGATGAGTAATCCCATTATCCCTACAAAAATCAACAAATTGTGAGTTTTCAAACTCACCTCCATGATCAGACAGAATATTCTCAATTAAATTTTCATTTTCCTATTTTATTTTCAAGTAGAACTCCTGAAACTCTGTGAATTCATAATTTTTGTGAGTCAAGAAAAACACCGAAGTAAACCTAGAGAAGTCATCCACTAATACATACCCATACCTCCTACCTGATAAGCTGACAGATCTTATGGGTCCAAAGAGGTCCATATGTATCAGCTCATAAGGTTTGGAAGACAGGTTTTCAGTTCTAGATTTGAATGACTTTCTAGTCTGCTTGGACTGTGTACATGCATCACAGACTTTATTTTCCTTCTTAAAAGATATTTCAGGGAGTCCTCTAACCATGTTATGTTTATTTAATTTGTGTAAAACAGTGTAGCTAGTATGGCCTAACCTACGATGCCACAAAAATGCTAAGTCCTCTTTATTAGCAGTGAGGCATAGGTTAGAATGTGCAAGATCATCTAGATCTACCATGTAAATGTTATTCATTCTTTTTCCAGAAAATTTAACAACATCGGAATCAGGTTCAAAAATTTTACAATGAAGAGCATCAAATACTACCTTGTGTCCTTTATCACAAAGCTGACTGATACTAAGTAGATTATATGATAAACCATCCACCAGCAGGACCTCATCAATACAACAAGTAGTACACTTACCTACCTTACCTGATCCGATGATTTTACCCTTTGTGTTGCCACCGAAGGTGACAAGGCCTCCATTCTTCTTTGTCAGCAAGCAAAACTTGGCTATGTCTCCTGTCATATACCTGGAGCAGTCACTATCCAGGTACCACATGTTGTTCCTGGCTGCCAGGCATACCTACAAACACAATCAGGGAGAAAATTTTGGAACCCAAGAGTGTTTGGGCTCCGAAACGGATGCAGAACAATTCAAACAAGATAGCAACATTTTTGGAATCCACATTTGTTTGTAAAAGGTTGGCTTAGTGAATTTCTCAACATTCTTCTTATTACTTCTCTTCTTCTCAGCACCAACAGAATAAGCTTTTCTTTTCTTATACTGTGTCCTGGCACGAGTGTTATTAGCAACTTTATTGTTTTTGTGCCAGTGCCAACGCCAATGAACATTCAGAGAATTGTGGCCATAGTTAGTCCTAGGCTGACTGAAGAAAGGTTGATTTCTAGGAGTCCAGGTCCTAGACTCTCCAACCCAATTTATGATATGAGGTCTATAAGACTATGTAGGATATGACTGATACCTAGACCTCCCCTGAACTCTATTCCATCCAGACCTATTGAATTGTTGTGGCTGTGCATAATGATAGGTCTGGACACTGGGTCGGTGAAACTGACTTGTCTGACCCCTAACAGAACCCTATCTCCCCTGCACCATAGACCCACTTGACTTGTGCATAGGTGTATATTGGGTCTTTTTCTGGACAGCTGGTGGTGGAGGAGAATTGGTGACCTTAGCTTGGGGTTTGGATGTGCATGTAGACTAACCCCTAACCTGAGACTTCCCTTTAGAAATAGGCCTAGGTGTGCCGGCTCTACTGGGCTCACCAACTTTCTGCTTACTCTTGTCCTCAGCACTGAGCATTTTCAAATTAACAGTTTTAGTAGCAGAATTTCCAGTATTCATATTAATGAGGGGTCTTTTCTCCTTCTCAGCTACAAAAGAAATTGTTTTCACTGTAAGGCTCTTTTTAGTAGTAGGATTAAAACCTAGACCCTCTCGTCTGAAATTAACTTTTGACCCCAACAAAGCATTCAGATTATACGATCCTTGGGTCATGTTTTCAATGATTTTCTCTTTGTCAGCATTTTCTTTCTCTAATTGTTCGATTGAATTTTTTAATTCATTATTGACACTTAGGACAACTTCATACTTTCCATCAACAATTTTTATTTCATTTTCAAATTTTTTCAGTTTCAGTTTCAACTCATCAATAACATTTTTCACCATTTTATTTTCTTTTCTACAGTCAATCAAAGCATGCTTTAAATCATCAAATTCAGAGCAAGAATTTTTTAACCTATCATTCTCAGACTGTAAACAGACAAGTTTATCAGACATTGTCTTATCATTCAAAAGAGAGTTAATCTTTTTCTTCAAGTGCATGTTCTCTTTTCTAATATCATCTACTTTGTCTAACAAATCTCCGTAGGCATCTTTCCAATCAGAAATGGTATAATGCTCAAAGATAGATGATACCTCATCGGAGTCTTCTCCTTTTTCTTTATCATCTTTTGCCATCAAGAAGATGGGCTTTTATTCATCCTCGCTCTCAGATGTGCAGCTTAATGTGCCCTCATCCTCGTCACTCCATGTGCTTACCATCGCCTTTCCTTTGTGGCCTTTCTTCTTTGACTTATTTTTTAGCTTCTGGAGCTCGAGACAATCTACCTTCATATGGCCGGCCTTCTTGCAGTGGTAGCAAACATTAGTGTCAACTTTCTTGGCAGGGTTAGTTCTATACCTTGTTTGCCTCCTGCCGCCACCAAACTGCCTTCGGCCGAAGTTTCTTCCCTCCTTTCTCAGAAATCGCCTAAAATCCCTGGTCAGCATGGCCAGTTGGTCTCCATCGATCTCTGACTCAGAGAGGCTCTGCTCGCTTGATGATCCATTGTGGCTGGATCTACTCGATCTGCTGAGGGCTGGCCTTCAAAGCAATAGGCTTCTTCCTCTTCTCGAGCTCCTCAGTCTTGGGAAGCTTCATCTCGTAGGTCATTAGTGAACCAATGAGCTCGTCGACCTTCATGTTCTGCAGATCTCTTGACTCCTCAACAACTGTAACTTTTGTATGCCATACTGGAGTCAGGGACCAAAGAATCTTCCTCACAATTTCATAATCCGAATAACTCTTTCCCAGACTCCTAAGACCATTGGTAATGATCGTGAGGCGCACATACATTTTTGTGATGGTCTCACTGGGCTTCATTCGAAAGGCTTCATACTCTGAGACCAACAAATTCGCCTTGGTCTCCCTTACTTGAGAGGTTCCCTCGTAGATGACCTCCAACTTATCCCACATCTCCTTCGCAGTGGTGCATGACGAAACCCGGGAGAACTCAGTGGGATGAACTGCGCACTGAATAGGATTAATTGCGTTCCAATTGAGGGTAGATTTCGTGATCTCCTCTCTTGTCCAAACTTCCTCGTTCTCATGAAGCTCGAACGTACCTTTGCTTACTAATTTCCAGATCTCATAATCTTTCGCCCACAAAAATACTTGCATACGATTCTTCCAGTATGTATAGTTGGATCCATCGAAGTATGGGGGCTTGGCAGTGGAGTGTCCCTCAGCCGTCATCTCTTTAGCATCCATGGCCGTTGACTCTTCAGGACGTTGATCCCTGCAGAAGAGTTAGGCTCTGATACCAAGTGATAGAATAGATGGATGTACTGATACCCACAGATGGAGTATCTATAGACGATCTAGAGGGGGGTGACTAGATTGGTCAACCACTAAAAACTTACTAACGCAGAAATAATTGCGGAATATAATCAAACTGCTGTAGGACGACCGAAAGGCACTTAATCACAACTAGAATGAAACAAATCGAACAGATCGACTCTCACGCGATCATAAACAATCTCTACTGAGCGATGAACAAAAATGAAGGACAAAAGCAAACCACAATCAATCGCATAGTGGACAGTGGAATTTTAAGGTGGTTCGACCTCAAACCCGAGGTCTACGTCCACCCCACACTCAAACTAGAGTGTGGCTTAACTACTGCTACACAACTTCGGGGTAAAAAACCTACAACCGCTGGGCCTTACAGCTTACGCCGACCAGAGGATACCACACCTCTGCAACTGCTGGGGCTTACAGCTTTACCCATCCAGAGGATACCACACCTTTGCAACCACTGGGGCTTACAGCTTCACCCGTCCAGAGGATACCACACCTCTGCTCGTTGAGCGTCACAGCTTACTCCGCTGACAAATAGCTTGAAAAAGAGTTTCTAAAACGAAAAAGAAATAGATGAAGAAACAAGAATCCACGATGGAATATAGCTGAACACTGAGTGAATTCAGCTCCGGTTCTGAACCAGGAGACTGAAGAACAACCTTTCTCTCTTAATTCTCTCAAAACACTTCTCTCAGAACTCTCCTTCTGTTCTGCTCTCTCTGTCTTCTTTTTCTTTCTGGATCGTATAGGCGCTAGCTCTCTCTGCTTCAGCTCTCAATTACTCAATCTGCTCTTCTGGCACGATCAGTCTTCTCTTGAAGGAGGAGCTTCATATATATAGTGATAGCAGAGAGTTAGGGCATGTGCTCTCCACGATTCTCACCCATACTCCTTGGTCACGTGACATCATCCCAGCTTACTGCTTTACACGTGTCACGATCCGGGCACCTCCTCCAGTCTTGGATCACGTGCCATTCTTAATCTTCACGAAAAGGTATCTATCAAGGCATCAGATATAAAGTCACCTTCAGACAGTTATACGAGTTATAAAAAGATTACACGGAGTAAGTATTCTGACAGAGCTGAAGTGCACAGACTCAATATGGCATTCACGCACACACATGCACAGACTCAACATTTATGCACAAGCAGATGCACAGACTTGATTACGGATGCACTGACTATGTATATGCAACGTGCAAGTGTTGCACACACCTACAATGTAGTACACAGTGATTTGCACAGACTAGCACCATGCACCGACTTGGAAACTCATGTGCACAAGACCGAGCATGAGGCAAAAGATGCACCGATGAAAGGGTTGCACCGACCATGCTTGTGCTATACGAGAAGATTACACCGACTATGTGTGCTTGTGCATGAAGTGAAAACGTGCACTGACCTAGCATAAGCACGGACCTTAAGCGCTCGCAGTAAGAGCTGCACTGACCTAATGAAGACATTGCACCGAGGCAATACTTGCACCGAGACTCAAAGTGAGACGCAAACAAAGATGCTGGATATGCACCGAGTCTAAGCTATGAGAGACGCAAAGTAAGACAGACACATGCACTGACCTAGTCCTCAAGAGACGCAGTGTAAGACAGACACAGAACGTGCACTGACTTGCGTCTTCCTAATGCAAAGATTGCACGGACATGCAAGACATGAACTTCACCCATATGCACTGACCTATATGCTAGGTGACACATGAGACGCAAATATATGATATATGCAAATGTGTGCCTGCAACCCAATCATTCAATCTTTCATGCAAACCCATGGTGACTCATATTTTTGCTATCATCAAAACCACAGGGGCACAACAAAGAGCTCTCCCTTGAATGCTCTCACACTATCCCTGGTGGCTTCTCTCTCTTATCTCCTTCTATTGGGCAGCTATTCGCTGTTATTCAACTCACGATACTCTGGCTATTTCGAATTCGAAGGGCACAGTCCCTTTATATAGACTTCCGAGTGGGATAAATCCCCAATTTTAATAATATGAGAATTTGGAATATAAAATCCCCTTGGAGGCTTCCAGAAGGTTGGTACAATGAGTTTCGAGATCTGATCCAATGATTGGAAAGTTAGTTCATGTGTCAAGAGATGGTCAGCTTTAAGTGGCACGTGATTGTACAGACTGGTATCTATCTATCGACTGATGCTTTTGACTTGACAGCTACCTAGCCTAGATCTGTTGATAGATGATGAGCCTCTTGTTGCTAGAGGACATACATCCTTCTGTCAACCACTTTGATTTTGCTGGAAATGAATCTATCGACCACTCTGAATTTGTTGGAAATGAATCTGTCAGCCACTCTGAATTCGCTTGAAAGAAATCTATCGACCACTCTGACTTAGCTGGTTGTCCTCTTTATATGCTACTGCGCAACTCAACACTTCTACTATCACTGTGGACTTGCTCCTTCTTTCATCCTTTTTTTTCGACCTGATGCTTAACACATTCTGCCTGGATTCACAGGTATGTCGACTTGAATTCATATCAGTCGACTTAAACATTAAGTCAGTCGACTTGTTGACACATCTGTTGACTGAGTCTCATGTTTGTCGACTTGGACCTCTTATATGTTAACCTGAAATTCAGACTCTTAGTCATTTTTTGGTAAACTTTATAGCATTTGACTTTATGGCATTCGACTGAGTTTTATGTGCCAGGCAAGAAGACTCATCAATGAGTCATAGTTGAGCATCATCAAAACACTATACCCAACAAGAAGCATATATGTTGTGATAAACTCCAACGGTGTGCAGGATTGGAGCATAATTATGCAGGACATAATCCGTAAACTCTATGGCGTTCTCACAGAAAGAATGGGTGTCATAGACCTTCAGATCAGCAAACCATCCCACGGCCAGTTCATGTTTAAATCAGATGGCCAAGCAGTCCAACAAAAAGGGTTCCTCCCTAAACTTCCATTTCAGTGGAGCCAAAAATAAGCCGAAACATGGTTTCTCCTTATGCACCCGACCTACGGCATTGTCCAAGCGGGCGAGGGTAAATTATAGTGCCCTGGTCAACTTGTCTTCCTCTATATGCTCAACTCTTTGTGACCCAGTACCGCCTCCCACATACGGGGCTCACCCAAAGTATATATTGGATCTGTCCTCTGTGTGCTACTTGCTAGGCTATCTTGGTACTACAGAGTGGCACGCTTCATCTGACGAGCTGCTATGTAGTCATGTTTTCGACTGATGCTGAAATTATTCAGAACATTGATTAGATGGTGGTCCTTAGGGTAACCATTGTGGTAGCTATCTTCTTAATTATAGTAAAAGCCCTCTTCAGTCAACGAAAGGCACCCAAAGTCCATGGTGTCAGTGTTAGAATCTGAGGACTCGGCCAAACTGGTGATCTTGGTATGCTCCCTATTCGGGTCAGCAAAATTGGCCCAGGTTACTGTAGGAGGACCATCCATCGATGTTGTCTAGGCAACGCGAGAGGCGGGAGAGCCAAGAGAAGAAGAAGTGCCTGAAGAAGCCATTGTCTGTAAAAGGCATCAATAGTTATATTAGCCAATATGCATGGACAATATACATATATATAAAGGAGGGAGAAAAGAAAGAAAAAAGAAAAAAAGAGTTAATATTCCTGCCAAAATTTTGGCAGTCTCCCTTGTATCTAGTGCATGGGGGAAATTAAATGAGCACATCCACACCTATGGCAAGATGGCCTCAGAATGTCCGGGTGTGCACAAATGTGGCAACACCGTTTGGGCTCTCTTGGATACCCGAAACCCTCGAGGACTAGCCTACTAGAGAGTAGGGCTCCCAATGCCGTGTACCAGTAATCAAGCCTGCTTGATGCCGGATCAAGACCATACAAGAAGATACTATATCAGTGCCACTATGGCTATAGTGGTTGACGTTGGGGTGTGAATTAGAAGAGAAGAAGAAGGAAAAGAGAGGGGGAAGAAGCTCAAGTGGCCACTATATCAGTGCCACCATGCAGGGGATGCTCGAAGCAGCGTTGGCCTGTCTAAGGGCTCTACATGAGAAGAAGAAAAAGAGAAGGGGCCGGTGCCAGCCAAGACCATCATGGCCGGAGATGAAAACCACGCCAAGAAGAGCAGCCACAAGAGGAGGAAGAAGGAAAGAAAAATGAAAAAAAGGGGGGAAGGCTCATCTGGGCCTAGGGTGAGCATCGGTGAGCAACGGAGAAGGAAAAGGAGGGAGGCAAGGCGGCGAAACCTAAAGGGGACCCCGGCGGTTAGCCTTCAATCAAGGGATGAGTCATTGTAGATGGTGAAGGAGAAGAGCTCTGGCAGCGTCGAAGGGGGGAGATCGGGATGAAATGGCTCATGAATAACCCTTAAAACCCCTTTTTAAAGGGAAAGCCGCTTCCCCTTATCCGGTGGCCCTTGAAATGGCACCGCGTGAAGCCCATCCGGTAGGCCTCTAAGCACCCCTGAAGCGGCACCCCTCAAAGCTCTCTGAAACGGTGGCACAATAACTCATCTGCCACTGGTGCCAGAACATGAGTTGGTGCCAGTCCACATGACCAGGCTCTCCATGCTAGGGCCTACTAGTTCAAAATCAGTGCAGGTCGTTCCACCCTCATGCCCTTGTATGGCACCTCCAATGCAAAAGAAAAGGGACCATTAGCGTCGGTGTCGATTCTCCCTGAAATGGCAAACCAGCACCCCTCTATAAAGGGTATTCGCACTAATTCACCACCATATGAAGATTTGCAAAGAGATGGATAAGGAAAAGAAAAGGAAGAAGAAAAAGGGTGCGCACCCACGAGCCCCGCTCCCATCGTTCCTCGCTCGCGCCACCTGTGGGTGGGGGGCAATTGTTGGCATCTAAAAAAAATGGCACCGTGATACAATGAAGTGGTACTAACAAGGAGGGATTCCCAGGGAGGTCGCCTGAAAGAGTTACCAAAGTTATTGGTGTCAAAAATCCCTCAAAATCAATAGCTTACATGGTGTCGTATCACTAAGGGTGGCACCGTATCACTATAAAATTGAGTCCCGAGGGACGAAATGAACCCAAAATGGCAAGAGGCCAAGGTGGTCCTGAAAATGCACTATTGTAGACTCAACCATGAGGACTAGACAACAAAGAGGTTGAAGAATAGGCCAAAATAGACCATATTCTAGAAATGGTGGCTACGGTGCTGTATCACTCAGGTGGGGCCGTATCGCCATAAAACTGTTGAGTAGTGATCGGCGAATCTAAAGGGGAGGGGTGAATAGATCAGCCCCTTCTTTGCCCTTCTTTGCGGAAATAACAACTAAATAAAAACTAAGAGCAGTAAGGCAAGAAATAGTCGCTAGCTAGTGAGCTAAAAGCATGAGTGATGATCAATAGCGTTCCTACCAAGCATCTAGTGTCAAGCCACAATAGACAACAAACCACAGAATGCAAGTTTTTAAGGTGGTTCGGTCTCTATCCAGAGACCTACGTCCACCCCTCACTTCAACCAAGTGAGGCTTCACTAGTGTAAAGGCACTACCGCTGATTCATAGCTTCTAACAGAGAGAAGACTCTCTCTAACTGCTGCCAGACAGCTTGAGGGTATGCAACCCAACACCCACGGACCAGTGAACACACTGTCCGTCTTCCTACTCACAGGTAGGGAGCAAATATAAGAGTATGTGTTTTGAGAAAAACAAAACCAAAAGTGGATGAACCAGACAAGGTATAGCAATGAAACTCTATGGGAGATGAGAAATCCTATTTGGTGAAGAATGGACGAAGCCTGGCTTCTCTTCGTCTTGTTCCTAGGTCTTCACCACGACCGCAAGAGGAACTATGTATAAGCTCCTTAGCTTTTACTGCCAGCTGATGAAGCTATGGATAGATGCTATCTCCTTTGCTTTGAGAGCTCCTGAAGTGGAAGAAGATGGTCTGCTGCGCTACCCTTACGCCAATGACACCAGGAAGGAGAGGTCTCTCGGAGCTTGCTTTACCACTACTCTTCACCTTCTCTTCTTCTTCTCCTTTTTCTCTGTGTGCAGCTCTCTTACATAAACTGGAGCTCCTACTGTCTTCTATATCGGTGGCTCACGGCATCTCCTACGTTGTCCCCTGTAGAGACCATACCCAGAACATCGCATCCACATTACTTGATTTGCTTCCTCAGCTCCGTTGACCTTTGTCTGCCGTGCTTGCTAGTACGTGGGTAGGTAGGGAACCATATCTACAGTGGTACCAGCATCTGGAGGATTTCTCTGCCAGTCAATAAGATATTTTGACAAGGTGAGCTTCTAGACGACTTTATGACAGATGGTTCTAACTTGGTTTCTTCATAAAGTGCCGACACGTCCAGATGACAGGTCGACACTTGAGAGTCCTTCACCTGAGCTTGTCCAAATACAACTTAAACAAAATCATTAATCACATCACATGAATTCAACAATGAACTATGGTTTGCTATCATTAAAACCAGGGGACATAACATTCTCCCCCTTTTTGATGATGACAACCATAGTTCATTATTTACAAGCATTCATATGCATTTAAGGCATTACAAAAATAAACTTTTCATTCACAAGAGCAAAGTCTCATACACGTTCATGGATATACCCAAATGTCTTCCATTGATAAACCAAAGAGATTTTTCAAACAAAAGTTTCATATACATTCATCAAAGAGCTATGCATAGGAAAACTAGATGCATGAACCTATATGCCTAATGCTATGTGAAAGTCCAAGCTTGTAGTAGACATTGATTTGTCTCCCCCTTTGGCATCAGCAAGGAGGGGGTGAAGGAGGTGGTTGCTGTGTTGGAGGCAATGTGCTGGAGCTTGTGCTTCCTTGAAATTGGAGTTTCTGGGCCTCGTGGAATTGTTGTTGCAGTTGTAGGACTGTTGCAGCTAGAGAGTCAACCTTCTGAGTTAGTTGCTCATCCCTTTGTTTCAAAAACTTGTAAAGTGACTTGATATTGTCATTGATTGCATCCAGCCAGTTGTTTAGGATGTCACATATATACTCTGGCTGTGCTTTCTGTTGAGTCCCTTTTGGTGATACATAAGAGGAGGTAGCTTCAGTGGGAGGAGGACACCATTCATCACCTATGTCTTCCAAATCTGGTTGGAGTTGAGCTTTATGTAAACGTATCAATTCCAGAATCTCAGTTCCAACCATATCAAGTTTGTTGTAAATAACATTCATTTTTGCTTCAGTTTTAGTGGAGCTGTTCACCATGATTGTTGTGTCGGTGTGGACTTGCTCAAGCTTTGAGGAGGCATCAAGAAGCTTGTTGGAGTCAGAATAAATCTTTCCTTTCATCCTATTGGAGGCATCAAGTAGCCGTGCAACATTGGCATTAACTGTTCCTTCCAGATTGGAGGTGACTTCTACAATCTTGGTAGTTTCAGCAGCCACCTGTTCTCTGATTGTGAGGGACTCAACTACTACTCTTTCCTCAATCCTGGCAGAGGAATCAAGGAGGGTTGCACATCTAAGATTCATGTTGCTTTGATCTTCTCTGATGTCATATGCATGCATAGGCATCTCTGAAGTCTTTTCTTGTGTTTCAATATGAATCTCTCGTAATCTTTTCATTACTGTCCCTGCTCTTTCACACACATGTATCAAGGAGTTCATGAAGGCATACTGTTTACCATCAGACTTGTGTTTGTATCTGACAAATTTCTCCATCTGCTGTTCTGAACTTGTTCACCGTGAAAAAATCTGGCATCTAGTCTGTCAACTTTCATGTCAAGCTGCATGATCGAGGAGTTGACATTGGCAAATTGTGCTGTCAGGAATCTGATTAATGTTGGGTGAATGCCCATTGGACCTTCTGTGGCAGCAGATTGAGGCCCTCTTGATGACGAGGCTTCAGTGTGGAATTGAGGAGGAGCCTCTTCTTCAGTATGAACTTGAGGGTCAGATGGAGGAGTCTCAGGTGCAAGAGTCCCAAATGGTATTATGGGACCAAAATCTGTATCCTCTGGTACATCCTACTGCCGCTGGTCCTGCTCAGAGTGAGTATCCATATGGAACTGTTCCTCATATTCTTCAATGTGCTCCTCTTCAGTCTCCTAAACTTGTTGTGTAGGTGCTGCTGGAGTTTCAGGTTGGTGACCAGGCAGATCTCTTATGATCTTGTCTCCTCGTTTCTTGAAGTGCATGTAGTTCTCAATGAACCTCATGCAGTAGATATTGCTCTGAGGAATTTCTTTCTTCTTTTCATTTTCCAGAGATATTCCAACTCTCTGAAATATGGCTGTCAAATGTGCAACATAGGGGAGACTTCTCTTGTGCCCTATACAACTCCCCATAATTTACAGAATGATCTCTAGAAGACAGATCTGTAAATTATTGAACAGGCAATAAAATATGAATCGTTGAGTTTCTGTAAGTCTACTTCTGGCACCCCCTTGTGGAGTGATCATTGTGGTGCACATATGGTGCAGTAGACGCTGCAAGGGGGGAAACTTGTTTGTGTCAAAGTGTTTCACAAGCAGTTGGTTTTCATCCGCAGGGTTGATGGGTTTTCCAGTCAGTATGGTGTATGCCTCAAGCAAATCAATCTCAAATTCAGATTCTAGTAACCCATCCCGAGGTATATGTAAAGCTTTGTAAAGAAGCTTTGTAGATAGTTTTATCTGTACAACCTTAACTTCAGTCCTAAGGGCTTTCTGATTCTGGTCATACACTAAGTTCTTATAGAACTGTTGGACCAGAAAGGGATAGTACACCCTTTGTGCGGACAAAAACTTCTCCCATCCTTGGAAATCGATGAGGGGAAGTAGTTCAGGAAAATTCTTAAGCATCTGGTGATCATTGAAATCCACGTACCTAGGAAATAGTATCCTGGTAGGGTCACTTTCTTCTTCCCTGACAGAGTTGGGTTGTGGAGGAGCTGGCTTTTTTGCTTTTCCTTTCCTTTTTCTGCTGCTGACAGGCGTTTCCTCTTGGCTGGATTTTCTTGCTGTGTGGCCTTGTCGCTATTAGAACCCTGGGCTTCTGCTGCTCTCCTCTTTTTTGCTGGTTCTGCAGTTGGTCTGTCTTCAATGCTCTTTGAGCGACCTTCCTTTTGTGTTTTCTTTGCTGCAGGAGCTTGAGCAGCGGCCTTCTTGGATGTTTCTGCATCCTTCTTCTTGCCACGGGTGACTAGAGGAGTCATGGCGAGGGCGGAAAGAAAGAAGAGAGGGTAGCTTGGGTTGCTAGAGCATCGCAGCAGAGGAATGGAGCTAGCTGGAGTGCTAGGATCCACTACGGAGGGAGACGGAGGAAGGTGTCGACCTCCGCGTAGAGACGTGCCAGAGAAGGGGTTTGCAAGAGAAAGGGTTAGAAATGGTCAAGTGAAAACGCGATGTTCACCGGCCAGATAAAAAGGTAAAGTTGAGAATTTTCCTTTTAAAAAAACACCCTTTAGATAAGAAATTGTTGAAATACCCCTATTTTTATCTTTAAATGGTTTAAGGCCTATAAGCTCAATTTTGAAGAATAAGGTTTAAGAAGAAACCATTTTTACAACACATAATATGATTAAAATATTTAAATGAAGTCATATGTTTTAACCAAGCCTAATAATCTTACTTAATAAGTTCATTACGCAAGATTGGGGAAAAATTAATCAAGTATTGAAAATAAAGAAAGTACCTTTTTTGAAGTGAAATCTAGAGTCAGCCCCAATTTTTTTTAATTAAACAGTCTGATAAAGTATTTAGTTTTTAACACAAGGAAACACGTTGTTCATATGCTAGAGTCCCTGGTTACTCAATGTAGCTTATCTTTCTATTTTCTTTTGAACAGAGATAACTGTCTTCATCATGACTAGATTTGCTGCATTTCATTGACGCAGGATGCCATTGCTCTGAAATTATTGCAATATGGTTTTAGGAGGTGTATTCTCTAGATGGCTTCAATTTAGGTGACTTGTTTAAGGACAATACAAGCTAACATTTCTTTAACCAAAGAAGCCCTTTTACAATTATCTTTCAGAAGCTTAGGCGGTGGTTATTAACAAAGACTTTGAAGAAGTTTTAACCCTATTAAGAGTGCAAGGTTGGTGCAGCTTAACACAATTATCAACCAAATTGAGGGTTATAAACATCAAACCATTTCTTTAATAGAGGTAGAACAGAATAACATAGTTAAGGTTGTATGAACGAATTAAAACTTTCTCAACTCCCCCTAAATTAATGACTGGTGACTAAGCAATGGTTCAGAAGCAAAAGATGTGATGAAGAAATGAAGAAGGCAATGATAAAGTAGGGTGAGTAGACAGAATGACTCTCCTTTGGATCACACACCCTTGAGTGGCTGAGAAATAGTGTCAACACTTCATATGAAGGTGTCGACACTTCTAATTAGCGTTGGCCTTCATTCATAAGTGCATCGACCTTCATTCGTATGTGCACTGGGGTAGCATCGACCTTAGTTCAGATTTGCATTGACCATTATGAAGGTGTCGATCTGCTGATGGAGAACAGAAGCCCATTCTTTGGGCATTTCAAATGCATATGTCGGCACATCACCAGAATGTGTCGACCTATTCAATACCCTTTTTTCAGCCAGTGTATCTGATTCATATCCTTCTATGATTGCTTCATTTCTGAAACACTTCTGTCAATTTCTGATACCTGTGCCTCTGACTTTTTGATTTCAGGTAGTCATCAAAAAAAAATTTGCCTTCTTACTGCCAGTGAGAAGTGCCTTATTTAATGCTAAAGCTTTAAACATGCTCATGCACTAAAGATTAATTATGCAGATCTTAATATGCAATTCTGACTCATGGTACTTGGCGGAGGTCAGTCCTTCACGCATGGTGAGAGTTTCCTTACAGGCGTAGCTTGACTTTCCACAACTCAGCAGTTCAGATACCATGTAGTATGCAATTCAAAGCAATCAAAATGCACACAAGCTCCCCTTGAATGTGACCATCATTCATGAAACAATTCATTCAACCAATAGACCATTTCAAGATAAATCAGATAACTAGCAACCATCATAGTAAAGACAAGTATCTTGAGCATCAAAAAGGAGTAAACAGCTCAAAACTGAGTTGATTGAGGTCTGCATAGACCTAGCTCTCTCCTTAAGACTGAAAACCTATCATTGCTTAAAGGTTTTGCGAAAATGTCTGCAATCTTATTTTCTGAGTCAACAAAATGGAGCTCAAAATAATTTTTAAGGACTTCATCCCTAATGAAATGATGCCTAATTTCTATATGCTTAGTCCTAGAGTGCATGACTGGATTTTTTGCAAGGTTTATAGCACTTGTGTTATCACACAAAATGGGAACACATCCAAGATCTATTAGATAGTATTAGAGTTTAGTGTTTGATCCACAACACTTGGGTGCCACAACTCCCTGCAGCAACATATTCTGCCTCTGCAGTGGAGAGGGCAACTGAGTGTTGTTTCTTGGAGGCCCAAGAAACCAAACACCTACTCAAGAATTGGTAATAGCCACTAGTGCTCTTGCGATCCAGTTTGAAACCTGCATAGTCTGCATCTGAATATGAAATAAGTGAAAGCTCATAAGATGCTGGATACCATAATCCCAAGTCTTGAGTGCTAGCAAGGTATCTAAAGATACGCTTGACAGCAGTCAAGTGGTACTCTCTAGGACTAGACTGAAATCTAGAACAAAGGCAAACACTAAACTGAATATCTAGTCTAGATGTAGTTAAATAAAGTAATGAACCGATCATACCTCTATACTTATTTGCATCTACAAGTGTGCCTTGTTCATCTGCATCTAGTGAAGTGGCAGTCCCCATTGGAGTTCCTAATGGTTTGCAGTTGGTAAGGTCAAATCTTTTTAGCAACTCTTTAACATATTTGGCTTGATTAATGAAATATCCTTCATTGCTTTGATTTATCAGGAAGCCAAGAAAGAATTGAAGCTCACCGATAAGACTCATTTCAAACTCATTAGTCATGAGTTTAGCAAAATCCTCACATATTTGAGATTTTGTTGGCCTAAACACTATATCATCTACATAAATCTAAACCAAAAGGATGTCCTTACCTTGTTTCTTAGTGAATAGTGTCTGGTCTACATTACCTCTTATGTAGCCTTGTTTGGTGAGGAATGAGCTTAGTCTATCATACCAAGCTCTGGGTGCCTGCTTCAAGCCATATAGAGCCCTGTCCAACTTATAAACATGGTCTTTAACATGTGAACATTCAAAACTAGGCGGTTGCTCTACATATACTTCTTCTTTTATTAAATCATTCAGAAAAGTACTCTTAACATCTATTTTCTATAGTTTGATTTAATGAGAACATGCAAAAGTAAGTAAAATTCTAATGGCCTCTAATCTGGCTATAGGGGAAAAAGACTCTTCGAAGTCTATGCCGAACTCTTGATTATACCCCCGAGCCACTAATCTGGCTTTATTTCTAATTATCTTACCATCTTCACTTAGTTTGTTCCTAAAGACCCATCTTGTACCTATGACAGATTTCTCTTGGGGCCTAGGACCAAGATGCACACATTGTTTCTTTCAAATTGGTTTAATTCATCATGCATGGAATTTATCCAATTGTCATCTTTTAAGGCCTCTACAATGTTTTTAGGCTCAGTTTGGGACACGAGAGTAAGTTGTTCAATTTCATCCATAATTCTAAAATGAGACCTAGTTTTAGTTGGGTCATGCAGATTACCTAAGATGTTTTCTAAATGATGGTCTTTTGACACTTTTATATCAGTTTGAGTGTTACCTCTATCTGCATCATTGACCGGAGCATTGCTTGACTCTCCTTGGTCTTCATTTTCTTGTGTCTCCTCGTGTGGAAGATTTTCTTTTCCTTTTACATTTAGAAATTCCCCATCATCATCTTTCCTGCAAGAGTTTTCATCATTAGTCTCATCAAAAGTGATGTGAGGTGACTCTTTCACACATAGGGTCTTAAGATTATATACTCTATAAGCTCTAGACCTATCTGAGTATCCAAGAAAAATGCTTTCTTCACTCTTCGGCTCAAACTTGTCCAAAACTCTTTTATCATTATTGTGAATAAAACATTGTGAACCAAATACTCTCAAGTGAGAAAGAGATGGCTTTTTACCTTTGAGCAACTCATAAGGAGTCATTTTAGTGAATGGCCTTACCATTGAGCGGTTGATGATATAGCATGCCGTGTTCACCGCTTTTGCCCAAAATATCCTTGGTAGTTACTTTTCAGCAAGCATTGTGCGTGCCATCTCTATGAGAGTTCTGTTATTTCTCTCGACCACCCCATTTTGTTCAGGGGTTCTTGGTGATGAAAATCTATGATTTATTCCTTCAGTTCTGCAAAGATTATCAAAATCAACATTGTCGAATTCACCACCATGGTCTGAAAGTATGTTGAAAATTTTGAACTTACCATCTTGCTTTACTTGCATGAAGAGTGTCTGAAACTCATCAAATGCGTCATTTTTATGTGCAAGGTAAAACACCTATGTGAATCTACTAAAGTCATCTACTAAAATATAGTCATATCTTTTACTACTTAAGCTAGCTGTTTTGGTTGGATCAAACAAGTCCATGTGAATTAGTTCAAATGGTTTAGATGATAAGCTTTCAGTTTTACTTTTAAATGACTTCCTAGTTTATTTTCCTTGTACACATGCATCACAGATTTTAGAGTTCAGTTTGAATTTAATTTCAGGCAGCCCTTTAACAATGGAATGTTTCACCAATTTATGAAGTGCATTGTAGCTAGCATGACCTAGTTTATGATGCCACAAACATGCTAATTCAGACTTAGGTGCAGCAAGACAAAGATTTATGTGAGCAGGGTCATCTAGGTCAATCATATACACATTGTTGACTCTTTTACCAGAAAACTTGGTTTGTTTTGAATTAGGGTGCAAGATCCTACATTCATTAGAGTCAAAGACTACAGTATGACCTTTATCACAAAGTTGACTTATGCTCAACAAGTTATATTCCAAACTATCAACAAGCAATACATTATCAATTGAGTTGGAGGAATTCTTACCAACTTTACCTGTACCAATGATCTTTCCCTTATTGTTCCCTCCAAACGTTACATGTCCAGCTTCCTTTTCTACCAAGAGACAGAATTTGGTTCTATCCCCAGTCATGTGTCTTGAGCAGCCACTATCAAGGTACCAATGATTGTGCACGGTTGTAAGACACTCCTCTACAAGGAATTAAGTAACAATGTTTGGAACCCAAGGACAATTGGGTCCCAATGATCTTCCCATCTCAGAAAAACAAGATAACATAGGTTTTGAAATCCAAACTTTCTTAACATTCTTATTTTTCTTGCTTGGTTGGAAGTTCTGGTTCTCCTTTTCTTCATTAACATTCCGTTTCTCTCTTTTAGCTTCTTGGGCTATACGGGTTTAAGGAATGTTGGAGGAGGATTATTTTTTAGACCATCTGTCCTAGCTGGTGGGTCTAGAGGGGTAGGAGGTGTCACAGTACCTAGTGTGTTGAGGTTGGGTAAACCTATGATAATAAGGTTCATAACTACCCCAGACCCATGAAGGTGTCGACCTGTAGGAGGTGAAGTGTCGACCTGTCCCCTGTTCTGACCATCTATAACGGTCTATGTTTGGTGGATGTGTCGACCTCCTGTCATGAAAGTGTCGACCTGTCTCCCATTCAACCCATTTATAACGGTCTCTATTTGAGAGACGTGTTGGGTCCCTGTAACTTGAGTGTCAACCTATCGGTGCATACTTAGGGAGCTAACGGGTGGTTGACCATGAGGGTGTCGACCTGTCCTTAGGGTAGTGCCGACCTGTGCCATTGTTGAAATTCTTTCTACCCTTAGGATGTGCAGACTTGGACTTGGGTTGGTGTTGGCCTGCTTGGTGTTGTTGGTGAGCCTTTTTGGGTTTTTCAGGGTTGTTCTTTATAGGCTCTCCCATTTTCTATTTTCCCTTATTTTTTGCCTTTTCTTGATTTAGGCTAGGTGTTGTTTTTGAAGTTGATGCTTTAGAGGATGAAACAAAAGTTGTAGTTTTTAAGCCAAAAGCCTTTTTCTTAGTTGGCTCATATCCTAACCCTTCCCTGTTGAAGTTCATTTTAGTCCCTAGCAGAGCATTCAAGTTCTCACTTCCATCAATAAATTTTTCAAGGGTTGTTTGTTTATCTGCTATGGCTTTTTGAAGTTTCTTATTTTCTTTCAAAAGTCGAGAGTTGACTTGATTAAAAGCATCCGATTTTTCATTGCATAGATCGTTGTCTTTTACATAGCTTTGCATTTTTAGCTTCAACTCATCAATTTCATCTCTTAGGCTTTCATTTTCATCTTCCAAATCCCTCATTTCTTTTCTTCCCACTTCTAGATTTTCATTCATTTTTCTTAGATCCTCAATTTCAGTTTCCAGGGAAGTAATCTTTTCCTTAAGGGTTTGATCATGCACAATGGAGTCAATTTTCTTTTTTAGGGCTTTGTATTCTTTTCTAAACACTTCATATTTATCCATTAATTCAAAATAAGCTTCCTCCCAATCATTAGTAAAGAAATGTTCAAAATGAGAGCTTACCTCACTATTCTTTTCTCCATTGGCCATTAAGCAGAGATCATCTTTCTCCTCTTCAGAGGAGTTATCTTCATTTTCTTCCTCTTCTTCATCACTCCATGTACATACCATGGCCTGTTTCTTCTTGCCCTTCCACCTGGGCATTGTTGTCTTAACTCCTTCTGGACACTCAGACTTGATGTGTCCTGGTTTCCATCAAGAATAGCAGACAAGTTTGTCAAACTTCTTAGCATTCTCAGGTCTTGGCCTTAAACTTTTTTTTACCTGAGACTTCCTCTTTGTGAAGCCTTTACCTTCCATTCTTAAAAATTTTCTGAACTTTCTTATCAACATAGCAACCTTGTCCTCTTCAGAGTTGCTACTTGAAGGCTTTTCATCTTCAGAGATGTCCTTGGTGCTTGGCCCAGCCTTGAGAGCTAGAGGCTTCTTCTTACTTACCTCAACCTCTTTATTCTTCAAATTCATTTCATAGGTCATCAGGGACCCTATGACTTCTTCTACCTTGATGGTATCCAAGTCCTTTGATTCTTCTACCACTATTGCCTTTGTATGCCATGCAGGAGTTAGGGATCTTAGTATCTTTCTCACAATCTCCTGCTCGGAATAGGTCTTACCTAGCTCAGTTAAACCATTAGTGAGCATGGTTCGCCTAGCATACATGTCAGAGATAGATTCATCAGATTTCATTCTGAATTTTTCATATTCAGAAACTAGCATATTAGCCTTGGTCGCACGTACTTGTGTTATCCCTTCATATATTACCTCAAGACGGTCCCACATTTCTTTTACAGTGGCGCATGTAGACACTCTTGACAATTCTATTGGGTGAAGGGAGCACTGCATTATGTGCTTGGCGCCCCAGTTCAGCATTGATCTCCTGATCTGCTCTTTTGTCCATGTATCCTCATCTTCAGGGAGCTAAAACGGTCCTTTGCTAATAACTCGCCAAGCCTCATGATCTTGAGCTCTCATAAAAACCTGCATACGATTTTTACAGTAAGGATAATTTGTCCCAGTGAAAAAGGGAGGTATATTTAAGGAATGTCCTTCGGGCATTGGACTCTTAGTCGCCATATCACCAGCTCTCACAAGGTCGTTAAACTACATACGAAGAGACTAGCTCTAATACCACGTGTTGAGTAGTGATCGATGGATCTAGAGGGGAGGGGTGAATAGATCAGCCCCTTCTTTGCACTTCTTTGCGGAAATAACAGCTACATAAAAACTAAGAGCAGTAAGACAAGAAATAGTTGCTAGCTAGTGAGCTAAAGGCAAGAGTGATGATCAATAGCGTTCCTACCAAGCATCTAGCGTCAAGGCACAATAGACAACAAACCACAGAACGTAGGTTTTTAAGGTGGTTCGGTCTCTATCCAGAGACCTACGTCCACCCCTCACTTCAACCAAGTGAGGCTTCACTAGTGCAAAGGCACTACCGCTGATTCACAGCTTCTAACAGAGAGAAGACTCTCTCTAACCACTTCCAGACAGCTTGAGGGTATGCAACCCAACACCCACGGACCAGTGAACACACGGTATGTCTTCCTACTCGCAGGTAGGGAGCAAATATAAGAGTATGTGTTTTAAGAAAAACAAAACCAAAAGCGGATGAACCAGACAAGGTTTAGCAATGAAACACTATGGGAGAAGAGAACTCTTGTCTGGTGAAGAATGGACGAAGCCTGGCTTCTCTTTGTCTTGTTCCTAGGTCTTCACCATGACTGCAAGAGGAACGATGGATAAGCTCCTTAGCTTTTACTGCCAGTTGATGAAGCTATGATAGATGCTATCTCCTTTGATGTGAGAGCTTCTGAAGTGGAAGAAGACGGTCTGCTGCGTTGCCCTTACACTAGCGACACCAGGAAGGAGAGGTCTCTCGGAGCATGCTTTACCACTGCTCTTCACCTTCTCTTCTTCTTCTCCTTTTTCTCTGTGTGCAGCTCTCTTACGTGAACTAGAGCTCCTACTGTCTTCTATATCGGTGGCTCACGACATCTCCTACATTGTCCCCTGTAGAGACCATACCCAGAACGTCGCATCCACATTACTTGATTTGCTTCCTCAGCTCCATTGACCTTTGTCTGTTGTGCTAGCTAGTATGTGGGTAGGTAGGGAACCATATCTGCAGCGGTACCAACATCTGAAGGATTTCTCTTCCAGTCAATAGAATCTTCTGACAAGGTGAGCTTCCAAATGGCTTTTCAAGTGCGAACGAATCCTCCAAGACCGGTTGCGGATCTTGGAAAGTAGATGCGATGGGATCCAAATCCATTCTATAAGAACATGAATGTGTCGACACTTTTAGACAGGGTGTCGACACGTCCCTTTTTCTGCTTGAGGAGACTGGCTGCCTTCATACTGTCGACACCTTCAGACGGGGCATCAACATGAAGTGTCGAGACTGTGTGTCAGACAGAGCTGTAGTCCACTTTGCTGAACTAAAGATGTCGACACTCTTTTACAGGGTGTCGACAAGTGGTGCCAAATAGAGCCCAAACAGAAACGGCTCAAAGTGAATTTTCTTCTTGATGTGTCAAGATTTTGTCACAGGGTGTCGACATGTTGCTCATGCCAGAGCTCAAATAGAGACAGTTCTAACTTGGTTTCTTCATGAAGTGCCGACACGTCCAGATGACAGGTCGACACTTGAGAGTCCTTCACCTGAGCTTATCCAAATACAACTTAAACAAAATCATTAATCACACCACATGAATTCAACAATGAACTATGCTTTGTTATCATTAAAACCAGGGGACATAACAAAAATAGCATCCCGAGGGATGAAATGGACCCAGAATTGTAGGAGGCTGAGGTGCCCCTAAAAATACACTGCTGTAGACTCAACCATGAGGACTGAGCAGTGAAAAGCAGAAGGATAAGCCCAAAATAGGGAAATTCCAAAAAAGTCAACTATGGTGCCGTATCACACAAGTCATGTCGGATCACCATAAGATGGCATCCCGAGGGACAAAATGAACTTAGAATTGCAGGAGTCCAAATTGCTCCTGAAAATGCACTACTACGGACACAACCGTAAGGACTCGGTAGTGAAAAGCATAAGGATAAGCCCAAAACAGATGAATTTCAGAAAGGTGACTATGGTGCCGTATCACTCAAGTGGTGCCGTATCACTGAGGTAGTGCCGTTTCATCACAAAATGGCATTCCAAGGGACAAAATGAACTCAGAATTGCAGGAGGCCGAGGTGCTCCTGAAAACACGTTGCTGTGGACCCAACCATGAAGACTCGACAGTGGAAAAGTAGAAGGATGAGCCAAAGCATGTGGATTACAGAAGAGGTGGCAAGGGTACCGTATCACCCCATGACTAAAATGGTGCCGGATAACAACCACGCTTTGTACATGCACTCATGGTACCGGTTCACCGAAGGCAACCCCTATAAAAGGGATTCCCGTGAGTGGCGAGTAGGTGGATATGAGGCTTTTAGAAAGGGAGGACAATCCTTCTGCAAGCTTCTGCTGTTCAGAGAGAGGGAGAGAGGAGAAATAGAGGGAGGACGAGTGATCCCTCTAAGTAGAAGTTCTTTTTGTTTAGCTATTGCAAAGAGCCTTGATGATGTATTTCATACTCAATTGTGTATGAATCCAAATACGAGCAAAGATTTCCTGAGCAATTGGGCACTCTCCTGTTGGTGTGATTATTTTCCTTTCTTTCTTTTATTTTTTTCATCATTATCCTTCGTAATGTTCTTGGAGTTCACTGCGAGTTCCGTGGCCGTGGTTCAATGGTCAACTGGTTAATAGGAATGTCACGTGTTGTTTCTTTTGAGGAGTAATGGGGGCAGTCTGAAGAAGGCATTACTTCTTATAAGGATATATGCCAGGGGTATATCCTGAGCAATGGGTATGACCCCAAAGTGAAGGCCATCTGAAATCCCCTCCCGTATCACCATACAATCCTGCCGTATTACTCGTCTGCCTTCGTTCTGATTCACCCGAGCTTTGTTTAGGAGACAGAAAGAAGACCCCTTACTAACTGGTAAAAATTCAGTGTCGGTGGAGGCATGGGTCACTAGGGAACGAAGTCCCAAAAAAACTCCAATCCCCCTCTTTGCGTTATGAAGCCGCCGCTGCCGATTCACAAGACCCTATTTCAGCCACCATCATTATGATTACAAAACACTGGATTTGATCTGTTTCATAGGGCCAGTGTGATTACAGGGCTGCAACTCCTCGGTCTGCTTATGGCTTGCTTTGGCACAGTGAGTGGGGCAATCTGTCACGCCCCGAGCTTTTAATACAACAGAAGGAATATCGAAACGTGAACAGCTGGCATGGTAAGCCTCTCGCAAGCAAGAAATCAGAGCGCAAGACAATCACATAAAAGTAATTGCACAAGTAAAATTTTTCAAATTCTAACTTTATTTCATACTAGTAACCACAAGTACATTAGATTCATGACTTTAAACATCCCTACATCATAGATTCAAAAAAATAGAAAATTATAATAGGACTCGACTAGACACTCGACAACTAGGTCTTCTCTCGATCCATTTGACATTCAATCACTCTCGGACTCGCTACTTATATATTCCGAATCCGATTCACCTGTACTTCCTAGAAAATTGAGAAAGTAGGTATGAGCACACTTGCCCAGTAGGTATCTTCGTATCAACATGAAGGCAATATTTAAGTGATTAATGTCTTAGCTCTAGGATCAAGATAAAAAAAATAAGAACGCGATAAACAAGCGATATAAACCAAGATAACCAAGAATCATGAAATAACTGAGCAAGTAGACGTGAGCGAGTATAGACCATGAACAACCAAGATTAATCATGTAGATGTAAATTTGGCCTTTCATGAACAAGAATGTACGAGTAAGTATCTAGAAAGTACTTTACATAACCTTGTAAAGGCTATATACTAGAAATTCATTAACAAGCATGTAATTTTCATAACGAGCCTCATGGTTTTCACTCATTTATAAAAGAAAGTACTCCCAGCGCAATGCAACGCCAGTACCATCGTACCCCATGGTTTATAGCACGTTTCTGACAATTTGTCGAGGGGACTAGCATGGAGCCCTTGGACACAATCTGTGCCCGATCTTGCATCTTCAAGTTATAAGTCCAGCTACTTCCACGAGATATAACAATAAATTCAGCCAATAATTCAATTCCAAATAATAAGTCTCATGACCAAGTAACCAAGGTATATAACGTACCAAAACTGACATGAGATATCAAAGAAGAATTAAAAGAATATTATACTCCGGCGGCATTCCGGCAGCATAACAGTACATTCATTAAGTTCCATATCTTAATATTACTTGTTAAGCATATTTTGGGACTCCAGATAATCCTAAGACCATCTAGGAACTTAAGAGAACCAACCCCAAGGGTCAACCTCGGGTTAGACAAAATCAGAAAATAAGCGATCATTTCCGGGACTGTTTCATGAATCAAGCGGTCAAGTCTGGACAGTTAGGTAGAGCTATGCAGTCGAGTCAGGACCGTTTGTGACTCATAATTCAGAAAACATTGATTGTATAATTGCCTTCTAGATAATTTGGGTTTTAATGGTACAACCAGCTCGACGTCCTAGTGGAAATCCCAGGCTCGTGGAGTCTTACGGAGGCCTTGAAACATAATCCCCTAGTCCGACAGAAGGAATATACGGCGGAGAGGTTCATAAGTCCAAGAGAGTGTGTCTATAAGTGCAAAGTGTAACTAATTGTCACATACCAGAGTATATGCCATGTACTTAAGAAAATGACTCCAGAGATAAGAGTGGATCGTGTGAAAACAGCGGTCAAAATAATGTTCTAATACCACCATGAAAAAAAGAGGAAATATTTAATTACAAAACTATAACATTTAAGCATGAAATTACATGATAATGAAAATAAAGTTTAAAATCATGCTCATGATAAACATGGTGTTTAACATAATTTTGAGTGAAAATACCATAATTATAGAGTTATACTTAGGCAAAAATTCAGTTAGGCTCGGGCTGGTTCTCAGAACCGAAAAGTGGCCTAGTGAGGACTGTTTACAGGAGTCTAGCGGTCTATCGAGGGGCCGCTTAGCTATCTCTGGCGCTCACATATAGACCATTTTTGTCTGTTTGACAGAAAACTAAGAAAATAGTAAAATAAACACTAATCTAGGGCATGTTATGCATGGGAATAATTGAGAACATATTGTAAAACATGATAGAACGAGAATAGGTCAAGAATATGCATGGGTTTGTGTATAATGAATAAGAGATTTTCTTTTTAACTCAATTAGGGCTAAGATTCATGCATGGACATTACACTAAATGCACAGTCCCAATAAATCATAAAATTCTCTATGTATAGTACATGAAAACGACTGAAATCTGAGGGCTTTTATTCCTAGTATCAAGTTTAAGCCGTTCATGAGATAACCTACCTCTGGACTAGGCTTTAATCGTCGAATTTAAGATTGGAATTTGACCCTATTTTCTACTCGTCCTAAACTAGAACAGCAACTTCGGGGCCTTCTAACTATTGATCCTCTTCACCTATGACCACGAAATTTTGAGGGTAAAAAGATGGTATTAAAAGGGACAAAGAACTCTAAAGAACCCCTATCTAATTACCTCGTTGAGGGCTCCTATTTTGCTGATCAATCTGGCCCGGTCGTACAATTTCCTGAGATTCTTGTACCGAACCAGCAACTTTGAACACCTCTATCTTCCTGCTGGCTTGATCTCCTAAGATGAAATTTGGAGGGCAGTTAGACCTTAGTATGATGAACAAAATATTCTAAAGAACATACCTCTAATTCGTCCTCCTTACCTTAGTTCCACGCGAGCCAAAAGTGAGGGTCGCGCAGGTTGGTTCTGGGGTCTATATATAGGTTTAGTTAGGGTTTTAGGGATTTGTACGAACTTAGAGTCCTAATTGGGTCACAAATCCATCCTAAAGGCGTTCTAGAGTCTTGTAGCCAACAAATTGAATCAATCCCATAGGATTTAGACTGAAGAAAATGGAGTTTTTGTGTGATCTAAACTACTCGCGTTCGGACTCTTAAAAGCGGTCCAGGCAGAACCGTTTCTTGTCCCAAGCGGTCGCTCGATAGACCGATTTTGATCTTGGGCATTGAATTTTGATTAAATTCAAACTCTTTCTATTATTTATCTGTTTATTATTTAATAAGGAGTAATTATCCCCATAAATTTCATAAATATACTAATTTAAGCTTCTAGAATATGGGCCAAATCTTATGGGCTTGGTTTTAGGTCTCTTGGGCTTATTTAAATGGGCCAAGTCAATTGGTTATAATTTATGCTCCCATAATAACTTATTTAACCCAAAAAAATCTACTTAAATTCTAATTAATTTCATTAATCTCCAAAAAAATCTCAAAAAATTTATATAAAATTTTGGGGTATTACACCCTCCCCCACTTAAGAGAATTTAGTCTATAAATTTAATTACATGGATTTTAAGAGAGAGTGTACTTACATTCTTATAGATCGAGAAATCTCTTGCGCATGGCTTCTTCCGTCTCACATGTTGCTTCATGTGGGCAAGATTTGGTCCACTGTACTTTGATCATGGGAATGGTTTTATTCCGAAGTTGACGTGCCTCTTGTTCAATTATTTTGATTGGCTTTAGCTCGTACGTCAAATCCTTTTGGATCTCCAGATTATCATAAGTGATAACGTGGAACGGATCATAGACATATTTCTTTAACATAGAGACATTGAATACATCATGAAATCTTGCCAACTGTGGTGGTAATGCTAGACGATAAGCCACCTCTCCCACTCTTTCTAGAATTTAACAAGGGCCAATGAATCTTGGTGTAAGCTTGCCTTTGATGCCGAACCTTCGAATACCTCGACCCGGAGAGACCTTGAGAAATACATGGTCGCCTACTTAGAATTCCAGGTCACGCCTTCGATTATCAGCATATGATTTCTGTCTATCTTGGGCCATCTCGAGTCTTTCTCGAATTAGCTTAACTTTCTCGGTAGTATCCCTTATCAATTATGGACCTAGAAGTTATCTTTCCCCAACTTAACTCCAGCAGATAGGTGAGCGACAGCTTCTCCCATATAGTGCCTCAAATGGTGCCATTTGAATGCTAATTTGGTAACTATTATTGTAGGCAAATTCCACTAGAGGTAAATGGTCGTGCCAGCTTCAACCGAAGTCTATAACACATGCTCTTAGCATATCTCCTACCACTTGATTGGTTCTTTCAGTTTGTCCATCAGTTTGTGGATTAAATGCTGTGCTGAAATTCAATCGGGTCCCCAAATAAAGTTGCATGCCCTTCCAGAATTGTGAAGTAAATCGAGGGTCTCGATCGGAAATAACAGTGACAGGGACACCATGTAACTTAACAATCTCCTTCATGTATAAGGCAGCTAAGATATCCACAGACCATCGGCTTTTAATAGGTAAAAAATTAGTCAATTTTGTTAAACAGTCTATGATCACCCATATCCCATCATGTCCACCTCTTGATTTAGGCAGTCCCATGATAAAATCCATCCCTATACTCTCCCATTTCCATTCCAGAATTTCCAAGGGATGTAGTTTTCCAGCAGGCCCTTGATGTTCCACCTTAACCTGTTGACAAGTGAGGCAACGTGACACATAGTCTACTACCTCCCTTTTCATATTGGGCCACCAATAATTCCTTTTAAGGTCTTGATACATCTTGGTAGCACCAGGGTGAATGGCGTACTTACATTTATGAGCTTCTTCTAGGATCAATTTCTTAGTATCCACATGATCCGGTATACAAACTCGTCCGCTGAATAACAATCTTCCATTATTTGCAATAGAGAAATCCAGCCGTTGCTCCATATTGGCTTTGATCTCCAATAACACAGGGTCATTATCTTGGAGTTTGACTATATCTTCTATTAATGTGGGTTGTGTCCGGATATTTGCTATAAAGCAATCCTTTTTCTTCTTCATATTAATATCTAAATTTAACTGGGGAAATTTAGAGATAAGATTGGTCATACCTTTCATGAGACTTGATAGCTTTCCCATCGATTTCCTGCTGAGCGCATCGGCAACAACATTCACCTTGCCAGGACGATATTGGATAGCAAAATCAAAGTCCTTAAGGTACTCCAACCATCGCATTTGCCTCATATTTAGCTCTTTCTAAGAGAATAGATATTTCAAGCTCTGATGGTCTGAATAGACCGTGAATTTCTCTCCATAAAGGTAGTGACGCCAAATCTTCAAGGAAAATATAACAGCAGCCAGTTCCAAGGCATGAATAGGATAATTTTCCTCATGTCGCTTTAACTGTCTTGAAGCATAGCAAATCACCTTGCCATTTTACATAAGTACACAACCTAGACCAACGTCAGATGCATCAGTATAAACTTCAAATCTGCCACCTTCTACGGGCAATGTCAGTATAGGTGCCATGGTGAGATGCTCTTTAAGGGCTAAGAAATTTTCTTCACATTCCTTTGTCCACTCGAAAGGATTTTCTTTCCTAGTGAGTCTTGTTAAAGGAGCGGTGATTTTGGAGAAATCCTTGATAAATCACCTATAATAACCAGCCAGGCCAATGAAACTTCAAACTTCAGATACGGTGTTCGGCCGACTCCAGTTCTTAACAGATTCAACCTTAGAAGGATCTACTACAATGCCTTCTTTAGAAATGATATGGCCAAGGAAAGAGACTTCCTTAAGCCAAAATTCACCTTTTTTTAACTTAGCATAAAGTTGGTGTTCCCGCAAGGTTTGCAAGGCAACCATTAGATGTTCCTCGTGTTCCTCCTTTATCTTTGAATAGATGAGAATATCATTAATGAATACGACCACAAATTGGTCAAGATAAGGCCGGAACACATTATTCATCAGTTGTTTGAATGCTGCATGTGCATTAGTTAAACTGAACGGCATAACCATAAATTCGTAATGTCCGTATCGACTTCGAAAAGTAGTCTTGTGAATGTCTTCATCCTTGATCACTAGTTGATGATAGCCTGACCTGAGATCAATCTCGGAGAAGTACTCCATGCCAGAAAGTTGGTCAAATAGCTCATCAATATGCGGTAGTGGATATTTATTTTTGATAGTAAGTTGATTTAACTGCCGGTAGTCAATGCATAATCTGAGGGAACCATCCTTTTTCTTGACAAATAAGACTGGCGCACCCCAATGGGATGTGCTAAGTCAAATGAAGCCTTTTTCTAGCAGCTCCTGAAGTTGCTTCTTTAGTTCCTTCGATTCCGTGGGGGACATCCTGTAAGGAGCTATTGACATTTGTGCTGCTCAAGGTGTGAGTTCAATGGTGAAGTTTACCTCCCTTTCGGGTGGTAAGCCAGGTAACTCAGAAGGAAAAATATCAAGAAATTCCCTAACTACAGGGATTTCTTCTATCTAAATTTTCTTAGACTCGGTAACTACTACACAGGCAAGAAAAGCTTCACATCCTTGCGAAATGAGTTTGCAAGCATGAAGAGATGAAATAAGAGAGGGATGCTTCCGGTATTTGATGCCAAGAAAGGAAAATCGTGGGAGACCTGGTTTTCAAAAAGAAGTTATCCTACTGTGATAATTTATATAGGCGTCGTGGTCTACAAGCCAATCAACTTCTAATATAACATCGTAGCCTTCCATATCAAGGCATACGAGATTAGCGAGAAGATTATGCCCTTCTATAGTAACTTCACTATTGGGGAAATAGATTTTCAATTCCGTTCCCGACCTTAAAGGAGTGACTATGGTTAAATCTGATGGTAAGGGAACAGGTGAAATAGGCAATATTTTTGGAAAGGAACTAGCAATAAAGGAATGAGTAGCACTTGTATCAAATAACACAAAAGCAGGATGGGAATAAATATGAATTGTACCTTCAATATGGAAGTTACGCCCATTAAAATTGTAAGTTGTTCCTTCTTGGCATCTCTTCCTGGAATGCGATCAGACAGGTTAGTGGCATCTTCTAAAAGCTGGGCTCTTCTAACCATTTCAGCATACACTTGGATATCCATTGGGGCTAATTGAGTGATGTACTGGGGCCTCAAGCCATCCAGGAATCTCCTCGCCTTCATCTTCTTGGTACCCACAACGTGTGGTGCGTACCGGGATAGTCTTGAAAATTGGGCTTCGTATTCAGCCACAGTCAAACTCATTTCCTTCAACGAAGTAAATTTGACAGCTTTCCTCTCATGCACCTTGTCAGAGAAATACTTGCTATTAAAGTGCTCTAAATGTTCTTCCACGACACCTAATCATGTGGTCGAGTCGCTTCAATAGATTCCCACCATGCACGGGCATCCCTTTCCAGCTGAAAGGTAGTCAATAGGACTTTCTCCTTGTCAGCACACTGCATAACTCAAAAAATCCTCTCAATCTCCTTCACCCAGTGTTCTGTCTCATCTGGGTCTGTAGATCCCACAAACTTAGGAGGGTTCATACTCTTAAAATTCATGTGTAAATCTCCCGCTGCCCGGTTAGCTCCTCCCTGGGCCACCTGTTGCAGTGCTTGGGTTAGACCTTACACGGTCCTCTGCATCTCGCACCACTATGCTCTCTTGGCAGCCATTGGCAAGAACTAATCCAAAAATTATAGCTACCAAAGTTAAGTGATTTATTTATTTCTTAGATTAATCATACTTTAAAGCTTAGCCCATGGCTTTACCCAATCTCACTGGTGATGTTCAAGACACTATCTAGGGTTATAGATTAACACTAGAACCTATATCAAGGAAAATTTAGTATTTAAGAAGTATAGGCTCTGATACCACAATGACTATCACGCCCCGACGTGGAATACAAGAGCACAGCAAGTCAACACTCGTGTCGATCTGAGCATGCACATAAGGGGATCAACCACAAGGGAGAAATTTAGTAAGGAAAGGATAACTAACATTAGGTCGAAAAGAGATTTACAACATTCACCAAGTCCCAAATGGTCAAAATTAAAAGGTACAACTTAAATAACACTTAATTCTAGCAAGAGCAACAAGATAAAGATAAGGGTTCTAGGATAACCTTGGTCGCTCCTTTCACTCTTGCCTATTCCCATCAGTTTGTGGTTCCTCTTTGGAACTTCCTGAAACATTAACCAAAAATGCAGGGTGAGCGAAAAGCTCAGTAGGATTTATATCTCTATATCAGACATCTTTAAATGATTAACATGTTTGATAAAGTAAATATGCTTTGTCGAGAAACATAATAAAAACCTTAAATATGAACAGGAAGGTATACGAGATGCAAGTATATAGGATCACAAGTAGATATGGTATCAAGAGCAAGATTTGAAGTAAAGAATGATCATGTAGCAAGTACTATCGTTTGATTGGCCATTTCACATAAATAAGTACAAGTCAAGTGTTTCATGTATTTCAAGTACTTTTAAGTAATTTAAGCAAGTTCAAGTATTTCATGAATAAGTGGAATGTTATAAAGAAATCTAGCACGCTTGTATTTTGGTGCAATGCCACACTAGGTCAATAATAGCTCCCATAGATACAAGTACTTTTGGGTACTCCTCCCAGGATCAGACTGGACCCTATTAACACCAGGCATTGAAGTTTGGATCATCGATCCTTTATAATTATTTAGACATCCACATTATATCTATGGCCAATGAATTGCAAGATAAAGCTCATGAAATAAAGTACATATTTAGCAAAATTTTCTATTCAAGGAACATGTAGTACAAGAAGCACAAGTAGTTGTAAGAGAAGTTCAAGATTGATTGAAGGCATCATGTTCAACGACATTAATAAGAGAAGTTCTAGGATGTGCAATGACAATAAGTCAATAAGGAGAAGTTCCTTTATTGGAACATGGTCTGTTAGGGGTTTATATTTAGAAATCTCAACAAAACGGAGCCATTTGCACTATGAAACTTATCAGAAAAACTAGAATAACATTGTCTGGGCTCAGGCCGGGACTATCGAAATGTGGTCAGGGGGTAGGCCGTGTTCATGTATGGACACGTCACCTCTAGCAGACGCGTCTGTAAAGACGCGTCTTTTTCCTAGGACGCCTTCGTAATAACATGCCAAATTTTTAATAAACGCGGTCTCGATGACTGTCGCGTTCGGAATATACTAAACAGAACCGATCAGAAACCTATTTCGCGATTCCAGAAGGCAGTCGAATGATGTCCTAAGCCAGTAAGATGAGATTCTGGAGGGTGTTCAAGATTTTTATGGTACAACCTGCTCATTAGCGGCCATGAGGGAATCCATGGCTTGCAGAGTCTTATTGAGGCCTTGGATGAAGAAGTTCCAATCCGACAAAAGAGAGATATGACGGAGGGTTCTAAGTCCTCCAAGAGGGCTTTGCGAAAAATAGAACTAGAATAAATCTATGCGTCAAAATGCCGGTCAAGAATATTAAACTAACATAGTGAAAAAAGCACAATCGAGGGCCATGAACCATAATATTGACAAAATGACAAGATTAATAGCTACTTCTTTTAACATGCTGATGAAATGAAATAAGCTTCAGGAACAAGTTCATGAAGATCAAATGATAACAGGATTGTAACATGGATCGTAGGAAAAAAATGTAAACATGAATTTTAGAGAATTTAATCTTCTTTCATGTATTTACCTAAACATGTATTTATTTAGATGGTTTACTAAAAGAAAGACATACTTTTGAACCTCAAAGTTCACGGATCTGACAAGTAGGACATACTCAGAATGGGGTGAAGCCAAAGCAAAACATGGTCTGTACCAAGGCTGCCTTCATGAGACCATGGTCTATAGTGACACCGTGATCTTAATAAGGTATCGGCCTTCCAAAACTCATCTAGGAGAGAGGACATTTAATAAATATGCGGCTAACCTTAAAGACGCTACTATAACAAAATACCTAAAACTCTTTTTTTTATTAATGAAACTAGAACGCGGTCATCATGCAGACCACCTTCTCTGTCTAAAGAGACACCGCGGCCTTAAGAGGGTTAATATATGCATCGTGGTTGATGGACTCATTTAGATAGACGTGTCCCCTTGGAGTGACGCGACTTTAATGAAACTTATAGGATTTGAAATGTAGATAAAAGAACGCAGTCTATCGGGTTGGCGCGCTCTAATCGCGGTCACTATGATCACCACGATCAGAAGCAGAGCCTCATTCCGACATAAAACATGATACCTTCTCAATAAAACCAAATTTTCATGTTATTTACTAAATGAAATTGGGGAAAAGGGTACCAAATGAATATAGACATGTATAGGAACATCTTTTGTTTCATTCATATATGATTTAGCCTAAGAGAATACTTGCCTTTGTTGGATCTAAGTTGGAGAAGGAAGAACAGGCAAAACGCCTAAGACCACTGCTTCCTCCATGAAATACGGCTCCAAGCCTCCAGGAAAACCTTTTTCAGCATGCCAAAGGCTGAGAAGAAGGGATTGGGGGTCAATTTATAAATCAAAACTGCCCTAAAAGTCCAAATTCGAGGGTAGAAAGTCAAGGTTCGAAATCTCCCATTTTTCACATTCGAACTCACAAATTCAAATGCCTACACCTAGTTTGGCCCTAATTAGGTTTTACGATTGGGTAGATGAAGACCTTGCAAGGTGGGCTACGACCTACAGTTTGAATTTAGGGGCAAGCTTCTAGAATTTGGGCCAATTAACCCATTAAAATCTAGGGTTTAGAGATTACTCTAAATGAAGCCCATTAATTCCTAATTTAGCCCAATAAGGGTTATCTCTTAGCCCTAATTTCGATCATAACTATTTCTAGGGATTTTAATTGGGTCTCTTATAATTTTTTCTAAAATTTTAAATATTTGATATCAATTTAATACAATAAAGTTTAATTATTAAATCTATTTTATATAATAAAAATATAATTTCATAATTAAATCAACATTTCGATTATCTAACTTGATTTAAATATTTAAATATTTATTTAATTTTCTTTATCGGGTTACTACATCCCCTCCCACTTAAAAAGAATTTAGTCCTCCAAATTCACATCACATACTAGCACTTATAGAATCCAAATAGAAGGGTCAAAATATTAACCTGAGAACAAATCCAGATATTTCTTCTTGATTAAATCCTTTAACTCCCAAGTAGCATCCTCGAGTCCTCGTCTACTCCATTGAACCTTCACCATCGATATTGTACTATTTCTCAGCTAATGCAACTTCCGGTCTAATATCTTGATCGGTCTCTCTTCATAAGACAAATCCTTTTGTAGCTTCAAACATCAAATTGAATTACTTGCGAAGGATCATACGCATACTTCCTCAGCATAGATACATGGATTACATTATGGACACTAGCTAATTGTGGAGACAAAGCTAACTTATATGCCGCTTCCCCGACTGTTTCTAGAATCTCAAAAGGGCCAATAAATTTTGGACTCAATTTTCCTTTGACACCAAACCTTTTGATTCCTCGTGTTAGTGAGATCTTCAAAAAGACATGCTCTCCCACTTGGAATTCAATGTCTCTTCTCCTGTTGTCAGCAAAACACTTTTGTCATGATTGAGCAATTCTCAGCCTTTCTTTGATCAACTGGATATTCTGAGTTGTATCTTGAATAATATCAGGACCCAATAATCCTTTCTCTCCAACCTCACTCCAACATAGAGGTGATCTATAGCTCCTGCCATATAGTGCTTCAAAAAGTGCCATCTGAATGCTAGATTGATAGCTATTGGTATATGCAAATTTGATCAAGGGCGGGTGCTCATGTCAACTTCACCAAAATCTATCATGCAAGCTCTTAACATATCTTCGATGATCTTGTTTGTCCTCTCGATTTGTCTATTTGTCTGGGGGTGAAAAGCTGTAGCACCTCGGTGTATTATTAAATAAAATAAAGGGAAATTATAAAGAAATTCATGGAAATTTACGATAGGTTAAGTTGCAATCAATTTATTGAAATCCAAAAATTATAATCGCATAGAAGGTGAATAGTTTAGACTTTTGTTCTTCTGGGTCTGACCCTAATTAAAATTTTAAGCTAGCCAAATTAAGGGAATTAGGGTGAAATCCACGTTTTAACCTATCGGACCTTGGATCATCGAATTCGAACCCAATACCATTTGGGCTCAGATCGGACCCAAACGGACGGCCTTGATGAGGAGATTGTTTCCCCTCTGTTTCCAACCGAAACCCAAAACCCTAGACTTCAAATTTTGAATGTGAGCGACAGCGTGACCGGGTCAAGGCGTGAATCTCACGCGACTGGCATCGTGGACTCTATCCTCTCGATAGATCCCTCTAGGAATCGATTCATCCTACAAAACTAACCCTAAGAACTCCTAGCATCGGCGTTTGGTAGCTGCGGCCGACGAGGAGCTTGATCGAGGGAGAATTTAGGCGTGTTCTTGGGTGTTCTTTGCGCGACCGGCCGACGACCATCGTCCCTCTTCTTCCCTTATTTAAGGTAGGTTCTAGTGGACCAAACCTTAGGAGTTATATACTGATGAATTCATCGTCAAGTCCTCTTTCCAATGATATAAAAAGCCCTAAATTTTGTTCTGAATCATGTGAGTATTGGTCATTTTTGTCGGAGCATGTTAAAACTAGGGTTACCTCTCTTATCCTCGATCAAGAGTTAGTTTAGCAGGCTTAAAGTTTAAATTAATCAATCCATGACATGCATCTTTTCGTACTCTTTCTAGTAGTATGCGTTTGCCCAATTTCCATGCTCTATATTGTGCGAATTTCTTGTTTTGATTAGCCTCGTTCGGATGTTCGCCGGACATCGGAACGACGAGTGGGCCACGGTCCTAATAGGAACCGTTTGGCACTAAGCGGCCTCGCGATAGACCGCCGGGTCCATGGCGTGGTCGTAGTTTTGACCGTTTATCATGATTTTGTGTTCGAGACCCCGCGATCGGTAGCAGCCCAATGATAGACCGCTTAAGGATACTAGCGGCCGTTCTACAGACCGCTTAGGGCGCGTGGCTTTCTGGCTTCCATGCCTTGCACGGCTTATCGATAGACCGCTAGGGCCTATTGGGCGGCTCTGGACAGACCGTTTACTTCTTGCAGTATCTCTCAGATAATATTTTGAAGGATGATTAGTTCTTATTAATCTAGGCATGTGAGTAAGATAGTAACCCACAATTAATTGGTAAATATGAAGGTTGATTAATGCTTATTCTTACATGTATAAATTTGTTCTTCCTTTGTAAATCCTATTCCCTTGCTTTTATGAAACAATGAATGCATAAACTTTAATTGTGTTATATATTGGAAAAAATTCTTATTAGTGTTTTACAGTCACTTCACCCCGGTGATGTTGACTGACCGTCACATATTCATCTTCCGTTGATGTATTAGCCCTCAATTTCTTGTAATGGTTGGGACTCTCCACCAGATATTCCTTCCGTCGGACTAGGACCTCCATTATGAGACCTCCGTAAGCCCCCGCGAGTCTAGGATTCCCACTAGGACGCCGGGCGGGTTGTACCCCAAAACCTAAACCTTTGGACTATCGAACCACGCGATTTTGCCCTTCTGGGACCGTTCTGTCATTTAGCGGTTCACGCTTGACCGTTTGTGACTATGAACGGCCCTTGGGTGACCGTGTAGACCTTCTTTCTAGTTGCGTCGAGCTCAGTTGTACACGGCCCTTACTGGACCATTCTATCTATTGAGCGGCCCATTTTAGGACCGTTTAGTTTTCTAACTCTGGGCCTTGTTCTTTCAAACCCAGAGCAACATGCAGTGGTCCATGTTAAACTGTTCAATTGTTGCACGGCCCAATTGAGGACCGTTTATCCTTTGACATCGAATTGGGCTTTCCTTTGGCCCCGTTCACTTCCACGGTCCAGTATTAGACCATTTTGATTAAGAGGCCCAAATGTGACCGCGTCCACCAGCTTGCGATTTCGCGTGGTTTCTTGTGTGCCTGGGTAGTCGGGCCAAGAATGGCTTGTACTACTTATAACCCTTGATTATTCTCCTTATATCTTGGAGCTTTCATATCTTTTCTGGCCGAATCCTATGAATGTCTAGACATAACTTGGGATCTTGGATCCACCAAATCAATGCCAACGCATCTAAAGGGCCCAATCTGGTCTTGGGAAGAGCGCTCAAAAAGTACTAGTGCCCCGGGGAGTTGTAATGACATGGTGAGGCATTGCACCGAGTGCATGACTAGCGTGATGTCAACGACAATTCATTTACTTGACTCATTTTCTTGAATTCAAGGTATTAATTTCCTCCATGGAAATATTTACATGGATTGCTTGTTACATGTTTAATCAGCCAGTCCCTGGATATGCTATATTCTTGTTCTTTTAATCTGAGCAATTCATTGTCATTATTCTTTTCTCTTCTCGCATAGATTAATATAACTGGTTAATTACTTAAACATTGCCTACTATTACCTACTGAGCGTTCGCTCACCTAGTTGTTTTCCCCCCTTTTCAGGTAGCTCAGGTGAGGACTCTCAAACTGATGGGGATGGGCAGGAGTGAAGACCCTGGAGCGAACCAGCTAGAAGGCCTCGTGGAGTCAATTTATATAGTTTGAGTATGAAAGATGTAGTTATGTTCAAAGAGTTGTAATTTTGTTTAAGACAGTTGTTATGTAACTATGTTAAATTGGTAGATATTGAGATTTTCTTGGCACGTTAATGGAGGTTGATCGTGGAACTCATTATGTTTAATTAGTTCGTATTTAATGGTTATGATGGAATTATTTCTGGCCATGGTATTGAGCTGAATGTATGGATTCGTTAACCCAAGACACAGCATGTCTGGAAATCAACATATTTTAACTATTTTCTGCTGTCGCGTTCCGATATTCCGCGTTGGGGCGTGACAGTTTGGTGATATCAGAGCCTAGGATTTCTAAGGTTTCTAGGTTCCCTAATGGTGTCTTAGAACCATGACTAGTCAAAAAGTTTAAGAATCCAACCCAGTGAGATTGGGTAGAGACTCGGGTTCAATTAATAAGTTTACTCTAGAAGATTCCTGCTATGTGGTTCTAAATTAATTATTCCACTTGTAAGGTTCGTGCAATGGCAGCTGAACGTGCGCAATGGAGAGACATGCAGCGTACGGTGCAAGGCTTGACTCAAGCCCTTCAGCAAGTGGCCCAGGGAGGAGCAGTACACCAGGGAGCTGGTGATCTTCACCGAAATTTCAGAGGCCTGAATCCCCCGCGTTTTGGTGGATCGGTAGATCCCGATGAAGTCGAGAACTGGCTAAAGGAGATAGAGCGGGTTTTTCGAGTGATGCAGTGCAATGAACAAGACCGAGTTCTTTTGGCGACATTTCTGTTAGAACGGGATGCACGTGCTTGGTGGGAAGCAGTTGAAGCCACACTCAGAAATCGACGTGCAACATGGGACGAGTTCAAGGAACACTTTAATAGCAAATACTTTTCAGACCGGGTGCAAGAAAAGAAGGCGGAGGAGTTCGCTGCTTTAAAACAAAAGAATCTATCTGTTGTCGGAGTTCGCTGCTTTAAAACAAAGGAATCTATCTGTTGTCGAATACGAAGCCCAGTTTTCCAGGTTGTCTCGCTATGCGACTCATCTAGTGTCTACTGAGAAGATGAAGGCCAAACAATTTCTTAATGGGTTGAAGCTGCATTACATCAACCAATTGGCACCTATGGAGATCCAGACTTATGTCGAGATGGTGAGAAAGACTCAAGTTATGGAGGATACCCTGGAGATGACGAAGAGGATCCGACGGAAAAACCCCAAGAAAGAACAGACCACTAGTTCCGGGAACTTTAAACCCGGTAATGACAAGAAGAGACCCAATGGCAGGTCTAGCTCGTGGAAAGGTAAGATGCCGAAAAATGATGAGAAGAAGCCTCGTCCGATTGTACCGCCCAAAGCCCATTGCAAGTATTGTGACCACCTAGGTCACAAGATGGAGGAATGTTGGCGCAAGTTAGGCGCTTGTTTACGTTGCGCAAGTCCGGACCATCGTATTCCAGAATGTCCCCTCCTGTCGGACCAAGCTACACCGACTAAACCACAAGGAGGTCAGAAGTGCAAGGGCAAGCTTCAAGCCCTACAGGAAGATGAGGCGGGAACCACCGAAGAGGGTGGACTTGTGGAAGGTACACTTATTATTTGTGAAAAGCCAGCTTTTGTTCTATTTGACACGGGAGCAACACACTCTTTTATTTCTCGGAGTTTTGCTAAGTCTTTAGCTGTGAAACCTATGTTAATGAATTCACCACTAGAAATTTTAACCCCCATTGGTTCAAGATCAACAATCAAATATTACTACCCTTCTAGTAAGGTTATGGTTAGTGGACAGAATATGTCGGAAAATTTGGTTTGTATGGAAATGAAGGATTATGATGTAATCCTAGGAGCACATTGGTTGGTTAGATATGAAGCCAATGTCCATTGCAGCTCTAGCTCTGTGTCTTTTTCTGGACACCCTGAGCTTTCTTTTACTGGGGTTAGGCGTTCTATATTTGTGCCGCTTATTTCGGCTCTTCGAGCTGTGAAGTTATTAAAGAAAGGATGTTAGGTTTTCCTAGCCTTGGTTTCTTTAACCCCTGAGAAGGCGATGAAGATTAAAGACATTCTTGTTGTTCAAGCTTTTCTTGATGTTTTTCCTGAGGATTTGCCAGGACTTCCACCTGAGAGAGAGGTAGTCTTTTCCATTGATTGAATTCCTAGTGCGTCCCTTGTTTCTAAGGCTCTGTATCGTATGTCTCCTGTAGAGTTGAGGGAGTTAAAGCGACAATTGATGGAGTTGCTCGAGAAGGGGTTTATTCATCCTAGTACATCCCCGTGGGGAGCCCTAGTGTTGTTCGTTCGGAAGAAGGATGGTTCGATGAGGCTATGCATCGACTACCGACAATTGAACCAGCTTACTATCAAGAACAAGTACCCATTGTCGAGAATTGATGAACTTTTTGACCAGATAGCAGGAGCACAATATTTTTCTAAGATTGATCTTCGATCAGGGTACCATCAGCTGCAGATCAAGGATGATGATAGCTTTAAAATGGCCTTCCGTAGTAGGTATGGGCATTTTGAATTTGTAGTAATGCCTTTTGGACTAACGAACGCCCCTGCAGCTTTTATGCAGTTGATGAATAGCGTGTTCCGGCCCTACCTTGATCAGTGGGTCGTAGTGTTTATTGATGACATTTTGATATACTCTAAAAGTGAGGAGGAGCATGCTGAACATTTGAGGATGGCATTGCAATTATTAAGAGATCATCAATTGTATGCCAAGTTTAGCAAATGTGATTTCTGGTTACAGGAAGTGTCTTTTCTAGGACACATTATCACTAAGGAAGGTATTTCTATTGATCCTTTGAAAGTAGAGGCAGTAAAGAACTGAGATAGACTTGAAAATATAATTGAAGTAAGAAGTTTTCTAGGTTTGGCAGGTTACTATCGGAGCTTTATCAAGGATTTCTCCAAAATTACAGTACCTCTGACAAGATTGACTCGCAAGGAGAACCGATTTGAGTGGTCGGAAGATTGTAAACAGAGTTTCCAGACTTTGAAAGAGTGCTTAACCACTGCCCCTGTGTTGGCCTTACCTTATGGGGAAGGAGGTTTTGTAATTTACACTGATGCTTCAGGTATTGGCCTAGGCTGTGTGCTTATGCAACATGGGAAGGTGATAGCTTATTCCTCTAGGCAGCTAAGGAAGCATGAAGAGAATTACCCTGTCCATGATTTGGAGTTAGCTGCTGTAGTGTTTGCCTTGAAGATTTGGAGGCACGACTTGTGTGGAGAAACATTCACGGTGTTTTCAGATCATAAGAGATTGAAGTACTTATTTTCTCAGAAGGAGCTTAATATGAGGTAGAAGAGATGGCTTGAGTATTTAAAGGACTTTGATTTTTCTATAGAGTATCATTCTAGAAAAGGCAATGTGGTGGCACATGCCTTGAGCCGCAAGCCGATAGCAAAATTATCAAGTCCCATGTTGCAAGAATGGAGACTGCTGGAACAGTTGGCTAGTTTATATCTCAATGTTAGTAATGATCGCGTCGTGATCGCACAAATACAGTTTCGTCTAGAGTTATTGATGAAAATCAAGTCCTTGCAAGAAAATGATCCGATATTGGTCGAAATCAAGGAAAGTCTAAGCAATAGACTTGATTTTATGTTAGCCGATGACGGTAGATTGTTATTTTGAGGAAGGACTTGTGTGCCTGATGTAGTTGAAGTAAAAAGTCAGATCTTGGAAGAAGCCCATAAGTCCAGGTACACTATTCATCCTGGGGGTACTAAGATGTACCGAGATTTAAAGAGATCCTTTTGGTGGCCGAACATGAAAAAGGAAGTCGCCGAATTTGTAAGTAGATGCTTAGTGTGTCAGCAAGTTAAAACTTAGCATTTTAGACCTACTGGGAAGTTGAAGCCACTTGATATACCGCAATAGAAATGGGAAAGCATTGGCATGGATTTTATCATGGGTCTACCTAAGACTCGTAGTGGATTTGATGCGATATGGGTCATTGTGGATAGACTGACTAAGTCTGCTCATTTCTTGTCCATTAAGTCCAAATGGACCGTTGAAATTTTGGCTGCTTTGTATATGAAGGAAATTGTAAGACTTCATGGGATACCAGTAAGTATTGTGTCAGATAAAGACCTAAGGTTCACTTCGCACTTTTTGAGAGGATTACAAGAATCCTTGGGAACCCGTCTGAATTTCAGCATTGCCTTTCATCCTCAAATAGACAGATAGACAGAAAGAACAAATCATATTGTAGAAGATATGTTAAGAGCTTGCGTGATTGATTTTGGAGGCAGTTGGCAGGAGCACTTAGCTTTGATCGAGTTCACCTACAATAATAGTTACCAGTACAGTATCCAGATGGCTCTGTTTGAAGCTCTTTATGGAAGAAGTTGTCGATCACCTCTGTGTCGGGATGAGGTAGGCGAGAAGCAATGGTTGGGACCAGATCACATTTCAAAATCAACCAAGAGTATTCGTATTATCCGAGATCGTCTGCAAGTAGCATAATCAAGGCAGAAAAGCTATGTGGATTGTAGAAGGAGAGCTTTGGAATTTCAAGTCGGCGAGCATGTGTTCCTAAAGGTTTCACCTATGAGAGGAATTCGAAGGTTTGGCATGCGTGGCAAGCTAAGTCCGAGATATGTTGGCCCTTTTGAGATTCTGGAAAGAGTGGGAGAGGTTGCTTACAAATTAGCTTTACCACCTCAGTTATCTGGAGTACACAATGTTTTCTACGTATCTATGTTACGGAAATATATTTATGACCCCACTCATATCATTCAGCATATGGATCTGGAGTTGAAGGAAGATCTGACTTATGAAGAAAGACCTATCAAGATTTTAGACCACAAACAGCAGCAACTCAAGAATCGTTCCATACCTATTCAAGGTTCAGTGGAGCCGACACAGAACTGAAGAAGCTACTTGGGAATCTGAAGATGCTATTCGGAAGCAATACCCCGATTTATTCTAAGGTCAGTTATCTCACTCCCCAATTTCGACAAGAGCAGTGAATTTGGAGGACCAAATTCCTTAAAGTGGGGGAGGGTGTAGCACCTCGGTGTATTATTAAATAAAATAAAGGGAAATTATAAAGGAATTCATGGAAATTTACGATAGGTTAAGTTGCAATCAATTTATTAAAATCCATAAAAATTATAATCACGTAGAAGGCGAATAGTTTAGACTTTTGTTCTTTTGGGTCTGACCCTAATTAAATTTTTAACACAGCCGAATTAAGGGAATTAGGGCGAAATCCACGTTTTAACCTAGCGGACCTTGGATCGTCAAATTCGAACCCAATACTCGACCATTTGGGCTCAGATCGGACATGTTGGGTCCTGTAGTGTAGGAACACGGTTCTAGAGGGGGGAGGGGTGAATAGAACCCTCTACTTAAAATTATGTCCAATTAAAAGTTTAAACTAGCTCGCAGCGGAATTAGCAAGATTAGCAAGAGTGAGGAATTAAAACTAATTGGAATAGACTTGATTCTCTCAATCTCACCGTACTCACTCGAATGGATAATTAGATATGAACAATAAAGCAAACAACCACAACATAAACCACAATGCAAGCCACAATGCACGGGGATTTTTAAGGTGGTTCGGGACAACGATGGGCTCCCTACGTCCACCCCTCACCAAACCGGTGAGGCTTCACTGCTGTATAAAATAGCCCGGGGATAAGTCCCCCCACACACATGGGGCCAAGCTCCAACACACACACGTAGGGCGACGCCTACACAACCACACGGGAGTAAACTCCCAACCACACACGGGGAACACACCCCAAGATATGTCCAAGCATACACGCGGATATTGATGGGGACATCGCTTACCACTTCCCACTTCTCCAAGGGTCCGGATGCTCGCCATTATGTTCAGCTTGATTTTCTGAGTTTAGCTATGTAATTTTCATATCTTTCTTGAGTCATTTTGATGTAATTTTTCCTTTATTTTGAGTCATGTCCCTAGGTTATCATGTTATTTACCTATGTTTGTATCTTCATGTTAGGCTAGAGACTCAGATGGGCCCATTTAGATGGGCCTGGCCCAGGGGCGCCCTTTCCCTTCCCCTGCTCCTTCGGTTATCTGTTATTAGTACTTTTCTCAGGGACTTCTTGTAAAAGTTGGGATTCCTATAAATAGGACCCCAACTCCACTTGAGATGGTTAATGAATATTTGAGTAAAAACTTGCCACAAGAAATGTGCCCCCCCCTCTCTAGCTCTCTCTCTCTCTCTAGCTCTTTCTTCTCTCCCTCACACTAAAGGGGGCAAACCCCTCTCTCTCTCCTCCTCTCTCTCTCTCCCTTGAGCGAACCTGCCCCTTCACCTCCCCCACTTGCCACATCAGCCCCACCCCATTAAACACAACCCTTCACCTCCCAAGACTCATAAACCCCATTTGCTCCCACCACTCCCCAAGCAACCCTTCCCCTTCCCCGTACAACCTTCCATCTTCCCAAGAGAGAATCCCCCTCTCCCAAGCACCTCTTCCCCTCCCCAAGGAAACCCCTCCCCTTCCCCAGGCATCCATTAATAGTATCATTCAATCCTCTACCTAATTCAAAGGCCATTCCCCCCATTTCCCCAAGCCATTTCGCACCCACCTCCACCCCTTGGCCACTTGCGCACCAACCCCCCCCTCCCCTGCTAGCTCCGCCCCTACCTTCCTCCCTCACCTCCCCTTGCTACCTCCCAACCATTTCCCACCACCAAAGCAACCATATTCTCTACCCTTCCACCAAAGAGACCCCCGCCCTTTACCCTTTTCTCTTCAAATCAGTGTGCAGCTGAAACCCTGCAGATCGACACCCTGTTGCAGTGCCACCTGCGACCACATCCCGGAGCTCCTGGGGGCGTGGCCTACATCAACAGAAAGCTCTCCCAGTCGTCTTCACAGGCGAGGTGGTTTCGTCTCAATCCGAGGTCGGAGCTGCCTTGGAGAGCCGTTCTTCGCCAACTGTGCAGATCCAGTCCAGTCTGCAACCAGAAGTGACTTGCAGGAGTTCCCACGGCCACACCCTTCAACTTATGGAGGCGCCACTTGGGTGAGAGCTGCTACCACGAGTCATCCACCACCACCAACAAGCGGCGTCCCGTTCGGCATCAGGAAGTGCCTGTTCCTATTTTTCTCCCCCAGGTGCGCAGACATTCCGTTTGGGTCCTGCCCCGACACTGCCTCACTCAACGGACTCCTCCTCACCACCCCGACATCCTCTGGTTCTGTTCTTGGTTGCTGGTTGAAGAAGACTCATCCACGGACGTCCTCGACTTGGTCTCGCCTCATTCAGACTTCAGGAGTGACCGTGGTACCTTCTACAAGCAGCTACAACCCTCTGGACCTGCCTGAACCATAACGCCAGGGACCGGTTCCAGAGCCCGTCCCCACTGGCGATGACTTCAGGACCACCCACAAAAAATCACCGTCGTACCTGGGAACGTCAGCGACCTTTTGGTGCAAGTCTCACCAAGTTCTGAGTCCGGGAGAGCTCACATCGGCATCTACATCGACCCCCTATCTTGCTGTCCCAGACCCGGGCAGATTCGGCCGGGTGCTCCGTCGGCGCGATCGAGCTTATCTCCCCTCCCCACCTGCCCGGCTTAGCGCCCCTCCCTGTGCGGAGGTAGTGTTTGACTTGTAATACCAATATCCCCACCCCAAGTCCACCCTCCTGTGTGAGGTGTAGTGATTGTAATTGTTAAACAGGGATCAAGCTTCATCGGCGCAGTGTGCGGGGAACCCACACTTCCCCGCTCGCCCTCGTCTTCGAACGGGGTTGGTTTCCTCAAACCAACCAGGGTAAGCTCTAAACTTTGCTCCATTAGTTGTATTTGTTCATCTAATATTCGTGGAATTGCTCCGTTGAGCAAGAGAGAGAGCGCCCGACCCCGTGTGCCCACTTACGAGCGGTCACCGTGGGCTGTGAGAGAGAGGGACCTAGTGCCCCAATTGGCACCGGCCAGCCCCTTAAGTGTGGGCCTCGTACCTTCGGGAGGGCAACCCTAGCCTTGCTGGCACTCTACCAGCAAGGGTCTTGATCCATCACCTCCCCTTAGCATCACTTAGTCACCCCGGGCTCGTGTGTGTGCGACGGTGAATCGGCCCCAATCTAGGACTTTGTTGCTGTGTGATTGTGTTTGCGGAATAGGTCCTAAGGATCCGTTTGTTTGCTGCATACCCCCTTAGTTGTGTCACATCAAATGGAATCAGAGCAAGTTCATAACTTGTCTCTCTACAAGTTGGTCTTAGGGTGCATTCACATTTAGAGTCATCTTTGGGCCACCCAGTGCATCATCATGTATACTCCCCATTGGTTAAGTCCCCCCAACATGGCCTTCCACAAGAGTCCGGTTGACCCTCTCCTCATGGACATCATCCTCGAAGGGGACCTTAGTTTTGACGGATCTAGTCCTAATGCCTACCTAAAGTGGGAAGCTACCATGGATAAACACTTTGATAGGACTAGGGTCTATGGACATGCTAGGGTCCGCAGGGCCACAGGGTGGCTTCGGGGACAAGCCAAGAAGGAGTGGGAACGCATAGTGAGCTTAAGAAGGATTTGGAGGCAAGAACCCATAGGATCATGGGAAGAGATGAAGATTGAGCTTAGGAAGATCTACACTCCCCGACCCTCCCACTCCTACCTTGAGCTTAGGAAGAACTACGCTCCCCGACCTTCCCACTCCTACCTTGAGAACCATAACCCGAGGAGCACTCCCACTCCCCCTTTCCCTCCCAGTCAACCCAAGACCTCCCTTAGGGCCCAATCTCCACCACCCCAAATGATTCCAATTCCGATCATCACCACCATTCAAACCAAATTGGCCACCACCCAACCCAACATTCCCCATCAAACCCACACCCCACAAGCTTCCACAAATCCTCATCCCACCCATTTCCAAAAGGAACTTACGGAGGTGACCGAAGACTATGAGGCTCCCCTAGATTGGGAGGAAGAATATGAAGCCCAATGCCAAGGGTTCGGTCAAGAAGGCTCATCTTTATCCAAAGAGACCACAACGATCCTAACTAGGAACATCATCCCCCTAGAGTTACTAGATGACCAACCAAGTCCCCCCACCACTCCCTCCATGAGAATTGTGATTTTAGGGGAACCCCTCATTGAGTGGCTAAAGCAAGACCTCCTCCTCCACATCATGCACCCCCCTATGGAAAATCATTACCCAATTGTGCCCACCTCTCCATTCCACACAACCTTCTAATCGTTCTCCTTTGTAGGAGTCATGAGGGACTTGGTTAGGAGTGTACTTTGGCAAATAGAGGTGACAAACATGTGGGCCTTAGAAGCAAGCAACATGGGGTACCTTAGTTTCTCACACCCCTCTATCGGGACCATCACCTCCATTTACACCAAGGGTCCTTGCACGAGTAAGCTCTTGTTGTTTCTACCCGAGCCTAATGAGTTTTACATCACCCCCTTGCCCTGCTACAAGGAGCCTTGCGTTGGGCCCCACCAGGATCATGATTTCCACTTCCCTATGTATGCTAGGGACCCTAGGGCGGTCACTTGGATTGAAATCCACCTCCACGTCACTCACCCCTTAACCCATCTTGATATGTTTGGCCACTTCCTATGGGCTTCCAAGAACTCCTCACTCACCACCCACTCCCTCCTACCCTCACCCACCATGTCAGACCTAACTCACCCATTCCAAAATTCAGCCCACAATATGAGAGTCAAGGACAAGGGTGACATCCACCGTGGAAATAAAGGAGTGACCCATCCCAAGTTGTCCCCCTCTTGGGACCACTTCGACCCCCATGAGTGGAAACCCCCAAATCTCAAAGATGGGACCATCTTGATAGGAATACATTTTTCACAACCTTTTGCATCATATGGTCAGGCTAGTCACGTCATTTGTGTCACTCACACACTCGGACCGAGGCACGATAGGTTTACATCTGGGTGTCTAGGACCCCCTTTAGCAGTCAACCTTGTTAGGAAACCCTCACATGTCAGAATCCCATTTGGATGTCCAGGCCCCCCTAGGTCAATCAGTATGAAGTCAAAACATGAAGGAAGCATTCATGGATGTCCCGGACCCCCAAACACCCCTTTGCATGATGGTTTCATCTATGGATGCCCTGGCCCTCCTAGGACCATCAAAATCAACATGACACTCGATAAGGCCAAATATGGTTGTCCAGGCCCTCCCTTCATCACTAGAGGATCATTCACAACTCTGCATGGTAACATCCGCAAACACGTCAACAAAAGCAATGAGGCGTATAAGAAATCGGCCGATTCCCACCGACGCCACCGAGAATTTCGTGCAGGTGACTTTGTGATGGTGAGAACCGAGAGACTATTCCCTGGGAATGTCTCCAAACTGAGGTCGCGTGGATCAGGTCCCTTCCAGGTTTCGAGGCGGATCGGCACAAATGCTTACGTGTTGGACCTCCCCGAGGAGTACGGAGTAAGTCCCACATTCAATGTGGCTGACTCGGTGCCATATAGGGGTCCCACGGTGACACCTAGTAAGGAAATTGAGCTTGTTCCACCCTTTGAGAGAGCCACCACCCATGAGAGAGTTCCACCAACCCCGAGGGGCCAACGTGAGCAATTGGAGCAGATATTGTATGAACAGGTCACTGTCATCTGGAGCAAAGGGATGGGCACTACCTCACTTGGTGGAAAGGACCAGCTACCTTTGGTAGACTTGAGAGCAACCTCGCTGTGGCTTCCTCCGCATACGATGGATCTTTACTCGACAGAGTCGAGTTCTCTGCACCCCGGGAGTATGATGGGGACATCACTTACCACTTCCCACTTCTCCAAGGGTCTGGATGCTCGCCATTATGTTCAGCTTGATTTTTTGAGTTTAGCTATGTAATTTTCATATCTTTCTTGAGTCATTTTGATGTAATTTTCCCTTTGTTTTGAGTCATGTCCCTAGGTTATCATGTTATTTACCTATGTTTGTATCTTCATGTTAGGCTAGAGAGTCAGATGGGCCCATTTAGATGGGCCTGGCCCAGGGGCGCCCTTTCCCTTCCCCTGCTCCTTCGGTTATCTGTTATTAGTACTTTTCTCAGGGACTTCTTGTAAAAGTTGGGATTCCTATAAATAGGACCCCAACTCCACTTGAGATGGTTAATGAATATTTGAGTAAAAACTTGCCACAAGAATTGTGCCCCCCCCTCTCTAGCTCTCTCTCTCTCTCTCTAGCTCTTTCTTCTCTCTCTCACACTAAAGGGGGCGAACCCCTCTCTCTCTCCTCCTCTCTCTCTCTCCCTTGAGCGAACCTGCCCCTTCACCTCCCCCACTTGCCACATCAGCCCCACCCCATTAAACACAACCCTTCACCTCCCAAGACTCATAAACCCCATTTGCTCCCACCACTCCCCAAGCAACCCTTCCCCTTCCCCGTACAACCTTCCATCTTCCCAAGAGAGAATCCCCCTCTCCCAAGCACCTCTTCCCCTCCCCAAGGAAACCCCTCCCCTTCCCCAGGCATCCATTAACAGTATCATGCAATCCTCCACCTAATTCAAAGGCCATTCCCCCCATTTCCCCAAGCCATTTCGCACCCACCTCCACCCCCTTGGCCACTTGCGCACCAACCCCCCCCCTCCCCTGCTAGCTCCGCCCCTACCCTCCCTCACCTCCCCTTGCCACCTTCCAACCATTCCCCACCACCAAAGCAACCATATTCTCTACCCTTCCACCAAAGAGACCCCCGCCCTTTACCCTTTTCTCTTCAAATCAGTGTGCAGCTGAAACCCTGCAGATCGACACCCTGTTGCAGTGCCGCCCGAGACCACATCCCGGAGCTCCTAGGGGCGTGGCCTACATCAACGGAAAGCTCTCCCAGTCGTCTTCGTAGGCGAGGTGGTTTCGTCTCAATCCAAGGTCGGAGCTGCCTGGGAGAGCCGTTCTTCGCCAACTGTGCAGATCCAGTCCAGTCTGCAACCACAAGTGACTTACAGGAGTTCCCACGGCCACACCCTTCAACTTATGGAGGCGCCACTTGGGTGAGAGCTGCTACCATGAGTCCTCCACCACCACCAACAAGCGGCGTCCCGTTCGGCATCAGGAAGTGCCTGTTCCTATTTTTCTCCCCCGGGTGCGCAGACAGTCCATTTGGGTCCTGCCCCGACATTGCCTCACTCAACGGACTCCTCCTCACAACCCCGACAATCTCTAGTGCTGTTCTTGGTTGCTTCTCGAAGAAGACTCATCCACGGACGTCCTCGACTTGGTCTCGCCTCATTCAGACTTCGGGAGTGACCGTGGTACCTTCTACAATCAGCTGCAACTCTCTGGACCTGCCTAAACCATAACGCCAGGGACCTGTTCCAGAGCCCATCCCCACCGGCGACGACTTCGGGACCACCCACAAAAAATCACCGTCGTACCTCGGAACGTCAGCGACATTTTGGCGCAAGTCTCATCAAGTTCTGAGTCCGGGAGAGCTCACAGCGGCATCTACATCGACCCCCTGTCTTGCTGTCCCAGACCCGGGCAGATTCGGCCGGGTGCTCCGTCGGCGCGATCGAGCTTATCTCCCCTCCCCGCCTAGCCGGCTTAGCGCCCCTCCCTGTGCGGAGGTAGTGTTTGACTTGTAATACCAATATCCCCACCCCAATTCCACCCTCCTGTGTGAGGTGTAGTGATTGTAATTGTTAAACAGGGATCAAGCTTCATCGGCGCAGTGTGCGGGGAACCCACACTTCCCCGCTCGCCCTCGTCTTCGAACGGGGTTGGTTTCCTCAAACCAACCAGGGTAAGCTCTAAACTTTGCTCCATTAGTTGTATTTGTTCATCTAATATCTGTCGAATTGCTCCGTTGAGCAAGAGAGAGAGCGCCCGACCCCGTGTGCCCACTTACGAGCGGTCACCGTGGGCTGTGAGAGAGAGGGACCTAGTGCCCCAATTGGCACCGGCCAGCCCCTTAAGTGTGGGCCTCGTACCTTCGAGAGGGCAACCCTAGCCCTGCTGGCACTCTACCAGCAAGGGTCTTGATCCATCACCTCCCCTTAGCATCACTTAGTCACCCCGGGCTCGTGTGTGTGCGACGGTGAATCGGCCCCAATCTAGGACTTTGTTGCTGTGTGATTGTGTTTGCGGAATAGGTCCTAAGGATCCGTTTGTTTGCTACATACCCCCTTAGTTGTGTCACATCAAATGGTATCAGAGCAAGTTCACAACTTGTCTCTCTACAAGTTGGTCCTAGGGTGCATTCACATTTAGAGTCATCATTGGGCCACCCAGTGCATCATCATGTATACTCCCCATTGGTTAAGTCCCCCCAACATGGCCTTCCACAAGAGTCCGGTTGACCCTCTCCTCATGGACATCATCCTAGAAGGGGACCTTAGTTTTGACGGATCTAGTCCTAATGCCTACCTAAAGTGGGAAGCTACCATGGATAAACACTTTGATAGGACTAGGGTCTATGAACATGCTAGGGTCCGCAGGGCCACAGGGTGGCTTCGGGGACAAGCCAAGAAGGAGTGGGAACGCATAGTGAGCTTAAGAAGGATTTGGAGGCAAGAACCCATAGGATCATGGGAAGAGATGAAGATTGAGCTTAGGAAGATCTACACTCCCCGACCCTCCCACTCCTACCTTGAGCTTAGGAAGAACTACGCTCCCCGACCTTCCCACTCCTACCTTGAGAACCATAACTCGAGGAGCACTCCCACTCCCCCTTTCCCTCCCAGTCAACCCAAGACCTCCCTTAGGGCCCAATCTCCACCACCCCAAATGATTCCAATTCCGATCACCACCACCATTCAAACCAAATTGGCCACCACCCAACCCAACATTCCCCATCAAACCCACACCCCACAAGCTTCCACAAATCCTCATCCCACCCATTTCCAAAAGGAACTTACGGAGGTGACCGAAGACTATGAGGCTCCCCTAGATTGGGAGGAAGAATATGAAGCCCAATGCCAAGGGTTCGGTCAAGAAAGCTCATCTTTATCCAAAGAGACCACAACGATCCTAACTAGGAACATCATCCCCCTAGAGTTACTAGATGACCAACCAAGTCCCCCCACCACTCCCTCCATGAGAATTGTGATTTTAGGGGAACCCCTCATTGAGTGGCTAAAGCAAGACCTCCTCCTCCACATCATGCACCCCCCTATGGAAAATCATTACCCAATTGTGCCCACCTCTCCATTCCACACAACCTTCCAATCGTTCTCCTTTGTAGGAGCCATGAGGGACTCGGTTAGGAGTGTACTTTGGCAAATAGAGGTGACAAACATGTGGGCCTTAGAAGCAAGCAACATGGGGTACCTTAGTTTCTCACACCCCTCTATCGGGACCATCACCTCCATTTACACCAAGGGTCCTTGCAAGAGTAAGCTCTTATTGTTTCTACCCGAGCCTAATGAGTTTTACATCACCCCCTTGCCCTGCTACAAGGAGCCTTACGTTGGGCCCCACCAGGATCATGATTTCCACTTCCCTATGTATGCTAGGGACCCTAGGGCGGTCACTTGGATTGAAATCCACCTCCACGTCACTCACCCCTTAACCCATCTTGATATGTTTGGCCACTTCCTATGGGCTTCCAAGAACTCCTCACTCACCACCCACTCCCTCCTACCCTCACCCACCATGTCAGACCTAACTCACCCATTCCAAAATTCAGCCCACAATATGAGAGTCAAGGACAAGGGTGACATCCACCGTGGAAATAAAGGAGTGACCCATCCCAAGTTGTCCCCCTCTTGGGACCACTTCGACCCCCATGAGTGGAAACCCCCAAATCTCAAAGATGGGACCATCTTGATAGGAATACATTTTTCACAACCTTTTGCATCATATGGTCAGGCTAGTCACGTCATTTGTGTCACTCACACACTAGGACCGAGGCACGATAGGTTTACATCTGGGTGTCTAGGACCCCCTTTAGCAGTCAACCTTGTTAGGAAACCCTCACATGTCAGAATCCCATTTGGATGTCCAGGCCCCCCTAGGTCAATCAGTATGAAGTCAAAACATGAAGGAAGCATTCATGGATGTCCCGGACCCCCAAACACCCCTTTGCATGATGGTTTCATCTATGGATGCCCTGGCCCTCCTAGGACCATCAAAATCAACATGACACTCGATAAGGCCAAATATGGTTGTCCAGGCCCTCCCTTCATCACTAGAGGATCATTCACAACTCTGCATGGTAACATCCGCAAACACGTCAACAAAAGCAATGAGGCGTATAAGAAATCGGCCGATTCCCACCGACGCCACCGAGAATTTCGTGTAGGTGACTTTGTGATGGTGAGAACCGAGAGACTATTCCCTGGGAATGTCTCCAAACTGAGGTCGCGTGGATCAGGTCCCTTCCAGGTTTCGAGGCGGATCGGCACAAATGCTTACGTGTTGGACCTCCCCGAGGAGTATGGAGTAAGTCCCATATTCAATGTGGCTGACTCGGTGCCATATAGGGGTCCCACGGTGAAACCTAGTAAGGAAATTGAGCTTGTTCCACCCTTCGAGAGAGCCACCACCCATGAGAGAGTTCCACCAACCCCGAGGGGCCAACGTGAGCAATTGGAGCGGATATTGTATGAACAGGTCACTGTCATCTGGAGCAAAGGGATGGGCACTACCTCACTTGGTGGAAAGGACCAGCTACCTTTGGTAGACTTGAGAGCAACCTCGCTGTGGCTTCCTCCGCATACGATGGATCTTTACTCGACAGAGTCGAGTTCTCTGCACCCCGGGAGTATGATGGGGACATCACTTACCACTTCCCACTTCTCCAAGGGTCTGGATGCTCGCCATTATGTTCAGCTTGATTTTTTGAGTTTAGCTATGTAATTTTCATATCTTTCTTGAGTCATTTTGATGTAATTTTCCCTTTGTTTTGAGTCATGTCCCTAGGTTATCATGTTATTTACCTATGTTTGTATCTTCATGTTAGGCTAGAGAGTCAGATGGGCCCATTTAGATGGGCCTGGCCCAGGGGCGCCCTTTCCCTTCCCCTGCTCCTTCGGTTATCTGTTATTAGTACTTTTCTCAGGGACTTCTTGTAAAAGTTGGGATTCCTATAAATAGGACCCCAACTCCACTTGAGATGGTTAATGAATATTTGAGTAAAAACTTGCCACAAGAATTGTGCCCCCCCCTCTCTAGCTCTCTCTCTCTCTCTAGCTCTTTCTTCTCTCTCTCACCTTGGGTGAACCTACCCCTTCACCTCCCCCACTTGCCACATCAGCCCCACCCCATTAAACACAACCCTTCACCTCCCTAGACTCATAAACCCCATTTGCTCCCACCACTCCCCAAGCAACCCTTCCCCTTCCCCATACAACCTTCCATCTTCCCAAGAGAGAATCCCCCTCTCCCAAGCACCTCTTCCCCTCCCCAAGGAAACCCCTCCCCTTCTCTAGGCATCCATTAACACTATCATTCAATCCTCTACCCAATTCAAAGGCCATTCCCCCCATTTCCCCAAGCCATTTCGCACCCACCTCCACCCCCTTGGCCACTTGCGCACCAACCCCCCCCCCTCCCCTGCTAGCTCCGCCCCTACCTTCCTCCCTCACCTCCCCTTGCCACCTCCCAACCATTCCCCACCACCCAAAGCAACCATATTCCCTACCCTTCCACCAAAGAGACCCCCCCCCCTTTACCCTTTTCTCTTCAAATCAGTGTGCAGCTGAAACCCTGCAGATCGACACCCTGTTGCAGTGCCGCCCGCGACCACATCCCGGAGCTCCTGGGGGCGTGGCCTACATCAACGGAAAGCTCTCCCAGTCGTCTTCGCAGGCGAGATGGTTTCGTCTCAATCCGAGGTCGGAGCTGCCTGGGAGAGCCGTTCTTCGCCAACTGTGCAGATCCAGTCCAGTCTGCAACCAGAAGTGACTTGCAGGAGTTCCCACGGCCACACCCTTCAACTTCTGGAGGTACCACTTGGCTGAGAGCTGCTACCACGAGTCATCCACCACCACCAACAAGCGGCGTCCCGTTCGGCATCAGGAAGTGCCTGTTCCAATTTTTCTCCCCCGGGTGCGCAGACAGTCCGTTTGGGTCCTGCCCCGACACTGCCTCACTCAACGGACTCCTCCTCACCACCCCGACATCCTCTGGTGTTGTTCTTGATTGCTGCTCGAAGAAGACTCATCCACGGACGTCTTCGATTTTGTCTTGCCTCATTCAGACTTCGGGAGTGACCGTGGTACCTTCTACAATCAGCTGCAACCCTCTGGACCTGCCTGAACCAGAACGCCAGGGACCTGTTCCAGAGCCCGTCCCCGCAGGCGACGACTTCAGAACCGCCCACAAAAAATTACCGTCGTACCTGGGTACGTCAGAGACATTTTGGCGCAAGTCTCATCAAGTTCTGAGTCCGGGAGAGCTCACAGCGGCATCTACATCGACCCCCTGTCTTGCTGTCCCAGACCCGGGCAGATTCGGCCGGGTGCTCCGTCGGCGCGATCGAGCTTATCTCCCCTCCCCGCCTGGCCGGCTTAGCGCCCCTCCCTGTGCGGAGGTAGTGTTTGATTTGTAATACCAATATCCCCACCCCAAGTCCACCCTCCTATGTGAGGTGTAGTGATTGTAATTGTTAAACAGGGATCAAGCTTCATCGGCGCAGTGTGCGGGGAACCCACACTTCCCCACTCGCCCTCATCTTCGAACGGGGTTGGTTTCCTCAAACCAACCAGGGTAAGCTCTGAACTTTGCTCCATTAGTTGTATTTGTTCATCTAATATCCTTGGAATTGCTCCGTTGAGCAAGAGAGAGAGCGCTCGACCTTGTGTGCCCACTTACGAGCGGTCACCGTGGGCTGTGAGAGAGAGGGACCTAGTGCCCCAATTGGCACCGGCCAGCCCCTTAAGTGTGGGCCTCGTACCTTTGGGAGGGCAACCCTAGCCCTTCTGGCACTCTACCAGCAAGGGTCTTGATCCATCACCTCCCCTTAGCATCACTTAGTCACCCCGGGCTCGTGTGTGTACGACGGCGAATCGGCCCCAATCTTGGACTTTGTTGCTGTGTGATTGTGTTTGCAGAATAGGTCCTAAGGATCCGTTTGTTTACTGCATACCCCCTTAGTTGTGTCACATCATATATGCTCCGCACAAAATGACGCACACGCGTCAACATAAACACTCGAGAAAACCCTTTCTCTGAACCCCCACACGATATATCCTTCTAGAAATTTAAGAAGCGAAGACAAATAGATGCATTGAGCCCTAAACAAAATCCAAAGACTGAATCAAAGAAGATAAAGCATGTATGAAGCTCCCCCTTCAAGAAAGACTCCGGCTCTTCTTGGCTCGATGTCGGATAGCCGCGATTTTGGCGTCCTCGCATTCCTCTCTTCGAGACGCTTCTTTTCTTCTTCTACCACGAGCTCCAAATCTTAATGGAAGTACATGAAAATCACCTTGCAAGAGCTACTCTTCCTTTTCCCCCTTTCCTTGCCCTACAAGATAGAAAGATAGCACATTAGGGTTCATCCTCCACAAATTCGTAACTCATATTTATATGCAACATAGAAAGCCCAAAAGACACATAAAACCCTTCCCATACATGTTAGAAACACCCAAATATGTTTAGGAGCCTATGGGGGGTAGTTTGGTAAAGTTTAGAAGGTTTTTCATTAGGTTTCGGACGCTCCCGAAAATCCTGTGCTGGAATGGGTCGACCCCATGGGTCGACCCCTGGGCAACCAGAGGGCGGCAAGCAGCAAATCTGCTGTCTGGCAGTCAGGGGTTGACCCGATGGGTCGACCCATGGTAGTGGGTCGACCCCAGGGGTCGACCCCTACAGACAGGCTGCATATTGCAGCTTCTGTCCAGCCTAGTTCCCCTAAGGGTCGACCCTATGGGTCGACCCCTGCCAGTAGGGGTTGGAAAACACCGCTAAACCACCAAGATTTCATGAGTAAATAAATGAATATATATTACCATAAACCCATGATGATCAACCATGAATATTAACCCTGAAACATATGATAAAAAAAGAGGTTAGATCATAATCAAAGTTCATGAATCAAGCATTAACAATTTCAACTTGTTCACATAAAAATGCATCATACAACCCATTCAAACATGTGTTTGGCTTTCCATTTACAACAAACAAAAATACATTCCACCATATGACAAGTGTTTGTTGTAATGAAATTGAATCTCTCAATTGTCCAAATACAAAGGCATGAAAGCTCAACCTCAACTACCTCCATTTCAAGCACACAAGGTGGTTAGATATTACCATAATCCACTTGATATGGGAGGGTATAAAAACTATCCTTGGACCTGCAAAAATACAAGAGTATCAAATTACCATAGATGTGAAAGTTAAGAGCTCATAAACTAGATTCTTCCAAAAGAACCTCCATAACTTGTCAACTATCCAAATACTCATTGCATAAATAAATATTTCCATAAAGACATAATTCACGAGCTATTGCATTTGAGGAACTTTGAATCTTCCATTACATCCAAGGCATATGCAATGATATGGGAGCTCAATCATTCAAATAACATTACCAAGATATGCTTACATATCATGAAACTCAATTTGACAAAGTGTGAACACCTAAACACACACATATGCAAACATATGCAAATATGCATTTTCATTATGCATCACCATGATCTCATACACATATGTAGCTATGCATATTTGTAAAGATGTTTCCACAATTACATTATCATTCAATTGTAAGGCTTTCTTTCAACATTCAAATTGCAAACATTCATGCCTCATTAAAGTTTATAACATGCTAACCTTTCAAACACACATTCATTCAAATGGTATTCTTAATGACAAAAACTAACATTCATGAAGCATTGATATCACGAGGAGCATTGATATAAACAAGGGATCTTTTTAATCATTCATACATTGAAATCACAATAACCTCATGAATGATATGACACTGTCATTCAAATAGAAAGGTGTGTTCAATGAACACAATCTCATTGATTGAGACCTAATTGAAGCCATCTTCATAAGAGCCAACATTATGCAATTCTTTCACACATCAAGTTAATAAATCAAGCTTTTAGTCCATAGCTCACAAGACTAAGCATTCATGCAATGCATGAGCAATATAGAACCAACTCTCAGAAGTCTTGTATGAATATTTCAAGCACATCACAAGCTTAAAAGCTTCAAGTAGAAAGTGCATGAACCACATTCATGCCTTTAGCAACTTATAAGAATATGCATGAAAGCCTAAGGCGTCTCAACCAAAAATCAACATCATAACCCATGCATTTGAATAATATGTATGACCCTCAAAACCTCATATAGAAAATGCATGAAGCATAGATCTTCAAACCATAATTACCCATGAAAAAGGTACATGAAACCACATGTATATCTATGCACAAGTATTCTGGGTCAACACAGTGCAGCTCTTTTACCCAAAGTTCACTTAACTTAAGATATGTGAATTGTAAAGCCTTACTAATGATTCTTTGAAGAATGGAGATAGAATTAACACATGTTCTGAATGGGGGACAACAATATGACTTATTTAAGCATTCTCTTGAGTTTCATTTGATGTCCCTCATGACTCGATCCTGCAATGCAAGAAGATTAGGACACTTGCATTCAAATGAGCATAAAGACTCATTCATGTTGATAGCATTCATGAAGCATTATTTTACAAATTCATTCTCATTCTAGAACCTGACTCCATAGCAAGAGAATAAGTATGATTCAAGTACATGAGAACATGAAGTATCATTCAAGCACAAGGCCAAGCAACAAAGTCATTTTGTAATCATCAAAATCACATACATAATAATCTCTCCTATTTTGATGATGACAAAATGTTATGCATTAATGCTCTCTCCCCCTTTTGACATAATCAGAAATGGGGATCAACATGGGGAGTTCAGGATAGCATCAAAACCAGCAAGCTTTCTCCCCTTATGGTAAAATGAGAACGGTCAAGCAAAATATGATATGTTCAAAATGATGCATTTCAAAATGAACTATACCAATTGTTAAAAAGATTGAATTATTCAAGATGATATCATGCATGAACTATATGCACGTTAAGAATGCCAAATATGTAAATATGCACACGATGAGCTTCATCTTACAAATGCAATGAATGTGGACTATGTGAATGCTAAATATGCAAGATATGCAACTATGCACATGATGACTTCTATCCTTCAAATACAAGAGTAATACTTAGAATTAGACCAAAGGGGAATGCATGAACATGCAAGCACACAAGCACAACCGTCATGCACACAAATTTTACACATAGTAGCTCCCCCTAAATGAGGCACGTGTTAACAAAAGAGCATGTGATTCAAATTCAAGATGTAAGACATGAGGCATAACTAAGAGATTTGTGTATACACAACTAGAAGTACTACACAAACCATGAATCGAAACAAATTTCTGTTGAATACATGTGCACCATGATTACTGTTATAGTTTTGATGATAGCAACTACTATAAGTCATACTATGGTGCATCTGTTTAAACAATCAGTCATTTCATCGAACATGTTGTGTGCATGAGCAGTGCATGGTTTTGATAGCAAATACTAAGTCACACTGTGTTTGCATATGACGTCATTGTGCACCTCTTTAAACAGTTAGTCATTTCATCGAACAGGTTGTGTGCATGAGCAATGCATCAGTGCACACCACTGTTCCTATTTTGCATTGGTTCATTTATATAGTCAGTGCATTTCTTATGCTGCTACACATAAAGTCTATACATTATCTATGCATCTTCATTAACAAGTCTATACATTGGATTGCATAGTTTGCCACGCAAAGTCTATACATTCTCCATGCATCTTCATTACTAAGTCTATACATCTTGCAACTCAAGTCTATACATCATCCTGTTGCAGGCACATCAAGTCTATACATCCTTCAGCAGTAAGTCTACACATCAGCAAGTCTATACAGCAGCAAGTCTATACATTCTTCGCCAGCAAGTCTATACATCAGCAAGTCTATACAGCCAGCAAGTCTATACATCAGCAAGTCTATACATCCTGTAAACTCAAAGTCTGTACATTGGACGAAGTTTGTACGTTGGATAAAGTCTGTACGTGTGCTGCTAGCAAAACATAAAGTATGTACATTCTTCAACAGTAAGTTTGTACATCCTTCAGCAGCAAGTCTATACATTGCTTTCTGTTGTGTTCGTGCATCAAGCTACCAAGTCTATACATTCATGAAGCAAGTCTGTACAGGCTCATGCATGCTCAAGGTGTTAAGTCTGTACAGAGTTCATACATGCACACAAAGTCTACGCATCCATCAATAGCCAAGGTCAATGCACAAAGAAGTATAGCCAAGAGAATCCAAGGCCAGAGACTCAGTTGATACCTTTTAGACTATCAAGGGTGATGCCAAAGACATGAACGGCTGCTAAAGAAGTCAAGTGACGGAGCTGAAGCGGCTAACGGACCGACCCGGGACGGACCGGGGTCTGCCCAGCTGGCGGTCGACCGCCAGCACAGGGGCGGTCGACCGCCCCAGCCAGGGAATGCCCGTCTGCAGTTCTTTCAGCTGTAAGTCGACCGCCAGCCCATAGCGGTCGACCGAAAATCCTAGGGACATCCGTCTATAGCATGTTTCAGTAGAGGTCGACCGCCAGAAGCAGTAGGTCGACCGCCAGCCCCGAGCCAACCAATGTTGACTTTGTTTTCCACTTCGAAAAGAGCCATTCAACATGGATTTGTTTAATCTAAAAGTCACCTAATCACCCATGATTTGTGGATCTGGTCTGGGGCTTGTCTATAGACCATTCAAAGTCTATAAAACTAACACAAGAGGGTTAGAAACCCTAGTTGATGTAGTTGATGAAGTGAATCAAAGAGAGCTCAATGGAGGCCATTTCGCAAGCACTGTAGCACCTCCGTGAACAGTGTTTCGGGCAGGAGTTCTTCATCCTTCCAAGGTGATTCAAGCTCAGATCTGAAGCCAAGCAACCTCCAAGCAAGCAAGAAGCATTCAAGGCTCTCAAAGGTGATCAAAGCTACATCCATACACCTCTTCATCAACTCAAGGAGATTCAAGAAAAGATCAAGCTACATCCAATATTCTTCTTCATCAACTCAAGGAGATTCAAAGGAAAGATCAAGCTACATCCTATATCTGCTCCATCAACTCAAAAGGATCAAAGGAAGATCAAATCCTCAACAGATTCAAGATCCAACAATCTCAGACAAGATCTAATTCATTCTAGCATATCTTCATATCTTGTTTGAGCATTTTCATCTTATTTTTTTCTTCATTTCATTCAATCTATTGAAACTGAAGATCGTCCCTACCGGTGGTTAGTAGGAAGGCAATCGGGAGTTCTCCGATCTGCGGTGTAGCCGTCCCTGCCGGCTTTATGTGTAGGAAGACAGAAAGAGGGTTTTCTCTGTTCTGTGGTTTGGGGCGTGTCCCCAGTCAAGCTGTGAGTCAACAGGAAAGCCTCACCGGGTTTTGGTGAGGGGTGGACGTAGGTTGCGGGGTTGCAACCGAACCACCTTAAAAATCCCTGTGTTGTGGGTTGTTCTTCGTGTGTGATTGCGCTATCTCTTCTACCCCCATTCACAGGTTCGTGTGCTTTCAAACTTGGTTATCTTATTTACACACTCAAGCACTCATATTTGCACCTTCGGTTTTATATGCACCTTCGGTTTTATATGCACCTTAGTTGATCACCACTACATTCACACACATATGAACTTTGAGTGATCAACATAGCACACACACACGTACGGTTGTTGCAAGCTATTGCATGCTCTGTGCCACTCTACATAATTCCACTGTGCATTGTGTCTAAGTGATTGATTCACTTTATAGGAGTGGTTCATGCTTCCGATAGCTAAGAGTTTTAAATAGGCCATAACTTGTGATATGATCTATTCAACCCCCCCTTCTAGATCCGTTTACATCTCGCGGGACCCAACAAGTGGTATCAGAGCGAGGCTCTGTCATTCCCAGATCCAACGATCTGCAGGGAAAGATCCTGATGTTTGTTATTTAGATGGCTTCATATGCTACACATGCTTCGATGGTTTCTCCACCCATATATGATGGTTCAGAGTTTTCTACATGGATTGGAAGAATGTTCATCTATGTTAGCTCCATAGATCCACATTTGTGGACTCTTATATACAATTGTCCTCATGAGCTGCCATCAAATTCAATTGATTGGTTAGCCGAACATGAGACCAAACACAATGATAATCGTCTTGCATATAACTTAATTACAGGTACAGTTGATCTAAGACTAACTCATCTTGTGTCATCTTGCAGCACAGCCAAGCAAGTATTGGACAAGTTGGTGAAAATCCATGAAGGGAAGGAACAAGAACAAGAATGCTTCATGGCCGACCGTGCAGAATAGTCTAGCAATACATCCTCATCACAGGTAAACTCTGACTCCGATGAATTCACTTTTGAAGAGCTTATGGAAGCCTATGATGAATTGATCACACGATACAAAAAGGTAAAAACAGAAAACAAAAAATTGAAAAAGGATCTCAAGAAAATTAACTAAAATAAAAGCTCGATTTGTAAAAAGTGTTCTATTTTTATAGAGCTTAACAACACTCTCTCAGTTGATCTAGATACGCATAAACAAAGCATTGCATGTCTAAGGGAAGAAAATAAAAATCTTCATGATGAAATCACTAGGTTGGAAGAAATTGTAATAAAACTTCAAAACCAACCTAAGTCAATCTCTAAAGATCAAACTATGGCCGATGGGCTAATCCATGATGAGAGGTTGATTGAAGAAAATAAAAATTCTGTTTCATGCTCTGCTAATTTTGTGTGTGAAAAATGTTCATTCTTGAGAAACATAAATGTTGGTCTTCATGATGATCTGGAATGGCAACAAAATCTGATTGATTCTCTGAAAGAAGAGAATAGAGAGTTGTTGGAAAAGAAAATTGAACTTGAACAAGCTGAAGAAGAATTGCATGAAAAATTGGCTGCACATGAAAAAGGCAAATCTGTGATTGAAGATCACTCTGAAACTTTGCATGCTTTAGAACAACAAAATCAAAATCTTAAAGCAGTAAACGCCATACTTAATGAGCAATTGGCAGCATGTGAAGAGGGCCCTGTTGAATCTAAATAGCACATTTCCTTACTTGAAAATGAAATTCAAGGTTTGAATGATTTCCTGTCAATGTTTGCCCAAATCTAAGATTCTGGCTCACCGGAAGCCACCACTTCCTGTGGTCACCAAAAAGGGCACACTGCTCGAAAGAAAAGTAAAATTCAGCATGCTCATCCAAACATGCACCATAACATATCCAATGCTAAATACCATGCCTTTCACAAAATGAATGTCATTTGTTATTATTGTGATAAATATGGTCACACTGTGCATGATTGTTTTATTTTGAGAAATGATGAGCTTAGAGCAGGAGATCAAGTGAAAGAGCAAGGAAAGAAACATGTCAATACTGGCAGAGGACCTACTCAGTAGATATCTGCACAGAATTGCACGGGGAGTCAGAAGAGTCGACACTCCCATAACAGCAGGTCGACACTCTCCATGGCTTTAAACAAAAATCTTCCTCCTTGCTGCTCTCATTGTGGTAAGTCTGGCCATACTGTCCAAGAGTGCTGGCACTTGAAGGGAAAACATCACCTTCATGCCATGAAAGGTAAATCTCATGCTTATCCATAAAAATAAAATGCATATGCACACGCACATGAACATAAAAAGAATGCTCAATCTTTTGTGCGCTGTTTTTACTGTGGGAAAAATGGTCATGACATGTATGATTGTCATACAATGAGAAAGGATGATCTAATTTCCCTGAAACAGATGAGCTACATTGGTGAATATGATAAAGCTGCTAACCTACAAGGACCCAAGCAATCTTGGGTACCTAAAAATTCCAAATGAGAATTTTGGGTGCAGGATGCCTTGGAGCTGAACAAAGGATCATAAGGTAAATAAAAGCTCAAGGCACATGTATGTACATAAACCTTTAAGTTCAGTCATCTTGCATGTTTAGTCTTGACATGTAGATAGTGCATCATACGTCTGCCCAATGTCATTAGATTCTGCAAACTGAATTGCTCTTTGAAATACAAAACTCCCAAGGTGTGAGATGAACTTTTGAGCTTGATAACTTGCTCACACCATGCTTGATTTCAGCTGTTTAATTCATGAAAAACTTGTTATGCTGATGAAGTTGATGTGATGATGAGTTGCTTAAGTCTTGCTATCAGCTACATGAAATGCTTGGATTTTGGTTTTGATGATGCATACCATGGCTGCATTTCCAAATCGTTATTCATGTTAGCATTGCTCAAAGGGGGAGTCAACATCAATGTAGTCTGAATCATTTCACATCATTTCACTCTTGTATGGCCATGGTATATTAAATGTTGATGTATGGAAAGGCAGGTTATGCTTGCCTAGAAGCACTCAATATGCGTGAGGATTCACCTCCGCCACGTACCATGCGTCAATATCGCATATAGGCCATATAGTAAGGGGGAGCTATCTCTTTGCAACATTCATGCATATGTTTCATATTCATTATGTTGCATTTCATAAGTGTAAAATCATGTGTTGGTTCATGCATTTCATGTCTGCTAGATTCATGTTTGATCAGGTCAACCCCTGCATGGTTCAAGTAAACCTCTCCTTGACATTCATCATTCTATTTGACTGCCTACATAACTCCTTGAGTGCATTCATTACATATTCTTAGGGGGAGTCGTATTATTTTTCTTGGTTCATTCGTCCTTTTTGCATCTGAACCTCAATGGCCTCTAGTGTGATAATAAGTTCAAGAGACAGACATCACTACGGTGTAAGAGCTTTCTATTATATGAACTGATGATTGTCCATTCAATGAGAATGGTTCAGATTTAATGATTTTCTTGAAGTTCTGATATATCTTTTGAAATCATCTATATTCTATGATTTTAATAGACCTTAACTAGAGATTGCATGTTGTGCCTTGGATAACTATCCTGAAATCTGAAAATCCAAACGTATTGACAACTTTTGTGATACTCTAGAGCTTAGTATTGTTTCTAAACATCTTGATGAGCTAGAATTCTTGAAAAATCAATTTGACAGAGCAATGATATTATTACACGGATAAATATGTCACGTCATCAAATCAAATAACGGATGATATGTCATGATGTGCCCTTGATATCTCTGTCTTAATAATGTTGGACTCTAGGCAGAGCACTGGCATAATTGCTGAGAAATATATTCTCTCATCAAAGAAATCAGATCGGATATGTCATGACGTGACTTTGCTATCTCTGTTTATTTAGAAGCATAACAGTCAGTCTTACCAAATACCTAGGAATACTGGCGTCTAAACAACGTGTATTCTTACGGTTAGGAGGCATGTACTAGACTTGATTGCTCGTAAAATATGAGTCATGTGCCTTCCAATTCAAAAGATATTGAAAATAAAATTTGTTAAACTCATAAAATTCCATGCTTTAGTCATGATTGTTTAGCCTCAATATTAGTTTTTGTGTTATTCCCTTTGTAGTTACTGAATATGGATGTATAAGAAAAGGGAAGGTTAAACACTGTCATGATATGCGCTTCTGGTTCATTTCTATTAAACCATGGATATCGATGCCTTTTGAACTCTATTGATGATTTTGGTTTTCATTAGCTTTGAACCATATATATTGCTCCCGACATGTTTCCAATTTCCATATAATGGCTTGCTCTTCCACTACCATTCCACTCTGCTTTTTAGGACTTTTGTCAACCACTATACTGTATCCCTCCTTTTTGCTGTTGGCAAAGGGGGAGAATGTCTTGTTGTGAGTCCTTGCTGTGGACTTGGGAGAAAGGGGGAGATGTTGCCTTTGCTGTGGACTTGGGAGAAAGGGGGAGATGTTGCCTAATGTTGCCTTTGTGCGTTGTCAAAGGGGGAGTGTGCATTGTGGATATGGGAGAATCCAAGGGGGAGAGAACCTTCATTTATGATGAGGGTTTATGCATAGCATTCATACACTTTACTTCTCCATGCATACGTATATCCATGCATACATATCTGCATTCACATGCTTCACTATCATGGATCTTGAGCTGCACATGTTACATATGTCATAAACTTTGTTGTCTTGGCTATTTCTACCATATAATGACTCACAGTGTTGCCATCATCAAAAATGGGGAGAATGTTGAATACATGTGCACCATGATTACTGTTATGGTTTTGATGATACCAACTACTATAAGTCACACCGTGGTGCATCTGTTTAAACAATCAGTCATTTCATCGAACATGTTGTGTGCATGAGCAGTGCATGGTTTTGATAGCAAATACTAAGTCACACTGTGTTTGCATATGACGTCATTGTGCATATGTTTAAACAATTAGTCATTTCATCGAACAGGTTGTGTGCATGAGCAATGCATCAGTGCATACCACTGTTCCTATTTTGCATTGGTTCATTCATATAGTCGGTGCATTTCTTATGCTGCTACACATAAGTCTATACATTCTCCATGCATCTTCATTAACAAGTCTATACATTGGATTGCATAGTTTGCCATGCAAAGTCTTTACATTCTCCATGCTGTTGTGCCCCTTAGGCTCAAGCATGTGCTATGTTGATTTGATGATAGCAATGCTGTCTTGTTTTGATGATTGCAACACAGTGAGTGCATTATGATATTATGTGTTCTTTATGATGATGGCATGTTGATTTGAATGCTTGAGTGTGTTATATCTGATTTAGTCTGTGGAGATTGCATGAGTGTGACATGTTTGATATCCTTGATGGATAGACTCCCTCAGACTATCCATCTTATTTAGTGTCTCATGCAGCGTCAACGCTGTGAGTGTGTCTCAAGTCTGCAGCGTCAACGCTGTGAGTGTGTCTCAAGTCTGCAGCGTCAACGCTGTGAGTGTGTACACAGCATTCTCAAGTCTGCAGCGTCAACTCTATAAGTCTATACATTGCATTGATGTGTTTCTGTGCACATTGCATTTTCCTGTTTGCATTAGTGCATTCATCACTTCTATCAGCATAGTCTGGACTGAAGTGGGTCGACACCCCTTCTTGATGGGTCGACCCCCCGAGAGAGCATGTCTATACACTGTGTCCAGAACATATTCAACTCTGTACATTGCATTCATTCATGCTTTGGAGTCTGCACATTCATGTGCACAGTTCATGGACCAAGTCTAGACATTGTTGCATTGCTTTCACTGCATTGCATTGGCTAAAGTGTGTACAGAGCTGCTCGCATCGTTCATAACATCCATACATTCACTGAAGCTTGCTTAGCTGAAGTGTGTACATTGCACTGCATGACTTGAAGTCTGTACATCGCATGTGTGCTTCATGCTAAGTCTATATAGGCTAAGTCTGTCGGTCTTGTGACTTATGCATTCATCAAGTCTATACGCTGGAAGACGAAGTCTATACAGCGTCTCACGTTGCAGCCAGCAAGTCTGTACAGTGAGCGTTTCATTGGTGAAGTCTGTACACTCACCAGTTGAACTTCATAAGTCCATACATTGGACTGTGCACTTGTGCATCACATTAATGTCTATACATTGTGCATCGTCTCAATTTACGTCTCATGCCAAGTCTGTACATCACTGTAGCTACATCGTCTCACTCGAGTAAGTCTGTACATCGTTGGCCAAGTCTGAACAGTGCATCCTGTGTCTTATTTAGCGTCTCTATTTGTGTCTTACTGTTGAAGTCTGTACATCATTTCACTGTTAAAGTCTATACAGACTTCAGCGTCTCATGCAGCGTCTCTGTTGAAGTCAAAGTATGTACAGCCCTTTCGCTTGGCAAGTCTATACATCGTGTTTGGACTAAGTCTGTACAACCATTTACATAGTGAAGTCTACACATTCGTTTGCATTGCATGAAGTTCATACAGTGTGTAAAGTCTGTAAACTGTCCATGTTTCATACAACGTCAACTCAGTGTTTCATGTGCGTCAACTCTACAAGTGTGTACATTGCTTGGCTAAGTCTGTACACTGCAGCTCACATCTCTGTGAAGTCTATACATTGCTGATCGAGCGTAAGTCCATACATTCCAACCTTTTCCTACGTTCACTGCTTTAGCTTCACTCCAAGTCTATACATTGGACTGCCAGTCTTTACCTACGTTCAGAGCCTCAAGTCTATACAGTGGTAAAGTCTGCACATTGTGCTTTGAAGCTCAAAGTCTGTACATTGGCTTCACATCTTCAAGTCTATACACTGGCTTATTCTTCAAGTATATATAGCCTGTCTTCACGATCTAAGTCTATACATCGTTCCTCAAAGGCTAAGTGTATACATTGTCTATATTGCATTACATGCTTTATATCAAAGTCTGTACAGCATGCCTTGTTGTTCACAGCCTTCAAAGTCACATTGTATTACGTCAACGCAGTGCATTGGTATGTAGTGAAGCGTCAACGCATTGCATTGTGCATGCCCTGGCAAAGTCTATACATCGCTTGCATCGATAAGTCTATACATTGACGCTTGTATTATGAAGTCTACACATTAGGGCAAAGTGTATACATACACATTGGGGCAAAGTGTATATATTGCTGATTGCATTGTAAAGTCCATACATTGAAGTCTATGCGTTGGCCTTGAACTAAAGTCTATACAGAGTTCTATAATTAAACTGATAACGATACTCTGTCTGACAGGGAATCTTCGTGGAGGCTAATGAAAGGCACGTGATTCGAGGATAAAGAGAGTGCCCAGATGAGGACACGTGTACTGACAGCCTGTTGGATGTTGCCACGTGGTCCAAATTCTTAGGGCGGGAACTGTGGAAGCCACACACGCCCTGGCTGCTGCTGCTGCTGCCGCTATATATACAAGCCTTCGTCCACAGATGAAGGCTGATCGGAGGAGACATATCGAAGCTTGTGAGTTGAACCAGAAGAGCAGAAGCAAAGAGACCTTCGATCCAGCAGAAGAGAAGATTGCAGTGGTGGATTCCACTGGACAGCAAGCTGTGTTGCTCAGCGGGCGAGGAGGATTCATCAGACGGCAAGCTGTGTTGCCCAGCTGATGTATGGCAAGCTGTGATGCCCAGCTGTTCAGGCTGTGAGTCAGCAGGAAGCCACACTCGGGTTGAGTGTGGGGTGGATGTAGGTCTGCTGGACCGAACCACCTAAAAACCCCTTGTGCAGTGGCTTGATGTTTTTATCTGTTTGCTTCCGCTAGATGATTGCATAGGGGCGCTCCATGTGTTTGATCATAGGTTCAGTAGATGAGTGTCTAATTTGTCTTGATTAGCATTCCAATTATCAAGTGAGCGAAATCTTAGTTTAATTGCACACTGAGTGTTTGTTTATTTCTGCCATCGCTTATTAGACTTCAAGTTTGTCTAGTTAAGCGAACTGTGCCCATTATATGCTTGAGTGTGATATTGAGATTCCATACTTTTCTGCTTAGTGGCTTATAAGAGAATTCAATTAGATCTTCAGATTGTCTAAATCTATCTTGTGAGCATAAGTTTTTATTTGGGCGAAATTTTTAAAGGGTTATATTCATTCACCCCCCCTCTGAATACATAGCATCGAACCCAACACTTGGTATCAGAGCGGGTCTCTGATCTATTAGATCTAACAATCTGCAGAGGATCCTGCTAGTCCTTGGTGCATTTCAGAGTGGGTCTCTTGAAAAAAATGTTTTGCTTCATTGACCTGTGCTTTATTTTGATTATCTGGTTTCAGTGCATTTCGTGTCATTTGTTTTACTTCGCTAAATCTGTCTGCCACCTGTTCAAATGGGTCGTCCTCCGGTTTATGATGGTTCTAACTTTGAAAGTTGGCTAGGAGGCCTAGCTGTGTACATAGACTCAATTGGTCCACATTTATGGAGTCTTATATCTAAAGGCCCACACCGTTTACCTAAAGATCAGACCAATTGGTCTAGTGAGGACAGCTCTAAGAATCGCGATAATACCATAGTTCTTAATATCTTGAGAGCTGTAGTTAATACTGATATGTATCCTTTTGTTCTCAGGTGCAATTCTGGAAAAGAGATATATGACAAAGTTATCTCTGCGCATAATCAACAGAATGATAGTTGTTTGATGGCCAACCAGGAAAATGAAGATTCTTCATCCGAGGTAAGCTCTGAATCTGGAGAACTTTCAATTGATGATCTATGGAATATAAATGAAGAGCTTACTGAAAGATGTGAAAAATTGAAATCCAAAAACAAAAAGTTGAAAAAGAAATGTGATAAAGCAAATTTGAAAGCTTCCTGTGAAAACTGTCCAAATTTGAAACAATCTTATGATGCATGTACACTAGACGTTCAGAATCTTAAGAAACAAAATGATTCTCTAGAAATTGAAAAACAAACATGCTTAGACAAAATGTCAGAAATTGAGAATCAGCTGAATGATAAGAAAAATGAGCATCTAAAAAACATACAAGAACTTACTGAAGTCAATTCTGAATTGGACAAACTGAAACTTGAGAATAAAGAATTTCAAAAAAAAATGAAAACCTTATGGCCAGAATAAATGAAATCAATGGGGAAGGTTCACATTCCTCTTCTGCTGAATCAAACTGCAATATCTGCTCAGCTCTAAGAGAACGTAATGAAGATCTTTATAGTGAGAATGAATGGCTGAGTAAACAAATTATCTCACTCAAAGAGGATCACAAAAACTTGGTGGCTGAGAAAATTAGAGTGGAGGAAAGAGAAGAGGAGCTAATTGAAATATTGGAGCAAATGCCTGGAAGAGAGAGATGTGCTAATAATGAAATTCAGGATAAAAATCTTGAGGAAGAAAACACTGAATTAAAAGCTGAAGTTGAAAAATTGAAATGGTTAAATACTGGCTTATCTGAAAGACTTCTCAACATAGAAAAAGGAAAAGGTGTCCATGATGAAGAATCACAAACTTTGATCAATCTGGAACAAGAAGTTGAGAAGTATAAAATTGTAAATAAAGTCTTAAGTGAATGTGTAAATTACAGTGAACAGGAGATAGCCAGTTATGAGCTTCATATAGCATCCTTGGAAAATAAAATTCATGACCTGGAAAACTCAGCATCCAAGTTTACAAAAATTGAAAGAAAAATAAAAACTATTGTGAAAAGTGAGGATAAGGATTTAAAGGGGGGAACAAATTACACTTCTGATGTCAAGAACATCACTAAAAGCCAGCTATACAACACCTTTGTGCAAGGTTCAGATGTAGCTAGTACTTCAATGCAATCCCCAAAACAAAATGAAAATCTGAAATCATCTTCATCTGTATTTCAGTTCAAAGCCCAGAAAAATGAAAAGCAAACAAAAATTGTGAAAGGGGGCAATAAATTGAAAAAGAATGGTCAATTGACTAAAGTCAAAATTGTCCCTGCATGTGATGTGAACTCTGCTAGTAGTGTGGAGTCTGATAGACTGACACATGTCACTCACAATTCATCCACTCACTCACATGCATCAGAGAAGAAATTATCATGCTATTATTGTGGCAAGAAAGGGCATAACATGGATGATTGCAGAATACTGAAAGAAGATGAGCATGCTAGTAAAACATTGCATAGAAACCATGCCACTAAGAAATCTAATGCATCCTGTTATTATTGTGGTAGGCGTGGTCATTTAATGAATGCATGTTTCAAATTGAAAGAAGATAACAATGTGAATTCTAGATCTTTTGCTCATGCTCATGACCCACATAGACACAGATCTACTTTAGGCCAGCATACTATCTGCTTCACTTGCAACAAGCTTGGGCATAAGGCTAATGATTGCTGGTCAGGAAATCATTGGGGTAAAAATGAATCAAGAAGCAAGTATTTTAAATGCTTCGAATGTGGTAAGTATGGGCATGCAGTCAATAACTGCTGGCATGTTCAGGGAAATAGATTGACTTCTAAATCTGTGAAATTCCCTGCTTTCTATGATTCTGATAGAAATAACTTGAGTGATAAAAGGAAAAACTTTGTATGTTTTGAATGTGGAAAACCTGGCCACCGAGCTTCTGAATGCTGGTGGGCAGGTAATGGTAAGTCAAAATTTCATGCATATAACAGAACACTTCATGCTCATAATCATAGGTCTCATGATGTTGTTGACATGCACCATAGGACCAGAAAATCTATTATATCATGTAGATATTGTGGAAAGATTGGTCATTTCTTGAATAACTGTCACCTAATGGAATTTGATGATCACATTGCTAAAAGACTGTTTAGAACACCTGTTAGGGCTAATGCAGGACCCAAGGCTGCTTGGGTCCCTACAGGATCAAATTGATTGACATGCTGCAGGTGTGTCTTGGTGGGAGAAATAAAAGGGGTTAACCAAGGCACTCAACAAGAAAACCCCAGGATACTCCATTTCAGGTCAGTTCTGAACTTTGCTTTAAAACTCATCATCTGAATTTGTGAGTATGAAAAAATGTAAACTTCATGTTGATATGCTTGTCTGAATTTTGATGATCTCTTCATGTCTAGCTGATCAGTCTGCATTCCAGACTCAGCTATTGAATTCAATTCTGCATATCTGATGCTCTTCTCTTGCTATATGTTGAACTGAATTTGAATGCTTCTTTAGTGTATTCAGTTGATGCACTATATAGACTTTGTGTCAATGCATGTGTTTTGTGTTAATGCACTGCATGCTTGTTGTTAAATGCATAACTTGCTGATTGTGAATGATTCACTTAGTGTACACAGTCAATGCATGTGTCTTATGTCTGCATACATCATTTGCATGACTGTCAATGATGCTGTTCAATGCATGTAGGACTGCTTTATGTTGCATTGTCTTGCATAACCTTGGTATATCAAATGGTATGTTACTAAAAGGCAGGGAAATCTGCCCGGAGGTTCTTACCATGTGTGAGATGGTCTTTGAGACCAGGCTCTCCGCCTAGTACCATGGGTCTAGTCTGCATGTAGAACAGTGTGTTGCATAGCATAATCCTTGCATCATGGTGTCAGGGGGAGCTGTGAGTTTAGTTAAATTCTTGAATCCTATTTACTCCTCATTGTCCCCATTCAATTGATTCATATCTTTTGACATCAGATGCCATTGGACCATATTGCCAATTGCAATCTTTTCCCTATCATTTTCACTGAACAACAGTTCTGTATCTGGTTTAGTACATTGAGTTGTGATTATTTCAATTGTTCTTCTATAAGAATCACTCTTACAAATTGAAAAGAACTAAAGGTTTAACCTTTATAAATTGGAGAGTTAAGTGTCTGCACTTCAGAATTTGAGATAAAAGAAAAATTTTATAGCTCTTAATCTTTGTCTCATGGCTAAAATAGAAAAAGTTTTTTGTAATGCCTAAATGTGTTGAACTGGAAATGTCTAGAACAGGTGAATAAGAGTATGTAATGATTTTTTAAACAATCATTCTAAAAGAAATAAGGGCAGCAGTAAATAAGATCACAATTGTAAAAAACTGAACATTGTGACAGAGCAATGGCTGATTGCACTGAGAAACTGTGAACTCCTCCAAAGAAGCAGAAAAATTCACATGTCATGAAGTGCTTCAAGCTAACTCTGTTCATAGGGTCAAATCTATAGGGGGAGTCCTCACCAAGTAACTGAGGGTACTGGCCTCTAATCAAGGTGTATCCTTAATGTCAAAAGTGAAGACTATTCCTTGTAGGTCTTGATCTGAAGTAGATCTTGTAGTTTATGCCTAGTAACTGGGGGTACCTGCCTCTGATCAAGGTGTACACCTAATGTCAATAGCATAAATGCCACAGGTCTACTCACGTAGTTCAGGTTCAGAAAAATTGAAAAATGAAATTCAAACTGCTGTAACCCTTTGAAAATCAAAAGTCAATGAGTGAAAATTATTTTTCTCAATACATATTCAAGTTGCCTTTCTTGAAATTCTATGTTTAATCACAAAAGGGTATTATTTCTGACTTATCTATTAATACCATGTGCCTTAGATTCATTGCTATAAATGGAGTCTAAAACTCTTTTTCAGGGGTCAGGTGTTTTACTCTAGATTTATCACTGTTAAACCTGATTTTTTGTCAAAATTGTATGTTGCTGATTCTTATACTTTGACAGTTGTTTATAATCATGCTCTTTTCTGAACCTATACTTATGTTGTTGTCAAGTGACCCTCCTACCTTATCTACCTTTGAATTATCTGTCCATATTCCTTCTCAAAGGGGGAGCAATTATTTAGGGGGAGAACCAGTTCAGGGGGAGTCATATCTTCAGGGGGAGTTTACTGCTCTAGAGGAAATTGCATGCATAATGCACTTTGCACTCTTGTTTATACTATTTTTTTTCTCTTTTTGATTATGTCAAAGGGGAAAAAAAATTTGTGTGTGACTCACTGTCACAGTGTGTTGTCATCATCAAAAAGGGGGAGAATGTTGTGCCCCTTAGGCACAAGCATGTGCTATGTTGATTTGATGATAGCAATGCTGTCTTGTTTTGATGATTGCAACACAGTGAGTGCATTATGATATTATGTGTTCTTAATGATGATGGCATGTTGATTTGAGTGCTTGAGTGTGTTATATCTGATTTAGTCTGTGGAGATTGCATGAGTGTGCCATGTTTCATATCCTTGATGGGTAGACTCCCTCAGACTGTCCATCTTATTTAGTGTCTCATGCAGCGTCAATGCTGTGAGTGTGTCTCAAGTCTGCAGCGTCAACGCTGTGAGTGTGTACACAACATTCTTAAGTCTGCAGCGTCAACTCTATAAGTCTATACATTGCATTGATGTGTTTCTGTGCACATTGCATTTTCCTGTTTGCATTAGTGCATTCATCACTTCTATCAGCATAGTCTGGACTGAAGTGGGTCGACACCCCTTCTTGATGGGTCGACCCCCCGAGAGAGCATGTCTATACACTGTGTCCAGAACATCTTCAACTCTCTACATTGCATTCATTCATGCTTTGGAGTCTGCACATTTATGTGCACAGTTCATGGACCAAGTCTAGACATTGTTGCATTGCTTTCACTGCATTACATTGGCTAAAGTGTGTACAGAGCTGCTTGCATCATTCATAACGTCCATACATTCACTGAAGCTTGCTTAGCTGAAGTGTGTACATTGCACTGCAGACTTGAAGTCTGTACATCGCATGTGTGCTTCATGCTAAGTCTATACAGGCTAAGTCTGTCGGTCTTGTGACGTATGCATTCATCAAGTCTATACGCTGGAAGACAAAGTGTATACAGCGTCTCACGTTGCAGCCAGCAAGTCTATACAGTGAGCGTTTCATTGGTGAAGTCTGTACACTCACCAGTTGAACTTCATAAGTCCATAGATTGGACTGTGCACTTGTGCATCACATTAATGTCTATACATTGTGCATCGTCTCAATTTGCGTCCCATGCCAAGTCTGTACATCACTGTAGCTGCATCGTCTTGGTCATCGTCTCACTCGAGTAAGTCTGTACATCGTTGGCCAAGTCTGAACAGTGCATCCTGCGTCTTATTTAGCGTCTCTATTTGTGTCTTACTGTTGAAGTCTGTACATCGTTTCACTGTTAAAGTCTATACAGACTTCAGCGTCTCATGCAGCGTCTCTGTTGAAGTCAAAGTATGTACAGCCCTTTCGCTTGGCAAGTCTATACATCGTGTTTGGACTAAGTCTGTACAGCCATTTACATAGTGAAGTCTACACATTCGTTTGCATTGCATGAAGTCCATACAGTGGGTAAAGTCTGTAAACTGTCCATGTTTCATACAACGTCAACTCAGTGTTTCATGTGCGTCAACTCTGCAAGTGTGTACATTGCTTGGCTAAGTCTGTACACTGCAGCTCACATCTCTGTGAAGTCTATACATTGCTGATCGAGCATAAGTCCATACATTCCAACCTTTTCCTACGTTCGCTGCTTTAGCTTCACTCCAAGTCTATACATTGGACTGCCAGTCTTTACCTACGTTCAGAGCCTCAAGTCTATACAGTGGTAAAGTCTGCACATTGTGCTTTGAAGCTCAAAGTCTGTACATTGGCTTCACATCTTCAAGTCCATACACTGGCTTATTCTTCAAGTATATACAGCCTGTCTTCATGATCTAAGTCTATACATCGTTTCTCAAAGGCTAAGTGTATACATTGTCTATATTGCAATACATGCTTTATATCAAAGTCTGTACAGCATGCCTTGTTGTTCACAGCCTTCAATGTCACATTGTATTGCGTCAACGCAGTGCATTGGTATGTAGTGAAGCGTCAACGCATTGTATTGTGCATGCCCTGGCAAAGTCTATACATCGCTTGCATCGATAAGTCTATTCATTGACGCTTGTATTATGAAGTCTACACATTGGGGCAAAGTGTATACATACACATTGGGGCAAAGTGTATACATTGCTGATTGCATTGTAAAGTCCATACATTGAAGTCTATGCGTTGGCCTTGAACTAAAGTCTATACAGAGTTCTATAATTAAACTGATAATGATACTCTGTCAGACAGGGAATCTTCGTGGAGGCTAATGAAGGGCACGTGATCCGAGGATAAGGAGAGTGCCAAGATGAGGACACGTGTACTGACAGCCTGCTGGATGCTGCCACGTGGTCCGAATTCCTAGGGCGGGAATTATGGAGGCCACACGCACCCTGGCTGCTACTGCTGCTGTCGCTATATATACAAGCCTTCGTCCACAGATGAAGGCTGATCGGAGGAGACAGATCGAAGCTTGTGAGTTGAACCAGAAGAGCAGAAGCAAAGAGCCCTTCGATCCAGCAGAAGAGAAGATTACAGTGGTGGATTCCACTAGACAGCAAGCTGTGTTGCTCAGCGGGCGAGGAGGATTCATCGGACGGCAAGCTGTGTTACCCAGCTGATGTATGACAAGCTGTGATGCCCAGCTGTTCAAGCTGTGAGTCTGCAGGAAGCCACACTCGGGTTGAGTGTGGGGTGGATGTAGGTCTGCTAGACCGAACCACCTAAAAACCCCTTGTGCAGTGGCTTGATGTTTCTATCTGTTTGCTTCCGCTAGATGATTGCATAGGGGCGCTCCATGTGTTTGATCATAGGTTTAGTAGATGAGTGACTAAATTGTCTTGATTAGCATTCCAGTTATCAAGTGAGCGAAATCTTAGTTTGATTGCACACAGAGTGTTTGTTTATTTCTGCCATTGCTTATTAGACTTCAAGTTTGTCTAGTTAAGCGAACTGTGCCCATTATATGCTTGAGTGTGATATTGAGATTCCATACTTTTCTGCTTAGTGGCTTATAAGAGAATTCAATTAGATCTTCAGATTGTCTAAATCTGTCTTGTGAGCATAAGTTTTTATTTGGGCGAAATTTTTAAAGGGTTATATTCATTCACCCCCCCTCTGAATACATAGCATCGAACCCAACACATGCATCTTCATTACTAAGTCTATACATCTTGCAACTCAAGTCTATACATCATCCTGTTGCAGGCACATCAAGTCTATACATCCTTCAGTAGCAAGTCTACACATCAGCAAGTCTATACAGTAGCAAGTCTGTACATTCTTCACCAGCAAGTCTATACATCAGCAAGTCTATACATCAGGAAGTCTATACAGCCAGCAAGTCTATACATCAGCAAGTCTATACATCCTGCAAACTCAAAGTATGTACATTGGACGAAGTTTGTACGTTGGACAAAGTCTGTACGTTGGCTGCTAGCAAAACATAAAGTCTGTACATTCTTCAGCAGCAAGTTTGTACATCCTTCAGCAGCAAGTCTATACATTACTTTCTGTTGTGTTCGTGCATCAAGCTACCAAGTCTATACATTCATGAAGCAAGTCTGTACAGGCTCATGCATGCTCAAGGTGTTAAGTCTGTACAGAGTTCATACATGCACACAAAGTCTACACATCCATCAATAGCCAAGGTCAATGCACAAAAAAGTATAGCCAAGAGAATCCAAGGCCAGAGACTCAGTTGATACCTTTTAGACTATCAAGGGTGATGCCACAGACATGAACGGGCTGCTAAAGAAGTCAAGCGACAGAGCTGAAGCGGCTAACGGACCAACCCGGGACAGACCAGGGTCTGCCCAGCTAGCGGTCGACCGCCAGCACAGGGGCGGTCGACCGCCCCAGCCAGGGAATGCCCGTCTGCAGTTCTTTCAACTGTAGGTCGACCGCCAGCCCGTAGCGGTCGACCGGAAATCCCAGGGACATCCGTCTACAGCATGTTTCAGTAGAGGTCGACCGCCAGAAGCTGTAGGTCGACCGCCAGCCCCGAGCCAACCAATGTTGACTTTGTTTTCCACTTCGAAAAGGGCCATTCAACATAGATTTGTTTAATCCAAAAGTCACCTAATCACCCATGATTTGTGGATCTGGTCTGGGGCTTGTCTATAGACCATTCAAAGTCTATAAAACCAATACAAGAGGGTTAGAAACTCTAGTTGATGTAGTTGATGAAGTGAATCAAAGAGAGCTCAAGGGAGGCCATTTCGCAAGCACTGTAGCACCTCCGTGAACAGTGTTTCGGGCAGGAGTTCTTCATCCTTCCAAGGTGATTCAAGCTCAGATCTGAAGCCAAGCAACCTCCAAGCAAGCAAGAAGCATTCAAGGCTCTCAAAGGTGATCAAAGCTACATCCATACACCTCTTCATCAACTCAAGGAGTTTCAAGAAAAGATCAAGCTACATCCAATATTCTTCTTCATCAACTCAAGGAGATTCAAAGGAAAGATCAAGCTACATCCTATATCTGCTCCATCAACTCAAAAGGATCAAAGGAAGATCAAATCCTCAACAGATTCAAGATCCAACAATCTCAGACAAGATCTAATTCATTCTAACATATCTTCATATCTTGTTTGAGCATTTTCATCTTGTTTTTTTCTTCATTTCATTCAATCTACTGAAACTGAAGATCATCCCTACCGGTGGTTAGTAGGAAGGCAATCGGGAGTTCTCCGATCTGCGGTGTAGCCGTCCCTGCTGGCTTTATGTGTAGGAAGACAGAAAGAGGGTTTTCTCTATTCTGTGGTTTGGGGTGTGTCCCCGGTCAAGCTGTGAGTCAGCAGGAAAGCCTCACCGGGTGTTGGTGAGGGGTGGACGTAGGTTGCGGGGTTACAACCGAACCACCTTAAAAATCCCTGTGTTGTGGGTTGTTCTTCATGTGTGATTGCTCTATCTCTTTTACCCCCATTCACAGGTTCGTGTGCTTTCAAACTTGGTTATCTTGTTTACACACTCAAGCACTCAGATTTGCACCTTCGGTTTTATATGCACCTTAGTTGATCACCACTGCATTCACACACATATGAACTTTGAGTGATCAACATAGCACATACACACGTACGGTTGTTGCAAGCTATTGCATGCTCTGTGCCACTATACTTAGTTCCGCTGTGCATTGTGTCTAAGTGATTCATTCACTTTATAGGAGTGGTTCATGCTTCTGATAGCTAAGAGTTTTAAATAGGTCATAACTTGTGATAGGATCTATTCAACCGCCCCTTCTAGATCCGTTTACACCTCGCGGGACTCAACAAGTTCATAGAATACATACATCACAAAAATGTCCATGTGAAAAGTGATGCAATGAATAATGAGCTTCAAAATATATAGATTTTTAGATTTTCTAAAGAACACTAGAAGGTAATCTCCTCTCTACACTTTCACTTTAGATTCTTGACTTTCGGCAGCTTCGTACAACCCCAATTTTGTTTCTTTTAAGGGACTTTACCATTCGGCGCGAGTTTCCTCATATGTCTCAATGGGGATTCCCTGCTACTTGGATTCGTCACACATGTAAATTTTTATTTTACCTTTCGATGCGAGTTTCCTTATTTGTTTCAGTGGGGATTCCCGACTATTCGGTTCCACATACCACTTATTAATTTTGTGGGGTAGGTAGCTTTTTTCTCACGATTACTCTTTAATGTCCATGTAGAGATTCAAGTTCCCTTTAAAGTGTTGGAATGAATTTCTTAAATCCTTATCAAGTAAAGTCATTAAATTCATTGTGTGCAAGAGTGTGGGGGTAGATTTTTATTTTACATGTATAAAATGAATTCGACAAGACACGGCTATGACTCCCCCTAAATGTATGCATGGTCGGAGTCAAATCCTCCCCCTTAATATATGACATGTATCACATATGAATAAAGTCACTGCATTGCTATTTAGCAAGGAGGTAAGGCCTTAGAAAGATCAAGAAATGGTTTCATAGTGTGAATACTTACAAGTATGTAAGGATTCATGAAACATTCATGCAAGCATTCATGAGTCAAGATATGCGATTATCATGAAATATATGCATATGCTCTATATGCATGAATATGTAATATGCATCTTTTTGTCATTTTATATGCATAGTATGTGAATGATATGAAAAGATGCCAATGCATTCTTTTTATGCAAGTTTTCAGTTTTTGTGCATTCTTGAATATTCAAGCAAGCATGAAATTACTAAATGCATGAGATGGATTTTCAATGAAAATTGCACTAACCATGAGCATTTTATTTCAGATTTCATCATGGAAGGTCATTTTCCTTAGAACTCAAAAGTTCAACAATGATCATTCAGAAACAACATTGCATGAGACATAAGCTTCAGTTTGAATATGTTAAGCCCTACAAGTGTGAATATGCAAGATGCATTTTGATGCACATAATCAAGTGTCCTACAGATTTCACACATAATTTGTCAATGAGCAAGACAAGTGTTTGAACATCTTTTAACAAGATGATATTTTTTAAACATGTCAAACAACTTATCAATTTTGCAAAGCAATCACACATGGTCAATGAGCCTTAAACTGAGCCATGGTCAACATTCAATATCAATTGTTGCATTTGATCAAGCAAGTCCATAGTTCAGAAATTTTGCCTTCTTCAAACAAGAAATATTTTCAATTGAAACCAATTGTAAATTAAGATCACTACAAATCAAGGTAAATTAATTTCATTCAAAACACATGGTTCCTCATAAGTCAAACAATTCAATTTCTGAATTTTGGTACAAGATAGAGAACATTGATCCTAAGATCACCTCACACATAGTGATAGCTTCCTGACAGACTTGATCTATCATTTCACATATCACCATTTGATATACCAAATATTCATCCATTGAAGACTTGTATGACTTGTGAGAAAATATAATTCAAACATCATATGAAAATCATAACAGAATAACATACCAAACATCAAAATCATCAAGTTTAACAATGAAAAGGCAAAGTTAGGGTCTTACCTTATGAGTGTGCCTTGTTCCATTTTATTGGAACCCCTTTCATTCTTTATTTACCTCAAGGCACACCTTCATAACAACCGACTCATTTGTCGGATCTTGGCACCCAAGCCTTCTTGGGTCCTTCGATGTTAGTAGCATCTCTTCCAAATATTTTCTTTGACTTTTTCATTGCCACTATATCATCATCCTTCATGATCCTGCAATCCTCAATGACATTTCCATGATTTTCACAATAAAAGTATTGAGGGATGGCATTTCTAGCAAAGGGTTTCCTTTTAAGAGCAAAGATATTTTTAAAAGTTTTCCATCTCCTATTTCTATAAGATCTAGGTCTAACAAAATTAAACCTAGCATTCATTCTAAAAGTATTAGAATCATGATTTTTCAAAAACCAACAGTTTTTCATAACATGCCCGTACTTCCCACAATGATAGCAACAAGGAGAAGTAGTTCTAACAAATGATTTTTCATTATTAGCATAAGTTTTTCTAAAGAACTTTCCCTTGTTAGATGAAAACTTTTGAGCACGAAAGGCATGTTTGTCATTGAATTTTCTTTGAAGATCAAACTTAGCATTCATGGCACAATAATCATCATTTTGTTTCACGAAGTAATTATCCATGACATGTCCAAGTTTATGACAATAGAAACAAGAAATATTTATTTTTCTATTAAAAGCATTTTGTTCACTTTTCTACTTTGAAAAATAATTTTTCATCATGTGGCCTAGCTTACCATAATGAAAGTAAGAAACATTTCCTTTTGAATTGAAAACATATTTATCTTGGCATGCATGTTTGTCATCCTCTTTCATGACAACAAAATCATCCATCACATGTCCATTCAATCCACAATAGAAACATTCAACATTTGATTTCATTTTCCGCCCACCTTGAACTTTTTGAAATCCTTTTTCCATGGTGGGTTTTGTGTGAACATTTTTCTATTTCTCAAAATATTTTTCTAAAATTTTTGTTTGTGTAATAAGAGGAGGAGCTTTTGAAGTGCTAGGGATATCAGAAGCATGAACAAAAGAGATTTTTAGTTTTGATTCAAAAGACTTTTTGTTGATTGGAGAATATCCATGACCCTATTTTTGAAAGTTGACCTTAACACCGAGCATTTTGTCTAAGTTCTCCTTCCCTTTGACAAATTTAGACAATGATGCATTTAAGTCTACAATTTCAGATTCAAGGGATGCAATCTGTAATTCATAGGTAGCTATCTCATGTTCACTGTAAATAATGCAATCATTCAATACTCTATTTATAGTTTTATAGCTCTCAATTTCTTGTTCTAGCACATGCACTTTTTCACATTCATCTTCATGCAATTTGACATTAATAGATTTTCCTTTTTCAAGAACTAGCAGTCTTTCAGACATGGCGTTGTTTAATTGTTTCAACTTTTCATTTTTAGATTTTAACAATGCATTTTCTTTTTCACTTTTATCAAAACTGTTCAATCTACCTTCAAGCAAAGCATTCTCGATTAGCATGGCACCATTTTTCTTTTTAAGTTCCTCATTTTCAAACATGATGCTCTTGCTATCAATTTCAGAATCAAGAAGTTTTTCAAGTATTTTATCATCGTCAGATAAGGAATCCAACTTATTTCTAAGACATTTTTCAGTTTCTTCAAGCAATGAAATCTTAGATAACAAGAGTTTGTTTTGATCACTCAATTCATGGCAAACAATCTCATTTTCAAGAGCAGTATTAGATTTTCTAAACATCTCTAACTATTCATTCATGCAAGATATCTCATCTGAAAATAATTCAACTTTAGATTCTAGAAGTTTATTTTCATTTTCTAGATTTTCAATTTTTGATTCTAAATAAATGCATTTATCACAAGGAAGATTTAGATGCACATTCTCATTTGTTTTCTTTTTTAGAGTTTTATTTTCAGATTTGAGCTTCTTACATTTTTCATATAAATTAGCATAAGCTAATTCCCATTTCTCATCAGAAAGATCATCATTTTCAGAATTTACCACATCAACATTTTCATCATGTCGTTGATCAGCATCGTCGGCCATGAGACCTTTCTGTCCTTCCCTCTCTTGAGCTTTGATCAACTCATCCATAAGCTCCTTTGCCGACCTACAAGAAGATACAAAAGGATACTTGGTAGTACTCATGGAAGCTTTCAATAAACTCAAAACAGTGAGATTTTCATGGTTCTTCAATTTATCATGATTAGACCACTTGGTCTCATCTAAAGCTAATATGTGAGGACCATCATAAATCAACTTCCAAAGATTAGGATTAATAGAATTAATCATTCCACGCATTTTACCTAACCATGAAGTAAAATCAGAACCATTAAAAATAGGCAAGCAACTCATGGATACATGCTCAACAGAAAAATTCATGATTGTAGAATGCACTGGGATCACTCTATAGATAGCAAGATCTAGGAACAACAGAGCCCTGCTCTGATACAAATTGTTGGGTCCCGTAGTGCAGGAACACGGTTCTAGAGGGGGGGGTGAATAGAACCCTTTACTAAAAATTATGTCTAATTAAAACTTTAAACTAGCTCGCAGCGGAATTAGCAAGATTAGCAAGAGTGAGGAATTAAAACTAATTGGAATAGACTTGATTCTCTCAATCTCACCGTACTCACTCGAACGGATAATTAGATATGAACAATAAAGCAAACCACCACAACACAAATTACAATGCAAGTCACAATGCACGAGGATTTTTAAGGTGGTTCGGGATCACGATGGGCTCCCTATGCCCACCCCTCACGAAACGGGTGAGGCTTCACTGCTGTATAAAATAGCCCGGGGATAAGTCCCCCCATACACACGGAGCCAAGCTCTAACACACACACGTAGGGCGACGCCTACACAACCACACGGGAGTAAACTCCCAACCACACACGGGGAACACACCCCAAGATATGTCCAAGCATACACGCGGATATGCTCCGCACAAAACGATGCACACGCGTCAACATAAACACTCGGAGAACCCTTTCTCCGAACCCCCACACAATATATCCTTCTAGAAATTTAAGAAGCGAAGACAAATAGATGCATTGAGCCCCAAACAAACTCTAGATACTGAATCAAAGAAGATAAAGCATGTATGAAGCACCCCCTTCAAGAAAGACTTCTGCTCTTCTTGGCTCGATGTCGGATGGCCGCGATTTTGGCGTCATCACGTTCCTCTCTTCGAGACGCTTCTTTTCTTCTTCTACCACAAGCTCCAAATCTCCATGGAAGTTGATGAAAATCACCTTGCAACAGCTCCTCTTCCTTTTCCCCCTTTTCTTGCCCTACAAGATAGAAAGATAGCACATTAGGGTTCATCCTCCACAAATTCGTAACTCATATTTATATGCAAGGTAGAGAGCCCAAAAGATACGTAAAACCTTTCCCATACATGTTAGAAACACCCTAATATGTTTAGGAACCTATGGGGGTAGTTTGGTAAAATTTAGAAGGGTTTTCATTGAGTTTCGGACGCTCCCGAAAATCCCGTGCCGGAATGGGTCGACCCCTTGGGTCGACCCCTGGGCAACCAGAGGGTGGCCAGCTGCAAATCTGCTATCTGGCAGTCAGGGGTCGACCCCATGGGTCGACCCATGGCAGTGGGTCGACCCCAGGGGTCCGACACCTGTAGACAGGCTGCATATTGCAGCTTCTGTCCAGCCCAGTTCCCCTAAGGGTCGACCCTATGGGTCGACCCCTGCCAGTAGGGGTTGGAAAACACCGCTAAACCACCAAGATTTCATGGGTAAATAAATGAATAAATATTACCATAAACCTATGATGATCAACCATGAATATTAACCCTGAAACACATGATAAAATAAGAGGTTAGATCATAATCAAAGTTCATGAATCAAGCATTAACAATTTCAACTTGTTCACATAAAAATGCATCATACAACCCATTCAAACATGTGTTTGGCATTCCATTTACAACCAACAAAAGCACATTCCACCATATGACAAGTGTTTGTTGTAATGAAATTGAATCTCTCAATTGTCCAAATACAAAGGTATGAAAGCTCAACCTCAACTACCTCCATTTCAAGCACACAAGGTGGTTAGATATTACCATGATCCACTTGATATGGGAGGGTATAAAAACCATCCTTGGACCTACCAAAACACAAGAGTATCAAATTACCATAGATGTGAAAGTTAAGAGCTCATAAACTAGATTCTTCCAAAAGAACCTCCATAACTTGTCAACTATCCAAATGCTCATTGCATAAATAAATGTTTCCATAAAGACATAAGTCACGAGCTATGGCATTTGGGGAACTTTGAATCTTCCATTACATCCAAGGCATATGCAATGATATGGGAGCTCAATCATTCAAATAACATTGCCAAGGTACGCTTACATATCATGAAACTCAATTTGACAAAGTGTGAACACCTAAACACACACATATGCAAATATATGCAAATATGCATTTTCATTATGCATCACCATGATCTCATACACATATGTAACTATGCATATTTGTAAAGATGTTTCCACAATTACATTATCATTCAATTGCAAGGCTTTCTTTCAACATTCAAATTGTAAACATTCATGCCTCATGAAAGTTTATAACATGCTAATCATTCAAACACACATTCATTCAAATGGCATTTTTGTTGACAAAGACTAACATTCATGAAGCATTGATATCATGAGTAGCATTGATATAAATAAGGGATCTTTTTAATCATTCATACATTGAAATCATAATAACCACATGAATGATATGACACTGTCATTCAAATAGAAAGGTGTGTTCAATGAACACAATCTCATTGATTGAGACCTAATTGAAGCCATCTTCATAAGAAGCAACGTCATGCAATTCTTTCACACATCAAGTTAAGAAATCAAACTTTTACTCCATAGCTCACAAGACTAAGCATTCATGCAATGCATGAGTAATATAGAACCAACTCTCAGAAGTCTTTATGAATATTTCAAGCACATCACAAGCTTAAAAGCTTCAAGTAGAAAGTGCATGAACCACATTCATGCCTTTAGCAACTTATAAGAATATGCATGAAAGACCAAGGCGACTCAACCAAAAATCAACATCATAACCCATGCATTTGAATAACATGTATGACCCTCAAAACCTCATATAGAAAATGCATGAAGCATAGATCTTCAAACCATAATTACCCATGAAAAAGGTACATGAAACCACATGTATATCTATGCACAAGTATTCTGGGTCAACACACTGCAGCTCTCTTACCCAAAGTTCACTTAACTTAAGATATGTGAATTGTAAAGCCTTACCAATGATTCTTTGAAGAATGGAGATAGAATTAACACATGTTCTGCATGGTAGACAACAAGATGACTTATTTAAGCATTCTCTTGAGTTCCATTTGATGTCCATCATGACTCAATCCTGTAATGCAAGAAGATTAGGACACTTACATTCAAATGAGCATAAAGACTCATTCATGTTGATAGCATTCATGAAGCATTATTTTACAAATTCATTCTCATTCTAGAACATGACTCCATAGCAAGAGAACAAGTATGATTCAAGCACATGAGAACATGATGTATCATTCAAGCACAAGGCCAAGTAAGGCCAAGCAACAAAGTCATTTTGTAATCATCAAAATCACATACACAATAGGACCCAAATGGATGGCCTTGATGAGGAGATCGTTTCCCCTCTGTTTCCAGCCGAAACCCAAAACCCAAGACTTTGAATTTTGAATGCGAGTGGCGGCGTGACTGGGTCAAGGCACGAATCTCGCGCGACCAGCATCGTGGACTCTATCCTCTCGATAGATCCCTCTAGGAATCGATTCATCATATAAAACTAACCCTAAGGACTCCTAGCATCGATGTTTGGTTGCTGCGGCTGACGGGAGCTTGATCGAGGGATAGGCGTGTTCTTGAGTGTTCTTCGCGCGATTGGTCGGTGACCGTCATCCCTCTTCTTCCCTTGTTTAAGGTAGGTTCTAGTGGACCAAACCATAGGAGTTATAAACTGATGAATTCGTCGTCAAGTCCTCTTTCCAATGATAAAAAAAATCCCTAAATTTTGTTCTGAATCATGTGAGTATTGGTCATTTTTGTCGGAGCATGTTAAAACTTGGGTTACCAATCTTATCCTCGATCAAGAGTTAGTTTAGCAGGCTTAAAGTTTAAATTAATCAATCCATGACATGCATCTTTTCGTTCTCTTTCTAGTAGTATGCGTTTGCCCAATTTCCATGCTCTATATCGTGCGAATTTCTTTTTTTGATTAGCCTCATTCGGATGTTCACCGGACATCGGAACGACGAGCGGGCCACGGTCCTAACAGGAACCGTTTGGCACTAAGCGGCCTTGCGATAGACCGCTGGGTCCATGGCGCGGTTGTAGTTTTGACCGTTTATCATGATTTTATGTTCGAGACCCCGCGATCGGTAGCGGCTCAACGACAGACTGCTTAGAGTGCTTGGCTTTCTGGCTTCCATGCCTTGTGTGGCCTATCGATAGACCGCTAGGACCTGTTGGGCGGCTCTGGACAGGTCATTTACTTCACACAGTATCTCTCAGATAATATTTTGAAGCATGATTAGTTCTTATTAATCTAGGCATGTGAGTAAGACAGTAACCCACAATTAATTGGTAAATATGAAGACTGATTAATGCTGATTCTTGCATGTATAAATTTGTTCTTCCTTTTTAAATCCTATTCCCTTACTTTTATTAAACAATGAATGCATAAACTTTATTTGTGTTATATATTGGAATAAATTCTTATTAGGATTGTTTTACAGTCACTTCACCCCGGTGATGTTGACTGACCGTCACATATTCATCTTCCGTTGATGTATTAGCCCTCAATTTCTTGTAATGGTTGGGACTCTCCGCCGGATATTCCTTCTGTCAGACTAGGACCTCCATTACGAGACCTCCATAAGCCCCCGTGAGCCTAGGATTCCCACTAGGACGTCGGGTGGGTTGTACCCCAAAACCTGAACCTTTGGACTATCGAACCGCGTGATTTTGCCAAGCTCGAAATTGGGCTATCTTGTTAATAGCGGCCCTTCTGGGACCGTTCTGTCATTTAGCGGTTCACGCTTGACCGTTTGTGACTATGAACGGCCCTTGGGTGACCGTGTACACCTTCTTTCTGGGTGCGTCGAGCTCAGTTGTACATGGCCCTTACTGGACCGTTCTATCTATTGAGCAGCCCATTTTAGGACCGTTTAGTTTTCTAACTCTGGGCCTTGTTCTTTCAAACCCAGAGCAGCATGCAGCGGTCCATGTTAAACCTTTCAATTGTTGCACGGCCCAATTGAGGATAGTTTATCCTTTGACACCGAACTGGCCTTTCCTTTGGCCCCGTTCACTTCCATAGTCCAGTATTAGGTCGTTTTGATTAAGCGGCCCAAATGTGACCGCGTCCTCCAGCTTGCGATTTTGCGTGGTTTCTTGTGTGCCTGGGTAGTCGGGCCAAGAATGGCTTGTACTACTTATAACCCTTGATTTTTATCCTTATATCTTGGAGCTTTCATATCTTTTCTGGCCGAATCCTGTGAATGTCTAGACATAACTTCGGATCTTGGATCCACCAAATCAATGCCAACGCATCTAAAGGGCCCGGTCTGGTCCTAGGAAGAGCGCCTGAAAAGTACTAGTGCCTCGGGGAGTTGTAATGACATGGTGAGACATTGCACCGGGTGCATGACTAGCGTGATGTCTATGATAATTTATTTACTGGACACTTTTTATTGAATTCAAGGTATTAATTTCCTCCATGGAAATATTTACATGGCTTGCTTGTTGCATGCTTAATCGGCCAATCCCTGGATATGCTATATTCTTGTTCTTTTAATCTGAGCAATTCATTATCATTATTCTTTTCTCTTCTCGCATAGATTAATGTAACTGGTTAATTGCCTAAACATTGCCTTCTATTACCTACTGAGCGTTCGCTCACCTAGTTGTTTTCCCCCCCTTTTCAGGTAGCTCGGGTGAGGACTCTCAAACTGATGGGGATGGGCAAGAGTGAAGACCCTGGAGCAAACCAGCTAGAAGGCCTCGTGGAATCAATTTAGATAGTTTGAGTATGAGAGATGTAGTTATGTTCAAAGAGTTGTAATTTTGTTTAAGATAGTGGTTATGTAACTATATTAAGTTGGTAGGTATTAAGACTTTCTTCGCACGTTAATGGAGGTTGATCGTGGAACTCATTATGTTTAATTAGTTGGTATTTAATGGTTATGATGGAATTATTTCTGGCCATGGTATTGAGCTGAATGTATGGATTCGCTAACCCAAGACATAGCATGTTTGGAAATCAACATATTTTAACTATTTTCTGCTATCGTGTTACGATATTCCACGTCGGGGCGTGACAAAAGCTGTGTTAAAATTCAACTTGGTCCCCAAACATGATTGCAAACCCGTCCAGAAGTGTGAGGTGAATCTCAAATCTCTATCAGAGACTATAGAAGTTGGTATACTATGCAACTTCACAACCTCCTTAATGTATAGTGCAGCCAAAATATCGACGGTCTATCTGATCTTGATGGACAAGAAGTGAGTGGACTTCGTTAATCGATCCATAATCACCCATATTACATCACATCCACTTCGGGTCCTCGACAATCCCATAATGAAATCCATGCCAATGCTATCACATTTCCACTCCGGTATCTCAAGAGGTTTCAGCTTCCCAGCAGGCTTAAGATGTTTAGCTTTAACTTGTTGGCAGACCAAACACCGGCTCACGAACTCGGCCACCTCTCTTTTCATGTTAGACCACCATAAGGTTCTTTTTAGATCCTGGTACATTTTTATGCCACGTGAATGAATGGTGTACCTCAATCGATGTGCCTCCTCCAAGTTTTTGTTCTTGATTGTAGAATAATATGGTACACAAGTTCTTCCTTGGAATAGCAGCCTTCCATCATCGGCCAAAAAAAAGTCTGATCGTTGATCTAGTTTCCCTTTAATTTCAACAACCAATGGATCATTACCTTCTAGCTCTTTAATCTCTGAGAGTAAATTGGATTGGAGTCTAACATTTGCAATCAAGACTCTCTCTTCCTTCTCCTCCATATTGAGGTCTAAGCTTGCTAGTTGCTCTAATAAGTGCCATTCTTTAATCATTAGACTTGACAATAATGCCATCGGCTTCCTGCTAAGAGCATCCACTACTGCATTACCTTTTCTTGGATGATACTATATAGAGAAATTGAAATCCTTCAAGTACTTTAGTCACCTCCTTTACCTCATATTGAGTTTCTTCTAAGAGAATAGATACTTTAGGCTCTTATGGTCAGAATACACAATGAATGTCTTACTATAGAGATAATGTCGCCAAATCTTCAAAGTAAATACTACAGCAATCAACTATAAGTCATGCACGTGGTAATTTTCCTCATGCTTCTTCAATTGCCTTAAGGAATAAGCAATCACTTTATCATGTTGCATCAATACACAACCAAAGCCAATTCTGGATGTATCAGTATAGACTTCAAATCCACCTCCTTCAGAAGGTAAAGTGAGCATAGGGGTAGTGTTGTGTCCCTGTGCTTTTGATGATGTCAAACACTATGACTCATCATGAGTCAGTGAATGGGTTTCATATTCATGGTGATGTCAACCACTATGACTCATCTATGAGTCAGTGCTTTGGTGCATTAGTGCATGGATTTTATGTCTTGATTATGTATGACCTTGATGACCCACTTATGAGTTGTTTCATTGTGTTAATGGTTTTGAGAATGTCATGTGCATAAGCACAGGTTGACAGTGTGAAGATGATGTTGCTATGAAGCAAGACACAAGTCAACTTCGAGAAGGTCAAGTCGACTAGGACAGGTTGAGGTTGAGGATATTTTTGTGAAGAAGATCAGGTCAACTTGTCTGGTGAAGAAGTCGACTTGGACAGACTGCAGTAAAGCCAAGAAATAAGCTATGAGAACATTGCGTGAAGGAGGAGGTCAATGCAGCATATCCAAAGTCAACGTAGTAGTGAAGCTGTCAAGCAGAGGCAAGAAGTACCAGAGCCAACGTAGTCAAGCCCCAGAGTCAACAGGCAACATACAAGGTCAATGCAGCACTTCAACATGCCAGCAGATCTTTCAAGCTCAGAAATAGATTCAACAATAGAAGTCAACAGTTAAGGGTCAAGCAGTTGCAGGCATCGAAGAGCTCAAATTCAGAAGAAGAAGAAATTTGATGAAGAAGAGTCGACTCTAAATGCCTTTCGAGTCGACTCCAGAGACACCTGCCAGTTGAAGTTAACAAGGGTGACAAATAGCCTCATACGGGTGACAAATAGGTCTTAAGGGTTACAAATAGACCTATAGAGGTGACAAATAGCTTCGACGGGAGAAAAAGGGTTGAGAAGAAGAAAAGCTAGAAGAAGAGTTGACTCCAAGAGCAAGTAGAGTCGACTTGACAAGCAGCTTTTTCAAAGAAAAATTGAAGCATTTGATAGAGGTGAAAAATAGGCTTCAAAGATGACAAATAGTTACACAAGGGTGACAAATATGGAGCTAAGGGTGAAAATTAGATCCTAAGGTCAACAAATTATAACGAGGCTAAGAGGCATGCAAATGATGAAGAAGAGCTGACTCCGTCTGGAAATGGAGTCAACTCTAGGCAATCTCAAAACACTCAAGTGAACTAGGGAGATAATTGTCAAATAGTGGTAACAAATGGCCGGCTAAGAATATGCATGAAAGACCAAGGCGACTCAACCAAAAATCAACATCATAACCCATGCATTTGAATAACATGTATGACCCTCAAAACCTCATATAGAAAATGCATGAAGCATAGATCTTCAAACCATAATTACCCATGAAAAAGGTACATGAAACCACATGTATATCTATGCACAAGTATTCTGGGTCAACACACTGCAGCTCTCTTACCCAAAGTTCACTTAACTTAAGATATGTGAATTGTAAAGCCTTACCAATGATTCTTTGAAGAATGGAGATAGAATTAACACATGTTCTGCATGGTAGACAACAAGATGACTTATTTAAGCATTCTCTTGAGTTCCATTTGATGTCCATCATGACTCAATCCTGTAATGCAAGAAGATTAGGACACTTACATTCAAATGAGCATAAAGACTCATTCATGTTGATAGCATTCATGAAGCATTATTTTACAAATTCATTCTCATTCTAGAACATGACTCCATAGCAAGAGAACAAGTATGATTCAAGCACATGAGAACATGATGTATCATTCAAGCACAAGGCCAAGTAAGGCCAAGCAACAAAGTCATTTTGTAATCATCAAAATCACATACACAATAGGACCCAAATGGATGGCCTTGATGAGGAGATCGTTTCCCCTCTGTTTCCAGCCGAAACCCAAAACCCAAGACTTTGAATTTTGAATGCGAGTGGCGGCGTGACTGGGTCAAGGCACGAATCTCGCGCGACCAGCATCGTGGACTCTATCCTCTCGATAGATCCCTCTAGGAATCGATTCATCATATAAAACTAACCCTAAGGACTCCTAGCATCGATGTTTGGTTGCTGCGGCTGACGGGAGCTTGATCGAGGGATAGGCGTGTTCTTGAGTGTTCTTCGCGCGATTGGTCGGTGACCGTCATCCCTCTTCTTCCCTTGTTTAAGGTAGGTTCTAGTGGACCAAACCATAGGAGTTATATACTGATGAATTCGTCGTCAAGTCCTCTTTCCAATGATAAAAAAAATCCCTAAATTTTGTTCTGAATCATGTGAGTATTGGTCATTTTTGTCGGAGCATGTTAAAACTTGGGTTACCAATCTTATCCTCGATCAAGAGTTAGTTTAGCAGGCTTAAAGTTTAAATTAATCAATTCATGACATGCATCTTTTCGTTCTCTTTCTAGTAGTATGCGTTTGCCCAATTTCCATGCTCTATATCGTGCGAATTTCTTTTTTTGATTAGCCTCATTCGGATGTTCACCGGACATCGGAACGACGAGCGGGCCACGGTCCTAACAGGAACCGTTTGGCACTAAGCGGCCTTGCGATAGACCGCTGGGTCCATGGCGCGGTTGTAGTTTTGACCGTTTATCATGATTTTATGTTCGAGACCCCGCGATCGGTAGCGGCTCAACGACAGACTGCTTAGAGTGCTTGGCTTTCTGGCTTCCATGCCTTGTGTGGCCTATCGATAGACCGCTAGGACCTGTTGGGCGGCTCTGGACAGGTCATTTACTTCACACAGTATCTCTCAGATAATATTTTGAAGCATGATTAGTTCTTATTAATCTAGGCATGTGAGTAAGACAGTAACCCACAATTAATTGGTAAATATGAAGACTGATTAATGCTGATTCTTGCATGTATAAATTTGTTCTTCCTTTTTAAATCCTATTCCCTTACTTTTATTAAACAATGAATGCATAAACTTTATTTGTGTTATATATTGGAATAAATTCTTATTAGGATTGTTTTACAGTCACTTCACCCCGGTGATGTTGACTGACCGTCACATATTCATCTTCCGTTGATGTATTAGCCCTCAATTTCTTGTAATGGTTGGGACTCTCCGCCGGATATTCCTTCTGTCAGACTAGGACCTCCATTACGAGACCTCCATAAGCCCCCGTGAGCCTAGGATTCCCACTAGGACGTCGGGTGGGTTGTACCCCAAAACCTGAACCTTTGGACTATCGAACCGCGTGATTTTGCCAAGCTCGAAATTGGGCTATCTTGTTAATAGCGGCCCTTCTGGGACCGTTCTGTCATTTAGCGGTTCACGCTTGACCGTTTGTGACTATGAACGGCCCTTGGGTGACCGTGTAGACCTTCTTTCTGGGTGCGTCGAGCTCAGTTGTACATGGCCCTTACTGGACCGTTCTATCTATTGAGCAGCCCATTTTAGGACCGTTTAGTTTTCTAACTCTGGGCCTTGTTCTTTCAAACCTAGAGCAGCATGCAGCGGTCCATGTTAAACCTTTCAATTGTTGCACGGCCCAATTGAGGATAGTTTATCCTTTGACACCGAACTGGCCTTTCCTTTGGCCCCGTTCACTTCCATAGTCCAGTATTAGGTCGTTTTGATTAAGCGGCCCAAATGTGACCGCGTCCTCCAGCTTGCGATTTTGCGTGGTTTCTTGTGTGCCTGGGTAGTCGGGCCAAGAATGGCTTGTACTACTTATAACCCTTGATTTTTCTCCTTATATCTTGGAGCTTTCATATCTTTTCTGGCCGAATCCTGTGAATGTCTAGACATAACTTCGGATCTTGGATCCACCAAATCAATGCCAACGCATCTAAAGGGCCCGGTCTGGTCCTAGGAAGAGCGCCTGAAAAGTACTAGTGCCTCGGGGAGTTGTAATGACATGGTGAGACATTGCACCGGGTGCATGACTAGCGTGATGTCTATGATAATTTATTTACTGGACACTTTTTATTGAATTCAAGGTATTAATTTCCTCCATGGAAATATTTACATGGCTTGCTTGTTGCATGCTTAATCGGCCAATCCCTGGATATGCTATATTCTTGTTCTTTTAATCTGAGCAATTCATTATCATTATTCTTTTCTCTTCTCGCATAGATTAATGTAACTGGTTAATTGCCTAAACATTGCCTTCTATTACCTACTGAGCGTTCGCTCACCTAGTTGTTTTCCCCCCCTTTTCAGGTAGCTCGGGTGAGGACTCTCAAACTGATGGGGATGGGCAAGAGTGAAGACCCTGGAGCAAACCAGCTAGAAGGCCTCGTGGAATCAATTTAGATAGTTTGAGTATGAGAGATGTAGTTATGTTCAAAGAGTTGTAATTTTGTTTAAGATAGTGGTTATGTAACTATATTAAGTTGGTAGGTATTAAGACTTTCTTCGCACGTTAATGGAGGTTGATCGTGGAACTCATTATGTTTAATTAGTTGGTATTTAATGGTTATGATGGAATTATTTCTGGCCATGGTATTGAGCTGAATGTATGGATTCGCTAACCCAAGACATAGCATGTCTGGAAATCAACATATTTTAACTATTTTCTGCTATCGTGTTACGATATTCCACGTCGGGGCGTGACAAAAGCTGTGTTAAAATTCAACTTGGTCCCCAAACATGATTGCAAACCCGTCCAGAAGTGTGAGGTGAATCTCAAATCTCTATCAGAGACTATAGAAGTTGGTATACTATGCAACTTCACAACCTCCTTAATGTATAGTGCAGCCAAAACATCGACGGTCTATCTGATCTTGATGGACAAGAAGTGAGTGGACTTCGTTAATCGATCCATAATCACCCATATTACATCACATCCACTTCGGGTCCTCGACAATCCCATAATGAAATCCATGCCAATGCTATCACATTTCCACTCCGGTATCTCAAGAGGTTTCAGCTTCCCAGCAGGCTTAAGATGTTTAGCTTTAACTTGTTGGCAGACCAAACACCGGCTCACGAACTCGGCCACCTCTCTTTTCATGTTAGACCACCATAAGGTTCTTTTTAGATCCTGGTACATTTTTATGCCACGTGAATGAATGGTGTACCTCAATCGATGTGCCTCCTCCAAGTTTTTGTTCTTGATTGTAGAATAATATGGTACACAAGTTCTTCCTTGGAATAGCAGCCTTCCATCATCGGCCAAAAAAAAGTCCGATCGTTGATCTAGTTTCCCTTTAATTTCAACAACCAATGGATCATTACCTTCTAGCTCTTTAATCTCTGAGAGTAAATTGGATTGGAGTCTAACATTTGCAATCAAGACTCTCTCTTCCTTCTCCTCCATATTGAGGTCTAAGCTTGCCAGTTGCTCTAATAAGTGCCATTCTTTAATCATTAGACTTGACAATAATGCCATCGGCTTCCTGCTAAGAGCATCCACTACTGCATTACCTTTTCTTGGATGATACTATATAGAGAAATTGAAATCCTTCAAGTACTTTAGTCACCTCCTTTACCTCATATTGAGTTTCTTCTAAGAGAATAGATACTTTAGGCTCTTATGGTCAGAATACACAATGAATGTCTTACTATAGAGATAATGTCGCCAAATCTTCAAAGTAAATACTACAGCAATCAACTATAAGTCATGCACGTGGTAATTTTCCTCATGCTTCTTCAATTGCCTTAAGGAATAAGCAATCACTTTATCATGTTGCATCAATACACAACCAAAGCCAATTCTGGATGTATCAGTATAGACTTCAAATCCACCTCCTTCAGAAGGTAAAGTGAGCATAGGGGTAGTGTTGTGTCCCTGTGCTTTTGATGATGTCAAACACTATGACTCATCATGAGTCAGTGAATGGGTTTCATATTCATGGTGATGTCAACCACTATGACTCATCTATGAGTCAGTGCTTTGGTGCATTAGTGCATGGATTTTATGTCTTGATTATGTATGACCTTGATGACCCACTTATGAGTTGTTTCATTGTGTTAATGGTTTTGAGAATGTCATGTGCATAAGCATAGGTTGACAGTGTGAAGATGATGTTGCTATGAAGCAAGACACAAGTCAACTTCGAGAAGGTCAAGTCGACTAGGACAGGTTGAGGTTGAGGATATTTTTGTGAAGAAGATCAGGTCAACTTGTCTGGTGAAGAAGTCGACTTGGACAGACTGCAGTAAAGCCAAGAAATAAGCTATGAGAACATTGCGTGAAGGAGGAGGTCAATGCAGCATATCCAAAGTCAACGTAGTAGTGAAGCTGTCAAGCAGAGGCAAGAAGTACCAGAGCCAACGTAGTCAAGCCCCAGAGTCAACAGGCAACATACAAGGTCAATGCAGCACTTCAACATGCCAGCAGATCTTTCAAGCTCAGAAATAGATTCAACAATAGAAGTCAACAGTTAAGGGTCAAGCAGTTGCAGGCATCGAAGAGCTCAAATTCAGAAGAAGAAGAAATTTGATGAAGAAGAGTCGACTCTAAATGCCTTTCGAGTCGACTCCAGAGACACCTGCCAGTTGAAGTTAACAAGGGTGACAAATAGCCTCATACGGGTGACAAATAGGTCTTAAGGGTTACAAATAGACCTATAGAGGTGACAAATAGCTTCGACGGGAGAAAAAGGGTTGAGAAGAAGAAAAGCTAGAAGAAGAGTTGACTCCAAGAGCAAGTAGAGTCGACTTGACAAGCAGCTTTTTCAAAGAAAAATTGAAGCATTTGATAGAGGTGAAAAATAGGCTTCAAAGATGACAAATAGTTACACAAGGGTGACAAATATGGAGCTAAGGGTGAAAATTAGATCCTAAGGTCAACAAATTATAACGAGGCTAAGAGGCATGCAAATGATGAAGAAGAGCTGACTCCGTCTGGAAATGGAGTCAACTCTAGGCAATCTCAAAACACTCAAGTGAACTAGGGAGATAATTGTCAAATAGTGGTAACAAATGGCCGGCTAAGGGTGACAAATAGCTCTTAACGGTGACAAATAGATGCCAGCCGTGACCAATGGACCCGCAAGGCATAAAAAGCTTAAAGGCGACGGCGCATGAGGGCTAAGGGTGAAAAATAGGTTGTGAAGGCTGACAAATAGCCAAGGTCGTGGAAGACTCAAGCCAGTCACATGTCGTCGAAGCCCAATCATCTTGGCACGTGATCCAAAGATGCTGGCAACTCCTAGGAAGATTCCTGAGAAGAATTTTCCCTCCTGTCACGTAGACAAATGGGAAAAATGGCAAAATCAGTTTCTATTATCCAGAAGAATTCCGAAGCCCCTGTTTTACATATTCCCACCAAAAGCTTTTTACCTTTGCTCTATATATACATGTCTTCTTCGTGAGAAGGAAGCTATTGCGAGGGGTACACAAGAGAAAAGAGAGAGAGAGCTATGAAGAGCTGATTGAGAGGGAGCTCGTGAGAAGAAGAAGAAGAAGAAGAAGAAGAAGAAGAGAAAGATCTGAGAAAGAATTATAGAGAAGATCTGAGAGAGAAGATTGTGAGAAGAAGAAGAAGAGACAAGCTGCCATGTTTGTGTGAGTGAGTGTAGCGGACCCAAATTGAAGATCTACCAAAGTTATTAGTTCGTGGATCAAATCCAGAACTATTCTGCTCCTATGGAGCTATATTCTCCTTGTTTTCCTTTTCTTTTTCGTTTGCTCATTTTTCATTTCTATGTTGTAATTCCGATACCTTGTTGTGGGGTTCGGGGAAGCTGTGCATCAGCGTCTTGTCCCTCCGAGATTTTGGAGGAAGAGAGGATTATATCCTCTGGGCTTGTGAGCAGCAGGGTGTTGTTTCACGTATCCCTCTGTGGTATCAGAGGAAGGGAGGATTGGTTCTTCCGGTCACTACCAATGGTAGTGGGTCTGGTCTTGCTGGGTGCGAGATCAGGGTGAGGGATTTGTTTCCCTTGGGTCAAGCTGTTAGGCAGTGTTTGTAGTGGAGGGTTCTCCACATCTTGCGATTGCAAGGGAAGCCTCACTCAGTTTGAGTGAGGGGTGGACGTTGGTCTGTGGGTAGCAGACCGAACAACCTAAAAATCCTAGTCTCCAGTGGTTTGGCTTGTGCGTTCACTCCTTCTCCTCTACCCTTTGCAGGTTGGTATGTGAGTTGGTTCTGCCTTGTGATCTCATCGTGTGCTATGTGTTCAAGAACAGCCTTGTGTGGGTTGATACATATTCAGTGTGATCTGCTAGATTGTCTAATGTGTTTTACTTGAATCCTTAATCCTTTCAGCTCATCGCTTGGTTAGTCAGTTTATGGTTAGAATTGCAAGTTGTCTTAACTTGAATCTTACTGATGAGAGATGTCTTCATTTACTATTGTGCGTAGATTTGATCATCAGTAGATTGCTTAGTCTATAGTGTTAGCTTCCGTTGTGATTACATTTGGTGTGATTTTATATTGAGCTTAATTTTTATAGAGAGATCTATTCACCCCCCCTATAGATCCCACATTGCACCTAATAGGCAGTAGTAAAGCAATCCTTCAGAGTATGAAAACTCCTTTCACATTCCTCGATCCATACATAAGGACTCTCTTTCCTCGTTAATCTAGTCAAAGGTACAACGGTCTTGGAGAAATCCTTGATAAATCTTCAATAATATCCTGCCAAGCCCAAGAAGATTCAAATTTCAGTCACACCAACCGGTCTCTCCCAATTCTTTATAGCCTTGACTTTTGAAGGATCAACTGCAATACCCTTCTGAAAAATTATGTGACCTAGAAAAGAAACATCTTCCAGCCAAAAATTACACTTACTAAACTTGGCATATAGCTTGTGATCTCTTAACAATTGCAAAGCCTTCCTCAAATGCTCTTCATGCTCCACTTTGGACTTAGAGTAGATCAAAATGTCATCAATAAAGACCACCATGAACTGATCAAGGTATGACCTGAATACATAGTTCATCAACTGTATAAAAGTTGCAAGTGTATTGGTTAGGTCAAAAGGCATAACAATGAACTCATAATGCCCATACCTGCTCCTGAATGCCGTCTTGTTAATATCCTCTTCATTGAGCCTCAATTGGTGATAACCAGATCTGAGGTCAATTTTTGAAAAATACCGGACTCCCAAAAGTTGATCAAAGAGCTCATCAATTCTTGGCAACATAAACTTGTTCTTGATTGTTAGCTGGTTCAGTTGTCGATAGTCAATACATAGCCTTATAGAACCATCCTTCTTCTTGAAAAATAGAACATGTACTCCCCAAAGTGAAGTACTAGGCCGAATGAATCATTTCTCCAATAATTCCTTCAGTTCTTCTTTCAACTCCTTCATTTCAGCAGAGGACATTCGATAAGGAGCCTTAGAAATAGGTGCAGCTCCTGAAATCAAATCAATAGAGAACATAACTTCCCTCTCCGGAGGAACACCGGACAACTCATATGGGAATACATTAGAATAATCTTGAACAATAGGAATGTCCTCCAGATTATGTCCCTTGCACTCAGCTACGGTAACAAAAGCTAAGAAGGCCACACAACCCTTCTTCATTAGTCTATTAGCTCGGAGAGCAGAGATAAAAGACGGGTGTCTAGAATGCCTGACAATAGAAAAGGAGAGTTTGGGATACCCACTAAAATTTACCATACCCAACTTGTAGCTAACACTGGCACCTTGTCTAGATAACCAATCAGCTCCCAAAATAACATCATAACCTTCCATCTTCATACAGACTAAGTTAGCAGGTAGGTTGCAACTACTGACGATAACTTCACTAATAAGGTGGAAATACTTAATCTCCGATTCCGCTCCACTAAGAGTACTAATAACAAGTTTAGATACTAATGGAATAGGTCTCAAAGGTAGAGTATCAACAAAACTCTGAGATATAAATGAATGAGTAGCTCCAGTATCAAACAAAACAAAGGCTAGCTTTGAACAAATAGAAAGAGTACCTTCCACCACGCCGCCTTCTTCAGTAGGTTTCGATTCTATAAGAGCTTGTAGTCTGCTTTGCTTCTTAACATCAACTAGATGTTTCCCTTGCGAGGCTTGCCTATTGAGAAGTGGACAGTCTTGGATCCTATGGTCCCGACTCTCATAGCAAAGACATGCACCAAGTCTTCTCCAGCATTCTTCAGCTTTATGTTCAGCCTTATCACAGTGTTTGTAAACTTCCATTGATGGAGCAGCAACAGAGACAATCTGCTTGTCATATCCTCTTGGCTTCTTGTCCTTGTCAAAGTTACGCTCATTAAAATTGTACCTTTTCTTTCCAGAAGTAGGTTTGAAATTTTTGGAACTAGTAACTTGCTATTTCTTAGCATCTCTTTCTCGAATGTGATCAGACAGGTCTGTAGCATCTTCTAAAAACTGTGCTCTTCTACCATTTCGGCATACTGCTGACACATTTTTAAATGCGTAGGCGTGCCAATCACCGGAGTGACAAATTTATTGTCCGCTCGATCTGACTTGATCATACGAATGTGAGATTCAGGTCGGGACCAGAAGTCCGCTATACCGTAAAGGCTATAGCGTTAATTACATCCTATGAGGAGGAAAACCCTTAATTAATTGTCAAGATAAGCGCCACTCGGGGCCAAATAATAACGACGTATAAGAAGTGTAATAAACACGAAGCTACGCAAGCTTCTGTGCTTTCTTTTATTCATGCAACAGGAGTTAAGGGTTATTACGTCCGAACTTTGGTACGAGGCGGGGAACTTCGGTCTGAGGACCACCATCACGCATAGCGACACTTTCAGTCGGGCGGGACCTGGCCTTCTGTTAAACACCATTTTGTATACCGAAGTTTGGACATACATGCAAACAGGCACTATATTCGTGACATGAGTGATGAAGAATATTTATGCACCCAATGCATGAAGCATATGTGATATTGGCATGTTTATATGGACATATATATATTTCCACGTATATACATATGTATATATATACATATAATATGTCTGGTTATTTATTCAATGGGATTTAAGAAAAAAAATGCACATAGGGGGGCTGAGTCGGTGACGGGCGCTACAGGGACCTAGAGTTGGTGGCGTCGCCACCGATAGGGCGCGGCTGTGGGTGATTCGATGGCGATGCCACCTAATCAAAAGTGAGAGGGCTGATCCGGTGGCTTTGCCACCGAATCAAGTCAGTAGGCGGATGGAGCCTGTGGCGACGCCACCGAATCAAGAGGGTCCTTCACTTTAGGCAGCATTTGAGATTCGCTAAGAGAAGATCCACATGATTCTTTCTCCATTGAGTCTTCACACATTAAGCTGTATGACTTTAGAGGATTCTGAAGAATATTGTTACTTTGCTACATGAGTCAGATCAAATCAAATGACCCTCGTCCATTCTGCTTTCTTCGGCTCTGCCTGTGCGAGGTTCATACTCGAGCACAGGGCAGACATTGGCATACAAATCCTTCTAAGCATTGAAATTAAGCACATAAGACCACATTATGATATCCCAAAGGCGACGAAAATCATCGGGAAATCATAATCTTTTCTGAAACAAATTTGGCAGCATCTCTCCTGCATAGGGAGATGTTCAATTGACAAATAGCAAGACACACGGGAGACAGTGTCAAGCCCAAAAAGCTTGCTGAGGAGTCCGAAGGACTACCTTAGCTCCCAGGATCACCACTATATGAGTCTCGAGGGCTAGCCTGCGAAAGACTCATGGTGATCGGGTGTAGTGGGTCTCCGATTGTCAGCCATGTTAATGGCAATTTCAGTGGATCACTCAATGCGAAGGAGTTCCAGGGGAATATGTGACGAGGCGACAGACCCCCTGGAACCTGGAGTGATATTGATTGGTGGAAATTAAATAAACGAGCAAAGGGCTGTACCCCTCCCCAGGCATGGATGATTAGAAATAATCATAGAAAACCACCCATCGATTAGCAACAATCGCAGAGACAATGCATATCATTCTGCTTCGCCACTGGGCAAGCTCCACTCTGCAAGCGGTCATGGTTGCCACAGGCAACTCGTGCTCGTTGTTACTAGAGATAGGATGTAAGGGGGACGAGACCCTTGGGGATAAATCAACGAACACTGAAAGGGGCATATGGTTGCTCTGGAGGAAAGTAGCTGATGACTGTTACATTGACTATCAGAGTGTACTGGCGCCCTTACAATTGACTGAGACGAGTGAAAGGGCACTCAACAGTCTCTTATTCACCATTCGCTCAAGCAAAACTCATATTCGTAGATTAAATCACGCCATCAGGAAAGAATAGCCCCTAGGGAGGGGGATTTAATGTCTCACGTTCGGGCGTGGCCAAAGGCCATCTCACATAGCGGTTAACATAACCTTTAGTCACTCCCGAACGATCCTAGGATCAATGAGAACTTTAGCACCTCAGGGAGGGCCTCCTTATGCTCGGGAAGGGCTTAGGAATACGAACCAAAATAGACGAGAGCGAAATAGTGTGAATAAACTAGGGACAAAATATGAGAACGACCCGAATGGAGCTCGAACCTTCTTTTTTATTCACTCTCTTCTTTGATTACTGTAGAATGGAAACGAGGATTACAACGCTTAGAGGAATTCGGGAGAGGAAAAGAAAACCGACCAAAAGGAAGAAGAAAGCTGAAGAAGGAAGAATACAGAACAAAAACAAATGTGGAGTCCCTCATGAAACCCACCTTCTTCTTGCTCTCCTTGATTCTCTCCTCTGATTTCTTCCGCTCACTCCTCTCTTCTCGATCCTCTCCGGTTGCCTACTCTCTATCTGTCCTCTCTTTTTTTTTTCCTCCCCTTCCCTTAGGGCCAAGGGCCCTTTATATAGGCAAATGCCAAAAACAGGGCATCGGAACCCTGACGGGATGGGTGAGCAGCTGCCGACTCAACGTGCGCACGTGCCTTGCCGCCTAAACGTGCAGGGGGTGCCACCAAATCAACAACATGCGCTGCCGAATCAATCATGAAGCTGCCGCATTAGGCGCATCCGCGCCACCGGATCGGCCACAAAGGCCGCCGCCGACTCAGGCGAAGTAGCACCACCTACTCAGCTATTAGGGGCATTTTTGTAATTTTGACATTTCACCCCGAAATTAACTCGGTGAGAGCTTGTCGTCTGTAGTAGCTTTGGGGTTAGTGTAGTGGCACCAGAATATGTTTTGAAGTGTTGATTCAGGGCTTCCGTAGATTTTCGAGACGTGCAGAACCCGTACCATTTTTTTTGAGATTTGTGTTGATTTGCCCTTTGGCACACTGATTTGCCCTGCCACCTTCCCTCGGAGAGTACGTAAACCTTCCTCACTGGAGGGGTAACCCTTGGGAGGATTTCTACCAGGCGTGTACGTCTTCGAGGCTATTTTCGGATCATTCCGGTGTTCCGCGTTTATCTTATGGAAATCTTGGAATTTCCGCTAGTGGCGCTGTTAACGCAGAATATCGGTCCTTCAGGGCCGCCCTATGCTTGCATGAAGCATTTTCATTGAATGAGCTGCCATTCTAGTTTTTACTCCTTCAGAGTCATCTGTTGGTCACTTGCATACCATTTCGGGATTCCGGGTGTCTTGATCGGGATATTGCGTTCGGTTCCCTATTCTGAGGGGCCAGGGGCATCTCTTCATCTTAGGGAGGCTTCTTCATCAGGCAGGAGCTGCATGTTACATTCTCGTCCTGGTCAGACATGGTATGTAGGTATATCTGGCACGATCACCTCGATGCTGATTTCATTGGCTCTTGCCATCAATAAGCCTTAAGTGAGCTGTGGTAGATATGTAAACCCGAGATGACGAAATGTTGAGTCCCCGACACTTCTTGTAAGGTGGCCTGAGACTTCAGCGGTCCGAGTGGACCTATCTTTGACTTTTGATTGACTCCTTCGGGCACATGATTATTGCCCAATCATATTTTGCATGTCAACAAATGCCCCCCAGCTGCGGACGTCACGGGTGAAGGATGAATAGAGCGGGGTCCGCGGATGTATTTGCTTTACCGGGCTTCACCATGTGGGGCCCACTTCGTCTCAAGTCGGTGACATGACTTGGAGATGCGAGTCGGTGGCATCCTCGAAGCATGAGTCGGTGGCCGACTACTATAATTGATTCGGTGGACTCTAGAAACCTGATTCGGCGATAATCTTGAGTCGGTGGCGTCCTCAGCGTGCCAAGTCGGTGGCGTCCTCAGTATGCCGAGTCGGTGGAGCTTTAGCTCATCGAGTCGGTGGTCATTTGGCTTGAGGCGGTGGCCTTTTAACGTGCCGAATCAATGGCATCCTTAATATGCCAAGTCGGTGGTGCCTTGGCCATTTGATACGGTGACGAGAACGTTGATTCGTTGAAGGGATGGGGCTGAGATGGTGACAGCTTCACCGACTTACTCCTTTTCTATTTTCATTTAAAATCCCTTTGAGTTTCATTCCAAGGTTTTGAAAACCCTTCTTCTTCCTTCGCCCCTTTGCTGTCTTAGCTGAAAGCTTCCCCCCCTTTTTTCTTGACTCTGGTGGCGAGCCTCCATCTCCAATCATCAGCGGTGGGGCACCCTCGTGATCATCATCTCCGGTGAGAGCGGTGGGCCTCTCCCTATCCTCTCTCTTCTTCCTCACGGCTGGCAAGGGCATCACGGTGGAGGGTTGCTCCTCCCCTCCCTTTCGTCGGCGGTGAATGTCGTAGACGAGGCGACGAGCAGCCGAGACCTTCTCCCCTCTCTCTCTTGGTTTAGTGGCCGCCCCCCATCTCCGACCATCAGCGGCGACGGTGGCGGGCTGTGACCGTGGCGAGCCAAAGGTGAGCCAGCGACGGGCCAAGACGATGGCGACCGCCACCATAGCTTCAGCGGGCCTCAAGCCCAACAGGGCTTGGGGTTGATAATAGGACAGGAAGCCCAATCTCGCCGCCCTATGAAAGGGGATTTTCTATAATTTATCCAAATGGCTTCAGGAGGTTCCTTGTACGCTAGCCCTCAGAACTGATACTCCTATTGTCCATTCGGCCCAAGTGTTTATCACTTGTGGCTCTGTTTTAGGGACCGTCCCGTCTTAGCTAGTGGACATGTTCCCCTTTGTTCTCAGATGCTCCCGGCTAAGGGGAGACTCTGCCTAAATTTCGTTAGAAATTGCTTTTGGCATTATTTCTCTTTCTGACTTTGTTGATTCGTCAATTGTAGTCAATGGCTTCGACAACTTCCTCTACTCCCGTGCAAGGGACAGGTGACTACTCTGCAGTGCGGCATGTAGTAACATGGAAAAGTATCAATGAACTTGATCACGGATGGAACCACCTGGCCGTCGTGTCGGAGTCATTTTTTTTATCAAGAAACCTTGCCTTGTGCTGGATGGGAGAGTGCACCCGTTTACCAGAGGTAAAGAGCAAGCCACTCCACCATTCAGACATTAGGAGGTGAATTTTATTTAATGGAGGAAAGAATACAATTACATTAAGCGGATACTGGGCATACCCAGTCTATCCAGGTGAGCTACTCCCTTTATAGAATTAGGAAGCTCATCGTAAGAGAAAAAATCAGTACAATGAGTGGAGCAAGCCAAAGAGGCTAGAGAGTCAGCAACCTTGTTTCCTTCTCTGTAAATGTGAACTATTGAATCTTGTATGGTGAGGAGTCTCCAAATCGCCCTTATATAATGAAGAATGGACCATGGGCATGGAATTTCTTTTTTGATGATTTGGACTAAGATTTTGGAATCAACATCAATCTGGATTGGCTTGACATCAGTTGTACGGTAGTATTTGATGCCATCGAGGAGAGCTCGAGCCTCAGCTACGAGATTGTTTGCTTTACCATAGTAATGTGAGAAAGCAAGTAAGATAGTGCCATTATGATCCCTTATGGCCCCACCGCCTCCTGAGTCTCCATTTGCTTTGCACGCACCATCGGTGTTTAACTTGAGTGAGTGAGGGGTCGGGTGGACCCAGGTGACTATCTTCATCTACATTTTATAATGTTTTCGACTGTCAATGTCAAAGTCCCGCAAAATGATTCTTTTGACATTGTCAAGCTCCTTGAGGTTTGCAGTGTCACACGTGTGCTTTACTTGAGCTTTTATGTGGTGTAGCAGTCTGATCTTGGAGATGCTCTTTCCTTCATACTTCGATGCATTCCTCACTTTCCAGATTTCCCAAATTCCATAGCCAATGACTGCAAGAAGGAATAGTCCGTTGGTAGATTTCAACTGGATATTTCCTGCATTATGATGTATGAAATAGCTCACTGAGTTAGTGTTGATCTTCAGTCCATAGCTCCTGAAGTATGACCAAATATGTTTGGCCAGATCGCTATGAATAAATAGGTGACTAGTTGTTTCCTCACACTGAGTTTTACTGCAGTGACATTTCGAGCACATTTGTACACCCATCCTTTGAATATTTCTATCAGTGGGGAGTGCATTGCAGGTAGTCTTCCAGAGATGGATAGAAGTTTTTATTGGTAGCCAACTAGACCAAAGATGGGTCCAAGGAAAAGAATGGTGATTGGCATTATTTGTAGACAGTTCACAGTAGGAGGAGGCCACAGTGCAAGTGCCTGAGTGGGAGAGACTCCAGACCGGGCAGTCAGGATACTGGTTGAGCTGAAAGCTGTGAATAGCTGATTTGATTGAATCTGGGATTCTTCCATCCAGCAGATTTGTATTTGCATTGGATCGGAGAGTGTAGAAATCCTTGACGGTAATGTTGGTATTCTGTATGGTCAATCTAGGAACATACTCTGCCAAACTTCTGCTTCCAATCCAGTTGTCCAGCCAGAAATGTGTGTTCCTGCCATTCCCAACTACAACTTTTGTGTGTTTGGAGATAAGGTCTCTGGCCTTCAGCCAACTCCTCCTGGTGAAGCCATTCATATTCTTGAATTGGACCTCACTGATATGCTGCTGTCCGATGTATTTTGCCCTGAAGAAAGTGGCCCACAGAGACTGACTCAATGGATGCTGGTCGCCTGACGCTCTCTGACAGAGACAACTTCTCCTTTGACCGGAGTCAAGGCTTCGGGTTGACTTCCCGAAGGACAAGCACTTGATGGCTTTCCTTCACGCTTTCAACTTAATGGGAAAGTGGAATATCCTCACGGTGCTAGCAGCTGAGTACAATGTTCTATTTGGCCGAGATAGCCTGATCAGTTCAGTAGTAATAAGCAATCCGATTTATTTCTCGAGAGATACCAGGAAATGGGACGCCATTACCGGCGTGCTAGAATTGAGTCCAGAACAAGGCATGTTGACTCGCACCCCTGAATTCACTCCGGCCAGGTGGGACCTATCAGCCAGCATTCTTCACAAAGAGAAGCCAATATTTGGCCTTTTCCTGGCCCCATTGAAGTGGGGGTTCAGAGAAGAACCATTTCTTTTAGGTTGTTTGGCAGTCAGGTTCAAACATCAGATTGTCGTGGGCTGGTTTGCTGATTGTAAAGCCACCAATGCTCATGCTTTCAGAGATGGGGCTGTTGAATTTACTGAGTACGTGCTCCAGAATTATGGTCCCATTCTGATGAAGGCTGGAGTGTACCAAAGTGTGTATGCATCCCACTTTCGGTACCCTATCTCAAAGGGTTTATGATGCGACATGATGGAGGTGTTTTGTCTAGAGTACAACACCTTTTATACTGTGGAAGGGGAGATTTCTTTGGACTTATGAAGTTTACATCAACTCTCCGGCCTTCCAATTGATGGCGAGCCGTATGAGGAGGTCTGCTGGCTTGACTGGATCAAAGACAACACTAACGGCGAAGGCCGCTATTACATTAGGTCTGCATATCGGTACCTCATGAAGGTGTACCGTACAATGTGGCTATCCATTCAGGACACTATAGAGTCCTCTTCGTCCCGTTCACGCTAAGAGCGGAAGCTGGTGTGCCTGGGCTTATGGCTGGAATATTTCTTCGAAGGTAAGCCGAAGTACAAAGACTTTCCCTCTGTCGGAATGGCTCCGAACCGACTGAAGACGCGGTCTCGTCGGAAGACTCACTTATCTGCTTCTCTTCGCAGAGGGTGCCAAAGTGGCCCTAATCCAGCGGGACTGGATCCCATCACTCATTGTGTAGCCTACTTGATGTATTGGTTGTGCACGTTTGCTATGCTATAAGGTGATGAAACCGTTATTCGTGCCGAAGCCATATATCCGGCGTGTTTGATGGCATGGGCCGTGAAGTTGTCCCTCTGCCCGGTAGCATTATGTCTGATTTAGAAGATGTTGGGAGATATCCACCGCAGCTGCCTCCAAAGAACCTTATGGACCATCGGCCCTCTCCATTTCTTCAATGCCTAGGTGTGCTCACTATTTTTGGAGTTTGCTCCCAGGATGTTATAGTCTCCAAACTTGTTTCCAAGAATGTTGGAGTTCGCCTATGCCGAGCCACAGCAAGTGTCAGATCAACTTTTCTCGATCAGGGGGCAATTGACGAAAGCGCCAATGAATGCTCCTGGAGCCTTGCATTTCTAGTGCTTGGCTGCTCATTCAAGCCTGTTAGCGCATCAGCTGAGATAATGCAAATTCGGCGAAGTTGAGCAGTATGTTCACCCTATCTCAGGCAAGCTCAGTAATAAGCCATCACTGGAGCCAGAGCTAGTAGACTGGGTTTTGTCCATTAGACCCAGTGTCTTGGTATTCAGGAAGGGCATCAGCACTTATTTAGAGCCCTATTACCCCATCAGGTTTAGCAAAAATTCTGGCTATGACCAACAGATCCCTTCTTCTTTAGCACAGTTTCCATTGGAGAGTCGATCGAGAGGAGGATCAGCCGCTGTCGAAGAAGCCTATACGTGGTGGGATCATTTCCATCGCCGTGAGGCTCCTTCTTTCTGGATGCCAATTCCTAGGCATTTTCCCCAGGTGACACCAAAATATATTAAATGGTGGAATGCTCGAACTGGCTTCTATCGGCTCTCTCGGAACGATTGTTGGGACGTTGCCGAGCGCCGGTTCTTAAGTTCCCAGCCTTCTGTTGTGTCTGAACTTGATCCTTATCATCTGTGGAGGTTGAAGTCTCGTAAAGATGCTGAGGTATAGGCTTATTTGGCGGCATGGAAAGCTACCAAACGGGAGAAGTCCAAGGCACAGCCGATGCTTCCAGAAATTAATAAAGAAAGCTTCACGGAGACTCTTTGGGGCCTATGTAAAGTTAGTAGCGAGAGCATTGCTCTTCAGCAGTTTCCGCTACCAGTGGAAGAGCCTATCATAGCCCCGGCCTTATGGCGTCCAAAGACTGATCGCTTGTGTCAGTATAGGAGTTTTGTGAGGAAAGAAGATCGGGGTCCCACCCTGTATAGCCAAACTTCTTGGCTTTTTATCTTGTTGCACATTCACGGCCTTTCTATTACTGATAAGGCCGAGGCTATATTGGAGAGGCCTCTCTTCATTGCCTTTAAGTATGCCAATGGATGGGGTATAGACCACCTCGGCTTGTACTATTATCTTTCCGCTCGTGGCCATGGGGACCTGGCACTTCTGGCCGAACATTGTGCCAAAATTGGTGACATCTGCTGGCTGATTCGGGAGGGGGCCTCCAAGAAAAAGGAGCCCTCCTTTTATTATTGGGCCCTACCTCAATTGTATTCGGGCCCACCAGGTATATGCTGTTTTATTCTTGCTTGTTCCTTTACTTATATGCGCATCTTATTCACATAATCACCATGTGAACGCATTATTTCTTTATAGATTTCCTGACCTCCAAAACAACTCTAGAGTACCGGTCTTTAATTTCTAAGGCCCAAAAGCCAAACTATTTCGAATCTCCGCCCGCTGCCCCAACTACCATGCCTTTACCCTCTAGGGGTTCTCGGAAGCGAGAGAGGTCTCAGGTCAAAGAGGCAGTTTCTCGAGCTAAGAGGGCCCGGGCAAAGGTTACGATGGGAAAGAGGACTGCGGCTGCAGAGCCTGTCATTTCATTGCCCATTATTCCAACCTTCAAGGAGTTAGAGATGGCACAGGAGCAAACGACTCCTTCAACAGGTATATCTCCCATGAACTTCTTTTCAAGGTGTAACCTTAGGGCTTTATCATTTCTGCTTCTTTCATTTAAGCGCCATAGTTTCCTTTATCCCAACCATCGAGGAGGCGGTAACTAGTGGCGGCGCGGAGGAAGTTGGGGGTGTTGAAACACTCGCATTCCGATCACTACGGACCTTCCTTCTCCAACGCCTAGTCATGGCGATGAAGGTAATATTACAGCCCACTGGGCCTCTATGATAGGCACCTCATTTTGCTGCTTTTCTTCTTACTCATCATTCTTATCTATTCAATCCTCCAGATATTGTTCCTTCGGAACCTGCTGAAGTTCCTCCTATAGCATCCCATGCCTAGAGTACTTAGCCAACTCGACGGTGCTCTGAACGGCTGGCCGTATTAGCCACTAAGAAAGTCTCTTCAGGGGTGTCTCTTGACAGTTCAGTGTGCTTGACGGGCCCCGGCACAGCAGCATCAGAATTAGCTGAAAGTTCTTCTTCGGAGGAACTTGTAGACTATGAACCCTCCAGTGACGAGGATGAGCAGGATGTAGGGTCGGAGGCTAGCACTCCTTCCCTATCCTACGGAAGTGACTTTGCTGCATTCAACCCACCCCGGTTAGCATTGGGCCCTTCAGGCGCACTAAGCCGCGGGCGGGATATTTCCTCAGCCTTGACGCGGCCAGACTTAAAGGCACTGGGGGCCACTAGTTCAAGCCTTGTTCCTTTGGAGGTAATCTTTGTACACTTTCATGTGAGCTTCAGTCATGTCTTCTAGCATTTATATCTGTAACACCCCGGTTAAATAATAAAATATAAAATTAAAATTTTAAAAAATATATATATATTGAAATAAAAATATGAGAAAAAGAAATATTTGAAAAATGTGTTGTGGCAAACATGAATGAATAATTACTCGATGTAAGAGTAAGGCCGGTATATTTGAAAAGATTAAAATAAATATTTTTCTAAATTAACTTATTATTTAATGACTTATATAATTTTTTAGTTAAAGAATATTATTTATTTTGAAAGTGACCAAATTATATCAATAAAAAGAAATAATTATATTTCTACAATAACCATAAAAAGAAATTCATATTCCAAGATGCAATCAAATTTTTATGATGATTTGAATTTAATAGATATAAATTAAATTAATTGAATTTCACCCGTAGGCCAAAGTTTTGACTAATTTTTAAAAATATTGAAAACTTATATTCTTATAGAGAAAGAAGTGTTTAATAATATTGTCGACTGGGCCGACTCCTAATAAATTTTTTAATATGACTGAATTAAGGAATTAATGGCCAAATTCGTTGTTTTAATAGACCAATCTTAAACGACCAAATTGGAGCCCAATTCTTATATAATCTAGCCCAAACCAAGCCCAAATGATAGGCCCATCATAGGAGCTCGTTTTCCCTCTGAAACCCTAGCCTCTAGATGCTTCTCTCGGCAGAGGCGGCGTGGATTTGGTCAAGGTGCGAGTTTTTCAGTGCTTTTTCCCCGTTGGACTCTTGAGTCCAATTCGATCGCTAGAACGCTCCATATACCCTATAACTAGAGGGCTTCGGCAGCCCTAGGACCCTTTTTGATGATCCAACTGGTGGCGTGAGGTTTCGTGGGTGAACCAGGGAGAATTTGGGTGTTTGGCGGTGGCGCGTTTTAGGGTTCCGGCGAGCGCGTCTCCTCTTTTCTCTTCGATTATGGTAGGTTTCTCTCAGGCCCAACCGAATTAATTAACATGATTGTATAGAGATCGTTCTTAGCTTTCATTTGAATCCATTTTACCTAATTTTTATCAACCATATCTTGCGTATTCCTTATTTCATTGTGAACATGTGATTAGGGTTTTTACCATTCATTCTCGCTTAATTTAGGGAGGCTAATCATAGTTAAATCTCTAAATTGATCCTGCTATATTGTTTATTTTCAAGTCCTCTTTCGATTGGTAATAATTTTCCCAATTTTGGTTCACCATACTACACGAATTTGGTGATGCAAGTGAGGTGTGTCGGGACTCGCCGGAGGCCGGGGCGAGGATTGGCTAGCGGCCTTTCCAGTGACCGCCACGGGGCTTAGCGGTCGCCCGACAGACCGTTTGCTTCCAATTTAGGGCTACGCTAGGCTTAACAGTCTCCTAATAGACAGCTTATGTGTCTAGCGGCAGCCCGATAGACCGCTTTCTGACTGTGGGTTTCTAAAATGATTTGGACTAGTCAAGAGCTTAGCAGTCATATCCTTGACCGTGTAACAGGCTTGGCAGTCCATCTATAGACCATTTTCGAACCCGTTATAGTAAAAATGTTGCTCGTTTCCAGCATGATGTGTTCTATTTTCCCTAACTAGACAGCATGATTTTAGGACTTAGGTTTATGGTATGAACACACTAATGACCAGGGTTCATGAAATATTTGATCTAAGTCTAATTCTCTTCTCTTGTCCTCTCATGTTTACCATCATGTATCCTAGTTTGATTGAAAAGAGAGTAGAATAACATGTTTAAATATCTAATTAATTGCAACTTCGTTACTATTGTATAGTTTAGAACTTGTTTTAAGGTCGTACCACTCCGGTGGTGGCGACTGGACCGAATATACATGGTTCCCGATGTTTTGAACCTCTAATCTTGGACATCGAACGTCCCTCCGTCGGATATTCCTTCTGTCGGACTAGGTGTTCATGTTCCAAGGCCTCCGTAAGCCCCCGCGAGCTTGAGATTCCCACTAGGACGTCGGGCGGGTTGTACCCACAAGGCTGAACCTTTTTGACTCAATTGAATTGCGTATTTTTGCTAAATCCCGGGATCGGGACTGTCCTATTTGATAGCGGCCCTCTTGAGACCATTCTGTTAGTAAGCGATCCAGTCATGACTGCCAGACTACTTGAACGACCCTCCTATGATCGTTTTAACCGGCTGTGCGTCGGCTATAGTCCTCTAGACTCAGTGATGTACGCGGTTGTTATTAGACCGTTTACCTCTTCACGCGGCCCAACCAGGACCGTCTAGTCCTAATCACGGCCCACTTTGGACCATTTTCTACTCTTTCACTCTAGGTTTGGATCTTTGACCCAGCTAGCGTTTTGCGGTCCTGATTAGACCGTGTTCCTATCTTAGCGGTCCTTTGCTGATCGTTTCACATTTTAGTTTTTTCAGAAATTGATGTTTTCATGGTTTTGATATGTGTAAGCTACTCTAGCCTAACTAGGCTATTGTACCTCGAATTTTGACCTATTTTTAGGTCTATTGTCAACATTTATCCATTCAAGAGTCATTTCTTTAAATGACTATTCCTCTCGATTAATGAGCTTATTATTGGAATTTCAAGAAAATCAACGTTCTTACGCATTTTACCTTGATTACATGAGCTTGATCTTGGAACTCTTGGCCATTGTTATTCGTGGATGTCTAGATTTCATGGGATCTATGATCCAAACAAATCAATGCCAAGACAATCATACTTAAGGGCCCAGTCTAGTCCTGGGAGGAGCACCCAAAGTGTACTTGTACCCCGGGGAGGTGAATGACTAGGTGTGGGCATTGTCACTGAGTACTATCTAGCGTGTTGAGTTTATGACATTCCACACTCTCGTGATACTTGCTATACTTGCTTGAAAACGTGAAGTACTTGCTTGCGTGACATGACTTGACTTGACTTGAAATGGCCATTCATTGGAAAGTTCTTGCTAATAGTGCTTGATATCTAGACTTGAAATGATCATTTCCATTTATCTATCGATTATCTTCTGATTTTGTTGGTTACTAGTTTCTCACATTATTATACATTCCTAAAAATGATTAATTACTTAAATTTTGCTTGATGATAGAGAGTAATTCATACTGAGCTTTTTGCTCACTCCCCCCTTATTTTCATCCTTTTCAGGTAATGCGGTAGATGGAACGCTTGCAAATGGGATCGGGTCAGCGTGATCGAGTGAACTTGGAGCCTTGAGACCGAGTCTTTTTATTTTCTTGAGTCTAGATAGTATAGTGAGTCATGCTATTTTCTGTTCTTTATTCTTCTATTTCAATCTATTATTGTAAAAGTGAGTCAAATTGTATTTAAATTTTTAAATATCAATAAAACCATATTTTTTTCTCAAATCAATGGCCTCCATATGTTGAATATTATTTATTGTGTTTATTTATTTCCTGCTCTAATTATCATGACTGTTTCGCTGCCACATTCTGAGCATCGCTTCCCGCTACTATCGGTTCGGGGCGTGATAATATCTGAAGGTCTGTCACAACTCTTGGTTTGCCTCCTTTGTTCCTTTTCTCAGGAGCCCTTGATTTCAGTGGGTTTGAATTTGCCAGCAATGACTGCTACCACTGCCTTCTCTCCTTTTCAAGCAAAGGGGATGGCCTTCACCCCCATTGTGGGTATGGTGCCCATATTGAAGCCGATTGTTTTAAAATTCCCGGGCGGGCCCGGCTCTGTGTTGGACATAGGTGAGTCTTCGGTAAAGCAACTTCAGATCCAGTCCATTGAGTCTGGGCCAGAACCAGCTGATGTGGCCTTTACTGAGGGTGCATCAAGGGTGGAGCCTGAAGGGGAACTGGCCAAGGATGCTACTATTTTAGCAATTACTACTGGTGCCGACCCAGAACAGATGACCCCGGTGGAGCATCATGGAGCCTCCCCCTCGGAAGGTATAGAATTTCCAAGAGAGAGGGGTGACGGGATAACAGCTTTGACTTCTTTTGCTGAGACTGAGGCAGAGCAACAATCCATGTCAAACATCATGAGGAATTTACTACAGAGGCTAAAGATTTTGAGGGAGGAACAGTCGATGAAATGACCGCTCCAATGACCACTACCGATACTGAGCTGGAAAAGGGGACACGGCCGGAGCAACACGTGGAACTCAACTCTGAAGGTGCATGACTTGAAGTTGTAGACTTTGGCCCTCCGATGGAGAATCAGTCTGAAGTCTCTGTCCCGATCGGTGCTGAATCCATTGAACGACTTGAGGAAGGGTTGACAGAACCGCCCTCCTCTTTGCCGGCGTTGCCCTCGTCTTCCTTAGAGCATACTGATGATATTTGGGATGAGGTTGACAGCAGAGTAGAATTTCATCTCCCTGACTCGCCATCGCTTGGTTTGCAATCCTCGGGTGAAATGGTGTGGCAAAACTTGGAGATGCTGAAGCAGACTGTGTTGGCCCGCCGGGACCTATCTTACACACAGCTGAGGGGGCTGGTTGAGCCCATATCACGCACCTTCATAGCCTTCGGCTGTCCCATGCAAGACTGGACGCCACGAGTAATATTGCTGCTCAAGGATGTAAATCGGCGAGAGTTTGTTGAGCACGGCTTGAGGGACCAGCTGGCCGCCTTGGTGCTTCATCGGTAAAAATGCCATACTGCTCTGCGGGCTTCCACAGAGCTCATCAGCGAGCGTAGGACCATCGTTGAGGGAGCTACTTAATGAGTTTCCTTCTTGCGGCAACGGATTTCTGAACTCCACGCTGAACTGACTCAAACTGAAGAAGACCTGGCCTGCACAGAGCAACTAAGAGTGTGGTGCTTGGATGAGGCCAAATCAGCGGAGGGGCGTGCTGGCTCGCTTCAGGAGGAGCTGCTGAAGCTGGAAGCCGAGGAACGCCGGTTGTAGGACTTAGCTGCCCATCCCTCTATCGGGCTTCCGGCGCTCGACGATATCTTTCGCCATCCAGGCCAATGATATATTTTTTCTATCTTTTTTTCTCTTTTTTTATGTGTATCAGTGCAAGAACTTCGTGCACCATTTTTTTGCAATGATATTATCTTCAGCCTTGCCTTACATACTTGTTCCGAGCCTTAGCTATATGTTTATTTTCTTTCCCTCCTTAATTTGAGTGGAGGTATAAGACTAGCTTCACCAAGCTTGGGGTGTGTCTACTGTTAGGACAAGAGAGCACTCACGCCTTCAGGGAAGAGGTGAGGGGTTCGCTCCACTGCCACGCTATGTTCCCCGAAATCCAGGCTAGGCCAGATTAAGTGGAAAATATTCTTTTAGGCCAATGCCGGAGCATTATTATATTCACCGGCTGAATGAATACCGGGACCAAGAGGTAGATTTTTCATTAACGAGGACGAAGTGTCCAAGTTAAAGTCTTGTTCATTGATTTTGCCAATGATGAGGAAAATCAGGGTATCGTCGACATCGGGTAGAATGTCGAAGCAAAGAGGGGTCTTTTCATTCATTAACAAGGCTGAAGGGTCCGAGTTAATGTTCCATTCACTGATTTTGCCAATGATGGCGAACATCAGGGTATCGTTGACATTGGGTAGAATGTCAAAGCAAAGAAGGGTCTTTTTCTTCATTAACAAGGACGAAAGGTCCAAGTTAACATTTCATTCAACGGATTTTGCTGATGATGAAGAAAACCAGGGCTAGTGTGTTCATCAACATTGGGCTAAATGTTCAAGCAACAAGGATTTAATATCATTAATAAGGACGGAAGGTCCAAGTTAAGGTTTCGATCACTGATGTCACCGATACTGATGACAATCAGGGTAGGTGTATTCATCGACATTGGGTTAAATGCCGAAGCAAGAAGTGGCTTTAATATCATTAACGAGGACGGAAGGTCCAAGTTAAGGTTTCGATCACTGATGTCACCGATGCTGATGATGATCAGGGTAGATGTATTCATCGACATTGGGTCAAATGCCGAAGCAAGAAGTGGCTTTAATATCATTAACGAGGACGGAAGGTCCAAGTTAAGGTTTCAATCACTGATGTGACGATGCTGATGACGATCAGGGTAAATGTATTCATTGACATCGGGCTAAATGTCGAAGCAAGAAATGGTTTTAATATCATTAATGAGGACGGAAGGTCCAAGTTAAGGTTTCAATCACTGATGTCACTGATACTGATGACGATTAGGGTAAATGTATTCATCGACATCGAGCTAAATGTCGAAGCAAGAAATGGTTTTAATATCATTAACGAGGACGGAAGGTCCAAGTTAAGGTTTCAATCATTGATATCACCAATGCTGATGACGATCAGGGTAGATGTATTCACCGGCATTGGGTCAAATGCCGAAGCAAGAAGTGGTTTTAATATCATTAACTTGGACGGAAGGTCCAAGTTAAGGTTTCGATCACTGATGTCACCAATGTTGATGACGATTAGGGTGAATGTATTCATCGACATTGGGTTAAATGTCGAAGCAAGAAGTGGCCTTAATATCATTAACGAGGACGAAAGGTCCAAGTTAAGGTTTCGATCACTGATGCCACCGATGTTGATGATGATCAGGGTGGATGTATTCATTGACATTGGGTCAAATGTCGAAGCAAGAAATAGTTTTATTATCAGAGCAGGTGGAAGGCCTATTCCAATCGGACTTTGTTATATGGGTGGTTTGTTTCCGGTGGGACATATGAGGATGTCCCGCTTATGAGGAGGTATTAAGAGAAAGCATTTTTATTTTTATATATTTTTTCTTTCTTCTCTCTCTCTTTTTTTAACCACATTATCGATGCAAGCGCCCTTTTCGAGTTTTCGCCGGCATCGGCCCCCTCTTGCTTTTGCCCACGCGACCTTTCGGGTTTTCACGTGGCGGGGTATCCGATTTTGCCTACAGCGCCCTTTCGGGTTTTTGCCACAACTGGGTTATTGCCCTTTTTACCCTTGTCCTAATGAAGGAACAAGTCTAGCGGGGCAACTCTAATTTAAGCCCCATTTTCTTTCCTTCTTTTTTTTTGAGATGACAACTGGGAACAATAGGTAATTATCGGCTCGGACATATAGTCTTTTGCCGCTAAAGGGTTTATTCGTTGGCAAAGGTGGATGCCAACGCAAGAGACGAAATTAGTTCCGATTCAGGCGTAAGGCCTACAACGTTGTACATGTATGAATGGCTAGGACATGAAGCCTTGCACCGAAGAAGGGTTTATTCGTTGACAAGATCAAATGCCAACGCAAGGGATAGAATTAGCGCTGATTCAAGCGTAAGGCCCGCAATGGCAATACTGAGTATATATGAATGGCTAGGGCACGAAGCCTTGCGCCAAAAATGGGGTTTATTCGTTGACGAGATCAAATGCCAACGTAAGGGATAGAATTAGTGCCGATTCAGGCGTAAGGCCCGCAATGGCAATACTGTGTATATGTGAATGGCTAGGGCATGAAGCCTTGCGCCCAAAAGGGGTTTACTTGTTGACGAGATCAAATGCCCACGTAAGGGATAGAATTAGTGCTGATTCAGGCATAAGGCCTGCAATGGCAACATTGTGGACATAGTTGGCTAGGGCACGAAGCCTTGTGCCAAAGAAGGGTTTGTTCGTTGACAAGATCAACTGCCAACGCAAAGGGGAAAATATTCGCCGATTCGGGCATAAGGCCCGCAATGGCAACACTGTGTATATAGTTGGCTAGGGCACAAAGCCTTGCGCCAAAGAAGGGCTTATTCGTTGGCAAGGACGAATGCCAACGCAAAGGATAGAATTGATGTTGATTCAGGCGTAAGGCCCGTAATGGCAATATGATGTATAAGCTGGCTAGGGTACAAAGCCCATTGCCGCCAGGAGTTGTATTCACAAGCATGGGGTTAATGCCTGTGCAAAGGAAAAGGTTTTCTTCACCCTCACGGACGTAAGGTCTGTCGAGGGCATTTGTGGGGGTAGTATTCAAGGCAAGGTTCTCTTCATCCGTACGGACATAAGGTCCGTTGGATGCATTGTAAATAGTATTCACGGGCATGGGTTTAATGCCCGAGAAAATAGAGGGTTTTCTTCTTCCAGATAGATGTAAGGTCCTGTGGAACGCACTAAGTTTCGTGGGGTGAAAATATCGGGATATTGGTGGTCTTTTTATCGATTTATCTAGTGCGAGGGCGTGCCAGTCACCTAGGTGACAATGTGTTCGGGCTTCGAGACTGGAGTGGTCCGAAGCCCGGGGTGCGCTCCATCTGACTAATCAGATGATTGTGGATATCGGGTCGGGACTGGAGACCCGCCGCGCCATAAAGGGCACGACGTTAATTACATCCCCTCGGAGAGGGGAAGACCTCTGATTAATCGCCAAGAAAAGGGGTCAAATGACCTAAAGATCATTTTTTCATTAAAGCATGCGAGTTGGGTTGACATGATTTAAACCCTCCGCATCGGTATGCAAAACGGTGTTCAAAACCATACAAATATTTGCTGCGAGTGCGGCAAATTTAATGCAAGTGCGGGATTAGATCTTGGTATATATATATATCAGTCACTAAGGACCATCCAATATCCGGTCGAGAGTCCGTATTCGAAGCATCGAAGGTAACAACAAAGACATTCGGATATCTACCGTAGGTACGGCGTGTTTCATGTGGGTGCGGGATCGGATCCCGGAAGAAATGGGTCAAGCTGATGAACTATCGGCCCGAGAGGTGCACGGATCATGACCATGTGGGGGATCCCGAGGTCCATGTCCGATACCACGGGGCATCATTACACAGTCCGGGGGAGAGGGTTGTTAAGTGTAAGGCCAAAACTTGACAACGTGCGCCCTCGCACGCGGATCGACCTGCGCGGTCAGGTCGCGGGGTTCGACCTGCCCGGTCAGGTCGCGGGGTTCGACGGGGGCAGCGCCCCTTGCGGGGGTTTTCGGGGGCAGCGCCCCCGGAACAAAATTTGGATTATAGTGGAGGGAAAACTTTTGATTAGCTTTACTCATTAGCTTTAATTCTTTTCTATTATTTGATTAATCATTTTTTTTAGGCATGCCGGTTCAATAGGTGTAAGAAGGGGGGGGGGGGCGCCGGATAAGGGGCGCCGTTTTAAGGTGTAAATGGAGGTGGAGGGGGGGGGGCGCCGGATAAGGGGCACCGTTTTAAGGTATTACAAGGGGCTGAAGGGCGCGCCGGTTTAAGGGAGGCCAAGGGGCGCCGTTTTAATGGTTAAGCAAGGCATAAGGGCGCGCCGTTTTAGCGTTCAAGGGAGATGGGAGGTTACGAGGGTGGTGTTAAATCGGCGCGGTGAGGGGTGACCGCGCCGGATTAGGCCACGCCGGGACAGCTTCAAAGAGGTTTTATCTTGACCCTTTTATGCTCTGTTTCTTGTTTCTTTAAACTGTAAGCCGGTTTATTGATTAGTTGTTCATCTTATGGATGGATTATGTTTACAGAAATAAGATTTAAACATTTTAATTGTTTATTCAGGTGGATTAGCGTGGATGCTTAAGTGTTCATTCAGGGGGGGTTCAGTTCACAGAGTTTTACTGTGTGTTTCTTTTGTTTCACCCGTGGGCAAATTCTATGATACATTTATTCATTGTTCTTGGTGTTCTTGACCCTGATGAAAATCAGGCAGCACCTCCCCTAGATCGGAAGGGTCTGGGGGAAAAGATGGGGCGCGCCATGCAGAGAGAACTCCGACGGCCCCGAAACATCCCGGTGCGTGCCAAGCAACGACACCAGTAAAGTTACCCCATTAGGGGCCGGAGATCCCGAGGGCTAGCCTACAAGGGAAACCGGTGACCCATGGGTTGTTGCGATCGTATCGACTCCCCCCGTTCGGTGCCGGAGGTCCTGAGGGCCAGCCTACAAAGGAACTCCGACGACCCGAGGGTTGCTGTGATCGCGTGGCTGAAGACCACGTGAGAGCCGAAGTTGACACAAGAACACGGCGGTAAAAAAAGAGAGAGCCACTATGGGCTGAGTATTGAGGGGGATTGAGGCATCAAGATCTCCCAAAGGGGAGTTTTCCTTTCATTTCACAACAGACCAAACTCCGCTTACATTGAAAGGGAATACGAAGATAAAGGTCTACATATGAAGATCACCAAAAGGAAATCAAAGGGGCAGAAGGAAATGTAAAGACAAAGGGGGGAAGCGAGCTCTCTTCCCCTCACCTCTCCTTCTTTCTTTCACCCTCTTATCTCTCTTCACACTTCGGAGCAGGGCTTCACCGCCAGTAGAGCGTCCCTCTTCTCCTGCCGATCAAAGTTCCCCGTGGTGGGCTTTTTATAGGGGCCAGTGGCCCTGTCGAAGGGAGAGCCCCCCCCCCTTTATTTCTCTTTATTTCCTCTTTTTTCCATCTTGCTTCGCCTGCAACGCCTCTGCCGTGTCGCCGTGTCGAGTGCCATTGCCGTGGATGTCACCTCCGCCGCGGCTACAGTGTGATCGCGAGAGGGGCAGAGGCATGGCCTCCTCCTCTGCTGGCATATCCACAGCGAGACACGCGGCTTTCATCATTTGCAGGAGCATGGGCGGCCGACGGACGAAGTGGGCGTTCGACGGTGCAGGGCTCGAGGGTTTCCATTTGAAGAACATGCTTGGATGCCCAACGGGTCAAAGCATACCTTTTGCCATTTTAAGAAGTTCGTCGAAGTGCTGTTCGCAGGAAACAGGGGACCGTAATGCCGACGGGATGGGTCGGTTGCTCGCCAGGAAGCGCTTCAGAGAAAGGGGTTAAAACGGCGCCACATCCAAAGGGGGGCGCGCCGTTTTAAGCGTCCAAAATGGAGGCCCCCTTCGAGCGCGCCGTGTAGCCAATGAAAATAAAAGAGGTTAAAACGGCACCATATTCCAAAGGGGGCGCGCCGTTTTAAGGGGGGGGCGCGCCGTTTTAAGGCGCGCCGTTTTAAAGCCCCCTCGTGCCGTTTTAAGCACTAAACGGATTCTTCTCGAAGTCGCGGCCATTTTACGTGAATGTCGACATTCCCGGAAGGTTCCGGTTGCTATGTATGACCTCTACAATGTTCCATTCGCAGCCTTTGGGGCCCGGTCCCAGACTCTGCGTGACTTTCGGTGCACGTCGGGCTATGTCGGAGTCCCCGACTCTTCTTTGATTCAGCTCTCGGCGCGGCCGGCTGTAGAGTTGTGGCCATATCTTCCGCCCGGGGGGGCTCCCTCATCGGCTAGCGGACCACCAAGCAAGTCCTCATCCTGATCGGGGAGGCATGAGGTTTATTTGGCATTTTCATCTTCGGCTTGCTCTCGAGTGTCGAGACGTGCATGCCGTATGATCATCATCGACATTTTTCGACGTCCACAGGTCCGTTGGAGGCCATATGAGTAAGATTCACGGGCACGGGGTTAATGCCCGAGCAAAGACGAGGTTTTCTTCTCCCAGACGGACTGAAGGTCCGCTGGGGGCATTATGTCCCGGTGGGACTATGGCTAGGCCATAGGTGTTTTAGTCTTCAGGCATCGGCGTAGCTGCCCGATATAGCTTTATATGCCTCGCGTTGAGAGGGGAGAACTGGACGGCGCCCTTGTGATCAACACGGACGTAAGCGCCTCCTTCGTAGACACGATCGATAATATACGGGCCCACCCAATTTTCAGTCAAGTTTCCCTTGTGGTTGGCTGTCATCACTTCTCTTCTCTTGACCATAACAAGGTCACCTTTCTTGAATTCTCGCTCCTTGACTAGCTTACCAAAAGCACGGGCCATGCGAGCTTGGTATAGCTGAATATTTTGTTGCGCTTGGAGTCACTTTCCTTCCAAATCGACAAGCTCCTCCAATCTTCTTTCCACATTGGCTTGTTCGTTGCCGACTAGACCATGCTGAATGGCGACCCACAGTGATGGGATTTCCAATTCAATTGTTACCACCGCTTCTAACCCGTATACGAGGGAGAATGGTGAGCAACGAGTTGGGGTCTTATAAACTGTATGATAAGCCCAAAGTGCTTCGTACATCCTTTCTTCCCAATCTCTTTTACTAGGGTTAATGATTTTCTCCAGCAAGGTGCACAATGTTTTATTGAAAGCTTCTGCAAGCCCATTAGCTTGCGGGTTGTAGGGAGACGAAGTCCTCCAATCAATTTTATATTTATCAACCAACTAGTATACCTTCTATTGGGACGGTGCGATGGATACAGAGGGGGGGGGTGAATGTATCCCTCTACAAAATTGCCCCACTTAAAAACAATCAGAGTCAAGGAATGGAAATCAACTGATCTCTTCCAAATAAGAAATTCAAAGAAACATTTGATCAATCAGTTGAACTGCTAACAATACAGGTGGTACCTGATCAAGTCTAAGCCGAAGATAGAACTATGCAAACCAGACTCACTTAGCAAAACATATAATGCTCAAGGTCACTTCAGATAGAAACAAGAATGCTCAGACAACCTGTGAAATAGGTAGAAGACAAGGGGCAAACGCACAAGGCAAACCACGGCACAGTAGATTTTTTAGGTGGTTCGGTCCTCCAGACCTACGTCCACCCCTCACTCCAAACCGGAGTGAGGCTTCCACTAGCAACAGCTAGAACCGCAGACTCAGTCTGCAAACAAATGCTGCCTAACAGCTTGACCAGGGGAACAACCTCCCTTCTTCCTCCAGACCGGAGGGAAACCACTAGTGACTACCCGTCACTAGCAACCAGAGACCGAAGTCTCTCTTCCTCCACCCAGGAGGGAAACCACTAGTGACTACCTGTCACTAGCAACCAGAGACCGAAGTCTCTCTTCCTCCACCTAGGAGGGAAACCACAAGCGACAGCAGCCACTTGCAACCGGAGACACCAAGTCTCCCTTCCTCTGAAACCCAGAGGGAACACCGACCTCAAACCAGAGAATCGAAAGAACAAAGTGATCAGTTAAAAGGGAAAATAAGAAATGAAAAATACAGCAATCAGAAAGCTAGAAATGAAATCCACAAAGTGTAGCTCGCCAAGGAGAAATGTGGCATGGATTTGATCCAAATACCAGAAGAACAAATCTTCAAAGAAGGCTTCAGTTCTCTACTCTTCTCTCTCTCTTTCTCTCGATCTTCACAAGCTCTCTCTCTTTCTCCTTTTCTTCTGCGACTTCTTTCTTCTCCTCTCTGCTTCTCTTTTCTTTTTCCTCTCACTGTCTACTCTTCTCTCTGCTCTTCTTCTTCTTCTTCTCCACACTGGATCATGCAGGCTTCTTCACTGCTTCTCGATCAATCTTCTTCTGAGGAAGAAGTCTTCCTTTTATAGCAACAGCAGCTAGGGTGTGTGCCCCCTTTATCAAGAGAACACATCGGATCACGTGCCAGGTGCCAACCTCGGATCACGTGCCCAGACATTTTTCATCTCGAAGGATATACCTCTCAAACAGTCATAAGAGAATATTAGAGAGATGTACAGAGTTAGTTCGAGGATGTATAGACATGTATGCATTGAAAGGATTGTACAGACTTTGTTAAGAACAATGCACAAATGCATATAGTGTATGGACCTTGAAAATGAATGCTTGGACATGCCTTCAACGAGTGTGCAGACTCTGCGTGTACTATGCAAGACAATATATAGACTTTGTAAGATGATGCATGAACAAGCCACAATGAATGTACATACTTTGCGTGCATGTGACAACACTGTACAGACTTGCTGTAATGTTGCACAAACATAGCCGCAAGGAATGTATAGACTTAAAAAATGCGTGAAGCACACGATGTATGGACTTGCCAAAAGAAGTGATGCATGAACTTAACTGAATGCACTACGTATGTGCATGAATGTATAGACTTGCTAAGGTAACTGAGCAATCGTGTGCAGACTTAGTATGTGTGCGAAGCTCATCAATGTATAGACTATACATATGCATGAAGAAGTGGCGATGTATAGACTTGGCCAATGTACAGACTTAGAACGCGTGCAATGCAGTGTATAGACTTTGAGCGCGTGCAATGCAGCTGCCAGCCAATGTACAGACTTTGTGTTGCAGCAGCCAGCCAATGTACAGACTTAGTGTTGCAGCTACTAGCCAATGTACAGACTTAGTGTTGCAGCAGCCAGCCAATGTATAGACTTAGTGTTGCGAACACAAGCTGTACAGACTTTGAATGTGTGTGCGAGACAAATCAATGCACGAACTATGGACAAACATATCAGTAGAGAATGTATAGACTCTGTTGTAATGAATGCATGCTAAGACAATGTACAGACTTGATCTTGCGAACACAGGCTGTACAGACTTTGAATGATGCATGCATAAAGATGCTAAGTGAGACGCTAAGTGTGACGGATCATGCTAAAACAATGTACAGACTTGTAAGACCCTAAGTGAGACGCTAAGTGAGACGGATCTTAACAAGCACTGACTTGAGGATGCACGATGTATAGACATAATGGTTGTGTGAGCATGCAACAACCAATGTATAGACTTGCGAGTGCAGCAGCCAATGTATAGACTTGCGAGTGTGTGAGCATGCAGCAGCCAATGTATAGACGTGCAAGTGTGTGAGCTTGCGATGCAATGTACAGAGTTTGCCACGCCTACACCAAGACGATGTACAGACTTGCTGCTGAAGAATGTACAGACTTGTCTGATGCAATCTAGGCAAAAACTCGATACAGACTTTATAGCGTGCAGACATTGAATATGCATAAACCAACCGTAGAGTGTACAGACTTTGCTGAGAGATGCACACATGTAAAATGAACATGGATGAACAGACTAAGCCACGAGCTGAGCTCTAACAAATGTATAGACTCTGTTAATGCACTGATCAAGCAACCTGACGATGTATAGACTCTGTTAATGCACTGATGCATAGTATGCATATGACAGAAATTGAACCGATGCAGTGAGAGAAAGAAAACAAGAATGAAATCTATATACCAGAACATTCAAACAGAATAATGCATTCAAAACATCATTTCATCATCATTCTTATGTGGAGACTCATTGAGTTGCTATCATCAAAACAACCAAACAACAACTCCCTATCATCAAATCACAAGGGGCACAACAATCTCCCCCTTTTTGATGATGTCAACACAATGAGTTACACGGACTCAGCAAACAATTCCCCCCCTTTGACACAATCAAAAAGGTTAGTGAGTGGAATGAAAGACATGTATGAGGTCTGATACCAAGTCTCCCCCATAGAAACATGCAAAGAGAGTACTGAATATAAGAACTCCCCCTGTCAACATGAAAGTTTGACAACTCTCCCCCTTTGCATAGTACATGTTCTCCCCCTGGGATGCTATCAAACAGAAAATTATTCTTCCCTTTTGCCATCAACAAAAAGGAGGTAAAAAAAATAAGGGAAGAAGGACATCAGACTGGCATTCTGAGCAAGTAGTTCAGGAATTAAGCATTCTAAAGCACAGAGTCTTCAGTCATATGAATTTAGAAACTACTTAGAGATAGAATTCGGGTTTGAAGGTTATAAAAGTTAGAGTTCATGCACTACAATCATTGAATGAGTTTGCTATGCATGATATTAGCAATAAACCATAATCACATTTGAGCATGAGAGATTCAGTTTCAAAGCATCTTACTTTCTTAGACTCAGGAAAATTTGTTAAGAAATACCAGGTCATGTATTGAAATTAAGCAATTTGACATACCTGAATTTTCTCTTAGAAGGATCAGCATTTTCAATTTGATTTCATTAAGGTCATTCAGGTGCCATTTGTCTTTTTGCGTAAGGGTACACGTTTATCATGATAGGACTGGTGCGATGGATACAGAGGGGGGGTGAATGTATCCCTCTTTAAAATTACCCAAATAAAAGCCTGTAGCTAGACACAGTTGCGGAATAAAAACTATTGAGCTCTTCAAGACGAGATTCCAAGACACACTTGATCAACCAGTTGGACTGCAACAATGCAGGCACCTGAGCAAGTCTAAGCCGAGACAAAATCAAATTGAAACAGTGTGTGCCATAAAGCATTCAAGCAGATGACTCATTAGAGACGGTCCTAGCCATGCATCTAGCGCTAAGCAGATAAAATAACAAACCACGAAGATAATGAATTTTTAGGTGGTTCGGTCCACAGACCTACGTCCACCCCTCACTCCAAACCGGAGTGAGGCTTCCACTAGCAAATGCTAGAACCGCAGACTCAGTCTGCAAACAGGTGCTACCTAATAGCTTGACCAGGGGAGCAACCTCCCCTCTTCCTCCAACCCGGAGGGCAACCCTAGTGAAACACAATCACTAGAAACCAGAGACAAACGTCTCTCTTCCTCCAGACCAAGAGGGAACTCACAGGTAGCAACCACTACCTGCAAACCCGGAGTCAGAGACTCCCTTCCTCAGAAACCCAGAGGGAACCACTAGTGACACACAGTCACTAGCAAACTGGAGAACAGATCTCCCTTCCTCTGAAACCCAGAGGGAACCACAAGTGACACCTAGTCACTTGCAAACTAGAGGTCACGGACCTCTCTTCCTCCACACCAGAGGGAACCACTAGTGACACACAGTCACTAGCACACCGGAGAACAAATCTCCCTTCTCCTGAGACCATAAGAGGAACCCTGATCTCAAACCAGAGAATCGGAAAACATAGTGATCAAATAAAAATAAAAACAAGAAATGATAAAAACACAGCGACTGAAAGCTATAAAGGATAATAACATAGATGTGGCTCCCATGGAGCTGACTGGCCTGGATTTGATCCACGGTCCAGTAGACAGATCTTCAATAAAGTCTTCTTTCTTCTTCTCCACGAACTCTCTCTCTCTTTCTCTTTTTCTTCTTCTGCTTTCACACTCTGCCTCTCTGCCCCTCCTTTCTTTTCTTCTCACTGTCTACTCTTCTCTCTGCTCTTCTTCTTCTTCTTTCATTTCTCTTCATCTGTCTTTTCTCTTTCGATCTCTCTACTGCTCTCTCTATTATTCTTCTGCTCAGGCTCACTCTTCTTTCTTCTTCTGATCTTTTCCTTCTTCTGGATCGTGCAGGCTCTAATTCACTCTCTGCTTCTGCCCCTTCTGCTTCGATCAGTCTTCTCCAGATGGAGGAGTCCTCTTTTTATAGCAGTTCCAGCAGGAGCAACACTGGGCGTGTGATTCCCACGCCTTCCCGTCCATAAGGTTCCTTCACGTGTCATCATCTTGTCAGCCCTTACAGCCTCAGATCACGTGCCCTTCTCAATTTTCTCGAGCAGATATTCTATCAGGTCAGACGAGGATGCACTGAGTAAGTTCAGAGATTGAACTGAGTTTGTACAGACATGATGCAGTATATAGGAAAGTATGAACATCGAGATTGAATACACAGACATGCCTTTACGAATGTACAGACTTTGTATCTAATGCGCAGAGCCATGTACAGACTTTGCAATGCCTAGTGTTAAAGCATGACAGCACAATGCACAAACAATGCGTATGCATGACACTATCCTCTGTATGCAGCAGAATATGTAGACTGCATTTAACAAATTGTGTACATTAAAACTGGATGCACGGACTTACTGATGCATCTTTATACGGACTGTAATGAACCCTGTACAGACTTCATTCATGCAAGCAAGATAGTGCATAAAGAACACGGGATGTGCATACTTGGTAGCATGCAATGTATAGACATGATGCACAAACTGTGCACATGCATAAAGAGCACTTGCTGTGTACAGACTTGCTCGATTATCAACAGATGAATGTATAGACTTTGCATATGCATGAGACGCTAAGTGAGACGGAGCAATGTATAGACTTAGCCGATGCAATGTTCACACGACCTTAGACGCTGAGTGAGACGATGGAGTTGTACAGACTATGCATATGATGTACATACTTTATATGCATAAGGCACATGATGCAACAATGTATAGACTTGAAATCAAGAGATGCACTGGCTGTACAGACTTGATAGCATGCATCGATGTACAGACTTGACCGAAGTAAAGTGCACGCAATGTACAGACTTGCTGAACATCAAGGCAACCGTGTTCAGACTTTACTGAAGAATGTACAGACTTGCTGGAAGTGCTAAAATGTACAGACTTCGTGGAAGTGCTAAAACAGTGAACGTAGGTAAAGATGGTAATGTATAGACATGCACATATGCATGAACAAGTGGCGATGTATAGACTTGGCCAATGTACAGACTTAGCAGCGAGATGCACACACATGCCGTCAACAAAATGATGTACAAACTTGAGAAACGATGCATAGACTTTCTGTGCATGCGAAGGACGTTGTACAGACTTTGAAGCATGTGAACACGGCGCCGTACAGACTTGAATGCTCCATGCACAAAGACGCTAAGTGAGACGGATCTTAACAAGTGTATAGACTTGAAAATGCATGAGAGACATGAAATGCATTGGCTTATCACATGCACAAACATATCAGCAGAGAATGTGCAGACTTGTGTTCATGCCTGAAACTAGAATGTGCAGACTTGTGTTCAGGCCTGAAACAACTGAATGCACTGTCCATACTTTTGAATGTATATATATGAATGCTTCATGATTTGACAAAATGAACATCACATGGTGACTCACAGTGTTTGACTCACATCAAACCTAATCATCAAAACCACAGGGGCACAACAATCTCCCCCTTTTTGATGATGGCAACACTGTGAGTCATTCTAATGACTCAAACTATTCTCCCCCTTTGACTTCATCAAAAAGAAAATAGTTTGAGAGAGCAAATGAAACCTGCATGCAATGAATGAATGAAAGTCTCCCCCTTTGGCAATAATCTCCCCCTTTGATAAATTCAAGAAGAAGGGGACATGTAGGATGGTAACAAGATCTCCCCCTTTATGAATTACAATGTAGCATGATTCATATGACAGGGAAGCTCCCCCTGAATAGATGGAGTCTTATGAGGTGAATGAGAAGGAGACCACAGGGGCATGTAGATTTGACAAAGGTTGCACAGTCAATTGAAGTAGATCGCAGATAGTCAGATGAAACACAGTCAAATACTGAGATCAAATGATAGCAGAAGAACTAAGCATAGTCAGAATGTTTTCAATAGAAGTGAAAGTTAAACACATTTAGCAAGATTTTCAAAGAGTATACCAATTTCATAAATCTAACGAATTTTCCAGCGAGTCTCCCATTATAAAGATTTATGAATAAACTTTATTGAACTCCATGGTTTAAAGATGATGTATACCAAGTTCGATAAAAAGTTCTGTACTTATATCTGAAATCAAGATCTAATAACAAATGAACCAAAAAATCATATGTACATCTTGATTAATCTCCCTCCATCTTACTCAATCATATTCAATGACTTCTTTAAGAAATACACTCTTAAGTATTGAGTTTAAACATGCGTGAAACCATTTGACCATATCAAGGGTTATAGCAGATTATCCTTTGCATTCTTTTTCAAATATTGCAATTTGTTCAACAAGAATTTTCATGCTACAAATTTCAAGAGCACTCAAGTTCAGTGCACATCTTGTAACTAGAGGATATACGTTGATCAGACGCCAATATCCCTAAGCACTTAGTGTGACTAACAGTCATGCTTTATAATTAACAGAGTTGACGGATCACCTCATGACATGTCTTTTCTCATTTCTTTGACGAGTGAGATATGTTTCTCAGTGAGTCAGCCATTGCTCTGCCTATTTTTCAATTAATTTTAGGCAGAGTTAACTAAGACACCTCATGACACAGTCCTTTGGACATGTGTTTCTCAGTGATCAAAGTCATTGCTCATGCAAGATTCAACAGATTTGACCCTTAGACATTTTCAGGAAGTTCAGATGTTTAAAAACAATACATATTTCATATATTTCATCCAAATAAAGTCATGATTTCCATATCTTCAGATTATAGAAGATTTAACAAGACTTAACATGAATCAGTTGGTTAAGGTTTATTAAAGTTGATTCAGATATTTTTCAGGACATTTATAGCCAACCTAACTGAATACATTAAATGTAAACCATTTTGATCTTTCTGATGTTCATAAATCTGTGTAATAGAAGATTCCTTATTGAAGTAGTTATTCAGATTTATGAGCAAGGTATACAATTTGAGATCTTCTCAATTGTAGCTATATCAAGAAAGCTTTCAGAAACAGCCAAAGTATCAATGATACCAATTGATGGTATATGACGCAGGAAGAGCATAGGCTGATGAATGAGTGATAGTGTGGTTGTGCATGAGGAATATCGGTTGAATAGCCAATCAATCAGAAGTTATCAGGGTAGAAGAAGCCAATTATGCATGAAGCACTCCCCCTGTCTAGATGCCATGATTGAAGTTAAATTCAGACTAGTGAAATGGTTGACTCCCTCTAACTAAATGCATTGAATCAACATATATGTCATGAAGACAGTGCATGGGACTTTATGTACGGGATGTCATGAACTATGCTTATGGATGCATCGGGGGCATATGTAGTCCTATCAGATTTTCAGTGACTATGCAAGACACATGTGGCATGAAGACATGCAATAGCTAGACAGACTCCCCCTAAATACATGCAATGTTTGCACTGAAGATTGAACATATGATTTTGTGACTCATGCAGCAACATGACCTATGGTACTAGGCGAAGAACTTGGTTTAACGGACCATCTCACACATTGTAAGAATCTCCAGACAGATTTCACCTGCCTTTTGGTAGCTTACCATTTAATATACCATTGTGGTCATGCATGACAATGCAATACCAACAGTCCTAAGTGCATCAGATTTTCAATGACTGTATGTCAAATGCATGGACACATCAAACAAGATATGCAGTTATCCAAAGTTCACAATTTCAGATAACAGAGTTTAGGATAAGTTTTCAGAACTGACCTGAATAGTGCAATCCTAGGGGTTTCATTCTTGAGTGCCTTGGATTATTACCCCTTTTTATTCATTTCCAAGGCACACCTGCAATAATTGGATTATTTTAATCCAGCAGGAACCCAAACAGCCTTGGGTCCTGTACTACTCCCTGCAGGTGATCTAAACAATTTCTTAGCAAGATGATCATCAAAGTTCATCAAATAACAAGTATCCATGGAGTGACCAGATTTTTCACAATATCTACATGAAGCAACAGATTTTCTGGTCCTGTAATGCATGTCAATAGCAGTCTGAGATCCGTGAACACAAGCGTGAAGTTTTCTGCTGTTCTCATAGAAATTTTGTTTCTCATTGACTGACAACCAACATTCCGCAGACTTATGACCTGACTTGCCATAGTTAAAACATGAAAAATTCACAGGTCTTTTGGCAGAGAATTTAAAAGATTTGTCATTAACATGGCTTCCTTGGGCATGCCAACAGTCCTTGACTGTATGGCCATGCTTTCCACATTGAGAACAGCTAACTGGATTTCTTTTGAAAGAGCCTGACCAGCATTCGGTGGCCTTGTGACCAGATTTGTTACAATTATAGCAAGTGATGTGCTGGTTTACAGGAACAAGTTTGTTCTTATTAAAACCATGTTAGTTTGTAGAGAATTTTGTATGATATGAACGTGATCTTTTCTTACCACTTGTAAACCAACATTGAGCAGCCGTGTGTCCTACTTTTCCACAGTAAAAATAATTTATTTTCTTTCTTTGAAAAACATGATTTCTAATAAGAATTTTCTATGCAGTAGTAGCAGCTAGGTCATCTAATTCAAACAACTTACACTCATGCATCATATGACCTATCTTATTGCAATAAAAACACTGCACATTCTTTTTCTTTTTAAACTGAATTTTATGAGAAGTTTTTTCACAACAATTTTTCTTTTTCTTTTGTTCAGCCCCGTGCTTATGGATGTTCTGAGATTTCTTAGGAGAAATACATTTTGAGGTACTAGCACATTCTGAACTTTTCACAAAAATCATTTGTTCTTTTCCTTTCATACTTCTCTCATTATCCGGATTAAAACCTAATCCTTCTTTCTGAATGTTCACAATATTTCCCAGTAGTTTATCCAGATTCTCTTTTCCCTTAACAAATTTAGACAATGATTTATTCAAATCAGCAATTTCACATTTAAGTGAAGTGATCTGTGTTTCAGAGTTTGTTAGATCTTCTTCACAGGTGAGAATTTGTTTCGGCATGGCATCATTCAGATTTTTCAAAATTTGAATCTCATGCAGAAGTTTTTGTTCTTTTTCATCATTAAGTTTAATTTCAGCACATTTTTCCCATTCAACATTCATGCATCTTTTAGTAGCAACAATGTTCAATACCATCAACTTCTTATTCTGATCTTTCAACAATTTATTTTCATCAATCAAATTATTTTGATCCACAGTTTTCAAATTCTCATTCACTTGTTGTTTAGATATTTCTAACTCAGAATTTCTATTCTTCAATTCTTCTAATTTTTCTTTCAGAGAGTCAATTTCACATTTCAGTTCTCTTATTTCGTACAACATCTCCTTTTTCATTTTTCTCTTTTCAGTCTTAAGAGATTTGTATTCTTCTAACAGGTTTTCATACATTTCTACCAATTCATCAAATGAGGGGTCTTCTGATCCGGAGCTTACTTGAGATGATGAATCTTCATTAATGTGACTACTGCTATGATCACTCCGGTTGGCCATCAGACATTCCTCTTCTTGTTCCCCATTTGTAGCCGTGATTCTATCAAGAATTTCTTTTCCAGAAACGCACCTAAGAATAAAAGGAAATCTGTCAGTATTAACTGCAGCTTGCAAAATATTAAGAACTGTGACATTATCACGGTTCTTTACTCTGTCCTCTCTAGACCACTTGGTCTCATCATGAGGTAATTGGTGTGGGCCTTTGGAAACCAAACTCCATAGATTTGGGTCGATGGAGTTCATATAAAGAAATAGGCCGCCAATACAATTACTAAAATTAGAACCATCAAACGCAAACGGACGATCCATTAAGACAGATAGCAAATAGATTCAACGCACAAAGCAATCGAATAGACTCAGATCAATGAGTTAGAAAGCAATATCAGAAGAATGCACCGCACTGGCACTGTAAAGCACGAAATCAAATCAGCAGGATCCTCTGCAAATCGTTGGATCTGGAAGTCAGAGACTGCTCTGATACCAAATGATAGGACCAGTGCGATGGATACAGAGGGGGGGTGAATGTATCCCTCTTCAAAATTGCCCAAATAAAAGCCTGTAGCTAGACACAGTTACGGAATAAAAACCATTGAGCTCTTCAAGACGAGATTTCAAGACACACTTGATCAACCAGTTGGACTGCAACAATGCAGGCACCTGAGCAAGTCTAAGCCGAGACAGAATCAAATTGAAACAGTGTGTGCCATAAAGCATTCAAGCAGATGACTCATTAGAGACGGTCCTAGCCATGCATCTAGCGCTAAGCAGATAAAAGAACAAACCACGAAGACAATAAATTTCTAGGTGGTTCGGTCCACAGACCTACGTCCACCCCTCACTCCAAACCGGAGTGAGGCTTCCACTAGCAAATGCTAGAACCGCAGACTCAGTCTGCAAACAGGTGCTGCCTAACAGCTAGACCAGGGGAACAACCTCCCCTCTTCCTCCATGATGTGGCATAGCCCGAGGATGACTAAATATGCAATGAACAACCTAGGACCTAGATCCACAAGCATACAAGCTCTCCAATGATTCTCACAATAGCGTCTTACTCACACGGCACACGCTATCACCCGGCGGGGCCGGGGGATGATGGCAAGGGTCCGAGGGGGGGGACCCAATGAATCTAATGGACTTAGTGGGCTTAGGCTGACCCCAAAGAGTCTAGGATTCCCAACTTACTGGGCGGCTGGTCCGCAGGGCGGGGTTTGGGGGTGGCACTCTCTCCCGGTCCGCGGTGGGCACTAACAAATGAACATACAAGTACGGGCCCTCTTCTCACCGTCCGACGAGCATTCAAAGCAATACTAAACTTGCAGAAGTAAGGCTATCAAGGTTAGTACCAGAGGCTCACCTGATCGGTGTGAAGACACCGATCCCGCTCGGAGACGAGGGCGCGCCGGGAGGCGAGGGTATATACCCGATCGCCGCGGTGATGTAGCTTGACCTAAAAGTGTAAAGAGTACAACACTACGCCTCTCGCAGGAGGGATGATATTGGGGTGGGGATTAAGTTAATTACAACCAAAACTACCTCCACGCAGGGAGGGGCCTTCAGCCGGCCAAGCGGGGTGAGGAATTATGCAAAGAGGATCGACTTTCCGAGCTCCGCCGGTTCTGCCTTTCTTCTATATTTCTGGACAGGGGGTCGAATTTGACGCCACCAAAAATTCCACCGAGCTCAGAACCTGATGAGACTTGTGCCAAAAGTTTGCTAACGGACCAAGGATGATCTCTGAATTTTTACTGAGCCTGGTAAAGTCATTGCTGGCCGGGGCAGAGTCTGGAAACGGACTGATTGGTTCTGCCTCTGTCTGGTGCAGAACAACATGGCTAGTTGCAGAGGGTGCCACGATCACTACCAAGCTCTGATTGAAGCAAGACCTGAACCGTGGTCAAGTATTCTTTCTGTCGGCACTGACGGCGAGGTCGGCAGATGTCGGAGAAGACCGGGACGATCAGATGAGTAGAGGGGTGTCAGTTCTGGCTCCTGTAAACTGACCTGACACACTTGGAGTGGAAAATTTGTAACTTGAGATGTCGATGTCCAAATGCATCTTTACTTCTTGAGGAGGAAAGAGGACTTTAGAGGGAAGAACTTTACTGAAGAACACTTGATCTGAATCCCAAAAGGTTCGTCGTGGTCGGGCTTCCAATCTCGCTCTGGTTCTCTTCCTGGGGTCTTCTGCGCAGTCAAGGGAGATCAGCTCCTGCGGACAGCTCCGACCTCGGAAGCCGGCGAGACCACCACCGTTGGAAAGATAACTCGCAGACGATTCCAGCAATGTAGGCCTTGCCACCTAGATCTTTGAAGGAGGGTCGTAGCTGCCTCTGCAAGTGACTGCAACTCTGCTGCCTGAAACAGGGACAGAATGAGGAGAAGAAGAAGATGTGGAGAAGGGGATGGCCAAGAGAGTGAATGGGGGAGAGTGTATCTAATGGCTCTAGGAGGGAGATTTGTGATGTTTTGGGGTTGTGGAGGTTAGGGAGAAGAAGGTGGGGAGGGCGAAATGGGCTGGAGAGGAGGGCTGGAGCTGCAAGTGGTGGTGGTGAGAGGGAGAGTGAACACAAGAGAGAAGGTGAGTGTGAGTAGAGGTGGGGGCGAACTTGGCCTTGGGGGGGGGAGAGAGGGGTTCGACCTAGGGAGGAGAGGGTGAGGGGAGATGGGAGGGAGATTCAAATGGGCCTAGGAAAGAGATCCTTCAGCCTTGGGGAGGTGGGGAGGTGCTTAGGGAAGTGGAGGGTGGTAGGTGGTGGTTGGGAAGTAGGGCTTAGATTGGTGGAGGGGCCTTGGGACTAGGAGGGGAGTTAATGGAGGGTTGTGGGAAGTTGTGGAGTATTAAAGGAGGTAGGTGGGAGGAGAGAGGGGAGGTTCGCCCCTTTCCTTGTGGGAGAGAGAAGGAGAGCTAGAGAGAGAGAGAGAAGTGGAGTAATGAGAGGCTTGAAAGGGATTTCTTCAATATTCATCAAAAGTTGTTACAATGAGAGGGAGGGGAGGCCTATTTATAGGCTCCATACTTTCATATGACCATAATGACCCTGACAAGCTAACTAATGACCAAAGCAGTCCAAGGGAGGGGTGCCCCTGGGCCTAGCCCACTAGTTGGGCCCAATAGCTTAACAAACCAACATAATGACACATGACTTTGGTAGATAACCTACTAACCTAGTTACATGACTCAAATAATAGGAAAATTACATGGTTTAAGACTCAAATAAAATATAAAAATTACATGACTAGACTCACAAACACATGACGAACATAATGGCATAAGTCGACGATGATTCGAGCCTCAAAAAAGTGGAGGGGCAAGGGATGCCCCCATCATACCCCCGGGGTGGGGAGAACTCGACCCCGTCGAGTATGGGTCCACCTGGCGATAGTACTAGCTCCAGAATGTCGAGGTCAAGTCGCAATAGGTCCTCCCGACTCGCCCAAGTATCCTCAATCGGGCGACGGTTCTTTCACCTAACCAGGTAGCGCCGATACACCTTGTGCCTATTAATGATACTCTGCTCATCCAGTATTGCCTCTACCTGCTCTCGTCGGTCTCTCAAGCTATGAAGTGGAGTCCCACCGGGAGTGTCTCTCTCAAGGGGGGGTAAAGGCTCGAGCTCCTCACTGGGTTCCACCGCGGGGCCCTTGTAGGGTACCAGGTCCGCGACATTGAAAGTAGGGTGTACCCCAAAACCCTCAGGTAGGTCAAGCTCATAAGCATTACTGCCAAGTCGTCTCAGAACTCGAAAGGGTCCCGAACCTCGTGCCCTCAACTTGGAGGCAGGCCCTGGAAGGAGCCGCTCCGTCCTCACCATCACCGAATCTCCCACTTGGAACTCGCAGTGGTGCCGATGAGCATCTTCCCGCCTTTTGTAAGTCTCATTGCTCTTTCCTATATGCTTGCGAGAATGCGTATGCCATGCACTATGATGTGATGTTGGTGTGCAAAGGTGGACCTGGGCAGCCAAATGTAGACCGATCACACTTTGATTCCATGAAGACTGTGACAGACTTAGGAGGGCCGGGACATCCATAGATGAACCTTTTATGCATGGGTGTGACAAATGTAGGGGGACCCGGACATCCATGTATGCTCCTCTCATGCTTAATACTCATGATGAATGAAGGTGGGCCAATACATCCAAATACGGTCCACTTATGCTTCCTACTTGACATGTGGGTGATGTGAATGAATGTATCCGACTTATGAATCATGCCAAGTGGTGTGGTAAGCCTAGACACATGCATGTTTATCCCAAAGGTGACTTCCATGTGCATATATGTGAGATGACCTTTGAACTTCCATGTGAATGGGTCGAAGGGATCTAAGAAGGTGGGCATTATGGAGAGGAGCTCTTCCTTGTCTCCTAGGCATATGTTGTTTATGGTGATGGTTCCCTTTGTGGGGCCTGAGTCTTGGAAGAGTTGGGCTTGGTCAAACATGGTTGGTTGGGGTAGAGAAAGGTGGGTTGTGGGTAAGGTGGGCGGGTCACATGGGTAACTGGGCTCCCATTGGAAGGGATCAAAGGGGTCATGGATTGGGCTTCCTAGAGGAAGGAACTCCATACCCACAAGGTCCATACAAGGTGGGTCATCCTCTTCTAATGAAGTAATTTGGTCGAAGCTCTTGGGAGGTAGATCGACCATGAGGGAAGAGCTTGGCTTTCTACCCGAGATAAGAAGCTCCAATTTGAGGAGATAGTCGGGCTCATCGGGTGTGGGGAGGAATAATAGAAGGTCACTAGTGTAGCAACCAATGGTGCACATCGAGGTGATAGACCCAACATATAGGTGTAGGAGGTCAAGGCTCCTAGGTTGTTCGGTCATGGGGGTCAACATGCTAGTCAACTCTAATTGCCATGCTAAGCCCTTGAGAAGGTCCCCAAGTGTCTCCACTTGATAAGATGATTGGATGGTGGTGCAATAGGAGTTGAAGGGCACTATGGGGAGGTGTCGCTCCTAGGAAGGGTAGGCCATGATCGGGTGAGCTGGGCTCTCTTTTAACCATCTAGCCAAGGACCCACTTATGATGAGTTCACTCCCTACTAGAAGAGAGGGCATAGAGTGAAGATCGTGATGCAAGGCTTTGTCCTCATCTTGGGCATGTGTTTCTTTCAAGGTGGGAGTTGGATCCGGGATGTTCACCACTATGGGGCTGGGTGTCAGGATTATGGGTTCTTCTTCCAAGAAGGTGGGTAGGTACTTTGTGGGTGAGGTGATGATGATTGGCGCATGGTGCATCCGGGGTGGTGAACGAGGTCGGATTTGGGTTGGGGTTGGAAGTGGAAGTAGTGGTGGCCTAGGTTGGGGTAAGATTGGGGTTGGAAGAGGAAGGTGGGGTGGGTGTGGAGGCTTGATTTGATTGGTTTTGGGAGGTGTGTCCCTTTTAGGGGGCGATAGAGGGGTAGTGGTGGGGGCCAAGGGGATTTGTGGGGTCAAGGTTTGGTGATGGATTTGGGATTGGGGGGTGGTGGCCATCATGGGCTTCGGTGGAGGGGTGGGCACGGAGCGCACATGGGCTGGTGGAGCTATGGTTGTGGTGAGGACTTGGAGGTAGGGTGTACATGTAGTGGTGGGAGATGTGGGAAGTGGTGGGGATTGGGTGATTGGGGTCTTGGGTTGGCCAAGGGGAAATGAAGGAGTTGAAATGCTCTTTGGGCTTTGGTGCTCGGAATGGGAGGGGAAAATATATCTATCCCTAAGTTGTTCCTTCATGTCTCCCCATGTTGTGAGGGGAGCTTCCCTTCTAATTATCCTTAAGCCTTCAATTTTCAACCAATGAGTGTGGGCCCGTTTGGTAAGTTGTAATTTGGAAAATCAGACTTTCTCATCCTCGGACATGGGATACCAAGTGAAGTAATGATCCATGGAAGCCTCCCATTCTAAATACTCATTATGATGAGTCCCATCAAAGATGAGAGGTGAGGGAGGAGCCCTACTATCATTCATCCTTGGGGCGGGCCAATTTTCTTCTAGTTGATCAAGTCGTCTAGATAGGTTATCAAGCTTGCCATTGGCATGGGTCAAGGTTTTCATGAGGTAACTGACGTGGCCAGGGAAGTCATGGGTGTTAGTGGTAGGTATCCCTTGGGGTTTTGGATTCATGGTGGTATTTAGAAGAGGATGGATTGACTTGATAATGGACTCCACTACGAGTGGTCATGCAAAGTTGGGTGGGCTATGCAAGGGTGTGCGGATGCACCTATGAAAGACTTAGTGTGACCCAAGACTAGACTTGTAAGGACAAGCCTATAACTTGGCTCTGATACCACTTGATGTGGCACAGCCCAAGGATGACTAAATATGCAATGAACAACCTAGGACCTAGATCCACAAGCATACAAGTTCTCCAATGATTCTCACAATAGCGTCTTACTCACACGGCACACGCGATCACCCGGCGGGGCCGGGGGATGATGGCAAGGGTCCGAGGGGGGGGACCCAATGAATCTAATGGACTTAGTGGGCTTAGGCTGACCCCAAAGAGTCTAGGATTCCCAACTTAGTGGGCGGCTGGTCCGCAGGGCGGGGTTTGGGGGTGGCACTCTCTCCCGATCCGCGGTGGGCACTAACAAATGAACATACAAGTACGGGCCCTCTTCTCACCGTCCGACGAGCATTCAAAGCAATACTAAACTTGCAGAAGTAAGGCTATCAAGGTTAGTACCAGAGGCTCACCTGATCGGTGTGAAGACACCGATCCCGCTCGGAGACGAGGGCGTGCCGGGAGGCGAGGGTATATACCCGATCGCCGCGGCGATGTAGCTTGACCTGAAAGTGTAAAGAGTACAACACTACACCTCTCGCAGGAGGGATGATATTGGGGTGGGGATTAAGTTAATTACAATCAAAACTACCTCCACGCAGGGAGGGGCCTTCAGCCGGCCAAGCGGGGTGGGGAATTATGCAAAGATGATCGACTTTCAGAGCTCCGCCGGTTCTACCTTTCTTCTGTATTTCTGGATAGGGGGTCGAAGTTGACGCTGCCAAAAATTCCACCGAGCTCAGAACCTGATGAGACTTGCGCCAAAAGTTTGCTAACGGACCAAGGATGATCTCTGAATTTTTACTGATCCTGGTACAGTCATTGCTGGCTGGGGCAGAGTCTGGAAACGGATTATTGGTTCTGCCTCTGTCTGGTGCAGAACAATGTGGCTGGTTGAAGAGGGTGCCACGATCACTACCAAGCTCTGATTGAGGTAACACCTGAACCTTTGGAACCATGGTCGAGTCTTCTTTCTGTCGGCACTGACGGCGAGGTCGGCAGATGTCGGAGAAGACCGGGACGATCAGATGAGTAGAGGGGTGTCGGTTCTGGCTCCTGTAAACTGACCTGACACACTTGGAGTGGAAAATTTGTAACTTGAGATGCCGATGTCCAAATGCATCTCTGCTTCTTGAGGAGGAAAGAGGACTTTAGAGGGAAGAACTTTACTGAATAACACTTGATCTGAATCTCAAAAGGTTCGTCATGGTCGGGCTTCCAATCTTGCTCTGGTTCTCTTCCTGGGGTCTTCTGCGCAGTCAAGGGAGATCAGCTCCTGCGGACAGCTCCGACCTCGGAAGCCGGTTAGACCACCACCGTTGGAAAGATAACTCGCAGACGATTCCAGCAATGTAGGCCTTGACACCTGGATCTTTGAGGGACGGTCGTAGCTGCCTCTGCAAGTGACTGCAACTCTGCTGCCTGAAACAGGGACAGAATGAGGAGAAGAAGAAGATGTGGAGAAGGGGATGGCCAAGAGAGTGAATGGGGGAGAGTGTATCTAATGGCTCCAGGAGGGAGATTTGTGATGTTTTGGGGTTGTGGAGGTTAGGGAGAAGAAGGTGGGGAGGGCGAAATGGGCTGGAGAGGAGGGCTGGAGCTGCAAGTGGTGGTGGTGAGAGGGAGAGTGAACACAAGAGAGAAGGTGAGTGTGAGTAGAGGTGGGGGCGAACTTGGCCTTGGGGGGGGGAGAGAGGGGTTCGACCTAGGGAGGAGAGGGTGAGGGGAGATGGGAGGGAGATTCAAATGGGCCTAGGAAAGAGATCCTTCAGCCTTGGGGAGGTGGGGAGGTGCTTAGGGAAGTGGAGGGTGGTAGGTGGTGGTTGGGAAGTAGGGCTTAGATTGGTGGAGGGGCCTTGGGACTAGGAGGGGAGTTAATGGAGGGTTGTGGGAAGTTGTGGAGTATTAAAGGAGGTAGGTGGGAGTTGGATTTGAATGAGAGGGAGGGGGGAGGAGAGAGGGGAGGTTTGCCCCTTTCCTTGTGGGAGAGAGAAGGAGAGCTAGAGAGAGAGAGAGAAGTGGAGTAATGAGAGGCTTGAAAGGGATTTCTTCAATATTCATCAAAAGTTGTTACAATGAGAGGGAGGGGAGGCCTATTTATAGGCTCCATACTTTCATATGACCATAATGACCCTGACAAGCTAACTAATGACCAAAGCAGTCCAAGGGAGGGGTGCCCCTGGGCCTAGCCTACTAGTTGGGCCCAATAGCTTAACAAACCAACATAATGACACATGACTTTGGTAGATAACCTACTAACCTAGGTACATGACTCAAATAATAGGAAAATTACATGGTTTAAGACTCAAATAAAATATAAAAATTACATGACTAGACTCACAAACACATGACGAACATAATGGCATAAGTCGACGATGATTCGAGCCTCAAAAAAGTGGAGGGGCAAGGGATGCCCCCATCACTCCAACCCGGAGGGCAACCCTAGTGACACACAATCACTAGAAACCAGAGACAAACGTCTCTCTTCCTCCAGACCAGGAGGGAACCCACAGGTAGCAACCACTACCTGCAAACTCGGAGTCAAAGACTCCCTTCCTCTGAAACCCAGAGGGAACCACTAGTGACACAGAGTCACGAGCAAATCGGAGAACAGATCTCCCTTCCTCTGAAACCCAGAGGGAACCACAAGTGACACCTAGTCACTTGTAAACCAGATATCACAGACCTCTCTTCCTCCACACCAGAGGGAACCACTAGTGACACACAGTCACTAGCACACCGGAGAACAAATCTCCCTTCTCCTGAGACAACAGGAGGAACCCCGATCTCAAACCAGAGAATCGAAAAACATAGTGATCAAATAAAAATAAAAACAAGAAATGATAAAAACACAGCGACTGAAAGCTGTAAAGGATAATAACATAGATGTGGCTCCCATGGAGCTGACTGGCTTGGATTTGATCCACGGTCCAGTAGATAGATCTTCAATAAAGTCTTCTTTCTTCTTCTCCACGAACTCTCTCTCTCTTTCTCTTTTTCTTCTTCTACTTTCACACTCTGCCTATCTGCCCCTCCTTTCTTTTCTTCTCACTGTCTACTCTTCTCTCTGCTGTTCTTCTTCTTCTTTCTTTTCTCTTCTTCTATCTTTTCTCTTTCGATCTCTCTGCTGCTCTCTCTAATCTTCTTCTGCTCAGGCTCACTCTTCTTTCTTCTTCTGATCTTTTCCTTCTTCTGGATCGTGCAGGCTCTAATTCACTCTCTGCTTCTGCCCCTTCTGCTTCGATCAGTCTTCTCCAGATGGAGGAGTCCTCTTTTTATAGCAGTTCTAGCAAGAGGAACACTGGGCGTGTGATTCCCACGCCTTCCCGTCCAGAAGGTTCCTCCACGTGTCATCATCTTGTCAGCCCTTCCAGCCTCGGATCACGTGCCCTTCTCAATTTTCTCGAGCAGATATTCTGTCAGGTCAGACGAAGATGCACTGAGTAAGTTCAGAGATTGAACTGAGTTTGTACAGACATGATGCAGCATATAGGAAAGTATGAACATCGAGATTGAATACACAGACATGCCTTTACGAATGTACAGACTTTGTATCTAATGCGCAGAGCCATGTACAGACTTTGCAAGGCCTAGTGTTAAAGCATGATAGCACAATGCACAAACAATGCGTATGCATGACACTACCCTCTGTATGCAGCAGAACATGTAGACTGCATTTAACAAATTGTGTACATTAAAACTAGATGCACGGACTTACTGATGCATCTTTATACGGACTGCAACGAACCCTGTACAGACTTCATTCATGCAAGCAAGACAGTGCATAAAGAACACGGGATGTGCATACTTGGTAGCATGCAATGTATAGACTTGATGCACAAACTGTGCACATGCATAAAGAGCACTTGCTGTGTACAGACTTGCTCGATTATCAACAGATGAATGTATAGACTTTGCATATGCATGAGACGCTAAGTGAGACGGAGCAATGTATAGACTTAGCCGATGTAATGTTCACACGACCTTAGACGCTAAGTGAGACGATGGAGTTGTACAAACTATGCATATGATGTACAGACTTTATATGCATAAGGCACATGATGCAACAATGTATAGACTTGAAATCAAGAGATGCGCTGGCTGTACAAACTTGATAGCATGCATCGATGTACAGACTTGACCGAAGTAAAGTGCACGCAATGTACAGACTTGCTGAACATCAAGGCAACCGTGTTCAGACTTTACTCAAGAATGTACAAACTTGCTAGAAGTGCTAAAATGTACAGACTTCGTGGAAGTGCTAAAATAATGAACGTAGGTAAAGATGGGAATGTATAGACTTGCACATATGCATGAACAAGTGGCGATGTATAGACTTGGCCAATGTACAGACTTAGCAGTAGGATGCACACACATGCCGTCAACAAGATGATGTACAGACTTGAGAAACGATGCATATACTTTGTGTGCATGCGAAGGACGTTGTACAGACTTTGAAGCATGTGAACACGGCGCTGTACAGACTTGAATGCTCCATGCACAAAGATGCTAAGTGAGATAGATCTTAACAAGTGTATAGACTTGAAAATGCACGAGAGACATGAAATGCATTGGCTTATCACATGCACAAACATATCAGCAGAGAATGTGCAGACTTGTGTTCATGCCTGAAACTAGAATGTGCAGACTTGTGTTCATGCCTGAAACAACTGAATGCAATGTCCATACTTATGAATGTATATATATGAATGCTTCATGATTTGACAAAATGAACATCACATGGTGACTCACAGTGTTTGACTCACATCAAACCCAATCATCAAAACCACAGGGGAACAACATATCAGACGCCAGTACCCCTTGATACTCAACATGATGGACCATTCTGCCTATAATCAAATTCAACAGGAATGATTTGTACCTTTTTGTGTGAAGGTACACGTTTATGAGACGCAGGTACCCCCAGGTACTCAGTGAAACCACCCTACTATTTTGATCTTTTATATAGAGATAACTGATACACATCATGACATACGTGTTGTCCATTTCTTTGATGGATCACTCAGTTTCTCAGTGCTTTACCAGTCATTGCTCTGCCAATGTTATTTTTGAAATATTTTTCAATATTTTTCAATATTTTTCTTAGCTGTCCTCTTTTTGTTTTAGAATGACTTGTTTAAGGACAATACACATACTTAGCCTTCTCTAACAGGATTTCAGGTGAGTTTTCAGATTTTAGACACAATTAACTTTGTCTGACATGTAATAAAATAAGAGTTGAGAGTTATTATCAATTATCAACACTCTTATTTACTGATTGCAATCTTTAAACTCTAAAGTTTATAAAATTTAAACCATTAAGTCAGTCTTTAAGCAATTAAAATTCTTATAAAGGAACAAGTCTATTTTCTATTGCTTAAGAATTAGAACTGACTAATAGATTGCCATATTGTCAGACTCAACTCATCAGGGTCAAGGGCTTTAATGAATTCAAGAGAGAAAAGAATTTGAGTTTTAATGAAGTTGATGACCTCTCTGAATTACATACAACACTCCCCCTGTCTATATGCATGTGATTTTGCAAGTGAATGGGAAGAATTAGAGGAGAGAGAGCTTAGACATAGTCATGGCTGAATGATATGCAGTGAGGATCACTTCTTTTTAGATTTTTCAAAATTGATGATCTGCAATACACTGCTCTACATGCATGCTTATGCAATGACTCTCCTTCAGATATTTCCTGAACATGAATGTCATGAACATTATGCACAGATAACCAAACTCCCCCTAACAATATGCAATAAGTGAGGTTTCTTAATGCAACATATGCAATATCATTATGCAGGGAAGTTGACAAATATGTATCATAGCAAGAATGTATAATGCATTCATCAAAGGAGTTGTCATGATATGCAAGCATCCGGAGCACACAAATTCAGAAGATAGAATTTAAACTGAGTTTTCAGAACTAACCTGAATAGTTCACTCCTGGGGGGGTTTCACTTGTGAGTGCCTTGGATTATTAACCCCTTTATTCATCAGCTTCCAAGGCACACCTGTAGCACATTAATCATTTTGATCTTGCAGGAACCCAAGCAGTCTTGGGTCCTATATTAGCAGTGACACTCCTAGCAGGTTTTCTCAACAAGTTTTTAGCTTGTTTATCATCAAAACACATGATATGACAATTATACATAGAATGCCCAACCTGCCCACAATAATGACATGATGTAACAGCCTTTGAGTTCTTTTTGTGAACATGATTATAATCATGGAATCTATGTGGATAAACATGGAAATTTCTGTTACTTAAATGAAATTTTGGTTTACCATAACCTTCCCACCAGCATTCTGAAGCTCGGTGACCTAGTTTTCCACATTCAAAACATATAGGAATCTTTTCTTTGAAAGCAGATTTATTTCTACCAAAATCATTTCTGTTTGCAGGGAATTTGGTAATTTCAGAATTAAATTTCTTTCCCTGAACATGCCAACAATCTTTTGCCCTATGGCCTGGCTTCCCACAATTGAAGCACCTAACACGCTGATTTATGACAGCAGATTTATTCTTATTGATAACATTCTGATGGACATGATTAACATGAGGATAGAATTTTCTCTTGCCTTCAGCTGACCAGCACTGAACAGCAACATGTCCCATTTTTCCACAATTATAGCAATGAATTTTCTTTTCCCTAGAGACATGCTTTCTAACCTGATTGTTTTGTTCAGTAGTTAAGTCATCCTTTTCCATCAAATTACACTCATGCATCAGATGACCGAACTTGTGACAGTAATGACAGATCATTTTCTTTTTAGATGCATGTGAGTGTGTGGGTAGAACATACAAAGTGGGGACATGAACATGTTGGTTCTTTTCTTTTTATTTTTCTGTTGTTTTCTTTTGAGCAGATGACTGATAACCAGGAATGTTCTGAGGGCTGTGAGAAGTAGAGCTAGAAACAAAGGATGTCTGAATTTTATTTTCAAAATTCTTTTTATTTACAGGGTTATAGCCTAACCCCTCCTTCTGAAAGTTGACCTTTGTTCCCAGCAATTTATTCAGATTATCTTGCCCACTAACAAATTTTGACAAGGAATTATTCAAATCCTTAATTTCATTTTCCAGAGAAACGATGTGTATTTCATAACTGGCAATCTCTTGTTCATTGCAATTTACACATTCGCTTAGCACCTTGTTTGCAGTTTTATATTCCTCAACTTCTTGTTCCAGATTTCTCAATTTTTCAGATTCTTCAATGTAAACAGATTTTCCTTTTTCTAAGAAAAGAAGTTTCTCTGACATAGCAGTGTTCAACTGCTTCAATCCTTCAACCTCTTTAGTTAATTTGTCATTTTTTGATTTAAGATTTTCAGTTTCTTCAACAGAGCCTTTATCAATTTTCATTGAGCTCATTTTATCATTCAGCTCTTCCTCTATCTGTTCAAGCTCCAGAGTCTTGTTTTACAGATCTCTGTTTTCTTCCTTTAGGGAAACAATTAACTCCTTCTGCCATTCTAAATTTGAGTGAAGATTTTCATTTATTTCCTTGAGAAATGGACACTCATTTCATGCAGATTTACCAAAACATATTGTTTGAGCCTGGAGTTTTTCATATTGTTTCCTAAGACATTCATTTTCAGATTTTAGAACATCCAATTTAAAGCTAACACATTCAAATTCTTTCAACAGTTTTTCATTCTGAACTAAATTATTAAAATGAACCTGATCATCATCAATCGAGCTAAGTTTTTCTTTTAGTTCAGAAATTTCACATACAAGTTCTTGATTTTCTTCTTTAAATAAGCCAATTTGTTTCTTAAGCACTTGGACTTCAGACAAGCATGCATCATAGGACTGTTTTCGTTTTAAGTAATTTTCACATGAGGACTCCGAACTATTCAGATCAATTTTCTTTTTCAATTTTTTATATTGTTTTCTTAACATCTCATGTGACTCAAGTAACTCACCATATGCACCCTGCCAATCATCTAAAGTATAATTCTCGAAGAGGTTTACCTCATCATCATCCACTTCTTCATTTTGGCTGCCACTTTGATTTCTTCCGTTAGCCATCATGCAGCTGTCCTCATTTCTCCTCTGAGCTAGCTTCAGGTTATCCAGAATATCCTTAGCGGACCTGCAGTCATGAAAACAAGAATGTAGGGCCTTGTCAGTAGCTTCATTCATTAAATTCAAAACTCTCTGATTCTCTCCATGCCTTGATCTGTGACTGTTAGTCCATTTGGATTCTTTCTTTGGTAGTCTGTGAGGACCGTGTGAAATTAACTTCCACAGATCTGGATCAAACAGTTTCACAAAATTATGGAGACTGCTAACACACGAGTTAAAATCAGAGCCATTGAAAATCGGTGGAGAACCCACGGAATAAATCGGCAAACAGATCAATGCACCAAAAGATGACAGGATCCTCTGCAGATCGTTGGATCTGATCAGACAGAAATCTGGCTCTGATACCCATTGTTGGGACGGTGCGATGGATAGAGAGGGGGGTGAATGTATCTGTCATGCCCTGAGCCTTTATTACAGCGGAAGACTCACTCGGGGAGCGCAAACAGCCGGCATGGTAAGCCTCTTGCAAGCAAGAATCAATCAGAGCGCGAGACAATCACACAAGTAAATGCAATTGCACAAGATTTAATCAACTTCAACTTCATATCATAATGCTCAATATTTAAAGATACAATCACTAATTTGATTTTCACTCTACTAGACTCAGGAAATAGGAAAATTACATTGACTCAATCTAGACATTATAGACTTCCTAAGTCTTCGCTCATCTTTAATCGCTCTCGAATCCGCTACTTGAATAATCCGAATCCGAACCCGACTCAATTTCATTTCCTGAAAAAGATTGGAAATAGGTAATGAGCACACTTGTCCAGTAGGTATCTTCGCATCAACATGAAGGCACTATTAAAGTGATTAACATTTTCGCTCTAAATAAATAAGGTAAAATCATGCAATGCGATGATCATGCGATTAAATCAAAGTAACAAGACTATCATATAAGATGTAATGAGAACAAGAATGAACTAGTAAGAATAGGATAAGAACATGATATTGGCCTTTCATGAATAAGAATATATCGAGAATGTACTAGCAAGCCACATATTCCTCACTTTAGCATCTTATGCTTATGAGCAAGTGCTTCGTGAATTTCTGTGGAATATCAAGCAAGAATGTCATGTTGTGTCATGGATCTTCACTTATTTATAGAAATAGTACTCCCAGCGAAATGCGACGCCAGTAGCATCATACCCCATGGTTTATAAAATAGTATGTTTCCGGCAATCAGCCGAGGGGACTAGCATAGAGCCCTTGAACATAATCAGTGCTCGATCGCATCTTCAGTTATAAATTAAGCTACTTCCACGAAGTATAACAGTAAAGTATGGCCAAGAATATAGCACTTCCAATAATTCCATGATAACTAAAATCAATGAATGAATGCTTCAACATAACAATGTAGGAGTCAAGAAATAGACTTTAAACAATGTCATGCTCATAGAAATAAATCGACAGCATAACGGTATTTTCCTTAACTTCCATTTCATTTAGATCAATTTAATCAATATGACAAGTTCTAGATCATCAAGGTTTGTCTAGAATCATTGGAATACCAACCCTTGGTCAAACCTTGGGTTAACATAAACAAGCTATGTAACGGTCGTTAACTAGGCCGTTACACTATGTAACGCGCCACTAATGGGCCGTTAAAATGATCAGAGTCTAGAAAGATAAAAATAGACTCAGAGGATTGTGACGGTCTGGCACTGGGCCGTTACGTGAGCCTGACGGTCCAGTTTAAGGCCATTACATTTCAAGAATCAGAAACCATGATAGTGCATTCTATTTATTAGGCTTTAATGGTACAACTAACTCGGCATCCTAGTGGGAATCCAAGGCTCACGGAGAATTACGGAGGCCTTGAAACAATGATTTCCTAGTCCATTGGAAGGAATATCCAATAGAGAGGTCCTCATGTCCAAGATTGTGTTCCTATAGTGCAAAGTGTGAACTAATGACAACATACCGGAATATGTGCCATGTACTTATGGAATTGACTCTATTGACAGAGAGAGATATGTATAATCAATGTGAAATCATGATGAAAACTCCATCAATACAATGTTAAAAAGTCATTCTTTATAATACAAAACTATATAATTTGGCTTCAAAAATTAACATAACTCAATAAAAGTGAGACGACAAAACATACAATACCTATCATGAATGATCAAATAACCTTAAAATCACATGATCAGGTTAAAACTTAGGTAACTAGGCTTTAACAATAATAATATTGGCAGGTTATATTCTATCTTGGGGTTGACAGAACACAGAGTATAACGGTCTGGAGATGGGGCATCACTGTGATTGTGACGGTCAGGACCCAACCGTTACATGAATGTAACGCGTCTGTCCAAGCGCGTTATAATCAACCGTGAAGCCCAAACCCAATCAGGGAGTATAACGGTCTGTTGTGGGGCCGTTACATGGAAGTGACGGTCCTTCTGTGATGCGTTACAGTCTCTGCTAACAAGAAACAACTATAGAAGCTAAGAGATCAACTCACATCATGTCTTTTATCAAAACATCATGAGTTTCTAGATATGTTAACAAAGTAAAGGTTGTCTATATGCATGGGTATTGATGAATAGATAGATAGTCAAGTCTTTAATCTTTAGTTAGGGCTAAGGGAAGCATGATATGCATAGAACCAATAAAACATGAAATTGATGATCTAGCATGCATGAAATCCAATCAAAACAGAGGCTCTTAGTCCTATCAAGTTATTTTTGCCGTTCATGAGATAACATACCTCTTACTTAGACTGTAGTTCCTGAATTTGGTAGAGAACCTTGCCCTAGATCTCCTCCTTCTCTTGTGACTTTTCCAACAACTTCCTTGGGCTCTAACTCTACGACCTCTTGACCTAAAGATGTGAAATTCGGAGGGGAGTTAGTCTAAAGTATTGTGAACAAATTATTCTAAAGAACTTACCTGAGATAATGACTCCTTACCTTGCCTCCTTACGCCCAAAAAGTAAGGGTCGCACAGTTCAGAACTATGCCCTATTTATAGAGTTTAGACTAGGGTTTGAGGATTAGATCGAGTTTAGAGTCCTTATTTCATCAAATCCTAATCTATAAGAGTCCTTAGCAATATTACAAGCCTTCCCAAGTCGATCCTTAGTGGATAAGATCATCAAATTCTGATCTTTCTACTTGTTCTTTCTTTTATGGAACTAACAGTATGTAACGGTCGTCATCCCGTGCGTTAGAGATATGTGACGGTCTCACGATAGACCGTTACATATCTTGTTTCCAGAGTTCAACATGTTTCAAACTCTTCAACTCACGGAGTACACATAGTGTAACGGTCTATCTCCCACGTGTTACAAGTATGTGACGGTCGGGATGTAGACCGTTATATTCGTCGTGGACAGAGTTCAAATAAATTAAAACTCTTTTGATAATTATCCATTAACTTATCTTATTAAGTGATGTTTATCTTTTAAAAATCTGAGAATAGGCTTAAATACTTTCTAGAATATGGGCCAACTTAATGGGCCTGGTTTAAAAACCCTTTAGCCTTTAATTAAGCGAGTTGGGTTAATTGATTAACACCATGTGGCCTTATATTGATTTATAACTTCAAATTAGTCCCTTTAATTGCTAATAATGCCATAAAATTATCAAATAAATTCTGGGGCACTACACCCTCCCCCACTTAAAAGAATTTGGTCTCCAAATTCAATTCATGGATTGTGGAGAGTCTACTTATAGTTGAATAATTCTGGGAATCTTTTCTGCATAGCCGTTTCGGTTTCCCATGTTGCTTCATATGGCCATATTTTCTTCCATTGGATCTTGACCATGGGAATAACTTTATTTCTTAATTGACGCACTTCCCGATCCAGAATTTTGATCGGTGTTTGCTCGTATGTCAAGTCTTTCTGAATCTCTATATTGTCATAAGTGATAATGTGGTCTGGATCATATACGTACTTTTTCAGCATAGAGACGTGAAATACGTCATGAACTCCTGCTAACTGTGGAGGTAAGGCCAATCTATAAGCCACTTCACTGACCCTTTCAAGAATTTCAAATGGGCTAATGAACCTTGGAGTTAGCTTTTCTTTGATGCCAAATCTTCGAATACCACGACCTGGAGAAACCTTCAAATACACATTATCTCCTACCTGAAACTCCAAGTCACGTCTTCGATTGTCAGCATAAGACTTTTACCTATCTTGTGCCATTTTCATTCTTTCCGGGATGAGCTTTATTTTCTCTGTAGAATCTCTGATAAGGTCGGGGCCTAGAAATTGCCTTTCCCCTATTTCATTCCAACATATTGGTGATCGACAATTTTTCCTATATAGAGCTTCAAAAGGTGCCATTTGTATGCTTGCTTGATAACTGTTGTTATATGCAACTTCTACCAGAGGCAAGTGATCATGCCAACTTCCTCCAAAATCAATGACACAAGCCCTGAGCATATCTTCTACCACCTGATTAGTCCTTTCTGTCTGACCATCAGTTTGTGGATAAAAAGCTGTGCTAAAATTCAATCTAGTCCCCAATGAATGTTGTAAACTTTTCTAGAATTGTGATGTAAAACGTGGATCTCTATCTGATATAATAGAGATAGGGATACCATGTAGTTTAACAATTTCTTTGATGTATAATGCTGCTAGAATATCCACAGACCATCGACTTTTTATTGATATGAAATGTGCAGATTTAGTCAATCGGTCTATGATTACCCATATTCCATCATGTCCACCTCTTGTCTTAGGTAATCTCATAATGAAATCCATTCCTATACTTTCCCATTTCCATTCGGGAATATTTAAGGGATGTAATTTTCCTGCAGGTCTGAAATGTTCCGCCTTTACTTGTTGGCATGTAAGACAACGAGATACAAAATCAGCTACTTCCCTCTTCATATTGGGCCACCAGAAGTTTCTTTTGAGATCTTGATACATCTTGATACCTCCTGAATGGATGGAGTACTTTGATTTATGTGCTTTTTCTAAGATCAATTTCTATGTATCCTCATGATCTGGCATACACATTCGGCCCTTGAATAGCAATCTTCCATCATTAGAAATAGAAAAATCCGGTCTTTGTTCAATATTGGCCTTAATTTCCATTAAAATTGGATCATCCTCTTTTAACTTGGCCAAATCCTCTATCAATGTAGGTTGAGCTCGGATATTAGCTATGAAGCAATCTTCTTCCTTAATATCAACCTCTAAATTCAACTGGGCAAATTGAGGAATAAGGTTAGTCACACTAATCATGAGACTTGATAACATACCAATTGGTTTTCTGCTAAGTGCATCTGCTACAGCATTCGCCTTGCCAGGATGATATTGAATAGCAAAATCAAAGTCCTTGAGATGTTCTAACCACCTCCTTTGCCTCATATTAAGCTCTTTTTGAGAAAATAAATATTTCAAGCTCTTATGGTCTGTGTAGATCGTGAACTTTTCTCCATAAAGATAATGACGCCAAATTTTCAAGGCGAAAATAACTGCTGCTAATTCCAAATCATGTACATGATAATTTTCTTCGTGACATTTCAATTGTCTTTAAGAATAGCAAATCACCTTTCCATCTTGCATAAGGACACACTCTAAGCCAATTCCATATGCATCCATATATACTTCAAATCCAGCACCCTCTATTGGTAGCGACAAAACAGGGGCTATTGTAAGATGATTCTTAAGACTTTGAAAACTCTTTTCACAGTCCTTCGACCAGATAAAAGGATTTTCTTTTCTAGTACGTCTAGTTAAAGGAACCGTGATCTTTGAGAAGTCCTTTATGAATCTTCTATAATAACCTGCTAGACCCAAAAAGCTTCTGACTTCAGATACAGTCGTTAGTCAGCTCCAATCTCTGACAGCTTCTACCTTAGAAGGATCCACAGCAATACCTTCTTTTGAAATAATGTTGCCTAGGAATGAGACTTCCTTGATGCAGAATTCACATTTATTGAGTTTGGAATATAGCTTGTGTTCTCTAAGTGTTTGCAAAGTTATCCTTAGATGTTCTTCATGTTCTTCTTTGTCTTGGAGTATATCAGGATATCATCGATGAAGACGATGATGAATTGGTCTAAATATGGCTGGAAGACACTGTTCATAAGTTGCATAAATGCTGCTGGGGCATTAGTTAAACCGAACGGCATCACCACGAATTCATAGTGGCCATAACGACTTCGAAAAGCCGATTTATAAATGTCCTCTTATTTGATTCTAAGCTGATGATAACCTGATCTTAGGTCAATCTTAGAAAAGTACTCAGCTCCCGAAAGCTGATCGAAGAGCTCATCAATACACGGTAATGGATATTTATTTTTGATTGTAAGCTGATTCAGTCGCCGGTAATCGATGCATAATCTGAGAGAACCATCCTTCTTCTTGACAAATTGAACAGGCGCACCCCAAGGGGAGGTGCTAGGTCTAATGAAACCCTTGTCTAGAAGTTCCTGTAATTACTTCTTTAGTTCCTTAAGTTCCGTGGGAGACATCATATAAGGGGCTATAGAAACAGGTGCTGCACCTGGAATGAGTTCAATGGTAAAGTTTACTTCCCTCTCGGGCAGTAAACTAGGTAGTTCGGATGGGAACACGTCAGGGAATTCATTTGCAATAGGAATGTTTGCTAGGATAATTTCCTTAGATTCTGTGACAATAACTGAAATAAGAAAAACTTCACATCCTTTCGAGATAAGTTTGCTGGCGTGAAGAGAAGATATAATGGTAGGATGCTTCTTGTATTTGATGCCAAGAAAAGAAAATCTTGGAAGACCGGACTTTCGAAAAGATATAATTCTATTTCGGCAGTTGATGTAAGCATCATGGTCTACAAGTCAATCTACCCCTAAAATGGGATCATAACCTTTCATATCAAGGCATACTAAGTTTGCGGGGAGATTGTGTCCTTCTACTACCACCTCACAATCGGGATAATACTTGGTAAGCTTAGTTCCAGATCCTAAAAGTGTAGTAATAGCAAGATTTGAAGGTAGGGGAACTGATGCAGTTAATAAGGTGTTTGCAAAAGTGGTGGAGATAAAAGAATGAGAAGCACCAGTATCGAATAGCACGAATGCAGGACGAGAACAAATTTGAAGAGTACCTTCCATGAGCCCTTCATTTTGATCCCTGGGCGCTTCTTCTTCATCTATAACGGCATTGAGGCGAGCCTGCGTCCTACATCCTCCGTTATTTGATTGATCTTTCATAAGGGGGCAATCTGGCACACGATGCTCCCTACTTCCACAGCGCAAACAAGCACCTAAGCGCTTCCAGCATTCTTCAGCCGAGTGGCCGAATTTCTCGCAAAAGGTGCAGAATTTCTCGCAAAAGGTGCACGCCGAGGCGACTTGCTCCTTCTCTTCTTTAACCTTTTTACTATTCTTTTGGGAACTTCTACCGTTCCCGTTCCTTGATCTTTCCTTGTTATCACGGATTTTGTATGGTTCCGTGATGCTAAACTTCTCCTTTTTATAATGCCGATCTGAGCGCCGGCTAGATTCTTCTCCCTTTCCTTTCAACCTTTCGACCTTCTCTAAGGTCCTCTCGCATAACTATGCCCTTTGAACCATCTCCGCATAAGTGCGGACATTCTGTGTCCCCAGTTGCTGAAAGAAACCGGGCCGTAACCCGTCCATGAATCGGTTTGCTTTTAATAATTCGGTGCTGATCAAATGTGGTGCATACGGTGCTAGCCTTGAAAACTGCAATTCATACTCTGCTACGACATCATCCCCTGACGAAGGGAGGCAAACTCCAAAGCCTTCCTTTCCTTGACATGCTCAGAGAAATATTTGGAATAGATAAAAGTAAGAAAACCATCCCATGTGTGAGGCACATCGGCCGAAGGTGCCGGAACCGATTTCCACCAAGTACGGGCATCCTTATTTAACTGAAACGTTGCTAGACGGACTTTCTCCTGATCAGTACACTGTATAACATCGAATATCCCATTCATCTCGCCGATCCAATTTTCTGCCTCATCGGGATTGGAAGATCCATAGAAACGCGGAGGATTTAGACTCCGGAAGTTGCAATGAAGATCTCCTGCCCTTGCCCCTGCACCACCTTGTGCTATAGTCTGCAGTGCCTGGGTGAGGCCGGCAACAGTTTGTTGCATACCGTCCCAACCTACGCGATGAGCATTGATAAAAATAATAAGGTACCTCAGAGAAAAAAATAACACTCGTTATTTCTCATGAAACCAAGTCTTAAAGCTAATTAATTATCTTATCCCGGGCTCTACCCAATTCTCACATGGGTACAAAATTTCTTCCTTAGTTCACAGGTAGGGGTCCTTAACCTTGGACTTATCCTATGACATGACTCTTTTCCATAAGTCCTGAGACTTAGGCTTTGATACCAACTTAACTGTCACGCCCCGAGCCTTTATTACAACGGAAGACTCGCTCGGGGAGCGCAAACAGTCGGCATGGTAAGCCTCTTGCAAGCAAGAATCAATCAGAGCGCGAGACAATCACACAAGTAAATGCAATTGCACAAGATTTAATCAACTTCAACTTCATATCATAATGCTCAATATTCAAAGATACAATCACTAATTTGATTTTCATTCTACTAGACTCAGGAAATAGGAAAATTACATTGACTCAATCTAGACATTATAGACTTCCTAAGTCTTCGCTCATCTTTAATCGCTCTCGAATCCGCTACTTGAATAATCCGAATCCGAACCCGACTCACTTTCATTTCTGAAAAAGATTAAAAATAGGTAATGCGCACACTTGCCCAGTAGGTATCTTCGCATCAACATGAAGCCACTATTAAAGTGATTAACATTTTCGCTCTAAATAAATAAGGTAAAATCATGCAATGCGATGATCATGCGATTAAATCAAAGTAACAAGACTATCATATAAGATGGAATGAGAACAAGAATGAACTACTAAGAATAGGACAAGAACATGATATTGGCCTTTCATGAATAAGAATATATCGAGAATGTACTAGTAAGCCACATATTCCTCACTTTAGCATCTTATGCTTATGAGCAAGTGCTTCGTGAATTTCTGTGGAATATCAAGTAAGAATGTCATGTCGTGTCGTGGATCTTCACTTATTTATAGAAATAGTACTCCCAGCGCAATGCGACGCCAGTAGCATCATACCCCATGGTTTATAAAATAGTATGTTTCCGGCAATCAGCCGAGGGGACTAGCATAGAGCCCTTGAACATAATCAGCGCTCGATCGCATCTTCAGTTATAAATTAAGCTACTTCTACACAGTATAACAATAAAGTATGGCCAAGAATATAGCACTTCCAATAATTCCATGATAACTAAAATCAATGAATGAATGCTTCAACATAAGAATGTAAGAGTCAAGAAATAGACTTTAAACAATGCCATGCTCATAGAAATAAATCGACAGCATAACGGTATTTTCCTTAACGTCCATTTCATTTAGATCAATTTAATCAATATGACAAGTTCTAGATCATCAAGGTTTGTCTAGAATCATTGGAATACCAACCTTGGTCAAACCTTGGGTTAACATAAACAAGCTATGTAACGATCGTTAACTAGGCCGTTACACTATGTAACGCGCCACTAATGGGCCGTTAAAATGATCAGAGTCTAGAAAGATAAAAATAGACTCAGAGGAATGTGACAGTCTGGCACTGGGCCGTTACGTGAGCCTGACGGTCCAGTTCAAGGCCGTTACATTTCAAGAATCAAAAACCATGATAGTGCATTCTATTTATTAGGCTTTAATGGTACAACCAACTCGGCGTCCTAGTTGGAATCCCAGGCTCGCGGAGAATTACGGAGGCCTTGAAACAATGATTTCCTAGTCCATTGGAAGGAATATCCAATAGAGAGGTCCTCATGTCCAAGATTGTGTTCCTATAGTACAAAGTGTGAACTAATGACAACATACCGGAATATGTGCCATGTAGTTATGGAATTGACTCTATTGACAGAGAGAGATATGTATAATCAATGTGAAATCATGATGAAAACTCCATCAATACAATGTTAAAAAGTCATTCTTTATAATACAAAACTATATAATTTGGCTTCAAAAATTAACATAACTCAATAAAAGTAAGACCACAAAACATGCAATACCTATCATGAATGATCAAATAACCTTAAAATCACATGATCAGGTTAAAACATAGGTAACTAGGCTTTAACAATAATAATATTGGCAGGTTATATTCTGTCTTGGGGTTGACAGAACACAGAGTATAACGGTCTGGAGATGGGGCGTCACTGTGATTGTGACGGTCAGGACCCAGCCGTTACATGAATGTAACGCGTCTGTCCAAGCGCGTTATAATCAACCGTGAAACCCAAACCCAATCAGGGAGTATAACGGTCTGTCGTGGAGCCGTTACATGGAAGTGACGGTCCTTCTGTGATGCGTTACAGTCTCTGCTAACAGGAAACAACTATAGAAGCTAAGAGATCAACTCACATCATGTCTTTTATCAAAACATCATGAGTTTCTAGATATGTTAACAAAGTTAAGGTTGTCTATATGCATGGGTATTGATGAATAGATGGATAGTCAAGTCTTTAATCTTTAGTTAGGGCTAAGGGAAGCATGATATGCATAGAACCAATAAAACATGAAATTGATGATCTAGCATGCATGAAATCCAATCAAAATAGAGGCTCTTAGTCCTATCAAGTTATTTTTGCCGTTCATGAGATAACCTACCTCTTACTTAGACTGTAGTTCCTGAATTTGGTAGAGAACCTTGCCCTAGATCTCCTCCTTCTCTTGTGACTTTTTCAGCAACTTCCTTGGGCTCTAACTCCACGACCTCTTGACCTAAAGATGTGAAATTCGGAGGGGAGTTAGTCTAAAGTATTGTGAACAAATTATTTTAAAGAATTTACCTGAGATAATGACTCCTTACCTTGCTTCCTTACGCCCAAAAAGTAAGGGTCGCACAATTCAGAACTATGCCCTATTTATAGAGTTTAGACTAGGGTTTGAGGATTAGATCGAGTTTAGAGTCCTTATTTCATCAAATCCTAATCTATAAGAGTCCTTAGCAATATTACAAGCCTTCCCAAGTCGATCCTTAGTGGATAAGATCATCAAATTCTGATCTTTCTACTTGTTCTTTCTTTTACGGAACTAACAGTATGTAACGGTCGTCATCCCGTGCGTTAGAGATATGTGACGGTCTCACGATAGACCGTTACATATCTTGTTTCCAGAGTTCAACATGCCTCAAACTCTTCAACTCACGGAGTACACATAGTGTAACGGTCTATCTCCCACGCGTTACAAGTATGTGACGGTCGGGATGTAGACCGTTATATTCGTCGTGGACAGAGTTCAAATAAATTAAAACTCTTTTGATAATTATCCATTAACTTATCTTATTAAGTGATGTTTATCTTTAAAAAATCCGGGAATAGGCTTAAATACCTTCTAGAATATGGGCCAACTTAATGGGCCTGGTTTAAAAACCCTTTAGACTTTAATTAAGTGAGTTGGGTTAATTGATTAACACCATTTGGCCTTATATTGATTTATAACTTCAAATTAGTCCCTTTAATTGCTAATATTGCCATAAAATTATCAAATAAATTCTGGGGCACTACAGTATCCCTCTACAAAATTGGCCCACTTAAAAACAATCAGAGTGAAGGAATGGAAATCAACCGATCTCTTCCAAATAAGAAATTCAAAGAAACATTTGATCAATCAGTTGAACTGCTAACAATACAGATAGTACCTGATCAAGTCTAAGCCGAAGACAGAACTATGCAAACCAGACTCACTTAGCAAAACATATAATGCTCACGGTCACTTCAGATAAAAACAAGAATTCTCAGACAACCTGTGAAATAGGTTGAAGACAAGTGGCAAACGCACAAGGCAAACCACGGCATAGTAGATTTTTTAGGTGGTTCGGTCCTCCAGGCCTACGTCCACCCCTCACTCCAAACTGGAGTGAGGCTTCTACTAGCAACAGCTAGAACCGCAGACTCAGTCTGCAAATAAATGCTGCCTAACAGCTTGACCAGGGGAACAACCTCCCCCTCTTCCTCCAGACCAGAGGGAAACCACTAGTGACTACCCGTCACTAGAAACCAGAGACCGAAGTCTCTCTTCCTCCACCTAGGAGGTAAACCACTAGTGAGTACCCATCACTAGCAACCAGAGACCGAAGTCTCTCTTCCTCCACCCATGAGGGAAACCACAAGCGATAGCAGCCACTTGCAACCGGAGACACCAAGTCTCCCTTCCTCTGAAACCCAGAGGGAACACCGACCTCAAACCAGATAATCGAAAGAACAAAGTGATCAGTTAAAAGGGAAAATAAGAAATGAAAAATACAGCAATCAGAAAGCTGGAAATGAAATCCACAAAGTGTAGCTCGCCAAAAGAGCAATCTGGCATGGATTTGATCCAAATACCAGAAGAACAAATCTTCAAAGAAGGCTTCAGTTCTCTACTCTTCTCTCTCTCTTTCTCTCGATCTTCACGAGCTCTCTCTCTTTCTCCTTTTCTTCTGCGACTTCTTTCTTCTCCTCTCTGCTTCTCTTTTCTTTTTCCTCTCACTGTCTACTCTTCTTCTTCTTCTTCTCCACACTGGATCGTGCAGGCTTCTTCACTGCTTCTCGATCAATCTTCTTCTGAGGAAGAAGTCTTCCTTTTATAGCAACAGCAGCTAGGGCGTGTTCCCCCTTTATCCAGAGAACACCTCGGATCACATGCCAAGTGCCAACCTCGGATCACGTGCCCAGACATTTTTCATCTCGAAGGATATACCTGTCAAACAGTCATAAGAGAATATTAGAGAGATGTACAGAGTTAGTTCGAGGATGTATAGACATGTATGCATTGAAAGGATTGTACAGACTTTGTTGAGAACAATGCACAAATGCATATAGTGTATGGACCTTGAAAATGAATGCTTGGACATGCCTTCAACGAGTGTGCAGACTTTGCGTGTACTATGCAAGACAATGTATAGACTTTGTAAGATGATGCATGAACAAGCCACAACAAATGTACATACTTTGCGTGCATGTGACAACACTGTACAGACTTGCTGTAATGTTGCGCAAACATAGCTGCAAGGAACGTATAGACTTAGAAAATGCGTGAAGCACACGATGTATGGACTTGCCAAAAGAAGTGATGCATGAACTTAACTGAATGCACTACGTATGCGCATGAATGTATAGACTTGCTAAGGTAACTGAGCAATCGTGTGCAGACTTAGTATGTGTGTGAAGCTCATCAATGTATAGACTATACATATGCATGAAGAAGTGGCGATGTATAGACTTGGCCAATGTACAGACTTAGAACGCGTGCAATGCAGTGTATAAGCTTTGAGCGCCTGCAATGCAACAGCTAGCCAATGTACAGACTTTGTGTTGTAGCAGCCAGCCAATGTACAGACTTAGTGTCGAAGCAACTAGCCAATGTACAGACTTAGTGTTGCAGCAGCCAGCCAATGTACAGACTTAGTGTTGCGAACACAGGCTGTACAGACTTTGAATGTGTGCGAGATAAATCAATGCACGAACTATGCACAAACATATCAGCAGAGAATGTATAGACTATGTTGTAATGAATGCATGCTAAGACAATGTACAGACTTGATCTTGCGAACACAGGCTGTACAGACTTTGAAAGATGCATGCACAAAGACGCTAAGTGAGACGCTAAGTGTGGCGGATCATGCTAAAATAATGTACAGACTTGTAAGACGCTAAGTGAGACGGATCTTAACAAGCACTGACTTGAGGATGCACGATGTATAGACTTAATGGTTGTGTGAGCATGCAACAACCAATGTATAGACTTACGAGTGCAGCAACCAATGTATAGACTTGCGAGTGCAGCAGCCAATGTATAGACTTGCTAGTGTGTGAGCATGCAGCAGCCAATGTATAGACTTGCGAGTGTGTGAGCATGCGATGCAATGTACAGACTTTGCCACGCCTACACCAAGACGATGTATAGACTTTCTGCTGAAGAATGTACAGACTTGTCTGATGCAATCTAGGCAAAAACTCCATACAGACTTTATAGCGTGCAGACATTGAATATGCATAAACCAACCGTAGAGTGTACAGACTTTGCTGAGAGATGCACACATGTAAAATGAACATGGATGAACAGACTAAGCCACGAGCTGAGCTCTAACGAATGTATAGACTCTGTTAATGCACTGATCAAGCAACCTGATGATGTATAGACTCTGTTAATGCACTGATCAAGCAACCTGACGATGTATAGACTCTGTTAATGCACTGATGCATAGTATGCATATGACAGAAATTGAACCGATGCAGTGAGAGAAAGAAAACAAGAATGCAATCTATATACCAGAACATTCAAACAGAATAATGCATTCAAAACATCATTTAATCATCATTCTTATGTGGAGACTCATTGAGTTGCTATCATCAAAACAACCAAACAACAACTCCCTATCATCAAATCACAAGGGGCACAACACCTTCTGGTTCCCGAAATGGCTGCCATTATCAGAAATGATTCAGCTGGGAACCCCAAATCAGAATATTATATTCTGGCGGAAGAACCTGACGACCAGCTCCCCCATTAGTTCTCTTAATGCCACCGCTTCTGCCCATCTGAAGTAGTCTTTGGCCGCCAAGATGTACTTGCATCCAGAGGAGGAGGATGGTAGAGGACCCACCACATCCGTGCCCTATTGAGCGAACGGCCAACTTGGGATGGTGGGGTGTAGTGGTGTCGGAGGCCTCATCAAGATATTTGCATGCTCCTGGCATTTCTAAAAAATGTTTGCGAACTCGTAGCAGTCATTAAACATGGTGGGCCAGTAGTAGCCCAGTTTCTTTATTTCGATTTTCATTTTCGGACCGGCCTGATGTGCTCCAGCTGACCCGGCATGCACCTCCTGCATGACTTGCAGGGCTTCCTTGGTGGACAAGCAACGCATCAAGACTTTATTTCTGGCATCCGCCATTATTCGGAACAAAGTCCCGTTTCTCATTTCATAAGAATCTTTGACTCTTATTAACTTCATTCTCTGTTCTTTTTCTTTCGGCACCTACTGGCGTTGAAACCATTGTAGCAGATGCTCCCGCCAATCAAGTTGTCGAGCTTCCTCTACAGCCATAACTTCATTTTCTTCTCCCATACTTGGGATATCCATCATACTCGGTACTTGCCGCCTATTGATGACGGTTACATTCAGGCTCTCGTCTGGCGGGACTGCCAGGAAACTAGCCAACTTTGCAAGGGCATCTGCCTGAGCATTCTGTCCTCGGTTGATGTGCTTTATCTGGACGAAATACAATTTCACCATCAGGCATAGCGCCAGCTGGTGATAGGGGTGGAGTTCCGACTTTCGGACATCGAACTCTCCTTCGACTTTTTTAACAATTAGCATGGAATCCCCATAGACTTCCAGCATTTGAATTCCCATGTTTGCAGGCCGATAATCAAAGCCTCATATTCTACCTCATTGTTTGTGCAAGGCTTATTGATTGAATAGGAGGTGTGCACGACCTCCCCCTCTGGAGATTTCGGGACTACACCTGTACCGGCTCTAACTCTGCTGGGCCCACTAGCCGTAGTGTCAATTCTAGAGGCGCCGTCGAAATACAGTTGCCACAATGTGGACTGCACCTGGTTTGCTTCTAGTGTTTCGTCTTCATGCAGCTCCGCTTGCAATAGAGAATCTTCAGGTATTGGGTGTGCAGCAAAGAAATCTGTAATGACTTGCCCCTTGATGGCTTTCTACGGCACATAGGAGATATCGAACTCCATAAGTATGACCGCCCATTTTCCCAGATGGCCCTTCAGTGCTGGCCGAGATAATATATACTTTAATGGATCTGCTTTCGAGACCAACTTGTATAGTGTCGAAGCTTCTTAACAGCAAAGACCAGCGCCAAGCAACTCTTCTCAATGTAATAATATTTTTCTTCGATCCTCACCAATCTTCTGCTGAGATAGTAGAGGGCCTGCTCCTTTCCTTCATCGTTATTTTGGGCCAACATTACCCCCAGAGAATAATGTGTGGCTGCTATGTACAAGATCAACGGCCGCCCTTTTACTGGCGCGCCGAGCACAGGAGGGGTCTTGAGATATTCCTTCAGCTTTTCAAATGCTACCTGACATTCTTCATCCCAATAAAACGGGACATCCTTCATCATCAATTTGTGAAAGGGGTGACATCTTCCAGATAGATTCGATATGAATCGTCGAATATAGGCTAGCTGACCTTGGAGAGACCGTAGCTCGGAGAGGTTCCTTGGTGGAGACAACTCTCGAATGGCTTTAATCTTGCGGGGTCTATTTCAATTCCCCGATGCCTTACAATAAAACCCAGAAATCTGCCGCTGGAGACCCCGAAGGCGCATTTCAACGGGTTCATCTTTAGCTCGTGCTGCTTGAGCTATTGGAATATTATTCGGAGATCTTGTAAGTGCTCTTCCCTCATTCTGGTCTTAACCACCAAGTCATCAATGTAGCATTAGACTTTGTGGTAAAACAATTCATCAAAACTTCTGGTCATCGCCCGTTGGTAGGTTGCGCCAGCATTCTTCAGCCCGAAAGGCATCCTTTTGTAATGGTAGATATCCTTGGGGGTATGGAAAGCAGTATGAACGCGGTCTTGCTCCGCGATCCATATCTGATTGTAGCCGGATGAACAATCCATAAAGGAAAGGGCCGCATGGCCAGTTGTAGCATCTATCATGACTTCTATTATCGGCACCGGGAAGTCATCATTTGGGCAAGCTTTATTTAGATCACGAAAATCCACACATATCCGGATCTGACTATTCTTCTTTGTGATGGGCACTATGTTGGCCAGCCATGTAGTGTATTGGTTTTCTTCGACGAAGCCCACCTCAATAAGCTTGTCAACTTCTTTGCATATTTGAGTGATGAGCTCCGGCCTCATGCGCCGCGGTGACTGCTTAACCGGCTCCACGTCGGGGTTAATTTCCAATTCATGTTGGGCAACTGTGGGGCTAAGCCCGAGCATTTCTTTATAACTCTAGGTGAAATAGTCCTAGAATTCTTGCAACAATTGGACATATAGCTCTCGCTCAACTAAGGAAAGTTGCGCGCTAAGGAAGATGGGTCTGGGGTCATCTTCACTCCCCAGGTTAACTTCTAGCAGTTCATCAACTGTGGCCTACCCTCCGTCTTCAATTTCCGGAGGTGCGGGTTGAAGGTCGATGAAATCTGAAACATCATTACTATCGTCGAGTTCAAGGACTTCGGCGGTATTATCATTTTTCCCTCCGACCCCCTCGGGGGCTTGTAGTTCAGGGGACAGCCAGAGCATAGATTGTTCTGGTAGGGGTTTCCTTCCAGTGCCCCCTTCATAGGATTCATTAACTGCTCTGGCAGGAATCGGCTCTTTCATAGACTAATTAGGAAAACAGCTCTCTAGCTCCACCGGGAGTGGGGACTGCCCGGTTTCCCCTCCAGCTTGCACCGCCACATCATTACGAGAGGCATCTTGATTCTGCTGGGTCACGTCCTTATCGAGAAAGATTGTTCGACATATTGCAGCGGCCCCTGCATTGGCCGACTGAGAATGAGTTGTTAGGATGGTAGTGAAGGCACTGCAGGAGGGGTTGTACACTTCTTCTTCAGCATCTTCGGCTTCGCTATTATTAGCTCTATCAAACTTAGCATGGAGAGTCATCTCCTCACCGCCGAGTTGCTCCCAACACCTTCAGATTTCGGTCCTCTTGTTGGAATACCTGAGCTTGTTCATCTTCCATCGGGCTTTCATCATAAGTTGCCCCCGGAGGCGCCTCTTCTGTTGATGAGAGGATAGAGATAGTGTCTCTCTCATATCACCCGCTGTAATAGTATTCTTCTAGCAAGAATGCTAGCCCTGGATGCTGAGATACGCGTTTGAGCTCCTTGTCAATGCTGACAGGATACTAGAGCTTTTGGAAGGCCTCAGTTGTCTTTTAAGATTGGCCAGAAGGGATGTTCTGTTTTATGAACATTCTGACCATCTTATCCGAGGTAAAAGGCAACCTCAGAACAGGCACTGCAGCGCTCTCCAAGTCTTCAAGGAGGCAACAATCAATATCTTCTCGTGCCGCGTGTTCTTCTGTAACATAGAACAAGCTGGTGGGGCCTTCATCATGGGGCACTTCTAAAGTTTTGAGAGGTCTAACCGTAGAATGGTCAAGACCGACTATCGGCCTGAAGAGACCCTCCGGCACCTTGATATGTTCATGTCAATTTTCCATTTTGAGTTCATTCACCTGTGGGTAAATAGCAGGAGGCGCTGCCCTGCCTACATTTCCTATGGTGGTGATATGGGATACCCCTCGGGGGTTTACATAGCAAGGCGGTGGTGGCGGGAACCAATCATCCCCGGAAGCTTTTCTTACTACTTTCACTGAGGCCTTTGCCTTAGGAATTTTCTGCGGCTGCTCTATGTAAAACGGCGCATCCAACATGTGACATTCAAATACTTCAAATGGATGGAGGTCGACAAATATCCTTTCCTCCTTTCCTTCATGGTTATATTTGATACATTGGTGGAGAGTTGAAGGCACCACCATATTTTCATGTAACAAACGGCGGCCAAGCAGCACCTTGTATGTGGTATTTGAATTTATTACATCAAACTGGACTTTCGTAGTGAAATCTGACATGGCAAGAGTGAATTCTGCAACACCGAGCGGGACTTCGACTTCTGATTGAAGCCCGTAATGCGCATATCCTCGACTTTGTCCAGGTGAACATTAAAGCAATATTTTTGAAATATCTTATAGGGGAGTATGTTGACAGCTGCCCCCAGGTCTACTAGTATCCAGCTCAGCGGCTGGCCATTCAATAGCCCCCTCATGTATAGGGGTATGTTATGATCAGTAGTCGGCAACATCATATCCTCCTCAGTGAATGTAATATTTGCCGAAGGCAATGTCTCGGCCAAACAGCTCTCGTATTGGGCAGGCGTCTGCAGAGCAGTGACAATCGCTTGTCGGGTTTCTTCACTTAGGGAGAGGATCTCCTAAATAGTAAATCGAGTTGGAAGCTTCTTCAATAGTTTCATGATTCTGCTGCCTGCTCGGACATTTGAAAGTTTCATCTCTTCCGCTCATTTTGGTCTGGAGGAGCCTTGCATAGCGGCCCTTGATGGGCATGCTTCATCAGCCTCCGATTCTGAGTCTTCTTATGGCTTAGCAGCTTCACCCGGCCACTTGTTTGCCTCTATCTCCGCCATGGGTTTATCTCCCTTTGCCTGGTTTGACAGCTGCTGAGGCTGTGGGGGTATGCTCCCAGTTGCGGGGCTGGCTTCACGGCAGGGCTGCTTGCCCTGGGACTTGTTAAGAAATTCCAGAAAGGAGGGAGTGCTGCTACTGCCCCTAGCCCGGTTGTATAGCCCTGACGGGGGAGGGATCTGGACTCCTTTAACTTCTTGTGCAGGTATTTAGTACGGCTGCTCACCCCTGCAGATGATATTATGATTGGCGGGCGGCGGGTGCCCCCATTTTCGACCTGAGCGGGTCTCATGTGCTGATTGAGACGCTTCCACCTAATTTGCCTCGACAGTGAGAGTATAACATATGTCTTCATCTCCATCCTCATCCCTAGGCAGGGTGAAGAGGGCGGATAGTGTGTTGCAGGATAACACTGTTTCCTTCTTGGCCTTTCGACCCCTTCTTTTCTTCTTCTTTTTCTTTTCAGTTGGCGCCTGCCCCCAGAACATGCTTTCGTCCTTTTTAGGGACTTCTTCGGGCTCTTCTTGTTGCTGTAGAGAGAGCTACTCCAATTCCTCCCACGGAACATGATCCTTCACCAGTAGTGGCTATAATGCGGGCTGTTCATATTCTTCTAGCCCATTTATATAACCCTGCAGCCGTTGGAGTTCTGGGCTGACCTTTTTAGGCTGAGGCGACGGGCTCGGTTTCTTCCAGTTGCGGATAGGAATTCTGACCCTCACGGGCTGCTCAACCCAGACTAGAGCTGGGGATGGCGGGGTTGGCCGCGGCGTGACGCCTCGAATTTGTACCCCTTTAGCTGATTGGGGTAAAGGCTTCCTCTTGTTTCTTGTAGAGACCTGCTGCCATCCCTGTTGGTCTTTTATAGGTGTGAGAAAACACGCCTCATATGTATGCAGCGTACTAACCTTTGTCATTTTCTTCAGGTAATGCCTGGTATAGAGATATCATATTAATAGTCGTCCGCTTCAGCTGAACTTCATGTGGTTGCGGGGGATCAACCTTGTACTCCCCCATATCTATTTCTCCTTTCATTATCAGGCCTTCTATGATGTCTTTAAAGACATAGCAATTTTCAATTGGATGTCTCAACATTCGGTGGTAAGGATAGAACCTAGGACAGTCTTGTTTCTTCAGGTCTTCCTCCCTTTTTGGCTCTGGCAGAGTAATTATGTCATACTGGGTAACTCAGTCAAATAGCACCTTAGTCTTTTCCTTGGGAATAGAGTAAGCCTTATTCATCTTGTCCCTGAGTGAGGGACCATCTTTCTTATTGTCTGCCTTATCTGGCGGAGGCGCAGTGACCTCTTTAGCTTTATCTATTTGCTTCTCAAAGGCCTTGAAGTCGATGGTATTAGCCTCTTTAGGTGTTGGGCGTCGCTCAGCTACCTTTGCCTTTGGTATAGAAGTGCCGGATGTGGTAGCTGGATGTGTCGCTAGGAAAGCTTCAATCTCGGCTACTATATTATTAAGACGGTCAAATGACCTAATATCCATTCCAATCATCCTTTCTAGCACCTCTCTATGGAGGTTTTGTTTACATATCTGTACATCGTCCTCCTGGTGCGGGGGCCGCTTGCATCTCATCCCAAGGTTCCTCCACCCCTTAATATAATCAAGAGCCATCTCATCTGGCCTTTGATGGGTCGCATAGAGTTCGGCTACAGTAACTTCTCTTTCGGTGACGTGGAACCTTTCTCGTAATTTCTTCTGCATATCCGGCTAGTCGCTGATCGACCCAGCCGGCAAGCTTGAATACCATTCAAATGCGAGTCCCGTCAGAGAGGACCCGAAGAATTTAAGTAGATATGACTCATCGGAGGCCTGATCCCCCATGATAGTCCTGTAATATACTATGTGTTCCTTGGGGGACCCTTGCCCGTTGAACTTTTCAAACTTCGGTGGCTTGTTGACTCCCGGGGGAAGCCGCTTGGTAGCATGGTGTGGTGGGTAAGGCACCCGGTAGGCATCAAAAGCCATGAATTCACCTTCACCCCACTCAGCCAATTTCATTTCTATCATCTTTTCGACCATAAGCCGGTTTGCTGTTGCAGGTTCTGCTGGCTTCGGGTAGAAATGCGCTGGCTGCCGGTACGGAGTGTTTAGTACAGTCACCTGCGGGAGCGGGCGCAGCAAAGGTGCCCGATGCAACTGAGGCAATATTGGTGGTATCAATGGCTGCGGAGCCCTTTGCAACGAAGCAGCTTGACTATGCTCAGCCGGCTGAGGTAGAGTGTAGAGAGGTGGGAAATCACGGGGGTGAACCGCTCCATGTGAAGATTCTGCTACCACTTATGGCTGCTTGGATGTGGATGCTTGTTCATTTTTATCTTGCAATTGTTTCTTGAGGAGTTAAATCTCCTACTGATATTTTTGCAGCAACATCAACACAGATGGGTCTAGGGTCGCCGTGCTTGAAGTGCCTTCCGTTGCTTCTCCCGAAGCTCCCTCAGGCGAGGCATTCAACAAGACTTCGTCTTCCTCGGTGGTCACCATATTAACAGCCAGGGTGGCGGTTACTTCGGGAACCTCCCAATTTTCTTCAATCATCTGTAGCCTTTCTCTAGCAGCTGTGACCATCCTAGTATCTGCCCCTAGCCGATTGGCTAGATGAGCTAACTCTTGCGGTTCATCTGGCAAACCGTCACATCTTTTAGCCACTCCGGCCATATTGCAGGTAACAATATTCAAGCCCTTTCTATATCTGGAGACACTTCTCTTCATCGGGCTTGGGTAGGCCAGCCTTTCAAAGACTAACGTTCTCCTCATGTTTCCCCCTTGCTATGGTGGGGTTTCTGTAGTATCACAGTATTGTTGGAACGAACCTTTATGTCCGTTATCATCCACAGACGAAGCTCGTCTATTTTCTTCTTCCGTGATCTCTATTGGTGAATATTCTTATTCTTCAGCCACAGTTGCCTGGAGCAAGTGCTGCTAGCCTAGTGAGGGGTTGTCTAAGCCCCTGAAATACCCTCTGACCATATCGGTCATTTCTTCTTGATTCTGCCCTCCACGGAGGATGGGAGATAGCGTGTAGCCTAGCACCTGAGGCAGATATGCCAGTCGGGCTCTCTCCGATGGCTGATGGAACCTTCCCTTTACAATTGGGATATCAGCCTGCCTGGTGTAGGCATGGAAAACTTCACGGTGCGGAAGCTCCGTGACCGCATACTCCTCTTCTTCTGGGGTCGTACCCCTCTCATTTCTCCTCCTCCCGATCTCCCTTGACTTGGGCTCGTAGGGACGGATGGGCGTGTCTTCCTTCCTAGGTTGAACCCTTTTGGGGAACCATACTTGTTTAAACTTCTTTGGCCATGTGGCGAGCTCTCTTCAGCCTTGGCAACCTTCTTCTTCTTTCTCTGCCCTTCTTCCAGACAAGGCCTGAAAGGAGTTGTGAACAGACATAGTAGGGACTACCCGGTCAGGGATGGCCTGGGCATCATGTCCGTCGAGGAAGAGGCGGACACCTCCAATGAGAATAGACTTCCCGGACGCTGAGAGGCGCCCAGTGACAACAGTAGCAGTTTTCTTCCGGATACTCCTCTGTTGACGACCTCCGGGCTTTCTGTTGCAAATGGGGCGAGCCCCGTTGGTGGCGTGATACACCATGCAGCTAACCTCCCTTGTTGGATTTTTCGATAGGCTTGCACATTGCGGGGCCTCAGGGACTCTAACTTCTTCAGCCTTCTAGATCTCCGTCAGCTCGGGAGACTTGACTCCCAATAGTTCAGTAAAGGCCAGCCCCAAAAAGTTATGGAAGCCGACAGCGGGTGGGAAGGACCCAAACATAGTGGGTACCGCCAGGTACCCGTGGTTAACATGGTTGTCAACGACCCATGAACCGAACATGAGTGTAGCTAGTCCGGTCTCCATTCTCGCTCTCCCTGTAATCAAAGAAATAGGCAAATGATCAGTATTCTTGGGGGAAGCCACAAGTTGCTTCTTATCTTGGCAAAGAGATGAAGGGAGACTCGGTCCCACCGAGTGTGTCACTTTGGTGACACATTTTTAAATGCGTAGGCGTGCCAGTCATCGGAGTGACAAATTTATTGTGCGCTCGATCTGACTTGATCAGACGAATGTGAGATTCGGGTCGGGACCGGAAGTCTGCTATACCATAAAGGCTATAGCGTTAATTACATCCTCTGAGGAGGAAAACCCTTGATTAATTGCCAAGATAAGCGCCACTCGGGGCCAAATAATAATGACGTATAAGAAGTGGAATAAACACGAAGCTACGTAAGGTTTATTACGTCTGAACTTTGATACGAGGTAGGGAACTTAGGTTTGAGGACCACCATCACGCATAGCAACACTTTCAGTCGGGCGGGACCCAGCCTTCTGTTAAATGCCATTTTATATACCAAAGTTTGGACATACATGCAAACATGCACTATATTCGTGACATGAGTGATTAGTAATATTTATGTACCGAATGTATGAAGCATATGTGATATTGGCATGTTTATATGGATATATATATATTTACATGTATATACATATGTATATATATACATATAATATGTCTGGTTATTTATTCAAAAGGATTTAACAAAAAAATGCACATAGGGGGGCTGAGTCGGCGATGGGCGCTGCAGGGACCTCGAGTCGGTGGCGTCGCCACCGATAGGGCGCGTCTATGGGTGATTCGATGGCGATGCCACCAAATCAAAAGCGAGAGGGCTGATTCGGTGGTGTCACCACCGAATCAAGTCAGTAGGCGGATGGAGCCGATGGCGACGCCACCGAATCAAGAGGGTCCTTCACTTTAGGCAACATTTGAGATTTGCTAAGAGAAGATCCACATGATTCTTTCTCCATTGAGTCTTTACACATTGAGCTGTATGACTTTAGAGGATTCTGAAGGATATTGTTACTCTGCTACATGAGTTAGATCAAATCAAATGACCCTCGTCCATTCTGCTCTCTTCGGCTCTACTTGTGCGAGGTTCTTACTCAAGCACAAGGCAGGCATTGGCATACTAAGCCTTCTGAGCATTGAAATTAAGCACATAAGACCACATTATGATATCCCAGAGGCGACAAAAATCATCAGGAAACCGTAATCGTTTCTGAAACAAATTTGGCAGCATCTCCCCTGCATAAGGAGATGTTCAATTGACAAATAGCAAGACACACGGGAGACGGTGTCAAGCCCAAAAAGTTTATTGAGGACTCCGAAGGACTACCTTAGCTCCCAGGATCAAGACTATGTGAGTCTTGAGAGCTAGCCTGTGAAAGAATCATGGTGATCGGGTGTAGTGGGTCTCTGATTGTCAGCCATGTCAATGGCAATTTCAGTGGATCACTCAGTGTGAAGGGCTTCCAGGGGAACATGTGACGAGGCGACAAACCCCCTGGAACCCGGAGTGATATTGATTGGTGGAAATTAAACAAACGAGCAAGGGGCTGTACCCATCCCTAGGCATGGACGATTATAAATAATTGAAGAAAACCACCCATCGATTAGCAACAATCGCAGAGATAATGCATATCATTTTGCTTCGCCACTAGGCAAGCTCCACTCTGCAAGCGATCATGGTTGCCATAGGGAACTCGTGCTCGTTGTCACCAGACATAGGATGTAAGGGGGACGAGACCCTTGGGGATAAATCATCGAACACTGAAAGGGGCATATGGTTGCTCCGGAGGAAAGCAGCGGACGACTATTACATTGACTATCAGAGTGCACTGGCGCCCTTACAACTGACAGAGACGAGTGAAAGGGCACTCAATAGTCTCTCATTCACCATTCGCTCAAGCAAAACTCATATTCGTAGATTAAATCACGCCATCGGTAAAGAATAGCCCCTGGGGAGGGGGATTTAATGTCACCCATTTAGGCGTGGCCATGGGCCATCTCACATAGCAGTTAACATAACCTTTAGTCACTCCTGAACGATCCTAGGATCGATGAGAACTTTAGCCCCTGGGGGAGGGCCTCCTCACGCTCAGGAAGGGCTGAGGAATACGAACCAAAATCGAAGAGAGCGAAATAGTGTGAATAAACTAGGGACAAAATATGAGAACGACCCAAATGGAGCTCGAACCTTCTATTTTATTCACCCTCTTCTTTGATTACAGCAGAATGGAAACGGGGATTACAACGCTTAGAGGAATTCAAGAGAGGAAAAGAAAACCAACCAAAAGGAAGAAGAAAGCTCAATAAGGAAGAATACAGAACAAAAATAATTGTGGAGTCCCTCACGAAACCCACCTTCTTCTTGCTCCCCTTGATTCTCTCCTCCGATTTCTTCTGCTCACACCTCTCTTCTCGATCCTCTCCGGTTGCCTGCTCTCTATCTATCCTCTCCCTTTTTTTCCTCCTCTTCCCTGAGGGCCAAGGGCCCTTTATATAAGCAAATGCCCAAAACAGGGCATCGGAACCCTGACGGGATGGGTGAGTCGCTACCGACTCAACGCGCGCACGTTCGTTGTCGCCTCAACGCACAGGGGGTGCCACCAACTCAGCAACATGTGCTGCCGAATCAATCATGAAGCTGCCGCATCAGGCGCGTTCACGCCATTGGATCGGCCACAAAGGTCGCCGCTGACTCAGGCGAAGTAGCGCCACCGACTCAGTTATCAGGGGCATTTTTGTAATTTTGACATTTCACCTTGAAATTAACCCGGTGAGAGCTTTTTGTCTGGAGTAGCTTTGGGGTTAGTGCAATGGCCCCAGAATATGTTTTGAAGTGTTGATTCGGGGCTTCCGTAGATTTTTGAGACGTGTAGAGCCCGTACCAATTTTTTTGGGATTTGTGCTGATTTACCCTTCGGCACACCGATTTGCGCTGCCACCTTCCCTCAGAGAGTACATAAACCTTCCTCACTGGAGGGGTAACCCTTGTGCGAATTTCTGCCAGGCTTGTACGTCTTCGAGGCTATTTTCGGATCATTCTGGTGTTCTGCGGGTATCTTACGGAAATCTTAGAATTTTCGCTAGTGGCGCTGTTAATGCAGAATATCGGTCCTCCAGGGCCGCCCTATGCTTGCATGAAGCATTTTCATTGAATGAGCCACCGTTCTAGTTTTTTGCCCCTTCAGAGTCATCCGTTGGTCGCTTGCATACCATTTTGGGATTCCGGGTGTCTTGATCGGGCGACCCGAGATTTCCACCGATATTGCCTTCGGTTCCCTATTTTGAGGGGCCAGGGGCATCTCTTCATCTCAGGGAGGCTTCTTCATCAGGCAGGAGCTGCCTGTTACATTCTCGTCTTGGTCGGACAGGGTATGTAGGTATATATGGCACGATCACCTCGATGCCGGTTTCATTGGCTCTGGCCATCAATAGGCATTAAGCGAGCTGTGGTAGATATGTAAACCTGAGATGACGAAATGTTGAGTCTCCAGCACTTCTTGTAAGGTGGCTTGAGACTTCAGTGGTCCGAGTGGACCTGTCTTTGACTTTTGATTGACTCCTTCGGGCACGTGATTATTGCCCAATCATATTTTGCATGTCAACACATACACTTGGATATCCATTGAGGCTAATTGAGTGATGTACTGGGGCCTCAAGCCATTCAAGAATCTCCTTGTTGACACCCGTTTTATGACCAATAAGTTGGGTCATCTCCTTGTTCTATCCATGTGATGCTCCAAGTTGTTCACTCTTCATTGAGTTTCCTTTATCAGTTTGAAGCTTATTTCATGGGTCTTCTCTCCTTGGTTGAGTTTGGTTCCTTGTGGCTTTTCATTGGATGAAGCTTAGCAAGCTCTTAATCAATTTCGATCTTCATTGTTTCTAACGGTCCTCTGCATGGGCGTTATTTTGTTCTAACGCATGATCCCATGGCTGTTACTTCTTGAAGAGTCCTACAACTTAAGGTCTTTTGTTCCAGCTTATCCGTTGGCCTACCCATTGAATCTAACGGTTTGTCGTGCAGCCGTTACTTTCTTCCAAAGCGTCCAGACATGGCCGTTACTTATCTTGCAGATTCCAACTTGTTTGATCATCTTCCGTTGATCTTATCTCTGTTGAGATAAGGTTAAATGTAACGGTATCCCCCTGGCGCGTTATTTGCATATGGCGGTCTGTCGAGTAGCCGTTACATTCAACAGAGAGTCTTGGCAGTTCAGGCCTTTTCTCTGCTACTCCGTGGTCAAGATAAGAGTTTGAATTGGTGATTTCTCTTCCAAATCTGATCCTCAGAACCTTCTGTTTGTTTCTATGGACTATTGGTGATATTATCTTTAAGGATTTGCTAAGAGTTATCCTCTTTTCTTTTTGGATTATCCTCTATTCGACCGGAGAGTTTAAGGGCCTATAAATAGCACCCTTAACTTCATGGCCCGAGAGGGGAAGATCTGGAGTTCGCGTCGAAGTGCTGCCGCATTCTGGAGCCACATTTAACCAAGGAGATTTGTCTTTCACGTCCATCTGCTTCACGGTGAAGGGAGTATTCGTTCTATTGAGTTTCAAAGTTCATCATTGCATATTGTGTTCTTCCTCCTCCCTCTCATCATAGGCATTGTCCCTCTCCTTGTTTCCATGTTCTGCATCTGTTTTCATCATCTAAACATCCTTCCTATCTTTTAAAACGCCCAGAGGGGTTAAAAAAACCAAAACTCTCCCGGTACTTCCCTTTCCTTTTGCATGATCTTAAGTTCTTTGAGAGTTGATACTACGCTTGTTTAAAGGGCTAATCTGGGTTTGTTTTTTTTGTGTTTCACATTCTTTGGCAGGTTTACAGGTTCACTACGCGAGGCCCAAGTCTTCTGGCAAGTTGGAAGAGTTGGAGTTCAAAGAATTCATAAGCTATTACTGCAGGTTTTCTGACGTTCTTGTGCAGGCGCGTCAGGATCATATAACGGTGCATCGTGCGACCATCACATTTCTGTGACACACGGGGTATGGACCGTTACATTCGGTTGATCTACAGATTTCACTGGTTTTCTCTCTCCCGTGGGCGGATGCTTCATCCACCTATTTTCAAGGTATTTTCAAGTCTCTGGCTTGTGTTTACTTTGGTGGCGATCACGTTCTTTCTTAGTATTGGGCATTAGCTTTCTCTCCATCTCATATCTCTTATTTCTTTTATTTGCTCCACCCTCGCGGTGTGTTTTTATTTGCTCTTGTTCCACGCCCCGATGTGTGTTTTTCTTTATTCCCTTAGTTTAGCTTGATGATTGAGATAGCATGCCCATGCTAGAGCTTGTTCTGGTTTCCTAGGTTCATGGTTCCCATGTTCTTGGGTTGATTGAGATCTTTGATTTTTGCTTATCATCTTTATTACACATCAAAACAAAAAGAAGAAGAGAGGCAAAACAAATCAACACTCCTCACCTTCATATTCTCGGTATCAACAAGGTGTGGTGCGTACCGCGATAGTTTTGAAATATGGGCTTCATATTCAGCCACAATCAGACTCATTTGCTTCAACAAAGTAAATTCAGCAGCTTTCCTCTCCTTCACCCTGTCGGAGAAATACCTGCTATTAAAGTGCTCTAAATGTTCTTCCATAACACCTGATCATGTGGTAGAGTCGCTTCAACAAATTTCCACCATGCACGGGCATCCCTTTCTAACTAAAAGGTAGACAGTAGGACTTTCTCCTCGTCAGCACACTGCATAACTCGAAAAATCCTCTCTATCTCCTTCACCCAATGTTCTGCCTCATATGGGTCCATAGATCCTGCAAACTTAGGAGGGTTCATACTCTTAAAATTCATGTGTAAATCTCCCACTCCTCGATTAGCTCCTCCCTGAGCCACCTGTTGCAGTGCTTGGGTTAGACCTTGCATGGTCCTCTGCATCTCGCACCACTGTGCTCTCTTGGCTGCCATTGGCAAGAACTAAGCCAGAAATTATAGCTACCAAAGTTAAGTGATTTATTTATTTCTTAGATTAATCATATTTTAAAGCTTAGCCCATGGCTCAACCCAATCTCACTGGTGATGTTCAAGACACTATCTAGGGTTATAGATTAACACTAGAACCTATATCAAGGAAAATCTAGGATTTAAGAAGTCTAGGCTCTGATACCACAATGACTGTCACACCCCGACGCGGAATACAAGAGCGCATCAAGTCATAACACTCGTGTCGATCAGAGCATGCACATAAGGGGACCAACCACAAGGGAGAAATTTAGTAAGGAAAGGATAAGTAACATTACGTCGAAAAGAGTTTTACAACATTCACTCAGTCGCAAATGGTCAAAATTAAAAGGTACAACTTAAATAACATTTAATTCTAGCAAGAGCAACAAGATGAATGTGAATATCACAAAATTCGAAAAGAGAAAGGAGAATTTAAATTTAAAATAAATTGACATGATGATGAGTGATGACGATATATAAGATAATCAAATAATTTACCAAGGTCGGGAAGGGAGCATGTAGATGCTTAGAGGAGTGTGATCGCCAGAGGTGAATATCGCAAAAGAAAAGGGAGTCATCGCTAAGTACCTTGCAATGCGGGGAGATTAGTGAGTTCCACTTCCTCTTCCGATCGGCCGGCCAATGAAGAGGATCTTTATCTTGATTACCCTTGAAAGATGAACAAAACAAGAAAAGAAACAATTGGATTAGAGTTCAATTGTGTAGTATCAATCCTCAATGCAAGAAGAGTAAAAGAACATGGAGAAAGACACACCTTGTGTATTTTTCTAAAACCCCTTAGAGGTTAAGGGAGGGATGAATGCTAAAGAAGAATAGAAACCCTAGCAATATGATTGATAAGGATGATTTAAATGATGCAAACTGACTATGAAATTACAATGAAGGAAGGGTGAACAAAAGGTGGTTGGTCGTCCAAAACCCAAGACAAAGCTTCTTTCGCAGCAAGAAGGGGGACCATGGCCTCCTTCCTTGAACGAGGTGGTCACAAGGGAGCCTCCTCCTTATGCTTCCTTCTCTTTTCAATCTGTTCAAGCTCTTAAACCTTCTAACATCTAAACTCTTCAAAATTCTCTAACGTTCAATCTTTTTTCTAAATTTCCAACCTCTTGGCCAAGAAACTCAACTAGGGTATTTATAGGGTGAGAATCCCTATTCTAAGTTGTTTTATAATAGGGAAACCCTTCCATCGAAGGGTTCCTGGACCCTAATCCCACTTGGAACGCCATGCAGAGAAGGTAGGGGACGAACCGGACACGGAACGAAAATGACGTCAAGAGTAGGTGATGTTAATTAAATTCACGTCCAGTGCCGACGATGTTATTTCCTTGAACAAAATAAGGAAATAAAAAATTTTCTAAAATTAAAATTAGAATTCACGTCAAAGATCAAGACGTTAATTAATATGCGTCTTTGTAAAGAGGCACGAATTTCCTTAAAATATGAATTTTAAATTCAAAGTAAAATCTAAAAATATCAAAGAAATTGGGGTCCACTGCTACGAAAGTTAATTAATACGCGTCTCCGTAAAGAGGCCCAGATTCCTTAACATTATGGATTTTAGGTTGAAATAAAATTTGAAAAAGCGAACGAATCTGGCCCTTGAAGCGGGCGCGAACTAATACGCGCCTCTCTGCGAAGGCGTAGATTCCATGAATTGGCCTCCTGGTCAATGACGTGAATTCTAAAAATGTCCAAAAGAATAGAAAAACCATCTTATTTAACTAGTAATGAGATTCACTTCAGGGCGTTATGAAGTGACATGGGATTTACTCATCTTAGCGTCAATTTTGACGTGTCTACAGCTGCCCCACCTTGACATCTGCTTTGCAAGGGAGTGAGACGAAATGAAATGAAAATGAAGCGAAGCGAAATAATGATGTAACGAAGCAGAATGAAGTGGAAATAGACTAAACAATAGATGTCAATGTGTGATGTGACACGCTTTCAACACTAAGTGTTAGAAAATTTTCCATGTTTTGAGTGAAGCGACCCTGAGTGATTACTAGAAAGCCACAATTGCCTGGACGGAAAAAATCAAACTAAAAAATGTGCACGTGGGCACAGGAGAAGAAAAGGGAAGATCATCTTCACCATTGGAAAGCGATTGCCAGCCAATGTGGACATGCTGCAACCAAGGTGGATCTTTTTAGGGAAAAAATAAATATAAGGTAAGAATCCAATCAAAAGTGCTTTCGAGGAATCAGCCGAAGAGGCTTCAAAGAGAACATAGTACTTAATCTAGAATGGAATATCTCATGTCAACTCAAATCAAGAACTAGAGGCCCTCATTACTGATTTAATATGAAGTTTTTCAGCAGTTAAATCAAATTCCTACATGATGCATGTTGAGCTAAAAGAAAAATAAAAAAAAAACTAAAAATAGAAAATAATCAAGGATAAAATTGTTAAGCTATCTAGACCAGGTCAGGACTCCAGTTTCCCAAGCTGACACTAAGCCGAAGCTCGTTTATCCGTGCATCAACTTAAAAAGTGGAACCATCGTCCCTAGCCTTAGATGACTCAACGGCCTTTCCGTGCGACCAAGACTCCCCTGGAACTATCACTATTTTTGTTGAAGGGGGACTCAAATTCCAGGTTCATCAAAGCCACAAGGTCCTTGATATATTCTAATAATGTTAGTAATATATAGTAAAAATGCATATAGGAAAAGATAGGGAAGAGATGGCACCGTGGTGAAATATCAGAGCGCCTTCGTAACCAGCAAAAAGCTTAATTTTCCTACACTCAAAGATGTTAGTCCAAAATTTTGAATAACAAAATATCTCAATTCATATAGAAAATTAAAATGTAGTGGAAGAATCTGCGTCATTATACAAAGGCACATATAAAAATTCACGTCTTTCATGTAGACGCTAATTAAAGGAATTCGTGTCTACTGCCCTGGACGTGAATTAGCTCCGACGACAGCGTTCTGGTTCCTGCTCGGAACATGAATTAGAATGCCAACTCCTGCTCAAATTGGAACTCTCTGAGCGAGTTAAGGAGTACCCTCTATAAATAGCACATTTTTCACCTCTCCTTGCATCAAGCAATTGGTTCCAAGGCTCTAAAGAGGAAGGGAAAAAAAAGGGAAGAAACAAGGAAGAACAGGAAACTCACTAAAGTTCAGAATGGAGGGTTTAATCCAGCACCCTATGAATAGAAGTAAGCTTGGATTTCAAAGAATAACTGAGATAGAGAGTCATGTGAGTAGGAGGATTGAAGCCAAGCTTGTGAGTATTAACTTTTCTTATTTCTTATTTCCCTTTTTAATTCAATTTCAGCAAATTCTTACTTAGTTTGTTCTTCTTTCTTCTTTCTTTGTTTGTTTTGAGGATTATCCGCTCATTCTGGGCCCTAGGAGGTTTTCTAAACTTCCTTGGCTTACCCTTCTCACCTCCAAAATCACCCTTGATATGCGATCCATCCTATCCAAGTGGCATCCCCTAGGCCTAATGTTGGGTTCAGTGCGCCCCCTCATTGTCTTTGACAATGGTTTTAATGATTCCAATATATTGTGTGATTTTCGTATGTTTTAAAGTGAAAATAATCTATGTAAGTCTTGTGATAAATGTTGTGGCAAATGAGCTTACATGTTGATCTTATGCTTTGCAGGTTCGGATGTTCTTGGGTTGACTGGCCTTAACAGTTCTCCATGTATATACTTGGATTTGGATGGCTAGGTTCACTGCTTTAACAAAGTGCCGACACTGGTTGCTGAGTGTCGACACTACTTCCAATATGCCACATGCACTAATCTATCTTCTTGTATGTTGTTCTATTGACTAGTTCATTCGATTGCATTGGACTACTAAGGAAGCTTTTCTGTTCTCATGATATTATATGAATTCGTGTTTACTCATATTGAAAGAACTGGTTTTGATGTGGATGAGTTAAGTTCAAACTAGTTTTGAATGTGCTTGACTTGATTGAAAGAACTTGATTGTTTTGGTCTGAAATGGAATTTTGTGTGCAGCTTTGTTAAATCATATTTTGATATGTGAGAGTTGCGTAGAAGAATTGGGTTCCTTGAGTTAAAGTGAACTGACATCTGCATTGACCCACATTTGCCAATTCTTTATGTGTGGACAGTCCTTGGGCTTATATGTATATACATTAATAGTTCATATGTACTAACCTGTTCATTGGTTGATATTCAGAAATCATCATGTGCATTGATATGTGTTGACAAGTTTGATTGATGATATGAATAGTATCAATGAACTAAACTTAAATTCTTGGACTGAACTTGATAGTTTTGGTTTGATCATGGGATACATGTATGACTTGCCTAACCACATCTCATATGTGAGTTCATGAAAATCTCGGTTTGAAGATCCATAAATCACTCATATGTGGCCTTGCATTTTAATATGTGAACATGTAGTTTGAACACATGTCAATTACATATTTGATTTCAATGTGCATGTGGACAGTTTTGGATTGAAACTGAAATTTAGACTGAACCTTGGATCCATGAGAGGAATGCATTTTACTTTACTCCAATGCATGTTTTTCATAAATGGGTTAAAAATGGCTTTTTCAAGTGCTTTGACTCATAACTCTCATGATTTGAATTTCTTGAAAGTGCAGGTTTCAAGATACACAGAAACTTTTGTAATCATGGTAAGAATTCAATTAAGTATATGTTTCCAAGTGGGTAAGTTGGGTTTGATTTATTTGGCTACTTAATTGTCTTTTGATTAAGTGAGCTTCATGGTGGATCATGCTCATTTTGATTCCTAAACTTCCTTGCTAAATCTGGTTTCATTTGATGTTTTAAAGACCCCTCATGCATGTCATTCTATTGTTTCTGAATGGGATTTAATTGTGTTTTATTGGTCCATAATGTGTTTGGGGTTTCAATTGAGTTTTAACTAAGTTTTCTGATCTGTCAGAAAAAGTGTCGACTCACTGAGTCGACACTTATTCCAGGTTATTCTGTCTGATGTGTTGTTTCACTTGTCCAGACAGAAACTGTCGACTCTAGGAGTCGACACTTTCTGGCCAGCCTGCTGGCTGGACACTTCTAGCTGCAAGTGTCGACTCCTAGAGTCGACACTTACAGGCCGGAGGTCTGTTTTCAAAGAAAATAGAACCTCTGGTGAAAAGTGTCGACCCAATGAGTCGACACTTTCACCCAGGTCATGTTTCTATACAACAGGACAGAACGGAGTGAGAAAAGTGTCGACTCCATGAGTCGACACTTTCTCTAGTTCGTCCAGATCATGATTTCTGGATTGGTTGCAAAAACCCCATTTAAGGGTCCGATTGCTTGGGGCTTTTTACTCCAACACCCCTAGGGTATCTCCTATCCATTGGATGTTAGATTGAGAAGTTTTTACATGGGGTTATATGTCTTTTGTTGCTAGTTCTCCTTTGCTATATATAACCTGCAATTTCCATCGGATGAACATCCCCTCGGGCTAATGTTCTTCATCTTTGCTTGCAGGAAAAGAGGGGAAAGGAGCTGAGGGCGCCGTCCCACCTATAGGAGGAAGAAGGAGAGGAGGAGACCGCCATCAAGAAGCTTCCATCTACCAATCTGATACGTCTTCGAGCATAGCTACTGAAGACAGTTTTTCCTTTGGCTTCTCCTACGAACGTTGCAAGCTTCCACTCCGCGGACCTATCGTTCGGCGCACCCCATCGTTCCTCAGAACGGATTTCACTAGCGATTTGAGGGGGATTTCTTCTTCTCTTATCTCTATATTCTCTTATAAGCATGTATTGAAAGTTGGGTGTTCATTGTATATCTTGTCATTTTTTAAACTGTGAATACACTGTGTGTGGGCAGAGTTGTATCTCCGCGTGTGTAGGTTTATTGTGGGGAAACGCTCCCTATGTGTTGTTGTGTGTGGATGGAGCTGCGACTCCGTGTGGTTGCCATGTCCGGGGTACGTTCCCTGAATGTGTGTGTGTGTGTGCTGCAGTGGCAGCGTGTTGGGGCTTGTCCCCGTGTGGCTATTGCTGCGGAAGCAGCGTGTGTGTGATTGGGGTTCATCTCTGTGTTGCTACGAAAGTAGCGTGGTGTGAAGCCTCACCCGGTTGGGTGAGGGGTGGACGTAGGGAGCCCGTTATGGTCCCGAACCACCTAAAAATCTCGTGTCATGTGTGATTGCCTGTGCGATTGACCATCTCTTCTATCTCCCTTCACAGGCCAACTTAATAGATTTTTAATTCACTGCACATCATACATCGCTTCATCCGCTATCCGTGTGAGAGTTAATTTAGTTGTTCCATGCTTGGTTTATTCGAGTGAGATCGGAAAGGTCGAGAGAATATCCACTGTATCTCACGTTGATCTTAATTTGACTTGGGTTTGTGCTAATCATTTTTAGTAATCGTGATTCCATTGTGCTTAGTTAGGAAAGGTTTTAAAAATCCCCCATCTCGACAAGGGGACAATTCAAACCCCCTTCTTGTCTGCCATCTCTCTGGGTCAACAATTGGTATCAGAGCCCAGTCTCTAATTTTTATTTAGCGGACCTCACGGTGTAGGAGTAAAGATCTTTTTCATGATGGGTAGCTTGAATTCTATTCTTGTTTTCAATGATTTTGATTATGCTTCATGGCTAGGAAAATTTTATGTTTGGATTACTGGCTTTGATCCGAAACTCATGAAATTAATCTCTCGTGGTCCACATGTCTTACCTAAAAATGAATTAAGGTGGACGGATGAACATAAGAAAATGAATTTAGATAATTTGTTTGTTTTGAATGCTCTTAAGGTTGCCTTGGACACTAATCAATTTCCATTTGTTTTGTCTTGTAGGACAGCCAAAGAAATTTGGGACGGGCTAAGCGAAGCCCAAAAAGGAAGTTGCAACGATGGTGACTGCTTAGTGGCAGACAAAGAAAATGAATGCCAAAGCGAGGAAACCTCCAAGGTAAATTCTAACTCTGATTCTGAGGAAGAGGATGAATTGAGCTATGATGAATTAGTGAATGCTTATGATGAACTGTTTGATAGATACAAATCATTAAAATCTGAAAATTGAAAATTGAAAAAGAAACATGACTATTTTTCATGTGGAAAATGCATCGAGCTCGAAAGACTAGTTGAGTCTCACATGCATGATGATGAAGAGCACAAAGAATTGATTGCAAATCTGAAATCTGAAAATAAATCTTTAAAGGCTGAAATTTTGGAACTTCAACAAATAAAAGAAGACAATGAAAAGCTGAAAATGTTGAATTCTGCCATATCTGAAAAACTACTTCTTCTGGAAAAAGGAAAAGCTACTTTGAATGCTGACAAATTTGAAAAGTTGAAGGAACTGAGAAAGGAAATAGAATGCTTCAGAAATTTGAATGACAAATTTGAAAACAATGAAACAATGGGTAGAATAGTTGGTGAAAATGCGAGTTTTCAAATGAAAGAACTTGAACACACTTCTATGAACAAAAATTCATTTGAAAAACTCCAAAATGAAAATAGTGAGTTGTTGACTCAAATTTCATTGCTTGAAAGAAAATTGAAAAGTCTTGAAAATTTTAAGAAAGGAAAATGTGTAATCACTAATGATTGTGACAATTTAAAAATTCTTGAATAAGAAATTGAAAGTCACAAAACTGTTAATTTCCTGTTGAATGAGAAAATTGCTTCATGTGAACAAGAGGTTGCTAACTCTCACTTGCAAATTTTGAATCTACAAAATGAAATCAAGAGTTTAAATGAATCTTTGCATTTGTGTGATAAATGAATTGAAAAACAAAAAGATGTTGTTGAATGCTCTTGTGTGCATGAACAAATTTCATCTGTTAAATATGATCATGCAAAAAATAAAAGAAAAAATGTTTCATGCTATTATTGTGGAAAATTTGGCCATGATATGTATGATTATTTTTTGAAGGAATTTGATGACAATGAAGCATTGAAGTCACAAAAGAAAATTCTTGATAAATCTAAAAATCCTGAAATACCAATGAAGAAAAACTTTAATGTTTATTATTTTTATTGTGGTCTATATGGCCATGTGTTTGAAAATTGCTTTAAGAAGATAAATGATGATGAATGGTCTTTCAAAAAGAACATCTCCTGCCATTACTGTGGTGGTGTTGGACATGTCATGAATAATTGCGTTTCAATGAAAAATGATGAAAAATGATCCATGAGAAGAAGAACTTCTTACTATTTTTATTGTGGAGAGAATGGTCATTCTATGGATGATTGTTCTACTATGATATTTGATGATGAATGATTTGCTAGGAAAAATAGGAATTCATCTGTTCGTGTAAGAACTAACCCCTCGAGACCCAAGATGGCTTGGGTACCCAAAACTCCAAAATGAGAATCTGTCTTGCAGGGGTGCCTTGAGAAGGAAGAAACCAATGACAAATAAAGATCCTTCAAGGTAAGGAAATGATGAGCTTATCAGGTAATGAATTTAGTATACTGTTTCCTATTGGATTACTTAACCTTGGTAAGAGCTTGAATCTTGAGAAAAAGTTGGTACCTCCATTTGAACAGTTTCTGTTTCACATTTTGTGAATAAATTCAGTTCTTGAATGCTTCATCTTTGACATACATGACTTTTCTTTCATATACACCTCTTACTTCGCTTCTTGCAAATAACAGTTTAGGTTTGAAAGCTTTGGTCTGTGGATAAAATCTTTCACTCTTCTAATCACATCCTGCAAATAATGATTCACTTTTGCAAATTCACTTTATATGCTTACTTGCATGATACATTGCACATATCATACACACATCTTTGCATACTCGTGAATAGGAATAATTTTTCAATCATCTTTTCATGTTACATACATATACTTGCATATACTTCATACTCGTGTACTTGAATGCCATGGTTATTCGGTATATCAAATGGCGATAGTGTAAAGTTGGATTATGTCCAACTGGAAGCTTTCCTCATGCGTGATGGTGGTCTTCGGACCTACGTTCTCCACCAAGTACCGATAATCAATCTGCTTGAAGTCATTGGAAAATCTCTGGTTGAATGCATGTATATACTATATACAACCACTTCTTGACTCCTTCTATGACTCATCCCTTGCTAAATGAAATTGCATTGATTAAGACATGTTTGTAACATGACATATATTAAGGGGGAGATTTTTTATAACCGTGCATACATTTAGGGGGAAGACATTACTGTGAGAAAGCTAATTCATCTTTTACATTCAATACAACCACCCACACAATATGCACCTTTTTGAGATAATGATTCAATCTAATAAGGATTACTATTTTCTACTCTACACTTTTGAGGACTATTGATTCTGTACATGGAAATCACATGTCTCGTGAGGAAAGAGCTGTTCACCCCATCAAAAGTTGTATAAGTGAAATGTGGATCTGAGTAGCCGGGAATCCACCCTAAAATAAAGGAGGAAACTCGCGTCGAAAGGAAAAACTAATCCATATAAAAATAAGTGTGATTTGCCACCGAGTAGCCGGGAAGTGCCCCTGAGACAAAGGGTACAACTCGCGTCGAAAAGTGTCTCATCCACATCATAAATAGTGACGAAACTGAGTAACCGGAAGTGTCCCTGAGATAAAGGATACAACTCTTGTCAAAAGGTTAGTCACAGCATTTTTAGTAATTAAAAATTAGGGTAGTGCGTAGCTACCGATACTCGAGCATTGTGTATGAAAATGTATGGATGAGAGGTTCTTTTTAGTATTCTTTAGAAAATCTAATTTTCCATATTGACTTGAACTTCAATGCTCAATCTTCACACATGCACCTTGGGTTTGATTGTTTGAATGTCATTTATGGATCAGTCATCTTCCATGGTGAATGTAGTACTTTATTTATGTAAGCACAACCTTCTTAGTATTGTTCATGCACATCATGTTCAACGATCAATTGCATTATCCTTACACCCGTCTCAAAGGGACTTGCATGAGTCTATATCTTGTTATGCATGCTTGAATGCTTGATCAATCTTGTTCATATCATACTTCATTCCATAGTTTTCATCTATAGGTTATACATGTAAATAACAGGTTAAATAACCCATTGTCGGTTGGTTTTTGGTACTTGACCAATGGGGAAGAATAACGTACTTTTTAGCACAATAGATTATGTGCATAGCTAGGTTTGACATTTTGCATATAGGTTAGTTAGATCAGACACATGTGCATAGTTCAATCACACTCTCTACTTATAGTTCAAAATCTTCACGTGTGGACATAATTCCATCATCTTGCTAAATGCACATAGAGTCTCACTCTCTTGCTTGTTTCTTGATTTACACACCTTCCCTTTATGGGAGATTAATTGCTGGGTTCATGCGCGCATGTCTTATTCATTCTTGGAATCTTCAATGTTGCCTCTTGTCCCCCATTTTTTGATAATGCCAAAGGGGGAGAGAAATTTGGATGTATTTGGATAGATCCACAATATATTGTCATCATCAAAAAGGGGGAGATTGTTGGGTTCAGTGCGTCCCCTCATTGTCTTTGACAATGGTTTTGATGATTCCAATATATTGTGTGGTTTTTGTATGTTTTAAAGTGAAAATAATTTGTGTAAGTCTTGTGATAAATGTTGTGGAAAATTGGCTTACATGTTGATCTTATGCTTTGCAAGTTTGGATGTTCTTGGGTTGACTGGCCTTAACAGTTCTCCATGTATATACTTGGATTTGGATGGCCAGGTTCACTGCTTTAACAAAGTGCCGACACTGGTTGCTGAGTGTCGACACTACTTCCAATATGTCACATGCACTGATCTGTCTTCTTGTATGTTGTTCTATTGACTAGTTCATTCGATTGCATTGGAGTGGTATGCATTAGACTGCTAAGGCAACTTTTCTGTTCTCATGATATTATATGAATTTGTGTTTACTCATATTGAAAGAACTGGTTTTGATGTGGATGAGTTAAGTTCAAACTGGTTTTGAATGTGCTTGACTTGATTGAAAGAACTTGATTGTTTTGGTCTGAAATGGAATTCTGTATGCAGCTTTGTTAAATCATATTTTGATATGTGAGAGTTGCGTAGAAGAATTGGGTTCCTTGAGTTAAAGTGAACTGACATCTGCACTGACCCACATTTGCCAATTCTTTATGTGTGGAAAGTCCTTGGGCTTATATGTATATACATTAATAGTTCATATGTACTGACCTGTTCATTTGTTGATATTCAGAAATCATCATGTGCATTGATATGTGTTGACAAGTTTGATTGATGATATGAATAGTATCAATGAACTAAACTTAAATTCTTGGACTGAACTTGATAGTTTTGGTTTGATCATGGGATTCTTGTATGACTTGCCTGAACCACATCTGATATGTGAGTTCATGAAAATCTCAGTTTGAAAATCCATAAATCACTCATATGTGGCCTTGCATTTTAATATGTGAACATGCAGGTTGAACACATGTCAATTACATATTTGATTTCAATGTGCATGTGGACAGTTTTGGATTGAAACTGAAATTTAGACTGAACCTTGGATCTATGAGAGGAATGCATTTTACTTTACTCCCATGCATGTTTTTCATAAATGGGTTGAAAATGGCTTCTTCAAGTGCTTTGACTCATAACTCTCATGATTTCAATTTCTTGAAAGTGTAGGTTTCAAGATACCCACAAACCTTTGTAATCATGGTAAGAATTCAATTAAGTATATGTTTCCAAGTGGGTAAGTTGGGTTTAATTTATTTGGCTACTTAATTATCTTTTGATTAAGTGAGCTTCATGGTGGCTCGTTTTGATTCCTAAACTTCCTTGCTAAATCTGGTTTCATTTGATGTTTTAAAGACCCCTCATACATGTCATTCTATTGTTTATGAATGGGATTTAATGGTGTTTTATTGGTCCATAATGTGTTTGGGGTTTCAATTGAGTTTTAACTAAGTTTTCTGATCTGTCAGAAAATTCAGGTTATTCTGTCTGATGCGTTGTTTCACTTGTCCACACAGAAAGTGTCGACTCTAGGAGTCGACACTTTCTGGCCAGCATGCTGGCTGGACACTTTTGGCTACAAGTGTCGACTCCTAGAGTCGACACTTACAGGCCGGAGGTCTATTTTCAAAGAAAATAGAACCTCTGGTGAAAAGTGTTGACCCAATGCGTCGACACTTTCACCCAGGTCCTGTTTTTATATAACGGGACTGAACACAGTGAGAAAAGTGTCGACTCCATGAGTCGAGACTTTCTCTAGTTCGTCCGGATCGTGATTTCCGGATTGGTTGCGAAAACCCCATTTAAGGGTCCGATTGCTTGGGGCTTTTTACCCCTACACCCCGAGAGTATCTCCTATACAATGGATGTTAGATTGAGAGGTTTTTACATGGGGTTGTATGTCTTTTGTTGGTAGTTCTCCTTGGCTATATATAACCTGCGATTTCCATCGGATGAACAACCCCTCAGGCTAATAGTCTTCATCTTTGCTTGCAGGAAAAGAGGGGAAAGGAGCTGAGGGCGCCGCCCCACCTGGAGGAGGAAGAAGGAGAGGAGGAGACCGCCATCAAGAAGCTTCCATTTGCCGATCTGATACGTCTTCGAGCATAGTTACTGAAGATAGTTTTTCCTTTGGCTTCTCCTACGAACGTTGCAAGCTTCCACTCCACGGACCTATTGTTCGGCGCACCCCATCGTTCCTCAGAATGGATTTCACTAGGGATTTACGAGGGATTTCTTCTTCTCTCATCTCTATTTTTTCCTATAAGCATGTATTGAAAGTTGGGTGTTCATTGTATATCTTGTCATTCTTTAAACCGTGAATACACTGTGTGTGGGTGGAGTTGTATCTCCGCGTGTGTGGATTTATTATGGGTAAACGCTCCCCGTGTGTTGTTGTGTGTGGATGGAGCTGCGACTCCGTGTGGTTGTCGTGTCCGAGGTACGTTCCCCGAACGTGGTTGTGTATGATGCAGTGGTAGCGTGTTGGGGCTTGTCTCCGTGTGGCTATTGCTGAGGAAGCAGCGTGTGTGTGATTGGGGTTCGTCCCCGTGTTACTACGAAAGTAGCGTGGAGTGAAGCCTCACCCGGTTGGGTGAGGGGTGGACGTAGGGAGCCTGTTGTGGTCCCGAACCACCTAAAAATCTCATGTCATGTGTGATTGCCTGTGCGATTGACCATCTCTTCTATCTCCCTTCACAGGTCAACTTAATAGATTTTTAATTCACTGCACATCATACATCGCTTCATCCGCGATCCGTGTGAGAGTTAATTTAGTTGTTCCATGCTTGGTTTATTCGAGTGAGATCAGAAAGGTCGAGAGAATATCCATTGTATCTCACGTTGATCTTAATTTGACTTGGGTTTGTGCTAATCATTTTTAGTAATCATGATTCCATTATGCTTAGTTAGGAAAGGTTTTAAAAATCTGCCATCTCGGCAAGGGGACAATTCAACCCCCCTTCTTGTCCGCCATCTCTCTTGGCCAACACCTAAGAACCCATGCAAAACATTATCATGAAATCTACCTAGATTGGGCCGCCATGGGTGCTCTGATAGAGATGTGGCATCCTCGAACTCATACCTTTCTCTTCTCTACCTTTGAGGCTTCTATCCTCTTACAGTATGTAGAAATTCTTTTGGGCTTAAGAAGGTTAATGCAAGGCCACGAAGATAGCATCGCGGAGAAGCTAAGAAGAATGAACTCTCAAGAAGTATTGGCAAGCCTCATAGCAAGCCAAAAGATGATCGATCAAATCTGCACCTCTAAGGGAATCAACTTGAGGAAGCTTGCAGCGTGGACCCTCAAAGCGTTGGAGCAAGCCAAAGATGAAGACTTGGAGGAGCTTATGAAGGTGTTTGTGATATGCATAGCGGGAGCGCTCCTCTTCCCTTTAGCGGTTGATTTTCTAGAAGAAGAACACCTGAGCGCGATATGTTGAATATGGGAAGGTAAGAGGATCGGCCCGACTGTTCTAGCCTACCTCTATAGTAGGCTCACCTCGGCTAGTATGGGAATGTCTCTCTATGGGTCGATGCTTCTTTTCTCTAGTTGGGTGGACCTCCACTTCAAGTTTGATCCGTGCGAGGTGGCCCAAAACGCCTCGAGGATTTTCCACAAGAGTTCTCTCCACTACATGACTAGCACGGTGGAGCTAAGCGAGAAGGTAACCGACCGTGTACCAAAGCTCAAGAAGCGAGTGGAGTGGCGAGAACACCTCAAATCAATGGCCCAAAATATGTTTACTTGCGCACCGGGGGCCCTCCTATCTCAAAACCTCCGCACTAGATTTTCCTCTAGGGTGGAGCTCCAGCTGATCGGGGTGACCGAGTTCATCCTCTAAAATGTGCATTGATGCCTCTTTTAGCTCGGCCTCCCTCGCCATGCATTTGAAGAAGTGTCTCATCTTCTGCCGATCAAGAAGAGAGAATTGGGCACAAACGGCGATGAAGAAGAGACCAAGACCATCAAAGCTATATGGCGGATCAACAACTTCTGATGGCCTGCGGAGCGGATTGAAGAAGATCAAGATCAATGGAAGACTTATGTAATAGCACTTAGGAATTTAAGACCCATAGTGGCTCAAAAATCATTGTAATTGATTATCTTCTAATGAATAGAACATTCGATTCCTTCATTGAGCCATCTCAGTTTTTTTAAGACATTGATTTCCTTAAACTCCCATAATTTTGTTCCTTACAAAAAAAAATTCTATGAAAATTTTCATCTAACCGAGAAGGCGCAACTTTTTTAATCTGCGTCAACTACAAAGATGCCATTTTAATTATCATTTTCCAATAAAAAAATTTAATTCTGAAATTGATGTCTGCCTCATCGACACTAATTATGGAATTGACGTCTTTTTACGTGGTTGCGTATTCTTAAATAAACGTCAGGCTCCCTGACGTGAATTCCCTTCGAATTTAAATCGCCTTAACCCCTCTTAAACCTCTTATCCTTCTCTCTCTTCCCTCTTCTTCCATTTCGTTCACTCTGCAACTCCCACCGGTGACAAGCTCCTCTCTCCATCTGTTCTCCTTCTCCCAACTCTCCCATCTCTCTCACCTATGGCTTCTACTAGTAGTGCCGGCGCCGGGAAGCGGCGGTGAGTGATGGCACCAGCGGTAGTCCTCGTGAAAGAGGAGGAGGAGGGGCACGACGAGGAGGAGGAAGCTCCTCCGGGGGCGACAAGAGCATCGGCAAAGCCCCAAGCCAATGGATCTTCAGAAGGAGAAGAAGAAGATGGTGAAGAAGAAAAAGAAGGAGATGATAGTGATGAAGATGAAGACGAGGGCGAAGAAGAAGAGGAAGAAGAAGAAGAGCAAGGAGAAGGAGTGAGAAGAGGAAGGCGCCCCCACCGACCGCTATGTAGGGGGAACATTGCCCCCGAGCCAAGCAAGGTACGCAGTCATCCTAGTCCTCTGCATTTTTTTTATATATCATCATTTTTTATTTCTATTCCTGAAAGGGGGAAGAAGAAAGCATTTTATGGGAATTAGCGTCGAGTATAGTCGATGTGAATTTCTATTTTTTTATTTAAATAGTCACGGAGGGATTTGACGTCGACCACAATCGCCGTGGATTTTTTTTAAAAAACTAAATGATTAGAAAGAATTGGCGTCGACGGTAGTCGACGCAAGTTTTTTTTTAAAAAACTAAATGATTAAAAAGAATTGGCGTCGACGGTAGCCGACACAAGTTTTTTTTTGAAAAATAACAAAATGATTAAAGGGAATTGACGTTGATGGCAGTCGACACAGTTTTTTTTCTTGTGTGCCTGTTATTATTTAATTGTCATATGGAATTAGCGCCTGACATAATTGACGCCAATTAATTGGCGGCGACTGTGTCGTCGCTAATTTAAACAGAAATCTTTTTTGTGTTTTCTTCTTTGTGTTGGGCTTAATATTTCCTCTTGTTACTAATATGGCCTTCCTCTCTTTAATGTCTTTGTTCGCAGGGGGTGATGAGGACGAGTATTTCTTGGGTCCTAGTGCTGGCAGCCTATCGAGGGTTATCAGACTTCCAAAGGGCAAGGATAGATGCAATGGGGTTTAGCCCCTTCTTGAGTATTGAGCCAGTCAGGCAGGACAAGATCTTGATCTAGGTCTTGAGAGAGAGATGGGATAGAGAAAGTCAGGCTTTCTTGATGCCCTGGGACACATGGTGCCGACCTTGGAGTACGTAGTGAGGATTACGGGTCTGAGGTTAGACGGGGAGGCAGTTATTGTGTAAATTATGTTTTAATGATGTCTCACTATAAGTCATTGGCCAATTGATATAGAAAATTATGAAACACCCTTCTATTTGGATAGGTGTGAAGAAGCTTAACATAGTTTAAAGCTCGTGTCGACCCCACCATAGGATGCGTCGACTCCATTATTCATAAAAGAAGAAAAAGCCCAAAGCTTGTCAAGCCTGCGTCGACCTCATGGCATCACGGCGTCGACTCCGAACGTAGTTCCAGCATGGGGAGTGCGAGAGTCGACACTCAGAGTCGACTTCTCTCTACAGATGTTCCATCGTGCCCCGCTACGTCGACCCCATCAACTCAGGTCGTTGACGCCAGACGCTCTCTAGAAGCAGATGTCAAGCGACTTTCAAAGCTGCATCGACCCCATCATCTCAGGGCATCGACGCAAGACTCTCCCAGAGACTGTTATGGACGCATTCCTGGTAGGATGCATTAACGCACCACACTTGCTACATCGACGCACGTTGTTCAAGTCCATAATCCATTCAAGCGGGTCACCGATCGCGTCGACTCCAGCACCTCACCGCGTTGACTCCAGCCGCACCCTGGCGCCTAGCAGCTCACAAGACTGTAGGCAATGTCGACGCAGGGAGCTAAGTGTGTTGACGCACCTAAGGCTCCATCTGTATAAAATAACCTTCGTCAATTCGCAACGACTTCGATGGTCAAAGATGGAAGGCTCCAAAAACATGCTTTTAGAGGTCTGAAAAGGTCCTAGGACACAGATCCCACCCTTTTTGTGATAAGGGAGTCAGAACATCTTTTGTAGGAAGCTTGGTCAGCAGCCCCCATTGGGAAAAGTCTCCTTTCATGATGCTCTATCTTTTTGACTGTAACCAATCAAGTCCCAGTCTTTGAAAAGGAACCTGGGACAGAGGACTATCCTCTCCTGTCCTGAACCAATGAGGAGAACATTTAGAAGAGCTCAGTGACCAAGGAACATCATTTCCTCTCCCCCAATCAAATGAGAAGCTTTGGGAGGGAAATATTATACTCCCTGAGTTTATATATAGGATGCCCCCTGCATGAAAAGAAGTTGTTGCTTCCTCTGTTGCTGATGCTGTTGCGTCTCTCCATATGATTTTGATGATAACAATACGCCGGCATTACAAATAGGTTGATAACTTGCTTAAAACCTTCTCAAGTCATCTTCCATCAAAGCAAAATACCCAATTCTATCGTGCCTCAAATATGCCCAAGATAAGTCAAACCAACTCATATTGTTTGGCTCAAGAAGTGGTCTCAAAGTAATTTATTTACATGCTATGATTCATTGGCTAACGACACTAAAAATGCAAGTTTTTTCAGGCGCGGTCGACCACTGGATAGGGCCCTGTCGACCGGTTTTCCCAGCATTGAAAGGCTCAATCTTTGTAAAATTCCGGGCGACCGCCCCCCTATGCCCAGTCGACCGCCAGCTTCGAAGCCTCCATTATTGACTTGTTTTTGTCCACGAGGCTGAAGCATCTATCAATGGCTTTTTAATCCCAAAAGTCTCCAAACATCCCTGGAATTGTGGATCTGTGTCTTGGCTTGTCCTTGACCATCCAAGTTATATAAAAACATATCTTGGGGGAAACAAAACCTTAATCACTTAAGGGAGATCAAAGGGGGCTGTCAAGGGAGAAAGAGTGCTGCTACTGTAGCTCCGTGAACAGTGCTGCATCCAAGAGTTCTTCATTCAAGAGCAAGGCTCTCAAGTTCATCTGCAAGCCATTCAAGTGAAGATCAAGCTGAGGAGCAAGCTTCATCCAAAACAATCTTCATCCACTAAGGGGGAGCTTTAATTTGAAGTTTTCATTTTATGTTTCTCCTTACATCCTTCTTCAAGCTTCAAGTGTGTGTTCTTGTAATATTCAAACACTTGTGTGTGTGTGGATCTACCCAGATCCGTATTTGTGTGTGTGTGGTTCTTCTCTTCTTCATATTTCTGTATGATTCGGTGCTTGTGCACCTTCGTGGGAGTTCCGAACTCACACGAGTGTGTGTGTGTGTTTTGATCTTGTAACCCTTTACAAGATAGTGTGTGTATCCTCACAGATCATGAGGGGTGGATGTAGGTTTCCGTCGTTGCATCCGAACCACCTAAAAATTGATGTCTCTTGTGTGGTTTTATCCTTTTCTCCTATCTTTATTCTGTGCATGTTCGCGTAGTTTAATTATTTGCATCTGCTGATTTCTTTGTTTAGATCTAGATTAATTGATCATTCTCTAATAGATCTCTGGTATATCAAGAGCTGGGTTCGGATCGACAAGGTTAGTCTTGTCAGAAAGATAACACCTTGTGCGAGAGAATCTTCGGATTCCGTAGCACCACCTAGTACCAAAGAGCTATTGTAGTGGTTGATTTTGATAGATCGATCTATTCTCCTTTGCATCAGATCTAAATTGATAGTTGCTATTTCATCATATAAATTTCAAATTGGCTAAAGCTTTCTTAATATTTGTTATCACCCCCCTCTTGGGTGTCATTGATCACGGGACTTCAATGGTATCAGAGCTAAGGCTCTATTTCCTTCGGATCTAACGATCTAGAGTCACATCCAGATCAATGGCAAACAAAGGTTTGATGCCTAAGGGCCACTCCATTAATCGTCCTCCCTTCTTTGACGGTTCAAATTACTCCTACTGGGAAAACGGAATGCATGTTTTCCTAAGGGATCAGGAGTACGAAGTCTGGAGGGTCGTGGACATGGGCCCTTATAAGCTCTCTGATGATGAGGATAAATGGACACCCGAAGAAATCAAGAAATCCACTGTAAATTTTAATGCTATGAACATTATGCAATGTGCTATACATCCTAATGAGTTTTCTCGTGTATCCATGTGCAGCTCAGCAAAGGAGATGTGGGATAAATTGCGGCTCATCTATAAAGGAATCTCTGAGGTCAAGGAAACCAAAGCCAATCTACTTGTCAGAGATTATGAGCTATTCAAAATGAAGCCTGAAGAAACCATTTCTGAGATGTTCGCAAGACTGACTGAGATCAGCAATGGTCTCAAGAGTCTTGGAAAGGAATACACCAACTCTGATCTTGTGAGGAAGGTGTTAAGATATCTTCCACCTGCGTGGCACACAAAAGTCACAATCATTGAGGATTCGAAGAATCTGTCCACACTTTCCCTAGACGAGCTTATAGGGTCACTCATGACCTATGAGATTAACATCAAAAGAACTACTGAGGAGGAAACCAAGAAGAAGATAACAGTGGCACTGAGATCCCATCAATCTGATGATGATTCCCAAGAAGAGGAGTCCAGCGAAGGGAGCAATGAGGAAGAAGACCTCGCCATGCTGACCCGTCAAGTGAAGAAATTTTTGAGAAGAAAGAAGAACTTCCAAGGAAATTTCAGAAAAGGCCAAAGAAAGCCTGTTCAAACTAAAGGGGAGCCAAGCAAGCCCAACAACATCATTTGCTATGAATGCAAGAAACTCGGGCACATGAGAGGAGAGTGTCCAGATCCGAAGAGGAAGTTCAAGAAAGAAAAATTCAGAAAGCCAAAAGCGATAGTCGCTACATGGAGCGATGAAGAGGAAGAGCAGTCCGAAGAAGAGCTCAGGGAGCTCATGGAGAGTTTGTGCCTCATGGCACACAAATATGATTCAACTGAGGTAAATTCTGACCCTAATTTTATTTCAAATGAACAATGGGAGTCAGAATATAAAAAATTATATACAAAATACAGAAAAATCAGATCTGAAAATAAAACTCTCAAAAAAAAGATTGATGATTTAACACATGAAGATATTTATGTGAAGTTTGAGAAACTTGAATAGGAATGGTTTGAGTTAACTGAAGAAAAAGAAGGTTTGTTACAAACAATCTTAGCTAGTGAGAAAATTCAAGAAGAATTGATGTGCAAACTATCTAAAGAGGTTCTAAGACTCACAAACTCAGAACTTGAAAAGAAAAACGTGAGGTTGGTTGAAGAAGTGGCTGAACTTCAGTACACTCTGTCTAGGTTTGTCAATGGCAAACAAAACTTAGATAATTTGTTGGGAGTCAAGGCTAACTTCCAAAAGGAAGGATTGGGATACAATCCCTAAATTAAAAAAATCTTTTGAGCATAAGATCACAACATCTTATGTTCATGAAAAAGAAAACAACTGTGCTTCATGTTCTCACTCCAAGCCAAAACATGTTCAACCTAAACCATGTCAATTTCAAAGAAGTTTTTCAAGTGTCAATTATTTTCATTGTGGTCGTTTTGGTCATGTTGTTGCTCATTGTTGGTTCAGACAAAACTCACATAGAAATCATGCTGCTTGGACAAAGAAAAGATATGTGCAGAATCGGACTAACTCCTATGGACCCAAATTCGTTTGGATACCAAAAACAATTGCATTAGAATGTTATTTCTTGCAGTTATATCTTAAATCCAGGAGGAGCAAATGGTACTTAGATAGCGGCTGTTCAAGGCATATGACAGGGGACAAGATGGTGTTCTCTACTTTGCAAGACAAGGATGGAGGCCTAGTTGCCTTTGACGGAAAGGACTTGATGTGAAACCACCTATGGACCTATATTGCAAGCAATCAAGTTGAGTAGCGGACTCACACTAACGAACACGATCGTGTAGCACACACGAGTGCCCGTAGGCGACTTAGCGATGACGGAGATGGTCCGAGTCGGGACCTTTATACTCCAATGGTTGGCTAGCTTATGGAGGACCCCAAATGGGCCAGGGATGCCCAATTCACGGGCGGCCAGCACGCCAAGGGCGTGGGATGTAGGATTCCTCTCGTCTCAATCTGCGGTGGCCACTCAATTTGATGGTAATTATAGACCGGTCACTCTCTCACCACCGACGGAGCAACTAAGATGATGGAGGCATCACCCACGACTCCCTTTGGCTCGGGTCCACTTCTTCACATTCGGGAGCTAGTTGAGTTTGGGCCTCACTCTATTAAGGCCCCTTATCCATTTTGTAGTTTTCCTTTGAGTCATTTTGATGTATTTCCTTTTTATTTGAGTCATTTCCCTAAGTCTAGCACTTATTTTCCTATGTTTGGTATCATCATGATGTCTAATGTAAGCTATTGGGCCCCATTCGTTGGACTAGGCCCATTAGCACTCCCAACCCCCTTGGTTATTTGTAGTTGTTTATTTTGTCAGGGACTTATTGTAAAGAGTGGGTTGCCTATATATAGGACCCCACTCCCCTCATTTGAAGTTAATGAATGATTACATCCTTTTGAGTTAAACTTGCCATTTGAGTTCAAATTGGAGTGATTCCTCTAATTTTTGGGTGAGAGACCCTAGGGGAGAGATTCCCCACCCATTCCCCTCTTAATCTCTCTATTTCACCCCTCTTTCTCTCTCCTCCAACCCCAAATCCGAATTTCCTTCTCTCTCCTCCCTCCTCCCATCCACTTCCAACCTCCAACCACCTCCTTTAATGCCCTCCACTTCCCCATGGCCTCCATTACTCCACTCCCTAGTTCCTAGGTAGAAGTCTCCCCATTCCAACACCTTCCTCCACCTTCCAACCAAATCTACCCCATTCCAATGCAAGCACTCCACTTCCCAACATAATCACCCACCTTCCAAGACCTTTTGAATTTGAAATCCACCCATCCCTCCACTCACTTGTGCCCCCCTCACCTTCTCCTCTCACCCACCTTCCCCAAATTCGTAGCTCTTCCTCCTCCACCTGCTAGCACTTGCTTCCAGCCATTCTCCACCTCATTCCCCATCACCATTAGCTCCCTTCTCCACCCCACAAGAGCCCCCACTCTCCCTTAGGTCATTCCTACCATTTCCCTCCACCAAAGAAGCCATATCTCCCTCTCATTTCTTCTAGTAGGTTGGAGCTGTGCAGATCTGCAGAACAGCCCTTGTTGCAGCGTCAACCACGGATTCATCCTAGTTCTTCAGAAGGCGTGGCCTACTTTTCTGGAAAGGCCTTCCAGTCTACTTCGTAGGCGAGGTGGAATCAACACGATCGGAGCTCGGAGCTGCCAGATAGAGCCATTCTCCCAACAGTGCGCAGAGAGGTCTTCATCCTGGACCAGAGCGTGGAAGATCCTTCTGCCACGACAAACCCCAGCGGATTCAGGCTGAAGCCCCTTCATCAAAGTTCTTCCTCTACCGGTCATCTTTCAAGATCAAGAAACAGAACCCCGTTCGGCCACCGGAGGAAGAAGTTACGAATTTTCTCCCCCGATCTATCTAGTTCTGTTTTCTGCTGTCTACTCCGACCAGTACCCACTCTTCTGGGTGCCCCGGCCATCCTCGACCTCTGAATGCATCTCCGTCACCTCCTGCTGAAAGCTACCTCGACCACGAAGATGATGCCGCTGGTTTCGTGCTGATCAGAGCTCAGGAGGGCGCTCAGTCACTTCTGCAACTTGCTGTTACAGTCCAGACAGTACCTGCGGCCAGACAGAGGAGGCTACTTCCTATTGCTGGTGCAGCCACCTCCGACCGTATGAGCTTCCCCAAAAATTCTGGAGTCCACCTCTTCCAGTCAGGAAGCTTCAGGAGCTGGTTTCGATCAATTTGGAGTCCGGACAAGCCCGGCATAGCCATCACAGCGACCCCCTGTCCAGAATTCCAGATTGAAGCTGCAACTTCCCTAGTTCTCATTTCTCTTCGTTTCGGTCCACCAACCCCACCCCGCTTGGCCGGCTGAAGGCCCCACCCTGCGTGGTGGTAGTGTTTGAATGTATCATATTAACCCCTACCCCAAGATCCCCCCTCCTGCGAGAGGAGTAGTTTTGTAAGTGGTTTGGCAGGTCAAGCGACACCGCCGCGGCGTGTGGGGAACCACCACCTCCCCGCTCGCCCTCATCTCCGACCGGGACCGGTTTCTTCAAACCGGTCGAGTAAGTGTCTCTTCCTTGCTCACCTAGTGTAGCTCTCTCAATATTTGATTCATGCACCGCTGAATTCGTGAGGAGCGCCCGATCCTCAAGTCCATGACTTAGAGTGATCGCCGTGGGTTAGTGTGACCCGGTGCCCGAGTGCACTTTGTCGGCCCCAATCGAATTGGGCAACCAACCTTGGGGAATCAATTCTTGGCCTTGCTGGCCCTCTACCAGCAAGGGTCCATTCCCATAAGTCACCCTTGGTATCACATAGTCACCCCGGGAATAGAGTGCAACGAAGAGAGCGGTGGCCCATTAAGGCCCATTTGGATGCTTAGATGTGCTTGTTTGACTAAGTCCGAGGTTGTGTCACATCAAGTGGTATCAGAGCAAGTCGTCCGGTTTGTCCCAACAAGTCGGGGTCCTGCGATTCAAGATTCAAGGTTCGAGGTCGAACCTCCTCCAAGCGGAGGGGTTTGACGGGATCGTCATCGACATCAGACTTGATCTTCTGTCTTAAAATATTTGTACTTTTTTTATTTTACATAAGGGTCTTTGAAGTTTATCTTTTGATATCCCTAAGTATTTTTAAGGAGTTATAATGAGTCATAGGTGTCTTTTCATATTTCTAGGCATCAAAGAGTCTTAGAGTTTTTAAGGGAGTTATAATGCGTCATAGGTGTCTTTTCATATTTCTAGGCCTTAAAGAGTTTTAGAGTTTTTAAGGGAGTTATAATGAGTCATAGGTGTCTTTTCATATTCTAGGCATTAAAGAGTCTTAGAGTTTGTCATTTGATCTTCTTTGTGAAGTCTATAAAAAGAGTCTTGTAGTCCTTATTTGAAGCAATAGAATGAAGAAAAAACCAGTTTAGCTATGGCTATGAGTGTTCTTCCAGATTTTTGGAACCCCGGGTGAGAGGCCCAACCCCACTTCGCCCCGCCATAGAGGTCGTCCGTGAAGCTCCGGTGCATCGTCTTTGAGAAGAGGATGGGTGTGAAGCCCCATCGAAGCTCCACGATCTTCCTCCTTCACCGTTCAACCGCCGTCGTCGTCCATCACCACCGCCATCACCACCGTGCCAACTGCAACGCCTGCAACCGCCATCACCACAGAGAAGAATTGAAGAGCGTGACTGCGTCGTCCCTGAGATGGGGATGGGTGTGAGGCCCCGGCCGAGCTCCTCCGTTCTTCTCTAGTCACCTCGCCTTCCTGCTCTCCGGCTGATAGTTTGAAGTCCTTTCTCGACCTCGTCTCACATCATAAGAGCAATATTCAAACTAAGCAATTAAATCACAGTAATGACAGGTGTTCAAGAGCTCACCTGATCGGCGTGAATACGCCGATCCCGGCCGGAGACGAGGGCGAGTGGGGAGGCGTGGGATGCACTCGCACGCCGCGTCGGTGTCGCTTTAACCTGAAAATTGAAATGATACACCACTACACCTCTCGTAGGAGGGGGATCTCGGGGCGGGGATTTATTGAAATTACATTCAAAACTAACTCCACACAGGGAGGGGCCTTCATCCGGCCAAGCGAGGTGGGGAAAAACCGAGCTAAACGCAAAGATAGGAGGCCGGTGCCGAATCTGCCACACTCTGTACTTCTGGATAGTTGCCTGCTTATCTTGACGCTGAGACCACTCTGGATTTTTTTTTAGGATGAAACCAGTGGAAAATTCTTCATAATTTGATCAGGATGATTCCAAAATTTTACTGATTTCTCTGATCGCCGGTGCTGGCCGTGACAGAAGCTCGAACAGGGAGGCAGGTCTTCTGCTTCTGACTGTGCAGAACCTCAGCAGCTAGAAGATGACGGTACCACGGTTGTTCCAGAACCTCAATTTGAGCGTGGCTGGTACAGATGGATTATTTGCCGAGTCCTCTTCGAAACGCAAGCAACGGGGATGCCAGATGATGTCAGTGTGGACCGGTAGAACTCGAACAATGAGGGGAGGTCGGAGAAGACTGACAAGAAACAGAACCAAGCACCTGGAGGAAGAAATTGATAACTCTTGATTCGGACGCCAATCAGAGTTCTGTTTCTTGATCCTGGAAGTCAACAGGTCTAGGAAGAAGTTTGTAGAAGAACCCTTGCCCAGATTCACTATAGAATTTCCGTGGAAGAGCTTCAACTCAGGTTCTGGTCCTCTGCCTGAGAAGTCTTGCGCAGTTGTAGTAGATCGCCTCCTCTAAACAGCTCGGACCTTAGAAGCCGGCGAGACCACCACCATTGGAAAGCCGACTCAAAGGCGATTCCAGAAATATAAGACTTGCCACCAGGTTCGATGAGGAGACGATGGGACAGCCTCTGCAACCAACAGCTTCTTTGCTGCCTCCAAATAGTGAACTGTAGGTTGATGATGATGGGGGAAATGGGGTATATGGAAGGGGAGATGGGGTGAATAGGTGTGGGAGTGGCCCCTAGTTGTGAGGGGGCCTGGGAGGGGGTGTTCTAAGGTGTGGGAAGGGGAGAATGGGGGCTGGAAGGGGGTGTTTGCTATGAGTGAGAGAGGAGCTGCGAATTTGGGGCTTGGAGGGAGAGGGGGAAGCTGAGGGGGGCACAAGTGGGTGGAGGGAATGTGAGTTTGAATTTTCCTTAATGGAGGGTGATCAATGGTGGTCTTGGGGATGAAAAGAGGTGCCTTGGGAAGGTGGGGAGATGCTTGGGGAAGGGTAGTGGGTAGTTGGGGGTTGGAGGGTGGGGTGTGGATTGGGTGGAGTTGTCTTGGAACTAGGGGGTAGTAATGAGGGGTTATGGGAAGTTGTGAGGATGAGTAATGAGGGGGAGAGAGAAAGTTGATGATGTGGAGGAGAGAGAGGGAGGGGAGGAGAGAGAGAGGGGGGTGCCCTCCTCCTTGAAGAGAGAGAGAAGAGAGAGAAATGAGATAGAGAGAGAAGGGGAATCCACCCCAATAGAGAGAGAGAGAGAAGTGGAGAATCCTCTCCAATGACTCTAAACACACTTGATTTTGGATTGATCATCAAAAGTTGTTACATATGAGAGGAGTGGGGGCCTATTTATAGGCTTACATAATTCCTAAGACCAAAATGACCTTGACAAACAAGTAAATGACCAATAACTCCAATGGAGGGGCGCCCTTGGGCCTAGCCCACTAGTTGGGCCCAATTGACTAACAAACTGACCCATTAACCTATTAACTGACTCAAATAAAGAAAGATTACACATACATGACTCAAATGAAATAAAAATTACATGCTATGACTCAAGATTAACGGCCAAAAATGATGATGTGCTGATGGCGAGCAACAAGAGTATCCCAAAAAGTGAAGTGGCTGGGGATGTCCCCATCATACCCCCGGGGTGGGGAAAACTCGACCCCGTCGAGTATGGGTCCACCGGGGAAGTAGTGTACCAAATGTAGCTCCAAGCGTGCCACGATCTCCGAACTCAACCCGCGTCCGTAGCCGGGGAATGGTGCTTCAGCTTTTCAAAGTGGCTCGGACACACTCTCATGCTGGCGATGAGATCTTGCTTTCCTAGTATTGCCGCCGTGTGCTCACGTCGGACTCTCAGGATAATTTGTGGTGGCACTCTGAGGGTGTCTCTCGCACGGATAAGTGTAAGCTCAAGGCACTCACCAGGATCCACCGCGGTGCCCTTAGAGGGTGCCGGATCCGCCACGTGGGAAGTGGGGTGAATCCCAAAACCCATAAGTAAGTCCAACCTGTAATCCGGGTTGCCAAAACCTCTCGGAACTTGGCAAGGTCCAAGTCCTCGTGCCCTCAAATTGGAGGTGACCCTAGGGTAGAGCCACTCCAAAGTCATCATCGCCAAGTTTCCAACTTGGAATTCCAAGTGGCGCTCATGAGTTTTTGCCCGCTTCTTGTGAATCTCACCTCTTGTTGCTTGATACTTGCTTGGATGCATATGCCATGCACTATGATGTGGTGTGAGTGGACAATGTGTGGTATGCAAAGGTGGTCCAGGACAACCACATATAGACCTATTGTGTATTGATGTTATGAAGACTTTGAATGATTTGGGAGGACCGGGGCATCCATAAATACTCCTAATATGCTTAAGACTCATGATAAATGAAGGTGGACCATTACATCCGAATATGGACCACTCATGCTTCCTACTTGACATGTGGGTGATATGAATGAATGGACCTGACTTATGAATCATGTCAAGTGGTGCGGTATGCCTAGGCACATGCATTCCTATCCTAGAGATGACTTCCATGTGCATGGGTGTGGGGTGGCCCTTGAGCTTCCACTCGTATGGATCAAAGGGATCTAAGAAGGGGGACATCATGGAGTGGGGCAATTCATTAATCCCAAGGTGTATGTTGCCTAAGGTCAAGGCTCCCATTGTGTAACCTGATTCTAGGAAGGGGGGGGTTTGGCCCAACATGGTGGGTGGGGGTAGGGTAAGGTGAGTGGTGAGTAAAGTGGGTGGGTCACATGGGGAACTAGACTCCCATAGGAAGGGATCATGATAAGGGTTACCTAGAGAGAGATACTCCATGTCCTCAAGGTCCTCACAAGGTGGTGAATCATCCTCTTCTAGAGAAATGGTTGGGCCGGTGTATGGGGTGGGTTAGTTGGTCAAGGTTCTAGGAATCACAATGGAAGAGGAGTGGACCGGGATGGGCTCTTCCACCATGGGGAGAAGGAAAAGGAGGTCGCTAGTGTAGCAACCAATAGTGCAAACCGAGGTGATAGACCCGGTACATGGGTGGATGAGGTAAAGGCTCTTGGGTCGGTCCGCCCCTAGAGTCAACAAACAAGTCAAGTCTAATTGCCACTCTAGACCCTTGAGGAGATAATCCCAACCCTCTACCTCATAGTAGGATTGGATCATGGTGTGAAAGGAGGGGAGGGCCACAATTTGGGATTGATGTCCCATGGGTGAGAGGTGTGGGGGTGAACTAGGGACGGGGGGGCCTTGCTTGAGCCATTCGAGTATGGACTCATTCACGGTGAGAGTGTGTGGCTCTTGAGGATCCGGACGAGGGGAGGTGGGTGGAAGTGGAGATTCTTGTATTTCTTTATGGTGGGTTGCGGATCCGGACTAGCATCTATTTCCGTGTGGGTGGGTGTGTGGGTCTCAACTTCTAATGATAATGGGGTGGGTAGGTCTAATGCGGGGGAATTGGTGATAGTCGATGCGTGGTGCACCCGAGGTGGTGAACAAGCATGGGCTTGGGTTGGGATTGGTAAGGGAAGTAGTGGAGGTCTAGGTTGGGGTTTGGTTGGGGTAGGAAGTGGAAGATGGGTGGGTTGAGGGGGTTTGGGAAGATTGTCCTTGGGAGGAGTGTCCTTGTTGGGGGATGATGAAGGGGTAATGGTGGCCGGGGTGGGAGAGGTTTCAACCACTAGGGGTATGGGAAGATGCTTCCTCGTGGGGCATTGTCCGGGGATGTGCCCCAATTGGTGGCACCTATAACATTCCGGCTCACACTTACCTAAGGTTATTTCACTCACTGCTATCTCCATAGGACCTTTTCCTTTTTGAGAAGGGGTAAGGTGAGGGGTGGAGGTGGAGGTGGGGGCCAAAGGGCCTTGAGTAAGGTGGGTTGTGGAATTGGGTTTTGGTTGCATTGTGGGGAATTGGGGAATTGGAGTCTTGGGTTGGCCGGGTGGGGATGGTGGAGTTGAAGTGCTCCTTGGGCTTTGGTGATCCGAGTAGGAAGGGGACACATATCTAGCCCTAAGTTGTTCCTTCATGTTTCCCCAAGTGGTGATGAGATCTTTCCTTCTAATTATCCTTAGCCCAACAATTTGTAGCCAATAGGTTTGAGCCCGTTTGGTAAGTTGTGATTTGGCACATCGGACTTTCTCATCCTCGGACATGGGATACCAAGTGAAGTAATGGTCCATTGAGACTTCCCAATCTAAATAGTCAATAGGATGAGTTCCATCAAAGATGGGAGGTGGGGGAGGAGCCCTACTGTCATTCGTCCTTGGGGCGGGTCGAGTCGACCCGATAGGTTATCAAACCGCTCATTCGCATAGGTCAAGGCCTTCATGAGGTAGTTGACATGACCAGGGAGGTCATGTGTGTTAGTGGTAGGCATCCCTTGGGGGTTTCAACTCATGGAGAGGGCCGATGGGTAAGGTCGGTAAGAGGTGGCCATGCTAGTGGACAAAAGAGATGTAACAGAGGACTCTAAATGCATAAACACGCCCTAGGACCATCTTGATAGAGACAAGTTGTGAACTTGCGCTGATACCACTTGATATGAAACCACCTATGGACCTATATTGCAAGCAATCAAGTTGAGCAGCGGACTCACACTAACGAACACGATCGTGTAGCACACACGAGTGCCCATAGGCGACTTAGCGATGACGGAGATGGTCCGAGTCGGGACCTTGATACTCCAATGGTCGGCTAGCTTATGGAGGACCCCAAATGGGCTAGGGATGCCCAATTGACGGGCGGCCAGCATGCCAAGGGCATGGGATGTAGGATTGCTCTCGTCTCGATCCGTGGTGGCCACTCAATTTGATGGTAATTATGGACCGGTCACTCTCTCACCGCCGATAGAGCAACTAAGAGCAATACTTAAACTAAGCAATTAAATCACAGCAATGAGAGGTGTTCAGGAGCTCACCTGATCGGCGTGAATACACCGATCTCGGCCGGAGATGAGGGCGAGCGGGGAGGCATGGGACGCACTCGCACGCCGCGTCGGTGTCGCTTTAACCTGAAAATTAAATGATACACCACTACACCTCTCGCAGAAGGGGGATCCCGGGGCGGGGATTTATTGAAATTACATCCAAAACTACCTCCACACAGGGAGGGGCCTTCAGCCGTCCAAGCGGGGTGGGGAAAAATTGAGCTAAACGCAAAGATAGGAGGCCGGTGCCGAATCTGCCACACTCTACGCTTCTGGATAGTTGCCTGCTTATCTTGACGCTGAGACCACTCCGGATTTTTTTTGAGGATGAAACCAATGGGAAATTCTTCATAATTTGATCAGGATGATTCCAAAATTTTACTGATTTCTCTTATCGCCGGTGCTGGCCGCGACAGAAGCTCGAACAGGGAGGCAGGTCTTTTGCTTCTGACTGTGCAGAACCTCAGCAGCTGGAAGATGACGGTACCACGGTCGCTCTAGAACTTCAATTTGAGCGTGGCTGGTACCGATGCATTTTTTGCCGAGTCCTCTTCGAAACGCAAGTAACGGGGATGCCAGATGATGTCGGAGTGGACCGGTAGAACTCGAACAAGGAGGGGAGGTCGGAGCAGACTGACAAGAAACAGAACCAAGCACCTGGAGGAAGAAATTGATAACTCTTGATTCCAGATGCCAATATGAGTTTTGCTTCTTGATCCTGGAAGCCAACAGGTCTAGAAAGAAGTTTGTAGAAGAACTCTTGCCTAGATTCACTCTAGAATTGCCGTGGAAGAGCTTCCACTTAGGTTCTGGTCCTCTGCCTGAGAAGTCTTGCGCAGTTGTAGTAGATCGCTTCCTCCGAACAGCTCCGACCTTAGAAGCCGGCGGGACCACCACCGTTGGAAAGCCGACTCGTAGACAATTCCAGAAATATAAGACTTACCATCAGGTTTGATGAGGAGATGATGGGACAGCCTCTGCAACCAACAGATTCTTTGCTGCCTCCAAATAGTGAACTGCAGGTTGATGATGATGGGGGAAATGGGGTATATGGAAGGGGAGATGGGGTGAATAGGTGTGGGAGTGGCCCCTAGTTGTGAGGGGGCCTGGGAGGGGGTGTTCTAAGGTGTGGGAAGGGGAGAATGGGGGCTGGAAGGGGGTGTTTGCTATGGATGAGAGAGGAGCTGCGAATTTGGGGCTTGGAGGGAGAGGGGGAAGGTGAGGGGGGCACAAGTGGGTGGAGGGAATGTGAGTTTGAATTTTCCTTAATGGAGGGTGATCAATGGTGGTCTTGGGGATGGGAAGAGGTGCCTTGGGAAGGTGGGGAGATGCTTGGGGAAGGGTAGTGGGTAGTTGGGGGTTGGAGGGTAGGGTGTGGATTGGGTGGAGTTGTCTTGGAACTAGGGGGTAGTAATGAGTGGTTATGGGAAGTTGTGAGGATGAGTAATGATGGGGAGAGAGAAATTTGATGATGTGGAGGAGAGAGAGGGAGGGGAGGAGAGAGAGAGGGGGGCGCCCTCCTGCTTGTAGAGAGAGAGAAGAGAGAGAAATGAGATAGAGAGAGAAGGGGAATCCACCCCAATAGAGAGAGAGAGAAGTGGAGAATCCTCTCCAATGACACTAAACACACTTGATTTTGGATTGATCATCAAAAGGTGTTACATATGAGAGGAGTGGGGGCCTATTTATAGGCTTACATAATTCCTAAGACCAAAATGACCTTGACAAACAAGTAAATGACCAATAACTCCAAGGGAGGGGCGCCCTTGGGCCTAGCCCAATAGTTGGGCCCAATTGACTAACAAACTGACCCATTAACCTATTAACTGACTCAAATAAAGAAAGATTACACATACATGACTCAAATGAAATAAAAATTACATGCTATGACTCAAGATTAACGGCCAAAAATGATGATGTGCTGATGGCGAGCAACAAGAGTATCCCAAAAAGTGAAGTGGCTGGGGATGTCCCCATCAGGACAAAGGTAAGATTATTGGAAGTGGCAACATAGGTAAAAATTCAAAAATTCTTATCGAAAATGTGCTCTTGGTGAAGGGTTTAAATCACAATCTTTTAAGCATACGCCAACTGTGTGACAAGGGCTTTAAAATTGTTTTTGACGAAACTCATTGCCTTGTCATGAATAAGAATACAAATGAGATCAAATTCATTGGAAAAAGAAATAACAATGTGTATACTGTTGATATTGATGATGTCTCATGTGATGATGTGTGCTTGATTGCAAACAATCATGAGAATGCACGTCTATGGCACTGAAGATTAGGTCATGTCAGTTTTGGAGTACTCTCTAAATTGTCTAAATATGACTTGGTGAACGGATTGCCCAAATTAAAATTTGAAAGTGACCAAATCTGTGAGGCTTGCACAAAAGTCAAGCAAACACGAGTCTCTTTCAAAAATAAAAATATTGTCTCTACCTCCCGACCTCTAGAATTGTTGCACCTTGATCTATTTGGTCCTACTAGGGTATCCAGCCTAGGAGGCAAATCTTTTAGATTTGTTATTGTTGATGATTATTCCAGATTTACATGGGTGTTATTTCTATCCAATAAAAGTGATGCCTTGACGGAGTTTCAAGTGTTTTACAGGAAAATCCAAAATGATAGAGGCTATCTTATCACTACCATCCAGAGTGATCATGGTGGTGAGTTTGAGAATCATGACTTTAGCAATTTTTATGAAGAGCACGGATATACGCACAACTTCTCATCACCCAGAACGTCTCAGCAAAATGGTGGAGTGGAGAGAAAGAACAGAACACTGATAGACATGGCAAGGACCATGTTAAGTGAAAATTCCTTACCAAAATATTTTTGGGCCAAGGCGATAAGTACAATGTGCTACATCATCAACAGGGCAATGGTAAGGCCTATTCTAAAGAAAATCCCGTATGAGCTTTACAAGGGTAAGAAACTAAATATTTTCAATCTTAAACCCTTTGGATGCCCATGCTTAATCCTGAATAATAGTAAGTCTAACCTAGGTAAGTTTGATGAGAAAAGTGACAAAGGAATTTTTCTAGGTTATGCACTTAATTCTAGAGCCTACAGATTATTTAATAAGAGGCCTTTGGTTGTTGAAGAAAGTCCTCATGTGATCTTTGATGAATCTGAACTAAAATTGACAAGTCAACTTGTTCCAATTGTGGATGTAGATGAAAATTCCAAATGTCCAAATAATGCTAAGACCAAGGATGAACCAACTGAAGGGATTTCCAACAAAAGTGAAAAGGATGAAGATCCTTCAATTGAAACATTTCAAGAGCAACAAGTGCAGCATCCCGACTTGCCCAGTTTCTCTACGTTCTTGAAAGATCATTCATCTGAAAACATAATCGGTAATCCTTAAGATGGGGTAAGAACTAGATCATCACTAAGGCAAGTGGAAGAAGAGGATCTAATGGCCTTAATCTCACAAGAAGAGCCTAAGGATGTACTGGAAGCTCTGCACAATGAATCCTGGATCCAGGCTATCCATGAAGAACTGCACCAGTTCGAAAGAAACAAGGTGTAGACTCTTGTGCCGCGTCCTAAGAATCAACCCGTAATAGGAACCCGCTAGGTTTTCAAAAATAAATTGAATAATACAGGATTGGTTGTTAGGAACAAGGCCCGACTAGTAGCCAAAGGGTATAGCCAGGAAATGGGTATTGATTTTGACGAGTCATTTGCCCCGGTTGCTAAATTAGAAGCAGTCTGAATTCTTTTATCATATGCTTGCTCACTGAACTTCAAATTATTTCAAATGGATGTTAAATCTACTTTTCTTAACGGTTACATCAAAGAGGATATTTTTGTAGAGCAACCTCCAGGTTTTAAAGATCCAAAACATCCAAAGCATGTGTACAAGTTACAGAAGGCCTTGTACGGGTTGAAGCAAGCACCAAGGGCATGGTATAAAAGGCTTATTTCATTTCTCATGGAAAATGGTTTCCAAAGAGGTAGGGTTGACTAAACACTCTTCATGAAGAAATCAAGTAAAGACATATTAGTAGTTCAAGTATATGTGGATGACATTATTTTTGGAGCTACTAATAATGCCTTATGTAATCAATTTGTAAAAATTATGCAAGGAGAATTTGAGATGAGCTTAATGGGTGAACTAAACTTCTTTCTTGGATTGCAGGTGAAGCAAACGCCCAAAGACATCTTCATAAATCAAGCTAAGTACACACTGGAGCTATTAAAGAAATTCGGGATGGCTGAAGCAAAACCCCTGTCAACTCCGATGGCTACAACCACGAAGTTAGACAAATATGAAAATGGTAAAACAGTAGATCCCGCACTGTTTCGAGGTATGATCGGATCACTACTATATCTCACAGCATGCCGCCCTGATATTCAATTCAGCGTATGTCTATGTGCTCGTTTTTAGTCATGTCCTGAAGAATCTCATCTAATGGCTATTAAACGCATTTTTCGATACTTAATTGGCACAATAGATTTTGGCTCATGGTTTCCCATCGGTAGTTCATTTGATTTGATTGCATACACCGATGCGGATTATGCTGGATGTATTGTAGATCGTAAAAGTACTAGTGGGTACTGTCAGTTTCTTGGTGGGTGCCTAGTTTCATGGGCCTCCAAGAAGCAACATTCAATAGCTCTCTCAACGGCCGAGGCTGAATATGTAGCCGCCGGAAGTTGTGGAGCCCAAGTACTTTGGATCAAAAATCAATTGCTTGATTTGGATGTTAAAATGAAATGTGTTCCAATCCTGTGTGATAATACCAGTGCAATCAATTTGTCAAAAAATCATATTCAACATTCTAGGACAAAACATATTGACATTCGACATCATTTTCTGAGAGATCATGTAGGAAAAGGGGTCTTTGAATTGAATTTCATTGACAGATAGAATCAGCTAGCTGACACTTTCACAAAACCCCTAAACCAGGATCAATTCAGCAAGATAAGAAGAGAACTTGGCATGTGCAAGGGTGAGAGCATACATACATAGGTCTGCACTTAGGGTAAGGATTGCACTTATAGAAACTCATATACATAAACGGTAGATTAACATGCACATTGTATGTACTTATTTTTAATACCGTGTGTGTATTTACATCCCTGCATGTTTGAGTGTATTTATATATATGGCCCTCCTTGAAAACCCTTCTAAAGATGAATATTCCTTGATTAAATAAATGTGGACCCGTATGACATTCGGATCTGAGGCACTTTCTGAGGGGGAGTTAGAGAATACTCTCAATTCCTACCCTCTCTCATTCCAAGTCCTTCCCTCTCATATTTGTTTTCATGCTGATGGTACAATCTAGAAGGACGGTTAATGATGTTTAAAAATAAAAAATAAAAAAAATTATCACCATGGTTGACCATCGCACCCGTACCGGTTGACCGGTGTCGGCGATCCGGTCCGGTTGAACCATCAACCGACCCTTCTTTTAAGGGGTCCTCACACCCTAGTCTTTCATTCTATCGCCCTTGTTCTCTCTTCAACATATTTCTCCAACCCTAAAACACCCAAACTCCACCTCTCAAGCCCCTAAACCTCATCATTCCTCCACCGGCACAGAATCTGGCGTGTTCGTCACGATTTTGGGACGAACTCCATTCGGCCGTTCGTGCATTCGTGGAGCCACTTCCTAGGTTCCAGACTATGGAGAAGGTCATTTCAAGCCCTTGGAGTGTCCCTTGGTCCATCTTCCTCCCCAGGGTTGCGATCGTTCCTCAAAGGTTTCCACACCGGGTTCTCTAGTTCAGGATACCGCCTCGACGGAGTTCTCGACGCTCTGCCCAAGGGGAACCCCGTGGTCAGAGACGAGAGGCCCCAGCTCATCCACCATAGTGGGCTCCCGCACCTCTGCGAGCACCTCGGTTGCCTCCGCGAGCCATTATCGACCCTCGTTTGGTCGACTTCAACGAGGTGAATGAGATTTTGCCCGATTTATGTGCTGTCTTTGAGATTCAACCAGGTTGGATTGATTTTGTCACTAGATATACCCGATATTACCCCAATCTAGTGCAGCAGTTTTATGGAAATTTGGCCAAAAGAATTGAGGAATTATTTACAGTTGTTCAAGGTGTTGAGCTTCATATTACTCCAGATCTGTTTGAGCGTGCCTTAAGAGTTTCGGCTAGAGGAGCCGACATGGTTTTTGGTCATGGTGCTGTTGAGGAAACTTTTCTTGCTATGACTAGTTGTGATTACGTGCATGGTGTCAGCAACTTAATCATATTGAATGCCAATCATTTTCCACCATTGCATCGTATATTGCACCATATGTTTACCTCCCTCATTTATCTGAAGAGTGTTCATAGAAATGAAGTGACAGAGGTTCACATGTTTCTGTTTTATAATGTTATGAATGGGATTCAAGTCAACATGGGTTGCCTCATGACGAATCTGATTGGAACCTGCCGAACCAATCTGCGGAGATCCTTGCCCTATGCTTCACAGTTGACCTGCATATTCATCTATGCTAGGATCAATTTGGCAAATGAACAGTTCATTTATGTTCGACAAGATGATATATATAATAAGCATAAGATCTTTACAGATTTTGGATATTACTATGGTCTCGATGGTGAGTTATGCCAGGACGTGCTTGTTTATGGAGAAGAAGTTGACAGCGAGGAAGAGCAGGAATAAGAGCAGCAGCAAGCTCAAGGGGAAGCCCCCCCTCCAGTCCAGGCAGAGGATCAGCCTCCTCCACCTTCACCTCATCATATGGATCCAGAGATGCCTCCCCCACCACAATTCTTTCGTGGGGAGTCTTCTACTCAGGGGACCGGACAACACTCTTGGGCAGACTATGAGACTCTTGACAAGCGTCTTACTGGGATAGAAACTCGAGTGGATACCTTTGGGGATTGACTTTCAGCCTTTGGGGATCGCATAGACACTATAGGTAATGTGATTGACACTATGTCAGGTCCCATAGATTCCTTCTCCATGGTTTTGGATGCTCTCTCCACTCAGATGACCACACTCTCCACCCATATGACTACCCTCACAGATAGTGTTGCTGATTCTAGCCAGGCCTTCCACATCATGAACTTAACACTTCTTGGAATGCAGCGCCATGATGCGGCCCGTGACATCTCCATTGGCCATATTTAGGATCGTCTTCAGCTTCAAGACCATTCTCTTGAGGACATTTGCCGCCGCCTTGGATATCAGCCTCCTCCTCTAGAGGATCGCCTCCTATAGATGACCCATGAGGATTTTTCTTTTGCTTCCTCCTTCTAGACAGTTGTACTTCGATCTTGTGTCTTTTGGGTCCATTTTTTGTTTATCCCATCCCTCTTTGATGATGCCAAAGGGGGAGAAGCAGTTATGCAGGGTCTTATATAGTTTATGCACGCATGATCTTATGTTTTGTATGAATGATCATTTATGAGAACAGCTTGTGAGTCATTGCATTTTGTGAGTCAGAGTTTTGCATTTCCCTTTGTCATTATGTCTAGAAGTCTTGCATTCTCAATGTACTTTGTAATGAAATGATAAAATGAATGCAATTGGTATTTGATATCACATGGTTGGCTCTTGTCTCTCATTTTCTATCTATTTAGCAAATAAAGTGTTGCATGGCTTGCGTTGATTTGCCTAAAGAAATGAGTTTTTGGTTTAATCGCCTTGTGGACTATTCACCGTGCTTAGTTCCAATATTGCTTAAAGGCATGCCGATGCACTTGTAATCTAGAGTTTTGTCAAGCTATTTGTAATGCCGGGGTTTTGTTATCATCAAAATTGTCTGGAGAGACTCAATAATCTCCCCCTTTTTGATAACTTGCTTAAACCCTTCTCAAGTCATCTTCCATCAAAGCAAAATGCCTAATTCTATCGTGCCTCAAAAATGCCCAAGATAAGTCAAACCAACTCATATTGTTTGGCTCAAGAAGTGGTCTCAAAGTAATTTGTTTACAGGCTATGATTCATTGGCTAACGCCACTAAAAATGCAGGTTTTTTCAGGTGCGGTCGACCGCCGGACAGGGCCCGGTCAACCGGTTTTCCCAGCATTGAAAGGCTCAATCTCTGTAAAATTTCGGTCGACCGCCCCCCTATGCCCGGTCAACCGCCAGCTTCGAAGCCTCCATTGTCGACTTGTTTTTCTCCACGAGGCTGAAGCATATATCAATGGTTTTTTAATCCCAAAAGTCTCCAGACATATTTGGAATTGTGGATCTGTGTCATGGCTTGTCCTTGACCATCCAAGTTATATAAAAACATCTCTTGGGGGAAACAAAACCTTAATCACTTAAGGGAGATCAAAGGGGCCTGCCAAGGGAGAAAGAGTGATGCTACTGTAGCTCCGTGAACAGTACTACGTCCAAGAATTCTTCATTCAAGAGCAAGGTTCTCAAGTTCATCTGTAAGCTATTCAAGTGAAGATCAAGCTGATGAGCAAGCTTCATCCAAAACAATCTTCATCCACTAAGGGGGGAGCTTTAATTTGAAGTTTTCATTTTGTGTTTCTCCTTACATCCTTCTTCAAGCTTCAAGTGTGTGTTCTTGTAATATTCAAACACTTGTATGTGTGTGGATCTACCCAGATTCGTGTGTGTGTGTGTGTGTGGTTCTTCTCTTCTTCATATTTCTGTATGATTCGGTGCTTGTGCACCTTCATGGGAGTTCCGAACTCACACGAGTGTGTGTGTGTGTTTTGATCTTGTAACCCTTTACAAGATAGTGTGTGAATCCTCACAGATCGTGAGGGGTGGACGTAGGTTACCATCGTTGCATCCGAACCACCTAAAAATTGCTGTCTCTTGTGTGGTTTGATCCTTTTCTCCTATCTCTATTCTATGCATGTTCGCGTAGTTTAATTATTTGCATCTGCTGATTTCTATGTTTAGATCTAGATTAATTGACCATTCTCTAATAGATCTCTGGTATATCAAAAGTTGGGTTCGGACCGACGAGGTTAGTCTTGTCGGAAAGATAAAACCTTGCGTGAGAGAATCTTCAGATTCCGGAGCACCGCCTAGTACCAAAGAGCTATTGTAGTGGTTGATTTTGATAGATCTATTCTCCTTTGCATCATATCTAAATTGATAGTTGCTATTTCATCATATAAATTTCAAATTGGCTAAAGCTTTCTTAATATTTGTTATCACCCAATTCACCCCCCCTCTTGGGTGTCATTGATCGTGAGACTTCAAGTGCCATAACCATAGCCTCCATCATAGCAGCCTGGAGAAGAAAAGAAGAAAAAGAGTTGGAGAGAGCCTGAGCCCCCACTAGAAAGATTTGAGAGAAGAAGAGAGAAGAGAAGAAGCCCATAAACTTGTTTGACCCAGTTCTACAGTGAGAGCTTCAAATTATAGATCGTGTGCTCTTGGTTTAGCTTCCTGACCTCTGTCAGAAGCTGTATTCCATCTCAATTGTTTTGGGCATTTTCTTGTTGCTTTGCCTTCTCTCTCCTTCAATCGTTTGGTGTGTGTTTTCTGTTGAGCTTTCTCAGCATTCTTCCGGCGCTCCGTTAAGAGAAGGAAGTGTGTGTAGTGGTTTCCATGCAGACGTGTGTATGTTGAAGAATGTTTCCTCGTGCAAGCTGTTAGATAGCGTGTGTGCGTGTGTGTGTGTACTCTTCTTGGCTAGAAGTGGAAGCCTCACCAAGTTGGTGAGGGGTGGACGTTGGCTTGCAGTAGGGCAGCCAAACCACCTTAAAAAGATTGTGCGCTATGGTTTGATTGTGTGACTCCTTTTCATCTACCTCACTTCACTGGTGATGTGGTTTAATCAACGTTCGTCTCTTATGTTAGCATAGAATCTTACTTGAGTTAGCTTCCTCAGTGCTGCAATCTTGGTTTAATTTTCATAGTGATCGAAATTGGGTGTGGGATCTATTCACCCCCCCTCTAGATCCACTCATACCAACCATCAATTAGTATCAGAGCGTGTTCCCTGAAATTGTGGTCCAACGACCAAGGGAGATATGATGGGAACGTCCCTCGCAGCTTCATAGCTGAGGGCCACTCCATCAATAGACCTCCATTCTATGATGGAACAAATTACTTATACTGGATGAACCGGATGGAAGTTTTTCTCCGTGCTCAAGATCACCTTCTCTGGCATGTAGTCAGTCGAGGTCCCTTTACTTTACCGGAAGTAGATGATACATGGACTCTGACCAGGTCAAGAAGTCCACAACTAATTGGAGCGCAATGAACATACTGCAGTGCGCTATCCACCCCACCGAATACTCAAGAGTATCCACTTGCAAATCTGTAAAGGAAATGTGGGATAGGCTTGAGCTAATCTATGAGGGAACATATGAAGTTAGAGCCACTAAGGCCAACATGCTTATATCTGACTATGAAATGTTTAGGATGAAACCAGACGAGTCTATTTCTGAAATGTATGCTAGACTCACCCAACTAACAAAGTGTCTAAAGTTATTAGGTAAGGAATACTCTGATAGTGAACTCGTTAGGGAGATTCTTAGATCCCTCACACCAGCCTGGCACACCAAGGCTACTATGATTCAAGACTCCAAAGACCTGTCTATGATGACAGTGGATGGTCTGATAGGCTTGCTCATGACATATGAGCTCAACATGAAGAGAAACGAGGAAGACCACAAGAAGAAGAAAAATATAGCTCTCAAGGCATCTGAGAGCACCGATGAGTCCTATGAGGACGAGGAAGATGACGTCCCAGAATCCAACCTAGGTGATCATGCTCTGCTCACCTGGCAGTTCAAAAAGTTCCTAAGAGGTAAAGGTAAATTCCAGAAGAAGAGGAGGACTCCACAGGTAAGTAGAATCCCCAATCTCAAATCTGATCAAACAAAAAGATCTGACAAAGTCCTATGCTACTAGTGCAGGAGGCCAGGGCATATGCGAGGAGAATGCCCCGAGTTGCTTAAAAAGACATACAAGGCCAAAGGGAAGAAGCCCAAAGCAATGGTCTCTACCTGGAGCGATGACGAGGTGGATGATGAAAGCTCCTCCACACTGGAAGATGAGGATGATTTCTGTTTGATGGCAGATGAAGATCAGGTAAGAACCCCTTTTGAAAACTTTTGAATTGAAGAATGGGAAGATGCGTATGCTGATTTGCATGAACAGTATGAGATGCATAAAACAGAAAACAAGCAGCTGAAAAGGAAAATTAATGCTTTAGCTCATGACAATCCTGTTAACAAGGATCTGGAGACCCTAAGAATAAAAAATGAAGAGTTAAAGAAACAAATCAAGCAATATGAATTCAACTACTTAGAACTAAAAAGCTCAAAAGAAGAAAGTGAAGAACTCAGAAAACAATTAAGTCAAGTCAATTTGAGATACCAGGAGTGTGAAAAGCAAAGTCAACTTAGTCTCAAGAAATCCGAAGCAATAAAAGCTGTCAATGATGAACTATAGAAAAGTCATGAGAAGGCAGAAGAAGAATTGAAGGACAGGCAATCTGTCCTAGAAAGAATGACTCAGGGTAAATCCAACCTAGATGCTCTCTTAGGCATTAGAGTTAATTTTAGGAAGGAAGGGTTAGGATTTAACCCCTCTAAAAAAAGCCTTTTCAATTTAAGACTATCTCATTCTATCTAGAAAAAGAAAAGGGAAAATTAATAATAGAAGAACCAACATGGCAGGATGCCCCTAAGTCCAAAACAATCAAAGATAAGAACAATCAAGGTCAAAGACCAAACCCTAAGAATCAAGGAAGCAACTATTAGGCCGGTTACAAAAAACAAATTGGAACACAGGGTCGGCGCAATGGCTCACAGGGTTGACGCACTACTGCTAAACCAACGCCGACCAAGCAGCAAGGTCGACGCACCAGAGGTATGCATCGACGCAGCTCATCCTATTACTCTGAAAAGAAAAACTGGTTCAATGATAAAAGAAGGTTTAATAGCCAACCAAACTTGGGTACCTTCCATACCCAATTCAACACATTTGGAAACCTAAAAACTAGACCTCAATTTGATCCACACTTCATGAACTTCATGAAACCTATTTGTCACACCTACAACCGAGTTGGACACACCAGCAACCAATGCTGGTCCGGCCAGAAAATCAGGCCATTTAAGCAAGTATGGATCCCAAAGAATTTATTGCATGCTTTAAACTATGACTGTGGACCCAAATTTTTCTCGGTTCCAAAAGCTTGTGCTCATCCTATTACTCTGAAAAGAAAAACTAGTTCAATGATAAAAGAAGGTTTAATAGCCAACCAAACTTGGGTACCTTACATACCCAATTCATCACATTTGGAAACCCCAAAACTAGACGTCAATTTGATCCACACTTCATGAACTTCATGAAACCTATTTGTCACACCTGCAACTGAGTTGGACACACCAGCAACCAATGCTGGTCCAGCCAGAAAATGAGGCAATTTAAGCAAGTATGGATCCCAAAGAATTTATTGCATGCTTTAAACTATGACTGTGGACACAAATTTGTCTGGGTTCCAAAAGCTTGTGCTTAATTTTCTCTATGCAAGAGTGCCTAGCACCCCATCACAACCGATGGTACTTGGACAGTGGCTGCTCGACGCACATGACAGGAGATAGACATAAATTTAGTGATCTGATCAAGAAAGAAGGAGGACACGTCCGATTCGGATGTAAAGACAAAGGAAAAGTGATTGGCATAGGTACAGTCGGTAAGAATACTTCCAACTTCATTGAAAATGTCATGCTTGTTGAAGGCCTTGAGCACAATTTGCTCAACATAAGCCAGCTGTGCGACCAAGGCCACAAGGTACTATTCGAGGCAAATGAATGTAAGATTTTTGAGCAAAATTCTTGACTCTATCAAATTTGTAGGTCATAGGGTAAATAATGTCTACATGGTAGATCTTGATAGTTTCTTTTTTGAAAACTTTTCCTTGTCTTCCAGTTAGCCCAATGATGCATGGCTATGGCATAAAAGGCTAGGGCATGGCAGTTATAGTGTTATGCATAAATTTTCCAAGCATGAAATGGAAAGGGGTTTGCCTAATCTCCCCTTCGAAAAGAACACTAAAATCTGTGAAGCATGCTGCCTTGGAAAACAAACCAGAAAGCCATTTAAGCTTAGGAATGAACCCATTTCATGAAGTGTGGATTTGTTGGCCCATTTAAGCTATTAAATGAACACTAAAATTTTAGTCCATATAAAAGAAGGTTTAAAGCCATTTGAATTTCTGCACATGGATTTGTTTGGGCCAACAAGGACTGCTAGCATAAATGGTAAGAGATATGGCTATGTGGTGGTTGATGATTTTAGTCGTTTTACATGGATCTTTTTAGCAAACAAAAATGATGCCTTCCATGAATTTCACAAGTTCTTCAGAAAAGTAAAACAAGAAGGTAAATTCAGAATCTCTACAATCTTGTCTGACCATGGAGGAAAATTTGAAAACTCCTCATTTTCTGAATTCTATAATCAAGAAGGATTAACTCACAGATTCTCTTCTCCCAGGACCCTAGAACAGAATGGAGTGGTGGAAAGGAAGAACCGGACAATTGTGGAGATTGCCCAGACCATGTTAATTGAAAGTAAGCTCCCAAGAAAATTCTGGGCTGAAATAGCAAACACGGCTTGCCCCATAATCAACAGGGCCATGATAAGGCCAAAGAGTAAGAAAACTCCTTATGAGATGCTCAAAGGTAAAAAAACCCAACTTAGCCTTTTTTCGAGCTTTTGGTTCAAAATGCTATATCCATAATAATGACAAAGCTGGCCTTAATAAATTTGAGGATAAAAGTGATATTCGAAGATTCTTAGGGTATTCTAGAACTTCTAGGGCATATAGGGTTATCAATGTAAAAAATCAGGTTGTTGAAGAAACTCCACATGTGGTGTTTATTGAAATGTTTGATGAATCTGACAAGGGTATTGATGACAGGAAAAAAGTAGGAGGATGATGGTACATTCCTAGAATCCAAGGAAGAACAAGGAGAAGGCTGCCAATCGCCATCTGTGGAACAGGAAATCGGTCGGTCGACCAAAAACACTGTCTAATCAATCATGCCCGATGAGTCTTCAATCAACATTCGGACCCTAAAAGACCACCGTGTCCACAACATAATAGGAAGCCTTCATGACCCTCCTAGGACCAGATCCTTTCGTAAAGATGTGCATAATGAAGGCCTTATTGCATTAGTCTCCCAAATTGAACCCAAAAACATTAAAGAAGCCTTGCAGGATGAAAATTGGATTAATGCCATGCATGAGGAGCTTAGCCAATTTGAAAGGAACAATGTGTGGAATCTAGTTCCCAGACCCGCAGACCAACATATCATTGGGACTAGATGGGTGTTTAGAAACAAATTGAATGCGGATGGGGTCATAACAATAAATAAAGCGAGACTGGTGGCTAAAGGATACAATCAGAAAATTGGGGTTGACTTTGAAGAGTCATATGCTCCGGTAGCAAGATTAGAAGTCATTAGAATATTGCTAGCATTTGCATGTTCATTAGGCATAAAACTTCAACAAATGGATGTCAAAAGTGCTTTTCTGAATGGCTTGATAAAAGAGGAGGTGTTTGTCGAACAGCTCGCTGGTTTTGAGCATGATGACTTGCCTAACCATGTGTATAAATTGAATAAAGCACTGTATGGACTAAAGCAGGCCCCTTGAGCCTAGTATGATAGATTGAGTGCACATCTGACCAGCAGAGGCTACAGTAGAGGTAAAGTTGATAAAACTCTATTTACAAAAGTTTTGAATGGACATATCATCATAGTGCAGATATATGTGGATGATATAGTGTTTGGTTCGACTGATTCAAATATGTGTAAGCAATTTGCTGATCTAATGACAAAGGAATTTGAACTGAGCCTTATGTGTGAACTCCAATTCTTTCTTGGACTACAGGCCACACAAACTAGAGAAGAATTTTTCCTAAACCAGTCCAAGTATGCATGGGAGATTCTAAAGAAATTTGGAATGAAGGATGCCAAGCACATTTCCACGCCTATTGGAACAAATGCATCTCTAGATGCTGATGAGAATGGTAAATATGTATATCCTAAAACATACCCAGGTATGATCGGGTCTCTCTTATATCTCACTGCTTCTAAGCCTGATATTCATTTCAGTGTGTGCTTGTGTGCAAGATTCCAAGCAAATCCTAAAGAATCCCACTTAATTGTTGTGAAGAGAATACTAAGATATATTGCTAGCACATATGATTTAGGGCTATGGTATCCTGCATCATGCCTTTTTGAATTGACATCTTATACTGATGCTGACTATGCTGGATGTAAACTTGGTAGAAAAATCACTAGTGGCTACTATCAATTTTTGGGTGGTTGTTTGGTTTCTTGGGCATCCAAGAAGCAACACTCGGTTGCACTCTCTACTATAGAAGCCGAATACGTTGTTGTAGGGAGATGTGGGACCCAAGTGCTCTGGATAAAGCACCAACTCCAGGATTACGATGTTGATCTTGGATGTACACCCATCATGTGTGACAACACTAGTGCCATTAATCTAACGAAGAACCCCATTCAACATTCTCGAACTAAACACATTGAGACAAGGCACCACTTCCTTCAGGATGAGGTAAGTAAGAAAAACTTTGAATTACGTTTTGTTGAATCTAAGAGGCAAATTGCTGACATCTTTATAAAACCTCTGAACAATGAATGTTTCTCTAATCTAAGGAGAGAGTTGGGCTTGTGTAAACTCCCTACTCATTAATTCTGCATGATTCATGATTCATATCAGGTGAGTCTGAGAGGTCACTGATTATTTTTGATAGGGGGACTTCTCTATGCATATTTAGTTTGTCTTTTGAGTTGCAAAGTGTTCCAGTGTGAATGACCCAATGGTATATAAAGTGGTGACGTGTGAAAGGGCAGACACAATCTGTCTGGGAGCACTCACTATGTGTGAGAAGATACTTTGCCAGGTACCAAGGGTCCTCACATACTGCATTTTAGTGTCCATGGGTTGAGGGGGAGTTGGTTGATCTTTTTGAGACAGGTTCATTATTAGGTTTGCTGCATTTGAAGTGTTGCATCTGTCTAACTCTAGTGAGTCGACACACTGATCAGTGTGCGTCAACGCCATACTTCAATTTTTCCAAATTCTATGTTCTGTGAAACAGTTCTGCGTCGATGCACTGTTAAGGATAGGTCGACGCTTCTGTACAAAATCTCGAGGATCTCACAGTTTCTTCCTTTCCTGTGTGCTGCATCTCTGGAGGAGTTGTACTCTCATCTTAATGCCTTAACCCCCATTATTTCTTCATAGCCACACATTGCTCATGCATGTACCTTGTCATTCAAATCCTTGCAATTACTGAGGGGGAGTGTGTACTATCATTTGTTCAACTTTCCACTCCCGTTTACATAATTTCAAAGGGAGGTTCTTTTCTAAGACTAACTTTCATTGATTAACCTCTCTGAAAGAAATCTCCTGCATTCTATATTATGGGTGTTCAAATGAATTGACAGTTTAAGGTCAACAACTTATTGAAGTCTGAATACAAGGAACTTGAAGGAGGGACTCCTCAGGTTACTTCTGTTGATGCTTTAAGTGTAGTAAGTTATAATGTCCCTTGGTCTGCTTATGCACATTTAGTAACATTTTTGGTTGATAAACTTCACATTGAGTATTGTGATCAAACAATCATATTTTTGAGATGTATCCAAAGCACTCATTCTTGAATAATGGTTGAGACTCATTGAGTAACCGGGCGCACTTCACCTAAGACGTGAGGTGGTTCGCATCAAAAGGTAATGATTTGACTAACTCTGATATGGTAGAATTAGTTTCATATTAAAAAAAAGGGTTGAGCAGAAGGAGCTTAATAGAGTAATGGCCTTTGTCCATAGAGAAACTGTGCCCCTTCACCAATGAAGTGATAGAGGGTTAGGCATGAAGTGGCAAGCTATCTCTGATCTAAATGAGGCATGATAGTTAACTACACTAAGTGACTGGGGCATTTGTATCTAACAAATGTGATTCCTCACATAAAAAGGTGTTAGTTGAACTTGATTGTCAGTACGACCATTATGAAAAATAGAGGTGCATGATCAGGTACAATGTCACAATTCCAGCTTATTTGGCTTCAATACTAATGATAGTTGATCCTGAAAGGTCATTGAATCTCAATGAGCTAGACTGAATAGGGAATATCCAAGACTTTGGTTCACACTTGTGCATCAGCTTCAGTTATCTTGAGTGAGCATTCTCTTATTAGTTGCTTAAATTCTAACACTTCTAAAAGTTCTTGATTTTAATCCATCAATTCATACTCTACTACCATGCAATGCTCTTGTGTTGGGAGATATCAGAATTTGGGGCTGATCCAGTCATCTCATCAGGCCTGTCTTAGACTTGAATCTTTCTTCTGAAATCTTCTCCACATCTTATCTCCACTGCTCAATCTGAAAGCACCCTTATTGTTTTGCTGATGTCAAAGTGGGAGAAAGTTGTTGATGTGTCATCATCTGTATGTCAATCTGCATGTCTGTTTTCACTCATCCTACATGTTTTCGATGCATCTCCTATTGGGTCCTTCATGTATTCAAATCCTTGATGTGCTTCATGATAGTTATGTGAAAATCTGTAAGATAGTTTGCTACATGCCAAAATTTGCTGTCAAAATTGTGAGCACAATGACTCATAGTTGCCATCATCAAAAAGCGGGAGAATGTTGCGTAAATTATGTTTTGATGATGTCTCACTATAAGTCATTGGCCAATTGATTTAGAAAATCATGAAACACCCTTGTATTTGGCTAGGTGTGAAGAAGCTTTAAAAAGTTTAAAGGCCACGCTGGACCCACCATAAGATGCGTCCACTCCATTATTCACAAAAGAAGAAAAAGCCCAAAGCTTGTCAAGGCTGCGTCGACCTCATGGCCTCGCTGCGTCAACTTCGGACGTAGTTCCAGCCTGGGGAATGAGAGAGTCGACACTCAGAGTCGACTCCTCTCTACGGATGTTCTGTCGTGCCCTGCTGCGTTGACCCCATCAACTCAGGGCGTCGACGCAGGACACTCTCTAGAAGCAGATGTCAAGCATCTTTCAAAGCTGCGTCGACTCCAGCCGCACCCAGGCGCCTAGCAGCTCACAAGACTATAGGCTGCATCGACGCATGGAGCTAAGTGCGTTGATGCACTTAAGGCTCCGTCTATATAAAATAACCTTCATCAAGTCGAAACGACTTCAATGGTCAAAGATGAAAGGCTCCAAAAACACACTTTTTGAGGTCCGAAAAGGTCCTAGGACACAGATCCCACCCTTGTTGTGATAAGGGAGTTAGAACATCTTTTGTAGGAAGCTTGGTCAGCAGCCACAACTGGGAAAAGTCTCCTTTCATGATGCTCTATCTTTTTAACAGTAACCAATCAAATCCCAGTCTTTGAAAAGGAACCTGGGACAGAGGACTGTCCTCTCCTGTCTTGAACCAATGAGGAGAAGATCTGGAAGAGCTCAATGACCCAGGAACATCATTTCAACTTGACCAATCAAATAAGAAGCTTTGGGAGGGAAATCTTCTACTCCCTGAGTTTATATATAGGACGCCCCCTGCATGAAAAGAAGTTGCTGCTTCTGTTGCTGATGCCACAACCGTAGCCTCCATCACATCATCCTGGAGAAGAAAAGAAGAAAAAGAGTTGGGGAGACCCTGAGCCCCCACTAGAAAGAGTTGAGAGAAGAAGAGAGAAGATAAGTAGCCCAAAAACCAGTTTGATCCAGTTCTACAGTGAGAGCATCAAATTACAGATCGCGTGCTCTTGGTTTAGCTTCCTGACCATTATCAGAAGCTGCATTCCAGTTCAATTTTTTGAGCATTTTCTTGTTGCTTTGTTTTCTTTCTCTTTCAATTGTTTGATGTGTGTTTTCTGCTAAGCTTTCTCAACGTTCTTCCGGCACTCTGTTAAGAGAAGGAAGTGTGTGTGTTGGCTGCCATGCAGCCATGTGTGTGTTGAGGAATGTTTTCGCGTGCAAGCTATTAGACAGCGTGTGTGTGTATGTGTGTGTGTACTCTTCTTGGCCAGAAGTGGAAGCCTGACCAAGTTGGTGAGGGGTGGACGAAGGCTTGCTGTAGGGTAGCCGAACCACCTTAAAAAGATGGTGTGCTATAGTTTGATTGTGTGACTCCTTTTCACCTACCTCACTTCACCGGTGCTGTGGTTTAATCAATGTTTATCTATTATGTTAGCATAGAATCTAACTTGATTTAGCTACCTCAGTGCTGCAATCTTGGTTTAATTTTCATAGTGATCAAAATTGGCTGTGGGATCTATTCATCCCCCCCTCTAGATCCACTCATACCACCAATCAATTGGTATCAGAGCGGGTTCCCTTAAAATGTGGTCCAACGACCAAGGGAGATCTGACGGGAACGTCTCTCGTAGCTCCATAGCTGAGGGCCACTCCATCAATAGACCTCCGTTCTTTGATGGAACAAATTTCTTATAATGGAAGAACTGAATGGAAGTTTTTCTCGATGCTCAAGATCACCTTCTTTGGTATGTAGTCAGTCGAGGTCCCTTTGCTTTACCGAAAGTAGATGATACCTGGACTCTTGACCAGGTCAAGAAGTCCACAACTAATTGGAGTGCAATGAACATAATGCAGTGCGCTATCCACCCCACCGAATACTCAAGAGTATCCACTTGCAAATCTGCAGAAGAAATGTGGGATAGGCTTGATCAAATCTATGAGGGAACTTCTGAAGTTAGAGCCACTAAGGCCAACATGCTTATATCCGACTATGAAATGTTCAGGATGAAACCGGACGAGTCTATTTCTGAAAAGTATGCTAGACTTGTTGGAACCCTGGTTTTGATGATGACGCACTATGAATCATGATTGAGATAAAAATGCTTAATAAAGAATGTTTGAGTCACCATGCTTCATGAGTCTGGTTGGTATAATCTGTCAAGAACATTTAGTTACTCAGGTTTACAAGTCTTTTACAGTGTAAGTCAGAACTAAGGTTCATGCATATTCTTGTCTAAGTCATATGAGGTCGATGAACGTTTATGTCTTAGTCAGATAAGGTCAATGCATGTTCACGTGTTAGTCAGATAAGGTCGATGCATGTTCACATGTAAGTCAGATAAGGTCGATGCATGTTCTCATGTAAGTCAAATAAGGTCGATGCATGTTCACATGTAAGTCAGATAAGGTCGATGCATGTTCACGTGTAAGTCGGATAAGGTCGATGCATACTTGTGCTTGCACCTTGATAGGTCGGTGCACATACACCTCTTAAGTCTGTTAGGTCGGTGCATGTCATGTTATCTGTATACAACGTCAGTGCACATTGTACCTTCTATTCTACAAGGTCAGTGCACATTGTACCCTGTGTTTAGCAAGGTCGGTGCACACTATATCCTGTGCTCAGCAAGGTCGGTACATATACATCCATTTACTCTATTAGGCCAACACTCATGTGAGCATCATGTCCATTAGGTCTGTGCATCATGTCTGTGCACATGAAGGCTCTGTGCACATGTAGAGTCCAAGGTTGATGCACCTATAGATTCCAGGTCATCAGGTTGGTGCAAATGTAGAATCCAGGTCATTAAGTATGTGTATCATGTTTGTGGACATGAAGGGTCTGTGCACATGTAGAGTTCAAGGTCGATGCACCTATAGATTCCAAGTCATCAGGTCGGTGCACATGTAGAATCCAGGTCATCAGGTTTGTGCATTAAACCTGTACTTAAGACATATGCATCATCAAACATTCTCTTGATCTGAGCATCTGATTTTTCTGTAATTAGCTAAGTATGCTTTCTTCTAAGCAATTATGATGAAACAGGTGTTTGATGAAATATTCTATATATTATTGACAAGAACTTCATCAAACACTTAAAGGAAAGAGAGCAGTAAAGACTTAAGTGATCACGTGATCCCAGAATTATGATCCAAGGCGGCCAGCTCCTCAAGAATGATTAGCCACGTGGTTTCGCCTCGTCATCAAGGTCTGCCACGTGGACTTCTTTTAGTCACTTTTCCTGAAAGGTAATTTGTGGGAACAGTCACTCCACGCGTCGGAATGAAATCGTGTGGGACCACAAGAATCTGCTCGTGCATATAAAAAGGCTATCTCTCAGTCGAAGCAAAAATGAAGAAGAAGGATTAGATGAAAAGCAGAAGACAGTCTTGAAGGAAACCTAGAGAAGAAGAAGAGTTCACAGTGAGAGCGCCATAGTCACTGTGAGAGCTCCAGAGTCACAGTGAGGTGTGTGCCAGTAAGAAAGAGAGTCTGCTGCAATAAAGAGAAGAAGAGATAGAGCAGAGCATCGAAGAGAGAAGAAGAGTTCAAAGAAGAAGATCGGGGCTGGTTGATTCGATTTCTAGATTATTTCTAGAATCGATAAGCTCATCAGAGCTACATGTTTTCTGAGATTGATTTATGTTTTATCTTTATTCCGTGTTATCTTTTATCCTTTTCTTCAAGCTGTTAGGCAGCAGAGTAAGCTGAGGTGCTCAGCGGCAAGGAGCAACTCTTCGGACAGTAAGCTGTGAGGCTCAGCGGAGCAAGCTATGAGGCTTAGCAGAGCAAGCTGTGAGGCTCAACGGTCTGGGATTTATTCCCCAAAGCTGTGGATCAGTGGTTGTAGGGATTCGTCTCTGAAGCTGTGGATCATCGGTTAAGCTGTGTATCAACAGAAGCCACATTCAGGTTTGAGTGTGGGGTGGATGTAGGTCTCAAGGTTGAGACCGAACCACATAAAACTCTTGTGTCCCTTGTGTGATTGCTTGTCTGTCTACAGATCTGATTAGATGTATGCTTAGGGGCCGTTCACAGTCATACTGAGTGCTTGAGATTAAGTTATGTGAAGAATTTATTTTGAGAGAGAGTGTTGCTTTCTATTTAGATCAGTAAGAGTAGCTTATAGTTTTAATTCAGGAAAAGTTCTCACTGGGATCCATTCACCCCCCCTCTGGATCTCAGCCGTACACGATCCAGTCCTAACTCTTGTTATCAGAGCGGATCACCTATTCTATCAACTGGTATCAAAGCGGGTTTCTATGTTAATGGATCCAACGATCTACAGATCAGATCCTGCTATGTGTGTGCTTTTATTGTTTCTGATTATCTGTCAAAATGAACTCTCCCGTGATATTTGATGGTTCGAATTTTAACAAATGGTTAGGCAACTTGTGTGGTTTTATAAACTCTATGGATCCAAAACTGTGGAATCTTATTGAACATGGTCCACATGTTTTGCCTCAATAGGAGAGTACTTGGTCCCAGAAGGACAAACAAAGGAATTTCGAGAATGTAAAAGTTCTAAATATTTTGAAGAATGTAGTAGACGCTAATGTCATTTATTCTATCTCTACCTGCAGGACTGCGAAAGAGATTTGGGATTTAGTGATTGAATTTCATGAGAACCAGAAAAGCTCTATGGCAGACAGCAGTACTTCGAGCAATGGAAGAGAGGATCGGGTAAATTCTGAATCTGATATTGATGACATAACTTTTGATGATCTAAGAGATATGTATGATGAATTGTATGAAAAATATAAGAAAATAAAATCTGAAAAAAAGAAGTTGAAAAAGGAAGTTAAACAAATCTTGCCCAACACTTCTTGTGACAGTTCATCATGTAATAAATGTTTGTCTTTGAAAGATTTGAATGCAAGCTTTCAATCTGAAATTAAATGGCTAGAAGAACTGATTACTTCAATGAGGGAAGAGAATGAGGAGTTGCTGGATAAGAAGAAAGAACTTGAAAAGATTGAGGAAGATTTGAATGAAAAACTGAGTTCAATGGTCAAAAATGATTTATTGGAAGAAAATAAAAATCTAAAAGATCAAAATAAGAAGTTGATGGTTCTAAATACTATTATGTCAGAAAGATTGATAACTTTTGAAAAAGGGAAATTAGCTGCCATCAGTGAGTCTGAAAAATTGTCAACTCTACAAGAAGAAAATGAGAGTCTAAGAATCAGAACAATTGAATGTGAGGATGAGATAGTTAACTTAGAATTGACAATAACATCTCTGGAAACTCAAGTGGCTTATTTAAATGATTCTATGTCTAAATTTGTTGAAGGGAAAGAAAATTTAGATAAACTTCTTGGAACTAGAGTGAATTTTCAGAAAGAAGGACTGGGTTACAATCCAAAAAATAAGAAAAAGCTTGAAAATAAATTGACAACCTCATTCGTGAGCAGTTCTGTGCAACCTAAAACTTCTAGCTCATCTGTTTTCCAGTTCACTGCTCAAAGATTTGAAAAATATACTAAAAATCTGAAAAAAATCTGAAAAATAGAAAAAGGTTGATAATCTGAAAAAGTCCAAAAAGACTCCTACTACCATAGTGCATCAAGTTCATGAATCTGTCACAAACATATTTGCATATAGAAAGAAAGGTTCATGTTATTATTGTGGTAGGATGGGTCACGTAATGTATGACTGTCAAGTTATGAAATCTGATGACATGAATGCATCTAAGAAAATGAATGGTTTTAAGAATGTCAATAAGAACTTGCAGAAAAAGTTCAGAAAGTTCTCTAGTAGCCGTACTAATTTGACGCGGGACGGGGACCGACACGGACTAAGACTCACAAAAGACTCTAACTCAGGCCAGCAGTAGCACGCTCAAGGGTCGCCAAGTGGCTGACCACCGTGATATCCCACAGAATGAGGGACGTCTCTCAACAGAAACTCCGACCTCGGCCGTCCCAAGGAGGGAAGCGCACGTGTCTAGGCGTATAGTCGACCTCCAAAGACAAGGGGAGTCGAGTCCTAGCCCGGTGCTCGACTAGTGCTAGGGATGGATGCTCTCACTCACGATCCGCGGTGATGGCAAAAAAGTGGCTAGACGCCTACCTTCTCTCACGCGGCATAATCAATCACATACTAAAAGAGCAAGCAAAAGGAGGAGAGTCGGAGCGCGTACCTCCACGCATAGGCGTGGGGAAGGAACCCCGGCCGTGAACCAACAACCCCGATACACCAGAGATCAATAAAATACAACCCAATAGTGGCCCACTCCTCGCAGGGAGGTAAAAGGCTACAACCAATACGTTCGGGACTGCCGGACACGGGTTGACGGGCCGCACTCGGTGACGGGTTGGCCGCGAGGAGGTTCGGGTGCAACGCTGCCGAAACCGGTGTCGCGCGCGCCTGAGCGGAGGGGGTCTCACGGGCTGATACGACGCCCGTTTGAAGCACCGTCAGAGAGGACGCGTCGCTGACTGATGGAGGAACGCTCCGGCCAAAGGGGGCGTGCTGGATCCGCCGGTGGTGACCGTGGGCGCTGCTGAAAGTCAGATCAGGTTCTGTGGACACAGAACTGCGCACGCCGTCGGTAAAATCTGGAAATCGGCCTTATGGTGCCCGAACAAGTCCGGGCCGGTTAGTGGTGACAGCTGATTGGCAGAGGTCACCCTCGGCCAAATGGCGCTGGCAGACGACGCCGGTGCGAGCCGCAGGAGTCGTTGAAAGTCAGGACTGGTTCGCTGGGCGGACTGGGCAGACACGCTGGCGCAACCCCACGAGATCGACCGCCACGGACGGTGACGATGTCAAAACGCAACGCCGTCGGCGGCGTTGGAAAGTTAACTCGGAGATCCACGAACCCTGAAGAAACCAGCGCAAAAGACGCAGCGTGGAGGCCTGGGGAAAATTCGCAATCAGGGCCTCCCCGCTGGGCGAGCAGAGAAAGTGGTGCTGGCGCAGGTCGGCGGAGAAAATCGGTACGGGCAGTGCCGATCCCCGATTGACGCAAAACCGGCGCCGACGCGAAGCTGATCCGCAGACGTATCTCCAGAAAATAGATCGTGGCAAAACTCGTCCAAGAAGGGGGCGCGAGCTCTGCTACAAGTCGGGGCAGAAATCTGGAATCACGCACACGAACCGTTGAGGAAGAAGATGAGGATAAGAGGGAACCCCGGAGTCCACCGAGGGCTGAGGCGTCACACCCCGCCGTTCTCCCGTCGCAGGAGAAGAAAGAGAGAGAGAGAGAAGGGCGCAAAAAGCTTTGCACAATACTCACTTGTATTCAAAATCATGTGTAAACTGTAATCGGTACAAGGTGAGAACTACTTATAGGGGATGGGGAAACCCTAATCTAGCTAGAAGGGGAGGGGGGCGCCCAGCTCCAAGGAGAGAAAGGCGGCTCATAATTCAGCAAGCTTAGAAAATAAGAAAGAAATCTAAGTGGGAGAAGGAAGGGATGGAGTTGGGGAAAGGAGGAGAGGGGAAAAGGGGAAGGGAGAGGGGGGCGCCCAAAAAGGAAGGCGGCTGCTACCTCCTCCACTTGGAGGAGGTGGGATGCGCCCAAAACCCTAACCCTAGGGGTGGGTGCGCAAGTCCCACATGGGCCAAGGAGGAGTGGAGCACAAAATGGCCCACTAACCCTTTGCCCTCTAAATAAGCCTACAAAGCATAAAAAAAATGTCCAATTGGCCTACAAGGGCCCACAACTAGAAAGCAATGTCCACGCAGGGACTAATCCAAGGCCCAACATGGCCTAAACATGATGAAAAGATAACTAGAAGGTGCCGCCGTCGCCGAGCCACAAGGAGGTAGCGGTGTGCCGGGTGCTCCGTCGAGGATAGCGCCGTGTGTCCTCACCAATTCTCCCCGGGTGGGAAGAACTCGACCCCGTCGAGTAAGGGTCACGGTCGCTGAGGTACCGCTCCAGCAGGTCCGGATCGATCCGCTCCAGCTCTCCACGTGTAATCCAGGTGTTGTCCGACTCGGGGCGCCCTCTCCAACGCACTAAGAAGCGTTGGTAGGCTCCGCTCCTGGTAGTAGTCACCTGCTCATCCAGTATGCAATCTATATGCTCGCGTTTTTGTAATTGGGCTGGAGGAGGTGGACTCTCAGTAGGTGTATCACTCACAACAGGAGGGTCAGGCCCAAATAACTCACTGGGTATCACCGCGGGATCCCGATAAGCTACCAGATCAGAGACATTGAACGTCGAACTGATCCCGTAGTCGTCTGGTAGCTCGATCTCATACGCGTTCGACCCAATACGCCTCAACACTCTGAATGGTCCTGCACCGCGGTCTTGGAGCTTCTTTACGGCTCCCGAAGGAAACCGTTCCGGTCTAACCCGGACCATGACGTACTCTCCCTCGCGGAACTCACGTGTGCGTCTGTGCGCATCAGCTAGATCCTTATAACGTGCGTTGCTGGCCTCGAGGTGGTGATGATGCAGACTCCGAACTACCTGTGTTGACTCATACCTATGTGAATGCAGTGGTGGTCCTGGACATCCAAACATGGATCTAACATGCCTATGACGTCTACCTGACTTGACAACATGGGGAGGGCCTGGACAACCAAAGTAGAACCTAGCAGGCACATGTGTCCTATGACATATGGTAGACTCAGAAGGATGAATAATCCCAAGTTTACTCATGACATCTCCCCTATATGACGATGGACATGGTGAAACATGGGGAAGAGACATGTGTCTCTGGCCTCCTAAGCTCGGGCATCTGGATGCCTGCACGGTGAGGTGTTGACTAGAAGGCCTAGGTGGTGTATGATAGTGGACCCCCTCGACAAGGTGGGGAAAATAATATGGGTCGAGAGGCTCACTAGGGAGGGGATCGAAAGGGTCAAAGAAATGATGACCCCTCCCGACAGGTCCCTTCACTATACTTGCCCATGTGCGACATTCGCCCAGGTGCAGATAATCACCTTCAGGCACTCTCATGTATAGGGCAAGAGGCTCATGAGGAAGGCAAGGAAGGCAAGGTTCCTCCCTCAGGACCGTGAAACCATAAGCGGGGACAAAATCAACCTCCACGGGTATGGGAAATAATAAAAGGACCTCGGATGTGATATGTCCTATGGTGTAGACCGAGGTAATAGACCCCAAAGCAGGGAGTGTAAAGCTATGACTATAGGGTTGGTCAGACCCTAAGGTCAACATATAAGTCAACTCCCATTGATAATCTAAACTCCTAAGGAAGTCCTTCACATTTTCAAGAAAGCAGACGGACCGAAAAGTGGTGTGAAAGGAGTTAAGGGGTATTATTGGGAGGGCTGGTCCCATGGGTGTATAGCAAGGAATGGAGACATCTAGAAGTGGACCCTCCCTTAGCCAGCTAGCTAAAGACTCTCCAATGACCAGTTCACCCTCGGAAGGTAAGAATGTCTCTATATGAGGGTCTAAGGGTGAAGCCTCTCTCTCGGGAGTGGAAACTGAGTTCTCTATGATGTGGGGGGGGTCACTCCCTAACTCCTCAACCTCAGTTAGGTACTCCTCCATCAACTCCTGTTCAGCCTCGTAACTCACTGGAACAAACCCAGGTGATGACATGGAGGTGGTCGGCGTAACGCCGTCATGGAAGACAAACTCACCGGGAAGGTGAGATGGGTGTAGGGTGCAGGTCCTCCTATCCAGGTCGATGGTCGCACTTCTTTCCTCCAACCAAGTTCGCCCTAAAATGATGCATGGACCAGCAAGTGTGCTGATCTTGCACCAAGCGCCATCGAAATATTTAACGGGGCCAAACCACCGTTGAAACTCGATAAAAGCTAAACCATCACGGAGAACAATCTCCCCAGTCTTAGAGAGAGACTCAACAATATCCTGTGAGACACAATTATATGAAACCTTACTGATGAAGTCGATCTCCGTATGCAACCCATTAGGTAGGATGGCCACGGACATGACAGGGCGCTGAAACGACTCGGTCATCGGTATAGGGATCGGGTCTCCCGACGACTAAGTGGTAGGGCCGACACCCACGGGTCGTGCCATAAGAGCGTCGAATCGGGCCAACAGGGATGACCAATCTGACACGTGGGCACGAGGAACCACCATGGGGCTGGCGGGGAGCTGGACATGCAAGACTCAACGAGACAAGGATAAAAACTCTAACTAGACACAAGCCTAAAATGACAATGCAATGGTTGGTTACCTAGATGAACTAAGAGACTCAATGCACCCTAGACAACCTAAAGACTCAAAAGACCTAAGACCCCAATTTGTTAGAACAAACTGGTTCCCTAAGCTCTGATACCAAATTTGACGCGGGACGGGGACCGACACGGACTAAGACTCACAAAAGACTCTAACTCAGGCCAGCAGTAGCACGCTCAAGGGTCGCCAAGTGGCTGACCACCGTGATATCCCACAGAATGAGGGACGTCTCTCAACAGAAACTCCGACCTCGGCCGTCCCAAGGAGGGAAGCGCACGTGTCTAGGCGTATAGTCGACCTCCAAAGACAAGGGGAGTCGAGTCCTAGCCCGGTGCTCGACTAGTGCTAGGGATGGATGCTCTCACTCACGATCCGCGGTGATGGCAAAAAAGTGGCTAGACGCCTACCTTCTCTCACGCGGCATAATCAATCACATACTAAAAGAGCAAGCAAAAGGAGGAGAGTCGGAGCGCGTACCTCCACGCATAGGCGTGGGGAAGGAACCCCGGCCGTGAACCAACAACCCCGATACACCAGAGATCAATAAAATACAACCCAATAGTGGCCCACTCCTCGCAGGGAGGTAAAAGGCTACAACCAATACGTTCGGGACTGCCGGACACGGGTTGACGGGCCGCACTCGGTGACGGGTTGGCCGCGAGGAGGTTCGGGTGCAACGCTGCCGAAACCGGTGTCGCGCGCGCCTGAGCGGAGGGGGTCTCACGGGCTGATACGACGCCCGTTTGAAGCACCGTCAGAGAGGACGCGTCGCTGACTGATGGAGGAACGCTCCGGCCAAAGGGGGCGCGCTGGATCCGCCGGTGGTGACCGTGGGCGCTGCTGAAAGTCAGATCAGGTTCTGTGGACACAGAACTGCGCACGCCGTCGGTAAAATCTGGAAATCGGCCTTCTGGTGCTCGAACAAGTCCGGGCCAGTTGGTGGTGACAGCTGATTGGCAGAGGTCACCCTCGGCCAAATGGCGCTGGCAGACGACGCCGGTGCGAGCCGCAGGAGTCGTTGAAAGTCAGGACTGGTTCGCTGGGCGGACTGGGCAGACACGCTGGCGCAACCCCACGAGATCGACCGCCACGGACGGTGACGATGTCAAAACGTAACGCCGTCGGCGGCGTTGGAAAGTTAACTCGGAGATCCACGAACCCTGAAGAAACCAGCGCAAAAGACGCAGCGTGGAGGCCTGGGGAAAATTCGCAATCAGGGCCTCCCCGCTGGGCGAGCAGAGAAAGTGGTGCTGGCGCAGGTCGGCGGAGAAAATCGGTACGGGCAGTGCCGATCCCCGATTGACGCAAAACCGGCGCCGACGCGAAGCTGATCCGCAGACGTATATCCAGAAAATAGATCGTGGCAAAACTCGTCCAAGAAGGGGGCGCGAGCTCTGCTACAAGTCGGGGCAGAAATCTGGAATCACGCACACGAACCGTTGAGGAAGAAGATGAGGATAAGAGGGAACCCCGGAGTCCACCGAGGGCTGAGGCGTCACACCCCGCCGTTCTCCCGTCGCAGGAGAAGAAAGAGAGAGAGAGAGAAGGGCGCAAAAAGCTTTGCACAATACTCACTTGTATTCAAAATCATGTGTAAACTGTAATCGGTACAAGGTGAGAACTACTTATAGGGGATGGGGAAACCCTAATCTAGCTAGAAGGGGAGGGGGGCGCCCAGCTCCAAGGAGAGAAAGGCGGCTCATAATTCAGCAAGCTTAGAAAATAAGAAAGAAATCTAAGTGGGAGAAGGAAGGGATGGAGTTGGGGAAAGGAGGAGAGGGGAAAAGGGGAAGGGAGAGGGGGGCGCCCAAAAAGGAAGGCGGCTGCTACCTCCTCCACTTGGAGGAGGTGGGATGCGCCCAAAACCCTAACCCTAGGGGTGGGTGCGCAAGTCCCACATGGGCCAAGGAGGAGTGGAGCACAAAATGGCCCACTAACCCTTTGCCCTCTAAATAAGCCTACAAAGCATAAAAAAAATGTCCAATTGGCCTACAAGGGCCCACAACTAGAAAGCAATGTCCACGCAGGGACTAATCCAAGGCCCAACATGGCCTAAACATGATGAAAAGATAACTAGAAGGTGCCGCCGTCGCCGAGCCACAAGGAGGTAGCGGTGTGCCGGGTGCTCCGTCGAGGATAGCGCCGTGTGTCCTCACCATAATTTGCATGTTAAGAACAATGCTGGTTCATACACACATGCGAACAGAAATAAAATTGGAACTTCATGTTTCTACTGTGGTAGAAAGGGTCACCACATGCATGACTGTAATTTAATGAAACAAGATGATCAGATGTTTGGTAAATTTCATGCTGGAGATAGTCATGCAAATCATAATCATGATAAAAAACATGTAGTTTAGAATATTGAGTGTTTTAATTATGGAAAATCTGGGCATCTTGCAACACATGCATGTTGCAACACAGTGTTGGTTTGCCAAGAAGAAAAGTTTTTATTCTGAACATGCTCATTTGTCTGCATTTAGAAATACGCATGTCAGGAATAATTTTGGTTCAATTCATAGACCTCCAATATGCAAATATTGTGGAAAAATTAGACATTTAATGTTTGAATGCTATTAGAAGAAGTCTGATCATTTAAATGCTTGGAACTCATGGAGAACACCTGTTAGAGGTACAACTCATCTGACAGGACCCACGAATTTTTGGGGTCCTAGATATTCGAAATGATTTTTGGTTGCAGGTGTGCCTTGATGGCAAAAAATAAAAGGGGTTAAATAAAAAATTCATGGCACATGAAGGTCAGTCAAAGCCCAAGTCTTTTACTTCATACTGCTACTTGAATAACTCCCTTTGGATTATTGCTTGTCTGATTAGATTGAAGTCATTGATGACATTTGATGTTATCTTGTCATGCTTGTTATGATTCTGATAATCTGTCACATGCAATTCCAAATGAGTTTTTACATGCTAAATAGTCATTCATGTTAGCCATTCATGATGCATATTCTTGTATGACCCTGTGGTATATCAAATGGTACGCTGGGAGAAGGGCAGATCATTTCTTCCTAGAAACCCACAACATGCGCAGAGACTAGCCCTCCGCCAAGTATCAAGGGTCAAACCTGCATATAGTGATCAAATTGCATTTTACATTTCATAGTTGCATATCTGTGTATAATGAGAAAAAGACTGCTGTTTGGTTGGAACTACTGCACACACTGAAGGGGAGCTGAAATAATATTGTCAGTTATAATGTTGAATCACTGTCCAGTGGAGTCAATGCTGCTGTAGTATGTGAGTGAATTGTCTGTCTTGATAAGCTAGCAGGTCGATGCATATGGAAGATGCACTGACCTTTCTATGCTAATAGGTCGATGCATATGATAGGTGCACCAACCTTATCATGCTAATAGGTCGACGTTTGGGAAAGGAACATCGACCTTATCATATTGATAGGTAGATGCAAGAGACAGGTACACTGACCTCACTATGCTAGAAGGTTGATGTATATGAAGGAAACATCGACCTTACTAAACTTGGTACAAGCTGGTTGTTGTGAGATGATGTGCTCTATGAAGAAGACTGATTTCTAATAAGAGAGTATTAAGACTGTGTCATTGGTTGCATGCAAGTCTGATCTTAGTTCTCCTTCTGCTTCTGTGTGGCCATTCACTTTACCCATCTTAACTACCTTTACCTTCATTAAATTCTCCATACATGTTCTCTCATCTGTGTTATCCATGACGAGTTTTTATCACTCCTTAAAGTTTATTGGAATTTGTCATTCAGGGGGAGTCATTTATAAAACTTTGTTATCTTTACTGATAAATATACTTTATTACTAAACTACCCATACCTAAAAAAAGTTGCTTGATCCTACAGAAATGTGATCTATTTTTATGGAGATTAAATCTAACCTTAATAGTTCAATATTTTCCTTGAATGTGCTTACAATGGTTTTAAAACATTCTTAAAATGGAACTGTCCAGTTGAACTTCTGAAATCTGAAAATTATAAGTAATGAGACATCTTGATAGAAAATCATATACTTATATTGTTCTTAAGCTGTTTTAAAGTGAAATCTGATATAAGGCCAGGGAATACACCATTGTATAAAAATAAGAAAAAGGCAGAGCAATGGCCTATCTTTTGGAGAAACTAACCATCTGTATCAATTAAATTCAGAGGTCAAGTCATGATAAAAGATGCTAACTCTGTTCATAAAATGTGGCATAATGGTTGATTACATTGAGTAACCCGGGATTTAGGTGTCTGATAAACGTTTCTCCTTGAGTAAAAAGGTGTAGTCATACTTGAATGCCCAAATTCATAATCAAAAAAGAAAAAGGAAAATATGGTTGACTCTGTGTCTTTTTCAGAAATTTAAAACTGTTTAATTTCAATATAAGGTAGATTTAAAATCAGTTTTGTCTAATAAAAATGATTAGTAAGATTGATGGGTTCTATGACTGGGCATAGTACTTTGATTTGATTGTTTTATCCCCATTGTGTCTGCATCAAAAGGATTGATTCTAGAAAATTAATGCATCAAGATTTAACCTTTGATAAGCCGCAGACCACATATATGAAAGGAAGAGTACTTTATTTCAAAGAAAATGGTAGTTTGGTCATTTACTCTAAAATTGGTAAAGTTAAATGTTTTGTATCTTACTCCACCCTATTAATAAGCGTCTACCTTACCGTCAAAGCCTAACCTATCTAGGTCGAGGCTTCTTCTCTACAAAACCCTCTCGCATAGATGCAGTGGAGTCGCTCGTGCATCCTCCCACTTGCACGATCCTATCTTCTTCATTCCCTGCTCTCTATTTTCCTCTCACTCCCTATATCTGTGCCATTTGTTCTCGTCTCCTGTATCGATCATGTCATCACCGGTCACAAAGAGCAAAGGGAAACGAAAGATCTCTGAGGAGCAGCACTCAGTGGCAGTTGAATCAACACTACAAGAAAAAGTGGTATTTCACATGAAAATTTTAGACAGATTAATTTCCGTCGCATTTCCATCTGTAAATTCAGACGGATATATTTCGTCTGAAATTCCATCTGTATTTGGGATAGAATCATTCCGTCTGAATATTTGTTTGAATTTACAGACGGATATTCAGACGACAATTTTCAAGTCTGAAATTAGAGATGAATATTCAGACGAATAAACTTACGTCTGAAATTTGAGATGGAAATTATTTATGTCTGAAGTTTCATCTCAAATTTTCCCTCCCCCGCCACATTCGAGACCCCCATTTCCGCATTTCCCCCACCATCCCTCTCACTCTTACTCTTTCTCCTCTGTCTTCCCCGTCGGAGCCGCAGCCGCCCTCCTCCCTCTCGACATCGCCGCCGCCGTCCTCCTCCTTCTCGTCATCCACGCCGTCGCCTCCTCCCTCTCGTCTTCGCCACCACCTCTTGTCATCGCCACCGCTGCCAGCCTCTCCGGTAAGTCCCATCCCCCTTCCCCTCCCCCTCCCTCGTCGGCGCAAGTGCCCTTTTTTTTGGGATCATCGGAGGGGTTCAGGAAAGGTACGTGGGGGGGGGAGGGAGAGCTCGGAGGGGGAGGAGGAGGTCGCCGATGGGAGGGGAGGGGGGTTCAGGGAGGGTGGGGGGGAGGGGGAGCTCGGAGGAGGAGGGGGAGGTTGCCGGTGGGAGGGGAGGAGGGGTTCAGGGAGGGGCGACCGGTGGCAGGGCGACCGGTGGCAGGGAGGGGGAGGGGGGTTCAGGTAGGGGCGACCGGTGGCAGGGTGACTGGTGGCAAGGAGGGGGAGCTGGGAGGGGGAGGGGAGGTCATCGGTGGGAGTGGGTTCAGGGGGGGGGGGGGGGAGGTCGCCGGTGGGAGGGGAAGGGGGGTTCAGGGAGGGTGGGGCGAAGGGGGAGCTCAGAGGGGGAGGAGGAGGCCTCCTCTGATCTCAGATAACTGGGCTAGGCTTCCGATTCCTGATTTTTGGAACCATATTATAGGGCTATTTTTTTTCCTTATGCATCTACAAGTTTGTGAAATATATTATGAATTATTCAATGCCATCCGACATCCTTCATATGGACTATGGTGTATTCTGGGAATCATCTCAAAACCCTGTGACGAGGGTTCACGGGTGTTCTGTCAAAGAATAAAATCTAAACACAATGTGAAAGAGTTGACTCTCACAGTCGAAACATTTCATCGAGAGTTCTATTTCTAGCAAAGAAACAAAAAATCCAGTCGAAAGTGTCGACTCTCAGAGTCGACACATTTTGGCGGAGGATATTTTTATTCTTGATGTTTTTTCCCTATTGACATTAAAATAGCCCTTATTGCATGTCATTTGATTTGGTTGAATATTTTTATTCTTCATGTTTTTTTCTCTATTGCATGCCATTTTTATGGAAAAATCATGTTTTCAAAGAGGGTCATAAGGCCTTTGATTTGGTTGAATGGCATTGGGTGATTTTTCTACACATGAAAACCTCCCATAAATACATACTAAACTTCTAGGATACTCCTATAAGAGAGATGCCCTCTCCACATGTCTTAATTGAACCAAATAGAACCTTAGCATCAGGTGAGTGGAGGAATTGCTTCGTTGCCAATTCCCTCCGCTCAGTATTTGTGTCACTAGAAATCATACAATCACTTTCTCTCCAGCAGAGTCTCCCATTGACAAAATGTTCAAAAAGAATTTTGTCTTCACTCCATCTTTCAAGTCTATGGAGTCCAAAAGATTATCAATCTCTTGATCTTTCACTTTCATGACACTCCAGTCTCGAGAAGCATAATCAGCACAATCTTTCAAACATGGATACCCGGTACACTGCACTACCAACATCAATTATCTTAAACTTCTCATATTTCCCAAACTCTCCTAGAAGTTTTTTCTGTCTGGGACTCAAACACAATAGCACAGTGAAATCAATGTGTCCTGACAACTCATCCAAGAAATCACCTTTGTAGTAATGCAAGACATCTCCGGTCATCTCTCGAAGGTCCTTTATGATAGAAATTCTCATTTTACAATGATCTTCATTTTGCAATGTTTCTTCCACTATATCAAAGAAAACTGCCTCTGCATCAACTTTCAGGTGCCTCCTACTGCCACCTGATATACATGCTCTACTCAAGATACTTTCATCTCATGGCATCTCGTGATGAGTCTCCTGGCATCTCGTGATGGTATCTCTTGGGAGCTACACATTGGCAAATAGAAGAACTTCCTTTGTATGACTTCTACTCTGTTAAGGCTAACAATAGATCTTAGCAACTTGATGTTCTCAAAAATGGGAGGACAACATGAGTATTCTTTTCTTGGGCTATAAGTAGTTTTCTAGAATTGTGTGCGATGTAGGAGACGAGATAGGGGGTGCATGTCAGGAGATGTTAGTAAAGGTCCCTAGCCTTCTCATTTTAGATGAAGGCCATACTCCCAGAAATGAAGACACACATAGTCTTTCTACGCTAGAAAAGGTGCAAACTCCCCGCAAGGTGGTCCTTTCATAGACACTATTTCAGAATCATGTCAAAGAAGTTTTAAATATATTGAATATAGTGTCTCGTAAGTTTTCCTGAACATGGACTCATCATGACATGCACGTGCCGAGTCCATGTTCTCAAACTTACGACACACTAGATTAAATATATTAAAAACTTCTTTGACATGATTCTGAAATAGTGTCCCTGAAAGGACCACCTTACAGGGAGTTTGCACCTTTTCTAGCGTAGAAAGAATATTTGTGTCTTCATTTCTGGGAGTATGGCCTTCATCTAAAATGAGAAGGCTAGGGACCTTTAGTAACCACTCCTGACATGCAGCCCCTATCTCGTCTCTTACATCGCACACAATTCTAGAAAACTACTTATAGCTCAAGAAAAGAATACTCCTATTTTCCTCCTATTTTTGAAGAACATCAAGCTGCTGAGATCTATTGTCAGCCTTAATAGAGTAGAAGTCATGCAGAGGAAGTTCTTCTACTTGCCAATGATGGAACTCTCTTTCACGTTGGCAGAATTCCTTTAGGAAGAATGATATTTAGCCAAAAAACTCTGAAGAAAGCTAATGAGCATGAAAGTATTTCCTGACCCTGGTGCATGTGCCAAAATGCAGCCTCCAGGATTATCACCCACTAGGTATCTCACCATGAAATTGAAGCCCTCTATCTGATGTGGCTTCATTTGTTTATTTTATCTTATTTATCTTTGATGTTGATCTTACTCAAAAATGTGGGTTATTTCGCTTTGATGTTCTTCATTTGAAAATTTTTAACAATCAGATGTTATTTAACTTGTTATATGCATAATGATAATTGCCTTGTTATTTAATTTTATGTTATATAAATACATGGGATATTCAATGTGAGTTGAGGTGCGTGGGTGCGACCTAACATTACACACATCTCAGGAGAGCGTGTTAAAATTATGGCAATGAACCTTCCCGTTCAAGACTTTGGGATTGATGTGTATGTTCTCATTTTTTTATGAGAATGTATATATCTACCTCAAAGTCTTGAATTGTCCCGTTAGGATAGTCTGTGAATGTTTAATTGCACTTAGGCAGTCATTTACTATATGTGTTTGTATGGTTTGTTGAGAATTTTGGTTGTGTCTCCTCACTCTTCTCTGATATACCATTATTAATTTTGAGTGTTTTCTTAACCACTTACTTGTAAGTGTTTAAGAAAATTTCAAAATCAATAAATATTTTTGGTATATCGGAGAAGTGTGGGGAGATGATATCGAAATTTTCAACAAATTGTGCAACACATATAGTAAGTGATTGTGCGATCAAACCTTCATGGAGAGGTTAAAAAGTGATAATCTAATTAATAGTCCTCTTTCAACTGCAAATGGTCTATGGCGAACGATGTGAGGAAATTGTTGTGAATATTTTCAGGAGTAATGATTTCAAAGTTAGGATGTGTATTAACATTTATTGGGTGCAGGTAAAATGATGACAGATCGTTCATGGATGTATCGTAGAATACTTGACCGGGTGACTTTAAGCATGGAGTTGAGAGTTTCATTCAATTTGTATTAGGGAATCCCAATATAGCAACAGACCGTGAAAGTCACATTCAATGCCCTTGTTCAAATTGTAGAAACTTGAGGTGGCATTCACCATAGGATGTGCAACATCATTTGTACACGAAAGGGTTCGTGGATGGTTATACGAATTAGACGTGTCATGGTGAGGAATACTTCAGGTATTAGCCCGACAATATTGCAGGCACAAGTGGGTACGTGGATATGGTTGTAGATGCTGCTGGTCCTAGTTTTAATATTGATGAGGAACATTCATACATGGAAGAAGCACAGAATAAGATAGCCGGAAGATTTTATCAACTACTTAGGGATGCTGATGAGCGGCTGTGGGATGGTTGTGAAAAGCACTCGGTTGTCTGCAGTGTCACAATTGTTGAATTTGAAATCTGAATTTCACATCAGTGAGACTTGTTTTGATAGTCTCCTCCTCTTGATCAAGAGTATGTTGCCTCGAGACGAGAAGTTGCCAGAAACTTATTACTGTGCTAAAAAGATGGTCAATGAGCTAGGGCTTGGATATGTGAAAATAGATGCATGCCCGAATCACTGTATGTTATATTACAAAGACTATGTAGATAAGATATCATGTTCCATTTGTTATCATGATAGATTCAAACCTAAGAGAGGGGATAATTCAAAGCAAAAGCATGTACCTTACAAAGCATTGTGTGATGGGGACATCGCTTACCACTTCTCACTTCTCCACGGGACCGGATGATTGCCATTATGTTTAGCTTGATTTCCGAAGTCTAGCTATGTATTTTTTATCTTTCCTTGAGTCATTTTGATGTACTTATCTTTATTTTGAGTCATGGTCCTAAGTCGTCACATTATCTATCTAAGTATGTTAGGCTAGGAAGTCGTTTGGGCCCAATTAGATGGGCCTGGCCCATGGGCAACCTCTTCTTTCCTCAACCCCCTTGCTTATTTGCTTTTAGTAGTTTATCCAAGGACTTTTTGTAAATGTTGGGATTCCTATAAATAGGACCCCAACTCCACTTGAGTTCAGTAATGAAGTATTAAGCAAAATTTGAGCCATTGAGTGCATCTCTCCTCTCTCTCTAAGTCTCTCTCTCTCTCTCTCCTAGGGGCGAACCCCCTCTCTCTCCTCTCTCTCTCTCTAAATTCGGAATTCCCCTCTCTCCTCACCTCTTGCCACCTCACTTGCCACCTAGGCAAGCCTTTTCACCTCCAAAGACTCCCATTACTTCACCATTAACCACTCCACCTCCCCAAGCACCCTTTCACCTTCCCAAGGCATCCCTCCCCCTTCCCTAAGCAACCTTCCACCTCCCAAGAGCCCTTTCCCCTTCCCTAGAACCCCTTTCACCTCCCAAGGTCGTCCACCACCTTCCCCTCCCTCCTAGGGTCGACCCCTCCACCCCATTCCACCTCCCATTGCTTGGCCGACCACCTCCTTCCCCTCCCTCCTTGCTAGTCTGCAGGTAGCAGAACTGGGTACGTGTTGTAGAAGCTGTCCCGAGTTCATACGACAACGTCTGAGGGCGTGGCATACCATTCTGGAAAGGCCTCCCTGTCCTCTTCACAGGCGAGGTGGAATCGTCCAATTCCGAGTTCGTGGCCGCCCGTGAGAGCAGTTCTACCCCGACTGCGCCAGACCCCACCTGCAGACAGCCTGATCCTGGTTGGAAGCAGCTTCACGGCCAACAGCGAAGGATTCAGGCTGAAGACTCTTCTTCAACATTCTTCCTCCATCTGTCCACGACCAGAAGCACAAGACGGAACTTAATTCGGCATCCGAGGGCCGGAGTTGTGACGTTTTTCCCTCAACTGCTCGGGTCTGCCTCGGGCAGTCTGCAGCGACCAGGACCCCTTCTTCTGGGTACCACGATCAGCCTCGGCATCGGATTGCAGCTCCGTTGACTCCGTATGAAAGCTACTCCGACCACGGAGACGACGCCACCGGTTTCGTGACAATTGGAGTTCGGGAGCACCCGTAACGTCATCTGCAACCTGCTGCCACAGAACCAGGGCTGACTTGGTGCCGCCCCTGCCAGAGGATCAGACTCACCTTGCAGACTCTGCCACGGCGAACCACGGCTGAATCAGACCAAATGTTCTTCATCAAAGATATTCCTCCCCCTGTCCCCGATCAGGATCAAGAAGAAGAACTACATTCGGCATTGGGGAGCCCAACTTCCGAATTTTCTTCCTCAGTCGCGCGGGTCTGCCTCCTGCAGTCTGCATCGACCAGGTCCCACTCAACGGCCTCCCCCTGTCCACCCCGACCTCAGAAGGTGTTTCTGTCAGTTTTTCTGTGCAGAAGCCTTGTCCACGGACACAACGACTCTGACGGTTCGATATTCGGAGTTCAGGAGCCCAAGGTACAACTTCTGCATCCTACTGCATCCATTCTGAGGCTGCCAACCCCAGATTCCTATGTCCTGTTCGAGTCTCCACCACGACCACCGGCGACGACAGAAGAATTGGATAAAAATCAGAGGAGTCCCCATCCCTGTTACGAAGCCTCTCCCTCAAGTCTCGTCATCAGCAAAATTCTAGAGGACGAGATACGACTGCAACAGCGGCAACCTGTCCCCTTGCACAGCAAGTGAGCGGATCCACGTCGGCTTCCGTTCCGTCTTTCTCGGCGACTTTCCCCCTCCCGCCTGGCCAGCTTAGCGCCCCTCCCTGCGTGGAGGTAGTGTTTGATGTAATTTTGATTCCCCCACCCTTAATCCAACCCTCCTGCGTGAGGAGTAGTTCATGTAATTAGCAGCTCAAGCTACATCGGCGCAGTGTGCGGGATCACACTTCCCCGCTCGCCCACGTCTCCGAACGGGGTTGGTTTCTTCAAACCAACCAGGTGAGCTCTAAACTTTGCTCCAGCAATTTTAGTGTTTGTTCATCTAATATCCGTAGACTTAGCTCCGTTGCGCATGTGCGTGAGTGCTCGTTCCCGCAGCCACCATTATAGTGTGGTCACCGTGGTGATAGTGAGAGAGTGGGACCTAGTGCCCCAATTGGCACCGGCCAGCCCCAAAGGTGTGGGCCACATACCCTCGGGAGGGCAACCCTAGCCCTGCTGGCACTCTACCAGCAAGGGTCTTGATCCATCACCTCTTTCTAGCATCATATAGTCACCCGGGGCTCGCGTGTGTGCGACGGTGTTTCGGTCCCGATTTATCATCTTAATTGCTGTGTGTTTGTGAATGCGGATTAGATCTTAAGTTTTTTTTTGTTTGCTTGCTGCCTACCCCATATTGGTGTCACATCAAATTGGTATCAGAGCAAGTTCTAGACTTGTCTCTACTAAGTCTTGTCCTAGGGCGCATAAGCTTTTAGAGTCTTCATTGGGCCACCCCGTGCATCATCTTGTATACTCCCCATTGGTCAAGTCCCCCCAACATGGCCTTCCACAAGGATCCGATTGACCCTCTCCTCATGGACATCATCCTAGAAGGGGACCTTAGTTTTGATGGATCTAATCCCAATGCCTACCTAAAATGGGAGACTACCATGGATAAACACTTTGATAGGACTTAAATCTATGGACATGCTAGAGTCCGCAGGGCCACGGGGTGTCTTCGGGGACAAGCCAAGAAGATGTGGGAACACAAAGAGAGGTTCAGAAGAGTTTGGGGGCAAGAACCCATTCACTCATGGGATGACATGAAAAAGGAACTTAGGAAGACCTACGCTCCCCGACCCGACCACTCCTACCATGAGGACTACAACCTGAAGAACACTCCCACTACCCCGTTTCCGCCCAGTCTATCTAGAACCTCCACTAGGACCAACACTCCACCACCCAAAAGACCCCAAGATTCGCTAGAAGAACTAAGGATTGAGTTTAAGGAGATCTTCACCTCCCTCAGGGCTCAAACTCCACCACCCCAAATAAGTCCAACTTACACCACCCCATCGCCAAAAGGCCTTCCCATTTCCTTAGAGAGCAAGACCCCTACACCACAAAGGGATGAGATTGAGGTTGAGGAATATGAGGCCTCCCCCGAATGGGAAGAAGAATATGAATCACAAAACCATGGATTAGGCCAAGAAGTTCCCATCCCAAGAGGAGAAAGCATCATGGCTCACTCCACCTACACCATTCCAACCCATGTGGACCCCATGTCCACTTCCCCTAGGCCCATGATGGCCACCACCCTCCCTCCCAAAACTGATCAACCCAGTCCGTCTCAACCCATCCATCTTCCACTACCAACCCCTATCCAACCCCAACCTAGGCCTCCACTTCTCCCCTTACCGACCCCAGACCAAGTTCCCCTTTACCTCCCACCCCGGGGGTACCACACACCTACCCTCATCACTCCACCTTCAAAGGACCATCCCACCTCCTTGGGAGAGGAACCCATGACTCCCACACCCGACATCATAGTGGTGGACACCCTAGAACCGCTCCACACCTTGGAGGAAACCCTTGCCCAAACCAAGGGAAGAACTTCACCTTTTACACCACCCTCTCTAAATAGGAGTGAACTCGTCATAAGTGAGCCCCTGGCTAAATGGCTAGAGGAAAGTCTGGTTCACCCTATCCTGCCCCATGTCAACCCTCCCATGGAACAACACCTCCCCATACTACCCTTCTCCACCTATCACACTACCATCCAATCCTCTTACCAAGTGGAAACTCTAGGAGACCTCCTAAAAGGCCTCGCATGGCAAGTAGAGTTGACGGCTATGTTGAACCCTATGGTCGACCAACCCATGAGCCTTGGTCTTCTACACCCATGTGTTGGGTCTTTCACTTCGGTCTGTACGGTTGGTTGCTACACCAGCGACCTCCTTCTCTTTCTTCCCACACCCGATGAGCCCGAGGCCATCCTTAAATTGGAGCTCCTCATTTCAGGGAGAAAACCCAATCATCCTTTCAAGGCTGACCCACCCACCAACAACTTTTGCCCAAAAATCTCATTAGAGGTGAATGACCCCCACCCACATGTGGACCTTGAGTTTCTAAGTGACCCATACCATGACACATTCGATCCCTTCCTATACCCACCCACCATACCCAACACCATCATTTTCCTACCACAACCTACCATTTTAAGCCAAGACTACCTCTCCCAAGACCATGAGGACCAAGAGTTCTCTCCCCTAGATGACCCATTCCATCCCTCCCAATGGAAGCCAAAGAACCCATGGGACCTAGTCTCATTACCCACCCCCACCCACCTTTTCCTACCCTGACACACCATGACAAACCTAACCCACCCATTCCAAAACTTAGCCCACACCATAGGAGCCATGACCAAGGGTGACATCCACCTAGGAAGTGAGGAATCTACCCATCCCAAGATGTCCACTTTCTGGGACCCCTTTGATCCCCATGAGTGGAAACCCCCAAATCTCACAGATAGGACCATCTTGATAGGAATCCATGTGTCACAATCTTTTACATCATGTGGTCAGGCTAGTCACCTCATTTGTGTCACTCACGCACTAGGACTGATGCATGATAGGTTCACATCTGGGTGTCTAGGCCCCCCCTTTGCAGTCAACCATGTTAGGGATCACTCACAAGTCAGAACCCCATTTGAATATCCAGGACCCCCGGCATCGAACACTCCTTTACATGATAGTCTCATCTATGGATGTCCCGGTCCCCCTAGGTCCATCAGAGTCTACATAACACCATTACATGATATGTCCCTATTTGGTTGTCCAGGACCCCCTTTATCCACTAGTGAACCAACATCCACAAGGTTGCATGAGGAAATCCGCAAACGCATTAACAAAAGCAATGAGGTTTATAAAAAGACGGCCGATTCCCACTGCCGCCGCCAGGAGTTTCACGTAGGTGATTATGTGATGGTAAGAACTGAGAGGCTTTCCCCTGGGAATGTCTCCAAGCTGAGGTCGCGTGGATCAGGCCCCTTCCAGGTCCTAAAGAGGATTGGCACGAACGCTTACGTGTTGGACCTCCCCGAGTAAGTCTCACATTCAATGTGGCTGACTTGGTGCCATATAGGGGTCCCACGGTGACACCTAGTGAGAATGTTGAGCCTGTTCTACTTCTTGAGAGAGTCACTACCCATAAGAGAGTTCCACCCACCCAGAGGGGCCAACGTGAGCAATTGGAGCGGATATTAAATGAACAGGTTACTGCCGTCTGGAGCAATGGGATGGGCACTACCTTGCTTGGTGGAAAGGACCAGCTACCTTTGGTGGACTTGAGAGCAACCTCGCTATGGCTTCCTCCGCATACGATGGATTTTTACTCGACAGAGTCGAGTTCTCTGCAGCCCGGGAGTATGATGGGGACATCGCTTACCACTTCTCACTTCTCCACGGGACCGGATGATTGCCATTATGTTTAGCTTGATTTCCGAAGTCTAGCTATGTATTTTTTATCTTTCCTTGAGTCATTTTGATGTACTTATCTTTATTTTGAGTCATGGTCCTAAGTCGTCACATTATCTATCTAAGTATGTTAGGCTAGGAAGTCGTTTGGGCCCAATTAGATGGGCCTGGCCCATGGGCAACCTCTTCTTTCCTCAACCCCCTTGCTTATTTGCTTTTAGTAGTTTATCCAAGGACTTTTTGTAAATGTTGGGATTCCTATAAATAGGACCCCAACTCCACTTGAGTTCAGTAATGAAGTATTAAGCAAAATTTGAGCCATTGAGTGCATCTCTCCTCTCTCTCTAAGTCTCTCTCTCTCTCTCTCCTAGGGGCGAACCCCCTCTCTCTCCTCTCTCTCTCTCTCTCTCTCTAAATTCGGAATTCCCCTCTCTCCTCACCTCTTGCCACCTCACTTGCCACCTAGGCAAGCCTTTTCACCTCCCAAGACTCCCATTACTTCACCATTAACCACTCCACCTCCCCAAGCACCCTTTCACCTTCCCAAGGCATCCCTCCCCCTTCCCTAAGCAACCTTCCACCTCCCAAGAGCCCTTTCCCCTTCCCTAGAACCCCTTTTACCTCCGAAGGTCGTCCACCACCTTCCCCTCCCTCCTAGGGTCGACCCCTCCACCCCATTCCACCTCCCATTGCTTGGCCGACCACCTCCTTCCCCTCCCTCCTTGCTAGTCTGCAGGTAGCAGAACTGGGTACGTGTTGCAGAAGCTGTCCCGAGTTCATACGACAACGTCTGAGGGCGTGGCATACCATTCTGGAAAGGCCTCCCTGTCCTCTTCACAGGCGAGGTGGAATCGTCCAATTCCGAGTTCGTGGCCGCCCGTGAGAGCAGTTCTACCCCGACTGCGCCAGACCCCACCTGCAGACAGCCTGATCCTGGTTGGAAGCAGCTTCACGGCCAACAGCGAAGGATTCAGGCTGAAGACTCTTCTTCAACATTCTTCCTCCATCTGTCCACGACCAGAAGCACAAGACGGAACTTAATTCGGCATCCGAGGGCCGGAGTTGTGACGTTTTTCCCTCAACTGCTCGGGTCTGCCTCGGGCAGTCTGCAGCGACCAGGACCCCTTCTTCTGGGTCCCACGATCAGCCTCGGCATCGGATTGCAGCTCCGTTGACTCCGTATGAAAGCTACTCCGACCACGGAGACGACGCCACCGGTTTCGTGACAATTGGAGTTCGGGAGCGCCCGTAACGTCATCTGCAACCTGCTGCCACAGAACCAGGGCTGACTTGGTGCCGCCCCTGCCAGAGGATCAGACTCATCTTGCAGACTCTGCCACGGCGAACCACGGCTGAATCAGGCCAAAGGTTCTTCATCAAAGATATTCCTCCCCCTGTCCCCGATCAGGATCAAGAAGCAGAACTACATTCGGCATCGGGGAGCCCAACTTCCGAATTTTCTTCCTCAGTCGCGCGGGTCTGCCTCCTGCAGTCTGCATCGACCAGGTCCCACTCAACGGCCTCCCCCTGTCCACCCCGACCTCAGAAGGTGTTGCTGTCAGTTTTTCTGTGCAGAAGCCTTGTCCACGGACACAACGACTCCGACGGTTCGATATTCGGAGTTCGGGAGCCCAAGGTACAACTTCTGCATCCTACTGCATCCATTCTGAAGCTGCCAACCCCAGATTCCTACGTCCTGTTCGAGTCTCCACCACGACCACCGGCGACGACAGAAGAATTGGATAAAAATCAGAGGAGTCCCCATCCCTGTTACGAAGCCTCTCCCTCAAGTCTCGTCATCAGCAAAATTCCAGAGGACGAGATACGACTGCAACAGTGGCAACCTGTCCCCTTGCACAGCAAGTGAGCGGATCCACGTCGGCTTCCGTTCCGTCTTTCTCGGCGACTTTCCCCCTCCCGCCTGGCCGGCTTAGCGCCCCTCCCTGCGTGGAGGTAGTGTTTGATGTAATTTTGATTCCCCCACCCTTAATCCAACCCTCCTGCGTGAGGAGTAGTTCATGTAATTAGCAGCTCAAGCTACATCAGCGCAGTGTGCGGGATCACACTTCCCCGCTCGCCCACGTCTCCGAACGGGGTTGGTTTCTTCAAACCAACCAGGTGAGCTCTAAACTTTGCTCCAGCAATTTTAGTGTTTGTTCATCTAATATCCGTAGACTTAGCTCCGTTGCGCATGTGCGTGAGTGCTCGTTCCCGCAGCCACCATTATAGTGTGGTCACCGTGGTGATAGTGAGAGAGTGGGACCTAGTGCCCCAATTGGCACCGGCCAGCCCCAAAGGTGTGGGCCACATACCCTCGGGAGGGCAACCCTAGCCCTGCTAGCACTCTACCAGCAAGGGTCTTGATCCATCACCTCTTTCTAGCATCATATAGTCACCCGGGGCTCGCGTGTGTGCGACGGTGTTTCGGTCCCGATTTATCATCTTAATTGCTGTGTGTTTGTGAATGCGGATTAGATCTTAAGTTTTTTTTTGTTTGCTTGCTGCCTACCCCATATTGGTGTCACATCATTGTGATACTTCCCTCTTGTGCCTAGGCTGCAGCGGCTGTATATGTCCTCAAAGACGGCTCGACATATGACATGGCACACCGAAAGATTACGCTGTGCCGATGATATAATCAGTCATCCTGCCGATAGTGAAGCTTGGACGCACTTCAGTCGTACCCATCTTGCTTTCTCAAAGGAGCCACGTAATGTTCGATTGGGTTTATGCACAGATGGTTTTAATCCATTTGGTTGTTCAGTAGCATCTTATTCTTGCTGGCCACTGTTCATGACATCGTACAACCTTCCGTCGGACATGTGCATGAAGTGAGAAAATCTATTTTTATCCTTAGTAATTCCTGGTCCAAAAAGTCCTGGAAAAAATTTGGACATATATCTCAGGCCGTTGATTGATGAGCTCAATTTATTATGGACTGATGGAGTTGTTACTAATGATGCATGTAGGAAGTAAAATTTTATTATGAAGGCTGCACTGATGTGGACAATAAGTGACTTCCTTGTATATGAAATGCTATCTGGTTGGAGCACACATGGGAGGTTAGCACGTCCTTACTGTATGGAAGATACTAAATCATTTGTATTGAAACATGGTGAGAAAGCATGCTGGTTTGATTGCCATCGGCGGTTGTTACCAAGTGACCACCCTTTACGAAGGTAAAAAGACTCGTTTAAAAAAAATATAGTTGAAATGAATGAAGAAGACTTGCAAAGGGTGTCGGGTCGACATATGGCAACACGGGTGCAAAATTTACCAGATGTAGTATAATTGTCTGGTAGCACATGCCAACTCTCTGGCTTTGGAAAGGATCACAACTAGAACAAGAAAAGTATTTTCTAGGAATTGCCTTATTGTTCAACTCTTCTTGTACGACACAATCTGGATGTTATGCATACCGAGAAGAATTTTTTTAGTAATGTGTTCAATACGATCATGAATGTTAAAGGAAAAATAAAGGACAGCGTCAAAGCGCGTATGGACTTAAAGATGCTTTGTAAACGTCCAAAACTGGAATTACAGAATGTAAATGGAAAAACTGTGCAGCCTAAAGCAACTTACGTGCTTAATGATACACAGATCAAGGAAGTGTGCCAGTGGTTGAAACAGTTGAGATTCCCAGATGGATATGCATCCAACATAGCCCGTTGTGTGAATGTTAATGAGGGGAAAATATATGGTATGAAAAGTCACGACTGTCATGTGTTCATGGAGAGGCTAGTGCCCATTGCATTTCGTGATTTGTTGCCAAAGCCTATATGGGGAGCACTGACCGAGCTGAGTTAGTTTTTCAAGATTTTATCTGCATCAGAACTCAGACTGAGGGATGTACAAACTATCGAAGAAAATGTGGTCACAACCGTTTGCAAGCTAGAGAAGATAGTTCCTTTGACATTCTTTGATTCGATGGAGCACCTGGTCGTCCATTTGCCACACGAGGCTATTGTCGGAGGACCAGTGCAATTTCGATGGATGTATCCATTTGACAGGTATGTCAGAATTTTTGTTAAGTTACATGTTGTCCATGGTTGGTACATTTCATTGCCATCTAACTTGTTCTTGTAGGTGCATGCATGAATTAAAAATGAAAGTTCGCAACAAGGCGAAGGTGGAGGGTTCGATTGTTGAGGCATATATTCTTGAAGAAATATCGAACTTCTATTCCATGTACTTTGAGCCAGAGATTCTAACTCGTCGTACTTGACCTCCACGTAATGATGATGGAGGAGTTGATGATTCGTCCGATCGACTCTCTATGTTTAAGCATCTTGGAAGTGCGTTCGGACGTTGCTCGATGCACACGCTCGAAGATAGAGAGTTGTATGCCGTGAAGATATATATTCTTCTGAATTGTATCGAGATTGAACTTTATGTTGACTAAGTTCTTAACTCACATTTCCAGCGATGTCCATAAGTTGTTCATTCTTGTTCTGCAGTTCATTTAAAGTAGTAGTGTATTTATATTGCAGACAATTTGATTCAGAATTAGCACAAAAATGTCTAAATATCCAGGACGTGGAGATTGAAAAAGAACGCGAGAAGTTTTTTGCCAAATGGCTGAGACATCGGGTTAGTGTCGATCGTTGAATATATATGTTTGTATTTATGTATGTTGAGGAGATTGAACCTTATTACAACTAATCAGAATTTACATATATGTTAAACACTGTCTCATTACTGATCAAAGAGTACAACAGATAAGTTATGGCCCCTCGAAATTTAAATATAGGTTTAACAAGGTCTCATTACTGAAAGTTATATTTTCAGACGGGATTTCACACGGAATATTTCCGTTTGACATTTCAGACAGAATTTGTGACTGATAATAAATCTGTCCGAAATTTGTAACCAATAATATGAGACGGCCTTGTTCCGTCCAAAATTCGTCTGAAATCCGTTACAAAATCGTGTTCAGAAGGAACTTCAGACGGATTACAGATGGAAACTGGCCGTCTGAAATCCCGCTTTTTTTGGTAGTGCAAGGAGTGAAGCTGCAATACCTCGCAAAGAAGGAAGATCAAAGCATGTACATGACAAAAGCACAGTTTCTGGGTTGCTTGGAGAGAAGTCTGCTATGGGAAAAGAGAAGATGTCCGAGGCACTGGTAAAGCGGCGTCGGACTTCTGCCGCAATGGAAACTCGCAGATTGATTGAAGCGGAAGAAGATTCTGAGACTTTATCCATGCAAACAGAGTCTGTGAGTGAGTCTGCTAAGATCATGTTTCCTCGGTATGTAGACTTTCATGATAAGAACATGATTAATGAATAACCTAAGTTATTAAGTTTGATCACATTCCAAGGTTGGAAGAAGTTTATGGGTAAACATAGATATTACTACCCTAGGCTGGTCACAGAGTTCTACAAAAATTTGAAATTTGATTCAGACCTATCTAAGATATGGTCACATGTTAAGGGAATAAAAATTGAGATAACTAGGCCTTTTCTTCACAAGGTTTGGAGGATTCTTGAAGATGTTGTAGTTGAGGAAGAGTTTGAGTATGATGAGTTTGAAGCTTACTCCATCCTCATAGATAAGCCTAGTAATCCGAATGACAACAAACAAACCAAGTTGAGAAATTTTAATGCAAATAGGTTTTCACCTTTAAAAAGAATGTTGCATCACATGTTTAATACAATTATAACTCCACAAGGTGGAGGTAGAGGGAGGCTGATAGAATCTCAGAGATTTATCTTCTACTGTATGTTTAAGAAAATCAAAGTTTATCTGCTTGAATTGATGATCCAAATTATTGGGACATGTAAGGAATTTAGAAGGCATTTGCCTTATGCAGCTCACTTGACTACAATCTTCAAGAAAATGAAAGTTCCTTTAGAGGATGAAAAATTAAAGGAAATCCCAAAAGTGAATGTGTATAACATGGATTTCATTACAAAATTCATGAAGCTCAAGCCATCTGCTGTAAGAATCCAAAGTTAGGGGGAGCAACATCCACTTTTAACTGCGCAGCAAGTGGAAGAGCATCAAGAGCAGCTGACAAAGCAAGTTGAGCAGGTTGCACAAGGTCAGGGGGAGCAATAGCCACTGTTGACTGAGCAGCATGTGGCAGAGCAGACACAGTAGGTTGATGAGGTAGTGCATGATGAAAACCTGCAAGAGGAACAACCGGAGGTAGAACATGATCAGCAAGAGCTCTAACCAGAGCTGCATGTAGAACAGCGGGAAGAAGAGCTGGAAGAGTTGGAGAAAGAGGCGTAGATAAAAATGGAATTAATGCAGCAGCTAGATCAACAAATTGATCAGCTAGTACAACACATAGAGGAGCAGCAGCAACAACTTAATCAACAAGAACAGAATGAAGAACAACAAGATCTACAGCAGGGAGAAATGCATGTAGATGGGCAGCCAGAGTTACAAACAGATGATACAAACCAAGAAAGAGATATGGAGCAATAATAGTTGTAGATTCAGGAGCAAGCAGAGCTGCATGCAGTGGACTAGCCACATATTGAGCAGCACCAGGAACAACAAGGGCTGGAAGAACCGCAACAAAATGAGCAACATGAATAGCAAAGAGTAGAGGTTGAAGTGCCACAAGATATATATCTAGGTCCAAGCACATATTATGGACCCTATCATGGACCTATGATAGCATTTGGAATTCAGCCACCATTATCTCGTGAGGAACCACAGATCCCACCAGAGTTTCATGCTTCAAGCTCAGCAGGACCAAGTTCATCTCAAAATCCTTCTGACATTCATCCTTCACTGGTAAATCTTTTGATGAATCAGTTTAAAATTATGAATGCTTCTTTCGTGCAATTAAATATGACAATAGATAGGATTGATGCTAGACTGACACATGTTGAGCAAACTGTCAACAGTCAGTGGGAAAAATTTGCATATGATAAATATAGAACTGATGAAAAACTACATGGCTTCTTAGAGTCATTACTGGAAGTGAGTAATCAAGTAGGATACATCATGAGTGAATTAAGAGACACTCAAGCTTCATCCCACTTAAAAAATAACTCAGATGCTCATCCATGCTTTTGACATTAAGACTGACCAGGAGCATATCAGAGAAGAAATGAGACTCATTAGAAATGAACAAAGAAATATGTCTCAGCAGATGATTCATTTACTGGATGAAGCACAGAGTATATTTGTTCAACTAGGAAACATCTTTATCAAGACTTATTCTATTCAAGAAGTAGTGCTGAACTTGACCACCAACTTTAAAGAACACATCTCTGCATAGGGTGCTAGTTCTTCAACTTCTATGGTAGAAATTCATCATCAACAGACATCACAGCTAGACAATATGTGCAGTATGCTATAGAGTTGGTTTGTTGATTTGACTGGTACAATTAAAGAGCTTCAAGCCCAAACTCAACAAATTGATCAAAAGTTCACTGCAAAATTTTCTACTTTGGGTACCAAAGTTGACAGACTTCCACAGAATTTCCCACAAGCAGTACCATTGAGATCACCTGGTATATCAATTGCAAGCTCCAGCAGATCACCCACTCGTCAAAGACGACAAAGGGGAGGAAGCTCTGCATCTTATCTCCCTTATGCTTTTTGATAATGCCAAAGGGGGAGAGATGTTTTGTGAGTCATGAGAAGATCCGAGAAGAACTTTGTGTGCTGAAGTTTACTTTAGTGCAGTAGTTTTCCTATTGTACACAGGGTTTTAGTCAGCATGTTAGTTAGTATGCGTGTTATTTTGAATTAATGTTAGTTTGATGTATGACTGATGTATGGTTGATGCATGGAAATTTTGTTGAAACCATTGTGTAATAATCATTGTGTGAAATGAATGAAGATTTTTGTCTGAAATGCCCTTCTATGAATGAATGTGTGAATGATTGAATTACATTTTTCTTGTGCAAACGTGTACATGACTCATAGTTCATATCATCAAAAGGGGGAGATTGTTAGAACCCTAGTTATGATGATGACGCACTATCAATCATGATTGAGACAAAAATGCTTAATAATGAATGTTTGAGTCATCATGCTTCATGAGCCTAGTTGGTATAATCTGTCAAGAACATTTAGTTACTCAGGTTTACATGTCTTTTACAGTGTAAGTCAGAATTGAGGTCGATGCAGATTCTTGTCTAAGTCATATGAGGTCGATGCACGTTTATGTCTTAGTCAGATAAGGTCGATGCATGTTCATGTATTAGTCAGATAAGGTCGGTGCATGTTCTCATGTAAGTCAGATAAGGTCGATGCATGTTCTCGTGTAAGTCAGATAAGGTCGATGCATGTTTACGTGTAAGTCAGATAAGGTCGATGCATGTTCACATCTAAGTCAGATAAGGTCGATGCATACTTGTGCTTGCACCTTGATAGGTCGGTGCACATACACCTCTTAAGTCTGTTAGGTCGGTGCATGTCACGTTATCTGTATATAACGTTCGTGCACATTGTACCTTATGTTCAGCAAGGTTGGTGCACGTTGTACACTGTGTTCAGCAAGGTCGGTGCACATTATATCTTGTGCTCAGCAAGGTCAGTACATATACATGCATTTACTCTATAAAGCCAACACTCATGCGAGCATCATGTCCTTTAGGTCTGTGCATCATGTCTGTGCACATGAAGGCTCTGTGCACATGTAGAGTCCAAGGTCAATGCACCTATAGATTCCAGGTCATCAGGTTAGTGCACATGTAGAATCCAGCTCATTAGGTCTGTGCATCATGTCTGTGCACATGAAGGGTCTGTGCACATGTAGAGTCCAAGGCCGATGCACCTATAGATTTTAGGTCATCAGGTCGGTGCACATGTAGAATCCAAGTCATCAGGTCTGTGCATTAAACCTATACTTAAGACATATGCATCATCAAACATTCTCTTGATCTGAGCATCTGATATTTCTGTAATTAGCTAAGTATGCTTTCTTCTGAGCAATTATGATGAAAAAGGTGTTTGATGAAATATTCTATATCCTTTTGACAGTAACTTCATCAAACACTTAAAGGAAAGAGAGCAGCAAAGACTCAAGTGATCACGTGATCCCAGAATTATGATCCAAGGCGGCCAGCTCCACAATAATGATTAGCCACGTGGTTTCACCTCGTCTTCAAGGTCTGCCACGTGGACTTCTTTTAGTCACTTTTCCTGAAAGGTAATTGGCGGGAAGAGTCTCTCCACGCGTCGGAATGAAATCGTGTGGGACCACAAGAATCTGCTCGCGCATATAGAAAGGCTATCTCTTAGTCAAAGCAAAAATGAAGAAGAAGGATTAGACGAAAAGCATAAGACAGTCTTGAAGGAAACCTAGAGAAGAAGAAGAGTTCATAGTGAGATCACCAGAGTCACAGTGAGAGTGCCAGAGTCACAGTGAGGTGAGTGCCAGAGAGAAAGAGAGTCTGTTGCAGTAAAGAGAAGAAGAGATAGAACAGAGCATCGAAGAGAGAAGAAGAGTTCAGAGAAGAAGACTGAGGCTGGTTGATTCGATTTCTAGATCGGATCTAGAATCGATAAGCTCATCAGAGCTACATGTTTTCTGAGATTGACTTATGTTTTATCTTTATTCCGTGTTATCTTTTATCCTTTTCTTCAACCTGTTAGGCAGCAGAGCAAGCTGTGGTGCTCAGCGGCGAGGAGCAACTCCTCAGACAGAAAGCTATAAGGCTCAGCGGAGCAAGCTGTGAGGCTCAGCAGAGCAAGATATGAGGCTCAGCTGTCTGGGATTTATTCCCCAAAGCTGTGGATCAGCGGTTATAGGGATTCATCTCCGAAGCTGTGGATCAGTGGTTAAGCTGTGTATCAGTAGAAGCCACACTCAGCTTTGAGTTTGGGGTGGACGTAGGTCTCAAGTTTGAGACCGAACCACCTAAAACTCATGTCCCTTGTGCGATTGCTTGTCTGTCTACAGATCCGATTAGATGTATGGTTAGGGGCCGTTCACAGTCATACTGAGTGCTTGAGATTATGTTTTGTGAAGAATTTATTTTGAGAGAGAGTGTTGCTTTCTATTTAGATCAGTAAGAGTAGCTTACAGTTTTAATTTCACAAAAGTTCTCACTGGGATCCATTAACCCCCGTCCTCTGGATCTCAGCCGTACATGATCCAATCCTAACTCTTGTTATCAGAGCGGATCACCTATTCTATCAAGACTCACCCAGCTAACAAACTGTCTAAAGTTTTTGGGTAAGGAATACTCTGATAGTGAACACGTTAGGGAGATTCTTAGATCCCTCACACCAGCCTGGCACACCAAGGCTACTGTGATTGAAGATTCCAAAGACCTGTCTGTGATGACAGTGGATGGTCTGATAGGCTTGCTCATGACATATGAGCTCAACATGAAGAGAAACGAGGAAGACCACAAGAAGAAAAAAACTATAGCTCTCAAGGCATCTGAGAGCACCGATGAGTCCTATGAGGATGAGGAAGATGACATCCCAGAATCTAGCTTAGGTGATCATGCTCTGCTCACCCGGCAGTTCAAAAAGTTCCTAAGAGGGAAAGGTAAATTCCAGAAGAAGAGGAGGACTCCATAGGTAAGTAGAATCCCCAATCTCAAATCTGATCAAACAAAAAGATCTGACAAAGTCTTATGTTACCAGTGCAGGAGGCCCGGGCATATGCGAGGAGAATTCCCCAAGTTGTTTAAAAAGATATACAAGGCCAAAGGGAAGAAGCCCAAAGCAATGGTCTCTACCTGGAGCGATGAGGAGGAGGAAGATGAAAGCTCCTTCGCACTGGAACATGAGGATGATTACTATTTGATGGCAGATGAAGATCAGGTAAGCACCCCTTTTGAAAACTTTTCAATTGAAGAATGGGAAGATGCGTATGCTGATTTGCTTGAAAAGTATGAGATGTATAAAAAAGAAAACAATCAGCTGAAAAGGAAAAGTAATGCTTTAGCTCATGACAATCCTGTTAACAAGGATCTGGAGACCCTAAGAATAGAAAATGAAGTGTTAAAGAAACAAATGAAGCAATCTGAATTCAACTGCTTAGAACTAAAAAGCTTAAAAGAAGAAAGTGAAGAACTCAGAAAACAATTAAGTCAAGTCAATTTGAGATGCTGGGAGTGTGAAAAGCAAAGTCAACTTAGTCTCGAGAAATCTGAAGCAATAAAAGCGGTCAATGATGAACTGCAGAAAAGTCATCAGAAGGCAGAAAAAGAATTGATGGATAGGCAATCTGTCCTAGAAAGAATGACTTAGGGTAAATCCAACCTAGATGCTCTCTTAGGCACTAGAGTTAATTTCAGGAAGGAAGGGTTAGGATTTAACCACTCTGAAAAAAGACCTTTTGAATTTAAGACTATCTCATTATGTCCAGAAAAAGGAAAGGGAAAATTAATAATAGAAGAACCAACAAGGCAGGATGCCCCTAAGTCCAAAACAATCAAAGATAGAACGATCAACGTCAAAGAGAAAACCCTAAGAATCAAGGAAGCAACCATCAGGCTGGTTACAAAAAATAAACTCGAACACAGGGTCGACGCAATGGCTCACAAGGTCGACGCACTACTGCTAAACCAGCGCCGACCAAGCAGCAAGGTCGACGCACCAGAGGTATGCGTCGACGTAGCTCATCCTATTACTTCGAAAAGAAAAACAGGTTCAATGATAAAAGAAGGTTTAACAGCCAACTAAACTTGGGTACCTTCCATACCCAATTCAACACATTTGGAAACCCAAAAACTAGACGTCAATGTGATTCACACTTCATGAACTTCATGAAACCTGTTTGTCACACCTCAACTGAGTTGGATACACTAGCAACCAATGCTCCTCCGGCCAGAAAATGAGGCCATTTAAGCAAGTATGGATCCCAAAGAATTTATTGCATGCTTTAAACTATGCCTGTGGACCCAAATTTGTCTGGGTTCCAAAAGCTTGTGCTTAACTTTCTCTATGTAGGAGTGTCTAGCACCCCATCACAACCGATGGTACTTGGCTGCTCGAGGAACATTATGGGAGATAGACATAAATTCAGTGATCTGATCAAGAAAGAAGGAGGACATGTTCGATTTGGAATTAAAGATAAAGGAAAAGTGATTGGCATAGGTACAGTCAGTAAGAATACTTCCAACTTCATTAAAAATGTCATGCTTGTTGAAGGCCTTGAGCACAATCTGTTCAGCATAAGCCAGTTGTGTGACAAAGGCCATAAGGTACTATTTGAGAAAAATGAATGCAAAATTTTTGAACAAAATTCTGACTCTGTCAAATTTGTAGGTCATAGGGTAAATAATGTCTACATGGTAGATCTTGATAGTTCCTTTTCTGAAAACCTTTGCTTGTCTACTAGTCAACCCAATGATGCATGGATGTGGCTCGTTATCCTTTGGTTCCACATTTAAATTTAATTTTATTAATTGCTCTAGTAGTCGCCACTCACTAATCATCAAATTTGATAATAGAGCCCTCGGCTTCCTACTAAGAGCATCAACCACAACATTACCTTTTCCAAGATGGTATTGAATAGAAAAGTCAAAATCTTTCAAATATTCTAACCATCTTCTTTGTCTCATGTTGAGCTCCTTTTGTGAAAATAGATATTTTAAACTCTTATGGTCAAAATAGATAATGAACTATTCACCATATAAATAATGTCTCCATATCTTGAGAGCAAAGACTACTGCCACCAATTCTAGATCATGCACATAATAATTAACTTCATGAGTCTTCAGTTGTCCAGATGCATATGCTATCACATTTCCTTGTTGCATTAATACACAATCTAGACCAATTCCTGAAGTATCAGTATATGCCTCGAATCCTCCTCCCACAATAGACAGAGTAAGAACATGTGCAATTGTCATGCGGTCCTTCAGAGTTTGAAAACTCTTCTCACATTCTTTAGCCCACACATAAGAATTATCCTTGTTAATCTAGTCAATGGCACGACAATTTTAGAGAAGTCTTTGATGAATCTCCTATAGTAACTGGTCAATCCTAGAAAACTTCAGATTTCGGTCACATTTGTAGGCCTTTCCCAATTATTGATAGCTTCCACTTTAGAAGGATCAATAGAAATATCTTCCTTGGAGATCACATGACCGAGAAATGAAACTTCTTCCAACTAGAACTCACATTTGCTTATTTTAGCATATAGTTGATTCTCCCTTAGTATCTGTAAGGCCATCCACAAATGTGCTTCATGTTCTTCCTTGGTTTGAGAGTAGATTAATATATCATCAATAAATACCACCGCAAATTGATCTAAATAGGGCCTGAACACACGATTCATGAGTTGCATAAATGCTGCATGTGCATTAGTCAGCCCAAAAGACATGACAACAAATTCATAGTGCCCATACCTACTCCTGAAAGCTGTCTTATAAATATCTTCTTCCTTGATTTTCAGTTGATGATAACCAGAACTAAGGTCAGTCTTGGAAAAATAATGAGCTCCAGAGATTTGATCAAATAATTCATCAATTCTTGACGGAAAATACTTATTCTTGATAGTCAACTAGCTCAACTGGCTATAATCAATGCATAACCTCATAGATCCATCTTTCTTCTTCACAAAGAGAACATGTGCTTCTCAAGGTGATGTACTTGGTCTGATGAATCTCTACTCCAACAATTTCATCAATTGCTCTTTTAATTCTTTCAACTCAGCAGGTGACATTCTATAAGGAGTTTTGGATACAAGGGCTGCTCCTAGTATCAAATTGATTGAGAATGAAACTTCTCTCTCGGGTGGTATGCCAAGTAACTCCTCAGGAAATACATCAGGATATTCTCTAACAACATGGATTTCTTCTAGAATAGGTTCCTTGGGTTCAGTTTTAAGGATAGAAGCCAAGAATGCAATACATCATTTCTTCATCATTTTTTGAGCTTGAAGGGCAGAGATGAAAAGAGGGTGTCTAGGATGGCTATTTCTAGAGAAAGTGAGTTCAGGGTATCCCGGTTCACCAAAGGTTACACTTCCTCGCTTGCAATCCACCTTAGCATTATACCTAGTCAACCAGTCAGCACCTAATATTACATCATAACCCTCCATGTCCATACATATCAAATCAGCGGCTAAGTTACGACCACTAATCAATACTTCACTAGAGGGAACATAATTTTTAAGCTCAATGCTTACTCCTAAAGGTGTGGAAATGACAAGTTCAGTTTTCAAAGGAACGAGTTTTTCATGTAAGGTGGCAAAAAAATTTTGGGATATGAATGAATGGGTAGCTCCAGCATCAAATAGAACAAAAGTAGTTCTAGAATTAATGGTGAGAGTAACTTCCACCACTCCTCCTTCTTCAATAGGTACAAGTTCGATCAGAGCTTGGAGTCTTCCTTGAAGCCTTAGTCCTTCTTGACTTTTCTTCTCCAGCGAAGATTCCTTCATAAGGGGAGAATCAGAAATCCGTGCTCCCTACTTCCACAACGTAAGCATGCTCCCTTCTTTCTTCAGCACTCTTCGGTTTTGTGATCAGCCTTGTCACAATACTTGCAGACATCTTTTGATGATGATGAAGGTGTAGCAAGTATGGCTTGCCTATTTCCATCTCGAGACCTTTTGTCTTGTTGAGGAGTTCATCCTTCGCTTCGCCTCTTCTTTCCAAATGTTGGTTTAAAATTTTCGACGCCAACGACTTGCTCTTTAATGACTCTTCCTTTGATTCTATCCTCCATCTCCATGGCATCTTCTAATAGTTAGACCTTTCGGACTATCTCGGCATATGTTTAGATGTCCATAGGTGCCAATTGGAGAATATACTGGGAACTTAGTCCATTCATGAATCGCTTGGCCTTCATCATCTTCGTATTAATAAGATGTGGAGCATAACGGGACAGTCGTGAAAATTGGGCCTCGTATTTAGTTACAGAGAGGCTTCTTTGTTTAAGGGTGGCAAATTCCACTACCTTCCTTTCTTGGACTCTTTATGGAAAATACTTGCCATTGAAATAGTCCAGAAATTCCTTTCAAGTGATTTGAGGATCGGGCATGATCGCCTCCACTGATTCCCACCAAGCTCTCGCGTCCCTTTCCAGATGAAAAGTTGCAAGCAAAACTCTATCTTGATTCGAGCATTGCATGACTCCGAATAATCTTTCTATTTCTTTGACCCAATGTTCGGCTTCATTTGGGTCAGTGGAACCATTGAGTCTCGGGAGATTCATGTTCCTAAAGTTGCGGTGTAGGTCTCCTGCACCATAGTGATTAGCTCCTCCTTGAGTCACTTGTTGTAGGGCTTGAGTTTGCCCTTGGATAGTCCTTTGCATTTGCCTCCATTGAGCATGCTCAGTGGCCATTTTCAACAGCTAAGAATTTCTATAAAACTAGCTATAGGGATTAAATATCTTAACTATACATGTCTTAATATCTAGCCCAAGTCTCTACCTAATCTCATGGTTAAAGTATCACTAAATTTTAATCTATAGTGTGAAGAACCTAGGGTTTTCAATAACTATGTCTGGATGTCCTAGACTCTTTTTTTTTTAACCATAGGCTCTGATACCAACTAAACTGTCATGCCCCAAACAAGGCGGAATTATCAAGGCGTGAACAGTTATACGAGTGGGTTAATCAAGAGGCTCAGATAATGTGTATGAACAACAAATTGATAAAATCACATCTTTATTTCATAACATGACATTTTCAACAAATATTCTCCAAGGACTTTTGATACTATTCAAATATAGTACATTCATTTCTAAGTAGAGAGACTGGGGAAAATCGAATAAAAATTATCAGCACTCTCGTCACTCCAGCCCATTCCCGTCATCTTTAGGATTTCCAAAAATTGACAAGAATACACACGGTGAGGTAGAAAGCTCAGTAGGACTTATATCTCTATACCAGGTCACTTTAAGTAATTAACATTTTGAATCATCTATATGCTCTCAAAATAAAACAAGTAAATAAAATAAATGACAAGTATAGTAGAGAACAAGATCAGGAAGTCAAGAATTTAAGAATGGATATTGTAGAACTCAAGTGTAAGCATGAGGATCAATAACTAGTATAGAATTGTAAAACTGGCCATGTAACAAGAATATTAACACTCCCGGTCAAACATGTCATTATAAAAAGTCAAGCATGTAACGAGTCAAGCATGTAATAAGTGAATTGTCTAGTTTAATCTTGCATGTCAGTTGATGTAATGCCACACCTGATCATTCAACTCTCTCGGGTACAAGTACTTTTAGGCTTTACTCGCCTAGGACCAGATTAGGGCCCCCATGTTTGCCAGACATTGAGTGTTCAGGTGGACCAAGAGTCCCATGTAATTTCTAGAACAATTCATTTATAATTATGGCCAATCCGAGTTTCAAGAAAAGCTTAAGAAACGTAGTATAGTGCACAACTAGACATTTAGTTATGGAGGACTCTAGAGGTGGCCCCTACAGGCTCAAGAGGTGCCTCCTGTTATATAACACTTTGCGCCATTCCGGCCACAAGAGGTGGCTCCCATAACATAGCACTTTGCCCCGCATGACACTTAGCTCCTACACTCCCAAATGGTAGTTTATAGTTAAAGTACAGATCTAGCAAAATTTCCATTTCCAAGGACAAGTAGTATGAAGAGTAAATGAAGTTTATAAGAGAAGTTCAAGGATGATTTAAGGCATCATGTTTAACGACATTAAGACAATAAAGAGAATAATTTGCCAGTAAAGGTATGATCAGCACTGTGAAAAATCTTGTAAAAAAGGTTTAGATTAAGTTTTTTTTTTCACAGTCGGGTGCTTAGTAGAAAACCAAAGAGATCTCGGTTAGGTAAGAGGTGGGACAGTGGGAGGTTCTCCTCACATTTGTAAGGTCCTAATTAAGTAACTACTTATCAACTTAAAGCGTTTGCCCGTGGACCTCTAGCCTTAGACACCGGTCTTTATTGGTACACTTGCTAGCTACACGATTTGTCGGAAACACATAAACATGTAAATTAAACGGAAATCATTCTTACATATTCTAACATGTTCATTTGTAAAAGAATTTCAATGAAGGAAAAGACATTGAAAAAAGATGTCAAGCTTTCAGATAGAGCTTAGATCAAAATGGACAGGGTTAATCATGTATAGGAATTTTTCAAAAATTCGAGCATAGTTGTTTAAACCTTTAGCGATAGCCTTACGAGTTCATTTATATAGTCATTTCTTTCTCGATAGCCTTTTTAAGGCAAGAACATAATTTTATATTTTAAAATTTGAAATAACGCATATAAATGAGGCAAATCGGACATGGTTACCACATTCAAATCACAGTCCATGTGTGATCTACGTTCTTAGATAGAAAATCAAAACTCGTTCTTACAATGAAAATTCTAATTTTTAGACTTTAAGTCTCAAAAGAAGCCACAAATACATGATCATGAAAAATTACATATAATCAAAATACTCATGTAAAGGAACATATATGAAGATCTAATTAAGTTTTGCCTTAGAGAAAACCTATCTAGTGGATGATCGACGAGGAAGAAGAACAAGAACGAAGAACACTTCGAATACTCCTCCAACTTCAAGATTTCCTCCTCTCTACAACCAGCACTTCCCCAATGGATTTATGCTTTGAGTAGAGAAGATCCCAGCCCTTTTTATAGGTCAAATCTCATAAGTATTTTATTGCTAATTTAATTCTAAGTCAATTTTCCACCTAATTTTCCTATGTCCCCCAACCCATGTTACTATTACACCAACTTATATTGACAATAAATTCCAACATGTGAATGTTGAAATAAATCTTTCTCTATGACATAATCAATTACCTCATTTATTCAATGATATTTTATTACTAATTTAATTCTAAGTCAATTTTTCACCTAATTTTTCTATTTCACCAACCCATGTTACTATTACACCAGCTTATGTTGATAATAAATTCCAACATGTGAATGTTAAAATAAATCCCCCTCTATGACATAATCAATTATCTCATTTATTCAATGATGTAAGAAATGACATCATCCACTAATTAGGATTTAATTAGAGCTAATAATTCTCTCTTAAATCGGATGCTACAATACTGCTATAGTACCGACGTCTTCGCCTTCTCAGAATTGTGTCGCGAATCTCGCCGTTCATGTTAACATGTTGGATAGGGTTCACGTTTATATATTCTACACTTTAAAGACATAAAGAAAAAATAATCACTATTTATTTTATTTTCATCTTTCATTTATTTTTTTCGTATATAAATGCATATATAAAATTTTGAGTTTCTACATTGATGCTCTAGCCTCTTTATTATCCTCTCTCCCAATCCCATTTGAAAGACCTTCAGCCACTGCCCTCATGCAAGGGATGTACACCCCTTCGCATGCCGATCCATGGTTCCAGTAGTTCATGGAACCTGCCCCTCAGGTCCACTCTCTTTCTTATGAGCTGGAAATCAACCTTGATGACGGCAATCCATGGTTCTTTGACATTGAGAACTATCTTTGTGATGGATCATTTCTCGAATACACGACTGCCCCTGATAGGCGAGCCATTCACCGTGCTACATAGCGCTTCACCATCATATGTGGCCTCTTGCATCGAAGATCCCTTAGTGGAGTATACCTCTGATGTCTCAATGAGATCTAATCTCGCACAATCGTCGAGGCTGTGCATTCTAGTGAATGTGGTGGCCATGTCAACGGCCGCATGCTAGCTTAAAAGCTCCTCAAGCATTATTACTGGCCTACTATGGAGGAAGATTATTCCTTTTTTATCCTCCATTGCGCCACATGTCAACTCCACGTGGATAAGGTTCATGCTCCTTCATCTTTACTCTACCCTCTCATAGCTCCTTGGCCCATCACCATGTGGGCATTCGACGTAGTCGGTCCACTGGAGGACAGGACCGGAGAAATTCAGAGGAAATCCTTCATCCTCACTGCTACGGAATAATTCATGAAATGGGTGGAAGCTGAAGCATTCATGGAAGTCAAGGCATCGACGGTGGTAAAGTTCATCAAGTGCAACATCCTCCCCAAGTTCAGCGTCCCTCGTGACATCGTCACCGACAACGGACCTCAGTTCACATCACAGGAGCTTCGCGACATGTGTGGTAAATATGGCATTAACTTGCATCATTCATCACCGTATTATCCACAGGAAATGGTCAAGCTGAAGCTACAAATAAAACTCTCATCAAGATAATTAAGAAAACATGCAAATCTTATCACTACTCGGATTGGACTGATCGCCTCGTTGAGGCTCTCTGGGCTTATCGTACTTCTATCCCAACACTCACGGGCCAGACCCCATATGCATTAACCATTGGGACAGAAGTGGTACCCCCCTATGAAATCTTCGTTCCTTCACTAAGAGTGCAACTGGACCCAAAGCTTGATCCCGAGCAACGGCGAGAAAATTTATTGGCCCAGTTGGAGCTATTAGATGAGAAACGTATGATTGCGGCTGATCACGCACAAGTTTATCGTCAAAGGATTGTACCCATCTATGCAAAAAGGTTCTTGATAGAAAATTTAAAGAAGGTGAACTAGTCCTCAACAGGAAACTTACTAAAACCATTGGTCCTAAAAGAAAGTTGCAAGAGAATTGGGAAGGTCCATATGTCATCAATGAGGTCTTTTCTGGAAATGCATATAAGCTAGTGGATTCTAACTGGACAGAACTCCCATACCCTTGGAATGGGATCTACTTAAAGAAATTCTATCCGTGAGACCTTGAAAATAGTCAAAAAAAGAAGAAAACTAAAAAAACTAAAAAACTGAAAACATGTCAACCGTCTAGTGCTTGTCATGTAGTTTCAAGTCATGCATCCTCCCTTTATGTTAGGTTAGGGCACATTAAGGTCTTGGTAGGTCATGGGTCTTGGTCTACCAGAACCGGGAAGACCCCTGTCCGGCCATGTCGGCCTATACTCATTAAAAGGTAGACAACATGCACACAAGCACATGTTTTTCATAAAATTGGTAGCATAGCTCAGGACGGGTCTTCGCCCCAAAGGCTTTTGGAAGGCTCCAGTCTTCTTCTCTTCTAATCGACTGACTAAGATAGCCGGTGCCCTTAAAGTGCAGAGCAAAGTAGCTGAAACACACCACCCTCAAGGTGAGAGTAGGATTCCACCCTCAAGGTCAAGCCCCGTCAGAGTACATGAAGAGGGCAGTGTCCCCGCAAGCATACAAGAGGGATTCAGGAGCTAAAAATGTCAAAATTGAACTCCCCCTTCGAAAAAAAAAATCCTGGTCATGACCATGCCTGACGTAACAAGCAAAGCCCTACAAAAGCCAAAGGCAAAAAAACACGAAAAAGGGCCAAAGCACAAGAAGTCAAAACACTCATGGTGTGATCTGAAGTAACCCAAAAGGGAGGAGTCGAGTAGGCACGCCTGCTGGCTCACCGAGTTAACGGCTTTGTCGGTCCTCTTGGAAGGCTTATCCCCCATATTCTTCTATCCCCCTGAGGCCGAAGGCCCGACGGAAGCTCTAAAGGGCAAACCCCGCCTCGGCATGTAGCCTTATTTATGGAAAAAACACACTAATGGTTGTCCAACTTTGAAAGCTAGAAGCTTTTGCCGCTAATGACTCTCGGCATTTTTGGTAGGCCAAGACCCTCATCTACCACCTTAATGTTTTCTCCTATTAACCTCAGGCTTAGGTCAATGCAAGCGTATCACCTATGGGTGCGACGACGTCTGATTCTAGGTTAGTGTCGCGCGGTTGACCATTAGAGTTCCAACATGTTCCATCAAATATCATCCAAGATTGTGAGGAAATAGACCCAGGTTTGACAAATCTTTTACCTCGAATGCTTTTTGGTGTATCCCTGTGGTCGGAAGCAACTAGGAGGCCTAAGCGTGGCATGACGGTATTGTCATCAGGATAAGTCTTAACCAGTGGGACTATCATTCCAGGAGTCTAGAGGCCCAAATCAACCTAGATATGTGCTCAGGATACCTGGGAGGTCACTAAGAGACCCCTACCCTCATTTAGGTCAGGTGCCACAAGGATGGTCACCAGACATTGTCAACAAAAATACATACATATAGTAGAATTTCGAGTCAAAACAAAATTAAAAAAATCACAAAAAAATTGAAAAAACACAAAAACAAAAGAAAACAAAAAGAGAAACAAAAAGAAAAGAAAAGAACAAAAAAATGCATTGCATCTGCTTGTGCATCGCATGATCATATTTTGTTTCCTGTTTGCATTTTGTTTGCATGCATGTGCATTTTCACGTTTACTTTTCATCTCGATCTTGTTAATAAGATTTAGATCCCTAACCTTGCATCGAGGAAGGTATAATTTCTTTTAGGCAAGGGGCTAAAATTAAAACTACACTAACCTTTTTCCCTTTTACTGTGGTTGGAACAGGTAAAAACGGAACCACGACGATGCCAATCAAGCCATCAAACTATCAAGAAAGTACACTAGAGAACATTCACTTCATTCCCAAAACCTATCCATTACATTCCATTGATTACAAAATTTCTAGGGGCATACCCTCAGTGTACAAGTTAATCATCTGCCCAATCTCCTAATCTCTCTGCTCCTCGTCTGGGCGAGATCGACTGCGCCAGCTGCTCACCTCATCATAATCCCAGCCCGTCGCTCTCCCGATATCAGAGGCCGATAAGTCCTCGAGGCCGCCGACTGAGCTGGCCATAGTGCCTCAGGAGGAGAGAGACCTAGCTCTAGAAGCTCCCTCAGTGAGCAAGCCCAAGACCCGCCTGTCCGCACTGACTTTGAAGGGGTAGCGCGTCTGCCAACAGCCTCTCCCAGAGTAGCCTTGCTCTGGTACTTCTACAGTACCCACCGACACAGGGTCTCCAGCTGTTCGAGAGCTCATTTCTCGAGAACCACTGCCTCCACATCTTGGGCCTGATCCTCGGCCTCTCTCTCCTTTGCCTCGACAAGCTGACCCTGCAGCATCACGTCAGTCTCCACCTCGCCCAAGCGGTGTGTCAGGTCCTCGATGTGTGTCTCCAGCTCTCGTCTGGAGGCTAAGCTAGCCTCCAGCTCCCTCCGCTGCTAGGTTAATGGAACAAGCACATGGTTAGAGGAAGACAAAGGCATTCCTAATCTCACAAGAGTGCTCAGGTCATACAATCTTGGTCAACTCTGCTTCCCTCGCCTCGGCCCTCTCAAGAGTCACCTCTAGGCGGGCCTCCAAGTCCTCCACTCCCTCTGCCCAGGATGACGGCCCAGCCTCGCCGGCTACACCAGTCCTCACACAGACGAAGGCCAGCTCACCCCACTACAAGAGAAGGGGCAAGTAGTTAGTCAAAATGCTGAACTAGAGTTCTCACTTACCCATTTTGACTCACCAGCTCACAGAGTTCATGCTTCAAGTCCTTGATCATCTGGTCCAGTGTGACGATTCGGTCCTATAAGATCTGAACGGCGTTGATCTTCGGCATCTGCATTAAATCCCACCAAAATATTAAATGCCACAACACCTAATGATAACATTCTGCAAGAGTTAAGGAGACTTACCACCCGTGTGTCGAGACAAAGCCGTCTGACATATCAACCTATATAGTCAACCAAGTACACCTCACTATCCCTCAGCTCCAGGTCTTGCTCTAGAGAAGGACTCTCTGCAGCACCTCTGCCTCAGCTGGGTAAAGTGATGCCCGGTCTTGGTCGCTCTTCGAGGTCCGTCGGCTTCCACGATCCGACCCGTGCTCCGGCAGGATCGCCACGGGGGGCTGGTGCCACCCCAAGGTCCGCTGGGCGAGCCTAAGATAGAGAGGCTCTCTCAGGTTCACACAGAACAACACCGTGTCCTTGTGAAACCAAGCTCGCCCATCCGTCACCCAGGACTGGGTGGTGTCATCCTCGCCAGCATACGGTGTCCACACCACTTGCAAAACACAAGTTGAAAGTCTTGTCAAAATAAACTCACATAACAAATGAATTTCAACACAAGAGTTAATTCAAGCAGGACACTCACTCGGTGGTGTGGGAGCTCATCCAACGCTGTTCGTAGGTCAGAGAGCCGGGTAGCTACCAGGCGGCGATCTCGCCACACCTCCCACCGGGCCATAAGTGGGATGGCCCGGATCCTATCGCGGGGGATGGTGCCATGGCCTAAAGGGAATTGGGTATACCCCCAAATCTGACAACATGAAAGAAAAGGAAATCATAAGTATAACAGACATGTAATTCAATATGAGCAGATTTGGTTTTAACGTAGACTCATACCTACAGGAAATGGGTGAAGCCGCCCAGCTTCTCTGAACCTAGCCAGAAAGGGTCCATGTGGGCAAAGAGGTGTGCTAGCATCGCTCTTCCCCAAGCAAGTTGGGCCCCCCGCTCCAGGTCACGTACCAGCAGGAGATACTTTAAGTTGACATTATTGGAAGATGTTGTGAATATCAATCGACCGAAGAAGTAAAGGAGGAAGAGCCGGATCTCTTGGTCCTCGGCCCCCTCTCTCAGCCTGATTCTTTGACGTACTCGTTGCAAATATGCACCTAAGTCCTCCAGTGGTCCTCGGACCACACCTGCCAACCCCACTGAGGTGATGATCCTACCGAGCGGGATGGTGGTCACCGGCCTCTTGGTGCGGGTCAACCTCGCACCCAACAGTCGGTCTACCTCTCGTTGGTAATCTCTCAGCTCCTGGCCCAATGCTGGGGCCCCATCTATGACCAGGCCCATCAGGTAGGCCACATCCTTCTAGTGTGGGATCATGTGACCCCACGACATCACGAATGAGTAGCAACTGTCCACCCACCTTTCACGAGTGCTGTCAAGAAGGTGGCATCCACCGGAAGAGGTGATATGTAATACCTTGGATTCTTCGGATCGGAATTGGAGAGCTTTTAGAGCGCTTTCGTGGGTCTCTGATTGTGTTTTACGATCCACTCGGGTTTTTCCCTTGTATAACTTACAGAACCCCATGGAGAGTGAATCGTTGAGTTTTGTGACTCTGGGACGCTACAGGTGCATTGTGCTCTTTCCGAGGATCACGGAGACTATTTTTTCATAATTTTTTGAGTTTACGGAATTTTGGGCCAAAAATCAGATTTTAGAAATATTTCTAATTTCTTTTCCTTTTAACCATCACTCTCTTCTCTCTCCTCCCACGTTCTCTAACTTCATTCTCTCTCCTCTCTTCTCCTCTCCCCCGGGGCGTACGGCCATGGTGGAGCTGGACGAGGTGGTGATGACGTGGAGTAGACTTGGAGCGTGACGGCGCGAGTATCGGAGCATGGTATTGGCGCGAACCCGAACGTGGATTCGAAGCTGGCGTGGGTTGTTGTTTGGTTGTTTATTTTACCAGGGGTATTTTATTATACAAGTCCCACCAGGCGTGCCAGACTTGTGGGGGACCAGATTTCGTTCAGGAGATGAGGGTATCTCTTGTTTGGCGTGCTAGTCACATATGTGACAAGTTTTATTGTGCGCTCGATCTAACCTGGTCAGTCGATTGTGAAGTCCGTGTCCGGACCCGGAGTCCGTCATACCATAAAGGTGATGACGTTAGTTACATCCTCTAAGAAAGAGGACAACCCTTGATTAATTGCCAAGAGAGGATGCATCGAGGGACGATACGAAGGCATAGGAAATACTGACTAAATGCACCAATGGATGCTATAGAACGAGGTCATTTATTTGACCAATCATGGAAAATGCAATGAGTTCATTAATTGGTTTATTCACATGACTAGAGGTTCAGTCATGCTCATTTAAATAACAATGCATGCTGATGTAGGTGTATGCTTATGAGTTCGAGATAAATGCTTCAGCATGATTGAAGATGTTGAAACTTTTTTTATTCATCTATTTGACTAGATTTATTAAATCGATTTGGGTTTTAACATTAACCATAAGGATCCATCAATACACACATAAAATCAATGCATTCTTCTTATTTTTGCTCAAAGCATTATTTTATTTCATGCATTCAGTCACTACCCTTCCTTAACGAAGCTTAACGTCAGTGCACTTCATGCACTACGCAGGGTCGATGCTAGTATGGGGGTTGATGCACGAACGGATGAGGTAGGTGCAGGGCTTGAAGGTCAATGCATGCATGAGGTTGGTGCATGAATGTGCACACGGTGGTAGCTAGGTCGGTGCAAAGTTGATGCAGAGGATTGGTTGGGGTCGATGCAAGATGAAGGTAGGTGCAAGATGAAGGTCGGTGCAAACATAGACTGGGGTCGGTGCAAGTTTTATTCTGAGGTCCGTGCAATGTAGGGGCTGAGGTCTATGCAACGCAGGTTGATGCAAAGGTGAGGTATGTACAAGGTAGGCACAGGCATGAGCCAAGGTCCGTGCAAGGCAGGTTCATGCGCTAGCCAAGGTCTGTGCAATGTAGGGGGTCGGTGCAAGGTAGAAAGAGATGACATGTGTGCATGTATAGGTGGGGTTGGCCTAAATCGGCGCGGTGGCCAATTGGAGGCTAAAACGGCGCGCCCTGGGCGTGCCGGGTGGAGGCCAAAATGAGTAAGTTGAAAGATGAGTGTGGACTTAAAACGGCGGGAGGGGGGGCGCCGAAAATTGACGCGCCGGATTAGGGCCGCGCCAGATTAGGGTGATTCCAGGCCGTTTGAGTTCTAATGAAATGCTAGGCCAGTTTCTTAGAACTTTAGTGTTATTTTAGAAGTTTAGAAGACTTATTTAAGTCCTAGATGCACTGCAAATAAGACAAGTCAAGACTTATGCGAGGTTCATACTCAAGCATAGTCTACAGTAGACTTCATAAGTGTAAATTCACTACGATTTAGACTAAGTCTTCAATCAAAATTTTGGTAGCACCTCCCCTTATCCAAGTGGTTGCGGGGATGAAGTGGAGACAGTCCCACAAGATTGGGGTACGCTCCTTAAAGCTGGGAATGCCAAGCGATGACCGGCGGACTTCGATAGACGGAAGAGACCCCGAGGGCTAGCCTGCTAGGGGCATCCATCTATACGAGTCAAAATCATTAAGGGACGGCTGAGATGAGAAGGTACCTCGAGGGCTAGCCTACCAGAGGTTACCTTCCCACAGCCGCCCCCAATCTCAAGGGAAGGTGGGTTTAATGTCGGGTAAGGCCCTGTTGATGTTCACCTGATGAGTCACAGGGTTCATATCATTAAGAGATATGACCCTATGGTTCAACAGTGATTGAGAATAATGATGGGGGATGTTCCCCTCTCCGGGCAATAGGTTCTTCGAGAGGACAAATCACCAAATGCAATGATACACAAGCTGCACTCGATCGATGAGTGGATAGTAGATGATCACATGTATGTATATACATCGAGGAAATGGGCTAACATGGAAGCTGCCAAGCCAGACTGAAGACTCGGAGCTGAGTCATAGAATCGAGGTTCTGGAGGGGGAGGCAAATAGTCGAATAGTTCAACGGCATCTGCAGTACGAACAGATACGGCACACCAATTGTAGAGATGGCCCTTCTTCTAGCCCTGAACCACAGACAGGGAGGTATTGAAGAGTCACCTCCGGGGCGAAGGATAATGCACTCATATGCATTCCTCCGGTCGGGAGAGAACACCTGGGCGTATTGAATCATTCGACGCTATCTACGCGATAGAAAGAACCCCGGGGAGGGGATTATTGGTATTGCCCCGAGAAGCAATGGGGCGTGTTCTGCGGTGGAGAAAATCGGAAGATCATACATGGGATAGCGATGAAATAAACTATAATCAGGTGGGGGAAGGAAGCCCCGAGAAGTGCAGCAATTCATTCATTCAACCCATAAGGGAGGCATTACAGAGAGTATCATAGTAGGCTATGGCTCGGCATTGTCGCTCGAGACCGGCCAATAGTTACCGAAGCAGGGACGAAACCCTGGTTGTAGAGAAAGAGAAGACGGAAGGAAGAAACCCAAGCCGTGAAAGAAAATATAAAGGAAGAAGGGGGGAGCTCATATCATCGCCCCCCCCGACCTCGTACATTCACAGGATCTACAGAACAATAGCAAAAAGGGGAGGTCCGGACGAAGGAACACCAGCACCCACCTGCATAAACAGAGCGTCGTAGACGGAGTCTTCTTCTCCGGCAATGGGGGCTTCGAATGGACAAATGAGAGGGGTGGCGCTCCGGCTCGCTCTCGAGAGTAGATCCCCTTTTTCTCCTCTCTATCTCTTCCTTTCTATCTCTATATCCTCCTTTTCTTCCTTGTTCATTTCATTCGATCACAAGGCCTTTATATAGACAATCTCTCGACCAAGCTCCATCCGGCATGGGTTTAGTGCGCCGGTTTAAGGGTTTCAATGCACACCGGATTAGCAGCTGAGCAGGGCGCGTCGGATTAAGAGGGCGTGCCGGTTTCGGGTCATCCAGTGGCATTTGCTTGACACGAGTCCGATAGTGGGCCCCAGACTGACTCCGAGAGTCGCTGTGATTCTTCACACCTCCACGCTCTTGCCAAACCATAGCGCAGGTGTTGACGAAGCTTCCAGACCACTAAGCGGCTACTTTTGGAACATGTGCACCTTCAGCTGGGACTTGCGGGTTTTTCACTGACACAGCTCTCGGCACAATGGTTCATGCTGCTGGCTTGGCTCAGCTTGCGTGGGTGGCTTTCACGGGAAGTGGTACGCTGCCCGGGGTCTTCGCGCCTCGACTGGGTGATCATCTGGCCACTAATGGGCCCAGAATGCTGAGAAGCCGTTCCCATACCGGGTAATCGGGGTCTTCTACTGCCAGAGCCTTCGGTCCCTTATTCTGAGGGGCCAAGGGCGTTCTCTCACCTGGGGAGGATCTTCCATTCAGGCGGCGTGCCGCCAAGTATACCTATGTCCTTTGTCGGACAACAGATACATGCTCGTCCTTGGTCGGACGGTAGGTACATCCTCGTCCTTGGTCAGACGAAGGATATGTTCTCGTCCTTGGTCGGATGACGAGGGGGATGCTTATCCTTGATCAGACGATGGGTACATCCTCGTCCTTGATCAGACGACGGATATGTTGAACCCCCTCCTCATGTAAAATGCCTTATGGTTTTGATGTTGACCAAATTCTTTTTGAACTGAAAATGAGTCCTTCTAACGTCTTGAATCCCAACTCCGTCATATGAGGTTTTGGCGTGTTATGAAGGCTCAATGCAATCTTCTTGAGGGTAAGTGAGTTAATTTGACAGTTTGGATGAAAGAATTAACTGCGAGATATTTTGACAGGCCAATCTTCAAGGACAAGAATTTCAATGCTCTGGGACGTTTGGTGAGATCGACTTCAACCTTGATTTTCAATTTTGTGATTGAAGTCCTTTAAGATCGTCTCTCATTTGAATTATGTCTAAGTATGAAATGGTTTAAGCTTAATTGATTGACATGCTTTAAGAACCATTTTATTGTAGCTCATAAACTTGTTCTTGAACACTTTTCATGGTTTGCATGTTTATTTTAGACATTCTGGAACTTGACTCGGTCATTTGGATCGCGTTCTCGGCAAATTCATGTTCTGGCTGAAAGGGTCGACCCCAAGGGTCGACCCCTAGCCAAGGGTCAACCCCAGGGGTCGCCCCCTGTGGTCTTTATTTTTTGGCCCGCTGGCTGTTGGTTCTGGACCTGCGAGGGTCGACCCCTCAGGCTGTGAGTCGACCCCAAGGGTCGACCCCTTCAGTAAAAATTCTTAAACAATAAGCTGTTCCTGAGAGGGTCGACCCCAGGGGTCGACCCATGCCTTTTGGGCAGAAAAACCACCCACGAGGGTCGACCCCAAGGGTCGACCCCTTCATTTTCGGGCCGAGCCGTATTTGTTGACCCTTGGAATTTTGACCTCATGGGTCATTTGTTTTAAGTTGGGGGCCCGTGCTTTGCTCCACATTTTGTGGATCTGGTCCCTTGACCGTCCCCAGAACTCTCTTAGCATATATAATGTCGCTTGGTTGATGAAAACCCTAAGGGGAAAAATCGTATGTTGAGCTGTAAGCTTTCTTTCTAACCCCTTGTGTTGGTAGGTTGAAGTCGCCACCTCCTGACCTGGTTCCAGCTTGAAGAGTGCGTGAAAGTGAAGGGAAGGAGGAGGAGAACTACTTCCATACAAGCCACAGCTGCTGGATGCGATCTAAAATCAACCTAAAGCTTCATTCAAGCCAAGATCGTCACCGTGCTGCATAAAGTGTTCGATTAAATTCGTGGAAGTGATAGGGGGAGCTCCAACCAGGATAATCCAACCTCTTTTCACTCTTCTCACTTTGAATACCTTGAGTTTAACTTCATCATCTATTTCTAATTAGTAAATCCAAGATTTGTGTGTGTGTGTTCGTGTTCGACAACACGAACGTGTGTGTGTGTTTGTGCTTGCTGTTCTACACAGCGTGTGTGTGTGGTTGCTGTTGTAAACAGCGGGTGTGTGTGTTTCACTGTCTAGTGGAAGTTAATCCTCCGTGTGAGGGGTGGACGTAGGGGACACGGTGTGTACCCGAACCACCTAAAAATTCCGTGTGCACTTTGTGGTTTGGTTTTCTGCTATAAACCGTGTGGGCTTCACGGTGAGGAGAGAATTCAATTGCTTGTTAATAAATCACCCCATCATCACGCATTCACGTGTGTGTTTCTGTTCATGCTAGTTTTGAGTTTGTTGTTTATCTTGCCTTGGTTCCGTGTAGCTCATTTTTAGTTTTTATTGGGCCATCAATTCACCCCTCCCCTCTTGATTGCCACCCTCCGGGACTCAACAATTGGTATCAGAGCCTTGTGCTCTGGTTGATTTACGATCTCACGGTCGTCAGAGCAGATCCCGTTTAATGGCAAACAGAGGGATGATGCCCGAAGGGCATTCCATTCAAAGACCTCCGTTCTTTGATGGATCGAACTACCCTTACTGGAAGAATAGAATGTATGTTTTCCTACGTGCCCAGGACTATGATGTTTGGCGTGTCATAAGTAAGGGTCCATATGTTTTATCTGAAAAAGAAGATGAATGGGATGAAGAAGATATAGAGAAGTGTTCAACGAACTTTAAGGCTATGAATATAATTCAATGTGCCGTTCATCCTAACGAATACTCACGAATATCTATGTGTGCCTCTGCGCAGGAGATGTGGGATAAGCTACGGCTTATATATGAAGGAACATCGGAAGTCAAGGAAACAAAAGCCAACCTCCTAGTTCGGGACTATGAGCTATTCGCAATGAAGTCAGAAGAATCAATTTCTGACATGTTTGCAAGGCTAACCGAGATTACCAATGGACTAAAGGGACTTGGCAAGGAGTATTCCAACAAGGAACTCGTCAGAAAAGTCCTAAGATCCCTCACTCCACAGTGGCATACAAAGGCCACTGTAATTGAAGACTCCAAGGATCTAAGTACCTTAACCCTTGACGAGTTAATTGGCTCGCTGATGACTTACGAGATAAACATCAAAAGGAGTGAGGAGGATCACAAGAAAAAGAAAGTTGTTACCACAATGGCTCTAAAGGTGAATCCACACGACTCAGAGGGCAGTGAAAATGATTCAATAGGCAACACTGAAGATGAAGAATTAGTTGCCATGATCACACAAAGGGCAAGACGGTTTGTGAAACGAACCAGAAATTTTGGTGGTCAGTTCAGAAAAGGACTAAGAAGGCAAGGTCCAAACAGAGGAGAAAATAGCAAGAGAGAAGAAGTGATTTGCTATGAATGCAAGAAACCCGGCCATATGCGGGGTGAGTGCCCCGACCTCATCAAGAAGGTAAAGAAAGGCAAGTTCAGAAAGCCCAAGGCCATGATGGCCACATGGAGCGATGAAGATCAAGAGGAGTCTGGAAATGAAGATGGACTAGAGGAGCTAGTCCAGAATCTATGTCTCATGGCAAATGACGACGAAGGAAATGAGGTAGATTCTGAAACTGAAACTCTCACCTCTAAACAATGGCAAATTGCATATGAATCTTTATGTGAAAAATGTAAGAGATTCAAATATGAAAACAGAAATTTGAAAAAGAAAATTGATCATTTTGTGCATACTAAAAAATCATGTGAAGAGTGCCATGCTTTAAAATCAGAAAATGAAATTCTTTCATCCAAAATTGAACTATTTGAAGAAGAGATTTCATGTATGAGAGAAGAACAATCTACATTTCTGAAAATGCATGAAGAATTGAAAGATGACATGGAACAAGAAAAGCTTCAAATCTCGGCTTGTAATGAAGCCAAAGAAAAGGCTGAAAAACAAAGTCAATCTCAATTGGCTGAAATAAAAATGTTGAAGGATGCCCTTGCCATCCTTGAAAGATCAAGTTCAGCATCTCTTAAACCAAAGAAACACATGCATAACTCTTTTTCGAATGTTGGTAGATGGAGAAAAAGAGATAGAGCCATCACTTGTTTCTATTGTGAAAAAATGGGTCATGATATGTATGATTGTAAAATTCTGAAATATGATGAAGAAAATTCTGTTGGATTCAGAAAAAGATCATATATGCATCATGCCTCTAACCATCATGGACCCAAGCTTGCTTGGTACCAAAATCTCCATAAGAACTTTGGTTGAATTGCAGGTCCACTCGAGAGCTCAAAGGAACAAATGGTATTTGGACAGCGGTTGCTCTCGACATATGACGGGAAACAAGGAATGGTTTGTGGACCTGCAAGAAAAGGATGGTGGAACGGTAGCATTCGGTGGTAAAGACAAAGGTAAAATTATTGGGGAAGGTAAGATAGGTAAGAATCAAAATCATACCATTGAAAATGTATTGCTTGTGAAGGGTTTGCAACATAATCTTTTAAGCATAAGTCAACTTTGTGATAAGGGATGCAATGTGATTTTTGATTCTAACCACTGCACTGTTTTGAATAGGAATACTCAAGAGATCAAATTCATTGGTTTCAGGTATAACAATGTTTACATGATAGACTTGAATGATGCTTCTCATGAAAACTTATGTTTAACTGCAAGGAGCAACGATGATGCTTGGCTCTGGCATCGGCGGCTTGGGCATGCTAGCTTCAATGTATTGCTGAAATTATCCAGAAAGGATTTGGTGGTTGGACTGCCCAAGTTGAAGGCCGTCAACGATGGAATTTGTGGAGCTTGCAGCATGGGCAAACAAACAAGGACATCATTCAAGTCCAAACAAGATGTGACCACATCAAGACCTCTTGAACTCATCCACATTGATCTCTTCGGACCAAGTAGAACTCACAGCTTGGGTGGTAAACTATATGGATTTGTGATTGTGGATGATTATTCAAGATTCTGTTGGGTCTATTTTCTCTCTCATAAAAATGATGCCCTGACGGAATTTGAAGCATTTTGTAGATTTGTTCAAAATGATAAAGGGTATTGCATCAAAGCTGTGTGGAGTGATCACGGCCGAGAATTTGATAACCATGAGTTCAACAATTTTTGCAGGGCTCAAGGCTATATGCATGACTTCTCCGCACCTAGAACTCCGGAACAGAATGGAGTTGTGGAAAGGAAGAACAGAACGCTAGTTGAGATGGCAAGAACCATGCTGAATGAGAATAAAATACCAAGGTACTTTTGGGCTGAAGCAGTGAACACGGCCTGCTACATCATAAATCGAGCCATGGTAAGACCATTGTTGAAGAAAACTCCATATGAGCTATACCGAGGTAAGAAGCCAAACATTTCATATTTGAGACCGTTTGGCTCAATATGCTACATTCATAACAATGGTAAGAAGGACTTGGCTAAATTTGATCCCAAAAGTGACAAAGGCATATTGCTTGGGTACTCTCTCAATTCGAGAGCATATCGAGTATATAATTTGAGAACTCTCGTAGTTGAAGAAAGTCCACATGTTATTATTGATGAATCATCTCCATTTAGAACTGATGAAAAATCTATTTTGCAGGATGATGTGTTGAAAGATGACAATATCGAGAAGAAGCAAGAAAATTCAGAAAAACAAGAAGAGGAAGAACCAAAAGAAGAAGATGTAAATCAGGAAACTCAACTTGAACAGGAGCTACCGTTGCAATGGACATTTGCAAAGGACCATCCTCTGGAGAATGTATTGGGAAATGTACAAGAAGGGATAAGGACACGAGCCTCCTTCAGGGAAGTTGAAACTCATGACTTATTAGCCTTGCTCTCTCAATTTGAACCTCACTCCATTGAAGAGGCCTTGAAAGATGAGTCATGGATCATGGCCATGCAAGAAGAACTACACCAGTTTCAAAGGAACAAGGTGTGGTTCCTCGTACCATGTCCTAAGAATCACTCCGTGATCGGAACCAAATGGGTGTTTCGAAATAAAACAAACGATCAAGGAGTGGTAATTAGGAACAAGGCCAGGCTTGTAGCCATGGGTTATAGCCAAGAATTAGAGTTGACTTCGATGAGTCTTTTGCTCCAGTAGCAAGACTTGAGGCAGTGAGGGTTCTCTTAGCATTTGCATGTTGTCATAACATCAAATTATTTCAAATGGATGTTAAGAGTGCATTTTTGAATGGGTATATCCAGGAAGACGTGTATGTGGAGCAACCACCGGGGTTTGAAGACACAAAGCATTTAGACCATGTGTACAAGCTGGACAAGGCACTTTACGGTCTGAAACAAGCACCCCGTGCATGGTATGAAAGGTTAAGTGAATTCCTCATTCAACATGAATTCAAACGAGGTAATGTTGATCAAACCCTCTTCACGAAATTGAATGGTGAGGAAATCTTGATTGTTCAAGTTTACGTTGATGACATTATTTTTGGCTCCACTAAAGATGCCCTTATCAACGACTTTGCAAAATTGATGCAAAGTGAGTTCGAAATGAGCCTCGTGGGAGAGTTAACCTTCTTTTTGGGATTGCAGGTACATCAAACGGTGGACGGGTTGTTCATACACCAAAAGAAATATGCAATGGAGTTGCTGAAAAAATTTGGTTTGGCATCAACTAAGCCACAACCAACACCCATGTCCACTTCATTGAAAATTGATCAAGATGAGAAAGGTACATCAGTGGACCAAAAACTCTTTAGAAGTATGATAGGTTCACTATTGTATCTAACTGCCAGCAGGCCCGACATACAATTTGCTGTTTGTCTATGTGCAAGATTTCAGTCAAATCCAAAGGAATCTCATTTGTCGGCTGTGAAACGGATTTTTAGATATATTGTTGGTACAGTTAACTTAGGATTGTGGTTTCCACGGAATTCATGCTTTGAACTTGTCGCTTATTCTGACGCCGATTACGCGGGCTGTAAGATGGATCGGAAAAGCACTAGTGGTTATTGCCATTTTCTTGGGGGTTGTGTGGTCTCATGGGCCTCCAAGAAACAAAATTCAGTGGCATTATCAACAGCCGAAGCCGAGTATGTGGCTGTCGATAGTTGCGTTACCCAAGTGCTATGGATCCAACAGCAAATGATTGATTATGGCATTTCCTTTAAAAACACCCCAATTCCTTGTGATAACACATCCGCCATAAATCTGTCCAAAAATCCAGTTCATCACTCCCGCACCAAGCATATTGAAATTAGACATCATTTCATCAGAGACCATGTGAGTAAGGGTGATATTAACATCAGTTTTGTTGAGACAGATCATCAAATTGCCGACATTTTCACCAAACCTCTTAGTGTAGACAAGTTCACATCTTTAGAAGGGAACTAGGGGTTTGTAGGATAGATCAATCTGAGTCTTAATCATGTGCATCAATGTCATTGCATTGCATGTAGTGTGTCATTTTTTTTGTCATGCATGTGCATAGTCGTGCTTGAAAAACCACAAAAATTTTCTATTTCTTTTGCATGAAAACCTTGATTGCATGGTATGCATGTTCTTATTATAGAATACAACCATTGGCTTTGCAAATTCTATGGCCGATAATTCCTTGAATTTTCTTAAGGCCAGCAAAAGAGCAATTGATATCAAAATCTGAATTTTCAGAGATGGGAAACAATGAACACCTTCTATGGTCTAAGTCATTCTTGAAACAAGTTTCCCAGTGTGTATACCCATTCATATAACTCCAACTTCTTGATTCCAACTCAATATAATCACTGGGGACTCGAGCCATATCATTCGCTTCCTTAAACTTACGTTTTCTTCTGCTTTTGCAGCAAACCCTGAAAGGGTCGACCCCAAGGGTCGACCCACGAAAAGGGGTCGACCCCAAGGGTCGACCCTCGCTAACGGGTAATGTTCTGGGGCGGGGTTTAAAAGGGGACGACCCATAGGGTCGACCCGTTCCGGTCGGGCCGCCTCGCCGCGTCCGAACCGGATCCAATAAGGGAGGAAACCCTAAGTTTCCTCCCCTCCCATCCCTTAAAACCCCTCAAGCCCCCTTCTAACCTAAAGCCACCTCTTTCTCCAAACATTACACCCCTCCTTGTCATCCCCCTTTATGCCCTAGCACGGCCCTCTCAGTGGCTACCCGCGCGGATCATTCTTCCGACGCTAGCACCGCGTCTCGTTGTTCTTCCCTTCACTGAGGTAAGTTCTTGATGTGTGGAGGATCCCCATTCTCTCTCGTAGAAGCATCTCTCTCCAAGTTGAGCCATTTTGATCTATTCCCTCATCTCCGATTCCGTCGATTTGTGGTTAGATGGCGCCAAAGAGGCAAGCTTCTCGCAGCCGTGGAGAGTCGAGTGCGGCCCCAGCACGACGTGGTCGGGCGGGCATCCAAGGCAGAGGACTGGCGCCGCCACCCAAAGTATTGGCTAGAAAAGTCCTCCGGCCGCGGTCGGTATCTCTTGTAAACTTACATCGTCATCTTCCGGGACTCGTTGATATGTTATACAGTCAGCCGAATCTAGAATATTTCATGTCTGCACATCGACGTATATATCCCAACTTGGTACATCAATTTTATGGCAATTTTATCATGTCCGGGGAGCACCCAACTACAATGGTTCATGGCCATCGGTTAATTCTCACTACAGAATTTTTGGGAGCAGCATTTAATCTCCCGACTGAAGGTTTTATGCTTGGAGATATTGAAATTCCTGAAGATGCAGTTTTTCAAATGATGAAAGGTGAAGAAAGGGGTAACCGTTCTGTGGCAGGACTGAATGCAAATCATTTTCCGCCCATGCAACACATTTTACACAGAATGATCACCACAACTCTACTTCCACGGGGCGGCGGTCATGACAAGGTCACTGAAATTCACATGTTTCTTTTCTACTGCATTTTAAGTGGTATTCCTGTGAATTTCCCAGCCATGCTTTTATTTCATATGAGCAATAGCATGAAGCACAAGAACCGCACCATTCCATATGCTGCTGCACTCACTGCCGTGTTTACACATTTGGGTATTGATCTCTCCACCGAAATCTCACAAACTATACGAGAGGCTGACATTTTCACAATTCATTCCATTTGCCATAATATGGGATATGAGCTGCTTGATGGAAACTTAGTTCGCACTCTGAAAAGTACAGAACAAGAGATCCGTTCTGAGGATGAATCTGATGAATATGAACAGGCCCCACCTGCCGAAGATATGCCTTCCGAGGCGGTTCAGCTACTCATGGATCGGTTGTATTCGATAGATGACCGGTTAGACACTTATGGGGAGACTTTGGAGGGCATGCAACAACAACTTGCGGATCTGAAACTTAGTCATCAAGAGCACACCCAGTCTGTTCAAGCCACATTTGATAATCAAACCCACTTGCTTGAAGAAATCTTGGGCTATATGAGGCATCCGCACACCTCCTCGTCGTCCGATGAAGATTAGATGACATTGCTCTTGGAGCTTGGACTTTATCTACTACTTATTTCACCCCCTCTTTTTGATGTTGCCAAAGGGGGAGAAAAGACTATTTCGGCTACTTATATGTATGTGTGATGAATGCTTGCATGCATGTGTGCTCATTTTCAGTTGCCTTTAGTTTGCATTTTAGTTTTGCATTTTAGAGTCATGTGTGTCATATCATATTGTGTGAGTCTCAAGGTCCTTCATGTCTCATTGTTATTGCATTTGAACTCTTCCTATTTCCTCTTGTTGTCGGCACACCTTGTGGTAATGCTACTCAATCTCACATGTTTTGTTAAGTTGCCTTTGATATCGGTTCAGCATGGTGAATTCAGTTCAATATTTATGGTTGATATGGTTCATAATTATGTGGTTTCATTTATTCTTGAATGGTAGTTTACATTGATCAAAAATGCAATTTTAAATTTTCTCATCATCAAAAAGGGGGAGATTGTTGAACCCCCTCCTCATGTAAAATGCCTTATGGTTTTGATGTTGATCAAATTCTTTTTGAACTGAAAATGAGTCCTTCTAACGTCTTGAATCCCAACTCCGTCATATGAGGTTTTGGCGTGTTATGAAGGCTCAATGCAATCTTCTTGAGGGTAAGTGAGTTAATTTGACAGTTTGGATGAAAGAATTAACTGCGAGATATTTTGACAGGCCAATCTTCAAGGACAAGAATTTCAATGCTCTAGGACGTTTGGTGAGATCGACTTCAACCTTGATTTTCAATTTTGTGATTGAAGTCCTTTAAGATCGTCTCTCATTTGAATTATGTCTAAGTATGAAATGGTTTAAGCTTAATTGATTGACATGCTTTAAGAACCATTTTATTGTAGCTCATAAACTTGTTCTTGAACACTTTTCATGGTTTGCATGTTTATTTTAGACATTCTGGAACTTGACTCGGTCATTTGGATCGCATTCTCGGCAAATTCGTGTTCTGGCTGAAAGGGTCGACCCCAAGGGTCGACCCCTAGCCAAGGGTCGACCCCAGGGGTCGCCCCCTGTGGTCTTTATTTTTTGGCCCGCTGGCTGTTGGTTCTGGACCTGCGAGGGTCGACCCCAAGGGTCGACCCCTCAGGCTGTGGGTCGACCCCAAGGGTCGACCCCTTCAGTAAAAATTCTTAAACAGCAAGTTGTTCCTGAGAGGGTCGACCCCAGGGGTCGACCCATGCCTTCTGGGCAGAAAAACCACCCACGAGGGTCGACCCCAAGGGTCGACCCCTTCATTTTCGGGCCGAGCCGTATTTGTTGACCCTTGGAATTTCGACCTCATGGGTCATTTGTTTTAGGTTGGGGGCCCGTGCTTTGCTCCACATTTTGCGGATCTGGTCCCTTGACCGTCCCCAGAACTCTCTTAGCATATATAAGGTCGCTTGGTTGATGAAAACCCTAAGGGGAAAAATCGTATGTTGAGCTATAAGCTTTCTTTCTAACCCCTTGTGTTGGCAGGTTGAAGTCGCCACCTCCTGACCTGGTTCCAGCTTGAAGAGTGCGTGAAAGTGAAGGGAAGGAGGAGGAGAACTACTTCCATACAAGCCACAGCTGCTGGATGCGATCCAAAATCAACCTAAAGCTTCATTCAAGCCAAGATCGTCACCGTGCTGCATAAAGTGTTCGATTAAATTCGTGGAAGTGATAGGGGGAGCTCCAACCAGGATAATCCAACCTCTTTTCACTCTTCTCACTTTGAATACCTTGAGTTTAACTTCATCATCTGTTTGTAATCAGTAAATTCGAGATTTGTGTGTGTGTGTTCGTGTTCGACAACACGAACGTGTGTGTGTGTTTGTGCTTGCTATTCTACACAGCGTGTGTGTGTGGTTGCTTTTGTAAACAGCGGGTGTGTGTGTTTCACTGTCTAGTGGAAGTTAATCCTCCGTGTGAGTGGTGGACGTAGGGGACACGGTGTGTACCCGAACCACCTAAAAATTCCGTGTGCACTTTGTGGTTTGGTTTTCTGCTATAAACCGTGTGGGCTTCACGGTGAGGAGAGAATTCAATTGCTTGTTAATAAATCACCCCATCATCACGCATTCACGTGTGTGTTTCTGTTCATGCTAGTTTTGAGTTTGTTGTTTATCTTGCCTTGGTTCCGTGTAGCTCGTTTTTAGTTTTTATTGGGCCATCAATTCACCCCTCCCCTCTTGATTGCCACCCTCCGGGACTCAACAGGATATTGTCCACACTGTACGACTAAGTCAATACCGACACATTGGGCAGTCCTGACGATAATGCCCGCTTGTGGTGTATTCTTCTCGATCCTCCTTAGGTGAAGTCCCTGGCATTCATAATGGGTGACCTGAGGCTCTGGCAGCTTGAGAAGGCTTCAATGTGTTGATCTTCTTCGGCTTCTCTGCTTCGGTAGGCCGCATCATTTGACTTTGAGGCTTGATCGCCATTGAGTATATTTTGAGTGCCAACAAATGCCCCCCAGCCACGGGTGCTGCGAGCAAGGCACGAGTGAAGCGGGACTAGCGGATGAGCTCCGTTTGGGCAGATTTCCCGTCTGGCTTGACATAGTCCTGGAATGGCCCTCGAATCCGGCGCGGTGGTTAAAATGGCGCGGCCATGGGTCTTCGGTTAAAACGGCGTGCCCCCTTGCATTGGAAGGCTTAATACAGCGCGCCCTTGGAGAGGAGGCTTAATAGGGCACGCTATTTAGCACGCCAGATTAGCCTGAGTTTGCGCCTTTTGAATTTCAAAAAATAGTGGTAAGGAGGGAAGTGTTAATCCGGCGCGCCCTTTAGCGCGCCGGATTAGGCCCACCGAATCCCTCCTATAACTTCTTCTTCCTTCTCTTTTTTCTTCACTTCAACCTCATTTGCGTCTTCAGTTTCTCTCTCTTCCCTTCTCCTCCAGAGCGCGGCGGCGAGAGTGGATTGGTGAGTGGAGATTTTGGGGTCTAACCCCTTGCTTTCCAGGCCCTGGGAGGCTCCTTGAAGGCTTGTCCTCGGAGCTGCACCCCTGGGTGTCCTATTCGGCCCTGCCGTGATGCCCACGGCCTTTTTCAAGGATCATCACTTAGTGGATGAGTTCTCACTTCGCCCTGGCAAACTCTCGGGCTGGGGAGACTCTACCGAATTTTTGTTAGAAAAGACTTTGTGCCCAATAGCCGTCTCCTGTGGACGCCAAAAATAAGATGATGATGATCATGGCGACATTCGCGTCTACACATTTGAGCGCGAGTCGAAGACAGAAATGCCGAATAAACCTCATGCCTCGCCCGATCAGGACGAGAACTCGCTTGGTGGTCTGCTACCCGCTAAGGAAGCCCCCTAAGCCGAAGATACAGCTACAACGCTCCGACCGGCCATGTCGAGAGCTGAATCAGAGAAAAGTCGAGAACTCCGGCACAGTCTCGGCATGCACCGAAAGTCACGCAAACTCTTGGACCGAGTCTCGGAGGCTACGAATAGAATGTTACGGAGGCCATACATCGCAATCGGAACATGCCGGGAATGCCAACATTCATATAAACGGCCTCAACTTTGAAAGGAATCCGTTCGATGCTTAAACCGGCGCGATATGCACTTAAAATGGCGCCACTAAGACCGGCGCACTCCTTTCCTCTTTATTCCTTGGTTGGTTGTTAAACCGGCGCGCCCCTTGCATTTTGGGTTAAACCAGCGCGCCCCTTCATCTTGGGTTAAACCGGCGCGCCCTTTTCCCCTTCATCATGGGTTAAACCGGCACGCACCCTTTCCCTTGCATTTCACCTTAATCCGGCGCGCAAACATTCCATCCCATCAAAACCCCGATGCTCTGTTTCATTTAAATGCGGTGCGTAGAGAGCATTTAATGTTTTGAAGCCATGCCTTCACCCCGTTCGACAGCAAAGCGGCAGTGATGGCAGCAGCAGCAGATCCTCCCGGTAGATCTATGAATATCCCATCCTCGGATGAGCAGTAGCGTACGGCACAAACCGGCAGCGTCCAGCATAGCACGTCGATTTCAGACCTCGACGCGGACGAGGTGAAAGTGGCGGGAACACTCCTGAATGCCCATTCTATAAAATGGCAAGTCTGAAGAAGGAACAGGTTCGGTTGGTTCATTGGGCTGATGGCTAGCCATCGAAGAGAAGAAGAAGAAAAGAGAAAAGAAGAGGCTTCGTCCCCGTGCCCGTGAGGTGAAGAAGAAGAGAGTGAGCGTGAGAGAAGAGAGGTGAGCTCGAAGGGGGAGGAGCTTGTGCTCCGTTCCCCCCTCCCCCGCCAATAGATTTCTTTCCTCTTTCTCTGATGTGTTTTCGTTCCTTCGGGGCAGATCCCCTCCTGTATCTTTTTTTCCCTTTCCCTTGCGGATGAATAAAAGGAATGATTTTTTTGATTGGCATGAGTAGTGTTCTACTGCCTTGATCTCCTCCCCTTTATTACGGTTCTCTTGTCATCCTAGGACCTTGGAGACCTGCCTATCTCTGGCACGGCCTTCAGGGGAACCCGTCAGGGGATGAACATTCATGGCCTCTCACGGCATACACCCGTCCCGCCTACGAGATCATCACCTTGAGTTGCTGGAACTCTTGAAGGCTGGTCCTCGAGTCTCCACAGGCACTTATGGGTTAACGGAGGCCTCACTCCGAGTTTTGAGGTTCACCCTGGAGCTTTGCTCCGTTTGGTGTTCCCCTATTTGTCTCTGGCAAGCCTCAGTCCGGGGGAGGTGCTGCCCATTTTTCTCCAGGAACAAACGAATCAAGCTATTCTCTGAGGGCCAGAACATCACATGTTGGCAGCCTCTGAACCAAACCAAACAACCCTGCACAATGAACACTTCTAATAAAACATTCATATTTTCATGCTAATCCACCTTAATAAACAACTAAAACATTTTATCTTCCTCCCTATCAACTTAATCCACCAATTAAACGAATAAACCAATCAACAAGTCAATCTGTGGGTTGAAGAAACAAGAAAAAGAGCCAACAGAATGAAAGAAAACCTCATAGAAGCTTAACCCGGCGCGCCCTAATCCGGCATGGGCTAACCCGGCGCGGTACCCCCCCCACACCGGTTTAGCTTCACACTCAAAAACTCCCTCCATTTCCTGACGCTCTCCCCGGCGCGCCCCTCTTCCTTCATGGCCATTAACCGGCTCGCCCCTTGGCATCCCTCTACCCGACGCGCCTCCTTGAGCCCCCTTAATCCGGCGCGCCCCCCTTTGGTGTCCCTTTTCCGGATCGCCCCTTGAGCTACCTTAATCCGGCGCGCCCCTCCTTTGTAACACCATAACCGGCGCGCACCCCTCCTTTGTAATACCTTCACAGGCGCGCCCCTCTTCCCTCGCGCTCACCTCCGTTCGCCGGCGTGCTTAAAAGAAAGAATAATTAAACAAAACAAAGAGTTTTGAGCTAATGAATAAAACTAATAAAAAGTTTCCCCCTTCCATAATCGAATTTTTTTTCTGGGGGCGCTGCCCCCGGAAACCCCCGCGACCTGACCGCGGAGGTTGATCCGCGTGCGAGGGCGCACGTTGGTGAGTTCGCGCTTCACACTTAACAATCCGCTTCCCTCGGACTGTGTATGAAGAGAAAAAAATGATGATGCCCCACTAGATCGGACTTGGATCTCGGGAGCCTTCCCCCGAATGTGACCATGATCCGATCTTATTCCGGGCCGATAGTTCGTTAGCTCGACCCATCTTTTTCGGGATCCGATCCCGCACCCACATTAAACTTGCCGTACCTACGGCAGACATCCATACGGTTTTATCGTCATCCTCGACGCTACTAATACGGACTTCCGTCTGAATAATGAATGGTCCATTAGTGACCGACATATATGCCGGGATCCAATCCCGCACCCACATGAAGCTTGCCGTACCTACGGCAGATATTCACATGGCTTTATCGTCTTCTTCGATGCTTCAAATGCGGGCTTTCGTCCGAATACTGAATGGTCCGTTAGTGACCGACACGCATATACTGGGATCTGATCCCGCATTTGCATTAAACTTGCCGTACTCATGGTAGGTATTTGTATGATTTGCCACTGTCTCTTACGCTACAAACACGGACCTTTGTCCGAACATAAAATGGTCCGTGTATGACCGACAAAATCTGAATGGAACGAGGTGGCCTCTCGTCCTCCCCGAACCCTACGCACGGGAACATCGATAAGACCGTCGTGAGTCATGCTTAGACCCCGGGTCCGCCCAGATCATGGTCATTGCCTGAGGTCTATAGCCCGCTCCCTCTGAACACATACTGGTTCTGGGATCTGATCCCGGGACATCATTCCATTTCCCCTTGGCACCGAAATACTGATGATGCCCACGCAAGCCTGGCTTCGACCGCGGGGGGGCCCACCGCAGTATGGTCGTAGCTTGATCTTGCACCGGGCGGACAAACTCATCGGTTTCCGACCGCTCTAATCGGGATTTAACTGAATGTCTCATATCCCTTTAGACAATAAATTTGCCGTACCCGACATACATATGCTCCGATTTTCCCGTGACGATTACGCGTTTCTCAAAACGGACACTCGTCCGAACATCAAATGGTCAACACATGACCGACACAATCTCGAATGCTTTCTTCTCACCCTCATACGGGGATTTCAATGCTTCCTAATAGACTTTCCATGTAACTAATTTTCTGGCCATGAGGCCCCTTTTCCCGGTGATTAATCAAGGGTGTTACCCTCTCCGAGGGGATGTAAATGACGTCGTGACCTTTATGGCGCGGCGGGTTCCAGTCCCAACACGAACCACACAATCGTCTGATTAGTCAGATCGAGCGCACAATAAATCGTCACATTTGTGACTGGCACGCCCACGCACTTAATAAACGCCAAAACGTAAATAAACAATGATTTTATTAAATAAAAAGTGTGTCCACAAGTCTGGCACGCCCGGTGGGACTGGAACCACCCTTCATCTCTTCACCGGGATTCGGGGCCTCATGGCCTCCTAATAAACAATGTTTGTCTGCTTTGATGAATTGCAGGTGTTGTCTTCGCCAGCCCTGTGGGGGGAAAAGCCGGACCAGGCGTAATTATCTTTAGGGCCTCCAGGATGCTACTCCGAGGCATATGCAGCTTTCAGGAATCATGAAGGCCGCTAAAAAAAGAGAGAAGAGGAAAAGAAGAGAGGGAGGGGAAATCAAATCCCCCTTTCCAAAAAAAAGAAGAAAAGAAGAATAGAAGAATAGAAGGGAAAAAAAATGAAATGATAAGAAGAAAGAAGAAAGGAACGAAAAGGGAAGATAAAGAATCGACGAGAGAAGGTTGTGTGCTCATATCCGTCGGGACCCGTGCTGAACGAAGATTACCACTGTGGGATTGATGCGGTGGAGCGAACCACTCATCCCCTCCCTGAGGGGGTGAGCGCTCTCCTGCACACCCACCTTGGTCTATTACATAAAAAAGAGAAGAAGAAGAGAAGAAAAGAAAGGTCAAAATTTTGGCAAGCGTGGCCGACCAAGAGAACGAGAAGAAGGCCGACATCCCGCCTGACTCTAGGAGGGTCGAAGTCTGCGATACAATGCCCTGGCCCGTTCCACCTTCCTGCTGCCCCTATCCGGTATAAAACGGCCCCTCCAGTGGCTGCTAGAAGATCCAATAAGCCGTAACTGTGGCTTAATGAATTCTTGCCCCCTGTGGGGAATGCTTTAACCCGCCATAGGGTATGAGAAGCAAAGACTCTACCCCGCTCTAGGGGCACAAGAAGCAAAGACTATACCCCGCCATGGCGGCATAAGAAGCAAGAAATACACCCCGGCATGGGGACATACAAAGAAAGAGACAAACTATGCCTGGGGTGCACAAGAAGCAGAATACACCCCGGCTTGGGGGCACATGAAGAGAATCCACCCCGACTCAGGGGCGCGTAAAGCAAAAGTCATACCCCGACTTAAGGGCATAAGAAGGAAAGGAATACACCCTGACCTGGGGGCACATGAAGAGAATCCACCCCGACTCGGGGGCACATAAAGCAAAGGTTACACCCCGACTTAGGGGAATACAAAGAGAAATATACCCCACTCTGGGGTCGAAGAAGCAGAAGAATCTACCCCGTCCTGGGGGCACGATAAGCAACAGAGTTATACCCTGATCTGGGGGCACGTGAAGAAAAGACCCACCCTGCCTTGGGTGCACAAGAAGCAAAACACACACCTCACGGGAGCACGTGAAATAAAGCTACCCTCCCCCCTTCAGGGGCATAGAAGCCATAAAAGATACACCCCGCTCAGGGGCACATGAAGAGAATCCACCCCGACTCGGGGGCACATAAGGCAAAAGTTACACCCCGGCTTCGGGGGGCACATGAAAAGAATCCACCCCGACCTAGGGGCATAAGAAGAAACAGAGGTGCACCCCTGCTCCAGGGTATTCGAGGAAGAAATATACCCCGATATGGGGGCACATGAAGCATGCATCCACCCTGCCATGGGGGCATAACAAGCAAAGACCATACCCCGCCATGGGGAACACGAAACAAGAAATCACCCCGACCGAGGGGGCACACGAAGGAAGGAACACATGCCTTGCCATTGGGTGCACAAAAAGAGAAACACACCCCGGCCTGGGGGCATAAAAAGGAAACAACAACACAGTCTGCCCGGGGTGCACAAGAAGCAAATACACCCCGCCATGGGAGCACAAAAGTAAAGAAGCAGAATCCACCCCGGCCTGGGGACATAAGAAGCATGAAGTTACACCCCGACTCTGGGGTACGTAAAAAAGAAACCCATCCTACCTTGGGTGCACAAGAAATGAAGAAATCACCCCGGGTCTAGGGGCACGTGAAGAGAAATATACCCTGCCTAGGGGCATAGAAGCTAAAAAGAATACACCCCCACCTGGGGGCACAAAAGCAAAGAGGCCTACCCCCGGCCTAGGGGGCAAATGAAGAAAAGCTACACTCCAACCTGGGGGCACGTTAAAAGAACACACCCCAGTCTGGGGGCATCAATGAGAAAGGAATAGCAGAACAAAATGAAGAGTCATGAGGCAAACATGGTCTTTGCACCTGCCTCTCTACAAAAGAAGAAGAGAAGAAGGGAAAAAAAGAGACGTAAGGCAAACATGGTCTTTGTACCCGCCTCTCCGTAAAAGAAGAAGAGAAGAAGAGAAAGAACAGTCATGAGGCAGACGTGGTCATTGAGCCCGCTTCTTTACACAAAAGAAGAAGAGAAGAAAAGAAAGAAAAGACACACGAGGCGAACATGATCTTTGCACCCGCCTCTCCTCACAAAAAAAAAGAGAGAGAAGAAAAGAAGAGAGAGAAGAGTCACAAGGTAAACTTTTACCTCCGACCTTCAGTCATCCAACAAATAGAAACTAATTAAACCTTCTGCCGATAGGGCGTTAAACCGACAAAACCTTTCGCCGACGGGGCGTTAAACCGACTAAACCTTTCACCGACGGGGCGTTAAACTGACTAAACCTTTCACCGACAGGGCGTTAAACCGACTAAACCTTCCGCCGACGGGGCGTTAAACCGACTAAACATTTCACCGACGGGGCGTTAAACCGACTAAACCTTTCGCCGATGGGGCATTAAACCGACAAAACCTTTTGCCGACGGGGCGTTAAACCGACTAAACCTTTCGCCGACGGGGCGTTAAACCGACTAAACCTTTCGCCGACAGGGCGTTAAACCGACTAAACCTTCCGCCGACGGGGCGTTAAACCGACTAAACCTTTCGCCGACGGGGCGTTAAACCGACAAAACCCTTTCGCCGACGGGGCGTTAAACTGACTAAACCATCCGCCGACGGGGCGTTAAACCGACTAAACCTTCCGCCGACGGGGCATTACACCGACAGATATCCCACCATCGGCCTCCGAGCCGACAACTATCCAATCATCGGCCCCTGAGCCGACAACTACTTCACTCATCATTGGCTCCTAGCCGACAGCTACCCCATTATCGGCTCCAAGCCGATTGCTTCCCAATAAAAAAGAATAAACCTTTCGCTTTGGTCTGGATCCTTCCCCCGGCCAGAGAATTAAAGAATCAACCCATCACTTTGGTTCGGGTCCTTCCCCGGCCAGAGGATCAAAGAATCAACCTTTCGCTTTGTTTCGGATCCTTCCCCCGACCAGAGAATCAAAGAATCAACCTCCCACTCTTGTTCGGATCCTTCCCCGACCAGAGAATCAAAGAATAAACCTTCCACTTTGGTTCATATCCTTTCCCAGCCAGAGAATTAAAGAATCAACCTTTCCCTTTGGTTCGGGTCCTTCCCCGGCCAGATAATCAAAGAATAAACCTTCCACTTTGGTTCGGATCCTTTACCGGCCAGAGAATTAAAGAATCAACCTTTCACTTTGGTTCGGCTCCTTCCTCGACCAGGGAATCAAAGAATCAACCTTTCACTTTGGTCCGGATCCTTCCCCCGGCCAGAGGATCAAAGAATCAACCTTTCGCTTTGGTTCGGATCCTTCCCCTGACCAGAGAATCAAAGAATCAACCTCCCACTCTGGTTCGGATCCTTCCCCGACCAGAGAATCAAAGAATAAACCTTCCACTTTGGTTCGGATCCTTTCCCAGCCAGAGAATTAAAGAATCAACCTTTCACTTTGGTTCGGGTCCTTCCCCGGCCAGAGAATCAAAGAATAAACCTTCCACTTTGGTTCGGATCCTTTACCGGCCAGAGAATTAAAGAATCAACCTTTCACTTTGGTTCGGCTCCTTCCCCGACCAGAGAATCAAAGAATAAACCTTTCACTTTGGTTCGGATCCTTCTCCGACCATAGAATCAAAGAATCGACCTTTCACTTTGGTCCGGATCCTTCCCCCGGCCAGAGAATCAAAGAATCGACCTTTCACTTTGGTCCGGATCCTTCCCCCGGCCAGAGAATCAAAGAATCAGCCCACCCACTTTGGTTCGGATCCTTCCCCGACTAGAGAACAAAAAGGAGACCTTTATCTTCAGCTCTCATAGCCCGCTTCCCAATATCTTCGGCTCTTGCAGCTCGCTTCCCAATTCTGGCTCTCGTAGCCTGCCAACCTTTGGCCTTCGTAGCCTGCTTCCCAATTCTGGCTCTCGTAGCCTGCTTCCCTTTGGCTCCCGTAGCCTGCTTCCCCGATCTTTGGTTCTGGTAGCCTGCTTTCCTTAATTTCGGCTCTTGCAGCCTACTTCCCAATTTTGGCTCTCGATGCCTGCTCCTCCAACTTTCGGCTCTTGCAGTCCATTTCCCAATTTCGGCGCTAGCGGCCCGCTTCCCAATTTCGGCTCTCACAGCCTGCTTCCCCAATTTTGGTTCTTCTGGTCTGCTCCCCTAATACCTTTTACTACCACTACACTTATACGTAACGACAGTATGTTCTTATGTAAAAATAAAAAAAATAAAAAAAAGAGACCAAAAAAGAATGCTTGATTACTTTGCTTGCATGCTTGCCTATAATATAGAATAAGACACATCCTTGGAATTTTCTAGGACCTTGTTTCCTTGCTAAATAATGTCACCCCGATTCTGCATGCATGTGCGTCACGGCATACGCTCGAAGGGAACCCAATTATGGCGGGTGCACAAGTCAAGGGGAAGAGTCATGGCTAAATTGTTAGGCCCAACTCATAAAATAAACCCAAGGCAACACTACCACACTTCACATGTAATGTGCTCAATGGTCTTCAACCATAGGGATTGCCCGACTTTCTTCTTAGCACTCTACGGATGCTTGAATTCCTGCACTCGCGTGAAAGGTAATCGTGAGGAAAAAGCTGCCTACCCCCACTTAAAAAAAAAAGAAAAAGAAAAAAAGAATGAATAATAGAAAAAAGAGAGAAACGTGAATCTGAGTAGCCGGGAATCCCCATTGAGACACATGAGGAGACTCGTGCGAAAAGGTGAAGTGAAATTCAATAAGGATGAAGCCTAGTAGCCGGGAATCCCCATTAAGACACATGAGGAAACTCGCGTCAAACGGTGAAATCTGCAATAAAGTTATGAAAAGGACGAATCCTAGTAGCCGGGAATCCCCATTGAGATACATGAGGAGACTCGCGTCGAACGGTGAAATTCGCTACCAAAATAAATAGCTGGGGGCTGTGTGAAGCTACCGAAAGTCGAAAGCCTGAAACTAATGTGTAGGCGCTAGAGTAACCCTCGAGTGTTGCTTAGAAAACTTGCATATCACAATGTTTAGGGCCTTTTGCTCACACGTTTGCTCCTCCACTCCACAGAGGATTGCCTCGGGTGAAATGCGTGAATTTAAGCCGTGCATGCAAGACATGTGATATCCTCTTGATGGGTGCACCACCCCTTAGTTGTGCTGTGTGGCCCACACTACATTTGCGAATTATGGGCGTTGTCCCTATCCCATCCCCTATAGAGGGAGCTACCTTATATGTATTTATGTTATGCTTGCTGATGGATGCCTGCATGCTTGAATAAAGGAAATAATAATAAAAAAAATAAACTCAATTTTGGCCATTGTGGCCTACTTTCCCAGTTCTGGCTCGTGCAACCCAACCATTGGCCCCCATGGCCTACTTCCCGTCTCTACGGCCTGCTAACCTCCCAACTTTGGGTTCTATAGCCAGCTTTCCCAATTGCAGCCTTTGCGGCCTACTTCTGCAACATCAACTCCGGCCCTCATGGCCCACTTTTACAGCCGGTACCCCCGGCGCATTGAAGAACATCAAATCCTTTCACTCTGGTTCAGGCTTGTCGCCCAGCCAGAGAACAAACAGACCCCTTTCACTCTGGATCGGACCTTCCGTCCGACTAGAGAACAAAAAGATCCCTTCACTTTGGCTCGGACCTGCCGTCTAGTCAGAGAACAAAAAGATTCTCCCCAATCTAGATCAGACCTTCCATCCGGCTATAGAACAAAAAGATCCTTCTACTCTAGATCGAACCTTCCGTCCGACTAGAGAACAAAAAGATCCTTTCACTTTGGCTCAGACCTACCATCTAGTCAGAGAACAAAAAGATTCTCTTCAATCTAGATCGGACCTTCCGTCCGGCTAGAGAACAAAAAGATCCTTCCACTCTAGATCAGGCCTTCTATCCGGCTAGAGAACTAAAAAGATTCTCTCCACTCTAGATCGGACCTTCCGTCCGGCGAGAGAATGAAAAGATCCTTTCACTTTGGCTCGGACTTGCCGTCCAGTCAAAGAACAAAAAGATTATCTCCACTCTAGATCGGACCTTCCATCCAGCTAGAGAACTAAAAAGATTCTCTCCACTCTAGATCGGACCTTCCGTCCGGCGAGAGAATGAAAAGATCCTTTCACTTTGGCTCGGACTTGCCATCCAGTTAGAGAACAAAAAAAATTCTCTCCACTCTCGATCGGACCTTCTGTCCAGCTAGAGAACAAAAAGATCCTTTCACTTTGGATTGGACCTACCGTCCAGCCGAAGAACAAGAAGAATTCTCTCTACTCTGGTTCGGATCTTCTGTCCAGCCAAAGAATTAAAAGACCCTTCATACAGCTGGTACCCCGGGTGCATTAAAGAACAAAACAACCTTTCACCCTGGCCCGAGCCTGCCATTCGGGTAAGGAATCATCCTCTTTTCCTTGCGCTAACACTAGCCCATGTCAGCGACTTGACCACCCCTCCGTCCCTTCGGGGTCACGAACAATCCTTTTGATTTGGACCTTCCGTCCAGGTCGTTACATGAACAAACTCTCCTCCCCGTCCCTTTGGGCGATGAATCCCTTTCAATTTGGACCCACCGTCCAGACCGTTAAAGGAATAAACCCTCCTCTCTGCCCTCGTGGCTCACTTCCCAATTATCAGCCCTTGAGCCGACAACTTTAAATTATCAACCCTTAGCCGACAGCTATGTCATTATCAGCGTTTAGCCGACAGCTATCCAAAGTTGTTCATAAAAAGAAAGAGAAAAAAAGAAGAGAAGAAAAAAGAAGAAGAGGAAAAAAAGATGGGAAGAAGAAAAAGAAGGGAAAGAAAAGAAGAAATAAAAAAAAGAGAAGACGAAGAGAAGAAGAAAAGAGAAGGAAAAAAAAAGAAAGAAGAGAAAAAAAATCATCACCAAAGCCTCCGAGGGATGTCGACTCGTCAAGTCCCGCCGGAGATCAAAATATTTTCAGTCCCACCAACGCATAAGACCAGTGGCCCAGACCTTTTTTCTGGTTCCATGAACAAAGAGACCCTTGCTTTGGCACTAACCCCATGCCAATGAACAAACCACGTCAGCTCCCGGCACCCTGTCGGCACTAATGAAGAGAAGAAGAGACAGATAAACCATGTCAGTTCCCGACACCCTGTTGGCACTAACGAAGAGAAGACAAGACCAACATGCCACGTCAGCTCCCGGCACCCTGTCGACACTGATGAAGAGAAGAAGAGACAAATAAACCATGTCAGTTCCCGACATCCTGTCGGCACTGACGAAGAGAAGAAAAGACCAACATATCATGTCACCTCCCGACACCCTGTCGGCACTGACGAAAAGACAAAGAGACCAACAAATCAGGTCAGCTCCGGACACCCCGTCGGCACTGATGAAAAGATGAAGAGACAAACAAACCCTATCAGCTCCCGACACCCCGTCGACACTGATGAAGAGAAGAAAAGACAAACAACCCGTGTCAGCTCCCGACACCACGTCGGCATCGATGAACAAACCTGTGGCCCGGTCCTTTCGCCCGGTTCCATGAATGAAAAGACCCTTGCTTTGGCACCAACCCCGTGTCAATGAACAAACCACGTCGGTCTCCGACTCCCTGTCGGCATCGATGAACAAACCTGTGGCCCGAACCTTTCGTCTGGTCCCACGAATAAAAAAGACCCTTGCTTTGGCACTAACCCTGTGCCAATGAATAAACCATCTCAATATTACAACTCCCAGTCCCACCGATGAATAAACCCTTGGCTTGGACCTTCTGTCCAAGTCGATGAACAAAAACAGCCTCTTTGCTTGGCTCGGACCCTCCGTCCAAGTCGATGAACAAAAAGAACCTCCTTGATTGGCTTGGACCTTCCGTCCCAGTCGATGAACAAAAAGAACTCCTTTGCTTGGCTCGGACCTTCCGTCCAAGTCAATGAATAATAATAAAAAAAACTCTCTTGCTTGGCTCGGACCTTCCGTCCAAGTCAATGAGCAAAAAAAAAGAAGAGAAACCTCCTTTGCTTGGTTCGGACCTTCTGTCCAAGTCAATGAAAAAAAAGAGAAAAAGAAAAAGGAGAAGGGAACTTCCTTGCTTGGCTCGGACGTTCCGTCCAAGTCAATGAATAAAAAAAAAAGAACTTTCTTGCTTGGCTCTGACCTTCCGTCCAAGCCGATGAACAAAAAGAACCTCTTTGCTTGGCTCGGACCTTCCGTCCAAGTCAATGAATGAAAGACCCCCTTTCCTTGGCACTCATCTCGTGCCAATGAATAGACCACGTCAGCTCCCGACACCCTGTCGGCACCAACAAATGAACCCTTCGCTTCGAACGTTCCACCGGAATGCATAAAATTCTTTTCACTCCATCAGAGCTCTTTCATAAGCCTTCGGCTTGGACCTCCCATCCGAGTCGATGAATGAACAACTCTCCTAAACCCGGCACGAGTCACCAACTCCCCCTTGGGATTGGCCTCATATAAGTTGTTTTGGGCCTTTTGCCTGAGACGACGCATAGACCCTTCGTTCTCGCTTCGGTATTCACCCCATGCCGATGACTAAACCCCCACTCTGACATCTCAGTCTGCGGGCATATGCGGTGAAGCGATCCCCTCATCCCTTCGCTGAAGGAGTGAGCGCTTTCCCGTGAATTTGCACCGGACTAGCATCCCACTGGCTCGGAAGAACAGACGACATGTTGAAGAACTCTACACTCGCGACCCCGCGCACTCGTCCCTCGCTTGCGCCACCCGCGAGTGGGGGGCATTTATGGACGCCAAAAATATGACGATGATGATCATGGCGACATTCGCGTCTATACATTTGAGCGCGAGTCGAAGATAGAAATTCCGAATAAACCTCATGCCTCACCCGATCAGGACGAGAACTCGCTTGGTGGTCCGCTACCCGCTAAGGAAGCCCCCTAAGCAGAAGATACAGATACAACGCTCCGACCGGCCATGCCGAGAGCTGAATCAGAGAAAAGTCGGGAACTCCGGCACAGTCTCGGCACGCACCGAAAGTCACGCAAAGTCTGGGACCGAGTCTCGGAGGCTGCGAACAGAATGTTACGGAGGCCATACATCGCAACTGTAACATGCCGGGAATGCCAACATTCATATAAACGGCCTCAACTTTGAAAGGAATCCGTTTGGTGCTTAAATAGGCGCGATATGCACTTAAAACGGCGCCACTAAGACCGGCGCACCCCTTTCCTCTTTATTCCTTGGTTGGTTGTTAAACCGACGCCCCCCTTGCATTTTGGGTTAAACCGGCGCGCCCCTTCATCTTGGGTTAAACCGGCGCGCCCTTTTCCCCTTCATCATGGGTTAAACCGGCGCGCACCCTTTCCCTTGCATTTCAGCTTAATCCGGCGCACAAACATGCCATCCCATCAAAACCCCGATGCTCTGTTTCATTTAAATGCGGTGCGCAGAAAGCATTTAATGTTTTGAAGCCATGCCTTCACCCCGTTCGACAGCAAAGCGGCAGTGATGACAGCAGCAACAGATCCTCCCGGTAGATCTATGAATATCCCATCCTCGGATGAGCAGTAGCGTACGGCACAAACCGGCAGCGTCCAGCGTAGCACGTCGATTTCAAACCTTGACGCGGACGAGGTGAAAGTGGCGGGAACACTCCTGAATGCCCATTCTATAAAATGGCAAGTCTGAAGAAGGAACAGGTTCGGTTGGTTCATTGGGCTGATGGCTGGCCATCGAAGAGAAGAAGAAGAAAAGAGAAAAGAAGAGGCTTCGTCCCCGTGCCCGTGAGGTGAAGAAGAAGAGAGTGAGCGTGAGAGAAGAGAGGTGAGCTCGGAGGGGGAGGAGCTTGTGCTCCGTTCCCCCCTCCCCTGCCAATGTATTTCTTTCCTCTTTCTCTGATGTGTTTTCGTTCCTTAAGGGCAGATCCCCTCCTGTATCTTTTTTTCCCTTTCCCTTGCGGATGAATAAAAGGAATGATTTTTTTGATTGGCATGAGTAGTGTTCTACCGCCTTGATCTCCTCCCCTTTCTCTCGGTTCTCTTGTCATCTAGGGACCTTGGAGACCTGCCTCTCTGTGGCACGGCCTTCAGGGGAACCCGTCAGGGGATGAACATTCATGGCCTCTCATGGCATACACCCGTCCCGCCTACGAGATCATCACCCTGAGTTGCTGGAACTCTTGAAGGCTGGTCCTCGAGTCTCCACAGGCACTTATGGGTTAACGGAGGCCTCACTCCGAGTTTTGAGGTTCACCCTGGAGCTTTGCTCCGTTTGGTGTTCCCCTATTTGTCTCTGGCAAGCCTCAGTCCGGGGGAGGTGCTACCCATTTTTCTCTAGGAACAAACGAATCAGGCTATTCTCTGAGGGCCAGAACATCACATGTTGGCCGCCTCTGAACCAAACCAAACAACCCTGCACAATGAACACTTCTAATAAAACATTCATATTTTCATGCTAATCCACCTTAATAAACAACTAAAACACTTTATCTTCCTCCCTATCAACTTAATCCACCAATTAAATGAATAAACCAATCAACAAGTCAATCTGTGGGTTGAAGAAACAAGAAACAGAGCCAACAGAATGAAAGAAAACCTCATAGAAGCTTAACCCGGCGCGCCCTAATCCGGCGTGGGCTAACCCGGCGCGGTACCCCCCCCCCCCCCCGCGCCGGTTTAGCTTCACACTCAAAAACTCCCTCCATTTCCTGACGCTCTCCCCGGCGCGCCCCTCTTCCTTCATGGCCATTAACCGGCGCGCCCCTTGGCATCCCTCTACCCGGCGCGCCTCCTTGAGCCCCCTTAATCCGCCGCGCCCCACTTTGGTGTCCCTTTTCCGGCGCGCCCCTTGAGCTACCTTAATCCGGCGAGCCCCTCCTTTGTAACACCATAACCGGCGCGCACCCCTCCTTTGTAATACCTTCACCGGCGCGCCCCTCTTCTCTCGCGCTCACCTCCCTTCGCCGGCGTGCTTAAAAGAAAGAATAATTAAACAAAACAAAGAGTTTTGAGCTAATGAATAAAACTAATAAAAAGTTTCCCCCTTCCATAATCAAATTTTTGTTCCGGGGGTGCTGCCCCCGGAAACCCCTGCAAGGGGCGCTGCCCCCTTGACCCCCGCGACCTGACCGCGCAGGTCGATCCGCGTGCGAGGGCGCACGTTGGCGAGTTCGGGCTTCACACTTAACAATCCGCTTCCCTCGGACTGTGTATGAAGAGAAAAAAATGATGATGCCCCACTAGATCAGACTTGGATCTCGGGAGCCTTCCCCCGAATGTGACCATGATCCGATCTTATTCCGGGCCGATAGTTCGTTAGCCTGACCCGTCTTTTTCGGGATCCGATCCCGCACCCACATTAAACTTGCCGTACCTACGGCAGACATCCGTACGGTTTTATCGTCATCCTCGACGCTACTAATACGGACTTCCGTCCGAATAATGAATGGTCCGTTAGTGACCGACATTCATAGACGGCATCCACCTGCTCGGGGTGTGGTGTTTCCTTGACTGGAGGTGGGGGTTCATGCGGGTATGAAGAGGCAGAAGGCTGACTCATGGGGGGTTGATATGTGGAGGTATATGGATATGTGGAGGTATATGGGTGTGGGGGAGCGGAAGGCCGACTCATGGAAGGATATGTGGTGGAGGGCTGACTCAGGGATGGTGATGGATAGAGGCGTATGTGGGCGTAGAAGGTGGAGAGGACTCGGGGTCAAGGGAACCTAAAAGTTGTTGGTGGATGAAGCGGGCTCGGCTATAAAGCTGTTGCCAGGAGGTGATGTCATTCAAGGCTAAGATGAACCGATACTCGGGCGTTGCATTAGAAATGATCATTTTGATTTGCTCTCCCTCTGGAATATGCCCCGGGACTTGCGCAGCTAGGCGACACCAGCGGTCGACGAAGGTAGAGAACTCCTCGTCAGGCTTCATCTTCTCATGGGCCAGATCAACTATAGAATACTTGGGCCCAACCTGGTCTTGATACTGCTGAACAAATTTCTGTTGAACGGCTTGAAAATTCACCACTTAATCTTGCGGCAATGTAATGAACCAATCCCGAGCCGAGCCCTCTAGAGACAGACCAAATAAATAAGCCATCAAGCGTTGGTCATGTCGGAATTGGGCCGACTCACAAAGAAACTCCTTCAAGTGCACATAGGGGTCACCGGCTCCACCATAGCAGCGATAAGTAGGAATTTGTGAACGCGGTGGAAGTTGAAGACCTTGGATTGCGAATGGGACACTCAAAGAAGTTTGGGGATCAATCTGGTGCTGAAGTTCATCAAGCCTGCGCTGAGTTTGAGCAATCATCTCCTCGATGGGGAGAGACTGAGAAGGATGCAAGCTAGCCTGAGCAAGAGAGTGTGAATTTGGACCAGCATTATGGTATTGGGCTGGATAAAGGGATCTAGATTGAGAAGAGGGGAAGCCCATTCCAGGAGTGGCATGATACATGGGCCTAGAAAAATCATGAACATGAGAATAAGGACCGATTGGGCCAGCAGCAACATGGGGCCCATTAAGAGAATAAGAGGGCCCGTTAAAGGAAGGGGCCCCACTAAGAGTAGAAGAGGGAGGCCCGTTATCATAATAAGGCCCATTAAGATTAGCAATGAACTTTTGGGCCTGGACTGGGGCCGTTTGGCAGGCGACAAATGATAAGTGGGTCACATGATTTGCTTGCGGGTCGGAAGGGCCACGAGGAGATGGGCCCGCGTGGGAAGACGAATCTACACGGGAATAAGAAGATGGGGAAGAAGAAGGGTAATATACAGGAGAAAAACGGTGCTCCATGAGGGCAAATGGAGACTTTATACAGGAAAATCAGGGAAATACAATGAGGGAAGTAAGGGCTCAAAGGAGGGGGACTGACTCAATAATGCAAAGAAAAAGAAATGAAAAAGAAACCTAGGACAATGAGACTAGACAAATGGACATACAAAATGGACTACCTAAATGGGCCTAACAATAAAACCTATATGGATGATGGGGGATGCAACACAAAATAACACAAGTGGGCTTGGACAAGCTCACACAACACAAATAATATGAAGGATTTCACCCAAGTCAAACAAGTTAATATGATGGGAAGTATTTTATTGTCAAAGTTTTGAGTGGGCCTTTAAATATTTTAAATTTAAGATTAATTCCCTCAAGATAGGTATCCTATAGAGAATAAGGTCCAAACTTTAGGTTGACTAGGGTTAACTCCTTCACAACGTATGTAAATGCAAGCCTATGGGGTGGAAAGGTACAACCGGCCCGGCGTCCGTGTGGGAATCCACGGCTCGCGGGGACTTATGGAGGTCCCGGATAAGATCACCTAGTCGAGCCCAAGGAATATGGGAGCGAGAGGATCACTTACCGAGAGGGAATGCAACTACAATATGGCAATATGCATGACCCTATGTGCACTGGAGTGCAAGGAATTTCTAGCCTAAATCTAACAAATCAAGATATAATGAACATATGTGAACATAACAATATGGATGCAAACAAAGTGAACAATATGAGCATGACACTCTATCTAAACATGGACATACACATCAAAATCGCAGCAAAGCATGAGACAAGTGATGGGCACTAGATGTCCCACCGTGATCGCCAAAAAAGGGTGTAGATGTGGAAAATATGTAGCGTGGTGTCACAAGTCACATAGGCAAGCATATGTGCATAAGTGATAACATAATGTGCATATCAAGTGAACATCATGAACATGTGACTATGTAAACATGGTAGCATGATCATACAACAAGACAAAAGTGATAAAAGATGTAAAAGAATGCCGTGATTGCCACCAAGGAATGACAACGCCAAAAGAATATAAAATACTAAGTGTGTTGTGTACCTTGGAAAAAGAGGATGATAGCGCTCAATATCAAGATGCGGGGTTTATGTAGATTACCTCTCCTTGCCTTCCAGCCAGCTAGAAGGTAAGGGCCTCACTTTCTATGATTTCCTGCGAAACAAACACAAAACAAGAGGCAAAACCCATTAGAAAATGCTAAGTGTAGAAATATGCCCAAGTGCATAAAGTAGCATGAAAGATTGAGGGCAAACTTACCGGGGGAGAGTTTTTAACCCCTATTGAAGGATGCAAACAATAGGTGTGTATATTGTGATGAGATTAACATGAAGAAATTGATTTAATATGCCATGATGAACATAGATAAACAAGATGCAAAAGTGCATGCCACAAGAAAAACTGTGCAAATAATGTAAAGTGGGTGCAAAGACTGATGCAAACAGTAGGGCAAACGATGTCCAAATGAAAAGAAATTTACGATGATAGAAGACTTGAGTGTTGTAAAGAAGTAGGAACAAGAATCACTCAAAAAGGAGGTCGGGACAGAAAGTTATGACACCGGAGATTTGGGAAAAAATATAGATTTTGCAGAAAATTAAGAACAATGCACAAAATGGACTCAAAGAATGATGAATATCTCACAAGATAGAACACCAAAAGAAGAAAGAGTGGATGCTATGGAAAGGTGGGAGTGTTGTGGTAAAACTAGGGTAGAAAGGAGAGTTTAAAACGGGGAAGAGACCAGTGAAAAACGGGGTGGAAAACACAAGAAAATAGAGCGGTGCAAAACATGGGAGGAAAATGACTAAGTATAAAAACGGAATGATCAAGCAAAACTCATGGACAAAATATGCATGAAGATGACAAGGTAATGAGCCCAAAAACCAAGGAACACAAAGATTATACTTCCCTCTAGAGCCTGGAGTTGAAAGGGAGGATAAAGAGTGCCCCACGGCCTCGCACCGGCGACGCAAACATGCCCCCGTCGCAAGAAATCTGAGTTTCAGCAAAGTGCAGAACAGTGTGATGAAACCTCAAAAGTAGGGGCTTGGAAGAGGGAGAAAAGATATGAGAAATAAGGCAAACATATAATGAAAACGAAGCAAATACTCCCCTCTTCAAGATGGAGTTGAGGGAGGACGAAAAGGATGAAGCATGACTCCACACCGGCTTGATGAACAGGCCCCCGTCGCGAAGTTGTAGCAGAAAATCAGTAAACTGTGATGATTTGCCAAAAGTAGGGGTGAAGTTAGGAGGGCAAACGATGATGAAATCAAGCAAATAAGGAACCAAAACGAAGCTTATACTTTCCTCTTCAGGCTAGGGTCGAAGGAGCATGAAGAAAATTCGGCATGGCTTTGCTGTCGCCTTGAAAACACGCCCCCGTCGCACAGGAAATCTGGGCAGGTTATATAGAAAAAGTGGTGAAACCCCCAACTTTCTCCCACGATTCCAGAAGATAGAGTCCACCAAATCTCGAGATCTCTGGATCATTCTCGAGATAATAGTCAAGATAAGACGTAGGAACAAACATGACTCTTTTTGGTTGAAGATTGTGGAAGTTATGGCTCTTGGAAGAAGCCTCTGGAACCTAATCTGTAGGGTTTTTTGGTTGCACGAAAAGTAGAAAAACCCGATATTGTGGCCACGATTCCAGGAGATATAGCCCATCAAATTTTTATTTCTATGAACCAAATTAAAGATAATACAAAGGGCTAGAAGTAGGAAAAAACGGGGATCCATTTGGATAAGTATTCTAGAAGTTATGGCCGCCGCAAGATAGCCACATCGCGCAGGTTCGTGGAGATAGAGTCCAGAGCAGGCTGGACTCTTATTGGATAAACGGTCGGACGACTGACCGTTAATGGTTAAACGGTCGTCAACCGACCGTTTGCAACAATGAACGGCCACTAACACGACCGTTTAAGGTAGACCTTGCGTGACTTTGGAAATTGGATTATATCTCCCAAATGGTGCAGATTTAGAGAAAGTGGTAGAAGACAAAATTATAGATAACTCAAAAATGAACAACTTTTATGAAGAAAGTAAGATGAGAAAATGATCAGAAGAGAGAGAAAATAGGGCTAGAAGAGAGAGAAAGAATATCGGGACATAGGTGAACAATGCAGTCTGCCAAAAAATTGTAAATAACTTGAAATCAATGCAGAACTGGCCAAAGACGTAGAAGAAGAAATTGTAGGGATTTGAAAGATGAACAACTTTGGTGAAGGACACATTTTGAAAAGAGGAAAGGAAGGGGGTGAAAAAGGACCATTTTCAAGACTGCGCAACGAAAGGGGGCTGAATGCTTGAGGGAAGCCGGCCTAAATGGGCCGTAAGGCGACTTTGAAGGCAGGAAGGTGACAAGATAGGCTCCAGGGCTCTATGAAATAATGATCTCCAAGGTTCAAAAGGAATAGAATAATGAAATGGGCTCGAAATCCATCCAAGAATGGCTCCAAAATAATGGGTAATTCGGGGTATCAAAATGATGAATAAGAGAAATGACTCAACTTGCAGGCTAAAAACGGGTGTCAACACCCGGGTCCGCCCAGATCATGGTCATTGCCTGAGGCCTATAGCCCGCTCCCTCTGAGCATATACTGGTTCTGGGATCTGATCCCGGGACATCATTCCATTGCCCCTTGGCACCGGAAATACTGACGATGCCCACGCAAGCCTGGCTTCGACCGCGGGGGGGGGCCCACCGCAGTATGGTCGTAGCTTGATCTTGCACCGGGCGGAGAAACTCATCGGTATCCGACCGCTCTAACCAGGATTTAACGGAATGTCTCATATCCCTTTAGACAATAAATTTGTCGTACCCGGCATACATATGCTCCGATTTTCCTGTGACAATTACACGTTTCTCAAAATGGACACTCGTCCGAACATCAAATGGTCAACACATGACCGACACGATCTCGAATGCTTTCTTCTCACCCTCGTACGGGGATTTCAATGCTTCCTAAAAGACTTTCCATGTAACTAATTTTCTGGCCATAAGGCCCCTTTTCCCGGCGATTAATCAAGGGTGTTACCCTCTCCGAGGGGATGTAAATGACGCCGTGACCTTTATGGCACGGCGGGTTCCAGTCCCGACACGAACCACACAATCGTCTGATTAGTCAGATCGAGCGCACAATAAATCGTCACATTTGTGACTGGCACGCCCACGCACTTAATAAATGCCAAAACGTAAATAAACAATGATTTTATTAAATAAAAAGTGCGTCCACATCTCCTAACTTCGTTTGCTTCGTTTGTATTTGTCATGGGTGCAGATATCATGCCATCTGGATCCTCTTCCTCCTCCCGTGCTATGGTGACATGGAGGGATGTTTATTCTTTGGACAGAGGCCATGGCAAGCTAGCCATAGTAGAAGAATCTTCTGATTCAGAGACCGAGATGGTGGACACGAACCGCCTGCTGATCATTGGCAGTGATTCTTTCAAATATGAACGCCCTGATGGCTCCAGGGTGGATCATCCCAAGGACAAGCATCTGATGTCCTTTCTGAAGCAGTTCAATCTTCAGGGGAAGTGGGATATGTTCCTCGTCCGGAAGGCTAAGCTAGCACTGCTTGAGGGATGGGACAGCCTCACCGACTGTGTTGTAAGGGGAAGACCCATATATCTGCCAGGTGAACCCAGGAAGTGGGGTGTCATTCTTGGTCTTTAGGAGCTGTCTCCACAAGACGGGATGCTGACTAGAGCCCCTGAATTCATCCCTACCAGATGGAATGAGACTGCGGGCCGCGTAGACCGGGAGAAGCCGTCTTTTAGTTTATTCTTGGCCCCACTAAAGTGGGGGTATCAAGATGAGCCGTTCATGTTAGACTGTCTGGCAGTTCGGTTCAAACACAATATTTCTATGGGATGGTTCGCCGATCTGAAGGCCACCGACGCCCATGCTTTCAGGCCAGGAGTAGTAGAATTCACAGACTTCATCTTGCAGCATTATGCACCTATCTTGATCAGAACAGGTGTATATCACAGTGTGTATGCATCAAGGTACCGCTACCCCATCTCGAAGGGTCTTTGTTGCGGTATGGTCGAGGTGTTCTGCCCGGACTACAACACCTTCTACACTTCAGAAGGAGAGACATCATTGGACCTTTGGAGTCTCTCGCAGCTAAGCGGCCTCCCTATTGATGGGAGCCGTATGAGGAAGTTTGTTGGCCAGACTGGCTAAAGGACCAGACAGACGGTGAAGGGCGATACGTGACTGGCTTCGCCTACCGCTATCTGATGAAGGCGTATCGCAGCCTATGCCGTTCTTCGCATGACGCCAATGGGGCACAGAAGCCTGGAGAGAAAAGACGTGTGCGGATGGGCACATGGCTTCAACATTTCTTCAGAGGGGAGCAAAAATACACAGATTTCCCCTCGGTGCTGCCGGCTCCTGTTCAGCGGAAAAAAAGAGTCCGGTGGCAGGCTGCTTTCCCCTCGACTTCGGAGGGAGGATAACCAGAAGGGCCCAATCCTAAGGGTGTGGACGTAGTCACTCACTGTGCAGCATTTTTGACCTATTGCATTTGCTCCTTCGCTCTCCCACAAGGTGACGAGAGCGTGATTAGGGCAGAGGCTATTTATCCTGCCTGCCTGATGGCTTGGGGCATGAAGCTCTCGCTTTGCCCTGATGCACTATGTTTGATATACAAACTGCTGGGAGACCTGCACCGCTCGCGCCTTCCCAGGAGCCTTCGGAGGGTTGGCCTATTGCATTTCTTTAACGCCAAGGTCTGCACTCTTTTCCCAGAGGCTGCTCCTCGATCACTCCAGTCGGCACAACTGGTACCCAGGATGATAGAGTTTGCCAGTGTTGAGCCGACCCGAGTGGCGGACCAGCTCTTTGCTATTCGCGGGAAACTCACAAAAGTTCCACTAGATTCTCCATGGGTCTTGCACTTTTGGAGTCTGGCAGCCCACTCGAGTCCTTTGGTGAACAGGATGAGGGAGTGCCGTCTGAGAGAGGTAGAGGAATATGTCCACCCCATTTCTGACGCCAATTGCACTAGACCGATCCTGGAGTCAGAGCTGATAGATTGGGCGCTGTCCATAGGGCTGAGCGTCCTGGTTTTTCGCAAGAGCGGCATCTTGTGGCTGGAGCCTTATTATCCTTTCCGATTCAGTCGGAATTTTGGCTATGACCAGCATATTCTAGCTACTTCCACCCAATTTGCGCTGTCGAACAGGGCCCGAGTTGGCCAGGTGTCGAATGACGAGGCCTGCATTTGGTGGGACTATTTTCACTACTGAGAGGCGGTTTCATTCAGAGTTTCGGTCCCCGCGTGCTTTCTACGTGTGACTCAGAATACATCAAATGGTGGAATGCATGAAGGGGCTTTTATATAAACTCGAGGAGAAAGTGCTGGGTTGTTGCAGAGTGTAAATTTCTAGATTCCTAGCCAGTGCCTGCTCTGGATATCGATCCAGTTTACCTGAAGAGGTTGAAATCTCGGACGAACACTACAGTGGCAAACTATCTGGAAGCGCGGAAAGCTGCCAAGCAATGTTCACCCAAGGTGGAACCAAAACTGCCTGAGATCAGCAAGGATGGTTTCTTGAAGACGCTTCAGGGCGTGTGCCGCGTGAGTAGCGAGCGACTGGTCCTCCAGCAAATTCCGTTGCCAGTGGAGGAGCCAACACCTTCTACAGCTTCTTGGCGTCCTGAGAACGATCGGCTTTACCCCTACAGGACTTTCATCAGGGGAGAAGACCGACGGCCAGAGCTTTATGAGGGCACTCCCTGGTTGTTTGGGCTGCTACGCTCCCACGAAATTTCAGTGGGTGGCCATAGTGAAAGTACATTGGGCCAACACGTTCTTTTATCTTTCAAGTATGCCGAAGGATGGGGGCTAGACCACCTCGGCTTGTATTACCATCTATCTTCACGCAACCATGAGGACCTTGCATTGCTGGCCGAGCAGTGTGAAGTGATAGGGGACATATGCTGGCTGGTTCGCGAAGCCGCTTCCAAGGACAAGGAGCCTTCGATGTTCTACTGGCCACTTTCTCCTTTTTACACGGGACCAGCAGGTATCTTTCTTTTTATTGCCTTCAGCTTCGGGTTTTCCTATTTGCTGTTGTGTATGTCATCTGTCCTTCTTTTGCCTTCGCCCGTGTGCAGTTCAGCTTTCTTCGGAGGAGACTAAGCATTTCAGGGAGCTGTTGATAAAAGCTCAGAAGCCGACATATTTTGATGTTCCGAAAGCTACCCCAACTACGACACCACTTCCTCCAGGTGATTCACGGAAGCGGACGAGGTCTCAAGTCCGGGAGGCTGTCACTCGAGGGAAGCGGGCCTGTCAGAAGAAGATTGCGGACCCAGCACCAGTGGTCGCCCTTCCGAGAGTGGTCTCGTTTGAAGAGTTTGAGACCTCTCATCCCTCAACTTGCGTGACCCGAGGTATGCTTCTCATCTTGTGCTTAGTCGTCGCCCTGGGCAACACAGGTCAATTCTTATTCTTGCAAACGTTGCTGCTTCGTCTGCAATGGCTGCGCAAGCGGCTGGCACCTTTGCGGGAGCCGGGGAGAGAGAGGAAGTGGTGCAGACAGATCTGCCCTCTCCCACGCCTAGTCACAAGATAGACGGTAATTGATGACCCATCTAGTCGCAGACATCTATAGTTTCATGTCCCCTGTGCTCACATGGGCGCTTCCTTTTCTTCGTCTTCAGTCAAGATTCGTCAACCTTCTCCCCCAGTCGTGGAATCAACCGAGGGAACCTTTGCGGAGCCAGGGATAATTCCAAGAAGTCGATCCACTCCCGAAGCTTGCTCTCCTGTTATCCCTGTCACAGAGTCGGCTGAGCAGGCCCCGATCGAGCAAGAAGCTTTGGTGGGAGGTCTTCTGGGTGAAGGCCCACCGGCTTTGAGAGAGAAAGAACCGTTGTTGGTTCAAAGTTCACCCTCGTCGGAGCAGGTGGACTATCGCAGCGGCTCGAGCGATGAGGATTACATTTTGACGGGTACATAGGGTGAGGATGCTGCGGTGTCTTCTGCCTATGAAAGTGACTTTACAACCTTCAGTCCTCCTCGGCTGACGTTGAGTAGCTTTAGACCACCAGGTCCTTCAGTGGGAGAAGGGCCGGAAGGGATGGAGATAGTAGCTCCCGTTGCTGCGGACTTGAGCTTAGTGCCGACCGAGGTAAGAGCTACACTTTCCAGTCTTGTGCTTATTCTCTTCTGGCCATTATGCTGGTCTTTCGAGATTCTTATGCTCTCTTTTTTTTGCAGGCTTTTGCTAGTCAGGCCGAGGTCACCTTACCGGTGATAACCGTGAAGATACCCCTGCCGCCTCTTAGCGCATATCCGCATTTGTTCCCACCGGTCTTGAGGCCCATAGCCCTGCTGTATCCGAATGATTATATGATAGTAGCAGGCTGGGTGGCAGTAGAGATGGTCGTCGGGTGTGAGCCGCCAGCTGTGGCTTTGGAGCAGCAGTAGCTTGTCATTGCCGATGAGCCACTTCAGAGTGAAGAGGGCCTCCCTCCGGCAGAGGAAGGCAAAATTGTAGGAGAGGTGATCGGGAGCTCGCCGACCCCAACTCTTGCCATCGAATCATCATTGGTGGTAGGCAGAGATGCCGGAAGTGGCGACCAACTGCTCCGTGCTATCGAAGGTCAAGATGTGGTGTTCTTGCCCGAGGTTGGGAGAGAAGTAGCTATCATCGACAGTCCCGCTGTTGCATTGTCCGCGGGGAATAGTCTTGGTGCGGGTGCCTTGCAAGATATGCCATCCTCGTCTTCTGCGCCGGGCAATGATATTTGGGCTGCCGTTGACAGTCGGGTAGAATTTCAACTCTCGGATACGCCGTCACTTGGTTTGCAATCCCCGAGTGATCTAGTATGGCAGTATTTGGAGACATTGCGGGGGACCGTGATAGCTCACCCCGAGTTGACTTATGCACAGTTGAGGGGTCTTGCAGAACACCTCTCCCGTTCTTTGCTGGCTTTTGGCTGCCCTATGGAGGATTGGGTGCAGCGGGTAGTTCTGCTCCTGAAGCATGTGAACCGGAGAGAGTTCATCGTCCACAGCTTGATAGATCAAATGGCGGCCGTAAAACTTGAAAGGATAGAGTGTCAGGCAGCCTCTCAGTCATTGAGAGGAACTGCCCAGTAGATGCGGTATGCTGTCGATGATTCTGGCCAACGCCGGACTTCTTTGAAGATTTGGATAGCTGAACTTCGTGCCGAACTTGACCGGGCTGAAGCAGAACTAGCACTGTCCGACCAACTGTGGGTTCAGCACACAGAGGTGGCTGAGCTGGCAGAAGGGCAGGCCACATTGCTTAGGAGAAATTGGTGCGAGTGCAGGATGAGGAAGACCATCTACAGGAGCTGGCCCGCTACCCGTCCCTGGGGCTGCTGGAGTTCGAGGACATCTTTCGCCACTCACTGCAATAGCTCCATTGTTTTTCTCTTCTCTCTTTTTGTGAACTTCCACGTATTGCGGGAATGTATGCCCCGAGTAACATGTATTTCCCTCTTGTGTTTGAATGGAAACTTCCGTTCCCTTATCTTGTACATTTGCTTGCTGAACAAATTCATTTAATCCGGAGTATGTCAGTCGCTAGGGCAGGAGAGCGCTCGCACCTTCAGGGAAGGAGCGAGGGGTTCACTCCACCACGACGCAACTTCCCCTCGGGACCACTGATCCCTCTGGGCCGAGCACCGGGGAGTAAGGAGAGAGGTTTACGGGCCACCAAGGGTCTGAGGGTAGAAATAGGAATTTATTTGTGGACTTTGCCGAAGGTGGAAAAGGTTCATGGTAAAGGGAGGTTTGCCCATAGACACGGACGTAAGGTCCGGGGTGAGGGAAACACTGACCGATCTTGTCGATGATGACAAGGGTCAACAGTAACTCATTCATCGGCATTGGGTGGACGCCGAAGCAAAGGTAGGTAAGGCCCGGGTTAAGGGAATATTGATCGGTCTTGCTGATGGTGACAAGGTCCAATTAGTAACTAGCTCATTGGCATGGGACAAATGCCAAAGCAAAGGTAGGTTCACAGGTGCAAAGCTCACACGGGAACCCTTGTAGGAATTAAGTAACAAATGAGAGTATGACATTATTATTCCATCATCATCATTCGCTCCTTTTTTATCACTTTTTTTTATCACATTATTGACTTAAGCGCCCTTGCGGGTTTTCGCTGAAGCCAGCCCCCTCTTGCTTTTGCCCACGCGCCCTTGTGGGTTTTCACCTGGCGGGGTACCCGATTTTGACTGTGGCGCCCTTTCGGGTTTTCACCGCAGCTAGGTTAGAGCCATTTTTGCCCTTACTCAGAATGTTCGAATAAGTCTGGCGAGGCACCTCTATTTTAAGCCTCATTTTTTTAATTCATCATTTTCTCGCGCTTGACTCACACAAAAAATTCCGGAATGGAGGGGAGTCAAAGGGATATTGACCGGTCTTGCCGATGGTGACAAGGGTCAATAGGAAGTCGACCGATCTTGTCGATGATGACAAGGATCGATAGTAACTTGTTCATCGATATTGGCTAAATATCAAAGCAAGGGAGGGCTTATTCATTAACGAGGACGAAAGGTCCCAATTAAGGGCAACATCGACCGGTCTTGCCGATGATGACAAGGGCCGAATGGAGGCTTGCTCATCGACATTGGTTAAATGTCGAAGCAAAGGAGGGCTTATTCATTAACGAGGACGAAAGGTCCAAGTTAAGGTAAAGGTTGACTGGTCTTGCCGATGATGACAAGGGTCGAAGATTAACTTGCTCATCGACATTGGTTAAATGCCGAAGCAAAGGAGGGCTTATTCATTAACGAGGATGAAAGGTCCAAGCTAAGGGGCAAGTCGACCGGTCTTGCCGATGATGACAAAGGTCGAACCGATACTTGTTCGTCGGTGGGACTTTTAAAGGAAGACTCCGTTCTGACCCTGCAAAGGGTCCTCTAGGTGGAGGATGTATCATCATTATTCATCATTCATCAGATTACTGACTTAAGCACCCTTTCAGGTTTTCGCCGAAGCCAGCCCCCTCTTGCTTTTGCCCATGCGCCCTCTCGGATTTTCACGTGGCGGGGTACCCGATTTTGCCTGCGGTGCCCTTTCGGGTTTTCACCACAGCTGGGTTAAAGCCATTTTTGCCCTTGTCCTTGTATAGGATCAAGACTGGCGAGGCACCTCTATTTTAAGCATCATTCATTCATTTATTTATTTATTTATTCTCATTATTTTGAACTCAATTCTCGGGACACAGTCGGGCTTGAGGAGACACTGGCCGACCTTGTCGATGATGACAAGGGCCGTAAGGAGGTAGACCGATCCTGCCGATGATGACAAGGGTCACGAGGAAGTCGACCGATCTTGCCGATGATGAGAAGGGTCGCAAGGAAGTTGATCGATCTTGCCGATGATGAGAAGGGTCGCATGAAAGTCGAACGATCTTGCCGATGATGACAAGGGTCGCAAGAAAGTTGACCGATCTTGCCGATGATGACAAGGGTCGTAAGGAAGTTGACCGATCTTGCCGATGATGACAAGGGTCGTAAAGAAGTTGACCGATCTTGCCAATGATGACAAGGGTCACAAGGAAGTTGACCGATCTTGCCGATGATGACAAGGATCACAAGGAAGTTGACCGATCTTGCCGATGATGACAAGGGTCACAAGGAAGTCGACCGATCTTACCGATGATGACAAGGGTCGCAAGGAAGTTGATCGATCTTGCCGATGATGACAAGGGTCAGAAGGAAGTTGACCGATTTTACCGATGATGACAACGGTCGCAAGAAAGTTGACCGATCTTGTCGATGATGACAAGGGTCAGAAGGAGGTTGACCGGTCTTGCCGATGGTGACAAGGGTCAAAAGTATGTCAACCGATCTTGTCGATGATGACAAGGGTCGCAAGGAGGTTGACCGATCTTGCCAATGGTGACAAGGGCCAAAAGTAGGTCGATCGATCTTGCCGATGATGACAAGCGTCGAATGGAGGTTGACCGATCCTGCCGATGGTGACAAGGGCCAAAAGTAGGTCGACCGATCTTGCCGATGATGACAAGGGTCGCAAGGAGGTTGACGGATCTTGCCGATGGTGACAAGGGCCAAAAGTAGGTCAACCGATCTTGCCGATGATGACACGGGTCGCAAGGAGGTTGACCGATCTTGCCGATGATGACAAGGGTCAAAAGTATGTCGACCGATCTTGCCAATGATGACAAGGGTCGCAAGGAGGTTGACCGATCTTGCCAATGGTGACAAGGGCCAAAAGTAGGTCGACCGATCTTGCCGATGATGACAAGGGTCGCAAGGAGCTTGACCGATCTTGCCGATGATGACAACGGTCAAAAGTATGTCGACCGATCTTGTCGATGATGACAAGGGTCGCAAGGAGGTTGACCGATCTTGTCGATGATGACAAGGGTCAAAAGTATGTTTGAGAACTTTAAATCATCACTTTACTAGGTTACGCGCCCTTTCGGGTTTTCACCGAAGCCAGCCCCCTCTTGCTTTTGCCTACGTGCCCTTTCGTGTTTTCACGTGACGGGGTACCTGATTTTTCCCGCGGCACCTTTCGAATTTTTATCGCAGCCGGGTTATAGCCATTTTTTGCCCTTGTCCTGATGTAGGAACAAGTTCGGCGAGGCACCTCTATTTTAAGCCTCATTCTTTTCTTTTCTTCTCTCTTTTTTTCTCTTTTTTTTTGATTGATTCATTGAACGAATCCGGGATGAATGTGGACTCGTTTGTTAGAAACGTATGAGGGATCAAGGCTAATAAGACGTCAACTAGCCTTGCCGATGATGGCAAGGGTCGAACACAGGTTTATTCATCGACACTTGTCAAATGTCGAAGCAAAGGATAGGTTTATTAACGAGGATGGAAGGTCTAATGATGGGGACATCACCTCCCATGCCCACGTTCACAGCTCGTCTCCTCTCCCCGGTTGCATCCGGCATGGTCTAGTCATTTAATTTTGAGTCCTATGTAATTTTTATTTGAGTCATTTGATGTATTTTCTCTTTTATTTGAGTCATGTTCCTAGGTCTTGTGTTCATTTCCCTAAGTTTGAGTGTCATTAGGTTGTCTAGTTAGCTATTGGGCCCAATTCATTGGGCTTGGCCCAAGGGCTCTCCCCTACCCTCTCGGTTATTTGTCATTGAGTCAATTGTCAGGGACTTTTGTAGAAATGTGGGTTTCCCATATATAAGACCCCATTCCCCCCCATTTCAACTTAATGAATGAATCAATGAATGAAAAAAACTTGCCATTTTGAGAGTTTACACTTCTTATCTAGTGGAGAGATTCTATTTTTTGGGTGAGAAACCCTAGGGGAGAGATTCCCCACCCTTCCCTCTCTTAATCTCTCTTTTTCACTCCACTTTCTCTCTCCTCAACACCAAAATTTAAATTTTCTTCTCTCTCCTCCCTTCCCAACCACCTCCACTCCCCACCTACCCCATTTAAGCCTCTTCCCATTCCCCACAACCCTCATCAATACTCCACCCCTTCCCAAGACCCCCTCCACCAATCCTCTCCTCACCATCCAACCCCCAACTACCCCTCCACTTTCCCAAGCACCCTTCCCACTACCCCAAGCACCCCTTCCCTTCCCCAACACAACCCCCCCATTCCCAAGACAAAAAATTAACCCCACCCTTAAACCTATTTTCGAATATGCTTTCCCTCTCTCCATTCCAACCAAATTCGTAGCCCCCACTACCACCATCTATTGGACCCTCTTCCAGACCTTATTCTCCACCTCCCACACCTTAGAACACCCCCTCCAAACCCCCTTACAACTAGGGGTCACTCCCACACTCATCAACCCCCTTCCCCTTCTTCTTTCTTGGTCATTGGAAGCTACTTCGAAGTTGCAGTTTGCTGTCCAGAAGTTGCAGGTGAACCAGCAACTTGCAGCGGCCACCACGACTTTCTCCGGATGAGTTTGAAGGCACAAGAGGCATCCACAGAAGTGTCTCCCTGTCCTCTTCACAAAAGAAGTGGTTTCATCTTCATCTGAGCTGTGTGCTGCCCGGGAGCTTTGTTCTTCCACAACGGCGCAGAACTATCCCTGCTGAGTACCAGAATCGGATTAGAAGCTCTGCCACGACGAACCTAGGAGGAATCAGCCCACATGCTCTTCTACAAAGTTCTTCTTCTTCCTGTCTACTTTTAGAATCAAGAAGCGGAATTCCGTTCAGCATCGTGTGGCAGGAGTTATCATTTTTCTCCCTCAACTCCATCATCCTGCTACCCACAGTCTCCACCGATAAGTCACCAGTGTTCAGAGCTCCCTGGTCTTCTACGGCATCGTCTGGCCTCCCCGTCAATTTTTCTGCGAAGAGCACTCGTCCACGATTCCAACGCCTTTGACGGTGCTCGATTCCAAACTTGGGAGCTGCCGGGGCATCATCTGCAACCTGCTGTTGGAAACCAGGAGCTGCCAGTCCGAGATTCTACCTCCCTGTTCGAGCCTCCACCCAGGCCAGCCGCGGCTCCAGAAGAATTCTAAAAAATTCTGAGGGGTTCCAGTACCAGTCCCGAAGAGTTTCCCATAGGTCTTGCCACCAACAAAATTTTTGACCGAGTTCTACAGTAGAAACATCGACTATCTGTCCCTGTTCGGAGAGAGCAGGCAGAACCGGTGACTTCATCTTCAATGCTTTTAATCCTAGTTTCCCCTCCCCACTTGGCCGGCTGAAGGCCCCTCCCAACGTGGAGGTAATTTTGGTTGTAATCACTATTAACCCCCACCCCAAGGTCCCCCTCCTGCGAGAGGTGTAGTGTTGTAACTTCTTTGGGCAGGTCAAGCGACACCGCCGCGGCGTGTGGGGATCCACTCGCCTCCCCGCTCGCACTCGTCTCCGAGCGGGACCGGTTTCTTCAAACCGGTTGAGTAAGTGCTCACACCTCACTCCATTTAGTGCTTGTCTTTCAATATTAGTTCTAGTTCCGTTGGTTATGCGAGTGAGAGCTCGATCCTCAAGCGCCATTACCTTGAGTGATCACCGTGGGAAGAGTGCTACCGGTGCCTTCGGGCATGCTTGCATTGGAGTCATCATCAATCCGACCCTTGCATTGATTTCCCCGATCATCATGGCCACCTACTTAGCCTACTCACCACCCATGGACTTCATCCTAGATAGGGATATTACCTTTGACGGATCGCATTCTAGTGACTATCTTAGGTGGAAGGCTACCATAGAAAAGTACTTTGAAAAGACTTGGGTATATCGATCCGCGAGAGTCCGAAAGGCCAAGGGACGACTTCGAGGTCAAGTCAAAAGTAAGTGGGAACACATAGAGGGATTAAGGAGGGTTAGAAGGCAAGAGCCGATTTCCTCATGGGATGATATGAAGGTTGAACTTAGGAAGATCTACATACCCAAATATTCTCACCCCTTCTACTCAAACAGCCCTAGCCCGAGGTGCACTACCACTCCTCCATCCCCACCCGATCAACTTGATACCACCTTCAGGCCTCCTCCCCCACCACTCCCAACAAATCACTTCTCCACCATCATAACTTCACTTCGCAACCAAGTCCTCTCCCTTAAGGCCCAAATAAACCAAACATCCACCTCTCCACCAAATCCCCTAAGGGTCCCCACACTCCAACCAAAACCCCCTTCCGTAAACCTCACTATCCAAACTCAATTAGCCCCCACTTTCCCCCCTCCACAACTGGCCGATCCTAAGGGGAAGAGACCCCTAACCAACCCAGTTTTTCCAATAAGGACTACCACTCACCCTATTCTCACCACTCAAACCCAAGTGGACCCCATTTCCATCCCTCTACCTAGAACCATGTCATCCACCACCACCCAGCCCAAATCCCATCACCCGACCCACCTTCCACTTCCAACCCCAATCTTATCCCAACCTAAGCCTCCAATACTTCCACTCCCAAACCCCACACTACCAATCCCAAACCAAGTTTCCCTTTACCCTCCACCCCGGGAGCACCACACACCAACCCTCATCACCCCAAAAGACCCTCTCACCTCCTTGGTAGAAGAACTCATACCCAATTCAATAGTTGAGGACACTCCAAACTCACTCCCAACCTTGGAGGAAACCCAAGTCCAAGTTGAGAAAGAAACATCACATGATGGTCCTCACCTTACATCACCCTCTCTAGTTGGGACCAAGCTCATCTTAGGAGAACCCATTGTTAGTTGGCTAAAGGAGAGCCCAATTAGAGAGATCCGAGCCCAAGTTTTCCCTCCCATAGAACAAGACCTTCCCTTAGTGCCCTTCTTCTCCTATCACACCACAATCCAAGCATCCTATCAAGTGGAGACCTTAGAGGACCTTCTCAAGGGCATAGCATGGCAGTTAGAGATGACTAGCATGTTGACCCCTATGGTAGAACAACCTAGGAGCCTTAGCCTCCTACACCTATGCATAGGGTCTATCACCTCGGTTTGCACCATTGGTTGCTACACTAGCGACCTCCTTCTATTCCTCCCTACACCCGATGAGCCCAACCTTCTCCTCGATTTAGAGCTTCTTATCTCTGGTAGAAAGTCAAGCCCTCCACTCATGGCTGACCCACTTGCCAAGAACATTGGCCCAACTATCATGGAGAAGGATGACTTAGCACCTTTTAAGGATCTTGAGGACATGGAGTTCCTCCCCCTAGGTAACCCATTTTATGATCCATATGATCCATTCCAATGGTAGTCAAGAGACTCGTGTGACCCAAACACTTTATCCACCACCCACATTTCCCTAAACCAACTCACAATGTTTGACCCAATTCACTCCATCTTAGACCCGGGTTACACTTTGGGGGCCATAACCTTGGACCATATATCCCTAGGTAATAAGGTGGTGCCCCACCCCATGATGACCACCTTCTTAGATCCATTCGATCCTTTCCAATGGGAGTTCAAAGGTTGTCCCACACCTATACACATGGAAGTCACTTTTGGGAAAAGTATGCATGTGTCTAGGCTTTCCACACCCCTTGGCATGAACACGATGTTGGGTCCATTCATTCATATCACCCACATGTCAAGTAGAAAGTATGAGTGGTCCATATTAGGATGTCATGGTCCACCTTCATTCATCATGGGTCTTAAGCATGTCAAAGGCATTTACGGATGTCCAGGTCCTCCTATATTTATCACCAATTTACATGATAGGGCCACCTACGGGTGCCCCGACCCACCTAGGCTAACCAAAGTCTACACTGCAACATTACACGATAGGTCTACTTTTGGTTGCCCAGGTCCACCCATCACCCCCGGAATGTCTGCATTCACAACATTGCATAAAGAGATCCGCAAGCACATTAGCAAGAAGAATGTGACTTATAAAAGGCGAGCCGACTCTCATCGACGTCACCAAAAATCCCATGAGGGTGACTTTGTGATGGTAAGAACGGAGAGGCTCTCCCCGGGAGCCATCTCCAAATTGAGGCCACGTGGGGCTGGTCCCTTCCAGGTCCTGAGGCGCATTAGTGCACATGCCTATGAGTTAGATTTCCCCGAGGAATATGGGGTAAGTCCCACATTTAGTGTCGCCAACCTAGTGCCATACAAGGGACCCAAGGTGGTACCTAGTGAGGATATTGAGCATATTCCCTCCGTTGAGAGAGCACCCACCCGTGAGGAGAGTCCACCAGCCAAGAGAGCCCAGCGTGAGCGCATTGAACGAATATTGGATGAACAGGTCACTACCACCAGGAGCAAGGTATACGAGCGCTATCTCGGCAGGTGGATGGATCGGTCTCGTTAGGAAGACTTGAGGGCAGTACCACTTCTACACCCTCCAAGGAGGGAAGGACACTTACTCGACGGAGTCGAGTTCTCCGCACCCCGGGAGTATGATGGGGACATCACCTCCCATGCCCACGTTCACAGCTCATCTTCTCACCCCGGTTGCATCCGGCATGGTCTAGTCATTTAATTTTGAGTCCTATGTAATTGTTATTTGAGTCATTTGATGTATTTTCCCATTTATTTGAGTCATGTTCCTAGGTCTTGTGTTGATTTCTCTAAGTTTGAGTGTCATTAGGTTGTCTAGTTAGCTATTGGGCCCAATTCATTGGGCTTGGCCCAAGGGCTCTCCCCTACCCTCTCGGTTATTTGTCATTGAGTCAATTGTCAGGGACTTTTGTAGAAATGTGGGTTTCCTATATATAGGACCCCATTCCCCCCCATTTCAACTTAATGAATGAATCAATGAATGAAAAAAACTTGCCATTTTGAGAGTTTACACTTCTTATCTAGTGGAGAGATTCCATTTTTTGGGTGAGAAACCCTAGGGGAGAGATTCCCCACCCTTCCCTCTCTTAATCTCTCTTTTTCACTCCACTTTCTCTCTCCTCAACACCCAAATTCGAATTTTCTTCTCTCTCCTCCCTTCCCAACCACCTCCACTCCCCACCTACCCCATTTAAGCCTCTTCCCATTCCCCACAACCCTCATCAATACTCCACCCCTTCTCAAGACCCCCTCCACCAATCCTCCCCTCACCATCCAACCCCCAACTACCCCTCCACTTTCCCAAGCACCCTTCCCACTACCCCAAGCACCCCTTCCCTTCCCCAATACAACCCCCCATTCCGAAGACAAAAAGTTAACCCCACCCTTAAACCTATTTTCGAATATCCTTTCCCTCTCTCCATTCCAACCAAATTCGCAGCCCCCACTACCACCATCTATTGGACCCTCTTTCTGATCTTATTCTCCACCTCTCACACCTTAGAACACCCCCTCCAAGACCCCCTTACAGCCAGGGGTCACTCCCACACTCATCTACCCCCTTCCCCTTCTTCTTTCTTGGTCATTGGAAGCTACTTCGAAGTTGCAGTTTGCTGTCCAGAAGTTACAGGTGAACCAGCAACTTGCCGCGGCCACCACGACTTCCTCCGGATGAGTTTGAAGGTACAAGAGGCATCCACAGAAGCGTCTCCCTGTCCTCTTCATAACAGAAGTGCTTTCGTCTTCATCCGAGCTGTGCGTTGCCTGGGAGCTTCATTCTTCCACAACGGCACAGAACTGTCCCTGCTGAGTACCAGAACCAGATTAGAAGCTCCGCCACGATGAACCTCGGAGGAATCAGCCCACAAGCGCTTCTACAAAGTTCTTCTTCTTCCTGTCTACTTTCAGAATCAAGAAGCGGAATACCGTTCAGCATCCTGTGGCAGGAGTTATCATTTTTCTCCCTCAGCTCCATCGTCCTACTACCCACAGTCTGCACCGACAAGTCACCAGTGTTCAGAGCTCCCTGGTCTTCTACGGCATCGTCTGGCCTCCCCGTCTATTTTTCTGCGAAGAGGACTCATCCGCGATTCCAACGCCTTTGACGGTGCTCGATTGCAAGCTTGGGAGCTGCTGGGGCATCATCTGCAACCTGCTGTTGGAAACCAGGAGCTGCCAGTCCAAGATTCTACCTCCCTGTTCGAGCCTCCACCCAGGCCAGCCGCGGCTCTAGAAGAATTCTAAAAAATTCTGAGGGGTTCCAGTACCAGTCCCGAAGAGTTTCCCATAGGTCTCGCCACCAACAAAATTTATGAGCGAGTTCTACAGCAGAAACATCGACTATCTGTCCCTGTTCGTAGAGAGCAGGCAGAACCGGTGATTTCATCTTCAATGCTTTTAATCCTAGTTTCCCCTCCCCGCTTGGCCGGCTGAAGGCCCCTCCCTGCGTGGAGGTAATTTTGGTTGTAATCACTATTAACCCCTACCCCAAGGTCCCCCTCCTGCGAGTGGTGTAGTGTTGTAACTTCTTTGGGCAGCTCAAGCGACACCGCCGCGGCGTGTGGGGATCCACTCGCCTCCCCGCTCGCCCTCGTCTCCGAGCGGGACCGGTTTCTTCAAACCGGTCGAGTAAGTGCTCACACCTCACTCCATTTAGTGCTTGTCTTTCAATATTAGTTCTAGTTCCGCTGGTTATGCGAGTGATAGCTCGATCCTCAAGCCCCATTGCCTTGAGTGATCACCGTGGGAAGAGTGCAACCGGTGCCTTCGGCACTTCATCGGCCCCGTTGAATTGGGCTTCCAAATCCATTGGGAATCAAATCTTGGTCTTGCTGGCCCTCTACCAGCAAGGGCCCAACCCCACATCCTCCACTTGGCATCGCCAAGTCACCCCGGGCTTGGGTGAGCGACGGGAGAGCGGTGGCCCAAAATTGGCCCTTTTGATTGTGAATGTGCTTGCTTGCCTAAGTCTTAGGTTGTGTCACATCAATTGGTATCAGAGCAAGTCATTGACTTGTCTCTATCAAGTCAAGTCCTAGGGCATGCTTGCATTGGAGTCATCATCAATCCGACCCTTGCATTGATTTCCCCGATCATCATGGCCACCTACTTAGCCTACTCACCACCCATGGACTTCATCCTAGATAGGGATATTACCTTTGACGGATCGCATTCTAGTGACTATCTTAGGTGGGAGGCTACCATAGAAAAGTACTTTGAAAAGACTTGGGTATATGGATCCGCGAGAGTCCGAAAGGCCAAGGGACACTTCGAGGTCAAGCCAAAAGTAAGTGGGAACACATAAAGGGATTAAGGAGGGTTAGGATGCAAGAGCCGATTTCCTCATGGGATGATATGAAGGTTGAACTTAGGAAGATCTACATCCCCAAATATTCCCACCCCTTCTACTCAAACACCCCTAGCCCGAGGTGCACTACCACTCCTCCATCCCCACCCGATCAACTTGATACCACCTTTAGGCCTCCTCCCCCACCACTCCCAACAAATCACTTCTCCACCATCATAACTTCACTTCGCAACCAAGTCCTCTCCCTTAAGGACCAAATAAACCAAACATCCACCTCTCCACCAAATCCCCTAAGGGTCCCCACACTCCAATCAAAACCCCCTTCCGCAAACCTCACTATCCAAACTCAATTGGCCCCCACTTTCCCCCCTCCACAACTGGCCGATCCCAAGGGGAAGAGACCCCTAACCAACCCAGTTTTCCCAATAAGGACTACCACTCACCCTATTCTCACCACTCAAACCCAAGTGGACCCCATTTCCATCCCTCCACCTAGAACCATGTCGGCCACCACCACCCAACCTAAATCCCAACACCCGACCCACCTTCCACTTCCAAGCCCAATCTTATCCCAACCTAAGCCTCCAATACTTCCACTCCCAAACCCCACACTACCAATCCCAAACCAAGTTTCCTTTACCCTCCACCCCGGGAGCACCACACACCAACCCTCATCATCCCTAAAGACCCTCTCACCTCCTTGGTAGAAGAACTCATACCCAATTCAATAGTTGAGGACACTCCAAACCCACTCCCCACCTTCGAGGAAACCCAAGTCCAAGTTGAGAAAGAAACTTCACACGATGGTCCTCACCTTACATCACCCTCTCTAGTTGGGACCAAGCTCATCTTAGGAGAACCCATTGTTAGTTGGCTAAATGAGAGCCCAATTAGAGAGATCCGGGCCCATGTTTTCCCTCCCATAGAACAAGACCTTCCCTTAGTGCCCTTCTTCTCCTATCACACCACAATCCAAGCATCCTATCAAGTGGAGACCTTAGAGGACATTCTCAAGGGCATAGCATGGCAGTTAGAGATGACTAGCATGTTGACCCCTATGGTAGAACAACATAGGAGCCTTAGCCTCCTACACCTATGCATAGGGTCTATCACCTCGGTTTGCACCATTGGTTGCTACACTAGCGACCTCCTTCTATTCCTCCCTACACCCGATGAGCCCAACCTTCTCCTCGATTTAGAGCTTCTTATCTCTGGTAGAAAGTCAAGCCCTCCACTCATGGCTGACCCACTTGCCAAGAACATTGGCCCAACTATCATGGAGAAGGATGACTTAGCACCTTTTAAGGATCTTGAGGACATGGAGTTCCTCCCCCTAGGTAACCCATTTTATGATCCATATGATCCATTCCAATGGTAGTCAAGAGACTCGTGTGACCCAAACACTTTATCCACCACCCACATTTCCCTAAACCAACTCACAATGTTTGACCCAATTCACTCCATCTTAGACCCGGGTTACACTTTGGGGGCCATAACCTTGGACCATATATCCCTAGGTAATAAGGTGGTGCCCCACCCCATGATGACCACCTTCTTAGATCCATTCGATCCTTTCCAATGGGAGTTCAAAGGTTGTCCCACACCTATACACATGGAAGTCACTTTTGGGAAAAGTATGCATGTGTCTAGGCTTTCCACACCCCTTGGCATGAACACGATGTTGGGTCCATTCATTCATATCACCCACATGTCAAGTAGAAAGTATGAGTGGTCCATATTAGGATGTCATGGTCCACCTTCATTCATCATGGGTCTTAAGCATGTCAAAGGCATCTACGGATGTCCAGGTCCTCCTATATTTATCACCAATTTACATGATAGGGCCACCTACGGGTGCCCCGGCCCACCTAGGCTAACCAAAGTCTACACTGCAACATTACACGATAGGTCTACTTTTGGTTGCCCAGGTCCACCCATCACCCCCGGAATGTCTGAATTCACAACATTGCATAAAGAGATCCGCAAGCACATTAGCAAGAAGAATGTGACTTATAAAAGGCGAGCCGACTCTCATCGATGTCACCAAAAATCACATGAGGGTGACTTTGTGATGGTAAGAACGGAGAGGCTCTCCCCGGGAGCCATCTCCAAATTGAGGCCACGTGGGGCTGGTCCCTTCCAGGTCCTGAGGCGCATTAGTGCACATGCCTATGAGTTAGATTTCCCCGAGGAATATGGGGTAAGTCCCACATTCAGTGTCGCCGACCTAGTGCCATACAAGGGACCCATGGTGGTATCTAGTGAGGATATTGAGCCTATTCCCTCCGTTGAGAGAGCACCCACCCGTGAGGAGAGTCCACCAGCCAAGAGAGCCCAGCGTGAGCGCATTGAACGAATATTGGATGAACATGTCACTACCACCAGGAGCAAGGTATACGAGCGCTATCTCGGCAGGTGGATGGATCGGTCTCGTTCGGAAGACTTGAGGGTAGTACCACTTCTACACCCTCCAAGAAGGGAAGGACACTTACTCGATGGAGTCGAGTTCTCCACACCCCGGGAGTACGATGGGGACATCACCTCCCATGCCCACGTTCACAGCTCGTCTCCTCGCCCCGGTTGCATCCGGTATGGTCTAGTCATTTAATTTTGAGTCCTATGTAATTTTTATTTGAGTCATTTGATGTATTTTCCCTTTTATTTGAGTCATGTTCCTAGGTTTTGTGTTGATTTCCCTAAGTTTGAGTGTCATTAGGTTGTCTAGTTAGCTATTGGGCCCAATTCATTGGGCTTGGCCCAAGGGCTCTCCCCTACTCTCTCGGTTATTAGTCATTGAGTCAATTGTCAGGGACTTTTGTAGAAATGTGGGTTTCCTATATATAGGATCCCATTCCCCTCCATTTCAACTTAATGAATGAATCAATGAATGAAAAAACTTGCCATTTTGAGAGTTTACACTTCTTATCTAGTGGAGAGATTCCATTTTTTGGGTGAGAAATCCTAGGGGAGAGATTCCCCACCCTTTCCTCTCTTAATCTCTCTTTTTCACTCCACTTTCTCTCTCCTCAACACCCAAATTCGAATTTTCTTCTCTCTCCTCCCTTCCCAACCACCTCCACTCCCCACCTATCCCATTTAAGCCTCTTCCCATTCCCCACAACCCTCATCAATACTCCACCCCTTCCCAAGACCCCCTCCACCAATCCTCTCCTCACCATCCAACCCCCAACTACACCTCCACTTTCCCAAGCACCCTTCCCACTACCCCAAGCACCCCTTTCCTTCCCCAACACAACCCCCCCATTCCGGAGACAAAAAATTAACCCCACCCTTAAACCTATTTTCGAATATCCTTTCCCTCTCTCCATTCCAACCAAATTCGCAGCCCCCACTACCACCATCTATTGGACCCTCTTCCTGACCTTATTCTCCACCTCCCACACCTTAGAACACCCCCTCCACGACCCCCTTACAACCAGTGGTCACTCCCACACTCATCTACCCCCTTCCCCTTCTTCTTTCTTGGTCATTGGAAGCTACTTCGAAGTTACAGTTTGCTATCCAGAAGTTGCAGGTAAACCAGCAACTTGCAGTGGCCATGTCGACTTCCTTCGAACGAGTTTGAAGGCACAAATGGCATCCACAGAAGCGTCTCCCTGTCCTCTTCATAACAGAAGTGGTTTCGTCTTCATCCGAGCTGTGTGCTGCCCGAGAGCTTCATTCTTACACAATGGCGCAGAACTGTTCCTATTGAGTACCAGAACCGGCTTATAAGCTCTGCCGCGACGCACCTCGGAGGAATCAGCCCACAAGCTCTTCTAAAAAGTTCTTCTTCTTCCTGTCTACTTTCAGAATCAAGAAACGGAATCCCGTTCAGCATCCTGTGGCAGGAGTTATCATTTTTCTCCCTCAGCTCCATCATCCTGCTACCCACAGTCTACACCGACAAGTCACCAGTGTTCAGAGCTCCCTGGTCTTCTACGGCATCGTCTGGCCTCCCCATCAATTTTTCTGCGAAGAAGACTCGTCAACGATTCCAACGCCTTTGACGGTGCTCGATTCCAAGCTCGGGAGCTGCCGAGCCATCATCTGCAACCTGCTGTTGGAAACCAGGAGCTGCCAGTCCGAGATTCGACCTCTCTGTTCAAGCCTCCACCCAGGCCAGCCGCGGCTCCAGAAGAATTCTAAACAATTCTGAGGGGTTCCAGTACCAGTCCCGAAAAGTTTCCCATAGGTCTCGCCACCAACAAAATTTATGAGCGAGCTCTACAGCAGAAACATCGACTATCTGTCCCTGTTCGGAGAGAGCAGGCAGAACCGGTGACTTCATCTTCAATGCTTTTAATCCTAGTTTCCCCTCCCCGCTTGGCCGGCTGAAGGCCCCTCCCTGCGTGGAGGTAATTTTGATTGTAATCACTATTAACCCCCACCCCAAGGTCCCCCTCCTGCGAGAGGTGTAGTGTTGTAACTTCTTTGGGCAGCTCAAGCGACACCGCCACGGCGTGTGGGGATCCACTCGCCTCCCCGCTCGCCCTCGTCTCCGAGCGGGACCGGTTTCTTCAAACCGGTCGAGTAAGTGCTCACACCTCACTCCATTTAGTGCTTGTCTTTCAATATTAGTTCTAGTTCTGCTGGTTATGCGAGTGAGAGCTCGATCCTCAAGCCCCATTGCCTTGAGTGATCACCGTGGGAAGAGTGCAACCGGTGCCTTCGGCACTTCGTCGGCCCCGTTGAATTGGGCTTCCAAATCCATTGGGAATCAAATCTTGGTCTTGCTGGCCCTCTACCAGCAAGGGCCCAACCCCACATCCTCCACTTGGCATCGCCAAGTCACCCCGGGCTTGGGTGAGCGACGGGAGAGCGGCGGCCCAAAATTGGCCCTTTTGATTGTGAATGTGCTTGATTGCCTAAGTCTTAGGTTGTGTCACATCAATTGGTATCAGAGCAAGTCATTGACGTGTCTCTATCAAGTCAAGTCCTAGGGCATGCTTGCATTGGAGTCATCATCAATCTGACCCTTGCATTGATTTCCCCGATCATCATGGCCACCTACTTAGCCTACTCACCACCCATGGACTTCATCCTAGATAGGGATATTACCTTTGACGGATCGCATTCTAGTGACTATCTTAGGTGGGAGGCTACCATAGAAAAGAACTTTGAAAAGACTTGGGTATATGGATCCGCGAGAGTCCAAAAGGCCAAGGGACGACTTCGAGGTCAAGCCAAAAGTAAGTGGGAACACATAGAGGGATTAAGGAGGGTTAGGAGGCAAGAGCCGATTTCCTCATGGGATGATATGAAGGTTGAACTTAGGAAGATCTACATCCCCAAATATTCCCACCCCTTCTACTCAAACACCCCTATCCCGAGGTGCACTACCACTCCTCCATCCCCACCCGATCAACTTGATACCACCTTTAGGCCTCCTCCCCCACCACTCCCAACAAATCACTTCTCCACCATCATAACTTCACTTCGCAACCAAGTCCTCTCCCTTAAGGCCCAAATAAACCAAACATCCACCTCTCCACCAAATCCCCTAAGGGTCCCCACACTCCAACCAAAACCCCCTTCCGCAAACCTCACTATCCAAACTCAATTGGCCCCCACTTTCCCCCCTCCACAATTGGCCGATCCCAAGGGGAAGAGACCCCTAACCAACAAAGTTTTCCCAATAAGGACTAGCACTCACCCTATTCTCACCACTCAAACCCAAGTGGACCCCATTTCCATCCCTCCACCTAGAACCATGTCGGCCACCACCACCCAACCCAAATCCCATCACCCGACCCACCTTCCACTTCCAACCCCAATCTTATCCCAACCTAAGCCTCCAATACTTCCACTCTCAAACCCCACACTACCAATCCCAAACCAAGTTTCCCTTTACCCTCCACCCCGGGAGCACCACACACCGACCCTCATCACCCCAAAAGACCCTCTCACCTCCTTGGTAGAAGAACTCATACCCAATTCAATAGTTGAGGACACTCCAAACCCACTCCCCACCTTGGAGGAAACCCAAGTCCAAGTTGAGAAAGAAACATCACACGATGGTCCTCACCTTACATCACCCTCTCTAGTTGGGACCAAGCTCATCTTAGGGGAACCCATTGTTAGTTGGCTAAAGGAGAGCCCAATTAGAGAGATCCGGGCCCATGTTTTCCCTCCCATAGAACAAGACCTTCCCTTAGTGCCCTTCTTCTCCTATCACACCACAATCCAAGCATCCTATCAAGTGGAGACCTTAGAGGACCTTCTCAAGGGCATAGCATGGCAATTAGAGATGACTAGCATGTTGACCCCTATGGTAGAACAACCTAGGAGCCTTAGCCTCCTACACCTATGCATAGGGTCTATCACCTCGGTTTGCACCATTGGTTGCTACACTAGTGACCTCCTTCTATTCCTCCCTACACCCGATGAGCCCAACCTTCTCCTCGATTTAAAGCTTCTTATCTCGGGTAGAAAGTCAAGCCCTCCACTCATGGCTGACCCACTTGCCAAGAACATTGGCCCAACTATCATGGAGAAGGATGACTTAGCACCTTTTGAGGATCTTGAGGACATGGAGTTCCTCCCCCTAGGTAACCCATTTTATGATCCATATGATCCATTCCAATAGGAGTCAAGAGACTCGTGTGACCCAAACACTTTATCCACCACCCACCTTTCCCTAAACCAACTCACAATGTTTGACCCAATTCACTCCATCTTAGACCCGGGTTACACCTTGGGAGCCATAACCTTGAACCATATATCCCTAGGTAATAAGGTGGTGCCCCACCCCATGATGACCACCTTCTTAGATCCATTCAATCCTTTCCAATGGGAGTTCAAAGGTTGTCCCACACCTATACATATGGAAGTCACTTTTTGGGAAAAGTATGCATGTGTCTAGGCTTTCCACACCCCTTGGCATGAACACGATGTTGGGTCCATTCATTCATATCACCCACATGTCAAGTAGAAAGTATGAGTGGTCCATATTCGGATGTCATGGTTCACCTTCATTCATCATGGGTCTTAAGCATATCAAAGGCATCTACGGATGTCCGGGTCCTCCTATATTTATCACCAATTTGCATGATAGGGCCACCTACGGGTGCCCCGACCCACCTAGGCTAACCAAAGTCTACACTGCAACAATACACGATAGGTCTACTTTTGGTTGCCCAGGTCCACCCATCACCCCCGGAATGTCTGCATTCACAACATTGCATAAAGAGATCCGCAAGCACATTAGCAAGAAGAATGTGACTTATAAAAGGTGAGCCGACTCTCATCGACGTCACCAAAAATCCCATGAGGGTGACTTTGTGATGGTAAGAACGGAGAGGCTCTCCCCGGGAGCCATCTCCAAATTGAGGCCACGTGGGGCTGGTCCCTTCCAGGTCCTGAGGCGCATTAGTGTACATGCCTATGAGTTAAATTTCCCCGAGGAATATGGGGTAAGTCCCACATTCAGTGTCGCCGACCTAATGCCATATACAAGGGACCCACGGTGGTACCTAGTGAGGATATTGAGCCTATTCCCTCCGTTGAGAGAGCACCCACCCGTGAGGAGAGTCGACCAGCCAAGAGAGCCCAGCGTGAGCGTATTGAACGAATATTGGATGAACAGGTCACTACCACCAGGAGCAAGGAATACGAGCGCTATCTCGGCAGGTGGATGGATCGGTCTCGTTCGGAAGACTTGAGGGCAGTACTACTTCTACACCCTCCAAGGAGGGAAGGACACTTACTCGACGGAGTCGAGTTCTCCGCACCCCGGGAGTATGATGGGGACATCACCTCCCATGCCCACGTTCACAGCTCGTCTCCTCACCCCGGTTGCATCCGGCATGGTCTAGTCATTTAATTTTGAGTCCTATGTAATTTTTATTTGAGTCATTTGATGTATTTTCCCTTTTATTTGAGTCATGTTCCTAGGTCTTGTGTTCATTTCCCTAAGTTTGAGTGTCATTAGGTTGTCTAGTTAGCTATTGGGCCCAATTCATTGGGCTTGGCCCAAGGGCTCTCCCCTACTCTCTCGGTTATTTGTCATTGAGTCAATTGTCAGGGACTTTTGTAGAAATGTCGGTTTCCTATATATAGGACCCCATTCCCCCCCATTTCAACTTAATGAATGAATCAATGAATGAAAAAAACTTGCCATTTTGAGAGTTTACACTTCTTATCTAGTGGAGAGATTCCTTTTTTTGGGTGAGAAACCCTAGGGGAGAGATTCCCCACCCTTCCCTCTCTTAATCTCTCTTTTTCACTCCACTTTCTCTCTCCTCACCACCCAAATTCGAATTTTCTTCTCTCTCCTCCCTTCCCAACCACCTCCACTCCCCACCTACCCCATTTAAGCCTCTTCCCATTCCCCACAACCCTCATCAATACTCCACCCCTTCCCAAGACCCCCTCCACCAATCCTCTCCTCACCATCCAACCTCCAACTACCCCTCCACTTTCCCAAGCACCCTTCCCACTACCCCAAGCACCCCTTCCCTTCCCCAACACAACCCCCCCATTCCCAAGATAAAAAATTAACCCCACCTTTAAACCTATTTTCGAATATCCTTTCCCTCTCTCCATTCCAACCAAATTCGCAGCCCCCACTACCACCATCTATTGGACCCTCTTCCAGACCTTATTCTCCACCTCCCATACCTTAGAACACCCCCTCCAAGACCCCCTTACAACCAGGGGTCACTCCCACACTCATCTACCCCCTTCCCCTTCTTCTTTCTTGGTCATTAGAAGCTACTTCGAAGTTACAGTTTGCTGTCCAGAAGTTGCAGGTGAACCAGCAACTTGTAGCGGCCACCACGACTTCCTCCAGACGAGTTTGAAGGTACAAGAGGCATCCACAGAAGCGTCTCCCTGTCCTCTTCACAACAGAAGTGGTTTCGTCTTCATCCGAGCTGTGTGCTACCTGGGATCTTCGTTCTTCCACAATGGCGCAGAACTGTCCCTACTGAGTACCAGAACCGGATTAGAAACTCTGCCACGATGAACCTCGGAGGAATCAGCCCACAAGCTCTTCTACAAAGTTCTTCTTCTTCCTATCTACTTTCAGAAGCAAGAAGTGGAATCCCGTTCAGCATCCTGTGGCAGGAGTTATCATATTTCTCCCTCAGCTTCATCGTCCTGCTACCCACAGTCTGCACCGACAAGTCACCAGTGTTCAGAGCTCCCTGGTCTTCTACGGCATCGTCTGGCCTCCCCGTCAATTTTTATGCGAAGAAGACTCGTCCACGATTCCAACGCCTTTGACGGTGCTCGATTCCAAGCTCGGGAGTTGCCGGGGCATCATCTGCAACCTGCTGTTGGAAACCAGGAGCTGCCAGTCCGAGATTCTACCTCTCTGCTCGAGCCTCCACCCAGGCCAGCCACGGCCCCAGAAGAATTCTAAACAATTCTGAGGGGTTCCAGTACCAGTCCCGAAGAGTTTCCCATAGGTCTCGCCACCAACAAAATTTATGAGCGAGTTCTACAGCAGAAACATCGACTATCTGTCCCTATTCGGAGAGAGCAGGCAGAACCGGTGACTTCATCTTCAATGCTTTTAATCCTAGTTTCCCCTCCCCGCTTGGCCGGCTGAAGGCCCCTCCCTGCGTGGAGGTAATTTTGGTTGTAATCACTATTAACCCCCACCCCAAGGTCCCCCTCCTGCGAGAGGTGTAGTGTTGTAACTTCTTTGGGCAGCTCAAGCGACACCGCCGCGGCGTGTGGGGATCCACTCGCCTCCCCGCTCGCCCTCGTCTCCGAGTGGGACCGGTTTCTTCAAACCGGTCGAGTAAGTGCTCACACCTCACTCCATTTAGTGCTTGTCTTTCAATATTAGTTCTAGTTCCGCTGGTTATGCGAGTGAGAGCTCGATCCTCAAGCCCCATTGCCTTGAGTGATCACCGTGGGAAGAGTGCAACCGGTGCCTTCGGCACTTCATCGGCCCCGTTGAATTGGGCTTCCAAATCCATTGGGAATCAAATCTTGGCCTTGCTGGCCCTCTACCAGCAAGGGCCCAACCCCACATCCTCCACTTGGCATCGCCAAGTCACCCCGGGCTTGGGTGAGCGACGGGAGAGCGGCGGCCCAAAATTGGCCCTTTTGATTATGAATGTGCTTGCTTGCCTAAGTCTTAGGTTGTGTCACATCATCCAAGTTAAGGGAAAATGTTGACCGGTCTCGCCGATGATGACGAGGGCCGAACACAAGTTTGTTCATCGACATTGGTTAAATGTCGAGGCAAAAGATAGGTTTGTTCGTTGACAAGGACGTAGGGTCCAAGTTAAGGAAAATGTCGACCGATCTTGTTGATGATGACAAGAGTCGAACACAGGTTTGTTCATCGGCATTGGTTAAATGCCGAAGCAAAAGATATGTTTATTTATTAATGAGGATGTAAGATCCAAGTTAAGGGAAAGGTTGACCGATCTTACCGATGATGGAAAAGGTCGAACGCATGTTTATCCATTGACATTGGTTAAATGCCGAAGCAAAAGATAGGTTTATTTGTTAGCGAGGACGTCGGGCCAAGTTAAGGAAAATGTCGACCGATCTCGCCGGTGATGGCAAGGGTCGTGAGGATGCTGAGGAAAAGATCTCTGGTGGGACTTACGGCGATCGTCCTTTTTGGAGTTTCATTGGGATGAGGGTGAAGAGGAACTTTAAATTATCACATTACTGGCTTAAGCGCCCTTTCGTGTTTTCGTCGAAGCCAACCCCCTCTAGCTTTTGCCCACGCGCCCTTTTGGGTTTTCACGTGGCGGGATACCCGATTTTGCCTGTGGTGCCCTTTCGGATTTTCACCGCAGCTGGGTTAGAGCCATTTTTGCCCCTGTCCCAATGTAGGAACAAGGCCGGCGGGGCACCTCTATTTTAAGCCCCATTTTTTTATCATCATTTTTTTTAGAGTGAGAAGATGAGGATGGGTCAATCATGCGATGTTTGACCCCGTGTAGTAGCATATGGCAGTTGGCTAGGGCACGCAGCCTTGTGTCGAGAAAAGAGGGTTTATTCATTAGCAAGGGGGTAATGCTAATGCAAAGGATAGATTTCATGCCGATTTGGGCGTAAGGCCCACAATGGCGATATTGTAAGAAGGTCGGCTAGGACACAAAGTCTTGCACCGAAAAAAGGGGTTTATTCGTTAGCAAGGGGGTAATGCCAACGTAAAGGATAGATTTCATGCTGATTCGGGCGTAAGGCCCATAATGGCGATATTGTGAGACGGTCGACTAGGACACGAAGTCTTGCGCCGAAAAAAAGGAGTTGATTCATTAGCAAAAAGGTAATGCTAATGCAAAGCATAGATTTCTTGCCGATTCAGGCGTAAGGCCCGTAATGGCGATATTTGTATTATATATTATTATTGATATATATTTTTTGAGAGCTCGGCCAGGGTGGAGTGCCACTAGACCAAGGTAGGTAGAGCTCAGTCAGGGCGGAGTGCCACTGGACTAAGGTAGGTAGAACTCAGACAGGGCGGAGTGCCACTGGACTAAGGGAGGTAGAACTCAGTAAGGGCGGTGTGCCACTAGACTAAGGTAGGTAGAACTTAGCTAGGGCGGAGTGTCACTAGACTAAGGTAGGTAGAACTCAGTCAGGGCGGAGTGCCCCTAGACTAAGATAGGTGGAACCTAGCTAGGGCGGAGTGCCACTAGACCAAGGTAGGTAGAGCTTAGCCAGGGCGGAGTGCCACTGGACTAAGGTAGGTAGAACCCAGTCAGGGCGGAATGCCCCTAGACTGAGGTAGGTAGAGCCTAGCTAGGGCGGAGCGCCACTAGACTAAGGTGGGTAGAGCTTAGCTCGGGGGGAGTGCTCCTAGACTAAGGTGGGCAGGGCTTGGTTAGGGCAAAATGCCACTAGACCAAGGTAGGTATAGGTCATTATGGGAATGTCAGTTGAGCTATGTTGTACAGCTTTATATGTTTTCCATTAAGGGGAGAGAACTGGATGACTCCTTTGTGATCTACAAGGACGTACGCACCCCCTTCATATACTCGGTGGACAATGTATGGCCCGACCCAGTTTTCAACCAACTTCCCCTTGGGGTTGGAGGCCATCACCTCTCTTCTTTTAACCATTACCAGGTCACCTTTCTTGAATTCTCACCCTTTCACCAGCTTATCGAAAGCACGGCCCATGCGGGCTTGGTAGAGTTGAATATTTTATTGCGCACGGAGACGCTTTCCTTCGAGCTCAGCGAGCTCTTCCAGTCTTCTTTCCATATTAGTCTACTCGCTGCTGACCAACCCATGCTGGATGGCGATTCGCAATGAGGGAACCTCTAATTCAATTGGCACCACAGCCTTTGAACTTTACACGAGGGAGTAAGGTGAGCAGCCAGTCGGGGTTTTATAGACTGTACGGTAAGCCCAGAGTGCTTCGTACATCCTTTCTTCCCAATCTCTTTTGTTAACCTTGATAGTCTTTGCCAGTAGAGTACATAGTGCCTTGTTGAAGGCTTATGTAAGTCCGTTGGCTTGAGGGTAGTAGGGAGATGATGCTCTCCAATCAATCTTGTATTTGTCGGCTAGTCGATACACCTTCTAATTCTTGAAGTGACTACCGTTGTCCGAGATGATTCGGCTGGGGATTCCAAATCGGAATATCATATTCTGTCGGAAGAATCTGGCGACCAGTTCCCCGGTCACTTCTCTTAGTGCTATCACCTCTGCCCATCTGGAGAAGTAATATGTAGCTGCTAAGATGTATTTGCATCCTGATGAAGATGCTGGTAGCGGTCCTACCACGTCCGTACCCCATTGAGCAAACTGCCAACTTGGGATGATAGGATGAAGTGGCACAGGTGGCCTTCTTGACACAGTGGCATGTTCTTGACACCTCTGACAGGCTTTGGCGAACTTGCAACAATCATCAAACATAGAGGGCCAATAATAGCCCAATTTCTTTATTTCAATTTTCATTTTCGGACCGGCCTGGTGTGCCCCTATCGACCCGGCATGGACTTCTTGCATTACCTACTCGGCTTCCCCTGGAGATAAGCAGCGAAGTAAGATCTTCTTTTGGGTATCCGCCATTATCCGGAACAACATTTTGTTCCTCATTTCATAAGAGTCTTTGACTCTCAGGAGCTTCATTCTTTGCTCTTTCTCTTTTGGGAGTTGTTGGTGCTGGAACCAACGTAGGAGGTGCTCCCGCCAATCGGACTACTGGATTCCTTCTACAGCTGCCACCTCATTTGCTTGTTCATAGGCTAAGGTTTCTGTCACACTAGGGACCTGCCGCCGGTTGATAACTGTTATATTCAGGCTTGTATCTGGCGGGACCGCCAAAGAACTGGCCAGCTTTGCGAGGGCGTCTGCTTGAGCATTCTATCCCCGGTTGATGTGCTTGATGCTAATGAAATAGAATCTCGTCATCAGGCGGAGTGCCAGATGATAATAAGGAAGGAGTTCTTGCTTCCGCACGTCGAACTCTCCTTCCAGCTGTTTTATAACTAGCATTGAATCCCCGAATGCCTCCAGCATCTGAATTCCCATGGACAAGGCAATCTGTAACCCGATTATGACGGCTTCACATTCTGCTTCATTGTTTGTGCAGGGCTTGTTTATTGAACAGGAGGTATATATGACTTCCCCTCCTGGAGATCACAGGACTATGCTTGCCCCTGCCCTGACTCTGGATGATCCAGTTGCTGAGATGTCAATTCTGGAAGCGCCGTCAAAATATAGCTGCCATAGAGAGGGCTGCACTTGGCCGACTTCTAGGGTTTCATCTTCAGGAAGCTCTGGTTCCAGTGGACAATCTTCAGGCACCGGATGCTCAATGAAGAAGTCTGCAATGGCTTGGCATTTGACGGCCCTTTGCGGTACGTAGGAGATATCATACTCCATAAGAATCACCGCCCATTTGCCTAGGTGGCCTTTGAGGGCCGATTGAGACATGATATATTTAAGCGGATCCTCTTTGGAAATCAGCTTAACTTCATACGACAGCATATAGTGTCGAAGCTTCTTGACTGCGAAGACAAGTGCCAGACAGATCTTCTCGATATAGGTGTACCTCTTCTCAGTTCTGACCATTCTTTGACTAAGGTAATAGAGGGCTTGTTCCTTTCCTTCTTCATTATTCTGGGCTAGCATTGCCCCCATGGAGTTATATGTGGCCGCTATGTATAGAACCAGCAGCCGTCCTTTCACCGGTGCGCCCAACACTGGAGGAGTCTTTAGATAATCCTTCAGCTTATCGAAGGCTGTCTGGCATTCTTCATCCCAATAGAAAGGAACATCTTTCATCATCAACTTATGAAAGGGGTGGCATCACAATGACAAGTTGGATATAAACCGCCGGATGTATGCCAGGCAGCCTTATAGAGATCTCAGCTCTGAGAGGTTCCTTGGTGAAAGCAGCTCCTGGATCACCTTGATCTTTATGAGGTCTATTTCAAACCGCCGGTATCTGACAATGAAACCCAAGAAATTTCTGCTCGATACTCCGAACGCGCACTTCATGGGGTTCATCTTCAATTCATACTGCCTTAGCCTCTGCAAGATAACTCGAAAGTCCTACAGATGGTCTTCTTTCTTCCTGGTCTTGACTACCAGGTCATCTATGTAGCATTCGACCTTATGGTAGAGCAGCTCATCAAATATTCTGGTCATCGCCCGCTGATAAGTTACGCCGGCGTTCTTTAATCCGAATGGCATTATCTTGTAATGAGAAATGCCCTTGGGAGTTCAGAAGGCGGTGTGGACCCGGTCATGTTCCGCAATCCATATCTAGTTGTAGCCGGATGACCCATCCATAAATGACAGGGCTTCATGGCCAATCGTGGCATCAATCATGACCTCTGTTATCGTCACTGGGAAGTCATCCTTAGGGCAGGCTTTATTCAGATCTCGGAAGTCAACACATATCCGGATCTGTCCATTCTTCTTTTTCACAGGCACAATATTGGCCGGCCACGTGGTATATTGATTTTCTTAGACAAAACCCACATCAATGAGCTTGTTGACCTTCTTGCATATTTGAGTGATGAGCTCTGGCCTCATGCACCGTGGTGGTTGCTTCATCGGCTCGACTTCAGGATTTATGGTTAGCTCATGCTGTGAGACTGCAGGGCTCAGTCCTGGCATTTCCTTGTGTTTGGTTAGATGGACGCAGTCTATCTCCACAGATTGTGGATCTAGAGGGGGGTGAATAGATCAACTTGCCTAATTTAAAACTATTGTAGGTTCTAAAGCGGAATTTAAGCAAGCATCAGTAAAGCTAAATGAAAAGTGCTAAGCAAAGGGTCAACCCATGAAAGCCATTCACCATATCTTATATCGAAAGCCAGACATAAGTATGAGCGATATAATCAATGAAGCTAAGCAAAGGATACCAGCACACACAGTTCACAAGCAATCACACAAACACAATGCACACATGATTTTTTAGGTGGTTCGGTCAACGACCTACGTCCACCCCACACTCAACCGAGTATGGCTTCCTGCTGCGCAACACAGCTTACGTCCGCTGGGCTTTACAGCTTGGCCAAACAACCCGTTGATACACAGCTTCGCTGGGCACTACAGCTTGCCGACCAGAGGATCTGATCCTTTGCAACCGCTGGGGAAATACAGCTTAACCCGTCCAGTGGAGACCACCACTGCAAGACCGCTGACACACAGCTTGAAGAAACATCATTCGGAAATGAAAGACAGAATCAAAACGAAAAATAAAAACCCAAAAGCAATGTAGCTCTTAAAGAGCGAAGCTCAGCTCTGGTTTTGAACCACGAGACTGAGATACAAAATCTCTCACTCTCACCCTCAATAAGCTCTCTCTCAACTCAATCTCTCTCGATCTTTTCCTCTCTCTTTTTCTTCTTCTTCTCTATTTCTTCTTCTTCTTCCTTGTATCTTCTTCTTCTTTCTTTTCTCTCTGTGGATCGAAGGCTCACTACTGCTGAGTGTATAGACTTTCTCTTCTTCTCCTTCGATCTTTTTCTTCTGTGGAAAAAGGCTTGTTTATATAGCAGCAACAGCAGCAGGCATGTGCTCTCCACGTTTCCCGCCCAGCAATTTGGACCACGTGGCAGCATCCAATGGAGTGTCAGTATACGTATCCTTATATGGATACCTTGTCCTTCTTGGATCACGAGCAAGGTACCTCGGATCATGTGCCCCTCATTAATCTCAGTTCACGTGCTCAATGACAGCAATCTGACGTGCTGCGTCGACGCTGTCAATCAATGGCGTTAACGCAGTGAGGCATTCCAGTAAGCCATTAGCTTCGTCTCTTTAGCTGCTGCGTCGACGCTGCTCAATTGTGGCGTTGACGTAGTGGAATAGCCTGTGAAGGTCTCTGCTTTTTTTTTTAACTGCTGCGTCGACGCTGCTTGCTTGTGGCGTTGACGCAGTGGAAGATATCGCGAAGGCTTCGTCAACTGATGCGTGGACGCTTTAAGCTCCCAGCGTCGACCCTGTTCCCTTCAGCAACAAGAATAAAGACATAAGATTTAAGTATGTACATTGCAGTGTATATACTTCGTTGTATAGACTTGTGAAGGCGAATGCAACGTACAGACTTTCCCAATGTGTTGACTTCAACAAAGGAGGCAACGGCTGTATAGACTTTAAATCCTAAAGGCATTGTATAGACATAATGCACTTAAAGGCTTCATGCGAAGGAAAGCATTGTATATACTTGAGGAGTTGACGCTGCATGAAGGATGAGTTGATGCTGCATGAAGCATGGACAGTGTACAGACTTTGCCCACTTATGGACTTCATGTAATGCAAGCGAATGTGAAGACTTCAGTGTATAGACTTGAAAGTCTTGAAGCCAATGTATGGACTTGAGCAAGCTAAAGGACTGTACAGACATCGAAGACAAGGGCCGATGTATAGACTTGCCAAACAGTCCAGTGAATAGACTTAAATAGCTGAGGGCAGTGTACAGGCTTGCCACCGACCAGTGTGAACTTGCTCAGCCTGAGGCACAATATGGACTTCAACTCTGCATATCGAATGTATGGACTTCAAGTATGAAGACCATTGTATAGACTTTGGATTCTAAGATAATGTGCAGACTTTGAGTTTGAAGACCAATGTCCAGACTTCAAGTAACACTGTGGATGTACAGACTCGATGGAGCGAAGCGATGTGTAGACATGAAACTCCACGATAGATGTATAGACTTCAAATATCAAGACGCTAAGGAAGACGGACAATGTACAGACTTGCTGTAACAGTCTGATGTACAGACTTCATGAAGCTCTAGACATTGAATGCTGTACAGACTTAGCCCAATGCCTGAGACGCTAACAAAGACGGACGATGTTCAGACTTGCTGACAGACCGATGTACAGACTTTGCTCAAATGCATGAGACGCTAACTGAGATGCTGGACTCTGTACAGACTTTGAGCGATGTATGGGCTTCAAAGAAGTTGGCGATTCAATGTACAGACTTGATGAAGCGAAGCCATTGTACAGACTTGAGTGTAGCTAAAGCCTTGATCGTAGGACTAGGCTGGACTGTATAGACTTTAAGCTTCAGAACTGAATGTACAGACTTCACTTAAGAAACATAGGAGAAGACCCCAGTGTATAGACTTTGCCTTGAGCGAAAGGTAAGTGATGAATGTATAGACTTTCACGATGTGTAGACTTGAATATGTGAAAGCTACAGTGAAAGAGTGTATACACTTGACCAGATCAAGGGCAATTCGGATGTACAGACTCTGAGGTTCAAAGCCAACAGCTGTACAGACTTAGAATATTAAGACTGATGTACAGACTTCATGCGTTGACGTTGTACACACTTAGCGAGTTGACGCTGTACACACATCCAATGAAGTGCGTTGACGTTGTAACATGAACCAGTGAGATGCGTAGACTCAATTGATATGAGAGTTTCCAGTGTATAGACTCAGTCTAAACAAATCTGCTAGAGGAGTCGACCCATCCTCTGATGTGTCGACCCATGACAGTGAGAAATGCAGACAGCAGTGTATTAAATGCAAAGAACACATAGTCAATCTGATAGAGTAATTTCATCAAAACAAAAGTAGTTGCCAATCAATCAAAACAATGGTGTTGCCAATGAAATAAAGCAAGTGTCAACATCATCAACATAGAGGGGTCACAACAATCTCCCCCTTTTTGATGATGGCAACCCCATATGAAGTAGAATAGCAACAACCTATCATATAGATATATGTTTGATGAAAGACATGATGTGTTATGCAGATTGACATGCAGATGCTATGAATGCATGCAACTCACTGCCTCAAACTCTCCCTTATCATGATGCATATACATTCCCATTCCCCCTTTGGAATGAATTCAGAATTCAAACAGATATGAATTCTCCCCCTAGACATCCCTTAGACAATATTCTCCCCCTTTGCCATCAACAAATAGGAGGGAACAATTAAATGCAATGGAGGAATCAAGAGATGAACTGACTGGTATTCTAAACAGGTAGTTCATGAATAAGCATTCTAAAGCATAGAGTCTTCAGTCATATGAATTTAGAAACTGCTATCAGAAAGATTTCTGGTTTAAGAATGATAAAATTTGGAGTTCATGCACTACAAGCAATAGATAAGTTCACTGTGCATGATAAAACAATAAACCAGAATCATATTCTGAACATGTAGTTCAGTTTCATAATATCTTACTTTCATAGTCTCAAAAAAAAATATTGAGAGAAACCAAGTCATGTATTGAAACTAAAAAAATTGACACTCATGAACATTTCTTTTGAAGGAGCAGCATTATCAGTATTAGATCATTTTGAGCATTCAGGTACCATAAGTATTTCTGCGTAAGGGTATACGTTTATAGGACGCCAATACCCCTAGATACTCAACAAGATGGACCATTCTGCCTATGATCAAATTCAACAGAACTGAGTTATACCTTTTTGTATGAGGGTACACGTTTATCAGACGCCAGTTACCCCCAGGTACTCAGTGAAACCAGCCTGCTGTTTTGAACATTTTAAACAGAGATAGCTGATACACTTCATGACATGAGTGTTGTCCACTTCTTTGATGGATCACTCAGTTTCTCAGTGATTTACCAGTCATTGCTCTGCCAATATATATATTTTCAATGATTTTTAATATTTTTCAATATCTTTCTTAGCTGTCCTTTGTATGTTTCAGAGTGACTTGTTTAAGAGCAATACACATACTTAACCTCTCTAACATGATTTCAGATGAGTTTTCAGATTTCAGATATGATTAACTTTGTCTGACATGAAATAAGAAGGAGGTTGAGAGTTTTATCAATTTTCAACTTACTTATATACTGATTGCAATCTTTAAACTCCAATCATTATAAGGTTTAAACCATTACATCAGTCTTTGAACAATTCAAATTCTTATAAATGAAGAAGTCCATTTTCTACTGCTTAGAAATCAGAACTGACCAACAGATTGCCATAATGTCAGAGACAAGTATTCCGAATTAAAGGTTGAATGACTTCAAGAAAATTGAAACCACTCTGAATTTCTAGCAATACTCTCCATGTCTATATGCATGCAATTTGCTAATGAAAGGTAAGAATTAATTGAGAGAGAGCTTATGCATAGGTTATAAATGAATGATATGCAAAGACATGCAAAGACTCGACAAGCTCCCCCTGAATATATGCAATGCAGGACAGTTCTACATCCACATTCACATCCACATGATTTATCCAAGCAATCAAAAATAAGTCCACATCAGAAATTTTTTATTCACAGCAATTAAGCAATCATTCATCATGCTGAAATTTACATAAGCCAAGTTCTCTTCTAAGAAACTTAAAATTTTCATTCCCAAGAGGCTTAGTAAAAATATCAGCAATTTATTTTTCAGTTTCTATGAAATTCATTTCAATCTCATTTTTATTTACAGCATCTCTAAGAAAATGATGTTTTATCTTTATATGCTTAGTCCTAGAATGGTGAACAGGATTTTTAGCAAGGCATATAGCACTAGTATTATCACATAAAAGTGGAATGCATCCCAGATTTATCTGATAATCAGCCAGTTGGTGCTTAATCCAAAGTACTTGGGCTGCACAATTACATGCTGCAACATACTCAGCTTCAGCTGTGGATAATGCTACAGTGTGTTGCTTCTTAGATGCCCAAGACACTAGACAGCCACCAAGGAATTGACAGTAGCAACTGGTGCTTTTTCTTTCTACTCGACACCCAGCATAGTCTGTATCAGTGTAGGCTAGAAGCTCTAACTCACACTTAGCAGGATACCAGAGACCTAGTTCTTGGGTGCCTAGTAAATACCTAAAAATCCTTTTCACAGCTTTAAAGTGAGTTTCTTTAGGACTGGCCTGAAATCTAGAGCATAAACACACAGCAAATTGTATATCAGGCCTAGATGCCATAAGATAGAGAAGAGATCCGATCATACCTCTGTATAGCCTTTGGTCCACAGGTTTACCTTTAGAATCTTCATCCAAACTGGTTGAGGTACACATTAGACTAGCTATTTCCTTGAGGTTGTCCATTTTGTACTTCTTCAATAAGTTCTTTACATACTTGGACTGAGAGATGAAGGTGCCATCTTCTGTTTGTGTAACCTGCAGTCCAAGAAATAGCTTGAGCTCACCCATTGAGCTCATTTCAAATTTATCAGTCATTATTTGAGAGAATTCCTCACACAATTTGGGGTTAGTTGACCCAGACACAATGTCATCCACATAAATCTAAATGATAAGAATATCTGGATGGCTTACCTTGGTAAACAATGTTTGATCAACTATACCTCTTGTGAAGTTCTTGTTGGTGAGAAATTTGCTCAACCTATCATACCAAGCTCTAGGAGCTTGTTTTAAACCATAGAGAGCTTTATTGAGCTTGTAAACATGATTAGAGAAATCTAAACATTCAAACCCAGGAGGCTGTCTTGCATATACATCCTCATTAATTTCCCCATTTAGAAAAGCAGATTTCACATCCATCTGCTGAAGGTTTATTCCTAGAGAACATGCATAAGCCAATAAAATTCTTATTGCTTCTAACCTATCTACAGGGGCAAAAGACTCTTCAAAGTCTATTCCAAATTCCTAATTATACCCCTGAGCTACAAGTCTGGCTTTATTTTTAATAACATTCCCAGCTTCATCAGTTTTGTTTCTAAATACCCATTTAGTCCCTATGACTGTTTCATGATCAGGAGGTGGAACCAAATGCCACATCTTATTCCTGTCAAACTGATTTAGCTCCTCATGCATGGCATTAATCCAATGCACATCTTGGAGAGCACAGTTAATGGACTTGGGTTCTATGTTTGATACAAAAGCATAAGCATTCAGTTCATGTTGAATTCTTAAGTGGCCTCTAGTCCTAGGGGGGTCATGCAGATTTCCAATAACATTATCTACAGGATGATCCTTGAGATATCTAATATTTGTAATTGGACTATCATGAACTTGATTTACCTCCCCCTGAACTGTAGGCTCCTCTTCATTAAGCTCTTTATGTTCTTCTTCATCCTCGGATTTGTCTGCAGGATCTCCTTCCTTCAGAATTTCACCATTGTTTTCATTCCTGCATTGACCAACATTAGAATTTGCCAAGGATTCATCAAAAACTATGTGTGGAGATTCTTCAACAGTTTTAGAGTTCAGATTGTACACTCTGTATGCTCGGGTGTTTTCAGAATACCCAAGAAAAATTCCTGGTTCTCCTTTAGGTTCAAATTTATCAAGGTCATTTTTATCATTTATGTGAATGAAACATTTACAACCAAAAACCTTGAAGTGAGCAATAGAAGGTTTCTTACCTTTTAGTATCTCATATGGTGTTTGCTGAGTAGAAGGTCTTACCATGGCTCTGTTAATTACATAACAGGCAGTGTTCACTGCTTCAGCCCAAAATTTCCTTGGTAAACCACCTTCAACAAGAAGTGTACGACCCATTTCCACTAGGGTTCTGTTCCTTCTCTCCAGAACTCCATTCTGCTCAGGTGTCCTTGGTGAGGAATACCTGTGGTTGATTCCATTTGACCTGCAGAATTCATCAAATTGTGAGTTTTCAAACTCACCTCCATGATCAGACAAAATGTTTTCAATTTTCTGATTTGTTTTAACATAGAACTCCTGAAATTCTAAGAAAGCATCACTCTTACTAGATAAGAAATAAACCCAAGTATACCTAGAAAAGTCATCTACCATGACAAACCCAGACCTCCTCCCTGATAGGCTGACAGATCTAGTTGGCCCAAAAAGGTCCATATGTATCAGCTCATAGGGTTTGGAAGATAGATTTTGAGTTCTAGACATAAATGACTTTCTAGTTATCTTTGATTGAGTGCATGCATCACAGATTTTATTTTCTTTCTTGAATGAGACTTCAGGAAGTCCTCTAACCATGCCATGCTTATTTAATTTGTGCAAAACAGTGTAGCTAGCATGACCTAACCTACGATGCCATAAAAATGCTATGTCTTCTCTACTGGCAGTAAGGCAAAGGTTAGTGTGTTGAATTTCATCTAAATTTATCATGTAAGTATTATTTATTCTTTTTCCAAAAAATTTGACAATATCATAATCAGGCTCAAAAACCTTGCAGCATTGAGAGTTAAATAAAACATTGTAACCATTATCACATAACTGGCTGATGCTAAGTAGATTATAGGCTAACCCTTCAACCAGCATAACTGTCACGCCCCGAACCGATAGCAGCAGAAAGCGATGCTTGGAACGTGGCAAGAGACAAGTCACGATAACAAGAGTGGAAGATAAATAATCACAATAAAATACAAAGAGGCCAGACACACATTTGAGAAAATATGAACTCTTATTAATTTAAAAAGATATATTTTGACACCACTTACAATAAAAGATTCAAAATAAATAACAAAAAGAAATAACTAGACTAGCTAGACTCAAGAAAATGAAAGAGCAGACTCCAACTCTAGGTTCCAGGTTCCACTCGATCACACTGATCCATTTCCCAATGCACGTACCGATACTCGCATAACCTGAAAAGGGTTGGAAGTAGGGGTGAGCAAAAAGCTCAGTAGGAATTATACTCTATCATCAGGCATAGTTTAAGTGATTAACAAGTAAATTACAGTTTCATATGCCATGCTAATAAGAGAAATAAATGACGATATAAAGAAACAACGATAATAAAACAGATCTTGCAAGGTCAAGAAATATAAAGGAACAGAATGGTAATACTTAAGAGGAATACCAAAGATAAGAATTTACTACATGAGATTACGATAAAGAGTTGGCCATATCAAGACGATTCAAGTCATGTCAAGCACGTATGTAATTTCATTTCCACGTCCAAGTAACAGCAAGTAAAGTAACAACAAGTAGAGTATAGAACAGTGAAGAGTGGAAAGTGCAACGTAGTAGAGAGTAGTGGAGAGTAGTGAAGAGTAGTGAAGAGTAGTGGACAGTCCTAGATTTAACTCATGTCATAGTACTGGTGCCAAATGCCACACCTAGTCAATCACTTCCCCGGGGGTACACGTAGTGTTCGGGCGCTCCTCCCAGGACTAGACCGAGCCCTTAATTGTTTGCCAGGCATTGATTTCTTTGGATCAAAGATCCCACAAATCTATACTTCCACAATTTATGGCCAGAATTCCAAGGTTTGAACTATGTAGCAATAACAATTTCAAGTAGGAAGGAGATTCATTTCTGAATTTCAAGGTAAGCACAATCATCAAGAAGATTGAAAACCAAATCACAATAAGAGTTAATCGTGTTGCGCTACTATAGTACAGCAGTTAAACAGCAAGCTAATGAGCATATTAATCCTAATTACAAGCCAAATTAACAAGAATTAAGTTTTACGTTAAGCCAAGATGCCAAAAAGAATGATTAAAGATGATAAGCTAATGAACAAGATCGCGTAAGTCGTGTAGGCACGAATAACAAGCAATTAAAAAGAATTTAGTTGCATAATTAGACATTTATTAAGTGGGTTTCTATTTCACTAATTACCATTAATGACATGAAAAAGAATGCATTAGAACCAGTATTAAGTCACTCTCTGAGGGGATAAACGGTTCAGACTGGACCTTATATCCCCTGGGCTTAAACAGCTTATATCCCCTGGGCTTAAACAGGGCTGAACGGGGGTCAAAGGCTGAAGCAGAGAGTTGGGCGGTTCCTGTTGGGCCGCCCAAGTGCTTGGGCGGTTCTGTCTGGGCCGCCCATCCCTGGCCCTGCCAGTTGTGTGGTCCTCTGGGGACCTTTTATCCTGCCAGGGGGATATGTGGTTACTTATGGACCATTTATCTATATATTTGGTCAGTTTGGGACCGTTCATCTAGATATGTGGTCAGTTTGGAACCATTCATCCTGGGATGTGTGGTTCTTCATGAACCGTCCATCCAGGATGTGTGGTCTATCGTAAAACCATCCAAGTTATGTGGTTGCTCCGGGACCTTATATCTAGATATGTGGTTAGTTTGGAACCATTCATCCTGGGATGTGTGGTTCCTGAAAGACCGTTTATCTCAGGCCATGCCAAGGTCAAAAGTGGTCAACAGAGATGTGCGGTCAATCGTAAGACCGTCTATCCCTGGGTCGATTCCGGTCATCCCTGCCGCGTCCGATGAACGCCGGGAAGCCAAGGTTTGATAGGGTTGCACTAAAACTCTAATAACTCATGGAAATGGACTCCAAATAAGGGGTTTTTGGTATCAATGGAAATCTAATACAAAACTCTACCTATCTGTAAGGTCAATTGCATGATTAATTGCTGAAATCGAGATCTATAAAGACAAGAACACAAGAAACCCTAGTTTTGACAAGCTGTTACTAAAACGTAAAATTCTCTCAACATACAGAACAAAAATTGGGGCTTCTTATGTCAAAAGAAAGCCACTTTGATGCTGAATCCAACCATTTATGATATGGTTCATGTGGATCAGGATTAACACTTCGAAATCAGTCGAAATCAGAAGTCAACTTGGAAGAACACATCAAAACTAGGTCTAATCATGCTGTTCCTACGAACAGAAATTCTCTAAACATGCTGGATGGAATTTAGGGCTTTTATAATCAATGGAAAGAGCACGAAAAACTCTACAAGATGCATGGATCAATTTCATATTTACGTCCTGAAATCAGAACTAAATCGAAGAAGGAACAATGTTAACCCTAATCTAACATGCTTCTACTAAACCTCGAAATACTCGCAGGATACTACATGATATTTGGGGCTTTATATATCAAAAGAAAGAGGACTTCATGCTGAACATTTTCATATATGATTTGCTGTTTGAGCCCGAGAGAACCTAGCTCAATTTGATGAAGAACAAGGAAGAACAAAGGAGGAAGAAAGAAAGAAGGAAGCCGACACCCACGCACTCAACGCGAGATATCTCCCAGATCTGAAAACTTCAGCGACTGCCGCTGCAACCAAACGAAAATAGACTAGAAGGGCTTCATTTTGATAGTTTATACACGTTCTGGGATGGTCTGTGGAGAGAGGAATCGACACCACAAGAGGCGTGTTAAACAAGGCGCCGAAATCAAGGACCAAGTCCAACTCGACCAGCCGCCTCAATTAGGGTTAGGGTTTCGAGCAATTTTTAGAGGGTTATTGAAGTTAAGATCATGGCCTTTAATTTAACACCAATTTCAGATCAAATGGTTGAGTATTAAGGTCGGATTTTGTGTTTGAAGTCAAGGTTAGGTAAAGGTTGAAAAGTGTGGATTTTTCACTTAAAACATTAAATAGATCTTACTACGGATTGTTACTGGGTTAATCCCAGAAGAGAAATTTGTTACATACATTGTCAGAAACCAAATTACCATTTTTATAGATTTTTATCAAGTAGAAGAATTTTTGATAGTACTATTCCAAGGAATAAAATATTATTTAATGAAACTCACTTAAACGATAAATAGATCTAACTACATATTTTTACTGATAAAATTCAACAAGGCAAAGTTGTTGTATAAATCATTCTCTATCAATTTACTATTTTTCTAGATTTTTTGAGAAAGTCAAAATTACGCTAGCACTATTCATTGAGGAATATAATATTAATTTATGAAATTCATTTATCTAAATTAAAAATTCACTATTTCAATTAAATTTCAGATTTTAAAAACCGGGGTGTTACACCCTCCCCCACTTAAAGGAATTTGGTCCTCAAATTCACTGACTATTATCAGTTATGTGAATGTTCGAACTAAGATGATCTTACTCATTAAAATAATGTTAACTATACAATTGATGACGAAAGGAATTAGCTAACTAAGATGATCTTATTCATTAAAAATAGCATGTTAACTATATAATTAAAAGAATTAACTATAGCTAGGGGTAAAAGAGAACGATACCATATACTAAAACTACGCTTCTTCTTCTTATTACGTCGAGTTTCCTTACGTCGGACTCGCCAGCCTTTTGCGGAACCGAAACTTAGCTTACCGGAACCACTCGGTTTCATTTTAAGAATTGGCTTAAAAACTTGCAAGATAGTTATATGGTTAACCTTTCATTACCCTTACGCGTAACGCAACACAATCTTGCATATATTTTATTACTTACCCCACGATACTACCCAATCTCACCAGGTCGGGTTCTAAGACTTTAACAAGGTTAGGGGTACTATGCACCTAGACATGACCAAAACTCGGTACCTGGCGGAGATAATCGATCCGAAGACCACTCACGCAAGTATGCGATCTTCCCGAGAGGCGTAGCCTAACGTCCGGACAACATCTTTTGATATACCGGGTCATTGGGATGCAAGGCAAAACTTAGGAAGCCTAGAACTTAGGAAAACCTATACTCTTGGATAAAATCCAAGGGACTCAGGCAAGGAGACAACACTTGGACAAAATCCAAGCGACTCAGGCAAGGAGGCAACACTTGGACAAAATCCAAGCGACTCAGGCAAGGAGGCTCTGATACCAAAATTGTCACGCCCCGAACCGATAGCAGCGAAAAGCGATGCTCGGAACGTGGCAAGAGACAAGTCACGATAACAAGAGCGGAAGATAAATAATCACAATAAAATACAAAGAGGCCAGACACACATTTGAGAAAATACGAACTCTTATTAATTTAAAAAGATATATTTTGACACCACTTACAATAAAAGATTCAAAATAAATAACAAAAAGAAATAACTAGACTAGCTAGACTCAAGAAAATGAAAGAGCAGACTCCAACTCTAGGTTCCAGGTTCCACTCGATCACACTGATCCATTTCCCAATGCACGTACCGATACTCGCATAACCTGAAAAGGGTTGGAAGTAGGGGTGAGCAAAAAGCTCAGTAGGAATTATACTCTATCATCAGGCATAGTTTAAGTGATTAACAAGTAAAGTACAGTTTCATATGCCATGCTAATAAGAGAAATAAATGACGATATAAAGAAACAACGATAATAAAACAGATCTTGCAAGGTCAAAAAATATAAAGGAACAGAATGGTAATACTTAAGAGGAATAACAAAGACAAGAATTTACTACAGGAGATTACGATAAAGAGTTGGCCATATCAAGACGATTCAAGTCATGTCAAGCACGTATGTAATTTCATTTCCACGTCCAAGTAACAGCAAGTACGGTAACAACAAGTAGAGTATAGAACAGTGAAGAGTGAAAAGTGCAACGTAGTAGAGAGTAGTGGAGAGTAGTGAAGAGTAGTGGACATTCCTAGATTTAACTCATGTCATAGTACTGGTGCCAAATGCCACACCTAGTCAATCACCTCCCCGGGGGTACACGTAGTGTTCGGGTGCTCCTCCCAGGACTAGACCGAGCCCTTAATTGTTTGCCAGGCATTGATTTCTTTGGATCAAAGATCCCACGAATCTAGACTTCCACAATTTATGGCTAGAATTCTAAGGTTTGAACTATGTAGCAATAACAATTTCAAGTAGGAAGGAGATTCATTTCTGAATTTCAAGGTAAGCACAATCATCAAGAAGATTGAAAACCAAATCACAATAAGAGTTAATCGTGTTGCGCTATTGTAGTACAGTAGTTAAACAGCAAGCTAATGAGCATATTAATCCTAATTACAAGCCAAATTAAAAAGAATTAAGTTTTTCGTTAAGACAAGATGCCAAAAAGAATGATTAAAGATGATAAGCTAATGAACAAGATCGCGTAAGTTGCGTAGGCACGAATAACAAGCAATTAACAAGAATTTAGTTGCATAATTAGACATTTATTAAGTGGGTTTCTATTTCACTAATTACCATTAATGACATGAAAAAGAATGCATTAGAACCAGTATTAAGTCACTCTCTGAGGGGATAAACGGTTCGGACTGGACCTTATATCCCCTGGGCTTAAACAGGGCTGAACGGGGGTCAAAGGCTGAAGCAGGGAGTTGGGGGGTTCCTGTTGGGCCGCCCAAGTGCTTGGGCGGTTCTGCCTGGGCCACCCAAAGGGTTGGGCGGTCAGGTATGGGCCGCCCATCCCTGGCCCTGCCAGTTGTGTGGTCCTCTGGGAACCTTTTATCCTGCCAGGGGGATATGTGGTTACTTATGGACCGTTTATCTAGATATGCGGTCAGTTTGGGACCGTTCATCTAGATATGTGGTCAGTTTAGAACCGTTCATCCTGGGATGTGTGGTTCTTCATGAACCGTCCATCCAGGATGTGTGGTCTATCGTAAGACCATCCAAGTTATGTGGTTGCTCCGGGACCTTATATCTAGATATGTGGTTAGTTTGGAACCGTTCATCCTGGGATGTGTGGTTCCTGAAAGACCGTTTATCTCAGGCCATGCCAAGGTCAAAAGTGGTCAACAGAGATGTGCGGTCTATCGTAAGACCGTCCATCCCTGGGTCGATTCCGGTCATCCCTGTCGCGTCCGATGAACGCCGAGAAGCCAAGGTTTGATAGGGTTGCACTAAAACTCTAATAACTCATGGAAATGGACTCCAAATAAGGGGCTTTTGGTATCAATGGAAAGCTAATACAAAACTCTACCTATCTGTAAGGTCAATTGAATGATTAATTGCTGAAATCGAGATCTATAAAGACAAGAACACAAGAAACCCTAGTTTTAACAAGCTGTTACTAAAACGTAAAATTCTCTCAACATACAGAACGAAAATTGGGGCTTCTTATGTCAAAAGAAAGCCACTTCGATGCTGAATCCAACCATATATGATATGGTTCATGTGGATCAGGATTAACACTTCGAAATCAGTCGAAATCAGAAGTCAACTTGGAAGAACACATCAAAACTAGGTCTAATCATGCTGTTCCTACGAACAGAAATTCTCTAAACATGCTGGATGGAATTTAGGGCTTTTATAATCAATGGAAAGAGCACGAAAAACTCTACAACATGCATGATCAATTTCATATTTACGTCCTGAAATCAGAACTAAATCGAAGAAGGAACAATGTTAACCCTAATCTAACATGCTTCTACTAAACCTCGAAATACTCGCAAGATACTACATGATATTTGGGGCTTTATATATCAAAAGAAAGAGGACTTCATGCTGAACATTTTGATATATGATTTGCTGTTTGAGCCCGAGAGAACCTACCTCAATTTGATGAAGAACAAGGAAGAACAAAGGAGGAAGAAAGAAAGAAGGAAGCCGACTCCCACGCACTCAACGCGAGATATCTCCCAGATCTGAAAACTTCAGCGACTGCCGCTGCAACCAAACAAAAATAGACTAGAAGGGCTTCATTTTGATAGTTTATACACGTTCTGGGATTGTCTGTGTGACGGAATCGTCACGGGATCGACAAGCGGCAACGGTCGATCGTCAAAGCGACACCGACAACTATCAAACTATATTTGATATTTTAAGAGTTTTGTGTTATTGGGCCATGTTAGTGGGCCTAGATGTGTGTTTTCTCTTGTAGTAGAAATAAAATATCTACATCATGTGATAGTCTTTATTAAGTGTCTTTTAGTCTTCCCACTAGAGATATAATGAGTCTTAGGTGTTAGTTGAAGTTTAATGAGTGTCTTTTGATTTTCTTTGTGGAGTCCATAAATGTGTTATGTAACCACTTTTAATAAGTAATGAAGTGTTTTAGAATTATTGGAAACCAACCACATAAGGTGTGAAGCCTTGCGTGTGTTCTCCGAGAAGGAGATGGGGTGAGAAACCCCTGTCCATGGGTGAGAAGCCCAAGCTTTGGTCGTGAGAAGTGGCCCCAACCACCTCCTTTCCCCACCCCCTCCTTCCCTCTCACTCCTCTGCAACACTAACACCATCGGCCGCCCTTCTCATCCTCACCACCCCACCCTGCACCATCCTCCAATACAAGGGTCGTTCTCCACATCCAGTCTGCCCCTCCGCTGAACTCTGCTCACCCCTGCTGTCCTTGTCCACCAGGAAGCCAACCACCGAGTTCCCAGGTCCCCATAGATGTAACCCTGCCACCCAACTGCTACCTGCTCTGCCGCCTCGCCGCTGCCACCGTCAAAGCCACCGCCCTCACCGCGGCCATGAATGCAACCTCGCCGTGGCCACACCCACACCCATAGCGACCGCCATGCAGAGCCATTCTCTGCCCCCCCTCTCGTCGCAAGCCCGCCGCGGCCTCCTTCCACGTCAACCACAGCCGCCATGCGGAGCACGTTGTCGATCACGATGGCGTGCACGTGAGGACACCGGCCGGCCCGCCAGTCACCCACCCGGCTGCCGTGCCCCTGCACGCCTCCTCCACTTCCCACAGCTCAGCCACCAGCTCGACCCCCCCTCACGTATCCACTCTTCTCTCTCTCTAATACCGCCGTGGCATGCCTCTCGCCTCCTCTCTCTCCCTAACAGTCGTGAGCCAGCCCCCTCTCCTTTGCTTCTCCTCACGAGCCCACACACCGGCACCAGCCATTCTCCTGCTCCCCCTCTCTTGCAGTAGACGACCCCCCCTCAATGCTTCCCTCTCTCCCTCTCTTTCTGAACACACTCCCGCCAGCCTCTCTTCTCTCTTCTGTGCACACTCACATTCACATAACACCGGCCCCAAGCCTCCTTCCTCCCTCTCCCTCACTCTCTCAAACCGTAAGACCCGCCCCTGTTTGGAACAGGGGCACCGTCGATGCCCCCCTCCCCCTCCCCTCTCCCTCCTTTGTAGTCTCCAACCCCTCCTCTTCTCACTCCCCCACACCCTCTCTAACCACCTACTTTGCCCATCTGCTACTCAGCCATGCTACATGCAACCATCGCCGCACCCATCACCCTCTCTCACTTCCTCCGTTCTGACCAAACCCGCATCCGCTCCCTCCACTTCCCCACCTCTGCACACACACTCCATGCCTTCCTCCACATACACCACTGCACCGTCCCCACCCTTTCTCTTCTATCTCCACACACCTCCACCGGAAGTCCCCTTCTCTTTTCCCTCTCATATTCACTCTCGCGAGACCCCCCCTCTCTCCCTTCTACTGCCATTACTTCAACTCTCTCTCTAACTTCCCCTCCCTCATCTGGCATTCTCCTTCTCTCTCCCTCTCTATCTGGCTTCTACAGGCAACGCAACCCCCCCCAAGCACGACGGCACCAGGCTTCTCCTAACCTGCCCCCTGCTGCTGTTACTCTTTCTCTCTCCCACATCCCATCTCTCTCTCTCTCTAAACTCTCTGTTACGATCCCAGCATGCACCACCACGGCCATGCACCTTGCGCCATGCACCCTGCCGCTTCGGAGGAACTCGTCCCTCACCACCCTTCTTCCGCGAGCCCGCCACTAACACCGCCATGCCAACCACGGTGTCGCCCAGCCCATCTCCATTGCATGCGACCACAGCCACCAAAACCAGCAGTCCCGCCGCGGCTCAGCCGGCCTCTCTCCCGTCCAGCACCGCCATGTCATCTTCACCGGCACGGAAGCAGGCCGGCGATGTTCTCATCAGCTCGAGCCCATCGCATCGGATGTCAAGGTAGGAGCAACAATGCCACTGCGGTGCCCCCCTACTAGCCACAACGTGCCACTCTGCTGGCTGTTACAAAGCCCCATGTCAGTCACTAATCCGGGAACACAAGATCGGCATCAGTCCCTCTGAGCAGGCCGCACATGGTTTCCCCCCTCCGAGTACATTGGCGGCCCTGTCCGAGCACGCCGGGAAGCCCTCCATGTCGCCCGGCTGGTTCCCACGCCCCTCCCTGCCATGACTATCATTCCCGCATCCCATTCTCCCGCTTCTCCCTCATTCTCTCTGCTCTCTCGCCCTCATTCTCACTACTCCCTCTCTCTACGGGTGAATCTCTGTATTAAAAAAAAAGAAAGGCAGAAGAACCCCCCATTCACCTCTCTCTCTTACCTCTCTCTCTCTCTCTCTTCAAACTATTCACGTAATCCTCCCTTCCTCTATTCTCTCACTTTATTACCCCTCTAGTCTCTCTCACGTTATATGCATGCTACTGTAGCAAAAAGAAACTTTGTGTTCTCTCCGATGTGTTGTTTGAAAAAAAAATGACAAGAAAAAAATGATGAGAAAAAAAAATAATATTTCTGGAAATGAAAAAGAGAAGAAGAGAATTTCAAAAAAAAAGAGAGAGAAAAGAAGAAATAAAAAATTTGAAATAAGAGAAAATTTTAGACTCGGATGTTTGTTTCACATCAAGTGGTATCAGAGCAAGTCATCTGGTTTGTCCCAACAAGCCGGGGTCCTACAGTTTGAGATTCAAGAATCAAGGTTCGAGGTCGAACCTTCTCCAAGTGGAAGGGTTTGACGGAATCGTCACGGGATCGACAAGCGGCAACGGTCGATCGTCAAAGCGGCACCGGCAACTATCAAACTATATTTGCTATTTTAAGAGTTTTGTGTTATTGGGCCATGTTAGTGGGCCTAGATGTGTGTTTTCTTTTGTAGTAGAAATAAAATATCTACATCATGTGATAGTCTTTATTAAGTGTCTTTTAGTCTTCCCACTAGAGATATAATGAGTCTTAGGTGTTAGTTGAAGTTTAATGAGTGTCTTTTGATTTTCTTTGTGGAGTCTATAAATGTGTTATGTAACCTCTTTTAATAAGTAATGAAGTGTTTTAGAATTATTGGAAACCAACCACATAAGGTGTGAAGCCTTGCGTGTGTTCTCTGAGAAGGAGATGGGGTGAGAAACCCCTGTCCATGGGTGAGAAGCCCAAGCTTTGGTTGTGAGAAGCGGCCCCAACCACCTCCTTTCCCCACCCCCTCCTTCCCTCTCACTCCTCTGCAACACTAACACCATCGGCCGCCCTTCTCATCCTCACCACCCCACCCTGCACCATCCTCCAATACAAGGGTCGTTCTCCACATCCAGTCTGCCCCTCCGCTGAACTCTGCTCACCCCTGCTGTCCTTGTCCACCAGGAAGCCAACCACCGAGTTCCCAGGTCCCCATAGATGTAACCCTTCCACCCAACTGCTACCTGCTCTGCTGCCTCGCCGCTGCCACCGTCGAAGCCACCGCCCTCACCGCGGCCATGAACGCAACCTCACCGTGGCCACACCCACGCCCATTGCGACCGCCATGCAGAGCCATTCTCTGCCCCCCCTCTCGTCGTAAGCCCGCCGCGGCCTCCTTCCACGTCAACCACAGCCGCCATGCGGAGCACGTTGTCGATCACGACGGCGTGCACGTGAGGACACCGGCCGGCCCGCCAGTCACCCACCCGGCTGCCGTGCCCCTGCACGCCTCCTCCACTTCCCACAGCTCAGCCACCAGCTCGACCTCCCCTCACGTATCCACTCTTCTCTCTCTCTAATACCGCCGCGGCATGCCTCTCGCCTCCTCTCTCTCCCTAATAGTCGCGAGCCAGCCCCCTCTCCTTTGCTTCTCCTCACGAGCCCACACACCGGCACCAGCCATTCTCCTGCTCCCCCTCTCTTGCAGCAGACGACCCCCCCTCAATGCTTCCCTCTCTCCCTCTCTTTCTGAACACACTCCCGCCAGCCTCTCTTCTCTCTTCTGTGCACACTCACATTCACATAACACCGGCCCCAAGCCTCCTTCCTCCCTCTCCCTCACTCTCTCAAACCGCAAGACCCGCCCCTGTTTGGAACAGGGGCACCGTCGATGCCCCCCTCCCCCTCCCCTCTCCCTCCTTTGTGGTCTCCAACCCCTCCTCTTCTCACTCCCCCACACCCTCTCTAACCACCTGCTTTGCCCAACTGCTACTCAGCCATGCTACATGCAACCATCGCCGCACCCATCACCCTCTCTCACTTCCTCCGTCCTGACCAAACCCGCATCCGCTCCCTCCACTTCCCCACCTCTGCACACACACTCCATGCCTTCCTCCACATACACCACTGCACCGCCCCCACCCTTTCTCTTCTATCTCCACACACCTCCACCGGAAGTCCCCTTCTCTTTTCCCTCTCATATTCACTCTCGCGAGACCCCCCCACTCTCCCTTCTACTGCCATTACTTCAACTCTCTCTCTAACTTCCCCTCCCTCATCTGGCATTCTCCTTCTCTCTCCCTCTCTATCTGGCTTCTACAGGCAACGCAACCCCCCCAAGCACGACGGCACCAGGCTTCTCCTAACCTGCCCCCTGCTGCTGTTACTCTTTCTCTCTCCCACATCCCATCTCTCTCTCTCTCTCTAAACTCTCTGTTACGATCCCAGCATGCACCACCACGGCCATGCACCTTGCGCCATGCACCCTGTCGCTTCGGAGGAACTCGTCCCTCACCACCCTTCTTCCGCGAGCCCGCCACTAACACCGCCATGCCAACCACGGTGTCGCCCTGCCCATCTCCATTGCATGCGACCACAGCCACCAAAACCAGCAGTCCCGCCGCGGCTCAGCCGGCCTCCCTCCCGTCCAACACCGCCATGTCGTCTTCACCGGCACGGAAGCAGGCCGGCGATGTTCTCATCAGCTCGAGCCCATCGCATCGGATGTCAAGGCAGTAGCAACAATGCCACTACGGTGCCCCCCTACTAGCCACAACCTGCCGCTCTGCTGGCTGTTACAAAGCCCCATGTCAGTCACTAATCCGGGAACACAAGATCGGCATCAGTCCCTCTGAGCAGGCCGCACATGGTTTCCCCCCTCCGAGTACATTGGCGGCCCTGTCCGAGCACGCCGGGAAGCCCTCCATGTCGCCCGGCTGGTTCCCACGCCCCTCCCTGCCCTGACTATCATTCCCGCATCCCATTCTCCCGCTTCTCCCTCATTCTCTCTGCTCTCTCGCCCTCATTCTCACTGCTCCCTCTCTCTACGGGTGAATCTCTGTATTAAAAAAAAAGAAAGGCAGAAGAACCCCCCATTCACCTCTCTCTCTCTCTCTCTTCAAACTATTCACGTAATCCTCCCTTCCTCTATTCTCTCACTTTATTACCCCTCTAGTCTCTCTCACGTTATATGCATGCTACTGTAGAAAAAAGAAACTTTGTGTTCTCTCCGATGTGTTGTTTGAAAAAAAAATGACAAGAAAAAAATGATGAGAAAAAAAAATAATATTTCTGGAAATGAAAAAGAGAAGAAGAGAATTTCAAAAAAAAAGAGAGAGAAAAGAAGAAATAAAAAATTTGAAATAAGAGAAAATTTTAGACTCGGATGTTTGTTTCACATCACTGTGGAGAGAGGAATCGACGCCACAAGAGGCGTGTTAAACAAGGCGCCGAAATGAAGGACCAAGTCAAACTCGACCAGCCGCCTCAATTAGGGTTAGGGTATCGAGCAATTTTTAGAGGGTTATTAAAGTTAAGATCATGGCATTTAATTTAACACCAATTTCAGATCAAATTGTTGAGTATTAAGGTCGGATTTTGTGTTTGAAGTCAAGGTTAGGTAAAGGTTGAAAAGTGTGGATTTTTTCACTTAAAACATTAAATAGATCTTACTACGGATTGTTACTGGGTTAATCCCAGAAGAGAAATTTGTTACATACATTGTCAGAAACCAAATTACCATTTTTATATATTTTTATCAAGTAGAAGAATTTTCGATAGTACTATTCCAAGGAATAAAATATTATTTAATGAAACTCACTTAAACGATAAATAGATCTAACTACAGATTTTTACTGATAAAATTCAACAAGGCAAAGTTGTTGTATAAATCATTCTCTATCAATTTACTATTTTTCTAGATTTTTTGAGAAAGTCAAAATTACGCTAGCACTATTCATTGAGGAATATAATATTAATTTACGAAATTCATTTATCTAAATTAAAAATTCACTATTTCAATTAAATTTCATATTTTAAAAACCGGGGTGTTACAATAACATCATCAATGCAGCAGGTAGAACACTTATCTACCTTACCTGATCCAATAATCCTACCCTTTGTGTTGCTTCCAAAGGTGACAAGGCCTTCTACTTTCTCAGTCAATATGCAAAATTTGACCTTATCTCCTGTCATATGCCTGGAGCAGCCGCTATCTATGTACCACAAGTTGTTCTTGGCTGCCAGGCATACCTGCATACACAATTAGGTAGAGAAGTTTGGAACCCAAGACTGATTGGGCTCCAATGTAAATGAACTAGCAGCAAAGCAGGAAAGCAATTGTTTCGGAATCCACATTTGTTTAAATGAATTTTGTTTAGTGGATCCTACAGATTTTCTTCTGTTGTTGTTCCTTTTCTTTTTATTTTTCTTTTTCTTGTTGGCAGCAGCATGATTATTGACAGTATTGTTATTTCTGTGCCAGTGCCTTGGCCAGGGTGTGTTCACAAAATTTTGGCCATAGTAGTTCCTGGGCTGGCTATGAAAATATTGATTTCTAGATGTCCAGTAAACATACCCATTGACCCAATTTCTACTGTAAGGTCTTTTATATTGAGCACCCTGGTGTGCAAGACCTGTAAACCTACCCTGAGTTCTAGACCAATTTGACCTATTGAAGTAGGTTGGCTGTGCATTGTAGTGGGTCTGAGCTCTGGGTTGATAAAAATAATTGGGTTGACTCCTAGCAGTACTTTGTCTCCCCTGTACTTTGGACCCTGCTGACCTATACACAGGTTTGTATTGGGTCTTCTTCAGAGGTGGAGGTGTTGGTGGAGACTTGGTTACCTTGACCTGGGGTTTTCCGGACTGTGTAGGTTGACCCCTAACCTGAGTATGAGCCCTAGGATTCTGCTTAGATGTGCTAGCTCTACTAGACTCATTAACCTTTTGTTTGCCCTTCTCCTCAGCACTGGGCATTTTCAGATTAGCAGTTTTGTTCATCAAATTTATTGAGTTCATGCTAATTAGAGGTCCCTTTTCCTTTTGAGCAACAAATGATATTGTTTTCATCCCGAATGTTTTTGTTGCACTAGAATTAAATCCTAGGCCCTCTTTTCTGAAATTAACCTTTGACCCTAACAAAGCATTTAAGTTATCTGTTCCTTGGGTCATTTTCTCAATGGTTTTCATTTTATCCTCATTGTCTTTCTGAAGTTCATCAATAGCCTTTTTCAGCTCATTGTTGACATTGAGGACAGCTTCATATTTTTCAGAAATGATTTTTACTTCACTTTCACATTTTTGAATCTTCAGCTTCCATTCATCAATTTCATTTTCAAGCCTTAGATTCTCTTCCTTAGAAGCTTTTAACTCATTTTTGATTTCATCTTCTTCAGAGCATGTGAGTTTCAATTCATCAATCTCAGATTCCAAACATGCAATTTTATCAGTTAGTGTTTTATCATTTTGCATGGAATTGATTTTTCTTCTAAGATGCCTATTCTCTTTTCTAATATCATCAGCTCTATCAGCTATGTCATGATAAGCATCTACCCAATCAACAATTGTGAAGTTTTCAAATATAGTGATTACCTCATCTGTATCCTCCTCTCTATCTTCGGAGCTTGTTGCCATAAGGCAAATGGGCTGTTCAGATTCGGCTTCACTATCTGAGCTGCTGCTGAAAGAGCCTTCATCTTCATAACTCCATGTGGTGATCATAGCTCTTCCCTTCTTGGTTTTCTTCTTTGACCTGTCCTTATGTTTCTGATTGTCTGGACAGTCAATTTTCAGATGCCCTGGTTTCCTGCATTGATAACAGACATTAGCTTCATTTTTCTTTGCAGGTTTAGATTTATACCTTTTATCCTTTCGGCCACCACTGTATTTCTTCTGACCGAACCGTCCTGCTCCCTTTCTGAGAAATCGCCTGAACTCTCTAGTCATCATGGCTATCTCAGATCGAGTCACATCTTCTTCTTCATTTAGGCTCTCCTCTGATGATAAAGAGCTGCTGGAGCTGGATTTTGTTGATTTGCTGGAACTAGCCTTCAGCGCTATCGGCTTCTTCTTCCTCTCGGCTTCATCTGTCCTTGGCATGTTTATCTCATATGCCATTAGTGAGCCAATCAGCTCATCAGCTTTAGTATTACGCAAGTCCCTTGACTCCTCCATCACTGTTGCTTTGGTGTGCCAAATGGGAGTCAGGGAGCGCAGAATTTTCCTCACTACATCATACTCTGCCTGAGGTTTCCCAAAACCTCTGAGACCATTGGTTATGACAGTCAGCCGAGCGTACATTTCGCTGATGGACTCGTTCTGCTTCATCTTGAAGGCTTCATACTCAGATACAAGAAGATTGGCCTTCTGCTCTCTTACTTGAGACGTACCTTCATGAATTACTTCCAGCGCATCCCACATCTCCTTAGCTGATTTGCAAGCAGACACACGGGAGAATTCTGTAGGATGCAGAGCGCACTGGATAGCATTAATAGCACTCCAATTCAGCATGGACCTTCTGATCTCCTCCTTGGTCCGTACATCTTCTATCGGGGATAGCTCATAAGGTCCCTTGCTGACAATCTTCCAAATCTCATAATCCTTAGCCCTGAGGAACACTTGCATACGGTTCTTCCAGTATGCGTAGTTTGATCCATCAAAGAATGGGGGCTTCGTTGTTGACTGACCTTCGGCAGTCATCCCTCGAGCATCCATCTCTGCCTATTCTCTTCGGGCGATGGGTCCCTGTAGAAGAGTTAGGCTCTGATACCAAGTGTTGGGTTAGATGGACACAGTCTATCTCCACAAATTGTGGATCTAGAGGGGGGTGAAGAGATCAACTTGCCTAAGTTAAAACTATTGTAAGTTCTAAAGTGGAATTTAGGCAAGCATCAGTAAAGCTAAATGAAAAGTGCTAAGCAACGGGTCGACCCATGAAAGCCATTCACCATATCTTATATCGAAAGCCAGACATAAGTATGAGCGATATAATCAATGAAGCTAAGTAAAGGATACCAGCACACACAGTTCACAAGCAATCACACAAACACAATGCACACACGATTTTTTAGGTGGTTCGGTCAATGACCTACGTCCACCCCACACTCAACCGAGTATGGCTTCCTGCTGCGCAGCACAGCTTGCGTCCGTTGGGCTTTACAGCTTGGCCAAACAACCCGCTGATACACAGCTTCGCTGGGCACTACAGCTTGCCGACCAGAGGATCTGATCCTCTGCAACCGCTGGGGAAATACAGCTTAACCCGTCCAGTGGAGACCACCACTGCAAGACCGCTGACACACAGCTTGAAGAAACAGCATTCGGAAATGAAAGACAGAATCAAAACGAAAAAGAAAAACCCAAAAGTAATGTAGCTCTTAAAGAGCGAAGCTCAGCTCTGGTTTTGAACCACGAGACTGAGATACAAAATCTCTCACTCTCACTCTCAATCAGCTCTCTCTCAACTCAATCTCTCTCGATCTTTTCCTCTCTCTTTTTCTTCTTCTTCTCTACTTCTTCTTCTTCTTCTCTGTATCTTCTTCTTCTTTCTTTTCTCTCTGTGGATCAAAGGCTCACTACTGCTGAGTGTATAGACTTTCTCTTCTTCTTCTTCAATCTTTTTCTTCTGTGGAAGAAGGCTTGTTTATATAGCAGCAACAGCAGCAGGCGTGTGCTCTCCACGTTTCCCGCCCAGCAATTTGAACCACGTGGCAGCATCCAATGGAGTGTCAGTATACGTGTCCTTATCTGGATACCTTGTCCTTCTTGGATCACGAGCCAGGTACCTCGGATCACGTGCCCCTCATTAATCTCAGTTCACGTGTTCAATGACAACAATCTGACTTGCTGCGTCAACGCTGTCAATCAATGGCGTTAACGCAGTGAGGCATTCCAGTAAGCCATTAGCTTCGTCTCTTTAGCTGCTGCGTCGACGCTGCTCAATTGTGGCGTTGACGCAGTGGAATAGCCTGTGAAGGTCTCTGCTTTTTTTTTTAACTGCTGCGTCGACGCTGCTTGCTTGTGGCGTTGACGCAGTGGAAGATATCGCGAAGGCTTCGTCAACTGATGCGTGGATGCTTTAAGCTCCCAGCGTCGACCCTGTTCCCTTCAGTAACAAGAATAAAGACATAAGATTTAAGTATGTACATTGCAGTGTATATACTTCGTTGTATAGACTTGTGAAAGCGAATGCAACGTACAGACTTGCCCAATGTGTTGACTTCAACAAAGGAGGTAACGGCTGTATAGACTTTAAATCCTAAAGGCATTGTATAGACATAATGCACTTAAAGGCTTCATGCGAAGGAAAACATTGTATATACTTGAGGAGTTGATGCTGCATGAAGGATGAGTTGACGCTGCATGAAGCATGGACAGTGTACAGACTTTGCCCACTTATGGACTTCATGTAATGCAAGCGAATGTGAAGACTTCAGTGTATAGACTTGAAAGTCTTGAAGCCAATGTATGGACTTGAGCAAGCTAAAGGACTATACAGACATCGAAGACAAGGGCCGATGTATAGACTTGCCAAACAGTCCAGTGAATAGACTTGAATAGCTGAGGCCAGTGTACAGGCTTGCCACCGACCAGTGTGAACTTGCTCAGCCTGAGGCATAGTATGGACTTCAACTCTGCATATCGAATGTATGGACTTCAAGTATGAAGACCATTCTATAGACTTTGGATTCGAAGACAATGTGCAGACTTTGAGTTTGAAGACCAATGTCCAGACTTCAAGTCACACTGTGGATGTACAAACTTGATGGAGCGAAGCGATGTGTAGACATGAAGCTCCACGATGGATGTATAGACTTCAAATATCAAGACGCTAAGGAAGACGGACAATGTACAGACTTGCTGTAACAGTCTGATGTACAGACTTCATGAAGCTCTAGACATTGAATGCTGTACAGACTTAGCCCAATGCCTGAGACGCTAACAAAGACGGACGATATTCAGACTTGCTGACAGACCGATGTACAGACTTTGCTCAAATGCATGAGACGCTAACTGAGACGCTGGACTCTGTACAGACTTTGAGTGATGTATGGGCTTCAAAGAAGTTGGCGATTCAATGTACAGACTTGATGAAGCGAAGCCATTGTACAGACTTGAGTGTAGCTAAAGCCTTGATCATAGGACTAGGCTGGACTGTATAGACTTTAAGTTTCAGAACCGAATGTACAGACTTCACTTAAGAAACGTAGGAGAAGACCCCAGTGTATAGACTTTGCCTTGAGCGAAAGGTAAGTGATGAATGTATAGACTTTCATAATGTGTAGACTTGAATATGTGAAAGCTACAGTGAAAGAGTGTATACACTTGACCAGATCAAGGGCAATTCGGATGTACAGACTCTGAGGTTCAAAGCCAACAGCTGTACAGACTTAGAATATTAAGACTGATATACAGACTTCATGCGTTGACGCTGTACACACTTAGCGAGTTGACGCTGTACACACATCCAATGAAGTGCGTTGACGCTGTAACATGAACCAGTGAGATGCGTAGACTCAATTGATATGAGAGTTTCCAGTGTATAGACTCAGTCTAAACAAATCTGCTGGAGGAGTCGACCCATCATCTGATGTGTCGACCCATGACAGTGAGAAATGCAGACAGCAGTGTATTAAATGCAAAGAACACATAGTCAATCTGATAGAGTAATTTCATCAAAACAAAAGCAGTTGCCAATCAATCAAAACAATGGTGTTGCCAATGAAATAAAGCAAGTGTCAACATCATCAACATAGAGGGGTCACAACACCTTGTAGGTCCAGGCAAAGCAATCCCAATATTCTCACAGCAGCTGGATATACAGCCCCTGTTCTTCAGTAGATAACTAGGCACTGAGGAAGGTTGGCCTGGGGTCATCCTCGTCTCCCAAGTTGACTTCTACTAGTTCATCGACTGTTGCTTGTCCTCCGTCTTCTATCTCCGGGGGTGCAGGCTGAAGGTCGACAAAGTCGGGTATATCATCTTCGAGGTCGAGGACCTCGATCTCTTCATTTTGTCTTATCTGAGCTTCGTCAGAAGTCTCTGGTTCGGCCGGTAGTGGCTGTATGCATTGTTTTACCAGCAAATCTACCTCAGTTGTGATTCCGAGGGGTAGGTCGATTGCCTCAGCCCCTGCTGACGGGCTTGCAGTTGTTAAAGACTGGTGATTGTTTGTCAATGAGGTAGAGCAACACTACAACTCCGTGGTACAAGGTGAGAAGGTCCCGCCGTCTTGGATCACCATATCTTCAGTGGAGGTAGCTTTTTCTTTTCTAGCAGCATTCATCTCTTGATCATGTTTGGAAGAAGCTTCCCTGATTGGTTCGAGAAGTGCTGACATCATCATCCAAGGAGGGTTACTGGAGAGAGGTAACTCTGCTTCCTCGGTATCTCCAGCTTCACTACTGCTAGCCGTGTTGAATTTGGCCTGAAGAGCCACTTCTTCAGGATAGACCTATTCCCAACACCGGCAGGGGAATATGGCTTCTGATTCCAGACCTCTTGGTTGAGCTGGTTCAGTGTATTCAGCTTCTGCTGGGTGTTGATCAAAAGTTGCCCCCGGTGAGTTATCCTCGGTTGGGTAGAAAGCGAAAATGGTATCCACTTCTTAGCGTCCGCTGTAATAGTATTCCTCGAGGGTGAAGCCCAACCCTGGGTGTTGAGAGACACGTCTCATTTCTTTATCCAGGTTTGGGGGATACCACAGCTTCTGGAATGCTTCTTTCTTCTTGCGAGGCTGGCCAAAGGGGATGTGCTACTTCTGGAACACCTTGGCCATTCGACTTGTTACGAATGTCAACCCCTGTACAGGAACTGACGGGTCTTCTATATCTTCACGCAGATGACAATCAGTATCTTCCTGTGTAGGGTGCTCCTCAGCTGTGTAAAAAAAACTGCTGGGGCCATCTATCTACGCCACCTCCCAGGCTTTGAAAGGCTCGACAGTGATATTATCGAGACCGAGAATTGGCTTGGTAAGGCCTTCCGGGATCTCGATGTGGTCGTGCTGCTGGTCGACCTTGACTTCATTAGCTTCGGGGTAGATGGCGGGAGGTGCTACCCGGCCTACGTTCCCGGTGGCGGTGATGTGTGAGACCGTCTTGGGATTAACATACCCACGCGGCGGCGGAGGGAACCATTCAGCACCGGAGCTACTTTTTGATGTGCTGGAAGAGGTCTTGACTTCAGGGGTCTTCTGTGACCGTTCTGCATATAGAGGGGTGTCTGCCACGTGACACTCGAACACTTTGAACGGGTGGAGATTAGCAAATACCCTTTCCTCCTTCCCCTCCAAGCAATATTTGATGCATTGGTGGAGCGTGGAAGGCAACACCATGTTCTCATGTAGCCAAGGGCGGCCAAGCAGCCCCTTGTACGAGGTGCGGGAATCGATGACATGAAACTGCACCCTTGCGACAAAGTCTGCTAGAGTGAGTGTGAATTTCGCTACTCCTAGCGACACCTCACACTTTTGGTTGAAGCCGGCGATACACATATCCCCGACTTTTTGGAGACGCACGTTGAAGTAGTGCCTCTCATATATACTATAGGGCAGGATGTTGACAACCGCCCCGGGATCCACCAGGATTCTATTCAACTCCCGACCATTCAGATGCCCCCTCATATATAGTGGTCTGTTGTGGCTGGTAGTGGGAAGCAACATGTCCTCCTAAGTGAAGGTCATGCTGGCCTCCGGTAGTGCTTCAGCCAGGTAGGTTTCATATTGAGCGGGTGTCTGCAGAGTAGTAATGATCGCCTGCCGGGTCTCTTCACTTAGAGAGAGGATTTCCCAGACAGTGAATCTCGTCAGGAGCTTTTTCAACAGTTTGACTACCCAACTTCCTGCTCGGACGTTGGATAGTTTCATTCCTTCTACCCACTTGGGCTTGGGAGAGTCTTGGACTATGGCCCCTGATGGGCCTGCTTCATCGGGCTCTGAGGTTGTAACCCTATGCTTGTGGTCGTCTCCCTATTATCCCTCATTGCCCGCTGTCGAGCCAGCTTCTTCTTCATCTAGCAATTCGAAAGATTGCTTGAGCTGGGGGGAGTGCCCCCAGTTGTTGTTTCGGCATCCTGGCATGGCTGCTTCCCTTTTGACATCTTCAGGAACTCCAGGAAGGAAGGGGCGGTGGTACTGCCCCCATTCTAATTGTATAGGCCTTACGGAGGAGGGATTTGGACTCCCCTAACCTCCGGAGGAGGTATCTTATAGGGTTGTTCCCCCCTGAAATAATGATGTGGTTGGCGGGCGGCTGACGCCCCCATCTTCGGCCTGACCGGGTTGCATGTGCAGCAGTTGCGGCTTCGGCCTGGCTTTCCTTGGCGGCGGGAGCGAAGCATATCTCTTCTTCATCCTCCTCACCAGGTAAATTGAACAGAGTAGAGAGAGTGTTACAAGAAAGGATTGTACCCTTTGTAGCCTTGCTGGCCCTTCTTTTCTTTCTTCATCTTCTTTTCTTTTCTTCGGGTGGTGCCTGCCCCCAGAACAGGCTGCCATCCTTGTCTGATGCTTTGTCAACTTCCTCTTCCTACTTCTGCGAAAGCTTTTCTAGTTCCCGCCACGGGACATAATCCCGTACCAGTAAAGGTTCTAGTTCAGGCTGTACATATTCATCTAGCCCATTTATGTAGTCTTGTAGTTGTCGGGCTTCTGGACTAATTTCCTTGACCATTGGGAATGGAGTCTGCCTCCTCGGTTGTGGGTAGGTATTCTGATGGTTGCAGGTGGATTGGTCCACACAATTGCTGCCACTGGCAGAGGGGGTCGTAGTGTGATGCCACGAATATGTGCCCCCACTATCGGGCGAGACGTGCCCTTCTTCTTGGTTTTTGCAGGGACTTGCTACCATCCCTCTTGTTCTTTCATTGGGGCCAGAAAGCAGGCTTCATAGGTATGCTGAGTACTGGCTTTTGCGGTCTCCTCAAGCAATGTCTGATATAGAGAGACCATGTTGACCGCGGCTCTTCTCAAGGGCGCCTCATGTGGTTGTGGAGGGTCAACCTTGTACTCCCCCAACTCTATCTCGTCTTTCCTTACCATGCCTTCGATAATATCCTTGAAGACATTACAGTCTTCAATCGAGTGCCCCAACATCTGGTGGTAAGGGAAAAATCTTGGGCTGTCTCTTCTCTTCAGGTCCTCCGACCTCTTTGGCTTAGGCAGGGTGACCTTATCATACTGGGTAACCCGGTCAAACAAGATCTTGGTCTTCTCCTTCGGGAAAGAGTAGGCCTTCTTCATCTTATCTCGCAGTGATGGACCTTCTTTATACCATCTTCGGTTTTAGCAGGCTGAGGAGCAGCTGCCTTCTTGCCTTTGTCTTTTTGTTATTCGAATGCCTTGATATCAAGGGTGTTTGCTTCTTTAGGCGCCTGGCGCCGCTCTGCTACCTTGCCTTTTTGTGCAGCGGCAATAGTTGATGTCGGGGCAGGTCTTACCAGAAAGACTTCTACCTCGGCCACAACATTATTCAGGCGGTCGAACAATAGAATTTACATGCCGATCATCTTTTCTAGTACCTCTCTCCTGAGGTTCTGCTTGTAGATTTGTACAGCGTCCTCTTGGTGCGGGGGCCGCTTGCATCTCATTCCGAGGTTTCTCCACCTCTTGATATAATCAAGGGCTGTCTCATATGCCCTTTGTCTTGTTAAGTAGAGTTCGGCCATTGTGACTTCCCTCTCTGTGACATGAAATCTTTCTTTGAACTTCTCTGCATGTCCGAACAGTCACTGATTGGCCCGACCGGGAGGCTGGAGTACCATTCAAATGCGAGCCCCGTTAGTGGGGACCCGAAGAATTTCAGCAAATATGACTCGTTGGTGGCCAGATCACCCATGATGGTCATGTAGTAGGCGACATGTTCTTTTGGGGATCCCTTCCCATTGAACTTGTCAAATTTTGGCGGCTTGCTAATCCCAGGAGGGAACCGCTTGGCAGCATGATGCGACGGGTATGGCACCCTATAAGCATCGAATGTGACGTAGTCGCCTTCACTTCTTTCAGTGAGCTTCAGCTCGATCATTCTTTCCACCATCATCTTGCTCATGACAGTTGAATCAACCGGTTCTGGGTAGAAATGTGCCGGCTGCAGGTAGGGGGTGACCAGAGTGGTCGCTTGTGGAGGCAGACGCAGTAGTGGAGGTGTCTGGTGCACCTACGGTAGTACCGGCGGCATCAACGGCTGTGGTGGGCGTTGCTGGGTTATCGCCACACTTGGTTCTGTCGGCTGGGGCAGGGTGTAGAGTGGTGGGAAGTCATTCTGGTTGACGGCTCCTCGTGATGATTCGGCCTGCATATCGGGCTGCTTGTAGGCTGAAGACTGCTCTGTCTTCTCCATCAACTGCTTCTTCAGCAGCTCTATCTCCTGGCCGTACCTTTGGAGTATCATTAGTACTGCCGGATCCATAGCTGTAGTGCTGGGGATAGCTTCCGTCATCTCACCGGGTGCACCCTCAGGTAGGATGTCGAGCAAGATATCTTCTTCTTCTTCTGCCGTAACAACATTTGCGGTAAGAATAACGGCTTTATCATTTTGTTGGTGGTGGACCAGGGTCTGCTTTCCCTCGGTCGCTACCAGCTTTTCTTTTGCGGCTTCCACCCTTCGAGTACTCAGCCTTGGCCTTCCGGCCAGCCAAGCAAGCTCCTGGGGCTCTTCAGGTAATCTTCCATAGTGGCTGGGCACCTCAGCCATGTTGCAGGTGAAAATCTGCATCCTTCTTCTCTATCTATAAACCCTCCTTTTTGCATTCTCCGGGAAGGTGAGCCGTTCAAATACAGAGACTCTTCTTCATTCCCCCTGGTGGGAAGTAATTTCATAGGCTTGAATATCCAAGCCGTCTTCATACCCATTGTCATCGACCAATGACGTCATTCTTCTTTCTTCTTCTTCTTCCACTGCCATTGACAAGCAGTGATCTTCTTCGGCCACGGCTACTTGCAATATCCGTTCTTGGCCCAAGGAGGGGTTGCCCAATCCCCTAAAATAGCTCCTGACCATATTGGTCATCTCTTCTTGCCCTCGTCCCGTATGTAGGACCGGGGATAGTTGTCGACCTCCTAAGCTGTTGGGTTCGGTGCTAGGGATTCAGAGGGGGGTGAATGAATCTCCCCTTAAAAAATTCACCCAATTAAAACTACCTCCTGACTAAAACTTAGAACACTCAAAGAAGCTGAGGTAAAAACAGATTCAGATCTACCGAATCTAAACTACTATAAGGTGTTCAATCAAGTAGTAAATGTGCAGTCAAATAGCTCAATGAACATGTGAAAGCATATCAAGCCTAAACATTCATCTGGCGGAAGCAAATATGAAATCAAACCACTGCACAATGATTTTTAGGTGGTTCGGTCCAGCAGACCTACATCCACCCCACACTCAAACCGAGTGTGGATTCCGCTGACTCACAGCTTGAACAGCTGGGCATCACAGCTTGCCTACAACCACTGATACACAGCTTCGCTGGGCTTAACAGCTTGCCGACCAGAGGAACAGATCCTCTGCAACCGCTGAGCAACACAGCTTGCTGTCCGAGGTATCCACCTCGCCTGCTGAGCAACACAGCTTGCTGTCCAGAGAAGATCCTTCTCTACAACCGCTGGGGATTACAGCTTACCCGTTCAGTGGAATCCTCCACTGCATCCGCTGACTAACAGCTTGAAGAAATGGTGTAAAATGGAAAGAAAAAACATAGACAACAGCAATCGAAAGACTGTAAACGATGAAGCACAATGTGGCTTAGAATGAGCTGACTGGCCTAGATTTGATCCACGGTCCAGTGAAGACAGATCTTCAGAACGAAGCTTCTCTCTGCCTTTCTTCTTCTTCAGATCACTCAGTCTCTCTTTCTTTCTCTTTCTCACTCTATCTCTCTTTCTTTCTCTTTCTCTTCTTCACTCTCTTTCTTCTTCTCCTGGATCGTGCAAGCGCTCTGCTCTTCTACTCTTTTTCTTCTACTCTTGCTATTTCTCTGTCTCTCTTCTGCTAGAGCTCTCTGTCTAACGATCTCTTCTTCTCTCGATCACTCTGTCTCTCTTTCTTTCTCTTTCTTTTCTTCACTCTATTTCTTTCTCTTCTGGATCGAACTCTCTATATCTCTCTTTATCTTCTTTCTCTTCTGCTCTTCTTCTCTTTCTCTTTTTCTTCTCTACTTCTTCTGCTTCTCTTTTCTTTCTCACTGGATCGTGCAGGCTCTCCTCTGCTTCAGTCGATCACCTTCTTCTGATGGAAGAGGCTTCATATATATAGAGCAGCAGGAAGTAGATAGGGCGTGTGTCTTCCACATTTCCCATCCAGAACTTTTGGCCACGTGTCATCTTCATGTTAGCCCTTCCAGTCTCGGATCACGTGCCTTTCATTAAGCTCTACAAAGAGTCCCAGTCAGACAGTCGAATAGGATTATCAGTTTAAGTCTAACAGCTTGTACAGACTTTATGAAGGCAATGCAGTGTATAGACTTTGCAATACAAAGACAAAGCATGTACAGACTTCACGTTGTGAATGCAAAGCTAAAGCATGTACAGACTTTGTGAATGCTTGTAGTACAGAATGCAATGGCTAAGGTTATGAGTGTATAGACTCTGCATGCGTGCTACATCAATGTTCAGACTTGCTGACAATGAGTGTGCAGACCTTACTTTGAGCAATGCACAATGTATAGACTTAGTCATGCGTGAAGCAAAGACAATGTACAGACTATGCCATGCTCACAGTTAATGCATGTACAGACTTGTATGAGGAACATACTATACAGACTTAGACGAATGACCCACAAGCTGCAATGTGTAGACTTGAAGAGCATTCAGCAGCCAATGTATAAACTTGCAGACTTGTGCAGACTAGCCAGTGTATAGATTTGGTGAGCATGCAGCACACAATGTGCAGACTTCGTGCAATGCATGAAGAAGCAATGTATAGACTTAGACAGACTTCGCTAGCGTGGAATGTGCAGACTTCATGCAATGCAATGTACATACTTTAGAGATAATGCATGAACAACCGATGCAATGTACAGACTTGAGAAAGGAATGTGCAGACTTGAAACATGAAGCAAGACAATGAGGCATGCATAGACTTTCACGATGTATAGACTTGCCAAAGACAACTGGATGATATACAGACTTGAGCAAAGCAAGGTCTGTACAGACTTGAGAGTTCACAATGTATAGACTTTGGCAAAGCAAGGGCTGTACAAGCTTCAACTCAGCTGCAATGTATAGACTCTAAGTGAGACAGAAGAATGTATAGACTTGCTAACATGCATGAACAAGTGTCGATGTATAGACTTGGCTAAAGCAGCGATGTATAGACTTGAAGCATGTGAACATGGCGCTGTATGAGACAGACCAGTGTATAGACTTATGCTGTGCTGTAAGATGGCAGTGTGATGAGGACATCACCAGCAATTTCATTTGATCAAGGATCCCGATGCTCGCCACCCATGCTACATATTGTTCACCACTTTATTTCGAGTCATATGATGTAATTTTCATTTTCTTATCATGTACTTTTCCTTTTATTTGAGTCCAATACCTAGGTTAGGTAGCTATTTACCTAAGTCTTAAGTCTTTATGTGTGTTATTGGGCCCAATTATATGGGCTAGGCCCAAGGGCGCCCCCTTCCCCTTGGTTTAGTGTTAGTAGTCCAAGAGTCAGGGACTTATATGCAAATGTGGGATTCCTCTAAATAGGACCCCAATCCCTCATTTGGAAACTAATGAAGTATTGATAAAAATTTGCCAAAATCATTTGTACATCTCTCTCCCTCTCTAGCTCTCTCTCTCTCTTCTTCTCTCTCTCACTAAAAGGGGCGAACCCCTCTTTCTCTCCTCCCCCTCTCTCTCCCAATTTCGCCCCCTCTCTCTCCTCCCTCACTTGCCACATCATCCCCCCCCTCCCCATTGAATACAACCCTTCACCTCCCAAGACTCATAAACCCCCTTTACTCCCACCACTCCCCAAGCAACCCTTCCCCTTCCCCATACAACCCTTCACATTCCCAAGGGAGAATCCCTTCTCCTAGACACCCTTTCCCCTCCCCAAAGCAACCCTTCCCATCCCCTAGGCCCCCCATTAATCCTTCCATTAATCCACCACCCACACCCAAGAGACACCCCCATTCCCCTAGGCCATTTGCGCCCCCACCATCCACCACCTCCCAGCCCAATCCCCACACCAGGTCCGCCGCCTGCCAACCTCCCCCTCTCCCCTCTCACACCCCCAAACCTCCCTTCCACATTCACAACCAGCAACCTTCCATCCCTCTTTGCTACCCCTCCATCCCTTACCTTGCCATCTCCACCAGCAACCCCCCCTTCTTTTAACATTGCCCAGTTCGCAGGTAGCAGATTGTGAGCTGACTTGCAGAACCTGCCCCGGAGTCATACGGAATCCCCTGAAGGCGTACCATACATCGCCGGAAAGATCGTCCAGATAGCTTCGCAGCAGAGTAGGTCTCGCCCACATCCGACCTCCCTACTGTCCGTGGTGCCCATTCTCGTACGGCTGCGCCAGATTTGAGCCAGAACCTGAGGTCCGTTTGGCAGAGGTTGCACTGACGTGAACAGCGCGATTCAGCCTGAACTCTCTTCTGAGAGTTGTTTCCTCTCCAAGTCCTCTTTACGTGCGAGGTGGAATCGTCCCGTTCTGACTTCACTACATATCGTGGTGCCCATTCTCATGCGGCTACACCAGATTTGAGCCAGAACCTGAGGTCCATTTGGCAGAGGCTGCACCGATGTCAACAGCGCGAATCAGCCTAAACTTCCTTCTGAGCGTTGTTTCTTCTCCAAGTCCTCTTTACGTGTGAGGTAGAATCGTCTCGTTCTGACTTCACTAAAGATCGTGGTGCCCGTTCTCGTCCAACTGCGCAGCCAGAACCAGAACCTGAACCAGAGCTGCAGTTCAGAAGCCGCCACGCCCTCACCTCTGATCTCCTGAGCGCGCCACTTTGTCGAGGAGAAGATCCCCCTGTCATCCATCCATCACAGCAAGCGGGGCCTCGTTCGGAGTTGGGAGCTCCCCGTTCCGATTTATTTCCCCCAGGTGCGCAGATCTGTCCTGCCAGGGACTGATCAGACCCCCTCTTCTTGTTCGGGCTCCTCCTCCCTGCTCTGACATCGCCTAGAGCCCATCTTGGTTGATGATCTAAGAGGACACGACCACGCTCGCAACCGTCCTAATCCCGCCTCAATTGGATCACGGGAGCGATCGGAGTGAAGTCACCAACCTGCTGCTACAACCTGCACCCCATCCGAGGCACAGCAGAACAGCACCAGTCCACCATCTGCTCCGGCCAGCGTCGGCAACTTCTAGTGACAACAAAATTCAGGGTCCATCCTGGTCCAGCCACCGACGTTTCAACACTGATCCCGTCTCATTTCGAGTCCGGGAGAGAGCGCAGCGGAGTCGACATCCAGTACCTAGCAGCGAGCAGAACCGGCAAGCAGCACTCCGGAAGGGCGAACCGGTCTCGTTCATAGTTCCTTGGCTCTCCCCGCCTGGCCGGCTTACCACCCCTCCCTACGCGGAGGTAGTGTTTGATTGTAACTATAATCTCCCCACCCTAAGTTCCCCCTCCTGTGCGAGGCGTAGTGGATGTAATTAATTTCAACAGGTTGAAGCTTCATCGACGCAGCGTGCGGGTGGCCCACGCTTCCCCGCTCGCCCTCGTCTCCGGTCGGGATCGGTGTATTCACACCGATCAGGTGAGCTTCGGGTTGCCCTACTCTACTGGAATTGCTTTGTTTGTTTAGTAATGCTTCTTAGTGCCGTCGGTCGGTGAGTGAGTGCCCGATCTCAAAATATCATCTATTTGAGTGCCACCGCGGAGCGAGTTGTGAGAGAGCCACTACATCCCACGCCCTTGGCGTGCTAGCCGCCCACGGAATTTGGGCATCCCAGGCCCTTAGGGGTTCAGCCCAAGCTAGTCAAATCCTCGGAAAGCCGAGGTCCATCCTAGGACCCTCACCACTATCGCCAGTCCACCTACGGACCCGGGTGTGCACGATGCGGGTGAATCCGCTTGAGTGGGTCCGCCGTTCGGATCAATTGATTAAAAATTTAAGTCCAAGGGGTTGTGTCACATCAACATGGTATCAGAGCAAGTTTTAGACTTGTCTCTACGAGTCTAGTCCTAGGGCATTGACATTTGAGTCTCCCTTGCATCATGTTTTCCATCACTCCCTTGCATGACCACCCTAGGGAGACACCCCAACTATCTATGGACCAATTTGACGCTTTCATCAACAAATGTCATAACTGTATAGATACCCTCACCTCCCGACTTGATCGGCTTGAAGCAAAAGGGAACCACGGCCCTAGGGCTTGGTCACCTCGGGATGGATTTAGAGCCAATGAACCCCCACTTAGGAGAAATGGCCTTAGAGTCTTGCCTCCCCGGGATGAATTTGAATGGGAAACCAAAGGACCCAGATACCCATGGGAAGAGATGAGGAATGAGATTAAGAAGATCTTCACTCCCCCTTTCCCTCCAAGTCAACCCAAGACCTCCCTTAGGGCCCAAACTCCACCACCCCAAATAATTCCAACCCCAATCACCACCACCATTCAAACCAAATTGGCCACCACCCAACCCACAAATCCTCCTCCCACCCCTTCCCAAAAGGAACTTAAGGAGGTGACCGAAGTCTATGAGGATCCCCTAGATTGGGAAGAAGAATATGAAGCCCAATTGGGTCAAGAGAACTCGTTCCTTCCCAAAGAGAACCCGTTGAGCCAAATTAGGTGCACCCTCCCCCATGAGTTACAAGATCCCCAACCTAGGCCTCCACTACTACCCCTCCCCATTCTATCCCAAGTCCCCCATTACCCACCACCCAAAGAGCACCACAGGCCAGTCATCATCACCCCACCCACAAAAGACCTACTCACCTCCTTGGTAGAGGAAACCATGATACCCACACCCGACCCCCTAGTAGGGAACATCCTTGAACCACTCCCCATCTTGGAGGAAAGTCATGGCCAAAACGAGGAAGATGTTTCACCTTTCATGCCACCCCCAATTTGGAGTGAACTTATCATAAGTGGGCCCTTGGTTAGATGGCTTGTGGAAAACCGGGCTCACCCTATCCTGCCCTATGCTTCCCCTTCCATGGAACAACACCTCCCCATAGTACCCACCTATCACCTATCACCTATCACACCACAATCCAATCATCCTATCAAGTGGAAACATTAGGGGATCTTCTTAAGGGTATAGTTTGACAAATGGAGCTAACTGGCATGTTGACTACAGTAGCCGACTGACCTAGGAGCCTTGACCTCCAACACCTATGTGTCGGATCCATCTCCTCCATTTACACTTTGGGTTGCTACACTAGCGACCTTCTTTTACTCCTCCCTACACCCGACGAGCCCGATGCTATCCACAAACTAGAGTTGCTTGTCTCGGGTAGAACATCCAGCCCTCCATTCATGGCCGACCATCCCACCAAAAACTTTGGCCCAATCATTTTACTAGAGGAGGAGGATCCACCACCATGTTGTGAGGACCAAAAGGACCTAGAGTTCCTCTCCTTAGATGACCCTTACCATGACCCCTTGGATCCCTTCCTATACCCACCCACCTTACTCACCACCAACCTTTTCCTACCCCAACCAACCTTATTGGACCAAGCCCACTCCATTTTCCTAGACCCCTTTGACTCCTATGAGTGGAAAATCTCACACCAAGTCATACACATAGAAGGAGCCATTTGGATGAGAATGCATGTGCCACTACATTTTGCATCATTTGGTAGGGCTAGTAAGCCAAGTCATCTCATACATGTCACACACACTGCGGGCCCAATGCATGACTGGCTCACATTTTGATGTGCTGGTCCTCCCACATTCGTCATAGCTCTTAAGCATGAAAGGAGCATACATGGATGTCCGGGTCCCCCGGTAATTATCACAACCATGCACGATAGATCCACCTATGGTTTCCCCGGCCCCCCTGAGTCCATAAAAGTCTTCATCACATCTATGCATGATAGGTCTATGTACGGTTGTCCCGGTCCACCTTTGCATGCTATCCACTTTCACACCCACTCACCGCATTATGATGCATGGCATGAGCATACACGCAAGCAATTCTTGACGAGCGGTGAGGTTCACAAAGAGCAGATAAGAGCTCGCGAGCGCCACTTGGAATTCTAAGTAGGCAATCTGGTGATAATGACATTAGAGTGGCTCTACCCTAGGGTCACCTCCAATTCGAGGGCACGAGGACTTGGACCTTCCCAAGTTCCTAGTGACTTTGGCAACACAGCTATCGGGTTGGACTTACTAATGGGTTTTGGGATTCACCCCATTTTTCACGTGGCGGATCCGGCACCCTATATGGGAACCGCGGTGGATCCTAGTGAGTGCCTCGAGCCTTTATCTTCCTTTGAGAGGGACACCCTCGGAGAGCCACCAAAAGTCAGCCTGAGAGTCCGACGTGTGCACACGGAGGCAATACTAGGCAAGCAGGGTTCCATCGCCAGCAAGAGGGTGCGCCTGAGCCGCCTCTAGAGGATGAAGGACCGTCCCCTGGTTGCGGACGCAGGGTTGAGTTTGGAGGTTGAGGCTCACTCTGAGCTGCTTGAGAGGACCACTTCCCTGGTGGGCCCATACTCGACGGAGTCGAGTTTTTCGCGCCCCGGGGGTATGATGAGGACATCACCAGCAATTTCATTTGATCAAGGATACCGATGCTCCCCACCCATGCTACATCTTGTTCACCACTTTATTTCGAGTCATATGATGTAATTTTTATTTTCTTATCATGTACTTTTCCTTTTATTTGAGTCCAATACCTAGGTTAGGTAGCTATTTACCTAAGTCTTAAGTCTTTATGTGTGTTATTGGGCCCAATTATATGGGCTAGGCCCAGGGGCGCCCCCTTCCCCTTGGTTTAGTGTTAGTAGTCCAAGAGTCAGGGACTTATATGTAAATGTGGGATTCTATAAATAGGACCCCAATCCCTCATTTGGAAACTAATGAAGTATTGATAAAAATTTGCCAAAAGCCTTTGTACATCTCTCTCTCTCTCCCTCTCTAGCTCTCTCTCTCTCTTCTTCTCTCTCTCACTAAAAGGGGCGAACCCCTCTCTCTCTCCTCCCCCTCTCTCTCCCAATTTCACCCCCTCTCTCTCCTCCCTCACTTGCCACATCATCCCCCCCTCCCCATTGAATACAACCCTTCACCTCCCAAGACTCATAAACCCCCTTTACTCCCACCACTCCCCAAGCAACCCTTCCCCTTCCCCATACAACCCTTCACATTCCCAAGGGAGAATCCCTTCTCCTAGACACCCTTTCCCCTCCCCAAAGTAACCCTTCCCATCCCCTAGGCCCCCCATTAATCCTTCCATTAATCCACCACCCACACCCAAGAGACACCCCCATTCCCCTAGCCATTTGCGCCTCCACCATCCACCACCTCCCAGCCCATTCCCCACACCAGGTCCGCCCCCTGCCAACCTCCCCCTCTCCCCTCTCACACCCCCAAACCTCCCTCCCACATTCACAACCAGCAACCTTCCATCCCTCTTTGCTACCCCTCCATCCCTTACCTTCCCATCTCCACCAACAACCCCCCCTTCTTTTAACACTGCCCAGTTCGCAGGTAGCAGATTGGGAGCTGACTTTCAGAACCTTCCCCGGAGTCATACAGAATCTCCTGAAGGCATACCATAAATCTCCGGAAAGATCTTCCAGATAGCTTCGCAGCCGAGGTGGTCTCGCCGGCATCCGACATCCCTACTGTCCGTGGTGCCAATTCTCGTGCGGCTGCGCCAGATTTGAGCCAGAACCTGAGGTCCGTTTGGCAGAGGTTAAACCGACGTGAACAGCGTGATTCAGCCTGAACTCTCTTCTGAGAGTTGTTTCCTCTCCAAGTACTCTTCACGTGAGAGGTGGAATCATCCCGTTCCGACTTCACTACAGATTGTGGTGCCCATTCTCGTTCGGCTGCGCCAGATTTGAGCCAGAACCTGAGGTCCGTTTGGCAGAGGCTGCACCGACGCCAACAGCGCGAATCAGCCTGAACGCTCTTCTGGGCGTTGTTTCTTCTCCAAGTCCTCTTCACGTGTGAGGTGGAATCGTCTCGTTCCGACTTCACTACAGATCGTGGTGCCCGTTCTCGTCCAACTGCGCAGCCAGAACCAGAACCTGAACCAGAGCTGCAGTTCAGAAGCCGCCACGCCCTCACCTCTGATCTCCTGAGCGCGCCACTTTGTCGAGGAGAAGATCCCCCTGTCCTCCATCCATCACAGCAAGCGGGGCCTCGTTCGGAGTTGGGAGCTCCCCGTTCCGATTTATTTCCCCCAGGTGCGCAGATCTGTCCTGCCAGGGACTGATCAAACTCCCTCTTCTTGTTCGGGCTCCTCCTCCCTGCTCTGACATCGCCTAGAGCCCATCTTGGTTGATGATCTAAGAGGACACGACCACGCTCGCAACCGTCCTAATCCCGCCTCAATTGGATCACGGGAGCGATCGGAGTGAAGTCACCAACCTGCTGCTACAACCTGCACCCCATCCGAGGCACAGCAGAACAGCACCAGTCCACCATCTGCTCCGGCCAGCGTCGGCAACTTCTAGTGACAACAAAATTCAGGGTCCATCCTGGTCCAGTCACCGACGTTTCAACACTGATCCCGTCTCATTTCGAGTCTGGGAGAGAGCGCAGCGGAGTCGACATCCAGTACCTAGCAGCGAGCAGAACCGGCAAGCAGCACTCCGGAAGGCCGAACCGGTCTCGTTCATAGTTCCATTAATCCACCACCCACACCCAAGAGACACCCCCATTCCCCTAGGCCATTTGCGCCTCCACCATCCACCACCTCCCAGCCCATTCCCCACACCAGGTCCGCCCCCTGCCAACCTCCCCCTCTCCCCTCTCACACCCCCAAACCTCCCTCCCACATTCACGACCAGCAACCTTCCATCCCTCTTTGCTACCCCTCCATCCCTTACCTTCCCATCTCCACCAACAACCCCCCCTTCTTTTAACACTGCCCAGTTCGCAGGTAGCAGATTGGGAGCTGACTTTCAGAACCTTCCCCGGAGTCATACAGAATCTCCTGAAGGCATACCATAAATCTCCGGAAAGATCTTCCAGATAGCTTCGCAGCCGAGGTGGTCTCGCCGGCATCCGACATCCCTACTGTCCGTGGTGCCAATTCTCGTGCGGCTGCGCCAGATTTGAGCCAGAACCTGAGGTCCGTTTGGTAGAGGTTAAACCGACGTGAACAGCATGATTCAGCCTGAACTCTCTTCTGAGAGTTGTTTCCTCTCCAAGTCCTCTTCACGTGAGAGGTGGAATCATCCCGTTCCGACTTCACTACAGATTGTGGTGCCCATTCTCGTTCGGCTGCGCCAGATTTGAGCCAGAACCTGAGGTCCGTTTGGCAGAGGCTGCACCGACGCCAACAGCGCGAATCAGCCTGAACGCTCTTCTGGGCGTTGTTTCTTCTCCAAGTCCTCTTCACGTGTGAGGTGGAATCGTCTCGTTCCGACTTCACTACAGATCGTGGTGCCCGTTCTCGTCCAACTGCGCAGCCAGGACCAGAACCTGAACCTGAGCTGCAGTTCAGAAGCCGCCACGCCCTCACCTCTGATCTCCTGAGTGCGCCACTTGGCCGAGGTGAAGATCCCCCTGTCCTCCATCCAGCACAGCAAGCGGGGCCTCGTTCGGAGTTGGGAGCTCCCCATTCCGTTTTATTTCCCCCAGGTGAGCAGATCTGTCCTGCCAGGGACTGATCAGACCCCCTCTCCTTGTGCGGGCTCCTCCTCCCTGCTCCGACGTCTCCTTGAGCCCATCTCAGTTGCTGATCGAAGAGGACTTGATCATGCTCGCAACCGTCCTGATCCCGCCTCCATTGGATCACGGGAGCGATCGGAGTGAAGTCACCAACCTGATGCTACAACCTGCACCCCATACAAGGCACAGCGGAATAGCACCAGTCCACCATCTGCCCCGGCCAGCGTCGGCAACTTCTGGTGACAACAAAATTCAGGGTTCATCCTAGTCCAGTCACCGATGTTTCAATGCTGATTCCGTCTCATTTCAAGTCCGGGAGCGAGTGCAGCGGAGTCGACATCCAGTACCTAGCAGCGGGCAGAACCGGCAAGCAGCACTCCGGAAGGGCGAACCGGTCCCGTTCATAGTTCCTTGGCTCTCCCCGCCTGGCAGGCTTACCGCCCCTCCCTGCGCGGAGGTAGTGTTTGATTGTAACTATAATCTCCCCACCCCAAGTTCCCCCTCATGTGCGAGGCGTAGTGGATGTAATTAATTTCAACAGGTTGAAGCTTCATCGACGCAGCGTGCGGGTGGCCCACGCTTCCCCGCTCGCCCTCCTCTCCGGCCGGGATCGGTGTATTCACACCGATCAGGTGAGCTTCAGGTTGCCCTACTCTACTAGAATTGCTTTGATTGTTTAGTAATACTTCTTAGTGCCGTCGGTCGGTGAGTGAGTGCCCGATCTCAAAATATCATCAATTTGAGTGCCACCGCGGAGCGAGTTGTGAGAGAGCCACTACATCCCACGCCCTTGGCGTGCTGGCCACCCACGAAATTGGGGCATCCCAGGCCCTTAGGGGTTCAGCCCAAGCTAGTCAAATCCCTGAAAAGGTGAGGTCCATCCTCGGACCCTCACCACTATCGCCAGTCCACCTACGGACCCGGGTGTGCGCGATGCGGGTGAATCCGCTTGAGTGGGTCCGCCGTTCGGATCGATTGCTTGCAAATTTAAGTCCGAGGGGTTGTGTCACATCACAGTGTACACACTTGGTGTCCACTTGAGATGCTCAGTGAGACGGTGAGCAATGTACAGACTTGCTGACACACCGTTGTACAGGCTTTGCTAGCCACAATGTGCAGACTTGCTGACACACCGTTGTACAGGCTTTGCTACCCACAACGTGCAGACTGCACGATGTATAGACTTGCAAGTCTACGTAGGTAAAGATGCCAGTGTATAGACTTGCGAGAATATAACGTAGGTAAAATATACCAGTGTATAGACTTCACAAATGCAAGCAATGCAGCAATGTATTGACTTTGAACTTTGCCATGCAATGTATAGACTTTCTACCCTGCGAGCCATGCAATGTATAGACTTACTAGCATGCGAGCCATGCAGTGTACAGACTTGCTATGCCTGCGACAAATGCGTTGTATAGGCATTGTGAATGTGCAACACATGCAATGTGTAGACTATGCTCGTCTGCAACACATGCAATGTATAGACTTAAGATGTCTGCTACGCATGCAATGTAAAGACTGTGCTGAGAGTGATTATACATGAATGTATAGACTGTATAGACATAAAAATTAACATATGCACAGATATGAGATTAGATAGAACATTACCTGATCTAACTGTGCATTGACTGTACCTGTCAGAGATTTGAGTTTGATATAGGTTGACTTCATGAGTGTGAGTCATCCTTAAACCTGTTCTGACAGTTCCTCATATTTCATCAGGATTAGATCATCAATACATAATGAGCCATAACAGTTGTCATCATCAAAACCACAGAACCCCATAACATTTGTCATCATCAAAGCCACAGAGCCATAGGGGACACAAAAATATACATTGTGAACTCTCAAGTCTCTACAGACCTTGCTTTGCTCAAGTCTGTACATCGTCCAGTTGTCTTTGGCAAGTCTATACATCATGAAAGTCTATACATTCCTCATTGTCTTGCTTCATGCTTCAAGTCTGCACATTCCTTTCTCAAGTCTGTACATTGCATCGGTTGTTCATGCATTATGTCTAAAGTATGTACATTGCATTGCATGAAGTATGCACATTCCACGCTAGCGAAGTCTGTCTAAGTCTATACATTGCTTCTTCATGCATTGCTCGAAGTCTGCACATTGTGTGCTGCATGCTCACCAAATCTATACACTGGCTAGTCTGCACAAGTCTGCAAGTCTATACATTAGCTGCTGAATGCTCTTCAAGTCTACACATTGCAGCTTGTGGGTCATTCGTCTAAGTCTGTACAGCCTGTTCCTCATACAAGTCTGTACATGCATTAACTGTGAGCATGTCATAGTCTGTACATTGTCTTTGCTTCACGCATGACTAAGTCTATACATTGTGCATTGCTCAAAGCAGAGTCTGCACACTCATTGTCAGCAAGTCTGAACATTGATGTAGCACGCATGCAGAGTCTATACACTCATAACCTTAGCCATTGCATTCTGTACTACAAGCATTCACAAAGTCTATACATGCTTTAGCTTTGCATTCACAACGTGAAGTCTATACATGCTTTGTCTTTGTATTGCAAAGTCTATACACTGCATTGCCTTCATAAAGTCTGTACAAGCTGTTAGACTTAAACTGATAATCCTATTCGACTGTCTGACAGGGACTCTTTGCAGAGCTTAATGAAAGGCACGTGATCTGAGGCTGGAAGGGCTGACAGGAAGATGACACGTGGCCAAAAGTTCTGGACGGAAAATGTGGAAGACACACGCCCTATCTGCTTCCTGCTGCTCTATATATATGAAGCCTCTTCCATCAGAAGAAGGTGATCGACTGAAGCAGAGGAGAGCCTGCACGATCCAGTGAGAAAGAAAAGAGAAGCAGAAGAAGCAGAGAAGAAAAAGAGAAAGAGAAGAAGAGCAGAAGATAAAGAAGATAAAGAGAGATATAGAGAGTTCGATCCAGAAGAGAAAGAAATAGAGTGAAGAAAAGAAAGAGAAAGAAAGAGAGACAGAGTGATCGAGAGAAGAAGAGATCGTGAGACAGAGAGCTCTAGCAGAAGAGAGATAGAGAAATAGCAAGAGTAGAAGAAAAAGAGTAGAAGAGTAGAGCGCCTGCACGATCCAGGAGAAGAAGAAAGAGAGTGAAGAAGACAAAGAGAAAGAAAGAGAGATAGAGTGAGAAAGAGAAAGAAAGAGAGACTGAGTGATCTAAAGAAGAAGAAAGGCAGAGAGAAGCTTTGTTCTAAAGATCTGTCTTCACTGGACCGTGGATCAAATCCAGGCCAGTCAGCTCATTCTGAGCCATATTGTGCTTCATCGTTTACAGCCTTTCGATTGCTGTTGTCTATGTTTTTCCTTTCCATTTTACACCATTTCTTCAAGCTGTTAGTCAGCGGATGCTGTCACGCCCCGAGCGCGGAAGATACCCGGATATGCGCGATGAGTTTATATCAATCATGTCAATCAGAGTGGTCGTGTATTCGACACAAAGACAGAGATGCGCAAAATAGCAAGATAACCCAATCCTTTATTTCATAATGGATAGACTATTACAAATCCAACACTCTGGTTAATAAAAAGAAAAGTACATAGTTGACTCAAGAAAATAGAAAAAGACTAGATGACACTTGGACAAGCTCTAGCTCTTTCACTCGGGACTTTCCCCATCCGATTGACTTCCATCGTCGTCGGACTTACCTGAAAAGTAAAAAGGGACAAACGGAATGAGCGAACGCTCAGTAGGAAATTATATCTCATGTACTAGCAAGGGGTTTAAGTAATTACATCTTTCATGAATGCAATAAAGCTATGCATGCTCGCATAAAACGACAAAATAGAGAGAATGTAATATCAAAGAATAAGATGAACTAATCATGAACTTTCAACAAGATACTCAAGATATTCAAGCAAGTACATTTAACAAGTCATGTCAAGAATTTTGGCTATCATGTATCTAGCAAGCAAGTAATTTCCCTTTTTCAGGTCACGCAAGTCATGTCAAGTCAAGTACGATTCAAGGACAAGATATGTGTGGAATGTCCAATCAAGCAAGTAAAGTACTCGGTATAATGCCAGATACCTTATCATTTTAACTCCCATGGGCACAAGTACTTTCGGGTGCTCCTCCTAGGACCAGATCGGGCCCTATATGCGCAGGCATTTATCATGTGTTTTGACATCCACTCTTATATATATAGCCAATTTTTGAATTTCAATAATCAAGCTTGTAGACATGTATGACAACTTTGACAGAATGGAGTCCAAAAATATGACAAAGGACATAGAATGGCGATAATAACGGTGTAATCACGATATCGATAAAACTAGGTAGAATATGGTTCCCTTAACTTGGGTTCCATGACAAATCAATATGGACATTCTTTATATAGAATTGAGGTCCACATGAACAGTATATCAAAGGTAAGATACCCTCATTCTTATCATAGAATTGAGGTTTACAAGAATGACATGATATGGCATGATATCATCATCCCAATAAGAATTTCTTATGATATACTCTTTGTATAATCATAAGGGCCGGTATACCATGTTTCTTTAGATTGACATGGCATTATATGTGTAATAGGTTTTTGGGGTACAACCAGCTCAGTCGACCTTGAGGGAATCCAAGGTACGAGGAGTCTTACGGAGGTCTCTATGACTAACTCGCTAGTCCAAAGGAACGGAATGTCCAATGGAGAGCTTGTATGTCAATAAGAGTTGAGTGTGATCGATGAAACAACATGAAACATGGGACTATACTCACAGAGTGGAGAATAGTGCCGATATATATATTATATAACATATGAAACCATCGGTTAACAGAAACAGTGGAAAATCAGTTGTAAAATAACGACTTAATCAGAGTCGTTTATCAAGTAATTAACGCCTAACAGAAGGGCGTTTACACATGTTTCCATTTTTTAGAATTTCAATATTTCATTAATTTATCTAAAACGCGCCCTCGATAGGGGCGTTTCTTTGCAATGAGACGACTACAGTAGCAGGCGTCTTTTTATTTACAATATTTTACAGAACATATTTATTTTCAGAAATTATCAAAAACGCACCCTTGGCAGGGGCGTTAATCATTAAATTCTTATTTTTACAGAATATATTGTTCGGGATTTTAACAGAAACGCGCCCTATGAAGGGGCGTTACTTTTCAATTCACGCCCTAGTATCGGGCGTTAGTCCAGTGAAAGACGACCTAGCCACGGTCGTGAATTCAAGAAATACCATGAATTTTCATGGGCATTAATAATTTCAGGATAATAGAATTCATGGAGAACGAATGTATGGTCATGACAATAAAATTAACAGGTTTGAAGACATATGATCATGCATTATTGTAGAATCATGATTTCATAGATAATCAATTCTTAACATGGGTGATTAATGATTAAATGAAATTAACGCCTGTGTACAGGGCGTCAAATCTAAAATTGACGACCTGATCAAGGTCGTTTCTTTACAAGTAGCGCCCTTGTTTGGGTCGCGTATTTCAAAATCACGCCCTTGGTAAGGACGTTCCTTTCAAAAATTCAACAGAAACGTTTAAAACTTAGGAAAACTATATGCAGGTGTATGCTCATATGATTTCACTACGATTCTTATATACTTTGGGCTACATACTTGAGAAAATCCTACCTTAGTATGGTCTGGATGAAGGACCTTCGTTCATCACTTTGTCAACTCACTGTAGATCCTATGGAAAAAGAACTACAGTCATAAGTTTCTTCATCACACATAATCAGAGGAGAAGAAAGAGGAAGAACAGTACTTTGTTCTTCACGTATGCGGCTTCCCTAACCTGTATAGAAGAGAAAGAGATGAAGAGTTAGTAACTCTTCATTTGACAGTAAATAGAAAGAAAAGAACGTTCAGTTCTTTACTCACCGTAGCAGACGATCGATCAAATAGGTTTAGGGTTTGACTGTCAAGGGTATTTATAGGATCTAGGGAAATCCTAATGGGCTAGAGTTTTATTGGGAGTAATATATCCCTAATAGAGTCCTTGCCCTAGTAAACACTTACTAGATTAACATAATCCTTCCCTGGATAAGCTCCCGTGTCGAACGGAACTCGAATGGAATTAACGACTTTGGTCAGGGCATCGATTCTTGAATTGACAACCTGGTTCAAGTCGTTTCTTAAGAAGCGCCTGGTACGAGGGCGTTCTTTGTTTTAAAACACGCCCATACTAGAGGCGTTACTTGGCCTTGCCCTGTTTGTCGGTTGAAACTGACACCGTTAAGTGAGGGCGTCACTTCTTTAACCACGCCTTAGCTAGAGGCATTTATTATTAAATTAACGCCTTAATAAGAGGCGTTATTTGCATTTTGGTTTTATTCACCCCTTTAAGCTTCTTCTTGAGTAAAATAACGACTTAATCAGAGTCGTTTATCAAGTAATTAACGCCTAACAGAAGGGTGTTTACACATGTTTCCATTTTTCAGAATTTCAATATTTCATTAATTTATCTAAAACGCGCCCTCGACAGGGGCGTTTCTTTGTAATGAGACGACTACAGTAGCAGGCGTCTTTTTATTTACAATATTTTACAGAACATATTTATTTTCAGAAATTATCAAAAACGCGCCCTTGGCAGGGGCGTTAATCATTAAATTCTTATTTTTACAGAATATATTGTTCGGGATTTTAACAGAAACGCGCCCTATGAAGGGGCGTTACTTTTCAATTCACGCCCTAGTATCGGGCGTTAGTCCAGTGAAAGATGACCTAGCCACGGTCGTGAATTCAAGAAATACCATGAATTTTCATGGGCAGTAATAATTTCAGGATAATAGAATTCATGGAGAACGAATGTATGGTCATGACAATAAAATTAACAGGTTTGAAGACATATGATCATGCATTATTATAGAATCATGATTTCATAGATAATCAATTCTTAACATGGGTGATTAATGATTAAATGAAATTAACGCCTGTGTACAGGGCGTCAAATCTAAAATTGACGACCTGATCAAGGTCGTTTCTTTACAAGTAGCGCCCTTGTTTGGGTCGCGTATTTCAAAATCACGCCCTTGGTAAGGACGTTCCTTTCAAAAATTCAACAGAAACGTTTAAAACTTAGGAAAACTATATGCAGGTGTATGCTCATATGATTTCACTACGATTCTTATATACTTTGGGCTACATACTTGAGAAAATCCTACCTTAGTATGGTCTGGATGAAGGACCTTCGTTCTTCACTTTGTCAACTCACTGTAGATCCTATGGAAAAAGAACTACAGTCATAAGTTTCTTCATCACACATAATCAGAGGAGAAGAAAGAGGAAGAACAGTACTTTGTTCTTCACGTATGCGGCTTCCCTAACCTGTATAGAAGAGAAAGAGATGAAGAGTTAGTAACTCTTCATTTGACAGTAAATAGAAATAAAAGAACGTTCAGTTCTTTACTCACCGTAGCAGACGATCGATCAAATAGGTTTAGGGTTTGACTGTCAAGGGTATTTATAGGATCTAGGGAAATCCTAATGGGCTAGAGTTTTATTGGGAGTAATATATCCCTAATAGAGTCCTTGCCCTAGTAAACACTTACTAGATTAACATAATCCTTCCCTGGATAAGCTCCCGTGTCGAACGGAACTCGAATGGAATTAACGACTTTGGTCAGGGCATCGATTCTTGAATTGACGACCTGGTTCAAGTCGTTTCTTAAGAAGCGCCTGGTACGAGGGCGTTCTTTGTTTTAAAACACGCCCATACTAGAGGCGTTACTTGGCCTTGCCCTGTTTGTCGGTTGAAATTGACGCCGTTAAGTGAGGGCGTCACTTCTTTAACCACGCCTTAGCTAGAGGCATTTATTATTAAATTAACGCCTTAATAAGTAGCGTTATTTGCATTTTGGTTTTATTCACCCCTTTAAGCTTCTTCTTGAGTAAAATAACGACTTAATCAGAGTCGTTTATCAAGTAATTAACGCCTAACAGAAGGGTGTTTACACATGTTTCCATTTTTCAGAATTTTAATATTTCATTAATTTATCTAAAACGCGCCCTCGACAGGGGCGTTTCTTTGCAATGAGACGACTACAGTAGCAGGCGTCTTTTTATTTACAATATTTTACAGAACATATTTATTTTCAGAAATTATCAAAAACGCGCCCTTGGCAGGGGGGGCGTTAATCATTAAATTCTTATTTTTACAGAATATATTGTTCGGGATTTTAACAGAAACGCGCCCTATGAAGGGGCGTTACTTTTCAATTCACGCCCTAGTATCGGGCGTTAGTCCAGTGAAAGATGACCTAGCCACGGTCGTGAATTCAAGAAATACCATGAATTTTCATGGGCAGTAATAATTTCAGGATAATAGAATTCATGGAGAACGAATGTATGGTCATGACAATAAAATTAACAGGTTTGAAGACATATGAACATGCATTATTGTAGAATCATGATTTCATAGATAATCAATTCTTAACATGGGTGATTAATGATTAAATGAAATTAACGCCTGTGTACAGGGCGTCAAATCTTAAATTGACGACCTGATCAAGGTCGTTTCTTTACAAGTAGCACCCTTGTTTGGGTCGCGTATTTCAAAATCACGCCCTTGGTAATGACGTTCCTTTCAAAAATTCAACAGAAACGTTTAAAACTTAGGAAAACTATATGCAGGTGTATGCTCATATGATTTCACTACGATTCTTATATACTTTGGGCTACATACTTGATAAAATCCTACCTTAGTATGGTCTGGATGAAGGACCTCCGTTCTTCACTTTGTCAACTCACTGTAGATCCTATGGAAAAAGAACTACAGTCATAAGTTTCTTCATCACACATAATCAGAGGAGAAGAAAGAGGAAGAACAGTACTTTGTTCTTCACGTATGCGGCTTCCCTAACCTATATAGAAGAGAAAGAGATGAAGAGTTAGTAACTCTTCATTTGACAGTAAATAGAAAGAAAAGAACGTTCAGTTCTTTACTCACCGTAGCAGACGATCGATCAAATAGGTTTAGGGTTTGACTGTCAAGGGTATTTATAGGATCTAGGGAAATCCTAATGGGCTAGAGTTTTATTGGGAGTAATATATCCCTAATAGAGTCCTTGCCCTAGTAAACACTTACTAGATTAACATAATCCTTCCCTGGATAAGCTCCCGTGTCGAACGGAACTCGAATGGAATTAACGACTTTGGTCAGGGCGTCGATTCTTGAATTGACGACCTGGTTCAAGTCGTTTCTTAAGAAGCGCCTGGTACGAGGGCGTTCTTTGTTTTAAAACACGGCCATACTAGAGGCGTTACTTGGCCTTGCCCTGTTTGTCGGTTGAAATTGACGACGTTAAGTGAGGGCGTCACTTCTTTAACCACGCCTTAGCTAGAGGCGTTTATTATTAAATTAACGCCTTAATAAGAGGCGTTATTTGCATTTTGGTTTTATTCACCCCTTTAAGCGTCTTCTTGAGTAAAATAACGACTTAATCAGAGTCGTTTATCAAGTAATTAACGCCTAACAGAAGGGTGTTTACACATGTTTCCATTTTTTAGAATTTCAATATTTCATTAATTTATCTAAAACGCGCCCTCGACAGGGGCGTTTCTTTGCAATGAGACGACTACAGTAGCAGGCGTCTTTTTATTTACAATATTTTACAGAACATATTTATTTTTAGAAATTATCAAAAACGCGCCCTTGGCAGGGGCGTTAATCATTAAATTCTTATTTTTACAGAATATATTGTTCGGGATTTTAACAGAAACGCGCCCTATGAAGGGGCGTTACTTTTCAATTCACGCCCTAGTATCGGGCGTTAGTCAGTGAAAGACGACCTAGCCACGGTCGTGAATTCAAGAAATACCATGAATTTTCATGGGCAGTAATAATTTCAGGATAATAGAATTCATGGAGAACGAATGTATGGTCATGACAATAAAATTAACAGGTTTGAAGACATATGATCATGCATTATTGTAGAATCATGATTTCATAGATAATCAATTCTTAACATGGGTGATTAATGATTAAATGAAATTAACGCCTGTGTACAGGGCGTCAAATCTAAAATTGACGACCTGATCAAGGTCGTTTCTTTACAAGTAGCGCCCTTGTTTGGGTCGCGTATTTCAAAATCACGCCCTTGGTAAGGACGTTCCTTTCAAAAATTCAACAGAAACGTTTAAAACTTAGGAAAACTATATGCAGGTGTATGCTCATATGATTTCACTACGATTCTTATATACTTTGGGCTACATACTTGAGAAAATCCTACCTTAGTATGGTCTGGATGAAGGACCTTCGTTCTTCACTTTGTCAACTCACTGTAGATCCTATGGAAAAAGAACTACAGTCATAAGTTTCTTCATCACACATAATCAGAGGAGAAGAAAGAGGAAGAACAGTACTTTGTTCTTCACGTATGCGGCTTCCCTAACCAATATAGAAGAGAAAGAGATGAAGAGTTAGTAACTCTTCATTTGACAGTAAATAGAAAGAAAAGAACGTTCAGTTCTTTACTCACCGTAGCAGACGATCGATCAAATAGGTTTAGGGTTTGACTGTCAAGGGTATTTATAGGATCTAGGGAAATCCTAATGGGCTAGAGTTTTATTGGGAGTAATATATCCCTAATAGAGTCCTTGCCCTAGTAAACACTTACTAGATTAACATAATCCTTCCCTGGATAAGCTCCGTGTCGAACGGAACTCGAATGGAATTAACGACTTTGGTCAGGACGTCGATTCTTGAATTGACGACCTAGTTCAAGTCGTTTCTTAAGAAGCGCCTGGTACGAGGGCATTCTTTGTTTTAAAACACGCCCATACTAGAGGCGTTACTTGGCCTTGCCCTGTTTGTCGGTTGAAATTGACGCCGTTAAGTGAGGGCGTTACTTCTTTAACCACGCCTTAGCTAGAGGCGTTTATTATTAAATTAACGCCTTAATAAGAGGCGTTATTTGCATTTTGGTTTTATTCACCCCTTTAAGCTTCTTCTTATTATATGTATTAATTCTGTAATATAATTTGAAAAAAAAATTTAATTTATTTCCAAATCTTTATTTATCAGGGTTGCTACACCCTCCCCACTTAAAAAGAATTTGGTCCCCAAATTCAATTGCATATTATGTATACACGCGGAGAGTGTAGAGTATATACCTCTTAGAACAACTCGGGAAATCGTTTCTTCATAGATTCCTCGGTCTTCCATGTCGCTTCGTGTTCAGTATTCTTATTCCATTGCACCTTGAGCATGGGAATAACCTTATTCCTTAGAGCTCGTATTTCTCGATCTAAGATCTTCATAGGCTTATGTTCATAGGTGAGATCTTTCTGGATCACCAGATCTCCATGTTCAATAATATGAGATGGATCGTGTACATACTTCTTCAACATAGATATGTGAAATACATTATGTACCTCGGACAATTGAGGAGGCAATGCGATGCGATAAGCAACCTCGCCAACTCTTTCAAGTATCTCAAATGGTCCGATGAATCTTGGCGTAAGCTTGCCCTTAACACCAAATCTTCGTATGCCGCGTCCAGGTGATATCTTGAGAAATACATGATCTCCGATTTGGAATTCAAGATCTCTCCTTCTTGTGTCAGCATAAGCCTTTTGCCTGGTCTGAGCAACTTACAATCTTTCTCTGATTACTTGTATCTTCTCAGTTGTATCCCTTACCATGTTTGGACCTAACAGTTGTTTCTCTCCAACTTCGTTCCAGCATAAAGGCGATCGGAAACTCCTTCCGTATAAGGCTTCGAAAGGTGCCATTTGGATACTAGCTTGGTAGCTGTTGCTATAAGCAAATTCAACTAAAGGTAAGTGGTCATGCCAGTTTCCTCCAAAGTCAATAATGCATGCTCTAAGCATATCTTCAACAACTTGATTAGTTCTCTCGATCTGACCATCCGTTTGTGGGTGGAAAGCTGTACTAAAGTTAAGCCTTGTTCCCAACGAATGTTGTAATCCCTTCCAAAAATGAGAAGTGAAACGGGGATCTCTGTCAGACACGATCGAGATAGGTATACCATGCAACCTGACTATTTCTTTGATGTATAGTGCAGCTAGCACATCAATTGACCATCAGCTTTTTATTGGCAAGAAATGTGCCGATTTAGTTAATTGGTCAATGATAACCCAGATTTCATCATGTCCTCCTTTTGATTTAGATAATCCCATGATGAAGTCCATACCAATATCCTCCCACTTCCACCTAGGAATATCTTGAGGATGTAGTTTTCCAGCAGGCTTTTGGTGTTCTGCCTTGACCTGTTGGCATGTGAGACAGCGAGATACATAGTCCGCTATTTCTCTTTTCATATTAGGCCACCAAAAGTTCCTCTTTACATCTTGGTACATTTTGGTTGATCCTGGATGAATCGTGTATCTTGATCGGTGAGCTTCATCTAAGATCTTCTTCTTTAATTCGGACAGTCGGGTATACAAGTTCTACCTTTGAATAATAATCTTCCATCAGAAGTTAGTTGAAAATCAGATTGTCCTTCTAATCTGCCTTTGATTTTCACTAATATAGGATCATCATCCTGAAGTGCTTGTATCTCAGATAATAAATCTGACTGTATGCTTACATGAGATAATGTGACAAATTTGGCTTCCTTGTCCAAGCTTATATTGAGCTCGGAGAATTGTTCTAGCAACCTCCATTCTTGTATCATACAATTGGCTATCATTGCTCTCGGCTTTCGACTAAGGGCATCAGCAACATAATTACCCTTTCCGGGATGGTATTGTATATTGAAGTCGAAGTCCTTGAGGTATTCTAGCCAGCGTCTTTATCTCATGTTTAGCTCCTTTTGTGAAAATAGATATTTGAGACTTTTGTGATCGGAGTATACAGTAAACTACACTCCATATAAGTAGTGTCTCCATATCTTTAGGGCAAATACCACCGCGGCCAGTTCTAAGTCATGGATGGGGTAATTCTCCTCATGCTTCTTCAGTTGACGTGAAGAGTATGCTATGACCTTTCCTTGTTGCATCAGGACTTATCCGAGGCCAATGCCAGAAGCATCAGTGTATACCTCGAATTTCTCTCCTTCTATCGGTAGAGCTAAGACTGGAGCTGTAGTTAGATGATCTTTGAGAGTTTGGAAGCTTCTTTCACATTCCTCACTCCATTCATAACGGATCTCTTTACGAGTCAACCTTGTGAGTGGCACGGCGATTTTTGAGAAGTCCTTGATGAATCGCCTATAATTGCCTGCAAGACCTAAGAAATTTTTGATCTCGCTAGCATTGGTTGGTTTTTCCCAGTTTCTAACAGCTTCGACCTTTGACGGATCTACTGATAATCCATCTTTTGAAATCACATGTCCTAGAAAAGCCACTTCTTCAAGCCAGAATTCACACTTGCTGAGCTTTGCATATAATTGATTTGTTCGTAATATTTGTAAAGCAATCCTCAAATATTCCTCATGCTCTTCCTTAGTCTTGGAATATATCAATATGTCATCAATAAAAACCACCACGAATTTATCTAGATAGGGCCTGAATATGCTCGGCATCGTCCGGATCGGTTGATCCCATAAACTTCGGGGGATTCATGCTCTTAAAAGCTTGGTGTAGGCTTCCAGCTCGTGGAGCACCACCCTGTGCTACCTGTTGTAGCACTTGAGTCATTCCTTGAAGGGTACGCTGCATGTTGCGCCATTGAGCACGTTCGGCAGCCATTATCCTACAATTACAATAACTATATTAGTATGTGACTACATTTAGAAACCGGTACTCTATTTTTAATTTTAACCCTTGGTTCTACCCAATCTCACTGGTAAAAGGTTTATACTTATCCTTGGACTTGGGTTTTTCCTAGGAATTGAATACCCTAGGCTCTGATACCACAAAAACTGTCACACCCCGAGCGCGGAAGATACCCGGATATGCGCGACGAGTTTATATCAATCATGTAAATCAGAGTGGTCGTGTATTCGACACAAAGACAGAGATGCGCAAAATAGCAAGATAACCCAATCCTTTATTTCATAATGGATAGACTATTACAAATCCAATACTCTGGTTAATAAAAAGAAAAGTACATAGTTGACTCAAGAAAATAGGAAAAAGACTAGATGACACTTGGACAAGCTCTAGCTCTTTCACTCGGGACTTTTCCCATCCGATTGACTTCCATCGTCGTCGGACTTACCTGAAAAGTAAAAAGGGACAAACGGAATGAGCGAACGCTCAGTAGGAAATTATATCTCAAGTACTATCAAGGGGTTTAAGTAATTACATCTTTCATGAATGCAATAAAGCTATGCATGCTCGCATAAAACGACAAGATAGAGAGAATGTAATATCAAAGAATAAGATGAACTAATCATGAACTTTCAACAAGATACTCAAGATATTCAAGCAAGTACATTTAACAAGTCATGTCAAGAATTTTGGCTATCATGTATCAAGCAAGCAAGTAATTTCCCTTTTTCGGGTCACGCAAGTCATGTCAAGTCAAGTACGATTCAAGGACAAGATATGTGTGGAATGTCCAATCAAGCAAGTAAAGTACTCGGTATAATGCCAGATACCTTATCATTTTAACTCCCACGGTCGTGAATTCAAGAAATACCATGAATTTTCATCTGCAGTAATAATTTCAGGATAATAAAATTCATGGAGAACGAATGTATGGTCATGACAATAAAATTAACAGGTTTGAAGACATATGATCATGCATTATTGTAGAATCATGATTTCATAGATAATCAATTCTTAACATGGGTGATTAATGATTAAATGAAATTAACGCCTGTGTACATGGCGTCAAATCTAAAATTGACGACCTGATCAAGGTCGTTTCTTTACAAGTAGCGCCCTTGTTTGGGTCGCGTATTTCAAAATCACGCCCTTGGTAAGGACGTTCCTTTCAAAAATTCAACAGAAACATTTAAAACTTAGGAAAACTATATGCAGGTGTACGCTCATATGATTTCACTACGATTCTTATATACTTTGGGCTACATACTTGAGAAAATCCTACCTTAGTATGGTCTGGATGAAGGACCTTCGTTCTTCACTTTGTCAACTCACTGTAGATCCTATGGAAAAAGAACTACAGTCATAAGTTTCTTCATCACACATAATCAGAGGAGAAGAAAGAGGAAGAACATTACTTTGTTCTTCACGTATGCGGCTTCCCTAACCTGTATAGAAGAGAAAGAGATGAAGAGTTAGTAACTCTTCATTTGACAGTAAATAGAAAGAAAAGAACGTTCAGTTCTTTACTCACCGTAGCAGACGATCGATCAAATAGGTTTAGGGTTTGACTGTCAAGGGTATTTATAGGATCTAGGGAAATCCTAATGGGCTAGAGTTTTATTGGGAGTAATATATCCCTAATAGAGTCCTTGCCCTAGTAAACACTTACTAGATTAACATAATCCTTCCCTGGATAAGCTCCCGTGTCGAACGGAACTCGAATGGAATTAACGACTTTGGTCAGGGCGTCGATTCTTGAATTGACGACCTAGTTCAAGTCGTTTCTTAAGAAGCGCCTGGTACGAGGGCGTTCTTTGTTTTAAAACACGCCCATACTAGAGGCGTTACTTGGCCTTGCCCTGTTTGTCGGTTGAAATTGACGCCGTTAAGTGAGGGCGTCACTTCTTTAACCACGCCTTAGCTAGAGGCGTTTATTATTAAATTAACGCCTTAATAAGAGGCGTTATTTGCATTTTGGTTTTATTCACCCCTTTAAGCTTCTTCTTGAGTAAAATAACGACTTAATCAGAGTCGTTTATCAAGTAATTAACGCCTAACAGAAGGGCGTTTACACATGTTTCCATTTTTCAGAATTTCAATATTTCATTAATTTATCTAAAACGCGCCCTCGACAGGGGCGTTTCTTTGCAATGAGACGACTACAGTAGCAGGCGTCTTTTTATTTACAATATTTTACAGAACATATTTATTTTCAGAAATTATCAAAAACGTGCCCTTGGCAGGGGCGTTAATCATTAAATTCTTATTTTTACAGAATATATTGTTCGGGATTTTAACAGAAACGCGCCCTATGAAGGGGCGTTACTTTTCAATTCACGCCCTAGTATCGGGCGTTAGTCCAGTGAAAGACGACCTAGCCACGGTCGTGAATTCAAGAAATACCATGAATTTTCATGGGCAGTAATAATTTCAGGATAATAGAATTCATGGAGAACGAATGTATGGTCATGACAATAAAATTAACAGGTTTGAAGACATATGATCATGCATTATTGTAGAATCATGATTTCATAGATAATCAATTCTTAACATGGGTGATTAATGATTAAATGAAATTAACGCCTGTATACAGGGCGTCAAATCTAAAATTGACGACCTGATCAAGGTCGTTTCTTTACAAGTAGCGCCCTTGTTTGGGTCGAGTATTTCAAAATCACGCCCTTGGTAAGGACGTTCCTTTCAAAAATTCAACAGAAACGTTTAAAACTTAGGAAAACTATATGCAGGTGTATGCTCATATGATTTCACTACGATTCTTATATACTTTGGGCTACATACTTGAGAAAATCCTACCTTAGTATGGTCTGGATGAAGGACCTTCGTTCTTCACTTTGTCAACTCACTGTAGATCCTATGGAAAAAGAACTACAGTCATAAGTTTCTTCATCACACATAATCAGAGGAGAAGAAAGAGGAAGAACAGTACTTTGTTCTTCACGTATGCGGCTTCCCTAACCTGTATAGAAGAGAAAGAGATGAAGAGTTAGTAACTCTTCATTTGACAGTAAATAGAAAGAAAAGAACGTTCAGTTCTTTGCTCACCGTAACAGATGATCGATCAAATAGGTTTAGGGTTTGACTGTCAAAGGTATTTATAGGATCTAGGGAAATCCTAATGGGCTAGAGTTTTATTGGGAGTAATATATCCCTAATAGAGTCCTTGCCCTAGTAAACACTTACTAGATTAACATAATCCTTCCCTGGATAAGCTCCCGTGTCGAACGGAACTCGAATGGAATTAACGACTTTGGTCAGGGCGTCGATTCTTGAATTGACGACCTGGTTCAAGTCGTTTCTTAAGAAGCGCCTGGTACGAGGGCGTTCTTTGTTTTAAAACACGCCCATACTAGAGGCGTTACTTGGCCTTGCCCTGTTTGTCGGTTGAAATTGACGCCGTTAAGTGAGGGTGTCACTTCTTTAAGCACGCCTTAGCTAGAGGCGTTTATTATTAAATTAACGCCTTAATAAGAGGCGTTATTTGCATTTTTGTTTTATTTACCCCTTTAAGCTTCTTCTTATTATCTGCATTAATTCTATAATATAATTTGAAAAAAAAATTTAATTTATTTCAAATCTTTATTTATCAGGGTTGCTACACCCTCCCCCACTTAAAAAGAATTTGGTCCCCAAATTCAATTGCATATTATGTATACACGCGGAGAGTGTAGAGTATATACCTCTTAGAACAACTCGGGAAATCGTTTCTTCATAGATTCCTCGGTCTCCCATGTCGCTTCGTGTTCAGTATTCTTATTCCATTGCACCTTGAGCATGGGAATAACCTTATTCCTTAGAGCTCGTATTTCTCGATCTAAGATCTTCATAGGCTTCTGTTCATAGGTGAGATCTTTCTGGATCACCAGATCTCCATGTTCAATAATATGAGATGGATCGTGTACATACTTCTTCAACATAGATATGTGAAATACATTATGTACCTCGGACAATTGAGAAGGCAATGCGATGCGATAAGCAACCTCGCCAACTCTTTCAAGTACCTCAAATGGTCCGATGAATCTTGGCATAAGCTTGCCCTTAACACCAAATCTTCGTATGCCGCGTCCAGGTGATATCTTGAGAAATACATGATCTCCGATTTGGAATTCAAGATCTCTCCTTCTTGTGTCAGCATAAGCCTTTTGCCTGGTCTGAGCAACTTGCAATCTTTCTCTGATTACTTGTATCTTCTCAGTTGTATCCCTTACCATGTCTGGACCTAACAGTTGTTTCTCTCCAACTTCGTTCCAGCATAAAGGCGATCGGCAACTCCTTCCGTATAAGGCTTCGAAAGGTGCCATTTAGATACTAGCTTGGTAGCTGTTGTTATAAGCAAATTCAACTAAAGGTAAGTGGTCATGCCAGTTTCCTCCAAAGTCAATAATGCATGCTCTAAGCATATCTTCAACAACTTGATTAGTTCTCTCGGTCTGACCATCCGTTTGTGGGTGGAAAGCTGTACTAAAGTTAAGCCTTGTTCCCAACGAATGTTGTAATCCCTTCCAAAAATGAGAAGTGAAACGGAGATCTCTGTCAGACACGATCGAGACAGGTATACCATGCAACCTGACTATTTCTTTGATGTATAGTGCAGCTAGCACATCAATTGACCATCGGCTTTTTATTGGCAAGAAATGAGCCGATTTAGTTAATCGGTCAATGATAACCCAGATTCCATCATGTCCTCCTTTTGATTTAGATAATCCCATGATGAAGTCCATACAAATATCCTCCCACTTCCACTTAGGAATATCTAGAGGATGTAGTTTTCCAGTAGGCTTTTGGTGTTCTACCTTGACCTGTTGGCATGTGAGACAGCGAGATACATAGTCCGCTATTTCTCTTTTCATATTAGGCCACCAAAAGTTCCTCTTTACATCTTGGTACATTTTGGTTGATCCTGGATGAATCGTGTACCTTGATCGGTGAGCTTCATCTAAGATCTTCTTCTTTAATTCCGGACAGTCGGATATACAAGTTCTACCTTTGAATAATAATCTTCCATCAGAAGTTAGTTGAAAATCAGATTGTCCTTCTAATCTGCCTTTGATTTCCACTAATATAGGATCATCATCCTGAAGTGCTTGTATCTCAGATAATAAATCTGACTGTATGCTTACATGAGATAATGTGACAAATTTGGCTTCCTTGTCCAAGCTTATATTGAGCTCGGAGAATTGTTCTAGCAACCTCCATTCTTGTATCATACAATTGGCTATCATTGCTCTCGGCTTTCGACTAAGGGCATCAGCAACATAATTACCCTTTCCGGGATGGTATTGTATATTGAAGTCGAAGTCCTTGAGGTATTCTAGCCAGCGTCTTTGTCTCATGTTTAGCTCCTTTTATGAAAACAGATATTTGAGACTTTTGTGATCGGAGTATATAGTAAACTGCACTCCATATAAGTAGTGTCTCCATATCTTTAGGGCAAATACCACCGCGGCCAGTTCTAAGTCATGGATGGGGTAATTCTCCTCATGCTTCTTCAGTTGACGTGAAGAGTATGCTATGACCTTTCCTTGTTGCATCAGGACGCATCCGAGGCCAATGCCAGAAGCATCAGTGTATATCTCGAATTTCTCTCCTTCTATTGGTAAAGCTAAGACTGGAGCTGTAGTTAGATGATCTTTGAGAGTTTGGAAGCTTCTTTCACATTCCTCACTCCATTCATAACGGATCTCTTTACGAGTCAACCTTGTGAGTGGCATGGCGATTTTTGAGAAGTCCTTGATGAATCGCCTGTAATAGCCTGCAAGACCTAAGAAACTTCTGATCTCACTAGCATTGGTTGGTTTTTCCCAGTTTCTAACAGCTTCGACCTTTGACGGATCTACTGATAATCCATCTTTTGAAATCACATGTCCTAGAAAAGCCACTTCTTCAAGCTAGAATTCACACTTGCTGAGCTTTGCATATAATTGATTTGTCCGTCATATTTGTAAAGCAATCCTCAAATGTTCCTCATGCTCTTCCTTAGTCTTGGAATATATCAATATGTCATCAATAAAAACCACCACGAATTGATCTAGATAGGGCCTGAATATGCTCGGCATCGTCCGAATCGGTTGATCCCATAAACTTCGGGGGATTCATGCTCTTAAAAGCTTGGTGTAGGCTTCCAGCTCGTGGAGCACCACCCTGTGCTACCTGTTGTAGCACTTGAGTCATTCCTTGAAGGGTACGCTGCATGTTGCGCCATTGAGCACGTTCGGCAGCTATTATCCTACAATTACAATAACTATATTAGTACGTGACTACAATTAGAAACCAGTACTCTATTTTTAATTTTAACCCTTGGTTCTACCCAATCTCACTGGTAAAAGGTTTATACTTATCCTTGGACTTGGGTTTTTCCTAGGAATTGAATACCCTAGGCTCTGATACCACAAAAACTGTCACGCCCCGAGCGCGGAAGATACCCGGATATACGCGACGAGTTTATATCAATCATGTCAATCAGAGTGGTCGTGTATTCGACACAAAGACAGAGATGCGCAAAATAGCAAGATAACCCAATCCTTTATTTCATAATGGATAGACTATTACAAATCCAATACTCTGATTAATAAAAAGAAAAGTACATAGTTGACTCAAGAAAATAGGAAAAAGACTAGATGACACTTGGACAAGCTCTAGCTCTTTCACTCGGGACTTTCCCCATCCGATTGACTTCCATCGTCATCGGACTTACCTGAAAAGTAAAAAGGGATAAACGGAATGAGCGAACGCTCAGTAGAAAATTATATCTCAAGTACTAGCAAGAGGTTTAAGTAATTACATCTTTCATGAATGCAATAAAGCTATGCATGCTCGCATAAAATGACAAGATAGAGAGAATGTAATATCAAAGAATAAGATGAACTAATCATGAACTTTCAACAAGATACTCAAGATATTCAAGCAAGTACATTTAACAAGTCATGTCAAGAATTTTGGCTATCATGTATCAAGCAAGCAAGTAATTTCCCTTTTTCGGGTCACGCAAGTCATGTCAAGTCAAGTACGATTCAAGGACAAGATATGTGTGGAATGTCCAATCAAGCAAGTAAAGTACTCGGTATAATGCCAGATACCTTATCATTTTAACTCCCATGGGCACAAGTACTTTCGGGTGCTCCTCCCAGGACCAGATCGGGCCCTATATGCGCAGGCATTTATCATGTGTTTTGACATCCACTCTTATATATATAGCCAATTTTTGAATTTCAATAATCAAGCTTGTAGACATGTATGACAACTTTGACATAATGGAGTCCAAAAATATGACAAAGGACATAGAATGGCGATAATAACGGTATAATCACGATATCGATAAAACTAGGTAGAATATGGTTCCCTTAACTTGGTTACCATGATAAATCAATATGGACATTCTTTATATAGAATTGAGGTCCACATGAACAGTATATCAAAGGTAAGATACCCTCATTCTTATCATAGAATTGAGGTTTACAAGAATGACATGATATGGCATGATATCATCATCCCATTAAGAATTTCTTATGATATACTCTTTGTATAATCATAAGGGCCGGTATACCATGTTTCTTTAGATTGACATGGCATTAATTGTGTAATAGGTTTTTGGGGTACAACCAGCTCAGTCGACCTTGAGGGAATCCAAGGTACGAGGAGTCTTACGGAGGTCTCTATGACTAACTCGCTAGTCCAAAGGAACGGAATGTCCAATGGAGAGCTTGTATGTCAATGAGAGTTGAGTGTGATCGATGAAACAACATGAAACATGGGACTATACTCACGGAGTGGAGAATAGTGCCGATATATATATTATATAACATATGAAACCATCGGTTAATAGAAACAGTGGAAAATCAGTTTTACAGTAAAATAACGACTTAATCAGAGTCGTTTATCAAGTAATTAACGCCTAACAGAAGGGCGTTTACACATGTTTCCATTTTTCAGAATTTCAATATTTCATTAATTTATCTAAAACGCGCCCTCGACAGGGGCGTTTCTTTGCAATGAGACGACTACAGTAGCAGGCATCTTTTTATTTACAATATTTTACAGAACATATTTATTTTCAGAAATTATCAAAAATGCGCCCTTGGCAGGGGCGTTAATCATTAAATTCTTATTTTTACAGAATATATTGTTCGGGATTTTAACAGAAACGCGCCCTATGAAGGGGCGTTACTTTTCAATTCACGCCCTAGTATCGGGCGTTAGTCCAGTGAAAGACGACCTAGCCACGGTCGTGAATTCAAGAAATACCATGAATTTTCATGGGCAGTAATAATTTCAGGATAATAGAATTCATGGAGAACGAATGTATGGTCATGACAATAAAATTAACAGGTTTGAAGACATATGATCATGCATTATTGTAGAATCATGATTTCATAGATAATCAATTCTTAACATGGGTGATTAATGATTAAATGAAATTAACGCCTGTGTACAGGGCGTCAAATCTAAAATTGACGACCTGATCAAGGTCGTTTCTTTACAAGTAGCGCCCTGGTTTGGGTCGCGTATTTCAAAATCACGCCCTTGGTAAGGACGTTCCTTTCAAAAATTCAACAGAAATGTTTAAAACTTAGGAAAACTATATGCAGGTGTATGCTCATATGATTTCACTACGATTCTTATATACTTTGGGCTACATACTTGAGAAAATCCTACCTTAGTATGGTCTGGATGAAGGACCTTCGTTCTTCACTTTGTCAACTCACTGTAGATCCCATGGAAAAAGAACTATAGTTATAAGTTTCTTCATCACACATAATCAGAGGAGAAGAAAGAGGAAGAACAGTACTTTGTTCTTCACGTATGCGGCTTCCCTAACCTGTATAGAAGAGAAAGAGATGAAGAGTTAGTAACTCTTCATTTGACAGTAAATAGAAAGAAAAGAACGTTCAGTTCTTTACTCACCGTAGCAGACGATCGATCAAATAGGTTTAGGGTTTGACTGTCAAGGGTATTTATAGGATCTAGGGAAATCCTAATGGGCTAGAGTTTTATTGGGAGTAATATATCCCTAATAGAGTCCTTGCCCTAGTAAACACTTACTAGATTAACATAATCCTTCCCTGGATAAGCTCCCGTGTTGAACGGAACTCGAATGGAATTAACGACTTTTGTCAGGGCGTCGATTCTTGAATTGACGACCTGGTTCAAGTCGTTTCTTAAGAAGCGCCTGGTACGAGGGCGTTCTTTGTTTTAAAACACGCCCATACTAGAAGCGTTACTTGGCCTTGCCCTGTTTGTCGGTTGAAATTGACGCCGTTAAGTGAGGGCGTCACTTCTTTAACCACGCCTTAGCTAGAGGCGTTTATTATTAAATTAATGCCTTAATAAGAGGTGTTATTTGCATTTTGGTTTTATTGACCCCTTTAAGCTTCTTCTTGAGTAAAATAACGACTTAATCAGAGTCGTTTATCAAGTAATTAACGCCTAACAGAAGGGCGTTTACACATGTTTCCATTTTTCAGAATTTTAATATTTCATTAATTTATCTAAAACGCGCCCTCGACAGGGGCGTTTCTTTGCAATGAGACGACTACAGTAGCAGGCGTCTTTTTATTTACAATATTTTACAGAACATATTTATTTTCAGAAATTATCAAAAGCGCGCCCTTGGCAGGGGCGTTAATCATTAAATTCTTATTTTTACAGAATATATTGTTCGGGATTTTAACAGAAACGCACCCTCTGAAGGGGCGTTACTTTTCAATTCATGCCCTAGTATCGGGCGTTAGTCCAGTGAAAGATGACCTAGCCACGATCGTGAATTCAAGAAATACCATGAATTTTCATGGGCAGTAATAATTTCAGGATAATAGAATTCATGGAGAACGAATGTATGGTCATGACAATAAAATTAACAGGTTTGAAGACATATGATCATGCATTATTGTAGAATCATGATTTCATAGATAATCAATTCTTAACATGGGTGATTAATGATTAAATGAAATTAACGCCTGTGTACAGGGCGTCAAATCTAAAATTGACGACCTGATGAAGGTCGTTTCTTTACAAGTAGCGCCCTTGTTTGGGTCGCGTATTTCAAAATCATGCCCTTGGTAAGGACGTTCCTTTAAAAAATTCAACAGAAACGTTTAAAACTTAGGAAAACTATATGCATGTGTATGCTCATATGATTTCACTACGATTCTTATATACTTTGGGCTACATACTTGAGAAAATCCTACCTTAGTATGGTCTGGATGAAGGACCTTCGTTCTTCACTTTGTCAACTCACTGTAGATCCTATGGAAAAAGAACTACAGTCATAAGTTTCTTCATCACACATAATCAAAGGAGAAGAAAGAGGAAGAACAGTACTTTGTTCTTCGCATATGCGGCTTCCCTAACCTGTATAGAAGAGAAAGAGATGAAGAGTTAGTAACTCTTCATTTGACAGTAAATAGAAAGAAAAGAACGTTCAGTTCTTTACTCACCGTAGCAGACGATTGATCAAATAGGTTTAGGGTTTGACTGTCCAGGGTATTTATAGGATCTAGGGAAATCCTAATGGGCTAGAGTTTTATTGGGAGTAATATATCCCTTATAGAGTCCTTGCCCTAGTAAACACTTACTAGATTAACATAATCCTTCCCTGGATAAGCTCCCGTGTCGAACGGAACTCGAATGGAATTAACGACTTTGGTCAGGGCGTCGATTCTTGAATTGGCAACCTGGTTCAAGTCGTTTCTTAAGAAGCGCCTGGTACGAGGGCGTTCTTTGTTTTAAAACACGCCCATACTAGAGGCGTTACTTGGCCTTGCCCTGTTTCTCGGTTGAAATTGACGCCGTTAAGTGAGGGTGTCACTTCTTTAAGCACGCCTTAGCTAGAGGCGTTTATTATTAAATTAACGCCTTAATAAGAGGCGTTATTTGCATTTTGGTTTTATTCACCCCTTTAAGCTTCTTCTTATTATCTGTATTAATTCTGTAATATAATTTGAAAAAAAAATTAATTTATTTCCAAATCTTTATTTATCAGGGTTGCTACATATGCAGTGGAGGATTCCACTGGACGGGTAAGCTATAATCCCCAGCAGTTGTAGAGAAGGATCTTCTCTTGACAGCAAGCTGCGTTGCTCAGCAGGCGAGGTGGATACCTCGGACAGCAAGCTGTGTTGCTCAGCGGTTGCAGAGGATCTGTTCCTCTGGTCGGCAAGCTGTTAAGCCCAGCGAAGCTGTGTATCAGCGGTTGTAGGCAAGCTGTGATGCCCAGCTGTTCAAGCGGTGAGTCAGCGGAATCCACACTCGGTTTGAGTGTGGGGTGGATGTAGGTCTGCTGGACCGAACCACCTAAAAATCATTGTGCAGTGGTTTGATTTCATATTTGCTTCCGGTAGATGAATGTTTAGGCTCGATATTTTTTCACATGTTCATTGAGCTATTTGACTGCACATTTACTACTTGATTGAACACCTTATAGTAGTTTATATTCGATAGATCTGAATTTGTTTTTGCCTCAGCTTCTTTGAGTGTTCTAAGTTTTAGTCAGGAGGTAGTTTTAATTGGGTGAATTTTTTAAGGGGAGATTCATTCACCCCCCTCTGAATCCCTAGCACCGAACCCAACACTTGGTATCAGAGCGGGTTGCTGTGCATAGGATCTAACAATCTGCAGTAGATCCTACATTTCTGGTTGGTGTATTGCAGAGTGGGCTTCCTGTGTTCTGTGTTTTGTTTCACCGATTTAGTGTCTTGATTTTCTCATCTAACTTCAGTGTATTCATCATATCTCGATGGCTAATCCTCCGATATTCAGAGGTAATAACTTTGATTCTTGGTTAGAAAATTTCCATCGGTATGTAAAATCTACTGATCCAAATCTTTGGAAGGTAATAACTCATGGTCCACACAAATTATCAAAAGATAAATCTAGATGGACTGAGAAGGACAAATTGAAAGACTCTGTCAACACTAGAGTAGTAGTTTTAATAAAGGAATCAATTGACACACCTCTAATCGAATGCATTTCTTTTTGCAGGTTTGCCAAAGAAATTTTGGAAAAATTAAAGCTAATCAGGAATCACAGCAAATGCTTGATGGCTGATCGGAGAAATGATGATGATGAAACCTCATCTCAGGTAAGCTCTGAATCTGAAGAACTTTCGATTGATGATCTATGGAATATAAATGAGGAACTTAATGATAGATGTGAAAGATTAAAATCTGAGAATAAAAGATTGAAAAAGAAATGTGATCATATAAATTTGAAAGCTTCTTGTGAAAAATGTCCAAATCTGAAACAATCTTATGATGCATCTATGTTAGATGTTCAGAACTTTAAGGAACAAAATGGTTTTCTAAAACTTGAAAATCAAACATGTTTGGACAAGATATCTGAACTGGAGAATCAGCTTATTAAGATGAAAAATGAGCATCAAAAAGGCATGCAAGAATTGATTGAGATAAATTCTGTAATGGACAAACTGAAGTCTGAAAATGTTGAGGTTCAAAAGCATAATGAAGATCTCAAGGCTAGTCTGAATAAAATCAACAAGGAAGCAATGCATATTTCATATGTAAAGTCAATCTGCAATATGTGCTCAGCTCTAAGAGAACGTAATGAAGATCTTTTTAGTGAGAATGAATGGCTGAATAAACAAATTGCCTCGTTTAAAGAGGATCACAAAAATCTGATTATTGAGAAAACTAAAGTGGAAGAAAGAGAAGAGGAACTAATTGAAAAGCTGGAGCTGATGGCTGGAAGAGAAAATTGTAATGAAGGAGTTAAGAAGCTGACTGAAGACAACAAAGAACTGAGGGAACAAAACAAGAAACCGATGGTTTTAAATACTGTTTTCTCACAGAGGTTTCTGACTGTCGAAAAAGAAAAATATGCTATTAAGGAAGCTCAACCACAAAAACTTGAGGAGGAAAACACTGAATTGAAAGCTGAAGTTAAAAAGTTAAAGTTGTTAAATACTGGCTTATCTGAAACACTTCTCACCTTAAAAATGGGAAAGTTCACTTGTGATGGAGAATCACAAATGTTGAACAGTCTAGAACAAGAAATTGAGAAGTATAAAACTGCAAACAAAGTTCTAAGCAAATGTGTAAATTACAGTGAACAAGAGATAGCCAGTTATAAGCTTCACATTGCTAGCTTGGAAAGTAAAATTCATAATATGGAAAACTCAGTATCCAAGTCTGCTGAAAATGAAGGAAAGATAAAAGCTGTCATGAAAGATAAGAATGACAATTGAAGAAAGGGGATAAGTTGTAGTTCTGATGTTAAAGAAACTACTAAAATCCAACTATACACTACTTTTGTGCAAAGCTCTGATGTAGCTGGTACCTCAAGTCAATCCCCAAAATAAAATAAAAATCAGAAATCATCTTCAAAATCTATTTTTAGTTCAAAGCCCAGAAAATTGAAAAGCAAACAAAACCTGTTGAGAATAATCAGAAATTGAAAAGAAAGAGTCAAACAAAAAAGGCAAAGAATATTTCTGGTTATACCTTGAAATCTATTAGCTCTGCTGAATCTGATGGGTCAATGCAAAATGCTCATGCCTCATGTACTCATTCGCATGCATCTAGGAATTCATCTGATAGAAACCATGCCCCTAGGAAATCTGATGTTTCTTGCTATTACTGTGGTAAGCATGGTCATTTCATGGATGCATGTTTCATCATGAAACAAGATGATAAACTGCATGCTAAATCTTCTGATTATCATGGGTACAAAAGAAACAAACTTAAGTTCAACCAGCACATCACATGCTTCAATTGCAACAAGCCAGGTCATAAGGCTGTTGAGTGTTGGTCAGGAAATTATAGGAATAAGTCTGGATCTAGAAGTAAGCATGTTAGGTGCTTCGAGTGTGGCAAGTATGGGCATGCAGTCAAGGACGGCTGCTATGCTCAGGGAAATCACTCTAATTCTAAATTTGTCAAATTCCCTGCAAACAGAAATGATTTTGGTAGGAATAAATCTATTTTTAAAGAAAAGATTCCTGCATGTTTTGAATGTGGAAAACTTGGCCACCGAGCTTCTGAATGCTGGTGGGCAGGTAATGGTAAATCAAAGGTTCATGCAAGCAATAGAAACTTTCATGCTAAATCACATAGGTTACATGACTATAACAATGTTCACAAAAAGAATTCAAGGGTTGTTATATCATGTAGATATTGTGGTAAATTTGGCCACTCCATGACCAATTGTCATCTGATGGACTTTGATGACAATATTGCTAAGAAATTGTTTAGAACACCTGTTAGAGATAATACAGGACCCAAGGCTGCTTGGGTTCCTGCAAGATCAAAGTGATTGTTTTGCTGCAGGTGTGCCTTGGAATGAATAAAGGAAGATTAATAAGCCAAGGCACTCAAGAATGAAACCCCTAGGATTGCACTATTCAGGTCAGTTCTGAAAAACTGTGTTTAAATTTCATCATATGAAATTGTTGAAATGCTTGTCTGATTTCTGATGTCTTCTTCTTGTCTAGCTGATCAATCTGTATTCCAGACTCAGCTACTGAATTTAATTCTGAACATATCTGATGCTCTTCTCACATGTTTGTGCATGTACTTTATTCTGAGCTAATTCATGTGTTGCACTGAGGTTGAATGATTCATTTAAATGCATATAGACAATGCATGTGTCCATCAAGGAAGTCATTCAAAGCATATAGAACTGCTTTGCACTGCATCTCTTTGCATAACCCTGGTATATTAAATGGTAAGTTACTAAAGGGTAGATGTAATCTATCTGGAGGTTCTTACTATGTGTGAGATGGTCCTTGAGACCAAGCTCTCCCCAAGTACCAAGGGTCATGTCTTCATTTAAAAGCAGTGTAATGAATATCATAAAATTTAAAAAATCTGAAAATTTGAAATGAAATTGATGCATTTGATAAATTCTCTCTCTCATTGAACAGAGCATGAATTCTTCGTTAGCATATTCTAAAATCATGAGCAGTTCATTAATTATATTTCATGCACTTTGTCAGGGGGAGTTTGACTGAATTTGCATTTGAAGAGTAGTACAGTTAAAAAACCTAAAAAGAAATTTCATTGCATCTAGATAGGGGGAGCATTTAGAATTGCTGTTTTGATTGTCACATTTTGAACACCTCTTGTCTAGTAATTGATCAACTCTCATCTGATGTCATATTTCTCTCTCTTAAAAATGGTTTCTGCCTTCTATTCGTTGAGTTGTTAAAGAAGAGTTTCCTTCAACTCTCTTCATGATACTACCAGTCAGCTGATCTGTCTGAATTCCAGACTCAGCTACTGTGTGTTGATGTACACTCTTCTGAAATATTCGTCTATGTGTTGACTCTTACACCAGCTTACAATCACCCTTCATATTCTTCTTAGCTGGTGTGACAGACTTAATTCTATTGTTGACTAGTTGATCTGTTATTCTTTCGATTTGATATGAGGAACACAAATTGCATGTCATACAATCTAGTCTGAATCATGTAGAAATTTCTATCATATAGGTTTAAGAACAACCAATGAATCAGACTGATATAAGAACTATGTATTCTCAGACTTGCATTTAAATATCTTGAAAATATCTGAATGATAAGATTTAATGAACTTTAACCACATGTGTCATAAGAACCTTAGACTCTCTCATCTGATATCTGAAAATTTGAAATCAAGGCTACTTTGTTAGAGATACGTAGAGTGAGTACTCTGGTTAAACATTAACTTGAGAAATGTTGACTAATTGAAAAACTGTGAATTCAGAGCAATGACTTGGTCACTGAGAAACTGAGTTCTTCATCAATGAAATAAAGTAACTTATGTCATGAAGTGACATAGTTATCTCTGGTAAAAAATTATTGAAAAACCTGACAGAGCAATGGCATATTTGTGTCAAATAACTGGGGAGTGTGGCCTCTGATCAAAGTGTCTCCTCACGTAAAAAGACACGTCTATTGCTAACTCTGGTCTCAATGTTGAGAGGCAATGACAGTTATCACACTGAGTAACTGGGTCACTTCACCTAAGACGTGTTGTGCCTCATGTAAAAAGGTGTTGATCAACCTAAATTGCTCAGGTAAAGTATAATATGCTTCAAATGAAAATATTTTACAAACTATGTCAACTCATGCTCTTGTAAAAAGTGTTTAATCTCAATACTAATCTATGTAAGTATGAAAGTAGTCATTGAGATCTTGTGTATAAGATGAAGATGATTGGTCAATGAGTATTATCTGGTTATCTGGTTCACGTTTATTAAAACTTGAATTTAGATATGAGTATTGAATTTAATTGACAAATTTGGTATACATCATAATTAAATCAGATTGGTCAAGTTGTTAATTCATAACCCTCTATGAGAAAAGAGTCTTTCATGTTAAGACTTATTATAGTTGTGCATGCCCTACAATCCCTCATGATCTGTTTCATCCCTTGGTATAAGTCTTTCTTGGTATCAGTTTTCTGACCATACAAATGTGAGATGCTACTCCCATTATTACCTTGTTCACTTACAGTCTTCTGAACTTCAGAATCCTTATGGTGCTAGACTTCAGATTGATTCATCAGATTGATTCATTGGTTAACCAGAGTTCATTTCTATTCTTCAAGGGAACTTCTGGGTCATGTCTAGTTAAGGGGAGAGTAGTCAATCATTCTTGTTGATAGGGGGAGTTTCAGATGACAGTAACTCAGTACTGCATAATAGCTCCTTCAACAGTCAATGATCATTCCATTCTTTTTGATGTTTTCAAAGGGGGAGAAACTTTTGTGAGTCATCATTTGCATACATGGTGCATTACATGCTCATTATTTCTGAAAGAGCCATTCCATTGTGTATCTTCATATTCATCATGATGAATCTAAGGCAATGACTCATAATATTGCCATCATTAAAGCCACAGAGCCACAGGGGACACAACATAAGCAAGCCAGGCTCTTCCGACAACTTGTTGAAATCTTCCTCCCACAACGGGGATGTTGGCTTGTCGGGCACAGGCCCTAAAGCTTCCACGGCATGGAGGGTCTACGATTGTTTCTTCCTTTCTCGGGGCATGGCCCCTCTTTTTGTTCTCCTCTGCTCTAGTAAATCCGGAGCGGTGCTGGACTGGTGCATCTTGGTAGGTAGGCTGGACCCTCCTAGGGACCCAAACCTGCTTGAATTTCCTTGGCTCGGGAGCCAACCTTCCATGGCCATGGCGGCCGGTCTCTTCTTTCTCAGCTTTCCTCCCAGAGAGGGCCTGGAAGGAATTGTAGACAGGCACTGCGGGGATCATCCGATCCGGGCTCACTCGAGCTTCGCGTCCATCCAGAAAGACGCGAACTACCTCGATCAGCATAGACTTGCCGGACATGGAGAGACGTCCGGTGACAACAGCAGCAGTAGCCTTCCTCCCGGGGTTCCGATGTCGGCGCCTCCCGAAATTCTTGGCGGGGATGGGGCGAGCCCCGTGAGTGATATGGTGCACCATGCAGTTGGCGACTTGAATTGGGCTCGTGAGTGAGCCAGCACAGCGTCGAACCTCTAGAGCCTCGACCTTCTCTGCAGTCTTCTCTTCTGTAGGCTCCGAGGGTTCCACTTGTAGCATGTCGACGAAAGCTAACCCCATGAAGTTAGGGAAGCCTACGGCTGGTGGGAAAGACCCAAAGACAGTGGGCACCGCCAGGTACCCATGTTCAGCGTGGCCGGCGATGATCGCGGGGCCAAAGTCAACAGCGGTGAGTCCCGATGACATCATCGTCCACCTGAGATAAATAGACAAACAATCAGTATTCTTGAGGGAGGCCCCGAAGGCATCCCCTCTTGGCAAAGAGATGAAGGGGGACTCAGGTCCCACCGGGTGTGCCTGACTTGTTTGCTTGTTTATTTTACTAGGGGTATTTTATTATACAAGTCCCACTAGGCGTGCGAGACTTGTGGGGGATCAGATTTCGTTCAGGAGATGAGGGTATCTCTTGTTTGGCGTGCCAGTCATGTACGTGACAAGTTTTATTGTGCGCTCGATTTGACTTGGTCAATCAATTGTGAAGTCCGTGTCGGGACCCGGAGTCCGTCATACCATAAAGGTGATGACGTTAATTACATCCTCTAAGAAAGAGGACAACCCATGATTAATTGCCAAGAGAGGATGCCTCGAGGGATGATACGAAGGCATAGGAAATACTGACTAAATGCACCAATGGATGCTATAGAACGAGGTCATTTATTTGACCAATCATTCAAAATGCAATGAGTTCATTAATTGGTTTATTCACGTGATTAGAGGTTCAATCATGCTCATTTAAATAACAATGCATGCTGATGCAGGTGTATGCTTATGAGTTCGAGATAAATGCTTCAGCATGATTGAAGATGTTGAAACTCTTTTTATTCATCTATTTGACTAGATTTATTAAATCAGTTGGGGTTTTAACATTAACCATCAGGAGCCAACAATACACACATAAAGTCAATGCATCCTTCTTATTTTTGCTCAAAGCATTATTTTATTTCATGCATTCAGTCACTGCCCTTCAATAACAGAGGTCAACGTTAGTGCACTTCATGCACTACCCAGGGTCGATGCTAGTATGGGGGTTGATGCACGAACGGATGAGGTCAGTGCAGGGCTTGAAGGTCAATGCATGCATGAGGTTGGTGCATGAATGTGCACACGGTGGTAGCTAGGTCGGTGAAAAGTTTATGAAGAGGATTGGTTGGGGTCGATGCAAGATGAAGGTCAGTGCAAACATAGACTGGGGTCGGTGCAAAGTTTTGGGCTGAGGTCTATGCAACGTAGGTTGATGCAAAGGTGAGGTCTGTACAAGGCAGGCACAGGCGTGAGCCAAGGTCCGTGCAAGGAAGGCGCTGGCGCGAGCCAAGGTCTGTGCAATGTAGGGGGTCAGTGCAAGGTAGAAAGAGATGACATCTGTGCATGTATAGGTGGGGTTGGCCTAAACCGGCGTGGTGACCAATTGGAGGCTAAAACGGTGCGCCCTGGGCGTGCCAGGTGGAGGCCAAAATGAGTAAGTTGAAAGATGAGTGTGGACTTAAAACGGTGGGGGGGGGGCGTGCGCCGAAAATTGGCCGGATTAGGGCCGCGCCGGATTAGGGTGATTCCGGGCCGTTTGAGGTCAAATGAAATGCCAAGCCAGTTTCTTAGAACTTTAGTGTTATTTAAGAAGGTTAGAAGACTTATTTAAGTCCCAGATGCACTGCAAATAAGACAAGTCCAGACTTATGCGAGGTTCATACTCAAGCATAGTCTACAGTATACTTCATAAGTTTAAATTCACTACGATTTAGACTAAGTCTTCAATCAAAATTTTGGCAGCACCTCCCCTTATCCAAGTGGTTGCGGGGGTGAAGTGGAGACAGTCCCACAAGATTGGGATACGCTCCTTGAAGTCGGTAATGGCAAGCGGTGACCGGCGGACTTCGATAGAGGGAAAAGACCCCGAGGGCTAGCCTGCTATGGGCATCCATCTCAACGAGTCAAAATCATTAAGGGACGGTTGAGATGAGAAGGTACCTCGAGGGCTAAGCTACGAGAGGTTACCTTCCCTCAGCCACCACCAATCCCAAGGGAAGGTGGGTTTAATGTCAAGCTAAGGCCTTATTGATGTTCACCTGATGAGTCACAGGGTTCATATCATTAAGAGATATGACCCTATGGTTCGACAGGGATTGAGAATATTGATGGGGGATGTTCCCCTCCCCGGGCAGTAGGTTCTTCGAGAGGACAAATCACCAAATGCAATGATACACAAGTTGCACTCGATTGATGAGTGGACAGCAGATGATCACATGTATGTATATACATCGAGGAAACAGGCTAACATGGAAGCTGCCAAGCCAGACTGAAGACTCGGAGCTGAGTCATAGGATCGAGGTTCTGGAGGGGGAGGCAAACAGTCGAATAGTTCAACGGTGTCTACAGTACGAACAGATATGGCACACCGATTGTAGAAATGGCCCTTCTTCTAGCCCTGAACCACTGACAGGGAGGTATTCAAGCGTCACCTTTGGGGCGAAGGATAATGCACTCATATGCATTCCTCCGGCCGAGAGAGAACACTTGGGTGTATTGAATCATTCGACGCTATCTACGCGATAGAAAGAACCCCGGGGAGGGGATTATTGGTATTGCCCCGAGAAGCAATGGGGCGTGTTCGGCGGTGGAGAAAACTGGAAGATCATACACGGGATAGCGATGAAATAAACTATAATCAGGTGAGGGAAGGAAGCCCCGAGAAGTGCATCCATTCATTCATTCAACCCATAAGGGAGGCATTACTGAGAGTATCACAGGCGGCTACGGCTCGGCGTTGTCGCTCAAGACTGGCCAATAGTTACAAAAGCAGGGACGAAACCCTGGTTGCAGAGAAAGAGAAGACGAAAGGAAGAAACACAGCCGTGAAAGAAAATATAAAGGAAGAAGTGGGGGAGCTCATATCATTGCCCCCCCGACCTCGTACATTCACAGGATCTACAGAACAACAATAGAAAGGGGGGGTCTGGACGGAGGAACACCGGCACCTACCTACATAAACAGAGCGCCATAGATGGAGTCTTCTTCTCCTACAACGGGGGCTTCGAATGGACAGACGAGAGGGGTGGCGCTCCAGCTCGCTCTCGAGAGTAGATCCCCTTTTCTCCTCTCTATCTCTTCCTTTCTATCTCTGTATCCTCCCTTTCTTCCTCGTTCATTTCATTCGATCACAGGGCCTTTATATAGACAAACCCTCGACCAAGCTCCATCCGGCGTGGGTTTAGCACGCCGGTTTAAGGGTTTCCATGCACGACGGATTAGCAGCTGAGCAGGGCACGTCGGATTAAGCGGGCGCGCCGATTTTGGGTCATCCAGTGGCGTTTGCTTGACACGAGTCTGACAGCGGGCCCCAGATTGACTCTGAGAGTCACTGTGAGTCTTCACGCCTCCGCGCTCTTGCTAATCCATAGCGGGTGTTGACAAAGCTTCCAAAGCTCTAAGCGGCTACTTTTGGAACACGTGCACCTTCAGCTCGGACATGCGGGTTTTCCATTGACACAGCTCTCAGCACAATGGTTCGTGCTGCTGGCTCGGCTCGGCTTGCGTGGGTGGCTTTCACGGGAAGTGGTACGCTGCCCGGGGTGTTCGCGCCTCGACTGGGTGATCATCTTGCCACTAATGGGCCCAATATGCTGAGAAGCCTTACCCATACCGGGTAATCGGGGTCTTCTACTGACAGAGCCTTCGGTCCCTTATTCTGAGGGGCCAAGGGTGTTCTCTAACCTGGGGAGGATCTTCCATTTAGGTGGTGTGCCGCCAAGTATACCTATGTCCTTGGTTGGACAATGGATACATGCTCGTCCTTGGTCGGACGACAGGCACATCGTCATCTTTGGTCGAACGATGGATATGTTCTCGTCCTTGGTCGGATGACGAGGGGGATGCTCATCCTTGATCAGACGGTGGGTACATCCTCGTCCTTGATCGGACAACGGATATTGTCCACGCGGTACGACTAAGTCGATACCGCCTCATTGGGCAGTCCTGACGACAATGCCTGCTTGTGGTGTATTCTTCCCGATCCTCCTTAGGTGATGTCCCCGGCATTCATAATGGGTGACCTGAGGCTCTGACAACTTGAGAAGGCTTCCATGTCTTGATCTTCTTCGGCTTCTCTGCTTCGGTAGGCCGCATCATTTGTCTTTGAGGCTTGATCACCATTAAGTATATTTTAAGTGCCAATAGTTGTTCGTGTGATGGTTTTTAGCATGGTTTGGCCATTTCGGCGCGCGAGATCTTCGGTGGAGGTTGGGGGATGGATTCCCACCAGTTTAACTCTGTTTAGTTATGATTTGGGGCCGGTACGAGGTCGTTTGCCCTCGTGGCTCATTTTGGGTCAATTCATGGGAATCGCTTGTTTTCAGCAATTTTTTGGTTGGTTTGATCCCTTCTGGCTTGTGGAACATTGATATCGACTCTAGGGATGTTTCCCCGTCGTTTGGGACACGATTGGGGCGTGAAAAGGGTGTTTTGTGTAGATTTTCTTTGTTTCGCACCGGGACGAGAACGCGCCGGTCGTGTAAGTTGTGTTACCACTTAAACACGCTACAACCAGGCACCACACCTAATGTAGGAGATGAATAGTAGGGTGAATAGGAATACAACCCATGTGATGGGCGTGATCCTCTCTTAACGCTGCCCAGGAGGAGGCCGCGACTATGTATTGTCGCGCCTGAGGTTCTGGCCGCATCTATTAACGTGACCTAGGTAAGTGCCACGTCAGTGTGTGATCGTGACCCACATGATGGGTGCGTTCTGATGACATCGAGACCTTCTGTAGGGGTGCATTAATCATCATGACACTGGGTATAGGTGCGTTAATGCTTTCCATTTTCCGTGTCTTATTCGAGTTGTCTCGGACTCCGGTGAACCTAGGATTCAACGCCATGTTGGCCTTTGGCTAGATGGATGCCTTGGGTGTCCAGTGAGAGTCATATGTGTGTCAAGGGATCCCGGAGGAGCGGCTTTATCCCGAGCAGTGTGTAGTGTTGTTTTCTCACCGGTCGTTGTGGCTTCGACCCCTTGGTTAGCCCATTATTCCGTGGATGTCTTTGACGTCCTATGAGGGTTGTGACCGTGTTATAGGGTGTCTGGGAGTGCCATTGTACCAAGCAGTATTTTGTGTCATTTCGAGGGTCATTATGGTTTTCGGTCAACCTGGTTGTGACCAGCGGTTGACACGTGACCTCGTGAGTGTCTCGGCTATCCTGTGAGGATCGAGACCATGTGTTTTGGACGCTTGGAGGTATCATCTTACCTCGATTTGTGTGTCCATGTGGTTTGAGGGCTTTGGTAATCTCTCATGTTCCGTGTTTCGTGTTCTACAGAATTGTAAGTCCATTGAGCGATCTAGGGGCCGAGGACTCCCAATTGATGTGGATCCGGCTGTTGTGTGCCGCTTCCACATATTTTATCGAGATTTGACTTAGGAACTAGGCTGGTTGGCCGCGTGTTATCACTTTGTGCGATGATTGTGACCCGAGTCTAGTGACTCAAGGATCGTTGTGTTACAGGTCTAGTTGGCTATCCTGAGTCTGGCAATAGTTCTGTATGCTGCCTTGTGTTCCGAGTACTTGTGACAGGTGCATGTTTAACATGTCCATACTTCATTGTTTTAAGTCTCTGTGTCTAGTGAGCCTCCACTAGTCGTATCTTGACAACACTTTCCGTGTGTCGGCCCACCTGGGAGTGTTTGCAGGGCGAGTTCCCGATAGACACGGTTTGTAGGCTGGTTTCTGTGGGCCCCTTTGTCTTGCCGTGAGAGTCCCACCAGAGGGAAAAACCAGCTAGAGGCCTGGCTCAGGACATTGAGCTTGTGTGTTCACACGTGGTCAGGGGTGTTGGACAAACGCGGACGGGCGTGACCTTGACTAGTCACTCGTTACTGTAGTTCCTTGGTTCTTGTTGTGTGTCTCAGTTACCGCATTCGAGGCGAGTGGGAGATGCTTGAGGCACAGTGTAAGACGTCAATGGATGCATCTGGCTTTTCTTCTAGTGAGGAGGTGCCTCTGTCACATGACACTTGACTTGTGGCTTCCGTGGCCATTTTTCATCACTGTTGACGTGACTTACCGGGCAGTCTGTGTTCGGCTTCACCCGAGGTCAGTGTAGCATACACGACGGTGAGATTGTGTATGCATTAGAGCTTTTAGACCATGTGGTCTTGAGTTGGGCTTTTGTCTCTGTAGACGAGCCTGCATGACTAAGGTATTGTGATGTGTCCTGGCCACGTAGCCAGAGTTTCTTGATATCGATTTGGTGATTCCCGATTATGTGTCTGGGGATCCGTGTCTTTATCGATTAGGAGTAGTTTAGAGGGCCGAGGTTCGATCAGCTGTCGTGTTTCTGTTCAGTATGGCTTTCCTCTTTACTTTCACTGTTACTCTTGCTCTTGCTTTACTTTTGTAGTTTAGCATTGCTATTACTGCATTGTTTCGTGATTGGGATCTGCGGGAACCCTACTGAGCCAGTGAGACGAGGCTCACCCTTGACTTTTCAGGTGTAGCTATTCTTCCTCGTGCTTTGGAGGTGTAGTGCGGTGGTTCTTAGTTGCCAACTTTGCCAGTGTCGGGCTTCCCCCGACTTGAGTGTACGTTCTCTTTCTTGTTGTACTATACTTTAGTTGGACTGAACTCTACTCGCTCTATAGTTTAATTTGTTTAATAAAAAATGTAATTTTATTTCTGCTATTTTAGCAATCTTGCTCATAGCAATTTAATTGTTTACTGCTTTATCTAGAAGTTTAATGTACTTACACACACTTTTTTATCCCTTCGGAGCTTTCCCGCTCTTGGGAGGCTTCTCAGGATCCAAGTGGTATCGGGTTTACCCGGTGTCTGGAGTCTAGGTCATCACATGAGATGTGGAAGAAAGGGGCGAACCCCAGTCGGTCCACCTGCCAACTCTGCTCGTGGGGGAGAGAATGGTACCACGCCCACACCAAATCCCACGAAACACGGGCATGGATCCACCGTTGGCCCTGCAAACATCACAAAAAACATCAATTGTTAATAATCATCAAGCTTCTTAAAACCCCCAGCCCTAAAGCATGGGCGGTCAGGACTCTGGCAGTCTGGCTTCTTGGGCGGCCAGGTCGCTGGCCGCCTTGCCCTGTTAGGCGGCCAGGACCCTGGCTACCTTGCTCCATAGACGGCCAGTACCCTAGCCGCCTATGGTCTCCGCCCCCAAACCAGTTCCAACTTCATTCCCCATCAAACAAAATTCAAATAAAAATGCTAAAAAATCATAAAACGTACCCATGGGCGTGGTACGTCATCCCCATCTTCCTTAGCCCCAACTGGTGGTGCATCTTCCTCGCCATCGGAGTCCCCGTGGTCTTCTTCCCCAGGGCTAGATTGCCCACCTTTCGAAACCACGGCTGGACTCTTGTCTATTGGAGTTAAATGGAAGGCTCTTTCACCATAGAATGTGGATCTAGAGGGGGGTGAATAGATCAACAGGCTAATTAAAAATTATGCCTAGATTCAAATGTAGAATTAAAAGAACACTAGACAACCACAGTCAAAGCACTGAAATAAGATCTGCTAAACAGGCAAGCAAACACACGAAAGGCACAAAGACTTTTAGGTGGTTCGGTCAATCCGACCTACGTCCACCCCACATTCAACTCGAATGTGGATTACTACTGATACACAGCTTCAATCTGTTGGGCACTACAACTTGCCAACAACGGCTGGGGCTTACAGCTTATCCCTACCAGAGGAACACCCTCTGCAACAGCTGGGCAATATAGCTTAGCCGTCCGAGACCAAGTCTCGCCTGCTGAGGATTACAGCTTCACATGTCCAGTGGAGACCTCCACTGCAATGCTGCCTCACAGCTTGAAGAAACAATAGTTCAGAAATAAAAATGCAGAAGCAAAATGAAAAAGAAAACCCAAATGGGAATGTAGCTCGGAATGAGCAAACCTCAGCTCTGGTTTCTGAACCAAGAGACTGAGTTACAATAAGAGCAGCTCTCAATCTAAACTCTCTCAATTTCACTCTCTCAACACATCTCTTCTCTCTTCTCTTCTCTCTTTTTCTTCTTTTCTATTTTCTTTCTTCTCACTGTGGATCGATGGCTCTCTGCTATATATACTTTTCTTCTCTTCAGTTGATCTCCTCCATCTGAAGATGAAGGCTTCATTATATACTATCAGCAGGTGGATGAGGGTGCGTGTCTTCCACATTTCCCACCCAGAGAATTCGCCAGAACCGAGGCAATTCCATCACATGGCAGCACCTGATCACCTCATCCTCCTGGGATCACGAGCCATGTCAGCAATCTCAGTAGCAGATCGCTGTCAGACAAATTATAGGATTATCAGATTAAGTGAAGAACTCTGTACAGACTTATAAGATGAACTGCATTGTATAGACTGCATTGTATGGACTTGTGAATTCGAATGCAGTGTACAGACTCTGCTCAATGTATAGACTTCATCTATGTGAAGCATCCGCTGACAGACTTAAGCAGTATGAAGACTTGACAGACAACTGACGATGTTTGGACTTCAAGTGTGAAGACGTTGTGAGTGCAAATGCAATGTACAGACTTCATATGTGAAGCATCCGCTGTACAGACTTCACCAGACTTCACTCAATGTACAGACTCCACGAACGATGCATTCAATGCATTGGAGGATGTACAGACTTCCTGAAGTGTGAAGGAGTTGAGTGTATAGACTTCACGATGTGAAGACTTGCCAATAAAACATGTATAGACTTCACGTCGTGAAGCAATGTATATACTTAGCTGAAGAAACTCTGTACAGGCTTGACCAAGGCAAGGCAATCGAGTGTAAGGACATCCACAATGTACAGACTTTATAATGCTAAGATGATGTACAGACTTCATGCCAAGAGAAACTCTGTACATACTAGCTCAAAGCAAAGCAGTTGACTGTATGGACTTCCAGTGTGTAGACATGCCAAAGATAACTGGATGATGTACAGACTTGAACAAGGTAAAGTCTGTACAGACTTGGAAATTCACAATGTGTAGACTTTGGCAAGGCAACGTCGGTAAAGCAACCACTGTATAGACTTACTGAACAGAGCGTAGGTAAAAGTCCCAATGTATAGACTTGGAAGTGCAACGAAGAAAAGATGCCAATGTACAGACTTTGGCAAAGCAGCGATGTACAAACTTGCACAGTTCCAGCTAGAGAATGTATAGACTTTACCCAGTGCAAGCTACAGTGAATGAATGTATAGACTTAACAGTCTCCCTGGCTGTACAGACTTAGTCACAGGCTGAACAGTCGAATGTATAGACATGCTTCCACCGACCAGTGTATAGACTTTGCAAACGTGAGACGCTGAATGAGACGGTGGCTGAGACAATGCACAGACTTCAGGTAAAACAATGCAGCTACAGTGCAATGTACAGACATGCCTAAGACGCAGCATGAGACGCTGGCTGAGACGAACGCTGTATAGACTTTGAATGCAATGTATGGACTTTGTGTAGACGATGCATGGGACACAGACTAATGTACAGACTTCACAAACAATGCATGAACGAGACGCTGAAGTCTGTATAGACTTTAACAATGAATACATGTTGCGATGTACAGACTTTGTCCACGAACTGTGCACATGCATGAACGATGTAAAGACTCTGAAATGTAATCAATGCAGCAATGTCTAGACTTTGGGCTTTACCCTGCAGTGTATAGACTTGCTGGTCTGCTAGGAATGCAATGTGTGGACTTGCAGCTGGGCGAGCCATGCAGTGTATAGACTTCATGCATGCATACGTTAAGCTGCAAAATGTGCAGACTTTGCCAACAATCAACAATGCAGTGTATAGACTTGGCCAAAGTAGCGTTGTATAGACTTCAAGTCAGAATGCACAATGTGTGGACTTGGAAAACAAAGGGGGCATCGACCCATCAGAATTGTCCAGACTATACAATGAAATGTATGGACTCTATGTTCATGCTGCAATGCAATGTAGACCTGTGGGTGTGTGCATGACAGTATAGACTCTGACTGCATTAGGTACACAGACAACTAGATAAAAATTATTTCATCAAAATAAGAACAGTTGCCAATCAATCAAAATAAGCTGTTGCCAATGAAATAAAACTTATTGTCAACATCATGAACACAGAGGGGTCACAACAATCTCCCCCTTTTTGATGATGGCAACACCCTATTATATAGAATAGCAACATCCTGTCAAACATATGTATTTTTGATGAAGGATATGATTCGTTATTCAGATTGTCATGCAGATGCTATGAATGACATGCTGAGACATGAACACAACTTTCTGCTCACAAAATCTCCCTCTTTACCATAGACATGATGCAAACACTTCCCTGGAATGAACTCATCAAGTAGACAATATATTCTCCCCCCTTGCCATCAACAAAGAGGAGGGAAATAAGATGCAATGGAAGGAACAAGAAGACTCAGCTGACTGGCATTCTTAGCAAGTAGTTCAGAAATTAAGCGGCTAAAGCACAGAACCTTCAGTCATATGAATTGAGAAACTGCTTAGAAAGTGAGGTTCTGGTTTAAAGGTTATAAAAATAAGAGTTCATGCACTACATTCATTGGATAGGGTAGCTTAGCATGATAAGACAATAAACCAGAATCACATTTGCATGAGAGAGTCAGTTTCAAAAATATCTTACTGTCATATACTCAACAAAACTAATTGAGAGATACCAAGTCATGTATTGAAACTAAACAAATTGACATTCATGAAATTACTTTTGAAGGAACATCATTTATCAATATGAGTTCTTTTTGGGCAGTCAGGTACCATTTGTCTTTTTGCTTAAGGGTATACGTTTATCAGATGCCAATACCCCTAGATACTCAAAATGATGGACCATTCTACTATGATCAAACTCAATATAAGTGATTTACATCTTTTTGCTTGAGGGTACACGTTTATCAGACGCCAGTTACCCCCAGATACTCAATGAAACCACCCTACTGTTTTGATCATTTTATACAGAGATAGTTGATACACCTCATGACATGAGTGTTTTCCACTTCTTTGATGGATCACTCAGTTTCTCAGTGATTTACCAGTCATTGCTCTGCCAATGCTATTTTCAATTTATTTTCAATGTTTTTCAATATCTTTCTTAGCTGTCCTTTATTTGTTTCAGAATGACTTGTTTAAGGACAATACACATACTTAGTTTCTCTAACATGATTTCAGATGAGTTTTCAGATTTCAGATATAATTAACTTTGTCTGACATGAAATAAGATGAGGGTTGAGTGCTTTATCAATTTTCAGCATCCTTATTTACTGATTGTAGGCTTTCAACTCTAAAGATTATAAAATTTAAACCATTAAGTCAGTCTTTAAGCAATTAAAGTTCTTAGGAGGGAAGAGGTCTGTTTTCTATAGCTTAATTTTAGAACTGATTAAAAGATTACCATACTGTCAGACTCAATCATTCAGAGTCAAGGATGAATAGACAGCGTCGACGTTGGGAGTTCAAGGCATCCACACATCAGTTGAAGAGGCAACAGTATAAAACACTGAGATAGTGTCAGTGCGTCGACTCCATGCTATTGCAGCGTCAACTCATCAGAATAATGAAACAGAGACATTCACAGATCTAGTTCACTGCGTCAACGCCACAGTATAGCAGTGTCGACGCAGCAGTTCACCTTAAAATTCTGACAAGACTCCCCCTGTTTATATGCATGCAATTTTTGCAAAAGATGACTGATCAAATGATTTTTGAAGCTCATGCTTATTCAGACTGTACTATCATGCAATGTGACCATCAGGGTTATGCAGAGAAATGTAGTGCAAAACAGTTCTATATGCATGTGATTTTAGACACATTACTGACTAAATGATATGCAGTTATGATCATGAGAAAACCATATGAGTGTCATGCATGATCATGAGTCTGTTGCACCAATCAACCTTCACAAAGTTTTATACAGTCTATCAGATGTAGGTCCAAATCAGAGATTGTAATCAAAACAGCTGAAAATTTTATTCATCATGTTGAAACTTACACAAGCCAAGTTCTCTTCTAAGAAATTCAAACTTTTCATTTCCAAGTGGCTTAGTAAAGATATCAGCAATTTGTTTGTCTGTTTCAATGAAATTCAGTTCGATTTCCTTTTTATTCACAGCATCTCTCAGAAAATGGTGTTTTATCTCTATATGCTTAGTCCTTGAATGATGAACAGGATTTTTAGCAAGGCATATGGCACTAGTATTATCACATAAAATTGGAATGCATTCCAGTTTTATCTGATAATCATCTAGTTGGTGCTTGATCCATAGTACTTGGGCAGCACAATTACCTGCAGCAACATATTCAGCTTCAGCTGTAGACAAGGCTACAGTGTGTTGCTTTTTAGATGCCCAAGATACTAGACAGCCACCAAGGAATTGGCAATAGCCACTAGTGCTCTTTCTATCTACTCGACACCCAGCATAGTCTGCATCAGTGTAGGCTAGAAGATCTAACTCACACTTAGCAGGATACCAAAGACCTAGCTGTTGGGTGCCTAGTAAATATCTAAAAATCCTCTTCACAGCCTTAAGATGAGATTCTTTAGGACTAGCTTGAAACCTAGAGCATAAACACACTACAAATTGAATATCAGGCCTAGATGCTGTAAGATAAAGAAGGGATCCGATCATACCTCTATATAGCCTTTGGTCCACTGGTTTACCTTTAGGATCTTCATCCAAACTGGTTGAGGTACCCATTGGAGCAGCTATTTCCTTGAGGTTGTCTATTTTGTACTTCTTCAATAAATTCTTTACGTACTTGGACTGAGAGATGAAAGTGCCATCCGCGATTGTGTAACCTGCAGTCCAAGAAATAGTTTGAGCTCGCCCATTGAGCTCATTTCAAACTCATTAGTCATTATCTGAGAGAATTCCTCACATAATTTGGGGTTAGTTGACTCAAACACAATATCATCCACATAAATATGAATAATAAGAATATCTGAATGACTCACTTTGGTAAACAATGTTTGATCAACTATACCTCTTGTGAAATTCTTGTCGGTGAGGAACTTGCTCAACCTGTCATACCAAGCTCTAGGAGCTTGCTTTAAACCATAAAGAGCTTTATTGAGTTTATAAACATGATTAGGGAAATCTAATCATTCAAACCCAGGAGGCTGTCTCACATAGACATCCTCACTAATTTCCCCATTTAGGAAAGCAGATTTCACATCCATCTGTTGAAGATTTATACCTAGGGAGCATGCATAAGCCAATAATATTCTGATTGCTTCTAACCTAGCTACAGGGGCAAAAGACTCTTCAAAGTCTATTCCAAATTCCTAATTGTACCCCTGAGCTACAAGTCTGTCTTTATTTTTAATGACATTCCCTGATTCATCAGTTTTATTTCTAAACACCCATTTAGTCCCTATGACTGTTTCATGATCAGGAGGTGGAACCAATTGCCACACCTTATTCCTGTCAAATTGATTAAGCTCCTCATGCATGGCATTAATCCAATGCATATCTTGGAGAGCACAGTCAATGGACTTGGGTTCTATATTTGAAACAAAAGCATAAGCATTCAATTCATGTTGAATTCTCAAGTGGCCTCTAGTCCTAGGGGGGTCATGTAGATTTCCAATTACATTATCTACAGGATGATCCTCAAGATATCTTATGTTTACAATTGGATTATCATGGGTTTGATTTACCTCCCCCTGAACTGTAGGCTCTTCTTCATCAAGCTCTTTATGTCCTTCTTCATCCTTGGATTTATCTGCAGGATCTCCTTCCTTCAGAATATCACCACCTTCTTCATTCCTGCATTCACCAACATTAGTATTTATCAAGGATTCATCAAAAACTATATATGGAGATTCTTCAACAGTTTTAGAATTCAGATTGTAAACTCTATATGCTCGGGTGTTTTCAGAATAACCAAGAAAGATTCCTGGTTCACCTTTAGGTTCAAATTTATCAAGGTCTCTTTTATCATTTATATGAATGAAACATTTACATCCAAAAACCTTTAAGTGAGCAATAGAATGTTTCTTACCCTTTAAGATCTCATATGGTGTTTGCTGGGTAGAAGGTCTTACCATGGCTCTGTTAATTACATAACAAGCAGTGTTCACTGCTTCAGCCCAGAATTTCCTAGGTAGACCACCTTCAACAAGGAGTGTACGACCCATCTCCACTAGGGTTCTGTTCCTTCTCTCCACAACTCCATTCTGCTCAGGTGTCCTTGGTGAGGAGTACCTATGGTTGATACCATTTGACCTGCAGAATTCATCAAACTGTGAGTTTTCAAACTCAACTCCATGATCAGTCAAAATGTTTTCAATTTTCTGATTTATTTTAACATAGAACTCCTGAAATTCTGAAAATGCATCACTCTTATGAGATAAGAAATAGACCCAAGTATACCTAGAAAAGTCATCTACCATGACAAACCCATACTTCCTCCCTGATAAGCTAACATATCTGGTTGGCCCAAAAAGGTCCATGTGTATCAGCTCATAGGGTTTAGAAGATAGATTTTCAGTTCTAGACTTAAATGACTTTCTAGTTATCTTTGATTGAGTGCATGCATCACAGATTTTATTTTCCTTTTTGAAGGAAACTTCAGGAAGTCCTCTAACCATGCCATGCTTATTCAGTTTATGCAAAACAGTGTAACTAGCATGACCTAACCTACGATGCCATAAAAATGCTAAGTCTTCTCTACTGGCTGTAAGGCAAAGGTTAGTATGTTGAATGTCATCTAAATCTATCATGTATGTATTATTTATTCTTTTTCCAGAAAATTTGACAATTTCAGAATCAGGTTTAAAAACCTTGCAGCATTGAGAATCAAATAAAACCTTATATCCTTTATCACATAACTGGCTGATACTAAGTAAATTGTAAGCTAACCCTTCAACCAGCATAACATCATCAATGCAGCAGGTAGAACACTTACCTACCTTACCTGATCCAATAATCCTACCCTTTGTGTTGCTTCCAAAGGTGACAAGGCCTCCTAGCTTCTCGGTCAACATGCAGAACTTGGCCTTATCTCCTGTCATATGCCTGGAGCAGCCACTATCCAAGTACCAAAACTTGCTCTGGGCTGCCAGGCATACCTGCATACACAATTAGGTAGAGAGGTTTGGAACCCAAGACTGATTGGGCTCCATAACAGAAGAGGTAGAAGCAAAGCAAGAAAGCAGGCTTTTCGGAATCCACATTTGTTTAAATGTATTTTGTTTAGTGGATCCTACAGGTTTTCTTCTGTTGTAGTTCCTCTTTTTGTTATTTTCTTCTTATTTGCACCAACATGATTATTGACATTGTTGTTTCTTTGCCAGTGCCTTGGCCAGGTTGCATTCATGGAATTGTGGCCATAATAGTTCCTGGGCTGGCTGTGGAAATGTTGGTTCCTAGGTGTCCAATAACCATACCCATTAACCCAATTTCTAGTGTAAGGTCTTTGATATTGAGCAGCCTGATATGCAAGACCTGTATGCCTCCCCGGAGTTCTAGTCCAACTTGACCTATTGAAATAGGTTGACTGTGCATTGTAATGGGTCTGAACTCTGGGTTGGTAGAAATGATTGGGTTGACTCTTAGCAGCATTCTGTCTCCCCTTCACCTTGGACCCTGCTGACCTATTCATAGGTTTGTTTTGGGTCTTCTTCAGAGGTGGAGGTGATGGTGGAGACTTGGTTACCTTGTCCTGGTGTTTATAAGACTGGGTAGCTTGACCCCTAACCTGAGATTGACCCTTTGGATTTTGCTTGGATGTGCTAGCTCTACTAGGCTCACTGACTTTTTGTTTGCCCTTCTCCTCAGCACTGGTCTTTTTCAGATTAGTATTTTTGTTCATTGAATTGTTTGGATTCATGCTAATTAGAGGTCCTTTTTCTTTTTGTGCAACAAATGAAATAATTTTCATTCCAAAGGTTTTCGTTGCACTTGAATTAAATCCTAGGCCCTCTTTTCTGAAATTTACCTTTGACCCTAATAAAGCATTTAAGTTATCTGTTCCTTGGGTCATTTTCTCAATGGTTCTCAGTTTATCCTCATTGTCTTTCTGAATTTCATCAATAGACTTTTTAAGTTCATTATTTACATTGAGGACAGCTTCATATTTTTAAGAAACAATTTTTACTTCACTCTCACATTTCTGAATTTTCAGCTTCCATTCATCAATTTCATTTTCAAGCCTCACATTCTCTTCCCTAGAAGCTTTTAACTCATTTTTGATTTCATCTACTTCAGAACATGTGAGTTTCAGATTTTTATTCTCAGATTCTAAACATGCAATTTTATCAGTTAGAGTTTTATCATTTTGCATGGAATTGATCTTTCTTCTCAGATGCATGTTTTCTTTTCTAATATAATCAGCTCTATCAGCTATATCATGGTATTCATCTACCCAATCAAAGATAGTAAAATTTTCAAATCTAGTGATTACCTCATCTGAGTCCTCTTCTCTATCTTCTGAGCTTGTTGTCATAAGGCAAATGGGCTTCTCAGATTCAGATTCACTGTCTGAAGTGTTGCTCAGGGAGCCTTCATCTTCATCACTCCAGGTACTCACCATTGCTTTCCCTTTCGTGTTCCTTCTCTTTAACTTGTCCTTATATTTTTGATTATCTGGACAGTCAGCTTTCAAATGGCCTGGTTTCCTGCATTGATAACAAGTGTTAGTTTCAGTTTTCTTTGCAGGGTTGTGTTTATACCTTTTGTCCCTTTGGCCGCCACTGTATTTCTTTTGGCTGAATCGTCCTGCTCCTTTTCTGAGAAATCACCTGAACTCTCTGGTCATCATGGCCATCTCAGAACGAGTCATATCTTCTTCTTCATTCGGGCTCTCCTCTAATGATGAAGAACTGCTGGAGCTGGATTTGTTGGATTTGCTGGAACCAGCCTTCAGCGCTATCGGCTTCTTCTTCCTTTCAGCTTCTTCTATCCTTGGCATATTAGTTTCATATGCCATCAGCGAGCCAATTAGCTCATCAGCTCTTGTATTGCGCAAGTCCCTTGACTCCTCCATCACAGTAGCTTTCGTATGCCAGGCATGAGTCAAGGACCGAAGTATCTTCCTTACTAAATCATATTCTGTCAGAGGTTTCCCGAGACCTCTTAGACCATTGGTGATGATCGTCAGTCGAGCATACATTTCTTTGATGGTCTCGTTTGGCTTCATCTTGAAGGCTTCATACTCAGACACTAGGAAATTATCCTTTGTCTCCCTGACTTGAGAAGTCCCTTCATGGATAACTTCCAATGCATCCCACATCTCCTTGGCTGAAGTGTACGCTGACACGCGGGAGAATTCAGTAGGGTGCAGAGAGCACTGGATGGCGTTTATGGCACTCCAATTCAGCGTGGACCTTCTGATCTTCTCCTTGGTCCAGACATCTTCATTCGGGGATAGCTCATAAGGTCCCTTGCTAACAACCTTCCAGATCTCATAATCTTTAGCCCTTAGAAACACTTGCATATGATTCTTCCAGTATGCGTAGTTAGATCCATCAAAGAATGGGGGCTTGGTGGTTGAGTGACCTTCAGCTATCATCCCTTGAGCATCCATCTCTGCCTATCCACTTCGGGCGATGAGTCCTTGTAGAAGAGTATGGCTCTAATATCAATTGTTGGAGTTAGATGGAAGGCTCTTTCACCACAGAATGTGGATCTAGAGGGGGGGTGAATAGATCAACAGGATAATTAAAAATTATGCCTAGATTCAAATGCGGAATTAAAAGAACACTGGACAACCACAGTCAAAGCACCGAAATAAGATATGCTAAACAGACAAGCAAACACACGAAAGGCACAAAGACTTTTAGGTGGTTCAATCAATCCGACCTACCTCCACCCCACATTCAACTCGAATGTGGATTACTGCTGATACACAGCTTCAATCTGCTGGGCACTATAGCTTGCCAACAACGGCTGGGGCTTACATCTTATCCCGACCAGAGGAACACCCTCTGCAACAGCTGGGCAATACAGCTTAGCCGTCCAAGACCAAGTATCGCCTGCTGAGGATTACAGCTTCACCTATCCAGTGGAGACCTCCACTGCAATGCTGCCTCACAGGTTGAAGAAACAATAGTTCGGAAATAAAAATGCAGAAGCAAAATGAAAAAGAAAACCCAAATGGGAATGTAGCTCGGAATGAGCAAGCCTCAGCTCTGGTTTCTGAACCAAGAGACTGAGTTACAATAAGAGCAACTCTCAATCTAAACTCTCTCAATTTCACTCTCTTAACACATCTCTTCTCTCTTCTCTTCTCTCTTTTTCTTCTTCTCTGTTTTCTTTCTTCTCACTGTGGATCGATGGCTCTCTACTGTATATACTTTTCTTCTCTTCAGTCGATCTCCTCCATCTGAAGATGAAGGATTCATTATATACTATCAGCAGGTGGATGAGGGCGCGTGTCTTCCACATTTCCCGCCCAGAGAATTCGCCAGAACCGAGGCAATTCCATCCACATGGCAGCACCTGATCACCTCGTCCTCCTGGGATCACAAGCCATGTCAGCAATCTCAGTAGCAGATCCCTGTCAGACAAATTATAGGATTATCAGATTAAGTGAAGAACTCTGTACAGACTTATAAGATGAACTGCATTGTATAGACTGCATTGTATGGACTTGTGAATTCGAATGCAGTGTACAGACTCTGCTCAATGTATAGACTTCACCTATGTGAAGCATCCGCTGTACAGACTTAAGCAGTATGAAGATTTGACAGACAACTGACGATGTTTGGACTTCAAGTGTGAAGACATTGTGAGTGCAAATGCAATGTACAAACTTCATATGTGAAGCAGCCGCTGTACAGACTTCACCAGACTTCACTCAATGTACAGACTCCATGAACGATGCATGCAATGCATTGGAGGATGTACAGACTTCCTGAAGTGTGAAGGAGTTGAGTGTATAGACTTCACGATGTGAAGACTTGCCAACAAAACATGTATAGACTTCACGTCGTGAAGCAATGCATATACTTAGCTGAAGAAACTCTGTACAGGCTTGACCAAGACAAGGCAATCGAGTGTAAGGACATCCACAATGTACAGACTTTATAATGCTAAGACGATGTACAGACTTCATGCCAAGAGAAACTCTGTACACACTAGCTCAAAGCAAAGCAGTTGACTGTATGGACTTCCAGTGTGTAGACATGCCAAAGATAACTAGACGATGTACAGACTTGAACAAGGTAAAGTCTGTACAGACTTGGAAATTCACAATGTGTAGACTTTGGCAAGGCAACGTCGGTAAAGCAACCACTGTATAGACTTACTGAACAGAGCGTAGGTAAAAGTCCCAATGTATAGACTTGGAAGTGCAACGAAGAAAAGATGCCAATGTACAGACTTTGGCAAAGTAGCGATGTATAGACTTGCACAGTTCCAGCTAGAGAATGTATAGACTTTACCCAGTGCAAGCTACAGTGAATGAATGTATAGACTTAACAGTCTCCCTGGCTGTAAAGACTTAGTCACAGGCTGAACAGTCGAATGTATAGACATGCTTCCACCGACCAGTGTATAGACTTTGTAAACGTTAGACGCTGAATGAGACGGTGGCTGAGACAATGCACAGACTTCTGGTGAAACAATGCAGCTACAGTGCAATGTACAGACATGCCTAAGACGCAGCATGAGACGCTGGCTGAGACGAACGCTGTACAGACTTTGAATGCAATGTATGGACTTTGTGTAGATGATGCATGAGACACCGACTAATGTACAGACTTCACAAACAATGCATGAACGAGACGCTGAAGTCTGTATAGACTTTAACAATGACTACATGCTGCGATGTACAGACTTTGTCCACGAACTGTGCACATGCATGAACGATGTAAAGACTCTAAAATGCAAGCAATGCAGCAATGTCTAGACTTTGGGCTTTACCCTGCAGTGTATAGACTTGCTGGTCTACTAGGAATGCAATGTGTGGACTTGCAGCTGGGCGAGCCAAGCAGTGTATAGACTTCATGCATGCAGACGTTAAGCTGCAGAATGTGCAGACTTTGCCAACAATCAACAATGCAGTGTATAGACTTGGCCAAAGCAGCGTTGCATAGACTTCAAGTCAGAATGCACAATGTGTGGACTTGGAAAACAAAGGGGGCGTCGACCCATCAGAACTGTCCAGACTACACAATGAAATGTATGGACTCTATGTTCATGTTGCAATGCAATGTAGACCTGTGGGTGTGTGCATGACAGTATAGACTCCGACTGCATTAGGTACACAGACAACCTGATAAAAACTATTTCATCAAAATAAAAGCAGTTGCCAATCAATCAAAACAAGTTGTTGCCAATGAAATAAAACTTATTGTCAACATCATCAACACAGAGGGGTCACAACATTGTCCTCACCGTCGGTCGACCGGGATAGAGGAGAAGTGGATGGGCTGGACGAGGCTTCACTCACTGGCTCACCCTCGCTTGAGGATAACTCCTCGTTCCCTCGGCCCAAGGGAGCTCACCGCGGCCCCATGTATCCAAGCTCACGTACGGGAGGTCGGCTATAGGATCGAACTAGAGGATATTGCAAGGGAAGAGCTCTCCGAAGCTCTATGCACCTGTGTGTGTGGAGAGAACGGCATTTAGGGTGGCCGTCTCGTTTGAAAAGCTCCTTCCTTTTATGCCCTCGCGAAGGGAGGTGGCCAGGGTGTTGGTTACCCCCCTGAGTGGGAGGCGGCCACTACCCTAGCCGCCTTCACCCTGCTGTCTTCCCATATGGGCGCTTTCGTGCCCTGTTCAGCATTCAACATTCAAGAGAGAGAGAGAGAGAGAGAGAGAGAGCGCTTACAACAAGAATATCTCCCACAACAAACATAAAAACCAAAAAACACAATAGTTTTATTTTATTTTATTCCATCCCATCCAACACTAAAAACAAAAATAAAAATAGCAAAAATACATGTTTCTTTCTTTTCTTCTAAAAAAAAAGCCTGAACAAGTGCAATCCATCAAGTTCGCCATCGCATGAAGAATTCATTGACGACTGGCCGAACACCCCGCAGATAACCCACATAAGACTTCAATGCGTCTTTTTCTTCCTCTACATCAATCCGTGCCTTTAATACGGTGGCATGGCGTCTCCATGCACGCCGAATCTTTCAAAGCTGTCTTCTATCCTCATTAGTTCCCTGGAGACGCCACGTGGTCATAGCTCCCCTCGAGGCGGCCCCTGGGATTCATCTGGGCAATCGCACCTAGTGATGACAGCGATGGGCTTGGTACAACACTAAGTCCTGAGCCCCAATGAGCCAAAGCTCCCAGCCCAAAAAGTCACAGACTCGGAACTCCAGGCGCTCATACATCATCGGCACGAACACTAACTAGTCCTCGCACGGGAAGTTCTGGTAGTCACGCCAGTCATCTCTGGTCTTCAAAAGCACTGTCTTGCACACCACTTGATCCTCAGGACCAAAGATAGCCCGAGCAGGGTAGAGGATGCTCTTATCGAAGATTCGAGAAGTAGTAGCCACCATGTCATCGAAATTAAAACACAAGTGGACCTCCATCCACACCTGCAATAGATAGAGGCTCCCCATGGCGCTCCCGCCTAAGCTCATCTATGTGAGTCCACAGTACATGTGGGTGAGCACGACCTGAGTGAGGGAGCAGCCATTGATAAGTACTTAATTATCCATTGTTATTCACATCACATAGATAGCTCTTGGGCTTTAATGAAGATAATTATGAAATTTTTCACGATAATCTCGGTCTGCCACTAAATGGAAAATCTTCTAGAATATCAGGACTTGTAGCATTTTTTAAGAATATTGCATCATTTGAATTTTGTCCAAATCTGGTTTCTCTAAATTCATTTGTGGAATAAACAACTTGGGAGCAATCTGAATTTTGTCCAAATCTGGTAAAAGATAAATGATGTACTCATTGAGCAAACACATTTGTGTGAGGGGCCTTGCTGTAATTTTTTGTATAATTCTAAAACTTTGTGAACAGTGGCAGGCGTCTCCTCTCACGAAAGCAAGCGACAGTTGCTTGCACTAGCATGGCAGATCCCGCAGCAGGTCTCCCATGGCATCAGCTTGCAAGTCATGGTAGGTTAGGAAGGCGTAGCCTAGCAACTCCAAGACATGGCAGCAGCAGCGGACCATCCATGCAGCATGCAGGCCTGTCCAGAGAGACATCCGCAGGCCGACGAGCCTATGGTGAATACAGCAGCTAGAGCAGCGAAGTCGGTGATGGCGTGTGGAGATAGCATCCTGCATGTGTAGGCCGGCAAGCCTCAAGCGAACATGGAAGCAGAGCCATGACAACAGCGATAGGCTCAGCAACGGTGGAGCATGTCTCCTCTGGTAGCAACACTGCAGGTGGTGAGCATAGTCGGCAGCAAGCCCCCGGACGGGACTCTATAAAAGGCGCCACATTTCTCTCCCATGGGTAGTTTTTTTTCATTCCGGCAACCTCTCCTTCCCATCGCCCCCAAGCTCACCGCTTCTGTCTCTCTTAAGACCCCTTACCCTTCTCCTCTCAATCTCTATGTTTCTCTCTGTCTCAAACCATCGCACCGGTCCCCTATTTGGAATAGGGGCACTATAGGTGCCTCTGTCCCTTACCCTCTCTCTCTCTTTTGCAACGGTCTCCGCCCTCTCATACTCTCCCCCTCTCTTCTAACCCATACACACACACACCGCAACATGTACACACGACACCCACACACACGTCTTAATCTCCTCCCTCACACACGTACACATTCCACCGGACCACCCCTCCTGCTAGCCTCTCTCTCCCTTCTTCTCCATCCCTCCGCTGAACACAACACTCGCACAGCCCCCTTTTCACCCAGCTCATCTCCCTCTTCTCTCTGTCTGCCTCACCCTCCTATACTCACCTTACGTAGGATCCACCCTCTCCCTCTTGCCTCTTTCACCTTCCTTCTCACACCTCTACACCACCGCAACCACTGTCGTACCATAGCCACCTTCACACTGGACGCACCATCCCTCTCTCTTCTGCACACTCATAGGTCACACACACACCGCATCACCACACGCGACCGTTGCGTCGACCCCTTTCACATAGTAGCATCGGCCTCGCCCTCTCACCATCTCACACACATCACCTCTCTTCTCTGCATTGCATTGTGGCCGCCCACCATCGTTCGCTCACACACACTGTCACTCACGCACACACCGACACACAGCCGCGATAGCCCCATCTTTGCCCTCTCTCTACCATCTCTGGCGTTCATGCACTCACCGTCTCCTCCTCCTCATCACATCGTCTCCATCTTCTCACACCACACCACACACACCTCATGCAAACACGTCTTACCCTCCCCTCCGTCCCTCTCTCTTTCTCTCACTAACACACAACCACACACTCTCACCCTCTCTCTTCCATCGTTCTCATCTCTCTCTCTCTTTTTCTCACTTCTCACATACCCTATACAATAGATCAATTTTCCTTTATTTTATTTTATTTTGTTTTTACTCTTTCTCCTTCCACCATTTCTTTCTTTCTCTTCTTTTTCTCACTTCTCACACACCCTATACAATAGATCAATTTTCCTTTATTTTATTTTATTTTGTTTTTACTCCTTCTCCTTCCACCATTTCTTTCTTTCTCTCTACATCTCTCTCTCTATGTTCTCTCTCTTCTTCTTCTATCTCTCTAGGGCCTCACGGCGACAACTTCGCTAAGGTTGGGCGGTTCTCCAAGGTCCAAGGGTGTGGGCAACGGCGTTTCTCGACAGCTATCTCTTCACCTCATTTCTTTATGTTTAATTTAGTTGGAGTTTTTTGGGGTTGTAATTTTCTATTTTCTTGTTGTCTTGTAAACGTTTAATTTTTGGAGCAATAAAATTAGTTTAGTGTTATTCTCATTATCTCTTACATTTTTCTCTCTCCTCTCTCTATTTTTTTCTCTATCTAAATCTGAAGGGGCGTGATCTCGCGCTTGTCCTGAGCTGGGAAGATGATCACCGAATAGTGAATTGCAGAGAAAGGGAAACGAATCAGGAGGCCCAGGGATGGTTCCCTGGGGAAAACCCTCCGATGCTTAAGTCAGTAGAGCAATGGTGGAAGATATGGAGGGAGGTAGAAAGAGGTGCACGAGATCCCCCAACACCAAGGTGGTGAAGTGATTCCTGCTCAGGGAGTTTTAGGCGTATATTGCCCTTACCTTTCAATGGAGGGAATCCCTAGTTTATATAGTGTGCTCACCGTATGAGTCCTGTAAGCTGAGGAGTTTCAGGCGGGAGTTACGTCCTCATCATGCGATCGTTACGTCCTCATTGTGGGCTCTTCATGGCCTTGAGGGATCATGGATCCTTTATCCTCATAAACTCCTGCTCATAAAGGGCTCCTCAACGGCTGCGTGGATAAGCACTCGTTAGTCGGTCCGAGCATAAAGGGTCCCAGCCCTGTCCGGGCGATAGGCATAGCTCGGATGAAGTTAGGTCGGAGTGGGCGCATGGTGCTTGCCTCTATCCCGATGAAGGGATAACTCGGGCATGGGTCTTCCTCCGTTCTGACGTTCGGGCCTTCCGAGCCTAAGGGCCACCGAGGAAGGGTGGGATCCCGAGTAATCTTTATTGAGCTTTTTAGCCTAAGTGGGCCCTGTGGGGCTGTCACTTGGATGAGCTGAGCCTCGTTCAGTCCTGATGGGCCTAGTTGGGCTGCTCCTAGATGGGTTATAGAAATCCCCCTCTCCACTTGTCCCCCTCCTACTCCCGAGCTTTAATAAGCTCGGAAGAGTAGCTGTTTGGGGTTTTGGACCAGCGTGGCTCAGGTGGGTGGAGATCTGGCGATGTTAGTAAGCCACGTGTCGTCGTCACCTGGGCCCGTGTTAATGATGATCCTGACAGATTTGAACTGAAGGGGCCCCCTTTTCTCGGAGGTCGGAACAACGCGCCGCCTCCCGCGTGGGGATATAGGTGTTGGGCACTTGTTGTCATTCCAGACTCCCTCCGTCTTTAGGTTTTGATTCTTCTCCGTTCTTTGCTTTTAGGGCTCTTCGATGCATCATGAGGACGCGATGGAAGAACAGAGGCTTGTAGCGGCGTTCGAGGAGTTGGCGGAGATAACAGCGGAGGCAGTCTGGTGGCTTCCTCCTCCCCCGGAATCTTCAGAGTCTCGAGATCGCCTTTCCTTATAGTCTTCTCCGAATTCCATGGCGGACCAGCGCTCGGAGGCTGAGGAGTGGGAGGACGATCCAGTGGCAAGGGCGCTGGTTCCAAACTGTAGTGAACTGGGGGAGGCGGATGTGAGGAGGCTGGAGCACCAGTATCGCCTGCCCCACAAGTTCAGTTTTGCCGCAGCTTCTCCATACGAGACGAGCCTGGACTCTCGTACATGCTACATCTGTATGTTTCTTTTATCGTGGAAGGGTGGATTCTGCCTTCCTTTCGAACCTTTCATTCTTCAGCTTCTCAATTTTTTCTTGTTGACGCCCATTCAGTTGGTAGCCAACTCTTATCTCTTTCTTTCCGCCTTCCGCATTCTCTGCTGCCAGTGTGGGGTTCCTCCTTCCTTGGACCTCTTTCGCTGTTTTTTTGAGTTGAAAGCACATCCTTCAGCTGGGAAGGGCTTCTACTTCATCCAGGCGAGGCGGAATAGGAGTTGCATCTCCATGGCGGCGAAGGATTCTTTCCATAAGGGGTGGAAGACTCAATTCTTCTAGGTGGAGATTTGTTCAGTGGAGGAAACCTGGAGGTGTCCAGTAATCCCCAATTTCCATCCGAACATCCCTCCTAGGTAGGATGAGTTCCCTCCACATGTGGAGGAATACACAGCCATCTTGCTGAAGCACTGCCAATCCACCGAAGAGCTGGTTACTCAAGAGAATATCGAGCGGTGTCTTCTCACGCGGCTGCATCCGTCGGGCTCAGGTGCCACAAACTAGATTCTCCTTCGGATGTGGGGGTCATCTTTCTTTCCCTGAATATGTCTTCTTCTTCGTGCAGACACCAGGCGGGAAGCTCTGAAGGAGGCCGCAGAGGTGATCGAGCTTGGTGATGACTTGGCTATTGATGAACCAGCTGCTCCCGTGGGTTGCTCCCGAACCAGAGATAAGGGCAAGGGAGAGGCCAAGGGCGAATCCTCCAGACCGCGGGGGTCCAAGCGCATGGACCCTGTGGAGGGTATGATCCGGGCCGCTGCGAGGGCCAGGAAGTCGGCCAAGAAAGCCGGGGTCGTGCCCACAGTTGAGGGTGACCTTGCCGCGGCTCGCCCCTCCATCGAGCGTGATGGGGACGACCCTACCGGGCGAGCTCTCCCACCCGCCGAGTCAGAGGGGGCCAAGGAGGTTGGGGCTGCCCCTGCGGGCGGTGACGATGCGGGCTCGGTTCCTCCTTCGACCGGGACCGAGGGTGCCGAGGATGCTCCTGTGACTGGCAGCGGTGCCGACCCGGCTCTCCCCTCGGTAGGAACAGAGGGGGCCATGGCCGAAGTGGCGGATGCTGGGACCGTGGCCGAGGCTGGCGCTTCAGGTGGTGGTGCAGGTGCCGAGCCGGTCCAGGTTGAGGGGCCGCAGGAAAATCCAGTCGGGGCGCGAGGGGCAACCGAGGCTGGGGATTAATCCGAGCCATACGCTGGGGCGGCGGGTGATGGGGGGTTCTCCGTTCCGGCGGCCTTGGAGAGGCTGGGTATCTCGGGCCCCCTGCACTAGGTATGCCGCGGTATAGCTGCAAGGGTGAGGGGGGGAGGTAGGCAGTACTCCCCGTCTATGGCTCTCGCCGGGGTTATGGAGGGCGGCCTGGCCCTGGCCCAGATGGAGGCTGCTCTGGCAGAAGCGTACGCTCTGTCGGAGTGGGAGCAAGCGAACCTGGCCTGGACCCTCGGTGGGTCTGACAGGAGGTTGGCTCGGCTCGTCGAGGAGCGTGATGGGCTTCGGCGGGAGCTTTCCTCAATCAGGGAGCTGGTACGGTCGAGCCAAGTGGAGACCCGAGCGCTAGCCGAGCAGCTAGCCAAGGCCCGTGATTCGGTCTAGAGAAAGAACCAGCTTTTGAAGAGGAGCGCCTTGCACGCGTTGAGCTGGATGGCCGGTGGGAGACCGAGCGTGCCAAGCTAGTAGACCGAGCGGAGGAAGCCGAGCGCCTTCGGCGGGAGGCCGAGCCTGATCGGGTCGAGGCGGAGAAGCAGGTGGCGGAGGCCGAAGAGCGGACGGCTGGGGCCGAGCGGAAGTCAGCCGAGGCAGAGCGGAGGAAGGCCGAGCTCGCTGGTAGGGTGGGATCGACTGGGGCGAAGGCTCTCGAGCAGTACAAGAGCTCAGAGGCCTACCGGGTCGACCTTAAGGAGGTTGCCCTCCCCTACTACGAGCTAGGACTTTGCCGGGGCATCCGTAATGGATTCAAGCAGGGCTACGACCGGGCCATCTTTTACGCTGATGAGCAGGCGTCCGGAGTAGTTGACTTCCCATCCGGGCAACATTATGACTCGGACTTGTCATCCTCCAGTTCCTATGCTTCGGTGCAGGATGAAGAGGATCAGGGGGGCTCATCATTCGAGGAGTCGCCAACTCCGGATGCCTCGGGAGGGCACGCAACAGAGACAGTTCCCACACCGATGGGGTCAGTGCCAAGGTCGGCCGTCGCCGAGGATGCAGGGGGAAGACCGCTCGAGACCTCTACTTCCGAGCTTCAAGATGGGTCGGAGGCCTGATGTATCTGCTTCGCTTCCTCTTTTTATATGCATTTTTCTTTTTGAAGGAAAAAACTTCCTCTTTCGTGTAGAAATAAATAAGGCAATAGCGTTATGATGGAGACTTATCTGTTCCGTATCACCATTGCCGTATCTTGTTCAGCGTATCTGCAGTGGTTGGAAAGAGCTGACACTTTCTGTGTGGATCTCGCCTGATGGTTGGGTGAGCATCTGACAGGGTGTCTTTCCGTTTTCTCATGCTTTGAATGCCTGGCCGCTTCGTGTGTCCCGCTGAGGCGGAAGATGAGAAGATTTGAGGTGACCGTTCGTAGGGAGAAATCCCTTTGCTGTGTTTTTGAGGAGAGAATCATTGAAGGCAAATAGCCTCCCTTCGCCTATAAAAGGTCTGAAGGGCGTCTCTTCCTCTCCACTGCTTAGGCGTTTCCCTGACAGTCTTTTCTCATTCCTTCTTCACGTAGCGTTGTGCCGTTGTACTTGGACCATGGAAGACGCTCCGGAAGATGAGGCTGCCGACGGCGGGGGCAGAGAGTTCTTGCTGCTTCGGATTTGAAGAGGGTACGACGACTGGCGAATAGATTTGAAGAGGGTTCGACGTGTGGAGGCACGTCGTCTTCTCTTTATCAGTTCTGGCGGCGCTTGCAGGGGGGCGAGATGGTGGACGGATGGGGGTATTAGACATCCCTGCCGCCCGTCCCTTCCTGCTTGCTTTACGGAGGGGAGGAGGAAACCAACTAAGCTCCCTCCCTTCCGAACCTTCCCCTGCCTCCTCATCCAGCTCTACTGGTTTCTTTTTATTTCTCGCAGCCTCTTTTTCCCTCTCCTCCTCTGCTCCTCCTTTCTTTCACTCTTCGGAGGGTGCCTGCACTCTCTTTCTTCCAAAGAGTTGGCAGTTTGGCGGGGTGGATGCTTTCATATGCCTTCCCTCTCCCCCTTCTCTTCCAAGTTCAACTTGGAAGGTAGCCTTCTCTTTCCTAATCGCTCTGTCACCTTTGTCTCGAGCTACCCGAGCCAACGGGGTCAACTATCCTTCATCCGAGCCAGTTTCTACACGAGGTAGAGTCAGTGGCTGACGCAGGAAGGTCATCCGAGTCAACCGAGCGATGGGCTCATATGACGGCGTCAGATGGATTTTTTACTTTTTTGACATGTATTTTCTTGGCTTCGGCCTTCCTGATGTACAAGCGTGTTGTTTGAATTAAAGAAAGGAGCCTTTTGTTTTATCTCATGTTACTTGCACAATGTTTAGTATTCAGAAGTAGAACTTGCGTGATGTAGTTGCATTCTAGGTCCGAGGGATGAGCTCTCCTTCCATCGTGGATAGACGGTATGCTCCTTTTCCGAGCGTCTCGACCACTCGGTAGGGGCCTTCCCAATTAGGGGATAACTTGCCCGCCGCCTCAACTGGTCGAGAGGCTTCGGCTTTTCTGCGGACGAAGTCTCCTAGTTGAAAGTGTCTATCTCAAACTTTGGCGTTGTAGTATCGAGTGAGGCGGCGTCGATATTCCGTTGCTTTGATGCTGGCAATCTCTCAGACTTCATCTGCTAGGTCGAGGTTTTTGAGCAGTTTCTGGTCATTTGTCTCGGACTAGAAGTAGATGACTCGGAGGGAGGGGTTGCCAATCTCCAATAGGATCACGGCCTCGGTGCCGTATACCAACTGAAAGGGGCTTTCACCGGTTGCCATTCTAGGAGTCGTTCTATGTGACCAAAGTACGTTAGGTAATTCTGCAAGCCAGCTGCCCTTGGCTTTGCCGAGCCTAGTCTTGATGCCTTTTAAGATAGTCTTATTGGTATTTTCGACCAGCTCGTTAGCCTGAGGGTGGGCGACCGAAGTGAAGTGATTGCGAATGTTAAGGTCGGCGCATCTGTCTCGAAAATAACGAGAATCAAATTGCCGACCATTATCGCTCACTATCACCCGGGGGATGCCGTAACGACAGATGATTGACTTCCAGACGAAATTCCAGACGACTGTCTCAATGATTCTTGCTGTGGCTTCGGCCTCGATACACTTAGTGAGGTAATCGATGGCGACGATGATGAACTTCTTCAGGGTCTGGGCCGTGGGGAACGGCCCAAGGATGTCGATTCCCTAGCGAGCGAAAGGATAAGGCTCAACTAGGGTGACGAGCTCCGTTGCTGGCTGATAGACCAAGTGGTCAAATCGCTGGCAGCGGTCACACTGCTGTGTGTAGGCCGAGCAGTCGCACTGCAGGGTGGGCCACCAATAACCTTGCCGTAGCAGGATCCTGGCGAGGGACCTTCCCCCTAAATGTGCTCCACACAGACCTTCGTGAACTTCTTCAATCACTCAGTTGGCTTCGTCGGTGCTTAGGCACTTCAAGAGAGGGCCGGAGAAGGATCTCCAGTAGAGAGCGCCATCCAGAGTGACGAATCACCGAGCTTGGTACTTCAATCTTTGGGCTTCCTGAGAGTCGGGAGGCTCCTGAGAGTCTTGAAGCCACGACAGATAGGGGGTACGCCAGTCGCTTGGGGAGGCTGAGTCAACAGCTAGGAGCTCCGAATCGATGCTCGATCACTCTAGCTCTTCGAGAAGGACCGATCGAGTACCCTCAGGGTCAAGAGAGGAGGCCAGCCGAGAGAGGGCGTCCGCTCGGGAGTTTTCCTCCCGAGCTATTCGGACTACCTCAAAACTCTCGAACTGTTGTGCCAAGGTCTTGACCAGTTGGAGGTATTTTATCATCGGTGCTTCTCGAGCTTCATAATCACCATTGACTTGGGTAGCGACCAGTTGGGAGTCAGTGTGAATCCTGACTCGCTCAGCCCCTAACCGCCGGGCCATACGGGCTCCCGATATGAGGGCCTCATACTCGGAAGCGTTGTTAGATGCTTGGAAGTTGAACTTCAGGGTGTACTGTAACTCTGCTCCTTTGGGGGACTTCAGGAGAATCCCGACGCCGCTTCCGACTGAGTTGGAAGATCCATCGATGAACAGTTCCCAGGTCGGCCCGAGCGTGGACGAAGATCTTTCTTCAGTCGAGATGGTGCTCTCGACGATGAAGTCAGTGAGCGCCTGGCCTTTGATAGCCGAACGAGGCCGATACGATATATCGTAGGCCCCGAGCATGATGGCCCACTTGACGAGACGTCCCGAGGCTTCAGGGTGAGCGAGGATCCTCTTCAATGGTTCACCGGTCAGCACGGTGATGGAGTGCCCTTGGAAATAGGGTCAGAGGCGCTTGGCCGAGGTAACCAACACTAGCACAAGTTTCTTGGTTACGGGGTACCTTTTCTCAGCTTCATTGAGCACCTTGCTAGTGTAGTAGACCGGTCTTTTGATTCCCGAGTCATTTCTGACTAGGACCGACCTAACTGTGGATGGTGTTGCCGAGAGATAGAGATGCAAGGCTTTACCTGGGACAGGCTTGGAAAGCACTGGGGGTGAAGCTAGGAGCTCCTTAAGCTCGGTGCACGCTCTTTGGCATTCCTCGTCCCACGCGAATGTAGCAGATGCCATTTTAGGCCCCCTCAACAGTTTGAAGAAGGGTAGGCATCGTTCAGCCGCGCGGGACAGGAATCTACTAAGCGCGGCAATGCGCCTGGTAAGGCGTTGAACATCTTTGATGCAGGTGGGTGGGCGCATGTCCAGGATGGCCTGGACCTTGTCGGGGTTGACCTCGATCCCACGCTGGGTAACTAAGAAGCCCAAGAACTTCCCGGACCTTACTCCGAAGGCGCACATGGCAGGATTGAGCTTCATGTTGTACTTCAGGAGGGTGTTGAAGGTTTCCGCTAGGTCGGCGAAGTGGTCCTCGGCCTTAGGGGTCTTCACGAGCATGTCGTCAATATAAGCCTTGACGTTCTGATCGAGCTGTCCTTCGAACATATGATTGACCAGCCTCTGGTACGTGGCTCCAGCGTTCTTTAACCCGAAAGGCATCCGAGTGTAGCAGTGTACGCCGAAGTCGGTGATAAAGGCGGTCTTCTCGATGTCTTTGGGGTGCATTCTGATCTGATGGTAACCTGAATAGGCATCCAGGAAGCTGAGTATCTCGTTGCCCGAGGCTGAGTCAACCAGTTGGTCGATGCTCGGCAAGGGATATCAGTCCTTTGGGGTAGCCTTGTTCAAGTCGGTGAAGTCCACGCACATCCGTCACTTTCCCGAAGCTTTTGGCACCAGGATGACGTTAGCCAGCCACGTCGGGTACAGGACCGGCCTAAAAAGGCCAATCTTTTGTCCCTTGGCTACTTGCTCCTTGATAATCGCCTGCTTCTCTGGCGCGTGCTTCCTTCTGCGTTGCTGCACGGGCTTCATGGCTGGGTCGAGGTTGAGCTTATGCATCACCGTTTCCTCCGGTATCTCGGGGAGTTGATCATCAGACCATGCAAAGACCCGGACGTACGCGGAAAGAAACCTTTTGTATTGCTGTTGAACCTCAGATGTTAGGTCGGCTCCGATCTTTACTCCTAGGGTCGGGTCGTCGTTTAGGAAAACCGCTAGCAATTCGCCTCCAGGTTCGGCTGTTGCAGATTTTTCCTTTACTTCCCGGGGGCCCTTGCTCTTCCCGTCCGGCCTTGTGGCTTCAACCGAGATATTGTAGCACCTTCTGGCCATGGCCTGGTTGCCTCGGACTTCCCCCCAACCCATTTTTGATGGGGAACTTCATATTTTAGTGATAGGTAGAAGGCACCGCTTTCATTCGGTTGAGGATTCCCCGGCCGAAGATTGCGTTGTATGCTATCATACCTTTGATCACTATGAAGTTCACTATGACCGTAACGATTTTGGGTGGGGTGCCAAGAGTAACCGACAGGCTTAGGGCTCCCTCAGGATAAGTGGCCTAGCCATTGAACCCACACAGGGGGGTTCGGATCGGGTGGGGTTTAGACGGATCCTCCCCCATCTTAAGGAAACATTCATAGGATAACACATCAGGGGCACTTTCATTGTCAACTAGAATCCTGTCTACATTACAATGGTTTATTGTGGCCGATATGACTAGGGCGTCGTTATGCGGGGTGCTTAGCCCTTCCAGGTCTTGGTCGGAGAAGACTATGACCTGGGGCTCACTCGGCGGGGTCCTGGGAGGCTCGATGGCTCGGCTCAACCGCTCAGCATGATGCTTCCTTCCTCGGCCACTGTCTCCTCCTGATGCAGGTCCTCCGGCGATGACGTTGATGTGGACCCCTCGGGGGGTGTTGTCGATTTCCTCTGGGGCACCTCGATCTTCCTGGTGCCCGGCCACGAACCGGGAGAGGTGCCCCTGACGAACGAGACGCTCGATCTCATCCTGGAGCGGATGGCAGTCGCCGGTGTGATGCCCGTGGTCACTATGGAACAGGCAATGCTTGCTGTGACTGCTGTTCTTCGACCTCATTGGCTCGGGTTGGCAGAGGAGGCTCGAGCCTTTGATGTCTTCATATATTTCGTACACTGGAGTGGTTAGGGGAGTGTACCGCTCATACTTCCGTGACGGTTCCTTGCGTTCCCCGTCTCGGTTCCACCTTTATCCTTGGCCCGAGCTTGGCTCGGGTGCCCGCTTCTTGTCCCCCTCCCGAACCGAGCCGGTTGCGTCTCGGCATGCGCTGAGCACTTCTTCGCACTCGGCATGGCACAATGCCAGAGTGACTAGCGCGGCAAGGGTCGAGGGAGGGTGGAGGACAAGCTCGCGACGGAGGTTCTCGTCGCGGGTACCCCCGGTCAGTGCGGTTATGTCCGAGGTGACGTCCACGCGGGGAATCCTCAGGGCTTCCGACTTGAATTGGATAATGTAGGCCCGAAGCTTCTCCCCTTGCGCCTGTTTGAGGGCCAAAAGCCCCGCTACCGACCTTGGGGGACCGCTACCGGTGAAACTCTCCTTGAATACTCGCCCTAATTGCTTGAAGTCTCAGATGGATCCGGGGGCGAGGGCCCGAAACCATGCTTGGGTGCCTTGGACCAAGGTGGTCGTAAAGGCTCGGCACTTGATGGCGTCGGACGCTCCATGAAGGGTCATCAGGGCGTCGAAGCTGTCGAAGTGGTCGGCCGGGTCACCCTGGCCATCGTAGGGCTTGAAGGTCGGGATGGAGGCTCTGGGAGATACCTCCGCCTTCAAAATATGGTCGGAGAACGGGGATCTCTCCTTTTCCTCTGGTGGAGAGGTCTTCTATAGGGCTCGTAAGCCGCGCTCCTGCTCTACGAAATGCCTCTCGAATTCTCACAGTCAGAGGGATAGCTCCAGCTGCCGCTGTGCTGTAGGGCTGAGGGACGTGATGGCAGGCTGTCCTGGCACTCCTTGGGGACTTCTGTCTCCGGGAGGGGACGGCGTGCCCCATGCCTACCCCGCTTTAGCATGGAGGAAGCCTCTTGCTCTAGAGGGGGGGCTTGCGAGGGTCCTCCTACTTTGTTGCGGATAAGCTACTACCCTCGGAGGGTGAAGCGGCCTCCGACGGTGTGCTGGGACATGTTCTCGCGGGGAGGGCTCTCAGGAGGGGCGCGTGACCTTCCATCCCTAGCCGCCTGGGTCCTCATGAGTTCCACGAGGACGTCCAGTTTCGCGTTGAGGGCTTGGAAGGCGTCAGCGCTGCCATTAAGCAGAAGGCCTGCCGCCGCGGGGGGAGGGGGCGGCAGCCCTACCGTGGGGGCAGGGGGCGATCCGTCGGTAGGAGTGCTGGCGCCGGAGGAGGGGTTTTGGGAGGTTTGAGAGGGGCCTCCCCTCGCCGCCACCATGGCCTTTCCCCTGTCACCGGGGACCTCCTCCTTGAACTTCTTCTCACCATGCTGGATCTTTGGTCGTTTCCCACAGACGGCGCCAGATGAAGGGGCGTGATCTCGCGCTTGTCCTGAGCTGGGAAGATGATCATTGAATAGTGAACTGCAGAGAAAGGGAAACGAATCAGGAGGCCCAGGGATGGTTCCCTGGGAAAAACCCTCCGATGCTTAAGTCAGTAGAGCAATGGTAGAAGATATGGAGGGAGGTAGAAAGAGGTGCACAAGATCCCCCAACACCAAGATGGTGAAGTGGTTCCTGCTCAGGAAGTTTTAGGCGTATATTACCCTTACCTTTCACTGGAGAGAATCCCTAGTTTATATAGTGTGCTCACCTTATGAGTCCTGTAAGCTGAGGAGTTTCAGGCGGGAGTTACGTCCTCATCATGGGATCGTTACGTCCTCATCGTGGGCTCTTCATGGCCGAGGGATCATGAATCTTTTATCCTCATAAACTCTTGCTCATAAAGGGCTCTTCAACGGCTGCGTGGATAAGCACTCGTCAGTCGGTCTGAGCATAAAGGGTGCCAGCCCTGTCCGGGCGATAGGCATAGCTCGGACGAAGTTAGGTCGGAGTGGGCGCAGGGCTCTTGCCTCTATCCCGATGAAGGGATAACTCGGGTGTGGGTCTTCCTCCGTTCTGACGTTCGGGCCTTCTGAGCCTAAGGGCCGCCGAGGAAGGGTGGGATCCCGAGTAATCTTTATTGGGCTTTTTAGCCTATGTGGGCCCTATGGGGCTGTCACTTGGATGAGCTGAGCCTCGTTCGGTCCTGATGGGCCTAGTTGGGCTGCTCCTATATGGGCTACAGAAATCCCCCTCTCCAAAATCCTATAAATTCTTTAGGTATATTTACTTTTATGCAATTTTAAAATCTAAACAAAAAAAAATCTGTCCACAATTCTCTTTCAAAATACAAAGTTTCCAACCTTAAAATCTAAGCTTCTCTGTGGATTCGACCCGGACTTGCCACGATATTACGGTTTTATTTCCTTGTGGGTTCGGAATTTAGATTGAAGGCCATTGTATTTAAATGATGCACATTTAGGTTCGATCGATTTTTGGCGCCATTGCCGGGGAGGTTTATGATTTTTGAGTTGGAAATTTTATTTCTCTTGTGTATATATTTGTACTAATCTATCGTATTTTTCTTATTTTTACAGGAAATACACAATCAAAAAACAAAGAAGAAAAAAAAACAAAAATATAGAAACATTCAAAGGTAAGTCTCATTTCTTTCCTTAATTTTTGAATTGAGTCATTTATTAAAAAAAAGAACGAGGGGTGGCGCTTCAAGTAAGTATCCTAAACTCGTTTCATTTTGTGGCAATTCCTTAGTTTTCTTTTATATTGTTGATTAGATAGGTTAAAAAAAATTATCACTTGAACTCAATAAAAGTCATCGTTCTAAGATTAGAAACCACACTTTCATGTTCTAGGTCATGCGTCATTTAGGATAGAATTAGTTCTATTTTTATTTATTATTTAAATTCTTGTTAATTACATTTTAGAGATTGCGGGAGGCAAGGTCAGTTTTTCTAAACTTTTCCTTGATCACATGCCCATGCATATTTGGATAGAATCCCTTATTTGAACCATTTCTAAAATATTCTAAGGGCAACACCTATAAGCAAGATAAGGTGGAGATTTCATCACCCTTCCTTAGCCCACAAACCATAATTTCCTTCATATTTACATCACCTAGACCCTAATAAAAATCAGTAGACATTGGCCCTAGGTTCACACTGTGATTAGGTGCGACTTGAGTCTATAATTTTCTTTTGGAAATTGGTGTCTAAGGCTAGAGGTCAACGACAAACGCCATAAGCAGGCAACTGATTTTTAATTAGGACCTTACGAAAGCAAGGGGAGCTTCCCACTACCCCACCTCTTACTTGGCCAATTGACAAATTAGAAAGTGGACATAGGTTGTATCTAGTCTCTTTGTGAAACTCAACTTTTAAGTCTTAGGATCACATAGGTGTCTTAGGTTAATTGTGTGTTAACTTGTTTGTGTTTGCATAAATAAAATAAAATAAAAAAATAAACAAAAAATAAAAACAAACAAAAATTATCATCATCATCAAAAAATAAATATCTCATCTCTCTCTTCGTCCTAGTTTATGCAAGGTAGATGATCTCAACACCCAAACCTACTACGACCCATTCAAGAAATTGAGAAAGTCTTGTATCCAAGAAACGATCTCCAATAAGAACCCATGGCCGAAAATCAAGGAACCTAACACCAAAATCTAATGGCCAAAAATCTTGAGCCTCCTAAATAAATGAAGGATTATTTCATCCTCAACCAATACCAACCTCCATCTTGCATTCACATTCCTTAAAATCAACCCATCCATTACGAGATCAAGTCAAGCACAATTCAAATGCTCCCCTCATTATATGGAAACACTAATGAGGACTCCTACAAGCACATTGATGAATTTTTAGAAATTTGTTCCACGGTAAAAATCTAAAATTTCTTTGATGATGCCCTTAGATTGACCCTATTTCCTTTCTCTCTTAAGGATAAGGCTAAATATTGGCTGGACACTATAGGGAAGCCAATGAGAATTTGGGCCGAGATGCAACAAGAATTTTTGAAGAAGTTCTACCCTATAGGCTGCACCAACACCATGAGAAGGGTGATCACGGGTTTTACTCAAACTCCGGGGGAGCAAATACATGAATCTTGGGAGAGACTTAAAGAATTGCTTAGGAAGTGTCCTCACCACGGGTTGTCTAAATGGCAAATAGTCCAAGCTTTCTATGAAGGATTGGCCTACCAATTTAGACAAATGGTAGAGGCATCATGTGGAGGGACATTCATGAGCAAAAGTGAGGATGAGGCATATGATTTGTTTGAAATGCTTAGTGAGAATTCTATCAATTATGTGTCTTTATCATCTTATGAGAGATCCGTTGGGCCCTCTAAGCGGGACTGGATTATATGAGGTCAAAGCTCGAGGTGATTTTGAACCAAGATTAGACATAAACCTCATCACTCAAAAGTTGGATAAGGTAGAGAGTCTGACCCAAAAGCTAGACCAACTATTGACTTTGAAAGATCCCTCTCTCCAACCATCATCCCATTCATACTCGGGTCAATCTTTCACTCCACACGAGGCATGCACTCTATGTGCAAGCCCGATCCATCATATCACGGAATGTCGAACGGCGGCCCAATTACCACCATTCATACAAGAGCAAGTTCAAGCTGCTCACGGATTCTCCAAGCCCAGCTACGATCCATTTTCTAACTCTTATAATCCAGGCTGGAGAAATCATCCTAACTTCTCTTGGAAGGGCCAATAGGCTCCACCTCAAGTAACCAACCCCTCTATCCATCAAACCTACAAGCAACCCATGCAAAGTCAAATTCAAGCCCAACCCAATACCTTCAATTCATTTGCTATAGGTCCAGAAGTTCAATTCCTTCCTATGGGCTATTCACATTTCCAATCCAATCAAGGCCAACCCACTTACCAACCTCCGCCTCAATCCAATTTTGAAGATAAATTCAATCAACTCCAAAAAATCATCTTGAATCAACAACAATCCATTTCCAAATTGGAAAGCCAAATAGGATAATTGGTGGAAGCTACAATGAGAAGAGAAGTGGGCCAACTTCCAAGTCAACCTGTGGCCAACCCTAGAAATCAACCCCCTGGTTTTTCTCCACAACCGGGCCTCCTACTGATAGACGCACGATGGGTGAGCTAGAAGGGGGGGATGAATAGGTCACCCCCAAATTCAATCTAATTTGAAGATCGACAAAGTGATACAAAAACGCAGTAAGGATCCTTCTCAATATTAGCCACGAAGCAACAAGAGATGCAAAAACTCAGCGAGTCTAAGACATAACTAGTGCAAAGAACAAACACCTGGCGAGCTGAAAATAGTATAGCAGAAAAGATCAAACCACACCAAGGGACAGAAGATTTTTAAGGTGGTTCGATTGTGGTCAGCAATCTACGTCCACCCCTTACTCCACTGGAGTAAGGCTTCCTTGCACTAAGCAATGTAAAGCACAACAGACTCAGTCTGTAAACATCCGCTGTCGCACAGCTTGCCACAAGGGAACAAATCCCTCAACACTAATCCTGCGACCTACAAGATCTGAACCTGAACTTGCCCCTGCAAGATCAGAATCGGAGGACCAACCTCCCTTTCTCTAAACCAGAGGGAACACACAAGTGTAATGCCTACACTCGCAATTGGAGAACCAATCTCCTTTCCTCTAAGCACACTTAGAGGGTAACAAAGCAGTAAGGAAGAAATGGGTGAAATAACACGAAAACGAAAAGATGATAAGAAACCAGTCACTCAAAATAATGAAAATATAGCTTCCAGAGAAGTAGTCTTTCAAGCTCTGAAACCCAACAAAGATCACTCAATCACTTCAGGCTTTTCTCTCGAATAGGGAAATTCTTCTACACTGAGTGGCTGCAGATGCTCTCTCTCTTTCAAATCTTCAGCAGCTTGCTCTTGCTATCTTCAGCCTCCTTTTATAGCCAGATGAGAGCGCATGGCCAACACGATTCCCGCCCATTTCTTTTCACACGTCTTATCCCTTTTCGATTCCACATGTCAGGATCATCATTTTAGTTTGATGCCTTGGATCACGAGCCCTTAAACCTGGTACATTGATTTCCATGTTTAGTGACATCACTGGTTTTGGGTTCGCTCAACACATGCTCGACCAAGTGACAACCCTACCAAGCAAGAGAGGATATTAGTGAGGGCTAAATAAACCAAGGTCATGCACAGACTTTACGTATCATATAGCACAGACTCTAACTGACATGCACTGACCCTGTTTAGCATAAAGAATGATGTGCACAGACTTGAAGTGTAGTGAAATACGATCATGCACAGACGTTATTGCACAGGACTAGAACAGTGCACCAACTTGATCATGCCTAATACAAGAAGTTGCACCGATGTTGATCAAGCATGAATGACATTTTCACCGACCTTGTATGTGTGTGCAGGCAACGAATGCACTGACTTGGTGCGTGCAGAGTATACACCGATCTGTGTGAGCCAAAGCTTGCACCGACCTGTGTGAGCCAAAGCTTGCACCGATTTGCCTTAGCAGATGTCCAGTAAACCATATGCACCGACCTTATGAATACTAGAAAAAGCATGCACTGAGATAATGCACATACTTAGCAATGAAGTGTGCACAGACTTTATGTGCACAGTGCGAGAGCTACACCTACTTGATGGCGTGCAGTAACGATTGTTGCACAGACTTGCTGTGCCTGGACTTCAACATGCACGGACTTAGTCGCGTGCCTCAATGAGAGTTGCACCGACTTAATGCTTGCATGCACAGACTCTATTAAGTAAAGATGCAGTTTATGCATGGACTCAACTGCATAGAAAAGCTAAGTATGCACGGACTTTCAGAGTAGGATTAGAGAGTGTAGTATATGAAGAATGAATATATAAGAACAAAATATGCATTAAAATAGACTATCATGATTGACTTGTAGTGTATGACATCATCAAAAGCGTAGGAGTGCAACAGTCTCCCCCTTTTTGATGATGGCAACACTATGAGTCAACACTATGAAACAATGCAAAAAACTTTCCCCAACCCAACCAGACTCTCCTCCCCTTGACCTTTCTCAAACTATCTCTCCTCCACTTGAACTCTCCCTCTCAAACTAACTTGAACTCTCCTTGAACTCTCCCCCTTTGACATCATCAAAAGGAGATGAAAGAGATATGCAGCTGAAAGTTAAGTGAGAGTAAAATGCAGTATTGTCACAGTGAGAATGACCCATAAGCATGTCTTAAAACAAATAAGTAGGGCACTAAAGTAAGTGTTTATTCTTCAAATCAAGTAATCCAGAAAGAGTTAGAAGAAGAGTTGAAGGTTATCTGCGTATAGAGAATATGATGAGGAATCAAGAGTGAACAGATATGCCAAAAGAGAACTGATCAAAACTATACTAGTTAGGCTGCAAGAGACTGATCCTCAGAAACATGTTCTTGAAGTATTGAGGACAAACAATCCATAAACTCACACAACATGAGGGATTTTACTAAAATAGATTTTTTCTTTAAGGAGCAGTATATAGAGCACTGAGTAAATTGGTAAATCACATCTTTGACATTAAGGAGACACCTTGATCAGAGGCCGGACTCCTCAGTTACTCAATGTGAAAACCGTATTACCTCTCTTTTTAGAGAACAGAGTTAGTAATTGTGAATTTTTACGTGAGGAGACACATTGATCAGAGGCCAGACTCCCCAGTTACTCACCACTTTATTACCATTGCTCTGTCATTATCAAAATTTTCACTTCTTAACAGAGATAATCTGACACCTCATGACTGAGGAAAGTTTTCATTTCTCTTTGATGAAACCCTTAGTTTCTCAATGATCAGACCATTGCTCTGAGCATATAAATTATTGTTTTGTTTTTATCTCTTGAGATCTTTAATATGAAGTGTTTGAAACCAATACCTACCAGAAACACTGATTCTTTAGGAATTAGATCCTTGAGGTCTAGGTTTCAAGTTTTTAGCAGATTTCATGACATATAAGTTTAGCTTGTTCCATGATCATGAAATATGTAAGGAGATATACTTCGAACACCTTGTCCAAGACTCTACTAAATTACGAGATAAAAGATTCTAGCTGAGCTTTAGTGGTTCAGACTTAAGAATTTAAGACAAGCATCGGATTCTACTTGCTGTGAATGACTGTATTAAAGCTTTCATAAGAGGCAACAACAACATACATCTCTCACATGCTTCTGACTCAGTCAATCTTCACATAACCAGCTCCCCCACACAAAATGTAATTTTTTTTTTATGACAAACACTCCTACACAGGAACAACTCCCCCTTACTTAGTGAATTGTTATTCAAGAGTGACTCATGCAGATAATGCAATTACACAGACCCCTCTGCTTAACAGCCAGCGAATAGATAGAGCTCCCCCTCACACTATGACATGATATGCAGACAAACTCATGTTGAGTGATTAAGGACATAGGGGAAACAAATTTTATTCATGGAAGCAAAGCATTTTATTCATGACAGATAGATAGTGTAAATGATGAAGACAAGATCATGAAGGCATTTTATTCATGGAGCTAAGATTTTAAAATACCTAACTCTCTTCTCAAGGAAGTGAATTTTTCATTATCCAGTGGCTTAGTGAAGATGTCAGCTATTTGGTTTGCAGTGCCTACATGGATTAATTCAAATGTTCCTTGGGAAACCTCATCTCTAATAAAATGATGTCTAATTTCTATGTGTTTGGTTCGAGAATGTAATGCAGGTTTCTTGGCTAGATTGATGGCACTAGTATTGTCACAGCAAATAGGTGTACACCCCAGGTTTACTTGATAATCCTGAAGTTGGTGTTTGATCCAAATAACTTGTGTACTACAACTCCCTGCAGCTACGTACAGAGCCTCTACAGTGGAGAGGGCCACAGAGTGTTGCTTCTTGGAATCCCAAGAGACTAAACACCCACCTAGAAATTCACAATGTCCACTAGTGCTTTTTCTATCTAACTTACACCCGGCATAGTCAGCATCTGTATATGCAACAAGATCTAAAGTGTGTGATGCAGGAAACCATAAGCCTAGGGTGTGTGAAGCAGATAAGTATCTGAAAAAAATTTTTACAGCTGCTAAGTGTAATTCAGTGGGTCTAGATTGGTACCTAGCACACATTCTTGCTCTGAACTGTATATCAGGTCTCGAGGCAGTTAAATAGAGCAAAGATCCAATCATACCTCGGTATAGCTTTGCATCAACTTCTTTACCTGATTCGTCTACATCCAAAGATGTGTTGGTGCCCATTGGTGTTGTGATGTGCTTCAAATTAATCATGCCAAACCTCTTGAGGATGTCCAATATATATTTGGTCTGGTTGATGAAGCATCCATCCTCCAGCTGCTGTACCTGCAATCCAAGGAAATACTTTCATTCACCTACCAAACTCATCTCAAACTCAGTAGACATCAATTGAGAAAACTCATTGCATAGTTCAGTATTTGTTGAATCGAAGACAATGTCATCTACATATACCTGAATTATGATGAGGTCTTTATTCAAACTCTTGGTAAATACGGTTTGATCCACCTTACCTCTGTGGTAGCCCTTGCTGATCAGAAATTCTATCAGCCTTTCATACCAGGCTCGAGGAGCCTGCTTTAGACCATACAGGGCTTTATTCAACCTGAAAACTTGGTTAGGTAGAGGGGAAAATTGAAATCCGGGAGGTTGTTCAACAAACACTTCTTCTTTAATAATTCCATTTAAAAATGCACTTTTGACATCCATTTGTTGGAGTTTTATATTTTTAGAATAGGCGAAAGCTAATAAAATCCTAATTGCTTCCATCCTAGCAACAGGTGCATAGGACTCATCAAAATCAACTCCAAATTCCTGACAGTAGCCCTTGGCTACTAGTCTGACTTTATTTCTCGAAATAACACCATCCTTATTCATTTTATTCTTAAAAACCCATTTAGTTCCTATGACATTTATATTTTCAGGTCTTGGAACTAGCTCCCACACATTGTTTCTTTCAAACTCTCCTAGTTCCTCATTCATTGCATTAACCCAACATTCATCTTTTAAAGCTTCTTTAACATTTTTGGGTTCTATTTGTGACACTAATGCAACTAGGTCTTGATTATGAACATTTCTAAAGTGAGACCTTGTTCTAAGAGGATCTTCAAGGTTGCCTATAATGTTATCTACTGGGTGATCTTTCAAAAAAATTAGATTTGTTGAGGACTCACCTACTCCAGCTGAACTTACTTGGTTGTAAGTACCTGATACTTCAGGTGGTTCAGCTTCTTTATCCTCCTTGTCCTCCAAGAATTATCCATCTTCTTTTGAACACCTGTCATCATTATCTAAGTTAGTGAGATTATTTGATTCATCAAATATGACATGAGGTGTCTCTTCTTCAGTTTTATCTATGCAGTTGAAAACCCTATAAGCCCTAGTTGTTTCAAAGTATCCTAGAAAAATTCCTGGAGTACTCCTAGCATCAAATTTGTCTAGGTCTCTTTTATTGTTGTTGTGGATGAAATATTTTGAGCCAAAAATTTTGAAGTATGAGACATCAGGCTTCTTACCTTCAGGAGTTCATAAGGTGTTTTCTTATGGATGGGTCTTACCAAGGCTCTGTTGATGGTGTAGCAAGCGGTGTTGGCTGTCTCTGCCCAAAATCTTCTAGGTAGCTGACTCTCCATCAGCATGGTTCTGGCCATCTCAAGGATTGTGTGGTTTCTTCTCTCCACTATACTGTTCTGCTCCATAATCCTAGGAGAAGAAAATCTGTGAGTGAGTCCCTCTTTATTACAAAATTCATAAAATGTAGCATTTTCAAATTCTCCTCCAAGGTCAGACTGAATCATGGAAATTCTATGAATTCCTTCTTGTCTGACTTTATTGAAAAGATGTTCAAACTTCTGAAAAGCATCATTTTTATTTTCCAAGAAAAAAAACCAAGAATATCTAGTAAAATCATCTACAATAACAAATCCGAATCTTTTACCATTTAGGCTCTGAGTCCTGGTTGGACCAAAGAGATCCATATGCAAAAGCTCCATTGGTCTGGATGACAGAGACTCAGATCTGAGTTTGAATGATTTTCGGGTCTGTTTGCCTAGAGCACAGGCATCACATGGTTTTGAAAAGAACAAAATTTGATTTTTGGCAATCCTCTAACTAAATCATGTTTAACCAATTTATTCAAAGAGGAGAAGCTAGCATGTCCTAAGCGTCTATGCCAAGTAAAGGCATTATTTTCAAAATCAGCAGACAAACAAATATTTAACTCAGATTTATCATCTAGGTCCACGATGTAGACATTATTGGTCCTATTGGCTACAAACTTCACATTATCAGAATTTATTTCCAGAATTTTGCATTAATCATTATCAAACATAACTCTGTGACCTTTGTCACATAGCTGACTAATACTGATCAAATTGTGTTGAAGACCTTCCACTTGAAGAACTTTCTCAATAGAGGTTGTGGGGGACTTACCAACTATTCCAATGCCAACTATTTTACCTCTATTCTTCCCTCCAAATTTGACCAGACCCCCTGCCTTCATTTCTATCTTGCTGAATTTGGATCGGTCACCTATCATGTGCCCGGAGCAGCCGCTATCTAGATACCACTTGGTGTTCTCGGCTGCTAGACTAACCTGCAAGGAGCAAATTAAGAAAAGTGGTTTGGAACCCAAGATAGATTGGGTCCAAAAACATTATTCAACTCTCTAAGCAAGCACTTTGGAATCCATACTTGTCTCATGGTATTTTTCGTTTGCACTCCATTTGCAGTTTTGTTGAAGTTATGACTCAAGTTCTATCCACTTGATTTATTGATGTTGAACCTGTTCCTGTTGGTGGACTGTTCATTGCTCGGGTATCTACTGTACCCAGACTGTCTAGGAAAAGTATACTCATTAAAGAATCTCTGAGGATGAGCATGATTTCCCCAGTATCTTCTGTACTGACCCATGTTCTTATTAGAATATGAATTTCTATTGTTGGTCATTTGCCCGGTTCTGTTAACACTCTTGTTCTGATTGACGAGCATGGGAGCTTGTCTAGTTAAGTTCTTAACAGCTTTAGAGTGTTGTTGGACATGTTTTGTTGACTTATTCCCAGTTTGTTGGACACTTTGAACATGACTAGAGCTTGATGGTGTGTCCATTTTCTCTTTTCCCTTTTCTGGACAGAATGTTATAGTTTTGAATTCAAAGGGTCTTTTCTGTGCCGGATTGTAGCCCAATCCTTCCTTATTGAAATTAACCCTAGTGCCCAGCATAGTATCTAAGTTTGACTTTCATTGAACAAATTTATCTAGGGTTTTTTGTTTATCTTCCAGCTCTCTCTACAGTGTTTCACAGTTCTTCAGGAGTTCAGAATTCACTTTCTTAACGGCTTCATTTTTCTCAATCGTTAAGTTGTTTTCACTCCAACTCTCTTGATGTTTTGATTTAAGTTCATCATTTTATTTTCTGAGAGTGTTCAATTCTTCTAATTCTTCCTTGGCCTTTTTATTTCTTCGTTAGTTTGGATCTGTTCTTCAGTGACAGCATTCAGTTTTCTCTTTACCATCCTATGCTCTTTACTCAAGGCATTAAACTTAGCTAGCAATTCGGCACAAGAATCTTCCCAATCATCAATTGTAAAGTTCTCAAAGATATTTGTTACCTCTTTGTTGCTTTGGGCCATGAGGCATATTCCTTCTTCGTCTTCCTCTGAAGAGCTAGCCTCTGGGTCTTCCTCCTCATCACTCCACGTGCAGACCATAGCTTGAGGTTTCTTCTTCTGCACCTTGGAGGCCTTCTTCTGGAGATCAGGACATTCACCTTTTATATGTCCTGTCTTCCTGCAGTTATAACATGTAATCTTCTTAGTGCTCCTATTTTTATCACTGTTAAAATCAAACTTCTTACCAGAGGGATACGACCCTTTCCTTCTATAAGTTTTTCCCTTCGTTCTCAAAAACTTTCGAAACAGACGAGTGAGCATAGCCTGCTCCTCTTGATCAAGGCCTGACAAGCCGTCAGACTCCCCACTACTACTACCACTGCTACTGCTAGCTTTACTGCTGGACACCTTGAGGGCAATGTTCTTGCCCTTCTTCTCACTTCCTTCACCATTCCTTTTGAAGTTCATTTCGTAGGTCATTAGGGATCCTATCAGTTCAGTGACTGTCATTTTCTACAGGTCCCTAGACTCTTCTATCACTGTGGCCTTAGTGTGCCAAGCGGGGGATAGCGACCTAAGAATTTTCCTGACAATGTCCCCCTTTGAAATTTGTTTCCCAAGCCCATTAAGACTATTAGTAATCAATGACAACCAGGCATACATTTCAGTGATTGTCTCCTCATATTTCATTTTAAATAATTCATATTCTGAGGTAAGCATGTTTACCTTAGTGACTTTCACTTGGGATGTACCTTCGTAGATCAGCTCCAATTCATCCCACATCTTCTTGGCAGTCTTGCAGGCTAAAATCTGGGCGTATTCATCAGGGTGAACCGCGCACTATATGATGTTCAGGGCCGACCAGTTGATGGTTGAAAGTTTGACGTGATCATCCACCCACGCATCTTCATTCGGTGGAAGCTCATAAGGCCCTACGGTGATCACTCTCCAGAGCTTGTCGCTCTGGGCTCTCATAAAAACCTCCATCCTATTTTTCTAGTAGAAATAGTTAGTACCATCAAAGAAAGGAGGGCGACTAATAGACTGTCTCTCATCCATGAAGCTTTGAGGACCACTAGATCCAAGATTACCCTGGCCGTTGGACCACATGATGGGTAACATGCTCTGATACCAATTGATAGACGCACGATGGATGAGCTAGAAGGGGGGATGAATAGGTCACCCCCAAATTCAATCTAACTTGAAGATCGACAAAGTGATACAAAAACGTAGTAAGGATCCTTCTCAATATTTGCCACGAAGCAACAAGAGAGGCAAAAACTCAACGAGACTAAGACATAACTAGTGCAAAGAACAAACACCTGGCGAGCTGAACATAGTATAGCAGACAAGATCAAACCACACCAAGGGACAGAAGATTTTTAATGTGGTTTGATTGCGGTCAGCAATCTACATCCACCCCTTACTCCACTAGAGTAAGGCTTCCTCGCACTAAGCAATGTAAAGCACATCAGACTCAGTCTGCAGACATTCGCTGTCGCACAGCTTGCCACAAGGGAACAAATCCCTCAACACTGATCCTGCGACCTACAGGATCTGAACCTGAACTTGCCACTGTAAGATCAGAACCGGAGGACCAACCTCCCTTCCTCTAAACCAGAGGGAACACACAAGTGTAATGCCTACACTCGCAACTAGAGAACCAATCTCCCTTCCTCTAAGCACACTTAGAGGGTAACAAAGCAGTAAGGAAGAAATGGGTGAAACAACATGAAAATGAAAAGATGATAAGAAACCAGTCACTCAAAACAATGAAAATATAGCTTCCAGAGAAGCAGTCTTTCAAGCTCTGAAACCCAACAAAGATCACTCAATCACTTCAGGCATTCGTTACTTGCCTGGACTTCAACATGCACGGACTTAGTCGCGTGCCTCATTGAGGGTTGAACCGACTTAATGCTTGCATGCACATTAAGTAAAGATGCAGTTTATGCATGGACTCAACTGCAGAGAAAAGCTAAGTATGCACGGACTTTCAGAGTAGGATTAGAGAGTGCAGTATATGAAGAATGAATATATAAGAAGAAAATATGCATTAAAATAGACTATCATGATTGACTTATAGTGTATGACATCATCAAAACCATAGGAGTGCAACACCTATCTCAACCCGTCCCGCTAGCCCAACCTAAAGGCCCACAATTTTAGAATGTCAAAGCTATTTCAACCTTGAGAAGTGGAAAGGTTTTAGATGACCCATACAAGGATGGAAAGCTATTGCAAGATGTCATGAAAGAGAATCGAGATGATGAGGATGTGAACAAGGAGGAATGCACTCAAGATAAGTTGGGGGGAGATCCTAAAGGGAAAGGAAAGGCCAATGTAAATCCAAATGCCTATCAACCCAAGGTTCCCTTCCCCAGTGCTTTATAACCCAAGCCCACTAAGACTACGCCGGCCCAAAATGAGGAGTTAATGGAGCTCTTTTCACAAGTTCACATCAATATTCCTCTCCTAGATGCCATAAAACATGTTCCGGCCTATGCCAAATTCCTCAAAGAGTTTTGCACTCCAAGAAGAGGGCCCAAGTCGGCCCCTAAGAAAATTTAACTCTGCGAGGATGTTAGTGCGGTATTGATAAACAATCTCCCTAGAAAGTTGAAGGATCTCGGTGCTCCCCTCATCTCATGCGATATAGGTGGTGTAACATTTGTCCGTGCCCTCCTCGAATTAGGAGCTAGTGTCAACCTTTTACCCACCTCTGTTTATGAGCAATTTGACATAGGGGAACTCAATCCAACTCCCGTTATTCTCCAACTAGCAGATCGCTCAGTCAAGAACCCACGAGGTTTGATAGAAGATGTGATTGTCAAGGTCCATGATTGCTACTTCCCCATAGATTTCCTCATTCTTGACATGGCCTCTTCCTCGGAGCTAAGCCATACTCCAATCATCCTAGGCCGTCCATTCCTTGCCACTGCCAAAGCTAACATCAATTGTGCTACGGGAACTTTGGACATCTCATTTGGATGCCAAAAAGTCTATCTTAATGTGTTCAAAGCCTCCCAATATCTAGACCTTGATGAGGAATGTCATTTCATAGACATCTACGATGAATTTCTTGAGAATGGTCTGAACATTGATCAAATAGGGGAAGCTAATGCTCTACAATATTCTCCTCATCTTTTGCCTAAGGTTGAACCTCTTCCGACATTGCAAGACGAACCGGCCCTACCATCACTTGAAAGTCCTCCTACACTTGAGCTTAAGCCTCTTCCAGACTCCCTTAAATATGCATTCTTAGGCCCCGATCAAACTCTTCCCGTTATATTGGCTTCCTATCTTACTCCTACCTAAGAAACCCTTCCGCTAGAGGTCCTTAGGACTTATAAGGGTGCCATAGGTTGGACGGTGGCCGATCTTAAGGGGATAAGTCCGTCCATTTGCATGCATCACATTTACATGGAGGAGGATGCCAAACCAAGCCGGGAAATGCAAAGGAGGATGAATCCGAACATGAAGGAGGTGGTAAAGAAGGAGGTTGTCAAATGGCTAGATGCTGGAATTATTTGTCCCATCTTGGATAGCCAATGGGTGAGTCCCACTCAAGTGGTTCCTAAGAAATCGGGGCTCACCGTGGTCAAGAATGAACAAGGGAAAGATGTGCCCACTAGGCCCACAACGGGATGGAGAGTATGCATCGACTATAGGAAACTCAATGCCATGACCGAAAAGGATCATTTTCCACTCCCCTTTATTGACCAAATTTATTTCCTAGATGGATACTCCGGGTACAATCAAGTGGCCATTTATCCGGAAGACCAAGAGAAGACCACCTTCACATGCCCATATGGCACATTTGCCTTTAGGAGGATGCCCTTCGGTCTTTGTAATGCACCGGCCACTTTTTAAAGGTGCATGATGGCCATTTTTTTCGATATGGTAGGAGAATTCTTGGAAATTTTTATGGATGGTTTTTCTGTGTTTGGGGAGTCATTTGAAAATTGCTTGGAAAATTTGAAGAAAGTGCTTGCAAGATGTATTGAAACCAATCTTGTTCTTAGTTGGGAGAAGAGACACTTCATGATTCAAGAGGGCATAGTTTAAGCCATATTATGTCCGAATGGGGTATAGAGGTGGAAAAGGCCAAGATTGACCTCATTTCTAATCTTCCTCCTCCAACCTCTGTGAGGCAAATTCATTCATTCCTTGGTCATGCCGGCTTTTACCGCCGATTCATAAGTAACTTTTCCAAGATTTCCCGCCCGTTAACTCTTCTCTTGGCCAAAGACACTCCATTCCATTTAGATGTTGCCTACCTTGAGGCTTTCAATATCCTTAAAGAGGCCTTGACCAAATCACCAATTCTCCAACCTCCCAATTGGTCTCTACCTTTTGAAATCATGTGCGATGCCTGCGACTATGCTATAGGGGCAGTTCTTGGCCAAAGGATTGATAATTGTCTGGTGGTGATCTATTATGCGAGTCGTACCCTCGCCGATGCCCAACTTAACTACACCATCACAGAAAAAGAGTTGTTAGCTATTGTCTTTGCCCTTGAAACATTTTGGTCATATCTTTTAGGGGCAAAAGTCATTGTGTATTCCGATCACTCAGCTCTCAAATATTTGTTCTCCAAGAATGATGCCAAACCTAAACTCATTAGGTGGATCCTCTTACTCCAAAAATTTAATCTTAAAATTCGAGACAAAAAGGGTTCTGAAAATAAAGTTGTCGACCATCTGTCTCGGATTCTCACAACTTGTTATGCCCCAGAATTTTTATAAATTATTTCTGGTATATTTAAGTATTTTTTGAGAATTTTAAAGACCAAAATGGATTAATAGATCAATATTGGGTTAAATAAATCATTATTAAGGCCCTATTATGGTAAACAATTAACCTAGCCTACTTAAATGGAGCCCAAAAGACTTAAGGACCAAGCCCATGAAGTTTGGCCCATATTCTAAAAGATTAATTAGCTTATTCACGAAATATAGGGATAAATACACCTTGAATGGATAAATTAGTGGATAAGACGAAATTAGAGTTTAAACTCATTTTAAATTCGGCGCCTAATAATCTTAGCGGTCTATCGTAAAACTACTAAAAGCATGTGGCGGACCAAGCTTCGACCATTATTTCCTGTCAGTTCCGTGAATTGAAGAAAGAGCAAAAAAGATGGGATTTTTGCTAGTCTATCCTTTAGAGATCGAGATGGGAGGACTAGTAAACATGTTAAGGACTCTCAGAAGTCGATCTATGGTTTAACAAGGACTCTATAATCGATCTAATCCTCAAACCCTAGCCAAAACCCTATAAATAGGACCATATTTTGACCTGCGCGACCCCTACATTAGCACCCGTGTAATCAAGGTAAGACGACATTATTTCAGGTAGGTTCTTTAGAAATTTTTATTGATAAAACATAGGACTAACATCTCCCAAAATTTTGTACTAGGAGATCAAGCACACATGGAGATAGAAGCCTGCAAAGTTGCTGGTTACATCTTACCGACCCAGGAAGCTGTGTAAAAGTCCGGTAAAGATCAAAGGATTAGAGAACCAAATCGAGGTATTTATCCTAAGTGCATTTAGAACTTTTTGTTCCCCTTAGTATCTACTTCTTACCCTTCAAATTATACATCATTAGGTCAAGAGAGTAAGGAGTTAGAGCAGCTTGAAGTTGCTAATTTGTCATAAGGAGTACAAGGGACTAAGGGTAGCATCTAGCATCAAAATCAAAGTTTAAAGGCTTTAGCAGAGGTAGGTCATCTCATGAACGGCTAAAACATCAATCTAGGGATAAAAGCCGTCTTATTGCAGTTGATTTCATGCTTTATAGGTCGTGAATTTCATGTTTTATGCATCTAGTATATATGCATGCATATTCTTAGCCCTAACAGAGTTAACAAGAAACTTTCTTGTCAATTCACAGAAAACCCATGCATATTGTTAGCTTAACCTTCGTTTTATCCTGATAGGGAAAGTTTATATATGATTTTCAGACATGATGTGAGTTAAAAACCTTAGAACCCTCTTATTTAAGTTACTGTCTGTCATGCTCTAGCGGCTTAGAATTTGACCGCCATCTCTCTGTAGCGGCCTTACGATGAACAGCTAGACACTTGGTAATCTCATTTTCATGAAACCTCTGGCGGACCGGAAGTAGACCATTAAAGTTACTTTGGTGGCCTTACGATAAACTGCCAGCGTCCTGTAACGGCTCAATGATAGACCTCCACTGTCTTGTTTTCTGTCATCTCAAGATAAATTTAAGAACATCCTATATAACTTATAGTTAAGCCTAGTTAGCTATATATTAACCTGTTTTAATGGTATTTATTATTCTGAGTTTTGATTCTTGGTTCAAAAACAGTGAGTTCATGTTTCTTTATGGTACTTAGGATTATTTTAAGCATAAGGTATTTTGTGCCAAAAACCATATAATTTTGTATTAAATTATGGGTTGAATGCTTATATTGATGAGATTTAACACTGATTTCTCACTCTACACATTCTATTCTTATCTTGAAGTCAATTTTCTGTAAGTTCATGGCATATATTCCGGTATATGACCATTAGTTACACATTTTGCACTTATAGGAACACAATCTTGGACATGAGGACCTCTCCTTTGGATATTCCTTCCAATGGACTAGGAAATCTTGTTTCAAGGCCTCTGTAATTCTCCCCGAGCCTGGGATTCCCACTAGGACGCCGAGTTGGTTGTACTATTAAAGTCCATTTGTCTAGAAAGCACTACCGATACTTTGTATTTCTAGATCTTAGCGGCCCAATAATTGACCGCCATAGTCAAATAGCGGGCCTTATCTAGACCGCTGAATGGACCTTGACGGATCTACCTTTGACCGCTAAAGACTCCAGAGAACCTGTTTTCAACTATCAAACAGTTATACTTAATGGATCAAGACTAGACAGCCATATCGGTATAGCGGCCTAGTTATAGACTGCTAAGTTTCCTAAGTTTTGATATTCCTATGATCCTATAAAGACTATTGAATTTCTGGGGCATATCACCTTAATCAAAGTATTTTAATTAAAGTGTGAAAGTTAAAGAATTTGTACCGTTATGCTACCAAATTTATCTCCACGGCATAACCTAGTTATTTAATGCATTTCTTGAAATCTCTTACTCTCAATAGAAGCATTTCTTATTTTTGGTTACCTTATCATGGAGCTATTATTGAAATTGTGCATTCTTGGCCTTATTGTTATAAACGTGGAAGTAGCTTGATTTATACGTGAAGATGCAGTTCGAGCACTGATTGTGTTCAAGGGCTCTATGCAAGTCCCCTCGGCTGATTGTCAGAAATATATTATAAACCATGGGGTATTATGCTATTGGCGTCGCATTGCGCTGGCAGTACTTTCTTTATAAATAAGTGAAAATTCACGGAACTCTTGCGAGACTCTCTCTTGATTGAATTGCTACATGCCAGTTACATGACATTCTAGTGCATAACCTTTATGGTTATGAAAAGTGAAAAGTGAAAGTGAAAGTGCGTTTTTGATGCGTGCAAGCATATTCGTATTCATGAAAGGCCAATTTACGTTCTTGTTATATTCAACTCGATCTTGTTCGCATATCCTTTCTCATCGTGATCTTATCGTGCGATTATGTTACTTGTTTTATTCACATGATTTATCGCATTCGCATGATTTTACCTAATCCTTTAGAGCCAAAATGTTAATCACTTTAATATTGCCTTCATGTTGATGCGAACATACCTATTGGGCAAGTGTGCTCATGACCCTACTTTCCAATCTTTTTCAGAAAATTCTAGCGGGGTGGATTCGGATTATTCAAGTGATGGATCTGAGAGTGATTGATGGTTCGAGAGAAGCCGTAATTAGTCTAGTCAAGTGTCAAATATGTAATTTTTACTTTATTGAGTCTAGTTAATCAATGAGTCACGATCATGTACTAGATGATTATTATCAATAAAAGTTAAATTTTTGATCAATTATTGTCTCCAGTCATCTTATGTGTGAATGATTGCACTCTCATTATTATTGTCACTTGATGCTTCTCTTGCCGGCTGTTCACGTTCCCGAATATCTTCCGCTGTACATAAATCTCGGGGCATGACAGTTAAAGTGTTATCAGAGCGATAGGACTTAGGATTTACTTATTCCTAGGAAAAATGTCATGTCATAGGATAAGTTCGAGGCTTAAGGACCCATGCCACTGAACTAAGGAAGAAATTCCCAACCCATGTGAGAATTGGGTAGAACCCGGGATGAGATAGTAATATAAAAATTATCTTAGGGTAAATCTTCCCGACTCTAAATAACTAAAATGTCCATGTTCTCAGGTACCTTGATTCTCAATGGCTCATCGTGTGAACTGGGACGAGATGCAGCAAACTGTTGCGGGACTTACCCAAGCCCTACAGACAGTGGCCCAAGCTGGGGGAAGAGCTGGCGCAAGTAACTTCGATGGCAATTTCTGACGTTTAAATCCCCCACGATTCTCTGGATCTTCTAACCCAGATGAAGCAGAAAATTAGATCGACGAGATGAATCGAATATTCGATGTCATGTAATGCACCGACCAGGAGAAAGTTCGACTTGCCACGTTCCAGCTCAATAAGGATGCTCGTACATGGTAGAAATCTATTCCGGCACCACCTGCAGATGCACCTCATACATGGGAGGGTTTTCTTACACTTTTTCGAGTCAAGTACTTCTCTGAGCATGTAAAGGAGAGGAAGGCTATGAAATTTGCCTCCTTAAAATAAGTCACGATGTCTGTGGAAGAGTATGAATTACAATTCTCTCGACTAGCACCTTATGCTCCTCACTTGGTAAGAACATATTTATTGAAAGCTAACCGATTTATGGATGGTTTAAGACCTGGATTTATCCAACAACTTGGAACTTAGAATATCCGCACCTATACCGAGATGGTTCAAAGAGCGCATCTATGTGAAAGAACCATGGAGAAGGTGGAAAGGCTCCGAGGAGAAAGGTCAAGCCGAAAACATGATAGGCAAGAAGAGAAAGAAGTGGATGAGGATGAAAACCGTCACATTAAGAGGTCCCGTAATGGGAACGGTAACGGAAAAAGAAATGGAAACGTAAATGGAAACTAAAAGAATAAGAAAGTTAAAGAAGAAGAGAGAATGCAAGTCTCCACGGCTTGCTCATTTTGTGAAAAATTTGGGCACTCGGTAGAAGAATGTTGGAAGCGTCTCGACGCTTGTCTCAAATGTGGAAGTCGGGAACATCGCTTGCCCATGTGTCCTCTCATAAATGAACAATCTTCAAGGTATAACAACGGACGTGGGAAACGAGGTCGATTAAATGCCATTCTAGATGAGGAAGATGAAATGATTAAAGGTATCATCTTAACCCATTCACCTTACGTTAATTTTTAATACATTAAAGTACGTACACTCTCCGTAAAAACTCATGTTATAATTTTGGAGACCAAATTCTCTTAAGTGGGGGAGGGTGTAAAGCCCCAGAATTTTTATAAATTATTTCTGGTATATTTAAATATTTTCTGAGAATTTTAAAGACCAAAATGGATTAATAAATCAATATTGGGTTAAATAAATCATTATTAAGGCCCTATTATGGTAAACAATTAACCTAGCCTATTCAAATGGAGCCCAAAAGTCTTAAGGACCAAGCCCATGAAGTTTGGCCCATATTCTAGAAGATGAATTAGCTTATTCATGAAATATAGGGATAAATACACCTTGAATGGATAAATTAGTGGATAAGATGAAATTAGAGTTTAAACTCATTTTAAATTCGGCGCCTAAGAATCATAGCTGTCTATCGTAAAACCACTAAAAGCATGTGGCGGACCAAGCTTCGACTGTTATTTCCTGTCAGTTCCGTGAATTGAAGAAAGAGCAAAAAGATGGGATTTTTGCTAGTCTATCCTTTAGAGATCGAGATGGGAGGACTAGTAAACGTGTTAAGGACTCTCAGAAGTCGATCTATGGTTTAACAAGGACTCTATAATCAATTTAATCCTCAAACCCTAGCCAAAACCCTATAAATAGGACCTTATTTTGACCTGCGCGACCCCTACATTGGCACCTGTGGAATCAAGGTAATACGACATTATTTCAGGTAGGTTCTTTAGAAATTTTTATTGATAATACATCGGACTAACATCTCCCAAAATTTTGTACTAGGAGATCAAGCACACAAGGAGATAGAAGCCTGCAAAGTTGCTGGTTCCATCTTAGCGACCCAGGAAGCTGTGTAAAAGTCCAGTAAAAATCAAAGGATTAGAGAACCAAATCGAGGTATTTAGCCTAAGTGCATTTATAACTTTTTGTTCCCCTTAGTATCTACTTCTTACCCTCCAAATTTTACATCATTAGGTCAAGAGAGTAAGGAGTTAGAGCAGCTTGAAGTTGCTGATTTGTCACAAGGAGTACAAGGGACTAAGGGTAGCATCTAGCATCAAATTCGAAGTTTAAAGGCTTTAGCAGAGGTAGGTCATCTCATGAACGGCTAAAACATCAATCTAGGGATAAAAGCCGTCTTATTGCAGTTGATTTCATGCTTTATAGGTCGTGAGTTTCATGTTTTATGAATCTAGTATATATGCATGCATATTCTTAGCCCTAACTGAGTTAACAAAAAACTTTCTTGTCAATTCACTGAAAACCCATGCATATTGTTAGCTTAACCTTCATTTTATCCTGATAGGGAAAGTTTATATATGATTTTCCGACATGATGTAAGTTAAAAACCTTAGAACCCTCTTATTTAAGTTATTGTCTGTCGTGCTCTAGCGGCTTAGAATTTGACCGCCATCTCTCTGTAGCGGCCTTACGATGAACCGCTAGACACTTGGTAATCTCATTTTCATGAAACCTTTGGCGGACCGGAAATAGACCATTCAAGTTACTTTGGCGGCCTTACGATAAACCGCCAGCGTCCTGCAACGGCTCTATGATAGACCGCCACTGTGTTGTTTTCTGTCATCCCGAGATAGATTTAAGAACAACCTATATAACTTATAATTAAGCCTAGTTAGCAATATATTAACATGTTTTAATGGCATTTATTATTCTGAGTTTTGATTCTTGGTTCATAAACATTGAGTTCATGTTTCTTTATGGTACTTAGGATTATTTTAAGCATAAGGTATTTTGTGCCAAAAACCATATAATGTTGTATTAAATTATGGGTTGAATGCTTATATTGACAAGATTTAACACTGATTTCTCACTCTACACATTCTATTCTTATCTCAGAGTCAATTTTCTGTAAGTTCATGGCATATATTCCGGTATATGACCATTAGTTACATATTTTGCACTTATAGGAACACAATCTTGGACATGAGGACCTCTCCTTTGGATATTCCTTCCAATGGACTAGGAAATCTTGTTTCAAGGCCTCCGCAATTCTCCGCGAGCCTAAGATTCTCACTAGGACGCCGAGTTGATTGTACCATTAAAGCCTATTTTTCTAGAAAGCACTGCCGATGCTTTATATTTCTAGATCTTAGCGGCCCAATAATTGACCGCCATAGTCAAATAGCGGGCCTTATCTAGACCGCTAAAGGGACCTTGACGGATCTACCTTTGATCGCTAAAGACTCCAGAGAACTAGTTTTCAACTATCAAATAGTTATACTTAACGGATCAAGACTAGACCGCCATATTGATATAGCGGCCCAGTTATAGACCGCTAAGTTTCCTAAGTTTTGATATTCCTATGATCCTAGAAAGACTATTGAATTTCTGGGACATATCACCTTAATCAAACAATTTTAATTAAAGTATGAAAGTTAAAGAATTTGTACCGTTATGCTTCCAAATTTATCTCCACGGCAAAACCTAGTTATTTAATGCATTTCTTGAAATCTCTTATTCTCAATAGAAACATTTCTTATTTTTGGTTACCTTATCATGGAGCTATTATTGAAATTGTGCATTCGTGACCTTATTGTTATAAACGTGGAAGTAGCTTGATTTATACGTGAAGATGCTGTTTGAGCACTGATTGTGTTCAAGGGCTCTATGCTAGTCCCATCGGCTGATTATCGGAAAGATACTGTAAACCATGAGGTTTGATGCTACTGGCGTCACATTGCGTTGGGAGTACTTTCTTTATAAATAAGTGAAAATCCACGGAACTCTTGTGAGACTCTTTCTTGATTGAATTGCTACATGCTAGTTACATGACATTCTAGTGCATAACCATTATAGTTATGAAAAGTGAAAGTGAAAGTGCGTTCTTGATGCGTGCAAGCATATTCAAATTAATGAAAGGCCAATTTACATTCTTGTTATATTCAACTCGATCTTGTTCGCATATCCTTTCTCATTGTGATCTTATCGTGCTATTATGTTACTTGTTTTATTTACATGATTTATTGCATTCGCATGATTTTACCTTATCCTTTAGAGCCAAAATGTTAATCACTTTAATATTGTCTTCATGTTGTTGCGAAGATACCTACTGGCAAGTGTGCTCATGACCCTACTTTCCAATCTTTTTCAGAAAATTCTAGCGGGGTGGATTCGGATTATTCAAGTGATGGATCTGAGAGTGATTGATGGTTCGAGAGAAGCCGTAATTAGTCTAGTCAAGTGTCAAATATGTAATTTTTACTTTATTGAGTCTAGTTAGTCAATGAGTCACGATCATGTACTAGATGATTATTATCACTAAAAGTTAATTTTTTGATCAATTATTGTCTCCAGTCATCTTATGTGTGAATGATTGCACTCTAATTATTATTGTCACTTGATGCTTCTCTTGCCGGCTGTTCACGTTCCCGAATATCTTCCGCTGTACATAAATCTCAGGGCGTGACAGTTAAAGTGGTATCAGAGCGATAGGACTTAGGACTTACTTATTCCTAGGAAAAATGGCATGTCATAGGATAAGTCCGAGGCTTAAGGACCCATGCCTATGAACTAAAGAAGAAATTCCCAACCCATGTGAGAATTGGGTAGAACCCGGGATGAGATTGTTATATAGAAATTATCTTAGGGTAAATCTTAAATGTCCATGTTCTCAGTTACCTTGATTCTGAATGGCTCATCGTGTGAACTGGGACGAGATGCAGCAAACTGTTGCGGGACTTACCCAAGCCCTACAGACAGTGGCCCAAGCTGGTGGAGGGGTTGGCGCGGGTAACTTACACGGCAATTTATGAAGTTTAAATCCCCCACGATTCTCTGGATCTTCTAACCCAGATGAAGCAGAAAATTGGATCGATGAGATGAATCGAATATTCGATGTCATGCAATGCCCCGACCAGGAGAAAGTTCGACTTGCCACATTCCAACTCAATAAGGATGCTCGTACATGGTAGAAATTCATTCCGGCATCACCTGCAGATGCACCTCATACATGGGTGGGTTTTCTTACACTTTCTCGAGCCAAGTACTTCTTCGAGCATGTAAAGGAGAGGATGGCTATGGAATTTATCTCTTTAAAATAAGGCATGATGTCCGTGGCAAAATATGAATTACAATTCTCTCAACTAGCACCTTATACTCCTCACTTGGCAAGCACATATTTATTGAAAGCTAACCGATTTATGGATGGTTTAAGACCCGGATTTATCCAACAACTTGGAACTCAGAATATCCGCACCTATACCGAGATAGTTCAAAGAGCGCATCTATGTGAAAGAACCATGGAGAAGGTGGAAAGGCTCCAAGGAGAAAGGTCAAGCCGAAAACATGATAGGCAAGAAGAGAAAGAAGTGGATGAGGATGAAAACCGTCACATTAAGAGGTCCTGTAATGGGAACGGTAACGGAAAAAGAAATGGAAACGGAAACGGAAAGAATAAGAAAGTTAAAGAAGAAGAGAGAATGCAAGTCTCCACGGCTTGCTCATTTTGTGAAAAATTTGGGCACTCGACAAAAGAATGTTGGAAGCGTCTCGGCGGTTGTCTCAAATGTGGAAGTCGGGAACACTGCTTGCCCATGTGTCCTCTCATAAATGAACAATCTTCAAGGGATAACAACGGACGCGGGAAACAAGGTCGATTAAATGCCATTCTAGACGAGGAAGATGAAATGATTAGAGGTACCCTCTTAACCCATTCACCTTACGTTAATTTTTAATACATTAAAGTACGTACACTCTCCGTAAAAACTTATGTTATGAATTTCGGGACCAAATTCTCTTAAGTGGGGGAGGGTGTAATGCCCTAGATTTTTTATAAATTATTTCTGGTATATTTAAGTATTTTCTAAGAATTTTAAAGACCAAAATGGATTAATAAATCAATATTGGGTTAAATGAATCATTATTAAGGCCCTATTATGGTAAACAATTAACCTAGCATATTTAAATCAAGTCAAAAAGACTTAAGGACCAAGCCCATGAAGTTTGGCCAATATTCTAGAAGACTAATTAGTTTATTCACGAAATATAGGGATAAATACACCTTGAATGGATAAATTAGTGGATAAGATGAAATTAGAGTTTGAACTAATTTTAAATTCGGCGCCTAAGATTCTTAGCGGTCTATCGTAAAACCACTAAAAGCATGTGGCGGACCAAGCTTCGATCGCTATTTCCTGTCAGTTCCGTGAATTGAAGAAAGAGAAAAAGATGGGATCTTTGCAAGTCTATCCTTTAGAGATCGAGATGGGAGGACTAGTAAGCGTGTTAAGGACTCTCAGAAGTCGATCTAAGGTTTAACAAGGACTCTAGAATCGATCTAATCCTCAAACCCTAGCCAAAACCCTATAAATAGGACCTAGTTTTGACCTGCGCGACCCCTACATTGGCTCCCGTGGAATCAAGGTAAGACGATATTATTTCAGGTAGGTTCTTTAGAAATTTTTATTGATAATACATAGGACTAACATCTCCCAAAATTTCATACTAGGACATCAAGCACACAAGGAGATAGAAGCCTGCAAAGTTGCTGGTTCCATCTTAGCGACCTAGGAAGCTGTGCAAAAATTCGGTAAAGATCAAAGGATTAGAGAACCAAATTGAGGTATTTAGCCTAAGTGCCTTTAGAACTCTTTATTCCCCTTAGTATCTACTTCTTACCCTCCAAATTTTACATCATTAGGTCAAGAGAGTAAGGAGTTAGAGCTGCTTGAAGTTGTTGATTTGTCACAAGGAGTACAAGGGACTAAGGGTAGCATCTAGCATCAAATTCGAAGTTTAAAGGCTTTAGTAGAGGTAGGTCATCTCATGAATGGCTAAAACATCAATCTAGAGATAAAAGCCCTCTTATTGCACTTGATTTCATGCTTTATAGGTCGTGAATTTCAAGTTTATGGATCTAGTATATATACATGCATATTCTTAGCCCTAGCTAAGTTAAAAAGAAACTTTCTTGTCAATTCACAGAAAACCCATGCATATTGTTAGCTTAACCTTCATTTTATCCTGATAGGGAAAGTTTATATATGATTTTCAGACATGATGTGAGTTAAAAATCGTAGAACCCTCTTATTTAAGTTACTGTCTGTCGTGCTCTAGCGGCTTAGAATTTGACCGCCATCTCTCTATAGCGGCCTTACGGTGAACCGCTAGACACTTGGTAATCTCGTTTAAATGAAACCTCTGGTGGACCGGAAATAGACCATTAAAGTTACTTTGGCGGCCTTACGATAAACCGCCAGTGTCCGGCAACGGCTCTATGATAGACCGCCACTGTGTTGTTTTCTGTCATCCCGAGATAGATTTAAGAACAACCTATATAAGTTATAATTAAGCCTAGTTAGCAATATATTAACCTGTTTTAATGGCATTTATTATTCTGAGTTTTGATTCTTGGTTCATAAACAGTGAGTTCATGTTTCTTTATGGTAATTAGGATTATTTTAAGCATAAGGTATTTTGTGCCAAAAACCATATAATGTTGTATTAAATTATGGGTTGAATGCTTATATTGACCAGATTTAACGCTGATTTCTCACTCTACACATTCTATTCTTATCTCGGAGTCAATTTTCTGTAAGTTCATGGCATATATTCCGGTATATGACCATTAGTTACACATTTTGCACTTATAGGAACACAATATTGGACATGAGGACCTCTCCTTTGGATATTCCTTCCAATAGACTAGGAAATCTTGTTTCAAGGCCTCCGTAATTATCCGCGAGCCTGAGATTCCCACTAGGACGCCGAGTTGGCTGTACCATTAAAGCTCATTTGTCTAGAAAGCACTACCGATGCTTTATATTTTTGGATCTTAGCGGCCCAATAATTGACCGCCATAGTCAAATAGCGGGCCTTATCTAGACCGCTACAGGGACCTTGACGGATCTACCTTTGACCGCTAAAGACTCCAGAGAACCTGTTTTCAACTATCAAATAGTTATACTTAACGGATCAAGACTAGACCGCCATATCGGTATAGCGGCCCAGTTATAGACCGCTAAGTTTCCTAAGTTTTGATATTCCTATGATCCTAGAAAGACTATTGATTTTCTGGGACATATCACCTTAATCAAAGTATTTTAATTAAAGTATGAAAGTTCAAGAATTTGTACCGTTATGCTTCCAAATTTATCTCCACGGCATAACCTAGTTATTTAATGCATTTCTTGAAATCTCTTATTCTCAATAGAAACATTTCTTATTTTTGGTTATCTTATCATGGTGCTATTATTGAAATTGTGCATTCGTGGCCTTATTGTTATAAACGTGGAAGTAGCTTGATTTATACGTGAAGATGCAGTTCGAGCACTGATTGTGTTCAAGGGCACTATGCTAGTCCCCTTGGCTAATTATCGGAAACATGCTATAAACCATGGGGTATGATGCTACTGGCGTCACATTGCGTTGGGAGTACTTTCTTTATAAATAAGTGAAAATCCACGGAACTCTTGTGAGACTCTTTCTTGATTGAATTGCTACATGCTAGTTACATGACATTCTAGTGCATAACCTTTATAGTTATGAAAAGTGAAAAGTGAAAGTGAAAGTGCGTTCTTGATGCATGCAAGCATATTCGTATTCATGAAAGGCCAATTTACGTTCTTGTTATATTCAACTCGATCTTGTTCGCATATCCTTTCTCATCGTGATCTTATCGTGCTATTATGTTACCTATTTTATTCACATGATTTATCGCATTCGCATGATTTTACCTTATCCTTTAGAGCCAAAATGTTAATCACTTTAATATTGCCTTCATGTTGATGCGAAGATACCTATTGGGCAAGTGTGCTCATGACCCTACTTTCCAATCTTTTTCAGAAAATTCTAGCGGGGTGGATTCGGATTATTCAAGTGATGGATCCGAGAGTGATTGATGGTTCGTGAGAAGACGTAATTAGTCTAGTCAGGAGTCAAATATGTAATTTTTACTTTATTGAGTCCAGTTAGTCAATGAGTCACGATCATGTACTAGATGATTATTATCAATAAAAGTTAGATTTTTGATCAATTATTATCTCCATTCATCTTTTGTGTGAATGATTGCGCTCTAATTATTATTGTCACTTGATGCTTCTGTTGCCGAATGTTCACGTTCCCGAATATCTTCCGCTATACATAAATCTCGGGGCGTGTCAGTTAAAGTGGTATCAGAGCGATAGGAGTTAGGACTTACTTATTCCTCGGAAAAATGTCATGTCATAGGATAAGTCCGACGCTTAAGGACCCATGCCTATGGCCTAAGGAAGAAATTCCCAAACCCATGTGAGAATTGGGTAGAACCCGGGATGAGATAGTTATATAGAAATTATCTTAGGGTAAATCTTTCTGACTCTAAAGAACTAAAATGTCCATGTTCTCAGGTAACTTGATTCTCAATGGCTCATCGTGTGAACTGGGATGAGATGCAGCAAACTGTTGCGGGACTTACCTAATCCCTACAGACAGTGGCCCAAGCTGGTGGAAGGGTTGGCGCGGGTAACTTACACGGTAATTTATGAAGTTTAAATCCCCCACGATTCTCTGGATATTCTAACCCAGATGAAGCAGAAAATTGGATCGACGAGATGAATCGAATATTCGATGTCAGGCAATGCACCGACTAGGAGAAAGTTTGACTTGCCACGTTCCAACTTAATAAGGATGCTCGTACATGGTAGAAATTCATTCCAGCACCACCGGTAGATGCACCTCATACATGGAAGGGTTTTCTTACACTTTTCCGAGCCAAGTACTTCTTCGAACATGTAAAGGAGAGGAAGGCTATGGAATTTGTCTCCTTAAAACAAGGCACGATGTCCGTGGCAGAGTATGAATTATAATTCTCTTGACTAGCACCTTATACTCCTCACTAGGTAAGCACATATTTATTAAAAGCTAACCGATTTATGGATGGTTTAAGACCCAGATTTATCCAACAACTTGGAACTCAGAATATCCGCACCTATACCGAGACAGTTCAAAGAGCGCATCTATGTGAAAGAACCATGGAGAAGGTGGAAAGGCTCTGAGGAGAAAGGTCAAGCCGAAAGCATGATAGGCAAGAAGAGAAAGAAGTGGATGAGGATGAAAACCGTCACATTAAGAGGTCCCGTAATGGGAACGGTAACGGAAAAAGAAATGGAAACGGAAACGGAAAGAATAAGAAAGTTAAAGAAGAAGAGAGAATGCAAGTCTCCACGGCTTGCTCATTTTATGAAAAATTTGGGCACTCGACAGAAGAATGTTGGAAGCGACTCGGCGGTTGTCTCAAATGTGGAAGTCGGGAACATCGCTTGCCCATGTGTCCTCTCATAAATGAACAATCTTCAAGGGATAACAACGGACGCGGGAAACAAGGTCGATTAAATGCCATTCTAGACGAGGAAGATGAAATGATTAAAGGTACCCTCTTAACCCATTAACCTTACATTAATTTTTAATACATTAAAGTACGTACACTCTCCGTAAAAACTCATGTAATGAATTTGGGGACCAAATTCTCTTATGTGGGGGAGAGTGTAATGCCCCAGATTTTTTATAAATTATTTCTGGTATATTTAAGTATTTTTTGAGAATTTTAAAGACCAAAATGGATTAAGAAATCAATATTGGGTTAAATAAATCATTATTAATGCCCTATTATGGTAAACAATTAACCTAGCATATTTAAATGAAGCCAAAAAGACTTAAGGACCAAGCCCATGAAGTTTGGCCCATATTCTAGAAGATTAATTAGCTTATTCACGAAATATAGGGATAAATACACCTTGAATGGATAAATTAGTGGATAAGATGAAATTAGAGTTTGAACTCATTTTAAATTCGGCGCCTAAGAATCTTAGCGGTCTATCGTAAAACTGCTAAAAGCATGTGGCGGACCAAGCTTCGATCGCTATTTGCTGTCAATTCCGTGAATTGAAGAAAGAGCAAAAAGATGAGATATTTGTAAGTCTATCCTTTAGAGATCGAGATGGGAGGACTAGTAAACGTGTTAAGGACTCTCAGAAGTCGATCTAAGGTTTAACAAGGACTCTAGAATCGATCTAATCCTCAAACCCTAGCCAAAACCCTATAAATAGGACCTTATTTTGACCTGCGCGACCCCTACATTAGCACCCGTGGAATCAAGGTAAGACGACATTATTTCAGGTAGGTTCTTTAGAAATTTTTATTGATAAAACATAGGACTAACATCTCCCAAAATTTTGTACTAGGAGATCAAGCACACATGGAGATAGAAGCCTGCAAAGTTGCTGGTTACATCTTACCGACCCAGGAAGCTGTGTAAAAGTCCGGTAAAGATCAAAGGATTAGAGAACCAAATCGAGGTATTTATCCTAAGTGCATTTAGAACTTTTTGTTCCCCTTAGTATCTACTTCTTACCCTCCAAATTTTACATCATTAGGTCAAGAGAGTAAGGAGTTAGAGCAGCTGAAGTTGCTAATTTGTCATAAGGAGTACAAGGGACTAAGGGTAGCATCTAGCATCAAAATCAAAGTTTAAAGGCTTTAGCAGAGGTAGGTCATCTCATGAATGGCTAAAACATCAATCTAGGGATAAAAGCCGTCTTATTGTAGTTGATTTCATGCTTTATAGGTCGTGAATTTCATGTTTTATGCATCTAGTATATATGCATGCATATTCTTAGCCCTAATAGAGTTAACAAGAAACTTTCTTGTCAATTCACAGAAAACCCATGCATATTGTTAGCTTAACCTTCGTTTTATCGTGATAGGGAAAGTTTATATATGATTTTCAGACATGATGTGAGTTAAAAATCTTAGAACCCTCTTATTTAAGTTACTGTCTGTCATGCTCTAGCGGCTTAGAATTTGACCGCCATCTCTCTGTAGCGGCCTTACGATGAACAGCTAGACACTTGGTAATCTCATTTTCATGAAACCTCTGGCGGACCGGAAGTAGACCATTAAAGTTACTTTGGCGGCCTTACGATAAACTGCCAGTGTCCTGTAACGGCTCTATGATAGACCGCCACTGTGCTATTTTTTGTCATCCTGAGATAGATTTAAGAACAGCCTATATAACTTATAATTAAGCCTAGTTAGCTATATTTTTTTTTCTCAAAAAGTCTTGCCTAGTGTTGGATGGGAGAGTGCACATTTTGGGCACTCTACCATTCAAGACTAGGAGGAAAATTTTATTAAAAGGCCAAAAGGAATACAATTATATCAAATGAATATTAGGCATGCCCAGTTTATCTAAACGAGCTGCTCCCTTTATATAGGATGGATGCTCCTCATAATAAAAGAAATAATTACAATTTGTGGAGCAAGCTGAAGATGCAAGAGAGTCCGAGACCTTGTTTCCTTCCCTGTAGACATGGGCAATTGTATCATTATCAGTAGTGAGATTCCATATCTCTCTAGCATAGGATAGAATGGACCAAGGGCAGTGGATTTCTTTTTTGATAATTCAAACTAAGGAGTAGGAGTCACATTCGATGTAGACTGGCTTGATATCAAAGGTGTGAAGATACTTCATGCCATCCATCAAAGCTCGGGCCTCAGCAATAATACAATTTACACTGCCATAGAAATGTGAAAATGCAAGCATGATGTTGCCTTTGTTGTCTCTAATAACACTGCCTCCCCCAACATCACAATTACTTTTGCAGGCAACATCAGTGTTGAGCTTGAGGGAAGGCCATGGAGGGCAGAGCCATTTGATAGCTTTCAGCTGTGGGCACACTATCATCCGGGGGTTAAGTCCATATTCCTCCAGAAGTTTTCTCTTAGACTTGTCAGACTCCTTAAGGTTGGCAGCTAGACATACCTGTTTTGCATGGAAGATAATGCGATGGATCAGTCTGTTTTTAGAAATGATTTTTCCATCATATTTAACAGAATTTCTAGCTTTCCATATCTCCCAAAGGCCATAACCAATGACAGCAAGGATGAGTAAGCCATGGGTTGAATGTTGCATACTGGCAGCATTTTGAGTTATGAATGATCTCACAGAATTTACATTCATGATCAATCCAATATATCTAAAATGAGACCAAGTGTGTTTGGCAATATCACTTTGCAAAAATAAGTGGTTGATATTTTCCTCTTGTTGCAAGCTGCAGCAACAACATTTGGAGCATAATTGTACACCCACATGCTGGACATTTTTGTCAGTAGGAAGCGCATATAGTATGGTCTTCCAAAGATGGATAGAAATTTTATTGGGGAGCCATTTAGACCATATCCGGGTCCCGGGAATAGCATAGTGGTTAGTATTAGTGCTAGACAGCACCTGATAAGTAGAAGCCACAGTGTACCTCCCGGTAGAAGAAAGGCTCAAAGCCTGAAAATCTTAATGCTGAGTCAGTTTATAATTCCCAATTGCCTGTTTGAGTGGATCAGGAATCATTCTGTCCACCAGTTCCTTGCTGTCATTGGGTAGATGGTTCAAATAATCATTTATAGAAATGCTGGTATTTGGGATGTTAGAAGTTGGAACATAATCGGCTAGCTTTTGGTCACCTATCCAGTGGTCCAACCAGAAATGAGTGTTTTTACCATCTCCAACAACCACTTTTTTGTGTTGAATGATAAGGTCCTTTGCCTTTATCCAGCTCCTCCTGTTGAAACCATTCATGTTTTTGAAACCAACCTCACTAAGATGGCGATGGCCAATGTACTTGGCTCTGAGGAAATTTGCCCAGAGGGAGTTGGAGAACAAAGCATTCCACAGCATTTTTACTCTAAGAGCAGTATCCATTAACCTGAGTGACATAATGCCAAGTCCACCTTGGGTCTGAGGCCGACATATGGTCTGCCAAGCTATCCAGTGTCTTTTCTTTCCATTTATAGTTAAGCCCCAGAAGAAATTTGCAAACATTTTTTCTAGGAGCAAATGAGTACCTGAGTGCAGTAGAGTGGAGGACAGTGAGTATATAGGAATAGAGGACAAAACATGTTTGATAAGAATCAATCTGGCTCCCTGGGATAATAAGCTGGACTTCCACCCTGCAATTCTGTTCTGAATAGACCTTGTAATACCAGCAAAAAATATCTTTTTCCTTCTACCAGTCATCAAAGGGAAACCCAAGTACTTGTGTGGAAAAACATGCTTGGAAAAACCAGTGAGAATCTGAATACGGTTTGCAACTGGCTGATGGATCTTGGGGTGAAGAAAAAATCCACTTTTGCTGACATTGATTAACTGTCCCGAGGCTCTTTCATAGATTTTTAGCACCTTTAGCAGGTTTTTGACTGATATAATGCTAGCTTTGCAAAATAATAGGGTGTCATCAGCGAAGAGTAAATGGGAAATAGCTGGGCATCGGGATGGTCCTGAGAACCACTCAACTCTGCCAGAGGAGAAGGTCTCCTTCAAAGATCTACTTAAGGACTCTTCAGCAATGATAAAAAGAGATGGGGTTGCTGGGTCTCCTTGCCTGACACCTCTGAATGATTTGAAAAAACCGGCTGTGTCCCCATTTAATAGAACTGAAAACCAACAGTTGCTTACCATTTTCTCAATCAGATTAATAAAAGGAATGCTAAAGCCAAACCTGTGTAAAACAGCAAATAAGAAGTCCCACTCAAGTCTATCATAGGCCTTGGCCATGTCAAGTTTGAACATGATATTATGACCTCTAGTTTTTCTACCAAGCTCATTGGTTAGTTCTTGGGCTAAAGCAATGTTCTCAATGATATGTCTACCCTTGACAAAAGCTGTCTATTCCAGAGAGATAATTTTAGGAAGGATGGATGCCAATCTCTTGTTCACAATAGTGGCGATGATTTTATAGAAAAAATTGCAAAGACTAATTGGCTTATAATCAGGAATATCTATTGCCAGGGTCTTCTTTGGAAAGAGGGCTATTAAAGTAGCTGTAACACATCTCGGGAGAGGATTCTGAGAGGTAAAAGCCTCTTTGACCGCACTACCAACCACTCCACCAATGATAGGCCAGGTAGTTTGGTAAAAAGAGCCAGTGAACCCATCAGGACTAGGAGCACTGTCTGGAGATAAGGAAAAAACAGCTTCACCTAGTTAGCTATATAATAACCTGTTTTAATGGTATTTATTATTCTGAGTTTTGATTCTTGGTTCATAAATAGTGAGTTCATGTTTCTTTATGGTACTTAGGATTATTTTAAGCATAAGGTATTTTGTGCCAAAAACCATATAATTTTGTATTAAATTATGGGTTGAATGCTTATATTGACCAGATTTAACGCTGATTTCTCACTCTACACATTCTATTCTTATCTTAGAGTCAATTTTCTGCAAGTTCATGGCATATATTCCGGTATATGACCATTAGTTACATATTTTGCACTTATAGGAACACAATCTTAGACATGAGGACCTCTCCTTTAGATATTCTTTCCAATGGACTAGGAAATCTTGTTTCAAGGCCTCCGTAATTCTCTGCGAGCCTGGGATTCCCACTAGGATGCTGAGTTGGTTGTGCCATTAAAGCCCATTTGTCTAGAAAGCACTACCAATGCTTTGTATTTCTGGATCTTAGCGGCCCAATAATTGACCGCCATAGTCAAATAGCGGGCCTTATCTAGACCGCTAAAGGGACCTTGACGGATCTACCTTTGAGTGCTAAAGACTCCAGAGAACCCGTTTTCAACTATCAAACAGTTATACTTAACGGATCAAAACTAGACCGCCATATCGGTATAGCGGCCCAGTTATATACCGCTAAGTTTCCTAAGTTTTGATATTCCTATGATCCTAGAAAGACTATTGAAGTTCTGGGACCTATCACCTTAATCAAAGTATTTTAATTAAAGTATGAAAGTTAAAGAATTTGTACCGTTATGCTGCCAAATTTATCTCCACGGCATAACCTAGTTATTTAATGCATTTCTTGAAATCTCTTATTCTCAATAGAAGAATTTCTTATTTTTGGTTACCTTATCATGGAGCTATTATTGAAATTGTGCATTCTTGGCCTTATTGTTATAAACGTGGAAGTAGCTTGATTTATACGTGAAGATGCAGTTCAAGCATTGATTATGTTCAAGGGCTCTATACTAGTCCCCTCGGCTGATTGTCGGAAACATACTGTAAACCATGGGGTATGATGCTACTGGCGTCACATTACGCTGGGAGTACTTTCTTTATAAATAAGTGAAAATCCACGGAACTCTTGCGAGACTCTCTCTTGATTGAATTGCTACATGCTAGTTACATGACATTCTAGTGCATAACCTTTATGGTTATGAAAAGTGAAAAGTGAAAGTGAAAGTGCGTTCTTGATGCGTGCAAGCATATTTGTATTCATGATCTTGTTCGCATATCCTTTCTCATCGTGATCTTATCGTGCTATTATGTTACTTATTTTATTCACATGATTTATCGCATTCGCATGATTTTACCTTATCCTTTAGAGCCAAAATGTTAATCACTTTAATATTACCTTCATGTTGATGCGAAGATACCTACTGGGCAAGTGTGCTCATGACCCTACTTTCTAATCTTTTTTAGGAAATTCTAGCGGGGTGGATTCGGATTATTCAAGTGATGGATCCGAGAGTGATTGATGGTTCGAGAGAAGTCGTAATTAGTCTAGTCAAGAGTCAAATATGTAATTTTTACTTTATTGAGTCCAGTTAGTCAATGAGTCACGATCATGTACTAGATGATTATTATAAATAAAAGTTAGATTTTTTATCAATTATTATCTCCATTCATCTTATGTTTGAATGATTACGCTCTAATTATTATTGTCACTTGAGGCTTCTCTTACCAGTTGTTCACGTTCCCGAATATCTTCCGCTGTACATAAATCTCGGGGCGTGACACCACTTATAGTGCCCCTTTGCAAGATTCATTTCCTGATGAACACCTCTTGTCCATCACCCATAGTCAACTCCTATGGTTTGCTGATATTGTCAACTATTAAGCTGTGGGACAAATTCCTAAGGGTGGTCTAAACATGACAAGGAACACTTCTTTGGCAAAATCAAACACTTTTTGGGAGGACCCCGAATTGTTTCATGTGGGTCCTGATCAAATAATTAGAAGGTGTGTCTCCGAGGAGGAGCAACAAAGCGTCCTAATTTTTTGTCACACTCTAGCTTGTGGGGGGCACTTCGCGGGAAAGAAAACGGCTGCCGAAGTGTTGCAAAGTGGGTTCTTTTGGCCCACACTCTTTAAAGACGCCTATAAATTTAGCAAAACTTGTCTTAGGTGTCAAGCCATGGGGAACATGAGCAAACGTGACATGATGCCACTCAACCCCATTCTAGTAGTCGAGGTTTTTGATGTTTAAGGAATTGATTTTATAGGACCCTTTCCACCATCATTCAGACATGAGTACATTCTAGTGGCGATCGACTATGTGTCTAAGTGGATTGAAGCCATTGCCACCCGGACCAATGATCACAAAATTGTCATGAAGTTTGTCCAAAAGAATATCTTTTCAAGGTTTGGGTGTCCGAGGGCGATTATTAGTTATGGGGGTTCTCATTTCACGCATACCCAATTCTGAGCTCTTCTCAGGAAATATGGGATCACTCACAAGATTGTCACCCCTTACCATCCCCAAACAAGTGGCCAAGTGGAGATATCTAACCGGTAAATCAAAAACATCTTGCAAAAATTAGTTAGGCCCGATAGGAAGGATTGGTCTGAAAGATTGGATGATGCTCTTTGGGCCTATCGAACAGATTACAAGACCCCCATTCGCATGTCTCCATATAGGTTAATCTTTGGAAAAGCTTGTCACCTACCCGTTGAGCTTGAGCATAGGGCCTATTGGGCTATTAAGATGTTCAATTTTGACTTGACCCGAGCCGGGTCTCATAGGGCCCTACAATTAAATGAGTTGGAGGAGTTGAGGAATGAAGCCTATGAAAATGCCAAGATTTACAAAGCCAAGACCAAAGCTTTCCATGATAAACACATTGTGAGAAAATCCTTTCAACGCGATGAAAAAGTTTGGCTCTTTAATTCAAGGCTGCGCTTATTCCCAAGAAAATTGAAGCCTAGATGGGATGGACCATTTGTTGTGCTCAAAGTCTTTGATCATGGTGCTGTCAAAATCCTAGATCCTACAAATATTCAAATTTTCACTGTCAATGGTCAGCGTCTCAAACCCTACTTAGAGAACACACAACTTTCATCAAAGGAATCAATCCCACTGAGTGACCCATGATAAATGCAAGAAGGTCGCATGGCTGAAGACGTTAAACTTAGCACTTGTTGGGAGGCAACCCAACCATTTTTCCTTCAATAATTTAGTAAGTCATTGTCATTTGTGTATGTAGAAGCTTGAAGAAGTCGTTCGCAAAGCTGCCTGTCCAAGAACCGCGTCTGCACACCCCAGGTTGTACCTTTCCTTCCCAAGCATTCATGTGCATTGTTCTTTTCACAGATTGTTCATATCATCAGAGACGATGCTATTCAAGTTGGGGGGGTAAGGGTAGTCATTGTAAAAATCTCGTGCAACCTGCTGCTTCTTTTTGTTTTTTAAAAAAAAGGAAAAAAAGAGAAAAGTGCCAACTGAGTTTTCATGATTCATGCTTTCATAAAAAAGACTCTGGAATGGAAAAGACTGTGGAAATGAATGATGGATTTGTCGTGTCTAGTCATGGAAACTAATTTAGAATCTCCTAAAGTCTCTTAGCATAAAATTTTTTTTCACTTTCACACTAATGAAATAGGAAGGACAAGCCTTCTGTCATTTGATATGATGTCTGATACTCTACCCTCCCTTGTGAAGAGTTAGATCTAAAAAAAAGAAGGGAAAAAATAATAATAACCATGGAAAATGCCCTTGATCTTAGTAACCGGGCCTGCTTCTCCTAAGACAAGAGTTGAGATTTGCGTCAAACGGTGAATGGATGTGCAGCACCATGTGTTGAAAAAAGAAGAAGAAGAAAAATAATAACCATGGAAAATGCCCCTGATCTTAATAACCGGGCTTGCTTCTCTTAAGGCAAGAGTTGAGGTTCATGTCAAACAGTGAAGGGATGTGTAGCACCATGTGTTAAAAAAAGGCTACTAGGATCAAAGCTCTGATCGAGGAGGTAGAGTTGAAAGACACCTAGCTAAGATGACAATCTGGAGGATGCAATTGTCCAAACTGTGAATTTAGATTTCACGAGCACAATGCTATGAGACATTAGGAGTAATCTAAGAAAATTTTGAGCTTCATGTTCTAATCCTATGGCTAGTATGCTTTAATCATTCCAAATTCCTAATCCGTAGTTGAATCTGTGAAGGAGGATCTTGATTGGAGGCATGAAATGTTTCAAACTCTTGTTGGTCCCAAATCTTAACTTATTTACATTACTAAGGGGCTAGCAATGGGTAAGTTGGGGGGTGTGATAAGTACTTAATTATCTATTGTTATTCACATCACACACATAGCTCTTGGTTATGTAATTTTTCACGATAATCTCGATCTCGCACTAAATGGAAAATCTTCTAGAATTATCGTGGCTTGTAGCATTTTTTAAGAATATTGCATCAGATGAATTTTGTCCAAATCTAGTTTCTCTAAATTCATTTGTGGAATAAACAACTTGGGAGCAATCTGAATTTTGTCCAAATCTGGTAAAAGATAAATGTTGTACTCATTGAGCAAACATATTTGTTTGAGGGGCCTTGGTGTAATTTTTTGTATAATTCAAAAACTTTGTGAACAGTGACAGGCGTCTCCTCTCACGAAGGCAAGCGATAGTTGCTTGCAGTAGCACGGCAGATCCCATAGCAGGTCTCCCACGGCATCAGCTTGCAAGTCATGGTAGGTTGGGAAGGCAAAGCCTGGCAACTCCAAGACACGGCAGCAGCAGCGGACCATCCATGCAACATGCATGCCTGTCCAAAGAGACATCCGTAGGCCGGCAAGCCTATAGCTAATATAGAAACTGGAGCAATGAAGCCGGTGATGGCGTGTGGAGACAGTAGCCTGCATGTGTAGGCCGAGGAGCCTCAAGGGAACACGGCAGAAGAGGTGTTGTGTATGTGATTTTGATGATTATAAAATGTTGTTATTGTGATTTCATCATGTGGATGCATTTGTGATTTTGTAAGGCTCATACATGTTTTGAAGTTAGCACATTACATATACATTGCATATACACTTGGTGAGATTGTTTTGTATTGAATGAGAAAGTTTTTGTGGAAAACATGCTTGTATGAATGCCCATCTTCATATGTGTGTGATGCATGTGATGCATGCGTCTTGAAGATTCTATGTTTATGACAATGCTCCTCATGGTATCAATGCTTCATGAATGTTAGTGTTTATCAACAAGAATGTCATTTGAATGAATGAGTTCCCATGCTTTTCTACATGCTTTGCATTGTTAACATTTGGGTATTGAAGCATTTTGATGTTGAAAGTATGAAAGATACAAGAAAGTGTTTGAATGTTTGAGCTCCCATGTCATTATATTTGGTTGAATGATAGATTCATATTCATCATTTCAAAACCTTGTCATTTGGTGAAATGTGTTTTTGTTGATTGTGAATGGAAAGTGGTGCGGACACCCGAGCAGTTGATCGGCACGACACACCGAGCCACCGGTACCGCACACGGAGCACGACACGAGCCACCTCAGCGTCCATCTGGCTCGGAGACAGTCTGGAGACTCCGCCTTGAGCTTCCCCATTTATCATATTTAGTTAGACTTTATTTGTGTGTAATTTGTGTTTATTTCATTGTATTCGGTTTGCTATTTTGATTGTAAGAGGGGCTTATGTGCAATTTGGACCCTGTGGGCCCCACGGCCCCCCCAGGCCCCATCCCATTGAGCCACCTCAGCCTAGGGTCCCATGTGGGGTCAGTCAACCTTCCACATGGAGGCATCTAGAAGGTTGAATGGTAAAAGGCACATGGGAGACAAGTGGACTTCAAAGTCCAAGGTAGGCTACCTACCATGTCAAGCTTGCCCCCTCATGGTCAATGGTGCACCCCACCTTGTATTTTTTTATTTTAATTTTTGTGGATGGTCACATGCTATCCCAGCCCTCCATCTTACATCCCTAGATCCAACGGTGGAGGATGGATTAGATGGGTGACCTATATATGCTTGTATTTTCTCATTTTGATGAATTAATGCCATTTGGAATCAAGAAATTGTTGGAGCTCCAGCTTGGTGCGCCCCTCTCTTCCCCCTTGCAGCTGTGAAGGTTGCCTCTGGAGGTGTGACTCCTCCCCTATCAGTTCCGGTCATCGCCGCCGCCGCCACGAGCCGCCACCGCACCGCCATCGCCTTCGCCGGAGTTCTGTCCATGCAGTACCACAGCCACTTCCACGAAATTTCAGTCTCAGCCACGGCCTCAGATCGAGCTGGAACTTTTACTGGATGTCCCAGAGGTGTCCAGCACGTCATCAAAATTTTGGTTGGTCATAAAGATCTCATTTGGTATTTTTTGATTTTCGTCCAATCACAGTTTCCAGATCTGTCTACTGTCTGTTTCCATTTCCACCCGCCCAGAGTTTCAAGTCTTAGGTCCTTTTTTTGATTTTCTTTGGTTCGCCCAATTTAACTGGGTGTCCCTTGCATCCATCCCTTCATCCACCATTTTTTTTAATTTTTGGTTCATCCATTTCATATTTTCTAAAATTCGTTCTCAGTCCTAGCTATAGTACTTTATGCCAGTTCCCAGATCCGACCACCAGACACTCCAAAAATCCTATCAAATCACCACCAGCTCCAAATCTAATTCTAAAAATTGTCCCAGCTTCATGGTTTGAATATCTACAAAGTTGAAGAAGAGCTTGAAGTCTGATTCCTACGGCAAGTAGGCTGTCAATGGTGGTTCTCAGACAAGTACCCTGTAAATCTGATGTCTCGGTTACTGTACAACAGGGATTTGTAAATTCATTAAAGTCTAGATCTGGCTAGATCCATCAGATATCTTTGAGTCTAGATTGAAGCATTTGAAGAGAGCTTTCCAACGATAGCTCATGCGTCCCGATCCGACGTCGGGATCGACCGCAGCGGCTGTTTTCGCCGGAGCGCGCACCTGAAAACAGCAAGCAGAAATCCGTGGGCAGCATTCCAAAAGCTTGGAGATCGGAGTTGTTCGGCCACCGGTCGGTGTTCCCGGCCGACCGCCTTCCGTGGAGACGTGCCACCAGGGGTCCCCATCACAGTGGGACCCACTCCTGCAGATCCGGAGGCCAGCGCCACCCGTGGGCCCCACGGGCCCGCAGAACCCGCCGTTCGGAAAGCACTAAAACGCGGAGTTCGGCACCGCCGGGCGACATCAAGATGCTGCCCGTCAACCCGAGTTGCGTGATTCCCGGGCTCCACATGTGACCTTTTACCTCCCTGCGTGGAGTGGGTCAAATCTTTGTATTGCTGTGATATTGTTTAACCGGGAGTCCGTGATTCGGCCGGGGTTGTCTTCGCCACGCCGGGAGCGTGGAGGTAATGGTCCGAACCTCTTGGCGTTCATTTGCTTAGCTAGTATACGGTCTTTTGCCGCTGCCGAGAGTGTAGGTTCCTAGCCCGTGTGTCCATGTCACCGCTGTGAGCGTGAGAGTGACCCGTCCCGCGACTCGATCCGAGTCCGAAAGTGAGTCTGACTACCTTGAACTCTGCCGGTTCCTTAACCGCGCACGATCCACGCTTTCCCTCGCATGGGACGCCGAGTGAGCTTGTACTTCTGTTAGCGACGTTTGCCACTAGGAGCTCGTAGTGTCGGGCTTAGCGTCTCCCTGGTGTGTATTGCTGGTCGCGTCTTCATTTAGAGTCCGAGGGTGGCACTGTATAGTGTCGTCTCCCGTGTCCGTCCCGCATCAGTTTGGTATCAGAGCAGGTCGAGTCTAGGGTAGTCGTTGCATAAGTCTTGCATAGTCTAAGGTTACCCCACACACACCTTCACTCGGTATATCCAAAGGTGTTGTCCGACCGTTAGGCTTCGCCTACCGGGAAGACCACACACTTGCGCGAGTGACCTTCGGGTCGATTACCTCCGCCGCGTACCGAGTCTTGGCCGTGTCTAGGGTGTAGTTGAGTCTCATTCTTTTCAAAATAAAAAAAAAGTTTTTAAAATTGCATTCTTTTCAAAATACCAAAAAAAAGAGTGTTTTCAAATTGCATTTAGGTCTAAGTGCATCATTCTTGCATTAGTGTGTGTTTGCATCAGTTTGTGTCTCATGTTCAAATGGCCTTGCATGTCCATTCTTAGGGATCCATTCCCATCCTTTGGCAACTATGGCCAACCCATGCCAACCCGTCCAAGGCGACAAGTCCGTGTTCGAGTACATTAGGGACTTCGACGTGTACCGGTTTGGAAACGAGAGCCCCACGATTGCCTCCCAGTTTCGGAGAGGTTTGCGGCTTCATTTCCGGTATGAATGTCTTATCCGTGATGCGTTCTCTCTAGCGCAGTGTTATCAGGTCGCTCTCGAGGTTGAGCCTTTCGAGGCCCGGTTTGATGCCGCCATTCGGCGAACAGATGCCGCCCTTCGGCAAGCCTCTACCCCTCAGTCGATTCCCGAGCCGGTCGGACAGCCTATCCCATGGTCTTCCCCACCCACGAGAGCTCCCATGCTACCACCCTCTACTTCCGAACTCTATTCGGAACCATCTCATTTGGAGCCACCCAAGCCCGAGTCACCCGTATTTCTAACGGGTACACTTTTCATAGCCGAACCACTTCTTAGATGGCTCAAGAACGGCTTGGCCCCATCTCTCCTCCCATCCATGGACCCTACCCTACCATTAGTGCCGGTCAACTCATTCCATACCGCCTTCCGGTCTAGTCACCATGTGGATACATTAGATGATCTTCTTAAAGGATTAGATCGGCAGTTGACATTTAAGCACTTGTTGGCCCCACGCTTCGACCGACCTACAGGTCGTAGCTTCACACATCCATCCCTAGGGTCCATCACCTCCGTGTACACTATGGGTCATGTTATCACGGAGGTTCTTCTACTCCTCCCTTTGCCAGCCGAGTCCAACTTCATTCCCCTTTGCCCAATGGAGGAATCTTACTTTCTACCTATGACTGTCGTCCCATCTCTCGCAATGAATGAAGGTGATCATTTACACCTCCAAGATTTCCAAATGTGGGACAGTGATTTGTGGAAGCCTAGTCCGAGGGGTCATACCTTCTTTGATCCCTTCGACCCATTCTCTTATGGACTCCGTGACCCACCATATTTACACCACCTTTTCGAGAGAGTCCACCATCATACCCCCACCGTCTCATCTCCCTTCACGGATGAAGGTGACCATCAACACCTTCTAGAATTCTACACATGGGACCTTGAAATGAGGGAATCCATATCGAGGGGTCACACATTCTTTGATCCCTTCGATCCCTTTTTTCATGGGTCCTTTGGCCCACAACCTCCATTCCACCTCTTTAAGGAAGTCCACTATCACACCCCTCCTACTCGGGCCTGGCAACCCTTACATGGCAATAGGTCCGAACCGTCATTTGGGGGTAATGAGGACTTTGGTTTCCCCGGGCCACCTCAACCACCCAAACCTACCGGAATTCCCACATCCAAACCCCATGTCCATGGTTGGTTCATCGTAGGATGTCTAGGAGTCCACCATGACATTAACCTCCGGTTATGTCAAATGCATGCATGGCACACATTCGGATGTCCTGGACCACCTTGCATATGATTGGGTTTTACTAACTGTAGGGTTGTTTAGGGTCGTGTGTGCATCCGTGTGTTTCTTTTCTTTTGCTAAGCATGTTAGGTCGTGTGTGCATCCTGTGTTTCTTTTCTTTTGCTAATCATGTTAGGAGTCTGCATGACGATGTCCGTCGTCACAGTTGAGGCCAGCAATGCACGGTACAAGGAGTTGGCCGATGTCCACCGACACCACCGAGAGTTCCACGAGGGCGAATACGTCATGATCAGGGTAAGACCTGAACGGTTTCCCTCTGGAACCGTTAAGAAGTTGCAAGCTCGCGGAGCCAGTCCCTTTAGAGTGTTGAAACGCGTTGGATCCAATGCGTACGTTGTGGACTTGCCCGAGGAATATGGTATAAGCTCTACTTTTAATGTTTCGGATCTAGTTGCATATAGGGACCCAGCGGTGATCCCTAGTGAGCCTTTTGAGCCATCTCCTCCTCTTGAGAGTGATCCCACACCTGAGTGTCCACTTCCACCTCCAGCCCCTTTTTCACGGCAGCGTGAGCATATAGATCGTATACTGGATGAGCAAGTGACAGTTACCAGGAGTGGATCTTACCCGCGCTACCTAGTGCGATGGAGAGGACGGCCCGCTACTGAGGACACTTGGATCACACATGGCGAGTTGCAGCGGATCGATCCGGACCTTTTGGAGCGATACAGGAGCGATGCAGACCCTTACTCGACAGGGTCGAGTTTCTCCCACCCGGGGAGAATTGGTGCGGACACCCGAGCAGTTGATCGGCACGACACACCGAGCCACCGGTACCGCACACGGAGCACGACACGAGCCACCTCAGCGTCCATCTGGCTCGGAGACAGTCTGGAGACTCCGCCTTGAGCTTCCCCATTTATCATATTTAGTTAGACTTTATTTGTGTGTAATTTGTGTTTATTTCATTGTATTCGGTTTGCTATTTTGATTGTAAGAGGGGCTTATGTGCAATTTGGACCCTGTGGGCCCCACGGCCCCCCCAGGCCCCATCCCATTGAGCCACCTCAGCCTAGGGTCCCATGTGGGGTCAGTCAACCTTCCACATGGAGGCATCTAGAAGGTTGAATGGTAAAAGGCACATGGGAGACAAGTGGACTTCAAAGTCCAAGGTAGGCTACCTACCATGTCAAGCTTGCCCCCTCATGGTCAATGGTGCACCCCACCTTGTATTTTTTTATTTTAATTTTTGTGGATGGTCACATGCTATCCCAGCCCTCCATCTTACATCCCTAGATCCAACGGTGGAGGATGGATTAGATGGGTGACCTATATATGCTTGTATTTTCTCATTTTGATGAATTAATGCCATTTGGAATCAAGAAATTGTTGGAGCTCCAGCTTGGTGCGCCCCTCTCTTCCCCCTTGCAGCTGTGAAGGTTGCCTCTGGAGGTGTGACTCCTCCCCTATCAGTTCCGGTCATCGCCGCCGCCGCCACGAGCCGCCACCGCACCGCCATCGCCTTCGCCGGAGTTCTGTCCATGCAGTACCACAGCCACTTCCACGAAATTTCAGTCTCAGCCACGGCCTCAGATCGAGCTGGAACTTTTACTGGATGTCCCAGAGGTGTCCAGCACGTCATCAAAATTTTGGTTGGTCATAAAGATCTCATTTGGTATTTTTTGATTTTCGTCCAATCACAGTTTCCAGATCTGTCTACTGTCTGTTTCCATTTCCACCCGCCCAGAGTTTCAAGTCTTAGGTCCTTTTTTTGATTTTCTTTGGTTCGCCCAATTTAACTGGGTGTCCCTTGTATCCATCCCTTCATCCACCATTTTTTTTAATTTTTGGTTCATCCATTTCATATTTTCTAAAATTCGTTCTCAGTCCTAGCTATAGTACTTTATGCCAGTTCCCAGATCCGACCACCAGACACTCCAAAAATCCTATCAAATCACCACCAGCTCCAAATCTAATTCTAAAAATTGTCCCAGCTTCATGGTTTGAATATCTACAAAGTTGAAGAAGAGCTTGAAGTCTGATTCCTACGGCAAGTAGGCTGTCAACGGTGGTTCTCAGACAAGTACCCTGTAAATCTGATGTCTCGGTTACTGTACAACAGGGATTTGTAAATTCATTAAAGTCTAGATCTGGCTAGATCCATCAGATATCTTTGAGTCTAGATTGAAGCATTTGAAGAGAGCTTTCCAACGATAGCTCATGCGTCCCGATCCGACGTCGGGATCGACCGCAGCGGCTGTTTTCGCCGGAGCGCGCACCTGAAAACAGCAAGCAGAAATCCGTGGGCAGCATTCCAAAAGCTTGGAGATCGGAGTTGTTCGGCCACCGGTCGGTGTTCCCGGCCGACCGCCTTCCGTGGAGACGTGCCACCAGGGGTCCCCATCACAGTGGGACCCACTCCTGCAGATCCGGAGGCCAGCGCCACCCGTGGGCCCCACGGGCCCGCAGAACCCGCCGTTCGGAAAGCACTAAAACGCGGAGTTCGGCACCGCCGGGCGACATCAAGATGCTGCCCGTCAACCCGAGTTGCGTGATTCCCGGGCTCCACATGTGACCTTTTACCTCCCTGCGTGGAGTGGGTCAAATCTTTGTATTGCTGTGATATTGTTTAACCGGGAGTCCGTGATTCGGCCGGGGTTGTCTTCGCCACGCCGGGAGCGTGGAGGTAATGGTCCGAACCTCTTGGCGTTCATTTGCTTAGCTAGTATACGGTCTTTTGCCGCTGCCGAGAGTGTAGGTTCCTAGCCCGTGTGTCCATGTCACCGCTGTGAGCGTGAGAGTGACCCGTCCCGCGACTCGATCCGAGTCCGAAAGTGAGTCTGACTACCTTGAACTCTGCCGGTTCCTTAACCGCGCACGATCCACGTTTTCCCTCGCATGGGACGCCGAGTGAGCTTGTACTTCTGTTAGCGACGTTTGCCACTAGGAGCTCGTAGTGTCGGGCTTAGCGTCTCCCTGGTGTGTATTGCTGGTCGCGTCTTCATTTAGAGTCCGAGGGTGGCACTGTATAGTGTCGTCTCCCGTGTCCGTCCCGCATCAGAAAGCCAAATACATGTTTGAATAGGTTCAATGATGTGTTTTGATGTGAACATGTTCATAGTGTTAATGCTTGATGCAAGGATTTTCATTCTCATCTAACCTTTTACTTTATCATATTTTTCAAGATGAAAATTCATTGTTGATCTTCATGGGATTATGGTAACATTTAATCATTTGTTTCCCCTTGAATTCATGGAGGTTTTAGGTTGTTTTCAGACCCAAACTAGCAGGGGTCGACCCATGGGGTCGAACCTCCTTGTTTCTGTTCAAAATAGAAACTGATTTTGAGAACCAATTTGCAGGGGTCGACCGATGTGTCCTGGGTTTTATTTTGTGTTCTATCCGAGCCCGAGGGTCGACCCCAAGGGTTGAACCTTCTAGAACGGGAGTTCTGTAAACCCTCTAAAACTCATTCTAAACCCTACGAAACTTTACCAAAATACCCCCCAATGGTTCCTAATGTTATGAGGGTGTTTCTAACATATTTTAGGAGGGTTATATGAGTCTTTTGGCCTTTTCTCTATATATATGAATGTGAACTCTGAGTTTTCTAAGAAGAACCCTAATGCTCATTTGTTCTTTCTTGTAGGTGAAGAAAAGGAGGAAAATGAGGTGGAGCTCTTGCGAGGAGGATATCATCTACATCTATGAAGATCTGGAGCTCGTGGAAGAAGGAAAAGAGGAGCGGCTCGAGGAGAGGAAGAAGATAATGCCGGAATCGTGATCATCCATCAACGAGCCAAGGAGATCCAGATTTTGTTGAAGAAGGGGGAGCTTTATTCTTGATGCATTTTTCTAGTTTCTTTCTATAGAGTTTGTTTGAGGGATCATTGCATCTATTTGTCTTCATTTCATATACATCTGAAAGAATATTTTGTGTGGGTGTTCGGAGAAAGGGTTCTCTGAGTGTTTGTGTGACGCATGTGCGTCGATTTGTGCGGAGTTTATCCGCATATGTGCTTGGGCGTATCTTGGGGTGTGTTCCCCGTGTGTGGTTGGGAGTTTACTCCCGTGTGGTTGTGTAGGCGTTGCCCTACGCGTGTGTGGTGGAGCTTGGCTCCGTGTGTGCGTGGGGATTTATCCCCGGGTTATTTTTACAGCAGTGAAGCCTCACCGGTTTGGTGAGGGGTGGACGTAGGGAGCCCGTCGTGGTCTCGAACCACCTTAAAAATTCCTGTGCATTGTGATTTACATTGTGGTTTGTGTTATGGTGGTTTGCTTCTTTGTTCAAATCTATTTATCCGTTCGAGTGAGTTCGGTGAGATTGAGAGAATCAAGTTTATTCTAATTAGTTTCAATTCCTTAATCTTGTTAATCTTGCTAATTCCGCTGTGCGAGTAGGTTTGAGATTTTAATTAGACTTATTTTAGTAGAGGGATCTATTCACCCCCCCTCTAGATCCGTGTTCCTGCACTATGGGACCCAACAATTGAAAACCCCAACCTTTTCCCTTCTTTGTCAAACTTGAGAGTTTTGATGTTTTTATTTCTGTGATCTTATTATGCTCTCATATCATGTTTTGAATTCTTCACAAGTCATTCAAGCTTTTAATGAATGAATACTTGGTATATAAAATGGTGGTCAGTAGAAGGTTGGATTAAGTCCTACTGGAAACTGCCACTATGCGTGAGTTGGATCTTTGGATTAAAAACTCCGCCTTGTACCAAATTTCAGAAATTCAATGTGTTTGGCTTTTGAGGAAACATCTATTTTGATGAAATCAATTTTCCTTGATTTGCAATAATCTTAGTTTACAATTGATATCAAGTGAAAATCTTTCTAGTTTTAAAAAAAATTCTGAACAATGCTTTGGATGATCATGGTTGAACAAGTGTGCTCTAGAGAATATGATTTTTCATGATGAAATCTGAAATAAAATGCTCATGGTCCAGTTTTAGATTCAATGTCAATTCATCTCATGCATCTAATGGTTTCATGCCTAGTTGATGTTCTAGATCGCACAAAAATTGAAAATTTGCATAAGAAGATTGCATTGACATCCCTGCATATCACTAGTCTCATGCATATTGCATATTCATGCGTATAGGGTATGTCATGCATTTCATACATTGTGAATATGAATCTCATGTATATCTTGACTTATGAGTGCTTGAATGCCATGATTCTCCGGTATCTCAAATGGCGACTATGGAAGGTTGGATTATGTCCAACTGAAAGTTTTCCCCATGCGTGATGTGGTCTTCGGACCTAAGTTCTCCGCCATGTATAGTAAATCACTTTGATTGTGAATAATTCTTTGAATCCTTGCATGTTTGCATGTACTAAGCTTACAAAACCTCTCCTTGGATTTTCTACGACCTTACCTCCTTCATAAATAACAATGTAGTGATTTGAATCATGTGTGATACATGTCATATATAAAGGGGGAGGATTTATTTCTAACCGTGCATACATTTAGGGGGAGTCATATCTATGTCTTGACAAATTCATTTTATACATGCAAAACAAAACTTTACCCCCACACTTTTGCACATAATGAAATTAATGGCTTTAATTGATAAGGATTTGAGAAATTCTTTTCAACACTTAAAGGGAACTTGAATCTCTACATGGAAACTAAGTGAATCGTGAGGAAAAAGCTGTCTACCCCACAATTTCAATAAGTGAAATGTTGAACTGATTAGTTGAGAATCTCCACTGAAATAAATGTGGAAACTCGCGTCGAAAAGTGAAACAAAAATTCACAAGAAAAATCAAAATGCGTGACGAATTCAAGTAGCCGGGAATCCCCATTGAGACACATAAGGAAACTCGCGCCGAACGGTGGAGTCCATCAAAAGAAACAAAATAATCGGGGTTGTGCGAAGCTACCGATAGTCGAGAATCTTAAGTGAAAGTGTAGAGAGGAGATTACCTTCTAGCGTTCTTAAGAAAATCTGAATATCCATATAGTTCAAAACTCTTTGTTCATGCATCACATTTTACATATGGGTATCTTTGTGATGAATGTATACTATGAATTTGTTTACATTCATGGTTTATGTAGTACTTCTAGTTGTGTATGCACAAATCTCTTAATTATGCTTCATGTCTTACATTCTTGAATTTGAATCACATATTTTTTGTTAACCCGTATCTCACTTAGGGGGAGTTACTATATGTAATATTTATGTGCATGACGATTGTGCTTGTGTGCTTGCATGTTCATGCATTCCCCTTTGGTCTAATTTTGAGCATAAACTTTGGAATTGAAGGATGGAAGTCATATTGGGCATAGTTGCATATCTTGCATAATTAGCATTTGCATAATGCATATTCATTGCATTTGAAAGATGAAGCTCATTGTGTGCATATTTGCATATTTGGCATTTTTAGAATGTACAAAGTGCATACACTTAGCATTTGATAGATAAAAGTCAAAATTGACATTTTCTGCATATCATGCATATAGTGCATATTTTAAAATGCATCATCTTGAACACTTCATCTTGCACATATCTTTCAACAATTGGTATCAGAGCGAGGCTCTGTTGTTCCTAGATCTCACGATCTATAGAGTGATCCCAGTGTATTCTACAATCATGAATTTTTCTGTTGAACATATGTCGATGAATTGCCTTCCTATTTTTAATGATTTTGATTTTACTTCATGGTTAGGTAAAATGTGTGGATTGATCAATTCAGTTAATCCTAATCTTTGGAAGTTGATTTATGATGATCCTCACATATTGTCTCTAGATGAGACCAAGTGGTCTAGTCAAGATAAATTGAAGAACCATTAAAATGTCATTATCTTGAGCTTATTAAAAAATGCCATTGATACTCATATGTTCATATTTGTCTCATCTTGTAGGATGGCAAAGGAGCTCATGGACCGTTTGATTAAAGCTCAAGAGAAGGAAGGATAAAAAGGTCTCATGGCCGACGATGCTGATCAACACAATGATGAAAATGTCGATGAGGTAAACTCTAATTCTGATGAAGATGAAATGTCATTTGAAGAACTACTTGATGCTTATGAGGAGTTGTCGAGTAGATATAAGAAAATCAAGTCTGAAAATAAAACATTGAAAAAGAAACTTGATAAAAAATGTGCATGATAATCTTCCTTGTGAAAGATGCATTGATTTAGAATCAAAAATTGAAAAGCTAGAAAACGAAAATGAATCTCTTGAATCAAAAGTTGAATTGTTTTCAGATGAGATTTTCTGCATGACTGAAGAGCTTGAAATGGCTAAGAAATCTAATACATATTCTAAATTGAGAATGCTTGTCATGATTTGAGTGAACAAAATGAACTCTTATTGTCTAAGATTTCATTGCTTGAAGAAATGGAAAAACATCTTAGAAACAAGTTAGATTCATTGTCTGATGATGAAAAATTATTTAAAAAATTTTTTGATTCTAAAATTGATAGCAAGAGCATCATGAATAAAAATGAGGAACTTAAAAAGAAAAATGGTGCTATGCTAATTCAGAATTCCTTGCTTGAGGGTAGATTGAACAGTTTTGATAAAAGTGAAAAAGAAAATACGTTATTTAAATCTAAAAATGAAAAGTTGAAACAATTAAACAATGCCATGTCTGAAAGACTTCTCGTTCTTAAAAAAAGAAAATCTGTTAATGTCAATATTGATGAATGTGAAAAAGTGCATGTGCTAGAACAAGAAATTGAGAGCTAAAAAATTACAAATAGAGTATTGAATGAAAGTGTCATTTGCAGTGAACAGGAGATAGCTAGTTATGAATTGCACATTGCATCTCTTGAATATGAAATTGTTGATTTAAATGCATCTTTGTCAAAGTTTGTGAATGGGAAGGAAAATTTGAATAAGATATTTGGGACTAAGGTGAATTTCCAAAGAGAGGGGCTATGCTATAATCCTGTGAATAAAAGAAAGTTTAAAAATAAAATATATACATCTTTTGTGCACAATTCAAATATAGCCAGCACATCAAGTGGGTCTCCAAATCAATCTACCCCTCAAACAACAAAGAAAATTTCTGAAAATGATTTTAAGAAAAGAAAAAATTTTAATACAAAGTCTAAAATGCAAAAAGGATTTCAAAAAGTTCAAGCTGGGCAAAAAATGAAATTGAATGTTAAATGCTTTTACTGTGGCATGCATGGTCATGAAATGGAGGATTGTAGAGTCAAAAAAATGGATGATGAAAATGCATGCAAAGTTAAATCTTCCTTCAAGACAAAGAGGAATATTTCTTGCTTCTATTGTCATAAACTTGGCCATGTGATGAAAAATTATTTTGTGAAGCAACAAGATGAACTTCATGCCATAAATGCTAAGTTTAATGTTCAAAGAAAATTCAATGACAAGCATGCCTTTCGTCCTCAAAGGTTTTCAACTAACAAGGGAAAGTTCTTTGGAAAAACTTTTGCTCATTAGAACTACTTCTCCTTGTATCATTGTGGAAAGTACGGGCATGTTATGAAAGAATGTTGATTTTTAAAACTAATAATTTCCATGCTTCTAGAATGAATGCTAGATTTAATTTTGTTAGACCTAGATCTTTTGGAAATAGAAGATGAAAAAGTTTTGAAAATATTTTTGCTCATGAAAGAACATCTTGTGCTAGAAATGCATCTCCTCAATATTTTTATTGTGGAAATCATGGACATGTGATTGAGAACTGCAAGATCATGAGAAATGATGACATGGATGTAATGAAATTATGGAAGAATTCGGTTGGTGGTAATGCTACTAACACCAAGAGACCCAAGAAGGCATGGGTTCTCAAATTTTTCAAATGAATTGGATTTGATTAGGTGTGCCTTGAGGAAATAAATTGAAAGGGATTCTAATAAAAGGGAACAAGGCACACTCGTTCGGTAATATCCCGACTTTGCTACTTATTGTTAAATTGGTGATTTTGATGTCTTCTACTTAGGTTATGATTCTTATATCATGTTATGTTTGAATTGAAATTCTTCACAAGCCATACAAGCTTTCTTTGAATGAATGTTTGGTATATCAAATGGTGATATGTGAAATGACAGATTAAGTCTGTCAGGAAGCTATCACTATGCGTGAGGCGATCTTAGGATCAAAGTTCTCTGTCTTTGTATCAAAATTTAAAAATTAAATTATTTGGCTAATGTGGAAACATGTGAATGGAATGAAATTAATTTGCCTTGCTTTGCAATGATCTTAATTTACAATTGGTATCAATTGAAAATCTTTCTTGTTTCAAGAAGACAAATTTTCTGAAAATGGTTGCTTGTTCATCATTTGAATGTGTATGCCTCATTGTGTAATCTGTCATGTTGATCAGAAAATGCATTAGGTGTGAAGGGGCGTGATCTCGTGCTGGTCCTGAGCTGGGAGGATGATCACCGGATAGTGAACTACAGAGAAAGGGAAATGAATCAGGAGGCCCAGGGATGGTTCCCTGGGGAAACCCTCCGATGCTTAAGTCAGTAGAGCAATGGTGGAAGGTATTGAGGGAGGTAGAAAGAGATGCGCGAGATTCCCCAACACCAAGATGGTGAAGTGGTTCCTGCTCAGGGAGTGTTGGGCCTCTATCTGCCTTCCCTCCCGTCGGAGGGAGTCCCTGGTTTATATAGCGACTTCCCCTGATGAGTCCCATAGGTTGAGGAGTTTCAGGCGGCAGTTACGTCCTCATCATGGGATCGTTATGTCCTCATCATGGGATCGTTACGTTCTCATCGTGGGCTCTTCATGACCTTGGGGGATCGTGGCTCCCTTATCCCGCTGAACTCCTGCTCATAAAGGACTGTCAACGGCTGCATGGATAAGTATTTGTCAGTCGATCCAAGCAGGAGAAGTGCCACCCCTGTCCGGGCGATAGGCATAGCTCGGATGCAGTCAGATCGGAGTGGGCGCGGAGCGCTTGCCCTTCATCCTGATGGAGGGATGGCTCGGGCGTGGGTCTTCCTCCGTTCTGACGTTCGGGCCTTCCGAGCCTCAGGGCCGCCGAGGAAGGATGGGATCCCGAGTGATCTTTATTAGGCTTTTCTACCGAAGTGGGCCCTAGAGTGATGTCACTTGGATGAGCTGAGCCTCGTTCGGTCATGATGGGCCTAGTTTGGCTGCTCTTAATTGGGCTACAGAAATCCCCCTCTTCACTTGTCCCCCTCCTACTCCCGAGCTTTAGTAAGCTTGGTCGAGTAGTTGCTTGGGGTTTCAGACTAGCGTCGCTCAGGTGGGTGGAAATCTGGCGGTGTTTAGGAAGCCACTTGTCGTGGTCACCTGTGCCCGTGTTAATGATGATCCTGACGAATTTGATTTGAAGGGGCCCCCTTTCCTCGGAGGTCAAAAAGACGCGCCGCCTTCCGCGTGGGTTTATAGGCGTTGGGCGCTTGTTGTCATTCTAGACTCCCTCCGTCTCTTAGAGTTTTGGCTCTCCTTCGTTCCCATTTTTTGGGGCTCTTCGATGCGCCGTGAGGACACGACGGAGGAGCAGAGGCGTGCGGCAGCGTTTGAGGAGTTTGCGGCGATAACCGCGGAGGCCGTCCGGCAGCTTCCTCCTCCCCCGGAATCTTTAGGGTCTCGGGACCGTCTTCCCTCAGAGTCATCTTCTGACTCCATGGCAGGCCAGCGCCCCGATGTTGAGGAGTGGGAGGGCGAGCCGGTGGCGAGGGTGCCGGTCCCCAACTGTAGCGAACTGGGGAAGGTGGATGTGAGGAGGCTGGAGCATCAATATCGCCTGCCCCATAAGTTCAATTTTGCTGCTGCTACCCCATATGAGACGAGCCTGGACTCTCGTACAGGCCACATCTGTATGTTTCTTCTGTCGTGGAAGGGTGGATTCCACCTTCCTTTCGAACCTTTCATCCTTCAGCTTCTAAATTTTTTTCGGTTGGCGCCCATTCAGTTGGTAGCCAACTCCTATCTCCTCCTTTCCACCTTTCGTATTCTCTATCGTTAGTGCGGAGTTCCTCCTTCCATGGACCTCTTCCACTTTTTCTTTGAGTTGAAAGCACATCCTTCGACGGTGAAGGGCTTCCATTTCATCCAGGCAAGGCGGAATAGGAGTTGTATCTCTTTGGCGGCGATGGATTCTTCGCATAAAGGGTGGAAACCCCAATTCTTCTGGGTGAAGATTTGTTCATTGGAAACCTGGAGGTGCCTGGTAATCCCAAATTTCCACCCTAATATCCCTCCTAGGCAGGATGAGTTCCCCCCTCACGTGGAGAAGTACGCAGCCACCCTGCTGAAAAAATGCCAGTCCACCGAGGAACTGGTGACACCAGAGAATATCGAGCGGTGTCTTCTTACGCGACTGCACCCGTCGGGCTCAGGTGCCACAACTTAGATTTTCCTTCGGATGTGAGGGTCATCTATCTTTTCCTGAATATGTCTTCTTCTTTGTACAGACACCAGGTGGGAGCCTCTGAAGGAGGCCGCAGAGGTGATCGAGCTTGGAGATGACTCGGCTGTCGACGAACCGACTACTCCCGTGGGTCGCTCCCGAACCAAAGATAAGGGCAAGGGAGTGGCCCAGGGCGAATCCTCCGGACCGCGGGGACCCAAGCGCAAGGACCCTATGGAGGGTATGATCCGAGCCACTGCGAGGGCCAGAAAGCGGGCCAAGAAGGCCGGGGTTGTACCCACGGTCGAAGGCGACCCTACCGCTGCTCACCCCTCCGCCGGGCACAGTGGGGCCGACCCTACCGGGCGGGCTCTCCCACCAGCCGAGCCAGAGTGGGCCGAGGAGGTCGGGGCTGCCCCTACGGGCAGTGATGATGCGGGCTTGGTTCCTCCTTTGGCTGGGACCGAAGGGGCCGAGGGAGCTTCTGCAACCGGCAGCGGGGCCAACCCGGCTCTCCCCTCGACCGGAGCCGAGGGGGCTGTGGCTGAAGTTGGGGGTGTTGTGATCGCTGCCAAGGCTGGCGCTCCAGGTGGCGATGCCAGTGTCGAGCCGATCCGTGAGGAGAGGCCGCAGGAAAATCCGGCCGGGACACGAGAGGCGGTCGAGGCTGGGGCTCGATCCGGGCCACACGGTGGGGCGCCGGGCGATGGGGGGTTCTCCATTTTGGTGGCCTTGGAGAGGCTAGGTATCTCAGGCCCCCCGCACAAGGTGTGTCATGGTATATCCGCGAAGGTGAGGGGGGGAGGTAGGTAGCACTCCCCGTCCACGGCTCTCGCCGGGGTTATGGAGGGTGGCTTGGCCCTGGCCCAGATGGGGGCGGTTCTGGCAGAAGCGTAGCGAACCTGGCCTGGACCCTCGGTGGGTCGGACAGGAGGTTGACTCGGCTCATCGAGGAGCGTGACGGGCTTTTGCGGGAGGAAGAACCGACTTCTGGAAGAGGAGCGCTTAGCACGCGTTGAGCTGGACGGCCGGTGGGAGACCGAGCGTGCCGAGCTAGTAGACCGCGCGGAGGAAGCTGAGTGTCTTTGGCGGGAGGCCGAGGCTGATCGAGCTGAGGCGGAGAAGCAGGTGGCAGCGGTCAAAGGGCGGACTGCTGAGGTCGAGCGGAAGGCAGCCGAGGCGGAGCAGAGGGAGGCTGAGCTCGCCGGTAGGGTGGAATCGGCCGGGGCGGAGGCTCTCGAGCAATACAAGAGCGCAGAGGCTTACCGGTTTGACCTTAAGGAGGCTGCCCTCCCCTACTACGAGCTAGGACTCTGCTGTGGCATCCGCATGGGGTTCCAGCAGGGCTACGACCGGGCCATTTCTTACGCCGAGGAGCAAGCGTCCGGAGTGGTTGACTTCCCGTCCAGTCAATGTTATGACTCGGACTTGTCATCCTCTAGTTCCTCTGTTTCGGCGAAGGATGAAGGGGATCCCGAGGGCTCATCACCCGAGGGGTCGCCAACTCCGGATGCATCAGGAGGGCAGACAACCGAGGTAGTTCCCACGCCGGTGGGGTCGATGCCAGGGTCGGCCGTCGTCGAGGCTGCCGGGGGCAGACCGCTCGAGCCCTCTACTTCCGGTCTTCAAGGTGGGCCAGAGGCCTGATGTATCTGTTTCGCTTCTTCTTTTTGCATACCCTTTCCCTTCTTGAAGGAAAAGACTCCCTTTTTTGTGTAGAAATAAATAAGGCAGTGGCATTGTGATGAAGACTTATCTGTTCCATATCGCCATTGCCGTATTCTATCCAGCATATCTGCGGTGGTTGGAAAGAACTGATATTTTTTACGTGAATCTTGCATAATGGTTGGGTGAGCATCTGACATGGTGTCTTTCCATTTTCCCATGCTTTAAATGCATGGCCGCTTCGTGTGCCCCACTGGGGCGGAAGACGAGAAGTTTGAGGTGACCGTTCGTAGGGAGAAATCCTTCTGGCGTGTTTTCGAGGGGGGGGAATCATTTAAGGCAAGTAGCCTCCCTTCGCCTATAAGAAAAACGGAAGGGCGTCCCTTCCTCTCCACCGCTTAGGGTTTTCCCTGACAGTCTTTCCTCATTCCTTCTTTACGTAGTGTTGTGCCGTTGTATTCAGAGCATGGAGGAAGCTTCAGATTAGGAGGCTGCCGACGACGGGGGGCAGGGAGTTCCTGCTACTCCTGACTTGAAAAGGAGTCGACGGCCGGCGGGCAGACTTGAAAAGGGGCCGACGTGCAAAGGCACGCCGTTTTCCCTCTATCAGTTCCGACGGCGCTTGCAGGGGGGCGAGATGGAGGACCGATGGGGGCATCAGACATCCCTGATGCCCGTCCCTTCCTGCTCGCTTCCCGGATGGGAGGAGGAAGCCAACTAAGCTTCATCCCTTCCGGGCCTTCCCCTGCCTCCTCATCCAGCTCTGCTGGTTTCTTTTTCTTTCTGGCGGCCTCTTTTTCCCTCTTCTGCTCTACTCCTTCTCTCTTTCACTCTTCGGAGGGTGCCTGCACTCTCTTTCTTCCAAAGAGTTGGTAGTTTGGCGAGGAAGATGCTTTCATATGCATTCCCTCTTTCCCTTCTCTTCCAAGTTCAACTTTGAAGGTAGCCTTCTCTTTCTTAATCCCTCTGTCACCTTTGTCTCGAGCTGCCCGAGCCAACGGGGTCAACTATCCTTTATCCGAGCCAGTTTCTGCACTGGGCAGAGTCAGTGGCTGGACACAGGAAGGTCATCCGAGTCAGCCGAGCGATGGGCTCATACGACGGTGCTAGGTTGATCTTTTGCTTTTTTGACATGTATTCTATTGGCTTCGGCCTTCCTGATGTACAAACGGGTTGTTTGAATAAAAAGAAAGGAGCCTTTTGTCTTATCTCATGTCGGTTACACAATACTCAGTACTTAGAAGTAGAACTTGCGTAATGTAGTTACGTTCCAGGTCCGAGGGACGGGCTCTCCTTCCATCATAGACAGACGGTATGCTCCTTTTTCGAGCGTCTCGACCACTCGGTAGGGGCCTTCCCAGTTAGGGGATAACTTACCTGCCGCCTCAAGTGGTCGAGAGGCTTCGGTTTTCCTGTGGACGAAGTCTCCCAGCTGGAAGTGTCTATCTCGAACTTTGGCGCTGTAGTATCGAGTGAGGTGGCATTGGTACTCCGTTGCTCTGATGCTGGCAATCTCCCGGATTTCATCTGCTAAGTTGAGATTTTCAGGCAGTTTCTGGTCGTTTACCTCAGACGAGAAGCAGATGACTCATAGGGAGGGGTTGCCAATTTCCAACGGGATCACGGCCTCGGTACCGTATACCAGCTGAAAAGGGCTTTCATCGGTTGCCGTTCTGGGAGTCGTTCTGTGCGACCAGAGTACGTTTGGCAATTCCTTGAGCTAGCTGCCCTTGGCTTTGCGGAGCCTAGTCTTGATGCCTTTTAAGATAGCCTTGTTGGCATTTTCGACCAGCCCGTTAGCCTGAGGGTGGGCGACCAAAGTGAAGTGATTGTGAATATTGAGGTCGGCGCATCTGTCTTGGAAGTACCGAGAATCAAATTGCCGACCATTATCGCTCACTATCACCCGGGGGATGCCGTAGTGACAGATGATCGACTTTCAGACGAAATTCTAGACGATTGTCTCGGTGATCCTTGCAGTGGCTTCGGCCTCGATCCACTTAATAAAGTAGTCGATGGCGACGATAATGAACTTCTTCTGGGCCTGGGCCGTGGGGAACGGCCCGAAGATGTCGATTTCCCAGCGAGCGAAAGGATAAGGCTCGGTTAGGGTGACGAGCTCCGTTGCTGGCTGATGGACCAACTGGTCGAATCCCTAGCAACGGTCACAACATTGTGTGTAGGTTGAGTAGCCACGCTGTAGGGTGGGCCACCAATAACCTCGCCGTAGCAAGATCCTAGCGAGTGACCTTCCCCCCAAATGTGCCCCGCACAGACCTTCGTGAACTTCTTCGATCGCTCGGTTGGCTTCGTCGGTGCCGAGGCACTTCAAAAGAGGGCCAAAGAAGTATGTCTGATAAAGTGCACCATCCAGAGTGACGAATCGCCGAGCTTGGTATTTCAACCATCAGGCTTCCCGAGGGTCGGGAGGCCCCTGGGAGTCTTGGAGCCACGACAGGTAGGGGGTACGCCAGTCGCCTGGGGAGGCTGAGTCAACAGCTAGGAGTTCCGAATCAATGCTCGGGCGCTCTAGCTCTTCGAGAAGGACCAATCGAGTACCCTCGGGGTCAAGAGAGGAGGCCAGCCGAGAGAGGGCGTCCGCTCGGGAGTTTTCCTCCCGAGCTATCCGGACTACCTCAAAACTCTCGAACTGTTGTGCCACAGTCTTGACCAGTTGGAGGTATTTGATCAACGGTGCCTCCCGAGCTTCATAATCGACGTTGACCTGGCTAGCGACTAGTTGGGAGTCGGTGTGAATCCTGACTCGCTCAACCCCTAACCGCCGGGCCATGCGGGCCCCCGATATGAGGGCCTCTGATGGGGGCATCTCTCGCCCTTCACATTTTTCCATAGCTTTGATTGCTCGTCGGCATAGCTCCATTGTGTCCGTCATATTTTTCTGAATCGAGTCATGTAATTTCATATTTTATTTGAGTCATGTCATTGTAATTTTCCTTTTATTTGAGTCAAGTACCTAGGTCATTGAGTCATCTACCTAAGTTTGAGTGTCATTAGGATTGATTAGGTTGTTATTGGGCCCAATTCATTAGGCTGGCCCATGGGCGCCCCCCCCCCACCTTCCTCGGTTATTCGTCATTGAGTCTAATGTCAGGGACATTTTGTAAAATGTTGGTTGCCTATATATAGGACCCCATTCCCCTCATTTTGAACTAATGAATCAATGAATGAATTTTGAAATCCACCACAATTGTGAGCTTCTCTCTCTCTCTCTCTCTCTCTCTCTCTCTCTCTCTCTCTCTCTCTCTCTCTCTCTCTCTCCCTCTCTCCTTCCCTAAGGGGTGCGCCCCTACTCTCTCTCCTCCCCTCCCAACCACCTCCAACCCCCACCTACCCCATTGAAAGCCTCTACAACTTCCCACACCCTCACATTAAGTCTCCCCGAGTCCCAAGAGGGAACCCCCCAATCCCCACCTCACCTCCCAACTCCCAACTACCCCTCCCTCTTTCCCAAACACTTTTCCTTCTTCCCCATGCAACCCTCCACCTCCCAAGACCATTTGAATTTAAAAATTCCCTTCCCTCCATAGCCCTTGGTCGCCCAAACCACCTCTCCCCTAGGTCAGGTCGCCCTTCCCCTTCCCTCCACCCCCACTCCACACCATTTGCCACCACAAGGTTACAACTTCATTGCAGGTCGCAGGCAGCAAATTTGGTCCTAGAAGCTGTGTCATCTCTGTCATTTCCCTGAATCTTCTGGTAGAAAGGCATACATCTCTGGAAAGGTCGTCTAGAAAGATTTCCAAGCGATGTGTTTTCATCCTCATCCGAGCACTGTGCTGATCGGTGGGCCCTTTCCTCCTCAACTGCGCAAAGCTACTCTGGCAGGAGACCAGAGCCGGAGTGGAAGCTCGACTGCGACGAATCTGTTGGGAATCTGATCAAGCATTATTCTACAAATATCTTCTACTACGAGTCTTCTTTCATCCCCAAGAAGCAGAGCCCAGTTTGGAGACCGGACCTGAGAGTTATCATTTTTTCTTCCCTGGGTACGCGATTCTGCTTCCACTCAGTCTGCACCGACCCTACCATAGTGTTCAGAGTCTACCGGGCTGCTCCAACAACATTTGGCTTCCCCATCAGTCTTGCTTCGAAGAGGACTCATCCACGGTTCCAGCAACTCTGGCGGAACCTGATTCCGAGCTCAGGAGCGGCTGTGGCATCCTCTGCTTCCTGATGCTGAGATCCTGAGACAGTCAGAACTGTTAATCTGCTCCCCTGTTCAAGCTCCTACTCCGACCAACACCGCTGCCCGAAGAAATTATCAAAATTCAGGCATCATTCCGGCCCAGCTACGAGCAATCTCCAAGTGGTTTCGTCATCTGAAAAATTCTGGAGTGTCCACAGCGTCCAGAGGACCAACTGTCTATCGTAAAGCGCAGAGGGTGGACAGCATCGGCATCGGCTTCCGTTCTTTACTTCTAGCTTGGTTTCTCCCCTCCCCGCTTGGCCGGCTGAAGGCCCCTCCCTGCGTGGAGGTAGTGTTTGAGTGTAGTCACTGGCTTCCCTTCCCCATGATCCCCCCTTGCCTGGGGTGTAGTGCATGTAATCTGAAATTTCAGGTTGAAGCTTCTCCGGCGTGGCGTGCGGGTAAGCCCATGCTTCCTCGCTCGCCCTCGTCTCCGGCCGGGATCGGTGTCTTCACACCGATCAGGTGAGCCACTAAACACTCCTCTTTGCTGGATTCCTTTGCTTAATTAGTATTGCATTTTAGTGCCATCGGCGTTAAGAGAGTGCCCGAACCCGAATTATCGTTTAATTGTGTGGCTACTGCAGGTGAGTTGTGAGAGTGATCATTCAACCCAAGCCTTCGGCGTGCTGACCGCCCATGAATTTGGGCAACCCCTGACCCATAGGGGTCCTCCCCAAGCCAGCCGTACCCTTGGAAACCTCCGGTCCAACCTCGGACCCTCACCCCATCGCTGGTCCACCTACGGACCCGAGTGTGCCAACGCGAGTGAGTCCGCTTGTGTGACATTGCCAAATTGTTGTGTTGCTTGCAATTTAGGTCCTAGATTGTGTCACATCAAATTGGTATCAGAGCAAGTTCACAACTTGTCTCTATCAAGTTGGTCCTAGGGCGTGTGTATGCATTTAGGGTCCTCGGTGGCATCTCTTTTGTCCACTAGCATGACCACCTCTTACCGACCTTACCCATCGGCCCTCTCCATAAGTCCAAACCCCCAAGGGATGCCTACCACTAACACACATGACCTTCCTGGCCATGTCAACTACCTCATGAAGGTCTTGACCCATGCCAATGAGCGGCTTGATAACCTATCGGGCCGACTCGACCAAATAGGAGAAAATGGGCCCACCCCATGGGCAGATGATAGTAGGGCTCCTCCCCCACCTCCCATCTTTGATGGAACTCAACCTAGTGACTATTTAGATTGGGAAGTCTCGATGGACCATTACTTCACTTGGTATCCCATGACCGAGGATGAGAAAGTCTTGTTTGTGAAATTGCAACTTACCAAACGGGCCCAAACTCATTGGTTGAAATTTGAAGGCTTAAGAATAATTAGAAGGGATCCTCCCCTCACAACATGGGGGGACATGAAGGAACAACTTAGGGCTAGATATATTTTCCCCACCCATTCCGAACACTAAGCCCAAAGAGCATTTCAACTCCTTCATTTCCCCTTGGCCAACCCAAGACCCTAATCACACATTCCCCACCATTTTCCACCTCTCCTACCCCAACCACCACATCTACACCCTACCTCCAAGTCCTCACCAGAACCATATGTCCACATACCCAATTGGACCCTATGTCCACCCCTCCATCGAAGCCCATGATGGCCACCACCCTCCAACCCAAAATCCCTCACCAAACCCATACCCCACAAAACCCCTTGGCCCCCACCACTACCCCTCTATCGCCCCCTAAAAGGGACCCACCTCCCAAAACAAATCAAACCAAGCCTCCGCACCCACCCCACCTTCCTCTTCCAACCCCAATCTTACCCCAACCTAGGCCACCACTACTTCCACTTCCAACCTCAATCCAAGTCCGACCTCGTTCACCACCCCGGATGCACCATGTGCCGATCATCATCACCCCACCCACAAAGTACCTACCCACCTCCTTGGTAGAAGAACCCATAATCCTGACACCCTACCCCATAGTGGTGAACACCCCGAATCCAACCCCCACTTTGAAAGAAACACATGCCCAAGATGAGGACAAAGCCTTGCATCTTCACTCTATGCTGATGCGGGACAAGACCACGGACACGACAAGCTCGTGATTGCCCCTTAACGAGGGAAGCGTCGGATGTGTGCGGTTGAGAAACCGACAATGAGCTAGGGTGATCGGCTCTCTTTTGTGCCCGGATCGGGTCACGGGACAGTCACGTACTCTCTCGCAGCAGCGGTAATGAACATATAAAGCGAGCTAGATATCCCTACACATGCTCTCTAGCAGCAGCATAAACAAATATATATGAAGTAAGCAAAATGCCGAGAAGGGAGCGAATGCGATACCTCCACGCGCTCGGCGTGGGGAAGACGGACCCGGCCGAAACTCGTACTCCCGGGACAGTTAATACATAAAGATTACAACAATGAGTTACAGCCCACTCCACGCAGGGAGGTAAAGGGCGACACAATGGGGTCTGGGAGGATCGAATTCGGGTTGACGGGCGGCTTCTCGCGTTGATTCGGCAGCACCCGAACACGTGACGGTGGGGCCCACGTGCTGTCCGGAGGGACCGTGCGGGACCCGGTGTCACCACTGTGGTGGGGACACTTGTGGAAGTGTTCCCTGGGCTGGCGGCATGCTGGTTCGCCGGCCGGAGGCCGGGCGGCTCCGATCGGCACCGGTCGGAATAACCGGCCACGGATCTGCCGGTTCTGTTTTCTGGCGCGCGCTCCGGCGAGAACGGACGTTGCGATCAGCGCCGACGTCGGAATGTGACGAAACGGGCGCCGTTGGAAAGATGCTTCGAAGGGCTTCAACCAAATAGGATTACAGAAAAATAATCAAGCCTGTACTTCTGATTGGAGAATTTTGAAGGTTGCTATTATACAGTGACCGGGCTCTTAGATCTGTAGAGAACTTGTCTGAGAAGTGCCTTTGACCGTTATGTGAACGTCTGATAATGAGGTTATGGTCTTCAGCAAAGTTGTTGGAAATAAAGCTAGTAAATCAGGACTATTTTTGGATCTGGATTTGGTAAAGGCTACGAATTTCTATGAATTGTTCACTAGCAGTGGGTCGGATCTGGAATCTGGCTGACAACACTGTAGCTGAGGAAGAACAAGAATTTTTAAAAATAGATGGAAGGCTGATCAAAAATGGAGAAACTTTGTGGAGGTAGGGGTGATGGACAGAACTCCCAGTAAAATTGGGAGGGTTTGGACAAATCAAAAAGATGGCCGGAGGTGGGAAACACAGGGCTGCTGTCACTGTAGACAGAGACAGGACAGATCTGGGAATGATTAAAGACCAAAAATGTAAAAATAACAAACGATAGATTTTGGACCTGGAATTTTTTTTGGAGGAGGGGCTAGAAGGTAGGAACACACCATAAAAATGTCAATCCACAAAGAGGCCGTGACTGATAGAAAGAATTTCGTGAAGACACCTCTGTCCAGCAGGACAGAATACCGAAGACGGTTTCGTGGCGGCTCGAAGGCGGCACGAACGGCGGCGGCGGCAGCACAGATGATCACCGGAGATAGAGGGGAGGGGATAGAAGATAGAAATCACTCTAAAATTGGAGGTTGGAGGAGAGAAACCAGAGGGAGAGAGGAGGGGCTCAAGAACACTCTTGATTTTCTAACAATTTTCTCTTCATTAATGCCAACAAATGGAAAATACAACCTTTTATGTGCCTTACATCAAACCTAATCTACACCATTAGATCTAGGGGAGGGGAATGGAGGGCCTAGATTGGATGTGAATAACACGCAAAAAATAATAAAATATTAAGGGGAGAGGGGCGCCACCTTGACCATGGTTAGTGGGGTTGAATGGGTAGGTGAGGTAGGTAACCCACCTTGACTAATTAAGCCACTTGTCTCCCATGTGGTCAAATGGCATTCAACCCTTCTAGATGGCCACCTAGGATGGTTGACCAGCCCCACATGGATGACATGGACCAATGGAAAAGAGGTGGGGGCCCCCTTGCTGGTCCTACTGACAAATTACAAAGAAACCTAAACAATCTGTAGGAATGACGCATTGGCTTATAAAGCCGTACAATTGCACATATACTTTCCCATGGATATACAAATAAACTAAAGGACATAAATGCAAAATAAAATGTACATGCTCGGCGTCGATTCCCATCAACTCTCCCCGGGTGGGAGGAACTCGACCCCGTCGAGTAGGGGTATGGATGCTCGAGTACTCCAGCGGATCTATCACTGTGCCAAGTAACGCGGGTACGCTCCACTCCGAGTGATCGTCACCTGCTCATTCCATATATACTCGATATGCGCGGACTGCTATGAGCCGAAGGTGGACACTCTGGGTGGGGCACTCTCAAAAGGGAAGGAAGCAGCTCGAAGACTCACTAGGAATCACCGCTGAGTCCTTGTAGGTGACTGATCCGGGTATAGATGTAGAACCAATCCCATACTCATTGAGTGAGTCGACTCGCTTCACACTCATAAGGGACTGACATCGATGAGCTTGCACAAGTCACATGCAGACAAACAAATGACACACAAGCCATGCAAACAAACCACACAAAACAAACCACACAAGAAAAAAAAACACACGGACTCATCTATGACCCTAGACACACCTAATGTTAGTCCGACCCGTACATGGGTGACGGCGGACCAGGACACCCGAATATGTGCCATGCATGGATGTTATGCAACTGGGAATGGATGGCATGGGGAACACCTATACGTCGGGTGTGGTTATGCGTGGATGGTCTTTTATATGTGGGTGACTCGGGTGGTTTAGAAGGATCGGGGAAACCAAAGTCTTCCTTACCCCCGAATGATGGTTCAGACCTATGGCTATGTGGAGTTTGCTTGGCCCGAGTGGAAAAGGTGGTATAGTGAACTCCGCGGAGGAAGTGGAGTGAAGATGGGGGCTCAGGAGATTCACTAGTGAGGCGGTCAAAAGGGTCGAAGAAGGTATGACCCCGTGAGCTGGGTTCCAACATGACATGGTCCCAAGTTTGGAATGTTAGGGTGCTAGGCCCGGATACAGAAGGGGGGGGTGAATGTATCCCTCTAAAAATTATAACCCAAATTAAAACTCTAAAGCTCAGATATGCGGAATAAAGACTAATGAGCTTTCCAAGATGAAATGATAAGGCCACAAATGAACAAACAGTTAGACTGCACCAATGCAGCCACCTGAACAACCAGAAAAGAAGGCAGAGCTAAACAACCCAAACACACTTAGCAGAATACAATGCTCAAAATAACTCTCTAGATAATGCAGCTAGCCAAGCATGCACAACCTGCGAATGGGAGGTAGAAGATATGGAACTAACGCAAGGCAAACCACTGCACAAATAATTTTAAGGTGGTTCGATCCTCCAGACCTACATCCACCCCTCACTCCCAACCGGAGTGAGGCTTCACTAGCCAATGCTAGAACCAAGCAGACTCAGTCTGCAACAGGTGCTGACACACAGCTTGACCAGGGGAACACACTCCCCTCTTCCTCCCAACCGGAGGGACACCCCAAGTGACTCCTAGTGACTTGGAAACCAGAGGTTGAAGACCTCTCTTCCTCCAGACCAGGAGGGACCCAACCAGTGACTTCCAGTCACCAGTAAACCAGAGGTCGAAGACCTCTCTTCCTCCAACCGGAGGGACCCCTGGACTTGCAAGCCACAAGCCCAGAACCGGAGACAAGTCTCCCTTCTCCTGAAACCACAGGATGAACCCACAAGTAGCACCCAGCTACTTGCAACCGGAGATTAGATCTCCCTTCTCCTGACTCACCAGGAGTAACCCGATCCCCAACAGGGCAATCGGAAGAACAAAGCTAACCAGAGAAACAAAATGAAAAATAAGAAAACATAAAAGGAACAGCGACAAAGGCTGGAAATGAAACACAATAGTCGTTCTGGATTTGATCCACGAACAGACTGAACAGGTCTTCAATAGAACTCTCCACTCTTCTTTTCTTCCTCTTCTTTCTTCTTCTCAGCTCACACAATCTTTCTCTCTTTCTTCTACTGCTCTCACTCTCTATTTTCTTCTCTTTCGCAGGCTCTCCCTATCTCTTCTTTTCTCTTCTTCTTTTGCTCTTTTGATCGTTGCTCTCTTTCTTCTTCTTCTCTTTTTCTTCTTCTTTTCTTTTTCTAGATCAAAGGGCTTTCTGCTCTCCAGGCTTCTTCTTCGATCAGCCTTCTACAGAGGATGAAGGCTTCCTTTTATAAGCAGCAGCAGCAGGCACACTGGCGCGTGTGGCTTCCACAATTCCTGTCCTAAAAATTTGGACCACGTGGCAGCATCCTGGTATCTCATCCACCCTTGGATCACGAGCCAGGCACCTCGGATCACGTGCCCTTCATTAGTATGCATTTTGAATTTGTCCCACTGCGTCGACCCTGCTGTGGATAGCGTTGACGCGTTGAAGATAGCCAGAGATAAGTCACCCCTTTCTTGAACTGCTGCGTCGACGCTACCAGTTGGTGGCGTTGACGCACGAACATGTACATTTGTATATTGGCGTCTCTTAAGCCACTGCGTCGACGCTTCCAACCCGTGGCATTGACGCATTGATGCGTTCCAGTGAGCAACCAGCCTAGCCTTTCTTAACTGTTGCGTCGACGCTGCTCCACTACTGCGTTGACGCATTGGAATATTTCTGACAAGGCCTCTGCTTCTTGAGTGGCTGAGTTGACGCAGCCTTTGCGTAGAGTTAACGCTGTGAAGAGTATCCGTGGATGCATCTTCACTGGTGCGTGGACGCCTTAAGCTCTAGCGTCGACCCTGTTCCTGTCTTGCATCAAGAACTAACTCAAAATAAAAGATTAATGAATCAAGACTTAATCACAACCACGCCATTCATATCTCATTGAATTAGATCTGAAGCAGTGTATAGACTTGGTGAACACTGCAATAGTAATCGGATGTATAGAGTTGAAGTTAGACAATCCATTGTATAGACTTCCGTTAAGTGCATTGGCTGTACAGACTTCAATTAGAAGTTGCCCGATGTACAGACTTGAAGATAAGACTCCAATGTACAGACTTGCAAAAGCAATGTCAATGCACAGACTTTGAAAGACTTGAACACTGCGATGTTCAGACTTTAGCAGTGTATAAACTTAGAGTGTAGCTAAAGCTTCGAGCGTAGGAATAGGCCAAAATGTATAGACTTTCAATGAAGGGCGTTGTGTAGACTTTGGAAAGTCTGAGCTAATGTACAGACTCTGCCTCAGCAATGAATAGGCAAAACGAATGTACAGACTTTAGGTGTGAAGACCTTTGTGCAGACTTTGGAGAACAGTTCAATGTATTGACTTAGCGTTGTATAGACTTGGCTTTGAACGCTTGAGCTGAAGACAATGATGTAATGTATAGACATGAAGAACCTGTGCACATTGTATAGACTTGAAGAAACAAGGCAACGTTGTATAGACTTGAAGATGAATGATCAGACAATGTATAGACTTCACAGTTCAACAGCCATTGTATGGACTTTGAAACAGCAAATGAATAAGTATGTACACTGAGTAGAAGAGGCAGACTGTATAGACTTGGAGTTTAACATGCATGAAAACTAGTGTACAGACTTGCTGTCCTCACAGCTGACGACTCCAGTGTATAGACTTGAAGGCCTGAAGGCGATGTGCATACTTGCTGAGTTGATGCTGCAGCCCAATGAGTTGACGCTGCAACTGTGTGGACAGAGACAAAAATGACTGAAGAGTCGACACATCAGCATAATGCGTTGACGCACTACTGTGGAGACTGTGCAGACAGAGTTTAGACAGAATTAAATAAAGCATGTTATCTGACAGCCATATGAGCTCCATTCACTTACATGATATACATGAATTAATCGAGCATATAAAAGACACAGCAAGATGACTCACAGTGATTAACTCACATCAAAAGCCAATCATCAAAATCACCATTAAAACCATCATCAAAACCACATGGGCACAACAATCTCCCCCTTTTTGATGATGGCAACACTACACAGTGAGTCAGTCTGATGACTCAAACTATTCTCCCCCTTTGACTTCATCAAAAAGAAAATAGTTTGAGAAATTAAAGCATGTATAAAAATTCAGTCAATTTCTCCCCCTTGCAAGAACATGATTCTCTCCCTTTAAGGGTTTCAGCAAAAGCATGAGTTAGAGATGATCAAAAGGAACCTGCATGCACTTATTGAATGATATTCTCCCTCTTTGGCAAACAATCTCCCCCTTTGGTATAATCAAAATAAACCATGGGAAAGGGTATGAATGTAGATGCAGATACCAGAAATATGAATGCAAGAACATAATTTTTCTCCTTCTATGCAGCATGATGCATATGACAAGAAGGCTCCCCCTCAATAAATGGAGTCTTATGAAATGAATGAGAAGGAGACCACAGGGGCAAACAAGGAGAAGTTCAGGTCAATGAGCAGAAGAGGTTCAATTAGCAGATTTTTAAAGAAGCTCCAATCTCAGAAAATTCAGTCATATTTTCAGAGAGATATCAATCTCATAAATCCAAAACATAAGTTTCCAAAGTCTTCCATTATAAGGGCTTATGAATGATTTTTATTGATCAGCATGGTTTGAACATGATGTATGCAGAATTTATCAATAAAATTCTGTATTGATATCTAAAACCATGGTTTAATAAAAGTGAACCAAACCCTCATATTTATCTTGATTAATCTCCCTTTCTCTTACACAATCAAAATTATTGACTTCTTTCAGAATTACATGCATCAGTATTGAAATCAAGCAATTATGAAGTCATATGATTTTGTTTAGGGTTGTAGCAATTTGATTTTAGTATCAATATTCAGATATTTCAATTTGTTCAATAATTTTTCATGCTACAAATTTTACGAGCACTCTAATTCAGTACACACCTTGTAACTAGAGGATATACCTTGATCAGAGGCCAATATCCCTAAGCACTTAGTGTGACTAACTATCATGCTTTATATGAATAGAGATAGCATTTACACATCATGACACACTGCAAATCATTTCTTGATGAGTGAGTTGTATTTCTCAGTGTGCATGCCATTGCTCTGCCTGAAATTTAATTATTCTTAATCAGAGTTAACTATGGTACCTCATGACACAGTCCTTTGGACATGTGTTTCTCAGTGACCAAGGTCATTGCTCTGACAGAAAATACCCTTTAGACATTTCAGAAAAATTCATTTGCTTCAAATCAATAACAATTTCATGTACTTAACCAAATAAAGTCATGTATTCAATAATGTAGATTTCAGAAGATTTTACAAGACAGCATGAAACAGATGGTTAAGGTTTATTAAACATGCTTCAGATATTTTTTAAGAGATTTTAAAGCCAAACTCATTGGATACATTAAACTTAAACCACATGAGTTATTTCAGTCATTCATAAAAATGTATAATAGAAGATTTCTAGTTCAAGAATTTTCAGATTTATGATCGAGATAGTCCCATTGAAATCTTCATGAAAGACTGATAGAAATCTGAAGCCAAATGATACCAATTGATAGGAGAGATTTTGAAGCTCAATGTTTTCAAAAATATGTTCAAGGTCTGTCAACAAAATCAATAAGGAAGGATATGCAATGAATTCTCATAGAGATGTATGCACTTGACCACCTGCATGCAATGCATAGACTCCCCCTGACAACATGCATTCAGACAATCTTTTTGGCATTTTCAATCTAAGGAAATGCAATGTACTTAATTTCATGTATGCAGGGGCATGAAGCAAAATATTCACATGAGGATGCAGACATTCTCTGATAAGCAAATTTGACCCTTGGTACTTGGCGGAGAACTTGGCCTAAAAGACCATCTTGCACATAGTAAGAACCTCCAGACAGATTTCCTCTGCCCTTTAGTAGCTTTCCATTTATACCAAGTGGTCATGCATGACAATGCAATACAAACAGTCCTATATGCATCAGATTTTCAATGATTGTATGTCATGTGCATGTTTATGCCATTCTCATATATGCACACAGCTCACAGTACGAACAAGAGAGCCCACAAAGATCAATGCAAGAATCAAACCAATTAAAATAAACATGTATGCATGAAGCTATGACTTCTCAGCTCAACCATAATTTTCATTCGAACAGATTTGAGAAATTTACCTGAATGGGGTTTTATCAACTTGGGTGCCTTGGTTTATTTCCCCCTTTTTATTCTTCAACTTCCAAGGCACACCTGCAAGTTAGCACACTATTTTGCATGGGCAGGTACCCAAACAGTCTTGGGTCCTGCATGGTTAATAGTGACACCTTTGGTAGGTGTTCTAAACAACCTTTTAGCATTTAGGTCATCAGATCTTAACAAATGGCAATTATTCATTGAATGACCTAATATACCACAATAATAGCAAGAGACAGCAGATTTCATATTTGTTTTATGCACATTCTGATTGGCATGAGTTCTATGTGCATTTGCATGAAATTTTCTGTTAACAGAATTAAGATTCTGTTTACCAACATAAGCCAGCCAACAGTCAGCAGCTCTATGGCCTGGCTTCCCACATTCAAAACATGCAAGTGTTTTCCCTTCAAAAATGAATTCATTTCTATCAGAAATATTTCTATTGACAGGGAATTTACCATATTTATTGTTAAACTTCCTTCCTTGAGCTTGCCAACATTGGGCTACAATGTGGCCCGATTTGCCACAATGACAACAGTAAATTTTCTCATTCAGATGATCATGATTTCTCGCATGAGATCTCTTAGCTTCCTTGTCATCTTGTTTCATTGAGTTACATTCATGCATAACATGACCAATTTTATGACAATAGAAGCAATGAATTCTTTTCTTTTGAACAAAAGAAGGTTTCTTAATATGAAGCTTCCTACCATGTATTTTATCAACATTCAGATCATCCTTGTTGAGCACAAGACAATTGTACATGAAGTGACCAAATTTCCCATAGTAGAAGCAATTAACATACTTAGCATGAGATTTCTTGTCACCTTGAGCTTTCTCAGTATGTTGATTGTTCTTTTTATTCATTTTCTATTTTGTTTTCTTATTTTCTTGATCAGCAACTTGTTTAGGCGATGAGGTGGAGGTCCTAGCTATGTTTGAGCTACGCACGAAGGTTGTATGAAGTTTATTCATCATTCCCTGCTTAACTTGAGAACTACTGCCCTTCTTCATGCAATTATCTGTGGATACAACATTCTGCTTCTCTTGATTAGCAGAATCAGACAGAGAATTCTTCAAATTCAAAATTTCATTTCTAAGAGAAGAGATGAGTAGTTCAGAGTTTGTTAGATCTTCTTCACAGGTGAGAATTTGTTTCTTCATGGTGTCATTCAGATTTTTCACAATTTCTAGTTCCTGTTTCAATTCACTCTCAAATTGAATTTCCTTATCAGCAGATTTTTCTTTTTCAAATGACAACTATTTTTCAGAAAAGACAGTATTAAGAACCATTAGCCTTTTATTTTGATCTTTTAGATGAGAATTTTCTTTAATAAACTTGTTTTCAAATTCTTCTTTCAATTTCAATTCAGATTTTAGATTTTCATTTTCAGCCTTTAGACTTGTGATTTCAGCATTTTTCTCTTTTCTTAATTTTCTCTTTTCTGACTTAATTCTTTCATATTTTTTCATTAGATGCTCATGCATGGCAACTAAATCATCATGACTAATATCCTCGGTCTCAGAGTTTACCTGGGATGAGGACTCATCTGATTGATCACTCCTTCTTGCCATGAGACATTCTTCTTCCTGTTCCATATGTGTTGTAGTCACTCTATCAAACATTTCCTTTGCAGTGCTACAATCTGAGATAAAAGGAAAATCGTCAGAATCAATTGCAGCCTTCATTAGGTTAAAAGCTCTCACATTATCATCATTTTTCAACTTGTGAACATGAGTCCGCTTGGACTTATCCTTAGGAAGTTCATGTGGACTGTGAGAGATAACCTTCCACAATTGTGGATTAATAGAGTTAACATGCTTGTGCATACGATATAGCCAGAATTTAATATTTGAACTACCGAATAGTGGAGGATGAGCCATTAGGAACAAATGGCAAGCAGATTCAAAGCAACAGGAATATTGATGCACTAAAAGCAAATAATCACCCAAGACTACAAGATCGGATCTGCAGGTCGCTGGACCTTCTAAGCAGAAACCCGCTCTGATACCAACTATTAGGGTGCTAGGCCCGGATACAGAAGGGGGGGGGGGGTGAATGTATCCCTCTAAAAATTATAGCCCAAATTAAAACTCTAAAGCTCAGATATGCGGAATAAAGACTAATGAGCTTTCCAAGATGAAATGATAAGGCCACAAATGAACAAACAGTTGGACTGCACCAATGCAGCCACCTGAACAACCAGAAACGAAGGCAGAGCTGAACAACCCAAACACACTTAGCAGAATACAATGCTCAAAAATAACTCTCTAGATAATGCAGCTAGCCAAGCATGCACAACCTGTGAATGGGAGGTAGAAGATATGGAACTAACGCAAGGCAAACCACTGCACAAATAATTTTAAGGTGGTTCGGTCCTTCAGACCTACATCCACCCCTCACTCCCAACCAGAGTGAGGCTTCACCAGCCAATGCTAGAACCAAGCAGACTCAGTCTGCAACAGGTGCTGACACACAGCTTGACCAGGGGAACACACTCCCTTCTTCCTCCCAATCGGAGGGACACCCCAAGTGACTCCCAGTCACTTGGAAACCAGAGGTCGAAGACCTCTATTCCTCCAGACCAGGAGGGACCCAACCAGTGACTTCCAGTCACCAGCAAACCAGAGGTCGAAGACCTCTCTTCCTCCAACCGGAGGGACCCCTGGACTTGCAAGCCACAAGCCCAGAACCGGAGACAAGTCTCCCTTCTCCTGAAACCACAGGATGAACCCACAAGTAGCACCCAGCTACTTGCAACCGGAGATCAGATCTCCCTTCTCCTGACTCACCAGGAGGAACCCGATCCCCAACACGGCAATCGAAAGAACAAAGCTAACCAGAGAAAGAAAATGAAAAATAAGAAAACATAAAAGGAACAGCGACAAAGGCTGGAAATGAAACACAATAGTCGTTCTGGATTTGATCCACGAACAGACTGAACAGGTCTTCAATAGAACTCTCCACTCTTCTTTTCTTCCTCTTCTTTCTTCTTCTCAGCTCACGCAATCTTTCTCTCTTTCTTCTACTGCTCTCACTCTCTATTTTCTTCTCTTTCGCAGGCTCTCCCTATCTCTTCTTTTCTCTTCTTCTTCTGCTCTTTTGATCATTGCTCTCTTTCTTCTTCTTCTCTTTTTCTTCTTCATTTCTTTTTCTGGATCGAAGGTCTTTCTGCTCTCCAGGCTTCTTCTTCGATCAGCCTTCTACAGAGGATGAAGGCTTCCTTTTATAAGAAGCAGCAGCAGGCACACTGGCGCGTGTGGCTTCCACATTTCCTGCCCTAAAAATTCGGACCACGTGGCAGCATCCTGGTATCTCGTCCACCCTTGGATCACGAGCCAGGCACCTCAGATCACATGCCCTTCATTAGTACGCATTTTGAATTTGTCCCACTGTGTCGACCCTACTGTGGATAGCGTTGACGCGTTGAAGATAGCCAGAGATAAGTCGCCCCTTTCTTGAACTGCTGCGTCGACGCTGCCAGTTCGTGGCGTTGACGCACGAACATGTACATTTGTATATTGGCGTCTCTTAAGCCGCTGCGTCGACGCTTCCAACCCGTGGCGTTGACGCATTGATGCGTTCCAGTGAGCAACCAGCCTAGCCTTTCTTAACTGTTGCATCGATGCTGCTCCACTGCTGCGTTGACGCACTAGAATATTTCTGACAAGGCCTCTGCTTCTTGAGTGGCTGAGTTGATGCAGCCTTTGCGTAGAGTTAACGCTGTGAAGAGTATCTGTGGATGCATCTTCACTGGTGCGTGGACGCCTTAAGCTCTAGCGTCGACCCTGTTCCTGTCTTGCATCAGGAACTAATTCAAACGAAAAGATTAATGAATAAAGACTTAATCATAACCACGCCATTCATATCTCATTGAATTAGATCTGAAGCAGTGTATAGACTTGGTGAACACTGCAACAGTAATCGGATGTATAGAGTTGAAGTTAGACAATACATTGTATAGACTTCAGTTAAGTGCATTGGCTGTACAGACTTCAATTAGAAGTTGCCCGATGTACAGACTTGAAGATAAGACTCCAATGTACAGACTTGCAAAAGCAAAGTCAATGCACAGACTTTGAAAGACTTGAACACTGCGATGTTCAGACTTTAGCAGTGTATAAACATAGAGTGTAGCTAAAGCTTCGAGCGTAGGAATAGGCCAAAATGTATAGACTTTCAATGAAGGGCGTTGTGTAGACTTTGGAAAGTCTGAGCCAATGTACAGACTCTGCCTCAGCAATGAATAGGCAAAACGGATGTACAGACTTCAGGTGTGAAGACCTTTGTGTAGACTTTGGAGAACAGTTCAATGTATTGACTTAGCGTTGTATAGACTTGGCTTTGAACGCTTGAGCTGAAGACAATGATGTAATGTATAGACATGAAGAACCTGTTCACATTGTATAGACTTGAAGAAACAAGGCAACGTTGTATAGACTTGAAGATGAATGATCAGACAATGTATAGACTTCACAGTTCAACAGCCATTGTATGGACTTTGAAACAGCAAATGAATAAGTATGTACACTGAGTAGAAGAGGCAGACTGTATAGACTTGGAGTTTAACATGCATGAAAACTAGTGTACAGACTTGCTGTCCTCACAGCTGACGACTCCAGTGTATAGACTTGAAGGCCTGAAGGCGATGTGCATACTTGCTGAGTTGACGCTGCAGCCCAATGAGTTGACGCTGCAACTGTGTGGACAGAGACAAAAATGACTGAAGAGTCGACGCATCAGCACAATGCGTTGACGCACTGCTGTGGAGACTGTGCAGACAGAGTTTAGATAGAATTAAATAAAGCATGTTATCTGACATCCATATGAGCTCCATTCACTTACATGATATACATGAATTAATCGAGCATATAAAAGACACAACAAGATGACTCACAGTGATTAACTCACATCAAAAGCCAATCATCAAAACCACCATTAAAACCATCATCAAAACCACATGGGCACAACATGGAATTCATAATCACCGCCATACATTATGATTGGTGGGACGACGGACATGTGTAGAAAATAGGACTCCTCCCTTGGGCAAAAGGGAATGAAGTCGGACTCGGCCGGCATCGGGAGCAGTAGAAGAATCTCCGTGGTGACACACCCCACAGTGCACACGGAGGTAATGGATCCTAAGGCCGGATGGGTGAAGCTAAGACTAGCAGGTTGGTCAAAGCCTCGGGCCAAAAGATGCGTCAACTTCCATTGTGAATCTAATCCCATAATAAGATCATCCAAAGTATCAACATGGTGACGAGATCGAAATGTGGTATGGAATGAGTTGACCGGCACTATAGGTAGGATGGGGTCCATGTATGGAAAGTGAGGTGGGACCAAGCCATCCTTGAGCCAACTAAGAAGTGGCTCGGCTATGTAAAGTGTTCCCGTAAGAAACACGGGTGGCTCGGGCTTTGGTAGCTCCAAAGAAGAAGGTTCCGAATAGAGCTCGGAAGGAGAGGGTGGTGATGGAGCACCTACGAGAGGTGAAGAAGCACTTATCCTGTCCAACAAATCTGAAATCATTTTCTTGAATTCCTCAAAGGAGCGGGTTGGAGTAGAGACCTTGGGGCGGACTCGCTCCTCGTCCCTCAGCCTAGGTGTGGTCCTAGGCTCTGCTATAAGCGGGGCTTCCACTCGGTTGGAGGTACTTGAGTGGGTTGGGATAGGGGTGCCAAGGGGAGGCTGGTTGGAGGTGACTAGGCGGGCCACTAGATTGGGGTCGCCTTGGTGGGCTTGGATGGCGGTGAAGGGGTAGGATTGGGTAGAGGTGTGGCCCACTTGATTGTCGGTGAGTTGGTGGGGTTGGTGAGTGGTATGACCTCCGTGGTTGGAGGTAGGTGGGCGGGGAACGTAGGCCCTCCTCAGCACTCTCTTCATTTCCCACCATGACTCGATGGGCCTTAGATTCCTATCCTCCCTCCAATATTTGATGTTCCTCCAAGTTGCGGCGGCTTCACCAAAAAGTCACCTTTTGGCAACATCGACTTGCATGGGCCCGTACATAATGTACACCTCGAAGTAATCGTCCATAATGGCTTCCCATTCTAGGTAGACACTCGGGTCATCGGACCCGTAGAAGTCCCGGGTCTCGGGCCTCGTGGGGTGGTTCGGGTGGTCCTTCCATTTGAGATAGTATCGCCACCATCCGGGCGTTTGGGAGTCCATGGGTGATTGGGGACTAATGGGTGGACATGTCGACACTAGTAGATAAACCAACTAGACAATGGACTACAACCCTAGACATGACGACCAAGACTCGGTACGTGGCGGAGCTAACCGATCTGAAGATCACTTGCACAAGTGTGCAGCCTTCTCGATAGACGTAGCCTAACGTTCGGACAACACCTTTTGATATACCGAGTAAAGGGATGCAAATGCAACTCCTAAGACCGACTTAGACACTTAGACTTAAATGACACTCTTTTTTTTGACACCCTAGACTCAACCTGGCTCTGATACCAAATTGATGCGGGATGAGACCACGGACACGACAAGCTCGTGATTGCCCCTTAACGAGGGAAGCGTCGAATCTGCGCGGTTGAGAAACCGGTAATGAGCTAGGGTGATCGGCTCTCTTTTGTGCCCGGATCGGGTCACGGGACGGTCACGTACTCTCTCGCAGCAGCGGTAATGAACATATAAAGCGAGCTAGATATCCCTACACATGCTCTCTAGCAGTGGCATAAACAAATATATATGAAGTAAGCAAAATGCCGAGAAGGGAGTGAATGCGATACCTCCACGCGCTCGGCGTGGGGAAGACGGACCCGGCCGAAACTCGTACTCCCGGGACAGTTAATACATAAAGATTACAGCAATGAGTTACAGCCCACTCCACGCAGGGAGGTAAAGGGCGACACAATGGGGTCCGGGAGGATCGAATTCGGGTTGACGGGCGGCTTCTCGCGTTGATTCGGCGGCACCCGAACACGTGACGGTGGGGCCCACGTGCTGTCCGGAGGGACCGTGCGGGACCCGGTGTCACCACTGTGGTGGGGACACTTGTGGAAGTGTTCCCTGGGCTGGCGGGACGCTGGTTCGCCGGCCGGAGGCCGGGCTGCTACGATCGACACCGGTCGGAATAACCGGCCACGGATCTGCCGATTCTGTTTTCTGGCGCGCGCTCCGGCGAGAACGGACGCTGCGATCAGCCCCGACGTCGGAATGCGACGAAACTAGCACCGTTGGAAATATGCTTCGAAGGGCTTCAACCCAGGAGGATTACAGAAAAATAATCAAGCCTGTACTTCTGATCTGTAGAGAACTTATCTGAGAAGTGCCTTTGACCGATATGTGAACGTCCGAATATGAGGTTATGGTCTTCAGCAAAGTTGTTGGGAATCAGGCTAGGAAATCAGGAATCTTTTTGGATATGGATTTTGGAAAGGCTACGAATTTCTATGACTTTTTCACTAGCAGTGGGTCGGATCTGGAATCTTGCTGACAACACTGTAGCTGAGGAAGAACACGAATTTTTAAAAATAGATAGATGGCTGATCAAAAATTAAGAAACTTTGTGGAGGTAGGGGGTGATGGACAGAACTCTTAGTAAAATTGGGAGGGTTTGGAAAAATCAAACAGATGGCCGGAGGTGGGAAACACAGGGCTGTTGTCACTGTAGATAGAGACAGGACAGATTTGGGAATGATTAAAGACCAAAAATGTAAAAATAACAAACGGTGGATTTTGGACCTGGAATGTTTTGTGGAGGAGGGGCTAGAAGGTAGGAACACACCATAAAAATTTCAATCCACGAAGAGGCCGTGGCTGATAAAAGGAATTTCGTGAAGACACCTCTGTCCAGCAGGACAGAATACCGAAGACGGTTTCGCGGCGGCTCGAAGGCGGCACGAACGGTGGCGACGGCGGCACAGATGATCACCGGAGATAGAGGGGAGGGGATAGAAGATAGAAATCACTCTAGAACTGGAGGTTGGAGGAGAGAAACCAGAGGGAGATAGGAGGGGCTCAAGAACACTCTTGATTTTCCATCAATTTTCTCTTCATTAATGCCAACAAATGGAAAATACAACCTTTTATATGCCTTACATCAAACCTAATCTACACCATTAGATCTAGGGGAGGGGAATGGAGGGCCTAGATTGGATGTGAATAACACACAAAAAATAATAAAATTTTAAGGGGAGAGGGGCACCCCCTTGACCATGGTTAATGGGGTTGAATGGGTAGGTGAGGTAGGTAACCCACCTTGGACTAATTAAGCCACTTGTCTCCCATGTGGTCAAATGGCATTCAACCCTTCTGGATGGCCACCTAGGATGGTTGACCAGCCCCACATGGATGACATGGACCAATGGGAAAGGGCTGGGGGCCCCCTTGCTGGTCCTACTGACAAATTACAAAGAAACCCAAACAATCCGTGGGAATGACGCATTGGCTTATAAAGCCGTACAATTGCGCATATACTTTCCCGTGAATATACAAATAAACTAAAGGACATAAATGCAAAATAAAATGTACATGCTCGGTGTCGATTCCCATCATATGCCCTCTCCCCTAGTAGGGAGTGAACTCATCATAATTGGGTCCTTGGCTAGATGGTTAAAAGAGAGCCTAGCTCACCCGATCATGGCCTACCCTCCCTTGGAGCGACACCTCCCCATAGTGCCCTTCAACTCCTATCGCACCACCATCCAATCATCTTATCAAGTGGAGACACTAGGGGACCTTCTCAAGGGCTTAGCTTGGCAATTTGAGTTGACCGGTTTGTTGACCCCCATGGCCCACCAATCTAGGAGCCTTGACCTCCTACACCTTTGTGTCGGGTCTATCATCTCGGTTTACACCATTGGTTGCTACACTAGCGACCTCCTCCTATTCCTCCTTACACCCGATGAGCCCAACCTTCTCCTCAATTTGGAGTTTATTATATCTGGTAGAAAGCCAAAACCTCCCTTCATAGTCGATCCACCCACTAAGAACTTCGGCCCAATCATTTCATTAGAGGAGGATGATCCAACACTATATTGTGAGGACCTTGAGGATGTTGAGATGAACTTAGAGCTCCTTTCCCCCGGGTACACTTATGTTGATCCTTTTGACCCCTCCCAATGGGAACCCGGGACCCATGTGATCCACCCACATCACTTATCACCCACTCCTTCCTACCCTCACCTACCATGTTGGGCCAAGCCCACCTCTCCCAAGTCTCAGGCGACACAAGGGTCGCCATGACCAAGGAAGATCTACACCTAAGGAACAAGGAGGTGCCTCTCCCCATGATGTCCACCTTCCTTGACCCCTTCGACCCTTTTGAATGGAAACTCCAATGCCAAACTATACCCCAACACATCAAAGTCATTTTCGGGTTAGGAAAACATGTGACTTGGCACATCAAACCACTTGGCATGATTCATAAGTCGGGTACATTCATTCATATCACCCACATATTAAGTCGGAAACATGAGAGGTCCATATTCGGATGTAATGGTCCGCCTTCATTCATCATGAGTCTTAAGCATGTTAGGATCATTCATGGATGTCCGGATCCTCCGGCACTCATCACACCCACGCATGAGAGGGACACCTATGGATGCCCCGGCCCTCCCACACCCTTCAAAGTCTCCATGGCATCACTGCATGATTGGTCTACATATGGTTGTCCTGGCCCCCCTTTGCATATCATGCATCTCCCACTCACACCGCATCATAGTACTTGGCATGAGCATTTAAGCAAGCAAACCACAACGAGCGGTGAGGTTCATAATGAGCGGGCAAAAACTCACGAGTGCCACTTTGGATTCGAAGTAGGCAACCCTACGATGGTGACTTTGGAATGGCTCTATCTTACAGTCACCTCCAAATCGAGGGCACGAGGACTTGGACCTTCCATGTTCCGAGTGGCTTTGGTAACCTGGCTTACGGGTTGGATTTACCGATGGGATCTTGGGATATACCTCACTTTTTACGTGGCGGATCTAGCACCCCCTAAGGGCACCGTGGTGGATCCCAGTGAGCAGTTTGAGCCTACCCTCACCTTTATGAGTGACACCCTCGAAGAGCCTCCTCATATCAGCTTGAGAGTCCGACGTGTGCACACGGAGGCAATACTAAGCAAGCAGGGTACCATCGCCAGCAAGAGGGTGTGCCCGAGCCACCTTGAGAGGATGAAGAGCAGTCCCCCGCTAAGGACGCGAGATTGAGTTTGGAGGTTGTGGCTCACCCTGAGCTGCATTGGAGGACCTCTTCCCTGGCGGACCTATACTCGACGGAGTCGAGTTCTTCGCACTCCGGGGGTATGATGGGGGCATCTCTCGCCCTTCACATTTTTCCACAGCTTTGATTGCTCATCGGCATAGCTCCATTGTGTCCGTCATATTTTTCTGAATCGAGTCATGTAATTTTTATATTTTATTTGAGTCATGTCATTGTAATTTTCCTTTTATTTGAGTCAAGTACCTAGGTCATTGAGTCATCTACCTAAGTTTGAGTGTCATTAGGATTGATTAGGTTGTTATTGGGCCCAATTCATTAGGCTGGCCCATGGGCGCCCCCCCCCCACCTTCCTCGGTTATTCGTCATTGAGTCAAATGTCAGGGACATTTTGTAAAATGTGGGTTGCCTATATATAGGACCCCATTCCCCTCATTTTGAACTAATGAATCAATGAATGAATTTTGAAATCCACCACAATTGTGAGCTTCTCTCTCTCTCTCTCTCTCTCTCTCTCTCCTTCCCTAAGGGGTGCGCCCCCTACTCTCTCTCCTCCCCTCCCAACCACCTCCAACCCCCACCTACCCCATTGAAAGCCTCTACAACTTCCCACACCCTAACATTAAGTCTCCCCTAGTCCCAAGAGGGAACCCCCCAATCCCCACCTCACCTCCCAACTCCCAACTACCCCTCCCTCTTTCCCAAACACTTTTCCTTCTTCCCCATGCAACCCTCCACCTCCCAAGACCATTTGAATTTGAAAATTCCCTTCCCTCCATAGCCCTTGGTCGCCCAAACCAACTCTCCCCTAGGTCAGGTTGCCCTTCCCCTTCCCTCCACCCCCACTCCACACCATTTGCCACCACAAGGTTACAACTTCATTGTAGGTCACAGGCAGCAAATTTGGTCCTAGAAGCTGTGTCATCTCCGGCATTTCCCTGAATATTCTGGTGGAAAGGCACACATATCTGGAAAGGACGTCCAGAGATCTTTCTAAGCGAGGTGGTTTCATCCTCATCCGAGCACCGTGCTGATCGGTAGGCCCTTTCCTCCTCTGCAAAGCTGCTCTGGCAGGAGACCAGAGCCGGAGTGGAAGCTCAACTGCGATGAACCTGTTGGGAATCTGATCAAGAGTTCTTCTACAAAAATCTTTTACTACAAGTCTTCTTTCATCCCCAAGAAGCAGAGCCCAGTTTGGAGACCAGACCTGAGCGTTATCATTTTTCCTTCCCCGGGTACGCGGTTCTACTTCCACTCAATCTACACCGACCCTGCCATAGTGTTCAGAGTCTACCGGCCTGCTCCAACAACATTTAGCTTCTCCGTCAGTCTTGCTTCGAAGAGGACTTGTTCACGGTTCCAGAGACTCTGGTGGCACATGATTCTGAGCTCGGGAGCGGTCGTGGCATCCTCTGCTTCCTGATGCTGAGATACTAAGACAGTCAGAACTGTTAATCTGTTCCCCTGTTCAAGCTCTTACTCCGACCAACACCGGTGCTCAAAGAAATTATCAAAATTCAGGCATCATCTCGGCCCAGCTACGAGCAATCTCCATGTGGTTTCGTCATCGGAAAAATTCTGGAGTGTCTACAGCGTCCAGAAGACCAACCGTCTATCCTGAAGCGCAGAGGGTGGACAGCATCGGCATCGGCTACCGTTCTTTACTTCTAGCTTGGTTTCTCCCCTCCCTGCTTGGCCGGCTGAAGGCCCCTCCCTGCGTGGAGGTAGTGTTTGAGTGTAGTCACTGGCTTCCCTTCCCCAATACCCCCCCCCCCCTTGCAGGGGGTGTAGTGCATGTATTCTGAAATTTCAGGTTGAAGCTTCTCCGGCGCGGCGTGCGGGTAAGCCCACGCTTCCTCGCTCGCCCTTGTCTCCGGCCGGGATCGGTGTCTTCACACCGATCAGGTGAGCCACTAAACACTCCTCTTTTCTGTATTCCTTTGCTTAATTAGTATTGCATTTTAGTGCCATCGGCGTTAAGAGAGTGCCCGAACCCGAATTATTGTTTAATTGTGTGGCTACCGCAGGTGAGTTGTGAGAGTGATCATTCAACCCAAGCCTTCGGCGTGCTGACCGCCCATGAATTTGGGCAACCCCTGACCCATAGGGGTCCTCCCCAAGCCAGCCGTACCCTTGGAAACCTCTGGTCCAACCTCGGACCCTCACCCCATCGCCGATCCACCTACAGACCCGAGTGTGCCAATGCGAGTGAGTCCGCTTGTGTGACATTGCCAAATTGTTGTGTTGCTTGCAATTTAGGTCCTAGGTTGTGTCACATCAGCCTCATACTCGGAAGCATTGTTGGATGCTTGGAAGTTAAACTTTAGGGCGTACTGTAGCTCTGCCCCTTCGGGGGACTTCAAGAGGATGCTGGCACTGCTTCCGGCTGAATTGGAAGATCCGTCAACGAACAGTTCCCAGGTCCGCCCGGGTGCGGATGGAGATCTTTCTTCAATCGGGATGGTGCTCTCGGCGATGAAGTCGGCGAGCGCCTGGCCTTTGATTGCCGAGCGAGGCCGATAAGATATATCGTAGGCCCTGAGCATGATGGCCCACTTGACAAGGCATCCCGAGGCTTTAGGGTGAGCGAGGATCTTCTTCAATGGTTCGTCGGTCAGCACGGTGATGGAGTGCCCTTGGAAATAGGGTCGGAGGCACTTGGCCGAGGTAACAAATGCTAGCACGAGTTTCTCGGTTGCGGGGTACCTTTTCTCAGCCTCGTTTAGCACCTTACTTGTGTAGTAGACTGGTCTCTCGATTCCCGAGTCATTTTTGACTAGGACCGAGCTAACTGTGGATGGAGTTGCCGAGAGATAGAGATATAAGGCTTCCCCTAGGATGGGCTTGGAGAGCACTGGGGGTGAAGCCAGGAACCCCTTAAGCTCGTCGAATGCTCTTTGGCATTCCTCATCCCATGCGAATGTGGCAGATGCCATTTTGGGCCCCCTCAATAGTTTGAAGAAGGGTAGACATCGTTCAGCCGCGCGGGATAGGAATCTACTGAGCGCAGCAATGCGCCCGGTAAGGTGTTGAACGTCTTTGATGCAGGTGGGTGGGCGCATGTCCAGGATGGCCTGGACCTTGTCGGGGTTGGCCTCAATCCCACGCTGAGTGACTAAGAAGCCCAGGAATTTCCCGGACTTTACTCCGAAGGCGCACTTGGCGGGGTTGAGCTTCATGTTGTACTTCAGGAGGGTGTTTAAAGTTTCTGCTAGGTCGGCGAAGTGGTCCTCGGCCTTGGGGGTCTTCACTAGCATGTCGTTAATATAGGCCTCGACGTTTCGACCGAGCTGTCCCTCGAACATATGGTTGACTAGCCTTTGGTACGTGGCTCCGGCATTCTTTAACCCAAAAGGCATCCGGGTGTAGCAGTGTACGCCGAAGTCGGTGATAAAGGCGGTCTTCTCGATGTCTTCGGGGTGCATTCTGATCTGGTGGTAACCTGAGTAGGCATCCAGGAAGCTGAGTATCTCATTGCCCGAGGTTGAATCAACTAGTTGGTCGATGCTCGGTAAGGGATAGCAATCCTTTGGAGTAGCCTTGTTCAAGTCGGTGAAGTCCACGCACATCCACCACTTTCCCGAAGCCTTCGGCACCAGGACGACGTTAGCTAGCCACGTCGGGTACAAGATCGGTCTAAAAAGGCCAGTCTTCCACCCCTTGGTGACCTGCTCCTTGATAATCGTCTGCTTCTCCGGTGCATGCTTCTTTCTGCGTTGTTGCACGGGCTTCATGGTTGTGTCGAGGTTGAGCTTATGCACCACCGTCTCTTCCGGTATCCTGGGGAGTTGATCATCAGACCATGCAAAGACCCGGATGTACGTGGAAAGGAACTCTTTGTATTACTGTTGAACCTCAGATGTTAGGTCGGCTCCGATCTTTACTCCTAGGGTCGGGTCGTCGTTTAGGAAAACCGCTAGCAATTCGCCTCCAGGTTCGGCGGTTGCGGATTTTTCCTTGACTTCCCGGGGCCCCTTATTTTTCTCGTCCGGCCTTGTGGCTTCGACCGAGATATTGTAGCACCTTCGGGCCATTGCCAGGTTACCTCGGACTTCCCCCAATCCATTTTTGGTGGGGAACTTCACCTTTAGGTGATAGGTAGAAGGCACCGCTTTCGTTCGGCTGAGGATTCCTCGGCCAAAGATTACGTTGTATGCTATCATACCTTTGATCACTATGAAGTCCACCATGACCGTAACGGTCTTGGGTGGGGTGCCAAGAGTAACCGACAGGCTTAGGGCTCCCTCGGGATAGGTGGCCTGGCCATTGAACCCGCATAGGGGTGTCCGTATCGGCCGGAGTTTAGACAGATCCTCTCCCATCTTAGGGAAACATTCATAGGATAATACATTAGGGGCACTTCCATTGTCAACCAGAATCATGTCTATGTTACAATGGTTTATTGTGGCTGATATCACCAGGGCGTCGTCGTGCGGGGTGCTTAGCCCCTCCAGGTCTTGGTCGGAGAAGATTATGACCTCGGGTTCGCTTGGCGGGGCCCTGAGAGGCTCGATGGCTCGGCTCGCCCGCTCAGCGTGACACTTCCTTCCTCGGCCGCTGTCTCCTCCTGATGCAGCTCCTCCGGTGATGACGTTGATGTGGACCCCTCGCGGGGCGTTGTCGATCTCCTCTGGGGCGCCTCGGTCTTCCTGGCGCCCGGCCACGAACCGGGAGAGGTGCCCCTGATGGATGAGACGTTTGATCTCGTCCTGGAGCTAGTGGTAGTCACCGGTATGATGCCCGTGGTCGCTATGGAACAGGCAATGCTTGTTGCGACTACGGTTCTTTGACTTCATTGGCTCGGGTTGGCAGAGGAGGCCCGATCCTTTGATGTCTTCATAAATCTCGTATACTGGAGCGGTTAGGGGAGTGTACCGCTCATACTTCCGTGACGGTTCCTTGCGTTCCCCGTCTCGGTTCTGCCTTTTTCTGGGCCCGAGCTTGGCTCGGGTGCCCGCTTCTTGTCCCCCTCCCGACCCGAGCCAGTTGCGTCTCGGCAGGCACTGAGTACTTCCTCGCACTTGGCGTGGCGCAATGCCAGAGTCACTAGTGCAGCAAGAGTCCAGGGAGGGTGGAGGACAAGCTCGCGGCGGAGGTTCTCGTCGCGGGTGCCCCCGGTCAGAGCGGTTATGGCCGAGGCGACGTCCAGGCGGGGGATCCTCAGGGCTTCCGATTTGAATCGGAGGATGTAGGCCCGAAGTTTTTCCCCTTGCGCCTGTTTGAGGGCCAAAAGCCCCGCTACTGACCTAGGGGGGCCGCTACCGGTGAAACTCTCCTTGAATACTCGCCCGAACTGCTTGAAGTCTCGGATGGATCTGGGGGCGAGGGCCCGGAACCATGCTTGGGCGCCTTGGACCAGGGTGGTCGCAAAGGCTCGGCACTTGATGGCGTCGGATGCTCCATGAAGGGTCATTAGAGCGTCGAAGCTGTCAAAGTGGTCGACCGGGTCACCCTGGCCGTCGTAGGGCTTGAAGGTCGGGATAGAGGTTCGGGGAGATACCTCTGCCTTCAAGATATGGTCGGAGAACGGGGATCTCTCCTCGTCCTCTGGTGGAGAGGCTATCTGCAGGGCTCGCAGGGGGCGCTCCTACTCTGCGAAATGCCTCTCAAATTCTCGCAGTCAGAGGGATAGCTCCGGCTGCCGCTGCGCCGTAGGGCTGAGGGGGCGTGAAGGCAAGCTGTCTTGGCGCTCCCTGGGGACTTTGATCTCTGGGAGGGGACGGCGTGCTCCATGCCTTCCCCACTTCGGCATGAAGGAAGCATCCTGCTCCGGAGGGGGAGCTTGCGAGGGTCCTCCTACTTTGTTGCAGATGAGCTGCTATCCTCGGAGGGTGAAGCGGCCTCCGGTGGTGTGCTGGGACACGTTCTCATGGGGAGGGCTCCCCGGAGGGGCGTGTGACCTTCCATCCCTGGCCGCCTAGGTCCTCATGAGTTCCACGAGGACGTCCAGTTTTACGTTGAGGGCCTGGAAGGCGTCGGCGCCGCCGTTGAGCGGCAGCCCTACCGTCGTGGGAGGAGGGGGCGGCAGCCCGGCCGCAGGCGGTGGGGGCAGTCCGTCGGTGGGAGTGCTGGCACCGGAGGGGGGGTTTTGGGAGGCTTGTGAGGGGCCTTCCCCCGCCGCCGCCGTGGCCTTTCCCCTGTCGCCGTCGGACCTCCTCCCTGAACTTCTTCTCACCATACTGGCTCTTTGGTCGCTTCCCACAGCCGGCGCCAGATGAAGGGGTGTGATCTCGCGCTCGGTCCTGTGCTGGGAGGATGATCACCGGATAATGAACTGTAGAGAAAGGGAAACGAATCAGGTGGCCCAGGGATGGTTCCCTGGGGAAACCCTCCGATGCTTAAGTCAGTAGAGCAATGGTGGAAGGTATTAAGGGAGGTAGAAAGAGATGCGCGAGATTCCCCAACACCAAGATGGTGAAGTGGTTCCTGCTCAGGGAGTGTTAGGCCTCTATCTGCCTTCCCTGCCGCGAGAGGGAGTCCTTGGTTTATATAGCGAGTTCCCCTGATGAGTCTCATAAGTTGAGGAGTTTTAGGCGAGAGTTACGTCCTCATCATGGGATCGTTACGGCCTCATCATGGGATCGTTACGTTCTCATCGTGGGCTCTTCATGACCTTGGGGGATCGTGGCTCCCTTATCCCGCTGAACTCCTGCTCATAAAGGACTGTCAACGGCTGCATGGATAAGTATTTGTCAGTCGATCCAAGCATGAGAAGTGCCAGCCCTGTCCGGGCGATAGGCATAGCTTGGATGCAGTCGGATCGTAGTGGGCGCGGAGTGCTCGCCCTTCATCCTGATGGAGGGATGGCTCGGGCGTGGGTCTTCCTCCGTTCTGACGTTCAGGCCTTCTGAGCCTCAGGGCCGCCGAGGAAGGATGGGATCCCGAGTGATCTTTATTGGGCTTTTCTACCGAAGTGGGCCCTAGAGGGCTATCACTTGGATGAGCCGAGCCTCGTTCGGTCCTGATGGGCCTAGTTTGGCTGCTCTTAATTAGGCTACAGAAACCCCCCTCTCCAAGGTGCATTTAGTTAATTCAAATGCAAAATTAAAAATTGGCATTTTGCACCCATGTTAAAATTTACAATGCATTTAGAACATTCAAATAAAATCTGAAATTCTACATTCATGATGCATTCTACATTTACATTTTGTATGTTTCCAATGTGTGCTTGCATGTTAAGATATGCTGCAACCCCTTCCTTGAAAATTTTAAGACCATACACTCCCTTGATAAATAATGTTGCATCTGAGTCTTAACAAGTGTGTTTCTTGTCATACACTCAAGGGGAGTAAATATGTGATAAGTGCATCTAGATAGGGAGAGCTGCATTATTATGTGCTCATAATATTTTCGATATACATGCTGAATCAAATTCGCACACTTCAAGCACAAATGTGAAAATGAGTGTTAGAGATAAGGATATAAGAATTTCCTTTCAACACTCTAGAAATATTAAATTTGCTGCATGTATGTTGAAGAGACAGTTGAAGAAAAGTTGCCTATCTATTTGTTGAAAGAAAATGAAAAATGAAAGGCAGTGCAATGTTTAGTCTCACTGAGTAAATTGGGCACATGTCACCTGAGACGTGATGTGGTTCATTTCAGAAAGGTGTTGCACTATAATATCTCTGCTCAAAATGAAGTAAAATGGTTAATACTCCAAATAACTGGGGAGTCTGGCATGAGCTCCATGTGTCTCCTCGCGTAAAAATGATTTATTTGAACTTGATCACTCAAAGAAAAAGTTTGATTGTCATTGTAAAAATTTTGAATTGAAAAATTTTGAAAATCTCATTGTGGCAGAGTGTAGCCTCCAATACGCTGTTTTCTTAAAATGAAATACAGTTTGTATAATCTCTCATTGTGTTGATCTGAAAATCTGAATATCCATATTGTAACAATCTATTTTCATGTTATTCACTTACACATATAAAAATTTGATTTAATATGTATTCAGAAAATTGATTGATTGTATTGGCTTTTGCTTGATTCTCCTATATGATTGCACAATCCCCTAGGTGTATACATGAGAATTCTAGTTTTAATGACTCACCTGCACTTTTCCTACACCTATCCCCTCACCTTAAATAAAATGGAGGAGCTATATTGCATGTATATACATTTATCTGCTTGGAGGTCAATCATGCTTGATAATTCTACATTGTACTCTACATGTCCATATAGTCCATACTTGCATTTCAAAGTTGTGCAATTAGTTCATGCATAGTGTGCATATTTGGCATATTTGGCATTTATAGCATTCACACATGCATATTTTGAATTGCATCCTTTTGAACATATTGTGCAGATGATTTTCTTAATAACCCCATTGTTCGTTGTGTTTTTGTCAATGACAAAGGGGGAGAAAGCTATGTTGGTTTTTGGTTTGCTGCTATCATGAATTCCCCATAATGATCCACATTTCTGATTATGTCAAAGGGGGAGAGAGCATTAATGTATAACATTTTGTCATCATCAAAATGGGGGAGATTGTTGTGTATGTGATTTTGATGATTATAGAATGTTGTTATTGTGATTTCATCATGTTGATGCATTTGTGACTTTGTAAGGCTCACACATGTTTTGATGTTAGCACATTACATATACATTGCATATACACTTGGTGAGATTGCTTTGTATTGAATGAGAAAGTTTTTATGGAAAACATGCTTGTATGAATGCCCATCTTCATATGTGTGTGATGCATGTGATGCATGTGTCTTGAAGATTATATGTTTATGACAATGCTCCTCTTGATATCAATGCTTCATGAATGTTAGTGTTTGTCAACAAGAATTCCATTTGAATGAATGAGTTCCCATACTTTTCTACATGCTTTGCATTTGGCATGATTGTTAACATTTGGGTATTGAAGCATTTTGATGTTGAAATTATGAAAGATACAAGAAAGTGTTTGAACGGTTGAGCTCCCATGTCATTATATTTGGTTGAATGATAGATTCATGTTCATCATTTCAAAACCTTGTCATTTGGTGAAATGAGTTTTTGTTGGTTGTGAATGGAAAGCCAAATACATGTTTGAATAGGTTCAATGATGTGTTTTGATGTGAACATGTTCATAGTGTTAATGCTTGATGCAAGGATTTTGATTCTCATCTAACCTCTTGCTTTATCATATTTTTCATGATGAAAATTCATTGTTGATCTTCAAGGGATTATGGTAACATTTAATCATTTGTTTCCCCTTGAATTCATGGAGGTTTTAGGTTGTTTTCAGACCCAAACTAGCAGGGGTCGACCCATGGGGTCGACCCTCCATGTTTGAAACTGACTTTGAGAAACATTTTGCAGGGGTCGACCCTGTGGGTTGACCCACAGGGTCGACCCCTGTGTCCTTGGTTTTATTTTGTGTTCTGTCTGACCAGCCCGAGGGTCGACCCCAAGGGTCGACCCTTCTGGAACGGGAGTTCCGTAAACCCCTAAAACTCATTCTAAACCCTATGAAACTTTACCAAAATACCCCCCGATAGTTCCTAATGTTATGAGGGTGTTTCTAACATGTTTTAGGAGGGTTATATGAGTCTTTTGGCCTTTTTCCTATATATATGAATGTGAACTCTGAGTTTTCTAAGAAGAAGAAACCTAATGCTCATTTGTTCTTTCTTGTAGGTGAAGAAAAGGGGGAAAACGAGGTGGAGCTCTTGCGAGGAGGATATCATCTACATCCGTGAAGATCTGGAGCTCGGAGAAGAAGGAAAAGAGGAGCGGCTCGAGGAGAGGAAGAAGATGATGCCGGAATCGTGATCATCCATTAACGAGCCAAGGAGAACCAGATTTTGTTGAAGAAGGGGGAGCTTTATTCTTGATGCATCTTTCTAGTTTCTATCTATAAAGTTTGTTTGAGGGATCATTGCATCTATTTGTCTTCATTTAATATACATATGAAAGAATATTTTATGTGGGTGTTCGGAGAAAGGGTTCTCCGAGTGTTTGTGTGACGCGTGTGCGTCGATTTGTGCGGAGTATATCCGTGTTCGTGCTTGGGCGTATCTTGGGGTGTGTTCCCGGTGTGTGGTTGGGAGTTTACTGCGGTGTGGTTGTGTAGGCGTTGCCCTACGTGTGTGTGGTGGAGCTTGGCTCCGTGTGTGTGTGGGGATTTATCTCGGGCTATTTTTACAGCAGTGAAGCCTCACCGGTTTGGTTAGGGGTGGACGTAGGGAGCCCGGCATGGTCCCGAACCACCTTAAAAATTCCCGTGCATTGTAGTTTACATTGTGGTTTATGTTGTGGTGGTTTGCTTCTTTGTTCAAATCTATTTATCCGTTCGAGTGAGTTCGGTGACATTGAGAGTATCAAGTTTATTCTAATTAGTTTAAATTCCTTAATCTTGTTAATCTTGCTAATTCCGCTGTGCGAGTAGGTTTGAGATTTTAATTGGACTTATTTTAGTAGAGGGATCTATTCACCCCCCCTCTAGATCTATGTTCCTGCACTACGGGACCTAACAAGAGGCACAACAGCAACGGCTGAGCATGTCTCCTCCGGTAGCAGCTCTGTAGGAGATGAGCACAGTCGGTGATGGCAGGAAAGCACACGGCAGCATCATCGGCTGGCATGCAGGCGTGTAAAAGAAAGCGGCAACTCCAGGTGGGCACGACAGCAAGCCCCCGGACGGGACTCTCTAAAAGGCACCGTGTTTCTCCCCCCTGGGCAGTTTCCTTTCGATTCCGGCAACCTCTCCTTCCCATCGCCCCCAAGCTCACCCCTTCTGTCTCTCTTTAGACCATTCACCCTTCTCCTCTCAATCTCTCTCTTTCTCTCCATCTCAAATCATTGCACTGGCCCCCTATTTTGAACAGGGGCACCGCAGGTGCCTCTGTCCCACCCCCCCCCCTCTCTCTCTCTCTCTTTTGCAATGGTCTCCACCCTCTCATACTCTCTCCCTCTCTTCTAACCCATACACACACTCACCGCAACCTGTACACAGTACACCCACACACACGTCTTCATCTCCTCCCTCACCTGCACCCTCACACACATACACAGTCCACCGGACCACCCCTCCTGCTAGCATCTCTCTCCCTTCTTCTCCATCCCTCCACTGCACAACACTCGCACAGACCCCTTTTCACCCAACTCATCTCCCTCTTCTCTCAGTCTGCCTCACCCTCCTCTACTCATCTCACGTAGCATCCACCCTCTCCCTCTTGCCTCTTTCACCTTCCTTCCCACACCTCTACACTGCCGCAGCCACTGCCACACCACAGCCACCTTCGCACCGGCCACACCATCCCTCTCTCTTCTGCACACTCACAGCTCACACACAGACCGCATCACCACATGTGACCGCCGCGTTGACCCCTTTCACACTGTAGCATTGCCCTCGCCCTCTCAACATCTCACACACATCACCTCTCTTCTCTGCATTGCACTGTGGCCGCCCACTGCCGTTCGCTCACGCACACATCAGCACACAGCCGCAGCAACCCCATATTCGCCCTCTCTCGCCTTAACACACTCACCGTCTCCCTTACCTCTTCACACCATCTCCATCTTCTCACATCACACCACACACACCGCATGCAAACACGTCTTACCCACCCCTTCATCCCTCTCTCTTTCTCTCACTAACACACAACCACACACTCTCACCCTCTCTCTTCCCCGTTCTCATCTATCTCTCTCTCTTTTTCTCACTTCTCACACACCCCATACAATAGATAAATTTTCCTTTATTTTATTTTATTTTACTCCTCCTTCTACCATTTCTTTCTTTCTCTCTACATCTCTCTCTATGTTCTCTCTCTTCTTCTATCTCTCTAGTGCCTCACGGCGACATCTTCGCTAAGGTTGGGCAGTTCTCTAAGGTCCAAGGGCGTGGGCGACGGCGTTTCTCGACGGTTATCTCTTCACCTCATTTCTTTATGTTTAGTCTAGTTGGAGTTATTTGTGGTTGTAATTTTCTATTTTCTTGTTGCCTTGTAAACGTTTAATTTTTGGAGCAATAAAATTAGTTTAGTGTTATTCTCATTATCTCTTACATTTTCCTCTCTCCTCTCTCTATTTTTTTCTCTATCTAAATCCTCTAAAGTTCTTTAGGTAGATTTACTTTTATGCAATTTTTAAATCCAAACAAAAAAAATCATTCCACATTTCTCTTTCAAAATACAAAGTTTCCAACCTTGAAATCTAAACCTCTCTGTGGATTCGACCCAAACTAGCCACGATATTATGGTTTTATTTCTTTACGGGTTCAGAATTTAGATTGACGGCCATTTTGTTTAAACAACGCACATTTAGGTTCGATCACCCATGCCATAAGAGAGTGAGCGGTCCAACGTTCTCTCGTGTCCGCATGTCCCCTGACGTCGGGAAGAGCAACGCCCCGCCGAGGCACAATGTCAGTTCTCGCATCATCCAGTCGACCTCAGCTGACTTGTCTTTGATCTGGCGCACTATCCACCTGGTAAGGCGATCGACCAAGACCCCTCATTGGTCTGTCATCGGCCGAACCTCTCGTTTGTCACGAACAATCTCAGCCAGGACTTCCTCCCAGGGAGGGAGGTTTAGCAGGTCCCCCGTGTCTAAGTCACCCCACTGAAGAGAAAATTGATTTCTTCCACCAACATTGAGGCCTCGAACTCTAAGAACACGAAGTTGTGGGTATCTGGATGTCACAGCTCGGGTAGTGCACCTAAAGCCTCCCAGTTCCACCTCATGCTGGTAAACTATTTAGCCATGATGACTAGGCGCATCAGGTGCCATTGATGCAGGTAGATCCTCATGTCGGGGGTGATTGTCGCCAAGAGGTCATATAGCTAACCATAACGTCGAGCATGCCTAGCTCCCAGGAAGACTGGAATAGGCTAAAGAGAGCAGGAGAAGAGATTAGTTCTTGACTGTCTTATTTTGCATCCCAATACACATAGGCTCTAAAACTCACCTGGCCATCCATCACAAGCTGGCTAAGATGTCCCCTCATCTTAGACAGCACACTGGGATCCGCGCCTCTTGAAGGATGAAAGGAGGAAGATGCCATCTCGAAGCTCTTTCCTTGATTGTGCCTACTCTCTACCACGAAACCCTAAGCACACAACCAAGGGACATCAGCTCCCGGTGCCTTATAGCCAAGAGTCCTACTCTATTCAGGATTTCGACACTCACGGGACCTAAACAGGTAGGCAGCTAGTCTGCTGGCCGCCTTGGGTGAGGTAAGCGGCCACAACTTTGGCCACCCACCAAGGTCAGATTGCCCCATGGTTGGCCGCCCACTATCTGTAAATGGCAGCCTCTTCGGCCATTTCTCAAACTTGTCTAGGGGCCACGTATATTTTAATCAAGTTCATATTTACTTCCCAATGTGATATTCGCTTCATTGTTGTTATCATATGAACTTGGCTAATGTGTGTTGATGTAGCTACAGATAGCAAGATCGGCCATCAAAGGTTCACACGATGTCGTCGCCAATTATTGGATTTTAGATAGTAACCCGGGAGGCTAATAGCTTCGGGTGCATAAACTCTGAGTTCCTCTCTAATAAAAATCCTGAAGAGTTTATGCTCCTTAGCTATTCGACGGCTGCCTGCCACCTAAAAGTCAGGATGACAGAGTTCCCAGACTCTCGATCGTGCCTAATAGCAGACATAGAACGACGGATCCCTACCAAGTTTCGAACTACGTCCGTTGCTAAGCCGGGATGATGGACTTCTCAAACTTTGACCGAACAATCTCGGGGGCAAGCAAATAAATCCTCCGGCTATGCATTAGATAGGTTTTTTATTTTAAACCTAGCATGCATCATATAGGTCCTTTTAGCAGCATTCAAAAAAAAAATGCATGCATGCATGACACTCAGGTGTGATGTAAATGAAACTGAGGAGGCAACACGAATACTTTGACCTCCCCATGGTTTCTCTTCTCCACGTCGATTGGCTGCGTTTCTCGATTTTTTCAAACTCATATGAGTGAGTCTACATGATTCCACTCTGATTCGACCAGTCAAAATTGTGTTTGGTGTATGGTTGTCATGAGTATTTTGAGATTTGAAGGTCATTTTCCCTAATCATGTTTTACTTACTTACTCCTATTTTAGGTGTCTTGTATCTCCTTGGGATGGATTGCGATACATCCCAGAGTGTGCTCAAGTCTCACGTGCGATATGCCGGTGGCTCCCACGGACTGCTGATACAAGCCCTCCTAGATTAGATTTCTTTCTGCCCCTTTTGAATGACCTGTCTTATCACTTTATGCTTATCCGATCTTATACGAAGCTCAATTTCCGCTCAAGAATCTCCGAGCGGGATGTCCCAATTAGGCTTGTTTCTTTACCGAAACACCCATTTATTAGTCCGCCGGGCTTCCTTGCAAAATGGGCGCTCCGGAGGGGCATTTGTAGATGCCTAATTTAGGACATCCAGCGGATCCCCAGTTAGACCATCATATTAGTAACGCTGTCATTTTACTCACGTTAATCGATGTTTTGTGTTTCAAAGTCTAGCCCACCACACACTATCAGGTCTTAATTGAACCATTGGGTGATGAGGGGCCCATGGGCTGGGCGGCCAGGTCAATGGCCACCCAAGTCTTGTAAATGGCCATAAGTCTGGCTGCCTTCATCCAGTGAACGGCCAATGGTTTGGCCGCCTTCTTGTAACCGATAGTCAAAGGATTGTGCCCATGTCTGCTCTCCGCACCTCGCACGAGCCCCCAGCCTCGTCGCCCATGTCCGGACGCACGAAGCTAGAGGCTTCTAGAGGGATGACCCAAGAATAAAACCTCTGGGGAGTTAGGAGTTCGATGGGGAGAGAAGAGCTGGCTGGGAGGAATTTGAAGCCGGGACAGATGGAGAGTTCGAGCTGCGAGGGTAGAAGGAGTTTGGAAGGTCAGAAGTTCTGGGAGCGGAGAAGTTCGAGAGACAAGAAGCTCTCCTCGAGAATGAGGAACTAAAGGAAATTGACTTCGACTTCATTGCACTACTCAGTTTCATCCGCCTTCGGCTTCTGTGCTGCCAAGAGCTTGGCCGCCCCCTGGTTTGCTCCATGCATTTTCTATTCTTCATTCTCTATTTCATATTACATGCCCCGTATATTTGCATCATCGCATCTTAGGTAATCCTTAGTCCCTGCTCATAAGGTTTTACATTTAAACAATCAGGAAGGCTGGTGGTCGAAAGTCTCGGCCATCCCCCCTTCCCAACCATCCCCAGGTAATCACGCCACCATTATCTCCATGTTTTGTATTGTTTAGGACATTTACTGCATTTCACAGATCTAAATGGCATTTTTCCTTTTGTGTTCGTGGGCTTTTGTCATTGCTTGCAAGACTTTTAGCATCCTCGGACTGTGCAAAGCTCTCCATTCTTGGTCGGCCGAGCATGGAGAAGTCAGGTTCCCGCAAACTCCCCACTTGACGCACCCCAATGCGATCATCTATCCCTGTGAGGCTCAGGTACAAGCCTCTGGCAATCACTATATTTCTTCTTTTCTAATTCGTGCATTGTAGGCCCACCCAAAGAGCTGTAGCACCCGTTAGAGAGATGGAGAGGGGCCACACATACACACTGCCCCCTGCCGCCGCCTTCTCTTGGCTCCTACAGTACCCCTCGGTACTGGGATTATACCAATGCAAAGGATATGGGGTTTCTCTGACTTAGATGAAAGGTCTAGGTCATGCCCCTCGGCTAAGACCAAAAGGCCATGGGCGCCGAGTTAAGAGTATCATCGGTACTGGGATTGTACCAATGCAAAGGATATCGGGTTTCTTTGACTTAGAAGGAAGGTCTTGGTCGTACCCCTCCTCTAAGATCCAAAAGGCCATATGCGCCGAGTTAATGGTATCACTGGTACTGGGATTGTACCAATGCAAAGTATATTAGGTTTCTCTAACTTAGATGAAAGGTCTAGGTCATGTCCCTCGGCTAAGACCAAAAGGCCATGGGTGCCGAGTTAAGAGTATCATCGGTACTATGATTGTACCAATGCAAAGGATATCGGGTGTCTCTGACTTAGATGAAAGGTCTCGGTCATGCCCCTCGGATAAGACCGAAAGGCCATGGGCGCCAAGTTAAGAGTATCATCGGTACTGGGATTGTACCAATGCAAAGGATATCGGGTTTCTCTAACTTAGACAAAAGGTCTAGGTCATGCCCCTCGGCTAAGACCAAAAGGCAATGGGCTCTAGTTAAGAGTATCATCAGTACTGAGATTGTACCAATACAAAGGATATCGGGTTTCTCTGACTTAGACGAAAGGTCTAGGTCATGCCCCTCCTCTAAGACCCAAAAGGCCATATGCGCCGAGTTAATGGTATCACTGGTACTGGGATTATACCAATGCAAAGTATATTAGGTTTCTCTAACTTAGATGAAAGGTCTAGGTCATGTCCCTCGGCTAAGACCAAAAGGCCATGGGCGCCGAGTTAAGAGTATCATCGGTACTATGATTGTACCAATGCAAAGGATATCGGGTTTCTCTGACTTAGACGAAAGGTCTCAGTCATGCCCCTCGGATAAGACCGAAAGGCCATGGGTGCCAAGTTAAGAGTATCATCGGTATTGGGATTGTACCAATGCAAAGGATATTGGGTTTCTCTGACTTAGACAAAAGGTCTAGGTCATGCTCCCCGGCTAAGACCAAAAGGCCATGGGCTCTAAGTTAAGAGTATCATCAGTATTGGGATTGTACCAATACAAAGGATATCGGGTTTCTCTGACTTAGACGAAAGGTCTAGGTCATGCCCCTCCAAAAGGACCAAAGGGCCATGGGCTCTAAGTTATGAGTATCATTAGTATTGGGATTGTACCAATATAAAGGATATCGAGTTTCTCTAGCTTCAGGTGTTTCCCATTGAGGGGGTAGTGGTTCTAGCTGATCACCGAGCTAAGGAAGCGTCGCATGATATGGCTTCAGATGTATCCCGTTGAGGGGTGTTGGTTATAGCTGATCGTCAAACTGAGGGAGCGGCACATGGTATAGCTTCAGATGCAGTACCTTTCTTCTGTCATTCACCATAATCTGAAACAAGGTCCTGTTTCTGACTTCATAGGAGTCTTTTATTTAGATCAGACTAATCGTTTCTTCTCTTTACTCAGGCAATTGTTGGTGTTTAAACTATTGCATTAGGGGCTCCCTCCAGTCGGATAAGTCGGCTACTTTTGCTATCATAATTTCATATTCTTCTTCATCTGGATCCTCTATCATACTGGGAACTTAGCGTCTGTTTATCACTAGTTTACCAAGGGATTCATCTGGCGGGACGGCCAGTGAACTTGCTAGCTTTGCTAGCATATCAGCTGGTGCGTTTCTGCCTCGGCTGACATGGTTCATATAAATAAAGTAGAATCGCCCCCTAAGCCACTTCACCTTCGCATGGTCGGGGAGTAATTCGAGCTTTCGGGCATCAGATTGTCCATGTATCTGCTCGACAACCAGCATTGAAAGAGCTTCGTTATTAACCAGGAATTTTCAGGCACCGGGTGCGCTGCAAAGAAATCCGCAATGGCCTGGCCCTTGATGGTCTTTTATGGCACATAAGTGATATTGAATTCTATCAGGGTGATGGCCCATTTTCCCAGTCATCCCTTCAGCACTGGCTAGGAAAGTATATACTTGATTTGGTTAGCTTTTGATATCAGCTGTACTTCATGTGATAGCCTGTAGTGCCTCATCTTCTTAATCACAAAGGTCGATGCATGATAAACTTTTCTCAATCGGGGTGTATTTTCTTCTGCCCCCACTAACCTTCGACTGAGGTAATAGAGGGCTTGCTCTCTTCCCTCATCACTGTTCAGGGCTAGCATTGCCCCCAGTGGATATCCAATAGCGGCTATGTAGAGAATCAGCAACCTCCCTTTGATAGGTGCCCCTAGCGCCGGCGGGATCTTCAAATATTTTTTCAGCTGGTCAAAAGCCCTTTGGCATTCTTGATTCCAGTAGAATAGTGTATCTTTCATCATCAACCTATGGAATGGATGACATCACCTAAACAGATTAGAGATGAATCTGCGGATATAGGCTAATCGGTCCTTCCAACGACCACAATTCTATTAAATTTTTTGGGAGGAGATGGCTCTTGTATTACTTTTATCTCGACGGGGTCTTATCTCAATTCCCCGATATCTAACCATGAAGCCCAACAGTTTATTGAGTATCTTTGTCATCGCCCTCCGGTTGGTGGCACCAGCAATTTTTTTTGGGGCCGAAAGGCATCCTCTTGTAGTGGAATATTCTCTTGGACGATCGGAGAGCCGCATGGATTTTTTCATGTTCGGCTATCCATATCTGATTATATCTGGATGACAGTGGTAGCATCAATCATGACTTTAGTGATAGGTACTAAGACATCATCAACTGCAGGGTGGAGGCCTGGCATCTCATTATAGTTCCGAGCAAATCAGTTCCATAATTCTCGGAACGGCTGCATGTATCACCCTCTCTCTTCTGGGAGAAGGAGGGGGCTGAGGAGGGTCGGCTCGAGCTCACTTTTTGTGCCGAGGTTCACTTCGACCAGCTCATCACCCTGAGTTGGCCGCCATTTTCTATCTCCGGGGGAGCCAGCTGCAAATCAATGATGTCTTCATCATCTCCTTTAACCTCGAAGACGTCATAGGTGTCCTCTTTGTTGTGTATGTGATTTTGATGATTACAAAATGACTTTGTTGCTTGACCTTGTGGTTGAATGGCTTGATTACAAAATGCTCCTTATTGTATGTCAAAAGATTTCTAAGTGATGCATTACTATGGCTTCCAAGTTCATATGCTTGAACTTTCTTGTTTTCTTGCTATGGTGTATGGAAATGCACTATGCTTGTGGAGTTTCAGATGTCAAATAGTTGTGGGACGACAAGTTGAACATGAGCCTCATCATGGTATTAGTATATTTCATTGAACTTCATTTGAAGTGAGTGAAAGAATTTTTAGAAGATGGCTTGTGTGAAAATAGCATGTTTGGGTTTTCATGGTAGCATGATAATTTCATATCATTGCTTGTAACAATACAAGATGGTGTGCATGGTTTGGTTGAAATACAAACTTGATAAATTCTTCTTTCAAACTCACCTTTTCACTATTGAGATCATAGCATTTGAGATGATAGTGTCCCGGGTTGGTTTGCAAGCTATATTGTTCATATTCATTCTAGAACTACTTGTTTCAAGAGAAAAGGCTTTTTAGTGGTGCAACAATGTGACTTCTGAAGAGAAACGATGTAATTGTGCGAAGCTTTCTTACTTATATTTCATGTTGTGAAAGACTAACTTTATGGTGTTTTTGAAGGAATTCAAGAAGGCCCCTTGTTCATACCAATCCTCCTAGTGAAATCAATGGTCCAAGGATGTTGGTTTTTATCTACATGAATGACTTAGCTCATGCTAATGGAATGAATGAGCTCCCATGTTATTCTACATGCTTGTGTATTTGGCATCAAAGCAAATGCTTGTGATTCACCCTTATAGCAACCTCACTTGGTGGAATGTGTTTGAATCTCTTTATCCTCTTGCTATGAAGTTTGAAATGGATGTGGAGGTTTAACAGTGTGAATGATTTGCCTGCATATAGTTTTCATGAAGAAATCATGATTGGGTTTTAATAAATGATGGTTGTGACAAACTTTGTTCACTTGGTAAAAATGGGGTATTTGATATTCACCTGTATTGCTCACATGCACGACTATGCGATTTCACATTTGGCTAAGTTCCTTGTTGTTTTCATGAACATCTTCCATGAGGTTGTAATGCAATGAATGTGTTTCATGCATCTTTAAAATGAGGGGTTTTTTTTGGTCTTTTTGATGTGCTTAATCTAGTCACATAAATCTTTGTAGAAATTGGTTTAAAGTTGCACTCACATTGCTTGAATGCAAGACTATTTGATTTGTTCTTGGTTGTGAAACTTGTGTAGAATGGTCATCAAGAAATAAAAGTTCAAAGGACTTTGTAAAGTCTTGAATGCGTTTCATGCATGTTCTTCATTGGGGCTATGATTTGTTAGGAATCGGGTTGCATGTATTGAGCTAATCTCTTGATATGGAGTATGGAATTGATTCTTGGAGAAATTGGTAGATACAAGGATCAACAAGTTCACTTTTTATAATTGTGAAGTGGTGTCCTTGCTTTTGTAGAAGCATCAAGTTTAAATGTAAGAAACCCTTGATTGTGGTCAATGGCTTCTTCATAATCTTTGAGGGTCATAATGTGCTCAACATACTCAATTTATTCTTGGTATTGTTCAGAATGATCAAAATTGCTCATGTGCATTTTTGCACTTTCTTCATGGAGCTTTTTAAGCTTTTAGCTTGAGATTTGATATCCAAGTAAATCTCATGTTTCATTGTGTTTTGCAGGTTCCTATCTATAGGTCAAAACCCTTTTGAATCAAGGATCAATGGTACTATCAACCCTCTTTCAATTCATGGGGTTTTAGAGCCTAAATATGGTGTTTTAGTGTTAGTGCAGAGAAGAGTCGACTCATAGAGTCGACTCTCTCAGGGCTTCACTCTACTGGGCGCTGGCCAGAATGCCAGCCAGGAAGAGTCGACTCTGAGAGTAGACTCTTCCCTGTCTGACCAGAAAGAGTCAACTCTCAGAGTCAACACTTTTCTGGCAGTGTTCTGTCTGCGTTTTTCTACCTGCACAGGGTGCAAGAGTCGACTCTCAGAGTCGACTCTTTCCGGCACGGGTTTTGTGAAACTCATCTAAACCTATTTTAAATCCCATGAAACTTTACCTAACTACCCCCAATAAGTTCCTATACATATTAGGGTGTTTCTAACATGTATTGGGAGGGTTTTATGTGTCTTTTTTCCACTCTCTCATTCATATATATATGAGTTACAAATTTATGGAGGAGTGAACCCTAATGCATACATTGTTCTATCTTGCAGGAAAAGGAAAGGAGGAAAAGAAGGAGGAGATCTTGAAGGAAGGTTTTCATCTCCATCCATGAAGATTTGAAGCTCCTGATAGAAGAGGAAAGGGGGCGACTCGAGGAGAGGAACAAGATGATGCTGGGATCATGATCATCCGACTTCGAACCAAGAAGAGCCGAATCGTTTTGAGAAGGGGAAGCTTTATACATGGTATATCTTCTTCGTTTCAGTCTTTATAGTTTGTTTGGGGCTGAATGTATCTACTTGTCTTTGCTTCATAAATTTCTGGAAGGATATCTTGTGTGGTGTTCGGAGATTTGATCTCCGAGTGTTTGGGGTTGACGCGTGTGCATCGTTTTGTGCGGAGCATATCTGCGTCTGTGCTTAGGAGAAACTTGGGGTGTGTTCCCCATGTGTGGTTGGGAGTTTTACTCACGTATGGTTGTATAGGCATCGTCCCACGTATGTGTGTAGGAGCTTGGCTCCGTGTGTGTGTGTGTGGATTTTTCCCCGGGCTGCTTTTACAGTAGTGAAGCCTCACCCGTTTGGTGAGGGGTGGACGTAGGGAGCCCGTCGTGGTCCCGAACCACCTTAAAAATCCCCGTCTCTTGTAGTTTGAAGTATGTGATTGTGTGCATCATCGTTTAATCTATTTATGCAATCGTGTGAGCACGGTGAGATTGAGAGAATCTAGTTTATTCCGTTTAGTTTAAATTCCTCAATCTTGTTAAACTTGCTATTTCCGCTGCGAGTATGTTTAAGTTTTCAATTGGACATAATTTTAGTAGAGGGGTCTATTCACCCCCCCTTCTAGATCCGTGTTCCTACACTACGGGACCCAACAATTGGTATCAGAGTGAGGCTCTATTGTCCCTAGATCTCACGATCTACAGATTGATCCCAGTGCATTTTCAATCATGAATTTTTCTATTGATGAAATCTCTATGAACTGCTTGCCTATTTTTAATGGATCAGATTTTAATTCATGGTTAGGAAAATTGTGTGGAGTGATAAATTCTATAAGTCCTTGTCTTTGGAAATTGATCTATCATGGTCCTAACAAATTTCTTCTTGATGAGGTCATGTGGTCTAAAGAGGATGTACCGATGCACCATGATAATGTTACTGCTCTCAGTTTATTGAAAGCTTCTGTGAGCGCTAATAAGTATCCATTTGTATCTTCTTGTAGGTCGGCAAAGGAGCTTATGGATCAGTTGATCAAAGCTCAAGAGAAGGAAAGACAAAAATGTCTCATGGCCGACGATGCCGATCAACATAATGATGAAAATGTTGAAGAGGTAAACTCTGATTCTGATGAAGATGAAATGTCATTTGAAGAACTACTTGATGTTTATGAGGAGTTGTCGTGTAGATATAAGAAAATCATGTCTGAAAATAAAACATTGAAAAAGAAACTTGATAAAAATGTGCATGATAATCTTCCTTATGAAAAATGCATTGAATTACAATCAACAATTGAAAATCTAGAAAACAAAAATGAATCACTTGAGTCAAAAGTCGAACTATTTTCTGATGAGATTTCCTGCATGACTGAAGAGCTTGAAATGGCTAGAAAATCTAATACAACATTTGAAATTGAAAATGATTGTCATGACTTGTTTGATCAGAACAAACTCTTATTGTCTAAGATCTCATTGCTTGAAGAAACAGAAAAATGTCTTAGAAACAAGTTGGATTCCTTGTTTGACAATGATAAAATGTTTGAAAAATTACTTGATTCTGAAATTGATAGCAAGAGCATCATAGATGAAAATGAAGAACTTAAAAAGACAAATGGTGCCATGTTAATACAAATTTCTCTTCTTGAAGGTATGTTGAATAGTTTTGATAAAATTGAAAAAGAGAATGCGTTGTTAAAATCTGAAAATGACAAGTTGAAATAATTAAACAACACCATGTCTGAAAAACTGTTACCTTTTGAAAAAGGGAAAGCCTTGGATGTCAATGCTGAATCTAAAAAACTACTTGTGTTGGAACAAGAGATTGAAAGCTATAAAATTGCCAATAAAGTGTTGAATGAGACTATTGTTTGCAGCGAATAAGAAATTAGAAGTTATGAGCTGCACGTTGCTTCACTTGAATCTGAAATTGCTTATTTAAATACATCTTTGTCTAAGTTTGTGAATGGGAAAGAAAACTTAAACCAAATTTTGGGAACTAAGGTGAATTTTCAAAGAGATGGGTTAGGCTATAATCCCGTGAACAAAAAGAATTTTGAAAATAAAATCTATACATCATTTGTCCACAGTTCAAACATAGCCAACACATCAAATGGATCTCCAAATCAATCTGCTCCTCAAACAACAAAGAAAATTTCTGAAAAATGATTTTAAGAAAAAGAAAAAATTTAACACAAAGCCTAAAATGCAAAAAGAGTTTTGAAAAGTTCAAGGTGGGAGGAAAATGAAATTGAATGTTGAATGCTTTTATTGTGGCATGCATGGTCATGAAATGAATGATTGTAAAGCCATGAAAATGGATGATGAAAATACATGCAAAGAAAAATCTTTTTTTCAAAAGACAAAGAAACATTTCTTGCTTCTATTGTCACAAACTAGGCCATGTGATGGAAAATTACTTTTTGAAGCAAAATGATAATTTTCATGCCATGAATATTAAGCGTGATTTTCAAAAAAAATTTAGAAATGAATAGGTCTTTCATTGTTATGACCGCCAAATGAGTACTAGCCAATCGGGTATGATTCGGACCCATGAACCCAACGGGCCAGAAATATGGACAACTTAATTAAGAATCCTTAGAAAACCCGTAACCTAACATAGGACGATCAGAAAAGGATGAAACTAGGCTCGTTAGAAAGCTTGGGCCCTTAGCCCAAACTTCTGTGTTGGGGAGGAAGCCCAATTCACACCATAACTTGAGCCCAAAACCATTTGGCTGACAGCTGTCACGAACGAGTGTGACTGTTGGGAAAATTTGAAGGTAATTAATGGGAAATTCATAACTTCGCCTGTGGTTAATGAAATGACCTGAAACCAAGACCAAAACTTCGAGTAGGGTGTTAGCCACAACTTCTATGATAGGGTCGAGGCCCAATGCATACTGGATTATACAGTTGTGCCTAGATTACCCCGGGCTACCAAAAGGTCACAATTTGAATAAGGGAGAATAAAGGATAAACTTGCAAAAATCATAACTCGGGATAAAGATTCTAAAATTCAATGAAACCACAATTCAAAGTTAGATATTAAACCCCTCTTGATTTCATCTGAAGATATCAGAATCTAAATCCCAACATGAGAGCATGCCCACTCGCATTTATGACCAGGTAGATGAAGGGTCACGACTGAAATAGAGGAGGAATAACGTTAATATTGAGAAAATCATAACTCACACTAGAGGTGATGACATTTGATGAAACGAAAATTGAAAGTTAGATCTGGAAGTCCTCTTCATTTCATATGAAGACATCCCAACCTAAATCCTAACAAAAAGGTGCGCCCATTCGCATATATAACCGGGTAGACAAAGGGTCACCTCGGTTCAAACCGATGGGGTGCTTAACATTTAACCCCTCCTTAAAACCAGCGACCTTGGGTATGGGCTGAACCTTGCTAGATGTGGGAAAGGCCTTGGGAGGCTTGAAACCTAAATAAAGAAGTGGGTTCCAAGGGTGGTCAGCTTTTAGCAACACCTATCCTCAACATCCACCATCGACGGTTTCACTTGAAAGAGAGGAGAGGTGAGGGACCTTGGCCCAGTGAAGGGAGGGCGAACCTGCAAGTCCTAGGACAGCGGGCAGGAGCCTCGGGTGGGTCTGGGGTGTGGATCTCATCCTCGAATCGAAGGGTAAAGTTGAGGTGGATCTGGGGTGTGGATATTATCCCCGGATCGTCTGTTTATCATTTCAAGGTAGGCATCTAACCTCATACTTAGGGGTCATTGACGCATTAGAATGGTTTTTGAAAAAAAAACATATATTCTCTACACTCTAAAAGAGGGACTAATGGCAGGTGGGGATGACCATCATATTCATTTCGGGGTTTATTTTTCAATCAGTTTTGGGTTCATGAGCTTCCGCAGTCCTTGGGAGGGTCAGAACACATATATAGGAAACCCCCTAGTCGGTGCACTAATGGCATAGCCCAGTCAAGTCTGAGCATATGTATTAGAGACCATGCATCAGCTCTAAGCAGGTCCCATATTAAGTCTGTGCATGTCACGCCCGAACAAGGCGGAAATATCGGGACGTACAGTTAGGGACACGCTGGAAAGAGAGAGAACTAATCTAAAATAATACACAAGTGCTACAAGATGGAAATACTAAATGATCATTAACAAACCACAACTGATACAATAACCTCAAGTTCAACTTAATACAACTGGAATAGTCAACCACTAAAACACAATAACATGACTGAGACTAAAAGCTCTCCAAAACACAACTAAAGAAAGATAACACACTACTAACACACTAGAACTGATACACTCAAGACATCACTCCTGCCCTTCCCCATCGGTAAGCGCGTCACCTGAAAAGCCTGGAAAGGGGGGAAAACACAACTATGAGCTGACGCTCAGTAGGAAATAACAGACAGGTATAAGTGATTAACAGTTTAATTACATTTTAAAATGTCATGCTACAAATGATAAAAACAATAAAAAGATAACGGTGATATCACGAAACAGAATTCAAAGATCTTGCAAGGTCAAGAAATATAATGAATAGAATAATAAGATAAGAAATTACTACAGGAGATAACGACAAAAAGTTGGACATATCAAGACAATTCAAGTCATGTCAAGCACGTATGTAATTTCATTTCCACGTCCAAGTAATAAGCAAGTAAAGTAACCACAAGTAGAGTATAGAACAGTGAAGAGTGGAAAGTGAAAAGTAGTAGAAAGTAATGTAGAGAGTAGTGGAGAGAGTAGTGGACAGTCCTAGATTTAACACATGTCAAGTACTGGTGCCAAATGCCACACCTAGTCATTCACCTCCCCGGGGGTACACATAGTGTTCGGGCGCTCTTCCTAGGACCAGACCGAGCCCTTAATTATTTGTCAGGCATTGATTTCTTTGGATCAAAGATCCCACGAATCTAGACTTCCACAGTTTATGGCCAGAATTCCAAGGTTTAAACTAAGTAGCAATAACAACTTCACGTAGGAAAGAGATTCATTTCCAGAATTTCAAGGTAAGTATAATCATCAAGGAGATCGAAACCAAGTCACAACAAGAGTTAATCGTGCTGCGCTACTGTAAAATAGCAGCAATCAAACAAGCTAATCAACATATTAATCCTAATCACCAAGTTAAGATATCATGATTAACCATTATCATTTGCATTAAGACAATTGCCAAGAAGCTGATTCAAGATGATAAGGTAAAGAACAACTCCCACAGGAGTGAAATAGAATGCATTAACAGAGATTTAGTTACACCATTAACCACTAATTATGTGCGTTTCTATTTAATCTTGTATGCATTGAAATGAAGATGATAAATGGTGTGTTTTTACACTAAGTTTGCATGTATGGACCAATGTTAATTGAAACTAAAAAGGGTACATGAATAGGTCATTAGTTCCTCAAAAATGTAGTTTTCAATGTGATTAGGTTGAATGGATTGATTCCCCAATGATCCAGATTGATCCCCGGGTCAAAAACATCATTAATGGGGTCATACAGGGCATGGGTCGACCCATTGGGTCGACCCCTGGCATTCCAGGAGCCTTCCTGGGTGTGGGTCAACCCATTGGGTCGACCCCTAAAAAAAAAAGCTTCATGAGTCGACCCATTGGGTCGACCCCCTTCACTGGGTGCATGGGTCGACCCCATGGGTCGACCCCTACAATTCCAGAAGCGACAGGTGATTCTGTAAACCATGAAAACTCAATGATTTGGGGTCTAAATGAGTTGGGATTTTAACCAAATGCTCTAGGGTTCTTAATATACATACTAAGGTCATAAAACAAGAGATTGAAACAAGAAATTTGCTGAAAACTCAATCGAATCATAACCTATTTATGATGAATACATGAAGAACCTAGTTCTTGACATGCGTCTACTAAAACGTAGATTTCTCTCAATATACACAACGGAATTTGGGGATTTTTATATCAAAAGAAAGCTAACTTAATGATGAATCCAACCATATACTATAAGCCATATGTGGGTCAAGTTATCTAATCCAAAAATAGCCCGAAAATCAAGCTTCTACTTGAAGAACATAATATACATCAAATTCTAGACATGCTCTTACTAAAAATCAAAATTCTCCAAGTATGCTCAATGAAATTTGGGGCTTCCTACGTTAAATGAAAGCTAACAACATGCTGATTACATCATGTAAGTTAATTAGAGTTTGGTTGTTATATCCTACCTCAAATCGGAGAGAGAAAACTCAAACCCTAGGATGAAGAACACTTGGACAGCACCTCACAAAAAGCTCGATTTCTCCACGGACACCTAATGAAAATTGGGGCTTTTGCCACCAATGGATAGAGCTCGATGAGAGGAATAATTTTCTATACTCATGATCAAGATTTGGTTGAGAATTCCTACCTCAATCGATGGATCAAAGAAGGATGAAGGAAAGCCAACGGCCTGCTGACCCACCTCCACAAATCGAGCTAGATCTCTCCAGATCTGAAACTTCAGCAAACCCCACAGTAGCCAAATGAAAGAAGACTCGTAGGGCTTCATTTTGATAGCTCATAGAGCTTCTGGAGCCTTCGAAATTGGGAGTATTCGCTGCTGCAAGCTACGTGTTTAGAAACGGCGCCGAAATCCTTGACTTGACCAAACTATGTCGGCAGCACGTTTTGGGGCTAGGTTTACCTCAAATTGATTGAGGGTAAATGTTCCTTACATTGTGGCCTTCCATTTGCCCTTGATTTCAGATCATTTGGTCGAGTATTGAGGTCGAATTTCGTGTTTTAAACTAAGGGTTAGGTATGAGTCAAAAGTGTGCACTTTTGGGTTTAAACTCTAAATAGATCTTACCACGGATTTACAATGGCCTAATGCCAGAAGGAAAAGTTGTTATCTACATCGACCTAAATCTATTTACTATTTTTACAGATTTTTCTAAGGTAGTCGGATTATTACTTATACTATTCCGTAAATAGTTAAATGTTAAGTTCGGAAAACTAAGTTCACTAATTCGGCATAATAAATGATTTTCTTAGGCTTAAATGTAGAAGACAAAGTTGCTAAACAAAATTAATTCTACAAGATGTGATTTTTGGGGATTTTTAGAAAATAGTAGAAAAATGACTTATTCTATTAATTAACTAATTAATCTAATTAATTTGGATAATTCTCATTAATTCGAATAACTTCAAATAAATTCAAAATAATTACAAATAACTTTCTAAATAAATTTTTAAAGAATTTGGGGTCTTACGCCCTCCCCTACTTAAAGGAATTTGGCCCTCCAAATTCACTGCACTAAAACTGAGAGTAGAAAAAGATCGCTCACCTAGAATAGATCGGGATACCGCTTTCGCATAGTCTCTTCAGACTCCCATGTAGCTTCTTCGATCCCACGCCGACTCCACTGAATCTTGACCATCGGTATCGAATGATTCCGGAGTTGTTGTTGCTTCCGGTCCAGAATCTTGACAGGTCTTTCCTCATAGGTCAAATCTTCCTTTAGTTCAAAATCCACTACTGAATGATATGAGTGGGATCGTACACATATTTCCGCAACATAGACACATGGAAAATATTATGTACGCCAGACAAATGCGGTGGTAAAGCCAGTCTGTATGCCACCTCTCCCACTCTATCTAGAATCTCGAATGGACCAATGTACCTCGGACTCAGCTTGCCATGAATGCCAAATCTTCGGATCCCTCTCGTTGGAGAGACCTTTAAGAACACATGCTCGCCAACCTGAAATTCCAATGCTCTTCTTCTGTTGTTGGCATAACTCTTCTGTCTTGACTGGGCTACTTGTAACCGGTCTCGGATAACACGGATGTTCTATGATGATTCTGAAACAAGATCTGGTCCAAGCCACTGTTTCTCACCTACCTCGTCCCAACACAACGGGGAACGACAACTTCTACCATATAGTGCTTCAAAAGGAGCCATCTGAATGCTAGACTGATAGCTGTTATTGTAAGCGAATTCAATTAATGCCAAATGCTCACTCCAATTACCACCGAAATCAATCATGCAAGCTCGCAACATATCTTCCACTATCTGATTGGTTCTTTCAGTCTGTCCATCTGTCTGTGGATGAAAAGCAGTACTGAAATTCAGACGAGTACCCAAAGACTCTTGCAGTCCCTTCCAGAAATGTGAAGTAAATCCGGGGTCTCGATCAGATACTATATTCACTGGGATACCATGCAATCTCACCACTTTCTTTATATACAAGGCAGCCAATACATCAATCGTCCACTTGGACTTAATTGGTAAGAAATGAGCCGACTTTGTCAATCGATCGACAATCACCCATATCGCATCAAATCCACCACGAGTCCTAGGTAGACCCATAATGAAATCCATGCCAATACTTTCCCACTTCCATTGGGGTATGTCGAGTGGTTTCAATTTCCCTGCTGGTCTGAAATGTTCGGCCTTAACTTGCTGACATACCAAACATCTGCTCACAAAATCTGCAACTTCTCTTTTCATATTCGGCCACCAAAAGGACCTTTTCAAATCTCGGTACATCTTAGTGCCTCCAGGATGAATGGTATATCTGGATCTATGAGCTTCCTCAAGAATTTTGTTCTTTATTGTAGCCTCATCCGGAACACAAGTTCTGCCTTTAAATAATAATCTACCATCATCGGCCAACATGAAGTCAGGTCTGCTGCTCAAGCTTCCCTTGATCTCTACCAACTCGGGGTCATTATCTTGCAAGGACTTGATCTCTATCAATAATTCAGGTTTAAGTTGAATCTGAGCAATCAAGATCCGATCATTGTCAATATTAAGATCCAGACTAGATAATTGTTCCAACAACCTCCATTCTTGTAACATGAGACTTGACAATCTAGCTACCGGCTTCCGGCTTAATGCATCTGCCACAACATTACCTTTGCCAGGATGATACTCAATCGAGAAGTCGAAGTCTTTCAAGTACTCCAACCATCTCCGCTGCCTCATGTTGAGTTCCTTCTGAGAAAATAAATACTTCAAACTCTTATGATCTGAGAACACTGTAAAGGTTTCTCCATACAAGTAATGCCTCCATATCTTCAAAGCAAACACGACTGCAGCAAGTTCCAAATCATGAACAGGATAATTATCTTCGTGCTTCCTCAACTGTCTAGAGGAATAGGCAATCACCTTCCCATGCTGCATGAGTACACAGCCTAAGCCAATACCTGATGCATCAGTATAAACAACAAATCCTCCTTCACCAGAAGGTAAAGCCAAAACAGGTGCAGTAGTCAAACACTCCTTCAGAGTCTGAAAGCTTCGCTGACAATCATCTGACCAATCAAACGTATTCTCCTTGCAGGTTAATCTTGTCATAGGTACTGCAATCTTGGAGAAATCTTGAATAAATCTTCGATAATAACCTGCCAGGCCTAGAAAACTTCTAACTTCTGTCACACTGGTAGGCTGTTCCCAATTCTTCACTGCCTCAACCTTCGAAGGATCAACAGAAATACCGTTCTTCGTAATGATATGTCCTAGAAAGGACACCTCTTGCCGCTAGAATTCACACTTACTGAACTTAGCATATAGTTGATGATCTCTCAACAATTGCAATGCCATTCTCAGATGTTCAGCATGTTCCTCCTCATTCTTAGAATAAATCAGGATGTCATCAATAAAGACCACGACCCATTGATCAAGATAGGGCCGAAATGCATCGTTCATCAACTGCATGAAAGCCGCTGGTGCATTCGTTAGACCAAAAGGCATAACGACAAACTTAAAATGACCATACCTGCTGCGGAAAGCCGTTTTATAAATATCCTCTTCCTTAATCCACAACTGGTGATATCCAGATCGAAGATCGATCTTAGAGAAATATTGAGCTCCCGCTATCTGGTCAAATAACTCGTCAATCCTCGGCAAGGGATATTTGTTCTTGACAGTCTCCTGGTTTAATTGCCGATAATCAATGCACAGCCTCATCGAACTATCTTTCTTCCTGACAAATAGTACAGGGGCTCCCCACGGAGAAGTACTAGGACGAATAAAACCCTTCTCAAGTAATTCCATCAGTTGCTGCTTCAGTTCCCTCAGTTCCGCAGGAGACATACGATAAGGAGCCTTAGAAATAGGAGCTGTGCCAGGAATAAGATCAATAGAAAAGATAACTTCCCGCTCAGGCGGAAGTCCTGGTAGTTCTTCTGGAAAGACATCAGGAAAATCTCGGACAACAGAAATGTCCTTGATCTCCATCTGCTGCTTAGGAGTTGCACAAACAAAGGCTAGAAACGCCTCACACCCATGCCTCAAAAGCTTATCAGCTCGAAGAGCCGAGATGAGAAGTACGGAGTTATGGTGCTTGACTCCCGTAAAAGATAAACCAGATTGTCCAGTAAAAGTCACTAAGCTAGAACTACAGTGAACATTGGCCTCATACTTGGCCAACCAATCTGCTCCTAGGATTACATCATAATCCTTCATGTCCATGCAGACCAAATCTGCTGAAAAGTTCTTTTCACCAATCATAACCTTACTAGAAGGATAGAAATACTGGATTGTTGATCTAGTGCCAATAGGGGTTGAAATCTCTAACGGAGTATTCATCAAAACAGGTTCCACAACTAATGACTTAGCAAATCTCTGAGAAATAAATGAATGTGTTGCACCAGTATCAAAGAGAGCAAATGCGGGCTTATCGATTATAGTAAGGGTACCTTCGACGAGTCTGCCATCATCAGAAATCCCAGTTTCATCTTCATGTAAAGCTTGAAGCTTGCCTTGTGGTTTCTTGAAGACTAGAGGTTTTGCCGGTGTAGCTTGTTCCGATATGAGAGGACAATTGGGGATACAGTGCTCCTTGCTTCCACATCACAAACAGGCACCTTGCTTGCGCCAGCACTCCTCTATCTTGTGACCCGGACGATCACAATAGTTGCACACACCCTTGAATGGAACAATAGGGCCAGACTTCTTATCTTCATGCCTCGGCATCTTGCCCTTCCACGATCCGGACCCGCTCCACGAACCAGGTCCACTAACAGGCCTCTTCTTGGTATACCCGGGTTTGACACTCCCGGAACCCGTAGGTAATTCTTTCTTGGTGCCTTTCCCACGGATTCTCTCCGTCATCTCAAGAGTATCCTCTAGAACTTGCGCTTTCCTTACCATCTCAGAATAAGTGGAAATCTCCATCGGTGCCAATTGGTTGATATAATGAAGCTTCAATCCATTGAGAAAGCACTTCGCCTTCATCTTCTCGGTGGAAATGAGATGAGTAGCATAACGAGAAAGCCGTGCAAATTGAGCCTCATACTCTGCCACAGACAAACCTCGCTGTTTCAAGGCCGCGAACTCTGCCGCTTTCTTCTCTTGCACTCTATTAGAAAAATACTTGCTGTTGAAGAGTTCTTCGAACTCTTCCCACATAACTTGCCGATCACCGAGAGTTGCCTTGATAGAATCCCACCAAGTACGTGCATCATGTTCCAGTTAAAATGTGGACAAAAGGACACGCTCCTGGTTGGTGCATTGCATAACTTCAAAGATTCTCCCCATCTCATCTAGCCAGTGCTCAGCTTGGTCAGGGTCAGTCGAACCAGCGAATCTAGGCGGGTTCATTCCGCGGAAGTTCCGGTATAGATCACCGGTGCCATGTGGTGCCGCTCCTGCCTGAGCTACTTGCTGAAGGGCCTGAGTAAGGCCTTGCACCGTACGCTGTAGGTTCCTCCATTCAGCACGATCAGCTGCCATCTACACGAGAAATAGATTACTTAGGTTTAATCAAGATAAATAATTACACGATTAAGAAACGATCTTAACCCAAGTTTCTACCCATTCTCACCAGGTCAGGTCCTAGACTTTTACAAGGTTAAGGATCTAATGCACCTAGACATGACCAAAAACTCGGTACCTGGCAGAGGTAATCGGTCCGAAGACCACTCGTGCAAGTGTGCGACCTTCCCGATAGGCGTAGCCTAACGTTCGGACAACACCTTTTGATATACCGATTATTGGGATGCAATGCAAGAAAACCTAAAACTTAAGAAAACCTAGGAATGTGGAACCTGGGCTCTGATACCAACTAAACTGTCACGCCCCGAACAAGGCGGAAATATCGGGACGTACAGTTAGGGACACGCTGGCAAGAGAGAGAACTAATCTAAAATAATACACAAGTGCTACAAGATGGAAATACTAAATGATCATTAACAAACCACAACTGATACAATAACCTCAAGTTCAACTTAATACAATTGGAATAGTCAACCACTAAAACTCAATAACATGACTGAGACTAAAAGCTCTCCAAAACACAACTAAAGAAAGATAACACACTACTAACACACTAGAACTGATACACTCAAGACATCACTCCTGCCCTTCCCCATCGGTAAGCGCGTCATCTGAAAAGCCTGGAAAGGGGGGAAAACACAACTATGAGCTGACGCTCAGTAGGAAATAACAGACAGGTATAAGTGATTAACAGTTTAATTACATTTTAAAATGTCATGCTACAAATGATAAAAACAATAAAAAGATAACGGTGATATCACGAAATAGAATCCAAAGATCTTGCAAGGTCAAGAAATATAATGAATAGAATAGTAAGACAAGAATTTACTACAGGAGATAACGATAAAAAGTTGGCCATATCAAGACAATTCAAGTCATGTCAAGCACGTATGTAATTTCATTTCCACGTCCATGTAATAAGTAAGTAAAGTAACCACAAGTACAGTATAGAACAGTGAAGAGTGGAAAGTGAAAAGTAGTGAAAGTAATGTAGAGAGTAGTGGAGAGAGTAGTGGACAGTCTTAGATTTAACACATGTCAAGTACTGATGCCAAATGCCACACCTAGTCATTCACCTCCCCGGGGGTACACGTAGTGTTCGGGCGCTCTTCCCAGGACCAGACCGAGCCCTTAATTGTTTGCCAGGCATTGATTTCTTTGGATCAAAGATCTCACGAATCTAGACTTCCATAGTTTATGGCCAGAATTCCAAGGTTTAAACTAAGTAGCAATAACAACTTCACGTAGGAAAGAGATTCATTTCCAGAATTTCAAGGTAAGTATAATCATCCAGGAGATCGAAACCAAGTCACAACAAGAGTTAATCGTGCTGCGCTACTGTAAAACAGTAGCAATCAAACAAGCTAATCAACATATTAATCCTAATCACCAAGTTAAGATATCATGATTAACCATTATCATTTGCATTAAGACAATTGCCAAGAAGCTGATTCAAGATGATAAGGCAAAGAACAACTCCCACAGGAGTGAAATAGAATGCATTAACAGAGATTTAGTTACACCATTAACCACTAATTATGTGGGTTTCTATTTAATCTTGTATGCATTGAAATGAAGATGATAAACAGTGTGTTTTTACACTAAGTTTGTATGTATGGACCAACGTTAATTGAAACTAAAAAGGGTACATGAATAGGTCATTAGTTCCTCAAAAATGTAGTTTTCAATGTGATTAGGTTGAATGGATTTATTCCCCAATGATCCGGATTGATCCCCAGGTCAAAAACATCATTAATGGGGTCATACAGGGCAAGGGCCGACCCATTGGGTCGACCCCTGGCATTCCAGGAGCCTTCCTGGGTGTGGGTCAACCCATTGGGTCGACCCCTCAAAAAAATAATACACAAGTGCTACAAGATGGAAATACTAAATGATCATTAACAAACCACAACTGATACAATAACCTCAAGTTCAACTTAATACAACTGGAATAGTCAACCACTAAAACTCAATAACATGACTGAGACTAAAAGCTCTCCAAAACACAACTAAAGAAAGATAACGCACTACTAACACACTAGAGCTGATACACTCAAGACATCACTCCTGCCCTTCCCCATCGGTAAGCGCGTCACCTGAAAAGCCTGGAAAGGGGGGAAAACACAACTATGAGCTGACGCTCAGTAGGAAATAACAGACAGGTATAAGTGATTAACAGTTTAATTACATTTTAAAATGTCATGCTACAAATGATAAAAGTAATAAAAAGATAACGGCGATATCACGAAATAGAATTCAAAGATCTTACAAGGTCAAGAAATATAATGAATAGAATAGTAAGACAAGAATTTACTACAGGAGATAACGATAAAAAGTTGGCCATATCAAGACAATTCAAGTCATGTCAAGCACGTATGTAATTTCATTTCCACGTCCAAGTGATAAGCAAGTAAAGTAACCACAAGTAGAGTATAGAATAGTGAAGAGTGGAAAGTGAAAAGTAGTAGAAAGTAATGTAGAGAGTAGTGGAGAGAGTAGTGGACAGTCCTAGATTTAACGCATGTCAAGTACTGGTGCCAAATGCCACACCTAGTCATTCACCTCCCCAGGGGTACACGTAGTGTTCGGGCGCTTTTCCCAGGACCAGACCGAGCCCTTAATTGTTTGCTAGGCATTGATTTCTTTTGATCAAAGATCCCACGAATCTAGACTTCCACAGTTTATGGCCAGAATTCCAAGGTTTAAACTAAGTAGCAATAACAACTTCACGTAGGAAAGAGATTCATTTCCAGAATTTCAAGGTAAGTATAATCATTAAGGAGATCGAAACCAAGTCACAACAAGAGTTAATCGTGCTGCGCTACTGTAAAACAGCAGCAATCAAACAAGCTAATCAACATATTAATCCTAATCACCAAGTTAAGATATCATGATTAACCATTATCATTTGCATTAAGACAATTGCCAAGAAGCTGATTCAAGATGATAAGGCAAAGAATAACTCCCACAGGAGTGAAATAGAATGCATTAACAGAGATTTAGTTACACCATTAACCACTAATTATGTGGGTTTCTATTTAATCTTGTATGCATTGAAATGAAGATGATAAACGGTGTGTTTTTACACTAAGTTTGCATGTATGGACCAATGTTAATTGAAACTAAAAAGGGTACATGAATAGGTCATTAGTTTCTCAAAAATGTAGTTTTCAATGTGATTAGGTTGAATGGATTGATTCCCCAATGATCCGGATTGATCCCCGGGTCAAAAACATCATTAATGGGGTCATACAGGGCATGGGTCGACCCATTGGGTCGACCCCTGGCATTCCAGGAGCCTTCCTGGGTGTGGGTCAACCCATTGGGTCAACCCCTCAAAAAAAAAGCTTCATGGGTCGACCCATTGGGTCGACCCCCTTCACTGGGTGCATGGGTCGACCCCATGGGTCGACCCCTACACTTCCAGAAGTGACGGGTGATTCCGTAAACCATGAAAACTCAATGATTTGGGGTCTAAATGAGTTGGGATTTTAACCAAATGCTCTAGGGTTCTTAATATACATAATAAGGTCATAAAACAAGAGATTGAAACAAGAAATTTGCTGAAAACTCAATCGAATCACAACCTATTTATGATGAATACATGAAGAACCTAGTTCTTGACATGCGTCTACTAAAACGTAGATTTCTCTCAATATACACAACGGAATTTGGGGCTTTTTATATCAAAAGAAAGCTAACTTAATGATGAATCCAACCATATACTATAAGCCATATGTGGATCAAGTTATCTAATCTAAAAACAGCCCGAAAATCAAGCTTCTACTTGAAGAACATAATATACATCAAATTCTAGACATGCTCTTACTAAAAATCAAAATTCTCCAAGTATGCTCAATGAAATTTGGGGCTTCCTACGTTAAATGAAAGCTAACAACATGCTGATTACATCATGTAAGTTAATTAGAGTTTGGTTGTTAGATCCTACCTCAAATCGGAGAGAGAAAACTCAAACCCTAGGATGAAGAACACTTGGACAGCACCTCACAAAAAGCTCGATTTCTCCACGAACACCTAATGAAAATTGGGGCTTTTGCCACCAATGGATAGAGCTCGATGAGAGGAACAATTTTCTATACTCATGATTAAGATTTGGTTGAGAATTCCTACCTCAATCGATGGATCAAAGAAGGATGAAGGAAAGCCAACGGCCTGCTGACCCACCTCCACAAATCGAGCTAGATCTCTCCAGATCTGAAACTTCAGCGAACCCCACAGTAGCCAAATGAAAGAAGACTCGTAGGGCTTCATTTTGATAGGTCATAGAGCTTCTGGAGCCTTCGGAATTGGGAGTATTCGCTGCTGCAAGCTACGTGTTTAGAAACGGCGCCGAAATCCTTGACTTGACCAAACTATGTCGGCAGCACGTTTTGGGGTTAGGTTTACCTCAAATTGATTGAGGGTAAATGTTCCTTACATTGTGGCCTTCCATTTGCCCTTGATTTCAGATCATTTGGTCGAGTATTGAGGTCGAATTTCGTGTTTTAAACTAAGGGTTAGGTATGGGTCAAAAGTGTGCACTTTTGGGTTTAAACTCTAAATAGATCTTACCACGGATTTACAATGGCCTAATGCCAGAAGGAAAAATTGTTATCTACATCGACCTAAATCTATTTACTATTTTTACAGATTTTTCTAAGGTAGTCGGATTATTACTTATACTATTCCGTAAATAATTAAATGTTAAGTTCGGAAAATTAAGTTCACTAATTCGGCATAATAAATGATTTTCTTAGGCTTAAATGTAGAAGACAAAGTTGCTAAACAAAATTAATTCTACAAGATGTGATTTTTGGGGATTTTTAGAAAATAGTAGAAAAATGACTTATTCTATTAATTAATTAATTAATCTAATTAATTTGGATAATTCTCATTAATTCGAATAACTTTAAATAAATTCCAAATAATTACAAATAACTTTCTAAATAAATTTCTAAAGAATTTGGGGTCTTACAGTGCATGTCTAGTTCAAATCATAAGTGAGGTCTGTGCATTATCCTAGTAAGGTCTGTGCATACTCTGGTAAGGTCTGTGCAAATCATATGTAAGGTCTGTGCATGTCGCAGTAAGGTCCGTGCATCCTCTAGTAAGGTCTGTGCAAATCATACGTAAGGTGTGTGCATTGTCCCAGTAAGGTCCGTGCATACTCTGGTAAGGTCTGTGCACGTCGCAGTAAGGTCTGTGCATGCTCTGGTAAGGTCTGTGCAAATCATAAGTAAGGTCTGTGCATGACCCAGTAAGGTCTGTGCATGTTCTAGTAAGGTCAGTGCACATGTGAGGCAGGTCTGTGCGGGTCCATGTAACGTCTGTGCACCTGTGGGTCTGCCTAGATTTCTAGGAACACGGAAAAGGAGAGTTTTGAAAGGGTATTTTATTTCAGAAAATCTGAGAAATTAGAAAATGACAGGGGGTAAGTTGGTAACCCAAAGTAAAAATTTCATGCTCACATAAATTCTTCACTTGTAGTTATGGTTCATTTTCTACCCATTTGTAGGGGTGATAGGTCGACATTTCCTTTGGACAAGTCGACACCCTGAGAACATTGGACAAATTTCCAGAAACGTAGAAAAAGAGAGTTTTGAAAGGTCATATTAATTCAAAAAAAAAATCTAAAAAATTAGAAAATGGTAGAAGGCTAAGTTAGTAATCCACTGTAAAAATTTCATGCTCATAGGAATTCAGTACTAGTGTTTATGATTTATTTTCTACGCATGTGTAACTTAGAAATAAATATGTTCTCTTCAGATAGTAACCTGAACGTGACTGTAAAGTATGTTTAGCCCATTAAACCCATGGAAAACATGTTTGTTATGATAACTATCATGCTAGTGAAGATAAGTAAGAATGTGAATGCCATGAGGGAAAACAGCAGCATTCCGTGAGGTAGGACTTCGGTCCCTTCTGCGGGACGGCGATACGTAACGCCGCGGAAGTAAAAGATCCCAAGGGACGGCGGTGCGTAACGCCCTTGTCAAAACCTATAGATTCGACTGGTTCGTTCTATGGGACGGCGATACGTAATGCCACAGAACTCGGGGGAGGGCGATACATAACGCCCTGTGCAGCAAGAGTCTAGGTGGGAGTTCACTCCCGAGTCTGCGCAGTACTCTTTCGTTCGTTTGTGTGTGTGGGGGCCTCTTGTGTTTGCGGCAGCTGTCCGGTTCCTTGCATGGCAAAAATGTGAATACTCATGGAAATGTGATAATGTTTAATTGCTTAATTACTGGGTTCTTGCTGCATGCTTGGGTACCTGTGGACGTGGATTTTTTTTCCTCTTATTTAAATCTTATCTGTTTATTATTTATTGATTTATTCGTTTGTTGGTTTATTGGCGTGCCAGTCACCGGGGTGACAATTTTATTGTGCGCTCGATCTGACATGGTCAGTCGATTGTGAAGTCCGAGTCGGGACCAGAAATCCGTCATACCCTGAACGCTATGATGTTAATTACGTCCTCCCTAAGGAGGACAACCCTTGATTAAACGCTAAGATAGGAGGAGGACATCGGTAAAGCCACATGCTCAAAAGAAACGGAATTCATTCGTTTGCAAGACGCTAAATGGATTAGACGAAGCAGGGGTTCGTTATCTTAGGGGATAGCTCTGACGGCATATTCCCACCAGCTTGAACTATGCCAAGTGGGGAATAGGAAACTACCCATGCGGTGGCAGAGTAGGATCCAGAAAAGATCGGGCATAATTGACCCGGAGTCCGAATGGGGACCGGCATGACATGGCACGCTCCATGTGGGTGCGATGGCACATCTATATCCCCCTTGGAGGGACCATCGGAGGGCATGCAAAGGCATAACTCCGTGGGCTGACGAGGTTGAGAGGGAGAACATCACAGTCACCCAATAGGATATGCATAAATTTCGACAACATGTCCGCTCAACTTGGATTATGCCAAGAGAGAATAGGTCATCATCCACGGAATGCCGGGATGACGACCGAACGATGATGGCCACCGGGCCCCGGGACATCGCTTGCATTTATGCCATCGTTTAATATCCCCTTGAAATCCCTCGGAACTCATGTAATGACATGGCCCTTTGGGTTCATAAGGGTGAAATCCGAATCGGGAATGAGGACTGTAGGGGAGGTCTTCCCCATTACTGTGTCTTCTCAAGGCATCCATGACGATCTCTGAACATCCCCGGGGCATATGTCTGAAGAAATCAGAAGGTTGATAGATGGCAGTGCAGAGAAGAGCCTCTGACTGGACTTCAATTGGCCAAGAAGGTGGGTCTCGGCATGGCTTTCTATCGGCCAGAGGAGGGTCTCGGCGGAGGTTTATTGCTTGGCCAAAGGGGGGACTCGGCGGTGGTTTCTTGGCTGGCCAAAGGGCCTCTCGGCGGGGGTTTATTGGTTCAAAAAGGGGGGTCTCGGCGGTGGCTTCCCGGCGCGCTCCTGGCCGCGCCGAGAAGGTGGTGCCGAGAGGCTTGCATGGAGGGGTTTGAATAGGCCTATAGGGGAGGGGGTCTCGGCGTGGAGCTTCCCGACGCGCTCCTAGCCGTGCCGGGAGCCTGGCGCCGAGAGGCTTGCATGGAGGCTCACGTGAAAAAGGTTTAAATGGTAGGGTTTGTCGTTTAGCTGGGGGAGAGGGCATCTCGGCAGGACAGCTCTCGACGGGGAATTTTGCAGGCCGAGAAGGTGGTTTTGCGGAAGGATTTCAGGGTTTGATTGCGGTACTCTGTCCGGGAGTTTCTGAGTTTTGTGGCTCAGAGTGAGACCAAATCGGGGGTGCAGGAGGAGGTTTCATGGATGCCTCTGCTAGAGGGATGCCAGGGAAGCTGAGAGACCAAATCATCAGGAGGAGGAGAGGCCATCGTTAGGGCCCTGAGTAGCTTTCATCTATCTGCTGCCAAACGTCTGGGGGGTCAAGAGATGGCTGTCTCTGATCCCCCAGACTAGCACAGTGGCATCGAAGAAGCAAAACGGCGATGAAAGAACCCTCGGCGTCGGGACTCCAGGTCTTAATCACTCAACGGTTAGAGTGAAGACCCAGGGTTGCGTTCATCTGCGGGTTCAAATACATCTTTTATAGCCGGCAATCCGGGAAACCAAGAGATTGATGTCTCTGGTTCCCGAACAGCACAAGAGGCTCGAGGGGAAAAACTCGAACGTATACGGAGGGCATACCATTGAGACAAGAAGGGAGAAGAGAATAGAACCCAACGACCCACTAAACAGGGGTGGGAGTTCTATCTTCATTCCTGCTCTAAGAACAGACTCAACTCTGAAGCTTGAATCGTTCTGCCCATGGGGCATTCAGACAAACAATACGCATGCGTATAGAGACAGGGGAAGCTCATATTGCCTAATATCCATCACGGCAACTGCATTTATTTCATCCCACTACCATTATTTACATCGACTGCAGGACTAAAGCCGAGAAAGATAAAGGGGAGCATCCGGGGGGCGGACAAAAAAAGAAGAGAATAGAAAAAAGAGAACAGGATAGAAGAATAGAAAAAGAATAGAGAGGGAGTCTTGCCGAGAGAGAGAAATTGTCACCCCGGTGACTGGCACGCCAATAAACCAACAAACGAATAAATCAATAAATAATAAACAGATAAGATTTAAATAAGAGGAAAAAAAATCCGCGTCCACAAGTCTGGCATGGTTAGTCGATTGTGAAGTCCGAGTCGGGACCAGAAATCCGTCATACCCTGAACGCTATGACGTTAATTACATCCTCCCTAAGGAGGACAACCCTTGATTAAACGCTAAGATAGGAGGAGGACATCGGTAAAGCCACATGCTCAAAAGAAACGGAATTCATTCGTTTGCAAGACGCTAAATGGATTAGACGAAGCAGGGGTTCGTTATCTTAGGGGATAGCTCCGACGGCATATTCCCACCAGCTTGAACTATGCCAAGTGGGGAATAGAAAACTACCCATGCGGTGGCAGAGTAGGATCCGAAAAAGATCGGGCATAATTGACCCGGAGTCCGAATGGGGACCGGCATGACATGGCACGCTCCATGTGGGTGTGATGGCACATCTATATCCCCCTTGGAGGGACCATCGGAGGGCATGCAAAGGCATAACTCCGTGGGCCGACGGGGTTGAGAGGGAGGACATCACAGTCACCCAATAGGATATGCATAAATTTCGGCAGCATGTCCGCTCAACTTGGATTATGCCAAGAGAGAATAGGTCATCATCCACGGAATGCCGGGATGACGACCGAACGAGGATGGGCACCGGGCCCCGGGACATCGCTTGCATTTATGCCATCGTTTAATATCCCCTTGAAATCCCTCGGAACTCATGTAATGACATGGCCCTTTGGGTTCATAAGGGTGAAATCCGGATCGGGAATGAAGACTGTAGGGGAGGTCTTCCCCATTACTGTGTCTTCTCAAGGCATCCATGACGATCTCTGAACATCCCCGGGGCATATGTCTGAAGAAATCAGAAGGTTGACAGATGGCAGTGCAGAGAAGAGCCTCTGACTGGACTTCAATTGGCCAAGAAGGTGGGTCTCGGCATGGCTTTCTATCGGCCAGAGGAGGGTCTCGGCGGAGGTTTATTGGTTGGCCAAAGGGGTGTCTCGGCGGTGGTTTCATGGCTGGCCAAAGGGCCCCTCGGCGGGGGTTTATTGGTTCAAAAAGGGGGGTCTCGGTGGTGGCTTCCTGGCGCGCTCCTGGCCGCGCCGAGAAGGTGGCGCCGAGAGGCTTGCATGGAGGGGTTTGAATAGGCCTATAGGGGAGGGGGTCTCGGCGTGGAGCTTCCCGGCGCGCTCCTGGCCTCGCCGAGAGCCTGGCGCCGAGAGGCTTGCATGGAGGCTCACGTGAAAAAGGTTTAAATGGCAGGGTTTGTCGTTTAGCTGGGGGAGAGGGCATCTCGGCGGGACAGCTCTCGACGGGGAATTTTGCACGCCGAGAAGGTGGTTTTGCGGAAGGATTTCAGGGTTTGATTGCGGTACTCTGTCCCGGAGTTTCTGGGTTTTGTGGCTCAGAGTGAGACCAAATCGGGGGTGCAGGAGGAGGTTTCATGGATGCCTCTGCTAGAGGGATGCCAGGGAAGCTGAGAGACCAAATCATCAGGAGGAGGAGAGGCCATCGTTAGGGCCCTGAGTAGCTTTCATCTATCTGCTGCCAGACGTCTGGGGGGGTCAAGAGATGGCTGTCTCTGATCCCCCAGACTAGCACAGTGGCATCGAAGAAGCAAAACGGCGATGAAAGAACCCTCGGCGTCGGGACTCCAGGTCTTAATCACTCAACGGTTAGAGTGAAGACCCAGGGTTGCGTTCATCTGCGGGTTCAAATACATCTTTTATAGCCGGCAGTCCGGGAAACCAAGAGATTGATGTCTCTGGTTCCCGAACAGCACAAGAGGCTCGAGGGGAAAAACTCGAACGTATACGGAGGGCATACCATTGAGACAGAAAAAGAGAAGAGAATAGAACCCAACGACCCACTAAACAGGGGTGGGAGTTCTATCTTCATCCCTGCTCTAAGAACAGACTCAACTCTGAAGCTTGAATCGTTCCGCCCATGGGGCATTCAGACAAACAATACGCATGCGTATAGAGATAGGGGAAGCTCATATTGCCTAATATCCATCACGGCAACTGCATTTATTTCATCCCACTACCATTATTTACATCGACTGCAGGACTAAAGCCGAGAAACATAAAGGGGAGGAACAGGGGGAGAATCATATGAATAATCGAAGCACTAAGACTTGGACTACTACATACGGAGAACAATGAAAAAGGAACGGCGAACATGGGGGGGGAGGGTGGAGCATTGACTCCTCTCCCTCCCCCTAGCAGCCCACCTGGAGCCTTTTATTCTTCTTTTCTTCTGCTTCTTCTCTTCTCTCAGCCGAGGGGGGGGGTCTCTCTCTCTCTCTCGGCAAGACTCCCTCTCTATTCTTTTTCTATTCTTCTATCCTGTTCTCTTTTTTCTATTCTCTTCTTTTTTTGTCCGCCCCCCGGATGCTCCCTTTCCTTTCGAACGAAAGGGGGGTTTTTATAGGCGCAGTGCTCCCACCTTCTTGGCATGGTCTTTTTCGGCGTGAAGAAGGCAGCTTCCCGGCGCGCCTCTTTCAATCGGGGAGGCCTCCCGGCGCCAAAGGGCATGGCTTCCCGGCGCCCCCCCCCCCTCATATGGGCTTTTGGGCCTTGGTGAGGGTATCTCGGCGCCATTCTCTGGAGCTCATTCGGCAGGCCCATTCAGGGCTTTTAAACTTTATATGCACCTCGACCTCTCTTAGTTCTTCAAATATATCTTCCAGAACCGAGGAAGGCCCTCTACTGGTGACATAGCTTCTATTGAGATAATTCATAGATTTTCATCAGTCTATAGACTCGGGTTTCATCGACATCGCCACCTGAATGATGACAAAGCCGGACATCATTTCATTAGCATCGTCACCCGAACGGTGACAAGACCGGACATCAGCTTTCTGAGAAGACTTCAGCCCGTTATATCACCCATGGAGATGGTTCCTCTTTCGTTTTGACTTTGCAAAAGCCTTTACAATCTTCATTTGATGGTTCTGGCTTCATCTTTATCTTTGCCCATATCACATCTGTCAATCAGTCGACATTCTGACTTGCTCTGACATATTATCTGTGGATTCTCAGCCGAGGCAGTAATACAGCTCTTATTGAGGTGTGCTAGGAGGTCTCATCAGTCAGGTGACTGCTACTTCATCAGTGCTACCGTCTGGCTGACGACGACACCGGACATCAGCCGGGTAGATGGTTGACGAGTTTCATCAGTAATCTTTCATTGCTGGTCTGCTCCTCTTTTCAATTTTTGTCTCCGCCATTGCTCATTTTTCAGGCGTCAACAAATCTGTACAGACCCTACGTCTGTCCTGATAAAACCCTCATACCTTGCCAAAGTCCCACCATGGTGAAACCTACGTTGATCGATTGGCGCACTGCCCGATCAATAATGAAACCTATCCGGCTTAGACCTTACGTCTATCCCGATGAAACCTATGAAATCTTTGCATTGGTATAAACCCAATACCGATGATGAAACCTGCTGTTGATCGATTGGCACACTGCCCGATCAACAATAAAACCAACCCAGTGTAGACCTTACGTCTATTCTGATAAGATTCATGAGATCCTTGCATTGGTATAAACCTAATACCGATGATGAAACCCACCTTTGATCGATGGGCACCCTGCCCGATCGACAAAGAAACCCGTCCTATTAAACTTACATCTCTTCCTGTTCCACCATGATGAAACCTACCATTGATCGATCGGCGCCCTGCCCGATCAATGATAAAAACCTACCCAGTCTAGATCTTACGTCTATCCTGATGAAGTCTATGAAATCCTTGCATCGGTATGAACCCAATACCGATGATAAGAGCAGTCACTAATGGAGCAGCACATCGTCTGATCCGTGCTGAAGTCCCAATTCAGGAAATATATATATGTATATATAAAAAAAAAATATGGTTAAAAATAGAGATACCCCGCCAGACTTGTTCGGATATCCCGGACAAGGGCAAAAATGGCCAAAACCCAGCTGTGGTGAAAACCCGAAAGGGCACTGCAGGCAAAATCGGGTACCCCGTCACGTGAAAACCCGAAAGGTCACGTGGGCAAAAGTAAGAGGGGGCTGGCTCCGGTGAAAACCCGAAAGGACACTTGGGTCAGTAATGTGGTAATTCAAAAGTTCCATGCCAGCCGGCATGCTACCTTCACCTCCCCTTCATTGATGAAACCTCCCGTCGGTCAGTCGGCTTCATTCCCCACTGATGATAAAACCCTCCCGAGGTAGACCTTACGTTTACCCTGATAAAACTCACATACCCTCTTTCAAACGTCCCACCGACAATGAAACCCATCACCATTCTGATGAAACCAACTGTTGATCGACCGGCACCTCGCCCGATCAATGATGAAACCCTGTCAGTCTAGACCTTTCATCTATTCTGATGAAACTTATAACACTTTCTTTGCATCGATATAAACCCAATATCGATGATGAAACCAACTGTTGATCGATTGGCACCCTACCCGATCAATGATGAAACCCTAGCCAGTTTAGACCTTTCGTCTATACTGATGAAACTCTTCTTTGCGTCGATATAAATCCAATATCGATGATGAAACCAACTGTTGATCGATTGGCACCCTGCCCGATCAATGATGAAACCTTATCCAGTTTAGACCTTTCGTCTATTCTGATGAAACTTATAAATCCCTTTGCATCGATATAAACCCAATATCGATGATGAAACCAACTGTTGATCGATTGGCACCTCGCCCGATCAATGATGAAGCTCTGCCAGTGTGGACCTTTCGTCTATACTGATCAAACCTATGAGGCTCTTTGCGTCGGTATAAGCCCAATATCGATGATGAAACCCGCTGTTGATCGACCGGCCCCTTGCCCGATCAATGATGAAACCCTATCCAGTTTAGACCTTACGTCTATTCTAAAATCCCCCTTGTATCGATATAAGCTCAATATCGATGATGAAGTCAACCATTGGCTGATCGGTACATCGCCCAGCCAATGATACAATCTGTCCAGTTCGTACTTTATGTCCGTCCTGATGAGAACCACATATCCTTTTCAATGTCCCACCTGCAATAGTCTCTACCCAGCCTAGACCATACGTCTACTCTGATGAGACCTCCTCATTTGCATTCCGGCAAATCGTCTTCCTTACGGCACACATGGCCAATAGGACGTTTGCTGCCACCAACAAAAATTCGGTCAAGCACCTCCTCGGATGCCGTCACGCGGTGGAGCGACTTCCCCACCCTTTCTCTGAAGGGGTGGACGCTCTCCTGCTGAACACGGGTAATCCGTATAAAGGTAGCTGAGACTGCCACTATCCCACATGAAGGAAATAACAACACATGATGCACGATGTACAGCCGATCGGGGCTCAAAACCGACAGATGCCAGATGTTCAGCCAATCAGGGCTTAAAACTGACAGATGTCAAATGTATAGCCAATCGGAGCTCAAAACCGACAGATGCAAGATATACAGCCGATCGGGGCTCAAAACCGACAGATGCAAGATGTACAGCCGATCGGGGCTCAAAACCGACAGATGCCAGATGTTCAGCCAATCAGGGCTTAAAACTGACAGATGTCAGATGTTTAGCCAATCGGGGCTCAAAATCGACAGATGCAAGATATACAGCCGATCGGGGCTCAAAACCGATAGATGCAAGATGTACAGCCGATCGGGGCTCAAAACCGACAGATGCCAGATGTTCAGCCGATCAGGGCTTAAAACTGACAGATGCAAAATGTACAGCCGATCGGGGCTCAAAATCGACAGATGCAAGATGGTCAGCCAATCAGGGCTCAAAACCGATAGATGCAAGATGTACAGCCGATCGGGACTCAAAACTGACAGATGCCAGATGTTCAGCCAATCAGGGCTTAAAACTGACAGATGTCAAATGTACAGCCGATCGGGGCTCAAAATCGACAGATGCAAGATGGCCAGCCAATCAGGGCTCAAAACCGATAGATGCAAGATGTACAACCGATCGAGGCTCAAAACTGACAGATGCCAGATGTTCAGCCAATCAGGGCTTAAAACTGACAGATGTCAAATGTATAGCCAATCGGGGCTCAAAATCGACAGATGCAAGATATACAGCCGATCGGGGCTCAAAACCGATAGATGCAAGATGTACAGCCGATCGGGGCTCAAAACCGATAGATGCAGGATGTACAGCCGATCGGGGCTCAAAATCGACAGATGCCAGATGGTCAGCCAATCAGGGTTTAAAGCTGATAGAAGTCAAAAGTGCTGTTGATCGGGGCCTAAAATTGACAGATGTCAGATGTGCCAATTGATCACGGTCCAAGCCAATAGATGTTCAACTGATCGAGGCTCAAGCCAAGAAGATCATGCCAGGATGAAATCCCAATATGGGGATACTGCCAAGCTATAACTGAAAGAATGAGTCAATAGCATTGAGCTAAAGATGCACCTACGGATACCATGCCGCTTATTCTGCACTTACGCCGTCCGCAGGTGGGGGGCATTTGTTGACGCCTAGAAAATGAGCAATGGCTGAGACAAAAATTGAAAAGAGGAGCCGACCAGCAATGAAAGATTACTGATGAAACTCGTCAACCATCTACCCGGCTGAAGCCCTTTCCGGCCAAGCTGATGTCCGGTGTCGTCGTCAGCCAGACGGCAGCACTGATGAAGTAGCAGTCACCTGACTGATGAGACCTCCTAGCACACCTCAATAAGAGCTGTATTACTGCCTCGGCTGAGAATCCACAGATAATATGTCAGAGCAAGTCAGAATGTCGACTGATTGACAGATGTGATATGGGCAAAGATAAAGATGAAGCCAGAACCATCAAATGAAGATTGTAAAGGCTTTTGCAAAGTCAAAACGAAAGAGGAACCATCTCCATGGGTGATATACCGGGCTGAAGTCTTCTCAGAAAGCTGATGTCTGGTCTTATCACCGTTCGGGTGACGATGCTAATGAAATGATGTCCGGCTTTGTCATCATTCAGGTGGCGATGTCGATGAAACCCGAGTCTACAGACTGATGAAAATCTATGAATTATCTCAATAGAAGCTATGTCACCAGTAGAGGGCCTTCCTCGGTTCTGGAAGATATATTTGAAGAACTAAGAGAGGTCGAGGTGCATATGAAGTTTAAAAGCCCTGAATGGGACTGCCGAATGAGCTCCAGAGAATGGCGCCGAGATACCCTCACCAAGGCCCAAAAGCCCATATGAGGGGGGGGGGGCGCCGGGAAGCCATGCCCTTTGGCGCCGGGAGGCTTCCCCGATTGAAAGAGGCGCGCCGGGAAGCTGCCTTCTTCACGCCGAAAAAGACCATGCCAAGAAGGTGGGAGCACTGCGCCTATAAAAACCCCCCTTTCGTTCGAAAGGAAAGGGAGCATCCCGGGGGCGGACAAAAAAAGAAGAGAATAGAAAAAAGAGAACATGATAGAAGAATAGAAAAAGAATAGAGAGGGAGTCTTGCCAGGAGAGAGAGAGACCCCCCCTCGGTTGAGAGAAGAGAAGAAGCAGAAGAAAAGAAGAAGAAAAGGCTCTAGGTGGGCTGCTAGGGGGAGGGAGAGGAGTCAATGCTCCACCCTCCCCCCCCCCATGTTCGCTGTTCCTTTTTCATTGTTCTCCGTATGTAGTAGTCCAAGTCTTAGTGCTTCGATTATTCATATGATTCTCCCCCTGTTCCTCCCATTTATGTTTCTCGGCTTTAGTCCTGCAGTCGATGTAAATAATGGTAGTGGGATGAAATAAATGCAGTTGCCGTGATGGATATTAGGCAATATGAGCTTCCCCTGTCTCTATACGCATGCGTATTGTTTGTCTGAATGCCCCATGGGCGGAACGATTCAAGCTTCAGAGTTGAGTCTGTTCTTAGAGCAGGGATTAAGATAGAACTCCCACCCCTGTTTAGTGGGTCGTTGGGTTCTATTCTCTTCTCCCTTCCTGTCTCAATGGTATGCCCTTCGTATACGTTCGAGTTTTTCCCCTCGAGCCTCTTGTGCTGTTCGGGAACCAGAGACATCAATCTCTTGGTTTCCCGGACTGCCGGCTATAAAAGATGTATTTGAACCTGCAGATGAACGCAACCCTGGGTCTTCACTCTAACCGTTGAGTGATTAAGACCTGGAGTCCCGACGCCGAGGGTTCTTTCATCGCCGTTTTGCTTCTTCGATGCCACTGTGCTAGTCTGGGGGATCAGAGACAGCCATCTCTTGACCCCCCAGACGTCTGGCAGCAGATAGATGAAAGCTACTCAGGGCCCTAACGATGGCCTCTCCTCCTCCTGAAGATTTGGTCTCTCAGCTTCCCTGGCATCCCTCTAGCAGAGGCATCCATGAAACCTCCTCCTGCACCCCCGATTCGGTCTCACTCTGAGCCACAAAACCCAGAAACTCCCGGACAGAGTACCGCAATCAAACCCTGAAATCCTTCCGTAAAACCACCTTCTCGGCGTGCAAAATTCCCCGCCGAGAGCTGTCCCGCCGAGATGCCCTCTCCCCCAGCTAAACGACAAACCCTGCCATTTAAACCTTTTTCACGTGAGCCTCCATGCAAGCCTCTCGGCGCCAGGCTCCCGGCGCGGCCAGGAGCGCGCCGGGAAGCTCCACGCCGAGACCCCCTCCCCTATAGGCCTATTCAAACCCCTCCATGCAAGCCTCTCGGCGCCACCTTCTCGGCGCGGCCAGGAGCGCGCCGGGAAGCCACCGCCGAGACCCCCCTTTTTGAACCAATAAACCCCCGCCGAGAGGCCCTTTGGCCAGCCAAGAAACCACCGCCGAGACCCCCCTTTGGCCAACCAATAAACCTCCGCCGAGACCCTCCTCTGGCCGATAGAAAGCCATGCCGAGACCCACCTTCTTGGCCAATTGAAGTCCAGTCAAAGGCTCTTCTCTGCACTGCCATCTGTCAACCTTCTGATTTCTTCAGACATATGCCCCGGGGATGTTCAGAGATCGTCATGGATGCCTTGAGAAGACACAGTAATGGGGAAGACCTCCCCTACAGTCCTCATTCCCGATTCGGATTTCACCCTTATGAACCCAAAGGGCCATGTCATTACATGAGTTCCGAGGGATTTCAAGGGGATATTAAACGATGGCATAAATGCAAGCGATGTCCCGGGGCCCGGTGCCCATCCTCGTTCGGTCGTCATCCCGGCATTCCGTGGATGATGACCTATTCTCTCTTGGCATAATCCAAGTTGAGCGGACATGCTGCCGAAATTTATGCATATCCTATTGGGTGACTGTGATGTCCTCCCTCTCAACCCCGTCGGCCCACGGAGTTATGCCTTTGCATGCCCTCCGATGGTCCCTCCAAGGGGGATATAGATGTGCCATCGCACCCACATGGAGCCTGCCATGTCATGCCGGTCCCCATTCGGACTCCGGGTCAATTATGCCCGATCTTTTTTGGATCCTACTCTGCCACCGCATGGGTAGTTTTCTATTCCCCACTTGGCATAGTTCAAGCTGGTGGGAATATGCCGTCGGAGCTATCCCCTAAGATAACGAACCCCTGCTTCGTCTAATCCATTTAGCGTCTTGCAAACGAATGAATTCTGTTTCTTTTGAGCATGTGGCTTTACCGATGTCCTCCTCCTATCTTAGCGTTTAATCAAGGGTTGTCCTCCTTAGGGAGGACGTAATTAATGTCATAGCGTTCAGGGTATGACGAATTTCTGGTCCCGACTCGGACTTCACAATCGACTGACCATGTCAGATCGAGCGCACAATAAAATTGTCACCCCGGTGACTGGCACGCCAATAAACCAACAATCGAATAAATCAATAAATAATAAACAGATAAGATTTAAATAAGAGGAAAAAAAATCCGCGTCCACAAGTCTAGCACGTCCGGCTTGACCTCCCTTGGGCAACCATTCATGTTTGCCCGGACACCTCCAATCATCATGGTCTTTCCGGAGTGCAGATAAGATTTCATATGGGGATACTGCCAAGCTATAACTGAAAGAATGAGTCAATAACATTGAGCTAAAGATGCACCTATGGACACCGTGCCGCTTATTCTGCACTTACGCCGTCCGCAGGTGGGGGGCATTTGTTGACGCCTAGAAAATGAGCAATGGCGGAGACAAAAATTGAAAAGAGGAGCAGACCAGCAATGAAAGATTACTGATGAAACTCATCAACCATCTACCCGGCTGAAGCCCTTTCCGGCCAAGCTGATGTCCGGTGTCGTCGTCAGCCAGACTGCAGCACTGATGAAGTAGCAGTCACCTGACTGATGAGACCTCCTAGCACACCTCAATAAGAGCTGTATTTCTGCCTCGGCTGAGAATCCACAGATAATATGTCAGAGCAAGTCAGAATGTCGACTGATTGACAGATGTGATATGGGCAAAGATAAAGATGAAGCCAGAACCATCAAATGAAGATTGTAAAGGCTTTTGCAAAGTCAAAACGAAAGAGGAACCATCTCCATGGGTGATATACCGGGCTGAAGTCTTCTCAGAAAGCTGATGTTCGGTCTTGTCACCGTTCGGGTGACGATGCTAATGAAATGATGTCCGGCTTTGTCATCATTCAGGTGGCAATGTCGATGAAACCCGAGTCTACAGACTGATGAAAATCTATGAATTATCTCAATAGAAGCTATGTCACCAGTAGAGGGCCTTCCTCGGTTCTGGAAGATATATTTGAAGAACTAAGAGAGGTCGAGGTGCATATGAAGTTTAAAAGCCCTGAATGGGCCTGCTGAATGAGCTCCAGAGAATGGCGCCGAGATACCCTCACCAAGGCCCAAAAGCCCATATGAGGGGGGGGGGGGGCGCCGGGAAGCCATGCCCTTTGGCGCCGGGAGGACTCCCCGATTGAAAGAGGCGCGCCGGGAAGCTGCCTTCTTCACGCCGAAAAAGACCATGCCAAGAAGGTGGGAGCACTGCGCCTATAAAAACCCCCCTTTCGTTCGAAAGGAAAGGGAGCATCCGGGGGGCGGACAAAAAAAGAAGAGAATAGAAAAAAGAGAACAGGATAGAAGAATAGAAAAAGAATAGAGAGGGAGTCTTGCCGAGAGAGAGAGAGACCCCCCCCCCCCCTCGGCTGAGAGAAGAGAAGAAGCAGAAGAAAAGAAGAAGAAAAGGCTCCAGGTGGGCTGCTAGGGGGAGGGAGAGGAGTCAATGCTCCACCCTCCCCCCCCCATGTTCGCTGTTCCTTTTTCATTGTTCTCCGTATGTAGTAGTCCAAGTCTTAGTGCTTCGATTATTCATATGATTCTCCCCCTGTTCCTCCCCTTTATGTTTCTCGGCTTTAGTCCTGCAGTCGATGTAAATAATGGTAGTGGGATGAAATAAATCCAGTTGCCGTGATGGATATTAGGCAATATGAGCTTCCCCTGTCTCTATACGCATGCGTATTGTTTGTCTGAATGCCCCATGGGCGGAACGATTCAAGCTTCAGAGTTGAGTCTGTTCTTAGAGCAGGGATGAAGATAGAACTCCCACCCCTGTTTAGTGGGTCGTTGGGTTCTATTCTCTTCTCCCTTCCTGTCTCAATGGTATGCCCTCCGTATACGTTCGAGTTTTTCCCCTCGAGCCTCTTGAGCTGTTCGGGAACCAGAGACATCAATCTCTTGGTTTCCCGGACTGCCGGCTATAAAAGATGTATTTGAACCCGCAGATGAACGCAACCCTGGGTCTTCACTCTAACCGTTGAGTGATTAAGACCTGGAGTCCCGACGCCGAGGGTTCTTTCATCGCCGTTTTGCTTCTTCGATGCCACTGTGCTAGTCTGGGGGATCAGAGACAGCCATCTCTTGACCCCCCCAGATGTCTGGCAGCAGATAGATGAAAGCTACTCAGGGCCCTAACGATGGCCTCTCCTCCTCCTGATGATTTGGTCTCTCAGCTTCCCTGGCATCCCTCTAGCAGAGGCATCCATGAAACCTCCTCCTCCACCCCCGTTTCGGTCTCACTCTGAGCCACAAAACCCAGAAACTCCGGGACAGAGTACCGCAATCAAACCCTGAAATCCTTCCGCAAAACCACCTTCTCGGCGTGCAAAATTCCCCGCCGAGAGCTGTCCCGCCGAGATGCCCTCTCCCCCAGCTAAACGACAAACCCTGCCATTTAAACCTTTTTCACGTGAGCCTCCATGCAAGCCTCTCGGCACCAGGCTCCCGGCGCGGCCAGGAGCGCGTCGGGAAGCTCCACGCCGAGACCCCCTCCCCTATAGGCCTATTCAAACCCCTCCATGCAAGCCTCTCGACGCCACCTTCTCGGTGCGGCCAGGAGCGCGCCGGGAAGCCACCGCCGAGACCCCCCTTTTTGAACCAATAAACCCCCGCCGAGAGGCCCTTTGGCCAGCCAAGAAACCACCGCCGAGACCCCCCTTTGGCCAACCAATAAACCTCCGCCGAGACCCTCCTCTGGCCGATAGAAAGCCATGCCGAGACCCACCTTCTTGGCCAATTGAAGTCCAGTCAGAGGCTCTTCTCTGCACTGCCATCTGTCAACCTTCTGATTTCTTCAGACATATGCTCTGGGGATGTTCAGAGATCGTCATGGATGCCTTGAGAAGACACAGTAATGGGGAAGACCTCCCGTACAGTCCTCATTCCCGATCCGGATTTCACCCTTATGAACCCAAAGGGCCATGTCATTACATGAGTTCCGAGGGATTTCAAGGGGATATTAAATGATGGCATAAATGCAAGCGATGTCCCGGGGCCCGGTGCCCATCCTCGTCCGATCGTCATCCCGGCATTCCGTGGATGATGACCTATTCTCTCTTGGCATAATCCAAGTTGAGCGGACATGCTGCCGAAATTTATGCATATCCTATTGGGTGACTGTGATGTTCTCCCTCTCAACCCCGTCGGCCCATGGAGTTATGCCTTTGCATGCCCTCCAATGGTCCCTCCAAGGGGGATATAGATGTGCCATCGCACCCACATGGAGCGTGCCATGTCATGCCGGTCCCCATTCGGACTTCGGGTCAATTATGCCCGATCTTTTCCGGATCCTACTCTGCCACCGCATGGGTAGTTTCCTATTCCCCACTTGGCATAGTTCAAGCTGGTGGGAATATGCCGTCGGAGCTATCCCCTAAGATAATGAACCCCTGCTTCGTCTAATCCATTTAGCGTCTTGCAAACGAATGAATTCCGTTTCTTTTGAGCATGTGGCTTTACCGATGTCCTCCTCCTATCTTAGCGTTTAATCAAGGGTTTTCCTCTTAGGGAGGACGTAATTAACGTCATAGCGTTCAGGGTATGATGGATTTCTGGTCCCGACTCTGACTTCACAATCGACTGACCATGTCAGATCGAGCGCACAATAAAATTGTCACCCCGGTGACTGGCACGCCAATAAACCAACAAACGAATAAATCAATAAATAATAAACAGATAAGATTTAAATAAGAGGAAAAAAAATCCGCGTCCACAAGTCTGGCACGCCCGGTGGGACAGGAAGACATGTAAGTTTAATAGGACGGGTTTCTTTGTCGATCGGGCAGGGTGCCCATCGATTAAAGGTGGGTTTAATCATCGGTATTAGGTTTATACCAATGCAAGGATCTCATGAATCTTATCAGAATAGACGTAAGGTGTACACTGGGTTGGTTTTATTGTTGATCGGACAGTGTGCCAATCGATCAACAGCAGGTTTCATCATCGGTATTGGGTTTATACCAATGCCAAGATTTCATAGGTTTCATCGGGATAGACGTAAGGTCTAAGCTGGATAGGTTTCATCATTGACCGGGCAGTGCGCCAATCGATCAAAGTAGGTTTCATCATCGGTATTGGGTTTATACCAATGCAAAGATTTCATAGGTTTCATCGGGATAGACGTAAGGTCTAAGCCGGATAGGTTTCATCATTGACCGGGCAGTGCGCCAATCGATCAAAGCAGGTTTCATCATCGGTATTGGGTTTATACCAATGCAAAGATTTCATAGGTTTCATCGGGATAGACGTAAGGTCTAAGCCGGATAGGTTTCATTATTGATCGGGCAGTGCGCCAATCGATCAACGTAGGTTTCACCATGGTGGGACTTTGGCAAGGTATGAGGGTTTTATCAGGACAGACGTAGGGTCTGTACTGGGTGGGTTTGATCGTTGATCGGGCAAGGTGCCGGTCGATCGATGAGAAGTTTATGGCGGGAGGTGAGATTTCTTTAGGATCACCACATTACTGACCCAGGTGCCCTTTCGGGTTTTCACCGGAGCCAGCCCCCTCTTGCTTTTGCCCACGCGCCCTTTCGGGTTTTCACGTGGCGGGGTACCCAATTTTGCCTGAGGTGCCCTTTCGGGTTTTCACCACAGCTGGGTTTTAGCCATTTTTGCTCTTGCTCAGAAAACCTGAACAAGACCGGCGGGGTATCTCTATTTTTAACCCCATTTTTTTTATTTTCATTCTTTTATTCTCTCTTCCCCTCTCTTTGGGAGGGTGACAAGTCGGAATGCCATTAGATCATGATGAGGAATGGCCTGGTTAGGGCGGAATGCCGCTATACCAAGAAAGGGTGTAGCTTGGCTAGGACTGGATGCCGCCAGACCAAGGGAAGGGTATATCTCGGCTAGGGCTGGATGCCAGTAAGCCAAGGAAAGGTAGCTCGGTTAGGGCGGAGTGCCACTAATCCAAGGAAGGGTAGCTTGATCAGGGCGGAGTGCCACTAGACCAAGGGAAAGGTAGCTCGGTTAGGGCGGAGTGCCACAAAACCAAGAAAAGGGTAGCTCGGCTAGGGCGGAGTGCCACTAAACCAAGAAAAGGGTAGCTCGGCTAGGGCGGAGTGCCACTAAACCAAGGCAAGGGTAACTTGATCAGGGCGGAATGCCACCAGATCAAGGCGGGTAGAGCTTATAGGGGGCGGAAAGCCACTAATTGATGTGGGGTAAACACCAACGCAAAGGAGAGTAGGGCTTCATCATGCAATTCAGACGGAAGGTCTGAACTGAAGTTCGTGGATGGCGGGCTTGGGTATGAAGCTGTTTGCCGGGAATGTATGTTTCATCATTAATGTTGCGGTTTTTAGCATTAATGCAAAGGAATAGAGTTTCATAATCTACCCAGACGAAAGGTCTGAATTGATTTATGGGATATGGATAGCAGCTCGGTCACGGAGCCGTTCACTGGAAATGTAGGTTTTATCGTTAATGTTGGGGCTTAACATTAACGCAAAGGAATAGGATTTCATAATATATCCAGACGAAATGTCTGAATTGATTTAAAGGATATGGATGGCAGCTCGGGCCCGAAGCCGTTCGCCGAAAATGTGAGTTTCATCGTTAATGTGGCTTTGATCAGCTGGGTATCTACATCTTTGCATACTCACTGATTCTATTGACTTTCCCTTGGCAATCTTTGAACATTGGTCGGCTTGAGTGCCGATGGTGGAATATTGATTTCTCTTGGTTGGCCATACTGGCAATCCATATTTGTGAGCATCTGTCATCCTGAATGCTGATGGTTAGACATCTCTAGCAGTCTAGAGGATCATCGGGCATCTATCAGTCAGGGTACCGATGGCTGAATGATTGACATATGTCGGCTAAGACGCCGATGGTTGGGCGAGCTTCCATCGTTCTTCATTGATTCATCATTCATTGTTCATTGCCATCTGGACTCCCATCATTTGGATGGTTCCTGACATCAGCAGCAGACGTGCAGTGTAAGAGTCTGTGATAGGATGGCCCTTGAAGGGTCAATGCTCTAGTTTTATTTCTCACCACAATAAGTGATCATTGCCCCTTTAAAGGGGTGAGCATGCCCGGCAACGGCCATGCATGCCGCCATTGGCATTTCATACATTTACCCCTAGAATGGGGAACCATGTATGTCTTACATCATTCTTCTGGCATACATTTGTCCCAAGAACGTGATACTATCAATATTTCTCATTGTTTGGCATGCATCTGCCCCTGGGATGGGATACCATTTGGAACTTCCATCATCTCATAATCATCATCTTTCTTCCTATTTTATTCTTCTTTCTTTCTTTTTTTTTTTTGATATGCATCCGCCTCCTTAAGCTGGGGTGTCATCTGTATCTTCCATCATTCCATCATTTTTCCCATTTTTTTTAATTTTTTTTTATGTGCATCGCCTCCCAAATGGGGGTACCATTTATATATATATTTTATTTCATCATCTCTTCTCTCTTTTCTTTTTTTTTTCTATTTTTTTTTATCCCCATGTGCCCCCAGGACGGGGTATCATCCATACCTTTCATCATTTTGTTTTGTTAATACATCTGCCCCTAGGAAGGGGTATCATTGGCATCCTTCATCATCATCATTTTTTTCTTCCTTTTTTTTTTTTCTTCTTCTTCTTCTTTTCTTTTTTTTTTTTTGGTATACGTCTGCCCCAGAGCGAGGTGTCATCCGTATTGAAAATGCCCTTTAGAGCGAATCGCTCTTTGGCGGGTGTGGTGCGGCCATATCGGCTGCCTTCTTGAAATTGAGCATTCGATGGGGACGCGGTGGGTCCACTTTATATCCCCCTATCTGCAGCTCACCTTTCTGTATCAAGCTTTCTATAACATCTTTGAAGACGTAGCAGTCCTCAATAGGGTGTCCGAGCATCTGATGGTACGGACAGAAGCGAGGCTCGTCTTTCCTTGCGGTTACCGGGCTTCTTTGGGGCCGGGAGTATGATCTTGCTGTGGTGGGTGACCCATTCGAATAGGACCCGAGTTTTTTCCTTTGGAAAGGAATAGGGTTTAGTCATTTTGCTTCTTAGGGAATGGCCTAGCTCGCCAGTCTTTGCTGACGAAGAGCTAGCCGCCTCCTTCGCCTTTTCCTTCTCGAGAGCTTGGAAGTCGGCAACGTAAATATCTTTATGCATTGGCTGTTCACCAGCAGGCTTGCTCTTTTGTCTTACGGCGGTAGCGGCCGGGTAATATTTCGCCAAAAAGGCCTCAATATCAGCCACAATCTCATTCAAGAGATCGAAGGACTTGACTTCGATGCCAATCAACCTTGTTAAGACTTCTGTCTTCAGGTTGCGCTTGCATATCTGGACAGCCTCCTCATGGTTTGGTGGGTGCCAACATCTGGCATAAAGGTCCTTCCATCGGTAGATATAATCCAGAGCAGATTCATCGGCCCTTTGTTTGGTCTCATACAATTCTGCCTTAGTAACTTCTCCCTTGGCAGAGTTGATTTTCATTGTTTGTTTCATATCTGGTTTACCCATCACTGCCGGAGCTGGTGAGTTTAAGTGCAAACCAGGCAGATGCAAACCCATTTCATTCAGCTTGCTCTGTAACACTTTGACTTCTTGTAGTTTTTTAGATAGCTCTGTCATCATGGCAAGGCCAAGAATGTTGCCCCCGGCCCTAATCCTAGGAGGGACTGGCGCCGGACGCGTCCAGGCTTTCAGAAATTAACATCTTGGCCCTCGTCCCCGCATATGGAGGAGGAGTGTGGTAGCATGCTTCTTCTTCTGGTAGCGGGAGGTGCCCAGGCTTCTTGCTGGTTTCATCATCAGGACAGGAGGCTGAAGCTTTGGCTTGCTCTGACCTTATCGGCATGAAGCATATCTCTTCATCATCCCCTTCGGAAGTCTGGCCATCGCCGGGTAAAACTGACAGCATGTTACAGGAGAAGACTTTGTCCCTCCTTGTGTTTGTTTGCATCTGCTCTTCCTTCCTTTCAGCGGTCGACATCTGCACCCATAACGGGTCATCTAGCACATCTGGCATTTTTGATTTATTTTTCATCTTATTCATCAGGCCTGGGGATTTGACGCGCTCCCACAGGATGGGCTCATCGGTGTCTGTTTCTTTTAACATTTCTTTGGGCGATTGCCGGTATAGAGATACCATATTGACTGCCCTTTTTAACTCAGGCAACTCATGCAGGCATGGAGGGTCCACTCTATACTCACCCAGTTCGAGTTCCCCTTTTTTAATCATTCTTTCAATAATATCTTTAAATACATAGCAATCTTCAATGGGATGACCCAATGCTTGATGATATGGGCAGAAGCGGGGGTCATCTTTTTTTTTGGTATCATCAGGTCTCTTTGGATCCGGAAGGACAATCTTGTCAAATTGGGCCGCCCATTCAAACAGGAGCCGAGTCTTTTCCTTAGGAAAGGAATAAGGCTTGCTCATCCTAGCTTGAAGAGCGAGGCCATCTTTCTGATCAGCCGGCCTAGTGGGAGGAGGGCGGACAACGCCTTTTTCTTTATCTTTTTGTTGCTCGAACATCTTGAAGTCTACTGTACTGACTTCTGCAGGCATGGGCCGTTTATCAGCCGATCTAGCGTTCTAGTACACAGCAGTAGCAACTGAAGGATTACTGGAGAGGAAGGCCTCGACCTCCGCCGCGGCATTGTTTAGTCGGTCAAATGACCCTATCTCTATCCCGATCATCTTTTCGAGAGTCTCCCGCCGAAGATTCTGCTTGCAAATCTGGACGGCGTCCTCGTGATGTGGAGGCTGCCTGCATCTCATGGCGAGGTTTCTCCATCTTTTTATATAATCCAGAGCGGTCTCATCCTGCTTCTGCCTTGTTGCATATAGCTCTGCTATCGTGATTTCCCTTTCCGTGACATGAAATCTGTCGCAGAATTTTCTCTGCATATCAGGCCAATCAACCACTGACCCAGCTGGCAGGCTTGAGTACCATTCAAAGGCCAACCCAGTGAGGGATGAGCCAAAGAACTTGAGTAGATAAGCTTCATCGACTGCTAGGTCACCCATGATTGTAGTGTAGTAGGCTATATGCTCCCTAGGGGAGCCTTGGCCATTAAATTTCTCGAACTTCGGCGGCTTACTGACGCCTGGGGGTAGTCTCTTAGCAGCATACTGGGGAGGATACGGTACCTTGTACACATCATAGGTACCAGCATTACCACCAGTCTTTTCTGACAGCTTCATTTCCATAATTCCTTCAATCATCTATTTGTGGGCCACAGCTGGATCTATATCTTCTGGGAAGAAGTGAGCTTGTTGCTGGCTGTGAGGAGTTGTCATCACAGTGGCGCGCAAGATGGGCGCGGTAGGCTGTGTCTGAGACACAGAGGGCTGAGCTGCTGTTTGCTGTGGAATAGGTTGGCTCGGTGTCTTGCCCTTATCAGCTAGGAGAGGGTTAGCTGGGATAGCCGTCTCTGCTGAGCTGGATGTCTGCCCCGTAGGTTCAGCTTGCTTTGAGACTGATGTAGCTTCATGTCTCTCATTGAGCTGCCTTCGGAGAGCACTGATCTTCTGCTGGTATCTTCTGAACATCATCTGGACCATAGGATCCAAGGCTGATGGGATTTACATATCTTCAGAAGTCCCTTCAACATCATCAATAAGGGGATTGTCCTCATCCTCTGTCGTCACCACATTGACTGTCATGGTGGTGATCTTGCGGGCTTCATCATATTTCTTCATCTTATGTTTTGCGGCCTGGCCTCTTCTTGTGACAGGACCAGGTCTAGTAGCCAACCTGAGTAGTTCATCTGGCCGAGTTGGTAGTATATCTTGCCCCCTGGCAAGTCCAGCCATGTTGCAGGCGAAGATTTGTATTTTTTCTCTCCGCCTGTAGACCTTTCTTTTCACCTGGTCGGGATATTTGAGCCAGTCAAAGACCGATATTCTTTCTTTGGCTTCTCCCCGGTACAGGTCTTCTTTGTCATATCCTGCCCTGAGACCTTCTTCATAGTGATTTGAATCGGAGGAAGAGGCTCCGATCATCGTTTCTCGAAGTGCTTCTTCTTTTTCTTCACCTCTGGTGCCCAAGGCACGGGATAGTCTTTGTTGACCGAGGGCAGAGCTCCCCAGGTAGTGGAAGTAGTCTTGGACTATCTGCTTCATCTCTTCAGAATTGTGCCTCTGTGGCTTAGGCCGGAGCATTAGTCTTTCCTGGCTTCTCTGCTGATAGGCCAGTCTTGTTACCTGAGCATTCAAATGCTCGGCTTTGGAATATTTGAACAAGTCGGCCTGTCTGGCACAGGCCCTCGGTCTTCTTGGGATGGCGACCGTGGATGGTTCGCTCATTCCCACATTGCCGTTTCGGCAGCAGTTGACAGCAGCATCACATTTCTTTCTTTGCCATCTTCTGCCCCCAGCCCTGGGACGGGTGACAGTAAGGTCTTCCTTCCTCTCATCCCTTCTGCCCCTCATCATGGGGCGAGCAGCAGTCAAATTTCTTTCTTCATCATTTCTCTCATCTCTTCTGCCCAAGGCTTTGGGGTGAGCAGCAACAGCATTTCTTGTCTCTTTTCCCTCTCTTCTTCGGCTTTCTGCCCTGAAGCGGGCAACAGCATCTTTAGCAGCCTTCTCCTCATCTCGAGCTGGAACCCAGCTCTGAATCCTTTTCGGTCGCCAGACCTGTTTGTATTTTGCTGGCTTGGGCGCCAGCGGCTTCCTCTCATCAGGCTCCCAATTGGCCTGCCTGGCGGCCAGAGTCTGGAATCTGTTGGTAGTGGGCACCATCGGGATGATCACGTCTGGCTTGACCTCCCTTGGGCAACCATTCATGTTTTCCCGGACACCTCCAATCATCATGGTCTTTCCGGAGTTGGAAAGATGACGGTCAACAGCATCATACCGGCTCCTCCGGTTGGTTCTTCTCCCCTTCTGAGCAGCAGCAGGGACCATGCCCCTTTTTTGGACATGATGGACGTAGCAGGCGACGGCCGTGGGGACCGTTTTCTCTGGTAACATATTCTTCTGGTCAGTGATCTTCACCGGGGCACTTGCAGCAGTGCCTTGCTCATTGTCATCGACCTACAGAAGGTCAGTGAAGACGACGCCCAAGTAGTTGGGCAGCCCAACGGCAGGCGGCATTGATCCGAATGTAAGAGGTATCGCCAGGTACCCCTCCTGAACGTGCATGTCAACCGGCTGCTTATCGAAGCATACGGACGCGATTTGTGTTGCCATCGTAGTTTCCTGAAAATAAGGAAGCACACGGAATCAGAAATTTGAGAGGGGCCTGCTGGGCCTCCTACCTTAGCGTAAAGATGAAGGGAGACTGAGTCCCACCGGGCGTGCCAGACTTGTGGACGCAGATTTTTTTTTCTCTTATTTAAATCTTATCTGTTTATTATTTATTGATTTATTCGTTTGTTGGTTTATTGGCGTGCCAGTCACCGGGGTGACAATTTTATTGTGCGCTCGATCTGACATGGTCAGTCGATTGTGAAGTCCGAGTCGGGACCAGAAATCCGTCATACCCTGAACGCTATGATGTTAATTACGTCCTCCCTATGGAGGACAACCCTTGATTAAACGCAAAGATAGGAGGAGGACATCGGTAAAGCCACATGCTCAAAAGAAACGGAATTCATTCGTTTGCAAGACGCTAAATGGATTAGACGAAGCAGGGGTTCGTTATCTTAGGGGATAGCTCCGACGGCATATTCCCACCAGCTTGAACTATGCCAAGTGGGGAATAGGAAACTACCCATGCGGTGGCAGAGTAGGATCCGGAAAAGATCGGGCATAATTGACCCGGAGTCCGAATGGGGACCGACATGACATGGCACGCTCCATGTGGGTGCGATGGCACATCTATATCCCCCTTGGAGGGACCATCGGAGGGCATGCAAAGGCATAACTCCGTGGGCCGACGAGGTTGAGAGGGAGAACATCACAGTCACCCAATAGGATATGCATAAATTTCGGTAGCATGTCCGCTCAACTTGATTATGCCAAGAGAGAATAGGTCATCATCCAGGGAATGCCGGGATGACGACCGAACGAGGATGGGCCCCGGGCCCCGGGACATCGCTTGCATTTATGCCATCGTTTAATATCCCCTTGAAATCCCTCGGAACTCAAGTAATGACATGGCCCTTTGGGTTCATAAGGGTGAAATCCGGATCGGGAATGAGGACTGTAGGGGAGGTCTTCCCCATTACTGTGTCTTCTCAAGGCATCCATGACGATCTCTGAACATCCTCGGGGCATATGTCTGATGAAATCAGAAGGTTGACAGATGGCAGTGCAGAGAAGAGCCTCTGACTGGACTTCAATTGGCCAAGAAGATGGGTCTCGGCATGGCTTTGTATCGGCCAGAGGAGGGTCTCGGCGGAGGTTTATTGGTTGGCCAAAGGGGGGTCTCGGCGGTGGTTTCTTGGCTGGCCAAAGGGCCTCTCGGCGGGGGTTTATTGGTTCAAAAAGGGGGGTCTCGGCGGCGGCTTCCCGGCGCGCTCCTGGCCGCACCGAAAAGGTGGCGCCGAGAGGCTTGCATGGAGGGGTTTGAATCGGCCTATAGGGGAGGGGGTCTCGGCGTGGAGCTTCCCGGCGCGCTCCTGGCCGCGCCGGGAGCCTGGCGCCGAGAGGCTTGCATGGAGGCTCACGTGAAAAAGGTTTAAATGGCAGGGTTTGTCGTTTAGCTGGGGGAGAGGGCATCTCGGCGGGACAGCTCTCGGCGGGGAATTTTGCACGCCGAGAAGGTGGTTTTGCGGAAGGATTTCAGGGTTTGATTGCGGTACTCTGTCCGGGAGTTTCTGGGTTTTGTGGCTCAGAGTGAGACCGAATCGGGGGTGCAGGAGGAGGTTTCATGGATGCTTCTGCTAGAGGGATGCCATGGAAGCTGAGAGACCAAATCATCAGGAGGAGGAGAGGCCATCGTTAGGGCCCTGAGTAGCTTTCATCTATCTGCTGCCAGACGTCTGGGGGGGTCAAGAGATGGCTATCTCTGATCCCCCAGACTAGCACAGTGGCATCGAAGAAGCAAAACGACGATGAAAGAACCCTCGGCGTCGGGACTCCAGGTCTTAATCACTCAACGGTTAGAGTGAAGACCCAGGGTTGCGTTCATCTGCGGGTTCAAATACATCTTTTATAGCCGGCAGTCCGGGAAACTAAGAGATTGATGTCTCTGGTTCCCGAACAGCACAAGAGGCTCGAGGGGAAAAACTCGAACGTATACGGAGGGCATACCATTGAGACAGGAAGGGAGAAGAGTATAGAACCCAACGACCCACTAAACAGGGGTGGGAGTTCTATCTTCATCCCTGCTCTAAGAACAGACTCAACTCTGAAGCTTGAATCGTTCCGCCCATGGGGCATTCAGATAAACAATATGCATGCGTATAGAGACAGGGGAAGCTCATATTGCCTAATATCCATCACGGCAACTACATTTATTTCATCCCACTACCATTATTTACATCGACTGCAGGACTAAAGCCGAGAAACATAAAGGGGAGGAACAGGGGGAGAATCATATGAATAATCGAAGCACTAAGACTTGGACTACTACATACGGAGAACAATGAAAAAGGAACAGTGAACATGGGGGGGGAGGGTGGAGCATTGACTCCTCTCCCTCCCCCTAGCAGCCCACCTGGAGCCTTTTCTTCTTCTTTTCTTCTGCTTCTTCTCTTCTCTCAGCCGAGGGGGGGTCTCTCTCTCTCCTGGCAAGACTCCCTCTCTATTCTTTTTCTATTCTTCTATCCTGTTCTCTTTTTTCTATTCTCTTCTTTTTTTGTCCGCCCCCCGGATGCTCCCTTTCCTTTCGAACGAAAGGGGGGTTTTTATAGGCGCAGTGCTCCCACCTTCTTGGCATGGTCTTTTTCGGCGTGAAGAAGGCAGCTTCCCGGCGTGCCTCTTTCAATCGGGGAGGCCTCCCGGCGCCAAAGGGCATGGCTTCCCGGCGCCCCCCCCTCATATGGGCTTTTGGGCCTTGGTCAGGGTATCTCGGCGCCATTCTCTGGAGCTCATTCGGCAGGCCCATTCAGGGCTTTTAAACTTCATATGCACCTCGACCTCTCTTAGTTCTTCAAATATATCTTCCAGAACCGAGGAAGGCCCTCTACTGGTGACATAGCTTCTATTGAGATAATTCATAGATTTTCATCAGTCTGTAGACTCGGGTTTCATCGACATCGCCACCTGAATGATGACAAAGCCGGACATCATTTCATTAGCATCATCACCCGAACGGTGACAAGACCGGACATCAGCTTTCTGAGAAGACTTCAGCCCGGTATATCACCCATGGAGATGGTTCCTCTTTCGTTTTGACTTTGCAAAAGCCTTTACAATCTTCATTTGATGGTTCTGGCTTCATCTTTATCTTTGCCCATATCACATCTGTCAATCAGTCGACATTCTGACTTGCTCTGACATATTATATGTGGATTCTCAGCCGAGGCAGTAATACAGCTCTTATTGAGGTGTGCTAGGAGGTCTCATCAGTCAGGTGACTACTACTTCATCAGTGCTGCCATCTGGCTGATGACGACACCGGACATCAGCTTGGCCGGAAAGGGCTTCTGCCGGGTAGATGGTTGACGAGTTTCATCGTTAATCTTTAATTGCTGGTCTGCTCCTCTTTTCAATTTTTGTCTCCGCCATTGCTCATTTTCCAGGCGTCAACAAATGTCCCCCACCTGCGGACGGCGTAAGTGCAGAATAAGCGGCACGGTGTCTGTAGGTGCATCTTTAGCTCAATGCTATTGACTCATTCTTTCAGTTATAGCTTGGCAGTATCCCCATATTGTGTTTCATCCTGGTATGATCTTCTTGGCTTGAGCCTCGATCAGTTGAACATCTATTGGCTTGGACCGTGATCAACTGGCACATCTGACATCTGTCGGTTTTAGGCCCCGATCAACAGCACTTTTGACTTCTATCGGCTTTAAACCCTGATTGGCTGACCATCTGGCATCTGTCGATTTTGAGCCCCGATCGGCTGTACATCCTGCATCTATCGGTTTTGAGCCCCGATCGGCTGTACATCCTGCATCTATCGGTTTTGAGCCCCGATCGGCTGTATATCTTGCATCTGTCAGTTTTGAGCTCCGATTGGCTATACATTTGACATCTGTCAGTTTTAAGCCCTGATTGGCTGAACATCTGGCATCTGTCGGTTTTGAGCCCCGATCGGCTGTACATCGTGCATCATGTGTTGTTATTTCCTTCATGTGGGAGAGTGGCAGTCTCAGCTACCTTTATACGGACGACCCGTGTTCAGCAGCAGAGCGTCCACCCCTTCAGAGAAAGGGTGGGGAACTCGCTCCACCGCGTGACGGCATCCGAGGAGGTGCTTGAACCAAATTTTTGTTGGTGGCAGCAAACGTCCTATTGGCCATGTGTGCCGTAAGGAAGACGATTTGCCGGAATGCAAATGAGGAGGTCTCATCAGAGTAGACGTATGGTCTAGGCTGGGTAGAGACTATTGCAGGTGGGACATTGAAAAGGATATGTGGTTCTCATCAGGACGGACATAAAGTACGAACTGGACAGATTGTATCATTGGCCGGGCGATGTACCGATCAGCCAATGGTTGACTTCATCATCGATATTGAGCTTATATCGATACAAGGGGGATTTTAGAATAGACGTAAGGTCTAAACTGGATAGGGTTTCATCATTGATCGGGTAAGGAGCCGGTCGATCAACAGCGGGTTTCATCATCGATATTGGGCTTATACCGACGCAAAGAGCCTCATAGGTTTCACCAGTATAGACGAAAGGTCCACACTGGCAGAGCTTCATCATTGATCGGGCGAGGTGCCAATCGATCAACAGTTGGTTTCATCATCGATATTGGGTTTATATCGATGCAAAGGGATTTATAAGTTTCATCAGAATAGACGAAAGGTCTAAACTGGATAAGGTTTCATCATTGATCGGGCAGGGTGCCAATCGATCAGCAGTTGGTTTCATCATCGATATTGGGTTTATATCGACGCAAAGAAGAGTTTCATCAGCATAGACGAAAGGTCTAAACTGGCTAGGGTTTCATCATTGATCGGGCAGGGTGCCAATCGATCAACAGTTGGTTTCATCATCGATATTGGGTTTATATCGATGCAAATAAAGTGTTATAAGTTTCATCAGAATAGATGAAAGGTCTAGACTGACAGGGTTTCATCATTGATCGGGCGAGGTGCCGGTCGATCAACAGTTGGTTTCATCAGAATGGTGATGGGTTTCATTGTCGGTGGGACGTTTGAAAGAGGGTATGTGAGTTTTATCAGGGTAAATGTAAGGTCTACCTCGGAAGGGTTTTATCATCAGTGGGGAATGAAGCCGACTGACCGACGGGAGGTTTCATCAATGAAGGGGAGGTGAAGGTAGCATGCCGGCTGGCATGGAACTTTTGAATTACCACATTACTGACCCAAGTGCCCTTTCGGGTTTTCACCGGAGCCAGCCCCCTCTTGCTTTTGCCCACGTGCCCTTTCGGGTTTTCACGTGGCGGGGTACCCGATTTTGCCTGCAGTGCCCTTTCGGGTTTTCACCACAGCTGGGTTTTGGCCATTTTTGCCCTTGTCCGGGATATCCGAACAAGTCTGGCGGGGTATCTCTATTTTTAACCCCATTTTTTTTATTTATATATACATATATATATTTCCTGAATTGGGACTTCAGCACGGATCAGGCGATGTGCTGCTCCATTAGTGACTGCTCTTATCATCGGTATTGGGTTCATACCGATGCAAGGATTTCATAGGCTTCATCAGGATAGACGTAAGGTCTAGACTGGGTAGGTTTTTATCATTGATCGGGCAGGGCGCCGATCGATCAATGGTAGGTTTCATCACGGTGGGACAGGAAGAGATGTAAGTTTAATAGGACGGGTTTCTTTGTCGATCGGGCAGGGTGCCCATCGATCAAAGGTGGGTTTCATCATCGGTATTAGGTTTATACCAATGCAAGGATCTCATGAATCTTATCAGAATAGACGTAAGGTCTACACTGGGTTGGTTTTATTGTTGATCGGGTAGTGTGCCAATCGATCAACAGCAGGTTTCATCATCGGTATTGGGTTTATACCAATGCCAAGATTTCATAGGTTTCATCGGGATAGACGTAAGGTCTAAGCCGGATAGGTTTCATCATTGACTGGGCAGTGTGCCAATCGATCAAAGCATGTTTCATCATCGGTATTGGGTTTATACCAATGCAAAGATTTCATAGGTTTCATCGGGATAGACGTAAGGTCTAAGCCGGATAGGTTTCATCATTGACCGGGCAGTGCGCCAATCGATCAAAGCAGGTTTCATCATCGGTATTGGGTTTATACCAATGTAAAGATTTCATAGGTTTCATCGGGATAGACGTAAGGTCTAAGCCGGATAGGTTTCATCATTGACCGGGCAGTGCGCCAATCGATCAAAGCAGGTTTCATCATCGGTATTGGGTTTATACCAATGCAAAGATTTCATAGGTTTCATCGGGATAGACGTGCGGTCTAAGCCGGATAGGTTTCATCATTGACCGGGTAGTGTGCCAATCGATCAAAGCAGGTTTCATCATCGGTATTGAGTTTATACCAATGCAAAGATTTCATATGTTTCATCGGGATAGACGTAAGGTCTAAGCCGGATAGGTTTCATCATTGACCGGGCATTGCGCCAATCGATCAAAGCAGGTTTCATCATCGGTATTGGGTTTATACCAATGCAAATATTTCATAGGTTTCATCGGGATAGACGTAAGGTCTAAGCCGGATAGGTTTCATCATTGACCAGGCAGTGCGCCAATCGATCAACGTAGGTTTCACCATGGTGGGACTTTGGCAAGGTATGAGGGTTTTATCAGGACAGACGTAGGGTCTGTACTGGGTGGGTTTGATCGTTGATCGGGCAAGGTGCCGGTCGATCGACGAGAAGTTTATGGCGGGAGGTGAGGTTTCTTTAGGATCACCACATTACTGACCCAAGTGCCCTTTCGGGTTCTCACCGGAGCCAGCCCCCTCTTGCTTTTGCCCACGCGCCCTTTCGGGTTTTCACGTGGCGGGGTACCCGATTTTGCCTGAGGTGCCCTTTCGGGTTTTCACCACAGTTGGGTTTTAGCCATTTTTGCTCTTGCTCAGAAAACCTGAACAAGACCGGCGGGGTATCTCTATTTTTAACCCCATTTTTTTTTATTTTCATTCTTTTATTCTCTCTTCCCCTCTCTTTGGGAGGGTGACAAGTCGGAATGCCATTAGATCATGATGAGGAATGGCCTGGTTAGGGCGGAATGCCGCTATACCAAGAAAGGGTGTAGCTTGGCTAGGACTGGATGCCGCCAGACCAAGGGAAGGGTATATCTCGGCTAGGGCTGGATGCCACTAAGCCAAGGAAAGGTAGCTCGGTTAGGGCGGAGTGCCACTAATCCAAGGAAGGGTAGCTTGATCAGGGCGGAGTGCCACTAGACTAAGGGAAAGGTAGCTCGGTTAGGGCGGAGTGCCACTAAACCAAGAAAAGGGTAGCTCGGCTAGGGCGGAGTGCCACTAAACCAAGAAAAGGGTAGCTCGGCTAGGGCGGAGTGCCACTAAACCAAGGCAAGGGTAACTTGATCAAGGCGGAATGCCACCAGATCAAGGTGGGTAGAGCTTATCGGGGGCGGAAAGCCACTAATTGATGTGGGGTAAACACCAACGCAAAGGAGAGTAGGGCTTCATCATGCAATTCAGACGGAAGGTCTGAACTGAAGTTCGTGGATGGCGGGCTTGGGTATGAAGCTGTTTGCCGGGAATGTATGTTTCATCATTAATGTTGGGGTTTTTAGCATTAATGCAAAGGAATAGAGTTTCATAATCTACCCAGACAAAAGGTCTGAATTGATTTATGGGATATGGATAGCAGCTCGGTCACGGAGCCGTTCACTGGAAATGTAGGTTTTATCGTTAATGTTGGGGCTTAACATTAATACAAAGGAATAGGGTTTCATAATCTATCCAGACGAAAGGTCTGAATTGATTTAAAGGATATGGATGGCAACTCGGGCCTGAAGCCGTTCACCGAAAATGTGAGTTTCATCGTTAATGTGGCTTTGATCAGCTGGGTATCTACATCTTTGCATACTCACTGATTCTATTGACTTTCCTTTGGCAATCTTTGAACATTGGTCGGCTTGAGTGTCGATGGTGGAATATTGATTTCTCTTAGTTGGCCATACTGGCAATCCATATTTGTGAGCATCTGTCATCTCGAATGCTGATGGTTAGACATCTCTGGCAGTCTAGAGGATCATCGGGCATCTATCAGCCAGGGTACCGATGGCTGAATGTCACGCCCCGACGCGGAATACCGGGACGTACAATCAGAAACACGCTAGCACAAAAATTAAGTTCTAAAACTGCTCAATGGAATAGAAGGATTCTAATCTTCTTATTACAATATTCAACTGATTAAACATAACTTCCAAACTCATTAATACATCACCTGATCTAATACAGAATTAGAACACTAATGCAACACTAAAGGTAATAACTGGAAATACTACGGTGCCAACATGGCAACCTAGATGGAGGCACACTCTAGTAGCACTCAAATCACTCCCCGTCCGAGTGAACGTCACCACCTGAGTAACATGGAAAAGGGGGAAAACAATACTATGAGCCAATGCTCAGTAGGTAATAACAGGCAAGTGTAAGTGATTAATGATTTAATTACATGTTATATGAAATGATAACAAGGAGAAAGATAACAAGAGCAAGAACACTGTAATAAGATCTTGCAAAGTCAAGAATCAAGAGATAACAATTAATGCAAGGACAAGAACTTTACTATGAACAAGTAAGAACAAGAACAAGTGTAGAAATAATAATTTGGCCAGTAAGCAAGTATATCACGCATGTAACATTTCCACTTTCAAGTAATAGCAAGTAGAGTAATCACAAGTAAATCATAGAACAGGAAAAAGTGGAAAGTGTAAACTAGTAGAGAGTAGTGGACAGCCCCTAGATTAATCACATGTCAAGTACTGGTGCCAATGCCACACCTAGTCAACCACCTCCATGGGGATACAAGTAGTGTTCGGGTGCTCCTCCCAGGACTAGACCAAGCCCTTATTTGTTTGCCAGACATTGATTTATTTGGATCACAAGATCCCACGAATCTAGACTTCCACATTTCATGGCCAATAAATTTCAAAGAACAAGCTATCAAGTAATAAGCACAGATCTGATTGAATATCGAAATAACAAGAAGTATAGAGAATTCAACTTTGGCATAATGTTTAACGACATATCGAGTCGTGGAAACCAAGAATGAAAGGGTAAGTAGGAAAATGCAATAATTAGATCATTCTTAGTTCCATGGTTAAACATTTTATTCTGTTGGTTAACAAGTTTTCAGGCTGTTAAGAATTCAAGCTAAATTTAACCCGATTACATTTTCATAAACTCAAATGTTTAACATGATAATTATACGTTCAAGTTCAATTGCATGATTACACTTATAACAAAACCAATTACATGCTGTGGGTAGCTAACCAATTGATAAAAACACTAAGGATTCCAACAAGGACTCAGTACGTGGCGGAGGTAATCGATCCGAAGATCACTCGCGCAAGCGTGCGACCATCCCGATAGGCGTAGCCTAACGTTCGGACAACACCTTTTGATATACTGGAGCCTTGAGGGATAAAAATTAACTTACTGCATTCAGAAATAAGAATATACAATAATCTGATAGAAATAAGATAGCTAACGGCTCAAAAATGAAATTCTGTGTATTAACGCGCTATACCCAGGTAGCGCGTTTATCAAGAACGTGCTATGGAAGTATAGCTCGTTCAAGACAGGGCCAGAAACCATTTTAATTTGAAAACTGGATAAACACAGGGGTTCTACAAGTTAATATACGTATAACTTAACTTATAAGTAACTGCAGGGACTTAATATAGTTTGAAAAACATGTCAGAAACGTTCTGTTTTAACCCCTGGAAGATCGGGGTCAACAGGAAGAAGGCGCTATATGTCCCTAGCGCGACCTGAAGAACGCGCTAGGAAAACATAGCACGTTCTGGACCAGGAAACTAAATGCATAAAATTTGAAATCTAGATTAACAGGTGGGGTACTAACTATTAGTACTACTCAATTAGCATCTGAACTACGTAAAAATATTATAAGTATATTGTGAAAACATTCAGAAGCTAATCATCATAATTCTGGAATCAAAGATTTAAAATTCTGGAATCAAAGAATATCGGGAACTAAAAAGAACATGAAAACCCTTTTGATTAATTTGAAAACTGGACAAAGATGTTTTCTAACTGAACATACGTCTTATATAGCATCTTACAGCAACCATATAACATCTTACAGAATTATAATTTGCATCAGAGGGCTTACGACTCGACCCCTCAAGCGATTGGGGTATGAAGCATGTCGCGCCATAGGGCCATAGCGCCTTAATGAAGAACGCGCTAGGTAAAGCTAGCGCGATCCCAAAAATCTGAATATATTAAATTTTAAGGTTTGAACGTGTTCTGTCAGGGCTGGGGGTCTACAAGATTGCGCTATATCGGGCTAGCGCGTTAAAGATCGCGCCCCTGGTACATAGCGCCTTAACGAGCAGAGAACGGGATTCAAGATCCCTTGATTAGAATCAACATAACTCCTCTGTTTCTTCATGGAATTAAGCAAACGAGATATCAATGGAAAGACAGGAAAGAGATAAACAAGATGCCATGCTTAATTTCATGTTTAGCCTGTGATTAGTCACGGGGATTCAAGCTTAGACTAAAAGGGCTCACTTAAACCTAACAAGAACATAAGCTTGCTAAAACGAGAAATTAACCTAGCATGGTTGATAAAAATTAGGGCTTTCTACGTAGGAAGGAAGCTAACAAGATGAGGATTCCATTCATATATAACAATAAGGTTTAGGTCTGTTAAAACCTACCTCAATTGAAGATCTAAACTTCAGCAAATAAGAAAACCCACGAACTAGAAGAATATCCTCCAAAGATCGCTTGATATCTCCCTCAATACTCTATAAAATTTAGGGCTTTCAGTCCCAAACGATAGATCTCGTCAAGCAGATCAAGATACTATATTTACATGCTTCATTTGGTGAAGGGTACCTACCTTAATCAAGGATCAAAGAGTTGGATGAAGAAGAACCAAGAACGAAGAACACCTTCCACTAAATCGCCGAATACTCCCAGATCTGGACTCCTCGTCGATTGACCCAGCTACCAAATGAAACTAGACTCTTTAAGCTTTCTTTTAATACCTAATACACCTTCTGGATCCTTCCAGGAAGGGTGAATTTCGAGCTAGAAGAGACGTGTAACTTACGCCGCCGAAATGCTTGACCTCGATCAAACTCATCTAATCACTTCTATCCTGGTTAATTTTACACGAAATTGGTTAAGGGTTATTAAACTACCAATCAATACCTTTCATTTGCCTCTAACCTCATCGAATTTAATTAAGGAATGAGTTCTAATTTCATGTTTTAAGGTGTAGGTTACTATAGAAGTTACTATTGGGGGTTGGTGGATTCTAATCCCAATTAAACTCTAGATTTGACCAGGTTAACGATTTTATTAGGGTTAATCATAGAAGAAAAGTTTGTTAAGCAAATGATCAGCTACCCAATTACCATTTTTCGAGATTTTAATACGGTCAACTAAATTCCACTTCACTATTCATTTATTAATAAAATATTAAATTCGAAATTCAAATTCCAAATTCCCTCTTTTAATTTCATTTTCATTCCAAATCAATTGCATTTATGTTTTATTTCATTCATACCTTATTTTAATTTGGATCACATTTCATTTTCATTTCAATTTAAATTTTTAATGGTTTATTTCCATTTCTATTCATTTATTAATTCAACTTAATTCAAATAAATTCTTAAAAATTCCAATTTGAACAGGAAATATTAATAAAAATTACTAATTAAATACGGGGTATTACACCCTCCCCTACTTAAAAGAATTTGGTCCTCCAAATTCACTGCATTAAGATGCGAAAATAAAAGAATCTGCTCACCTAGAAAAGGTCGGGATACCGCTTCCTCATCACCTCTTCGGATTCCCAGGTAGCTTCTTCCGCTCCACGCCGACTCCATTGTACCTTGACCATAGGTATAGCTCGACTCCGGAGTTGCTGCTGCTTCCGGTCCAAAATCTTTATTGGTCTTTCCTCATAGGTCAGATCCTCCTTCAGTTCAAAGTCCATATGTTGAATAACATGAGTGGGGTCGTACACATACTTCCGCAACATAGAAATATGGAAGACATTGTGCACGCCAGATAACTGAGGCGGTAATGCCAATCGATAAGCCACTTCTCCCACTCTATCTAGAATCTCAAACGGGCCAATATACCTCGGACTCAGCTTGCCACGAATACCAAATCTGCGAATCCCTCTCGAAGGAGAGACCTTTAAAAACACATGGTCACCTACTTGGAATTCCAATGCCCTTCTTCTATTATCGGCATAACTCTTCTGTCTTGACTGAGCCACTTGTAACCGATCTCGGACAATACGGATGTTCTGTGATGATTCCGAGATAAGATCCGGTCCAAGCCATTGCTTTTCGCCCACCTCGTCCCAACACAACGGGGATCGACAGCTTCTTCCATACAAAGCTTCAAATGGGGCCATCTGAATACTAGACTGATAGCTGTTATTGTAGGCGAATTCAACCAATGCCAAATGCTCATTCCAATTACCACCGAAGTCAATCATACATGCTCTCAGCATATCCTCCACTATCTGGTTAGTTCTCTCCGTCTGCCCATCTGTCTGTGGATGGAATGCCGTGCTGAAATTCAAACGAGTACCTAAAGACTCTTGCAGTCCCTTCCAGAAATGAGAAGTGAATCTAGGGTCTCGATCAGATATTATATTCACTGGAATACCATGCAATCTCACCACTTCCTTTATATACAGAGCTGCTAGAACATCAACTGTCCATTTAGATTTAATGGACAAGAAATGGGCTGACTTTGTCAGTCTGTCGACGATTACCCAAATTGCATCAAAACCACCACGAGTTCTAGGCAGTCCCATGATAAAATCCATGCCAATACTCTCCCACTTCCATTGGGGTATATCGAGTGGTTTCAATTTCCCTGCCGGTCTGAAGTGCTCGGCCTTGACTTGCTGACATACCAGGCATCTACTCACAAAATCTGCCACTTCTCTTTTCATATTCGGCCACCAAAAGGATCTTTTCAAGTCTTTGAACATTTTAGTGCCTCCAGGATGAATCGTGTATTTAGATCTATGGGCTTCTTCCAGAATCTTGTTCTTGATCTCAGCTACGTCAGGTATACACGTTCGTCCTTGAAATAGAAGTCTTCCATCGTCGAAATCAGGAAATCCGGTCTGCTGCTCAATTTTCCCTTGATCTCCACCAGTTCAGGATCATTATCTTGCAAAGACTTGATCTCCATTAATAATTCAGGCTTAAGTTGAATCTGAGCAATCAAAACCCGATCATTGTCAATATTAAGATCCAGACTAGATAACTGTTCCAGTAACTTCCACTCTTGCATCATCAAACTGGATAACTTTGCTACAGGCTTCCGGCTCAATGCGTCTGCCACCACATTACCTTTACCAGGGTGATACTCAATAGAGAAGTCAAAGTCCTTCAAATATTCCAGCCATCTGCGCTGTCGCATATTGAGTTCTTTCTGAGAGAACAAATACTTCAAACTCTTGTGATCTGAGAATACCGTGAAAGATTCTCCATACAAGTAATGTCTCCAAATCTTCAAAGCAAAGACAACAGCTGCCAATTCCAAATCATGAACAGGATAGTTCTCTTCATGCTTCCTCAACTGCCTGGAAGAATAAGCAATTACCTTCCCATGCTGCATAAGCACACAGCCTAGACCAATTCCAGATGCATCCGTATAGACCACAAAACCTCCTTCACCAGAAGGTAAAGCCAAAACAGGTGCCGTAGTCAAGCAGTCCTTCAAAATCTGAAAACTTCGTTGACAATCTTCTGACCATTCGAACTTGTTCTCCTTGCGGGTTAATCTAGTAAGAGGTACCGCAATCTTGGAGAAATCTTGAATGAATCTGCGATAATAGCCTGCCAGGCCTAAGAAACTTCTGATCTCGGTCACACTAGTAGGCTGTTCCCAATTCTTCACTGCTTCCACTTTAGAAGGATCAACAGAAATACCTTCCTTGGTAATAATATGCCCTAAAAAGGACACCTCTGGCAACCAGAAATCACACTTACTGAACTTGGCATATAACTGATGGTCTCTTAATAACTGCAGTGCCAATCTCAAGTGTTCGGCATGCTCTCCTTCACTCTTGGAATAGATCAAGATATCATCAATGAATACCACGACCCATTGATCAAGATAGGGTCTAAACACACTGTTCATCAACTGCATAAAAGCTGCCGGTGCATTCGTTAATCCAAAGGGCATAACGACAAATTCGAAATGACCATACCTGCTGCGGAAAGCCGTTTTAAAGATATCCTCTTCCTTAATCCGCAACTGGTGATATCCCGATCGAAGATCGATCTTAGAAAAGAATTGAGCTCCCGCTATCTGGTCAAATAATTCATCAATCCTCGGCAATGGGTACTTATTCTTGATAGTCAACTGATTCAATTGCCGATAATCGATGCACAGCCTCATCGAACCATCCTTCTTCCGAACAAATAATACAGGGGCTCCCCAAGGGGAAGTACTAGGGCGAATGAAACCCTTCTCAAGTAACTCCATCAATTGCTGCTTCAATTCTCTCAACTCCGCAGAAGACATACGATAAGGAGCTTTAGAGACAGGAGAAGAACCCGGAATAACATCAATGGAGAAGATAACTTCCCTCTCAGGCGGAAGTCCAGGTAGTTCCTCAGGAAATATATCGAGAAATTCACGGACAACAGGGATATCTTGAATCTCCACTTGCTGCTCTGGAGTAGCATAGACAAAGGCTAGAAATGCCTCGCAACCTCGCCTCATCAGTTTATCAGCACGAAGGGCCGAAATAAGTGAGACGGAGCGATGGTATCTAATTCCCATAAATGAAAGATCCGGATGTCTATTAAAAGACACCGAGCTAGAACTGCAGTGAACATTGGCCTCATGCTTGGCCAACCAATCTGCTCCTAGGATTACATCATAATCCTTCATGTCCATGCAGACTAAATCAACTGGGAAATTCTGATCATCAATCATAACCTTACTAGAAGGATAGAAATGCTGAATTGCTGATCTAGAGCCAATAGGTGTAGAAATTTCTAACGGAGAATTCATCAAAATAGGTTCCACAGCTAAAGACTTAGCAAATCTCCGAGAAATAAAGGAATGCGTTGCACCAGTATCAAAAAGAACAAAGGCTGGCTTGTCGAGTATATCGAGAGTACCTTCGACGAGTCCACCTTCTTCGGCTGTATCTGCTTCATCTACCTGAAGTGCTTGAAGCTTGCCTTGCGGCTTCTTGAAGAATTGAGGCTTTGCCGGTGTAGCTTGCTCCGATACTAACGGACAATCTGGGATACGGTGCTCCCTACTCCCGCAACGAAGACAGGCGCCCAACTTGCGCCAGCACTCCTCCATCCTATGACCAGGACGGTCACAATATCTGCACACACCCTTAAAGGGTACAATAGGGCCGGGCTTCCTTTCCTCTTGCTTCGGCATCTTTCCTTTCCATGATCCTGCTCCGGTCCACGAACTTGACCCACTCGCGGGCCTCTTCTTGATAAAACTAGGTCCGACGTTGCTTTTCTTGAAATCCTTCGGCTGCTCTTTCTTCATGCCTTGGCCTCAGATCCTCTCCGTCATCTCGAGAGTGTCTTCCAGAACTTGCGCCTTTCTTACCATCTCAAAATAAGTCGATATCTCCATAGGTGCCAATTGGTTGATATAGTGAAGCTTCAACCCATTAAGAAAGCGCTTCGCCTTCATCTTCTCAGTGGAAATGAGATGAGTAGCATATCTAGACAGTCTGGAGAATTGTGCTTCATACTCGGCTACTGATAAGCTCCGCTGTTTCAGAGCCGCAAACTCGGCCGCCTTCTTCTCTTGCACTCGATCAGAAAAATACTTGCTATTGAAATGTTCCTCGAACTCTCCCCAAGTAATCGGCTGATCTCCGAGTACTGCCTTAATAGAGTCCCACCATGCACGTGCATCACGTTCCAGTTGGAAGGTCGATAATAGGACACGTTCTTGATCGGTGCATTGTATGACCTCAAAAATCCTCGCCATATCATCAAGCCAATGTTCGGCTTCGTCGGGATCGGTCGATCCAGCAAATCTGGGTGGATTCATTCCACGGAAGTTCCGGTATAAATCACCGGTGCCATGATGTGCTGCTCCTGCCTGAGCCACTTGCTGCAATGCCTGCGTAAGGCCTTGAACCGTGCGCTGCAAATTCCTCCACTCCGCACGATCGGCTGCCATTTCAAAAGCCTACACGAAGAACAGATCACTTAGGGTCAAGAAAGCAGATGACAACACGATTAAGGTATGAACTTAACCCAATTTCTACCCAATCTCACCAGGTCGGGTTCTAGATTTTTACAAGGGTATGGATCCTAAGACACACTTAGAACCCTAGAATTTAGAAAACCTAGGAATATTAAAACTTGGCTCTGATACCACCTAAACTGTCACGCCCCGACGCGGAATACCGGGACGTACAGTCAGAAACACGCTAGCACAAAAATTAAGTTCTAAAACTGCTCAATGGAATAGAAGGATTCTAATCTTCTTATTACAATAATCAACTGATTAAACATAACTTCCAAACTCATTAATACATCACCTGATCTAATACAGAATTAGAACACTAATGCAACACTAAAGGTAATAACTGGAAATACTACGGTGCCAACATGGCAACCTAGATGGAGGCACACTCTAGTAGCACTCAAATCACTCCCCGTCCGAGTGAACGTCACCACCTGAGTAACCTGGAAAAGGGGGAAAACAATACTATGAGCCAACGCTCAGTAGGTAATAACAGGCAAGTGTAAGTGATTAATGATTTAATTACATGTTATATGAAATGATAACAAGGAGAAAGATAACAAGAGCAAGAACACTGTAATAAGATCTTGCAAAGTCAAGAATCAAGAGATAACAATTAATGCAAGGACAAGAACTTTACTATGAACAAGTAAGAACAAGAACAAGTGTAGAAATAATAATTTGGCCAGTAAGCAAGTATATCACGCATGTAACATTTCCACTTTCAAGTAATAGCAAGTAGAGTAACCACAAGTAAATCATAGAACAGGAAAAAGTGGAAAGTGTAAACTAGTAGAGAGTAGTGGACAGCCCCTAGATTAATCACATGACAAGTACTGGTGCCAATGCCACACCTAGTCAACCACCTCCATGGGGATACAAGTAGTGTTCGGGTGCTCCTCCCAGGACTAGACCAAGCCCTTATTTGTTTGCCAGACATTGATTTTTTTGGATCACAAGATCCCACGAATCTAGACTTCCACATTTCATGGCCAATAAATTTCAAAGAACAAGCTATCAAGTAATAAGCACATATCTGATTGAATATCGAAATAACAAGAAGTATAGAGAATTCAACTTTGGCATAATGTTTAACGACATATCGAGTCGTGGAAACCAAGAATGAAAGGGTAAGTAGGAAAATGCAATAATTAGTTCATTCTTAGTTCCATGGTTAAACATTTTATTCTGTTGGTTACCAAGTTTTCAGGCTGTTAAGAATTCAAGCTAAATGTAACCCGATTACATTTTCATAAACTCAAATGTTTAACATGATAATTATACGTTCAAGTTCAATTGCATGATTACACTTATAACAAAACCAATTACATGCTGTGGGTAGCTAACCAATTGATAAAAACACTAAGGATTCCAACAAGGACTCAGTACGTGGCGGAGGTAATCGATCCGAAGATCACTCGCGCAAGCGTGCGACCATCCCGATAGGCGTAGCCTAACGTTCGGACAACACCTTTTTATATACTGGAGCCTTGAGGGATAAAAATTAACTTACTGCATTCAGAAATAAGAATATACAATAATCTGATAGAAATAAGATAGCTAACGGCTCAAAAATGAAATTCTGTGTATTAACGCGCTATACCCAGGTAGCGCGTTTATCAAGAACGTGCTATGGAAGTATAGCTCGTTCAAGACAGGGCCAGAAACCATTTTAATTTGAAAACTGGATAAACACAGGGGTTCTACAAGTTAATATACGTATAACTTAACTTATAAGTAACTGCAGGGACTTAATATAGTTTGAAAAACATGTCAGAAACGTTCTGTTTTAACCCCTGGAAGATCGGGGTCAACAGGAAGAAGGCGCTATATGTCCCTAGCGCGACCTGAAGAACGCGCTAGGAAAACATAGCACGTTCTGGACCAGGAAACTAAATGCATAAAATTTGAAATCTAGATTAACAGGTGGGGTACTAACTATTAGTACTACTCAATTAGCATCTGAACTACGTAAAAATATTATAAGTATATTGTGAAAACATTCAGAAGCTAATCATCATAATTCTGGAATCAAAGATTTAAAATTCTGGAATCAAAGAATATCGGGAACTAAAAAGAACATGCAAACCCTTTTGATTAATTTGAAAACTGGACAAAGATGTTTTCTAACTGAACATACGTCTTATATAGCATCTTACAGCAACCATATAACATCTTACAGAATTATAATTTGCATCAGAGGGCTTACGACTCGACCCCTCAAGCGATTGGGGTATGAAGCATGTCGCGCCATAGGGCCATAGCGCCTTAATGAAGAACGCGCTAGGTAAAGCTAGCGCGATCCCAAAAATCTGAATATATTAAATTTTTAAGGTTTGAACGTGTTCTGTCAGGGCTGGGGGTCTACAAGATTGCGCTATATCGGGCTAGCGCGTTAAAGATCGCGCCCCTGGTACATAGCGCCTTAACGAGCAGAGAACGGGATTCAAGATCCCTTGATTAGAATCAACATAACTCCTCTGTTTCTTCATGGAATTAAGCAAACGAGATATCAATGGAAAGATAGGAAAGAGATAAACAAGATGCCATGCTTAATTTCATGTTTAGCCTGTGATTAGTCACGGGGATTCAAGCTTAGATTAAAAGGGCTCACTTAAACCTAACAAGAACATAAGCTTGCTAAAACGAGAAATTAACCTAGCATGGTTGATAAAAATTAGGGCTTTCTACGTAGGAAGGAAGCTAACAAGATGAGGATTCCATTCATATATAACAATAAGGTTTAGGTCTGTTAAAACCTACCTCAATTGAAGATCTAAACTTCAGCAAATAAGAAAACCCACGAACTAGAAGAATATCCTCCAAAGATCGCTTGATATCTCCCTCAATACTCTATAAAATTTAGGGCTTTCAATCCCAAACGATAGATCTCGTCAAGCAGATCAAGATACTATATTTACATGCTTCATTTGGTGAAGGGTACCTACCTTAATCAAGGATCAAAGAGTTGGATGAAGAAGAACCAAGAACGAAGAACACCTTCCACTAAATCGCCGAATACTCCCAGATCTGGACTCCTCGTCGATTGACCCAGCTACCAAATGAAACTAGACTCTTTAAGCTTTCTTTTAATACCTAATACACCTTCTGGATCCTTCCAGGAAGGGTGAATTTCGAGCTAGAAGAGACGTGTAACTTACGCCGCCGAAATGCTTGACCTCGATCAAACTCATCTAATCACTTCTATCCTGGTTAATTTTACACGAAATTGGTTAAGGGTTATTAAACTACCAATCAATACCTTTCATTTGCCTCTAACCTCATCGAATTTAATTAAGGAATGAGTTCTAATTTCATGTTTTAAGGTGTAGGTTACTATAGAAGTTACTATTGGTGGTTGGTGGATTCTAATCCCAATTAAACTCTAGATTTGACCAGGTTAACGATTTTATTAGGGTTAATCATAGAAGAAAAGTTTGGTAAGCAAATGATCAGCTACCCAATTACCATTTTTCGAGATTTTAATACGGTCAACTAAATTCCACTTCACTATTCATTTATTAATAAAATATTAAATTCGAAATTCAAATTCCAAATTCCCTCTTTTAATTTCATTTTCATTCCAAATCAATTGCATTTATGTTTTATTTCATTCATACCTTATTTTAATTTGGATCACATTTCATTTTCATTTCAATTTAAATTTTTAATGGTTTATTTCCATTTCTATTCATTTATTAATTCAACTTAATTCAAATAAATTCTTAAAAATTCCAATTTGAACAGGAAATATTAATAAAAATTACTAATTAAATACGGGGTATTACACTGAATGATTGACATATGTCGGCTAAGACGCCGATGGTTGGGTGAGCTTCCATCGTTCTTTATTGATTCATCATTCATTGTTCATTGCCATCTGGACTCCCATCATTTGGATGGTTTCTGACATCAGCAGCAGACGTGCAGTGTAAGAGTCTGTGATAGGATGGCCCTTGAAGGGTCAATGCTCTAGTTTTATTTCTCATCACCATAAGTGATCATTGCCCCTTTAAAGGGGTGAGCATGCCCAGCAACGGCCATGCATGCCGCCATTGGCATTTCATACATTTACCCCTAGAATGGGGAACCATGTATGTCTTACATCATTCTTCTGGCATACATTTGTCCCAAGAACGTGATACCATCAATATTTCTCATTGTTTGGCATGCATCTGCCCCCGGGATGGGATACCATTTGGAACTTCCATCATCTCATAATCATCATCTTTCTTCCTATTTTATTCTTCTTTCTTTCTTCTTTCTTTTCTTTTTTTTTTTTTTTGATATGCATCCCCCTCCTTAAACTGGGGTGTCATCTGTATCTTCCATCAATCCATCATTTTTCCCATTTTTTTAAAATTTTTTTTTTGATGTGCATCGCCTCCCAAATGCGGGTACCATTTATATATATATTTTATTTCATCATCTCTTGTCTCTTTTCTTTTTTTTTTTCTCTTCTTTTTTTTATCCCCATGTGCCCCCAGGACGGGGTATCATCCATACCTTTCATCATTTTGTTTTGTTAATACATCTGCCCCTAAGAAGGGGTATCATTGGCATCCTTCATCATCATCATTTTTTTCTTCCTTTTTTTTTCCCTTCTTCTTCTTCTTTTTTTTTTTTGGTATACGTCTGCCCCAGAGCGGGGTGTCATCCGTATTGAAAATGCCCTTTAGAGCGAATCGCTCTTTGGCGGGTGTGGTGCGGCCATATCGGCTGCCTTCTTGAAATTGAGCATTCGATGGGGACGCGGTGGGTCCACTTTATATCCCCCTATCTGTAGCTCACCTTTCTGTATCAAGCTTTCTATAACATCTTTGAAGACGTAGCAGTCCACAATAGGGTGTCCGAGCATCTGATGGTACGGACAGAAGCGAGGCTCGTCTTTCCTTGCGGCATCAACGGGCTTCTTTGGGGCCGGGAGTATGATCTTGCTGTGGTGGGTGACCCATTCGAATAGGACCCGAGTTTTTTCCTTTGGAAAGGAATAGGGTTTAGTCATTTTGCTTCTTAGGGAATGGCCTAGCTCGCCAGTCTTTGCTGATGAAGAGCTAGCCGCCTCCTTCGCCTTTTCCTTCTCGAGAGCTTGGAAGTCGGCAATGTAAATATCTTTATGCATTGGCTGTTCACCAGCAGGCTTGCTCTTTTGTCTTAGGGCGGTAGCGGCCGGGTAATATTTCGCCAAAAAGGCCTCAATATCAGCCACAATCTCATTCAAGAGATCGAAGGACATGACTTCGATGCCAATCAACCTTGTTAAGACTTCTGTCTTCAGGTTGCGCTTGCATATCTGGACAGCCTCATGGTTTGGTGGGTGCCGACATCTGGCATAAAGGTCCTTCCATCGGCAGATATAATCCAGAGCAGATTCATCGGCCCCTTGTTTGGTCTCATACAATTCTGCCTTAGTAACTTCTCCCTTGGCAGAGTTGATTTTCATTGTTTGTTTCATATCGGGTTTACCCATCACTGCCGGAGCTGGTGAGTTTAAGTGCAAACCAAGCAGATGCAAACCCATTTCATTCAGCTTGCTCTGTAACACTTTGACTTCTTGTAGTTTTTTAGATAGCTCTGTCATCATGGCAAGGCCAAGAATGTTGCCCCCGGCCCTAATCCTAGGAGGGACTGGCAGTACCCTATTACAGGCGCCGGACGCGTCCTGGCTTTCAGAAATTAACATCTTGGCCCTCGTCCCCGCATATGGAGGAGGAGTGTGGTAGCATGCTTCTTCTTCTGGTAGCGGGAGGTGCCCAGGCTTCTTGCTGGTTTCATCATCAGGACAGGAGGCTGAAGCTTTGGCTTGCTCTGACCTTATCGGCATGAAGCATATCTCTTCATCATCCCCTTCGGAAGTCTGGCCATCGCCGGGTAAAACTGACAGCATGTTACAGGAGAAGACTTTGTCCCTCCTTGTGTTTGTTTGCATCTGCTCTTCCTTCCTTTCAGCGGTCGACATCTGCACCCATAACGGGTCATCTAGCACATCTGGCATTTTTGATTTATTTTTCATCTTATTCATCAGGCCTGGGGATTTGACGCGCTCCCACAGGATGGGCTCATCGGTGTCTGTTTCTTTTAACATTTCTTTGGGCGATTGCCGGTATAGAGATACCATATTGACTGCCCTTTTTAACTCAGGCAACTCATGCAGGCATGGAGGGTCCACTCTATACTCACCCAGTTCGAGTTCCCCCTTTTTAATCATTCTTTCAATAATATCTTTAAATACATAGCAATCTTCAATGGGATGACCCAATGCTTGATGATATGGGCAGAAGCGGGGGTCATCTTTTCTTTTGGTATCATCAGGTCTCTTTGGATCCGGAAGGACAATCTTGTCAAATTGGGCCGCCCATTCAAACTGGAGCCGAGTCTTTTCCTTAGGAAAGGAATAAGGCTTGCTCATCCTGGCTCGCAGAGCGAGGCCATCCTTCTGATCAGCCGGCCTAGTGGGAGGAGGGCGGACAACGCCTTTTTCTTTATCTTTTTGTTGCTCGAACATCTTGAAGTCTACTGTACTGACTTCTGCAGGCATGGGCCGTTTATCAGCCGATCTAGCTTTCTGGTACACAGCAGTAGCAACTGAAGGACTACTGGAGAGGAAGGCCTCGACCTCCGCCGCGGCATTGTTTAGTCGGTCAAATGACCCTATCTCCATCCCGATCATCTTTTCGAGAGTCTCCCGCCGAAGATTCTGCTTGCAAATCTGGACGGCGTCCTCGTGATGTGGAGGCCGCCTGCATCTCATGGCGAGGTTTCTCCATCTTTTTATATAATCCAGAGTGGTCTCATCCTGCTTCTACCTTGTTGCATATAGCTCTGCTATCGTGATTTCCCTTTCCGTGACATGAAATCTGTCACGGAATTTTCTCTGCATATCAGGCCAATCAACCACTGACCCAGCTGGCAGGCTTGAGTACCATTCAAAGGCCAACCCTGTGAGGGATGAGCCAAAGAACTTGAGCAGATAAGCTTCATCGACTGCTAGGTCGCCCATGATTGTAGTGTAGTAGGCTATATGCTCCCTAGGGGAGCCTTGGCCATTAAATTTCTCAAACTTCGGCGGCTTACTGACGCCTGGGGGTAGTCTCTTAGCAGCATACTGGGGAGGATACGGTACCTTGTACACATCATAGGTACCAGCATCACCACCAGTCTTTTCTGACAGCTTCATTTCCATAATTCTTTCAATCATCTATTTGTGGGCCACAGCTGGATCTATATCTTCTGGGAAGAAGTGAGCTTGTTGCTGGCTGTGAGGAGTTGTCATCACAGTGGTGTGCAAGATGGGCGCGGTAGGCTGTGTCTGAGACACAGAGGGCTGAGCTGCTGTTTGCTGTGGAATAGGTTGGCTCGGTGTCTTGCCCTTATCAGCTAGGAGAGGGTTAGCTGGGATAGCCGTCTCTGCTGAGCTGGATGTCTGCCCCGCAGGTTCAGCTTGCTTTGAGACTGATGTAGCTTCATGTCTCTCATTGAGCTGCCTTCGGAGAGCACTGATCTCCTGCTGGTATCTTCTGAACATCATCTGGACCATAGGATCCAAGGCTGATGGGATTTGTATATCTTCAGAAGTCCCTTCAGCATCATCAATAAGGGGATTGTCCTCATCCTCTGTCGTCACCACATTGACTGTCATGGTGGTGATCTTGCGGGCTTCATCATATTTCTTCATCTTATCTTTTGCGGCCTGGCCTCTTCTTGTGACAGGACCAGGTCTAGTAGCCAACCTGAGCAGTTCATCTGGCCGAGTTGGTAGTATATCTTGCCCCCTGGCAAGTCCAGCCATGTTGCAGGCGAAGATTTGCATTTTTTCTCTCCGCCTGTAGACCTTTCTTTTCACCTGGTCGGGATATTTGAGCCGGTCAAAGACCGATATTCTTTCTTTGGCTTCTCCCCGGTACAGGTCTTCTTTGTCATATCCGGCCCTGAGACCTTCTTCATAGTGATTTGAATCGGAGGAAGAGGCTCCGATCATCGTTTCTCGAAGTGTTTCTTCTTTTTCTTCACCGCTGGTGCCCAAGGCATGGGATAGTCTTTGTTGACCGAGGGCAGAGCTCCCCAGGTAGTGGAAGTAGTCTTGGACTATCTGCTTCATCTCTTCAGAATTGTGCCTCTGTGGCTTAGGCCGGAGCATTAGTCTTTCCTGGCTTCTCTGCTGATAGGCCAGTCTTGTTACCTGAGCATTCAAATGCTCGAATTTGGAATATTTGAACAAGTCGGCCTGTCTGGCACAGGCCCTCGGTCTTCTTGGGATGGCGACCGTGACTGGTTCGCTCATTCTCACATTGCCGTTTCGGCAGCAGTTGACAGCAGCATCATATTTCTTTCTTTGCCATCTTCTGCCCCCAGCCTTGGGACGGGTGACAGTAAGGTCTTCCTTCCTCTCATCCCTTCTGCCCCTCATCATGGGGCGAGCAGCAGTCAAATTTCTTTCTTCATCATTTCTCTCATCTCTTTTGCCCAAGGCTTTGGGGCGACCAGCAACAGCATTTCTTGTCTCTTTTCCCTCTCTTCTTCGGCTTTCTGCCCTGAAGCGGGCAACAGCATCTTTAGCAGCCTTCTCCTCATCTCGAGCTGGAACCCAGCTCTGAATCCTTTTCGGTCGCCAGACCTATTTGTATTTTGTTGGCTTGGGCGCCAGCGGCTTCCTCTCATCAGCCTCCCAATTGGCCTGCCTGGCGGCCAGAGTCTGGAATCTGTTGGTAGTGGGCACCATCGGGATGATCACGTCCGGCTTGACCTCCCTTGGGCAACCATTCATGTTTGCCCGGACACCTCCAATCATCATGGTCTTTCTGAAGTTGGAAAGACGACGGTCAACAGCATCATACCGGCTCCTCCGGTTGGTTCTTCTCCCCTTCTGAGCAGCAGTAGGGACCATGCCCCTTTTTTGGACATGATGGACGTAGCTGGCGACGGCCGTGGGGACCGTTTTCTCTGGTAAGATATTCTTCTGGTCAGTGATCTTCACCGGGGCACTTGCAGCAGTGCCTTGCTCATTGTCATCGACCTGCAGAAGGTTAGTGAAGACGACGCCCAAGCAGTTGGGCAGCCCAACGGCAGGCGGCATTGATCCGAATGTAAGAGGTACCGCCAGGTACCCCTCCTGAACGTGCATGTCAACCGGCTGCTTATCGAAGCATACAGACGCGATTTGTGTTGCCATCGTAGTTTCCTGAAAATAAGGAAGCACACGGAATCATAAATTTGAGAGGGGCCCGCTGGGCCTCCTACCTTAGCGTAAAGATGAAGGGAGACTGAGTCCCACCGGGCGTGCCAGACTTGTGGACGCGGATTTTTTTTCCTCTTATTTAAATCTTATATGTTTATTATTTATTGATTTATTCATTTTTTAGTTTATTGGCGTGCCAGTCACCGGGGTGATAATTTTATTGTGCGCTCGATCTGACATGGTCAGTCGATTGTGAAGTCTGAGTCGGGACCAGAAATCCGTCATACCCTGAACGCTATGACGTTAATTATGTCCTCCCTAAGGAGGACAACCCTTGATTAAACGCTAAGATAGGAGGAGGACATCGGTAAAGCCACATGCTCAAAAGAAACGGAATTCATTCGTTTGCAAGACGCTAAATGGATTAGACGAAGCAGGGGTTCGTTATCTTAGGGGATAGCTCCGACGGCATATTCCCACCAGCTTGAACTATGCCAAGCTGGGGAATAGGAAACTACCCATGCGGTGGCAGAGTAGTCTCCGGAAAAGATCGGGCATAATTGACCCGGAGTCCGAATGGGGACCGGCATGACATGGCACGCTCCATGTGGGTGCGATGGCACATCTATATCCCCCTTGGAGGGACCATCGGAGGGCATGCAAAGGCATAACTCCGTGGGCCGACGGGGTTGAGAGGGAGGACATCACAGTCACCCAATAGGATATGCATAAATTTCGGCAGCATGTCCGCTCAACTTGGATTATGCCAAGAGAGAATAGGTCATCATCCATGGAATGCCGGGATGACGACCGAACGAGGATGGGCACCGGGCCCCGGGACATCGCTTGCATTTATGCCATCGTTTAATATCCCCTTGAAATCCCTCGGAACTCATGTAATGACATGGCCCTTTGGTTTCATAAGGGTGAAATCCGGATCGGGAATGAGGACTGTAGGGGAGGTCTTCCCCATTACTGTGTCTTCTCAACGCATCCATGACGATCTTTGAACATCCCCGGGGCATATGCCTGAAGAAATCAGAAGGTTGACAGATGGCAGTGCAGAGAAGAGCCTCTGACTGGACTTCAATTGGCCAAGAAGGTGGGTCTCGGCATGGCTTTCTATCGGCCAGAGGAGGGTCTCGGCGGAGGTTTATTGGTTGGCCAAAGGGGGTCTCGACGGTGGTTTCTTGGCTGGCCAAAGGGCCTCTCGGCGGGGGTTTATTGGTTGAAAAAGGGGGGTCTCGGCGGCGGCTTCACGGCGCGCTCCTAGCCGCGCCGAGAAGGTGGCGCGGAGAGGCTTGCATGGAGGGGTTTGAATAGGCCTATAGGGGAGGGGGTCTCGGCGTGGAGCTTCCCGGTGCGCTCCTGGCCGCGCCGGGAGCCTGGCGCCGAGAGGCTTGCATGGAGGCTCACGTGAAAAAGGTTTAAATGGCAGGGTTTGTTGTTTAGCTGGGGGAGAGGGCATCTCGGTGGGACAGCTCTCGGCGGGGAATTTTGCATGCCGAGAAGGTGGTTTTGCGGAAGGATTTCAGGGTTTGATTGCGGTACTCTGTCCGGGAGTTTCTGGGTTTTGTGGCTCAGAGTGAGACCGAATCGGGGGTGCAGGAGGAGGTTTCATGGATGCCTCTGCTTGAGGGATGCCAGGGAAGCTGAGAGACCAAATCATCAGGAGGAGGAGAGGCCATCGTTAGGGCCCTGAGTAGCTTTCATCTATCTGCTGCCAGACGTCTGGGGGGGTCAAGAGATGGCTGTCTCTGATCCCCCAGACTAGCACAGTGGCATCGAAGAAGCAAAACGGCGATGAAAGAACCCTCGGCGTCGGGACTCCAGGTCTTAATCACTCAACGGTTAGAGTGAAGACCTAGGGTTGCGTTCATCTGCGGGTTCAAATACATCTTTTATAGCCGGCAGTCCGGGAAACCAAGAGATTGATGTCTCTGGTTCCCGAACAACACAAGAGGCTCGAGGGGACAAACTCAAACGTATACGGAGGGCATACCATTGAGACAGGAAGGGAGGAGAGAATAGAACCCAACGACCCACTAAACAGGGGTGGGAGTTCTATCTTCATCCCTGCTCTAAGAAGAGACTCAACTCTGAAGCTTGAATCGTTCCGCCCATGGGGCATTCAGACAAACAATACGCATGCGTATAGAGACAGGGGAAGCTCATATTGCCTAATATCCATCACGGCAACTGCATTTATTTCATCCCACTACCATTATTTACATCGACTGCAGGACTAAAGCCGAGAAACATAAAGGGAGGAACAGGGGGAGAATCATATGAATAATCGAAGCACTAAGACTTGGACTACTACATACGGAGAACAATGAAAAAGGAACAGCGAACATGGGGGGGGAGGGTGGAGCATTGACTCCTCTCCCTCCCCCTAGCAGCCCACCTGGAGCCTTTTCTTCTTCTTTTCTTCTGCTTCTTCTCTTCTCTCAGCCGAGGGGGGGGTCTCTCTCTCTCTCGGCAAGACTCCCTCTCTATTCTTTTTCTATTCTTCTATCCTGTTCTCTTTTTTCTATTCTCTTCTTTTTTTTTGTCCGCCCCCCCGGATGCTCCCTTTCCTTTCGAACGAAAGGGGGGTTTTTATAGGCGCAGTGCTCCCACCTTCTTGGCATGGTCTTTTTCGGCGTGAAGAAGGCAGCTTCCCGGCGCGCCTCTTTCAATCGGGGAGGCCTCCCGGCGCCAAAGGGCATGGCTTCCCGGCGCCCCCCCCCCCCCTCATATGGGCTTTTGGGCCTTGGTGAGGGTATCTCGGCGCCATTCTCTGGAGCTCATTCGGCAGGCCCATTCAGGGCTTTTAAACTTCATATGCACCTCGACCTCTCTTAGTTCTTCAAATATATCTTCTAGAATCGAGGAAGGCCCTCTACTGGTGACATAGCTTCTATTGATATAATTCATAGATTTTCATCAGTCTGTAGACTCGGGTTTCATCGACATCGCCACCTGAATGATGACAAAGCCGGACATCATTTCATTAGCATCGTCACCCGAACGGTGACAAGACCGGACATCAGCTTTCTAAGAAGACTTCAGCCCGGTATATCACCCATGGAGATGGTTCCTCTTTCGTTTTGACTTTGCAAAAGCCTTTACAATCTTCATTTGATGGTTCTGGCTTCATCTTTATCTTTGCCCATATCACATCTGTCAATCAGTCGACATTCTGACTTGCTCTGACATATTATCTATGGATTCTCAGCCGAGGTAGTAATACAGCTCTTATTGAGGTGTGCTAGGAGGTCTCATCAGTCAGGTGACTGCTACTTCATCAGTGCTGCCGTCTGGCTGACGACGACACCGGACATCAGCTTGGCCGGAAAGGGCTTCAGCCGGGTAGATGGTTGACGAGTTTCATCAGTAATCTTTCATTGCTGGTCTGCTCCTCTTTTCAATTTTTGTCTCCGCCATTGCTCATTTTCCAGGACACAACAAATGCCCCCCACCTGCGGACGGCGTAAGTGCAGAATAAGCGGCACGGTGTCCGTAGGTGCATCTTTAGCTCAATGCTATTGACTCATTCTTTCAGTTATAGCTTGGCAGTATCCCCATATTGGGATTTCATCCTGGCATGATCTTCTTGGCTTGAGCCTCGATCAGTTGAACATCTATTGGCTTGGACCGTGATCAACTGGCACATCTGACATCTGTCGGTTTTAGGCCCCGATCAACAGCACTTTTGACTTCTATCGACTTTAAACCCTGATTGGCTGACCATATGGCATCTGTCAGTTTTGAGCCCCGATCGGCTGTACATCCTGCATCTATCGGTTTTGAGCCCCGATCGGCTGTACATCTTGCATCTATCGGTTTTGAGCCCCGATCGGCTGTATATCTTGCATCTGTCGGTTTTGAGCCCCGATTGGCTATACATTTGACATCTGTCAGTTTTAAGCCGTGATTGGCTGAACATCTGGCATCTGTCAGTTTTGAGCCCCGATCGGCTGTACATCTTGCATCTATCAGTTTTGAGCCCTGATTGGCTGACCATCTTGCATCTGTCGGTTTTGAGCCCCGATCGGCTGTACATTTGACATCTGTCAATTTTAAGCCCTGATTGGCTGAACATGTGGCATCTGTCAGTTTTGAGCCCCGATTGGCTGTACATCTTGCATCTATCGGTTTTGAGCCCAGATTGGCTGACCATCTTGCATCTGTCGGTTTTGAGCCCCGATCGGCTGTACATTTTGCATCTGTCAGTTTTAAGCCCTGATCGGCTGAACATCTGGCATCTGTTGGTTTTGAGCCCCGATCGGCTGTACATCTTGCATCTATCGGTTTTGAGCCCCGATCGGCTGTATATCTTGCATCTGTCGGTTTTGAGCCCCGATCGGCTGAACATCTGACATCTGTCGGTTTTGAGCCCCGATCGGTTGTACATCTTGCATCTGTCGGTTTTGAGCCCCGATCGGCTGTATATCTTGCATCTGTCGGTTTTGAGCTCCGATTGGCTGTATATCTTGCATCTGTCGATTTTGAGGTCCGATTGGCTATACATTTGACATCTGTCAGTTTTAAGCCCTAATTGGCTGAACATCTGGCATCTGTCGGTTTTGAGCCCCGATCGGCTGTACATCGTGCATCATGTGTTGTTATTTCCTTCATGTGGGAGAGTGGCAGTCTCAGCTACCTTTATACGGACTACCCGTGTTCAGCAGGAGAGCGTCCACCCCTTCAGAGAAAGGGTGGGGAACTCGCTCCACCGCGTGACGGCATCCGAGGAGGTGCTTGAACCAAATTTTTGTTGGTGGCAGCAAACGTCCTATTGGCCATGTGTGCCGTAAGGAAGACGATTTGCCGGAATGCAAATGAAGAGGTCTCATCAGAGTAGACGTATGGTCTAGGCTGGGTAGAGACTATTGCAGGTGGGACATTGAAAAGGATATGTGGTTCTCATCAGGACGGACATAAAGTACGAACTGGACAGATTGTATCATTGGCCGGGTGATGTACCGATCAGCCAATGGTTGACTTCATCATCGATATTGAGCTTATATCGATACAAGGGGGATTTTAGAATAGACGTAAGGTCTAAACTGGATAGGGTTTCATCATTGATCGGGCAAGGAGCCGGTCGATCAACAGCGGGTTTCATCATCGATATTGGGCTTATACCGACGCAACGAGCCTCATAGGTTTGATCAGTATAGACGAAAGGTCCACACTGGCAGAGCTTCATCATTGATCGGGCGAGGTGCCAATCGATCAACAATTGGTTTCATCATCGATATTGGGTTTATATCGATGCAAAGGGATTTATAAGTTTCATCAGAATAGACGAAAGGTCTAAACTGGATAAGGTTTCATCATTGATCGGGCAGGGTGCCAATCGATCAACAGTTGGTTTCATCATCGATATTGGGTTTATATCGACGCAAAGAAGAGTTTCATCAGTATAGACGAAAGGTCTAAACTGGCTAGGGTTTCATCATTGATCGGGCAGGGTGCCAATCGATCAACAGTTGGTTTCATCATCGATATTGGGTTTATATCGATGCAAAGAAAGTGTTATAAGTTTCATCAGAATAGACGAAAGGTCTAGACTGACAGGGTTTCATCATTGATCGGGCGAGGTGCCGGTCGATGAGCAGTTGGTTTCATCAGAATGGTGATGGGTTTCATTGTCGGTGGGACGTTTGAAAGAGGGTATGTGAGTTTTATCAGGGTAAACGTAAGGTCTACCTCGGAAGGGTTTTATCATCAGTGGGGAATGAAGCCGACTGACCGACGGGAGGTTTCATCAATGAAGGGGAGGTGAAGGTAGCATGCCGGCTGGCATGGAACTTTTGAATTACCACATTACTGACCCAAGTGCCCTTTCGGGTTTTCACCGGAGCCAGCCCCCTCTTGCTTTTGCCCACGTGCCCTTTCGGGTTTTCACGTGGCGGGGTACCCGATTTTGCCTGCAGTGCCCTTTCGGGTTTTCACCACAGCTGGGTTTTGGCCATTTTTGCCATTGCCCGGGATATCTGAACAAGTCTGGCGGGGTATCTCTATTTTTAACCCCATTTTTTTATTTATATATACATATATATATTTCCTGAATTGGGACTTCAGCACGGATCAGGCGATGTGCTGCTCCATTAGTGACTGCTCTTATCATCGGTATTGGGTTCATACCGATGCAAGGATTTCATAGGCTTCATCAGGATAGACGTAAGGTCTAGACTGGGTAGGTTTTTATCATTGATCGGGCAGGGCACCGATCGATCAATGGTAGGTTTCATCACGGTGGGACAGGAAGAGATGTAAGTTTAATAGGACGGGTTTCTTTGTCGATCGGGCAGGGTGCCCATCGATCAAAGGTGGGTTTCATCATCGGTATTAGGTTTATACCAATGCAAGGATCTCATGAATCTTATCAGAATAGACGTAAGGTCTACACTGGGTTGGTTTTATTGTTGATCGGGCAGTGTGCCAATCGATCAACAGCAGGTTTCATCATCGGTATTGGGTTTATACCAATGCCAAGATTTCATAGGTTTCATCGGGATAGACGTAAGGTCTAAGCCGGATAGGTTTCATCATTGACCGGGCAGTGCGCCAATCGATCAAAGCAGGTTTCATCATCGGTATTGGGTTCATACCAATGCAAAGATTTCATAGGTTTCATCGGGATAGACGTAAGGTCTAAGCCGGATAGGTTTCATCATTGACCGGGCAGTGCGCCAATCGATCAAAGCAGGTTTCATCATCGGTATTGGGTTTATACCAATGCAAAGATTTCATAGGTTTCATCGGGATAGACGTAAGGTCTAAGCCGGATAGGTTTCATCATTGACCGGGCAGTGCGCCAATCGATCAACGTAGGTTTCACCATGGTGGGACTTTGGCAAGGTATGAGGGTTTTATCAGGACAGACGTAGGGTCTGTACTGGGCGGGTTTGATCGTTGATCAGGCAAGGTGCCGGTCGATCGACGAGAAGTTTATGGCGGGAGGTGAGGTTTCTTTAGGATCACCACATTACTGACCCAAGTGCCCTTTCGGGTTTTCACCGGAGCCAGCCCCCTCTTGCTTTTGCCCACGCGCCCTTTCGGGTTTTCATGTGGCGGGGTACCCGATTTTGCCTGAGGTGCCCTTTCGGGTTTTCACCACAGCTGGGTTTTAGCCATTTTTGCTCTTGCTCAGAAAACCTGAACAAGACCGGCGGGGTATCTCTATTTTTAACCCCATTTTTTTTATTTTCATTCTTTTATTCTCTCTTCCCCTCTCTTTGGGAGGGTGACAAGTCGGAATGCCATTAGATCATGATAAGGAATGGCCTGGTTAGGGCGGAATGCCACTATACCAAGAAAGGGTGTAGCTTGGCTAGGACTGGATGCCGCCAGACCAAGGGAAGGGTATATCTCGGCTAGGGTTGGATGCCACTAAGCCAAGGAAAGGTAGCTCGGTTAGGGCGGAGTGCCACTAATCCAAGGAAGGGTAGCTTGATCAAGGCGGAGTGCCACTAGACCAAGGGAAATATAGCTCGGTTAGGGCGGAGTGCCACTAAACCAAGAAAAGGGTAGCTCGGCTAGGGCGGAGTGCCACTAAACCAAGAAAAGGGTAGCTCGGCTAGGGCGGAGTGCCACTAAACCAAGGCAAGGGTAACTTGATCAGGGCGGAATGCCACCAGATCAAGGCGGGTAGAGCTTATCGGGGGCGGAAAGCCACTAATTGATGTGGGGTAAACACCAACGCAAAGGAGAGTAGGGCTTCATCATGCAATTCAGACGGAAGGTCTGAACTGAAGTTCGTGGATGGCGGGCTTGGGTATGAAGCTGTTTGCCGGGAATGTATGTTTCATCATTAATGTTGGGGTTTTTAGCATTAATGCAAAAGAATAGATTTTCATAATCTACCCAGACGAAAGGTCTGAATTGATTTATGGGATATGGATAGCAGCTCGGTCACGGAGCCGTTGACTGGAAATGTAGGTTTTATCGTTAATGTTGGGGCTTAACATTAACGCAAAGGAATAGGGTTTCATAATCTATCCAGACGAAAGGTCTGAATTGATTTAAAGGATATGGATGGCAGCTCGGGCCCGAAGCCGTTCGCCGAAAATGTGAGTTTCATCGTTAATGTGGCTTTGATCAGCTGGGTATCTACATCTTTGCATACTCACTGATTCTATTGACTTTCCTTTGGCAATCTTTGAACATTGGTCGGCTTGAGTGCCGATGGTGGAATATTGATTTCTCTTAGTTGGCCATACTGGCAATCCATATTGGTGAGCATCTGTCATCTCGAATGCTGATGGTTAGACATCTCTGGCAGTCTAGAGGATCATCGGGCATCTATCAGCCAGGGTACCGATGGCTGAATGATTGACATATGTCGGCTAAGACGCCGATGGTTGGGCGAGCTTCCATCGTTCTTCATTGATTCATCATTCATTGTTCATTGCCATCTGGACTCCCATCATTTGGATGGTTCCTGACATCAGCAGTAGACGTGTAGTGTAAGAGTCTGTGATAGGATGGCCCTTGAAGGGTCAATGCTCTAGTTTTATTTCTCATCACCATAAGTGATCATTGCCCCTTTAAAGGGGTGAGCATGCCCAGCAACGGCCATGCATGCCGCCATTGGCATTTCATACATTTACCCCTAGAATGGGGAACCTTGTATGTCTTACATCATTCTTCTGGCATACATTTGTCCCAAGAACGTGATACCATCAATATTTCTCATTGTTTGGCATGCATCTGCCCCCGGGATGGGATACCATTTGGAACTTCCATCATCTCATAATCATCATCTTTCTTCCTATTTTATTCTTCTTTCTTTCTTCCTTCTTTTTTTTTTTGATATGCATCCCCCTCCTTAAACTGCGGTGTCATCTGTATCTTCTATCATTCCATCATTTTCCCCATTTTTTTTAAATTTTTTTTTATGTGCATCGCCTCCCAAATGGGGGTACCATTTATATATATATTTTATTTCATCATCTCTTCTCTCTTTTCTTTTTTTTTCTCTTCTTTTTTTTTTATCCCCATGTGCCCCCAAGACGGGGTATCATCCATACCTTTCATCATTTTGTTTTATTAATACATCTGCCCCTAGGAAGGGGTATCATTGGCATCCTTCATCATCATCATTTTTTTTTCTTCCTTTTTTTTTCTTCTTCTTCTTCTTTTTTTTTTTTTTTGGTATACGTCTGCCCCAGAGCGGGGTGTCATCCGTATTGAAAATGCCCTTTAGAGCGAATCGCTCTTTGGCGGGTGTGGTGCGGCCATATCGGCTGCCTTCTTGAAATTGAGCATTCGATGGGGACGCGGTGGGTCCACTTTATATCCCCCTATCTGCAGCTCACCTTTCTGTATCAAGCTTTCTATAACATCTTTGAAGACGTAGCAGTCCTCAATAGGGTGTCCGAGCATCTGATGGTACGGACAGAACCGAGGCTCGTCTTTCCTTGCGGCATCACCGGGCTTCTTTGGGGCCGGGAGTATGATCTTGCTGTGGTGGGTGACCCATTCGAATAGGACCCGGGTTTTTTCCTTTGGAAAGGAATAGGGTTTAGTCATTTTGCTTCTTAGGGAATCGCCTAGCTCGCCAGTCTTTGCTGACGAAGAGCTAGCCGCCTCCTTCGCCTTTTCCTTCTCGAGAGCTTGGAAGTCGGCAATGTAAATATCTTTATGCATTAGCTGTTCACCAGCAGGCTTGCTCTTTTGTCTTAGGGCGGTAGCGGCCGGGTAATATTTCGCCAAAAAGGCCTCAATATCAGCCACAATCTCATTCAAGAGATCGAAGGACTTGACTTCGATGCCAATTAACCTTGTTAAGACTTCTGTCTTCAGGTTGCGCTTGCATATCTGGACAGCCTCCTCATGGTTTGGTGGGTGCCGACATCTGGCATAAAGGTCCTTCCATCGGTAGATATAATCCAGAGCAGATTCATCGGCCCTTTGTTTGGTCTCATACAATTCTGCCTTAGTAACTTCTCCCTTGGCAAAGTTGATTTTCATTGTTTGTTTCATATCGGGTTTACCCATCACTGCCGGAGCTGGTGAGTTTAAGTGCAAACCAGGCAGATGCAAACCCATTTCATTCAGCTTGCTCTGTAACACTTTGACTTCTTGTAGTTTTTTAGATAGGTCTGTCATCATGGCAAGGCCAAGAATGTTGCCCCCGGCCCTAATCCTAGGAGGGACTGGCAGTACCCTATTACAGGCGCCGGACGCGTCCAGGCTTTCAGAAATTAACATCTTGGCCCTCGTCCCCGCATATGGAGGAGGAGTGTGGTAGCATGCTTCTTCTTCTGGTAGCGGGAGGTGCCCAGGCTTCTTGCTGGTTTCATCATCAGGATAGGAGGCTGAAGCTTTGGCTTGCTCTGACCTTATCAGCATGAAGCATATCTCTTCATCATCCCCTTCGAAAGTCTGGCCATCGTCGGGTAAAACTGACAGCATGTTACAGGAGAAGACTTTGTCCCTCCTTGTGTTTGTTTGCATCTGCTCTTCCTTCCTTTCAGCGGTCGACATCTGCACCCATAACGGGTCATCTAGCACATCTGGCATTTTTGATTTATTTTTCATCTTATTCATCATGCCTGGGGATTTGACGCGCTCCCACAGGATGGGCTCATCGGTGTCTGTTTCTTTTAACATTTCTTTGGGTGATTGCCGGTATAGAGATACCATATTGACTGCCCTTTTTAACTCAGGCAACTCATGCAGGCATGGAGGGTCCACTCTATACTCACCCAGGTCGAGTTCCCCTTTTTTAATCATTCTTTCAATAATATCTTTAAATACATAGCAATCTTCAATGGGATGACCCAATGCTTGATGATATGGGCAGAAGCGGGGGTCATCTTTTCTTTTGGTATCATCAGGTCTCTTTGGATCCGGAAGGACAATCTTGTCAAATTGGGCCGCCCATTCAAACAGGAGCCGAGTCTTTTCCTTAGGAAAGGAATAAGGCTTGCTCATCCTGGCTCGCAGAGCGAGGCCATCCTTCTGATCAGCCGGCCTAGTGGGAGGAGGGCGGACAACGCCTTTTTCTTTATCTTTTTGTTGCTCGAACATCTTGAAGTCTACTGTACTGACTTCTGCAGGCATGGGCCGTTTATCAGCCGATCTAGCTTTCTGGTACACAGCAGTAGCAACTGAAGGATTACTGGAGAGGAAGGCCTCGACCTCCACCGCGGCATTGTTTAGTTGGTCAAATGACCCTATCTCCATCCCAATCATCTTTTCGAGAGTCTCCCGCCGAAGATTCTGCTTGCAAATCTGGACGGCGTCCTCGTGATGTGGAGGCCGCCTGCATCTCATGGCGAGGTTTCTTCATCTTTTTATATAATCCAGAGCGGTCTCATCCTGCTTCTGCCTTGTTGCATATAGCTCTGCTATCGTGATTTCCCTTTCCGTGACATGAAATCTATCGCGGAATTTTCTCTGCATATCAGGCCAATCAACCACTGACCCAGCTGGCAGGCTTGAGTACCATTCAAAGGCCAACCCAGTGAGGGATGAGCCAAAGAACTTGAGCAGATAAGCTTCATCTACTGCTAGGTCACCCATGATTGTAGTGTAGTAGGCTATATGCTCCCTAGGGGAGCCTTGGCCATTAAATTTCTCGAACTTCGGCGGCTTACTGACGCCTGGGGGTAGTCTCTTAGCAGCATACTGGGGAGGATACGGTACCTTGTACACATCATAGGTACCAGCATCACCACCAGTCTTTTCTGACAGCTTCATTTCCACAATTCTTTCAATCATCTGTTTGTGGGCCACAGCTGGATCTATATCTTCTGGGAAGAAGTGAGCTTGTTGCTGGCTGTGAGGAGTTGTCATCACAGTGGCGTGCAAGATGGGCGCGTTAGGCTGTGTCTGAGACACAGAGGGCTGAGCTGCTGTTTGCTGTGGAATAGGTTGGCTCGGTGTCTTGCCCTTATCAGCTAGGAGAGGGTTAGCTGGGATAGCCGTCTCTGCTGAGCTGGATGTCTGCCCCGCAGGTTCAGCTTGCTTTGAGACTGATGTAGCTTCATGTCTCTCATTGAGCTGCCTTCGGAGAGCACTGATCTCCTGCTGGTATCTTCTGAACATCATCTGGACCATAGGATCCAAGGCTGATGGGATTTGCATATCTTCAGAAGTCCCTTCAGCATCATCAATAAGGGGATTATCCTCATCCTCTGTCGTCACCACATTGACTGTCATGGTGGTGATCTTGCGGGCTTCATCATATTTCTTCATCTTATCTTTTGCGGCCTGGCCTCTTCTTGTGACAGGACCAGGTCTAGTAGCCAACCTGAGCAGTTCATCTGGCCGAGTTGGTAGTATATCTTGCCCCCTGGCAAGTCCAGCCATGTTGCAGGCGAAGATTTGCATTTTTTCTCTCCGCCTGAAGACCTTTCTTTTCACCTGGTCGGGATATTTGAGCCGGTCAAAGACCGATATTCTTTCTTTGGCTTCTCCCCGGTACAGGTCTTCTTTGTCATATCCGGCCCTGAGACCTTCTTCGGAGGAAGAGGCTCCGATCATCGTTTCTCGAAGTGTTTCTTCTTTTTCTTCACCTCTGGTGCCCAAGGCACGGGATAGTCTTTGTTGACCGAGGGCAGAGCTCCCCAGGTAGTGGAAGTAGTCTTGGGCTATCTGCTTCATCTCTTCAGAATTGTGCCTCTGTGGCTTAGGCCGGAGCATTAGTCTTTCCTGGCTTCTCTGCTGATAGGCCAGTCTTGTTACCTGAGCATTCAAATGCTCGGCTTTGGAATATTTGAACAAGTCGGCCTGTCTGGCACAAGCCCTCGGTCTTCTTGGGACGGCGACCGTGACTGGTTCGCTCATTCCCACATTGCCGTTTCGGCAGCAGTTGACAGCAGCATCATATTTCTTTCTTTGCCATCTTCTGCCCCCAGCCCTGGGACGGGTGACAATAAGGTCTTCCTTCCTCTCATCCCTTCTGCCCCTCATCATGGGGCGAGCAGCAGTCAAATTTCTTTCTTCATCATTTCTCTCATCTCTTCTGCCCAAGGCTTTGGGGCGAGCAGCAACAGCATTTCTTGTCTCTTTTCCCTCTCTTCTTCGGCTTTCTGCCCTGAAGCGGGCAACAGCATCTTCAGCAGCCTTCTCCTCATCTCGAGCTGGAACCCAGCTCTGAATCCTTTTCGGTCGCCAGACCTGTTTGTATTTTGCTGGCTTGGGCGCCAGCGGCTTCCTCTCATCAGGCTCCCAATTGGCCTGCCTGGCGGCCAGAGTCTGGAAACTGTTGGCAGTGGGCACCATCGGGATGATCACGTCCGGCTTGACCTCCCTTGGGCAACCATTCATGTTTGCCCGGACACCTCCAATCATCATGGTCTTTCCGGAGTTGGAAAGACGACGGTCAACAGCATCATACCGGCTCCTCCGGTTGGTTCTTCTCCCCTTCTGAGCAGCAGCAGGGACCATGCCCCTTTTTTGGACATGATGGACGTAGCAGGCGACGGCCGTGGGGACCGTTTTCTCTGGTAAGATATTCTTCTGGTCAGTGATCTTCATCGGGGCACTTGCAGCAGTGCCTTGCTCATTGTCATCGACCTGCAGAAGGTCAGTGAAGACGACGCCCAAGCAGTTGGGCAGCCCAACGGCAGGCGGCATTGATCCGAATGTAAGAGGTACCGCCAGGTACCCCTCCTGAACGTGCATGTCAACCGACTGCTTATCGAAGCATACGGATGCGATTTGTGTTGCCATCGTAGTTTCCTGAAAATAAGGAAGCACACGGAATCATAAATTTGAGAGGGTCCCGCTGGGCCTCCTACCTTAGCGTAAAGATGAAGGGAGACTGAGTCCCACCGGGCGTGCCAGACTTGTGGACGCGGATTTTTTTTCCTCTTATTTAAATCTTATCTGTTTATTATTTGTTGATTTATTCGTTTGTTGGTTTATTGGCGTGCCAGTCACCAGGGTGACAATTTTATTGTGCGCTCGATCTGACATGGTCAGTCGATTGTGAAGTCCGAGTCGGGACCAGAAATCCGTCATACCCTGAACGCTATGACGTTAATTACGTCCTCCCTAAGGAGGACAACCCTTGATTAAACGCTAAGATAGGAGGAGGACATCGGTAAAGCCACATGCTCAAAAGAAGCGGAATTCTTTCGTTTGCAAGACGCTAAATGGATTAGACGAAGCAGGGGTTCGTTATCTTAACGGATAGCTCCGACGGCATATTCCCACCAGCTTGAACTATGCCAAGTGGGGGAATAGGAAACTACCCATGCGGTGGCAGAGTAGGATCCGGAAAAGATCGGGCATAATTGACCCGGAGTCCGAATGGGGACCGGCATGACATGGCACGCTCCATGTGGGTGCGATGGCACATCTATATCCCCCTTGGAGGGACCATCGGAGGGCATGAAAAGGCATAACTCCGTGGGCCGATGGGGTTGAGAGGGAGAACATCACAGTCACCCAATAGGATATGCATAAATTTCGGCAGCATGTCCGCTCAACTTGGATTATGCCAAGAGAGAATAGGTCATCATCCACGGAATGCCGGGATGACGACCGAACGAGGATGGGCACCGGGCCCCGGGACATCGCTTGCATTTATGCCATCGTTTAATATCCCCTTGAAATCCCTTAGAACTCATGTAATGACATGGCCCTTTGGGTTCATAAGGGTGAAATCCGGATCGGGAATGAGGACTGTAGGGGAGGTCTTCCCCAGTACTGTGTCTTCTCAAGGCATCCATGATGATCTCTGAACATCCCCGGGGCATATGTCTGAAGAAATCAGAAGGTTGACAGATGGCAGTGCAGAGAAGAGCCTCTGACTGGACTTCAATTGGCCAAGAAGGTGGGTCTCGGCATGGCTTTCTATCGGCCAGAGGAGGGTCTCGGCGGAGGTTTATTGGTTGGCCAAAGGGGGGTCTCGGCGGTGGTTTCTTGGCTGGCCAAAGGGCCTCTCGGCGGGGGTTTATTGGTTCAAAAAGGGGGGTCTCGGCGGCGGCTTCCCGGCGCGCTCCTGGCCGCGCTGAGAAGGTGGCGCCGAGAGGCTTGCATGGAGGGGTTTGAATAGGCCTATAGCGGAGGGGGTCTCGACGTGGAGCTTCCCGGCGCGCTCCTGGCCGCGCCGGGAGCCTGGCGCCGAGAGGCTTGCATGGAAGCTCACGTGAGAAAGGTTTAAATGGCAGGGTTTGTCGTTTAGCTGGGGGAGAGGGCATCTCGGCGGACAGCTCTCGGCGCGGAATTTTGCATGCCGAGAAGGTGGTTTTGCGGAAAGATTTTAGGGTTTGATTGCGGTACTCTGTCCGGGAGTTTCTGGGTTTTGTGGCTCAGAGTGAGACCGAATCGGGGGTGCAGGAGGAGGTTTCATGGATGCCTCTGCTAGAGGGATGCCAGGGAAGCTGAGAGACCAAATCATCAGGAGGAGGAGAGGCCATCATTAGGGCCCTGAGTAGCTTTCATCTATCTACTGCCAGACGTCTGGGGGGGTCAAGAGATGGCTGTCTCTGATCCCCCAGACTAGCACAGTGGCATCGAAGAAGCAAAACGGCGATGAAAGAACCCTCGGCATCGGGACTCCAGGTCTTAATCACTCAACGGTTAGAGTGAAGACCCAGGGTTGCGTTCATCTGCGGGTTCAAATACATCTTTTATAGCCGGCAGTCCAGGAAACCAAGAGATTGATGTCTCTAGTTCCCGAACAGCACAAGAGGCTCGAGGGGACAAACTCGAACGTATACGGAGGGCATACCATTGAGACAAGAAGGGAGGAGAGAATAGAACCCAACGACCCACTAAACAGGGGTGGGAGTTCTATCTTCATCCCTACTCTAAGAACAGACTCAACTCTGAAGCTTGAATCGTTCCGCCCATGGGGCATTCAGACAAACAATACGCATGCGTATGGAGACAGGGGAAGCTCATATTGCCTAATATCCATCACGGCAACTGCATTTATTTCATCCCACTACCATTATTTACATCGACTGCAGGACTAAAGCCGAGAAACATAAAGGGGAGGAACAGGGGGAGAATCATATGAATAATCGAAGCACTAAGACTTGGACTACTACATATGGAGAACAATGAAAAAGGAACAGCGAACATGGGGGGGGGGGGAGGGTGGAGCATTGACTCCTCTCCCTCCCCCTAGCAGCCCACCTGGAGCCTTTTCTTCTTCTTTTCTTCTGCTTCTTCTCTTCTCTCAGCCGAGGGGGGGGGTCTCTCTCTCTCTCGGCAAGACTCCCTCTCTATTCTTTTTCTATTCTTCTATCCTGTTCTCTTTTTTCTATTCTCTTCTTTTTTTTTGTCCGCCCCCCGGATGCTCCCTTTCCTTTCGAACGAAAGGGGGGTTTTTATAGGCGCAGTGCTCCCACCTTCTTGGCATGGTCTTTTTCGGCGTAATGCCCCCCACCTGCGGACGGCGTAAGTGCAGAATAAGCGGCACGGTGTCCGTAGGTGCATCTTTAGCTCAATGCTATTGACTCATTCTTTCAGTTATAGCTTGGCAGTATCCCCATATTGGGATTTCATCCTGGCATGATCTTCTTGGCTTGAGCCTCGATCAGTTGAACATCTATTGGCTTGGACCGTGATCAACTGGCACATCTGACATCTGTCAATTTTAGGCCCCGATCAACAGCACTTTTGACTTCTATCGGCTTTAAACCCTGATTGGCTGACCATCTGGCATCTGTCGATTTTGAGCCCCGATCGGCTGTACATCCTGCATCTATCGGTTTTGAGCCCCGATCGGCTGTACATCCTGCATCTATCGGTTTTGAGCCCCGATCGGCTGTATATCTTGCATCTGTCAGTTTTGAGCCCCGATTGGCTATACATTTGACATCTGTCAGTTTTAAGCCCTGATTGGCTGAACATCTGGCATCAGTCAGTTTTGAGCCCCGATCGGCTGTACATCTTGCATCTATCGGTTTTGAGCCCTGATTGGCTGACCATCTTGCATCTGTCGGTTTTGAGCCCCGATCGGCTGTACATTTGACATCTGTCAGTTTTAAGCCCTGATTGGCTGAACATCTAGCATCTGTCAGTTTTGAGCCCCGATCGGCTGTACATCTTGCATCTATCGGTTTTGAGCCCTGATTGGCTGACCATCTTGCATCTGTCGGTTTTGAGCCCCGATCGGCTGTACATTTTGCATCTGTCAGTTCTAAGCCCTGATCGGCTGAACATCTGGCATCTGTCGGTTTTGAGCCCCGATCGACTGTACATCTTGCATCTATCGGTTTTGAGCCCCGATCGGTTGTATATCTTGCATCTGTCGATTTTGAGCCCCGATTGGCTAAACATCTGACATCTGTCTGTTTTAAGCCCTGATTGGCTGAACATCTGGCATATGTCGGTTTTGAGCCCCGATCGGCTGTACATCTTGCATCTGTCGGTTTTGAGCCCCGATCGGCTATATATCTTGCATCTGTCGGTTTTGAGCTCCGATTGACTATACATTTGACATCTGTCAGTTTTAAGCCCTGATTGGCTGAACATCTGGCATTTGTCGGTTTTGAGCCCCAATCGGCTGTACATCGTGCATCATGTGTTGTTATTTCCTTCATGTGGGAGAGTGGCAGTCTCAGCTACCTTTATACGGATGACCCGTGTTCAGCAGGAGAGCGTCCACCCCTTCAGAGAAAGGGTGGGGAACTCGATCCACCACGTGACGGCATCCGAGGAGGTGCTTGAACCGAATTTTTGTTGGTGGCAGCAAACGTCCTATTGGCCATGTGTGCCGTAAGGAAGACGATTTGCCGGAATGCAAATGAGGAGGTCTCATCAGAGTAGACGTATGGTCTAGGCTGGGTAGAGACTATTGCAGGTGGGACATTGAAAAGGATATGTGGTTCTCATCAGGACGGACATAAAGTACGAACTGGACAGATTGTATCATTGGCCGGGCGATGTACCGATCAGCCAATGGTTGACTTCATCATCGATATTGAGCTTATATCGATACAAGGGGGATTTTAGAATAGACGTAAGGTCTAAACTGGATAGGGTTTCATCATTGATCGGGCAAGGAGCCGGTCGATCAACAGCGGGTTTCATCATCGATATTGGGCTTATACCGACGCAAAGAGCCTCATAGGTTTCACCACTATAGACGAAAGGTCCACACTGGCAGAGCTTCATCATTGTTCGGGCGAGGTGCCAATCGATCAACAGTTGGTTTCATCATCGATATTGGGTTTATATCGATGCAAAGGGATTTATAAGTTTCATCAGAATAGACGAAAGGTCTAAACTGGATAAGGTTTCATCATTGATCGGGCAGGGTGCCAATCGATCAACAGTTGGTTTCATCATCGATATTGGGTTTATATCGACGCAAAGAAGAGTTTCATCAGCATAGACGAAAGGTCTAAACTGGCTAGGGTTTCATGATTGATCGGGCAGGGTGCCAATCGATCAACGGTTGGTTTCATCATCGATATTGGGTTTATATCGATGCAAAGAAAGTGTTATAAGTTTCATCAGAATAGACGAAAGGTCTAGACTGACAGGGTTTCATCATTGATCGGGCGAGGTGCCGGTTGATCAACAGTTGGTTTCATCAGAATGGTGATGGGTTTCATTGTCGGTGGGACGTTTGAAAGAGGGTATGTGAGTTTTATCAGGGTAAACGTAAGGTCTACATCGAAAGGGTTTTATCATCAGTGGGGAATGAAGCCGACTGACCGACGGGAGGTTTCATCAATGAAGGGGAGGTGAAGGTAGCATGCCGGTTGACATGGAACTTTTGAATTACCACATTACTGACCCAAGTGCCCTTTCGGGTTTTCACCGGAGCCAGCCCCCTCTTGCTTTTGCCCACGTGCCCTTTCGGGTTTTCACGTGGCGGGGTACCCGATTTTGCCTGCAGTGCCCTTTCGGGTTTTCACCACAGCTGGGTTTTGGCCATTTTTGCCCTTGTCCGGGATATCCGAACAAGTATGGCGGGGTATCTCTATTTTTAACCCCATTTTGTTTATTTATATATACATATATATATTTCCTGAATTGGGACTTCAGCACGGATCAGGCGATGTGCTGCTCCATTAGTGACTGCTCTTATCATCGGTATTGGGTTCATACCGATGCAAGGATTTCATAGGCTTCATCAGGATAGACGTAAGGTCTTGACTGGGTAGGTTTTTATCATTGATCGGGCAGGGCGCCGATCGATCAATGGTAGGTTTCATCACGGTGGGACAGGAAGAGATGTAAGTTTAATAGGACGGGTTTCTTTGTCGATCGGGTAGGGTGCCCATCGATCAAAGGTGGGTTTCATCATCGGTATTAGGTTTATACCAATGCAAGGATCTCATGATTCTTATCAGAATAGACATAAGGTCTACACTGGGTTGGTTTTATTGTTGATCGGGCAGTGTGCCAATCGATCAACAGCAGGTTTCATCATCGGTATTGGGTTTATACCAATGCCAAGATTTCATAGGTTTCATCGGGATAGACGTAAGGTCTAAGCCGGATAGGTTTCATCATTGACCGGGCAGTGCGCCAATCGATCAAAGCAGGTTTCATCATCGGTATTGGGTTTATACCAATGTAAAGATTTCATAGGTTTCATCGGGATAGACGTAAGGTCTAAGCCGGATAGGTTTCATCATTGACCGGGCAGTGCGCCAATCGATCAAAGCAGGTTTCATCATCAGTATTGGGTTTATACCAATGCAAAGATTTCATAGGTTTCATCGGGATAGACGTAAGGTCTAAGCCGGATAGGTTTCATCATTGATCGGGCAGTGCGCCAATCGATCAACGTAGGTTTCACCATGGTGGGACTTTGGCAAGGTATGAGGGTTTTATCAGGACAAACGTAGGGTCTGTACTGGGTGGGTTTGATCGTTGATCGGGCAAGGTGCCGGTCGATCGACGAGAAGTTTATGGCGGGAGGTGAGGTTTCTTTAGGATCACCACATTACTGACCCAAGTGCCCTTTCGGGTTTTCACCGGAGCCAGCCCCCTCTTGCTTTTGCCCACGCGCCCTTTCGGGTTTTCACGTGGCGGGGTACCCGATTTTGCCTGAGGTGCCCTTTCGGGTACTGAAATTCAGACGAGTACCAAGAGACTCTTGCAGTCCCTTCCAGAAATGCGAGGTAAATCGGGGGTCTCTATCAGACACAATGCTGACTGGTATGCTATGGAGCCTTACCACTTCCTTCAAATATAAAGCAGCCAATACATCAACTGTCCATTTGGACTTAATGGGTAAGAAATGAGCTGACTTTGTCAATCGATCGACAATCACCCATATTGCATCACGTCCACCACGAGTCCTAGGTAGACCCATAATGAAGTCCATGCCAATGCTTTCCCACTTCCTTTGGGGTATGTCGAGTGGTTTCAACTTTCCTGCCGGTCTGAAATGTTCAGCCTTGACTTGCTGACAAACCAAGCATCTACTCACGAAGTCTACAACTTCCCTTTTCATATTCGACCACTAAAAGGATCTCTTCAAATCCTTGAACATTTTAGTGCCTCCAGGAAGAATGGTGTATTTGGATCTATGTGCTTCCTCCAGAATCTTGTTCTTTATTCCAGCTTCATCAGGTACACAAGTTCTACCCTGAAATAACAATCTTCCATCGTCAGCCATCATGAAGTCAGGTCTGCTGCTCAAGCTTCCCTTGATCTCTACCAGCTCGGGATCATTATCTTGCAAAGACTTGATTTCCATCAACAATTCGGGCTTAAGTCGAATCTGTGCAATCATAACCCGATCATTGTCAATATTAAGATCCAGGCTAGCTAATTGTTCCAGTAGCTTCCACTCTTGTAACATGAGACTTGACAATTTAGCTATAGGCTTCCGGCTTAATGCATCTGCCACAACATTGCCTTTTCCAGGATGATACTCAATCGAGAAGTCGAAGTCCATCAAGTACTCCAACCATCTTCTTTGCCTCATGTTGAGTTCCTTCTGAGAAAATACATATTTTAGACTCTTATGATCTGAAAACACTGTGAATGTTTCTCCATACAAGTAATGCCTCTAAATCTTCAAGGAGAAAACCACCGCCGCTAGTTCCAAATCATGAATAGGATAATTCTCTTCATGCTTCCTCAACTGCCTAGAAGAATAGGCAATCACATTCCCATGCTGCATGAGTACACAGCCTAAACCAATACCTGAAGCATTAGTGTATACAACAAAATCTCCTTCAGCAGAAGGAAAAGCCAATACAGGTGCAGTAGTTAAACATTCGTTCAAAGTCTGAAAGCTTCGCTAGCAATCTTCTGACCAATCAAATTTGTTCTCCTTGCGGGTTAATCTTGTCATAGGTACCGCAATCTTAGAGAAATCTTGGATAAATCTCCGGTAGTAGCCTGCCAGGCCTAGGAAACTTCTAACTTCAGTCACACTGGTAGGCTGATCCCAATTCTTCACTGCCTCTACCTTTGAAGGATCAACAGAAATTCCTTCCTTTGTGATGATATGTCCAAGAAAGGACACCTCTTGTAGCCAGAAGTCACACTTACTGAACTTGGCAAATAGCTGATGATCTCTCAATAGTTGTAATGCCATCCTCAGTTGTTCAGCATGCTCCTCTTCATTCTTAGAATAAATCAGGATGTCATCAATGAATACCACGACCCATTGATCATGATAGGGCCGAAATACATTGTTCATCAACTGCATGAAAGCTGCTGGCGCATTCGTTAGACCAAAAGGCATAACGACAAATTCAAAATGACCATACCTGCTGCGGAAAGCTATTTTATAGATATCCTCATCCTTAATCCGTAACTGATGATATCCAGATCGAAGATGGATCTTAGAAAAATACTGAGCTCCCGCTATCTGATCAAATAATTCATCAATCCTCGGTAATGGATATTTGTTCTTGATAGTCAGCTGGTTCAATTGCCGATAATCGATGCATAACCTCATCGAACCATCTTTCTTCCGGACGAATAATACATGGGCTCCCCAAGGGGAAGTACTTGAACGAATGAAACCCTTCTCAAGCAATTCCAACAAATGTTGTTTTAACTCCCTCAGCTCTGTAGGAGACATAGGATAAGGAGCCTTGGAAATAGGAGATGTACCAGGAATGAGATCAATAGAAAAGATAACTTCCCGCTCAGGCGGAAGTCCTGGTAGTTCCTCTGGAAAGACATCAGGAAAATCTCAGACAACAGGAATGTCCTTAATCTCGATCTGCTGCTGGGGGGTCATATAGACAAAGGCTAGAAAAGCTTCGCATCCTCGCTTCATTAGCTTATCAGCTCGAAGAGCCGAAATAAGTGATACGGAGTTATGGTGCTTAACTCCCACAAAAGAAAGTCCAGGGTGTCTAGTAAAAGACACAGAGCTAGGACTACAGTGAACATTGGCCTCATAATTAGCCAACCAATCTGCTCCTAGGATTACCTCATAATCCTTCATGTCCATGCAAATCAAGTCAGTTGGAAAATTTTGCTCCTCAATCATAACCTTACTAGAAGGATAGAAATACTGAATTGCCGATCTAGAACCAATAGGTGTTGATATTTCTAACGGAGAATTCATCAAAACAGGTTCCACAGCTAAAGACTTAGCAAATCTCCGAGAAATAAATGAATGGGTGGCACTAGTATCAAAAAGAACAAACGCTGGCTTGTCGAGTATAATAAGAGTACCTTCGACGAGTCCACCATCCTCAGCAGTTTCTGCTTCATCTGCGTGCAAAGCTTGGAGCCTGCCTTGTTGTTTCTTAATGCCTTGTGATTTTTCCACGGATTCTCTCCGTCATTTCTAGAGTATCTTCTAGGACTTGAGCCTTCCTCACCATCTCAGAATAAGTTCAGATATCCATTGGTGCCAATTGGTTGATATAATGCAGTCTCAGTCCATTAAGAAAGTGCTTGGCCTTCATCTTCTCGGTAGATATTAAGTGAGTAGCATGTCGGGATAACCGAGAAAATTGAGCTTCATATTCTGCTACAGATAGATTGCGCTGCTTCAAAGCCGCGAACTCCGCTGCCTTCTTCTCTTTCACTCTATCAGAAAAATACTTGCTGTTAAAGAACTCCTCGAACTCTTCCCATGTAACTTGCTGATCACCAAGGGTCGCCTTCACTGAATCCCACCATGTTCTTGCATCACGTTCCAGTTGAAAGGTGGATAGAAGGACACGCTCTTGATTGCTGCATTGCATTACTTCGAATATCCTTCCCATCTCATCCAGCCAGTGCTCGGCTTCATCAGGATCAGTCGAGCCACCAAATCTCGACGGATTCATCCCCCGAAAGTTCCGATAAAGGTCACCAGTGCCATGGTGTGCAGCTCCTGCTTGGGCCACTTGCTGCAAGGCCTGTGTAAGTCCTTGAACTGTACGCTGCAAGTTCCTCCATTCCGCACGATCAGCTACCATTGCAAAGGCCTACACGTGGAATAGATTACTTAGGTTCATTAAGATAGATAATAACACAATTACGATATGAACTTAACCCAAGTTTCTACCCAATCTTACCAGGTTGGGTCCTAGACTTTAACAAGATTAGGGGTCCTATGATAGCACTTAGAACCCTAGAACTTGGAAAACCTAGACCTTTTAGGGAAACCTAGGAATATTAAACCTAGGCTCTGATACCACCTAAATTGTCACGCCCCGATGCGGAATATCGGGTCGTACAGTTAGAAACTAGCTAGAAATAACATTAATAAGCTAAACTAATCAATTACACAGGTGCTATGGAAAGAAGTAACTCTATTGATCAAGAAATATTCCAAATTTTATTACAATAACCATCACTGCTAAAACACGATCAAACATAACTTCCAAACTGATTCTAATATAATCACTGACTCCAAAAGTAATAAAGTACTAACACAACTCTAAGGAAGAACTAAAGGTAAACAACTATGCCAACTCGGCATCTATTAAAAGGTACACTCAAAAGTATCACTCATGTCCCTCCCCATCGGTATGCGCGTCATCACCTGAATAGCCTGGAAAGGGGGGAAACAACAACTATGAGCTGACGCTCAGTAGGAAATAACAGGCAAGTTTACATGATTAACAATTTAATTACATTTTTCATATGCCATGCTAATAAAAGAAATAAATGACGATATAATGAAACAACGTAATAAACAGATCTTGCAAGGTCAAGAAATTTATAATGACAAGAATTAACAAGATTAATAAGTACAAGAATTTACAACAGGAGATAGTAATAGAGAATTGGCCAACAAGCAAGTATTTTAAACAACATTTCAAGCACGATCAAGTAACAAGAGTAACAAGAGATTTTATGTCATAGACGTCACACTAGTCAGGCACTCGGTGCAATGCCTCACCATGTCATTATAACATCCCATGGGCTCAATAATTTTTCGGGCGCTCTCCCCAGGACCAGACCGGGCCCTTATGATGCGTTGGCATTGATTTATTGGATCCAAGATCCCACGTTGTCTAGACATTCAGTCAAGTTAAATGGCCAATTTAATCAGAGGAATTACTGTCAGAAGTTCAAGATTTAAAGGACTAACCTGTCCTTGGATTCAAGAGCATAAAAACACGATGAAACTCATCTCCGAGAGATGTGCGGTCGTACAGAAGCCGCTCAATGGGTATGTACGGCTAACACAGGGCCGGGCATACAGGAACTGGACTGAAACTCAGCCCACGAGGTCAAGAATGAACGGCTGACAGTAGGCCGCTCTAAGGTATGAACGGTGTGATATGGGCCGCTCATGTCCAGAAGACATTAAGACCCATGAACAAGATATACGGTCCATACTGGGCCGTATTAAAGATATGCGGTCAGAATAGGGCCGCCTATGAGGATATGCGGTCTAATACAGGCCGCGCATGCCTCTCATAGCCCAATTCGATCCAAGACTTAAACTAGCGGTTCGGTCACGTAAAATGGTAGCTCGGGTGGTCATTAGATTCTTAACAGGGATATAAAGAAATCCCATGATGCTAAGTTTGCCGGATGGAGTTTCCAGTGATAAGTTCAAAGTTAACCCAACTTAAAGGGGCTAATGGCTTACTAGAAGTCCGTAATTTGGTCAACATTCTACTGGAATAGAATGGTTATCTAGCAACTAAAAGTTCATTATAAACCAAATTTCCTTGTTAATTTATCAAGGATTATCATTTACATTAAGTCAAATTGCCAAAAAGATGATTCATGATGATAAAGAGAATGAACAAGATCGCGTAGGAATGAACAACATGCAATTTACAGAAATTTAGTTACAAAATTAACCACTTTTCATGTGGGTTTCTAGTTTACTAATTATCATTTATGACACTAAGATGAATCATTTAGAACTAGTATTAAGTCATTAACTGCAGGGATAAACGGTTCGGAAAGAACCTTATATCTTCTGGGCTTTACAGGAACGCATTCGGGTTGAAGGGGGCTTGCAGGGGGTTGGGCGGCTCTGTCTGGACCGCCCAAGGGGTTGGGCGGTCAGGGCAGGACCGCCCATCCCTGGCCCTGCCAGATGTGTGGTTCTCTTGGGACCGTTTATCCTGCTAGGGGGATATGTGGTCACTTATGGACCGTTTATCTAGATATGTGGTCAGTTTTGGACCGTCCAACCAATTGTGTGGTCAGACAGAAACCGTTTAACTACAACTAAACTAGGGTTGAAGTCTGTGCTTGAGTTGAGCGGTCTATCGTAAGACCGTCCATCTCTGGGTGTATACCTGTCATCCCTTCCACGTCCGATGAACGCCGGGAAGTTGAGGGTTGATAGGGTTTGATTAAAAACGCTAAATTCTCATGCAAACGGACTTGAAACAAGGGGCTTTTGGTACCGTTGGAAAGGTTATGAAAAATGCTATCTAACAGCAAGGTCAATTTCATAATTACTTGCTGAAATCATGATTTATAAAGACAAGAACACTAGAAACCCTAATCTGGACATGCTGTTACTAAATCGTAAAATTCGCACAATATACATAATCAAATTTAGGGCTTTATATATCAAAAGAAAGCTTCCTCGATGCTGATTCCAATCATATATGACATGCTATATGGGAATCAAGATTAATAACTCGAAATCATAACTTAACTCAAAAGAACACATTAAAGACCAAGTCTAGACATGCTCTTACTCCGATCAAAAATTCTCTAAACATGCTCAATAAAATTTAGGGCTTTCTACGCCAAATGAAAGCTAACATGCTGCTTATTACAACCATATATGTTAATTTGAGTTTGGTCTGTTATAACCTACCTCAATCGAAGAGATAAACTAAGGAACTAGATTGAAGAACGATCTTGACAGCCCTTCCCAAAAACCCCAAGATCTCCTTGGATACCTAATCATAATTAGGGCTTTTACTACCAATGGAAAGAGCTCTCCGAGAGGATCAAAATGGTATACTCATGTGCAAATTTTGGTTGAGGGTACCTACCTTAATCGAAGGAACAAAGAAGAAGGAAGGAGGACGACGGGATGCCGACACACCTCCACTAATCTCCTGAGATCCCCTTGGATCGAACTCCACTACGGCCGCCGCTGCTACCAAAGGATTCTAAGGTTGAAGAGCTTTATTTTTATAGCTCATACACCTTCTGGAGCCTTCGGTGCTAGGAGAATTCGTCGATGCAAGGTGAGTGTTTGAAACGGTGCCGAAATGTTTGACCTAACCAAACTTGGCCGACACCACGTTTTAGGGTCAGGGTTTCGATCAATTTATACAAGGGAAATAATCCTTAGATCGTGGCCATTCATTTGCCACCGATTTGGGGTCATTTGGTGGAGTATTAAGCTCTAATTTTGTGGTTTAAGCTAAGGTTAGGTAAGGGTTAGGTAAGTGTGCACTTTAGGGCTTAATCCACTAATTAGACCTAGTTACGGATTTTTGTTGGGTCGACCATAGAAGACAAAGTTGTTAAATAATTGGTCCTTTACCCAATTACCATTTTTATAGATTTTTATAAGGTAGTCAAAATTTCACTAGTCTATTTACTAAGGAATTAAATATTAAATTCTGAAATTCATGCATTAATCCATTTTATTTCAATTTTTATTTAATAAAGGCTCAATAAATAAATTGGGGTATTACACCCTCCCCTACTTAAGGAATTTGGTCCTCCAAATTCACCGCACTAAATACGGAGGATAGGGAAATGAGATAAGTCACCTAGAATAAGTCGGGATACCGCTTCCGCATAGTATCTTCAGATTCCCAAGTAGCTTCTTCGGTCCCACGCCGACTCCACTGAATCTTGACCATCGGTATGGAACGATTCCGGAGCTGCTGTTGCTTCCGGTCTAGAATCTTGATAGGTCTTTCTTCATAGGTCAAATCTTCCTTCAATTCGAAATCCACATGCTGAATGATGTGAGTGGGGTCATACACATATTTCTGTAACATAGACACATGGAAAACATTGTGTATGCCAGACAATTGAGGCGGTAATGCCAGTCTGTAAGCAACCTCTCCCACTCTATCCAAGATCTCGAATGGACCAATATATCTCGAACTTAGCTTGCCCTGAATGCCAAATCTTCGAATCCCTCTCGTAGGAGAGACCTTGAGAAATACATGCTCGCCCACCTGAAACTCCAATTCTCTTCTTTTGTTATCGGCACAACTCTTCTGTCTTGATTGGGCTACTTGTAACCGGTCTCGGATAATACGGATGTTCTGTGATGATTCTGAAACAAGATCCGGTCCAAGCCACTGTTTCTCACCTGCTTCATCCCAACATAACGGGGAACGACAGCTTCTCCATACAATGCTTCAAAAGGAGCCATCTGTATGCTGATTGATAACTGTTGTTGTAGGCGAATTCAATTAATGCCAAGTGATCACTCCAACTGCCTCCGAAATCGATCATGCATGCTCTAAGCATATCTTCCACTATCTTGTTGGTTCTTTCAGTCTGTCCATCTGTCTGTGGATGAAAAGCAGTACTGAAATTCAGACGAGTACCAAGAGACTCTTGCAGTCCCTTCCAGAAATGTGAAGTAAATCTGGGGTCTCTATCAGACACAATGCTGACTGGTATGCCATGGAGCCTTACCACTTCCTTCAAATATAAAGCAGCCAATACATCAACTGTCCATTTGGACTTAATGGGTAAGAAATGAGCTGACTTTGTCAATCGATCGACAATCACCCATATTGCATCAAGTCCACCACGAGTCCTAGGTAGACCCATAATGAAAGTCCATGCCAATGCTTTCCCACTTCCATTGGGGTATGTCGAGTGGTTTCAACTTTCCTGCCGGTCTGAACTGTTCAGCCTTGACTTACTGACAAACCAAGCATCTACTCACGAAGTCTACAACTTCTCTTTTCATATTCGACCACCAAAAGGATCTCTTCAAATCCTTGAACATTTTAGTGCCTCCAGGATGAATGGTGTATTTGGATCTATGTGCTTCCTCCAGAATCTTGTTCTTTAACTCAACTTCATCAGGTACACAAGTTCTACTCTGGAATAACAATCTTCCATCGTCAGCCATCATGAAGTCAGGTCTGCTGCTCAAGCTTCCCTTGATCTCTACCAGCTCGGGATCATTATCTTGCAAAGACATGATTTCCATCAACAATTCGGGCTTAAGTCATATCTGTGCAATCATAACTCCATCATTGTCAATATTCAGATCCAGGCTAGCCAATTGTTCCAGTATCTTCCATTCTTGTAACATGGGACTTGACAATTTAGCTACAGGCTTCCGGCTTAATGCATCTGCCACAACATTACCTTTTCCAGATGATACTCAATCGAGAAGTCGAAGTCCTTCAAGTATTCCAACCATCTTCTTTGCCTCATGTTGAGTTCCTTCTGAGAAAATAAATATTTCAGACTCTTATGATCTGAAAACACTGTGAATGTTTCTCCATACAAGTAATGCCTCCAAATCTTCAAGGAGAAAACCATCGCCGCTAGTTCCAAATCATGAACAGGAGAATTCTCTTCATGCTTCCTCAACTGCCTAGAAGAATAGGCAATCACCTTCCCATGCTGCATGAGTACACAGCCTAAACCAATACCTGAAGCATCAGTGTATACAACAAAATCTCCTTCACCAGAAGGTAAAGCCAATACATGTGCAGTAGTTAAACATTCCTTCAAAGTCTGAAAGCTTCACTGGCAATCTATTGACCAATCAAATTTGTTCTCCTTGTGGGTTAATCTTGTCATAGGTACCGCAATCATAGAGAAATCTTGGATAAATCTCCGGTAGTAGCCTGCCTGGCCTAGGAAACTTCTAACTTCAGTCACACTAGTAGGCTGATCCCAATTCTTCACTACCTCTACCGTTGAAGGATCAACAGAAATTCCTTTCTTTGTGATGATATGTCCGAGAAAGGACACCTCTTGTAGCCAGAAGTCACACTTACTGAACTTGGCAAATAGCTGATGATCTCTCAATACTTGTAATGCCATCCTCAGATGTTCAGCATGCTCCTCTTCATTCTTAGAATAAATCAGGATGTCATCAATGAATACCACGACCCATTGATCAAGATAGGGCCGAAATACATTGTTCATCAACTGCATGAAAGCTGCTGGCACATTCGTTAGACCAAAAGGCATAACGACAAATTCAAAATGACCATACCTGCTGCGGAAAGCTGTTTTATAGATATCCTCATCCTTAATCCGCAACTGATGATATCCAGATCGAAGAAAGATCTTAGAAAAATACTGAGCTCCCGCTATCTGATCAAATAATTCGTCAATCCTCGGCAATGGATATTTGTTCTTGACAGTCAGCTGGTTCAATTGTCGATAATCGATGCACAACCTCATCGAACCATCTTTCTTCCGGATGAATAATACATGGGCTCCCCAAGGGGAAGTACTTGGACGAATGAAACCCTTCTCAAGCAATTCCAACAACTGTTATTTTAACTCCCTCAGTTCCGCAGGAGACATACGATAAGGAGCCTTGGAAATAAGAGATGTACCAGGAATGAGATCAATAGAAAAGATAACTTACCGCTCAGGCGGAAGTCCTGGTAGTTCCTCTAGAAAGACATCAGGAAAATCTCGGACAACGGGAATGCCCTTAATCTCGATCTGCTGCTCAGGGGTCGCATAGACAAAGGCTAGAAAAGCTTCGCATCCTTACTTCATTAGCTTATCAGCTCGAAGAGCCGAAATAAGTGATACGGAGTTATGGTGCTTAACTCCCACAAAAGAAAGTCCAGGGTGTCTAGTAAAAGACACAGAGCTAGAACTACAGTGAACATTGGCCTCATAATTAGCCAACCAATCTGCTCCTAGGATTACCTCATAATCCTTCATGTCCATGCAAATCAAGTCAGTTGGAAAATTTTGCTCCGCAATCATAACCTTACTAGAAGGATATAAATACTGAATTACCGATCTAGAACCAATAGGTGTTGATATTTCTAACGGAGAATTCATCAAAACAGGTTCCACGGCTAAAGACTTAGCAAATCTCTGAGAAATAAATGAATGCGTGGCACCAGTATCAAAAAGAACAAACGTTGGCTTGTCGAGTATGATAAGAGTACCTTCGACGAGTCCACCATCCTCTGCGGTTTCTGCTTCATCTGCGTGCAAAGCTTGGAGCTTGCCTTGTTGTTTCTTGATGCCTTGTGAGTTTTCCACGGATTCTCTCCGTCATTTCTAGAGTATCTTCTAGGACTTGAGCCTTCCTCACCATCTCAGAATAAGTTGAGATCTCCATTAGTGCCAATTGGTTGATATAATGTAGTCTCAGTCCATTAAGAAAGCGCTTGGCCTTCATCTTCTCGGTCGATATTAAGTGAGTAGCATGTCGGGATAACCGAGAAAATTGAGCTTCATATTCTGCTACAGATAGATTGCACTGCTTCAAAGCCACGAACTCCGCTGCCTTCTTCTCTTTCACTCTATCAGAAAAATACTTGTTGTTAAAGAACTCCTCAAACTCTTCCCATGTAACTTGCTGATCACCAAGGGTCACCTTCACTGAATCCCACCATGTTCTTGCATCACGTTCCAGTTGAAAGGTGGATAGAAGGACACGCTCTTGATTGCTGCATTGCATTACTTCGAATATCCTTCCCATCTCATCCAGCCAGTGCTCAACTTCATCAGGATCAGTCGAGCCACCAAATCTCGACGGATTCATCCCCCAAAAGTTCCGATAAAGGTCACCAGTGCCATGGTGTGCAGCACCTGCTTGGGCTACTTGCTACAAGGCCTGTGTAAGTCCTTGAATCGTATGCTGCAAGTTCCTCCATTCCGCATGATCGGCTGCCATTGCAAAGGCCTACATGTGGAATAGATTACTTAGGTTCATTAAGATAGATAATAACACAATTACGATATGAACTTAACCCAAGTTTCTACCCAATCTTACCAGGTTGGGTCCTAGACTTTAACAAGGTTAGGGGTCCTATGATAACACTTAGAACCCTAGAACTTGGAAAACATAGACCTTTTAGGGAAACCTAGGAATATTAAACCTAGGCTCTGAGACCACCTAAACTGTCACGCCCCGACGCGGAATATCGGGTCGTACAGTTAGAAACTAACTAGAAATAACATTAATAAGCTAAACTAATGAATTACACAGGTGCTATGGAAAGAAGTAACTCTATTGATCAAAAAAGATTCCAAATTTTATTACAATAACCATCACTGCTAAAACATGATCAAACATAACTTCCAAACCGATTCTAATATAATCACTGACTCCAAAAGTAATAAAGTACTAACACAACTCTAAGGAAGAACTAAAGGTAAACAACTATGCCAACTCGGCATCTACTAAAAGGTACACTCAAAAGTATCACTCCTGTCCCTCCCCATCGGTATGCGCGTCATCACCTGAACAGCCTGAAAAGGGTGGAAACAACAACTATGAGCTGATGCTCAGTAGGAAATAACAGGCAAGTTTACATGATTAACAATTTAATTACATTTTTCATATGCCATGCTAATAAAAGAAATAAATGACGATATAATGAAACAACGTAATAAACAGATCTTACAAGGTCAAGAAATTTATAATGACAAGAATTAACAAGAGTAGTAAATACAAGAATTTACAATAGGAGATAGTAATAGAGAATTGGCCAACAAGAAAGTATTTTAAACAACATTTCAAGCACGATCAAGTAACAAGAGTAACAAGAGATTTTATGTCATAGACGTCACACTAGTCAGGCACTCGGTGCAATGCCTCACCATGTCATTATAACATCCCATGGGCTCAATAATTTTTCGGGCGCTCTCCCCAGGACCAGACCGGGACCCTACGATGCGATGGCATTGATTTATTGGATCCAAGATCCCACGTTGTCTAGACATTCAGTCAAGTTAAATGGTCAATTTAATCAGAGGAATTACTGTCAGAAGTTCAAGATTTAAAGGACTAACATGTCCTTGGATTCAAGAGCATAAAAACATGATGAAACTCATCTTCGAGAGATGTGCGGTCGTACAGAAGCCGCTCAATGGGTATGTACGTCTAACACAGGGCCGTGCATATAGGAACTGGACTGAAACTCAGCCCACGAGGTCAAGAATGAACGGCTGACAGTAGGCCGCTCTAAGGTATGAACGCTGTGATATGGGCCGCTCATGTCCAGAAGACATTAAGACCCATGAACAAGATATACGGTCCATACTGGGCAGTATTAAAGATATGCGGTCAGAATAGGGCCGCCTATGAGGATATGCGGTCTAATACAGGCCGCGCATGCCTCTCATAGCCCAATTCGGTCCAAGACTTAAACTAGCGGTTCGATCACGTAAAACGGTAGCTACGGTGGTCATTAGATTATTAACAGGGATATAAATAAATCCCGTGATGCTAAGTTTACCGGATGGAGTTTCCAGTGATAAGTTCAAGGTTAACCCAACTTAAAGGGGCTAATGGCTTAATAGAAGTCCGTAATTTGGTCAACGTTCTACTGGAATAGAATGGTTATCCAGCAACTAAAAGTTCATTATAAACCTAATTTCCATGTTAATTTATCAAGGATTATTATTTACATTAAGTCAAATTGCCAAAAAGATGATTCATGATGATAAAGAGAATGAATAAGATCGCGTAGGAATGAACAACATGCAATTTACAGAAATTTAGTTACAAAATTAACCACTTAGCATGTGGGTTTCTAATTTTCTAATTATCATTTATGACACTAAGATGAATCATTTAGAACTAGTATTAAGTCATTAACTGCAGGGATAAATGGTTCGGAAAGAACCTTATATCTTCTGGGCTTAACAGGAACGCATTCCAGTTGAAGGGGGTTTGCAGGGGGTTGGGCGGCTCTGTCTGGACCGCCCAAGGGGTTGGGCGGTTAGTCTGGAGCCGCCCAAGGGTTGGGCGGTCAGGGCAGGACCGCCCATCCCTAGCCCTGCCAGATGTGTGGTCCTCTTGGGACCGTTTATCCTGCCAGGGGGATATGTGGTCACTTATGGACCGTTTATCTAGATATGTGGTCAGTTTTGGACCGTCCAACCAGTTGTGTGGTCAGACAGAAACCGTTTAACTACAACTAAACTAGGGTTGAAGTCTGGGCTTGAGTTGTGTGGTCTATCGTAAGACCGTCCATCTCTGGGTGTATACCGGTCATCCCTTCCACGTCCGATGAACGCCGGGAAGTTGAGGGTTGATAGGGTTTGATTAAAAACGCTAAAAGCTCATGGAAACAGACTTGAAACAAGGGGCTTTTGGTACCGTTGGAAAGGTTATGAAAAATGCTATCTAACAGCAAGGTCAATTTCATAATTACTTGCTGAAATCACGATTTATAAAGACAAGAACACTAGAAACCCTAATCTGGACATGCTGTTACTAAATCGTAGAATTAGCACAATATACATAATCAAATTTGGGGCTTTATATATCAAAAGAAAGCTTACTTGATGATGATTCCAATCATATATGACATGCTATATGGGAATCAAGATTAATAACTCGAAATCATAACTTAACTCAAAAGAACACATTAAAGACCAAGTCTAGACATGCTCTTACTCCGATCAGAAATTCTCTAAACATGCTCAATAAAATTTAGGGCTTTCTACACCAAATGAAAGCTAACATGCTACTGATTACAACCATATATGTTAATTAGAGTTTGGTCTGTTATAACCTACTTCAATCGAAGAGAGAAACTAAGGAACTAGATTGAAGAATGATCTTGATAGCCCTTCACAAAAACCCCGAGATCTCCTTGGATACCTAATCATAATTAAGGCTTTTACTACCAATGGAAAGAGCTCTCCGAGAGGATCAAAATGGTATACTCATGTGCAGATTTTGGTCGAGGGTACCTACCTTAATCGAAGGAACAAAGAAGAAGGAAGGAGGACGACGGGATGCCAACACACCTCCACTAATCTCCCGAGATCTCCCTGGATCGATCTCCAGTGTGGCCACCGCTGCTACCAAAGGATTCTAGGGTTGAAGAGCTTTATTTTTATAGCTCATACACCTTCTGGAGCCTTCGATGCCAGGAGAATTCGTCGATGCAAGGTGAGTGTTTGAAATGGCACCGAAATGTTTGACCTAACCAAACTCGCTGACACCACATTTTAGGGTTAGGGTTTCGATCAATTGATAAAGGGGAAATAATCCTTAGATCGTGGCCTTTCATTTGCCACCTATTTGGGGTCATTTGGTGGAGTATTAAGCTCTAATTTTGCGGTTTAAGCTAAGGTTAGGTAAGGGTTAGGTAAGTGTGCACTTTAGGGCTTAATCCACTAACTAGACCTAGTTACGGATTTTTGTTGGGTCGACCACAGAAGACAAAGTTGTTAAATAATTGGTCCTTTACCCAATTACCATTTTATAGATTTTTATAAGGTAGTTGAAATTTCACTAGTCTATTTACTAAGGAATTAAATATTAAATTCCAAAATTCATGCATTAATCCATTTATTTCAATTTTTATTTAATAAAGGCTCAATAAATAAATTGGGGTATTATAAACGATCTATGAGGAATTTCAGAGGAGGAACCCAAGAGGAGGTGAGCTTCGAGGATAGGGATTTAGGGTCATACCCATGGGCCGGGTAAACTCCAAATCCCCTCTTGAAAGACAAGTTAGCATATACATACATATATATATATATACATATATACATATATATATATATACATATATATACATACATATATATATATACATATATATATATATGTATATATATATATATATATATATATAATTATTTATATTTAAATCCACAACATTATCCATAGTCTCCATAGTCCCCCTCACCGGATCAATCTAAGAAAACCACAAAGGAGGGGCGTAACAAGGATATAGCAGGCATTTCAGAAGAACCGAAGGTGAAATAGGCCACAAGAGTTTTGGTCCGGAGCCATACCCAGGGCATTGGGTAAACCCCAAACCTACCCCTTGAGAGGCACATTCATATGTATATTTTTTTGAGGATGCCATCCCCACTTCCATCGACCAAGCAACACAAAGATGTAGTGAACCGCAAGGAGAAGCCTGGCTAGAAACGATGAGTGTGTGTAAAGTGGGGCATGAGCAAAATGCATGCACAGTATGCACAAACCATGTAGGGATTTTCACATGCCCTCTCATTCATCCATTGGGGGAACTAGCACAGTCTACAAAGCAGATACGATGAGAGAGGGAGGCGATAAAATGGAAACATTTCATTTCATTTATCCCTCACAGTGAGGCCACGGAAACATGAAAAAGAAAGCAGAGGGAGTACCCCATGCACAAACATAAACAAACAAAACAGAAAGAAGGGAAAGAATACAAGGAGGGGGTGGAGCATTGACTCCTTCCTCCCCCAGCCTCACGTTTTCTCTCCTCACTCACTCTTCTTCTTCTCCTTCACTCTACAGGTGTAGGAATGGAGATCGACTTCGGAGCCCTCCCATGCTCTCTTCTTCCTCTCTTCTATATTCCCTCTCTTGCTTTTTTTTTCTCTTTCAGATGCGCACTCCCGTTCCCACACTCCTTGCTCGCTCTCCTTCTCTCTTTTATATTTGCAGATGTTGCACGTCCATTGGCGTGTCTTCCTCCTTTCCGCCGCACAGACATGGACACTTGGCGGGTCCTCTTCCTCCGTGCTAGGCAGGAATGGACACTTGTCGTGTCCTCTTCCTCTGCGCCACACAGGCAGCACATCCCTATTCATGTGAGGACCAAGGGCTCGGGGGGGCACCCACTGCGCCACGAAGCTGTCGAACAGGGAGCCCGCAGGTTCAGCAAACGTGCTACCGGATCGAATATCCCACCGGATGGGTTTCTTCAACCTGAAGGAAAGCTCATTTTCGGTTATGGGAAGTTTCTGTCGGATGGATCTCCACGCCGGGTCAGCGCAAGCGCTGTCGGTTCATTAGCCACGAAGGGGGTGATGTCGCTTGCGCTGCCGTTTGAAACCCCCGGAGGGCTACTATTTAAGGAGGCTGAGGGAGCCTGCCGGATGGCTTGTGGAGCCTACCGGATGAATCACTTTGGATGCCTGCTGGTTCGGTGCAGATGCCGCCCTGTCGGGTGGGCATATATCCTGTCAGATGGCCTTGGCAGGAGGCTGCCGTTTCAACGCCCACAAGGGGCTATTGAATCAAAGGGCACTCGAGGCCCACCGGATGGGCATTGGCACACCTTGCCGGTTCAGGAGTCTATATCCCCTACCAGATGGGGCCTTGGAGGCCGCCGGTTCACCGTTTTGCTTGTACGTGGCTGCCGTATCGGCCTCCTGATGAGGCTGCCGTTTAACACGCGAAGGGGCCGCCGCAAGATGTTGCCGGTTCAACACGTAACGTGCTGCCAGATGGGGTAGCTAAAGGCCTGCTTATAGGGCGTTGAAGTCGACTAGATGGGGCAGACCCATGTCGGTCCACCTCTTACTCCTTTCTTTTTCTTCTTTTCTATTCTTCTTTGTCTTCTTTTTTTGCTCTTTTTTTATTCTTCATCTTCTTTCCCTTCTTCTTTGCCCGTTGTGGGACTCTGCAGAAGTATTCATGTCGTCATTTTGGCCTATTTTCTTTTGACTACCCTTGCTCACCTCTGCGAGGCTTGTCACTTTTTGACCGCAAATTTTAAGCGTCAACAACGCCTCTATTCCTCTTGGGCCCCAACCAACAATTCAGACAAGGGTTGAGCCTACCTTCTCGGCACTATTGACACCCATTTTTAGCCTACAAGTTGAGTTATGTCTCTTATTTACCATCCTGATGCTCTGAATTATCTGTTGTTTTGGAGTCTTCTTTGACCGTGTTTTGAGCCCATTACTTCACCATTTTTCAAGCCCATTGAGCTTTAAAGGCCTTTATCTTCGATTGCCCAGCTTTCAGGATCGATTCGGACAGTCTGGGTAGCCGAACGGGCGCCTGGAATAAAACTACGTAGGCTCCTGAATGCGGTCACCTAGGTGACCGCGTCCTCAAGTGAACAATGTTTTTTTATTTTTTATTATTTTATTTTTCTTGTTAGCGGTCTCCTAGGAGACTGCCTTCATGAAGGCGATCACCTAGAGGACTGCAATTTTGCCATTTTTATTTATTTTTATTTTTAATATATAGTGACGGTCCTCCTGAGACTACCACTTTCAAATGAGGGTCTCCGGAAGACCGTTTCTTCAATTTTTGCGCCAGAAGCCTCCCGATCGCCCTCAGTAGCTTGGCGATCACCCATATGACCGTTTCGTCAAATGGCGGTCCTTGCATGACCGTTTCTTCAAATGGTGGTCTCGCAATAGACCGTTTCTTCGGAACAGATTCCAGATGATTCCGAACCCCGATTTCTTCACCGCTGGACTCTTTGGACTCCTTGTTGACACAATTTTTGAGGGAGATAACCCTCCACCTCGGTTTCCATTGATCTGGGACTCTTACCCTTGCTATTATCTTGAAGTTTTGTCAATCTAAACTTCTATTTCGAGGATTTATCTCCTAATTTTGGCCTAGGGTTTCTGCAACTCCTATAAAAAGAACCCGGTTCACAGTGCGCGTAGGGGGGCTCTTTCTTGGTTCGGGGTGAATCCATGCCGCATCGCTGCCTCGTTTCTTCGACCCCAACCTGAAGAGGGAAGTATAGGCTACGTTTTCCAATGCTCAGGGCTCATTTTCTTCATCTCTTCTCTTAGTTGTCGATCCCCCTTTCCCAAGATCATCATAGTTTACAATTTTCTGCTACATCTGCATTTTTTCTCCATATTGCATGCACGTTTTCCGCAGTTATACTTCGTGTTTTTACTTCTTATTTGTTCTATCCTCATCACAATACACACACCTTTTATTTCTACCCTTCCACAGGGGTTAAAAACCTCCCCTCGGTGCGTTCTCCCCCCTTTGTTTCATGCTATTTTATCACTTCGAGATTGGATGCTACACTTCATGTTTCTAATGGGTTTTTTTGCCTTGTTTTGTCTTTGTTTCGCAGGAGAGCATGAATAGAATATGAGGCCCTCTTCTTCTAGCCGGCTGGAAGGCGAGGAGGTTCATCCCATACCGGTTCCCGCACACTTCTTCTTAAGCGCGATCAAGTCTTCATCCTTATCCAAGGTACACGGCGCCGTTGCTTTCTTTTCCTACATCCTTTGGCATTGTTAACCCTTGGTGGCGATCACGATTAGTATTTCTATATCTTCATTGCCCCTTTTCCCTTTGTTCATGCTGTTTCATGTTCATACTTCATGCATGTTATTTGTTTAGTTTGGGGGCGAGATAGATAAATTATCTACAGGCGCCATCTCAAATTCCTTGGCACATACATAGAAAACCATACGGCAATTAAGACACAATACCCTATGCCAGCTGCCAACTGTACCAGACACTCTGGACTTTTGGGTTTCTACATTTATCTCAAGTTCCCATGCATGTCTACAACCTACTCTGATACCATTTGTCACGACGTAAGATCTGAGTACCAGAAAGGAACCGATGCAACCTGAATCCTGACCCGCTACCCACGAGCCACGGGACTTGGACGGGTTAATTAACACTATGAAGATGCATTAGAATCTAAAATAAATACAAAAATTAAAGTGTGGGAATTAAAATTTATTTATTACATTTTAAACAGTTTATAGTGTAGAGTATAATATCCAAAAATTATAGTCTAAAAGAAAGGAGAAGTACATACCCTATGGGGTATACCCTGGCTCAGACAAGCTGGCAGCTACTACACTCCGGACACCATGCCAAAGCATCGAACCTCGAGAGAACATGTCGCACCTGAAAGGAAAAGGGTGAGCCTCGTCTCATCGGCTAAGTAGAGGTCAAATGGATCCCCACCACAAGAAACGACGAAAACAACAACAGTAACAACATAAACAACAATATTAACAAGAACAACAATAGTAACAGTAATAGCAACAACGGGTGATCAGCAGGAATAAAACACAACTCATGAAACTACCCACAATTCCTCATGTCCCCATGAACTCCAAGGAACTACACTTACCAAGCGGCTCGTACACTCTCTCTCGCTAAAAACCGGCGGCCGTCAAGGACGGGGAAAAGCCCTACTCTCACAAGACCATGACAGCTCAGTCGAGAAGCCACGACCTCACCCTCGTGAAGGTACTAGCCCACTAAACCTTGTGATACCTCTATTGTGATGGCCTGTCCTCGCTGACGGCAGCCACAACCTAGACCGCGCGGTTAGGAGTACAACCTCCACCCTCAGGAGGACCACTAGCTCAAGTCGGGAAACCCTGGTCTCAAACCAAGAAGCAGGCCATGGACTGGGAGGGTTATGACAATGTTGTCGGAAAGCTCCCTCTTATTGGCATAGTAGAACGTACTCACATGCTATATACTCTTCAAGATTTAGATATGCATCCACCCTTCATAAAGTATGTGGACTAGCTAGGGTCCGTGCTCGTCAACACGGTGTCCGAGCCCCCAACCGCATGTGCACGCACTAGATAGACTTCTCAATGTCTAGGCCCTGAATGACCGATTTTCCCCTAGCCCGGACTCAGGCTCCATAGTAGGTAGACTTCTCAACGAACTAGCTCTGGGAACGTAGGTAGACTCCTCAGACACTACGTAAGCAAGGGCCCATGGCAACCGACTCGAAACCATCTCATGGGAAAAGTACAAGAGCCCTCGCCCTAGGCAGACTCCTCAATGCAGTAGGGCCTCAGTAGGGCGAGCCTCACAAGGCAAAACCCCATCGGAATAGATGTATCTCACGGGGGAAGCCCTCACAGGGCATAGCTCACTCAAGATAACCAACTCACCTACTCACACACGGCCTACTCAACTCATGTCTGCCTACAAAACTCATGCTGGGAAACCTCTAGCCAATTTATACCCAAAAAGAGAACCCTGAGTCACCAAGCCTTGGCGACCATAATTCCAGATGCCTTCGGCACTGGACGACCCATTTCATGTGTATTTTTGACCAATTCTAGTGAGGCACCTACGTGAGCTCCGCCGTGGGGGCTTAAACCATGCCCCACAAATCACAAATGAGGGGGAAAATAAGGGGAAATCCTTCCCCAACCTCCAACCCACGGGGAGGATTCATTTAAATCCCGAAAAATTGCTGGAATCGACAAAATCGATTCTCACCATAAAACATGCTCAAACCTTCCCAAAACATAACAAAACCCACTCTCGGCCTCACCAAGGCCCCGAAATCACATGGAAATGCAAGAAAGCAAGGGGGAACCATTCCCCAATATCCATGCCATCGAGTTCATGAAATTAGACTAAGAAATGCCACCCAGATCGGCAAGAATCGCCACTCGCCCGAAACATGCATTTTTCTCGTAACATAAAGGAAACCCACTCTTCCTCACCTGAATTGGCTTAAAACCGCAAGGGAATCAAACAAGGAGGGTATGAATATCTCCCCCTACCTTTCATGAAGAATCCACGAAGAATGGATGTCTTCCATGCCTAAAACATGGCTCTTCTCGCTGCTAGATCGCAAAGTCCACGAGCAACTGTGCCACTGCCACCGGCCTCGTTCTTCCTTGATCCTCACCATCATCGCCGCCGTCGCCCTGACCGCCTCGCCCGCCATCGTCTCTGTTGGCTGCCAGAGATGGGAGGGTAAGAGAGGGAGAGAAACGGTGGAGAGAGAGGGAGAAATGAAAGAATGAAAGGGGGTGGGGGATTATCAAAAAATTATCGAAAATTAACCCCACAATCCTAGAAAAATGCTTAACTCACCCGTCACGCTCCAATGCCCAAAAATAAATTATTATTTCTTATTTGGGGATCCAAAGATTGATATTCATAAATTCCATTTTATTTATAAAATGTGATCTAGGACCTGCCAAATCGCTTTGAAACCCGTGGAGACACGATCCGAAAACCCGGGTCATGACAAAAGAAGTAAAGGTGGTGATTTTATGGATCCTCCAGACGGAGGTAACATAAACACTAGTTTTATGATTTTTTTCTTAGTTGTAGGGTGTTAGTCTGATATATTTTCTATTGTTGATCACTATTTTTTTTATTTTTGGATAGACTGCAAATGCATGCGACTATTTTAACTGCGTGGATGATTTTCAACGTTTCACTGTGATGTGAAGCATCAAATTCTAGCTCTATAGAAACTTATTGAAAAGCAGAATAGAGCTTTGGAGAAGAAGATAGAATCTAAAAGAATTTTAGTCAAGAGATGTATCATTGTAGTTGTTTGCATGTTTGTGATGTATCGTTTCATTATAGTTAAGTAGTATGTAATTTGGTATTGATCCTCCTGGTTAATGGCATGTATTTGTCCCTTCCAAATGTATTGCCTTTTAGTTAATGATAGATGTTTTTCATTGAATTTTGCCTAATTGTTGGATGCCCAAATGCAATGAACGAGTTTTGTTTCGTAATTGAAAATCATTCAACCAAGAAATGCACCTACATTGTCCGATAATTGATAATCATGCCACCAAGAACTACATCCACATGCAATGAGTATAGAGATGCAAACATTCTCCTCAAACCAAATGTGCAACACATAACATTAACCACTTAAAAGTTTGTACAACATAGTTTGGAAGAACATGTGCAAAAGACAACATAGTTGTTCACAAGTTTTTAAAAGTCATTACATCAAAATACATGTGTTTAAAATTCGTTACATCAAAATATGTCACAACCTATTGCATGAACATCTCCTGCAAAAGAAAACATTAGTCTCTTTATCAGCTTCATGTTGCATCCATAGAATGAAATCATCTATCCACAGTACAACTACTAAAGGCTTGGACCAGGTTGATTGACATTGCTTGCAAAAGTGTTTTCCTATGTGTCCCTAGCAGGTACATTCAATCTACGAGCAGGCAAATTGCTAGCATAGCAGTCGAATTCCTGGTAGAAGATGGCTGTGAACCCATTGCAGGTAAACTGGTCAGATAAGAACCTTGGGCAGAAAAACTCATGCTTGGCACATCCAATCTTTTATTTGGAATAGCTGTTGACCTTTAACAATGCAACAAAAAAAAGTTAGATTGTAACAGCTCCTCACCATCAACAATTGATAAGAAAATGTTAGAATGAACCTGGATGAAGGTCGTTTGGTTTCCCTTACTATGCTACTAGCAGTAGAGGAAGAGCCACTATCCTTCCTTGGTCTCCCTGATGGCCTATGGTGAATGGCAATATGAATGGAATAAGGAACATGGAATAGCTCAAAGATATAATAGGAATGACTCAAAAATTACTACCTAATGAATGTTGTTTCATGCATACATAAACTAAATTTGAAGCAGACATAAACCAAATAGGCATTAATTGAGTATAACAATTACTTGGGCCTGGACACCAGTGCTCGAGTGCTTTGAGGGGCCGTGTTTGACAAACAAATATCCTTTGTTAGTCTACCAGGTGGCCTATATTCAATGACATTTTCATTTAATTAGAGTGTAGCATTCATTAGTAGGAGGGCCCAAAATGACTCAATGTAGTATATCATTTATCTAGCACTAGAGGGTTGACTAGTTTGAGGGGCAGTATTTGTAGAGCCAGCATCCTTCTTTGGGCAACCCTTGGGCCTATGGTCAATGGTAAATTCATGTCAATATAGTTTAATATTCAGGAATTAAATAATAGCAAGCTTAAATCAAGTAAGAATATATGATGCGGGACGGACCACGGACTCGACTCGAATTAGGAATGTGATCCTTGGACTCTAGACGAGCTCGCAATTGTCCCTTAGCGAGGGAAATGTGGGACCGGGCACAGTTAAGAAACCGGCCGTGAGTCACGGGTATCGGCTTTCCGTGTAGACTCGGATCGAGTCACGGGACGGTAACACTCAAACTCGCTCTCTCGCAGCGGTGATACAAGTATATCTAGCTAGAAACCTACACTCGCAACGGCAGTCAAAGCTATACAAGATAAGCAAATGCGATAAAGAGTGGGGAGCGAGTGTACCTCCATGCTCCGGGCGTGGGGAAGACGTTCCCGGCCAGTTATGGTAACTCCCGGTTAACAACAGTAAAAACTTTAATTACAGCAGTAATTATATTGTCCACTCCACGCAGGGAGGTAAAGGGCTACAGTGGGGCCCGGGAGGACCGACCCTGGGTTGACGAGCAGCAATCTGGAGGCGAACTCAGCATGAACTCGACCTGCTGGTCTGACTCGGTACTATTCCAACTCGGTGCTGACCCAACTCGATAGCTAACTCGGTGGACAGTAAGCAATGGCTTCCAAAGGAACGCTGCCTTCCTAACGTCTTCTGGAGGCACTGCTTGACTGGGACGATGGCGAGATGTCCCTGATCGACTCCCTGAAGGGGCGGCTCCTGATTTTGACTTTGACAATTGTTCTTGAATTTTTTTCAAACTGTAATTTCAGACCTGCACATAGGATAGATCTGCAGGCCTTGAGGTAAAAATGCTTACGCCCAGATCCGGAGGCCAATCGAGGCGTGGCTAGTACCGTTGGAAAGAAGACTCATAGATCTACAACATACTTTACAGCTTCATCCACCACACGGATTGAAAATGAAAACTTCTGCAAACTGAATTTTTTTCCTGACCCGGACTGACAGACACACAGGGCAGCAAACAATCTGCCTGAAACACACCTTTGACTGAGGGGTAACCGATTTTTGTAGACTCCAAGAAATTTATGGTGGAAGGGGATATATGTGGGGAACACTCATTATTTGTTTTGATTTTCTAAAAATAGATAAGGGGGTGTCAAAAATATAACAAGACGACTCTGTACTGTAGATCTACAGAATGACAGATTGACAGGGGTGGTATAGAAATTGTGGGAAAAATATCAAACGAGATTAGAATGGGGCATAAGATATATGGATGGAAAGCTAACAAAGAGAGGAACAATCTCTCAAAATTTCAGCGCGATCAGACAACAGAATAAAAAGATAGATCCATGGAGGTGGGGTTCTGTCCTGATGGAGATAGAACTCCGATGGCGGTGGCGGCAGTGCGACGGCGGTGCGATGGCGGCGATGGCGGCAGTAGAAAAGGAAGCTAGAGTGGCTCAGGAGAAGGGGATTCAATCCCTGGAGGGCTGGAGGAAGGGGAAGAACAGCAGGAGGAAGAGAGAGGGGCACACCCTCCTTGGAGCTCTCTTTGGGCAAATGCCAATTTTTCACTTCATTAATCTAACTAAATCACAAAATACAAGCTATATATATGAAATGGCAAATGACTCAAATTGCCCTCAGACCTAGGGTTTAGATAATATTAAATGTTTCAAACAAAATAAAAAAATCCTAATTAGATCTAATGGGGGGGTGCCCCCTTGACCAAGGGGGGTGGTAGGTGGAGGTGGGTGGAGAATATTGACATTTTTCACCCTTTGTCCCCCATGTGTCCATTTGACATTCAACCCTTCTAGATGGCCACCTAGGATGGTTGACCAGCCCCACATAGCTTCGGTGGACCAATGGGAAAGGGTTGGGGGCCCCCTTGCTGGACCTACTGGCAAATTACATAGAAACCCACACAATCCTAGGGAATGACACATTGGCTTACAAAGCCTTACAATTGCACATATACTTTCCCAAGGATATAAAAGTAAATAAAAGGACTCAAATGTAAAATAAAAAGTTAGTGCTCGGCGTCGATTCCCATCAACTCTCCCCGGGTGGAAGAACTCGACCCCGTCGAGTAAGGGGTGCGGCTGCTCGTGACGTCGGCGGATCTGTCATCGTACCTGGAAGCGCGGAGTACGCTCCACTCCAAGTAATCGACACCTACTCACCCCGTATAGATTCGATATGCACACGCTGCCATGGGAATGAGGCTAGAGGTGGACATTTCGGGGTGGGGTCACTCTCAAATGAGGGAAGGCAGCTCGAAGACTCACTAGGAATCACCGCTTGTCCCTTATGTGACTAGATCCGATATGAGGTAGAACCGATCCCGATAGTCCGTCAAGTCTCGAACTTACAAGGACCAACAACGCGAGCATACAAACCGACTCGACTCGATGGATGCACAGACACGCAAGACCCTAGACACACCTAATGTTAGTCCGACCCATACATGGGTGATGGCGGACCAGGACACCCGAATATGTGCCATGCATGCACTAGTGGCAACCGATGGTTGGCGGAGAGTGGGACTCCTAGACACCCTACTTTGTCCCTAACATGCGACTGCCTATTGGATTTGGGAGACTCGAGAGGGCTAGGTGAGCCGGATGTAGGTGTATCATGGACGGGCTTGGTGGGATTGGAGGACCCAGCCCGTAGGAAAGGGGTATGAAAGTGGACTTCCCCGACAATGTAGAATGGAAGTGATGGATCACTAGGCCCACTAGAGAAGGGGTCGAATTGGTCCAAGAATGTGTGACCCTTTGATTTCTCCATTACATAGTCACATGGGTAAAATTCATGAAGGTGATGATCACCTCCATCCATCGTGATAGATGGGACCGTGCATAAGAGATATGACTCCTCCCTCGGAAGAAAAGTAATGAAGTCGGGCTCGTCCGGTAGCGGGAGAAGTAGAAGAACCTCCGTGGTAACACAACCCACGGTGCATACGGAGGTAATGGACCCTATGGCCGGATGAGTGAAGCTACGACTAGTGGGTTGGTCGAAGTCTCGGGCCAATAAATGCGTCAACTCCCATTGCCAACCTAAACCAAGAATAAGGTCACCCAGTGTGTCAACATGGTGACTAGATCGGAAGGTTGTATGGTAGGAGTTGACGGGCACTAGAGGTAAGGTGGGGTCCATGGAGGGGTAAGGAGGTGAGACCAAGCCATCCTTGAGCCAACTAAGAAGCGGCTCGGCTATGTATAGCGTACCCGTTAGAAACACGGGAGGCTCGGGATGAGGTGGCCCCAAGTTTGATGGCTCCGGATGAAGATCGGAAGTAGATAGCAATGGAGCATCCACGGGTGGTGAAGAAGCACGTGTCCTTTCCAACTAATCCGAAATCATTTTCTAGATTTCCTCAAAGGTGCAGGTTGGAGTAGGGGGTGGCAATGGAGCCCTCATGGGTAAGGAAGACATGTCCACCTTGTGGAGAAGGGGTCCTTGGGGTGGCTCCGGGAACATCCGATCTACCCCGATAGACAATCGATCTAGGCTAGTACTAAACCAATCTAGGCTTGTACTCAACCCTTGCACTTGTCCCATCATGGCTTGGAACATTGCGGCCACAGTTGACGCATCGGGACTAGTGGCTCGGGGTGCGGCCATGGTTGCCAAAATGTGGGAATGGATCCCTAGGAATGGATATGCAAGGCCATTTTTTTTATTTTTAGTAATGCAAGCACCTAGACACGACTTAGAATGGGATGCACATGCAAAGTTAAAATGAAACTAGACTACAACCTAGACACAACCAAGACTCGGTAAGTGGCGGAGTTAATCGATCCGAAGATCACTCGCGCAAGTGTGCGGCCTTCCCGATAGGCGTAGCCTAACGTTCGGACAACACCTTTTTATATACCGGGTTATTGGGATGAAATGCAACTCCTAAGACCGACTTAGACACTTAGACTTAAATGACACTTTTTTTGTTGTTGTTGTTGCTTTTACTACCCCTGACTCAAACTGGACGCTCTGATACCAAGTTGATGTGGGACGGACCACGGACTCGACTCGAGTTAGGAATGCGATCCTTGGACTCTAGACGAGCTCGCAATTATCCCTTAGCGATGGAAACGTGGGACCGGGCACGGTTAAGAAACCAGCGTGAGTCACGGGTATCGGCTTTCCGTGTAGACTCGAATCGAGTCACGGGACGGTAACACTCAAACTCGCTCTCTCGCAGCGGTGATACAAGTATATCTAGCTAGAAACCTACACTCGCAACGGCATTCGAAGCTATACAAGATAAGCAAATGCGATAAAGAGTGGGGAGCGAGTGTACCTCCACGCTCCGGGCATGGGGAAGACGTTCCCGGCCAGTTACGGTAACTCCCGGTTAAAAATAGTAAAAACTTTAATTATAGCAGTAATTATATTGCCCACTTCACGCAGGGAGGTAAAGGGCTACAGTGGGGCCCGGGAGGACCGACCCTAGGTTGACGGGTAGCAATCTGGAGGTGAACTCAGCACGAACTCGGCATGCTGGTCCGACTCGGTACTATTCCAACTCGGTGCTGACCCAACTCGGTAGCTAACTCGGTGGACAACAAGCAATGGCTTCCAAAGGAACGCTGCCTTCCTGACGTCTTCTGGAGGCGCCGCTTGGCTGGGACGATGGCGGGATGTCCCTGATCGACTCCCTGAAGGGGAGGCTCCTGATTTTGACTTTGACAATTGTTCTTGAATTTTTTTCAGACTGTAATTTTGGACCTGCACACAGGACAGATCTACAGGCCTTGACGGTAAAAATGCTTGCACCCAGATTCGGAGGCCGATCGAGGCGTGGCTGGTACCGTTGGAAAGAAGACTCATAGATCTACAACATACTTTACAGCTTCATCCACCACATGGATTGAAAATGAAAACTTCTGCAAACTGACTTTTTTTCCTGACCCGACTGACAGACACACAGGGCAGCAAACAATCTGCCTGAAACACACCTTTGACTAAGGGGTAAACAATTTTTTTAGACTCCAAGAAATTTATGGTGGAAGGGGATATACGTGGGGAACACTCATTATTTTTTTGGGATTTTTAAAAATAGATAAGGGGGTGGAAAAATTGAACAAGACGACTCGATACTATAGATCTGCAGAATGACAGATTGACAGGGGTGGTATAGAAATTACAGGATAAATATCAAACAAGATCAGAATGGGGCATAAGATATATGGATGGAAAGCTAACAAAGAGAGGAACAAGCTCTCAAAATTTCAGCTCGATCAAACAACAGAATAAAAAGATAGATCCACGGAGGTGGGGTTCTATCCTGATGGAGATAGAACTCCGGTGGCGGTGGCGGCGGCGCCACGGCGGCGGTGGCGGCAGTAGAAAGGGAAGCTAGAGGGGCTCAGGAGAAGGGGATTCAATCCCTGGAGAGCTGGAGGAAGGGAAAGAACAGCAGGAGGAAGAGAGAGGGGCGCACCCTCCTTGGAGCTCTCTTGGGGCAAATGCCAATTTTTCACTTCATTAATCTAACTAAATCACAAAATACAAGCTATATATATGAAATGGCAAATGACTCAAATTGCCCTCAGACCTAGGGTTTAGATAATATTAAATGTTTCAAACAAAATATAAAAAATCCTAATTAGATCAAATGGGGGGGCACCCCCTTGACCAAGGGGGGTGGTAGGTGGAGGTGGGTGGAGAATATTGACATTTTTCACCCTTTGTCCCCCATGTGTCCATTTGACATTCAACCCTTCTAGATGGCCACCTAGGATGGTTGACCAGCCCCACATAGCTTAGGTGGACCAATGGGAAAGGGCTGGGGGCCCCCTTGCTGGACCTACTGGCAAATTACAAAGAAACCCACATAATCCTAGGGAATGACAGATTGGCTTACAAAGCCTTACAATTGCACATATACTTCCCAAGGATATAAAAGCAAATAAAAGGACTCAAATGTAAAATAAAAAATTAGTGCTCGACGTCGATTCCCATCAATATAGTAATTACCTAGCAGGTGATGGTTGAATGGTTTCAAGAGGGGTTACATTGAATCGGTTTTTGCATTTCTTGGCATAGTGGTCAAACTGGCCACACTTCTTTCATTTGTGGTGCCTTTTTGTCCTTTTCACCGGGCCTACATCTGCATCTCTGATTCTCTTTTTTCTTAGTCTTCCAGGTGGCTGTTTTGCTTTCGAAGGCAATATGGGATGTTCTAGTGTGAGTTTCAGCCACATTGTTCTATCAAGAATGGGAGCAGTATGAAGGGAATAAGTTGCTCTATACAAGTCAGTCCTATAGCATATATCCACATATTCATCCCAATCTACTCCCCTGCACGTGGCAAGGAAAGAGGCCACATGAACACATGGTAAACCAGTAAGCTTCCACCTCTGACAAGAACAAATTTTGTATTTAACGTTCACTACCGCCCTTTCATTTGGATTACTCATCTCCTTAAAGAAAGGTGTGGACTTCTGGACTGCAAAATACTCTAAGCCTCTACTTATTTCTACAATATGGCTCCTAACTTTTGGCACTATGACATCTTGCCATTTTCCTAATTTCCTCCTCCTAGCCTCCATTGTCTTCACCTTGTATCAAGTCTGCCCAATGAATGCATTAAAAGACTCATAAAGGTTGTTGTAAGATAATGGCACTTAGGTTCCCTTTCGAATATACATCTGCTCAATTTCTCCTCCTTAATAGTTGCTGAGTTTAGGTAGTTATATGCATCAACACTTACTTCCTTTATCTGCCGCATGTACTCCTCCAACCCTTGCGATGTAAAACATCTAGCAACATTCCAGACCAAGTCCTCTAGAAACTTCTTTGGAAACTTGTGGCAACTCAAAAATATATATACATATATATATTAAAAGAAATGATGAAAGATGAAAATAAATAAAAATGTAAAGTATCAAATACATTAACACAAACTCTAATCTGATGTGATAACATGAATGATGCGATTCGCGGCCCTATTCTGAGAAGGCAAAGTTGTCGGTACTATACCGATATTATAGAAACACTATAGCGACACTATAGAAATTAGATTAAGGAGAGAATATTAACGATTACCCCTAATCTAATTCTAATTCGATCAAAAATGTCATTACGTACGTCTTTAGGTGGGAAACCAGATTTACAGTGCTAAAGTTTTGTTCTTCGTCAAAAGAGCGTTGGTGAAATAGGGAATTTTAATTAAACTCATTATAATTTAGTTGGAATTTCTAGCTTATAAATAGAGCATGGTTTTACCCCAGCCAAACCCAAATTGTGGCTGCTAGGCATGAGGAGAGGGAGAATTAGAGCTTAAATAGTGTTCTTCCCCATGTTTCTTCTTCTTCCTTTGATCTTCAATTAAGTAGATTTTATCTCAGGCTAAACATAATTAGATCTTCATACATGTTCATTTGCATGAGTATTTCGATTATGAAAATTTTGTGCTGTTGTGCCCTGGGTTTTGATGATGTCTGACTATAACTCATTGATAAGTCTAATGGAGTTTTGATGATGTCAACATGCATTAAGTTTAGGTCAAAGAATGTCAACAGATTTTAGCAACTGCAGAGCAAGTCAGATCTCAAGAAGTCAGACAAGTCAAGTGAATCAAAGAACTCCAACTTTGTGCCAACAAAGGTTTAAGCTAAGTGCAAGGATTCTGGATTCTAGACATGCAGAAATGAAAAGGCTAAGTCTGCTCAGTCAGTCAATTGACAAAGCAAATCCGTCAACCAAATTCAATTTCAGTCGACTGAAATGCGCACAAGAAGCAGAACTGCCAAGAAAACAACTGGTTGCATCAACACAACACCTTCAGTGCGTCGACGCACCTTCAGTTCCAGCACAAGTTATACTGAAGATCATCTTCAGGTTGCGTCGACTCCATCCCTTCACCGCATCAACTCCAGACGGTCTTTTGAGGCCACTTCAAGTCCTCTTCAAGATGCGTCGACCCCACTTCATCATTGCGTCGTGGTGAGGACACGCGTCGCAGTACACGCCGGGGAACGAGGACACGTTGGAATCTCTTTGGTTCGAGGAGGACATGGATGCGTCGGTCGAGCTAGCTATCTTTGTGTCATATTTTTTGGCCTTGTTGGGCCCTATGTAGTTCATGTGGACAATTAGCTTGTTATACTATTGTGTAATGGCTAATGGGCTAGATTAGATGAGTGGGCTAGAGTTATTGGGCTTTTCTATTTTCTTTGGGCTTTGAATGGGCCAAAAGGGGTTAGAGTGTGAAAAGGTCCATGAGCTAGGCGTGCTAGGTGTGAATGGATCATGGCTTGGGTGTAAATGGAGGCTTTGGCTTGCTTGGCATGTGGAAGGGGGTACCCCCCCCTTACTTAGTCCAAGATAATGACTCATGCTCCCTTCCTTGACCAAAGAAGAAGTAAGCCACCACCCCACCTCCCTTGGTGGACCAAAGACCAAGCCATTCCCCCCTCCCTTCACCATCGACCAAACCTCCCCCTCCCATACGTGGCCACCCCCTCCTCTCTCTCTTGGCTGCCCTCCTCTCCCCATTGTATTCCTATATAAACCCAGGTATAGTGTCTTATGAAAGAAAATGAAAGAATGAAAAATTGAAGTTTTTGTGAGAGAAAAAAGTGTTAGAGAGTGATTCTCTAATATTCTCTTGGGTGTGATGCTCAAGATCTAGTTCCTGCGATGGGATCTAGTCGGGGTGCGACTCCCCAAGCCGAGGTGCGACGACGAGACAACCGTTATCGTCATGTTCGTGTTTCGAATCTGATTCAGTTCATCCAGATCTCGTCTCTAGAGTATGAATCACCCACAGCTATTTCCTGAGTCGATCTGGTTCTGAGAATTTTACCAGAGGTATATCTGCCAGTCCGGAAGGATACAGCGCTAGGTTCGCATTGATTGGAGTTCCAGATCTCCAGCAATAATTCCGACCGTAAGGCTGCGCATCGCCACCTGTCCTAGCAAGCCATATCAACTCTACTCTGATACAAAAATCCCCCAGATCTACTCTTTGAGCCCTTGGGCCTGAGATTTGGAGGGTTCGTACCTCTTTAAATCTTCTTCACACCACCGCTGATCTCGCATCCTTCTGAGATCCGTGCTCAGCTTGCCAAATATTTTTGTGGGACTGCACAGGCCGATCTGTGCAGATCCGACATAGTACCAACAGCAAGTTGCAGAAGCTTCGCCGCCTTCCTCTTCCCAAATCAGATAGGATCCTTCGGTCTGGAACTTCCTCCAGGCGTCGCTGATGTTCTCCAGCAAGCGACGATCCGTTCCGACACCAGAGCTATTTTTCCTATAATTTTAGTTTTCCTGTATAGTTCTATGCGAGCAGAACCAGAGCCTTGGTGCAGGCACTGTCACTCCCAAATCTGATCAGATATGATCACGTCATTTGGCCAAGGTGTTCTTTATCCAGTCACCAACGTGCTCCCACAAACGGCACCCTAATTGAACGTCGGATGCAGCCGTACCGACTTTCGCAAGTTTGCTACACCGGGTGACCAGCGCGGGCAGAACTGCTCGGCGATCAATCGGCTCACCCGATCGGTCCCGACTCGCCTCCCTCGTCTCCTACGAGTGTGGCCCGTCAACCCTAGCTCCAGCAGTCCCGAAATTCATGCTTGTAGACTGTTATCTCCCTATGAGGAGTGGGCCATATTTATGAGATTGTAATAATATTCATTTCTTGTGTATCGGGGTTGTCGGATTCGGCTGAGGTTTCTTCCCCACGCGCTAGTCGTGGAGGTACGCGCGACGTTTGTATCTCAGCATTTGCTTATTTAGTATATTTTCTCATATGCCATGTTTTTGAGGTTAGGGCCGTAGCCAAATTAAAAATCACCACGGTTGTGAGTTGTGAGCGCCCGTTCTGTAGCCCCAGTCGAGCACTGAGCCCGAACTAGAACACCCTAGGTGACAGTGGTTCCTTAACTGCTGCCATCCCGCGCTTCCCTTGTAGGGACGATCGTTGGGCAAGAGTGAGTTTCTTTTTGAGAGACACCTCCACTCGGAGAATCACCACAGAGGTCAGCCGCCAAGCTTACCTTAGCAAGCAAGTGCTGGCTGTACTTCGAGTCAGTCATAGGTCTTAGCCCCGTTCGAGTCTCGTCCCGCATCAAATTGGTCTCGAGTCTCATCCGTCCGACATCAAATTGGTATCAGAGCATGGTTGAGTCTAGGGTAGTCATCAAAGCATGGTTTGAGTCTAGGGTCATCTTGTCCTAGGTTTGCATTTCATTCCTATGTCTGGTATATCAAAAGGTTTTATCAGAATGATAGGTTACGCCTATCGGGAAGGTAGCAGTCTTGCGTGAGTGGATCTTCAGATCAATAACTCCGCCACGTATCGGATATTGGTTGAGCCTGCGTTCCTCAGTTCACATTAGTTAGTGCATTCCAACCTTTGTGTCGTGCATGCCAACCCGACGAGGTGCCCAATACCATCACCCCGAGTCTATGGCAAACCCACGGGATACCTCCCCTGGAGACCTACACTCCTTGCATGAGGCGTTGATGGCCCTCATGGCCTAGTTGGACCAGTCCGAGGCTACCTTTAGGAGCTTCTCTGACCGTATGGATGGCCACCTTAGGGCCATGTAGAAACGTATAGAGTCATCCGGCAGATCTATCCAAGATCTGGTCGGATGGTTGGATAGAATGTCACACAGGGAATCGCTTGGAGCGGCCCAAGGCCCATCCGCACCCGCTCTAGCACCAGCCCAAGGCCAAGTCGCTCCCATGACTCAAGTCCAGCCCGCTCTAGTGGCCTAGGACCAGCCCACACATGCTCCTCAGCCCGCCCCTCACCGGGCCCTCGAACCGCAACTTCGTGACCTTGGTCTTGAGGACTATGGGTCCGATAATGCTTATAAGGGGTATGGCCGATGCCGTCGTGGATTTCATCAGTAGAGAGATGAGGAGGACGATAGAGTACTTAGGAACGTGCGAGTAGACCCTTCCACTTTTGATGGGTCTTTGGACCCAAAAGTCTATCTTGATTGGGAGGCCGACATGGATCGGTACTTCAAGTGGTTTAAGATGATGGGCCATCAGAGAGTCAAGTTCGCTAAGATGAAGCTATTAGGGCAAGCACAAACTTATTGGAGAAATGTGAGAGCTTGCTATTTCAGCGGCATGAGCCCTAGGTTGAGACTTGGGATGAGATGAAGATCAAGTTTAGGCTCAAGTACCTTCCTGCCACATACCGTCAAAGGCTCATTGATAGGTGGCAGAATCTCAGCCAAGGGGATCGGTCCGTGACCGAGTACATCGCTGAGTTTGATGAATACTATTTGTGATGTGGAGTTACGGAAGAGAGCACCATGCCCGTTTCCCGCTTCTGTCGTGGTCTGCGGCCTCACTATTAGTATGAGCTTTTTCACCTCAATGTGAGCACCCTAGAGGACGCATATCAAGTCACTCTCGAGTTGGAGCTGTTTGAGTCGGAGTTCGCTCTCGTCTAGCGACCGGGGACCATCTATCAGCATGGGTCCGACCCTCATACCACGCCCAGTTCTTATAGTCAGTTTCTGGTGGCTCGTCTCTCGGAACCCCCTCGCCAAGACCCCACTACTCCCAGGCCTCGCACTTTCCCTCCTAGGGATCCTTCCCCTCGCCAACAGGTGCCATTCCCCACCCCGCGCCCTTAGCAGCCCACGTTGCCTGCCCGTCCCCAGTTCCCACCACCCCCAGCCTGACGTAAAGACAAGGGAAAGGGGGCGATAACCGGCGGAGCATCTTCAAGCACAGGGCCACGTGACCAGTGCTATAGGTGTGGTGGAATTGGCCATTATGCGGCCAAGTTTCCCACTCAGGAATCGCTGGTTATTTCGGACACTCCAGCCCGCGACCCCACACCAGAACTAGTGCAGGTCAGCTATGAGCCGGATCCAGAACTCACGGAGGAGTTCTTTGATGAGCTATTGGAAGAGCACGCAAACGTCCCAAGTACTCAGCACCAGGACAATGTGCAATTGGGTGTGATCCTCCCAAACCTCTGAAACCCAATAAGAAGCCAGTAGGTACATGTTAGGATGTCTAGGAGTCCCAACTTTGGGTTGTATCGTTTGTATCCTTGTATTACTTATGGGTGTCTAGGTTTGTCTAGCGTCATGTATGAGTCTATTTTGCTTTATTTACAGTTTATTTGTCGAGCATATAGGAGTTTGCAAATTCATCATTTTAAAGGACAGTAACGCACGTCACAAGGAGTTAGCTGACGCACGCCGACGTACCCGTGAGTTCCGAGAGTGGTGCGGACACCAGAGCGAGTGAGAAGCATGAGTCGGCGAGCCGTCGGTATCTAATGCGCAGCACCACTCGAGCTACATAGGCATCCCTTTGGCTTGGAGACAGTCTGGAGTATCCATCTTGAGTCCTGGTATTTTTAGTATTTATCGAGTTGTATTTGGGGTGTAATGTGTGCTTATTTGGGTTTTATTTGGGGTTAAGAGAGTGTAATTGAACTAAATTATTGGGTTTCTTTGTAAAAAGGTCACGTAGGCCCAGCGGGCCCCCTCCACCATCTCTCCCATTGGGCCACCTTGTTGTAACGGATGAATCCGGATCTAGAGGGGGGGTGAAGAGATATACGCCAAATTACCACAATATGTAGCAGTTTAAAAGCAAATGCAGAATTAAATGAACTGCTAAAACTGCCACAAGAAATGAACAATAGATATAGTGAAATTCAAGTGTTAATAGCAGACTAGAATGAGATGACCAATTACTTCAATATGGTACTTGGTGGAGGTTTAATCTGAGATTTCCTCACGCAAGGGTCAGTGTTCCAGATGGGCGTGACCTATCTTTCTAACTGAGCTTTTTGATATACCACTGAAGAATTGTTCTAATTAGAAATGTACGAAGAAGACAATAGATGTATATAGCAGATAAATATTCAGATGATCAAACTCATGTAAAGCTATAAGCGAACATATGCATTCATCTACTCGGAGAGAAGACAAGAAATCAATCTCATGAGACAATTGAATTTTAAGGTGGTTCGATCTCAAGCTAGAGATCTACGTCCACCCCTTACTCAACTGAGTAAGGCTTCTTGTTGCCACATAGCTTGATAACCACTGATCCACAGCTTTAAGGATAGAAATCCTTACAAACCGCTGAGCCTTACAGCTTGCTGTCCGAGGAACACCCTCGCCTGTTGAGCACCACAGCTTGCTCTGCTGATTCACAGCTTACAATGGAATTCAAAATGAAAACAAAAGCAATCAGAGAAAATGAGGACAAAAAAGACAATATAGCTCTCAATAGAGTAATCTGACTATGGATCTGATCCAGAAGTCAGGATAGAACAATCTCACTGAAGATCTCTTCTTCTACTTAACTCTTTCTACGGCACTCTATTTTTCTCAGAAAATGGCTCTCTCACTTTTTTCACTTTTCTCGCTTTCTAGCTCTCTCTTCTTGTTTTGCTCTCTTCTTCTCTTCAGAACGCTTCTTCTCTTCTTCTGTTGTCTGGTTTTTCTTCTCTGCCTTGTTATTTTTGATTGAGCATCCTAGCCTCTATTTATAGGCTCGCGAGAGAAGGGCGCATGGAAAACATGTTTCTTGCCCAGAAATTTCAACTGGAATGCGCTGCTTGTAATCCACATGTCAGATGCTGAAGACGTGCTATCCACGTGGCTAAAACTCTAGTCCAGACTAGCCTTGGATCAAGTGCCTATAAGTTAAAAACTTAAGCCATGTGATCATGCCGAGTATAAACCTTCCAGCCTCTTATATGCTTGATTCTGGGTCCCGCAGTAACTTAAGTTCCTATAAATGAAACATAATGCATTTCGTCAAACACTTGGTTCGCATGATTAGTTAGTCAATGTGCACTGACCTTATTGCATGAAACATGTAAGCTCAGACCTTATGTGTATGCTTATGCACATATGGATCTAATTAGAAATGCACGAAGAAGACACTAGATGTATATAGTACATGAATATTCAGATGAAAAAACTCATGCCAAGCTGTAAGCGAACCTACGCATTCATTTACTCGGAGAGAAGATAGGAAATCAATCTCATGAGACACTTCAATTTTAAGGTGGTTCGATCTCAAGCTAGAGATCTACGTCCACCCCTTACTCAACTGAGTAAGGCTTCTTGTTGCCACATAGCTTGATAACTACTGATCCATAGCTTTGGGGATAGAAATCCCTACAAACTGCTGAGCCTTACAGCTTGATGTCCGAGAAACACCCTCGCCTGCTAAGCACCACAGCTTGATCTGCTGATTCACAGCTTACAATGGAATTCAAAATGAAAACAAAAGCAATCAGAGAAAATGAGGACAGAAAAGATAATGTAGCTCTCAATAGAGCAATTTGACTATGGATCTGATCTAGAATTTAGGATAGAACAATTTCATTGAAGATCTCTTCTTCTACTTAACTCTTTCTACGTCACTCTATTTTTCTCAGAAAACGGCTCTCTCACTTGTCTCACTTTCTAGCTCTCTCTTCTTGTTTTGTTCTCTTCTTCTCTTCAGAATGCTTCTTTTCTTCTTCTGTTGTCTGGTTTTTCTTCTCTACCTTGTTATTTCTGATTGAGCGTCCTGGCCTCTATTTATAGGCTCGCAAGAGAAGGGCGCATGGAAAACACATTTCTCACCCAGAAATTTCAACTGGAGTGCGCTGCTTGGAATCCACGTGTCAGATGCTGAAGATGTGCTGTCCACATGGCTAAAACTCCAGCCCATACTAGCCTTGGATCAAGTGCCTGTAAGTTAAAAACTTAAGCCATGTGATCATGCCGAGTATAAACCTTCCAGCCTTTTATATGTTTGATTCTGGGTCCCGCAGTAACTTAAGTTCCTGTAAATGAAAAATAAAGCATTTCATCAAACACTTGGTTCGCATGATTAGTTAGTCAATGTGCACTGACCTTATTGCATGAAACATGTATGCTAAGACCTTATGTGTATGCTTATGCGCATATGCTCAAACTTGAAACACACACATGCTAAGACTTGAAGAAATGTACTCATACTTGAAATGCATACATAGTTAGATTTGAAGAAATGTGCTCAGACGTGAAATTCATACATGCTCAGACTTGAAAAAATGTGCTCAGACCTTACATGCTATTGCTAGCATAAGTGCACAGACTTCAGATAGCAAATAGTGCATATGCACAGACCTATTATGTGCCCATGGCAGATGTGCACATACCTTCGATGTGTAGCAGGTAATGTGCACCGACTTTAGTTCTGCATAGACATGATGTGTGCCAACCTCCATATGTAAGACATTGCATGTGCACAGACCTTTATATGCTATCGCTAGCATATGTGCACTGACCTATGTTCATAAGAAATGAACACGTGCATGCACAAGGCAAATGTGCACTGACCTTAGTCAGTTAAACGCAAACATGCACCGACCTGATGCATTGCTAGATATGTATGCTTCGACCTTGTATGCAGGTTGGAAAACATGCATCGACCTTGATGTTTAACTATGTGTAAACCTGCACCGACCTTATCCTGAGCTAGCGAAAGGTGCACCGACCTGCATCTGCTTAGACATGCAACATGCATTGACCTTAATAATTAAAATTGATATATGCAAAGACCATTACTAGACTAAATATAAATTCTGACTTAGAGAAAGACATCAAATCAACAATGTTGACAAAGTCAAAATAAAGTCAACTAAATTGTTGCCAGTCAACAAAACACAGCATTCTCCCACTTAATATCAAATCCATAGGAGACACAACATTCTCCCCCTTTTTGATGATGGCAACTCAATTATATTTTGATGGTAACATTCATAACACTCTTAGTCAGAATATGCAACAATGACAGTCAAGTACAATGAGGTGAAAAGCATGCAAGTAGACAAAGATATATATGCAAAAACTACTATATGCATGAATTCTAACACAATATTTCTCAATCCAATACTTCAAAGGAACTCTCTCTCAGCTTTTTGCAATACCCTATCAAAAACAATCTCCCCTATCAAAAACAATACTCCCCGCCTTTGCCATCAATAAAGAAGAAAATGGTAGAGATAAAGAAAGACAAGATAACATCAAGAAGTAGGAAAGAATAAGAGAATTCTGATTGACATTCTGAGTGATTGTTCATTGAACTAAGCATACAGAGCTCAGATTCTTCAGATATAAGATTCTATGTACTACATTCTTGATAGAATTCAGGTTTAATAGTAATAAAGATTAGAGTGTATCTACTGGAATCTTGAATGAGTTTGCAAAAAATCTTTAATAGCAATAAACTAGAATCACATTTGACATGAAGGACTAGGCCTTACTGTATCCTACTAGCTCATAAATCAGTGAATTTCTTTAGGAGTGTCAAGGATATGTATTGAGGTTAAACAAATTGACATTCCTCAAATTTTCACTTTAGGTGTTAGAGCAGTACATTATATTCCTTTTTGTTTCCAGACTGTTTGAATAGTTAAGTATCATTTATGCCTTTTATCATAAGAGTACACGTTGATCAGACACCAGTACCCCTAGTTACTCAGCAAAATATACCAACCTGTTTCATATATCAAAATAGTGAAAATAGTTTGCACCTTTTTGCATAAGGGTACACGTTTATCTGACGCCAATACCCCAAGTTACTCAATGAAACTACCCATACTATTTTGACCATTGAACAGAGATAACTTGAAGCACTTCATGACATGAGTTTTTCTCCATTTCATTGATGAAGTACCCAATTTCTCAGTGCATTCAATCATTGCTTTGCCTTTGCATTCAATCATTACTAGCTGCCCTTTGTGTTTAGAAAGACTTGTTTAAAAACAATACTCATTCCAAGTTTCTCAACCAAGAAATCATTAATCCAAGAACTTTCAGATATTTGAAGAATTATCAGACATGTTATGAGAGAAATGGTTGAGAGCTATTAATTATCATAAACAACCCAGTTCAGTGAATTCAGTTTTTAGACTCTAAAGTTTATTAAGTTTAAACCATCAGTTCATTCATGAAACAATAAAAGATTCTTATAATAGAAGATTTTTTATTTTAGTAGCTTAGAATGATGAACTGATTATCAGATTGTCATTATATCAGAGGCACTGAATTGCAAGAAATTTTCAAGAATTTGATAGCAAGGATGAGATTAAGATAAATAGATTCATAATTTGGCAAAAAAAGTTCGCAAGGAAGTCGACTCTGGGTGTCGACATAATTTAGAAGGTGTCGACATTATTCAGAAGGTGAACAAGTAATCTGTTCTGATTCGAAGTTTATTCTGAACTCCCCCTCTCAAAAATGTATGAAACTCCCCCTGTCTATATGCATTAGACACAACATTGTGACATGTGGAGATAAGAACTCAGAAATGCTTCTGATGCAGGGTACTTGGCGGAGGACTGGCCTCTACACATAGTATGGATTTCCAGACATAGATTTATTGTGTCTCCTCTGAATTGGCGCTATCCTTGTCTTGTTTTAATGATTGGCAACAATGGTTTGACCATTGGCAACAGTGGTTTAACCAGTCGTTGTCTTTGGCAACATCAACTTTTTATAGGTCAGAATCACTCCCAGTTTCAATTTTTTGGGTCATTGCATTTTCAGATTGATTAGTAATGTGCACACATTCTAAAGTAAGTGCGTGAAGTCCTTCACACACAAGGTCGATGCTAGACTAGTCCGTGCATATATATGTCAAGGCATTCGCAAGGTCGGTGCAATACAGGGCGGTGAAGTCTATGCATATCCTGTGTTTTATCTTGCGTCTCACATAGCCTAGCATGTCTACGTCTAAGGTCTGTGAAGTCTGTGCATTTCGTCATATGCATACACTGCTCAACTCCATGCACATCACTATTCATGGGGATCAACTCAAAGCATTCATATAGTCGATGCATGTTTTCACACAATCAAAGCTGCATGGAAGGTCCGTGCAACATTCAGGTCCATGCATCATTTATGTCCGTGCACATCTGCCTTCTCGCACATAAGTCTGTGCACGTGGTAGCCACAAGACTTCATAGTATGTGCAACTTTAAAGTCAGTGCATCTGCGTCTCATGCTACGTCTGATACACACATAGGTCGGTGCTATTTTCGGTCTTGCGTCTCTGTTAGCGTCTCATGCACAGATGCGACCCCGTCTGCGTCTCTTTCTGCGTCTCAATGCTTGCCTACGCCTCAATATTTTTCTAAAGCATTTAGGAGGTCAGTGCATTCTCTAACTCGGTGCATGTTTTACATGCATGCATATAGAGCACGGTGCATTGTTTACCTCGGTGCATGTCTTCGGGTGTTCATATGAAAGTTAGTGCATATCAACGTATGTGCTTGATTTAGTCTAGGCAAGACTTGGTCGGTGCAAGTTTCTGCCTTGTACTATACAAGGTCCGTGCAACATTCAACTCGATGAACATCTTCCTCATGGACCATGTTGGCCTGTGCACGTTTACTCACATGCTACTAAAGTCCGTGCATTCTAATGTGGCTAGTCTGTGCATAAGAGTTCTAAAGGCTTAGAGTCTGTGCAATGTTTGCACATGTGTTCACTAAGTCGGTGCAGTGTCTTCCCTTCCGCATACAATCTCGGTGCAATACACTCTTGCTGCATCTGAAGGTCCGTGCATATAGAAAGTTGGTGCAATACACTGTGCATTTTCATTTATGTCTGTCAGCATACGAACTCGGGGCAAGTCACTATAAATCTCGGTGCATGGCTAAAGCCTATTCAGTCAGTGCAGGTTTTTGTCTTCGACATATTATAGTCGGTGCAAACTTTGCACTAAGCTCTTTTCTATTCTAGGTTTATGCATATGTTTGTTTACGCATTTCACAGTCAGTGCACATCTGGTTTAATTAAGCTGTCTGTGCAAGGTCTGCTCTTCCATGTGATGAACTCTAATTTTCTGCAAGTGATCCTAAACGAGACTCTGTCTTTTGCAGGGAACAATCAGGTTCACAGAAGAGGCACGTGACCTCCGAAAAGGTAGAAGACTGGCTTGTGGATAAAGGGTGAAATGATTGGTACATCATCTAAGGAAAGGAAGCTTCTATTCCCTAGCACATGGACCAATGGAATTTCAGTAGGGTTATGTTGCTTGATCCATACGAAGCCCATGTTCTTATATAAAGCTATATTTCCCTTCGAAGAAAGCTACTGGTGGCTGGTGCTTAACAGAACTGAGAGAAAAGAAAATGGAGTGCCACCAGAGAGAAGAAGAGAAGAAGAGAAGAGGAGAGCCCAGAAGGAGAAGAGAAGAGAGAGCAAGAAAGAGAGTGAGAAGGAGAAGAAGTGTGAGCCGTAGTCTCTTTCTGACCTACGGATCAAATCCAAGGTCAGCTTGCTCTATCTTAAGAGCTACATTATTTTCTTTCATCATTGTGTTTTTACGTATCTTCAGTTTTTCTTTTTGAAACCTTTTAGAAGCTGTGAATCAGCAGAGCTAAGCTGTATTGCTCAGCGGGTGAGGGTGTTCCTCGGACAGCAAGCTGTGAGGCTCATCGGTTGTAGGGATTTCCATCCCCAAAGCTGTGGATCAGCGGTATTCAAGCTGTGTGGCAGTAGGAAGCCTTACTCAGTTGAGTAAGGGGTGGACGTAGATCTCTGGACAGAGATCAAACCTGTGATTGCTTGTGCATCTTTTCCTCGGTAGATGAATGCTTAGGCTCGCCTAAATGGTTTAGCATGGTTTGATTAGTTAATCGTTCATCTGCTGTTATCTTTTGATTGGTTTCATCCTCCGTTCTTAATCGAGTTTCTACTGCTGGTTGATTTCACTTGCACTTGGATCATCCTTCTTCTGAATCTGTAGGTGAGTCCATAGCAGTTCAGTCTATTTCCGCACTTGTTATTTTTAACTGCCGTTGTTGCCTTTTATTTGGGGTTGGATCTATTCATCCCCCCTCTAGATCCGTTCATCACACCCTTCACTTGGTATCAGAGCCAACCTCTCCCTTAGGGCCTTACATCTCGGAGAGTTTAGAATGGATGTTAGAGGGTTAACTGTTGAGGGTCAGTCCACTAGTAAGCCCCCTTTCTTCGATGGGTCTAATTACTCTTACTGGAAGAATCGCATGGAGGTATTCCTTCGGGCTAAGGACTATGAGATTTGGAAGGTAGTTAGTATTGGTCCGTTCGAGTTACCCTCAGATGAAACGTTCTGGAACAAGGAGCACATCCGTAGGTCCACCTTGAATTGGGCGACCATTAATGCCATACAATGTGCACTTCATCCCACCAAGTTTTCCAGGATTTCCTCCTGTAGCACAGCCAAGGAGATGTGGGATAAGCTGAAGGTTATCTATGATGGGACTACACAGGTTAGGGAAACCAGGGCCAACATGTTGGTCTCCGAGTATGAAGCATTCAGAATGAAGCCTGATGAGTCAGTGTCTTAAATGTATGCCCGTCTACTGGTGCTCACTAATGGCTTGAGAAAGTTGGGTAAAGTATACACTGAGTACGAGCTGGTTAGGAAAATCCTGAGGTCTCTGACACCTATTTGGCATACCAAGGCCACCGTTGTAGAGGAGTCAAGGAACCTTGCTACCACGACCGTTGATGAGCTCATTGGCTCTCTTATGACTTACGAGCTAAACCTTAAGAGGGTAGATAAGTCTGAGAAAAGAAAGAAACCCCTAGCGCTTAAAGTCTCAGCAAGTAACAAAGGGTTTGATAGTGAACACAGCTCGTCCAGTTCAGGTGAAGACAGTGATGATTTTGCTATGTTTACTAGGAATTTTAAGAGGTTTCTGAGAGAAGAAGGAAAGAGCTTTAAGAAAAAATATTTCTCTGAAAAAAGGCAATCAAAGCATAAATTTGATACTGCCAAGAAAATTGATAGCAATGTCTGTTATAATTGTAGGAAGGCAGGACATCTCAAGGCAGATTGTCCGGAGTTGAAAAACGTTGAGAAAGCTAAGCCCAGGTGGAAGAACAGGAAAGGAAAGGCTATGGTTAGCACCTGGAGCGATGAAGATGAAGGACGTCAAAGCAGCTCCTCTGACAGTAAGAAGGAAGACAAGCTATGTTTGATGGCCAAAAGTGGTGAAGACAAAGAAGACAGTGATGAGGTAACTTCAATTTTTGAAAATTTCACTCATGATGATTGGCAAGAAGCATATGCTGAGTTACTCGATAAATCTGATGATATGAAAAAAGAATACAAATGTTTGAAAAGGAAAACTAATTCTATGATTCATGATACATCTTTGAATGATAAAATTGCATGTCTAGAAATTGAAAATATCAATTTAAAAAAATCTATTGATGAAGCTGAGTGTGATAAAGTCATCTTGATTGACTTAAGATCTGAAAATGAAAATCTGATGAACACCATTGATGAACACAAACTTAGAATACACGAATTTCAGGAAGAAACTAGGATAGCCACTGAAAAATATGAAGCTATCAATGGTGTGAATGTTGAATTGAAAAAGATAATAGAAAAATTAGAAAAAGAAAATACAGACAAACAACACTCCCTTGAAGGCATGACACAAGGTACAGAAAATCTAAATGCCATCTTGGGAACAAAAACTAATTTCAGAAAGGGTGGTTTGGGTTTCAACCCAACTAATAAGGAGAGGTTTGATGTGAGAACCATCTCCTTTGTGGCAGAAAAGGGGACATTTCAACCCCTGATAAACATGACTTCTCGAAAAGGTCAAAATAAGAGCATAATGAAAAACATTGAGAAAACTAAGCCCACTACCAAGGACAAGGGCAAAGGGAAGATAGAGGTGTCTAGGGGATCATGCTCACATACTCCCACACCTAAATTCAAGGGAAAGGCTAGGTGTCAGTTTTCTAATGCTAGAACTCAAGAAAACCCCAAGGCCAAAACTACCCAGTCTCCACAGAAAGGTCTAGGCAACCATTTAGGTGCTTCGACTTCTACTACTTTTGGGTACAAGTCCCCTAGGAACTCTGGGCCGAGCAGAAGTACCTCAGGACGAGGCTACTTCAATAATGCTCCAACCTACTCTTCATGTCATAACTTTTCTCACTACAATTCCCATGAGAGAGGTCAAGGTAGATTCTATATGAGGCCGATGCAGTATCATTTTCTGAACCCTTACACTACTCAGATGCATCAACCTCAACCTTGGAACTCCTATGTGCAACCTATGCACAACGAAATCATAAGTTAGAACCCTTATGGCCTTTACCATTCAATGTTTAGTCAGCCTAGGGTCTTCGGAGCACCCACTACTCCCAATGCCTATCGGACTAAGCATCGGCAAATAAAGTTTCAAAATGATTTTAAAAGGAAGAACCAAGTCACAGTTCAGAAACAACTTCCAAAAACTAAAAGTGGCAAGAAAAGGCAGATTGAACCGAATGACAAAAAATCCACCATGAAGAAACCAAATTAGATGTGGATACCAAAACATTTAGTTTCTAGTCTGCATGAAATAAATGCTTTTATGGGGCCCAAACAGTTTTGGATTCCAAACATTTCTGCTTGATTCTCCTTGCAGGTATGCCCGGCAGCCAACCAGAACAGATAGTACCTTGATAGTGGCTACTCCAGCCACATGACCGGGGATAAAGACAAATTCTGCATGCTGGTAAAGAAGGATGCAGGTCATGTTACCTTCGGAGGTAATACCAGAGGGAAAATAGTTGGATCAGGCAAAGTAGGTAAGTGTTCTTCATGCTGCATTGATGAAGTGTTATTGGTAGAAGGACTTGCCTACAATTTGCTTAGTATCAGCCAGCTGTGTGATAAAGGTCATAAGGTAGTTTTTGATTCTCTTGCATGCACCATATTTGAACTAAATTCTGAATGTGTCAAATTTTCTGGTAAGAGAGTCAATAATATCTACATGGTAGATTTAGATGATGCAGCACATACAGATTTATGCCTAACTGTTATTAGGATGACTTAGCCTGTCTGTGACACCGTAGGTTAGGTCATGATAGCTATCATGTGTTGAACAAACTGACAAAACATAGCTTGGTAAAAGGTCTCCCTGAAATTTTATTCAAAACAAATTATAAAATTTGTGAGGCCTGTACTCAATGCAAGCAAACTAGAAAGTCACTTAAGTCTAGAACTGAAAGCTTATCTTCTATACCGTTTGAGCTTATTCATATGGATTTGTTTGGACCATCTAGATCAGCTAGCTTATCTGGTAGGAGATATGATTATGTTTTAGTAGATGACTTCTCTAGATTTACCTGGGTATATTTCCTGACACATAAAAATGATGCTTTTAAGGAATTTCAAGATCTACCATAAAATAACTCAGACCAATGAGCACTCAATTTTAAACATTTTGTCTGATCATGGAGGTGAGTTTGAAAACTCATAATTTGATGATTTCTGCAGGGATAATGGAATCAACCACAGGTTCTCATCTCCAAGAACTCCAGAGCAGAATGGAGTAGTTGAAAGGAGGAATAGAACCTTGGTGGAAATGGCTAGGACAATGCTGGTTGAAGGGAATCTGCCAAGGAAGTTCTGGGCCGAGGCTGTGAGCACATCCTGTTATATAATTAACAGAGCTCTGGTAAGACCTTCCACACAAAAGACTCCTTATGAGATACTTAAAGATAAGAAACCCTCACTAGCACATATCAAGGTCTTTGGATGTAGGTGTTTCATTCATATAAATTCTAAAACAGACTTTGATAAGTTTGAACCTAAAAGTGAACCTAGAATTTTTCTAGGATATTCCGAAGTGTCCAGAGCCTATAGGATTTATAACCTAAACTCAAAAACTGTTGAGGAATCACCTCATGTTGTCTTTGATGAACATTCTAATAAATCTGAAATTGGTTTTTGCAGAGACGAGGCTGATGGTGATATCCTTAAGAGTAAAGAAAAACCAAATCCTGAACCTGCAGAAGATGATGAGACTAGTTTGTCTAGAACTCAGGGGGTGGAAAATGTAGAACCAGGTAATCAGCCTACCAATGTTAGAGTTATTAAAGATCATCCTTTAGAGAATATAATTGGTAATCTTAATGAACCCCTTAGGACTAGATCATACTTTAGGATTGAAAATGGGTTGAATTCTTTTGCACTAGTCTCTCAAATAGAACCAAAAAATATAGATAGTGCCTTAGAAGATGTGCATTGGATAAATGCCATGGAGGATGAGCTAAACCAATTTGAAAGGAACAAGGTATGGCACCTAGTTCCTAATCCCTCTCATGGCTCGGTTATAGGCACTAAATGGGCTTTCAGGAATAAGACAGATGAGCAAGGTAAGGTAGTTAGAAATAAAGCTAGGCTAGTGGCACAGGGTTACAACCAGGAATATGGGGTGGATTTTGAAGAATCTTTTGCACCTGTCGCCATGTTAGAGGCTATTAGAATACTTTTAGCTTTTGCTTATAACCTGGGAATAAAATTCCTGTAGATGGATGTAAAATCTACTTTTTTGAATGGGTTGATAAAGGAGGATGTGTATGTTAAACAACCTCCAGGTTTTGAATGCCGTGATTTTCCTGATTATGTCTACAAATTAGATAAGGCATTATATGGACTGAAGCATGCTCCTAGGGCCTGGTATGACAGGCTGAGCTCCTTCCTTACAGGTAAGGGTTTTTCAAGAGGAGAAGTTGACCAGACCCTATTCACTAAGGTCAGTAACAATGACATTCCTATTGTTCAGATTTACGTAGATGATATAGTGTTTGGGTCAACTAAATCTGAAATGTGTGAGGAGTTTTCTAAATTAATGATAGATGAATTTGAAATGAGTTCTATGGGAGAATTGAAGTTTTTCCTTGGTCTACAGGTCAATCAAACATTAGAGGGAAGCTTCATCACACAGTCCAAGTACCTAAGGGACCTGCTGAAGAAATATCAAATGGAAAACCTCAAAGCAATAACAGCAGCTATGGGCATCTCAACCAGTCTTGATGGTAACCCAAAAGGTAAATTGGTTGACACCAAGCTTTATAGAGGTATGATCGGATCCCTTTTGTACCTTACTGCATCTCGACCTGATATTCAATTCTCAGTATGTTTATGTGCTAGATTTCAGGCTAGTCCTAGAGAATCTCACATGAGTGTAGTGAAGAGGATTTTTAAGTATCTCTCAGGCACTCCTGACTTAGGTCTATGGTTTCCTGCTAAGTCTGAGCTCGACCTTATAGCTTACACTGATACTGATTATGCTGGGTGCAGAATAGATAGAAAGAGCACTAGTGGGTATTGTCAATACCTAGGCGGTTATCTTGTGTCTTGGGCATCTAAGAAGCAACACAATGTTGCTCTTTCCACTGCTGAAGCTGAATATGTTACAGCAGGGAATTGTGCAGCCCAAGTCTTATGGATAAAGCACCAACTTGCTGATTATCACATCAATCTAGGATGCACACCTATTTTGTGTGATAACACCAGTGCTATTTCATTAACCAAAAATCATGTTCATCACTCTAGGACAAAGCACACAGAAATTAAACATCACTTCTTGAGAGATGAAGTAAGTAAGAATGAAATTGAATTTCACTTTGTTGAAACTGAAAAATAAATTACTAATATATTTACTAAACCCCTTGGAAATGATAGATTTAAATTTTTAAGAAGGGAACTAGGCTTATGTAAATTTCAGCATGATGATTAATGTTTCATTCCTATCTATTGTGAATAAATGCTCTTCATAAATGTTTCAACTGCACATGCCACAGACCATCAATTAATTAACTCTGTCAGTAGTTTAACTGCATGCATTGCACTCTGTCCGTTAATAGAGTCATAGTTGTGTCGTGCATTTGTGTCAAGCATTTTCATTATGCATTCATATGTCACCTTGTTTCGACCAATCATGATACATATAGACAGGGGGAGTATGTGTTCTCCATTCTTGTTGATTGTCTACCTTGACATGCATGTGTTAGAGGAAGTTCAGAAATCTGTATGTCTGTTCTGATTCATGTTTTTTCTTTCTGAACCAACTTCTCTTGAAATCATTTCTCCTGGCATCCCTCTATATCAAGTTGATACATTCTCATGGTAACACACTTGGCATCTGACCTACTTTTACTTCAGAAAATTCATTCACTCTCATCCTTGACAATCTTGCTATCCCTGAGATTCTAAAATAAAGACATACTAATGATCATTTCACTATACTAAGCTTCTAAAATCAGATATCTACTCCTATAAGAATCTGAATGCACCTTGTCTGAACTGATGATTTATGTTTAATGAACTTTAGAGTCTAAAGGCTTAACTCAATGAAAAAGAGTTGTTCAGTTAATAGCTCTCAACCATTCTTTACATGTTATGTCTGATTCTGTCATTCTGAAACTGAAAGTCTATAAACTCAAGACATCATAGTTGAGAAACTTAGATATAAGTATTATTTTTAAGCAAAACAAAAGGGCAGCTATATAAATCTTTTGGGTCAAATGCAATTTAGCAGAGCAATGACTGAAGTCACCGAGAAACTGGGTCCTCCATCAAAGAAAGAGAATGTACCCATGTCATGAGGTGCTTTAGTTAACTCTGTTTAAAAAGGATAAAATTTTGATTCAAAAACTAATTGGCAGAGCAATGGCTGACTGCACAGAGAAACTGGGCTCTCTATATATGAAATAGAGTGCACCTATGTCATGAAGTGCTTCAGTTATCTCTGGTCAAAAAAAAAATTTGAAACAGAATGGTAAATCCTACTGAGTAAATCGGGGGTGCTGGCATCTGATCAATGTGTACCACCATCTACAAAGGTCTGGATCATACCTGCATGTTCTTACATTTATGGTCAACAAGTTAAATCCAGCTGTAACCCTGAAGAAATATATCAGTTTTTGCTTAACCTCAATACCTACTCTAGTTGCTTCTATGAACTTCTCTGATTTTATACTCAAGTAAGTTGAAGATTGATTATTCTGACCTGATTTTGTATGCCTGGTTTATTGCTATTAACATCTCATGCAACCCTCTACAACGAGTCAAGTTAGTTAAACTCTAACTTTCATTACACTTAAATCAGATTTTTACCAAGGTTGCCTTCCGTGAACTCTTATTCTAATGGATTCTGATCTAAGTATGCTTGTTTAATGAAAATTTCCTTCAGTTTGTCATCAGATCTCATGGATTCCATACTCTGAAACCCTTCTCATCTTTGTGTCTCCTCACTACCTCAATTCCCTTGTCTCTCTCCTGTTCCTTATTTGCTGATGGCAAAGGGGGAGAGAATTTGATGAGTCTTAACTCGATGGGCAGCTTGAGCCTTATCATTTCTTTAGTGAAAAGGGGAGAGAAAGGGGTAGAGTCTAAAGGGGGAGAGATTTCCTTTGCAGTTTCTGACGCTTATTGCATTTGTGTTGCCATCAAAGTATAAATTGTTGCCATCATCAAAAAGGGGGAGAATGTTGTGTCTCCTCTGAATTGGCGCTATCCTCGTCTTGTTTTAATGATTGGCAACAATGGTTTGACCATTGGCAACAGTGGTTTAACCAGTCGTTGTCTTTGGCAACATCAACTTTTTATAGGTCAGAATCACTCCTAGTTTCATTTTTTTTGGGTCATTACATTTTCAGATTGATTAGTCATGTGCACACAATCTAAAGTCAGTGCGTGCAGTCCTTCACAAACAAGGTCGATGCTAGACTAGTCCGTGCATATATATGTCTAAGGCATTCACAAGGTCGGCGCAATACAAGGTGGTGAAGTCTGTGCATATCCTGCATCTTATCTTGCGTCTCACATAGCCTAGCATGTCTACGTCTAAGGTCTATGAAGTCTGTGCATTTCATCATATGCATACACTGCTCAACTCCGTGCACATCACTGTTCATGGGGATCAGCTCAAAGCATTCATATAGTCGATGCATGTTTTCACATGATCAAAGCTGCATGGAAGGTCCGTGCAACATTCAGGTCCATGCATCATTTATGTCCGTGCACATCTGCCTTCCCGCACATAAGTATGTGCACGTGGTAGCCACAAGACTTCATAGTATGTGCAACTTTAAAGTCAGTGCATATGCGTCTCATGCTACGTCTGATACACACATAGGTCGGTGCTATTTTCGGTCTTGCGTCTCTATTAGCGTCTCATGCACAGATGCGACCCCGTCTGCATCTCATTCTGCGTCTCAATGGTTGCCTACGCCTCAATATTTTTCTAAAGCATTTAGGAGGTCAGTGCATTCTCTAACTCGGTGCATGTTTTACATGCACGCATATAGAGCACGGTGCATTGTTTACCTCGGTGCATGTCTTCGGGTGTTCATACGAAAGTCAGTACATATGAATGTATGTGCTTGATTTAGTCTAGGCAAGACTTGGTCGGTGCAAGTTTATGCCTTGTGCTATACAAGGTCCGTGCAACATTCAACTCGATGCACATCTTCCTCATGGACCATGTTGGCTTGTGCACATTTACTCACATGCTACTAAAGTCCGTGCATTCTAATGTGGCTAGTATGTGCATAAGAGTTCTAAAGGCTTAGATTCTGTGCAATGTTTGGATATGTGTTCACTAAGTCGGTGCAGTGTCTTCCCTTCCGCATACAATCTTGGTGCAATACACTCTTGCTGCATCTGAAGGTCCATGCATATAGAAAGTTGGTGCAATACACTGTGCATGTTCGTTTATGTCTGTCAGCATACGAACTCGGTGTAAGTCACTGTAGATCTCGGTGTATGGCTAAAGCCTATTGAGTCGGTGCAGGTTTTTATCTTAGACATATTATAGTCGGTGCAAACTTTGCACTAAGCTCTTTTCTATTCTAGGTCTATGCATATGTCTGTTTACGCATTTCACGGTCAGTGCACATCTGGTTTAATTAAGCTGTCTGTGCAAGGTCTGCTCTTCCACGTGATGAACTCTAATTTTCTGCAACTGATCCTAAACGATACTCTATCTTTTGCAGGGAACAATCAGGTTCGCAGAAGAGGCACGTGACCTCCGAAAAGGCAGAAGGCTGGCTCGTGGATAAAGGGTGAAATGATTGGCACGTGATCCGAGGAAAGGAAGCTTCTATTCCCTAGCACGTGGACCAATGGAATTTCAGTAGGGTTCTGTTGCTTGATCCATACGAAGCCCCTGTTCCTATATAAAGCTATATTACCCTTCGAAGAAAGCTGCTGGTGGCTGCTGCTGAACAGAACTGAGAGAAAAGAAAACGGTGTGCCGCCAGAGAGAAGAAGAGAAGAAAAGCACTAGAGAATAAGAGAAGAGGAGATCCCAGAAGGAGAAGAGAAGATAGAGCAAGAAAGAGAGTGAGAAGGAGAAGATGTGTAATCTGCAGTCTCTTTTTGACCTCTGGATCAAATCCAGGGTCAGCTTGCTCTATCTTAAGCGCTACATTGTTTTCTATCATCGGTGTGTTTTTACGTTTCTTCAGTTTTTCTTTTTGAAACCTTTAGAAGCTGTGAATCAGCAGAGCTAAGCTGTATTGCTCAGCAGGCGAGGGTGTTCCTCAGACAGCAAGCTATGAGGCTCAGCGGTTGTAGGGATTTCCATCCCCAAAGCTGTGGATCAACGGTATTCAAGCTGTGTGGCAGTAGGAAGCCTTACTCAGTTGAGTAAGGGGTGGACGTAGATCTCTGGACAGAGATCGAACCGCCTTAAAAATATTTGTCTCCTATGTGATTGCTTGTGCGTGTTCTCCTCGGTAGATAAATGCTTAGGCTCACCTAAATGGTTTAGCATGGTTTGATTAGTTAATCGTTCATCTGTTGTTATCTTCTGATTGGTTTCAGCCTGCATTCTTAATCGAGTTTCTACTTCTGGTTGATTTAACTTGCTCTTGGATCATCTTTCTTCTGAATCTGTGGGTGAGTTCATAGCAGTTCAGTCTATTTCCGCACTGGTTATTTTTAACTGCCGTTGTTGCCTTTTATTTGGGGTTGGATCTATTCACCCTCCCTCTAGATCCATTCATCACACCCTTCAAGATTCTATCCTTCTATCATCATACCATTTGATATACCTCTGACATCAAGATGAAAAAATGCATAAGCTACTTACATGCTCATTCATTTGACAATCTGACGCATATGCTAATGAAAATGAAGAAGTATTTATTCAGAACAGACAAGTGTGAACTATCAACCATCATGCTAAAATTTACACAAGCCTAGCTCCCTTCTTAAATATTTAAATCTTTCATTCCCAAGGGGCTTGGAAAAAATGTCAGTAATTTATTTTTCTAAATCAATGAATTCTAATTCAATTTCCTTTTTGTTTACTTCATCTCTTAGAAAATGGTGCTTAATCTCAATATGCTTAGTCCGTGAATGGTGAACTAGATTTTTAGTAAGAGAAACGGCACTAGTGTTGTCACAAAGAATTGTAATACAACCAAGGTTAATGTGATAGTCAATAAGTTGGAGCTTAATCTAGAGAACTTGAGCTGCACAGTTTCCTACTGCCACATACTCTGCCTCAGCAGTGGATAAGGTAACAGTGTGTTGTTTCTTAGATGCCCAAGATACTAGACAACCACCTAGATATTGACAATATCCACTAGTACTTTTCTTATCTATCCCACACCCTGCATAGTCTGCATCAGTGTAAGCTATGAGGTCTAACTCACACCGAGCAGGATACCATAAACCTAAGTTCAGGGTGCCAGACAAATACCTAAAAACCCTTTTCACAGCTATCATATGTGATTCCTTAGGACTAGCTTGAAAACGTGCACACAGACATGTTGAAAATTGAATATTAGGATGAGATGCAGTAAGATATAACAAGGATCCTATCATACCGCTGTAGAGTTTTGTATCAACCATTTTACCTTCAGTGTCAGCATCTAGGCTGGTTGATGTGCCCATTGGTGCAGTTATGGCTTTGAGGTTTTCCATCTTGAATTTCTTCAGTAGATCCTTGACATACTTCTCTTGAGTTATGAATGTCCCTTCTTTAGTCTGACAGACCTGCAATCCAAGAAAGAATTTTAATTCTCCCATTGAACTCATTTCAAATTCGTTGGTCATTAATTCAAAAAACTCCTCACACATAGAAGGCTTGGTTGACCCGAATACTATATCATCTACATATATCTGAACAACCAGAATATCTTTATCACATACCTTTGTAAACAATGTCTGGTCAACCTTACCTCTAGAGAATCCTTTGTCTGTGAGGAATTTGCTCAGTCTGTCATACCAAGCTCAAGGAGCTTGCTTCAGTCCATAGAGTGCCTTGTCAAGCTTATAAATATGGTCAGGAAAATCAAGACACTCAAAACCAGTGGGTTGTTTTACAAAAACGCTTTCTTTTATTTCACCATTTAAAAATGCAGATTTAACATCCATCTACTGAAGGGTTATTCCTAAACTGCATGCAATTGCCAAAAGAATCCTAATGGCTTCTAGCCTAGCTACAAGAGCAAATGATTCTTCAAAGCCAATACAAAATTCTTGATTATACCCCTGAGCTACAAGCCTAGCCTTATTTTTGACAATATTACCCTGCTCATTTGTTTTATTTCGAAAAACCCATTTAGTGCCTATAATATTACCATGTGAGGGTTTAGGAACTAAGTGCCAGACCTTGTTCCTATCAAATTGACTAAGTTCATCATGCATAGCAATTATCCAATATTCATCCTGTAGGGCACTTTCTATATTCTTTGGTTCTATCTGTGAAACTAAAGCAAATGAGTTCAATTCATTTTCAATTCTGAAATGTGCTCTAGTTCTACGGGATTCATTCAAATTACCAATTATATTTTCTAAAGGATGATCCTTGAGAAATCGAACATTGGTGACTTGATTACCTGAATGTTCATTTACCTCCCCCTGAGTTTCTGGTCCTTCTGATTTAGCCTCTTCTGCAGATTCTTCATCTTGATCTTCTTTGGTTTTCAGAATATCATCTTCAACTTTGTCCCTATATAGACCAGTTTCAATTTTAATTGCACATTCATCAAAAACAACATGTGGAGATTCCTCAACAACTTGAGAGTTAAGATTGTATATCCTATATGCTCTAGACTATTCAGAATAACCTAGAAAAATTTTAGGTTCACTTTTGGGTTCAAATCTATCAAGGTCTCGTTTGGAATTAACATGAATAAAATATTTGCAACCGAAAAGCTTGAAATGAGCTAGAGAGGGCCTCTTTCCCTTAAGAATCTCATAAGGAGTCATTTGTGTAGAGGGTCTTACCAGGACTCTATTAATGATGTAACATGCAGTATTAATGGCTTGTGGACGCACTAAAATTCGGAAAGAATCGGTTCGTTTGTTGATCGGGTTTCATTCGTTTATTTAGTGCGAGGGCGTGCCAGTCACAACGTGATGATTTATTCGGGCTTCATGGAAGCCCATGGTGCGCTCGATCTGACTAATCAGACAATTTTGTAGTTCGGGTCGGGACCAAAACCCGCCGTGCCATAAAGGCCACGGCGTTATTTACATCCCCCATATGGGGGAACACCCTTGATTGATTGCCAGGAAAAAGGGCCCTACGGCCTAAAGAGAATACTAATAATGCAGTAGGATAGTGAAAGATGAACTATGCTAGAAACCCGTATCGGGACGTGAACGTTCAGACTATGTCGGCCACTCATGGGCCACTTCATGTTCGGATGAAGGTCCGTGTTTGTAGCATAAAAGACGGTAACAAAATGGTGCAGATGTCTGCCACGAACAAGGCAAGTTTAATGAGAATGCGGGATTGGATCCCGATAAGGACGGGTCAAGTTGATAGATTGTTGGCCGGAGATGATTTCGGACTATGGCCATGTCGGAAATTCCGTAAACCACGTCCGATACCATAAGGCGTTATTGATTTTCTCTTTGCACCCAGTCCGAGGGAGTGGATTATTAAGAGCGTAGCCCGAGCTCACCAACGTGTGCCCTCGCACGCGGATCGACTTGTGCTGTCAGGTCGCGGGGATCGACCTTCCCGGTCAGGTTGCAGGGGTCCAGGGGGCAGCGGCCCTTGCGGGGGTTTCCGGGGGCAGCGCCCCCGGAACAAAATTTTAATTGAAGCACGGGTAATATAGTTCCTTTCATTTTTTTTGGCATTGATCTTTGCATTCTTTTTTGTTTGAACCTTTCTCTCCTTTTTTAATTGAAGCACGGGTAATACAGCAAGGGGGAGGCGCGCCGGATTAGGACTTCAAAGGAGGGCGCCGGATTATGACTTGAAAGGAGGGCGCCGCTTTAAGCATCAAAGGAGGGAATGGAAAAGAGGGTTTAAATCGGCGCGCCGGAATAGGATTGGAGGGGGGGCGTATTGAGAATGGGCAAGGGGCACGCCGTATTTGATGGCGCCGGGAAGATGGTGTTTGAACAGTGATGCGCGCCGCATTTGATGGCGCCGAATTAGAATCAAAAGGGGTTTCGAGTGTGGGTTAAAATGGCGCGGGGGAATAGTAACCGCGCCGGAATAGGAGGAAAATGGAATTTCTGAGTGTGGGTTTAAAACGGCGCGGCGGAACAGTAACCGTGCCAGATTAGCCCACGCCGGGATAAACTCTTCTGAGGGTTGTTTTCATTGCTGTTGACTGTGTCTTCTTTCCTTTCTTTTACCCGAAGCCCGGTTTGGTGTTGGTTTGCTCATTCAGTTAATAAATTAAGCTGGTGACGAGGAGGCTTAAGAGTTTCAAGTGGTTTATTAAGATGGATTGGCATGGATATTAGGCGTTCCGTTCAGGGGAGTTTAATTCATAGAGTTACTGTGTGTTCGGCTTGCTTTACAGAGGCTTCAAACATGTGTCGTTCTTGGCAGCGGTAGGTGGTCTCTTCATTTGTTCTTGAGTGTTCTTTAATTCCAGGTGAAAATTGGGCAACATCTCCCCCGGACCGGGACTTGCCAGAAATAATAGAAGGCCACCAAACGGATAGCTCCGGGGTGACCCTCAAAATTCGGAGTGGCCTCACGGTGGTCCGACAACCCAAATGTGAGTATGGAACGCTCGAGGGCTAGCCTACAAGAGCGACCACGGCTCACGGGTGGTAGCTTCACATATATCCCAATGGGGCGGATGTTCGCCATGAACGGCTGTAACTCTTCATCCTCCGGATGGGCTTCCTCAGAGGAAATGCCACAGAGAGGCAAGCCTCCGAGGCACCTAGATGATTAGAAAAAAAATCAGAGAGAGAAAAAAAAACTCAGTGAGATGGGCAAGCCAAAGCAGTAGAACGCTATGTACATTTGCCAAAGTCACTCTTTTATTCATCCACGAGGGAAGGGGAGAAACGCAATACAGAAGGGGGGAATCATCCCCATAACCAAAGAAAGTAGGAACGAAAGAGACGAAGAATACAATGGTAGAAGGAGGGCGGATCCTAAACCCCTTTCCCAAGCTCGCCTCTCTTCCCTCACACTCACTCTTTTCTTCTTCACCTCACGGGCACAGGGGAACGGAGCTTCTTCTTTTTTTTTTCTGAGGGAACTCCCAGCTGAGTCGGAGTTTCTCCTCTACTCTCTTCTTTTCTTCTCTCAGCTTTTTCTCTTCCGACTCTCTCTCTCTCTCCTTCTTTCTTCTTCTCTCCTCTTGACGGGTTTGTTACATATATATGGAGGTGGGGGAAGAAGTCTCTGGATCCCCCTTCCCTTCCGTTCCATTCTTCTCGTCCTCTCCGTGTCTGAAGCTCTCAAGTGACCTGCAGGTGGGTAGGTTGATAGAGTAGGCATGGTGCCTCCACGAGATTGGCCAACGGTGACCGGCGGGGAAGCGACGTTTGGTGCGGAGCTCGAAGATTGCCATTCCAGGGAGCTTGAGGAGCTCAGGCGGTTACACGTTGGTTGGACGCGGGAGGCCTAGCCATTTTAGGTAAGTTTTCTCTGTTTATGCCCGAAAATAGGGGATCGGACAGAAGACGGGACACCAACCATAGCTAAAGCGGCACGGGGCTAAAACGGCGCGGGGTTGTGCGTGTCGGATTAGCATCCAAGAGGGGGCACGCCGGTTATAAACATCAACAAGGGGCGCGCCGGATTCAAGCATAAACAAGGGCGCGCCGGTTTTGGTAGCATATGAGGGGCGCGCCGATTAAGCAAAGGGGGGTGCGCCGGTTAAGCAAAGGGGGGCGCCATTTTAAGGCGCATCGCTTTAAGGCCCTTCCGTGCCATTTTAAGCTACGAACGGATTCTTTTCGAAGCCGCGGCCGTTTATATGAATGTCAACATTCTTGGAATGTTCCAGTTACGATGTCTGGTCTCCGCAATATTCCATTCGCAGCCTCCGGGACTCGGTCCCAGACTTTGCGTGACTTTCGATGCATGCTGAGACTGTGTCGGAGTTCCTGACTTTTCTCTGATTCAGCTCTCGGCGTGGCCGGTCGGAGAGTTGTAGCTGTATCTTCTACCCGGGGGATTCCTTAACGGATGGCGGACCACCAAGTGAGTTCTCGTCCTGGTTGGGCGTGGTATGGGTTTGTTCGGCCCTCTCGTCTTCGACTTGCGCTTGAACGCGTAGACGCGAGTGTCGTATGATCATCATCGTCATCATTTTTTGACGTCCATAAATGCCCCCCACTCGTGGATGGCGCAAGCGAGGGACCAGTGCGTGGGGCTCACGAGTGTAAAGTTCTTCGACAAGATGCATGTTCTTCTGGGCTAGTGGCATGCTGGTCCGGTGCTAATTCGCGGGAGAGCCCCCACTCCTTCAGCGAAGGGATGAGGGAACCGCTCCACCGCGTGCGCATGTGGGCCAAGGGGTTTTTTGTTCATCAACTTAGGTGGAAGGTCCAAGCCGAAGCGAAAGAGGTTTCTTCTTGTTCATCGACCTGGACGGAAGGTCCGAGCCAAGCAAGGAGGCTCTTTTTGTTCATCGACTTGGACGGAAGGTCCGAGCCAAGCAAAGGCATTCTTTTTGTTCATGGACTTGGACGGAAGGTCAGAGCCAAGCAAGGAGGTTCTTTTTGTTCATCGACTTGGACGGAAGGTCCGAGCCAAGCAAAGGCGTTCTTTTTGTTCATCGACTTGGACGGAAGGTCCGAGCCAAGCAAGGAGGTTCTTTTTGTTCATCGACTTGGACGGAAGGTCCGACCCAAGCAAAGGCGTTCTTTTTGTTCATGGACGTGGACGGAAGGTCCAAGCCAAGGGTTTATTCGTCGGTGGGACTGGGAGTTGTAATATTGAGGTGGTTTATTCATTGACACTGGGTTGGTGCCAAAGCAAGGGTCTTTTTGTTCATGGAACCGGGCGAAAGGTCCGGACCACAGGTTTGTTCATCGATGCCGACAGGGAGTCGGAGACCGACGTGGTTTGTTCATTGACACGGGGTTGGTGCCAAAGCAAGGGTCCTTTTGTTCATGGAACCGGGCGAAAGGTCCGGACCACAGGATTATTCATCGATGCCGACAGGGAGTCGGAGACCGACGTGGTTTGTTCATTGACACGGGGTTGGTGCCAAAGCAAGGGTCTTTTTGTTCATGGAACCGGGCGAAAGGTCCGGACCACAGGTTTGTTTATCGATGCCGACAGGGAGTCGGAGACTGATGTGGTTTGTTCATTGACACGGGGTTGGTGCCAAAGCAAGGGTCTTTTTGTTCATGGAACCGGGCGAAAGGTCCGGACCACAGGTTTGTTTATCGATGCTGATAAGGAGTCGGAGATCGATGTGGTTTGTTCATTGACACGGGGTTGGTGCCAAAGCAAGGGTCTTTTTGTTCATGGAACCGGGTGAAAGGTCCGGACAACAGGTTTTTTTATCGATGCCGACAGGGAGTCGGAGACCGATGTGGTTTGTTCATTGACACGGGGTTGGTGCCAAAGCAAGGGTCTTTTTGTTCATGGAACCGGATGAAAGGTCCGGACCACAAGTTTGTTTATCGATGCCGACAGGGAGTCAGAGATCGACGTGGTTTGTTCATTGACACGGGGTTGGTGCCAAAGCAAGGGTCTTTTTGTTCATGGAACCGGGTGAAAGGTCCGGACCACAGGTTTGTTTATCGATGCCGACAGGGAGTCGGAGACCGACGTGGTTTATTCATTGACACGGGGTTGGTGCTAAAGCAAGGGGAAAGGTTGATTCCCCAACCCCAGACGAAAGGTTCGGGTGGGGTGTCCTTCGTCAGTGCCAACAAGGTGTCGAGGGCTGACATGGCTGGTTTTTTTATTGAAATATTCTCAAAGATAAGAGTGAATGTTAATAAATGGAGACTGATTTCTCCCTCCCCCTTTTCCCTTCTTTTTTTTCTTTTTTTTTCTTTTTTTTTCTTCCTTTTTCATCTTTCCCTTTTTGTTCTTCTTCTTCTTCATCTTCATTTTTTCTCTTTTCGTTCTTCTCCTTTTTTGAAACGCAAGATGAATAGTGCCCAAACCATCTGGGCAATAGTAATGCAGATTCGCTCGGGGCAGGTCAGAGAAATGTCTCATTCATTGAATGGGGGAATTGGAGCGTGGTACAACCTCAAATGTCTACCGTTGAGGGGCGAAAACTGAACCTCCCCCCGATGGTTGACGATTACATATGCTCCGCCTTTATAGACTTTCTGGACTACATAGGGTCCAAGCCAATTCTCATTCAGCTTGCCCTTGGGATTGGAAGCCATGACTTCTCTTCTCTTGACCATGACGAGGTCACCCTTTTTGAATTCACGCTCCTTGTCGAGCTTGTCAAAGGCATGCGCTATTCGGGCCTGATAGACCTGGATGTTCTGCTGGGCTTGAAGCCTTTTTCCCTCCAAGTTGGAGAGCTCTTCGAGCCTTCGCTCGACATTTGTTTGTTCTCCCCGGACCAACCCGTGTTGGATTGCGACCCACAGGGATGGTATTTCCAGCTCAATGGGGACAATAGCTTCTGAGCCATACACCAAGGAGAAGGGTGAACAACATGTTGGAGTTTTGTATACAGTCCGGTACGCCCACAAGGCCTCATTCATTTTCTCCTCCCAGTCTCTCTTGTTAGAACTAACAATTTTGGACAGGATAGTACAAAGAGTTTTATTGAAAGCTTCAGCCAAGCCATTGGCCTGTGGGTTGTAGGGTGTTGACGTCCTCCAATCGATCTTGTATCTCTCTGCCAGCCGGTAAACTTTCTGGTTGCGGAAGTGGCTTCCATTATCTGAGATAATTCGGTTCAGAGTGCCAAACCGGAATATGATGTTGCGGCGGACAAACCTGGCAACGATTTCCCCAGTCACTTCTTTCAAGGCAATAGCTTCCGCCTAGTGGGAGAAGTAATCAGTTGCGGCCAAGATGTACTTGCACCCAGCGGATGATGCGGGCAGTGGACCCACGACGTCTGTTCCCCATTGGGCAAAAGGCCAACTCGACAGTGTTGGATGCAGTGGCACGGGTGGCCTTCTAAGCACCGTGGCGTGCTCCTAGCATTTCTAACAAGACTTGGCATACTTGTAGTAGTCATCGAACATTGTCAGCCAATAGTAGCTGAGCTTCTTTATTTCAATCTTCATTTTTGGTCCTACCTGATGTGCACCAACTGTTCCGACGTGAACCTCTTTCATGACTTTCCAAGCTTCTTCAGTGGATAAACATCGGAGGAGCACCTTCCATTTTGCGTCTGCCATAATTTGGAATAGGATCCCATTTCGGACCTCGTAAGAGTCCTTTGTTCTGATTATCTTGATCTTCCTTTTCCTTTGCTTGGGCAGCTGTTGATATTTAAACTACTGCAAAAGGGGGTCCCTCCAGTCGGGTAGGCTGACGGCTTCCGCTGTGGCAACCTTAATTTCTTCTTCTTCTGTCCCTTCTATCATGCTAGGCACTTGGCGCTGATTCACCACCCGGATGCTGAGGGATCCATCTGGCGGGATTGCCAATGAACTCGCCAATTTTGCCAGTGCATCGGCTTGTACATTCTCTCCTCTGGCAACGTGGCCTATCTCAATGAGGTAGAACCGCTGCATGAGCCGTCTCGCCTTAGCATGGTAAGGGAGTAACTCAGGTTTTCGGACGTCAAACTGTCCCTGGACCTGCTTAACGACCAATAATGAATCACCAAACACATGTAATATTTTAATCTCCATTTGTAAAGCGACTTGGAGACCAATGATCAGAGCTTAATACTCTGCCTCATTATTTGTACAGGGCTTGTTAATGGAGCAGGATGTGTGCAATACTTCTCTCTCATGGGATTTAAGGACGATGCCAACCCCGGCCCGTACTTTTGTGTGCCCAGACGGGGTTGTTTCTGTTCTCGAAGCTCCATCAAAGTGCAGCTGCCAGGCGATCTGTTGGGCTTGGTCCACCTCTAGTGTTTCATCGTCAAGCAACTCTGTGGCCAGTGGGGAATGTTCAGGCACAGGGTGTGCTTCAAAGAAATTGGCCTTGGCTTGACCCTTAATGGCCTTCTGCGGCACATAAGTGTGTTGATTTGTTTTGCTTCTCTTCTTCTTTTTGTTTTGATGTGTAATAAAGATGATAAGCAAAAATCAAAGATCTCAATCAACCCAAGGACATGTGAACCATGAACCTAGGCAACCAGAACAAGCTCTAGCATGGGCATGCTATCTCAATCATCAAGCTAAACTAAGGGAATAAAGAAAAACACACGCCGGGGCGTGGAGCAAGAGCAAATAAAAACACACCGCAAGGGTGGAGCAAATAAAAGAAATAAGAGATATGAGATGGAGAGAAAGCTAATGCCCAACACTAACAAAGAACGTGATCGCCACCAAAGTAAGCACAAGCCAGAGACTTGAAAATACCTTGGAAATAGGTGGATGAAGCACCCGCCCACGGGAGAGAGAAAACCAGTGAAATCTGCAGATCAACCGAATGTAACGGTCCAAACCCCGTGCGTCACAGGAATGTGACGGTCTCCAGATAAACCGTTATATGAACCTGACACGCCTGCACAAGACCGTAAGAAAACCTGCAGTAATAGCTTGTGGACTCTTTTAACTCCAACTCTTCCAGCCGGCCAGAAGACTTGGGCCTCGCGTAGTGAACCTGTAAACCTGCCAAAGAACGTGAAAACACAAGAAAACATACCCAGATCAGCCCTTTAAACAAGCATAGTATCAATTCTCAAAGAACTTAAGATCATTCAAAAGTAAAGGGAAGTACCGGGAGAGTTTTGGTTTTTTAACCCCTCTGGGCATTTTTTAAAGATAGGAGGATGTTTAGATGATGAAAAATGGATGCAGAACGTGGAAACAAGGAGAGGGACAATGCCTATGATGAGAGGGAGGAGGAAGAACACAATATGCAATGATGAACTTTGAAACTCAATAGAACGAATACTCCCTTCACCGTGAAGCAGACGGACGTGAAAGACAAGCCTCCTTGGTTAGATGTTGCTCCAGAATGCGGCAGCACTTCGACGCGAATTTCAGATCTTCCTCTTTCAGGCCATGAAGTTAAGGGTGCTATTTATAGGCCCTCAAACTCTCCGATCGAACAAAGGATAATCCAGCAAGAAAAGTGGATAACTCTTAGCAAATCCTTGAAGATAATATCACCAAGAGTCCATAGAAACAAACAGAAGGTTCTGAGGATCAGATTTGGAAGAGAAATCACCAATTCAAACTCTTATCTTGACCACGGAGTAGTAGCGAAAAGACCTAAACTGCCAGGACTCTCTGTTGGATGTAACGGCCACTCGACAGATCGCCATATGCAAATAATACGCCATTAAACATCCGTTACATTTAACCTTATCTCAAAAAAGATAAGATCAACGGGAAGAAGATCAAACAAGTTGGACTCTGCAAGATAAGTAACGGCCATAAGTGGACGCGTTGGAGGGAAGTAACGGCTGCACGACAGACCGTTAGAATCAAATGGGCAGGCCAACAGATAAGGATTGAAACAAAGGCCTTAAGTCGTAGGACTCTTCAATATGTAACGGTCCAGGGACAATGCGTTAGAAGAATGTAACGCCCATGCAGAGGACCGTTAGAAATAATGAAGAACAAAATTGATAAGAGCTTGCTAAGCTTCATCCAATGAAAAAGCCACAAGGAACCACACTTAACCAAGGAGAGAAGACCCATAAAATGAGCTTCAAACTTACGAAGGAAACTCAATGAAGAGTGAACAACTTGGAGCATCACATGGATGGAACAAGGAGATGACCCAACTTATCGGTCATAAAACGGGTGTCAACAGATGCCCCTCCTTAACATCCTCTTTGTAGGGGAGCGAGCGGAGGTGAAGCGAAAGCGAAATGGAACATGGAGATGAAACGGAAATGAAGCGGAGTGAACCAAAAAGTGGGCGTTAAGGTAAACAACACCCGTTCTTTACCAACAAGCGATAGGAATTTTCTGGAAAACTTCGAACTGATCACAAGGAAATAACTAACCAAAGGATGCAAGTCTGGAGGAACTAACAACTAAGGAAAGGAAACACGGCTAGCCGCCGGAGGCAACGGAAAGGAAAGAGAACTGACTAAACTCCAGGCAGGAATCTTCAGCCAGCCAAATCAAGCGAGAGATCGAAGGAAACCTTCTAATTCGGAATGGAATGATTCTCCTTATTCGTGATCAAGAACACAGCTATTCACCATCATTGAGACAACTTGAACAGATGAAGGATCATGAATGCTCAAATATGTGGATGATGCATGCTGGGCTAAAGAAAAAGAAATCATTAAAACGAATGCAAAAAAAGATAAAATAACAAAGATACTCGAGAATAGTATTGCTAGACTGGAGAAACCAGGGTCAGGACACCATCTGCAACCACGGCGTGCAAGACAGAACCATCGTCCCCAAATTTTTCCAACCTAACGGCCTATCCAACGATTAAACATGTGTACTTAGATCATCATCATTTTTATTTAAGGGGAACATCAGATCCCAGAACACATGAATGACCAGCCGGTTTTCGAGATAACATATCATAGATAACATATAGTAATGCATTAAGGGGTCAAGGGAATGAGATACAATACCTGACTTACCTGTCTGACCGGTAAAACGTGTTGTTATTCATAACTTCATTCATGAGAAAGAGGTTAGCCAATAATAATACGAGTATGAAATAAGGCATAACCATTCATACGTGTTTGAAGCATTAATTTGTGCCATGGCAAAAAACGTGGTCATTCAATCATCAAATGGACCATTTTATTCATCAAGAAACTTGCAAGCTGTAACGGTCTGCAGAGAGGCCGGAGGAAGAAAAAATGAGGAAGAGAGCTCCAAGGGTGGAAGAAGAGGCTCCAATGGCCGAGGAGGACCAAGGGGAAACTCTCCTGGACGAGGGAGAACCCAAGGAACAGGAGAAGAAGAGGAAGAGGGGCTAAGACCATGAGGTAGGCCTCCGCCCTAATTTTCAAAATTTTAATAATTTTTTTTTGTGTTTTTTGTATGAATGCATGTGGGAATGGGGGGTAGAAAATGGGTCCCAGAGCCCTTTAAGATCATTTGTAGGCCTTTTGGCCAAAGTGGGAGAGCCACGGAATGAAAAGGAAAAACGCCCCTTAGCAGGGAATGTGACGGTCCTTCCAGTGACCGTCACAAGCCTAACACGTCAATCTAGATGCGTTGGAGCCATGTGACGCCCCATCCCAGGGCCGTTACATGCACCAGAGGCCATAACTATTTTTTAGGTTTTCAATTATTCAATTTTTGTTTTGTTTTGTTTTTATAAATGTTGTGCAATGATTCCATGATGCAATTGACTGACTTATGACTTAAATGAATGCAGGGAAAAAGACGGATGAGGATCTCCTAGCTTCAAATCCGGGCGGTGTACCAGGCACTGCCCGATTACCAGAGAGAGAGGTTAGCCGGGATGGGATTTGCCGAGGTGTTGAGCATCGAAGTGACCAGAATGGACACGCCTCTGCTGTACGCCTTACATGAGAGGTGGGATCCGATCAGCAGAGCATTCATCTTCCCGGGGGGTCACATGATCCCCACGCTAGAAGACATGGCGAGGATTGCCGGGCTACGAGTACACGGAGCCGCAGTGACGGGATGGACATACCGAGACTACCGAGAGATGGCCCAGGAGCTGTTGGGGCTAGATTTGATCAGACCGGGGCAGACGTCATCCCAGCTCTCGAGATCAGTACTGCAGGAGAGCCTAGGACTGAGGGGAGCGGCGATAGCTGTGGGCGAGCTACCAGAGGAGCATCTGGGTAGAGTGATTGACCAGGTGCGCCCATGAGTGGCGACAGAGGCTGGACCAGAGGGAGATCGCACCCTGAGGCGCTTCCTGATGCTACTGTTCGGGAAGCTCCTGTTCGCGACTCGGGTAGATGTGATCAGCTGCCGACTGTTGCCGATGATCGAGGATTTGGGAAGAGTTGGAAAGTACGCCTGGGGAGCGGCAGTCTTGGCCTTCCTATTCGAGTCCCTCAGTACGATGGACCGACAAACGATGCTGGGCGGCTTCTCGCCTTTTCTACAGGTAAATGCAATTTAAATGCTTCTATTAGGATTTATGCAAATGTTCATGCAAAGTTACTAACTTAACTTCTAAATGCAGTTTTGGAGCTACATCTACCTCCCGGGCATAGGACCCTGTGGTTTTGATGATGGTTTTGATGATTGGTTGTTGATGTGAGTTAATCAAATGTTCAGTCATCTTGCTGCTCAGTTTAGATGAACATATTTGATGTTCAGTCATGCTACATGTTAAACTGATGCATAAAGCATTCATTGCTGTGGTTTTGATGATTGGTGTTTGTTGTTAATCACTGTGAGTCATTTTGTTGTGTAAGTCATTGCATTTGAAGTTCAGACTGTTATCTGCTGCATAAAGCATTAATATGCATTTACAGAGTCTATACATTGATTGGCAGTAAGTCTGTACATTGAGCGTCTCTTAGAAGTCCATACAGTGCATTGCATTGGCTAAGTGTATACACTATCAGTCTCATTTAGCGTCTGAAGACAAAGTCTGTACAGCGCATCACTCACGTTGGAAGTCTATACATTGGCGTTGGTCATCCAAGTCTGTACATCACTTGGCGCTCACAAAGTCTGCACATCCTGTTCAGTGAAGTGTGTACATTGCATAGCATGTTGCGTCAACGCGTGAAGTCTGTACAACCACAGTTAAACTTGAAGTCTGCACACTAGTCTTCACTGTCAAGTCTGCACATTGGTCTTCGATTTCAAAGTCCATACATTGGACTGTTCTTCAAAGTCTGTACATCAGACTGCACATCATCTTCGTGTTGTTTCTGTATTTGTGTCTGTGTTGTTTCTACTATATTTCGTGTCGTTTCCTTTGTTTTTTAGTTGTTCATCTCGTGTCGATTTCGTTTGTTTTGAAACCACACCTCGTGTCGGTTTCTGTGTTGATCTTCGTGATGTGTCCGTGTCTTTCGTATTATTTCAGTAGTTATGTCTTCGTGTTGAGTTTATGAACTTCGTGTCGTTTTCGCTGTCTTCGTGCTGTTTTTTCTCTTTAGACTCAGTGTCCTTTTCGCCTTAACCACACTTCGTGTCGGTTTCTATTTTTCATCCTTGAGTTGCTGTCAGCTCGTGTCGTTTTCACCTCGTGCTGCTCTCACTTAACTGCGTGTCGTGTTTCTGAAACAGCTCGAATTGTTCTGATGAACTTCGAGTCGTTTCCCTATAGACCTCGTGTCGTTCCTGTTTAGTAACCACACTTCGTGTCGGTTACTGTTGTTTCTGTGTCCTCGTGTCGTTTTTGTTCCACTGCGTGCAGAACATTGCAGCACCTCGTGTTGCTTTCTGTGCCACTTCGTGTTGGTTTCTGTTTGTGTCTTCGTGTCTCCGTGTTGTTTTTGTCTTCGTGTCTTCGTGTTGTTTTCTTTCTACCTCGTGTCGTTTTCTTCTCACCTCGTGCCGTTCTTATCTGACCTCGTGTCATCTTCCTTGTTGTATTAGCCTTGGTACCTCGTATCGTTCTATTTTCTATCTCGTGCTATTTTCTGTACCACCCCGTGTTACCCTTAGGTCTTTGTTTTCATTTGTATTCATGTCTTCGTGTTTCTCTTGTGTTTATGTCCGCGTGTTGTTTCCTTCTAACTTCGTACTGTTCTCATATGAACCTCGTGTTGTTCTCTTGTAATGTTTACTTTTGTCACCGCTGTATTTCGTGTCGTTCTCTTCGTTGTGTCTGTCCTGTCACAGTGTATCTCGTGTTGTTCTTTCCTTGTTTCGTGTTGTAGTCACCGTATCTATCTCGTGTCATTCCCAGTACAGTCCATACCTCATGCAGCTTTAGTTCCTGTAGCCCTCAGTTTTAATGGGTTGTAATCTCATTACAGGTCCGAGGAAGAACATTCCACACTCCTAGGCTGCACGTGATCCGAGACAAGAGGAACCAATATGATAAGGACACGTGGTAGGAAGATTCTGGAAATGTGGGAGGCACACGCGTTTTGTGCCCTATCCACCTGTTGTTGCTGCTATAAATAGAACCCTTCATCCTCAGATGAAGGTGATCGAGTTGGCAAGAAGAAAAGCTCATACAGAGAGCCCCGATCCAAAAAAAGCAAGAGAAGAAAGAAAAGAAGAGAGCAGAGAAGAGAGTGAGAGTGAGAGCAGAAGAAGAAAAAGAGAGAGAGATAGTGCTCGTGTGAAAAGAGAAGAAAGAGTGAAGAAGAAGAAGAGCAGAAGGAGAAGAAGAGAAAGAGAGAGATAGAAGTGTGAGCCGAAGAGAATAGGGGAGCAGAGATCGAGAGAGTGAAAGAGAAGAAGAAGGAGAGAAGAGAAGAGGAAGAAAAACTTACCTGAAGATCTGTCTACTGGACCGTGGATCAAATCCAGGCCAGCCAGCTCCTGCGAGAGCCACATTTGGTTTAATCTTTTCAGCTTTCTGTTGCTGGTTTCGTTTTTCTTTTGATCTATTTACTTGCTATTTTTTCGATACTCTGTAGAGAGGTCGGGTTTCCTCCTGTTTGTTCAGGAGAAGGGAGATTGATATCTCTGGTTGCAAATAGCTGGGTGCCACTTGTGGGTTCCCTCCGGTTTGGAGGAAGGGAGATCTGATCTCCGGTTCTGGGCTTGTGGATTGCAAGTCCAGGGGTCCCTCCTGGTCTGGAGGAAGAGAAGTCTTCGACCTCTGGTTTGCTGGTGACTGGAAGTCACCGGTTGGTTCCCTCCGGTTTTGGAGGAAGGGAGGATTGGTCCTCCGGTTCTAGTCTTGTGGGTTGCAAGACTAGGTGTTCCCTCCGGTCTGGAGGAAGAGAGACTTGCGTCTCTGGTTTGCTAGTGACTGGTGTCACTAGTGGTTCCCTCCGGTTGGGAGGAAGAGGGGAGGTTGTTCCCCTGGTCAAGCTGTGTGGCAACACCTGTTGCAGACTGAGTCTACGGTTTCTAGCGTGAGCTAGTGGAAGCCACACTCGGGTTGAGTGTGGGGTGGATGTAGGTCTGCTGGACCGAACCACCTAAAAATCTATTGTGCAGTGGTGTGATTGTCTTTTTGTGCTTCCGCTAGGTGATTGTATAGGGGCGCTCCTTGTGTTTGCCTTCTGGTTGACCAGAAGAGTTAATTAGTTTTCAGATTGACTAAATCTGTCTGGTTAGCCACCTAGTGACCTCACTTTGTGTTTGGTTGTTTCACTACTGCCATTCTGCCTTCAAGTATATTTGGTTTGCGAACGAGCATTTTTTGTATGTGAAATTTTAACTGGGCGAAAAGTTTTTTAAGAGGAAATATTCATTCACCCCCCCTCTGAATACTTGCACCGATCCTAACAGATGGGGCACACTACTCCACACCGGCAGCATCCCGATCGCGAGGCGATGGGTGGTCGCAAGGGACCCGGGGTCGATCATCAGATTGACTCGGGCGATCCAGGACGATTTGGATTCCTTCCCGCACACGATGGTAAGCCCGAACTCAAAATTGCTTTCTAAATGATTTTGAATATTTCTATATGCTTCTAGATGATGATTTGATTCATGCTTTCAGGTGAGGTGGACCCCGTATAGAGGTGAGAGCTATGAGGGACAGCCATGGGTGGAGGCAGCCCTTTCGTACCGAGGACGAGACATATGGTTGCACTGCATCCATATCATCGAGCCTCTTTATTATCGGCTGATTCTGAGGACTCGGGGACTACACTAGCCAGAGGTGACCTTTCCCCGCCACAGCGACGACCGCCCGGGGAAGTCAGCGAAGGGAATTAGCGGTGACATAGATTGGTGCGCCCGGATGGCGAAGTACGTCCACGACTGGAACAAGCGGGGCAGAGCAGTGAAAGAGCGGGATGAGAGCGACGAGGCGTACTTGAAAGCCTTCGCTCGACTGTACGGGGACCGGGTGTACCGAGGTACCCGACGACCGGTATGCAACTTCTAAACTCTAAACTCTTAATGCTCTTATATGAAAATTTTATTCTATATGTACTGACTCATATGCTTTCTAAATGCAGCTAGACCCCGAGGGAAGGATAGCCGAGCTCGAGGGGCTACTCCATGCCACCGTCCAACAGCGGGACGAGTACCGGACCGCTTTGGAGCTCCTGGTAAGATTCTAAAACCTTGGACCTAAATGATTATGTTTACGATTATGATGCGAATGCGATTGACTGACCAATGATTTCTAAATGCAGCGAGCTGAGGGAGCCCAAAGAGTGGGACCGGATGGCCCATCATCATCCTCACAACCTGCCGGGGATAGAGCTGAGCGGGACGCCGAGTTCGCTCGAGTGGTTGCCCAGGTCGAGGAGGCGGAGGCCACCCTCGCGAAGCGGGTAAGATGCTAAATGCTTATGCAAATTAAATGCTTATGCTTTATGCAAATTTTCATGCTTATGCGGCTAACTATATGAAATGCAAACTACAGGCGAGAGAGCTAGCCACAGCAGCGGCCGAGGCGAAACTGGCTCGGACTGAGGCAGAGGTCTTACGAGCAGAGGTGGCCCGATTGAGAGGAGAGCTGTGCAGACAGCAACGCAGACAGCAACGCAGACAGCAGACTTCGAGAGATACCGGTCCGAGGCACGAGCTGCGCGACTCGAGGCCCACGACATGAAGGTCGAGGTTCAGACCTTGGAGAGGACCATACGGATGATGGGCCGAGGATCGGAGCGGAGCGTCTCTCAGAGCGGAGCGCCGAGGAGTGCTGCTCGTGCCAGATCAGTGGCAGACTACCTCGTTAGCTCCTCTGGTCAACGGAGGAATGAGAGGGCGGAGAGGGGCCAGCAGGAGGAGAGTGCCTCCATAGCACCACCGGCGAGGAAGCCGGAGGGTGGAGATGATGATGGCGGCCCGGTGGATAAGCCGGCCGAGTGATGCATGTTTTCTTTTTGTTTTTCTTATTTACTTGTACATAACTTATATGGAAATGGATGAATGAAAAATTTTCTTTTTGATCTTTTGTTTGTTTTTGTGAATGTGTGAATGAATGGATATGAAAATGAATGCAAACAGATGAGTATGAATGAAGGCAGGAATGAATGTGAGAATGTGTGATGGAATGCAGGAAACACATGTGGATGTGTGGGAATGAATGCGTGTTAAGGAACGGGTGATGGTGTGGATGAGAAAAGTGCATGGTGAGATAATGTGTGGACGGGCAGGATGAACAGAAATGAAAAGCCTGTAAGACCGCCGGGTCTAAACAGAGGCAGATAGGAATAGCCCAAATTTTAGCAGCAGACAATGTAACGGTCTAGATCCAGACCGTCAGGATCAAGTAACGCATGATACGGAGGCCGTCAGATAGGTCAGAGACCCATTTTTTGAGAACTAACAACAGAGAATATAACGGCTCAGAGCTGGTGCGTCATATATAAGTAACGGCCAAATGCTAGACCGTTAGAGATGGCAGAGCAGGATTGAACCATGAATGTACAGACCTCATCCAAGTGAAGTATAGACTTGGAGTGCAGATGACCAAACGATGTATAGACTTCGTTTTAGCCAAAGAGTGCTCAGACTTGAAGGATGTATGGACTTTGGACAAGGGATGTACAGACTTGGGGCTGTGCACACGTTGGGCAATGTATAGACTTGGATCAAGAACATACAGACTTGAACGACGTGTGGACTTTGGATGAAGACTGTACAGACTTGGAGAATGTATGAACTTGAGACTGTGGAATGTACAGACTTGAGGAATGGATGTATGGACCTCAAAATGTGCAGACTTGGGGAAAATGTATAGACTTCAACAACGGTGTATGGACTTCAAAATGCGTAGACTTGAACATGATGTATAGACTTGAGGCTGTGTAGACTTTGGATGAAGACTGTACAGACTTGGGGAATGTATGGACTCTAGATGAAGACTGTATAGACTTTGGGAAATGCATGGGACGTATAGTCTTCATATGATGCAGACTTCAAAAATGTTGTATAGACTTCAACAAAAAGTTGTACAGGCTTCAAAGTGATGTGTAGACTTCAAAATGCTGTATAGACTTCAACACGATGTGTAGACTTAACAAAATGTTGTACAGGCTTCAAAGTGAAGCACATGCTTCACAATGATGTGTAGACTTCAACGCGAAGTATGAATGTGCAGACTTCAAGATGCTGTACAGACTTCAAAGTGATGTATAGACTTAAAAGTGCTGTATAGACTTTAAAAAAAACTGTATAGACTAAGATGATGAATGGGATGTATAGACTTTAACCAAATGTGCATGAAATGTGACGGTCCACGCACAGCGCATCGGGGATAGATAACGGTCATGAGCAAGACCGTTGAGAATGATTGACCAGGAAGAAGCCAAAACTGATTAGCAGAGAATGTAACGGCTCAGAGAGAACGTGTCACAAGAATATAACGGTCTAATGCTAAACCGTTAAGATTGATAGAACAAGGCTGGACTAAATTTAAACCCACAGGAAATGTGACGACCCAGAGCTGGCGCGTCATGGTCAAGTAACAGTCCGACGACAGACCGTTATATCATGAATTGTACTCCGAGACGGATTGAGCCGTAAGGGGCAAAACCCGAGATAAGAAGCCCTTGATCCATTCTAGACTTCTCCCAAACTTAAGATAATGCCTTCCAATCCGAATCTTATCACTTTAAAACCAAAACCAAAACCTTTAAAACTTGAAAACCTAGCTAAAATCGTATCTTTCTGAATTCTCTGCTAGAAGGCTAAAAAACCCCTCCTAAGGGTAGGAAACAAGATGAAGAGAAGCTTCGAGGCGATGGCTATGGAGGAGAGAGTCTACACTGGACCCAAAGCTGCAAAAAAAGAGTATGGAGAGTTGCAACGGCTAACCTCAATTCCCAAGCATCTAAGCTCTAATGCTCAAAGAGTGGTAAGCTTTTATAACTTAACCAAGTTCAGAAATTTCTGCACTTCATCTTCTTCCTCATGATTTTCTTTTTCTTCTTAGCCCCTTCCCGGTCCAAGATGCTATTCTTATCTGAAGTGGGTGGCTCCCATGATAAAGGCACTCCCTTTAGAGGTTACATCAATTCTTAAAGCGTGGCACCTTCAACCTCTCTTGGTTTTAGGCAAGAATCTCCAGAAATTGACATTAGATTGGCCTAGTATTTCAGCCCTCATAGAATTGTGGCATCCACAAACACATACCTTCATCTTCCCTTCCTTTGAAGCAACAGTCCTATTAGAGGAGGTAGAAACCTACCTAGCCCTTCCTAAGACTAAGGCGGGGGATGAAGACCTAGTTTGCTACACGGTTGAGCCTATTGACCCATCCTTGATCTTGAGTGATTTCATCCATAATCCAAAGGACGTGAGGACCATGATCAGCCCACACCACATACACTTGATACCCTTGGCACAGTGGATAGTGTCTCATTGCAAAAATAAGTGGGAGAGACATGAAGCAATAGCCAAGGCGGTGGCGGTTTGCTTATGCGGAGTTTTCCTTTTCATCACGACCGACCACCTCTTAGATACCCAAAATCTCAGCATAATAAGTGGGTTGTGGCGGGGAATGTCCCTCTCTCAAGCGATCCTCTCATATCTCTATGAAGGACTAAGCTCGGCTTGCCTAGGAGGACCCTTATTTGGTTCCATGATACTCCTTGAGTGTTGGATGGGAGTGAGAATCAAATTCCAACCAATGGAAGACATAACTTCTGCTAGCCGGATCTTTGGGAGCCACCCTCTCTTCTTCAATGGAGGGGCATCTGGATTTTCTTCACAGGTTGAATGCAAGACGGTGGACAAGAAAACTCGGGATGAATGGTGCCTCTTCTTCAACACCTTTCCAATAGATAAGTTCATCATGCGACCAAGAATCCTTCGGAGCACTCTTCTTAGAATACCGCGGCGTCAAGGCCTGGACCTCCAGTTAGTGGAAAATACTACCATGGCGATCTACAACCCGCACCGGTGCCATCTTCAGATCGGACTACCTCGGATTGAAGTTCCTGCACTATCACACTATCCTCCCCTTCTACCTAGGAAGATGGGGACTGAGGAAGATGAGAGAGCAGTCCGGAACACGCTGACCATGTGGGAGATCAGCAAGGTGCGTCCATGGCAAGAAGAAGTGGAAGAGAACGACGAAGCATGCCGCGGCTACACAAAAGAGTTAAGGAAGATCTGCCTCTTGCGGATAAGAAATTGAATGTAGCTTGATTTTCCTTTTGAATGATGTAATTGACAATCAGAGTTGGAATTTTATCAATCTTATGTTGTATTAAGTTCATTTGAATAAGATGAGATTGCCATAGTTGAATGGACATGAACTTTGTGTTTTGATTTGGCTAGAATGATCAGCAGAACAGAGCTTCTGGAGAATGTAACGGATCGGATCAGGGCCGTTATAAGGATATAACGGTGGGGAGATAGGCCGTTAGAGTGTATGTTCTGAGAATCCTGTTCTCTGGAGGAAGTAACGGTCCAACGATGGACCGTTGGGAAGAATAACAGTCGTGTCCCAGGCCGTTAGAGAGAGAGCTGTTGAGAGAATCAAAGCCAACGTTCTGAAGGAAAGTAACGGTTTAATCAAAGACCGTTATATGATTGTGGCGGTCCACTGATGGCGCGTTACATCCCTGAACCTGCATAGTTATGAGATTTCAGCTTTGTTCTTGATCCTGCATTTTGCACACACTTAAACATGGAACAAGTTAGATCTGTTCTTAGACTCAACCCCTTGCCTCGAGGCAAGTTAGATAATGACCGTTTCTTGATATTTGGTCAAGGGGTGGAGCCTTATTAAATAGGCGGGAAAAAACATAATAGAACTAATGCGATGCATGCGATGCATATGATGGTATTTTTGGATTTTGGAAAATATTCAAATTTTTGTGAGTTTTGGAAATATTTGATATTTTTTTATTCCGAAATATATGATGTTTTTGGATTTTGAAATATATGTTGTTTTTGGATTTTGAAATATATGTTGTTTTTGGATTTTGAAATATATGATGTTTTTGGATTTTGAAATATATGTTGTTTTTGGATTTTGAAATATATGTTGTTTTTGGATTTTGAAAACCAGTGCTTTCCCTTAGCAACGTGAGCCCTCCGCATCGTATTGAGAGTCCCGAGGTTGGCGTGCAATGAGGTGACAAACCCTGGCCAAGGCCCAGATTTTCATGATGGTGTTTCTACCAGGGCCATATCCAGGGTACTAGTTTCAATCCTAAAAAGGAAAATAGAATACGGGGGTAAGCTTAGGCCAGATTTGGAAGTTTTTAGGACTTGGGTTCCTCTCCAGATGACCCATTAAAAATTTGGTCTGTTGTGCTGGGGCTTTGTGTCCGTCATCGAACCTTAGTCCACTCTAGGCATGCGTGCGACTGGGTTCATTCGTCCCGCGGGGAACTGTACTGCCACTCTTGTCAAGCCTACATTCTTTTTCTTGCCTTTCTGGAGCTTTTTAATAATCGATAGACCTTTGAGATGATGCTTTTGATTTTGTCCTTTGCTTTTTTTTTTTTTGTTTCTTTGCTTGTGGCATCAAGTCATAACGGACTGCCCCTATTTGAGACCTCCTCTTGTCAGGGTGCCTGGATTGGTTGTCGCCTCCTTATTCACCTCTTGCCCCTGGATTCAGCCGATGGAAGGAACGAACAAGGACTTCAACTTTCCCCCAAAGCATGACCAAGGAGAAACGGTGTCTTTTAAAATGGGAAACCTGACCAGGGATGTTGTGTAGTGTGTGGTTGCCTTACTCGGGACCCTTTTAGAGAAATGGAGGAACATCTTGCTACCGGGGTGGCACAGATTAGACTCTTACAGAAAGAACCGCTTAAGGTACAACCCATTCCACGGGTGAGAGAGCTCCTCACCTTCCGCGTTTACTAAGCGATAAGCATTCCCTGGATAAGCCTCTTTTACGACAAACGGCCCTTCCCAGTTAGGTTGCAATTTAGACCTAGGTCCTGCAGACCGAATGAATTTGCGTTTCAGAACCATATCACCTTTTTCAAATTTACGTTCAATTACCTTCTTCTGAAAGTAACGTGAAACTCTCTTTTGATAAACGGATACATGATCGGCTGCATTCATCCTCTTCTCATCTTAGAGTTCCAGCTGAACTAGCAACGCCTCTCGATGTTCATCGAGATTAAGTTCCTTATCAAGCTGCACTCTAAGGGAAGGGATCAAGATCTCATATGAAAGCACCGCCTCCATCCCGTAGGTAAGAGCATAGGGAGTTTGTCCCGTGGGAGTACGGACGGAGGTGCGGTAAGCCCACAGAGCTTCCACTAATCTTTCTAGCCAATCGGAAAACTTATGAGATTCTCATATTTTCTTTATGATTTTAAGAAGGGTTTTATTAGTGGCCTCGGCTTGACTGTTGCCTTGAGGGTAATATGGAGATGAATGATGCAATACAATATTGAACTTCTTACATAGGTCCTTGAGCTCTTGGGAGACAAACTGGGGTCCGTTGTCGGTGATGATACTGCTTGGCACTCCGAACCGCGAGATGATATTCTTCATGATAAAGCGGCACACCGTTGAAGCTTTGATCTCTGCGTACGCCTCGGCTTCGGCCCATTTGGTGAAGTACTCAGTGGCGGTAAGGATAAAGGATTTCTGCTTGATCTGAGAATTAGGATCACCGAGCGGGCCGACAACGTCGAAAGCCCACATCGAGAATGGCCAAGGAGCAGAGAGAGGATGGAGAGATGAAGCTGGAGCATAGATTTTATCAGCATGGAGTTGGCATTTAAGACACCTCCGGACATAGAGGGAGCAATCTTCCTCTAGAGTGGGCCAGTAGTAGCCCTGCCTAAGGATTTTCTTCGCTAGAGCCTGGCCATTGACATGACCTCCACACTCACTAGAATGGGCTGCTTCAGCCACTTTCCAAGCCTCATCATCATCTAAGCATCTCATGAGCATTCCATTAGTAGTGCGCCTGTATAGTTCTCCTGCAACAATGGTATACCTTGAGGTGGCTCTTCTTATTGACTTGCGCTGCTCGGCATTTGCCCCTTCTGAGAATTATCCTTCTTTGCAAAACAACTCGATTTCGTGATACCAAGGTAATTCTTCTTTATCCAGAATCTCTTCTAGCTCCATTAGAGATACTTCCTTGAGATCTTCCTTCTCAGCCCTTGCCTCTACAGCCTTCCTAAGGTTGATGAACCAAGGATCCTGAAGGGAGGGTGCGTCCAGTCTCTGAACGACGATAGCCTCAGTGTTCCGACTGAGAGGGAAAGATAGAGAGGAAGCCAGAGATGCTAGAGCATCGGCTAGAATATTCTGAGAGCGAGGAGTATGGATATAGATCAACTTACTGAATTGCCTCGCCATGAGCGTGACCAAATCTTGATAAGGCTTGAGTTTGGGGTCACGAGTGCGGTAAGTAGATAGGACTTGCCGCAAGACGAGTTGAGAGTCTCCGATGATATTTAAATAGCACGCACCTAGGAGATAGGCGTGCTTCAGTCCAGCTAGGAGAGCTTCATACTCAGCGATGTTGTTGGTAGCAGGAAATCGCAGTTGATAAGCAAAAGGATTAGTCACTCCCTCTGGAGTGAGCAGAACAGCGCCGATCCCTCGGTCTTGGGAATTGAGTGCACCATCGAAGTGCAAAGACCAGAAGGGATGATGGGTGAGGACGGAGAGATGCTCATCAGGGAAATCATCCTGAATAGAGTCGGTGTGAGGAATAGGAAGATGAGCAAGATGCTCAGCGATGGCGTACCCTTTGACCGCCTTCTGAACGACAAACGTGATATCAAATTGAGAGAGGAAGCTCTGCCAACACGCTAACCTACTAGAAAGGACATGTTTTTCTAAGAGACAGCGAATCGGGTCCATTCTAGAGATCAACCTAACTGGGTGGGCAAGGAAATAATGTTTAAGCTTTTGAGCTACCCATACTAAGGCGGCACAAGTCTTCTCCATAGCGGTGTATCTGGACTCAGCTGGGTTAAATAACCGAGAGAGATAATACGCAGCCCGCTCTTTCCCTTCATCATCTACTTGTGCTAAGACTGCCCCTAGGGAGTCCTCAATAACCGAGATGTATAGGATTAGGGGTTTCCCAGGGACAGGAGGTTGCAAAATCGGGGGATTGGATAGATATTCCATTAAGTCCTCGTAGGCCTTCTGACAATCTTGATTCCATTAAAACTTGACCCCCACCTTAAGCAATTCATAAAACGGACGGCACCTTTGAGAATGTTGGGATATGAATCTTCTAATGAATTGCAATCGACCAATCAGTCCTCAAAGTTCCGTAATGTTCTTAGGCGGAGGCATGTCCATGATGGCCTGTGCTTTGTTAGGATCAATCTGGATCTTCCGTTTGCTCACTATGAAACCTAACAGCTTCCCTAAAGAGACTCCAAATACGCACTTCTTTGGATTCATTTTGAGCTTGTACTCCCTGGCACTTTGCAGCACCTTAGCCAGAATAGAGGGGTGTTCTTCTTTGGTTCTTGACTTCACCAGAATGTCATCCACGTAGGCTTCCATATAGATATGCATCATGTCGTGGAAGATGGCCATCATCGCCCTTTGATAGGTGGCACCTGCGTTCTTCAGACCGAACGGCATAACCACATAACAGTACGTTCCCTAGGGCGTGGTGAAGGAGGTTTTCTCTTGATCTTCCGGAGCGAGACGGATCAGATTATAGCTTGAGTAACCGTCCATAAATGACAGAGATTCGTACCCGGCGGTGCTATCGACCAAGACATCAATATGAGGCAGCGGGAAATCATCTTTTGGACATGCTTTGTTGAGATCCCTGAAATCGATGCAGATACGCACCTTTCCATCCTTCTTAATAACAGGGACTATGTTCGCCACCCACTGAGGATATAGAACAACTCTAATGAATCTGGCCTTATACAATTTGTCGACCTCTTCCTTAATCCTTAAGGCCATGTGGGGGGAAATCTCCTTGACCGTTGTTTCACAGGTGTTGCCCCTGGTTTAAGCACGAGTCGATGTTCCACTAAAGAGGGGTCAAGACCTGGCATGTCCTCATAAGACCAGGCGAAGGAATCACTATACTCCCTCAGAACCTTAATTAAATCTTCTTCTACTTGTGGAGGGAGATTAGCGGCAATAATGATGGGCCTTGGGTCTTCTTCAGTTCCCAAGTTGATTTCCTTCATAGGTTCATCCACTGCCGACGACGGCTCGTCGAATTTCTTAAGTCCTTGTGCATACAAATCAGCAGTGTCATCTACGTTGCTGTCCTCATTGATAGGATCTTTTCCATCCACGAGTTCATAGATGCCGAGTCCGTCATCGCTCCACACCCCTTCTATTTCTTCTACCTCTTCAATCATAATTGCCGTAGCAACAAATTCTGGACACTTCAAAAGGGCACGACAACGCTAAGCTAGATCTTGCAAGAACCTATCAGGGATGGATTTGGGAGGACGCGCAAGCGGGCGCGACTCAGAGGAGGAAGGGTTGGACGACCTAGAACAAGACCCTACTTCTCTAGACCTAACTGACTCTACTTCCCTAGACTCGATAGACCCTAATCCTAACCTAGGAGGAAGAAGACCTAGTGGAAGGGAAGGAGCAGGGGACTCGTGCCCCTGGGAGGAGGATGGGGGCAAGGTAGCATAATCTTCCACTGAAATCTCTGTTTCAAATTTGAAATTTTTTTTTGGAGATCAGTGGAGACTACACAACAAGATGGAGGAGGCGGGAGCTGCATGGGAAACAGCTCGGGGAAGATGCAATCGAAGAAAGGATCGGAAGACGAGAACCACATCTCGTGGAGTTGGGCGTTGGGAGGAGGAGGAGTGAATAGAGTGGATAGATCAATGGGCGGGCAATGCCCGCAAGCACAGGGAACAAAGAGAATTTCAGGTGGATGAATGAAGGATGGGTTTACCATGATGGGAGGAAGATGGGGTAAGAATTCCTCTGTTGTAGGAGAGATTGAAAGCGTGAGGGAGACCAAGAAAAGATAATCGGCGAGCTCTCCTCCTTCCGCAGATGCTAAGCCGGCTGCTTCTTCGGCCTCCACTGAACAAGCCGAACCTCTTGCTACTGCTGGCAGTCTTCTTCATGAAATAGCCCCTGAAGGGCTGGACCATAGTCAATCGCATCATCAACTGGCCCCCTTAGCACTGGGGGTGGACTGACAATCGGACAAACTATATCTTCCCTTGGCGGAGCTAGCCGTGGAGTTAATGTGCCAGGCTGGAGAGGCCCTCGAACAAAGTGTTGACGGTAGTCCCAGGTGAGTGGCCTAGAATCACCCATTATAGATAATGCAGTCTCTCGGTAGCCGAGACCTCTTCTGTTCATTTTCCTACCCTTAGGAATGGGCTTAGTTCGTCCCTGCAATTGAGCACCGAGGCCTCTCCCCAGTTGGTAGCCTAGCTTCAGTATAATGTCCCAGCCCTTGGAATCTCGGATCTTGTGCTTCACCTTGATGTCAACTGCTGCGGTGACGGGCTTGCGAGGTGCGTAAGCCCAAGGAAAGTCAAGATCTAGCACTGACATAACGGGCCGACTGCTTGGCCACAATGTGGGAAGAACTTTCTCTGAAATAGCCTTTACTGATTGGACAGTGGATAAGCTTTTGACTTTGACGACCCTCCCTTGGAAAGGGAATTTAATGCATTGATGTGCAGTGGAGGGTACGGCGCTGAGGGTATCGATCCACGGACGCCCTAAGATAGCCTTGAACATAGGGTCAATGTCCAACACATAGAATTCCACGGGCATAGTAAGGGGCCCAAGCTCAGCTTGAATGGTGACAATCCCGTGACATGCCCGCTGAGAGTTGTCATAAGCAGCTATGGTAGTGGGAGTTGGGCGTAGAAGTTCTTCTGACAGATTACAAGCCCTTAGAGTGCTGAGCGGGCATACGTTGATAGATGCCCCTGTGTCAACTAACGCCGCATCGATGCTGACTTTGTTCAGAATGATAGTAATGCACAGCAGCATTTGCCGAGCTTCTGGTGGAGCTAGCTCGGTCTCAAAGAAAGTAATGGCTGGCCCCTTGGAGATTGTTACCAATGCGGTAGGCAAGCTATCAACTGCCATGTCTTCACTAACCATAACCTTTTGAAGAATGTCTCTTAATGCATCTTGGTGAAGGGTAAATCTCTTAATTAGTTCTAGCACAGATATCTTGGCGGGCACCCTATCCAAATGATGTAATAGATCATATTGGGTCCCGAGTAGTGGCTCGGCCTCTTCTTGCTCAGCAGCCGGTTGGGAAGACTAGGGATTGGAAGTGGAAGGATAGTTTCAGTGGAACATGCGCCCGCTCCGTAGAGCGAAGTTATAAGCTGCCGCGGCCTCAGATGGGCTTAGGATAAGTGATTTAGTAGGCCCAGTGGGATGGATGAGTGGTGCGGAAGAGGGTGTGGTGGAAAGGATGATAGGCGAGGGGTTAGTGGCAGTGGGGATATAAAAGTGGATGGAGGTGTGATGAGTGGAGGGTTAGACGGAGGTATGGCGATAGTGGATGTAAGCGCGAGCGAGGAGGGGGTGATGGTAGCGGATGTGAGCAATGGTGAGTGTGACGGGGGCGTGGGTGATGGTGCGTGTGACAGAATAGGGGTAAATGGGAGGGCGAGTGGAGGAGGAGTTTGGTGTGTAGGTATAAGGATAGGGGAAGCGGGAGGATTATGGTAGTTGTGGTGAAGGGCCATGACCTGCGGCGTGGAGTTATCGTCATCGAAGGACCACCCGGGGTTAGGAGCCGGGGGTTTGGATGACATTGACCTGAGCTGGTGCCGGCGGCGGAGGCTGCGGAGCTGGAGGATGGTTTGGCATTGGGTTTTGATGAATCCCCAGGTCTTGCACCGGCTGCTGTTGCTGCTGCTACTGTGGCTGCGGTACCTGTTGCTGCTGTACTTGCTACCTCGGCAGCTGCCTTCTCTTCTCTTTGATTTCTGTGATAGCCCGGTGCATTTCGGCCCAATCTATCCTCTGTCCTTCATGAAGATCATATACTAGGTCCCGGAATTGAAAACACCCTTCAATGGTATGTCCCGGTTGCCTGTGGAACATACAATACTTCATCTAATCAACGGTCGGATTCCAGTTGGGCCGTTCCGGAGGGTGCTGTATGGCATTCACCGACATGAGGGCTGAGAAGATGTCCGTGAGTGTTTCTGGCAAGGGTGGGTACTGAGCTCTTTTAGGAGCCGGGCGCTTGTTGTTAGGGTTGTTGTAGCCGTTGGGTGGAGGAACGTTGTGATATTGTGGAGGCGGTGGTGGTTGTTGTGGTGCGGCAAAGGTGTTTTGTGGAATGGTGAAGGTGGGCGGCGGAGGGTTTTGTGGAGTGGTCTGGTAGTTTTGGGGAGCGGGATTCTGGGGAGTGCGGGGTTCTGAGGGAAGCAAAAAGGTGAGGCTTGGAACGGAAAGGCAACGGCTTGAACCTGCTCGTTTGTTTGGACCCCCTCGGTGACCGGCCCTTGAGGTTTCTTGTGATACTTGGGCTTTTGGTTTTTAAATAGTGAGTGTATGAGGGAATCCTTGAACTGAGTTTGAATGAAGTGCACTCGGCTATAGAGTTGGTGCATGTTGGCTATGTCGTTCATGGCCAGAATATTTCGGAAGGTCGGAGTAGCATTGGAAATAAGTAACTTGACCTTCTCTTCCTCCGGAATATGGCCGGGCACTCTAGCGGCCATTTGCCTCCACCTATCTGCATAAGTGGCAAACTCCTCATCCGGTTTCATCTTTTCGGCCACCAGATCTGTGAATGAATATTCCGGGCCGGCCCTATCTTGAAACCGCTGAATAAACTTATCCTTCACTATCTTAAAGCTCTCGGCTTCTTCCAATGGCAGAGAATAGAACCATTCAAGTGCAACACCGTCTAATGATCGGCCGAACAAGTACGCCATAAGGCGATCATCATATTGGAATTGGGCCGATTCATATAAGAAATCGCTCACGTGGATAAAGGGATTGTCGTTCCCGTCATATTTGCGATAATTGGGGAGCTCGGATTGCGGAGGGAACCGGATGTTCTGAAAGCTAGGAACCGGAACATCTGCCAAGGATTGTGGGCCAACCCCCTTCTGGAGGAAATCGAGTTGCTGTTGCATGGTGGCCCATTTATCATGTAGTTCCTGCTCTCTGGATGGAGCAGGGGTAGTGAGAGATGATGGCTGAAGTTGGGGAGCAGAAGGGTGGATTGCAGCAGAAGGTGGGAGCCCATAAGCAGGAGCAGAAGGATAAATGGCCGAAGTAGGGTGCCCATAAGAAGGATATTGGGCCTGAACTTGACCCAGATTGGAGTGGGCTTGGGCAACCCCTGGCTGAGGGCGCGCGAAATCTGAAGGGCCCATAAGGACTTGTGGAACCATTGGGTTAGACATGTGATGATCCACCTAAACAAAAGAAGGGATAGAAGACTTCCCCTTGTCAAAAGATTGTTGGGCCGGAGTAGAAGATTGGCCCGTCTCCATGCTAGTGAATGTGATGGTCCGGGGTTGGACCGGAGTAAGATTAATTGGAGTGGGCTAGATGGAAGGATTGGATTGACCCTGCATAATCGTGGGAGGGGAGATATTGGATTCTTGCATGGCCTGATAGACAGTTTGGAGTTGGGCCGGATCCAATTGGGCCATCATCTGGAGAATGGAGCCCGCAGAAGGGGTAGTGAAAGAAGGGGTAGCTTGACCACCTTCCATGGAGGTAGAGGACGGAGGAGGGGCTATCCCCTCTCCAGAAGAGAATGAGGTAACCCTAGCAGGGTTTTCAAGAAGCCCTTGAGGAAGGGAATCCTCTTGGGAATGGGGAGGATTGAAAGAAGCCATGGTGGGTTCGAAAAGCAGATTTGCGTAGAACCTGGAGAAGGAATTGACCCTAGAAGGTGCTTCTAACTGACGAAAATAACTCCACATGCAACGAACAACCTTAACAAGATGCAAACAACACAACACAAACACGCAATGAGCAACCAAACTTAGACGATTTATAACAAAGATGTAAGTAACAAGAGATGAAGACACCCAGAGTCAAGCAAGTTGTTTAAGATGATGCTTCAAGATTCTTATGATTTCTCCTTTGGAACTTTAGTGGATTGATTAATATGAGCTCTCAATAATGGGTTCCTGATAGGAGATGGATGTAAAGCTTGGTTTGACTCTAAATGTGATCACTCCTTCACTTATGCAATTCTAGACACGGGGTGGGAAAGGTACAACCGGCCCGGCGTCAGTGTGGGAATCCACGGCTCGCGGGGACTTATGGAGGTCCCTGGTGTGATTTCCTAGTCGGCCCCAAGGAATATGGAGACGAGAGGCCCGCACACCAAGGTAGGAAAATGCAATCTAATGTATGAATGTATGAATGTATGAATGAACCTATGTGCACTGGAGTGCATGCAAATTCTAACCTAGAATCTAGCAAACAATTATGCACACAACGATGTAAGTATGTAAACCAACCAAGGAGGAAGTCAGATAACACCCAAGCAAGAATATCATAGCAAAAACTGCGGAAGTAGAATACACCTCGGGATGCGTACCTGTCTGGAGTGTAACGGTCTAGAAGACCAGCATTAGAAATATATAATGGTCAGAGTCCAGACCGCCAGAAGCAATATAACGCAGGGACCCAGGACCGTCGTATGAGCCAGAGAGCCAAAAACAAACCAGAAATAGAAGGGAAATCCGTGAAAAGCCCAAACAGCAGGACGAGGAGTGTAACGGTCTAAAGCCCCTGCGTCAAAGTGGAGTGACGCAGGGACAGAGGGCCGTCAGACTACCCAGAGAACCAGAAACAAGAGGAAGTAAGAGGGAAATCTGAGGAAACTAAACAAGGAAATGATGGCAGGTTTAAACAGAGATCAAGACATGATTGGCACAAGTTGTCCCACCGTGATCGCCAAAAAATTATCTGTTGATTTGTTTTGCTTCTCTTCTTCTTTTTGTTTTGATGTGTAATAAAGATGATAAGCAAAAATCAAAGATCTCAATCAACCCAAGGAGATGTGAACCATGAACCTAGGCAAGCAGAACAAGCTCTAGCATGGGCATGCTATCTCAATCATCAAGCTAAACTAAGGGAATAAAGAAAAACACACGCCGGGGAGTGGAGCAAGAGCAAATAAAAACACACCGTAAGGGTGGAGCAAATAAAGGAAATAAGAGATATGAGATGGAGAGAAAGCTAATGCCCAACACTAAGAAAGAACGTGATCACCACCAAAGTAAGCACAAGCCAGAGACTTGAAAATACCTTGGAAATAGGTGGATGAAGCACCCGCCCACGGGAGAGAGAAAACGAGTGAAATCTGTAGATCAACCGAATGTAACGGTCCAAACCCCGTGCGTCACAGGAATGTGACAGTCCCCAGATAAACCGTTATATGAACCTGGCGCGCCTGCACAAGACCGTCAGAAAACCTGCAGTAATAGCTTGTGGACTCTTTTAACTCCAACTCTTCCAACCGCCCAGAAGACTTGGGCCTCGCGTAGTGAACCTGTAAACCTGCCAAAGAACGTGAAAACACAAGAAAATAGACCCAGATCAGCCCTTTAAACAAGCATAGTATCAATTCTCAAAGAACTTAAGATCATTCAAAAGGAAAGGGAAGTACCGGGAGAGTTTTGGATTTTTAACCCCTCTGGGCATTTTTAAAAGATAGGAGGATGTTTAGATGATGAAAAACAGATGCAGAACGTGGAAACAAGGAGAGGGACAATGCCTATGATGAGAGGGAGGAGGAAGAACACAATATGCAATGATGAACTTTGAAACTCAATAGAACGAATACTCCCTTCACCGTGAAGCAAACGGACGTGAAAGACAAGTCTCGTTGGTTAGATGTGGCTCCAGAATGCGGCAGCACTTCGACGCGAATTCCAGATCTTCCTCTTTCAGGCCATGAGGTTAAGGGTGCTATTTATAGGCCCTCAAACTCTCCGGTCGAACAGAGGATAATCCAGCAAGAAAAGAGGATAACTCTTAGCAAATCCTTGAAGATAATATCACCAAGAGTCCATAGAAAAAAATAAAAGGTTCTGAGGATCATATTTGGAAGAGAAATCACCAATTCAAACTCTTATCTCGACCACGGAGTAGCATAGAAAAGACCTGAACTGCCATGACTCTCTGTTGGATGTAACGGCCACTCGACAGACCGCCATATGCAAATAACGCGCCATTAAACATCCGTTACATTTAACCTTATCTCAAAAAAGATAAGATCAACGGGAAGAAGATCAAACAAGTTGGACTCTGTAAGATAAGTAACGGCCATAAGTGGACGCGTTGGAGGGAAGTAACGGCTACACGACAGACCGTTAGAATCAAATGGGCAGGCCAACAGATAAGGATTGAAACAAAGGCCTTAAGTCGTAGGACTCTTCAATATGTAACGGTCCAGGGACAATGCGTTAGAAGAATGTAACACCCATGCAGAGGACCGTTAGAAATAATGAAGATCAAAATTGATAAGAGCTTGCTAAGCTTCATCCAATGAAAAAGCCACAAGGAACCACACTCAACCAAGGAGAGAAGACCCATAAAATGAGCTTCAAACTGACGAAGGAAACTCAATGAAGAGTGAACAACTTGGAGCATCACATGGATAGAACAAGGAGATGACCCAACTTATCGGTCATAAAACGGGTGTCAACAAGGTGATGTCGAATTCCATTAACAGTACGGCCCACTTGCCGAGACGTCCCTTCAGGACTGGCTGGGAGAGAATGTGCTTGACTGGGTCAGCCTTAGAGATCAGGCTCACTTCATGCGAGAGCATGTAATGCCTCAACTTCTTGACTGCGAAGACCAAGGCGAGACAAACCTTCTCAATCGGGGTGTATTTTGCTTCTGCCCCCACTAGTCTTCGGCTGAGGTAATAGAGAGCTTGCTCCTTCCCCTCATCATTGTTCTGGGCGAGCATTGCCCCCAGCGAACATTCGGTGGCAGCTATATATAGAATAAGTGGCCTCCCCTTGACAGGTGCCCCCAGCACAGGAGGGGTCTTTAAGTAATCCTTCAGTCGATCAAAGGCCTTCTGACATTCCTGGTTCTAGTTGAAAGGTGCATTCTTCATCATTAATTTGTGGAATGGTTGGCAGCGCCCCGACAAATTGGAGATGAATCTTCGGATGTAGGCTAGCTGGCCTTGCAGGGACCTTAACTCTCCCAAATTCTTCGGAGGAGGTAGCTCCCGAATGGCTTTTATTTTAAAGGGGTCGATCTCGATCCCCCTATATCGGACAATGAAGTCGAGAAACTTTCCACTGGAGACGCCGAAGGCACACTTCATTGGGTTCATTTTCAGCTCGTACTGCCGGAGTCTCTCGAAGATGACTCTAAGGTCATTCAGGTGATCCCCCCTTTTCTTTGTCTTGATGACCAGATCATCAATGTAGCATTCGACTTTGCTATATAGCAGTTCATCGAATATCTTGGTCATCGCCCGCTGGTAAGTGGCGCCAGCGTTCTTGAGGCCGAAGGGCATTCTTTTGTAGTGGAATATCCCTTTATGTGACCGGAAGGCCGTATGAATTAGGTCATGTTCAGCTATCTATGTTTGATTATAGCCGGATGATCCATCCATGAAGGACAAGGCCTCATGGCCGGTAGTTGCATCAATCATCACTTCGGTGACGGGCACTGGAAAGTCATCTTTTGGGCAAGCTTTATTCAGGTCGCGGAAGTCCACATAGATCCTGATCTGTCCATTCTTCTTCTTCACCAGCACAATGTTGGCCAACCAAGTAGTGTATTGATTTTCAGCTACAAACTTGACATCTATGAGCTTGTCGACTTCTTTGCAAATCTATTTTATCAGCTCCGGCCTCATACGCCGGGGGGGCTGCTTCACCGGCTCCACCTTGGGATCAATAGCTAGATTATGTTGAGTCACACCGGGGCTCAGGCCGGGCATCTCTTTGTAGTTCCAGGTGAAACCGTCCCAGAATTCTTGCAGCAACTTGACATATTGTCCCCTTACCTGTGGAGGAAGAAGGGCACTCAGAAAGGTCGGCCTGGGGTCGCTTTCTGTGCCTAGGTTAATTTCAACTAGCTCATCCACTGTGGCCTGGCCGCCATCTTCAATTTCCAGAGGCGCTGGTAGCAGGTCGATGAAATCTTTATCTTCACCATCTTCTGCTTCAAGGACACCATATGCATCTTCTTGCTCTGCCTCGTTGGGTAACGAGGCTTTGCTTGTTTCCCCCTCTATTAGGCTTGCTGTGTGCGGCTCTGGGGGGCTCTCTTGTGTGGAGAAGTAAAGGACTTCTTCAGGATCTTCTTTGTAATTGTCATAGACGGCTCTTGCAGGGGCTGAGGTGATTGATTGCCATACTTGGGGTTGCAGTTCTACTGGTGGCTGGGGTTGCCCATTCTCAACTGCATCTTCAAAAATCTGGTGCTGAATTGACACCATGTAGATGCTTCTTTCGTGGCCGCCCGTCACATGGGGGCGTGGCGGAGCCACCACATAATCTCCCATTATGAGCTCATCTCTCTCAATCAGGTCTTGAGCAATGTCCTTGAAGACGTAACAGTCTTTGATAGAGTGGCCTAGTAGTTGGTGATAAGGGCAAAATAGGGGGTCGCCACTTCTGCGAGCATCTTGCGGCCACTTAGATCTCGGGAGGGAGACATTGCCGTAGTAGCAGGCCCAATCAAAGATTCCTCGGGTCTTATTCCTCGGGAAAGAGTAAGGCCTTTCCATCTTCTCCTGTAGTGTAGGATTTTGCTCGGCCGATTGTCTGACTGGGGGGACAGCTACATCCCTTGCATCCTTTCTCAGGTGCATGGGGGCATTCGAGACGCTGTTCGGGGACTTGCGCGTGTCGATGTTCTATTGGTAGAAGATGCTCCTGATTAAGTCAGACACGAGTGCAATTGCTTTGGCCAATCGAGCCCTCAACATTTTAATTTCCCGATGTTGTTGATAACACAAGGCAAAAAGGGCAGAGTCACACTGAGGGAAGTATAGAGTCCGACTTGCTTCCCGTCCTTTGCATCAATGTCAGACCAGGGCAATGGCACCCCGCTGCTGCAGTTATTCGAGGTTGGTCCCTCAGAGAAGGACGGGACCTTCCCCTTGCTCCTACAGGGATGTGGATTCCATAGGAATATTTCTTCATCTTGTTCTTCATTGGCCAAAGGCATAAGGTGCTGGCGGCCTTCAACCTGCCATGGGCCTGCAGTGCCTGCGTGGCTATTGCCGCCTAGAGCCGAGACTGATATCACATCGGCTTCATAGGAATCTTCTAGTGAAAAGCCCAATCCTGGATGCCGGGTGATTTGCAACAACCTCCGGTCCAGGTTTGGTGGGTTCCACATTTTCTCAAACATTTCTTTTCGACTGGAGAGCTGGCGAAAGGGGATCCCTTGCTTCCTGGTCATCTTGACCACACGACCGGCTATGTCAGGGAGTCCCATGATTGGGACAAGTGGGTCGTGCAGCTCATCGGGGAGTCTACAATCGTCATCCCCCTTGACCGGGTGCTCCTTGGCCACATAAACGATGGTAGGCAGACCCCCGGGGTTGGGCACCTCGAAGGTCCTTAATGGTTCAACCAACTGGCAGTCAGCTTCTACGAGAGGCTTGATGATCCCGGGCGGGACCCTGACGTCTTCCAGCAAGTCTTCAAGGTATGGTGTTCCCGGTGTAAGGTAGATGGGAAGAGAGGTTGCCCGGAATACCCCTTTTGCTTCAGAAATGAATGACACCTGAGGGGGAGCCTCATAGCCAGGCGGTGGTGGAGGGAACCAACTGTCAGGCTCTGCCTTCTTCTTTCCTTTATCCTGAGTGGCTTGGGAGGCTTGCCTCGGATTTTCCAAATAGAGATTAGCATCCTATAAGTGACATTCGAACACTTCGAAAGGATGGAGGTCGGCAAAGATTCTCTCCTCTTTCACATTGCCGGGGTACTTGATGCATTGGTGCGGAGTGGATGGTACCACGTGATTTTGGTGCAGCCAAGGTCTGCCGAGCAACGCCTTGTAAGAGGTGCTGGAGTTGATCACATGGAATTAGACCTTGGTGGTGAAGTCACCGAGGGAGAGGTTGAACTCTGCGACCCCCATAGGGACCTCGCACTTCTGGTTGAAGACGGCAATCTTGACGTTCCTGACCTCGACTAGGTGTATGTCAAAGTAATGTTTCTGATACACCCGATAGGGGAGTATGTTCACTGCTGCCCCAGGGTCAATCAATACTCGGTGGATGGGATGCCCATTCAGCTGCCCCTTCATGTAGAGTGGCATGTTGTGACTGTAGGTAGGTAGAAGCATATCCTCTTCTACGAAGGCCACAGCTACTCCAGGTGACATTTCTGCGAAGCAGGCTTCAACATATGCTGGCGTCTGGAGCGCAGCAATGACGGCTTGCCGTGTCTCTTCATCTAGAGATAGGATTTCTCGGACGGTGAACCTGGCTGGGATCTTCTTCAGGTGCTTGATTATTCTGTTGCTGGCTCAGACCTCGAGCAACTTCATCTCTTTGGCTCTACTGCGCCTGCCTCCGCCTTGAACCTGGGGAGCTGGCTCGACGAGTGCCTCTTCCACTGGGTCGGGTGCCGCTTGAGCTTGCGGAGGCTGTTGGGTCACTTCCTTTTCTTTCATGAACTCGGCAAGGTTCGGGGTGTTGTCAGGTTCTTCCCTTGGCCGAGGAGGAGTCAGTACCAACGGAGCCGAGGGGCTACCTGCCTCTTTGGCCTGCTGGGACTCGCGGGGGCATGAATTTTTTCCCCTCTGAGTCGTAAGAAATTCAATAAATGAAGGGGCGGCCTGGCCGACCGGTTCTCCGGGGTAGAGACCTAAGGGAGGGGGAATCTCCATGCCTTGGACCCTAGGCTCGGGGATGTGATACGGTTGTTCTCCCCTGAACAGGATGTTGTGGTTGGCCTGAGGAGGACGTCCCCACTTCCTTCCCGACCTGGTGGCATGTTGGGAGGTGGATGCTTCAGCTTGATTCACCTCTGACGGTTCGACTGGCACTTCTTGCTCTTCCTCTCTCAGGGAGAGGGTTGTGTCAAATAATGTTGAGAGGGTGTTGCAAGAAAGGACAACCCCACTCTTCTCGTTGTTTCTAGGTCTTCTCTTCTTCTTTTTCTTCTCTCTTCAGTGGCTGGCAACTGCTCTTGGGGAAGCTCACCCCACAAGAGAGGCTCTTCTCTCGTCTCAGCTTCCGCTTCTGGAGCTAGTTCGAGTGACTCGAACTCCCCCCAAGGGACATACTCCTTCAACTCCACAGGCTGGATCTCGGGCTGCTCATAATCTTCAAGCCCATCAATAATAGCTTGGAGTCTTTCAACCGCAGGGCTGGTTTCCTTGTGCACCCACATCGGGATGTGTTTCTTCTTATTGTGAGTGGGCCGTCTCATAACGAGCCGGGGGGCTGTGTCATGCAAGAGAGGTGTCACTGGTGGCGGTGTCGGCCGGGGTGTAACGCCCATTATGTGAACTTATGGAGTGGGCCGGGGAGCTTGTCTTCTTCTTCTGTTCTTCGTCGGTGCGGCTTGCCAACCTCCTTGGTCTTGAGCTGGCGCCATGACGAAGGCTTGATAAGTAGCCTGTGTACTGGCCTCCGCCCATTCTTCAGGCAGCTGCTGGTATAAAGATACCATGTTGACAGTGGTGCCGATGTTCGGCATCTCGTGCGGCTGCGGAGGATCCACTCTGAGCTCCCCCATGTCCATCTCTCCCTTCTTGATCAAGGACTCAATGACGTCCTTGAAGATGTAACAATCCTCAATGGCATGCCCAAGCATCTGATGGTATGGGCAAAAGCGAGGATCACCCTTCTTCTTCAAGTCACCAGGCCTCTTCGGATCTGGTAATGTGATCTTGTTGTACCTGGTGGCCCATTCATACAGGACCCGGGCTTTGTCTCTAGGAAAAGAATACAATTTATTCCTCATCTTCTCCCGCAGGGAGGGACCTTCCCGCCGTTCAGTGGACTTGGGCGGAGGAGGGTCGGCTGTCTCTTTGGCTTTCTCTCTTTGCTTCTCGAAAGCTTCGAAGTCTAGTGTGTGAACTTCTGGCGGTATTGGTCTTTTCTCGACCTGCCTGGCCCTCTGGCTTGCTGCAGCTGGGGTGGAAGAGTATCGAGCAAGGAATGCCTTGATCTCTGCCACTATATTATTCAGACGGTCGAATGACCTTACCTCAACACCGATCATCCTCTCAAGGATTTCCTTCTTTAGATTCTGTTTACAGATCTGCACTGCGTCCTCCTGATGCGGGGGACGTTTGCACCTCATGCTGAGGTTCCTTCACCTCTTTATGTAGTCGAGTGCCGACTCATCATTTCTCTGTCTTGTGGCATAAAGCTCTGCCACGGTTACCTCCCGCTCAGCTATGTAGAACCTTTCCTTGAATTTCTTCTGCATATCGGGCCAGTCTGCAATGGACCCGGCGGGCAAGCTCGAGTAACACTCGAAAGCGAGCCCGGTAAGTGTCGAGCCGAAGAACTTGAGAAGATAAGCTTCATCAGCGGCTAGATCTCCCATAACATTCACATAATAGGCAATGTGCTCCCTGGGAGACCCTTGCCCATTAAATTTCTCAAACTTCGGTGGCTTGGTGATGCCGACCGGTAGCCTCTTGGCAGCATAGTGTGCCGGGTAAGGTACCAGGTATACGTCGAATGGCGTGTGATCACCATCGCTCTCTCTGCCAACTTCATATCTATCATTTGTTTGAGCATTAGTCTGCTCACTATTGCCGGGTCAACCGGGTTTGGATAGAAATGGGCCGGTTGTGCCAGCGGCATTGTTAACATTGTCGCCTGAGGTGCAATAGTGGACCCCTAGAATGGCAGGTTCGGCGGCAGGGCCGGTGTGATATGTTGTGGCTGATGCAGGGGTACGCCGCCCGTGTAGGTAGGTATTGGGGGAGACACCATCGCCTGTGGAGAAGCTTCCGAGGCCTGACCGTTGCCCCCAGGGGTCTCTGGCAATGCTTCAGTCTGCCCGGATGTCGAGGGCTGAGCAACTCTTTCAGTCAATTGCTTCCTTAACAATTCGATCTCCCGTTGATACTGCTGCATCATATGCAATACCACGGGGTCGTTCATGGAAAGGCTATGGGTGCCTCCTCCTTCTTCGATCGGTGCCTCTTCGGATGAAGTGGATGGTCCTCCCACAGTGCCTTCTGTAATGACATTGGCAGCCAAGGCCATTGAGGGTCCCACATAGTCAGCTTCTCCAGTGTGGACTTGTGTCTTCTCAGCTGCCGTTTCCCTCTTCTGGTAAGAGGTCCTGGCCTTGTGGCAAGCCTGGCCACTTCTTCGGGCTCGATTGGTAGAGCCCCGTACCGACCAGATACCCCTGCCATGTTATAGGTATAGACCCTCAGGTCTCTGCCTCTTCTTGTTGTTCTTCTCGATGGCCTACCAAGAAAGACCAATCTGTCAAAGACCGACCTCCGCGGCTTCACTTCTTCCCTCCGCAGGGACTGATAGCGCTCCTCAGAGCAGTTTCTTGACTCCGCGCTGGGCACAGGCCGAGTCTCTGCTTCTTCAAATGTAGAGGCTACTACCCCCAGTAATCCCTGGCGACCCAGGGGAGTGCTCCCCGGGCCCCGCAAGTAGTTCTTCATGGCTTGATCCACTCCTTCCCAGTCCTGGTCAGGAGGAGAGGCTGGTGATGTTGCCCTGTTAACAACAACAGCATGCGGGTTGCAGGCTCCGCACGGGCAGCCTGATAGTGACGTCGGTAGTGTCAACGACGGATGTTCTCCGGTGGTGTAGGTATGGCTAGTGCCGGCTGACAGACAGGGGCCGATGTCTTGACCCAATCTCCTTGTTGTGCCCTTGCCGGGCGGAAGGTGTTGGGCCCTACCCGGGTCGGTGAGGTGAACCGGTCCCCCTTGGGAACCCAAACTTGCTTAGCTTTGCTGGGCCTGGAAGCCGACTGATGTCGCAGCGCTGGGGCCAGAGTGGCGGGCGTCATCTTGCCCTTCATCTTCTCCAGTGCATGAAAAGAGTTGCGCACTGGTACGGTAGGTACAATGCGATCCGGGATCACCTCGGAATGCTGTCCGGTAAGATGCACCCGGAAAGTCCCGACTACAGCAGACTTGTCGGTGCTGGAGAACCGGCCTCGGGGTGATGTCGTGGCGTGGCTCCTCCGGAGCCTCCTCTAGTGAGAGGCCGACCCTAGGTTAGGAGGGCCAACAGTTTGGTGCGCGTGGTGCACGTTGCAGCTCAGCGTCCCGGTCGGGACAGTCTTGGAAGTTTCGGCCATTGATCGGTCGACAGTAGCTTTGGCGGCCCCCTGGATGGGAGCGTTGCTTTCAGTCCTGTCAGACGCTTCCACGTCCAGTAGGTTCGTGAAGGCTACCCCGAGGAAGTTGGGGAAGCCTACCACGGGAGGGAAGCTCCCAAAGATGAGGGGGACGGCCAAGTAGCAGTTATGAACATGGCTCTCGACGGCCTGTTGACCGAATGTGGGGGCCATCCTGGTGTCCAAAATGCAACTTTGCATTTGCAAACCATACAATTAGTATTACAAGAAATGGGCCGTAGGGCCCTTAGTCCCGGCAAAGAGATGAAGGGTGATTTCAGTCCCACAGGGCGTGCCAGACTTGTGGACGCACTGAAATTTGGAAAGAATCGGTTCGTTTGTTCATCGGGTTTCATTCGTTTATTTAGTGCGAGGGCGTGCCAGTCACAACGTGACGATTTATTCGGGCTTCATGGAAGCCCATGGTGCGCTCGATCTGACTAATCAGACAATTGTGTAGTTCAGGTCGGGACCAAAACCGGCCGTGCCATAAAGCCCACGACATTATTTACATCCCCCATATGGGGGAACACCCTTGATTGATTGCCAAGAATAAGGGCCCTACGGCCTAAAGAGAATACTAATAATGCCGAAGGATAGTGAACGACGAACTATGCTAGAAACCCGTATCGGGACGTGAACGTTCAGACTATGTCGGCCACTCATGGGCCACTTCATGTTCAGACGAAGGTCCGTGTTTGTAGCATAAAAGATGGTAACAAAATGGTGCAGATGTCTGCCACGAACAAGGCAAGTTTAATGAGAATGCGGGATTGGATCCCGGTAAGGACAGGTCAAGTTGATAGATTGTTGGCTGGAGATGATTTCGGACTATGGCCATGTCGAAAATTCCGTAAACCACGTCTGATAACATAAGGCGTCGTTGATTTTCTCTTTGCACCCAGTCCGAGGGAGTGGATTATTAAGTGCGTAGCCCGAGCTCACCAACGTGTGCCCTTGCACATGGATCGACCTGCGCGGTCAGGTCGCGGGGATCGACCTGCCCGGTCAGGTTGCAAGGGTCCAGGGGGTAGCGCCCCTTGCGGGGGTTTTCGGGGGCAACGCCCCCGGAACAAAATTTTAATTGAAGCACGGGTAATACAGTTCCTTTCAATTTTTTTTGGCATTGATCTTTGCATTCTTTTTTGTTTGAACCTTTCTCTCCTTTTTTAATTGAAGCACGGGTAATACAGCAAGGGGGAGGCGCGCCGAATTAGGACTTCAAAGGAGGGCGCCGGATTAGGACTTCAAAGGAGGGCGCCGCTTAAAGCATCAAAGGGGGGAATGAAAAAGAGGGTTTAAATCGGCGCGCCGGAATAGGATTGGAGGGGGGGGCGTCGTATTGAGAATGGGCAAGGGGCGCGCCGTATTTGATGGTGCCGGGAAGATGGTGTTTGAACAGTGATGTGCGCCGCATTTGATGGCGCCGGATTAGAATCGAAAGGGGTTTCGAGTGTGGGTTAAAATGGCGCGGGGGAATAGTAACCGCGCCGGAATAGGAGGAAAATGGAATTTCTGAGTGTGGGTTTAAAACGGCACGGCAGAACAGTAACCGCGCCGGATTAGCCCGCGCCGGGATAAACTCTTCCGAGGGTTGTTTTCATTGCTGTTGACTGTGTCTTCTTTCCTTTCTTTTACCCGAAGCCCGATTTGGTGTTGGTTTGCTCATTCAGTTAATAAATTAAGCTGGTGACGAGGAGGCTTAAGAGTTTCAAGTGGTTTATTAAGATGGATTGGTGTGGATATTAGGCATTCCGTTCAGGGGAGTTTAAATCATAGAGTTACTGTGTGTTCGGCTTGCTCTGCAGAGGCTTCAAACATGTGTCATTCTTGGCAGCGGTAGGTGGCCTCTTCATTTGTTCTTGAGTGTTCTTTAATTCCTAGTGAAAATTGGCCAGCATCTCCCCTGGACCGGGACTTGCCAGAAATAATAGAAGGCCACCAAACGGATCGCTCCGGGGTGACCCTCAAAATTTGGAGTGGCCCCACAGTGGTCCGACAACCCAAATGTGAGTATGGAACGCTCGAGGGCTAGCCTACAAGAGCGACCACGGCTCACTGGTGGTAGCTTCGCATATATCCCAACGGGGTGGATGTTCGCCATGAACGGCTGTAACGCTTCATCCTCCGGACGGGCTTCCTCAGAGGAAATGCCACAGAGAGGCAAGCCTCCGAGGCACCTGGATGATTAGAAGAAAAATGAGAGAGAGAAAAAAAAACTCAATGAGATGGGCAAGCCAAAGCAGTAGAACACTATGTACATTTGCCAAAGTCACTCTTTTATTCATCCACTAGGGAAGGGGAGAAACGCAATACAGAAGGGGGGAGTCATCCCCATAACCAAAGAAAGTAGGAACGAAAGAGATGAAGAATACAATGGTAGAAGGAGGGCGGAGCCTAAACCCCTTTCCCAAGCTCGCCTCTCTTCCCTCACACTCACTCTTTTCTTCTTCACCTCACGGGCGCAGGGGAACGGAGCTTCTTCTTTTTTTTTCTGAGGGAACTCCCAACTGAGCCGGAGTTTCTCCTCTGCTCTCTTCTTTTCTTCTCTCAGCTTTTTCTCTTCCGACTCTCTCTCTCTCTCTCCTTCTTTCTTCTTCTCTCCTCTTGACAGGTTCGTTACATATATATGGAGGTGGGGGAAGAAGTCTCCGGATCCCCCTTCCCTTTCGTTCCATTCTTCTCGTCCTCTCCGTGTCTGAAGCTCTCGAGTGGCCTGCAGGTGGGTAGGTTGATAGAGTAGGCATGGTGCCTCCACAAGATTGGCCGACGGTGACCGGCGGGGCAGCGACGTTTGGTGCGGAGCTCGAAGATTGCCATTCCAGGGAGCTTGAGGAGCTCAGGCGGTTGCATGTTGGTCGGACGCGGGAGGCCTAGCCATTTCAGGTAAGTTCTCTCTGTTTGTGCCCGAAAATAGGGGATCGGACTGAAGACGGGACATCAACTAGAGCTAAAGCGGCGCGGGGCTAAAACGGCGCGGGGCTGTGTGCGTCGGATTAGCATCCAAGAGGGGGTGCGCCGGTTATAAACATCAACAAGGGGCGCGCCAGATTCAAGCATAAACAAGGGCGCGCCGGTTTTGGTAGCAGATGGGGGGCACGTCGGTTAAGCAAAGGGGGGCGCGCCGGTTAAGCAAAGGGGCGCGCCGTTTTAAGGCGCGCCGCTTTAAGGCCCTTCCGTGCCATTTTAAGGACCGAACATATTCTTTTCAAAGCCGCGGCCGTTTATATGAATGTCGGCATTCTCGGAATGTTCCAGTTGCGATGTCTGGTCTCCGCAATATTCCGTTCGCAACCTCTGGGACTCGTTCCCAGACTTTGCGTGACTTTCGATGCATGCTGAGACTGTGTCAGAGTTGCCGACTTTTCTCTGATTCAGCTCTCGACGTGGCCGGTCGGAGAGTTGTAGCCGTATCTTCTGCCCGGGGGCTTCCTTAACGGATGGCGGACCACCAAGTGAGTTCTCATCCTGGTTGGGCGAGGTATGGGTTTGTTCGGCCCTCTCGTCTTCGACTTACGCTTGAACGCGTAGACGCGAGTGTCGTATGATCATCATCGTCATCATTTTTTGACATCCACATGGCTTCAGCCCAAAACTTCCTAGGCAAGTTCCCTTCTACCAGCATAGTCCTAGCCATCTCCACTAGCGTTCGATTCCTCCTTTCCACCACTCCATTCTGCTCTGGAGTCCTTGGTGAGGAGAATCTGTGGTTAATCCCATTCTCCCTGCAAAAATCTTCAAATTTTGAGTTTTCAAACTCACCACCATGGTCAAATAAAATATTTAGAATAGAATGCTCACTGGTATGTTTTATTCTATGAAAGAACTCCTGAAATTTTGTAAAAGCATTATTCTTGTGAGACAAGAAGAATACCCAAGTAAATATAGAATAGTCATCTACTAGAACAAATCCATGTCTTCTAATTGACAAGCTGACTGATCAAGTAGGTCCAGATAGATCCATGTGAATCAGCTCATAAGGTTTTGAAGATAAATTTTCAGTTCTGGACTTAAATGACTTTCTGGTTTGTTTACGTTAGGTGCATGCTTAACAAATTTTATTATCATTTTTGAATGAGATTTCAGGAAGACCTTTCACCATGCTATGTTTATTTAGTTTATGAAGCACACTATAGCTGGCATGACCTAACCTACGATGCCATAGGTGGGCTAAGTCATCCTTATTGACAGTGAGACATAGATTGGTGTATGCTACATCATTTAAATCTACCATATAGATGTTATTCACTCTCTTGCCAATAAATTTCACAGATTCAGAATTGGGTTCAAATATAGTGCATGCAAGAGAATCAAAAATAACTCTATGGCCTTTATCACATAACTGGCTAATACTTAACAGATTATAAGCTAGCCCTTCAACTAATAGAACTTCTTCAATAAAACAGGAAGAGCACTTACCAACTTTTCCTGATCCAATGATCTTTCCCTTGGTATTACCTCCAAAAGTAAGATGACCAGCATCTTTCTTCACCAACATGCAGAATTTTTCTTTGTCCCCAGTCATGTGCTTGGAACAGCCGCTGTCAAGATACCACTTGTTGTGATTGGCTGCCAAGCATACTTGCAAATGGAATCAAGCAGAAAATTTTGGAACCCAAAAATGTTTGGGCCCCATACTAACAGTTAACTCATGCAAGCATGATAAAAGATGTTTTGGAATTCACATTTGATTTGTTGTTTTCACTTGAGTTGTGAATTTCTTGTTTCTTAGCTTAGTCTGCTTTTTCTTGCCACTTTGAATTTTTGTAGACTATTTTTGTGTTGTGGCATTTTCCTTTTTAAATTCATTGTGAAAGTTTCTTTGCCAGTGACCAGTACAATAGGCATTGGGAGCAGTGTGTGCATTGTAAGCCCTAGACTTATCAGATATGGAATAAGAGTTCTGGCTTTTATATTGCCCAAAGGTATTCCAGAATTGAGGTCTATGTTTCTGACTGAGATATGAGTGCTGCACTGACCTCATGTTGGAATTACCTCGACTTATCTTACCCGAGTAGAAATAGTAGGGGTTGTAGAATGAAGGATAGGTCTGAGCACTAGGTTCGTGGTTTTGACCTATGGTGTCCCTGCTCAGACGTAACTTTCTAAAGGTCTTATAACCATAAGAAGTGTGCATGGGTGCTGGTTGGTAGTGTTGCCACCTTGAAAATGAGCAAGGGCAAAGACAGAATTGAAAGGAAGATCAGACCAATAGTGAAAGATCAATGACGAAGTTTGTCAACCATCTACCCGGCTGAAGCCTTTTCCCGGCCAAGCTGATGTCCGATGCCATTGTCAGTCAGACGACGGCACTGATGAAATAGCAGTCACCTGGCTGAAGTCTTTCCAGGCTAAAGCTGATGTCCGGTCTTGTCACCGTTCCGGTGACGATACCAATGATATGATGTCCAGTTTTGTCATCATTCAGATGGCAACGCCGATGAAACCCCGGTCTACCGACTGATGAAAAACCTATGAATGATCTCAATAGAAACTATGTCACCAATGGAGGGCTGATGCGGGACGAGACCACGGACACGACAAGCTCGTGACTTCCCCTTAACGAGGGAAGCGTCGGATGTGCGCGATTGAGAAACCGGCTGTGAGCTAGGGTGGTCGGCTCTCACTTGTGCCCGGATCAGGTCACGGGACGGTAACGCTCTCTCTCGCAGCAGCGGTGATATAAATAGAAAGTGAGCTAATTACCCTATCATGCTCTCTAGCAGTGGCATAAGCAAGTATATATGAAAATTAAGCAAAATGCCAAGTAAGGGAGCGAATGCGATACCTCCACGCGCTCGGCGTGGGGACGACGGGCCCGGCCGAACTCGTGCTCCCGGGACAGTTAATACATGAATATTACAGCAATGGAAATATGCCCACTCTACGCAGGGAGGTAAAGGGTGACACCAGGGGCCCGGGAGGACCGAATTCGGGATGACGGGCAGCTTCGTGTGTTGATTCGGCTACACGCGTGATCACGACCGTGGGGCCCATGTGATGTCTGGAGGGGCCGTGTGGGACCCGATGGCGCCGCTATAGTGTGGACACTTAGAGAAGTGTTCCCTGGGCTGGCGGCACACCAGAACGTCGCCCGGGGGTCGGGCGGTTCCGATCGGCACCCATCGGGTTTGCTGTCCACAGACTGGTGGTTGCTGTTTTGCAGCGCGCGCTCCGGCGAGAATGGACGCTGCGATCAGCCCCGACGTCGGATCGACACGAGACTGGCGCCGTTGGAAAGCTAGCTTAATGTTCTTCAACCAAGGTCTAAAGATCTGGCCTGGATCTACCCGGATCTTGACTTATGGAATTTTCAATCTTCTGTTGTACAGTGCCTGAAATCATAGGTCAGTAGAGAACTTCCCTGTAGATTGCCTTTGACCGCGAGGGATACGTTCGAATCAGGGGTTGTGCTCTTCAGCAAAGTTGTTGGAATTTGAGCTGGGAAGACAGAAAAATTTGTTTGGACCAGTTTAGATGTATCTATGAGTTTCTGTGATTTGTTTAGTGGACGAAGGTCGGATCTGGGATCAGGGGGATAGAACTGTAGCCGGGACTGAGAACGATTTTTAGAAAATATGAAATGGACGAACCAAAAATTAATAAAAATGGTGGATGAAGGGGTGGATGGGTGTAACCTCCCGTAAAATTGGGTGAACCAAAATAAATCAAAAAGTAGACCTAAGGCATGAAACTCAGGGCTACTGTCACTATAGATAGTGACAGAACAGATCTGAGATTGAGAGTTGAACGAAATGGTAAGGATATGAAACGGTGGATTTTGAACCTCAAATTTTTTGTGGAGAAGGGGCTAGACGATAGGAACCAACCCTCAAATGTTCAAATCGATCAGAACTCGTGGCTGGCTTCAGGAATTCTTGAACTACACCTCTGTCCAGCAGAACAGAAACTTGATGACGATTCCACGGCGGCTCGAAGGCGGCACGAACGGCGGCGGCGGCGGCACAGACGATCACCGGAGGTTGAGAGGGGATGATAGAAGAGGGATACACTCTAGATTTGGGGTTGGGGAAGGAAGAACAGCAAGGGAGGAGAGAGGGGCGCACCAAGCTCCTTGAACACTCACAAAAATTCTGATTTTTCCCATTGAATTTCTCATGAAAATACAACATTATATAGGCTAGGTCTCTAACTAATTCTAGACCCTTGGATCAAGGGTTGATGAATGAAGGGCTGGGATGTGGTTTGAACAACCACAATAAATCCCAATAAACTACAAGGTTCGCGCCCCCCCCCTTTAAGAAGGCAAGTTGGAATTGTCTTCTTTAATTAAATCTAGGTCCAAGTCCAAGGTTGGACCATGGACCAGCCACCTTGGGCCCGGGAGTCCAAGTGGACCAATAAGGAGGAGGGAGGGGGCCCCTGTAGGGCCTACATGCACTTTTGCAAAAATACCCAATGGCCCTTTGCAAATAAACACACTAAGACCTACTATTGTGTACCCATATATCACAAGGGTATACATACAAATATAAAACGACGGAAATGCAAACACAATGTGAGCGGGTTGTCGTTGATGTCCCCATCAATTCTCCCCGGGTGGGAGGAACTCGACCCCGTCAAGTAAGGGATGCTGCTGCTCAGGTACATCGGCGGATCTGTCTCCGTGCCAAGTAACGCGGGTACACCCCACTCCAAATGATCGGCACCTGCTCATTCCATATATACTCGATATGCGAACTGCTATGGCTAAAGGTGGTCACTCCGAAGGGGCACTCTCAAAAGGAAGGAAACAGCTCGAAGACACACTAGGAATCACCGTTGAGTCCCTATAGGTGACTGATCCGGGTATAGATGTAGAACCGATCCCATACTCATCGGGTGAGTCCAATCACCTCTTACTCATAAGAGAACGACAACGAGCTTACACACGACACATGCAGACTCACCTTGCACTAACACACGAATGCAAACCACACAACAATCGACTCAAAACACACCACACAAACAATCCACACAAGAAAACACACTGACTCAACTATGACCCTAGACACACCTAATGTTAGTCCGACCGTACATGGGTGATGGCGGACCAGGACACCTGAATATGTGCCATGCATGCATGTTGTGCAACTGGGAATGGATGGCATGGGGAACACCTATACGTCGGGTGTGGTTATGCGTGGACGGCTTTTCGAATGTGGGCGACTCGGGTGGTTTAGAAGGGCCGGGTGTAGGTGGGTCGGGATTGATGGATGTAGATGGCCCATCCCGAGGGGAAGGGGCGTAAAAGTGGGCTTCCTTGAAGAAGGGGAGTACGGGTGGTAACTCGGGAAGCCTAATAGTGAAGGGGTCAAAAGGGTCAAAGAAGGTATGACCCCTTGTGGTGGGTTCCAACATGACATGGTCCCAATCGTGAAATTCTTGAAGAGGTGAATGGTCACCTTCATCCGCCATAGTGAACGGGACGATGGTCATGTGAAGAAAATAAACTTCCTCCCTTGGGCAAAAGGGAATGAAGTCGGACTCGGCCGGCATCGGGAGGAGTAGAAGAATCTCCGTGGTGACACACCCCACGGTGCACACGGAGGTAATGGATCCTAAGGCCGGATGGGTGAAGCTAAGACTAGCGGGTTGGTCAAAGCCTCGGGCCAAAAGATGCGTCAACTCCCATTGTGAATCTAATCCCATAATAAGGTCATCCAAAGTATCGACATGGTGACTAGACCGAAAAGTTGTGTGGTAGGAGTTGACGGACACCAAAGGTAGGGTAGGGTCCATGGATGGAAAGGGATGTGGGACCAAGCCATCCTTGAGCCAACTAAAAAGTGGCTCGGCGATGTATAGTGTACCCGTTAGAAATACGGGTGGCTCGGGCCTTGGTGGCTCCAAATGAGATAGTTCTGAATCATGTTCGGACATAGAGAGTGATGACATTGGAGCTCTCATAGGTGAGGAAGGAATGTCCCTCTCATGGTGAAGGGGTCCTTGGGGTGGTTCCGGGAACAACCAATCTATCCCGATATACCGATCTAGGCTAGTACTAAACCGATCTAGGCTTGTACTAAACCTTTGCACTTTTACCAGCATGGCTTGGAACATTGCGCCCACTTCATCTGGACTATAGGCTCGGGATGTGGCCATGGTGGCCAAGATGGGGTTGGGTCCCCTAGGAATGGATATGCAAGGCCATTTGGACAAAACACTAGACACGACCCTAAGTAATGCAAAGTTGGAATGTGACTCGACGACAACCTAGACACAACCAAGACTCGGTACGTGGCGGAGATAAGCGATCCGAAGATCACTCGCGCAAGTGTGCGGCCTTCCCGATAGGCGTAGCCTAACGTTCGGACAACACCTTTTGATATACCGAGTAAAGGGATGCGATGCAAAAAGACACTTTTTTTGTTTGTTTTAAAATAATGATGACCCTAAACACGACTTAGACAATGACTAATGACTAGACGTACATGACACTCTTTTTTTTTCTTTTGGACACCCTAGACTCAAACTTGCTCTGATACCAAATTGATGCGGGACGAGACCACGGACACGACAAGCTCGTGACTGCCCCTTAACGAGGGAAGCGTCGGATGTGCGCGGTTGAGAAACTGGCTGTGAGCTAGGGTGGTCGGCTCTCACTTGTGCCCGGATCGAGTCACGAGACGGTAACGCTCTCTCTCGCAGCAGCGGTGATATAAATAGAAAGTGAGCTAATTACCCTATCATGCTCTCTAGCAGTGGCATAAGCAAGTATATATGAAAATTAAGCAAAATACCAAGTAAGGGAGCGAATGCGATACCTCTACGCGCTCGGCGTGGGGACGACGGGCCCGGCCGAACTCATGCTCCCGGGACAGTTAATACACGAATATTACAGCAATGGAAATATGCCCACTCCACGCAGGGAGGTAAAGGGCGACACCAGGGGCCCGGGAGGACCGAATTCGGGATGACGGGCAGCTTCGTGTGTTGATTCGGCTACACGCGTGATCACGACCGTGGGGCCCACGTGCTGTCTGGAGGGGCCGTGTGGGACCCGGTGGCACCGCTATAGTGTGGACACTTATAGAAGTGTTCCCTGGGCTGGCGGCACACCGGAACGTCACCCGGGGGTCGGGCGGTTCCGATCGGCACCCGTCGGGTTTGCTGTCCACGGACTGGTGGTTGCTGTTTTGCAGCGCGGGCTCCGGCGAGAATGGACGCTGCGATCAGCCCCGACGTCGGATCGACACGAGACTGGCGCCGTTGGAAAGCTAGCTTGAAGCTCTTCAACCTAGGCCTAAAGATCTGGCCTAGATCTGCTCGGATCTTGACTTATAGAATTTTCAATCTTCTATTGTACAGTGCCTGAAATCACAGGTCAGCAGAGAACTTCCCTGTAGATTGCCTTTGACCGCGAGGGAGACGTTCGAATCAGGGGTTGTGTTCTTTAGAAAAGTTGTTGGAATTTGAGCGGGGAAGATAGAAAAAGTTGTTTGGACCCGTTTGGATGTATCTATGATTTTCTGTGATTTGTTTAGTGGACGAAGGTCGGATCTGGGATCTGGGGGACAGAACTGTAGCTGGTACTGAGAACGATTTTTAGAAAATAAGAAATGGACGAACCAAAAAGTGAGAAAAATTGTGGATGAAGGGGTGGATGGGTGTAACCTACAGTAAAATTGGGCGAACCAAAATAAATCAAAAAGTGGACCTAATACATGAAACTCAGGACTACTGTCACTGTAGATAGTGACAGAATAGATCTGAGATTGAGAGTTGAACGAAATGGTAAGGATATGAAACGGTCGATTTTGAACCTCCATGTTTTTGTGGAGAAGGGGCTAGAATATAGGAACCAACCCTCAAAATTTCAAATCGATCAGAACTCATGGCTGGCTTCAGGAATTCTCGAACTACACCTCTGTCCAGCAGGACAGAAACTTGATGACGATTCCACGGCGGCTCGAAGGCGGCACAAACGGCGGCGGCGGCGGCACAGATGATCACCGGAGGTTGAGAGGGGATGATAGAAGAGGGATACACTCTAGATCTGGGGTTGGGGAAGGAAGAACAGCAAGGGAGGAGAGAGGGGCGCACCAAGCTCCTTGAACACTCACAAAAATTCTGATTTTTCCCATTGAATTTCTCATGAACATACAACATTATATAGGCTAGGTCTCTAACTAATTCTAGACCCTTGGATCAAGGGTTGATGAATGAAGGGCTGGGATGTGGTTTGAACAACCACAATAAATCCCAATAAACTACAAGGTTCGCCCCCACCTTTAAGAAGGCAAGTTGGAATTGTCTTCTTTAATTAAATCTAGGTCCAAGTCCAAGGTTAGACCATGGACCAGCCACCTTGGGCCCGGGAGTCCAAGTGGACCAATAAGGAGGAGGGAGGGGCCCCCTGCAAGGCCTACATGCACTTTTGCAAAAATACCCAATGGCCCTTTGCAAATAAACCCACTAAGACCTACTATTGTGTACCCATATATCACAAGGGTATACATACAAATATAAAAGGACGGAAATGCAAACACAATGTGAGCGGGCTGTCGTTGATGTCCCCATCAAGGGCCCTTTTGGGTGCAGATGTACTTGAAGGACCAATAAGAGGCCTAGTCTAAAAGACCTAAGTGGGCCTATAAAGTGGCACCGGGATCCTCTTGTCGAAGCCCAAGAGCTACGCCGAGAAGCTGAAGTCCTGCGCGCCGGGAAGTCCCTCAGTTGAGGCGCGCCGTGACAAGCCTGCCGAGAAGATACAAAATACAGTTATAAAACCCCCTTCCCCTCGAGGAAGAAAGGGGGGCGGACGATAGAAAAAAGAGGGAACGATAGAGAAAAGAGAGAAGAGACCAACAGAGCAAGAGAGAAAAAAAAGAAGAAGAGGAAGAAGGAGAAGAAGCTCCAGGTGGGCAGCTGGGGAGGGAGAGGAGTCAATGCTCCACCCTCCCCCCATGTTTTCTTTTCTTCTCCATGTAATCTTACGAGTCTTACCTCGATTTATCGAATGTAACCGGGATATCCCGGCCTTCGTTCTATTTCCCTTTCCCTCATTTCCCCCTTGTGATTGGTGTAAGTTTGGGATGATGCAATGGAACGAAATGCTTTGATGGCCTGTTTGGGTGTTTCCCCGTTTTCTTTCTTCTTCCTTATATGTATCCATGTTTCTGGTTCGACTGAACGTGAACTGATGAATCCTTCCCTTCTCTGGTTTCTCTCGAATGAGTGCTGCTCAATGTCTTGAATGATCGTTCTGATGCTTCAGGTTTCTATGCTCCGATTGTTCTTCCTGGAGGAATGTCGAAGGAAGAGTCCCAATCTTCACACCCATGGGTTATTGGACTCTATCCTCTCACCCCTTCAGTGATGCCTACGCTGGGTAGTCTCCCCATCTTTCATTTCATTTTTCCTTTTTCTTAAGCCATCAAGGTCGCCCCAGGAATTAGGGACAGTTATCCCTTGGTTTCCCTGGACGGCCGGCGACAGAAAAACATACTTCCAGAGGGTTTTAAATGGGTGATGATCTCGATCCCTCCATAAACTTCGCCTTCCAGTGATCCCCTGGCACTGCCCCAGCAAAGCCTTTGGCTTCCCCCCACATTTGCATCCTAAATTCCCAGCCGTTACCTGAATCCCAGAAAGAAACCCCAAAAGCAGAGTGCCGTAGAACCCTGAAACACATCTCGGCGCCCTCATCTATCTCGGCTCCAAGAACAGTAGAACATGTGAATAGCCCTCGGCGTGAGCCTTCTTGCGCCGAGAACCCCCACTATGCCCAAGCCGAAAAGGTCCTCCACCACTTCTTCTCCGTGCCGAGAAACCTATGCCGGGAGCCTCCTTTTCTCATGATTGGTCGCGCTGAAACCCCCTTTAACACTTCCTCCTCTCGTCGGGAAGCCTGCGCCGAGAACCCCCTGGCCTCCTCTTCATCACGCCGGGAACCCCGGCCCTCTCACCTTGGCGCCGGGAACCCCCGACCTTCTTGCCATTGGCGCCGAGAACCCCCTGGCCTCCTCTTCATCGCGCCGGGAACCCCGGCCCTCTCACCTTGGCACCAGGAACCCCTGGCCTTCTTGCCATTGGCGCCGGGAGCCCCCTGGCCTCCTCTTCATCGCGCCAGGAACCTCGACCCTCTCACCTTGGCGCCGGGAACCCCCGGCCTTCTTGCCATTGGCGCCGGGAGCCCTGGCCTTCCCATTTTGGGTCATGCCGAGAGCCCGTGCCCATTCAGAGTGCGCCGAGAGCCTAATCTGCCACCCAATGAACCCCAACACCCAGAGCAAACCCACACAGGGATATCCGTGGATCACCAGATATATCCCGGGGATAAAATTAAAGGGAGTCAGACTCCCTTATGTTCCATCAGTTCGTGTCGGGATTACGACAACCCACCCCCCTTTTAGCTCCGATAAGCTCTGCCAATGCATGAGTGCCACCAGCTCTTATAAGGAAAAGAGTCAAACATTGCCCCAGGGCATACATGTGTAATGCGAGAGGTTCGGCCTCTCTATCTCTCGGCTTTCATCCCGACACTCCGTGGGTGATAGCCTATTCTCCCCTGGGCATGAGCCGGATCAAGGGGAAATGATGTCGAAATGTTGATCGATGCTTTAAAACCCCATCATGGTTACAGCTCAGTCTGCCTGTGATTGAAATCCGCCTTCTCCCCTTTCCCCTACACCCAGTTTTTGAACCGCTGATTCAACGATATCGTCTGTTTCTGTGGTTGATGTTATTATCTTACCCGCCTTCCTGGTCCTGGTATGAAGTTTAAAATTGTGCACATGAATATCTGTTTGCCTTATGAGGCCTCCTATTTTGGCGTTTAATCAAGGGTTGCCCTTCTTAGGAAGGGCGTAATTAACGTCATAGCCTTTATGGTATGGCGGACTTTTGGTCCCGACTCGGACTTCACAATCGACTGACCAAGTCAAGTCGAGCGCACAATGAAATCGTCACACATGTGACTGGCACGCCAATTAACTAAACCAATAAATAAACAAATAAAATTAAATAAGATAATGGAAGAAAAATCCCGCGTCCACAAGTCTGGCACGCCCGGTGGGACCTAGTCTCCCTTCATCTCTATGCCAAAATAGGAGGCCCAGCGGACCCCCCTCAAATTTCTGATTCCGTGCTTTCTCTATTTTCAGGAAGCTACGATGACGGTTGGAATCATGTCTGTACGCTTTGATCCACAAGCGGTCGATGTGCATGTTCGAGAAGGCTACCTGGCGGTACCTCTTTTGTTTGGATCGATGCCGCCTGCTGTCGGGATGCCCAACTGCCTGGGCCTCATCTTCCCTGACTTGCTCGAGATTGACAACCAGGAGCAAAGGACTGTTGTCGAGACATTGACGCAAGCTACCAGCCCCAAAATGAGTCGGGCGATGCAAGATACTCCTGAGGTCGTGGCCTGCTTCGTCCATCACGAGGCGAAAAGGGGCGCACCCTCTGCTGTTGGAAGAAGGAGGAGATCCGACAGGAGAGCCCGACCCACTGCTGCGGGTCGTCGGATATCCAACTCAGGAAAGACAATGCTGATTGGAGATGTCCGGGTAAACCTTAGTGGTCGCCCAAGGGCGGTCAAGCCAGACACGATCGTCCCGATGGTGCCTACTACCAATAAGTTACGGGTACTAGCTGCCAGGAGGGTCGACATGAAAGAGGAGGATAGAAAGCCACTGGCACCGAAGCCGCCCAAGTTTAGGCAGATCTGGCGGCCGAAGAAAATCCAGAGCTGGGTCCCAGCTCGAGAGGAAGAAAACATTGTTGATACCACTGTTGCCCGCTTCAGGGCAGGAAGCAGAAGAGAAGAAGGAAAAGACATAAGAAATGCTATTGCTGTTCACCCCAGGGCTCGGGGTAGGAGAGATGAGGAAGAGAACGAAGGAAGAAATCTGACTACTATTCGCCCCAGGATGAGGGGCAGAAGATATCAGCAGAAGGAAGACCTCACGGTCACCCACCCCATGGCTGGGGGCAAAAGATGGGAAAGAAGGAATTATGCTGCCAGCTGCTGCCAAGATGGGAGTAGAAGGTTCAGGGAGAAAGAGGAAATGAGAATAAGCGAACCAATCTGTCACGCCCCGAACAAGGCGGAAATATCGGGACGTACAGTTAGAGGCGAGCTAGCTGAAATAAAGTTGAATTACTAAACTAGATGATTAACACAAGGCAATGGAAAAGAACAAATTTATTAAACATGGAAAATCTCAATCTATTACAACATTCATCAAACTACTAAGACACTCTCAAACATAACTTCTGATGAAATCTAGTACAACTAGTACAACTCCAAAACATAACTAGAAGCAATAACAAGACGACTCCATCTATTAACTGGTACACTCAGGTGTAATCACTCTTGTCCCTCCCCATCGGTGTGGGTGTCGTCACCTGTATAGCCTGGAAAGGGGGAAACAACGGGGTGTGAGCTAACGCTCAGTAGGAGATAACAGATAGATATAAGTGGTTAACAGTTTAATTACATTTTCAAAATATCATGCTACAAAGGATAATGCAATAAAATGATAATGATGATATAGTAAAACAAAGTTTAAAGATCTTGCAAGGTCAAGAAATATAAATGAACAGAATGGTAATACTTAAAAGGAATAACAAGGATAAGAATTTACTACAGGAGATAACGATAAAGAGTTGGCCATATCAAGACGATTCAAGTCATGTCAAGCACGTATGTAATTTCATTTCCACATCCAAGTAACAACAAGTAGAGTATAGAACAGTAACGAGTGGAAAGCAAAAAGTAGTAGGGAGTAGTAGAGAGTAGTGGACAGTCCTAGATTTAACACATGTCATAGTACTGGTGCCAAATGCCACACCTAGTCATTCACCTCCCCGGGGGTACCCGTAGTGTTCGGGCGCTCCTCCCAGGACTAGACCAAGTCCTTAATTGTTTGTCAGGCATTGATTTCTTTGGATCAAAGATCCCACGAATCTAGACTTCCACAATTTATGGCCAGAATTCCAAGGTTTAAGCTACGTAGCAATAACAATTTCAAGTAGGAAGAAGATTCATTTCAGAATTTCAAGGTAAGCACAATCATCAAGAAGATCGATAACCAAATCACAATAAGAGTTACATATATAACTTTGCTGGAATAGATTACCACTTAATCAATGGACTTCTAAACAGGGATATTAAACATGTGAATTAATGGTAATCCCGCCGGATCAAGTTTTTCGGAGGTAACATGCTATTTAACGCCTTAGCGACTACTTGAAGTTGGGAAAGTAATCGTGCTATGTAACTGTAGTACAGCAGCTAACTAGCAAGTTGAATCAACATATTTAATCCTAATTTCAAGCCAAATTAATAAGAATTAGGTTATATATTAAGTTAAAATGCCAAAAGGAATGATTCAAGATGATAAGCTAATGAACGTGATCGCGTAAGTCGCGTAGGCACGAATAACAAGTAATTAACAGAAATTTAGTTGCATAATTAGCCAATAATTATATGAGTTTCTATTTTACTAATTACCACTAATGACATGAAAATGAATGCATTAGAACCATTACTAAGTCATTTACTGGGTAGATAAACGGTTCTGGGTGGACCGCATATCGATCGGCTGAAACGGGACTGAAACGGGGCTGAACGGGGTGCTGGGAGTTGGGCGGCTCCCTGAGGGCCGCCCATGGTCTTGGGCGGTCTGGTCTGGACCGCCCATGTGCTTGGGCGGTCTGGGCAGGGCCGCCCATCCTGGGGATGTGCGGCCAGGGTAGGGCCGCCCATCCACATGTGCGGCCAGGGGCAGGGCCGCACAAGTTATGTGGTCCAGAATGGACCGTTTATCCTGCTGGGGTGGATATGTGGTCAGTTTCTGACCGTCCAACTAGTTGCGTGGTCAGTCTGGAACCGTTTAACTCTTGACTAAGTCAGGGTCGGGCGTGGGCTGGAGTTGGATGGTCTATCGTAAGACCGCCCATCCCTGGGTGTCTCCGGTCGTCCCTTCCGCGGCCGATGAACGCCGGGAAGATGGGGGCTTGCTAGGGTTACACAAAAATGCTAATAACTAAGGTAATTGGACTCCAATTCAGGGGCTTTTGGTATCAATGGAAAGCTAACAGGGAATACTATCTAACATAAGTGTCAATTGCATGATTACTTGCTGTAATTAGGATTTATAACTACTAGAACACCAAAACCCTAGTTTTGGATAGGCAGTGACTAAAACTCAAAATTCTCCTACTATACTTAATGAAATTTAGAGATCTATATATCAACGGAAAGCTGACATGATAAGGATTCCAACCATGTAAGATATGCCATATGAATATTTCATTTGGTCACTCAAAATCATGAGATAACTCAAGTTAATGTTGCTGGAACATCGACAGGACACTCTTATGAAAACTCGAGAATTCTATGAGCATGATCAATAATAATTAGGGCTTCCAACGTCAAAATGAAGCTAACATGATGCAGATTTCATTGATATATGGCAATTAGGTTGGGTCCATTATCACCTACCTGAATTGAAGATTGAAGATCGAAGCTAGAAATAAACCCGATCCAGAAATACCCTCCAAAGATGCCTCTAAATCTCCCTGAATACCCAATAAAAATTGGGGCTTTTACTATCATTGGAAAGATCTCGTCGAGCTGATCAAGATACTATAGTCACAAGTCTCATTTGGTTAAGGGTACCTACCTTAATCGACGGATTAAAGGGCTGGAGATGAAGAACAACGAACTACCAACACCTTCCACCAAAACGACGAATACTCCCAGATCTGGACTCCTCATCGGCTGACCCAGCTACCAAATGAAACTAGAGTCGAAGAGCTACGTTTCTATAGGTCATGGGGCTTCTGGAGCCTTCGGAGTTGGGAGTATTTGGCATTGCAAGTTACGTGTTAGAAACGGCGCCGGAATCCTTGACTCGACCAAAGCTATGTCGGCAGCACGTTTTAGGGCTAGGTTTACCTCAAATTGATTGAGGGTAAATGTTCCTTACCTCGTGGCCTTCCATTTGCCCTTGACTTCAGATCATTTGGTTGAGTAACAAGGTCGAATTTCATATTTTAAGTTTCGGTTAGGTAAAAGTTAGGTAAAAGTCAAATTCGGGATTAATCCTCTAATTAGACAAGGTTACGTAATTATTTTGGGTCAAGTCCAGAAGATAAAATTGCTATAAAAATGGTCTTTTACCCAATTACTATTTTTATAGATTTTTCTAAGGTAGTCGAATTTTATAGGTTCTATTTTCTAATGAATTAAATATTAATATTTCAAAATTCAAACATTAATTCATTTTAATTCAATTTTTAATTGATAAAAGCTCAATAAAACTTAATAAATAATCGGGGTATTACACCCTCCCCTACTTAAAGAATTTGGTCCTCTAAATTCACTGCACTATATACGGAAAGTAGGGAAAAGATAGATCACCTAGAATAGGTCGGGATACCGCTTCCGCATAGTATCCTCCGACTCCCAAGTAGCCTCTTCGGTCCCACGCCGACTCCACTGAATCTTGACCATCGATATAGAGCGATTCCGGAGTTGCTGTTGCTTCCGGTCCAGAATCTTTATCGGTCTTTCCTCATAGGTCAGATCCTCCTTCAGCTCGAAATCCACATGCTGAATAACATGAGTGGGGTCGTACACATACTGCCGCAACATAGAAATATGGAAGACGTTGTGCATGCCAGACAACTGAGGCGGTAACGCCAATCGATAAGCCACCTCGCCCACTCTATCCAGAATCTCGAACGGGCCAATATACCGCGGGCTTAGCTTGCCGCGAATGCCGAATCTACGAATCCCTCTCGTAGGAGAGACCTTCAGAAATACATGCTCCCCCACTTGGAACTCTAATGCCCTTCTCCGGTTGTCAGCATAGCTTTTCTGTCTTGATTGTGCCACTTGTAACCGGTCTCGGATGATACGGATATTCTGTGACGACTCCGAAATAAGATCCGGTCCAAGCCATTGCTTCTCGCCCACCTCGTCCCAACACAACGGGGAACGACAGCTTCTTCCATACAAAGCTTCAAATGGAGCCATTTGTATACTGGACTGATAGCTATGATTGTAGGTGAATTCAATCAATGCTAAATGATCATTCAAACTGCCTCCGAAATCAATCATGCAGGCTCTCAGCATATCCTCCACTATCTGATTAGTCCTCTCCGTCTGTCCATCAGTCTGTGGATGAAAGGCCGTACTGAAATTCAGACGTGTGCCCAAGGACTCTTGCAGTCCCTTCCAGAAATGTGAGGTGAATCTAGGGTCTCTGTCTGACACAATGCTAACTGGAATGCCATGAAGTTGAACTACTTCCTTCATATACAATGCTGCCAAGACATCGACTGTCCATTTGGATTTAATAGATAAGAAGTGAGCCGACTTTGTCAATCGGCCGACAATCACCCATATCCCGTCAAATCCACCACGAGTCCTAGGTAGACTCATAATGAAATCCATGCCGATGCTTTCCCATTTCCACTGGGGTATATCAAGTGGTTTCAACTTCCCTGCCGGTCTGAGATGCTCAGCCTTGACCTGCTGACACACTAAGCATCTGCTCACAAAATCTGCCACTTCCTTTTTCATGTTTGGCCACCAGAAGGATCTTTTCAAATCCTTGAACATCTTGGTGCCTCCAGGATGAATCGTGTATCGGGATCTGTGAGCTTCTTCAAGAATCTTATTCTTGAGTTCGGCTACATCAGGTACACAAGTTCGCCCTCGGAATAACAATTGTCCATCATCAGCCATCATGAAATCCGGTCTGTTGCTCAAGTTTCCTTTGATTTCCACCAACTCAGGGTCATTGTCTTGCAAGGATTTAATTTCTATCATCAAATCAGGCTTAAGTTGGATTTGTGCAATCATCACCCGATCATTTTCTACATTAAGATCCAGGCTAGCTAATTGTTCTAGTAGCCTCCATTCTTGTAGCATGAGACTGGCCAATTTAGCCATAGGCTTCCGACTTAATGCATCTGCCACGACATTACCTTTACCCGGATGATACTCGATAGAGAAGTCGAAGTCCTTCAAATATTCCAACCATCTTCTCTGCCTCATGTTGAGTTCCTTCTGAGAAAATAAATACTTCAGACTCTTATGATCTGAAAATACTGTGAATGTTTCACCATACAAGTAATGCCTCCAAATCTTCAGAGCGAAAACAACTGCTGCAAGTTCCAAGTCATGAACGGGGTAATTTTCTTCATGCTTTCTCAGCTGCCTAGAAGAATAGGCAATCACCTTCCCATGCTGCATGAGTACACAGCCCAAGCCAATACCAGAAGCATCGGTATAGACCACGAAACCTCCGTCGCCAGAAGGTAAAGCCAATACGGGTGCAGTAGTGAGGCAATCCTTCAATGTTTGAAAGCTCCGCTGACATTCTTCGGACCATTCAAACTTATTGTCTTTGCGGGTCAATCGAGTGAGAGGTACTGCAATTTTGGAGAAGTCTTGAATAAATCTCCGATAATAGCCTGCCAGGCCTAGGAAGCTTCTCACCTCGGTCACTGTAGTAGGCCGATCCCAATTCTTTACTGCCTCCACTTTCGAAGGATCAACTGAAATACCTTCTTTGGTGATGATATGTCCTAAGAAGGACACTTCTTGCAGCTAGAAATCACATTTACTGAATTTGGCATATAGTTGATGATCTCTCAATATCTGCAATGCCATCCTCAGATGTTCGGCATGCTCTTCTTCAGTCTTGGAATAAATTAGTATGTCGTCAATGAATACCACGACCCATTGATCAAGATAAGGCCGGAATGCATTATTCATTAACTGCATGAAAGCTGCTGGTGCATTCGTTAGACCAAAAGGCATAACGACAAACTCAAAATGACCATACCTGCTGCGGAAAGCCGTTATATATATATCATCTTTCTTGATCCTCAGCTGATGATATCCTGATCGAAGGTCGATCTTAGAGAAATAATGTGCTCCCGCTATCTGGTCTAATAATTCATCGATCCTCGGCAATGGGTATTTATTTTTGATAGTAAGCTGGTTCAGTTGCCGATAATCGATGCATAACCTCATCGAACCATCCTTCTTCCTGACGAATAATACAGGAGCTCCCCAAGGTGAAGTACTCGGACGAATAAAGCCTTTCTCGAGCAATTCCATTAGCTGTTGCTTTAGTTCCCGTAGCTCCGTAGGGGACATATGGTAAGGAGCTCTAGAAACAGGAGACGTGCCAGGAACGATATCAATGGAGAAGATAACTTCCCGCTCAGGCGGAAGTCCTGGTAGTTCCTCCGGAAAGACATCGGAGAATTCTCGGACAATAGGAGTGTCCTTTATCTCAACTTGCCGCTCTGGTGTAGCATGGACAAAGGCTAGAAAAGCCTCGCAACCTCGCTTCAACAGCTTGTCGGCTCGAAGAGCCGAGATGAGTGGTAAGGGGTTATGGTGCTTAATTCCCGTAAAAGATAAACCAGAATGTCCAGTAAAAGTTACTGAGCTAGAACTGCAGTGAACACTGGCCTCATACTTGGCCAACCAATCTGCTCCAAGGATTACATCATAATCCTTCATATCCATGCAAACTAAGTCGGCTGGAAAGTTCCGTTCATCAATAATAACCTTACTAGAAGGGTAGTAATATTGAATAGCCGCTCCAGAACCAATAGGAGTTGATATAGCTAATGGAGTATTCATCATAATAGGTTCCAAAGATAATGACTTCGCAAATCTCTGAGAAATAAAAGAATGCGTTGCACCAGTGTCAAAGAGAACAAATGCAGGCTTGTCGATTATAGTAAGAGTACCTTCGACGAGTCCGCCATCATCAGAAATCCCAGTTTCATCTGCATGCAAAGCTTGAAGCCTTCCTTGCGGCTTCTTGATAACTTGAGGTTTTGCCGGTGTAGCCTGTTCCGACAGAAGAGGGCAGTCGGGGATACTGTGCTCTCTACTCCCACATCGTAAACACGCGCCTAGCTTGCGCCAGCATTCCTCCATCTTGTGACCTGGACGATCACAATACCTGCACTTGCCCTTAAATGGAACAATAGGGCCGGGTTTCATCTCTTCATTTCTCGGCATCTTACCTTTCCACGTTCCCGATCCGATCCATGAACTAGACCCACTCATGGGCCTCTTCTTGCTAGTGCCAAGTCCGGGTTTAGGAGTTGGTTGTTCCTTCCTCATGCCATTCCCACGGATCCTCTCCGTCATCTCTAGGGTATCTTCTAGAACTTGTGCCTTTCTCACCATCTCAGAATAAGCAGGGATCTCCATCGGCGCCAGTTGATTGATGTAGTGAAGCTTCAACCCGTTGAGAAATCGCTTAGCTTTCATCTTTTCGGTGGAGATAAGGTGAGTAGCATAGCGCGAAAGCCGAGAGAACTGTGCTTCATATTTGGCCACCGATAAGCTTCACTGCTTTAGAGCCGCGAACTCCGCCGCCTTCTTCTCTTATATACGATCAGAAAAATATTTGTCGTTAAAGAATTCCTCGAACTCTTCCCATGTGACTTGTTGATCGCCTAGAGTTGCCTTGACGGAATCCCACCAAGTACGCGCATCCCGCTCCAATTGGAAGGTAGAAAGAAGGACACGCTCTTGGTTGGTGCATTGCATGACTTCAAAAATTCTCCCCATTTCATTGAGCCAATTCTCGGCCTCGTCGGGGTTAGTAGAACCAGCAAATCTTGGCGGGTTCATTCTTCGAAAGTTCCGGTATAAGTCACCGGTGCCATGACCCGCTGCTCCAGCTTGAGCTACCTGATGTAACGCCTGAGTCAGGCCTTGAACCGTGCGCTGCAGGTTCCTCCATTCAGCACGTTCGGCTGCCATTTTAATTACCTACAAGTAGAGTAACTCATTTAGGGTTATTAAGATAGATAATACAACAATCGAGGTATTGCTCAACCCAAGTTTCTACCCAATCTCACCAGGTCAGTTTCTACATTTTAACAAGGTTAGGGGTCTGATGCACCTAAACATGACCAAAACTCGGTACCTGGGGGAGATAACTGATCCGAAGACCACTCGCGCAAGTGTTCGACCTTCCCGATAGGCGTAGCCTAACGTTCAGACAACACCTTTTGATATACCGGTTATTGGGATGCAAGGCAAAACCTATGACTTAGAAAAACCTAGGAATGTGAAACCTAGGGCTCTGATACCAACTAAACTGTCACGCCCCGAACAAGGCGGAAATATCGGGACGTACAGTTAGAGGCGAGCTAGTTGAAATAAAGTTGAATTACTAAACTAGATGATTAACACAAGGCAATGGAAAAGAACAAATTTATTAAACATGGAAAATCCCAATCTATTACAACATTCATCAAACTACTAAGACACTCTCAAACATAACTTCTGATGAAATCTAGTACAACTAGTACAACTCCAAAACATAACTAGAAGCAATAACAAGACGACTCCATCTATTAACTGGTACACTCAGGTGTAATCACTCTTGTCCCTCCCCATCGGTGTGGGTGTCGTCACCTGTATAGCCTGGAAAGGGGGAAACAACGGGGTGTGAGCTAACGCTCAGTAGGAGATAACAGATAGATATAAGTGGTTAACAGTTTAATTACATTTTCAAAATATCATGCTACAAAGGATAATGCAATAAAAGGATAATGATGATATAGTAAAACAAAGTTTAAAGATCTTACAAGGTCAAGAAATATAAATGAACAGAATGGTAATACTTAAAAGGAATAACAAGGACAAGAATTTACTACAGGAGATAACGATAAAGAGTTGGCCATATCAAGACGATTCAAGTCATGTCAAGCACGCATGTAATTTCATTTCAACATCCAAGTAACAACAAGTAGAGTATAGAACAGTAACGATTGGAAAGCAAAAAGTAGTAGGGAGTAGTAGAGAGTAGTGGACAGTCATAGATTTAACACATGTCATAGTACTGGTGCCAAATGCCACACCTAGTCATTCACCTCCCCGGGGGTACCCGTAGTGTTCGGGCCCTCCTCCCAGGACTAGATCGAGTCCTTAATTGTTTGCCAGGCATTGATTTCTTTGGATCAAAGATCCAACGAATCTAGACTTCCATAATTTATGGCCAAAATTCCAAGGTTTAAGCTACGTAGCAATAACAATTTCAAGTAGGAAGAAGATTCATTTCAGAATTTCAAGGTAAGCACAATCATCAAGAAGATCGATAACCAAATCACAATAAGAGTTACATATATAACTTTGTTGGAATAGATTACCACTTAATCAATGGATTTCTAAACAGGGATATTAAACATGTGAATTAATGGTAATCCCGCCGGATCAAGTTTTCCGGAGGTAACATGCTATTTAACGCCTTAGCGACTACTTGAAGTTGGGAAAGTAATCGTGCTATGTTACTGTAGTACAGCAGCTAACTAGCAAGTTGAATCAACATATTTAATCCTAATTTCAAGCCAAATTAATAAGAATTAGGTTATATATTAAGTTAAAATGCCAAAAGGAATGATTCAAGATGATAAGCTAATGAACGTGATCGCGTAAGTCGCGTAGGCACGAATAACAAGCAATTAATAGAAATTTAGTTGCATAATTAGCCAATAATTATATGAGTTTCTATTTTACTAATTATCACTAATGACATGAAAATGAATGCATTAGAACCATTACTAAGTCATTTACTGGGTAGATAAATGGTTTTGGGTGGACCGCATATCGATCGGCTGAAACGGGACTGAAATGGGGCTGAACGGGGTGCTGGGAGTTGGGCGGCTCCCTGAGGGCCGCCCATGGTCTTGGGCGGTCTGGTCTGGACCGCCCATGTGCTTGGGCGGTCTGGGCAGGGCCGCCCATCCCGGGGATGTGCGGCCAGGATAGGGCCGCCCATCCAGATGTGCGGCCAGGGGCAGGGCCGCACAAGTTATGTGGTCCAGAATGGACCGTTTATCCTGCTGGGGTGGATATGTGGTCAGTTTCTGACCGTCCAACTAGTTGTGTGGTCAGTCTGGAACCGTTTAACTCCTGACTAAGCCAGGGTTGGGTGTGGGCTGGAGTTGGACGGTCTATCGTAAGACCGCCCATCCCTGGGTGTCTCCGGTCGTCCCTTCCGCGGCCAGTGAACGCCGGGAAGATGGGGGCTTGCTAGGGTTACACAAAAATGCTAATAACTAAGGCAATTGGACTCCAATTAAGGGGCTTTTGGTATCAATGGAAAGCTAACAGGGAATACTATCTAACAGAAGTGTCAATTGCATGATTACTTGCTGTAATTAGGATTTATAACTACTGGAACACCGAAACCCTAGTTTTGGACAGGCAGTGACTAAAACTCAAAATTCTCCTAATATACTTAATGAAATTTAGAGATCTATATATGAACGGAAAGCTGACAGGATAAGGATTCCAACCATATAAGATATGCCATATGAATATTTCATTTGGTCACTCAAAATCGTGAGATAAGTCAAGTTAATGTTGCTGGAACATCGACAGGACACTCTTATGAAAACTCAAGAATTCTATGAGCATGATCAATAATAATTAGGTCTTCCAACGTCAAAATGAAGCTAACATGATGTAGATTTCATTGATATTTGGCAATTAGGTTGGGTCCATTATCACCTACCTGAATTGAAGATTGAAGATCGAAGCTAGAAATAAACCCGATCTAGAAATACCCTCTAAAGATGCCTCTAAATCTCCCTGAATACCCAATAAAAGTTGGGGCTTTTACTATCATTGGAAAGATCTCGTTGAGATGATCAAGATACTATATTCACAAGTCTTATTTGGTTAAGGGTACCTACCTTAATCGACGGATTAAAGGGCTAGAGATGAAGAACAACGAACTACCAACACCTTCCACCAAAATGACGAATACTCCCAGATCTGGACTCCTCGTCGGCTGACCCAGCTACCAAATGAAACTAGAGTCGAAGAGCTACGTTTCTATAGGTCATGGGGCTTCTGGAGCCTTCGGAGTTGGGAGTATTTGGCGTTGCAAGTTACGTGTTAGAAACGGCGCCGGAATCCTTGACTCGACCAAAGCTATGTCGGCAGCACGTTTTAGGGCTAGGTTTACCTCAAATTGATTGAGGGTAAATGTTCCTTACCTCGTGGCCTTCCATTTGCCCTTGATTTCAGATCATTTGGTTGAGTAACAAGGTCGAATTTCATGTTTTAAGTTTCGGTTAGGTAAAAGTCAAATTCGGGATTAATCCTCTAATTAGACAAGGTTACGTAATTAATTTGGGTCAAGTCCAGAAGACAAAATTGCTATAGAAATGGTCTTTTACCCAATTACTATTTTTACAGATTTTTCTAATGTAGTCGAATTTTATAGGTTCTATTTTCTAATGAATTAAATATTAATATTTCAAAATTCAAACATTAATTCATTTTAATTCAATTTTTAATTGATAAAAGCTCAATAAAACTTAATAAATAATCGGGGTATTACACAGTCGCTGCTGCCACTCTAAGAAGACCAAGAGCCTGTGCCTGCCAGGCCGATATATTCAAATACTGCAGAGCCGAGCACTTGACTGCTCAGGTGGAGAGACTGGCTTATCAGCAGAAGAGCCAGGAAAGATTGATGCTCCAACTAGAGCCACGAAGGCACGATCAAGAGGAGATGAAACAAGTGGCTCAAGACTACTTTCACTACCTTGGGAACTCCGCCCTCGGGCGGCAAAGATTATCCCGTGCCTTGGGCACCATGGATGAAGAAGAAGAAGAAACCCTTCGAGAAGTGATGCTCGGAGTCTCCTCCTCCGATTCCAATGATTATGAAGAAGGCCACAGAGCCAGGTATGGGAAAGAAGACCTGCACATGGAAGAAGCTAGAGAAAGAATATCGGTCTTTGACCGGCTCAAATACCCCGATGAGATGAGAAGGAAAGTCTACAGGCAGAAGGAAAAGATGCAGATCTTTGCCTTCAATATGGCCCGGCTTGTCAAAGGGCAGGATATGTTACCGACACAGCCAGATGAACTGCTCAGACTGGCAACCAGACCAGGTCCCGTCACAAGGAGAAGTCAGGCGGCCAAAGATAAGATGAAGACTAATGATGAAGCTTGCAGGATCACCACTATGATAGTTAATGTGGTGACAACGGAAGAGGAAGACAATCCCTTCGTTGATGATGCTGAAGGGACTTCAGAAGATCTACAGATCCCGTCAACCCTGGATCCCATGATCCAGATGATGTTTACAAGATATCAACAGGAGATCAATGCTATCAGAAGATAGCTAAATGAGAGGCATGAAGCTACACTGGTCTCCAAGAAAGCCGAGCCTGTGGGGCAGACTGCCATCTCAATAGAAATGGCTATTCCAGCTAATCCTCTTCCGGCTGCTAAGGGCAAAGCACCAAGCCAACCCGTTCTGCAGCAGACGGTAGCTCAGCCCTCTACATCTCAGACGCAGCCTACCGCGCCAGCCTTGCGCGCAACTGTGATGACAACTCCTTACGGTCAGCAACAAGCTCACTTCTCCCGGAAAACATAGATCCAGCCATAGCCCAAAAACTGATGATTGAAAAGATTGTGGAGATGAAGCTGTCTAAAAAGACTGGTGATGATGCTAGTACCTACGATGTGTACAAGGTACCATATCCTCCCCAGTATGCTGCCAAGAGACTACCTCCAGGCGTCAGTAAGCCGCCGAAGTTTGAAAATTTTAATGGCCAGGGCTCTCCCAGGGAGCACATAGCTTACTACACCACAATCATGGGTGACTTGGCAGCTGATGAAGCTTATCTGCTTAAGTTCTTCGGCTCATCCCTCACCGGGATAGCCTTTGAATGGTATTCAAGCCTGCCGGCTGGGTCAGTGGCCGATTGGCCTGATATGCAAAGAAAGTTTCGCGATAGATTTCACGTCACGGAAAGAGAAATTACAATAGCAGAACTATATGCAACCAGGCAAAAGCAAGATGAAACAGCACTGGACTACATCAAAAGGTGGAGGAACTTAGCTATGAGATGCAGAAGACCTCCTCATCAAGAAGATGCAGTGCAAATATGTAAGCAGAGCCTCAGGAGAGTGGTACTGGAAAAGATGATTGGTGCAGATGTCAGAACATTTGACCGGCTGAATAATATAGTGGCGGAGGTCGAGACGTTCCTGTCTAAGCGTCCGACGGCCAATGCTCCAGCTGTGCCGAAAGGGAAATCTAATGATCGACGACCATCGCACTCTGAGGCTAACACCGTCGATTTCAGAACCTTCGAGCAACAGAAAGGGAAGAAGGGGGCAGATGAAGCTCCCCCACCAGCAGACACCGTAGAAAGAAAAGATAAGGTCTCTCTGAGAAACAAAATGAGAAAGCCGTACTCTTTCCCGAAAGATAAGACAGCCGCACTATTCAACTCGGCATACAAGTTCAACAAGGTAACATTGCCTGAACCAAAGAGACCCGAGGACGCGGCAAAGAAAGGTGATCCACTGTTCTGTCCATATCACCGTGCGCTGGGGCACGCAATTGAAGATTGCTACGTCTTCAAAGATATTATGGAAGGCATGGTCAAAAAGGGCGAGCTACAACTGGGAGATTACCAGGTAGAGCCACCTCGTCCACATGAGCCTCTGGCATTAAAAATGGCCTACAATATGATTTCGATCTACCAACAGCTGCCTAAGGAAGCCGTCAAGGAGTGCACCAGGCATACTTATGAAGCTTGCTTCCTCACCCCACTGAAGGATCAGGAAGGATGGCAGATGAAACCCATAAAGAACAGAAAGAAGACTCCCGCAGCCAATACCAATGGAGCAGTTATCCGCGGTGTCACACCAAGGCCCGAACCACCTCCAGTAAAGCCAGTATGGCGCACAGCTGAGACAGAGCCAGTCATCCGGATCCCCACTCATAATCAGAGAAGACAAGTCCCCCTACCTGCACATAAGGAAGTAAGTCCTGTAGCCAGGCGTTTACAGCAGTATATTAATGGGCTCGATGAATATGAACAGAAGAAGCCCAGGCACCTGCTGGTGAAAGACTGCATACTCTGGGAACAGCTCGAAGAATTGAAAATTAAAGAGCAGTCAGAGGCAGAACAAGAAAAGGCTGAGACTGAACCCTTCTGGGGGCAGGGGCCGATAAAGCCAAATGCCCAGAAAAAGAAGAGACGGCCCAAGTCCAAGAAGGGAAAGAGGGTCGTGACAGTACAATGTAACACCCTGTCGGCACTCTTTACCTCGCTCGGGGAGAATGATGAGGATGAAACATCAAATGCCCCGCTAGAGGCCAACCATGCCAAGGCCTCAACCTCAGCACATGCAACACGCTCCGGAAGAAGGTGGGGGTGCCCACCGCCAGCTAATCATAACATTATGTTCAGAGGGGAACAACCCTACCAGATTCCTGAACCAGAGGTGCGGGGTGTCCAGATTCCTCCCCCTGCCAGCTTATACCAGGAAGAGAAGAAGGGAGGTCAAATTCCAACATTTCTGGAATTTCTATCCAGTCTGGAAAATGGGCAGTCGATACAGGCTGGGCCAGATAAAGGCAAGAGACCTCAGCAGTCGGCATCTGTAGCCCGCAAGCAGAATGAGAAAGAGGAGGATAACTCTCCGACAGCACCAGGGGCCGTTGCTATAGAAGAAGCCCCCCCAATAAATCAGTCCAGAGGTTGAAACCAGCACTGGTCAACAGAGGCCACGGGCACCACATGAACCTCCAAAGCCCTGATGGGCAGAGGAAATGAGACTGTCTAATGTCAGGGTGGGCAGCCGGATTATAAAATGCTAAAGAAGCTCCCTACCAGATTCTCCATCTGGGAGATCCTCTCTCTGAGTGAAGAGGCTCGCCAAGCAATTATTGATGCCTTGCAGTCGCCGGCACAATATGAAGCACTCTTGACAGAAGTAAATTCTGGGCCGTCAGTCACATTCACAGAAGACGACATGCTGATTCCGAATTCCAGCCATAACAGACCGCTATATATGAGGGGCTCCCTGAATTGTCAGCCGCTGAACAGGATACTGATAGATCCCGGGGCTGCCGTGAACATTCTCCCATACCGCATCTACCAAAAATATTACTTTGATCTTCAGCTTACCAAGGTCAGAGACATGAAAATTGCGGGATTCAACCAGAAATGTGAGACGCCCCTTGGGGTGGTTAACCTCACATTGGGGGACCTCACTACCGTGGTACGATTCTATGTAATCGACTCCAACACCACATATAAGGCCCTGTTGGGGAGACCGTGGCTGCATGAATATCAAATAGTGCCATCCACGCTACATCAGTGCATCAAATACTGCCATGAAGGAAAAGAAGAGAGGGTGTTTGCGGATCTACATCCCTTCGAAGTATTCGAGTGTCATATGCTCGATGCATCCTACTACACCGAGGTGTCGCAAAAGTGTGAAGAGAAAGAGGCTGTGGTCAGCCAGAAAAAGCCGGCGACGAAGGCAAGAAACTGGTCTCCCCCGCCACCAAAGGGCTATATTAAAAAGCATGAGGTATCTCACATCTCTTATGCTGGTGACTTTGCTCGGATCACCCCTCCTAGCATTCACCCGGATGATATCGATGAAAAAATGAAAGAAAAGTACACACAAGTGAAGGTTTCGCAGGGTTTAGTTAAGCCCATCGCCAGCCTAGAGTACCAGACGGTGCTACCACTGAAGACTATGGAAATCCCTCGCTTCTGCGAGCCTCCTACCATATTCTACACCGGGGAGTCAGTCGAGGAAGATGATCAAGACTGCATGGTCCCTGAAGAGGCTGCAAACTGGATGGTGCCGATTACAGGCTTGGTTTATACTACCTAATGAGTTTCGCATATGTTCTCTAAGATGCAAATGCCGTCATTACAGCCTGCTTTCCAGAAAAGGGCGTTCAAGGAGCTATGGGATCCGCCTCGGGATAATAGAGAACTGAGGAAGATCACTCAGCACCCGGGATTGGGTTATACCCTTCAAGAATACTATGAAGCTGAGGTGGACGTCATCTCTGTCTCCTACTAGCATGAAGACCCTCCCGAGGTGGGATATGACAAGTACCCCTCGAAAGATGAAGAAATCATTTATCAATCCACCCAGACAGTCAGCCGGAGACGGGGACGTCTGATGAGGCAAAGAAAGATTGGTGCTGGGACGACCTACCTTACAAAGAGGATCTGTTCCATGCTGAAGCAAAGTTTGACACGGGAACCCCGGATGAAGACCAAGTAGCCAAAGAGCTGAGGGAATGCCTGGAGTTTGAGCGCATCCTGGAAGAAGTCCGGGCTCTACAGAATGATGATCTCTCAAAGGAGTCTGCATCAGAAGAGCCTCTAAGGGCGGAAGACTCCATCTTTGAGTTTCCTGCTGATCCAGTTACATCCTCGGGGCAGACTGAACAGAATACAACAATATTGGCCGTATATGATGAGCCAGCACCCGCTGATAACCAGTATGATGAAACAGAGAATCATGAAACTGAAGAAGATTATGTCCCGGGAGGCTTCATTGACCTGCAAGAAGCCCCGCCCGAGGTAGAAGATGGAGGTCAGGCCACCGTCGATGAGCTTGTGGAAATAAATCTGGGGACTGAAGATGAGCCAAGGCCGACATTCCTCAGCGCACTGCTGGAGCCAGCTGCCAGGGAACAGTATGTACAGTTCTTGAAAGAATTCTGAGACTGCTTTGCATGGACATATGATGAAATGCCAGGACTGAGTTCTGATGTGGCACAGCACCGGTTGGCCATAAACCCAGAGGCTAGCCCTGTAAAGCAGCCTTCCAGGAGAATGCGCCCTAAATTAATAAATCAGATTAACAAAGAGGTTGACAAGCTGATTGGTGTAGGCTTTGTTGAAGAAAATCAGTATACCACATGGTTAGCCAACATAGTGCCCGTAAAGAAGAAGAATGGGCAGATTAGAATATGTGTTGATTTCCGGGACCTTAATAAGGCTTGCCCGAAAGATGACTTTCCAGTGCCAATCACTGAAGTGATGATCGATGCGACTACTGGTCATGAGGCTCTATCATTTATGGATGGGTCATCCGGATACAACCAAATCTGGATTGCTGAGGAAGACAGAGTGCACACTGCATTCCGTACCCCGAAGGGGATATTCCACTACAAAAGGATGCCGTTTGGCTCAAGAATGACGGCGCTACCTATCAAAGAGCTATGACCAAGATCTTTGATGATTTGCTCTTCAAGAAAGTAGAGTGCTACATTGATGATTTGGTAGTAAAAACTAGCAGAAGAGAAAACCATTTGCAAGACCTGAGGGTAGTGTTCCAGAGGCTGCGCAAATATGAGCTCAAGATGAATCCTATGAAGTGCACCTTCGGCGTGTCCAGTGGAAAATTCCTCGGGTTTATTGTCCGTCATAGGGGCATTGAAATTGATCCATCCAAGATTAAGGCTATCCAGGAGCTCCCTCCACCGAGGAATCTGCCCGAGCTGAGATCTCTGCAAGGGCGTCTGGCCTATATCCGACGATTTATATCAAATCTGTCGGGAAGATGCCACCCCTTTCACAAGCTCATGATGAAAGATGTGCCGTTCCTCTGGGCCGATGGCTGTCAGGAAGCCTTTGATAATCTGAAAGAATATCTCAAGACCCCTCCGGTGCTGGGGGCACAAATTAAGGGCAGGCCCTTGATACTGTATATCGCAGCCACATACTGTTCCCTGGGGGAAATGCTGGCACAGATAAATGAAGAAGGCAAAGAACAAGCCTTGTACTACCTAAGTAGGAGGCTGATTAGAACTGAAGAAAGATACAGCTACATAGAAAAGACCTGCTTGGCACTAGTCTTTGCTGTCAAAAAGCTCCGACACTCTATGTTGTCACATGAAGTCAGATTGATATCTGCAGTAGATCCGCTCAAATATATATTGACTCAGCCAGTACTGAAGGGCCGGTTGGGCAAATGGGCAGTGATCCTGATGGAATTCGATATTACCTATACACCCCAGAGGGCGATAAAAGGACAGGCCGTGGCTGACTTCTTCGCAGAGCATCCTGTGCCGGAAAATGATATGCTAGGGACTGAGTTACCCGATGATGAAACACTCGAGGCCTGCCAGGCTCAGTCAGTTATGTGGCAACTATTCTTTGATGGAGCATCTAGAACAGAGACAGACTCCGATGGAAAGACCAGAATACGGGCTGGAGCCGGTATTGTGCTGAAATCACCAGAGGGGGAGGTCGTGCATACTTCCTGTTCTATAAACAAGCCCTGCACCAATAATGAGGCCGAGTATGAAGCTTTGATAATCGGGCTATATGTCAGCCTCAACATGGGTATCCAAATGCTTCAAGTATTCGGGGATTCGATGTTGATAATAAAATAGATCCAAGGGGAGTTCGAAGTGCAGAAGCCAGAACTGAATCCCTACCACCAAAAAGCTGTGCGCCTCATGGTAAAATTCTACCATATTGAGCTCAAGCATGTGGGCCGTGGACACAATGCCCAGGCTGATGCACTGGCAAAGCTGGCCAGCTCACTAGCAGTCCCGCCAAATAAGACACTGAACATTGTCGTTATGAACCGGCGGCAAGTCCCCAGTATGCTAGAGGGGTGCCCCGAAGAAGACAAAGTTGCCACCATCAGCACAGAACAAGCGTCTGATTGGAGACAGCACCTGCTACAGTGATTTCTACACCAACAACTGCCGCAGATAAGAGAAGAAAAGATGAAACTCCTAAGAATCAAAGACTCTTATGAACTCAGGAATGGATATTTGTTCCGAATAATGGCAGATGCACGCAAGAAGATTCTACTCCGCTGTCTGTCCACTGAGGAAGCATGGCAAGCGATGAAAGAAACACATGCTGGGACAGCAGGTGCCCACCAGGCTGGTCCCAAGATGAAGATAGAAATCAAGAAGCTGGGCTACTATTGGCCCACCATGTTTGAAGACTGCTATACATTTGCAAAATCATGCCAGAAATGCCAGGAGCATGCTACTGTGCCTAGGAGGCCTCCTACGACTCTGCACCCCACAATTCCCAATTGGCCGTTTGCGCAATGGGGAACTGATGTAGTCGGGCCACTACCGACTTCCTCGGCCGGACATAAGTACATACTGGCCATAACAGATTACTTCTCCCGATGGGCGGAGGCTATAGCATTAAGAGAAGTGACTGGCGAATTGGTCGCCAGATTCATCAAACAGAACATTATCTTCTGGTTCGGGATCCCCAGCCGAATAATATCCGACAATGGAAGTCATTTCAGAAATCAGAAGGTCTATCGGCTTGCTGAGAAATATAAGATCGAATGGAGGACCTCCACTCCTTACAATCCACAGGCAAACGGATTGGCAGAAGCTTTTAACAAGACTCTCTGCACCTTGCTGGCCAAGGTCGTCAGTTCTAATAAGAAGGACTGGGAAGAGAAAATGTATGAAGCTCTGTGGGCATACCGCACCATCTTCAAGACACCTACAGGGTGCTCACCATACTCGCTGGTATACGGTTCAGAGGCAGTGGTTCCGCTAGAGCTGGAAGTTCCGTCACTCAGAGTGGCAGTCCAATATGGCCTGGCCCGTGGCGAACAGACCAATGCAGAAAGAAGACTAGAAGAGCTGGCTGAATTGGAAGGGAAGCGCCTCCGAGCTCAGAAGAGTATCCAAATGTATCAGGCCCGCATAGCCACTGCATTCAACAAACTCGTAAAACGATGAGAATTCAAGAAAGGCAACCTCGTCATGGTCAAGAAAAAAGAAGTCATGGCGTCCAACCCAAAAGGAAAGCTGAATGCTAATTGGGAAGGTCCTTATGTGATACAGAGGGTCTACGAAGGAGGGGCCTACGTGGTTGTTAACCATCGAGGGGAAATCCAATTCTCACCACTCAACAGAAGACATCTAAAGCTATATCATACAGCACAACCGACATTCCCCGAGTAATCGGGCAAAATCTACCCTTTCCTTGGTCTAGCGACACTCCGCCCTAGCCGAGCTGCCCTTTCCTTGGTCTAGCAGCATTCCGCCCTAACCAAGCTACCCTTTCCTTGGGCTAGTGGTACTCCACCCTAGCCAGGCTACACCCTTTTCCCGGTCTAGCAGCACTCCGCCCTAACCGAGCTACCCTTTCCTTGGCCTAGCGGCACTCCGCCCTAGCCAAGCTACACCCTTTTCTTGGTATAGCGGCACTCCGCCCTAACCAAGCTACCATTTCTTGGTCTAGCGGCATTCCGCCCTAACCGAGCTACCCTTTTCTTGGTCTAACGGCACTCCGCCCTAGCCAAGCTACACCCTTTCTTGGTCTAGTGGCACTCCGCCCTAACCGAGCTACCCTTTCCTTGGTCTAGTGGTACTCCGCCCTAGCCGAGCTGCCCTTTCCTTGGTCTAGTGGTACTCCGCCCTAGCCAAGCTACACCCTTCCTTGGTCTAGCGGCACTCCGCCCTAACCAAGCTACCCTTTCCTTGGTCTAGTGATACTCCGCCCTAGCCAGGCTACACCCTTTTCCTTGGTCTAGCGGCATTCCGCCCTAACCAAGCTACCCTTTCCTTGGTCTAGTGGTACTCCGCCGTAGTCAGGCTACACCCTTTTCTCGGTCTAGCGGCACTCCGCCCTAACCGAGCTACCCTTTCCTTGGTCAAGTGGTACTCCGCCCTAACCAAGCTACCCCTGTCCTTGGTCTAGCGGCACTCCGCCCTAGCCAAGCTACACCCTTCTCTTGGTATAGCGACACTCCGCCCTAGCCAAGCTGCACCCATTTTCCGGTCTAGCGGCGCTCCGCCCTAACCAAGCTACCCTCATCTTGAGCTGGTGGCATTCCGACCTGTCACCCTCTAAAAAAAAGAGAGAGAGAGAAAAAACAAAAAGAAAGTAAAAAAAAATGGGGTTAAAAATAGAGATACCCCGCCAGACTTGCTCCTATATTAGGGACAAGTGCAAAAATGGCCTAAAACCCAACTGTGGTGAAAACCCGAAAGGGCACTGCATGCAAAATCGGGTACCCCGCCACGTGAAAACCCGAAAGGGCACGTGGGCAAAAGCAAGAGGGGGCTGGCTCCGGCGAAAACCCGAAAGGGCGCTTGGGTCGGTAATGTGGTGATTCCAAAGAAAGCCTCACCTCCCACCATAAAACTCCTCGTCGATCGACCAGCGCCTTGCCCGATCAACGATTAAACCCATCCGGAATGGACCTTACGTCTATTCTATTGAAGCCTTCATGTCTTGCTCAAGAAAAATCTTCCTCAATAATAAGCCCACCTCGGGATAGACCTTCCGTCTGTTCTGATAAAACACTTTCACTTGTTTCTGTCTAAGACCCACCACAATGAAACCTGTCCAGTTTAGACCTTACGTCTATCCCAATGAAACCTATGAAATCCTTGCATTGGTATAAACCCAATACTAATGATGAAACCTGATACTGATCGACCGGCACACTGCCCGATCAGCGATGAAACCTTGTCCAGCTTAGACCTTACGTCTATTCCGACTAGATCTACAGGTCTATTTACGGCCCGCCGTGATGAAACCTGCTGTTGATCGATTGGCACACTGCCCGATCTATGATGAAACCTATCTGGTTTAGGCCTTCCATCTATCATGATGAAATCCATGAACTCCTTGCATTGGTATAAATCCAATACCGATGATGAAACCCGCCATTGATCGATTGGCACCTCGCCTAATATCAATGATAAAACCCTACCCAGTTTAGACCCTACGTCTATCCTGATGAAGCATATGAAATCCTTGCATTGGGATGAGCTAATACCAATGATGAGACCCGTTATCGATCGATTGGCACGCTGCCTGATCGACGCTAAAATCCATCCAGGGTGGGCCTTCCGTCCGCTCTGACATAGCACAACACTGCTCTTTGAATCGATTCAGACCCTCCGTCTGGATAGATCATGAAACTCCATTCCTTTGCGTTAATGTTAAACCCCACATTAACGATGAAACTCATATTTTCAGCAAACGGCCTCGTGCCCGAGCTGCTATCTATATCCTCTAAATCAATTCGGACCTTTCGTCTGGATAGATCATGAAACCCTACTTCCCTTTGCATTGATGTTGACACCCACATCAATGATCGTGTGTCCACAATAAACATATGGCGCCATGGTCCATAGGATGAAAGTTCTGGTCCTAGAAAAGACAATGAAAAAGAAAAGAGAAAGAAAACGATAAAAAAATACATATATAGAAATGGGGTTGAAAATAGAGATACCCCGCCAGACTTGTTCAGGCATTCTGGACAAGGGCAAAAATGGCTAAAACCCAACTGTGGTGAAAACCCGAAAGGGCACTGCAGGCAAAATCAGGTACCCCGCCACGTGAAAATCCGAAAGGATGCGTGGGCAAAAGCAAGAGGGGGCTGACTCCGGCGAAAACCCGAAAGGGCGCTTGGGTCGGTAATGTGGTAATTCAGAAGTTCCATGCCAACCGGCACGTTGCCTTCACCTCCCCTTCACTGATGAGGCCTTCCGTCGGTCATCTGGCTCTATGCCCCGCCGATGATAAAGCCTTTCCGGGGTAGATCTTACGTCTACCCTGATGAAATCTACATACCCTCTTTCACATGTCCCACCAACAATAAAACCCGTCACCATTCTGATAAAGCCTGGCCAGTTCAGACCTTACGTCTGTCCTGATCAAACTCCTAAAACCTTCCCTTGATCGATCGGCTCCTTGCCCAGTCAACGATGAAACTCTACCAGGATAGACCCTACGCCTATCCTGATGAAACCTACGTATTTCTTGGCAAAGTCCCACCCGCCATAAAACCTGCTGGAATAGACCTTACGTCTGTCCTGACGAGACCTACACCTCTACATACGTCCCACCGTTGATCGACCGGCACCTCGCCCGAGCAATGATGAAATCCTCTGTCCGGTTTAGACCTTACGTCTATACTGATGAAACCTATGAAACTCTTTGCGTCGATATAAGCCCCATATCGACGATGAAACCAACCACTGATCGACTGGCACCTCGCCCGATCAGTGATGAAACCATGTCCGATTAAAACCCTGCCAGTTTAGGCCTTTTGTCTATTCTGATGAAACTTATAACACTTTCTTTGCATCGATATAAACCCAATATCGATGATGAAACTAGCTATTGATCGATCGGCACCTCACCCGATCAATGATGGGATCCTACCCAGTTCAGACCCTACGTCTGTCCTGATGAAAACCACGTACCCTTCAATGTCCCGCCTGTGATAACCTCTACCCAGTCTAGACCTTACATCTACTCTGATGAAACCTGTAAAACTCCTTTGCATCGATATAAACCCAATATCGATGATGAAATCATGTACTGGTTGATTGGCACATTGCCCCGACTAGCTTTGAAACCTGCCCGGGGTGGACCATTCACCCGTTCCGGATAGTGCTCTGAGCCTCTTCGTTCACATTCCTACAAACCTTCTTCCTTGCGGCACGTATGGCCAAGAAGGACGTTTGCTACCACCACCAGAATTCGGTTTAAAGCACCCCCCCGGAGGCCGTCACGCGGTGGAGCGAGTTCCCCATCCTTTCTCTGAAGGGGTGGACGCTCTCCTGCTAGGTACGGGCTATCCCCATAGGGACCGCTGAAACCGCTGCCAAATCGCCGTGAAATATTGATGGTGCGATAAGTTAAGAACAAACCACATATGAGACTGGTGTAAAGATTCCTTTCCATTGAATAAAAAAAAGGGAATACAAGAAGGGCCCCTAAGGGGGAATTGTATTACAAAAAGGGGGAAATAGATATTCACGGGCGCCGGAATATGTCTTCGAAGGCCAGAAGCCCTACATGCGGGGCAGCCCCCATCTCATGAAGTCGAGCCTCCTCCTCTTGTAGCCGAGCAGACTCATCTTGAAAGGGTGCCACCTGCCCCTCCAACAGAACTACTTCCTTCGCAAGCTGCGGCCGAGAAGTTGTTGTCTGCGGCAGTTCAGCCCGGAGGTCAAACAGTTCAGCCTCCAGGATGGTTATCCGGCTGCGCACGAACTGCTCCCGCTGCGCCAGAGACTGCAGCTGGCATTGGTGCTCCTGAAGAACAGAGTCCGTCTTCTCTAGCTCATATTTGCACTCCTTCCTTTGCAACTTCAAAGCTGCCAGTTTGTCAGACATAATATGTGCCAAGAAGTTCCGGTGATGTATGAACTTTAACAACAATAGAACCCGCTGGGCCCATATTTCCATGGGATAGCCCATCGCCTGTAGACCAACAGTGAAACTGTCACGCCCCGAGAGCGGAAGATACCCGAGATGCGTGACGAGTTTATATCAATCATGTCAATCAGAGTAGTAGTGTATTAGACACAAAGACAGAGATGCGCAAAAGTAAAGATAACCCAATCCATTTATTTCTTCATAATAAATAGTCTATTACAAACCCAATACTCTATTCAAAAAGAAAAGTACACATTGGACTCAAGAAATATATAAAAGACTAGATGACACTTGGAAAAACTCTAGCTCTTTCACTCTTGATTCTCCCCATCCGATTGACTTCCCTCATCGTCGGACCTACCTGAAACGTAAGGGAAACACGGAGTGAGCGAATGCTCAGTAGGAAATTATATCTCAGGAACTAGCAAAGGGGTTTAAGTAATTACATCTTTCATGAATGCACTATAGCTATGCATGCTCGCATAAAACGACAAGATAGAAAGAGAATATAACGATAAGGTAACAAGGAGAACTAGTCATGAACTTTCAAGAACTTATATCGAATGATATCAAGATATTCAAGCAAGTATTTTATCATGTCAAGATGAAATTTGGCTATCACGTTCAAGTACGCAAGTAATTACCCTTTTTCGGGCCACGCAAGTCATGTAATATCAAGTTAAGTACAAGATTTGTGGAATGTTCAATCAAGCTAGTCATGCACTTCGGTATAATACCAATACCGTGATCAATCAACTCCCATGGGCACAAGTACTTTCGGGTGCTCCTCCCAGGACCAGATCGGGCCCTATATGCGCAGGCATTAGTCATGTACTTTAAACATCCACATTTTTGTGTATAGCCATCATGGAATTTCAATAAGTAAGCTTGTAGTCATGAAAGACAACTTTGAGAGATTAGAGTCCAAAAAATATGACTTTTGACACCAATAGGCGATAATAACGGTACAATCACGATTGTCGATAAAACTAGGTGGAGTTGGTTCCCTTAACTCGGGTACCATGATAAGTAAGTAGAGACACTCTTTTATATAGAATTGAGGTCCATATGAATAGCACCTCAATGGCAAGACGTCCTCATTCTTAATATAGAATTGAGGTTCACAAGAACATCAAGTTTAATATAGAATTGGGGTCTACAAGAACATCATAACAATGTTGATATAGAATTGGGGTTCACAAGAACATCATAATAACGGCATATTCTTCCCCGTTCCTTAAGATAATTCTCATATCACACCCATGGCATGACATGAGGGCCGGTATCACCATATTCCTATAGAGGGACATGGCAAAGATTGTGTAAGGGGTTTTTATGGTACAACCAGCTCAGTCGGCCTTGAGAGAATCCAAGGCGGCGAGGAGTCTTACGGAGGTCTCTATGACTAACTCGCTAGTCCAAAGGAACGGAATGTCCGATGGAGAGCTTGTATGTCAATGAGAATTGAGTGTGTAATGCGATAAATCATCGTAGAAAATATGGGACTATACTCACGGAGTGGAGTAAGAGTGCCTATATATAAATATATGTAATGAATCCCTCGGATAACAGTAATCAGGAAAAATCAGTAATGCAGAAAGTAGCGACTTTGGTAAAGTCGTTTTTCATGTAATTAACGCCTTAATCAGGGGCGTTTATATTATATTTGACGACGTGTGCAACAGTCGTCCTTTCAATATTCCTAGTTTTGCAGAATATTATAAATCTGGAATTTTTAATGAAACGCGCCCTGGACAGGGTCGTTAGTTTACAGAAGGCGCCCTGGTATGGGGCGTCAGTTAAATAAAAGACGACCTGGACAAGGTCGTTAATTCACAAGTTCACAAGTTTTGAGATAATGAAATTTCAGGAAAACATGATATATGGTCAGTACCATAAGAAATAGCAGGATTACAAGAGATTGACCATGCATTAATTTAGAATCATGTTTGCATTGATTTATAATTTTTAAACATGGTGTTTATTAATTTAAGAGAAATTGACGTCCGTGTGCAGGGCGTCAAATATTAAATTGATGACCTAGTCATGGTCGTGTCTTTTAATGTAGCGTCCTTGATAAGGGCGTCTATTTCAAAACTCTTTAGAAACTAACCGAAACGCATGAAATCTATATGCAGGTATTAACGGATGATGTTATAAATATTAATATGCTAGTTTGGGCTACAATCCCTGAGAAAATCCTACCTTGGGAAATAATCTGGATGGAGAAACGTGAAGAGATTGATAAGAAGAACAGAGACTCCTGAACTAGATGGAACTGCTACTGAACGATGGCTTTGATGAAAAGAACGTAGATGAAGAACACTTCGTTTCTTCAGGTAGAGAGCTTTTCCTACAGAGGAATATATATATATACGAAACATCAGTATTTTTCTTCATAATACTTGACTGAAGGTAGAGGAAAGAAGCTTTCCTTTTGTTCTTCACAACGTTAATCTTCTTAACCTGTAAGAAGAGAATAAGAATCAGTGATTCTTCATGAATCGAAGGAAGAGAAGGCATACTGTTCGTTACATACCTTTGAAGAATTCGAACGCCAAATAGCGTACGAGGGTTAAACAGGAGAGTATTTATAAGATTTTTGGGGTCCTATTAGGGCTAGAGTTTGATTGGAAGTAATACTTCCATGATAGAGTCCTTACTACTTTCGAACTCTTTCCCATAGTTATCAACTTACCCTGGATAAGTTCCCGGTTCGAACGAAACTGGAATGGAATTAATGCCTTATGCTAGGGCGTCAAATTTTAAATTGACGCCTTGGCGCGCGTCGTTTCTTGTGGAAACGCGTCCAAGCAAAGGGCGTTACAATTTCTTGCCTTTTTATGTAATTTTGGTTGTTTAAGATTTGACGCCTTGAAATGTGGGCGTCCTTTCTCAAAAACACGCCTTAGGTGAGGGCGTTTCTTGTCAAGTAGCGCCTTTATCTACGGCGTTATTTTCATCAGGGCTTTGTTCTTCTTGTTTCAACCTTTTTCATTTGTTCACTTAATCTTTTAGTTTATTTAAATTTATCTAAATTTATTTCTTTTAATTTTATACGGGTTGCTACACCCTCCCCCACTTAAAAGAATTTGGTCCCCAAATTCATAGCATATATTTACATATGGAGAGTGTAGAGTTCATACCTTCTAAAATAATTCTGGAAATCGCTTCCTCATAGATTCCTCGGTCTCCCATGTGGCTTCACGTTCTGAATTCTTATTCCATTATACTTTTAGCATGGGAATAACCTTATTCCTTAGGGTTCGTACTTCTCGATCTAGTATTCTTATGGGCTTCTGCTCGTATGTGAGATCTTTCCGGATTACTAGATTTCCATGCTCAATAATATGTGATGGATCATGTACATACTTCTTCAACATAGATATGTGGAATACATTATGTACTTCAGACAGTTGAGGTGGCAATGCGATGCGATAAGCAACCTCGCCAACTCTTTCTAGTATCTCAAAGGTCCGATAAATCTTGGTGTAAGCTTGCCCTTAACACCAAATCTTCGTATTCCACGTCCAGGCGATATCTTGAGAAATACATGATCTCCAACTTGGAATTCAAGATCTCTTCTTCTCGTGTCGGCATAAGCTTTTTGTCTAGACTGAGCAACTTGTAGTCTTTCTCTGATCAATTGTATCTTCTCGGTAGTGTCCCTTACCATGTCTGGACCTGACAGTTGTTTCTCTCCAACTTCGTCCCAGCATAAGGGTGATCGGCAACTCCTTCCGTATAAGGCTTCAAAAGGTGCCATTTGTATACTTGCCTGGTAGCTATTATTGTATGCAAATTCGACCAGAGGCAAGTGATCATGCCAGTTTCCACCAAAATCAGTAATGCATGCTCTTAGCATATCCTCGACTACTTGATTGGTTCTCTCGGTCTGACCATCCATTTGAGGATGAAAAGCTGTACTAAAGCTAAGTCTCGTCCCCAACGACTGTTGTAGTCCTTTCCAAAAATGAGAAGTAAAACGGGGATCTCTGTCAGACACGATTGAAACAGGAATACCATGTAATCTGACTATTTTCTTGATGTATAGTGCAGCTAAGACATCAACTGACCATCGACTCTTGATTGGCAAGAAATGCGCTGATTTAGTCAATCGGTCAATGATAACCCATATTCCAGCATGTCCTCTTTTTGATTTAGATAAACCCATGATGAAATCCATACCAATATCCTCCCACTTCCATTTACGGATATCTAAAGGATGTAGTTTTCCAGCAGGCTTTTGGTGTTCCGCCTTGACTTGTTGGCATGTGAGACAGCGTGATACGTAGTCCGCTATTTCTCTTTTCATGTTGGGCCACCAAAAATTTCTTTTTACATCTTGGTACATTTTGGTAGATCCTGGATGAATCGCCTGTAATAGCCGGCAAGACCTAAGAAACTTCGGATCTCGCTAGCATTGGTCGGTCTTTCCCAGTTCCTTACAGCTTCAACCTTTGATGGGTCTACAGACAAGCCATCCTTTGATATAACATGTCCGAGAAAAGTCACTTCTTCCAACCAGAATTCACACTTGCTAAGTTTTACATATAATTGGTTTGTCCTCAATATTTGTAATGCAATCCTCAAATGTTCCTCATGTTCTTCCTTGGTCTTGGAATAAATCAATATATCATCAATAAAGACCACCACGAATTGATCCAAATAAGGCCTGAATATACTATTCATTAACTGCATAAAGGCAGCAGGGGCATTCGTTAGTCCGAAAGGCATAACAACAAATTCATAATGGCCATACCTGCTTCTGAATGCGGTTTTATGAATATCCTCGTCCTTGATTCTTAGTTGGTGATATCCTGACCTAAGATCAATTTTGGAAAAGTACTTGGATCCTGAAATTTGATCAAACAATTCATCGATTCTCGGCAGTGGATACTTGTTCTTGATAGTGAGATGATTCAACTGTCGATAGTCGATGCATAACCTCATGGATCCATCTTTCTTCTTTACAAATAATACAGGCGCTCCCCACGGGGAAGTACTTGGTCTAATGAATCTTTTCTTAATGAGTTCCATCAATTGCTCCTTTAACTCCTTGAGTTCAGCAGGTGACATCCTATAAGGTGCCTTTGAAATCGGACCAGCACCAGGGACTAAGTCAATGGTGAAGGCCACTTCTCTTTGTGGGGGTAATCCCGGCAAATCTTCCGGAAACACGTCCGGAAATTCCTGCACCACTGGAATGTCTTCTAGCTTAGCTTCCTTAGCTTCTTTAACTGTGACAAAGGCAAGGAAAGATGTACATCCTTTCCTGATGAGCTTGCTAGCTCGGAGAGCTGAAATAAGAGGGGATCTGCTCCGACCCTTGGGGCTAGTAAAGATTAGTTCTAGAAATTCCTTGAATGTAACCTTGCTATTGCGGCAATCAACCGTTGCCTGATACTTGGATAACCAATCTGCTCCTAGTATAACATCATACTCTTTCAGATCTAAACATATGAGATCAATAGGGATATTTCTACCCTGAACCAATACTTCGCAGTTTTGGTAATGATGTGTAATATCAGTCTCATCACCCAGAGGCGTAGACAAAACTAACTTTATCCATTCCGGTTCTAGGGGTAATGGGTCAGCAAACTTCTTAGAAATAAGAGAATGTGATGCACCAGTATCAATTAAGACATATGCATTCTTGGAACAAACTTTCAATGTACCTTCCACTAAGCCGCCTTCTTCTTCTTGCTCAGTCTCCTTGATTGCATGAAGACGAGCAGTCTTGGTTACCGGGCACTTTCCGTCATCGGCTTGGTTATTTAGTAGTGGGCAATCGGGAATCCGATGCTCACGACTCCCACAACGGAGACATGCTCCAAGTTTCCTCCAGCATTCTTCTGCTCTATGACCTGCTTTATCACAATGTTTTTACACTATATTTGAAGAGGTAGTGGTGATAGAGAAGGGCTTGGTCTTCTTGAACTTTTGGTCTTGTGAGGATGCTCCTCCATTGCTAGGCCTTTTCTTGAAGTTGGGTTTAAAGGAACCCGATCCTATAACTTGTTCCTTCATATCCTTACCATGAATCCTATCAGACAGTTCCGTGGCATCTTCTAATAGTTGAGCTCGGCGTACTATCTCCGAGTAGACTTGAATGTCCATCGGCGCCCGTTGGGTAATAGCTTGGGGCCTGAGCCCATTAAGAAACCTCCTAGCTTTCATTTTCTCGGTGCTAACTAGATGCTTAGCATACCGAGATAATCTAGAGAATTGGGCCTCATACTCGGCCACTGACAAAGACCGTTGCTTTAATGCAGTAAATTCTGCAGCCTTCTTTTTCTGAACTCGGTCCGAGAAATATTTTGCGTTGAAGTGTTCAACGAATTCCTCCCACGAAACCTGATCTTAATTTATAGTAGCCTCTATTGATTCCCACCAGCATCTAGCATCCCTTTCTAACTGAAAAGTAGCTAGTAAGACCTTATCTTGATCCGTGCATTGCATAACACGGAATATTCGTTCTATTTCCCTAATCCAGTGTTCAGCGTCATCTGGATCAGTAGAACCCGTGAACTTGGGCGGGTTCATGTTCTTGAAAGTCTGGTGGAGACTTCCTGCTCGTTGTCCACCTCCTTGTGTTACTTGTTGCAGCACTTGAGTCATGCCTTTCAGTGTACGCTGCATGTTGCGCCATTGAGCACGTTCGGCAGCCATTATCCTACAATTATAAAAACTAGATTAATACGTGATTTGTATTTTAAAGACTAGCATTCTATGTTAACTTTAACCCTTGGTTCTACCCAATCTCACTGGTAAAAGGGTTAAAACCTATCCTTGGACTTGGATTTTTCCTAGGAATTGAATACCCTAGGCTCTGATACCACAAAAACTGTCACGCCCCGAGAGCGGAAGATACCCGGAGATGCATGACGAGTTTATATCAATCATGTCAATCAGAGTAGTAGTGTATTCGACACAAAGACAGAGATGCGCAAAAGTAAAGATAACCCAATCCATTTATTTCTTCATAATAAATAGTCTATTACAAACCCAATACTCTATTCAAAAAAAAAAGTACACATTGGACTCAAGAAATATATAAAAGACTAGATGACACTTGGAAAAACTCTAGCTCTTTCACTCTTGATTCTCCCCATCCGATTGACTTCCCTCATCGTCGGACCTACCTAAAAAGTAAGGGAAACACGGAGTGAGCGAACGCTCAGTAGGAAACTATATCTCAGGAACTAGCAAAGGGGTTTAAGTAATTACATCTTTCATGAATGCACTATAGCTATGCATGCTCGCATAAAACGACAAGATAGAAAGAGAATATAACGATAAGGTAACAAGGAGAACTAGTCATGAACTTTCAAGAACTTATATCGAATGATATCAAGATATTCAAGCAAGTATTTTATCATGTCAAGATGAAATTTGGCTATCACGTTCAAGTACGCAAGTAATTACCCTTTTTCGGGCCACGCAAGTCATGTAATATCAAGTTAAGTACAAGATTTGTGGAATGTTCAATCAAGCTAGTCATGCACTTCGGTATAATGCCAATACCGTGATCAATCAACTCCCATGGGCACAAGTACTTTTGGGTGCTCCTCCCAAGACCAGATCGGGCCCTATATACGCAGGCATTAGTCATGTATTTTAAACACCCACATTTTTGTGTATAGCCATCATGGAATTTCAATAAGCAAGCTTGTAGTCATGAAAGACAACTTTGAGAGATTAGAGTCCAAAAAATATGACTTTTGACACCAATAGGCGATAATAACGGTACAATCACGATTGTCGATAAAACTAGGTGGAATTGGTTCCCTTAACTCGGGTACCATGATAAGTAAGTAGAGACACTCTTTTATATAGAATTGAGGTCCATATGAATAGCACCTCAATGGCAAGACGTCCTCATTCTTAATATAGAATTGAGGTTCACAAGAACATCAAGTTTAATATAGAATTGGGGTCTACAAGAACATCATAACAATGTTGATATAGAATTGGGATTCATAAGAACATCATAACAACGGCATATTCTTCCTCGTTCCTTAAGATAATTCTCATATCATACCCATGGCATGACATGAGGGCCGGTATCACCATGTTCCTATAGAGGGACATGGCAAAGATTGTGTAAGGGGTTTTTAGGGTACAACCAGCTCAGTCGGCCTTGAGGGAATCCAAGACGGCGAGGAGTCTTACGGAGGTCTCTATGACTAACTCACTAGTCCAAAGGAACGGAATGTCCGATGGAGAGCTTGTATGTCATTGAGAATTGAGTGTGTAATGCGATAAATCATCGTAGAAAATATGGGACTATACTCACGGAGTGGAGTAAGAGTGCCTATATATAAATATATGTAATGAATCCCTCGGATAACAGTAATCAGGAAAAATCAGTAATGCAGAAAGTAGCGACTTTGGTAAAGTCATTTTTCATGTAATTAACGCCTTAATCAGGGGCGTTTATATTATATTTGACGACGTGTGCAACAGTCGTCCTTTCAATATTCCTAGTTTTGCAGAATATTATAAATCTGGAATTTTTATGAAACGCGCCCTGGACAGGGTCGTTAGTTTACAGAAGGCGCCCTGGTATGGGGCGTCAGTTAAATAAAAGATGACCTGGACAAGGTCGTTAATTCACAAGTTCACAAGTTTCGAGACAATGAAATTTCAGGAAAACATGATATATGGTCACTACCATAAGAAATAGCAGGATTACAAGAGATTGACCATGCATTAATTTAGAATCATGTTTGCATTGATTTATAATTTTTAAACATGGTGTTTATTAATTTAAGAGAAATTGACGTCCGTGTGCAGGGCGTCAAATATTAAATTGACGACCTAGTCATGGTCGTGTCTTTTAATGTAGCGTCCTTGATAAGGGCGTATATTTCAAAACTCTTTAGAAACTAACCGAAACGCATGAAATCTATATGCAAGTATTAACGGATGATGTTATAAATATTAATATGCTAGTTTGGGCTACAATCCCTGAGAAAATCCTACCTTGGGAAATAATCTGGATGGAGAAACGTGAAGAGATTGATAAGAAGAACAGAGACTCCTGAACTAGATGGAACTGCTACTGAACGATGGCTTTGATGAAAAGAATGTAGATGAAGAACACTTCGTTTCTTCAGGTAGAGAGCTTTTCCTACAGAGGAATATATATATATACGAAACATCAGTATTTTTCTTCATAATACTTGACTGAAGGTAGAGGAAAGAAGAACTTACCCTTTTGTTCTTCACAACGTTAATCTTCTTAACCTGTAAGAAGAGAAGAAGAATAAGAATCAGTGATTCTTCATGAATCGAAGGCAGAGAAGACATAGTGTTCGTTACATACCTTTGAAGAATTCGAACGCCAAATAGCGTACGAGGGTTAAACAGGAGAGTATTTATAAGATTTTTGGGGTCCTATTAGGGCTAGAGTTTGATTGGAAGTAATACTTCCATGATAGAGTCCTTACTACTTTCGAACTCTTTCCCATAGTTATCAACTTACCCTGGATAAGTTCCCGGTTCGAACGAAACTGGAATGGAATTAACGCCTTACGGTAGGGCGTCGAATTTTAAATTGACGCCTTGACGCGCGTCGTTTCTTGTGGAAACGAATCCAAGCAAAGGGCGTTACAATTTCTTGCCTTTTTATGTAATTTTGGTTGTTTAAGATTTGACGCCTTGAAATGTGGGCGTCCTTTCTCAAAAACACGCCTTAGGTGAGGGCGTTTCTTGTCAAGTAGCGCCTTTATCTGCGGCGTTATTTTCATCAGGGCTTTGTTCTTCTTGTTTCAACCTTTTTCATTTGTTCACTTAATCTTTTAGTTTATTTCAATTTATCTAAATTTATTTCTTTTAATTTTATACGGGTTGCTACAGAAACGCTCGGCTATCTCCTTCAGCCGCAGATAAGTCAGTCCGGGCTGGGACTCCACCAGCTGGCGCAGCATGTCCAGATTTTGCCAGACAAAACTCTCGGATGAAGCGAAGCCAGGAGAAGGAACTGGAGCTACTTCGAAAGTCACCTCGCCGTCAATGTCTGCCCACGGTGCGACATCCGGCTGAGACGACGAAGACGGCAAATCTGCTGGAAGAACTGGCCGGTCCCTCTCTGTGATCTCCTGTTGAGCTGAAGACTCCTCCTCTACCGCTGTCTCCGGAGATATGGCTTGAACATCTGCGGGGGGAGAACCAATAAATGATGGAGCTATCTCTTCATGAGTCTTCTGAATAAGGGCTTCATCTTCAGCTGCCCTTTCTGATAATGGGGACGAAGGGTCCCTAGTCTGTAGAGGCAGAAATCCAGTCTCTATAGCCACTGTGGCAGGGACTGCTGACTCGGGCGCAATTGACATTACGGCGGCCGGTATAAACGCGGAGCTTCTGGCTGGGTCTGCTTCGGCTCTAAACTCTGAGGCCCTCACAGGGATGGAAATCTCTCCTGATGATCCCAAATCCAGTGATGTTAAGTCAGTTGAAGATTGTATTCTTACTGGCACGGGGCGAATAACCTCAGAAATTCCCATGCAAGTTGAAGGTAAAGCGGGGATGATGACCAAATCTGCAGATGAGACGTCCATAGAAACTGCGGCCGCGTCTGAGCTGGTAATGGCAGGGTCCTGAGGACAAAGCAGGATGATCTTCAGCAATGAATGAAAGAAAATAAATAGAACAGTAGACAAAAAGGGAAGAAGCTTACCTTTAAAGTGGGAGCTATATCCTCAAAATGAGACAAAAGAGGAGAAAGCTCCGTAGTCGAAGCAACAAACGGAGGGGTTATGTCAACCTCGGTGTCGAGCCCGGTAAACTCCTCTTGCAATTCCTCCTCAGAAGACAGCATCAGCAGCTTAGGAGGCTGAAAAGGCGGAAGGCCTTTTGCAAATACGGGCAAGGCTTCTGATTTTAGGACTTCCTCCTCACTATCACTGAAAGTCACTTCCTCCTCATTATCAGGGACGGTCTCAGAGCTGCTCGAGGATACCTCCACACTAGCTATATGCTGCGAGGTCACCTCTAGAGCATGCCGGGATGCGGACCGGGTGATTATACGTCTGGCCGGGACAGGACTCCGTTGTTTTTGAATCCTATGACCCTCCTACGGCTGAGGCGACTCTCCCGCTACTATCATGGCCTCAGTCTGCTCCCTGACTGTCACTTCAACAAAAGGGGAACTCTGAGGGATATAATGGAAAAGAACAACAACGAAAGTATAAAGAGAAAAGATGAGAAAGCACATTTACCTTCCTCCTCGCCAGCCGGGGTAGGAGAAGGCAGCCTCGTGTCCCTTTCCATAGGCATTGCAACCTACTCCGGGGCTGTATCAGATAAAGAGAAGCTCAGTCTCGAAGGATGCCTTAAAAGATCAGTGAAGAAAACAATGAAGATTGCATCTGCAAGATATTTACCGCCACTCTCGGCAGGTTCCTGAGCAGCCTCCCTCTGAGACCTGAACTCGGCAAAAGAGGGGATGTCTGGAAGAGGGGTTCCGGCGTCCGTCGCAACTGGAGCTGACTGCTGGACCCGAACAACCTTGGCCCTCTTGGCCTTGACAACTGCAGCTTTCACCACAGAAGGCTTCCTCTTCTTGCCCGGAGGCAAGGGAGTGGTCGTAGGTGCCGCTGTAGAATTTCAAAGTAAGTAGGCTTCTCAGCTTGAGCAATAATCTTCCTGTAAAGTCCCTGCCGTTTTATGTCCGGTCTGTCTGTGCAAGACACAAGAAAGGTGGTCATAGTCGACAGATGCAAAACATAACAATAAAAGAAAGACGCCATGAGCGCACAGGAAGGGTCATACCTGCTGGGCCGTCATAGAAGGTGGAAAGCGGCCAATACAGATAAGCCACCTCCTTCGAGCGGGAAGCAGCCTCCTTCACGAGCCAGCATATGTCACCGATGGTCTGGCACTTCTCCGTCAAGGCAGCCAAGTCTTTATGTCCATGGAAGTCGAGGCAATGAAAGAGGCCGAGATAATCCATGCACCAGCCGTCAACATAATGAAAAGAAATGAAAAGCGGCTTATTCAGAATGCCAGCTATCGGGTTCTCTACTGACAGCCCATGAACATTCAGCAGTACAAAAAGCCAAGAGGTGTGCTGATAATACGTCTGGGTGCGGTCTTCCCTCCGCACAAACGTCCTATAAGGGTGAAATCTGTCCACCGGGCCCCTCCAGGGGGCTGTTGTCGGGAGAGGCTCCTCTGGGGGAAACGGATACTGCACCTCCACATGAATACTCCCTATGTGACCCAACTGCCTCAGGTCCTTTGTAAAAACATCTTCATTGATCTCAGAAAAGACAAGAGTGGGTATTTCAGAGCCTTCCTCTTTTAAGGACTGACTCCTGGCAATATATGTGTCCGCCTCTTTCGGATGCTGTGAATAGAGCCTTTTCAGATGAACCTCATCAATTTCAAACACAGGCCCTGATTGCCGCTTTAAGAAAGAGCGCTCGGCCACATCCCAGAAGGCGCCTCTGCCATCCTTATAAAAATTGGTGCGGGTATTCCACCACTTGATGTATTCTGATGTGACACGGGGAATACGATTAGAAACGGTCAGGACCCTGAAAGTTACGCCCTCTCGGCGATGAGAGAAATCCCACCATATCCGACTGTCACTGGCAATGGAGGATCCATGCTTGGCACGACTGTCCAAAGGAAACTGAGCAACTGATGGAGGAATATGTTGATCGTAGCCAAAGTTTCTGCTAAAACGGAATGGGTAATAGGGCTCCAAAATGAGCAAGCCTCCCTTCCTGAAGACCAATACACTGGGTCGGATAGCCATAGCCCACCTTACCAGTTCTGGTTCTAATATGGGCCAGGTGGCATTGGCCCCCGAAACAGGATGGACATAAACTTCTACCTCCTCCATTTTGCATTCCCTCTGAGGATCTACTAAAGGAGCCGAACCTGCTACCAAGCTCCAAAAGTGAATGCTGCCAGGAGCATCTACAGGCACCTTTGTCAACCTGCCCCTTATCTTAAACAACTGCTCTGAGAAAAGATCGGGTTCGGCGCTAGCAAACTCAATCATCCGAGGGAGCAATGTGTCTGACTGCAAAGTTCTCGGGGCGAGCTCGGGGAAAATGCTGCAAACCCAAGCATTGAAGAAATGAAATGGACCTACAATCCGTAAGGAACGGGGAACCCGGTGTCTGTGCAAATCTCCCAACGATTTGTAAACTAAACACAAAGCCACCGGGCACAGAGACAGTCTCATCCCCCAGGCCATCTGACAGGCCGGATATATAGCCTCCGGTCTGATAGTCGTCTCGTCCCCTTGGGGGAGAGCGAAAGTGCACAGCCAGAAGGTCAGATAAGCTGAACAATGAGTAATGGGGTCAACCCCTGCTGGGTTCGGGCCGTCTACACCTGCTCGGCGCAGTGAAGCCGGCAATGCCGATTTGTAACGAGGGGCCCTGATTTGCTTACCGGGAGTCGGTCCCACGGAAGGGAAGTCTGTATACTTCAAGGGACCCCTGAAGAAGTACTGTATCCACTGTCCTACACGGACTCTCAATGTGCTGCTCTTTTCCCGGGGTTGATATCCTTTGGAAGATCCCCTACTGTAGGCCAGACAGATGGTGCGATAAGCCTTCATCAAGTACCGGTATGCGTAGCCAAAAGAATATCTGCCCTCTCCATCAGAGGCGTCCTTTACAGAGTCGTCTAGACAGACCTCCTCGTATGGCTCCCCATCTATAGGCAGGCCTGAAAGCTGCGCAAGACTCCAAAGATCGAGAGAAGTCTCGCCTTGTACTGTATAGAACGTATTAAACTGTGGGCAGAACACTTCAAGCATGCCGCAACATAATCCCCGAGAGATGGGATAGCGGAACCTAGAGGCAAAAACACTATGATATACCCCAGCTCTAATCAGTAAAGGGGCGTATTCCTTCAAGACAAATTCTGTAAACTCCACGGCTCCTACCCTGAAGAGATGGGCGTCTGTCACTTTAGCATCTCCAAACCAACCGGCAGCTAGCTGATATTTAAATTGAACGGCCAGACAGTTCAGAATAAATGGCTCGTCCCTGTAACCCCACTTCACAGGAGCTAGAAAAAGTCCAAAGTTGGGCTTCTCTCGATGGACGTGACCGGCTGCATGGTCCCACCTTGCCGAGGTAAACTCTGGAGCCTGGGTCAGCATCTTCTTCTCCGGCTCTAATTCAGAAATGCCCAGCACAGCATTCTAGTCGCTCTGCTCGCTTGGGAGATATATAGCTCGGGCTCGATAAACAGAACCCTTCATGCTGTCTCTATCAGCCAGTATTGCCGCTTCCACAGACCGAGCAAGCAGGAAATCCCTCATTCCGCCTATGGTGAAGGTCCGGATAAATGGCAGCAGATGACGATCCTTCGGCAGGTCCGAGCGGTAGTCGGCAGCCCTTCTGAAATCAATCCCTTCTGTGGAAGAATAGACTCCGGAAGACGGCACTGTGTCGGTCTCGGAATCAGAGGACTCGTCAACAGTGGCGATCTGGTTATAGCCGAAGCTCAGACTATTCACATTCAGCCAGTTGACTGAAGCCCGAGATATGTCCGGCTGAGCCGATGAACTCGCTCCCACAGTCAGGGAAGCCGCAGCAGAAGAGTCGGAAGCCATGTCAGTGACTGCAATCAAGAAAAGATGAAAATAAGCATCGGAAAGATGAAGGAGCATGTGATGATTAAATAAATAGTTCCAATTAAATTTCGGCAGCATCTCCTCTTGTCCGGGGTCTGCCCAAGAAAAAATAGGGAGTCACCCACCAAGAGGGAGTGATCCCGAGCATAAAATGGGACTCAATCCCACATAATGAACCTACCCGAGAATGAATCGGTCAAAAAGGGGGGGAGAATGAAGTAAGGCTCTCGGGGGAGCTCACCACCGCCGCCAAGATGAAGAGAGAGAAGGTAGAGGTAAGAAATGAGGTAAAAACCCTCTCGGGGGGGTTAAAAAGAAGAAGCAGGAGAGGCTTCTCGGCGCAACAAAAGCGCACCGAGAACCCCACCCCCCCCGTCGGCCGGAAGAAAGGGGCGCGCCGAGATAGCCCGCGCCGAGAACCCCGCCGAGACGGCCCGCGCCGAGAACCCCACCGACAACAGGCCGCGCCGAGAAGCACCCGCGCCGAGAAGGGTCCTACCTCGCGCCGAGAAGCCCAAGGCAAGGCCAAGAAGGCTCCAAAGTGCTGACAATAAAAGCAGAAGATATGGAAATGAAAAACATGAAAATGAAAGATACATGTGCATAATATTGCTGCAACAACATGATTAAGCCGAAGAACAATGTCAAAGAGAAATGGAGGAAGATACCCCCGAATGATGAAAGGCACCTGCAGACCCCGTGCCGCTTATTCTACGCTTACGCCGCCCGCAGGTGGGGGGCATTTGTTGACACCTTGAAAATGAGCAAGGGTAGAGACAGAATTGAAAGGAAGATCAGACCAATAGTGAAAGATCAATGACGAAGTCCGTCAACCATGTACCCGGCTGAAGCCTTTTCCCGGCCAAGCTGATGTCCGATGCCATTGTCAGTCAGAAGACGGCACTGATGAAATAGCAGTCACCTGGCTGAAGTCTTTCCAGGCTAAAGTTGATGTCCGGTCTTGTCACCATTCCGGTGACGATACCAATGATATGATGTCCGGTTTTGTCATCATTCAGATGGCAACGTCGATGAAACCCCGGTCTACCGACTGATGAAAAACCTATGAATGATCTCAATAGAAACTATGTCACCAATGGAGGGCCTTTTGGGTGCTGATGTACTTGAAGGACCAATAAGAGGCCTAGTCTAAAAGACCTAAGTGGGCCTATAAAGTGGCGCTGGGATCCTCTTGTCGAAGCCCAAGAGCTGCGCCGAGAAGCTGAAGTCCTGCGCGCCAGGAAGTCCCTCAGTTGAGGCGCGCCGTGACAGGCCTGCCGAGAAGATACAAAATACAGTTATAAAACCCCCTTCCCCTCGAGGAAGAAAGGGGGGCGGACGATAGAAAAAAGAGGGAACGATAGAGAAAAGAGAGAAGAGACCAACAGAGCAAGAGAGAAAAAAAAGAAGAAGAGGAAGAAGGAGAAGAAGCTCCAGGTGGGCAGCTGGGGAGGGAGAGGAGTCAATGCTCCGCCCTCCCCCCATGTTTTCTTTTCTTCTCCATGTAATCTTAGAGTCTTACCTTGATTTATCAAATGTAACCGAGATATCCTGGCCTTCGTTCTATTTCCCTTTCCCTCATTTCCCCCTTGTGATTGGTGTAAGTTTGGGATGATGCAATGGAACGAAATGCTTTGATGGCCTGTTTGGGCGTTTCCCCGTTTTCTTTCTTCTTCCTTATATGTATCCATGTTTCTGGCTCGACTGAATGTGAACTGATGAAGCCTTCCCTTCTCTGGTTTCTCTCGAATGAGTGCTGCTCAATGTCTTGAATGATCGTTCTGATGCTTCAGGTTTCTATGCTCCGATTGTTCTTCCTGGAGGAATGTCGAAGGAAGAGTCCCAATCTTCACACCCATGGGTTATTGGACTCTATCCTCTCACCCCTTCAGTGATGCCTACGCTGGGTAGTCTCCCCATCTTTCATTTCATTTTTCCTTTTTCTTAAGCCATCAAGGTCGCCCCAGGAATCAGGGACAATTATCCCTTGGTTTCCCTGGACGGCCGGCGACAGAAAAACATACCTCCAGAGGGTTTTAAATGGGTGATGATCTCGAGCCCTCCATAAACTTCACCTTCCAGTGATCCCCTGGCACTGCCCCAGCAAAGCCATTGGCTTCCCCCCTCATTTGCATCCTAAATTCCCAGCCGTTACCTGAATCCCAGAAAGAAACCCCAAAAGCAGAGTGTCGTAGAACCCTGAAACACATCTCGGCGCCCTCATCTATCTCGGCTCCAAGAACAGTAGAACAGGTGAATAGCCCTCGGCGTGAGCCTTCTTGCGCCGAGAACCCCCACTATGCCCAAGCTGAAAAGGTCCTCCACCATTTCTTCTCCGTGCCGAGAAACCTATGTCGGGAGCCTCCTTTTCTCATGATTGGTCGCGCCGAAACCCCCTTTAACACTTCCTCCTCGCGCCGGGAAGCATGCGCTGAGAACCCCCTGGCCTCCTCTTCATCGCACCGGGAACCCCGGCCCTCTCACCTTGGCGCCGGGAACCCCCGACCTTCTTGCCATTGGCGCCGAGAACCCCCTGGCCTCCTCTTCATCACGCCGGGAACCCCGACCCTCTCACCTTGGCGCCGGGAACCCCCGGCCTTCTTGCCATTGGCGCCGGGAGCCCCCTTGCCTCCTCTTCATCACGCCGAGAACCCCGACCCTCTCACCTTGGCGCTGGGAACCCCCGGCCTTCTTGCCATTGGCACCGGGAGCCCTGGCCTTCCCATTTTGGGTCATGCCGAGAGCCCGTGCCCATTCAGAGTGCGCCGAGAGCCTAATCTGCCACCCAATGAACCCCAACACCCAGAGCAAACCCACACAGGGATATCCGTGGATCACCAGATATATCCCGGGGATAAAATTAAAGGGAGTCAGACTCCCTTATGTTCCATCAGATCGTGTCGGGATTACGACAACCCACCCTCCTTTTAGCTCCGGTAAGCTCTACCAATGCATGAGTGCCACCAGCTCTTATAAGGGAAGAGTCAAACATTGCCCCAGGGCATACATGTGTAATGCGAGAGGTTCGGCCTCTCTATCTCTCGGCTTTCATCTCGGCACTCCGTGGGTGATAGCCTATTCTCCCCTGGGCATGAGCCGGATCAAGGGGAAATGATGTCGAAATGTTGATCGATGCTTTAAAACCCCATCATGGTTACAGCTCAGTCTGCCTGTGATTGAAATCCGCCTTCTCCCCTTTCCCCTACACCCAATTTTTGAACCGCTGATTCAACGATATCGTATGTTTCTGTGGTTGATGTTATTATCTTACCCGCCTTCCTGGCCCTGGTATGAAGTTTAAAATTGTGCACATGAATATCTGTTTGCCTTATGAGGCCTCCTATTTTGGCGTTTAATCAAGGGTTGCCCTTCTTAGGAAGGGCGTAATTAACGTCATAGCCTTTATGGTATGGCGGACTTTTGGTCCCGACTCAGGCTTCACAATCGACTGACCAAGTCAAGTCGAGCGCACAATGAAATCGTCACACATGTGACTGGAATGCCAATTAACTAAACCAATAAATCAATAAATAAACAAATAAAATTAAATAAGATAACGGAAGAAAAATCCCGCGTCCACAGGTAGCTGCCTTGACCATTCTGTGGGTATTGAGGTGCTTTGGCCTTGGGGTATCGTTTGACTTTAGATTTAACAAACTGACCCCTAGCATGTCCTTTGGATGTAGATGTTATGGTGTGATTGTATGACTCCCTAGACACCTCTACCTTCCCTTTGCCCTTGTCTTTGGCACTGGGCTTGGTTTTCTCAATGATCTTATTATTTTGATCCTATTCAGAAGTCATTTGTATTAAAGGTTGTGATGTTCTCTTTTCAGCCACAAAGGAGTTAGTTCTAACATCAAACATTTTCTTGTTCGTTGGGTTATAACCCAAACCTTCCTTCCTGAAATTACTTTTTATTCCCAAGATAGCATTCAGATTTTCAGTTCCATGTGTCATGCTTTCAAGGGAAGTTTGTTTGTCCTTATTTTCTTTTTCCAAATTTACAATTGTTCTTTTCAATTTATTGTTTACTCTAACAACAACATCATATTTTTCAATAGCAACTTTGGTTTTATCATCAAATTTTTGCATTTTAATTTTTAGTTCACCAATTACATTTTTCAGATTTTCATTTTCATTTCTAATGTCAGCTAAAGAAACTTTTAACCTGTGACATTCAGCAAGAGATTTTTTTTGGCTTTAATTTTTTGTTTCTAGGCAAGTAATTTTCTCGTTCAGAGATGTATCATTTACTAAAGACGTTATTCTTCTTTTTAAATGCCTATTTTCTCTATGCACATCATCATACTTATCTAAAATTTCTGCATAAGCTTCTTCCCAATCATGATGAGTATAATTTTGGAATGGAATAGTTACATCTTCATCACTTTCTCTTAATCGTCTCTAGCCATTAAGCAGAGTTTGACTTCCTCATCACTGCCTGAAGAGCTGTTGAGACTTCCTTCATCCTTGTCACTCCAGGTACTGACCATTGCCTTTCCTTTCTTGTTCTTTGGCCTGGATTTCTCCTTCTGTAGCTCGGGGCAGTCTGCCTTTAAGTGACCAGCTTTCCTGTAGTTATAACAAACATTAGAGTCAGTTTTCTTAAACGGTTCAGATCTATACTTCGACTATCTCTTTCCAAAATAATATTTTCTTCTAAGCCCTTTTCCTTCTTTTCTCAGAAACTTTTTAAACTTCCTCGTGAGCAAGGCAAACTCATCTGCATCTTCTTCGAAGCTCGAAGAGCTATGCTCACTAGAAGATCTTTTGCTACTGGGAGCTACTTTCAGAGCGAGGGGTTTTCTCTTCCTTTCAGATTCATCACCTCTCTTAAGATTCAACTCATAAGTCATAAGAGAACCGACAAGTTCATCTACAGTGGTGGTGGCTAAGTTCCTGGACTCCTCCATAACAGTGGCCTTTATGTGCCAAATAGGAGTCAGGGTCCTAAAAAGTTTCCTCACTAATTCATACTCACTGTAAGTCTTACCAAGACTTCTCAAACTATTGGTGATAACCATCAATTGAGCATACATCTCAGAAATAGACTCGTCTGATTTCATCTTGAAGGCTTCATATTCTGATGTCAACATGTTAGCCTTAGTCTCTCTCACCTGAGACATACCCTCATATATGACCTCAAGCTTATCCCACATCTCCTTAGCAGTGGAACATGATGAAATTCTCAAAAATTCTGTGGGATGGAGAGCACATTGAATCGCGTTGATGGCGCTCCAATTTAATGTTGATCTGCGAATTAGCTCTCTCGTCCAAACTTCCTCATCCTCAGGGAGCTCGAATGGTCCCTTGCTCACCACCTTCCAGATCTCGTAATCATTCGCATAAAGAAAAATCTACATGCGATTTTTCTAGTAAGCATAATTATTACCATCGAAGTAGGGTGGTTTACTTGTTGTGTGGCCTTCGGCTGTCAGACCTCTAGCATCAATTTGCCTGATCTCTTTGGGATGTTAAGCCCCTAGAAAGAGTTAGGCTCTGATACCAATTGTTGTAATGGATGAATCCGGATCTAGAGGGGGGGTGAATAGATCTACCCCAAATTACCACAATCTATAGCAGTTTCAAAGCTAATGCGGAATTAAATGAACTGCTAAAACTGCCACAAGAAATGAACAGCAAATATAGTGAAATTCAAGTGTTAACAGCAGACTAGAATGAGATGACCAATTACTTCAGTATGGTACTTGGTCGAGGTTTAATCTGAGATTTCCTCACGCAAGGGTCAATGTTCCAGATAGACGTGATGTCACGCCCCGAACCGATAGCAGCGGAACATGTCGTTTGCTCGGAACGTGGCAGTTAAACAGTCGTGAACGATCAAGAGCAATGGCATGAGACCAAATAATTTGGAACAACAATAAAAATTTTTATTTCAAATATAAATCTCTTACAAGAACTTGAAGACTCAACTACATCACTATAAAAGAAAAAGAGATGACGCACTAATAGACTTAGACAAGGTAACTAAATAAGAGACATCATGCTAGACTCAAGAAAGATAAAAGACACAGGTTCACTAGTTTTCAAAGCTCGCTTGCACACTTGTCCCTCCCATGTGAGTCATGGTCTCGCTAGCCACCTGATTACCTGAAAAATGTTGGAATAAACTGAGTGAGCGAAAGCTCAGTAGGAATTATATCTCAAGAACAAGCAATTGGTTTAAGTAATTACATCTTTCACATGTAAATGCAGTAAGGCTATGCATGTAGAATTAACCGAGCAAGTGAAACAAAACTAGCAAGAGATTAACAACGTCGTACAAAAACTTTCAAGCAAGAGATATCCAAGAGAGATTTATAGAATATTGGCTATTTCACGCAAGTACTTTGCCCATTTCGGGCCACGCTAGTAAAGTCACGCAAGTCGAGTCACGCACGTAAGTCACGAGAGAAAGAGAGAGTGTGTGGAATGCCAAAGATCAAGAGAGACAAGTACTTCGTTGTAATGCCAGACACCGTGATCAATATAACTCCCATGGGCACTAGTACTTTCGGGCGCTCCTCCTAGGACCAGATCGGGCCCTATATGCACAACATTTAAAGATAGATCTAGACATCCACCATAGTTTATAGCCAATAATGAGTTTCAAAAATAAGCTTTAATAGAAGGATAAGGTAAGATTTTTCATGGAATTCAAGGGCAAGGCCCTTGAGTAAGGACAGACGTGCGATAAAAATCTACGCAAAGCATAGAAATCATGACATGTCGATAAACTGGGTGGAGATCATGACATCAAGAATAAGCACTTATATATAGCGTTGCTTGTTCTTTGTACATGATAAGGTAGATAGAATTAGTGTCCATAAGTATGGCACATCATTGTTTAAGAACATTAATGGCATGGTTTCCCATTCCATAATTTTAAGAATATTCTCATGACATCCACTTAGCATGTCATGAGGGCCGGTATACCATGTTTCTTTAGACTGACATGGAAATCAAGTAGTGTCATAGGTTTTGATGGTACAACCTGCTCGGCCGCCTCGAGGGAATCCAAGTCTAGCGGAGTCTTACGGAGGTCTCTATGATAAAGTCACCGGTCCAAAGGAACGGAATGTCCCATGGAGGGTTCATCTACCACCGAGAATTAGGGGTTAATCGATAAAACACCGAAAAACGTGAGACTATACTCACGGATTGGAATATAGTGCTAAGAACAGGTATATATATATATATATATAAATCCACGGTTACAGGAAAAATCTTGAAAAATCAGAAAACAGAAAATTGGCGCCTTAGCCAATGACTTCATTTCTGTAAATGACGCCCTGGTCAGGGGCGTTATTTCACCAATTGAAGACTCTGGAAAGAGTCATCAATTTCAATTTTTGTATATATATATCAGTGTAAATTAGTTAAATGGCGTCTGGTCTGCAGCCACGTTAAAGACATATAGCGCCCTAGACAGGGGCGTCATTTTCAGAAGAAACGACATACTTCAAGTCGTCATTTTCCTTTCTACCAGAATTCCACTATGAACAGTAGCACTTTTCCAATATAAATATTTTTATGACAACATGTATATGGACAGGTCAAGAAAAATAGCAGGATTCCAAAACTATATTCATGCATTAAATCAGATAATTGGTTACAGAGATATTAAATTTTTAAGCTGTGTAATTAATAAATTCATATGGAATTGACGACCGTTTGTAAGGGCGTCAGAAAGAATTAGCGCCCTGATAAGGGTCGCTATTTACAAAATTTCTCAGAACCATCAAAACTCAGCGGAAAAAACTATATGCATGAACATAATCATGTTTTATGTTTGTTTGGGCTACGAAACTTGAGAAAACCTACCTTTTGGAAGATTAAACGGTGAACAGGATGAAGACTCTGAATGCTGCTACGGTACTCTATTTTAAACAGAGCAATCGTAGGAAGAAGAAGATGATGGAGGTTCCCCCTTCTCACATCTACTAACAGATGAAGAAGAGGAAGATGCTCCCCCTTCACGTTGCAGTCAATAGGAAGAAGAGGAAGAAGTCTTCTTCACTTGTAATCACAGTAGGATGAAGAACGTCGGTCTTCTCCACATCGAGGGTGCAGTAGCAGGAGAGACTCCTCCCTCCTTCGGTTGCAACGAACGGCAGCAGGAAGAAGACACCGATCAGCCAGCAGTAGTAACAATAGGGTTACTACGTTCGACGAGTTTGTGTTTTTATAGGGAAGAGATCCTCTAACGGGGGTAGAAGGAAAAAGCAGGTGGATGAAGAACTCTCAGAGGTAGTAGCCTCTGAAGGTCTCCGGAGGAATCCTATTTATAGGGAGAAGGTTCTCCCATGGTTAGAGTTCGATTGGGAGTGATATTACTCCCGGAAGAATCCTTATTGGAATGGAGATTTCCTCATATTAATCATTTCCCTAAACATACTTACTCAGATAACACCGACTGTCCCTTTTGGAAATGACGTCTCAGGTTGGGGCGTTATTTTCATAAACGACGCTTGTATACACAGTCATCAATTCCTTAATTGACGACTTGAACAAAGGCGTCATTAATCTTTCCTATTTTGTTAATTTAAGATGTAATGATCTTTAGGGATTTTTATCTTTTTTTCTTGATGCGATCTTATTGAAAAATTTTAGGGGTATGAGTTTTCAATTTTTCTCTATTTTTTCATATAATTAGTTTTCCAAAATTCTTTAGTCGAAAAATTGGCACTATTCATTTTATTTGAAATGACGACTTGTTCAAAGTCATCTTCTATGCAATTGACGCAAGCATGCGTTGGCGTCAATTCATTTTTTGCATTTTCACTTACCCTTCAAAAGACTAATATTATATATATATATATATCCCTATTATTTCTATAACTATATAATGCACAAGGCCATACATTCTCCAACGTCTATACATTCCTTCTCCAAGTCTATACATCCATAAGTCCATACAATGCATAAGTTTATACATTCCTCCAAGTCTACACACTTCTTCCCCAAGTCTATACATTCATAAGTCCATATATCCATTCAAGTCCATACATTCCATTACAAAAGTCTATACATTGTCAAAGCCTTTGCATTCCTGAAGTCTATACATTCCTGAAGTCTATACATTCTTAAGTCCATACATCCATTCAAGTCCATACATTCCATTACACAAGTCTATACATTGTCAAAGCCTTTGCATTCCTGAAGTCCATACATTCCTAAAGTCTATACATCCATCCATTCATCCAAAGTCTATACATTCATTCCTTCATGCAAAGTCTATACATCCATCCATTCATTCTTCAAAGTCTATACATTCCTTCATCCATAAAGTCTGTACATCAGTCCAAAGTCTATACATCGCATTCTTCTCAAAGTCTGTACATCCATCTAATCCAAGTCTATACATTCCACAAGCCTAAACATCTAAGTCTGCACATTCCTAAGTCTGTACATTCCAGAGCATCTCACTCCCCAAGTCCATACACTCTTCAAGTCTATACAATGCAAAGTCTACACATGCAAAGTCTACACATCCGTTCCTCCTAAGTCTACACATCGTAAGTCTATACGTCCAACGTCTGTGCATTCTCCATTGCATGAGACATTCATACACTCCCGTGTCTACACGTAAATTTATATATATCCTCCCTTTATAACGTAATAAATGTGGAATATTAATTTTGCTAAATTAGTCAAAAAATATAAATTGACCTTTTCTTCAAGATTTAAAGATTCTCAATTCAATTAAAATTATGTTGTGCATTAAATGGCTACTTAAAATAACATGTTATTAATAAATTTATTATACTATAATGGTAGGGTCCATGAGTTCTTCTTGTGAGACTTCTTAGGCTGTCAGAGGGTTATGTATAGCCTGGCCTTAATTATTTACGTTGTATTATATTTATTTATTTTGCATTATATATATATGCACAGATATATGGATGAGTGGGTTGAGACTTAAGGGCCCTTACAATCAGGGTTTGCCGGCCCGGTCGACCCGGCCGACCCGGTCTCGGCTTGGGTCGGGTCGGGTCGCTCCCGTCTCGGTCCGACCCGGTCCGTCTCGTTCTAAAACATCACTTTATATATATATATATAATATAAAATAATATAATAAAATAGAAAAACACACATTATATATAAAATATAATATAATATTAAAATAATGGGCCGACCCGGTGGCGACCCACAGCCCTGCCGACCCGGTCCCAGCCTGGGTCGGGTCGGGTCGTGCGAGTCGGTGCGAGACGCACCGGGTCGGCAAACCCTCCTTACAATGGGTGTGGGTTATTCACTAACCCTCATATACCTATTAATAATTTGTATGTATACAGGGATTTTATTCCTCATAATTTCTTTAACTTTTATTTGTCCTTGTCCTAGGTATCAGAGGCAGGTTCGATCCTAGATAAATTTTTACTTCCATTCCAAAAGGTAATATTAACTAGTCTTTTATAAATTCTAGGAACCTTTATTAACTATTTATGGAGATATGTAGATATCATCATGTATATGTTATTTTTCTTTTAAAAATCTAAATATATATTTATATATTTATTCCCTTTTTAGCTTTCAAAATTACCGGGTGTTACACCCTCCCCCACTTAAAAGAATTTGGTCCCCAAATTCAAATTATCATTTACTCATGATGGAGAACTAGCTATAATGCGTAGAAGAAGTCTAGATATATTGAGTGGAACTATTTTTTAGGAAGAATTAATTTAGGCTTAAGGGTGAGGGGTACCTTCCGCAACTTTCCCTTTGGTAAGTTTGGCTAAAGCTTGAACTCCTCTTGGAGGCTTCTTGGTAAAAATAGGGCATTCCGCTATCTTATGATCTAAGCTCCCGCAACGCAGACACGCTCCCGAACTCCACCAACACCTTTTCGATTGGTGACTATATCTTCCACAAGATTTACAATTACCTTGCGAGTGATCTGTCGAAGTTCCCTTCTTATTACACTTCTTACATTTCTGGCATTTCTTACACCTTTGTGGAATATCACCATCGTTTATCCTTTTCTTGGTAGTGATGAACTTTCCCGACTTATGGGCTTTCCCTTCAACTCTTTCTTTTTCTTCCACCGCTTTCTCTAGCTCCTGAACTCTCCTGACAAGGTCCGCATAAGCTTGGACATCTACTAGTACCATCTCAGGAACAAAGCTTGGCTTAGACGCTTCCATTTTATCTAAGTTCCTGCAAAGATGAGTGGGGAGATAATTTATTGACTCGTAAATTAATGTAAATATTTTATCTTTCTTTTATAACTTTAACCCCAAGTTCTACCCATCTCTCACGAAACTCCTATAGGATGACCGACAAGGATACTCAACCTATCTCTTGGACTTGATACCCTAAGGGTTTGAAAGCCGAAGCTCTGATATGACTGACAAGGATACTTGACCTATCATTCGAACCAAATAACTAGAGGATATGAAAGACGAAACTCTGATATGACTGACAAGGATACTTGACCTATCATTCGAATCAAATAACTAGAGGATATCAAAGCCGAAGCTCTGATACCAACTCTGTCACGCCCCGAACCGATAGCAGCGGAACGTGTCGTTTGCTCGGAACGTGGCAGTTAAACAGTCGTGAACGATCAAGAGCAATGGCATGAGACCAAATAATTTGGAACAACAATAAATTTTTTATTTCAAATATAAATCTCTTACAAGAACTTGAAGACTCAACTACGTCACTATGAAAGAAAAAGAGATGACGCACTAATAGACTTAGACAAGATAACTAAATAAGAGACATCATGCTAGACTCAAGAAAGATAAAAGACACAGGTTCACTAGTTTTCAAAGCTCGCTTGCACACTTGTCCCTCCCATGTGAGTCACGGTCTCGCTAGCCACCTGATTACCTGAAAAATGTTGGAATAAACTGAGTGAGCGAAAGCTCAGTAGGAATTATATCTCAAGAACAAGCAATTGGTTTAAGTAATTACATCTTTCACATGTAAATGCAGTAAGGCTATGCATGTAGAATTAACCGAGCAAGTGAAACAAAACTAGCAAGAGATTAACAACGTCGTACAAAAACTTTCAAGCAAGAGATATCCAAGAGAGATTTATAGAATATTGGCTATTTCACGCAAGTACTTTGCCCATTTCGGGCCACGCTAGTAAAGTCACGCAAGTCGAGTCATGCACGTAAGTCACGAGAGAAAGAGAGAGTGTGTGGAATGCCAAAGATCAAGAGAGACAAGTACTTCGTTGTAATGCCAGACACCGTGATCAATATAACTCCCATGGGCACTAGTACTTTCGGGCGCTCCTCCCAGGACCAGATCGGGCCCTATATGCACAACATTTAAAGATAGATCTAGACATCCACCATAGTTTATAGCCAATAATGAGTTTCAAAAATAAGCTTTAATAGAAGGATAAGGTAAGATTTTTCATGGAATTCAAGGGCAAGGCCCTTGAGTAAGGACAGACGTGCGATAAAAATCTACGCAAAGCATAGAAATCATGACATGTCGATAAACTGGGTGGAGATCATGACATCAAGAATAAGCACTTATATATAGCGTTGCTTGTTCTTTGTACATGATAAGGTAGATAGAATTAGTGTCCATAAGTATGGCACATCATTGTTTAAGAACATTAATGGCATGGTTTCCCATTCCATAATTTTAAGAATATTCTCATGACATCCACTTAGCATGTCATGAGGGCCGGTATACCATGTTTCTTTAGACTGACATGGAAATCAAGTAGTGTCATAGGTTTTGATGGTACAACCTGCTCGGCCGCCTCGAGGGAATCCAAGTCTAGCGGAGTCTTACGGAGGTCTCTATGATAAAGTCACCGGTCCAAAGGAACGGAATGTCCCATGGAGGGTTCATCTACCACCGAGAATTAGGGGTTAATCGATAAAACACCGAAAAACGTGAGACTATACTCACGGATTGGAATATAGTGCTAAGAACAGGTATATATATATATATATATAAATCCACGGTTATAGGAAAAATCTTGAAAAATCAGAAAACAGAAAATTGGCGCCTTAGCCAATGACTTCATTTCTGTAAATGACGCCCTGGTCAGGGGCGTTATTTCACCAATTGAAGACTCTGGAAAGAGTCGTCAATTTCAATTTTTGTATATATATATCAGTGTAAATTAGTTAAATGGCGTCTGGTCTGCAGCCACGTTAAAGACATATAGCGCCCTAGACAGGGGCGTCATTTTCAGAAGAAACGACATACTTCAAGTCGTCATTTTCCTTTCTACCAGAATTCCACTATGAACAGTAGCACTTTTCCAATATAAATATTTTTATGACAACATGTATATGGACAGGTCAAGAAAAATAGTAGGATTCCAAAACTATATTCATGCATTAAATCAGATAATTGGTTACAGAGATATTAAATTTTTAAGCTGTGTAATTAATAAATTCGTATGGAATTGACGACCGTTTGTGAGGGCGTCAGAAAGAATTAGCGCCCTGATAAGGGTCGCTATTTACAAAATTTCTCAGAACCATCAAAACTCAGCGGAAAAAACTATATGCATGAACATAATCATGTTTTATGTTTGTTTGGGTTACGAAACTTGAGAAAACCTACCTTTTGGAAGATTAAACGGTGAACAGAATGAAGACTCTGAATGCTGCTACGGTACTCTATTTTAAACAGAGCAATCGTAGGAAGAAGAAGATGATGGAGGTTCCCCCTTCTCACGTCTGCTAACAGGATGAAGAAGCGGAAGATGCTCCCCCTTCACGTTGCAGTCAACAGGAAGAAGTGGAAGAAGCCTTCTTCACTTGTAATCACAGCAGGATGAAGAACGTCGGTCTTCTCCACACCGAGGGCGCAGTAGCAGGAGAGACTCCCCCCTCCTTCGGTTGCAACGAACGGCAGTAGGAAGAAGACACCGATCAGCCAGTAGTAGTAACAATAGGGTTACTACGTTCAACGAGTTTGTGTTTTTATAGGGAAGAGATCCTCTAACGGGGGTAGAAGGAAAAAGCAGGTGGACGAATAACTCTCAGAGGTAGTAGCCTCTGATGGTCTCCGGAGGAATCCTATTTATAGGGAGAAGGTTCTCCCGTGGTTAGAGTTCGATTGGGAGTGATATTACTCCCGGAAGAATCCTTATTGGAATGGAGATTTTCTCATATTAATCCTTTCCCTAAACATACTTACTCAGATAACACCGACAGTCCCTTTTGGAAATGACGCCTCAGGTTGGGGCGTTATTTTCATAACGATGCTTGTATACACAGTCGTCAATTCCTTAATTGACGACTTGAACAAAGGCGTCATTAACCTTTCTTATTTTGTTAATTTAAGGTGTAACGATCTTTCATGATTTTTATCTTTTTTTCTTGATGTGATCTTATTATAAAATTTTAGGGGTATGAGTTTTCCATTTGTCTCTATTTTTTCATATAATTAGTTTTCTAAAATTCTTTAGTCAAAAAATCGGCACTATTCATTTTATTTGAAATGACGACTTGTTCAAAGTCATCTTCTATGCAATTGACGCACATACGTTGGCGTCAATTCATTTTTTATATTTTCACTTACCCTTCAAAAGACTAATATTGTATATATATATCCCTATTATTTCTATAACTATATAATGCACAAGTCCATACATTCTCCAACGTCTATACATTCCTTCTCCAAGTCTATAGATCCATAAGTCCATACAATACATAAGTCTATACATTCCTCCAAGTCTACACACTTCTTCCCCAAGTCTATATATTCATAAGTCCATACATCCATTCAAGTCCATACATTCCATTACACAAGTCTATACATTGTCAAAGCCTTTGCATTCCTGAAGTCTATACATTCCTGAAGTCTATACATTCTTAAGTCCATACATCCATTCAAGTCCATACATTCCATTACACAAGTCTATACATTGTCAAAGCCTTTGCATTCCTGAAGTCCATATATTCCTGAAGTCTATACATCCATCCATTCATCCAAAGTCTATACATTCATTCCTTCATCTAAAGTCTATACATCCATCCATTCATTCTTCAAAGTCTACACATTCCTCATCCATAAAGTCTGTACATCAGTCCAAAGTCTATACATCGCATTCTTCCTCAAAGTCTGTACATCCATCTAATCCAAGTCTATACATTCCACAAGCCTAAACATCTAAGTCTGCACATTCCTAAGTCTGTACATTCCAAAGCATCTCACTCCCCAAGTCCATACACTCTTCAAGTCTATACAATGCAAAGTCTACACAATGCAAAGTCTACACATGCAAAGTCTACACATCCGTTCCTCCTAAGTCTACACATCGTAAGTCTATACGTCCAACGTCTGTGCATTCCCCATTGCATGAGACATTTATACATTCTCATGTCTACACGTAAATTTATATATATCCTCCCTTTATAATGTAATAAATGTGGAATATTAATTTTGTTAAATTAGTCAAAAAATATAAATTGACCTTTTCTTCAAGATTTAAAGATTCTCAATTCAATTAAAATTATGTTGTGCATTAAATGGCTACTTAAAATAACATGTTATTATTAAATTTATTATAATATAATGGTAGGGTCCGTGAGTTCTTCTTGTGAGACTTCTTAGGCTGTCAGAGGGTTGTGTATAGCCTGGCCTTAATTATTTACGTTGTATTATATTTATTTATTTTATATTATATATATATGCACAGATATATGGATGAGTGGGTTGAGACTTAAGGGCCCTTACAATGGGTGTGGGTTATTCACTAACCCTCATATACCTATTAATAATTTGTATGTATACAGGGATTTTATTCCTCATAATTTCTTTAACTTTTATTTGTCCTTGTCCTAGGTATCAGAGGCAGGTTGGATCCTAGATAAATTTTTACTTCCATTCCAAAAGGTAATATTAACTAGTCTTTTATAAATTCTAGGAACCTTTATTAACTATTTATGGAGATATGTAGATATCATCATGTATATGTTATTTTTCTTTTCAAAATCTAAATATATATTTAAATATTTATTCCCTTTTTAGCCTTCAAAATTACCGGGTGTTACACGTGACCTATCTTTCTGACTGAGATTTTTGATATACCACTGAAGAATTGGTCTAATTAGAAATGCATGAAGAAGATAATAGATGTGGAGAGGCGAAATCCAACCGCCCATACGGAGAGGTCAAACAAGGTATGACCCGACCCAACGAGGCCCAGCTCCTTCAATTGGTAGCCCCCAGGCTCACTAAAGATAAGCCTAATAACTCACTCGGAACAAGCACTTCGTAGGTGGCCTTCGGGTTGGAAAGTTCGAGCATCAATTCAATCGGGAGAGCTCCATCGGAGCCCCATACTCTCTGCCCAGACCAAGAACTCATCGCTCGGGAAGACATCTCCTGAGCCAGTACCTCATGCTCGGGCCAACTGATGGAAGCTTATCTGTACGGCCGTTATGTGTCCCTTAAAAGCTGGGAGCTCAAGGGGATAGGGGAGATCAGGAGTCCGCATGCTATAAAGAGCCCAAAAGGAGGACATAACCCCCCCCAAAACTCCTCAGCTTACAGGGATCATTTACTAAATGAGCCATTATTTAAACTGGAAGAACCCTCCTGAGAGAAGGTAAGCCAAGAACCCTAAGCAGGAACCACTTCACCTTTTGGTGGAGAGGGATCTCGCATTCCCATCTTCCTCCTAACTATTCCCTTCGCACCAGTGATCTACTACATTTGTTGACTTAAGCATTAGAGGGTTTTCCCCGGGGATTTATCCCTGGGCACTGTTGACGTGTTTTTCTTCTACTCTTTTTACTCTTTACTTTACCCGGCTTAAATGAATGTCTTCTATTCCCCTTTCTACTAAATCAATATGAGAAAATATAAATGTACAGTAGAAGGAGAACAGAAGGGTGTAAATAAGTGTGATCGCCACCAAGGTGCCAAACGTGATAAACACGTCGTACCTTGGAAAGGGGGGTACTCGCCTTTTGTTTGCAGCGCTGCAATAATGTACGGCTCAGTAGGAGCCGCCTATAGTGAAGAACGGTCTCGCGACAGGCCGTCTAAGAGCGCTGCAGAGGACGCGGGATGAAGCACTCCTGACGGATGAACAGTTCCACGAAGATCGCAGGACGAAGAAGAACGGTCCAAAATCCACCGCACCTCCTCTTGAATGGTCCGGAAGAAGCCGCACAAGACCACCACGCCAGAAGTTGCAAGAGTCCAACCTCCACCCTTTTCGGCCGGCCAGAAAGGATGGGCCTCGCGTTAGTGAGTTGATGACCTACGAAACAAAGTGTAAAACACAAAGAAAAACCTAATATCAGAACTATAGAGTGTAGTAAATGCTAACATGAAAGGAAATAAACGTAACTAAATGAAGTGGGAGATACTTGAGGAGTTTTAAACCCCTGGGGGCGTCAAAAATGTGGGAGGGTGTGTGAATGATAGTGCAAGTGAAGAAAAACGTGGAGAATGATACATGCAACCAAAAGGGAATGACGGACTATCAAATATAAAAAAGACTCAAAACGAAAGTTACTCCCTGAACCGGAGGCCTGTATGGACGTAGAAGGCCTCCCTCCCCGGTCGTAGGTCACTCAAGGATTCGACAGGGCTTCGCCATGACTTGAAATTTCCCCCCCCCCCCTCCTTTCAAAGATAGCCTCTAGGGTCTATTTATAGAGCCTAGGAAGCTAGCCCCGAAATTAGGGATTTTAGGCATTTTCAGGTCGAGATAATCAAAGGAAAGGATAATCGAATTATCTCTCATCCAGAAGAAACGGCACTCGAAATGGCTCAATATCCGCGGAGAAAATGACGGGAGAAGTTAGGGATAAAATCATGGATAGAGAGAGAAAATCTGTTAATTTTTCAGGAATCAAGAGGATGGACGGTCTCACGATAGACCACCCTACGGGATGTGCGGCCATATCCTTGGCCGTTCAACCTGTCGGTGGAAAATCAAGATAAATGTAAAATATTATCCAACTATCCATCGAACTGACCGAAATCTTCACCGTTGGACTCTGATAGATGAACGGCCGATAGCAGACCTTACATCTACAAGAGCGGCCAAGAGGCAACCGTTCATGCATGTCGGTGGAAAATCAAGATAAATGAGATAAATAGATAATTATCTGAAAACCAGTCGAACATAGGACTCTGGAAGAAGAACGGCTTATGAGGTACTGCACAATGGACTTATGCAACTATGTCTAGGCCATATATATGCTTGTCGGTGATAATTCAGAAAATCGGCCAAATATCCCATAAATATATGAACGGCCCTGTATCAACCGTACATATGGTTGAACGGCTGGAGGTTGACCGCACATGTACAATAGCGCTTGAACTTCATAGAAAAGCTCAATCAACCAAAACCAAGGCCCATTAAGTCCTGAATCAACTCGGACCTAGCCAGGGAGGGAGGCTACCCATAAAATAAGTCCAAAACGTGCCAGAAAATAACCCAGCGAGTGATGGACAACTCGAGGCATCAACAAATGGGAGTAGGAGAAATGACTCAACTTATCGGTAAAAAACGGGTGTCAACAGATACCCCTCCTTAACGTCCTCTTTGTAGGGGAGCGAGCGGAGGTGAAGCGAAAGTGACATGAAACATGGAGATGAAGCGAAAATGAAGCGGAGTGGACCGAAAAGCAGGCGTTCAGGTAAAACGACACCCGTTTTTGCCAACAAGCGATAGGAATTTTTTGATAAACTCTGAACCAAACGTAAGGAATGATTAAACCAAAAGCGACACCAATCTGAAGGAACTAAACTAAACGAAATGAAACAAATCGATAAGACCAACCTCATGGGGGACATAATCCCGCGATCTAATGAGGAGGCCAAAAGCAGGTAGCAAAAGTAAAGAAACAGGCTAAAGCTCCAGACGGGGACCTCTTAATCAACCAAACCAAGCGAATTGACCAAAGAGAACCTTCCAACTTATAGTGGAATTAGTTCCTCTTACCCAAACACCGAACGCACAGTTAACCATCACTGACGGGACATTTTTCAGGCAAATCATGGGTCATGAAAGCTCAAAAGATGCGTATGATGCATGCTGGGCTAAAATTAAAGAAATCGTTAAAACAAATGCAAAGAAAGATTAAAATATAAAATACTCGAGAATAATATTGCTAGGCTGGGAGAATTCGAGTCAAGACACCATCTGCAACCATGGTGTGCAGATAGAACCATCCTCCCCAGCTTTCCCAACCTAACGGCCTATCCGAAGATTAAACACGTGAACCTAGATCATCATCATTTTTGTTAAAGGGGAACATCAGATCCTGGAACACGCAAGTAACCAACTGGTTCTCGAGATAATATAACATAATACCATATAGTAATACAATAAGGGTGATAAGGTTAGAAGGCCATACCTGACTTACCTGTGCAGGTGAAACAGCAAGTGAGAGTTTTGGATTTTCATTTTCAGATTTTTATGAATAAGATAAGTGAACAAGCATAAACATAACATAACGATCAATCGAATGATAAATAATACGACATAACATGACGATCAAACAAAGGCAAACGAGCACATATGCAAGGGTATGAACCAATAACATGCATGCATGAACACGGTGTGACAAGATAACAATGCGGCGGGACAACACACGGTTGGGACAAGAACATGACAGATGATCACGTGGTTGGGACAACACAGGAAACGTAGAGGGACAAATATCATCATATGCAAGATAACTAACAACATGTGGTGAGGAACAAAACAACAAGTGTGGGATGATACGGTGGGACATAGACACGAGGCAAGGACACGGCGGGACAAAAGACATGAATAAAATATGTACTTCAATCAAAACCCAAGATCAAAATGAAGCAGAACCGCCAGGTTCATAATCATGAGGCAAAGCCCTCTCACATAGATATGATCATTGTAAACAAAAGATGAGAATGATATGAGCTTCAGAATAGATCGAGAGATATGATTGAAGAAGAGAATAGATCAGAAGATGTGAACAGGAGGCAGAGCACAAAATATGGAGCAAGGAAAGCTTGAGAACCTGCAACCTACACACTTGGCAAACAGATTACGTATCTGTCCTTAAAATAAATGTGAATGCATGAAAAAGACACTTTTTGGATTTTTTGTAATTTTTTTAGATTTTTAATAGTATTTCATTTTTCGAGATTTTTTTGAAGTATTTGATTTTTTAGGTTTTTGAAATATTTGATTTTTTTTGAAAGTTTGAAGTATTTGATTTTTTTGAATTTTTGACAATATTTGATGCTTTTTAGATTTTTTGAAGTATTTGATTTTTTTGTTTTAGACTTTTGGTAATATTTGAATTTTTTTTAGATTTTGACATAGCAATCCGCGACACCTAAAGACGGGCTCAAACTACTGGCCAGGGATCGTCGTTCCTACCCCTTTCATTAAAGGCTTCCTTTAAGCAGGGCGTGCATGTGAGGGTGGCTTACCACAACCAACCGCTTCTAAAGAACGGTGCCCCTACTAAGGCCATACCCGGGATACAACCCGGCCTAAGAGGGAGATGCAGAAGAAAAATTGAGACAAGCTTCGTGCAGGATGGAGAATATCAACACTCGAATTCCTTCCAGGGCACTAACCCTCAAAGAGTAGGTCTGTTGCGCTGGAGCTTTGAGTCTTCAACCATAATTTTGCATAGCCCTTATCGGCCAGATATTGAAATAATGCTCACTTTTGATTTTGATACACGCATAATGCTGCACTACCCTCCACCATTTTACGTGAACCTCAACTCTTGTCAGGAGAAGCAGGCCAGGTTACTAGGATCAGGGGCATTTTTCATGTTGTTTTTCACTCATTTCTTTTTTCCCTTTTCCTTTCTTTCAAGACTGCCCCTATTTGAAACCTCTCTCGTATCGGGGAATGTCTAGGCTGGTCATCTCATCCATCCATCTCTTGCCCTTGCACTTGGCCGAGTAGAGAAGAGAAAAGGCCTTTGTGCATACCCATGGTATGGCCAAAGCAGCAACGATGTTGCACTAGAGAGATCGACTATGGCTCGCCGTGTAGTGTATGGAAACCCATACTCAAAAGGTCACCCTCAGCAATTGGGGAAAGAAACTAGACTCCCAGTGCGGAGTTATCACCAGCCTAAGGATGCTACAGAAGCGACATTTTATTTGACACAAAGTTAAGATCTAATTTAAACAAAAGCTTATAAAGCCACTCAATCATGTTGAGGAAACAACATTATAATCATGTGCCAAAACAATAGAAACAATGGGAATGAAAGCACGTTTCTTGCACAAAATAAAGATACCTTTGTAAATCCATGGCTTGGAAACTGGCATCCTGAAACGATCTTGATCAACGAGCTTTGATTAGCACGAGCTTTATATTCCTTGCTTGCCAGGATAAAAGGGTGAAAAAGGATAGCAAAATATTGGATTCCTCGACACAGAGGAGCGACAGACATCAAATTGGATGAAGAAGAATAAAAAGAAGAGAGACGAGGGCTAGAACTCCCTCGTTAAGGCACAGAGGCCCTGATAACAAGGAACCGAATACAGAATAACCAGGGATTAACTGAGATCAAGGCGGGCTAAAGCCTCGAAAATAGCATGAAAAGGGGTGAGAACCCCGAAAGGGTGAGGATGAAAGCACGGAAAGATGACGAAAAGATTGCTGCAAGGGTAAGGGAGAAAGAGAAAGATCATCCAACGTGGTTGGAGGAAAGGAATAGCGATCACCCGCCAGAGGCGGGGAAGAAAATGTATGAACACCCGACAAGGTCGAGGAAAAGAAATGGAAACTACCCAACAAAGTCGGGGAAGGAGCAGAAAAACCCCCGACAAGGTCGGGGAACGAGCACAAGGAATCCCCAACAGGGTCGGGGGGAAAAGATGAGAAGTGAAATCCGGAGGTATCCGGGGAGGAAAGCTAGAAGATGCCCCTAGATTAGGGAAAGAGGAGGACATAGGCCGAGGCCTAGAATGGTGAGGATAGTGAGAAGATGGTAGAAATATGGCCAGGTGGTGGAAGGTACACCACCCAAGGATAAGAACCAAGCAGAAGAAAAGATGAATGGACGGAAGAAGGAGAAGAGGAAGTGGACCCCCAAGTGTGCAACTAACGGCCCTTGAACTTATGCCGTCGCCTCTTCTTAGCAGCAATCTTCTTGAAACAACGCCGCCTGGCGCGGACTCGGACCTTTGGGCTTCTTAATCTGTAATACTTTTTCAAATAACGGGCCCACCTGGCAGACGGCCTAGCCCGGTCATGAACATGCAGCTTCATCGGGATGGTTGCCACTAGCTGTGCGGTGCTAACCATAGAAGGACATTCCAAAATAGTCAAGTCCTTGTGATGAACATCAGGAAGCAATGGAGTTTTGTCGTTCGGCACCAGAACATGGTGCTTTAGCATCTTCACCCGGTAGTTGGGCATGAAGCATAACTCCCTTGCTAGAAGCGCAGGACGGAACTGAGGGAGGGCGATGCGCGGCGTTGACGTGGCCGCCTCACCAATAAATCGAGGGAGATTACATAGGATGTGTAGAATGCCCTTGAAAAATGTAAAAGATACGGCCAATTGTCCCTTGAATGCTGAATTGATTAAACTTTTGGCGGCCGTGTGGGTTAGCACCATCTGGGCGGAAAACTCTTCTGGGCCAGTGAACTGCATAGCAATCAAGCGAGAGGTGATAACAACATCAACAGTGAATTCTTCGGCGAGCAAAGAGATTGCCACCTGGCCTCGCTTTTGAAGAAACTGGCACCAATGTACAGAACTTTTCTTGAAAACCGTCTTCATAGCAAGTGCAGGCTCATTGTCCCTAGAATTGCCAAGGACCAGGACTCGGACCGACATGCGGCAAATGAAGTCTTGAAGCTTGTAATGCACAGTCAAAGCCTGGCTCGGCTCTTCATCTCCCTGGGGACTAGACCCGAGGGGCACCAAAGGTAGCATGTACCTGCTCCGTGGGGTAGAGATAGGTAGAGAGAAGGGTGGAGAAAGCTCGGTAGGTGTGGGCGAAGGCAATGCGAGCGGCGGAGAGATAACGGCGATGGTAGGCTCTAGTGGGGGTAAAGGTTTGGAAGGTGGAAGTGTAGAAGGAGATGAAGGCAAAGATGGTGGCGGGGGTGGGGATGAAGGCAATGGCGGGGGTGTGGGCGTAGGGGTAGCTTGCTCAGGCTCGGATGATGATGGCGAATGGAGTGGCATCGGTGGCGGGGATGGTTGTGAAGGTGACGGGGTAGGGGTTATTACGAAAGGAAGCAATGATGTTGGTGGTGGTGAAGGCAATGGGGATAATGGAGAAGGTAACAATGGAGATGTGGTCAATGGAGGTAGCAAAGATGGGGGTGGAGAAGGTGGTGGCAAAGGGGGTGATGTGGTTGATGGAGATGGTGACGGTGAAGAGGAAGGAGGTGAAGGCAGGGGTAGGGAAGAAGGAGGAGATGAAGGTAGTGGCGTAGTGGGGGAATTGGCAGGTGGTGGCGCTCTCCGACGTATCTTTACAACACGTCGAGAGGCGTTGGGGACAGGTGTGGTGGTGGAAACATAGGGTGAAAGAGAGGTTGCCCGAGCGGAGGCTGGGGTAGGTAAAGGTGGTGGAGGAGATGGGATGGAAGAAGGAGCAGGTATCTTATTAACTGAAGAAACACCGGGGTGCCCCTGGTCTTGAAGTGGAGACGGTTGCCTAGGCGGCACGCCTTGTTGCTGCTGCTGCTTGCTGCTGAGATCCAAAATAACTTGATGTATGACAGTCTAATCAATCATCTTCTTATCTTCCAAACTGTAAACAAACTCCCGAAACTCGGGGTAGTCCTCAACCAAATGCCCCTGTTGATGATGAAATTCACAGAAATAGAGCAAATTCCCAACCGCGGGTCGGCAAGGCATAACCGGAGGGAGTTGCAACGCCTGGGTGGCCATCAAAGCCCTGAAAACATCTGTAAGAGATTCCGACAATGGAGGGTGAGAAGCCAGCTTTGGGCAAGATGGATGCCGAGGGGTATGAGAAGGTAGTGGGGATGGTAGTGGAGGTTGCGTAGGTAAGGGGGATTGCGTAGGTGAAGGCGGAGGGCCAGTAAGTGAAGGATGTGGAGGCGTGGAGGGAGTGGGGATATAATGGATGGCATCCACCCGCTCTGGGTGTAGTATTTCCTTGACCAGATTAAAGGTTCATGCGGGTGTGAAGGAGCGGAAGGCCGACTCGTGGAGGGATATAAGGTGGAGGGTTGACTCATGGAGGGATATAAGGGAGATGACGGATGGGAGGCATACGTGGGCATAGGAGGTGGAGGAAATTCAGGGTCAAGGGAAAATAGGAGTTGTTGGCTAATGAAGCGGGCTCGACTGTAAAGTTGTTGCCAGGATGTAATATCATTCAGGGCTAAGATGCACCTGAGCTCGGGCGTTGCATTAGAAATAACCATCTTGATCTGCTCGCCATCCGGAATATGCCCCGGGACTTGCGTGGCGAGGCGACGCCAGCGGTCGGCAAAGGTAGAGAACTCCTCGTTGGGCTTCATCTTCTCTTGGGCCAGATCAACCATAGAATATCTGGGCCCAACCTGGTTCTGATACTGCTGAATAAATCTTGCTTGGATGGCCTGAAAATTCATCATCTGCTCTTGCGACAATGTGAAGAACCAATCCTTGGCTGAGCCCTCTAAACATAGGCCGAACAAATAGGCCATCAAGTGTTGATCATGCTGGAACTGGGCCGACTCATTTAGAAAATCCTTCAAATGGACATAGGGGTCACCAATTCCACCATAGCGACGATAAGCCGGTATCTGTGAACGTGGCAGAAGCTGAAGACCATGGAATGCAAATGGGATATCCAAAGAAGTTTAGGGATTGATTCGGCATTGCAATTCATCAAGCTGGCGTTGGGCTTGAGTGAACATCTCCTCGGTAGGAAGAGTCTGAGAAGGATATGGGCCAGCCCGAGCAAGAGATGATGAATTTAAACTAGGATAATGATGATGGGCTGGATAAGGGGATCCGGCCTGAGAAGAAGGAAAGCCCGTTCCGGGAATGGAGGAATGCATGGGCCCAGAAGAATCGTGTATGTGGGGATGAGAATTGATTGGGCTAGCAGCAGCGCGGGCGGGATAAGAAGGCTCGTTAAAAGAATAGGGTCCAATGGAGGAATAAGGAGATGGGCCCGCATGGGAAGAGGAATCCACGCGGGGATAAAAAGATGGAGAAGTATAGGAATAAGGTACAGGAGAAAAATACTCGATGGGGAGAATGGAGACTTTATACAGTGAATTTCAAATGAATACAAGGAGGGAAAATGAACCTAGACGAATGCAACTAAATGGAGACACACAAAGATGAACTAGACCAAATAAGCCTAATCTGACAAAAAGATGCAAATGATGACACTGTAACATGCAATGGAAGGAAGAGATGAGAAAAGAGTCAACTAATTACCCAATCAAATTCCAAATGATGTGCGAAAAGTTTTATAAGTTCCTTTTTAGGACCTTAGTGGATTAATTAAGATATGAGTTCACTCAACCACAAGGTACCTAACTAGGGTGGGGGACGGGAAACTGGCAGACTCTAAGGGACTCTCTCTCTCATGAATGCAGACCCTAGACTGGGGGATGATAAGGTACAACCTGCCCAGCGTCCGTGTGGGAATCCACTGCTCACGGGGGCTTACGGAGGTCCTCAGTAAGGTCCCCTAGTCGGCTCCAAGGAGTATGGAGACGAGAGGAAACCCTACCTTGGTAGGAACGCGACTAAATATGAATGAAATTCATGAATCTTATGCACACCGGAGTGCATGCAAAGTCTAGCCTAGCAACTAGCAATCAATGATCAATCAAATATGAGGGAATGAAAACAAGTATGCAACAATGATATGAGAGCAGGGGGAGATCAATAATCAGCACCAAATATCATGACAATCATATAACATGACAATCAAAGTGAACAATGGGTGCACTGCATCACGACAAGGACGGCCTCTGGGAGACCGCTCCGGGAGATATACGGTCCTGGCTGAACTGTTCACATCAAGGAGTAACCACAAAGTAATAGAAAAATGGGAAATGCTGGAATGAAAGGTGACAGAAAGCGGATGAACGGACTATCGACAACCGCATAATAATTGGAACGGACCTGCATTAACTATGCAACAGCAACCAAACCAACAGTATAAAAATAGAGGCGTACCTGTACAAGCACGGTGGACGGCCAAACGCAGGCCGTAGAACTGATGAACGGGCGATAAGAGATCGCTCAAGATAGCAAGCTTGGAGAAGAAGTGGCAGTGTTCGCGGAGAAAGACGGTGAACCTTCAGCCGCACAATCATTGGACGGCCCTGGGATAGCCGTTCGTGTCCCAGAGGACAGAGAGCGTGACCCAACCTGCAACCACATCGAGAAAAGGACTAACACAACAAAAGAAGGGGTCATCAAATCATTAACACGATGGGCACTTGGTGTCCCACCGTGATCGCCAAAAAATGGGCTGTTGACATATTTTTCTTCTACTCTTTTTACTCTTTACTTAGTCGGCTTAAAAGAATGTCTTCTATTCCCCTTTCTACTAAATCAATATGAGAAAATATAAATGTTGATGTGCATGTGATTTTGATGATTACAAAATGACTTTGTTGCTTGGCTTTGTGCGTGAATGGTTATTCATGTCTTCATGTGCTTGAACTCATTATCCTCTAGCTATGAAGTATGAAATGATTGTGGATTTGCATACAAAATGTTGTTATTGGGATATCATCATGTGAATGCATTCATGACTCTATAAGACTCATATGTGCTTTGATGTTAGCACATTGCATATACATTGCATATTCACTTGGTAAGATTGCTTTGTATTCAATGAGAAAGCCTTTGTGGAAAACATGCTTGGAGAAATGTCATATTGAGCCTCATGTCATGCATGTGCACTTTGGTAATGCTAAATGAATGATTGAGATGCAAATACCATTGTTTGCCCCCAAGGTAATGATGTGTGGTTTGATGAGTTTTTTTTATGAATGCAATGTGTCTCGATCATGTTTTTGAGTGGATTAGTTCTGTACACTTTGAACTCCAAATTTGTTTAATCATGCAATGGTGATTAAACATTGGAACTCCATGATTCTTACATGAACGATTCAACAAAAGAACAAGCAATTAAGGACAATGTGAACTCAGGTAAAACAATGAGTTAAGTGTTGCTATGTGGATTTAAATGGATATCTCATTCCTCCTTCACTCTTGGAATGACAATTTACTCATCATTCTTTCCTTCTTGGAATGGCAAAGGGAAAACACTTTCCCAAGTCACCAAAATTCCATTAATGAATGTGAAATGTAATAGGTTGTTTTGAAAGCTCTATGTTGAATGAATCTGACATGTACTTGGTATTTTTGCAGGCTGGAAGAACTCCTCACAACCTCATTTAATCATGCCTCAACCTTTGGTGAAGTTGGAGCTTTCATTTTTAGCTAAATGGGTCTCTGCGCATTTTGGAAGTGCAAGTGTCGACACCAGGTGTCGACACCTGGTGTCGACACCTGGAGTCGACACCTACATCCAGAACCTCTTTTTCAGCAGTTAGCCTAGGAGGTGTCGACGAGTCGACACCTACATCCAGAACTTCTATTTCAGCAGTTAGCCCAAGAGGTGTCGACACCAGGTGCCTGGTTCTGGCAGCAAGCCAGAACACCAGGTGTCAACACCAGACACCTAGTGTCTAGACTTGCTGTTTGAGTCTTTTTTACCTGTAGGAGCTTCAGGTGTCGACACCAGGTGTCGACACCTCTACGGCGCAGTGAAAGATGACTTTCGTGCCCACGCACCGAAAGTCCAACCAGTCCATTCCAACTACCCTAAATCTCTCCCTAATTCATGGATCTGGTTTCTAAGCTGTCCCGTGACCAATCTAAAAGCATAAAACCATCTTCTTGGGTCAAAAACCTAATTAAAGAGGTGAGATTTGAAGTATTCTTCTCTTGTTCGAACTCTTGTGAGTGCAGGGACGTAGCAGCTGCTCCAAGGGCTTCTTCCACATGTTCTGAGCTTGTATGTAAAGGGAAGAAGGTGGTTTCAAGTCTCCAATCGATCCTCTACTCGAAGCTACGTGGGAAATCAAGTTACAACTTCATTTTGCAAAGAATCATTCATCTTGTAGCTGTAGTGAAGCCTCACCGGTTTGGTGAGGGGTGGACGTAGGGAGCCCGTCGTGGTCCCGAATCACCTTAAAAATTCTCGTGTCTTATGGTTTGATCTTTGTGTTTGTGTGATTCACTATCTTATCTGTTTATGCAATCGTGTGAGCTCGGTGAGATTGAGTGAATTTAGTTTAAACCTGTTTAGATTAAATTCCTCAATATTATCAATCTTGTAAATTCCGTTGTGTGCTTGTTTGTGTTTTTAATTGGACATAGTTTTTAGTAGAAGGATCTATTCACCCCCCCTCTAGATCCGTATTCTTGCACTACGGGACCCAACAATTGGTATCAGAGCGAGGCTCTGTTGTCCCTAGATCTTGAGATCTATAGAGTGACCCTAGTGCATTCTACAATCATGAATTTTTCTACTGAACATATCTTAATAAATTGTTTGCCAATCTTCACTGGTTCGAATTTTAATTCTTGGCTAGGCAAACTGTGTGTGGTGATCAATTCTATTAATCCTAGTCTTTGGAAATTGATTTATCATGGTCCACACATATTACCTCTAGATGAGACCAAGTGATCTAATCAGGATAAAATGATACATCATGATAATGTTACTGCTTTTAGTTTATTGAAAGCTTCTGTAAGTACTAACAAGTTTCCATTTGTATCTTCGTGTAGGACGGCAAAGGAGCTTATGGACCAGTTGATCAAAGCTCAAGAAAAGGAAAGACAAGAATGTCTCATGGCCGATGATGCTGATCAACAAAGTGACGAAAATGCAGAAGAGGTAAATTTTGATTCTGAAGAATTTACTCTTGATGATCTTGTTGATGCTTATGATGAGTTGGAAAAATAATATAAGAAAATCAAGTCAGAAAATAGAAAATTGAAAAAGAAATCTGAAAACATGCTCCATGAAAATGGATCTTGTGATAAGTGTTCTAAGCTTGATAACTTGAATGAACTTTTAGAGCATGATGTTGAATGTCACAAAGAAACCATTGCTTGTTTGAGAAATGAAAATATTACCCTCAAGAACAAAATCGATCAATTGGAAAAAATTGAAAAAGATCTAAGAAACAAAATGGAATCAAACTCTATTGATCAGGATATTTGTAGTGAATTGATTGTGAATGGTAAACTTGTAAATGAAAATGAAGAACTGAAAAAGGAGAATAGTGCGATGTTAATTCAGATCTCCCTGCTTGAAAGTAGATTGAAAAATCTTAAAAATCTTGATAAAGGAAAAGCTGTGATTGTTGATGAATCTGATAAAATGCATGTGCTTGAACAAGAAATAGCTAACTATGAATTGCACATTGCATCTCTTGAATCTGAAATTGTTGACTTGAATGCATCCTTGTCTAAGTTTGTAAATGGGAAAGAAAATTTGAACAAGATATTGGGGACTAAGGTGAATTTCCAAAGAGAGGGGCTGGGCTATAATCCTATGAACAAAAAGAATTTTGAAAATAAAGTCTATACATCATTTGTCCATAGTTCAAACATAGCCAGCACATCAAATGGGTCTCCAAATCAATCTGCTCCTCAAACAATAAAGAGATCAAATGAAAATCTGAAAAAGAAACAAAACTTGCATCAAAAGGCTAAAAATGTTGTTGGTGTCACGATGAATGCGAATAAAAATCATGCTGCACACACACATGCATCCACAAAGAAAATCTCATGTTTTTATTGTAGTGAACTTGGTCATATGATGCATGATTACCTTTTGATGAAATCTGAAGATCTAGAAGCATGCAAGAACATAAATAGCTTCACAAAGCCAAGAAAGCTTTTGAACGCAAAAAGAACTCTTGATAACTCTTATGTTCATGCAAGAAGACCATTTGAAAGATTTACTCCATTGAACTGTTTTCATTATGGAAGGTTTGGTCACAGGATGAACAATTGCTTTAGTTTGAAAAATGAGAACATCTCTTCAAACCCACAAAAATTACATGCTCATTCTTACAAGAAAAATCTGAAGTCTTTTGGTTATTGTCATTATTGTGGTGAGTTTGGGCATACCATGCATGATTGCTCCTTAATACATTTTGATGATATGCATGTCCAAAAACTATGGAAGGCACCCTCTAGAGGTGCAACTAACCATCCCGGACCCAAGAAGGTTTGGGTACCCAAAACAACCAAATGAGAACTTTGTTGCAGGATTGCCTTAAGGCCAAGAGGAAGGTCTTAAGTCGACTTGGCAAGTTCTGGTGTGATGCCTTGGTTAACATGGGCTTGTCCTTGAATTGACACTGATTTGTAAGTTGGTTGTTCATGTTTGTGCACATTGATTGTATGAATTCTCAGTTCATGCTGCTGGAATTTAAGTCTCTAATATGCAGGTTTGAAGAGGCTGTCTTGTGTGTTTTATGTGCATCAACCTTATCTACACTTGTGCTTAGACTTGGTTCTTCACGTGCATTGACCTGTACTACACATGGACAGACCTTGGTTCTTCATGTGTTTAGTCTTGTGCTTTATATGCATAGACTTGACTCTTTACACAATTGGGCTAAACTTGAAATTTCTGAACTGAACTTTGAACTCATGTCAGCTTGAGTGAGTCAAACTTGAATGTAAACTTTAGAAATGTTCTGAATCACTCGCATTGATAGCTGCAACTCATCATACATACTTGCAGCTCATAGAAAATTGTCTTGTGGAAGAAAAGCATTGAAATTGGCCTTCTCACTTGTATTGAATTGAGATTGATATGAAATTGAGTTTCTGATACTGTAGGTTGAGAGAAGAAAGTCATATGTGATGAAAAGCCTTGAAGTTAGTTTCTTCAATATGCATTGGCTTAATATTGACATGACTTGAGCTCTTTACAGTGCAGGTTTAATTATGACCATCAACCCTTGAAATCATGAAGAGAAAGAAAGGAGCTCAAGAAGACTTCAACGCCAGATTTGATCTACTTCTATTGAGATTTGGAGCTTGTTGATGAAGATTACAGCAAGGGGAATAAAGTGAAGAATTTGAGGATGTCAATAAAGGTAACTCAATGCAAAGGTGAGACAATAAAGTGTTTGTTTGAAGCTCTTTGGTCTTGGTAAAAGATAGTGAATTTGAAATTGCTATTCAATGCCCATGTGTTTGCTAAACCCCCGATGTCATATGGGATTACATTGTATTTTTCTGATCATCATTTAAATGACTACATGGTATATAAAATGGTGACATGTGGAAGGGCAGGTCAAGCCTGTCTGAAAGCTATCACCATGCATGAGAATGTGCCTCCGCCCGGTACCATGAATCATCTATGCATATGGCATCTAACTTAAATGAATTTTCTGAAATCAAACATTGATTATGGGGGAGTCTTGCAAGCTGAAAATTTTGGGATTGATGTTTTTCAATTCTCTCAGCATGATGATGTTATTCTGTGGCTGAACATTTTGAGGACTGAATTTGATCAATATTTCATGCTTTGTACCAATGTGCTACTCATCCTTTGGATAAAAGCAAAACTATTTTCAAGAAAAAGTTCACATGTGATGATTTTGATGCTTTGAATGAATTTCGTGAATTCTCTTTTCAAAGTAAAATTGTGTCCTCACATTTTAACAAAAAAAATGCATGTCATGCATCAGTTGCATTAGGTGCATATAGAGTGTCATGTGAAATCTGAAATCTTGCATCACATTGTATATTTACATATCATTCTCTACATATCATTCACATAGTGCTCTTGGAAGATGAAGTTCATCGCGTGTCTTGTTGTATAGTTGACATTTTCAGCATGCATATAGTGCATATTTTAAAATGTATCATTTTGAATATTTCATATTGCACAAATGCCAAAATGGATACTCCTAATAATAGTATCATACCTTTGGGGCCAACAATTCCAGCACTGAAATTGCATATCTTTGCATTCTGCACTGCATATATTGCATATCTCCATTGTATGCTTGCATGTTAATATATGCTATTGAACCCCTTCCTTGAAACTTCTAAGACCATATACTCCATTGATAAATAATGTTGCATCTGAGTCTTAACAAGTGTGATTCATGTCAAACTCTCAGGGGGACAATTTCATGCTTATTGTATTTACATAGGGGGAGCTACAATATCCTGTTTTAAGTTAAATTTTCTCCATATATGTTAAATCAAATTCACACACTTCATGCACTATAATGTGAAATTGAGTGTTATTCATAAGGATATAAGAGTTTCATTTCAACACTCTAAAGTAATTCAACTTGCTGCATGGATGATAAGAGACAGTTAAGGAAAAAGTTACCTGCCTCCACATAAAAAAATGGTTGAAATGAAAGGCAGAGCAATGCTTTGTTTCATTGAGTAAATTGGGCACATGTCACCTGAGACGTGATGTGGTTCATTTCTGAAAAGTGTTGACTAAAGTATCTCTGTTCAAAATGAGGTGACAAGGTTCAGTATTTTGAGTAACTGGTGATTATGGCATGAGCTCCATGTGTCTCATCGCGTAAAAAAGAATTATTTGAACCTGATCCTTCTTAGAAAAATTTAGATTGTCAGTATGAAAATTTTTGATGCTAAATTTGATTGAGGCAGAGCGAAGCCTCCAATACGCTGCTCTCTAGATTGAAATGCAGTCTGTGCAATTATTATTATGTTTAATTGAAAATCTGGTTATCCATATGGCTAAACTTCTTTCTCATGTTACTCACTTACACATGGTAATTTGATTTGATATGTATTTTGAAAATTTGATTAATTGCTTGACCTGCTGTACGTCTTCTCCTATTTATCTGCACAATCCTCTAGGTGTAATCATGAGCATTCTGAACTTAATGACTCACTTGCACTTTTCCTACACCTATCCCTTCACTCTAAATAAAATGGGAGAGCTATTTTGCATGTATATATATCTATGTGCTTAGAGATCAATCATATTGGATCATCTTACTTGCATTCTGCATGTCCATATTGTCCACATTTGCATTTCACAGTTGTGCCATTAGTTCATGCATATTGTGCATAATGGTTCTCTTTATAAACAAAAAAATGTTATTTTTGGTTTTGCTGCCATCATGGGTTCCCCATCCTGATCCCCATTTCAGATTATGTCAAAGGGGGAGAGAGCATTATAGCATAATATTTTGTCATCATCAAAATGGGGGAGATTGATGTGCATGTGATTTTGATGATTACAAAATGACTTTGTTGCTTAGCCTTGTGCGTGAATGGTTATTCATGTCTTCATGTGCTTGAACTCATTATCCTCTAGCTATGAAGTATGAAATGATTGTGGATTTGATTACATAATGTTGTTATTGGGATATCATCATGTGAATGCATTCATGACTCTATAAGGCTCATATGTGCTTTGATGTTAGCACATTGTATATACATTGCATATTCACTTGGTAAGATTGCTTTGTATTCAATGAGAAAGCCTTTGTGGAAAACATGCTTGGATAAATGTCATATTGAGCCTCATGTCATGCATGTGTACTTTGGTAATGCTAAATGAATGATTGAGATGCAAATACCATTGTTTGCCCCCAAGGTAATGATGTGTGGTTTGATGAGTTTTTTTTTATGAATGCAATGTGTCTCGATCATGTTTTTGAGTGGATTAGTTCTGTACACTTTGAACTCCAAATTTGTTTAATCATGCCATGGTGATTAAACATTGGAACTCCAAGATTCTTACATGAACGATTCAACAAAAGAACAAGCAATTAAGGACAATGTGAACTCAGGTAAAATAATAAGGTAAGTGTTGCTATGTGGATTTAAATGGATATCTCGTTCCTCCTTCACTCTTGGAATGGCAATTTACTCATCATTCTTTCCTTCTTGGAATGGCAAAGGGAAAACACTTTCCCAAGTCACCAAAATTCCATTAATGAATGTGAAATGTAATAGGTTGTTTTGAAAGCTCTATGTTGAATGAATCTGACATGTACTTGGTATTTTTGCAGGCTGGAAGAACTCCTCACAACCTCATTTAATCATGCCTCAACCTTTGCTGAAGTTGGAGCGTTCATTTTTAGCTAAATGGGTCTCTGGGCATTTTGGAAGTGCAAGTGTCGACACCAGGTGTCGACACCTGGAGTCGACACCTACATCCAGAACATCTTTTTCAGTAGTTAGCCTAGGAGGTGTCGACACCAGGTGTCGACACCAGGTGTCGACACCTGGAGTCGACACCTACATCCAGAACTTCTGTTTCAACAGTTAGCCCAGGAGGTGTCGACACCAGGTGTCGACACCTACCTGAACCTGGTTTTGGAAGTAAGCCAGAACACCAGGTGTCGACACCAGGTGTCGACACCTAGTGTCAAGACTTGCTGTTTCAGTCTTTTTAAACTGTAGGCGCTTACGGCGCAGTGAAAGATGACTTTTGTGCCCCCGCATCAAAAGTCCAACCAGTCCATTCCAACTGCCATAAATCTCTCCCTAATTCATGGATCTGGTCTCTAAGCTGTCCCTTGACCATTCTCAAAGCATAAAACCATCTTCTTGGGTCGAAAACCTAATTGAAGAGGTGAGATTTGAAGTATTCTTTACTTGTTCTAACTCTTGTGAGTGCAGGGACGTAGCAGCTGCTCCAAGGGCTTCTTCCACGTTGTTCTGAGCTTGTATGTGAAGGGAAGAAGGTGGTTTCAAGTCTCCAATCGATCCTCTACTCGAAGCTATGTAGGAAATCAAGTTACAACTTCATTTTTACAAAGAATCATTCATCTTCTTTCAAGAACGTTCTTCATCCTACAGAAAAGCTTAAGCCTATTCGATGAAATACAAAGGGGGAGCTCTATCCACTGAAAAATCCATTTGCTTTTAGTTCTCTAGCTGCTCTTAGTTCTGTTTTAGATATTTGCTATAAACATCATCTCCTTGAACTTGTTTTACATGTTCTTTGTTCACTCTCTCTTGCATATATATATGAGCTGCGATTTTTATGATACAACAATCCTAATGCTCATGTGTTCTTTTGTATAGGTGAAGAAAAATGGAAAAATGAATTGAAGCTCTTGCAAGGAGGATATGATCTACCACCGTGAGGATCTGGAGCTAATGGAAGAAGGAAAAGAGGATCGGCTCCAGGAGAAGAAGAAGATGATGTCTAGATTATGATCATCCGTCAAAGAGCCAAGGAGAAACATATTTTGTTGAAGAAGGGGGAACCTTACACTTGATGCATACTTCTAGTTTTCATCTATAGAATTTTTTTGGAGGTCATAGCATATATTTATCTTTGATTCATATAAATTTGTGAGAATACTTTGTGTGGGTGTTCGGAGAAAGGGGTCTCCGAGTGTGTGTGTGGTCATATGTGTGTCGATTTGTGCGGAGTATATCCGTGTGTGTGGTTGGGAGTTTTCTCCCGTGTGGTTGTGTAGGCATTGCCCTACATGTGTGTGGACGGAGCTGTGTCTCCGTGTGAGGTATTTGTGCGGGGTGTGTTCCCCAACGTTGTGTGTGTGTGTGCGTGCTGCTGTGGCAGCAGTTTGACGCAAGGCCTCATGTGTGGATTGCTACGGAAGCAGCGTGTGTGGTGTTGGGGTTCGTCCCCGTGTTGCTATATTTTGTAGCGTGTAGTGAAGCCTCACCGGTTTGGTGATGGGTGGACGTAGGGAGCCCGTCGTGGTCCCGAACCACCTTAAAAATTCTCGTGTCTTGTGGTTTGATCTTTGTGTTTGGGTGATTCACTATCTTATCTATTTATGCAATCGTGTGAGCTCGGTGAGATTGAGTGAATTTAGCTTAAACCTGTTTAGATTAATTTCCTCAATATTATCAATCTTGTAAATTCCATTGTGTGCTAGTTTGTGTTTTTAATTGGACATAGTTTTCAGTAGAAGGATCTATTCACCCCCCCTCTAGATCCGTATTCTTGCACTACGGGACCCAACAAATGTACAGTAGAAGGAGAACAGAAGGGTGTAAATAAGTGTGATCGCCACCAAGGTGCCAAACGTGATAAACACGTCGTACCTTGAAAAGGGGGGTACTCGCCTTTTGTTTGCAGTGCTGCAACGATGTACGGCTCAGTAGGAGCCGCCTATAGTGAAGAACGGTCTCGCGACAGGCCGTCTAAGAGCGCTGCAGAGGACACGGGATGAAGCACTCCTGACGGATGAACGGTTCCACGAAGACCGCAGGATGAAGAAGAACGGTCCAAAATCAACCGCACCTCCTCTTGAACAGTCTGGAAGAAGCCGCACAAGACCACCACGCCAGAAGTTACAAGAGTCCAACCTCCACCCTTTCCGGCCGGCCAGAAAGGATGGTCCTCGCATTAGTGAGTTGCTGACCTGCGAAACACAGTGTAAAACACAAAGGAAAACCCAATATCAGAACTATAGAGTGTAGTAAATGCTAACATGAAAGGAAATAAACGTAACTAAATGAAGTGGGGGATACATGAAGAGTTTTAAACCCCTGGGGCGTCAAAAACGTGGGAGGGTGTGTGAATGATAGTGCAAGTGAAGAAAAACGTGGAGAATGATGCATGCAACCAAAAGGGAATGACGGACTATCAAATATAAAAAAGACTCAAAATGAAAGTTACTCCCTGGACCGGAGGCCTGTATGGACGTAGAAGGCCTCCCTCCCTAGTCGTAGGTCACTCAAGGATTCGGCAGGGCTTCGCCATGACCTGAAATCCCCCTCCCCTCCTTTCAAAGATAGCCTCTAGGGTCTATTTATAGAGCCTAGGAAGCCAGCCCCAAAATCAGGGTTTTTAGGCATTTTCAGGTCGAGATAATCAAAGGAAAGATGAAGATAATCGAATTATCTCTCATCCAGAAGAAATGGCACTCGAAATGGCTCAATATCGCGGAGAAAATGACGGGAGAAGTTAGGGATAAAACCACAGATAGAGAGAGAAAATCTGTTAATTTTTCAGGAATCGAGAGGATGGACGGTCTCACGATAGACCACCCAACGAGATGTTTTGCCATATCCTTGGCCGTTCAACCTGTCGGTGGAAAATCAAGATAAATGTAAAATATTATCCAATTATCCATCGAACTGACCGAAATCTTCACCGTTGGACTCTGATAGATGAACGGCTGATAGCAAACCTTACATCTACAAGAGCGGCCAAGAGGCAACCGTTCATGCCTGTCGGTGAAAAATCAAGATAAATGAGATAAATAGATAATTATCTGAAAACCAGTCGAACGTAGGACTCTGGAAGAAGAACGGCTTATGAGGTACTGCACAATGGTCTTATGTGGCTATGTCTAGGTCGTATATATGCTTGTAGGTGATAATTCAGAAAATCAGCCAAATATCCCATAAATATATGAACGGCCCTGTATCAACCGTACATATGGTTGAACGGCTGGAGGTTGACCGCACATGTACATGGGCGCTTGAAATTCACAGAAAAGCTCAATCAACCAAAACCAAAGCCCATTAAGCCCTGAATCAACTCGGACCTAGCTAGGGAGGGAGGCTACCCATAAAATAAGCCCTAAACATGCCAGAAAATAACCCAGCGAGTGATGGACAACTCGAGGCATCAACAAATGGGAGTAGGAGAAATGACTCAACTTATCGGCAAAAAATGGGTGTCAACAGGCACCTCTGACTTGTTTCCCTTCTTGCAGTTCATACTTCAAGGATACGTGGTCATCTTCCTCCCCGCTCAGGAGTAGCGCGAGATCTCCCCTCTTCATCTGGCGCCTTCTGTGGGAAACGAAGAAAGAGCCATCATGGTGTGAAGGAGTTCTAGCAGGAGGACTGCCAACGACAAGGGAAATGCCCTGGCACGGAGAATTCCCCATCAGTCAACCACGCCAATGAAATACCTCCGTCGGTGGCGGTGGAACAGCTTCCCGGTGGGAGTACCGACGCCCTCCAAACCCTCAACGCAAAATCGGATGTCCTAGTGGATCTCATGAGGGCCCAGGCGGCTAGGGAGGAGAAGTCGCATCTCCCCCGGAAGAGCCCTCCAGGCGGAGATGCCTCCCAGCAAACCGGTGGAGGCCGTTTTACCCTCCGGGGGTGGCGGCTCATCTGCAATCTGTCAGGAGGACCATCGCATGTCCCTCCCCCGAAGCAGGAAGCCTCCTCTACCCCGAGGCGGGAGAAGTCTGGAGCACACCGATAGTTCCCGGAAACCAAGGTCCCTGAGGAGCGTCGGGACAGCATGCAAGTGCACCCCCCCAGTCCTGTAGGCCAACGACAACTGGAACTGTCCCTCCGACTGCGAGACTTTGAGAGGCATTTTGCAGAGCAAGAGCGCACCCTCCACGCCTTGCAGAAGACCTCTCCTGTGGAGGACGAGGAGCGATCCCCATTCTCTGACTACATCTTGAAGGCTGAGATCTCCCCCAGGATCTCACTCCCGACCTTCAAGTCGTATGACGGCCAGGGAGACCCGACCGATCACTACGACAGCTTCGACGCCCCGATGACCTTGCATTGGGCGTCAAACGTGATCAAATGCCGAGCGTTCATGACCACTTTGGTCCATGGAGCTCAAGAATGGTTCAGGGCCCTCGCCCCCGGTAGCATTCACAACTTCAAGCAGTTCGGGTGAGTGTTCAAAGAAAACTTCGACGGCAGCGGTCCTCCCCAGTCAGTAGCAGGATTACTGGCCCTCAAGCAGGAACATGGGGAGAAGTTGCGAGCTTATATCAACCAATTTAAATTGGAAGCCCTACGCATCCCCTGCCTGGATGTTGCCTCGACCATCACCGCATTGACCGGGGGTACCCGTGACGAGAACCTGCGGCGCGAGCTAGTGCTTTATCCTCCCACCTCCCTCGCCAAGCTAGTGACCCTGGCACTACGCCACGCAGAGTGCGACGAAGTCCTTAGTGCCTGTCGAGGCACGACCGGCTCGGGTCAGGAGGGGGACAAGAAGCGACCGTCCGAGCAAGGGACGGGCCAAGGAAAGAGGCGGAACCAGGATGGAGACCGCAAAGAGCCGTCCCAAAAGTATGAGTGTTATCCCCCCTTACCGCTCCCGTCTACGAAATCTACGAAAACATCAAAGGCTCGGCTCTCCTCCACCAGCCCGAACCTATGAAGGCCAAGCACCGCAATTGCCGCAAGCATTACCTGTTCCCCAGCGATCACGGGCATCACACTAGCGATTGCCATCAACTTCAAGATGAGATCGAGTGCCTCGTCCGCCAGGGACACCTGTCCCGATACGTGGCCGTGCAGAAATAAGACCGAGGCACCCCCGAAGAAATTGACAATGCTCCTCGTGGCGTCCACATCAATGTCATCGCGGGCGGTGTGGCATCAGGCGGAGATAGCAGTTGAGGAAGAAAGCATCACGTCGAGCGGGCGAGCCGAGCCTCTATTGAGCACTCTACGGCCCCGCAGGCGAGCGAATCGCAGGCCCTGGTATTCTCTGACCAGGACCTGGAAGGGTTAACCACCCCGTATGATGATGCCCTCATTGTATCGGATAAAATAAACCATTGTAACGTAGATAGGATCTTAGTTGACAATGGTAGTGCCCCTGATGTATTATCCTATGAATGTTTCCTCAAGATGGGAGAGAATCCATCTAAACTCTACCCGATCCGAACACCCCTCTATGGGTTCAATGGGCAGGTAACTTATCCCGAGGGAGCCCTGAGCCTGCCAGTTACTATCGGCACCCCGCCTAAAACCGTTACGGTTATAGTGGACTTCATCGTGATTAAGGGGATGATGGCATATAACGCCATCTTCGGCCAAGGTATCCTCAGCCAGATAAAAGCGTGCCCTCTACCTTTCACCAAAAAATGAAGTTCCCTACCAAGTATGGCGTGGGAGAAGTCCGGGGAACCGGGCATTGGCTAGATGGTGCTATATAATCTCGATTGAAGCCACAAGGCCAAAAGGGAAAAATAAAGGAGTGAAGGGAGCCGAGGAGGGACCAGCAATATCCGAGCCTGGTGGCGAGTTGCTAACAGTCTTCCTCAATGGTGACCCGACTCTAGGAGTCAAGATCGGAGCCGATCTACCACTTGAGGAACAAGAAAAATATAAAGATTTCCTTGACCGGTACATCCAAGTCTTTGCATGGTCTGACGAGCACCTTCCCGGGATCCCGGGAGACGTGGTAATGCACAAGTTCAACCTCGACCGAACGGTGAAGCCTGTCCAGCAACACAGGAGAAAGCACGCCCCGGAGAAGCAAGTAGTCATCAAAGAGCAAGTCATCGAGGGATAGAAGACTGGCCTCTTTCGTCTGGTCCTGTACCCTACATGGCTCGCCAACGTCATCCTGGTACCGAAGGCTTCGGGAAAATGGCGAATGTGCATGGACTTCACTGGCCTCAACCAGGCTACCCCGAAAGATTGCTACCCACTGTCGAGCATCGATCAACTGGTCGATTCAACCTCTAGCAACGAGTTACTCAGCTTTCTGGACGCCTACTCCGGTTACCATCAGATCATGATGGACTCAGAGGACATCGAGAAGACCGCCTTCATCACCGACTTCGGCGTACACTGCTGCACCCGAATGCCGTTCGGATTGAAGAACGTCGGAGCAACATATCAGAGACTGATCAACCACGTCTTCGAGGGACAGCTCAGTCAAAACGTCGAGGCCTACATTGATGACATGCTTGTCAAAATGCAGAAGGCCGAAGACCACCTCGCCGACTTAGCCGAGACCTTCAACACCCTCTTGAAGTGCAACATGAAGCTCAACCCTGCTAAATGTGCCTTCGGAGTCAGATCCGGGAACTTCCTAGGCTTCCTGATAACTAAGCGAGGGATTGAGGCCAACCCCAATAAGGTCCAGGCCATCCTGGACATGTGGCCGCCCACCTGCATCAAAGATGTTCAACGCCTTACAGGGTGCATTGCTACGCTCAATCGTTTCCTGTCCCGGGCGGCCGAACGATGCCTTCCCTTCTTCAAATTGTTGAGGGGACCCAAAGTGGCATCTACTACATTCGCCTGGGATGAGGAATGTCAGAAGGCATTCGTCGAACTCAAGGAATTCTTGGCCTCGCCCCCGGTGCTATCCAAGCCAAACCCGGGCGAAGCTCTACACCTTTATCTCTCGGCGACCCCTTCCACAGTGAGCTCAGTCCTAGTCAGGAGCGACGCAAGTATCGAGAGACTGGTTTACTATACCAGCAAGGTGCTTAATGAGGCTGAAAGAAGGTACCTCGCAACTGAGAAACTCGTGCAAGCATTGGTTACCTCCGTCAAGCGCCTCCGACCCTACTTTCTAGGGCACTCCATCGTCGTATTGACCGGCGAACCCTTGAAGAAGATTCTCTTTCACCTTGAAGCCTCGGGACGTCTCGTCAAATGGGCCATCAAGCTCGGGGCCTACGACATATCGTATCGGCCCCGCTCGGCCATCAAGGGACAGGCCCTCGCGGACTTCACCGTCAAAAGCACCGTCCCGGTTGAGGAAGCACTTCCACCTACGCACGGTCCCTCCTGGGACCTGTTCGTCGACGGGCCCTCCAACTCAGCTGAAAGCGGCGTCGGTATCCTTCTCAAGTCCCCCGAAGGAGCGGAGCTACGGTACACCTTGAAATTCAACTTCCATACGTCCAACAACGCCTCCGAGTACGAAGCCCTTATCTCAGGGCTAGCATGGCTCGACGACTGGGAGCCCAGCGAGTTAGGACTCACACTGACTCCCAACTGGTCGCTAGCCAGGTTAACGGTGATTACAAAGCTTGGAAGGACAAATGATCAAGTATCTCCTGGTGGTCAAGAGGATGGCCCAACTCTTCGAGAGCTTTGAGGTAGTCTGGATAGCCCGGGAGGAAAACTCCCGAGCGGACGCCCTTTCTCGCTTGGCCTCCTCCCTCGACCCCTAAGGTACACGATTGGTCTTCTTCGAAGAGCTCGAGTGACCGAGCATCGAATCCGAGCTTATGACCGTTGACCTGGCACCCCCGAGCGACTAGCGGACCCCCTATATACCCTGGCTTTAGGATTCCCAAGAGCCCCCTGACACTCGGGAGGCTCGGAAACTCAAGTACCAAGCTCGGTGTTTCATCATGCTAGATGATGACTTGTACCGCAGATCTCTCTCCGGTCCCCTCCTCAAGTGCATCAGTGTCGACAAAGCCAGTTGAGCGGTTCAGGAAGTACACGAAGGCATCTGCGGCGCGCACCAAGGAGGAAGATCGCTCGCCAGGATCTTGCTTCGGCAGGGTTACTGGTGGCCCACTCTCCAGCGTGACTGCACGACCTATGTGCAGAAGTGCGACCGATGTCAGCGCTTCAACCATCTGATCCACCAGCCCGCTATGGAGCTCATTACCCTTGCTGAGCCATACCCCTTTGCTAGGTGGGGAATAGATACTCTCGAGCCATTCCCCACAGCTCAGGCTCAGAAGAAGTACGTCATCGTCGCCATCGACTACTTCACCAAATGGATCGAAGCCAAGGCCAGCACCAGGATCACTGAGTCAGTCGTATGGAGTTTTGTTTGGAAGTCGATCATTTGTCGTTACGGTGTCCCTCGAGTGATAGTGAGCGATAATGGTCAGCAATTTGATTCTCATTATTTCAGACATAAATGTGCCAACCTAAACATTCGCAACCACTTCACTTCGGTAGCCCACCCTCAGGCCAACGGACTGGTCGAGAATGCCAACAGAACTATCTTAAAAGCGATCAAAACCAGGCTTGGCAAGGCCAAGGGAAGCTGCCTCGAGGAACTACCGAGCGTACTATGGTCGCACCAAACTACTCTGAGAACGGCCACCGGTGAAACACCTTTTTAGCTGGTGTATGGCACGGATGCCGTGATTCCATTGGAGGTCGGTAATCCCTCTCTCCGAGTCGTCCACTTTGAACCCGAGGTAAACAAGTAGAAACTGCTAGAAAACCTTGACTTAGCGGATGAGATCCAAGAGATTGCAAAGATCCGAGCAATGGAATACCAACGGCGCATCACTCGATACTAAAACTCCAGATTCTGAGACAGACACTTCCAGCCAGGGGATTTCATCCTAAGAAAGGCCGAAGCCTCTCGACCACTGGAGGCGGCAGAGAAGCTAGCCCCTACCTGGGAAGGCCCCTACCGAGTGGTCGAGACGCTCGAGAAAGGGGCGTATCGACTGTCCATCATGGAAGGAACACCCATCGCACGGACATGGAACATGACTACACTTCGAAAATTCTACTTTTGATCATCTGGCAAGCACACACATGTAAGCAAAGTGGAAAAAATATTCTTCTCTTTTGATTAAACTCTGGTGTACATCAAGTAGGCCGCAGCCAATACAATATGCATGTACAACGAAAAAATTATCCACTGGTACTATGACACGAGCAAAATGCTCGGCCAACCCGGTAGGCACTCCTATGTCCAGCCACTGACTCTGCCTCGTGCGGAAACTAGCTCGGATAAGGGATAGCCGACCTCATTGGCTCGAGAAGCTCGGAGGAAAGGTGCCAGAGGGATTGGAAGGACAACAAGAGAAGGCCTCCTCTGCCAACTCTTTGGAAGGAGGACAGAGGTGCGAGCAAGAAAGCAGGCACCCTCCAAAGAGTGAAGGAAGTGGGAGAAAGAAGACGGCAGGGATGAAAGAGGAGGGAGAAGCAGGCTGAGGTGAGGAACACCCCGCTTCCTTACACCCCCATCCGCTTCTACCTTCCTCCTAAGATAGTCGCGGCGATCCGGCAGTCGAGAACAGGCGTGTGGATACACGTTGTCTCTTCTTGCATGCCACCCGCCCATCGCTGTCCATTCTTCCACGCCAGAATAGCAAAAACTTCCCTCCTACTGTCGTTTACATCATCATCTTCCGAAGCGCTCTCCATGCTCTGTTGAGATCGACAGCACAACGCTTTGCGAAAAGGGAAGAAGGAGAAAATTGTCAGGGATCGCCTTAAGTGATGGAAGAAGGAGGAGACGCCCCTCGGACCTTTTATAGGCCGAAGGGGGAGCTGATCACCTTAAATGACTCTCCCCTACACGCTAAAAGGAGCCTTCCTTGAGACAGTTACCACATTTCCCAACATTCCCCCTCAGCGGGACGCGCGAAGCGGCAAGTCATTTACAACAACATGGAAAAGTGGAAAGGTGCCAGTGCCATGTCAGTTATCTGACAGATCGGCTCGCGCGATATCTGCAGAGAAAATCAGCGCCTTCCCCAACAACTACGGATACAGTAGTCAAATCACACCAAAAGCGATAAGAAACAATCAATTCATCACTTAATATTGTCGCTACTATACTTTCCAAAAAACAAAAAGGTCTTGCACGGCTACAAAAGGGAAAAGAAAGGAAAAGCTTGTACATCAGGCCTCGGGCCCATCTCCAGGCTCGGTAGACATGGCCCCCTCAGCACCAGACAATTTGCCCCCAGTATTCTCAGCGACGACCGACCCAGGCACTGACCCCACCGGCGTGGGAACTGTCTCGGTCGCATGCCCTTCCGAGACTGCTAGAGTTGGCGATCGCTCGGATGAGCTCGAGGACTCCCGACCCCCCTCTTCGCTCGACGTATAGTGGGAAGAGTTGGTAGAGCCCCAGTCCGAGTCATAACATTGCCTAGAAGGAAAAATGAGCCCATTCGCTTGGGCCTCAGCCTCTATGTTGGCCCGATTGAAACCTTGGGAGAAGCCCTTCTGAAGGCCCCGACGATAGCCTGACTCATAATAAGGGAAGGCAGCCTGAAGAAGAGCCGCGTGGTAAGCCTATGAGCATTTATGTTGCTCGAGCGCTTCAACCCCGGCCAGCTCCGCCTTCCCCTCAAGCTCGGCTATCCTCTGTTCCGACTCGGACAGCTGCCTCTTGACCTCGGTCCGCGCATCCTCGGCCCCCCGGGCTCGGCCCTCGAGCACCTCCCGATCGGCCTTTCATTGCTCGCCGCGCTCGACCTGAATCCTACGCTCCACATACAGGAGCTCATTCTTCCGATCGACCATACGACGGGCTTGGGCCAACTGCTCCACCAACGACCGAGCCTCCGCCTGGCTCGACTGTACCTGTGCTCGGAGTGGGGCCACCTCCTGACGAAGGTCTTGAAGATCGAGGCTCAAACGCTCGACCTTCCGATTGAGCGCACCACGGGCCCATGAAAGAGTCTCCCGCTCCGACTCCACCCGAGCGTATGTATCCACTGCCTCGGCTCCAAGCTGGGCCAAGATCAGCCCACCTTCCATAAGTTGCTCAAAAAGCGTGGAGGGAGGACCCTTCCGAAGTTTTTCTCGCAAGGCTCCTGAAACTATGGAATGGCACGTTCGGTATAAAGAGGCCCAGACGCTGAAGGCACTGGCCGAGGGAGGGGAAACCCTCTCCGGAGCGGCCGGGATTGGGGCACCTCCCCCGAGCAACCCCATCTCGGGGGCCCCACCGGTTGGCTGGGGATGAGCGGCCCCGCCACGTACCTCCCCGGCCTCGGTCGGCTGTGATTGAGTCGTTTCAGCCTGCGACCCTCCAGCCTCGACCGGCTCGGACCGGGCTCCTCTGATGGGAATCGATGCCGAACTAGTACCTCTCATATAGCATTTATATCCTTTAGTTTATTTTTTTATCCATGGGAAAGTATACGCACAATTGTACGGCTTTATCGGCCAATGCGTCACTCCCGTAGATTATGTGGGTTTCTATGTAATTTGCCCATGGGACCAGCAAGGGGGCCCTCAGCCCTTTCCCATTGGTCCACCTAGATCATGTGGGGCTGGTCAACCAGCCTAGGTGGCCTTCTAGATGAGTGGACTAGTCATATGCCACATGGGTAGACAAAGGGTTAAGAATGTCAACATTCTACACCCATCCCACTTACCCCCATTCAACCTTCCATTCAAAACCTACCCATAGTCAATAGGCCGCCCCCCCCTTCATTTTTTAATATTTTTTTTTTGTGTTTGTGGCATGTAATCCCAGCCCTTCAATCCCCATCCCTAGATCTAAGGGTGGACAATTGATTTGGTTGGAATCATATAAAAGATTGTATTTTTATGTGAAAATCAATAAAAATCAGAATTTTGTTGAATGAGCAAGAGCTAGCTGCGCCCCCAGCCCTCTCTCCTCTGGTTCCCCCCTTCCCAAGCCTCCATTCTAGAGTGGTATCTCCTTTCCCCACCCTCCGGTGATCATCGGTGCCGCCGCCGCCGCCGCCGCCGTTCGTGCTGCCATCGAGCCGCCGCTGCAGTTCTGTCCGCGCAGTACCACAGTAACTTCCACGAAATTTCCACCTCAGCCATGAGCTCAGATCGAGCTGGGAATTTTACTGGGTGTTCCAGAGGTGTCAAGAACATCCCCTAAATTTTTGTTTGTCATTCAGATCCCGTTTAGTATTTTTAGATTTTCTTCCACTCTTCCACTTCTGTTCTGTCTGCAGTCTGTTTCCATTTTCACCCGCCCTGAGTTTTAGGTCTTAGGCCCACTTTTTGATTATTGTTCATCCCACAAATTTTATTGGCGTTTCCTTCCATCCACCCCTTCATCCACAATTTTTCTTAATTTTTGATTCGTCCATCTCGTATTTTCTAAAAATCGTTCTCAGTCCCCTCTACAGTTCTGTCCACCTGTTCCTAGATCCGACCACTAGTTACTCCAAAAATCATATCAAATCACCCCCACCTCCAACTCCAATTCCCAAAATTGTCCCAGTTCCGTGGTTTGATTATCTACAACTTTGAAGAAGAGCTCAAAGTCCGAATCCCACTGTAAGTAGGCGGTCAATGGCCTTTTACAGGGATCTGATATGCTGATCTGAGATTTCTAGAGCAGTGGAGCAGAATATTGAAAAATATCTAAGGCCCTGGTCCGCATAGGTTCAGAGGAATCCACTGGCCCTACGTTTGAGGATTTTGAGTCCTCTTTCCAACGGCACTGGTTTTGTCGCATTCCGGCGACGGGGCTGATCACAGCGGCCATTTTCGTCCGAGCGCGCGCTGCAAAACAGCAGCAACCAGCCCGTGGGCAGCAATTCCGACGGGTACCGAACGGAGCCGCCCGGCCTCCGATTGCCGTTCCAGCGTGCCGCCAGCCCGGGGATCGCTTCTACCAGTGTCCCCACCACAGCGGTGACACCGGGTCTCACACGGCCCCTCCGGACAGCGCGTGGGCCCCACGGTCGTGATTACGCGTGTAGCCGAATCAACACACGAAGCTGCTCGTCATCCCGAATTCGGTCCTCCCGGGCCCATTTGTGTCGCCCTTTACCTCCCTGCGTGGAGTGGGCATATTCCCATTGCTGTAATTATTGTGTGTTAAGTTCCCCGGGAGTACGAGTTTCGGCCGGGTCCGTCGTCCCCACGCCGAGCGCGTGGAGGTATCGTTCTCGCTCCCTACACTCGGCATTTGCTTATTTTCATATATACTTGTTTATGCCGCTGCTAGAGAGCATGATAGGGTAACTAGCTCGCTTTCTATTTGTATCACCGCTGCTGCGAGAGTGAGCATTACCGTCCCGTGACCCGATCCGGGCACGAAAGAGAGAGCCGACCACCCTAGCTCTTGCCGGTTTCTCAACCGCGCACGTCCGACGCTTCCCTCGTTAAGGGACGATCGCGAGCTTGTCGTGTCCGTGTCTCGTCCCGCATCAATTTGGTATCAGAGCAGGTTGAGTCTAGGGTGTTTGCATTCAAAAAAAAAAAGTGTCATGTAGTCATTAGTCGGTCTAAGTCGTGTTTAGGATCATCATATTTTTAAAACAACAAAAAGAGTCATTTTTGGGTCGCATACATCCCTTTACTCGGTATATAAAAAGGTGTTGTCCGACCGTTAGGTTACGCCTATCGGGAAGGCCGCACACTTGTGCGAGTGACCTTCGGGTCGATTGTCTCCGCCCCGTACCGAGTCTTGGTTTACGTCTAGGGTCCTTAGTGTGCATTAGTTAGTGCATTCCAACTTTGCATTACTTAGTGTCGTGTCTAGTGTTTTGGTCCGAGTGTCGGCATGGCCATCCACTAGTTTCCCCGTGTCCCATGGAGTCCCAAACTCCCGGATGGTGGCGATACTATCTCAAATGGAAGGACCACCCGAACCACCCCACGAGGCCCGAGACCCGGGACTTCTACGGGTCCGATGACCCGAGTGTCTATCTAGAATGGGAAGCCATCATGGACGATTACTTCGAGGTGTACATTATGTACGGGCCCATGCAAGTCGATGTTGCGAAAAGGCGACTTTTTGGTAAAGCCGCCGCAACTTGGAGGGACATCAAATACTGGAGGGAGGATAGGAATCTAAGGCCCATCGAGTCATGGTGGGAAATGAAGTGAGTGCTTAGGAGGGCCTACGTTCCCCACCCACCTACCTCCAACCACGGAGGTCATTCCACTCACCAACCACACCAACTCACCCACAATCAAGTGGGCCACACCTCTACCCAATCCCACCCCTTCACCGCCGTCCAAGCCCACCAAAGTGACCCCAATCTAGTGGCCCGCCCATGCACCACCAACCAACCTTCCCTTGGCACTCCCATCCCAACCCACTCAAGCACCTCCAACCGAGTGGAAGTCCTGCTTATAACCGAGCCGAGGCCCACACCCGAGCCGAGAGTTAAGGAGCTAGTCCACCCCAAGGTCCCTCCTCCAACCCGCTCCTTAGAGGAAATAAAGAAAATGATTTCGGATTGGTGGGAAAGGACACAAGCTACTCCACCACCCATGAATGCTCCATTGTTATCTACCTCCGGTCTTCATTCGAAACCATCAAAGTGGGAACTACCAAAGCTCGAGCCACCCGTGTTTCTTACGGGAACACTTTACATAGCCGAGCCACTTCTTAGTTGGCTCAAGGATGGCTTGGTCCCACATCCCTTTCCATCCATGGACCCCATCCTACCTATAGTGCCGGTCAACTCATTCCATACCACATTTCGATCCCGTCACCATGTTGATACGTTGGATGATCTTGTCATGGGATTAGATTTACAATGGGAGTTGACGTATCTTTTGGCCCGAGGCTTTGACCAATCCGCTAGTCTTAGCTTCACCCATCCGGCCTTCGGGTCCATTACCTCCGAGTGCACCGTGGGTTGTGTCACCACGGGGGTTCTTCTACTTCTCCCGCTACCGGACGAGCCCGAATTCATACCCTTTTGTCCGAGGGAGGAATCATACTTCTTGCCTATGATCCCCGTCCCACCCGTCACAATTCAAGAAGGTGACTATCCGCACCTTCAAAACTTCTACACGTGGGACCGTGACTTGTGGGAACCCACCATAAGGGGTCATACCTTCTTTGATCTCTTTGACCCACTCCCTAGTGGATCCTTAGACCCTCCACATTCACTTCACTTCTTCGAGGGAGTCCGCTACCACGCCCCTTCCCCACGGGCCGGGTCGTCTATGCCCACCAAGCCCGTACCCATACAAGATACACCATCATCTAGGGGAGATACTCTTGGCCCTCCCACATCCACATCCCATATACATGCATGGCCCACCTTAGGAGGTCTAGGATTTCCGTATGATGTCAACCACCGGTTATGTCAGATGCATGCATGGCACACATTCGGGTGTCCTGGTCCGCCGTCACCCATGTACGGGTCGGACTAACATTAGGTATGTCTAGGGTCATATATGAGTCGGTATTGTCTCTTCTTTGTGTGATTTGTTTGCATGGTTTGTGTGTCGTTTATTTGTCTGCATGTGTCTTGTGCAAGCTCGTTGTCGGTCTCTTATGAGTAAGAGGCGAGTGGACTCATTCGATGAGTATGGGATCGGTTCTATATCTACACCCGGATCTAGTCACCTACAGGGACTCAGCGGTGATTCCTAGTGAGTCTTCGAGCCGCCACCTCCCCTTTGAGAGTGGCCCACCCGGAGTGTCCACCACTAGCCCATGGCAGCTTGCACATATCGAGTATATATGGAATGAGCAGGTGCCAATCACTTGGAGTGGAGCATACCCGCACTACTTGGCACGGTGACGGATCCGCCGGAGTACTCGAGCATTCCTACCCCTACTCGACGGGGTCGAGTTCCTCCCACCCGGGGAGAGTTGATGGGAATCGATGCCGAACTAGTACCTCTCATATAGCATTTATATCCTTTAGTTTATTTTTTTATCCATGGGAAAGTATACGCACAATTGTACGGCTTTATCGGCCAATGCGTCACTCCCGTAGATTATGTGGGTTTCTATGTAATTTGCCCATGGGACCAGCAAGGGGGCCCTCAGCCCTTTCCCATTGGTCCACCTAGATCATGTGGGGCTGGTCAACCAGCCTAGGTGGCCTTCTAGATGAGTGGACTAGTCATATGCCACATGGGTAGACAAAGGGTTAAGAATGTCAACATTCTACACCCATCCCACTTACCCCCATTCAACCTTCCATTCAAAACCTACCCATAGTCAATAGGCCGCCCCCCCCCCCCCTTCATTTTTTAATATTTTTTTTTTGTGTTTGTGGCATGTAATCCCAGCCCTTCAATCCCCATCCCTAGATCTAAGGGTGGACAATTGATTTGGTTGGAATCATATAAAAGATTGTATTTTTATGTGAAAATCAATAAAAATCAGAATTTTGTTGAATGAGCAAGAGCTAGCTGCGCCCCCAGCCCTCTCTCCTCTGGTTCCCCCCTTCCCAAGCCTCCATTCTAGAGTGGTATCTCCTTTCCCCACCCTCCGGTGATCATCGGTGCCGCCGCCGCCGCCGTTCGTGCCGCCATCGAGCCGCCGCTGCAGTTCTGTCCGCGCAGTACCACAGTAACTTCCACGAAATTTCCACCTCAGCCATGAGCTCAGATCGAGCTGGGAATTTTACTGGGTGTTCCAGAGGTGTCAAGAACATCCCCTAAATGTTTGTTTGTCATTCAGATTCCGTTTAGTATTTTTAGATTTTCTTCCACTCTTCCACTTCTGTTCTATCTGCAGTCTGTTTCCATTTTCACCCGCCCTGAGTTTTAGGTCTTAGGCCCACTTTTTGATTATTGTTCATCCCACAAATTTTATTGGCGTTTCCTTCCATCCACCCCTTCATCCACAATTTTTCTTAATTTTTGATTCGTCCATCTCGTATTTTCTAAAAATCGTTCTCAGTCCCCTCTACAGTTCTGTCCACCTGTTCCTAGATCCGACCACTAGTTACTCCAAAAATCATATCAAATCACCCCCACCTCCAACTCCAATTCCCAAAATTGTCCCAGTTCCGTGGTTTGATTATCTACAACTTTGAAGAAGAGCTCAAAGTCCGAATCCCACTGTAAGTAGGCGGTCAATGGCCTTTTACAGGGATCTGATATGCTGATCTGAGATTTCTAGAGCAGTGGAGCAGAATATTGAAAAATATCTAAGGCCCTGGTCCGCATAGGTTCAGAGGAATCCACTGGCCCTACGTTTGAGGATTTTGAGTCCTCTTTCCAACGGCACTGGTTTTGTCGCATTCCGGCGACGGGGCTGATGACAGCGGCCATTTTCGTCCGAGCGCGCGCTGCAAAACAGCAGCAACCAGCCCGTGGGCAGCAATTCCGACGGGTACCGAACGGAGCCGCCCGGCGTCCGATTGCCGTTCCAGCGTGCCGCCAGCCCGGGGATCGCTTCTACCAGTGTCCCCACCACAGCGGTGACACCGGGTCTCACACGGCCCCTCCGGACAGCGCGTGGGCCCCACGGTCGTGATTACGCGTGTAGCCGAATCAACACACGAAGCTGCTCGTCATCCCGAATTCGGTCCTCCCGGGCCCATTTGTGTCGCCCTTTACCTCCCTGTGTGGAGTGGGCATATTCCCATTGCTGTAATTATTGTGTGTTAAGTTCCCCGGGAGTACGAGTTTCGGCCGGGTCCGTCGTCCCCACGCCGAGCGCGTGGAGGTATCGTTCTCGCTCCCTACACTCGGCATTTGCTTATTTTCATATATACTTGTTTATGCCGCTGCTAGAGAGCATGATAGGGTAACTAGCTCGCTTTCTATTTGTATCACCGCTGCTGCGAGAGTGAGCATTACCGTCCCGTGACCCGATCCGGGCACGAAAGAGAGAGCCGACCACCCTAGCTCTTGCCGGTTTCTCAACCGCGCACGTCCGACGCTTCCCTCGTTAAGGGACGATCGCGAGCTTGTCGTGTCCGTGTCTCGTCCCGCATCATCCTCTGTCTGGCGGCCCCTCTGCTTCGCTCAGCGCGCTGACATCGGCCGTGGCCCCTTCGTTGTCGGCCCCTTCCTGCTCTATAGAAGGGAGACCCGGCTAGTAGGGGTGATCATTATTCGGGTTCAACCCGAAAACCAAACCGAACCGATAGATTTGGTTCGGTTTGGTTTGGGTTGAAATTTAAGAATTTTTGGTTTGGGTTCAAACCGAACCGTATTAAAAAATTTGGTTTGGTTTGGTTTTGAAGTTCAAGAAATCGAACAAAGCCAAACCGAACCGAATAATCTGAATTTAAGAATATTTTTATCAAATTAATATAAATGTATATGTAACTATAAATCCCAATTCAAAAAGTCCAATTCCCGCCATCCTAACGGGGTTTCCGACTTTATGAAATAGGTTTCAAATCACCTTCTATTTTACTGTAACTGAAGTTCTTAGTTTTTTATGTGAAAATATTATGGGGCTTGTTCTTACAAGTTGAAACTTTTTATGTTATTTTTTTAATATTTACTTTATTTGGTAGAAATTCGTTTACCCTACCTTTCTCTACTATTGTTTGAATCCAATCTAAATTCTAAAAGGGGATATGAATATGGTTCAAACCGAACCACACCGAACCAAACCGAATTAATGCGGTTTGGTTTCAAACTAGTTTGGTTTGGTTTCGTTCGGGTTGAAGCCTTAATTCGGTTCGGTTTGGTTTGAAAAAAATTCTCTTCAAACCAAACCAAACCAAACCGTGCTCACCGCCGGCGGCAGGGAAGCCTCTTCAGCCGGGCGGGCGACCTCCACCTTCCTCGCCCGCTTCTTCTCGGCAGACAGAGCCTACAATGAAGCCCCCAACAGCTTCCCCACGGGATCCTTACGCTTGACCCCCCGGCGTTCAGAAGCGTCATCCCGGGTGACCCGCTTGCCCTTATCTCGGGCACGGGAAGAACCCTCCAAAGCTCGGAGATCGCTCGGAGGCGGCGTATCATCCCCGTCGATGATCCCCAACTCGGCTTCCAGTGCCTCATCCTCAACCGCTCGCCTCTAGTCTGAACGAAGAAGAGCGAATTGAAAGAAGGAAGGCACTTATTCTACAAAAAAGAGAACAAGTCCCTGAGATCCTCACCTGTCGGCAGCAGTGCTCGAGAAAGATACTCCTCGATATTGGACGAGGTCACCAACTCAACAGTCGGCTGGCGATTCTGCAGAAGGATAGCAGCATCCCTCTCCACCTCCGGGGGGACCTCCGTTTGCTTAAGAGGAATGTTCGGGTGAAAGTTGGGCGCCATCGGGAAATTCCAAACCACACCGACCGCCGACGCACCCACTCAGAAATATTGGGTCTTCCACCCTTTGTGAGAGGAGTCCTTCACGGAAAGGGACACGCAACTCCTGTTCTATTTCACCTGGATGAAGAAGAAGCCTTTCCCCGCATGAGGATTCTCCTTCAGCTCAAAAAAATAATGGAAGAGGTCCAGCGAGGTGCTCACCCTACACTGGCCAAAAATAAAAATGAAGGAGAAGATGAGGGTATAAGAGTTGGAGACCAGCTGGACAGGAGCCAGCTGGTAGAAACGAAGCAACTCGGCGACAAAGGAATGAAGGGGCAGGCGAAAGCCACACTTCCAGGCTAAGAGGAAGGAACACAAGAGGCCAGAGCGAGTGGCCAGACTAGACTCATGAGGCTTAGGCGCAAGGAACTGGAATTGCCAAGGCAGCCATACTGGTTCTCCAGTCGCTTTACCTCAGCCTCCCCCAACTCGCGGCGGAGAGGCTCCGACTATACCAAGAAAACCCTTGGGGTCTGTTATTTCTGCTGCCCCTCGGCCTCAAGATTTTGGTCCGCCATTTAACAGATGGAGGAACTAGAAGAAGGTGGGGAAAGCTCTGAACCAGAGAGCCCCGGAGAGGAAGGAAGCTGACGGATCGCCGCTGCGGTAATCTCTTCTAGCTCCGCGAAAGCCGCTGCGATTCTCTGCTCTCCGAACTACTCTCATGGTGCATGAGCCCCCCCATATAAATGAAAAGGATGGCAAAACCCTAAACCCCGGAGATAAAGGGACACAAATAACGTGCAATGCTTATAACCCCTAGCTGGAGGCGGCGCGGCGTTCCGATCACCCGAGGAGGGGCCTTCTTTTACTCATCATGACGGGCATATTTTCGAGACAAGTCGCATCATGTGGCCCCTACAAGAGAGAGATCTCCACCCAACTAGAGCCACGAAAAGTCCAGCCCAAATGCTACTCAGTCGAGCCTAATTTTGGCTTGGGAGTAGGAGGGGGACAAGTGGAGAGGGGAAATCTAACCGCCCATATGGAGAGACCAAACGAGGTCTGACCCAACCCAACGAGGCCCAGCTCCTTAAAGTGGTAGGCCCCAGGTCCACTAAAGATAAGCTTAATAACTCACTCGGAACAAGCATTTCCTAGGTGGCCTTCGGGTTGGGAAGTCTGAGCATCAGTTCAATCAGGAGAGCTACATCAGAGCCCAATACTCTCTGCCCAGACCACGCACTCATCGCTCGGGAAGACATCTTCTGAGCCAGTGCCTCAAGCTCGGGCCAACTGATGGAAGCTTATATGTACGGCCATTACATGTCCCTTAAAAGCTGGGAGATCAAGCAGATAGGGGAGATGAGGAGTCTGCTTGCTATAAAGAGCCCGAAAGGAGGACGTAACCCCCCCTAAAACTCCTCAGCTTACAGGGATCATTTACTCAATGAGCCATTATTTAAACTGGAAGAACCCTCCCGAGAGAAGGTAAGCCAAGAACCCTGAGCAGGAACCACTTCACCTTTTGGTGGAGAGGGATCTCGCGTTCGCATCTTCCTCCTAACTATTCCCTTCGCACCAGTGCTCTACTACAATTGCTGACTTAAGCATAGGAGGGTCTTCCCCGGGGATCTATCCCTCGGCACCTCTGACTTGTTTTCGTTCTTGCAGTTCATACTTCAAGTATACGTGGTCATCTTCCTCCCCGCTTAGGAGTAGCGCGAGATCGTCCCTCTTCAAGATGTATATAGCAGATGATCAAACTCATGCTGAGTTGTAAGCGAACCTATGCATTCATCTACTCAGAGAGAAGACAGGAAATCAATCTGATGAGACAATTCAATTTTAAGGTGGTTCGATCTCAAGCTAGAGATCTACATCCACCCCTTACTCAACTGAGTAAGGCTTCCTGCTGCCACACAGCGTGATAACCGCTGATCCACAGCTTTGGGGATAGAAATCCCTACAAATCGTTGAGCCATACAGCTTGCTATCCGAGGAACACCCTCGCCTGCTGAGCACCACAGCTTGCTCTGTTGATTCAAAGTTTACAATGGAATTCAAAACGAATTCAAAAGCAATCAGAGAAAATGAGGACAGAAAAGACAATGTAGATCTCAATAGAGCAATCTGACTCTGGATCTGATCTAGAAGTCAGGATAGAACAATCTTACCGAAGATCTCTTCTTCTACTTAACTCTTTCTACGGCACTCTATTTTTCTCAGAAAATAGCTCTCTCACTTTTCTCCCTTTCTAGCTCTCTCTTCATGTTTTGCTCGCTTCTTCTCTTCAGAACGCTTCTTCTCTTCTTCTGTTGTCTGGTTTTTCTTCTCTGCCTTGTTATTTTTGATTGAGCATCCTGGCCTCTATTTATAGGCTCGCGAGAGAAGGGCGTGTGGAAAACACGTTTCCTGCCCAGAAATTTCAACTGGAGTGCGCTGCTTGGAATCCACTTGTCAGATGCTGAAGATGTGCTGTCCACGTGGCTAAAACTCCAGTCCAGACTAGCCTTGGATAAAGTGCCTGTAAGTTAAAAACTTAAGCCACGTGATCATGCTGAGTATAAACCTTTCAGCCATTTATATGTTTGATTCTGGGTCCCGCAGTAACTTAAGTTCATGTAAATGAAACATAAAGCATTTCGTCAAACACTTGGTTCGCATGATTAGTTAGTCAATGTGCACTGACCTTATTGCATGAAACATGTATGCTCAGACCTTATGTGTATGCTTATGCGCATATGCTCAAACTTGAAACACACACATGCTCAGACATGAGGAAATGTACTGAGACTTGAAATGCATACATGGTTAGATTTGAAGAAATGTGCTCAGACGTGAAATGCATACATGCTCAGACTTGAAGAAATGTGCTCAGACCTTACATGCTATTGCTAGCATAAGTGCACAGACTTCAGATAGCAAACAGTGCATATGCACAGACCTATTATGATGCGGGACAAATGACCGACTCGGGCTAAGACGTACGACCGACTCGTTGTGCGGCCAGCACTAACACACTAAGGCAAGCTGGGCGGCTGACCACCGTGGTATTCTCCGGGTGGAGACGTCTCTCAACAGCGACTCTCTTGAGCCCGACGATCATCCCTTGCGAGGGAAACGTGGGGATCGCGGCGATTAAGAAACCACCGTCGCCTAGGGTGCTAATTCGCGCTCGGTGCTCGATTGGAGCCACGGAACGGGCTATCACAACTCACAAACGCGGTGAATTTGAACTGGCTAACGGCCCTAATCTCACAAACACAGCAATATAGAAAGTATATTAAACAGCAAATGTAAAGATCGGAACGAGCACGTACCTCCACGCCTAGGCGTGGGGAAGACTCCCGGCCGATTTCCGAACAACCCCGATATACAAATGCAATAAGATTACACTTTCAAAAATATTTGCCCACTCCACGCAGGGAGGTATAGGGCTACAAATGCCAATTTTGGGGTTGCTGGAACCCGGGTTGACGGGCCACACTCGCAGGAGGCGAGGAACGCGTGCCGGAGCCGCTCGGGTACGCCGACGGAAAACTGATCCGGTTCTGCCCGCGCTGGTCACCCTGCGCAACGAGCTTGCGGAGGTTGGTAAGACCAGATCCGATGCCCGATCGGAGCGCCATTTGTTGAAGAATGTCGGCGACTGGATGTAGTATCTTCACTCCGAAGGGCGTGATCAGATGCTTTCAGATCTGGGCGCAGCGACGACACTTCTCAGGTTCTGGTTTTGTGCTCACAGAACTGCACAGTGACACAGTAAAAATATGAAATAATGGTTGCCGATGTCGGATCGGGGTGCTCTTTGTCTGAGAACGTCGGCGACGCCCTGAGGAAGAAATACTATGAAGACCTCCCACACGGATCTTGGCCGGAGGAAGGTAGGGTAGGCTCTGAAAGTCGACTCAGATCTCAGCCGGACCTGCTCAGACTAGCCCACGTGATCCCACGAGATCTATTGTCACGATCAGCACCAGTCACGGATCGAGGCAAAACCAGCGGCAACGCGAAGAGGACTTGAAATACTACGATTGCTATTTAGAAACCAACTTCTGATGGCATCGGGGTTGGGCTTCAGGAATTAAAACACAGACATCTTTAATTCTGGGCAGCATTCAGGAACCGATCTGCGTGCCTCCACGAGAAAAATCGCCACCATTGCTCACGAACTTGGATCGACACGAAGCCAAAGCTGAATCCTTGCTAACTTGTAGTAGTATCAAGCATAAATCTGGTGAAGCCAGAAGATAAGAGGAAAAGGGGGGGTAGATGGTCGAGTCTTACGACCTGAATACTGTCCAGTCACAGGACAGGGTTGGGAGTCACACCCAAGGAAGAAGAAGTGAATCACTCACTTAATGCAATTTCTCACAAAATCTTTTCATTAACCTTTAAACACACATCGTACAAGCCTTTAAATAGGCATTACAAGAGGTATAGAGGGGAGGGGGCTGTGTGGGATACACAATGAGAGAGGGGGGAAACCCATTACAATGTGATAGTGAAAGGGGGGGGGACAAGGGGCAATGGTGGCTCACCTAACTTTGAATTTCTTGTAAAATGTTAGGTGGCAGCCATTGGAAAATTGACCAGCAGCCTTCTAATACCCCATGTGGTAATTGGAGAAGAAAACAAGTCAACCATCTAGCCTAATAAGCCAAAAAATGGGGCGCCCCCTTCTTGGGCCTAGAATGGGCCACTTGGTGGTCTTGGCTTAAGCCCACCTATCCACTCTAGCTTAAGGCCCTTTCCATCTTGAGAACCCAAGAGTAAAAGAAGCACATTCTAGTATGAGGCCTCTCCCACTTAGAGAGCCCATGTAGGAAGGGAGCCCATTTGGGCCTTGCTAGGCTAATGGGTTCTTCATATTGGTCCAAGGCCTTTCCTTTCTTATGGATTGCTTAAGGGCCTTTAACCAATCGGCCTTTTAAGGGTCTAGCAACCAGCCCAATATGAAAACCCATGTATAATCTTCAATACAAGCCCAAATTTAATGCAAAAGTGTCCAAATTGAAGCCAAATTATCCCCATTTTGAAGATAAGCCGATGTAGTCCACTTGGCGCTCCGCGTATGGCACCGTCGGTTCGCCGACGTATCACGTGATCGCCCTAGTGTCCGCACCAATTCTCCCCGGGTGGGAGGAACTCGACCCCGTCGAGTAAGGGTCCCAAAGCTTGCGCTCTCCGCATGTGATCAAGGCGTTGGTCATCGTGGGGCATCCTCACCAACGCACTAGGACATGTGGGTATGCGCCATTCCTTGTGGTGATCACCTGCTCATCCAGTATACAATCTATATGCATGCGTTGAGGCTAGAAGAGGTGGACTCTCGGGTGAGGGTCACTCCAAATAGAAAGATAAAGTTTGAAACTCACTAGGGATCACCGCGGGTTCCAATATGCTACCAGAGGAAACATGTAACGTCGAATTGACACCATTGTCGTTCGGTAGTTCAATATCGTACGCTTTCGGACCCACTTGTTTCTTAACCCGAAAAGGGTGGGGATCATGGACTTAGAGTGGCTTTCGGTCTCCGGGCGGAAACCTATCAGGTATGACCCTGATCTAGATGTACTCTCCCTTTGAATCCACGGATATGTAGCATGCATTGGCTACCTCCTTATGCGTGCTTTGATTGGCCTTTTATTGACACGACTTAATGCAAACCATATGCATGAAAGAGAACAACAAGGGAGACAAACAAACACACACACATGACCTTAGACAAACCTATGGCTAGTCCGACCTACGCATGGATGATGGCGGACCAGGACACCCAAATGTGTGCCATGCATACACTAGATGCAACCAAAGGTAGGTAGGATGATGTACTCCTAGACCCCCCAAAAAGACACCATGCATGCAAGGACTTCCTATCAGATGTGGGTGTGGGTGGGCTAAGAGGTTCATCACCACTACATGTAGGTAAGGCATGCCATGCTTCCCAATAATCGGACCTGTTGCTATGTGGAGTTTGATTGGCTCGAGTGGGAAGAGAGTGGTAGTGGACTTCCTTGACAAAGTAGAGGGGAAGTGGTGGGTCACAAGGCCCACTAGAGAAGGGGTCGAATGGGTCAAAGAATGTGTGACCCCCCGGTTCCTCCATTACATAGTCCCATGTTTGAAATTCATGAAGGTGATGGTCACCTCCATCCATCGTGGTAGATGGGACAGTGTATAGAAGATAGGGCTCCTCCCTCGGGATAAAAGGAGTGAAGTCGGGCTCGACCGGTAGCGGGAGGAGTAGAAGAACCTCCGTGGTAACATGACCCACGGTGTACACGGAGGTGATGGACCCTAAGGTGAGATGGGTGAAGCTACGACCGGTGGGTCGGTCGAAGCCTGGGGCCAACAAGTGCGTAAATGCCAACTGCCGGTCTAACCCTTTAAGAAGGTCGTCCAATGTATCCACATAGTGGCTAGACCGGAAGGTGGTGTGAAATGAGTTGCTTGGCACTAGAGGTAGTGTGGGGTCCATGGATGGGAAGGGAGGTGGGACCAAGCCATCTTTGAGCCAGCTAAGGAGTGGCTCGGTGATGAAAAGCATTCCCGTAAGAAACACGGGTGGCTCGGGCGAAGGTGGCTCCAAACAAGACGGCTCCGAATGAAATTAGGAAGGAGAGGATGGCAATGGAGCACTCACGGGTGATGAAGGAGGAATCTCTATAATGGGGAGAGGGCTTGGGGACCCCTTAGATGGGGTCGGGTTGGGGCTACGGGCTATGGCCTCCCTAGGTGCGGGTATGGCTACCTCTTGCCTCGAAGGTGGGCAAGGGGAGACTAATGACTCAAAATAAGCGCACCTCCTATCCACCCGATCCGAAATCATTTGCAAAAGTTCGGCAACGGTGTGGGTTGGAGTAGGGAGATCATGATGGACTCGCCCATAGTCAATCGGCCTAGGCTTGGGTCTAAGCTCATCCATGTATGGGGGTCTTTACTTCCGACTTGGACCCACTTGGTTGGAAGTTATTGGGTGGGGCCAGTTGGAGGTGACCGGTTGGGGCACGTAGACCTTCCTAAGCTCTCTCTTCATGTCCCACCATGACTTGATGGGCCATTGCCTCCTAACCTCTCTCAAACGTTCAATGTAGTCCCACTTTTCAGTGGCCTCATGAAGAAGCCGCTCTTTGGCGAAAGAGAATTGCATCGCCTCGGACATAGTAAAACAATCAAAGTAGGTGTCCATGGTGGCCTCCCACTTGAGGTAGATGCCCGGGTCATTGGAGCCAAAAAAATCTGAGGCTTCAGGCCTACAGAAGCGGAGAGGATGGTTGCCAAGCCCATGGATGGGCCAACGGTCATATCGCCCGGGTGATTGGGACTCCATGAGAAATTGGGGAACTACATGTTAGACATGCCGACACTTGGACAAGACTGACTGACTCTTATAGGACTACACAAACTAGAAGACACCGACTAATGCAAACACTCACTAATGCAAAAAAATGATGCACGTAGACCTAACCAATATCCGGTACGTGGCGGAGATAAGCAATCCGAAGATCACTCGCGCAAGTACGCTACCTTCCCGATAGGTATAACCTAATGTTCGGGCAACGCCTTTTAATATATCGGGCTATTGGGTGAAATGCAATTTGAAAACACTCTTTTTTTTGTTTTGAAAGTAATGATGGTTCTAGACTCGACTTAGACCATGATGCATGCAAGACTTATGCAAAGACTACCCTAGACTCAACCCGCTCTGATACGAATTTGATGCGGGACAAATGACCGACTCGGGCTAAGACGTACGACCGACTCGTTGTGCGGCCAGCACTAGCACACTAAGGCAAGCTGGGCGGCTGACCACCGTGATATTCTCCGGGTGAAGACGTCTCTCAACAGCGACTCTCTTGAGCCCGACGATCGTCCCTTGTGAGGGAAATGTGGGGATCGCGGCGATTAAGAAACCACCGTCGCCTAGGGTGCTAATTCACGCTCGGTGCTCGATTGGAGCCACGGAACGGGTGCTCACAACTCACAAACGCGGTGAATTTGAACTGGCTAGCGGCCCTAATCTCACAAACGCAGTAATATAGAAAGCATACTAAACAGTAAATGTAAAGATCGGAACGAGCACGTACCTCCACGCCTAGGCGTGGGGAAGACTCCCGGCCGATTTTCGAACAACCCCGATATACAAATGCAATAAGATTACACTTTCAGAAATATTTGCCCACTCCACGCAGGGAGGTATAGGGCTACAAATGCCAATTTTGTGGTTGCTGGAACCCGGGTTGACGGGCCACACTCGCAGGAGGCAAGGAACGCATGCCGGAGCCGCTCGGGTACGCCGACAGAAAACTGATCCGGTTCTGCCCGCGCTGGTCACCCTGCGCAGCGAGCTTGCAGAGGTTGGTACGACCAGATCCGATGCCCGATCGGAGCGTCGTTTGTTGGAGAATGTCTGAGACTGGATGTAGTATCTTCACTCCAAAGGGCGTGATCAGATGCTTTCAGATCTGGGCGCAGCGATGACACTTCTCAGGTTCTGGTTTTCTGCTCACAGAACTGCACAGTGACACGGTAAAAATATGAAATAATGGTTGCCGATGTCGGATCGGGGCGATCTTTGTGGGAGAACATCGGAGACGCCCTTAGGAAGAAATACTCTGAAGACCTCTCACACGGATATTGGCTGGAGGAAGATGGGGCAGGCTATGAAAGTTGACTCAGATCTCAGCCGGACCTGCTCAGATCAGCCCGCGTGATCCCACGAGATCTATCGTCACGATCAGCACCGGTCACGAATCGAGGCGAAACCAGCGGAAACGCGAAGAGGACTTGAAATAATACAATTTCTCTTTAGAAACCAACTTCTGATGGCATCGGGGTTGGGCTCCAAGAATTAAAACACAGACATCTTCAATTCTTGGCAGCATTCAGGAACCGATCTGCGTGCCTCCATGAGAAAAATCGCCACCGTTGCTCACGAACTCGGATCGACACTAAACCAAAGCTGAATCCTTGCTGACTCGTAGTAGTATCAAGGATAAATCAGGTGAAGCCAGAAGATAAGAGAAAAAGGGGGGTAGATGGTCGAGTCTCACGACCTGAATATTGTCCAGTCACAGGACAGGGTTGGGAGTCACACCCAAGGAAGAAGAAGTGAATCACTCACTTAATGCAATTTCTCACAAAATCTTTTCATTAACCTTTAAACACACATCGTACAAGCCTTTAAATAGGCATTAAAAGAGGTATAGAGGGGAGGGGGCTGCATGGGATACACAATGAGAGAGGGGGGAAACCCATTACAATGTGATAGTGAAAGGGGGGGGGGACAAGGGGCAATGGTGGCTCACCTAACTTTGAATTTCTTATAAAATGTTAGGTGGCAGCCATTGGAAAATTGACCAGCATACTTCTAATACCCCATGTGGTAATTGGAGAAGAAAACAAATCAACCATCTAGCCTAATAAGCCAAAAAATGGGGCGCCCCCTTCTTGGGCCTAGAATGGGCCACTTGGTGGTCTTGGCTTAAGCCCACCTATCCACTCTAGCTTAAGGCCCTTTCCATCTTGAGAACCCAAGAGTAAAAGAAGCCCATTCTAGTATGAGGCCACTCCCACTTAGAGAGCCCATGTAGGAAGGGAGCCCATTTGGGCCTTGCTAGGCTAATGGGTTCTTCATATTGGTCCAAGGCCTTTCCTTTCTTATGGATTGCTTAAGGGCCTTTAACCAATCGGCCTTTTAAGGGTCTAGCAACCAGCCCAATATGAAAACCCATGTATAATCTTCAATACAAGCCCAAATTTAATGCAAAAACTGTCCAAATTGAAGCCAAATTATCCCCATTTTGAAGATAAGCCGATGTAGTCCACTTGGCGCTCCGCGTATGGCACCGTCGGTTCGCCGACGTGTCACGTGATCGCCCTGGTGTCCGCACCATATTATGTGCCCATGGCAGATGTGCACAGACCTTAGATGCGTAGCAGGTAATGTGCACCGACGTTAGTTCTGCATAGACATGATGTGCACCAACCACCATATGCAGGACATTGCATGTGCACTGACCTTTATATGCTACCGCTAGCATATGTGCACCGACCTATGTTCATAAGAAATGAACACGTGCACCGACCTACTTCATGCACAAGGTAAATGTGCACCGACCTTAGTCAGTTAAACGCAAACATGCACCGACCTGATGCATTGCTAGATATGTATGCTTCGACCTTGTATGCAGGTTGGAAAACATGCATCAACCTTGATGTTTAACTATGTGTAAACCTGCACCGACCTTACCCTGAGCTAGCGAAAGGTGCACCGACCTGCATCTACTTAGACATGCAACATGCATTGACCTTAATAATGAAAACTAATATATGCACAGACCATTACTAGACTAAATATTAATTCTGACTTAGAGAAACACATCAAATTAACAATGTTGACAAAGTCAAAATAATGTCAACTAAACTGTTGCCAGTCAACAAACCACAGCATTCTCCCACTTAATATCAAATCCATAGGAGACACAAAACACCTAGCTTCTAGGGCCCATAGGGTCTGGTCCATGGTCCATGGTGGACTTGGACCAAAGAAGAAAAATCCATTTTTGATGCTTTGGCATCTCTTGCTTCCTCCTTATCTTTTTCTCTCAGTCGTAGTACTGAGACCATCGTCGTCTAGAGATTGGACGCACCCTCTATTCAAGATCCCTGGTTCATCAACCTCAGAAAATCTGTAGAGGCGAGAGTTGAGAAGGAAGATCTCAAGGAAGTTTCATTAACAAAACTAGAGGAGATTCTGGACGAAGAGGAATTGCCTTGGTATCATGAAATCGAATTGTTTTGCAAAGAAGGGTCATTCCCAGAAGGGGCAACGGCCGAGCAGCGTAAAGCAATAAGAAGAGCCGCCGCAAGGTACACTATCATTGCAGGAGAATTGTATAGGCGCGCTACTAATGGAATGCTCATGAGATGCTTGGATGATGTAGAAGCTTGGAAGGTGGCTGAAGCGGCCCATTCTAGTGAGTGTGGAGGTCATGTCAATGGCCAGGCTCTAGCAAAGAAGATCCTTAGGCAGGGCTACTATTGGCCCACTCTAGAGGAAGATTGCTCCCTCTATGTCCGGAGGTGTCTTAAATGCCAACTCCATGCTGATAAAATTCACTCTCCAGCTTCGTCCCTCCATCCTATGACTGCTCCTTAGCCGTTCTCTATGTGGGCTTTCGACATCGTCGGCCCACTCGGTGATCCTAATTCTCAGATCAAGCAAAAATCCTTCATCCTCACCGCTACTGAGTACTTCACCAAATGGGCCGAAGCCGAGGCGTACGCGGAGATCAAAGCTACAACGGTGTGCCGCTTTATCATGAAGAATATCATCTCGTGGTTTGGAGTGCCAAGCAGCATCATCACCGACAATGGACCCCAATATCGTCTCCCAAGAGCTTAAGGACCTATGTAAGAAGTTCAATATTGCACTGCATCATTCATCTCCATATTACCCTCAAGGCAACGGTCAAGCCGACGCCACTAATAAAACCCTTCTTAAAATCATTAAGAAAACATGCGAAGCACATAAATTTTCTGATTGGCCTGAAAGATTGGTAGAAGCTCTGTGGGCTTACCGCACCTCCGTCCGTACCCCTACGGGACAAACTCCCTACTCTTTAACTTATGGGATGGAGGCGGTGCTCCCATACGAGATCTTAATCCCTTCCCATAGAGTGCAGCTCGATAAGGAACTTAATCTCGATGAACATCGGGAGGCGTTGCTGGTCCAGTTGGAACTCTTGGATGAGAAGAGGATGAACGCGGCCGATCACGTGTCCGTTTATCAAAATAGGGTTTCGCGTTATTTTCAAAAGAAGGTAATCGAACGAAAATTTTGTAAGGGTGAAATGGTTTTGAAATGCAAATTCATTCGGTCTGTAGGTCCTAGGTCCAAGTTGCAACCTAACTGGGAAGGGCCATTTGTAATAAAAGAAGCTTATCCAGGGAATACTTATCGTTTAGTAAACGTGGAAGGTGAGGAGCTCTCTCACCCGTGGAATGGGTTGTATCTTAAGCGTTTCTTTCCTTAAAAATCTAAAACCATGTGCTTCTCCGATAATAAGAACTTCCTCCCTATCTTCAAAAGAGGGTCTCGAGTAAGGCAATCACACACTACACAGCATCCCTGGTCGGGTTCCTTGCCTATAAGACACCGTTTTCCTCGGCCATGCTTTAGGAGAAAGTCGAAGTCCCTGTCCGCTTCATTCTTCGGCTGAATCCAGGGGCAAGGAGTAAATAAGGAGGCGACAACCAATCCAAACTCCCTAACAAGAGGAGGTCTCAAATAGGGGCAAGTCCGTTATGACCTGACGCCACAAGGAAGAAAGGACAAGAAAAGAAAAGGAGTGCTCTTTACCAACAAGATCAAAAGCATCATCTCAAAGTCTGTGAATGAAATTTCAAAAGCTCCAAAGGAAAAAAGAAAACTAGGCATGACAAGAGTGGCAGTACAGTTCCCCGCGGGACGTTATGAGCCCGGTCGCATGCATGCCTAGGTGGAACAAAGGTTCGATGACGGACATAAAAGCCCCGGCGCAACAGACCAAATCTCTAATAGGGTTGTACGGTGAGGGAATCAAGTTCTAAAAACTCCCATATCTGGCCTAAGCTTACCCCCATGTTCCTTTTTTCTTTTAGGACTAAGATGAGTACCCTAGGTATGGCTTTGGTAAAAACACCGTCATAATGATTAGGTCTCGGCCAGGGGTTGTCACAATATTGCACGCCGGTCTCGAGACTCAACCTAAAACGAGGGAGGTCTCGTGTTGCTGGAGAGGCACTGGTTTTTCAAAATCTAAAAACAATAAATATTTTCAAAATCCAAACACAATAAATATTTTCAAAATCCAAAAAAACAACAAATATTTTCAAAATCCAAAAACAACGAATCTTTTCAAAATCCAAAAAAACAACAAATATTTTCAAAATCCAAAAACAACAAATATTTTCAAAAATCCAAAAACATCAAATATCTTTCAAAATCCAAAAAAACATCAAATATTTTCAAAAATTCAAAAACATTAAATATTTTCCAAAACTCCCAAAAAATACCATCATATGCATAGCATGCATCGCATGTTCATTATGTTTTCGCCTATTTAATAAGGCTCCACCCCTTGACCAAATATCAAGAAACGGTCATTATCTAACTTGCTTCAAGGTAAGGGGTTGAGTCTAAGAACAGATCTAACTTGTTTCATGTTTGAGTGTGTGTAGAATACAGGGGCAAGCCCAAAAGCAAAAGCTCACAACTATGCAGGTTCAAGGTGTGTAACGCGCCAGCATCAGACCGTTACAGTCATGTAACGGGCCCATATTTGACCGTCATTTCCCTTCAGGCATGGGCCTTCTTCCTTTTCATTAAACCATCACTATAACGGTCTGAGACTCTCCGTTACTTGAATATAACTGCTCAAAATCCATCCGTCATTTCCTTCAGAGATCGGGCTCTTGTTACTCTCATTCTGACGGCCTGTCGCAGGACCGTTATTTCCTTGTAGCGGCCCAGTGCACATCCATCATATCCTCCAGAAGCCCTGTCTGTTCACATCAATCTAGCCTTTCAAATGATGGAACTCAAGATCATTCAACTATGGTAATCTCATCTCATTCAAGCAAAGATTAATGAAATATAATTCTTGATAAATTCAACTTCGATTGTCAGTTACATGATATCTCTCATGAATAAAAAAAGGAAAATCAAGATACATTCAATTTCTTATCCGCAAGAGGGCGGATTCTTCTCAACTCTTTCATGTAATCTCGGCGTGTTTCGTCGTGCTCTTCAACCTCTGCTTGCCACGGGCGCACCTTGCTGATCTCCCACATGGTCAGCGCGTTCCGGATCGCTCGTTCATCTTCCTCGGTCCCCATCTTCTAGGTAGAAGGGGAGGGTAGTGTGATAGTGCAGAAATGCTGATTCGAGGTAATCCGATCTGAAGATGGCATCGGTGCGGGTTGTAGATCGCCATGGTAGTGTTCCCTACTAGCTGGAGGTCCAGGCCTTGACGCCGCGGTATTTTGAGAAGAGTGCTTCGGAGGACTCTTGGTCGCATGATGAATTTGTCTATTGGCAAAGTGTTAAAGAAGAGGCGCCATTCATCCTGAGTTTTCTTATCCGCTGTCTTACATTCAACCTGCGAAGAGTATCCAAATGCCCCTCCAATAAAGAAGAGAGGGTGGCTCCCAAAGATCCGGCTTGCTGAGATTATGTCTTCCTTAGGAAGGAATTTGATTCTTATTCCCATCCAGCACTCAAGGAGTATCATGGAGCCGAACAAAAGTCCTCCTGTACAAGCCGAGCTTAGTCCTTCATAAAGGTATGAGAGGACCGCTTGAGAGATGGACATTCCCTGCCACAGCCCGCTAATAATACCAAGATTTTGAATGTCTAAGAGGTGGTCGGTAGTGGTAAAAAGAAAGACTCCACACAAGCAAACCGCCGCCGCCTTGGCTATCGCTTCATGTCTCTCCCACTTGTTTTTACAATGAGACACTATCCACTGTGCTAAGGGTATCAAGTGGATGTGGTGTGGGCTGATCATGGTTCTCACGTCCTTTGGATTGTGAATGAAATCACTCAAGATCAAGGACGGGTCGATAGGCTCGATTGTGTAGCAAACCCGGTCTTCATCCCCCACCTTAGTCTTAGGAAGGGTTAGGTAGGTTTCTACCTCCTCCAATAGGACGGTTGCTTCAAAGGAAGGGAAGATGAAGGTATGAGTTTGTGGATGCCATAATTCCACAAGTGCTGAAAGACTTGGCCAATCGAAAGATAATTTCTGGAAATTCTTGCCTAAAACCAAGAGGGGTTGGAGGTGCCATGCTTTAAGGATTGATGTGACCTCTATGGGGAGTGCCTTTACCATGGGAGCCACCCACTTCAGATTGGAATAGCACCTTGGACCAGGAAGGGGCTTGAGAAAAGAAGGAAGGAAGTCATGAAAAGAATAAGTGCAGCAAAATTCTGAACTTTGGATGAATTGTAAGAACTTACCACTCTTAGGACGTTGGAGCTTAGGTGTTTCGGAATTGAGGTTAGCCATTGAAGCTCTCCATGTTCCCTCCTTGCAGCTTTGGGGCCGGTGTAAGCTTTCTCTTCCATAGCCATCACCTCGAAGCTCCTCTTCATCATGTTTTCTGCTCTTTGGAAGAGCTCTTCAAACCCTAGAACAGAGGTTTCAGCAAAGTTGCGATTTTGATTAAGGTTCCAAGTTGCTAAGGCTTATATTTAAATTTGGAAGGATAAGACTCGGGCTAGAAGGCTTTATCTTCAATTAGGAAAAGTTCTAGTGATGGATCAAGTGGCTAAACCTCGGGTTTTAGTTATCTCGGCTCAATCCGTTTCGGATTACAACCCAGATTCTGACGGTCCATCGTGCGGCCGTTACTTCATTCCGACGCGCCATCCCTTGGCCGTCGCATTTTCTGTGGGTTTCAATTCCCCGAATCATGTTCTGTGGAGAATAACGGTCTAAGGGTCTACCGTCACTTTCTATAACACGCAAGCCCTAAGCCATCACATTCTCAGCTACTCAGTTCCTTCTCTTCTGGGCTAAAACACTTCCTGACGGTCTTGCTTGGGACCGTCTCTTTCTGACGCGTCTTCTTCAGACCGTCGCATTTCCTGCTAGTTGCCCTGACCAACTATCATTCTGCCATGATCAACGGTCTGACCCTTGGCCGTTACTTGTCTTTGACGCACCCTCGATTGGCCGTCGTTTATCCTGATGCCCCACTGCCAGAGTGGGCTTCTGATGATTAATGGTCTTTCACCAGAGCGTCGTTTGATTATGACGGTCAGATCCTAGACCGTCACTTTCTCTGCTACTGAGTTCGGGCTATTTCTTCTGCCCTTGCCTAGACCTGGCGGTCTTGCACATTGTACACCTCGTTTTCTTCCCATTTTCATACATGTATTCCTGCATGCATCTCATTCATTCATCCACATTTCGTCCATCCTGCTATTTTCACATTAATTCATTCACGCTCGCATCAAAAATTGAAACAAAACAGAAAACTAAAAAGAAGGGATCTCATTCCATTTTGCCAAAGGTTCTATACAAATGATAAATAAAACATAAGAAAAGGCATCATTCGGTCGGCTTATCTGCCGGACCGCCCTCATCCTCTCTATCCTCGGGTCTCCTCACAGGTGGCGGTGCTATGGAAGCACTCTCCTCCTGCTGTCCTCTCTCTGCCCTCTCATTCCTCCGCTGGGCGGAGGAGCTGACAAGGAAATTCCCTACTGAGCCGCTAGGGGCAGCACTCCTATGTACCCCACTCTGGGAGGCACTTCGCTCCGGTCCCCAGCCCATCATCTGGACCGTCCGCTCCAATGTCCGCAGCTCGATCTTCAGTGTAAAGATCTGGCGCCGCGTCTCCCGTGCCTCGGTCCGGTAGCGATCCATGTCGGCCGTCCCGATCCGAAGCTCCTCCACCTCAGCTCGCGCCCGCGCTAACTCCTTCCGGAGTTGTTCCATCTCTGCATCATCTGGGCGTCGCAGGGTCTCCGCTCTCAACCGGGCCATCTCTGCCCGTACCAGCTCCGTCTCTGCTCGGGCTCGATCAGTCTCAGCCCGGCTTCTCTCTACCTCAGCTCTCGCCTGGCTGGTCTCGGCCACCGCTGCTGCTAGATCCCTCGCCTGTAGATTGCATTTCATGTCGTTAGTCATTAAGCATTTAATTAGGCACAATCATAAGTTTTTTTAGTCTCTTACCCGCTCCGCGAGGGTGGCCTCCGCCTCCTCGGCCCGGGCTACCGCCCGAACAAAGTCAGCCTCCTGCTCAGCCCTGCCTCCCGCAGGCTGCGAGGAAGACGATGGGGCATCCGGTCTAGCGCGTTGGGCTCCCTCGGCCCGCTGCATTTAGAAGTCATGGTTAGTTGACATTGGCATTTGCATCATGAACATCATTGCATAACTCATGAGCATTTAAGTTTTTAGTCTCACCAGGAGCTCCAGGGCAGTCCGGTACCCGTCCCGCTGTTGGATGGTGGAGTGGAGTAGCCCTTCCAGCTCGGCTATCCGTCCCTCAGGGTCTAGCTGCATTTAGAAAGCATGTAAGTCAGTACATCTAGCTCATTGCATTTTTGCATAATGGAAAAGTTTGGAGTTTTAGAATTGCATACCGGTCGTCGGGTACCTCGGTACACCCGGTCGCCGTAGAGTCGAGCGAAGGCCTTCAGGTATGCCTCGTCACTCTCGTCTCTCTCCTTCACCGCTCGGCCCCGCCTGTTCCAATCGTGGACGTACTTCGCCTTCCGGCGCACCAATCCACATTGCCGCTGATGCTCCTTGCTGACTTGCCGGGGTGGTCGTCGCTGTGGCGTGGAAAGGTCACCTCGGGCTGGTGTAGTCCCCGGGTCCGCAGGATCAGCCTGTAGTGCAGAGGCTCAATGATATGGAGGCAATGCAACCATATGTCTCACCCCCGGTACGATAAGGCCGCCTCCACCCATGGCTGTCCCGTATAGCCATCGTCGCGGTATGGGGTCCATCTCACCTGAGAGCATTTAGTTCATTCATTAGCATATGAAAGCATTAAAAGGTATTTGGAAAGCATTTTAGAAAGCATTTAGAAACATTTAAAAGCATATAGAAATCATTTTGAGTTCCGGGCTTACCGATGTGTGCGGGAAGGAGTCCAAGTCATCCTGGATCGTCCGGGTCAGTCTGCTGATCGACCCTGTATCCCTCGCCACCGACCAACGCCTCGCGATCGGTATGCGGCCGGGATGGAGTAAAGCGCCTCTCCCGATGCCCGGGAGGTACATATAGCTCCAGATCTGCATTTAGAAGTCAGGTCAGTCGCATCATTGCATAAATCATTTTTCATAAATCATAGCATCAATATTCATGACATAATAGAAAGCATTTAGAAGTGCATTTACCTGTAGGAAAGGCGAGAAGCCGCCCAGCATCGTCTACCTGTCTGTAGTGCTGAGGGACTCGAACAGGAATGCGAGCACTGCCGCTCCCCAGGCATATCGCCTGACTCTACCCAAATCCTCTATCATCGGCAGCAGTCTGCAGCTGATGACATCTGCCCGAGTCGCGAAGAGGAGCTTCCTGAATAGCAGCATCAGGAAGCGCCTGAGCACTCTATCTCCCTGTGGTCCCGCCTCCGCCGCCACGCGAGGGCGCACCTGGTCTATCACTCTGCTCAGGTGCTCCTCGGGGAGCTCTCCCACGGCGATCGCCGCTCCTCTCAATCCCAAGCTCTCCTGCAGCACTGATCTCGAAAGCTAGGAGGAGGACTTTCCCGGCCTGATCAAATCTAGCCCGAGCAGCTGCTGCGCCATCTCTCGGTAGTCGCCGTATGTCCACCCTGTCACCGCGGCTCCGTGGACTCTCAATCCGGTAATCCTCGCTATGTCTTCTAGCGTGGGGATCATGTGGCCCCACGGGAAGATGAAAGCTCGGCTGATCGGGTCCCATCTCTCGTGCAAGGCGTACAGTACCGGAGTGTCCATCCGGATCACCTCGATGCTGAGCACCTCGGTGAATCCCATCTCGGCAAGTCTCTCTCTCTGGTAATCGGGCAATGCCTGGTACACTGCCCGGATCTGAAGCCAGGAGATCCGCGATCGTCTCTTCCCCTGCATTGCATATTAGATCATTAATTAGTCCAATTTGCATCATATAATCATTGCATAATCATTCTTAATTGGAAAAAAAATTTAAAAAAAATTGAAAACCCTAAAAAATAGTTTAAGTCCTTGGCAAGAGTGACGGCCCTGAGGTAGGGCGTCATTTGACTCTGACGGCCTCAGCGTGGCGCGTCAGGAGTGTGACGGTCGCTGGCAGGACCGTCACATTGACTGCGTTTGGGAATTTTTTCCCCTGCATTCTCATGGTCTCCCACTATGGCCAAATGGCCTACAATTGTTCCTAGTGGGTTCGTAGACCCATTTCTACCCCTTTCCCTCACATGCATCCATAAATAAACACAAAAAAATAAAAATTAGAAAATTAGGGCGGGGGGCCTACCTCGTGGTCCATGTTTCTCCTCTTCTTCTTCTCTGGTTCCTTGGGCTCCTCTGCACCCAAGGGAACTTCCCCTTCGTCCCCCGTGGCCGTGGGAGCTTCCTCTTCCTCCCTTGGACTTCGCCTCACCGGTTGTTCTTCTTCCACCGACGGGATCGCCTCCCGTTCAATCCGGCGGTGGAGCCGCCGTATGGCCATCTTCTTCCCTCTCCCTCTCTTCTGTGGTGGAGGCTGGGGTGCCTCGTCGCCGGCCATTAGAGTGGTGGGGCGGTGGTCGCCGGAGCTCTCGGTTTTGGAGTGTTTTGGGCGTTGAGTGTTTGAATGAACGGGCCGTAACCGTTCGGTTGTTTTTTGAAATCTCAGGAAATGTGACGGTCTATCGACCGGCCGTCACATCATTCTGACGCGTCTTTCATAGGCCGTTACATATGATGGACTGTTTTATTGAAGAATGTGAACCGCCTTGTTTATGACGGATCAAGGGTGATCCGTTACTTGATGTGACGCCCTGTCATCAGACCGTTATATGCTTGCAAGTTTCTTGATGAATTAAATGGTCTAATTAATGTCAAAATGGTTCCATTTTCTATCATGATGTTCCTTATGGATGCCTCTTGCACGTACAATGGTTATGCCTTGGTGCTTATTTTCGATTTATTATTGGCTAACCTGTCTTTCATGAAAGGAATTACGAGTAAAGTAACGCTTGGCCTTCCATCCGGCAGGTAAGTCAGGTATTGTATATCACTCCCTCATTCCCTTAATGCATTACTATATGTTATCTATGATATATTACCTCGAGAACCGGCTGGTCATTCATGTGTCCTGGGATCTGATGTTCCCCTAAAACAAAAATGATGATGATCTAAGCTCACATGTTTAATCGTTGGATAGGCCGTTAGATTGGAAAATTTGGGGACGATGGTTCTATCTTGCACACCGTGGTTGCAGATGGTGTCCTGACTCTGATTTCTCCGGTTTAGCAATATTATTCTCGAGTATTTGCTATTTTATTTTTCTTTGCATTTTGTTTTGAAGATTTTGTTTTCCTTTAGCCCAGCATGCATCATACGCATTCTTTTGAGCATTTCATGAGTTTCATCTATTCAAGATATCTCGATGATGGTGAACAGCTGTGTTCTTAATCCCGAGTAAGGAGAATCATTCCACTCTGAATTAGAAGGTTTCCTTCGATTTGCTCGCTTGATCTGGTTCGCTGAAGATTCCTGTCTGGAGTTTAGTCTCTTTCTTTTCCGTTGCCTCCGGCGGCTAGCCGTGTTTCCTTTCCTTAGTTAATTAGTTCCTCCAGACTTGCGTCCTTTGGTTGGCTATTTCCTTGTGATCAATTCGAGGTTTTCCAGAAAAATTCCTATCGCTTGTTGGTACAGAACGGGTGTCGTTTACCTTAACGCCCTCTTTTTGATACACTCCGCTTCATTTCTGCTTCATTTCCATGTTCCATTTCGCTTTCGCTTCATCTCCGCTCGTTCCCCTGCAAAGAGGACGTTAAGGAGGGGCATCTGTTGACACCCGTTTTATACCCAATAAGTCGGGTCGTCTCCTTATTCATTCTATACGATGCTCCGAGTTATTCACCCTTCATTGAGTCTCTTGGTCAGTTGAAGCCTATTTCTTGGGTTTTAATTCCTGGATTAAGATGTGGCTCCCGGTGGCATTTCGTTGGATGAATCTTAGCAAACCCTTCACTCTATTTTTTGAACCTCAATGTTAATAACGGTCCCAGTCAGGCGCGTTGCTTCCTTCTGACGGATGGGTCCTGGGCCGTTACTTTTTGAAGAGTCTTAAGGCTTAAGGCCTCGTGTTCAGAGCTTATCTTTTTAATTCCACGTTGATAATAACGGTCTGTCGTCCAGCCGTTGTTTTATTCTAAAGCCCTATGCCTTGGCCGTCGCTTCCTTGAAGAGTCCAGCTTGTTGGGTCTTCTTCCCGTTGATCTTATCTCTTTGGGATAGGGTTGAAAGTGACGGATGATCCCCCATGCGTTACTTCCAAGTGGCGGTCTATCGTGCACCCGTTACTTCCTTCCGAGAGTCCTGGCAATTCAGGCCTTTTCTCTGCTACTCCGTGGTCGAGATAAGGATTTGGATTGACGTTATCCCTTTCGAATCTGATCCTCAGGACCCCCCGTTTGTTTCTATGGACTCTTGGTGATATTATCTTCAAGGATTTGCTATGAGTTATCTCCTTATCTTGCTGAATTATCCTCTGCTCGACCTAAGAGTTTGAGGGTCTATAAATAGAACCCTTGACTTCATGGCCAAAGGAGAGGAAGATTTGAATTCACGACGAAGTGCTGCCGAACTCAGGAGCCATCTTCATCCAGGAGGAGCTGCTTCCCACGTCCATCCATCTTCTAATCAAGGGAGTACTTTGGTTTTGTCTTTCAAGTTCATCATTGCATGCTTGAGTTCTTCCTTGGTTTTCCTCAAAACAAAGCATTGTCCCTCCTCTTCCTCCACGTTTTTCACTGTTCTTTAAGCATACAAACATCCTCCCAAACTTTTAAAACACCCAGAGGGGTTAAAAAACCAAAACTCCCCGGTAATTCCCTCTCCTTTTGATGTTCTTAAGCTCTTTAAGAATTGATGCTATGCTTGTGAAAAGGGCTAATTGAGGTTGTCTTGTCTTGTCTTTCTACTTCTCTGGCAGGTTTACATGTTCATTAGCACAAGGCCCAAGTCTTCTAGCCGGTTGGAAGAGTTGGAGTTAAAAGAATTCAAGCTTTACTACTGCAGGTTATCTGACGGTCTGGTGCAGGCGCGTCACTATCTTCCGGCGGTCTATCGTGCGGCCGTCACTTCCAAGCGACGCACAGGGTTCTGGCCGTTACTTCCAAGTTGATCTGCAGGCTTTCCTTGGTTTTCTCTCCCGTGGGCGGGTGCTTCATCCACCTATTTCCAAGGTATATTCAGGTCTTTGACTTGTGTTTACTTTGGTGGCGATCACATCTTTCCTTGGTATTGGGCATTAGCTATCTTCTTCATATCTTCTTTATTTTCCTTGCTTTTTCCACCCCTAGCGGTGTGTTTTTATTTGTTCCTTGCTCCACGCCCCGGCGTGTGTTTTCCTTTTCCTTAGCGTAATTTGATTGAGGTAGCATGCCCATGCTAGAGCTGGCTATGATTGCCTAGGTTCATGTTCACATGTTCACAGGTTTGAGTAGATCTTTGATTGCTTGTTTGTCATCTTGCCATATTACTTTGCAAATCTCAAAAGTAAGATAAAAGATAGGCAAATAAATATCAACAAGCACGAGGTAAAAAGAGAACGACACGAGATACACAATAATAAAGCTAACACTACAAAGGGAACGACACGAGGTCAGATGAGAACAGCACGAGGTACAAAGAGAATGACACGAGATACACAATAATAAAGCTAACACTACAAAGGGAACGACACGAGGTCAGATGAGAACAGCACAAGGTGAGAAGGAAATAACACGGAGTAAAACGGTAGTAAGACACGCGATCAGAGGAAACCTGGAGGAAGATAGAAAGAAGCAACACGAAGACATAAAAACACAAAAGATAACACGAAGACATAAACACAAAGGATAACACGAAGACATAAAATACGACTCGAATACAAGATTGCTCGAACTAACGAACGACTCGAAGACGAGGACGACACGAAACGACACGGACTGAAACCAACTCGAAGATGAACACAGAAACCGACACGAAGTGTGGTCACAAAGCAAGAAAGACACTTGCAACGTACAGCCTTCATATGATGTGAGGCGATGTGAAGACTTTGGCTTCAACTGGATGTATAGACTTGCATGAGACAGTTAGTGAGACGCTCAACAATGTATAGACTTGAAAGAACTCCAAGCGATGTATGGACTTTGAAATGCTTGAAGAGGATGTACATACTTCAAGAGATGCTGCATGCCAATGTATAGACTTCATGAACAAACACATGATGCAATGTGTGGACTTGATGACACATGCAGACAGATGAGTGTACAGACTATGCCAGCAAGCTACACGATGTGTAGACTTAGAAGTGCCTGCAGCAGTGCAATGTGCAACCAGTGTATGGACTTGTCGTGCCTACACAGAGCGTTGTACACACTTACTGCCTGATGCAAATGTGCAGACTCTATAAATGTATGCAGCAGATAAACAATCTGAACTTCAAATGCAATGACTCACAGTGTAAGCAGATAAACTGACTGAACATATGAAAGACTGAATGAACATTTGAATGATAGACTGAATATAAGAATGACTGAGTTATGATCTGATAAAATGACTGAATAAAAGCATGGTGACTCACAGTGATTAACTCACATTAAAACCAATCATCACAAACCCCTAAAGCCAATCATCAAAACCACAAGCCACAGGGGCCAGGGGCACAACATCTCAATGGGAGGAGATGGCTCGAAAGACTCACTAGGGATCACCGCTGGGTCCCTATATGCAACTAGGTCCGACACATTGAAAGTTGAGCTTATACCATATTCCTCGGGCAGGTCCACAACATGCGCATTGGATCCAACGCATTTCAACACTCTAAATGGACCGGCTCTGCGAGCTTGCAATTTCTTTACGGTTCCAGAGGGAAACCGTTCAGGTCTTACCCTGATCATGACATATTCACCCTCTTAGAACTCACGGTGGTGTCTATGGGCATCGGCTAGCTCCTTATACCGTGCATTGCTGGCCTCAATGTGACGACCGATGTTGTCATGCAGACTCCTAACATGCCTAGCAAAAGACTCGGCAGACTCAAATGCTCGTGCATGAATGGGCATGGGAACAAGATCCACCGGCTTCCTAGGCCTACGACCTGTGACAATCTCGAATGGACTCATACTAGTAGACCTGTAAACCGAATCATTATATGCAAATTCTGCCAGTGGTAGTATGAGATCACAATCACCTACACGGTCCCTGACAAGACACCTCAAAAGGTCACCCAAACTCCTATTGACCACGTCAGTCTGACCATCTGTCTGGGGATGATCTGCCGTGGAAAAGTTGAGGTGATTACCCAACATATGCCACAATGTCTTCCAAAAATAACTAGTGAACCTAACATCACGGTCAGACACTATGGAACGAGGCAACCCGAACTTGCACACCACATGAGTAAGGAATAGGCGGGCTACCCTCGAAGCATCCAAAGTCTTCGAGCAGGGAATGAAAAGGGCCATCTTCGAGAATCAGTCAACCACCACATAGACCGAATCATGCTTTCAAGAGGTATGTGGCAATCCCAAAACAAAATTCATCCTAACATCATACCATGGAGCATCAAGCACGGGAAGAGGCGTATAAAGGCCCGAGCTTTGCTTCTTCATTTTGGCCGTAGTACATGTACGGCACTGGGCCACAATATGAGCAACATCACGCTTCAAGCTCGGCCAATAAAATATGTGCTCAACAGCCTCGATAGTCTTGTTCCGACCAAAGTGGCCGGCTAGACCTCCCGCATGTAGTTCCCAGACTAAGAAGTCTCGAACTGAAGTCCGGGGAACACAAAGCATGCCTCCTCGAAAGAGGTAACCCTCCTGAAGCATATAATCATCATGGTCTCTCGAGGGTCCGGCCTGGAGTGTGGTATAAAGCTGACCGAAGTCGGGACAGTCAACATAGGCCTCTCTCATCTTCTCTAACCCTATGACCTCGGCACTCATGGTAGTCAACAGACATGCACGCCGACTAAAGGCATCAGCCACCTTGTTCTCCACTCCAGCCTTATGTTTAAGCATAAATGTGTACTGCCGGAGATACTCAACCCATCTGCTGTGACGCGCATTAAGCTTCTTTTGGGAATGGAGGAACCTCAAGGCCTCATGATTGGAGTATAAGACAAACTCCTGATGTAAAAGATAGTGCCTCCAATGCCTAAGAGCCTGAACAACTGTGTAGAATTCTTTATCATAAGTGGAGTATCGCAGTTTCACGTCATTCAGCTTCTCACAGAAGTACGCGACCGGGTGGGCCTCTTGACTCAACACTCCTCCAATCCCAACACCCGATGCATCATAAGAGACCTCAAACACCTTCAAGAAATCTAGAAATCGAAGGATCGGTGTCTGGGTCATGCGCTCCTTGATGTCCTTGAAGGCAGCAGCAGCGGCCTTCATCCATACAAATGTGTCCTTCCGAATACAGTCCGTGATCGGGGTAGTGATGGAGCTAAATCCGCGGATGAAACGACGATAGAACGTCACGAGGCCATGGAAGCTACGGACATCATGGACCGTACGGGGTTCCAGCCACTCAACAATGGCCCGGACCTTCTCCAGATCAGCAGAGACCCCAGTACTAGACACAATAAAACCCAAGATGGTAAGCTGAGGTGTCATGAAGGCACACTTATGTGGGTTCGCAAACAACTGCTCTCACCTCAAAAGTAGATAGACCTGCCATAGATGGTCCAAGTGGTCCCCTTTAGTGCGACTATATATAAGGATATCATCAAAATACACAACCACAAAGACTCCAATGAATGGTCGAAGGACCTAAGTCATGAGTCGCATAAAGGTGCTAGGGGCATTGGTCAACGCAAAGGGCATAACCAACCACTCATATAGACCATCCTTGGTCTTAAATGCAGTCTTCCACTCATCACCTGGCCTAATTCTCACCTGGTGGTAGCCACTCTTAAGATCGATCTTCGAGAAGATAGGGGCACCGGCCATCATGTGTAGCATATCATCTAGGCGGGGAATAGGGAACCTGTACTTCACGGTGATTTTCTTGATGGCATGACTATCAATGCACATTCTCCACGTGCCATCCTTCTTTGGGGTGAGTAATGCAGGAACAGCACATGGACTCATGTTGTCCCGAACAGACCCTCTCTGCATCAACTCATCGACCTGCCGTTTTAGCTCGGCATGTTCCGTGGGACTCATGCGATAATGAGGAAGATTAGACAATAAGGAGCCCGGAATCAAGTCGATAGCATGCTGAATATCCCGCATGGGTGGGAGTCCCTCGGGAAAAATATCAGCGAACTCTTGCAGAATAGGAATGACATCGGGTAGGAGTTCACCCTCGGACTTTGGCTCCACCTCTCGGACAGTAATAGCAAACACAGGGCTGCCCCTACTAGCCTCTCGCTCCATTTCTCGGGAGCTAATCATCATCAACCTCCTAGAAGAGGGTTCGCATGTGCTCGACGTAATGGTCATGGCCCTAGCTGGGGATGGGGTACTGGGCCCGGGGATGGAAGGCTCCGGAGTACTAGGGCCAGTAGGACCCCTAACTGATGGGCTCTTGGGCTGAGTGGGGTGGAGGGTAATCCATTGGCCAGCATGGTCGAAGGTACAGGTGTTCGACCGGCCATGGAGTGTGGCATCCCGATCAAATAACCACGGCCTACCAAGAATGATATTGCCCACCTCCATGAGGACGACATCACACCAGATCTCGTCACGGTAGGCATGGAACTGCAGTGAGACCAAACACCGCAGCCTGATCGGAATGGAGGTGGAATCCACCCATGATACTCGATAGGGGCAAGGATGATCCATGGGAGTAAGACCAAGACGAGAGACAGCGCCCATGGAGATTGCATTGATACAACTCCCACTATCAATAATCACCTTACACACTTGCCCACCCAGCCCACAGTATGTATGAAAGATGGTGGTCCGACGCCAGTCATCACTGGCATGTGGCTTGGTGAGAATACATCTGACGACCCCCAAGTGGGTATTGTCCGAATGCTGGGCATCCTGGCCATCACCTTCAATCTCATAGAATTCGTCAGCTAGCTCCGGATCTGCTTCATAGCTGACTAACACAAGATCTGAGGAGGTGGTATCCCCGGCCTGTGTGTCCCCAATGACAAGAGACTGACGAGTGGGACACTGGTTGGCGAAATGGCCAAACCCATTGCAGAGATAACACTACTGCCATGATCCACTAGGCTCCCCAATCAAAGGTCCTTTCCCTTTATCCTCCCGACGGATAGGAGGTGTAGGCAACAAAGGACGAGCAACAGGTGCGGGTGCCGGTGGACGGGCCATGGGTGCCGTGGGTTAGGGATGAGGAGGGATATCCCTCGGAGGTGGAGGGTGAGGCCTAGGAGCGAATGGCTTGGGACGAGCGGGCTCCTGAGGTCGAGACATGGGGGCCCTCGGATACTTGCCTAAAGAGCCACGAGGCTCGACACTACGAGGGGGAAAGGGGCCCAACCGATGGGTAGGCTCAAACTCGGCCTCGAATTACTCCAATTCGAGAGCAACCTGATACGCATGTTCCAAAGTGGTCACATTGCGGTGGAAAAGTACATATTGGTAGTTCGGCTGCAGACCTCTTCGAAAGCGTGAGATGGTCATGGTGCTCTCTTCCGTAACTCCACACCGCAAATAATACTCATCAAATTTGGCGGTGTACTCAGTCACGGATCGGTTCCCTTGGGAGAGACTTTGCCATTTGTCTATGAGATGCTGGCGGTATGTGGCATGAAGGTATTTCTGCCTCAACTTGATTTTCATGTCTTCCCAAGTACCGATCGGGGGTTGATGTTGATGCATTAACAGGATCTCCACATTTATCCAATAAGTTTGGGCCTGCCCATGCAACTTCATCTTCGCGTACCGAACTCTTCGGTGGTCCGTCATCTCAAACCACTCGAAGTACTGGTCCATGCCGGCCTCCCAATCAAAATAGACCTTCGGGTCCAGAGACCCATCAAATAAGGGAGGGTCCGCACGCACGCTCCTAAGAACATGGTCATCATCATCATCACGATTCCGTCGTTGGTTTCGACGATCATGACCATAACCCCCTTGTTCATTATCAGATGCATAGTCATCCACCTCGTGCACCTGCTTCCTTCCAACATCTACCCCCTGAGCCCTTGGCACAGCAGGTTGCTGAGTCGGCTCTTGTTGGCCATTCGTTCGCGCGAGTTGTGCCGCCACTGGGGCCCTCTCAAGGACAGCAATCTTCCCTACAAGACCCTGAATGGACTGGTCCGATGCTTCAGCCCGATCCTCTAAGGCTTTCATCCTCTCTTCTAGACGTGTTCCTACGCCATCTAGACGCGTACTAAGGCCATCCATACGTGTATCATGACGATCCATGAGGGCTCGAAACATCTCGACCATCGAGGGTCATCGGAACTACGGGCTCGGGAATCCGCCATAGGTGGAGGTGGCGAGTATTGGGTGCCTCGACGGGTGGGCATGCAAAGACACATGGACTAGGAGACACAGACTAATGCACCTAGACTTAGCCAATGTCCGGTACGTGGCGGAGGGTCGACCCGAAGATCTCCTCGCGCAAGTGTGCGGCCTTCCCGATAGGCGTAGCCTAACGTTCGGACAACACCTTTTAATATACTAGATTATCGAGATGAAATGTAATTTTAAAACACTTTCTTTTTTTTGTTTTGAAAATAATGATGATCCTAGACTCGACTTAGACCGTGCAAGACTTATACAACGACTACCCTAGACTCGACTCGCTCTGATACCAAGTTGATGCGGGACGGACAGAGGGATCGACTCTAAGTAATGCGGACCTCGGACTATAAGTGCAGACGCGGCCAGCAACATACAAACAATAGAGACACTTTGGCCCGACACTAAGAGTTCCTATGGGCTATACGTCGCTAACAGAAATGCAAGCTCACTCGTCATCCCAAGTGAGGGAAAGCGTGGATCCACGCGGTTGAGAAACTGGTAGGGTGGTCGACCTACTTCCGTGCTCGGATCGAGCCACGGGACGGGTCACTCTCTCGCTCACAGTGGTGACATGAACTCATGGGCTAGGTTCCTAACGCACTCACAGCGGCATATGACCATATACATATACTAGCTAAGCAAATGTAATGCCAAGAAGTTAAGACCGTACCTCCACGCTCCCGGCATGGGGAAGACAACCCCGGCCAAATCCGTACTCCCGGTTAACAAATATTACAGCGGTACAAATTTTTGACCCACTCCACGCAAGGAGGTAACAGGTCACATGTGGGGCCCGGGAGCATCGAGAATTGGGTTGACGGGCAGCATCTTATGTCGCTCTGACGGTGCCGAAACCCGCATTTTGGTGCTGTCCGGACGGCGCGATCTGCGGGTTCATGGGGCCCACGTGCTGCTCAATCCTCTGGATCTGACGGGGTGGGTCCCGCTGTGATGGTGACACCTGGTGGCGCGCTCCCCTGGACGGCGGCCGGGCTGGAACGCCGATCGGAGGCCGGGTGGCTCCGGTCTTCACTTGCCGGAGTTGCTGCCCACGAATCTGAAACTTAGTTTCAGACATGCGCGCTCCGGCGACAGAAGATACTACAACCAGCACAAACATCGGATCGGCGCAAAACCAGCGCCGTTGGAACGCTGACTCAAAATCCTTCGACCCTTTATGGATCTAGGAATTTCCTCGGGGCTGTATTTCTGATGGCAAAATTTAGAACCTGACTGATCTTTGCCTTAGATCTGGCTGGGAAGAAGTGAAATTTCCTGAGAGTTGGCATTGACTGCAGTGTAGACCTCCGATCTTGGGGTTGAGTTCTTCATAAAAGTTGTGGAGGGGAGAGTGAGGACGACGAGGATAATTTTTGTGAAAAGTTTGGTGGAGGTTTGGTTGGGGAAAAGTATTTTATACTGCTGGATGGTCGGATCTGGACAGTGGCAGATAGACTGAGTTGGGATCTGAAAGTGATTTATTTGAAAATATAAACGAGATCCTAAATTCACAAGAAAATTTGTGGAAGAGATATTAGATGGACAGAACCCCTAATAAAAATTACAACTCGTTCAGACATGGGGAAGGTGGGTTCATGGATGAACTATCAGGTTGTTGTGACAGAAGACAGACTACAGGCAGATCTGGAAGGAGGGGAAGAACGAAAATGGAAAAATGGAAAATAAAGGCTAGAATTTGCACCAATGTTTATGGGACGTGGATTGAACCTCTAGAACTCACCCTGAAAGTTTGGAACCAAGAAGACCTCGTGGTTGGGAGCAGAAATTCCGGGAAGAGGGGGCTGTCTTGGGTGGACAGAACTCCGGCGACGATGGCGGTGGTGCGACGGCGGCACGATGGCGGTGGTGGCGGCGGTGACGATCTTCACACCTGATAGTTGAGGCTTCACACCTCTGATTCACAGCCTTCCCAGCTACAGAAGGAGGAGAGAGGAGAGAGAGAGAGAGGGCGGCCCTTGCCTTGTGGAAGAAATTCTAATTTTCTTTGCATTAATTCTACTCAAAATGAAAATACAAGGTTCTTATAGAAGATACAAAAAGACTAGTTCTACCCCTAGATCTAGGATTGGTGGGGGGTAAAAGAGGGAGTCCACAATTATTTCTCCCATGTGATTTGGAACAAATAAAATAAGACTACAAATCCTATTAAACTATCTTAAACATGGGGCGCCCCCTTGACTAATATGTTCCACATTTTGAATTTTGTTACCCTTTGTCCCCCCCTTGGTCCAACCCTTCTAGAAGCCCAACTTGGAGGGTTGACTGACCCCACATGGGCCCAAGAGCTGACGTGGATCAATGGGAGAAGGGATGGGGGGCCCGCGGGACCCAGGTGGTCACAAATTACAAATAAACCCCTCTTACAATCTGAATTACAATCCGAATAAAACTAAATAAACACACATTACACACAAATAAAATCCCCATAAATATGATAAATACTAAGACTCAAGGGGGAGTCTCCAGACTGTCTCCGAGCCAGATGGAAGCTGAGGTAGCCTGAGTGGTGCTCCGCGTACGGTATTGACGGCTCTCCGATTCGTGCCTCTCGATCGCTCTGGTGTCTGCACCACAGTCTACCTATGTCCACCCCTCACCAAACTTGGTGAGGCTTCCTTCCGCTGACTCACAGCTTGAAAACTCCGCTGACTCACAGCTTGAACAATCACAGATCCGAGCACCCCAGCTCAATCTGAAAACTCCGCTGATTCCACAGCTTAACCCCAGATCAGAGCTCCCCAGCTCGAGTTGACAACTCCGCTGACTAACAGCTTCATTAATAGAACAGAAAAAAGAAACTACATAAAGATTGAATGTAAGTAGAAACACAGATCGAGTGTAGAATTCTCCTGATGGCCGGATGACTCGATCTGTAGATAGATTTTGCCTGGCCTCTAGAGAAATCCTCCAGATCTGAATCTGCAGCTCCTATGATCTAGATCTCTCCCAAGTCTTCTTCCTGGAGAGCAACTTCACCTCAATTTGGTGAAGTATCTGCAACTGCTTCTTCTCTTATTCTAGACCTCAGGTGATCTGGTGCTGCAGTTGGTGCTTCTCTCGCTACTTCTCTTTTGATGCTGCTACTCTTTTACTGCTGCTGCTCTTCCGTTTGCAGATGCTGTGCTGCAACTCTGGATCTCCTGGTGCTGCTCTCGTTTTCTTCCTCTCCTTCTTCTCCTTGATCTGGATCGCATAGGCCCTATCTCTCTCCTCCTTCCCACGAGATGCAGAGAGTTCTTTTCTAGTAGCCACACATCTTTTTACTTTGCTGCCCCCTTCTATATGTTACCGCTTGTCTTTTTCTTATATATCTTTCCTCCTGCGCATGAAGCTCTTTCACCTATCATCTCTTGGGCCTTCTCGCCACAGATTTCAATTTTTGAAATGCTTCCTGAATATCTGCTAATCTGGTTGGAGCAACACTTGGGAAACTCCTATTTTTTTGCATGAAGGTTGAAGAACAAGGCCTCACTATTGGGTGCAACGGAATCTGTTAGAAGCCCACATTTTTGGCACACATAGACCCTCTTTGTGCGTGCCATAATGGATCCACAGCTTGGGTATCGGATCTTGCAACAAACGGGTCCATTTTAGGGTTCACATAACCAATTCTCCATGAAAGTCGACTTTCGGAGGCTCCAAAGTCGACTTCTGAGAAACCCTAGAGAACCATGTTCTGCCTGTCAGGTGGAAGTCGACTTTCCCATCAGTGAGAGTTGACTTCTTCAACTATCCAGATCTGAGTGGTTTTGGCCTGTGTGCAGAAGTCAACTTTCACTGACTCGAAAGTCAACTTCTGCACCATAGGTGTAGAAAGCCTTGTTCTTTTTTAACATTTGACTGCTTCCTTCCCTTTATTGAGTTGCTTTGACTTTTCCACATCCATGATTAATAACTTTTGTATATTTGATAAAAATTAACATCTCACTCAATGGCTTATAGTTTAGACATCATCAAAACCAAAGATGTACAACATTCTCCCCCTTTTTGATGATGACAACTATAAGTCATTGTGAACCAGAGATGAAAAGTATTCATGATAAATAAGTCATTCTGATTCCAAAAGTTATGTATGAATACTTTCAGTTTGAACTCATGCAGATACCAGATGATAGAGACACAGAGACAGATAGACAAGCATATCAATCTCTCCCGAGTGGACACTCTTTCCTTGTCACTTTCTCACAATGACTTGACATTCTCTCCCCCTTATATCAATCTCTCCCCCTGTATGCAATGATAGGTGCAAGGAGGGATCTAGAGGGGGGGTGAATAGGTCCCTCTACAAAAATTAAGCTCAATTAAAATCTACGCCAATATCACTGACACCCAAACTATAAGCTCAGATTTTATATGAGGAACACTAGCAGAACACATGAATAGGAACTAATCTCAGAGATGACTCATGGCAAATTGAAACAGTAACCATATGGAAAATGCTATGTCCTCGGAACCAAATGACATGGAATGCAGAATCAAACGGAAAGGCTACTTCACAGACCCATTCAGTTATAATAGAACTCACTTCGAACACTTAGCATATAATGAGAATGCACTATAGCATCTGCTCATATGCCAACCTGTGAAGGAGGTAGAGGAAAGAGATCAATCACGCAATCACAACCACTAGACGATGGATTTGTTAGGTGGTTCCGTCTGCTACCCACAGACCTACGTCCACCCCTCACTCAAAAAGAGTGAGACTTCCCTTGAAAATATAAGACCGTAGACTCAATCTGCAACAAACGCTGCCTAACAGCTTGAACCAAGGGAAATAAATCCACTCTCCCTGATCTCGCACCTTGCAGGACTAGACCCACTACCACAAGTAGTGAACGGAGGAGACAATCCTCCCTTCCTCTGATACCACAGAGGGAACCGTGAACAACTCCCAGTTGCTCACAACCCAGAGGAACCAATCCTGTCTTCCTTTGAAGACATAGAGGGTGTTGGATTTTCTAGCGTCTCCCTTGTGATTTGTTGCTCCACGTGGGGTATGGGACCCATGTGGTGCATCGGCGATTGACAGCCCAACCCGCCGCATGGATTATGGGGTCCATGTGCGAAGCCCCTCATGTCCACCCACAGCACGATAGTGCGGGGTTCTACACTGCCATAAGGAAATAAGGTTCCGCCTTCGCTACCAGCTCGAGCTTTTAGCGCAACGGTAGGGGCTTGATCCTATAAACTGGTATCAGAGCGAGGTCGCGGGTTCAAATCCCCCGGGTGTCGCTGGGGGGGAGATTGTTGGATTTTCCAGCGTCTCCCTTGTGATTTGTTGCTCCACGTGGGGTATGGGACCCACGTGGTGCATCGGCGCTTGACAGCCCAACCCGCCGCATGGATTATGGGGTCCATGTGCGAAGCCCCTCATGTCCACCCACAGCACGATAGTGTGGGGTTCTACACTGCCATAAGGAAATAAGGTTCTGCCTTCGCTACCAGCTCGAGCTTTTAGCGCAACGGTAGGGGCTTGATCCTATAAACAGGTTGTGACCCCTCTATGTTGATGATGTTGACACTTGCTTTATTTCATTGGCAACACCATTATTTTGATTGATTGGCAACTATTTTTGATTTGATGAAATTGCTCTATCAGATTGAGCCAATGGCTGTATGCATTTCTTACTGTCATGAGTCTATACATCGTCCTTTTTGGATAAGGTACACACACTGCATTTCAATTGAGTTGGTTAAGTGTGTACAACGTCAACGCACTTCATTGGATGTGTGTACAGCATCAACTCGTTAAGTCTGTACAGCATTCTATGTCTAGAGCTTCATCAAGTCTGTACAGTCAGTCACTTGACAAAGCCTGTACAGTGTCTCATATTGGCAAAGTCTGTACATCGTCGGTTCTGTGGATGCTTTGTTCTTTGAAGTCTATACACTCGATTGTTAGGTCTTCAACTCTATACATTCGAGTGTTAACCTCTAAGTCCATACACTGTCGCATGAAGAGTCTATACAGTGTGCATGGTTCAACAAGTCTGTACAGCCTTTGTCTTCATATAGGAAGTCTGTACATCAGACGCGCATGCTCGCCTGTCCCTCCAGATGCTCACCTGGGACCGAGTATGTTCTCCAGTGACTGTTAATGCTCCGATTGGCCAGCGTCTCTCTTGATCAAGTCTATACACTCATTCACTGTTCATGCATTCACAGTGAAGTCTATACATCCGTTTGGCCATGCATCACTATCCACCAAGTCTATACATTGGTACAGTCTGTACATCAGATGTGCATGCTCGCCTGTCCCCCCGGATGCTCTCTTGGGATCGAGTATGCCCTCCAGTGACTGCTAATGCTTCCCTAACTTTGAGGATGCTCCCCTGGAGCAGCGATTACTCCCCAGAGACAGCATGTGCTCCACATGCTCCCCTGTCGCTGGAGATGCTGTCCAGAGGCCAGAGATGCTCCCCTGAGACTTCATATGCTCCCGTGCGAGAACGCACTAGTCTCTGGGTATTTAAAAGAATTGTATTACATGCATTCTCTTTCACTAAGTCTGTACAATGCATGCTGCTTATAAAGTCTATACAATGCATTCCATCTTCAAAGTGTGTACAGAGTTTACACTTGAACTGATACGCTTATTTCGACTGACTGACAGGGATTTGGTACTGAAATTGCTGACATGGCTCGTGATCCAAGGATGGACGAGGCTCCCTGATCGTGACATGTGGAAGCACTGTGCTGAGATACTGCCACGTGGTCCAAATTGCTGGGCGGGAAACGTGGAGAGCACACGCCTGCTGCTGTTGTTGCTATATAAACAAGCCTTCTTCCACAGAAGAAGACTGATCGAAAAAAAAAAAAAGAGAAAGTCTATACAGCAGTGAGCCTTCGATCCACAGAGAGAAAAGAGAGAAGAAGAAGATACAGAGAAGAAGAAGAAGAAGAAGAGAAGAAGGAGAGAAAGAGAGAGGAAGAGATTGAGAGAGATTGAGTTGAGAGAGAGCTGATCGAGAGTGAGAGTGAGAGTGGTTGTATCTCAGTCTCGTGGTTCAAAACCAGAGCTGAGCTTTGCTCTTAGAGCTACATTGTTTGTTTTTGAGCTTTTCTATTTTCATTTTGATTCTGTCTTTCATTTTCGAATGCTGTTTCTTCAAGCTGTGTGTCAGCGGTCTTGCAGTGGTGGTTTCCACTGGACGGGTTAAGCTGTATTTTCCCAGCGGTTGCAGAGGATTAGATCCTCTGGTCGGCAAGCTGTAGTGCCCAGCGAAGCTGTGTATCAGCGGGTTGTTTGGCCAAGCTGTAAAGCCCAGCGGACGCAAGCTGTGCTGCGCAGCAGGAAGCCATACTCGGTTGAGTGTGGGGTGGACGTAGGTCGTTGACCGAACCACCTAAAAATTATGTGTACAGTGTGTTTGTGTTTTTGTGTGATCTGTGTGCGATGGGAAATTCTTGCTTAGCTTATTTGATTGCATCGCTTATGCTCATGTCTAGCTTTCGACCTTTTGTTTAGCATCCTTTGTTTAGCTTAACTGATGTTCGCCTAAATTCCACTTTAGAACTTACAATAGTTTTAAATTAGGCAAGTTGATCTATTCACCCCCCTCTAGATCCACAACCTGTGGAGATAGACTGCGTCCATCTAACCCAACACTTGGTAACAGAGCCTAACTCTTCTGCAGGGACTCATCGCCCGAAGAGAATAGGCAGAGATGGATGTTCGAGGGATGACTGCCGAAGGTCACTCAACAACGAAGCCCCCATTCTTTGACGGATCAAACTACGCATACTGGAAGAACCGTATGCAAGTGTTCCTCAGGGCTAAGGATTATGAGATTTGGAAGATTGTCAGCAAGGGACCTTATGAGCTGTCCCCGAATGAAGATGTATGGACCAAGGAGGAGATCAGAAGGTCCACGCTAAATTGGAGTGCTATTAATGCTATCCAGTGCGCTCTGCATCCTACAGAATTCTCCCGTGTATCTGCTTGCAAATCAGCTAAGGAGATGTGGGATGCGCTGGAAGTAATTCATGAAGGCACATCTCAAGTAAGAGAGCAGAAGGCCAATCTTCTTGTATCTGAGTATGAAGCCTTCAAGATGAAGCAAAACGAGTCCATCAGCGAAATGTACGCTCGGCTAACTGTCATAACCAATGGTCTCAGAGGTTTTGGGAAACCTCAGGCAGAGTATGATGTAGTAAGGAAAATTCTACGCTCCCTGACTCCCAATTGGCACACCAAAGCAACTGTGATGGAGGAGTCAAGGGACCTGCGAAATACAAAATCTGATGAGCTGATTGGCTCACTTATGGCATATGAGATAAACATGCCAAGGACAGATGAAGCCGAGAGGAAGAAGAAGCCGATAGCGCTAAAGGCTAGTTCCAGCAAAACAACAAAATCCAGCTCCAGCAGCTCTTCATCATCAGAGGAAAGCCTAAACGAAGAAGAAGATGTGACTCGATCTGAAATAGCCATGATGACTAGAGAGTTCAGGCGATTTCTCAGAAAGGGAGCAGGACGGTTCAGTCAGAAGAAATACAGTAATGGCCTAAAGGATAAAAGGTATAAATCTACACATGCAAAGAAAAATGAAGCTAATGTCTGTTATCAATGCAGGAAACCAGGGCATCTGAAAATTGACTGTCTAGATAATCAGAAACATAAGGACAAGTCAAAGAAGAAAACCAAGAAGGGAAGAGCTATGATCACCACATGGAGTGATGAAGATGAAGGCTCTTTCAGCAGCAGCTTAGATAGTGAAGCCGAATCTGAACAGCCCATTTGTCTTATGGCAATAAGCTCCAAAGATAGAGAGGAGGATACAGATGAGGTAATCACTAGATTTGAAAATTTTAAAATTACTGATTGGGTAGATGCTTATCATGAAATAGCTGATAGAGCTGATGATATTAGAAAAGAGAACAGACATCTTAGAAGAAAAATCAATTCCATGCAAAATGATAAAACACTGACTAATAAAATTGCATGTTTGGAATCTGAGATTGATGAATTAAAACTCACATATTCTGAAGAAGATAAAATCAAAAATGAGTTAAAAGCTTCTAAGGAAGAGAATCTAAGGCTTGAAGATGAAATTGATGAATGGAAGCTGAAGATTCAGAAATGTGAAAGTGAAGTCAAAATTATCTCTGAAAAATATGAAGCTGCCCTCAATGTCAACAACGAGCTGAAAAAGGCTATTGATGAACTTCAGAAAGATAATTAGGATAAAATGAAGACCATTGAGAAAATGACCCAAGGAACAGATAACTTAAATGCTTTATTAGGGTCAAAGATTAATTTCAGAAAAGAGGGCCTAGGTTTTAATTCTAGTGCAACAAAAACATTCGGAGTGAAAACAATTTCATTTGTTGCTCAAAAGGAAAAGGGACCTCTAATTAGCATGAACTCAACAAATTTGATGAACAAAACTGCTAATCTGAAAAAGCCCAGTGCTGAGGAGAAGGGCAAACAAAAGGTTAATGAGCCTAGTAGAGCTAGCACATCTAAGCAGAATCCTAGGGCTCAGACTCAGGTTAGGGGTCAACCTACATAGTCTGGTAAACCCCAGGTCAAGGTAACCCAGTCTCCACCAACACCTCCACCTCTTAAGAAGACCCAATACAAACCTGTGTATAGGTCAGCAGGGTCCAAAGTACAGGGGAGACAAAGTGCTGCTAGGAGTCAACCTAATTATTTTTATCAATCCAGAGCTCGGACCCACTACAATGCACAGCCAACCTACTTCTATAGGTCAAATTGGTCTAGAACTCAGGGTAAGTTTACAGGTCTTGCACACCAGGGTGCTCAATATCAAAGACCTTACAGTAAAAATTGGGTAAATGGGTATGGTTACTGGACATCTAAAAATCAATATTTTCATAGCCAGCCCAGGAATAACTATGACCAAAACTTTGTGAACACACCCTGGCCAAGGCAATGGCACAGAAATAACAACACTGTCAATAATCATGCTGCTGCCAATAAGAAAAAGAACAATAAGAAGAAGAGGAACAACAACAGAAGAAAATCTGTAGGATCCACTGAACAAAACACATTTAAACAAATGTGGATTCCGAAACACTTGCTTTCCTGTTTTGCTTCTAGTTCATTTACATTGGAGCCCAATCAGTCTTGGGTTCCAAACTTCTCTACCTAATTGTGTATGCAGGTATGCCTGGCAGCCAAGAATAACTTGTGGTACATGGATAGCGGCTGCTCCAGGCATATGACAGGAGATAAGGCCAAATTTTGCATACTGACTGAGAAAGTAGAAGGCCTTGTCACCTTTGGAAGCAACACAAAGGGTAGGATTATCGGATCAGGTAAGGTAGGTAAGTGTTCTACCTGCTGCATTGATGATCTTATGCTGGTTGAAGGGTTAGCCTATAATCTACTTAGCATCAGCCAGTTATGTGATAAAGGTTACAATGTTCTATTTAATTCTCAATGCTGCAAGGTTTTTGAACCTGATTCTGATATTGTCAAATTTACTGGAAAAAGAATAAATAATACTTACATGATAAATTTAGATGACATCCAACACACTAACCTTTACCTTACTGCCAGTAGAGAAGACAGCATTTTTATGGCATCGTAGGTTAGGTCATGCTAGCTACACTATTTTGCACAAATTAAATAAGCATGACATGGTTAGAGGACTTCCTGAAGTCTCATTCAAGAAAGAAAACAAAATCTGTGATGCATGCACCCAATCAAAGATAACTAGAAAATCATTTAAGTCTAGAACTGGAAATCTGTCTTCCAAACCCTATGAGCTGATACATATGGATCTTTTTGGGCCAACTAGAGCTGTCAGCCTATCAGGGAGGAGGTATGGGTTTGTCATGGTAGATGACTTTTCTAGGTATAGTTGGGTTTATTTCTTATCTAATAAGAGTGATGCTTTCTCAGAATTTCAGGAGTTCTATGTTAAAACAACTCAGAAAATTGAAAACATATTATCTGATCATGGAGGTGAGTTTGAAAACTCACAATTTGATGAATTCTGCAGGTCGAATGGAATCAACCATAGGTACTCCTCACCAAGGACACCTGAGCAGAATGGAGTTGTGGAAAGAAGGAACAGAACCCTAGTGGAAATGGGTCGTACACTTCTTGTTGAAAGTGGTCTACCAAGGAAATTTTGGGCTGAAGCAGTGAACACTGCCTGTTATGTAATTAACAGAGCCATGGTAAGACCTTCTACCCAGCAAACACCATATGACATATTAAAAGGTAAGAAACCTTCTATTGCTCACTTCAAGGTTTTTGGTTGTAAATGTTTCATTCATATAAATGATAAAAAGGACGTTGATAAATTTGAACCTAAAGGAGAACCATGAATTTTTCTTGGCTATTCTGAAAACACCCGAGCATACAGAATGTACAATCTGAACTCTAAAACTGTTGAAGAATCTCCACACATAGTTTTTGATGAATCCTTGGCAAATTCTAATGTTAGTCAATGCAGGAATGAAAACAATGGAGAAATTCTGAAGGAAGGAGATCCTGCAGACAAATCCGAGGATGAAGAAGAACATAAAGAGCTTAATGAAGAGGAACCTAAAGTTCAGGGGGAGGTAAATCAAGTTCATGATAGTCCAATTGCAAATATTAGATATCTCAAGGATCATCCTGTAGATAATGTCATTGGAAATCTGAATGATCCCCCTAGGACTAGAGGCCACTTAAGAATTCAACATGAACTGAATGCTTATGCTTTTGTTTCAAACATAGAACCCAAGTCCATTGATTGTGCTCTCCAAGATGTGCATTGGATTAATGCCATGCATGAGGAGCTCAATCAGTTTGACAGGAATAAGGTGTGGCATTTGGTTCCACCTCCTGATCATGAAACAGTCATAGGGACTAAATGGGTATTTAGAAACAAAACTGATGAAGTGGGGAATGTTATTAAAAATAAAGCCAGACTTGTAGCTCAGGGGTACAATCAGGAATTTGGAATAGACTTTGAAGAGTCTTTTGCCCCTGTAGCTAGGTTAGAAGCAATAAGAATTTTATTGGCTTATGCATGTTCCCTAGGAATAAATCTTCAGCAGATGGATGTGAAATCTGCTTTTCTAAATAGGGAAATTAATGAGGATGTCTATGTGAGACATCCTCCTGGGTTTGAATGTTTAGATTTCCCTAATCATGTTCATAAGCTCAATAAAGCTCTCTATGGTTTAAAGCAAGCTCCTAGAGCTTGGTATGACAGGTTGAGCAAATTCCTCACCGACAAGAACTTCACAAGAGGTATAGTTGATCAAACATTATTTACCAAGGTAAGCCATCCAGATATTCTTATCATTCAGATTTATGTGGATGACATTGTGTTTGGGTCAACTAACCCCAAATTGTGTGAGGAATTTTCTCAAATTATGACTGATGAATTCGAAATGAGCTCAATGGGTGAGCTCAAACTATTTCTTGGACTGCAGGTTACACAAACAGAAGATGGCATCTTCATCTCTCAGTCCAAGTATGTAAAGAACTTATTGAAGAAGTACAAAATGGACAACATCAAGGAAATAGCCACTCCAATGGGTACATCAACCAGTTTGGATGAAGATTCTAAAGGTAAACATGTGGACCAAAGGCTATACAGAGGTATGATCGGATCTCTTCTCTATCTTACAGCCTCTAGGCCTGATATACAATTTGCTGTGTGTTTATGCTCTAGATTTCAGGCCAGTCCTAAAGAAACTCACTTTAAAGCTGTGAAAAGGATTTTTAGGTATTTACTAGGCACCCAAGAATTAGGTCTCTGGTATACTGCTAAGTGTGAGTTAGAGCTTCTAGCCTACACTGATGCAGACTATGCTGGGTGTCGAGTAGATAGAAAAAGCACTAGTGGTTACTGTCAATTCCTTGGTGGCTGTCTAGTGTCTTGGGCATCTAAGAAGCAACACACTGTAGCATTATCCACAGCTGAAGCTGAGTATATTGCAGCATGTAATTGTGCAGCCCAAGTACTTTGGATTAAGCACCAACTGGCAGATTATCAGATAAATCTGGGATGCATTCCACTTTTATGTGATAATACTAGTGCTATATGCCTTGCTAAAAATCCTGTTCACCATTCTAGGACTAAGCATATAGAGATAAAACATCATTTTCTTAGAGATGCTGTAAATAAAAAGGAGATTGAAATGAACTTCATAGAAACTGAAAAATAAATTGCTGATATTTTTACTAAGCCTCTTGCGAATGAAAATTTTAAGTTTCTTAGAAGAGAACTTGGCTTATGTAAATTTCGGCATGATGAATGACTGTTTAATTGCTGTGAATAAAATCTCTGATGTGGACTTGTTTTTTGATTGCTTGGATAAATCATGTGAATATGAATGTAGAACTGTCCTGTATTGCATATATTCAGGGGGAGCTTGTCGAGTCTTTGCATGTCTTTGCAAAACATTCATTCATGACCTATGCATAAGCTCTCTCTCAATTAATTCTTACCATGTTGCATACATACAGACAGGGGGAGTATTGCTAGAAATTCAGAGTGGTTTCAACCTTCTTGAAGTCATTCAACCTTTAATTCTGAATATTTGTCTCTGACATTATGGCAATCTGTTGGTCAGTTCTGATTTCTAAGCAGTAGAAAATGGACTTCTTCATTTATAAGAATTTGAAATGTTCAAAGACTGATGTAATGGTTTAAATCTTATAATGGTTGGAGTTTAAAGATTGCAATCAGTATATAAGAAAGTTGAAAATTGATAAAACTCTCAACCTCTTTCTTATTTCATGTTAGACAAAGCTAATCATATCTGAAATCTGAAAACTGATCTGAAATCATGATAGAGAGATTAAGTATGTGTATTGTTCTTGAACAAGTCATTCTGGAACATAAAAAGGACAGCTAAGAAAGCTATTGAAAACATTGAAAAATCATTAAAAATTAATATTGGCAGAGCAATGACTGATAAATCACTGAGAAACTGAGTGATCTATCAAAGAAGTGGACAACACTCATGTCATGAAGTGTATCAGCTATCTCTATTTAAAATGTTCAAAACAGCAGGCTGGTTTCACTGAGTACCTGGGGGTAACTGGCGTCTGATAAACGTGTACCCTCACACAAAAAGGTGTAACTCAGTTCTGTTAAATTTGATCATATGCAGAATGGTCCATCTTGTTGAGTATCTAGGGGTATTGGCGTCTTATAAATGTATACCCTTACGCAGAAAGTCTTGTGGTACCTGAATGCTCAATATATTCTAATATTGATAATGCTGCTCCTTCAAAAGAAAAGTTCATGAGTGTCAATTTGTTTACCTTCAATACATGACTTCAATTCTCTCAATATTTTTATGAGATTATGAAAGTAAGATATTATGCAACTGAATCTTTCATGCAAATATGATTCTGGTTTATGTTTATGTTTTATCATGCACAGTGATCTTATCTATTGCTTGTAGTGCATGAACTCCAAATTTTATCATATTTAAACCAGAACTCTTTCTGACAGCAGTCTCTAATTTCATATGACTGAAGACTCTATGCTTTAGAATGCTTATTCATGAACTACCTGTTCAGAATGCCAGTCAGCTCTTCTCTTGATTCCTCCATTGTATTTAACTTTTTCCTCCTCTTTGTTGATGGCAAAGGGGGAGAATATTGTCTAGGGGATGTCTAGGGGGAGAATACATATCTGTTTCAATTCTGAATTCATTCCAAGGGAGAGTTTGAGGTAGTTAGTTGCATGCCTTCAAAGCATCTGCATGTCAATCTGCATAACACATCATGTCTTTCATCAAACATATATCTATATAACAGGATGTTGCTCTTCTACTTCATATGGGGTTGCCATCATCAAAAAGGGGGAGATTATTGTGACCCCTCTATGTTGATGATGTTGACACTTGCTTTATTTCATTGGCAACACCATTGTTTTGATTGATTGGCAACTATTTTTGATTTGATGAAATTACTATATCAGATTGAGCCAATGGCTATCTGCATTTCTTACTGTCATGAGTCTATACATCGTCCTTTTTGGATAAGGTACACACACTGCATTTCAATTGAGTTGGTTAAGTGTGTACAGCGTCAACGCACTTCATTGGATGTGTGTACAGCATCAACTCGTTAAGTCTGTACAGCGTTCTATGTCTAGAGCTTCATCAAGTCTGTACAGCCAGTCACTTGACAAAGCCTGTACAGTGTCTCATATTGGCAAAGTCTGTACATCGTCGGTTCTGTGGATGCTTTGTTCTTTGAAGTCTATACACTCGATTGTTAGGTCTTCAACTCTATACATTCGAGTGTTAACCTCTAAGTCCATACACTGTCGCATGAAGAGTCTATACAGTGTGCATGGTTCAACAAGTCTGTACAGCCTTTGTCTTCATATAGGAAGTCTGTACATCAGACGCGCATGCTCGCCTGTCCCTCCGGATGCTCACCTGGGACCGAGTATGTTCTCCAGTGACTGTTAATGCTCCGATTGGCGAGCGTCTCTCTTGATCAAGTCTATACACTCATTCACTGTTCATGCATTCACAGTGAAGTCTGTACATCCGTTTGGCCATGCATCACTATCCACCAAGTCTATACATTGGTAGAGTCTGTACATCAGACGTGCATGCTCGCCTGTCCCCCCGGATGCTCTCCTGGGATCGAGTATGCCCTACAGTGACTGCTAATGCTTCCCTAACTTTGAGGATGCTCCCCTGGAGCAGCGATTGCTCCCCAAAGATATCATGTGCTCCACATGCTCCCCTGTCGCTGGAGATGCTGTCCAGAGGCCATAGATGCTCCCCTGAGACTTCATATGCTCCCGTCCGAGAACGCACTAGTCTCTGGGTATTTAAAAGAATTGTATTACATGCATTCTCTTTCACTAAGTCTGTACAATGCATGCTGCTTATAAAGTCTATACAATGCATTTCATCTTCAAAGTGTGTACAGAGTTTACACTTGAACTGATACGCTTATTTCGACTGACTGACAGGGATTTGGTACTGAAATTGCTGACATGGCTCGTGATCCAAGGAAGGACGAGGCTCCCTGATCGTGACATGTGGAAGCACTGTGCTGAGATGCTGCCACGTGGTCCAAATTGCTGGGCGGGAAACGTGGAGAGCACACGCCTGTTGCTATTGTTGCTATATAAACAAGCCTTCTTCCACAGAAGAAGACTGATCGAAAAAAAAAAAAAGAGAAAGTCTATACAGCAGTGAGCCTTCGATCCACAGAGAGAAAAGAGAGAAGAAGAAGATACAGAGAAGAAGAAGAAGAAGAAGAGAAGAAGGAGAAAAAGAGAGAGGAAGAGATTGAGTTGAGAGAGAGCTGATCGAGAGTGAGAGTGAGAGTGGTTGTATCTCAGTCTTGTGGTTCAAAACCAGAGCTGAGCTTTGCTCTTAGAGCTACATTGTTTGTTTTTGAGCTTTTCTATTTTCATTTTGATTCTGTCTTTCATTTCCGAATGCTGTTTCTTCAAGCTGTGTGTCAGCGGTCTTGCAGTGGTGGTTTTCACTGGACGGGTTAAGCTGTATTTCCCCAGCGGTTGTAGAGGATTAGATCCTCTAGTCGGCAAGCTGTAGTGGCTAGCGAAGCTGTGTATCAGCGGGTTGTTTGGCCAAGCTGTAAAGCCCAGCGGATGCAAGCTGTGCTGCGCAGCAGGAAGCCATACTCGGTTGAGTGTGGGGTGGATGTAGGTCGTTGACCGAACCACCTAAAAATTGTGTGTGCAGTGTGTTTGTGTTTTTGTGTGATCTGTGTGCGATGGGAAATTCTTGCTTAGCTTATTTGATTGCATCGCTTATGCTCATGTCTAGCTTTCGACCTTTTGTTTAGCATCCTTTGTTTAGCTTAACTGACGTTCGCCTAAATTTCGCTTTAGAACTTACAATAGTTTTAAATTAGGCAAGTTGATCTATTCACCCCCCTCTAGATCCACAATCTGTGGAGATAGACTGCGTCCATCTAACCCAACAGAGGGAACACCGGAGGAATAACCTCTACACTCAGGTTTCCCCCAGCAAACCATGTAGAATTCTATGTTTTGATGATGTCAATATGATATGTTTTCCTTGGTACTGACACTAACTTTATCCCTGCAAAAAATCTAAGTCAGAATAATCCAAGAAAAGAATCTCAAAGAGCATGGATTAGTTGATATGATGAGGCGAGGACAGATGCATTGACGCATCTAGCGAATACCTCGATGCAGTCAAATCATCGACGCAACCAACAAATATAGAGCAGATGCATCGACACAGCAAGCAGATGTCTTGGTGACCTCACAACTTCAGAAGAGAGTTACAGAACTGCGTTGCTGAAATCAAAGGGATGACTCGACACATCAAGAGTTCACATGAAGGACACTCAATTCAGAATATGGAGTCCATTAGACAGGTTGATGCACCCAGCAGATGCATCAATGCAACAGGATGTTGCACAAAGATTCAAGCACGATGCTGAAGCCTCTTGCCCTGACACACTAAGAAGAACAACTGCCAGAGTACATATGAAGTCTACGCATCATGACGATGCACCGACGCATCAAGGTAGGTTGTGTACCTTCAAAAGGAACTACGTCAATGCATCAGGGTGATGCACTGAAGCACCAGTCAAGGCTAAGATTCTAAAAGGCAACCAAGTCGAAGCATCATGATCATGCATCGACGCATTAAGCCACAAGCCATGTCTAAGGTCAAAGCCAAGATCAAATGTTCCGACATCTCTGCTTTCAACATAGAATGTCTGTACTCCATGCCTCGACCTATCTAACATGAGCCTTATTCCACATCATATGGACTGATTATTTTATGACAAATTCAGAGTGATTAAAGTCTCATTCGACCTGTTAAAGGTTCAACATGATATATGGAGCATCAGCGAAGGGCAATTAAGGAAAGCTTGGACCGCAACGAAGAATCTACCTCAGGCACGTGGTCACTCTATAAAGGAACACGTGATGATCGTAATGAGAAAGATTTGGCGTGAAAACTCTCAGTACACATGGTTGTCCTCTAGAAATTCTGATTGTTATCAAAAAATTCTTTATCCACGTGGACGAATCAACTTTTGGTTGATGATCTGCATCGCGGAGAGAAGGACAACGTCGCTCTGTTCTATAAATCTAAGCACTCTCATTCAGAAGAAAAGTGCTAGAAGAATTGCAGAGAAAACACCACTATCTGAGAATCCTTCTGAGAGAAAGAAAAAATGAGAATTCCACAGTGAGAGGGAGAGAAGTTCGTCCAATCTACTTCATCACGAAATTACTTCAATCTGAAGCTACATTGCCTTCATCTCTATTTCGATGGAAGTGTTTAAATCCGAGTTCCCATTTTTCTATTTTCTTCTTCTGATTCAGTTCTGTGATTTTGTTTTTGTAGTTCCCTCTGAGTAACATCAGAGGAAGTGGAGTCTAACTCCGTGTACCCTCTGTAGGTTCAGAGGAAGAGAGGTTCGTGACCTCTAGTTGGGTGAATTGCTGGGAGCAATTCACTGGGTTCCCCCTTGGTAAAGAGGAAGGGAGGTAGATCCTCCAGGTTTCCTCCTAGGTTGCAGGAGAAGCAAGGAGCGTGTTCCTTAGGGAAGCTGTATGACAGCCGTTGTAATACCCTGGATTCTTATCGGATCTTTCTGATCTTCTTCGGAGAGTTTCAGATCACTTTTGTGGGTCCTGAGTGGAGTTTTACGATCCACGTGAGTGTTTCTCTCGTACTAGTTACGGAACCCTATGGTGAGTTTATTTCTAAGTTCATCGACTCGAGGACGGTACAATTGCACTGTAATTGTTGAGAGGATCATTTTGACTATTTTTGCATATTTTTCTGAATTAGGGGATTTTTGGCACAAAAATTAGAATTTCTGAAAATTAGGAAAATTCCTAATTTTCTTTCTATTTAACCTTCCTCACCCTCTCTCCTCCCTCATTTCTCTCATCTCTTTCTCTCTCTCGTTCTCTCTCCTCTCTGGGTGATTTGGCGCAAGGTGCACACTGTTGCGGAGCTGGCCAAGGTTAGGACGCGAAGGAGTGATCGGGATGCGGAATGGGGCGACGGTTTGAGTGTGGCGAGGTGCTATCCCTCAGTGGATTCCGAGACGACGCGGTTCGTTGATTTGGCATTTTCAGTGCGGTTTAGTCGCTTCGGCGCACTGTTTCTTCGGTGGAGGTAGGGAAATGGATCACCTACTTCTCCTCTACGTTTCCCTGTAATTTTGCGTTGTTCGGAGAGCATACGAGTGGGTTTCCTTCAAGTTCGGGAAAACCATGCTTTTGGGGTGTTTGCAGGGTTTGCCGAAAAATGGCGATGATTTTTAGATCAGTTGGTATCAATCGAACCCCTGGAATGTTAGAGTTCCAGATCTGCTGATTTCGTGTCGATTGGTTGTCATTTGGGGCCGGTACGAGCCCGGGAACCCCGATGACTCATTTAGGGTCAATTCGGTGAAATTGCCCGTTTCAAGCCATTTGTGCATCGTTTTGATCCCTTCCGGCGTGTGGAAGGTCGGTATTCTCATTATGCATGTTTTCCCCTTCAATTGGAATCGAACGGGACGTGCAATCGAGCGTTAGGGCTCGGTTCTGCCATTTTTCCGCCGTGACCGGTCGACCGGACCGGATGGGCCGGTCGACCGGTAGTTGCCCGTAGGACCGTGATGGTCAGGCTGTTGGTCTGGTCGACCGGACCACCAGGGCTGGCCGACCGACCCAGTCAGGTCGACCGACCCCAGGGGTCAGGTCGACCGGAAATCCTGTGTTTTTGTTCGTTTGAGTCCTGGCCGGTCTGGTTGAGACCCAATGACCGACCTATGGCCTCGCGAGTGTCTCGGACACCCTATGGGTTCCGTGTCCGTGTTTCTGGGGTGTCAGGAGGTGCCATGTTACTTCGATTAGAATGCCCGTAGGCATGTGTGTTTCGAGCTTTGTGTTGCGCTCGATCGAGTCACCATGTATCGGTGTGAGTGCGGTGGGGTTCCCCCACATATGTGTGGCCTCCCTCAAGTTCCCGTTTGAAGGGATGCTTTCTGAGGCTTGTGGTCTACCTCGATATTCATATTATCGTTGTTTTAGACCTAGTCAAGATTTTAAGTCGGTTGGCCTTGGCGGCCCAACCTTCATGCGTTTCTTCGCTATAGCGTGCCTTTCTTAGGCCACTACATGTCGTTTTACTTAGGTATTTGTCTTAGGGGGGTTAGTGTGGCGGTTGTCTCTTGGACCGCCTAGTCTGTGTGGTGGGTCTATATTACACCGCTTTAGTGGTTTGTCCGAATAGGTCGGTTCAGGGTTGACTGGGTTTAACGGCTTAATCCTTGACCGCTACAGTCCCCTAGCGGCTTATTCTATGACCGCGAGATTATATTCCTCCGCTAAATTCCTGCGTGTCGTTTCCCAATGTGTTGGTTTACAAGTGACTCGGATTGACCTTGTGGTTTGCCGTTCCCGTGGATATCTTTTGATGTCTTATGAGGGCTATGGCCACGTTATGAGATAGCCAGGAGTTTTCTTGCTTGAAGTAGGATTCTCTTTCCTACTGTAGAATCGTCATTGTCTGGTTCCAGTCAACCTGGGGTGACCCAGTGGTTGACAGGTAACCTTGTGTGTGTCTCGGCAGTTTCGTCCACTCTGAGACACGGTTCTGGATGCCTCGAGATATCGTCTTACCTCGGTTTACGTGTCCAAGTGTGATGAGAGTCTTGTTGATCCCTCAGGTCTCCGTGTGTCGTTTTACGTGGATGTGTCGTTTCCTCAGGCTTAGGATTAGACCGATTGGCGGCTTGTTCCGCTTTGCGTAACGATCTTGACTCTGAGTCGTGAGACTCAAGGATCGTTGTAGTAGTAGGTCTAGTTGCCTTGTCCTGAGTCTATCAACAGTTATCTTGCTGCCTCAGTACTTCGTAATACGTGCGACAGTGCTTCCTTGCATGTCAGTACTACAGCGCTTGTGTTTCAGAGTTCTGTGTCTTGTGAGCCTCCACTAGTCATAGCCTAGCGACGCGTTACGGCGTGTCGACCCATCTGGAAGTGGTGGCATGGAAGTTCCCGAGATACGGTTTTTAAGCTAGTTCCGTGGGCCCCTGCTTAACGGTAGCGTCCTGCTGGGGGGGAAAACTAGCTAGAGGCCTGGCTCTAGGCAAGAGTCGGTGTGTGCACACGTGGTCGGGGTGTAGGACTTGCGCCGACGGGCATGACCCTAACTGGTCAAAAGTTACTGTGGTTCCGGTTCTGGTTACAGTGTCTTAGTCTCTGCCGTGTGCTAGGCAGCGCAGGCGAGACACTTGAGGCGCAACATAAGACGTCAGTGGACGCAGCTGACTGTTCTTCTAGTGAGGAGGTGCTTCTGTCACATGACCCGTGACTCTCATGTTTCTCAGAGTCTGTGTTCCCCTTCCGAGTTAGCCTGTTCTTGGTTCCGTCCAAGATCAGCTTCCCCTGCCGAGTTGGTCTGTGGTTGGCTTGTCCAGGACTAGCTTGTTGTGGCGTGCACGACGCTCCAGTCGTGTATGCAGTTGTGTTTAGGGGGAGCTTGCATGGCAATCCAGTCGTGTGAGTTGTAGAGTCTATCTCGTCAGTCTTGGTCTTTTCCTAGGCTTGTGTGTCTGGTCTCGTAGGCCTTTGTCCTGGCCCTTGTGTTGTGTCAGCAGATCGGTAACTTCTGACTTTTTGAGATCAGGGTTCACCTTTCTGTTGCTGTTTGGAGTAGCTTAGGGAGCCGATATTAGTTCGACAGCCGTGTTTTGCTCGGTATGACTTTTCCCTTTTCTTTTAGCCGTTCTACTCCTATTCTTCCGGCTTTCTTTTATAGCTTTCTAGTAGTAGTTTTCCCTGCTTTTCCTGCTTTACTACTACTGCTGTTTTTGTTATTGTTCCGTGTTACTGCGTTATTTTTCAGTGGGGATCCGCGTGACCCCTAGTGGGCCAGTGACATGAGGCTCCCCCCTGCTTTTAAGGTGTGGTCGTCTCTTCTTCCTTGCAGTTCCAGGTGTGGCGAGTTCATAGTTGCCAGCGGTACCTGCGTCGAGCTTCCCCCGACCTCAGTGTACGTTTTTCTTTTTGTTGGACTGTACTTGTCTTTCCTTTGGACCGGACTCTGGTATAATTGTTAAATTTGAATTGTTAATTAAAAAGTAATTTTTATTTCTGCTACTTTAGCAAACCTGATTAATGAAATTTAATTGCTTACTGTTATCTCTGCGACTTCAATGTACTACACGACATTCCTTTTATCCATTCGGAGCTTTACAGCTCTTGGGAGGCTTCACGGGTTCCAAGTGGTATCGGGTCTTGTAAGACCCCAAATTCTTTAAAAATTTATTTAAAAAGTTATTTGCAATTATTTAGAATTTATTTGAAGTTATTCGAATTAATGAGAATTATCCAAATTAATTAGATTAATTAATTAATTAATAGAATAAGTCATTTTTCAACTATTTTATTAAAACCCCCAAAAATCACATCTTGTAGAACTAATTTTGTTTAGCAACTTTGTCTTCTATAATTAAGCCTAAGAAAATCATTTATTACGCCGAATTAGTGAACTTAGTCTTCCGAACTTAATATTTAATTAATTACGGAATAGTATAAGTAATAATTCGACTATCTCAGAAAAATCTGTAAAAATAGTAAATAGATTAATATTGATGTAGATAACAACCTTTCCTTCTGGCTTTAAGCCATGGTAAATCCGTGGTAAGATCTATTTAGAATTCAAACCCAAATGTGCACACTTTTGACTCATACCTAACCCTTAGATTAAAACGCGAAATTCGACCTCCATACTCAACCAAATGATCTGAAATCAGGGGCAAATGGAAGGCCACAATGTAAGGAACATTTACCCTCAATCAATTTGAGGTAAACTTAGCCCCAAAACATGCTGCCGACATAGTTTGGTCAAGTCTAGGATTTCGGCGCCGTTTCTAAACACGCGGCTTGCAGCAGCAAATACTCCCAAATTCGAAGGCTCCAGAAGCTCTATGAGCTATCAAAATGAAGCCCTATGAGTCTTCTTTCATTTGGCTGCTGTGGGGTTCGCTGAAATTTCGGATCTGGAGAGATCTAGCTCGATTTGTGGAGGTGGGTCAGTAGGCCGTTGGCTTACCTTCATCCTTCTTTGATCCATCGATTGAGGTAGGAATTCTCAACCAAATCTTGATCATGAGTATAGCAAATTGTTCCTCTCATCGAGCTCTATCCATTGGTGGCAAAAGCCCCAATTTTTATTAGGTATCCGTGGAGAAATCGAGCTTTTTGTGAGGTGCTGTCCAAGTGTTCTTCATCCTAGGATTTTGAGTTTTCTCTCTCCGATTTGAGGTAGGATCTAACAACCAAATTCTAATTAATTCACATGAAGTAATAAGCATGTTATTATCTTTCATTTAACGTAGAAAGCCCCAAATTCCACTGAGCATGCCATCGTGAATTTCGATTTTTGTAGAAGCATATCTAGAACATGTTTCATATAGTTTCCTTTAAGCCAGAGCTTGATTTCGGGCTAATTTTGAGCCCTGTAACTTGATCTTCATGTTGCATATCATACATGGTTGGATTCGTAATCGAGTTAGCTTTCTTTTGACACCTAAAGCCCTAAATTCTATTGAGTATGTTAAGAGAATTGCATGATTTAGTAGAAGTAGGTCAGAAACTAGGGTTTTCATGTATTGATCATGTATAAGTTGAGATTTAATCGATTTCTGTGAAAATTCATATTTTTAAACTCATGTATTATGACCCTAGAATGTCTATTAGGATTCTTAGATCATGTGGTTTTGATTTCAACTCAATTGGACCCCATTTGGATGAGTTTATGTGGTTTCCGGAAGCAACATTCGTTGCTGTTCTTGCAGGGGTCGACCCCAGGGGTCGACCCATTTTCTGGGCAGCCCTGCAGGCCCGAGGGTCGACCCCAGGGGTCGACCCATCAGCTCCCTGCATGGGGGTCGACCCCAGGGGTCGACCCATTGCACAGGAATGTAGGGGTCGACCCCAGGGGTCGACCCATCTGAAGGAAATGGAGGGGGTCGACCCCAGGGGTCGACCCATTCAGCTTCCAGACCCCAATTTTTCAGGGGTCGACCCCAAGGGTCGACCCGTACACCAGAAAACCCGTTTTCTTCGTTTTTCGAACCGAAAATGGATCCGAATCAATGGGAAATCAACCCATTTAACTTAGACCCATTGAAATTATATGTTTGAAGAACTTTTGATCTATTCATGTACCCCTCTTGATTTCAAATTTGGATGGGTTCCTACATGCAAACTTAGCATAAAAACGCACCGTTTACCATCTTCATTTCAATGCATACAAGATTAAATAGAAACTCACTTAATTAATGATTAATGGTGTAACTAAATCTCTGTTAATACATTCTTTTTCACTCCTGTGAGAGCTTGTTCTTTACCTTGATAACTTGTTCTAGCTTGTTGGCACTTTGGCTAATACAAATGATAATGGTTAAGCATGATATCTTAACTTGGTGATTAGGATTAATATGTTGATTAGCTTGTTTGATTGCTGCTGTTTTACAGTAGCGCAACATGATTAACTCTGTTTGTGACTTGATTTCAATCTCTTTGATAATTATACTTACCTTGGAATTCTGGAAATGAATCTCTTTCCTACTTGATGTTGTTATTGCTACTTAGCTTAAACCTTGGAATCCTGGCCATAAACTGTGGAAGTCTAGATTCGTGAGATCTTTGATCCAAAAGAAATCAATGCCTGGCAAACAAATAAGGGCTCGGTCTGGTCCTGGGAAGAGCGCCCGAACACTACGTGTACCCCCGGGGAGGTGAATGACTAGGTGTGGCATTTGGCACCAGTACTTGACATGTGTTAAATCTAGGACTGTCCACTACTCACTACTCTTTCCACTACTCTCTATATTACTTGCTACTACGTTTCACTTTCCACTCTTTACTGTTCTATACTCTACTTGTGGTTACTCTACTTGTTGATTACTTGGACGTGGAAATGAAACTACATGCGTGCTTGACATGACTTGAATTGACTTGATATGGCCAACTTCTTATCGTTATCTCCTGTAGTAAATTCTTGTCTTACCATTCTATTCATTATATTTCTTGACCTTGCAAGATCTTTGAATTCTGTTTCGTGATATCATCGTTATCTTTTTATTGTTTTATCATTTGTAGCATGACATTTTAAAATGTAATTAAACTGTTAATCACTTATACCTGTCTGTTATTTCCTACTGGGCGTCAGCTCATAGTTGTGTTTTTCCCCCTTTCCAGGCTTTTCAGGTGACGCGCTTACCGATGGGGAAGGGCAGGAGTGATGTCTTGAGTGTATCAGTTCTAGTGGTGTTTTGGAGAGCATTTAGTTTCAGTTATGTCATTGAGTTTTAGTGGTTGATTATTCCAGTTGTATTAAGTTAAACTTGAGGTTATTGTATCAGTTGTGATTTGTTAATGATCATTTAGTATTCCATCTTGTAGCACTTGTGTATCATTTTAGATTTAGTTCCCTCTCTTGCTAGCGTGTCCCTAACTGTACGTCCCGATACTTCCGCCTTGTTCGGGGCGTGACAGTTTAGTTGGTATCAGAGCCCTAGGTTTCACATTCCTAGGTTCCCTCAGTTTAGGTTTTCTTGCATTGCATCCCAATAATCGGTATATCAAAAGGTGTTGTCCGAACGTTAGGCTATGCCTATCGGAATGGTCGCACACTTGCGCGAGTGGTCTTCGGACCGATTACCTCCGCCAGGTACCGAGTTTTGGTCGTGTCTAGGTGCATTAGATCCCTAACCTTGTAAAAGTCTAGACCTGACCTGTGAGATTGGGTAGAACTTGGGTTAAGTTCGTTTCTTAATCGTATAACTATTTATCTTGATTAAACCTAAGTAATCTATTTCCCTTGTAGATGGCAGCTGATCGTGCTGAATGGAGGAACCTGCAGCGTACAGTTCAAGGCCTTACTCAGGCCCTTCAGCAAGTAGCTCAGGCAGGAGCGGCACAACATGGCACCGGTGATCTATACCGGAACTTCCGCGGAATGAATCCGCCTAGATTCGCTGGTTCGACTGACCCTGACCAAGCCGAGCACTGGCTAGATGAGATGGGAAGAATCTTTGAAGTTATGCAATGCACCAACCAGGAGCGTGTCCTTTTGTCCACATTTCAACTGGAACATGATGCACGTACTTGGTGGGATTCTATCAAGGCAACTCTCGGTGATCGGCAAGTTATGTGGGAAGAGTTCGAAGAATTCTTCAACAACAAGTATTTTTCTGATAGAGTGCAAGAGAAGAAAGCGGCAGAGTTCGCGGCCTTGAAACAGCGAGGTTTGTCCGTGGCAGAGTATGAGGCTCAATTTGCACGGCTTTCTCGATATGCTACACATCTCATTTCCACCGAGAAGATGAAGGCGAAGCGCTTTCTTAATGGATTGAAGCTTCATTATATCAACCAGTTGGCACCGATGGAGATTTCCACTTATTCCGAGATGGTAAGGAAAGCACAAGTTCTAGAGGATACTCTTGAGATGACGGAGAGAATCCGTGGGAAAGGCACCAAGAAAGAATTACCTACGGGTTCCGGGAGTGTCAAACCCGGGTATACCAAGAAGAGGCCTATTAGTGGACCTGGTTCGTGGAGCGGGTCCGGATCGTGGAAAGGCAAGATGCCGAGGCATGAAGACAAGAAGCCTGGCCCTATTGTTCCATTCAAGGGCGTGTGCAACTATTGTGATCGTCCGGGTCACAAGATAGAGGAGTGCTGGCGCAAGCAAGGCGCATGTTTGCGGTGTGGAAGCAAGGAGCACCGTATCCCCAATTGCCCTCTCATATCGGAGCAAGCTACATCGGCAAAACCTCTAGTCTTCAAGAAACCACAAGGCAAGCTTCAAGCTTTACATGCAGATGAAACTGGGATTTCTGATGATGGCGGACTCGTCGAAGGTACCCTTACTATAATCGGTAAGCCCGCTTTTGCTCTCTTTGATACTGGTGCAACACATTCTTTTATTTCACGGAGATTTGCTAAGTCATTAGCTGTGGAACCTGTTTTGATGAATACTCTGTTAGAGATTTCAACCCCTATTGGCACTAGATCAACAATCCAGTATTTCTATCCTTCTAGTAAGGTTATGATTGGTGAACAGAACTTTCCAGCAGATTTGGTCTGCATGGATATGAAGGATTATGATGTAATCCTAGGAGCAGACTGGTTGGCCAAGTATGAGGCCAATGTTCACTGTAGTTCTAGCTCAGTGACTTTTACTGGACATTCTGGTTTATCTTTTACGGGAGTCAAGCACCATAACTCTGTACCGCTCATCTCGGCTCTTCGAGCTGATAAGCTTTTGAGGCATGGGTGTGAGGCTTTTCTAGCCTTTGTTTGTGCAACTCCTGAGCAGCAGATGGAGATCAAGGACATTCCTGTTGTCTGAAATTTTCCTGATATCTTTCCAGAAGAACTACCAGGACTTCCGCCTGAGCGGGAAGTTATCTTTTCTATTGATCTTATTCCTGGCACAGCTCCTATTTCTAAGGCTCCTTATCGTATGTCTCCTGCGGAACTAAGGGAACTGAAGCAGCAACTAATGGAATTACTCGAGAAGGGTTTTATTCGTCCTAGTACTTCTCCGTGGGGAGCCCCTGTGTTATTCGTCAGGAAGAAAGATGGTTCGATGAGGTTGTGCATTGATTATCGGCAAATAAACCAGCAGACTGTCAAGAACAAATATCCCTTGCCGAGGATTGACGAGTTATTTGACCAGATAGCGGGAGCTCAATATTTTTCTAAGATCGATCTTCGATCTGGATATCACCAGTTGCGGATTAAGGAAGAGGATATTTATAAAACGGCTTTCCGCAGCAGGTATGGTCATTTTGAATTTGTCGTTATGCCTTTTGGTCTAACGAATGCTCCAGCAGCTTTCATGCAGTTGATGAACGACATATTTCGGCCCTATCTTGATCAATGGGTCGTAGTCTTTATTGATGACATCCTGATTTATTCTAAGAATGAGGAGGAGCATGCTGAGCATCTGAGAATGGCATTGCAACTGTTGAGAGATCATCAACTATATGCTAAGTTCAGTAAGTGTGAGTTCTGGCTACAAGAAGTGTCCTTTCTCGGACATATTATCACCAAGGAAGGCATTTCTGTTGATCTTTCGAAGATTGAGGCAGTGAAGAATTGGGAACAGCCTACTAGTGCAACTGAAGTTAGAAGTTTCCTAGGCCTGGCAGGCTATTACCGAAGATTTATTCAAGATTTCTCCAAGATCGCAGTACCTATGACAAGATTAACCCGTAAGGAGAATAAGTTTGATTGGTCAGATGATTGTCAGCGAAGCTTTCAGACTCTGAAGGAGTGTTTGACTACTGCACCTGTTTTGGCCTTACCTTCTGGTGAAGGAGGATTTGTTGTTTATACTGATGCTTCAGGTATTGGCTTAGGCTGTGTACTCATGCAGCATGGGAAGGTGATTGCCTATTCCTCTAGGCAGTTGAGGAAGCACGAAGATAATTATCCTGTTCATGATTTGGAACTTGCTGCCGTCGTGTTTGCTTTGAAGATATGGAGGCATTACTTGTATGGAGAAACCTTTACAGTGTTTTCGGATCATAAGAGTTTGAAGTATTTATTTTCTCAAAAGGAACTCAACATGAGGCAGCGGAGATGGTTGGAGTACTTGAAGGACTTCGACTTCTCGATTGAGTATCATCCTGGCAAAGGTAATGTTGTGGCAGATGCATTAAGCCGGAAGCCGGTAGCTAGACTGTCAAGTCTCATGTTACAAGAATGGAGATTGTTAGAACAATTATCTAGTCTGGATCTCAATATTGACAACGATCGGATCTTGATTGCTCAGATTCAACTTAAACCTGAATTATTGATAGAGATCAAGTCCTTGCAAGATAATGATCCCGAGTTAGTAGAGATCAAGGGAAACTTGAGCAGTAGACCTGACTTCATGTTGGCCGATGATGGTAGATTATTATTTAAAGGCAGAACTTGTGTTCCGGATGAGGCTACAATAAAGAACAAAATTCTTGAGGAAGCTCATAGATCCAGATATACCATTCATCCTGGAGGCACTAAGATGTACCGAGATTTGAAAAGGTCCTTTTGGTGGTCGAATATGAAAAGAGAAGTTGCAGATTTTGTGAGCAGATGTTTGGTATGTCAGCAAGTTAAGGCCGAACATTTCAGACCAGCAGGGAAATTGAAACCACTCGACATACCCCAATGGAAGTGGGAAAGCATTGGCATGGATTTCATTATGGGTCTACCTAGGACTCGTGGTGGATTTGATGCGATATGGGTGATTGTCGATCGTTTGACAAAGTCGGCTCATTTCTTACCAATTAAGTCCAAGTGGACGATTGATGTATTGGCTGCTTTGTATATAAAGGAAGTGGTGAGATTGCATGGTATTCCAGTGAATATAGTATCTGATCGAGACCCCAGATTTACTTCACATTTCTGGAAGGGACTGCAAGAGTCTTTGGGTACTCGTCTGAATTTCAGTACTGCTTTTCATCCACAGACAGATGGACAGACTGAGAGAACCAATCAGATAGTGGAAGATATGTTACGAGCTTGCATGATTGATTTTGGTGGTAATTGGAGTGAGCATTTGGCATTAATTGAATTCGCCTACAATAACAGCTATCAGTCTAGCATTCAGATGGCTCCTTTTGAAGCACTATATGGTAGAAGTTGTCGTTCCCCGTTGTGTTGGGACGAGGTAGGTGAGAAACAGTGGCTTGGACCAGATCTTGTTTCGGAATCATCACAGAACATCCGTGTTATCCGAGACCGGTTACAGGTAGCCCAGTCAAGACAAAAGAGTTATGCCGACAACAGGAGAAGAGCATTGGAATTTCAGGTTGGCGAGCATGTGTTCTTAAAGGTCTCTCCGACGAGAGGGATTCGGAGATTTGGCATTCACGGCAAGCTGAGTCCGAGATACATAGGCCCATTCGAGATTCTAGATAGAGTGGGAGAGGTGGCATACAGACTGGCTTTACCACCGCATTTGTCTGGCGTACACAATGTTTTCCATGTGTCTATGTTACGAAAATATGTGTACGACCCCACTCATATCATTCAGCAGGTGGATTTTGAACTGAAGGAAGATTTGACCTATGAGGAAATACCTGTCAAGATTCTGGATCGGAAGCAACAACAACTCCGGAATCGTTCGATACCGATGGTCAAGATTCAGTGGAGTCGGCGTGGGACCGAAGAGGCTACATGGGAATCTGAAGAGACTATGCGAAAGCGTTATCCCGATCTATTCTAGGTGAGCGATCTTTTTCTACTCTCAGTTTTAGTGCAGTGAATTTGGAGGACCAAATTCCTTTAAGTAGGGGAGGGTGTAAGACCCCAAATTCTTTAAAAATTTATTTAAAAAGTTATTTGCAATTATTTAGAATTTATTTGAAGTTATTCGAATTAATGAGAATTATCCAAATTAATTAGATTAATTAATTAATTAATAGAATAAGTCATTTTTCAACTATTTTATTAAAACCCCCAAAAATCACATCTTGTAGAACTAATTTTGTTTAGCAACTTTGTCTTCTATAATTAAGCCTAAGAAAATCATTTATTACGCCGAATTAGTGAACTTAGTCTTCCGAACTTAATATTTAATTAATTACGGAATAGTATAAGTAATAATTCGACTATCTCAGAAAAATCTGTAAAAATAGTAAATAGATTAATATTGATGTAGATAACAACCTTTCCTTCTGGCTTTAAGCCATGGTAAATCCGTGGTAAGATCTATTTAGAATTCAAACCCAAATGTGCACACTTTTGACTCATACCTAACCCTTAGATTAAAACGCGAAATTCGACCTCCATACTCAACCAAATGATCTGAAATCAGGGGCAAATGGAAGGCCACAATGTAAGGAACATTTACCCTCAATCAATTTGAGGTAAACTTAGCCCCAAAACATGCTGCCGACATAGTTTGGTCAAGTCTAGGATTTCGGCGCCGTTTCTAAACACGCGGCTTGCAGCAGCAAATACTCCCAAATTCGAAGGCTCCAGAAGCTCTATGAGCTATCAAAATGAAGCCCTATGAGTCTTCTTTCATTTGGCTGCTGTGGGGTTCGCTGAAATTTCGGATCTGGAGAGATCTAGCTCGATTTGTGGAGGTGGGTCAGTAGGCCGTTGGCTTACCTTCATCCTTCTTTGATCCATCGATTGAGGTAGGAATTCTCAACCAAATCTTGATCATGAGTATAGCAAATTGTTCCTCTCATCGAGCTCTATCCATTGGTGGCAAAAGCCCCAATTTTTATTAGGTATCCGTGGAGAAATCGAGCTTTTTGTGAGGTGCTGTCCAAGTGTTCTTCATCCTAGGATTTTGAGTTTTCTCTCTCCGATTTGAGGTAGGATCTAACAACCAAATTCTAATTAATTCACATGAAGTAATAAGCATGTTATTATCTTTCATTTAACGTAGAAAGCCCCAAATTCCACTGAGCATGCCATCGTGAATTTCGATTTTTGTAGAAGCATATCTAGAACATGTTTCATATAGTTTCCTTTAAGCCAGAGCTTGATTTCGGGCTAATTTTGAGCCCTGTAACTTGATCTTCATGTTGCATATCATACATGGTTGGATTCGTAATCGAGTTAGCTTTCTTTTGACACCTAAAGCCCTAAATTCTATTGAGTATGTTAAGAGAATTGCATGATTTAGTAGAAGTAGGTCAGAAACTAGGGTTTTCATGTATTGATCATGTATAAGTTGAGATTTAATCGATTTCTGTGAAAATTCATATTTTTAAACTCATGTATTATGACCCTAGAATGTCTATTAGGATTCTTAGATCATGTGGTTTTGATTTCAACTCAATTGGACCCCATTTGGATGAGTTTATGTGGTTTCCGGAAGCAACATTCGTTGCTGTTCTTGCAGGGGTCGACCCCAGGGGTCGACCCATTTTCTGGGCAGCCCTGCAGGCCCGAGGGTCGACCCCAGGGGTCGACCCATCAGCTCCCTGCATGGGGGTCGACCCCAGGGGTCGACCCATTGCACAGGAATGTAGGGGTCGACCCCAGGGGTCGACCCATCTGAAGGAAATGGAGGGGGTCGACCCCAGGGGTCGACCCATTCAGCTTCCAGACCCCAATTTTTCAGGGGTCGACCCCAAGGGTCGACCCGTACACCAGAAAACCCGTTTTCTTCGTTTTTCGAACCGAAAATGGATCCGAATCAATGGGAAATCAACCCATTTAACTTAGACCCATTGAAATTATATGTTTGAAGAACTTTTGATCTATTCATGTACCCCTCTTGATTTCAAATTTGGATGGGTTCCTACATGCAAACTTAGCATAAAAACGCACCGTTTACCATCTTCATTTCAATGCATACAAGATTAAATAGAAACTCACTTAATTAATGATTAATGGTGTAACTAAATCTCTGTTAATACATTCTTTTTCACTCCTGTGAGAGCTTGTTCTTTACCTTGATAACTTGTTCTAGCTTGTTGGCACTTTGGCTAATACAAATGATAATGGTTAAGCATGATATCTTAACTTGGTGATTAGGATTAATATGTTGATTAGCTTGTTTGATTGCTGCTGTTTTACAGTAGCGCAACATGATTAACTCTGTTTGTGACTTGATTTCAATCTCTTTGATAATTATACTTACCTTGGAATTCTGGAAATGAATCTCTTTCCTACTTGATGTTGTTATTGCTACTTAGCTTAAACCTTGGAATCCTGGCCATAAACTGTGGAAGTCTAGATTCGTGAGATCTTTGATCCAAAAGAAATCAATGCCTGGCAAACAAATAAGGGCTCGGTCTGGTCCTGGGAAGAGCGCCCGAACACTACGTGTACCCCCGGGGAGGTGAATGACTAGGTGTGGCATTTGGCACCAGTACTTGACATGTGTTAAATCTAGGACTGTCCACTACTCACTACTCTTTCCACTACTCTCTATATTACTTGCTACTACGTTTCACTTTCCACTCTTTACTGTTCTATACTCTACTTGTGGTTACTCTACTTGTTGATTACTTGGACGTGGAAATGAAACTACATGCGTGCTTGACATGACTTGAATTGACTTGATATGGCCAACTTCTTATCGTTATCTCCTGTAGTAAATTCTTGTCTTACCATTCTATTCATTATATTTCTTGACCTTGCAAGATCTTTGAATTCTGTTTCGTGATATCATCGTTATCTTTTTATTGTTTTATCATTTGTAGCATGACATTTTAAAATGTAATTAAACTGTTAATCACTTATACCTGTCTGTTATTTCCTACTGGGCGTCAGCTCATAGTTGTGTTTTTCCCCCTTTCCAGGCTTTTCAGGTGACGCGCTTACCGATGGGGAAGGGCAGGAGTGATGTCTTGAGTGTATCAGTTCTAGTGGTGTTTTGGAGAGCATTTAGTTTCAGTTATGTCATTGAGTTTTAGTGGTTGATTATTCCAGTTGTATTAAGTTAAACTTGAGGTTATTGTATCAGTTGTGATTTGTTAATGATCATTTAGTATTCCATCTTGTAGCACTTGTGTATCATTTTAGATTTAGTTCCCTCTCTTGCTAGCGTGTCCCTAACTGTACGTCCCGATACTTCCGCCTTGTTCGGGGCGTGACAGGTCTACTCGGTAGTCCTATCGGGTATATTCGATATCCAGAGTCCGGGTCGTCACAGGTGGTATCAGAGCATTATTGTGTGAAGTACATGGGAATATGAGATATACAGTGTCCAGAGTCCTGAAAGTCCAGTACAGTCTTTCAATGGCTTAGGTTTCACGATTCTTTGTCGCTCTGTTTTCCGCGTGTTGTCTTGTGCGTGCTGTGTTGGCACTGTACGAGGTGGTTTTGCTCTCGTCAGGATGTGACGGGATGCTTCTTTTTCGTCGTGCTGTTCGTCTCGATCATGCTGTACTTGGCAAAGTTCGCCGATAGGCTTGAATCTGCAGTACATTGTTCTAGATTTTTCTGTGGTTTGTTCAGGTGGATGGTGACTTTTGGCATTGGTGTGATGATCATACACGTTCTTACATTGTTTTGGTCATCCTAGCTTAAGTCTGTGCAGCTCCTGAGGTGTTTTGCTTCTGTTGAAGTAGTCGATTAGATTCCTCGATTGAGAAGATGCTCGAGCAAGCCTATGATTTTCCTTCCGGGTAAGCTTTTGTGGTTGAGCTTGATGCTTCTCATCCTGTTCGTGGAGTCTTTTCGAGATAAGCCTTGGAATTGCTATCTTGGTGAGACCTTAGTCCTGTGTCTACTTAAGTGCAGACAGTATTTCTTCTGAGCCTGATCTGCTCTTTGTTCTACGGTTGCTTGGCTTTGGACCTAATCTTTATGTTAAGAGCCGTTGTACACCGTGTTCGTCGTGCCGTGTCTGATGGCTGACTTGTAGTGAAGGCTCATTTATTATTTTCAGGACGTAATGGTAAGCTGAGATTATCCTTTCTTTGTGCTTTGTGCTGAAGCTGGTACTCTCCTTCGTTTGCACTTAGGCTGCTTGTGATCGGTTGTTAGCAGGATCAGTACTCGTGGCGTGGTATATTGTGATTTTCATGAATTACGATGGTGCCGAGTGTGTGCTGAGATGTGGATACCGAGATACTTTCTGATGCCTGTGTGTGTTGTTTGAGTGTGCAGCGGAAGTGTGTGGGCTGATAACCCACAGGTCGAGGATCGTTGGTTGTAAGCTTCTGACCGATCGAGAGAATTGCTTTTCTCGATGTGCTTTCATCTTGGCTTCCTATGTCTTGATGTTATCTGTTGTTGTGCCATTGTTCTTGGAGGCATTATGGTGTTGGCACCGGCATTTGTGAGTATTGGGGAATTTGTCGGCATTCCTGCTGGTTGAGTACTCTCTGCTCCTCTGTATTCTTTTCTTGGGCATCGTGTTCTCAGGGAGTGATCGTAATCCTTGAGATGCTTTTCTCGAGATTGTTGTTCTCGTTGTCGTGGGTCTGTTCTTGGTAAGCTGCTTGATGCATGACTCGTCCCTTGTGGTCGTGCGTTCAGCTGTCGTTGTGCCTTGATGTGACCCAGCTTGCAGTTGTGTTCCATGGTTCTGTGTCCGGTACGGAGTCGGGATCCTGCAAGTGCTGCCGTTGTTGTCGTTTTATCGCTGTTTCTGTATGATTTTGTGAATCTGTCTTAGCATCGTGTGGACCGTGATCTTGTCAGTTAGTTGTGCTGTACTCTTCTCTCCTGGTAGAGTTGGCATGTGACTCGATCAGATGTAATATCTTAGTGAGGACTGACTTGATTATGTTATGGTCCGGTGCTATCGTTGGCATCCTGTGTGCTAGGCTTTCGTTGTTGCCTTTGGCACTGGAGCCGATGATGTGTCGAGCTATCAACTGAGAGGACTATGCTTCCTTTTTTAAGCTGATGCTTGCCGTGTCTGTCGTTTTGTTTTCCTGATAGCTGTTGCTATGGCATAGGTCATGTCTCCTTTCCTGTGAGACGTAAACGACATTGCCTTGTTTCGGAAGTGTCAGACTTGCGTTCACTTGTGTGCCATGCTCGTCCTTTGGATCGATTTACCTTGAGATCCCGAGCGTGTGCTTGTGATTATGGTCTGACAAGTGTTCCTCTGAATTGTGTTTTTTGAGATTCGTGCTGTTTCAAGTTGTGTCTTAGGGTTTGTTTGTCCCTGCTTCTTCTTGTTCGTTCCTTAAATTTTGAGGATGAAATTTCTTGAAGGAGGGGAGGCTATAATACCCTGGATTCTTATCAGATCTTTCGGATCTTCTTCGGAGAGTTTCAGATCACTTTTGTGGGTCCAGAGTAGATTTTTACGATCCACGTGGATTTTTCTCTCGTACTAGTTACGGAACCCTGTGGTGAGTTTATTTCTCAGTTCATCGACTCGAGGACGGTACAGTTGCGATGTACTCGTTGAGAGGATCATTTCACCTATTGTCATGTATTTTTCTGAATTAGGGGATTTTCGGTGCAAAAATTAGAATTTCAAAAAATTTGGAAAATTCCTAATTTTCTTTCTATTTAACCTTCCTCACCCTCTCGCCTCCCTCATTCCTCTCATCTCTTTCTCTCTCTCGTTCTCTCTCCTCTCTGGGCAGTTCGGCGCGAGGTGCACACCATTGTGGATCTGGCCAAGGTGAGGACGTGATGGAGCGATCGGGACGCGAAATGGGGCGACGGTTTGAGCGTGGCGAGGTGCGATCCCTCAGTGGATTCTGAGATGGTGCGGTTCGTTGATTTGGTGTTTTTGGCGTTGTTTAGTCGCTTCGGCGCACGGTTTCTTCGGTGGAGGTAGGGAAATGGATCACCTAATTCTCCTCTACGTTTTCCTGCAGGTTTGCATTGTTCGGTGGGCATACGAGTGGGTTTCCTTCAAGTTCGGGAAAACCATACTTTTGGGGTGTTCGTAGGGTTCATCGAAAAATGGCGACGATTTTTAGATCAGTTGGTATCAATCGAACCCCTGGAATGTCAGCATTCCAGATCTGCTGATTTCGTGTTGATTGGTTGTCATTTGGGGCCGGTACGAGCCCGGGAACCCCGGTGACTCATTTAGGGTCAATTCGGGGGAATTGCCCATTTCAAGCCGTTTCTGCGTCGTTTTGATCCCTTCCGGAGTGTGGAAGGTCGGTGTTCTCATTATGGATGTTTTCCCCTTCGATCAGAATCGAACGGGGCGTGGAATCGGGCGTTAGGGCTCGGTTCTGCCATTTTTCTGCCGTGACCGGTCGATCAGATCGGATGGGCCAGTCGACCGACGGTTGCCCGTAGGACCGTGATGGTCCGGCTGTTGGTCCGGTCAACCGGACCACCTGGGCCGGTCGACCGACCCAGTCAGGTTGATCGACCCCAGGGGTCAGGTCGACCAGAAATCCTGTGTTTTTGTTCGTTTGAGTCCTGGTCGGTCCGGTTGAGACCCAATGACCGACCTATGGCCTCGCGAGTGTCCCGGACACCCTGTGGGTTCCGTGTCCATGTTTCTGGGGTGTCAAGGGATGCCGTGTTACTTCGATTAGCGTGCCCATAGGCATGTGTGTTTTGGGCTTTGTCTTGTGCTCGATCGAGTCACCGTGTATCGGTGTGAGTACGGTGGGGTTCCTCCGCATATGTGTGGCCTCCCTTGAGTTCCCGTTTGAAGGGATGGTTTCGGAGGCTTGTGGTCTACCTCGCTATTCGTGTTACCATTGTTTTAGACCTAGTCAAGATTTTAAGTCGGTTGGCCTTGGCGGCCCAACCTTCATCCGTTTCTTCGTTGTAGTGTGCCTTTCTTAGGCCGCTACATGTCGTTTTACTTAGGTCTTTGACTTAGGGCGGTGAGTGTGGCGGTTGTCTCTTGGACCACCTAGTCCATGTGGCGGGTCTATATTACACCGCTTTGGTGGTTTGTCCGAATAGGTCGGTTCAGGGTTGACTAGGTTTAGCGGCTTAATCCTTGACCGTTACAGTCCCCTAGCGGCTCTTTCTATGACGGCCAGATTATGTTCCTCCGCTAAATTCCTGCGTCTCGTTTCCCGATGTGTTGGTTTACAAGTGCCTCGGCTTGACCTTGTGGTTTGCCGTTCCCGTGGATATCTTTTGATGTCATATGAGGGCTATGGCCACATTATGAGATAGCCAGGAGTTTTCTTGCTTGAAGTAGGATTCTCTTTCCTACTATAGAATCGCCATTGTCTAGTTCCGGTCAACCCGGGGTGACCCAGTGGTTGACAGGTAACCTTGTGTGTGTCTAGGTGGTTTCGTCCAGTCCGAGACACGGTTCTGGATGCCTCGACGTATCGTCTTACCTCGGTTTGCATCTCCAGGTGTGCTGAGGGTCTTGTTGATCCCTCAGGTCTCCGTGTGTCATTTTACGTGGATGTGTCATTTCCTCTGGCTTAGGATTAGACCGATTGGCGGCTTATTTCACTTTGCACAATGATCTTGACTGCGAGTCGTGAGACTTAAGGATCATTGTAGTAGTAGGTCTAGTTGCCTTGTCCTGAGTCTATCGATAGTTGTCTTGCTATCTCGATGCTTCGTAGTACGTGCGACAGTGCTTCCTTGCCTCTCAGTACTACAACGCTTGTGTTTCAGAGTTCTGTGTCTAGTGAGCCTCCACTAGTCGTAGCCTAGCGACGCGTCACGGCGTGTTGACCCATCTGGAAGTGGTGGCGTGGCAGTTCCTGAGATATAGTTTTTAAGCTAGTTCCGTGGGCCCCTTGATGGGGACATCACCTTTCGTGCCCACATTCACGGCTCGTCTCCTCGCCCCGGTTGCATCCGACATGGTCTAATTATTTATTTTGAGTCCTATGTAATTTTTATTTGAGTCATATCATTGTATTTTCCCTTTTATTTGAGTCATGTCCCTAGGTCTTTATTTATTCCCCTAAGTTTGAGTGTCATTAGGTTGATTAGACTAGCTATTGGGCCCAATTCATTGGGCTAGGCCCAGGGACGCCCCCTACCCCCTTGGTTATTTGTTATTGTAGCAAGAGTCAGGGACTTTTTGTAAAATGTGGGTTGCCTATATATAGGACCCCATTCCCCCATTTGAAGTTAATGAAAGAGTATTTAAATTTTCAATTGTCCAATTTAAATCTTCTTTTGGTGAGAAGCCAATTGAGTGGGTGAGAAGCCCCTATCCCCCGCTCTATCTCTACCTCTCTCTCTAGGAAGCTATTTTCTCTATCCTCCACTTTCTCTCTCTAAAACATGTGTCCCTTTCTCTCTCCTCCCCTCCCAACCACCTTTCTCTCTCTTCCCCCCCTCCAATAACTCATCCCCAACTCCCCACCACCCCACCTTAACTCCACCCCAGCCCCAAGGGAGATTCCACCACTCCCCACTCCACCCTCCAACCACCAACCACCCACTCCCCTTCCCCAAGCACCCTCTCACCTCTCAAGAGAGAATTCTCCACTCCCCAAGCCCCCCCTTCACCTTCCCCACACACCTCTTCCCATCCCCAAGATCAGAAATTAATCCCACCCTTAAACCCATTTTCAAATACCCTTTCCCTCTCTCCCTTCCAACCTCCACCTGCTAGACCTCCTTCCATCCCCCATTCTGCCACTCCCGCACCTTGGAACACCCCCTCCTAGACCCCCTCACAGCCAGGGATTGCCCCCACACCCATCCACCCCATTTCCCATCCCTTCTACCCCATTCCCCCACCACCTTTCACCACCTGCAATTCTCAGGTCGCAGGCAGCAGAGATCCAGTAGCTTGCAGAGGTGACCCCGGCTTCATCCTAGCGTCCCTAGAGGCCCAAATGGTACCGTCGGAAGCATCTCCCTGTCTTCTTCGTGATGGTGGTGGTCTCGTCCCGTTCTGAGTTCGTGGCTGCCCGGAGGAGTCTTCACCGCAGGACTGTGCATCTGCTACCAGACAGTCAACCTGAGGCTGCTTGCAGAGGCTCCAACGGCCATCACTTTGAAGATCTGGAGGGGGCTCTTGGCTGAGATCATCTACAACGAGTCTACTTCTAGTATCTAGAAGCGGAACCTTGTTCGGCATCCGGAGCTGTGATTTCTCATTTTTCTCCCCAAGGTGCGTAGTTCTGTCCCCTCTGGGACTGAACCGAGCCCTGTCCACTGTTTGGGCTCTCCCAATCTGCTCCGAGATCATCTAGCATTCCCGCAAGTCTTGTCTCGAAGCGGACTCGACAACGATTCTAGCGACTCTAGCCATGCTTGATTCAGAGATCGGAATCGCTCATGGCGGCCTCTTCTTAAAGCTGCTGTGGTACCGTAGCAGTCCAGACCAGAACTCGGTTGAAAGGATAGGTGATGCCTATCTAGAAGGCTACCTCTTACATGAGGAGATCTACTGATCAAACCTTCACCAAGTACCAATGACTACGTTTGCAGGCACATTCAGGTGTTGAGAGCGTTTGCTCTTGCTATCTCTCTGGTCATCTAGTTTAGTTCATTATTTTTGAATGTGCACTCTAACTATCTGATTGGTGGTCAATCCTGTGCGTGTGGTCTATCTAGTGTTGTTGTTGCTTATTTGCTTTTGAGTATCCTGTGTTTTATTGTTTGCTCAAAATTTAAAGACAGACATATTCATCCCCCCTTCTATATCTGTCTTTCTACTTATCAATTGGTATCAGAGTAGGTTTCCCATAATGTGGTCCAATGACCAGGAAAGACCTGAAACGAGCAATCCTCACTGCTTCATAACTGAAGGGCACTCAATAAACATGCCTCCTTTCTTCAATGGCACTAACTACTTATATTGGAGGAACATGATGGAAGTATTTCTGCGCACGCAGAGTCATGAACTATGGAGGGTCATCACCACCAGAACATTCGAGCTTCCTGAAGATGAAAGCACTTGGACCAGGGAGCAGATCCATGTGTCAACGGTAAACTGGATAGCAATGAACATCATGCAGTGTGCTGTGCATTCAGAGGAGTATTCTAGGATCTCTACGTGCAAGACAGCCAAGAAAATGTGGGATGAACTCTAGTTGATTTATGAAGGAACATCCCAAGTGCGAGCCGCCAAGGTAAATATGCTAACCTCTGATTATGAGTTATTTAAAATGAAACCCAATGAAACCATATGAGAGATGTATGCTAGGCTCTCACAGGTGACCAATAGTCTGAAGGCTCTAGGTAAGCAAATTCAGGAGAGTGAGTTAGTTAGAAAAATCCTGAGGTCTCTAACCCTGGTATGGCACACAAAGGCCATTGTATTGGAAGAATCTAGGGACCTATCCACCATGACTGTCACAGAACTGATAGGATCCCTGATGGCTTACGAGATCAACTTTAAGAGGAATATAGAAGAGAACAAGAAAGGGAAAACCATAGCTCTTAAGGTGTCTAGAATGTTGGGGGAGATTATTGTATTTCCTAGTTGATATTTGGTGTTTGGTTTTAATGATAACAAAATGATTGTGCTTGTGGCGATGCGCATCATTGAGCATGTCTGTGTGTTTTTCATTGAGCAACATGTATGCATCTTGGTTGATGAGTTAACAGATGACTTCAAGATTTTCACTTGGAAGTCATATGAATGATTGTTGTTTAAAGAACTCACGCTATGTTTATCTTGGCTTGCAGGATCAAAATCCACAGTTCATGCTTGAAACTCAAAGGAGTCCATCAATGAAGCTCTTCTTCATAAGAGAGTTCACCCATTCATTACTATGCTATGCGTGCATGAGTTACATTGAGCCATTGTGTTCTTAATGGTCTCATTTGGTTGAACTAAAAAATGGAAATTGAAAATGGATTTTGTGGTTCATTCATGTTGGTAAAATGAATGGATTATGAAGTTGATTTTCATAATGCGATTTTTGGGTTTGCTATGTGCTTATATGATTCAATCAAACTTGATGGCATTTGACTTCTTCATGTAAAACTTGGAATGAATGAGCTTATGATATTCTCATGGTGTTGGAAATTGGCTTATGATTTTGGGCTAGCATCATGTTCAAATCATTCATACAAACCTTGAGTGAATGGCATGTTTGACCTTGAACATTGGTTGAGAAAAATTGAGTTCTTTCTTATGCTTTCATGCATATTGTTCATGGGTTGTTAAACCTTTGTTTGTGGTTCATGATATCTCCATGAAGAATTCTGAGGGTCATAGTGTGCTTAAGTTATTCAAATGACTTGAGATGGTAAATTATGCTCATTGAAGAATGTTTGAACTGGTCTTTGTGGCCTATAATGTAAATTGAAGCGGTTTTGCGAATCTTGGTAGAATATGCTTGATGTGTATTCTCATAATCCTTATACATGGTTGTTGAATGCTTACATTAACCTTGGTAGATTTAGTTGAATGGTATTCATACCTTGTTCACATGCATAGACATATCTCTTGATCCTTAACTTCGAACACTTGTGTTTCAAAGTGTTCATATGCACCTAGTTCATTGGGCTTTCATACATGTACTTCATGCATTTATAATATGGATTATTAAGCTAAAGTTTTAATCCTATTTTCTATGGTTTTGCAGGTCAAAACACTCAGTATATATTTCTCAAGATCAAAGGAGTTTGAAGCCTCAGACTTGAATGGGCTGCTAAAGGGGTTATGGGGCTGAAATCTAAAAATCTGGGAAAAACTCAGATTTCGGTCGACCGCCCATGGGTTTCGGTCGACCGAAATCCCCAGAGAGGGTATTTTCAGCTCTATAAATTCTAGGTCGACCGCCCAACTCGTGTAGGTCGACCGGAACCGGCGAAACCCAAAAACGTGAATTCGAAAACCATATAAACCAAGTCCATTTGTGCTTAACTCTTACCCCTTTGCCCTTGGGTTGGTGGGAGACCTATTGGGGTCCTTTTAGAGGTTTCTAGAAGGGTTATACTAGTCTTTTGATGTCTTCTATATGTATACATATGAGAGCTACGAATTTGACAAAAAGGAGAACCCTAATGTGTTCATTGTTTCTATCTTGCAGGTGAGGAAAAGGAGAAAGGAAGGAGAAGCTATTATGGAGGAGATATCATCTACATCCTGGAGGATTTGGAGATCGTGCATGAAGAGAAAGTAATGCGGATTGAAGAGAGGAACACGTTGACGTTCAAATTGACATCATCCGACTTCCTTCCAACCGTTGCTTGAAAGAACACCATCAAGCGGGTTTTAGAAACCAAAAGGGGATCTCTTCTACATACATTCTATGTTGTTCTTGATGTGTTTCATGATCTCTATTTAGGGTTGAGCATATTTGAATATCTGTGTTAATTTTCAGAACTAGAAATATTGTGTGTGTGACCGTTTGTATACGGTCGTGTGTCTCTGGTGCTACGTTTGTTGCAGCGTGTGTGTGTGTTTGTGATCCGATCGTCAATGTTGGAGACTCTATCTCCGTGTGTGTATGGGGTTGTACACCGTGTTTGCAGGGTTTACTCTGCGTGTGTGTGTTGGGGCGTGTCCCCGTGTTTGTGTGTAGGCGTCATCCTACGTGTTGTTGGAGCGTCACCTCCGTGTTGGGGATTTATCCCCGTGTGTGTTGGAGCCTTGCTCCGTGTTGGGGAGTCTTCCCCGTGCTGGTTTATCCAGCGAGTGGATCCTTACCGGTTTGGTAAGGGGTGGACGTAGGGTGCCCTTCATGGTCCCGAACCATCTTAAAAATCCTTATGTCTTGTGGTGTGCATTGTGGTTTGCTTTATTGTGATCAATTGTTAATTTAATACACGTGTGATCGGTTAGTATGAGCGAATTCTAATTGCACGAGTGAATCTCAATTGCATAGATTTCATTGTGTGACGTGTTTAATTGCATAATCTTTTGCATGATCAAGTGAGCTCGGTGAGATTGAGAGAGCTTAAATTACTCTGTTTGTTTAAATCTTTTCAATCTCGTCAAAGTTGTTATTTTCGCTTAGTTAGTTTTTAAATTTATCATTTTTAGTCGGGGACAATTCAACCCCCCCTTCTTGTCCGCTCGCCTACCCGGGACCAACAATTGGTATCAGAGCCACAGCTCTAATTTCTTGGGTCTAACGATCTTTAGAGTGATCCCTCGGCGAGTTTCATTGAACATCATGTCTATATGTTGCTTGTCTTCTCTTCCTCCTCGTTTTGATGGTCACAATTTAATTTCTTGGAGAAATAACATGTGTGCTAATCTTCGAGTTTATGAACCTAAAATGTTGAAAGTGATATGTAATGGTCCACATAAACTCCCTTCAAATGAAACCAAGTGGAATGAAAAATACATCAAGAAAAATACTATAAAAGTTACTACATTAAATATTTTGAAGAATAGCATAGAATCTGATGTGATTTTACGATTTCCAATGTGCAGATTAGCAAGGGAGCTTTGGGATGAGCTGGCATGCAAGTATGAAGAATATGCAAAGGATACATGCATGATGGCTCATGGAGAAAGTGAAGGTGAGGTAAATTCTGACTCCAAAAAACCTTCAATTGAAGCGTGACAATTAACATATGCCGGTTTGCATGACAGATGAAAAAAATACAAATCTGAAATCAAGAGATTGAAAAAGAAAAATGATGAGAATGTACATGCTAATTCTTCATGTGAAAATTGTAAAACTTTAGAGTCAAAAATTGAACATCTAGAAGATCAAAATGAATCTCTTGAATCTAGAGTTGAATTACTTTCAGAAGAAATGTCTTGTATGAATGAAGATCTTGAATTGGCAAGAAATTCCAATATCTCTCTTGCATCTGAAAATGATTGTCATGATTTACGTGAGCAAAATGAAACTTTGTTGTTTAAAATCTCCTTGTTTGAGAAAAATGAAGAATGCCATAAAAGTAAGTTAGCTTCTCTTTTTGATGATGAGAAAGTGTTTGGGAAATTACTTGATTCTGTGATTGATAGCAAGAGCATCATGACTGAAAATGAAGATCTTAAAAAGAAAATGGTGCTATGTTAATCCAGAATTCTTTGTTTGAAGGTAGATTGAAAAATTTTTAAAAACTTGAAAAAGAAGTTTCCTTGTTGAAATCTAAGAATGAACAGCTGTTTGCTAAGATCTCAAAGTTTGTTGAAACTGAGAAAGTCTTTGAAAACTTAATTGAAAAATTGCATGCTATAAATGATGAAAACAAGGAAATCATGCAAGAAAATGAGAAGCGATCATCAAAGAACTGTCTGTATGGTGATAAAATCCTTGCATGCAAAGAAGAAATCACAAATGTTGAATTGCATATTTTTGATCTGGAAGAAGAGGTGAAAATGTTGCAAAATGATTTATCTACATTTGTCAAAGGGAAAGAAAATTTGGATAAGATGTTGGGTGTTAAAGTGAACTTTCAAAAGGAAGGCCTTGGATACACCCCGTTCAACAAAAAGTCTTTTGAACACAAAATGATAACCTCGTTTATTCATGCATCTGATACTCCCAGCACTTCCAAAGCACCTCCTTCCACTTCTCAAATGAAAATTTCTGAAAATGACTTTGAGAAAAAGGGAAATCTCAACAAAAAACCCACCATGCAAAATAGATCTGAAAAAACTCAAGGTGGGCAGAAAATGAATTCAAATGTTGAATATTTTTATTGTGGCATGCATGGCCATGAAATGAATGATTGTGTTGTTGAAGAGGTGAAATCTCGCGCTGCGTCCTGAGCGGGCCGTGGATCACCAGAAGATGAACTGTAAGACAGGGAAACGCGTCAGAGGGCCCAGGGGATTTCCCTGGGGCGAAACCCTCCGATGGCTAAGTCAGTAGAGCTGTGGTGGAAGCAATGAAGGGAGGAGGAAAGCTGATGCGCGAGACTCCTCTCCACCAAAAAGGGGGGGTGAAGCGGATTGCTCAGGAGTTTTACCTTCCTTTTTTCTCTTACCTTCCACCGGAGGGTAGCCCTGGTTTTAAGTAGTGTGTCGCCTTCAGGAGTCCTGTCAGCTGGGGGGTCTTCGGCGGCAGTTACGTCCTCAACGTGGGCTTTCATGGCCTTTATCGTGGGGGCGTTATCGCCTTGAAACCCGGTGGCTGGTTGATTCCCCTGTCCGTTGGGGACTCTTAAAGGCAGCGTGAACGGCTAGCGTCCGGTTCGAGCTCCTGAAACGCCAGCCCTGTCCGGGCGAGGAGGATAGCTCGGTCAAAGGAGGGGTCGGATAGGTCGGCTGGCGCCTGTCTCTCCCGAGCGAAAAAATGGCCTGGGCCGGACCTTCCTTGTGACCTGACCATCACTCGGGCCCTCCGAGCCTAGGGGCCGCCGAGGAGGGTTGGTTCCTCGAGTGTCTGTTTATTTCTTTGGGTGGGCTACAGAAATCCCCCTCTCCACTTGTCCCCCTCCTACTCCCGAGCCATGGAGGCTCGGTTGAGTAGTTTTTGAGGCTTTGGACAGGCGTGGCTCAGGTGGGTGGAATTCCGTTGGCATTTATGGTGCCACGTGGAGTGGTCGCCTGGGCCCATAATAATGATCCTGACGGATTTGAACTGAAGGGGCCCCCCTTTTTCTCGGAGCACGGAACGACGCGCCGCCTCCCTCCAAGGTTTTATAGGCGTTGGGCACTTGTTCGTCGTTCTAGGCTTCCATGGTTTCGGGCTTTCCTTAGTTTCATGGCTTTCGGAGATTCTTGATGCGGTTGGACCTGCGGCATCGGTCGAGGTTGGGGGTTCGCCCGGGGAGGCGTCGCAACCCCAACCGACCGTGGCGCGCGAGGTGGCCGGTCCCGTTGCTCGAGCAGAGCCCTCTGGCGGAGTGCCCCGGGCAGAGCGGTCTCCTTTGTCGGAGCCCTTGGAAAGGCTCGGCATTACGGGTGACCTATATCGGGTCTGCCGATCGATTGCCGCGAGGATGAAGGGGGAAGAAAGGCGCAATACCCCCCCCCCCCGGGCTCCTCGATGTTCTGATGGAAGGCGGTCTGGTCATAGCTCGGTCGGCGGCTTTGATGGCGGAGGCGCACGCGCGGACGGAAACGGAGCGGTCGAACCTTGCCTGGACCCTTGGGGGATGCGAGAGGAAGCTGGCCCGACTCAAGGGGGAGCATGAGGGACTCCGGCAGGAGTTCTCCACGTTCCGAGAGGTGGCGCGGGCAAGCCGACTGGAGGCTGAGGTGCTGACCGAACAGCTCGCCAAGACCCGAGAGTCTCTTGAGAGGGCAAGCTGATCCTTGGAGGAGGAGCGTCTGCGTCGCCTCGATCTGGACAATCGCTGGGAGCTCAAGCGTGCCGAGCTGCTAGATCGGGCGGAGATGGCGGAGCGTTTCCGAGCTGAGGCTGAGGTGGACCGGGCCCGGGCAGAGGAACGTGCGTCCTAGGTGGAGCGGGCGCGGGTCAAGTTCATCGGTAGGGCGGGACAGATCGAGGCGGAGGCAATCGAGCGCTACAGGAGCTCGGATGCTTACTCGGCCGACCTGTTGGAAGCCGCCCTACCTTACTATGAGGTAGTGCTACGCCGAGGTGCTCGAAAGGGGTTCAAGCAGGGTTATCACCGGGCGGTAGGCTGCGCCCATGAACAAAACTCCGCGATCGAGTTCCCCTTTGGCCAGCGTTATGATTCGGATGAGTCAGTTTCCAGCTCTTCTTCGTCGGTCGGAGAAGATTCGGAGGGATCGCCTCCGTCGGGGTCACCGGCTCCGGGCTTCTCGGGAGGGCTCATGACTGAGACAGTTCTCGCACAGGCGAGGTCAGTGTCCGAGTCGGTCGTCACCGAAGGCGCCGGTGGTGACGCATCTCCTTCCGTCGGTCTCGAGCATTAAAGTGGGCTCGAGGCCTGATGTATTGTGCCTCTTTCCCTTTTTGTCCCTCCTTCCTCTTTTTAGAGGGTTTCCTTTTGGTACGATAATAAATGACTTGCTCTGTTTGGGTACTATCCTTGCCGTGATTTGGCTGGCGAATCTTGGGTGGTTGAGAGGTGCCGATATGTCCTGCACGGTTTTCGCACGCTGTTTTGGTAGGCTTCTGACGGGGCGTTCCTCCGTCCCCTCACGCTTTGAATGTCAGGCCGCTTCGTGAATCCCACGAGGGCGGGAAACGAGGAGTTGGAGGTGACTGTTCAGGGGAGAAATCCTTCGCCGTGTTTCCAAGGGGGGCATTTAAGGCGTGTAGCCTCCTTTGGCCTATAAGAAGGACCGGAAGGCGCCCTTTCCTCTCCACCGCTTGGGATTGTCTCTAACAGTCTTTCCTTGCTCCTTCCTTTTCACTCCGCATTGTGCCTTTGCATCCGGAGCATGGAGAATCCTTCGGAGGGTGATGCCGCCGACGACGGGGAGCGGTGGGCTCCTGCTGTCTTGTGAGGTTGAACGGATCCCACGGTCACCACGCGTGTACGAGACGGGTCCTACGGTCGCCGCGCGGATCTGGGGAGGACTTTGGCGTGTGGAAGCACGCCTTTGGCCTCTTCTTGGCTCCGGCGAGGCTTCCGGGTCGACGCTGAGGCGGAGGACGGATGGGGGCATCAGGGGAGTCTGCCGTCACTTCCCTCCGTGTGAGGGGAGGAGGCGTATCTGGCTCCCTCCTCACCGAGGCCTTCCTCCGTCTGCAGTCTCTTTTCCCCTCTTCTGCTCTTCATTTCTTTCACTCTTCGGGGGCTGCTTGCTCTCTCCTTCCTTCCAAGGAGTTGGTAGTTTGGAAGAGGGGGGGCCTTCCCGGCGCTCCTTTTTCCCGGTTGTTGCCAACTTGGGAGGTAGCCTTCCTCAACGTTTAAAGGTGGCCTTCCTCCTGAAGTCCCTCTGTCACCTTTGTCACGGGCCATCCGAGCCAACTGGCTCGACCACCTCTTGTCCGAGCCAGTTTCCGCACGAGGCAGAGTCAGTGGCTGGATGCGAGGAGATCAAGACCGAGTCAGTCGAGCGATGACCCCTTGAAACGATGTTAGATGGACTTTTGCTTTGTTTTTGCTATGTGATGTACTGGCATTTACCTACCTGATGTACCAACGGTTTGGAATGAAAAGAACAGGAATTTTATTCTGTCCATCTCGTTGTACAATTTCAAAAGTAGAATCCGCGTAGTGCGGCTGCGTTCCACGTCCGAGGAATAGGCTCCCCTTCCATTGTCGCTAACCTGTACGCACCTTTCCCGAGCGTCTCGACCACTCGGTAGGGACCTTCCCAGTTGGGGGATAGCTTGCCCGCCGCCTCCAGTGGTCGACAGGCTTCGACTTTCCTGAGGACGAAGTTCCCCGGTTGGAAACGTCTGTCTCGGACCTTGGCGTTGTAGTATTGAGTGAGGAGGCGCTGGTACTCCGTTGCCTAGAAGTTCGCGATCTCTCGGAGTTCACTTGTCAGGTCGAGGTTCTCGAGCAATTTTTGCCCGTTGGCCTCGGGTGAGAAGCTGATCACTCGGAGAGACGGGTTGGCGATCTTCAACGGAACGACGGCCTCGGTGCCATATACCAACTGAAAGGGGCTTTCACCGGTTGCCGTCCTGGGGGTTGTTCGGTGCGACCACAGTACGCTAGGCAATTCCTCGAGCCAGCTACCCTTAGCCTTGCCGAGTCTGGTTTTTATGCCTTTCAAGATAGTCTTGTTGGCATTTTCAACCAGCCCGTTGGCCTGAGGGTGGGCGACCGAAGTGAAGTGGTTGCGGATATTTAGGTCGGCGCATCTGTCTCGGAAGTACCGAGAGTCGAATTGCCGACCGTTATCGCTTACTATCACTCGGGGGATGCTAAAGCGGCAAATGATCGATTTCCAAACGAAGCCCCAAACGACTGTCTCGGTGATCCTTGCCGTAGCCTCGGCCTCGATCCACTTGGTGAAGTAGTCGATGGCGACGATGATGAACTTCTTCTGGGACTGGGCCGTTGGGAATGGCCCAAGGATATCGATTCCCCACCGAGCGAAAGGGTAGGGCTCGGTTAGGGTGACAAGTTCCGTTGCCGGCTGATGGACCAAGTGGTCGAACCGCTGGCATCGGTCGCACTGTTGAACATAGGCTGAGCAGTCGCGCTGCAGGGTGGGCCACCAGTACCCCTGTCGTAACAGGATTCGGGCTAGCGACCGGGCCCCTGAGTGCGCTCCGCACAGGCCTTCATGAATCTCTTGGACGGCTCGGCCTGCCTCGTCAGGACCGAGGCACTTCAGGAGGGGACCGGAGAACGATCTTCGGTAGAGGGCGTTGTCGAGGACGACGAAGCGCCGAGCTTGATACTTCATTCGGCGGGCTTCCCGAGTGTCGGAGGGCTCTTGGGAGTCTTGTAGCCAGGACAGGTAGGGGGAGCGCCAGTCACTTGGGGTGGCCGAGTCAACAGCGAGGAGCTCCGTGTCGATGCTCGGGCGCTCTAGCTCTTCTAGGAGGACCGATCGTCTACCTTCCGGGTCTAGGGAGGAAGCCAATCGAGAGAGGGCGTCCGCCCGGGAGTTTCGCTCCCGAGCTATCCGGACTACCTCAAATCCCTCGAACTGTTGGGCCAGGCTCCGGACCAGCTGAAGGTATTTGATCATGGGTACCTCCCGAGCCTCATACTCACCGTTGACCTGACCTGCGACTAGTTGAGAGTCGGTGTGGATCCTGACTCGCTCGACCCCCAGCCGTCGGGCCATGCGTGCTCCCGAGATAAGGGCCTCGTACTCGGAAGCGTTGTTGGACGCCTGAAAGTTGAATTTTAAGGCGTACTGTAGCTCTATCCCTTCGGGGGACCTTAGGAGGATCCCCGCACCACTGCCTGCCGAATTGGACGACCCATCGACGAACAGTTCCCAGGCTGGCTCGGTCGCGGTCGGAGGCCTGTCCTCGACAGGGATGGTGCTTTCGGCAATGAAGTCGGCGAGCGCTTGGCCTTTGATTGCTGATCGCGGCTGGTACGAGATGTCGTAGGCCCCGAGCATGATGGCCCATTTGACGAGTCGCCCCGAGGCCTCGGGGTGGGCCAGAATCTTCTTCAACGGCTCGCCGATTAGCACGGTGATGGGGTGCCCCTGGAAGTAGGGGCGGAGGCGCTTCACGGAGGTGACCAACGCTAGCACGAGTTTCTCGGTTGCGGGGTACCTCCGTTGGGCCCCACTGAGCACCTTGCTGGTGTAGTAGACCGGTCTTTCGATTCCCGAGTCATTTCTGACCAGGACCGAGCTGACCGTGGATGGCGTCGCTGAGAGGTAGAGCAACAGGACTTCGCCTAGGATGGGCTTGGAGAGCACCGGGGGCGAAGCCAGGAACTCCTTAAGCTCGACGAATGCTGCCTGGCACTCCTCATCCCATGCGAACATAGCAGATGCCAGCTTGGGCCCCCTCATTAAATTGAAGAAGGGCAAGCATCGTTCGGCCGCACGGGACAGGAAACGGCTGAGAGCGGCGACACGCCCCGTCAGACGCTGGACGTCTTTAATGCACGTGGGCGGGCGCATGTCCAGGATGGCCTGGACTTTGTCGGGGTTGGTCTCGATCCCGCGCTGAGTGACTAGGAAACCCAGGAACTTCCCATATTTTACTCCGAAGGCGCACTTGGCGGGGTTGAGCTTCATGTTGTACTTCAGGAGGGTGCCGAAGGTTTTAGCAAGGTCGGCGAAGTGGTCTTGGGCCTTGGGAGTCTTGACGAGCATGTCATCGATGTAAGCCTCGACGTTCCGGCCTAGATGTCCCTTGAACACGTGGTTTACCAGCCGCTGATATGTGGCTCCAACGTTCTTAAACCCGAAGGGCATCCGGGTGTAGCAGTACACGCTGCAGTCAGTGATGAAGGTTGTCTTCTCGACGTCTTCTGGATTCATTCTGATCTGGTGATAACCTGAATAGGCATCCAGAAAACTGAGTATCTCGTTGCCCGAGGTTGAATCAACCAATTGGTCGATGCTCGGTAGCGGATAGCAGTCCTTGGGGGTAGCCTTATTCAGATCGGTGAAGTCCACACACATTCGCCACTTGCCTGTGGTTTTTGGCACCAGGACGACATTGGCTAGCCACGTAGGGTACAGGACTGGCCTGAAGAGGCCTGTCTCTTGTCCCTTGGTGACCTGTGCCTTGATGACCGCCTGTTTCTCGGGCGCATGCTTCCTTCTCCGTTGCTGTACGGGCCTAACGGTGGGGTCAAGGCTGAGCTTGTGCATCACGGTCTCCCCTGGTATGCCAGGGAGTTGATCATCGGCCCAAGCGAAGAACTGAGCGTACTCAGAAAGAAATTTCTTGTATTGTTGCTGTTCCTTAGGTGGTAGGTCGGCTCCGATCCTTACTCCGAGGGCCGGGTCATCGTTTAGGAACACCGTTAGAAACTCGCCACCGGGCTCGGCGGTTATGGTCTTCCCTTCGATTCCCTTGGGGCCCTTATCCCCTCCGTCCGGCCTTGAGGCTTCCACCGAGATGTTGTAGCACCTTCTAGCCGTGGCCTGGTTACCTCGGGCTTCCCCCAACCCATTTTTGGTGGGAAACTTCATTTTTTGGTGATAGGTAGATGGTACGGCCTTCATTCGGCTGAGAATTTTCCGGCCGAAAATGGCGTTGTACGCTATCATACCCTTGATCACTATGAAGTCCACCATGACCGTAACGGTTTTGGGTGGGGTGCCGATGGTGACCGGCAGGCTTAGGGCTCCCTCGGGGTAGGTGGCCAGGCCGTTAAACCCGCAAAGGGGGGTTCGGATCGGGCGGAGCTTGGATGGGTCTTCCCCCATCTTGAGGAAACAGTCATAAGATAATACATCGGGGGCGCTTCCATTGTCAACCAGAATTCTATCTACGTTACAATGGTTTATTGTGGCCGAGATGACGAGGGCATCATCATGCGGGGTGCTTAGCCCTTCCAGGTCTTGGTCGGAGAAGACTATGACCTGGGGCTCCCTCGGCGGGCCCCCTGAGGGCTTTGAGGCCGGCTGGCCCGCTCGGCATGGCGCTTCCTTCCTCGACTGGTGTCGCCGCCCGATGTCGTTCCTCCGGAGATGACGTTGATGTAGACCCCTCGGGGGGCGTTGTCGATGTCCTCGGTGGCGTCTTTGTCTTCTTTGTGCCCAGCTGCGAACCGGGCTAGGTGCCCCTGACGGATGAGGTGTTCGATCTCGTCCTGGAGCTGGTGACAGTCGCCGGTGTGGTGCCCGTGGTCGCCGTGGAACAAGCAATGTCTGTCGCACTTCCGGTTCTTCGATCTCATTGGTTCGGGCTGGCGGAGGAGTCCCGAGTCTTTGATGTCTTCATAGATCTCGTAGACTGGCGTGGTCAACGAGGTGTACCGCTCGTACCTCCGTTTGCGCTCTCCTTCCCGATCACGCTTCTTGCCCGAGCCAGGGTTTGACTCGGGGGCCCGCTTCTTGTCCCCCTCCCGACCCGAGCCGGTTGTGTCTCGACAGGCGCTGAGCACCTCTTCGCACTCGGCGTGGCGCAGAGCTAGAGTCACTAGCTCGGCAAGGGTTGAGGGAGGGTGGAGGACCAGTTCGCGGCGGAGATTTTCATCCCGGGTGCCCCTGGTCAGAGCGGTCGTGGCTGAGGCCACATCCAGGCGGGGAATTCTGAGGGCTTCCGATTTAAATCGGTGGACATAAGCCCGGAGCCTTTCCCCTTGTGCCTGTTTGAGGGCCAGGAGCCCCGCTACTGACCTCGGGGGGGCGCTTCCGGCGAAGCTCTCCTTGAAGACTCGCCCGAATTGCCTGAAGTCCTGGATGGACCCAGGGGCGAGGGCCCGGAACCACGCCTGAGCGCCTTGGACCAGGGTGGCCGCAAAGGCTCGGCATTTAATGGGATCTGGTGTTCCATGCAGAGTCACCAGGGCGTCGAAGCTATCGTAGTGGTCGGCTGGGTCGCCCTGTCCATCATAGAGTTTGAAGGTAGGAATGGAGGTCCTAGGAGATACCTCTGCCTTCAAGATGTGCTCGGAGAAAGGGGATTTCTCCTCCTCCTTCGGGAGGGAGGTCTTCTGCAGGGCGCGGAGGGCGCGCTCTTGCTCTGCGAAGCGTCTTTCGAAATCCCTCAGCCGAAGGGATAGTTCCAGCTGCGGTCGCGCCGTGGGGCTGGGGGGAGTGTCGTGGCGATCCTCAGGACCGCCGGCGCTCGGGCGTGGAGGCCTCGCCCCCTGTTTCCCTTTCCTGGGCGTGGAGGAAGCCTCTTGCTTCGGGGGTGGAGCTTGCGAGGGTCCTCCCGCGTGGTTGCGGATGAGCTGCTGACCGCGGAGGGTGAAGCGGCCTCCAGCGGTGTGCTGGGACGCACTTCGACGGGGGGGGCTCCCGGACGGGGGGCGAGACCTTGCATCCCTCGCCGCCTGGGCCCTCATGAGCTCCACGAGAATGTCAAGCTTCTTACTGAGGGCCTGGAAGATCTCGACGCCGCCGTTGGGGGCTACCCCCGTTGCCGTCGGAAGGGGCGGCGGCCCATTGGTGGGGACGCTGGTGTTGGAGGGAGGGCTCTGTGAGGCCCTAGAGGGGTCTTCTCCCGCTGTGACCACGGCCCTACCCTTCTCGACGACGGATCTCCTCCCTGAGCTTCTTCTCACCATCTCGGCTCTTCGTGCGTTTCCCACAGACGGCGCCAGATGAAGAGGCGAAATCTCGCGCTGCGTCCTGAGCGGGCCGTGGATCACCAGGAGATGAACTGTAAGACAGGGAAATGCGTCAGAGGGCCCAGGGGATTTCCCTGGGGCGAAACCCTCCGATGGCTAAGTCAGTAGAGCTGTGGTGGAAGCAATGAAGGGAGGAGGAAAGCTGATGCGCGAGACTCCTCTCCACCAAAAAGGGGTGGGTGAAGCGGATTGCTCAGGAGTTTTACCTTCCTTTTTTCTCTTACCTTCCACCAGAGGGTAACCCTGGTTTTAAGTAGTGTGCCGCCTTCAGGAGTCCTGTCAGCTGGGGGGTCTTCGGCGGGAGTTACGTCCTCAACGTGGGCTTTCATGGCCTTTATCGTGGGGGCGTTATCACCTTGAAACCCGGTGGCTGGTTGATTCCCCTGTCCGTTGGGGACTCTTAAAGGCAGTGCGAACGGCTAGCGTCCGGTCCGAGCTCCTGAAACGCCAGCCCTGTCCGGGCGAGGAGGATAGCTCGGTCAAAGGAGGGGTCGGATAGGTCGGCTGGCGCCTGTCTCTCCCGAGCGGAAAAACGGCCTGGGCCGGACCTTCCTTGTGACCAGACCATCACTCGGGCCCTCCGAGCCTAGGGGCCGCCGGGGAGGGTTGGTTCCTCGAGTGTCTGTTTATTGGGCTTTTCTTCCCTGAGTGGGCCCCGTGGGCTATCACTCGGGTGAGCTTGCCTCGTTGGACCCTGTTGAGTCTTGTTGGGCTGCTCTTTGGGTGGGCTACAGAAATCCCCCTCTCCAGTTGTCATGAAAATAGATGATGAAAAAATATGCAAAGATAAATCTGCTTTCAAAAGAAAGAGAAATGTTTCTTCCTTCTATTGCTATAAACTAGGCTATGTTATGAAAAATTACTTTGTGAAGTAAAATGATGAGTTTCATGCTATGAATACACAATCAAATTTTTAAAGAAAATTCAGAAATGAACATGCTTCCAATGCTCAAAGATTTTCATCCTATAAGAGAAACTTATTCACAAACACTCATGCAAATAATGGAAAGTCATTCCATAGACCCACATCTCTATGTTACTTTCATTGTGGAAAGTACGGGCATGTTATGAAAGAGTGTTGGTTCTTAGAAACATAAAATTTTCATGCTTCTAGAATGAATGCTAGGTTTAATTTTGTTAAATCTAGATCTTTTGAAAATAGAAGATGGAATGGATTTAAAAATTCCTTTGCTCCTAAAAGGAAATCTTTTGGTAAAACTGCTTTTCCTCAATACCTTTATTGTGAAAACCATGGACATGTTATTGAGGATTGCAGGATCATGAAGAATGATGATATGATGACTATGAGAATGTCAAAGAAAGATTTTGGTAGAAATGTTTCTAATCTCCAGAGACCCAAAAAGGCTTGGGTGCCAAAATCTGTCAACTGAGTTGGTTTTGATAGAGGTGTGCCTTGAGGTAAATAAAGAATGAAAGAGATTCCAACAAAATAGAACAAGACACACTCGAATGGTAAAACTCCAACTTTACTTCCTCTTTATCAAAATTGATATTCTTGATGTTTTCCTTCTGCTACTTTGCATAAGCCATTCATGCTCTCATTGAATGAATATTTGGTATATCAAATGCTGTTACGTGAAATGACATATTAAGTTTGTTAGGAAGCTAACACCATGCGTGAGGTGATCCTCGGATCAAAGTTATCTCCACAATGTACCAAAATTTAGAAATTGAATTGTTTGGCTAACAAGGAAACATGTTTTTTTGAAGGAAATCAATTTGCCTTGAAATTCTGAAATACCATGTGCCTTCAAATTGATTCTGAAATTCTTTCTTACCTTAAGAAGGCAAAATTTTTAAAATACAGAATTGTTCATTTGATAGATATTGATTCTGAAAACTTGATATGTTATTCTTGTATTCTGCTATGATGAACATGTCTCATTGGTTGAATAAAATTAAAAATGTTGAGGAGTAAGTATGATGTCTCTGTAAATTGAATACTTTTTAATCTGAAATGCAAGAGCATCTAAACTTAATTGAGTTTCTGGTATATCAAATGGTGTGTAGTGGAAGGGTGGATTACGTCCACCTAGAAGCTCTCACTATGTGTGAGTTGGGTTTTCGGACCTTCACCTCCACCTCGTACTGGAACTTGAAAAATCTACTTGGCTTGTGGGTGATACTCTAAGCTTTTGAAATGTCATTGAAAATCTATTTTTGAACGTTTCTGAAAATTATTGGGAAAACAATTGGGTTGCACTACTTAATTTTGATCATTTGTGCACCCTTGTTCAAAAAAGCCAAGTCTTAGAAAATAGTTGTTGTCATCATTTGAATGTGTATGCCTCTTTGTGCAAATCTGTCATGATGTTCTGAAAAATAAAGTCTTGCATCTTATTTTTACATCCTGCATTGCATTCTCATGTTTATACGTTGCATGCATTAGAAAATTCATAAGGTGTATTTAGATCATTCACATGAAAAATTGAAAACTTGCATCTTGCACCCATGTTAAATTTTGCAATGCATGTAGAACTTTTAAATAAAAATCTGACATTCTGTATCACATTACATATTTACATATCATATCTGCATATCATTCACATAGTGCATTTGTAAGATGAAGCACACCGTGTGCCAAAATATTGTTGCATTGCATATTACATATACTCCCGTTGTATGCTTGCATGTTATTATATGCTAATCACCCCCTTCCTTGGAATTTCTAAGACCTCACATTTCTTGCTAAATACTGGTTCAAATTGAGTCATCACTAGAGTGCTACATGTCATACACTCAGGAAGAGTAATCTTCTGAAAAGTGCATGTAGATAGGGGGAGCTGCACTGTTATGTGTTCGTGAAATTTTCGGTATACATGCTGAATCAAATTCGCACACTAGAGTGTTAGAGATAAGGATGTCAGAATTTCCTTTCAACACTCTAGAGATATTAAACTTGATGCATAAATGTTAAAGAGACAGTTGAGAAAAAAGTTGCCTGCCTATTTTTGTAGAAAGAATCTGAAAAGAATGGCAGAGCAATGTTTAGTCTCACTTAGTAAATTAGGCACATGTCACCTGAGACGTGATGTGGTTCACTTCAGAAATGTGTTGTACTATAGTATCTCTGCTCAAATGAGGTGAAATGGTTCAATATTCTGAGTGACAGGGGAGTCTGGCATGAGCTCTATGTGTCTCCTCGCGTAAAAAGGAATTATTTGAACCTGATCACTCTTGCAAAATTCTGATTATCATGTGATATTGGTTGAGTTGAAAAATTATGGTGAAAACTCGTTGTGGTAGAGCGTAGCCTCCAATACACTCTTCTCATAAAATAAAATACAGTCTATATAATCTCTCATTGTGTTGATCTGAAAATCTGAATATCCATATGACTACAGTCTATTTTCATGTTATTCACCTACAGATATGAAAATTTAATTTAATATGTATTCAGAAAATTGATTGACTGGATTGACTACTGCATCAATCCTCTGTGTGATTGCACAATCTCCTCGGTGTTACACATGAGCATTCTAGTTGGTTTGACTCACATGCACCTCTCTTACACCTATTCCCTTCTTCAATATGTAAGGGGGAGCTGTGTTGCTTGTACATATATATACGTAGCTGATCAGTTACATTGCATGCATTCACAGTGTCCTCATTTGTAACCATCTAGATTTATGCATTTCAATAGAAAACTAAAAATTTGAAAATCTAAAAATCAAAGAAACTCATGTTATGTGTCATCATTTGTATGCATTGAGTTTGTATGCATTTCAAAAGAAAAATCAAAAAATCAAAAAATCAGCAATCTGAAACTCTAAAAATAAAGGCATTTGATGTCTCCACTATTGTTCCTTCTTGACAAACATTGTTGCTTTGCTCTTGCATCTTGTGAAAATCAAAAATGAGCTTTAGACTTTGAATGCTATCATCTTGAACACTTCATGTTGCATAACTCTTCCAATAATGTTTCATATCTTTGAGGTCAACAATTACCAACAATTGGTGTCCGAATTGGTATCATCTCTCCCTGCCTAACATGTTCATTTTATGTCCAATAACCCCCTGTCTTTTTGTAGATGACAAAAAGGGGGAGAAGAATGTTGGTTGTGTGCTCAATGCATGTTGGTTGTGTGCTCAATGCCTTCTGCTCAATGAAGAGAGAGTAGTTTTGAGGGAGAATGTGATTAAATGTCTTATCCACCATTCTCATAACATTCATTGAAATGCTTCTCTGCTATCTTTAGGAACTCTCGCACACATTATTTTGTCATCATTAAAAAGGGAGAGATTGTTGGGGGAGATTGTTGCATCTCCTAGATGATGTTTGGTGTTTGATTTTAATGATAACAAAATGATTGTGCTTGTGGCGATGTGCATCATTGAGCATGCTTGTATGTGTTTCATTGAGCAACATGTATGCATCTTAGTTGATGAGTTAACAGATGACTTCAAGATTCTCACTTGGAAGTCATATGAATGATTGTTGTTTAAAGAACTTACGCTATGTTTATCTTGGCTTGCAGGATCAAAATCTATGGTTCATGCTTGGAACTCAAAGGAGTCTATCAATGAAGTTCTTCTTCAAAAGAGAGTTCACCCATTCATTGCTATGCTATGCGTGCATGAGTTACATTGAGCCATTATGTTCTTAATGGTCTCATTTGGTTGAACTGAAAAATGGAAATGGAAAATGGATTTTGAGGTTCATTCATGTTGGTAAAATGAATGGATTATGAAGTTGATTTTCATAATGCGATTTTTGGGTTTGCTATGTGCTTATGTGATTCAATCAAACTTGATGGCATTTAACTTCTTCATGTAAACCTTGGAATGAATGAGCTTATGATATTCTCATGGTATTGGAAATTGGCTTATGATTTTGGGCTAGCATCATGTTCAAATCATTCATACAAACCTTGAGTGAATGGCCTATTTGACCTTGAACATTGGTTGAGAAAAATTGAGTTCTTGCTTATGCTTTCATGCATATTCTTCATGGGTTGTTAAACCTTTGTTTGTGGTTCATGATTTCTTCATGAAGAATTCTGAGGCTCATAGTGTGCTTAAGTTATTCAAATAACTTGAGATGGTAAATAGTTTAAATGATGCTCATTGAAGAATGTTTGAACTGGTCTTTGTGGCCTAGAATGCAAATTGAAGGGGTTTTGTGAATCTTGGTAGAATATGCTTGATGTGTGTTCTCATAATCCTTATACATGGTTGTTGAATGCTCACATGAACCTTGGTAGATTTATTTGAATGGTATTCAGACCTTATTCACATGCATAGACATATCTCTTGATCCTCAGCTTTGAACACTTGTGTTTCAAAGTGTTCATATGCACCTAGTTCATGGGCTTTCATATATGTACTTCATGCATTTATCATATGGATTATTAAGCTAAAGTTCTAATCCTTTTTTCTATGGTTTTGAAGGTCAAAACACTCAGTATATATTCCCCGAGATCAAAGGAGTTTGAAGCCTTAGACTTGAATGGGCTGCTAAAGGGGTTATGGGGCTGAAATCTAAAAATCTGGGGAAAACCCAGATTTCGGTCAACCACCCATGGGGTTTCGGTAGACCAAAATCCCCAGAGAGGGCATTTTTAGCTTTGTAAATTCTAGGTCGACCGCCCAACCCGTGTAGGTCGACCAGAACCGGCGAAACCCAAAAACGTGGATTCGAAAACCATCTAAACCAAGTCCATTTGTGCTTAACTCTTACCCCTTTGCCCTTGGGTTGGTGGGAGACCTATTGGGGGTCCTTTTGGAGGTTTCTAGAAGAGTTATACTAGTCTTTTGATGTCTTCTATATGTATATATATGAGAGCAACGAATTTGACAAAAGAGAGAACCATAATGTGTTCATTATTTCTATCTTGTAGGTGAGGAAAAGGAGAAAGGAAGGAGAAGCTATTGTAGAGGAGATATCATCTACATCCTGGAGGATTTGGAGATCATGCATGAAGAGAAAGTGAAGCGGATTGAAGAGAGGAACACATTGACATTCAAATCGACATCATCCGACTTCCTTCCAACTGTTGCTTGAAAGAACACCATCAACTGGGTTTTGGAAACCAAAAGGGGATCTCTTCTACATCCATTCTATGTTGTTGTTGATGTGTTTCATGATCTCTGTTTAGGGTTGAGCATGTGTGAATATCTGTGTTAATTTTCTGAACTAGAAATATTGTGTGTGTGACCATTTGTATACGGTCGTGTGTCTCCGATGCTGCGTTTGTTGCAGCGTGTATGTGTGTGTTTGTGATCCAGTCGTCAGATCGTGTTGGAGACTCCGTCTCCGCGTGTGTTTGGGGTTGTACACCGTGTTTGCAGGGTTTACTATGCGTTTATGTGTTGGGGCATGTTCTCGTGTTTGTGTGCAGAAGTCATCCTACGTGTTGTTGGAGCATCGCCTCCATGTTCGAGATTTATCCCCGTATGTGTTTGAGCCTTGCTCCGTGTTGGGGAGTCTTCCCCGTGCCGGTTTATCCAGCGAGTGGATCCTTACCGGTTTGGTAAGGGGTGGACGTAGGGAGCCCGTCGTGGTCCCGAACCACCTTAAAAATCCTTGTGTCTTGTGGTGTTGGTTTGCTTTATTGTGATCAATTGTTAATTCAATACATGTGTGATTGGTGAGTATGAGCGAATTCCAATTGCACGAGCGAATCTCAATTGCCTAGATTTTATTGGGTGATGTGTTTAATTGCATAATCTTTTGCATAATCGAGTGAGCTTGGCGAGATTGAAAGAGCTTAAATTACTCTGTTTGTTTAAATCTTTTCAATCTCGTCAAAGTTGTTATTTTTGCTTAGTTAGTTTCTAAATTTATCATTTTTAGTGGGGGACAATTCAACCCCCCCTTCTTGTCCGCTCGCCTACCCGGGACCAACATAGAAGCAGTGGTGAAAGTAGTGAGGAGTATGAGAACTTCTCAGACCTCGATGATGAGCAGCAGGCTATGCTGACCCGGCAGTTCCAAAAACTCCTTAGGACCAGAGGTAAAACCTTTAGGAGGAGGAGACCACAACAGGCTGGTAAGAACACCAATGTTAAATTTGATAAGAACAAAAATTCTGACAAGATTACATGCTTTCACTGTAAAAAGCCAGGTCATATGAAGAATGAATGCCCGGAGCTCATGAAGAAGAATGTAAAAGGGCAGAAGAAAAAGCCTTAGGCCGTGGTCTTCACATGGAGCAATGAAGAAGAGGACCTTGAGAGCGGATCTTTAGACGAAGAAGAGCAAGGACTATGTCTTATGGCTAAAAGCGACAATGAGGTGAGCAATCCTTTTTAGAATTATTCTATTGATGAATGGGAGGATGCTTACGCCGATTTGCTAGATAAACTTAACTATCAAACCAAAGAATACAAGATCATGAAGAGAAAACTGAACAACACTCTTAGTGATAAAGTTTCCTTGGAAAAAGAATTTGAAGACCTTAAGAAATAGCTTGAGAAAATGGATCCACTAAAAATTGAAAATGAAAATCTCATAACAGAAAAGGAAGAAATCAGGAACAATCTGGATGAATTTAAAATAAAGTTTCAAGAAATTCAGAAAGAAAATGAGTTAATGAAAGAAAATTATGAAGCTGTGCAGAATGTAAATTCTAAAATCTTGAAACAATGTGAGAAACTCCAGAAAAACATAGATGATAAACATGAAATATTGGAGAAATTTATGCAAGGGAAAACCAACCTAGATACCATGCTAGGTGTAAAAATTAACTTCAACAAAGAGGGTCTAGGCTATGACCCAACAAATAAAAAACCCTTTAAGCTCAAAACTATAACATTTTGCCCAGGCAAAGGGAAGGTAAAACCGGATACCCCATCTAGCTCGAACAGCAATCAGAATGTTCAGCAACCCAAATTGATGAAATTCATAAAAGCTAATTCAACTAACTCTACTAGACAACCAATTAAAACTCAAGGGAACTTAACTGGCAAAACTACCATGCATCGACCTAGTTTCGTGGATGCATCGAGGCACTGTGTCTTTCACAGAGCCAAGGCTAGCATTCAGGATATGATGCCTCGACGCAACACACCCATGCCTCAAGGCAACACACTTAATAGGTGGAGGCAGGTGACCCAAGACAAGAAACCATCAACTCAAAGAAACATGAATAAAAGTGGGGCACACTGGTCAAATTCTATCTACTCAGCAAGATATTTTAACAATCATGATTTTCCAAGAAATAATGGATACATGAAATTCTCAAGGAAGAATCTGTCAACCAATTGGAACAAGTTTCCTCCTAGTAAAGTCTAAAGTGGACAAAAGACTATAAATAATTTCACCAAAACTGTCAACAAGAAACGGGATAAGAAAAATATTTTTAAACAGTTTTGGATCCCAAAAACTCTGCTGAAAAATTTGAATAATGTCTTTGGGCCCAATCTTCCTTGGGTTCCAAACCTTTTTGCTTGAATTGATTTCAGGTTAGTCTGGCAGCCCTGAACAGCAGGTGGTATCTAGACAATGGTTGTTCCAGACACATGACTGGAGACCGAAGTAAATTCAGTGAGCTTCAGCTGAAGGTAGTGTTGTGTCCCCTGTGGTTCTGGAGTTTTGATGATGACAAATATTATGTCTCATTATGTTTACATGTACATCCTTGATGATATAATCCTGATGTATTATGAGAAATGTCAGAACATGTTTAAGAATGACTCACGGGTCATGAAAAGGAAGTCAACCCAAGTCAAAGTCAACTCATTGACAAGTAAGGTCAATGCACAGTCAGATCAGGTATTGTTCTGTCTAATCTCAAATCTGTGCATATGTTAATGCTTGTACATAAATGTTGGTGCATGTGTTAAGTCCATGCACATAGAAGGTCAATGGCAGTCTTCATTGTGTTAGAAAAGTCCAGGCATTTCAATGTTCACATGAACATATGAAGTCGATGCTAGTTCCTGTAGCACTTCATGGAGGTCGATGCACGTCATCTTATCGAACACTTTGTGTGCATGTCATGTTAGTGTGCATAGCATTTTCATCGAGCAGCTTGTCAGCATGGTGCATACTTTGCACTGTGCAAATAACATCGGTGCACTTCTTCATCTTCTGTATCCAAGTCTGTGCATATCCCTGTAGCAACGCTATTAGGGTCAGTGCAACTTTTGCATTGGTACTAGTCTTTTGTACTTTGCATACATAGGTCTGTGCCCTTTTGCACTTTGAGCATATACATGTCAGTGCATCCTTTGCCTCATTCAGGTCAGTGCATGTCTGTCAGCATACAACATATGTGCAAGTCACTGTAGAAGGGATACATAAGTCGGTGCATGTTTCTATGTCTAAGACATATACAGACGTCCGTGCACATTACTGTGTTACATCTGAAGGTCCGTGCAAGCCTATCATTATGCATATTGCTGCCCTGTCCGTTCTTAGGTCGGTGCATTTCTTCCCTCAAGCACATTTGAAGACGGTGCACGTTTTGCGTCTCAGTGTTGTGTCTCATGTTGCGTCTCATGCACACCTAGGGTCAGTGCACGTTTATGTTTCATATTTGCGTCTCATGTTGCGACTCACGCACACCCAAAGTTTGTGCATATCCCTGTAGCAGTGCATTTAAAGTCAATGCATTTCAATGTTCACATGAACTTTCATGTTTGCGTCTCTGTTAGCGTCTCATGCACAGCTGCGATCGTGTCTGTGTCTCATGCACTTATGGTCTTGTGTCTCTGTTAGCATCTCATCTATTTGAGTCTCATATTGCATGAAGTCGGTGCAAGTTTTCAGTTTCATCATGACCACGGTCGGTGCAAGTTTCTGATTCATCATTTCATATATCAAAGGGATACAGTCGGTTCAAGTCCCCTGCTCATCCAATAGAAGGAACCTAGTTAAAAACAAAAAGGGGCACGTGAGCCCAGAAGGCAGAAGGCGTGCAGGTGAGCTCCAAGAAAGGCCTCACACTTAATAAACCTTTTGTTCTATAGGAAATAATCTCGTCTGTAAATGAAAGGCACGTGATCCAAGGAAAGTAACATTCTCATCCAACACGTGGACAAATGGGGTTTCAGTAGGGTTCTTTTGCCTCATCCTTACGGAGCCCCTACTCCTATATAAGAATACCCAACCCTTCGAAGAAGGGTGTTGAAAAAGAGGCCGCCAGAAGAAGAAGAAGAAGAAGAAGAAGAAGAAGAAAAAGAAGAAGAGAGGTAGTCAGTGAGTGAAGAAGAAGCTGAGAGCCAGAGTGAGAGAGAAGAAAATCGTGAGAAGGAGAAAGAGAGTGCAACCAGTGCTTCCTGAAGATCTGATCATGAATTGACTCATGGATAAAATCCACAGTCATTGTGCTCCTTGGAGCTATATCTATTTTTGGTTCTCTTGTTTGTTTTTTATTTGTTCTTTTCATACTCTCAGTGCTTTCTGTTTCCCTTGTTTGGGATCGGGGTTCCTCCTGTGGTCTCAGGAGAAGGGAGACTTGTTCTCCGGTTTGCAAGTGGCTGGGTGTCACTTGTGGGTTCCCTCTGGTGTGGAGGAAGAGAGGTCCGTGACCTCTAGTTTGCAAGTGACTGGGTGTCACTTGTGGTTCCCTCTAGGTTTTAGAGGAAGAAAGACTTGGGTCTCCGGTTGTGAGTGACTGGGCGTCATTCACAGTTTTCCCCTCCAGGTTGGAGGAAGAGAGGAGTGTGGTCCTCTAGGTCAAGCTGTTAGGCAGCGTTTGTTGCAGACTGAGTCTGCGGTTCTTGCTTTTGCAAGGGAAGCCTCACTCAGGTTTGGGGTGAGGGGTGGATGTAGGCAGACTGTGGTTTGACCGAACCACCTAAAAATATCTTGTCCATCGTGGTTTGCCTTGCGTACATTTCCATATCTTCTATCTCCCTTCTCAGGTTGTTTGAGCGTTCTATATCAGAAGCTTTCCTGCGTGATTTGGTTTTGCTGTTAAGTGTTCGACTGAGTGCTTAATGATACGAGAAATATGAAGTGATCTAGAAGGGGAGGGGATGAATAGATCACTGTTTTCAACCGATTAAAAATTACTGAAGAGTGATTCACTGAAAACAAGCAATCTCGCAGATGAACCCACAAAAACCGCAGTGCGAACAATAACTCGAGTAGATAGAAGGCACACCACAAGAACCACCACAGACAATCACACAAGGGCACAGAGGTTTTTAAGGTGGTTCGGCCAGATCTCCAGTCTGCCTACGTCCACCCCTCACTTCAAATCGAAGTGAGGATTCCACTAGCAAAGCTAGCAAAGTAGACTCAGTCTGCGACAACTACGGATTCACAGCTTCACCAGGGGAACATCCTCCCCTCTTCCTCCACACCCGGAGGGAACCCTAAGGACGTCAAGTCCCTAGAAACCAGGAAAACAATTTCCTCTTCCTCCAACCGGAGGGAACACTAGTGATCTACAGTCACTAGAACCAGAGACCAAGGTCTCTCTTCCTCTGACTCCTAGAGGGAACACCTCTTCTACGAGAGGGAACACTACTGCAACCTCTGTTGGAAGTAAACCACAGAGAACACGTCTCTCTCTTCCCCTGAACACCAGGAGGTAACACCGAGAACTCTCAATCAAGAATGGAAAACATATAAGAAACGAAAAAAAGAAAGAAAGAATCCAAAGTTCAGAAACTGGAAACAATGTAGCTCAAACTGAGCAGCAGACTTCGGATTTGATCCGTAAGTCAAAACCCATCTTCTGATCACTCTCCTGCTCTCTCTTCTCTCTTAACTGGAACACTCTAGTTTCTCAGGGAGGCTCTTTCTCTTCTGCTCTCACTCAAATTTCTTCTCTTCTTTTTCTGGATCGAACTCTCTGCACTTCTGCCTTTTTTACTTTTTCCTTTCGATCAACCTTCATCTGTGGACGAGGGCTTGAATATATAGCAGCAGCAGCAGGTGGATCAGGTGCAGAATGCGTGTGCCTCCCACACTTCATCCAGAACCTTCTTGCCACGTGCCTTTATAGCATTGGTTCCTTTAGCATTGGATCACGTGCAGCTCAGTCACTGGTGAATGTTCTTCCTCGACCTGCAAGGAGAAAAAAACCATTAACACTGAGGGCCACAAGAACTAAAACTGCATGAGGTATGTGATAGCAATACGAGATGCACTTTACTGAGAACGACACGAGATACACAAGATTACTACAGTACGAAATAAAGAGATAATGACACGAGGTCAGATTAAAACAGCACGAGGTAAAAAGAGACGACACGAGATACATACTAATAAGGCTAACACTACAAAGAGAACGACACGAAGTATCACCGTAACAAAACAAACACTACGAATAGAACGACACGAGATACACAATAATAAAGCTAACACTACAAAGAAAACGACACGAAGTCAGAAGAGAACAGCACGAGGTGAGAAGGAAGTCTCACGGAGTGAAAAGGTAGACAAACACGCGATCAGAAGGAACCTGGACGAAGATAGAAAGAAACAACACGAGGACATAAACACAAGAATAACACGAAGACACGAATACAAAAGCAACACGAAGACATAAATACAAAAACAACACGACATAACAAACAGCAAAGAGAACGGCACGAGGTGAAACGACACTTTACTAAAAAGACTTGAATACACACGAAAATAACTTGGACTGAAACCAACTCGAAGATGAAAACGACACGAAAACAACATGGACTGAAACAAGGTATAGACTTGCCAAAGAACTGAACGATGTATAGACTTGGACAAGGCAAAGTCTGTACAGACTTGAGGGTTCACAACGTATATACTTTGGCAAGACAGTGGCTGTACATACTTGAAGTGAAGACCAATGTATAGACTTCAAAGTTCAGCTGCCAATGAATAGACTTGGAAAGCTTGAAGGCCAATGTACAGACTTGGAAGCTTAAACGAGTATGGACTTAGCTTCGAACATGCTACAGTGCATTGTATGGACTTTGAAGACTGATGCATGACGCTAAGCCAATGTGTAGACTTTGGCTTGAAACGAAGGTAAAGATGAGGCTGTATAGACTTGGCCAGAACAAGAGACTCGAAGACAAAGGGGTGACACAGATGGAGCGACACGAGGTGGTACAGAAAGCAGCACGAGGTGCTGCAGTGTTCAGCACGCGCTGGAACAAAACACGACACGAAGACAACCAACAAACATAGTTGGAACAACACGATGTTGAAAAAGACAACACGAAGTGAAGTGAACACAACCAACACGAAGTATGAAAGGAACAGTACGGACATGCAGGGTATTATCTCATAGCAATTTTTCTTGTTAATCATGGAAAGTTCGAATGCATAACATTACTCAAGATATCTGATTAAAAATAACAATATTTAACATAGTGATGCTCATCATCAAAACACTAGGGAAGTCACAAAAGTCCAACAATCTCCCCCTTTTTGATGATGGCAACACTATATTAAATAACAGAGATGAAGTGCATGAAGATAAGCTGTGAAAATAAGCAATGCAGAAACACAACACACTCGCCTCCTCTGACGACTCCCAAGAGCTCCCCCTGAACACAACATCCACTTTCCTCTGACTAGATAACTGAGGGCACTTATCTTTTGCTCCCCCTCAGCAAAGCACAAAAGCACAAGCAAGACACTAGCAAGACACTCTCCCCCTTTGACATCATCAAAAACTAGGGGCAGGTCTGAAGATATCACGAAAAGAAAATTGCTGACATTGGAGAGAAAACAATAGAGAGTATGGCTGATAAAGGAGAGTTATTAAGATGTTTAAGCAATTAAGAAAGCCATTAATTTCATGTGGGGATTTTGAGGATCAGTTAGTCAGACTGCGTGCAAAATGGTGAATGAAGATTTGCTCCATACACAGAACCAGATTCTAAGCAAGTAAGGTACAAGATACCAGTATGGTCAGAGTAAGTCTTTACTCAGAGAGTATAAAGCAAGGAAGTCAGGAAAAACAAAGACCTGTGGTATTGAAAACAAACAAACCAAGACCTAAATGCCAAGTGAACAGAATCTGGATACCAAGAGGGAGAAAGTTTTTCAAAGATGGTCAAGATCAAAGATAAATCTGTCAAGTACACCTTTGACATTAGGGAGACACCTTGTTTAGAGGCAGGAATCCCCAGTTACTTGGTGGCAAGACCACATTACCCCTTCTGACAAGAGGACAGAGATAGTATTCTAACTGGTGTTGACATTAAGGTGACACCTTTACCAGAGGCCAGACACCCCAGTTACTAACCAGATATGTACCATTGCTCTGTATGATCAAGATAGCTAATTAAGCCTGATTTATACTGCCATCTCATGACATGGGATACTTTCACTTCATTGATGAAAGTCCCAATTTCTCAATGAACAGTTAACAAGGTTGTTAAAACTTCTTTCATGAATTTTTCATTAACCTGCACTTGAAACCTTATAAATTAGTCTTGATTCAGTTTGAGAACAATACACCAGCTCCAAAGTTCTTCAGACAAAAGCACTATATACCTCATTTCGGACTTAACTAGACTAAGTAGGTATGCTGTACTGGCTAGATCAGAAGTCAGTTACAGTGTAGGAAGATAGTCTTGAATTCAGATTTTGATCTCAGTGGGACTAACAGCTGAAATTCCAACAAGAAATTAGATGAACAGTCTTAACCGATAAAACATTCAAAATTTTCTTTTATCCACCTACTCAAACTGATTCTCTTATAAGGTTAGCAAAAGTCCGTTCAAAGTATGTTCAGATTTGGCCAAAAGAGCATGACACCAATTATTAATCTAGCTCCCCCTGAGACCTTGACTCCAACTCAGACTTAACCAAGACAAACCTCAAAACACCTCAAAGAAAACAAAGTGGTATCAATCAGTACGAGTGAATCAGCAAACACCCATAATGAGGTTATTTTCAGCAACAGATAATGAGAAAAGATAAACATAAGAGCACATGACAGATTATTTAGAGATCAATTATTCAATCATGAAATTATGTAAATACCTAATTCTCTGCGCAATGTGCTAAATTTTTCAGTATCCAGTGGCTTAGTGAAAATATCTGCAATTTGTGAGTTAGTGCCAACATGGATCAATTCAAAGGTCTTCCTAGCTACTTCATCATGAATAAAATGATGCCTGATTTCGATGTGTTTAGTTCGAGAATGAAGTACAGGATTCTTTGCAATGTTTATTGCACTAGTATTGTCACAAAAGATGGAAGTGCAACCTAGCTCAACTGAGTAATCCAGAAGCTGGTGTTTTACCCATATAACCTGTGTGCCACAGCTCCCTGCTGCCACATACTCAGCTTCAGCAGTAGAAAGAGCCACAGAGTGTTGCTTCTTGGATCCCCAAGAGACTAGGCACCCTCCTAAAAATTCGCAGTGACCACTAGTACTTTTCCTGTCCAATTTACATCCTGCATAATCTGCATCTGTATATGCAATGAGATCTAAACTACATGATGCAGGATACCAAAGACCTAGATCATGGGTAGTAGATAAGTATCTAAAGATTCTTTTTACAGCTGCCAAATGCAATTCAGTAGGCCTAGACTGGTATCTGGCACACATCCCTACACTAAATTGAATGTCAGGCCTGGATGCTGTTAAGTAGAGGAGTGAACCGATCATACCTCTATATAATTTAGCATCCACCTCTTTACCTTTTTCGTCTGAATCCAGTGAGGAGTTTGTGCCCATGGGTGTTGAGATAGTCTTGAGGTTGGTCATTCCAAACCTTTTCAGCATCTCCAGAGTATACTTGGTTTGATTTATGAAACAACCATCCTCCATCTGTTTGACCTGCAGCCCAAGAAAATACTTTAGTTCGCCAACTAAACTCATTTCAAATTCATGAGACATAGATTCAGAAAATTCTTTACATAATGTTGAATTGTTAGATCCGAAGATGATATCATCAACATATACCTGGACCACTATTAAATCCTTTCCGAGATTTTTGGTGAAGAGAGTTTGGTCAACCTTACCTCGAGTGTAGCCCTTGCTCAAGAGGAATTCAGAAAGTCTCTCATACCAGGCTCGGGGAGCCTGCTTCAATCCATAGAGGGCTTTATTCAACCTAAAAACCATGTTAGGCTGAACAGAGAAATTAAAACCTAGAGGTTGTTCAACATATACCTCTTCCTTCAATACCCCATTTAAGAATGCGCTTTTGACATCCATCTGCTGCAGACGAATGTTCCTAGAGCATGCAAATGCAAGCAGAATTCGTATAGCTTCCATCCTAGCCACTGGGGTATAGGATTCATCAAAATCCACACCAAATTCCTGACTGTAGCCTTGAGCTACAAGTCTTGCTTTGTTTCTAGAAATAGCTCCATTCTCATCAATTTTATTCTTGAAAATCCATTTAGTGCCAATGATATGAGTGTTATCAGGTCTGGGAACTAGTTCCCATACAATATTTTTCTCAAATTGATTTAATTCCTCACACATGTCGGATACCCAAGAATCATGTCTTAAGGCTTCTTCCATAGATTTGGGTTCCACCTGAGATACCAATGCAGCTAAGTCCTGTTCTTGGACAATTCTAAAATGAGACCTAGTCCTAGGAGGATCATGCAAATTGCCTATGACATTTTCACTAGGGTGGTCTTTGTGAAATATTATCTCACCTGAGGGTTCACCTACCTCAGCTGCTCCTTCTTGCTGTGAGTTTTATGGTTGAGCAGCTGGCTGCATTTCTTCTTCTTCAATTCTCTCCAAGAAATCTCCCTCATTAGATGGCTCCCTGTCATCATCCATCACTTTGTTAGAGAAATCGTTTTCATCAAACACTACATGCGGTGTTTCTTCAACAGTTTGATCAGCTTTATTGAAAACACTGTAAGCCCTTGAGGTTTCTGAATATCTGAGAAAAATTCCAGGAGAGCTTCTAGCTTCAAATTTGTCCAAACCATTCTTACCATTATTGTGGATAAAACATTTGGAGCCAAAAACTTTAAAGTAAGAAATGTTTGGCTGCTTACCCTTGAGAAGTTCATAAGGAGTTTTCCTATGAGTAGGTCTTACCAAGGCTCGGTTTAGAATGTAGCATGCAGTATTCGCAGCTTCAGCCCAAAATCTCCTTGGAAGTCCACTCTCAATCAGCATAGTCCTGGCCATTTCAATTATTGACCTGTTTCTTCTCTCAACAATTCCGTTCTGCTCCGGTGTCCTGGGAGAAGAGAATTTGTGAGTCACTCCCTCTCTTGAGCAAAATTCAGAAAATGAAGAGTTCTCAAACTCTCCTCCATGGTCAGACTGAATTGTAATGATGTTATGTTCACCTTGCAATTTGATTTTATTGAAAAGTTCTTCAAAGTGAACAAAGGCATCATTTTTAATTGCTAAACAAAACAACCAAGAAAATCTAGTGAAGTCATCAACTATGACTAATCCATATATCTTACCTGACAAACTTTGTATGCGAGTAGGACCAAAAAGATCCATGTGCAAGTGCTGCAGCGGTTTAGATGAAAGATTCTCAGTTCTTAACTTAAAAACTGCACGAGTCTGTTTACCTAGTGCACAAGCATCACATAGCTTGGACCCTAACTGAAATCTTATTCGGGGCAAACCTCTAACTAGGTTATGCTTAGACAGTTTATTCATTGTAGACAAACTAGCATGGCCTAGACGCCTATGCCAGTCAAACGCAAACTGTTCAGAATTAGCAGACATACACAAGTGAGTTTCAGGATTATCATCCAGGTCTACGATGTATACATTGTTTACTCTATGACCTTTGAACATGACGTTATCAGAATTCAGCTCAAAAATAGTACAGGAATTGTGGTCAAAGAGTACCTTGTGTCCTTTGTCGCAGAGTTGACTTATACTTATCAAGTTGTGCTGAAGTCCTTCTACAAGATACACATCTTCAATGGAGTTAGCAGAGGACTTACCAACTGTACCAATTCCAATTATTCTTCCTCTGTTATTTCCACCGAATTTGACCAGGCCCCCAAACTTCATTTTCAGTTTGCTAAATTTGGACCGGTCTCCTGTCATGTGCCTGCTACAGCCGCTGTCAAGATACCACTTGTTATGCTCGGCTGCCAGGCTAACCTGCGAAAGTTCAGACAAAGTAATGTGGGACCCAATTCAAATTGGGTCCAAAGATAGTTTTCAATTTATCCAAATCACACTTAGGAACCCACATTTGTTTTACTGTTCTTTTCAGAGATTTCATGTAGATTGATTCTTCCTTCTTGGCATTTCTCAGTGGGTGTTGAATGAGCCTATTCCTATTAAAATTATGATGTTTCCGAGCAGAGAAATTGTTGTTTGGCCTCTTAGAGGAAACACGTGTGTGCTGAGCATAATTCATGTAGCCATTTTTATTCAAATGAAAATTGTGCTGAAGGTGATGCATGTTCGCATGCTTTCCTTGATAACTATCATGCTGAATTTTCTTAGCGAAACTGTTCACCTTTCTAGTGACATCAATAGGAATGGTCGTGTGAAAACCCTTGTTCCACACCTGTTGCACAGGAACAGTTCTAGTCTCAGGATTTCCTGACTTAGTCTGCTGACCAGTGGATTGAATAGATTTGTTGGTCGAAACCTTCGAAGTAGAGACAGATTTGGAACTGGATGGGCTTTCCAGTGTTTCTTTGCCCTTGGCGGGGCAGAACGTGACAGTTTTGAATTCAAAGGGTTTTTTACTTGTGGGATTATATCCTAATCCCTCCCTGTTGAAGTTTACCCTCGACCCCAGAAGGACATCCAGATTGTTTCTCCCCTCTGTAAATTTTTCTAGTATTTTTCCTTTGTCCTCAATCTCCTTCTGAAGTTCATTACATTGGTCCAGGAGTTCCTGATTAACTTTTCTAACCGCCTCATATTTTTCTGCAATCAGTCTAAACTCCTTTTTACTCTCTTCAGTTTTACTCTTCAGCTCATTCATCCTAGCTAGATTTTCCTCTCTTTCCATTCTAAACTTCTCGATCTCACTTCTAGCCTGATCTAGCTCAATGGCCATCTCCTTGGTTTTCATGTTGTCCGTAACAGCAATAGAGTGTTCCTCAGAAACAGAGTGAAACTTTCGTTTAAGCATTCTGTGCTCCTTGGTTAGAAAATTATATTTAGCTAACAGGTCGCCATAAGCGTCCTCCCAATCATCCAAAGTAAAATTCTCAAATAAGTTCGTTACCTCTTCCTCATGGTTGGCCATGAGGCAAGTCTTCTCTTCATCGTCACTGGACAAGGTGGCTTCTGGATCCTCCTCCTCGTCGCTCCATGTGCACAGCATGGCTTTCTTCTTCTTGTGCACCATCTTCTTCTGGTATCTGGGAGCCTTAGCTTGCAGCTCTGGACATTCACTTTTCATGTGACCAGGTTTCTGACAATGGTAGCATGTAACCTTCTTAACAAACTGGTTCTTCTCAAGTTCTCGTTCAGGAGACTTCCTTGCAGCATTGAATCTCTTTCTCCTGTAGAATTTCCCTTTAGTCCTCAGGAACTTTCTGAATTGCCTGGTGAGCATGGCCTACTCACTCTTGTCCAGGTCTGAGAATCCGTCAGAGTCTTCGCTGCTACCACCACTGTTGCTGCTGCTGCTGCTCTTCTTAGTATGTCGTGAGACCTTCAGAGCAACATTCTTTCCCTTTCTGTCATGTCCATCATTCCCTTGTCTGAAGTTCATTTCGTGGGTCATGAGAGACCCAATCAGCTGGGTTACTGACATGGTGGATAAATCTCTTGATTCCTCTATGATGGTCACCTTAGTATCCCAGATGGGAGTTAGGGACCTAAGGATCTTCCTGACAATGTCTTCTTGCTGAATCTCCTTTCCAAATCCTCTCAGACTATTGATGATCACAGACAATCTAGCATACATTTCTGTGATCGACTCCTCTGGCTTCATCTTAAACAACTCATACTGAGTTGTAAGCATATTGATCTTGGTAGCTTTCACTTGAGATGTGCCCTCATAAATTAACTGCAATTCATCCCACATTTTCTTTGCAGTCTTGCACGCTGAAATCCTCAAGTACTCTTCCGGGTGGACGGCGCACTGTATGATGCTAAGAGCCGTCCAATTCAGTGCGGAGAGTTTTACCTATTCCTCTGTCCATATGTCTTCATTCGGTGGAAGTTGGTACGGACCATCTGTAATTACTCTCCAGAGCTTGTGGCTCTGGGCCCTGATAAAGACTTCCATCTTGTTCTTCCAGAAAAAATAGTTATTACCATCGAAGAAAGGGGGACGGGTGATTGACTGCCCTTCAGCAATGTAGCTGCGAGGACCAGCGGATCCGTTTCCCTGGCCGTTGGACCACATATTGGGAAATACCTGCTCTGATACCAAGTGGTACGAGAAATATGAAGTGATCTAGAAGGGGAGGGGATGAATAGATCACTGTTTTCAACCGATTAAAAATTACTGAAGAGTGATTCACTGAAAACAAGCAATCTCGCAGATGAACCCACAAAAACCGCAGTGCGAACAATAACTCGAGTAGATAGAAGGCACACCACAAGAACCACCACAGACAATCACACAAGGGCACAGAGGTTTTTAAGGTGGTTCGGCCAGATCTCCAGTCTGCCTACGTCCACCCCTCACTTCAAATCGAAGTGAGGATTCCACTAGCACAGCTAGCAAAGCAGACTCAGTCTGCGACAACTGCTGATTCACAGCTTCACCAGGGGAACATCCTCCCCTCTTCCTCCACACCCAGAGGGAACCCTAAGGACATCAAGTCCCTAGAAACCAGGAAAATAATTTCCTATTCCTCCAACCGGAGGGAACACTAGTGATCTACAGTCACTAGAACCAGAGACCAAGGTCTCTCTTCCTCTAACTCCCAGAGGGAACACCTCTTCTACGAGAGGGAACACTACTGCAACCTCTGTTGCAAGTAAACCAGAGAGAACACGTCTCTCTCTTCCCCTGAACACTAGGAGGTAACACAGAGAACTCTCAATCAAGAATGGAAAACATATAAGAAATGAAAACAAGAAAGAAAAAATCCAAAGTTCAGAAACTGGAAACAATGTAGCTCAAACTGAGCAGCAGACTTCGGATTTGATCCATAAGTCAAAACCCATCTTCTGATCACTCTCCTGCTCTCTCTTCTCTCTCAACTGGAACACTCTAGTTTCTCAGGGAGGCTCTTTCTCTTCTGCTCTCACTCAAATTTCTTCTCTTCTTTTTCTGGATCGAACTCTCTGCACTTCTGCCTTTTTTGCTTTTTCCTTTCGATCAACCTTCATCTGTGGACGAGGGCTTGAATATATAGCAGCAGCAGCAGGTGGATCAGGTGCAGAATGCGTGTGCCTCCCACACTTCATCCAGAACCTTCTTGCCACGTGCCTTTATAGCATTGGTTCCTTTAGCATTGGATCACGTGCAGCCCAGTCACTGGTGAATGTTCTTCCTCGGACCTGCAAGGAGAAAAAAACCATTAACACTGAGGGCCACAAGAACTAAAACTGCATGAGGTATGTGATAGCAATACGAGATGCACTTTACTGAGAACGACACGAGATACACAAGATTACTACAGTACGAAATAAAGAGAGAATGACACGAGGTCAGATTAAAATAGCACGAGGTAAAAAGAGACGACACGAGATACATACTAATAAGGCTAACACTACAAAGAGAACGACACGAAGTATCACCGTAACAAAACAAACACTACGAAGAGAACGACACGAGATACACAATAATAAAGCTAACACTACAAAGAAAACGATACGAAGTCAGAAGAGAACAGCACGAGGTGAGAAGGAAGTCTCACGGAGTGAAAAGGTAGACAAACACGCGATCAGAAGGAACCTGGACAAAGATAGAAAGAAACAACACGAGGACATAAACACAAGAATAACACAAAGACACGAATACAAAAGCAACACGAAGACATAAATACAAAAACAACACGACATAACAAACAGCAAAGAGAACGGCACGAGGTGAAACGACACTTTACTAAAAAGACTTGAATACACACGAAAACAACTTGGACTGAAACCAACTCGAAGATGAAAATGACACGAAAACAACATGGACTGAAACAAGGTATAGACTTGCCAAAGAACTGGATGATGTATAGACTTGGACAAGGCAAAGTCTGTACAGACTTGAGGGTTCACAACGTATATACTTTGGCAAGATAATGGCTGTACATACTTGAAGTGAAGACCAATGTATAGACTTCAAAGTTCAGCTGCCAATGAATAGACTTGGAAAGCTTGAAGGCCAATGTACAGACTTGGAAGCTTAAACGAGTATGGACTTAGCTTCGAACATGCTACAGTGCATTGTATGGACTTTGAAGACTGATGCATGATGCTAAGCCAATGTGTAGACTTTGGCTTGAAACGAAGGTAAAGATGAGGCTGTATAGACTTGGCCAGAACAAGAGACTCGAAGATAAAGGGGTGACACAGATGGAGCGACACGAGGTGGTACAGAAAGCAGCACGAGGTGCTGCAGTGTTCAGCACGCGCTGGAACAAAACACGACACGAAGACAACCAACAAACATAGTTGGAACAACACGATGTTGAAAAAGACAACACGAAGTGAAGTGAACACAACCAACACGAAGTATGAAAGGAACCGTACGGCCATGCAGGGTATTATCTCATAGCAGTTTTTCTTGTTAATCATGGAAAGTTCGAATGCATAACATTACTCATGATATCTGATTAAAAATAATAATATTTAACATAGTGATGCTCATCATCAAAACACTAGGAAAGTCACAAAAGTCCAACACTTAATAGAAACATGTGCTTCTTAGTGCTTCTCGTCCCTTGAGCGAATTTGTGAGTTGAGTCTACGCGATTCCTTGGGTTATCTATCTTCAACATTTTCAGTTTCCTGAGTAAGAGAGCTCAGTGGTCTCAGAAGACTTCATTGAGTGTAGGCAAAAGTTTTATTCTGCAATAGTTTTTGAACGGGGATTCATTAACCCCCCCCTCTGAATCCATGCATTGCACCCCAATAATTGATATCTGAGCGGGTCTCTGATTCATCAGATCCAACGATCTGCAGAGGATCTTGCTTTCCTATTTTAGGTGCATTTCTATTTATGCTCAGTCTATCGCGAGAATTACTCTTGAACTGATCACCATGGCTCATCCACCGGTTTTTAATGGGTCTAATTTTAATTCATAGCTTAGTAGTCTGCATAATTATGTAAAACTGATTAATCCTGATCTGTGGAAATTAATTTCACACAGTCCGTACAGATTACCAAAGAAAGGGTCCAAATTGACTAACAGTCACATATCAAAGCTTGGAAAAATTCAGAAAGTTTTCAATCTAATGAAAGCAGCTACTGACAAGGCCCTACATTCTTGCTTTCATGACTGCAGGTCCGCTAAGGACATTTTGGATAAGCTGAAGCTAGCTCACAGGAGAAATGAGAACAGCTGCATGATGGCTAACGGAAGTAATCAAAGTGATAGCCAAAATGAAGAAGAGGACAATGATGAGGTAAACCCGTTTGATAACTTTTCTATAAATGACTGGGAGGATGCATATGATGACTTATTAGAGTCACATGAGAAGTTGAGAAAATAATATAAAAAATTGAAAAAGGGTACTAGGTTGAATAGCTCAAATTCGTATTCTTGTAAAAAATGTATGGAATTGAAACAATCTCATGATGCTTGTTTGTCTGATAATCAAAAGCTTAAGAAACAAATTGGATTGCTAAAAACTGAAAATCAGGAACTAGCGAATGAGATATCTGAACATAAAGAAAAACTCAGCTCAACTAATGATGATCAGATTCTCGTTAGCAATGATGTGCAGTATGAAGAATTACTGAATGATTTCGAACGTGTTAACTCAGAATTAATCAAGTTGAAATTAGAAAATGAATCTCTCAGAAGATCAGCTAAAGAAAAATTTGAGAAACTTGAATAAGAGAAAAACTTGTTTCCTGAAAAATTTGATGCCATCAAATCTGTAAACATGGAGTTGCAGAAAAATGTTGAAAAATAGCAAAGAGAATTGATGGAATTTGAAAATGGAAGAAAGCATGAGGTGAATTCAGAAGATCAGATTCTAATAAAAGAATTAGTACAAAATGATAAGCTTAAAGAAGAAATTGAAAAATTGAAGCTGTTAAACACTGCTATGTCCGAAAAGCTTCTTACCTTGGAAAAAGGAAAATATGTCTGCATTGAAGAATTTGAAAAACTGAGCAATCTAGAACAATATGTTGAGAAATATAAAACTACAAATAAGGTGCTGAGTGAATGCGTTAATTGTAGTGAACAAGAGATTGCCAGCTATGAGATACATATTGCAACTCTAGAAAATGAAATTCATGATTTGAAAAACTGTTTGTCAAAATTTGTAAATGGGCAAGATAACCTAGACAAACTGCTTGGTGTTAAGGTAAATTTTCAGAAGGAAGGGTTGGACTATAACCCTGCAAAGAAAAAGAGTTTTGAAAACAAAATACAAACATCTTTTGTTTCTAGTGTTGCTTCTCACAATTCACCGAACCCACCTATTTTTTAGTTTAATGTTCAGAAGTCTTTGAAACCAACTGGAAAACAAAAGAACAAAAATGGTTCTGCCACCTCTTTGCATGTTGCCCATAAATCATCAACATATACACATGCATACAAAAAGAAAACTTCATGCCATTACTGTCATAGATTCGGTCATTTGATGCATGATTGTAAATTGATGGAAGAATATGATCTGAACGCCAGCATAATGCATGCCAAGAAATCACATGATGAAGATCTTTCATTTCAGAAAAGTAAAACCGAATGCCTTCAGTGTGATAAATTAGGATACACGATTGCACAATGCTGGTTTGCAAGAGATAAGAAAAATTCACAATCATATCATGCTAAATTCCCAGCAAACCAACATGGTTTCAATAAGAACAAATTTGTTTCAGTGAACCAACACATCACATGCTTCAACTGTAACAAGTCTGGTCACAAGGCTACTGAATGCTGGTTAGGATCTCATAGGATAAACTCTTTTGTTTACTCTCACTGTGGAAAGCATGGCCATACAGTCAAGGACTGTTGGCATATCCAGGGTAGGAATGTGAATTTCAAACATGCTAGATTCCATGCAAAAGAACATGAACTTGATAGGAATAAATTTGCATTTAAAAGAAAGATTCTTGCATGTTTTGAATGTGGAAAACATGGCCACCGAGGCTCTGACTACTGGATGGCACGATATGAAAAATAGTATGTTCATGCAAATAACAGAAAGTTTCATGTTAATGCACATAGATTCCATGCTTATGATAATGTGCATAAAAAGAACTCAAGATCTGCTATTTCATGTCATTACTGTGGAGCCTTTTGGGCACTCCATGAGTGATTGTCATGTAATGAAATTTGATGACTTACATGCTCAAAGATTGTGGAAAGCACCAATCAGAGGTGTTACTAACCATGTAGGACCCAAGATGTCTTGGGTACCTAGAAACATAAAATAAGATCTGTGCTTTGCAGGTATGCATTGGGGATGAGGAATAAAAGGGGGTCAAATAAACCAAGGCATCCAAAGTTTGGTAAAACCCCACCTCTGCTGGTAGACATTTGCGCTTTTGATAACCTTGTTTAGATAGTTGCATATCATGTTTGATTTGTTAATCAAAATTTCATGCATATAGTTTCTCATTTGCATCTATGCTTGGCATTAAAATCTCTCAATGAATATGATGTGTTATTTGTGCAACAATTTAACTGAAATTGGTGCTTGCATTCTGAAATCTGAATTGATTGAAACTGACTGAAAATGAATTACACATCATAAAATTGAAAAGCTGAATTGAATGAATTTGTTGCTTGCACGATGTCTCATGCTTAAAATGTTCACCTGCACATTTGACATTCACATGTATTCACAATTGCATATAAGTAGCATATTGTCAGCTTAAGATGCATATGGAACTGCATCTGCATTGGATTGTCATACATGACTCTTGGTATATAAATAGTGAGATACTAAAGGGAAGATGAATTATGTCTGTGTTGTGTCCCTGTGATTTTGATGATAGCAAACACTATAAGTCATCATTTGTTTGTGTCTGCATATGAATGTCTGATTGAGCATCTCGTGAGTGTTATTCCATTTGTGTCTACATATGAATGCTTGATTGAGCATCTCGTGAGTGTTATTCCATTTGTGTCTGCATATGAATGCTTGATTGAGCATCTCTTGAGTGTCATTCCATGAAACAGGCTGTGTGCATTTTTGGTGCATTTCATAACTTTGTTTCACTGTGGCCATCAGTCAATGGATGTCTAGACTCATGCATTTCATATCTATGCTCAGGCTAAGTCTGTACAGAGCCTTATTCATCGTGTGCTAAGCATTTCCAAAGTCTATACATCGTGTTTCACTCACGTTCATCTTTGTTCAAAGTCTGTACATCGTTTTGGCTAGAATGCAGCGTCTCATGTTAAGTCTGTACAGCATGCATCAGTGCATTAACAAGTCTATACATCTTGCATGCATCGTCTCTCAAGTCTGTACAGGGTCTGCCTAGAATGCATTCACTAAAGTCTATACATTCGTCTCTAAGGCAAAGTCTATACATCGCATGCATTGCACACTGCAAGTCTGTACAGCCCAAGTCTGTACATCCTACCGTCTCATTCCGCGTCTCACTCTTGCAGGTCTATACATTTCTTCTAGCATGCACGGGTTCAAGTCTATACATTGCTTATCTTTACCTACGTTCAGACACCAAGTCTATACATTGCTCACAGCACACACTAAGTCTGCACATCATCCCCTTGCTTCAAGTCTGTACATTGGCCAAGTCTACACATCGCCGTGTTCACTTGTTTCAAGTCTGCACATTGGTTCAGGCTTTCCAAGTCTGTACATTGGCCCTCAAGCTTTCCAAGTCTGTACATTGGCCTTCAAGCTTTCCAACTCTGTACATTGGCCTTCAAACTTTCCAAGTCTGTACATTGGCCTTCAAGCTTTCCAAGTCTGTACATTGGCCTTCAAACTTTCCAAGTCTGTACATTGGCCTTCAAGCTTTCCAAGTCTGTACATTGGTTCAGGCTTTCCAAGTCTGTACATTGACTTTCAAGCTTTCCAAGTCTGTACATTGGCCTTCAAGCTTTCCAAGTCTGTACATTGGCCAAGTGTCTTGTGCTTTGAAACTTTATCAAGTCTATACATTCGTTTATCAAAGTCTACACATTGCATCGTGTTTCAAAGTCTATACATCACTGTGCATTCCTTGATTTCAAAGTCTGTACATTCTGGTTGCTTCATAGCAAGTCTGCACATCCCGCTTGCACTAAGTCTGCACATGGTCCTGCCACTCGCAAGTCTGTACATTGATTTGGCGCTCGCAAAGTCTGTACACCGACTTGGCGCTCATAGAGTCTTGCTGCGTCTATGTGCTAGCCCATGCATTGTCAAGTCTATACAGCGTCTCTTAGCGTCTTGTGCATTCAGCATAGAAAGTCTGTACATTCGTTGACAGACTCATGCATAAATAGTAAGACAAAGTCTGTACATTCGGTGACAGCTTGTCTAAGCATCTCATGCATTCAATGTGCATACTTTTATTCTGCTTGTGCATCTCCTTCAGAAGTCTGTACAATCCTTTGAGCATTCAAGTCTGAACACTCTTCAGCAAGTCTATACACACATCAGCACTCAAAGGCTGAACACTCTTCAGCAAGTCTGTACACTCTTCAGCACTCAAAGGCTGAACGTTCTTCAAGCTAAAGTCTGTACACTCCTTATTTCTAAGTCTATACATTCTATCCTTCATACTAAGTCTGTACACGGTGGTCTTCAATTACCCAGCAAGTCTGTACATCCTTCTGATTATTTTATTATGACTGTGTGACAGGTACTGTTCGTGAAGCCTATGAAGGGCACGTGATCTGAGGTTGGCACCTGGCACGTGATCCGAGGACAACGCCCTAATTGCTGCTGCTATAAATACGAAGCCTCCTCCATCTGGAGAAGATCGATCAAGAGAAAAAGAGACCGATCGTGAAAAAAAGTGAAAAACATAGAGAAAGAGAGTGATCAAGATAAGAAGGAAAGAGCTGCAGAGAGGTAGAGAGCAGAAGAGATATCGAGAGATCAAGCTAAAGAAGAAAAAGGGAAAAGAGAGCTTGCAGGAAGAGAGAGGTAGAGAGCTCGTGAAGAAGAAGAGAAGCTTTGTTGTCTTCACTGGACTTTGGATCAGATCCAAACCAGTTTGCTCCTGCGAGACCTACTTTGTGCATTTCATTTTCCCAACATCCTGATCGCTGTATTTTCCTTTTTGTTTTTGTTTACACTTCCGTTGTGTTTCTTCCGATCCTCTAGTGAGGTCGGGGTTCCTCCTATGGTATCAGGAGAAGGGAGACTTGGAGTCTCCGGGTTGCTAGTGACTGGTGTCACTAGCGGTTTCCCTCTGGGTTTCAGAGGAAGGGAGATTCGTCTCCGGTTCTGGTCTTGTGGGTTGCAAGTCCAGGTGTTCCCTCTGGTCTGGAGGAAGAGAGACTTCATCTCTGGTTGCAAGTGGCTGGGAGTCACTTGTGTTTTCCCTCTGGTGTGGAGGAAGAGAGGTCCGTGACCTCTAGTTTGCAAGCGGCTGAGTGTCGCTTGTGGGTTCCCTCCTAGGTGGAGGAAGAGAGACCTCGGTCTCTGGTTTCTAGTGACTGGTTTCTGTCCAAAGGATTGTGTCATGAAGTACCATGGTTAACTCTATTTAAAGAGATGATTGGAAACTACTGTGAGTATATGGCAGAGCAATGGCATAGTTGTATTGAGTAACTAGGGATTCTGGCCTCTGATCAAGGTGTATCCTCATGCCAAAGATACTTTTAATGCTACCTCTGTTCTCTAAAATGGGAGAAGCAATACGGATGTCACACTGAGTAACTGGGGATTCTGGCCTCTGATCAAGGTGTCTCCCCACGTCAAAAGGTGTTGATAAACCAAAATTATTCATTAAAAAAAAGGGAAAAATATGAATAAGTGTAAATCAAATTCTGAAAGAACAATTAAAACTCAGATGCATTCACTTATGTTTCTCTTAAAGCAGTCATGGAAAGTAAACTAAGTAAGATGGAAGTTGGTTGAACTAGAATTTTATATGAGCCTGTAGTTCCTTTTTATTAAGAGCTGGTTCAGATATGAGTACCATTTTTTTAAAAAAAAAAACTCGGTTTACATCATTCTTAAACCATATCTGACAATCAAGGTTTCATAAGCTTTTATAATGGAGGAATCTAAAACTTGATTTCTTTTTTATGAAGTTGGTATCATGCTGAAAAGTTCTATATCTCAATTTTCACTATTTGTTGAATATGTTCATCCTATTGCTCTCTATCACTGTGCTTTGAATGACATTGGTTCTCATATATGTGAGGCACAACTCTCAGTATAACCTGTTTACTTGCAGCCTTTGGATAACCAGAGTTCATCCTTGTAGTTTACTCTTACATCATGGATCATAAGGGAAGAATTCTCTGGTCAAGTGTGTCTGATTGTGTTGTTTGTCTGCAATAGCTCTCTACCTTCTGCCATGTCAAATGGGGAGTATTTGTTGCATATGCATGTCTGCATAAGTTGTTTGCCTAAGGGGGAGAATTGTTTTAATTGCTTCTGATATTGTGTTGCCCTCTTCTGCTGAACTATTTTGGGTGTCTCATATGACATCTCTAGATTATCAAAGTATTATTCTTCTGATATTGTTCTCTTTTTGATGAAGTCAAAGGGGGAGAATACTTTGACGAGTCTAGTCTGAATATACCATTTCTTTCATTCATGAGACTCATAGTGTTGCCATCATCAAAAAGGGGGAGATTGTTGTGTCCCTGTGGTTTTGATGATAGTAAACACTATAAGTCATCATTTGTTTGTGTCTGCATATGAATGTCTGATTGAGCATCTCGTGAGTGTTATTCCATTTGTGTCTGCATATGAATGCTTGATTGAGCATCTCGTGAGTGTTATTCCATTTGTGTCTGCATATGAATGCTTGGTTGAGCATCTCTTGAGTGGCATTCCATTAAACAGGCTGTGTGCATTTTCGGTGCATTTCATAACTTTGTTTCATTGTGCCCATCAGTCAATGGATGTCTAGACTCATGCATTTCATAACTATGCTCAGGCTAAGTCTGTACAGAGCCTTGTTCATCGTGTGCTAAGCATTTCCAAAGTCAATACATCGTGTTTCACTCACGTTCATCTTTGTTCAAAGTCTGTACAGCGTTTTGGCTAGAATGCAGCGTCTCATGTTAAGTCTGTACAGCATGCATCAGTGCATTAACAAGTCTATACATCTTGCATGCATCGTCTCTCAAGTCTGTACAGGGTCTGCCTAGAATGCATTCACTAAAGTCTATACATTTGTCTCTAAGGCAAAGTCTATACATCGCATGCATTGCACGCTGCAAGTCTGTACAGCCCAAGTCTGTACATCCGACCGTCTCATTCAGCGTCTCACTCTTGCAAGTCTATACATTGCTTCTAGCATGCACGGGTTCAAGTCTATACATTGCTTATCTTTACCTACGTTCAGACACCAAGTCTATACATTGCTCACAGCACACACTAAGTCTGCACATCGTCCCCTTGCTTCAAGTCTGTACATTGGCCAAGTCTACACATCGCCGTGTTCACTTGTTTCAAGTCTGTACATTGGTTCAGGCTTTCCAAGTCTGTACATTGGCCCTCAAGCTTTCCAAAGTCTGTACATTAGCCTTCAAGCTTTCAAAGTCTGTACATTGGCCTTCAAACTTTCCAAGCTTGTACACTGGCCTTCAAGCTTTCCAAGTCTGTACATTGGTTCAGGCTTTCCAAGTCTGTACATTAGCCTTCAAGCTTTCCAAGTCTATACATTGGCCAAGTGTCTTGTGCTTTGAAGCTTTATCAAGTCTATGCATTCGTTTATCAAAGTCTACACATTGCATCGTGTTTCAAGTCTATACATCACTGTGCATTCCTTGATTTCAAAGTCTGTACATTCTGGTTGCTTCATAGCAAGTCTGCACATCCCACTTGCACTAAGTCTGTACATGGTCCTGGCGCTCGCAAGTCTGTACATTGATTTGGCACTCGCAAAGTCTGTACACCGGCTTGGCACTCACAGAGTCTTGCTGCGTCTATGTGCTAGTCCATGCATTGTCAAGTCTATACAACGTCTCTTAGCGTCTTGTGCATTCAGCATAGAAAGTCTGTACATTCGTTGACAGGCTCATGCATAAACAGTAAGACAAAGTCTGTACATTCGGAGACAGCTTGTCTAAGCATCTCATGCATTCAATGTGCATACTTTCATTCTGTTTGTGCATCTCCTTCAGAAGTTTGTACAATCCTTTGAGCATTCAAGTCTGAACACTCTTCAGCAAGTCTGTACACACTTCAGCACTCAAAGACTGAACACTCTTCAGCAAGTCTGTACACTCTTCAGCACTCAAAGGCTGAACGTTCTTCAAGCTAAAGTCTGTACACTCCTTATTTCTAAGTCTATACATTCTATCCTTCACACTAAGTCTATACACGGTGGTCTTCAGTTACCCAGCAAGTCTGTACATCCTTCTGATTATTTTCTTATGAGTGTGTAACAGGTACTGTTCGTGAAGCCTATGAAGGGCACGTGATCCGAGGTTGGCACCTGGCACGTGATCCGAGGACAACGCCCTAATTATTGTTGCTATAAATACGAAGCCTCCTCCATCTGGAGAAGATCGATCAAGAGAAAAAGAGACCGATCGTGAAAAAAAGAGAAAAACATAGAGAAAGAGGGTGATCGAGATAAGAAGGAAAGAGCTGTAGAGAGGCAGAGAGCAGAAAAGAGATCGAGAGATCAAGCTAAAGAAGAAAAAGGGAAGAGAGAGCTTGCAGGAAGAGAGAGGTAGAGAGCTCGTGAAGAAGAAGAGAAGATTTGTTGTCTTCACTGGACTTTGGATCAGATCCAAACCAGTTTGCTCCTGCGAGACCTACTTTGTGCATTTCATTTTCCCAGCATCTGATCGATGTATTTTCCTTTTTGTTTTTGTTTACACTTCCGTTGTGTTTCTTCCGATCCTCTAGTGAGGTCGGGGTTCCTCCTGTGGTATCAGGAGAAGGGAGACTTGGAGTCTCCGGGTTGCTAGTGACTGGTGTCACTAGCGGTTTCCCTCTGGGTTTCAGAGGAAGGGAGATTTGTCTCTGGTTCTGGTCTTGTGGGTTGCAAGTCCAGGTGTTCCCTCCTGGTCTGGAGGAAGAGAGACTTTGTCTCTGGTTGCAAGTGGCTGGGAGTCACTTGTGTTTTCCCTCTGGTGTGGAGGAAGAGAGGTCCGTGACCTCTGGTTTGCAAGCGGCTGAGTGTCGCTTGTGGGTTCCCTCTTAGGTGGAGGAAGAGAGACCTCGGTCTCTGGTTTCTAGTGACTGGGTGTCACTAGGGTTGCCCTCCGATTTGGAGGAAGAGGGGAGGTTGTTCCCCTAGTCAAGCTGTTTGGTACCACTTGTTTGCAGACTGAGTCTGCTGTTCTAGCCTTGCTAGTGGAAGCCTCACTCCATCTTGGAGTGAGGGGTGGACGTAGGTCTGTGGACCGAACCACCTAAAAAATCATGGTGTTCACTTGTGGTTTGTTTTTCATTATCTGTTCTTTTCATTACTGAGCTCATTAGATGCTTGCTTAGGATCGTGTGAGGGTTAATAGAATTGTTGTCTTGCTTTGATCCTTCTAAGTACTCTCATTATATTTCTGCAATAGTTTTTAATTTCGCATATCTGAGCGTTAGAGTTTTAATTAGGCAATATTTGAAGAGGGATACATTCACCCCCCCTCTGTATCCGGGCCTTGCACCCTATCAGTCTGGAAGTTCTTGCTATGTGTGAGGTGGTATTTAAACCAAGTCCTCCGCCTAGTACCATAGGTCAAAGTTGCACGAAGAGCAGTCTAAATGTTCATGAGCATAAGTCATAAAAATTCCATATATAAATTCCATTGCATCCATTGTTATTAGATTTCAGTCATACAGTGCATGGTGTCAGGGGAAGTTGTTTACCAAGGAAACAGTGTGATCATTGCATATATCACATGCTATCAGCTCACTGCACTTGCATTTACTGGTTAGAAGTGTCGACACCTTGAGTCGACATTAAATGACAAATGTTCTGTATTTTACTGATAAAACTCCTCAACCAGAACAGTCTAGTCATGCATATGATACATTCATGTGACTTTATTTACATACCTTGAGTGCTAGCTCATGCATACATTTAGGGGGAGCATTATTCATATTCTTGAAATTGCATCTGACCCATGCATCACATAACTGTCTATCTAGCTCACTTCTGTCGACTGAATTTCCCATCTTCAATTTGAACTGTTATATTGTTTAAAACCCTGTGATGAATGTGAAATGCAATACATCTCAGCTTCATGTTTCAACTGTTATCAGCCATTATCACTCATCCTATCCAATGGTATCTGTTGAATTGGCTGCTCCTTAAAATGATTCGGCCTTCCCTAAAAATTCAGAAAGATTTCTCTGTGCATATCATAATCATAAATCTGAAAATAACTTAAAGAGGAATCTTTTATTGTATAGGACTATGAATGTCTGAAGTTTTTTAGTCGGTTGAAGTTTCATGTATTTCTTGTGTTTGCATATGAACTTTTCTTGAAAATATCTGAGTTAGTCTTAATAAACTTTAACCAATTTCTTCTTCATGTTGTGTCTTTTAGACTCTTCTGAAATATGAAAACTTTTTTCTCATAACTCTTCTTGGCTGAGATGCTCAAAGTATGTATTGCTTGTAAACATATGAGAATCTGAAAATGTCTAAGGGTAAATCTAGTCAGAGCAATTTCTTTGGTCACTGAGAAACACATCTCACTCATCAAAGAAATGAGTTGAGGTATGTCATGAAGTGCCATAGTTAACTCTGCTTAAAACTTGATTGAAAAATCTGGCAGAGCAATGGCATGCACACTGAGAAACACATCTCACTCATCAAAGAAATGAGTTGCAGTGTGTCATGAAGTGTAAATGCTATCTATGTTCTTATGAGGCATGGCAGTTAGTCCTTCCAAGTGATTAGGGATATTGGCGTCTAAACAACGTATATCCTCTAGTTACAAGGATATACTAAACTTAATTGCTCCTAAACTCTAAAAATGATTGCAAAAGAAAAATTCTATAAAACCCTGATAGAAACATATGTCTTCTTATGTGTTTTACCTCAATACTATTGATTGCATCTCTTAAGGGAGTCTTTGAAATTAAGTGAGTAAGATAGAAGAAGGTTAAACAAGACTCTCAATGTGAAAGAATGGTTCATTTTTATTAAAAAAAACTGATCTCAGATATGAGTACAAAAAACAAATACACAAACCTTGCATACATCATATTCTAACTTGGCTGATTAATAAAGATTCATTCATAAGTCTCTATGATGAAAGAGTCTGAAATACCTGTCTAATCAGCTTTATGAAATTGATATCCCATTAAAAATCTTTCTCATTCACTCTGAATGCTTGCTTTCTCAAATTGGACTCCATTATTTCAGACCTAACTGTTGACTTCTTTATGTCATTGCTTTATCTGCCCATAATTATCCATGTGCTTCATTCCAATCATTGTCCGTCCAAGGGGGAGAATTTTTGCACTTCCCTGTGGTTCAATGATCATTCATTTCATTCCACCCCTCCTGCTCTATCATACAAGAGAGTATCTTGCCAGGGGGAGTTTTAGATGACAGTCACTCAGTTTGCATAATACCTTCAATATTCTCTCCTTCAATAGTCAATGATCATTCCATTTTTTTTGATGTTGTCAAAGGGGGAGAACTTTTGTGAGTCATTGAGTCATTTGTCACTCACTCTTGGTTAGTCATCATTTGCATCATCAATTGTAACTCTTGTCAGATGTTGCACACATGGTGTTTTACATGCTCATTTCTGACTGAGCTATTCTATGGTGAATGTTCATGAACTTTCATATGGTATTTCATAATCATCATGATGAATCTATTACAATGACTCATAATATTGTCATCATCAAAAAGGGGGAGATTGTTGTGTCCCCTGTGGTTCTGGAGTTTTGATGATGATAAATATTATGTCTCATTATGTTTACATGTACATCCTTGATGATATAATCCAGATGTATTATGAGAAAATGTCAGAATAGGTTTAAGAATGACTCACGGGTCATGAAAAGGAAGTCAACCCAAGTCAAAGTCAACTCATTGATAGGTAAGGTCAATGCACAGTCAGATCAGGTATTGTTCTGTTTAATCTCAGATCTGTGCATATGTTAATGCTTGTACAGAAATGTTGGTGCATGTGTTAAGTCCATGCACATAGAAGGTCAATGGCAGTATTCATTGTGTTAGAAAAGTCCAGGCATTTCACTGTTCACATGAACATATGAAGTCGGTGCTAGTTCCTGTAGCACTTCATGGAGGTCGATGCACGTCATCTTATCGAACACTTTGTGTGCATGTCATGCTAGTGTGCATAGCATTTTCATCAAGCAGCTTGTGAGCATGGTGCTTACTTTGCACTGGGCAGATAACATCGGTGCACTTCTTCGTCTTCTGTATCCAAGTCTGTGCATATCCCTGTAGCAACGCTATTAGGGTCGGTGCAACTTTTGCATTGGTACTAGTCTTTTGTACTTTGCATACATAGGTCCGTGCACTTTTGCACTTTGAGCATATACACGTCAGTGCATCCTTTGCCTCATTCAGGTCAGTGCACGTCTGTCAGCATACAATGTCTGTGCAAGTCACTGTAGAAGGGATACATAAGTCGGTGCATGTTTCTATGTCTAAGACATATACAGACATCCCTGCACATTACTGTGCTGCATCTGAAGGTCCGTGCAAGCCTATCTTTGAGCATATTGCTTCCCTGTCCGTTCTTAGGTCGGTGCATTTCTTCCCTCAAGCACATTTGAAGACGGTGCACGTTTTGCATCTCAGTGTTGTGTCTCATGTTGCGTCTCATGCACACCTAGGGTCAGTGCACGTTTGTGTTTCATATTTGCATCTCATGTTGCATCTCACGCACACCCAAAGTCTGTGCATATCCCTGTAGCAGTGCATTCAAAGTCAATGCATTTCAATGTTCACATGAACTTTCGTGTTTGCGTCTCGGTTAGCGTCTCATGCACTTATGCTCTTGTGTCTCTGTTAGCGTCTCATCCATTTGAGTCTCATATTGCATGAAGTCGGTGCAAGTTTTTAGTTTCATCATGACCACAGTCGGTGCAAGTTTCTGATTCATCATTTCATATATCAAAGGGATACAGTCGGTGCAAGTCGCCTGTTCATCTAATAGAAGGAACCTAGTTAAAAACAAAAAGGGGCACGTGAGCCCAGAAGGCAGAAGGCACGCAGCTGAGCTCCAAGAAAGGCCTCACACTTAATAAACCTTTTGTTCTACAGGAAATAATCTCGTTTGTAAATGAAAGGCACATGATCCAAGGAAAGGAACATTCTCGTCTAACACGTGGACCAATGGGGTTTCATTAGGGTTCTTTTGCCTCATCCTTACGGAGCTCCTGCTCCTATATAAGAATACCCAACCCTTCGAAGAAGGGTGCTAAAAAAGATGCCGCCAGAAGAAAAGAAAAGAGATCCAGCAGCAGTAGCAGAAGAAGAAGAAGAAGAGAGGTAGTCAGTGAGTGAAGAAGAAGCTGAGAGCCAGAGTGAGAGAGAAGAAAATCGTGAGAAGCAGAAAGAGTGTGCAGCCAGTGCATCCTGAAGATCTGATCATGAATTGACTCATAGATAAAATCCACAGTCATTGTGCTCCTCGGAGCTATATCTATTTTTGGTTCTCTTGTTTGTTTTTCGTTTGTTCTTTTCATACTCTCAGTGCTTTCCGTTTCCCTTGTTTGGGATCGAGGTTCCTCCTGTGGTCTCAGGAGAAGGGAGACTTGTTCTCTGATTTGCAAGTGGCTGGGTGTCACTTGTGGGTTCCCTCTGGTGTGGAGGAAGAGAGGTCCGTGACCTCTGGTTTGCAAGTGACTGGGTGTCACTTGTAGTTCCCTCTAGGTTTCAGAGGAAGAGAGACTTGGCTCTCCGGTTGTGAGTGAATGGGCGTCATTCACGGTTTTCCCCTCCGGGTTGGAGGAAGAGAGGAGTGTGTTCCTCTGAGTCAAGCTGTTAGGCAGCATCTGTTGCAGACTGAGTCTGCGGTTCTTGTTTTTACAAGGGAAGCCTCACTCCGGTTTGGGGTGAGGGGTGGACGTAGGCAGACTGTGGTCTAACCGAACCACCTAAAAATATCTTGTCCATCGTGATTTGCCTTGCGTACATTTCCATATCTTCTATCCCCCTTCTCAGGTTGTTTGAGCGTTCTATATCAGAAGCTTTTTTGCGTGATTTGGTTTCGACTGAGTGCTTAATAGAAACATATGCTTCGTCCCTTGAGCGAATTTGTGAGTTGAGTCTGCGCGATTCCTTGGGTTATCTATCTTCAGCATTTTCAGTTTCCTGAGTAAGAGAGCTCAGTGGTCTCAGTAGACTTCATTGAGTGTAGGCAAATGTTTTATTCCGTAATAGTTTTTGAACGGAGATTCATTCACCCCCCCTCTGAATCCGTGCCTTGCACCCCAACAGGTAGGAGGGCTTGTCAAATTTGGAGGGAAAAATAGAGGTAGAATAATCGGTTCAAGAACAATTGGTAAGATCCCTTCAAACATTATTGAAAAGGTTCTTTTAGTTGAAGGTCTCAAACATAATTTGCTTAGCATCAGTTAGTTGTGTGACAAAGGTCACAAAGTCATTTTTGATAATCATGTTTGCAAAATTCTTGAATCAAATTCTGACCAAGTTAAATTTGTAGGACATATAGTGAATAATGTCTACATAGTAGACTTGATTGATTCATCTACATCAAATCTCTACTTGGCTGCTAGTTTAGAAAATAATGCTTTTAATTGGCATAGGAGACTGGGACATGCTAGTTATAGCACTCTAAACAAACTGGTTAAGCATGATCTTGTGAGAGGCCTGCCCAAAATAAAATTTTCAGAAAATTTTAAAATGTGTGATGCATGTGCTATGGGTAAACAAACTAGAACATCATTTTAACTTAGGACAAAACCCCTATCCTCTAAACCTTTGGAATTTTTGCACATTGATCTTTTTGGACCATCTCGTTCACTGAGCTTCAATGGTAAGAGATTTGGATTTGTGATTGTTGATGACTTTACCCGTTTTGCATGGATTTTCTTTCTTGCCCATAAAAATGATGCATTCCATAAATTCAAACTATTTTTCAATAAAATAAAGCAAGTGAGTAAGCCTAAGATATGCATAATCCAAACTGATCATGGAGGAGACTTTGAGAATTTTATGTTTTCTGATCTATGTAATAGTGAAGGACTGACTCACAGGTTTTCTTCTCCCAGAACTCTAGAGCAGAATGGCATAGTGGAAAGAAGAAATCGAACCATTGTTGAAATGGCCAGAACCATGCTTGTGGAGAGTCAGCTACCTAGAAGGTTTTGGGCAGAGGCGGCCAACACTGCAAGCTATACTATCAATAGGGCCATGGAAAGACTCATCCATAAGAAAACCCTCTATGAGCTTTTAAAAGGTAAGAAGCCAAATGTGGCTTACTTTAGGATTTTCGGTTCTAAATGCTTCATTCACAATAACAATAAAAAGGACCTTGATACGTTTGAAGCCAAGAGTAGCCCAGGAATTTTTCTAGGATATTCTGAAACATCTAGGGCATACAGGATTTTCAATATAACTGATCAAACTGTAGAGGAGTCTCCTCATGTTGTTTTTAATGAAACCATCAATTTTGCTAACTTAGATGATGATGACAAGAATTCAAGACATGATGGAGAGTTTCTGGAGTAAAAATTGAATGAAGAATCAAAGGCACCTGAACCTGCTACACAACATGAACCAGTTCAAGGTGAGTCAGCCGAGCAAGGTGAGTCTTCAACAAATCTCATATTTCTAAAAGCACACATAGGTAATTTGCAAGAACCCCCTAGGACTAAGTCTTATCATCAGGCTGTAAATAATGAGGATTTGATTGCACTAGTGTCCCAAATTGAACCCAAAATAGTAAAGGAAGCTTTAAATGATGAATCTTGGGTAAATGCAATGAATGAAGAATTAGGTCAGTTTGAAAGAAATAAAGTCTAGAATCTTGTTCCAAGACTTGAAAATGTGTCAGTCATAGGAACCAAGTGGGTCTTTAGGAACAAAATAAATGAAGATGGTGTCATCTCTAGAAATAAGGCAAGGTTGGTAGCCAAAGGCTACTGTCAAGAGTTTGGGGTGGACTTTGATGAGTCCTATGTCCCAGTGGCTAGGATGGAAGCAATTAGAATATTGCTAGCTTTTGCTTGCTCTAAAATTATTAAACTTCATCATATGGATGTTAAAAGTGCATTCTTAAATGGGTATATAAAAGAGAAAGTTTATGTTGAGCAACCCCCTAGATGTGAACTGTCTGTACAACCTAACCATGTGTTCAGGTTAAATAAGGCACTGTATGGCTTGAAGCAGGCTCCTTGGGCCTGGTATGACATATTAACTGAATTCTTGATCAGCCATGGGTACCGTCGAGGTAAGGTGGATCAAACACTTTTCACCAAGAATCTGTGTGACCACCTAATTATAGTTTAGGTATATGTGGATGACATTGTATTTGGTTCAACATGTCCTGAACTGTATAATGAGTTTGATGGTCTGATGTCAAGTGAGTTTTAAATGAGCCTGGTAGGAGAGCTAAAAAAAAATTTTGGATTACAGGTTCAACAGTTGAAAGACAGATGCTTCATCAGCCAGACAAAGTACACCATGGAGATTCTCAAAATATTTGGCATGGACAAGGTGAAACACATAGCCACTCCAATGGGTACAAACACTTTATCAGATGCTGATTTGTTAGGTAAAGAAGTGGATGCAAAATTATATCAAGGTATGATTGGTTCTCTCTTATACTTAACTGCCTCAAGACCTGACATACAATTTAGTGTGTGTATGTGCGTTAGATTTCAGTCTAGACCCACTGAATTGCATTTAGGTGTTGTTAAAAGAATTTTCAGATACATCTATGGCATATACAATTTGGGTCTTTGGTATCCTGCTGCACACACTTTAGATCTAATCTCATTCACTGATGCAGACTATGCTGGCTGCAAATTAGATAGGAAAGCACTAGTGGCTTCTGCCAATTCTTAGGTGGATGCTTAGTCTCTTGAGCCTCCAAGAAGCATCACTATGTAGCCCTCTTCTCTACTGAAGCTGAATATGTAGCAGCAGGGAGTTGTGGTACACAGGTTATTTGGATTAGGCACCAGCTCAAGGACTACAAAGTAGACCTTGGCTGCACACCCATTTACTGTGACAACACCAGTGCCATAAACCTATCTAAAAATCCTGTACTGCACTCATGCACCAAACACATAGAGATTAGGCATCATTTCATAAGAGATGAAGTGTCAAAAGGAAACTTTGAATTAATCCATGTAGGCACAGCACAGCAAGTTGCAGACATTTTCTTTTTTTTTTCAAGCACAAAGTCATCTAGTGGCCGAAGGGAGAGTGCACCCCCATTCCAGAGGAAGGGAATGTTCTCACTCCACCAAACAAACCACTAAATGCTGATTTTATTGCTTTTGTATAGAACATGTACAATTCATTAGAGGCTGGAGAGACCAAGTCTCTAGTACAATGAAGCTGAAAAAAGCCTATACAAAACTCCTACGAAAATTAGGAACAGAAGAGGCATCCGCTAAAGCATAAGCTTTGGCTAGGATGGGCAGATCTTTAAAAGAGTGGAACTCCTTATTGTGACCGATGAAGATAGCATGGTTAGCAAGAGCATCAGCAACCTGGTTGATTTCTCTGTAGGTGTGAATGATGGGGCAACCACACATATAGAAGGCTTGTTGAATTTCTGCCCACCATGGAAGAAGAGACCAAGGGGGATCCTTCTTATTGGATAACAAATCAACCATTACCATGGAATCCGTATATATGATTGACAATGGAATAGAATGCAGTCTGGCAAGGCGCAGGCCATCCAAAAGGGCTCTTCCTTCAGCAATCATATTTGAGCCATTACCGTAAAAATAGGAGAAACTCAACAAAACTTGACCATGGGGATTTCAGATGCAGCCACCACCTCTAGTAGGCCCTGGATTACCCTTACAAGCCCCATCGACATTGAGAGAGTAGTTAAGAGAGGGGGGTTTCCATCTAATAATAGAAGTTGCCGGCCTTTTGATGTTAACATCAATACCAAATTCATGAATCGAGTTCCAGTAATCAAAACTAATACCATGTCTGAAATTGGTTTGCTGCACAATTTGTTTAATCTCCAAAAGAATATTATCAGCCACCCTTAGGATATTGGAAGAACAACCTTCATACCTGACCAAGCATCGGTATTTCCATGTCTCCCAAGATATCAAAATCACCACCAGAAGAGCTATAAAGCCTTTAGGGGAAGTAATATGGATGTCTGTGATGAATTGTTCTAGCCACGAGCAGAAGTTTGATGAATCCGGTTTAGAGTCAGCTAAGAGAGACCCAAACTTATTCCAAAGAAAGACAGCATGTTCACTTTTCAGAAATAAATGGTCTTCATCTTCTTTATTCTTAGAGGATTGACAACAGGAGCAGCAAGATGCCAAATGTACACCACTTGATTGTACTCTGCTGTCAACTGGGACCGCCTGCTGTATGAGCTTCCAACAGAATAAAGCAGCCCTCGGAGGAAACTTGGTATTCAACAGCTTGCTGAAACCTGAACTGCTCTGCTGTATCATTTGCCCCTTTATAAACTTGTATGTGGATTTGATGCTGAACTTTCCAGAATTTGATAAGGACCAGATGGGGATATCCCTACCATTCTGTAGAATAATATTCTGAAGGACCCACCGAGTCTGATGATCAGTTATATGACTCCAAGCATTGTGTTGTAAATCTATTAAAACAGCCCTTACAGAGCAGTCCTCAAGAATAGATTGAAAAGGAGCCTGGTCAGATAAAGCTTTATGTTTATACCAAGTATCTTTAAAAAAATTAATAGATGAACCATCTTTAATGATCATCCGAAGACCAGTAAGTAGAATAGTTTTAGCCTTTACAAAGTCTCTAGTTCTAATCCCAGCTGGATATGGAGAGGTGCAGTCAGAAATATGGCAGCCTTGCAAATATTTACACCTAACAAACCGAGCCCAAAGAGAATTATTGAACAGTGAAATCCACAGGAGTTTAACTTGGCAACAAATCTGAATATCAGCAAGACTTCTAATTCCCAGACCGCCACTAGCAATAGGATTGCATATTCTGTCCCATGATACCCAATGCTTCCTATGTGAAGTGTCGACACCTTGCCAAAAAAAATTAGCACACATTTTGCCAATCTGTCTCTGGATGGTGCAAGGAACTGAAACAGCACTAGCTGAGTATATTGCCAGCGATGACAACACAGAGCGAATGAGGACAGCCCTACCAGCCTGTGATAAAAGTTTACTCTGCCATCCTGCTAGTCTGGAGTTAACTTTATCCAGGAGATATTTGAAATGTGTAACCTTGGTTTTTCCTTTGAACAAGGGGATACCCAAGTAAGTGATGGTATTAGTTCTGTGTTGGTACCCAGTAAGTTGCTTTAATTTGTTTATAGATGAGACTGGCATATTTGTTTATAGTTGCAGACATTTTCACTATGCCCTTGGATAATGATTAGTTTTCTACTTTAAGAAGAGAATTAGGCATTTTCAGACCCCCTTGATTTCTGATTTCCATCAACTACTCTTGAGGCTGTTGCATGCCTCGATGCACTGAGCCGATGCCTCAACCTAATTGTTCAATCTTCTTCACTTCCAACTCTATCGTTTGTCTCTGCGTCGATGCATTCATCTAACAGGTCGACGCATCTGTGCATGCTTTGTTCCTTATCATCCTCCCCTCTTGCTCATTTAATCTTGGTATATAAAAATGGTGTTAGGAGAAGGGCATCTGATGTCTGGAAACCTCCACTATGCGTGACATGGTTTCTGAACCACAATTCTCTACCAATTACCAAGGCAAAATAATTTCATTGAGTCAGGGAGATATTTTTTGCTTGCTACTGTCTAAATTCCTATTGATGCATGGAGTCTTAGTGTGAGGGGGAGTTGTCTAGTTTCAAGTATGTCAGACTACTGTGATTATTTAGATTCCTATGCAGTCTGTTCACAGATCCAGAATCATAGAAAACTCTTAAAAGCCTTAAATCTGTCAACTTAATGATTAGCCAGGAAGTTTCAATCTTATGATCTCGAAGAGAACAAACTGAATGTTTCTGAAGAATATTTTCTTACAAGAACAATGAATCAAGATCAATATTGGAGTATAATGCCCTGAATTTCTTCTAAAAAACTTGAACCTTGAACTCATGGATTCCAATCAAGTAGGAAATTTGTACATGAAGTATTGTCTTCAAACATCCCACCATTCTAAAATTAAAGGGGTAAATTCTTCTCAGAGCAATGATTTGGTTCACTGAGAAACCAACTTTTTCACCGTGAAGTGGAAGCAAAGTTGTGTCATGAAGTGTTAGATTAACTCTAATTAAAAAGGCATAGTCCATGAAATCATGGCAGAGCAATAGCATAGGAGGTTGAGTAACTGAGTCACTTCACCTAAGACATGTTGCGCCTCATGTAAAAAGATCTTTTCATTTGCTAACTCTGTTCTCAAAAAAAGAGGCATTCAGGTTACCACACTGAGTAACTTGGGATTCCTGCATCTAACCAATGTGTCTCCTCATGAAGAAAAGTGTAGGTCCAACCTTGTTGCTCATTGAAAATGAAAAAACTGTCAAAAATATGTTGAAAAACCCCAACTCACTAAAACTTTGTATGGTTGTTTGTCCCCAATACTGTTGGAAACTTGGCTACTTGAAAAATCTATTCATGTTCAGCTAGTATAGATTTTAGACAGACTATTCTAGGCATTGATATGACAAGTTGATTTAACCACATTATTCATGTATGAAGATAATCTTCAAACTCCTCATGTACAATCTCGCAATGTCATCAGTGTGAAACATCTAAGCAAAATATTTCAGTTGGCTTCTTTATACTATTAAGAGACAAGTCTGATAATTCCAAAATCTGACTATCTCAAGGACCTCTTGATCCTTTGGTATGTCCTCCTATCCCCACATTCGTCCTCTATTTTCGATGATGTCAAAATGGGAGAGAAAAACTAGGAACAAGAAAGAGAAAAAGGGAGAGAACAACAAAGGGGGAGTGAACACAAAAAAGAATGTGTGTAGTTTGAAGAGTGAGAGTAACTTGCATGGTGATTTAGGTCTAAGGGGGAGTAGTAAAGTTGGATGGTTTAGAATTAGAACTGTTTGTCCATCAGTCCATCTCTAGCATCTCCATCACTTCTCTATCATTGCCATTTTCTCAGAAAAATAAATCTTTCCATTTAATAAAATATTTCATGGTTAATTAGATGTATTGCCATCATCAAAAAAGGGGAGAATGTTGAATTCTATGTTTTGATGATGTCAATATAATATGTTTTCCTTGGTACTGACACTAAATTTATCCATGTAGAAAATCTAAGTCAGAATAATCCAAGGAAAGAATCTCAAAGAGCATGGATTAGTTGATATGATGAGTCGAGGACAGATGCATCGACACATCTAGCGAATACCTCGATGCAGTCAAATCACCGAAGCAACTTCAGCATTATTCATCAACGCAACCAATAAATATAGAGCAGATGCATCGACGCATCAAGCAGATGTCTCGGTGCACTCACAACTTGAGAAGAGAGTTACAGAACTGCGTTGCTGTAATCAAAGGGATGACTCGACACATCAAGAGTTCACATGAAGGACTATCAATTCAGAATATGGAGTCCATCAGATAGGTTGATGCACCCAGCAAATGCATCAACGCAACAAGATGCTACACAAAGATTCAAGCACGATGTTGAAGCCTCTTGCCCCGACACACTAAGAAGAAGGACTGTCAGAGTACATATGAAGTCTACGCATCATGACGATGCACCGACGCATCAAGGCAGGTTGTGTGCCTTCAAAAGGAACTACACCAATGCATCAGGGTGATGCACTGAAGCACCAGTCAAGGCTAAGATTCTAAAAGGCAACCAAGTCAAAGCATCATGATCATGCATCAATGCATCAAGCCACAAGCCATGTCTAAGATCAAAGCCAAGATCAAATGTTCTGACATATCTACTTTCAACACAGAATGTCTGTACTCCATGCCTCGACCTGTCTAACATGAGCCTTATTCCACATCTATGTAAGGATTATTTTATGACAGATTTAGAGTGATTAAAGTCTCATTTGACATGTTAAAGGTTCAACATGATATATGGAGCATCAGTGAAGGGCAATTAAGGAAAACTTGGACCGCAAAGAAGAATCTACCTCAGGCACGTGGTCACTCTATAAAGGAACACGTGGCGATCGTACTAAGAAAGATTTTGTGCGAAAACTCTCAGCACACGTGGTTGTCCTCTGGAAATTCTGATAGCTATCAGAATATTCTTTATCCACATGGACGAATCAGCTTTTGGTTGATGATCTGGATCGCGGAGAGAAGGACGACGTCACCTTGTTCTATAAATCTGAGCACTCTCGTTCAGAAGAAAAGTGTTGGAAGAATTACAGAGAAAACACCACTATCTGAGAATCCTTCTGAGAGAAAGAAAAAGAGAGAATTCCACAGAGAGAGGGAGAGAAGTTCGTCCAGTCGGTTTCATCACGAATTTTCTTCGATCTGAAGCTACATTGCCTTCGTCTCTATTTTGATCGAAGTGTTTAAATCGAAGTTTCCATTTTTTTGTTTTCTTCTTCTGATTCAGTTCTATGATTTCATTTTTGTAGTTCCCTCTGAGTAACATCAGAGGAAGGGGAGTCTAACTCTATGTACCCTCTGTAAGCTCAGAGGAAGAGAGGTCCGTGACCTCTGGTTGGGTGAATTACTGGGAGCAATTCACTGGGTTCCCTCTTGGTTAAAAGGAAGGGAGGTTGATCCTTCAGGTTTCCTCCTAGGTTGCAGGAGAAGCAAGGAGCGTGTTCCTTGGGGAAGCTGTATGATAGCCGTTGTTGCAGACTAATTCTGTTGTGATTGTTGCTTGTTTAAGCAGGGAACCTCACTCAGTTCGAGTGGAGGAGTGGACGTAGGCAGACTATGGGTCTGGCCGAACCACTATAAAAACCGCGTGTCCTCTATCTGATGGTTTGCATCTTTGAATGTCCTATCTAAATTTACATAGCTCATTCCGCTGGTTAGGTGACGCCTATCTGGAAGGCTGCCTCTTGCGTGAGGAGATCTACTAATCAAACCTTCGCCAAGTACCAGTGACCACGTTTATAGGCGCATTCGGGTGCTGAGAGCGTTTGCTCTTGCTATCTCTTTGGTCATCTAGTTTAGTTCATTATTTTTGCATTTGCACTCTAACTATCTGATTGGGGGTCAATCCTGCGCGTATGGTCTATCTAGTGTTGCTGTTGCTTATTTGCTTTTAAGTATCATGTGTTTTATTGTTTGCTCAAAATTTAGAGACAGGCATATTCATCCCCCCTTCTATATATATCTTTCTACTTATCAAACCACACACAGTTGTGAACTATGTGCAACCACCTTGCATGCGCCGAGTATAACAAGGCAAAGACTGAAGCTAGAATGAAAAAGGAAAAGATAACAAAGATGAAAAACAAAATGTTGAACTGAACAACACAATGAACAAACCAAAGACACGAATATGATGCAGCTTCCATTGGAAGCACTTTGAATGTGATCTCTAAAACTGAGCTTCGCTTCACGGCAGAACTCCTTTCTTCTCACTCTTACTACTGAACTAGGTGGCTTCTCTCTCTATCTTTTTCTTCTTCTCTTTCTCCTCTTTTCTCTCTTCTTTACTCTTGTGTCTCACTAGAACGAGCTCACAGATGACACACTCTTATCTTCTAGATTTCGCTATCTTCAAGTGGCTGCTTTCTTCTTCTTCTTCTCTTCTGCTGCTCTCTCTTCTAATTTCCCAGCTTCTTCTATTTTCATCTACTTCAGCTAATTTCCCCTACTCCTTCAGCTGCTTCTCTTCCCGCTCAGCTCTCTTCTTTGAAGACCAGAGGCTTCGTTATATAGAGCAGTCGAATATTTTGAAAAGCTCTGAAAAATGAATCCCACCATTTTTATTTTTCCCAACATATCCTTCATTCTTCAGGCTCCAGGTCAGATACCTTGTATCAAGTGCCAAGGTGTCCTGGGATTGTGTGCCAGATGATCTCTGATCGAAACCAGTTGATTTCCTTATGTTTTTCATGTTGCTAGCCATTTTTCAGCCTTGACGACCTATTATTCTCCCTTAATGGCTATTTGTCAGCCGTATCACCTATTTTTCACCTTTATCGTTGGGAGCTGTCGCCTTAGCTCTGTTGCGTTAGCCTTGAGCCATCGCCTTTAGCCATTTGTCACTGCTAGCACTCATTTGTCACCTTTGAGCGCTATTTGTCACCACTAGCTGTCTATTTGTTAGCCTTACTCACCTATTTGTTGACGTTGTGACCCATTTGTCACCCTTAGCAGCCATTTGTCACCCTTGCTCAGTCATTTGTCACTGATATTGTTCATTTGTCTCCCTTGACTACTTCAGCTGACAAAGACTTCTGGCAAACTCTTGCGTTGACTCCAAGGTCTGACTGTGTTAACTCCAAGTTATGTTGACTAATCCACGTGGGCTATCTTTCTGTTGACTCTAGGCTTGGCTTGATTGCGTTGACTCTGGGGCTTGGAAACTGAGCCTTGTTTGGCTTCTTGCTTTTGCTGGCATGTTGAACTGCTAGAGCCTTATGGCGTCGACTCCATTTCCATTTGACGTCGACTCCACTTGACATTTTTAACTTCTCAGCCCTTGTCCTCCCGTGCCAAGATATTTATCACCACCATCGACTTATTTTTCACCCTTATTCCTCATTTGTCACCCTTGTGAAGTTATTTGTTACCCCTATTCGCTTCAGCTGGCGAAGGCTTCTGGCTGAGCTCGAGTCGACTCTATTAACTTCTAGAATCGACTCCAAACCATATTTTTTGCTGAATCGATAGAAGGTTTGTAAACTGGAGTCGGCTCCAACCTCAACTCCTCTTCTTGAAATCTTCTTCTTCTATCAAAGTCATCAAATGTGGACAACTTAGAACTAAATGACTCCATGCTGGTTGCTATTGTGCTGCTGGAACTTTTCTTTAGCCTGTTCTTCAAACACACACAGCCTGTTATGCTGCTGTAACTTTTCATTACCATGTTCTTCAAACACACATAGTACACATAGCGTTAAGGCATCAAGACATTATCAAGCACATATCAAAATCATAATATCAAGGTCATGACATCATAAATGAATCATAGTATTTGACATCTTCAAAATCACAGGGCACAACATTCTCCCCCTTTTTGATGGTGGTAAAACTATGAGTCATTATGATCAAAACACTATGATATTATCATATTAATTCGCACATATAGAGCATTAGAGACTCATCAACTCTCTTCAACTCTCTCCCCCAAGCTCTCAACTCTCTCCCCCTTTGTAGAATTGTAATACCCCGTCAAAATTATGGAAAATAAAGCTCATTATAAATTTAATACACCCCAATAAAACCTCCAAAATACATTACTAGAGCCCAAAGCAAAGAAAAAAGGCCTTATAAAGATTAATGAGCTAAAAGCCCCAAAAAGGGGATACAACTAATTCACAAAGATGGGCCCAAAATGGGTTTTCATTGAAATAGGCTATATATCCAAATATATATATATACAAGAGGGCCTTTGGGTTTAGCAGAACCCTTGCTTTCCACGATCGAAACTTGCATGGGATGAGGTTTACGGCTTCATGCGATTAACAGGGAGGCGGCTGCAGTTGTGGCAAGAAGGATTAACATGGGGAAGTTACAACCTAGTAGGATTATTACGTGGAAGCTTGATTTCCATTAGGATTTTGCCCACGTCTTTTTGGTCTCTCTCCCTATAAAAAAAACCATTGTCGAAGCAGAAGCATCCTTTGCTACTACACGAGACCCCCTACGTCGTCTTCCTCCTACTGTCGAAGGCGCTGCTTCCTCTTCTTCCTGTCGATGTTGCATCTTCTACTTCTATTGTTGTCGTTTGCAAGCGTGAAGGCAGGAGCATCTCCTTCCTTCATTGCTATTCATGTGCTACTACTTCTACAGTTACTGTAGTTGCTACTGTTCCTCTTCCCTATCTCCATTCATCTTCGTGGTCAAGGTAGATTATCTCAAGAATCAAAGCACGTACAAGACCATAGTAAATATCATTACGTGATTAAAATCCCCACTTCCTATTACGATTATATGATCCTGTTCTTCAGTTTTACATAGACTACACTTTACTATTTCATATAAAAATAGTGACTAGTGCAATGGCCGGTTATTAATGTACGACCGTGTAGAAGGCTGCCAATTCTTGAATTGGCGACAGTCTTCAGGCCGCTAATTAATGAGTGACCATCTTCTGGACGCTATTTCCTTTAGAGTAATTAATAAATAGCACATGTTTAAATTTTAATAACTATGAAACCTCGTGTTAATATTTCTGCATGAGTGTGATTCTAGGGTTTCCATATTTTTCTTTACCTTTCCATGTATCTAGTTTCATAAAATTCCTGGTAAACATCATTATGCTACTGTTCATGCTACTTTGAAAGAAATGAATAGTGTTTTGTGCCTAGAAATGTATCTACCTGATGCCCTATGATCTGTACAAATAAAGATTTGGTGTCTATTTGAACAGTCACCTATTTTGGAAATAGTGCCTCTGTATAGAGGCGATGATTCCTGTTAATTTGATAAAAATGAAAAAAATTAGAAAAATCAAGAATTGACGTCCATCCCTTGGATGCTCTTTAAAGATATGGCGCCTTCTCGAAAGGTCACCAAGTTATTTTGATATTATTGAAATTTGAAAAATTATTGATTTAGCGACTTTGTGAACATATGCTAATTCTATATATAACAACTTTTTGAATGGACGCTATTTCTTGCTCTCACATGTTTTATCGGGTTTTTGACCCATATCGCGAGTCTTTTGGCACTCTTATCTCAAGTCCGAAGATAGAGTACCTGTTTCACATTGTTTCACACTTACACACTATTTCTTGGAGATTGAGAGACCCTCTGTCGGATATTCCTTCCCCCAGACCAAAATGTCTTTCTCTAAGGCCTCCGCTAGCCTTGGATTCCCTCAAGACAGTCGAGCGGGTTGTACCCTCAAAACTCTGGAATCTCTGATTGTCAGGTCACTCTGAAGAAACATGACTCCCTAGCCATCACGGAGCGTTGTTTACGGTGTTTTGTGACAGTCTATCTTTGTCTGGAATTGGCGACCAGACAGTGGATGGCAATTGAATTAATGACCACTTGATGTGATGCTATTTCCTCGTGCCTGTACTGTTCACAGAATTGAGGGCCACCGCAGTGGGCGTAGATTCTATAATTGACGACGGTCTGAGTGGACGCCAATTACCCAGCTTCATGAATGTCTTGGTTTTATGGGACTTGTCGTTATGTCATCATTACTCAAAGTTCTGTCCTTGAAATCTCTGTTCTGTGAAATCTACCTTATTATCCTACAATGGCTTGTTCCTTTGGAATTATATTGGCTATAAACTATAGTGGATGTCTAAATATTTACATGATTCAATGCTTGACGTTAATGGGACCCAGTCTAGTCTTGGGAGGAGCACCCGAAAGTACTTGTGCCCATGGGAGCTATATTGACCACGGTGTGGCATTGCACCGGAGTGCATGACTTGCTTGATTTTGACATTCCACGATCTCGTGTTTGACTTGACATGATATTTACATGACGTGACTTGCGTGGCCCAGAATGGGTATTTACTTGCTTGAAATGAAATAACCAATTCTCATGACATGACTTGAAAATTACATGCTTGATATTTCTTGGTACTTTACATGACATCTTGAAACTTACTAGTTCCTATTATCACCTCTTGATATTCCTTCTCAACATGATTATGCGTTCATGCTTAGCTATACTTGCATTACATGTAACTTGTAATTTACTTAAAGCAAGCTTGTTCTTGATATGTAATCCCTACTGAGCATTCGCTCACCTAGTATTTTCCCCTATTTTGTAGGTAATTCCAATAGCGAGACTCATTTGGACGGGGATGACCAAGAGTGATGAGCGTAGAAGTCGTCCGAGATGTCTACATCGAGTCTTTTTACACTTTCTTGAGTCGATTATTGTATTTTTCTCCTTATTGAGTTAGAGTGTCATAAAAGTAGTTTTCTTTTGAAGAAATTATGTAATAAAGATAGTTGGAAGTTATTAATGAATAAATACTTTGGTTATGTCTTATCTTTTGTGCACTGTATCTATGTGTCGAATTTCCTCATGCTCTGGTTGACATGATTGATATAAACTCATCACGCATACCAGGTTCCTTCCGCGCTCTCAGCGTGATAGTTTTTGTTGTATCAGAGCCTAGGTTTTTCAAATTACCTAAGTTACCAAAGTCCAAGGATAGGTTTCGTTTCCTTTACCCGGTGAGATGGGTAGATCCATGGGTTAAGTCAATATAGGGCATTAACACCTTATGGTTTAATATTAATTAGATTTAAATTCTTTATATCTTGGCCGCCGAACGAGCCTAGTGGCGAGACATGCAAAGGACCGTCCAAGGTCTCACCCAAGCAGTGCAACAAGTGGCGCGAGGGTGTATGAACCGTGGACCTTGAGATCTCCACCGAAGTTTCCAAAATATGAATCCACCTAAGTTCATCGGCTCTTCTGACCTAGATGACGCCGAGAATTGGATGAAGGAGATGAAACGTATATTCCGTGTGATACAATGCACGAATGGAGAGAAGGTGCTACTGGATACATTCCAACTAGAGCGGGACGCTGGGTTTTGGTGGGAATCAGTGGAAGCCACCTTGCCACACAACCACATCATGTGGGGTGAGTTTGTGGAGTACTTTAATAACAAATACTTTTCGGACTGTATACAAGAGAAAAAGGCCGTAGAATTTACCGCGTTAAAATGAAGGAGTTTATCAGTGGTCAAGTATCAGGCCCAATTTTCCAGGCTGTCAAGGTATGCTCAACATCTGGTGAGTACGGAGAAGATGAAGGCCCGAAGGTTTCTTAACGGGCTTCGACCACAATACATCACACAACTAGTGCCAATGGACATACAAGTCTACTCGGAGATGGTAAGACGAGCCCAATTACTTGAAGATGCCACGGAATTGTCCGACAAGATCCGTGGACGAGACAAGAAAGAACAAGTCACTAGTTCGGGAACGTTCAAACCCTCCTTTAACACAAAGAGGTCCAATAATGGGGGAGATTCCTCCAAAGAAAAGAAATTCAAGAAGAATGACAAGCCTTTCTCTATCACTACCACACCATCTAAGGACGTATGTAAACATTGCGACATGACCGGACATAAGGCCGAGGAGTGCTGGCGAAGGTTGGGAGCTTGTCTCCGATGCGGGAGCCGCGATCACCGGATTCCCGATTGTCCCTTATTAAATGAACAAGCCAACAACGAGAAGCACCCGGCAAAGAAGCAAGGCCATCTCCAAGCTCTCCAAGAGGCGGAGAATAGTGAAGGTGGACTCTGTTGACACCCGTTTTATGACCAATGAGTTGGGTCATCTCCTTATTTATTTTTATGATGTTCCGAGTTATTCACCACTTATTGGGCTATTTTTGGTCATTTTTGGGCCTAATTTTATGGGTCACTCTCCTTGGTTGGACCTAGCTCCATTGATTTCTTGTCACTTCACCTTATTGGGCCTAGATTGTTGGATTAAGTGGATGGTCAAACTAGAGGGGGAGGGGGTGAATAAGTTGACCCTTTGAAATCTTTTACGAAAAATCACAATCAACTTTTAAGAACCAGAATACTATTTCAAAATTCAGTAAACAGACGGTGTGAAGATCGAACCTAATCAATCATCTAGCGTCACACACAAATTGCAAGAGACAGCAAACCACAAGAGAACATAGATTTTTATGGTGGTTCGGTCTCCCTGTGGAGACCTATGTCCACCCCTCACTAAATCAGTGAGGATCCCTGCTGAGCCTTACAGCTTTGCTAAATCGAGGAACAATCCCCTCAACACTGCTGACCACTACAGCTTGGTTGACAAGAGGAACATATCCTCTTCACCAGATACCCACTGACAAACAGCTTGAGGGCATACAAGCCCAGACCCCTTGACCCAAGCACACTCCGCTGGATCAAAATCCCCTCCCTCTACTCAACTAGTACAAGGGAGAATTACAGTAGTAAAGTTCAAACTGAAATGAAAAACAATAGACGAAATCACTTGAAAATGGAAGAAGGGGCCTCAAATATATGATGGTGCTGATTCACAAATCTCGAACGTAGAGATCAGAGAGGAATGGCTTCGTCGATCAGCTGGCCTTCTCCTTCTGGATGGTAGATAATTATGCAATGATCAACTGCCACTGGGCTTCCTCTGATCTTCAATGGATGCAACAGCACGCACTCAGCAAGCCGATGATGCAGACCTTCTTCTGCTTCTTCTGCAGAACTCTCCTCTACTTTTTGTTCGATTGCTACTCCTTCTTTTGTTCTATTTTCTCGCGCTCTACCTATTCACGTGAATATTCTTTTTTGTGGGTCCCTACCAGATTTTCTGGTTAGCCCAATGATTGTTGTCCTAGAGGCTTCTGGAATCGAGAGGGAAAGAGAGTGCATGCTCTTTTAGATGACGTGGCATCTAACGCCACTTACGACTGGGGTCCACCTAATCATCTCTTGATGAAATTCAGATGGCGTTAACTCATTGAGACCATGAGGTTGACGCAGCCTTGAAATGCCCCACATGTCTTTGAGTATAAAGCTGGATGCGTTGACGCATGGGGTCACTACGTCGACCCACTGAACTGACCCAGAGCGATCTTTATCTCAGAATGAAGTGCTGTGTCGACGCTATCATGCTGTAGCGTTGACGCACTAGGGTATTTCCAGTGAACAATGATTCTGCCACTTGAACTGCTGCGTCGACGCTGCTGAACTGTGGCGTTGACGCACTGAGCTATGCCAGTGATTTGATACTTCTGCCTCTTGTACTGATGCATAGACGTAATTAGCAACATGCGTTGGCGCTGTCCTTTTATTCAAATCGCTGCGTGGACGCCTTGAGCATCCTGCGTAGACCCTGTTTCTTCCTTGCATTCAAGAATAAAGTATATACATGCGTTAATGAATCAAGGGTTAATTCATCAGTTCTGTTGAACTCAACACACACACATCTCATGGTTGTCATCATCAACACCAGGGGCACAACAATCTCCCCCTTTTTGATGATGGCAACTATGAGGTGTATGCCATTGCATCTACATAAAAATGCATTGTTCAGATCAAACAAGTAATCCACTTCAGAGACCAGAACACCAGTTCAGTTCATTTCATTTGAGTCCAAGGTTTAACATCAATAAGAGGAACAAAAGAACTTTTCTAACAAAAAGTTGGGCAATCTCACAGACAATTTCTTTCGAGCATTTCACAAAATATGTAAAAGAAGGAAAATTTCACTCAATCACATTTGATGCAGATGCAATGCAATTCCAGGTTCCAACTTGAGTTCCAACTTGAGTTCATGTCTCTCCACCTTTGACATCATCAGGAAGGGGAGCAGGTGAGGAAGAGTGTGACTGAAGGATGGTTGCAAACACATTGTCCAGTTGTTGCTGAAGCTGAGTTATAGAAGATGCCAAACTGTCTAGTCTGTCTGAAAATTACTGATCTCTTTGCAGAATAGACTTATGATAATCCTGTACTTTTGAAGTGACACTGTCAAACCAACTGTGTAAGATGTCAAATAGATAGTCCACTTGAGCTTTCTACTGAGATCCCCATTCTGGTGCAGAAGAGGAGGCTTCTATTGGTGGAGGGCAGTACACATCACGCTAATCCTCAAGTGTGGGTGGGAAATTTTATTTTAGAATGTGCAAAACATCCATTACCTCATCACCCACTAGAGTGGTTCGTTCAAAGAGTTTAGCAAGGTCCGTACCAAAAGATGTAATCTTTTCAAGCAAGGTTTGAACCTTTTCACTGAACTCATTGTTCTTGTCAATCAGGGTGGAATATTTCAAATTCAACTTGGATTGGTTTTCCTTGACATTATGGTTATATGTCTGGACAGCCTGTAGCCTGTTCAGAAATTGTTGATGCAAGCTTTTCAGACTGTGCATTATTGACCCAGCTTTCTGACAGACCTGAAGGAGGGATTCCATGAAGTTATGAAGCTCTTTGTCTGCCTTGAATTTGCCTTGCTTGAATTGTTCCCATCTGCTGTCTGATTTCTGCTCAAGATGAGAATTCCTCATTTCCATAGTTGAGCTCAGGTGCATTATGGAAGAATCAATGTTCTTGAATTTCATTTCCAGAAATTGAATCAAAGTGGGATTGATACCAGAAGTCTGATCATGCATGCCAGCATCATAATGAAAATTATCTGGCATTTCTTCCTCAGGAAAGTAGGTAGATTCTTGTTCCCTTCGAGGAGAGGGTTCCTGAAAAGGACCATGTATGGTCATAATATCTCTAGTGATAGATGGGAGATTTGGAGCAGTATTTGTGACAATATCAGCTTGGACAAGACTGGCTTCTTGTTGGTCTATTCTGGCAGGACTAACCTCTTGTCTGTCTACTTTGGCTGGACTGGCCTCTGGGTTTTCTTGTGTTGTTTCTCTCAATTCTACAACAGGAGTCCCAGAGGCAGAGGCATGCTTATGACTTGTCAGTACTCTGACTGGCTGTCCATTCACAATTTTAAATCCCATGAACGTCTGAATGTATGTTAAGGAGTATCTATTCCCTCTGGGAATGTTTAGTTTCTTTTCATTTCCAAAGTTCACTCCAACTTTTCTAAAAATTGCAGTCAATGGGGCAGCATATGGAAGTGTCCTAGACTGTTTCAGACATGTACCCATGGTCTGAATGATAACATCAGTCAATGAAATCTTGATCTGTTTCAGCATACAGTATAGCAAGAATCTTTGCATCTCAGTAACTCGTTCCCTACCACTGCTCTGGGGTGTAATGATGGATGTGCAGATATGATGTAGCAGTCTGTTGAAAGAAGGGAACCTATTGGCTTTCAGACTAGATAGGTATGTCTTCATGACATCTGTAGGATCACTAGGCTGTTCAGTCACAAGAGCATAAGCTTCATGTTCATCAAACTGAAAACTGTGTAGCTGAACCCCATCCATTGGAATTTTCCATGATCTGGCAAACAGTTTATTTGTTAACTCAAAACGGACATTTCTGACTATTGAAGAAACTTTGGGGATTTGAGACTCATATTTCAAATTTTGGTAAAATTCCCTAACGAGGGTGGGGTAGTATATCTTATGATTTGTGAAAAAAGACCACCAACCCTGAAAATCCAAAGTGGGAAATAATTGCGGAGAAACCTCAAGCATCTCAACATCGGTAGCAACAATATACCGTGGAATAAGGACTTTCAGAGGTTCTTCTATATTGAAGGTGAGAGAGGGATCAGAAGACCTTGCATGTGAACTGGCTACACCTTGCTTCCCTTTATGAGCAGCTAAAGATGTAGACTGCTCCTCTGCCCTTGATTTAGATAGTTTTCTCTTTTTGGTCAGTGGGCTCGGATGGAGACGACGTTTCCGAAGAGATAGCTCTATCTCTTTTCCTTTCCATTTCCTTGGAGCTGAAGGAGACGGTATCTCCTCTGGAGGATCTGCCACGAGAACATCATGATTCTCCTTCTGCTTCGCTGCCCTTGTCTTTGCCGGCGAGCTCTTTTCTTTCCCTTTACGTTTCCGTGGAGCTGACTGAGACGGTGACTCCTCTTGAGCAGGTTGAAATTTTGTACGAGGCACAATCTTGCCCTCAGCTTGCATTGGAGCTCTTCTATTTAGACCCTTCTTCTTCTTCTTGTCCTTTTTCTCTTTTGCCGGAGGAGCCATGGTAGCGAGGTGAATCACCCGGCGACAGGGAAGAGAAGTGCCGCGGGAAGAAAGAGATGAGAGAAGCGAAGAGGGCTTTTGAAAGAGGCGAGGAGACAGAAGCGATTACGCAGAGGGGTTTTAAAGAGATGACCCCTTGGTTTCAAAGAGATAGAGCCGGTTCAAAGAGATGAACCGGACTGGGTTGATGGAGCGACCACGCGACTGCGTTGACGCAGTGGAGACCTGAGGCGACGCCACCAAAAGGAATATGAAGGTAATATCGATTTAAGAGCCACAGTATTGAGGCATTCAAAAGACACTGAAACATGAAAGATGAGGATTGCATTCAGGGATTTTTAATTGATAAAATTAAAGTTCCCTTATGAGAGATATGATAATAGACCCTAATTCATTTAATGATGTAGAGAAAGACAAACTTATGAGTTTGAGTTAAGCCCATGAACGAGAAGAGTATGTGTATGGAATAAAGATAGAACAGTTTGCACTCCAGGAACTTTCTCAAAACTATCCCCTAGATTGTTCAATTTCAAGAGACCCTTATAGAAGTGAATTTAACGAGTATTGAAGATGAACTCGGTAAGATTTTATGTGAGCTTAAGAACAACCACACACATATATATATATATCTATTTATTCACAATTTTTTTAATTTTTATTTTTTATTTTCATTAGCAGTCAAGTGTAACTAGCATATTGACACAGGTACACATGTTTATCAGGCACCAGAGTCCCCGGTTATTCAGCATAGCTAACTATTCTGCTCTAATGAAACAGAGTTGGCAATTCACATCATGACATGCCTCTCAGCACTTCATTGGTGCATGTAGGTAGTTTCTCAGTGAAAGTTTACCATTGCTCTGCAACGAATTATTTTTCTTTGGGAACAGAGATAGGAACTCACATCATGACATGCTCCTTAGCACTTCCCTGGTGCATAGAGACAGTTTCTCAGTGAGAACTAGCCATTGCTCTGCAATTTATTTCATATATGTATATATATAGAGAGAGTTTATTCCTTCAGCTCTTATTAAACCTACTCTGAGTTTAAGGTCAATACAGAGATTAAATTCATTTTGCATAAAGTGGTCTCTTTACTTTTGATCATCATGGTTCTAGAGTGAAAGAGTTCACAGTTTTATTAAATAGTTCTAGCTATTCCATATGCAAAGCACTTTTAAGTTCAAGGATTTGTAACCTTCAAGGATCATAAGATTTATAAGTCTCCAGCCATTAAATTTATATAGAGTCGGTCGGTGAAGACCAAAACCTTTCATAAAGGAATCATCATTTTAACTCCCCCTAAATCAATGGCATCAATTCAAATCCAGAGCTCATGAATCTTACCTCATACTTGAAGATTGATGAGTTCTTCAACAACTAGCTAAAAAGATGAATGAATGAAGTATGTGAGGAAGAAACGAATTGATGAGAAGTTGACAAGGCTCCAGGCTTCAGACAATCTAAGGTACTGGAAGTGCCATTTCAAAACACATTATCATAGCAGCAGACTTTGAAGCACAGCAGACATTGTGACAGCTTCTTCTCACCAAAAATGTCCACAGTAGGCAAAATTTCCAGATTGTGTTGACTCAACGCCAGTACTGAGTTAACCCCTCTTATGTGAGCAAGCTGACTCCAAAATGGTTTACACCAGGTTTCTGTCGGTGCGTCAACTCAACCACATCACAGCGTTAACTCACTCCACCAATCAGCTGAACGGCCAGCACTGTTTCCAGATTAGTTCTATCAGTGCGTTGACCCAGCCTTATCACTGCGTTAACTCTGACTTCTTCACCAAAAAGCCAGTTCAATCAACTGAGTGAGCCACACTTCAGGTTCACAAAATATTAATCTCAGGGTGGTAACTTGTTCTCCTTAGCAAGAAAAATCTAGTACAAGCTCCCCCTCAGATCATGCATGAAAAAAAGTTTTGATGAAAATGCAGTGATTGACATGATGGGCTTTTTATTTATTATCTGTTTTTCAAGACAGAGAGTATGACCAAAAACTGAGCTCCCCCTAGATTTGTGACTTATTTAGAAACCAAGCACTTTCAACTCAAGCAAGGCATGTAATCAATTTATTGCTAAGTAAAGTTAACCAATCAAATTCCAAAGAATAAACTGAGCTATCAAGTTAGGCATCAGGATGAGAATTACATAGTCCAAGCTCTCTCCTAAGACAAGTAAATCTTTCATTAGTCAGAGGCTTGGTAAAAATGTCAGCAATTTGATGTTCTGAGTCTACAAAAATCAATTTAAAGCTTCCTTTATTAACTTCATCTCGCAAGAAGTGATGCCTAATTTCTATATGTTTGGTCCTAGAGTGCTGAATTTGATTTTTTGCCAGGTTAATGGCACTTGTGTTATCACACAATATTGGGATACACCCAAGATCAATTTGATAATGTTGGAGTTGGTGTTTGATCCACAACACTTGAGTGCCACAACTCCCTGCAGCGACATATTCTGCCTCTGTAGTGGATAGTTCCACTGAGTGTTATTTCTTGGATGCCCAAGAAACCAAACACCCTCCCAAAAATTGGCAATAGCCACTTGTGCTTTTCCTGTCAAGTTTGCAATCAGCATAGTCTGCATCAGAATAAGATACTAAATCAAGAGTGCAAGATGCAGGATACCAAATCCCTAAATCTCGAGTTCCGGCAAGGTATCGAAAGATACGCTTAACATAGCTCAAGTGGGATTCTCTAGGATCAGATTGAAACCGAGCACACATGCATACACAAAATTGGATATCTGGCCTAGATGCAGTAAGATAGAGGAGTGATCCGATCATACCTTGATAGGTCTTGGCATCCACTGATTTACCTTTCAGACCTGCATCCAAAGTTTTGTTGGTGCTCATGGGAGTGTTGATTGCTTTAAGAGTCTCCATTTGATATTTCTTCAATAGTTCAGAGATATACTTTGCCTGGTTGATAAAGCATCCTTCCTTACTTTGGGTGATTTGAAGTCCTAGAAAAAATTGTAGCTCACCCATTAGACTCATTTCAAATTCTGTAGTCATCAATTGTGCAAATTCCTCACACATGCTTGGTTTAGTGGATCCAAAGACTATATCATCAACATAAATTTGAACCAGAACAATGTCATTGTTTCTTACCTTGGTGAATAAAGTTTGGTCCACTTTACCTTTTGAATATCCTTTTTCAGTGAGGTATGAGCTGAGTCGGTCGTACCATGCTCGAGGTGCTTGTTTAAGCCCATAGAGAGCTTTGTCTAATCTGTAAACATGGTTAGGACTATCTATGCACTCAAAACCAGGGGGTTGTTCAACATACACCTCTTCTTTTATTAGACCATTAAAAAATGCACTTTTTACATCCATTTGTTGTAGTTTTATTCCATGGCAGCAAGCATATGCAAGTAATAATCTAATGGCCTCTAATCTAGCTACTGGAGCAAAGGATTCTTCAAAATCAATGCCGAATTCTCGGTTATATCCTTGAGCTACCAGTCTTGCTTTATTTCTTATCACAATTCCATTTTTATTTTGTTTATTTCTGAAGACCCACTTAGTTCCAATTACATAATATTCATTGGGTCTAGGTACAAGGTGCCACACTTTGTTTCTCTTGAATTGATTTAGTTCTTCATGCATTCCATTTATCCAACATTCATCTTTTAGGGCTTCACTTACATTTTTAGGTTCAATTTGAGATACAAGAGCCAAATTATCCATTTCCTCAATCATCCTAAAGTGAGATCTAGTTCTTGTAGGGTCATGCAGATTACCAATAATGCTTGATAAAGGATGATCTCTTAACATTCTAATATTGGTTAGGGAATTACCTTCATTAGCATCTGCATTACCTTGTGTGCTTGATTCTGCCAGACTCTCACCTGGTCTTGACTCTTTCTCCTGAAGATCTTGTTCTTCCTTTACTTCAAAGAACTCCCCATCATCCTTGTCCCTGCAAGATTGTTCATTTTTAGATCTAACATTCATTTCATCAAAGACAATATGTGGAGATTCTTCTACATTTTGAGTTTTGACATTTAGGACTCCATAGGCCCTAGAGTGATTAGAATATCCCAGAAAAATGGCTGGTTCACTCTTAGGTTCAAACTTATCCAAGTCCCGTTTGTCATTATTTTGAACAAAGCATTTTGACCCAAAAACTTTGAAGTGAGCAACAGATGGCTTCTTACCTTTCATTAACTCATATGAAGTCTTTTTGGACAGAGGTCTTACCATTACACGATTTACAATGTAGCACGAGGTGTTTACCGCCTCAGCCCAGAATTTCCTTGGAAGTTGTCCTTCGATCAGCATTGTTCTAGCCATCTCCACAAGAGTTCTATTTCTTCTTTCCACCACTCCATTCTGCTCAGGAGTTCTTGGTGACGAAAATTTGTGTGATATTCCTTTTGCCCTGTAAAAGCCATCAAATTCTAAATTTTCAAACTCTCCTCCATGATCTGACAGGATAGATGAAATAGTATACTTACCATCCTGCTAAACTTTCCTGAAAAATGCCTGAAATTCTTCAAACGCATCATTTTTATGAGATAAAAAGAACACCCAAGTAAACCTAGAAAAGTCATCTACCAAAACAAAGCCATATCTATTCCCACTTAAACTTGATGTTCTGGTGCATCTAAACAGATCCATGTGAATAAGTTCAAGAGGTCTAGAAGACTGGTTTTCTATTCTAGATTTAAATGACTTCCTAGTATGCTTACCTTGAGTGCATGTATCACAAACTTTGTCATTTTGTTTAAATGAGACATCAGGCAAGCCGTTTACCATGCTGAATTTAGCTAACTTGTGCATGACACTATAGCTAGCATGTCCTAGTCTGTGATGCCATAGCCAAGCCAGCTCACTTTTATTAACGGCAAAATAGAGATTGTTATGAGCAGGATCATCCAAGTCTACCATGTACATGTTGTTTATTCTTTTTCCAATAAACTTAACATTTCCAGAATGCATTTCAAGAATGGTGCATGCATGAGAATCAAACACAACTTTGTGTCCCCTGTCACACAGTTGGCTTATACTAAGAAGATTGTATTCTAATCCTTCAACAAGTAGCACATCATAAATGGAGTTCAAGGGATTTTTGCCAACTTTACCTTTTCCAATAATTTTACCTTTATTGTTGTCCCAAAAAGTGACATGCCCTCCTTCTTTCTCTACCAAGAAACAAAATTTTTCCTTATCTCCCGTCATATGCCTTGAGCAGCCGCTGTCAAGATACCATCTGTTGTATACAGCTGCAAGGCACTCCTGCAATTCACATCAAACAAGAGATTTCGGAACCCAAATACACTTGGGTCCCATCACACCATATGATTATGTTAAATAAGACAACATGCTTTTGGGAATCCATATTTGTTGTTTTGGAGGTTTTTGATATGTGGAGTTCAAAGGTTTAAGAGTTTTCTGATTGGGTTGAGGTACCCTTTGGAATGACCTTTTTGAATCAGTTCTGTTGTTAGAGAAGTATGAAGTTTTATTCTTGTTCCCATTCCAATGATTATTGTGACTCCAAGAAGCACTGGGGAATCTAGGATGAGAAGTTCTAGAAGAATACTGAACTCTTGAAGGAATGAAGGCTCGCTGCGTAGACCCTCTCACCTGACTGCGTTGACTCATCCATCTAACCCTTCTGTCATATGGGTTCTGGTGCATAGGGTGCGTTGACGCACTGTAGTGGATGCGTCGACTCACTCTAGTATTTCCGAAAGAATACCCATCCTGGAAGGGTGTATGCGTTGACACGGTATGGACACTGCGTTGACGCGGCCAATGGTTTGTTCTAGCATTATTTCTGTAGAACCCCTGGGACATGGGTTGAGTGGACGCAGGGTACCCAGTGCGTTGACGCAACTGTCTTGTACCAGACCTATGACTCCTTAAATTTCTATAAGTCTGATGCTGGGTTGATGAACTAGGGTCTATAGGCTGACCTGAGGGTTTACTTATAAGCTTAGGCACATTCTTATGGTGATTGGCATTTAAGGTAACATTCATTTTCTCTTTGCCCTTTTTTTTTCTGGTTTCATCTGTCTGTTTTACTTCTTCTTGATTTTTCTCATGGGACTTCACTGCAGCCATCAGGTTTTGCTCAGATGTGCCCTGTTCTAGAACAAAGGTTATTAGCCTTATCCCTAGATTCTTCTTTTTAGTTGGATTATATCCAAGTCCTTCTTTTCCAAAATTAATTTTCATTCCCATAACAGCTTCTAGGTTGTTTTTGCCTTGTGTAAATTTCTCAAGGGAGACTTGTTTATTTGAGTTTTCAACTTCCAGTCTCTTCAAGTTTTCTTAGAGTTCTAGATTTACTCCTCGAATGGCTTCATATTTTTCTTCAGCAATTTTTACATCACTCTCCAATTTTTACATTCTGAGTTTCAGGTCATCATGTACTTTCAGTAAAAATTCATTTTCTCTTTTCATCTCTATTAATTGATCTTTATACATATCACTTTCAGCAAGAGACTCTCTTAGATGAGTAATTTCAGCTTCTAAGCACATGATTTTCTCATTCAAGGAATTACCTTGACTAGTCAAATTTTTCTTCTTCTTCAGTGATTTATTTTCTTTCCTCATATAATCATACTTATCTAGCAATTCATTAAATGCTTCTTCCCAATCACTGCAAGAAAAGTTTTCAAAAGAGGAGGTTACCTCATCCTGATCATCTCCCTTAGCCATAAAGCACAGCTTAACATCACTTTCTTCTTCAGAGGTACTCTCTTCTTCATCTTCATCTTTCTCCTCATCACTCCAAGTACTCATCATAGCTTTTGGCTTCTTGTTCTTCCATTTTGGTTGGACTTTCTTACATTCTCTGGACATTCAGATTTAATGTGACCTTGTTTCCTGCATTTGTAACAGACAACCTTGTCAGATTTTCTAGAGTTTTCTGATTTGAATTTTGAACTCTTTCTTACCTCTGGTCTTCTGTTGTTTCTAAATTTACCTTCCTTCCTTAGAAACTTCCTGAATTTCCTGGTGAGCATTGCTACCTCATCTGAGTCATCATCTGAGGTAGATGACTGACTGTCATCTGAACTCTCCTTGCTGCTAGGACCAGCCTTCAAAGCAAGTGGCTTCTTCTTTTTCACATCCTCATCAGTTCTTTTGAAATTCAGCTCGTAAGCCATCAGTGATCCAATAAGCTCGTCAGGGGTAGTGGTAGGAAGGTTCCTAGATTCCTCAACAACAGTGGCCTTGGTGTGCCAAATTGGAGTTAGGGATCTAAGAATTTTCCTGACCTATTCATAATCAGTGTAAACCTTTCCCAGACCTTTAAGACCATTCACTAATAGGGTTAGTCTAGCATACATTTCAGATATATTTTCCTCTGGCTTCATTCTAAAAGCTTCATATTCAGAAATTAACATATTAGCTTTTGTCTCTCTTACCTCTGACGTACCTTCATAGATGACTTGAAGTCTGTCCCACATTTCCTTGGCACTGGCACATGAGGACACTCGTGAAAACTCCTTAGGATGCAATGAGCATTGCATGATGTTCATAGCTTACCAATTGACGTTGGACTTCCGAATCTGCTCTTTCACCCACATTTCTTCATCTCCTTCAAACTGATAGGGTCCCTTGCTCACGACTCTCCAAATCTCATGGTCCTGAGCTCTCAGAAATATCTGCATCCGATTTTTCCAGTAAGCATAGTTAGTGCCATCAAAGAAGGGTGGCCTATTCACTGCATACCCTTCAGGCATGAGCCCCTTGTTTTCCATTCCACTAAATCTCTCTGGGTTGTGAGACCCTTGACAAGAGAGCCAAGCTCTGATACCACGTGTTGGATTAAGTGGATGGTCAAACTAGAGGGGGAGGGGGTGAATAGGTTGACCATTTCAAATCTTTTGCAAAAAATCACAATCAACTTTTAAGAACCAGAATACTATTTCAAAATTCAGTAAACAGACGGTGTGAAGATCGAACCTAATCAATCATCTAGTGTCACACACAAATTGCAAGAGACAGCAAACCACAAGAGAACACAGATTTTTATGGTGGTTCGGTCTCCCTGTGGAGACCTACGTCCACCCCTCACTAAATCAGTGAGGATCCCTGCTGAGCCTTACAGCTTTGCTAAACCGAGGAACAATCCCCTCAACACTGCTGACCACTACAGCTTGGTTGACAAGAGGAACATATCCTCTTCACCAGATACCCGCTGACAAATAGCTTGAGGGTATACAAGCCCAGACCCCTTGACCCAAGCACACTCTGCTGGATCAAAATCCCCTCCCTCTACTCAACTAGTACAAGGGAGAATTACAGTAGTAAAGTTCAAACTGAAATGAAAAACAATAAACGAAATCACTTGAAAATGGAAGAAGGAGCCTCAGATATATGATGGTGTTGATTCACAAATCTCGAACGTAGAGATCGGAGAGGAACGGCTTCGTCGATCAGCTGGCATTCTCCTTCTGGATGGTAGATAATCTTGCAATGATCAACTGCCACTGGGCTTCCTCTGATCTTCAGTGGATGCAACAGCACGCACTCAGCAAGCCGATGATGCAGACCTTCTTCTGCTTCTTCTACAGAACTCTCCTCTACTTTTTGTTCGGCTGCTACTCCTTCTTTTGTTCTATTTTCCCGCGCTCTACCTATTCACGTGAATATTCCTTTTTGTGGGTCCCAACCAGATTTTTTGGTTAGCCCAATGATTGTTGTCCTAGAGGCTTCTGGAATCGAGAGGGAAAGAGAGCACATGCTCTTTTAGATGACGTGGCATCTAACGCCACTTACGACTGGGGTCCACCCAATCATCTCTTGATGAAATTCAGACGGCTTCAACTCATTGGGACCTTGAGGTTGACGCAGCCTTGAAATGCCCCACATGTCTTTGAGTATAAAGCTGGATGTGTTGAGGCATAGGGTCACTGCGTCGACCCACTGAACTGACCCAGAGCAATCATTATCTCAGAATGAACTGTTGCATCGACGCTATCATGCTGTAGCGTTGACGCACCGGGGTATTTCCAGTAAATAATGATTCTGCCACTTGAACTGCTGCGTCGACACTGCTGAACTGTGGCGTTGACGCACTGAGCTATGCCAGTGATTTGATACTTCTGCCTCTTGTACTGATGCGTAGATGCAATTAGAAACCTACGTTGGTGCTATCCTTTTATTCAAATCGCAGCGTGGATGCCTTGAGCATCCTGCGTAGACCCTATTTCTTCCTTGCATTCAAGAATAAAGTATATACACGCGTTAATGAATCAAGGGTTAATTCATCAGTTTTGTTGAACTCAACACACACACATCTCATGGTTGTCATCATCAAAACCAGGGGCACAACATAGATAAGGGCTAATGAGGATTAAGTTGTGGATTTATTAGCCTTCATCTCTTTTGCCACGTCCTCTCCCCTAGCGGTCTATCGTACAACCGCAAGGTGGATGTTGGGGGTCCATCTCTAGACCGCTAATGGGCAGAGAGTCCTACTGGGTCTCTTTGATCTTATCTTCTTCTAGACGCATGTGCCTAGCAGTCTATCGCGCGACCATTTCTTGGGGCTAGCGGTCTATCGCAAGACCGCTAGTGGAACAGAGAGTCCTACTCTGCCGTTCTTCCTCTCCTCGATCGTAGATGAACTAGAGTCCTCCATCTTTTGGTTTCTCTCTCACCAGAGACTCCCAAGACCTTCTGTTTGTTTCTATGAACTCTTGGGAGTATTATCTTCAAGGATTATCTAGTTTTAGGTATATTTTCGAGTCATTATCCCTCAACTCGAACCTAGGGTTTGAGGGTCTATAAATAGAACCCTTGAGTTCATGGCTTGAAGAGGAGATTTCTGGAGTTTGCATCAAAGTGTTGCTGCGTTATGGAGTCATTTCAGGTCACGCAAGTCATGTCATGTCAAGTCGAGTAAAGTACTAGATTTGTGTAATGTCATTTAACTAGAATGACAAGCACTTCGGTGCAATGTCACACCGTGATCATTACAACTCCCATGGGCACAAGTACTTTCGGGTGCTCCTCCCAGGACCAGATCGGGCCCTATATGCGCAGGCATTGATCATGTATTTCGACATCCACTATAGTTATAGCCAATATGGAATTTCAAAAGAATAAGCTTTGTAGGAACTTTAAGGTAGACCTTGTGGAATAGAATCACAAGGATTGAACTTTCATGTAAGGATACACTATAGTCAAACCATATAATCACGATACTCACGGAAAACTAGGTGGAATCGGCTCCCTAATTAGGTGCCATGACATTAACAATAAGCGCCCATATAGAGATGGTCGCTCGTTCTTGTACATGTTAAGGTAGATGGAAGTAGTGTCCACAAGTATGGCACATAATTCTTAAGAAATATTAATGGCATGGTTTCCCATTCCACCAATTCAAGAATATTCTCATGACATCCAAGTAGCATATCATGAGGACCGGTATACCATGTTTCTTTAGAGTGACATGGCAATCAAGTAGTGTCATAGGTTTTAATGGTACAATCCGCTCGGCTGCCCTGAGGGAATCCAAGGCTAGCGGAGTCTTACGGAGGTCTCTATGATAAAATCACCAGTCCGAAGGAACGGAATGTCCCGCAGAGGGTTCATCTATCACCGAGAAATAGTGGGATAAACGATAAAACAACGTGCAACGTGGGACTATACTCACGAAATGGAATATAGTGCCTAAACAAATAACCCACTATCAAGGGTTACATAAAACACGAAATCAGGAAGTCAGTAAATTGACGCCTGAGCTTAAGTCTTCATTTTTTGAATTAGCGCCCTTGTCAGGGTCGTCAGTTCAATATATGACGACTATTCACTCGGCCGTTATATCCAGGTTCTGTTAATATTAAAATCCATAAATATTCTCATATTTCAAGTATTATGTAAATGACGACTTATCTTAAGTCTTCAATTCAGTAAATAGTGCCCTAGTCAGGGGCGTCATATTTCAAAATGATGGCAGGGTGAATGTCGTTATTTCAATATTCAGGTAAACAGGTCACGAGTAATTCAAAAATTCATAGGTTATTCACTAATTGGCGCCCGAGTATGGGGGCGTTCATTCAATAGACGACCTGAAGAGAGTCGTTATTTCTTTGTCATATGATTTGCACCAGGCAGGTACAATCATAGACATGGTTTTTTGGAGTATGTTTAATCGAGAATCTAGAGACATGTACAGATAGAGAAAAATAGTAGGAATTTATCAATATGATCATGCATTAGTTTACATGTAAGGGTTCTCAGTTATTAAATTTTAAACATGTGTATTTATTAATTAACCCACTAATTTGACGACTGTTTGCACGGTCGTTATATCAAATAGCGCCCTAGCCTAGGTCGCTATTTACTGTAAATACAGAAATCATAAAATCTAACACTGGCAAATCTTTCTACTGATAACTTTCAACCTATATGCATGCAGAAGATCCATTAATTCACAGGGTTTTACTTAGCCTTGAGAAGACCTACCTTTAGGCTTGATTTGGTTGATGAATCGATGAAGAACGGTGATGAGATATAGGAATATCCGATACTCTATTTTTTCACAGGATGGCAATGGCAGTAGGTAGAAGAAGAAAGAAGCTCCCTGCACTCCTTCTTGCTGCAGGCAACCCGCAGGAGAAAGAGGAAGAAAAAGATGAAGAATCTTCTATGTTCTTCACGTACACCACATAGAGCAGCGGTAGGGAGAAGCTTCAGCCTCTCCACGACACGTCCACGGTCAGAAGATGAAGAGGATCAAAAACCGCAACCCCCTTAAGGCTCGGCTAAGGAAGAAACCACATGGAAGAAGCCTTCTTCTTCACGTGATAGCAAAGGGCAGCGGCTGCTGGTTTACCACAACTTGAAAAGAAGAAAACCTGTAGTAGAGAGGAAGAACACCAGAGTAGATGAAGCAATAACCGGTGCTTGATCGAAGGGCAGGGTATTTATAGAGTAGAGGATCCCAATGGGGTTTCGGAGTTTGATTAGGATTAAAAGTTTCCATGAAAGAATCCTACTATTATCTAATCATCCCTACGTGTTAATCCTTCTCGATCAATCCTTCCAACAGCCATGACTTCCCAGTTCGAACCAAACACCAACGGGTTTCCCGTTTTTGATTCTGTAGGGAAATAGCACCTAGAATAGAGGCGTCCTTTAGAGAAATAGCGCCCATGATAGAGGCGTCATTCATATAATTGGCGCCTTCGTGAAGGGTCTTTAATTTATAAAATAGTGCCTTAAGAGAGGCCGCTATTTAATTTTGGCCCATTTGTTATTTGTTTTAATTTGGTGCATATAAATGGTTTTAAATATATATACATATATATATATATATATATATCATTAGTTTTAAATTTTCAATCCTTCAATTTGTCAGGGTTGCTACACCCTCCCCCACTTAAAAGAATTTGGTCCCCAAATTCAATCATATATAGATGTGGAGGGTGCAGAGTACATACCATTAGAATAAGTCAGGGAATCGCTTCCTCATGGACTCCTCGGTCTCCCATGTGGCTTCGTGCTCTGAGCATTTACTCCGTTGCACCTTTAGCATGGGAATCATTTTGTTCCTCAGTGTACGCACCTCACGATCGAGGATCTTCATGGGCTTTTGTTCATATATGAGATCTTTTTGAATCACCAGGTCACCATGATCGATGATATGTGACGGATCATGCACATACTTCTTTAACATGGATATGTGGAACACGTTATGAACTTCGGACAATTGAGGAGGTAAAGCGACTCGATAAGTAACCTCGCCAACTCTTTCTAATATCTCAAAAGGTTCGATAAATCTTGGTGTAAGCTTGCCCTTAACACCAAATCTCCTAATTCCACGTCCAGGTGATATTTTAAGAAATACATGATCTCCGACTTGGAACTCGAGATCTCTTCTTCTTGTGTTAGCATAAGCCTTCTGTCTAGACTGAGCCACTTGAAGTCTCTCTCTAATCAATTGAATCTTTTCAGTGGTATCCCTTACCATCTCTGGGCCTAAGAGTTATTTCTCGCCAACTTCATCCCAGCACAAAGGTGATCGACAACTCCTTCCATATAAGGCTTCGAAAGGTGCCATTTGTATACTTGCTGGTAGCTGTTGTTGTATGTAAACTCAACCAAAGGTAAGTAATCATGCCAGCTTCCACCAAAATCAATGATACAAGCCCTGAGTATATCTTCTACTACTTGATTTGTTCTCTCGGTCTGACCATCCATCTGAGGATGAAAAGCGGTACTAAAGTTAAGTCTCGTTCCCAACGAATGTTGTAGACCATTCCAAAAATGAGAAGTAAAACGAGGGTCTCAGTCAGACACGATTGAGACAGGAATTTCATGTAGTCTGACTATCTCTTTAATGTACAAAGCGGCAAGAACATCTACTGACCATCGGCTCTTAATTGGCAAGAAGTGTGCTGATTTGGTCAAACGGTCTATGATGACCCAAATTCCATCATGTCCTCCTCTAGATTTTGATAATCCCATAATAAAGTACATACTGATATCCTCCCACTTCCACTTGGAATATCAAAAGGATATAGCTTACCGGCAGGTTTTTGGTGTTCCACCTTAACTTGTTGACACGTGAGACAACGAGACACAAAGTCTGCTACTTCTCTATTCATATTTGGCCACCAGAAGGTCCTTTTCAAATCTTGGTACATTTTGGTAGATCCTGGATGGATGGTGTACCTTGATCTATGAGCTTCATCTAAGATCTTATTCTTTAGCTCTGGACAATCCGGTATACAAGTTCTATTTTTGAATAATAATCTTCCATCTGATGCTAGTTTGAAATCAGATTGCTCTTCTATTTTGCCGTTGATTTTCACTAATAACGGGTCGTTATCTTGAAGTCCTTGTATTTCAGAAAGTAGATCTGGTTGTATGCTCATGTTTGATAAGGTAACACACCTGCTGTCCTTATCCATGCTTATATTAAGTCTAGTGAACTGTTCTAGCAACTTCCACTCCTGAATCATACAATTGGCTAATATTGCTCTTGGCTTCCGACTGAGGGCATCAACTACAGGATTACCCTTTCCAGGATGATATTGTATTGTGAAGTTGAAGTCCTTGAGGTATTCTAGCCAACGTCTTTGCCTCATATTCAATTCCTTCTGAGAGAAGAGATACTTGAGACTTTTATGGTCAGAGTATATAGTAAACTGCACTCCGTATAGATAATGCCTCCATATCTTCAGCGTAAACACTACCGCAGCCAATTCTAAGTCATGGACTGGGTAGTTCTCCTCGTGCTTCTTCAATTGGCGAGAAGAGTAAGCTATAACTCTTCTTTGTTGCATTAAGACACATCCGAGGCCAATGCCAGATGCATTGGTGTAAACCTCGAATTTCTCTTCTTCTACTGGTAAGGCTAAAACTGGAGCAGTAGTTAAGTGATCCTTAAGAGCTTGGAAGCTTCTTTCACATTCCTCGCTCCATTCATAACGGATCTCCTTGCGAGTTAGTCTAGTGAGCGGCAAGGCGATCTTGGAGAAATCCTTGATGAATCTTCTATAGTAGCCTGCAAGACCCAAGAAACTCCAGATCTCGCTAGCAGTGATCGGTCTTTCCCAATTCCTTACAGCTTCAACTTTTGATGGATCAACGGATAGTCCATCCTTTGAAATCACATGACCTAGGAAAGATACTTCTTCCAGCCAGAATTTACACTTCTTGAGCTTTGCATATAATTGATTTGTCCTCAATATATGTAATGCAATCCTCAAATGCTCCTCATGCTCTTCCTTGGTCTTTGAATAAATCAATATATCATCAATGAAAACCACTACGAATTGATCTAGATGAGGCCTGAAAAAACTATTCATTAACTGCATAAAGGCTGCAGGGACATTTGTTAGTCCAAAAGACATAACAACAAATTCATAGTGCCCATACCTGCTCCTGAACGCGGTCTTATGAATGTCCTCATCTTTGATCCTTAGTTGGTGATATCTCGACCTGAGATCAATCTTTGAGAAATACTTAGATCCAGATATTTGATCAAATAAATCATCGATTCTCGGTAGTGGATACTTGTTCTTGATAGTGAGATGATTCAACTGTCGATAGTTGATGCATAACCTCATGGATCCATCCTTCTTTTTTACAAATAGCACGGGTGCTCCCCACGGGGAAGTGCTTGGTCTAATAAATCCCTTCTTTAGAAGTTACATCAATTGTTCCTTTAATTCTTTGAGTTCAGCCGGGGACATCCTATACGGTGCCTTAGAAACTGGACTAGTACCAGGGATCAAATCGATGGTGAAGGCCACTTCTCTTTGTGGGGGTAGTCTAGGCAATTCTTCCGGGAACACATCTAGAAATTCTTGTACAACTGGAATGCCTTCTATCTTAGACTCCTTAGTCGCCTTAATGGTGACAAAAGTAAGGAAAGATACACATCCTTTCCTTATTAGCTTGCTAGCTCGAAGAGCCGATATAAGAGGTGACTTGTTCCGACTCTTAGGGCTAGTATAGACCAGTTCCAGTAATTCCTTGAAAGTAACCTTGTTGTTACATCAATCAACGGTTGCCTAGTATTTGGATAACCAATCGGCTCCTAATATGATATCATAGTCCTTCATATCTAGACATATGAGGTCGATAGGAAGGTTTCTTCCCTTTACAAAGACTTCATAATTTTGGTAATGATAAGTAATATCGGCTTCGTTTCCGAGAGGAGTTGAAATAACTAATTTTATCCATTCCGGTTCCATAGGTAATGGAACGGCAAAATTCTTGGAAATAAACGAATGCGATGCACTAGTATCAAATAAGACATATGCAGACTTGGAACAAACTTCCAATGTACCTTCCACTAGTCCGCCTTCGTCTTGATCTGCCTCCTAAATAGCTTAGAGATGGGCACTCTTCGTTGTCGAGCGCTTCACGTCACCGGCTTGATTAGTAAGCAACAGACAGTCGGGAATCCGATGATCATGGCTCCCACAACAAAGACAAGCTCCAAGTTTCCTCCAACATTCATCGGCCTTGTGTCTGGCCTTATCACAGTGTTTACACACCACTTTGGGAGGTGTGGTGGTGATGGAAAATGGCTTGTTGTTCTTCTTGACTTTCTTTTCCTGAGAGGATTCTCCTCCATTACTTGGCCTCTTCTTGTGGAAATTGGGTTTGAAGGAACCGGGGCTAGTTGGGTGATAAACTAGGGCCTGAGTCCATTTAGAAATCTTCTAGCTTTCATTTTCTCGGTACTGACTAGGTGTTTAGCATACCGAGACAACCTTGAGAATTGTGCCTTGTACTCAGCCACCGACAAAGATCATTGCTTAAGTGCGGCGAATTCAGCAACTTTCTTCTCTTGAACTCGGTCTGAGAAATATTTGTTGTTGAAGTATTCGGTGAATTCAGCCCATGTGATGGGTTCTTCACCTAAGGTGGCTTCTACGGACTCCCACCAGGAACGGGCGTCCCTTTCTAATTGGAATGTTGCTAGCAACAATTTCTCTTCATCCGTGCATTACATAGCACGGAATATCCTTTCCACTTCTCGGAGCCAATGCTCGGCATCATCGGGATCTGATGAGCCAATGAACCTTGGTGGGTTCATATTTTTAAAACTACGGTGGAGATCACCGGCTCCACGGTTTACCACTCCCTGTGCCACTTGATGTAGCGCTTGGTTCATGCCTTAGATAGTGCGTTGCATGTTACGCCACTGAGCACATTCGGTAGCCATTGTCCTACAATGATTTAAATAACTAATCAATTGTGAGATTTGACCAAGAGTTTGAGTACTTAAGTTACCTTAACCCATGGTTCTATCCAATTCTCACCGGGTAAAGGTTTAAACCTATCCTTGGACTTGGGTTTCCTAGGAATTGAATATCCTAGGCTCTGATACCACAAAAACTGTCACGCCCCGAGCACGGAAGGAACCCGGAGTGTGTGACGAGTTTATATCGATCATGTCAATCAGAGCGTTAGTGTATTCGACACAAAGACAGAGTGCGTAAAAGTAAAGATAACCCAATCCTTTATTCAATTGCAACCTTAAAGTACTTCTATTACATTTTACTTAATGAAAGTACTAAGACTCAATAAAAAGAAAAGTACAATGAATGACTCAAGAAAATAGAAAGATAAACAAGTTGACGTTTGGATGGACGGAGTAGCTCTAATCTCTTCACTCTTGACTTTCCCCATCCGACTGAGTCTCGTCATCGGACTTACCTGAAAAATAAGGGAAAGCACTAGGTGAGCGAACGCTCAGTAGGAATTATATCTCAATGCTAGCTGGCTTTAAGTAGATTACAAGTTACATGAAATGCAAAATAGCTATGCATGTTCGCATAAAACAACAATAGAGAACGTATAACGAATAGAGAATGTATATCAAGAGATAGTGAGTGAACTAGCAAGTCTTTCAAGAACTCATGTCAATATATATCAAGATGATCAAGCGCGTATGTTTATCATGTCATGTCAAGAATTGGCTATCATGTTCAAGCAAGTAAATAAATACCATTTCGAGTCACGCAAGTCATGTCATGTCAAGTTGAGTAAAGTACTAGATTTGTGGAATGTCATTTAACTAGAACGGCAAGCACTTCGGTGCAATGCCACACTGTGATCATTACAACTGCCATGGGCACAAGTACTTTTGGGTGCTCCTCCCAGGACCAGATCGGGCCCTATATGCGCAGGCATTGATCATGTATTTTGACATCCACTATAGTTATAGCCAATATAGAATTTCAAAAGAATAAGCTTTGTATGAACTTTAAGGTAGACCTTGTGGAATAGAATCACAAGGATTGAACTTTCATGTAAGGATACACTATAGTCAAACCATATAATCACGATACTCACGGAAAACTAGGTGGAATCGACTCCCTAATTAGGTGCCATGACATTAAGAATAAGCGCCCATATAGAGATGGTCGTTCGTTCTTGTACATGTTAAGGTAGATGGAAGTAGTGCCCACAAGTATGGCACATAATTCTTAAGAAATATTAATGGCATGGTTTCCCATTCCACCAATTCAAGAATATTCTCATGACATCCAAGTAGCATATCATGAGGGCCGGTATACCATGTTTCTTTAGAGTGACATGGTAATCAAGTAGTGTGATAGGTTTTAATGGTACAACCCGCTCGGCTGTCCTGAGGGAATCCAAGGCTAGCGGAGTCTTACGGAGGTTTCTATGATAAAATCACCAGTCTGAAGGAACAGAATGTCCCGCGGAGGGTTCATCTATCACCGAGAAATAGTGGGGTAAACGATAAAACAACGTGAAACGTGAGACTATACTCACGAAATGTAATATAGTGCCTAAACAAATAACCCACTGTCGAGCGTTACATAAAACACGAAATCAGGAAGTTAGTAAATTGATGCCTGAGCTTAAGTCTTCATTTTATGAATTAGCGCCTTTGTCAGGGTCGTCAGTTCAATATATGACGACTATTCTCTCAGCCGTTATATCCAGGTTCTGTTAATATTAAAATCCATAAATATTCTCATATTTCAGATATTATGTAAATGACGACTTATCTTAAGTCTTCAATTCAGTAAATAGCGCCCTAGTCAGGGGCGTCATATTTCAAAATGATGGCAGGGTGAATGTGGTTATTTCAATATTCAGGTAAACGGGTCATGAGTAATTCAAAAATTCATAGGTTATTCACTAATTGGCGCCCGAGTATAGGGGCATTCATTCAATAGATGACCTGAAGAGAGTCGTTATTTCTTTGTCATATGATTTGCACTGGGTAGGTACAATCATAGACACATGATTTTTTAGAGTATGTTCAATCGAGAATCTAGAGACATGTACAGACAGAGAAAAATTGCAGGAGTTTATCAATATGATCATGCATTAGTTTACATGTAAGGGTTCTCAGTTATTAAATTTTAAACATGTGTATTTATTAATTAACCCACTAATTTGACGACTGTTTACACGGTCGTTATATCAAATAGTGCCCTAGCCTGGGTCGCTATTTACTGTAAATGCAGAAATCATAAAATCTAACACCGACAAATCTTTCTACTGATAACTTTCAACCTATATGCATGCAGAAGATCCATTAATTCATAGGGTTTTGCTTAGCCTTGAGAACACCTACCTTTAGGCTTGATTTGGTTGATGAATCGATGAAGAACGGTGATGAGATATAGGAATATCCGATACTCTATTTTTTCACAGGATGGGAACGACAGTAGGTAGAAGAAGAAAGAAGGTCGCTGCACTCCTTCTTGTTACAGGTAACCCGCAGGAGGAAGAGGATGAAAAAGATGAATAATCTTCTATGTTCTTCACGTACACCACGCAGAGCAGCAGCAGGGAGAAGCTTCAGCCTCTCCACGACACGTCCACGGTCAAAAGATGAAGAGGATCAAAAATAGCAACCCCCTTAAGGCTCGGCTAAGGAAGAAACCACAGGGAAGAAGCCTTCTTCTTCACGTGATAGCAAAGGGCAGCAGCTGCTAGTTTACCACAACTTGAAAAGAAGAAAACCTGTAGCAGAGAGAAAGAACACCAGAGTAGATGAAGCAATAACCGGTGCTTGATCGAAGGGCAGGGTATTTATAGAGTATAGGATCCCAATGGGGTTTAGAAGTTTGATTAGGATTAAAAGTTTCCATGAAAGAAGCCTACTATTATCTAATCATCCCTACGTGTTAATCCTTCTCGATCAATACTTCCAACAACCATGACTTCCCAGTTCGAACCAAACACCAACGGGTTTCCTATTTTTGATTCTGCAGGGAAATAGCGCCTAGAATAGAGGCGTCCTTTAGAGAAATAGCGCCCATGATAGAGGCGTCATTCATATAATTGGCACCTTCGTGAAGGGTCTTCAATTTATGAAATAACGCATTAAGAGAGGGCGCTATTTAATTTTGGCCCATTTGTTCTTTTTTTTAATTTGGTGCATATAAACGGTTTTAAATATATATATATATCATTAGTTTTAAATTTTCAATCCTTCAACTTGTCAGGGTTGCTACATATTCACCCTTCTTTTATGCATATTAACTTAATTGAGTTATAGTTACTACACTTGCCCAAGGGCTAATTGGGTTATTTTTCTTGTTGTCTACACTTCCTCGCAAGTTTATAAGACTCATTGCACGAGGCCCAACCTTTCTGGCCGGCCAGGAGGGGTGGAGATTAAGTTCCAAACTGCTATTCTAGGTGCTCTAGCGGTCATCTAGAAGACCATTTTCTGCTGGATCGCGGTCGTCTGCTAGTCCGTTTTTTGACTGTGCGCCTGGTTTTCTCTCTCCCATGGGCGGGTGACTTTAACCGGCTCTTTCCAAGGTATTATTGTGGTTTCACTGCTTTAATTACTTTGGTGGTGATCACACATCTTTAGTTGGGTATTTGTCCATCTTTGTCATCACCTTGCTTGCTTTCTCTTTACTTTATTTACTCCACACCTACGGTGTGCGTTTTTATTTTATTCCTTTGTTCCACGCCCTGACGTGTGTTTTTATTTTTCCTCTTCATAAACATTGATGACATGCCCATGCTCTTGATCTTGTGATTGTTGGAGTTTGGTCATTACTTGCTCACACACTTTCACATATCTTTCACCCACATTCATATTTACATCATTCACCCACATCACATCACATCACAAAGAATAAACTATCAACACCCCCATTTTTTGGCGATCACGGTGGGACATCTAGTGCCAATCGTGCTGAGTTCTTGTTTCACCTGCTATCTTTAGTTCATCTCAGTAGCCCTTGCGTTTTCCTCAGTTTTCCCATTTTATTTCTTGTTGTTTCTACTCCCTGGATCCTTGGCGGTCTTCTGTCTGGCCGTTTTCGGCTTAAAAGTGATCTAGCGATAGACCGTCTTATCTCATAGCGGTCTCCTGGATGACCGTTTCTCCATTACAGGTACGCACACCAAGGTTGCTTATATTTCTGTAGTTTTTCACTGTGATTTTCAATCTTGGGTGCTATCTGGTCTCCTCCTTTATTGTTATTCATTTATACATCATTGTTTGCATATTGATTGTTAGTTTTAGGCTAGAAATTGTATGCACTCCAGTGCACATAGGGTCATTCATATTTCATATCATAGTTGCATTTCCTACCTTGGTGTGTGAACCTCTCGTCTCCATATTCCTTGGGGCCGACTAGGTGACCACATCAAGGACCTCCATAAGTCCCCGTGAGCCGTGGATTCCCACACGGACGTTGGGCCGGTTGTACCATTACCACACCATGTCTAGGTTGCATAAGTGAGGGAGAGTTCACACCTAGAGTTAACCAAGTCCCAAACATCTTTTCCTATTAGGAACTGTGTTGGACATAATATCTAAATTAAAATCATTAAGGTTCTAAAGGAGGAAACAAATAAAAATTTGTGCATCATTATAACTTAGTTGACTTTGAGTGCCTCTCATCCCTTTCCTTGTCTTCATAAGTTGGAGTCTTTGTTTTAGTGTCTCATTTGTGTTCATTGTTTTGTGTCAAGGTATTCCATTGCATGTGGAGTTGCTTCCGGTCCTTAGAATCATTTTCTAGGAGCAATTCCTTCTTCACCTCTTATTCCAATCCTCTCTTTGAATCCGCCATGTCTTCCTATGATCTTCCCCGTTCTCATGAGGAATCCCTTCCTCAAGGTCTCTTGGATGACCCACCTAGGGTCACCCAATTTCAATCAGGAGAAGGGATCATCCCTCCTCCATGTGCTATCTCCATGGAGGGCGCCCAGCCCTCCCTTGCTTCCAACAATCCTACGGGCCAGATCTTGCAGATGCCCAATTAGAACCGGCCCAATTTCAGGCCCTATACCAGACCTTGCAGGGGTCTAATGCCCCACCTCCCACGATTACACAAGGTCTGTCCAATATCTCTGTCTCTGGACCCGGGGTCTCACCCATTCCAATTGATCTCACCCCGGTCTAGCCCAGGACCCTCCAATTCTCCAATCTAGAAGCCGACCAGTCTTCTGGCTCGGCCCATCAACTTCACGATAAAGGGAAGTTTGTTCTTCCCTCATCTACCCAGGCCGAGTCTTATAGGCCCATCCCTTCAGTGCTCAGGTTCTTATCGGCCCGTCCAAGTTTTCTCGCCCTCAGCAAGGGGCGGCCACAGTCCATGCCAATCTGGGTCATCCTTCGGCCCAATATCATTCCTATGGGCTTCCTCCCACTCCTTCGGTCTATCCTTCGGCTCCTCGCTTTGAGCCCACTCCCCTTGCTTTGCCTGCACCATCTCGGGAACAAGAGCTTCTTGATAAATGGGCCGCCATGCAACAACAACTTGATTTCCTTCAAAAGTGGGTTGGCCCTCAATCCTTGGTAGATGTTCCAGTTCCTAGCTTCCATAACATCTGGTTCCCTCTTCAGTTCGAGCTCCCCACGTATCGCAAATACGACGGGACTAGCAATCCCTTCATTCATGTGAGGGACTTTATGTATGAATGGGCACAGTTCCAATATGATGATCGCCTTATGGCATATTTATTCAGCCGGTCATTAGATGGAGTGGCTTTGGAGTGGTTCTATGCGTTACCACTCGAGGATGCCGAAAGCTTTAAAGTGGTAAAAGAAAAGTTCATTCAGCGGTTTTAAGACTAGATCGGCCCAGAGTATTCCTTTACGGACCTGGTGGCTGATAAAATGAAGGCAGATGAAGATTTTGCCACCTATGCTGACAGGTGGAGACAGATGGCCACCCGCATGCCGGGTCACATTCCGGAGGAAGAGAAAGTCAAGGTGCTTATATCAAATGCTACCCCTACCTTTTGCAACATCCTAGCCATGAATGACATTTCAAACATGCACCAACTATATAGCCAGGCGAGATTCATACAAACACAATTCAAGGACTCCCCCATCCACTCTCTTTTTGAAGCCCAAAAGCCCAAATACCACATCTGAGGGAGTCCAAACAAATGAGCAAGTGCAAGCCTTTGCTTTCCATTTCCAATCTACGCCATTCCGCTTTCCACAAAACCCCCGCAATTCCGAACTCTCCACCCCACAGAATGCCCAACCTACTTTCTCTACTCCACAAAACTCTCACCCTACCTTTACTACTCCACAAAATACCTTCCCTACTCTGCAACAACCCAACAACCTCCGCAATACCACAATGTCCCTCTACCCAATGGCTATGCCAACAACAACAAGCGCCCTGGTCCGAAGAGATCCCAATACCCTCCTTTGCCCGAGTCTCTCACGGACATATTTTCAACTCTCATGTCAATTAATGCTATCCAACTTCCTCCGGAATGGCCTAATTGGAACCCGACCGTTGATCAGACAAAACATTGCATGTTCCACAGGCAGCCTGGCCATACTATTGAGGGCTGCTTTCAATTCAGAGATTGGGTATATGACCTTCATGAAGGGCAGTGTATAGATTGGGCCGAGATGCACAAGGCCATCATGGAGATAAAAGAGAAGAGAAGGCAGCCGCCGAGGCAGCAAGTGTAGCAACAACAAGTACCACCGCCATAGCAATAGCCGTAGCAGCAATAGCAGCCTGTTCAAGACTTGGGGATCCATCAGAACCCCATGCCGAATCATCATGCCGCTCCGCAGCCACAACCACCGACACCGGCCCAAGTTAATCTCGTCCAACCCCCAGCTCTCAACGCCAGGTGGTCTTATGACGATGATGCGTTAGTACAACGGCTCATGGCCCTCCACCATAACCATCGTAGCCTTTCTCCCTCCGTCATCCTCCCACTTAACCATCAAACCCCACCATCCTCCGCATCCACCAAACCCCTCATCCTACCATCCGCATTCCCCATTAACTCATCTATCCCTACTCCACCACCGTCCATGTTCGCTACCGCCACACCTTTAGCCAGTCATTCACCCATTATCCTCCTTCCATCTACCTCTACCCCGTCACCGATGCCCGCACCAATTATCACCCCACCTTCATCAAACCCCTCGCCTATCATCTCCACTACGCCTTCTCGTGCGCCACTCATCCACTCAAATGGGCCCCTTAAGCCCCTTGTTTTGAGCCCATCAGGCGCCGTGCCAGCTCACAATCTTGCCCTACGGAGTGGGTGTTTGTTCCATAGAAATTATCCTTCCAGTGGTGCACCCGTACCCAATCCCCAGTCCACTCAATATGATGTTGATCAAGAGGAGGCAGATCCGCTGTCGGGGACACAATATGATCTGCTGCATCATCTTGATAGAGTACCTGTAAAGATCTCTGTGCTGGAGTTGATTAAAAGGTCTACCCTTCACCAGGAGGCACTCAGAAGTTTCTTACAGAAAGTGATCGTAAATGAAGATATTGTAGTAGATAGCCTGGCGACAGCTCTGGCTACAATCTCTAAAGGGCCAGCAATTACTTTTTTTGAAACTGAACTGGCACTCCCAGAAGCTCGACAAATGCCGCTATGCATTTCCATAACTCTGAATAAAGTCAACATAGATGCGACACTAGTAGACACCGGGGCATCTATTAATGTCTACCCTCTCAGCACCCTAAGAGCCCGTAATTTATAAAAAGATCTATTAAGGCCAACCCCGACAACCATAGTAGCATATGACAACTCCCAAAGGGCATGTCACGGGGTGGTCATTATTCAGGCCGAGCTTGGGCCTCTCACTATGCCGATTGAATTCTATGTTCTGGACATCGACCCTATGTTCAAGGCTATTTTGGGTCATCCGTGGATCGATAAACTCAATGCCGTACCATCTACTGCCCACCAATGTCTCAAATTCCCTTTCCAAGGGAGGCTGGTTAAGGTGAAAAGCATGTCCACGGTCCAGTCTGTCAAGGCCGTATCAGAGAAGACCTTACCAACACTATGGCCTAGCAATCGACCTATTATTTCAGTGCTAGATTTGAACTTTCCATGGGCATATGCACCACGCAAGCCCGTCTCTACAGCAGTGAATGTTAAAGTGAAGCCCCAGATTCGAGATTCCAAGGGGTGGGACATTATATTGAAATTGGGCTATCAGTCGGGGAGAGGCCTCGGCGCACAACTACAAGGGCGGACCAAGTCGGTCCCCAAAGGAAGAAAGATGAATAGGCGGGTCCTCGGCTATCGAGAGTCTTCATTCTCAATCTTGGGCGATTCTGGGCCCTTGACCTGGGACTACCGCCAACATTTTATCAAAGGCCCTCTCCAGCCCGGTACGTTAAAAGCACAACTGAGTCAGCCTAAAGAAGATGCAGCTCATGTCTGTGCTGATCCACCACGGCTGCCTAAGGGGCTGGTCGATGATATGATTGATTGTAGCCATGCATTTGAAACGTTATTTTATGAAGATGAAAGTCGCCAGGAAGATCAGGAGGTACGGCTTGTATGTTATCAGCTGAAGAAGCCAGCTTACAGTCCACGGGAGAAGGGGAGCTCGCCTATTATCTTTACTTGATCTCCCTCCCGTCTTATGTCTCTCTTCCAGGAGCTGGACTTTTTACTCCGTTCACCTCCCATTACGATTGATCCAATGATATTCCAAACCCCCACTGATTTCCTCATCGTTAGGACATGCACTTGCTATCCTCTGATTGATCTGTCTACTCCATTCTTCTCCTCCTCTGATCCCTTTCTCGATATCTTCTGTCCCTCCAAGTACCCTCTCAGGCTCCCTCCTCCACCTTCCTCTCCCTCTTGCTACATGATCTCCATTGATCTCCAAAAAAAATGTCAAATTTGAAACAAAAATTTCAGTGGAAGATTATGCTATCTTCTCTCCATCCTCCTTCCAGGGGCATGAGGCCCCTGCTGCCTCCTTCCCATTAGATTTTCTTTCTCCTAGGTTAGACGTAGGGTCCGTCAAGTCTAGGGAAGCAGAGTCTGTTAGGTCTAGAGAAGTAGGGTCTTGTTCTAGGTCATCTAACCCTTCCTCGCTTGAGTCGTGCCCACTTCCACGTCATTCCAAATCCGTTCCTGATAGGTTCTTGCAGGATCTAGCTCAGCGATGTCATGCTCTCCTGAAGTGCCCAGAGTTTATCGCTATGGCAATTATGATAGAAGAAGATGAGGAGCAAGAAGGGTGTGGAGTGACGACGGACTAGGTGTTTATGAAATCATGGATGAAAAAGACCCGGTTGATGGTGAGGACAGCGACGTAGATGACACCGTTGATTTGTATGCACAAGGATTAAAGAGATTCGATGATCCATCATTGGCGGTGGATGAACCTACAAAGGAAATAAATCTGGGAACTGAAGAAGACCCTAGGCCCATTATCATTGCCGCTAATCTCCCTCTAGAAGTTGAAGAAGATCTCATCAAGGCTCTAAGGAAGTATAGCGATTCTTTTGCCTGGTCTTACGAGGACATGCCGGGTCTTGACCCCTCTTTAGTGGAACATCGACTCTACTTAAACCAAGGGCAACACTCGTAAAATAAAGGTCAAGAAGATTTCACCCCCACATGGCCTTAAGGATTAAGGAAGAGGTCGATAAATTGTACAAGGACAAGTTCATTAGAGTCATTTTATATCCTCAGTGGGTGGCGAACATAGTCCCTGTCATCAAGAAGGATGGGAAGGTATGCATTTGCGTTGATTTCAGGGATCTTAATAAAGCATGTCCCAAAGATGATTTCCCGCTGCCTCACATTGATGTTTTGGTGGATAACACCGCCGGGTATGAAGCGTTATCATTCATGGATGGGTATTCAGGATACAACTAAATTCATCTCGCTCCCGAAGATCAAGAGAAAACCTCCTTCACCACGCCCTGGGGTACGTATTGCTATGTGGTTATGCCGTTCGGGTTGAAGAACGCCGGCGCCACTTATCAAAGGGTGATGATGGCTATATTTCATGATATGATGCATGTCTATATGGAAGCTTACGTGGATGACATCATGGTGAAGTCGAGGCCGAAAGAAGAACACCCCGTCATTTTAGCTAAGGTTCTTTAGAGAGCCAGGGAGTACCAATTGAAAATGAATCCAAAGAAATGTGTTTTCAGAGTCTATTCTGGGAAGTTGCTAGGCTTCATAGTTAGCAAACAGGGGATACAGATTGATCCTAATAAAGCAAAGGCCGTCATGGACATGCCTTCGCCTAAGAATATCATGGAACTTCGAGGATTGATTGGTAGATTGTAATTCATTAGGGCCCACTTTGATAATAGGTTAGGATAACTCATATGAGATGGGCTAAGATGAGTTATTCTTTGACTTTTCTCTTTTTCAGTTTGATAACTTGTTCTTACCTTAGGAATAACTTATTCCTAAGAAATGGTAGAATGAGTTATTCCTAGAATAAGGGCTTTTATCCTAACCGACCCCTGGTAACTTAACCCTGCTATCAAACTCGAACAAGGGTGAAAAGGTGGAATAACTCATTCTACCCGGGGCTTATTCCGTTAACAAAGCGACAAGATTCATATCCCAGCATTCTCAGAGGTGCCGCCCGTTTTATGAATTCCTAAAGGCGGGGGTCAAATTTGAATGGAATCAAGATTGTCAAAAGGCCTATGAGGACCTAAAGGAATATTTGACCAATCCCCCGATTTTACAACCTTCTGTTCCTGGGAAATGTTGTGCCCCTTGTTCTTTGATGATTATGTGGTGTTTTAATGATAGCAACATGAATGAGTCACCATATTACTTTGCTAAAAAAATCACATTGAATGACAGCAACATGAATGCATATGACTGATATATTTTCTGGAGATTGCATGAGTGTGCCATGTCTGATTTGTGAAGAATGCATGTGTATGCTTAAGTCATATTGTGATATGTTCATGTTGTAGTTCATCAAGTCTCAAAGTCCATACATTGCACTGCATTGGCTAAGTATGTACAACGGACTGTTCATGCAATACACGAAGGCATCTAAGTCTGTACACTGGACCGTCTCAATGAGCGTCTCATGCAAGTCTATACATTACTGTTCATGCATCATTCTTCATAAGTCCATACATTGGACTGTAGCATGTATGTGTCGAAGGCATCGCAAGTCTATACACTGGACCGTCTCACTTAGCGTCTTATGCATAGGCTAAGTCTCCAAGTCTGTACACTGCATCGTCTCAACTTGCGTCTCACTGAGCATCCATTCACTATAAAGTCTATACAGACTTCATCGTCTTAGAGAACGTCTCATGCCTTTACCAAAGTCTGTACATTGGCAGCCTTTTACCTACGTTGCACTTCGAAGTCTATAGATTGGGTTTTTACCGACGTTGCACATGTTAAGTCTATACATTCGCTGACTTCCAGTGCATGAAGTCTGTACAGCCGTGGCTTCTACCTCAAAGTCTGTACATTCGTTTCTAAGGCAAACTCTATACATTGCATCGTCTTAATTTGCGTCTCATGCATTGTCTCTCAAGCATTCAAAGTCTATGCATTGAAGTCGAAGTCTGTACAGCCATGCGTCTCAAGTTGCGTCTCAATGCACTGTCTCTCAAAGTCTGTACAGACTTAGTCTTGATCGTCTTGTGCATGCATTACCTGAAGTCTGTACATCGTTGATTTGCCAAAGTCTATACATCGTGTGAACCTTCAAGTCTATACAGACCTTGCTTTGTTCAAGTCTATACATCGTTCAGTTATCTTTGGAAAGTCTTCACATCGTGAAGTCTATACATTCAATTGCCCTGCATCGTTCATCAAGTCTGAACAGCCTTCTCTTTGGTAAGTCCATACAGTGAAGTCCATACATCGTCAGTTGTCTGTCAAAGTCGTTACATTGCCTAAGTCCATACATTGGCTACTGTTCTTTATAGTCTGCAAATTACTTTACACTTCAGTAAGTATGTACAGCCATTGCCATCTTTTATGAAGTCTACACATTGGGCAAAGTCTGTACATTGCATTTCCATTCATGAAGTCTGTACATTGCATTCGAGTCCACAAGTCCATACAGTCTGAAGTCTATACAATGCATTGCATTCTTCAGAGACTGTACAGGGTTTATACTTAAACTGATAATCCGATACTCTGTCTGACAGGGACTGTTCGAGAAGCTTTATAAAGGGCACGTGATCCTAGGAAGGATGAGGTGCCCAGATGATGACACGTGTGCTGAAGCCTGCTGGATGCTGCCACGTGGTCCGAATTCTTTGGGCGGGAATCATGGAGAGCACACACCCTAGTTGCTGCTGCCATAAATAGAAGCCTTCCTCCATCTGAAGAAGGCAGATCGTGATCAACTGAAGCAGAGCCAGAGTGAGAGCTTCCACGATCCAGAAGAAGAGAGAAAGAAAAGAGAGAGCAGAGAAGAAGCAGAAGAGAAAGAAGAAAAGGAGAGAGATAGAGAGCTCGAGCAGAGTGTGAAGAGAAGAAGAAGAGAGAGAGAGAAGTAGTTCGTTCTTCAGATCTTTGGTTCAAAACCAGATCTGAGGTTTCTCATTGTTTGAGCTTTATTCCCTGTAGGGATATCTTTTGTGCTTCAGTGTTTACAGCTTTTCGGTGCTGTTTTGTTTCCCTTTTGTGTTTTCCTTTTATACCTTTATTCAAGCTGTTAGTCAGCGGTTGCAGAGGTGCTACCTCTGGACTGGTAAGCTGTAATCCCCAGCGGTTTGCAGAGGTGCATCCTCCGGACAGCAAGCTGTGTTGCTCAGTGGGCGAGGAGGATTCCTCGGACGGCAAGCTGTGTTGCCCAGCGATTGTATGGCAAGCTGTGATGCCCAGCTGTTCAAGCTATGAGTCAGCGGAATCCACACTCGGGTTGAGTGTGGGGTGGATGTAGGTCTGCTGGACCGAACCACCTAAAAACCCATTGTGCAGTGGTTTGATTTCTTGTGTGGTTGGCGCTAGATGAATGCTTAGGGGCGCTTTGGTTTGATGTTCTATAAGTGTTCATCAATTTGCTGCGCACACTATATGTTTGACTGTGGTTTAATTTCTTTTATCTGATTTCGCTAGATGAATGCTTGGAGCGCCTCAATTGGGTTTTCTGTCTGAATGCTTTAAGGCACTAGCTCCTTTGATTTGATTCAGTCTACAGTTTAGACTTGATTAGGTTCACTCTATATATCTGCAATAGTTTTTTTTTAATTCCACATTTCTGATTGCTTTAGATTTTAATTGGGCGAATTTTTTTTTTAAAGGGTGTATTCATTCACCCCCCCTCTGAATACTGCACCAAACCCAACACTTGGTATGAGAGCGGGTTGTGTGCATAGTATCTAACAATCCGCAGCAGATCCTGCTAGCTGTTGGTGCATTTCAAAGTGGGTCTTTTGAGATCGTGTTTTGTTTCACTAACTTGTGCTTTGCTTTTCTCATTTGGCTTTGGTGCGATCTGAGTTGATTCCTTTGCTTGCATTGTGTTTGATTAGTGTTCTATTTAGAACTCTTATTCTGTCTAATCATGGAACTCACTGCAGATCCTCCGAAGTTTGAAGGTCTAGTTTTTTACAAGTGGTTTAATGAATTAAGAGAATATGTGATGCAAACTAATCCAGATCTGTGGATAGTCATTGCTCACAGTCCTTATGAAGTTCCAAAGGATGAATCCCTATGGAAAACTTCAGACAGACGAAAATTTTCTGCAAATCAAAGTGCCCTGAATCTAATCAAAAGGGCGATAAACACTGACAAGTTTTCTTGTGTAGTTGATTGCTGCAGTGCCTCCGAAGTGATCGAGATAATATCAAGTAGCAGAAGCCAGGGTAAAGCAAAATGTCTCATGGCAACAGAAGAAGACGAAGACTATGTGGAGGATACTTCATCACAGGTAAATTCTGACACTGACAATTTTTCTCTAGAAAGCATGATTGCGTTGAATGACCATTAATTGAATAAATGTGATAGACTAAAATCTGAAAAGAGAAAAATAAGTAAAGAAATGTTGCATGAGGTCAGAAGTCTGAAAGCTGAAAATGAAAACTTGAAATCTGACATGATTAAAGAAAAAGATGAGTTGAACAGGTTGAAATCTGAAAATGAGAATATTAGAAACGAACTCATAGGTGAAAATAATTCTTGCAAAGCTTGTGCCATTCTCGAAGACATGATTAATGATTTTGATTCTGATGACAGTTTTCAAAAAGAACAAATCAAATCTTTAAAAGAGGAAAATGTCTACTTGAAAGATCAAAATAAAAAGCTAATTGTTCTTAATACTGTCTTCTCTGAGAGATGGTTGTCAATTGAAAAAGGAAAATCAGTTGTGAAGGAAAATGAGAACAACATTGAAATAATGGTTCAACAAGAAAATGAAACTCTGAAGAACCTGAATGATGCTTTGCAACAGCAGCTGATTGTTTGTGAATCTGAGCTATCCAAGTATGAAGTAAGTATTGCTTCATTGAATTCTGAGATTGAAGATCTGAAAAATTCTTTGTCAAAATTCGTTAAAGGAAAAGACAATTTGAATAAGCTGCTTGGTTCTAAAGTGAATTTCCAGAAACAAGGGATTGGATTTGTGTCTGTGAATGAAAATGACAATGATAAGAGAAAATCAACTGTTTTCGTAAAAAGCTCTGAACAGGCTAACTCATCCAGCTCCTCAATTTTTCAATTCACTGCTAAGAAGGCTGAAAATTCAGAGAGGAAACAGAAAAGGATTCAAAAACAAAAGAAAAATGCTGATTTGAATAACTCCAAATTTATCCCTGATTTACATGTGCATGTTGCTCACTGCTCACACACACATTCACACTCTCATGAGAATGTCAATTTTGTCAAACAAGTGAATGTGAATAAAAAGGGTATAGCATGTCACTATTGTGGGAAGGTTGGACATATTATGCATAACTGTGTAGCATTGATAAATGATGAAAGAAATACTGTTAGAAAGTATCCTAGAAATCATCTTAGGAAACATTCTACTGATCAGGAAAAGAAAATTCAATGCAATTGCTGTGGGAAGTTTGGTCACATTGCTGCCTTCTGCTGGCATGCTCAGGGAAAGAAAACTAACTCTGGATTTGTTAATTTCCCTGTTAATAAAAATATTGTTGATAGAAAGAAGTTTGGTTCTAAAAGCAAGCACAATGTATGTTTTGAATGTGGAAAGCTAGGCCACAGAGCTGTTAATTGTTGGCTGGCTGGTAATGAAAAGAAAAATTTCCATGTCAATAGCAGAATTAATCATGTTCACTCACACCATGTTCACACCAATGCTAATGTATACAAGGAGAACATGAAATCTGTTATCTCCTGTTATTATTGTGGGCAGGTAGGGCATTCCTTGTATAATTGTTATATCATGTGTTGTGATGATAAACATGCGAAAAATCTGTTGAGAAAACCTGCTAGGAGTGTCAGTGTTAATTCAGGACCCAAGACTTCTTGGGTTCCTGCAAGATCAAATTGATTAACATCTCTGCAGGTGTGCCTTGGAAATGAATAAAAGGGGTTGAATTTAGCCAAGGCACTCAAAAAGGGAAAACCCCAGGATTCTACTTATCAGGTCAGTTCTGAACACTGCTCATGTTTCATTATCTGAAAATTGCTGTTTGAAATGATTGCATATCATGTTAACTTGTTGATGTTGAAATTGAAGTTTCTGAATTAAGAATTGCACAATCATGTTTATGGTAACTCTATTCTGTCTAATCTGTATGAATCATATCTGAATGCAAAACTTATATCATGTGATGTGCTTCAATAAATTTCATTGCATCTAGACAGGGGGAGCATTTAGAATTGGTGTTTTGATTGTCGCATCTTAAACACCTCTTGTCTAGCATTTGATCAACTCTCACCTGATGTCATTTCTCTCTCTTGAAAAAGTCTTCTGCATTCTATTTGTTGAGCTGTTAAAGAAGAGTTTCTTTCAACTCCCATCATGATACTATCTGTCAGCTGATCTGTCTGAATTCCAGACTCAGCTACCGTGTGTTGATGTTCACTCTTCTGAAATATTTCTCTATTGGTGATTTACTCTTGCACCAGCTTATACTCACCTTTCACATTCTTCTCAGCTGGTGTGACTGAATTGTTTCTACTATTGATTGTTGGGAGCTAAAATTATTTTTCTGATCTGAGGAACTTAAGCTGCATGTCATGCAATTCAGTCCGAGAACTTGGTAGAAACTCCTATCATATAGGTTTAAGAATTATCACTAAATCATACTGATATAAGATTAATGTATTCTCAGATTTGTAGTTAAATGAATTGAAAATATCTGAATGATAAGGTTTAATAAACTTTAACCACATGTGTCATGTAAACTTTAGACTCTCTCATCAGATATCTAAAAATTTGATTTCAGGGCTACCTTGGTTAAGAAGCATAGAGTGTGTATTGGTGTTAAACATTAACTTGAAATTGTTGACCAAATGAAAAATTGTGAATTCAGAGCAATGACTTAGTCACTGAGAAACTGAGTTCTTTATCAATGAAATAAAGTAACTCATGTCTTGAGGTGCCATAGTTATCTCTGATAAAAATTTAGTAAAACAAAACCTGACAGAGCAATGGCTTATTTGTGTTGAGTAACTGGGGAGTCTGGCCTCTAATCAAGGTGTCTTCTCATGTAAAAAGACACTCATACTGCTAACTATGTTCTCAAAGTGAGAGGCAATGACAGTTATCACACTGAGTAACTGGGTCACTTCACCTGAGACGTGTTGTGCCTCATGTAAAAAGGTATTGATCAACCTAAATTGCTCAGAAAAAATATAATGTGCTTCAGATGAACTTATCTTGAAAAAATCTGTCAACTCATACTCTTGAAAAAGTGTTTAACTTCATTACTAATCTGTGTATCTTTCAAAGGTGCTATTGAGATCATATGTGTAAGATAAAAGATGATTGATTTTGAGTGTTATCTGAATATTTTGTTCACCTTTATTAAAACTTAGATTCAGATATGAGTATTGAGTTTAATTTGACAAATTTGGTATACATCAAAATTAAATCAGATTGGTTAAGTTGCCACTTCATAACTCTTTATGATAGAAGAGTCTAAACCTTTTAAGACTTATTGAAGTGATGTATGCATTAAAATCCTTCATGATCAAATTTTCCAGATAGCCTGATCAGATTCAGTCTGATTATTCATTAAGATGTCTTGTGATGATTGTTGTCTATTGTTGCCCTTCTATCATCAATCACTTTACTCTCCACACTGTTGGAATCTTCCATCTTGTTCTTCAACTAGTTCTGATTCTGTGGCCTTTTCACCAGAATTCAGATTCTTTGTAACGGCTGATCTCAGATTGATTTATTGGATAACCAGGGTTCATTCTTGTGCTTCAGGGGGAGTTATGGTTTATTTGTATCTAAGGGGAGAGTAGTCAATCATGCATGTTGATAGGGGGAGAGCTGTTTCATTGTCATAAGAGAGAACTTCATTTTAATTAACCATGATTCATTTACTGAATTTATGTGCTGTATTTGTGTGCTGAATTTGTCTCTCAATCCATTTCCCTTCTTTTTGCTTATGTCAAAGGGGGAGAATAGTTTGATGAGTCAGTGTGACTCGTCATGTTGCCATCATCAAAAAGGGGGAGATTGTTGTGCCCCTTGTGCTTTGATGATTATGTGGTGTTTTAATGATAGCAACATGAATGAGTCACCATATTACTTTGCTAAGAAAATCACATTGAATGACAGCAACATGAATGCATATGACTGATATATTTTCGGCAGATTGCATGAGTGTGCCATGTCTGATTTGTGAAGAATGCATGTGTATGCTTAAGTCATACTGTGATATGTTCATGCTGTAGTTCATCAAGTCTCAAAGTCCATACATTGCACTGCATTGGCTAAGTATGTACAACGGACTGTTCATGCATTACACGAAGGCATCTAAGTCTGTACACTGGACCGTCTCAATGAGCGTCTCATGCAAGTCTATACATTACTGTTCATGCATCAGTCTTCATAAGTCCATACATTGGACTGTAGCATGTATGTGTCGAAGGCATCGCAAGTCTATACACTGGACCGTCTCACTTAGCGTCTTATGCATAGGCTAAGTCTCCAAGTCTGTACACTGCATCGTCTCAACTTGCGTCTCACTGAGCATCCATTCACTATAAAGTCTATACAGACTTCATCATCTTAGAGAACGTCTCATGCCTTTACCAAAGTCTGTACATTGGCAGCCTTTTACCTACGTTGCACTTCGAAGTCTATAGATTGGGTTTTTACCGACGTTGCACATGTTAAGTCTATACATTCGCTGCCTTCCAGTGCATGAAGTCTGTACAGCCGTGGCTTCAGCCTCGAAGTCTGTACATTCGTTTCTAAGGCAAACTCTATACATTGCATCATCTTAATTTGCATCTCATGCATCGTCTCTCAAGCATTCAAAGTCTATGCATTGAAGTCGAAGTCTGTACAGCCATGCGTCTCAAGTTACGTCTCAATGCACCGTCTCTCAAAGTCTGTACATACTTAGTCTTGATCGTCTTGTGCATGCATTACCTGAAGTCTGTACATCGTTGATTTGCCAAAGTCTATACATCGTGTGAACCTTCAAGTCTATACAGACCTTGCTTTGTTCAAGTCTGTACATCGTTCAGTTGTTTTTGGCAAGTCTTCACATCGTGAAGTCTATACATTCAATTGCCCTGCATCGTTCATCAAGTCTGAACAGCCTTCTCTTTGGTAAGTCCATATAGTGAAGTCCATACATCATCAGTTGTCTGTCAAAGTCGTTACATTGCCTAAGTCCATACATTAGCTGCTATTCTTCATAGTCTGCACATTGCTTTACACTTCAGTAAGTATGTACAGCCGTTGCCTTCTTTTATGAAGTCTACACATTGGGCAAAGTCTGTACATTGCATTTCCATTCATGAAGTCTGTACATTGCATTCGAGTCCACAAGTCCATACAGTCTGAAGTCTATACAATGCATTGTATTCTTCAGAGACTGTACAGGGTTTATACTTAAACTGATAATCCGATACTCTGTCTGACAGGGACTGTTCGAGAAGCTTTATAAAGGGCACGTGATCCTAGGAAGGACTAGGTGCCCAGATGATGACACGTGTGCTGAAGCCTGCTGGATGCTACCACGTGGTCCGAATTCTTTGGGCAGCAATCATGGAGAACACACGCCCTAGTTGCTGCTGCCATAAATAGAAGCCTTCCTCCATCTGAAGAAGGCAGATCGTGATCAACTGAAGCAGAGGCAGAGTGAGAGCTTCCATGATCCAGAAGAAGAGAGAAAGAAAAGAGAGAGCAGAGAAGAAGCAGAAGAGAAAGAAGAAAAGGAGAGAGATAGAGAGCTCGAGCAGAGTGTGAAGAGAAGAAGAATAGAGAGAGAGAGAGAAGTAGTTCGTTCTTCAGATCTTTGGTTCAAAACCAGATCTGAGGTTGCTCATTGTTTGAGCTTTATTCCCTGTAGGGATATCTTTTGTGCTTCAGTGTTTACAGCTTTCTGGTGGTGTTTTGTTTCCCTTTTGTGTTTTCCTTTTATACCTTTATTCAAGCTGTTAGTCAGCGATTGCAGAGATGCTGCCTCTGGACGGGTAAGCTGTAATCCCCAGCGGTTTGCAGAGGTGCATCCTCTGGACAGCAAGCTGTGTTGCTCAGCGGGCGAGGAGGATTCCTCGGATGGCAAGCTTTGTTGCCCAGCGGTTGTATGGCAAGCTGTGATGCCCAGCTGTTCAAGCTGTGAGTCAGCGGAATCCACACTCGGGTTGAGTGTGGGGTGGATGTAGGTCTGCTGGACCGAACCACCTAAAAACCCATTGTGCAGTGGTTTGATTTCTTGTGTGGTTGGCGCTAGATGAATGCTTAGGGGCGCTTTGGTTTGATGTTCTATAAGTGTTCATCAATTTGCTACGCACACTATATGTTTGACTGTGGTTTAATTTCTTTTATCTGATTTCGCTAGATGAATGCTAGGAGCGCCTCAATTGGGCTTTCTGTCTGAATGCTTTAAGGCACAAGCTCCTTTGATTTGATTCAGTCTACAGTTTAGACTTGCTTAGGTTCGCTCTATATATCTGCAATAGTTTTTTTTAATTCCGCATTTCTGATTGCTTTAGATTTTAATTGGGCGAAGTTTTTTTTTTAAGGGTGTATTCATTCACCCCCCCCCTCTGAATACTGCACCGAACCCAACAGGAAACCCCTAATCCTATACATTTCTGTCATCGAGGACTCCTTAGGGGAGGTCTTAGCACAAGTAGATGACGAAGGTAAAGAGCGGGCAGCTTATTACCTCTCCAGGTTATTTAACCGGGCGGAGACCAAATACACTCCCATGGAAAAGACTTGTGCCGCCTTAGTGTGGGTAGCTCAGAAACTGAAGCACTATTTTCTAGCCCACCCAGTTAGGTTGATCTCTAGAATGGACCCGATTCGCTATCTCTTAGAAAAGCCCATCCATTCTAGCAGGTTAGCTCGCTGGCAGAGCTTCATCTCTCAGTTTGATATCACATTCGTCGTTTAGAAGGTAATCAAAGGATATGCCATCGCTGAGCATCTTGCCCATCTTCCTATCCCCTGCATAGATTCTATTCAGGATGATTTCCATGATGAGCATCTCTCTGTTCTTACCCATCATCCCTTTTGGTCTCTGCACTTCGATGGTGCGCTCAATTCTCAAGGCCGAGGGATAGGTGCCGTTTTGCTCACTCCGGAAGGGGTGACGATTCCTTTCGCTTATCAACTCCGTTTTCCTGCTACCGATAATATCGCTGAGTATGAGACTCTCCTAGCCGGATTGAAGCACGCCTATCTCTTAGGTGTGCGCTATTTAAACATTATAGAAGACTTTCAGCTCGTCCTGCGGCAAGTTCTATCCACTTACCGCACCCGTGACCCGAAGCTCAAGCCATATCAAGATTTGGTCACTCTCTTGGCTAGGTAATTCCATAAATTGATCTACATTCATACTCCTCGATCTCAGAATATCCTCGCCGATGCGCTAGCATCACTCGCATCCTCCTTGTCTTTCCCTCCCAGTCGGAGCACTGAGACTATCGTCGTTCAAAGATTAGACGCACCCTCTCTTCAGGATCCTTGGTTTGTCAACCTTAGGAAGACTGTAGAAGCTAGGGCTGAGAAGGAAGATTTGAAGAAAGTGTCCCTAACGGAATTAGAAGAGATCTTAGAGGAAGAAGAGTTGCCATGGTATCATGAAATAGAGCTGTATTGCAAAAATAGATCATTCCCAGAAGGGGCAAATGCCGAGCAACGTAAGGCCATTAGAAGAGCCGCCTCGAGGTACACTATCATTCCTGGAGAATTGTACAGGCGCGCTCTCAATGGAGTGCTCATGAGATGCTTAGATGATGATGAAACTTGGAAGGTGGCCAAAGCAGCCCATTCTAGTGAGTGTGGAGGTCATGTTAATGGCCAGGCTCTAGCGAAGACAATCTTTAAGCAGGGTTATTATTGTCCTACTTTAGAGGAAGATTGCTCCCTCTATGTCCAGAGGTGTCTTAAATGCCAACTCCACGCTGATAAAATCCATGCTCCAGCTTCATCCCTTCATCCTCTTTCTGCTCCTTGGCCATTCTCTATGTGGGCCTTCGACATTGTTGGCCTGCTCGGTGATTCCAGCTCTCAGACCAAGCAGAAATCCTTCATCCTTACCGCCACTAAGTACTTCACCAAATGGGCCAAAGCGGAGGCGTACGCGGAGATCAAAGCAACCACGGTGTGCCGCTTCATCATGAAAAATATCATCTCGCGGTTCGGAGTACCAAGCAGCATCATCACCGACAATGGACCTTAGTTCATCTCTCAAGAGCTCCGGGACCTATGTAAGAAGTTCAATATTGCATTACATTATTCATCTCCATATTATCCTCAAGGCAATGGCCAAGCTGAGACCACTAATAAAACCCTTCTTAAAATCATAAAGAAAACATGCGAATCTCACAAATTCTCTGATTGGCCTGAACGATTAGTGGAAGCTCTATGGGCTTACCGTACCTCCGTCCATACTCCTACGGGGCAAACCCCCTATGCTCTCACCTACGGGATGGAGGCGGTGCTCCCATATGAGATCTTAATCCCTTCCCTAAGGGTACAGCTCGATAAGGAAATTAATCTCGATGAACGTCGAGAGGCGTTGCTCGTCCAGTTGGAACTCTTAGATGAGAAGAGGATGAATGCGGTCGATCACGTATCCGTTTATCAAAAGAGAGTTTCACGTTATTTTCAAAATAAGATAATTGAGCGTAAGTTCCAAGTAGGTGATATGGTTTTGAAACAAAAATTTATTAGGTCTGGAGGTCCTAGGTCTAAATTACAACCTAACTGGGAAGGCCCGTTTATTGTTAGAGAGGCTTATCCAGGGAACGCATATCATCTAGTTAACGCAGAAGGTGAGGAGCTGTCTCACGCTTGGAATGGGTTGTATCTTAAACGCTTTTATCCTTAGAGTCAGGCTAATGAAGGCCCGGTAGCGAGGTGTCCCTTTCCTCGATCACGAAGGAGGATCCCGAGTTTGGCAAATCACACACTTCACGACGTCCCTGGTCGGGTTCCTCAGTTGTGTAAACATCGTCTCTCCTTGGACATGCCTGGGGGAAGTCAAGGTCCCTGTCCATTTCTCTCCTCGGTTGAATCTAGCGGCAAGAGGTGAATAAGGGGGCGATGACTAATCTAGACCCCCTTATCAGAGGAGGTCTCAAATAGGGGTAGTTCGTTATGACCTGATTCCACAGAAAAAAGAAAAGGGAGCAAAGCAAAAAAAAAATAAAAGTTCATCTCAAAAGCTCGAAGTTCAAAGGTCAAGGCTCTAAAAGGAAAGTATCTGAAACTAGGCATGGCAAGAGTGGCAGTATAGTTTCCCCGCGGGACATTATGAGCCCGGTCGTATACTTGCCTAGGGTGGATAAAGTTTCGATGACAGACGGCGCTACAAATCGAATCTCTGAAGGGGTTGTCATGAGAAGGACTCAAACTCTGAAAAACCTCTATACCTGGCCTAAGCTTATCTCTTGAATTCTATTTTTGCTTTTAGGACCAGACAGTACCCTGGGTATGGCCTCGGTAGAAGCACCGTCATACAAATTAGCCCTGGCCCAGGATTGTCATTTCAAAAGCATGCCAACCTCAGGAGAATCCTAGTGTGACAGGTAGGGCTTTCGTTGCCAGGACGGAATTAGCCTCCAAAATCAAAAAAAAATCAGATATTTCAAAATTCAAAAAATCATATATTTTAAAATCTAAAAAAAATCATATATTTCAAAATCTAAAAAAATCATATATTTCAGATATACAAAAAAATCAGATATTTCAAAATTCAAAAAAAATCAGATATTCCAAAACTCACAAAAAAATTAAATATTTTTAAAATTTCAAAAAAATACCATCATCATTGCATAGCATGCATTTGCATTCATATTCATTACATTTTTTTCGCCTATTTAATAAGACTCCACCCCATGACCAAAGATCAAGAATTGGTCATTCTCTAACTTGCTGTAGGCAAGGGGTTGAGTCTAAGAACAGATCTGACTTGTTTCTTGTTTTAAGTGTGTGTAGATACATGTTTAATTCCCCAAGATTTGAAGCTCTCAAGCTTCTCCATCTCTTGTCCCTTGCGGTCCTTTGTTAGACCGCTAGCCATATACTCGCGGTCGTAGAGAAGACCGCTATTCTCACCTGAGAACCAAAATTCTCAGGTTTCTCTATCTCTCCTCCTTAGCGGTCCTTCGATAGATCGTTTATCCTCTCCTGGCGGTCTAATGGCGACCGCTAGCCATTCCCGAGAACCAGAAAACTCTGAGTTTTCCTGAGCCCTATTCTTAGCGGTCTATCGCTAGACCATTTTCTTTGCTTAGCGGTCGTTTGCTAGACCGTTTACCAGATAGAAAACTCTGCTTCATTCAATTAATCATGCTAAAACACGAGTCCATTGCACATCTTTTCAAACAAACTTCTCATTTATTCATCCAAGGTTCATCATACATCATCATTTCAAATAAAAATGTAGAGTTTATATCAAAAAGATCAAAATACATTCAATTTCTTGTCCGCACAAGGCCAGATCTTACGTAATTCCTTCACATAAGTTCGGTACTCCTCTTCATTCTCTGTCACCTCCACTTGCAAGGTACGGATGCGACTGATCTCCCACATAGTCAGAGCGCTCTGGATCGCCCGCTCATCCTCCTCGGTCCCGATCTTTCTACCTTGAAGGGGAGGGTTGTGTGATAATGCTGGAACCGTGGTGCGAGGTAGCCCGATTTGCAAGTGGCATCAGTGTGGGTTCTAGATCGCCAACGTAGTGTTCCCCACTAGCTATAGGTCTAGGTCCAATCGCCGGGGTAATCTCATAGTACCTCCTTGAAGAAGCCGGGGCCGCATCATGAACTTATCAATTGGCAATGTGTTGAGGAAGAGTCGTCATTCATCCCTTGTTTTCTTATCCACCGTTCGGCACTCAACCTGTGAAGAGAACCCAAATGTGCCTCCTATATATAAGAGTGGGTGGCTCCCGAATATGCGGCTATTTGAAGGAACATCCTCCTTGGGTAAGAACTTCAATCTAACTCCCAACCAACACTCAAGGATAATCATGGACCCAAAGAAAGGCCCTCCTAAACAAGCTGAGCTAAGGCCTTCATTATGGTATGAAAGAATGGCCTGAAAAATGGACAAACCCCGCCACAAGCCACTAATGATGCTAAGGTTTTGGATATCCAAGAGGTGGTCGATGGTACAAAAGAGGAAAACCCCACATAAGCAAACTGAGGTAGCTTTGGCTATTGCTTCAAATCTCCCGCTCTTGTTTTATAATAAGCGGTGATCCATTGAGCCATGGGGATCAAATGAATGTGGCATGGGCTAATCATTGTCCTAACATCCTTTGGGTTGTGAATGAAATCCCATAGAATTAGAGAATGGTCTATTGGCTCAACCGTGTGACAAACTAAGTCTTCATCCCCCACCTTAGTCTTAGGAAGGGTTAGGTAGGTCTCTACCTCTTCTATAAGGATGGTGACCTCAAAAGATGGGAATATGAATGTATGTGTTTGGGGATGCCACAATTCCAAAAGGGCTGAAATGCTAGGCCAATCATATGAAAGTTTTTGGAAATTCTTGGCCAAGACTAACAAAGGTTGTAGGTGCCATGCCCTTAGGATGGAAGACACTTCTATAGGAAGCTATTTTATCAAGGGAGCCACCCACTTCAGGTTAGAGAAACACCTTGGACCAGGAAGGAGCTAAGAAAAAGAAGAAAAGAGAGGAAAAGAAGAAGAAGAAATGTCATATGAGAAGAAAGTTCAGAAAATTCAAAATTTTGGAAATTAAGATGAACTTACCTCTCTTGAGAAGCTTGTGCTCAAGTGCTTGGGGATGGATGTAAGCCTTTGCAGAGCCCCATACTCTCTTCTAGCTGGCTTTGGCCCGGTGTAGGCCACCTCTCCCATGATACTAGCCTCAAAGCTTCTATTCATAGTGACTTGGATGACTTTAAGGGATTTTTCAAGGTTTTCTCGAGCATAAATCTGTGAGCTGTGAATTTTGGGTGTATTCCTAGTTATAGGGCTTTAATTCTAGTCATAATACATTAGGATTGAGGCTAGTTAGCTTTAGATTAAGTTAGGATAAGTCTTAGAGCAAATTAGGTGTCTTTTGACCCAAGTTCGGACTCTCACGGGGAGTCCTGTTCGGACTTCACTAAGTTTTCTCCTTAGCGATCTATCGCACGACCACTAGTAGCCCGTAAGCGGTCGTCAGGCGACCGTTTTCCACCCCCTTCCACCGCCTTATTTCCCAATCCCCAAACGGTCGTGTCTTTACTGTTTCTTATTTTTCACTTTTTTCCCCCTGTCTTGACCAAAAAATTTCTCTCTCTCTCTCTTGATTTCTGTGTCAGTCCTAGGAGTCTTTGGTAGTGAGTCAGCATCCACACATTCCACACATTTGCACAGAAAAAGAACAAAACAAAAACTCATATATAACTAACAAAAGTCATGTACATCTGTCCATAAAAAAGGAAAGCACAGTGCAACTCATGTCCCGGTGGGTCCCTCTCCTGGACCGCCACTGTCCCTGGTCCCCTCTGGCCTCTTTGCCGGCGGGGCCATGGAGGTGCTCCCCTCCTCTCGATGACGTCGCCGCCACTCCTCCTCCTCATTCCTCCGATGGCCGGAAGAACCCGTGAGGTAGTCTCAAGCTCCACTTCGCACGCCGCTCTGCGACACGCTATGGGAAGATCATCCTCCCACTAGCCGAAGCGCGCCCTCTGCAGCGCTCGGATCTTCGCCCTCAGCTCTATCGCCTCTCGCCGAGAATCCGCTGCTGCTATCACCCCCTCTCTCAGCCTCTCCACCTCTGCTCGAAGAGGAGCCACCTCTGCCGCCTCTGCCCGTAATCTCTCTACCTCTGCTCGAAGAGGAGCCACCTTAGCCATCTCTCCTCGAAGCTAGTCTGCCTCGGCCCGGGCACGCTCTGCCTTACTCAACGCCGTGGTCAGCTCCCTCGCCTGCATAAGCATTCATTTATAGTTAGTCATTTGCATGTCATAAGCATTTAATAGAAAAGAGTCAACTAGTTTTGCTTACCCTCTCTACGAGCATGGCCTCGGCCTCCTCGGCCCAAGCAACCACCCGAGCAAAGTCAGCGTCCCTTTCGGCCCAGTCTACCGCTGGCTGCGAGGACAATGAAGGAGCATCTGGTCCCGCCCGCTGCGCTCCCTCAGCTATCTACATGTTAGAAGTCATAGTCAGTCACATTCATGATCATTTGCTAAAGTTTAGAACTCACCAGTAGCTCTAGCGCGTGCTGGAACTCGTCCCTCTGCTGAACGGTGGAGTGGAGGACACCCTGGAGCTCGGCTATGCGCCCTTGCGGGTCTAGCTACATATAGAAAGTCCATGAGTCAGTGCATTTAGAATTAATTGAAGAAGCATGGTTTAGAGAGTCTTACCAGTCGTCAAGTACCGCGGAACACCTGATCGCCGTACCTTCAGGCGTAGGCCCTCAGGTACGCCTCGTCGCTGGTCGCTTGGGCTAGGACCACTCTGCCTCGACGGGTCCAATCTCTGACATAGTCCACTACCCGTGTCACCCAGTCAATGTCGCTGCTCATGCCTTAAGAGGATCACCCGATCCTCTCGCCGTCTCTGGCCGGGAACTCTACCTCAGGCTGGTGAACCCCGCGCGTCCTCATGATCAGTTGGAAGTTCAGAGGCTCAACGATGTTGAAGTAGTGTAGCCAAATCTCTCATCCTCCATATGCCAGGGCCGCCTCTACCCAAGGCTGCCCGTCATGGTCCTCATCCCAGTATGGTGTCCAGCGCACCTGAAAGGTCAACATTCAATATCAGCATTCATAAGCATATAAGAGTCATTTAAGAGCATTTAATTGCATTTAGAAGGGTTTAAGTTTAGAAACTTACTGATGCATATGGGAATGTGTCCATGTCATCCTGAATCGCTCGCACTAGGCGCCACAGCGATCCTGTGTCCCGAACCGTCATCCACCACCTCGCGATGGGTACCCGGTCCAGATGTACCTCCTTGCCCCGCCCTAGGCCCGGAAGGTACAGGTAGCTCCAAACCTGCATGAGTTAGATGTCAGCATATCATAATCATGAGCATAAGCATATTCATAATCAAAAGCATTTAGAGTTCAGCATTTACCTGGAGTAGAGGTGTGAACCCGCCTAGCATGATCTGCCGGTCTGTCGTACTGAGGGAGTCGAACAAGAATGCAAATACTGCAGCTCCCCATGCATATCTGCCAGCTCCGTCCAGATCTCTCAAAAGTGGGAGGAGCCTGACGCTCACTCCATCTGCCCTCGTCGTAAAAAGTAGCTTCCCGAATAACAGTATCAGGAAGCGACGGAGGGTGATGTCCCCTTCTGGCCCCTGTCCCGCGAACACTCTCTCTCGTGCCCGATCAGTCAGTCTCCCTAAATGCTCCTTTGGCAGCTCGCCAACACTGATCCCTGCTCCTCTCAGTCTAAGACTCTCCTGGAGAGTCGCCCGTGCCAGCATCGAAGAGTGTCGACCCAGCCTCATCAGCTCTAATCCCAGAAGCTCCTCTACCTGCGCCCGGTAATCTGCATATGTCCATCCGGTAACTGGCTCTCCGTGTACTCTCAAACCCGTGATCCGGGCGACATCCTCTAAATTCTGGATCATATGTCCCCATGGGAACAAAAATGCCCTACTGATCGGATCCCATATGTCATGGAGTGCATACAGCAGCACTGTGCCAATCCTCATTACTTCTATGCTGAGGAGTTCTCCGAACCCCATTGCTGCCAATCTCTCCCTCTGGTAGTCCGGTAGCGCCAAATAGACTGCCCAAACTTGCAACCACGAGATGCGGGTCTTTCTCTTCCCCTGCATTCACTTAAACAAGTTTGTGTTAGTCATCCATAAAATTCATCCATAAAGGCATTGTATTGCAATTTAAAGAAAAATTTAGAAATCTCTCTCTATTTCCCTAGCGGTTGTCCTTAGACCATTTCTTATCCCTTAGCGGTCGTCCCTAGACCGCCACATTCACTATCGGTCGCTGGAAGGACCGCTAGGAACCCAGAGAACGGGCAATGTTTGCCTCGTTTCCCTAATTCATGAAAATGGCCTCAAAGGGCCTACAAGTTATCCCACTGGGTTGCCAGTCCCATTTCCCTTCCATTCCACATACATGCATGCATTTGAAAATTAAAAAATGGAAAAATCAAAAATTTGGGGCTCACGGCCTACCTCTGATGATCATCCGGCCGTCGACACTTCCTCGGCCGCCATGGCATCTTCATCTTCCTCCATCACCTCTGTGGGGCCCTCCTCCGCCGTAGGAGCTTCTCCTTCTTCCGGTTGGGCCGCCGGCCTTTCCTCCTCCGTCGGTGGGTTCACCGTCGCCGCCGACGGTGTCTCCTCCTCTGCTATCCGCCTTTGGAGGCATTTTACGACCCTCTTCTTCACCATTATGAATGGTGGAGGCTTGATCGCGGTGGTTGCTGGTGAGGGTTTCGCCGGAGGGTGCGGGGTGGTTGGTTTGAGCAAATGAATGAAATGGGGGAGCGAACGGGCATTTCTATTTTTGAAATCTCTCAGAGATTAGCGGTCTATCATTAAACCGCTAGCCAATACTTAACGGTCGTTTTCTATACCATTTCTTATCTAAGCCATTTTCATCGTAGAATGTGAACCGCCTTGTCTGGCGATCGTTGCCTTGACCGTTACTCGGTTGCTTGCGGTCCTTTCCTAGACCTTTTTATTGCTGATCTTTTGAGATGAATTGAAACGTTCTACTCTTGGCATGGTTCAGGTCTTATCATGTCTTATGCTTATTATTGTTGATGGCTAACATTTTTATTGTCAAATCTCTAACGCCATCGCATGTCACATCACTTCTCACCAAGCAGGTAAGTCAGGTAAGTATCTCGATCCCTAGTCCCTTAATGCATTATTATATAGTATCTATGATATATTATCTCGAGAACCGGCTGGTCATTCATGTGTTCTAAGATCTGATGTTCCCCTTTAACAAAAACGACGATGATCTAAGTGCACAAGTTTAATCATTGGATAGGCCGTTAGGTTGGAAGGATTGGGGGACGATGGTTCTATCTTGCGCACCGTGGTTGCAGATAGTATCCTGACCCTGATTTGTCCGGTCTAGCAATATTATTCTCAAGTATGTTGCTATTTTTATTCTTTCTTTGCATTCGTTTTAAATGATTTCTTTTATTTTAGCTCAGCATGCATCATGCGCATCTTTGAGCATTCACGTGCCCTTATCTGTCTAGAAATATCTCAGTAATGGTGGATAACTATGTATCCACTATCTTGAGTAAGGAGAGTCATTCCACTTTGAATTGGAAGGTTTTCTTCCGTCTTTTTGCTCGGCTTGGTTGGCTGAGGATTCCTGTCTGGAGTTTAGTTACTCGTCTCTTTACTTTTCTGTTCGTTGCTCCGACCGCCTATCAGCTTTGCGTTCCAGTGAGGAGGTTGGTCGTGTTTTTAATTCCTTTAGTTGTTAGTTCCTCCCGACATGCGTCATTCAGTTTTGCCATTCCTTGTGACTAGTATGAAGTTTTTTTTGAAAGATTCCTATCGCTCATTCGTTGAGGACGGGTGTCGGTTTACCTTAACGCCCACTTTTCAGTCCACTCCGCTTCATTGTCGCTTCACCTCCATGTTCCATGTCACTTTCGCTTCACCTCCACTCGCTCCCATGCAAAGAGTACATTAAGGAGGGGCATCTGTTGACACATGTTCTATGACCAATGAGTTGGGTCATCTCCTTATTTATTTTTATGATGTCCCGAGTTATTCACCACTTATTGGGCCATTTTTGGTTATTTTGGGCCTAATTTTATGGGTCACTCTCTTTGGTTGGACCTAGCTCCATTGATTTCCCGTCACTTCACCTTATTAGGCCTAGATAAGGGCTAATAAGGATTATTTTGAGGATTAAGTTGTGGATTTATTAGCCTTTATTCCTTTTGCCACGTCCTCTCCCCTAGCGGTCTATCGTACGACAGCAAGGTGGACGTTGGCGGTCCATCTCTAGACCGCTAATGGGAAGAGAGTCCTGCTGGGTCTCTTTGATCTTATCTTCTTCTGGACGCATGTGCCTAGCGGTCTATCACGCGACCATTTCTTGGGGCTAGCCGTCTATCGCAAGACCGCTAGTGGAACAGAGAGTCCTACTCTGTTGTTCTTCCTCTCCTCGGCCGTGGACGAACTAGAGTCCTTCATCTTTTGGTTTCTCTCTCACCAGAGACTCCCAGGACCTTCTGTTTGTTTCTATGGACTCTTGGGAGTATTATCTTCAAGGATTATCTAGTTTTAGGTCTATTTTTGAGTCATTATCCCTCCAACTCGAACATAGGGTTTGAGGGTCTATAAATAGAACCCTTGAGTTCATTACTTGAGGAGGAGATTTCTGGAGTTTACGTCGAAGTGTTGCTGTGTTCTGGAGTCATTTCTAACCAAGGAGAAGCTGCTTCCACGTCCACCAAGCTTCTAGTTCAGGGAGAATTTAGTTCTTTGGTCTAGTTTGTGTTCTTTGGTCTTTAGTTTTGTCCATTGTTCCTTGCATCCATAGCATCTTTCCTCTTCTTTTCTCCATGTTCTCTGCATTCAATCATCTTTTAAAACATCCTCCTATCTTTTTCATGCCCCACAGGGGTTAAAAAGAACCAAACCTCCCAGGTATTCACCCTTCTTTTATGCATATTAGCTTAATTGAGTTATAGTTACTACACTTGCCCAAGGGCTAATTGGGTTGTTTTTCTTGTTGTCTACACTTCCTCGCAAGTTTACAGGACTCATTACACGAGGCCCAACCTATCTGGCCGGCCAGGAGGGGTGGAGATTAAGTTCCAAACTGCTGTTCTAGGTGCTCTAGCGGTCATCTAGAAGACCATTTTCTGCTAGATCGTGATCATCTGCTAGATCATTTTTCGACTGTGTGCCTGGTTTTCTCTCTCCCACGGGCGGGTGACTTTAACCGACTCTTTCCAAGGTATTATTGTGCTTTCACTGCTTTAATTACTTTGGTGGCGATCACACATCTTTAGTTGGGTATTTGTCCATCTTTGTCATCACCTTGCTTTCTTTCTCTTTACTTTATTTGCTCCACACATACGGTGTGTGTTTTTATTTTATTCTTTTGTTCCACGCCCCGGCGTGTGTTTTTATTTTTCCTCTTCATAAACATTGATGACATGCCCATGCTCTTGATCTTGTGATTGTTGGAGTTAGGTCATTACTTGCTCACACACTTTCACATATCTTTCACCCTCATTCATATTTACATCATTCACCCACATCCCATCATATCACAAAGAAAAAACTATCAACTGACTCGTGGAAGGTACATTGAAAATTTGTTCCAAGATTGCTCACGTCTTATTTGATACTGGCATGACTCATTCATTTGTTTCCAAGAGATTTGCTGCTTCATTCTCTATGGAACCTATATGGTTAGACTTAATTATTTCTACTCCTCTTGGAAGCGAATCCAAGATTTCACATCATTACCCGAATAGTGAAGTTATGGTTAAATGGAAAAATCTACCTGCCGATCTGATATGCCTAGATATGAAAGGGTATGATGTCATATTAGGTGCCGATTGGCTATCCACACACAAGGTAGCTATAGATTGCCAGAAGGGAAAAGTAACTTTTGATGATTATCCGGGGCTGGTTTACACTAGTCCTCAGACTCAGAACAAGTCACCTCTTATTTCGGCTCTTCGAGCCCATAAGCTTATAAGGAAAGGTTGCATGGCCTTCCTTGCTCTTGTAACCGTGAAGGAGGCTAAGGAATCAAAGCTAGAAGACATCCGCGTAGTTTGGGACTTTCCTGATGTTTTCTCGGAGGATTTGCCTGGTTTACCCTTGGAGAGGGAGGTGTCATTTACTATTGACCTTATCCCTGGTACGGGTCCTATCTCTAAGGCACCCTATAGAATGTCCCCCGCCGAATTAAAGGAATTAAAGGAGCAATTGATGGAGCTTTTGAAAAAGGGATTTATTAGAACGAGTACTTTCCCGTGTGGAGCACATGTTGCTATTTGTCAAAAATAAGGATGGAATGATGAGACTTTGCATCGATTATCGGCAATTGAATCAACTTACTCTCAAGAACAAATACCCGCTGCCAAGGATCGACGAGTTATTTGATCAAATATCAGGAGCTAAATATTTCTCGAAGATTGATCTTAGATCGGGATACCACCAACTGAGGATCAAGGATGAGGATATTCATAAGACCGCATTTCGGAGTAGGTATGGGCATTATGAATTTACTATTATGTCTTTTGGACTAACAAATGCCCCTGCAGCCTTTATGCAGTTAATGAATAGCATATTCAGGCCTCATCTGGATCAATTTGTTGTGGTTTTCATTGATGATATATTGATATATTCGAAGTCTGAGGAAGATCATGAAGATCATTTGAGGATTTCATTGCAAATATTGACGAATAATCAACTCTATGCGAAATTTAGCATGTGTAATTTCTGGCTCGAGGAAGTATCTTTTTTGGGACATGTGATTTCAAAGGATGGGATTTCTGTTGATCCATCGAAGGTCGAGGCAGTGAAGGATTGGGAATGACCTACTAATGCTACCGAGATCCGTAGCTTCTTGGGCCTGGCTAGTTATTACCAACGATTTAGAAAGGATTTCTCCAAAAATTTTGTCCCTCTTACCAGGCTGACACGAAAGGAGAATCTGTATGTCTGGTCCAAAGATTGCGAAGAGAGTTTTCAAACCTTAATAGACTGTCTGACTACTACCCCTGTCTTTGCATTACCCATCGAAGAAGAGAAATTCGAGGTATATACCGATGCATCTGGTATTGGCCTCGAATGTGTGTTAATGCAACAAGGAAAGGTTATTGCCTACTCTTCCCGACAATTGAAGAAACATGAAGAGAACTACCTGGTGCACGACCTAGAGTTGGCCGTGGTGGTGTTTGCCTTAAAGATTTGGAGACACTATCTCTATGGAGAACAATTCACCGTGTACTCCGATCACAATAGTCTCAAGTATTTATTCTCTCAAAAGGAATTGAATATGAGACAAAGTTGCTGCCTAAAGTACCTCAAGGACTTCGACTTCACCATACAATATCATCCTGGAAAGGGTAATTCCGTTGCTGATGCCCTTAGTCGGAAGTCGAGAGCCTTACTAGCTAGCAGCATGATTCAAGAATGGAGGATGCTAGAACAATTCTCCAAGTTAAACGTAAGTCTGGATGAGGAAAAGGGACGTGTCATTCTGTCACATATGAGTGTACATCCGGACTTACTCTCTGAAATCAGGCTATTACAAGATGATGACCCGGTGCTGGTAGAAATCAAAGGCAAGTTAAATGAACAACCTGACTTCAAGATGGCATCGAATAGAAGGTTATTATTTCATGAAAGGACTTGTGTGCCGGATTGTCTGGAATTGAAGAACAAGATTTTTGAAGAAGGGTGTGAACTTGTCACATAGACATTTTTTTAAGAGAAAAGAAAAAAAAGATTTTAAAATCAAAATGTGGAGAAATGTGCTAAAATATGTAGGACATGAGAAAAAAAGGGGGAATGAGCATGAGAGCTCTATGGAGGGTGATCGCCAGAGGGGTTACCTAAAAATACCAAAGATGATCGCATGTACCTTGTGTGAAGCGGGGAAATTGCAAGTTCTTCCTTCCTCCTTCTACCGGCTGGCCGATGAAGGGGGTTTATAGCTTGATTACCCTTGCAAGAAAACACACAAAATAAACAAAGATGTGGATTAGCCAAGTGAGGTGCAGTATCAATGCTCTAAAAGTATGAAATCAATCAAATCAAACATGAACACACCTTGTGTGTTTTGGTTTAAACCCCTTAAGAGGAGTAACAAGAGATGGGATATGGATGCTATGAATATGCAAATATATGATGATATCTCTAGTAAAGAACTAGAAGAAAGGGGTGCGTAGGATGATGTGCTAGTAACTAAAAAAAACTAAAAGAAGAGGGAGGCCTTCTGCTGTGTGTGCAGTAGTAAGGGGGAGAACAAGAGCCACAGCGGCTGCAGCAGCAGGATGAAGAAAGCCCGGAAGAAGTCCGCCCGTGGAAGGAGATCTACTGGCTGGATGAACCTGCAAAAAATTGTTAAAAGAAATCTCTCTCTTTCTCTGTACCGCAGGCAAGAGCTCTCTTGTTCTTCTTACTCTTTTTAATTCTTCTTCTCCCGTGCGTGAGAGACACTATGGGGTATTTATAGACCCAAAATCCTTGCATGAATAGGATTAAAACAAGGCAATCAATCCTCCAACAAGGATCCCTCTTCCTAATCGAACACTAAGTGTAAAATGGGGAAAAGATCATTACTGGAAGGTAGCAGGCGAAACGGAGACAGAAGTGAAAATGATGACCTGAAGAGGGGCGTTAATTTAAATGACGACATCCACTCAGGTGTTAATTCCTGGATTTAATTATAGAAATTAAGAAATTTTCTTATTTAAAATTGAAAAATGACGAATGTTTGAATGGGCGTCAAATAATAAACGCCCCCCATGTGGGCATCAATTCTTTGAATTTGATTTTGTGTAGGATTCGAAAAATCCAAGAAACAACGCCTATTTGAACAGTCGTTTATTTATGAAAACACGACCCCCATCAGGTCGTCAGTTAAATGACGCCCTTCCTCTAGGCGTTAATTACAATTTATTATGGAAAATAGAAAAACTTCAAATTAAGCCAATATTGAAGTCCACTTTAGGGCGTCGCGTGGTGACATGAGGTTTACTCATTATAGCATCGATTTTGGCGTGTCTACAGCTACCCCACCTTGGCGTCTGCTTTGCAAGGGAGAGAGACAAAATGAAGCGAAAGTGTAACAAGTGGAATGAAGTGGGAATGGACTGATAAGTAGATGCCAAGGTGTGATGTGACATACCTCCGACACTAAGTGTTAGAAATATTTTCAGGATTCTGAACGAAACAACTTCGGATGATTACGAGAAAGCAATGATTGGCTGGATGAAGGAACTAAGTTAATAAACAAAATGTGCGTGAGGGCACGGAAGGAAAGACACCATTGTAGAGTGATTACCAGCCAATGTGGATGTGCTACAACCAAGGTGGGTTTGCAGAAAAGTAAAATGAATTGAGATAAGGAATCCAGCGAATGAATGCTTTCAAGGAACTAGCCTGAGCGGCTTCAAGGAGAACCTAGTACTCGATTTGGAGTGGAATATCTCATGTCAACTCAAATTAAGAGCAAGCGGCCCTCATTATTGGCTTAATATGAGGATTTTCATCATGAAAGCTCAAAGTCCTACATGATGCATACTGGGCTAAAATAAAAATTAAAACAAACAAAAATATAAGATAATCAAGGAAAATATTGTTAAACCATCCAGACTTGGTCAGGAATCTAAATCTCTAAGCGGATACTAAGTCGAAGCCCGTTTATCCACGCATCAACTCAGAAAGTGGAACCGTCGTCCCAAACCCTAAATGACCCAACGGCCTATCCGTGTGATTAAGACTCCCCTGGAACTATCACTGTTTTTGATGAAGGGGAACTCAAATTCCAGGTTCATCAGAACCACAAGGTCCTTGATATGCTATAATAGCGTAGATATCATATAGTAACAATGCATACATGAAAGAATACAAGGATGGAACGAGGTTACCAATGGAATAAATCCAACCATTTCAAGACCTGCATGGATTGTGCCTTCTGTGCTCAAAAATCATTAGCTCATAAAACGATCATTAGCTCAAAATATGATCATAAGTGCATGATATAAGCAATTTCAATAAGATATAATAGCACTTAAGTTCATGATAATCAAAACGCTGTAAAACAGCTCAAAAGATGTAAGCTTAGGAAATGACGACTCTGCATAGAGGCGTCATAATCATAAATGACGACAGACATGGGGGCGTTAATTATGATTACCATTAGACTTGGAATCGGACTGAAAATGATGCCCACACAAGAGGCGTTAAATAAATGACGACACTGCGAATGTCGTTAATCAATGAAATGACGCCGACATCTATGTCGTCAATTAACTATCTCACTGGCGCTCCATTCCCTACTCAGAATCAAACCGCCAGCGACTTAATTCTCATTCGAACACAAATTGATTGTTCTAACGGCTAGCCAAAGCTCCAAATCATTATAAAAGGAAGCACACATCCTCTACTGCATACATCAAATGCCTGAGAGCTGCGACAAAGAACCAGAGAACCGAAGAGCAGTACACACAGATTATTTCTTTAAATCGGAAGAAGGGATGGACAAGATGATGATGATGCAGAGGCCTTCTAAGAAGCCTTGGATGGGATTTCCTAGGATCTCTGAAGTTGCAAGCCACATTAGTGGGAGGATAGCTAAGGGCCAAGTAAGTTATTTGATTCTATTTTAAGCTTTCATCTTATTCTATCTTCTCTCTCTTCTTCCAAAAAAATTCTGATTGCGTTCTCTTCTTTTCTCTTTCTTTTTTTTTTTGTGAACTCAGTCATCTAATAGATCAAAGGGAGAGTGCACCCCCATTCCAGAGGAAGGGAATGTTCCCACTCCACCTTCAAACTACCAAATGCTATTTTTATTACTAATTCAACAAAAGTACAGCTTCACATATAGGCCAACCTCATACGAACAATTTGAAAAATTAAAAAAAGCCTATACAACCGTGCAATATCCTATATCAAATAATTGAAAACCCCGGTCCGTGTAGTTTCATGTTGGGAAGTGAAGCTCTTGCAGGATATGCGATATCCGGTCCGTGCATATCTGGGAAGACACCCCGTGCTCCATGCCAATCCCAAAGTCAGCATTCCTGGCCCATGCATTTCTTCTACAATAGAGATTATGCCACAGATGATGTCCGTGCAGCCAAGCTTTAAACGAGTCATGCTACAGTACATTCCGGAAGCTAGGAAGCCCAAGTTTATCCACCAAGACCACCCCCCTGGCACTACAAGGAAGCTCCCTCATATTTCCGAACACCCTCCTGACAGTAGGATCACACGCATTATTAGCCAGACAATCAGCCACCGAGTTGCCTTCACGATATACATGAACAAATTTACAATTAATATCCTGCAGCATCCGAGTGATCCCTCTCCACCATGGATATATAGACCAGTGTGGCACAACCTTCTTGTGTATCGCCTGAACGAAGGATTCACAATCTGACATTACAATGGAAATATTATAACCGATCTCCAGGGCCATACTAAGACCATCATGCAAAGCCCGTGCCTCTGCCAGCAAGCTAGGACCAATGCCGTAGTAGAAGGAGAAGCCAGCAAGGAATTCACCTTTCATGTTTCTAATGCAACCTCCACCGCCACTGTGACCTGGATTGCCTTTAGATGCACCAGCAATATTCAGACAGTAACCAAAGGTGGGAGGAGTCCAAAGCACAAGAAATGGTTGATGAACCTGCATCTTAGGCCAAACATTAAAGTTGCTTAGGATTATAGCTTCACTTTGCTTAATCGGCCGACGGAAAGTAACACTCTTAAAAGCAACAGCCAGATTATTCATAATCCGGAGTTTTATCTGTTCTTTGTTAATAGCAGCACCCCCAAAGCGAGCTGCACACCGTCCTTTCTAGATCTCCCATATGAGAAGCATGAAGGTATACATACCGGCAAATTGAAATGCAGATTGCATAGAAGTTGTTTCAATGAAACTCCAACAGCGAATAGTAATCTGACTACTCATATTTACATTTGATCCGATTAAAGGAGCCATCCAAGCCCAAAGTGATTGCGCCAGATCACTGGATATGAATAAATGGTTTAGATCTTCAACACTGGCAAAATGACAACATTCACACTTCGAGACAAGTTGAATACCACAATCACCAATTCTGGAATCAACGGGGATTGCCCTATGTATCATTTTCCAAACAAAGATGGCAGCTCTAGGATTAATGCTATTGTGCCAGATCTTATACCATGCTCGCCGCTGAATACCCTGTGAGGCTGCAAGTTTATATGCAGAGGAGGAGGTGAAAATACCAGAGCCACTTCCAGTCCAGCAGCAGACATCCCGCACAGAGGTTAACGGACTCGGAATGTCTTCAGGGTTAATAGGGAGATAATGCCACAATATATGCTGGGGTTGAGTATAATCTCCCTAACAGTAAACCGTTGTTGAGTAGTGATACAATTAACATTGTTCAATAAGTGCATTAGTGGCCGATCACCAATCCAGATGTCCCGTAGGAAGTCAATACCTTCCCCACTACCGACCATCCATCTAGATTGAGCCAGGACAATTTCCTTTTCCTTGATAAAACTACTATTCGAAATACCATGGGGAAAGGGTTTCACAGTATCCATAAGGTGTAGTTTTAGAAACCTCTGTCTGGCATACCTGGACCAAAGGGAGCTTCCATGCATAATATTCCATAGCTGCTTGATAGTAAGGGACAGCTGGGTGTCCTCCAACCTCCGAACTCCCAAACCACCCTCAGCCTTAGACTACTGGATATTCGACCAAGCAACCCAATGCCTCTTTTTGTTCTCGATGGTGCTACACCAAAAAAAGTTAGCACACATCCTATCAATCTGCTTACATATAGACGCAGGGATAGTCAAGGATGAAGCAAGATATATAGGCATACTCCCAAGAACAGATTTTATAAGTACAGCTCTTCCAGCTTGGGATAGCAAAGCCGTACGCCAACCAGCAAGCCTCGTGTTGATCTTATCAAGGAGCGGCCGGAAATCAGTAGACACAAGCTTGCCTGCCTTAAGAGGGATACCCAGGTAGGTGATGGCCCCCGTGTGACGCTTGTAGCCAGTGCGACGAATTAGCCTTTGCGCAACATTTCTTGACGCCTTTGATGATAGAATGAAACAACTCTTCCCTGCATTCACTGCTTGCCCCGAGCTTTCTTGGTACCGATTTAGGAAACACAGAAGTCTTCTTATATTCCTGTCAGCCGCATTGGTGAATATCATTGTATCATCAGCATACAGAAGGTGGGAGACCGCAATACAGCCACGTGGTGAATGAAAATATTGAAGAGTACCATTCAAATATAATTCCTTCAAACCTCTGCTCAGAACCTCAGATGCAATAATAAAAAGGATAGGTGCCAAAGGATCCCCTTGCCGAATTCCTCTAGATGACTTAAAATACCCCGTTAGGCACCCATTGAAAGAGGTAGAGAACCAGCAATTAACAATGAGCATACCCATATAAGAGATAAACCGATTACAGAAACCCAACCTCCTCATCACCTCAAATAAAAAGTCCCATTCCAATCTATCATAAGCCTTGGCCATATCAAGCTTAAATATCACATTATGTCCTCTAATTTTCCTGTTAATGTCTGCAACTAGCTGGCGAGAAAGTGAGACATTATCAAGGATGTAGCGTCCTTTGACAAAGGCACTTTGTTCATCAGATATGAGGTGGGGCAATAAAGGCATCAGTCTACCACAGATGATACGCGAGACAATTTTGTAAGCAAAGTTGCATAAGCTAATGGGGCGAAAGTCACTGAAGGTGATGGGCTCTTCTTTTCTCTTTCATTTTTATCAGGACTACCCAAATGTACCGGGTCCAAGGAGGTTCTTGAAAATCAAGTGGCTCCCCCTACTCCTCTCTAAGCTTTCTTTAGATATGAGGTCTTTTCTTTCAAGATGGCACTTGCTTGGTCTTGTAACCCATGCTACTCAATATGATGATATCCTCTTTGATTGGGCCTCCATTGGAGCACTCATAGAGTTATGGCACCCCAACACTCATACCTTTCTCTTCCCTACCTTTGAAGCCACTATACTCCTAGAGAAGTAGAGATGCTCCTTGGGTTGAGAAAGATGAAGCAAGGAGAAGAGTCAAAGATGGCTAGCATGACTAAACCAATAAATGCCCATGACATGCTTACTAGCCTCATACCAAGCCCAAATCTAGTGAACCAAATCAAAGCCTACAAAGGAATTAATCTTCTAAAGTTAACCTCATGGGTATACAAGAATATGGATAAAGCCCAAGAGGATGAGAACTTGTTAGAGAGAGTAATGAAAGGCTTTACAATATGCATGGTAGGAGCTCTCCTCTTCCCTTCAATAGAAGACCACCTAGAGGAATGCCACTTGAGTGCCATAGCTAGTACTTGGGAAGGAAAAAGGATAGGTCCAGCGGTGCTAGCCAACCTATACAATGGGCTTACCTCGGCTTCCTTGGGACGGCCTCTCTATGGGTCAATGCTACTTCTCTCGTGTTGGGTGGACCTCCACCTAAAGTTCGATCCATGCCAAGAAACCCAATCGGCCTAAAAAATCTTTTCAAAAAGCCCTCTCCGGTACATGACGGATTCTCATGGCCTATGTGAGAGGGTGACTAATCGGGTGCCAAAGCTCAACAAGAGAAGTGATTGGAGGAGCTACTTCAAGACCATGCCAAAGGATGGTTTCACTTGCAGACCGGGGTTCCTCAAGACCCAAGAGCTTCACTCAAGACTCTCCTCCGGCATTGAGTTACGACTAATTGGCGGGACCGACTTCGTCCTCTACAACGCTCACCGGTGCCTCCCACAACTTGGACTACCTTGGCACACCTTTGAAGAACCTTCTCATCTTCCACCACTCAAAAGGAGGGAACTAGGCTCAAGTGGAGATCAAGAAGAAGTTAAGACAATCATGGCTCAATGGAAGGTTGGTTTACTTCGTAGGTCCAAGACACATGTTGAAGAAGAAGAAGACAAATGCAAATCTTATGTAATAGCACTTAGGAAGATAAGGCCCATGGTGGCTCATTGAATGTAACAATGATTTCCTTTGATGAAATAAAGGATCTTTCCTTAATTGAGCCAAAAAAAAATATTTTTATAACAATCTTATCTTCCAATTTCATGTGATTCTATCTGATAAAATTGAGTTTCAGGTCTCTGTTCTGAGTCGTGCCTTCTATGATGGCATCAATTCCACAAACAATGCCCTAGCACATGTCGTCAATCTCTTTTAATCAATTTCCTCAAAAAACCACTAAAACCACAATTAACGCCTATTCAAACCGGCGTTGATTAATTCGCGCCCCAACACAAGGCGTTAATCGACTTAAATTCTTTAAAAGTATTTCCTTGATTTTCTAGAAATAACGCCTTGACTCATGTCGTGCCTTATAAAACTGACGCCCATATACACTGTCGTCAATTCTAAACAGCAATCATGACGACCAATCACATCAATCAATTTCCCATTAATGCGTCTGACGACAGTCACAAGTTCCCATGCAAAGTTAATTGACGACCAAGACCATGTCGTCAGATCCAGAAATCACGCCTTAATCAGATCCATCAATTACGAGGGTGACGACAACCATTAGGGCGTCAATTCATTTCGACCGTTAAACCCTATTTCCCTCTTCCTTCTTCTTTCTTCGTTTACTTTCCCTCTTCTTTCTCTTTCTCTGCTACGAACCCTAACCCTAACCGAGCCCCCATTTCTTTTCTCCCCATCTCTATTTCTCTCTACTCTCTCGAACCCATGGCGGGTCCTGGCAAGCGCTAGAGAGTCTCTGCCCCCGAGGTGGTTAACCTGGGCGATGACGAAAACGCCGTGGAGGAGGTTCCCCCTGCGGCGGCCAATGAGGCACCACCGGCCGAACAAGCTCCGACGGCGGAGCAAGGCGGAGCAGTCGAAGAACGAAATGAAGAAGGCGGAGACGATGAAGACGGTGGAGATGAAGACGAAGGTGAAGATGAAGAAGACGATGAAGGGGAAGATGACGATGAGGAGGAAGAAGACGAACAGAAAGAGGAAGGAGGAGAAGGAGAGGATGAACCACCGGCGGCGGTGGTGGTGGCCCCTCGACCTCGCCATGTCCGTCAACCACATCAACCCCGTCAGCCCCGACAACCATGACAACCCCTCCATGGGGGTTTGCTAATGCCATAATGAAGGAAGGTAGGTACCCCTACCCAGCATTTTTTTTCAAATTTTTTTTCATTTTTATCAAATTTTCATAGCCCTCGGTGGAGGGGGAAACCCTTGAACTAGTGATTCAGTGAAATGACGCCCCAGTGGGGGCCGTCAATCAAAACAACGACTCACATCGGGTCGTCAAGTTAAATTGTTTTTTATATTATTTTCTGAAAATAATTAATTTGTGAAACCATGCCCTACAATATGTCATCATTTTTTAAAATTATGCTTAATTTTCATTTGTTGTTATTTTCCATGCCATTTCTTTTATTTTTTGATATATGTCTCTATTTTTATTTCCATGTCGTGCACTTAAACCCTCAGAAAATAATGCCCCCCATCGGGGCGTCAATTCATTAAAAAACACATTTTTAATTTTTGGAACCAAAACTACCCTTCAAAACAACGCCCCCCACAGGGGCGTCAATTAGACAAATAACGACCCATGGCCGGTCATCAATTTAAATTGAGAACAAACAATAACAAATGAATATCCATGAAACTCATATCAAACTGTTCTTCTTGTTGGCAGGGTTTGATGAGGACTAGGATCTCCTGGGTCCAGGTCCGAGCAGCTTACTACGGGCTCCCAGATTTCCAGAGGGATAGGGTAGATGCTGTCACGCCCCGAACCGATAGCAGCGGAACGTGTAGTTCGGAACGCGACAGTGATACAGTCGTGAATAATCAGAGCATACATAAGACACAAAATTTCCAAGGCAAGACAATATGGACAAAATATAATCTTTATTGATAATCAAATGTCAATTACATAACTGGACTCCACTTATATGGAAAAAAGAAAAGACTCAAATACTTTATAAAGGGAAAAGACTCAAGGACAAGATAAGACTCAAGAAAACTAAAGACACCGGCTTGCTTTTTCCACAACACTCAACACTCTTGCCCTTCCCCATCTGATGGACTATCTTCAATGTCGTTACCTGAAAAACGTTAAAGATAGGCTGGTGAGCGAAACGCTCAGTAGGAATTACATCTCTCATCAAGCAGAATATAAGTGATTAGCCAATTAACATGTTCATGACGATGCAATGCATGGAACTAGAAAATCATGACGATCAATCTAACAGGAAAGATGAATATTAAAGTCGAAGGTAGTTACGAGATCAAGAGAAATAGGGATAAATTCCCATGCAGAGTCAAGGACAAGCTATCAGAATATAACAAGGACAAATACTTAGATGAACATAACTTCAGAATTGGCCAGAATATAACAGAGTTCCAATAAATATAAGCAGAATTAACAATCTAGCAGAATATCTAAATTATCAAAATAACCAAGCAACAAATTAACAGAATAACGGATTTAACAGAATTAACAGAGTTTGCAGAATAACAGATATAACAAAATAACATAATATAACAGATGTACATAGTTTGGTGTAATGCCACACCCAGAATTACCATGGTTTAGAGAATTGGACTTCCGTCCTACCTGGCACTGAAAAGTCACGGACCCACAGCCCTTAATGTTTCAGAATCAGATTTGGCCAAATACAGAGTCAAAGGGGTTATGTTCTCGAATTGATGACAAGAAGATTCCAAAAGGAGTAGAGTGTCAAGACTAACGAAAAACCAAAGTGACACGGATCAGATCCAGGGTTTTTAGGGTACAACCTGCTCGGCTGCCTTGAGGGAATCCAAGGCTAGCGGAGACTTACGGAGGTCCCAATGACTAACTTGCCAGTCCGAAGGAACGGAATGTCCAACGGAGGACTCGTATGTCACCGAGAGTTGAGGTGAATAACGTGAACTAATCATGAAAAGGGGCTCCATCTACAGACGTGAGATGAGAGTGCCAAAAGACCCGAGGTATGGGTTAAAACTGGAAGAAAACGGTGAGAACATGAATGCGTTAATTATAGAATTCACGTCAATCCAATTCTATAATTAAATAAACTTATATTATTTGACGCCCATGGGTGGCGTCATTTATTAATTAGCGTCCTCTTGGAGGGACGTTAATTTTATGATTTTTAACTTAATTTATTTAATAAGAATTCAAATTTATATCTATTTAATTGAATAATTTTAAAAACATACATTCAAATACACATTGATTTATTTAAAATAATTTAAGGAAATATAATATATGATAATTAGGAGAAAAATACAAGAATTCTAAATATATAATTTTTATAATTTTCTGTTACATATTTTAATAAATATGGATTTTCAAAGATATACTTACATGATATATGTATATATATTTATATTTATATATATTTATATTTATATATATATATATATTAGTTAATTTGACGCCATTGTACAGTGGCGTCCAAAATGAATTTGACGACTTTTAGTTTGTCGTCATTTCAAAAAAATGTCTATTTTCAAACCTCTCGTTTCTCGACGTAACCATGTCGGAATCGAGCTTATAATATATTGAAATGACGGGCTCGAAAAACTCTACCTAACCAGACGTTCAAAATAATTTTTCGTTGAGAGATGGGGGATCTCGAGATAGGGGGCACGAAAAATGGTGCAACCACTTCACTACCTCGGTCTTCACCCCAATAGTACGCCCATAAATTTTCATGGCCAAAGGAGACTCCGATACCTATTAACAAACTATTAATGCGAAAACTCCATAACTAACATCTATATAATTGAAGACTGGTCGTTGAACTAAAATGATCAAAATTTTAGGATTTATTAAATGGCGACTTGGTAGCTGTCACCTTCTATGCATATAGCGCCGTTGACAGTGGCGTCATATGCAGAAGAAACGACATACTTCAAGTCGTCATTTTCTTTTTTTCCAGAATTCCACTATGAACAGTAGCACTTTTCCAATATAAACATTTCTATGACAACATGTATATGGATAGGTCAAGAAAAATAGCAGGATTCCAAAACTATATTCATGCATTAAATCAGATAATCAGTTACATAGATATTAAATTTTTAAGCTGTGTAATTATTAATTCATATGGGAAATGACGACCGTTTACGAGGGCGTCAAAAAGAATTAGCGCCTAGGTTGGGTCGTTATTTACAAAATTTTCCAGAACTGTCAAAACTCAGCGAAAAACTATATGCATGAACTATTATATACAACATAAACATGTTTTATGTTCGTTTGGGCTACGAAACTTGAGAAAACCTACGGATGCATTAAAAGATTAAGGTATATATACATGCAGAGATCATGTTAAAGTTTAACTATTAACGGGTTTAGCTTGATGTCGAGAACACCTACGAGAAACTAGAGACTATGAACTCGAACATGAGCATGCTGTTTATGATCATAAGAGCATGTATCATCTTTGTTAATTTAGTTTAGCCATCAGAGAGAACACCTACCTTGGGTTGATCTTGACTGGTGATCGATCAAGGGATTGAATGACAAAAGAACTAGAAATATAAGTATATCTTCTTCAGCAGTAGAAAACTGATTTTAGAGAGGGAGATCTCCTGATAAGAGGCTCTTCTTTGTACGCAACAGCAGGGAAAATTAGGAAGAAGGAATAATAATCTCCTTAGCAGAAGATTACAGCTTCCTCGTGAGGCTCTTGCAAGACGAGAACATCAACCGATGATGGAGCAATATTCCCTCACGCTTGGCACAACAGCAGGTTGAAGTTGAGAGCTAGAAGTTCAACGGGTTGGGGTTTCTGTGGGGTATTTATAGTGCTTGCGAACCCAATGGATTTAGTGTTCTATTGGGACTCAAAACTCCTGAGTACATGTCCTAATAGGATTACGATTTCCCTTACTAATCTTTCCGAAACACAACACTTCCTAGTTAGAGTGAAATGGAAATGACGCCTCAGGTTGGGGCGTTATTTCAATAATTGACGCTGGTATACACAGTCGTCAAAAATAAAATGGCGACTTGCTCGGAGGCGTCATTCACCTTTCCCTATTTGTTAATTTAAGGTGTAACAATCTTTATGGATTTTTATCTTTTTTTCTTGATGTGATCTAGATGGAAAATTTTAGGGGTATGGGTTTTCTATTTTTCTCTATTTTTTCATGTAATTAGTTTTCCAAAATTCTTTAATTGAAAAATTGGCACTATTCATTTACAATAAAATAACAACTTTGTTTAAGTCGTTTCTTAAGGAATCAACGCCAATACGTATGGGCGTCAATTGGCATTTGGCATTTCTCCATGCCCTTACAAGGACCAAAATTATATTTATACCCTATAAACCTTATCTATATAGTTTATTTTATGTCATTTGTACTTTAAATAACGACATACTGTATGTCGTTTATTATGTGAATCACGCCCACACAGACGGTCGTCATTTGATTTTGGCCCTTTCTCAATGCCCTTGAAAGAACCGAAATTGCATATATGCTCATTTCTTTTATCCTTTATATATCTTTAATGTAATTAAATCTTTTATATATATATATATATATATATATATATATATATATATATATATATATATATATATATCCTTCTCCCTTCTAATAAGATTATAATGTAATAAATGTGGAATATTAAATTTTCTAAATTAGTAATAAAATATATATTGACATTTTCTTTGAGATTTAATGATTCTTAATTCAATTAAAATTACGTTATGCATTGAATGCCTACCTAAAATAACATGTCATTCTTAAATTTATTATAATACAATAACAGGGTCCATGAGTTCTTTTGGTGAGACTTTTTAGTCCTTTAATTTACTTGGGGTGCTACAGATGCCATGGGGTTCTGACCCTTCCTTAGCATAGAGCCTATGAGACCTGACCTACCCCTGATCCAGGTTCTGAGGGAGAGATGGGATAGGACGAGCCGGGCGTTTCTGATGCCGTGGGGTCACATAGTTCCCAGCTTGGAGGATATTGCTAGGATCACCAGGTTGAGGGTAGACGGGGAGGCTTTGAGCGGGATTACCCTACCCGACTATAGCAAGTTGACACAGAGGCTGCTAGGGTTAGAGACAGTCTACGAGACGCCTAGTGAGTGTAGGACCATCTTCCGCACCGACCTTACCATTGCTATGGGGTTGGAAGATTCTAGGCAGAGGTCGAGGGAGTCCATGGAGGAGTTCTCTCATAGGCTGATTGGTAGAGCTACGGGCGTCTACTGCTAGGACACGGCTCAGAGAGACAGAGTGGACCGAGATCTGAGGAGATTCCTATTCCTGATGCTCGGGAGGCTATTGCTCGGGACGAAAGGTGACATCATCAACTGTCGATTCTTGGGGATCCTCGAGGACTTGGAGAGCATCGACAGATACCCGTGGGGAGCCGCTCTACTGGCGCACTTGATAGCCGACCTATTCACGGGGACGGGTCGAGAGACGACTGTCAGTGGCTTTTCACCTTTTCTTCAGGTATGCATTTTTATTTTCTTTTATGAATCTGATTGTGCGTATGAATGTCTACTAATGCAATTGATGGATGCAGGTGTAGAGCCACCTATACATGCCGATGGGACGTGCCGATTCTCGACCTGGAGATGAGGGAGCCTTCCCGCTGGCGCGACGCTGGCTGCCTGTTGTGACCGGAGCACCGCTCGCCGATGAGCTGCGAGTTCTTCGGAGAGAGTTCCGCGACTACCCCGCCTCACTGGTATGTATGCTAAATATGATGCAATTCCTACTTTATGAAATATGATGACTGATATGACATGATGTGATGCTATGCATGTGAATGCAGGTTGTGTGGAGACCTTATGAGGGCATCACCGATGATGACCTCGCTTTGGGCATGAGCTTTGGGTTCATTGCCTAAACGAGATCGAGCCGTTACGGCTTAGGTTGGTCATGAGGACCCTTGGCCTACACCAGGAGTGGGTCGAGGTAGGAGAGCCCCATGGAATAGGCAAGAAGACGCGCGGTCGCACGAAGGCGATCGACTGGAGAGTCCGGTTCCCAGACCAGTACGCCGACTGGCAGCGCGGCGGGACCCGGGTTACTTCACAGGCGGCGGACAGCTCCGAGTACCTCCGACGCTACTGGGAGGTTTTCGCTGGCTGACCCCGGATGAGGGTCTTAGGGGTATGTATGAATGCACTTTCTTTTTTCCTTTTATGCAAAGTTATATGCTTATTATGCGACTAATATGCGTGATGAATGTAGGATGCGCGGGACATAGCGGCGATGGACATGCATGTCAACCTCCACAGCCTAGAGGCCCAGCTAGCCGCCACACGGGCAGACCTACAGACCCTGGTGAGTGTTTAATTATCTATATGCAAATGAATTATTGAATTATTAATGATTAGCCACTGATAATCACAATGAATGCAGCGTGCCCAGCAGGGAGCAGCAGTGAGAGAGACTGGAGGAGCCTCCAGCTCGAGAGGGCCTAGTGCAGAGACGACTGCATTAGCAGAGCAGCTTGCTGGAGCGGTGGCACGGGCCGAGGCGGCAGAGCATGACCTCGCCACACGGGTAAGTTCAAACTCAAACTCACAAAGGGCTTTGATTATATATGATTATGTGTGTTTATAAAAATTTGTTCTTATAGACTGAGGAGCTTCAAGCCTCGCTCACTTGCATCGAGGCAGGACATCGCACGATGGCTACCCGGGTAAGTTAATAACAATTTGTTTCAGTTATTTATGAAATTGAATTAAATATGGAACTTATGATTTGTTTGATTGATTGCAGACTACAGAGCTACAGGCGGCGCTTACCCAGGCTGCACTAGCGGGGACGGAGCTGGCCATCCGCGAGCAGTGAGTCGCAGAGCTCGAGGGGGCCTTGAGGCGGCGAGAGGAGCTACCTCGGGATGTGGTAGATCTGAGAGTCCTCCTTGACGTAGAGAGGAGGGAGCGTGCCCGTGAGCGGGAGCAGCACCTGGCGGAGCAAACCCGTGACCGGGAGAAGAAGGCGACATGTGAGCGGGAGCTCGCAGACTTTCGGGCTCAGCTAGCCGTCACTCAGGAGCGGCTACGGGCGACAGAGGAGCGCCTCCAGCGCGGCCGGGACCGGGCGCGTGCTGCGGGGTACGCGTTTACCAGTTCTACGTTTGTGGCGGGTTCCTCTCTCCGGCAGAGGAGCGAGGCAGAGGAGCAGGCTCGTGCTCCAGCTACTTCTCGGGGGTCCATGCCTCCTCCACGGGTACCTCGTCGGGACGACGAGGGTGAGGTAGAGAGTAGGAGAGAGGAGGGTGGAGGCGAGAGCTGAGAGAGAGACTTACTTGTACTCCTCCGCCCTCACACTTGTACTCAGATATTCATTGATATATATACATATATGAAATTTTTGTTACCTGAGTTACTTTGAGCAGTTGAGCACTTGTGTACTTGCCTTTACTTTTGCTTTGTTTCTTTTGTTCCTTTTCATCCTTGTTCGTTCTTACCCTGTGATTCACACTTAAACAAACAGATTAATCGATCTGTTTGGCTTGGCCTCTTGCTCAATAAGCAAGAGGTTATCTTTTGGACCTTGTTGACGGGTCAAGGGGCCAAGCCCTTAATTAATAAAGACAGATAACAAAATATATAAGGAAATGCAACATGCAAGCACACAGATGCAAACTTAAAATAAAAGATGCCTACACAAAAATGCAATCAATCATATGAAATGGTGGGAAGCAATAGACTTGATTTTTGTTCTTTTTTGCCTTTTCTTTTTTTATTTTTCTTTTGAAGGTGACGCCCTAACACACAGGCGTTGATTGAAAAATCATTTTTTTGTTTATTTTATTTAAAATGACGACACTGAAAAAGCCGTGAATTGATTAAATGACGCCCCCTCAAGCGGACGTGAATTAAAAAACTATTTTTTTATTTATTTGTTTTATTTGTTTTTTGATTTTTTTTATTTTTTTATTTTATAAACATGACGACGTAGACACTGTCGTTAATTATGGAAATGACGCCTACGTTTCAAGGCGTTAATTAAAAAATATTTTTTTCTGCTTTGTTTCTCTTTTTCTTCCCTTTTATGAGGTTGAGCATAGCACAAGGGTCTTAAACCTTACACAATCACCATCTTAAATTCATTAATCTTTCTTAAATGATTTAACAACGGGTCGACGTGCTTAATGACTATTATTTTTATTCATATCCTCTTGCGGTCCGTCCTTCTTGGTCGGTCTTTGCCATCCCTTGAGCTTATAACCTACCATGGGGGGAGAAGTGAAGAATAAGTTGAGGAAGCTCACGAGAGGTTTTCGAGAACAGGGAGACTTTCCTCCCCTGTCCTAAGGCCCGTTGGGGTTCGGTCTTCGGCTTAGGAAAATTTTGTTGCTCTTTTTCCCTTATTCACGCATGCTTACGACCAGAGTTTCCCTGCGGGGACTTTGCCCTCTTGTCATACTTTTTTTTTGTGACTTTCACATTTCTTTTCCTCTTTTTTTCTTTCTCTTTACTTTCAAAAATAAAAATCTAATTGTACTTGGGCATTTATTCCCTTTTGAGCCCTAACTTCCAACTACTAGGGCGGCAGGCAGGTTTGGTTGGCATTCCTTGACTCGTACTCCCTCTTGTGAGCCGAAGAGGAGAGAATAGGTAAAGTTCTTACACTCTTAGTTTGGGTCTGACTTTCCTCGAATTTTGGACCGCTCGAGTTTAAGAGTAAAGCGTGTAGTGTGTGTGGGAATTGACCCCAAGGTTAAACCATCAAGACTGAAGAATGAATTAAGGATTTTGATCTTTCGGGCTTGCAACCTATGTACTATGCCAACCTATAATTTTTCTTTTTCCTTTTTCTTCTTTTTTTGTTGTTTTATTTTTTATTTATTTTTATTTTGTTATTTTTTTTGGAAGACTTAGGGGTAGTACTTCTTCAAGTAAAGACCATTCCAAGGGTGAGGCAGCTCCTCCCCTTCAGCATTAATCAATTTGTAAGCGTTGCCAAGATAAAGGTCTTTTATTATGTACGGCCCTTCCCAGTTCGGTTGGAGTTTTGAATGGGGTCCACCGGGTTTTACAAAAATTCGTTTAATTACCATTTCACTTATTTTTAATTTTCTTTCAATTACTTTCTTTTGGTAAAAACATGAAAGCCTGTTTTGATAAACACGCGCATGCTCGGCGGCGGCTAAACGCTTCTCATCTAGGAGTTCCAATTGTGCAAGGAGAGATTCACGGCGCTCATCAATAGGGAGCTCCTTGTCCAATTGTACTCGTAGAGAAAGAATAAGAATCTCATAGGGAACTACCGCCTCCATTCCATAAGTAAGGGCGAAAGGGGTCTGCCCAGTAGGGGTGCGAATGGAAGTGTGATAGGCCCAAAGAGCTTCAACCAACTTTTTTGGCCAATCCGCAAATTTATTAGCCTCACACATTTTCTTGATGATTTTGATCAAAGTTTTATTAGTTTCCTCTGCTTGGCCATTGCCCTGTGGATAATAAGGAGATGAATGATGCAATGCAATGTTGTACCTGTTGCAGAGGTCCTGAAGTTCCCGAGAGATGAATTGCGGTCCATTGTCGGTGACGATGGTACTCGGGATGCCGAACCTCGCAATGATGTTCTTCATTATAAACTTGCAGATGGTTGACGCTTTAATCTCCGCATAAGCTTCCGCTTCCGCCCACTTGGTGAAGTACTCCGTGGCCGTGAGTATAAATGACTTTGGTTTTGTGAGGAGGTTCGAATACCCAAGAGGTCCAATGATATCAAAAGTCCACATGGAGAAAGGCCATGTGGAAGACATACGATGGAGTGAAGAAGTAGGAGAATGGATTTTGTCGGCGTGCAGTTGACACTTGACACACTTTCTAACATAGATGAAATAATCCTCTTCTAGAGTGGGCCAATAGAAGCCTAGCCTAAGGATCTTCTTAGCTAGCATCTGGCTATTGACATGGCCACCACACACTCCTTAATGCGCTCTTCCACATAATTCCAAGATTCGTCATCGTCAAGGCATCTAAGTAAAACTCCAGTGAGACTTCTTCTATAAAGCACACCTCCAACCAAGGTATATCTCTGAGCAACTCTTCGAATGGCTTTCTTTTCTTCAGCTGTGGCTTCCTCAGGATAGGATTGATCCTGGCAATACTTGGCAATCTCATAATACCATGGCTTCTCCTCATCATCCAATTCTTCCTCTAGATCCATTAACATGATCTCCTTATTCTCGACGATTCCACCTTGCTTAACCTTCTTGAGCACCTCCTCCTTAATACTAAGGAAAGCTGGATCTTTAACAACTAGAGTGAGATGCTTATGAACAATGATAGAGTGGAAGTCCCTTTCGGGAAGGAAAACCAAGGAAGATGCAAGAGAAGCAAGAGTATCAGCTAGAATATTCTGATCACGAGGAATATGGACAAAGATTAATTTGGTGAAAAGCTTGGCATAAGCAGAAGTCAGTTCCAGGTAGGGTTTAAGTTTAGGATTGAGCGTGCGACACTTGGTGAGCACTTGACGAAGAATAAGCTGAATATCACCTACAATCCGTAATTGGGTAACACCGAATTGATGAGCGGCCTCCAGTCCATCCAGGAGAGCCTCGTACTCAGCTATATTGTTTGTGACTGGGAATGCAAGCTGAGAGGTGAGTGGAATAGTGATACTCTCCGGTGATAGGAGAACAATGCCAATCCCCTTCCCTTTTGAATTCAAAGCTCCATCAAAATGTAACATCCACATCGAATCGGGCTAATTGATGGACATTAGTTCCTCATCTTGAAACTCTGAGTGAACAGGGTCAAATCTGGGGAGAGGGTGATGAGCAAGATGTTCTGCTATAGCATAGCCTTTAATCACTTTTTGCTGGATGTAAATGATGTCAAATTGAGAAAGGAAGCTTTGCCATCGTGCTAATCGATCAGTGAGAATGGATTTTTCAAGAAGGAACTTGATTGGATTCATACGAGCAATGAGGTGAATCTCGTGAGCTAAGAAATAATGCTTAAGTTTCTGAACTACCCAGACTAAAGTAGCACAAGTCTTCTCCATAGCGGTATACCTCTGCTCACAGGGGTTGAGAAGCTTGGACAAGTAGTAAGCTGCCCTCTCTTTTCCTTCTTCATCCACCTGGGTCAGGACATAATCTACAGAGTCATCTAGGACGGAAATGTAAAGAACAAGCGGTTTGCCCGGAACTGGCGGCCTCAGGACAGGAGGATTTGAGAGATAATCCTTCAATCCGTCAAAGGCTGCCTGACACTTGTCATCCCAAATAAACTTGACTCCCGGCTTAGTAAGCTTGTAAAACGGCCTACATCTTTGTGAATGCTGGGAGATAAATCAGTGAATAAATTGCAACCTCCTGATCAATCCTCGAACTTCTTTCAAATTCTTGGGAGGAGGCATTTCTCTAATTGCCTTTGCCTTATTGGGATCAATCTCAATACCCCTCTTACTGACAATGAATCCAAGCAACTTTCCTGATGAAACTCCAAATATGCACTTCTTGGGGTTCATTTTCAACTGATACTCCCGTGCTCTTTGCAAGACTTTGGCTAGAACCCCAGGATGCTCAATCCTTGTCTTTGATTTCACTACCAAGTCGTCAACATACACCTCGATATAAATGTAGATCATATCATGAAAAATTGCCATCATGGCCCTTTGATAGGTGGCTCCAGCATTCTTAAGTATGAAGGGCATGACCACATAACAATAAGTTCCCCATGGTGTAGTGAACGATGTCTTTTCTTGATCTTCTTCAGCCAAACGAATCTAATTATAGCCTGAAAAGCCATCCATAAAGAAAGAGTCTCATATCCTGCCGTATTGTCAATCAAAACATCAATATGAGGGAGGGGGAAGTCGTCTTTAGGACATGCGCGGTTGAGGTCCCGAAAGTCTATACAAATCCTGACCTTTCCATCTTTCTTCATGACTGGGACAATGTTCGCCACCCAATTGGGATAGATGATAACTCTAACGAATCTAGCCTTGTGGAGCTTATTGACCTCTTCTTTCATTTTTAATGCCATGTTAGGGTGGAAACGTCTCAACCGCTGTTTGACCGGAATGGACCCTGGCTTAAGTGTAAGTCGATGTTCAACGAGCGCAGGGTCTAATCCTGGCATATCTTCATAACTCCACGCAAACGTGTCCTTATATTCTTGAAGAACCAAAATAAGCGCCTCTTCTTCGGAGGGCGACAAGTTCTTGATAATGAGGACAATCTAAGGGTCTTTCTCGGTACCCAGATTTATTTCTTTGGTAGGCTCTTCTACTGAGGCTGACGGCTCATCGAATCTTCTGATACCACTGGCAAAGGCATCCGCCTCGTCCTCATATTCTTCGTACTCTTCATCCCCCTCTTCGATAGGGTCTTCATCATTCATAATTTCATATATACCAAACCCTTCATCTAAAGAACACATATCCTCACATTCTAAATCTGGTAGGAGTATCGGATCCTCTAAAAATTCGAGAAGAGCTAAGCATGCCCGGCATCTTCTAGCTAAATCTAGCAAGAACCTACGGGGAATCTGCCTACCCTTGGATTTCTTATGTGAAGTTTCCCCTTAAGTCTTATTAGAAGGAGAGGGAGAGGAACAAGATGACAAGCTAGACGAACTACCCCGACCTAAATGAGGTGGAGGAGGAGAAGACGATGATGCAATGGATATAGGAGGGGATACAAGGAGAGCCTCCTCGTCAGAGGAGAAAAGAAGGTTCACTAATGAACCTTGAAAGAGCGGCCCTTGGATTGGGGAACACTCCGAAGCAAGATAGGAGGTTTCTTCAAAAGAGGTGGAAGATTGGAGAGTTTGAATTTTGGCATTTTTTTTCATTTTCAATAATAAAGCAATGAGAGGAAGGAATAGGAGGTGGTGTTGAGATTGAGAGATTAGCGAAAGATTGAATAAGTGATTGCCCACACGGGGGCGTGATGGAGAGTTTAGATTATTGCTCAAGGAGCAAAGGGGGAATTGGAGGAGAAACTTGAAGTGGATCTAGAGAAAAGGTTATCAAGACCGCGGGTGGTCTAGGGATATCTGAACAAAACATTTTATCAAGAAAATGGACAACACTTCTTGGATGGATGGATTTAAGAGAGAAAAGACCAGCCCACAGCCTATCCACATTGAAGCCTTCTTCATACGGCACATCCGGCTCCCCGGTATCTGTGTAGTTGCTTAACAGCTGCCTCTTGTCAGTTATCACTGCTGACTTTTCAATTAATTCATGAATTAATGGCGGCCACTCCGGATCAGTTGGCATGAACAAACGGCTCAGAGCAATGGTAATGTCGTTCATGTCGAACCATCGGTACCAGTCACATTCTGGGTCATCCATTTTTCTTCTTTTATCTGGCCTTAGTGACTCCAAAGCTTTGTATGTAGCCAGTGGGGCTATGTGGCAAGCAAACTACCGTGCATGTACATCTTGACAATCTAGCATGGAAGTAACTAGTGTGGTCTACTCATCATTATGAGTTCCCCCTTTCACAAAATGTGTATGCAAAGTCCATGTAAGAGGCTACCGGTCTGTTTTAAGAGTTGAAGTCATGACGGCCCATGGCCCTTCTTCATCTTTATCTTTACTTGGTCCTTGTACCCCAGGCCACCTCGGGGAACCAGTTTCTGGTGCCTGACAGGTTTAACTCTGCCTTGGAGATTAATGCCCAGGCCTTCACCAGTCTTATACCCCAGTTTCATTAAAATGTTCCATCCTGGGGTATTCAACATATTCTTTTTTTTCTTCCCCTGGGAAGGTAAGGGTGTCATGAAAATCGATGTCGGCTTAGCAATAGAAGGTTTTAACAGGTCCTGTCGTAGGTCGGCAACATCTAACACTGAGAGCAAAGGCTTATTGGAAGGCCATATAGAAGGCACTGATGTTGCAGAGTGTATATCCTCTGTCGGCAAGATGGGCATGCTAGTGACTTTGATGATGCACCCTTTATGTAGAAACTTTATACATTGATGATTAGTTGAGGGTACAGCATCAAGCTCTTGAATATAGGGGCGGCCTAGGATGCCATTGAAGGTTGGATCCATGTCTAGAATGTGGAAATCCGCTGTGATCGAGACCGGACCCAAACTGACCTTCAGAGTAATCATTCCCAGGGGAGGTTTCTTAGTGTTGTCATAGGCCATGACGGTAATAGTGGATGGCCGGATTTGACTGTCTGGAATGCCACACATCTTCAATGTGCTCAGAGGTAACACATTAATCGATGCCCTAGTATCCACTAAGCATTGTTTGACTGGCACCTTATTGATATTAACTGTAATGCACAAGGCATATTTTCTGGCCGGATTTGGGGCTAACTCATGTTCATGGAAGGTAATAGCTGGCTAATCACATGTCAGAGTCAAGACTATTGTAATCTGTTCAGCTGGTATATCTTCATTAACCATCACCTTTTGCAAATATTCTTTCAAAACCTATTGGTGAACAGTGGATCTCTTTATCAGCTCCAGAATGGAAATCCTCGCCGGGGTCTTGTCCAAATGCTTCAGTAAATCATAGTATGTTCCCGATATGGATTCCTGTTCTGGCTCTTGCTCTTCCTACCCCTGTGCGGGCTCTAGCTCCCTTTGGGGGAAAACGCGGTGGAACATCCGTCCACTGCGGAGCATCATAATTCATGATGATCGCGCCTCTGTCGGGTTGGGGGATGAAGAAGTAGATGGAATATTGGAGTTGGGGTTTGGAGGAGTAATCAAAGGAGGAACCCTTATGAGGGGCCTCGTTGGTTGGGGAGTGGTGGTGATTGGCGAAGTAATGGTAGGAGGTGTGGGGGGTGTCTGAACGGCTGGAGGAGGTGCAGGCCGAATGAGGAGAAGCCTAGGTAAAAAGGAAGGATTTACGGGAGGTGAATAAGTGGTGGCTGTAATGGTGGAGTTGGACGTTGGTGAGGGGCAGAGGAGTGGCCTAGATGGAAATGGGTTTGTAGAGGGAAGAACTTGTTGTGGTGCGGGAGGTGGAGTTGATCGGATGAGGAGAGGCCTGATTGGCGAGGGGTTTATAGAGGTGGTAGTGGAGGGTAATTGGTCAGTGGGGTGCAAGAGGGGACGAAGCGGTTGGTGAGGAGGTATTGGATGAGGCGTCGTTAATAGACGCGGTGGTTGAATTGGTTCTTGGTTTAAGGCCCCGACAGAGGAGTTCTCATGGTGCCACCCTTGTCCCCTTTCTACTTCTGTAATGAGGTGACAGGGTTTACCTGTTGGTTCGGTGGATGCTCTGGAAGTGGGTTATTGGCGATCACCATGTTCGGTTGTTGCGCGGGAGCTTGCTGCTGTTGAGGAGGAGGTACTGCTGGTTGCTGAGTAGGCTGCTGAGCCTGTTACTGCCGAGGAGGCCTTCGTGCCTTTAGAGTAGCGATAAATCTCCTCATCTCATCCCAATCAATACCACCTTGATCATTCATGTCATATATATAATCTTTAAAATGGAAACAATGATCAATGTTATGCCCCGGCTGCCAGTGAAAGACGTAATACCAAGAAGTGTCTACATTAGCCGGCCACACCATTCTTTCTTTAGGCAAGGTGAGCACATTGGCGGCCATAAGGGCATTGAAAATATCGGGTAGACTTTCAGGCAATGGAGGATATTGGGCCCTTTTGGGACCCAGTGGTCTTCTCGGTTGTTGTGACTGTTGTTGCATATAATTGGCTGGCGGGGGTACCTGGTGGTATTGTGGAGGTTGATTTTGGGGCGTAAGAGGAGGTTGTTGTTGTTGTTGTTGAGGTATAAGGGGTTGGAAAGTTTGAGGAGGGTTACTATTTGGCTGGTGGACTTGGTTTTGGAAGGTGGGTTGTTGTGGTGGCGGCCTTTGGTTTGACGGGTGGCGGAAAGGTGTGGAATTGTCAAATGCGCTCACTTGCTCGTTAGTAACTGTACCTTCGGTGGTTCCACCACTATTGCCAACATTGACATTCTTCCTTATGACTTTCGGCCTTGGTTCGAACATGCCCATGATGGGCGAGTCTTTCATCTGTGTCTGTATATATCTTGCTCGATCATAGAGCTCTTCCATTGTGCTTAATTTATTCATGGCTAAGATGTGACAGAACTGTGGAGTGGTGTTTGATATGATCATTTTTACTTGCTCCGGCTCTGACAGTGTGTCCTTCAGCCTCTCGGCCATGGCTCTCCACCTATCAGCAAATAAAATGAAGTCCTCCTCGGGCTTCATCTTCTCGGCAACCAAATCAATAACTGACAAAGACGGACCCACACGGTCTTTATATTTCTGGAGAAATTTGCACTGAACAACATCAAAATCACCGGCATCAGCTAGTTCCAAGGAATAAAACCATTCTAGTGCTGGACCATCTAAAGACAACCTAAAGAGATAGGCCAGAGAAGTCTTGTTATCCTGCCAGAATGATGCCTCATACATGAAATCCTTCAAATGGATGAATGGATTGTCCGTTCCATTATATCGTCGGAAATTTGGCATCTCAGATGAGGGTAAGTGAAAGACCGGCAGAGTGGGAAGGGTAACTTCGGGAGCGGTCTTTGGTGCCGTGACCTTCTTCAGATGCTCCTCCATATTGGCAATCTTTTGAAGGAGTAAGGTGTTGGTATCAGACTCGGCTGGGACCGGATGAGAAGAGTATTGATTCGGCATAAGCCTTCTCAAGAATTGAGGAACATGAGGTTGTTGAGGCCTATTAGCGGAGTGACTTGCCGGTTGGGCCGGCATAGTCATAACGGGAGTTGGTGGGCGCGAGGGCACCCTAGGTGCGACCGCCTGGTCATTGGGAAAGTTAACAGAGTGGCCACCCGTGGCCTGGGGAAGGTTGGAAGATGATAGAACAGATTTTCCTTTTAAAGCGGCTTGGACCGCCTGACATTGGGAATCATCTAGCTTAGTGAGAGCTTTCAAAAAATCATTGAAGTTAAAAGAAGGGGAGGTATCCCCAGAAGTATTTTGGGTGGTGGGTTGGGCCTGTGAAGAAGGCTCAACCTCGTGAGAAGTAGTATCCACCATGTGGACCTGAGGGTAGTGATTGGGAGAGGGAGTATAGTTTCCCTCATAGTAGACGGAATCCTGAGGGGGAACCTCATAAAATGGGTCAGAGTGACCCTCTTCATAACCCTCATAGGTATACCCATAGTTGGCCATATTGATGATTTTACCTGAACGGAGTTTCATGTTTAAAGAGAGAGAAATATTTCAAATAATCAAGTAAAACCAAGATATAATCACCCACTCAAATAAGATATACACTCAAGTTGTGATGAACCCAAAGTTTTAAGGTTTTCTTTGGAGATTAAGGTGAGTTTTATAATAAATTCTCTCCTTTGAATGTGGGTCCTGGTTGAAAGTTTAGGTATAATCTCCGGGTTTAACTAGATTCTTTCTCTCTCTTCACCAACGTATGGGTCAACTATACTCCGGGTGCTTCGATGGTACAGCCTGCCCGACGTCTGTGAGGTAATCCACGGGTGCGGGGACTTACGGAGGCTTGGTTTAAGAATTTCCAGTCCAATGAGACGGAATGCTCAAAGGAGGGTCCTTCCTTCACAAAGAGGGGGTGAGATCCTAAGTGCGTAGAGAGAGGAGGTCTCTCAACCAAATGCCCTAAGATGCAGTCTAATGCAGGCAAATCAAGCAGATAATGATCAGATAGACAGTAATAGCAATCAACAGGTGAATGAATAGGAGTAACTAGGATTCTATGGGCACAGAACAAAATGACGACCTCACTGAGGTCGCTATATCAGCAAGCAGCGACTAAGTCTCAGTCGCTAATCACTGTGAACATTGTAACCAGAAAAAAAGTCAAAACAAAATAGCGCCTTTGGGTGAGGCGTTAAATGAGGATGTGACGCCTCTGTGAAGGGGCGTCAAAATGCAATAATCAGTAATTAGGAACAATAGAATAAATCAACAGCAATATGGGGATTGACGCCCTAGTGTGAGGTGTTGATCGATAAAATGACGCCTCTGTGAGGGGCGTGGATTATGAAAATAATAAAAATGCAGAAAATAAATGGAAACAGCGCATGTTTGAACAGTCGATGTGTGCAGAAATGACGGCGGAAGGGCGGAAGGGAGGGCGCTATTCAGTTCAGAGAACCGAAGGCCCTGATAACTAACAGAAATAAAATTTTCTTTCTAAAACAAATGATATGGACACTTCAAAAATTTGCTAATCTAGTGGTGGTATGCACGTGGTGCACAAGGGGAGTGTGCTACGTGGAGCACAAAGGAGGGGCACACGAGAGTGCCAAAGGGAGGGGCACGCGAGGGTGCCAAAGGGAGGGGTAATCAAACTAAAAACATAAAGAGTCCCACCGAGATCGTCAAGTTGTGAACGTGTCACATAGACATTTTTTTAAGAGAAAAGAAAAAAAGATTTTAAAATCGAAATGTGGAGAAATGTGCTAAAATATGTGGGACATGAGAAAAAAAAGGGGAATGAGCATGAGGTGCTCAATGGAGGGTGATCGCTAGAGGGGTTACCTCAAAATACCAAAGATGATCGCATGTACCTTGTGTAAAGCGGGGAAATTGCAAGTTCTTCCTTCCTCCTTCTACCGGCCGGCCGATGAAGGGGGTTTATAGCTTGATTACCCTTGCAAGAAAACACACAAAATAAACAAAGATGTGGATTAGCCAAGTGAGGTGCAGTATCAATGCTCTAAAAGTATGAAATCAATCAAATCAAACATGAACACATCTTGTGTGTTTTGGTTTAAACCCCTTAAGAGGAGTAACAAGGGATGGGATATGAATGCTATGAATATGCAAATATATGATGATATCTCTAGCAAAGAACTAGAAGAAAGGGGTGTGTAGGATGATGTGCTAGTAACTAAAAAAAACTAAAAGAAGAGGGAGGCCTTCTGCTGTGTGTGCAGCAGTAAGGGGGAGAACAAGAGCCACATCGGCTGTAGTAGTAGGATGAAGAAAGGCCGGAAGAAGTCCGCCCGTGGAAGGAGATCTGTTGGCTGGATGAACCTGTAAAAAATTGTTGAAAGAAATCTATCTCTTTCTCTGTACCGTAGGCAAGAGCTCTCTCAATTCTGCTTACTCTTTTTAATTCTTCTTCTCCCGCGCGTGAGAGACACTATGGGGTATTTATAGGCCCAAAATCCTTGCATCAATAGGATTAAAACAAGGCAATCAATTCTCTAACAAGGATCCCTCTTGTCAATCGAACACTAAGTGTAAAATGGAGAAAGGATCATTATTGGAAGGTAGCAGGTGAAACGGAGACGGAAGTGAAAATGACGACCTGAAGAGGGGCGTTAATTTAAATGGCGACATCCACTCAGGTGTTAATTCCTGGATTTAATTATAGAAATAAAGAACTTTCCTTATTTAAAATTGACAAATGACGCCTGTTTGAATGGGCATCAAATAATAAACGCCTCGCATGCGGGCGTCAATTCTTTGAATTTGACTTTGTGTAGGATTCGTAAAATCCGGGAAACAACGCCTATTTGAACAGTCGTTTATTTGTGAAAACACGACCCCCATCAGGTCGTCAGTTAAATGACGCCCTTCCTCCAGCCGTTAATTACAATTTATTATGGAAAATAGAAAAGCTTCATATTAAGCCAATATTGAAGTCCACTTTGGGGCGTCACATGGTGACATGAGATTTACTCATCATAGCATCAATTTTGGCGTGTCTACAAAGGGCATCGATCCAAATATACTATTCACCCTGGTGCCACCAAAATGTATCAAGATTTGAAGAGAAATTTTTGGTGGACCAACATGAAGAGAGAGGTGGCGGAATTTGTCTCTCGCTGCCTTACGTGTCAAAGGATCAAGGTTGAACATCAAAAACATGTAGGTAAATTACATCCCTTAGACATTCCTAAGTGGAAGTGCGAGAACATAGGGATGGATTTTGTTATGGGTTTGCCAAAAATCAAGGGCGGACATGACGGGATATGGTTGATTATAGATTGGTTGACCAAGTCTACACATTTTCTGCTCATCAAGAGTAAATGGTCGGTTGATGTGCTAGCAGCTTTGTATATCAAAGAGATTGTCAGGTTACATGGAGTTCCTGTCTCAATCGTGTCTGACCAAGACCCTCATGTCACTTCACACTTCTGGAAGGGCCTACAACACTCCTTAGGGATGAGACTCAACTTCAGCACTACATTTCAACCCCAAACGGATGTTCAGACCGAGAGAACAAATCAGGTCGTAGAAGACATGCTCAGGGCTTGCATTATTGGTTTTGGTGGAAACTGGCACGATCATATGTCTCTAGTATAATTTGCCTACAATAATAGATATCAGCCAAGCATTCAAATGGCACCCTTTGAGGCACTATATGGAAGGAGTTGCCGCTCAACCCTATGCTGGGATGAAGTTGGAGAAAGATAACTTTTAGGTCCGGAGATGGTAAGGGATACAACCGAGAAGGTTCAAATCATTAGAGAAAGACTTTAGACGACTCAGTCAAGATAAAAGACTTATGCCGACACTAGAAGGAGAGACCTCGAGTTCCAAGTAGGAGACCATGTATTTCTTAAGGTTTCCCCGGGACGAGGCATTCAAAGATTTGGTGTCAAGGGTAAACTTACACCAAGATATATCGGTCCCTTTGAGATTCTAGAAAGGGTTGGCGAGGTTGCCTACCAGATCACCTTGCCATCACAATTATCTGAAGTCCACAATGTATTTCATGTCTCTATGCTCAAGAAGTATATTTACGATCCATTCCACGTCATAGAACCCGACAACCTGATGTTACAAAAGGATCTCACTTGTGAACAAAAGGCTTTGAAGATCCTTGACCGTGAAGTCCGTGTACTACGGAACAAGACTATTCTCATGGTGAAGGTTCAATGGAACAAGAACCTTGAACATGAGGCAACAAGGGAAACCGAACAGTCTATGCAAAGGAGATTCCCCGACTTATTCTAATCGTAAGTAATCTACACCCTCCAAGTTTACATGTAATTGAATTTAGGGACCAAATTCTTTTAAGTGGGAGAGGGTGTAGCACCCCGTTAAAATTATGGAAAATAAAGCTCACTATAAATTTAATACACTCCCATAAAACCTCCAAAATACATTACTAGAGCCCAAGCCAAAGCAAAAAGGCCTTATAAAGATTAATGAGCTAAAAGGCCCAAAAAGGAGATACAACTAATTCACGTAGATGGGCCCAAAAGGGGTTTTCGTTGAAATAGGCTATATATCAAAAAATATATATACAAGAGGGCCTTTGGGTTTAGCAGAACCCTTGCTTTCCATGATCGAAACTTGCATGGGATGAGGTTTAGGGCTTCATGGGATTAACAGGGAGGCGGCTGTAGCTGTGGCAAGAAGGATTAACATGGGGAAGTTAAAACCTAGTAGGATTATTACGTCGAAGCTTGATTTCCATTAGGATTCTACCCACATCTTAGGTCTCTCTCCCTATAAATAAAACCCATGATCGAAACAGAAGCATCCTTTGCTGCTGCACGAGACCCCCAGCATCGTCTTCCTCCTGCTGTCAAAGGTGCTGCTTCCTCTTCTTCCTGCCGATGTTGCATCTTCTACTTCTATTGCTGTGGTTTACGAGCGTGAAGGCAGGAGCATCTCCTTCCTTCATTGTTGTTCCTGTGCTACTGCTGCTGTAGTTACTGTAGTTGCTGCCATTCCTCTTCCCCATCTCCATTCGTCTTCGTCGTCAACTCGTATAAGGTAGTTTATCTCAAGAATCAAAGCACAAGACCATAGTAAATAGCATTGCGTGATTAAAATCCCTACTTCCTGTTACGATTATATGATCTTGTTCTTTAGTTTTACATAGACTACAGTTTGTTGTTTCACATAAAATAGCGACCAGTGCAGTGGCTGATTATTAATGAACGTCCATGTAGAAGGCTGCCAATTCTTGAATTGGCGATAGTCTTCGGGCCTCTAATTATTGAGCGACCATCATCTGGACGCTATTTCTTTTAGAGTAATTAATAAATAACACGTGTTTAAAATTTAATAACTATGAAACCTCATGTTAATATTTCTGCATGAGCGTGATTCTAAGATTTCCATATTTTTCTTTACCTTTCCATGTCTCTAGTTTCATAAAATTCCTGGTAAACATCATTATGCTACTGTTCATGCTACTTTGATAGAAATGAATAGTGTTTTATGCCAAGAAACATATTTGCCTGATGCCGTATGATCTGTACACATAAACATTTGGCGTCTATTTGAACAGCCACCTATTCTGGAAATAGCGCCTCTGTACAGAGACGATGATTCCTGTTAATTTGATAAAAATGAAAAAGTTCAGAAAAATCAAGAATTGACGTCCATCCCTTGGACGCTCTTTAAAGATATGGCGCCTTCTCGAAAGGTCGCCAATTTATTTTGATATTATTAAAATTTGTAAAATTATTGATTTAGGGTCTTTGTGAACAGACGCTAATTCTGTATATAACGACTTTCTAAATGGACGCTATTTCTTGCTCTCACATGTTTTATCTAGTTTTTGACCTACATCGCGGGTTTTTTGACACTCTTATCTCAAGTCCGAAGATAGTGTCCCTATTTCATGTTGTTTCACGCTTACACACTATTTCTTAGAGATTAAGAGACCCTCCGCCGGATATTCCTTCCGTCGGACCAAAATTTCTTTCTCTAAGGCCTCCATAAGCCTCTGCTAGCCCTAGATTCCGTCAAGGCAGCAAAGCAGGTTGTACCCTCAAAACCCTGGAATCTCTGATTGCCATGTCACTCTGAAGAAACATGACGCCCTAGCCATCACGGAGTGATGTTTGCGGTGTTCTGTGAGAGTTTGTCTCTATCTGGAATTGGCGACTAGACAGTGGACGCCAATTGAATTAGTGACCACTTTAGTGACGCTATTTTCTCGTGCCTGTATTGTTCATAGAATTGGCGGCCACCGCAGTGCGCGCATATTCTGTAATTGACGGCAGTACGAGTGGACGCCAATTACCCAGCTTCATGAATGTCTTGGTTTTATGGGATTTGTCATTATCTCATCATTACTCAAAGTTCTATCCTTGAAATCTTTGTTCCGTGAAATCTACCTTATTATCCTACAATGGCTTATTCCTTTGGAATTCTATTAGCTATAAACTATAGTGGATGTCTAAATATTTACATGATTCAATGCTTGGCGTTAATGGGGCCCGGTCTGGTCCTAGAAGGAGCACCCGAAAGTACTTGTGCCCATGAGAGCTATATTGACCATGGTGTGGCATTGCACCAGAGTGCATGACTTGCTTGATGTTGACATTCCACGATCTCGTGCTTGACTTGACATGATATTTACATGACATGACTTGTGTGGCCCGGAATGGGTATTTACTTGCTTGAAATTAAATAGCCAATTCTCATGACATGACTTGAAAATTACATGCTTGATATTTCATGGTACTTTACATGACATCTTGAAACTTGCTAGTTCCTATTATCACCTCTTGATATTCCTTCCCAACATGATTATGCGTTCATGCTTAGCTATACTTGCATTACATGTAACTTATAATTTACTTAAAAGCATGCTTGTTCTTGAGATGTAATCCCTACTGAGCGTTCGCTCACCTAGTGTTTTTCCCTATTTTTCAAGTAATTCCGATAGCGAGACTCATTCGGACGGGGATGACCAAGAGTGATGAGCATAGAAGCCGTCCGAGATGTCTACATCGAGTCTTTTTACACTTTCTTGAGTCGATTATTGTATTTTTCTCTTTATTGTGTTAGAGTGTCATAAAAGTACTTTTCTTTTAGGGAAATTATGTAATAAAGATAGTTGGAAGTTATTAATGAATAAGGACTTTGGTTATCTCTTATCTTTTGCGCACTCTGTCTGTGTCAAATTTTCTCGTGCTATGGTTGACATGATTAATATAAACTTGTCACGCATACTGGGTTCCTTCCACACTCAGGACTTGACCAGAATGGCTTGATGACTCATCAAACTCATCAAACTCTCCCCCCCTTTGACATCATCAAAAGAAAAGTAGTTTGATATCAGGAGTATAATAAGTAGGAGTGCTCTCCCCCTTAGACATTGGCCAAACTAGTTTAATGCTTAGACACCAATTGAAGAAATGTGCAGAATTGAATGGGGTCACATTGAAAGCAGCTGAGTCACTATCAGCAGACAAGGAATGCAGTGATGACTTTGCAGAAGTTGTAAGAACAAGGATAGCAGGCAAGAGTTCGTATGAAAAAAATAGTGCACTCTTATATAAACGATGAGTTTTTCAGACTTCTGATGAATGTATGTAGACACAAGAACATATGCAGTACAAACATATCATCAACTCCCCCTTAATTGTGCAGATTAGATTAGACATGATATGTAGCTTATCAATAATCTGAGAAGATATTGCAATTGTTGTGAAAATGGTTCAGTCAAGAAATTATTTTAGACAACCAGTCAGAGCAAAAATTATGAGATGATCATAGCAGCAATATTGACAAACCAAGAATTTTAGAATGCCAGCAAAAATTTTGTAATGACAGTTTCATGGAGTGAAAAAATAGCTTTAAGGAGTTTAAGAAGAACATTGGATCAGAAGAATCACAGTCTGAACAACATTCATTAGTCAAGCTTTTAATTTTCAGATTCTTCTATTATAAGGTTTTCTATAACACCACCCTTATTTTCTGCTTGGTTTAAGTGAAATAAATTTAAAGTTTATCAATCAAACTCTTGAAGCATTTTGCACACAAGCTTAATAAAAATAAACCAAAGCTACATGTTTAAATCTCGTTTAACCTCCCTTTGCCTTACTCATTCAAAATCAATGACTCCCTTAGGAGTAATTAAAGACTTGTATTAAGATTAAACATATTCAACCTTTCTGATTTTATCCTTAGGGTTACAGCACTTTTTATGACCCTTTGGTCATATTTTCATATTTTTCTTTTGGCTCATAATTTTAAAGGCATTCAGGTATAGTTCACACCTTTTGACATAAGGATGCACGTTGTTTAGACGCCAGCACCCCTTGTTACTTAGTGAGACTAACTATCCTGCTTCATTTTGAGCAGAGATAGCAAAGGCACTTCATGACATAGTTCACTTCATTTCTTTGATGAAGGACCTAGTTTCTCAGTGAACTTTTAGCCATTGCTCTACCTTGAGCATAGATTCTCGATTTTTATCATGTGCTGCCCTTTGAAATTTTTTGATTGTTTTATGTTTAAGAACAATACTTAATCTAAGTTTCTCAACCAAGGTTACCATAACCTTAAATTTTCATGTTCTTGGAGATTGCACAGGGACTCAACATGCGATAATTTGTTGAGATTTATTAAGCTCCGAATACAACCTTTTTCAGTGAATTCAATTTTTTTAAACTCTTGAATTCATTAGGCTTAAACTAACAGTTTTATTCATGGGTTATCACAGATCCTTATACAATAAGATTCTTCAATAGGTTTGCTCAGATTAATGAATTGGTGAATCGATTGGAAATATTCTAATCATAATAAAGTTCAATGAATTTCAGCAAGGTTTAACAATGAAGGCAGTTTTTCAAAAGAAATGTTCATACAGACCAGTTTCAGAGAGAAATGACAGAGATGTCAGTTTTTGATAAAGTCTGATACCAATGGGAAAAGACTTCTCTTGTGAAGGTTTAAACTAGAGACCTTAGAGAAGCTCCCCCTCAAAGAATACTAGAATTTTGAGTACTGAAATTTCAGAATGAAGTATTTCAGTAAATGCAGAGAGACTTAAGAAGAAAAGTAGTGTCAACCATCAAGTGTCTTTTAGAGAAGCTCCCTCTATAACAAATGCCAGAGATTATTGCAAGATAGAATTTTTATGAGAGAGAGAAATGGATTTTCAGAATCAGAGTCTTTAGAAATGAACTTGTTCAGTCAATGCAAGATTTAAAATCAGAAGTGTCTGATACCAAAGTGGAGTCAGAGACTTTCAAGGAAGTCAACTTGTATAATCTACAAGTCGGCTTGAGAGTTTCCTGAAACATTGCAATTCAGACTGAGCTTAAGTGGATGCATGAGTTTTCTAACATAAATGACATACAATCAAATGATACAAGGTATGCACTGGCTCCCCCTGACTGAATGCAAATTATGCATGAGAGAAATGCAACTTGATTGCATGAAACACTTGCTCCCCCTATTTAAATGCATTGAGGAACTCATGAAGACAATGCAGATGACAAATGCAGACATGAGAACCCATGCAACTCAATTTATTTCAATTTCCCCTTAACTAGATGTTCTGAAATACCAATTTCAACATGAAGATCATGTAGTGAGTAATTGAATTTTGTTCATGACTATCTAAAGTACCCTATATGCAGTCTTGACCCATGGTACTGGGCGGAGGTATGTCCTCGTGCATAGTGAAAGCATCCAGACAGGCCTAACCTGTCCTTCTTCATATCACTATTTTATATACCTATAGAGTCATGCATTGAAGTCATCATAAATGCAATGCAGTTTCATGTGACAGCAAATTTATCAAGTTTCAGCATATGATTCAGAAAATGATATTCATATGCAGACACAAGCATGTGTTGAGACTGCATGCAGTAGATTTGAAATAGATGCAATTGTTCAGCATGATTTAAATTCAAATATATGCAAGCATAGTGACATGTTCAGCTCAGTTTATTTGAACTTTCCGCCTTTGGTACCTGGCGAAGCACTTAGGTCTGAAGATCACCTCACGCGTAGTGTGGGTTTCCAGACAAACATAATCTGTCCTTCTCCCTACACCATTTTATATACCAAAGGACTTTCTTGCAGCCAACTTCAAAATCCTCAGCAAAACAGTTAAACAGAATAAGCATGAATTCTTATCAAATAACATGATGTATAACTTTTAACATGAAAGAAGGCTGAGAAGAATCAGTTAACCAGGACAGTGAGTGTATAGATTGGGGTTTTATCAAACCAGGGTGCCTTGCTTATTTAATAAACCCCCTTTATTTTTCTTGCTCCAAGGCACACCTGCAAGACAAAATCTCATTTTCTATTCAAAGTTACCCAAGATCTCTTAGGTCCTGAAGGGTTAGTTGCACCTCTCACTGGTGTTGTCCACATTCTTATAACATTAAAATCATTAGATTTCAAAGCAAAATAATCATTCATTGTATGTCTTGATTTCCCACAGTAAGAACAGTGAGTGAAAGCATTCAAATTTTTCTTCAGAGAATATGCATGAAATTTCTGTGGGTGAACAAACATTCTTCCATTTTTATTTTGGAAGTTGTGGTTTCTTTTCAAATGCCAACAGTCCTTGACTGTATGGCTGGTCCTTCTACTCTCATGATAGTAAGGCCTTCTATTTGATAACAATTTTGGCCTACTTGGGACAATGGGTTTTCTGCAAGCCTTAAATTCATCATTTTTTAGAACAAAACAATCATTCATTATATGACCAGATTTTCCATAGTGAAGACATTGAATTGTCCTTCTCTGGATAGCATGATTTCTAACATTACTTTTTCTAGCATGCACATGAAGGTTTTGAAATGATTCTTTCTGTTTGAAGCCATTTTGACATTTTTAGATCCATTTATTTTCTTACATGCATTCAGGCCATCAGACTTCAAGATATGGCAATCATGCATTAAGTAACCAACTCTACCACAATAATGACATGAGATTTTCTTCTTGTGTGCATGTGTGTGTGTGGCAGATTTATGTACAATATGCACTGTGGTAGTGGCAACATTTTTAGTCTTATTTTGCAGATTATTTTTCCTTTTCAATTTTTCAATTTGGTTCTCATTTTTCTTTGCAGTGAATTGAAAAATTGGTGGGTTTGAGGTGCAGTTTGATTCAAAGCTACATACAAAGGAAGTGTGGAGTTTATTTTCAAAGCTCTTTTTATTCACAGGGTTATAACCTAGCCCCTCTCTGAAAGTTGATTTTACTGCCAAGAAGCTTATCCAAGTTATCTTTTCCATTCACAAATCTCGACAGGGAGTTGTTTAAATCTGAGACTTGATTTTCCAGGGATTGTATTTGCGATTCAGAATTTATGATCTCTTCTTCATACTCAGCAACTCTAATTTTTAAAGCTTCATTGACTGACTTGTAATCCTCAATTTCCTTTTCTAGAGTTACCAGTTTTTCATATTCATTTAAGACAACATCTTTCCCTTTCTCTAGAGCAAGCAGTCTATCAAAGATGGCGATGTTCAGCTCCTTCAATTTTTAATTTTGTTCTTTCAATTTTTCAATTTGTTCAACATGCTTATCATCATTGGACATTGAACTTAATTTTCCATTCAAATCCTCTTCTATTGTTCAAGTTCTACTTTCTTGTCTAGCATATTTTTATTTTCTTCTCTCAAGGAAGCAATTAGGTCTTTCTGCCATTCAATATCAGAGTGAAGTGATTCATTCAATTCTTTCACAAATAAATAATCATTACAAGCAGAATTATCAGAGCTAGCATTTTCTGCCTCCTTTTTGAGTTTCTTATTTTCAATTTTCACTTTCTTCTATTTCTCAAATAATTCGCAATACATTTCCATCAAAGCATCATAAGAAATTTCATCAATTTCAGATTCAGAGTTTACCACTTCATTTCCTTCGCTCAATTGATCACTTGCATTGGCCATCATGCATCTTGGCCCCTTCTTCTTCTTCACATGGTCTGCAATCAGGATATCCCAGATTTCCTTTGCAGACCTGCATGTAGAAATAGATGGAAACACATTGACATCAGTAGCAGCTTTCATTACATCCAGAGCTTTCAAATTGTCAACATTTTTCAATTTATGATCCTTAGTCCATCTAGATTTTTCTCTTGGCAAATTATGTGGACTATGAGAAATCAGATTCCATAAATTCTGATCAATAGAGTTGATGAATCTACACATCCTACCCAACCAGGAAGTAAAGTCGACACCATCATATGTGGGTGGATAAACTGAACACAGTTCAGGGCAATAATCTATGATTCTAAAGAATGCACCAATACAGCAAGATCCTCTCTGCAGATTGTTAAATCTGATTTACCAGAGACCCGCTTTGATACCAATTGTTAGGTGCAAGGAGGGATCTAGAGGGGGGGTGAATAGGTCCCTCTACAAAAATTAAGCTCAATTAAAATCTACGGCAATAACACTGACACCCAAACTACAAGCTCAGATTAGATTTGAGGAACACTAGGAGAACACATGAACGGGAACTAATCTCTGACATGACTCATGGCAAATTGAAACAGTAACCATATGGCAAATGCTATGTCCTCGGAACCAAATGACATGGAATGCAGAATCAAACGGAAAGGCTACTTCACATACTCATTCAGTTCTAACAGAACTCAATTCGAACACTTAGCATATAATGAGAATGCACTATAGCATCTGCTCATATACCAACCTATGAAGGAGGTAGAGGAAAGAGATCAATCACACAATCACAACCACTGGATGATGGATTTTTTAGGTGGTTCGGTCTGCTACCCACAGACCTAGGTCCACCCCTCACTCAAACCGAGTGAGGCTTCCCTTGCAAAAGCAAGACCGTAGACTCAATATACAACAAATGTTGCCTAATAGCTTGAACCAAGGGAAACAAATCCCTTCTCCCTGATCTCGCACCCTATAGGACCAGACCCACTACCATAGGTATTGAACAGAGGAGACAATCCTCCCTTCATCTGATACCACAGAGGGAACCGTGAACAACTCCCAGTTGCTCACAACCCAGAGGAACGAATCCTCTCTTCCTCTGAAGACACAAGGGAACACCGGAAGAACAACCTCCACACTTAGGTTTCCCCGAGCAAACTACACACAGTTGTGAACTATATGCAAACACCTTGGGTGTGCCGAGCACGACAAGGCAAAGACTAAAGCTAGAATGAAAAAGGAAAAGATAACAAAGATGAAAAATAAAATGTTGAACTGAACAGCACAATGAACAAAGCAAAGACACGAATATGATGTAGCTTCCACTGGAAGCACTTTGAATGTGATCTCTGAAACTGAGCTTCACTTCATGACAGAACTCCTTTCTTCTCACTCTTACTATTGAACTAGGTGGCTTCTCTCTCTATCTTTTTCTTCTTCTCACTCTCTTTTCTTTTCTCTCTTCCTTACTCTTGTGTCTCACTAGAACGAGCTCACAGATGACACTCTCTTTTCTTCTCAATCTCGCTATCTTCGAGTGGCTGCTTTCTTCTTCTTCTTCTTTTCAGTTGCTCTATCTTCTAATTTCCTAGCTTCTTCTATTTTCGTCTACTTCAGCTAATTTCCCCTGCTCCTTCAGTTGCTTCTCTTCCCACTCAGCTCTCTTCTTCGAAGATCAGAGGCTTTGTTATATAGAGTAGTCAAATAGTTTAAAAAGCTCTGAAAAATGAATCCCATCATTTTTATTTGTTCCAGTATATCCTTCATTCTTCAGTCTCCACGTCAGATACCTTGGATCACATGCCAAGGTGTCCTGGGATTGTGCGCCAGATGATCTCTGATTGAAACTAGTTGATTTCCTTAAGTTTTTGACGTTGCTAGCCATTTTTCAGCCCTGATGACCTATTATTCACCCTTAACGGCTATTTGTCAGCCGTATAACCTATTTTTTCACCTTTATCGCTGGGAGCCGTCGCCTTAGCTCTGTTGCATTAGCCTTGAGCCATCGTCTTTAGCCATTTGTCACCGCTAGCACTCATTTGTCACATTTGAGCGCTATTTGTCACCACTAGCTGTCACGCCCCGACGCGGAATATCGGGACGTATAGTCAGAAACAAGCTGGCAAGAGAGAGAACTAATCTAAATATATACAATTGCTAAGAAATGGAAATAACTTATTGACCATTAAACAAAACATAACTGGTACAACAATCCTCAAATCAACTCAGTACAATTGGGATAACAAACTCTAAACCACAATAACATAGCTGAAGCACAACACACTCTAAACACAACTAACTGATACACTCAAAACATCACTCCTGCCCTTCCCCATCGGTAAGCGCGTCACCTGAAAAGCCTAAAAAGGGGGGAAACAACAACTATGAGCTGACGCTCAGTAGGAAATAACAGATAGGTATAAGTGATTAGCAGTTTAATTACATTTTCAAAATATCATGCTACAAAGGATAATACAATAAAAGGATAATGATGATATAATGAAACAAAAATTAAAGATCTTGCAAGGTCAAGAAATATAAAGGAACAGAATAGCAATACTTAAGAGGAATAACAAAGACAAGAATTTACTACAAGAGGTAACGATAAAGAGTTGGCCATATCGAGACAATTCCACTCATGTCAAGCACGTATGTAATTTCATTTCCACGTCCAAGTAACATCAAGTAAAGTATAGAACAGTGAAGAGTGGACAGTGCAATGTAGTAGAGAGTAGTGGAGAGTAGTGGAGAGTCCTAGATTTAACTCATGTCATGGTACTGGTGCCAAATGCCACACCTAGTCAATCACCTCCCCGGGGGTACACGTAGTGTTCGGGCGCTCCTCCCAGGACTAGACCGAGCCCTTAATTGTTTGCCAGGCATTGATTTCTTTGGATCAAAGATCCCACGAATCTAGACTTCCACAATTTATGGCCAGAATTCCAAGGTTTGAACTATGTAGCAATAACAATTTCAAGTAGGAAGGAGATTCATTTCAGAATTTCAAGGTAAGCACAATCATCAAGAAGATTGAAAACCAAGTCACAATAAGAGTTAATCGTGATGCGCTACTGTAGTGCAGCAGCTATCCAGCAAGCTAATCAACATATTAATCCTAATTACCAAGTTAGTATGTCAAAGATTATCCATTATCATTTGCATTAAGCATAAGCCAAAAGAAGATTCAAGATGATAAGGTAAAGAACAAGCTCACAGGAATGAAGTAGCATGCATTAATCAGAAATTTAGTTACACCATTAACCACTAATTATGTGAGTTTCTATTTAACCAATGTATGCGTCGAAATGAAGATGGTAAACGGCATGTTTTTACACTATGTTTGCAAGTAGGAACCAATGTAAATAGAAATCATAAAGTTTCAGAATAGGTCACTGGTTCTTCAAAAGTATAGTTTTCAATTGGTCTAAGTTCAATGGGTCGATCCCCTAATGGTCCGGATCGATCCTCGGGTCAAAAAAATGACAAAACTAGTTTTCTGGTGTATGGGTCGACCCCTGGGGTCGACCCCTATAAAAATGGGGTCTGGCAGCTGAATGGGTCGACCCCTGGGGTCGACCCCCACCATTTCTGCAGGATGGGTCGACCCCTGGGGTCGACCCTACTCAGGCATGGGTCGACCCCTGGGGTCGACCCCCTTGCAGGGACTGGATGGGTCGACCCCTGGGGTCGACCCTCGGGCCTGCAGGGTCTTCCAGAAAATGGGTCGACCCCTGGGGTCGACCCCTGCAAGAACAGCAACGGCCCTAACCTCCCGAAAACATATGAACTCACCCAATTGAGGTCCAATTGAGTTGAAATCAAAACCACATGATCTAGGGTGATTAATATACATACTAGGATCATTAAGCAAGTGATTTGAAACACTAATTCCAACATAAATCAATTAAATCTTAACATATTCTATGAAGAACACATGAAGACCTAATTCTTGACATGCTGTTGCTAAATCTTAAAATTCACCCAACATACATAACGAAATTTGGGGCTTTTGGTGTCAAAAGAAAGCTAACTTGATGCTGAATCCAACCATGTATTATAAGCTATATGTGGATCAAGTTATCTAACTCAAAATCTGCCCGAAATCAAGCTCTAACTAAAAGGGTCACAAAATAAAATCAAGTTCTAGACATGCTCTCACTAAAAATTGAAATTCTCCAAGCATGCTCAATTAAAATTGGGGCTTTCTACATTAAATGAAAGCTAACAATATGATGATTACATCATATAAGTTAATTAGAGTTTGGCCTGTTAAACCTACCTCAAATCGAAAAGAGAACTCGAAACCCTAGAATGAAGAACAAGCTTGACAGCACCTTAGAAAACCCACGATATCTCCTTAGATACCTGATAAACATTGGGGTTTTCAGTCCCACTGGATAGCTCTCGTCGAGAGGAACAAAATCATATATTCATGATCGAATTTCAGTTGAGAATTCCTACCTCAATTGAAGAAACCAAGAAGGAAGAAGGAAGCCGACGGCCTGCTGACACACCTTCCCAAATCGAGCAAGAACTTCCTAGATCTAAAACTTCAGTGAACCCCACAGCCACCAAATGAAAGTAGACTTGAAGAGCTACGTTTCTATAGGTCATGGAGCTTCTGGAGCCTTCGGAGTTGGGAGTATTCGGTGCTGCAAGTTACGTGTTTAGAAACGGCGCCGGAATCCTTGACTCGACCAAAGCTATGTCGGCAGCACGTTTTAGGGCTAGGTTTAACTCAAATTGATTAAGGGTAAATGTTCCTTACATTTTGGCCTTCCATTTGCCACTGATTTGAGATCATTTGGTTGCGTATTAAGGTCGAATTTCACGTTTTAATCCAAGGTTAGGTAAGGGTCAAAAAGTGTGTACTTTTGGGCTTAATCTCTAAATAGATCTTACCACGGATTTACAATGGCTTAATGCCAGAAGGTAAAGTTGTTATCTTCATCGACCTTAACATGTTTACTATTTTTATGGATTTTTATAAGGTAGTCGGATTTTCACTCATACTATTTCTAACGAATTAAATATTAATAAATCCAAAATTCAATTATTAATTCAATAAAAATTCAATTTTTAATTAATAAAAGCTTAATAAATATATTGGGCTCAATTAAATAATTCGGGGTCTTACACCCTCCCCTACTTAAAGGAATTTGGTCCTCCAAATTCACTGCACTAAAACTGAGAGTATGGAAAAAGATCGCTCATCTAGAATAGGTCGGGATACCGCTTCCGCATAGTCTCTTCAGACTCCCATGTAGCTTCTTCGGTCCCACGCCGACTCCACTGAATCTTGACCATCGGTATAGAACGATTCCGGAGTTGCTGTTGCTTCCGGTCCAGAATCTTGACAGGTCTTTCCTCATAGGTCAAATCTTCCTTCAACTCAAAATTCACCTGCTGAATGATATGAGTGGGGTCGTACACATATTTCCGTAACATAGACACATGGAAAACATTGTGTACACCCAAAAATTGCGGCGGTAAAGCCAGTCTGTATGCAACTTCTCCCACTCTATCTAAAATCTCGAATGGACCAATGTATCTCAGACTCAGCTTGCCATGAATGCCAAATCTTCGGATCCCTCTTGTCGGAGAGACCTTTAAGAACACATGCTCGCCAACCTGAAATTCCAATGCTCTCCTCCTGTTGTCGGCATAACTCTTCTGTCTTGACTGGGCTACTTGTAACCGGTCTCGGATAATACGTATGTTCTGTGAAGATTCTGAGACAAGATCCGGTCCAAGCCATTGCTTCTCACCTACCTCATCCCAACATAACGGAGAACGACAACTCCTACCATACAATGCTTCGAAAGGAGCCATTTGTATGCTGGATTGGTAGCTATTGTTGTAGGCGAATTCAATCAATGCCAAGTGATTACTCCAACTGCCACCGAAATCAATCATGCATGCTCTGAGCATATCTTCCACTATCTGGTTGGTTCTTTCAGTCTGTCCATATGTCTGTGGATGAAAAGCAGTACTGAAATTCAGACGAGTACCAAGAGACTCTTGCAGTCCCTTCCAGAAATGTGAAGTAAATCTCGGGTCTCTATCAGACACAATGCTGACAGGTATACCATGGAGCCTTACCACTTCCTTCAAATATAAAGAAGCCAATACATCAACTGTCCACTTGGACTTAATTGGTAAGAAATGAGCTGACTTTATCAATCGATCGACAATCACCCATATCGCATCAAATCCACCACGAGTCTTAGGTAGACCCATAATGAAATCCATGCCGATACTTTCCCACTTCCATTGGGGTATGTCGAGTGGTTTCAATTTCCCTGCCGGTCTGAAAAGTTCGGCCTTAACTTGTTGACATACTAAGCATCTACTCACAAAATCTGTAACTTCTCTTTTCATATTCAGCCACCAAAAGGACCTTTTCAAATCTCGGTACATCTTAGTGCCTCCAGGATGAATGGTGTATCTGGATCTATGAGCTTCCTCGATAATCTTATTCTTTATTGCGGCTTCGTCAGGTACACAAGTTCTGCCCTTGAATAATAATCTTCCATCATCGGCCAACATGAAGTCAGGTCTGCTGCTCAAGCTTCCCTTGATCTCTACCAACTCGGGATCATTATCTTGCAAGGACTTGATTTCCATCAACAACTCGGGCTTAAGTTGGATCTGAGCAATCAAGACCCGATCATTGTCAATATTAAGATCCAGACTAGACAATTGTTCCAGTAATCTCCATTCTTGTAACATAAGACTTGACAATCTAGCTACCGGCTTCCGGCTTAATGCATCTGCCACAACATTACCCTTGCCAGGATGATACTCAATCGAGAAGTCGAAGTCTTTCAAATACTCCAACCATCTGCGCTGCCTCATGTTGAGTTCCTTCTGAGAGAATAAATACTTCAAACTCTTATGATCTGAAAACACTGTGAAGGTTTCTCCATACAAGTAATGCCTCCAAATCTTCAAAGCAAACACAACTGCTGCCAGTTCTAAATCATGAACAGGATAATTCTCTTTGTGCTTCCTCAACTGCCTAGAAGAATAGGCAATCACCTTCCCATGCTGCATGAGCACACAGCCTAAGCCAATACCTGAAGCATCAGTATAAACAACAAAACCTCCTTCACCAGAAGGTAAAGCCAATACAGGTGCAGTAGTCAAACACTCCTTCAAAGTCTGAAAGCTTCGCTGACAATCATCTGACCAATCAAACTTGTTCTCCTTGCGGGTTAATCTTGTCATAGGTACCACAATCTTAGAGAAATCCTGGATAAATCTTCGATAATAGCCTGCCAGGCCTAGAAAACTTCTAACTTCGGTCACATTGGTAGGCTGTTCCCAATTCTTCACTGCCTCAACCTTCGAAGGATCAACAGAAATACCGTCCTTCGTAATAATATGTCCGAGAAAGGACACCTCTTGCAGCCAGAATTCACACTTACTAAATTTGGCATAAAGTTGATGATCTCTCAATAACTGCAATGCCATCCTCAGATGTTCAGCATGCTCCACTTCATTCTTAGAATAGATCAAGATGTCATCAATAAATACCACGTCCCATTGATCAAGATAGGGCCGAAATGCATTATTCATCAACGGCATGAAAGTTACCGGTGCATTCGTTAGACCAAAAGGCATAACGACAAATTCAAAATGACCATACCTGCTGCGGAAAGCTGATTTATAGATATCCTCTTCCTTAATCCGTAACTGGTGATATCCAGATCGAAGATCGATCTTAGAGAAATATTGAGCTCCCCCTATCTGGTCAAATAACTCGTCAATCCTCGGCAATGGATATTTGTTCTTGACAGTCTGCTGGTTTATTTGTCGATAATCAATGCACAGCCTCATCGAACCATCTTTCTTCCTGACGAATAACACAGGGGCTCCCCACGAAGAAGTGCTAGGATGAATAAAGCCCTTCTCAAGTAATTCCATCAGCTGCTGCTTCAATTCCCTCAGTTCCGCAGGAGACATACGATAAGGAGCCTTGGAAATAGGGAATGTGCCAGGAATAAGATCAATAGAAAAGATAACTTCCCGCTCGGGCGAAAGTCTTGGTAACTCCTCTAGAAAGATATCAAGAAAATCTCGACAACGGGAATGTCCTTGATCTCAATCTGCTGCTCAGGAGTTGCACAGACAAAGGCTAGAAAAGCCTCACATCCACGTCTCATCAGCTTATCAGCTCGAAGAGCCGAGATAAGGGATACGGAGTTATGGTGCTTAACTCCCACAAAAGAAAGTCTCGGTTGCCTAGTAAAAGACACTGAGCTAGAACTGCAGTGAACACTAGCCTCATACCTGGCCAACCAATCTGCTCCAAGGATTACATCATAATCCTTCATATCCATGCAAACTAAGTCGGCTGGAAAGTTTCGTTCATCAATAATAACCTTACTAGAAGGATAGTAATATTGAATAGCCGCTCCAGAACCAATAGGAGTTGATATAACTAATGGAGAATTCATCATAATAGGTTCCACAGATAACGACTTCGCAAATTTCCGAGAAATAAAAGAATGTGTTGCACCAGTATCAAAGAGAACAAATGCGGGCTTATCAATTATAGTAAGGGTACCTTCGACGAGTCCGCCCTCATCAGAAATCCCAGTTCCATCCGCATGTAAAGCTTGGAGCCTTCCTTGCGGCTTCTTGGTAACTTGAGGTTTTGTCGGTGTAGCTTGTTCTGATAGAAGAGGGCAGTCAGGGATACGGTGTTCCCTACTCCCACATCGTAAACACGCACCTAGCTTGCGCCAGCATTCCTCCATCTTGTGACCTGGACGATCACAATACTTGCACTTGCCCTTGAATGGAACAATAGGGCCGGGTTTCTTCTCTTCATTTCTTGGCATCTTGCCTTTCCACGTTCCCGATCCGATCCACGAGCTAGACCCACTCATGGGCCTCTTTTTGCTAGTGCCAAGTCCGGGTTTAGGAGTTGAGTGTTCCTTCTTCATGCCATTCCCACGGATCCTCTCCGTCATCTCTAAGGTATCTTCTAGAACTTGTGCCTTTCTTACCATCTCAGAATAAGTAGAGATCTCCATCGGTGCTAGTTGATTGATGTAGTGAAGCTTCAACCTGTTGAGAAATCGCTTAGCTTTCATCTTTTCGGTGGAGATAAGGTGAGTAGCATAGCGCGAAAGCCGAGAGAACTGTGCTTCATATTCGGCCACCGATAAGCTTCGCTGCTTTAGAGTCGTGAACTCCGCCGCCTTCTTCTCTTGTACACGATCAGAAAAATATTTGTCGTTGAAGAATTCCTCGAACTCTTCCCATGTGACTTGTTGATCGCCTAGAGTTGCCTTGACGGAATCCCACCAAGTACGCGCATCTCGCTCCAATTGGAAGGTAGAAAGGAGGACACGCTCTTGGTCGGTGCATTGCATGAATTCAAAGATTCTCCCCATTTCGTTGAGCCAATGCTCGGCCTCGTCGGGGTTAGTCGAACCAGCAAATCTTGGCGGGTTCATTCCTCGAAAGTTCTGGTATAAGTCACCGGTGCCATGACCCGCTGCTCCAGCTTGAGCTACCTGATGTAATGCCTGAGTCAGGCCTTGAACCATACGCTGCATGTTCCTCCATTCGGCACGTTCGGCTGCCATAGCAATTACCTACAAGTAGAGTAAATCATTTAGGGTTATTAAGATAGATAATACAACAATCGAGGTATTTCTCAACCCAAGTTTCTACCCAATCTCACCAGGTCAGGTTCTAGACTTTTAACACGGTTAGGGGTCTAATGCACCTAGACATGACCAAAACTCGGTACCTGGCGGAGATAACCGATCCGAAGACCACTTGCGCAAGTGTGCGACCTTCTCGATAGGCGTAGCCTAACGTTCGGACAACACCTTTTGATATACCGGGTTATTGGGATGCGGATAAAAATCTAGGACTTAGGAAAGCCTAGGAATGTGAAACCTAGGGCTCTGATACCAACTAAACTGTCACGCCCCGACGCGGAATATCGGGACGTACAGTCAGAAATAAGCTGGCAAGAGAGAGAACTAATATAAATATATACAAGTGCTAAGAAATGGAAATAACTTATTGACCATTAAACAAAACATAACTGGTACAACAATCCTCAAATCAACTCAGTACAACTGGGATAACAAACTCTAAACCACAATAACATAGCTGAAGCACAACACACTCTAAACACAACTAACTGATACACTCAAAACATCACTCCTGCCCTTCCCCATCGGTAAGCGCGTCACCTGAAAAGCCTGGAAAGGGGGGAAACAACAACTATGAGCTGACGCTCAGTAGGAAATAACAGATAGGTATAAGTGATTAGCAATTTAATTACATTTTCAAAATATCATGCTACAAAGGATAATGCAATAAAAGGATAATGATGATATAATGAAACAAAAATTAAAGATCTTGCAAGGTCAAGAAATATAAAGGAACAGAATAGCAATACTTAAGAGGAATAACAAAGACAAGAATTTACTGCAGGAGGTAACGATAAAGAGTTGGCCATATTGAGACAATTCCAGTCATGTCAAGCACGTATGTAATTTCATTTCCACGTCCAAGTAACATCAAGTAAAGTATAGAACAGTGAAGAGTGCACAGTGCAACGTAGTAGAGAGTAGTGGAGAGTAGTGGAGAGTCCTAGATTTAACTCATGTCATGGTACTGGTGCCAAATGCCACACCTAGTCAATCACCTCCCCGGGGGTACACGTAGTGTTCGGGCGCTCCTCCCAGGACTAGACCGAGCCCTTAATTGTTTGCCAGGTATTGATTTCTTTGGATCAAAGATCCCACGAATCTAGACTTCCACAATTTATGGCCAGAATTCCAAGGTTTGAACTATGTAGCAATAACAATTTCAAGTAGGAAGGAGATTCATTTCAGAATTTCAAGGTAAGCACAATCATCAAGAAGATTGAAAACCAAGTCACAATAAGAGTTAATCGTGATGCGCTACTGTAGTGCAGCAGCTATCCAGCAAGCTAATCAACATATTAATCCTAATTACCAAGTTAGTATGTCAAAGATTATCCATTATCATTTGCATTAAGCATAAGCCAAAAGAAGATTCAAGATGATAAGGTAAAGAACAAGCTCACAGGAATGAAGTAGCATGCATTAATCAGAAATTTAGTTACACCATTAACCACTAATTATGTGAGTTTCTATTTAACCAATGTATGCGTCGAAATGAAGATGGTAAACGGCATGTTTTTACACTATGTTTGCAAGTAGGAACCAATGTAAATAGAAATCATAAAGTTTCAGAATAGGTCACTGGTTCTTCAAAAGTATAGTTTTTAATTGGTCTAAGTTCAATGGGTCGATCCCCTAATGGTCCAGATCGATCCTCGGGTCAAAAAAATGACAAAACTGGTTTTCTGGTGTATGGGTCGACCCCTGGGGTCGACCCCTATAAAAATGGGGTCTGGCAGCTGAATGGGTCGACCCCTGGGGTCGACCCCCACCATTTCTGCAGGATGGGTCGACCCCTAGGGTCGACCCCTATACTCCAGCGCATGGGTCGACCCCTGGGGTCGACCCCTGCAAGAACAGCAACGGCCCTAACCTCCGAAAAAGATATGAACTCACCCAATTGAGGTCCAATTGAGTTGAAATCAAAACCACATGATCTACGGTGATTAATATACATACTAGGGTCATTAAGCAAGCGATTTGAAACACTAATTCCAACAGAAATCTATTAAATCTTAACCTATTCTATGAAGAACACATGAAGACCTAATTCTTGACATGCTGTTGCTAAATCTTAAAATTCACCCAACATACATAACGAAATTTGGGGCTTTTGCTGTCAAAAGAAAGCTAACTTGATGTTGAATCCAACCATGTATTATAAGCTATATGTGGATCAAGTTATCTAACTCGAAATCAGCACGAAATCAAGCTCTAACTCAAAGGGTCACAAAATAAAATCAAGTTCTAGACATGCTCTCACTAAAAATCGAAATTCTCCAAGCATGCTCAATTAAAATTGGGACTTTCTACGTTAAATGAAAGCTAACAACATGCTGATTGCATCATATAAGTTAATTAGAGTTTGGCCTGTTAAACCTACCTCAAATCGAAAAGAGAACTCGAAACCCTAGAATGAAGAACAAGCTTGACAGCACCTTAGAAAACCCACGATATCTCCTTAGATACCTGATAAACATTGGGGCTTTCAGTCCCACTGGATAGCTCTCATCGAGAGGAACAAAATCATATATTCATGATCGAATTTCAGTTGAGAATTCCTACCTCAATTGAAGAAACCAAGAAGGAAGAAGGAAGCCGACGGCCTGCCGACACACCTTCCCAAATCGAGCAAGAACTTCCTAGATCTGAAACTTCAGTGAACTCCACAGCCATCAAATGAAAGTAGACTTGAAGAGCTACGTTTCTATAGGTCATGGAGCTTTTGGAGCCTTCGGAGTTGGGAGTATTCGGTGCTGCAAGTTACGTGTTTAGAAACGGCGCCGGAATCCTTGACTCGACCAAAGCTATGTCGGCAGCACGTTTTAGGGCTAGGTTTAACTTAAATTGATTGAGGGTAAATGTTCCTTAGATTGTGGCCTTCCATTTGCCACTGATTTGAGATCATTTGGTTGCGTATTAAGGTCGAATTTCACGTTTTAATCCAAGGTTAGGTAAGGGTCAAAAAGTGTGTATTTTTGGGCTTAATCTCTAAATAGATCTTACCACGGATTTACAATGGCTTAATGCCAGAAGGTAAAGTTGTTATCTACATCGACCTTAACCTGTTTACTATTTTTATGGATTTTTATAAGGTAGTCGGATTTTCACTTATACTATTTCTAACGAATTAAATATTAATAAATCCAAAATTCAATTATTAATTCAATAAAAATTCAATTCTTAATTAACAAAAGCTTAATAAATATATTGGGCTCAATTAAATAATTCGGGGTCTTACACCAGCTGTCTATTTGTCAACCTTACTCACCTATTTGTTGACGTTGTGACCCATTTGTCACCTTTAACAGCCTTTTATCACCCTTGCTCAGTCATTTGTCATTGATATTGTTCATTTGTCTCCCTTGACTTCTTCAGCTGACAAAGACTTCTGGCAAACTCTTGCGTTGACTCCAAGGTCTGACTACGTTGACTCCAAGTTATGTTGACTAATCCATGTGGGCTATCTTGCTGTTGACTCTGGTCTTGGCTTGACTGCGTGACTCTGGGGCTTGGAAACTGAGCCTTGTTTGGCTTCTTGCTTCTGCTGGCATGTTGAACTGCTAGAGCCTTATGGCGTCGACTCCATTTCCATTTGACGTCGACTCTACTTTACATTTTTAACTTTTCAGCCCTTTTCCTCCCGTGCCAAGCTATTTGTCACCACTATCGATCTATTTTTCACCCTTATTCCTCATTTGTCGCCCTTGTGAAGTTATTTGTTACCCCTATTCGCTTCAACTGGCAAAGGCTTCTAGCTGAGCTCGAGTCGACTGTATTGACTTCTGGAGTTGACTCCAAACCATATTTTCTGCTGAATCGATAGAAGGCTTGTAAACTAGAGTCAGCTCCGACCTCAACTCCTCTTCTTGAAATCTTATTCTTCTATCAAAGTCATCAAATGTGGACAACTTAGAACTTAATGACTCCATGCTGGTTGTTGTTGTGTTGTTAGAACTTTTCTTTAGCCTATTCTTCAAACACACACAACCTGTTGTGCTGCTGGACCTTTTCTTTAGAATGTTCTTCAAACACACATAGTACACATAGCATTAAGGCATCAAGACATTATCAAGCACATATCAAAATCATAATATCAAGATCATGACATCATAAATGAATCATAGTATTTGACATCATCATAACCACAGGGCACAACATGCAATACAGTGATTTGTCACTCTCTCACAATGACTTGACACTCTCTCCCCTTTGACATCATCAAAACAAGACTGGGGAGTTGATAGGATGAGAGACAAGATTAATACCAGGTGATGAGAGGAGAAAGAATGAATGAAACTATTAGGGATGAGAGGCATCATTGGCATGAACGAAACTATTCAACATGGTTCATATGAGAAATTTCACTTGAGGGTAGAAATTGAGAAACACTCATCAATTTTCTTAAAGGCTAAGGTAAATGATCTTATTTTTGCCAATGGTTCAATACATATAAGCCACAAATCTGAAGTTAAAAGCCGAGAACAATTTCATTCTAGCACATGTAATAGTGTTAAAACAACCTCTTCAAACTAGTTCCCTTCCAAGCTTTTTTAATCGTCAAAATGATCTGATTAGACACCTCTAGGAAAGGTTTTTACTAGTATTGAGGTTAAACCTACACAAGTTTTGATATTTGCCTTGGGTCAACCATTTTTACAATTTGTCTTTTTGTATACTCTAATGAGCAATCAGGTTCAGTATGGCTTTTCAGTGCGGGGAAACATGTTTATCAGACACCAGAGTCCCCGATTACTTCGCACAGTTGACCATTTTGCCTCCTATTGGACAGAGTTAGCATTTCATATGATGACACTGTCCACAACACTTCATTGGTGCAGGGATTTGGTTTCTCAATGAAATATGCCATTGCTTTGCATTTTCTTTTATTGCATTCAGAATAACTTGCAGATTCTTAATGGCGTATTCCCTTTTGGCCTTTTCAAGATATAGGTTTAAAAGCAATACTAAGTTAAAACCTTTCAACTAGAGTGACCTTACTACTATCGAAAATTCAATCTCAAGAGAAGGTGAGGACACAGTTCTCTTAGGCTGATTCAAAACAGTTGTATGAACACAGGCAGAAATTTTCTTAGGCGTTTAATTTCAAGTTTCAGAGGTTTATAGACCCCAAACCATTAACTTATTTCCATATGTCAATTTCGATAGCTCTCTACGAAACTAGAAGAGTATTTTCCCATATCTCCCCTTGAAATTATGAACCTGTGTTGAAATCAGATGGGTTGAAGGCATTCAGAATAAAAATACTGCAACCGAGATGCAAGAATGATGATACCAATTGTTGACAGTGGAAAGCAACAATATCTGAACAGACAATAAGATAAGTCAACTTTCTAAGAATAAAAGTTGACTTTCAGTTAAGAACAATGTAAAATCAGTGAAAGATGATGGTCTGAGCTCCCCCTCAGTCAAATCAAGTGACTCTATATGCATTCATGACATGTTATACACCTATTGACCTATCCAAAGCTTTTACCTACATGAATTTTGGACCTTTGGTACTTGGCGGAGGTAAGTCCTCTACACATAGTGTGGCTTTCAGACAAGCTTAACCTATCCTTCCACCAATCATCATTTGATATACCACAAGAGTCCATGGTGTGAATGCATGACAACTGCACAAGCAGACTCAAATATGAGAGTGGATGCATGACTCATGCAGAATACCATAAGTGCAACTCCCCCTCACTGTGATATAGAGTAAGCAATTGAATTCCCTCTAAACATGATATACAGAATACAGTTAAAGTCCCCCTGAATGTATGCATTATTTTTTAAAAAAAATTTGTTGTTGTAGCATCATAAAATCTGTCAACAGACAAATGCAACAGTCTTCAAAATTTCATGAAGCAATTCATCATTTAGATTTTATCAACTATTTCAACAGCATCACAATTTTTATCAGTAAACAATTTCAACAACAATAATCACAACTTCTTCAACCATGCAGTTTTCAGCACGTAAATTTTTAACAGTCAAATACAGCATAATATAAATTTCAGTTTGGAAGGATTACCTGATTTGATGATCTTATTCAAGTTCTTCCTGCCAATTAAGAAAGCAAAGACTTACTGCTCAATCATAAGAAGAGTTTACATTTGTTCCCCTTTGACATGCCTTGTACAGCCATTATCATCAAGCCACTTGTTGTGTATGGCTGCAAGACCTAGCTACAAGTAAATTAAGCTGCAAATTTGGGAACCCAAGTAGCTTTGGGTCCCTTTTGACTGTTTAACTCTTCAAGACATGACAGTATGCCTTTCGGTATCCACACTTGCCTTGTTTACGTTGGATTCTCATTAGGCCTGCATGAAGACTTCTCAGAAACAGTAGTAAAAACATTAGAATGGTTCACAGATTTTTGCTTCTTTACAAAATTCTTGTTTCTATCTTTCCAGTAAGCAGAGGGTGATTGGGACTTACCGTTAACTCTGTGTTTAGCTGCCCATTGAGATTTATGATGATAATATAATCCATGAGGCCCATGCGTAGCCCTATGCATCCAACTGTGTCACCCTTCCCAGACATTTCTGGGCAGAACCTCTGAGCTTTGGACCACTGTGTCGACCAATGAAAGGGCATACATCGACCTGTAGGGGCTTTGTACCTTCTACTGTAGCCAAAAGTCAAATTTTGGTGATGCATAAGTCGACTTGCCCAGGAGTTCTGCAAGTAGCCCATTCTGCTTAGCCTATAAGTCGACATTTTCCCTACTTAAGTCTACTTTTCTAAAAAATCTTTTTACTAGCAGATGTTCTGCTCCAGTTCTGATTTGATTTATGGGATTTCCATCTCTTGTGAATTTGTTGTTGCATCCCTACGGTTTTGATGATGTCTCACACTATAAATCAATCGGTTTCTATCTCTAGATCAGTTCATGCTTCATCACTTAGGACAGTGCAGTTCATGTGGTTGTCATATAGACATGCATTACTTGATCAACTCTATACACTGCCAGCATACTCGTTCAAAGTCTCTGCATTGTAGTCTACACATTGGCCATGTCTGTACAGAGTCGTTTGCATCAAGTCTAGACATTGTGCATTTCTTCATATGAGTCTATTCACTGCATGCTACGAAGTCTGCACATCCCACTTGTACTAGTCTACACATCCTGTTTGGTCGCACTTCAAAGTCTGCACATTGCACAGTTGCAGGCTCTTCAAAGTCTGTACACTTCTCAGCACGCACGACTTCAGAGTCTATACATCGCACAGCATGCAGTCCTAGAAGTCTATACATTACATCATGTCTAAAGTTCATACATTGTCTCAGCGTCTCATGCTTCGTCTACACTGTCTAGCACACACACTGCATATAGGCAAAGTCTGCACATTGGTAGAGTCTATACATCGGCCTGGCGCTCGCTAAGTCAATTCATTGCTCAAAGTCTGTACAGCCCAAGTCTGTACATCCATCGTCTCACTCAGCGTCTCATTCAAGTCTATACATCGCAGAGTCTGTACAGAGTTTGCACAAGTCTGCATGCTTCAAGTCTATACATCATGGCCTTCGAATCTTCAAAGTCTGTACATCCTTCATTGGCCAAGTCTACACATCGCCGTGTTCACTTGTTTCAAGTCTGCACATTGGTTCAGACTTTCCAAAGTCTATACATCGCTTGCATCGTCAAGTCCATACATGCACTGTAGCTTGCTTAGCTGAAGTTTGTACATCCACCGTTGAACCCCAAGTATGTACATCACTTGGCGCTCACCAAGTCTATACATTGACTCGCTCACATCTTCAAGGGGTAAGTCAATACATTGGTTATGGGTGTGCATCGTGAAGTCTATACATTATTTGTCTAACTCAAGCCTTTACATCAAAGTCTAGACATTGGTTATGCTTGTGCATCACAAACTCTGTACACTGCCTTCTCATGCACGCACTCTTCTAATGTCTATACACTCGATTGCTTCATGCTTTACACAAAAGTCTACACATTCCTCTCTGTTATGTTAATGCTTCATTCTGCAAGTCTGTACATTGAGGTCGCATGAAGGCTTTCAAGTCTATACATTCTCACGTTGTACATACTTGCTTATTTGCTGCTTCTAAAGTCTATACACGCTGTGTTAAAAGCCTAAACTAATTCGATACATTCTTTTGTCTCTGCCTGCAGATGATTCAGGTTGATGATTGGGCACGTGATCTGAGGATGATGCTTGGCACGTGATCCGAGAATGCTCTAGAAAAGGAGGGAACGAGCCTCACTCACGCCACTCGTGTGAAGTCATGGAATTCAGGTCGGATGCCATATAAAAGGAAGTCTTCTGCGAACAGGAGGATGGAACTGGAGGAAAAAGCTGAGAAGAAGAGTCCCTGAGCAGAAGAAGAAAAGAGAGAGCCTCCACGTTCCCGAGAGAAGAAAGAGTGAAGAATTAGAGAGAATAGTTCTGAGAGAAAAGTCTGAGTGAGAGAGAAGTGTCTAATTTGCTTCTTCGGAAGCTACATTGTTTTGGTTTTCAGAAACGATTGTCTTCATCGATTGTCTTATTTTTCAGTTTCTTTCTTCATATTTCTGATTCCATATTGTTACCCTCCAGTGTTTGGAGGAAGGGAGAGATACTCCGGTTTCCCTATGGGCTTCAGAGGAAGAGAGATCTGTGATCTCTGGTTTTGCCAGTGACGGGTTGTCACTAGCAGGTTCCCTCTGGTTTGGAGGAAGGGAGATTCATCTCCGGTTCTGGTCTTGCAGGTAGTAGGTCCAGGTGTCAAGCTCTGTGGGTAGCAGAGTTTGGGTTGAGGGATTTGTTTCCCTTGGTTGGTCAAGCTGTGTGGCAGCATTTTGTTCGCAGACTAAGTCTGCTGTTTCTAGCCGTGGCTAGTGGAAGCCTCACTCTAGTTGGAGTGAGGGGTGGATGTAGATTGTGGACTACAATCGAACCACCTTAAAAATACTTGTCTCTTCTGTGGTTTTCTATTATCGTTTGTGCTCTCCATCTGCTTGGCATTTCATTTGACTGTGAACAGCCTTTTCAATCGCACTTACTCATTCTGTCTTAGTTATTGACTGCGTTAGCAATACTCTCTCGCTTTATCTGAAGGGTTGAGAATTTGAATTATTGAATTAATTTTGAATTATCATTTTTAGGGAGTGATCTATTCATCCCCCCCCCCCTTCTATATCACTCTTCGCTGCGCTAACATTTGGTATCAGAGCATGTTTGCATCATGTGGGCAAACGGTCAGGGAAATGCTAATGGTCCTCGAAGTTTCATGTCGGAAGGTCAATCCATTAGTCGCCCTCCATACTTTGATGGTAATAACTATCTCTTTTGGAAAAACAGGATGGAGGTGTTCATCAGGGCACAGAGCCACAAGCTGTGGAGGGTAATCACTACTGGGCCGTATGATCTGCCACCGAACGAGGACGCGTGGACAGATGAGCATGTCAAGCTATCCTCACTCAACTGGACGGCGCTGAACATCATCCAGTGTGCTGTTCACCCAGATGAATACGCCCGCATATCTACCTACAAGACTGCCAAGCGAATGTGGGATGAGCTGCAACTAATCTATGAAGGTACAGATCAAGTGAAAGCCTCGAAGGTAAATCTCTACACCTCTAAGTATGAATTGTTTAAGATGAATGCAGAGGAGAATATTACTGAAATGTATGCCAGGTTGTCCTTGATCATGAACACTCTTAAGGGGCTAGGGAAAGAGCTAGCTGAGGTAGATATAGTCAGGAAGATTCTTAGATCTCTATCCCCAGCATGGCACACTAAGGCCATCGTGATAGAGGAGTCAAAGGATCTGACGACTTTGACAGTAAACGAACTCATAGGATCTCTCATGACCTATGAGATGAATTTCAAAGGAGGTGGTGAAGGAAATGACAGGAAGGGTAAGAATGTATCTCTCAAGGCATCCCGCAACAAGAGTAGCAGTAGCAGCAGCAGCAGCAGTAGCGGTGAGTCTGATGGTTTTTCCGATCTCGACCAGAAGGAGAAGGCAATGCTCACTCGACAGTTCAGTAAATTTTTAAGGAAAAAGGGGAAGACTTTTAGGAGGAAGAAGCCATACTCCTTTAGTAAGAATGTTGAATCTAGTAATCATAAGGATAGAAATAATAAGAGACTGACTTATTTTCATTGTAACAAACAGGGACACATGAAAGGGGAATGCCCAGATCTCCAGAAGAAGGGTCCCTACTTTCAGAAGAAGGGCTCAAAGGTGCAGAAAAAGAAGAAGCCACAGGCAATGGTCTGCACGTGGAGCGATGAGGAAGAAGATCCGGAAAGCACTTCCTCAGAGGAGTATGAAGAAGGAATTTCCCTAATGGCAAACAGCGAAGAGGAGGTAATAAATGTTTTTGAAAATTTTTCTATTGATGACTGGGAAGATGCCAATGTTGAATTATTAGATAAGTTCAATTCACTTAGTAAAGAGCATAGGGTTCTGAAAAGAAAATTCAATACCACTGTTGAAGAACAAACCCTAATCTGTGTAGAAAATTAGAATCTAAAAGAAGAATTGGAAGAAGTAACTTCCCTAAGAAAAGAAAATGAAAAGCTCAAGGGAGAAAACCAGGACAGTCAAAACCAGCTCAATGAACTCAAAATCAAAATTGAAGAAAGCCTGAATGAAAGTAGAGTGAACTCAGAAAAATATGAAGCTGTTAAGAAAGTCAATGCTGAACTTCTAAAAAACTCTGAGTCTCTTCAAAAAGAGCTGGAAGACAAACAGAAAGTTTTGGAAAAAATTGTCCAAGAAAAAACTAGTCTGGATGCTATACTAGGGACTATAGTTAACTTCAATAAGGAGGGTCTAGGCTATGACCCAACTAACAAGAGACCCTTACAATTCAAAACCATTACCTTCTGCCCAGAGAAGGGAAAAGAGAAGCTGGACACACCATCCAGCTCAAATAGCAAACAAGGAGCTCAATGTCAGAAGGAAAGTTGATGGGGACATCTCCGACCATTCCACATTTTTTTGAGGTTCCTGATGATCACCAGCAGTACTACATCTTGTTCGCCACTTTATTTCGAGTCATATGATGTATTTTTCACTTTCTTATTTGAGTCTTATCATGTAATTTTCCTTTTAATTGAGTCAAGTACCTAGGTTAATAGGTCATTAGAGTGGTTAATGTGTCATTTGGGCCCAATTAGATGGGCTAGGCCCAGGGAAGCCCCCACCCCCTTGGTTTCTTGTTACTAGTCCAAAATTCAGGGACTTATGTTAAATTTTAGGAATCCTATAAATAGGACCCCACTCCCACCATTTGGAGCTAATGAATTATTGAGAAAAGAATTGTCCACAAGAATCGTGCCTCCTTCTCTCTCTAGCTCTCTCTCTATTTCTCTCTCTCTCTCTCTAAAGGGGGCGAACCCCATTCTCTCTCATCCCCACCCCAAAATTCGAAATTCACTCTCTCTCCTCCCTATTCACCTCTAATTAAGACCCCTCCCCCTTCCCCATACCTCCCATTTAAGTCCCCTCCAACCCCTAGGTCGAATCCCCTTCTCCTAGGCACCTCTCCCTCCTCCCAAGCAACCTTTCCCCTTCCCCATACAACCTTTCATTTTCCCAAGGGAGAATCCCTTCTCCCAAACACCCCTTCCCCTCCCCAAGGCAACCCTTCCCATTCCCTAGGCCCCCATTAACCCCTCCATTAACCCACCATTCAAAACAAAGGAGACATCTCTCCTCCCTCTCTCCTTCCCAACCCAAATTCGCATCTCCCCCTCCCTCCACTTGCTAGACCACCTCCCAGCCCCCTTTCTGCCCTTCCCACACCTTGAATCACCCCCTAATAGACCCCCACATAGTTAGGTGTCACCCCCACACCCATCCACCCCATTTCCCACCCCATCTACTCCGTCTCCCATCACCTTTCATCACCCTATCCATCTTAGTTCGCAGGCAGCAGTTGGAGCCCGACTTGCAGAGACTGCCCCGGTACTGTCCGACATCATCTGGAGGTGCAACATACATCGACGGAAAGGTCTTCCAGTGTTCTTCGCAGGCGAGGTGGAATCGTCTTGTTCTGACTTCACTACAGATCGTGGTGCCCATTCTCGTCCGACTGCGCAACCCGGACCAGAACCTGGACCAGAGCTGCAGTGCAGAAGCTACCACAGCCACACCCCTTAACTTCTGAAGGCGCCACTTGGCCGAGAGATGCTACCACAAGGCATATACCATCACCAACAAGCGGCGTCCCTTTCGCCATCAGGAAGAGCCTTTTCCAATTTTTCTCTCTGGGCATGCAGAACATATCGTTCAGGTCCTACCCTGACCCCCCCTCACTCAACGGACTCCTCCTCTCCACCCCGACATCATTTGGTGCTCTTCTTGATTTCTGCTCAAAGAAGACTCGTCCTCGGTCGTCCTCAACTTGGTCTCGCATCAATCGGACTTTGGGAGCGGTCGTGGTGACTACATCCATCTGCTGCTGCACCCTGGGAACAGTACGAATCTGAGCGCAGGGGCCCTGTTCCAGAGCCTGCCCCAGCCGGTGACGACTTTAGGACTGCCCACAAAAATTCACAGACGTGCCTGGATCAGTCAGCGTCGTTTAAGCACTGGTCTCGTTGAATTCTGAGTTCAGAGGAGTGCACAGCGATGACTACACCGACCCCCTGTCCTGCTGTCCCAGACCTAGGCAGATTCGGCGGGGTGCTTCATCGGCGCTAATCAAGCATAACTCCCTTCCCCGCCTGGCCAACTTATCGCCCCTCCCTGTGTGGAGGTAGTGTTTGTGTGTAAACCCTAATTCCCCACCCCTAGGCCAACCCTCCTGTGTGAGGAGTAGTTGATGTAATTAATTTTAACAGGTGGAAGCTTTATCGACGCAGCGTGCGGGTGGCCCACGCTTCCCCGCTCGCCCTCGTCTGCGGCCGAGATCGGTGTATTCACACCGATCAGGTGAGCTTCGGGTTGCACTACTCTGCTGAAATTGCTTTGCTTGTTTAGTAATGCTTCTTAGTGCTGTCGGTCGGTGAGTGAGTGCCCGATCTCAAAAATATCATCGATTTGAGCGACCACTGCGGAGTGAGTTGAGAGTGCGACCCTACAACCCATGCCCTTGGCGTGCTGGCCGCCCACGGAATTGGGCATCCCAGGCCCTTAGGGGTTCATCCCAAGCTAGTCAAATCCCCAAAAAGGTGAGGACCATCCTCGGACCCTCACCACTATCGCCGGTCCACCAACGAACCCGGGTGTGCGCGACGCGGGTGAACCCGCTTGAGTGGGTCCGTCGTTCGGTTCGATTGCTTGCAAATCTAGGTCTGAGGGGTCGTGTCACATCAATTTGGTATCAGAGCAAGTTCTAGACTTGTCTCTACTAAGTCTTGTCCTAGGGCCATTACATTCATCACCCGTTCATCATGACCACTTCCTACTTAGCCTATTCGCCATCCTTAGACCCATTAGCGGCTTTTGTGTTTGATGGATCCCGCCCTAGCATATATCTAGAATGGGAGAAGTCCATAGACAGACACTTTGGGAGGTTCACCCTGTCAGGGCCTATCCAAGTCAACTATGCCAAGAGTTTGCTCTGGCGCCAAGCTAGGAAAGAATGGGAGTACATTGTAGGTTTGAGAGAAGTCAAAGGGGAAGCACCCATTGAATCTTGGGTTGAAATGAGGGCTGATCTTAGAAAGATCTACGCACCCCAATCTGGACCTCCTCAACCAACCACTCTTCCACCCTCAACCCCAACTCCAACCCAAGTACTTCCCCTATCAAGCCTAACCCAAGCCCGTCCATGTTCACCACCCCGGGAGTACCATAAGCCGGCTATCTCCACTCCTCCACCAAAAGACCCATTCCTCCCCTTGGAAGAGGAGCCCATGATCCAAACACCTGATCCCTTGGAAGTAAAGACCGACCTAGACCCCCTCCCGACCCTCCAGGGAACCCAAGCCCACACCATTGAGGAGGAGGAGCCACAAAACAGGTTGATGTGAAGGTAGTTTTTCCTCTCTCTAGTTTTTTAGTGAGAGAAGCTCTGGTTTTTTCCTCCCGCCACTTTTCTTTCGTTCCTCCTTGTCCCCTCCCCGCCGATCATGGCCGGTGCGGTGGAGGAGACTTCGACTCCGGCAGACATTCATGCTGAATCCTCAGATGCGGCCATGGCGGTTCCAAGAAAATCCTTCGCCCAAATCCTTATGGAGTCTAAGGCTCGGCCGAAGGTATCACTCCCAGTGAAAGCTCCAGCATACACTGATCAAGGAGAACCTGCCGTTTTCTTTTCAAAAGAAGAAATTCAGGCATCTTGTGTGCATCTTCAGAATGCTATTATCGCCAAATGTTCATATGGCCGCCCTTCTATTCAGGAGATCAAATCCAGCATTTCGCAACGTCTTCATTTACAGTCTAATTTTGTCATCAGCCGTTTGAATGCCAGACACATTTTGATTCGACTGGACTGCGAAGCGGATCTGCTAAAAGTACTGATTCAAAAGAACCTCTATATTAAAGGATTCTTATTCAGATTTTTCAGATGGTCCTATGATTTCCAATTTGATTCTGATCCATCGACTGTTCCAGTGTGGATCGGGTTTCCATCTCTTCCAATTAATTTCTACCATAGTGATATGCTCAGATCCATAGCTGGCAATGTTGGTTATGTATTGAGAATTCATGATGCAACTTCTACTATGACGGAAACGTCAGAGGCTTTGGTTTGTATTGAACTGGATCTAACTATGCAGAGGAGAGACCGGATCTGGATCGGTTCGGAGGGAAATGGATTTTGGCAGAAAATCAATTATCATAGAGTTCCCCGCAGCTCTGTAATTACTGTCACAAGATTGGGCATATGGATAGCCAATGCAAGAAGAAACAGAAGAAGAAACTGGCGACTAATCAAGCTTCGTACAAAGCTAATGATGCTGCTCATATTGATCAGAAGGGCACCCGCCAAGAATATAGGCCTCGGTTGCCTAACACATCAGGTTTTAATAATTCAGTTTCTGATGATAATAGATTCTCGTCACTAACTCATTTAGTTGATATTTTGGACTCAGGAGAAATAAATAAACAAGCCAAATTGAATATTGGAATAAATAAAGCAGATGATTGCTGCCAGCAAATTTCTAAACCTTTTGATATTCTGGAAATGCAAGGGAAGGTTGGTCCCCCACCATCTATTTGTGAAAATGACAAAACAGAGAATACTACTGTAGATCCATATCGAAGAGAGAAGAACTTAGCTTTGCCTGAGCTTCCTTCAATCCACAAGAGCAATGATATAACACAGAACAAGATTCTTTATCAATCTCTTGTTCCAAAAGACTCGTATCAAAATAACAACTTTACTGTTAATTCAGCAGCAGTGTCTAAACAGTCAGCCTTGGAGAATTCCAGGATGATATGCCAAGATAATGGAAGAAAAGTCCCAAATCAAGACTCCAAGCCGACTGAGATCTCTGTATTACCAGGAGTTTTATTCAGTGATGCCCGATTAACTAGAGCTAAAGCTAAGGTATTGGCTGCTCATTCTCAAACAGAATTTGATCATGATTGAGTCTGTTTTGATTTGGAATGTGAGAGGAATAGGAAATAAAGCAACAGTTAGAAGTCTGGCACATCATATAAAAGTGCATAATATTAGTTTTGCTGCGATATCTGAACCTAGAATAAGTCTCACTCGAGCCAAAAGTGTGGCTCGACGTATTAAACTACCTTTTGTCATTGGTAACAATGGAGATTCTTCTAAGATCTGACTTTTCTTCAAGTCAGAATCCTGCCTTGAAACTATTGAATTTCACCATCAATATGTAACTGTGGCTTTAAAGGAGAATAACACAGTTTCTGTATATCTCACTGTGGTTTATGCCTCTTGCAATGTGAACTGTCGAAGAGCCTTATTTGATTCTCTTATGGATTTCAGTCAAGGAGTTTATATTCCTTGGATTATAGGAGGAGATTTCAATTGCATTGTATCCCCTGAGGAGAAGATTGGTGGGTCTATATCTTCCATGACAGCAATGTCTGACTTTCAAGGTTTTCAATCTGCTATGGGATTAGCTGATGCTGGTTATATCGGATCCAAATATACATGGACTAATAATCAAATTGGATCCTCACACATTCGAGCAAGACTGGACAGGGTTTTAGTCAACTCTCACTGGCTACAATCCAATCAAAATATGACAGTAAAACATTTAATCAGAGGTCCTTCAGATCATGCTCCTATGCTCATACAAATTAATTCTACACTTGCTACTGCTCCGGGGAGATTTATATATCAACATATGTGGCATTCACATGAGAGTTTTCTGGAATTTGTCAAAAGCAAATGGTGCAATTGTCTCTATACGGAAATCCATCCATTCTTTCTTCTTCAGAGAAAGCTAAAGGACCTGAAGGCAGGGTTAAGAGTTTGGAATAAAGAAACATTTGGCAATATTAGTCAGGCCAGGGATGAAGCTGTAGCTCAGGCTGAGTTTGCTCAATCTTCTTTTGATGCCAATCCTACAGTAGATAACCGCATTAACCTCCAGAAGGCTAATGCTCACATGCGTCTTATTTTAGCCCGAGAAGAAGTATTCTGGTATCAAAAATCCAGAGTTCAGTGGCTAGCCTATGGGGACCGAAATACCCAGTACTTTCATCAGTATACCAAGGTTAAAAGGCAGAGAAATCATATTCACAAATTGAAAATCAATGATGAATGGGTGGAGGACCATGACTCATTACTCAATGGTGCTGTTGATTACTTCAATAGATTATTAACCACTGAAAGCCATAATATTGATGAAAACATTTTCTCAGTCATCCCTTGGCTGATAACTGAAGATCAAAACAGTCTGCTCTGTGCAATTCCTCTGGCCGAGGAAATTAAGACTTCTGTATTTTTATTATCTGGGAATAGTTCTCCTGGACCTGATGGGTTCACTGGGGGCTTCTTTACACACTCTGGGATATAATAGGAGAGGATGTTATAAGGGCTGTCCAAAGCTTTTTTCAAGGTTGGGGTTTACCTCAAGGGGTCACATCTACTATTCTATGTCTTATCCCAAAGGTAAACAACCCCACTTCCTTTGCAGACTTTCGTCCTATTAGTCTATGCAATTTCATATACAAGGTTGTATCCAAAGTTATGTGTGACAGAATCAGACAAATATTGCCTCTCATTATATCTAACGAGCAAAGTGGTTTCACAAAGGGCAGACAAATTACTGATAATTTTCTGTTGGCCAAGGAAATGTTTATAGAGCTTGATAGACCCATCAGAGGTCACAACATGTTTTTAAAACTTGATATGGCTAAAGCCTATGATCGGATAAAATGGGACTTTCTTTTTAAGGTGCTGAAAAGCTTTGGATTTTCAAATAGGTTTGTTTCTTTGGTTGCTCAAATGTTTGTAAACTGCTGGTTCTCTATATCCTTTAATGGACATACATGTGGCTATTTCAAATCTTCCAGAGGGGTTCGACAGGGGGATCCCATTGCACCTGCACTATTCATTATTACTGAAGAAGTTCTGAGCAGAGGCTTAAGTAACTTGTTCTCAACTGGTCAGTGTTCATACTATCATCTACCTCGAGGAGTCCAACAAATTTCTCACATACTCTATGCTGATGACTCTATTATTTTTATGAATGGTGGCAGATCTTCTCTTAATCAGCTTCTGAAATTTCTTAATAGATATGAGCTCTCTTCTGGTCAAAAAATCAATGCTCAAAAAAGATGTTTCATGGTAGCTAAGCAGATGCCCCGAAGGTCAATTGATAGAATAAGTCAATTAACCGGTTATCAGCACAAGACTGGCAGCATAAAATATTTGGGCATTCCTCTCTTTAAAGGAAGAGTTAAGAACCTCCATTTCAAATATCTGTTAGACAAATTAAATGCCAAGCTTGCAGGCTGGCAATGCAAACTGCTATCTCAAGCTGGAAGACTGACATTAATTCGTTCAGTATTGGTATCCATTCCCATGTATTGTGCCAGTGCTGCTTCAATTCCTTACACCATACTTAGACAGATTGGGAAAATGTGTTCCAATTTTTTTTGGCAGGGATATGAAGATGTCCACAAGAAACACTGGATATCTTGGGAAAAAATGTGTTGCCCCCTTTCTGAAGGTGGATTAGGCATTCGAAGCCAATTAGATTCTCAACTATGTTTTCATGTCAAACAATTATGGTCAGCAGCACATAGTAATTCTCTCTAGGCAAAGTTTGTAAGAAGCAAATATCTTCAAGGTTCTCATATAGCAGAGAGTAAAACTTCATTCCCGGCTGGCATCAAAACTGCTGATTTTGAAAAAGCCCAGTCTATTATCTTGGCTAATTCCAGAATGATAGTTTTTGATGGTGCCTCCACTAGATTTCTGAAAGATAATTGGTACAAGAACAAGTCACTGATAGATACCCTTAATATTCACTCATCTTCTTTTGAAGATTGTTCTGTTCAAGAAGCAATATCAAATTTTCATCATCCTGCTTGGCTGCCATTGGAGAATCATCCTCTGAAAGATGAACTGCAGAGTTTTACTATCCATAATGGAGAGGATATACCCGTTTGGTCCCTAACTAATTCAGGTTCATTCAGTATCAAATCTACCTACAACTTCATCAAAGGACAAATACCTGTATCAAGTCAAGGATATATGTTCAATAAAATTTGGAATCCAAGATTCCCTCTCCGAGCTTCTTTATTTTGCTGGAAATTACTGAAAAATGTAGTCCATGTGGATAAGAGAATACAAAGCTGTGGAATATCTATTGCATCAAGCTGTGTATGCTGCCTTAGCTCTCATGAAATAGAGGATGACAACCATTTATTTGTTGACAGTGATGTGGCCAAATTCTTATGGAGCAAATTTGCACCTTTACTTATCAATTCCAGCTTGGAAGCTTCCACTATCAGAAATAGATTAAGAATAGCAATTAATGAGGCAACCTTGAGCAAACCGAAAGGTTTCATATCTTTGCTGCTGTCAGTCATGATAACCTGGGTGATCTGGAAATTCAGATGTCAAGTTAAAAATGAAGGCAAAGGAACCAGTTTTGGAATAATTTCGGAACATATCCTTGTTGATATAACGTTCATTATTAACCAGATCAGATTTAAATATGGTCCTAGTAATGAATATCGGTCCATTCTGCAAGAATTTGGCATCTTAGTTAATAGTTGCCATCCATCATATGTTACTGTTATTTGGAAAGCTCCGGCCTCTGACTTTTCTCTAAATGTAGATGGGGCTAGTAAAGGTAACCCCGGTCCATCCGGGGGTGGTGGATGCTTCAGAAATCAGCATGGACAGCTAAAATTGGGCTTTTCATACTACTATGGTGTTGGATCCAACATGGTGGCAGAGGGTCGGGCATTGCTGGATGGCCTTCGTCTAGCAAAGCATCATAACATTATCATTTCAACTATCTTTACTGATTCTCAAGCCTTGATCACTTTGCTGCTAAAGAATAAGGAGCCTCCTTGGTCTCTTCTCCCATGGTGGCAGTACCTGCAACAATTTTTTGTCTCTTATCATTGCCCCATTATACACACATATAGAGAAGGGAATCAGCTAGCTGATGCGCTAGCTAATCATGCTGTGCAAGTAAGAAGCAATTTGGAATTTTTCTCGATTAGAGAGCTACCACCAATAGCTAAAGGCTATGCTATTGCAGATGTCAATGGCATCCCTAACTTCCGCAGGAGGATTGTATAGTTTACTTTTTTCATTCCCCATATCTTTGTATGTTAGAGGCTTGACCTCATGTGAACATGTACACATCATTTGGTAAATCAATAAAATAAAGCATCAAGTAGTGATTTGGTGGAGTGAGAACATTCCCTTCCTCTGGAATGGGGGTGCACTCTCCCTTCTTCCTACTCGATGACTTGGCTTTACATAAAAAAAAGGAGGAGCCACAAAACTCACCCACCCCTCCTAGTCCGGGTCCTCATGAGCCACACACCCTCACCATAGACGAGTCTATACTCCAATGGCTCAAGCAAAGTCCCACCTTCCTGAGCTCACCACCATTGGGATATCAATCCCAAATTGTTCCCACCCAGTCTCCCCATGTCACTTTACAAACCTTCTACTTCACGGGAGACTTGGGAGACCTAGTGGATTGCCTATATTGGCAAGCCCACTTGACCGGCTTGCTTGCCATGGGACCTTCGGAGCCTAGCACCATTAACTTTGCCCACCCCACCATTGGCTCCATCACTTCCGTTTGCACGAGTGGGCATTGCACTATTGAGATTCTTCTATTTCTCCCCTTGGAGGAAGAACCCACTCCGATCTACTCCCCACCCATTGAGACCCCAAATGCCTTAAACGGTCAACTCACTAGAGGTCTTGGACCAATTACTTTGGAGGAGGATGACTCACCATCTTGTGAAGACCTTAGGGACATGGAGTTCCTCTCTCTAGGTAGCCCTTACCATGATCCCTTTGACCCATTCCAATGGGAGTACAGATACCCATGTGGCCCAACCACCTTACCCACCACCCACCTTTCCCTACCCCAACCAACCATAATGGATCAAATCCACCCCTTCCTAGACTCGGGTTACACCATGGGAGCCATGACTTTGGGTAATGTTCACATAAGGATTAAGGAAGTGTCTCACTCTGTGCTACCAACCTTCTTAGATCCCTTTGATCCTTTCAAATGGAAGTTCAAAGGTCATCCCACAACCTCTCACATAGAAATCATCTTTGGAGTAGGAATGCCTATGTCTTGGCATCTCCCACCACTTGACATGATTAGTAAGTCGTGTCCTTTCATTCATAACACCCACATGTCAAGTTGAAAACATAAGTGGTCCATATTCGGTTGTAATGGTCCACCTTCATTCATCATGGGTCTTAAGCATAGTAGGAGCATTCACGGATGTCCAGGACCCCCGGCATTTGATATACCCATGCGCAATAGATTTCCCTATGGATGCCCCGGCCCTCCGACCATTGTTATGAAGTCCATGCATGATAGGGCCACTTATGGCTGCCCTGGTCCACCTAAGTTCATCAAGGTCCACATGGCATCAAAGCATGATAGGTCAATTTATGGTTGCCCCGGTCCACCTTTGCACACTATCCACTTTCACACCCACTCACCGCATCATAATGCATGGTATGAGCATACACGGAAGCAATTCTCGACGAGCGGTGAGGTTCACAAAGAGCGGACAAGAGCTCGCGAGCGCCACTTGGAATTCCAAGTAGGCGATCTGGTGATGATGACATTGGAGTGGCTCTACCCTAGGGTCACCTCCAATTCGAGGGCACGAGGACTTGGACCTTCTCAAGTTTCGAGTGGCTTTGGCAACCAAGCTAACGGGTTGGACTTACTAATGGGTTTTGGGATTCACCCCATTTCCCACGTGGCGGATCCGGCACCCTATATGGGCACCGCGGTGGATCCTAGTGAGTGCCTCGAACATATATCTTCCTTTGAGAGGGACACCCTCGGAGAGCCACCAAAAATCAGCCTGAGAGTCCGACGTGTGCACACGGAGGCAATACTAGGCAAGCAGGGTTCCATCGCCAGCAAGAGGGTGCACCCGAGCCACCTCGAGAGGATGAAGGACCGTCCCATGGTTGCGGACACAGGGTTGAGTTTGGAGATCATGGCTCGCCCAGAGCTGCCTTGGAAGACCGCCTCCCCGGTGGACCCATACTCGACGGAGTCGAGTTCTCCGCACCCCAGGGGTATGATGGGGACATCTCCGACCGTTCCACATTTTTTTGAGGTTCCTGATGATCACCAGCAGTACTACATCTTGTTCGCCACTTTATTTCGAGTCATATGATGTATTTTTCACTTTCTTATTTGAGTCTTATCATGTAATTTTCCTTTTAATTGAGTCAAGTACCTAGGTTAATAGGTCATTAGAGTGGTTAATGTGTCATTTGGGCCCAATTAGATGGGCTAGGCCCAGGGAAGCCCCCACCCCCTTGGTTTCTTGTTAGTAGTCCAAAATTCAGTGACTTATGTTAAATTGTAGGAATCCTATAAATAGGACCCCACTCCCATCATTTGGAGCTAATGAATTATTGAGAAAAGAATTATCCACAAGAATCGTGCCTCCTTCTCTCTCTAGCTCTCTCTCTCTATTTATCTCTCTCTCTCTAAAGGGGGTGAACCCCATTCTCTCTCATCCCCACCCCAAAATTCGAAATTCACTCTCTCTCCTCCCTATTCACCTCTAATTAAGACCCCTCCCCCTTCCCCATACCTCCCATTTAAGTCCCCTCCAACCCCTAGGTCGAATCCCCTTCTCCTAGGCACCTCTCCCTCCTCCCAAGCAACCTTTCCCCTTCCCCATACAACCTTTCATTTTCCCAAGGGAGAATCCCTTCTCCCAAACACCCCTTCCCCTCCCCAAGGCAACCCTTCCCATTCCCTAGGCCCCCATTAACCCCTCCATTAACCCACCATTCAAAACAAAGGAGACATCTCTCCTCCCTCTCTCCTTCCCAACCCAAATTCGCCTCTCCCCCTCCCTCCACTTGCTAGACCACCTCCCAGCCCCCTTTCTGCCCTTCCCACACCTTGAATCACCCCCTAATAGACCCCCACATAGTTAGGTGTCACCCACACACCCATCCACCCCATTTCCCACCCCATCTACTCCGTCTCCCATCACCTTTCATCACCCTATCCATCTCAGTTCGCAGGCAGCAGTTGGAGCCCGACTTGCAGAGACTGCCCCGGTGCTGCCCAACGTCATCTGGAGGTGCAGCATATATCGACAGAAAGGTCTTCCAGTCTTCTTCGCAGGCGAGGTGGAATCGTCTCGTTCTGACTTCACTACAGATCGTGGTGCCCATTCTCGTCCGACTGCGCAACCCAGACCAGAACCTGGACCAGAGCTGCAGTGCAGAAGCTACCACAGCCACACCCCTCAACTTCTGAAGGCGCCACTTGGCCGAGAGATGCTACCCAAAGGCATATACCATCACCAACAAGCGGAGTCCCTTTCGCCATCAGAAAGAGCCTTTTCCAATTTTTCTCTCTCGGGCGCGCAGAACATATCGTTCAGGTCCAGCCCTGAGCCCCCCTCACTCAACGGACTCCTCCTCTCCACCCCGACATCGTTTAGTGCTCTGCTTGATTTCTGCTCGAAGAAGTCTCGTCCACGGTCGTCCTCAACTTGGTCTCGCATCAATCGGACTTTGGGAGCGGTCGTGGTGACTACATCCATCTGCTGCTGCACCCTAGGAATAGTACGAATCTGAGCGCAGGGGCCCTGTTCCAGAGCCTGCCCCAGCCGGTGACGACTTCAGGACTGCCCACAAAAATTCACAGATGTGCCTGGATCAGTCAGCGTCGTTTCAGTACCATTCTCGTTGAATTCTGAGTTCAGAGGAGTGCACAGCGACGACTACACCGACCCCCTGTCCTGCTGTCCCAGACCTAGGCAGATTCGGCGGGGTGCTTCATCGGCGCTAATCAAGCATAACTCCCTTCCCCGCTTGGCCAGCTTATCGCCCCTCCCTGCGTGGAGGTAGTGTTTGTGTGTAAACCCTAATTCCCCACCCCTAGTCCAACCCTCCTGTGTGAGGAGTAGTGGATGTAATTAATTTTAACAGGTGGAAGCTTCATCGACGCAGCGTGCGGGTGGCCCACGCTTCCCCGCTCGCCCTCGTCTCCGACCGGGATCGGTGTTTTCACACCGATCAGGTGAGCTTCGGGTTGCACTACTCTGCTGAAATTGCTTTGCTTGTTTAGTAATGCTTCTTAGTGCCGTCGATCGGTGAGTGAGTGCCCGATCTCAAAAATATCATCGATTTGAGCGACCACCGCGGAGTGAGTTGAGAGTGCGACCCTACAACCCATGCCCTTGGTGTGCTGGCCGCCCACGGAATTGGGCATCCCAGGCCCTTAGGGGTTCATCCCAAGCTAGTCAAATCCCCAGAAAGGCGAGGACCATCCTCGGACCCTCACCACTATCGACGGTCCACCTACGGACCCGGGTGTGCGCGACGCGGGTGAACCCGCTTGAGTGGGTCCGCCGTTCGGTTCGATTGCTTGCAAATCTAGGTCTGAGGGGTCGTGTCACATCAAAAGTTCTAAAAACAGTGCTGGTCAACTATTTAAAATGGGAATGAATTTTGTGAAGAACTTCACGAAGGCCGCTCATCAGAACATAAATGGTAGATGGACCAAGCAAGTGGATCAGAAGAAAAGTTGGAATTACTACAATCAGATGGGTCCAAATAGGACCTACTGGAGAAATAACTATCATCTTCAAAAATCTGTTAATCAACAAGCTTACAAGAGATATCCTAGGAATGGGAAGCCTAATGAATGGAATAGAACTTACTTCTCCAGACCAGCTGGACATAACCCCGGCTATAATTTCAATAAACCAGAAGTAAAGGTGCCAGAGAAAATCATGTTGAAGCAAATCTGGATTCCTAAACATTTGATCACAGATTTGAACAATGTCTTTGGACCCAAATCATCTTAGGTTCCAAATCACTTTGTTTGATGTTATTTGTGTAGGTCAGCCTGGCAGCTGAAGACAACAAGTGGTACCTCGACAGTGGCTGCTCCAGGCACATGACAGGAGACCGATCAAAGTTCAGCAAGATAGAGATGAAGGTAGGGGGTCTGGTCAAGTTTGGAGGAAAGAAAAGAGGTAAGATAATTGGAGTTGGCATAGTAGGTAAGTCTTCCACAAACTCCATTGAAAAAGTTCTACTTGTGGAAGGTCTTCAACACAACCTGATCAGTATTAGTCAGTTATGTGACAAGGGTCACAAGGTTGTGTTTGATGATAATTCATGCAAAATCTTTGAAATAAATTCTGATGTGGTTAAATTTGTAGCCAACAGGATTAATAATGTCTACATGATAGACTTAGATGCAGAATCTGAATCAAATCTTTGTTTATCTGCTAATTCTGAAAATGATGCTTTTGAATGGCATAGACGTCTAGGTCATGCTAGCTTCTCTACCTTAAATAAATTGGTCAAGCATGATTTAGTTAGAGGCATGCCTAGAATTAAATTCAATTCTATTTCAAAATCATGTGATGCCTGTGCTCTAGGCAAACAGACCAGGAATTCTTTCAAGCTAAGATCTGAGCCATTGTCCTCTAGACCAATGGAACTTCTCCATATGGACCTCTTTGGTCCTACTAGGACTCAGAGTCTTAATGGGAATAGGTTTGGCTATGTGATCATTGATGACCATTCTAGATTTTCATGGATCTTTTTCTTAGCCAATAAAAGTGATGCTTTTCAAAAGTTTAACCAGTTTTTCCATAAGGTCAAATAAGAAGGAAAATACAATATTTGTACAATTCAATCTGACCATGGAGGTGAGTTTGAAAACTCCATGTTTTCTGATCTTTGTGAAAGAGAGGGATTAACACGCAGGTTTTCTTCTCCCAGGACACCTGAACAGAATGAAATTGTGGAGAGAAGAAATAGAACTATTGTGGAGATGGCCCGAACCATGCTGATTGAAAGTCAATTACCAAGGAGGTTTTGGGCAGAGGCGGCCAATACAGCAACTTACATAATCAACAGGGCCATGGTAAGACATATTCACAAGAAAACACCCTATGAGCTACTAAAAGGTAAGAAACCAAACTTGTTTCATTTCAGAATTTTTGGAGCTAAATGCTTTATTCATAACAATGACAAGAAAGATTTAGATAAGTTTGAAGCTAAAAGCTCCCCTGGAATATTTTTAGGATACTCTGAAGTGTTTAGGGCATATAGGGTCTTTAACAAAATAGACCAGAAAGTTGAAGAGTCTCCACACATCATTTTTAGTGAAAAGAAAGGTGTTTCTAACATTGAAAATTTTGACAGGGATTCCAATCACGATGGGGAATTCCTAGAAGACCAAGAAGAAGAAAAGACTCAGCCGATTGGAACATCAAATCCTCCCAACCAGGAAGGGCCAAGAGAAACAGGTGAGTCTTTAGTAAATGTTAGATTTCTTAAAGATCATCCGATAGATAATGTCATAGGCAATCCTGAAGATCCTCTTCGGACTAGGTCTCATTTTAGGAATGTGAATAATGAAGACTTAATTACTTTAGTCTCACAAATTGAACCCAAATCAGTAGAAGAGGTATTGGCTGATCAAGCTTGGGTCAATGCTATGTGTGAGGAATTAGGCCAGTTCGAAAGAAATAATGTCTGGGAGCTTGTTCCAAGACCAGATATTGTTATTATCATAGGAACTAAGTGGGTGTTCAAAAATAAAATGAATGAGGATGGAATCATATCTAGGAATAAGGCCAGACTAGTAGCCAAGGGCTACTGTCAGGAATTTGGTGTAGACTTTGATGAATCCTATGCACCTGTTGCTAGGATGGAGGCAATAAGAATATTGCTAGCATTTGCATGCTCTAAGGACATAAAACTTCAGCAAATGGATGTGAAGAGTGCCTTTTTGAATGGCATCATCAAGGAAGAAGTGTTTGTTGACCAACCCCCAGGTTTTCAGTTTTCTCCTCAATCTAACCAAGTTTTCAGGTTAAACAAAGCCTTGTATAGTCTAAAGTAAGCCCCTCGAGCTTGGTATGAAAGACTGACTGAATTTCTGATCAGCAAGGGCTACAAGAGAGGTAAAGTTGATCTAACCTTATTTACCAAGAGTACAAATACCGATCTCATCATAGCTCAGGTATATGTAGATGACATTGTGTTTGGATCAACTAGTTGTGAATTATGTGCTGAATTCTCTAAAATGATGTCTGCTGAATTTGAGATGAGTTTGGTAGGTGAACTAAAGTATTTTCTTGGCTTACAGATACAACAATTGGAGGATGGATGCTTTATCAACCAGACCAAATACACAATGGAACTATTCAAGAGGTTTGGTATGATCAACCTGAAGCATATAACAGCACCTATGAGTACCAACACCTCACTGGATGCAGATGAGACAGGTAAAGAAGTAAATGCCAAACTCTATCGAGGTATGATTGGTTCTTTACTCTAGTTGACAGCTTCTAGACCTGATATACAGTTCAGTGTAGGAATGTGTGCAAGGTATCAGTCTAGACCCACTGAATCACACTTAGCTGCAGTAAAAAGAATTTTTAGATATCTGTCAGCTACACCCTCACTTGGTCTATGGTTTCCTGCTACACACTCACTAGATTTAATTGCATACATAGATGCAGATTATGCAGTATGTAAACTAGACAGAAAAAGCACTAGTGGTCACTGTGAATTTTTGGGTGGGTGTTTAGTATCTTGGGGCTCCAAGAAACAACATTCTGTGGCCCTCTCCACTGCAGAGGCTAAATATGTGGCTGCAGGGAGTTGTGGTACACAAGTCATTTGGATTAAACACCAGCTTCAGGACTACCAAGTAGACCTGGGGTGCACACATATCTATTGTGATAATACCAGTGCCATTAATCTTGCCAAGAATCCTGTTTTGCATTCACGCACCAAACACATAGAGATAAGGCATCATTTCATAAGAGATGAGGTTTCTAAGAACAATTTTGAACTGATTCATGTAGGCACTGATAATCAGATTGCTGACATCTTCACTAAACCTCTGGATAATGAAAAATTCACTACACTGAGAAGATAATTAGGCTTATTCAAATTGTCTTAATTGTGAAGTCTGTTCTTGTTGTGAGGGGGACTTATGTATGTCTGATGGTTAGCTTTCAGAAATGCTATGTTTAAGGGGGAGCTGGTTGAGCTGTGAGAGGGAGAGTTCTTTGACAGATTCAAAAAGACTGACCAGATGTGTGCCTTGCTGGTTCTCATGACTGATCTAGTATGGCTCTCTCAGACAGTAGAATCTCACTCATCTCTTAAGTCTATAAGTCTGTGATACTAAAGTCCAGCTAGAATCTTTCCTCTGGTAGTCTTTCAGAGATCTGGATTAATTGTATAAAGTATATCTTCCTACATTGTCAAGTGATTCTGGTTCAGGCAAAAACCTGTATGTCTTGATTTCTGACCAAAACAACTTGAAATCTAGACTTCAAGATTCACTTCAAGGAATAGTCCTTCTGGTATTGTTTTCAATCATTCCATCTTCTCAACACAAGGGATAAACTGAATTAACAAAGGTCCTGATTTGTTCACTGAGAAACTGGGAGCTTCATCAATGAAATGAAGTTTTCTCTTATGTCATGAGGTGTCAAATGCTTAACAAAAATTGAAAAGTCATGACATTAATATTCTGACCTTCACAGAGCAATGGTGGCTTGCTGGTGAGTAATTGGGGACTCTGGCCTCTAATCAAGGTGTTTCCTCATGTCAAAAGCCACAGTTACTAACTCTGTTCCTTTAAAAAAAAAGGAGGAGGTAATGAGGTACTCACACTGAGTAACTGGGGATTCAGGCCTCTAATCAAGGTGTCTCCCTAATGTCAAAAGAGTGAATTACCAACTTACTCATTGGTCTTATTGAAAATCATCTCAAAAATCCCTTGTAGTTATGCACTAATGGATTGCTTGTCCTCAATACCTTAAGAACACCTTATCTGACTTTGTCTCTTGTTGTCTTTTGGGATAGTTGCCTGTTCAGCTAAATCATGCCATACTTCTTAACTCCTGCTCTAAATCATACACTATGTATGCTGATAAACTTTTCTATCATTCTATTTCTCTATTGTTTACTGGAGTTCAAGAATCTTCACTTGAGTTTAGCACCTCACTTATTCTCTTAAGATTTGTACGTGCCTTTCTGCACTAAGATGTTACTGTACTTCTTCTTCATGTCTTCAGCACTATCATATATTCTATCTTTCCTTTTGCTGGTGTCAAAGGGGGAGAGAGGCTTTGCAATATCAGTAGATCTTGAGTTGTGGGGGAGAATAGTTTGCTGTCATGAGCTGTGGGGGAGAATAGCTTGTCATGGAAATTGTGGAGAGTGAGTTGTGGGGGAGTGGTTTTGGAGAAAGTAGTGTCTCAGCAGTAGTGTTTAATTTGGCGCTGCATGCATTTGCTTTGAATTTGCCTTGATTGTTAAAGCTAATGTTAATTTCTTGTGAAGCCTTGATATTGCTTGATTCATAGTGTTGCCATCATCAAAAAGGGGGAGATTGTTGCATCCCTACGGTTTTGATGATGTCTCACACTATAAATCAATCGGTTTCTATCTCTAGATCAATTCATGCTTCATCACTTAGGACAGTGTAGTTCATGTGGTTGTCATATAGACATGCATTACTTGATCAACTCTATACACTGCCAGCATACTCGTTCAAAGTCTCTGCATTGTAGTCTGTACATTGGCCATGTCTGTACAGAGTCGTTTGCATCAAGTCTAGACATTGTGCATTTCTTCATATGAAGTCTATTCACTGTATGCTACGAAGTCTGCACATCCCACTTGTACTAGTCTACACATCATGTTTAGTCGCACTTCAAAGTCTGCACATTACACAGTTGCAGGCTCTTCAAAGTCTGTACACTGCTCAGCATGCAAGACTTCAGAGTCTATACATCGCAAAGCATGCAGCCCTAGAAGTCTATACATTGCATCATGTCTAAAGTTCATACATTGTCTCAGCGTCTCATGCTTCGTCTACACTGTCTAGCACACACACTGCATATAGGCAAAGTCTGCACATTGGTAGAGTCTATACATCGGCCTGGCGCTCGCTAAGTCAATTCATCGCTCAAAGTCTGTACAGCCCAAGTCTGTACATCCATCGTCTCACTCAGCGTCTCATTCAAGTCTATACATCGCAAAGTCTGTACAGAGTTTGCACAAGTCTGCATGCTTCAAGTCTATACATCGTGGCCTTCAAATCTTCAAAGTCTGTACATCCTTCATTGGCCAAGTCTACACATCGCCGTGTTCACTTGTTTCAAGTCTGCACATTGGTTCAGACTTTCCAAAGTCTATACATCGCTTGCATCGTCAAGTCCATACATGCACTGTAGCTTGCTTAGCTGAAGTTTGTACATCCACCGTTGAACCCCAAGTCTGTACATCGCTTGGCGCTCACCAAGTCTATACATTGACTCGCTCACATCTTCAAGGGGTAAGTCAATACATTGGTTATGGGTGTGCATCGTGAAGTCTATACATTGTTTATCTAACTCAAGCCTTTACATCAAAGTCTAGACATTGGTTATGCTTGTGCATCACAAACTCTGTACACTGCCTTCTCATGCACGCACTCTTCTAATGTCTATACACTCGATTGCTTCATGCTTTACACAGAAGTCTACACATTCCTCTCTATTATGTTAATGCTTCATTCTGCAAGTCTGTACATTGAGGTCGCATGAAGGCTTTCAAGTCTATACATTCTCACGTTGTACATACTTGCTTATTTGCTGCTTCTAAAGTCTATACACGCTGTGTTAAAAGCATGAACTAATTCGATACATTCTTTTGTCTCTGCCTGCAGATAATTTAGGTTGATGATTGGGCACGTGATCCGAGGATGATGCTTGGCACGTGATCCGAGAATGCTCTGGAAAAGGAGGGAACGTGCCTCACTCACGCCACTCGTGTGAAGTCATGGAATTCAGGTCGGATGCCATATAAAAGGAAGTCTTCTGCGAATAGGAGGATGGAACTGGAGGAAAAAGCTGAGAAGAAGAGTCCCTGAGCAGAAGAAGAAAAGAGAGAGCATCCACGTTCCCGAGAGAAGAAAGAGAGAAGAATTAGAGAGAATAGTTCTGAGAGAAAAGTCTGAGTGAGAGAGAAGTGTCTAATTTGCTTCTTTGGAAGCTACATTGTTTTGGTTTTCAGAAATGATTGTCTTCATCGATTGTCTTATTTTTCAGTTTCTTTCTTCATATTTCTGATTCCATATTGTTACCCTCCAGTGTTTGGAGGAAGGGAGAGATACCCCAGTTTCCCTCTGGGCTTCAGAGGAAGAGAGATATGTGATCTCTGGTTTTGCCAGTGACGGGTTGTCACTAGCAGGTTCCCTCCAGTTTGGAGGAAGGGAGATTCATCTCCGGTTCTAATCTTGCAAGTAGCAGGTCCAGGTGTCAAGCTCTGTGGGTAGCAGAGTTTAGGTTGAGGGATTTGTTTCCCTTGGTTGGTCAAGCTGTGTGGCAGCATTTTGTTCGCAGACTGAGTCTGCTGTTTCTAGCCGTGGCTAGTGGAAGCCTCACTCTAGTTGGAGTGAGGGGTGGATGTAGATTGTGGACTACAATCGAACCACCTTAAATACTTGTCTCTTCTGTGGTTTGCTATTATCGTTTGTGCTCTCCATCTGCTTGGCATTTCGTTTGACTGTGAACAGCCTTTCTAATCGCACTTACTTATTCTGTCTTGGTTATTGACTGCGTTAGCAATACTCTCTCGCTGTATCTGAAGGGTTGAGAATTCGAATTATTGAATTAATTTTGAATTAGCATTTTTAGGGAGTGATCTATTCATCCCCCCCTTCTATATCACTCTTCGCTGCGCTAACATTTGTGTAGATGTATTTTTCTTACCTTGTTTTCTTTGAGGAGCTCTTTGCTGGTTCTTAGTTCCTCTTGCAGCCATTTTCGTGTTTGGTTGATTTTTCAATGTGAAATTAGTTTGTGAACTCACTGGCACAAATGAAATGAACTTGGATTTTCCATTTGACTTGTTGTTCTTTTCATTTGATTTCAGGTTTGACTTATTATTGGAGGAGGTGCCAGCCAGCTTCGTCTTATTTGTCTGACCTATACATGTTAATTAACGGTGCTTTCTATTTTGAACACTATTCTGCCAGACCTGTTTGAGTTTTCAACTGAAATTTTCTTTTAGCAGTGGGGTCGTAACCCAAACCATCTCTCTGAAAATTCACTCTAGATCCTAGAATGGCACTAGATAATCTTTTACTTTGGTCAATTTTTCAAGAGAGTCCTTCTTTTCATTCAATTCTTGTTTCAGTTTTTCAACTTCTCTTTGCAGTTCATCTTTAACACCCTCGATTGCAGCAATCTTTTCAGTGGCCAGATTAGTTTCCTTTCCAAAATTCTGTAATTTCAACTTCAAGCCATCAATGATGTTTTTTCAGATTTTGATTTTCTTCCTTTAATTCATTTGATTTTGATTTTTTCTCTCATTCTCAATTCATCAATTTCATCTCTCAGATTTTCACCCTCATCTTCCAGTTCTCTTAGTTCAAATTTGAAAATTTCTAAATCATGAACTTGTTTCTTCAGATTTGAAATTTTAATTTGCAAGTACGCATGCTTATCAGATAAGGTTGTATCATTAATCATGGCATTCATTTTCTTTTTCAGAGCTTTGTTTTCCTTTCTAACAATATCACATTTATCAAGCAATTCACCATATGCTTCTTCCCAATCATTGATAGTGAAATGCTCAAATGGAGAAGAGTTCTCACTTTCCTCATACTGACCTAATGCCATGAGACCTAAGTCTTCATTGGTTTCACTGGAAGAACTCTTCCCTTCACTTTCCTCTTCATCACTCTAGGTACATATCATGGCTTTCTTCTTATCTTTCCTCTTGGAGTGTGTTTTCTTCTTATTTTGTGGACATTCAATTTTGATGTGTCTAGGCTTGCTGCAATTGTAACAAACAAGTTTGTTAGATTTTTTCTCAGATGATTCAGATTTTAACTTGGATGACTTTCTTACCTGACCCTTTGGATTCTTGAAGTTCTTACCTTCTTGAAGTCTCGCGATCAATGACACCCAAGAGGGGGGTGAATTGGGTGTTTACAAATTTTAAGAAAACTTTTGACCTTTTTGAAATATGTGATACAATGCTGATTAAGAGATACAAAACTATTTGAATACAAGTTGGATTTATCAAACTTAATTAGATGAAGATATAGATTAAGCAAGATATACGTGGATAAATCCGGAATCGCAATTACACTAACACTCACGTAGAATGGAGGTAGAAGAAAAGGACCAAACCACACAATTCAAAACACAATGCACAGCGGTTTTTAAGGTGGTTCGGATGCAACGACGGCAATCCTATGTCCACCCCTCACCAAACCCGGTGAGGCTTCACTCAGGGATAAATCCCCAAACGGAGACGACGCTCCAACCATACACGCAGGACGACGCCTGCCCACACACACACGGGGACGCATTCCAACACACACACACGGAGACGAGGTCTCCAACACGATCCAACAAGCGGATCAACAGGACACACACATGCTGCGACAAGTGCAGCACTCCATATACACAAACACTAAGATATGGATAAAACCACACACACATGTAGATCTAAGAAGACCTACGCACACACGAATCAAATACGACACACACACATACACGACCACGGATCCAACAATGATCCACACACACACAAGTTTTCGCAGTTTATACATGTTGGGATTGGTGCGATGGATTCAGAGGGGGGTGAATGAATCTCCCCTTTAAAAAATTACTCCCAATTAAAATCTGTAACAGAACAATGATGCGGAATTAACACAAATAGGTGCTTTGTATGACACAGGCGCTATCTTCGAATGAAAAGGGAAGATCAGATAAACTGAACTTCTGATCTACTCTATATGCGCTGGTGTGCAGACCCAATTCCAATCAAATATGTGGTGTGCGAATAAACCACTCACTAGATGAAAGAACACATCGAACCTAAGCATGCATCTAGCGAAACACAATAGACAATCAAACCACTGCACAGAAGATTTTCAAGGTGGTTCGGTCCTCCAGACCTACGTCCACCCCACACTCCAACTAGAGTGTGGATTCCACAGATACACAGCTTAAACCGCTGGGCCTCACAGCTTGCCTACAACTAGCTGACTAACAGCTTGACCGCTGGGCATTACAGCTTTGCCAACCGCTCAGGACTACAGCTTAACCCGTCCAGAGGAATCCTCCTCTGCCCGCTGAGAAACACAGCTTGCTGTCCGAGGTATCCACCTCGCCCGCTGAGCAACACAGCTTGCTGACCAGAGGAATCCTCCTCCGCAACCGCTGAGCAATACAGCTTAGCTCTGCTGACTAACAGCTTGAAACAAAGGTAAAAAAGAATAACAACATATGGAAGGAACACAGCAACAGAAAGCTGTAGACGATAGAACACAAAGTGGCTCTCAAAGAGCTGACTGGCCTGGATTTGATCCACGGTCCAGTAGGGACAGATCTTCAGATGAAGCTTCTCTTCTTCTCCCCTAATTCTCTCTCTCTCTCTCTCAATCTTTCTTCTTCTTCTTCGTTTCTTTTCTTCTCTGCTACTCTCTCTTCTTCTCTTTTTCTCTTCTTCTGGATCGTGCAGGCTCTCTCTCTATCTTCTTCTCTTTCAGATAAGTTCCCCTGCTTCGATCACTCTGCTCACGATGGCCCTGCTCCTCTGGAAGAAGCTTCTTATTTATAGAGTAGTGAACAGATAGGGCGTGTGCTCTCCACGATTCCCGCCCAAGAGCCTAGACCACGTGGCAGCATTTCAGCTCACTGCATTACACGTGTCACGATCCTGAGCCGTCTCCATTCTTGGATCACGTGCCCTTATTAAGCTCCTCGAGCAGCAGTCCTGTCAGATTAGGCTTGTTATCAGTGTGAATTAATCTGAAAGGAAAGAAAGGATGCATCGAGTAAGTTTGATATTTGAACTGAGCATGTACATACTTTATAGCATGTAATGCAGTATGCATATAATAAAGTATGCACATTGATGATGAATGAACGGGCATGCCATCAACGAGTGTACAGACTTTGTGTGCAATGTACAACCAATGTGCAGACTTGCTATGCCTAGAGTTTAAGCATGAATGCATAATGCACAAACTATGCGTGTGCATGTGTGGACTTTGAGTGCATGTCACTGCCTTACGTATGTATGCAACAGAATGTATAGACTTTGAATGCCGGGTGAAGAGTGTACAGACTTTGTCTTGAAAGATGCACAAATGCATATAGGAAAGTATGCACATTGAAGAGAAATGCTCAGGCATGCTATCAAGGAGTGTACATACTTTGCATGCATGCGACAAGATGATGTACATACTTTGCTAAAATGATGCACTGACATATCAGCAGAGAATGTGCAGACTTTGTATAGACATGAAACAACCGAATGCACTGACTATGCCTATGCATTGAGCAAACAAATGCACTGACTATGTATATGTGTAAAGGACAATGATGCAAAAGGATGCACTGACTATGTTCACGAATGTATAGACTCGCTAAGTCACCATGTGCATACTTAGTGTATGTGCGAGACAAATCAATGCATAGACTATGTATATGCATGAAGACCACTGGCTGAACTGACTTGGTCGAATGAAACAATGGAGGTTGTATAGACTAGCCACCAAAGAATGTACAGACTTGAGTTGATGCAGTCTAGGCAAACTCTGTACAGACTTTAACCCTTGAACTGGCATGTACTAACTTATGGCCACATGAAACACAGTTATGAAATGCACAGGCCTAGACTGTTAACCCTGCACTGATGTTGTATGCATAATGAACACGCATCAACTTCGAAATAAAGTGACTGATGAATGCATCGTTGCAGTGTGTGCATATGGCAGATATTGAACCGATGCAATGTATGCAGGAGAACTAACAGTGCAGTCTATTTACCAGATCATGCATCGACTATATGACGTGCAACAATAGTTAATGTACCGATGCAAACTACACTTGTTATGCAGGAACTAGAGTTGCACCAATGCAGAGACAGACAATGCAATGAGATGAATGTGCCCACTCTCAAATCAATCAATCAATCATGCTCATAGTGCTTGCTGACATCAAAACAATTCATACTCATAGTGCTTGCTGACATCAAAACCATAGGGGCACAACAATCTCCCCCTTTTTGATGATGGCAACACTATGAGTCACTATGAGACACACAGATCCAAGCTATCTCCCCCTTTGACTTCATCAAAAAGAGAAAAAGTTTGAGAGAGAAAGAATAAGCAGGTATAAAAAGATTGAGATAATATCTCCCCCTTTGACAAATGAAGGCACATAAGAGCTATTCTCCCCCAAAATGAAGTATGCAGGATGAGCACTTGAAGAATAAAATATAAGAGCTCCACCTATCAATATGAATGAATGACTACTCTCCCATTAAATGCAGATGACCCAGAACTCCCCCTAAAGTGCATGAATGAATTCTGGTTAACCAAAAGTAATCTGAAATCTGCCACCACAAGGAATCCAAAACAATAATGGTTGTGGCACCTTATATTTGTATGGACAGAATAATGCAGGTGAAAAGCCCACAGAACTAGAACTAGTTACAGAAATAAGATGGAAGATTTCAACATTGTGGAGAGTGAAACAATGATGTAAATGAAGTAGATGTAGCCAAGGGTAGGAGTAAATAACAGCAAGCAAGGTACAGGATCTCCAACAGGTAAGATAGCATGATGATTAAGTTGTCAAAGGTGAATCTGATCAGAGGAAATTGTATGGCAGGTACCACAATAATAAGTCCTCACAAGGAAAGACTCTCCTATCATAGGGGGTTATGAATTAAGCGACATGACCCAACTGATTTAATCATGATGTATACCAAATTTGTCAATCAAATTCAATACTCATATCTGAAGGTAGGTTTTAATAAAGGTGAACCAATTAATCAAGTAATACTCAAGAACAACCACCTTCCATCTTACACAAATGAACTCAATGACCACTTTGAGAGTTACATAGTATAATATCAAGATTAAACACACTTAGAAAAATGTGAGTTGACAGCTGAAGAGGCGAAATCTCGCGCTGGTTCCTGAGCGGGCTGGTAATCACCAAGTTAATGAACTGCAAGACAGGGAAACGGGTCAGAGGGCCCAGGGGGATTCCCTGGGGTAAAACCCTCCGACGCTCAAGTCAGTAGAGCAATGGTGGGAGCAACGATAGGGAGGAGAAGGTGAAGGCGCGAGATCCCTCTCCACCAATGGGGTGAAGTGATCCTTGCTCAGGAATTGGGGGTGGATCAATGCCCTTTTGGACTTACCTTCAGTCGGAGGGTATCCCAGGTTTAAATAGTGCGCCGCCCTCTGGAGTCTTGCAAGCTGAGAGGTCTCCGGGGGAGGTTACGTCCTCGTCGTGGGCTTTTATGGCCTCATCGTGGGGGCGTTATCCTCGCGGGGAAGCCGGAGCTCCTAGACTTCTTAGTGTCCGGCCCGCTGTGGACTCTAACGGCTGCAGTGATGAACATTTTATCGGTCGTGCCGAGCTTAGAGGGGCCGGCCCTATAGGGCGATAGGCCTAGCTCGGTGAGGAGATGGGTCGGACAGACCGGCTAGCGCTTCCCCCCTTCGTGCGGAGGGATAGCTCGTGCGTGGGTCTCCCTGTGACCTGACCGAGGCTCGGGCTCTCCGAGCCTTGGGGCCGCCTAGGAGAGTTGTTTCCTCGAGCATTGTCTTATTGGGCTTTTCCGAGTGGGCCCTGTGGGCTGTCACTTGGACGAGCTTACCTCGTTGGGCCTAGTTGGGTCTGCTCCTTGAGTGGGCTGCAGGAATCCCCCTCTCCACTTGTCCCCCTCCTACTCCCGAGCCAAGGAGGCTCGGTTGAGTAGTTTTTTGAGACTTTGGACCGGCGTGGCTCGGGTGGGTGGAATCATGTTGGCGTTATGAAGCCACGTGTAGTGGTCGCCTGGGCCTATAGTAATAATGATCCTGACGGATTTGAAATGAAGGGGCCCCCTTTTTCTCGGAGGTTGAAACGGCGCGCCGCCTCCCGCGAGGGTTTATAGGCGTAGGGCGCTGCTCGTTCCTCCCAGTCTTTTTAGGGTTTTTGGCCTTTCCTCCATTTCTCTGCTTCTGAGGTTCCTTGATGCGCTGTGAAGATACAGCGGGGGAGCAAGCTCTTGCGGCGGCATTTGAGGAGCTGGCGCGTGTAACCGCGGAGGCGATCCGGTAGCTTCCTTCTCCCCCGGAGTCTTCGGGCTCTAGTGAAGGTTCTTCTTCCAGCTCGATGGCGGATCTGTGCTCAGAAATCGAGCAGGTGAGGCGGGAGCCTGTCTCCAATCGCAGCGAGTTGGGGGAGGCTGATGTGAAGAAACTGGAGCATCAGTTTCGCCTGCCTCTCCGATATAGCTTTGTAGCTGCTGCCCCATACGAGACGAGCTTGGACAGCCGCACGAGCCATATTTGTACTTTTCTCCTGGCGTGGAAGAGCGGATTCTGCCTCCCCTTCGAGCCTTTCATCTTGAAGCTTCTCAATTTTTTCGTGTTGGCGCCTGTTCAGCTGGTGGCCAACTCGTATCTCCTTCTCTCTGCCTTTCGGATCCTCTGCCGCCTGCAGGGGGTTCCCCCGTCGCTGGATCTTTTTCATTATTTCTTCGAGCTGAAGGCACATCCGTCGGCGGGGAAAGGCTTCTATTTTATCCAGGCGCGCAGGAATCAGAGTTGTATTCCGCTGGCGGCAAAGGATTCTTCGCACAAAGGGTGGAAGAGGCAATTTTTCTGGGTGAAGGCGGAAGCAGTGGATGAGTCCTGGAGGTGCCAGGTTATGCCCAACTTCCATCCGAATCTTCCCCCGCGCCAGGAGGAGTTCCCCACCGACGTGGAAGAGTACGCCGCTCGCTTGTTGACAAATCATCGGTCGACTGAGGAGCTGGTGACGCTGGAGAATGTGGAGCGGTATCTGCTTACACAGCTCAAGCCATCAGGTACCATTCTTCGGATTCTTCTGCGGGGTCGGAGGGTCGCCTTTTCGCTTCCTAACCGAACCTTCTTCTTCATTGCAGACATCCGACGGGAGCCCTTGGAAGAGGTCACCGAGGTAGTCGATCTTGGGGATGACTCGGCGGTCGATGAGCCTGTCGCTCCCGCGGGTCATTCCCAAGCCCGGGATAAGGGCAAGGGGGCGGCCTCCGAGGGATCTTCGCGGCCAAGCGGGGTGAAGCGCAAGGATCCCCTAGAGGGAAAATTGTGGGAAGCCGCGAAGGCCAAGAAACGGGCCAAGAAGGCCGTCCATCCTACCGCTGCCGGGGGCGATTCTGGCTCGGCGGCGCTCCCCTCTCAGGGGCAAGGTGGGGCTGACCCTTTCGGGCCAGCTCCCCCACCTACCAGGCTAGAGGGGGCCGAAGAGACCAGGGGCCCCTCAGAGGGCGGAGATGGGTCGGTTCTCCCCTCCCCGGGGATGGAGGGGGCCGGCGCCGAAGCAGCCGACGTCGAGATCGGGAGACCGGTCGAGGTCAGCGCTGTCTCGGGTGGCGAGGCGCGGGCCAAGACAGATAGGGACGGGGGTTCACCCCCGAGGGCGTCGCAGTCCCAAGTGCCCGAAGTTCCTAGTGCGGTCGATCCTGTGGCGTCGGTCGAGGTTGGGGGTTCGCCCGCGAGGGCGTCGCAACCCCAACCGACCGTGGCGCGCGGGGCGGTCGGCCCCGTCTCTCGGGCAGAGCCTTCTGGCGGGGCATCCGGTGGGGAGCTTATCTCCATGCCGGAGGCTTTGGAAAGGCTCAGCGTTTCGGGCGACCTGTACCGGATTTGCCGAGAGGTTGTCACAAAGACGAGGGGGGAGACAAGCGCCACTCCCCCTCCAGCGTTCTCGACGTCCTCATGGAGGGCGGCCTAGTCATGGCTCGGTCGGCGGCCTTAATGGCGGAGACGTACGCTCCGACGGAGGCGGAGTGATCGAATCTCGCCTGGGCCCTCGGGGGGTGCGAGAGGAAACTGGCCCGCCTCAGCGAGGAGCATGAGGGGCTCCGACGGGAGTTCTCCGCGATCAGGGACTTGGCACGGGCGAGCCGGCTAGAAACTGAGGCGCTGACTGAGCAGTTGGCTAAGGCCCGGGAGTCGCTCGAGAGGAAAGGCAAACTCTTGGAAGAGGAGCGTCTGCGTCACCTCGAGCTGGACGGTCGCTGGGAGCTCGAACGTGCCGAGCTACTGGACCGGGAGGAGGTAGCGGAGTGCCTTCGTTCCATGGCCGAGGCGGACTGAGTCCGAGCGGAGAGGCGGTCGAGCAAGGCCGAGCGAGGGATGGTCGCTGCAGAGGAACGCCTGGCGGGAGCAGAGGAGCGTGCGGCCGAGGCGGAGAGGGCTCGGGTCGAGCTCGTTGGAAGGATGGAGCAGATCGAGGCGGAGGCGATCGAGCGATATATAAGCTTGGATGCTTACTCAGCCAACCTGGAGAGGGCCGCCCTACCATATTACGAGGTAGCGCTTCGCCGGGGCGCCCGAAAGGGGTTTAAGTAGGGTTATCGCCGGGCGGTGGACTACGCCTTCGATCGAGACTCCGGGATCGAGTTCCCTTTGGGCCAGGTGTATGACTCGGATGAGTCGGTTTCTAGCTCCTCTGCGTCGAGCGGGGAAGATCCAGAGGGGTCTCCTACGGCAGGGTCACCAACTCCGGACACCTCGGGAGGGCTCACGACCGAGACAGTTCTCGCACAGGCGAGGTCAGTGCCCGGGTCGGCCGTCACCGAGGGCGCTGGGGGTGACGCCCCTACTTCCGTCCCTCCCAAGCTTCAAAGTGGGCCCGAGGCCTAATGTATTTTGCCTTTCTGATGTATCAATAGTTTTGAATGAAAAGGAATTTATTTCGTCCTTCTTGTTGTACAATTTCAAAAATAGAATTTGCGTAGTGCGGCTGCGTTCCATGTCCGAGGAATGGGATCCCCTTCCATTGTTGCTAACCTGTACGCACCTTTCCCGAGCGTCTCGACCACTCGGTAGGGGCCTTCCCAGTTAGGGGACAGCTTGCCTGCCGCCTCTAGTGGTCGAGAGGCTTCGGCTTTTCTGAGGACGAAGTCTCCCAGTTGGAAGTGTCTGCTTCGGACTCTGGCGTTGTAGTATCGAGTGAGGCGTCGCTAGTATTCCGTCGCTCGGATGCTGGCAATATCCCGGAGTTCATCGGCTAGGTCGAGGTTCTCGAGTAACTTTTGGTTGTTTTCCTCGAGCGAGTAGCGGATGACTCGAAGAGACGGGTTGGCGATTTCTAATGGAATGACGGCCTCAGTGCCGTACACCAACTGAAAATGACTTTCACCGGTTGCCGTACTGGGAGTCGTTCGGTGCGACCACAGTACGCTAGGCAATTCCTCGAGCCAACTACCCTTGGCTTTCCCGAGTCTGGTCTTTATGCCTTTCAAGATAGTCTTATTGGCATTTTCGACCAGCCCGTTGGCCTGAGGGTGGGCGACCAAAGTGAAGTGGTTGCGGATGTTTAGGTCGGCGCATCTGTCTCAGAAATATCAAGAATCGAATTGCCGACCGTTATCGCTCACTATCACTCGGGGGATGCCGAAGCGACAAATGATCGATTTCCAGACGAAACTCCAGACGACTACCTCGGTGATCCTTGCAGTGGCTTCGGCCTCGATCCATTTAGTGAAGTAGTCGATGGCGACGATGATGAAGTTTTTCTGCGACTGAGCCGTGGGGAATGGTCCGAGAATGTCGATCCCCCACCGAGCGAAGGGATAAGGCTCGGTGAGGGTGACGAGTTCTGTAGCCGGTTGATGGACCAGGTGGTCGAATCGCTGGCATCGGTCGCACTGTTGAGCATAGGCCGAGCAGTCGCACTGCAGGGTGGGCCACTAGTACCCCTGTCGTAACAGGATTCTGGCCAGTGACCTTGCCCCTGAGTGCGCTCCGCACAGGCCTTCATGAACCTCTTGGATGGCTCGGCTGGCTTCGTCGGGGCCGAGGCACTTCAGGAGAGGGCCGGCGAAAGACCTTCGGTAGAGTGTGTCGTCCAGGACGATGAAGCGCCGGGCTTGGTACTTCATTCGGCGTGCTTCCCGAGGGTCGGAGGGCTCTTGGGAGTCTCGAAGCCAAGACAGGTAGGGGGTGCGCGCCAGTCGCTCGGGACGGCCGAGTCAACAGCGAGGAGCTCCGAGTCAATGCTCGGGCGTTCTAGCTCTTCGAGGAAGACCGATCGGGTACCTTCTATGTCTATGGAGGAGGCCAATCGAGAGAGGGTGTCCGCTCGGGAGTTTTCTTCCCGGGCTATTCGGACTACCTCGAATCCCTCGAATTGTTGGGCCAGGCTCCTAACCAGCTGGAGGTATTTGATCATGGGTGCCTCTCGAGCTTCGTACTCACCGTTGACCTGGCTTGCGACTAGCTGAGAGTCAGTGTGGATCCTGACTCGCTCAGCCCCCAATCGCCGGGCCATGCGCACTCCCGATATAAGGGCCTCGTACTCGGAAGCATTGTTGGACGCCTGAAAGTTGAATTTTAAGGCGTACTGCAGCTCCACTCCTTCGGGGGATCTTAGGAGGATCCCAGCACCACTACCGACTGAGTTGGAAGATCCGTCGACGTACAGTTCCCAGGTTGGCCCGGGCATGGTCGGTAGTCTTTCTTCAGTCGGGATGGTGCTTTCAGCGATGAAGTCGGCGAGCGCTTGACCTTTTATAGCTGAGCGCGGGCGATACGAGATGTCGTAGGCCCCAAGCATAATGGCCCATTTGACGAGTCTCCCCGAGGCCTCGGGGTGGGCCAAAATCTTCTTCAACGGCTCGCCGGTTAGCACGGTGATGTGGTGCCCCTGGAAGTAGGGTCGGAGGCGTTTCGCGGAGGTAACCAGCGCTAGCACGAGCTTCTCAGTTGCGGGGTACCTCCTCTCGGCCTCGTTAAGCACCTTGCTGGTGTAGTAGACTGGTCTTTCGATTCTCGAGTCATTTCTGACTAGGACCGAGCTGACCGTTGATGACGTCGCTAAGAGATAGAGTAGTAAGGCTTCGCCCGGCACGGGCTTGGAGAGCACCGGGGGCGAAGCCAGGAACTCCTTGAGCTCAGCGAACGCTTTTTGGCATTCCTCATCCCATGCGAACGTAGCAGATGCCAACTTAGGCCCCTTCAACAGTTTAAAAAAGGGCAAGCATCGTTCGGCCGCACGGGACAAGAAACGGTTGAGAGCGGCGACACGCCCTGTCAGACGTTGGACGTCCTTGATGCAGGCGGGCGGGCGCATGTCCAGGATGGCCTGGACCTTGTCGGGGTTAGCTTCGATCCCACGCTGAGTGACCAGGAAACCCAGGAACTTCCCGGATCTTACTCCGAAGGCGCACTTGGCAGGATTGAGCTTCATGTTGTACTTCAGGAGGACGCCGAAGGCTTCGGCGAGGTCGGTGAAGTGGTCCTGGGCCTTGGGGGTCTTGACGAGCATGTCGTCAATGTAGGCCTTGACGTTCCGACCTAGCTGCTCCTCGAACATGTGGTTGACCAGTCTTTGGTATGTGGCTCCGGCATTCTTCAACCCGAAAGGCATCCGGGTATAGCAGTACACGCCGTAGTCGGTGATGAAGGCGGTCTTCTCGATGTCTTCAGAATTCATTCTGATCTGATGGTAACCCGAATAGGCGTCCAGGAAACTAAGCATCTCGTTGCCCGATGTCGAGTCGACCAGTTGGTCGATGCTGGGCAAGGGATAGCAGTCCTTAGGGGCCGCCTTATTCAAGTCGGTGAAGTCCACGCACATCCGCCATTCGCCGGAAGCCTTTGGTACCAGGACGACATTGGCTAGCCACGCCGGGTACAGGACCGGTCTAAAAAGACCAGTCTCTTGCCCCTTGGTGACCTGTGCCTTGATAATCGTCTGTTTCTCTGGTTCGTGCTTCCTTCGGCGCTGCTGTACGGGCTTCATGGTGGGGTTGAGGTTGAGTCGGTGCAGCACGGTCTCCTCTGGTATCCCAGGGAGCTGATCGTCAGACCAAGCGAAGACTCGGATGTACTCAGAAAGAAATTTCTTATATTGCTGCTGTTCCTCGGGTGGTAGGTCGGCTCCGATCCTTACTCCTAGGGTCGGGTCGTCGTTTAGGAAAATTGTCAGCAACTCGCCACCTGGCTAAGTAGCTGCGGATTTTTCCTCGACTTCCCGGGGGCCCTTATCATTCCCGTCCGGCCTCGTGGCCTCCACCGAGATGTTGTAGCACCTTCGAGCCGTGGCCTAGTTACCTCGGATTTCTCCTACCTCATTTTTGGTGGGGAACTTCATTTTTTGGTGATAGGTAGACGGTACTGCCTTGATCCGGCTGAGGATTCCCCGGCTGAAGATGGCGTTGTACGCTATCATCCCTTTGATCACCATGAAGTCTACCATGACCGTAACGGTTTTGGGTGGGGTGCTGAGGGTAACCGACAGGCTTAGGGCTCCTTCGGGGAGAGTGGCCAGGCCATTGAACCCACAGAGGGGCGTTCGGATCGGGTGGAGTTTGGATGGACCCTCCCCCATTTTGACGAAACAGTCATAAGACAACACATCAGGGGCACTTCCATTGTCCACAAGAATTCGATCTACGTTACAATGGTTTATAGTGGCCGAGATTACGAGGGCGTCATCGTGCGGGGTGCTCAGCCCCTCCAGATCTTGATCGGAGAAGACTATGACCTGGGGCGGGGCCTTGGGTGGCTCTGGGGCTCGGCTCGCCCGCTCGGCATGACGCTTCCTTCCACGGCTACTGTCGCCTCCTGATGCTATTCCTCCAGAGATGACATTGATGTGGACCCCTCGGGGGGCGTTGTCGATCTCCTCTGCGGCGCCTTGATCTTCTCTGCGCTCGGCAGTGAACCGAGCCAGGTGCCCCAGGCGGATGAGGCGCTCGATTTCATCTTGGAGCTGGTGGCAATCACCGGTGTGATGCCCATGATCGCCGTGGAATAGACAATGTCTGTCTCGCTTGCGGTTTTTCGATCTCATCGGCTCGGGCCTGCGGAGGAGTCCCGAGTCTTTGACGTCTTTATAGATTTCATAGACCGGTGCGGTTAACGGGGTGTACCGCTCGTACTTCCGCTTGCGCTCTCCATCTCGGTCTCGCTTCTTTCCCGAGCTAGGATTTGGCTCGGGGCCCCGCTTCTTGTCCCCCTCCCGACCCGAGCCAGTTGCGTCTCGGCAAGCGCTGAGCACTTCTTCACACTCGGCGTGGCGCAGAGCCAGAGTCACTATCTCAGCAAGGGTCGAGGGAGGGTGGAGGACAAGTTCACGGCGGAGCTTCTCGTCCCAGGTACCCCCGGTCAGTGCGGTTGTGGCCGAGGCCACGTCCAGGCGGGGGATTCGGAGGGCTTCCGATTTAAATCGGTGAACGTAAGCCCGGAGCCTTTCCCCTTGCGCCTGTTTGAGGGCCAAGAGCCCCGCTACCGACCTTGGGGGGGCACTTCCAGTGAAGCTCTCCTTGAAGACTCACCCGAACTGCTTGAAGTCTCGGATGGATCCGGGGGCGAGAGCCCGGAACCACGCTTGAGCGCCCTAGACCAGAGTGGTCACGAAGGCTCGGCACTTGATGGGGTCCGACGCTCCGTGCAGAGTCATCAGGGCGTCGAAGCTATCATAATGGTTAGCCGGGTCGCCCTGGCTGTCGTAAAGCTTGAAGGTTGGTATGGGGGCTCTGGGAGATACCTCTGCCTTTAAGATATACTCAGAGAATGGGGATTTCCCTTCGTCTTCCGGGGAAGAGGCCTTCTGCAGGGCGCGAAGGGCGCGCTCCTGCTCAGTGAAGCGCCTTTTGAAATCTCGCAGCCGGAGGGATAACTCCGGTTGCTGTCGTGCCGCGAGGCTAGGGGGGCGCCTTGGCGGTCTTCGGGAACGTCGGCTTCTGTATCTGGCCGTTGCGTCTCCCACCTTCCTTTCCTCGGCGTGGAGGAGGCCTCTTGCTCCGGAGGTGGAGCTTGCGAGGGTCCTCCGACCCTGTTACGGATGAGCTGCTGGCCGCAGAGGGTGAAGCGGCCCCCAGCTGTGTGCTGGGACATACTCCTGTGCGGGGGGGCTCCTTGACGGGGCACGGGACCTTGCATCCCTGGCCGCCTGGGTCCTCATGAGTTCCACGAGGACATCTAGTTTGGCGTTGAGGGCCTGGATGGCTTCGGCGCCACCGTAGGGGGGTAACCCCGCCGCCACGGGGGGGGGGGGGGGTGGCAGTCCGTCGGCGGGGATGCTGGCGTTGGAGGGAGGGTTCTGTGAGGCCCTAGAAGGGCCATCCCCTGCTGCTGCCATGGCCTTACCCTTTTCGCCGGCGGACCTCCTCCCTGAGCTCCTTCTCACCATGTTGGCTCTTCGTGCGTTTCCCACAGACGGCGCTAGATGAAGAGGTGAAATCTCGCGCTGGTTCCTGAGCGGGCTGGTAATCACCAAGTTAATGAACTACAAGATAGGGAAACGGGTCAGAGGGCCCAGGGGGATTCCCTGGGGCAAAACCCTCCGACGCTCAAGTCAGTAGAGCAATGGTGGGAGCAGCGATAGGGAGGAGAAGGTGAAGGCGCGAGATCCCTCTCCACCAATGGGGTGAAGTGATCCTTGCTCAGGAATTGGGGGTGGATCAATGCCCTTTTGGACTTACCTTCCACCGGAGGGTATCCCAGGTTTAAATAGTGTGCCGCCCTCTAGAGTCCTGCAAGTTGAGAGGTCTCCGGGGGAGGTTACGTCCTCGTCGTGGGCTTTTATGGCCTCATCGTGGGGGCGTTATCCTCGCGGGGAAGCCGGAGCTCCTGGACTTCTTAACGTCCGGCCCGCTGTGGACTCTAACGGCTGCAGTGATGAACATTTTATCGGTCGTGCCAAGCTTAGAGGGGCCGGCCCTATCGGGCGATAGGCCTAGCTCGGTGAGGAGATGGGTCGGACAGACCGGCTAGCGCTCCCCCCCTTCGTGCGGAGGGATAGCTCGTGTGCGGGTCTCCCTGTGACCTGACCGAGGCTCGGGCTCTCCGAGCCTTGGGGCCACCTAGGAGAGTTGTTTCCTCGAGCATTGTCTTATTGGACTTTTCCAAGTGGGCCCTATGGGCTGTCACTTGGACGAGCTTGCCTCGTTGGACCTTGTTGGGCCTAGTTGGGTCTGCTCTTTGAGTGGGCTGTAGGAATCCCCCTCTCCAACAGCTTTTGCAAGAAATTTTCTTTCAATAAGCACAATATTCCCTGAGCAATTTAAGTTGATCAGCACCTTTTTAAATGAGACATAACACGTCTTAGGTGAAGTGACCCAGTTACTTCAGTGTGATGACTGTCATTGCCTCTCAACTTTGAGAACAAAGTTAGCAATAGGAGTGTCTTTTTACATGAGGAGACACCTTGATCAGAGGCCGGACTCCCCAGTTACTCAACACAAACATGCCATTGCTCTATCAGAATTTCAATACATTTTTACCAGATATAACTGTGGAACTTCATTTCATAGGTTTACTCTATTTCATTGATAGAGAACCTAGTTACTCAGTTACCAAGTCATTACCCCAAACACAATTTTTCTTTTTAGTCAACATTTTTCAAGTTAATGTTTAAAAGCAATGCTATCTCTATGTATCTCTACCAAAGTAGCCTTGATATCACATTTTCAGATTACAGATGGGTGAGACTATGGTATTCATGACGCAGTTGGTTAAAACTTATTAAAACTTAGTATTCAGATATTTTCAAATCATTCAAGTGCAACTCTGAGAATACATTAAACTTATATCAGTCTGAATCAATGGTCATTCTTAAACCTATATGATAGGAATTTCTTTTAAGAGTTCAGACTAAAACATGGTACACAACATAAGAATCTCATATCAGTCCAATCAATGCTACTGAACAACTTAGCATTCCTGGAACAAGAACCAGATTAATCAGACCAGCTTGAAAAGATGTGAATGTTTGATAGGTGCAAGCTGGTAGAGCAAATGATAGCAGGAGAGAAGAGCATCAAATATATGCAGAGCAGAATCAATTTCAGTAGTTGAGTCTGGAATACAGATAGATCAGCTATGCAAGATGAGAATAGTAGAACATTCAGGTTATCCACTAGAGAGCAGTAGAGTGATTCAAATAACTAAACAAGAGGGATTTAGGAAGTGAGGAACAAATGTATCTGACAAATTTCCCCTTGTCTAGATGCAATGAGGCTAATCATGAGCATCAATAACATTAAACATAACCAGTCAAACTCCCCCTAACTAAGTGCATGAAATACAGTGAAAGTGTAGCACATGGTCTTAAAATTTATGTTTAATAGAAAATCATGCAGTTCAATCGGAGGGAAAGACTGCCAAAAGCATCAGGTTCATTTCAAATTTTCAGAGAATTTCAATTAAGCATGAATCAAATCAACATGAAATTCAAATCTTTCATACTCACAATTTTAGATGATGAAATTTAAACAGAGTGTTCAGAGCTGACCTGATGCGTAGGATCCTAGGGTTTTCATTTTGAGTGCCTTGGCTTATTAACCCCCCTTTCTTTCATTCCAAGGCACACCTGCAGCATATTAATCATTTTGATCCTGCAGGGACCCAAACAGCCTTGGGTCCTGTGTTAACCTTGACAGGTGTTCTGAACAGTCTTTTAGCAACATTATCATCATAATCCATCAGGTAACAACTATCCATAGAGTGACCAGATTTTCCGGTCCTATAATGCATATCAACAGCAGTCTGAGACCCGTGAACATAAGCATGAAATGTTCGGTTGTATGCATGGACAGTTTGTTTCCTATTACCAGACAACCAACAAATTGTAGACTCATGACCTGGTTTATCACAGTTGAAGCACGAAATATTTACAGGTCTTGTTCTAGGGAACTTAGCAGATTTAGAGTTAACATGATTTCCCTAAGCATACCAGCAGAAGGCAGCAATGTGACCAAAATTCCCACAGCAATAATATTGAATTTTCTTTTTCTGATCAGTAGAAGGTTTCCTAGGAAGATGATTTCTAGGATACATCCTAACAATATTTCTTTCATCATTTATCAATGTTACACAGTCATGCATAATATGCCCAACCTTCCCACAATAGTGACATGTTACTACCTTTTTATTCACAGTCACTTGATTGACAGAATTAACATTCGCATGAGTGTGAATGTATGTGTGAGTAGTGAGTAGCATGCACATGTAAATCAGGGACAGGTTTGGGCTTATTCATATTAACAATTTTCTTTGATTTTTGAAACTTTTTCTAATTTTTATCTGAATTTTCGGCTTTCTTTACAGTGAATTGAAAGATAGAATCACTAGATTGGTTAGCCTGTTCAGAACTTTTCATGAATACAGTTGGCTTCTTATTTTTATTAGTTTATTTATTGACAGGCACATAACCTAGTCCTTCTTTCTGAAAATTCACCTTAGTGCCAAGCAGTTTGTTCAAATTATCCTTTCCTTTCACAAATTTAGACATAGAGGCTTTTAGATCATCAATTTCAGTTTGTAATAACACAATGTCATCTTCACATGAGATTATTTGATTATGAAAACCATCATTGAGTCTTTTCAAATTTTCATTTTCCTGCAATATCTTCAAATTCTCATTAGCTTCTATGTCATTCAAAATTTTCTTACCTTTTTCAATGTCCATCAGTTTTTCAGAAAGCACAATGTTCAAAATCATCAGTTTATTGTTTTGATCTTTCAAGTAACCATTTTCTTCAAACAGTTTTTCTCCACTTTCTTCAACCTCAATTTTATTTACCAACAATAATTGGTTTTCTTCTTTCAGGGATTTGATTAATTCCTTTTGCAAATTATCATCATGATCTATATCATTAATCAAATCTCTGAGAATGGCACATTCATTGCAAGAATTATTTTCACTAATCAGTTTGTTTCTAAGGTTCTCATTTCAGATTTCAAATTGTTCAACTCATCTTTTTCTTTATTCATGTCAGATTTCAAGTTTTCATTCTCTGCCTTCAAACGGGTAACTTCATGAATCATTTCTTTTTTCATTTTTCTCTTTTCAGATTTGACTCTATCATATTTAATCAATAAATGCTCATTCATGGCAACTAAATCATCATAACTAATATTCTCTATCCTAGAGTTTACCTGAGAGGATGAGTCCTCGGACTGATCTCTGGCCATGAAGCACATTTCCTCATCTCGGCACGATCTCTCCAATATTCGGTTGATGATTTCCGATGCGCTCCTGCACTCATCAACAAATGAAAAGCAATGAGAGTCTATTGCGCTTTTTGTTAGATCTAGGGCTTTTTGATTTTCTTCAGATTTCAGTCTATTTGAGGACTTCCATTTGGATTTGTCCTCAGGAACTTCATATGGACTATGAGCTATGAGTATCCATAAATCAGAATTCATATGGATCACATAGTCTCTAAAACGACCATACCAGCCATAGAAGTCTAAACCAGTGAATACAGGAATTTCAGCCATAAGTGTAAGATGAAATAGATCAGATCAAGAGCAATGCTAGTAGAGAGCTTAAAACAATGCAAGCGAACAGATCAACTTAGATCGCATCGAAGCCAATTACGGATCAGATCTGCAGGTCGCTGGACCCTCTATGCAGACACCCGCTCTGATACCAATTGTTGGGACTGGTGCGATGGATTCAGAGGGGGGTGAATGAATCTCCCCTTTAAAAAATTACTCCCAATTAAAATCTGTAACAGAACAATGATGCGGAATTAACACAAATAGGTGCTTTGTATGACACAGGTGCTCTCTTCGAATGAAAAGGGAAGATCAGATAAACTGAACTTCTGATCTACTCTATATGCGCTGGTGTGCAGACCCAATTCCAATCAAATATGTGGTGTGCGACTAAACCACTCACTAGATGAAAGAACACATCGAACCTAAGCATGCATCTAGCGAAACACAATAGACAATCAAACCACTGCACAGAAGATTTTCAAGGTGGTTCGGTCCTCCAGACCTAAGTCCACCCCACACTCCAACTAGAGTGTGGATTCCGCTGATACATAGCTTAAACCGCTTGTCTACAACCAGCTGACTAACAGGTTGACCACTGGGCATTACAGCTTTGCCAACCGCTCAGGACTATAGCTTAACCCGTCCAGAGGAATTCTCCTCTACTCGCTGAGCAACACAGCTTGCTGTCCGAGGTATCCACCTCGCCCGCTGAGCAACACAGCTTGCTGACCAGAGGAATCCTCCTCCGCAACCGCTGAGCAATACAGCTTAGCTCTGCTGACTAACAGCTTGAAACAAAGGTAAAAAAGAAAAACAACATATGGAAGGAACACAGCAACAGAAAGCTATAGACGATAGAACACAAAGTGGCTCTCAAAGAGCTAACTGGCCTAGATTTGATCCACGGTCCAGTAGGGACAGATCTTTAGATGAAGCTTCTCTTCTTCTCCCCTAATTCTCTATATCTCTCTCTATCTTTCTTCTTCTTCTTCGTTTCTTTTCTTCTCTGCTACTCTCTCTTCTTCTCTTTTTCTCTTCTTCTAGATCGTGCAGGCTCTCTCTCTATCTTCTTCTCTTTCAGATAAGTTCCCATGCTTCGATCACTCTGCTCACGATGGCCCTGCTCCTCTGGAAGAAGCTTCTTATTTATAGAGCATTGAATAGATAGGGTGTGTGCTCTCCACGATTCCCGCCCAAGAGCCTAGACCACGTGGCAGCATTTTAGCTCACTGCATTACACGTGTCACGATCCTGAGCCATCTCCATTCTTGGATCACGTGCCCTTATTAAGCTCCTCGAGCAGCAGCCCTGCCAGATTAGGCTTGTTATCAGTGTGAATTAATCTGAAAGGAAAGAAAGGATGCATCGAGTAAGTTTGATATTTGAACTGAGCATGTACAGACTTTATAGCGTGTAATGCAGTATGCATATAATAAAGTATGCACATTGATGATGAATGCACGGGCATGCCATCAACGAGTGTACAGACTTTGTGCGCAATGTACAACCAATGTGCAGACTTGCTATGCCTAGAGTTTAAGCATGAATGCATAATGCACAAACTATGCGTGTGCATGTGTGGACTTTGAGTGCATGTCACTGCCTTACGTATGTATGCAACAGAATGTATAGACTTTGAATGCCGAGTGAAGAATGTACAGACTTTGTCTTGAAAGATGCACAAATGCATATAGGAAAGTATGCACATTGAAGAGAAATGCTCAGGCATGCTATCAAGGAGTGTACATACTTTGCATGCATGCGACAAATTGATGTACAGACTTTGCTAAAATGATACATGGACATATCAGCAGAGAATGTGCAGACTTTGTATAGACATGAAACAACCGAATGCACTGACTATGCCTATGCATTGAGCAAACAAATGCACTGACTATGTATATGTGTAAAGGACAACGATGCAAAAGGATGCACTGACTATGTTCAGGAATGTATAGACTCGCTAAGTCACCATGTGCATACTTAGTGTATGTGCGAGAAAAATCAATGCATAGACTATGTATATGCATGAAGACCACTGGCTGAACTGACTTGGTCGAATGAAACAATGGAGGTTGTACAGACTAGCCAATAAAGAATGTACAGACTTGAGTTGATGTAGTCTAGGCAAACTCTGTACAGACTTTAACCCTTGAACTGGCATGTACTAACTTATGGTCACATGAAACATAGTTATGAAATGCACAGGCCTAGACTGTTAACCCTGCACTGATGTTGTATGCATAATGAACATGCATCAACTTTGAAATAAAGCGACTGACGAATGCATCGATGCAGTGTGTGCTTATGGCAGATATTGAACCGATGCAATGTATGCAGGAGAACTAACAGTGCAGTCTATTTACCAGATCATGCATCGACTATATGACCTGCAACAACAGTTAATGTACCGATGCAAACTACACTTGTTATGCAGGAACTAGAGTTGCACCAATGCAGAGACAGATAATGCAATGAGATGAATGTGCCCACTCTCAAATCAATCAATCAATCATGCTCATAGTGCTTACTGACATCAAAACAATTCATACTCATAGTGCTTGCTGACATCAAAACCATAGGGGCACAACAATACAAAACATGAATAGGAACTTGAAACACAATAAGGCACAATTTAGAAAAACTCCTGATTTGGCTCCCCCTGAATGTATGCTGATTGATCTTTGAATGATGCTTACTTCTTCAGTTCATTGGAAGTTGATGGCTTCAGATGGACCTTGAATCTTTAACTCCTGGATGAAGAGTTGATTCACGGATCACTATTCACAGCTACAGTAACCGTTCCTTCTTCCTTGGACAACTTCCTTAATCTCCTTGATCCTTGCTTGCTTTTTCTCTTCCATTGAGATTGCTGGCTTCAGATGGAGCTTGAATACCTCAGATGGATGAAGAGGTTGCTGGATGAAGTACTGTTCATGGAGGGTTGTAGCAGCCTTCTTCTTCCTTTGATAGCCTTCCCCTTTGTTCTCCCTTGAAGCCCTCTTGGATGGTTAAGGTTTATGACTCCAAATGAGAGTTTTATAGCCCCTTGAATGGTCCTAGACAAGCCTTAGACCAGATCCATGAAATCATCCTTGATTGGGGGCAGTGGGATTAAAGAAATGGGTGAAAGATTCCTCTCCACGAGCTTGAAATCAAAGTCAACAAAAGGGGGCTCGGGACTGGCGGTCGACGGGAAGGCATGGGGCGGTCGACCGGAACCTGCTGCAGCCAAAACTTTTTGTCACTGGGAAAACGGTCGACCGGAAGCCCAAGGGCGGTCGACCGCTACCTGCAGAAATTGGAGTTTTTAGGCTCTGGCAAATCTGGTTGACCGGCCCTATGGTCTTGGTCGATCGGAATGATCCATACCTATAAAAATGAAGTGTTAGGCCATAGAAACATATCCATGAGTCAAGATATTCGTGTCCTCATCTATTCCATGCATTTTGGGTTTGGATTCAACTTGGTTTATACATTAGAAATGTCTAAACTATTTGAGCATTTATAAATTTTGTTCCGGGGGCTCCGCCCCTGGAAACCCCCGCAAAGGGCGCTGCCCCCGCGACCTGACTGGGCAGGTCGATCCCCGTGACCTGACCGCGCAGGTCGATCCGCGGGCGAGGGCGCACGATGGCCAGAAGGGTTTCATGTTTTAATGTGCATGAATGAGGTGTATGAAGGAGAGGTATATGAGATACACATGGTGAGATCGATGCTAAGACAAGATAAGAGTCTCACCAATTGTTCTTGACAGTAAATGACATATACCACATGTTTTGGATTGTAGAGGAGCAGGGTGCTTATCCACACGCTTGGTTCACCAGGTGACTACCATGTGTTTGATCCTGCAAGCAAAATAGTCAAGGTTAATACCATGCTTGTTCCCGTTGAAGAGATTATGAAACCTCTTGCCTCTTGTAAAACCAACATATGTAAACCAAGGATCAAGACCATGTAACCGTTCCCATTTGCCATCTCAACCATACATAGATAACAAGAGCATGAGCAATCAACCACAAGTTTAGTTATCACCACTTAATCACACATTAAGTTTAGTTATCATCAAAACCATAACTTAACAATCACAACAATCATCAAAATCATAACTCAACACTTCTTTCCTTAAGAATTTTCTGAACTTCTTTGTTATCAGGGAAAATTCATCTGGGTCTATTTCAGAGCTAGATGACTTGCATTCCTTAGAAGATTCAGAGCTGTCCAAATTAGCCTTCAGTCCCAATGGCTTCTTCTTTTGCTCTTCTTCTTCTGTTCTTTGCAAATTAAGCTCATAAGTCATAAGAGAACCTATCAATTCATCAACAGTCAAGATAGATAAATCTTTGGAGTCCTCTATGACTGTAGCTTTAGTATGCCATGTAGGGGTTAATGACTAAGGACTTTTCTTGGAAGTTCTTGCTCTGAATAACTTTTCCCTGGGCTTTTCAAACTATTTATCAGCTAAGATAGCCTGGCATACATGTCTAAAATAGATTCACGTGGTTTCATTTTGAATAGTTCATATTTTGAAACTAACATATTTGCTTTTGTTTCTCTCACCTGTGATGTGCCTTCATAAATTACCTCAAGTCTATCCCACATCTCTTTCGCACTGGCGCATGATGAAACTCTGGAAAATTCTGTAGGGTGGAGTGCGCACTGCATCATATTCATTGCTCCCCAATTCAGATTGGACTTCCTGATCTGCTCTCTTGTCCATGTGTCTTCATCACCAGGAAGCTCAAACAGGCCTTTGCTCACCACTCACCAGATTTCATGATCTTGTGCTCGGAGGAAAACCTACATTCAATTTTTCCAATAATAATAGTCAGAACCATCAAAGTAAGGTGATCTGGTCACTGAGTGACCTTCAACAACATATCCCCAGGTAGCCATTCCACTATAGAGCTCTTGGTCGTTGGACCAATTGAATTGAGCACCCGCTCTGATACCAAGTGTTGTGTAGGTGGAACGGCGGTCTAGAGGGGGGTGAATAGATCCGCCCCCAAATACAAAAACTATTACAAGCTTATATGAACAATTTAAACTATGCGGCTTATGCGGAAATTATAGAGAATACTCTATGCATAACATAGATGGTCCAAGGCATGCATCTAGCTGAAGTCACAAGCGAATGCAAACAATCACACTCAAAGGAGACGGGGATTTTTAGGTGGTTCGACCAGACACCCAGTCTGCCTACGTCCACCCCTCACCAAACCCGGTGAGGCTTCCTTCCGTTGACTCACAACTTGAAAACTCCGCTGACTCACAGCTTGAACAATCCCATATCTGGGCACCCCAGCTCGATCTGAACACTCTGTTGATTCCACAACTTAACCCCAGATGAGAGCTCCACAGCTCGATCTGACAACTCCGCTGACGAACAGCTTTATTAACAGAACAGAAAAAAGAAACTACAGAAATATTGAATGAAAGTAGAAACATAGATCGAGTGTAGAATTCTCCTGATGGCCGGATGACTCGATCTGTAGATGGAGTTTGCCTGGCTTCTAGAGAACTCCTCCAGATCTGTATCTGCAGCTCCTACGATCTGGATCTCTCTCATTTCTTCTTCCTGGAGAGTAACTTCACCTCAATTTGGTGAAGTATCTGCAGCTGCTTCTTCTCTGATTCTAGACCTCAGTTGATATGGTGATGCTGCTGCTGCTCTTTTGATGCTGCTACTCTTCTGTTGTTGCTGCTCTTCCATTTGCAGAAGCCATGCTGCAACTCTGGATCTATTGGCACTACTCTTGTTTTCTTCCTCTCCTTCTTCTCCTTGATCTGGATCGCACATGCCCTATCTCTCTCCTCCTTCCCACGAGATGTAGAGAGTTCTTTTCCAGTAGCCACACATCTTTTTACTTTGCTACCCCCTTCTATATGTTACTGCTTGCCTTTTTCTTATATATCTTCCCTCCTGCGCATGAAGCTTTTTCACCTGTCTTCTCTTGGGCCTTCCCAGCATGGATTTCAATTTTTGAAATGCTTCTTAAATATCTGCTAATCTGGTTAGAGCAACAGCTGGGAAACTCCTATTTTTCTGTAAGAAGATTGAAGAACAAGTCTTCTCCATTGGGTGCAACAGAATCTGTTAGAAGCCCACATTTTTGGCACACCTACACCCTCTTTGTGCATGCCATAATGGATCCACAACTTGGGTATCAGATCTTGCAACAAACGGGTCCATTTTAGGGTTCACATAACTAATTCTCCATGAAAGTCGACTTCTAGATGCTCCAAAGTCGACTTCTGAGAAACCCCAGAGAACCCTGTTCTGCCTGTCAGGCGGAAGTTGACTTTCGCATCAGTGAGAGTCAACTTCTGCGCCTATCCAGAACCGGGTGGTTCTGGCCTGTGTGCAGAAGTCGACTTTCATTGACTCAAAAGTTGACTTCTGCACCATAGGTGCAGAAAGCCTTGTTCTTTTCTAACATTTGATTACTTCCTTCTCTTTCTTGAGTTGCTTTGACCTATCCACATCCATGATTAAGAACTTTTGTATATTTTTGATTAAAATTAACATCTCACTCAATGTCTTATAGTTTGGACATCATCAAAACCAAAGATGTACAACAAAGTGCATATCTTGACTTGTGGGCTTCTTCCATAATTAACTTCTTTGTTTCAGTATGGTCAGGTACACAAATCGACCCCAGAATAGTAATCTTCCATCGGTCGTGACAGAAAAATCTGGCTGTTGATCAATATTGGCTTTGATCTCAACCAGTGTAGGGTCATTTTCTTGCAATTTTACTAGATCTTCTATCAAGGTAGTTTGCGACCAGATGTTGGTGATAATACACTTTTCATTTTTCAAGTCGATATCCAGATTCAATTTAGCAAAGTCTTTTACAAGGTCAGTCATACCTTTCTGCAGGCTAGATAGAATCGCCATTGGTTTTCTACTGAGTGCATCTACTACAGCATTTGCCTTCCCCGAGTGGTATTGAATAGAAAAGTTGAAGTCCTTAAGATATTCCTGCCATCTCCTTTGCTTCATGTTTAACTCCTTTTGGGAGAAGAGATACTTTAGACTTTTATGATCTGAAAATACTGTGAATTTCTCTACATAAAGGTAATGTCACCATATATTCAAGGTGAAGATAAAAGCTGCTAACTCCAGGTCATGTACTAGATAATTCTCTTCGTGCCACTTCAATTGCCTCGAAGCGTAACAAATAACCTTACCATGCTGCATTAAGACACAACCAAGGCCAACGCCTGATGCGTCAGTATAGACTTCAAAACCATCACCTTCAACGGGCAGTGCTAATACAGGTACAATAGTAAGATATTCTTTGAGAGTAAAGAAACTCTCTTCACAATCCGCTGACTATATAAAAGGATTTTACTTTCTTGTAAGCCTGGTCATAGGAACGGCAATCTTTGAGAAATCCTTTATGAATCGCCGGTAGTAGTCAGCCAAACCAAAAAAACTCCTGACTTCAGATACAGTCATCAGTCGGCTCCAATTCTTGACAACTTCTACCTTAGAAGGATCCACAACGATACCTTCCTTGGAAATAATATGGTCAAGGAATGAGACCTCCTTTAGCCAAAATTCACATTTGTTGAGCTTCGCATAGAGTTGGTGCTCTCTTAATATTTGCAAAGTTATTCTTAAATGATATTCATGTTCTTCCCGAGTCTTGGAATATATGAGAATGTCATCTATGAAGACGACCACAAATCGGTCCAAATAAGGCCTGAAGACATTGTTCATGAGTTGCATAAAAGTTGCAGGGGTGTTGGTTAACCCAAACGGCATAACCACGAACTCATAGCGCTCGTATCTGCTACGAAAAGCAGTCTTGTGAATGTCTTCATCTCTAATCCAAAGCTAATGGTAACTAGACCTGAGGTCTATTTTTAAGAAGTATTCTGCACCAGAAATCTGATCGAACAATTCATCAATACACGACAATAGATATTTTTTATTGATGGTGAGTTGATTTAACTGCCGATAGTTGATGTATAACCTGAGAGATCCATCCTTCTTTCTGACAAATAGGACCGGCGCACCCCAAGGGGACGTGCTTGGTCAAATAAAGCCTTTCTCCAACAACTCCTGAAGTTGCTTCTTCAACTCCTTAAGTTCTGTGGGGGACATCCTGTAAGGAGCTTTTGAAACATGTGCTGCTCTAGGGATAAGTTCAATGGAGAAGTTCACTTCCCTTACGGGTGGTAAACCAGGTAATTCGGAAGGGAAGACGTCGAGAAAGTCTCTTACAATTGGGATTTCTTCAAGAATAATTTCCTTAGACTCAGTGATGATTACAGAAGCAAGGAAAGCTTCACAACCTTGCAAAATAAGTTTGCAGGTGTGAAGAGAAGAAATGAGGATGAGATGCTTTCTATATTTGATGCCAAGGAAAGAGAATCTTGGAAGATCCGGTTTATGGAAAGAAATTCTCCTATTGCGACAATTAATGTTGGCATAGTGTTCACATAGCCAATCTACACCTAAGATGGTGTCGTACCCTTCCATGTCAAGGCATATGAGATTTGCAGGGAGATTATGGCCTTGTATAGTTACCGCACTATTAGGGTAGTGGATTTTGAGTTCAATTCCGAAACCTAAGGGTGTAGTAATTGCAAGGTCCGAAGGTAAAGGAACATGTGGAACTGGTAAAGCTTTAGCAAAAATAGTAGATATAAAAGAATGAGAAGCACCAATATCGAATAATACAAAAGCAGGATATGAATAAATTTGGATAGTACCTTCCATTAGACCATCATCCTTTGACATTTCATCGTCCATCACAGCATTTAATCGAGCTTGCCGCCTGCGTCCACCATCATTTTTAGAAGGTTGATCTTTTATAAGGGGGTAATCGAGCATGTGATGGTCCCGGCTTCCACATTGGAGACAAGTACCAAGGCGCTTCCAACATTCTTTAGCTGAATGACCGAACTTCTCACAAAAGGTGCAAGCCATCATGACTTGCTTCTCCTCCTCTTTAACTTTCTTGTTCTTGTTCTTGTTCTTGTTGTTGTCGTTCCTATTACGGGACCTCTTCCTATTGTCACGGGATTTGTAGGACCCCATGATGCTAAATTTCTCTTCTTTCCTTCCTCTTTTCTCATACTTGCGGCTTGATTCTTCACCTTTGCCCTTGTACTTCTCGACCTTCTCAAGGGTCCTTTCACATAAATGAGCTCGATGGACCATCTCCGTGTAGGTCTGGATATTCAGAGGGCCAAGTTGTTTAACAAAAATCGGCCTCAAGCCGTCCATAAAGGGATTGGCTTTGAGGTGCTCCGTACTGACAAGATGCGGAGCATACGGTGCTAGCCTTGAGAATTGAAGTTCATATTCCGCTACGGACATCATACCTTGCCTAAGAGAGGCAAATTCCGTAGCCTTCCTTTCCTGGACATGCTCTGAGAAACACTTCTCTCGAAAGAGTTCAAGAAACTCCTCCCAAGTAATTTGTGCATTGTGAAGATGGGCCGAGGTGACTTTCTACCACGTACGGACATCTTTATTGAGTTGGAAAGTGGCAAGTATGACCTTCTCCTAGTCCGCACATTGCATAACGTTAAAGATACGATCCATTTCATCGGTCCAATTTTCTGCTTCATCTGGGTTAGATGAACCCGAAAATCGTGGAGGGTTCATACTCCTGAAATTATGATGAAGATCTCCGGTGCCAGCTCGCGCGCCAGCTTGTGCCACAGTCTATAGGGCCTGGGTAAGACCCGCAACTATTTGTTGCATAGCTTCCCAGTTTGCTCGGTTGTCAGCCATTTGGAGAGTAGTGTTCCTGAGAAAATAACAATTTATCATTTCCTTGGGAATTTATGGGGTTAACCTAGAGATAAATTCTTACTAGAAATCTAGCTTAACCATAACTCGGACTCTACCCAATCCCGCATGGGTTCGAAATTGCTTCCAAGTTTATAGGTATGGGTCCTTAAGCCTTGGACTTAACCTATGACTTGACATTTTTCCTAGGACTTACTTAAGCATAGGCTCTGATACCAACTTAACTATCACGCCCCGAGATATGCAGCGGAATTAAGTCGGGAACGTGAACAGTCGATAAATAAAGCCTCTCGCTAGCCAGACAATCAGAGCGCTAAACAGATCCCCATAGAAGAATGAATGCACAATATGATATACTCAAAACTTAAACTTTATTGAATAATAATGGTCAAAGGTTACAATGACACTAGACTCTCTTTGACATACTAATTCACTAGACTCAATAAAAGGAAAATTACATAGCATGATCAACTTCACCGCCTATTACAATGAAGGCAACTAAATTACAATACGACTCATGACACTTGTAACATTCTAGGGCTTATCTTTAACTTTACTCGCTCTCGGACCTATCACTTGAATAGTCCGATTCTGACCCACTAGATCTATAACGCCCCGAGATCCGATCCCCAAATTATGGGTATTATTTTTTTCTTCCATCGGACCTCGAGACATTACATCGCACGTATCGCGGAAGCACAATATATAACATGCCTACATTCGCATCAGAGAGAGAGAGAGAGAGAAACCACAATTACATGAAATATAAATAACAGCTCAACCATTCATAATTTCCAAAGAAGAGTCCATGTCCATTGATCCAAAATAAACATGAGTCCTCATAGGCTCACCACCCCATAACCTTACATATAAGAGAGACATTCATCCATAGCATACCCAGACGAACTAAGCACTACTCCTCAGCTGCAGCCTCCTCCTCAACCTCCTGCTCTATGTCTCCTGAAAACATTTGTCACAAAGGGGTGAGTGTGACACTCAGTAGGCAACCTAAACAAATCGGGGTTAACACGCATCTATATAACCAAATTATATACATAATTCAGATGTAAGTAATAGCATAACCCATTCATTATCATCTACATTAAAATAACTCACATGAGAAAAATACATGTTCTTTAACTAACATATAAGGTACCCATGCATGCGTTAAAACCACGGTGAATGTGTAGTTTACATGTTATCGCCTTTTCACATATTCACTTTTTACCATTTTCCCATTTTCACAATTCTATTATTTTTGGAAACAAACAGCTACCATAACACAGGTGGCCCCCCACACACAAACGAACGAACGAACGAAAGAGTACTGCGCAGACCCGAGAGCGAACTCCCACCTAGACTCATGTGGCCCACACAGTTCTACCGTTCCACAGAACAATCGGCCGAATCAATAGGATTTTTGACCAGGGCGTTACGTATTGCCGTCCCCTGGGATCTTTTACTTCCGCAACGTTACGTATCGCCGTCCCGCAGAAAGGGTCGCCCCACAAAGGGACCGAAGTCCTATCTCACAGAATGCTGTTGTTCCCACTCATAACATTCACATCGTATTCGCATTCATACTCATTTTACAAATACTAGTATGATACTTTATCATAACATGCATGCTTCTAATAGTTTAAGTGGGCTAAACATACTTATATGCTGACTGGTGCGGAATAGTGCATGATCAGGTTACTGTATAAAAGAACAGGTTTATCCTTATAGGCTACACATGCACAGAAAATGATTTATATCGGAAAGTACATAATTTTTGCGAGCATGCAATTTTTACTGTGGGTTACTAACTTAGCCTTCTACCATTTTCCAATTTCTTAGATTTTTCTGAATTAATATAACCTCCCAAAACTCTCTTTTACCACATTTCTAGAAATTGGGGACAATGCCCCAGGGTGTCGACCTGTTCAAAGGAAGTGTCGACCTGTCCACCCTACACATACCTAGAAAATGAACCATAACTACAAGTGCAGAATTTATGTGAGTATGAAATTTTTACTGTGGGTTACCAACTTACCCTTATACCATTTTCTAATTTTTCAGATTTTTTCTAAATTAATTTGACCACTCAAAACTCTCTTTTTCCATATTTTTGGAAATTGGGGACATGGTTCTCAGGGTGTCGACACATCATGAGAAGTGTCGACACATCCGTGGGAAGTGTCAGCACATCCATGGGCAGTGTCAGCATATCCGATAGTTTCTAAAGAGAAAGTGTCGACACATCCAGGGTAAGTATCGACACATTCAGGGGAAGTGTCAGCACGTCCAGGGGAAGTGTCAGCACATCCGACAGTTTCTGAAGGGGAAGTGTCGACACATCCAGAGTAAGTGTCGACACATTCAGGGGCAGTGTCAGCACGTCCATGGGCAGTGTCAGCACATTCATGGGATGTGTCAGCACATTCATGGGAATGTGTCGACACATTCGTGGGCAGTCTCGACACCACCCAATATTTTAAGTTAAAATTTTGAGAAACCTCTCAAAACATATAACTTGATGGAAAACCCAGTACATAGACATGGTAGTCAATCCCACATGCCCTTAATCCCTCGTTGGCATATAGAAACTACTTTAAAATCATTTTAATGCATCATTGACCCCTAAGATTTGAGGATAGGTGCCTACCTTCGAAATGATAAACCGACGATCCGGGGATGATATCCACACCCCAGATCCTCAAAAGCTTTTCCCCCCTTCGAGCCAAGGGCGCTACAAGATCGTCCTCCATGCGTCGGATCAACCACCCACACACCGGATGGTCCGCACACGAAGAGACAAGGTTCCTCACTCTCTTCTTACTCAAGAAAGCTAGAAGGTGGTGGAGGGTTGATGGAAATGGTTTGCTAAAGGCTTGACACCCGTAAAACCCACCTCCTTATATAGTTTTTAGGCTTCCCAAGGGTTTATCCACGTCCCTCAAGGCTCTAACAAGCTCCAAGGTCGTTGGTTTTGAAGAGGAGTTAATGCTTAGCACCTCTTCGGGTTTGAACAGGTGTGACCTTTCGACCTCCTGTCATAAACTCTGTTGGACGCACACTTATGCTGGGAATTAAGTTAGGATGTCTTCATATGAAATGAAGAGGACTTTCATATCTAACTCTGGGTTGTAATTGCATTGAATTTTGTTATTCCAAGCCCGAGTTATAATTTTTCAAATATTAACGTTTATTTTCCCCTGTTTCAGTCGCGACCCTTCGTCTACTCAGTCATAAATGTGCGTGGACGTGCTCTTCCGTCAAGATTCAGGCTGGGACGTCTTCAGATGAAATCAAGAGGACTTCGTGGTCTAAATTTGGGTCATAGTTTCATCAAATTTCAGTATCCCTATCACGAGTTATGATTTTCACAATATTAACATTTATTTTCCCTCGTTCCAGCCGTGACCTTTCAGTATCCTGAGGTAATTCAAGTATAACTATAGTGTCCAGGCAGAATTTGGCCTTGACCTCAGCAGAGAAGTTGTAGCTAACACCCCATTCAAAATTATGGCCTTAGTTTCGGGTCATTTCATCAACCACAGACGAAGTTATGAATTTTTCCATTAATTACATTCGAATTCTCCTAACAGTCACACCTCTCTATGACAGCTGATAGCAAAAGGCTCAGAACCTTGGGTTTTGATGCGAATTGGGTTTCCACCTCAACAAAAGAGTTTGGGTCAAGGGCCCAATATTTCTAATGGGCTAAGTTTCATCTCATTTGGTTGACTGTGGCCCAAGATATCCCTATTTTAATGGGTGGCCATTTTTCTGTAACTGTTTCGACCTATTTTCATAAACTCCCTCTTAACTCCTATTAGGCCTACTTTTTAGAAGTGATACTCTGCATCAAAGTTGTTCCTTACCCAATGGCAATTGTGTGAGCTTTGGTTTCACCTAATTCTGACCTCCCTACATTAAGTTACGAATTTCCTAAGGATCCTTCAATAATATGTCTAGATTTCCAGCTCCTTGAGTTCATGGGCCCGAATTGTTCTCAATTGGGCTAGTGCCCAAATTGGTGGTCATAACATCCTCTCCCCCTTAAAATAAATTTCGTCCTCGAAATTGACTTGAGAATATATATATATATATATATTCACCGAACAGTTGAGGGTATTCCTGGCACATTTTACCCTCCGGCTCCCAAGTTACTTCCTCGAAATGAGAATTCCTCTATAAAACCTTCACCAGCCAGATGGTTTTATTCCTCAGTACCTATTCTTTCCAGTCTATGATCTCGTTGGGCTGCTCCACATAAGATAGATCTGCTCGACCCTCCAAGGGCTTGTACTCTATAACATGTGGGGCATCCGGGACATGGTTCCTAGGCATAGAGACGTGAAAGATCGGATGCACATGCGACAGGGCAGGAATAAGTGCAAGTCGATAAACCACCTGGCCAGCCTTTTGCAAAATCTGGAAAAGCCCGATATATCTAGAACCAAGCTTGCCCTTCTCCCTGAATCGTAAGACTCCCATGGGAGAGACACCTTTAGGAGCACATGGTCCCCCTTCAATTTTTCTTAAACATATGAACTGAAATGACTGAGCTTTACAAAGCCGGTAACTCCATGTTAAAGCCTACCCACCCAACAATCTGAAAAATGAGGCAACGGTTTCATACTGCATGCAACTCAAGACTTCAAAACTAACTTGGTGAGACACAGGGTAACCCACTGATGCAATTGGTGGGGAAGCTAGACTGTCGGTCAATGCTGAATGGACATTATCTTTCATGGCAAAACTATCACTATGAACCATATCAGAACCCCCTTCCAAACTTTGATAAGTATTTTACAGCTAGTTGAGGAGCAAGGTCATCAGTTTAACGTATGCACATGAGCATTTTGCCTAGAATCCATGGTATCAACATAATGAGATATCTTAATAGGCATTAAATATGTCAGGGGCGAAAAGAGTATGACCCTAGATATCAATTTCTTGAAGTTTAGAGCTGGCACATATCTTAACTAGACCTTGATGGTATCCTGGACAGCCCGCTTTTCCACAACTAAAATGGTTTAAGCTTGCTTGTCTTATTTCCTAATTCAGACATTAATGATCAGTTGACCTTCTTCTGTTCTGGAAAGGAAGCTTGCACGTGTAACGCACAAGCGGTGTTTTCAAGGATCATTGATTATCACCTTACTTAAAATAATTGTAACCTACAACATATGCCACACAGTGTATGCTTTTAGGGTTCTTATCAGTTACATTCGAAGGTTCAGCTTGTTATGCGACTCGCAAACTAAAATGGGTCATTGCTCCGTACCTTCAATCACGGTAGGGGTATTGTCTGCCTCCTCTTGCATTAGCATATAAACTCACCCTCTGTACCGAATCCTCTCCCGCGATGGTACTGGCTCTTGCCGAGTCTTCTTAGGACAGTTTCTCGCAATATGTCCAGCCCAGCCGCATCCATAGCACTTGCCCTTTGCCTTCCAGCATTTTTGTTCCGGATTGTTGCACCCATGGACACACAATCGGACCCCCGGTCCGCCCCTTGGTACCGGCTCCTGACGTGCCACCTTTTCCATGCCCTGCCTCCCTTTGGCCCGTCTAGGCCTCTTGCCCATCATCTTCTGCTCCTTAGTGAACCTATACAAAGGTATTTATTAGAACCTAACTTAATATGTCCCTAAAATCCTTATGGTTTCAATTATTACCTATGAGGGTTTGTCTGTTTGAAATGGGTTCTAAATATACTCTACCCCTTTTCACTCTAGCCTACCTCTTCTTCTACTATTTGGATAATTGGAATGGTTGTAACCATGGTTTTCTCTCGTGCTCTGATACCACTTTGTAACGCCTCGAGATCCGATCCCCAATATAGGTATTATTTTTTTTCTTCCATCGGACCTCGAGACATTACATCGCACATATCGTGGAAGCACAATATATAACATGCCTACATTCGCATCAGAGAGAGAGAGAGAGAGAGAGAGAGAGAGAAACCACAATTACATGAAATGTAAATAACATCTCAACCATTCATAATTTCCAAAGAAAAGTACATGTCCATTGTTCCAAAATAAACATGAGTCCTCATAGGCTCACCACCCCATAACCTTACATATAAGAGAGACATTCATCCATAGCATACCCAGACGAACTAAGCACTAGCACTACTCCTCAGTTGCAGCCTCCTCCTCAACATCCTGCTCTATGTCTCCTGAAAATATTTGTCACAAAGGGGTGAGTGTGACGCTCAGTAGGCAACCTAAACAAACCGGGGTTAACACGCATCTATATAACCAAATTATATACATAATTCAGATGTAAGTAATAGCATAACCCATTCATTATCATCTACATTAAAATAACTCACATGAGGAAAATACATGCTCTTTAACTAACATATAAGGTACCCATGCATGCGTTAAAACCACGGTGAATGAGTAATTTACCTGTTATCGCCTTTTCACATATTCACTTTTTCCCATTTTCACATTTTCACAATTCTGTTATTTTTGGAAACAAACAGCTACCATAACACATGTGGCCCCACACACACAAACGAACGAATGAACGAACGAACGAAAGAGTACTGCGCACGAGAGCGAACTCCCACCTAGACTCATGTGGCCCACACAGTTCTGCCGTTCCACAGAACAATCGACCGAATCAATAGGATTTTTGACCAGGGCGTTACGTATCGCCGTCCCCTGGGATCTTTTACTTCCGCGACGTTACGTATCGCCGTCCCGCAGAAAGGGCCGCCCCACAAAGGGACCGAAGTCCTATCTTACATAATGCTGTTGTCCCCACTCATAACATTCACATCGTATTCGCATTCATACTCATTTTACAAATACTAGTATGATACTTTATTATAACATGCATGCTTCTAATAGTTTAAGTGAGCTAAACATACTTATATGCTGACTGGTGCGGAACAGTGCATGATCAGGTTACTGTATAAAAAGAACAGGTTTATCCTTATAGGCTACACATGCATAGAAAATGATTTATATCGGAAAGTACAGAATTTCTGTGAGCATGAAATTTTTGTTGTGGGTTACTAACTTAGCCTTCTACCATTTTCTAATTTCTTAGATTTTTCTGAATTAATATAACCTCCCAAAACTCTCTTTTACCACATTTCTGGAAATTGGGGATAGTGCCCCAGGGTGTCGACCTGTTCAAAGGAAGTGTCGACCTGTCCACCCTACACATGCCTAGAAAATGAACCATAACTATAAGTGCAGAATTTATGTGAGCATGAAATTTTTACTGTGGGTTACCAACTTCCCCTTCTACCATTTTTTAATTTTTCAGATTTTTTCTAAATTAATTTGCCCACTCAAAACTCTCTTTTCCCACGTTTCTGGAAATTGGGGACAAGGTTCTCAGGGTGTCGACACATCCATGGGAAGTGCCAGCACATCCAGGGGCAATGTCAGCACATCCGACAGTTTCTAAAGAGGAAGTGTCGACACATCCAGGATAAGTGTCGACACATTCAGGGGAAGTGTCAGCACGTCCAGGGGAAGTGTCAGCACATCCGGCAGTTTCTGAAGGGGAAGTGTCGAGACATCCAGGGTAAGTGTTGACACATTCAGGGGAAGTGTCAGCACGTCCATGGACAGTGTTAGTGTTGTGCCCCTATGGTCACTTGAGTTCATATGGTCACTTGGGTCATTCGACATCATTCTATGGTCATATGAGTTCTAATGTATTCTTAGTTTTGATAATGGCTAAACACTATTAGTCATTGATGTTTTTCACCTTCATGTGATTGACATACGTGATGTTTTTATTCATGACAGGTGCGCCAATGAATGGACAAGGAATCAAGTGGAAATGGTGAACGTGAACGCTGAATGTTGCGCCCTCGCACGCGGATCGACCTGCGCGGTCAGGTTGCAGGGATCGACCTCCCCGGTCAGGTCGCAGGGGTCAAGGGGGCAGCACCCCTTGCGGGGGTTTCCGGGGGCGGAGCCCCCGGAACAAAATTTGATTGAAGACTCAATAATAAAATCTTCAAGACAGTAAAGGAAGATGCCACGGACATGACCGGGCTGCTAAAGAAGTTGAACGACGGAGCTGACGCGGATAACGGACCAACCCGGGATGGGCCGGGTTCTGCCCAGCTGGCGGTCGACCGCCAGCACAGGGGCAGTCGACCGCCCCAACCAGGGATCCCAAGTCTGCACGTCTTTCAGTGGCGGTCGACCGCCAGCCAGTGGCGGTCGATCGGATTTCCCAGGGATCACCCGTTTGCAGGTGTTTCAGTGGCGGTCGACCGCCAGGAGCCTTAGGTCGACCGCCAGCCCCGATGCAGCCTTGTTTGACTTCGAAATCAACCTCGTGGCTAGCCCCTTTCCATGGATTTGTTTAATCAAACCTTACCTAATCTTCCATGATTTGTGGATCTGGTCTAGGGGGCATCTATGGACCATTCAAGGGTTATAAAACTAACACATGAGGGGTTAGAAACCCTAATGCTTCAAGGGGCTTCTTGTGAGATCTAGGGTGGCTGCAAGAGAGCTTGGAGACGAGTTACTGTTCACGTGAACAGTAGTTCGTGAAGGTGTTCTTCATCCAATCAAAGGGGAATCAAGCTCAAATCAAAGCCAGCAAACCTCAAGGAAGATTACATCAAAGCAAGGCTATCAAAGTGATCCAAGGAAGCTGTTTTGATTCAAGTTCATCAAAGGAAATCATCTTCATCCATTCAAGTTCTTTCCACCTCATTCAAGGTGATATTTCAAGCATTCAAACTCCTAGAAGCTAAAGAAGCAATCAAGATTCAAGGTAGCTTCATCATCTCCTTCATTCATTCAAAGAAGTTCAAAGAGAAGATCAAGAGAGAAGAATTGAAGGAAGAGGTACTGTTCACGTGAACAGTACTCTGTGAAGAACATTCATTCAATCAAGGGTGAATCAAGAAGATTGAGTTGAAGCCAAGAGGAGCCTTGTTGCTGATCAACATTTCATACAAGGGCCAATTCATTTTCACTCACAACTCAATCTCTTGTTTTAGTTCCTTCACATTTGTTTCATTTTCATTATTGTTTAAACATTGAAAGTGTGATTCATCCCTACCGGTGGTTAGTAGGAAGGCAATTGGAGGTTGTTCCAATTTGCGGTTGACATCCCTACCAGGTGGTGAGTAGGAAGGCAATCGGTGGTTTCCGATTTGCGGTTCTGTGCGCTGCACAAGTGAAGCCTCACCGGGTTTTGGTGAGGGGTGGACGTAGGGCTGAGGATTCAGTCCGAACCACCTTAAAATCCTGTCTAGTGTGATTGATTCGTTCTAGGTGCATGCTTAGGATCGAATTGTTATATATCTTACTTATCTTGCTAAGCAAATCATAACGCACTTGGAAGCTAGTTTCTATTCCGCTGCAATTCATTTCAACTAGCTATATAGAGGGCCACATTGCGAAAAGTGGGACTGATCTATTCACCCCTCCCCTCTAGATCCGCTGTCCACTACACAACAAGTGGTATCAGAGCCTAATCTCTCATTATGGGGTCCAACGACCTTGAGGGAAATAGTGGATCAGCGTCCAAGGGTTTTCTACCCGAAGGACATGCTGTGAATAGGCCTCCTTACTTTACTGGAACTAACTATCCTTATTGGAAACATCGCATGCAGGTGTTTATTCGCGCCCAAGACTACGAACTTTGGCGAGTGATCAGCAAAGGTCCGTATGAGCTTACAGATAAAGAGGAGTTGTGGACCAAAGAACAGATAAGGCAATCCACTGTCAACTGGAATGCTAAACACATCATGCAATACTCACTCCATCCAGTAGAATTCTCAAGAGTGGCTACCTGCGCATCTGCAAAATAAATGTGGGATAAGGTAGAGGTAATTTACGAAGGAACCTCTCAGGTACGAGAAACGAAAGCCAACATTTTAGTTTCTGAATATGAAATGTTCCGCATGAAGCCTGATGAGTCAATTCGAGATATGTATGCTCGATTGACTGTGCTTACTAATAGTTTAACTGATTTGGGAAAGAAATACACAGAGCAAGAAATTGTAAGAAAAATTCTCAGATCATTAACTCCAGCATGGCACACGAAGGCTACCGTGGTGGAAGAATCCAGAGATCTTTCCACTACAAAGGTAGATGAACTCATTGGGTCACTAATGACCTATGAGATCAACCTTAAGAGCAAAGAGGTTGAGGCACCAAAGAAAAAGTCTTTAGCTCTTAAAGCAGGACCTAGCCGTCAAAACTCCTCCGATGAAAGTGAGGATTCAGCTAGTGAGCGAGATGAGGATGACGTGGCCATGCTTACACGTAAGTTTGGAAAATTTCTGAGAAAGGAAGGTAAAAGGTTCTTGAGAGGAAGATCTAAGGTGAGAAATGGTTTCAAAACTAATTCTGAAAATTTCAAGAAACCTGACAAAATCATTTGTTACTCTTGCAATAAACCAGGGCATTACAAGACTGATTGTCCTGACAGACTCAAAAAGGCTGACAAATGGAAGGGCAAGAAGAAGAATAAGGCCATGGTGTCCACTTGGAGCGACGAAGAAGAAAGTGATGATGAAACCAGCTCCTCGGACAAGGAAAGAGGAGATCTTTGCCTTATGGCCAAAGGTGACGAAGAAACCGAGGTAACCTCTCCATTTGAAGATTATACTGTTGATGATTGGGAGGAAGCATATATACAACTGATGGAAAAATATAACATGTACAAAAAGTAAAATAAATCATTGAAAAAGAAAATCAATTCTTTTGTGCATGATCATGAAACCAATCATAAGAATGCTATACTTGAGACTGAAATTGAAGATCTTAAGAAAATGATTAAAAATTTGGAGGAAGGAAGAAAAGAAATGGCTGACTTGGAAACTGAAAATGAGGATTTGAGAAATGAAATTGATAGCATGAAGCTCAAAATGCAAAGCTATGAGAAAGATAGTAAATTGAACAATGAAAAGTATGAAGCTGTCAAACAAGTCAACATTCAACTTCTTCAAAATATCGAAAACCTACAAAAAGAGTTGAAGGATAAACAACAATCTTTAGAAAAGTTTGTGGATGGAAGAGAAAACCTAGATGCATTGCTAGGTACTAGAATGAACTTCAACAAGGAAGGGTTAGGTTTTGAACCAACAAATAAAAGGCCAATTGGGCTCAAAACTGTTACATTCATTTCATCTTCCGAAGCCTCCACCTCGAACACAATTCCCACACAAAACCAGCAAAAACAAAAGGAGAAAGGGAAAGAAAAGATTGAAGAGGCAATCACCAAAATCCCCAAGAAGACTGCCGAAAAGCCTAAGAAAGGCCAATCTTCCCAGCAGCATAGGTCAACACATTCTTGGCCTTTACCTGCTCAGCCTTCTAGGTATCACTATAACTGGGGTGCTCCATCACTTAGGCCAACACCACCTCACTTGTGGGGTAATTGTGATTTCTGTGTGCACCAATCCCCTAGGTGGCAAAACAATCATTTTCAATCTAAAACCAGCCAACGGCCTCAATGGTTTAAGAAGCAAGCCTTTTCAAACTTTCACAAAGTTCAACAAAGAACCTCCAAACAGAAAATGAATGTCAAAGTTGAAAAGAAAATTCCTGCATTAAGCAAAGAAAACATGAATGCTAGAAAGGTTTGGATTCCGAAAGAGATGGTATCATGTTTTGAAAACTTGAAGAAGTTGGTGGGACCCAAGTTTTGCTGGGTTCCAAACCCCATTGCTTGATTCTTTGTGCAGGAGTGTCTTGCAGCCATGCATAACAGGTGGTACCTTGATAGCGGCTGTTCAAGATACATGACGGGAGACAAATCAAAATTTTATCTCTTGGAGGAAAAGGAAGGAGGATACGTCACATTTGGAGGAAACAACAAAGGAAAAATCATTGGAACAGGTAATGTAGGTAAGAACCTCTCCAACTCTATTGGAAATGTGTTGTTAGTTGAAGGATTGAAATACAACTTGCTTAGCATAAGTCAATTATGTGATAAAGGTCATAAAGTATTGTTTGACTCTCATGCGTGTAAAATCCTTGAACCAAAATCTGACAAGGTAAAATTTTCTGGTAAAAGAGTTAACAATGTCTACATGATTGACTTAGATGATCCTGCTCATGCAAATCTTTATCTTGCTGCACCAAAATCTGAACTTGCATGGTTATGGCATCGTAGACTAGGACATGCTAGCTACAATGTTCTACATAAATTGTTAAAGCATTCAATGGTGAAAGGTTTGCCTGAATTATCTTTTAAACAAGAAAATAAGTTGTGTGATGCATGTGCCCTTGGTAAACAAACTAGAAAATCCTTCAAGGCTAGATCCTCATATTTGTCTTCGAAACCACTCGAGCTAATTCATATGGACTTGTTTGGTTCAACCAGAACTGCTAGTTTAAGTGGTAGAAAATATGGATATGTCTTGGTGGATGATTACTCTAGGTTCACATGGGTTTTCTTCCTCACACACAAAAATGATACTTTTAATGAGTTTCAGGCACTCTATTTGAAGATAAAGCAGGACGGTGAGTTTAAAATTTCCAACATTCAATCTGATCATGGTGGTGAATTTGAGAATACTGATTTCTATAATCTTTACAGGTCAGAAGGCATTTCACACCGATTCTCTTCACCAAGAACCCCCGAGCAAAATGGGATTGTTGAAAGAAGGAATCGAACACTCATAGAGATGGCGAGGACAATGCTTGCCGAACGGCAACTTCCAAGGAAATTTTGGGCCGAAGCGATAAATACGGCGTGTTACATTATCAACCGGTTAATGGTAAGGTCTCACACCAAAAAGACTCCCTATGAGTTGCTCAAAGGTAAAATGCCCTCTCTGCATCATATGAAAGTTTTTGGATCAAAATGCTTCATTCACAATAATGACAAAAGAGATTTAGATAAATTCGAGCCCAAGAGCGATGAAGGTATATTTCTTGGATATTCTGATAGATCTAGGGCTTATAGAATTTATAACATTAAAAGTCAAACTGTGGAAGAATCACCCCATGTTTCTTTTGATGAATATCATGATTCTAACAATGATAACTCTTGCAGGAAAAATGATGAAGATGGGAAATTCCTAAGCATGAAGGACAAGAGTGATTCTCCACAAGAAGAAATAAAAGAAGACGGTGACCTAGCTGAATCAAGCAATGCAAGGGATCAAGCTCCAAGAGAAGGTAACGATTCTACAAACATTAGAACTCATAAGGATCATCCCTTGGAGAATGTCCTTGACAGCTTGAATGACCCACCTAGAACAAGGTCACATTTTAAAATTGTGGAAGAATTAGATCAACTTGCTCTTGTCTCGCAGCATGAACCCAAAAACATTGATGATGCTTTAAAAGATGAAAACTGGATAAATTCCATGCAAGAAGAGTTAAACCAGTTTGAGAGAAATAAAGTTTGGCATCTTGTTCCTAGACCATCATCACAATCTGTCATAGGCACTAAATGGGTTTTTAGGAATAAATTAAGTGAGGAAGGCAAGATAATCAGAAACAAAGCTAGATTGGTGGCTCAAGGGTATAATCAAGAGTTTGGGGTCGACTTTGATGAATCTTACGCCCCAGTTGCTAGACTCGAAGCCATCAGAATTTTACTTACCTTTGCATGCTCCCTTAGAATAAAGCTTTATCAAATGGATGTTAAAAGTGCTTTCTTGAATGGCTTGATCAAAGAAGAAGTCTATGTTGAGCAGCCCCCTGGCTTTGAGAACTCTAACAATGCAGATTTTGTATACAAGCTAGACAGGGCGCTTTATGGACTTAAGCAAGCACCAAGAGCTTGGTATGAAAGGCTAAGCTCATTCCTCATTGAAAAAGGGTACACACGAGGTAAGGTAGATCAAACACTCTTCACCAAGAAGCAAGGTAAGAACATCTTGATTGTTCAAATTTATGTTGATGATATTGTGTTTGGTTCTACAAAATCTGAAATGTGTGAGGAATTTGCTAACCTCATGACTAGCGAATTTGAGATGAGCCTAATGGGAGAACTTCAATTCTTTCTCGGTTTGCAGGTCAACCAAGGAGACGATGGGTGCTTCATAAGTCAAGCCAAATACATTAAAGAGCTATTGAAAAGATTTGACATGGCAAACAGCAAAATCATTGCAACTCCTATGAGCACCTCAACTTCACTAGATTCGGATGAAAATGGTAAATTGGTGGATGCAAAGGTCTATAGAGGTATGATTGGCTCTTTGCTTTACTTGATTGCATCTCGACCAGATATTCAGTTTAGTGTTTACCTTTGTGCTAGATTTCAAGCTAGTCCTAGAGAATCCCATTTGACTGCCGTCAAACGTATCCTTCGATATCTTGCCGGCACTCAAGATTTGGGATTGTGGTATCCGTCATCATGTGATTTATCTCTTATATCTTATTCTGATGCGGATTACGCTGGATGCAAGCTGGATCGTAAGAGTACTAGTGGCTATTGTCAGTTTCTAGGCGGGTGTTTAGTTTCTTGGGCCTCCAAGAAACAACACTCGGTTACCCTCTCAACCGCGGAGGCAGAATATGTTGCTGCGGGGAGCTGTGACACCCAAGTGTTGTGGATTAAACACCAACTCCAAGACTACTTGGTGGATCTTGGTTGTGTCCCGATTCTGTGTGATAACACTAGTGCTATCAACCTTGCCAAAAATCCAGTCCAGCACTCTAGGACTAAGCATATTGAGATTAGGCATCACTTCATTAGAGATGAGGTCGGTAAGAAAAACTTTGAACTGCATTTTGTTGATACATTGAATCAGATTACTGATATCTTTACCAAGCCCTTGTGTAATGACATGTTTTCAACACTAAGAAGGGACCTTGGTCTTTGCCGACCTCAGGCCAACAAGAATTTGAATTGATAATCATGTTCAATTAGTTGTGTGTTTTGCATTCATGCATTGTTTATATGTCAATATGTCTTTTTGCATATGGTGTCGCATTGCATGTAGTTGCATAATAATGAATTGACTTCATGTTCATAATGCATTGTATGATTTGTGTAGCATCATTCTCGCATGGCCATGGTATATCAAATGTTGATGTATGGAAGGGCAAGTTGTGCTTGTCACGAAGCACTCAATATGCGTGAGGTTTCACCTCCGCCAAGTACCATGCGTCAATGTCGCATATAGGCCATATAGTAAGGGGGAGTTGTCCTTGTGCAACATTCATGCATATATTTCATCTTCATTCTGTTGCATTTAATAAGTGTACAACCATGGGTTGGGTCATACATTTCATTTCTGGCACCTTCATGAGTGACTAGGCCAACCTCATTTGTCATTCAACTTGATTGCAAATATAACTCCTTCGCGCATCCATTGCATATCTTTAGGGGGAGTTTTGCTGATTCTCTTAACCTCTTGCAATCTACTTCTTGGCTTATAGTCTGGTTTGAGCTCCTGAGAGTGTCGAATATATGGTATAAGAGCTTTCTATTATATGCCCTCATGATTGTCCAATCAATGAAAATGGTTCAGATTTAATGATTTCCTTGCAGCTCTGAAATATTCGTTTTGAAATCATCTATGTTCTATGATTTTAATAGACCTTAACTAAAGATTGCATATTATGCTTTGAATGACTATCCTGATATCTGAAAATCTAGACTTCATGACAATCTTGGTGATACTCTAGAGCTTAGTATTATTTTTAAACATCTTGATGAGCTGGACTTCTTGAAAATCTATTTGCAGAGCAATGATATTGTTGCACGGAGAAATATGTCACGTCATCACATCAAGTGACGAATGATATGTCATGATGTGCCTCTATTATCTTTGTCTTACTTCTATTTGGACTCTAGGCAGAGCACTAGCATAATTGCTGAGAAATATATCTTCTCATCATAGAAATGAGATCGGATATGTCATGACGCGACTCTGCTATCTCTGTTCATTCTGAAGCATTACAGTCAGTCTTGCCAAATACCTAGGGATATTGGCGTCTAAACAACGTGTATTCTTACGGCTAGGAGGCATGTACTAGACTTGACTGCTCGTAAAATATGAGTCATGTGCCTTCATATACTACAGATATTGAAAATCAAAATATGAAACCTCTTGCCTCAATCATACAATTCCATGCTCTAGTCAAGATTGTTTAGCCTCAATACGAGTTCTTGTGTTATTCCCTTTCTAGTTATTGAATATGGATATATATAAGACAAGGGACGGTTAAGCACTGCCATGATATGCCTTTTTGGTTCATTTCTATTAAATCTTGGATGTAGCTGCTTTTCGAACTCTGTTGATGAATTCGGATTTCATTAGCTTTGAACCATACATGTTGCTCACAATCTGCTTCAGGTTTGCATATAATGGCTTGCTCTTCACTCCTTTCCGCTCTGGTCTCACGGATATTTCACTTTATTGCTCCTTTTTGCTGTTGGCAAAGGGGGAGAATTCTTGTTGTGAGTCCTTGTTGAGGTTGTAGACATGGGAGTCCTTGTTGAGGGGGAGAGCCTTCATCTGTTTCATATGTCATCATGCAACCGTCACATTATGCATAGCATTCCCATATCATATTATGCCTAGCATTTCATATGTCATCATGCAACCATCACATTATGCATAGCATTCCCATATCACATTATGCCTAGCATTCCATATAGCATTCACATGCTTTGATCATCATAGTATTCCCATATAGCATTCACATGCTTTGATCATCCATGCATACAAATCCGCATTCCCATGTTTTACTATCATGGATCGTGAGCTGCATAGGTTGCATATGTCAAACACTTTGTCATATTGGATATCTCTGCCATATAATGACTCACAGTGTTGCCATCATCAAAAAGGGGGAGAATGTTGTGCCCCTATGGTCACTTGAGTTCATATGGTCACTTGGGTCATTCGACATCATTCTATGGTCACATGAGTTCTAATGTATTCTTGATTTTGATAATGGCTAAACACTATTAGTCATTGATGTTTTTCACCTTCATATGATTGACATACGTGATATTTTTGTTCATGACAGGTGCGCCAATGAATGGACAAGGATTCAAGTGGAAATGGTGAATGTGAACGCTGAATGTTGCGCCCTCGCACGCGGATCGACCTGCGCGGTCAGGTCGCGAGGATCGACCTCCCCGGTCAGGTCGCGGGGGTCAAGGGGGCAGCGCCCCTTGCGGGGGTTTCTGGGGGCGGAGCCCCCGGAACAAAATTTGATTGAAGACTCAATAATAAAATCTTCAAGATAGTCAAGGAAGATGCCACGGACATGACCGGGCTGCTAAAGAAGTTGAACGACGGAGCTGACGCGGATAACGGACCAACCCGGGATGGGCCGGGTTCTGCCCAGTTGGCGGTCGACCGCCAGCACAGGGGCGGTCGACCGCCCCAGCCAGGGATCCCAAGTCTGCACGTCTTTCAGTGGCGGTCGACTGCCAGCCAGTGGCGGTCGACCGGATTTCCCAGGGATCGCCCGTTTGTAGGTGTTTCAGTGGCGGTCGACCGCCAGGAGCCTTAGGTCGACCGCCAGCCCCGATGCAGCCTTGTTTCACTTCGAAATCAACCTCGTGGCTAGCCCCTTTCCATAGATTTGTTTAATCAAACCTTACCTAATCTTCCATGATTTGTGGATTTGGTCTAGGGGGCATCTATGGACCATTCAAGGGTTATAAAACTAACACATGAGGGGTTAGAAACCCTAATGCTTCAAGGGGCTTCTTGTGAGATCTAGGGTGGCTGCAAGAGAGCTTGGAGACGAGCTACTGTTCACGTGAACGGTAGTTCGTGAAGGTGTTCTTTATCCAATCAAAGGGGAATCAAACTCAAATCAAAGCCAGCAAACCTCAAGGAAGATTACATCAAAGCAAGGCTACCAAAGTGATCCAAGGAAGCTGTTTTGATTCAAGTTCTTCAAAGGAAATCATCTTCATCCATTCAAGTTCTTTCCACCTCATTCAAGGTGATATTTCAAGCATTCAAACTCCTAGAAGCTAAAGAAGCAATCAAGATTCAAGGTAGCTTCATCATCTCCTTCATTCATTCAAAGAAGTTCAAAGAGAAGATCAAGAGAGAAGAATTGAAGGAAGATGTACTGTTCACGTGAACAGTACTCCGTGAAGAACATTCATCCAATCAAGGGTGAATCAAGAAGATTGAGTTGAAGCCAAGAGGAGCCTTGTTGCTGATCAACATTTCATACAAGGGCCAATTCATTTTCACTCACAACTCAATCTCTTGTTTTAGTTCCTTCACATTTGTTTCATTTTCATTATTGTTTAAACATTGAAAGTGTGATTCATCCCTACCGGTGGTTAGTAGGAAGGTAATTGGAAGTTGTTCCAATTTGCAGTTGACATCCCTACCAGGTGGTGAGTAGGAAGGCAATCGGTGGTTTCCGATTTGCGGTTCTGTGCGCTGCACAAGTGAAGCCTCACCGGGTTTTGGTGAGGGGTGGACGTAGGGCTGAGGATTCAGTCCGAACCACCTTAAAATCCTGTCTAGTGTGGTTTTCTTGTGTGATTGATTCGTTCTAGGTGCATGCTTAGGATCGAATTGTTATATATCTTGCTTATCTTGCTAAGCAAATCATAACGCACTTGGAAGCTAGTTTCTATTCCGCTGCAATTCATTTCAACTAGCTATATAGAGGGCCACATTGCGAAAAGTGGGGCTGATCTATTCACCCCTCCCCTCTAGATCCGCTGTCCACTACACAACAGTTAGCACATTCATGGGATGTGTCAGCACATTCATGGGAATGTGTCGACACATTCGTGGGCAGTCTCGACACCACCCAATATTTTCAGTTAAAATTCCGAGAAACCTCTCAAAACACATAACTTGATGGAAAAACCAATACATAGACATGGTAGTCAATCCCACATGCCCTTAATCCCTCTTTGGCATATAGAAACTACTTTAAAATCATTTTAATGTATCATTGACCCCTAAGATTTGAGGATAGGTGCCTACCTTCGAAATGATAAACCGACGATCCGGGGATGATATCCACACCCCAGATCCTCAAAAGCTTTTCCCCCCTTCGAGCTCGGGGCGCTGCAAGATCGTCCTCCACGCGCCGTATCGACCACCCACGCACCGGATGGTCCGCGCACGAAGAGACAAGGTTCCTTACTCTCTTCTTACTCAAGAAAGCTAGAAGGTGGTGGAGGGTTGATGGAAATGGTTTGCTAAAGACTTGACGCCCTTAAAACCCACCTCCTTATATAGTTTTTAGACTTCCCAAGGGTTTATCCATGTCCCTCAAGGCTCTAACAAGCTCCAAGGTTGCTGGTTTTGAAGAGGAGTTAACGCTTAGCACCTCTTCGGGTTTGAACAGTTGTGACCTTTCAAACTCCTGTCATAAACTCTATTAGACGCACACTTATGCTGGGAATTAGGATAGGATGTCTTCATATGAAATGAAGATGACTTCCATATCTAACTCTGGGCCTTAGTTTCATCGAATTTTGTTATTCCTAGCCCGAGTTATGATTTTTCAAATATTAACGTTTATTTTTCCCTGTTTCAGTCGCGACCCTTCGTCTACTCAGTCATAAATGTGCATGGGCGTGCTCTTCCGTCGAGAGTCAGGCTGGGACGTCTTCAGATGAAATAAAGAGGACTTTGGGATCTAAATTTAGGTCATAGTTTCATCAAATTTTATTATCCCTATCACGAGTTATGATTTTCACAATATTAACATTTATTCTCCCTCGTTCCAGCCATGACCTTTCGGTACCCCGAGGTAATTCGGGTATAACTATAGTGTCCAGGCAGAATTTGGCCTTGACCTCAACTGAGAAGTTGTAGCTAACACCCCATTAAAAATTATGGCCTTAGTTTTAGGTCATTTCATCAACCACAGAAGAAGTTATGAATTTTTCCATTAATTACATTCGAATTCTCCTAACAGTCACACCTCTCTATGACAGCTGGCAGCAAAAGGCTCAGAACCTTGGGTTTTGATGCGAATTGGGTTTTCACCTCAACAGAAGAGTTTGGGTCAAGGGCTCAATATTTCTAATGGGCTAAGTTTCATATCATTTGGTTGACTGTGGCCCAAGATATCCCTATTTTAATGGGTGGACATTTTTCTGTAACTGTTTCGACCTATTTTCATAAACTCCCTCTTAACTCCTATTAGGCCTATTTTTCAGAAGTGATACTCTTCATCAAAGTTGTTCCTTACCCAATGGCAATTGTGTGGGCTTTGGTTTCACCTAATTCTGACCTCCCTACATTAAGTTACGAATTTCCTAATGATCCTTCAATAATCTGTCCAGATTTTAGCTCCTGAGTTCATGGGCTCGAATTGTTCTCAATTGGGCCAGTGCCCAAATTGGTGGTCATAACAAGATCCTCCTGAAAAGATTGAAAAAGTAGGGAATGAGCACACTCGCCTAGTAGGTATCTTCGTATCGACATGATGGTAATATTAATGTCATTAACCTTTTAGCTCTAGAAGGTAAGGTTTAAAGAATGCGATAAAACATGTGAATAAAACTAAAGTAATCATAAGTAACAAGATATAGACTATAAAGATATGAGAATTCAAGTAAGTATGAGAACATGATCAAGCAACAATATAATATGACCTTTCGGGAATGTACTTGTTATGTAGGTGAAATGGCAATCTAGAGGGGGATGTGAATAGATTGACCAACAAATTCAAAGCAATTGTAAACTTATACGAACTATTCAACCAATGCAGCTTATATGGAAATTACAGCGAACACTCTATGCCTATCAAATATGGTCCTAGGCATGCGTCTAGGCGAAGATACGAGCAAATGCAACACTTACACACAATAGAGACAAACAATTTTAAGGTGGTTCGGTCAGACACCAAGTCTGCCTACATCCACCACTCACTAAAATCAGTGAGGCTTCCTACCACTGACTGACAGCTTGAATTACCTCAGATCTGAGCACACCAGCTCGATCTGAACACACCGTTGATTACACAGCTTAACAACCTCAGATTCAAGCTTACCAAATCGATCTGATAATTCTGATGACTAACTACTTGATTAACAATACACTAACAAGAACAAAACAAAACTACAACAAGTTTCAATGAAAACAAAAAAACACAAATCGAGTGAAGAGTTCTCCTGATGGCTGAATAACTCGATCTGTTGATGGAGTTCCCTTGAATTTTGAAGAACTCCTCAAGAACTGGATTGGCAGCTTCCACGGTCTGGATCTCTCTCAGGTATTCTCCCTGGAGAATGATTCGCCTCATCTCGCTTTGCAACTCTCCTCTTTAGCTTCGCTCGATTTCTTTTCTCCCTTCGAATTCTGTCAAATGCTTGAACTCAATCTCATGCTCCTCACGAACAAAAAAAGAGTGGGTATTCATAGAACAGAGAGATTCAAATCTTCAAATCATTTCTTATTGGTCCACGTGTCATGAAAACTCTAAGAGGATGCCACGTGGCCTAGGGAGTTGTGCCAGATTGCTTTGGATCACGTGCCAAGATAATTTAACTTCGAAGATGTGATTGGCTTGAGTCTTCCACAGGCTTATTTCTTCACAATCTATTATTCACCCTTAGCCATCTACTATTCACCCTTAGTCATCTATTATTCACCCTTAGCTTCATAGCACCGTCACCTTTCACTTGTGTTACCGTAGATGACTTTGCGAGTTATTTGATGCAGTTGAAAACAATCCATGAGTGACTTTATTTCACTCCTAAATCTCAAATGATTGCTCACTTGTGAATCTATTGCAGATCAACTCCACTCATTTCCATTCATCACAAGAAAATTGACTTATAGCGTGAAGTTTACCTACGTTTGTAAAAAATGTAGATATATACGACTTATTTCGACGTTTTTAAAAATATGTAGATAAATTTTTTATGTTTTATTATAACGTGTTATATGATCATCTTATTCCGACGATTCGTTAAGAAACATAAGAAAAATTTATGTATTCTTATGTTTTGTGAATAAATGTGAGAATAAGTCATAGTTATTCTTTCACTTTTTACGTAGCGTAAGAATAAATCATTTCAAACAAAAAATAATAATAAATAAAAAATGTAAGAATTGAGCGGGCCCCGACGGCGGAAAAGTTACCGCCCGATATTTTTCATTTTTTCCCTTTTAACGCTCATTTCTCCCGAATGCAACCCATTCTCTCCCTCTTTCTCTTCATCCCTCACCCCTTTCTTCTTCATCCTCCCAGATCTGGCGAACATACTCTCCCTCCTTCCTACCACCAAGCTCCGCGCCGCCACCAGCATCCTCTCTCGCCGCTAGAGGCACCCTTGGACCCACTCCTCCGCCCTCGACCTCTGCCGCGAGAGCGACGGCTGCCCCTTTAACTCTTGCGTCATCGACTGCTGCATACAAGCCTGCAGAGCGGCGATTTCCAATGCTTCGCCGCCGACATCGTCCCGGTGTGGGACGAGGTGGATGACAGCGGCGAGAGGGAGTCCCCCATCAACGAGGAGCGTCGCCGCACCGATCGGTGGGTCCGGTTCGCAGCAGCGAGGTGGGGTTCTGAGGAGGTGGGCATGATGGGTTTCCTGAATACGCTGCTGGGTATCGTTGGATTCGGCATCGGGCTCCCCCTCGGGCTGCTTGTGGGGTATCTCATCTTCATCTACTTCGAGCCCACCGACGTCAAGGTGCCTGCTTTCGTGCTCGCCGGGGAGTTGGTGTCCGTCTTGCCGTTGTGATCTCCCCCTTCTTCCCTCCGATGCTCAGTTCCCAATCCACGTGGTGTGTGTCTGTCCCCTTTTCCTTTCCTTTTCGCGATGGTTTTTTCCGGTTCCGAGGATTCTACACGCTACGATTTGCTCTGAGGAGATTGGGTGGCTGGCTCTCTTGTGGCCTCGGTTTGTGGGTGTTGGGTTGATCACGGTGGATTACCCGTCCATGTTCTGTTCCTTCTTTCCTTGTGTTGGATATGCTAAATGCAACCTGTCTATGTTTCGAGATAGATCATGCAATTTATAGAAGGAGTAGTCTGATAGTGTTTATAAGACAACTGTTTGTTTCTATTCTGCAGAGCTACTTCCGCTTCTACTCCTGCCCTCAGTATCCGCGAAAAGCTCTAAAAAGTGAGCTCGTTACGAATTTGATGTCTTCAAGTTCTGTTTCCAATGTTTTCTGAAAGTTCATTTGGTGTGGTGTGGGAGCCTCCAGTTGAAAAAAAAAACAAAAATCATTTTGAAAATGTTTTGCTCTCTCCAGTTACATTAGTTCCCCTTCACATTTTCTTTTGTTGTTGGTATGATGTATGCAATTTCTTTGACCAAAGTCTTCAGTGTATTTGATGCTCTGTTGTGCTGCGTTCTGGTAATGCAATACACTTTTATATTGTGCATGTTGGAAAACTCTAGCATCAAAGTTGTCAATGCATCCAAAATTGTTTTAATTAGTTTTATTTTTCTGTTTCTCTCACAATGCTGCATATTTGGAATAACTATAAGCTGTGCAATGTTAGGCTGACAGGATTCCTGCATTTTTTTTAATTCATCGTATTACTTCTTCCTGTAGGAACCAATCGTCAAGCAAATTCAAGAACTAGATACGAAGACTTTGAGACTACTATTACCTGATATCCCATTGTGGATGAAATGTCCCGACTATGAGAGGGTGAGTAGTGAATGCTTGTGATTAAATGCCTTCCTTCTAACCTCCATAATCATGTATGGTTAGCCCAACGTAGCTCTTACCATCTGGCTGGTTGAGGTAGCTAGGTTGAGATACTGTGATGTGAACTCTGTTTGCTTTGCTAAATACTAAACAATTTACATGCCCTGTTCCCCTTTCTTCAAAAATTATCAAGTTTGCTTTTTGATGTCCGGAAAATGCATAGAGTTGCTTGATGATAACAATACAGCTCAAAATATTCTATAAGATTGTGGATCAAATAGTACTTTGCAATATGTACTAAAATTGGAGCATGGAAAGTTCATGAGTATTTGCCTTTCTTTGTCATTAGATTCATAGTCTTCCTATGCAATCTCCATGAACAATGATCCTATGCATCTCACTGTCACTTGGCATTCTGCTATGCAGATATTCATTATTTTCTGTATCCATCAGGCATCTCAGAAATAAAAGATTTCCATGATCTGCTTTGATCTTTATATCTAATATTCTTCTCAACTATCATGTAATTGTTACCTTGAGCTTTTTAGAAACTTAAACCTACTTCATCTAACATATTTTGTATTTCTTGTCATAGTATATCAGTTTTAGCTTTAAGTGATGGCATTCTTTCTTTTTGCAGGTTGACTGGTTGAATAAATTTATCCTTGAAATGTGGCCTTACTTGGATACGGTATGTTCAATGAAAACAGAATTACTATAATAAAATCAATGCATGCCTTTTCCACTCATCAAGTTCTGAATATTACTAATTAGTTGAACAGTAATTTCTACAACCTTTATGCTCAAGAGATGAAAGTTAATGAATATTGAGATTTATTAAATATGTGGTATTTTGTTGTGGTCTAATATGCTGACACTATTTGGCTGCCTTCCCCCTTTTTGTTGCAACTTTAGGCAGTATGTGACACAATATGAAGCACAACCAAACCAATATTTGACCAGTACATTGGGAAATTTCACATAAAATCAATTGAATTTAGTTGTCTCACGTTTGGTTCCCTTCCTCCAACTATACATGGTATGTAATTCTTCTATTGATTTTTCAGAAGAATAGTGATGTTTTGCGGTATTCTATTCTACTTTTTTGCTCATCCATATGTTGAGGGGAATTTAGACAATTGACTAAGTATTAAATGATGTTCCTTTGCATTAAAATACAACTAAATGCTTGTTTTGCACTAAGTTCAGGGATACCTTATCATCATCCTCACCATCAAGCCCCTGATCCATGGATAGGTTTTTGGGTCAAAGTCCCAAAGAATCGGGACAAATTTTTGGCCTACTGCATATTAACAATTGATGGGCTATGAAATTTTGTAAGGATTTCTCCTTTAGGTATTTGTAGATTCTCTGTTCTGGCTAATTGGCACGTAGAGAAAAAGCCTCAGTTCCCAATCCAAGGACACCTGTTGTGTAATACATAAGAAAATCATGAAATATTTGATATGAGTGTGTGTGTGTGTGAGAGAGAGAGAGAGAGAGATGAAGTTACTCTACGTGAATTATCCACCTTTAGATGCCTGGTCACCCTTTGATTTGTTACTTTCTTTTGTTTTAATCAGGTGTCAAAGTCCATGAAACTCAAGAGAAAGAACTATTTATTGAACCTGGTCTCTGTTGGGCTGGCAATCCCAATATAGTGGTTGTGATAAATTTACCTGGTGTAATCCTTATTTTTCATATTAGTTTATTTAATGAATTCTTATGTGCACTTTCTTGCATTGCTGCAGCCACATGTTGATTTTGGGCTTAAACTTCTTGGAGCAGATATCATGGCTATTCCTGGTTTGTATAGATTCGTTCAGGTGCCTATTCCCGTTTATTAGTTTGTCCTTTCTAGTTGCAGTTGTGAAAAGGAATAAGTCTACAGCTAAAAGTTAGGCTATAACCCATGGTCCAATTGCGTCTGGATTTTATTTAGGGATGTTATAAATGACAACTAGTTCCATTTTTTTCCCTTGACCTCACTTGACATTCTTCTCACATCTTAAATTATGTTTTAACAATCATGTGGGTGTTTGGGAGTGACATCATTTAACTCTTATTTGTCTTGATCTTGGATCACCTTTGTCTCACATTTAGATTATGATTTTATTTTTTCAATTCTGTCTTTCTACCATTTAATTAACCCAAAAGATGATTCAACCTTCTGTTGAAAAATATATAATTGCCTACCAAGTATATGTTTCCTTTTCTTTTGTCCCCCAAATTGAGTGCATGCTGTGATGTATGTTTTTGCATTTTTAAAGCTTTTTTGACAATCTTTGCTATTGATTCTGTCACATGCAGGAAACTGTAAAGGAGCAAGTTGCAAATCTTTGTAACTGGCCGCAAGTCCTTAAAATTTCTCTTTTTGATGGTTCTTGGTAAAGCGATTTTACTTAATTTCTAGAAGTGGTTGTTTATCTTTTTAGTTTCTAATAAGCTATGTGAATTTCTGCACTAAAAGTCCATAACTAGCTATCTCATTAGAGGAGAATATTATAGTGATTGGCATGGTTCCATTTGCAAATATCCTTCTGAAAAAGGGGGCATGGAAGATGTTTGTGTTCTTATAATATGGTTCTTTACCCCCTCACACAAGAGGTGCCCAACACTGAGTGGGACAAATCCTTGTGAGCTTGTGATCGCTTCTCAAGGTTGACAGCTACTAGGGACAATACCTCTCCAGCTGAGCTAAGGATGGCACCTTCATCTTCCAAAAGAGGTGCTTTTCCCATGGAAAAAAACAAAATCTCATCTCCACTTTGGGGATTATCCTGTTGGGGGCTACAAAATCTTCCCCCATCAGCTTCCTTTCCATTTTCCTTTTCATTCTCCCCAATCCCCATCCCGGATACCTGCAAACCTCTCCTGACTGAAGGAGGTTATTTTAATGGTGAGGGCATTCTTGTGATCTAGGTTCACTTGGAGGGAAGTGGTATCTACTTGTTCTACTAGTTGGTAACTAGGGAGATGAAATATGTTTGGTGTATGAATTGTCCTGGATGGGGGGGGCCCATTTGTGGAGTACACCAAATGATCAAGCAACGTAGAAGTCTAATCTGCAGTGGGTGGGGTCTGTGACACCCTGGAAGTTCTTTTACTGGAGCCCCTTTGTTTAGTGATAATATTTAGTTCTCTTTCCAAAGGGTAACTGGCCCTAAGTCCAAGCAAATCGTGTATCATTATATCAAAATTATGTCTTTCCCTCTTGTCTAGACACGTTCCGAAGTCTAGGAAAACTTTGTGGGTTGCTCTCTGGTTAAATTGTGCAATTTTTGTAGTATTTCCACTCGCTAATTGGTCTCCTTGGATTTTATTTCGAGGCCTTCTACTTTCACATGTTTCCTTGGCCAACTACTTGTTATCACCTCATAGAGGGTTGCATCAAGTTGCTGGGTCGTAATAAAACCTCGCAAATTTCTTAACTCCTTCATTAGATCCAGCGGCGACAAGTAAGGCTTCTGATGATAGTGATATATAGCATGCTCTATAAGACTCTCCTACCTTTTCTTTTTTGTGAGGCCCACGACTTCCTAAGGTTTTGTTGTTTGTTGACTTCAACATCGTGCTGAAGCCATGAACAAGTTTGCAAGGCAACTGCTTTGGTTAATGACAATGTGACCTCTGTAACTGATGGTCTCAAGCCAACTTTGAAGCTGCTGCAAAAAATGTTGGCTTCCTGTCATTACGATTGCCTTTGTTACAATGTAAATGTGATTAAAAAATCAAGTGTGCTTACTGATGTGGTGGGCTTCCTAAGTCAAAAAACAGCACTAACTTTGAAGGGCTGTGCGATGGTCAACTTTCTGTAGTTGTGTCAACGAGTGTTAAAGAGTTTTGACTGCTTGATGAAGCATCTTTAACTTTCAGATTACCTGTGAGAATGTTGATGGTAGATTGACACCTTTAAAATTCATTTACTAGGTACATTGCATGTGGATGACATTTGGTTTCAGTGTGGCACGAGTATGGTACATGGATTGGTTTCTTCAAATATTTTCTGACCAAGGTGAAGCAAAATGGGTAGAAGATTTAAGGTGCTGGTGTTGTTTCGCCAGCACATTGTTCACTAGAAAAATGCTGAAGTCCACACAATGTACTTCCTGTGGGCTAGAAAATTCTCTTGTAGGGCTGCCCCTCGGTTTTGAAAATGTATTTTGTTTGGTGAGTGATTGTAATTATCATTATTAAAATGCCAACCATGTATGGAACAATTGATGAACATCTTCTGGGGAAGTGAGATCTTGTATTCTTGAAGCAACCCTGACATAAAATTTGTCACTAAATCCTGTCAACATTCTGTCTGAATCACAACCTTCTGATCAATTTTTCTTGCACAAACTATTTGCATTTCTCTACATGATCTGATGCTTTAGTTCTATTCCATTGTTTTATCTCCTAGATTGGCAACCAGATCATTGTAAGATGCCAGAGTTTGAAGGGTCTGCATTCTTGAGGAGGCAAGTCATATCCCATCAACAACTTTCCTCCTTATACGTTTGAGTAATAGACCATTTTGTATTGTTTTGCATTGCAAGTTGTACTGTAATGTGCTAATTTCTGTTGGTCTATGTCAACCAGGATGCAAGAAAAAATCATTGCTTTGGTAGGGGATTCCTTGGGAAGGCAACAATTCCAATCCCTTATGTATAATTGCTCTTCACCTATATATATTTTAGATAGATGTAGATTACTTTTTTCTTCATTTATGAAGATTTAGAAAGTTTCTTTTGATGTACTATCAGTTTATTATTTTTTGAATGAATGTATTTAAGATTTAATCATGTAAATGTATGTTCTTAAATTATCTTCAATGAATGAGATTTGTAAATAATTGAATGAGAATTGTGTGGATCAACATGGTTGTGAGTGATACAATCTATGAATGTGAAGATATGAATGGACCTACTATTATAGGTGATGAGAGCGCAGATATTAATAAGATTTTTTTTAAAAAAATAATATATTACTACGTTTTTTATTAACCGATGTTAAATCACTTTCCTATGTTTTTTGAAAAGTGATGTTAATATTTATTCATACGTTTCTTTTATTACGTGGTAAAAGATTATACTTACGTTTTCATAAATATCAATATATCTTTTTATATATGTGTTTGTAGGTGACTTTTATTTCTGTTAGACTATTCCCACGTTTTGAAAGTGTAGGTATAGGTCGATATATAACTATATTTTATAGAAATGTAGATATAACCTATAGTCACGTAGGCAAGCGTCATGTTTTGAAAGCATGGCAATGAAACGTAGGTAAAGGATTTACTTACGTTTTTTGGCCTTATAGTTACGTTTTAAAAATATAGGTAAAGTCTAATTTTCTTGTAGTGATATTTCTTCTCTTCTTGTACTAGAACGAGTTTCACAATACTCCTTCGTTGTTTCTGTAATAGCCCTTCAATCATATTTCCTTTGATCAAAATGATGATATTATTTCTTGGATCTTGAATGTGTTTATCAATGTCGTTCAAGACTTAATGAAGCATCATCTCTGAGAAAATAGAGTTTAGAAACTCAATCATATCAGTTTTCAACGAACAACGATGAACATTCTTCATATTTCACTGTCATAACCCATGTGTCACCGTTAACTAGTTATTTGCATAGTTGTCAAGGCGACCTAAGGTGTTCACGGGGTCCCTAAGCGTTTAGGTGACAAGGCGTCCGCTTAGGCGTCGCTTAAGCGACACTTCGGCCACTAATTAAAAAATTTAAAATATATATCCTTCAATATATAAATCAAGAATAAAAAATATGAAAAATATAAAAAAATAAATTACATGAAGAAATTATTGTAATTAAATTATGTCAGGATTCATCCACAGAAGAAGAGTAAAGGATGCTTCTCTGCAAGGCTCATGACATTTCATTTTCCCTCGAACAGGGTAACAAAATGATGGTGGCATGCTAATTAGTTTTCAATGAAGCTTGTGAAAGAGTAGTGTGGCAGAGCTTGTGAAATATAATATCCAATCATGAGTTTCCTGTGCAGTGAATATCTTGGCTGAAAATTTGCATATGTATAGTTTGATTCACTGTTATTATGAAAGGGAATAAATATGGACTTTTCCAAGTCTGATCGAACTAGACTAGGTGATTCCCTATCATCACAACTATTTGTGTTAGTTGCCAGTGTGACAAATAAGATATGTAAGATTGCTGAGCAGCAAGGTTGGTTGCATGTTGTCCAAGTCAGTGGTCAATATTACTTTTCACACAATATGAAGATGAACCATTAATGCTTGTGGAAGGCAACTTTGACCAAGCAAGGACTCTCATCTTTATACACAAAAAAGTTTTTGAACACTGTTCTACGCTTAAGATAAACTTCCATAGGAGCTGTATCTTAGAAATTCATATGGAAGAACATATGGTGAACTAATAGTTTTCATGGGCTGTAAGACAGAAAAGTTTCCTATCATATGTTTGGGCAAAAAAAAGGTCTCTGTTTTGAACGTTGAAAGCCTCTCTCTGGAGGGAGGATCATGTTACTCAAATTTGTCTCTCAAGCTTGCCAGAACATTACATGTCTGTTTTCTTTATGCCCGTCAATGTTCAAAGACAACTGGACCGGATTAGTAGAAACTTTGCATATGTGGGTGGGTGGGTGGGAGGGGCAAATATAAATTCAACGGCCATTGTCTGTCCACCAGCAAAGGAAGGGGGGAGTGGGACTTGGCATCAAAATTTTACGTTTGATGAACTTGGGCTTTCATGGAAAGTGTCTATGGGAATTGCTGTCAGAAAGGAATGATCTATTTGAAAAAAGAAAGGAATGATCTATTTGAAAAAAGTAAATGTAAAAAGTTTAGAAAAATACAAAAGAATATAGTAACATCAAGAAAATTATAAAAAAGAAAGAGTTAAATGTATGTAACTAGGTCAGATCCGATTCGGACAGGTCAAGGTTGGCCCCGCCTTGGCGCCTAGGCGCCTAGCCCGCCTAGGCGACCGCCTAGGTCGCCTTTTCCATTGTCAACAAGGCGCTGCAGCGCCTTGCCCTTTCAAGAGCGCCTGGGCGCCTAGGCGCCCGCCTTGACAACTATGGTTATTTGTCACCCATATGCTTCAATAGCCGTCGCTGCTTCTATGCCTTGCAAGCTACAACAAACCTGCGTCGACTGCATTGACCCATTGCATCGACGCAACTCTATTGTTTTTGACATTTCCAACGTTGCAACCTATTTTACACCGATACCCAACCATTTGTCACCGATACGGAGCTATTTATCACCGATATGGGTCTATTTGTCACCGATACGGGACATAGCTCAACCTTTAGCTTGCGGTGTGATTCCAACTGGGTGGAGTCGACTCCAGTTCATCAAGGAGTCGACTCTCCTTCAGTTCTTTTCAAACGGTAAGCTCCCTTCAGCCAATTGGTTCATGCTGCTGAATATTATAGGCATTTTAAACCTAATTTTCCTATCAATTCAAGCATATGAACTTACCATTATCAAAATTATAACCATATGAACATGATTCATGAATCACAAGCATAAAGATTTCATGACCACATACTCATGAATAAAGGCATATGTATGAAGACTAATGAATGCATATGAATGATGACATGACAATGAAGATACCCTCACAACTGACTCACAGTCTAAAATGAATGAAGACACATGAGTTACACACAACTGACTCACGATTTTGACAACATCAAAACTTGGGGACACAACAGTACTATCATGTAATGAGAATGTACTTTCATAACTTTGGAAAGGCTATGCACTAGAAAGTCATGTAACAAGCAAACATGTAATTTCATAAGATTATCTCGTGGATTTCACTTGTTTATAAAAAAAGTACTCCCAGCGTAATGCAACGCCAGTGTTCATCATACCCCATGGTTTATAGTATGTTTCCGGTCATCTGCTGAGGGGGCTAGCGTGGAGCCCTTGGACACCGTCCGTGTCTGCCCTTGCATCTTCAAGTTATAAATCAAATTATTTCCACGAGAAATAATAAAATAGGCCAATAACATCGAGTTTATCAATAGTGTCATGGCAACAAAACCAAGGTTAGAACGCACCAAGCTGAAATCATGAGATCAAGGATGAATTAATTGGACATTACGCTACGGAGGAATTTCGGCAGCATAACGGTACATTTCCTTAATTTCAAAGTTTATTAATGACTTATTGAATAAGGTGTTGGATTCTAGACAATCAGAAGACCATCTAGGAACAGAGTAGAATCAACCCTTGGGTCAAACCACGGGTTGGACATCAAGATGATAGAACGCGGTTCAATGAGGACCGTTATCTTGAGGTAGCAGTCAAGTCAAGATCGCTATTAAGGGGAGTCGACGCAATGAACAAGCTGGAAGATCACGGTGGAGCTAGGACCGCTATTTGGAAGTTGATGTGCCATGTGTGTGTTTTGATGACAACAAAACTTCATATATGCTTCAGGGAGTCAAAAAAGCATTTAGGGGGTCTTTGAAAACCGGCTGGGGTCTGCTTATTCGGCCAACATGGTCGAATAAGGTCGAGTAAGACCATGTGTGTGAGGGGGGGAGATGACCCGCCCCACGATGCAGCCGACAAGGGGCCGACCATTCCTTTATCAAACCGGGCCTTATTGTCTAACCTCTCTTTAACCCTCCTTGAGTTCAGTCTAATCAGGTTCCAAGAAGTTGCAAGTGCTTGATGAATTGTTGCTATGATCAATAAAAGGCTTTGACAAGCCAGCTAGGCCAACAAGGGCAGCATCAGTAATACCAGCAACGGCCAGCAGCCTCAGTAGCATCAGCCACGGTAGAATGCTTCAGCAACAGCTAAAAGCCATTGGTGAGGACACGCGCCGCATCACTCGACAGAGCACACGGAGCACGTCAGCATCTCTTTGGCTAGGCGACTACGGCATCGACTAGAGGATCTTTTTCTCATTTGAGGCCATGTTGGGCCTTGGTTTAGTCCCTGCGTGGACACTTTTATTAGTTGTGTGGACCTTTGTAGGCCAATTGGGGCCAATTAGGCTTTACTTGAGTCTTTTATGCTTATTAGGTAGTAGTTGGGGTTATTGGGCCACTTCCTTGGTTCAAGCCTTGGCCCATTGGGCATGGCTGCCCAACCTGGGTTTGGCCCACCTGGAGATGTGCGCCCCCCATCCTTAGGGTTAGGGTTTGGGCGCCCCCTCCCCTCTTTCCCTCCTCTTGGAAGGTGGCAGCCGCCCCTCTCCTAGATTTTAGGAAGAGGGGTGCGGCCCCCCCCTTTCCTTCCCCATTCGGTCACCCCCCTCCCTCCTTTGGCCGCCCCCCATCCCCCAATCCACTCCTAGATTCTAGGAGTGGTGCGCACCCCTTTCCCCCCTAGCCCATTGCGCATCCCCCCCCCTTTCCCTTGTGGCTAGGGTTTCAAACCTAGCATTTCCCCTCCCCATATAAAAAATCTCTTGTATTTTCTTTAGAGAATTAATGAATACATGAACTATTTTGATTGAGCAGCCTTTGGGCGCAGCCACCCCTTGGAGAGGGCGACCCTCTCTTCCTCCTCTGCTCCTGCGACGGGAGCAACCCCGGGGTGCGACTCCCCATCCCCTCGGTGCGACGCCGAGGTTCTTCCTCCCTTCTACTTTGTCTCCGGTTTGAGTTCGCGTGTTCCAGATTCGGCCCCGAGTTGCAGCGGCGTCTCCATCCGGTGCTGATCGAATCCGAGCCCCTCCTTTTTTTGGTGGATACATCTACGAGTCGGCAGCGCGTGGGCTTTGGTTTCGCCTCGATCCGAGGTCGGCACCACCCGTGGCGAGTTTTCTCGTGAGCTAGCGCAGGAGCCTCCCTCTCTGCGCGCCCAGATCCACCCTCCTTCTTGCGAAAATCCCACAGGACGGACAACGCCGAGTTTGGAGCTGATTTCTTCAGGGTTTGTACCTCTCGTCGTCCTCTTTCCAACGCCGCCGACCTCGTCTCGTTCCGACGTCCGAGCTGTTCGTGGCGTCCGTTCCCGTGAGGTCGCGCGGGTCTGCCCAGTCCACCCGGTGCCAGGACAACCGGCGATTTCCAAAGTTCACAGCGTCCAACCACGACCAGATCTGATCGAGCTCTTTGGTCCGGACCTGCTGCTCTGCGTCCCCGACGTCCTCCCACAAGCGGGGCCTCGTTCGCCTACCGGACCAGCGAGTTACTATTTTCCCCGCTCGACAGCGCAGTTCTGGGAGCAGATTCCTTGTCCCCACTTGCAGGTGCGGCCACGGCTTCCACGGACGGAATCTGAGCACGCCTTTTGGCCGAGGCTTCCTCCTGCGACCTAACTACGCGCCCTCGCTGACGGCGCCCCAATCGGACTCCGATCCATTCGTGGGAACGTTTACCACCGAGTCGCGCGTTGCTGCGATTCTGCCGATCGTCATCCGGACCCTCCTCGTGGCCAACCCTTCACCGAGTGCTGCCCGTCAGCCCGTGTATCGGCCGCCCCGAATGGAATTGTTGTAGCCTGTTATCTCCCTGCGAGGAGTGGGCACCATTGCTGGCTTGTACCTATTCTTTCATTGTGTGTATCGGGGTTGTCGGTCTCGGCCGGGGTTCCTTCCCCACGCCTAGGCGTGGAGGTACGTGCGACGCTCCCCCCTTGGCATTTTGCTTTACTAGTATGTGATCTTATATGCCGCGTGAGAGCGTAGGGATCCTAGCTAGCATTCAACACCGCGAGATCGTGAGTGAGAGTATCCCATTCCGTGGCCCTAGTCGAGCACCGAGCTCGGACTAGACTCCTATAGTTGCGCGTCGGCTCATTTGCCGCTTTGATCCACTCGCTTCCCTCATAGGGACGACCGTGGACTTGGGTTTCTTGTTGAGAGACGCCTCTCTTCGGAGGAATAGTACGGAGGTCGATCTCTCGGCTTGCCTTGTCACGTGTGAGTGCTGGCCGCACTTGGTCTTCATCATAGGTTTAGTCCATTTGTCAGTTCCGTCCCACATCAAATTTGGTATCAGAGCATATCGTCCCGCATCAAATTTGGTATCAGAGCTTAGGGAACCAGTTTGTTCTAACAAATTGGAGTCTTAGGTCATTCGAGTCTTTAGGTTGTCTAGGGTGCAATTGAGGCCTTAGAGTTATCTAGGTTGCATTGAGTCTCTTAGTTCATCTAGGTAACCCACCATTGCATTGTAATGTTAGGTTTGTGTCTAGTTAGAGTTTTGTCCTTGTCTCGTTGAGTCTTGCATGTCCAGCTCCGCGCCAACCCCATGGTGGTTCCTCGAGCCCACATGTCAGATTAGTCATCCCTATTGGCCCGATTCGATGCTCTTATGGTACGACCCCTAAGTGTCGCCCCTACCACTCAGTCGTCGGGAGACCCGATCCCTATACCGATGACCGAGTCATTCCAGCGCCCTATCATGTCCACTGCCATCCTACCTAATGGGAAGCATACGGAGATCGACTTCATCAGTAGGGTGTCGTCTAACTGTGTCTCACAAGACATTATTGAGTCACTCGCTAAGACTGGGGAGATTGTTCTCCGTGATGGTTTAGCTTTTATCGAGTTTCAACGGTGGTTTGGCCCCGTTAAATATTTCGATGGCGCTTGGTGCAAGATTAGCACACTTGCTGGTCCATGCATCATTTTAGGGCGAACTTGGTTGGAGGAAAGAAGTGCGACCATCGACCTGGATAGGAGGACCTGCACCTTACACCCATCTCACCTTCCCGGTGAGTTTGTCTTCCATGACGGCGTTACGCCGACCACCTCCATGTCATCACCTGGGTTTGTTCCAGTGAGTTACGAGGCTGAACAGGAGTTGATTGAGGAGTACCTAACTGAGGTTGAGGAGTTAGGGAGTGATCCCCTCCACATCATAGAGGACTCAGTTTCCACTCCCGAGAGAGAGGTTTCACCCTTAGACCCTCATATAGAGACATTCTTACCTTCCGAGGGTGAATTGGTCATTGGTGAGTCTTTAGCTAGCTGGCTAAGGGAGGGTCCACTTCTAGATGTCTCCATTCCTTGCTATACACCCATGGGACCAGCCCTCCCAATAATACCCCTTAACTCCTTTCACACCACTTTTCGGTCCTTCTGCTTTCTTGAAAATGTGAAGGACTTCCTTAGGAGTTTAGATTATCAATGGGAGTTGACTTATATGTTGACCTTAGGGTCTGACCAACCCTATAGTCATAGCTTTACACTCCCTGCTTTGGGGTCTATTACCTCGGTCTACACCATAGGACATATCACATCCGAGGTCCTTTTATTATTTCCCATTCCGTGGCCCTAGTCGAGCACCGAGCTCGGACTAGACTCCTATAGTTGCGCGTCGGCTCCTTTGCCGCTTTGATCCACTCGCTTCCCTCATAGGGACGACCGTGGACTTGGGTTTCTTGTTGAGAGACGCCTCTCTTCGGAGGAATAGTACGGAGGTCGATCACTCGGCTTGCCTTGTCACGTGTGAGTGCTGGCCGCACTTGGTCGTCCAGTTTGTCCCTACAGACTGAGGTCCTAGGCCATGTCGAGTCATTAGATTTGCTGGAGTTCATTTGAGTCCATAGGTCTACTACTTGCATTGGAGTCCATTGTTGCGTTAGGAGTTTCTGTCTAGGTTCGTGTCTAGTACCCTTTCATCCTTGTCCCTTAGAGTCTTGCATGCCCACCCGGCGTGGTACATCCTACCATCGCCCTATCCAGATGGCTGACCCTAGGAATCCCGTCCCAGATGACCTATCCCTGCGGGAGATGATCGAGACCCTGAGTCTCAACTTTAGGGACCACGCCGATCGGATGGAGGGCCGGATGAAGGCCATGGAGGATCGGCTGGGAGATGTGGAGGGTCGGGTTGAGGCCTCTAACCGGACCATCCAAGGTCTGGTTGATCGCCCCCAGGGTAGAGCCCCACCGGTGGATGTTCCTGAGCAGGCCCATGGCCAACGTGACCCTGCTCCTCGACCCGACCAGCCTAGGGGAGGCAATAGGAGACCCCACGTGCATGAGGTAGATGATTTTGGGTCCGATAATGAGAGTGAGGGCTATGGCCGTGATCGCCAAGGCCATCGGTATTATAGGGATGAGGAAGATGAGCGTCTCCTTAGATCCGTGCGGGTGGACCCTCCTACCTTTGATGGGTCATTGGACCCCGATGTTTTTAGTGATTGGGCTGCTAGTATGGATCGTAATTTTGAGTGGGTCGACATGGCAGAACATCGGAAAGTCCGATATGCCAAGATGAAGTTGATTGGCAGGGCCCAAACCTACTGGGCCAATGTGGAGAGCCTAGTGAGACGTCAGGGCACACCCCCGATTGAGACGTGGGTAGATATGAAAGAGAAGCTCCGGCAGAAGTACGTCCCTCGTTCCTATCGCCACCGGTTAGTTGATCGGTGGCAGACCCTTAGTCAGGGGAACCGGCCTGTGGCAGAATACATCGCCGAATTTGATGATTGTCTCCTGTGATGTGGAGTCTCGGAGGAAGCCATCATGACTATAGCCCGCTTCCGTCGAGGTCTGCGACGGAACCTCCAGATTGAGTTACTCCGCCGCCACGTGGCTACCTTAGATGAGGCGTACCAGGTCGCTCGTGATATGGAGCTGTTTGAGTTTGAGTTTGTGCCCGATCAGCGCCCCGCTCCCACATGCCCTCGTGGGACGGACTCTCGCACTAGCACAGGACAGTATGCGAGGGGACCCGTGGCCCGACCACAGGACCCCACTCGTCCGGATTTTGCTCCTAGGCCCCGGCCTCCACCTCCCCAGAGGGACTATCCACCTCGCCCCCAGGCCCCAGCTCCCGCACCCCCTCGGCCCCAGCAGCCCACTATTCCTACCCGACCTCAGCTTCCACCACCCCCGGCCCGTCGAGATGACAAGGGAAAGGGGCCGATGATTGGTGGAGCACCGCAGGGCTCTAGGCCTCGTGGAGATTGTTATCGATGCGGGGGGGTCGGTCATTATGTTGCTCTGTGCCCTTCTCGGCAGCAGACCGTGGCCTTTGGAGATACCTCAGCAGGTGAGGCCGCACCCGAGGTCGAGCCTGTCAGTTATGAGGCAGACCCAGAGCTCGCCGATGAGTTCTTTGATGAGTTGTTAGAGGGAGAGTCATCAGGTGTCCAGGGCACGCAGTGCCAGGATGGTGTTCAGCTAGGTGTTGTCAGGTGCGTCTTGACCCAGCCTTTGGTGAGTGATGACTGGCGTCGCACCACCATTTTTCACACCTTTTGCAGGCTGGGTGGGAAGGTCTGTAAGGTGATTATTGATAGTGGGAGTTGCATTAATGCCATTTCCACGGGTACAGTGAAACGCTTGGGGTTAACCCCCGTGGACCATCCCTCCCCTTATCGTGTGTCATGGGTAGACACCACCTCTATTCCAGTCAGGCAGCGATGTCTGGTGCCTTTGCAGTTCCACGCCTACCAGGAGGAGATTTGGTGTGACGTGTTGCCTATGGAGGTAGGCAGCATTATCTTAGGGAGACCCTGGCTTTTCGATAGAGATGCTACCCTCCATGGCCGGTCGAACACATGCACCTTCGATCACAAAGGCCAGAGGATCACCCTTCATCCATCCCAGCCGACACGCCCTCCCGTTCGGGGTCCCACTGGGCCTAGTACCCCCAGCACTGATACTTCTGGGCCCAGTACCCCATCTTTGGCTCCGACCACGACACCCCCTCCTGTCGCTCCCACCCCGATTGATCCTCCGACTAGGAGGCTGATGCTTATTAGTCCCCGGGAGATGGAGCGCGAATTCATTAGAGGGGACCCCATCTACGCTGTCGTTGTTCGGGAGAGGGTTAGTGAGGCGGAGGGTGAGCTCCCTTCTGATGTTGCTGTTATCCTTCAGGAGTTTTCTGATGTTTTCCCTGCTGAGTTGCCTGAGGGTCTTCCCCCCATGCGGGATATACAGCACGCTATTGATTTGATCCCGGGGTCATCTCTACCCAACTTACCCCATTTTAGGATGAGCCCCGCTGATCATGCTGAGCTCCTGCGTCAGATTGAGGAGTTACTGGCTAGGGGATACATTCGTGAGAGCATGAGCCCTTGTGCCATCCCTGCATTACTTGCCCCAAAGAAAGACGGTACTTGGAGGATGTGTGTAGACAGCCGTGCAATCAATAAGATCACGGTGAAGTACAGATTTCCCATTCCCCGCTTGGATGATATGTTGGATATGATGGCGGGAGCCACTGTGTTTTCCAAGATAGATTTAAAGAGTGGCTATCACCAGGTGAGAGTCAGGCCTGGTGATGAATGGAAGACGGCCTTTAAGACCAAGGATGGTCTTTATGAGTGGCTGGTCATGCCCTTTGGGCTGACCAATGCTCCCAGCACCTTTATGCGGCTGATGACCCAGGTTCTACGGCCATTGATTGGGGTCTTCGTGGTTGTCTATTTCGATGATATTCTCATTTATAGCCGCACCCGGGAGGACCACCTAGAACACCTTAGGCAGGTCTGTCTTATTCTGAGGAGAGAGAGCCTTTATGCTAACCCGAAGAAGTGTGCTTTCATGACTACACAGGTCACTTTCTTGGGGTTCATTGTATCTAGTGATGGAGTCTCCGCCGACCCGGAGAAGGTCAGGGCTATAGTGGAGTGGCCCGAACCTCGCACCCTGCACGATGTCCGTAGTTTTCACGGGCTGGCGACCTTCTATCGCCGATTCATTCGAGGTTTCAGTTCCATCACCGCCCCCATCACTGATTGCATTCGAAAAGGGGCGTTTGAGTGGACCAGGGCCGCTTCGGCTGCATTTGCGCTCCTCAAGGAGCGCATGACCCAGGCACCTATCCTTCGTCTACCGGATTTCACGAAGGTGTTTGAGGTCTCTTGCGATGCCTCTGGGGTTGGTATTGGAGGAGTTCTGAGTCAGGAGGCTCACCCCGTTGCCTTTTTTAGCGAGAAGTTGTGCGATGCCCGACTGCGTTATTCTACATACGACAAGGAGTTCTACGCAGTCGTGCAGGCTCTGCGGCATTGGAGACACTATCTTCTACACCAGGAGTTCGTCCTATTTTCTGATCATGAGGCACTCCGATATCTCCATGCCCAGAAGAAACTCAACTCTCGTCATAGTCGTTGGGTAGAGTTCCTCCAGGAGTATACTTTTGTGCTGAGGCACAAGGCCGGTGTGGAGAACCGGGTAGCTGATGCTTTGAGCCGCCGTGCTCACCTTTTGACCACCATGAGTGTAGAGGTGGTGGGGATGGATAGGATGAGGGAGTTGTACGCTGATTGTCCGGACTTTGGTCCGATCTACACCACCCTCCAGGCAGGCCCGTCCCGAGAGTATTCGGATTACATGCTGCATGACGATTATCTTTTCCATGGGAGTCGCTTATGTGTTCCGCGGACCTCGGTTCGTGATTTTCTTGCTTGGGAGATGCATGCTGGCGGTCTAGCCGGCCACTTCGGCCGGAATAAGACCATCGAGGCAGTTGAGCATCGCTTCTATTGGCCTAGCCAGAAGCGTGATGTTGCCCGGATCGTGGCCCAGTGCCGCATTTGCGCTATGGCCAAGCAGAGGAAGCAGAATACTGGCCTGTATACTCCCCTCCCCGTGCCGGACAGTCCATGGCAGGACATCAGCATGGACTTTGTGTTAGGTCTGCCCCGTACCTCGCGTCGTCATGATTCCATTTTCGTGGTGGTAGACAGGTTCTCTAAGATGGCTTTGTTTATTCCCTGTTCCAAGACATCTGACGCCTCTAGAGTTGCCCGTCTGTTCTTCACTCATTGTGTCTCCCGATTTGGGCTTCCACGTACCATAGTGTCTGATAGGGATGTGCGTTTCACTCTGTTTGACCATCGTCCCGCATCAGCCATAAATAGTACAAGCTAGCAGTAGCCAATAACCACAAGGTTAGCAGCTGTAGAAGCCAGCATCTCCTGAGCACACCTGAACAAAAATGGCAATGCAAGTAAGGAGCATTTTACGTGCTCAAACAATGGAGCAAATGGCCTTCTTTTTATTCAAATAAAGTTGAAAAAGATTGAGTGACGCCCAAGGTGTAAAGGCCTTTGAATGTACAGAAACTAAGAAAGGGTTTGGCAAAAGAAAGAAAAATCAAATTGCACAAGGCTGCGTCGACCTCATGATCAAAGATGCGTCGACTTTTCTTTTCACAAAAGGAAGATCAGCCAAGGCTATCATCAAGGCTGCGTCGACCCCTTGGCACTACTACATCGACTCCAGCTTTTTCGGTGGTAGGACCAAGTGCATATCAACTGATGCTTCGACCTCACCATCAATGTTGCATCGACTCCAGATGTATTCCCAGCAAGCATTGAAGCCGTCTTCATAGCTCTGTCGACCTCACCTCTTTAGTTGCGTCGACCTCATCAGCTCCAGCAGCAGTCAGACAACCGAGTGTCAACAGCTGCGTCAACCTCATTCTCTCAGAGCGTCGACTCCAAGGGCTTCCTAGAAACCATTGTAAAGAGATCTCTCAAAGGATCTGTCAATGCACCCTTGTAGCTGCGTCGACTCCATGAAGGTCTGACACGCCAGCAACTCAAAGAAGCTGTGAAGCTGCGTCAACTCTATCCCATCATTGCGTCGATGCGCCAGAAGTGTTTCAAGCTTATTTATGTCAAACCTGCAACATTTCAGAGATCGTACAGAGATCAAAAATAAGCGACATAAACCTCTAAAAATATGCTTTTCAAGGTCTGGAAAAGGTTCCTAAGACAGAGATCCTACCTTTCCATAATGAGGCTTCAGGACAACCTTTTGGGAGGCAGATCTATCAAGCATCAGATTTGGGAAAGGTCAGCTTTCATGGTACCCTACCTTTTCCCACGAACTAATCAAATTACAGTCTGTGGAAGAACCTGGCAGAAGATCAGATCTGAAAAAGACTGTGCCCTTGCTTTGTTATATGCTGGACCAATCATAGACCACCAGGGAAAAAGGTATTTGGTCAAAGAACCTAATTGTTTATTCTGACCAATCAAATAATGGTTTAGAAGACTCCAAGCCAATGGGAAGCCTCCACAGCATGTACCATGATCTGCAGAATCACTCCAAGGCAGGAAAACAAATTTCCCTTCAAACCTCCATTCGAGGAGAAGAAGCTCGACGCCCCAAGACTCAAGACTTGTGATCTGAACGGTCCAGATTGCTTCCTCCTAATCAAAGGTGCAGATCCAAACTTCCCTCTATAAATATGAAGCTTTTGCCACTTTGGAAGGGTTGGCTGAGCAAGTGCACTGAGTTAGAAATCATCTCAACTCATCCCAACAAAAGAGAAAGAGAAAAAGAGAAAAGAGAGGAAGAAAAGAGAGTGAGCAGCCTCGAGCTTCATGAGAAAGATCTAAGAAGAAAAAGAAGATAGAGAGAGCAGTGAGCAGATCGTAGTGAGTAAGAAGGAAGAAGAAGAGGAACGTCCAGAGTATCGAAAAAATAGTCAAGTGCTTCCTTGGAAGCTACATTATGCTTTGTGTTGAAGCTCTTTTCTTTTCTTTGGTTTTTTTTATCGTCATATCCTTGCATGTGGTGCTGTGGTTACAACGTGTTTTCTGGCACTCTGGTTAGAGACCGGAGGTGGTTTTTGCTGGTGTATAGCCTTGTATTTGTGGGGAGTTGTCCTCGTGTTTTTTGCTGCACTTGCAGCATGTTTTTCTTATTTGTTTGTGTGTGTGTTTGTGTGGGGTTCGTCGCCGTTGCTGCTGCTCTACAGCGTGAGTACTTTGTCCTCGTAAGGAGCTTGCTCCTCGTGTGTGTGGGGTTCGTCCCCATGGGGCTTGTCCCCGTGTGCTGTAGTTTTGCTGCGTGAGGACTTTATTCTTGTGAGGAGCTTGCTCCTCGTGTGTGTGGGGATTCATCCTCGTGTGTGTTGAGGACTTCATCCTCGTGTAGTGAAGCCTCACCGGTTTGGTGAGGGGTGGACGCAGGTTTACAACCGAACCACCTTAAAAATCCTCTTGTGCAGTGGTGCGTCCTTGTGTGATTGTTTCCATTTCTTCTATCTCCACTTCACAAGGTCTTATAGTTTTTGTTTCACTTTCATTGTCATGGCCGAACACTACACATACTGTGGGTTGTTCACTGATTACAAGCTAACTTCCTGTTTGAACAAAGGCTCACGCACACACACCTAAGAAAGCACTCTGATAATCTGAATCTACGCATGTAGATCTTAGGTGTTTGACATTACTCCACTGCATGTGTCTTATGAGACTTTGTAATCTCATGTCCATTGTTTTAATAGCTCATCTTTTGTATGGTTATTTATTTTCAAACTTTAAAAGGGAGTATATTTTTTAAGGGATCTATTCACCCCCCCTCTAGATCCGGTTACACCCAAGGAAGGGACCCAACAATCAGTATCAGAGCTAAGCTCTGTGTACCTAAGATCCAACGATCTTTAGAGGTGATCCTAGTGCATCCAATTTTGATTTTTGTTGCTGAACAATTTTCAATAAATTTCTTTATCTGTATTTAAGTGTTTTAAGTAGGCCGCCTGGTTTGGCTAAATGTGGAAAGTTGTTAACTCCTTGAGCTGCTCAAGGCACAATATGATAATGAAAATTTTCTTTCTTTGATGACTTGTGATTTGTGCCTTTCTCATGGTTTAATCTTTCAACTATTTTTCAGTTGTATCTACACTTGAGAATTCTTTTGTCCATAGCCAGTATTGATTAAACCGAGATTTACACTTTGGTTTAATTAAAAATTTATTTGATGGACTATGACTTGGAAAGGATCTGATGATCTGATATATCAAATAGTGATCAGCAGAAAGGTAGGCTAAGTCTGCTTGGAGCTCTCACTATGCGTGAGGTGATCTTCGGATCTAAGCTCTCCGCCTAGTACCAGATCTCAGCAAAATTAAAAGTTTGGCTCATGAGGGAAATTATTTTATCTTGAGATTTGAAAATGTGCTTATTGCCAATGAATCTAAATTGCATTAGTATTGATTTTGATATTGTGTTTCCCTCAGTGATTATTGATATATCTATTTATATGAAGAAGCCAGAATGGTTTTTAAGTTCTAATCGTTCTTTATTTTTCTCATACTGATTTTCATGTCACATCCTAGTTAGACAAACGTCATGCACTGTCCTCCCCACTTTTTGATCATGGGAGAGACTACAGGTCTTTGTAGAGTTTAAATGTCATGCTTAAATGGGAATATGTGAATGATCCGACTATGAATGAATCTCATGCACAAAAATGTGCATTTCGTTAAGAAAGTTCTTTGTGGCTAGCTCATGTGTTGATAAACAAATTTGTTGTTTTGTTACATACTTATTCTGGCTTCGCGACTAACCTCCAGTTCAAATCTGAAATTAATGATTCATTTTGTTAAGGGGAGAAAAGTGTAAGAAATAGATTTATTTTGATTGATTGATAATTCTCTTAAAAGCATCTCCTCAGAGGGAGGTTGTAGCAATTATATTTCAGCCCTGTCCAAAAATTGATCTGTAATCCTTGTAAAGCATGATTCAAATGTGTGCTTCATCTCACATTCAAATTTGAAATATTGCCTACTCATTCAAAGGGAGAGATGACAATAAAATTCCTATACCTTGCATTTGTGAAATGTCATTAATTCATACTGCATCTCAGGTACAGATTCAAGCATTGGCATTTGAACATTAGCATGCCCAGCACATTCATGCATAAAGTGCATGTCTAGCATAGAATGAAAGCTGCATGTTGCACACATGATTGCAAAAGATATAAGATTTTGGTTGTGCATGTTTTGAGGTATGCCTTGCATATTACATCCTTCCAAGTATGCTTGCATGCTATGACCTCATGGTATATCAAATGGTGACAAGAAGGAGGGCAGGTTAAGCTTGCCTAAGAACTATCACCATGCGTGAGAAAAATTCTCTGCCTGGTACCATGAGTCAATTGTCCATGTTTGTCAAAACTTCATTGAGTTTTCAAATGCTCATGGACATAGATAGGTTTGATCATATGCATGTTTCCTTTTCAGAATCCACTACATAACATTTGTGTCTAAAAATCTAAAAAGATCATTCAAATATTCATGCATATAGGGGGAATAAGAATGTTCAAATTTTTGCATTATGTTGTTAGAATGCATTTGTGTTGATTCTAAATTGCAATAAATGAGATTTTGTCCAAACAAAAATTTTGTTTTGAAAATTCTTCTGTCTGATACCTGTGCGTCGACGCACTGATAGAACTGCGTCGACCCAGCAGTCCAATCTGATCAAATCCGGTATTCTGTCAAAACCTCCTCAATCGACTCACTAATCAAGCTAGGTCGACTCATCCTCTTGAGATTAATAGTTTCACTTGCTCTAAGCTGATCTGTAATTTTTAATGGTCATTCATGCTTATATGTCTCAAAGCCACTCTGGTATGCCTAATTATATGCTCTCCACTCTCATTCTACGACTGGGAGAATCTGAGCTGATTAACCTTGTGAAAAATTGTGAACTAAGAGTGCAATAAGGAAGAGAACCTTGTTGGTGTGCCTTGAAAATAAGGAGCATGAAGCCATCTCTCAATCAAAGAAGTCAAGGTACACGGGCCATGCTAGAAGTTATGGATTTCTTCAAGGATAAAATGAAAAACTTCCGTGCAAAGAACTCAGGTGCTATCCTTCTCAATTCCTGTATAACAAATGTTGTATCAATGACAACATCATCAAAAATTCTCAGATTGTTGACTGTATGAAAACACTACTGTTTGAATGAATGTATCCGGGGCCTGCATGCTTGAAAATAAATTTGCATTGCACTTTATATGTCAAAATGCATGTAATGTCAAATTGAGGGGGAGTCATCATTGTAGTCATTTCTGATCCCTTCAGTGCATAATCATATCATAATCCTCTGGTATATCAAGTGTTGGCATGTAGAAGGACAGACCAAGTATGTCTGAAAGCTGTCATTATGCGTGGGGAAAATCCTCCGCCAGGTACCAGAAGTCTCTTGTGCAATTAGACAGAAGTCATTCCAATGTAACTCAAAATGTTTTTAAGCTTACTAAAATGAATGGCCATATTAAGGGGGAGTCAATACAGATTTGATCTGTTTATATGCATGTGTCATGTCTGAATTCAATGCATGCCATTTTTCCTGAAAATCCCATAAAGATCATTTGAACTTGATGCATACATGTAGGGGAAGTAAGTATGTTTAAATTTCTGCATTATGTCTCTAGAATGCATATGTGATGTTTCAAAACTGTAATAAAGTGAATTCTGTGATGATTCTTCTGTTTGAGAGTTGTGCGTCGACACCGTGTACTCCCTGCGTCGACGTAGAAGTTTAAATTTGATGATCTAGTTCATTTCTTCAATTCTTTCTAGTTAAAATTGATCTGTGATCATTCCTTCCTCACGTGCATAATGTCTATCATTCTCTTGAACAACATCCATTGAAAATCATTTCCTGAGGAGGAATTTTCTTATGAAAACATGACTGAGTTCATACACTCAGGGGGGGCTTGAATTTATTATTCTCTTCTTAGAGCTCGTTGTTGTCATTTCAGACTAACCCCAAATTAAATTGATGGTTTGGAGTATATAAACCTTAAATCTGGGTTTAAGAATCTTGAAAATGACCATCTCAATGTATGGAATAGACTTAAAACAGATATAACGAAATGTGACATCACCTCTTCCTAAACTCTGAAATTTGAGAGTATTAAGGTTTCCCTGGTTAAAGAAGTTTGCACTGAGTATTATTTTTAAACATTGAAAATTATCTGATGAATGTTGAGTAGTGGACAGTGGATCTAGAGGGGAGGGGTGAATAGATCTGCACCTCTTTTTGCAATGCAACCCTCTTTTAAGCTAGATAATGATAATAACAGCAGAATATAACTAGCTAAATGAAGAACACAGTGATTTGCTTAGCAAGATGATTACGCAATATAGATATTGAACCTAAGCATGCATCTAACACAAAGCAATCGCCCAAGCAAATCACAACACAAAGGATTTTAAGGTGGTTCGGACTGAATCCCCAGTCCTACGTCCACCCCTCACCAAATCCGGTGAGGCTCCACTAGTGCCAAGCACTGAACCGCAAATCGAAAAGACCTCCGATTACCTTCCTACTAACCACAGGTAGGGACGTCAACACTGCAGATCGGACAACTTCCGATTGCCTTCCTACTAACCACCGGTAGGGACGATCTTCAGTTTTAATCGTTTGTATGAAATGAAAAAGAACAAATATGAAAACACTCAATCATCAAACAAGATATAGAATATGCTCAAGAAGAAAAATCTTGTTTGAGATTGCTAGAGCTTGAGTTGGATGCTTCAATGGTGTCTTCTTCCTTGAGAGATGATCTTCATTGAGTTGATGAAGAAGACTATAGATGTAGCTTCGATCTTCCTTGAAAACCTTGTGAAATCAGCTTACTTGGATCACCTTGATAGCCTTGCTTGCTTCTACTCTTGCTTGGAGGTTGATGGCTTCAGATCTTGGCTTGAATCACCTTGGATGGATGAAGAACTCCAGCCCGAAGCACTGTTCAAGGAGGTGCTACAGTACCCGCGAATCTCCTCCTCTAGCCTCCCTTGATCTCCTTTGATCCAAATGAAGCATTAAGGTTTCTAACCCCTCAAGTGTTGGTTTTATAGACTTTGAATGGTCCTTGGACATCCCCTAGACCAGATCCACAAATCATGGGAGATTAGGTGAGTTTTGATTAAACAAATCCATGGAAAGGGGCTGGCCATGAGGTGGAAATCGAAGTCAAACATGGCTGCATCGGGGCTGGCGGTCGACCTACAGCTTCTGGCGGTCGACCGCTACTGAGAAATGCTGTAGACGGATGGCCCCTGGGATTTCCGGTCGACCGCTACTGGCTGGCGGTCGACCGCTACTGAAAAAGCCTGTAGATGGTGGAGTCCTGGCTGGGGCGGTCGACCGCCCCTGTGCTGGCGGTCGACCGCCAGCTGGGCAGAACCCGGTTCATCCTGGGTCGGTCCGTTAACCGCTTTAGCTCCGTCGCTCGACTTCTTTAGCAGCACGTTCATGTCTGTGGCATCACCCTTGATAGTCTAAAAGGTATCAACTGAGTCTTTGGCCTTGGATTCTCTTGGCTATACTTCTTTGTGTATTGACCTTGGATGTGTGACGAGCCGACTATCACGTGTCGACTTTTGCTTGTGTTCGCATTCTTACTTGGGCGCGATCAATGAGCTTTCACTTTTGCCATTTCCACTGAATTCCTTGTCCATTTAATGGCGTATCTGTCATGAACAAAACAACACGTGTGTCATTCACATGAGAGTGGAAAATATCAATGACTAATAGTGTTTAGCCATTATCAAAACCAAGAATACCACAGAACTCATATGACCATAGGATGATGTCGAATTACTCAAGTGACCACAAGATGAATCAAATGACCATAGGGGCACAACATTCTCCCCCTTTTTGATGATGGCAACACTGTGAGTCATTGTGTGGCAGTGTGATCTAAGATGGCAAAGTTTATGACATATGCGACATGTGCAGCTCAAGATCCATGAATTAAAGCATGTGAATACACATATGAATGGGGATATGAATGCTATGCAATTATGCAAACCCCGAATTAAAGCATGTGAATACACATATGAATGCGGATATGAATGCTATGCAATTATGCAAACCCCGTCACATATGAAGGCACCAAAGCTCTCACAAAGTTCTCTCCCCCGTGGACTCTCTCCCGTCCATAAATCACGCTCCCCCTTTGACAACTCACAAAGGCCGCACAAAGGACGACCGACTCTCAACAACAAAATATTCTCCCCCTTTGACAACAGCAAAAAGGAGGGATAAAGTTGAGAAGGTGACATATGTCTGTGAGACTAGAGCTAAAAATAGTGAAGAGCTAGTCATTATATGCAAACATGAAGCAGACTATGAGCAACATATATGGTTCAAAACTAATGAAATCCGAGATCATCAACAGAGTTCGAAAAGCAGCTACATCCAAGATTTAATAGAAATGAACCAAAGGTGCATATCATGGCAGTGTTTAACCTTCCCTTATCTTATATATCCATATTCAATAACTACAAAGGTAATAACACAAAAACGAGTATTGAGGCTAAACAATCATGACTAAAGCATGGAATTTTATGAGTTCAACAAATTTGATTTTCAATATCTTTTGAATTTGAAGGCACATGACTCATATTTTACGAGCAATTAAGGCTAATACATGCCTCCAAGCCGTAAGAATACACGTTGTTTAGACGCCAGTATTCCTAGGTATTTGGTAAGACTGACTGTCATGCTTCAGGATAAACAGAGATAGTAAAGTCACGTCATGACATATCCTGTCTCAATTCTTTGATGAGAGGATATATTTCTCAGCAATTATGCCATTGCTCTACCTAGAGTCTAAAAGTATTAAGACAGAGATAACAGGGACACATCATGACATATCATTCGCCACTTGATTTGATGACGTGACATATTTCTCCGTGCAACAATATCATTGCTCTGTCAAATTGATTTTCAAGAATTCCAGCTCATCAAGATGTTTAAAAACAATACTAAGCCTGAGTGTATCACCAAGATTGTCATGAGGTTTGGATTTTCAGATTTCAGGGTAGTCATTCAAGACATAACATGCAATCTTTAGTTAAAGTCTATTAAAATCACAGAACATAGATGATTTCAAACAAAATATATCAGAACTACAAGGAAATCATTAAATCTGAACCATTTTCATTGAATAGACAATCATCAGTTCATATAATAGAAAGTTCTCACACCATATGTTCGTCAGTCTCATGATCTCATATTCAGATTGTAAGCCATTGAAGCACAAGAAATTAAGAAAAGCATCAAGACTCCCCCTAAGGATATGCAATGAATGCATTCAAGGAGTTATGTGTGCAAGCAAGTGTAATAGTAACTGTCAAGAGGAGAATGACCTGAAACATGCAGGGGTTGACATGAATTAGGCAGACATGAGATGCATGACCCAACACATGGTTGTACACTTAGTAAATGTAACAGAATGAAGATGAAACATATGCATGAATGCTGCACAAGGACAACCCCCCCTTACTATATGGCCTATATGCGATATTGACATATGGTACTGGCGGAGGTGAAACCTCACGCATATTGAGTGCTTCTAGGCAAGCATAACCTGTCTTTCCATACATCAACATTTGATATACCATGGCCATACAAAAATGATGCTACAGAAATCATGCAATATATTATGAACATGAATTCAAGTTTATTATGCATCATGACATGCAATGCTACACCATATGCAAAATGACATATTTGACATATAAATAATGCATGAACACACCAATCTGTAAAAATACACAACTAAATAAAACAAAATCATCATTTCAATTTTTATTGGCCTGAGGTCGGCAAAGACCAAGCTCCCTTCTGAGTGTTGAAAACCTGTCATTACACAAGGGTTTGGTGAAGATGTCAGTAATTTGATTTAGAGTATCAACAAAATGCAGCTTAAAGTTTTTCTTAACGACCTCATCTCTAATGAAGTGATGCTTAATCTCAATATGCTTAGTCCTAGAGTGCTGGACTGGATTTTTTGCAAGGTTGATAGCACTAGTGTTATCAGACAGAATCGGGACACAACCAAGATCTACTAAGTAGTCTTGGAGTTGGTGTTTAATCTACAACACTTGGGTGCCACAGCTCCCCGCAGCAACATATTCTGCCTCTGCGGTTGAGAGGGCAACCGAGTGTTGTTTCTTGGAAGCCCAAGAAACTAAACACCCGCCTAGAAACTGGCAATAGCCACTAGTACTCTTACGATCCAGCTTGCATCCAGCATAGTCCGCATCAGAATAAGATATAAGAGATAAATCACATGATGACGGATACCACAATCCCAAATCTTGAGTGCCGGCAAGATATCGAAGGATACGTTTGACGGCAGTCAAATGGGATTCTCTAAGACTAGCTTGAAATCTAGCACAAAGGCATACACTAAACTGGATATCTGGTCGGGATGTAGTCAAATAAAGTAAAGAACCAATCATACCTCTATAGACCTTTGCATCCATCAATTTACCATTTTCATCCGAATCCAGTGAAGTTGAGGTGCTCATAGGAGTTGCAATGATTTTGCTGTTTGCCATGTCAAATCTTTTTAGCAGCTCCTTGATGTATTTGGCTTGGCTTATGAAGCAACCATCTTATCCTTGGTTGACCTGTAAACCGAGAAAGAATTGGAGTTCTCCCATTAGGCTCATCTCAAATTCGCTAGTCATGAGGTTAGCAAATTCCTCACACATTTCAGATTTAGTGGAACCAAACATAATATCATCGACATAAATTTGAACAATCAAGATGTTCTTACCTTGCTTCTTGGTGAAAAGTGTTTGATCTACCTTACCTCGTGTGTACCCTTTTTCAATGAGGAACGAGCTTAGTCTCTCATACTAAGCTCTTGGTGCTTGCTTAAGTCCATAAAGTACCCTGTCTAGCTTGTATATAAAATCTGCATGGTTAGAATTCTCAAAGTCAGAGGGCTGCTCAACATAGACTTCTTCTTTGATCAAGCCATTCAAGAAATCACTTTTTACATCCATTTGATATAGCTTTATTCTAAGGGAGTATGCAAAGGCAAGTAAAATTCTGATGGCTTCGAGTCTAGCAACTGGGGCATAAGATTCATCAAAGTCTACCCCAAACTCTTGATTATACCCTTGAGCCACCAATCTAGCCTTATTTCTTATTATCTTGTCATCCTCACTTAGTTTGTTCCTAAAAACCCATTTAGTGCCTATGACAGATTGTGATGAAGGTTTAGGAACAAGATGCCAAACTTTATTTCTTTCAAACTGGTTTAACTCGTCGTGCATGGAATTTATCCAGTTTTCATCTTTTAATGCTTCATCAATATTTTTGGGTTCAAGCTGAGAGACAAGAGCAAGTTGATCTAGTTCTTCCACAATTCTAAAATGTGACCTTGTTCTAGGTGGGTCATTCAAGCTGCCAATGACGTTTTCTAAAGGATGATCCTTAAGAATTCTAATGTTTGTACCTTCTCTTGGAGCTTGATCCCTTGCGTTGCTTGATTCAACTAGGTCACCATCTTCTTTTATTTCTTCTTGTGGAGAATCACTCTTGTCCTTCATGCTTAGAAATTTCCCATCTTTATCGTTTTTCCTGCAAGAGTTATCATTATTAGAATCATCATGATATTCATCAAAGGAAAGATGGGGTGATTCTTCCACAGTTTGACTCTTAATGTTATAAATTTTATAAGCCCTATATCTATCAGAATATCCCAGGAATATACCTTCATCGCTCTTGGGCTCAAATTTATCTAAGTCTCTTTTGTCATTGTTGTGGATGAAGCATTTTGATCCAAACACTTTCATATGTGAGAGAGAGGGTTTTTTACCTTTCAGCAACTCATAAGGAGTCTTTTTGGTGTGTGGTCTTATCATAGAGCGGTTGATAATATAACATGCCGAGTTTACTGCTTCAGCCCAAAACCTCCTTGGAAGTTGCCGTTCAGCAAGCATGGTTCTTGCCATCTCTACAAGTGTTCGGTTTCTCCTTTCAACTACACCATTTTGCTCCGGCGTTCTTGGTGAAGAAAATCGGTGTGAAATACCTTCGGCCCTGCAAAGATTATAGAAGTTAGCATTTTCAAATTCACCACCATGATCAGATTGAATCTTGGAAATTTTAAACTCACCGTCCTGCTTTATCTTCATGTAGAGTGCCTGAAACTCATAAAAAGCATCATTTTTATGTGTGAGAAAGAAAACCCATGTGAACCTAGAAAAGTCATCCACCAAGACATATCTATATTTTCTACCACTTAAGCTAGCAGTTCTGGTTGGGCCAAATAGGTCCATATGAATTAGCTCGAGTGGTTTGGATGATGTATTTTCAGATCTTCCCTTGAAGGATTTTCTTGTTTGTTTACCTAGGGCACATGCATCACACAACTTATTTTCTTGTTTAAAAGAGAGTTCAGGCAACCCATTCACCATTGAATGCTTTAACAGTTTATGTAAGACATTGTAGCTAGCATGTCATAGTCTACGATGCCATAACCATGCAAGTTCAGATTTTGGTGCAGCAAGACAAAGATTTAAATGAGCAGGATCATCTAAGTCAATCATGTAAACATTGTTGACTCTCTTACCAGAAAATTTTACCTTGTCAGATTTTGGTTCAAGGATTCTACATTCATGAGAGTCAAACAACACTTTGTGACCCTTATCACACAATTGACTTATACTAAGCAGGTTGTATTTCAAACCTTCAACTAGCAGCACGTTACAAATGGAGTTGGAGAGATTCTTACATACATTACCTATTCCAATGATTTTTCCTTTGTTGTTCTCTCCAAATGTGACGTATACTCCTTCCTTTTCCTTCAAGAGATAAAATTTTGATTTGTCTCCAGTCATGTGTCTTGAACAGCCGCTATCAAGATACCACATGTTATGCATGGCTGCAAGACATTCCTGCACAAGCAATTAAGTAATGGTGTTTGGAACCCAACCAATTTTGGGTCCCTTCAAACTTTTCAAAATTTTAAAACATGAAACCATTTCTTTTGGAATCCAAACCTTCTTAACATTCATGCTTTGTTTGCTTAGAGCAGGGATTTGATTTTTCTTTTCCATCTTGACATTCATTTTCTATTTGGAGGCTCTTGGTTGGAGTTTATGGAAGTTTGAGGAGGTTTGCTTCTTAAACCATTGAGGCCGTTGGTTGGTTTTGGGTTGAAAGTGATTATTTTGCCACCTAGGGGATTGAGACTTATAAGATTGGTGAACACATGAATCACAATTTCCCCAAAAGTATGGTGGTATTGGCCTATATGAATGTGCAATCCAGTTATGGTGATATCTGGAAGATTGAGCATGCAATGGCCAAGGAAGTGTTGACCTATGTTGCGGGGAAGGTCGACCTTTCTTAGGCTTTTGGACAGACTTTTTGAGAATTTCAGTTATTGACTCTTCAACCTTTTCTTTCCCTTTCTCCTTTTGTTTTTGCTGATTTTGTGTGGGAGTTGTGTTTGAGGTGGAAGCTTTGGAAGATGTAACAAATGTGAATGTTTTTAGCCCAATTGGCCTTTTGTTTGTAGGTTCAAAACCCAACCCTTCCTTGTTGAAGTTCATTCTGGTTCCTAGCAATGCATCTAAGTTTTCTCTTCCATCCATAAATTTTTCCAAAGATTGTTGTTTATCCTTAAATTCTTTTTGTAAGTTTTCAATGTTTTGAAGAAGTTGAATGTTGACTTGTTTGACAGCTTCATACTTCTCATTACTCAATTTGCTGTCCTTTTCATAAGTTTGCATTTTGAGCTTCATGCTATCAATCTCATTTCTCAAATCTTCATTTTCAGTTTCCAAGTCAGCCATTTCTTTTCTTCCTTCCTCCAAGTTCTCAATCATTTTCTTAAGATCTTCAATTTCAGTTTCAAGTGAAGCATTCTTGACATTTACTTCATGATCATGCACAAATGTGTTAATTTTCTTTTTCAATGATTTATTCTCTTTTTTGTACATTTCATATTTTTCCATGAGTTGTATATATGCTTCCTCCCAATATCAATTGTATAATCTTCAAATGGAGAATTTACCTCAGTTTCTTCGTCACCTTTGGCCATGAGGCAGAGATCTTCTTTTTCCTTATCCGAGGAGCTAGTTCCGTCATCACTTTTCTCTTCATCGCTCCATGTGGACACCATGGCCTTGTTCTTCTTCTTACCCTTCCATTTGTCAGTTTTTCTGAACCTGTCGGGACAATCATTCTTGAAATGTGCTGGTTTATTGCAAGAATAGCAAAAGATTTTATCAGATTTCTTAGAGTTTTCAGAAATAGATTTGAAACCATTTCTTACCTTTGACCTTCCTCTTATGAAGCTCTTACCTTCCTTTCTCAGGAATTTTTTGAACTTACGTGTGAGCATGGCTACTTCATCCTCATCTCGCTCACTTGCCGAATCCTCACCTTCATCAGAAGAGCCTTGACCGATGGGTCCTGCTTTAAGAGCTAGGGACTTCTTCTTAGGTGTCTCAGCCTCTTTGTTCTTGAGGTTGATCTCATAGGTCATCAATGACCCAATGAGTTCATCTACCTTGGTAGTTGTGAGATCTCTTGATTCTTCAACCACGGTAGCCTTTGTGTGTCATGCTGGAGTTAACGATCTGAGAATTTTTCTTACAATTTCTTGCTCAGAATATTTTTTTCCCAAATCAGTTAAACTATTAGTAAGCACAGTTAAACGAGCATACATATCTTGAATTGACTCATCAGGCTTCATGCAGAACATTTCATATTCAGAAACTAAAATGTTGGCCTTTGTTTCTCGTACCTGAGTGGTTCCTTCATAGATTACCTCTAGCTTGTCCCACATTAGTTTTACAGATGCGTAGGTAGCCACCCTTAAGAATTCAACTGGATGGAGTGAGCATTGCATGATGTGTTTAGCACTCCAGTTGACAGTGGATTACCTTATCTGTTCTTTGGTCCACAAGTCCTCATCATCCGGCAGCTCATACGGACCTTTGCTGATCACTCGCCAAAGTTCGTAGTCTTGGGTGCGAATGAACACCTGCATACGATGCTTCCAATAGGGATAATTAGCTCCAGTAAAATAAGGAGGCCTATTCACAGAATGTCCTTCAGTTAAATAACCCTTAGACGCTGATCCACCAATTCCCTCAAGGTCGTTGGACCCCATAATGAGAGATTGGGCTCTGATACCACTTGTTGAGTAGTGGACAGCAGATCTAGAGGGGAGGGGTGAATAGATCTGCACCTCTTTTCGTAATGCAACCCTCTTTTAAGCTAGATAATGATAATAGCAGTGGAATATAACTAGCTAAACAAAGAACACAGTGATTTACTTAGCAAGATGATTACGTAATATAGATATTGAACCTAAGCATGCATCTAACACAGAGCAATCGCCCAAGCAAACCACAACACAAAGGATTTTAAGGTGGTTCGGACTGAATCCCCAGTCCTACGTCCACCCCTCACCAAATCCGGTGAGGCTCCACTAGTGCCACGCACTGAACCGTAAATCAGAAAGACCTCCGATTGCCTTCCTACTAACCACAGGTAGGGACGTCAACACTGCAGATCGGACAACTTCCGATTGCCTTCCTACTAACCACCGGTAGGGACGATCCTCAGTTTCAATCGTTTGTATAAAATGAAAAAGAACAAATATGAAAACACTCAATCATCAAACAAGATATAGAATATGCTCAAGAAGAAAAATCTTGTCTAAGATTGCTAGAGCTTGAGTTGGATGCTTCAATGGTGTCTTCTTCCTTGAGAGATGATCTTCCTTGAGTTGATGAAGAAGACTATGGATGTAGCTTCGATCTTCCTTAAAAACCTTGTGAAATCAGCTTACTTGGATCACCTTGATAGCCTTGCTTGCTTCTACTCTTGCTTGGAGGTTGATGGCTTCAGATCTTGGCTTGAATCATCTTGGATGGATGAAGAACTCCAGCCCGAAGCACTGTTCACGGAGGTGCTACAGTACCCGCGAATCTCCTCCTCTAGCCTCCCTTGATCTCCTTTGATCCAAATGAAGCATTAAGGTTTCTAACCCCTCAAGTGTTGGTTTTATAGACTTTGAATGATCCTTGGACATCCCCTAGACCAGATCCACAAATCATGGGAGATTAGGTGAGTTTTGATTAAACAAATCTATGGAAAGGGGCTGGCCATGAGGTGGAAATCGAAGTCAAACATGGCTGCATCGGGGTTGGCGGTCGACCTACAGCTTCTGGCGGTCGACCGCTACTGAGAAATGCTGTAGACGGATGGCCCCTAGGATTTTCGGTCGACCGCTACTGGCTGGCGGTTGACCGCTACTGAAAAAGCCTGTAGATGGTGGAGTCCTGGCTGGGGCGGTCGACCGCCCCTGTGCCGGCGGTCGACCGCCAGCTGGGCAGAACCCGGTTCATCCCGGGTCGGTCCGTTAACCGCTTTAGCTCCGTCACTTGACTTCTTTAGCAGCCCGTTCATGTCTGTGGCATCACCCTTGATAGTCTAAAAGGTATCAACTGAGTCTCTGGCCTTGGATTCTCTTGGCTATACTTCTTTGTGCATTGACCTTGGATGTGTGACGAGCCGACTATCACGTGTCGACTTTTACTTGTGTTCGCATTCTTGCTTGGGCGCGATCAATGAGCTTTCACTTTTGCCATTTCCACTGAATTCCTTGTCCATTTAATGGCGTATCTGTCATGAACAAAACAACACGTGTGTCAGTCACATGAGAGTGGAAAATATCAATGACTAATAGTGTTTAACCATTATCAAAACCAAGAATACCACAGAACTCATATGACCATAGGATGATGTCGAATTACTCAAGTGACCACAAGATGAATCAAATGACCATAGGGGCACAACAATGAATTGGAAGAGAAAATGCCTAGAAAATTAAAAAATTGAATATGCAGACCAATGACTATGATTGACTGATAAAACATGGACCCTTCGTCAAAGAAGTGATGGGAATTATGTCATGAAGTGAAGGTCTGGTTACCTCTGTTTAAAAAAGTATTAAGTAAAATCAAAACAAAGGACAGAGCAATGGCTAAAGCTCATTGATAAACCATGTCCCTTCACCTAAGAAGTGACATGTACTGTGTCATGATATGACAAGCCACCTCTGTTCATGAATGAGACAAGATGATGAGTAAAATTTTGAGTAACTGAGGAGTCTAGCACCTAATCAATGTGTCTCTTCATGACAAAGGGGTAAACTCTATCTAACTATTCTTGAAAAATGAGTAAAATGAAAAATCCGTCAAGAAAGAAAATGGATTTTCAAAGACTGACCTTAAAAAGAATTCTACACCTTAAGATGTTTATCTTCAATACTAGTTAAAATTCTTTCCAGGGGCGTCTCATGAAATCACTAAGTTGAAAAGGAATGGGGGCAAGGTTTTTGATCTAACAAGATCTGTTTTTGCTCTATTAAATATACTCGAACATATTTTCAGGGCTCTTACACTTAGATTTCGGGCTTATAAATTTTGAACCATTACTGCATATAATGGTCTTGAATAATGCTGCTATAAAAGGAGAATGTTAATTCTTCAAAAATAAAAAGCCATGATGTGTGAGCTTTGTTAGATGTCTCCTTTTGTATGAGCTGCACAATGTTTTCTCCACTGTCACTTCTTTGTTTCAGTTCCAGCTCTTGTGTGCTTAAGTTCCATATCTTGTGCATCCCCTACCTTGTGTTGTATTCAAGTCCTTAATGATATCATAGGAGGAGATCATGTGAAGTCATTGCCATGTGGAGTCTCTGGTTTCATGTCTCCTTGCTATTAGGTATCAGCTCTTTTCATGCATGTAGTTCGATAGCTTCTCTTCATTCCATGCATTGCATAGAAAACCTAAAAAAATCTGAAAAAAAATAGAAAACTGAGTATGCTAAATGGCTGCCTGTCTGCCTGATTGCATGATGCATATGCTCATAAATCTACACGAGTCTTGTATTTCTTGTTCATACAATGATACCAACTGGTATCTGCCTTCCTCATGCATGTAGCTAGTTCACACATTGTAAATTTCATGCACTACAAAGAAAAAGTGAAAATTTCAAATCCGAAAACCAAACAAAAATGGGTCTGCTAAGTGGCTGAATATTGCATGCTATATATGTTGCCCTCATGCTGCTTCAAATATAGGGGGAGAAGAAATGTATGCTGTCTTGATCTTCCATATTTGTCTGCTTTTTGATTATGCCAAAGGGGGAGAAGAAATATGTGCTTATCATCAAAGTTTTGTCATCATCAAAAAGGGGGAGATTGATGTTCCATGTGTGTGTTTTGATGATAACAAAATTTCATATATGCTTCAGAGAGTCAAAAAAGCATTTACTGTCTAACCTCTCTTTAACCCTCCTCGAGTTCAGTCTAATCAGGTTCCAAGAAGTTGCAAGTGCTCGATGAATTGTTGCTATGATCAGTAAAAGGCTTTGACAAGCCAGCAAGGCCAACAAGGCCAGCATCAGCAATACCAGCAACGGCCAGCAGCCTCAGTAGCATCAGCCACGGTAGAATGCTTCAGCAACAGCTAAAAGCCATAAACAGTACAAGCTAGCAGCAGCCAATAACCACAAGGTTAGCAGCTGTAGAAGCCAGCATCTCCTGAGCACACCTGAACAAAAATGGCAATGCAAGTAAGGAGCATTGGACGTGCTCAAACAATGGAGCAAAGGGCCTTCTTTTTATTCAAATAAAGTTGAAAAAGATTGAGTGAAGCCCAAGGTGTAAAGGCCTTTGAATGTACAGAAACTAAGAAAGGGTTTGGCAAAAGAAAGAAAAATCAAATTGCACAAGGCTGCGTCGACCTCATGATCAAAGATGCGTCGACTTTTCTTTTCACAAAAGGAAGATCAGCCAAGGCTATCATCAAGGCTACATCGACCCCTTGGCACTACTACATCGACTCCAGACTCTTTCGGTGGCAGGACCAAGTGCATATCAGCTGATGCATCGACCTCACCATCAATGCTACGTCGACTCCAGATGTATTCCCAGCAATCATTGAAGCCGTCTTTATAACTGTGTCTACCTCACCTCTTCAGTTGTGTCGACCTCATCAGCTCCAGCAACAATCAAACAAGTGAGTGTCAACAGCTACGTCGACCTCATTCTCTCAGAGCGTCGACTCCAAGGGCTTCCCAGAAACCATTGTAAAGAGATCTCTCAAAGGATGCGTCGACGTACCCTTGAAGGTCTGCCACGTCAGCAACTCAAAGAAGCTGTGAAGTTGTGTCGATTCTATCCCACCATTGCGTCGACGCACCAGAAGTGTTTCAAGCTTATTTTTGTCAAACCTGCAACATTTCAGAGATCTTACAGAGACCAAAAATAAACGACGTAAACCTCCAAAAATACTTTTTTCAAGTTCTGGAAAAGGTTCTTAGGATAGGGATCCTACCTTTCCATCATGAGGCTTCAGGACAACCTTTTGGGAGGCAGATCTGTTAGGCATCAGATTTGAGAATGTTGTGCCCCTGGTTTTGATGATGACAACCATGGGATGTGAATGTTGAATTCAACTCAAAATGTTGAATTAAATCTTGATTCAGTAACGCTTCCATTTGGTTCATCTTTGATGCAATAAAGGAACAGGGTCGACGCTGGGAGTTCAAGGCGTCCACGCATCAGTTGAAGAGGCAAAATCATAAGTCACTGATATAATATCAGTGCGTCAATGCCACATCATTGTAGTGTTGACGCATCAGCTTAAGAAGCAAAGGCACTCATAGATCTACTTCACTGCGTCAACGCCACAGTAGAGCAGCGTCGACGCAGCAGTTAAAAAGGCAGAGTTATGGTTCACTGGAATAACCCAGTGCGTCAACGCTACATCATGATAGTGTCGATGCAGCAGCTCACTCTGAATATGAAATTGGCTCTGGGACAGTTCAGTGGGTTGACACAGTCATGTGAGGGATTTCAAGGCTGCGTCAACGCATCCAGCATTACATTCAAAGCCATGTGAGGGATTTCAAGGCTGCGTCAACCTCGTGAACTCAATGGGTTGACGCCATCTGAACTACTTACGAGATTAGTTGGGTGGACCCCAATCGTAAGTGACGTCAAAGGCCACATCAGCCAAAAGCGCTTGCGATCTGGTTTTCCCTCGCGATTCCAGAAGGCTCTATGCAGAGCAATCATTGGGCTAACCAGAAAATCTGGTTGAGGCCCACTAGACGTATATATTACATGGATCTGGAAGTGAGCGCGGTAACGAAAAACATTGAAGAAGGTTTTTGGAGAGTGTAGTCGAACCAGAGAGAGAGTGAAGCCCTTGAGGAGAATCATGGAGTTCATCGTCTTCCTGCTGGTACCTTGCTGCATACACTGATGATTAGAAGAGATCCAGTGGCAGTGGATCAGTGCGAGTCCATCTACCCTTCAGAACGAGAAGGCCAGCTGATCGTTGAAACATCTTCCTCCAGCATCTGAGTTCGAGCTTGAGATCCAGCAGCATCATAGATCTGGAGATGTCCCTCCATCTTTGAGTGATTTCATTTATTACTTCTATTTTTCAATTATAACACTGTTACATTGTGTCTCCCTCTTACTGGTTTGAGTAGAGGGAGGGGCTTGATCCAGCAGATTGTGCTTGGATCAAGGGAGATTGGGCGTGTTGCCTGCAAGCTGTTCGTCAGCGGTTTAGAGGATCTGTTCCTCTGGTTAAGCCAAGTTGTACTGCTCAGCGTTGTTTGAGGAGGTAGTTCCTCAGTGTAGCTAAGCTGTAAAGCTCAGCAGGGATCCTCACTGGTTTAGTGAGGGGTGGACGTAGGTCTCCACAGGGAGACCGAACCACCATAAAAATCTGTGTTCCTCTTGTGGTTTGCTTTCTCATTTTATCCACCTATCGTTAGATGTTTGATTAGGCTCGATCTTCATACAGTCTGTTTACTGAACTTCTAATTAGCATTCTGCTTTCTAAAGCAAGTGTGATCTTGCATTAATTTTTAAAGGGTCAACCTATTCACCCCTCCCCTCTAGTTTGACCTTCCACCTAATCCAATACGTGGTATCAGAGCTCGGCTCTCTTGTCAAGGGTCTCACAACCCAGAGAGATTTAGTGGAATGGAAAACAAGGGGCTCATGCCTGAAGGGTATGTAGTGAATAGGCCACCCTTCTTTGATGGCACTAACTATGCTTACTGGAAAAATTGGATGCAGGTATTTCTGAGAGGTCAGGACCATGAGATTTGGAGAGTCGTGAGCAAGGGACCATATCAGTTAGAAGGAGATGAAGAACTGTGGGTGAAGGAGTAGATTCAGAAGTCCAATGTCAATTGGCAAGCTATGAACATCATGCAATGCTCATTGCATCCTATGGAGTTTTCACGAGTATCCTCATGTGCCAGTGCCAAGGAAATGTGGGACAGACTTCAAGTCATCTATGAAGGTACGTCAGAGGTAAGAGAGACAAAAGCCAATATGTTAATTTATGAATATGAAGCTTTTATAATGAAGCCAGAGGAAAATATATCTGAAATGTATGCTAGACTAACCCTATTAGTGAATGGTCTTAAAGGTCTGGGAAAGGCTTACATTGATTACGAACTGGTCAGGAAAATTCTTAGATCCCTAACTCCAGTTTGGCACACCAAGGCCACTGTTGTTGAGGAATCTAGGAACCTTCCTACCACTACCCCTGATGAGTTTATCGGATCTTTGATGGCTTATGAGCTGAACCTCAAAAGGACAGATGAGGATGTGAAAAAGAAAAAGCCTCTTGTATTGAAGGCAGGACCAAGTAGCAAGGAGAGCTCAGATGACAGTCATTCATCTACCTTAGATAATGACTCAGGTGAGATAGCAATGCTCACCAGGAAATTCAGGAAGTTTCTAAGGAAGGAAGGTAAATTTAGAAACAACAGAAGACCAGAGGTAAGAAAGAGTTCAAAATTCAAATCAAAAAACTCTAGGAAATCTGACAAGGTTGTCTGTTACCAATGCAGGAAACAAGGTCATATAAAATCTGAATGTCCAGAGAATGTGAAGAAAGTCCAACCGAAATGGAAGAACAAGAAGCCCAAGGCCATGATAAGTACGTGGAGTGACGAGGAGAAAGATGAAGATGAAGAAGAAAGCACTTCTGAAGAAGAGAGTGATGTTAAGCTGTGTTTCATGGCTAAGGGAGATGATAAGGATGAGGTAACTTCCTCTTCTGAAAACTTTTCTTGCAGTGATTGGGAAGAAGCATTTAATGAATTGCTAGATAAGTATGATCATGTAAAGAAAGAAAATAAATCACTCAAGAAAAAAAAAATCTGACTAGTCAAGAAAATTCATTGAATGATAAAATCAGGTGCCTAGAAGCTGAAATTACCAGTTTAAGAAAATCTCTTGATGAAAGTAACCAATGTAGAGATCAATTAATAGAGATGAATAGAGAAAATGAATTCTTATTAAAAATTCAGGATGACCTGAAACTCAGAATGCAAAAATTAGAGAGTGATGTAAAGATTGCTGAAGAAAAATATGAAGCCATTCAAGGAGTAAATAAGGAACTCCAAGAAAATTTGAAGAAAATGGAAGATGAGAATTCAAGTAAACAAGCCTCTCTTGAGAAATTTACGCAAAGTAAAAACAATCTTGAGGCTGTCATGGGAATAAGAAGCAATTTTGGAAAAGAAGGACTTGGTTATAATCCAACCAAGAAGAAGGATCTAGGATCTAGATTTATAACTTTTGTTTCTGAACAAGGTACATCTGAGCAGAGTCAAATGGCTGAAAAGAAGTTTTGTGAGAAAAATCAAGAAGAAGTAAAACAGACAGATGAAATCAGAAAAGAAAAGGGCAAAGAGAAAATGTATGCTACCTTAAATGCCAATCACCATAAGAATGTGCATAAGTTCAGAAGTAAACCCTCAGGTCAGCCTATAGACCCTAGTTCATCAACCCAGCATCAAGGATATAGAAATTCAGGGAGTCATAGGACTGGTACACGACAGTCGCGTCAACGCACTGGGCATCCTGCGTCCACTCAACCCATGTCCCAGGGGTTCTACAGAAATAATGCTAGAACAAACCATTGGGCGCGTCAACACAGTGTCCACACTGCGTCAACGCATACACCCTTTCCGGATGGGTATTTCTTCAGAAACATGAGAATGAGTCGACGCAACCACTACAGTGCGTCGACGCACCCTATGTACCAGAACCCATATGACCGAAAGGTTAAGTGGATGAGTCAACGCAATCATGTGATAGGGTCTACGCAGCGAACCTTCATCCCTTCAAGAACTCAACATTTTTCTAGAATTTCTCATCCTAGGTTCCCCAATGCTTCTTGGAGTCACAATAACTATTGGAATGAGAACAAGAATAAAACTTCATACTTCTCTAACAACAGAAATGGTTCAAAAAGGGAATTCTAAAGGGTACCTCAACCCAATCAGAAAAATTTCAAATCTATGACCCCACATCTCAAAAACCCTCAAAACAACATATTTGGATTCCCAAAAGTATGCTGTCTTACTTGACACAATCATATGGTCTGATGGGACCCAAGTGTATTTGGGTTCCAAAATCTCTTGTTTGATGTGATTTGAAGGAGTGCCTTGCAGCTGTACACAATAGGTGGTACCTTGACAACGGCTGTTCAAGGCACATGACGGGCGATAAGGCAAAATTCTGTCTCCTAGTTGAGAAAGAAGGAGGACATGTCACGTTTGGGGGGAACAATAAAGGTAAAATAATTAGAAATGGTAAAGTTGGCAAAACTCCCTTGAACTCTATTGATGATGTGTTACTTGTTGAAGGATTAGAATACAGTCTTCTTAGTATAAGCCAACTGTGTGATAGGGGGCACAAAGTTGTGTTTGATTCCCATGCATGCACCATTATTGAAAAGCAGTCTGAAAGTGTTAAATTCTCTGGAAAAAGAATAAATAACATGTACATGGTAGATTTAGATGATCCTGCTCATAACAATCTTTGTCTAGCTGTGAATAAAAGTGAACTGGCTTGGTTATGGCATCGTAGACTAGGACATGCTAGCTACAGTGTCATGCATAAGTTAGCCAAATTCAGCATGGTGAATGGTTTGCCTGATGTATCATTTAAGCAAAATGACAAAATTTGTAATGCGTGCACTCAAGGCAAGCATACTAGGAAGTCATTTAAATCCAGAATTGAAAATCAATCTTCTAGACCTCTTGAACTTGTTTACATGGATCTGTTTGGACCCACTAGAACAGCAAGTTTGAGTGGTAATAAATATAGATTTGTTTTGGTAGATGACTTTTCTAGGTTTACTTGGGTGTTCTTTTTAACTCATAAGAATGATGCATTTGAAGAATTTTAGGCATTCTTCAGGAAAGTTCAACAGGATGATAAGTATACTATTTCATCTATCATGTCAGATCATGGAGGAGAATTTGAAAATTCAGAATTCGATGGTTTTTGCAGGGCAATGAGAATATCTCATAAGTTCTCATCTCCAAGAACTTCTGAACAGAATGGAGTGGTGGAAAGAAGAAACAGAACCCTTGTCGAGATGGCTAGAACTATGTTGATCGAAGGACAGCTCCCAAGGAAGCTCTGGGCAGAGGCTGTAAACACAGCTTGCTACATTGTAAACAGAGCAATGGTAAGACCTCTGTCCAAAAATACTCCATATGAGTTGTTGAAAGGTAAGAAGCCATCTGTTATACATTTCAGAGTTTTTGGATCTAAATGCTTTGTTCAAAATAATCACAAACGGGACTTAGATAAATTTGAACCTAAGAGTGAACCAGCCATATTTCTAGGTTATTCAAATCACTCTAGGGCCTATAGAGTCCTAAATATCAAAACTCAATCTGTTGAAGAATCTCCACATATTATCTTTGATGAAATGAATGTCAGGTCTGAAAATGAACCATCTTGCAGGGACAAAGATGATGGTGAATTTCTTGAAGAAAAGGAAGAACAACATACTCAAGAGGAAGAGCCAAGGTCAAATGAGACTCAAGCTGAATCAAGCACTAGAGGTAATGTAGATGACAATGAAGGTAACTCTCTGACCAATGTTAGAATGTTAAGGGACCACCCTCTATCAAGCATTATTGGTAATCTGCATGACCCTACTAGAACTAGATCTCATTTCAGAACAATTGAAGAAATGGATAATTTGGCTCTTATATCTCAAATTGAACCAAAAAATATAACTGAAGCCCTGAAAGATGAATGCTGGATAAATGCAATGCATGAGGAATTAAATCAATTCAAAAGAAATAAAGTGTGGCACCTTGTGCCAAGACCCAATGAACTTTCAGTAATTGGAACTAAGTGGGTCTTTAGAAACAAACAAAATGAAAATGGAATTGTGATAAGAAATAAAGCAAGACTGGTTGCACAAGGATATAACCAAGAATTTGGCATTGATTTTGAAGAATCCTTTGCACCAGTAGCTAGATTAGAAGCTATCAGATTATTACTTGCATATGCATGCTGTCATGGAATAAAACTACATCAAATGGATGTAAAAAGTACATTTCTTAATGATTTAATAAAAGAAGAGGTGTATGTTGAACAACCCCCTGGTTTTGAGTCTATAGACTGCCCTGACCATGTTTACAGATTAGACAAAGCTCTCTATGGGCTCAAACAGGCGCCTCGAGCATGGTATGATAGACTCAGCTCATACCTCACTGAGAAAGGATATTCAAGAGGTAAAGTGGACCAAACTCTATTCACCAAGGTAAGAAATAATGACATTATTCTGGTTCAAATCTACGTTGATGATATAGTGTTTGGATCCACTAAACCAAGTATGTGTGAGGAATTTGTAAATTTGATGACCATAGAATTTGAGATGAGTCTAGTGGGTGAGCTTCAATTTTTTCTAGGTCTACAAATCACCCAAAGCAAGGATGGATGCTTCATTAACCAGGCAAAGTACATTTCTAAATTATTGAAGAAATATCAAATGGAGAATCTTAAGGCAATCAGCACTCCCATGAGCACCAACACAACTTTGGATGCAGATCTGAAAGGTAAAAAAGTAGATGCAAAGACTTATCGAGGTATGATCGGATCACTCCTCTATCTTACTGCATCTAGGCCAGACATCCAATTTTGTGTATGCATGTGTGCTCGTTTTCAGTCTGATCCTAAAGAATCCCACTTAATTTCTGTCAAGCGTATCTTTCGATACCTTGCTGGAACTCGAGACTTAGGGATTTGGTATCCTGCATCTTGCACTTTTGATCTAGTATCATACTCAGATGCAGACTATGCTGGATGCAAACCTGACAGGAAAAGTACAAGTGGGTATTGCCAATTTTTGGGAGGGTGTTTGGTTTCTTGGGCATCCAAGAAACAACACTCAGTGGCACTATCCACTACAGAGGTAGAATATGTCGCTGCAGGGAGTTGTGGCACTCAAGTGTTGTGGGTCAAACACCAACTCCAAGATTATCAAACTGATCTTGGATGTGTCCCAATATTGTGTGATAACACAAGTGCCATTAACCTGGCAAAGAACCCCATCCAGCACTCTAGGACCAAACATATAGAAATAAGGCATCACTTCTTGCGAGATGAAGTTAATAAAGGAGGCTTTAAATTGATTTTTGTAGACTCAGAACATCAAATTGCTGACATTTTCACCAAGCCTCTGAATAATGAAAGATTTTCTTGTCTTAGGAGAGAGCTTGGATTGTGCAATCCTCATCTTGATGCCTAAATTGATTGCTTGATTTCTTCTTTGAAACTTGTCTAATTAACTTTGCCTAGGAATAAATTGATTACATGTCTTACTTGAGTTGAAAATGCCTAATTTCTAAATAAGTCACAGATTTAGGGGGAGTTTAGTTTTGAGCATATTTTTTTAATAACACATGACAAATAAAAAGCCATCATGTCAACAATTGCATCTTCATTCATATTTTCAGTCATGCATAAATGGAGGGAGAGTTTGCATCAGATTTTACTTGCTAAGGAGTGCAATTCTGTCCCTTTAGATTCAGTTATCTGGGTATCTGAAGAATGGTTTATAAGGCTGAGTTAACGCTGTTTCAAGACTGAGTCAACAAACTGAAAGAAACATTCTGGAAACAGGCTAAAAATTGATCTGACTAGTTGAGTGAGTTAACGCTGTCACCTGGTTGAGTTGACGCACTGGCAGAAACCAAGTGCAAGTCAGTTCTGGAATCAACTGGATTACTTCAGACGGGTTAACGCAGCACTGGAATTGGGTTCTTACATATCTCATAATCTTGAAATCTTCTTGTACCTCAGCTTGTCAGACTCTTGGAGTCTTCTCAAAACCTCTCATCAATCCTGTTTCTTCCATACTCAGTCTTCAGTTTGTAGTGAAGTACCTCTCAATCTTCAGTATGAGGGAAATTTCTTGAGCTCCGAAATGTGAATTGATGTCATAAATTCAAGGGGAGCTAAAGTGATAATTCCTTTATAAGAGATGGTGATTTTCATTGACTGGCTCTATGCAGTATTAATGGTTGGAATTCTATAAATCTTTTGATCTTTGAATGCTAAAATTCATGAACACAAAAGTGCTGTGCATATGGAATAGTTTCAGAACTATTTAATAAAACTGAGAACTCATCCTTTCTTGAAATATGATGATCAAAAGTAAAGAGACCACTTTGTGCAAATGAATTTAATATCTGTATTGACTTTAAACTCCGAATAGGGTTAATAAGAGCTGAAGAAACAAACCATATATATATATATATACATGTAATAAATTGTAGAGCAATGGCATGCTTTCACTGAGAAACTGTCTCTATGCACCAAAGAAGTGCTAATGAGCATGTCATGATGTGGGCTGTTACCTCTGTTTTAAAAGAAAAATAATTCATTGTAGAGCAATGGTAACTTTCCACTGAGAAACTACCTTCATGCACCAATGAAGTGCTAAAAGGCATGTCATGATATGAGTTGCCAACTCTGTTTCAGTGGTGCAGAATAGTTAGCTATGCTGAGTAACCGGGGACTCTGGTGTCTGATAAACATGTGCACCCGTGTCAAAAGGCTAGCTACACTTGGCTGCAAATGATGAAAAATGAAAAATGGCAAATGTTCATATGGGGTTGACCTGTAGCTCAAAAATAAAATCCTTTAGAGTTCATCCTCAATTCGAGTTAAATTCACTACTATAAGGGTCTCTTGAAATTGAACATTCTAGGGAAAAGATTTGGGAAAGTTCCAAGTGTGCAAATTGTTCTATCCTCATTCCATAATCTTGCTCTTCTTGTTCAAGGATTTATCTCAAATTCTTAAGATTGTTTTACTCCACATCATTAAATGAATTAGGGGCTCTCATCATTTCTCATCATATCTCTCATAAGGGAACTTGAATTTTATCGATTAAAAATCCCTGAATGTAATTTCATCTTTTCACAATTTCAATGTCTTTAGAATGCCTAAATACACTGGGTCATCACTATTTCCTGTCTACTTCAAACTACATTCATGACTCGCTTTGGTGGCGTCGATGCAGTGCCTCACTGCGTAAACGCAGTCATTCAATAACTCCAATTTCGTCCCAGTCCGGTTCAGCACAGTGAACCGATTCACCCTTTTGAATTGAAATTGAGTCGTCACCTTCTTTAAAACACAGCAGCGTAAACGCTGCCGTCTACTCACCTCCTTCCAAAACCAAGTGGGTCTCTACCTCTCCGCATCTCTCAGTCTTTCCTCCTCAGCTCCTTCTCTCAATTTTTTCTCCTGTTCCCGTTTGATTCTCCCTGCCATGGCGCCTCCGGAACAAGTGAAGAAGGGGAAGAACAAGAAGGGTCTAAAGATAAGAGATCCCATCCTTGCTACGGGCAGGATTGAGCCTCGAACCAAATTTCAAGAGAAGACTCCGTCTCAGTCAGCTCCACCACAACGGAAAGGAAAAGAGAAAAGCTCGCCGGCAAAGACAAGGGCAGCAACGCAGAAGGGCAAAGACAAGGGCGTGTCAGATCCTTCAGAGGAGATACCATCTCCTTTAGCTCCAAGGAAACGGAAAGGCAAAGAGATTGAGTTATCTCTTCGGAAACGCCATCTTCATCCCAGCCTGCCAACCAAAAACAGAAAGCTCTCTACCGTAAGGGCAGAGGAGCATGTTACATCTTCAGGTGCTGCGAAGGGGAAGAAAGGTGTCGCCAGTTCACATGCAAGGTCTTATGATCCCTCTCTCACCATCAATGTGGAAGAACCTATGAAAGTCCTTATTCCATGATATATTGTTGCTACCGACGTTGAGATGCTTGAAGTTTTTCCGCAACTATTCCCTACTTTGGATTATCAGGGTTGGTGGTCTTTCGTTACAAATCATAAGATTTATTACCCCACCCTAGTTCGGGAATTTTACCACAATTTGAAGTATGAACCTCAGATCCCCAAAATTTCTTCAACTGTCAGGAATGTTAGTTTCGAATTGACAAACAAACTATTTGCCAGAGCTTGGAAAATACCAATGAATGGGGTTCAGCTACACAGTTTTCAGTTTGATGAACATGCAGCTTATGCTCTTCTGACTGACAAACCCAGTGATCCTACAGACGTCCGGAAGACTTTTTTATCTAGTCTTAAAGTAAATAGGTTCCCTCCATTCAATAGACTGCTCCACCATATTTGCACATCGATGATAACACCTCAGATCAGTGGTAGGGAACGGGTCACTGAGATGCAGAGATTTTTACTGTATTGCATGCTGAAAAAGATAAACATTTCATTGTCAGGTGTAATCATTCAGACTATGGGATCTTGCTTAACACAATCTAGGACACTCCCATATGCTGCTCCCTTGACTGCCATATTTTGAAAAGTTGGAGTAGATTTTGGAGATGAGAAGAAACTGAATATTCCTAAAGGGAACATATACTCCCTTTCCTACATTCAGAAATTCATGGGATTTAAAGTCATAAATGGACAGCCAGTCAGGGTTCTACCAAGTCAGAAACCTGTATCTACCTCAGTGGAAACTAGTCAAGAAGTAAGAACTGACACACAAAATCAGCAAGAGGCCAGTCTACACAGAATGGAAAGACCAGAGGCTAGGGAAGATAGACCTGAAGCTAGTTCAGCCAGAATGGACTACCAAGACTTCAGCAATATCCAGGATGATTACAATGTACAAGATGATACTCCTGTGTTTCCTGATGCTTCCAGAGAGCTTGTCATGGTACAAGGTCCTCTTCCAAAACCCTCTCCACCAAGGGGACCTGCATCTACTTCTGAGGAGATTCCAGCTAACTCTCAGAATGATTTTTCTAGCATCAATCCTACACTCATTCAATTTTTGGAAATGAAATTCAAGAGCATTGACTCTTCCATAATGCGCCTAAGTTCAACAACGGATATGAGGCTGCCACACCTTGAACAGAAATTAGACAGCAGATGGGAAAAGTTTACACGTGATAAATTCAAGTCAGACAAGAAGCTTCATGAATTTATGGAATCTCTTCTTCAAGCTTTTCAGAAAGCTGGTTCAGTCATGCGTAACTTACAAAGCTTGCATCAACAATGTTTGAACAGGATACAGAGTGTATAGACATACAACTATGATGTCAGGGAAAACCAATCCAAGTTGAACTTGAAATATTCCACCCTGATTGACAAGAACAATGAGTTCAGTGAAAAGGTTCAAACCTTGTTTGAAAAGATTACATCTTTTGGTCAGGACATTGCTAAACTGTTTGAACGAACCACTCTAGTCGGTGACGAGGCTGTGGATGTGTTGCATATTCTAAAAGACAACTTCCCACCCACAATTGAAGATCAGCGTGATGTGTACTGCCCTCCACCAACAGAAGCATCCTCCTCTGCACCTGAATGGGGATCTCGGCAGAAAGCTAAGGTGGACTATCTGTTTGATATATTACACAATTGGTTTGATGGTATTTCTACCAAGGTCAAAGAATACCACAAGTTTGTGGTGCATAGAGATCAGCTGCTTTCTGAACGGATGGACACTATGGCAGCATCCATGGCTCAGCTTTAGTAACAGTTGGATATTGTGTCTGCAACTGTACTTCAGTCTTCCTCATCTACTCCCCTGCCTGATGATGTCAAAGGGGGAGAGAAATGAACTCAAGTTGGAGTCTAGTCTAGAACTGCATTGCATCTGCATCAAATGTGTTGACTGACTGTAGTTTCCCTTTTCTGTCTTTTTGTTTGATGTTAAACCTTGAGCTTAACTGAATAACAAAAACTGGTGTTTTAGCCTATGAAGCGAACTCTTTGTTTGATCTGAACTTTCTTGTTTGATCTGAATGATACATTCTTATTTAGATGCAATGGCATTCACCTCATAGTTGCCATCATCAAAAAGGGGGAGATTGTTGTGCCCATGGTTTTGATGATGACAATCATGAGATGTGAATGTTGAATTCAACTCAAAATGTTGAATTAAATCTTGATTCAGTAACGCTTCCATTTGGTTCATCTTTGATGGAAGAAAGGAACAGGGTCGACGTTGGGAGTTCAAGGCATCCACGCATCAGTTGAAGAGGCAAAATCATAAGTCACTGATATAATATCAGTGCGTCAACGCCACATCATTGTAGCGTCGACGCATCAGCTTAAGAAGCAAAGGCACTCATAGATCTACTTCACTGCGTCAACGCCACAGTAGAGCAGCGTTGATGCAGCAGTTAAAAAGGCAGAGTTATGGTTCACTGGAATAATCCAGTGCGTCAACGCTACAGCATGATAGCGTCGACGCAACAGCTCACTCTGAATATGAAATTGGCTCTGGGACAGTTTAGTGGGTTGACGCAGTGACCCCATGCGTCAACGCATCCAGCATTACATTCAAAGCCATGTGAGGGATTTCATGGCTGCGTCAACCTCGTGAACTCAATGGGTTGACGCCATCTGAACTACTTACGGGATTAGTTGGGTGGACCCCAATCTGATGTGACACGACCTTGGACTTAAGCAAGCAAGCACATTCGCAATCTAAATGGGCCAATTTGGGCCGCCGCTCTCTCGTCGCTCACCCAAGCTCGGGGTAACTTGGCAATGCCAAGGTGAGGTTGAGGGGTTGGGCCCTTGCTGGTAGAGGGCCAGCAAGGCCAAGACTTGATTCCCAATGGATGTGGAAGCCCAAGACACTGGGGCCGACCAAGTGCCAAAGGCACCGGTTTCTCTCTTTTCCCACGGTGATCACTTATAGCACAAGAGCTTAAGGATCGGGCTCTCATTCACGGCCAGCGGAGTTTATGAACTAATATTGAAAGAACAAGCACAAATTAGAGCAAAGTTTGGAGCACTTACTCGACCGGTTTGAAGAAACCGGTCCCGCTCGGAGACGAGGGCGAGCGGGGAAGCGTGGGTTCCCCACACGCCGCGTCGGGGTAGCTTGACCTGTTTAAGCTATTACAACACTACACCCCATGTAAGGGGGGGATCGTGGGGAAGGGAAGATGATAGTTACAATCAAAACTACCTCCACGCAGGGAGGGGCCTTCAGCCGGCCAAGCGGGGTGGGGAAAACTAGGGCTAAAACGATGATGAAGTGAATATGCTGAATCTGCCTTCTCTCGACAATTATTGACAGACAGTCGGTACTGTGGCTGCAGAACGTGATCAGGAATTTTTCCGAGGGCGAGACCAGTGAGAAAATCTTTGTTACTGGAACTGGAGTGCCTCTGAATTTTGCCGAATTCTTCTGGGGTCGCTGCTGGCCTGGGCATGAGCTCAAATAGGGACGCTGATTCTCGGACTGACAGCAACTGGTTACTAACAGCAGGAAGAAGTCGGTCCCGAACTCCGAATCAGGTGTCGCCAGAGCCGCTGCAACCGCGGACGAGTCTTCTTTGCAACAGAACTGACAGGGAAGCCGAAAGATGTCGGAGAAGATCAGGGAACCCAGAACAGTGAGTGGGGGTCAGTGCAGACTGTGGGAAGCAGAGTCGCACGCCTGAGGAAGAAAATTCGTAACTTCTGCTGCCGGATGCTGAACGGAGTTCCGCTTCTTGGTTATGAAAGTAGACAGAAAGAGGAAGAACTTTTCAGAAAATCTCGTGGCCTGATTCCTCCGGAGTTTGTCGTGGTGAAGCTTTCTCTCCGGATCAGGATCTCTGCAGAGCTAGCTCCTGGTTTCCAACAGCAGGTTGCAGAGGATGCCCCGATAGCTCCCAAACTCGGAATCAAGTGCCGTCAGAGTCGTTGGAATCGTGGACGAGTCCTCTTCGCAGAAAAACTGACGGGGAAGCCAACCGATGTCGGAGAAGATTGGGGGATGCAGAACAATGGCGACTGGTCGGTGCAGACTATGAGTAGCAGGGCCGCGTAGCTGAGGGAGAAAAAGGATAACTCCTGCCACAGGATGCCGAACGGAACTCCGCTTCATGATTCTGAAAGTAGACAGGAGGAAGAAGAGCTTTGCAGAAGAGCTCTTGGGCTGATTCCTCTGAGGTCGTCGTGGCAGAGCTTCTAATCCGGTTCTGGTACTCAGCCGGGGCAGCTCTGCGCAGTTGTGGGAGAATGGAGCTCCCGGGCAGTACACAGCTCGGATGAGGATGAAACCACCGCCATTGCGAAGAAGACTGGGAGAGGCTTCCAACGATGGCTCTTGATCCTTCAGAAACGTCCGGAGGAAGCTGTGGTCGCCTCTGCAAGCTGCTTCTCTTCTGTAGATCTTCGGTTGAGAGCTGTAGGTTGAAGATGATGGGGGGAATGTGGTATATGGGAGGGGAAATGGGGGTGGATGAGTGTGGGGAAAGCCCGGGCTGTGAGGGGGTCTAGGAGGGGGTGTTCTAAGGTGGGGGAAGGGAAGAATGGGGTCTGGAAGGGGGTCTAACAGGTGGTGGGAGGAGGAGCTACGGCTTTGGGAGGGTGGGGGAGAGGAGAAGGTGAGGGGGGCACAAGTGAGTGGAGGGAAGGTGAGTTTGAATTTTGCTTAATGAAGGGTATTCAATGGTGGTCTTGGGGATGGGAGGGGTTGTGTTGGGGAAGGGAATGGGTGCTTGGGGTAGTGGGAAGGGTGCTTGGGAAAGTGGGTGGGGTAGTTGGGGGTTGGGGGTGGAGCTAGGATTGGTGGAAGCTCTCTTGGGACTAGGGGGTGGAGTAATGAGATGTGTGGGGAAGGGGAGTGGCCTTTAATAGGGTAGGTGGGAGAGTGGAGGTGGTTGGGAGGGGAGGAGAGGGAAGAATTTCGAAATTTGGTGTGGAGGAGAGAGAAAGGGGAGTGAAAGAGAGAAATTAAGAGAGGGATGGGTGGGGAATCTCTCCCCTAGGGTTTCTCACCCAAATAATGAAATCTCTCCACTAGATAAGAAGCTTGAACTCTCAAAATGGCAAGTTTTTCATTCATTGATTCATTAAGTTGAAATGGGGGGGAATGGGGTCCTATATATAGGAAACCCACATTTCTACAAAAGTCCCTGACAATTGACTCAATGATAAATAACCGAGGGGGTAGGGGAGAGCCCTTGGGCCAAGCCCAATGAATTGGGCCCAATAGCTAACTAGACAACCTAATGACACTCAAACTTAGGGAAATGAACACAAGACCTAGGAACATGACTCAAATAAAAGGGAAAATACATCAAATGACTCAAATAAAAATTGCATAGGACTCAAAATTAAATGACTAGACCATGCCGGATGCAACCGGGGCGAGGAGACGAGCTGTGAACGTGGGCGTGGGAGGTGATGTCCCCATCATACTTTCGGGGTGCGGAGAACTCGACTCCGTCGAGTAAGTGTCCTTCTCTCCTTGGAGGGTGTAGAAGTGGTACTGCCCTCAAGTCTTCCGAATGAGACCGATCCATCCACCTGTCGAGATAGCGCTCGTATACCTTGCTCCTGATGGTAGTGACATGTTCATCCAATATTCGTTCAATGCGCTCACGCTGGGCTCTCTTGGCTGGTGGACTCTCCTAACGGGTGGGTGCTCTCTCAACGGAGGGAATAAGCTCAATATCCTCACTAGGTACCACCATGGGTCCCTTGTATGGCACTAGGTCGGCGACACTGAATGTGGGACTTACCCCATATTCCTCGGGGAGATCTAACTCATAGGCATTTGCACCAATGTGCCTCAGGACCTGGAATGGACCAGCCCCACGTGGCCTCGATTTGGAGATGGCTCCCGGGGAGAGCCTCTCCGTCCTTACCATCACAAAGTCACCCTCATGGAATTCTTGGTGACGTCGATGAGAGTCGGCTCACCTTTTATAAGTCACATTCTTCTTGCTAATGTGCTTGCGGATCTCTTTATGCAATGTTGTGAATGCAGACATTCTAGGGGTGATGGGTGGACCTAGGCAACCAAAAGTAGACCTATCGTGTAATGATGCAGTGTAGACTTTGGTTAGCCTAGGTGGGTCGGGGCACCCGTAGGTGGCCCTATCATGCAAATTGGTGATAAATATTGGGGGACCCGGACATCCGTAGATGCCTTTGACATGTTTAAGACCCATGATGAATGAAGGTGGACCATGACATCCGAATATGGACCACTCATACTTTCTACTTGACATGTGGGTGATATGAATGAATGGACCCAACACAGTGTTCATGCCAAGGGGTATGGTAAGCCTAGACACATGCATGCATTTCCCAACGGTGACTTCCATGTGTATAGGTGTGGGACAACCTTTGAACTCCCATTGGAAAGGATCGAATGGATCTAAGAAGGTGGTCATCATGGGGTGGGGCACAACCTTATTACCTGGGGATATGTGGCCCAAGGTCATGGCTCCTAAGGTGTAACCCGGGTCATGGATGAGGTGGGTTTGGCCCAATATGGTGGGTGAGGGTAGGAAAGGGTGGGTGGTTGGTAAGATGGTTGGGTCATATGAGTCCCTTGACTCCCATTGGAATGGATCATATGGATCATAAAATGGGTCACCTAGGGGGAGGAACTCCATGTCCTCAAGATCCTTAAAAGGTGCTAAGTCATCCTTCTCCATGATAGTTGGGCCAATGTTCTTGACAAGTGGGTCGGCCATGAGTGGAGGGTTTGGTTTTCTACCCGAGATAAGAAGCTCTAAATCGAGGAGAAGGTTGGGCTCATCGGGTGTAGGGAGGAATAGAAGGAGGTCGCTAGTGTAGCAACCAATGGTGCAAATCGAGGTGATAGACCCTATGCATAGGTGTAGGAGGCTAAGGCTCCTAGGTTGTTCGACCATAGGGGTCATCATGCTAGTCATCTCTAATTGCCATGCTATGCCCTTGAGAAGGTCCTCTAAGGTCTCCACTTGATAGGATGCTTGGATTGTGGTGTGATAGGAGAAGAAGGGCACTATGGGAAGGTCTCGTTCTATGGGAGGGAAAACATGGGCCGGGGTCTCTCGAATTGGGCTCTCCTTTAGCCAACTAATAATGGGTTCTCCTAAGATGAGCTCTGCCCCAACTAGAGACGGTGGTGTAAGGTAAAGACCATCGTGTGAGGTTCCTTCTTCAGCTTGGACTTGGGTTTCCTCCAAAGTGGGTGGTGGGTTTGGAGTGCTCACAACTATTGGATTGGGTATGAGTTCTGCTACCAAGGAGGTGAGAGAGTCTTTTGGGGTGATGAGGGTTTGTGTGTGGTGTTCCCAGGGTAGAGGGTAAAGGGAAACTTGGATTGGGATTGGTAGGATGTGGTTTGGGAGTGGAAGTAGTGGAGGTCTAGGTTGGGGTAGGATTGGGTTTGGAAGTGGAAGGTGGGTTGGGTGACAGGATTTGGGTTGGGTGGTGGTGGCCGTCATGGTTCTAGGTGGAGGGATGGACACGGGGTCTACTTGGGTTTGAATGGTGAGAATAGGGTGAGTGGTGGTCCTTTTTGGGGAAACCGGGTCGGTTAGGGGTCTCTTCCCCTTGGGATCGGCTGGTTGTGGAGGGGTGGTAGTGGGGGCCAATTGAGTTTGGATAGATAGGTTTGCGGAAGGAGGTTTTGGTTGGAGTGTGGGGATCCTCATGGGATTTGGTGGAGAGGTGGTTGTTTGGTTTATTTGGGTCTTAAGAGAGAGGACTTGGTCGCGAAGTGTTGTTATGATGGTTGAGAGATGAATTGTTGGGGGTGGTGGGGGTGGAGACCAAAGGTCGGTCTCAAGTTGGCCGGGTGGGGATGGAGGAGTGGTAGTGCTCCTCGGGTTAGGGGTGCTTGAGTAGGAGGGGTGGGAATGTTTGGGGATGTAGATATTTCTAAGTTCTACCTTCATCTCTTCCCATGAGTGAATAGGTTCTTGTCTTCTAACCCTCCTTAAGCCCTCTATGTGTTCCCACTTACTTTTGGCTTGACCCCGAAGTCGTCCCTTGGCCTTTCGGACTCTCGCCGGTCCATATACCCAAGTCTTTTCGAAGTACTTTTCTATCGTGGCCTCCCACCTAAGATAGTCACTAGAATGTGATCCGTCAAAGGTAATATCCCTATCTAGGATGAAGTCTATGGGTGGTGAGTAGGCTAAGTAGGTGGTCATGATGAACGGGGGGATCAATGCGAGGGTCGGATTGATGATGACACCAATGCAAGCATGCCCTAGGACTTGACTTGATAGAGACAAGTCAATGACTTGCTCTGATACCAATTGATGTGACATGACCTTGGACTTAAGCAAGCAAGCACATTCGCAATCTAAATGGGCCAATTTGGGCCGCCGCTCTCTCGTCGCTCACCCAAGCTCGGGGTAACTTGGCAATGCCAAGGTGAGGTTGAGGGGTTGAGCCCTTGCTGGTAGAGGGCCAGCAAGGCCAAGATTTGATTTCCAATGGATGTGGAAGCCCAAGACAATGGGGCCGACCAAGTGCCAAAGGCACCGGTTTCTCTCTTTTCCCACGGTGATCACTTATAGCACAAGAGCTTAAGGATCGGGCTCTCATTCACGGCCAGCGGAGTTTATGAACTAATATTGAAAGAACAAGCACAAATTAGAGCAAAGTTTGGAGCACTTACTCGACCGGTTTGAAGAAACCGGTCCCGCTCGGAGACGAGGGCGAGTGGGGAAGCGTGGGTTCCCCACACGCCGCGCCGGGGTAGCTTGACCTGTTTAAGCTATTACAACACTACACCCCATGCAAGGGGGGGATCGTGGGGAAGGGAAGATGATAGTTACAATCAAAACTACCTCAACGCAGGGAGGGGCCTTCAGCCGGCCAAGCGGGGTGGGGAAAACTAGGGCTAAAACGATGATGAAGTGAATATGCTGAATCTGCCTTCTCTCGGTAATTGTTGATAGACAGTCGGTACTGTGGCTGCAGAACGTGATCAGGAATTTTGCCGAGGGCGAGACCAGTGGGAAAATCTTTGTTACTGAAACTGGAGTGCCTCTGAATTTTTCCGAATTCTTCTGGGGTCGCTGCTGGCCTGGGCAGGAGCTCAAACAGGGACGCTGATTCTCAGACTGACAGCAACTGGTTACTAACAGCAGGAAGAAGAGGTTGCCTTGGCCGGTCCCGAACTCCGAATCAGGTGTCGCCAGAGCCGCTGGAACTGTGGACGAGTCTTCTTTGTAAAAGCACTGACGGGGAAGCCGAAAGATGCCGGAGAAGATTAGGGAACCCAGAACAGTGAGTGGGGGTCGGTGCAGACTGTGGGAAGCAGAGTCGCATGCCTGAGGAAGAAAATTCGTAACTTCTGCTGCCGGATGGTGAACGGAGTTCTGCTTCTTGGTTCTGAAAGTAGACAGAGAGAGGAAGAACTTTGCAGAAGATCTCATGGCCTGATTCCTCCGGAGTTTGTCATGGTGAAGCTTTCTCTCCAGATCAGGATCTCTGCAGAGCTAGCTCCTGGTTTCCAACAGAAAAGGTTGCAGAGGATGCCCCGATAGCTCCCGAACTCGGAATCAAGCGCCGTCAGAGTCATTGGAATCGTGGATGAGTCCTCTTCTTAGAAAAACTGACGGGGAAGCCAACCGATGTCGGAGAAGACTGGGGGATGCAGAACAATGGCGACTGGTCGGTGCAGACTATGAGTAGCAGGGCCACGTAGATGAGGGAGAAAAAGGATAACTCCTGCCACAGGATGCCGAACGGAACTCCGCTTCGTGATTCTGAAAGTAGACAGGAGGAAGAAGAACTTTGAAGAAGAGCTCCTGGGCTGATTCCTCTGAGGTTCGTCGTGGCAGAGCTTCTAATCCGATTCTGGTACTCAGCCGGGGCAGCTCTGCACAGTTGTGGGAGAACGGAGCTCCCGGACAGTACACAGCTCGGATGAGGATGAAACCACCGCCGTTGTGAAGAAGACTGGGGGAGGCTTCCAACGATGGCTCTTGATCCTTCAGAAACGTCCGGAGGAAGCCGTGGTCGCCTCTGCAAGCTGCTTCTCTTCTGTAGATCTTCGGTTGAGAGCTGTAGGTTGAAGATGATGGGGGGAATGGGGTATATGGGAGGGGAAATGGGGGTGGATGAGTGTGGGGAAAGCCCAGGCTATGAGGGGGTCTAGGAGGGGGTGTTCTAAAGTGGGGGAAGGGAAGAATGTGGTCTGGAAGGGGGTCTAACAGGTGGTGGGAGGAGGAGCTACGAATTTGGGAGGGTGGGGGAGAGGAGAAGGTGAGGGGGGCACAAGTGAGTGGAGGGAAGGTGAGTTTGAATTTTGCTTAATGAAGGGTATTCAATGGTGGTCTTGGGGATGGGAGGGGTTGTGTTGGGGAAGGGAATGGGTGCTTGGGGTAGTGGGAAGGGTGCTTGGGAAAGTGGGTGGGGTAGTTGGGGGTTGGGGGGTGGAGCTAGGATTGGTGGAAGCTCTCTTGGGACTAGGGGGTGGAGTAATGGGATGTGTGGGGAAGGGGAGTGGCCTTTAATGGGGTAGGTGGGAGAGTGGAGGTGGTTGGGAGGGGAGGAGAGAGAAGAATTTTGAAATTTGGTGTGGAGGAGAGAGAAAGGGGAGTGAAAGAGAGAAATTAAGAGAGGGATGGGTGGGGAATATCTCCCCTAGGGTTTCTCACCCAAATAATAGAATCTCTCCACTAGATAAGAAGCTTGAACTCTCAAAATGGCAAGTTTTTCATTCATTGATTCATTAAGTTGAAATGGGGGGGAATGTGGTCCTATATATAGGAAACCCACATTTCTACAAAAGTCCCTGACAATTGACTTAATGACAAATAACCGAGGGGGTAGGGGAGAGCCCTTGGGCCAAGCCCAATGAATTGGGCCCAGTAGCTAACTAGACAACCTAATGACACTCAAATTTGGGAAATGAACACAAGACCTAGGAACATGACTCAAATAAAAGGGAGAATACATCAAATGACTCAAATAAAAATTACATAGGACTTAAAATTAAATGACTAGACCATGCCGGATGCAACCGGGGCGAGGAGACGAGCTGTGAACGTGGGCATGGGAGGTGATGTCCCCATCACAATCGTAAGTGACGTCAAAGGCCACATCAGCCAAAAGCGCTTGCGATTTGGTTTTCCCTCGCGATTCCAGAAGGCTCTATGCAGAGCAATCATTGGGCTAACTAGAAAATCTGGCTGGGGCCCACTAGACGTATATATTACATGGATCTGGAAGTGAGTGCGGTAACAAAAAACATTGAAGAAGGTTTTTGGAGAGTGTAGTCGAACTAGAGAGAGAGTGAATCCCTTGAGGAGAATCGTAGAGTTCATCGTCTTCCTGCTGGTACCTTGCTGCATACACTGACGATTAGAAGAGATCCAGTGGCAGTGGATCAGTGCGAGTCCATCTACCCTTCAGAACGAGAAGGCCGGCTGATCGTTGAAACATCTTCCTCCAACATCTGAGTTCGAGCTTGAGATCCAGCAGCATCACAGATCTGGAGATGTCCCTCCATCTTTGAGTGATTTCGTTTATTACTTCTGTTTTTCAATTATAACACTGTTACATTGTGTCTCCCTCGTACTGGTTTGAGTAGAGGGAGGGGCTTGATCCAGCAGATTGTGCTTGGATCAAGGGAGATTGGGCGTGTTGCCTGCAAGCTGTTCGTCAGCGGTTTAGAGGATCTGTTCCTCTGGTTAAGCCAAGCTGTACTGCTCAGCATTGTTTGAGGAGGTAGTTCCTTAGTGTAGCTAAGCTGTAAAGCTCAGTAGGGATCCTCACTGGTTTAGTGAGGGGTGGACGTAGGTCTCCACAGGGAGACCGAACCACCATAAAAATATGTGTTCCTCTTGTGGTTTGCTTTCTCATTTTATCCACCTATCGTTAGATGTTTGATTAGGCTCGATCTTCATACTGTCTGTTTACTGAACTTCTAATTAGCATTCTGCTTTCTAAAGCAAGTGTGATCTTGCATTAATTTTTAAAGGGTCAACCTATTCACCCCTCCCCTCTAGTTTGACCTTCCACCTAATCCAACAGAGAAAGGTCAGCTTTCATGGTACCCTACCTTTTCCCATGAGCCAATCAAATTGTAGTCTATGGAAGAATTTGGCAGAAGATCAGATCTGAAAAAGTCTGTGCCCTTGCTCTGCTATATGCTGGACCAATCATAGACCACCAGGGAAAAAGGTATTTGGTCAAACAACCTCATTATTTATTCTGACCAATCAAATAATGGTTTAGAAGACTCCAAGCCAATAGAAAGCCTCCGTAGCATGTACCATGATATGCAGAATCAATCCAAGGTGGGAAAACAAATTTCCCTTCAAACCTCCATTCCAAGAGAAGAAGCTTGACACCCCAAGACTCAAGACTTGTGATCCGAACAGTCCAGATTGCTTCCACCTAATCAAAGGTGCAGATCCAAACTTCCCTTTATAAATATGAAGCTTCTGCAAAGAAAGAAGAGAGGAAGAAAAGAGAGTGAGCATCCCTAAGCTTCATGAGAAATATCTGAGAAGAAAAAGAAGATAGAGAGAGCAGTGAGCAGATGGTAGTGAGCAAGAAGGAAGAAGAAGAGGAGCGTTCAGAGCATCGGAAAAATAGTCAAGTGCTTCCTTGGAAGCAACATTATGCTTTGTGTTGAATCTCTTTTCTTTTCTTTGTTTGTTTTTTATCATCATATCCTTGCATCTAGTGCTATGGTTACAGTGTGTTTTTCGGCACTCTAGTTAGAGACCGGAGGTGGTTTTGGCTGGTGTACAGCCGTATGTTTGTGGGGAGTTGTCCCCGTGTTTTTTGTTGCACTTGCAGCATGTTTTTATTCTTTGTTTTTGTGTGTGTGTGTGTGTGTAGGGTTCATCCCCGTTGCTGTAGCTCTGCAGCGTGAGGACTTTGTTCTCATGAGGAGCTTGCTCCTTGTGTGTGTGGGGTTCGTCCCCATGGGGCTTGTCTCCGTGTGCTGCAAGTTTACAGCATGAGGACTTTGTCCTCATGAGGAGCTTGCTCCTCGTGTGTGTGGGGATTCATCCCCATGTGTGTTGAGGACTTTGTCCTCGTGAGGATCCGTCCTAGTGTAGTGCAGCCTCACCGATTTGGTGAGGGGTGGACGTAGGTTGCGGGTTTACAACCGAACCACCTTAAAAATCCTCTTGTGCCTTGGTGTGTCCTCGTGTGATTGTTTCCATTTCTTCTATCTCCACTTCACAAGGACTTATAGTTTCTGTTTCACTTTCATTGTCATGGCCGAACACTACACATACTGTGAGCTGTTCACTGATTACAAGCTAACTTCCTGTTTGAACAAAGGCTCACACACACACCTTAGAAATCACTCTGATAATCTGAATCTACGCATGTAGATCTTAGGTGTTTGACATTACTCCGCTGCATGAGTCTTCTAAGACTTTGTAATCTTAGGTCCATAGTTTTAATGGCTCATCTTTTGTATGGTTATTTGTTTTCAAACTTTAAAAGAGGGCATATTTTGTAAGGGATATATTCACCCCCACTCTAGATCTGGTTGCACCCAAGGAAGGGACCCAACAAAAGTACCGGTCACCTGATGGCTGCGTTCAATCCAGTCCATAGAAAATGCAGAATTCATGAAGTGCTTTCTAGACTTTTGTGCTTTCAGGGTACAACCAGGTCGGCGTCCTAGTGGGAATCCCAGGCTCGCGGAGTCTTACTGAGGCCTTGAAAAAAGATTACCTAGTCCGATAGAGGAATATCCGACGGAGAAGCTCTCAAGTCTAAGTGGTGTTCCTATCGAGTGTAAGTGATCTAATTGCGTCGTACCGGAGTATGGGCTATATTTGAAGTAACAAAATAGAAATAAGGTGAGAAGGGAACACACTACAACATACATCTCCATGTAATCAATGTGAAAACTCTTTTATATACAAATTATATAAGGTTTGGCATGAAATTAGCATATAGTGAAACTAAGCCTTCAAAACATGTTAGCGCTAAACATGAACTCATAACATGATTAGGAACCAGAAATAAATGAAATAAGGCATGCTTGCTATCAGATATAATAAGGATTGGACATGGTTTAATCTGGTTGCAGCAATCAGATAGCGGTCGGTCGAGGGTCGCTACTTGAATGTGGCGATCTCTGTAAGACCGCCTTTTGTCTGCATCAGACAGAAGCATAGTCCAGCGTGTAGAGCCTATTATAGGGCAATTAATGCATGAAAACTCTAAGGAACAAGAAGATAAAACATGACAGTTTGTTTAGAATGAAGTAAGTGCATGGAAAAGGCATGAATTAAACCAAAGTTCTTATCTTTTAGTTAAGGGTGCAGAGATGACATGCCATAAAAAAACCTAACTACGTAGTCATGGAAAAATGTAAAATTCTCCGTGTACAATGCATGAAATTGAGCAAGGTTAGAGGGCTTTTGATCCTAACACGTTGTTTAAGCTATACATGAGATAACCTACCTCTAGGGTTGCTCCTAATCAGAGAATTTCTCGCCGGAAGAGGGTGCTTGATCCTGCGTGTCCTGTGTAGAAATGACGACTTCCAGACCTTCTAACTTCTCGACGGCTTAACCTCCTAGCACGGGATTTTGCATAAAGTTAGAAGATACCAAAGGGAACAATAAACCCTAAAGGAAGACCTTGAAAAGATGATGCCTTACCTTCGAACCACGCGATCCAAAATCAGGGTTCACGCAGGACGAATCTGGAATCTTTTTATAGAGTTTGGCCTAGGGCTGAGGGATTAGATCAAATTAGGAGTCCTTATTGGGGTTAGAATCGATCCCTAAGAGTCCTAAACAAGTCCCCATGCCAGAACACATCGATCCCTAGTGATTTGGGAGGATAAAAATCCAAACTTTCTGGGGTTTATGACCTTCCGTTTACGGAGCTAAGTAGCGGTCTTCCCTGGACCGCTATTAGTAGGTCGCGGTCGCATGACTGACCGCGACTTGCCTAGCCTTCCAAAATTTAATTTTTAGTCAAATTCCTCTCTTAATTATCCCGTATGTATCTCTTTTGATTAGGGAACTAACCCTAATACATTCTAGGGTTTGTGCTTGGGCCTCCAGCTTGGGTTTTAGGGTTTAAGGCCCATTTTAAGTGGACCTACTTATCTAATTAGTGGCTGGGCTTTTAAATCAATAGCTTGAATAGTTAAGCCCACTTAAGCCTATTAAATGCTTGATTAATTCTTTTTAAATTCTAAAAAATCCAAAGAAATCTAGATAATTATCAGGGTTGCTACAGTTGTGTTCATTGTGGAAAAACTGGCCACATAGTCAAGGATTGTTGGCAATTGAAAAGAAGAACTCTTTCCCATGTGAAAAATACTAAGATCTCTATTCACCCACAAAGATTCATTGGATATGCACATAAGAAAAATGTGAGATTCCTTATGTGCTACTTTTACTGTGGTAACTATGGGCACATAATTGATGACTGCCTTTGCATGAAAGCTGATGATGTGAAGGCAATGAAAATCGGAAAGAAGTTGACTGGTAGAAGTGCTACTAACCCGCTAGGACCCAAGAAGACTTGGGTACCAAAAAATATAAAATGATAACTTATGTTGCAGGATGCCTTGGAGCTGAATAAAGGTCGGTTAAAAAGGGTAGCTCAAGGCACAGGTTTGTAAATAAAAATTTCAATTCATGTTAAATCTACATGTTAGGTTCTCTTTTAGTTATTATAGTTTAGCTTTTTCTTGCTTTCAATAAATTCTGCACAAGTTGAAAAACTCTTCTCTGCATTGCTGAAAAACCTCTCTTTGGTTGAACATGAAAATCTGATCAGCTCTTTTGAATCATCTAGATATTGAAAATATCTGGACTTGATGGAATTGATGAGATGATGAGGTTGCTATTAATGATATGCAAAGCTTATGGTTTAGCTTGTTACTCTCCTAGCAGCCATATGAGTAAATGCTTTCGATGATGCCAGTCTTGGCTGAAATGGAATCCAACTCATCATTCATGTAAACATTTGATCTTCTGTTTGCATGTCCTAACTTCCATGAGCATTGGACTAAGGGGGAGTCTGAAAGTTTGCCCTTCAGATTAGAATGCTTTGCACATACATTTTGAGTCTGCTTGTGTTGTGATTAATGAATGGCATTCTATGCACTCATACAGTCTCTTGCATGTCATGCTAAGGGGGAGGTTGAAAATTGTCATATGGGAAGGAACTGTACCTTTAATGCATCATCATGTCATGACCCTTTGGTATATAGAATGATGATTTATAGAAGGTTGGATTAAGTCCAACTGGAAACTATCACTATGCGTGAGGTGATCCTCGGATCAAGTTCTCCACCCAATACTATGGGTCGAATGTTCATATAAGTCATAGGCTACATACCCCTTTGTTAAATCTCGCGAAGGCATTTTGAAGTCCATGCACAAAGTAAGGGAGAGTCAGCGCAAGAGCTTAGGCTGCATGCTTGCATACTGCCCCATCTGAAGTTTCAGAATCATCATCATATTGACACTTGAATTGACTGCATACTCTCAGGGGAAGCTTGATTTGTTTTGATAAATTGTTCATATTTGCAATTGTATATCTCCTTTGTGTGCTTCTTGAACAATGGATCTTTTATGGAGGAGTTTAATTGTTAAATAAATTTGAAAGCATGTCTGAATCTATCTTCTTGATGTATAAATATTGATTCAAATGTGATGTTGAGAGCATTGTAATGATTCATAATTTAAAAAAAAAATGCTTGCTAGAATCTTGCAACACCCTCTGCTACCTTAAGCTAAAAACTTCTTGAAAATCTTCCTGGCTGCATGGTATGACCAACCTTGAGTGACCTGACTTGCTGTATGTCTTGGTTGCACGCTCATTCTTTCCAAACACAACACTTGTTAAACATGATACATCATCTTGTGTTTGTGCATTGCGTTAAATGTGCTTGATTGGTTGCTCTAATAGATGTCAGTGTCAACGCCAACCTTGAGTGTGTCGACACAGCAGTTGAGTGTTCCTGAAATATACGTTATGTCTAAGCATTGTGTGTCGACCCCATGTGGTGCCTACGTCGACGCACCAGTTCATCTGATGCTCTTGTCTATTTCTTAAATCCATATCTTCAAGATTGAACTGTGCTCACCTGCTTTGTTATTGAGTCTACTTTTGAATCCGTCAAAATGCAGCTCTCAATTGTTCTTTGGAACCTCTAAAAATCTGGCATTTGTTCCCAAATGGTTGAATACCTTTGGAACATCCACTAAATGCTTGTGGCCTGGCTGCCTGCCCCAAATTTCCTTGAATTCTTATGGAATTTTTGATATGTTACTAAGTTCATTTATCAGTGTATATCTTTAAAGGGAATCTTCTTTTATGGAGTTCTATGATTGCCTAGAACGTAAAAACTGTTGGTTTAAGTTTAATGATTTCATGAGCTTAAAGTTAAATGGATTTGAAAGTGCATGTATTCAAACCTAATGGATTTAAATCATTTTTACATGTTGTGCCTTGCTATGCCTTCTTAAATCTGAAAGTTTCTTTTAAGTACAAAGGCATCTTTGTTTTAGGAACTTCATTTCAATATTATTTTTAAACATCATGATAATCTGAAAAATTCCTAAAGGGCTGCACATAATAAAAGCAATGACTTCAGTCACACTGAGTAACTGGGGATACTGGTGTCTGATAAACATGTATCTTCAGGTAAAAAGGTGTGTACTAAAATCAATGCTCTAAGGCAGAGCAATGGCAAAAGGTTCACTAAGAAACTGAGTCCCTCCACCAATGAAGTAGGAGTGGACGAAGTCATGAAGTGCCTTGCTATCTCTGCTCTAAATGAAGTAGAATGGTGAGCTACAATGATTAACTGAGGATGCTGGCGTCTAATCAACGTGCATCCTCATGTCAAAAGGTGCATGCTTCACTTGGCTGCTCTGGTGAAAAAAAGGAAAAGGAAAAATCTGAAAATGGTAGCACCCCATGGATAAAATTAGAAACTTCATAAGGTGTTTAACCTTAATACTAATTGTAGTTACTTTCAAAGGGGCTAATGGAATTGACTGAGTAGGATGGAGGGAGGTTAACCTGGACTTTAATATGTAATATTGGTTTATTTCATTTAATTTTAAATGCAGAACTTTTCAATATTCATAAATTGAAAAACTCAGAATTCATCAGACTTAAACCAATCAGAATGATAAGGGACTTATCATTAGTAGCTCTATAATAGAAGACTCTGAAAAATTTATAACTTTGCATTTATGAGCAATGTTTCAGGCTGAAAATTCCCATCCTAACAACTCCTGGAAATATCACTTCTGCATTCTTTGAAAAATCTCCACTCTGTCAACATTTGGTATTCATGGCTACTTGTTATGGCCATTTCTAAAAACTCTGCATCCGTGTATGGTAATGTCTGCTAACTTCTTTGCTTCCTTTTTTGCTCCCGAATTCTTCCTAATCTTCTTCAATTGGTATCAATATTTCTCATTTCATCAATTGGTATCAATGGGCTTCATCTATTGGCTGTCTGTGTATAATCACCTTGATTCTGCATCTGGCTTAATGCTTGTCCTCATGCAACGTTGTTCCTCATGATGTTTGACTTCATTGCTTGCTGAGTTGAAATGTGTATTGGGCTTTTGTGTCTGAATCTGCCTGCACGTTCCCTTGGCATCTGAATTTTAATCACTTTGTATCATGCTACATCATATGCACCTCTCTGACTCTGTCCTTAGCATTAATCTATGACCTCTTTGCTGATGACAAACGGGAAGAGAAAATGTGGAGTCATTGATATTGGAGAAAATGTGGAGAGAATGTGGAATCATTCTAATGTTGCATCATGCTTATCATGTTACATCATGTCTATTTGTCTACATTGAATGTTGATTTTAATGCCATTAATGACTCATAGTTGCCATCATCAAAAAGGGGGAGAAATGTTGTGCCCTGGTTTTTGATGATGTCTGACTATAACTCATTGATAAGTCTAATGAGGTTTTGATGATGTCAACATGCATTAAATTCAGGTCAAAGAATGTCAACAGATTTCAGCAACTGCAGAGCAAGTCAGATCTCAAGAAGTCAGACGAGTCAAGTGATTCAAAGAACTCCAACTTTGTGCCAACAAAGGTTGAAGCTAAGTGCAAGGATTCTGGATTCTGGACTTGTAGAAATGAAAAGGCTAAGTCTGTTCAGTCAGTCAACTGACAAAGTAAATCCATCGACCAAATTCAATTTCAGCCGACCAAAATGCGTACAAGAAGTAGAACTGCCAAGAGAACAATTGGCCGTGTTGACACAACACCTTCAGTGCATCGATGCACCTTCAGTTCCAGCACAAGTTATACTGGAGATCATCTTCAGGCTGTGTCGACTCCATCCCTTCACCGCGTCCACTCCAGATGGTCTTTTGAAGACACTTCAAGTGCTCTTCAAGATGTGTCGACCCCACTTCATCATTGCGTCAACTCCGGACAGTCTTAAGAAGAAGCTTCAAGCACACATCAACGAGTGCGTCGACACAAGCATCATGGGCTACATTCTTCAGATTAGATCGACACTATTTTTACAGTAGGTCAACATAGGGCCGCTTCATAAAAATGCCTTGGATGCATCTTCAAAGAATGCGTCGACACACCCATTTAGTTGCGTCGAGACACCTGAAGCAAATGACCAACTCGTTACGGTACTCTGCCAGTTTTTAAACAAAGTCAACCAATCCCATGTATTTTACTTCAAGTCAATGGCCCAAGTCTCCAGACACGAGCCTCAAGGTCTGAGAAGAAAAGAACCATCATTTCTACAATGGTCCAATCAGAATAAATCTTTGAAAAGGTCCTAGGATAGAGATCTGTCTTTTTCATCATAAGCCAGTCAGTTCACTTTTGTGAAAAGGACCTATCAGTAACTAAATCTGGAAAAAGGCTAGTCTGCCTCCTACAAGCATGGACCAATGGGAAAACCGTGTGGAAGCTTCAGGTCGATGGCACAAGCATCCAGGCAAGGACATGTATCAGGCTACAGAAAAGGACCAATGTGATCCTTGGTAAAGAAACTTTTTATAACCAACCAATCAGATTATCTCTACCAAAGCACCTGGGACAGAGGACCGTCCTTTTCTATCACAAGCGAATAAGGAAACAGATCTAGAAAAAGGTTTCAGACAAAGATTTCTCTTTGCCTTGGGCCAATCAGCGGACAGATCAAAAATGGGCTGAAGAGAAGAAAACTTCTTCTTCCATGGACCAATCAAATTACAGACCGATGGAGAGAAAATTCTCTGCTCTTTCTATCTATAAATATGGACACCCTGCTTGAAGAGATGCTGCTGCTGCCTTAGAGAAGAAAAGAGCGTTAGCAAAAGATTTGTGAGGAAGAAAAGAGAAGAGAGTGAGCAGCCCAGCACTAGGTCCGACCCAGACCAGTGCTGTAAAGAGAGAAAATGGAGAGCATCCTCGCAGACACCCTGAGCTTAAGAAGAAGATCTTTGAGCATCCCTCAGAGCAACCCTGAGTCTTCGAGAAGAGAATTGAGAGGAAGAAGAAAAGAAAGGAGAGCAGCCTACCTTGCAGCTGGTCTGAAAGTGAGTAGAAAAGAGTTCAGATCTGAACAGATTTCAGATCTGCTGTTTAAGCTTCAAGACTTCGATCTGAAGCCATAGTTTCATTTTTCTTATTTGTATTGTGTTTTTTCTTTTTAAACTCTGCCTTTGTAAACCTTGTGTTTACTGAGTCTTCAACATATTTATGGTACTCTGTTTAGAGATCAGAAGTGCGGTTTCAGGCTGCAGTGCAGGCGTGTGTGTCTTAGGGAGTTGTCCCCATGTTTTGCTACATCCTTTCAACGTGCTTTTATTTTCTTTCTTTGGGGCTTGTCCTCGTGTGGAAGTTGTGAATCAACAGTAAGCTGTGTATCAGCGTGTGTGGGGGGGGCGGAGGGTTCATCCCCGTTGTTGTAGCTCTACTGCGTGAGGACCTTATCCTCGTGAGGAGCTTGCTCCTCATGTAAGCTGTGTATCAACGTGTGTGTGTGCGAGGGGGGGGGGGTCATCCCTGCTGCTGCAGTTGCAATGTAGTAAAGCCTCACTAGATTTGGTGAGGGGTGGACGTAGGTCTGCGAGTTTGCAGACTGCACCACCTTAAAAATATTGTGCAGTGGTGTGTGCCTGTGCGATTGCTCCTTATCTTCCATCCCCATTCACAGGAACCTGTATATTTCAGATATGCACACTTTCTAGTTTGTCTGTGCACCGCACACACACTCTCCTGTTGGCTCGGTTCCCATTCGGACTCAAACACTTGCACGCTGTCCTGCATAGAGACAATCATCGAGCCTTATGTTTTCATCACTATGATCACACACAACTTGGCATGATCGATCTTTTTCATGGTGTGTTGTGATCATCTATTATGAAGGATTACTTACTTCCTATTCAGCATATTCTACTGGGAACATTTGTGTTCCGTTATTCTGCTTCTCCTTGAGTAACTGGGTTCATGTTTTAAATTGAGCATTATTTGTGAAGGGATCTATTCACCCCCCTCTAGATCCTATTGGCGCACCCAACAAGTGCATCATGGTCTTGTATTTAACGTCAATTTTAGGTTCTAAAGTCAAGATATCATGTTTTGCCATTTTCTGGTTTGGACTGAGAATGCTGAAGTCCCACGATCAATGACACCCAAGAAGGGGGGGGGTGAATTGGGTGATTCTAAATTTTAAAAAACTTTGACCCAATTTAAAACAGGTGTGATAAAGTAGCAATTAGAAATTCAGATCTATTAAATCTCAGATTAGATCTATCAAGATCAGTCACTCACAATAACCGATTTTGCTAAATCTGAAAGATACAACACGGAGGAGACAATATATACATACAATCACACAGAATGGAGGTAGAAGAAATGGACCAAACCACACAGCTCAAACCACAAGACATAAGGATTTTTAAAGTGGTTCGGATGCAACGACGACAGCCTACGTCCACCTCTCACCAAAATCTGATGAGGCTTCACTGCTGGAAACTAGCACGGGGATGAATCCCCAACACGGAGCCAAGCTCCAGTACACATACAGGACAACACCTGCACACACACTGGGACATGCCCCAACACACACACACACGGAGATGGAGTCTCCAACACGATCCGACAACCGAATCAACAACACTCATACATGCTGCAACAAACGCAACACTCTACACTCATGAACACCCGGATCTGGATAGATCCACATGCACACATAGATCTGAAGAGATCCACATATACACACGGATCTGAACGGAATAACACATATAACCACGGATCTGAGTCGATCAGCACACACACGGATGTTTACAAATCACAAGGAACATAAACTTGAAACTCAAAACACTTTAGAAGATGAAACACGAAAGAAAGACTTCTGATTTAGGCTCCCCCTGAGTATATGATGCAGATCTTGAACAAGGTTTGCTTCTCCACTTGATTTGAGGTTGATTGGCTTCAGATTGAATTTGAAAAGCTTGGAGTTGGATGAAGAATTCTTGGACAGAGTATTGTTCACGCAGTGCTTGCAGAGCTTTCTTTCTCCCTTGATAGCCTTCCCTTTTTCTCCTTGGATCATTAGGGTTCTTTGGCACAAAGAGATGTGTTTATGACACTTGGTTTGGTCAAGGGATAGGCAAAGACATAGATCCACATTTTCAGGCATGTTGGAAGGCTTTGGGACTCAAAAGTCCTAAAGAGAGGCTTTGAACATGTTGGAGAAACAAAGTCAACAAAAGGGGCTTCGAAGGTTTCGGTCGATCGAACTCTGAGAACTCTGTAACATTTTAGTGCTGGGAGAATCGGTCGACCGAACTCTGTAACATTCTAGAGTTCTAAAACCTGGAAACTTTGGTCGATCGAAATGCCTTCATTGGTCGACCGAAATCTACTTTGCCTGCAAAAACAACTCATTAGCCCAAGAGATCATATCCATATAATTAGGCCTTGGATTGTCACGCCCCGAGCCTTTATTACAGCGAAAGACTCACTCGAGGAACGCGAACAGCCGGCATGATAAGCCTCTTGCAAGCAAGAACGATCAGAGCGCAAGGCAATCACACATAAAAATGCAATCGCACAATATTTACTCAACTTCAACTTTCATTAATAATCAAATCCACTATTCGAATACAATCACTAATTCAACTTCCATCATGATAGACTCAAGAAATAAGAAATTACATAGACTCGATCTAAACAATGTAAACTTCCTAAGTCTTCACTCATTCTTTATTCACTCTTGGATCCGCTACTTGAACATTCCGAATCCGAACCCAACTCACTTCCATTTCTTGAAAAAGAATGGAAATAGGTAATGAACACACTTGCCCAGTAGGTATCTTCGCATCAACATGAATGCATCATTAAAGTAATTAACAATTTTTGCTCTAGAGGAATAAGGTAAAATCATGCGAATGCGATCAATCATGCGATTAAACCAAAGTATGTAAGATAGAATGAGAGCAAATATGAACTAGCAAGAATGTTATAAGAACATGATATGGCCTTTCATGAACAAGAATGTAACAAGAATGTACTAGCAAGCCACATAATCATCACTCCAGTATCTTTTGCTTATGAGCAAGTACTTCGTGAATTTCTGTGGAATATCAAGAAAGTCAAGTATCAATCATGCTGTATTGTGTTGTGAATTTTCACTTATTTATAAAGAAAGTACTTCCAGCGCAATGCGACACCAGTAGCATCATACCCCATGGTTTATAATAGTATGTTTCCGATAATCAGCCGAGGGGACTAGCATAGAGCCCTTGAACACAATCAGTGCTCGATCGCATCTTCAAGTATAAATCAAGCTTTTTCCACGCATGTAACAATAAAGTATGGCCAAGAATGTACAATTCCAACAAGCTCTTGATAACAATAATTCAATGAATGAATGTTTTAATGAGAATCATGAGAAATCAAGAATGACTTATACTATGTTATGCTTATGGAAATAAATCGACAGCATAACGGTACATTCTTTATCTTCCATTCATTATATTAGGTTTCTTGATCAATATGATAAGTTCTAGATCATCAAGAGTCCATATAGAAACATTGGAATATCAATACTTGGTCAAACCACGGGTTAAAATACTCAAGCATTATGACGGTCGTGTATTGGGCCGTTACATGATGTGACGTTCCAGTATTGGGCCGTTACATTAGTCTGAATCAAGAACCAAGAAATCGGACTTAGTTGAATGTGACGGTCGTATATTGGGCCGTTACATGTGCCTGAGGGTCCAATATAGATCCGTTACATTACTGATAACCAGAAACATCGATAGTGTAATCTAATCAATTGGTTTTAATGGTACAACTAACTCGGTGTCCTAGTGGGAATCCCAAGCTCGCAGAGAATTACGGAGGCCTTGAAACAAGATTTCCTAGTCCATTGGAAGGAATATCCAATAGAGAGGTTCTCATGTCCAAGAATAATATTCCTATAGTGCAAAGTGAACTAATGGACATATACCTGAATATATGCCATGTACTTAGAGGATGTGTAACAATAGGAAATCATGATAAAACAATGTCAATACATCTTTTTAAAAAAATCATGATTTAGATACAAAACTATAGAATTTTGGCACATGAAATTAACATAACTTAAAATAACTTAAGATACCTTAATTATGCAATTTCTATCATGAATCAGTAGATAATCTTAAAGACATGAAATCAGGTTTAACTTAGATAACTAGGCTTATTTATAAGTTAAATTAACTAGTTTCCCATTCTGTCTACAATTACCCTGACGGTCGAGAATGGGTGCGTCACAGTGACTGTGACGATTTATCGTGAGGCCGTTACAGTAATGTAATGCTCCATCTATGGTGCGTCAAAGACAATAGAGAACTTCAAACACCACAGAAGGTGTGACGGTTTATCGTAAGGCCGTTATATCATTGTGACGGTCTTACCTTGATGCGTCAGATCGTCTGCTGGTAGAAAAGATATTAAAATCTAAGATCACAACTTACATCATATCTGGAAATCATCTAGATGCATAGGTTGCAGTGAATTGACAAGATAATATCTTTGATCTTTGATTAGGGCTAAGAATATGTATGTATGCATGAACCCACAAAAACATGGAATTCATAGTCTATAATGCATGAAATCAAACACAATCAGAGGGCTTTTATCCCTAACAAGATGTTTTTGCCAATCATGAGATAACATACCCTTTTATATGAGCTTTAAACTTCTAATTTGAGTCTGAAAGATGTGCCCTAGTTCTCCCTTTCCAGTGAGTTTCCAGCAACTTCACGCTGCTCTAGCTCCTCAGCCTCTTGACCTAAGGATGTGAAAGTTTGAGGGTACGTAGATGAAACTAAGGTGAACAAAAAGTTCTTAAGGATTGAATTCTAATTACCTCGTTTAGACATCCTAATCTCTTGATCTTCAGAGGTCTTTCGTTCAGATTCCTGGGTAATTATGGTCGAACCAGCAACTTTGGAAGCTTCAATCTCCTTGGTTGCTTGATCTTCTAACATGAAATTTGGAGAACTATTAGTCTAAAGTATACTAAACAAAATCTTCTAAAGAACTTACCCGAAATTATATCTCCTTACCTTGATTCTTCACGAGCCAAAAGTAAGGGTCGCTCAGTTCAGAACTATGTCCTATTTATAGGGTCTTGAGGATTAGATCGATTCTAGAGTCCTTATTTTGCCAGATCCTAATCCCTAAGAGTCCTTAGTAATGTTATAAACTCTCCTAAGTCGATCTCTTATAGATAAGATCTCAAAGTTTTAATCTTTTTGCTCGTTCTTTTTTTCACGGAACTGACAGAATGTAACGCATCAAGACTAGTGCGTTACATGGCGGTGGCGGTCGCACGATAGACCGCTACATCCAACGTGCACAGAGTTCAACATTAATCAAACTCTTTTGTTAATTATCCATATTATTATCCATAAAAATGGTATTTATCCTTAAAATACATAAATAGGCTAAATAACCTTCTAGAATATGGGCCAAACTTAATGGGCTTGGTCCTTAAACCTTTTGGATTTATTTACATAGGCTAGGTTAATTATTTAACATAATTGGGCCTTATAATGACTTATTAATCCAATAATCATTTTATTAATCTATTTAGCCCTTATAAATTCTAGAAAGTTCTATAAATAACTCAGAAATTATTACATAAATTCTGGGGCACTACATGGATTGAGCATATGTTTACATAGATTTGAAGTTCAATTAAGCTCTTTTTATGTATTCTAAAGACTATGAACATTTGAGAATTTAACATAACGAAAATTCGCCTTAATCCCATACGATGCTCGCTCTTGAGTATTTAGGCATGGCATGAGATGGAAACTAAGTCCAGGGTTTTGTTATCATCAAAATCACTTGGAGAGACTCAACAATCTCCCCCTTTTTAATGATGACAAAACTCTAGATCATTAAGTGCATTGGCGTGCCTTTAAGCAAGTTTGGAACTTTGAAATCAATGCCTTGAATCCTTGCAATTTCTCATATGGTTCTTGTACGAGGCAGAGTTTACACTCACGCATAATGAGGGATTGTAGACGGGTTGACCTGTCTTGCATCCAACACCATTTGAGAGACATAGAACCGATTAGAGGATAGACAAAACAAACGATCCGCAAGGCAATCAATCCATTTTCAAACAGTTCATCAAGCCAAACCAATGCAAACCATTCAATCATATTTACCAATTTCAAATTGAGAAGAAAGGCAAGAACCAACATTGTTTGTCCAATAACAAGCACATTCCAATGATTTCATTTCAAGTTCATTACATATTACATGGACACTGACTCACAATGCAAAAGACTCAACTAATGCAAAAGACTCAACTAATGCAAATGACACTCACAAATGCCAATGCCAAATGGCAAACATGCTTACAAACATTCAACACATGCATAACTTATATAAACCTAGACTAGCTACTTCTCCCCCTTTGGCATCATCAAAAGAGGGGATGGGATACAAGAAAAAATAGACCAAAAAGGAACTGTAGGATCCGAAAACAAGCACGAAGTAGAGACAACAAAAGCTCCTTAGTTGTCATCGGCAGAAGGCGGTGGATCTTGGCCAGGTTGAGGGCCGTGGCTAGTATTGGCGAGATGATGGATAATGGAGTGAAGGAGGTCATCCTGGGAGATCAAGTGGTGCTGAAGTTCGACAAGAGAACGGTTGTTGGTGTGAAAAGTTTTGCGAGAGTCCTCATGGCTAGCTTGGAGATTTTCATGTTTTGAGTGAGGGTATCCAAGGTGTGGGAGAAGGTAGTCATCTGGCCTTGCATGGATTCAAGCAGATTACCAATAGAGGCAAAAGATGAATTAATGTTACTCCCAAAGGTTGTAAGTTGCTCCCTAAAGGTATCCACCTTTGTTTCTATGCTAGTGAGCCGCCTATCAACGCCCTCAAAGTCTGCCCAAGAGGGATGTCCAGCACCCTGAGAAGAGGACTCCCTGTGATAGAACTGTGATGGAGGCGACATTTCCTGATATGCATGGTGAGGAGGAGGTGGAGGAGACTGCTCTCTGCCTGAACTGGAGGTGGGGGTGGTGCTTGAGCCTACTGCTGCTGTGGCTCTTCTGCTTCTTCATCTTCAGATTCTTCGCCATAAATTCTCACATCTCTGTGTAACTCTCCATCAGGACCCCAATAGTACCCAAAGTCAAAGAACGGCTACTGGAATAGACACCTCTCTGGCCAAGCCAACTCCAACATGAAGAAACACCCCTGTCAACTATGAGGCATAAGGCAAGGATCACCTTCTTTGTGTACGACATGACCCTATCAAGTCCGTCATCAAACGTCCCATGTTGATCCGATTCCCACTCATAACATGGTAGAACAAAAATTTATGCACTTTATTAACCTCATCCCTGTTGCCCCCTTTAGGATAGATAAGAGTGGTAAACATATGGTGTATAATCCGCTGCAGTCGCGGAAAATAGTTGGCATTCAGCTTGATCAGGTTACTAACTCCATGAATGTATTCACTGTACGTCATGAGTAGAAAAGTGTCCTCAACAGAACCATGACCAAAAATCATATCAGCGCCCCTAGCAGACACTCCTAGGGCACGCTCAAATAACTCTTGATTGATTGTAATTTTGACTCCTTTGACAACCGTATACAAACGGTCATTCCTCATATCCAGGTGCCCATAAAATTCTTGGACAAGACTAGGATAATACCTGGAGTATCTGGTAACAAAATCAATCCACCCATCTTGTATTTCAAATACAGCACTGAAATCTGGCCATAATTCATTCACTTCATCAACATCAACCAAACGGGGGTCGAGAATCGGCCGTGGCTGGATCGGCGGTGCCCTTGGAGGTGCGGCTGGCCGCTGTGGTAGAGGAGCTTGTTCATCATTTCTCCGGGCACTGGATTCCCCCTGGGTAAGCCTTTGAGAACTTCATCTAGGCGCCATCTAAACAGAAAATCTAGGTGGAAACCTTTTGATTTGCTAACCTTTTCCCATGGGAGAAGATGGAGACAAGAGGATACACAAGAGATGGTTGAAGAACCTTTCTCCACAATCTAGAGCTCAAGGAATGGCTGCAAGGGCTCACAAGCCACCGTGGAGATTTCATCCCGAAACAATGACGAATACGCCGAATCTTGTGCAGATGGAAGAAAGAGGAGGTTTTGGGGGTGGAAATAAGGAGAATGAGTGTTCTAGGGTTTGAGTAGAGGGTATGACGGTGAATGGGTGTGAGAGAGTGAGAGAAATGGGGTGAAAACCCCTTTAAGAAGGAGTTCGGGCGTGGTTTGGCCGGCCCTGTTTGTCGGTTTCGGTCGACCAAACCTAGGCGTCGGTCGACTAAAATGGTCGGCCTAGCCCTAATTTCATCATTTTTATTTTTATTTTTGATCAACTCCTTCAACTTTCTTTTTCCTTTTTCCCCTTTTTTTGATTCATACAACCCTTGTCTCTTTTTTGTGTAACTTTTTTGTTTTCAAAATTCACTTGTCCCCCTTCATGTTTGTGAAGAGAGGGAATGGGTGAACCTTCTAAGACGACTGATTTAGGAGTTTTTCTAAAACTCCCCCTCAGTGACTGCCTCTGATCCTCAGGTCTTAAAATCCACATTTATTTAGCAAGAAATATTTGGTCTTATGAAGTTTTTCAAGGAGGGGGTATATATATATATACATAAATACAGTCAAGCACACAAGGTGATATCATACACGACTAAAAAAAAACCACACAGGATATGCATGTTTTTCACACAATCTACCCTTCATGTCTCTGACTTTTATACATATGCAGCACTCAACCTAGTGCAGACCTAGGTATGTATGCTCTCACCCTTGCACATGCCGAGTTCTCTTCTTGTTTTGTCGAATTGTTCCTGGTTTAGGGGTTTTGTAAAGATATCAGCTAACTGATTATGTGTGTCAATGAATTCTAATTCAAAGACCCCTTTTCCTACATGATCTCTAAGAAAATAATGCTGAATGTCAATGTGCTTTGTTCTAGAATGTTGTACAGGATTTTTTGACAAGTTAATTGCACTGGTATTGTCACACAGAATTGGAACACATTTCATTTCAACATTCAGATCAAGCAATTGATTTTTTATCCAAAGTACTTGGACTCCATAACTTCTGGCAGCTACATATTCGGTCTCGGCCGTTGAGAGAGCTACTGAATGTTGTTTCTTAGAGGCCCACGAAACTAGGCACCCTCCAAGAAATTGATAGTACCCATCATTACTTTTACGATCAACAATGCATCCAGCATAATCCGCATCGGTGTATGCAATCAAATCAAATGAGCTACCGATGGGAAACCACAAGCCAAAGTCTACCGTGCCAATTAAATATCAAAAGATCTATTTAACAGCCAACAAATGAGATTCTTTAGGACATGACTGAAAATGAGCATATAGACATACGCTGTATTGGATGTCAGGACGGCATGCTGTTAAGTACAGTAGTGATCAGATCATACCTCGAAACAGTGTATGATTTACTGTTTTACCATTTTCATCTTTATCTAACTTCATGGTTGTAGCCATCAGAGTTGACATGGGTTTTACTTCTGCCATCCCGTATTTCTTTAATAGCTTCAAGGTGTACTTGGCTTGATTTATGAAAATACCTTCAGACGTTTGCTTCACCATGCCCTTGGTGCTTTCTTCAGTCCGTACAAGGACTTCTGCAACTTGTACACATGTTGTGAATGTTTTGTATCTTAAAAACCTGGAGGTTGTTCTAGGATGTTCTTGGCGGGGGGATCTTTCAAGAACATTGAAGCTATAGGCAAGTCGGGGTGCCGCACTTGCTGTTCTTGAAGTGTTTCAACTGAAGAAGCCTCATCATCTTCATCCTTGCTGGAGGTTCCTGCAGTTGATTCATTCTTGGCTTTAGTTGGTCCAGCATCACTTGGATTTTGGGAATGTGATCTGCATCCAAAATTGAGATAATTTGATTTATCAATCTCGATTCAGATTTATCAAATCTTGGTGCAATGATACTAGCACAGTAAGCCATTTAGAATTCAAATGATAGATTGATAGGTTCAAGAGTCCAAGTAGATCTAGGATTCAAGGAGGTCGACACTTGGAGTCAAAACCGTCAAAGGAAAACCTGACAGACTAACAAGTGTTGCGACGACATAGCCGAAACCACAAACAAAATGACAAGCCGTTGACACCTAAAATATACAAAAGAAGCCAAAGCAAGCTCAGGGCTCTGAAGATCAATCAAGGGTGCGGCTTCTGTGTTATCCCTGGAAGTTCTAAGAATAAGAATAGAAGAGATCCACTACCCCTGACACTTTGATCGGCTGAAGCCATCTCTGGCTAGGCCGCTGCCCAGCACTGCTATCATTCAGATAGTCAGGATGATATAAAACTATGACAAACTCCAGGCAATCATCTGCCTGCTGAAGAGGATCCTCAAATAATTCTGATTCTCATGAAATGGGATTCACACTGCCTCACACATGTTCGTGAACGCAAGGTGTTAAACAAGCCTCAAGAAGAACAAATGTATATACAAAGAAGTCCACAAGACCAATGAAGAGAAGCCCATTAGGTGAGCACCCGTTCGGCGCCGAATGCTGAGCAAATAGCCCAAGCCCAACACATGATGAGCGCGTCGAGATGCTCCACATTGGGCGCGGCAAGGAGCTCGTGCCGGAAGCAGGGGGGCATCCCTCTATAAAAGCTGCTGTCTTCGACAAGCAAAGAGAGAGGACACACAGAGAAGAGAGAGGTAGAAGGAGCCACTGAAAGAAAGAGAGCCCGAGAGCCCGCTAAGGGATCCGAAGAGAGAAAGAGCTGCAGAAGTTCGGAGAAGAAGATTCAAGGTGGGATCGGTTCTAAAATGCCCTGAGGGGCTACATTCTCCCCTTCCCCCATATTTTATTTGGATATATTTTCCTTTCTTTCGGTCTACTTCCGAGCATCGTTATTCTAATGGCATCTAATGCCAATGTAACCCTATCGTCAAGGGATATCTTTTGTGTTTAAATTTCCTCAGTCTGATTCTCTTCCGAGCTAAATGTATGTGCTCTGTTTGGATGAAATAGCTAATAAAAAGATGTTGAAGTTTGCCCTTTCTTTTTTTCTCTCCCTCATACTCTAAGATTCATCGTATTCGATAGCTACTGCCAACGAATTAGATCCTGTCGTATATCCATCTTTCAGATCTACTAAGTGCGTTTCTACCGCATTTCTTTCCAACCTCACAACCACATTGGGAGCCTGAGACAGTTCATCTCATGGCTTCTCATTTGTGAAATGACGAGGGATACGCTTGAATCAGAACTCATAAGGCACCATCTGTAATCTGGCTCCCAGTGAGGCTCCAGAGGGAAAGCCATCCTCTCCTCCGAAGATCTCTTCCAGAACCATCCTCAGTGGCCGTCCTAAACCCTGAATAAAACCCTTTGAAAGCTTGTACGAAGCTCCCTGAAACTTTGGGTAAAATACTCCAAAAACCCTTGAATAGAACCACTTAGAGCCCTCAAAGAAACCTCTAAAATCCTCAGGTCAGAAATATCTTCAAAACCTCCCTGAAACCCTTACTTTAGAAATCCTCAAAGCCTCCCGGCGTGGCCCTCCCTCGGCGCGAGTCCCACGCCGAGTGCTGCCCGCGCCGTTTGAGCTGTTCCCATCGCGCCGAGACCTATCTTCTTTGTCGCGCTGACCTCCATCCATGCCGATAGCCTCGTACTGGTGCCCTCAACAATTCTAAGCTCTATGATCCATTGTTACAGGACCCTATCATCCTGAGGAGGAGCAATAACCTTCATTCAGCCCTCGTGGGAGCTAAATCAATGGGGCTCAACCCCCCTACATTCTGTAACCCCGTTGGCTTAAAGAGTTCTGCCACTGCATTATGGCCTCTCCAAGGGGATATTAATAAATACCACGATGAGTGGACATTGTCCCATCGGATTGTGATCCTTTTGGATCTCGGGCTACGCCCATTCCTCGTTTGGCTTCCATCCCGACACTCCATGGATGGATGACCTATACTCCCCTTTTGGCACAGCCCGAAATAAAGGGGAGATGCTGTCGAAATTCATTCACAATCTTCGCTTTGTCACATCGTATGATGTTTTAGTTAAGCTGATGAATAAACCCCCTGCTGTGTGGCAGAGACCTGAGGCATACTATCTCATGGTCCTTTGCCCACTGTAAGAGGGGAACATAATCATTACGGTCATATGGTCTCCCTAGACCCTCCGGGGATAAGTTTGCCCTCACTTTCCATCCTACCCAAATACCACCGTTGATAAACTCATGAAACTCATGTTGAACATAGGAGATTCCTTCAATAGAACCCATCAAAACCCACAAAGCCCTCAAAATACCTAAAGAAGCCCCTTTTATCGGCGACATATAGCCTCCCGGCGTAGCCCTCTTTCAGTGAGAGTTCCGCGCCGGGTGATGGGCACGCCGAGACACTGGTCGCGCCGACCACATACCAGGCCGATGCCCCCCCTTCTGTGCTCACTGTCGCGCCGAAGCTGGTCGTGCCGGGACCCCATCCGCGTCGGTTCGTCTTCACGCCGGTTCCCATCCGCGCCGGTTCATCTTGATGCCACCTGTCACTCAAACACCCAATTTCCCAGCAACCTTAATGAGCCTTAAGCTCAGTCTGAGCCCAATGTCCTAGCCTCCTCAACCTTCATGCCGACCTTCATCATATCATGGGGAATCATGATCCTTCATCCAAGCCTAAGGGAGATAAATTAATGGGGCTTTACCCCCACAATATATCGTCTGACCGCAATATTTTCTTCTAACCCTGCTGACCCTCGGAGTTCTGCCGCTGCATGTCCTCCAATGGTTTCTTAAGGGGATATCAATAAATACCATGACAATGGACATTATCCCGTCATACTTAGATCCCCTTGGATCTCGGGCTGCGCCCACCTTTCCTTTGGCGTCCATCTCGGCACTCTATGGATGGATGACCTATATTCCCACTTGGCATAGACTAAGATAAGGGGATATGCTGCCGGATTTATTCCGCACATTATTATCATATCTTGCATCGAATGATTATCCACACGCATTTCACATCCTGCGAATGAAGTCAGCATCGTAGTCTTATCTTGTATTGCCCCTGGGGCATCCTCTCTTGACAATTAATCAAGGGTTGTCCTCTTTCTTAGAGGACGTAATTAACATAATAACCTTTATGGTATGACGGACTCCGAGTCCCGACACGAACATCACAATCGACTGACCAAGTCAGATCGAGCGCATAATAAATTGTCACTCCGGTGACTGACACGCCTAATAAAAAAATAACTAATAAATAAATAAATCAATATAAATAAATAATCAATAAATATAAATAAAGAGTAGAAAAATCCATCCCCCCAAGTCTGGCACACCCGGTGGGACTTGTCACTCCGGTGACTGGCACGCCTAATAAAAAAATAACTAATAAATAAATAAATCAATATAAACAAATAAATCAATATAAATAAATAATCAATAAATATAAATAAAGAGTGGAAAAATCCATCTTCCCAAGTCTGGCACACCCGGTGGGACTTGAGTCTCCCTTCATCTCTTTGCCAAGAGAGGATACCTTCGGGGGCTTCCCCCAAGAATATTGACTGTTTCTCTATTTATCTCAGGTGAACGATGACGTCATCAGGACTCACCGGTCTTGACTTCGGCCCCGCGATCGTTGCCGGCCACGCTGAACACGGGTACCTGACAGTACCCATGGCTTTCAACTCCTTCCCACCAGCCGTAGGCTTTCCCAACTTCTTGGGGTTGGCCTTTGCCGACATGCTGTAGACGGAACCCTCAAAGCCTACAGAGGAGAAGATTGTGGAGAAAGTCGAGGCCCCGGAGGCTCGACGCTGTGCTGGCTCGCCCACGAGCCCAATTCAAGTCGTCAATTGCATGGTGCATCATATTGCTCACGGGGCCAGCCCCGTCCCTGCCAAGAATTTTGGGAGGCACCGACACCGGAACCCCCGAAGGAAGGTTGCTGCTGTTGTGACCGGACGTCTCTCCATGTTTGGCAAGTCCATGCTGGTCGGGGGGGGGGGGTCCGCGTCTTCTGGATGGACGCCCAGCTCGAGTGAGCCCGGATCAGGTGATCCCCGCAGTGCCTATCCACAACTCTTATCAGACTCTTTCCGGAAGGAGAGCCGAGGAGGAAGAAGCCGGCCACCATGGCCAGAGAAGGTTGGCTCCCCAGTCGAGGAGATTTAAGCAGGTTTGGGTCCCCAAGAAGGTCCAGCCTATCTACCAAGATGCACTAGTCCAACACCGCTCCAGATTTACCGGAGCAGATGAGAACAAGCAGAGGGGCTTTGCCCCAAAGAAAGAAGAAATGGTCGTGGACCCTCCACACCATTGAAGCTTTAGGGCCTGCGCCCGATAGGCCTGCATCCCCGCTGCGGGAGGAAGATTTCAGTAAACTGTCGAAAGAGCTCGGCTCGCTTACATCTCTCCGATGGGAGGTCGACAACTATCCCCGACCTTACATCCGGGCCGAGGGCAAGAAGAGATGACCAATATGGTCAGAAGCTATTTTAGGGGATTAGGCAACCCCTCCCTGGGCCAACAACGGCTGTTACAGGCAGCCGTGGCTGAAGAAGATCACTGCTCATCAATGGCAGTGGAAGAAGAAGAAGACAAAAGAATGATGTCATCGGTCGATGACTACGGGTATGGAGACAGCTTGGATATCCCAGCCGATGAAGCTACTCCTCACTAGGAGGAAAGGAGAAGGGTATCTGTATTTGAAAGGCTCACCTTCCTAGAGAATGTAAGAATGATGGTTTGCAGATAGAGAAGAAGGATGCAAATTTTCAACTGCAACATGGCTGGCGTGTTTGGCCACTATGGAAGATTGCCTGAGGAGCCTCAGGAGCTGGCCTGGTTGGCCGGAAGGCCGGGGCCAAGTACTCGAAGGTTGGAAGCCGCAAAAGAAAAGCTGGCGGTGACCAGGGGAAAGTAAACCCTGGCTCACCTCCAACAACATGATAAGGCCGGTATTCTCACCGCAAACGTGGTGACGGCAGAAGAAGAAGAAGATGTCTTGCTTGACATCCTACCTGAGGGTGCACCTGGCAAGATGACAGAAACTATCCCTAGCACTGCGGCTATGGATCCGAATGTACTGATGATACTCCAAAGGTACCGCCAGGAGATAGAACTGCTAAAAAAGCAATTGATGGAGAAGACAGAGCAGTCTTCGGCAGCCAAGCAGCCTGATATGCATGCCGAGTCATCACGGGGAGCTGTCAACCAAAGTGACTTCCCACCACTCTACACCCCGCCTCAGCAGGCAGAACCGAGTATGGCGACAACTCAGCAATGCCCACCACAGTCGCTGATGCCGCCGGTGCTACCACAAGTGCACCAGACACCTCCGTTGTTGCGCCCTCCTCCGGAGGCGACCACCCTGGTCACCCCCTACTTGCAACCGGCACATTTCTACCCAGAACCGGTTGATCCGACCGTCATGAGCAGGATGATGGTGGAAAGAATGATCGAGCTAAAGCTCGCTAAAAGAAGCAAAGGCGACTATGTTGCATTCTATGCATACAGGGTTCCATACCCGTTGCATCATGCTGCCAAGCGGCTCCCTCCTGGGATTAGCAAGCTGCCAAAATTCGACAAGTTCAACGGGAAGGGATCCCCAAAAGAACATGTCGCCTACTTGTTGACACCTAGAAAATCAACAGGGGTGGAAGCATAACTGAAAAAAAAAAGATCAGACCAACAGTGGAAGACCACTGATGAAGCTCGTCAACCATTCACCCGGCTAAAGCCTTTGTCGGCCAAAGCTGATGCCCGGTGCCGATGTCATTCAGACGGCAGCACCGATGAAGCCGCAGTCACTCGACTGATGAGACCTCCCAGCCTTTTAAGAAGAGCTGTACTACTGCTTCGTCCGAGGATCCACAGATGATATGTCAGGGTAAGCCAGATGTCAGCTTACTGATGGATGTAATATGAGATAAAGATGAAACCGGCACCGACAGATAAAGATTGTCAGGGCTCCTACAAAGTCAGAACAGAAGAGCAACCCTCTCCACAGATTACATACCCGGCCGAAGTCTGTCAGACTGAAGCTGATGTCTGGTCTTGTCACCGTTCGGATGACAATGCCGATGAAACATATCCGGTTTTGTCGTCATTCAGACGGCAATACTGATTAAACCCATGTTTGTCCACTGATGGAACCTCAAGATGAGCTCAACAAAGTTATGACACTATTAAAGGGGCCTCCTTCGGTCCTTATGAAAGTCAATTCAAAAGTCTTAGGAGCCAAGGCAATTATGAGGCCTAAAAGCACCAAATGGGCCGGCCGATTGGGCTTCTGAGAATGGCGCCGGGAGCCTCAACGAAGGGCTACTTGTCGCGCCGGGAGATGTCTCGAATGGAACTGGACACATCGACTGCCCTCCACCGAGAGCACAGAAGGATGAGACCTATATAAACATACCCCCTTTGAAAGAAAAGGGGATCGGAGGATCGGAGGATCAGAAGCCAGACCATCGATCAAAAAGAAAGAAAGAGAGAAGAGACCAGAGAGAGAGAGAGCCTCCTCCGCTGAAAAAGAAAGAGAGAAGAGACCCATTCCCAGGGAAGAAGCTCCAGGTGGGCATCCGGGGGAGGGAGAGGAGTCAATGCTCCGCCCTCCCCCATGTTTGTTTTCTCTTTTCTTCTATTTCATGTAATACTTTCGAATCTTATCTCGATTCATGCAATGTAGCCGAAATATCTCGGCATCTGTCTGTTCCCCTTTCCCTCACTCTCTCCCTGTAATCGGTTTGGGTATGAGAATGATGTTTCATATGGGTTTTCTGACCATGTGCCTTCCGTGATGGGCATCGTCAAACGAATGGATATATATGTATGATGGGCTGTAGTTTGAGCTTGACTTTTGCTTCTTCTTCTTAAGCCCTATTGCTATTCCCCGTGTTATCTGTAAATCAATAGCATGATGATCAGTTTCGTCTGTGTCTTTTCTCTGCCTCGTAGCACTATTATTGCTCACCCCAGAGCCCGGAACAGACTATTCCTTGGCTGCTGGGATGAAACCGCGCTGTGCAATGATTGAGGCTTGAGAAACTCCGGGGTTCCGAGCCTATGTGTCTCCTTCGTTGATGTCACAGAAGTCGCCTCTGGGGCCAGAGACAGCTATCTCTTGGTTCCCAGGGTGACGAATGACCATATTAAGTTTGTCCCCAAGCTCTGCATGATAACGGCGATGAACAGGGGTATTCAGACTTTGGCCTCCCAGATGCCTCTCAAATCCCAATACTCCTCTGGATTCTAGACCTAATCCAACTCAAAGTGGATGCTTCGGGCAGCTCAGAGCCCATAGAGTCCGTCGCTTTCAGCCCAAACTACCATTAAGACCAGAAAATAGAGTACCATAAGCTCTGTTCTGATCTCGGCGCCCTCATACTTCTCGGATCAACCTACAGTAAACTTGGTGAATAGTTCCCGGCGCCGCTTCTTCAGGCGCCGAGAACCATCAGGATCAGCTCCTCCCCCCCTTTTTTTTTCTTCCCCGCTCGCCGGGAGGCCCTCTTTCTTCCTCGTGTGCCGGGAGACCCTCCAGGCCATCCTATCAGCGCACCGAGAATCCTTCGCCGGGAGCTCTCTGGCATCCTTGCCATCCATGCCGAAAAGCCAACCTGTAAACCCCAAGTCGTAAAACCTCTGCTACCACTGAAGAAGCCCCATCAATACTCTTGTTATGTCAAGGGATGCCCTGGGCCATCATGTGCACCTCGGGGGTGACAATTAATGGGGATAACCCTCCCCTTTTCTACGAGGTTTTCCGGACTCGATCGGTTTTTTATAACCTTCCGAGGCAATGGAGCTCCGCCACTACGTAAGCTTCGTTGACCTCTAAAGGGATATCGGAGCAGTGCTGCAGGCATGTACATGATCAGGGGTCCAATACCCCTCTATTTGGCTTTCACCCCGGCACTCCGTGGGTGATCGTCTATCATTCCCTGGCAAATGCTGAGTCCAGGGGAGATGCTGTCAAAATTCTCCCAGGACCACGAAAGCCGACATTAAACTATCCCCGGGACTCTGTATGACACTGGTGACAGGGATTCTCTACGCCTTGGCCTTCCCAAAGTCCTCCCAGATCCTGATGTTCCTATGAAGCCCAAGCCTAATCTAATTCAACTTTGATGCGCTGACCTATTTTTGACCCCAAAGAAACCCTTCCCCTTGGCCTGAATCAATCAGAAACCCAAAACAGAGCACCGTAAGCTCTGTTCTGGTCCCGGCGCCCTCATACCTCTCGGATCAACCTACAGTAAACACGGTGAATAGCTCTCAGCGCCATCCTTCAGGCGCCGAGACCTGATTTTGGCTTTCTGGCCGTCGCGCCGGGAGCCCTGCACTCTGGCCGCGCCGGGAGGTTTCCTCCCCTTCGGCTGAGCGCGCCGGGAGCCACCCCCCTTGCAGCCACGTCGCGCCGGGAGCCTTGCTCAACCGTCCCGCACCGAGACCCTCTTCTAGCCTTTCTTCCTCGCGCCGGGAAGCCTGCGCCGAAGGCCCTCTCCCCTTTGGCTTCTCTTCGTCGCGCCGGGAACCCAAGCCCTCTCGTCTTGGCGCCGGGAACCCCCAGCCTTCTTGTTTTTGGCGCCGAGAGCTCTGGCCTTCCCATTTTTGGGTCGTGCCGAGAGCCTGCGTCCATTCAGAGCGTGCCGAGAGCCCGATCTACCACCCAATGAATTCCAATACCCAAAGCGAACCCACACAAGGGATATCTGTGGATCACCCGATATGTCCCAGGGATAAAATTGAAGGGGAGTCATAACCCCACCTAACTACAACAGATTTACGAATAACCCTTTTGCTCAGGGGGGGTCTTGCCACTGCATGAATCCCGCTAGCTTTTCAAAGGGAAAATCACAAATTGCCCCATAGCCCATATGTACACGGGTTGGGAGGTTCGGCCTCTCTAGCTCTCGGCTTTCATCTCGACATTCCGTGGGTGATAGTCTATTTCCCCCTGGGCATAACCCAGATTAAGAGAAAAGGCCGTCGAAATACCGATCGAAGCTTTAAACCTATATCATGGCCATGGCTTTGCCTTCCCGTGATGAATATCTTCTATCTCCTTGTTTCCACCAAGTATAACTGTTTTGAACCGCCAACCACACGATCTAGTCGGTTTCTGTGGTTGATGTTATCATCTTACCCGCCTCCCCGGCCCTGGTATGAAGTTTAAAGTTAAGCATGTGAATATTTGTTTGCCTCTCGAGGCCTCTTACTTTAGCGTTTAATCAAGGGTTGTCCTTCCCCGGAAGGACGTAATTAACGTCATAACGTTCATGGTATGACGGACTTCAGGTCCCGACACGATCACTCACAATCGACTGACCATGTCAGATCGAGCGCACAATGAAATCGTCACACATGTGACTGGCACGCCAATAAATCCATAAATATAAATAAATGAACAAATAATAAATAAATAAAAATCCGCGTCCACAAGTCTGGCACGCCCGGTGGGACTTAGTCTCCCTTCATCTTTACGCTAAAGTAGGAGGCCCGACGGGCCCCCTTGAAACTTCTGATTCTGTGTACTTTCCTTATTTCCAGGAATCTACAATGACAGCTGGAATCATGTCCGTCTGCTTCGACCAGCAGCCGATTGACATGCATGTGCGCGAAGGCTACCTGGCGGTACCCCTTGCGTTCGGATCATTGCCGCCTGCCGTTGGGCTGCCCAACTGCTTGGGCGTCATCTTCACTGACCTTCTACAGGTCAACGATAACGAGCAAGGCACTGCTGCGAGTGCCCCAATGGAGACCACTGTCCAGAAGGACAGCTTGCCAGAGAAGACGGCCCCCACGACCGTCGCCTGCTATGTCCACCACGTCCAGAAAAGGGGCACGGTCCCCGCTGCTGCTCAAAAGGGGAGGAGGACCAACCGGAGGAGCCGGTATGTCACTGCTGACCGTTGTCTTTCCAACTCTGGAAAGACCATGATGATCGGAGGGATCCGGACGAACCTCAACGGCCGCCCGAGGGAGGCCAACCCAGACGTGATCGTCCCGCGAGTGCCCACTACGAACAGATTCCAAACTCTGGCCACCAGGCATGCCAACTGGGAGGCCGATGAGAGGAAGCCACTGGCGCCCAAGCCAGCAAAATACAAACAGGTCTGGCGACCGAAGAAGATGCAGAGCTGGGCTCCAGCTCAAGATGAGGAGAAGGCTACCAATGATGCTGTCACCCACTTCAGGGCGGGAAGCCAAAGAAGAGAGGGAAAAGAAACAGGAAATGCTATTACTGCTCACCCCAGAGCCTGGGGTGGGAGAGATGAAAGAAACAATGGAGAAAGAAAACTGACTGCTGCTCGCCCCATAATGAGGGGTAGGAGACTTGAGAAGAAAGAAGACCTTGCTGTCACCCATCCCAGGGCCGGGGGCAGAAGATGGCAGAGAAAGAACCATGATGTTGCTGCCAACTGCTGCCGGAATAACGATGCGGGAATGTGTGAACCAGTCATGGTTGCCGTCCCAAGAAGAGCGAGGGCCTGTGCCAGACAGGCCGACATCTTTAAATATTCCAAGGCCGAGCATTTGAATGCTCAGATAACAAGACTGGCCTATCGGCAAAGAAGCCAGGAAAGACTGATGTTCCAACCTGAGCCGCAAAGGCACAACTCTGAAGAGACAAAGCAAGTAGTCCAAGACTACTTCCACTACCTAGGGAGCTCTGCCCTAGGTCAACGAAGACTATCCCGTGCCTTGGGCACCAAAGATGATGAAGAAGAAGAAACCTTCCAAGAAATGATGATCGGAGCCTCCTCCTCCGATTCAAATGACTATGGAGAAGGCCTCAGGGCCAGATATAATGAAGAAGACCTGCACGGGGAAGAAGACAAAGAAAGAATATCGGTCTTTGACCGGCTCAGATATCCTAGCCAAATAAAAAGAAAGGTCTACAGGCGAAAAGGAAAGATGCAAATCTTCGCCTGCAACATGGCTGGACTGGCCAGGGGACAGGATATACTACCAACTCAGCCAGATGAATTGCTCAGACTGGCAACTAGACCTGGTCCTGTCACAAGAAGAGGCCAGGCCGCAAAGGATAAAATGAAAATTGATGATGAAGCCCGCAGGATTACCACTATGACAGTTAATGTGGTAACAACAGAAGATGGAGATAACCCCTTTGTTGATGATGCTGAAGGGACTTCTGAAGATATACAAATCCCATCAACTATGGATCCCATGATCCAGATGATGTTCAGGAGATATCAGCAGGAGATCAGCGCTCTCCGAAGACAGCTCAATGAGAGACAGGAAGCTACATCAGTCTCGAAGCAAGCTGAACCTACGGGGCAGACATCCAGCTCCACAGAAACAACTATCCTGGCTAATCCTCTCCTAGCTGATAAGGGCAAGACACCGAGCCAACCTGTTCCACAGCAAACGGCAGCTCAGCCCTCTGTGTCTCAGACATAGCCTACCGCGCCCATCTTGCGCGCCACTGTGATGACAACTCCTCACAGCCAGCAACAAGCTCACTTCTTCCCAGAAGAGATAGATCCAGCTGTGGCCCACAAGCAGATGATTGAAAGAATTGTGGAAATGAAGCTGTCAAAAAAGACTGGTGGTGATACGGGTACCTATGATGTGTACAGGGTACCCTATCCTCCCCAATATGCTGCTAAGAAACTACCCCCAGGCGTCAGTAAGCCGCCGAAGTTTGAGAAATTTAATGGCCAAGGCTCCCCTAGGGAGCATATAGCCTACTACACTACAATCATGGGCGACCTAGCAGTCGATGAAGCTTATCTGCTCAAGTTCTTTGGCTCATCCCTCACTGGGTTGGCCTTTGAATGGTACTCAAGCTTGCCAGCTGGGTCAGTGGTTGATTGGCCTGATATGCAAAGAAAATTTCGCGACAGATTTCATGTCACGGAAAGGGAAATCACGATAGCAGAGTTGTATGCAACTAGGCAGAAACAAGATGAGACCGCACTGGACTACATCAAAAGATGGAGGAACTTAGCCATGAGATGCCGAAGGCCTCCTCATCAAGAAGATGTGGTGCAGATATGCAAGCAGAGCCTCAGGAGGGAGGTGCTAGAAAAAATGATCGGTGCAGATGTCAGAACATTTGACCGACTGAACAATATAGTGGCAGAGGTCGAGACGTTCTTGTCCAAACGTCCGACCGCCAATGTTCTCACTATGCCGAAGGGAAAATCCAATGAACGACGGCCATCACACTCTGAGGCCAACACCGTCGATTTCAGAACCTTCGAGCAACAGAAGGGGAAGAAAGGGGCAGATGAAGCTCCCCCGCTGGCAGATACAGCAGAAAGGAAGGATAAAGTCTCTCTGAGAGACAAGATGAGAAAGGCATATTCCTTCCCAAAGGATAAGACGGCCGCACTGTTCAACTGGGCATACAAGTTCAATAAGGTAACATTGCCTGAATCCAAAAGACCAGCAGATGCAGCAAAGAAAGATGATCCGCTATTCTGTCCATTTCACCGTGCGCTGGGGCACGCAATTGAAGATTGTTATGTCTTCAAAGATATCATGGAAGGAATGGTCAAGAAAGGTGAGCTGCAGCTGGGAGATTACCAGGTAAAGCCGCCTCACCCACATGAGCCTCCACCCTGGAGAGTGGCTGCCAATATGATCTCAGTCTACCAACAGCTGCCCAAAGAGGCCGTTGAAGAATGCACTAAGAATACCTATGAAGCTTGCTTCCTCACCCCGTAGAAAGATCAGGAAGGATGGCAGATGATACCCATAAAAAGCAAAAAGAAGAAGACTCCTGTAGCCAGTACCAGCGGAGCAGTTATCTGGGGTGTTACGCCAAGGCCTGAGCCGCCTCCAATAATGTCAATATGGCATACAACTGAGACTGGACCAGTCATCTGGATCCCTACTCACAACCGGAGGAGACAAACTCCCCTCCCTACACATAAAGAAGTAAGCCCTGCAGCCAGGCGTCTACAGCAATACATTAATGAGCTCGATGAGTACGAGCAGAAGAAGCCCAAGCATCTGCTGATGAAAGACTGTATACTCTGGGAACAGCTCGAAGAATTGAAAATCAAAGAACAGCCAGAGGCAGAACAAGAAAAAGCTGAAAATGAGCCCTTCTGGGGGCAGGAGCCAGCAAAGTCAAATTCCCAAAAAAAGAAGAAACGGCCCAAATCCAAGAAAGGAAAGAAGGTCACGACAGTACAATGTAACACTCTGTCAGTACTCTTCTCCTTACCCGGGGAGGATGATGAGCCGGAAGCATCCAACGCTCCGCTAGAAGCTAACCATGCCGAAGCCTCTACCTCGGCCCATGCAACACGTTCTGGGAGAAGATGGGGGCGCCCACCACCAGCCAACCATAATATCATGTTCAGAGGGGAGCAACCCTATCAAATCCCGGAACTAGAGATTCGAGGTGTCCAGGTTCCTCCCCCTGCCAGTCTGTACCAAGACAAAAAGAAGGCAGATGAAGCCCCTTCATTCCTGGGGTTCTTGTCCAGCTTAGAAGACGAGCAACCGGCTCATACTACTCCAGATAAAAGTAATAAATGCCAGCAGACGGCGGCTGGAAAGCAAAAACAGCATGAAGAAGATGAAGAAGGTAACCCTCCAGCAAAGGCAGGGGCAGTCGCTACAGAAGAAGCCTCCCAGGAGACCGATGAAGAAGATAAAATTGGGACTGGGCAGCCAAGGCCACAGGCACCACATGAACCTCCAAGACCCCGATGGGCAGAGGAGATGAGACTGTCTAATGTCCGGGTGGGCAGTCGAGTCATGAAAATGCTGAAGAAGCTCCCTACCAGATTCTCCATCTGGGAAATTCTCTCTCTGAGTGAAGAAGCTCGCCAAGCGATTGTGGATGCCCTGCAGTCTCCGGCACAATGTGAAGCACTCTTAACAGAGGTGAATGCTGGGCCATCAGTCACGTTCACAGAGGATGATATGCTAATCCCAAATTCTGACCATAATAGACCGCTATATATGAGGGGTTCCCTGAAGTGTCAGCCGATAAGCAGAATACTAATAGATCCAGGGGCTGCTATGAATATTCTCCCATACCGCATCTATCAGAAATATTACTTTGATCTGCAGCTCACCAAGGTCAGAGACATGAAAATTGCAGGATTCAACCAGAAATGTGAAACACCTCTCGGGGTGGCTGATTTCAATCTCACACTGGGCAACCTCACTACAGTGGTACGATTCTATGTAATCGACTCCAACACCACATATAAGGCCCTGCTGGGAAGACCGTGGCTGCACGAATATCAGATAGTGCCATCCACGCTACACCAATGCATAAAATATTGCCATGAAGGAAAAGAGGAAAGGGTGTTTGCAGACCTACATCCCTTCGAAGTGTTCGAGTGCCATATGCTCGATGCATCCTATTACACCGAGGCGTCACAAAGGGATAAAGGAAAAGAAACCGTGGTCAGCCAAGAAAAGCCGGCGACGAAAGCAAGAAATTGGTCTCCGCCGCCGCCAAAGGGCTACATTAAAAAGCATGGGGTGTCTCACATCTCCCATGCTGGTGATTTTGCTCGGATCACTCCTCCCGGCATACACCCAGATAATACTGAAGAAAAGATGAAAGAAAAATACACACAGGTGGAAGTTCCTCAGGGTCTAGTCAAGCCCATAGCCAGCACAGAATACCAGACAGTGCTGCCCCTAAAGACTATGGAAATCCCTCGCTTTGGCGAACCCCCTATCATATTCTACACCGGGGAGGCAGTCGAAGAAGATGATCAAGATTGCATGGCCCCTGAAGAAGCTGCAAACCTGATGGTACCAATTACGGGCCTGGATTATACTACCCAACGGGTTTCACAAATGTTCTCCAAGATGCAAATGCCATCGATACAGCCTGCTGCTCAGAAGAAAGCATTCAAGGAGTTATGGGATCCGCCTCGAGATAGCAAGGAGCTGAGGAAGATCACACAGCACCCGGGACTGGGTTATACCCTGCAAGAATACTATGAAGTCGAGGTGGACGTCATCTCAGCCTTCTACCCGAATGAAGATTCCCCAGAAGTAGGGTATGACCAATACCCCTTTGAAGATGAAGAGATTATGTATCAATCCATAACAGACAATGAAGCCCAAGACAATCAACCGGAGGCAAGGGCGTCTGATGAGACCAAGAAGGGTTGGTGCTGGGAGAATCCGTCCTGCAAAGAGGATCTGTTCCAGGCCGAAGCACAATTCGACACCGGAACCCCGGATGAAGACCAAGTAGCCAGAGAGCTGCAAGAGTGCCTGGAGTTTGGGCGCATTCTTGAAGAGTTCCGAGCTCTACATAATGATAACCTCTCAGGGGAGCCCACATCAGAAGAGCCTCTAAGCACAGAAGACTCCACGTCGAAGTTTTCCGCTGAGCCAGTCACGTCCTCGGGGCAGACTGGACAGAATCCGGCCATATTGGCCTTATACGATGCACCAACATCTGCTGATGATCGGTGTGATGAAACAGAAAGTCATGAGAATGAAGAAGATTATATCCCGGGAGGCTTCATTGATTTGCAAGAAGCCCCGCCCGAAGTTGAGGACGGAGGCCAGGCCACCGTCGATGAGCTGATAGAAGTGAATCTGGGGTCAACAGATGAACCAAGGCCTACGTTCCTCAGTGCACTGCTGGAGCCAGCTGTCAAAGAACAGTATATTCAGTTTCTGAAAGAATTCCGAGACTGCTTTGCATGGACATATGATGAGATGCCGGGACTGAGTTCCGATGTGGCACAGCACTGATTGGCGATAAACCCAGAGGCAAGCCCTGTGAAGTAGCCTGCCAGGAGAATGCGTCCCGAACTGATAAATCAGATCAACAAAGAAGTCGACAAGCTGATCGATGTGGGCTTTGTTGAAGAGAACCAATATACTACATGGCTGGCCAATATAGTGCCCGTGAAGAAGAAAAATGGGCAGATCAGAATATGTGTAGATTTCAGGGACCTGAATAAGGCTTGCCCAAAAGATGATTTCCCAGTGCCAATCACTGAAGTAATGATCGATGCAACCACTGGCCATGAAGCCCTGTCATTCATGGATGGGTCATCCGGATACAACCAGATCTGGATTGCTGAAGAAGACAGAGTGCATACTGCATTCCGCACCCCGAAGGGGATATTTCACTACAAAAGGATGCCGTTCGGCCTTAAGAATGCCGGCGCTACTTATCAAAGAGCTATGACAAAGATCTTTGATGATTTACTCTTCAAGAAAGTGGAGTGCTACATCGATGACCTGGTGGTGAAAACCAGCAGAAGAGAAGATCATCTGCAAGATCTGAGGATAGTGTTCCAGAGGCTGCGCAGATATGAACTCAAGATGAATCCTATGAAATGTGCCTTCGGCGTGTCCAGTGGAAAATTCCTTGGGTTCGTTGTCCGTCATAGGGGCATTGAGATCGACCCATCCAAGATTAAAGCTATCCAGGAGCTCCCTCCACCAAGGAATCTCCACGAGCTGAGATCTCTGCAAGGGCGTTTGGCCTATATCCGACGATTCATATCAAATCTGTCGGGGAGATGCCACCCTTTTCACAAGCTCATGATGAAAGATGTACCGTTCCTCTGGGACGAAGGCTGTCAGGAAGCTTTTGAGAAGCTGAAAGAATATCTCAAGACCCCTCCAGTGCTGGGGGCACCTATTAAGGGCAAGCCCCTGATACTATACATTGCAGCCACACACTGTTCCCTGGGGGCAATGCTAGCACAGATAAATGAAGAAGGCAAAGAACAGGCTCTATACTACCTGAGTCGGAGGCTGATTAGAACTGAAGAAAGCTACACCTATATAGAAAAGACATGCTTGGCACTAGTCTTTGCCGTTAAAAAACTCCGGCACTATATGCTGTCACACGAAATCAGATTGATATCTGCAGCAGATCCGCTCAAATACATATTGACTCAGCCAACACTGAAAGGCCGGTTGGGCAAATGGGCAGTAATTCTGATGGAATTCGATATCACATATATACCCCAGAGGGCAATAATAGGACAGGCCGTGGCTGATTTCTTCGCAGAGCACCCTGTGCCAGAGAATGATATGTTGGGGACTGAGTTACCCGATGATGAAACATTAGAAGCCTGCCAGGCTCAGTCAACTATGTGGCAGCTATTCTTTGATGGAGCATCTAGGACAGAGACGGACTCCAATGGAAAGACCAGAATACGGGCCGGAGCCGGTATTGTGCTAAGATCGCCAGAGGGGGAGGTTGTGCATACTTCCTGTTCTATAAACAAGCCCTGCACTAATAATGAAGCCGAGTATGAAGCTCTGATAATCGGGTTGCACATCAGCCTCAACATGGGTATCCAGATGCTTCAGGTATTCGGGGATTCAATGTTGATAATAAAGCAAATCCAAGGTGAGTTCGAAGTGCGAAACCCAGAGTTGAACCCCTACCACCAAAAAGCTGTGCGCCTCATGGCGAAATTCTATCATATCGAGCTCAAGCATGTGGGCCGTGCACATAATGCCCAGGCTGATGCATTGGCAAAGCTAGCCAGCTCAATAGCAGTCCCACCGGATGAGACACTGAACATTGTTGTTATAAATCGGCGGCAAGTCCCCAGCATGCTAGAAGGCTGCCCCGAAGAAAATGAAGTCGCCACGATCAGTACAGAACAGGCATCTGATTGGAGACAGCACCTGCTACAATGGTTTTTACACCAACAGCTGCCACAGAAAAGAGAAGAAAAGATGAAACTTCTAAGGATTAAAGATTCTTATGAATTCAGAAATGGAACGCTGTTCCGAATAATGGCAGATGCACGTAAGAAGATTCTGCTCCGCTGCCTGTCCACTGAGGAAGCTTGGCAAGCGATGAAAGAAATACATGCTGGGACGGCAGGTGCTCACCAAGCTGGCCCTAAGATGAAGATAGAAATCAAGAAGCTGGGCTACTATTGGCCCACTATGTTTGAAGATTGCTGCAAGTTTGCGAAGTCATGTCAGAAATGTCAGGAGCATGCTGTTGTGCCTAGAAAGCCACCTGCCGTTCTGCACCCTACAATCCCTAGCTGGCCATTTGCACAATGGGGAACCGATGTAGTCGGCCCACTACCGACCTCCTCAGTCGGACATAAGTACATACTGGCAATAACAGATTACTTCTCCCGATGGGCGGAGGCTATAGCATTACGAGAAGTGACTCGTGAGCTGGTTGCCAGATTCATCAAACAGAACATTATCTTCCGGTTTGGGATCCCCAGCCGAATAATATCTGATAATGGAAGTCATTTCAGAAATCAAAAGATCTATCGGCTTGCCGAGAAGTATAAGATCGAATGGAGGACTTCCACTCCTTACAATCCACAGGCAAATGGATTGGCAGAAGCCTTCAACAAAACGTTATGCACCTTGTTGGCTAAAGTCGTCAGTTCTAATAAGAAGGACTGGGAAGAAAAGATGTATGAAGCTCTATGGGCATACCGCACTGTCTTCAAGACACCTACAGGGTGCTCGCCATACTCACTGGTATACGGCTCGGAGGCAGTAGTTCCACTGGAGTTGGAAGTCCCGTCACTCAGGGTGGCAGTTCAATATGACCTGGCCCGTGGCGAACAAACCAATGCAGAAAGAAGATTACAAGAATTGGCTGAATTGGAAGGGAAGCGCCTCCAAGCTCAGAAGAATATCCAGATGTACCAGGCCCGCATGGCCACTGCATTCAACAAACTCGTAAAAGGACGAGAATTTAAGAAAGGTGACCTCGTCATGGTCAAGAAAAGAGAAGTCATGGCGTCCAACCCAAAAGGAAAGCTGAATCCTAATTGGGAAGGTCCTTATGTGATTTATAGGGTCTACGAAGGAGGGGCCTACATGGTTGTTAACCATCGAGGGGAGATCCAATTCTCACCACTCAACGGTAGACACCTAAAGCCGTATCATGCTGCCCAACCAATATTCCCCGAGTAATCAGGCTAAGAGCTACCCTTTTCCTTGGTCTAGCGGCACTCCGGCCTAACCAAGCTACCCATTTCCTTGGTCTAGCGGCACTCCGCCCTAACCGAGCTACCCTTTTCCTTGGTCTAGCGGCACTCCGCCCTAACCAAGCTACCCATTGCCTTGGTCTAGCGGCACTCCGCCCTAACCGAGCTACCCTGCTCCCTTGGTCTAGCGGCACTCTGCCCTAACCAAGCTACCCATTTCCTTGGCCTAGCGGCACTCTGCCCTAACCAAGCTACCCATTTCCTTGGCCTAGCGGCACTCTGCCCTAACCGAGCTACCCATTTCCTTGGTCTAGCGGCACTCCGCCCTAACCGAGCTACCCATTTCCTTGGTCTAGCGGCACTCTGCCCTAACCGAGCTACCCATTCCCTTGGTCTAGCGGCACTCTGCCCTAACCGAGCTACCCATTTCCTTGGTCTAGCGGCACTCCGCCCTAACCGAGCTACCCTTTTCCTTGGTCTAGCGGCACTCCGCCCTAACCAAGCTACCCATTTCCTTGGCCTAGCGGCACTCTGCCCTAACCAAGCTACCCATTTCCTTGGTCTAGCGGCACTCCGCCCTAACCGAGCTACCCATTTCCTTGGTCTAGCGGCACTCTGCCCTAACCGAGCTACCCTTTTCCTTGGTCTAGCGGCACTCCGCCCTAACCAAGCTACCCTTCTTCCTTGGTCTAGCGGCACTCCGCCCTGGCCGAGCCATCCCTTACCATGATCTAATGACAGTCCGACTTGTTACCCTCCCAAAAAGAGGGGAAGAGAGAATAAAAGAATGAAAATAAATAAAAATGGGGTTAAAAATAGAGATACCCTGCCGGTCTTGTTCAGGCTTTCCGAGCAAGGGCAAAAAATGGCTAAAACCCAGCTGGGGTGAAAACCCGAAAGGGCACTGCAGGCAAAATCGGGTACCCCGCCACGTGAAAACCCGGAAGGGCGCGTGGGCAAAAGTAAGAGGGGGCTGGCTCCGGTGAAAACCCGAAAGGGCGCTTGGGCCAGTAATATGGTGATCCTAAAGAAACCTCACCTCCCGTCATAAACTTCTCGTCGATCGGCCGGCACCTTGTCCGATCAATGATCAAACCCACCTAGTTCAGACCCTACGTCTGTCTGATAAAACCCTCATACCTTGCCAAAATCCCGCCGTAATGAAACCTACCATTGGTCGATCGGCACCCTGCCCGATCAATGATAAAACCAGCCCAGTGTAGACCTTACGTCTACCCTGATGAAACCTATGGAATCCTTGCGTCGGTATATACCCAATACCGATGATAAGAACATGCACTAATGAAGCAGCACATCGCCAGATCCGTGCTGAAGTCCTAATTCAGAAAACTATGTATATATAAAAAAAAAGAGAGGGGGTTAAAAATAGAGATACCCCGCCAGACTTGTTCGGACATCCCGGATAAGGGCAAAAATGGCCAAAAACCCAGCTGTGGTGAAAACCCGAAAGGGCACCGCAGGCAAAATCGGGTACCCCGCCACGTGAAAACCCGAACGGGCGCGTGGGCAAAAGCAAGAGGGGGCTGGCTCCGGTGAAAACCCGAAAGGGCACTTGGGTCAGTAATGTGGTAATTTAAAAGCTCCATGCCAACCGGCACGCTACCTTTGCCTCCCCTTCACTGATGAAGCATTCCGTCGGTCATCTGGCTCTATGCCCCACCGATGATAAAGCCTTCCCGGGGTGGACCTTACGTCTACCCTGATGAAACCTACATACCCACTTTCAAACGTCCCACCGACAATGAAACCCATCACCACCCTGATGAAGCCTGTCCAGCTCAGACCTCACGTCTGCCCTGATGAAGCCTACGCATTTCTTGGCAAGCCCCATATGCGATAAAACCTGTTGGAATAGACCTTACGTCTGTCCTGACGAGACCAACACCTTCACATACGTCCCGCCGTCGATCGATTGGCATCCTGCCCAATCATTGATGAAACCTTGTCCAGTTAGACCTTTCGTCTATTCTGATGAAACTTATGAAATCTCCTTGCATCGATATAAACCCAATATTGATGATGAAACCAACCGTTGATCGATTGGCATCCTGCCCGATCAATGATGAAACCTTGTCCAGTTTAGACCTTTCGTCTATTCTGATGAAACTTATGAAATCTCCTTGCATCGATATAAACCCAATATTGATGATGAAACCAACCGTTGATCGATTGACATCCTGCCCGATCAATGATGAAACCTTGTCCAGTTAGACCTTTCGTCTATTCTGATGAAACTTATGAAATCTCCTTGCATCGATATAAGCCCAATATCGATGATGAAATCAATTGTTGATCGACCGGCACCTCGCCCGATCAATGATGAAACCCTACCCAGTTTAGACCTTTCGTTTATTCTGATGAAACTTATAAAACCCTTTGCATCGATGATGAAACCACCGTTGATCGACCGGCGCCACGCCCGATCAATGATAAAACCCTGTCCAGTTCAGACCCTACGTCTGTTCTGATGAAAACTATGCCCCCTTCAAATGTCCCACCTGCCATAACCTCTACCCAGTCTAGACTTTCCGTCTATTCTGATGAAACCCCTTCTGTCACATCCCTGCAAACTGTCTCCCTCATAGCACATGTCGCCAAGAGGGACGTTTGATGATACCAACACAATCCGATTTAAGCACCTCTTCGGATGCCCGTCACGCGGTGGAGCGAGTTCCCCATCCTTTCTCTGAAGGGGTGGACGCTCTCCTGCTAGGTACGAGCCATTCACATGAGGGATTGCTAAAACCACTACCCCACTTCCCGAAGTGATGAAACCACATGGTAGACAAGATGGATACACATGAAGCCAAAAGATCTCTTCTCATTTCATTACGAAGTGAGTACATAAGGGGCCCCGAGGGGACGCTGTGTCACAAACAAAAAAGATGGGAAGAGAAGAAAGAAAAGAAAAGAAAGTGAAGATAATTCATGGCCGCCGAAAGATATCTTCAAAGGCCAGAAGACCAACATAGGGGGCGGCTCCTAACTCATGAAGGCGCGCTTCCTCCTCCTGAAGCCTCATGGACAGGTCCTGGAAAGACATCAACCGACCCTCCAGTGAAGCCACCTCCTCGGTGGACTGTGGCCGAACAGAAGATAATTGCTGCAGCTCGGCCCGAAGTTCAGTGAGCTCCGCCTCCAAAACGGCTACCCGTTTCTGGATAGCCTCCTCCCACTGAATAATACTCTGTAGCTCGGCCTGGCGTTCATCAAGTGTTAGCGTTAGCTTTTCCACCTCGGATTTGCATTCCGACCTCTGCAACTTCAACGCCGTCAGCCTGTCAACCATGATTCGTGCTAGGAAGTCTCTCCGATGCACGAATTTCAATAAAAGCAAGACCCGCTGAGCCCATATGTCCAAAGGGCAGCCCATGGCTTGCAGCCCAGCGGTGAGGCGATTGGCAATTTCCTTCAGCTGTAGATATGTCAAGCCAGGCTGAGACTCTACCAGCTGGCGTAACATGTCCAGATGCTGCCAGACGAAGCTGTCAGGAGAAGTAAAGCCAAAGGAAGCAGATGCGACGACTTCGAAAGTCACCTCTCCGTCAATATCTGCCCATAGTCCAATGCCCGCTTGGGAGGACGAAGAAGGCAAATCTGCCGAAGGAGCTAGCCGGTATCTCTCTGTACTCCCCTGCTGGACTGAAAACTCCTCCTCTGCTGCTGCCTCCGGAGCTACACCTTGAACATCCGCGGGAGGAGAATCAATGAGTAATGGGGTTATCTCTGCAATGGAGGCTGCACCTTCAGCTGCTCTTTCTGGTGATGGGGGCAGAGGTGCCTTAGACTGTGTAGGTAGGAATTCGGACTCTGCAGCCACTATGGCAGGAATTGCTAACTCGGGCGCAATTGACATTACTGCGGCCGGTATGAAAGCAGAGCTCCTAGCCGGATCTGTTTCGGCTCTAAGATCTGAAGCCCTAGCAGGGATGACGCTTTCTTCTGCAGCCCCCAAGTCTAATGATGCCAAGTCTGTCGAGGACTGTATCCGCACTGGCACAGGGCGAATGATCTCAGGAGCCCCCGTGCAAGTTAAAGGCAGAAAAGGAACAACAGCCAAATCTACAAGGGAAATGTCCATGAAGGATGTGGAGGTGGCCGAGGTAGCAGCAACAATACTCTGAGACCAAAGCAAAGCGACCTTCAGCACTAAATAAAAGAAACAAATGAAGCAGCATATATGATGAACAACCCACCTTTGGAGCAGGGTCCGCACCCTCAAAATGGGGCGAAAGAGAAGAAAGTTCCGTAGCCGAAATGGCGAGTGGTGGAGTTATGTCAATCTCAGTATCGAGCCCGGCAAACTCCTCCTGGAATTCTTCCTCAGGGGATAACACTGATAGTTCGGCGGGTCGAAGAGACAGAACACCTTTCGCAAATGCAGGAGGGGCTTCTGATTCGGCAATACCTTCTCCTTCGCTGTCACTGAAATCTACTTCCTCCTCATGGGAGGCGACCTGGGAGCTGCCCGAAGATATTTCCACACTAGCTATATGCTGGGCCGGTACCTCTAAAGTATGGCGGGATGTAGATCGAGTGATTATGCGTCTGGCCGGAATAGTACTCTGCTTTGGCCGAGTCTTGTGACCCTCCTGTGGTCGAGGCAGCTCTTCTGTCATTATCATGGCCTCGGCTTGCTCCCCGACTGCCACTGCTACAAGAAAAGAAAACTTCTGAGAAGTATAGCAAAGAAAATAACGGAAGTATGAGACAAATGGAAAAAGCACATTTACCCTCCTCCTCGCCAGCCGGGGTGGGAGAAGGTAGTCTTGTGTCCGTCTCCACAGGCGCTTCAACCTGCTCCTGGGCTGTATCAGATAAAAAGAAGCTCAGCCTCAAAGAACTCCCTAGGAGATTGGTCAAGATGACAAAGGAAGTTCCAGCTACAAGCTATCACCGTCACCTTCGGCAGATGCCTGTGCGGCCTCCCTCTAAGATGCGAATGCGTCAAATGAAGGGATATCCGGAAGAGGGGTTCCAGCTTCCTTCGCAGTCAAAGCCGACTTCCGGGTCCGAGCAACCTTGGCCTTCTTAGCCTTGGCGACTGCAACCTTCACCACAGAAGGCTTCCTCTTCTTGCCCGGAGGCAGGGGAGTGGTCGTAGGTGCTGCTTCAGGAATTTCAAAGTGGGCAGGTTTCTCAGCTTGAGCAATTATCTTCCTGTAAAGCCCCTGCCGCTTTATGTCTGGTCTATCTGTACGAGACGCGAGAAAGGCAGTCATAGTCAACATATGCAAAACATGACAATAAGAAGAAAGAAGCCATGATCAAACAAACAAGGAGCACACCTGCTGGGCCGTCATAAAATGTGGAAAGCGGCCAATACATATAAGCTACCTCCTTTGATCGGGAGGCGGCCTCCTTCACGAGCCAGCATACATCGCCAATAGTCTGACACTTCTCCGTCAGGGCGGCCAAGTCCTTATGGCCATGGAAATCAAGGCAATGAAATAGGCCGAGGTAATCTATGCACCAGGCGTCAACATAATGAAAAGAAACAAAAAGCTGCTTATTTAGAATAACAGCTACCGGGCTCTCCACTGTCAGCCCGTGGACATTTAACAGTACAAAAATCCAGGAGGTGTGCTGATAATATGACTGGGTGCGGTCCTCCCTCCGCACAAAGGTCCTATAAGGATGAAACCTGTCTGTCGGACCCCTCCAAGAAGTAGCCTTCGAAAGTGGTTCCTCCGAGGGGAATGGATACTGCACCTCCAAATGAGTGTCCCCTATGTGGCCCAGCTGTCTCAAGTCTCTGGTGAAAGTGTCCACATCAACTTTAGAAAGGACAGGAGTGGGTAGTTCCGCACCCGCCTCCTTCAAAGACCGGCGGGCAGCGATATAAGCTTCTGCCTCCCTCTGGTGCTGGGAATAAAGCCTCCTCAGATGAAGCTCGTCAATATCAAATACAGGCCCTGATTGCCGCTTCAAAAAGGAGCGCTCGGCCACATCCCAGAAAGCGCCTCTGCCATCTTTATAAAAATTGGTGCGTATGTTCCACCACTTGATATAGTCTGATGAGACCCGAGGGAGACGATTGGAGATGGTCGGGACCCTGAAAGTTGTGTCTTCCCGACGATGAAAGAAATCCCACCATATCCGACCGTCGCCGGCAATACTGGACCCGTGCTTGGCCCGGCTCTCCAGAGGAAACTGAGCAGTCGATGGAGGGATATGCTGGTCGTAACCAAAATTTCTGCCAAAGCGGAAGGGATAATAGGGCTCCAAAATGAGCAGGCCCCCCTTCCTGAAAACTAATACACTGGGCCGTATGGCCATGGCCCACCTCACCAATTCTGGTTCTAAAAGAGGCCGGGTGGCGGCGACCCCCGAAATAGGATGGACATAAGCCTCCACCTCCTCCATTTTGCACTCCCTCTGAGGGTCCACCAAGGGAGCTGAACCTGCTGCCAAGCTCCAAAAGTGAATGCTGCCGGGTGCGTCTATAGGCACTCTTATTAATCTACCCCTCATCTTGAACAGCTGTTCCGAGAAAGGACCAGGTTCAGCGCTAGCGAACTCAATCATACGAGGGAGCAGTGTGTCTGACTGCAAAGTTCTCGGGGCCAGCTCAGGGAAAATGCTGCAAACCCAGGCATTGAAGAAATGAAAGGGACCCACGGTCCTCGAAGAGCGGGGAGTCCGATGTCTATGCAAGTCCCCCAAGGATTTGTAAACTAAACACAGAGCCACTGGGCACAAAGACAATCGCATCCCCCAAGCCATCTGGCATGCGGGATATATAGCCTCTGGTCTAATAATCGTCTCGTCCCCTTGAGGGAGAGCGAAAGTGCATAGCCAGAAAGTCAAATAGGCTGCACAATGGGTGATGGGATCAACCCCTGCTGGGTTCGGGCCATCCGCGTCTGTCCGGCGCAATGAAGCTGGCAGTGCTGACTTGTAACGGGGGGCCCTGACCTGTTTACCCGAAGTCAGCCCTACGGAAGGAAAGTCTGCGTACCTCAAGGGACCCCCGAAGAAATATTGTATCCACTGCCCCACACGGACTCTCAGTCGGCTGCTCTTTTCCCTGGCTTGATAGCCTTTGGAGGACCCCCTACTGTAGGCCAAACAGATGGACCGGTAAGCTTTCATCAGATACCGGTATGCATAACCGAAGGAATAGCGGCCCTCTCCATTAGAGGCGTCCTTGATGGAATCGTCCAGGCAGACCTCCTCATATGGCTCTCCGTCCATGGGTAGGCCAGAAAGCTGCGATAAACTCCAGAAGTCGAGGGATGTCTCGCCTTCCGCCGTATAGAATGTATTGAACTGCGGGCAGAACACTTCAAGCATGCCGCAACACAATCCCCGAGAGACGGGATAGCAGAACCTGGAGGCAAACACACTGTGGTATACCCCAGCTCTAACCAATAGAGGGGCATATTCCTTCAAAACATATTCTGTGAATTCCACTGCTCCAACCCTAAAAAGATGGGCATCTGTCAATTTGGCATCTCCAAACCAGCCGGCAGCCATCTGATGTTTAAACTGAACGGCCAGGCAGTTAAGAACAAATGGCTCGTCCCTATAACCCCACTTCGCAGGCGCTAAAAAGAGTCCGAATGAGGTCTTCTCTCGGTGGACACGGCCAGTTGTATGGTCCCACCTTGCAGGGGTGAATTCTGGGGCCCGGGTCAGCATCTTCTTCTCGGGTTCTAAATCAGAAATGCCCAGCACAGCATTCCAGTCCCTCTGTTCACTTGGGAGATATATGGCTCGGGCTCGATAGACAGAGCCCTTCATGCTGTCTCTATCGGCAAGTATTGCCGCTTCCACGGAACGGGCAATAATAACATCCCGCATTCCGCGTATAGTGAAAGTCCGAACAAACGGCAGCAAATGACGATCCTTCGGCAAGTCCGGGCGGTAGTCAGCAGCTCTCCTGAATTCAGTACCTTCCAGGGAAGAATAAACTTCAGCGGTCGATACGGTGTCAGTTTCAGAATCGGAAGATTCGTCGACACTAGCAATCTGGTCATAGCCAAAGCTCAGGCTGTATACATTCAACCAGTTGACTTTGGCCCGAGATATGTCCGGCTGAGCCGATGAACTTGTTCCAACGGCTTCGGAAGATGCAACAGCAGAACTGGAAGCCATGTCAGCACCTGCAGTCAGGAAAAGATAGGAAAAGAAGCATCAGAAAGATGAATGGGCATGAAACAATAAGACGAACAAATTCTCAAAAAATTTCGGCAGCATCTCCTCTTGTCCGAGATATGCCCAAGAAGAATAGGGAGTCACCCACCAAGAGGGAGTGATCCCGAGCATAAAATGGGATTCAATCCCATATATGTAGCGAACCTACCCCAAAAAATCGGCAAAGAAAGGGGGGGGGGGAAATGACGCTCTCGGGGGGGGGGGGAAAGCTCACAGCTCACCGCCACCGCCGAGATGAAGAGAGAGAAAGGGAGGTAAGAAATGAGGGTAAAAGCCCTCTCACAGGTTTAAAAAGAAGAGGAGGAGGTGCTTCTCGGCGCGAAGAAATGCGCGCCGGGAACCTCCCCTTCACCAAAGGAAAAAGGCGCGCCGAGAGCAGCACGCGCCGAGAAGCAACCGCCGAAAGCCCTCGCGCCGGGAAGCCCAGCGAGCGCGAGCGCGCCGAGAAGCCCCTGCCGAGACGGCCGCGCCGATATCCTTCGCGCCGGGAGGTCCTTGCCGAGAAGCTCCGAAATGCTGGAAATAAAGAAAATACAAAAATGAAGACATCAAAATGAAAGATGGATATGCAAAAGGGTTACTACAGCAACATGATCAAGCTGAAGGACAATGTCAAGGATAAAACTGAGGAATATACCCTCAAATGATGAAGAACACCTGCAGACCCCATGTCGCTTATTCTGCACTTACGCCGCTCGCAGGTGGGGGGCATTTGTTGACACCTAGAAAATCAACAGGGGTGGAAGCATAACTGAAAAAAAAAGATCAGACCAACAGTGGAAGACCACTGATGAAGCTCGTCAACCATTCACCCGGCTAAAGCCTTTGTCGGCCAAAGCTGATGCCCGGTGCCGATGTCATTCAGACGGCAGCACCGATGAAGCCGCAGTCACTCGACTGATGAGACCTCCCAGCCTTCTAAGAAGAGCTGTACTACTGCTTCGTCCGAGGATCCACGGATGATATGTCAGGGTAAGCCAGATGTCAGCTTACTGATGGATGTAATATGAGATAAAGATGAAACCGGCACCGACAGATAAAGATTGTCAGGGCTCCTACAAAGTCAGAACAGAAGAGCAACCCTCTCCACAGATTACATACCCGGCCGAAGTCTGTCAGACTGAAGCTGATGTCTGGTCTTGTCACCGTTCGGATGACAATGCCGATGAAACATATCCGGTTTTGTCGTCATTCAGACGGCAATACTGATTAAACCTCTATTTGTCCACTGATGGAACCTCAAGATGAGCTCAACAAAGTTATGACACTATTAAAGGGGCCTCCTTCGGTCCTTATGAAAGTCAATTCAAAAGTCTTAGGAGCCAAGGCAATTATGAGGCCTAAAAGCACCAAATGGGCCGGCCGATTGGGCTTCTGAGAATGGCGCCGGGAGCCTCAACGAAGGGCTACTTGTCGCGCCGGGAGATGTCTCGAATGGAACTGGACACATCGACTGCCCTCCACCGAGAGCACAGAAGGATGAGACCTATATAAACATACCCCCTTTGAAAGAAAAGGGGATCGGAGGATCGGAGGATCAGAAGCCAGACCATCGATCAAAAAGAAAGAAAGAGAGAAGAGACCAGAGAGAGAGAGAGCCTCCTCCGCTGAAAAAGAAAGAGAGAAGAGACCTATTCCCAGGGAAGAAGCTCCAGGTGGGCATCCGGGGGAGGGAGAGGAGTCAATGCTCCGCCCTCCCCCATGTTTGTTTTCTCTTTTCTTCTATTTCATGTAATACTTTCGAATCTTATCTCGATTCATGCAATGTAGCCGAAATATCTCGGCATCTGTCTGTTCCCCTTTCCCTCACTCTCTCCCTGTAATCGGTTTGGGTATGAGAATGATGTTTCATATGGGTTTTCTGACCATGTGCCTTCCGTGATGGGCATCGTCAAACGAATGGATATATATGTATGATGGGCTGTAGTTTGAGCTTGACTTTTGCTTCTTCTTCTTAAGCCCTATTGCTATTCCCCGTGTTATCTGTAAATCAATAGCATGATGATCAGTTTCGTCTGTGTCTTTTCTCTGCCTCGTAGCACTATTATTGCTCACCCCAGAGCCCGGAACAGACTATTCCTTGGCTGCTGGGATGAAACCGCACTGTGCAATGATTGAGGCTTGAGAAACTCCGGGGTTCCGAGCATATGTGTCTCCTTCGTTGATGTCACAGAAGTCACCTCTGGGGCCAGAGACAGCTATCTCTTGGTTCCCAGGGTGACGAATGACCATATTAAGTTTCTCCCCAAGCTCTGCATGATAACGGCGATGAACAGGGGTATTCAGACTTTGGCCTCCCAGATGCCTCTCAAATCCCAATACTCCTCTGGATTCTAGACCTAATCCAACTCAAAGTGGATGCTTCGGGCAGCTCAGAGCCCATAGAGTCCGTCGCTTTCAGCCCAAACTACCATTAAGACCAGAAAATAGAGTACCATAAGCTCTGTTCTGATCTCAGCGCCCTCATACTTCTCGGATCAACCTACAGTAAACTTGGTGAATAGTTCCCGGCGCCGCTTCTTCAGGCGCCGAGAACCATCAGGATCAGCTCCTCCCCCCCTTTTTTTTTCTTCCCCGCGCGCCGGGAGGCCCTCTTTCTTCCTCGTGTGCCGGGAGACCCTCCAGGCCATCCTATCAGCGCACCGAGAATCCTTCGCCGGGAGCTCTCTGGCATCCTTGCCATCCATGCCGAAAAGCCAACCTGTAAACCCCAAGTCGTAAAACCTCTGCTACCACTGAAGAAGCCCCATCAATACTCTTGTTATGTCAAGGGATGCCCTGGGCCATCACGTGCACCTCGGGGGTGACAATTAATGGGGATAACCCTCCCCTTTTCTACGAGGTTTTCCGGACTCGATCGGTTTTTTATAACCTTCCGAGGCAATGGAGCTCCGCCACTGCGTAAGCTTCGTTGACCTCTAAAGGGATATCGGAGCAGTGCTGCAGGCATGTACATGATCAGGGGTCCAATACCCCTCTATTTGGCTTTCACCCCGGCACTCCGTGGGTGATCGTCTATCATTCCCTGGCAAATGCTGAGTCCAGGGGAGATGCTGTCAAAATTCTCCCAGGACCACGAAAGCCGACATTAAACTGTCCCCGGGACTCTGTATGACACTGGTGACAGGGATTCTCTACGCCTTGGCCTTCCCAAAGTCCTCCCAGATCCTGATGTTCCTATGAAGCCCAAGCCTAATCTAATTCAACTTTGATGCCCTGACCTATTTTTGACCCCAAAGAAACCCTTCCCCTTGGCCTGAATCAATCAGAAACCCAAAACAGAGCACCGTAAGCTCTGTTCTGGTCCCGGCGCCCTCATACCTCTCGGATCAACCTACAGTAAACACGGTGAATAGCTCTCGGCGCCATCCTTCAGGCGCCGAGACCTGATTTTGGCTTTCTGGCCGTCGCGCCGAGAGCCCTGCACTCTGGCCGCGCCGGGAGGTTTCCTCCCCTTCGGCTGAGCGCGCCGGGAGCCACCCCCCTTGCAGCCACGTCGCGCCGGGAGCCTTCCTCAACCGTCCCGCGCCGAGACCCTCTTCTAGCCTTTCTTCCTCGCGCCGGGAAGCCTGCGCCGAAGGCCCTCTCCCCTTTGGCTTCTCTTCGTCGCGTCGGGAACCCAAGCCCTCTCGTCTTGGCGCCGGGAACCCCCAGCCTTCTTGTTTTTGGCGCCGAGAGCTCTGGCCTTCCCATTTTTGGGTCGTGCCGAGAGCCTGCGTCCATTCAGAGCGTGGCGAGAGCCCGATCTACCACCCAATGAATTCCAATACCCAAAGCGAACCCACACAAGGGATATCTGTGGATCACCCGATATGTCCCGGGGATAAAATTGAAGGGGAGTCATAACCCCACCTAACTACAACAGATTTACGAATAACCCTTTTGCTCAGGGGGGGTCTTGCCACTGCATGAATCCCGCTAGCTTTTCAAAGGGAAAATCACAAATTGCCCCATAGCCCATATGTACACGGGTTGGGAGGTTCGGCCTCTCTACCTCTCGGCTTTCATCTCGGCATTCCGTGGGTGATAGTCTATTTCCCCCTGGGCATAACCCAGATTAAGAGAAAAGGCCGTCGAAATACCGATCGAAGCTTTAAACCTATATCATGGCCATGGCTTTGCCTTCCCGTGATGAATATCTTCTATCTCCTTGTTTCCACCAAGTATAACTGTTTTGAACCGCCAACCACACGATCTAGTCGATTTCTGTGGTTGATGTTATCATCTTACCCGCCTCCCCGGCCCTGGTATGAAGTTTAAAGTTAAGCATGTGAATATCTGTTTGCCTCTCGAGGCCTCTTACTTTAGCGTTTAATCAAGGGTTGTCCTTCCCCGGAAGGACGTAATTAACGTCATAACGTTCATGGTATGACGGACTTCAGGTCCCGACACGATCACTCACAATCGACTGACCATGTCAGATCGAGCGCACAATGAAATCGTCACACATGTGACTGGCACGCCAATAAATCCATAAATATAAATAAATGAACAAATAATAAATAAATAAAAATCCGCGTCCACACTACTACATGACCGTCATGGGTGACCTGGCCACCGACGAGTCATATTTGCTGAAATTTTTCGGGTCCTCACTCACGGGGCTCGCATTTGAATGGTACACTAGCCTCCCGGCCAGGTCGATCAGCGACTGGTTGGACATGCAGAGGAAGTTCAGAGAAAGATTTCATGTCACAGAGAGGGAGGTCACAATGGCTGAACTCTATTCAACAAGACAGAAGGCAGATGAGACGGCCCTTGACTACATCAAGAGGTGGAGGAACCTCGGAATTAGATGCAAGCGGCCCCCGCACCAGGAGGACGCTGTACAAATCTGCAAGCAGAACCTCAGGAGAGAGGTACTAGAAAAGATGATTGGCATGGAAATTTGGTCGTTCGACCGCCTAAATAATGTTGTGGTCGAGGTAGAAGCCTTCCTGGCGAAACCTACCCCGACATCAAATATTGCCACTGCACAAAAGGGCAAGGCAGCAGAGCGGCACCAGGCACCTAAGGAAGCGAACACCCTTGATATCATGGCGTTTGAACAATAAAAAGACAAAGGCAAGAAGATAGCTGCTCCTTAGCCTGCTAAGACCAAAGATGGCAAAGAAGGCCCATCACTCCGGGACAAGATGAAGAAGTCTTACTCTTTCTCGAAGGAGAAGACCAGGATCTTGTATGACTGGGTTACCCAATATGATAAGATCCCATGCCTGAGCCAAAGAGGCCGAAGGACCTGAAGAGAAGAGATAGCCCAAGATTTTGTCCTTACCACAAGATACTGGGACATCCGATTGAAGACTGTTATGTTTTCAAGGATATTATCGAAGGCATGGTGAGGAAAGAAGAAATAGAGTTGGGGGAATACAAGGTTGACCCTCCACAACCACATGAGGCGTCTCTAAGAAGAGCCTCCGTCAACATGGTCTCTCTATATCAAGCACTGCCTCAGGAGACCGCAGAAGCCAATACTCAGCACACCTATGAAGCCTGCTTTCTGGCCCCAATGAAAGAACAAGAGGGATGGCAGCAAGTCACTGCAAGAACCACGAAGAAGGGCACGTTTCACCCAACAGTGGGGGCACATATTCGTGGCATCACACCACGACCCCCTTTGCCAGTGGCAACACCTGTGTGGACCAACCAACCTGCAGTCATCAGAATACCTACCCACAACTGGAGGAGGCAGACTCCGTTGCCGGCAGTCAAGGAAATTAGTCTGGAAGCCCGGCGGCTACAGGACTACATAAATGGGCTAGATGAATATGTACAGCCTGAGCTAGAGCCTCTACTAGTACGGGATCATGTCCCGTGGCAGGAGCTAGAACAGCTTTCATTGAAGCAAGAAGAGGAAGCTGACAAAGCATCAGACAAGGATGACAGCCTGTTCTGGGGGAAAGCGCCAGCCGAAGAAAAGAAAAGAAGATGAAGAAACAAAAGAAGGGCCAGCAAGGCCACAAAGGGTATAATCCTTTCTTGCAACACCCTCTCTGCTCCGTTCAATTTGCCTGGTGAGGAGGATGAAGAAGAGATATGCTTCACACCCACCACTAAGGAAAGTCAGGCCGAAGCTGCAACTGCTGCACATGTAACTCGGTCAGGCCGACGATGGGGGCATCAACCGTCCGCCAACCACAACATTATCTTCAGGGGGAACAACCCTATAAAATACCCCCACCGGAGGTTAGGGGAGTCCAGATCCCTCCTCCGTCAGGCCTATACAACCAGAGTGGGGGCAGCACTCCGACTCCTTCCTTCCTAGAATTTGTAAAGATGTCAAAGGGGAAGCAACTATGCTGGGAGGTCGAACCAACAACTGGGGGCATACACCCGCAACTCCAGTAATCTTCCAAATTGCCGGAGGGAGTAGAAGCTCGCCCGGCAGCAGTCAATGAAGGACAGCAAGGAGACGACCCCAGGTAGAAGGGTGCGGCCTCCGAGTCCGATGAAGCAGGCCCATCATGGGCCACAGTTCAAGACTCTTCCAAACCCAGGTGGGCTGAAGAAATGAAGCTATCCAATGTCCGAGCAGGAAGTCGGGTGGTCAAGCTATTAAAAAAGCTCCCGACAAGATTTATTATCTGGGAAATCCTCTCTCTGAGTGAAGAGACCTGACAGGCGATTATTAATGCTTTGCAGACGCCTGCTCAATATGAAGCCTACCTAGCTGAGGCACTATCGGAGGCCAGCATGACGTTCACTCATGAGGACATGTTGCTTCCCACTACCAGCCACAACAGACCTCTGTATATGAGGGGACATCTAAATGGCCGGGAGTTGAACAGAATCCTGGTGGATCCCGAGGCGGCTGTCAACATCTTGCCCTACAGGATATATGAGAGGCACTACTTCAACGTGCGTCTCCAAAAAGTCGGGGATATGCGTATTGCCGGCTTCAACCAAAAGTGTGAAGCATCGCTAGGAGTAGCGGAGTTCACACTCACTCTAGCAGACTTTGTCACAAAGGTGTAGTTTCATGTCATCGATTCTAGCACCTCGTACAGGGCACTGCTTGGCTGCCCCTGGCTACACGAGAACATGGTGGTACCTTCCACGCTCCACCAGTGCATCAAATATAACCTGGAAGGAAAGGAGGAGAGGGTATTTGCTGATCTCCACCCGTTCGAAGTGTTCGAGTGCCACTTGGCGGATGCCCCTCTATATGCAGAATGGTCGCAGAAGGCCCCTGAAGCCAAGACCTCTCCCGGCACAACAAAAAGCACCTCCGGAGCCGAATGGTTCCCTCCGCCACCGCGTGGATATGATAATCCCAAGACGGTCTCACACATTACTGTCACCGGGGATGTGGGCCGAGTAGCACCTCTCGCCATCTACCCCGAAGCTAATGAAGTCAAGGTCGACCAGTAGCACGACCACATCGGGATTCCGGAGGGCCTTACCAAGCCAATTCTCGATCTTGATAATGTCACTGTCGAGCCTTTCAAAGCTTGGGAGGTGGCGCAGATAGATGGCCCCAGCAGCTTGTTCTACACAGCTGAGGAGCACCCTACACAGGAGGATACTGATTGTCATCTGCCTAAAGATATAGAAGACCCGTCAGTGCCCATACAGGGATTGACATTTATAACGAGTCGAATGGCCAAGATGTTCCAGAAGCAGCACATCTCCTCTGGCCAGCCTCGCAAGAAGAAAGAAGCATTCCAGAAGCTATGGTATCCCCCGAGCCTGGATAAAGAAATGAGGCGAGTATCTCAACACCCAGGGTTGGGCTTTACCCTCGATGAATACTATTACAGCGGACGCTATGAAGTAGATACCATTTTCGCTTTCTACCCAACTGAGGATAACTCACTGGGGGCAACTTTTGATGAACACCCAGCAGATGCTGAATACGCTGAGCCAGCTCAGCCAAGAAGTCTGGAATCAGAGGCCATATTCCCCTGCCGGTGCTGGGAATAGGTCTACCCTGAAGAAATAGCTCTTCAAGCCAAATTTGACACAGCTAGCAGTAGTGAAGCTGAAGATGTTGAAGAAGCGGGGCTGCCTCCCTCCAGCAGCCCTCCTCTGATGGCGATGCCAACACTTTTTGAACCAGTCAAGGGAGCTTCTCCCAAGCCTGATCAAGAGATAAATGTTGCTAGAAAAGAAAAAGCTACCTCCACTGAAGATATGGTGATCCAAGGGACTGAGACCTTCTCGCCCTGTACCATGGAGCTGCAGTGCTACTCTGACTCAATGACAAACACTCACCAGTCACTAGTGACTGCAACCTGATGCGGGACGGATGACTCGTCCGGGCTAGGACGTACGACGGACACAAGTGCGGCCAGCACTAGCACGTTAAGGCAAGCCAGGCGGCTAGCCACTATGGTATTCTCCGGGTGGAGACGCCTCTCAACAGCGCTCTCTCTTTAGCCCAGCGATCGTCCCTTGCGAGAGAAACGTGGGGATCGCGGCGATTAAGAAACCACCGTCGCCTAGGGTACCGATTCGCGTTCGGTGCTCGATCGAAGCTACGGAACGGGCACTCACAACTCACAAATGCGGTGTATTTGAACTTGCTAACGGCCCTAATCTCACAAACGCAGCAATAGATAATATAATAAATCAGCAAGTGAGAAAGGAATTGAAGCGCGTACCTCCACGCCTAGGCGTGGGGAAGAATTCTCGGTCGAATCCGAACAACCCCAATACACACGATTGTTACAATTACAATTCCAGAACTTAATACCCACTCCACGCAGGGAGGTATAGGGTTACAATGGCCAAATTTGGGGTTGCTGGAACCCGGGTTGACGGGCCACACTCGCAGGAGGCGAGGAACGCGTGCCGGAGCCGCTCGGGTACGCCGACGGAAAGCCGACCCGGTTCTGCCCGCGCTGGTCACCCTACGCAGTGAGTTTTTGGAGACTGGTACGTCTAGATCCGAAGCCCGATCGGAGCACCGTTTGTTGGAGAATGACGGTGACTGGACGTAGTTTCTTCACTCCAGAGGGCGCATTCAGATCCTTTCAGATCTGGGTGCAGCAATGATTTCTTTCAGCATCTGATTTGGTGTTCACAGAACTGCACAGACAGATAAATAAATGGTGGAAAAAGGTTTGCCGATGTCGAAATGGAACTCCGTCTGTGGGAGGTTGTTGGTGACGTCCATAGGAACAAATCCTCTGAAGACCTCTCTCTCAGATATTGGCTGGATGAGGCAGGACAGATGTGGGAAGTCGCCTCTGGATCTGGACTGAGTCTGTTCAGATCTTCTTGCGCGACCTCACGAGAATTGACGCCACGGACAGCACAGACCACGTCGTGGTTGGGCTGCATAAACCGAAACACAGTCACCCTCAGATCTGGACTGCACTCTGGGACAGATCTGCGCGCCGCCACGAGAAAAATCACCGCCGGTGCTCCCGAACTCCAAACGGCATCAAACCAGCGCTGAAATCTTGCAATCTTGTAGTAGTATCAAGGATAAATCGGAGGGAACAAGATGATAAGAGGGGGATGGGAAGAGAAGGTCGAGTCCACGACCAGATTTCTGGGAAATTCACACCAAGGGAAAGGGCAAGAGAAAGAGGGAGAATCACTCTCTTAACAATTTTCTTTCAACAAAATATCATTAGCCTCTACATATACAACGTACAAGCCTTTAAATAGGCATTACAAGAGCTATAGAGGGCTGGGGGGATGCGTGGGATACCATAAGGGGGGAAGGGGAGGGAGCCCATTACAACTTGCCAAGTGGTGAAAGTGAAAGGGGGGGGGGCAAGGGGACATGTTGGCTGCCTACCTTTTACATTCAAGGTAAAAGGGGGGTAGGTTGGCAGCCAATTAACCTTGACCAGCAGCCATTTAATACCACATGTTGTGAATGGAGAGAAGAAAGAAGAAAAAAGACAATTTCCTAGCCTAATAGGACAAGAAAGGGGGCGCCCCCCATTTTGGGCCTTGAATGGGCCATTTTGGTCATGGCTAAGCCCACTCATCCTTCTAGGAATCCAATATGGCTTAAGGCCATTCTCCTCTAGTTGGCCCATGTATGAAGAGCCCATATATGGCCTATGGATCCATCCAAATGGACCAAGGCCTTTCCTTTCTTAAGGAGAATGGTAAAGGGCCTTAGCCAATTAGCCTTGTAAGAGGCCTATAACCAGCCCAATATGAAAACCCACATATAATGTGACATTACAAGCTCAATTTAATGCTAAAAAAGGTCCAATTTGAAGCCAAAGTGTCCCCAATTTGAAGGGAAGTCGATGTAGTCAACTTAGTGCTCCGCGTATGGCACCGTCGGTTCGCCGACGTGTCACGTGATCGCCCTGGTGTCCGCACCAATTCTCCCCGAGTGGGAGGAACTCGACCCCGTCGAGTAAGGGTCCCGAAGCTTGCATTCTCCGCATGTGATCAAGGTGTTGGTCATCGTGGGGCATCCTCGCCAACGCACTAGGACGGTGGATATGCGCCATTCCTTGTGGTGATCACCTGCTCATCCAGTATACAATCTATATGCATGCGTTGAGGCTGGAAGAGGTGGACTCTCGGGTGGTGTATCACTCACTATAGAAAGAGAAAGCCCAAAGCTCACTAGGGATCACCGCGGGTTCCAATATGCTACCAAATCTGAAACATGGAACGTCGAACTGTCACCATAGTCACCCGGTAGTTCAATATCGTACGCATTCGGACCCACTTGTTTCTTGACCCGGAAAAGGTGGGGATCGTGGACTTAGAGTGGCTTTCGGTCTCCGGGAGGAAACCAATCAGGTATGACCCTGACCTAGACGTACTCTCCCTTTGAATCCACGAATATGTAGCATGCATCGGCTACCTCCTTATATGTGCTTGACTGGCCTTTTATTGACATGACTTAATACAAACCATATGAAAGAAAACAAACCATAGAAACAAACACACACACTTGAACTTAGACAAACCTATGGTGATGTAGACCATGCATATGCAATGGTGGACCAGGGCACCCGAATATGTGCCATGCATATACTAGATGTACTCGATGCTTGACGGAATGGACGATTCCTAGACACCCTAAGATGTACCAATCATGCATTGGCGACCTATGGGATTTGGGTGGGGAAGGACTAGGATATCCAAAACTACCCTCGTCATTACCCCTAGACATAGGTACGGCTTGCCAACTAGACCGAGGGGTAGGGACGGGATGGTGAACTCCTTGGAAGAAGTGGAGTGAATATGATAGCTCGGGAGGTTCACTAGTGAAGGGATCAAAAAGGTCAAAGAATTTATGACCCCATGAAGTGGGTTCCACCATGACTCGGTCCCAATTGTGAAATTCTTGAGGGTGTAGGCAGTCACCTTCATCCGTTATGGTAACTGGGATGGTGATCTCATAGAGAAGGTACGGTTCCTCCCTCGGGATAAAAGAAATGAAATCGGGCTCGGCCGGCATAGGGACGAATAGAAGGACCTCCGTGGTGACTTGACCCACGGTGTACACGGAGGTAATGGATCCTAAGGCCGGATGGGTGAAGCTAAGACTAGAGGGTTGGTCAAAGCCTCGGGCCAAAAGGTGCGTCAACTTCCATTGTGAATCTAATCCCATAATAAGGTCATCCAAAGTATCGACATGGTGACTAGACCGAAAAGTTGTGTGGGAGGAGTTGATGGACACCAAAGGTAGGGTAGGATCCATAAATGGGAAGGGAGGTGGGACCAAGCCATCCTTGAGCCAATGAAGAAGCGGCTCGACTATGTATAGCGTTCCCGTAAGAAACACGGGTGGCTCGAGCTTTGGTAGCTCCAAAGAAGAAGGTTCCGAATGAAGATCGGAAGTAGATGATAATGGTGCTCTAGGGAAGGGGTTCTCCGATTGAGGTGGGGAAGGCCATGGTGTAGGCGGCTGGGAGGTGGATGCTTGTCGAAAGCCACTATACCGAGAAAAGTGAGACTCAAATGGTTCGACCACTAGAGCGACCGTATAGGAGTCCGCTAGAGAGAATGCGTTGCGGATAAGACATTCCAACTGGAAGTGAAGGCGCAAACCTCTCCGGAACTGAAATGCAGCCGTGTTGCTCTCCTCTCCCAAGCCATGTTCCAACCAATACTTATGATATGCCCGAATGTACTCGGACACGGACCTATCACCTTGGACGGGTCGACATGGGTTGGCCATAGTTGCCAAAATATGGGAACGGATCCCTAGGAATGGATATGCAAGGCCATTTGAACATGAGACACAAACGGATGCTAACACCGACTAATGCAAACACATAATAATGCAACAATGATGCACTTAGACCTAACCAATTTTCGGTACGAGGCGGAGTTAATCGACCCGAAGGTCACTCGCGCAAGTGTGCGGCCTTCCCGGTAGGCATAGTCTAATGTTCGTGTCACACCTTTTGATATACCGTTTATTGGGATGCAATTTTAAAACACTTTTTTTTTTGAAATATGATGATCCTAGACTTAAATGACACTTTTGTTTTTGATTTTGGACACCCTAGACTTAGAACGACGCTCTGATACCAAATTGATGCGGGACGGATGACTCGACCGGGCTAGGACGTACGACGGACACAAGTGCGGCCAGCACTAGCACGTTAAGGCAAGCCAGGCGGCTAGCCACTATGGTATTCTTCGGGTGGAGACGCCTCTCAACAGCGCTCTCTCTTTAGCCCAGCGATCGTCCCTTGCGAGAGAAACGTGGGGATCGCGGCGATTAAGAAACCACCGTCGCCTAGGGTACCAATTCGCGTTCGGTGCTCGATCAAAGCTACGGAACGGGCACTCACAACTCACAAACGCGGTGTATTTGAACTGGCTAACGGCCCTAATCTCACAAACGCAGCAATAGATAATATACTAAATCAGCAAGTGAGAAAGGAATTGAAGCGCGTACCTCCACGCCTAGGCACCGAACGTGTGACATTACAAGCCCAATTTAATGCTAAAAAAGGTCCAATTTGAAGCCAAAGTGTCCCCAATTTGAAGGGAAGTCGATGTAGTCAACTTGGTGCTCCACGTATGGCACCGTCGGTTCGCCGACGTGTCACGTGATCGCCCTGGTGTCCGCACCACAACCCCCTCAGCAAGGGATGAGGCAATCAACTCACCCCTCGAAATGGCTATTGAGGTAGATTTGCTGGCAGAACAATGCACACAGCCACTACCGGCCGAACCAGAGATTCCTGATGAAGCTCATATAAGGCAAAATGAAGAGATCGAGGTCCTCGACCTCGATGATGATATACCAGACTTTGTCGACCTGCAGCCTACACCCCCGGAGATAGAAGACGGAGGCCAAGCAACAGTCGATGAACTGATAGAAGTCAACTTGGGAGACGAGGATGACCCCAGGCCGACCTTCCTCAGTGCCCAATTATCTACTAAAGAGCAGGGGCTATATATCCAGCTGTTGCAGGAATATCAGGATTGCTTTGCCTGGACCTACCAGGAAATGTCAGGACTGAGCCCTGCGGTCTCACAGCATGAGCTAACCATAAACCCTGAAGCCGAACCAGTGATGCAGCCGCCGCAGCGCATGAGGCCAGAGCTCATCACTCAAATATGCAAGGAAGTCGACAAGCTCATTGATGTGGGTTTCATCGAAGAAAATCAATATACCACGTGGCTAGCTAATATTGTGCCCGTGAAAAAGAAGAATGGACAGATTCGGATATGTGTTGACTTTCGAGATCTGAATAAAGCCTGCCCTAAAGATGACTTCCCAGTGCCAATAACGGAGGTCATGATAGATGCAACTGTTGAGTTATGGTTTTGATGATTATTGTGATTGTTGAGTTATGATTTTGATGACAACTAAACTTAATGTGTGATTAAGTGATGATAACTAAACCTGTGGTTGATTGCACATGTTCTTGACGACTGTGTACATCCATGCTCTTGTTATCTATGTATGGTTGAGATGGAAAATGGCAACGGTTACATGGTTGTGGACGCACTAAAATTTGGAAAGAATCGATTCGTTTGTTGATCGGGGTTCATTCATTTATTTAGTGCGAGGGCGTGCCAGTCACAAAGTGACGATTTATTCGGGCTTTATGGAAGCCCATGGTGCGCGTGATCTGACTAATCAGACAATTGTGTGGTTCGTGTCGGGACCAAAATCCGCCGTGCCGTAAAGGCTACGGCGTTATTTACATTCCCCATACGGAGGAACACCCTTGATTGATTGCCGGGAATAAGGGCCCTACGGCCTGAAATTCATGGTAATAAAGCGAGAACAAAGATCTCAGGTCACGTTCAAACGAACCCGCGTTGGGGGGGTAAAATGTTCATAGATACGTATGTGTTGGTCACTCACGGACCATTTCGTGTTCGGACGGAAGTCCGCATTTGTAGCGTCGAAGATGACAATAAAACCGTACGGATGTCTGCCGCAGGTACGACAAGTTTAATGCGGATGCGGGATCGGATCCCGGAAGAAGTGGGTCAAGCTGATGGACTATCGGCCCAAGAGGTGCACGGATCATGACCATGTCGAGGATTCCGAGGTCCACGTCCGATACCATGAGGCATCATTACTTTTTCTCTTCACGCACAGTCCGGGGAAGCGAGTTGTTAAATGTGAAACCCGAACTCGCCAACGTGCGTCCTCGCACGCGGATCGACCTGCATGGTCAGGTCGCGGGGGTTAAGGGGGCAGCGCCCCCGGAACAAAATTTGGATTATAGGGGGGGGTATGCTATTATCATTGTTCTGATTCTCATAAGCGTGGCTTGTATTCCTATTATTCTCCTCATTCTGTTTATTGATTTAGGCGTTTCTCTTATTTCATTCTTTAGTTTAAAGCATTTCTCTCTTATTTAGTTGATTGCTTTTGCCTCTCTTTCTCCCCCCTTTTTTACATGTATGAGTCACGCCGGATTAAGAGAGAGACCAGGGGGTGCGCCGGTTAAGGCCGCGCCGTTTTAGGATTGAAACAAAGGGAATAGTGGCCACGCCAGAATGGGTGTTGCAACAATAGGAGGCAGATGGCGCGCCAGAGTTGGAGCAAGTGTGGGGGGGCACGCCGGATTAACATGGCATAAAGGGGCTGCGCCGTTTTAAGGTGCCACAAGAAGCAAGAGAGGAGGAGGGTGCGCCGTTTCACACGGCGCCGGATTAAGTGGAGTGTAAGGGTAGGGCAATGTGGCGCGCCATTTTTGGGGTGGAAAAGGAAGGAACAAGGGGTTAAACCGGCGCGCCGTGTATGTGGTTTGGAATGGAAATGGGCGCGCCGTTTTAGGATCTGAAGAGGGAGGGCGCGCCGTTTTTGCATTCAAAGAAGGAAATGGGGGCTTTTGTGAGGAGGTTTAAAATGGCGCGGTGGAACAGTGGCCGTGCCGCTTTAACTCGCGCCGGAATAGCTATATGGGGTTGTTTTAAAGCTCTGTTTACTGTGTTTTCTTTTTCTTTCACCCGTAGGTTGGTTGAATGGTTCGTTTGTTCATCTGACTGATGGATTAAGTTGATGAAAGGGGGGGTTTAGTCGTTTTCGTTGTTTATTAAGATGAATCGGCATGAATGTTCAAGTGTTTTATTCGGGGAGTTTGTTCACATAGGCTTACTGTGTATTAGTTTGAAGGTTGAGTTTGTTCTCCGGAGGGTGCTTTCTTCATTTGTTCTCGCGGGTTCTTAGCCCCTGGCGAAAATCGGATAGCACCTCCCCCGGACTGAGGCTTGATGGAGAGAAGCGAAGGCCACCAAACGGATTGCTCAGGGATGACCCTCAAAAACGTGGAACGGCCTCACGGCGGTCCGTTAGCCCAAGTGTGAGTGTGGAACGCTTGAGGGCCAGCCTACGAGAGCGACCACGACTCACTGGCGATGATCTTTGAAGCGGGACAAATGTTTGCCACAGTAGGGCAAGAAGTATTCATCCGTCGAGTGGGTTACCTTGAGGGTCATGCCATGGAGCGGCAGACCTCAAAGACTCCCGGATGATCGGAGAGTGAGAATGGGAAGTAAGGATCGGAGTGACGGAGACTGAGCTTGCAAAAAAAAGGTTTTCCTTTATTCATCCACACAAACTGGGGAAGGAGTCTTGATACAGAGAAGATGGAAATGAAAGCATTACAAAAAAGGGGAGAATACATTCGATGGAGAGAGAGAGAAGCATTAGACGGAGGAGGGAGAGAGAGAACATGCTTCTCCCTCTCGGAACCACCCCTCACCCTCACTCCCCTCTCTTTACTTCATCTCACCTCTCCGACGCGAGGAAGTAGCTTCTTTTCTCTTCGGCAGACTCTTCCTCTCAGAAGATCTCACCTCTCTTTCCCTTCCTTCTCCCGTTGCACACTGCCCAGCCGAGAGAGAGAGAGAGCCAACCTCTTCCTTTTGTTTTCATAGTAATGCCCCTTTTTATAGAATGGCTCGCCTGGGAGGTTCCTGCCACTTCCACCTCGTCCGTGACGAAGCTCGGAGTTGACATGGTGCGCTGGACGACGCTGGTTCGCGCCGTAGGCTGCTGTTCGTCCGAGGATGAGATGGTCGCAGGTCCGCAGGGGTTGCTTCGCCGCTGCCGCTCCTGTGCTGTTGAACGGAGGCAGAGACAGAGCGTCGGGCATTGAATGTCCCCTGCGCATCACATTTATGCCGAACAGAGTATCGTGCCAGAGATGGGATAGAATGAGGTTAAAACGGCATGGTGGAACAGTGCCCACACCGGTTTAAACCCAAGTGCAATTGGTGTGCCGGTTTAGCTTTTAGGCAAGTGTGGCGCCATTTTAAGCATCAAAGGGGGATGGCCCCTTCAACCAGGAGCGCGCCGGATAACCAAAGCAAGGAGGGGCGTGCCATTTTAATGCAACACAAGGGGGGCGCGCCGATTAAGGGCCTTGTTGCGCCGTTTTTAGCACCGAATGAATTCTTTTCGAAGTCACGGCTACTTATACGAACGTTGGCGTCCCCGGAATGTTTTAGTTACGATGCATGGCTTCCGCAATTTTTCGTTCGCAACTTCTGGGGCTCGGTCCAAGGCTTTGCGTGACTTTCGGCATATGCTGAGACTGTGCCAGAGTTCCCGACTTTTCTTTGATTCAGCTCTCGGCACGGTTGGTCGGAGAGTTGTAGCCATATCTTCCGCCTGGGGGGCTTCCTTAACGGGTAGCGGACCACCAAGCGAGTTCTCATCCTGATCGGGCGAGGCATGAGGTTTATTCGGCATTTCCATCTTCGGCTTGCTCTCGAGTGTCGAGACGTGCATGCCGTATGATCATCATCGACATTTTTGACGTCCACAATGGTCTTGATCCTTGGTTTGCATATGTTAGTTTTACAAGAGGCAATAAGTTTCATAATCTCTTTAATGTGAACAAGCATGGTATTAACCTTAACTATCTTGCTTGCAGGATCAACCTTATAATCCCATGGCAGTCGCCTGGTAAACCAAACATGTGGACAAGTACCTTGCTTCTCTACAATTCAACACAAGTGATATATGTCATTTACTGTCAAGAACCATTGGTAAGATACTTACCTTGTTGTAGCATCAATCTCACCATGGGTATTTCATATACCTCTCCTTAATACACCTCATTCATGCACCTTAAACATGGAACCCTTTAGCTTGAATGTGGCTTGCAAATGAAGGTTTTTCAAGCCCTTGCAAAACTCGCCATCGGGCGCCCTCGCACGCGGATCGACCTGCGTGGTCAGGTCGCGGGGATCGACCTACCCGGTCAGGTCGCGGGGGTCAAGGGGGCAGTGCCCCTTGCGGGGGTTTCTGGGGGCGCAGCCCCAGGAACAAAATTTTGATTTCATACTCAATGGTTTGCATGAAGCTCATGCATTCATCATATGGATGTTTGAGCTATAGTTCCAAACAATTATCCAAGGTCCATATACTCAGTACAAATCTTCAAGGTCGAAGGAGTTTGAATCCACGGACTGCAAATGGGTTTTAGGAGTTGAATGATCAAAATTTGGAAAATCCTAGATTTCGGTCGACCGCCAGCCTAGGGGCGGTCGACCGGATTTTCCAGTAGCCCAACATCTATAGAAATGTCTCAGAGCGGTCGACCGCCAGCCTGATCCAGGTCGACCAGAAACAGCAGAAGCTGTCTGTCTATAGGGTTGTTATAGAGCGGTCGACCGCCAGCCTCTGCAGGTCGACCGCTAGCCCCGATAAGCCCAAAATGTTGACTTTTGTTCACCTCGAAAGAAGCCCCTCCTTTTGATATTGTTTAATCCCAAAGCCACCAAACCCTCCAGGTTTTGTGGATCTGGTCTGGGGGTTGTCCATGGACCATTCAAAGGTTATAAAACATCTCATTGGAGCCAATAACCCTAATCAACCTAGAGGGCTTCAAGAGAGATCAAGGGGGAGACTATCCAAGGTGAAAGGAGAGGGTACTGTAGCTCCGTGAACAGTACTTCGTGCAGCAAGATCTTCATCCATCTCTAAGGAGTTTCAAGCAATATCTAAAGCAAGCAACCTCCAAGGAAGTGAAGAAGTAAGCAAACATTCAAGGGAGATCAAGGGGAAGCTGTCTAAGGAAGAAGAAGGGAAGAAGTAAGTAAGCAAGCAAGAGATCAAGGGAACATTACCAAAGTGTGAAAGAACAAGGTTTTCACAATCCATCTCCAAGCCATTTATATGAAGCAGGAAGCATTGTTCCAAGTTCTACATCATACATTCAGGGGGAAACCAAATCAGGAGATTTCTAAACTCTGCTCTATTCGTCTTGGTGTTTTGAATTTCAAGTCTTGTTCTTTGTAATCTGAAGATATATGTGTATGTGTGGATCAAGTTAGATCTGTGGTCATGTGTGGTCATCGTGTTCCATTCGTGTATGCGTAGGTCTTCTTAGATCTACGTGTGTGTGGATTTATCCAAATCTTAGTGTTTGTGTGTGTGGAGTGCTGCACTTGTCGTAGCATGTGTGTGCCTTGTTGATCCGCTTGTTGGATCGTGTTGGAGACCTTGTCTCCGTGTGTGTGTGTTGGGGTGCGTCCCCGTGTGTGTGTGGGCAGACGTCGTCTTACGTGTGTGGTTGGAGCCTCATCTCCGTTTGGGGATTTATCCCCGAGTGAAGCCTCACCGGGTTTGGTGAGGGGTGGACGTAGGATTACTGTCGTTGCATCCGAATCACATTAAAAATCACTGTGCATTGTGATTTATATTGTGTGGTTTGGTCCATTTCCTCTACCCCTATTCTACGTGAGTTATTAGTGTAAACTGGTTGTTCGGATTTATCCACGTGTTGATTACATAATCTATATCATCATCATATAAAGTTGATAAATCCAATTTGTGTTCAAATAGATTCGTATCTCTTAACTAGCATTCTATCACATATTTCAAAAAGACCAAAAGTTTTCGTAAAATTTATAATCACCCAATTCACCCCCCTCTTGGGTGTCATTGATCGCGGGACTTCAGCAACAACCGGTCATGAGGCCCTATCATTCATGGATGGGTCATCCGGCTACAACCAGATATGGATCGTGGAACATGACCGGGTCCACACTGCCTTCCGAACTCCCAAAGGCATTTATCATTACAAGAGGATGCCGTTCGGATTAAAGAACGCCGGCGCAACTTATCAGCGGGCGATGACTAGAATATTCGATGAGCTACTCTACCATAAGATCGAGTGTTACATAGATGAACTGGTAGTCAAGACCAGAAAGAAAGAAGACCATCTGTAAGACCTCCGAGTTATTTTCCAGAGGCTGAGGCAGTATGAATTGAAGATGAACCCTATGAAGTGTGCGTTCGGACTTTCGAGCGGAAAGTTCTTGGATTTCATTGTCAGATATCGGGGAATTGAAATAGACCCCGCAAAGATCAAGGCAATTCAGAAGTTACCCTCTCCAAGGAACCTCTCCGAGCTGAGATCTCTTCAAGGCCGCCTGGCATACATCCGGCGGTTTATATCCAACCTGTCAGGGCGATGCCACCCCTTCCATAAGCTAATGATTAAAGATGTTCCCTTCTACTGGGATGAAGAATGCCAGACAACCTTTGACAAGCTGAAGGATTATCTGAAGACCCCTCATGTGCTGGGTGCGCTGGTGAAAGGACGGCCGCTAATCCTCTACATAGCAGCCACATACAACTCCCTAGGGGCAATGCTGGCCCAAAATAATGAAGAAGGGAAGGAACACGCCCTCTATTACCTCAGTCGAAGAATGATCAGAACTGAGGAGAGGTACACCTATATCGAGAAGATCTGCCTGGCACTGGTCTTTGCAGTCAAAAAGCTCCGACACTATATGCTGTCACACGAAGTTAAGTTGATTTCCAAGGAGGATCTGCTTAAATACATCATGTCCCAACCGGCCCTCAAAGGCCGCCTAGGCAAATGGGTGGTGATTCTTATGGAGTATGATATCTCCTATGTACCGCAAAAGGCCGTCAAAGGTCAAGCTATTGCAGACTTCTTTGCTGAGCATCCAGTACCTGAAGACTGCCCCCTGGAACCGGAGCTTCCTGAAGATTAAACCTTAGAGGTCGGCCAGGTGCAGCCCTCTCTATGGCAACTGTATTTTGACGACGCTTCCAGAATTGACACCTCATCAACTGGATCAAACAGAGTCCGGGTGGGGGCAGGCATAGTTCTGAAATCCCCTGAAGGAGAAGTCATACATACATCATGTTCAATAAATAAGCCCTGCACAAATAATGAAGCAGAATATGAAGCCCTCATAATCAGGTTACAGATTGCTCTGTCCATGGGGATTCAGATGCTAGAAGCATTCGGGGATTCCATGCTAGTTATAAAACAGTTGGAAGGGGAGTTCGATGTGCGGAAGCATGAACTCATTCCTTATTACCATCTGGCTCTCCGCCTAATGACAAGATTCTATTTCATTAGCATCAAGCACATCAACTGAGGACATAATGCTCAAGCTGACGCCCTCGCAAAGCTGGCCAGTTCTTTGGCGGTCCCACCTGATACAAGCCTGAATATAACAGTAATCAACCGACGGCAAGTCCCCAGTGGGACAGAAGCTCTAGCCGATGAACAGGCAAATGAAGTGGTAGCTGTAGAAGGAATCCATCAGTCCGATTGGCGGGAGCACTTCCTGCGTTGGTTTTAACACCAGCAACTCCCGAAAGAGAAAGAATAGAGAATGAAACTCCTGAGAGTCAAAGATTCTTATGAGATGAGGAATGGAACGTTGTTCCGGATGATGGCAAATGCCCAAAAGAAGATTCTACTTCGCTGCTTATCTCTAGGAGAAGCCAAGCAGGTAATGCAAGAAGTCCATGTCGGGTCAGTCGGGGCACACCAGGCCGATCTGAAAATGAAAATTGAAATAAAGAAACTGGGATACTATTGGCCCTCTATGTTTGACGATTGCTGCAAGTTCGCCAAAGCCTGTCAGAGGTGTCAAGAACATGCCAATGTGTCAAGAAAGCCACCTGTGCCACTGCACCCTACCATCCCAAGCTGGCCATTTGCTCAATGGGGTACAGACGTGGTAGGACCACTACCAGCATCTTCATCAAAATGCAAATATATCTTAGCAGCTACAGACTACTTCTCCAGATGGGCAGAGGCAGTAGCACTGAGAGAAGTGACGGTGGAATTAGTCGCCAGAATCTTCCGACAAAATATAATATTCCGATTTGGAGTACCCAGCCGAATCATCTCTGACAACGGCAGTCACTTCAAGAATCAGAAGGTATACTGACTAGCCGACAAATACAAGATTGATTGGAGGGCATCATCTCCCTACTACCCTCAAGCCAACGGACTTGCAGAAGCCTTCAACAAGACGCTATGCACTCTGCTAGCAAAGACTATCAAGTCTAATAAAAAGGACTGGGAAGAAAGGATGTACGAAGCACTCTGGGCTTACCGTACAGTCTATAAAACCCCGACTGGCTGCTCACCTTACTCCCTCGTGTACGGGTCGGAGGCTGTGGTGCCAATTGAATTAGAGGTCCCCTCGTTGTGAATCGCCATCTAGCATGGATTGGTAAGTAGCGATCAGACTAACATAGAAAGAAGACTGGAGGAGCTTGCCAAGCTCGAAGGAAAACGTCTCCGTGTGCAACAAAATATCCAACTCTACCAAGCCCGCATGGCCCGTGCTTTTGATAAGCTTGTCAAAGGACGGGAATTCAAGAAAGGTGGCCTGGTAATGGTTAAAAGAAGAGAAGTAATGGCCTCCAACCCCAAAGGGAAGTTGGTTGAAAACTAGGTCAGACCATATGTCATCCGACGAGTATATGAAGGGGGTGCGTACGTCCTTGTAGATCACAAATGAGTCGTTCAGTTCTCTCCCCTTAATGGAAAACATATGTAGTTGTATCACACAGTTCAACCAGCATTCTCAGAATAACCAAGTTCCACATACCTTAGTCTAGTGGCACTCCGCCCTAGCTAAGCTCCACCTGCTATTGTCTAGTGGCACTCTGCCCTAGCTAAGTTTTACCTACCTTAATCTAGTAGCACCCCGCCCTAGCTAAGTTCTACCCACCTTGGTCTAGTGGCATTCCGCCCTGATCGAGCTCTATCTGCTTTCGTCTAGTAGCACTCTGTCCTAGCTAAGTTTTACCCACCTTAGTCTAGTGGCACTCTGCTTTAGCTAAGTTTTACCTACCTTAGTCTAGTGGCACCCCACCCTAGCTAAGTTCTACCCACCTTGGTCTAGTGGCATTCCGACCCTGACCGAGCTCTATCTGCTTTAGTCTAGTGGCACTCTGCCCTAGCTAAGTTCTACCTACCTTAGTCTAGTGGCACTCCTCCTTGGCTGAGCTCTATCCACCTTGGCTTAGTGGCACTCCGTCCTGGCCGAGCTCTGAATATATATATATACATATAATGACATATAAAACAACATTTGCATTTGCGGGCTTTCCGCCCGAATCAGCATAAATCTATCCCTTACGTCAGCATTACCTTCTTGCTGACGAATAAGCCCTTTTCTCAGCACAAGACTTCATGCCCTAGCCGACCCTTCTACAACATTGCCCTTGCGGGCCCCACGCCCGAATCGTCACAAAATCTAACCTTTGCGTTAGTATTACCTTCTTACTAACGAATGAACCCTCTTTTCTCGGTGCAAGACTTCGTGTCCTAGCCGACCCTTCTACAGCATTGCCATTACGTGCCTTCCGCCCGAATCGACACAAAATCTGCCCTTTGCGTTAGCATTACCTTCTTGCTAACGAATAAGCCCTTTTCTCAGTGCAAGACTTCGTGTCCTAGCCGACCCTTCTACAGCATTGCCATTGCGGGCCCTACGCCTGAATTGGCACAAAATCTACCCTTTGCGTTAGCATTACCTTCTTGCAAACGAATGAACCCTCTTTCTCAGTGTAAGACTTCGTGCCCTAGCCGACCCTTCTACAACATTGCCATTACGGGCCCTACGCCCGAATCTACATGGAGTCCATCCTTTGCGTTAGCATCACCTTCTTGCCAACGAATAAACCCTCTCTCTCGGCACAAGACTTCGTGTGCTAGCCGACCCTCTCAACGTCCTCTTGTTATATGAATCAAAAAAAAAGAAAAGAAGAAAAGAAAAATGGGGCTTAAAATAGAGGTGCCGCGCCAGCCTTGTTCCTACATTAGGGCAAGGGCAAAAATGGCTCTAACCCAACTGTGGCGAAAACCCGAAAGGGCGTCGCAGGCAAAATCGGGTCCCCGCCACGTGAAAACCCGAAAGGGCGCGTGGGCAAAAGCAAGAGGGGGCTGACTTCGGTGAAAACCCAAAAGGGCGCTTAAGTCAGTAATGTGGTAACTTAAAGTTCCTCCACCCCATCCCGATGAAACTCCGAGAAGGGCGATCACCCTGGACCATATTGAAGGTCTTTTCATCAATATCCTTGCGACCCTTGTCACCATCGGCAAGATCGGTCAGCCTCCTTGCGACCCCTGTCATCATCGGAAAGATCGGTCGACCTACTTCCGACCCTTGCCATCATCGGCAAGATCGGTCAGCCTCCTTGCGACCCTTGTCATCATCGGCAAGATCGGTCAACTTACTTCTGACCCTTGTCATCATCGGCAAGATCGGTCAACCTACTTCTGGCCCTTGTCACCATCGGCAAGATCGGTCAGCCTCCTTGCGACCCTTGTCATCATCAGCAAGATCGGTCGACCTACTTCTGACCCTTGTCACCATCGGTAAGATCGGTCAGCCTCCTTGCGACCCTTATCATCATCGATAAGATCGATCGACCTACTTCCGACCCTTGTCACCATCGGCAAGATCGGTCAGCCTCCTTGCGACCCTTGTCATCATCGGTAAGATCGGTCGACCTACTTCTGACCCTTGTCATCATCGACAAGATCGGTCAGCCTCCTTGCGACCCTTGTCATCATCGGTAAGATCGGTCGACTTACTTCTGACCCTTGTCACCATCGGCAAGATCGGTCAGCCTCCTTGCGACCCTTTTCATCATCGGCAAGATCGGTCGACCTACTTCTGACCCTTGTCATCATCGGCAAGATCGGTCAACCTACTTCTGACCCTTGTCACCATCGGCAAGATCGGTCAGCCTCCTTCTGACCCTTGTCATCATCAGCAAGATCGGTCGACCTACTTCTGACCCTTGTCACCATCGGTAAGATCGGTCGACCTACTTCTGACCTTGTCATCATCGGCAAGATCGGTCGACCTACTTCTGACCTTTGTCACCATCGGCAAGATCGGTCAGCCTCCTTGCGACCCTTGTCATCATTGGTAAGATCGGTCGACTTACTTCTGACCCTTGTCACCATCGTCAAGATCGGTCAGCCTCCTTGCGACCCTTGTCATCATCGGCAAGATCGGTCGACCTACTTCTGACCCTTGTCGCCTTCGGCAAGATCGGTCAGCCTCCTTGCGACCCTTGTCATCATCGACAAGATCGATCGACCTACTTCTGACCCTTGTCACCATCGGCAAGATCGGTCAGCCTCCTTGCGACCCTTGTCATCATCGACAAGATCGCTCGACCTACTTCTGACCCTTGTCACCATCGGCAAGATCGGTCAGCCTCCTCGCGACCCTTGTCATCATCGGCAAGATCGGTCGACCTACTTTTGACGCTTGTCACCATCGGCAAGATCGGTCAGCCTCCTTGCGACCCTTGTCATCATCGACAAGATCGGTTGACTTACTTCTGACCCTTGTCACCATCGGCAAGATCGGTCAGCCTCCTTGCGACCCTTGTCATCATCGGCAAGATCGATCGACCTACTTCTGACCCTTGTCACCATCGGCAAGATCGGTCAGCCTCCTTGCGACCCTTGTCATCATCGGCAAGATCGGTCGACCTACTTCTGACCCTTGTCACCATCGGCAAGATCAGTCAGCCTCCTTGCGACCCTTGTCATCATTAGCAAGATCGGTCGACTTACTTCTAACCCTTGTCACCATCGGCAAGATCGATCAGTCTCCTTGCGACCCTTGTCATCATCGGCAAGATCGGTCGACCTACTTCTGACCCTTGTCACCATCGGCAAGATCGGTCAGCCTCCTTGCGACCCTTGTTGATGGGGGCATCAAAGGCTAATGGCTTGTATAGTGTGTATTATGGTTTGTATTGGCTCGTATTAGTGTGTTTGTTGATTTTTTTTCATTTGGGCTCCTTTGTATAAGGGGGTTATATTATATTGACCTTAAGGCCTTCATTATGGACCTTAAAGTCACTTAAGGCCCAATTGGGGCTTTCTCTCTCATGGGCTATCTAGGTGGGGAAGTCCATAGGCTATCATGGGTTCATGGGCTTGTGGATGGCCTTTGTCACGCCCCGAACAAGGCGGAAATATCGGGACGTACAGTTAGGGACACGCTGGCAAGAGAGAGAACTAATCTAAAATAATACACAAGTGTTACAAGATGGAAATACTAAATGATCATTAACAAACCACAACTGATACAATAACCTCAAGTTCAACTTAATACAACTAGAATGATCAACCACTAAAACTCAATGACATAACTGAAACTAAATGCTCTCCAAACACAACTAAAGTAAGATAACACACTACTAACACACTAGAACTGATACACTCAAGACATCACTCCTGCCCTTCCCCATCGGTAAGCGCGTCACCTGAAAAGCCTGGAAAGGGGGAAATACAACTATGAGCTGACGCTCAGTAGGAAATAACAGACAGGTATAAGTGATTAACAGTTTAATTACATTTTAAAATGTCATGCTACAAATGATAAAAACAATAAAAAGATAACGGTGATATCACGAAACAGAATTCAAAGATCTTGCAAGGTCAAGAAATATAATGAATAGAATAGTAAGACAAGAATTTACTACAGGAGATAACGATAAAAAAGTTGGCCATATCAAGACAATTCAAGTCATGTCAAGCACGTATGTAATTTCATTTCCACGTCCAAGTAATAAGCAAGTAAAGTAACCACAAGTAGAGTATAGAACAGTGAAGAGTGGAAAGTGAAAAGTAGTAGAAAGTAATGTAGAGAGTAGTGGAGAGAGTAGTGGACAGTCCTAGATTTAACACATGTCAAGTACTGGTGCCAAATGCCACACCTAGTCATTCACCTCCCCGGGGGTACACGTAGTGTTCGGGCGCTCTTCCCAGGACCAGACCGAGCCCTTAATTGTTTGCCAGGCATTGATTTCTTTGGATCAAAGATCCCACGAATCTAGACTTCCACAGTTTATGGCCAGAATTCCAAGGTTTAAACTAAGTAGCAATAACAACTTCACGTAGGAAAGAGATTCATTTCCAGAATTTCAAGGTAAGTATAATCATCAAGGAGATCGAAACCAAGTCACAACAAGAGTTAATCGTGCTGCGCTACTGTAAAACAGCAGCAATCAAACAAGCTAATCAACATATTAATCCTAATCACCAAGTTAAGATATCATGATTAACCATTATCATTTGCATTAAGACAATTGCCAAGAAGCTGATTCAAGATGATAAGGCAAAGAACAACTCCCACAGGAGTGAAATAGAATGCATTAACAGAGATTTAGTTACACCATTAACCACTAATAATGTGGGTTTCTATTTAATCTTGTATGCATTGAAATGAAGATGATAAACGGTGTGTTTTTACACTAAGTTTGCATGTATGGACCAATGTTAACTGAAACTAAAAAGGGTACATGAATAGGTCATTAGTTCCTCAAAAATGTAGTTTTCAATGTGATTAGGTTGAATGGATTGATTCCCTAATGATCCGGATTGATCCCCGGGTCAAAAACATCATTAATGGGGTCATACAGGGCATGGGTCGACCCATTGGGTCGACCCCTGGCATTCCAGGAGCCTTCCTGGGTGTGGGTCGACCCATTGGGTCGACCCCTCAAAAAAAAGCTTCATGGGTCGACCCATTGGGTCGACCCCCTTCACTGGGTGCATGGGTCGACCCCATGGGTCGACCCCTACACTTCCAGAAGCGACGGGTGATTCCGTAAACCATGAAAACTCAATGATTTGGGGTCTAAATGAGTTGGGATTTTAACCAAATGCTCTAGGGTTCTTAATATACATACTAAGGTCATAAAACAAGAGATTGAAACAAGAAATTTGCTGAAAACTCAATCGAATCACAACCTATTTATGATGAATACATGAAGAACCTAGTTCTTGACATGCGTCTACTAAAACGTAGATTTCTCTCAATATACACAACGGAATTTGGGGCTTTTTATATCAAAAGAAAGCTAACTTAATGATGAATCCAACCATATACTATAAGCCATATGTGGATCAAGTTATCTAATTCAAAAATAGCCCGAAAATCAAGCTTCTACTTGAAGAACATAATATACATCAAATTCTAGACATGCTCTTACTAAAAATCAAAATTCTCCAAGTATGCTCAATGAAATTTGGGGCTTCCTACGTTAAATGAAAGCTAACAACATGTTGATTACATCATGTAAGTTAATTAGAGTTTGGTTGTTAGATCCTACCTCAAATCGGAGAGAGAAAACTCAAACCCTAGGATGAAGAACACTTGGACAGCACCTCACAAAAAGCTCGATTTCTCCACGGACACCTAATGAAAATTGGGGCTTTTACCACCAATGGATAGAGCTCGATGATAGGAATAATTTGCTATACTCATGATTAAGATTTGGTTGAGAATTCCTACCTCAATCGATGGATCAAAGAAGGATGAAGGAAAGCCAACGGCCTGCTAACCCACCTCCACAAATCGAGCTAGATATCTCCAGATCTGAAACTTCAGTGAACCCCACAGTAGCCAAATGAAAGAAGACTCGTAGGGCTTCATTTTGATATCTCATAGAGCTTCTGGAGCCTTCGGAATTGGAAGTATTCGCTGCTGCAAGCTACGTGTTTAGAAACGGCGCCGAAATCCTTGACTTGACCAAACTATGTCGGCAGCACGTTTTGGGGTTAGGTTTACCTCAAATTGATTGAGGGTAAATGTTCTTTACATTGTGGCCTTCCATTTGCCCTTGATTTCAGATCATTTGGTCGAGTATTGAGGTCGAATTTCGTGTTTTAAACTAAGGGTTAGGTATGGGTCAAAAGTGTGCACTTTTGGGTTTAAACTCTAAATAGATCTTACCACGGATTTACAATAGCCTAATGCCAGAAGGAAAAGTTGTTATCTACATCGACCTAAATCTATTTACTATTTTTACAGATTTTTCTAAGGTAGTCGGATTATTACTTATACTATTCCGTAAATAGTTAAATGTTAAGTTCGGAAAACTAAGTTCACTAATTCGGCATAATAAATGATTTTCTTTGGCTTAAATGTAGAAGACAAAGTTGCTAAACACAATTAATTCTACAAGATGTGATTTTTGGGGATTTTTAGAAAATAGTAGAAAAATGACTTATTCTATTAATTAATTAATTAATCTAATTAATTTGGTTAATTCTCATTAATTCGAATAACTTCAAATAAATTCTAAATAATTACAAATAACTTTCTAAATAAATTTCTAAAGAATTTTGGGTCTTACACCCTCCCCTACTTAAAGGAATTTGGTCCTCCAAATTCACTGCACTAAAGGAGAGTAGAAAAAGATCGCTCACCTAGAATAGATCGGGATACCGCTTTCGCATAGTCTCTTCAGACTCCCATGTAGCTTCTTCGGTCCCACGCCGACTCCACTGAATCTTGACCATCGGTATCGAACGATTCCGGAGTTGCTGTTGCTTCCGGTCCAGAATCTTGACAGGTCTTTCCTCATAGGTCAAATCTTCCTTCAGTTCAAAATCCACCTGCTGAATGATATGAGTGGGATCGTACACATATTTCCGCAACATAGACACATGGAAAATATTATGTATGCCAGACAAATGCGGTGGTAAAGCCAGTCTGTATGCCACCTCTCCCACTCTATCTAGAATCTCGAATGGACCAATGTACCTCGGACTCAGCTTGCCATGAATGCCAAATCTTCGGATCCCTCTCGTTGGAGAGACCTTTAAGAACACATGCTCGCCAACCTGAAATTCCAATGCTCTTCTCCTGTTGTCGGCATAACTCTTCTGTCTTGACTGGGCTACTTGTAACCGGTCTCGGATAACACGGATGTTCTGTGATGATTTCGAAACAAGATCTGGTCCAAGCCACTATTTCTCACCTACCTCGTCCCAACACAACGGGGAACGACAACTTCTACCATATAGTGCTTCAAAAGGAGCCATCTGAATGCTAGACTGATAGCTGTTATTGTAAGCGAATTCAATTAATGCCAAATGCTCACTCCAATTACCACCGAAATCAATCATGCAAGCTCGCAACATATCTTCCACTATCTGATTGGTTCTTTCAATCTGTCCATCTGTCTGTGGATGAAAAGCAGTACTGAAATTCAGACGAGTACCCAAAGACTCTTGCAGTCCCTTCCAGAAATGTGAAGTAAATCTGGGGTCTCGATCAGATAGTATATTCACTGGGATACCATGCAATCTCACCACTTCCTTTATATACAAGGCAGCCAATACATCAATCGTCCACTTGGACTTAATTAGTAAGAAATGAGCCGACTTTGTCAATCGATCGACAATCACCCATATCGCATCAAATCCACCACGAGTCCTAGGTAGACCCATAATGAAATCCATGCCAATGCTTTCCCACTTCCATTGGGGTATGTCGAGTGGTTTCAATTTCCCTGCTAGTCTGAAATGTTCGGCCTTAACTTGCTGACATACCAAACATCTGCTCACAAAATCTGTAACTTCTCTTTTCATATTCGGCCACCAAAAGGACCTTTTCAAATCTCGGTACATCTTAGTGCCTCCAGGATGAATGGTATATCTGGATCTATGAGCTTCCTCAAGAATTTTGTTCTTTATTGTAGCCTCATCCGGAACACAAGTTCTGCCTTTAAATAATAATCTACCATCATCGGCCAACATGAAGTCAGGTCTGCTGCTCAAGCTTCCCTTGATCTCTACCAACTCGGGGTCATTATCTTGCAAGGATTTGATCTCTATCAATAATTCAGGTTTAAGTTGAATCTGAGCAATCAAGATCCGATCATATTCAATATTAAGATCCAGACTAGATAATTGTTCCAACAACCTCCATTCTTGTAACATGAGACTTGACAATCTAGCTACCGGCTTCCGGCTTAATGCATCTGCCACAACATTACCTTTGCCAGGATGATACTCAATCGAGAAGTCGAAGTCTTTCAAGTACTCCAACCATCTCCGCTGCCTCATGTTGAGTTCCTTCTGAGAAAATAAATACTTCAAACTCTTATGATCTGAGAACACTGTAAAGGTTTCTCCATACAAGTAATGCCTCCATATCTTCAAAGCAAACACGACTGCAGCAAGTTCCAAATCATGAACAGGATAATTATCTTCGTGTTTCCTCAGCTGTCTAGAGGAATAGGCAATCACCTTCCCATGCTGCATGAGTACACAGCCTAAGCCAATACTTGATGCATCAGTATAAACAACAAATCCTCCTTCACCAGAAGGTAAAGCCAAAACAGGTGCAATAGTCAAACACTACTTCAGAGTCTGAAAGCTTCGCTGACAATCATCTGACCAATCAAACTTATTCTCCTTGCGGGTTAATCTTGTCATAGGTACTGCAATCTTGGAGAAATCTTGAATAAATCTTCGATAATAACCTGCCAGGCCTAGAAAACTTCTAACTTCTGTCACACTGGTAGGCTGTTCCCAATTCTTCACTGCCTCAACCTTCGAAGGATCAACAGAAATACCGTTCTTCGTAATGATATGTCCTAGAAAGGACACCTCTTGCAGCCAGAATTCACACTTACTGAACTTAGCATATAGTTGATGATCTCTCAACAATTGCAATGCCATTCTCAGATGTTCAGCATGTTCCTCCTCATTCTTAGAATAAATCAGGATGTCATCAATAAAGACCACGACCCATTGATCAAGATAGGGCCGAAATGCATCGTTCATCAACTGCATGAAAGCCGCTGGTGCATTCGTTAGACCAAAAGGCATAACGACAAACTCAAAATGACCATACCAGCTGCGGAAAGCCGTTTTATAAATATCCTCTTTCTTAATCCGCAACTGGTGATATCCAGATCGAAGATCGATCTTAGAGAAATATTGAGCTCCCGCTATCTGGTCAAATAACTCGTCAATCCTCGGCAAGGGATATTTATTCTTGACAGTCTGCTGGTTTAATTGCCGATAATCAATGCACAGCCTCATCGAACCATCTTTCTTCCTGACAAATAGTACAGGGGCTCCCCACGGAGAAGTACTAGGACGAATAAAACCCTTCTCAAGTAATTCCATCAGTTGCTGCTTCAGTTCCCTCAGTTCTGCAGGAGACATACGATAAGGAGCCTTAGAAATAGGAGCTGTGCCATGAATAAGATCAATAGAAAAGATAACTTCCCGCTCAGGCAGAAGTCCTGGTAGTTCTTCTGGAAAGACATCAGGAAAATCTCGGACAACCGAAATGTCCTTGATCTGCATCTGCTGCTCAGGAGTTCCACAAACAAAGGCTAGAAAAGCCTCACACCCATGCCTCAAAAGCTTATCAGCTCGAAGAGCCGAGATGAGCGGTACGGAGTTATGGTGCTTGACTCCCGTAAAAGATAAACCAAAATGTCCAGTAAAAGTCACTGAGCTAGAACTACAGTGAACATTGGCCTCATACTTGGCCAACCAATCTGCTCCTAGGATTACATCATAATCCTTCATGTCCATGCAGACCAAATCTGCTGGAAAGTTCTGTTCACCAATCATAACCTTACTAGAAGGATAGAAATATTGGATTGTTGATCTAGTGCCAATAGGGGTTGAAATCTCTAACAGAGTATTCATCAAAACAGGTTCCACAACTAATGACTTAGCAAATCTCTGAGAAATAAATGAATGTGTTGCACCAGTATCAAAGAGAGCAAATGCGGGCTTATCGATTATAGTAAGGGTACCTTCGACGAGTCCGCCATCATCAGAAATCCCAGTTTCATCTTCATGTAAAGCTTGAAGCTTGCCTTGTGGTTTCTTGAAGAGTAGAGGTTTTACCGGTGTAGCTTGTTCCGATATGAGAGGATAATTGGGGATACGGTGCTCCTTGCTTCCACATCACAAACAGGCGCCTTGCTTGCGCCAGCACTCCTCTATCTTGTGACCCGGACGATCACAATAGTTGCACACGCCCTTGAATGGAACAATAGGGCCAGGCTTCTTGTCTTCATGCCTCGGCATCTTGCCCTTCCACGATCCGGACCTGCTCCACGAACCAGGTCCACTAACAGGCCTCTTCTTGGTATACCCGGGTTTGACACTCCCGGAACCCGTAGGTAATTCTTTCTTGGTGCCTTTCCCACGGATTCTCTCCGTCATCTCAAGAGTATCCTCTAGAACTTGCGCTTTCCTTACCATCTCAGAATAAGTGGAAATCTCCATCGGTGCCAATTGGTTGATATAATGAAGCTTCAATCCATTGAGAAAGCGCTTCGCCTTCATCTTCTCGGTGGAAATGAGATGAGTAGCATAACGAGAAAGTCGTGCAAATTGAGCCTCATACTCTGCCACGGACAAACCTCGCTGTTTCAAGGCCGCGAACTTTGCCGCTTTCTTCTCTTGCACTCTATCAGAAAAATACTTGCTGTTGAAGAGTTCTTCGAACTCTTCCCACATAACTTGCCGATCACCGAGAGTTGCCTTGATAGAATCCCACCAAGTACGTGCATCATATTCCAGTTGAAATGTGGACAAAAGGACACACTCCTGGTTGGTGCATTGCATAACTTCAAAGATTCTCCCCATCTCATCTAGCCAGTGCTCGGCTTGGTCAGGGTCAGTCGAACCAGCGAATCTAGGCGGGTTCATTCCGCGGAAGTTTCGGTATAGATCACCGGTGCCATGCGGTGCCGCTCCTGCCTGAGCTACTTGCTGAAGGGCCTGAGTAAGGCCTTGCACCGTACGCTGTAGGTTCCTCCATTCAGCACGATCAGCTGCCATCTACACGAGAAATAGATTACTTAGGTTTAATCAAGATAAATAATTACACGATTAAGAAACGATCTTAACCCAAGTTTCTACCCATTCTCACCAGGTCAGGTCCTAGACTTTTACAAGGTTAGGGATCTAATGCACCTAGACACGACCAAAAACTCGGTACCTGGCGGAGGTAATCGGTCCGAAGACCACTCGCGCAAGTGTGCGACCTTCCCGATAGGTGTAGCCTAACGTTCGGACAACACCTTTTGATATACCGATTATTGGGATGCAATGCAAGAAAACCTAAAACTTAGGAAACCTAGGAATGTGAAACCTAGGCTCTGATACCAACTAAACTGTCACGTCCCGAACAAGGCGGAAATATCGGGACGTACAGTTAGGGACACGCTGGCAAGAGAGAGAACTAATCTAAAATAATACACAAGTGTTACAAGATGGAAATACTAAATGATCATTAACAAACCACAACTGATACAATAACCTCAAGTTCAACTTAATACAACTGGAATGATCAACCACTAAAACTCAATGACATAACTGAAACTAAATGCTCTCCAAACACAACTAAAGTAAGATAACACACTACTAACACACTAGAACTGATACACTCAAGACATCACTCCTGCCCTTCCCCATCGGTAAGCGCGTCACCTGAAAAGCCTGGAAAGGGGGAAACACAACTATGAGCTGACGCTCAGTAGGAAATAATAGACAGGTATAAGTGATTAACAGTTTAATTACATTTTAAAATGTCATGCTACAAATGATAAAAACAATAAAAAGATAACGGTGATATCACGAAATAGAATTCAAAGATCTTGCAAGGTCAAGAAATATAATGAATAGAATAGTAAGACAAGAATTTACTACAGGAGATAACGATAAAAAAAAAGTTGGCCATATCAAGACAATTCAAGTCATGTCAAGCACGTATGTAATTTCATTTCCACGTCCAAGTAATAAGCAAGTAAAGTAACCACAAGTAGACTATAGAACAGTGAAGAGTGGAAAGTGAAAAGTAGTAGAAAGTAATGTAGAGAGTAGTGGAGAGAGTAGTGGACAGTCCTAGATTTAACACATGTCAAGTACTGGTGCCAAATGCCACACCTAGTCATTCACCTCCCCGGGGGTACACGTAGTGTTCGGGCGCTCTTCCCAGGACCAGACCAAGCCCTTAATTGGTTGCCAGGCATTGATTTCTTTGGATCAAAGATCCCACGAATCTAGACTTCCACAGTTTATGGCCAGAATTCCAAGATTTAAACTAAGTAGCAATAACAACTTCACGTAGGAAAGAGATTCATTTCCAGAATTTTAAGGTAAGTATAATCATCAAGGAGATCGAAACCAAGTCACAACAAGAGTTAATCGTGCTGCGCTACTGTAAAACAGCAGCAATCAAACAAGCTAATCAACATATTAATCCTAATCACCAAGTTAAGATATCATGATTAACCATTATCATTTGCATTAAGACAATTGCCAAGAAGCTGATTCAAGATGATAAGGCAAAGAACAACTCCCACAGGAGTGAAATAGAATACATTAACAGAGATTTAGTTACACCATTAACCACTAATTATGTGGGTTTCTATTTAATCTTGTATGCATTGAATTGAAGATGATAAACGGTGTGTTTTTACACTAAGTTTGCATGTATGGACCAATGTTAATTGAAACTAAAAAGGGTACATGAATAGGTCATTAGTTCCTCAAAAATGTAGTTTTCAATGTGATTAGGTTGAATGGATTGATTCCCCAATGATCCGGATTGATCCCCGGGTCAAAAACATCATTAATGGGGTCATACAGGGCATGGGTCGACCCATTGGGTCGACCCCTGGCATTCCAGGAGCCTTCCTGGGTGTGGGTCGACCCCTCAAAAAAAAGCTTCATGGGTCGACCCATTGGGTCGACCCCCTTCACCCATTGGGTCGACCCCCTTCACTGGGTGCATGGGTCGACCCCATGGGTCGACCCCTACACTTCCAGAAGCGACGGGTGATTCCGTAAACCATGAAAACTCAATGATTTGGGGTCTAAATGAGTTGGGATTTTAACCAAATGCTCTAGGGTTCTTAATATACATACTAAGGTCATAAAATAAGAGATTGAAACAAGAAATTTGCTGAAAACTCAATCGAATCACAACCTATTTATGATGAATACATGAAGAACATAGTTCTTGACATGCGTCTACTAAAACGTAGATTTCTCTCAATATACACAACGGAATTTGGGGCTTTTTATATCAAAAGAAAGCTAACTTAATGATGAATCCAACCATATACTATAAGCCATATGTGGATCAAGTTATCTAATCCAAAAACAGCCCGAAAATCAAGCTTCTACTTGAAGAACATAATATACATCAAATTCTAGACATGCTCTTACTAAAAATCAAAATTCTCCAAGTATGCTTAATGAAATTTGGGGCTTCCTACGTTAAATGAAAGCTAACAACATGCTGATTACAGCATGTAAGTTAATTAGAGTTTGGTTGTTAGATCCTACCTCAAATCGGAGAGAGAAAACTCAAACCCTAGGATGAAGAACACTTGGACAGCACCTCACAAAAAGCTCGATTTCTCCACAGACACTTAATGAAAATTGGGGCTTTTGCCACCAATGGATAGAGCTCGATGAGAGGAACAATTTTCTATACTCATGATCAAGATTTGGTTGAGAATTCCTACCTCAATGATGGATCAAAGAAGGATGAAGGAAAGCCAACGGCCTGCTGACCCACCTCCACAAATCGAGCTAGATCTCTCCAGATCTGAAACTTCAGCGAACCCCACAGCAGCCAAATAAAAGAAGACTCGTAGGGCTTCATTTTGATAGCTCATAGAGCTTCTGGAGCCTTCGGAATTGGAAGTATTCGCTGCTGCAAGCTACGTGTTTAGAAACAGCGCCGAAATCCTTGACTTGTCTAAACTATGTCGGCAACACGTTTTGGGGCTAGGTTTATCTCAAATTGATTGAGGGTAAATGTTCCTTACATTATGACCTTCCATTTGCCCTTGATTTCAGATCATTTGGTCGAGTATTGAGGTCGAATTTCGTGTTTTAAACTAAGGGTTAGGTATGGGTCAAAAGTGTGCACTTTTGGGTTTAAACTCTAAATAGATCTTACCACGAATTTACAATGGCCTAATGCCAGAAGGAAAAGTTGTTATCTATATTGACCTAAATCTATTTACTATTTTTACAGATTTTTCTAAGGTAGTCGGATTATTACTTATACTATTTCGTAAATAGTTAAATGTTAAGTTCGGAAAACTAAGTTCACTAATTCGGCATAATAAATGATTTTCTTAGGCTTAAATGTAGAAGACAAAGTTGCTAAACAAAATTAATTCTACAAGATGTGATTTTTGGGGATTTTTAGAAAATAGTAGAAAAATGACTTATTCTATTAATTAATTAATTAGTCTAATTAATTTGGTTAATTCTCATTAATTCGAATAACTTCAAATAAATTCTAAATAATTACAAATAACTTTCTAAATAAATTTCTAAAGAATTTGGGGTCTTACAGCCTTGGACCAAATTTGGTCCAAGAATGGCCCATGAAGGGGGCGCCCCCTCTTTTGTCCTTATTAGGCTAGTTAGGTTAGTTTGTTTAGAATATGTGGAATGCTTTGACCACATGGGATAAATTGGGTTTGACATCTCCAAAATACCCTTCACCCACCATAGATCTGAGGGTATGGGAGGTCAATTGCCATTGGAGTCAATTCATACAAATGCCATGTATTTTCCATTTACTAGATTTTAATGAGAAGAAAAATCTAAAATTGATTGGAGCTTGGTGCACCCCTCCCTCTCTTCCTCTGGTTTTTCTTTTTCCTCCAGCTCTTCAGGGTGTGGAACCCTTCTATCTCCTCCCCTCCACCTCTAGATTCTATCTCTGCTGCCGCCACCGCTGTTCGTGCCGCCAACGAGCCACCGCGAGCGTTCTTCCAAGGTGATGTTCTGGTTGCTCTCTTGCTGGATAGAGGCTCACTCCGAGAATTTTAGATCCCAACTCCCACATCTTTTGGAGCTGAGATTTTCAGGGTATGTTCCCCACTTGACCCCCAATCTCCAGTAAATTTCCCTCGAAATCAGAGCTTCATCCAATTTTCTTTTCCTTTTTAGCTTCTGGATCCACTAGATCTGTCTCTGTTCAGAAATGTGTAACAACAGCTCTGTGTCTCCACGTTTCGACCCCCTTCCTCTTATTTTCTTGGATCACCAATTTTATTGAGGATTCTGTCCACCACCCCCACCATCCACAAATTTTCGTGGAATTTCTAGAGTCCTCTACCTATTTTTAAAAATCACTGTCAGATCCACAAATCAGTTCTGCCTCTACTGTCCAGATCCGACCCACCAGTGCCATAAATTCCATTTTTATTATTAAACCTCCCCACGAAATTCTACACAAAATATCTCCATTTTTATGACCCATTCCTCTACAACTTTCATGAAGAGGTCACCTTCTAGATCCGAACTCTGAACCTAGGTCAACGTCAGTTCTCAGGAAAAATCATCTCTGCCCTGAGATTTCTAGTTTTGCCCAATAGCAACTTGTAAAATCGACCAAGGCCAGATCCGAGATTGTCAGTTTTTTTTCTCTGGCCATAGATCGAAGGATTTTGGGTTAGCTTTCCAACGGCGCCAGTCTCACGTCGATCCGACATCGGGACCGATCACAATAGTAGTTTTCGTCGAGATGCGTAGGTCTGAAATAGATCTCAGATCCGTGGACAGCCAGTTCCACACGTGGAGGTCGGAGCCGACTCACCTTCCACGAGGCGAACCAGCACATCGCCTTCCTAGGGAGCGCGCCTCCGGACATCCCCATCGTAGTGGTGCCGCTCCGGGCCCACACGGCCCCACTGACCAGCACGTGGGTCCCACGTTCGTTAGTACGCGCGCCGCCGAAGCTACACAAATCGCTGCCCGTCAACCCGAACCCGCTACTCCCGGGTCCCACTTTGTAGCCCCTTACCTCCCTGCGTGGAGTGGGAAGTAAAGTCATTGCTGTAATTTATGTAACTTGTTGTTCCGGGAGTACGAGATCGGCCGAGATCGTCTTCCCCACGCCCGACGCGTGGAGGTATCGTGTTCACTCCCTTACTTGGCATTTGCTTTATTCGTATATACTTGTTTATGCCGCTGCTAGAGAGCATGATAGGATAACTAGCTCGCCATATATTGTTATTCACCGCTGCTGCGAGAGAGAGCGAGATCGTCCCTTGACCCGATCTGGGCACGAAATTGTGAGTTGACCACCCTAGCTCACTGCTGGTTTCTCAACCATGCACGTCCGTACACTTCCCTCGATAGGGGCGATCGCGAGCTTGCTTAGAGTCCAAGGGTCACATATCCAATTGGAGTCGAGTCGCGTGTCCGTCCCGCATCACTTGTCATCATCGACAAGATCGGTCGACTTACTTCTGACCCTTGTCACCATCGGCAAGATCGATCAGCCTCCTTGCGACCCTTGTCACCATCGGCAAGATCGGTCAACTTCCTCTTGACCCTTGTCACTGTCGGCAAGATCGGTCAACTTACTTCTGACCCTTGTCACCATCGGCAAGATCGGTCAACTTCCTCATGGCCCTTGTCATCATCGGCAAGGTCGGCCAGCATCTCCTCAAGCCCGGCTTGGCCCCGAGAATTGAGTTCAAAAAAATGATGAATAAAAAAAATGAGGCTTAAAATAGAGGTGCCTCACCAGTCTTGATCCTATACCAGGACAAGGGCAAAAATGGCTCTAACCCAGCTGTGGTGAAGACCCGAAAGGGCACCACATGCAAAATCGGGTGACCCGCCACGTGAAAACCCGAAAGGGCACATGGGTAAAAGCAAGAGGGGGCTGGCTCCGGTGAAAACCTGAAAGGGTGCTTGGGTCAGTAATGTGGTTACTATAACATGAAAACATATGCTATACCTCTTGGTGACACTTCCATCAGTTGTCCCACCGGTAATAAAACCTACCCAGAATAGACCTTCTGTCCGTTCTGATGAAACTCATCAATTCCCTTGCATTGGCATAAACCCAATGACAATGATGAAACCCACTGTCGGTCCTAAGGCATCATCACCCAAACCGATAATGAAGCCCGCCCAGAGTAGGCCCTTTGTCTACTTTGATGAAACTCACCCACTTTATGCTATCCTAAGTCCCACCGACGATAAAACCTTCCATCGGTCGCAAGGCATCATCGCCTGGATCGATAATGAAACCTCCGGAGTAGACCTTTCGTCTACCCTAAAGCACACCCATCTCCTTGCATCGGCATAAACCCAATGCCGATGATGAAGCTTTTTATGACCATAAGGCACTTCGCCTTGATCGATGTTAGAACCCGTCTAAGATGGACCTTCCGTCCATTTCAATGAGACATGCGAATCCTTCATACGCATACATCAGCCAGCAGTCATACTGCCAGCACTTCTGGCCAATGAGACTTACATTTGTGCCAATTTGGCGAACCTCTGGAAGCCCGACACGCGATGGAGCGAGGCCCCCATCCTTTCCTTGAAAGGGTGGATGCTCTCCTGCGGTACAGATGCGGGTATGCTTCCATACAGGTCGCCAAAATTGTCACAAGATATGATAGAATACAAGTGTGAAGGTGGACACCTAAAGCATTAAGAGAAACTTGTATTTCATTGCAAAAAGGGAGAGGTGAAGACAATGGGAGCCCTTCGAGGGGGATGGATTACAAAAGGCAGATAAGCTAAGATCGCCTAAAGATATCTTCAAATTCGAGAAGCTCGACATGTGGAGCCGCTCCCAGTTCACAGAGTTGCATTTCCTCCTCCTGAACGCGAGTCATCTTAGTCAGTAAGGATGCAACTCGACCCTCCAGCAAGGTGGTCTCCTCAATACCCTGGACTTCTGCCACTTCCAGCAATGGTATTTTGGTTTTGACAGCATCTAATTCAGCCCGGAGTTCTTCTCGTCGGCTACGTAGGAATTGTGCACGAGCAGCTGAAGCTTCAATCTGGGCCTTGTTCCTATGAAGATCAGAATTCAGAGACTCCAGCTCCATCTGATAGTCGGCTTTCTGCAATTTGAGGGCCGTCAGTCGATCATTCATTTTCTGCCCGAGAAAGTCTCGGCGATTCACAAGTTTCAGCAAGAACAACACCCGTAGGGTCCAGATATCCAAGGGACAGCCCAGTGCTTGCAGACCGACCGTCAGTCGCTCAGCCACTTCCTTCAGCTGGAGGTAAGACAATGTCGGCTGAGATTCCATGACTCGACGCAACATCTCTAAATGCTGCCAGACAAAGTCCTCTGATGAATTGAAGCCGAGGGAAGCTACCGACGCCACTTCAAAAGTAACCTCCTTGTCTATGGAAGCCCACAAACCAGTGTCTGGCTCAGAAGAAGAAGAGGGGACAGCCACCAAAGCTGAAGAAGCAGGCACCACAGCAGCTTGCTTATGCTCCGTTGGGCTCTTTGAAGAGCTCTCTTCTACGAGTGCTGGAGGAGGCAAAGGCTCTGACCCTACTACTGGCACAGATGGAGTCGCAGGGTCAGGCGTAATAGTCATTATGGCCATCGGGACGAAGGCAGAACCTCTCGACGGATCGGCTTCAACCCTCAGCTCTGTTGCGGGCACTAGAGCAGAACTTTCTCCTAGTGAGCCCAGCTCTATTGACGATACTTCGGCAGCTGTGTGTATCCTTACTGGCACAGGACGAAGTATAGTAACTACCTCTGAAGAAGACACGGTGACAGGCGGCAGCATGTCTAAAACCTCCGATGAAACAATGATGGCATCAGAAGATGATACCAAAGGATGATCCACTGTGTCGGACTCTTGGAACAAGGTTTCAATAAGGACCAAGATGGCAAAGAAGAATGAAAATCTATGCAGCTCGGCGAAAGGGTGGGCAAAACTTACTATGGCCACCGTACCCATCTCTTTGAGTGCCTGTATAGAAGACTCTAACTCTACAGATGAAGCAACAAAAGGAGGGGCTATCTCCACCTCCATGTCTATTCCGGCAAAGTCTTCCGGCAATATTCCCTTAGATGATGGTACCAGCAATCTCGGGGGACTAAATATTAAAGGACCACTCAACAGTGCAGAGGATGCCACTGCCCCTTTGCTGGCTGCCGCAGGTGCTTGTTCGTCACCTTCTGAAGAACCATAGTCAACTTCTTTGTCAGAAGGGGTGGTAGAGCTACTGGAAGAAATATCTATGCTAGGCTCGGGTTGATCCGCTGCCTCTGTTGCCTTACGAGCTGCTGAGCGGGTGATTACACGCCACAATGGGATGGCACCCTTCTTCAACATAGTTTTGTGTCCTTCTTGCTGCAAAGGGGCGTCTACAGCAGGCGTCTAAACAATAGTACCAACTACTCTTGCCACTACAGCACAAAGACATGCATGAGGCAGGGCAAGAAGATCACTAAGAAATAAGAGTCAGAAAGATAGTAGTCACTTGGCTCACCCTCGGCCTCACTAGTAGGCGTGGGAGAAGGGAGTCTGACATCCTCCTCAATAGTGGGGAGACTCTCCCCCATGGCTTCAACTGTCCCAGTTGTCTCTACCGTGGCCACGATAGAAGGTCCCATATCCTCCGCCCCCGCGGCGACCTTCTCAGTGCTCTTAATAGCAGCAGCTGTTCCTTGAGCTAATATCCAATAAAGAAGACGTCAAAAATGAAGAGGCCACGGAAAGAACTTTCCTACAGGCTGCAAAGAAGAATGATGTCACCTTCAGCTACTTGCTGAGTGGCCTCCTGCTGAGTGGCGAACTGTTCAAATGATGGCACATCAGGCAAAGGAGCCTCAGTGACATCAGCCGGCGATTGCTTCGAATTTCTCCGAGCTTTCCTTGCCCGTCCCAAGGCGACCTTCAGCGAAGAAGCCGCTCTGTTTTTGCCAGGGGGAAATGGAGTGGTGGTTGGCGCTGGTGCAGGAGTGTTGAAATATTCTGGCTTCTGGGCTTGGGAAATGATCTTCCTATAAAATCCCTACTGCTTAATGTCTGGGCGATCTGTCAAATGAGGCGCATGCCGTTATCAAAAGAATGGAGCAACAAACTAGGATACATGCCAACTGAAGAAGACTTTACCTACCGGGACATTGTAAAAAGATGAGAGGGGCCAATACTGATAAGCCACCTCCTTGCTGCGGGATGCAGCCTCCCGAACAAACCAGCAGATGTTGCCAATTTTCTTACACTTCTCGGCTAGGTCAGCTAAGTCTGCATGACTGTGGGAAGCGATGCAATGATACAAGCCAAGGTGGTCAAGACCCCAGCCGTCGGCATAATGAAAAGACACAAACAAAGGTTTGTCCAGGACACTTGCTATAGGACTGTCAAGGGTCAGCCCATGGACGTTCATCAAGACGAATAGCCAAGACGTATGTTGATAGTATGTCGGGGTTCTATCTTCTCTGTAAATGAGCGCCCGATACAGGCAAAAGTGGTCGACCTCACACCTCTATGAGACTGCTTTAGAGAGTGGCTCCTCAATGGGAAAGGGATATTGCTGAAGCTCCAAGCGGGAATCACCACTCTGGCACAGATGTTCTAAATTCTTCTTGAAGGTATCTTCATCTATGTCAGCAAGCACATGCACCAGCTGTGTGGTCGCATCCTCTTTCGCGGCCTTCCTGCGTGCTATATATGCATCTACCTCCCTCGGATGTTGGGAGAATAGCCTCTTCAAATGGGCTTCATCAATATCAAAAACTGGCCCAAGCTGCTGGCTTAGAAAGGTGCGCTCGGCCACGTCCCAGCATGTCGTCCTGGCATAGCGGTAAAAATCGATTCAAGCATTCCACCATTTCACATATTCTGAAGTGACCCGAGCGACACGGTTCGGCACCGGCACTCTGAAAACATTAGCATCCCGACGGTGGAAATAATCCCACCAGGAGCGACCCTCGCTTGCAACGGCCGAACTATGCTTTGACCTACTGTCCAGGAGAAACTGAGCAGCTGAGGGTGGGATGTGCTGATCATAGCCAAAATTTTAGCCAAATCTAAACGGGTAATAGGGTTCTAGATGAACCACGCCCCCCTTTCTGAACACTAAAACACTGGTGCGAATTGATAGAGCCCAATCAATGAGCTCAGGCTCCAAGATTGGCCGGGTCACTGTGTTACCCGAAATGAAATGTGTAAAAGTCTCTACTGCCTCGAGCTTGCACTCAAGCTGGCGGTTCACCAATGGGGCAGAATGTGCTGCTAAATTCCAAAAATGAATGGTCCTCGCTGAGTCCATCGGGACCCTTGTTAGCCGGCCTCTGATAGAGAAAAGCTACTCAGACACTGAGTTGGGTTCGGTACTTGCAAATTCCAGCATCCTGGGGTACAATGTAGTTGTTTGCAAGGTCCTGGGAGCCAGTTCTGGGAACAAATTGCATACCCAGGCATTGAAGAAATGAAACGGCCCCACTGTTATGAAAGAGCGAGGGATCTGATGCCTATGAATGTCTCCTAGAGATTTGTAAACCAGGCAAAGTGCGGCCGGACATAGAGCGAGCCGCATGCCCCAAGCCATCTGACATGCCGGGTATATTGCCTCTGGCCTAATGACTGTCTCATCTCCCCGCGGGAGAGCAAAAGTGCACAACCAAAAGCTGAGGTAAGCAGCGCAATAAGTAAGGGGGTCCGCCCCAGTCAGATTCGGTCCTCCACGGCTGACTCACCGAAGTGAAGCAGGCAGCTCTGACTTAAATTTGGGAGGCTTGCTGGGCTTACCCGCAACTGGAGCCACATGAGGGAACTCATTATACCTCAGAGGGCCGCCAAAGAAATATTGAATCCAATGTCCTACTCGGACTCTCAGCTTGCTACTCTTCTCCCGGGTGTGATATCCCCTGGATGATCCCCTGTTATGTGCTAGACAAAGGGAGCGGTATGCTTTCATCAAATATCGATATGAGAAGTCGAAGAAATACTGACCTTCACCGTCAGTTTCATCTTTAATGAAGTCATGAAGGCAGACCTCTTCATAGGGTTCTCCGTCGACCGGCAGACCCGACAGCTGTGACAAACTTCAGAGGTCCAAAGAAGTTTCGCCCTCTGCTGTGTAGAAAGTATTAAACTGTGGGCAGAACACTTCAAACATGCCGTAGCACAATCCTTTGGAAATAGGGTACCTGAAATAGGATGCATATACACTGTGATACACCCCGACCCTAACCAGTAAAGGAGCATATTCCTTCAGATCATACTCTGTAAACTCTACCGCTCCCACGCAGAAAAGATGGGCATCGGTCACTTTGGTGTCTGCAAACCATCCAAGAGCCAACTGAAACTTAAATTGAACAGCCAGGCAGTTCAGAACAAATGGCTCATCTCTGTAGCCCCACTTGATGGGCGCCAAGAACAAACCATAGCCGGGCTTCTCTCTGTTAACTCGACCTGCAGCAATGTCCCACCTGGCCGGTGTGAATTCAAGAGCCTGCGTCAACATCTTTTGCTCCACCTCCAACTCAGTTACTCCAAAGACGGCGTTCCACTTGCGTCGCTCTCCCGAGAGATAGATGGTGTCTCCGTGATATACGGAGCCTTTCAAGCTGTCCCTATCCACCAACATGGCACGTTCCACCATCCGAGCCAGCATAACATCTATCTTCCCCGCTACATTGAAGGTGCAGATGAATGGTGTGAGATGACAATCCTTCGAAAAGTCCGGATGATAGCCGCCATCACGATTGAAGTCCAACCCATCCTTAGTGGTCAGGACGTGTGATGCAGACACTGTGTCCGTTTCTGAGTCAGAAGATTCGTCAACTATGGCGATCCTCCCAAGACCCCGGTCCAACTGTCCGATGTTCCTCCAAGTCATGGTAGGGGCAAATACTCTGCCCTGGGAAGAGGCACCGACATCAGCAGTTTCAGAAGCAGCACAGCTAGAAGTGGTGGCCATTTCAGCAACTGCAGATAAAAATCAAAGAAAATAAGACAATATGAAGACAGAAGCAGAGGGGGGAATCCTAAGAAAATTTTGACAGCACCTCCACATGTCCGCGGTATGCCCAGAAGTCAAATAGGATGAACATCCATCAAGAGGGGATGACTTCTTAGAAAAGAGGGACGTAGTCCCGTATGAGAAGCAAAGGAGGAACCATACGGTGAAGAGAAGATGAGGAAGAGGGAGAAAACTCTCCCGGATAGCTCACGCCGATCGCCGCCGCCGTCGAAGACGAAGAGAGAGAGAGCTCAGATGAAAATGAGCTTCCCTTCTCCCTCTCGGTGCTAAATAGGGTAAAACCCTAAGACGTGCCAAGATGAGCCCCACGTCAAGAGCGCAACGTGACAAATGGCGCTCTGAGGCTGCTCGCGTCGAGGGCACCAAATGAAAAGGGCGCGTCGAGACCAGTGCTGTGCCAACATAATCTCCGCGCCAGTTGTATGCCGCGCCGAGATGGACGTGCCGAGACCGTCGACCGTGCCAACTTGTTCACCCTAGAATGCTGCAACCAGGAAATTAAACCTAAAAGGATGGTGTCTGTCCATATATGCTTGCAAAGTACTGGGACTATACAACCAAAACGAAGATTCCAAGCTATGGAAATGCACTATAAACAGGAGCAGGCCTGAAGAGAAGTACAGAGTATGATGCAATGTACACCCGCAGGTCCCGTGTCACTCATCCTTCACTCACGCCACCTGCGGGTGGGGGGCATTTGTTGACACCTAAAATATACAAAAGAAGCCAAAGCAAGCTCAGGGCTTTGAAGATCAATCAAGGGTGCGACTTCTGTGCCATCCCTGGAAGTTCTGAGAATTAGAATAGAAGAGATCCACTACCCCTGACACTTTGATCGGCTGAAGCCATCTCTGGCTAGGCCGCTGCCCAGCACGGCTATCATTCAGATAGTCAGGCTGATATAAAACTATGACAAACTCCAGACAATCATCTGCCTGCTGAAGAGGATCCTAAGACAATTTTGATTCTCATGAAATGGGATTCACACTGCCTCACACATGTTCGTGAACGCAAGGTATTAAACAAGCCTCAAGAAGAACAAATTTATATATAAAGAAGTCCACAAGACCAATGAAGAGAAGCCCATTAGGTGATCCTTCGTCCGGCGCCGAATGCTGAGCAAATGGCCTAAGCCCAACACATGATGAGCGCGCCAAGATGCTCCACGTTGGGCGCGCCGAGGAGCTCGTGCCGGAAGCAGGGGGCATCCCTCTATAAAAGCTGCTGTCTTCGACAAGCAAAGAGAGAGGACACACAGAGAAGAGAGAGGCAGAAGGAGCCACTGAAAGAAAGAGAGCCCGAGAGCCCGATAAGGGATCCGAAGAGAGAAAGAGCTGCAGAAGTTCGGAGAAGAAGATTCAAGGTGGGATCGGTTCTAAAATGCCTTGAGGGGCTAAAATCTCCCCTTCCCCCATCTTTTATTTGGATATATTTTCCTTTCTTTCGGCCTGCTTCCGATCATCGTTATTTTAATGGCATCTAATGCCAATGTAACCCTGTCGTCAAGGGATATCGTTTATGTTTAAATTTCCTCAGTCTGATTCTCTTCCGAGCTAAATGTATGTGCTCTGTTTGGATGAAATAGCTAATAAAAAGATGATGAAGTTTGCCCTTTCTTTTTTTCTCTCCCTCTAACTCTGAGATTCGCCGTATTCGATAGCTACTGCGAACGAATTAGATCCTGTCGTATATCCATCTTTCAGATCTACTAAGTGCGTTTCTACCGCATTTCTTTCCAACCTCACAACCACACTGGGAGCCTGAGACAGTTCATCTCATGGCTTCTCATTTGTGAAATGACGAGGGATACGCTTGAATCAGAACTCATAAGGCTCCATCTGTAATCCGGCTCCCAGTGAGGCTCCATAGGGAAAGCCATCCTCTCCTCCGATGATCTCTTCCAGAACCGTCCTCAGTGGTCATCCTAAACCCTAAATAAAACCCTTTGAAAGCTTGTACGAAGCTCCCTGAAACTTTGGGTAAAATACTCCAAAAACCCTTGAATAGAACCCCTTAGAGCCCTCAAAGAAACCTCTAAATCCTCGGCTCAGAAATCTCTTCAAAACCTCCATGAAACCCTTACTTTAGAAATCCCCAAAGCCTCCCGACGTGGCCCTCCCTCGGTGCGAGTCCCACGCCAAGTGCTGCCCGCGCCATTTGAGCTGTTCCCATCACGTCGAGACCCGTCTTCTTTGTCGCGTTGACCTCCATCCATGCCGATAGCCTCGTGCCGGTGCCCTCAACAATTCTGAGCTCTATGATCCATTGTTAGAAGACCCTATCATCCTGAAGAGGAGCAATAACCTTCATTCAGCCCTCGTGGGAGCTAAATCAATGGGGCTCAACCCCCCTACATTATGTAACCCTATTGGCTTAAGGAGTTCTGCCACTGCATGCTCTCCTATGGCCTCTCCAAGGGGATATTAATAAATACCACGATAAGTGGACATTGTCCCATCGGATTGTGATCCTTTTGGATCTCGGGCTATGCCCATTCCTCGTTTGGCTTCCATCCCGACACTCCGTGGATGGATGACCTATACTCCCCTTTTGGCACAGCCCGAAATAAAGGGGAGATGCTGCAAAAATTCATTCACGATCTTGGCTTTGTCACATCATATCATGTTTTAGTTAAGCTGATGAATAAACCCTCTGCTGTGTGGCAGAGACCTGAGGTAGACTATCTTATGGTCCTTTGCCCACTGTAAGAGGGGAACATAATCATTACGGTCATATGGTCTCCCTAGACCCTCCGGGGATAAGTTTGCCCTCACTTTCCATCCTACCCAAATACCACCGTTGATAAACTCATGAAACTCCTGTTGAACATAGGAGATTTCTTCAATAGAACCCATAAAAACCCACAAATCCCACAAAGCCCTCAAAATACCGAAAGAAGCCCCTTTTATCGGTGACATATAGCCTCCCGGCGCAGCCCTCTTTCAGCGAGAGTTCCGCGCCGGGTGATGGGCGCGCTGAGACACTGGTCATGCCGACCACATACCAGGCCGATGCCCCCCCTTCCGTGCTCACTATCGCGCCGAAGCTGGTCGTGCCGAGACCCCATCTGCGCCGGTTTGTCTTCACGCCGGTTCCCAGCCACGCCGGTTCATCTTGATGCCACCTGTCACTCAAACACCCAATTTCCCAGCAACCTTAATGAGCCTTAAGCTCAGTCTAAGCGCAATGTCCTAGCCTCCTCCGCCTTCATGCCGACCTTCATCATATCAGGCAGAGAACTTAGATCCAAAGATCACCTCACGCGTAGTGATAGTTTCCAGACAAGCTTAGCCTGCCCTTCCTCATGTCACCATTTGATATACCATGTAGTCATTGATATGATGAAGGCAGGAGGGTTGCAATGCATTATGACATGAATTCACAATGTTCAACTTTTGTATGATAGAATGTGAAAGCATATGGAAACTCAATGTATGCAGTGAATTTTTTGAGTTGAAAATTTTCAAACTCCCCTTCAACAAGATGTTATATGACAAGTGATATGCACAGAGATATGCAACCAACTGTGGATGAAATGCATGTACAAACATATGCATGATCACATAACTATCCAGCACAAAGTAAATCAAGACATAACACATTTACTAGAGAGAGTAAGAGGGATATTACCTGAACGTTCAGATTTCAGTTTTTGGTTTTTCTTTTAACTTGACATATGCGGCTTGGCCCGTGTGCCTTACCTTCTTGTCTGAAAATACATTTCAGGCTTCTTATTCCCAGGGCACACCTGTAAAATAAATTTTTCATTTTACATTCTTAGGTACCTAAAGCATCTTGGGTCCTTGTGGGTTAGCAGCACTCTTGGCACGTGACTTCCGGTAATATCCCGATTTATTAAATAATAAAAATTATGTGAAAGTTAATAAGAAATTCCTTAAGAAATATGATAAGTGAAAATTTGACCATTTTTATAAAAATCTAGAAAAATTAGAATCTTGTAGAGGATAAAACGTTTAACAATAGTGTCTTCTATGACCGGCCCAAATCAAATTCGTAAACAAGATGAATTGACGGATTAAGGCCCAAATCACACTTAAACCTAATTGGACCTAAAAACGTGAAATTGGAGCCCATTACCCAATCATTTAGGCTGAGATCGGATCCAAATGAAAGGCTAGGATGAGAGGATCGTTTCCCCTCTTAGTTTTCCCCGAAACCCTAACCTTAGAGAGCGAATTTTGGATTAGAAGGCGGCGGCTAACCCTATCCGCACGGTTCGCGCACGTCCAACTTGATTGCACTCTATCTCCATGAATAGAAGACTCTAGACCTTGTGTGCCCTATATAAATGACCCTTAGGAACCCTATTTTAATGTGGGTGTGGTGGCGGCTGACGAGAACTCAGGTGGGGGGAGCATTCCGGCAATCACCGGCAGGGTGTCCTTAGCGCGTCGTCATCCCCTCTTCTTCTTTGTTCCTTCGTTTAAGGTAGGTTATAACGAGCCAAACATTAAGTACCTTATATGGTTAGAACCAGCATCGAGTACTCTCTCTTTTAAATGTAAAAGCCCTAAAAGTTGTTTAGTATCCTGTTAGAATTTTAGCGTTTAGTGGAAGCATGTTACATCTAGGGTTATACCTGTTCTATCTCGTTTTAAGTAGGGATTACAGGCACAAATCTTAAATTGGTTATGTTATCTTGTAGAGTTTTTCATGCTCTTTCTTTTAAGTCCAAAAGCCCTAATTTTCATGCTTTGTACTGTCCGTATTAAATCGTTGATGCTACCCCTAGCCATCCCCGCCGGCGACGGGCAAGGCGAACGGGTGGCGGATCGATCGGGTTTGCGCGGCCTCACGATAGACCGCCCATCCAAGGTGGGCGGCTAGTTCCTGACCGTTCATGTATTGCGTTTTGAGTCTGTTCTCGTAGTTTATGCGGCATAACCTTAACCGCCCTATCGTTAAGCAGCCTGTTCCAGACCGTGCATGTTTTCCCCAGCGGCACATTATAGACCGCTCAACCCTAGCAGGCCTTAAGGATGAACGGCCTGTCATGCGACCGTCGAGGTTCATGAGCGACTCCGACAGAATCGCCCAACCCTTCAGAGTGGGTTTGGCATGATTTTTCTTAATAGATTGATGGATAATTTAAGAAGCTAGCAGCCACATGATAATTGGAACATATTGAAGTAGATAAATCTCAAATTTTACTAATTTCTTTCACTTGATCTTGTTTCATCATGGCCTTAGTTATTTCATTATGTAAATTCAAACATGACATCTTAAATGCTATTAGGATTGTTTGACAATCGTTCTACTCCGGTAGGATTGACTGACTGTCATACTGGTTTCCGCAGTTTTATTAGCTCAATTCCTTGTAATGTTGGGACTCTCCTCCGGATATTCCTTCCGTCGGATTAGGACCTTCATTACGGGACCTCCGTAAGCCCCCGCGAGCCTGAGATTCCCACTAGGACGCCGGGTAGGTTGTACCATCAAGACCTAAACCTGTGTACGCGATTGAATCACTTGGATTATCGTATTGTGAGTCACGGCTCGACTTGGACCCTCTGAGAATTGCGCGGTCCGAAAGGGACCGTTTATCTCATTAGGCGGCCCATAATGAACCGTGCATTCTTAGCCAAGTGCCATTTATATTGGTCATTTAACCTTGATCTATCTTCGACCAAATCATGTTTGGATCGACCCAATAAGCCCTAGGTTGACCAGTGGTGAGTGGGCTAGACCCTGGTTCAATTCTGCCCCACTTATGGCAGCCCAGAGCCCATTTGGGTAGAGTTCTAATTGATTAAATTGAACGGACCGATTAGAACCGCCCATCTTATAGAGAGGATCTTATTGGAGCGTCCGTCTTTTGAGCGACCCTGTAAGGACCGTTTATCTTGTTCGTGGGCTTCCAGCTCTACTAGTCTTGAGCGGCCCATTATCAACCGTCCAATCTTTTGAACGGCCCTACATGGACCGTGTATCCTTGACTTCGGTGTGGCTGATCCTAAGCCCCTTTCTATTCTGAACGGTCCAGTTTAGACCGTGTAATGCTCGAGCGGCCCCGTTCTGACCGCTTATCATACAGTAGTGATTTCCGTGATTATTCGTGTGTGAATCCAAGGACCTGATTGGTTCTTGATAACTTGAACTTTCTGGTCAAAGTATCTCTTCAACTTACCCTTGGAATCCTCCGAGGTGAGGTATACCTTGACATTATTGGCCATTAACTTGATTAATGTCTAGACATAACTTGGGATCTTGGATCTAACAAATCAATGCCAACGCATCATAAGGGCCCGATCTGGTCCTGAGAGGTGCGCCCGAAAAGTACTTGTGCCCCGGGGAGTTTGAATGACATGGTGAGGCATTGCACCGAGTGCATGACTGGCGTGATGTCTATGTCAATAATCTAATACATGAATTTCTCTTGACTTGGTTAGTTCTTGCTTGATTGGCCAATTTCCAGTTATATCATGTTCTTGCCTTCCTTTAATTATTTTGTTGCATAGTCATTTCCTTTAGTTTTTTATTTACGCGCTCAAACATGCTATTAATTGGTTAATTACTTAAACTTGCCTGTTATTACCTACTGAGCGTTCGCTCTCCTAGTTGTTTTCCCCTTTTTCAGGTAGGTCAGGTGAGGACTCACAGACTGAAGGGGACGGGAAAGAGTGACGATCATGGAGCGAACCAGTTAGAAGCCTGTGAAGCTAGTCCTAGTTGTGAAGTCTATTTGTGTCTTAGAATGTTTTGGAAGAGTTGTAAAATTTGAGTTCCGTAAATGTAATAGTGTTAAGGGGATGTTGTCGAAGGATATGTTAAGTGAGATTATTGTGGTTTGGAACATGGATTAATTGTATGTTATTTAATGAATGGAGTTGTTTCTATTTATGGTGACGTGTGATCTTTTTGCTTTAGCACATCATGTCTATTATTATTACTTGTTTCTACTGCCAGTCCCGATATTTCGCGTCGGGGTGTGACAGTTTAGTGGTATCAGAGCCTAGGTTTTCTAATATTCGTAGGTTATCTAAGTTCTAGGATTCCAAGTGTTGGTCGTAGAACCTATACCCATGTTATGAGTCAAAGGACCAAGCCTAGTGATAATTTGGGTAGAGACTTGGGTTGAGTTAATAATCAACTCTAAACTCTTTCTCCTAAAGGAACTTAAGATAAATCATTTTTGTGTAGGACGTTCCGATGGCAGCTGTCACGTGCCGAGCCTTTATTACAGCGGAAGACTAGCTCGGGAATCGTGAACAGTCGGCATGGTAAGCCTCTTGCAAGCCAGAATAATCGGAGCGCAAGACAATCACACACATAAATATAATTGTACACTATTTTAATCAAACTCCAACCTATTTCATTGATAATCAATATTCAAATACAATAACTTTCGACTTCTTCCAATCTATCAGACTCAAGAAATAAAAAAATTACATAGACTCAATCTAAACAATATAGACTTTCCTAAGTCTTCACTCTCATCTTGACAACACTTTCATTCGCTCTCGGACCCGCTACTTGTATAACCCGAATCCGAATTCGAATCATTTTCATTTCCTGAAAAAGATTAGAAATAGGTAATGATCACACTTGCCCAGTAGGTATCTTCGCATCAACACGAAGGCATCATTAAAGTAATTAACATTTTAACTCTAAAGAAATAAGGTAAAATCATGCGAATGCGATCAATCACGCGATTAAACCAAAGTAACAAAGATGATTGTTAAGATAGAATGAGAGCAAGAATGAACTATCAAGTACGTGACCAGAACATGATATTGGCCTTTCATGAACAAGAATGTAACGAGAATGTACTAGCAATGCCACATAATCATCACTCCAGTATCTTTTGCTTATGAGCAAGTACTTCATGAATTTCTATGGAATATCAAGCAAGAAAGTCATGTACACGAATGTCATGTCGTGCCGTATCGTATTGTGAATTTTCACTTATTTATAGAGAAAGTACTCCCAGCGCAATGCGACGCCAGTAGCATCATACCCCATGGTTTATAATAGTATGTTTCCGACAATCAGCCGAAAGGAATAGCATAGAGCCCTTGAACACAATCAGTGCTCAATCGCATCTTCAAGTATAAATCAAGCTACTTCCACACATGTAGTAACAAAGTATGGCCAAGAATGTACAATTCCAACAAGCTCTTGATAACAATAATTCAATGAAGGAATGCTTTAATAAGAATCATGAGAAATCAAGAATGACTTATACTATGTTATGCTCATGGAAATAAATTGGCAGCATAACGATCTATTTCATAACTTTCATTCATTATATTAAGTTTCCTGATCAATATGATAAGTCCTAGACCATTATTAAGCCATCTAGAACCTTGGAAAATCAACCCTTGGTCAAACCTCGGGTTAAAATACTCAAGCAGTGTGACGGTCGTGTACTGGGCCGTTACATTCACGTGACGCTCCAGTATTGGGCCGTTACAACGATCTGAATCCAGAACAATAGAATAGACTCAGTGAAATGTGACGGTCATATATTGGGCCGTTATATGTGCCTGACGGTCCAATATTGATCCGTTACACTACTGATAACCATAAACATCGATAGTGTAATCTAATCAATGGGCTTTAATGGTACAACCAACTCGGCATCCTAGTGGGAATCCCAGGCTCGTGGAGAATTACAGAGGCCTTGAAACAAGATTTTCTAGTCCATTGGAAGGAATATCCAATAGAGAGGTCCTCATGTTCAAGAATAATGTTCCTATAGTGCAAAGTGAACTAATGGACAACATACCGGAATATGCGCCATATACTTAGAGAAATGACTCTATTGATAGAGAGGATGTGTAACAATAGGAAATCATAATAAAACTCTGTCAATACATCTTTGGAAAATCATGATTTAGATACAAAACTATAGAATTTTGGCACATGAAATTAACATAAATTAAAATAATTTAAGATACCTAAATTTTGCAATTTCTATCATGAATCAGTAAATAATCTTAAAGACATGAAATCAGGTCAAAACTTAGATAACTAGGCTTATTTATAAGTTAAATTAACTAGTTTCCCATTCTGTCTACAGTTACCCTGACGGTCGAGAATGGGTGCGTCACAGTGACTGTGACAGTTTATCGTGAGGCCGTTACAGTAATGTAACGCTGCATCTATGGTGCGTCAGAGACAACAGGGAACTTCAAACACCACAGAAGGTGTGATGACTTATCGTAAGGCCGTTATATCATTGTGACGGTCTTACCTTGATGCGTCAGATCGTCTGTTGGCAGAAAAGATATTAAAATCTAAGGTCTCAACTTACATCATGCCTAGAAATCATATATAAACTTCCACATGATAGAATGAAGGCTAACCTACTAGTATGCATGAGTTTTCTGTGAATTTGACAAGAGAGTTCATTTTTAACTTAGTTAGGGTTAAGAGTATACATGTATGCATGTCCTACTAAAACATGAAATTCATGGTCTATGATGCATGAAATCAATCAAAATCAGAGGGCTTTTATCCCTAACAAGACGTTTTTGCCAATCATGAGATGACCTACCACTTAACTAGGCTTTAAGCTTCTAATTTGAGTCTGAAAATCAAGCCCTAGCTCTCCTTTTCCAGCGATTTTCCCAGCAACTTCCTGTTGCTCTATCTCTCCAACCTCTTGTCCTAAAGATGTGAAATTTTGAGGGTAGGAAGATGAAACTAAGGTGATCAAAAAGTTCTAAAGGATTGAATTCTAATTACCTCGTTTAGACGTCCTAATCTCTTGATCTTCAGGGGTCCTTTGCTCTGAATCCTGGGTTACTATGGTCGAACCAACAACTTTGGAAGCTTCAATCTCCTTGGTTGCTTGATCTCCTAGCACGAAATTTAGAGAACTATTAGTCTAAAGTATACTAAATAAAAGCTTCTAAAGAACTTACCCGAAATTATGACTCCTTATCTTGATTCTTTACGAACCAAAAGTAAGGGTCGCTCAGTTCAGAACTAGGTCCTATTTATAGGGTTTTGGTTAAGGTTTGAAGATTAGATCGATTCTAGAGTCCTTAATTTGCGAGAACCTAATCTCAAAGAGTCCTTAGTAATGTTATAAACTCTCCCAAGTCGATCTCTTGCAGATAGGATCTCAAAGTTCCAATCCTTTTGCTCGTTCTTTCATTCACGGAACTATTAGGGTGTAACGCATCAGTCTAGGTGCGTTACATGCATGTGGCGGTCGTACGATAGACCGTTACATCTAACGTGTGCAGAATTTCAAATTAATAAAACTCTTTTATTCATTTATCCAATATAATTATCTGTAAAAATAGTATTTATCCTTAAAATACGTGAATAGGCTAAATAACCTTCTAGAATATAGGCCAAACTTAATGGGCTTGGTCCTTAAACCTTCTAGATTTTATTTAAATAGGCTAGATTAATTATTTAACACAATTGGGCCTTATAATGACTTATTAATCTAATAATATCTTTATTAATCTATTTAGCCCTTATAAATTCCTAATAAATTCTAGAAAATTCTATAAATAATCCAGAAGGTATTACATAAATTCTGGGGCACTACACCCTCCCCCACTTAGAAGAATTTGGTCCCCAAATTCAATACATTGATTATGGAGAGTGTACTTACAGTTGAATAATTATGGAAATTTTTTCCGCATGACTGCTTCGGTTTCCCATGTTACTTCATATGGCCATGTTTTCTTCCATTGAATCTTGACCATAGGAAAAACTTTATTTCTTAGTTGACGCACTTCGTTCTAGAATATTTATTGGCGTTTACTCGTACGTCATATCCTTCTGAATCTCTAGATTGTCATATGTGATAATATGGTCAGGATCATATACATACTTCTTCAGCATAGAGACGTGAAATACGTCATGTACTCCTGCTAATTATGGAGGTAAAGCCAATCTATAAGCCACTTCACCAACCCTTTCGAGAAATTCAAACGGACCAATGAACCTGGGAGTTAGCTTTCTTTTAATGCCAAATCTTCGAATACCACGACCCGGAGAAACCTTTAGATACACATGATTCCCAACCTGAAACTCCAAGTCACGCCTTCGATTATCAGCACAAGACTTTTACCTATCTTGGGCCATCTGTAATCTTTCTCGAATAAGCTTGATTTTCTCTGATGAATCCCTGATAATGTCGGGGCCTAGAAATTGCTTTTCCCCTATTTTATTCTAACATATTGGTGATCGACAGCTTTTTCCATATAAGGCTTCAAAAGGTGCCATTTGTATGCTGGCCTGATAACTATTGTTATATGAAAATTCCACCAGAGATAAGTGATCATGCCAACTTCCTCCAAAATCAATTGCACAAGCCCTGAGCATATCCTCTACCACCTGATTCGTTCTTTCCGTTTGACCATCAGTTTGTGGATGAAATGTTGTGCTAAAGTTTAATCTAGTCCCTAGTGAATGTTGTAGACCCTTCCAGAACTGTGATGTAAATCGAGGATCTCTATCAGATATAATAGTAACAGGGACACCATGTAATTTGACAATCTCCTTTATGTACAATGCTGCTAAGATATCCACAGACCATCGACTTTTAATTGGTATAAAATGTGCAGACTTAGTCAATCGGTCTATGATTACCCATATACCATAGTGTCCACCTCTTGTCTTAGGTAACCCCATAATAAAATCCATCCCTATACTCTCCCATTTCCATTCGGGAATATTCAAGGGATGCAGTTTACCCGCGGGTCTAAAATGCTCTGTCTTTACTTGTTGACAAGTGAGACAGCGAGACACGAAATCAGCTATTTCCCTCTTCATGTTGGGCCACCAGAAATTTCTTTTGAGATCCTGATACATTTTTGTACTACATGGGTGAATGGTATACCTGGATTTATGTGCTTCTTCTAGAATCAATTTCTTTGTATCCTTATGATCCGGTACACATACTCGGTCTTTAAATAGCAATCTTCCATCCTTAATAGAAAAATCTGGCCTTTGTTCAACATTGGCTTTGATCTCCAATAATATAGGGTCATCATTTTGCAGTTTGACCAGATCTTCTATCAATGTAGTTTGAGCTTGAATATTAGCTAGGAAACAATCCTCATTCCTGTCAATATCTAAGTTCAACTGAGCAAATTGAGGAATAAGATTAGTCATACTAATCATGAGACTTGATAGCATACCCATTGATTTTCTGCTGAGTGCATCAGCTACAGCATTAGCCTTGCCAGGATGATATTGAATAGCAAAATCAAAATCCTTGAGATATTCCAACCATCTTCTCTGTATCATATTTAGCTCTTTTTGAGAAAATAAATATTTCAAGCTCTTGTTGTCTGAGTAGACCGTAAACTTTTCTCCATAGAGATAATGACGCCAAATTTTCAAGGTGAAAATGACAGCTACTAATTCCAAATCATGCACAGGATAATTTTCCTCGTGACGTTTCAATTGTCTTGAAGAATAACAAATTACTTTTCCATTTTGCATGAGGACACACCCTAGGCCAATGCCAGATGCATCTGTATATACTTCTAATCCACCACCTTCCATCGGTAGTGATAGAATAGGAGCTGTAGTAAGATGATTCTTAAGAGTTTGGAAACTCTTCTCACATTCCTCTGACCAGACAAAGGGATTTTCTTTTCTCGTGAGTCTAGTTAAAGGAACTGTAATCTTTGAAAAATCTTTAATGAATCTTCTATAATAACCAGCTAGACCCAGAAAACTTTGTACTTCCAATACGGTCGTTGGCCGGCTCCAATTCTTGACAGCTTCTACCTTAGAAGGATCCACGGTGATACCTTCTTTTGAAATAATGTGGCCTAGGAATGAAATTTCATTGAGCCAGAATTCACACTTGTTTAGCTTGGCATAGAGTTTATGTTCTCTAAGTGTTTGCAAAGCTATCTTCAGATGTTCTTCATGTTCTTTCTTTGTCTTGGAATATATCAAGATGTCATCGATGAAGACGACGATGAATTGGTCTAGATATGACTGGAAAACACAGTTCATAAGTTGCATAAATGCTGCTGGGGCATTTGTTAACCCGAACGGCATTACCACGAATTCATAGTGGCCATAATGACTTCGAAAAGTCGTTTTATAAATGTCTTCTTCTTTAATTCTAAGTTGATGATAACCTGATCTGAGGTTAATCTTGGAAAAATATTCTGCTCCCGAAAGTTGATCGAAGAGCTCATCAATACGCGGCAACAGATACTTGTTTTTGATTGTAAGTTGATTCAGTCGCCGGTAGTTGATGCATAGCCTGAGAGAGCCATCCTTCTTCTTGACAAAAAGAACTGGCGCACCCCAAGGGGATGTGCTAGGTCTAATAAAACTCTTGTCTAGTAGTTCCTGTAACTGCCTCTTTAGTTCCTTGAGTTCTGTGGGTGACATCCTGTAAGGGGCTATAGAAACAGGTGCTGCTCCTGGAATGAGTTCAATAGTGAAATTTACTTCCCTCTCGGGTGGTAAACTGGGAAATTCGGATGGGAACACATCGGGGAACTCATTTACAATAGGAATGTCTGCTAAGATAATCTCCTTGGATTCGGTAACAATAATAGAAGCAAGAAAAGCTTCACATCCTTGCGAGATAAGTTTGCAAGCGTGAAGAGAAGATATGATAGTAGGATGCTTCTTGTACTTAATGCCAAGGAAGGAAAATCTTGGAAGATCAGGTTTTCGAAAGGATATAATCCTATTGCGGCAATTGATATAAGCATCATGATCTACAAGCCAATCTACCCCTAAAATGGCATCATAACCTTTTATGTCAAGGCATACTAAGTTTGCAGGGAGATTATGACCTTCTACTATTACTTCGCTATCAGGATAATAGTTGGTAAGCTTTGTTCCAGAACCTAAGGGTGTGAAAATAGTGAGATCTGAAGGTAAGGGGACTGATGCAATTGATAATATTTTTGCAAAAGTAATGGAGATAAAAGAATGAGAGGCACCAGTATCAAATAGCATAAATGCAGGACGAGAACAAATTTGAAGAGTACCTTCCATAAGCCCACCATCCTTAGGCGCTTCCTCTTCTCCTAAGACGGCATTGAGGCAAGCCTGCCTCCTACGTCCTCCACCAGACGATTGGTCTTTCATAAGGGGGCAATCTGGCATGCGATGGTCCATGCTTCCACAACGTAAACAAACACCGAGGCGCTTCCAGCATTCCTCAGTCGAATGGCCAAATTTTTCGCAAAACGTGCAAGCTGTAGCAACTTGTTCCTTCTCCTCCTTGACTTTCTTTTGCTTATGGGAACTTCCACCATTCCCATTCCTAGATCTTTTCTTACTATCACGGCTTTTGTAGGGCTCCGTGATGCTGAACTTTTCTTTCTTATAACGCTGATCTGAACGTCGGCTGGATTCTTCTCCTTTCCCTTTTAATTTCTCGACCTTCTCTAAGGTCCTTTCACACAAATACGCTCGTTGAACCATTTCCGCATAAGTACGGATGTTTTGGGTCCCGAGCTACTGAATGAAACTGGGCCGTAACCCGTCCATGAACCGATTTGCCTTCAATAAATCGGTGCTGATAAGATGTGGTGCGTAATGTGCAAGCCTTGAGAATTACAGTTCATATTCGGCAACCATCATCATTCCTTGCCGAAGAGCGGTGAACTCCATAGCCTTTCTCTCTTTTACGTGCTCAGAAAAGTACTTGGCACGGAACAGAGTAAGAAAATCGTCCCAGGTATGAGGTGCATTGGCCGGAGGTGCCGGAACCGACTTCCACCATGTGCGGGCATCTTTGTTAAGTTGAAAGGTTACGAGACGCACCTTCTCCTGATCGTTGCATTGGATAACATCAAAGATACGATTCATTTCGTCTATCCAGTTCTCTGTCTCGTCAGGATTAGAAGAACCGAAGAAACGTGGAGGGTTTAAGCTCCGAAAGTTGCGATGCAAATCACCAGCCCTTGCTCCTGCGCCAACTTGCACCATAGTTTGTAATGCCTGAGTGAGACCAGCAACCGTTTGCTGCATGCCATCCCAATTTACGCGATGAGCCATTGTAATAATAGGGTACCTGAGGGTAAAACACCAACTTGTTATTTCTCGTGAGACTGGAAGGAAAAATCAATCTTAAAACTAATTAACTATCTCATCCCGGGTTCTACCCAATTCTCACATGGGTGTGGAAATTTCTTCCTTAGTTCATAGGTAGGGGTCCTTAAACCTTGAACTTATCCTATGACATGATTCTTCTTCCTAAGTCCTGAGACTTAGGCTCTGACACCAACTTAACTGTCACGTCCCGAGCCTTTATTACAGCGGAAGACTAGCTCGGGAATCTTGAACAGCCGGCATGGTAAGTCTCTTGCAAGCAAGAATAATCAGAGCGTAAGATAATCACACACATAAATGTAATTGTATAATATTTTAATCAAACTCCAACCTATTTCATTGATAATCAATATTCAAATACAATAACTTTCGACTTTTTCCAATCTATCAGACTCAAGAAATAGGAAAATTACATAGACTCAATCTAAACAATATAGACTTTCCTAAGTCTTCACTCTCATCTTGACAACACTTTCATTCGATCTCGGACCCGCTACTTGTATAACCCGAATCCGAATTCGAATCACTTTCATTTCCTGAAAAAGATTAGAAATAGGTAATGAGCACACTTACCCAGTAGGTATCTTCGCATCAACACGAAGGCATCATTAAAGTAATTAACATTTTAACTCTAAAGAAATAAGGTAAAATCATGTGAATGCGATCAATCACGCGATTAAACCAAAGTAACAAAGATGATCGTTAAGATAGAATGAGAGGATGAATGAACTATCAAGTACATGACCAGAACATGATATTGGCCTTTCATGAACAAGAATGTAACGAGAATGTACTAGCAATGCCATATAATCATCACTCCAGTATCTTTTACTTATGAGCAAGTACTTCATGAATTTCTGTGGAGTATCAAGCAAGAAAGTCATGTACACGAATGTCATGTCGTGCCGTATCATATTGTGGATTTTCACTTATTTATAGAGAAAGTACTCCCAGCGTAATGCGACGCCAGTAGCATCATACCCCATGGTTTATAATAGTATGTTTCCGACAATCAGCCGAGGGGACTAGCATAGAGCCCTTGAACATAATCAGTGCTCGATCGCATCTTCAAGTATAAATCAAGCTACTTCCACGCATGTAATAACAAAGTATGGCCAAGAATGTACAATTCCAACAAGCACTTGATATCAATAATTCAATGAAGGAATGCTTTAATAAGAATCATGAGAAATGAAGAATGACTTATACTATGTTATGCTCATGGAAATAAATCGGCAGCATAACGATCCATTTCATAACTTTCATTCATTATATTAAGTTTCCTGATCAATATGATAAGTCCTAGACCATTATTAAGCCATCTAGAACCTTGGAAAATCAACCCTTGGTCAAACCTCGGGTTAAAATACTCAAGCAATGTGACGGTCGTGTACTGGGCCGTTACATTCACGTGACGCTCCAGTATTGGGCCGTTATAACGATCTGAATCCAGAACAATAGAATAGACTCAGTGAAATGTGACGGTCATATATTGGGCCGTTATATGTGCCTGACGGTCCAATATAGATCCGTTACACTACTGATAACCATAAACATCGATAGTGTAATCTAATCAATGGGCTTTAATGGTACAACCAACTCGGCGTCCTAGTGGGAATCCCAGGCTCGCGGAGAATTACAGAGGCCTTGAAACAAGATTTTCTAGTCCATTGGAAGGAGTATCCAATAGAGAGGTCCTCATGTCCGAGAATAATGTTCCTATAGTGTAAAGTGAACTAATGGACAACATACCGGAATATGCGCCATGTACTTAAAGAAATGACTCTATTGATAGAGAGGATGTGTAACAATAGGAAATCATGATAAAACTCCGTCAATACATCTTTGGAAAATCATGATTTAGATACAAAACTATAGAATTTTGACACATGAAATTAACATAACTTAAAATACCTAAATTATGCAATTTCTATCTTGAATTAGTAAATAATCTTAAAGACATGAAATCAGGTCAAAACTTAGATAACTAGGCTTATTTATAAGTTAAATTAACTAGTTTCCCATTTTGTCTACAGTTACCCTGACGGTCGAGAATGGGTGCGTCACAGTGACTGTGACGGTTTATCGTGAGGCCGTTACAGTAATGCAACGCTCCATCTATGGTGCGTCAGAGATAATAGAGAACTTCAAACACCACAGAAGGTGTGACGGCTTATCGTAAGACCGTTATATCATTGTGACGGTCTTACCTTGATGCGTCAGATCGTCTGCTGGCAGAAAAGATATTAAAATCTAAGGTCTCAACTTACATCATGTCTGGAAATCATATATAAACTTCCACATGATAGAATGAAGGCTAACCTACTAGTATGCATGGATTTTCTATGAATTTGACAAGAGAGTTCCTTTTTAACTTAGTTAGGGTTAAGAGTATACATGTATGCATGTCCTACTAAAACATGAAATTCATGATCTATGATGCATGAAATCAATCAAAACCAGTGGGCTTTTATCCCTAACAAGACGTTTTTTCCAATCATGAGATGACCTACCACTTAACTAGGCTTTAAGATTCTAATTTGAGTCGAAAATCGAGCCCTAGCTCTCCTTTTCCAGCGATTTTCCCAGCAACTTCCTATTGCTCTATCTCTCCAACCTCTTGTCCTAAAGATGTGAAATTTTGAGGGTAAGAAGATGAAACTAAGGTGATCAAAAAGTTCTAAAGGATTGAATTCTAATTACTTCATTTAGACGTCCTAATCTCTTGATCTTCAGGGGTCCTTTGCTCTGAATCCTGGGTTACTATGGTCGAACCAAGAACTTTGGAAGCTTCAATCTCCTTGGTTGCTTGATCTCCTAACACGAAATTTAGAGAACTATTAGTCTAAAGTATACTAAACAAAAGCTTCTAAAGAACTTACCCGAAATTATGACTCCTTATCTTGATTCTTTACGAGCCAAAAGTAAGGGTCGCTCAGTTCAGAACTAGGTCCTATTTATAGGGTTTTGGTTAAGGTTTGAAGATTAGATCGATTCTAGAGTCCTTAATTTGCGAGAACCTAATCTCAAAGAGTCCTTAGTAATGTTATAAACTCTCCCAAGTCGATCTCTTGCAGATAGGATCTCAAAGTTCTAATCCTTTTGCTCGTTCTTTCATTCACGGAACTATTAGGGTGTAACGCATCAGTCTAGGTGCGTTACATGCATGTGGCGGTCGTACGATAGACCGTTACATCCAACGTGTGCAGAATTTCAAATTAATAAAACTCTTTTATTCATTTATCCAATATAATTATCTGTAAAAATAGTATTTATCCTTAAAATACGTGAATAGGCTAAATAACCTTCTAGAATATAGGCCAAACTTAATGGGCTTGGTCCTTAAACCTTCTAGATTTTATTTAAATAGGCTAGATTAATTATTTAACACAATTGGGCCTTATAATGACTTATTAATCCAATAATATCTTTATTAATCTATTTAGCCCTTATAAATTCCTAATAAATTCTATAAAATTCTATAAATAATCCAGAAGGTATTACATAAATTCTGGGGCACTACAGCAGCTGAGCGTGCGCACTGGCGGGACAGCGAACTGTCCAAGGACTTACGCGGGCTTTGCAACAAGTGGCCCAAGTTCTAGAAGATACCCTAGAGATGACGGAGAAAATCCGTGGGAAGAATGTCAAGAAGGACCAATCTACTAGTTTCGGGAGTGCTAAACCGGGGAATAGCAAGAAGAGGCCCAATGGCGGGTCTGGTTCATGGAAGGTGAAATTTCTAAAGAATGAAGACAAGAAGTCTGGCCCTATTGTTCCATTCAAGGGCGTATGCAAGTATTGTGACCGTCCTGGTCACAAGATGGAAGATTGCTGGCGCAAGCTGGGCACCTGTTTACGTTGCGGGAGTAGGGATCACCGCATTCCGGAGTGTCCTGTTTTATCCGAGTAAGCGACCCCGACTAAACCTCAAGGCAGCAAGAAGCAACAGGGCAAGCTCCAGGCCCTATAGGAAGATGATGCAAGCACCACCGAGGAGGGTGGACTCGTTGAAGGTACCCTTATTGTTCATGAAAAGCCAGCTTTTGTTCTTTTCGATACCGGTGCTACTCATTCATTTGTCTCTCAAAAATTTGCGAAGACATTAGCTGTTAAGCCATTTTTGATAGATTCTTCATTAGAGATATCAATTCCTATTGGTTCTAGATCAGCGATTAAGTGTTTTTATCCTTCTAGCAAGGTTATAGTTAATGAACAGAATTTGCCGGCTGATCTGGTTTGCATGGATATGAATGACTATGATGTAATTCTAGGAGCGGATTGGTTTGCTAAGCATGAGGCCAATGTCTATTGTAGTTCCAGTTTGTGTCTTTTTCTAGACACCCGAGACTTTCTTTTATGGGGGTTAGGCACCATAAGTCTATGCCACTTATTTCGACCAGGAAAGGGTGTCAGGCATTTCTAGCCTTTGTTTATGTGACCCCTGAGAAGAAGATTGAGATTAAGGACATTCCTGTTGTCCGAGATTTTTCAGATGTTTTTCCTGAGGAATTTCCAGGACTTCCATCAGAGAGGGAAGTTATATTTTCTATTGATTTAATTCCTGCCCCTGTTTCTAAGGCTCCTTATCGTATGTCTCCTGCGGAGCTGAAGGAATTGAAGCAGCAGTTAATGGAATTACTTGAGAAGGGATTTATTCGTCCAAGTACATCCCCGTGGGGAACTCCAGTGTTATTTGTTAGGAAGAAAGATGGCTCGATGAGGTTGTGTATTAATTATCGGCAATTGAACCAGCTGACTATCAAGAATAAATATCCATTGCCGAGGATTGACGAGTTATTTGATCAGATAACAAGATCTCAATATTTCTCTAAGATTGATCTTCGATCAGGCTATCATCAGTTGCAGATTAAGGAGGAGGATATTTATAAGACAACTTTTCGAGGCAGGTATGGGCACTTTGAATTTGTCGTTATGCCTTTTGGACTAACAAACGCACCTGCAGCTTTCATGTAGTTGATGAACGATATATTCCGACCCTATCTTGATCAATGGGTCGTGGTGTTTATTGATGACATTCTGATTTATTCTAAGAGTGAGGAAGAGCATGCCGAACATCTTGGGATGGCGTTGCAGATATTGATGGATCATCAGTTAAACGTCAAGTTTAGCAAGTGTGAATTTTGGTTCCAGGAGGTGTCCTTTCTAGGGCATATCATTACGAAAGAAGGTATTTCGGTTGACCCCTCGAAGGTAGAGGCAGTGAAGAATTGGGATCGGCGTACTACTGTAACAAAAGTTAGTAGCTTCCTAGGCTTGGCAGGATATTATCGAAGGTTTATTAAGGATTTCTCCAATATTGCAGTACCCTTAATAAGATTAACCCGCAAGGAGAATAAGTTTGACTGGTCGGAGGATTATGAGAGGAGCTTCCAGACTTTGAAGGTGTGTTTAACGACTGCCCCTGTTTTAGCTTTACCATCTGAGAAGGAGGCTTCGTGGTGTACACCGATGCTTCGAGAATTGGTTTAGGTTGTGTACTGATGTAGCACGGGAAAGTGATAGCCTATTCTTCTAGGCAGTTGAGAAAGCATGAGGAGAATTATCCTGTCCATGATTTGGAACTAGCAGCAGTAGTGTTTGCCTTGAAGATATGGAGACACTACTTATATGGAGAGACATTCATAGTATTTTCAGACCATAAAAGTTTGAAGAATTTATTTTCTCAGAAAGAGCTCAATCTGAGGCTGAGAAGATGGTTAGAATATTTAAAAGATTTTGACTTCTCCATAGAATATCATCTCGGGAAGGGTAATGTGGTGGCTGATGCCTTAAGTCGCAAGCCAATGGCTAAGTTGTCAAGTCTCATGTTGTAAGAATGGAAACTGTTGGAGCAATTAGCCAGTTTGGATATTAATGTTGACAAGGACCGAGTTATGATTGCTCAGATTCAGCTTAAACCAGAATTATTGGCAGAAATCAAGTTCTTGCAAGACAATGACCCAGAATTGGAAGAAATCAAGGAGAGCTTGGATAACAGACCTGACTTCATACTCGCTGGTGACGGCAGATTGTTGTTTCAGGAAAGGACTTGTATACCTGATATGGCTAAAGTTAAAAACAAGATCCTCGAGGAAGCGCACAGATCTAGATATACTATTCATCCTGGAGGTACTAAGATGTTTAAGGATTTAAAGAGATCTTTCTGGTGGTCGAATATGAAGAGAGAAATTACGAAATTTGTGAGTAGATGCTTGGTGTGTCAGCAAGTTAAGGCTGAGCATTTCAAACTGTTGAGTAGTGGACAGCGGATCTAGTGGGGAGGGGTGAATAGATCTGCCCCTCTTTTCGCAATGCAACCCTCTATATACCTAGATAAGATAAATTGCAACGGAATATAACTAGCTTATCGAAGAACACTATGATTCGCTTGACAAGACGAGCAAGTAATATATTGATTCGAACCTAAGCATGCATCTAGAATGAAACAATCACACAAGCAAACCACAACACAAAGGATTTTAAGGTGGTTCGGACTGAATCCCCAGTCCTACGTCCACCCCTCACCAAATCCGGTGAGGCTCCACTAGTGCCACGCACTGAAACGCAAATCGGAAAGACCTCCGATTGCCTTCCTACTAACCATAGGTAGGGACGTCAACACCGCAGATCGGACAACTTCCGATTGCCTTCCTACTAACCACCAGTAGGGACGATTCTCAGTTCCTAATGTTTGTATGAAATGAAAAAGATAACAAATATGAAATCACTCAAACAAGATATAGAGTATGCTCAAAGAAAGAAGATCTTATCTGAGTTGCAGAAGCTTGAATCGGATGCTTTGAAGGTGTCTTCTTCATTGCGAGATGATCTTCCTTGAATCTCTTCTAGTTGATGAAGAAGATGATGGATATAGCTTCGATCTTCCTTTTGATCTTCTTGAGTTGATGAAGAGGATGAAGAATGCAGTTTAGATCACCTTTGAAAGTCTTGATTGCTTCTTGCTTCCTTGGAGGTTGAGATGGCTTCAGATATGGACTTGAATCCCTTGGAATGGATGAAGCTTCTTCCCGTAGTACTGATCACGGCTACAATACTTCGAACTCCTCTCCCTTGAACACACCCTTGCAGCCTCCCTTGAATCCCCTTGAAGCATTAGGGTTTCTAACCCCTCATGTGTTGGTTTTATAGACTTTGAATGGTCCTTCGACATCCCCCAGACCAGATCCACAATCCATGGGGGATTAGGTGACTTTGGGGTTAAACAAATGGGTAGAAAGACCTCTCCTCGAGCTTGAAACAAAAGTCAACAAAGGGGGCCTCGGGCTGGCGGTCGACCGGAAGGCATGGAGCGGTCGACCGGAACCTGCAAAATCTCCATCTTTTCAGTTCTGGGAGAACCGGTCGACCGGAAAGGCATGGGCGGTCGACCGAAACCTGTAAATCCTGGAGTGTTTCATTTCTGGAAGAACTGATCGACCGGACGCCTAGGGGCGGTCGACCGAAACCTGTAAAAGTTGCCAATCTTCATCTCTGGAAAAATTGGTCGACCGGCCAAGGTGTGTTGGTCGACTGGAAAGACCTATACCTATAAAAATGAAGTGTTAGCCCAAAGAAACATGTCCATAAGTCAAGATACTCATGTCCTTATCAATTCCATGTATTTTTGGGTTTGGCTTATGCATTAGATCATTTGAGCTTTCACTTTTGCCATCTCCACTCCATTCCTTGGCATATCTGTCATGAAAGAACATCAAGTAGTTTAGTCATATAAGAGTGGTAAAATATCAATGACTTATGGTGTTTAACCATTATGAAAACCAAGAATATCAAGTAACTCAAATGACCATAGGATGATGTCGAATGACCCAAGTGACCACAAGATGACTCAATTGACCACAGGGGCACAACATTCTCCCCCTTTTTGATGATGGCAACACTGTGAGTCATTATGTGGCAGTAATATCCAAAATGGTAAAAGTTATAACAAATGCAACATATGCAGCTCAAGATCCATGATAGTAATAGTATGTGAATGCAATTATGAATGCAGATACGAATGCTATGCAATTATGCAACCCCCATCACATACACATAAGAGATACACAAAGCGCACAAAGGATTCTCCCCCTTGGACTCTCCCCCGTACACAATTCACTCATCTTTCTTTGACAACTCACAAAGGCCACACAAAGGACGGACAAAGGTATTAAAGGAAAGGACTCACAACAAGACATTCATTTTCTCCCCCTTTGACAGCAGCAAAAAGGAGGGATAAGATAGAGAAGGTGACTAATGTCTAAGAGACCAGAGCTGAATGAGAGTGGAGAGCAAGCCATTATAGGCAAACCTGAAACATGCCGTGAGCAATATATATATGGTTCAAAGCTAATGAAATCTGAGATCAACAATGGAGTTCGAAAAGCAGCTACATTCAAGATGTAATAGAAATGAACCAAAGTTGCATATCATGGCAGTGTTTAACCTTCCCTTGTCTTATATATCCATATTCAATAACTACAAAGGGAATAACACAAAAACTAGTATTGAGGATAAACAATCATGACTAAAGTATGGAATATTATGAGTTCTACAAATTTGATTGTCAATATCTTTTGAATTTGAAGGCACATGACTCATATGTTACGAGCAATCGAGTCTAGTACATGTCTCCTAGCCATAAGAATACACGTTGATTAGACGCCAGTATTCCTAGGTATTTGGCAAGACTTACTGTTAAGCTTTAGAATGAACAGAGATAGTAAAGTCACGTCATGACATATCCAAACTCATTTCTTTGATGAGAAGATATATTTCTCAGTAATTATGCCATTGCTCTGCCTAGAGTCCAAATGAATTAAGACAGAGATAACATGGGCACATCATGACTTATCATTCGTCACTTGATTTGATGACGTGGCATATTTCTCCGTGCAACAATATCATTGCTATGTCAAATTAATTTTTAGGAATTCAAGCTCATCAATATGTTTAGAAATAATACTAAGCCTGAGTGTATCACCAAGATGGTCATGAATTTTGAATTTTCAGATATCAGGATAGTCATTCAAAGCACAATATGTAATCTCTAGTTAAGGTCTATTAAAATCACAAAACATAGATGATTTCAGAATAAATATTTTTGAACTTCAAGGAAATCATTAAATCTGAACCATTTTTATTGAATGGACAATCATCAGGGTATATAATAGAAAGTTCTCACACCATATGTTTGTCAGCCTCATGATCTCATATTCAGACTGTAAGCCATGGAAGCACAAGAAATTAAGAAAAGTATCAAGACTCCCCCTAAGGATATGCAATGAATGCACTCAAGGAGTTATGTGTGCAAGCAAGTGTAATGATAACTATCAAGAGGAGAATGACCTGAAACATGCAGGGGTTGACATGAATTTGGCAGACATGAGATGCATGACCCAACACGTGGTTGTACACTTATTAAATGCAACTGAATGAAGATGAAACATATGCATGAATGCTGCACAAGGACAACTCCCCCTTACTATATGGCCATATGCGACATTGACACATGGTACTTGGCGGAGGTAAAACCTCACGCATATTGAGTGCTTCTAGGCAAGCATAACTTACCTTTCCATACATCAACATTTAATATACCATGGCCATGCAAGTATGATGCTACACAAACCATGTAATGCATCATAAACATGAATTCAGCTTTATTATGCAACTACATGCAATGCGACACCATATGCAAAATGACATATTAACATATAAACAATGCATGAACACCAATATGCAAGAATACACAACTAAATTGAACAAGATCATCATTTCAATGTTTATTGGCCTGAGGTCGGTAAAGACCAAGCTCCCTTCTGAGTGTTGAAAATTTGTCATTACAAAAGGGCTTGGTGAAAATATCAGCAATTAGATTTAGAGTATCAACAAAATACAGTTCAAAATTTTCCTTACCGACCTCATCTCTAATGAAGTGATGCCTAATCTTAATATGCTTAGTCCTAGAGTATTGGACTGGATTTTTTACAAGGTTGATAGCACTAGTGTTATTACACAGAATCGGGACACAACCAAGATCCACTAGGTAGTCTTGGAGTTGGTGTTTAATCCACAACACTTGGGTGCCACAGCTCCCCGTAGCAACATATTCTGCCTCTGCGGTTGAGAGGGCAACCGAGTGTTATTTCTTGGAGGCCCAAGAAACTAAACACCTGCCCAGAAACTGGCAGTAGCCACTAGTACTTTTGCGATCCAGCTTGCATCCAGCATAGTCCGCATCAGAATAAGATATAAGAGATAAATCACATGATGACGGATACCACAATCCCAAATCTTGAGTGCAGACAAGATATCTAAGGATACGTTTGACGGTAGTCAAGTGGGATTCTCTAGGACTAGCTTGAAATCTAGCACAAAGGCATACACTAAACTGGATATCTGGTTGGGATGCAGTCAAGTAAAGCAAAGAGCCGATCATACTTCTATAGATCTTTGCATCCACTAATTTACCATTTTCATCCGAATCCAGTGATGTTGTGGTGCTCATAGGAGTTGTAATGATTTTGCTGTTCGTCATGTCAAATCTTTTCAGTAGCTCCTTGATGTATTTGGATTGACTTATGAAGCAACCATCTTGTCCTTGGTTGACCTGCAAACCGAGAAAGAATTAGAGTTCTTCAATTAGGCTCATCTCAAATTCGCTAGTCATGAGGTTAGCAAATTTCTCACACATTTCAGATTTAGTAGAACCAAACACAATATCATTAACATAAATTTGAACAATCAAGATGTTCTTACCTTACTTCTTGGTGAAAAGTGTTTGATCTACCTTACCTCGTGTGTACCCTTTTTCAATGAGGAATGCACTTAGTCTCTCATACCAAGCTCTTGGTGCTTGCTTAAGTCCATAAAGCGCCCTGTCTAGCTTGTATACAAAATCTGCATGGTTAGAATTCTCAAAGCCAGGGGGCTGCTCAACATAGACTTCTTCTTTGATCAAGCCATTCAAGAAGGCACTTTTTACATCCATTTGGTACAACTTTATTCTAAGGGAGCATGCAAAGGCAAGTAAAATTCTGATGGCTTCGAGTCTAGCAACTGGGGCGTAAGATTCATCAAAGTCTACCCCAAACTCTTGATTGTACCCTTGAGCCACCAATCTAGCCTTGTTTCTTATTATCTTGCCATCCTTGCTTAGTTTGTTCCTAAAAATCCATTTAGTGCCTATGACAGATTGTGATGATGGTCTAGGAACAAGATGCCAAACTTTATTCCTTCCAAACTGGTTTAACTCGTCTTGTATTGAATTTATCCAGTTTTCATCTTTTAATGCTTCATCAATGTTTTTGGGTTCAAGCTGAGAGATAAGAGCAAGTTGATCTAGTTCTTCCACAATTTTAAAATGTGACCTTGTTCTAGGTGGGTCATTCAAGCTACCAATGACATTTTCTATAGGATGATCTTTAAGAATTCTAATGTTTGTAGAATCATTACCTTCTCCTGAAGCTTGATTTCTAGCATTGCTTGATTCAGCTAGGTCACCATCTTCTTTTATTTCATCTTGTGGAGACTCACTCTTTTCCGTCATGCTTAGGAATTCCCCATCTTCATCGTTTTTCCTGCAAGAGTTATCACTGTTAGAATCATCATGATATTCATCAAACGAAACATGGGGTGATTCTTCCACAGTTTGACTCTTAATGTTATAAATTCTATAAGCCCTAGATCTATCAGAATATCCAAGGAATATACCTTCATCGCTCTTGGGCTCGAATTTATCTAAATCTCTTTTGTCATTATTGTGGATGAAGCATTTAGATCCAAACACTTTCATATGTGAGAGAGAGGGCTTTTTATCTTTCAGCAACTCATAAGGAGTCTTTTTGGTGTGTGGCCTTACCATAGAGTGGTTGATAATGTAACATGCTGAGTTTACCACTTCAGCCCAAAACCTCCTTGGAAGTTGCCGTTCAGCAAGCATGGTTCTTGCCATCTCTACAAGTGTTCGGTTTCTCCTTTCAACTATACCATTTTGCTCCGGCATTCTTGGTGAAGAAAATCGGTGTGAAATTCCCTCAGCCCTACAAAGATTATAGAAGTCAGCATTTTCAAATTCACCACCATTATCAGATGGAATCTTGGAAATTTTAAACTCACCGTCCTGCTTTATCTTCATGTAGAGTGCTTGAAACTCATCAAAGGCATCATTTTTGTGTGTGAGAAAGAAAACCCATGTGAACCTAGAAAAATCATCCACCAAGACATATCCATATTTTCTAACACTTAAGCTAGCAGTTCAGCTCGAGTGGTTTGGATGATGTATTTTCAGATCTTCCCTTGAAAGATTTTCTTGTTTGTTTACCTAGGGCACATGCATCACACAACTTGTTTTCTTGTTTAAATGATAATTCAGGCAACCCTTTCACCATTGAATGCTTTAACAATTTATGTAAGATATTTTAGCTAGCATGTCCTAGTCTATGATGCCATAACCATGCAATTTCAGATTTTGGTGCAGCAAGACAAAGGTTTGAATAAGCATGATCATCTAAGTCAATCATGTAAACATTGTTGACTCTCTTACCAGAAAATTTTACCTTATCAGATTTTGGTTCAAAAATTTTACATTCATGAGAATCAAACAACACTTTGTGACCTTTATCACACAATTGACTTACGTTGAGCAAGTTATATTTCAATCCTTCAACTAACAACACATTTCTAATGGAGTTGGACAGATTCTTACCTACATTACCTGTTCTAATGATTTTTCCTTTGTTGTTCCCTCTAAATGTGACGTGTCCTCCTTCCTTTTCCTCCAAGAGATAAATTTTTTTTTTGTCTCCAATCATGTATCTTGAACAGCCGCTATCAAGATACCACCTGTTATGCATGGCTGCAAGACATTCCTGCACAAGCAATTAAGCAATGGTGTTTGGAACCCAACCAAATTTGGGTCCCATCAAACTTTTCAAATTTTCAAAACATGAAACCATTTCTTTTGGAATCCAAACCTTCTTAACATTCATGTTTTGTTTGCTTAGAGCAGGGATTTGATTTTTCTTTTCAATTTTGACATTCATTTTCTGTTTGGAGGCTCTTGGTTGGAGTTTGTGGAAGTTTGATGAATTTTGCTTCTTAAGCCATTGAGGTGGTTGGTTGGTTTTGGGTTGAAAATGATTATTTTGCCACCTATGGTATTGATGCACACAGAAGTCACAATTGCTCCAAGAATATGATGGTGTTGGCCTATATGAATGTGCAATCCAGTTTTGGTGATATCTAGAAGGTTGAGCAGGTGATGGCCAAGGACGTGTTGACCTATGCTTCGGGGAAGGTTGACTTTTCTTAGACTTTTGAGCAAACTTTTTGAGAATTTCAGTTACTGCCTCTTCAATCTTTTCTTTTCCTTTGGATGTTGTTTTTGAGGTTGAAGCATCAGACGAGGAAACAAATGTGACTGTTTTTAGCCCAATTGGCCTTTTGTTTGTTGGATCAAAACCCAACCCATCTTTGTTGTGGTTCATTCTAGTTCCTAGCAATGTATCTAGGTTTTCTTTTTCATCCACAAATTTTTTTCAAAGATTGTTGTTTATCCTTCAACTCTTTTTGTAAGTTTTCAATGTTTTGCAGGAGTTGAATGTTGACTTGTTTGATAGCTTCATACTTTTCATTGCTCAATTTGCTATCCTTTTCATAGGTTTACATTTTTAGCTTCATGCTATCAATCTCATTTCTCAAATCTTCATTTTCAATTTCCAGGTCAGCCATTTCTTTTCTTCCTTCCTCCAAGTTCTCAATCATTTTCTTAAGATCTTCAATTTCAGTTTCAAGTAGAGCATTCTTATCATTCATATCATGATCATGCACAAATGAGTTAATTTTCTTTTTCAATGATTTATTCTCTTTTTTGTACATTTCATATTTTTCCATGAGTTGTATATATGCTTCCTCCCAATCATCAGTTGTATAATCTTCAAATGGAGAGTTTACCTCAGTTTCTTCATCACCTCTGACCATAAGACAAAGATCTTCTTTTTCCTTGTCCGAGGAGCTAGTTCCACCATCACTTTCTTCCTCGTCACTCCAGGTGGACACCATGGCCTTGTTCTTCTTCTTGCCCTTCCATTTGTCGGCTTTTCTGAATCTGTCGGGACAATCATTCTTGAAATGTCCTGGTTTATTGCAAGAATAGTAAATGATTTTATCAGATTTCTTAGAGTTTTCAGAATTAGATTTGAAATCATTTCTTACCTTTGACCTTCCTCTCATGAAGCTCTTACCTTCCTTTCTCATGAATTTTCTGAACTTATGTATGAGCATGGCTACGTCATCCTCATCTCGCTCACTTGCCGAATCCTCACCTTCATCAGAAGAGCCTTGACCGCTGGGTCCTGCTTTAAGAGCTAGGGCCTTTTTCTTAGGCACCTCAGCCTCTTTGTTCTTAAGGTTGATCTCATAGGTCATTAATGACCCAATGAGTTCATCTACCTTGGTAGTTGTGAGATCTCTCGATTCTTCAACCACGGTAGCCTTTGTGTGCCATGCGGGAGTCAATGATATGAGAATCTTTCTCACAATTTTCTGTTCTGAGTATTTCTTTCCCAAATCAGTTAGACTATTAGTAAGCACAGTTAACCGAGCATACATATTCTGAATTGACTCATCAGGCTTCATGCGGAACATTTCATATTCAGAAACTAAAATGTTAGCTTTTGTTTCTCGTACCTGAGAGGTTCCTTCGTAGATTACCTCTAACTTATCCCACATTAGTTTTGCAGATGCACATGTAGCCACTCTTGAGAATTCAACTGGATGGAGTGAGCATTGCATGATGTGTTTAGCACTCCAATTGACAGTGAATTGTCTTATTTGTTCTTTGGTCCACAAGTCCTCATTATCCGTAATCTCATATGGACCTTTGCTGATCACTCGCCAAAGTTCATAGTCTTGAGCGCGAATGAACACCTGCATGCGATGTTTCCAATAAGGATAATTAGTTCCAGTAGAGTAAGGAGGTCTATTAACAGAATGTCCTTCAGGTAAGAAACCTTTGGACGCTAATCCACCATTTCCCTCAAGGTCGTTGGACCCCATAATGAGAGATTAGGCTCTGATACCACTTGTTGAGTAGTGGACAACGGATCTAGAGGGGAGGGGTGAATAGATCTGTCCCTCTTTTCGCAATGCAACCCTCTATATAGCTAGATAAGATAAATTGCAGCGGAATATAACTAGCTTATCGAAGAACACTATGATTCGCTTGACAAGATGAGCAAGTAATATATTGATTCGAACCTAAGCATGCATCTAGAATGAAACAATCACACAAGCAAACCACAACACAAAGGATTTTAGGGTGGTTCGGACTGAATCCCCAGTCCTACGTCCACCCCTCACCAAATCCGGTGAGGCTCCACTAGTGCCACGCACTGAACCGCAAATCGGAAAGACCTCCGATTGCCTTTTTACTTACCACAGGTAGGACGTCAACACCGCAGATCGGACAACTTCCGATTGCCTTCCTACTAACCACCAGTAGGGATGATTCTCAGTTCCAAATATTTGTATGAAATGAAAAAGATAACAAATATGAAATCACTCAAATAAGATATAGAGTATACTCAAAGAAAGAAGATCTTGTCTGAGTTGCAGAAGCTTGAATTGGATGCTTTGAAGGTGTCTTCTTCCTTGCGAGATGATCTTCCTTGAATCTCTTCTAGTTGATGAAGAAGACGATGGATGTAGCTTCGATCTTCCTTTTGATCTTCTTGAGTTGATGAAGAGGATGAAGAATGCAGTTTAGATCACCTTTGAAAGTCTTGATTGCTTCTTGCTTCCTTGGAGGTTGAGATGGCTTCAGATATGGACTTGAATCCCTTCGAATGGATGAAGCTTCTTCCCGTAGTAATGTTCACGGCTACAGTACTTCGAACTCCTCTCCCTTGAACACACCCTTGCAGCCTCCCTTGAATCCCCTTGAAGCATTAGGGTTTCTAACCCCTCATGTGTTGGTTTTATAGACTTTGAATGGTCCTTGGACATCCCCCAGACCAGATCCACAATCCATGGGGGATTGGGTGACTTTGGGGTTAAACAAATGGGTAGAAAGACCTCTCCTCGAGCTTGAAACAAAAGTCAACAAGGGGGCCTCGGGGCTGGCGGTCGACCGGAAGGCATGGGGCGGTCGACCAGAACCTGCAAAATCTCCATCTTTTCGGTTCTGGGAGAATCGGTCGACCAGAATGGTAGGGGCGGTCGATCAAAACCTGTAAATCCTGGAGTGTTTCGTTCTTGGAAGAACCGGTCGACCGGACGCCAAGGGGCGGTCGACCGAAACCTGTAAAAGTTGCCAATCTTCATCTCTGGAAAAACTGGTCGGTCGGCCAAGGTGTGTTGGTCGACCGGAAAGACCTATACCTGCAAAAATGAAGTGTTAGCCCACAGAAACATGTCCATAAGTCAAGATACTCATGTCCTTATCAATTCCATGTAATTTTGTGTTTGGTTTATGCATTAGATCATTTGAGCTTTCACTTTTGCCATCTCCACTCCATTCCTTGGCATATCTGTCATGAAAGAATATCAAGTAGTTTAGTCATATAAGAGTGGTAAAACATCAATGACTTATAGTGTTTAACCATTATCAAAACCAACAATATCAAGTAACTCAAATGACCATAGGATGATGTCGAATGACCCAAGTGACCACAAGATGACTCAATTGACCACAGGGGCACAACACAGACCTGCAGGGAAGTTGAAACCACTAGACATACCACAACGGAAGTGGGAGAGTATTGGCATGGATTTCATTATAGGTCTACCTAGGACTCGTAGTGGACTTGATGCAATTTGTGTTGTTATTGACAGATTGACAAAGTCTACTCATTTCTTATCTATTAAATCTAAGTGGACTGTTGATGTTTTAGAAGCCTTGTATATGAAGGAAGTTGTGCGACTCCATGGTATTCCGGTCAGTATTGTGTCCGACAAAGACCCCCGATTCTCCTCGCACTTTTGGAAGAGATTGCAAGAATCTTTGGGAACCTGTTTGAATTTTAGTACTGCGTTTCATCCACAAACAGACGGACAGACGGAAAGAACCAACCAGATAGTGGAAGATATGTTGAGAGCCCGCATGATTGATTTTGGAGGCAGTTGGAGTGATCACCTGGCCTTGATTGAATTTGCTTACAACAACAGTTATCAGTCCAGTATTAAGATGGCTCCATTTGAAGCTTTATATGGAAGAAGTTGTTGATCCCCATTATGTTGGAACGAGGTAGGCGAGAAGTAGTGGCTGGGACCAGATCTGATTTCTGAATCATTAAAGAATATTCGTATTATCAGAGACCGATTGCAAGTAGCACAATCAAGACAGAAGAGTTATGCAGACAACAGAAGGAGGGACTTAGAATTTTAGGTTGGTGAACCTGTTTCTAAAGGTTTCTCCCATAAAAGGAATCCGAAGATTTGGCATTCGAGGCAAGCTGAGTCCAAGGTATGTTGGTCCATTCGAGATTCTGGAAAGAGTGGGGGAGGTTGCGTATCGTCTGGCACTACCACCTCAGTTATATGGAGTACATAATGTCTTCCATGTGTCGATGTTGAGAAAATATGTGTATGATCCCACCCATGTCATTCAGCATGCGGATCTGGAGTTAAGACCTGACTTATGAAGAGAGACCTGTTAAGATTCTGGATCGTAAGCAGCAGCAGCTCAAGAATCATTCTATACCTCTGGTTAAAGTGCAATGGAGTCGGCGTGGAACCGAAGAAGCTACTTGGGAGTCAGAAGATGCTATGCGAAAGTAGTATCCCGGTTTATTCTAGGTGAGTTTCCACTCCCCATCATGATAAGTGCAGTGACTTTGGAGGACCAAATTCTTTGAAGTGGGGGAGGGTGTAATACCCCGATTTATTAAATAATAAAAATTATGTGAAAGTTAATAAGAAATTCCTTAAGAAATAGGATAAGTGAAAATTTGACCATTTTTATAAAAATATAGAAAAATTAGAATCTTGTAGAGGATAAAACGTTTAACAATAGTGTCTTCTATGACCGGCCCAAATCAAATTCGTAAACAAGATGAATTGACGGATTAAGGCCCAAATCACACTTAAACCTAATTGGACCTAAAAACGTGAAATTGGAGCCCATTACCCAATCATTTAGGCTGAGATCAGATCCAAATGAAAGGCTAGGATGAGAGGATCGTTTCCCCTCTTAGTTTTCCCCGAAACCCTAACCTTAGAGAGCGAATTTTGGATTAGAAGGCGGCGGCTAACCCTATCCGCACGGTTCGCGCACGTCCAACTTGATTGCACTCTATCTCCATGAATAGAAGACTCTAGACCTTGTGTGCCCTATATAAATGACCCTTAGGAACCCTATTTTAATGTGGGTGTGGTGGCGGCTGACGAGAACTCAGGTGGGGGGAGCATTCCGGCAATCACCGGCAGGATGTCCTTAGCGCGTCGTCATCCCCTCTTCTTCTTTGTTCCTTCGTTTAAGGTAGGTTATAACGAGCCAAACATTAAGTACCTTATATGGTTAGAACCAGCATCGAGTACTCTCTCTTTTAAATGTAAAAGCCCTAAAAGTTGTTTAGTATCCTGTTAGAATTTTAGCGTTTAGTGGAAGCATGTTACATCTAGGGTTATACCTGTTCTATCTCGTTTTAAGTAGGGATTACAGGCACAAATCTTAAATTGTTTATGTTAACTTGTAAAGTTTTTCGTGCTCTTTCTTTTAAGTCCAAAAGCCCTAATTTTCATGCTTTGTACTGTCCGTATTAAATCGTTGATGCTAACCCTAGCCATCCCCGCCGACGATGGGCAAGGCGAAGGGGTGGCGGATCGATCGGGTTTGCGCGACCTCGCGATAGACCGCCCATCCAAGGCGGGCGGCTAGTTCCTAACCGTTCATGTATTGTGGTTTGAGTCTGTTCTCGTAGTTTGTGTGGCATAACCTTAACCGCCATGTCGTTAAGCGGCATGTTCTAGACCGTGTATGTTTTCCCCTGTGGCACATTACAGACCGCTCAACCCTAGCAGGCCTTAGGGATGAACGGCCTGTCATGCAACCGCCGAGGTTCATGAGCGACTCCGACAGAACCGCCCAACCCTTCAGAGTGGGTTTGGCATGATTTTTCTTAATAGATTGATGGATAATTTGAGAAGCTAGCAACCACATGATAATTGGAACATATTGAAGTAGATAAATATCAAGTTTTACTAATTTCTTTCACTTGATCTTGTTTCATCATGGCCTTAGTTATTTCATTATGTAAATTCAAACATGACATCTTAAATGCTATTAGGATTGTTTGACAGTTGTTCTACTCCGGTAGGATTGACTGACCATCTTACTGGTTTCCGCGGTTTTATTAGCTCAATTCCTTGTAATGTTGGGACTCTCCGCCGGATATTCCTTCCGTCGGACTAGGACCTTCATTACGGGACCTCCGTAAGCCCCCGCGAGCCTGGGATTCCCACTAGGACGCCGGGCAGGTTGTACCATCAAGACATGAACATGTGTACGTGATTGAATCACTTGGATTATCGTATTGTGAGTCATAGCACAACTTGGACCCCCTAAGAATTACGCGGCCCGAAGAGGACCGTTTATCTCATTGGGCGGCCCATAATGAACCGTGCATTCTTGGCCAAGTGCCATTTATATTGGTCATTTAACCTTGATCTATCTTCGACCAAATCATGTTTGGATCGACCCAATAATCCCTAGGTTGACCATTGGTGAGTGGGTTGGAGCCTGGTTCAGTTCTGCCCCACTTATGTTAGCCCGGAGCCCATTTGGGTTGAGTTCTAGTTGATTAAATTGAATGGACCGATTAGAACCGCCCATGTTATAGAGTGAATCTTATTGGACAGTCCGTCTTTTGAGCGGCCCTGTAAGGACCGTTTATCTTGTTAGTGGGCTTCCAACTCTACTAGTCTTGAGTGGCCCATTATCAACCATCCAATCCTTTGAACGGCCCTACATGGACTGTGTATCCTTGACTTTAGTGTGGCTGATCCTAAGCCCCTTTCTATTCTGAACGGTCCAGTTTAGACTGTGTAATGCTCGAGCGGCCCCGTTCTGACCGCTTATCATCCAGTTGTGATTTCCGTGATTATTCGTGTGTGAATCCAAGGACCTGATTGGTTCTTGATAACTTGAACTTTCTGGTCAAAGTATCTCTTCAACTTACCCTTGGAATCCTCCGAGGTGAGGTATACCTTGACATTATTGGCCATTAACTTGATTAATGTCTAGACATAACTCAGGATCTTGGATCCAACAAATCAATACCAACGCATCATAAGGGCCCGGTCTGGTCTTAGGAGGAGCGCCTGAAAAGTACTTGTGCCCGGGAGAGTTTGAATGACATGGTGAGACATTGCACCGAGTGCATGACTAGCGTGATGTCTATGACAATAATCTAATACTTGAATTTCTGTTGACTTGGTTAGTTCTTGCTTGATTGTCCAATTTCCAGTTATATCATGTTCTTGCCTTCCTTTCATTATTTTATTACATAGTCATTTTCTTTCGTTCTTTATTTACGCGCTCAAACATGCAATTAATTGGTTAATTACTTAAACTTGCCTATTATTACCTACTGAGCGTTCGCTCACCTAGTTGTTTCCCCCTTTTTCAGGTAGCTCAGGTGGGGACTCACAGACTGAAGGGGACGGGCAAGAGTGACGATCATGGAGCGAACCAGTTAGAAGCTTGTGAAGCTAGTCCTAGTTGTGATGTCTATTTGTGTCTTAGAATGTTTTGGAAGAGTTGTAAAATTTGAGTTCCGTAAATGTAATAGTGTTAAGTGGATGTTGTCGAAGGATATGTTAAGTGAGATTATTGTGGTTTGGCACATGGATTAATTGTATGTTATTTAATGAATGGAGTTGTTTCTATTTATGGTGACGTATGATCTTTTTGCTTTAGCACATCATGTCTATTATTATTACTTGTTTCTACTGCCAGTCTTGATATTCCACGTTGGGGCGTGACAGTTTGGTGGTATCAGAGCCTAGGTTTTCTAATATTCCTAGGTTATATAAGTTCTAGGATTCTAAGTGTTGGTCGTAGAACCTATACCCTTGTTATGAGTTAAAGGACCAAGCCTAGTGAGAATTTGGGTAGAGACTTGGGTTGAGTTAATAATCAACTCTAAACTCTTTTTCCTAAAGGAACTTAAGATAAATAATTTTCGTGTAGGATGTTCCGATGGCAGCTGAGCGTGCGCAGTGGCGGGACATGCAACGAACTGTCCAAGGACTTACGCGGGCTTTGCAACAAGTGGCCCAAGTTCTAGAAGATACCCTGGAGATGACGGAGAAAATCCATAGGAAGAATGTCAAGAAGGAGAAATCTACTGGTTCCGGGAGTGCTAAACCCGGGAATAGCAAGAAGTGGCCTAATGGCGGGTCTGGTTCATGGAAGGGAAAATTTCCAAAGAATGAAGACAAGAAGCCTGGCCCTATTGTTCGTTTCAAGGGTGTATGCAAGTATTGTGACCGTCCTGGTCACAAGATGGAAGAATGTTGGCGTAAGCTGGGCGCCTGTTTACGTTGCGGGAGTAGGGATCACCGCATTCTGGAGTGTCCTCTTTTATTCGAGCAAGCTACCCCGACGAAACCTCGAGGCAGGAAGAAGCAGTAAGGCAAGCTTCAGGCCCTATAGGAAGATCATGCAGGCACCACCGAGGAGGGTGGACTCGTTGAAGGTACCCTTATTGTTCATGGAAAGCCAACTTTTATTCTTTTCGATACTAGTGCTACTCATTCATTTGTCTCTTGGAAATTTTCTAAGACATTAGCTGTGAAGCCGGTTTTGATGGATTCCCCATTAGAGATATCAACTCCTATTGGTTCTAGATCATCGATTAAGTGTTTTTATCCTTCTAGCAAGGTTATAGTTAATGAACAGAATTTGTCGGCTGATCTGGTTTGCATGGATATGAATGACTATGATGTTATTCTAGGAGCGGATTGGTTGGCTAAGCATGAGGCCAATGTCCATTGTAGTTCCAGTTTTGTGTTTTTTTCTAGACACCCGAGACTTTCTTTTATGGGGGTTAGGCACCATAAGTATGTGCCACTTATTTCGACCAGGAAAGGGTGTCAGGCATTTCTAGCCTTTGTTTATGTGACCCCTGAGAAGAAGATTGAGATTAAGGACATTCCTGTTATCCGAGATTTTTCGGATGTTTTTCCTGAGGAATTGCAAAGACTTCCACCGGAGAGGGAAGTTGTATTTTCTATTGATTTAATTCCTGGCGCGACCCCTGTTTCTAAGGCTCCTTATCGTATGTCTCCTGCGGAGCTGAAGGAATTGAAGCAACAGTTAATGGAATTACTTGAGAAGATATTTATTCGTTCAAGTACATCCCCGTGGGGAACTCCAGTGTTATTTGTTAGGAAGAAAGATGGCTCGATGAGGTTGTGTATTGATTATCGACAATTGAACCAGCTGACTATCAAGAATAAATATCCATTGCCGAGGATTGACGAGTTATTCGATGAGATAACAGGAGCTCAGTATTTCTCTAAGATTGATCTTCGATCAGGCTATCATCAGTTGTGGATTAAGGAGGAGGATATTTATAAGATAGCTTTTCGAGGCAGGTATGGGCACTTTGAATTTGTCGTTATGCCTTTTGGACTAACAAACGCACCTGCAGCTTTCATGTAGTTGATGAACGATATATTCCGGCCGTATCTTGATCAATGGGTCGTGGTGTTTATTGATGACATTCTGATTTATTCTAAGAGTGAGGAAGAGCATGCCGAACATCTTGGGATGGCGTTGCAGATATTGAGGGATCATCAGTTATACGCGAAGTTTAGAAAGTGTGAATTTTGGTTCCAGGAGGTGTCCTTTCTAGGGCATATCATTACGAAAGAAGGAATTTCGGTTGACCCCTCGAAGGTAGAGGCAGTGAAGAATTGAGATCGGCCTACTAGTGTAACAGAAGTTAGAAGCTTCCTAGGCTTGGCAGGATATTATCGAAGGTTTATTAAGGATTTCCCCAAGATTGCGGTACCCTTAACAAGATTAACCCGCAAGGAGATTAAGTTTGACTGGTCGGAGGATTGTGAGAGGAGCTTCTAGACTTTGAAGGAGTGTTTAACGACTGCCCCTGTTTTAGTTTTACCATCTGGAGAAGGAGGCTTCGTGGTGTACACAGATGCATCGGGAATTGGTTTAGGTTGTGTGCTGATGCAGCATGGGAAAGTGATAGCCTATTCTTCTAGGCAGTTGAGAAAGCATGAGGAGAATTATCCTATCCAAGATTTGGAACTAACAGCAGTAGTGTTTGCCTTGAAGATATGGAGATACTACTTATATGGAGAGACATTCACAGTATTTTTTGACCATAAAAGTTTGAAGTATTTATTTTCTCAGAAAGTGCTCAATATGAGGCAGAGAAGATGGTTAGAATATTTAAAGGATTTTGACTTCTCCATAGAATATCATCCCGGGAAGGGTAATGTGGTGGCTGATGCCTTAAGTCGCAAGCCAATGGCTAAGTTGTCAAGTCTCATGTTGCAAGAATTGAAACTGTTGGAGCAATTAGCCAGTTTGGATATTAATTTTGACAAGGACCGAGTTATGATTGCTCAGATTCAGGTTAAACCAGAATTATTGGTAGAAATCAAGTCCTTGCAAGACAATGACCCAGAATTGGTAGAAATCAAGGAGAGCTTGGATAACAGACTTGACTTCATGCTCGCTGGTGACGGCAGATTGTTGTTTCAGGGAAGGACTTGTATACCTGATATGGCTAAAGTTAAGAACAAGATCCTCGAAGAAGTGCACAGATCCAGATATACTATTCATCCTGGAGGTACTAAGATGTTTAAGGATTTAAATAGATCTTTTTGGTGACCGAATATGAAGAGAGAAATTACGGAATTTGTGAGTAGATGCTTGGTGTTCAGCAAGTTAAGGCTGAGCATTTCAGACCTGCAGGGAAGTTGAAACCACTGGACATACCTCAATGGAAGTGGGAGAGTATTGTCATGGATTTCATTATGGGTCTACCTAGGACTCTTAGTGGACTTGATGCAATTTGGGTTGTTATTGACAGATTGACAAAGTCTGCTCATTTCTTATCTATTAAATCTAAGTGGACTGTTGATGTTTTAGCAGCCTTCTATATGAAGGAAGTTGTGCGACTCCATGGTATTCCGTCCAGTATTGTGTCCGACAGAGACCCCAAATTCACCTCGCACTTTTGGAAGGGATTGCAAGAATCATTGGGAACCCGTCTGAATTTCAGTACTGCGTTTCATCCATAAACAGACGGACAGACGGAAAGAACCAACCAGATAGTGGGAGATATGTTGAGAGCCCGCATGATTGATTTTGGAGGCAGTTGGAGTGATCACCTGGCCTTGATTGAATTTGCTTATAACAACAGTTATCAGTCCAGTATTCAGATGGCTCCATTTGAAGCTTTATATGGAAGAAGTTGTCGATCCCCTTTATGTTGGAACGAGGTAGGCGAGAAGCAGTGGCTGGGACCATATCTGATTTCTGAATCATCAAAGAATATTCGTATTATCAGAGACCGATTGTAAGTAGCACAATCAAGACAGAAGAGTTATGCAGACAACAGAAGGAGGGACTTAGAATTTCAGGTTGATGAACATGTGTTTCTAAAGGTTTTTCCCATAAAAGGAATCCGAAGATTTGGCATTCGAGGCAAGCTGAGTCCAAGGTATGTTAGTCCATTCGAGATTCTAGAAAGAGTGGGGGAGGTTGCGTATCATCTGGCACTACCATCTCAGTTATCTGGAGTACATAATGTCTTCCATGTGCCGATGTTGAGAAAATATGTGTATGACCCCACCCATGTCATTCAGCATGCGGATCTGGAGTTAAGACCTGACTTATGAAGAGAGACCTGTTAAGATTCTGGATCGTAAGCAGCAACAGCTCAAGAATCATTCTATACCTCTGGTTAAAGTGCAATGGAGTCGGCGTGGAACGGAAGAAGCTACTTGGGAGTCAGAAGATGCTATGCGAAAGTAGTATCCCAGTTTGTTCTAGGTGAGTTTCCACTCCCCATCGTGATAAGTGCAGTGAATTTGGAGGACAAAATTCTTTGAAGTGGGGGAGGGTGTAACACCCCGATTTATTAAATAATAAAAATTGTGTGAAAGTTAATAAGAAATTCCTTAAGAAATAGGATAAGTGAAAATTTGACCATTTTTATAAAAATCTAGAAAAATTAGAATATTGTAGAAGATAAAACGTTTAACAATAGTGTCTTCTATGACCGGCCCAAATAAAAATCGTAAATAAGACGAATTGACTAATTAAGGCCCAAATCACACTTAAACCTAATTTGACCTTAAAACGTGAAATTGGAGCCCATTACCCAATCATTTAGGCTGAGATTGGATCCAAATGAAAGGCTAGGATGAGAGGATCGTTTCTCTTCTTAGTTTTCCCCGAAACCCTAACCCTAGAAAGCAAATTTTGGATTAGAAGGCGGCGGCTAACCCTATCCACGCAGTTCACGCACGTCCAACTTGATTGGACTCTATCTCCGCGAATAGAAGACTCTAGACCTTGTGTGACCTTTATAAATGACCCTTAGGAACCCTATTTTTGTTTGGGTGCGGTGGCGGCCGACGAGAACTCAGGTGGAGGGAGCATTCCGGCGATCACCGGCAGGGTGTCCTTAGCGCATCGTCATCCCCTCTTCTTCCTTGTTCCTTCGTTTAAGGTAGGTTATAATGAGCCAAACCTTAAGTGCCATATATAGTTAGAACCAACATCGAGTACTCTCTCTTTTAAATGTAAAAGCCCTAAAAGTTGTTTAGTATCCTGTTAGAATTTTAGCGTTTAGTGGAAGCATGTTACATCTAGGGTTATACTTGTTCTATCTCGTTTTAAGTAGGAATTACAGGCACAAATCTTAAATTGTTTATGTTATCTTGTAGAGTTTGTCGTGCTCTTTCTTTTAAGTCCAAAAGCCCTAATTTTCATGCTTTGTACTATCCGTATTAAATCGTTGATGCTAACCCTAGCCATCCCCGCCGGCGACGGCAAGGCGAAGGGGTGGCAGATCGATCGGGTTTGCGCGGCCTCACGATAGAGCGCCCATCCAAGGCGGGCAGCTAGTTCCTGACCATTCATGTATTGCGTTTTGAGTCTGTTCTCATAGTTTGCGCGGCATAACCTTAATCGCACTGTCGTTAAGAGGCCTGTTCCAGACCGTGCATGTTTTCCCTAGCGGCACATTACAGATCGCTCAACCCTAGCCGGCCTTAGGGATGAACGGCCTGTCATGCGACCGCCGAGGTTCATGAGCGGCTCCGACAGAACCGCCCAACCCTTCGGAGTGGGTTTGGCATGATTTTTCTTAATAGATTGATGGATAATTTGAGAAGCTAGCAACCACATGATAATTGGAACATATTGAAGTAGATAAATCTTGAATTTTACTAATTTCTTTCACTTGATCTTGTTTCATCATGGCCTTAGTTATTTCATTTTGTAAATTCAAACATGACATCTTAAATGCTATTAGGATTGTTTGACAGTCGTTCTACTCCAGTAGGATTGACTGACCGTCATACTAGTTTCCGCAGTTTTATTAGCTCAATTCCTTGTAATGTTGGGACTCTCCGCCGGATATACCTTCCGTCGGACTAGGACCTTCATTACGGGACCTCCGTAAGCCCCCGCGAGCCTGGGATTCCCACTAGGACGTTGGGCAGGTTGTACAATCAAGACCTGAACCTGTGTATGCGATTGAATCGCTTGGATTATCGTATTGTGAGTCACGGCTCGACTTGGACCCCCTGAGAATTACGCGGCCCGAAGGGGACCGTTTATCTCATTGGGCGGCCCATAATGAACCATGCATTCTTGGCCAAGTGCCATTTATATTGGTCGTTTAACCTTGATCTATCTTCGACTAAATCATGTTTGGATCGACCCAATAAGCCCTAGGTTGACCAGTGGTGAGTGGGCTGGACCCTGGTTCAGTTCTGCCCCACTTATGGCTGCCCGGAGCCCATTTGGGTAGAGTTCTAGTTGATTAAATTGAACGGACCGATTAGAACCGCCCATGTTATAAAGCGGATCTTATTGGACCGTTCGTCTTTTGAGCGGCCCTGTAAGGACCGTTTATCTTGTTCATGGGCTTCCAGCTCTACTAGTCTTGAGCGGCCCATTATCAACCGTCCAATCCATTGAACGGCCCTACATGGACCGTGTATCCTTGACTTCGGTGTGGCTGATCCTAAGCCCCTTTCTATTCTTAATGGTCTAGTTTAGACCGTGTAATGCTCGAGCGGCCCCATTCTGACCGCTTATCATACAGTAGTGATTTCCGTGATTATTCGTGTGTGAATCCAAGGACCTGATTGGTTCTTGATAACTTGAACTTTCTGGTCAAAGTATCTCTTCAACTTATCCTTGGAATCCTCTGAGGTGAGGTATACCTTGACATTATTGGCCATTAACTTGATTAATGTCTAGACATAACTTGGGATCTTGGATCCAACAAATCAATGCCAACGCATCATAAGGGCCCAGTGTGGTCCTGGGAGGAGCGCCTAAAAAGTACTTGTGCCCCGGGGAGTTTGAATGACATGGTGAGACATTGCACCGAGTGCATGACTAGCGTGATGTCTATGACAATAATCTAATACTTGAATTTCTCTTGACTTGGTTAGTTCTTACTTGATTGGCCAATTTCCAGTTATATCACGTTCTTGCCTTCCTTTCATTATTTTGTTACGTAGTCATTTTCTTTCATTCTTTATTTACGCGCTCAAACATGCAATTAATTGGTTAATTACTTAAACTTACCTGTTATTACCTACTGAGCATTCGCTCACCTAGTTGTTTCCCCCTTTTTCAGGTAGCTCAGGTGGGGACTCACAGACTGAAGGGGATGGGCAAGAGTGAGCGAACTAGTTAGAAGCCTGTGAAGCTAGTCCTAGTTGTGAAGTCTATTTGTGTCTTAGAATGTTTTGGAAGAGTTGTAAAATTTGAGTTCCATAAATATAATAGTGTTAAGTGGATGTTATCGAAGGATATGTTAAGTGAGATTATTGTGGTTTGGAACATGGATTAATTGTATGTTATTTAATGAATGGAGTTGTTTCTATTTATGGTGACATGTGATCTTTTAGCTTTAGCATATCATGTCTATTATTATTACTTGTTTCTACTGCCAGTCCCGATATTCCGCGTCGGGGCGTGACACTTCCACTTTTTGACAACATTCAAATCATCATTTTTTATCAGAAAATAATCATTCATGTTATGTCCAGATTTACCACAATAATCACAACATGACTTTGAATACTTAAAAGCGTGAAGATTATTTGAAGCATGTGACTTTTTGTTGCAATATTATTTCCAATTGGCAAGGGGTGTGTTAAACGCATTAAAGATCCTAGGTCAACCTGCCCTTGGATTTGGCTGAGGATAATGGGTCCGGAACACAGGATGTGTTGACACCATAGGTTGGTAGTGTCGACCTGCCCAATCCTTTTCCTTTATGTAGTGTTGTTTAGCCTTGGAGTGCCTCGACCTACCCTTGCCTTTTCCCTTGTTCATCTTATTCTTGCATGCTTTCAAATCATCATTCTTCATAATAAAACAATCATGCATCGCATGTCCATGTCTTCCATAGTAAAAGCATGAGATTTTCTTTCTAGGTGGATGTGTGTGTGTAGCAGAAGTATGTTTAACATGCACTACAATAAAAGGCAGAGTTTGCGACAACATCCTTCCATCGCAAATCCATCGAAAAACCTTTTTGCGATGGCTTACAGACGGATTTGAATGGAATATGGCCGTCTTATATTCCTAGTCACAAATTTCAGACAGATACCATTCCGTCCAAAATTCTCTCTTAAATTTCAGACGAAAAAGTTTCCATCTGGAATGCCGTCGCAAATATTCCGTCTGAAATAGCATCCGAAAATCCTTCTGAACTTTCAGATAGAAGAATCATGTCCTTATTTCTGTCGCAAGCGTCAGATTTGGAATTTCAGACGGAATTAGTGCGTCGCTTTCCGTCGCAAATTTTAGACGGATCCATCATAACATCCGTCTGAAACTTTTTTAAAATTTTATATAAAAAACATGAGTTTCAGATGGGGTGAGGCTCGTCTCTATTTTCGTCGCAAATTTCAGACGGATCCGTCTCAAAATCCGTCCGAAATACTTTTATTAATTTTTTTAAAAAAATGAAATAAATATTAAAAAAACATGTTTAACTAAAAATACATCAAATATCACAATCAAACCAACGTACAGAAAATAAAACACATAAGAAACTCAACAAATATCATCCTCCAGATCGTCCATATCCTCATCCTCCCAACCCTGCTCATCTCCTCTATCGCCGCTCGCAGAAGGATCCTCCTATATTAAAAATAATAATAACTTCATTCATAGATAAAAAAAGTAGTGCGAAGATAAATTAAATATTTTATTAGATTGCATAAATTCAAATAAAACATAATATCAAATCGATAACTACATAGATTTCATAGACTCCAACTAACCTAGCTCTCATCATTATTTTAAATTAATTACATTTAAAGAATGCAATTCTGAGCGTCGAGCTCAAACCGAGTATCCGAATTAAAATCCGTCAGTTCTGACAAGTCACTTTCATCTCCTGAGTTGTGTTGGAATGATCGGCATGTCGATCAGATCGATATTTCAGATTTTAGATCCCTGAACCCAACTTCTTTAATTTTTAACTAAGTGCATTTACAAAATGCACTTTTGAGCGCCGGGCCCAAACCGAGTATCCGATTTAGATTCCGCCAGTTCTCACAAGTCACTTTTACCTTCCAGGTCATGTTAGAACGATCGGCATGTCGATCAGATAGGTATTTTAGATTTTAGACCCCCCAACCCCTAGTTATCTGTCTTTTAAATTAATTACATTTAGAGAATGCACTTTTGAGCGCTGCGCCCAAACCGAGTATCCGATTTGGATTTCGCCAGTTCTCACAAGTCACTTTTACCTCCCAGGTCGTGTTGGAACGATCAGCATGTCGATCAGATAGGTATTTCAGATTTTATACCCCCAACCCCTAGTTATCTATCTTTTAAATTAATTACATTTAGATAATGCACTTTTGAGCATCGGGCCCAAACCAGATATCCGATTTGGATTCCGTCAGTTCTCACAAGTCACTTTCATCTCCCAGGTCGTGTTGGAATGATCAACACGCCGATCAGATTGGTATTTCAGATTTTAGACCCCCGAACCCTTTATCTTTAATTTTAAACTAAGTGCATTTACAAAATGCACTTTTGAGCGTTGGGCCCAAACCGAGTTTCCAATTTAGATTCCGCAAGTTCTCATAAGTCACATTTATCCCTCAGGTCATGTTAGAATAATCGACACACCGATCAGACCAGTATTTCAGATTTTAGACCCCCGGACCCGACTTCTTTAATTTTAAACTAAGTGCATTTAAAAAATGCACTTTTCAGCGTCGGGCCCACACTGGGTATCCGATTGGGATTCCTCCAATTCTCACAAGTCACTTTTATCTCTCAGGTCGTGTTGGAATGATCGGTAGGCTGATCAGGACAATATTTAACATTTTGGACCCCCGAACCCCGAATTTTTTAAATTCTTCTAAACTAAGTTACTTTTGAAAAAACACTTAGTTTTAAATTGAGTTATTTTAGCGTCGGGCTCAAACCGGAATACCGATTTAGAATCCATCAGCTCTCACAACTCACGTCTACCTCCCAGGTTGTATTGGAACGATCGGCACGCCGATCAGGCCATTATTTTACATTTTGGACCCCCGAACCAAGAATTTTCTGAATTCTTTTAAACTAAGTTACTTTGGAAAACTAACTTAGTTATTTAAGCGTCGGGTTCAAATCGGATATCCGATTTAGATTCCGTCGGCTCTCACAAGTCACATCTACCTCCCAAGTCCTGTTGGAACGATCGGCACGCCGATCACGCCAATATTTTATAATTTGGACCCTCGAACCCCGAATTTTCTGAATCCTTCTAAACTAAGTTAGTTTTGAAAACTAACTTAGTTATTTGAGCGTCGGGTTCAAACCGGATATCCGATTTAGATTCCGTCAGCTCTCACAAGTCACGTCTACCTCCCAAGTCCTGTTGGAACAATCGACACACCGATCAGGCCAATATTTTACATTTTGGACGCCCGAACCCCGAATTTTCCAAATTCCTCTAAACTAAGTTACTTTTGAAAACTAACTTAGTTATTTGAGAGTCGGGCTGACATCGGATATTCGATTTGGAATCCGTCAGCTCTCACAACTCACGTCTACCTCCCAGGTTGTGTTGGAACAATCGACACGCCGATCAGGCCAGTATTTTACATTTTGCACCCCCGAACCCCGAATTTTCTGAATTCTTCTAAACTAAGTTACTTTTAAAAACTAACTTAGTTATTTGAGCGTTGGGTTCAAACAGGATATCCGATTTAGATTCTGTCAGCTCTCACAAGTCACGTCTACCTCCCAAGTCTTGTTAGAACGATCGATACGCCGATCAGGGTAATATTTTACATTTTGGACCCATGAACCCCTAATTATCTAAATTCTTCTAAACTAAGTTAGTTTTGAAAACTAACTTAGTTATTTGAGAGTCGGGCTCACATCGGATATCCGATTTAGAATCCGTTAGCTCTCACAACTCACGTCTGTTGAGGAGAGGCTTGTGGGAAAAATGCATGTCTTTTATGAATAATGACTCTTCGTATTCTATGTGTTTTGATGCTGGCAATAGTGCATATTGAGCTAAATTTTGATTATATTTTGTTTCTGACAATAGTTCATTCTGTGCTTAATTTTGATATTCATAACCTTGCATTGTAGCATAAAGGTCTGTGGACGTCTTGCATACCCACAAGCAAGAGTCGACTCATAGAGTCGACACACTAGGCCGTGCATAGTCTCATCAATCATCATATAGAGGTCTATGCACATCACTGTAGCAAGGCATATAAAGGTCGGTGCACATTCACCTTGTGCTAAACAAGGTCGGTGCACATCCTTCGTTAGGCAGAATGTGGTCTGTGCACATCACTGTAGCCGGTCAGTGCATATTGCATGAAGTCGGTGCAAGTTTTGTCTTAACCATATTTGGGTCGGTGCACATTGTAGTTTGTTCTTTGTTAAGCTCGATGCACGTTATGCCTTAGCCATACAGAGGTCAGTGCATGTGATCACCTAAGTCCGATCACATTTACCCTATGGCATAAGGTCTGAGCATGTTTTCATGACATGCGTAATAAAGTCAGTGCATACACTGTAGCAGGTCCGAGCACGTTTTCAAGCCTAAGCATATATGTCCGAGCACGTTTCAAGTCTTAGCACATAATGGAGTCAGTGCATAGTCAGTCTTAGGCCATACAAGGTCAGAGCACATTCCGTTCAAAGTCCAAGCATGTTTGCATCAATAAGCATATGAAGTCGGTGCATGATTGTTGGAAGGTCCGAGCACATTTGCCTGTCTTCATATAAAGTTAGTGCATGTTTGTTGGATAGCACATAATGTCGATGCATATTTAACTTAGGCTTGCTACAGGTCCGAGCACATTTGCTAGGACAAGTCAGAGCATATTTTTTAGGATAGTATCAGGTCGATGCACATCCTGCATCGTGCACACACAAGTCCGTGCACATTGTGTATAATGACTGTAGATATGCTGATTGAGGTCCGAGCACATTCGCTAGGACAGGTCTGATCACATTTGCATTGACATAATTAAGTATGTGCTAGGCCGTTGGTCACGCATGAAAAGTCTGTGCTAGTTGAACTTAGTATAAACCAAGGTCAGTGCATGATGTTGACACCCGTTTTATGACTAATAAGTTGGGTCATCTCCTTGTTCATTCTATATGATGCTCCGAGTTGTTCACTCTTTTGTTGAGACTTTTTGGTCTATTTGAGGTTTATTTCTTGAGTCATGTCTCCTTGGTTGAGTCTGGTTCCTTGCCTTATTCAGCTGGACGAGGCTTAGCAAGCTCTCATTTTCATTTGAACACTATTGTCTCTAACGGTCCTTTGATGGGGCGTTACAGTCCTCTAACACATCCACTCTGGTGCGTTACATCCTTCTAAGCTTGAGGCTTCTTTTCAAGCTTATCTTTTGCCTATCCGTTGAGTGTGACGGTCTATCGTGCGACCGTTACCTTATTGTAACACATCTTCTCTAGACCGTTACATTCATCTAGAGTCCAACATTTGAAAACTTCCCCCGTTGATCTTATCTTCTTAGAGGATAGGGTTGTGTAACGGTCCCTTCTTGGAATGTTACATCACTGTGGCGGTCTATCATGCAGCCGTTACATCCAACAGAGAGTCCTGACGAGCCTGGCCTTTTCTCTGCTACTCCGTGATCGAACTAAGAGTTTGATTCCTTGATTTCTCTCTCAATACTCATCCTAAGAACCTTCCGTTCGATTCTATGGACTCTTGGGAGTATTATCTTCAAGAGTTTGCTAAGAAACGTCCTCTTTTCTAGCTGGATTATCCTCAACTCGAACCTAGACTTTGAGGGCCTATAAATAGAACCCTTGTCTTCGTGGCTTGGAGAGGAGAAATATGAAGTTTGCGTCGAAGTGCTGTCACATCCTGGAGCTAGAGCCAACCAAGGAGAACTGCTTCCCACGTCCATCTACTTCCAAAGTCTAGGGAGTATCGGTTTCAAGGGTTTAATTCAGTCAAGTCATTGTTCTTAGTGCTTTTCCCTCTTCTAAGCAATCATAGCATTGTCCCTATCCGTCTTTCACGTTCTTTCATCTGTTGCATTCATTTAAAACATCCTCCCATCTTTTAAAACGCCCCAGAGGGGTTAAAAAAAGTCAATCTCCCTTGTATTTCCCTCTCCTTTTGCATGTTCATAAGTTCTTTGGATTATTGATACTACTTTGTGAAAGGGCTAATCTGGGTCATTTTTCTTGTGCTCTACACTCTTTTGCAGGTTTACAGATTCCCTAGTGCGAGGCCCAAGCTCTCTAGCTGGCTGGAAAGGTTGGAGATCAAAAGATTCACAATCTTATTCTGCAGAAGCTCTGACGGTCTATCATAGGCGCGTTAGAGTGTTGTAGCGGTCTATCGTGTGACCATCACAGTCCTATGACGCACCATCCTTCGACCGTCACATCCCACAGAGCTGCAGTTTCCTGATTGTTTTCTCTCTCCCGTGGGCGGGTGCATCATCCTCCTATTATAAGGTATTTATCAGATCTTTGGCTTGTTTTTACCTTGGTGGCGATCACATCGTTTCTTAGTTTGGGCATTAGCTTTTCTCTCTCATCATATCTTTGCTGACTTCCCACATGATTCTTGTTTTTACTTTGCTGACTTCCCACATGATCAGTGCATTCCGAACTGCCCTCTAATCCTCCTCGGTCCCCATCTTCCTAGCTAGAAGGGGAGGGTTGTGTGATAGTGCAGGAACTTCGGTTCGGGGTAGCCCAATTTGAAGATGGCATCGGTGCGGGTTGTAGATCGCCATGGTAGTATTCCCCACTAGCTGAAGATCAAGGCCTGGTCGCAAGGTGTTCCGCAGAACTCTTGGACGCATCATGAACTTCTCTATTGGCAAAGTGTTGAGGAAGAGGCGCCATTCATCCTGCGTTTTCTTGTCTGTCGTCTTGCATTCAACCTGTGAAGAAAATCCAAAGGCACCTCCAATTAAGAACAAAGGGTGGCTCCCAAAGATCCGGCTGGTTGAAGTTATGTTCTCCTTGGGTTGGAACTTGATTCTTACGCCTATCCAACACTCGATGACTATCATGGAACCGAACAAAGGTCCTCCTAAGCAAGCGGAACTAAGTCCCTCGTAAAGGTATGAAAGGATTGCTTGAGATATGGACAAACCCCGCCACAACCCGCTGATGATGCTAAGGTTTTGGATATCTAAGAGGTAGTCAGTGGTTGTGAAAAGGAAGACTCCGCATAGGCAAACTGACACGGCTTTGGCAATTGCTTCGTATCTCTCCCACTTGTTCTTACAATGAGAGACTATCCATTGAGCCATGGGTATCAAGTGAATATGGTGTGGGCTGATCATGGTCCTCACGTCCTTTGGGTTGTGTATGAAATCACTTAGGATCAAGGATGGGTCAATAGGTTCGACCGTATGGCACACTAGATCTTCATCCCCCACTTTAGTCTTAGGAAGGGCTAGGTAGGTCTCTACCTCCTCCAATAGGACTGTGGCTTCAAAGGAAGGGAAAACGAAGGTATGTGTTTGTGGATGCCATAATTCTGTAAGAGCTGAAATGCTTGCCCAATCTAAGGACAATTTCTGAAAGTTTTTGGCCAAAACCAATAAAGGTTGGAGGTGCCATGCCCTAAGGATGGTTAAGACTTCTAAAGGGAGTTCTTTGACCATGGGAGCCACCCACTTTAAGCTGGAGTAACACCTTGGACCAGGAAGAGGCTAGAAAGAAGGAAGAAGAAGAAGAAGAGAGAATCATAAGAAGGAAGTGCAGAAATTGATTGATGAACTTTGTTGAAATCATTAGAACTTACCACTCTTTGGGGACTTGAGCTAAGATGCTTGTGGATTGATGCCAACCGTTGCAGCTCCCCATGCTCCTTTTTGGCTGCTTTAGGGCCGGTGTAAACCCTTTCTCCCATGCTTATCGCTTCGAAGCTTCTCTTCATGGTGTTCCTTGCCCTTTGATGGAGGTTTTCTGCCCTTATAGCAGAGAATTGGTGAAAGCTGTGATTTTTGGGCTGGTTCCTAGGTTTTAAAGGCTTGATTATGGCTCTAGAATGATAAGATTTGGGTTAGAAGGCCTTATCCCAAGCTTAGGAGAGTTCTAGATAGGATTAAGGCATCCTTGCCTCGAGTTTGGACTCTCACGGCACAATCCATCTCGGAGTACGCTTTGTTATCTGGTGGTCTATCGTAAGACCGTCAGATACCTCTGACGCTCCACTCTTGGACCGTTACATTTCCTACTGCATGTCTTTTAGTTCAAACCTCATTCTGTCATGTCTGACGGTCTGAGCTATGACCGTTACTTTCTCTGACGTTCCACTCCTGGGCCGTCACCTTCCTACTACACATTACTGGCTCATTTTTTTCATTGTCATTTCTGACGGTCTGAATTATGGCCGTTACTTCAGTCTGGCACTCCGTTCCTGGACCGTCACATTTTCTGCATCCTGCTTCAAATCCATCTTCGTTCTGTCATGTCTAACGATCTGGCGTTTGACCGTCACCTCGTTCTGACGCTCCATTCCTGGACCGTCACATGTTCTGCTACCCTGTTTGAGGTCCACCCTCTGTCATTTCTGACGGCCTCTTCATGGTGCGTTACATTGGTCTGACGCGTCTTCTCTAGACCGTCACGCTTTCTGCTATGGGTTTGGTTATTTCCTTTCTACCTATGGTTTGACCCGCCGGTCTTACACTGTTCACACTTCATTCATTCATTCATACGTTCACATTCAATCTCATTCTCACATCCATGCACACTCATTCACACATTCATCTACATAACACACAAAACATAAAAAAGGAATTTTCATTTCATTCCATTTATCATGAGTCATGTACAAGTAAGGGGTAATAAAGAAGAAAACAAGTCACTCAGCCGGTTTGTCCCCCAGGCCTTCACTATCACCAGCACCCTCCTGCCGCCTGGCTGGTGGTCCCATGGCGCTGTGCTCCTCCTCCCGGGTTTGTCGCTGATCTGCCTCCTCGTTCCTCCGGTGTCCGGAAGAACTTGCTAAATAGTCACTGACCGATTCGCTCGGTGTTGCACTCCGAATGCTCCCTGCCACCACGCTTCAGGATCCACTCAGTCCCGGCCCACGGCTGATTGTACGGACCGTCCGCTCCACGGCCCGCAGCTCAATCTTCAAATCGTGAATCTGAAGCCGTGCCGCCCGAGCCTCGGACCGGTATCTCTCAAGGTCCGCCGCCTGGGTAGCTGTTCGCTCTAGCTCCCCTCTTAGTTGGGCTACCTCTGCCCGCAGGTTCTCAGTCTCTCCCCGAGCTCGCTCTGCCTCAGCCACTGCTGCGGTCAGCTCTCTCGCCTATAGTTTGCATTGTGCATTGTTAGTGTGGTAAGCATTTAGTGCATAAACATAAGCATTTTTTTAAGTCAAGCATTTAGTGTCTTACCCGCTCTGCGAGGGTGGCCTCCGCCTCCTCGGCCCGAGCGACTACTCGAGCAAACTCGGCATCTCGCTCAGCCCTGCCCCTGGCAGGCTGTGACGACGAGGATGGTGCGTCTGGTCCCGCTCTTTGGGCTCCTTCGGCCCACTACATTTAGAAGTCAAAGTTAGTCATGTTCGCATCATAAACATAAGCATTTAAGTCTAAGGTTCTAGGGAATCTCACCAGGAGCTCCAAAGCGGTCCGGTACTCATCCCGTTGCTGGATGGTGGCGTGAAGGAGTCCCTCGAGCTCGGCTATGCGTCCCTGAGGGTCTATCTGCATTTAGAAAGCATGAGTTAGAAGCATATAGCTTTAATTTAGACAAGGGTTAAGTTTAGAAATTTCATACCAGTCGTCGGGTGCCTCTAAACACCTGGTCCCCATACCGCTGCGAGTAGGCATTGAGGTAAGCCTCATCACTTTCTACCCGATCCTTCATTGCCCGGCCTTTCTTGTTCCAATCATGCACGTACTTGTCCTTTCGGGCGCACCAATCCACATTGCCGCTAATACCCTTGGAAGACTTGCCCGGGCGCTCGTCATTTCTGCGCGGGAAGGTCACCTCTGGCTGATGTAATCCCCGAGTCCTCAGGATCAGTCGGTAGTGCAGGGGCTCGATGCTGTTGATGCAGTGCAGCCATACATCTCGCCCGCTGTACGCCAGGGATGCCTTGACCCATGGCTGTCCCTCGTGGCCCTCGTCCTGGTATGGGGTCCATCTCACTTGAAAGTCATGTCAGTCCATTTACAAGCAATCAAAACCCATTTAAAAGCATTTTTTTAGGCATGTAGAAGTGTTTTAAGTTTGGAGCTTACTGCCGTATGCGGGAATGAGTCTAGATCATCCTGGATCGCCCGGGTCAATCTGCTGATCGACCCTGTGTCCCTCACTACTACCCATCGCCTCGCGATCGAGGTCCGCTCAAGATGTAGCTGTGTACCTCGCCCAATCCCCGAGAGGTAGACGAAGCTCCAGATATGCATTTTAGGTCGAGTGTCAACATATCAATTGCATTCATGAATTGCATTGCATAATCATATAAGAAGGCATTACCTGTAGGAAAGGTGAGAAGCCGCCCAGCATCGTCCGTCAGTCCGTGGTGCTGAGCGACTCGAAGAGGAAGGCAAGCACTGCTGCTCCCCATGCATACTTCCCCACTCTGCCCAGATCCTCCAGCAAGGGCAGCAGTCTGCAACTGATCACATCAGCTTGAGTCGGAAAGAGCAGTTTCCCAAATAATAGCATCAGGAACCGTCTCAGGACTCGGTCTCCTTCCTGTCCAGCCTCCGCCGCCACTCGTGGGCGTACTTGCTCAATCACCCTGTCTAGATGCTGCTCGGGTAGCTCGCCGACCGCTATCGCAGCTCCTCTCAATCCCAGGCTGTCTTGCAGTCTCGATCTCGAAAGCTGGGATGATGTTTGCCCCGGCTCGATCATGTCCAGCCCTAGCAACTCCTGGGCTAGCTCTCTGTAGTCGCCATATGTCCACCTAGTCACCGCTGCTCCGTGTGTTGCTTCCCTATGGTTTTGATGATGTCACACACTATAAATCAATCTTCTATCTCTAGATTTATGCTGGTTCATCACCTAAGTGAGTACAGTTAATATGCTGTTTCATTATCTCATCTATCTACACTGTTTGGTTAATATGGACAGTAGTGGGTCGACTCATCAGCAAGGGTGGGTCGACGCATCTGAACATTGATAGTCTGGGTACCAAAGTCTATACACCAGCTTGATCTATTAAGTCTATACATTGGCATAACATCTTCAAGTCTGTACATCGGGCACCTTCTAACTGAAGTCTATACACTGGTCCTAATATTCTAAGTCTGTACACTGCCCAACTAGTTAAGTCTGCACATTGCCAAAGTCAGTACAGCTCAACTCTATACATCCTTCCAAGCTTCAACTCTATACACTGGAGTGTCAAGCTTTATGTCTATACACTGGCTGCTGCATTCTCATGAAGTCTACACATCCGATAGTGTAAGTCTATACATCACCCAGTGTCATGCTTGCATAGTCTGTACAACGCCTGCTTCACACACTCAAAGTCTACACATTGCATGTCAGCAGGCTCGCACACACTAAAGTTCATACATTGCACAAAGTCTGAACATCGCCTCATGCATTATCTTCAGCAAAGTCTGAACAATGCTTCAGAAATAGCTTCAGCCAAGTCTATACATCGACTGGCAGTCTTCATGCTAAGTATATATATTCCTTGAGTCCAAGTCTGTACAGCGTCCGTTATCTAGAGTTCTTGAAGTCTGTACATCGGACTGCTTCTTCTGAAGTCTATACATTGGCTCGTTCACTTTTGCAAAGTCTGTACATTAGACTGTGGCAAAGTCTATACATTCGGTTCCTTGGGCAAAGTCTATACATCGCTAAGTCTGCACATTGTCCTCAGCTCAAGCGTTCAAAGCCAAGTCTATACAACGCCAAGTCAATACATTGAACTGTTCTCCAAGTCTATACACTGGACTTTGTTTCACCAAGTCTGTACATTCCATATCTTTTCCTACGCTTGGCCAAGTCCATACACTCATACATTTCCCTACGCTTTCCTGGCCAAGTATATACATCGCTAAGCCTGTACATTGCATTCTGCTCAAACGTTCAAAGCCTCAAAGTCTGTACAGCGTGAAGTCTATTCAATAGCTCAGGGGCTTCAAGTCTGTACATTGAACTGCTCTTCAAAGTCTGTACAGAGGCTTCGAATTAATAAGTCTGTACATCGGCTTCATTCGATCAAGTCTATACATCCACAGTGGTACTTCCATGTCTGTACAACGCTGAAGCCTTCACAAGTCTGTACACTGCTTGAGCCACACCAAGTCTGTACATCGCTTCAAGCGATTCAAGTCTATACAGACTGCCTTCACATTCAGAGTCTGTACATCGGTCCTTCAGCCGATCGTCTCATTCAGAACTTTGCAAGTCTGTACAGCCAAGCGTCTCATGCATCGTCTCACTCTGGCAAAGTCTATACACTGGCTCAAGCTTGTCGAAGTCTATACATCACCGATTGGGCATCAAGTCAATACATTGTTCACCGTCTTATTGAGAGTCTTGCTTCAAGTCTATACATTGTGTTGTTCGACCACAACTCTATACATTCGGTTGTTTTAACTTGAGTCTTCAGTGCTCACAGCACACTGGTTCCAAGTCTGTACACTGGTTAGGCTTCGTGAAGTCTATACAGTGGCTGAAGCTTTGTTAAGTTCACACATTGGTAAGGCTCGTTTGCATTGTTCATCACATGTCTATACACTGTCATTCATGCACTTATTCATTAAGTCTATACACTGCCATTCATGCGCTTATTCATTAAGTCCATACACTGCCTTCACATGCGCTTCTTTCATTAAGTCTATACACTCTCTCACGTTGTACACACTTACTCAGTTGATGTGTCTGAAGTATATACATTCGTGTTAATAGCCTGAACTAACTAAGTATATACATTCCATCTGTCTCTGTCTGCAGGCGATTCAGGCTGATGATTGGGCACGTGAATCGAGGTTGGCACCTGGCACGTGATCCAAGAAACCAGGAACATGACACGTGGATGGCAACCTAGTCAGGATGCTGCCATGTGGTCGAAATTCAAATGATCTGGCAAAAAGTTCATGGGCGGGAACCTGGCAGCCACACGCCCAATATCTGCTATACATATAGAGCTTCGTCTTTCAGTAGAAGCTTGATCGTGAAAAGAAAAAGGCAGAAGGCATTTTTGTGTGAGGCTGCACGATCCAGAAAGGAGAAAGAGCAGAGAGTCCCATATTGTCCAGATCTGAGAGGAGTATGTTCGAGAGAGAGAGCAGTGTCTATGGTTTGATGAATTGCTTCCTTTGAAGCTACATTTGTATTGGTTTCAGAACCGACTGCTTCTTCGTTGGTCTTTGTTTCTATTTCATTTCCTTTTATTTTGTTCATTCTTCTGATTCGAATTGGTTCCCTCCGGTGTGTGGAGGAAGGGAGAGGTGTCTCCGGTTCTGTTCTAGCTAGTAGCTAGAACAGGTTTCAAATTCTGTGGGTAGCAGAGCTTGGTTGAGGGATTTGTTTCCCTTGGTTGTTCAAGCTGTGTGGCAGCATGTTGTTCGCAGACTGAGTCTGTAGTGTTCTAGCATTGTCTAGTGGAATCCTCATTCTAGTTGGAGTAAGGGGTGGATGTAGATTGCGGACTGCAATCGAACCACCTAAAAATCGAGTGCCTCTTCTGTGGTTTGCTGTTATTATCTGCGCTCTCCATCTGCTTGTCTCTTTGCTTCCATGTGATCAATTCTTAATTCTCATTTACTAATACTGTCTTGTTTGGTGACTGCATTTACATTTCTCTGTGTGCAGGTTCAGGAGGGGCGTAAGTAGTAGAATTAATTTTCCGCCAATTTTTTTACAAATTGGGAGTGATCTATTCATCCCCCCCTTCTATATCACTCTTGCTGCGCTAACATTTGGTATCAGAGCAGGTTTACGCCATGTGGACGAACGGTCAAGGAAATGCTGGTGGTCCTAGAACCTTCATGGCCGAAGGTCAATCCATTAGTCGCCCTCCGTATTTTGATGGTAGTAACTATCTGTTTTGGAAGAACAGGATGGAAGTGTTCATCAGGGCTCAGAGCCATAAACTATGGAGAGTAATTACTGTTGGACCATATGATCTGCCACAAAACGAGGACGCTTGGACAGATGACCATGTCAAGCTCTCTTCACTCAACTGGACGGCGCTGAACATCATCCAGAGGAATATGCCCGTATATCTGCATACAGGACTGCCAAGCGAATGTGGGATGAGCTGCAATTGATCTATGAAGGTACAGCTCAAGTGAAAGCCTCGAAGGTAAACCTCTACACTTCTAAGTATGAAATGTTTAAGATGAATGCAGATGAGAATATAACTGAAATGTATGCCAGGTTATCCTTTATCACAAACACACTTAAAGGGCTAGGGAAGGATCTTGCTGAGGCAGATATAGTCAGGAAAATCCTTAGATCTTTATCCCCGGCATGGCACACTAAGGCCATTGTGATTGAGGAGTCAAAAGATCTGACTATCTTGACTGTGAATGAACTCATAGGATCTCTTATGACCTATGAGATGAATTTCAAAGGAGGTGGAGAAGGAAGTGATGGAAGGCTAAGAATGTGGCTCTAAGGGCATCCCGCAACAAGGGTAGCAACAGCGGGAGTAGCAGCAGTAGCCCCGAGTCTAAGTCCGAGCTTGAAGGTTTTTCAAATCTCGACCAGGAGGAGCAGACAATGCTCACTAGACAGTTCAGAAAATTTTTGAAGAAAAAGGGAAAGACCTTTAGGAAGAAGAAGCCACACTCTTTCAACAAGAGTGCTGAATTTACTAGTTACAGGGATAGAAATCCTAAGAGACTGACTTATTTTAATTGTAACAAACATGGACATATGAAAGGCGAATGCCCAGACCTCCAGAAGAAGGGTCCCTATCTTCAGAAGAAAAACATAAAGGTGCAGAAGAAGAAGAAGCCACAGGCGATGGTCTGTACATGGAGCGAGGAAGAAGAAGACCCCGAAGACGCTTCCTCAGAAGAATATGAAGATGGAATTTGCCTTATGGCAAACAGTGAAGAGGAGGTAATAAATGTTTTTGAAAATTTCTCAATTGATGACTGGGAGGATGCTTATGGTGACTTGCTAGATAAATTTAATTCTCTTAGCAAAGAGCACAGAGTTCTGAAAAGAAAATTTAACACAAATGTTGAAGAACAAACTCTGGTCTGTGAGGAAAATGAGAAGCTAAAAGAACAACTAGAAGAAATGACCTCACTAAGGAAAGAAAATGATAAGCTCAAGGGAGAAATTCAAGAAAGTCAAAAACAGCTCAATGAATTCAAAACTAAAATTGAAGAAAGCATGAATGAAATTAGAGTGAACTCAGAGAAATATGAAGTTGTGAAGAAAGTAAATGCTGAACTCCTAAAAAATTCTGAGTCCCTTCAAAAGGAGCTGGAAGACAAACAGAAAGTCTTAGAAAAGTTTGTCCAAGGAAAGACTAGTTTAGATGCTATACTAGGGACTAGGGTCAATTTCAATAAGGAGGGTCTAGGCTATGACCCAACCAACAAGAGACCCTTGTAGTTCAAGACCATCACCTTCTGCCCAGAGAAGGGAAAAGAGAAGCTGGACACATCATCCAGCTCAAACAGCTCTAAGGGAATTCAAAGTCCCAAAGAAAACACAAAAACCAGTACTGGACAATCATTTAAGATGGGAATGAATTTTATGAAGAATAACACTAAGCCCACTCACCAGAACACAAATGGTAGATGGACCAAGAAAGTGAATCAAAATCAGAGCTGGAATTACAACAATCAGATGGGTCCAAATAGGACCTACTGGAGAAATAACTTTCATGGTCAAAAATATGTTAATCAACAAGCTTACAGGAAATTTCCTAGGAATAGGAAGACTAATGAATGGAATAGAACTCACTTCTCCAGTCCAGCTGGATTAAACTTTAATAAACCAGAATCGAAGGTGCCAGAGAAAACCATGCTGAAGCAAATCTGGATACCTAAACACTTGATCAGAGATTTGAACAATGTCGTTGGACCCAACTCATCTTGGGTTCCAAATCACTCTGCTTGATGTATTTGTGTAGGTCGGCCTGGCAGCTGAAGACAACAAGTGGTACCTCGACAGTGGCTGCTCCAGGCATATAACAGGAGACCGATCCAAGTTTAGCAAGATAGAGATGAAACCAGGGGGTCTGGTCAAGTTTGGAGGAAAGAACAAAGGTAAAATAATTGGAGTTGGTACAGTAGGTAAGTCTTCCACAAACTCCATTGAAAAAGTCTTACTTGTGGAAGGGCTTCAACACAACCTGATTAGCATTAGTCAGTTATGTGACAGGGGTCACAGGGTTGTATTTGATGATAGTTCATGCAAAATCCTTGAAACAAATTCTGATGTGGTTAAATTTGTAGTCAACAGGATTAATAATGTCTACATTGTAGACTTAGATGAGGAATCTGAATCTACTATTTGCTTATCTGCCAACTCTGAAAATGATGCTTTTGAATGGTATAGACGTCTAAGTCATGCTAGCTTTACAACTTTAAATAAATTGGTCAAGCATGATTTAGTTAGAGGCATGCCTAGAATTAAATTCAACTCGATATCAAAAGCATGTGATGCCTGTGCTCTAGGCAAGCAGATCAGAAATTCCTTTAAATTAAGATCTGAGCCATTGTCTTCTAGACCAATGGAACTTCTTCATATGGACCTTTTCGGTCCCACTAGAACTCAGAGTCTTAATGGAAACATGTTTGGCTATGTCATCATAGATGACTTCTCTAGATATTCATGGATATTTTTCTTAGCAAATAAGAGTGATGCATTTCAAAAGTTTAATCTGTTTTTCAATAAGGTCAAACAAGAAGGGAAATACAAGGTCTGTTCTATTCAATCTGACCATAGAGGTGAGTTTGAAAACTCCATGTTTACTGATCTTTGTGAAAAAGAGGGACTAACTCACAGATTTTCCTCTCCCAGGACACCTGAACATAATGGGATTGTGGAGAGAAGAAATAGAACTATGGTGGAGATGGCCCGAACCATGTTGATTGAAAGTAAATTACCTAGAAGGTTTTGGGCAGAAGCGGCCAATACAGCAACTTACATAATCAACAGGGCCATGGAAAGACCCATTCACAAGAAAACACCCTATGAGCTTCTAAAAGGTAAGAAACCAAACTTATTTCATTTTAGAATTTTTGGAGCAAAATGTTTTATTCATAACAATGATAAGAAAGATTTAGACAAGTTTGAAGCCAAAAGCTCACCTGGAATATTCTTGGGTTACTCTGAAGTGTCAAGAGCATATAGGGTATTTAACATATCAGATCAGAAAGTGGAAGAGTCTCCACACATCCTTTTTAGTGAAAAGAAAGATGTTTCTAATGTTGAAAATCTTGACAGGGATTCCAATCATGGTGGGGATTTTCTAGAAGACCAACAGGAAGAAGAGAAGACTCAGCCGAGTGGAGAAACAAATTCCCCCAATCAGGAAGGGCCAAGAGAAACAGGTGAGTCTTCAACAAATATTAGATTTCTTAAAGACCATCCATTAGATAATGTCATAGGCCATCCTGAAGATCCTCTTCGGACTAGGTCTCATTTTAGAAATGTGAATAATGATGACTTAATTACTTTAGTCTCACAAATTGAACCCAAAACAGTAGAAGAGGCTTTAGCTGATCAAGCTTGGGTCAATGCAATGTGTGAGGAATTAGGTCAGTTTGAAAGGAATAATGTCTGGGAGCTTGTCCCAAGACCAGATGGTATTAATGTCATAGGAACCAAATGGGTGTTCAAAAATAAGATGAATGAAGATGGAATCATCTCGAGGAATAAGGCCAGATTAGTAGCCAAAGGCTACTGTCAAGAATTCGGTGTAGACTTTGATGAATCCTATGCACCTGTTGTTAGGATGGAAGCTATAAGATTGTTGCTTGCCTTTGCTTGCTCAAAGAATATAAAACTCCAACAAATGGATGTTAAAAGTACCTTTTTAAATGAAGTCATTAAAGAAGAAGTTTTTGTTGAACAACCTCCTGGATTTCAATACTCTCCTCAACCTAACCAAGTTTTCAGGTTAAACAAAGCCTTGTATGGTCTAAAGCAGGCTCCAAGAGCATGGTATGAAAGATTGTCTGAATTTCTGATCAGCAAGGGCTACAAAAGAGGTAAAGTTGATTAAACTTTATTCACCAAGGGCATAAACAGAGATCTCATCATAGTTCAGGTATATGTAGATGACATTGTATTTGGATCAACTAAGCATGAACTATGTGATGAATTTTCTACCATGATGTCTGCTGAATTCGAAATGAGCTTGGTTGGTGAACTGAAATACTTTCTTGGATTACAGGTATAGCAGCTAGAGGATGGGTGCTTCATCAACCAAACCAAATACACAATGGAATTGTTCAAGAGGTTTGGTATGGAAAACTTAAAGCACATTACAACACCCATGGGCACCAATACCTCATTGGATGCAGATGAGACAGGTAAAGAAGTAAATGCCAAACTTTATCGAGGTATGATTGGATCACTTCTTTACTTGACAGCCTCTAGACCAGATATACAATTCAGTGTAGGAATGTGTGCAAGGTATCAATCTAGACCTACTGAATTACACTTAGCTGCAGTTAAAAGAATCTTCAGATATTTGTCAGCTACTCATTCTCTTGGTTTATGGTTTCCTGCATCTCACACACATAACTTAGTAGCATACACAGATGCTGATTATGCAGGCTGTAAACTAGACAGGAAAAGCACTAGTGGCCATTGTGAATTTTTGGGTGGGTGTTTAGTGTCTTGGGGCTCCAAGAAACAACATTTTGTGGCCCTCTCTACTGCAGAAGCTGAATATGTGGCTGCAGGGAGTTGTGGAACACAAGTAATATGGATTAAACACCAGCTTCAGGACTACCAAGTAGACCTGGGGTGCACACCAATTTACTGTGATAATACTAGTGCCATCAATATTGCTAAAAATCCTGTTTTGCATTCACGAACCAAACACATAGAGATAAGACATCATTTTATAAGAGATGAGGTGTCTAAGAATAATTTTGAACTGATTCATGTAGGCACAGATAATCAGATTGCTGACATATTCACAAAACCTCTGGATAATGAAAAATTCACCACATTGAGAAGGGAATTAGGCTTATACAAATTGTCATAATTATGAAGCCTGTTCTTGTTGTGAGGGGGAGTTGTGTTTGTCTGATATTTAGCCTTCTTTCATGCTGGTTTAAGGGGGAGTTCAGAATGCTTACTGGTTAGCTTTCAGGAATGCTTTGAGTAAGGGGAAGCTTTGAGATTATGCTGGATTGTTTTATTGAGGAATGCTATGTCTGAGGGGGGGCTGAGTTGTAATGAGAGAAGAGAAGTTCTTTGACAGATTCAAAAGGGCTGTCCAGATGTGTAACTTTGCTGGTCTTACATGACTGATCTAGTGTGGTTCTCTCAGACAGTAGAGTGTCACTTATCTCTTAAGTCTATAAGTCAGTGACTCTAATCTCCAGTTAGAATCTTTCCTTTGGTACTCCTTCAAAGATCTGAAGTAATTGAATAAAGTATATCTTCCTACATTGTCATTGATTCTGGCTCAGGCCAAAACCTGTATGCCTTGATATCTGACCCAATCAACTTGAAATCTAGACTTCAAGACTCAATTCAAGAAATAGTCCTTTTTGGTATTATTTTCAATCATTCTATCTCTTTAACTCAAGGGCTTAACATGTTCTGTCTTGATCACTGAGAAACTGGGAGCTTCATCAATGAAATGAATATTTCTCCCATGTCATGAGGTGTCAAATGCTTAAAATGAATGAAAAGAGATGACAGAGCAATGGTGGCTTGCTGGTGAGTAACTGGGGACTCTCGCCTCTAATCAAGGTATTTCCTCATGTCAAAAACCACAGTTACTAACTCTGTTCCTTAATAAAAAAAAAGAGAAAGTAATGAGGTACTCACTATGAGTAACTGGGGATTCAGGCCTCTAATCAAGGTGTCTCCCTAATGTCAAAGATTTGAACTACCAACTTACTCATTGATCTTCTTGAAAATCATCTCAAAAAGAAAAAATGCTTTGTTGTTATACAACTAATGGATTGCTTGTCTTCAATACCTTGAGAACACCTCTCTGATTTCGTCTCTTGCTGTCCTGTTGGATAGTTGAATGATCAGCTATATCTGGCCATACTTGTGAACTCCTGCTCTAAATCATCCACTATGTATGCTGATAAACTTGTCTATCATTCTACTTCTCTATTGTGTACTGGAGTTTAAAGAATCTTCTCTTGAGATTAGAAACTCACTTATTCTCTTAAGACCTACTAGTGACTGTCTGCACTAAGAAACTACTGCCCTTATTCTTCATGTTTCCAGCACTGTCATACATCCTGTATTTCTTTTTGCTGATGTCCAAGGGGGAGAGAAGTTCAGAAGTTCTGTAATATCAGTGAGTCTTGAATTTGTCTTGAGCTTTGGGGGAGTCATGTTGCTTCGGGGAAGATATGTTTATGAGTTGTGGGGGAGATGAGAGTATGTGGTAGGGAATGTTTAATTCATTTGCATGAGCATGCCTTGAATTTACTCTGTTTGTTGCAGCTGATATTAATTTCTTGTTGAACTTTGATATTGCTTGATTCATAGTGTTGCCATCATCAAAAAGGGGGAGATTGTTGCTTCCCTATGGTTTTGATGATGTCTCACACTATAAATCAATCTTCTATCTCTAGATTTATGCTGGTTCATCACCTAAGTGAGTACAGTTAATATGCTGTTTCATTATCTCATCTATCTACACTGTTTGGTTAATATGGACAGTAGTGGGTCGACTCATCAGCAAGGGTGGGTCGACGCATCTGAACATTGATAGTCTGGGTACCAAAGTCTATACATCAGCTTGATCTATTAAGTCTGTACATTGGCATAACATCTTCAAGTCTGTACATCAGGCACCTTCTAACTGAAGTCTATACACTGGTCCTAATATTCTAAGTCTGTACACTGCCCAACCAGTTAAGTCTGCACATTGCCAAAGTCAGTACAGCTCAACTCTATACATCCTTCCAAGCTTCAACTCTATACACTGGAGTGTCAAGCTTCATGTCTATACACTGGCTGCTGCATTCTCATGAAGTCTACACATCCGATAGTGTAAGTCTATACATCACCCAGTGTCATGCTTGCATAGTCTGTACAACGCCTGCTTCACACACTCAAAGTCTACACATTGCATGTCAGTAGGCTCGCACACACTAAAGTTCATACATTGCACAAAGTCTGAACATCGCCTCATGCATTATCTTCAGCAAAGTCTGAACATTGCTTCAGAAATAGCTTCAGCCAAGTCTATACATCGACTGGCAGTCTTCATGCTAAGTATATATATTCCTTGAGCCCAAGTCTGTACAGCATCCGTTGTCTAGAGTTCTTGAAGTCTGTACATCAGATTGCTTCTTCTGAAGTCTATACATTGGCTCGTTCACTTTTGCAAAGTCTGTACATTAGACTGTGGCAAAGTCTATACATTCGGTTCCTTGGGCAAAGTCTATACATCGCTAAGTCTGCACATTGTCCTCAGCTCAAGCGTTCAAAGCCAAGTCTATACAACGCCAAGTCAATACATTGAACTGTTATCCAAGTCTATACACTGGACTTTGTTTCACCAAGTCTGTACATTCCATATCTTTTCCTATGCTTGTCCAAGTCCATACACTCATACATTTCCCTACACTTTCCTGGCCAAGTATATACATCGCTAAGCCTGTACATTGCATTCTGCTCAATGGTTCAAAGCCTCAAAGTCTGTACAGCGTGAAGTCTATTCAATAGCTCAGGGGCTTCAAGTCTGTACATTGAACTACTCTTCAAAGTCTGTACAGAGGCTTCGAATTAACAAGTCTGTACATCGGCTTCATTCGATCAAGTCTATACATCCACAGTGGTACTTCCATGTCTGTACAACGCTGAAGCCTTCACAAGTCTGTACACTGCTTGAGCCACACCAAGTTTGTACATCGCTTCAAGCGATTCAAGTCTATACAGACTGCCTTCACATTCAGAGTCTGTACATCGGTCCTTCAGCCGATCGTCTCATTCAGAACTTTGCAAGTCTATACAGCCGAGCGTCTCATGCATCGTCTCACTCTGGCAAAGTCTATACACTGGCTCAAGCTTGTCGAAGTCTATACATCACCGATTGGGCATCAAGTCAATACATTGTTCACCGTCTTATTGAGAGTCTTGCTTCAAGTCTATACATTGTGTTGTTCGACCACAACTCTATACATTCGGTTGTTTTAACTTGAGTCTTCAGTGCTCACAGCACATTGGTTCCAAGTCTGTACACTGGTTAGGCTTCGTGAAGTCTATACAGTGGCTGAAGCTTTGTTAAGTTCACACATTGGTAAGGCTCGTTTGCATTGTTCATAACATGTCTATACATTGCCATTCATGCACTTATTCATTAAGTCTATACACTGCCATTCATGCTCTTATTCATTAAGTCCATACACTGCCTTCACATGCGCTTCTTTCATTAAGTCTATACACTCTCTCACGTTGTACACACTTACTCAGTTGATGTGTCTGAAGTATATACATTCATGTTAATAGCCTGAACTAACTAAGTATATACATTCCATCTGTCTCTGTCTGCAGGCGATTCATGCTGATGATTGGGCACGTGAACCGAGGTTGGCACCTGGCACGTGATCCAAGAAACCAGGAACATGACACGTGGATGGCAACCTAGTCAGGATGCTGCCATGTGGTCAAAATTCAAATGATCTGGCAAAAAGTTCATGGGCGGGAGCCAGGCAGCCACACGCCCAATTTCTGCTATAAATATAGAGCTTCGTCCTTCAGTAGACGCTTGATCGTGAAAAGAAAAGGGCAGAAGGCATTTTTGTGTGAGGTTGCACGATCCAGAAAGGAGAAAGAGCAGAGAGTCCCATATTGTCCAGATCTGAGAGGAGTATGTTCGAGAGAGAGAGCAGTGTCTATGGTTTGATGAATTGCTTCCTTTGAAGCTACATTTGTATTGGTTTCAGAACCGATTGCTTCTTCGTTGGTCTTTGTTTCTATTTCGTTTCTTTTTATTTTGTTCATTCTTTTGATTCGAATTGGTTCCCTCCGGTGTGTAGAGGAAGGGAGAGGTGTCTCCGGTTCTGTTCTAGCTGGTAGCTAGAACAGGTTTCAAGTTCTGTGGGTAGCAGAGCTTGGTTGAGGGATTTTTTTCCCTTGGTTGTTCAAGCTGTGTGGCAGCATGTTGTTCGCAGACTGAGTCTGCAGTGTTCTAGCATTGTCTAGTGGAATCCTCATTCTAGTTGGAGTGAGGGGTGGATGTAGATTGCGGACTGCAATCGAACCACCTAAAAATCGAGTGCCTCTTCTGTGGTTTGCTGTTATTATCTGCGCTCTCCATCTGCTTGTCTCTTTGCTTCCATGTGATCAATTCTTAATTCTCATTTACTAATACTATCTTGTTTGGTGACTGCATTTGCATTTCTCTGTGTGCAGGTTCAGGAGGGGCGTAAGCAGTAGAATTAATTTTCCCCCAAATTTTTTACAAATTGGGAGTGATCTATTCATCCCCCCCTTCTATATCACTCTTGCTGCGCTAACACCGTGCACTCTCAATCCGACGATCCTGGCCATGTCCTCCAGTGTTGGGATCATATGACCCCAGGGGAAGAGGAAAGCTCGACTGATCGGATCCCATCTCTCATGGAGCGCGTACAGGAGTGGAGTGTCCATTCTGATCACCTTGATGCTCAGCACTTCGGCGAAGCCCATTGCAGCCAATCTCTCCCTCTGCAACTCAGGCAATGCCTGGTACACTGCCCGGATCTGCAGCCAAGAAATCCTCGTTCTTGTTTTCCCCTACACATGTAGAGCATAAGTCAGTCATTTGCATCATAAATTCATTGCATTGCATTAATATAATGAAAAACAACAAAAAAATTGAATAATTGAAAACCCCTATAAATTGTCTTTGCCTCTGGTTACTCTGACGGCCCTGTGGTGGTGCGTCACAGCACTCTAACGCACCAAGGGTGGTGCGTCAGAGCTGTGATAGTCGCTGCAACGACCGTCACGTTGCCTGCAAAGGGGCGTTCGCTCTTTGGTTCCCTTGGCTTCCCAAAATGGCCGAATGGCCTACAATCATTCCTAAAGGGGTCCCCAGGCCCATTTCTACCCTCCAAACATACATGCATCCAAAAGATAATAATAAAAATAAAAAAATTGAAGATTTGGGGTGGATGGCCTACCTCAGGGTCTTGGCCTCTTCTCTTCTTTTTCTCTCTCGCCGTGGTTACTTCCTAGCCCATGGCTCCCTCGGCTTCCTCCACGGTCATGGGAGGAGCTCCTTCCGGCATTTCTTCCATCATTGCCGCCGTTTGTTCTTCCTCGGCCGTCGGGACCTCTTCTCGGTCCACCCTCGCCCGGAATCGACGTATAGCCTTCCTCTTCTCCCTCACCTTCGGTGGTTGGGAAGGCTCGTCGCCGGCCATCTCTCCGGTGGTGTTGGCTTAGTTTGGTTTTTACGGTGGGTTTTGTGTTTTGGGCGATTGAGTGTTGAATGGAACGAATGACCGTTCGGGTTTGTTTTTTTTTGAACGCTCAGGAAATGTGACGGTCTATCATAGGACCGCCACACTTCTCTGACATGTCTGCATTGGACCGTTAGGCCATTTGAATGCTACATTGGGGGATGTGAACCGCCAGACTTTGACGGCCCAATGTTGATCCGTCAGAACTGTCTAACGCACCCTTGTTAGACCATTACAACCTTCAGAATGTTTTGATGAATAATAATGCTCCAATTGATGTTGAATTATTGCATTTTTCGTGGCCTATCTTTTAATGCAATTCATGTTTACAAATGGTTATGCTTCATTTCATGCTTATGTTAAATTGGCTAACCTCTCTTCATTTCATGAGATCCCACAAGTCATCACGCCTCGCCTTTCATCGGGCATGTAAGTCAGGTATTGTATCTCGATCCTTTGTCTCTTATTGCATTACTATATGTTATTTATGATATATTATCTCGAGAACCGACTAGTCATTCAGGTGTTCTGGGATCTAATGTTCCCCTTAAAAAAATGATGATGATCTAAGTGCACATGTTTAATCGTTGAATAGGCCATTAGGTTGGAAAAGTTTGGGGACGATGGTTCTGTCTTGCACGCCGTGGTTGCAGATAGTGTCTTGACCCTGGTTTCTCTGGTCTAGCAACATTATTCTCGAGTATCTTGTTATTTTATCTTTCTTTGCATTTGTTTTGATGATTTCTTTTCCTTTAGCCCATCATGCATCATACGCATCTTTTGAGCATTCATGAGCCTTCATTTGTCCGAGGTGTTTCAGTGATGGTGAATAACTATGTGTTTAATGATCTCGAATGAGGAGAGTCATTCCACTCTGAGTTGGAAGGTTTCCTTCGATCCGCTCACTTGATTTGGTTAGCTGAAGATTCCTATCTAGAGTTAGTTGATTGTCTCTTTCCTTTCTGTTGCTCCGGTGGCTAGCCGTGTTTTTCTTTCCTTAGTTGTTAGTTCCTCCAGACATGCGTCATTTGGTTGGCTATTTCCTTGTGAATAGTTTGAGGTTTTCCAAAAAATTCCTGTTGCTTGTTGGTTGAGAATGAGTGTTGTTTGCCTTAACGCCCGCTTTTTAGTCCACTCCGCTTCATCTCCGCTTCATCTCCATGTTCCATTTCACTTTCGCTTCACCTCCGCTCGCTCCCCTGCAAAGAGGACGTTAAGGAGGGGCATCTGTTGACACCCGTTTTATGACTAATAAGTTGGGTCATCTCCTTGTTTATTCTATATGATGCTCCGAGTTGTTCACTCTTTTGTTGAGCCTTTTTGGTCTATTTGAGGTTTATTTCTTGAGTCGGTCTCCTTGGTTGAGTCTGGTTCCTTGCCTTATTCCGCTGGACGAGGCTTAGCAAGCTCTCATTTTCATTTGAACACTATTGTCTCTAACGATCCTTTGATGGGGCGTTACAGTCCTCTAACGCATCTACTCTAGTGCGTTACATCCTTCCAGAGTCCTTAAGCTTGAGGCTTCCTTTCAAGCTTATCTTTAGCCTATCCGTTGAGTGTGACGGTCTATCGTGCGACCGTTACCTTATTGTAACGCATCTTCTCTAGACCATTACATTCATCTAGAGTCCAACATTTGAAAACTTCCCCCGTTGATCTTATCTTCTTAGAGGATAGGGTTGTGTGACGGTCCCTTCTTAGAGCGTTACATCACTGTGGCGGTCTATCGTGCAGCCGTTACATCCAACAGAGAGTCCTGACGAGCCTGGCCTTTTCTATGCTACTCCGTGATCGGACTAAGAGTTTGATTCCTTGATTTCTCTCTCAATACTCATCCTAAGAACCTTATGTTCGATTCTATGGACTCTTGGGAGTATTATCTTCAAGAGTTTGCTAAGAAACGTCCTCTTTTCTAGCTGGATTATCCTCAACTCGAACCTAGACTTTGAGGGCCTATAAATTGAACCCTTGACTTCGTGGCTTGAAGAGGAGAAATATGGAGTTTGCGTTGAAGTGCTGTCACATCCTGGAGCTAGAGCCAACCAAGGAGAACTGCTTCCCACGTCCATCTACTTCCAAAGTCTAGGGAGTATCGATTTCAAGGGTTTAATTCAGTCAAGTCATTTTTCTTAGTGCTTTTCCCTCTTCTAAGCAATCATAGCATTGTCCCTATCCATCTTTCACGTTCTTTCATCTGTTGCATTCATTTAAAACATCCTCCCATCTTTTAAAACGCCTCAGAGGGGTTAAAAAAAACCAATCTCGCCGGTATTTCCTTCTCCTTTTGCATGTTCATCAGTTCTTTCGATTATTGATACTACTTTGTGAAAGGGCTAATCTGGGTTATTTTTCTTGTGCTCTACACTCTTTTGCAGGTTTACAGATTCCCTAGTGCGAGGCCCAAGCTCTCTAGCCGGCTGGAAAGCTTGGAGATCAAAAGATTCCCAATCTTATTCTGTAGAAGCTCTGATGGTCTATCACAGGTGCGTTAGAGTGTTGTAGCGGTCTATCATGGTACCGTCACAGTCCCGTGACGCACCATCCTTCGACCGTCACATCCCACAGAGCTGCAGTTTCCTAATTGTTTTCTCTCTCCCGTGGGTGGGTGCATCATCCTCTGATTCTATAGTATTTATCAGGTCTTTGACTTGTTTTTACCTTGGTGGCGATCACATCTTTTCTTAGTTTGGGTATTAGCTTTTCTCTCTCATCATATCTCTTCTTTACTTTTGCTTGTTCCGCCTCTACGGTGTGATTTCCTTATTCCTTATTCCAGGCCCCGGCGTGTGTTTTTCTTTCCTTGCTTAGTTTAGTTTTGATTGAGATGGCATGCCCATGCTAGAGCTTATGTCGGTTGCCTAGGTTCATGATTCGCATGTTCATAGGTTGATTGATTTCATTACTTGGCTCATTATCTGCTCATAATTGGCATCATAGCCCATCTTGCAAAAGAAGGGGCACATTAAAACCAACAGTTTTTTGGCGATCACGGTGGGACCTCTAGTGCCAATCGTGCTTTGGATCGCTGTTGAAACCTACTTTCATTTGCTTACCTTGGTTGCCCGTGTGTTCCCTGGATTTTCCTTTTTATCTCCTGTTGTTTCTGGTTCCCTGGCTCTTCTGACGGTCCTGCACCCCCACGTTACAATATTCTGATAGTCTGGTCTTCGACCGTCACACTTCTCTGACGCAGGGGTTATAGACCGTCACACACTCCAAATAGGTATGCATCCCGAGGTGCATTTTATTTCCACATTTTTTGCTGTGATCTTTGTGTTTGGATGCTATTTGGTCTCCTCCTTGGTTGGTTCATATATTCATATCCTTGTGTGCATATTTGATTGCTAGATTCTAGGCTAGAATTCGCATGCACCCCGGTGCACATAGGTTCATGCATATTTCCATACATTAGATTACATTCTCCTACCTTGGTGTGTGGACCTCTGGTCTCCATATTCCTTGGAGCCGACAAGGAAATTACATCAAGGACCTCCATAAGTCCCCGTGAGCCGTGGATTCCCACACGGACACCGGGCCAGTTGTACCTCTTCTACCCCTTGTCTAGGATTGCATAGGTGAAGGAGTGATTACATGTAGAGTCAACCAAGCCACACATCCTTTCCTATTAGAAACCTACTTGAGGAGAGCACATCCTAATCAAATCACTAAGGTTCTAAAGGAAGAAATCATAAAAATCTTGTTGCATCATCTAAGTAACTTGGTTGAATTTGAGTGTTGTCATCTCATTTTCACTTGCATCTTTGTCAAAGTTATCTAAGCTTGATCACTCATTGTGTGTTTGTTATATGTTGTTTGCTGTTTTGTTCAAGGTTTTCCATTGCATGTGGAGTTGTCTTCATCTATTAGAGTCACCTCCTAGGGTCAATTCCTTCTCCAAGTTCTACTCCAATCCGCTCTTCGAACCTATCATGGCTTCTTTCAATCCTCCCCGTTCCCAAGAGGAGTCTCTCCCTCAAGGACTTCTTGAAAACTCTTCTAGGGTTATCTCATTCCCTTCTGGAGAGGGGTCTGCCTCTCTTCTGTCCTCCGTCCCTTTGGAGGGCGGCCAAACCACTCCTTCCTTCTCTTCTCCTTCTGCTGGCTCCATTCTCCAAATGATGGCTCAGTTGGATCCGGCCCAACTCCAAGCTGTCTACCACGCCATGCAGGGGTCCAATGCCCCATCTCCTACGATTGTGCATGGCCAATCCAATCTTTCCATCGACCAGTCTAGAGTTGATGGGACCTCCATCCAACCCACTCCAATTGATCTCACTCCGGTCCAACCTCGGACCATCACATTTGCTGGCATGGAAACATGCCAATCTTCTGCTTCGGCCCAGCAATTTTCTGACAAGGGAAAGTCTATTCTCCCTTCGTTCATTCAGGTGGATCATCACATGCCCAGCCCATCGGTGCCACAAGTCCTTGTTGGTCCTTCAGATTTCTTGCGCCCTCAGCAAGGGGTTACCCAAGTCCATTCTAATCTGGGTCCATCTTCGACCCAATATCCTTCTTATGGGCTCTCTACCTCGGCTGTTTATCCTTATGCTCCTTCTTATGGGCTTTTACCTCCTACAACAGTCCACCCTTCTGCTCCTCAATTTCAACCTTCGTCTTTCACTACTCCTGCTTCGTCTAGAGAGCAGGAACTCCTTGGCAAATGGGCCGCCATGCAGCAGCAACTTTACTTCCTTCAGAAACGGGTTGGCCCACAGTCCTTGGCGGATGTTCCAGTCCCCAGCTTCCAAAACATCTGATTCCCTCCGCAATCCGAGCTCCCCAACTACATGAAATATGATGGGAACATCTATCCCTTTATTCATGTAAAGGACTTTTTATACGAATCGGCTCAATTTTAGTATGATGATCGCCTTATGGCGTACCTGTTCCGTCGATCGCTAGATGGAGTTGCACTAGAGTGGTTCTACTCTTTGCCATTAGAGGATGCTGAAAGTTTCAAGACAGTAAAAGACAAGTTCATCCAACGGTTCCAAGACAGGGTCGGCCCGGAATATTCATTTACGAACTTGGTGGCCGAAAAGATGAAGCAAGATGAGGAGTTTGTAACTTACACTGATAGATGGAGACAGATGGCCGCCAGGGTGCCAGGCCACATTCCGGAGGAAGAGAAGGTCAAGTTACTCATCTCCAATGCTACTCCGACCTTCCGAAACATTCTGGCCATGAATGAGATAGCCAACATGCACCAACTCTATAGCCGGGCGCGATTCATTCAAACACAGCTCAAGGACTCCCCCATCCACTCAATCTTTGAGAACCAAAAGCCAAAATACCACAAGAAACCTCAAGGGCCTGTCACCGAGGGGGTTCAGACCAATGAACAAGTTCAAGCCGTTAGCTTCCCTTTCCAAGCCATACCTTTCCGCTTCCCACAAAACCCCCGCACTCCGTAAAACTCCGCTCCACAAAACTTCCCAACCATTCCACAAAATCCTCCGCCTACCTTTACCATTCCACAGAATACCTTTGCCGCTCCACAACAACCTCCACAGCCTTCGCAATACCATAATGTCCCTCCACCCAACGGCTACAACAACAACAACAAGCGCCCGGCTCCTAAAAGAGCACAGTACCCACCCCTGCCAGAAACCCTCACGGATATCTTTTCCGCTCTCATGTCAGTTAGTGCTATACAACTCCCTCCGGAATGGCCCAACTGGATCCCAGCCGTTGATCAGACAAAGTATTCTATGTTCCACAGGCAGCCAGGACATACTATTGAAGGGTGTTTTCAGTTCAGGGATTTGGTCTATGACCTCCATGAAGGACAAAGGATTGATGGGGCCGAAATGCATAGGGCCATTACAAAAATTAAAGAGAAAATAAGGCAGCCGCCGAGGCAGTAAGTGCAGCAACAACAGGCACCGCAGCCGCAGCAGCAGCCGCAACAGCAACCGTAGCCGGTTCAAGACTTGGGGATCCACCAGAACCCGATGCCGAACCATCCTCCCGCTCCGTAGCCTCAGCCGCCGGCGCCGACTCAGGTCAATGTTGTCCAACCCCCAGCTCCTAACACCGGGTGGTCCTTTGACGACGATAGCTCCACGCCACAGGTTATGGCCCTTCACCACAACTACCTTAATTCCCCCGCTTCCTCCATCCTCATACCTACGCACCAAACCCCTTCTCCACTTGTTCTCCCATACACCCTCGTAAATACGTCATCACCAGCACCTCCATCACGCCCGCCATTGCTCACTCCCGCTTTCATCACTACCCCTCCGCTCACCTTTTCACCCGCTATCACCGTACCTCCATCTAACCCTCCACTCATTACGCCTCCGCCTACTTTTGTATCCCCACTTCCGCTCACACCTGCTACCACCAACCCCTCACCCATCATCCTTTCCACCACATCCTCGTCCGCACCACTCATCCAACCCACCGGGCCTACTAAATCCCTTATCTTGAGCCCATCTGAGGCCGCGGCAGCCTATAACTTCGCCCTGCGGAGCGGGCGCATGTTTCACCGCAATTGTCCTTCCACCTCCAACCCCCAGTCTTCCCAGCCGGCTGCTGAGCAGGAAGAAGCTGAGCCGCTACCAGGGACCCAATACGATCTGCTGCATCACTTGGATAGGGTTCCCACTAAGATATCCGTACTGGAGCTTATCAAAAGATCTACCCTTCACCAAGATGCTCTCAGAAGCTTCCTTCAAAAGGTGATGGTCAGTGAAGACGTGGCAGCCGACAGTTTACCTACGGCATTGGCAACTATTTCTAAAGGGCCAGCTATAACCTTCTCTGAAACCGAGCTAGCACCTCCATAAGCTCGGCAAATGCCGCTTTGCATTACCGTTATCTTGAATAAAATCAGCATCGATGTGGCATTAGTTGATACAGGGGCATCTATCAATGTGTGCCTGCTCAGCACTCTCAGAGCCTGCAATCTGTCAGAAGAGCTTCTACGCCCGACCCCCACTACTATAGCTGCTTATGACAATTCTCTAAGGGCATGTCATGGGATTGTTACTATTCAATCTGAGCTTGGGCCTCTCACCATGCCCATTGAATTCTATGTGCTGGACATCGACCCCATGTTCAAAGCTATCTTGGGTCGTCCGTGGATTGACACTCTCAGTGTCGTGCCCTCCACCGCGCACCAATGTCTCAAGTTCCCTTTTCGAGGGAGGGTGGTTAAAGTAAAAAGCTCATCCACGGTCCAGTCAGTCACAGTTATTTCAGAGAAGATTCTGCCCACATTATGGCCCAGCAGTCGGCCCGTTATTTCTGTACTAGATCTGGATTTCCCTTGGGCTTATACGCCACGCAAGCCCGCCACTACACCTGTCAATATCAAAGTGAAACCCCAGATCCGAGATTCCAAGGGTTGGGATATCATATTGAAGCTGGGTTATCAACCGGGGAGAGGCCTCGGTGCGTAGTTACAAGGGCAAACTAAGCTAGTACCCAAAGGAAGAAAGATGAGCAGGCGTGGTCTCAGTTATCGAGAATCCGCATTATCAGTTTTGGACGATTCAGGGCCACTTACATGGGACTATCGTCAACACTTTGTTAAAGGTCCTCTTCAGCCAGGCACCCTAAATTCATAGCTAGCACAGCCAGAAAAGAAAGATACAACTTGCACCATCGCCAGTCCACCTCTGCTACCAAAAGGGCCTATTGATGATATGTCAGATTTCAGTCAATCTTTTGCAAGAATGTTCAGCGAACCAGATGGCCATGGTCAGAGGATGAATCAAGAAACCCGGCTTGTTCAGTGGAGGCCGAAGAAACCAATTAGCTATCTGCAAGAAAAGGGGAGCTCACCCGTTACCATTTCTTGGTCTCCCTCCCGCCTCGCATCTCTCTTTCAACAATTGGAGTCCATACCCCATTCACCCCCGATCATGGTCAATCCGTATTTCACAGAAAGACCACTTGAAATCTTGTTTGTCCCATGTGCATGTGGGCGCTGCCCACCCATTGATCTATCAACTCTATTCACTCCTCCTTCCTCCACCACCCCACTCCACGAGATGTGGTTTTGATCCTCTGAGCCATTCTTCGATTGCCTCTTCCCCGAGTTGTTCCCCATGCAACTTCCTCCTCCTCCATCCTGCTGTATGATCTCCACTGATCTCCAAAAAAAACGGCAAATTTTAAACAGAGATTTTGGTGGAAGATTACGCTATCTTGTCTCCATCCTTTTCCCAGGGGCACGAGTCCCCTGCTCCTTCCTTTCCACTAGATTTCCTTTCACCTAGGTTAGGCGTAGGGTCCGTCGAGTCTAGGGAAGTAGAGTCAGTTAGAACTAGAGAAGTAGGGTCCTGTTCTAGGTCGTCTAATCCTTCCGAGCTTGAGCCGTGCTCGCTTGCGCGTCCTTCCAAATCCATTCCTGATAGGTTCTTGCAGGATCTGGCTCAGCGATGTCATGCTCTTTTGAAATGTCCAGAGTTCGTCGCTACGGCAATCATGATAGAAGACGAAGAGGAAATAGAAGGGGTGTGGAGCGATGACGGACTCGGTGTCTATGAAGTCTTGGATGAGAAAGACCCGATTGAGGATGAGGACGGCAACGTAGATGACACTGTCGATCTGTATGCGCAAGGATTAAAGAGATTCGACGAGCCATCATCGGCAGTGGATGAACCTACGAAGGAAATAAATTTAGGAACTGAAGAAGACCCAAGGCCCATCATTATTGCCGCTAATCTCCCTCCGCAAGTGGAAGAAGATCTAGTCAAGGTTTTGAGGGAGTATAGTGATTCTTTTGCCTGGTCTTATGAGGACATGTCGGGTCTTGACCCCTCTTTAGTGGAACACCGACTCGTACTTAAACCAGGGGCAACACCCGTAAAACAGAGGTCGAGAAGATTTCACCCCCACATGGCCTTAAGGATCAAAGAAAAAGTTGACAAATTATACAAGGCCAGGTTCATTAGAGTTGTTCTATATCCCCAGTGGGTGGCAAACATAGTCCCTGTTATCAAGAAGGATGGAAAGGTGCGTATTTGCATCGATTTCAGGGATCTTTATAAAGCATGTCCCAAAGATGATTTCCCGCTGCCTCACATAGACGTCCTGGTCGATAACACTGCTGGGTACGAAGCTTTGTCATTCATGGACGGTTACTCAGGTTATAATCAGATTCGTCTCGCTCTGGAGGATCAAGAGAAAACTTTCTTCACCACGCCCTCGGGCACATACTGCTACGTGGTTATGCCGTTCGGTCTGAAGAACGCAGGTGCCACCTATCAGAGGGCAATGATGGCCATTTTCCACGACATGATGCATATCTATATGAAAGCCTACGTGGATGACATCTTGGTGAAATCAAGAACCAAGGAAGAACACCCCTCTATCCTAGCTAAGGTGCTGCAGAGAGCTAGGGAGTACAAGCTGAAAATGAATCCGAAGAAGTGTGTTTTTAGAGTCTCTTCAGGAAGTTGCTAGGCTTTATAGTTAGCAAACGGGGGATTCAGATTGACCCTAATAAAGCAAAGGCCGTCATGGACATGCCTCCGCCAAAGAACATTACGGAACTTCGAGGACTAATTGGTAGATTGCAATTCATCAGAAGGTTCATATCCCAACATTCTCAGAGGTGCCACCCGTTTTATGAATTGCTAAAGGCGGGAGTCAAATTTGAATGGAATCAAGATTGTCAAAAGGCCTATGAGGACCTAAAGGAATATCTATCCAATCACCCGGTTTTGCAACCTCCTGTCCCTGGGAAACCCCTAATCCTATACATCTCGGTCATTGAGGACTCCCTCGGGGCAGTCTTAGCACAAGTAGACGATGAAGGAAAAAAGTGGGCAGCTTATTACCTCTCCAGGTTGTTCAACCCAGCTGAGGCCAAATACACCGCTATGGAGAAGACTTGTGCCGCCTTAGTGTGGGTAGCTCAGAAGCTTAAACACTATTTCCTTGCCCACCCAGTTAGGCTGATCTCTAGAATGGACCCGATCCACTATCTCTTAGAAAAGCCCGTCCTCTCTAGTAGGTTAGCTCGCTGGCAAAGTTTCCTCTCTCAGTTTGATATCACGTTCGTCGTTCAGAAGGCAGTCAAAGGATATGCCATCGCTGAGCATCTTGCCCATCTCCCGATTCCCTGTACAAATTCTATTCAGGATGACTTCCCTGATGAGCATATCTCTATTCTAACTCATCATCCCTTCTGGTCTCTGCACTTTGATGGTGCACTCAATTCTCAGGGCCGAGGGATAGGCGCTGTTCTGCTCACTCGGGAAGGAGTGACGATTCCTTTTGCTTATCAACTTCAATTTCCTGCTACCAACAATATCGCCGAGTATGAGGCTCTCCTAGCTGGATTAAAGCACGCCTACCTTCTAGGCGCGCGTTACTTGAATATTGTAGGGGACTCCCAGCTCATCCTGTGGCAAGTTCTGTCCACTTACTACACCCGTGACCCTAAGCTCAAACCATATCAAGATTTTGTCACGCTCCTCGCTAGGCAATTCCGCAAGTTGATCTACATCCATACTCCCCGGTCTCAGAACATTCTAGCCGATGCTTTAGCATCCCTCGCTTCCTCTCTATCTTTCCCTCTCAGTCGGAGTACTGAGACTATCATCGTTCAGAGATTGGACGCACCCTCTCTTCAGGATCCTTGGTATGTCAACCTTAGGAAGACTATGGAGGCGAGGGCTGAGAAGGAAGAGCTTAAGGAAGTATCTTTGATAGAATTAGAAAAGATTATGGAGGAAGAAGAATTGCCCTGGTATCATGAGATTGAGTTGTTTTGCAAAGATGGATCATTCCCGGAAGGGGCAAATGCTGAGCAGCGCAAGTCAATAAGAAGAGCCGCCTTAAGGTATACTATCATTGCTGGAGAACTATACAGGCGCGCTACTAATGGAATGCTCATGAGATGCTTAGACGATGATGAAGCTTGGAAGGTGGCCGAAGCAGCCCATTCTAGTGAGTGTGGAGGTCATGTTAATGGCCAGGCTCTAGCGAAGAAGATCCTTAGGCATGGCTACTATTCGCCCACTCTAGAGGAAGATTGTTCCCTTTATGTCTGGAGGTGTCTTAAATGTCAACTCCATGCCGATAAAATTCATGCTCCAGCTTCATCCTTACATCCTCTTTCTGCTCCTTGGCCGTTCTCTATGTGGGCTTTCGACATTGTCGGCCCGCTCGGTGATCCCAATTCTCAGATCAAGCAAAAATCCTTCATCCTTACCGCCACTGAGTACTTCAACAAATGGGCTGAAGCCGAGGCGTACGCAGAGATCAAAGCTACCACGGTGTGCCGCTTCATCATGACGAACATTATCTCGCGGTTTGGAGTGCCAAGCAGCATCGTCACCTACAACGGACCCCAGTTCGTCTCTCAAGAGCTCAAGGACCTATGTAAGAAGTTCAATATCACATTACATCATTCATCTCCATATTACCCACAAGGCAATGGTCAAGCCGAGGTCACTAATAAAACACTTCTCAAAATCATAAAGAAAATATGCAAATCTCATAAATTTTCTGATTGGCCAGAAAGATTAGTAGAGGCTCTATGGGCTTACCGCACCTCCGTTCGTACTCCCACGGGATAAAATCCCTATGCTCTCACCTACGGGATGGAGGCGGTGCTCCCATATGAGATCTTAATCCCTTCCCTAAGGGTACAACTCTATAAGGAACTTAATCTCGATGAACGTCGAGAGGCGTTGCTCATCCAGTTGGAACTCTTAGACGAGAAGAGGATGAATGCGGCCGATCACGTATCCGTTTATCAAAAGAGTGTTTCGCGTTATTTTCAAAAGAAGGTAATCGAGCGCAAATTTAAAAAAGGTGATATGGTTTTAAAACGCCAATTCATTCGGTATGCAGTCCTAGGTCTAAATTGCAACCTAACTGGGAAGGGCCGTTCGTTGTCAAAGAAGCTTATCCAGGGAATGCTTATCGCTTGGTAAACGCAGAAGGTGAGGAGCTCGCTCACGCTTGGAATGGGTTGTATCTTAAGCTTTTCTTTCCTTAAAGTCTAACCACGTGCCACCCCAGTAGCTCGCCGACCGCTATCGCTGCTCCTCTCAATCCCAGGCTTTCTTGCAGTCTCGATCTCGAAAGCTAGGATGATGTTTGCCTCGGCTTGATCATGTCTAGCCCTAGCAACTCTTGGGCTAGCTCTCTGTAGTCGCCATATGTCCACCCAGTCACCGCTACTCCGTGCACTCTCAATCCGGCGATCCTGGCCATGTCTTCCAGTGTTGGGATCATATGACCCCAGGAGAAGAGGAAAGCTCGACTGATCAGATCCCATCTCTCATGGAGTGCATACAGGAGTGGAGTGTCCATTCTGATCACCTTGATGCTCAGCACTTCGGCGAAGCCCATTGCAGCCAATCTCTCCCTCTGGAACTCAGGCAATGCCTGGTACACTACCCGGATCTGTAGCCAAGAAATCCTCATTCTTATTTTCCCCTGCACATGTAGAGCATAAGTCAGTCATTTGCATCATAATTTCATTGCATTGCATTAATATAATGAAAAACAAAAAAAAAATTGAATAATTAAAAATCCCTATAAATTGTCTTTGCCTCTGGTTACTCTGACGGCCCTGTGGTGGTGCGTCACAGCACTCTAACGCACCAAGGGTGGTGCGTCAGAGCTGTGACAGTCGCTGCAACGACTGTCACGTTGCCTGCAAAGGGGCGTTCGCTCTTTGGTTCCCTTGGCTTCCCAAAATGGCCGAATGGCCTACAATCATTCCTAAAGGGGTCCCCAGGCCCATTTCTACCCTCCAAACATACATGCATCCAAAAGATAATAATAAAAATAAAAAAATTGAAGATTTGGGGTGGACGGCCTACCTCAGGGTCTTGGCCTCTTCTCTTCGTTTTCTCTCTCGCCGTGGTTACTTCCTAGCCCATGGCTCCCTCGGCTTCCTCCACGGTCATGGGAGGAGCTTCTTCCGCCATTTCTTCCATCATTCCCGCCGTTTATTCTTCCTCGGCCTCCGGGACCTCTTCTCGGTCCACCCTCGCCCGGAATCGGCGTATAGCCTTCCTCTTCTCCCTCTCCTTAGGTGGTTAGGAAGGCTCGTCGCCGGCCATCTCTCCGGTGGTGTTGGCTTCGGTTTTTTTTTTACGGTGGGTTTTGTGTTTTGGGCTATTGAGTGTTGAATGGAACGAATGACCGTTCGGGTTTGTTTTTTTTTGAACGCTCAGGAAATGTGACGGTCTATCGTAGGACCGCCACACTTCTCTGACGTGTCTGCATTGGACTGTTAGGCCATTTGAATGCTACATTGGGGGATGTGAACCGCCAGACTCTGATGGCCCAATGTTGATCCGTCAGAACTGTCTAACGCACCCTTGTTAGACCGTTACAACCTTCAGAATGTTTTGATGAATAATAATGCTCCAATTGATGTTGAATTATTGCATTTTTCGTGGCCTATCTTTTAATGCAATTCATGTTTACAAATGGTTATGCTTCATTTCATGCTTATGTTAAATTGGCTAACCTCTCTTCATTTCATGAGATCCCACAAGTCATCACGCCTCGCCTTTCGTCGGGCAGGTAAGTCAGGTATTGTATCTCGATCCTTTGTCCCTTATTGCATTACTATATGTTATTTATGATATATTATCTCGAGAACCGACTAGTCATTCATGTGTTCTGGGATCTAATGTTCCCCTTAAACAAAAACGATGATGATCTAAGTGCACATGTTTAATCGTTGGATAGGCCATTAGGTTGGAAAAGTTTGGGGACGATGGTTCTGTCTTGCACGCCGTGGTTGCAGATAGTGTCCTGACCCTGGTTTCTCCGGTCTAGTAATATTATTCTCGAGTATCTTGTTATTTTATCTTTCTTTGCATTTGTTTTGATGATTTCTTTTCCTTTAGCCCATCATGCATCATACGCATCTTTTGAGCATTCATGAGCCTTCATTTGTCCGAGGTGTCTCAGTGATGGTGAATAACTATGTGTTTAATGATCTCGAATGAGGAGAGTCATTCCACTCTGAGTTGGAAGGTTTCCTTCGATCTGCTCGCTTGATTTGGTTAGCTGAAGATTCCTATCTAGAGTTAGTTGATTGTCTCTTTCCTTTCTGTTGCTCCGGTGGCTAGCCGTGTTTTTCTTTCCTTAGTTGTTAGTTCCTCCAAACATGCGTCATTTGGTTGGCTATTTCCTTGTGAATAGTTTGAGATTTTCCAAAAAATTCCTGTTGCTTGTTGGTTGAGAACGAGTGTTGTTTGCCTTAACGCCCGCTTTTTAGTCCACTCCACTTCATCTCCATGTTCCATTTCGCTTTCGCTTCACCTCCGCTCGTTCCCCTGCAAAGAGGACGTTAAGGAGGGGCATCTGTTGACACCAGTTTGATGACTAATAAGTTGGGTCATCTCCTTGTTCATTCTATATGATGCTCCGAGTTGTTCACTCTTTTGTTGAGCCTTTTTGGTCTATTTGAGGTTTATTTCTTGAGTCGTGTCTCCTTGGTTGAGTCTAGTTCCTTGCCTTATTCCGCTGGACGAGGCTTAGCATGCTCTCATTTTCATTTGAACACTATTGTCTCTAACGGTCCTTTGATGGGGCGTTACAGTCCTCTAACGCATCTACTCTAGTGCGTTACATCCTTCCAGAGTCCTTAAGCTTGAGGCTTCCTTTCAAGCTTATCTTTAGCCTATCCGTTGAGTGTGACGGTCTATCGTGCGACCATTACCTTATTGTAACGCATCTTCTCTAGACCGTTACATTCATCTAGAGTCCAACATTTGAAAACTTCCCCCGTTGATCTTATCTTCTTAGAGGATAGGGTTGTGTGACGGTCCCTTCTTGGAGCGTTACATCACTGTGGCGGTCTATCATGCAGCCGTTACATCCAAGAAAGAGTCCTGACGAGCCTGGCCTTTTCTCTGCTACTCCGTGATCGAACTAAGAGTTTGATTCCTTGATTTCTCTCTCAATACTCATCCTAAGAACCTTCCATTCGATTCTTTGGACTCTTGGGAGTATTATCTTCAAGAGTTTCCTAAGAAACGTCCTCTTTTCTAGCTGGATTATCCTCAACTCGAACCTAGACTTTGAGGGCCTATAAATAGAACCCTTGACTTCGTGGCTTGGAGAGGAGAAATCTGGAGTTTGCATCGAAGTGCTGTCGCATCCTGGAGCTAGAGCCAACCAAGGAGAACTGCTTCCCACGTCCATCTACTTCCAAAGTCTAGGGAGTATCAGTTTCAAGGGTTTAATTCAGTCAAGTCATTGTTCTTAGTGCTTTCCCCTCTTCTAAGCAATCATAGCATTGTCCCTATCCGTCTTTCACGTTCTTTCATCTGTTGCATTCATTTAAAACATCCTCCCATCTTTTAAAACGCCCCAGAGGGGTTAAAAAAAACCAATCTCTCCGGTATTTCCTTCTCCTTTTGCATGTTCATAAGTTCTTTGGATTATTGATACTACTTTGTGAAAGGGCTAATCTGGGTTATTTTTCTTGTGCTCTACACTCTTTTGCAGGTTTACAGATTCCTAGCGCGAGGCCCAAGCTCTCTAGCCGGCTGGAAAGCTTGGAGATCAAAAGATTCCCAATCTTATTCTGTAGAAGCTCTGATGGTCTATCATAGGTGCGTTAGAGTGTTGTAGCGGTCTATCGTGGTACCGTCATAGTCCCGTGACGCACCATCCTTCGACCGTCACATCCCACAGAGCTGCAATTTCCTAATTATTTTCTCTCTCCCGTGGGTGGGTGCATCATCCTCTGATTCTATAGTATTTATCAGGTCTTTGACTTGTTCTTACCTTGGTGGCGATCACATCTTTTCTTAGTTTGGGTATTAGCTTTTCTCTCTCATCATATCTCTTCTTTACTTTTGCTTGTTCCGCCTCTACGGTGTGATTTCCTTATTCCTTATTCCACGCCCCAGCGTATGTTTTTCTTTCCTTGCTTAGTTTAGTTTTGATTGAGATAGCATGCCCATGCTAGAGCTTATGTCGGTTGCAAAGGTTCATGATTCGCATGTTCATAGGTTGATTGATTTCATTACTTGGCTCATTATGTGCTCATAGTTGGCATCATAGCCCATCTTGCAAAAGATAGGGCACATTAAAACCAACACATGTTACATGTGTGGTCAGTGCTAGCATGAAAAGTTGACTCTAAGATTTGACAGTTTATTTCAGGTGTTCTATTAACCCTGTATGATTAATAACTTGATTTTCTTTATTAAAATCGCAGGAATCTGAGAATGCACATGATCCAATAAGTGAAGCACGTGCTCCAGGAACTTGCTGATGGGCTCAAGATCCTAGGAACCAATGATTGTACACGGTGATAGCAATCTCTCACAGCCTGACACGTGGACCCCAAAATTAGCGCTGATTTCCAAATTCATTTGGCGAGAAACGTGGTTTCCACGCGCCCATCTATCGGAAGCATCTATATATAGATGCTGGTCGCATAGAAGAACAGGGGAACAGAAGACTAGAGGGAGAATAGAAGATTGAAGAAAAGAGCTGATAGAGCAGAGAGAGTTAAAAAGAGAGGAGAGCATTCGTAGAGCTAAGGGAGATCTGTGAGAGCTACTGGAGTAAATTTGGAGGAGAAGCAGAGTATCAGAATTTTGAGAGGTTGGTCTTCGACTGCTGGATCAAATCCAAAGTCGAATTGCTCATTGAGAGCTACAGATCTTTTATCTATTTTTGCATCTTTGTTTCTTTGTTTCTGTTCTTTCCATTAGATTTCCGTAAGCTGTGAATCAGCGGACGAGGGTGTGTCCTCGGAGAGCAAGTTGTGAGGCTCAATGGTCTGGGATTGTATTCCCCAAAGCTGTGGATTAGCGGTGTGTAGGGATTCGATCTCCGAAGCTGTGGATTAGCAGATTTAAGCTGTGTTTCAGTAGTGAAGCCACACTTAGTTAAGTGTGGGGTGGACGTAGATCTCTGGATAGAGATCAAACCACCTAAAAATACTTTGCTTCATGGTTGATTGTAATTCATTCTGTTCTTCACGTAGATGAATGCTTAAGGGACGAATTATTTTCTGATACAGTAATTCTTGATTTCATCTTCTATCATCATCTAATCGAGTTACTTGATCCATTAGACTAAGTATATCAAAAGCTGTGACTGGAAGGTTTGGCAACACCAATCTGGAACGTCACCTCTTGTGTGAGAGATCTACGATCCGTTACTCCGCCCAGTACTTGGTTTATGGATTTTTAATCTTGCTAAGATGATGATTAGCGAAATCATCTAATTATTGTAGTTCTGATCTGTTATGTTCTTGTTTGATTTTAATCAGAACTATATTGTTGATCTGCGAACACTTAGTTGGTTACTTAATTCCTTATAAACTGCTGGTAGTTGCTTTGAACTTCATTTTCGCATTAGTAAGTTCTTTTAATTGGAAATTTATTTGGGGTAGATCTATTCACCCCCCTCTAGATCTATATCACGTGGTATCGGAGCCTAACTCTTCTGCAGGGACTAACGTCCTGAAGAGATAGACATTATGGATGCTAGAGGAATGATAGCTGAAGGACATTCTACAACCAAGCCTCCGTACTTCGATGGGTCAAACTATGCATACTGGAAGAACCGTATGCACGTCTTCTTGAGGGCGAAGGATTATGAGATTTGGAGAGTTGTTAGCAAGGGTCCCTTCAATTTGTCTGAGAATGAGGAATTATGGACCCGAGAAGAGATCAGGAAGTCAACTCTGAACTGGTGCGCCATCAACGCCATCCAGTGTGCCCTTCATCCCACAGAGTTCTCTAGGATATCATCCTGTTCTACAGCTAAGGAGATGTGTGATAAACTAGAAGTTATATACGAAGGGACATCTCAGGTGGGAGAGACTAATGCCAACATGCTAGTCTCCGAGTATGAGGCATTTAGGATGAAGCAGAATGAGTCCATTAAAGTGATGTATGCTCGTCTCATGATTATCACCAACAGTCTTAGAAGTCTTGGGAAGATCTATTCTAAATATGAGTTGGTGAGAAAAATTCTGCGTTCCCTAACTCCGGTTTGGCACACCAAGGCTACAGTGATTGAGGAGTCTAGGGACTTGAAGAATACCAAGGTCGATGAGTTGATTGGTTCACTCATGACATATGAGATGAACCTGCCAAAGCCAGATGAGCTGGAGAAAAGGAAGAAACCCATTGCATTGAAGGTAACATCTAGTAGCAAGGGGTCATCCAGTGAAAGTATCTCCTCTGGAATAGAAATTGAGAATGATGAGTTTGCTATGTTGACCGGTAAATTTAAAAGATTCTTGAGAAAAGAAGAAAGGCAATTCAGAAGGAAGAATCCGGCTCGCAGGAGAAATTCAAGGGATAAATCTAACGCTGGCAAAAAGAATGATACTAATGTTTGTTATCATTGCAGGAGATCCGGCCACCTGAAGGTAGATTGTCTAGAGCTTCAAAAGGAAAAGCCCAAAATGAAGAACAATAAAGAGAAAGCCATGATCAGTACTTGGAGCGACGAGGATGAGGGTAGTCATAGCTGCACCTCTGGAAGTGAAGAGGAAAGAAGCCAATTTTGTCTAATGGCCAAGAACAGTGAGAATGATGAAGATGACCAGGTAACCTCTTCCTTTGAGAATTACACTACTTCCGAATGGGAGGATGCATATGCTGAAGTTCTAGATAAATTTGATCATGTTAAGAAAGAAAATATGCATTTAAAAAGGAAAGTTAATTCTCTCACGAATGATACTACACTGTCTGATAAAATTGCCTATCTTCAAACTGAAAATGATGTATTAAAGAATTCTCATGTTGAATCTGATGAAATGAAATTTGCTTTGATTGATGCTAGAAAAGGAAATGAAATTCTGAAAAATGTTATTGATGATCTAAAGCTTAAATTATTGAATTTTGAAAATGAAATGAAAATTGTAAATGAAAAATGTGATGCTGTGTTAGGGGTGAACACTGAGCTGAAAAAGAGTGTAGAGAACCTAGAAAAACAAAATAAGGACAAATTACACACTATTGAGAGCATGACCCAAGGGACTGAAAATCTAAATGCACTCTTAGGGACTAAGGTGAATTTTAGAAAAGAGAGGCTAGGTTTTAATCCCACTGCTAAGAAGAGTTTTGAAATCAAGAATGTTTCATTCGTGGTAGAAAAACAAAAAGGACCACTCATTAAAATGAGAAGTGGAAACCCTCCAGAAAAGTCTAAAAATTACAAAATGCCCAGTGCCAAGGGCAAGGGCAAACAGAAAATTGATGAGTCTAGCCATGTAGGTACACACAGCCCCACACCTCAGGGCAGATTTCAGGTTAGGGGTCAACCTTTACATATACCAGAACACCAAGCTAGGTTCACCAAGTCTCCACAGAAAAATCAAAAAAACACCCAGTCTACACCCATCCACACTCCAAGTAGGCCTAAGGTGTTCAGGAGACAAGATTCAACCAGGGGTACCTCAAGTCAATTCTACTATCCTAGATTTCCAACTTACACTCCATACCAATCTACATATTCTCATCAAATTAGAAGGTCTAGCAGGGATAGAGCTAGCTTAAGGACAACATATCATTCATACCCCAACCAGAATTTCAGATCTCATGATGGGAAGTGGTTCGGGCAGGTCAAGTATAGAAGTTCAGGAAACCACAACTTTTATGTTCAGCCTAGGGCCACCAATAGCTACACTACACTGAATGCTCATTGGCCTAGGCACTAGCACAAGCATGCTCAATCTGCTAATAATAATGGTGTCAGGACACAGAACAGAACTGAAAAGATTCAAATTGTTAAGATTGAAAAGAAGAACAACAACAATAAGGAAACAAACAAATCCATCAAACGAACAATTCCTAAATAGATGTGGATTCCAAAGCAGTTGTTGTCATGTCTGAACAATGTTACTCTTGTTCTGGAGCCCAATCATTCTTGGGTTCCAAACTCTTTTGCTTAATTGTCATTGCAGGTATGCCTGGCAGCTAAGCACAATATGTGGTACTTGGACAGTGGCTGCTCTAGACACATGACTGGGGATAAGACAAAATTTTGTATGCTGGTCGAAAAGAGTGCAGGACAGGTCACCTTTGGAGGTAATACCAAAGGAAGAATCATTGGGTCAGGTAAGGTAGGTAAGTGCACTACCTGTTGTATTGATGAAGTATTGCTGGTTGAAGGACTTGCTTATAATCTGCTTAGCATTAGCCAGCTTTGTGATAAAGGTCATAGAGTAATTGTTGATTCTCATGGTTGCAACATCTATGAACCTGATTATGATATTGTTAAGTTTTCTGGTAAGAGAGTGAATAATATCTACTTGGTAGATTTAGATGACATTGCACATTCCAATCTTTGTCTTACTACAAATAAAGATGACTTGGTATATCTTTGACATCGTAGATTAGGCCATGCCAGTTACACTGTTCTTCATAAATTGAATAAACACTACATGGTTAGAGGTCTTCCTGAAATCTCTTTTAAAAAGGAAATTAAAATATGTGATGCATGCACCCAGTCCAAACAAACTAGGAAGTCATTCAAATCCTGAACTGAGAACCTGTCTTCTAGACCTTATGAGCTTATTCATATGGATCTTTTTGGTCCTACAAGATCAGTCAGTTTATCAGGAAGAAGATATGGATATGTACTTATTGATGACTTTTCTAGATACACTTGGGTATTTTTCCTTACACACAAAAATGAGGCTTTTACTGAATTTCAGGAATTCTTTTTGAAAATTAGACATGAAAATGTTAATTTTATTGTGAATGTTTTGTCTGATCATGGTGGTGAGTTTGAAAACTCACAATTTGAAATATTTTGCAGGAAAAATGGTATCACACATAGGTTCTCCTCGCCTAGGACACCCGAGCAAAATGGAGTAGTAGAGAGGATGAACCGAACCCTTGTGGAGATGGCTCGAACCATGCTAGTAGAAGGTAACCTACCTAGGAAATTCTGGGCTGAAGCAGTCAATAGTGCATGTCACATTGTCAACAGAGCCATGGTAAGGCCATCTACCCAGAAAACTCCTTATGAAATTCTCAAGGGTAAGAAACCTTCACTAGCTTATTTTAAGGTTTTTTGATATAAATGTTTTGTGCATGTTAATACTAAAAGAGACCTTGATAAATTCGAACCTAAAAGTGATCCTAGAATATTTCTAGGATATTCTGAAACATCTAGAGTCTATAGAGTCTACAATTTAAATTCAAAAATAGTAGAAGAATCTCCACATGTGATTTTTGATGAAACTTTTACTAAATCTAATAATGGTCTGTGTAGGGAAAAGAATGATGGAGAAATTCTGAAAGATGAGGATCATGAAGATCAATCTGATGAAAATAATGAAGAGCAACCTGATGCTCAGGAGGAGGTTATAGGGAACCAAGGTAATCAAATTATCAATGTCAGATTTCATAAAGATCATCCCATAGATAACATAATTGGTAATTTGCATGACCCTCCTAGGGCCAGATCACACTTTAGAGCTAAAAATGAATTAAATTCTTTTGCGCTGATCTCTCATATAGAACCCAAAAATATTAACAGTGCTCTTAAAGATGTGCATTGGATCAATGCCATGCACGAGGAGCTGAATCAGTTTGAAAGGAACAAGGTATGTGACCTAGTTCCTCCACCTGACCATGGTACTGTCATAGGAACAAAGTGGGTTTTTAGGAATAAAATAGATGAGCAGGGAAATGTGGTTAGGAATAAGGCCAGACTGGTAGCTCAGGGTTATAACCAAGAATATGGTATTGATTTTGAGGAATCTTATGCCCCTATAGCTAGGATAGAGGCCATCAGAATTCTTTTGGCATATGCATGCTCATTAGGAATAAAATTGCGTCAGATGGATGTAACATATGCCTTTCTGAATGGATAAATAAAAGAGGATGTGTTTGTTAGGTAGCCTCCAGGTTTTGAATGCATTGACTATCCTAACCATGTCTATAAATTGAATAAGGCTCTCTATGGATTGAAACAAGCTCCTAGAGCTTGGTACGATAGGCTTAGTAAATTTCTCACTAGAAAGGAGTTCACAAGAGGTGAGGTTGACCAAACATTGTTCACCAAGGTATGCACTTCTGACATCATTATTGTACAAATTTATGTAGATGATATTGTCTTTGGTTCAACTAACCCAACTTTATGTGAGGAATTTGCTGATTTAATGACACAATAATTTGAGATAAGTTCAATGGGTGAGCTAAAACTATTTCTTGGACTGTAGGTAACTCAGACTAAGGAAAGCACATTCATAACTCAGTCCAACTACGTCAAGAACCTGTTGAAGAAATTCAAGTTGAAAAATCTGAAGGAAATCTTAGCACCCATAGGTACATTAATTAATCTTGATGCTGACCCAAAAGGTAAATGTGTAGATCCCAAATTATATAGAGGTATGATCGGATCTCTTCTTTACCTTATAGCTTCTAGGCCCGATGTTCAGTTTTCTGTGTGTTTGTGTGCTAGGTTTCAGGCTAGTCCTAAAGAGTCACACTTGAGTGCTGTTAAGAGGATTTGTAGGTATCTATCATGCACCCTAGAACTAGGACTTTGGTATCCTGCTAAGTGTGAGCTAGACCTCATAACCTACATTGATGCAGATTATGCAAGGTGCAGGGTAGATAGGAAAAGCACTAGTGGGTATTGCCATTACCTAGGTGGTTGTCTGGTGTCATGGGCTTCTAAAAAGCAACACATTATTGCTTTATCTACAGCTAAAGTAGAGTATGTTGCAGCTGGGAACTATGCAGCCCATGTACTCTGGATCAAGCACCAACTGATTTATTATCAGATAAAATTGGGATGCATTCCAATTTTATGTGATATTACTAGTGCTATATCACTTACTAAAAATCATGTTCATCACTCTAGGACCAAGCATATAGAAATCAAACACCATTTCCTTAGAGTTGAAGTGAATAAAAATGAAATTGAATTGCATTTCATTGAATCTGAAAAACAGTTAGCTGATATATTTACTAAACCTCTGGGCAATGACATATTCAAATTCTTGAGAAGAGAATTAGGTTTATGTAAATTTCAGTATGATGACTAATTTCAATTTCGTTCATGATTAAGTCTTGTGATGTGGTTTGTGTACTGGTTTATCTTTGAATAATAGCCTAGCTCATGCTCTGAGAATGATGATTTGCTTGTCAGAAAATCCATTTATGAATAAATCATCTGAATAGATTAGCATCAAGTCATTGAATTGAATAGCTGATCTGATCTGTTTAAGAATGATTTGATGATTGCTTGTTAGTTAATCCTGAATAAAGGCTCAGACCTTGTCTTGAGAATTCTTCATTGAAAACATACTTAATTGAATGTTTGAATAAACATGCATATAGACAGGGGGAGTTGTTGCTTAGAATAAGGCTACCCGTCCATGCTGCATTGTTCTGTAAGGGGGAGTCCAGTAAGTCATGTCTAGGTATGATCATATGGTTGTTTTGTCATATTCTCTCTTCTCTATAAAAACTTCAATCATATGGTGTCATTCTTACTTCTTGACATCTCTTAATCCTGTGCTTCAATGTCCATTCCCCATTCTGAATGTATGACAGTCTTACAATCATTCATTGTATTAAGCAGCAATTATTACATGTCTTTTACTATAAGAATCATATTTGCTTTATGCATGAACTAATGGTTTAATTCAAATAAACTGTAGAGTTTAAAGATTATTTTCAGAAAATAAGGCAAAGGAAAATAGTTTATAGCTCTCAACCTCCTTCTCATGTTGTGATAGATAAGGTCTTTAATGTATCTGAAAATGACAGACTTAGTGAAATCTAGGTTGAGAAACTTAGATAGTGTATTGTTCTTAAACAAATCACTTTGAAAAAGTAAAAATGGCAGCAAAACTAAATGAATTAGAGAAAGAATGTCTAAACTACCTGGCAGAGCGATGACTGAAATGCACTGAGAAACTGAATACTCCATCAATGAAAAGGAGAAAAATTCATGTCATGAAGTGCTTCATGTCAACTTTGTTCTAATGATTAAATCTGTGGAATTGGTTTCATTGAGTAGCTAGGGGTACTGGCATTTGATAAATGTGTACCCTCATGCAAAAAGGTGTAATCATGACTGCTGTTTTTAATCAGAGACAAATATGGTAATATGTGCTTAGTAACTAGGGGTACTGGCGTCTAACCCACGTGTACCCTTAATGTCAAAGGCATAGATGATACCTGACTGTTCAACAGGTTATACTTTAAAATCAAAAGTGAAAAAGGTTTGCTATAACCCTTGCAACTCAAGTTTCATTGAGCATCAATTTGTTTAATCTCAATACATTTCCTAGTCACTCCCATAGATATTCATTGGATCTGACATCAGAAGGATATCTTTTTGATCAAGCCTATTATGGATATGTGACCTAGATTCATTGCTATAAATGGTTAATGCAAACTTATATCTGATATTTAGTGAATATACTCTACCTTTTATAACTATTAAACCAGACATTTATCAAGAATGCATAATTTTAACTCTTATGCCAGAAGACACTTCCTATAATCTGCTTATTTTCTGAACCTTTTGCATAGGATGTCACTCCGTTCCCTTCTTCTTCTTTGCTATATTCCCCATTCCTTGTTTGCTGATGGCAAAGGGGGAGAGAAAAAGAGAAAAAGGTTGTGGTATTAAGGGGGAGTTATATAAAGTGGGAGACTATCTTCAGGGAGTAGAGAAGTTCATTTTTTTTGGAGAGATCATCATTTGGTATCATTTGGCTCATGTCTGCATCTGTGTATTCATTCCATGCATCATAAATTTAACATTGCCATCAAAATTTAGAATTATTATTTTTGGAGGTTGCCATCATCAAAAAGGGGGAGAATGTTGAGGAGAGGCTTGTGGGAAAAATGCATGTCTTTTCTGAATAATGACTCTTCATATTCTATATGTTTTGATGCTGGCAATAGTGCATATTGAGCTAAATTTTGATTATATTTTGTTTCTGGCAATAGTTCATTCTGTGCTTAATTTTGATATTCATAACCTTGCATTGTAGCATAAAGGTCAGTGGACCTCTTGCTTACCCACAAGCAAGAGTCGACTCATAGAGTCGACACACTAGGCCATGCATAGTCTCATCAATCATCATAAAGAGGTCTGTGCACATCACTGTCGCAAGACATATAAAGGTCGGTGCACATTCGCCCTGTGCTAAACAAGGTCGGTGCACATCCTTCGTTAGGCAGAATGTGGTCTGTGCACATCACTGTAGCCGGTCAGTGCATATTGCATGAAGTCGGTGCAGGTTTTGTCTTAACCATATTTGGGTCGGTGCACATTGTAGTTTATTCTTTGTTAAACTCGGTGCACGTTATGCCTTAGCCATACAGAGGTCAGTGCATGTAATAACCTAAGTCCAAGCACATTTACCCTATGGCATAAGGTCCGAGCATGTTTTCATAACATGCGTAATAAAGTCTGTGCATACATTGTAGTAGGTCCGAGCACGTTTTCAAGCCTGAGCATATATGTCCGAGCACGTTTCAAGTCTTAGCACATAATGAAGTCGGTGCATAGTGAGTCTTAGGCCATACAAGGTCAGAGCACATTCCGTTCAAAGTCTGAGCATGTTTGCATCAATAAGCATATGAAGTCGGTGCATGATTGTTGGAAGGTCTGAGCACATTTGCCTATCTTCAAATAAAGTCGGTGCATGTTTGTTGGATAGCACATAACGTCGATGCATATTTACCTTAGGCTTGCTACAGGTCCGAGCACATTTGCTAGGACAAGTCTGAGCATATTTTTTAGGATAGCATCAGGTCGATGCACATCATGCATCGTGCACACACAAGTTAGTGCACATTGTGTATAATGACCGTAGATATGCTGATTGAGGTCCGAGCACATTCACTAGGACAGGTCTGAGCACATTTACATTGACACAATTAAGTATGTGCTAGGCCGTTGGTCACGCATGAAAAGTCTGTGATAGGTGAACTTAGTATAAACCAAGGTCAGTGCATGTTACATGTGTGGTCTGTGCTAGCATGAAAAGTCGACTCTAAGAGTCGACAGTTTATTTCAGGTGTTTTGTTAACCGTGTATGATTAATAACTCGGTTTTTCTTTATTAAAACCACAGGAATCTGAGAATGCACATGATCCAATAAGTGAAGCACGTGCTCCAGGAACTTGCTGATGGGCTAAAGATCCCAGGAACCAATGATTGGACGCGTGGATAGCAATCTCTCACAGCCTGACACATGGACCCCAAAAGTAGCGCTGCTTTCCAAATTCATTGGTCGGGAAATGTGGTTTCCACGCGCCCATCTATCGGAAGCCTTTATATATAGATGCTGGTCGCATAGAAGAACAGGAGAATAGAAGACTAGAGGGAGAATAGAAAATTGAAGAAAAGAGATGAGAGAGCAGAGAGAGTTAAAAAGAGAGGAGAGCATTCGTAGAGCCAAGGGAGATCTGTGAGAGCTGCTGGAGTAAATTTGGAGGAGAAGGAGAGTATCAAAATTCTGAGAGGTTGGTCTTCGACTACTGGATCAAATCCAGAGTCGAATTGCTCATTGAGAGCTACAGATTTTTTATCTATTTTTGCATCTTTGTTTCTTTGTTTCTATTCTTTCCATTAGATTTCTGTAAGCTGTGAATCAGCGGACGAGGGTGTGTCCTCGGAGAGCAAATTGTGAGGCTCAATGGTCTGGGATTGTATTCCCCAAAGCTGTGGATTAGCGGTGTGTAGGGATTCGATCCCCGAAGCTGTGGATTAGCAGATTTAAGCTGTGTTTCAGCAGTGAAGCCACACTTAGTTAAGTGTGGGGTGGACGTAGATCTCTGGATAGAGATCGAACCACCTAAAAATACTTTGCTTCGTGGTTGATTGTAATTCATTATGTTCTTCGCGTAGATGAATGCTTAATGGACGAATTATTTTCTGATACAGTAATTCTTGAATTCATCTTCTATCATCATCTAATCGAGTTACTTGATCCATTAGACTAAGTATATCAGAAACTGTGACTGGAAGGTTTGGCAATGCCAATCTGGAACGTCGCCTCTTGTATGAGAGATCTACGATCCGTAACTCCGCCCAGTACTTGGTTTGTGGATTTTTAATAATGCCAAGATGATGATTAGTGAAATCATCTAATTATTGTACTTCTGATCTGTTATGTTCTTGTTTTATTTTAATCAGAACTATATTGTTGATCTGCAAACACTTAGTTGTTTACTGAATTCCTTATAAACTGTTGGTAGTTGCTTCGAACTTCATTTCCGCATTAGTATGTTCTTTCAATTGGGAATTTATTTGGGGTAGATCTATTCACCCCCTCTAGATCTATATCAACGGCTACCTCCCAAGTCCTGTTGGAACGATTGGCACGCCGATCAGGCCAGTTTTTTACATTTTGGACCCCCGAACCCCGAATGGATTGAATTCTTCTAAACTAAGTTAATTTTCAAAACACACTTAGTTTTGAATTGAGTTATTTTAGCGTTGGGCTCATAACGAATATCCGATTTTGAATCCGATAGCTCTCACAACTCACGTCTACCTCCTTGGTTGTTTTGGAACGATCGACACGCCGATCAAGGTAGTATTTTATATTTTGGACGCACGAACCTCGAATTTTCTAAATTCTTCTAAATTAAGTTACTTTTGAAAACTAACTTAGTTATTTGAGCGTCGGGTTCAAACCGGATATCCGATTTGGATTCTGTCAACTCTCACAAGTCACGTCTACCTCCCAAGTCCTATTGGAACGATCGACACATCGATCTGGCCAATATTTTACATTTTGGACCCCCGAGCCCGTAATTATCTGAATTCTTCTAAACTAAGTAAGTTTTGAAAACAAACTTAGTTATTTGAGAGTCGGGCTCACATCCGATATCCGATTTGGAATCCGTCAGCTCTCACAACTCACGTCTACCTCCCTTGTCGTGTTGGAATGATCGGCATGTCAATCAGGCCAGTATTTTACATTTTGGACCCCCGAACCCCGAATGGACTAAATTCTTCTAATTAATTTACTTTTCAAAACACACTTAGTTTTGAATTGAGTTATTTTAGCGTCGGGCTCAAACCGGATATCCGATTTGGAATCCGTCAGCTCTCACAACTCACGTCTACCTCCCAGGTCGTGTTGGAACGATCGACATGCCAATCAGGCCAATATTTTATATTTTGTTCCCCCGAACCCCTAATTATCTAAATTCTTCAAAACTAAGTTACTTTTGAAAACTAACTTAGTTATTTAAGAGTCGGGTTGAAACTGGATATCTGATTTGGATTCCATCAGCTCTCACAAGTCACGTCTACCTCCCAAGTCCTGTTGGAACGATTGGCACACCGATCAGGCCAATATTCTACAATTGGGACCCCCGAACCCCTAATTATCTGAATTCTTCTAAACTAAGTTAGTTTTGAAAACTAAATTAGTTATTTGAGAGTCGGGCTCACATCGGATATCCGATTTGGAATCCGTCAGCTCTCACAACTCATGTCTACCTCTCAAGTCGTGTTGGAATGATCGGCACGCCGATCAGACTAGTATTTTACATTTTGGACCCCCGAACCCCAAATGGACTGAATTCTTCTAAACTAAGTTACTTTTAAAACACACTTAGTTTTGAATTTAGTTATTTTAGCATCGGGCTCAAACCGGATATCCGATTTGGAATCCGTCAGCGCTCGCAACTCACGTCTACCTCCAAGGTCGTGTTGGAACGATAGGCAAGTCGATCAGGCCAGTATTTTACATTTTGGACCACCGAATCCTGAATTTTTTAAATTCTTCTAAATTAAGTTACTTTTGAAAACTAACTTAGTTATTTGAGCGTCGGGTTCAAACCGGATATCCGATTTGGATTCCGTCAGATCCCACAAGTCACGTCTACCTCCCAAGTCCTGTTAGAACGATCGGCATGCCGATCATGCTAATATTTTACATTTTGGACCCCTGAACGTCTAATTATCTGAATTCTTCTAAACTAAGTTACTTTTGAAAACTAACTTAGTTATTTGAGAGTGGGGCTCACATCGGATATCCGACTTGGAATCTGTCAGCTCTCGCAACTCACGTCTGCCTCCCAGGTCGTGTTGGAATGATCGCCATGCCGATCAGGCCAGTATTTTACATTTTGGACCCCCGAACCCCGAATGGACTGAATTCTTCTAAACTAAGTTACTTTTCAAAACACACTTAGTTTTGAATTGAGTTATTTTAGCATCGGGCTCAAACCGGATATCCGATTTGGAATCTGTCAGCTCTGACAACTCACATCTACCTCCAAGGTCGTGTTGGAACGATCGGCACGCCGACCAGGCCAGTATTTTATATTTTGGACCCCCGAACCCCGAATTTTCTAAATTCTTCTAAATTAAGTTGCTTTTGAAAACTAACTTAGTTATTTGAGCGTCGGGTTAAAACCGGATATCTGATTTGGATTCCGTCAGCTCTCACAAGTCACGTCTAACTCCCAAGTCCTGTTGGAATGATCGGAACGTTGATCAGGCCAATATTTTACATTTTGGACCCCCGAACACCGAATTTTCTGAATTCTTCTAAACTAAGTTAGTTTTGAACACTAACTTAGTTATTTGAGAGTCGGGCTCACATCAGATATCCCATTTGGAATTCGTCAGCTCTTACAACTCACGTCTACCTCCCAGGTCATGTTAGAATGATCAGCACACCGATCAGGCCAGTATTTTACATTTTGGACGCCCGAACCTTGAATTTTTTAAATTCTTCTAAACTAAGTTACTTTTCAAAACTAACTTAGTTATTTGAGCGTCGGGTTGACACCGGATATCCGATTTGGATTCCGTTAGCTGTCACATGTCACGTCTACCTCCCAAGTCCTGTGGGAACGATCGGCACGTCGATCAGGCTAATATTTTACATTTTGGACCCCCGAACCCCTAATTATCTGAATTCTTCTAAACTAAGTTAGTTTTGAAAACTAACTTAGTTATTTGAGAGTTTGGCTCACACTGGATATCTGATTTGGAATCCGTCCGCTCTCACAACTCACGTCTACCTCCCAGGTCGTGTTGGAACGATCGTCACGCCGATCAGGCCAGTATTTTATATTTTGGACCCCCGAACCCCGAATTTTATGAATATACATAACTAAGTTACTTTTAAAAAATAACTTAGTTTTTGAATTAATTATTTTTATAATTGAGTAATTCTGCAAAATAAAAACATAATAAACACTCACCTGATGGGCCTCTACTGTGGTGGTGGATCCAAGAGGGAGAATTCCCGCCTGGGAGAGGAGGCCAGTGATTGCCTGCAACATGGTTGCCTGTTGGCTAGACATCTCCTCTCAGATCTACTACTACATCTGCCGCTGCAAATTAGAGATCTCCGATCAGGTCTCTAATGTCGCTGGTGTTGACACCCATTTTTTGCCGATAAGTTGAGTCATTTCTCTTACGCCCATTTATTGATGCCTCGAGTTGTCCATCACTCGCTGGGCTATTTTTTTGGCACGTTCTGGGCCAATTTTTTGGGTAAGCTCCCTCCCTGGCTAGGTCCGAGTTGATTCAGGGCTTAATGGGCCTTGGTTTTGGTTGATTGAACTTTTCTATGAATTTCAAACGCCCATATACATGTGCGGTCAACCTCCAGCCGTTCAACAATTTGTACGGTTGATAGTGTTGGATTGTGTGTCTTCCCTAAGTATTTTGATGATGAGCAACACTATGTTAATTGTTCTTGTTATTTTTGATCAGATATCTTGCACTTGAGTTATCCATGGTTTTATATGAAATAACTGCTAAAGAGGTAACACTTCGTGTGTTCGTTCATGTTCTGTCTTCGTGCTGTTTTTCCTCAAACATCATGTAGTTCTTGCTTCGCGTTTTCACCTCGTGTCGAATTAGCCATGTTGTCGTCTGTTTGAGTGTTGTTCTTTCACCTCGTGCAGTCTTTGATTACTGTGTTGTTTCCATGTCATCCTTTGTATTCCTGTCTCCGAGTCGTTTCTTTGCATACTATCTTCGTGGTCGATTGGCACTTCGTCTTGGTTACAACACCTCGTGTTGTACTGTTTGACTTCGTGTCGGTTTCGGTTACAGTCCATGTTGTTTTCATGTCGTTCTCTTTTATTGCCACCTCGTGTCGTTTTTATTATTAAGTCTTCGTGTCGTTTTTACCTCGTGCAGTGTTATCCCGTGTCATTTACTGTTTCGACCTTGTGTCGTTATCAGCCCGTGTTGCTTTCATCTCGTGCTGTTTTCACTATCCTCGTGTTGTTCTCACCGCATGTCGATTACTGTCTTCACTTAGCATTATTTTTATGATTCGTATCGTTTTTCTGTGTAGTGTGTGTTTGTCACCACTATACTTCGTGTCGTTGCTTCTTACTTCGTGTCTAACTTCACTTCGTGTTGTTTTTCACCTCGAGTCGTTTCCTTATACTCTGTCCTCGTGTTGGTCTCTCGTTTTAGTCTTCATGTCGGCTTCTGTCTTAAGCCCGTATTGTCCTCGTGTTGTTTTTGCATTCGTAACCTCGTGTCTCTCTTGCGTATAACCTCACCTCGTGTCATTATCTTCTGTATATCTGATCTGTTACAGAATTTCTCGTGTCGTTCTTATGACATCTCGAGAAATAGTCACGTCGTGTTGTTGTTACTATACCTCATGCAGTTTTGGTCTTAATAGCCATGCAGCGTATTAATGGACTTAATCTCATTACAAGTCCGAGGAAGAACATTCCACACTCCAGGGCTGCACGTGATCCGAGACAAGAGGAACCAATTTGATAAAGGCACGTGACAGGATACTTCTGGATCGAGCGTGGGAGGCACACGCATTTCATGCCCTATCCATCTGCTGTTGATGCTATAAATAGAATCCTTCGTCCTCAGATGAAAGTTATCGAAGTAGAGAGGCATAGAAGAAAACAGGGAAACAGAGAGCCCTTCGATCCAGGAAAAAGAAAAGAAAGAAAAAAGGAATAGCAGAGAGAAATAAAAGAGAGCAGAAGAGTGTTCAGAAGAATTGTTCTGACTTGCGGATCAAATCCGAAGTCTATTGCTCTATATTGAGCAGCAGGATGACTGAACATTTGATTTAACTTACATCAACAATCAATCATCAAAACCATCATCAAAACCCCAGGGGCACAACAATCTCCCCCTTTTTGATGATGGCAATACTTTCAATATATTGAGTCATTCTGATGATGTGAGGCATCTGAAGACTCAAATTATTCTCCCCCTTTGACTTCATCAAAAAGAAAATAATTTGAGAAATTAAAGCATGTATAAAAGTTCAATCAAATTCTCCCCCTTGCAAGAACATGATTCTCCCCTTTAATAGTTTCAGCAAAAGCATGAGTTAGAGAAATGCAATACTCCCCCCTGAGTATATGAATGCAAGGTCACAAATGATATGAACATGATTCAGCACGACTAGGAATGCTCCCCCTGAAGAGATGCCAATTAATATGCAAGTGATGCATGACATGGAAGCTCCTCCTCAATAAGTGGACTCTTATGAGAAGGAGACCACAGGGGCAAACAAGAAGAGGTTCAGGTTAATGAGTCAATACCATGAGCAGAAGAGTTTCAATTAACAGATTTTTCAAGGATGTTCCAAACACAAGAAGTTCAGCCTGACTTTCAAAGAGATATCAATCTCATAAATCTAAAGCATAAGTTTTCAAAGTCTTCTATCATAAGGGCTTATGAATGACATTTATTGAACATCATGGTTTAAACGTGATGTATGCAGAGTTTATCAATAAAATTCTGTAATGATATCTAAAACCATGGTTTAATAAAAATGAACCAAGCCCTCATATTTATCTTGATTATCCTCCCTTTGTCTTACACAATCAAATCTATTGACTTCTTTCAGAATTACATGTAAAAATGCAGTATGCAAACTTATTAAACCATGGCTTCATTTGACTTATTAAAGTCATGTATTCAAAAGTGCAGATTTCAGAAGTTTTTGCAAGACATAGCATGAAACAGTTGGTTAAGATTTATTAAACATGATTCAGATATGTTAAGAGATTTTGAAGTTAAACTCCATGAATACATTAAGCTTAAACCACATGAATTATTTCAGTCATTCTTAAGAATGTATAATAGAAGATTTCTAGTTCAAGAGTTTTTCAGATTTATGATCGAGATAGCCCATTGAAATCTTCATGAAAGACTTATGGAATTCTGAAGTCAAATGATATCAATTGATAGTAGAAATACCAATTGTTAACTTTATTAAGAGAAAGTGTAAGACTCAAGGTTTTACATAGTATGATCAAGGTTTTGGTCAACACAATCAGTGAGAGAGGATATGCAGTGAACTATGACCCATGTATGCATTTGACAGCCTATATGTAATGCAGGGACATGCAAAGACTCGACATTGAATTGCTGTGCAAAGATATGCAACTTACTCCCCCTGAAAACATGCAGTACACTGGTCTACATGAAGACAAGACCCTTGGTACTTGGCAGAGAACCTGGTCTCAAGGACCATCTCACACATAGTAAGAACCTTTAGGCAGATTTCCTTGCCTTTTAGTAACTTACCATTTGATATACCAGGGTTATGCAAGACAATGCAACTCGAGGCAGAAAACAAAATATGCAGTCTTCAGCAATAGGCAAATGATAGTCATGCAGACGAAATGTGTACCTATGAGACACATGCATTGACAATATACACTGAAGAAGCATTCAAATTCAGTTCAATCATATATCAAGAAAAGAGCATCAGTTATGCAGAATTGAATTCAATAGCTGAGTCTGCACTGCAGACTGATCAACTAGACAAGATAAGATCATACATCAATTAAGTAAATCAACATGAAACTCACAATTTTCATGCTCACGGATTCGGATATGAATTTAAACAAGGTTCAGACCTAACCTGAGGAATTGACTCCTGGGGCTCCCCCTTTCATTTCCAAGGCACACCTGCAAGATAAAATCAGATTGATCCTGCAGGAACCCAAGCTGCCTTGGGTCCTGAATTAACCCTCGCAGGGGTTCTAAAAGGTCTCTCAGCAGGATAATCATCAAATTCCAACTGATAGCAATTATTCATGGAATGACCAAGCCTTCCACAATATCTACATGACACCGCCGAATTAGCTGAAGTATGATGCCTATGTAGATGAGCATGAGTATTTCTTTGATTATCAAAAAAAATTTCTTTCCATAATCAGCTAGCCAACAGTTGGCAGCTTTGTGGCCTAGCTTACCACATTCAGAACATGTAGAAGTCTTTCTTTTATATGCAACTTTATTTCTTCCAAAATCATTTTTCTTTGTAGGAATTTTAGCATATTTGAAATTGACATTCCTACCCTGGATATGCCAACAGTCTTTGACTGTGTGGCCATGCTTTCTACAATGAGAACATTGAAGGGAGTTTCTTCTAAATGACCCTGACCAGCATTGTGCAGCTACATGTCCTATTTTTCCACAGTTATAACAATCAATTTTTTTATCCCACGGGACCTGTTCTCTAGCCTGATTGTTTTGAGCAGCTGCTAGGTCATCCTTTTCCATCAACTTACAATCATGCATCAAATGTCCGTGTTTGTGACAGTAGTGACAGATCATTCTCTTTCTAGATGTATGCGAGTGTGGGTGAGGACTGTGATCAATATGCATAGAAGAGTTCTTTCTATTTGTTTTCTGTTTTTCATTCTCTTTCTGATTTTTGTACTGAGGTGAGGATGAGGTAGAGGGCTTTTCTTGTTCTGAACTTTTAACGAAAACAGTCTTTAATTTTTTTTCCAAAAGCCTTCTCAGCCTTCTTCATGTCTGGACTGTAACCCAGTCCCTCCTTCTGAAAATTTACATTCGCACCAAGGAGTTTATTCAAATTGTCTCTTCCCTTAACAAATTTTGACAGGGAGTTTTTTAGATCTTCAATTTCTCTTTCCAAAGACACAATGTGGTCCTCACACAACATAAGTTGATTTTGCAATTCATCATTCAGACTTTTCAGAGTCTCATTTTCCAGTGTCAATGTGAATTCATTACTCACTTCATTTTCTTTCAGAATAGATTTCCCTTTTTCAACTGTCAGAAGTCTCTCAGACATGGCGGAATTTAGCAACCTCAATTCTTCATTTTTATTTTCCAATGAGGAGATTTGTTCCTTATTCGTATTCAGGTCAACTAAGCACATATCATGAGATGTTTTTAGTCTCTGACAGTTTTCACATGAAACATTAGAATTTATCTGTTCACATCTCTTTTTTAACTTTCTATTTTCAGATTTTAATTTCTTGGATACTTTGAACAAGTCTTCATACATCACTATTAATTCTTCAAAGGAGTATCCATCTGATTCGGATTCAGAATTTACCTTGGATGAGGATTCCTCATCATCCCGGTTGGCCATTAAGCATATTGACTTTCTTCCTTCTCTATCAATGTCCGAGGTGTTCCCTTTGAGTTTCAATAACTCTGGACAATCATCCTTTGTGTGTCCAGCCTTCCTGCATTTGTAGCAAACATTAGAGTCAATAATCTTGGCAGGATTAGAAGTATACCTTCTTTGCTTTCTGTCATCACCATGCTTTCCTTTTCTTTTTCTTAGGAATTTCCTGAATTCACTAATTGCCATTGCCATGTGGTCTCCATCACTTTCAGACCGCGAGAGGCTGCTTTTCTCGCTTGATAATCCACTGTGGTTGGATCTGTTTGCTTTGCTGGAGCTAGCTTTCATCACAATTGGCTCCATTGCAAACAATCTGAAGGTTCAGGACAAACTGAAGCACCTAAACCAAATAAGCAAGACAATGCACTAAGACGGAGAATCAAAGCTACGAACACAGAAAGCATACACACACACTGAACAGCACCAAACAAACCAGCAGGATCCTCTGCAGATTGTTAGATCTGATAGATCAGAGACCTGCTCTGATACCAATTGTTAGGTTCGGTGCAGTATTCAGAGGGGGGGGTGAATGAATATAACCTATTTAAAAGCCTTCACCCAATTAAAAATATGATGCTCACTAACTATCTAGAATGTTAACTAGACAGATATATCAAATCTGAAAGACTAATTAGCAGTAGCGGAATTCAATAAATAGACAGTGAGCAACCAAAGCAAAGCGCACCTAAGTATTCATTCAAACCATTCTTTCACTCAGATAAACTTTCGCTCACTCAACAGATTAAACACTCAGAACAAGATCTGATTAAATCATTTAATGAACCTGTGATCAAACACTTGGAGCGCCCCTATGCAAATATCTAGCGGAAGCAAAAAACATATAGAGAAATCAAACCACTGCACAGAGGTTTTTAGGTGGTTCGGTCCAGCAGACCTACATCCACCCCACACTCAAACTGAGTGTGGCTTCCACTAGCTCACGCTAGAAACAGCAGACTCAGTCTGCAACAAAAGCTGCCACACAGCTTGACCAGGGGAACAACCTCCCCTCTTCCTCCAAACCGGAGGGAACCTCTGGACTTGAATCCACAAGCCCAGAACCGGAGACAAGTCTCCCTTCCTCCAAGCCGGAGGGAACCCACAAGTAGTTCCCAGCTACTTGCAACTGGAGATCAGATCTCCCTTCCTCCTAACCGGAGGGAACACGACCTCAGACCAGAGGATCGAAAAAGCACAGCAAACCAGAAAACAAAGAAAAACAATAAACGAAGATAACTTCAGCAAAACAGAAAGATGAAAGATGAAGTGCACAATGTGGCTCTCATTGGAGCTGACTGGCCTGGATTTGATCCACGGTCCAGTAGACAGATCTTCAGGTAATCTCTTCTTCCTCTTCTCTTCTCTTCTTCTTCTTCTCTTTCACTCTCTCAATCTCTGCTCTTCTATTCTCTTAGGCTCACACTTCTCTCTCTCTCTCTCTCTCTTCTACTCTCCTAATCTCTCACTCTCTTGCTGCACTTCTTCTTCTTCTTCAGCTCACGCTCTCACTCTCTTCTCTGCTCTCCTCTTTTCTTTCTTTTCTTCCCCTTTTTTTTTTTGGATCGAAGGCCTTTGTGCACTACTGGCTTCTTCTTCGATGCCTTCATCTGTGGACGAATGCTGCATTATATAGCAGCAGCAGCAGGTGGATAGGGCATAAAACGCGTGTGCCTCCCACGCTTGATCTAGAGCCTTCCTGCCACGTGCCTTTATAGGATTGATTCCTCTTGTCTTGGATCACGTGCAGCTCAGGTGTGTGGAACGTTCTTCCTCGGACCTGTAATGATATTAAAACCATTAACATGCTGTATGGCCACAAAGAACAAAGCTGCATGAGGTATGGACTATACTGGGAAAGACGCGAGATAGACATGGTGACTACAACACGAAGTGAGGGAGGAACGATACGAGATGCACTGCCACAGAACAGACACAGAGAAGGGAACGACATGAAGTAAGGATATAAAACAAAAGAGACACGAGGTCTAGAAAGAATAAAAAAAAATGACACGAAGACATAATTGGGAAAATGACACGAAGTCAGTAAAGACTCGATGTTCAACAGTAGGTAACACGAAGTAAAAACCACACAGACATAAATGATAACATGAGATGCAACCTGGAACAGAGATAACACTATAAAGAGAACTACACGCAGAAGATGAAAATAATAACCGACACGAGGTGAAAAATAACACGAGGACAACACGGACTGACAGCAGAAACCGACACGAAGTGGTTGCAAACAAGTAAGGCACAAGGTCTACGTAAAGCAACACGAAGTGTGGTCAAAACGAGAACGACACGAGGTCTAATGAGAAAGACCAACACGAAGACGGTGAAAAACAGCACGAAGTGAAAAACAACGACACGAAGTATAGTGGTGACAAAGACACACACTACACAGAGAACGACACGAGGTGGTGACACAGAAAGCAACACGAAGTGCTGCAATGTTCTGCACGCAGTGGAACAAAAACAAACGACACGGAGTGAGAAGCGACACGAAGATGAAAACAACACTTAAGACGAAGTTGACACGGAGTGAAAACGACACGAGGTCTGGGAGACACGACACAAAGTCACAAGAACGACAGTAACCAACACGAAGTGTGGTTACGAAACATGAACGACGCGAAGTGGGAAAACATGACACGAAGTCGAAATTGAAATCGACACGGGGTGAAGACAACATGAAGACGAAATACAAAGAGACGACACGAAGTGAAGTTGACACGAAGTGAAAACAACACTAAGTGAAACAGTAATCGACACGCGGTGAAAACAACACGAAGATGAAATTGACACATACTGAAAACAACACGAAGTCACGAGTACACGGGAAACACGAAGACAACTTTGAGTACAAAGCTGCTCGAACATCCGAACGACTCGAAGACAAGGACGACACGGGGTGACAACAACTCGAAGATGACAACAGGAATTGACACGGAATATGACCAAGGCGAGAGGGACAGAAATAGCACGAAGACTCAAACGCAGAAATAACACGAAGACGTAAACACTAAAATAACACGAAGATGAAGACACTAAAACAACACGAGGACACGAAGACAAAACCAACACGAAGACACGACACGAAGTCTAACCTCATACAAGTTATCCTGTCACGCATGGAAATCAACACGAAGTGTTATAACCTCAGACGACACGAAATCTTTTCGTGTTAGTGAGGGGAAACAACACGAGGTGAGACTTCACGCTGTACAGAACTTGGAAGACCAGTGTTGAATGAGTAGACGTGTAGTATATCATGAAAGAAGGCCAGTGTACAGACTTGGAGGCCTGAAGGCGATGTGAGTAACAATCCAATGTATGGACTTTGACTCAAAATGAGACTGACAGTGTATACACTTAGCCAAGGCAATGCACTGTATGGACTTCCATGAGACGCTCAATGTGCAGACTTACTGCCAATCAATGTATAGACTCTGTAAATGCATATGAAAGCTTTATGCAGCAGATAATAGTCTGAAACTTCAATTACAATGATTCACAGTGTAAACAAATAAATTGACTGAGCATATGAAAGCCTGAATGAACATTTCAACAGGATGACTCACAGTGACTCACATCAAACACCAATCATCAAAACCAAATCAATCATTGAAACCACAGCAATGAATGCTTTATGCATCAGTTTAACATGTAGCATGACCTCACATCAAATATGTTAATCTAAACTGAGCAGCAGGATGACTGAACATTTGATTTAACTTACATCAACAATCAATCATCAAAACCATCATCAAAACCCCAGGGGCACAACAATCTCCCTCTTTTTGATGATGGCAATACTTTCAATATATTGAGTCATTCTGATGATGTGAGGCATCTGAAGACTCAAATTATTCTCCCCCTTTGACTTCATCAAAAAGAAAATAATTTGAGAAATTAAAGCATGTATAAAAGTTCAATCAAATTCTCCCCCTTGCAAGAACATGATTCTCCCCCTTTAATAGTTTCAGCAAAAGCATGAGTTAGAGAAATGCAATACTCCCCCCTGAGTATATGAATGCAAGGTCACAAATGATATGAACATGATTCAGCACGACTAGGAATGCTCCCCCTGAAGAGATGCCAATTAATATGCAAGTGATGCATGACATGGAAGCTCCTCCTCAATAAGTGGACTCTTATGAGAAGGAGACCACAGGGGCAAACAAGAAGAGGTTCAGGTTAATGAGTCAATACCATGAGCAGAAGAGTTTCAATTAACAGATTTTTCAAGGATGTTCCAAACACAAGAAGTTCAGCCTGACTTTCAAAGAGATATCAATCTCATAAATCTAAAGCATAAGTTTTCAAAGTCTTCTATCATAAGGGCTTATGAATGACATTTATTGAACATCATGGTTTAAACGTGATGTATGCAGAGTTTATCAATAAAATTCTGTAATGATATCTAAAACCATGGTTTAATAAAAATGAACCAAGCCCTTATATTTGGTCCTTGATCCTTCTAAGTTATCTTCTCAAGTGTTGGTCAACATATTATAAAACTTTCTGTTAAATGAGAAAAACTTATTGAGGATCTCGACTTAACTGAAACTTATGTAAAGATAGCTCTGAGATAAAATTGTAATATAATGCAGCATTCGTCCACAGATGAAGGCATGAATAAAAATGAACCAAGCCGACATGAAGACTAAAACGAGAGACCAACACGAGGACAGAGTATAAGGAAACGACTCGAGGTGAAAAACAACACGAAGTGAAGTTAGACACGAAGTAAGAAGCAACGACACGAAGTATAGTGGTGACAAACACACACTACACAGAAAAATGATACGAATCATAAAAATAATGCTAAGTGAAGACAGTAATCGACATGCGGTGAGAACAACACGAGGATAGTGAAAACAGCACGAGATGAAAGCAACACGGGCTGATAACGACACAAGGTCGAAACAGTAAATGACACGGGATAACACTGCACGAGGTAAAAACGACACGAAGACTTAATAATAAAAACGACACGAGGTGGCAATAAAAGAGAACGACATGAAAACAACATGGACTGTAACCGAAACCGACACGAAGTCAAACAGTACAACACGAGGTGTTGTAACCAAGACGAAGTGCCAATCGACCACGAAGACAGTATGCAAAGAAACGACTCGAAGACAGGATTACAAAGGATGACATGGAAACAACACAGTAATCAAAGACTGCACGAGGTGAAAGAACAACACTCAAACAGACGACAACATGGCTAATTCGACACGAGGTGAAAACGCGAAGCAAGAACTACATGATGTTTGAGGAAAAACAGCACGAAGACAGAACATGAACGAACACACGAAGTGTTACCTCTTTAGCAGTTATTTCATATAAAACCATGGATAACTCAAGTGCAAGATATCTGATCAAAAATAACAAGAACAATTAACATAGTGTTGCTCATCATCAAAATACTTAGGGAAGACACACAATCCAACAGATAGTGGGCCGTCCAAACATTTAGTGGGTATATTGGTTAATTCTCTTAATTATCACCCACAAGCATATATACGGTCTAGTCTTGGCCGCATAAGTCCATTGTGTGGTATATTCTGAGCCGTCTATCTCTCAAGAGTCCTAGCGTCGATAGACTATTCAGATAATTAACAATTTATCTTCATATTTGTGATTTATCACCGACAGGCTTGGGCGATTTTCCAAGAGCCGTTCAATTATGAAAGAGTCCAGCGATTATTTTACCGATCAGTTCAGTGCATAAAACAATTTTCTCAGGAATTATTTGAATTTCCACCGACAGGGATGGACGGCCCATGTCTGGCCGCTCATCATATGTGCGGTCTATCGTGAGACCATTTATCCCCTCGGACCGGATAGTGGTTAAGGCTTTTTCCTATCATTTGTGGTTTTTCTCCCAAACTTTCTCCGATGATTTCTCTGCGAATCCTTAACCATTTTGAGTGTCGTTTCTTCCAGATGAAAGATAATTGAATTATCTTTATCTTTTCTTTGATGATCTCGACCTAAAAATAGATAGAAATCCTAATTTCGAGGCTGGCTTCTTAGGCTCTATAAATAGACTCTAAAGGCTACCTTTGAAAAGGGGGGAGATTTGAAGGTCACGGCGAAGCCCTGCCGGATTCTAGAGTGACCTACGACCAGAGAGGGGGGCCTTCTACGTCCACACAGGCCTCCAGTTTAAGGGAGTATCTCATTATTTATGTCTTTAGTTCATTAATCCGTCGCTCTCTCTTGTTTGCATGCATTACTTTCTCCATGTTTCTTCCACGATTTTCTCATTCTCATGCATCATCCACACACCCTCCTACGTTTTGGTGCCCCCAGGGGTTTAAAATCCCCAGGTATCCCCCATTTCATTTAGTCATATTCATTTCTTTCCATTTTAGCATTTGCTACACCCTCCAGTTCTAATTTGGGTCTCTTTTTGTGTTCTACACGTGGTTTTGCAGGTCAGCAACACGCTAACACGAGGCCCATCCTTTCTGGACGGCCGGAAAGGGTGGAGGTTGGACCTTTGCATCTTAGGGCGTGATGACGTTGGGCGGTTCCAGACTGTCCATTCTAAGGGAAGTGCAGCCGATATTGAACCGTTCATCTCCTTCCCGCGACCGATCCTGAACTGCTCATCCTCCCTCATTCTTCATCTCGCGTTCCACCCCAGCACTGATGAGCGGTCTGTCGAGTGGCCGCGCCATCCTTAAGGCGGTTCTTCACGGGCCGCGCATCTCTGCAGTGCTGGTCAAAAGGCGAGTGTCTCCTATTCTTTCCAAGGTACGGCATGTCCATCACGTTCGGCGCGTTGGTGGCGATCACACATGTTTACATGCTTCTGTCTCCTTCTACCGTCCATATATTTCTCATATTGATTTAGTAGAAGGGATGGCAGAGATCTTTTAAGCCAGAAAGGAAGGTAAAAAAAAAATTGTCAATAGAACATTTTTTGGCGATCACGGTGGGACTCCTATTGCCCATCGTGTTAGTGGTTTGCTGACCCGTCTATTTGCATGGTTAGTTCCCCGTTTCTTGAGTTGTTTCAGATCGTTGGCTGGTTTCCTAGTTTTAAATTTGCTGGCTGTTGTGTGGTTCTTACAGAGCCGTTCATCATCTTGAGCGGCTAGGAATTAGCCGCTCTTCTCTGCTTACAGTGCTGATTATTCTGCGAGCCTGCTGCATTCAGCGGTCTACATTTGCACGTCCAACTCTTCATACGGCTAGATCTCGGCTGCCCATCATACTGGCTCAGGTACGTCTCTATTTTTGCACTGTTGGCTTTACTGGCGTTATGCGGTTGATACAGGTCCGTCCGAACTTTTGAACGGCTGTTGATAGACCGTTCATCGAGGTACGCCCCCGTTTTAACATTCTGTGTTTTGTGTTTTTTGTGTTGTTACTCCCTGCTATTGAACGGTCCGCTCAGGACTGTCAACCTCCCTATGCGGTCTTACAGAGACCGTCCTTGTCTTGCTACAATGCACCCGAGCCTCATTTTGATTGCCTTGCTATATTATCTTCATGATATTTGGTGCTACTGATCATCTCCCCTGTAGTGTAATTAATCTTTACATGATTGGTATTCTTCTCGTCATATTTTGTTTGCTCGTTGGTTGCTAGATCTAGGTTAGAATTTTGCATGCACTCCGGTGCACATAGGGTTCATGCATTTTATCATACTTTAGTTGCATTTCTACCGAGGTAGGGTTGCCTCTCATCTCCATACTCCTTGGAGCCAACTAGGTGACCTTGCTGAGGACCTCCGTAAGTCCCCGTGAGCCATGGACTCCCACACAGATGCCGGATAGGTTGTACCACACCATCCCCCAGTCTAGAGTTTGCATCCGCGTGAGGGAGAGTCCCTTAGAGTCACCCAGTTTCCCATTCTTACCTTGGTTAGGTACCTTGTGGCTGTGTGAATTCAGATATTAATTAATCCACTAAGGTCCTAAAGAGGAACTTATAAGATTGTTCGTGCATCGTTTATAACTTGGGTGGTCAATTGGTTGATTCTTTCTCATCTCTTCCCTCCATTGTATGTTGCGGTGTCATCATTTGCATCTTTTTATCAGATTAGGCTCATTTAGGCTGGTTCATCTTTGTGTGTCTCCTTTTAGTTGTATTTGTCCTAAGTCGCTTCCCCTTTCGTATCCCCTCACATTCTTGACTGTATAAAGTCTCCATTCTCCCCATGGAGCACTTCTCCTCGGTACCTTATTCCTATAATTCTCCATCTTCTTATCCCGGCGTGGATTCCTCTTCCCATGCGGGCCCATCTCCTTATTCCTCCATTGGACCCTATTCTTTTAACGGGCCTTCTTGTCCCGCCCATGCTGCTGCTAGCCCAATCAATTCTCGTCCCCACATACATAATCCTTCCAGGCCCATGCATTCCTACATTCCCGGAATGGGCTTGTCTTCACCTCAGGATGGATCCCCTTATTTGGTCCATCAACATTATCTTGGTTTAAATTCATCCTCTCTTACTCAGGCTGGCCCATATCCTTCTCGGACTCTTCCTACCGAGGAGATGATCGCTCAGGCCAAACGTCAGCTTGATGAATTACAACGCCGCATCAATCCCCAAACTTCTTTCGATATCCCATTTGCATTCCAGGGTCTTCAACTCCCACCACGTTCACAGATTCCTACATATCGTCGCTATGGTGGGATTGGTGACCCCTACGTCCATTTGAAGGATTTCTTATATGAGTCGGCCCAGTTCTGGCACGATCTACACTTGATGGCCTATCTTTAGAGGGCTCGGCCAAGGATTGGTTCTTCACGTTACCGCAAGAGCAGATGATGAAATTTCAAGTTATACAAGAAAAATTCGTTCAGCAGTACCGAGACCAGGTTGGGCCTAGATATTCTATGGTGGAATTGGCCCAAGAGAAGATGAAGCCCGACGAGCAATTCTCCACGTTCGCCGACCACTGGCGTCGCCTGGCCACGCAAGTTCCCGGGCATATTTTGGAGTGAAAACAAATCAAGATGGTTATTTCTAATGCAACGCCCAAGCTTAGATGCATCTTAGCCCTGAATGATATCACTTCCTGGCAACAACTCTACAGCCGAGCCCGCTTCATTCACCAACAACTCCTAGTCTCCCTCGACCGCGAGTCTCCTCCACCTTCGCCTTCCACATACCCCTTCTCTTCACCATCCCCCACAAGTCAGCCCTCCACCTCATATCCCTCCATGAGTCGGCCGTCCGCTCCCACTTATCCATACACCTTCCCATGTCACCCCATATCCTTCACAAGTCAACCCTCTGCTGTTTTATTTCCCCACACCTCTCCACTTCCAGTCAAGGGAACGTCACACCCTGAGCGGGTGGATGCTGTCCATTATATTCCCACTCCCTCCATGCCTCCACATCATTCTAGCTCTCCGCCTTCACCTACGCAATCCCCCTTACCTACACAACCTCCGCTACCATCTCCACTACCTTCTCATACCCCTCGGCACCTACCTTGCTCGAAGCGGGCTCCTCACACTCCATTGCCGGAATCTCTTACAGATATTTTCAGGGTTTTGATGGTCACCCATGCATTGCAACTCCCTCCGGTTGTGCCTTGCCAACCCGCGGTAAAAAATTTGCTCCATTTCTGTGAGTTTCATCGTCAACAGGGGCATTCGATTGAGGACAGCCCCGAGTTCCGGGAACTTGTTTACAACTTGGAAGACAAGAAGATGATTGATTGGGCTGTCATGCACCAAGTTATTGTAGATCTTCGCAAACAGCAACAGCAAGCGCCGCCCAGGCAGTCGTCTCCGTCACACGACCATGGGTATCCCTGTGATTCTTTAGTTGATAAAGCATCCGCTCCGTTATTTATCCCCTCACATACCCTTTCACCTTCACCGTCCCCTACTCAACCTCCACGGCCTCCACAAACCCAAGCCTCTGCTCAGGCTAGCACAAACTCTTCTCCTTCCCCCTCCATTTCCACCACCGCTTCTACTCCCAACGTCGTTCGATGTGTTGTACCGACACGTCAGAGATGGGCACCATGACCTGCCACCTCTTCTGCCTCGCCACCACCTTCTCCACCCCCATTTTCACTACCTCCATTGGCCACATCTCCATCATCGCCTTCTCCATTATCCCCATTGCCGTCACCACCACCGTCTTCATCGCCTCCTCTCACAATGATCCCTGTTCCGTCACCTTCACAACCATCCCCACTACCGATGCCGCTCCCTTCGCCATCATCGTCCGAGCCTGAGCAAGCTACCCCTACGCCCACACCCCCGCCATTGCCTTCATCTCCACCCACGCCACCATCTTCACCTTTGCCCTCTCCTACACCTCCACCCTCCAAACCTTTACCCCTACCAGAGCCTATCATTGCCGTTATCTCTCCGCCGGTCGCATTGCCTTCGCCCACACCTTCCAAGCTTTCTCCACCCCTCTCTCCACCTATCTCCACACCATGGAGCGGGTGCGCGCTACCTCTGGTGCCCCTCGGGTCTAGTCCCCAGGGAGATAAAGAGCTGAGCCAGGCTTTGATTATGCATTACAAGCTTCAAGATTTCATTTGTCGCATGCCGGTCCGAGTCATGGTCCCTGGCTATTCTAGGGATAATGAACCTGCACTTGCTATGAAGACGGTTGCTGAGAAGAGTTCCTTAGCACTGGTGCCAGTTTCTTCAAAAGTGAGGCCGGTGACAATCTCTTTGCTCGTCGAAGAGTTCACTATTGATGTTGTTATCACCTCTCACTTGATTGCTATTCAGTTCACTGGCCCAGAAGAGTTTTCCACCCGGATGGTGCTAACCCACACGGCTGCCAAAAGTTTGATGAATTCAGCATTCAAGGGGCAATTGGCCGTGCGTTCGAGATTGACCAGGGGCATTCTACATTTTCTATCTCATCTCCCTCAACTTATTGGTGAGGTGGCCACATCAACGCCGCGCATCGCCCTCCCTCAGTTCCGTCCTACGCTTCTAGCAAGGGAGTTATGCTTCATGCCCAACTACCGAGTGAAGTTGCCAAAGCTCCATGTTCTAGTATTGAATGACAAAACTCCACTGCTTCCTGATGTTCATCCCAAGGAGTTGACTGTTCTGGAATATCTTTCTATGGTTGGCATCGCATAGCTAGGGGCAACCGTCCCAATGAGGCTTCATGTTCATGACCAGGCCAGGCCGTCTGCCAGATGGGCCCGTTGTTTGAGGAAACATTACAAGATAAGAAGTCCGAAGGCCCGAGTCCACGCCAGGCGGAATTGTTGCAAGCAGATTTCTGCCAAGAAGAGGCGGCGATGTAAGTATAAGGGCCAACATTTGTGTATTCGGGGGCTCACTCCACTTCCTTCTTCCTCCTCTCCTTCTTCCGCCCATTCGTCTTTTCTGTTGCTCAGTTCCTATCCGTGGGTTGTGTACCTTCCACCACCTAACTATATTTCTACCATCTTCTCCTGTCCTCACCATTTTAGGTCCCAGCTTATGTCCTCCTCTTCCCCTGATCCAGGGGCCTCTTATAGTTTTCCTCCCCGGATACGTCCGGATTTCGCTTCTCATCCTTTTTCCCCGACCTTGTCAGGTGGTCCTCATGCTTCTTCCCCGACCATGTCGGGTGATTACCCTTTTCTTTCCCTGACCCTGTCGGGTGGTTCTCATTCTTCTTCCCCAACCCTGTCGGGTGTTTATCATTTTCTTTCCCTATCGTTGGCGGGTGATTCTCATTCTCCTTCCCCGACCCTGTCGGGTGATTCTAATTCCTTTTCTCCGACCATGTCGGATGATCACTCATCTTCCCCCTTATCTTTGCCACAATCTTTTTATGGTTCGTCTATTCTTTTTGTCTCACCCTTTCGGGGTTCTTACCCTTTTTCTTGTGTTTTCGAGGCTTTAGTCCGCCTTGATCTCAGTTAATCTCTGTTTACTCTGTATATGGTTCCTTGTTATCAGGGCCTCTGTGCCTTAACGAGGGAGTTCTAGCCCTCGTCTCTCTTCCTTTTTTATCCCTTATTCATCCAGTATGATGTCTGCCACTCCTCTATGTCGAGGAATCCAATCCTTTGCTCTCCTTTCATCCTTTATCCCGACAAGCAAGGTCCGTGCTCCTCAAAGCTCGATGATCGAAATCGCTTCAGGAGGCCGGTTTCCACGCCATCGATTTGCAAAAGTATCTTTGATTTTCTGCCGGAACATGTTATCATTGCTATTACTCTGTTATTTCTGCACGCGCTTATAATGTTGGTTCCTTAAAACATGGTTGAGTGGCCTTAGGCTTTAGTTAGTTTGCTTAGTCATTTTAGTAAAATGAGCCGCTTCTGCAGCACACCTTAGGCTGGTAATAACTTCGCGCTGGGAGTCCAGTCCTTTCCCCGATCGTTGAGGGTGACCTTTGAATATTATTTTTTCACACACTACATGGCGAGCCATAGCCGATTCCTCTGAGGCACACCGTTGCTACTTTGGCCATACTTTGGGTATGCACAAATGCCTTTTTCTTTTTTGCTCGGTCAAGTGTAGGGGCAAGAGATTGATGGATAAGATGACTAACCTAGGCGCTCCGAAATACGAGAGAGGTCTCAAATAGGGGCAGTCTTGACCCTCAAAAGTGAGCTTTCATGCTATATCTGGCCAATAAGGGCTACCAAAATGAGAAAATAATTCAATGCAAAATTATGATTGGAAGGCATGGCAAGAGTGGCAGTACAGTTCCCCGCGGGACGCCATGAGCCCGGTCGCATGCGTGCCTCGTAAATATGGGTCTTAAAATCAAAGACACAAAGCCCCGGTGCAACAAGCTATCTCTTTAAAGGGTAGTGCCCTGGAAGGAATTTGAGCCTTGATATCTCCCATCCTACACGAAGCTTGTCTCCAATTTTTCTTCTGCTTCTCCCTCCTAGGCTGGGTTGTATCCCAGGTATGGCCTTAGTAGGGGCACTGCTCTTTAGAGACAGTTGGTTGTGGCGAGCCACCTTCACATGCACGCCCTGCTCAAGGGATGCCTTTGATGAAAGGGGTAGGGACGATGATCCCTGGCCAGTAGTTCGAGCCTGTCTTTGGGTGCTGCAGATTAATATTGTTGAAATTCCAAAAAAATCAGATATGTCAAATCAAATATTGTCAAAATTCCAAAAAAGATCAAATATTGTCAAAAATTAAAAAAAATGAAATATTGTCAAAATTACAAAAAAAATTCAGATATGTCAAAATTCCAAAAAAAATCAAATATTATCAAAATTTCTATAAAAAAATCAGATATGTCAAAAAAATGTAAAAATTCAAATGCTTCAAAAAAATCCCGAAAAAATAAAAAAAAATTACAAAAGGCCAAAAAAATGTGTCTCTTTGTTTTCTTTTTCATGCATTTGCATCTGTTTTAAGGACAGATACGTAATCCGTTTGCTAAGTGTGCAGGTTGCAAGTACTCAGGCGTTCCTTGCTATATCTTTTTGCTCTGTCTCCTGTTCACATTTTTGATCTGTTCTTTCCTTCTTTGATCCTATCCCTCGATCTGTTCTGAAGCTCATGTCCTTCTCAGCTTTTGTTTGCAATGATCATATCTTTATGAGAGGGCTTCACCTCACGATTATGAACATGACAGTTCTGCTTCATTCTGATCTTGGGTTTCGATTGAAGTGAATATTTGTCTTATCTTTTGTCCCGCCGTGTCCTTGTCACATGTTCATGTCCCACCGTGTTGTCCCACACATGTTGTTTTGTCCCCCACCACATGTTGTTGGTTGTCTTACACATGTTGATAGTCGTCCCTTTGTGTCCTGTGTTCTTGACTCAACCGTGTGGTCATCCGTCATGTTCTTGTCCCAACCGTGTGTTGTCCCACCGCGTTGTTGTATTGTCACACCATGTTCATGCATGCATGTTGTCTGTTCATGCCATTGCATATGTGCTTATTTACCTTTGTTATGTTATGTTGCATTGTCTCCTATTTTATTTGATCATTATGTTATGTCATGTTATTTGTTGTTCAGTTAATCGTTATGTTATCTACGCTATGTTTATGCTTGCTTGTTTATCTTATTTGTCTTATACATGAAAATTCATAAAAATCTGAAAATGAAAATCCAAAAAAGCATGCCGTTTCGCCTGCACAGGTAAGTCAGGTATGGCCTTCTATCCTTACATCTCTTATTACATTACTATATGGTACTATGCTATATTATCTCGAGAACCAGTTGATTATCTACGTGTTCCAGGATCTGATGTTCCCCTTTAACAAAAATGATGATGATCCAGGTTCACGTGTTTAATCTCCAGATAGGCCGTTGGGTTGGGAAAGCCTGGGGGGATGGTTCTATCCTGCACGCCGTGGTTACGGATAGTATCTTGACTCTGAATCTCCCAGCTTAGCAATATTATTCTCGAGTATTTTACATTTTAATCTTTCTTTGCATTCGTTTTAATGATTTCTTTTATTTTAGCCCAGCATGCATCATGAGTATCTCTTGAGCATTCATGACCCATGGTTTGCCTGCAAAATATCCCATCAGTGATGGTTAGCTATATGTTCAATGTTTGGGTAAGAGGAATAATTCCACTCTGAGTTGGAAGGTTCACTTTGGTCGATTCGCTTGGTTTGGTTGATTAAGAGGTCCCCGTCTGGAGTTTTAGTCCGTTTCTTTACCTTTTTCACTGCTTATTCCGGTCTCCTCATTGGTCCGAGGGATTGTGTCCCCCATGAGGTTGATCGTGTGTTTCCTTTTATTTTAGTTAGTTCCTCCAGACTGGTGTTACTTTTGGTTTAATCATTCCTCGTGAATGGTTCAGAGTTTTTCGGAAGATTCCTATCGCTTGTTGGTAAAAACGGGTGTCGTTTTACCTTAACGCCTGCTTTTCGGTCCACTCCGCTTCATTTTCGCTTCATCTCCATGTTCCATTTCACTTTTGCTTCACCTCCGCTCGCTCCCCTGCAAAGAGGACGTTAAGGAGGGGCATCTGTTGACACCCGTTATTTTACCGATAAGTTGAGTCATTTCTCTTACTCCCATTTATTGATGCCTCGAGTTGTCCATCACTCGCTGGGCTATTTTTTTGCCACGTTCTGGGCCAATTTTATAGGTAACCTTCTTCCCTGGCTAGGTCCGAGTTGATTCAGGGCTTAATGGGCCTTGGTTTTGGTTGATCGAGCTTTTCTATGAATTTCAAATGCCCATATACATGTGCGGTCAACCTCCAGCCGTTCAACAATTTGTGCGGTTGATAGTGGGCCGTCCAAACATTTAGTGGGTATATTGGTTAATTATCTGAATTATCATCGACAAGCATATATACGGCCTAGTATTGGCCGCATAAGTCCATTATGCGGTATATTCTGAGCCGTCTATCTCCCAAGAGTCCTAGCGTTAATAGACTATTCAGATAATTACCTATTTATCTTCTTATTTGTGATTTATCACCGACAGGCTTGGGCAGTTTTCCAAGAGCCGTTCAATTATGAAAGAGTCCAGCGGCGATTTTACCGGTCAGTTCAGTGGATAAATTAATTATCTCAGGAATTATTTGAATTTCTACCGACAGGGATTGACAGCCCATGTCTGGCCGCTCATCATATGTGCGGTCTATCGTGAGACCGTTTATCCCCTTGGACCAGAAAATGGTTAAGGCTTTTTCCTATCATTCGTGGTTTTTCTCCTAAACATTCTCCAATGATTTCTCCACGAATCCTTAACCATTTTGAGTGCTGTTTCTCCCAGATGAAAGATAATTGAATTATATTTATCTTTTCTTTGATGATCTCGACCTAAAAATGGATAGAAGCCCTAATTTTGGGGCTGGCTTCTTAGGCTCTATAAATAGACCCTAAAGGCTACCTTTGAAAAGGGGGGGAGATTTGAAGGTCACGACGAAGCCCTGCCGGATTCCAGAGTGACCTACGACCAGGGAGGGGGGCCTTCTACGTCCACATAGGCCTCTGGTTTAAGGGAGTATCTCACTATTTGTGTCTTTAGTTCATTAATCCGTCGCTCTCTCTTATTTGCATGCATTACTTTCTCCACGTTTCTTCCATGATTTTCTCATTCTCATGCATCATCCACACACCCTCCTACATTTTGGTGCCCCCAGGGGTTTAAAATCCCCAAGTATCCCCCATTTCATTTAGTCATATTCATTTCTTTCCATTTTAGCATTTGCTACACCCTCCAGTTCTAATTTGGGTCTCTTTTTGTGTTCTACACGTGATTTTGCAGGTCAGCAACACACTAACACGAGGCCCATCCTTTCTGGACGGTCGAAAAGGGTGGAGGTTGGACCTTTACATCTTAGGGCGTGGTGACGTTGGGCGGTTTGAGACTGTCCATTCTAAGGGAAGTGCAGCCGATATTGAACCGTTCATCTCCTTCCCGCGGCCGATCCTGAACCGCTCATCCTCCCTCATTCTTCATCCCGTGTTCCACCCCAGCATTGACGAGCGGTCTGTCGAGCGGTCGCGCCATCCTTAAGGCGGTTCTTCACGGGCCGCGCATCTCTACAGTGCTGGTCAAAAGGTGAGTGTCTCCTGTTCTTTCCAAGGTACGATGTGTCCATCACGTTCGGCGCCTTGGTGGCGATCACACATGTTTACATGCTTCTGTCTCCTTCTACCGTCCATATATTTCACATATTGATTTAGTAGAAGGGATGGAAGAGATCTTTTAAGCCGGAAAGGAAGGTAAAAAAAAAACATGTCAACAGATGGCCGAAGTACTGGGGCCAGGTGAAGGTATACTAAACGCACTGCTACTAGTTTGGGAAGAGCCTAAACTCACACACGATGATATCACCGCGCTAGAGTCCAGGCTCTCCCTAAAACCATATAGCCGTCCTTTCTTCGGTAGGCCCGCTGTTGGCACACATTCCACCAGATCGAACTCCTGCTGCTGTGGGTCTCCCCCATACTTCTCTGTCATAGCTCTGCTATATGTTTCCTACAAATTCAATAAAATAACTAGTCAATTTCATATGAATCAATCTGATTTAAATGAACGGTAGAAGTTGCATATGTAGCTAAACTTTCTGCTACTGACTGAGCTCTCTCACTCATAAATTGATCTGTCCCCTTCTTTTTGTTTATGTCGAACACCTCGAGGAACGACGGAGCTCGATTAAACTCCACATCCTGTTATACAATTCATAGTAAACAAAATGTCATATATATTAATAAAATGTGACTAATTAAATTGAAACATTACTTACCAATTTTTGTTGATGAGCCGCGAAAGAGACGGACCCACCCGTATGCAAATTTACACCCAATTGTGACGCCCTATTTGCTTTGACTTTTTGGGACTTTTCTATCCACTCGGGCGAGGCAAATTTGTCACATGCTATGACCCAATCCTCCTTCCTCATCCATAGAGGGCGGTGCTCCTTCTACAGCTGTCGGTCTTCACTCCCACCAGCCTTTTTAAAGCCATTTTATGAGCCGCATGTACTTTCTTTCTGTTATTTGTCTGTACATGAGACTCCCAGGCAGAACGATAGCGCGCCGAGGACTGTCCACTCGTGAATCGATAACTCCGCTATAAATAAAATAAGTTTCACAGTTAGTATACTGTTGTGAATTGAGTTTAGAAAATATTTGAATTAAATGACGCAATTACTTACTGAGAACATGTCGAACAATGAATCGCGGAGGCCTATCGGAAATTCTTTGAAAGACAATACTGGCCCGGGCACATGTGCCATTACAAGATCCATAGAATGACGGACAGCATCAGAAGGTTCAAATTTAGAACTGCAATTGCAAATGTCAAAATATACACATTAGACAGTTGAAGGCTAAATAATGAATGTAATAACCTTATAAGTTTACCCGAAGATCCAGCACGGGGGACGTCCATCATGGGCCGTGCCTCCCTCGTGACGACTGTCGGCATCGTCAAGTGGCTGAGTGGTGGGGGTGTGCCCTGTAAGAATTAATTTTCATAAGTAAAATGAATATTTTGCTGAAAATTAAAATATACATACCTGCAGCGGGAGGTGGTGGTGGTGGCATCTGTACAAGTGGTCGTAGGGCACTGGGGCCTGTAAGAATTAATTTTCATAAGTAAAATAGATATTTTGCTGAAAATTAAAATATAGATAATTGAGAAAGCACTGGGACGCATAAGAATTAATTTTCATAAGCAAAATGAATATTTTGCTAAAATTTAAAATATACATACCTGCAGCAGGAGGTGGTGGGGGTGGCGTCTGTACAAGTGGTGGGAGGGCATTGAGTGTAATGCCCCAGAATTTTTATAAATTATTTCTGGCATAATTAAGAATTTTTTGGAATTATTAAAAGTCTAAATGAATTAATTAATGAATATTAGGTTAAATAAATCATTATTAAGGCCCAAATATGGTAAATAATTAACCTAGCCTATTTAATTGAAACCCAATAGGTTCATGGACCAAGCCCATTAAGTTTGACCCATATTCTAGAAGGTTATTTAACCTATTCATGAATTTTAAGGATAAATACCATTTTTATAGATAATTATATGGATAAACAAACAAAAGAGTTAGAATTTTATTGAATTCTGCGCACATGGGATGTACCGGTCTATCGTGCGACCGCCACAGTCAGGTAACGCGCCTACCTTCGACCGTTACGCTCTGTTAGTTCCGTAAAGTGAAGAACAAGTCAAAAGATTAGATTTTTACTAACTTATCTCTTAGGGATCGAGATGGGAGGACTAGTAAATGTGTTAAGGACTCTTAGAAGTCGATCTAAGCTTTAACAAGGACTCTAGAATCGATCTAATCCTCAAACCCTAGCCAAAACCCTATAAATGGACCCTAGTTTTGACTTGCACGACCCCTACATTGGCTCGCATGGAATCATGGTACGGATTCATAATTTCAGGTAAGTTCTTTAGAAGCTTTCATTTATAATACTTTAGACTAATAGCTCTCAAAATTTCATGTTAGGAGATCAAGTAACCAAGAAGTTAGAAGCTTCCAAAGTTGCTGGTACGACCATAGCAACCCAGGAATCTGAGCAAAGGTCAACTGAAGATCAGGGAATTAGATCATCAAAACGAGGTATTTAAGGTTTGATTCTTTAGAACTTTTTATTCCCCTTAGTTTCATCTTCTTACCCTCAAAAGTTCACGTCCTTAGGTCAAGAGGTTGAGGAGTTAGACCGACGTGAAGTTGCCGTAAATTCACAAGAAAGAAAGGATTAGGGCGTGTCTTGTAGTCCCAAATTAGAAGATTAAAGCCCAAAAAAGAGATAGGTCATCTCATGAATGGAAAGAACATCATGTTAGGGATAAAAGCCCTCTGATTTTGATTGATTTCATGCATTCTAGACCATGAATTCATGTTTTAGTTTGACCTATGCATACATACATGTCTTGAGCCTTAATCAAAAATAAAAGATGTTATCTTGTTCAAATCACTGCAACATATGCATCTAGATGGCCTCTATATTTCGTTTCTCATGACTGGAATATTCTAAGTATTTTGATTTCCAGCCATGACATATTTTCAGTCCTTTACCTTCTATATCATGTCAGTAGAAGCTCTAACGGATTAAGATAAGACCACATGATTGTAACGGCCTTTCGATCAGTCGTCACACCCTCTGTTATATTTAAATTTCTCTGCTGTCTCTAACAGACCAAAGTCAGTGCGTCACAATACTGTAACGGCCCAAAGATAAACCGTCACAGATGTATAACGCGTCTGTCTTAGACCGTCAGAGTGCTATTTTCTGTCAACCCAAGACAGGACTGAGAACAGTCAAACTTACTTGTAAATAAGCCTAGTTATCTAAGTTTTGACCAGTTTTCATGACCTTGAGTTTATTAATTGATTCTTGATAGGAAATTGCATGTTTAAAGCATCATGAGTTATTTTAAGTTATGCTAATTTCATTGCCTAAACTTTATACTTTTGAATTTAAACTATGATTTTCAGTATTGTATTGACGAAGCTTTATCATGGTTCCACATCGTTACACATTCGTTTCTCTTTTATAGAGTCATTTCTTTAAGTACATGACATATATTCCGGTATATGACCATTAGTTCACACTTTGCACTATAGGAACATATTCTTGAACTTGAGGACCTCTCTATTGGATATTCCTTCCAATGGACTAGGAAATCTTGTTTCAAGGCCTCCGTAACTCTCCGCGAGCCTGGGATTCCCAGTAGGACGCCGAGTTGGTTGTACCATGAAAGCCCAATTGTTAGAAAGCACTATCGAAGTTTCTGGTTCTAGATATGTAACGAATCCATATTAGACTATCATGCTCATTTAACGGCCTAATATATGACCCTCACATTTACTGAGTCCATTTTATTGTTTCTGGATTCAGTCGTTCTAACAGATCAACGATAGACCGTCACGATCATGTAACGGTCCATTGATTGACCGTCACAGTGCTTGAGTGTTTTAACCCGAGGTTTGACCCAATAGTTCATATTCCAAAGTTCCTAGATATATATTATTGATGGTCTAGGACTTGTCATATTGTTCAAAGATACTTAATCTTAAATTATGAAAGTTAAGAAATGAACCGTTATACTGCCGATTTATGTCCATGGCATAACCTAGTTTGAATATGTTTATTGAAATTCCTTATTTCAAATAGAAGCATTCTTATGATTGATTACTTTATCATGAACTTATTGTTGAAATTGTACATTCTTGGCCATATTGTTTACATGCGTGGAAGTAGCTTGATTTATACTTGAAGATGCGATCGAGCACTGATTGTGTTCAAGGGCTCTATGCTAGTCCCCTCGGCTGATTGTCGGAAACAAACTATTGTAAACCGTGGGGTATGATGCTACTGGCGTCGCATTACGCTGTGAGTACTTTCTCTATAAATAAGTGAAATATCCACGGCTCGTGAAATGAAAATCTCGATACACGACTTTCTTGCTTGATGCATGATATTCCACAGAAATTCACCAAATACTTGCTCATAAGCAAAAGATGTTTGGGTGATGACTACGTGGTATTGCTAGTACATTCTCGTTACATTCTTGTTCATGAAAGGCCATATCATATTCTTGTTACATTCTTTCTAGTTCATACTTGCTCATTCTATCTTAAATGATCGTATTTTGTTACTTTGTTTTAATCGCATGATTGATCGCATTCGCATGATTTTACCTTATTTCTTTAGAGCCAAAATGCTAATTACTTAAATATTACTAATCATGTTGATACAAAGATACCTACTGGGCAAGTGTGCTCATAACCTATTTCCAATCTTTTTTTTTTGGAGATGGAAGTGAGTCGGGATCGGATTCGGAACGTTCAAATAGCGGGTCCAAGAGTGAATGAAGAATGAGGGAAGACTTAGGAAGTCTACATTATTTAGATTGAGTCTATGTAATTTTCTTATTTCTTGAGTCTAGTATGATGAAGAAAGTTAAAATAGTGATTGTATTTGAATATTTGATTTGATTATTAATGAAATAAGTTGAAGTTTGAGTAACAATTGTGCAATTACATTTATGTGTGTGATTGTCTTGCACTCTGATTGTTCTTGTTTGCAAGAGGCTTACCATACCGGCTGTTCACGTTCCTCGAGCTAGTCTTCCGCTGTAATAAAGGCTCGGGGCGTGACAGTTAAGTTGGTATTAGAACCTAAGTCTCAGGACTTAGGGAAAGAAGTCATGTCATATGATAAGTCTAAGGTTTTAGGATCCATACCTAAGAACTAAGGAGGAAATTTCCCACCTATGTGAGAATTGGGTAGAACCCGGGATGAGATAGTTATATAGAAATTATCTTAGGGTAAATCTACCCGACTCTAAATAACTAAAATGTCCATGATTCTCAGGTACCTTGATTCTCAATGGCTCATTGTGTGAACTGGGACGAGATGCAGCAAACTGTTGCGGGACTTACCTAAGCCCTACAGACAATGGCCCAAGCTGGTGGAAGGGCTGGCGCGTGGAACTTACACGGTAATTTTTGAAATTTAAATCCCCCACGATTCTCTGGATTTTCTAACCCAGATGAAGCGAAAATTGGATCGACGAGATGAATCGAATATTCGATGTCATGCAATGCACCGACCAGGAGAAAGTTAGACTTGCCACGTTCCAACTCAACAAGGATGCTCGTACATGGTGGAAATCCATTCCGGCATCACCTGCCGATGCACCTCATACATGGGAGGGTTTTCTTACACTTTTTCGAGCCAAGTAATTCTCCGAGCATGTAAAGGAGAGGAAGGCTATGGAATTTGCCTCCTTAAAACAAGGCATGATGTCCATGGCAGAATATGAATTACAATTCTCTCGACTAGCACCTTATGTTCCTCACTTGGTAAGCACAGATTTATTGAAAGCCAACCGATTTATGGATGGTTTAAGACCCAGATTTATCCAACAACTAGGAACTCAGAATATCCGCACCTATACCGAGACGGTTCAAAGAGCGCATCTATGTGAAAGAACCATGGAGAAGGTGGAAAGGCTCCGAGGAGAAAGGACAAGCCGAAAACATGATAGGCAAGAAGAGAAAGAAGTGGATGAGGATGAAAATCGTCACATTAAGAGGTCCGGTAATGGAAACGGTAATGGAAAAAGAAATAGAAATGGAAACGGAAAGAATAAGAAAGTTAAAAATGAAGAGAGAATGCAAGTCTCCACGGCTTGCTCATTTTGTGAAAAATTTGGGCACTCGGTAGAAAAATGTTGGAAACGTCTCGGCGCTTGTCTCAAATGTGGAAGTCGGGAACATCGCTTGCCCATGTGTCCTCTCATAAATAAACAATCTTCAAGGGATAACAACAGACGCGGGAAGCGAGGTCGATTAAATGTCATTCTAGACAAGGAAGGTGAAATGATTAAAGGTACCCTCTTAACCCATTCGCCTTACGTTAATTTTTAATGCCTTAAAATACATACACTCTCCGTAAAAATCCATATATATATATTGAATTTAGGGATTAAATTCTTTTAAGTGGGGGAGGGTGTAATGCCCCAGAATTTTTATAAATATTTCTGGTATAATTAGGAATTTTATGGAATTATTAAAAGTCTAAATGAATTAATTAATGAATATTGAGTTAAATAAATCATTATTAAGACCCAAATATGGTAAACAATTAACCTAGCCTATTTAATTGAAACCCAATAGGTTCATGGACCAATCCCATTAAGTTTGACCCATATTCTAGAAGGTTATTTAGCCTATTCACGAATTTTAAGGATAAATACCATTTTTATAGATAATTATATGGATAAACAAACAAAAGAGTTAGAATTTTATTGAACTCTGCGCACATGGGATGTAGCGGTCTATCGTGCGACCGCCACAGTCAGGGAACGCGCCTACCTTCGACCCTTACGCTCTGTTAATTCTGTGAAGTGAAGAACAAGCCAAAAGATTAGATTTTTACTAGCTTCTCTCTTAGGGATCGAGATGGGAGGACTAGTAAATGTGTTAAGGACTCTCAGAAGTCGATCTAAGCTTTGACAATGACTCTAGAATCGATCTAATCCTCAAATCCTAGCCAAAACTCTATAAATAGACCCTAGTTTTGACCTGCGCGACCCCTACATTGGCTCGCGTGGAATCAAGGTAAGGAGTCATAATTTCGAGTAAGTTCTTTAGAAGCTTTCGTTTATAATACTTTAGACTAATAGCTCTCAAAATTTCATGTTAGGAGATCAAGTAACCAAGAAGTTAGAAGCTTCCAAAGTTACTGGTACGACCTTAGCAACCCAGGAATCTGAGCAAAGGTCCACTGAAGATCAGGGAATTAGATCATCAAAATGAGATATTTAGGGTTTTAATTTTTAGAATTTTTTATTCCCCTTAGTTTCATCTTCTTACCCTTAAAATTTCACGTCCTTAGGTCAAGAGGTTGAGGAGTTAGAGCGACGTGAATTTACCATAAATTCACAAGAAAGGAAGGATTAGGGCATGTCTTGCAGTCCCAAATTAGAAGATTAAAGCCCAGAAAAGAGATAGGTCATCTCATGAATGGCAAGAACATCATGTTAGGGATAAAAGCCCTCTGATTTTGATTGATTTCATGCATTCTAGACCATAAATTCATGTTTTAGTTTGACCTATGCATACATACATCTCTTGAGCCTTAATCAAAGATAAACATGTTATCTTGTTCAAATCACTGCAACATATGCATCTAGATAGCCTCTATATTTCGTTTCTCATGACTGAAATAATCTAAGTATTTTGATTTCCAGCCATGACATATTTTCAGTCCTTTACCTTCTATATCATGTCAGTAGAAGCTCTGACGGATTAAGGTAAAACCATCACATGATTGTAACGGCCTTACGATCAGTCGTCAAACCCTCTGTTATATTTAAATTTCTCTGCTGTCTCTAACGGACCAAAGTCAGTGCATCACAATACTGTAACGGCCCCACGATAAACCGTCACAGATGTATAACGCGTCTATCTTAGACCGTCAGAGTGCTATTTTCTGTCAACCCAAGACAGGACTGAGGACAGTCAAACTTACTTATAAATAAGCCTAGTTATCTAAGTTTTGACCTGTTTTCATGACCTTGAGTTTATTAATTGATTCTTGATAGGAAATTGCATGTTTAAAGCATCATGAGCTATTTTAAGTTATGCTAATTCCATTACCTAAACTCTATACTTTTGAATTTAAACTATGATTTTTCAGTATTGTATTGACGAAGCTTTATCATGGTTCCACATCGTTACACATTCTTTTCTCTTTTATAGAGTCATTTCTTTAAGTACATGGCATATATTCCGGTATATGACCATTAGTTCACACTTTGCACTATAGGAACATATTCTTGAACTTGAGGATCTCTCTATTGGATATTCCTTCCAATGGACTAAGAAATCTTGTTTCAAGGCCTCCGTAATTCTCCGCGAGCCTGGGATTCCCAGTAGGACGCCGAGTTGGTTGTACCATGAAAGCCAAATTGTTAGAAAGCACTATCGAAGTTTCTGGTTCTAGATATGTAACGGATCCATATTAGACTGTCATGCTCATTTAACGGCCTAATATATGACCGTCACATTTACTGAGTCCGTTTTATTGTTTTTGGATTCAGTCGTTCTAACGGATCAACGATAGACCGTCAAGATCATGTAACGGCCCATTGATTGACCGTCACAGTGCTTGAGTATTTTAACCCGAGGTTTGACCCAAGGGTTCATATTCCAAAGTTCCTAGATATATTATTGATGGTCTAGGACTTGTCATATTGTTCAAAGATACTTAATCTTAAATTATGAAAGTTAAGAAATGAACCGTTATACTGCCGATTTATTTCCATGGCATAACCTAGTTTTAATATGTTTATTGAAATTCCTTGTTTCAAATAGAAGCATTCTTATGATTGATTACTTTATCATGAACTTATTGTTGAAATTGTACATTCTTGGCCATATTGTTTACATGCATGGAGGTAGCTTGATTTGTACTTGAAGATGCGATCGAGTAGTGATTGTGTTCAAGGGCTCTATGCTAGTCCCCTCGGCTGATTGCCAGAAATATACTATTGTAAACCATGGGGTATGATGCTACTGGCATCGCATTACGCTGGGAGTACTTTTTCTGTAAATAAGTGAAATATCCACGGCTCGTGAAGTGAAAATCTCGATACACGACTTTCTTGCTTGATACATGATATTCCACAAAAATTCACCAAATACTTGCTCATAAGCAAAAGATGTTTAGGTGATGACTACGTGGTATTGCTAGTACATTCTCGTTACATTATTGTTCATGAAAGGCCATATCATGTTCTTGTTACATTCTTGCTAGTTCATACTTGCTCATTCTATCGTAAATGATCGTATTTTGTTACTTTGGTTTAATCGCATGATTGATCGCATTCGCATGATTTTACCTTATTTCTTTAGAGCCAAAATGCTAATTACTTAAATATTGCTAATCATGTTGATGCAAAGATACCTACTGGGCAAGTGTGCTCATTACCTATTTCCAATCTTTTTTTTAGGAGATGGAAGTGAGTCGGGATCGGATTCGGAACGTTCAAATAGCGGGTCCGAGAGTGAATGAAGAATGAGGGAAGACTTAGGAAGTCTACATTGTTTAGATTGAGTCTATGTAATTTTCTTATTTCTTGAGTCTAGTATGATGAAGAAAGTTGAAATAGTGATTGTATTTGAATATTTGATTTGATTATTAATGAAATAAGTTGAAGTTTGAGTAAATATTTTGCAATTGCATTTATGTGTGTGATTGTCTTGCGCTCTAATCGTTCTTATTTGCAAGAGGCTTACCATGTCGGCTGTTCACGTTCCTCGAGCTAGTCTTCCGCTGTAATAGAGGCTCGGGGCGTGACATTGAGACCTGTAACAATTAATTTTTATAAGTAAAACAGATATTTTGTTGAAAATTAAAATATACATAATTGGGAAAGCACTGGGACATGTATGAATTAATTTTCATAAGTAAAACATATATTTTGCTGAAAATTAAAATATACAGCAGGTGGTAGGGGTGGCGCATGTGGTCGTGGTGGGAGGGGACTGTGAACTATAAGAATTAAATATCATAAGTAAAATGGATATTTTGATGAAAATTAAAATATACATAATTGGGAAAGCACTAGGACTATAAGAATTAATTTTCATAAGTAAAAAGAATATTTTGTAATAAATTAAAATTTACATACCTACAGCGGGAGGTGGTGGGGGTGGCGTCCGTACAAGTGGTGGGAGGGAACTGAGACCTGTAAGAATTAATTTTTATAAGTAAAATGGATATTTTTCTAAAAATTAAAATATACATAATTGGGAAAGCACTAGGACCTGTAAGAATTAATTTTCATAAGTAAAATAAATATTTTGCTAAAAATTAAAATATACATACCTGCAGCGGGAGGTGGTGGGGGTGGCGTCTGTACAAGTGGTCGTGAGTCGACAGTTGGACCTATAAAAAAAATTCTTTTAAGATAGTAAATAGTTAAAACATTTATATAGCTAACTATTTTAATAGATATACCTGTGCCCGAAGAAGACGCAAAAGAGGAGGGAGTAGAGCCCCTATCACTGCCCTGTCTGCTCCCACCCCCAGTATGACCTCCTTGGAACATTTCTTTATTACTAACAAAACAATCAATACATATTAATCCACAGTTATATAAGGCTAGATAAATGTTATTAAAAATTATGCAAAAAATATTCGAATATCTTACTAAATTATCAAAACATGCCTCCCTCATGCTGATGATATATCTAACTCATCATCAACTTCGTCATCCATAGTAGCCTCATCAGATTCAAACTCTTCCTCTTCATCCGATTCCTCCTCCCCTCTAACATCAACATTTAGCTCTGTCGGATCGACTTCTTCCACTTCATCTCCCTTACATAATGATAGTGGCTCATCAGATTCGTCCAGATTAATATGCATGGAACCGACAATGCCAACTTCGTCTGATTGAAAATATTCAGCACTGGCAACCTTTGAGACATTTTCACTCATATTTAACTCATAAGTGGGAAAGAGTTTTGCTTTAACCCTGTAAACTATCCACCAATCTTTATTCTTTGATGATGGATAACTTGAATAATACACTTGCTGGGCTTGTGCGGCAAAAATGAATGGTTCATAGGTATTAAGTTTAGACCTATGTTTGATATCGACAATCCCATAAGTTGTGTCATGTGGAACAGAATTAGGATCGAACCAATGACACTCAAATAGGTATACATGATTGTCTCGTCCCAAATACTGGAGTTCTAAGACTTCCTCAAGAATACCATAGTAGTCTAATTCCACTTCATTGTATACACTTCCCTTAACAGATACGTCGCTGTTCATCGTAGACTTACTTCGTCCATAATCCCTCGTATGAAATCTGTATCCATTCACAACATATCTTGGATAGGCACGTGCAACATTCGAGGGGCCATAACTTATCTCTTGTACTCTTTGATCAGTAATGAGACCTTGTTCAACCTATATGTAAATTAGAGTAGTTAAAATAATAACAATTACCTCAACATAAGTAAATACAAACATATATTTTGGTATAGATCGACACAAACTCGATATCTTAGCAATTTGGCAAAAAACTTCTAGCGTTCTTTCTCAATCTCCTCGTCCTGAATATTTGGACATTTTTGTGCTAATTTTGAATCAAATTGTTTGCAATATAAATACACTACTACTTTCAATGAACTGCAGAACAAGGATAAACAACTTATGGACGTCGCTAGAAATGTGAGTTAAGAACTTACTCAACATAAGGTTCAATCTCGATACAATTCAGAAGAATATATATCTCAGCGGCATACAACTCTCTATCTTCGAGCGTGCGCTTCGAGCAACGTCCGAACGCACGTCCAGGATGCTTAAATATAGAGAGCCGATCGGACGAATCATCAACTCCCCTATCATCATTACGTGGAGGTCGAGTACGATGAGTTAGAATCTCTGGCTCAAAGTACAGGAACAGAAGTTCAAAATTTCTTCAAGAATATATGCCTCAGCAATCGAACCCGCCACCTTCGCCTTGTTGCGAACTTTCATTTTTAATTCATGCATGCACCTACAACAACAAGTTAGATGACAATGACATGTACCGACCATGGACGACATGTAACTTAACAAAAATTCTCACATACCTCTCAAATGGATACATCCATCAAAATTGTACTGGCCCTCCGACAATAGCCTCATATGTCAAATGGATGGCCATGTGCTCCATCGAATCAAAGAATACCGGAGGAAATATCTTCTCTAGCTTGCAAATGGTTGTGACCGCATTTTCTTCGATAGTTTGTACATCCCGAAGTCTGAGTTCTGATGCACATAAAATCTTGAAAAACTGACTTAGCTCGGTCAATGCTCCCCATATATGCTTTGACAATAAATCACAAAATACAATGAGCACTAGCCTCTCCATGAACACATGACAGTCGTGACTTTTTAGACCATATATTTTTCCCTCATTAACATTCACACAACGGGCTATGTTGGATGCATATCCATCTGGGAATCTCAACCGTTTTAACCATTGGCACACTTCCTTGATCTGTGTATCATTAAGCACGTAAGTTGCTTTAGGCTACACAGTTTTTCCATTTACGTTATGTAGTTCCAGTTTTACACGTTTACAAAGCATCTTTAAGTCCATACGCGCTTTGGCGTTGTCCTTTGTTTTACCTTTAACATTCATGATCGTATTGAACAGATTATCAAAAAAATTCTTCTTGATATGCATGACATCCAGATTGTGTCGTACAAGAAGAGTTGGCCAATAAGGCAATTCCCAAAAAATACTTTTCTTGTTCCAGTTGTGATCCTTTCTATAGCTAGAGAGTTGGTGTGTACTACCAGACAATTGTACTACATCTGGTAAATTTTACACCCGTGTTGCCATATGTCGACCCGACACTCGTTGCAAGTCTACTTCATCATTTCAACAGTATTTTTTTAAACGAGTCTTTTTGCCTTCAAAAAGGATGGTCACTTGGTAGCAACTGCTGATCGCAATCAAACTAGCATGCTTTCCCCCCATGTTTCAATACAAATGATTTGGTATCTTCTATACAATAAGGACATGCTAACCTCCCATGTGTGCCACAACCAGATAGCATTCCATATGTAGGGAAGTCACTTATTATCCACATCAATGCAGCCTTCATAATAAAATTTTGCTTCCTACATGCATCATAAGTAATAACTCCCTCAGTCCATAAAAATTTGAGCTCATCAATCAACGGCCTGAGATATATGTCCAAATTCTTTCCGTGACTTTTTGTACCAGGAATTATTAACGATAAAAATATATTTTCTCGCTTCATACACATGTTCGGCGGAAGGTTGTACGGTGTCATGAATACTGGCCAACAAGAATAAGATGCCACTGAACCACCGAATGGATTAAAACCATCTGTGCATAAACCCAACTTAACATTACGTGGCTCCTTTGAGAAAGCAAGATGAGTACGACTGAAGTGAGTCCAAGCTTCACCATCTGCAAGATGACTTATTATATCATCGGTGTTGGGTCCCATAGTGTAGTGGCACGGATCTAGAGGGGGGGTGAATAGATCCCTCTCTAAAAAATAAGACAAATTAAAATAACTTGAAAGGCTTCTCAATCAAACCTCACCGAACATGCAAGTGACAAGATCACACACGGAGAGATGGCAATTTGAACTAGCATTATGCGTTAACAAATTTAGCATCAATGCGCAAGATAATCAATAATCCATCCTGTGAATGGTGGTATAAGATAAGGAACAAACACTCAACCACTCACACATACACAAGGATTTTTAGGTGGTTCGGGACCATGACGAGTACCCTACATCCACCCTTCACCACCTCGGTGAGGCTTCACTAAAACGCTACACGAGGTAGCACACGGGGACTAACCCCAATACACAACACGCTGCTCGACGGCAGCAAACCACACACACACGAGCTCGACGCTCAACACGTTGCAGAGCAGCACAGACACGAGGGCGAACCTCAACACGGTGCTCAACACCACACACACACACCAAGATGGGGAATGCACCCCAACAGTCAATCCACACTCGGAGACACAGATCCGAACACACACATAGTTTTCTTCAGTTTAAGAAGTGATCACAGATATACAAGCAAGCTCAATGAACATGAACTAGACAAAGGATAACCACAAGCAGGGATAGAAAATGGTTCAGAAGACTCCTTATCAAAATGATGGAACTGAGTTCTTGGGCAACTGGGTTTCTTCTTCTCTTCAGTTTGACTTTGGTTGAAGCACGTAGTAGAATCATCAACAGGTTCGTTGTTGTTGCAGCTTGAAAGATCAGCGATCGAGGTTCTTCTTCTATTCAATCTGGCTTCAGCTCATTGATCGTTTGGAGGAGATATAGCCATGGAGCTTTAGCAAGACACCTTCAACTAGGTGGGATTTCATCATCTTCAGCCTTGAATCGCACCCAGCTCACCCTCTAGACGAAGGAGATGAAGCTTCGTCCTCTGCTTTCTTTTTCCCTTCAAAACCCAAAAACGTATGTAACATTAGATGCTTTTCCCTCTCCTCTTTCAATAAACCCTATCTCTTCCAATTTATACCACAAGGGAATGAAGGGCCACGTTGAGGATATTATCCCCCAAGGACCAATCACAAACAGACACTAAAAGAATAGATCGAGCTAGGGCACCCGCCGCCGCGCGAACCGGTTATTTTTCCGGTCGCCGGAAAGTGTCGACCCCTAAGGTCGACACTCGCGATCAGGCAAGATAGAACAAAGGCTCAAACAGAACCCAGTGAAGAAAGTGTCGACCTATGGGGTCGACACTTTCTACCTGCGGCATTGAAACAAGTCACGGCAGAAAGACCCGGAATAAGTGTCGACCTTGTGGGTCGACACTTATGTCCAAGATTCTGAAAAATGAACCCAGACAGAACCTAGTGATAAAAAGGTCGACCCCGTGGGTCGACTTTTTATCCCCAAGTTCGAAGACATAAGAGGGCCGGCTTAGAACACCAGACCCTTGAGTGTCGACCCATGGGGTCGACACTTTTCCTGACATAATGCAAACTAAATAAAACATGCACAAGGGTAATAAAAAAGGATGATACATTAAAGATGAATACATGCAAGAGAGAAATGGGTATTAAGTACCCCAAATCATAGATATACCAAGTAGAGATTGTTAGGGAATTACCTTGAGAGATGTCCATCCATTTTTCACAATTAAACCTCCTCCTACCATTCAACAAAAGCAACTTACCATTCAATACACACTTGAGATCCTTGTGTTGGTCCACATGCATGTGAAGATCCATTTGGAAGGTTTCCAATTGGTCTTTATGTTCAATGCTTGTTCGACACACCTGTCACATTGCATATTGGAAGTTAGTCTTCCATATCACTCAATTTCAAAACATTGAAATCTATCTCTCATTATTCACTTAATTTCACACTTAAGATCCTGCTTCACAACCGTTAAGTGAATCAAATAGGGAAGAGTTAGAAGAGTTTCACCCAGTTCAGTCGGAGACTATTCTTTCTCACTAGCTCCTGTAAGCATATCAAATTACATGTCAGTTAACTTCATCAAATCAGTTGGCCGTGACATACACTAGTCCATTCATACAAAATGGAGTTTGCTTAGTTCATTTCAAATCCACAACAACATATGCAAATTGTTTACATGGAGGGCAGTCACATGGTATTTAGTTCATCATCAAAATTCCTTAAGACATGGTTATGCACGGGGTTCAATAATCTCCCCCTTTTTGATGATGACAAATGCTATGTGTAATTAGGCAAAAAGGTGTTGACAGATAAAAAGATTTCAATGAACGTCTTCTCACATCTAGCATTCTAGGCGTGAAGCCATGCTTAACAATCGAATGACATCCTGTAGACCATTTGTTAACACAATCAAGAATCTGATACATTCTAACCACAAATTAAAATACCATGTAGCATTAATGATGAATCATCCATCAAACATCCAAAAGTGTATTTCGAATCATAAGTGGAGACAATATCAGAATAGAAGCATAGGTGATCATTTCACATGATAAACACAAGTCCACAGAAATTTTCATTCACTAAATCAAAATAACTGATTAACTTCAGCATTGTTCATAAGACAACCACAACTACTGTCTATATCTGGACAACCATGTCCACAAAATAAACAAGTCCAAGTCCTCCACAAAAGTAAACACAAGACACCCATGTCCACAAGATAAACATTAACACTAAGATACCATTTGTCACAAGACACATAACCATAACCTACAAAATATCCACATAAAAAGACACAACCATAACATCCACACATGATAAAACCATAAAATCCACACATCATCCCCCCCTTTGTCATCAACAAAAAGGAGTGGAAAGGGGGGAAAAGTTAATTAGCTTGGTCATAAGAACTATGGTGCTAGAGATCAAAGCCTCAAGGAGAGGCAGGAGGTGTGCGTGGACGCCTTAGAAAATCAGAGAGATCGTCAAACATGGAGTTTTGATTGCCAATGGCAGAATGGGGCGAGTCAATGGAGTTGGCCGTGGCAGCGAACTTCTGAAGATAAGTATCATGATGAAGCTTCAGTTCCTTGAGTTCCCGTGTGAGGGCATCCACAGATTCTTTAACATTGCACACTTCATCAGCTAGTTCATCGAATTTGGTGCTCATTGATGGATCTGCTGAACATGTAGCCTGTGATAATCTGGTTCTGGCAATTCTGCTGATGGATTCTTCATGGTCTTCACCTTCATTCTGCCCAGACCCTGCTGTCGGGGCTTTACCTTTCTTTGACGGAAGAGTGCGAACAAGAACACCATTTATCAATTCATATCCCATGTTGGTGCAGATGGATGGGATACTATAGATGTCAGCATCCTTAATTGGATGACTGACCTGCTGACTCAAGTCAATATGCAAGGACTGAAAAATTGGTGTTAAAGCAGCTCCATAAGGTAAATTTCGGTTCTTGGACTTCCTACAACTGGTTATGTACTCCATCATCACCACTGGGAAGTTAACCGGTTCTCCACTCATGATTTGTACAAATAGGAATTTGTTCATGTCAGTTACTTGTTCCCTAGACCCTGATCTTGGCAATAGAATAGTGGTCATCATGTGATGCAGAATTCTCTGAAGGGATGGGAATTCATTTGCATTGAGCTTCGGTACACACCCTAGTGTTCCTACCTTATCCGTCATTAGTTCATATGCAAGTTCTTCAGAATAGATGGCTTCTTCATAAATCACCCCACTATCCCAAGGCAAATTCAGAGCTTTTCCTATCAACTGAGGAGTTAAAGGAACAGAACGCCCATTGACCTCAGTGTACAGTTCATCATTTTTGACAACCATATTTACATAGAATTGATGAACTAGGGAATGATAAACTCTCTGGTGATTTGACATGAAGGAAATTAAATTTGGTTGCTTCCTTAAGAGTTCGACTAACCTTGGCAGATTCTTTTCTATGCTCCTGAAATCAACCGCACGAGGGCGCAATACTTTCCTTTCAGCCAGCATTTTCATCTCAGAGGCTCTTTTCCTTCTTTCAACCTGGGCTTCCTTATCCTTGCGCCGTACCTCTTTTAGGATGCGGGCTTCCTCCCTTTCTAACACCGATCTCTTCTTGGGTGCCATATGTGTAGCTTGGATAGCAGATGAAGGATGTAGATGCAGCAGTGAGATCCTCGAGCAGCTGGAAGGCTACCTCTGAACCGGCTGGAGTTCACGCCACAAGCAGCAGCTTCTCCAAAAAGATGTGCTTCGAAGGAGGGCGCCGCGATAGCTTCAAGAGGAAGAAGGAGGGGCGAACGTCGCCGCTCGCCGGAGGATGCTCTTGGAAGAGATGGGGTGGACGGAGAGAAACGAGGGCTGGAGGAGGAATGGAGAGGAGGAGCCGTGGAGGCTTGGGAAGTGGAGGATCGTCCGTGGGGTGTTGCGGATGGAACGTTAGGGCAGGAGAGGATGGGTGATGAAAGGGTTTAAGGAGAAGAGTAAGGGGGTTTGGTTCGATTAGGTTGGACCAGAAGAGGGACCGAAGTGACCTTGGGTTCGAACCAAGAGAGCAACCGGTGTGAGGAGTGAACCCTGTGGTCCGGTTACAAACTGGGTTCCGAAACAAAAGTGTCGACCTTGTGGGTCGACACATTTTGGAGACGATTCTGTCTCGCGAGAAACAGAAGGACACACGATAAGAAGGTCGACCTTAGGAGTCGACACTTCTTCTGCACTTTGAAAAAATAAGAGAAATGCAGTGAATTGAAGGCCAAATGAACCAAACATGATATCCACTCAATGATAAACACAAAATGAGCAATATGTGGGTTGCTCAATTGAGAGAAGTTGATTTTGGACAAGGGAAATCAAATACCCACACTTGGATGATCAATTCAATTAAACATGCAAGCTTTCATTTCTAATAACCAATACAAATCATTGAAACTGAATTGTTGCACAGAATAGACCAAATTTCAATTGAGCACACTTCATCCTCATGAATAGCAGTAAAGCCGGGATTGCTTACCTTATCTCTTTCCTTCTGAGCACTTCACTGAGCTGAAGATTAAAACATGTTAGGGTCACCAAATGCAATCTAATAACCCTATGCATCAGAACTCGTGGTCAATGAATTATGAGACAAAATCTGAGGAATGGACACAATGTCAGAGTAGTAACTCAACGCACAAAACATTTCAATCAGAATTTGTATTCCTTTTACCCATCACAATTTTTAGTTGGTCACATGGGAGTGTTTCTAACCGACTCAGTTCAACAATCAAACAGACATGGTTTTCTCTTCAGCAAAATCCATTTTAGAGGAAATTCAGGGAATATAAGTGGGATTGCAGATTCAACGAGAGTTATGTACATCAATTGTGGGGGGTTCAACAATTGAGTTTTTATAATGCATTTTAAGCATGCAGGCATACAAACAAGCATACATAGGTATAAAATCAAGCATGAAGGTCCCTCAGGGACGGGTATAGGAAGAATGCAATAGATTTGAGCAATCATGTCCATGAACCATATTAACATGGTTGTGCTTAAAAATAGACGTACTGCTTGACCATTGATGATCAACTAATTCAGGAAATACATTCAAACAATCAAGCTCAGATTCAACATGTGAACGATGAAGAATGACTTTCAAAGCAATATGGATGATCATATGTTCTAAGTAACACTAACAGGAATCTCTCCTCCCTACATTTCAATGAAAAATGCTCGGCTTTTGGTAGCTTCGCACAGTCCCTTACAATTTTGTATTTATTTTAAATAGCAACATGACTAGCCTTTTGACACGAGGCATGCCCTTTGTTTCGGGGGCAATTCACAGTTACTCGGTATCGTCATTTATGATAATGTTGATAAGACACTTTCCGATGCGAGTTTCCTCCTTTATTTCAGGGGGGATTCCCGATGTACTCGATATCAAATCACACTTATTCATTTTTGGAGGGACTGACCGCTTTTTCCTCACGAGTCGCTTGACTTTAATGTAGGGGTTTAAGAATCCTTAAAAGTGTTTAGTGGAATAACAGAGATCCTTATTGAATGAAGTCAGTTGTATCAAGGTTCCATATGAAGTGAGTGATTGAACAGATAGTAGAACATGAATTAGCCTTTTCAAGGTTTTGTCTCTCCCTAAGTGTATGCACGGTTGAGAACCAAAAAGACATTGTTAACATGTGTCATGAGTCATTCATGCCTAAATCAGTGCAAATTTATTTAACAAGGTTGTTCAGTCGTAGAAGAGTTCAAAAAGAACCAGGTGTATATTATATACATTCAGGCAAGTCAAGATGATGTATTCAAGCAAGTTGATTACCGGTACGTGGCGAAGTATGTAGGTCCGAAGACCACACTCACGCATGATGAAAGTTTCCAGGTGGACTTAATCTACCTTTCCAATGACACCATTTTATATACCGGTTAATCATGGCATTCATGCACACGAATATGAGGTATATGCAAGTCAGTACAACAAAGTGACAAATGACTGAGTTTTTATTTGAATTCACAAGTATGCAAAAAGATGTGATTTGTATGGATGTAAGATGTGTGTGCTCTGTGTGTAAAATTCAACTTTTATTTACAAAAAGAGACGAGTGTAGCTTGTAAAGACTTTGTGAACAACTGCAAAGTTATAGTTATTCACACAAGAAAACATGAGTGGAAGCTAATAAACTCTATGAACAATTGCAAAAGATTGTTATTCAAACGTGAAAGTAAAAGTGGAATGTATTACCACAATAGCTCATCAAATTTCTTGCCTTGGAGGAATTTTATTCTATTGACAGCTTCTTCCATCACAAGGCATTCCTGCAAGACAAAATCTTCACTTTGATGTTTTGGGAACCCAAGCCATCTTGGGTCCCTCGGGGTTCGGTGCACCACGATTTGTGGCTCTCCACAATTTCCTTGCATTCATATCATCAAAGTGCAATAAAGAGCAAACATCCATAAGATGTCCCACATGACCACAGTAATGACAATACATGCGTTGATTCAATTTCTTTGATTGGACATAAGCATTGGACTTTTGTGAATATCTAGGGGGTCTTTGATTTTGATTATGAAATCTGGGTTTCCCATTTAACAACCAACAATTTTTCATAGTATGGCCCATTTTCCCACAAAGAAAACATTCAACTTTTCTTTTCTGATCAGCTTGGAATCTATTGTCATGCATCTTACAAGCATTCAAGTCATCCTCTTTCATTAAACTACAATCATGCATTAGATGTCCAAGCTCACCACAATAGTGACATGATGCATTGTTTTGTTTTTGAGCATGGTGTTTCACATCAAATTTCTTTGCATGCATAATGGGCTTTTGTTTGACAGATGAAGAGGTATTTGGTGTACTTGAGGAACTAGAGGCATGCACAAACGAAGTTTTTGTTTTCAGATTAAATGCTTCCTTTTTACTAGGATTGTAACCTAGACCTTCCCGTTGGAAGTTCACCTTAGTTCCCAAGAGTTTGTTTAGATTCTCTTCACCACTCACAAACTTGCCCAATGATTTGTTCAGGTAAACGATTTCACTTTGAAGTGAAGCAATTACAAGTTCACAAGACAGAATTTCATTTTCACAAGAAGTGACCTTTTCATTTAGAGTGGCATTTATCGTCTTGTAAGATTCTATTTCCTGTTCTAGAATATTTACATTCTCACTTTCTTGAGCGATCATGGACTTGCCTTTTTCAAATGTCAAAAGTCTTTCACACATGGTCGAATTTAATTGTTTCAGATTTTCAAGTTCAGATTTCAACAGATCATTTTCTTTTTCAGATTTCTCGAGGTGCTTCAGTTTTCCCTCTAGCAAGGAGATTTGAATGAGAAAAACATCATTGCCCCCTTTTAGTTTTTCATTTTTATCCAGAAGGGACTTGGCATCTATCTTAGAATCAAGAAGTTTATCAAAGAGTTTATCATCATCTGATAAAGAATCTAACTTACTTTTTAGACTCTCTTCAGTTTCCTTAAGCAATGAAACTTGGCATGTCAGAAATTCATTTTCTTTTTCCAGTTCTTCAATTTTTGAAATTCGATCAATGCATTTCACACAAGAAAAATTATTATGGATATTTTCATTAGACATTTTTTTCAGTGCTTTGTTTTTATGTTTCATCTTTTGATATTTTTCTAACAGTTCTTCATCGGCATCTACTAAATCTTTGAAAGATAATTCATCTTCATCTGATTTAGAGCTTACCTCCTCAGCACTTTCATTACAGGTTTGATAGATATCATCAGCCATTAATCCCTTTAGTCCTTGCTTCTCTTGAGCTAGCATCAATTTGTCCATAATTTCTTTTGCGGTTCTGCAAGAGGTGACAAACATAAACCTATTAGTATTGACAGAATTTTTTAGCAATCTCAAAATTATAGCATTTTCATGACTCTTTAGTCTGTCTTGGTTGGACCACTTGGTCTCATCCCAAGGCAGCTTATGAGGACCATCATTAACTAATTTCCACAGATTTGGATCAATTGAGTTTATGGTCCTACATATTCTTCCCAGCCATGAGTTAAAGTCATCACCGTTATAAACATGTAAAGAAGTCAAAGAAGCAATATCTGAAGAATCATTCATCATTCAAAACTACACTAGGATCCCTCTGAAGATCGTTTGATCTAATATAACAGAGCCGAGCTCTGATACCAATTGTTGGGTCCCACAGTGTAGTGGCACGGATCTAGAGGGGGGGTGAATAGATCCCTCTCTAAAAAATAAGACCAATTAAAATAACTTGAAAGGCTTCTCAATCAAACCTCACCGAACATGCAAGTGACAAGATCACACACGGAGAGATGGCAATTTGAACTAGCATTATACGTTAACAAATTTAGCATCAATGCGCAAGATAATCAATAATCCATCCTGTGAATGGTGGTAGAAGATAAGGAACAAACACTCAACCAATCACACATGCACAAGGATTTTTAGGTGGTTCGGGACCACGACGGGTACCCTACGTCCACCCCTCACCACCTCGGTGAGGCTTCACTAAAACGCTACACGAGGTAGCACACGGGGACTAACCCCAATACACCACACGCTGCTCGACGGTAGCAAACCACACACACATGAGCTCGACGCTCAACACGCTGCAGAGCAGCACAGACACTAGGGCGAACCTCAACACGGTGCTCAGCACCACACACACACACCAAGACATGGAATGCACCCCAATAGTCAATCCACACTCAGAGACACAGATCCGAACACACACATAGTTTTCTTCAGTTTAAGAAGTGATCACAGATATACAAGCAAGCTCAATGAACATAAACTAGACAAAGGATAACCACAAGCAGGGATAGAAAATGGTTCAGAAGACTCTTATCAAAATGATGGAACTGAGTTCTTGGGCAACTGGGTTTCTTCTTCTCTTCAGTTTGACTTTGGTTGAAGCACGTAGTAGAATCATCAACAGGTTCGTTGTTGTTGCAGCTTGAAAGATCAACGATCGAGGTTCTTCTTCTATTCAATCTGGCTTCAGCTCATTGATCGTTTGGAGGAGATATAGCCGTTGAGCTTTAGCAAGACACCTTCAACTAGGTGGGATTTCATCATCTTCAGCCTTGAATCGCACCCAGCTCACCCTCGAGACGAAGGAGATGAAGCTTCGTCCTCTGCTTTCTTTTTCCCTGCAAAACCCAAAAACGTTTGTAACATTAGATGCTTTTCCCTCTCCTCCTTCAATAAACCCTATCTCTTCCAATTTATACCACAAGGGAATGAAGGGCCACGTAGAAGATATTATCCCCCAAGGACCAATCACAAATAGGCACTAAAAGAATAGATCGAGCTAGGGCACCCGCCGCCGCATGAACCGGCGATTTTTCCGGTCGCCGGAAAGTGTCGACCCCTAAGGTCGACACTCGCGATCGGGCAAAACAGAACAAAGGCTCGAACAGAACCCAGTGAAGAAAGTGTCGACCCATGTGGTCGACACTTTCTACCTGCGGCATTGAAACAAGCCACGGCAGAAAGACCCGGAATAAGTGTCGACCTTGTAGGTCGACACTTATGTCCAGGGTTCTGAAAAATGAACCGAGACAGAACCTAGTGATAAAAAGGTTGACCCCGTGGGTCGACTTTTTATCCCCAAGTTCGAAGACATAAGAGGGCCGGCTTAGAACACTAGACCCTTGGACAAAGTGTTGACCCATGGGGTCGACACTTTTCCTGACATAATGCAAACTAAATAAAACATGCACAGGGGTAATAAAAAAGGATGATACATTAAAGATGAATACATGCAAGAGAGAAATGGGTATTAAGTACCCCAAATCATAGATATACCAAGTAGAGATTGTTAGAGAATTACCTTGAGAGATGTCCATCCATTTTTCACAATTAAACCTCCTCCTACCATTCAACCAAAGCAACTTACCATTCAATACACACTCGAGATCCTTGTGTTGGTCCACATGCATGTGAAGATCCAATTGGAAGGTTTCCAATTGGTCTTTATATTCAATGCTTGTTCGACACACCTGTCACATTGCATATTGGAAGTTAGTCTTCCATATCACTCAATTTCAAAACATTGAAATCTATATCTCATTATTCACTTAATTTCACACTTAAGATCCTGCTTCACAACCGTTAAGTGAATCAAATAGGGAAGAGTTAGAAGAGTTTCACCCAGTTCAGTCGGAGACTATTCTTTCTCACTAGCTCCTATAAGCATATCAAATTACATGTCAGTTAACTTCATCAAATCAGTTGGCCGTGACATACACTAGTCCATTTATACAAAATGGAGTTTGCTTAGTTCATTTCAAATCCACAACAACATATGCAAATTGTTTACATGGAGGGCAGTCACATGGTATTTAGTTCATCATCAAAATTTCTTAAGACATGATTATGCACGGGGTTCAACAATCGGCACGGTGTACTCTTTCGGTGTGCCATGTCATATGTCGAGCCGTCTTTGAGGACATATACAGCCGCTGTAGCCTAGGCACAAGAGGGAAGTATCGCAATGCCTTGTAAGGTAAATCTTTTTACTTTGAATTGTCCCCTCTCTTAGGTTTGAATCTGTCATGGTGACAAATAGAACATGATATCTTATCTGCATCATCTTTATAATATAACATACAGTGATTCAGGCATGTATCTATTTTCACATATTTAAGCCCTAGCTCATTGACCATTTTTTTTTGCACGGTAATTAGTTTCTGGCAACTTCTCGTCTCGAGGCAACATACTCTTGATCAAGAGGAGGAGACGGTCAAAACAAGTCTCACTGATGTGAAATTCAGATTTTAAGTTCAACAATTGTGACACTGCCGACAACCGAGTGTGCTTTTCACAACCATAACACAGCTGCTCATAAGCATCCCTAAGTAGTTCATAAAATCTTCCGGTTGTCTTATTCGGCGCTTCTTCCATGTATGCATGTTCCTCATGAAGATTAAAACTAGGTACAGAAGCATCTATAACCATATCCACATACCCACTTGTGCCTGCAATATTGTCGGGCTCATACGTCTAAAATTCCTCACCATGACACGTCCAATTCGTATAACCATCCACGAACCCTTTGTTGTACAAATGATGTTGCACATCCCATGGTGAACGCCACCTCAAGTTTCTACAACTTGAACAAGGGCATCGAATGTGACCATCGCGATCTATTGCTGCATTTGGATTCCCCAATGCAAATTGAATGAAACTCTCAACTCCATGCTTAAAGTCATCCGACACCACCCGGTCAACTATTCTACGATACATCCATGAACGATCTGTCAACATTTTATCTGCACCCAAGTAATATTAATACACAAATAACTTTGAAATCATTACTCCTTAAAATAAACCAGACCCTTTCTCACATCATTCGTCGTAGACCATTTGCAGTTGGAAGAGGACTATTATTTAGATTATCACTTTTTAACCCACCCATGAAGGTTTGATCGCACAATCACTTACTATATGTGTTGCACGATTTGCTAAAAATTTCGGCAGCATCTCCCCACACTTCTCTGATATACCAAAAATATTTATTGATTTTGAGATTTTCTTAAATACTTACAAGTAAGTGGTTAAGAAAACACTCAAAATCAATAAAGGTATATCAGAGAAGAGTGAGGAGACGCAACCAAAATTCTCAACAAATCATATAAACACATATAGTAAATGACTACCTAAGTGCGATCAAACATTCACAGACTGTCCAAACGGGACAATTCAAGACTTTGACGTAAATATATACATTCTCATAAAAAAATGAGAACATGCACATCAATCCCAAAGTCTTGAACGGGAAGGTTCATTGACACGGGTTTAACACGCTCTCCTGAGGTGCGTGTAATGTTAGGTCGCACCCACGCACTTTCAGCTCACATGGAATACCCCATGTATTTATATAACATAAAATTCAATAACATCTCACTTATCACTATACATACACCGCATTAAATAACATCCAATTTACAAAAATATTCAAATGAAGAACATGAAAGCTAAATAATCCACATTTTTGAGTCAGATCAACATCAAATTTATGTGAAAATCAGATTTAAAAACACATTTATATGCAATTAAAATCCAAAATGTTTGAAATCACAAGTATAAATTTTAGGATATTTACCTTTTACTATAAGTCGACTATTACAAATGGAACTCTATAATCTAGAAATAATAGTCAAAGTACGCTATTGTTTACCAATGTCCTTAAAGACAGAACAAGGCATTATGTGAATGATCCAGTCAGATTTCTTGAATTTTCTAAATAAATGCAAAAATGTTAATAACAAGATGTAATTTTTTAATTTGGACAAATTTGTAGCCCATCCTTGAGCCTGAATTTGTCGATTTGGATTTTATGTGCTGCTGCTAGGAAAAGAGGCTATGTTCAAAACCTATTGAATCAGTCAATCTCAAGATTTACACAATTTTTTACAATTTTCTATCCAGATATATACAAGTCCCAAAGGTACAATTAAATAAAAAGAAAAGTACAAAGTCTTGGGGCATACCCCGACTGGCAGAAGCTAGATGAAAATTGAAGCCGTAACTTCTATACAAGAGCGCCTCTGCCAAGGCCAAAATACAGTCACCCGCCTCAGCCATGCCATTGTCGCCTCGGGGCTGGCTGCTGCACAGACTCCTCTGAGGCTTGCCTTAACATGCTATCCTATCGCTGACGCCTACGCCCTACACCACGCCGAGCCGCCTGCCGACACCTCCTTCTGTTCCGTCGGCGAGGGCCATGGACAGGGAAAGAGAATGCGACTGGCTCCTCTTGAACCATTTGAGGGAGACCCTGCTGGAATTGCAACACCCGACCATGCTCCTGGGCGCGCAGCAGCTCTACCTCTAAAATCGCCACCGTCCAGAATGCTACCTCCACGTCGATGACCCCGGACGCCATGAGGGTCCGACGAATCTCTAGCGTCAGTCCAGCAATGAACAGTTGAGTCAAAAATCATGGATCCGCCATGGCCGGCGGTGCATAATGGCTCAAATCCCTGAACCTTGCCCAATACAGGGCAACTGGTAGCACTCCCTGAGTCAATGCCAGAAATTGGGTGGACAAATTGAAAATATCCACTGCTCTCAGTGCACTGGGGGCCACATCTACCGGAGGGGCAGTGCTCCACACTGCATGTCTAGAGCCCCTATGGCCAGCTCTATTTGGGACCGTGCCTCCCCCCTTTCCGTCATCGCGGATCCTAGCTACCAATGAACACAACACGAAAATATAACTGAAGTTTAAAAAATGATAAACATGTCTATCACCCAATGGGGAGATTTATGATGACGTTACACATAGGATTAAGGCAGGCTGGTTAAGATGGAGAAGTGCATCAGGTGTCTTTTGTGATCGTCGTATGCCTGTGAAACTCAAAGGGAGGTTTTATAGAACGGCTGTGAGACCTACTTTGTTATATGGTACCGAGTGTTGGGCAGTACGAAAGGAACACATCCATAAAATGTGTGTAGCAGAGATGAGGATGTTGAGATGGATGTGTGGCAAGACTAAGAAAGACAAGATTAGGAATGAGCATATCCGTAAGGACTTAGGGATAGCCCCAATTGATAGTAAAATGAGAGAAAATAGACTCAGGTGGTTTGGGCATGTGTGTCGTCGCCCTAACTTAGCGCCGGTTAAAAGATGTGACCAAATCTTAGTGGATGCTAGTAAAAGAGCTCGGGGAAGGCCTAAAATGAGATGGTGCGATGTTATTAGGAAGGACATTAGTTTCTTGGGTTTAAATACGAATATTGCACTTGATAGAAATCTTTGGCGGAACAGGATTCATGTAGTCGACCCCAATTATTTGGGATAAGGCTCTGATGATGATGATGATGATGATGATGTCTATCACCCAATGAACCGAAGAAAATATGAATTCCATTCAACTTCGCCAGACTTTGTAAACATTGGCTGTGTGTACTGATATGTTCAACCCAAGCATGTCTTTCTACTTTACGCACCTAGTTACTCAATGACTATTTGAAAGTTTGGAACATTCAAATATTTTCCATCTTAGTTTTCAATATTCGGATGGGAAATATTTTAAAATAGTGATTGCAGAAAACATTTGGCTAAAAAAATTAATTATATATTTCCTTTTTCTTAGGTGGGAGAGGAGCTTGGACTGCAGGCATAGGTGGGGAGCTTGAACAAGGGACATCAAGACACCATAGTGATATGGAGCTACATATATAGCCATTGGCCAACCGAAGAGAGAGATGACATAAGGGACTAGATGAGCAGTGGCAAAATTTCTTCAAAAGCCTGCAATTGGTCCAAGGTAAGAACATTCATACTAAGGTGCTGGCTATTCTTCCAGCTGAACACCCCCACCGACCTCCCCCTTCCCCCCACCCTCCCTGAACCACCCCTCCCACCAACCTCCCCTTGAGTTGGAGGGCTGGAACAAATAAACCGAGCTCGGTTAAGATAGATGACTTATTTTGCCCTTACCCTGCTTGATTAACAAACTGACCCAAAGTTAAAATGGCATTATCTCCTTTTTCCCACTTTTCTGTCCCTACATACATGCCTATATATGTCCTTATTTGCTCTCACTTCGATCTTCTCTTCCTCCTCTCCCTACATACATGGCTATATATCCTTTAATTTTTTTGAAACGGTTTGATTATCATTTAAGCTCATAGAAACATATATATGTACAAAAAAGGGAATAAAAGATTCATGCTTCAAGTACAATCCCCACCGACGTCCTCCCCTCCCCCTCCCCCCCGACCGAAACCCCACCACCATCCCGGAGCCCCTCCCCGAACCCCCCCACCGAGCTCCCCCTAGCCCTGTCAATGGATTCGTCGGATCCGAATATCCGATCCGAATTCGAAAAAATAATCGGATTCAAGGTAGTTTCTATGATTCGAAATGAGGCATCTGTGCAAATCCGAGAAGGCACTTTACCAATCCGAAATCCTTGATCTTACTCACTTTTTGTGTTGCTGTCAAGTTGGCATTGAGTATTCATTCTATGCAGGTTCCGTCTGATGGCCCTCCTATGCTACAAGATATCCATGGATAGCTTTAATGAAAAAAAGCAATGCTGATGGCCATATCCATGGACAACTTTAATGAATGTAATTAAAATGTAATAAGAAGCATGTAGCCTTAATGACTGTTTCATTATTCTGTTTTATTATGCTGATGGCCATATCCATGGACAGCAATGATTGAAATTTCCCCATCTCTGGTCCATTTCCATACTGGATATCAGTTTATTTCGGATTTGAATCAAGTTCGGATCTCATGTTATCGGATCCGGACTCGGATCATGAAGAATCCGATCTGGATCCAATTCATTGACATCCCTAGCTCCCCCTCCCACGGAGCTCCCCCCCTCCCACGGAGCTCCCCCCCTTCTTACTTCCACCGAGCTCCCCCCCTCCTGCTCCCACTGAACCACCAAATAGATTTTCTCGCTATCTTGTTCCTTTTTTTTTCTTTCTTCTCTGTTTTTTCTCTTTTTTTTAGTGCCCACAACGCCCCACCCCCTCTCTAATTTAGTTAATATTAAACATAACATCCTAACAATAAATCTGAGTAAGATTACATAAATTAAAACAAAATGAAATAACATATAAATATGAAATCTAATTTTTACTTAGTGTTTATTTGTAAAAAATTCTCTGATTCTTTCGTTCCCTTTCCGTTGGCCGATTATCCTACGATGAATACAATAATATATTAAATAAAATAAAAAACAATTATTTTATCTACGTGTGTGAAACGGGTGTGTGTGTGTGCCTGTGAGGGGGGGGGGGCAACAGGAGACCTGCGGCCAACGGTAGAGGGACAGGGAGAGGGGGGCCTGCGGCCAACGATAGAAGGACAGGGAGAGGGAGAGGGGGGCGTGAGGCCTGTGTGCGTGTGTCTGTGTGTGTGTGTGTGTGTGTGTGTGTGTGTGTGTGTGTCTGTGAGGGGGAGGGGGGCCACGGACAGGGGAAGAGAGGGCGGTGGGGGGTGGGGGAGGGCGGCCAGAGAGAGTGAGGGAGCGGGAGAGGGAGTGAGGGAGTGGGATAGGGGAGAGGGAGAGGGATTGAGTAAGGGAGGGGAACAGGATCGGGAGAGGGGGATGGAGATAGGGAGAGGGAGAGAGACGAGAGGGAGCGAAGGAGAGAGATAGGGAGAGGGAGAGGGGGAGCACTTACCGGTGATGACGACGGTGATGATGGGAGAAGCCTGGCGGTGACGGAAAGGATGGGAGGAGGATGGCGGCGATGGCGAGGACGGCTGCGATGACGGCGACGACGGTGATGACGGCAAGCAGAGGCGAAAGAGAGAGTGAGAGGGAGAGTGGGGGCCTCTGGCGATGGTGAGGATGGCAGCTCCGACGGCGACGACTGCGAGCTGAGGAGAAAGAGAGAGTGAGAGGGAGAGTGCGGGGGTGGAAATGGTGGCGGGTGGAAGGGATGGGAGGAAGGGTTCGATTGTGGCGGGGGGGAGAAATTTTGCGACGGAAATACAGACGGTTTCAGATGGATTATTTTTCGTCTGAATATACGTCTCAATTTTGCGACGACAATATGGACGAACATATTCCGTCTATAATTTTAGACGGAATATTTCCGTTTGAATATCCATCGCCAATTGAGACGTATATTCAGACAGAGTATAGTTTGTCCGAAGCACAGATGGAATTTGTGACGGAAATTAATCCGTCGCAAATTCCTGTCGCTAAAACTGCTTTTTCTTGTAGTGGTGCTAACAACATTTTTGGGTTTTTGATGCAGATTGATTTTCTGATTTTTTTTAATCTTTTGGACAGAAGACTACTTTGGGGGTGAAATAGAGGTACTGGCTATATTTGAATTTTGAACAAAAGAAGTATATACCTTATTCTCAAAGGACTTCTTATTTACTGGATTATAGCCAAGCCCTTCCCTTTGAAAATTAACTTTCATGCCCAAAATTTTATCCAGATTATCTTTTCCATCCATGAATTTAGATAGTGAATTATACAAGTCCTGGATTTCACTTTCTAAGGATGTGATTTGTAATTCAGCATCAGCAAGTTCTTTTTTATAAGTAGCAAGACTGACATTCAACACTGTATTGGTAGTCTTAAGGTTTTCTACTTCCTGTTTTAGTTCATCCACATTTTCACATTCACTTACAACCACATATTTTCTTTTTTCAAGAGCCAACAATCTTTTAGATATGAATGTGTTTAGTTCCTTCAAGTTCTCATTTTCTTTCAGAAGTTTTTCATTTTCCTTAACCAGTCCATTGTTCAGAACCAGTTCATCCAGAAACTTCTGATCATCATAATCAAAATTTTGTTTCATTTTTAACTCTTTCTCAATTTCCTCACATTCAGAGATTCTAGCAAGAAGGCTTTCATTTTCAGATTGCATGCATGTAGCTTATTCCTTATGAAGATCTAACTCATGTAACCAAGACTCAGATTTCTTTTTCAATTTCCTAGTCCCAGATTTTAATTTCTTATATTTACCTACAAGCTCATTGAATGCATCCAATAACTCATCAAAACATATATTATCAGAATCTGATCTTGCCTCTGATGATGATCCACTATGTTCATCACTGCTGCAATCACTCATGCCTGCCATGAGACATCAATCCTCCTTCTCTTCATGGAATCCAGCCAAGCCATCCAATATGTCCTTTACGGAGCTGCAGCTAGAGACAAAGGGAAAATGTTAGCATTAACTGCAGCAGTGAGCAAATTTAGAACAAAACAATTTTTGTCATGTTTGGACTCATAATCTATAGTCCATACTGATTCATCTTCAGGTAACTCATAGGGACCATGAGAAATAAGCGTCCATAGCTTAGGGTCGTATGAGTTGACTAGACTGCACATTCTTCCCAACCACAAATCAAAATTAGAGTCATCAAACACAGGTGGAGAATTCATGGGGAACATGGTGTTAGCCATTAATGTGGATCTTACTCTAGATCGTTAGATCTAAGAAAAAATAGAGCCTTAGCTCTGATACCAATTGAAGTCATGCGATCATTGACACCCAAGAAGGGGGGTGAATTGGGTGATTCTAAATTTTAAGAAACTTTGACCTGATTTAAAATAGATGTGATAAAGTAGCAATTAGAAATTCAGATCTGTTAAATCTCAGATTAGATCATCAAGATCAGTTACTCACAATAACCGATTTTGCTAAATCTGAAAGATACAACACGGAGGAGACAATATATACGTACAGTCACACAGAATGGAGGTAGAAGAAATGGACCAAACCACACAGCTTAAACCATAAGGCACAAGAATTTTTAAGGTGGTTCGGATGCAATGACGGCAACCTACGTCCACCCCTCACCAAAACGCGATGAGGCTTCACTGCTGGAAACCAGCACTGGGATGAATCCCCAACACGGAGCCAAGCTCCAGTACACACACAGGACGACGCCTGCACACATACGAGGACACGCCCCAACACACACACGGAGATGGAGTCTTCAACACGATCCGACGATCGGATTAACAACACTCACACACGCTGCAACAGACGCATCACTCTACACTCACGAACACCCGGATCTGGATATATCTACACACACACGTAGATCTGAAGAGATTCACACACACACACACGGATCTGAACGGAACAACACACACAACCACAAATCTGAGTTGATCCACACACACATGGATGTTTACAGATCACAAGGAACATAAACTTGAAGCTTAAAACACCTTAGAAGATGAAACACAAAATAAAGACTTCTGATTTAGGCTCCCCATCAGTATATGATACAGATCTTGAACAAGGTTTGCTTCTCCACTTGATTTGAGGTTGATTGGATTCAGATTGAACTTGAAAAGCTTGGAGTTGGATGAAGAATTCCTGGATGAAGTACTGTTCACACAGTGCTTGTAGAGCTTTCTTTCTCCCTTGATAGCCTTCCCTTTTTCTCCTTGGATCATTAGGGTTCCTTGGCCGAAAGAGATGTTTTTATAACACTTGGTTTGGTCAAGGGACATGTCAAGACATAGATCCACATTTTCGGGCATGTTGGAAGGCTTTGAGACTCAAAAGTCCTAAAGAGAGGATTTGAACACGTTGGAGAAACAAAGTAAACAAAAGGGTCACCGAAGGGTTCGGTCGGTTGACCGAACTCTGAGAACTCTATAACTTTTCAGTGCTAGGAGAATCGGTCGGCCGAACTGGTGCCATCGGTCGACCGAACTCTGTAACATTCCAGAGTTCTGAAACTTGGAAACTTTGGTTGACCGAAATGCCTTCATTGGTCGACCAAAATCTGCTTTGCCTGTAAAAACAACTCATTAGCCCAAGAGATCATATCCATATAATCTGGCCTTGTATTGAGCATATGTTTACATAGATTTGAAGTTCATTTGAGCTATTTTTATGCATTCTGAAGATTGTGAACTTTGAGCATTTAACATAACGGAAATTGGCCTTAATCACGTACGATGCTCGCTTTTGAGTATTTAGGCACGAAACGAGATGGAAACCAAGTCCAGGATTTTGTTGTCATCAAAATCACTTGGAGAGACTCAACAAATGCGACCATCACAGAAACCGTGTTCATTAAAATTATTTCATAATGTGGTGGCACGACTGACCGTGTTCATTGAAATTTTTTCAAAAAAGCGTCCACCCGCACGACCTCGACCTACCTTGAATGTGTCGTCCATGATGATCACTTCTGACTAAAATATTAAGAAGGTGTCCCACATCTGGGACAAGATTTAACACTCTTTTACCCATTTTTTGTTGCCTAGTGCATGGCATAACCCAAAGGGGAGTGAATGGGTTATTAAAATTTGATCATGATAAACATTATATTAAATTGGTGTGCGATGAAAAATTACACCCTAAATGTATGCGAAATGAAACTTAAGCGCAATAGACAGAATAATAATCACATACAAGGACATAAAGATTTTTATATTGGTTTGGCCCTCTCTCAGCAAGTCCTACATCCAGTACCCAATAACTACTGAGATTTCCACTATCTCCCCGCAAGGAATCGTTACATTGGTTGTTTTTAATTAGTTGTTCAGCCACACCATGGGTACTCACTCATAGGAGGACCAACTGACTTCCAAGCATAGCCAAACCCAGGATTTAAGCCTCTTGTAGGCACCACTACAATAAAAGGCAATGTTTGCGACGACATCCTTCCGTCGTAAATCCGTCGCAAAGCCGTCTGAAAAATATTTTGCGACGACGTATAGACGGATTTGGGACAGAATATGGCCGTCTTATATTCTTAGTCACAAATTTCAGACAGATACCAATCCGTCCGAAATTCCGTCTGAAATTTCAGACGGAAACTTTTCCGTATGTAATACCGTCGCAAATAGTCCGTCTGAAATAACGTCCCAAACTCCGTCTGAATTATTCCATTTGAAATAGCGTCCCAAAATCCGTCTGAACTCTCAGACAAAAAAAGTACGTCCTCATTTCCGTCGCAAATTTCAGACGGATCCGTCATAAAATCAGTTTGAACAATTTTTAAAATTTTATATAAAAAACATGAGTTTCGGACGGGGCGAGGCTCGTCTCTATTTCCGTCGCAAAGTTCAGACAGATCTGTCTCAAAATCCGTCCGAAATACTTTTATTAATTTTTTTTTAAAATTGAAAAAATACTAAAAAATCTATTTAATTAAAAATACATCAAATATTACAATCAAACCAACGTACAGAAAAAAAAACACATAAGAAACTCAACAAATATCATCATCCAGATTGTCCATATCCTCATCCTCCCCGCCCTGTTCATCTCCTCTGTCGCCGCTCGCAGAAAGATCCTCCTATATTAAAAAAAGAATAACATTCATTAATAGATAAAAAAATTAGTGCGCAGATAAATTAAATATTTTATTAGATTGCATAAATTCAAATCAAACATAATATCAAATCGATAACTGCATAGATTTTATAGACCCCAACTAACCTAACTCTCATCAGTATTTTAAATTAATTACATTTAGAGAATGCAATTCTGAGCGCCAAGCTCAAACTGGATATCCGAATTGAAATCCGTCAATTCTGACATGTCACTTTCATCTCCCAGGTTGTGTTAGAATGATCGGCACGCTGATCAGGCCGGTATTTCAGATTTTAGATCCCCGAACCTAACTTCTTTAATTTATAACTAAGTGCATTTACAAAATGCACTTTTGAGCGTCGGGCCCAAACCGAGTATCCGATTTGGATTCCGCCAGTTCTCACAAGTCACTTGTACCCCCCAAGTCGTGTTGGAACGATCGACATGTCGATCAGATATGGATTTTATATTTTAGAGCCCCCAACCCCTAGTTACCTATCTTTTATATTAATTACATTTAGATAATGCACTTTTGAGCGCTGGGCCCAAACCGAGTATCCGATTTGGATTCCGCCAGTTCTCACAAGTCACTTTCATCTCCCAGGTCGTGTTGGAACGATCGGCACGCCGATCAGACCGATATTTTTGATTTGAGACCCTTGAACCCTTTATCTTTAATTTTAAACTAAGTGCATTTACAAAATGCACTTTTGAGCGTTGGGCCCAAATCAGGTTTCCAATTTAGATTCTGCCAGTTCTCACAACTCACTTTTATCTCCCAAGTCGTGTTGGAATAATCGACAAGCCGATCAGGCCGGTATTTCATATTTTAGACCGCCGGACCTGACTTCTTTAATTTTAAACTAAGGGCATTTGGAAAATGCACTTTTGAGCGCCGGGCCCAAACCGGATATCCGATTTGGATTCCGCTAGTTCTCACAAGTCACTTTTATATCCCAAGTCGTGTTGGAACGATCGACAAGCCGATCAGGCCAGTATTTTACATTTTAAACCCCCAAACTCCAAATTTTTGGAATTCTTCTAAACTAAGTTAGTTTTGAAAACTAACTTAGTTATTTGAGAGTCGGGCTCACATCAGATATCCGATTTGGAATCCGTCAGCTCTCACAACTCACGTCTACCTCCCAGGTCGTGTTGGAATGATCAACACGTGGATTAGGGTAGTATTTTACATTTTGGACCCCCGAATCCTGAATTTTCCGAATTCTTCTAAACTAAGTTAGTTTTGAAAACACACTTAGTTTTGAATTGAGTTATTTTAGCGTCGGGCTTAAACCGGATATCCAATTTAGAATCCGTTAGCACTCACAACTCACGTCTACCTCCCAGGTCGTGTTGGAACGATCGGCACGCCGATCAGGCCAGTATTTTAGATTTTGGACCCCCGAACACCGAATTTTCTGAAAATTTCTAAACTAAGTTACTTTTGAAAACTAACATAGTTATTTGAGCGTCGGGTTCAAATCGGATATCCGATTTGGATTCCGTCAGCTCTCACAAGTCACGTCTCCCTCCCAAGTCCTCTTGGAACGATTGGCACACCGATCAGGCCAATATTTTACATTTTGGACCCCCGAACCCCGAATTTTATGAATTCTTCTAAACTAAGTTAGTTTTGAAAACTAACTTAGTTATCCGATTTGGAATCCGTTAGCTCTCACAACTCACGTCTACCTCCCAGGTCGTGTTGGAACGATCGGCACGCCGATCAGGCCAGTATTTTATATTTTGGACCCCCGAACCCCAAATTTTCTGAATTCTTCTAAACTTAGTTACTTTTGCAAACTAACTTAATTTTTTGAGCATCGAGTTCAAAGCGGATATCCGATTTGGATTCCGTCAGCTCTCACAAGTCACGTCTACCTCCTAGGTCGTGTTGGGATGATCGGCACGTCGATCAGGCCAGTATTTTATATTTTGGATCCCCGAACCTCGAATTATCTGAATTCTTCTAAATAAAGTTACTTTTGAAAACTAACTTAGTTATTTTAGCATCGGGCTCAAATCGGATATCCGATTTGGAATCCGTCAGCTTTCACAACTCACGTCTACCTCCCAAGTCATGTTGGAACGATCGGCACGCCGATCAGGCACGTATTTTACATTTTGGACCCCCGAACCCCGAATTTTCTGAATTCTTCTAAACTAAGTTTGTTTTGAAAACTAACTTAGTTATTTGATAGTCAGGCTCACATCGGATATCTGATTTGGAATCCGTCAGCTCTCACAACTCATGTCTACCTCCCAGGTCGTGTTGGAGCGAGCTATACGCCAATCAGGTTAGTATTTTACATTTTGGACCCCTAAATCCTGAATTTTCTAAATTCTTCTAAATTAAGTTAGTTTTGAAAACACACTTAGTTTTGAATTGAGTTATTTTAGGGTCGGGCTCAAATCGGATATCCGATTTGGAATCCGTTAGCTCTCACAACTCACGTCTACCTCCTAGGTCGTGTTGGAATGATCGACACGCCGATCAGGCCAGTATTTTACATTTTGGACTCCCGAAGCCCGAATTTTCTGAAAATTTCTAAACTAAGTTACTTTTGAAAACTAACTTAGTTATTTGAGCGTCGGGTTCAAACCGGAAATCCGATTTGGATTCCGTTAGCTCTCACAAGTCACGTCTACCTCCCAAGTCCTCTTGGAATGATTTACACGTCGATCAGGCCAATATTTTACATTTTGGACCCCCAAACCCCGAATTTTATGAATTCTTCGAAACTAAGTTAATTTTGAAAACTAACTTAGTTATTTGAGAGTCGGGCTCACATCGGATATCCGATTTAGAATCCGTCAGCTCTCACAACTCATGTCTACCTGCCAAGTCGTATTGGAATGATCGGCATGCCGATCGGGCCAGTATTTTACATTTTGGACTCCCAAATCCTGAATTTTCTGAATTCTTCTAAACTAAGTTAGTTTTGAAAACTAACTTAGTTATTTGAGAGTCGAGCTCACTTCGGATATCCGATTTGGAATCCGTCAGCTCTCACAACTCAAGTCTACCTCCCAGGTCTTATTGGAATGATCCGACGCCGATCAGGACAATATTTTACATTTTGGACCCACGAACCCCAAATTTTTTGAATTCTTCTAAACTAAGTTAGTTTTGAAAACTAACTTAGTTATTTGAGAGTCGGGCTCACATCGGATATCTGATTTGGAATCCTTCAGTTCTCACAGGTCACGTCTACCTCCCATGTCATGTTGGAACGATCAGCATGCTGATCAGGCCAATATTTTACATTTTGGACTCCCGAACCCCGAATTTTCTGAATTCTTCTAAACTAAGTTAGTTTTGAAAACTAACTTAGTTATTTGAGAGTTAGGCTCACATCAGATATCCGATTTGGAATCCGTCAGCTCTCACAACTCACGTCTACCTCCCAGGTCGTGTTGGAACGATCGGTACGCCCATCAGGTCAGTATTTTAATTTTTGGACCCCCGAAACCCGAATTTTCTGAATTCTTCTAAAGTAAGTTACTTTTGCAAACTAACTTAGTTATTTGAGCGTCGTGTTCAAACTGGATATTCGATTTGGATTCCGTCAGCTCTAACAAGTCACGTCTACCTCCCAGGTCCTATTGGAACGATCAGCATGCCGATCAGGTCAATATTTTACATTTTGGACCCCCAAAATCCAAATTTTCTAAATTCTTCTAAACTAAGTTAGTTTTGAAAACACACTTAGTTTTGAATTGAGTTATTTTAGCATTGGGCTTAAACCGGATATCCGATTTGGAATTCGTCATCTCTCACAACTCACGTCTACCTACCAGGTCGTGTTGGAATGATCGACACGCAGATCATGCCAGTATTTTACATTTTGGACTCCCGAACCCTGAATTTTTTGAAAATTTTTAAACTAAGTTACTTTTGAAAACTAACTTAGTTATTTGAGCGTCGGGTTCAAACCGGATATCCGATTTGGATTCCGTCAGCTCTCACAGGTCACGTCTACCTCCCAGGTCGTGTTGGAACGATTGGCACACCGATCAGGCTAGTATTTTATATTTTGGACCCCCGAATCCTGAATTTCTAAATTCTTCTAAACTAAGTTAGTTTTGAAAACTAACTTAGTTATTTTAGTGTCGGGCTCAAACCAGATATCCGATTTGAAATCCGTCATCTCTCACAACTCACGTCTACCTCCCAGGTCGTGTTGGAACGATCGACACGCTAATCAGACTAGTATTTTACATTTTGGACCCCCGAACCCCGAATTTTCTAAAAATATCTAAACTAAGTTACTTTTGAAAACACACTTAGTTTTGAATTAATTATTTTTATAATTGAGTAATTCTTCCAAAATAAAAACATAATAAACACTCACCTGATGGGCCTGTGCCGTGGTGGTGGATCAAGGAGGGAGAATTCTCGCATGGGAGAGGAGGCCAGTGATTGCCTGCAACATGGTTGCATGTTGGCTAGACATCTTCTCTCAGATCTGCCGCGCAAATCAGAGATCTCCGATCGGACGATGTCTGTGACATCGCTGGCAGAAGTACTGGGGCCAGGTGGAGGTATACTGAAGGCACTGCTACTGGTTTAGGCAGAGCCTGAAATCACACACGATGATATCACCGCGCTAGAGTCTAGGCTCTCCCCAAAACCATATATCCGACCTTTCTTCGGTACGCCAGCTGCTGGCAGCCATTCTGCCAGATCGAACTCCTGCTGTTGAGCGTCTCCCCCGTACTTTTTTGTCACAACTCTGCTATATGTTTCCTACAAATTCAATAAAATAACTAGTCAATTTCATATGAATCAATCCGATTTAAATGTACGGTAGAAGTTGCATATGTAGCTAAACTTATCGCTACTGTCACGCCTTGTACTCTATACTGTCAAGGTTTTGTCCGCTTTGGCCTACCGGCCTCACGATTTTATCCCTTTCTCACAGTGATGGGCTCCAGAATGGGAGACTTCCCGGGCGGGTCACCCATCCCAGTACTACAATCAAACCCCCAGGCAGGTAAGATTCTAAAGGTGGACCCTACAGGCTAAAGAGGTGGCTCCTACTATGTAACACTTTATCCCATTGCGGGTTCAAGAGGTAGCTACCATAGTGTAGCACTTTGCCCTGCATGGCACTTAGTTCCCACACTTCCGACTGGGGTAAGGCTCTGATACCATTCTGTCACGTCCCGTACTCTATACCGCTTTGGCCTACCGACCTCATGATTTTGTCCCTTTCTCACAGTGATCGGCTCCAGAATGGGGGGCTTCCCGGGCAGGTCACCCATCTCAGTACTACTCTCCATTAAGCACGCTTAACTTCGGAGTTCTTTTCAAGAACTGAGCCGATACTTCAAAAGGCACCTCGATGATATAGAGTACAACTTAGCTATATTTGAGGGTGTTACAGCTACTAACTGAGCTCTCTCACTCACAAATTGATCTGTCCCCTTCTTTTTGTGTGTTCTATCGAACACCTCGAGGAACGACGGAGCTCGATTAAACTCCACAGCCTGCTATACAATTCATAGTAAAAAAACGTCATATATATTAATAAAATGTAACTAATTAAATTGAAACATTACTTACCAATTTTTGTTTATGAGCTGCGAAAGAGACGGACCCACCCGTATGTAAATTTGCGCTCGGTTGTGATGCCCTGTTTGCTTTGGCTTTTCGGGACTTTTCTATCCACTCAGGCGAGGCAAATTTGTCACATGCTATGTCCCAATCCTCCTTCCTCATCCATAGAGGGCGGTGCTCCTTCCATAACTGTCGGTCTTCACTCCCACCAGCCTTTCTTTTGCCATTTTATGAGCCGCATGTACTTTCTTTTTGTAATTTGTATGCACATGAGACTCCCAGGCAGAACGACAGCGCGCCGAGGACTGTCCACTCGTGAATCGATAACTCCGATGTAAATAAAATATGTTTCACAGTTAGTATACTGTTGTGAATTGAGTTTGGAAAATACTTGAATTATATAACGTAATTACTTATTGAGAACATGTCGAACAATGAATTGCGGAGGCCTATTGGAAATTCTTTGAAAGATAAAACTGGCCCGAGCACATGTGCCATTACTAGATCCATAGAATGACGGGCAGCATCGGAAGGTTCAAATTTAGAACTGCAATTACAAATGTCAAAGTATTCACATTAGACAGTTGAAAGCTAAATAATGAATGTAATAACCTTATAAATTTACCCGGAGATCCAGCACGGGCGACGTCCATCATGGGCCATGCCTCCCACGTGACGATTGCCGGCATCGTCAAGTGGCTGAGTGGTGGGGGTGTGCCCTGTAAGAGTTAATTTTCATAAGTAAAATGAATATTTTACTGAAAATTAAAATATACATACCTGCAGCGGGAGGTGGTGGGGGTGGCGTCTGTACAAGTGGTGGGAGGGCACTGGGACCTGTAACGATTAATTTTCATAAGTAAAATAGATATTTTACTGAAAATTAAAATATACTTAATTGGGAAAGCACTGGGAGCTATATGAATTAATTTTCATAAGTAAAACAGATATTTTGCTAAAAATTAAAATATACATACCTACAGCGGGAGGTGGTGGGGGTGGCGTCTGTACAAGTAGTGGGAGGGCACTGGGACCTATAACAATTAATTTTCATAAGTAAAACAGATATTTTGCTGAAAATTAAAATATACATAATTAGGAAAGCACTGGGACCTATATGAATTAATTTTCATAAGTAAAACAAATATTTTGTTGAAAATAAAAATATACATACCTACAGCGGGAGGTGGTGGGGGTGGCATCTGTATAAGTGGTGGGAGGGCACTGGGACCTATAACAATTAATTTTCATAAGTAAAACGGATATTTTGCTGAAAATTAAAATATACATAATTGGGAAAGCATTGGGACCTGTATGAATTAATTTTCATAGGTAAAACATATATTTTACTCCGAATTAAAATATACATACCTGCAGCGGGAGGTGGTCGGGGTTGTGCATGTGGTTGTGGTTGGAGGGGACTTTGAACTGTAAGAATTAAATATCACAAGTAAAACGGATAGGACAATGAAAATTAAAATATACATTATTGGGAAAGCACTGGGACTGTAAGAATTAATTTTCATAAGTAAAATAGATATTTTACACTAAATTAAAATATACATACCTGCAGCGGGAGGTGGGGGGTGACGTCTGTACAAGTGGTCATGAGTCGACACTTGGACCTATAAAAAAATCTTTTAATCTAGTAAATAATTAAAACATTTATATAGTTAACTATTGTAATAGATATACCAGTGCCCGAAGAAGACGCCAAAGAGGAGGGAGTAGAGCCCCTGTCACTGCCCTGTCTCCTCCCACTCCCAGTACGACCTCCTCGGACCATTTCTTTATTACTAACAAAACAATCAATACATATTAATCTACAATTATATAAGGCTAGACAAATGTTATTAAAAATTATGCAAAAAATATTTCAATATCTTACTAAATTATCAAAACGTGCCTCTCTCATGTTGATGATATATCTAACTCATCATCAACTTCGTCATCCATAGTAGCCTCATCAGATTTGAACTCTTCCTCTTCATCCAATTCCTCCTCCCCTCTAAACATTTAGCTCCGTCGGATCGACTTCTTCCACTTCATCTCCCTTACGTAATGATAGTGGCTCATCAGATTCGTCCATATTAATATCTGTGGAACCGACAACGCCAACTTCGTCTGATTGAAAATATTCAGCACTACCTGTGAGACATTTTCACTCATATTTAACTCATAAGTGGAAAAGCGTTTTGCTTTAACCCTGCAAACTGCCCACCTATCTTTATTCTTGGATGATGGATAACTTGAATAATACACTTGCTGGGCTTGTGCGGCGAAAATGAACGGTTCACAAGTATTAAGTTTAGACCTATGTTTGACATCGACAATCCCATAAGTTGTGTTATGTCGAACAGAATTAGGATCAAACCAATGACACTTAAATAAGTATACATGATTGTCTCATCCCAAATACTGAAGTTCTAAGACTTCCTCAAGAATACCATAGTAGTCCAATTCCACTTCATTGTATACACTTCCCTTAACAGATACGCCACTGTTCATCGTAGACTTACTTCGTCCATAATCCCTCGTATGAAATCTATATCCATTCACAATATATCCTAAATAGGCATGTGCAACATTCGAGGGGCCATAACTTATCTCTTGTACTCTTTGATCAGTAATGAGACCTTGTTCAACCTATATGTAAATTATAGTAGTTAAAATAAAGTAGAAAAGCCTCAACATAAGTAAATACAAACATATATTTTGGTATAGATTGACACTAACTCGATATCTCAGCCATTTGGCAAAAAACTTATCGCGTTCTTTTTCAATCTCCACGTCCTAGATATTTGGATATTTTTGTGCTAATTCTATATCAAATTGTCTGCAATATAAATACACTACTACTTTAAATGAACTGCAGAACACGGGTGAGCAACTTATGGACGTCACTGGAAATGTGAGTTAAGAACTTACTCAACATAAGGTTCAATCTCGATACAATTCAGAAGAATATATATCTCAGGGGCATACAACTCTCTATCTTCGAACGTGCGCGTCGAGCTACGTCCGAATGCACATCCAGGATGCTTAAATATAGAGAGCCGATCGGATGAATCATCAACTCCCCCATCATCATTACATGGAGGTCGAGTACGATGAGTTAGAATCTCTGGCTCAAAGTACATGGAACAGAAGTTTAAAATTTCTTCAAGAATATATGCCTCCGCAATCGAACCCTCCACCTTCGCCTTGTTGCGAACTTTCATTATTAATTCATGCATGCACCTACAACAACAAGTTAGATGGCAATGACATGTACCGACCATGGACGACATGTAACTTAACAAAAATTCTTACATACCTCTCAAATGGATACATCCATCGAAATTGTACTGGCCCTCTGATAATAGCCTCGTATGGCAAATGGACTACAAGGTGCTCCATCGAATCAAAGAATGCCGGAGGAAATATCTTCTCTAGCTTGTAAATGGTTGTGACCACATTTTCTTCGATAGTTTGTACATCCCGAAGTCTGAGTTCTGATGCACATAAAATCTTGAAAAACGGACTCAGCTCGGTCAGTGCTCCCCATATAGGCTTTGGCAACAAATCACGAAATACAATGGGCACTAGCCTCTCCATGAACACATGACAGTCATGACTTTTCAGACCATATATTTTCCCCTCATTAACATTCAGACAACGGACTATGTTGGATGCATATCCATCTGGGAATCTCAATTGTTTCAACCATTAGCACACTTCCTTGATCTGTGTATCATTAAGCACGTAAGTTAATTTAGGCTACATAGTTTTCCATTTACGTTCTGTAGTTCCAGTTCTACACGTTTACAAAGCATCTTTAAGTCCATATGCGCTTTGGCGTTATCCTTTGTTTTGCCTTTAACATTCATGATCGTATTGAACACATTATCAAAAAAATTCTTCTCGGTATGAATGACATCCAGATTGTGTCGTACAAGAAGAGTTGACCAATAAAGCAATTCCTAAAAACTACTTTTCTTATTCCAGTTGTGATCCTTTCTAAAGCTAGAGAGTTGGCGTGTAATACTAGATAATTCTACTACATCTAGTAAATTTTACACCCGTGTCGCCATATGTCGACCCGACACCCATTGCAAGTCTGCTTCATCCATTTCAACAGTATTTTTTTTAAACGAGTCTTTTTGCCTTCAAAAAGGATGGTCACTTGGTAGCAACCGCCGATGGCAATCAAACCAACATGCTTTCTCACCATGTTTCAATGCAAATGATTTGGTATCTTCCATACAGTAAGGACATGCTAACCTCCCATGTGTGCTCCAACCATATAGCATTCCATATGTAGGGAAGTCACTTATTGTCCACATCAGTGTAGCCTTTATAATAAAATTTTACTTCCTACATGCATCATAAGTAACAACTCCATCAATCCATAAAAAAATGAGCTCATCAATCAACGGCCTGAGATATATGTCCAAATTTTTTTCGGGAGTTTTTGGACTAGGAATTATTAAGGACAAAAATAGATTTTCTCGCTTCATGCACATGTCCGGCGAAAGGTTGTACGGTGTCATGAATAATGACCAACAAGAATAAGATGTCACTGAACCACCGAATGGATTAAAACCATCTGTGCATAAACCCAACCTAACATTATGTGGCTCCTTAGGGTAAGCAAGATTAGTACGACTGAAGTGAGTCCAAGCTTCACCATCGACAGGATGACTGATTATATCATCAGCAGGGAGTACTCTTTCGGTGTGCCATGTCATATGTCGAGCCATCTTTGAGGACATATACAGCCGTTGTAGCCTAGGCACAAGAGGGAAGTATTGCAATCCCTTGTAAGGTACATCTTTTTACTTTGAATTGTCCCTTCTCTTAGGTTTGAATCTGTCATGGTGACAAATAGAACATGATATCTTATCTTCATCGTGTTTGTAATATAACATACAGTGATTCGGGCATGCATCTATTTTCACATATCCAAGCCCTAGCTCATTGACCATTTTTTTTCATGGTAAAAAGTTTCTAGTAACTTCTCGTCTCGAGGCAACATACTCTTGATCAAGAGGAGGAGACGGTCAAAACAAGTCTCACTGAAGTGAAATTCAGATTTCAAGTTCAACAACTGTGACACTGCAGACAACCGAGTGTGCTTTTCACAACCATCTCACAGTGGCTCATCAGCATCCCTAAGTAGTTCATAAAATCTTCTTGCCGTCTTATTCGAAGATTCTTCCATGTATGCATGTTCCTCATGAACATTAAAACTAAGACCAACAACATCTACAACCATACCCACGTACCCACTGTTGTGTCTCTATGATTTTGATGATGTCAATATTATGTCTTACTATATATATTGTTGATCATATAAATTGATGCATTCATTGGTGATCTGATCATTTATAAGAGTATGAAATATGTCAGAACAGGTTCTAAAGATGATTTAAAAAGTCTATGTTAGCTTTTCATGAGGTCGGTGCTGTAATGCCCTGGACCTCGTTGGATCTCGTAGGATCTTTAATGGATCTTTCGGATCTGTTTCGGATTGGTTTCGTTGAGTTTCGGTTCGCTTTTGTGGCTTCCGAGTTGAGTTTGACGAGCCGTGTGGGTTTTTCTCACGTACTAGTTACGGAACCCTACGGTGAGTTTATTTGTCAATTCTCGAACTCGTGAATGCTACAGCGTCGATGTACTCTTCGAGCCGGTCGTTTCGACTATTTTTGTGTATTTTTCTGAATTTGTGTATTTTCGGCGCATTTTCGGAATTTTTGGAAATTAGGAAAATTTCCTAATTTCTTTTCCTTTTTCTTTTCTTTTCCTCTCTCCCTCCTCATTTCTCACCGCCGCCGTCTCTCTCCCGTTCTCTCTCGTTTCTCCCCCTCTTTGGCCCCGGCTGCAGACGGAGCGACCGTGGGTGAGTTGGCGAGGCCGTGGAGCTGTCGAGATGCGCGATGAGGCGAGGATCGGATCGATTCTGGCGCGATCCCGAACGGTGGATTCAAAGCCGGTGAAATTGGTTCGCGAGTGGTTTTCGGCGTGGTTTAGTCCCTTCGGGGCACGGTTTCTTCGGTGGAGGTAGGGTGACGGATCCTTACTTCTTCACCTTCGTTTTCCCTGCCATTGCACGGCGTTCGGCTAGGAAACGAGTGTGTTTGGGCTTGTTTTGCCTAAACCGTGATTTTCGTGGTTTTTAGGGTCGGCCGGTAAACGGTGACCGTTTGCGGTTCAGTTAGTTTCTAAATGACCGCAGGGATGTTAGAATCCCATCCACGTTGATTTCGTGCGATTCGGTGTTCATTCGAGGCCGGTAGAAGCCCGGGAACCTCGGTGACCCACTTAGGGTGGATTTGTCTAAATCGCCCGGATCGAGCGTTTTTGGTGTTGCATGTGGGCATTTTGGCCCTTGAATGTTGTTATTCGGTGTTGCGGTGTGTTTCCCCTGCGTTTCGGCGTGAATGGGGCGTGGAACGGGCCGATCCGGCCATTCCTATGTTTTCCCGCCGTAACCGAAGTAGCGGTCATGCCAGCGACCGTTACTTGTCTTTAGCGGCCCTACGACTGACCGTCGTTTGGTCTGCATCGTTTTAGCGCTTTGGCTTCTGGGTGAGTGACGGCCCTAGAGTGGCGCGTCGCTTCCTTGTAACGCGCCTAGGTTAGTGCGTTACTTCGCCTTCGTCGTTTTATGTTGGGGTTGAGTCGGTTAGTCTAACGCGCTTGACCCAGTGCGTTAGATGGAAGTGGCGCGCCTTGCCCAGGCCGTTACTTGCCAATTGACTGACGTTGACTCGTTGAGGCGGTGCCTCTAGCGGTCGTGCCCCTATGCGTTGTTTGAGTGTGACGTGCCTGCCCCTGGCCGTTACATTCTCTTTTGGTCGAGGTTGGGTTGACTGCACCGTTGGGTGTGACGGTGGGGACCCCGTGCGTCGTTTGTGAGTAACGCGCATGCCTCCGACCGTTGTTTGCTGTGGTGTTGGGTTGAGGGTGGCCATGCCGTCTGTGAGTAACGGATGGGTCCCCCGTGCGTCGTTTGGTTCTGACGGCCCTCCCCTGCCGCGCTGTTTCGTGAGTGACGCTCCTGGCTTAGCGCGTTACTTCGCTTTGGTTTGGGTTTGCTGCACCGTTGAATGTGACGGTGGGTGCCCCGTGCGTCGTTTGCTTGTAACGCCCCTGCTCCCGTGCGTTACTTGGCTTTTGCGTGGTTTGTAGGTTATCAGGGTGGTGTGAGTGACGGCCTGGTGTCCGTCCGTCGTTTGGAAATAACGGCCCTAACCTAGACCGTCGCTTGCTTGTAGCGGTCTAGAGCTGGTGCGTTACTTTCCTTGTGCCTTGGTTTTCCGCCCGATGATTCTGTGTGTCTTGGCTTGGCCTTGTGGTCTGCCCGTTGTCCCGTGGATGTCTCTTGACGTCCTATGAGGGTTAAGACTACGTTGTAAGGTAGCCAGGAGTCTTCTTGCTTGTGGTAGGGTTCCTTATCCTACCTTTGCATGTGCTTGTTTGGGTTTCGGTCAACCTGGTCTGACCCAGTGGTTGACATGTGACCTTGTTTGCGCGTGTCTTAGCGGTTCTGTCCTGCCTAAGACACTGCTTCTGGATGCTTCGAGGTATTGTTCTACCTCGGTTTGCGTGTCCAGGTGTGCTGAGGGTTCTTGATGTCTCCCTCCGGTCTCCGTGTGTCGTTTTCTGCGGAGCGTGGTTTCTTTGGCTTAGGATTAGATCGATTGGCGGCTTGTTCCGCTGTTGTGACGATCTTACCTTTGAGTCGTTTGGCTCAGGATCGTTACATAGGAGGTCTAGTTGCTTGTCCTGAGTTGTCGGCAGTGGTGGTGCTGCCATTTGGTGCTTCGAAGTGCGTGTGGATGGGCATGGTTGCCTGTCTGTACTTCGGCACTTGTGTTTTGAGCTTCTGTGTCGTGTGAAGCCTCCACTTGTGTGACCTAAGGCCGAGAGGTGCCGACCCGCTAGCGGATGGCGGAGGGTTTTTCCCAGTGAGCGGTTTTTAGTTAGTTCCGCGGGCTCCTAGCCAACGGTAGCGTCCTGCCGAGGGAGAATACTAGCTAGAGGACCTGGCTTAGGCTATAGCCAGTGTGTGCACACGTGGTCAGGGGTTAGGACTTACGTCGACGGGCGTGACCCTGACTAGTTACTTGTTTTGCTGTTACTGTTTGGTTCAGCTGGTGTCTACATCTCTGCTGTTGTTACAGCAGTACTGTAGGTGAGACACTTGAGGTGCGGCGTCAGACGTCAGTGGACGCAGCTGGCTTTTAAGGGGGTGCTTCCGTCACGTGACGCGTAGCTTTCGGCGTTTTCCTGTACGCTGTGACCTTTGCGAGTTGCCCGTTCGTGGCTGCACTCGGGGTCAGTGGTTTGTCGTCCGCGCGATGTTCCGATCGTGCGCGGGGCTTTGTGCACGACGTTCCCTGTCGTGTTTTGTCTGTTTCCCGGTGTCGGCGTTCGCCTTCGCCTTTGTTTGGGGCTGGTTGACAGACTGGTGTACCCTTCTGTGTGAGTTTAGGGTCATCCATCTGTTGCCTTTGTTTGGAGTAGTTTGGGATACCGAGGTTAGTTCGGTAGCCGCTTGTTTGGTGCGGGTTCTCACCCTCTCCTGCGTGTTCCCTACTCCACTTCCCGTCTGTTCCTTTACAGCTTTGTAGTGTAGCTTTCCTGCTTTGCTACGTTTGTTGCTGCTTCCGTTGCCTTCGCTTTGTGCGGTTTTCCAGTGGGGATCCGCGTGACCCCTACTGAGTTTCTGTTGAGACTCACCCCTGCTGCTTTTCAGGTGGGTTTTCGCCGTCTGCCTCTGCTGTTCCTGGCGGAGTGCTCGCTTGCTGTGTAGCCGCCAGCTGTACCTGCGGTCGGGCTTCTTCCGACTTCTGTGTACGTTTCTTCCTGTCGTACTGTACTGTGCTAGACTTGTTGTCTTTCCTTGGGCTAGACTCTGGTGTATAATTGAAAACTTGAATGTCAAAAAAAAGGGTAATTTTATTTCTGCTACTTTAGCAATCCAATCTAATGAAATTTAATTGCTTACTGTTATATCTGCTGGCTTCAATGTATTTCCCACACAATCCTTTTTCCCTTCGGCGCTTTCCCGCGCTTGGGAGGCCTCGCGGGTCCCATGTGGTATCACGTGTATTCGGTATTTATACCGGGTGCACCGGGTATCCGGAATCCGGGTCGCTACAGGTGGTATCAGAGCAGTGTTCTGAGATGTTCGGAGTTCTTTTCTGAGCTATCAGATCATTGTCGTGTGAGATACATGGAAATCCAGATATACAGTTACCAGAGTCTTTAGGCCCAGTACAGTCTCTTGCTGGCGTAGGTGTTGCGATGGTTTATCGCGGTGCTTTTTGCGTGTGGTCTTGTACGTGCTTGGTTGGCACTGTGCGAGATGGTTTTGCTCTCGTCTAGATGAGACGATGTGCTTCGTTCGGTTTTGAAGTTGGTCTCGATCGTGGTGCACTTTGCAGTGTTTGTCGGTTGGCATGAACCTGCAGTGCCTTGTTCGAGCTATTTTCTGTATTTTGCTCAGGTGGCTTATGACTTTTAGCGTTGGTGTGATGGCCACGCACGTTCTTACGTTGCTTGGGTTGTCCCAGCTTGAGTTTGTGTAGCTCCTGATGCTTCGTTGTTTTGGTTGCTTCGATTGTCGTGTTGCCTCGATTGAGAAGTTGCTCGAGCGAGCCTTGGATTTTCCCTTCCTGGTGAGCTGTTGTTGTTGAGCTTGTTGCTTCTCATCCCTCTTTGGTGAAGCTTTCCGAGGTTTGCCTTGGAATTGCTGTCTTGGTTGTGCCTTTGTCCTGTGTCTGCTTAAGTGTAGACAGCTTTGTTTTGAGCCTGATCTGCTCCTTGTTGTACGGTTGCTTAGCTTTGGACTCCATGATGGTGTTAAGAGCTGTTGTGTACCGTAGTTGTCGTGCTGTGTCTAACGGCCGATGTGTTGTGAAGGCTCATTTATCGTGTCAGGACGTGATGGTGAGCTGAGATTGATGCTTTCCTTGTGCTTTGCGCTGAAGCTGGTGCTCTTCTCTTGTTGCACTTAGGCTCTTTGTGATCGGTTGTTCGCGTGATCAGTGCTCGTGGCGTGTGAGTTGCGATCTTGTTGATTGCGATGACGCCTGGTGTGTGCTGAGATGCGATTATCGATGTTGTTCTGTTGCCTGTGCACGTTGTTGAGAGTACAGCTGGAGTGTGTGGGCTGGCTACCCATTTGTCGAGAGGTCTTGTTCCTTTCTCGATGTGGCTTTGTCTTGGCTTCTTGTGCCTTGACTTTGGTTGTTGCCGTGCCGTTGTTCGTGGTTTTCTTGTGTTGGCATCAGCATTGTGCGAGTGTTGGGGAATTTGTCGGCATCTTTGCGGATTGAGTACCCTCTACTCTGTATTTTCTTCTTGGGTGTTGTGCTCTTGAGGCGTGTTGCTAGTCCTTGAGTTGCATTCCCCGAGATCATTGTTGTTGTTTTTCGTTGTTGTGGGTCTTTCTCTTGGTGAGCAGTCTGATGCGTGACCTGTCTCTTGTGGTCGTGTGTTCAGCTGTTTTTGTGCCTTGTTGTGACCCTGCTTGCAGTTGTGTTCCGTGGTTCTGCGTGTTAAGTAGAGCCGGAATTCTGCAGGTGTTGCCGTTGTGTTGTTTTGGCGCTGTTTCTTTATGATTTTGTGTCTCTGCCTTGGACCATGGTCTTGTCAGTTGGCTTGCTGTGCTCTCTTTCCCTGGTGGAGTTAGCTTGCGACTTGATCAGATGTGATGTCTGAGTGAGTACTGACTTGATTGTGTTTCGGGTCCAGCAGTGTTGTTGTTGTCGTTGGTGTCCTGTGTGCCAGGTGTTCCCTGTTGCCTTTGGCACTGGAGCCGATGATGTTGCGAGCTGTCAGCTGTGGGGACTGCGTTCCTTGTGTAAGCTGCCGCTTGCCGTGTTGTCGTTGTGTTTCTCAGTTGTCTGTTGTTGTGGCTGTCGTGTCTCTATTTCTGGTGAGACGTAAACGACGTTGCCCTTGCTTCGGAGGTGTCAGATGTATTCACTTTGGTGCCATACTCGTGCTGTAGACTTGCTGTCTTGGAAGCTGAGTGTGTACCTGTAATTGTGATCTGACGGTGTTCCTCTGAGCTGTGTTTTCCGAGTTTTGTGCTGTTGGGTTATTCTTCCCTGCTTCTCCTTTGTTAGTCCTGAATTTCGGGGGCGAAATTCTTTGAAGGGGGGGAGGATGTAATGCCCTGGACCTCGTTGGATCTCGTAGGATCTTTAATGGATCTTTCGGATCTGTTTCGGATTGGTTTCGTTGAGTTTCGGTTCGCTTTTGTGGCTTCCGAGTTGAGTTTGACGAGCCGTGTGGGTTTTTCTCACGTACTAGTTACGGAACCCTACGGTGAGTTTATTTGTCAATTCTCGAACTCGTGAATGCTACAGCGTCGATGTACTCTTCGAGCCGGTCGTTTCGACTATTTTTGTGTATTTTTCTGAATTTGTGTATTTTCGGCGCATTTTCGGAATTTTTGGAAATTAGGAAAATTTCCTAATTTCTTTTCCTTTTTCTTTTCTTTTCCTCTCTCCCTCCTCATTTCTCACCGCCGCCGTCTCTCTCCCGTTCTCTCTCGTTTCTCCCCCTCTTTGGCCCCGGCTGCAGACGGAGCGACCGTGGGTGAGTTGGCGAGGCCGTGGAGCTGTCGAGATGCGCGATGAGGCGAGGATCGGATCGATTCTGGCGCGATCCCGAACGGTGGATTCAAAGCCGGTGAAATTGGTTCGCGAGTGGTTTTCGGCGTGGTTTAGTCCCTTCGGGGCACGGTTTCTTCGGTGGAGGTAGGGTGACGGATCCTTACTTCTTCACCTTCGTTTTCCCTGCCATTGCACGGCGTTCGGCTAGGAAACGAGTGTGTTTGGGCTTGTTTTGCCTAAACCGTGATTTTCGTGGTTTTTAGGGTCGGCCGGTAAACGGTGACCGTTTGCGGTTCAGTTAGTTTCTAAATGACCGCAGGGATGTTAGAATCCCATCCACGTTGATTTCGTGCGATTCGGTGTTCATTCGAGGCCGGTAGAAGCCCGGGAACCTCGGTGACCCACTTAGGGTGGATTTGTCTAAATCGCCCGGATCGAGCGTTTTTGGTGTTGCATGTGGGCATTTTGGCCCTTGAATGTTGTTATTCGGTGTTGCGGTGTGTTTCCCCTGCGTTTCGGCGTGAATGGGGCGTGGAACGGGCCGATCCGGCCATTCCTATGTTTTCCCGCCGTAACCGAAGTAGCGGTCATGCCAGCGACCGTTACTTGTCTTTAGCGGCCCTACGACTGACCGTCGTTTGGTCTGCATCGTTTTAGCGCTTTTGGCTTCTGGGTGAGTGACGGCCCTAGAGTGGCGCGTCGCTTCCTTGTAACGCGCCTAGGTTAGTGCGTTACTTCGCCTTCGTCGTTTTATGTTGGGGTTGAGTCGGTTAGTCTAACGCGCTTGACCCAGTGCGTTAGATGGAAGTGGCGCGCCTTGCCCAGGCCGTTACTTGCCAATTGACTGACGTTGACTCGTTGAGGCGGTGCCTCTAGCGGTCGTGCCCCTATGCGTTGTTTGAGTGTGACGTGCCTGCCCCTGGCCGTTACATTCTCTTTTGGTCGAGGTTGGGTTGACTGCACCGTTGGGTGTGACGGTGAGGACCCCGTGCGTCGTTTGTGAGTAACGCGCATGCCTCCGACCGTGGTTTGCTGTGGTGTTGGGTTGAGGGTGGCCATGCCGTCTGTGAGTAACGGATGGGTCCCCCGTGCGTCGTTTGGTTCTGACGGCCCTCCCCTGCCGCGCTGTTTCGTGAGTGACGCTCCTGGCTTAGCGCATTACTTCGCTTTGGTTTGGGTTTGCTGCACCGTTGAATGTGACGGTGGGTGCCCCGTGCGTCGTTTGCTTGTAACGCCCCTGCTCCCGTGCGTTACTTGGCTTTTGCGTGGTTTGTAGGTTATCAGGGTGGTGTGAGTGACGGCCTGGTGTCCGTCCGTCGTTTGGAAATAACGGCCCTAACCTAGACCGTCGCTTGCTTGTAGCGGTCTAGAGCTGGTGCGTTACTTTCCTTGTGCCTTGGTTTTCCGCCCGATGATTCTGTGTGTCTTGGCTTGGCCTTGTGGTCTGCCCGTTGTCCCGTGGATGTCTCTTGACGTCCTATGAGGGTTAAGACTACGTTGTAAGGTAGCCAGGAGTCTTCTTGCTTGTGGTAGGGTTCCTTATCCTACCTTTGCATGTGCTTGTTTGGGTTTCGGTCAACCTGGTCTGACCCAGCGGTTGACATGTGACCTTGTTTGCGCGTGTCTTAGCGGTTCTGTCCTGCCTAAGACACTGCTTCTGGATGCTTCGAGGTATTGTTCTACCTCGGTTTGCGTGTCCAGGTGTGCTGAGGGTTCTTGATGTCTCCCTCCGGTCTCCGTGTGTCGTTTTCTGCGGAGCGTGGTTTCTTTGGCTTAGGATTAGATCGATTGGCGGCTTGTTCCGCTGTTGTGACGATCTTACCTTTGAGTCGTTTGGCTCAGGATCGTTACATAGGAGGTCTAGTTGCTTGTCCTGAGTTGTCGGCAGTGGTGGTGCTGCCATTTGGTGCTTCGAAGTGCGTGTGGATGGGCATGGTTGCCTGTCTGTACTTCGGCACTCGTGTTTTGAGCTTCTGTGTCGTGTGAAGCCTCCACTTGTGTGACCTAAGGCCGAGAGGTGCCGACCCGCTAGCGGATGGCGGAGGGTTTTTCCCAGTGAGCGGTTTTTAGTTAGTTCCGCGGGCTCCTAGCCAACGGTAGCGTCCTGCCGAGGGAGAATACTAGCTAGAGGACCTGGCTTAGGCTATAGCCAGTGTGTGCACACGTGGTCAGGGGTTAGGACTTACGTCGACGGGCGTGACCCTGACTAGTTACTTGTTTTGCTGTTACTGTTTGGTTCAGCTGGTGTCTACATCTCTGCTGTTGTTACAGCAGTACTGTAGGTGAGACACTTGAGGTGCGGCGTCAGACGTCAGTGGACGCAGCTGGCTTTTAAGGGGGTGCTTCCGTCACGTGACGCGTAGCTTTCGGCGTTTTCCTGTACGCTGTGACCTTTGCGAGTTGCCCGTTCGTGGCTGCACTCGGGGTCAGTGGTTTGTCGTCCGCGCGATGTTCCGATCGTGCGCGGGGCTTTGTGCACGACGTTCCCTGTCGTGTTTTGTCTGTTTCCCGGTGTCGGCGTTCGCCTTCGCCTTGGTGTGGGGCTGGTTGACAGACTGGTGTACCCTTCTGTGTGAGTTTAGGGTCATCCATCTGTTGCCTTTGTTTGGAGTAGTTTGGGATACCGAGGTTAGTTCGGTAGCCGCTTGTTTGGTGCGGGTTCTCACCCTCTCCTGCGTGTTCCCTACTCCCACTTCCCGTCTGTTCCTTTACAGCTTTGTAGTGTAGCTTTCCTGCTTTGCTACGTTTGTTGCTGCTTCCGTTGCCTTCGCTTTGTGCGGTTTTCCAGTGGGGATCCGCGTGACCCCTACTGAGTTTCTGTTGAGACTCACCCCTGCTGCTTTTCAGGTGGGTTTTCGCCGTCTGCCTCTGCTGTTCCTGGCGGAGTGCTCGCTTGCTGTGTAGCCGCCAGCTGTACCTGCGGTCGGGCTTCTTCCGACTTCTGTGTACGTTTCTTCCTGTCGTACTGTACTGTGCTAGACTTGTTGTCTTTCCTTGGGCTAGACTCTGGTGTATAATTGAAAACTTGAATGTCAAAAAAAAAGGGTAATTTTATTTCTGCTACTTTAGCAATCCAATCTAATGAAATTTAATTGCTTACTGTTATATCTGCTGGCTTCAATGTATTTCCCACACAATCCTTTTTCCCTTCGGCGCTTTCCCGCGCTTGGGAGGCCTCGCGGGTCCCATGTGGTATCACGTGTATTCGGTATTTATACCGGGTGCACCGGGTATCCGGAATCCGGGTCGCTACAGGTGCATACTTTAATATGTGGGTCTGCATGTCGGTGCATGTTTTGGCTAGAGGAATTTCGATGCACATCACTATAGCGTGCACATCTGAAGTCGGTGCAAGTCGTGTTGAGATTGCACAAGGACGGTGTACGTTTGCGTCTCATGTACACCTAAAGTCAGTACGTCTCTCATATTGCGTCTCATGTGCATATGTGTTTCAGTGCATAAACTGCGTCTCATTCTACGTCTCAATGCATGCTTGCGTCTCATGCTCCATCTAATGCACACACACGGTCAATACACATCTGCGTCTACACTTGCGTCTCTATTTGCATCACATACATATTTTCACTTGCGTCTCTCAAAGCTTAGACTCGGTGCATATCCAGTGTCTCTGGTTGTGTCTTACTTTGCATCTCTCATGGCTTAGGAGCTCGGTGCAAGTATTGCCTCGGTGCAATGTCTTCATTAGGTCAGTGCAGCTTTTGCTGCGAGCGCTTAAGGTCCGTGCATATCTGTACTTAGCATATACAAGGTCCGTGCAAAGTCTATTTATGCACGACTAAAGTCTGTCCACATCTCTTTTATGCAATAAAAGGTCCGTGCATCTCTCAATTCAGAGTCCGTGCATATCTCAGTCCTTGAGAGGATAGGTCCGTGCATTGCATTTCATAGTCCGTGCATACTTTTGTAGAAACACATGCATACTCGGCGCTGTTCTTGCTATAAGCATATAAAGGTCCGTGCATGGTTTGCATCACGCATACCACAAGGTTTGTGCATACCCAACGTCAGTGCATGTCTTGTTATAAAGTCTGTGCACATTAGTCTTATGCTATTCAAAGTCTGTGCAAAATCTACTCCTCCTAGTTAATAACACTGACTGTTATGCTTGTTCTTTGCCATGACAGGTAAGGCCCACGATGAAACAATTTGAGGGCAGAACTAAAGAAGCACGTGAGCTCGAACTGAGATAATAAAAGCACGTGATCCAAGGCAAAAAGCTAGCTGTTGCTCGTGACATGTGGAAAGTCATTATGCTCAGATGCTGCCACGTGTCCAGTGGGGATCAGATTTGGACGAAAGTTTGGGTGGGAAACGTGGTCTCCACACGCCCATCTCTCAGCTGGCTATAAGTAGTGGTTACGGAGAAGTGCTGAAGCCTGAGTGTCGCCATAGAGAAATAAGAGAAGAAGAAGAAGAAAAGAGAAGAAGAGAGGATCAAGAGAAGAGAAAGAGAAGAGAGAGTTATAGAGATTGAAGCAGGCAGTGTCCAGCTATCTGTCAGTTTCTGGATCAGACCCAGACCAATCTGCTCCTGCGAGAGCCACATTCGTTTTCATTTTCTGTTTGTACTATTTCCTTTTGTTGCTTTCATTTTCCACTGTGTTTTCCGATTCTCTTGTTTGAGGTCGGGGTTCCTATTGTGGACTCAGGAGAAGAGAGACTTGGGTCTCTGGTTGCTAGTGACTGGGTGTCACTAGTGTTTCCTTCCGGGTTGGAAGAAGAGAGGAGTGTGTTCCTCTGGTTCAAGCTGTTAGGCAACGTTTGTAGGCAAGCTGTGATGCCCAGCGGTTTCAAGCTGTTTGGCAGCAGTAAGCCACACTCTGGTTGGAGTGTGGGGTGGATGTAGGTCTGGAGGACCGAACCACCTAAAACTCCCTGTGCATCGTGATCTGATTACCTCTCTGAGTTTGCTAGATGCATGTTTAGGATCGCGATCTAATTGCTTTTCACTCACGGTAGATGAATGCTTGGGATCGGTTCAATTGCATAGAATTACTGTGTTTGCTGGGCATGCTGGTTAAGTGTTCTATCATGTGTCTCATTAGAACATCTGTTTAGATCAAGCTATTTTACTACGTTCCAATCTTCCACAATTTTATTCATGCTAAGAGCTGAAGTGTTCGAAAGAGATTCGCATTAGGTTGACTGATTAAGTGTCTGAGTGTGAATCTTACTAGAACACCTGCATCACTGAACCATAGTTTTTATTTCGGCATGATTTTATGAGTTCAGTGATAATTGGGATCTAAGATTCAAATTGGGCAAATATTTTTCGAAGGGGATTCATTCACCTCCCTCTGAATCAGACCTTGCACCCTAACGAGTGGTATCAGAGCGGGTCTCTGATTCATCAGATCCAACGATCTGCAGAGGATCCTGCTACCTCCTAGTGCACTGCTTTTTCTATTTCATTATTCTGATTTGCTTTTATGGGTCATCCACCGATTTTTGATGGATCTAATTTTAGTAATTGGTTAGGCAGTCTGTGCAGCTTTATAAACTCTATAGATCCAAAACTGTGGGATCTCATTAAACTTGGTCCACATGTCTTGCCTCGAGAGGAAAGTAAATGGTCCCAGAAGGACAAACAAAAGAATCTTGAGAATATGCAAGCTCTGAACATTATGCAGAAAGCAGTAGATGCTAATGTCATATTTTCAATTCCTACCTGCAGGACTGCGAAGGAGATCTGGGATTCAGTCATCACATTTCATGAGAACCAAAAATGTATGATAGTTGAAGGAAGCAATGAAGGTGAGGATGAAGAAGAGGTAAACAACCCTTTCGCTAACTTTACTTTAAATGATTGGGAAGATGTATATGCTTGTTTGCTAGAGTCCTATAAAAAATTGAGAAAACAGAAGAAATCCCTGAAAAAGAAGTTAAACAAATTTGAGAATGCTGACTTTGTAGGTGAGGACATTGAAATTCTGAAAATAGAAAATGGTATATTTAGAAGACAACTGATAGATCTTGATGCTCTTAGTACATAACTTGATTTCTTGATTTCTGAGAACAAGAAACTCAAAAATTAGGTTCTGGAATCTGAACATAGATCTGAAAATCTTGAAAGTGAAAACAGATTGATCTCTGAAAAATTGGAGAATGTTAGATTAATAAATTTAGAACTTCAGAAAAACTTTGACAAACTTCTATCAGAAAATCAACAAGAAGTGTTTAAAGAATGTCAGAATTCTCTAAGTGATTTGGTGTTTGATGATGTACTCCAGGAACAAAATAGTAAACTGGAGGAGGAAATTGACAAGCTAAAACACCTAAACACAGCTCTATCTGAAAGACTCGTCACACTTGAGAAAGGTAAATGCGTGAGCATGGATAGCTCTGAAGAGTTGCAAAAGGCTGAACATGAAATTGAAAGCTTAAAAGCTGTTAATCAAATGTTGAATGAAAAAGATACATCCTATGAAGAGAAGTTAGCTGCATATGAGCTCCATGTCTCAGAACTTGAAACTGAATTTTTTGACTTAAACAAATCTCTGGAAAAATTTGTTAGTGGAAAAGATAATCTAGACAAGCTCCTTGGCTGTAAGGTGAACTTCCAACGTGAAGGTCTAGGTTTTAACCCAGCTAATAAAAAGGGCTTTGATAGTAAGCTTCACACTTCCTTTGTGTGTAGTTCTGAGCCAAATAGCACATCCAGTGCACCTCTCTTCCAATTCAGTGCTCAGAAAAACCAAAAATCCACTGTCAGTCCTAAAACTATAGAACAAACTAAAATAATGAAAAAGAATGAAAATCCACAGAAAAAGAACAAAAATACTCCTGCTGGTACAAAGAATGCTGCACACAAGTCACATGCACCACCACACATTCATGCAAAGAAAATTTCATGTCACTATTGTGAAAAATTGGTCATGTGATGCACAACTGTTATATCCTGAAATCTGATGAATTGAATTTTCATAATGGGATGAAGAAACTAAAAAATTCAGGGAATACACATGTGCACATTACTAAAAAGTCATTCAAGAATCAGTTTGCCCAGAAAAGGCAACTCAAATGTTTCAAATGTGGTAGATCTGGTCATGCAATGCATGACTGTTGGTTTGTGAAAGAGAATGAGTGTAAGGTTCTTAGGAGGAACATTGTCCCTAGAACTGCTCCAAGGAGACCTTATTGCAATGCATGTGGTAAGTCCGGCCATATAGTAGAGTACTATTAGCATGCCCAAGGAAGAAATACACATCCCAGATTTGTTGGACTTCATACTAAAGAGAGAGTAGTTGGTGGAAATAATTCTATTTTTAAAGGAAAATCTCTTACATGTTTTAACTGTGGAAAGCCAGGCCACAGAGCTGCTGACTGTTGGCTGGCTGGTAGTGAAAAGATAAATTTCCATGTTACTAACAGAAACAATCATGTTTACCCACACCAACTTCATGTGCATGCTAACACATATAAGAAGAACATGAAATATATTATTTCTTGTCATTATTGTCGGTAAGTTGGGCATTCTATGAATAATTGCTCTTTGATGATATTTGATAATTCAAAAGACCAAAGATTGTGGAAAACACCCATCAGAGGTGTTACTAACCATGTAGGACCCAAGAATTCTTGGGTACCTAAATCTGCAAAATATGAATCTATTTTACAGGTGTGCCTTAGAAAGAAATAAATAAGGGGTTGAATAAGCCAAGGCACCCAAATATGGTAAAACCCCATCTTTGTGCTTGACAGGTTCGATCTTCAAACCTTAGATAATTTCCTTCAGTCAATTGCATTTCATGCATACATGCTCACATCTGAATTTTACTTGTTATTCATAGGTCCTCAAAAACACTTGCTGGGTGATCTGTGCATATATGAGGCTAAAGGGTTGTCTGCATTTGTATGCCAATTGCAGTTGTTTGATATTTGTTAAAATGCATAATCACTTAATCTGCACTGCATTGCTATGCATGACCCGATGGTATATTAAATGGTATGCTGAGAGAAGGACAGATTATGTCTGTCTAGAAACTCATATAATGCGTAGAGGCTACCCTCAACCAAGTATTAAGGGTCAAGTCTTCATATAGAGCAGTCTAGACTTTCATGAGCATGAATTTTAAAATCCTTTGCTTAGCCTTCATTGCATAAGCTATATAAAGGTAGTGCATTTGCATACATGAGTTAATTGCATATCATTTCTAAAGAAAATTCCAAAAGATTAGTTCACTGCATATAGACAGGGGGAGCATACAAAAGCGTTTGAGATGCATGGTGAGTATGTTGTTCTATCTCTATCTGAAACCTTTACTGCCTAATCTCTGTTATTCAACCAACTCACATCAATAATTGATTTCAGTTGATTTCTTTTGCCTTCACCTATCATTTGAAATCTCATGGTCATTTCCTTAAAATCAGCAGCCTTATTACAATAAACCAGGTCATCTTTGCTACATGCTTGAAATTCATGTGCCTTCACATACATGCATACTCCTTGATGCTTGTGTCTCAATTCACAACTTGACTGCTACTGAATCTTATTGAAAATTCTGAAACTTGAGAAGATTTCAATTTGCGTACCTTGATCATAAATCTGAAAAACATCTGTACTAGGAATCTTCCACCATATGGAATTATGAATGTTCTGAAAAGATCAAATTGGTTTAAGTTTACTGTATTTTCAGCTTGTTTCTTAAATGCCATGAAAATATCTGAATCAGTTTTTTAATAAACTTTAACCAACTGTTTCATGTTATTTTTTGAAAAACCTTCTGTAATATGAAATATTGAAATCATGACCTATCTGGTTGAAATGCATGAAATCTGTATTGTTTTTAAACAAGTCTTTCTTCAAAACCTTATGGGTAGCTGTATCTAAATGCTAATTCAGCTATGTAAATGGCAGAGCAATGGCTAAATGTGCTGAGAAACTAGGATCCTTGTCAAAGACAATGGAGCCAAAGTCATGATACTTCTTGGCTAACTCTATTCAAAAAATTAACAAAAGTTAGTTTCACTCAGTATCTAGGGGTACCTACGTCTGGTAAACGTGTACCCTTATGCAAAAAGGTGATATCTATACCTAAACAGAATGGTATATTCTACTGAGTAAGATAGGGGTATTGGCGTCTAATCAGCATCTACCTTTACGATGAAAGGCATGAGTTATTCTTGACTGTTCTGAAAATAAAAAGAAATGAAAATCTCTGCTGAACCCAAAAGGTGAAAATTAAGATATGTCAAATTGTTTAACCTCAATACTCATGATTGTTTTTCCTAAAGAAGTCATTGAAATAGATTGAGTAAGATGTAGGGAGGTTAATCAATATGTTAACATGAGGGCTTGGTTCACTTTCATTAAATCTGAATTCAGATATGAGTAAAGAACTTTATTGACAAACTATATATGCATCATATTTAACCATGCTATTCAATAAAGATTCACTCATAAGCCCTTATAATGGAAGACTCTGAAATGTTCATACTCTTGGATTTATGATATTGGTATCTCATTGAAAATCTTGATTGAAGCTCATTGAAAACCTTGTGCTTAGTCTTTATCTTTGCTCACTAACTAATCTTTAATTTGTCATGAATTTAGGGGGAGCATCTTCGCTCACTGACTAATCTTCAATTTGTCTTGAATTTAGGGGGAGCATAAGTATTTCTTGAACTGCATGACTAACCTTACTCATTCTGATTATCCTTGTTCTTCCAGAAATATGTCTCCATTGGTATCAACCAATCTCATAAAAACTATCATGGGCTGATTTCATCTTTGATTGCCCCTGTGCTTTTGTTGAGCGCCCTTGAGAAAACATTTTACTTTTTAATGTGCCATTTGCTTCAAGGGGGAGACATCAATTGAACTCATACCCTAGTGTGTTTGAAACTCTATTGCACACTGATTCTGCTTCCCTCTGTCATGACCTGAACTTTTATTTGTCTGATCATGTGTCTTTGCTAGTGCTCTCTTTGACCTTATGACTTGTTCACTTGATCTGCTTATGCTTTGAATCTCTTCCAAGCCTACTAATTTGTCCAAAGAGGGACATTCTCTGTTTAAGGGGGAGTATGAGTTATTCCTTCAGTCAATTGTTGCATGCTCTCGCTTTGTTCATACTGGTCTGCACATTACTTTCTATTCCTTCCTTTTTGTTGTTGTCAAAGGGGGAGAATTTATGTGACTATGTAGACTATCATAGTCTGAGTCATTTTATGATATGTTAGATGCTCATCGTTGATCATCATGAACTTGTTGCAATGACTCATAATATTGCCATCATCAAAAAGGGGGAGATTGTTGTGTCTCTATGATTTTGATGATGTCAATATTATGTCTTACTATATATATTCTTGATCATATAAATTGATGCATTCATTGGTGATCTGATCATTTATAAGAGTATGAGATATGTCAGAACAGGTTCTAAAGATGATTCAAAAAGTCATGAAAAGAAAGTCAACGGTCAACGCCAACAGACACCAAGTCAACATCAATGGTCAAATGTGAGTCAACCTCTGACAGGTAAAGTCAATGCACATATAAGTCTGATACACATCCCGGTCAGTACAGATATCTCAGACTTCCATTTGGTTGCATATAAAGTCTGTGTTAGCTTTTCATGAAGTCGGTGCATACTTTAATATGTGGGTTTGCATGTCGGTGCATGTTTTGGCTATAGGAATGTCGATGCACATCACTGTAGCGTGCACATCTGAAGTCGGTGCAAGTCGTGTTGAGATTGCACAAGGACGATGTATGTTTGCATCTCATGCACACCTAAACTCAGTGCGTCTACATTTGCGTCTCTCATATTGCGTCTCATGTGCAAATGTGTTTCAGTGCATAAACTGCGTCTCATTCTGCGTCTCAATGCATGCCTGTGTCTCATGCTTCGTCTAATGCACACACACGGTCAATACACATCTGCGTCTACACTTGTGTCTCTATTTGCATCACATACATATTTTCACTTGCGTCTCTCATAGCTTAGACTAGCGTCACTAGTTGCGTCTTACTTTGCGTCTCTCATGGCAGAGGAGCTCGGTGCAAGTATTGCCTCGGTGCAATGTCTTCATTAGGTCAGTGCAGCTTTTGCTGCGAGCACTTGAGGTCCGTGCATATCTATATTTAGCATATACAAGGTCCGTGCAAAGTCTTTTTATGCACGACTAAAGTATGTGCACATCTCTTTTATGCAATAAAAGGTCCATGCATCTCTCAATTCAGAGTCCGTGCATATCTCAGTCCTTGAGAGGATAGGTCCGTGCATTGCATTTCATAGTCTGTGGTTCTTTTCATAGTCCGTGCATACTTTTGTAGAAACACATGCATACTCGGCGTTGTTCTTGCTATAAGCATATAAAGGTCTGTGCATGGTTTGCATCACGCATACACACAAGGTTTATGCATACCCAACGTCCGTGCATGTCTTGTTATAAAGTCTGTGCACATTAATCTTATGCTATTCAAAGTCTGTGCAAAATCTACTCCTCCTAGTTAATAACTGATGTGGCACAGCCCAAAGACCACTAAATATGATAAGGTGACCCTAGGACTTAGACCCGCAAGCATACAAGCGCTCAATGATTCTCACAACGACGATTTCTGCTCACTCGGTTCACACGTTCACCCGGTGGGTCCGGGAGATGATGGTGAGGGTCCGAGGCGGGACCCAATTGTCCTAATGGACTTACAATGCTAAGGCTGACCTCCAATGGGCCAGGGAGTCCCAACTTTGTGGGTGGCTGGCCCGCAAGGCGGGGTGTGGGGTGGCACTCACTCACGGGCCGCGGTGGGCACGATATTGCTTAAAATGAATTCCGAGCACTCTCTTACCGTCCGACGGGCATTCAAGGCAATACTACATTTGCAGAAATGAAGCTACAAGGGTGTGATCAGAAGCTCACCTGATCGGTGTGAAGACACCGATCCCGTTCGGAGACGAGGGCGCGCCGGGAGGCGAGGGTATACACCCGATCGCCGCGGCGATGGAGCTTGACCTGAAAATGTGAAGAGGTACAGCACTACGCCCCTTGCAAGGGGGGGATCTTGGGGTGGGGGTTAATGTATTACAACTAAAAATTACCTCCACGCAGGGAGGGGCCTTCAGCCGGCCAAGCGGGGAGGGGAACGAGCGAGATAGAGTCGACTTTCCGAGCTTTGCCGATTCTGCCTAGCTTCTGTAATTCTGGACAGAGGGCCGATGTCGATGCTGCCAATAATTCCACCGAACTTGGAATCTCATGAAACTTGCGCCAAAAGCTTGCTAACCGGAGAGGGGTGTGGCTTGAATTTTTTGGACGACGTTCTGATCTGGGGCTGACTGCTCCAGTGACTGGAAGATGGATGCAGCTTTGGTCTCTGGCCGAGCTCAGTCTGAAACAGCAGGTTGCAGAAGCTGGCACGATCGCTCCTGAGCTCCAAATTTGGCACCGCTAGACTCGTTGGAATCGTGGACGAGTCTACTTTGCAGCAAAACAAACGGCGAAGTCTTCTGATGTTGGAGATGAGCTGGGTGTCCAGAGAAGTGGACGGTGGTCGGTGCAGACTGTGAGGAGGCAGACCGGCGTGGGTGTGGTATAAAATTGGTATCTCTGGTTGTCCGATGCCAAACAGGGTTCCGCCTTCTGTTCCTGGACGCTGACAGGGGGAGGAAGAACTTTGTAGAAGACCTCGAAGACTGGTTCCTTCAAGGTTTGTCGTGGGAGAGTCTTCTCTGCCGCTCTGGCTCCTGGTCTGAGAGGTTCTGCGCAGTCGGGGAAGAACAGCCTTCACGGACGGCCACGAACTCGGAATGGAGTGATTCCACCTCGCCTGCGAAGAGCACAGGGAGGCCTTTCCAGAAAGTTAGGCCACGCCACCAGCAGAACCAGGATGCAGTCGTGGACGTCGCTGCAACAGAGTGCTAAACTGTAGGTCGGCCTGCACACAAAGCTGGAGTGGAGAAGAGAGGAGGGGGTGAACTTGGCTTGAGGGGAGAGGAGGGGTGCGACCTAGGGAGCAAGGAGGGAAGGGGAGATTCGAATTTGGGCTTTGGAATGAGTTAATTCAGCCTTGGGAAGGTGGAGATATGCTTAGGGAAGTGAAAGGGGTAGGTGGTGGTTGGAGGGTGGGGTTTTGAGTGGTGGAACTTCCTTGGGACTAGGTGAGGATTAAAGAGGGGTTGTGGGAAGTTGTGGGGAGTTAATGGAGGTAGGTGGGGGTTGGAAGTGGTTGAGAGGGGGAGGAGAGAGAGTGAATTTCGAAATTTAGAGAGAGGAGGAGAGAGAATGGAGAGATAATGAGAGAGAGAGAGATATTGAGAGAGTTTGAAAGGGTTTTCTTCAATATTCATCAAAAGTTGAATACAAGAGGAGAGATGGGGCCTATATATAGGCAACCATTCTTTACATGACCAAAATACCCTTGACAATAAGATAAAAGACCGAGCATATCCTAGACTCAATCCTATGGGCCCATAACTAAAGTAATAAGGCCCAATTAAACATAACAAGGGAAATGGACTAAAACCATATGACTCAATAAAGGAAAATACATAAGATAGGACTCAATAAAAAGAAAATACATAAAATGAAACTTGGGAAATGAAGATAACAAGTGTAGACCATGATCAATCCATATCAAGAGTGTGCAGGTGATCAAAGCTAGAGGGGTGTCGGGAGATGCCCTCATCAAATCCCCCGGGGTGGGGAGAGCTCGACCCTGTCGAGTATGGGTATGCCTGGCTGTCGTACTGCTCCATCATGTCGGGATCCAAGCATATCAAATCCTCCCGACTCACCCATGTATCCTCGATCGGGGGACGGCTCTTCCACCTAACCAGATAGCGCTGATACACCCTGTGCCTCGTAATGATACTCTGCTCATCCAGTATTGCCTCTACCTGCTCTCGTCGGTCTCTCAAGCTAGAAAGTGGAGTCCCTCCGGGAGTGTCTCTCATAAGGGGGGGTAAAGGCTCAAGCTCCTCACTGGGTTCCACCGCGGGGCCTTTGTGGGGTACCAGGTCCGCCACACTGAAGGTAGGGTGCACCCCATAGCTTTCTGGTAGGTCAAGCTCATAAGCATTGCTGCCAAGTCATCGTAGAACTCGAAAGGGTCCCGAACCCCGTGCCCTCAACTTGGAGGCAGGTCCCGGAAGGAGCTGCTCCGTCCTCACCATCACCGAGTCTCCCACTTGGAACTCGTAGTGGCGCCGATGAGCATCTGCCCGCCTTTTGTAAGTCTCATTGATCCTTCCTATATGCTTGCGAGAATGCGTATGCCAAGGTGGACCTGGGCAGCCAAATGTAGACCGATCACACTTTGATGCTATGAAGACTGTGGTAGTCTTAGGAGGGCCGGGACATCCATAGATGAACCTTTTATGCATGGGTGTGATAAATGTCGGGGGACCCGGACATCCATGTATGCTCCTATCATGCTTAAGACTCATGATGAATGAAGGTGGGCCAATACATCCGAATATGGTCCACTTATGCTGCCTACTTGACATGTGGGTGATGTGGATGAATGTACCCGACTTATGAATCATGTCAAATGGTGTGGTAGGCCTGGACACATGCATGTTTATCCCAAAGGTGACTTCCATGTGCATAGATGTGGGATGACTTTTGAACGTCCACGTGAATGGGTCGAAGGGATCTACGAACGTGGTTATGGGGTGGGGCACTTCATCAATCCCAAGGTGTTTGTTGCCTAAGGTCAAGGCTCTCATGTTGTAACCCGATTCTAGGAAGGGAGGAGTTTGGGTCGACATGGGCGATGTGGGTAAGGTGAGGTGGGTGGTGAATAGGGAAAGTGGGTCACATGGAGATTTAGGCTCCCATAGAGAAGGGTCAAAGGGATTATGGTAAGGGTCACCTAGGTAGGGGTACTCCATGTTCTCAAGGTCCTCAAATGGCGAATCATCTCTCTCTAAGATAATTGGGCCAAGGTTGCTAATGGGTTGGCCAATCAAAGTACTTGGGATCTCATTGGTTGGGGAGTAGACTAGGATGGGTTCCTCCTCCATGGGAAGAAGGAGTATGATCTCACTTGTAAATTGGCCATTGGTGTAGATGGAAGTGATGGAGCCAATGGTGGGGTAAGCTAGGCTAATGGTGCTAGACTCTGATGACCTCATGGCTAGCATATCGGTCAAGTGGACTTGCCAATGTAGGTTGGCCACTAAGTCTCCCAAATCTTCTACACAATAGGAGGTTTGATAAGTGACATGAGGCTGAGTGGGAATGAGTTGGGATTGATGTCCCATGAGTAGGTGGCTTGGTTGTAAACTAGGAATGGTGAGGCCTCGCTTGAGCCATAGGAATATGGACTTATCTATGGTGATGGTGTCATGGGGAAGGGTGTATAGCTCTTGAGGAACTAGGTTAGGAGGGGTGGGTGAGTTGTATGGCCCTTGGATTTTCTTGATTTTGGGAGGTGGATCCGAATTGGTATCCCTCTCCACTTGGGTAGGTGTGTGGGTTGCAACTCCTAAGGACAATGGGGTAGGAAGGTCTATGGTGGGTGGGTTGGTGTTAGTCGAGGCATGGCGCACTCGAGGAGGTGAGCAAGGTCGGACATGGGTTGGACTTGGGAGTGGAAGTAGTGGAGGCCTAATTTGGGGTAAGATTGGTGTAGGAAGCGGGAGGTGGGTTGGGAGAGGGGTTTTGGGTTTTGGGGTGGTGGCCATTATGGGCCTTGGTGGAGGGGTGGACATGGTGTCCACATGGTTTTTAATGGTGAGGGTTGGATGAGTGGTGGTCACCATGGAGGGAATTGGGTTGGTTAGGGGTCTCTTACCCTTGGGATCACTTGGGGTGGAAGTGGGGGCTAAAGGGGCTTGACTAGTGTAGGTTAGGGAAGGGGGTTTTGGTTGGGATGTGGGGGACCTCATGGGGTTAGGTGGGGAGGTGGAGGTCTTAGGTACATGGGTTTTAGTGATAAGGGTTTGGACGGGTGGGGTGGGAGGAGTGGGAGTGCTCCTTGGGTTTTGGTGATCCGAGTGGGAAGGGGACACATACCTAGCCCTTAGTTGATCCTTCATGTCCTCCCATGTGGTGAGGGGAGCTTCCCGTCTAATTATCCTTAAGCCCTCAATTTTACACCAATGAGTTTGAGCCCTTTTGGTTAGTTGTATTTTGGCAACCCATGCCTTTTCATCCTCGGAAATATGATACCAATTGAAGTATTGGTCCATTGTAGCTTCCCAATCTAAATATTTGCTAGGAGAGGTCCCATCAAAGGTGGGAAGTGGGAAAGGGGCCATCCTATCATCCGTCCTTAGGGCGGGCCTATTTTTTCCAAGTTGGCTGAGTCGGCCCGATATGTTATCAAGCCGCTCATTGGCATAGGTCAAGGCTTTCATGAAGTAGTTGAAGTCATGAGTGTTAGTGGTAGATATCCCTTGGGGTTTTGGATTCATTGTGGGATTGGAAGATGTAGTATTGGGTTGAAAGCGAGTACCACTATGAGTGGTCATGCAAGGTTGGGTGGGCTATGCAAGGGTGTGCGGATGCACCTATGAAAGACTTAGTGTGACCCAAGACTAGACTTGTAAGGACAAGCCTATGACTGCTCTGATACCACTTGATGTGGCACAGCCCAAAGACCACTAAATATGATAAGGTGACCCTAGGACTTAGACCCGCAAGCATACAAGCGCTCAATGATTCTCACAACGACGATTTCTGCTCACTCGGTTCACACGTTCACCCGGTGGGTCCGGGAGATGATGGTGAGGGTCCGAGGCGGGACCCAATTGTCCTAATGGACTTACAATGCTAAGGCTGACCTCCAATGGGCCAGGGAGTCCCAACTTTGTGGGTGGCTGGCCCGCAAGGCGGGGTGTGGGGTGGCACTCACTCACGGGCCGCGGTGGGCACGATATTGCTTAAAATGAATTCCGAGCACTCTCTTACCGTCCGACGGGCATTCAAGGCAATACTACATTTGCAGAAATGAAGCTACAAGGGTGTGATCAGAAGCTCACCTGATCGGTGTGAAGACACCGATCCCGTTCGGAGACGAGGGCGCGCCGGGAGGCGAGGGTATACACCCGATCGCCGCGGCGATGGAGCTTGACCTGAAAATGTGAAGAGGTACAGCACTACGCCCCTTGCAAGGGGGGGATCTTGGGGTGGGGGTTAATGTATTACAACCAAAAATTACCTCCACGCAGGGAGGGGCCTTCAGCCGGCCAAGCGGGGAGGGGAACGAGCGAGATAGAGTCGACTTTCCGAGCTTTGCCGATTCTGCCTAGCTTCTGTAATTCTGGACAGAGGGCCGATGTCGATGCTACCAATAATTCCACCGAACTTGGAATCTCATGAAACTTGCGCCAAAAGCTTGCTAACCGGAGAGGGGTGTGGCTTGAATTTTTTGGATGACGTTCTGATCTGGGGGCTGACTGCTCCAGCGACTGGAAGATGGATGCAGCTTTGGTCTCTGGCCGAGCTCAGTCTGAAACAGCAGGTTGCAGAAGCTGCCACGATCGCTCCTGAGCTCCAAAGTTGGCACCGCTAGACTCGTTGGAATCGTGGACGAGTCTACTTTGCAGCAAAAGAAACGGCGAAGTCTTCTGATGTTGGAGATGAGCTGGGTGTCCAGAGAAGTGGACAGTGGTCGGTGCAGACTGTGAGGAGGCAGACCGGCGTGGGTGTGGTAGAAAATTGGTATCTCTGGTTGTCGGATGCCGAACAGGGTTCTGCCTTCTGTTCCTGGACGCTGACAGGGGGAGGAAGAACTTTGTAGAAGACCTCGAAGACTGGTTCCTTCAAGGTTTGTCGTGGGAGAGTCTTCTCTGCCGCTCTGGCTCCTGGTCTGAGAGGTTCTGCGCAGTCGGGGAAGAACAGCCTTCACGGACGGCCACGAACTCGGAATGGCGTGATTCCACCTCGCCTGCGAAGAGCACAGGAAGACCTTTCCAGAACGTTAAGCCACGCCACCAGCAGAACCAGGATGCAGTCGTGGACGTCGCTGCAACAGAGTGCTAAACTACAGGTCGGCCTGCACACAAAGCTGGAGTGGAGAAGAGAGGAGGGGGTGAACTTGGCTTGAGGGGAGAGGAGGGGTGCGACCTAGGGAGCAAGGAGGGAAGGGGAGATTCGAATTTGGGCTTTGGAATGAGTTAATTCAGCCTTGGGAAGGTGGAGATATGCTTAGGGAAGTGAAAGGGGTAGGTGGTGGTTGGAGGGTGGGGTTTTGAGTGGTGGAACTTCCTTGGGACTAGGTGAGGATTAAAGAGGGGTTGTGGGAAGTTGTGGGGAGTTAATGGAGGTAGGTGGGGGTTGGAAGTGGTTGAGAGGGGGAGGAGAGAGAGTGAATTTCGAAATTTAGAGAGAGGAGGAGAGAGAATGGAGAGATAATGAGAGAGAGAGAGATATTGAGAGAGTTTGAAAGGGTTTTCTTCAATATTCATCAAAAGTTGAATACAAGAGGAGAGATGGGGCCTATATATAGGCAACCATTCTTTACATGACCAAAATACCCTTGACAATAAGATAAAAGACCGAGCATATCCTAGACTCAATCCTATGGGCCCATAACTAAAGTAATAAGGCCCAATTAAACATAACAAGGGAAATGGACTAAAACCATATGACTCAATAAAGGAAAATACATAAGATAGGACTCAATAAAAAGAAAATACATAAAATGAAACTTGGGAAATGAAGATAACAAGTGTAGACCATGATCAATCCATATCAAGAGTGTGCAGGCGATCAAAGCTAGAGAGGTGTCGGGAGATGCCCTCATCAATAACACTGACTGTTATGCTTGTTCTTTGCCATGACAAGTAAGGCCCACGATCAAACACTTTGAGGGTAGAACTAAAGAAGCACGTGAGCTCAAACTGAGATAAGAAGGGCACGTGATCCGAGGCAGAAAGCAAGCTGTTGCTCGTGACACGTGGAAAGTCATTATGCTCAGATGCTACCACGTGTCCACTGGGGATCAGATCTGGACGAAAGTTTGGGCGGGAAACGTGGTCTCCACACGCCCATTTCTCAACTGGCTATAAGTGTTGTGCCCCTTGGGCACAAGCATGTGCTATGTTATTTTGATGATAGCAATGCTGTTTTATTTTGATGATAGCAACACAGTTTGATGATAGCAATGCTATTTTGTTTTGATGATAGCAACAAAGTGAGTGCATTCTTGTGCATCCTTTATCCTTGAGATCCCTGAGCATTCTGCATATGATCGCAACATGAATGATGATGAAATGATGTTCTGAGTGCATTTGATATTATGTTTTTTATATGATGATGGCATGTTGATTTGAATGCATATCACTCATTATGTTCTGTGGAGAATGCATGAGATGTTTATAACTGATATACTCTGTGGTGTATGCATATAACTGATATATTCCGTGGAGATTGCTTGAGTGTGCTTGATTTATAGAGAATGCTTGAGTAAGTTCTATCTGATCTATTCTGTGCATGAGTGTGCTGGTTCTGTGGGTCGACCCCTTTCTCATATGGGTCGACCCCCCTCAGATGCATTTCTGAAGTCTACATATTACTGTTCATGCATTCACTGTCAAGTCTACACATTGCTGGGTCTTCATGCATTAACTCCTAGTATGTCCATCGCTCAAAGATTTCCAAGTCTGTACAGCCAATGCACTCAATTGAAGTCTATTCATTGGTCTTCATATTCGAAGTCCATACAGCGATCTTCATATTCAAAGTCTGTACATTGGTCTTCATATTGGAAGTCTATACATTGGTCTTCACCTGAAGTCTGTACAGCCATTCTCTTATCAAAGTCCATACATCCTTCTGTTGGAATTCCAAGTCCATACATCGGACTGTTTGAGCAAAGTTTGTACAGCGTGTCACTCACGTTGGAAGTCTGTACATTGGCATCTGTTCCTACGTTGCAACTCCAAGTCTGCACATTGAAGTCTTTACCTACGATCAACTTTGAAAGTCTGTACATTGGGAGCTTTACCGACGTTGCCTTGCCAAAGTCTACACACTGTGAATCTTCAAGTCTGTACAGACTTCGCCTTGTTTCAAGTCTGTACATCATCCAGCTCTTTGGCAAAGTCTACACATCTTAAAGTCTGCACATCCGTTAGGCTTGCTCATGCATTGTTCTTCTGAAGTCTGTACATCCGTGGCTTCTGCCTCAAAGTATGTACATTTGTTTCAAAGGTGAACTCTATACATTGTGCATCCTCGGGTTAAAGTCCATTCATTGGAAGTCTGTATAGAGTTTCTCTTGGCTTTAAGATGAAGTCTGAACATTGCATAGTCTATAGATTGCATTGCATTGCATTCATCAGTTGTGAAGTCTGTACATCGAGTCAAAGTCTACACATTGCATTCTCTTCAGCAAGTATGTATAGCGAGTGCCTTCTCATCTGAAGTCTGAACATTGCATCTGCATTCACAATGTCTTCACACCTGAAGTCTATACCATGCACTACCTTCGCAAAGACTGTACATTGTGTATATTAGACTTGAAGTCCATACATCGTACATGAAGACTGAACAACGAGCAAGTGTGTACATCGGACTAGTCTGCTGGCTAAGTCTGTACACTGTTGTACGTCGTGTTCTTCAATGTCTGAACATTGCTTCAGCGTTTGGCTTCAGCCAAGTCTATACATCGACTGTCAGTCTTCAGCTAAGTGTATACATTGCTTCACAACGCGAAGTCTATACAATGCCATAGCTCTGCTTATGTGAAGTATATACATTGCTTTAGCTTCGTAGAGTCTATACACTGGCTTTGAGCTGAAGTCTAGACATTGCTTCAGGCTGAGCAAGTATATACATTGCATGTTCTTTTAATAAAGTCCATACGCTGAGCAAGTATATACATTATCTGCCTGTCGATTGAAGAGTCTATACATTACTGTTTGTCTTGTAAAGTCCATACATTGATGTCTGTACGTTGGCCTCAAACTGAAGTCCATACAATGTGTTCTCATTTCACAAGTCTATACATCCTGTTCGTCTTTACAAGTCTATACAGAGTTCTTCACTTAACCTGACAATCCGATACTCTGTCTGACAGGGATTCTTACCGAGATTGAAGACCTGGCTCGTGATCCCAGGAGGACGAGGTGTGCAGATGCTAATACGTGGATGGAATTGCCTCGGATCTGGCGAATTCACTTGGGTGGGAATTATGGAAGCCACGCGCCCTTATCCACCTACTGCTGCTATATATTGAAGCCTTCGTCCTCAGTTGAAGGCTGATCGAAGTGGAGAAAGAAAAAAAGCAGAAGTGCAGAGACTCCGATCCAGCAGCAGAGAAGAAGAAGAGTGAAGAGAGAGAGTGAGACCGGCAGAAGAAAAAGAGAAGGAGAGAGAGCTCATGAGAGATCGAGAAAGAAAAAGAGAGAAGAGAGCAGAAGAAAAAAAGAAGAGAGGAGAGAAGAGAGAGAGAGAGTGAAAGATTTCGTCGAGAAGAAATGAGAAAAGCTTGAAGATCTATCCTCTGGCATTTGGATCAAGTCCAAGCCAGATCTACTCCTTTGAGAGCTACATTCTTGTTCTTCATTTACAGCCTTCCGATCGCTGTGTATTTTCCATTTCTTATTTTTCCTTTTTCATTTGGTTATCCTTGTTCTTCCGATTCTCTGGATAGAGGTCGGGTTCCTCCTATGGACTCAGGAGAAGGGAGACTTGTCTCTGGTTCTGGGCTTGTGGGTTGCAAGTCCAGGGGTCCCTCCTGGTCTGGAGGAAGAGAGGTCTTCGACCTCTAGTTTCCAAGTGGCGGGAGTCACTTGGGGTGTCCCTCCGGTTGGAGGAAGAGGGGAGGTTGTTCCCCTGGTCAAGTTGTTTGGCAGCACCTGTTGCAGACTGAGTCTGCGTTCTAGCTTGTGCTAGTGGAAGCCTCACTCCGGTTGGGAGTGAGGGGTGGATGTAGGTCTGGAGGACCAAACCACCTAAAAATTAGCTATGCAGTGGTTTGATTTCTCTATATGTTTTTGCTGCCACTAGATGTTTGCATAGGGGCACTCCAACTATTTGCTTACAGGTTGAACAGAAGATTTAATTAGCCTTCAGATTATCTAATCTGTCTTGTTAGCATTCTAGTTGTTAATTGGGCGAAATTTTTATAGACTATATTCATTCACCCTGCCTCTGAATACTTGTACCGAACCCAACACTTGGTATCAGAGCGGGTCTCTGACTGAACAGATCTAACAATCTGCAGAGGATCCTGCTAATTGTTGGTGCATTTCAGAGTGGGTCTTTTGGAATCATTTTTTGATTTACTGTTTTAGTGCTTTACGTTGATCATCTGGTTTACTGCATTTCTGTTTGGTGCATTCCAGAGTGTGTTTTCTGTGCTCACTATTTTGTTTCATCGACTTAGTGCCTTGCCTTGCTCATTTGGTCTAGGTGCTTCAGCTTTTCTGTGTCTTCAGATTATTTGTAATGGAACCAATCGTGCTGAAGGCTGGCTCCAGCAAAGCAAACAGATCCAGCCACAGTGGATCATTAAGTGAGAAAAGCAGCTTCTCGGGGTCTGAAATTGATGGAGACCACATTGAAATGCTGACCAGTGAATTCAGAAAATTTATGAGAAAAAGGGAAGGAAAGTCTAGTGATGGCCGAAAGCAAATAAGGTACATATCTAACCTTGCCAAGATTGTTGACACTAACGTCTGCTACAAATGCAGGAAGGCTGGCCATGTGAAGACTGGCTGTCCAAAATTCTCGAAATTCAAAGGGAACACCTCGGACAGTGATGAAGAAGGAGAAAAGTCCATATGCTTAATGGCCAACCGGGGAAGTGATGATGAGGAAACCTCATCTCAGGTAAGCTCAGGATCAGATGGAGTTTCGTTTGATGAATTGATAGTGATGTATGAAAATCTATTTAAAGTGTCCAAGAAATTAAAATCTGAAAATAAAAATTTAAGAAAAGAAATGAATAATTTGAAATCTGAAAATGAGAATATTAGAAACAAACTCATCGGTGAAAATAATCCTTGCAAAGCTTGTGCCATTCTCGAAGACATTATTAATGATTTTGATTCTGATGACAGTTTTCAAAAAGAACAAATCAAATCTCTAAAAGAAGAAAATATCTACTTGAAAGATCAAAATAAAAAGCTAATGGCTCTTAATACTGTCTTCTCTGAGAAATGGCTGTCAATTGAAAAAGGAAAATCAGTTGTGAAGGAAAATGAGAACAACATTGAAATAATGGTTCAACAAGAAAATGAAACTCTGAAGAACCTGAATGATGCTTTGCAACAACAGCTAATTGCATGTGAATCTGAGCTATCCAAGTATGAAGTGAGTATTGCTTCATTGAATTCTGAAATTAAAAATCTGAAAAACACTCTGTCTAAATTTGTCAAAGGTAAAAACAATTTCAATAAACTGCTTGGCTCCAATGTGAAAAGTTCAGAATGTGCTAGTACCTCAAAATGTATTTCATCTAAGAAATCTCAGAACAATAAGCACAGGGCTGAACAAAAGAAAAAGGAAAATTATTGTGAAACATCTTCTCATAAAATTCAGTTTAAAAAGGAAAAGAATGTGCAGTGTTTCTATTGTAATAAGATAGGTCATATGATGCATGGGTGTAAGATGTTTGAATTAGATGACCTAGCTGCTACTACTGCACAGAAAATTCCTGCTAGTAATCATGTTTTTCAAAGAAGGAAAATAGAGTGTTTTCATTGTGGCAAGATGGGCCACATTGCAGCTCATGCCACATTGCAGCTCATTGCTGGCATGCCTAGGGAAAGAAAGTGAATTTAAAACCTGTAAATTTCCCTGCAAATAAAACTGCTTCTGGTAAAAGAACCCCAGCATGCTTCGAATGTGGAAAGCATGGCCATACAGTCAAGGAATGCTGGCATGCTCAGGGAAATAGATTAAACTCTAAGTCTGTAAAATTCCTTGTTCTCTATGATTCTTGTTTTGAATGTGGGAAGCTAGGCCACAAAGCTGCCAACTGTCGGTTGGCTGAGTATGGAAAGAAAAATTTTCATGTCAATAAAAGAAATACTCATGCTCATGCACATAATTTTCATACTCATATGCATGCACATGGGTATCATGTTTCTGCTAACATGAAAAATAAAAACAAAAATTCTGTGGCTTCATGTTATTATTGTGGTAAATTTGGCCACTCCATGGATAATTGTTTTCTGATGAAAGTTGATGACCATGCTGCTAAGAAACTGTTTAGAACACCTGTTAGGGATAATACAGGACCCAAGGCTGCTTGGGTTCCTGCAGGATCAACTTGATTTTATCTTGCAGGTGTGCCTTGGTGGGAGAAATAAAAGGGGTTAACCAAGGCACTCAAGAATGAAAATCCCATGATAGCACAATTCAGGTCAGTTCCAAAAATCTATGTTTAAATTCCATCATCTGAATTTGTGAATATGAAAAGTGTGAATTTCATGTTGATTTACTTGTTTGATGTTTGATGATCTCTTCATGTCTAGCTGATCAGTCTGCATACCAGACTCAGCTATTGAATTCATTTCTGAATATATTTGATGCTCTTCTCATGCTGTTGTTTGCACTGAATGAATGAAATGCTAAATGCACCGCATCTTGCACTGAGACTGAATGGTTCTTCAGTATATATAGTCGATGCATTATATAGTCTTTGTGTCAATGCATTGTATGCTTGATTGCATATTTGGACTGAGCTTGAATGGGTTAGTTAGTGCATACAGTCAATGCATGTGTCTAATGTATGCATACATCATTTGCATGACCCTGGTATATCAAATGGTAAGTTACTAAAAGGCAGGGAAATCTGCCCGGAGGTTCTTACTATGTGTGAGATGATCTTTGAGACCAGGTTCTCCGCCTAGTACCATGGGTCCAGTCTTCATGTAGAACAGTGCCATCATATTTTTGAAAAATATGAAAAAGGATAAAAATGTTCATTACTTGGATGCATAAACCTGAATTGATTGCATACTTGTCTCATGTATCCTTGGTGCATAGTCTGCATGTAGAACAGTGTGTTGCATAGCATATCTCTTGCATCATGATGTCAGGGGTAGCTGAGAATTCTGTTCATTACATTGATTCCTTTTCACTTCTCGCTGTCCCCACTCAATTGATTCATATCTTTTGACATCAGATGCTATTAGACCATAATGCTTATTGCTATCTTTTCTCCATCATTTTCACTGAGCAACAGCAATTATTTCTGGTTTAGTATATTGAGTTGTGATTATTACAAGTGTTCACTTATAAGAATCACTCTTACAAATTGAAAGGAATTAAAGGTTTAACCTTTATAAATTGAAGAGTTAAGTGTCTGCACTTTAGAATTTGAGATAAAAGAAAACTTCTATAGCTCTTAATCTTTGTCTTATGATAAGAATGGAAAAAGTTTTTTTTTTACCTGAATGTGTTAATCTGGAAATATCTAGAAAAGGTGAATAAGAGTGTGTACTGATTTTTAAAAAATCACTCTAAAAGAAATAAGGGCAGCAGTAAATAAGATCATAAATGCAAAAAGCTGAACATAGTACAGATCAATGGGTGATTGCACTGAGAAACTGTGATCTCCTCAAATGAAGCAGGAGAACTTATAAGTCATGAAGTGCTTCAGACTACCTCTGTTCATAGGGTCATATCTATAGGGGGAGTTTTCACCAAGTAACTGGGGGTACTGGCCTCTAATCAATGTGTGCCCTTAATGTCAAAGGGAAAAACTGTTCCTTGTAGGTCTTGATCTGAAATAGATCCAGTAGTTTATGCGTAGTAACTGGGGGTACCTGTCTCTAATCAAGGTGTACACCTAATGTCAAAAGCATAAATGCCACTGGTCTATTCACTTAGCTCAGGTTCTAAAAAATTTCAAAATGAAAATCAAATTGTTGTAACCCTCTGAAATTAAAAGTCATTGAGTGAAAATTATTTTTCTCAATACATATTCAAGTTGCCTTTCTTGAACCTCCATGTTTAATCACAAAAGGGTATTATTTCTTACTTATCTATTAATACCATGTGCCTTAGATTCATTACTATAAATGGAGTCTAAAACTCTATTTCAGGGGTCAGGTGTTTTACTCTAGACTTATCACCGCTAAACCTGAATTTTTGTCAAAACTATATGTTGCTGATTCTTATACTTTAACTGTTGTTTATAATCATGCTTACTTTCTGAACCAATGATTCAGCTATTGTCAAGTGACCCTCCTACCTTCTCTACCTTTATTTATATGTTCATATTCCTTCTCAAAGGGGGAGCAATTATTTAAGGGGAGAACCAATTCAGAGGGAGTCATACATTCAGGGGGAGAATGAGGTGCTCTAAGGGTATTTGCATGCATACAGTCATGTTGCACACATGTTCATACTATTTTTCTCTTTTTTGATCATGTCAAAGGGGGAGAAAATTATGTGTGACTCACTGTCACTTTGTGTTGCCATCATCAAAAAGGGGGAGAATGTTGTGCCCCTTAGGCACAAGCATGTGCTATGTTATTTTGATGATAGCAATGCTATTTTATTTTGATGATAGCAACACAGTTTGATGATAGCAATGCTATTTTATTTTGATGATAGCAACAAAGTGAGTGCATTTCTGTGCATCCTTTATCCTTGAGATCCCTGAGCATTCTACATATGATAGCAACATGAATGATGATGAAATGATGTTCTGAGTGCATTTGATATTATGTTTTTTATATGATGATGGCATGTTGATTTGAATGCATATCCCTCATTATGTTCTGTGGAGAATGCATGAGATGTTTATAACTGATATACTCTATGGTGTATGCATATAACTGATATATTTCGTGGAGATTGCTTGAGTGTGCTTGATTTATGGAGAATGCTTGAGTAAGTTCTATCTGATCTATTCTGTGCATGAGTGTGCTGGTTCTGTGGGTCGACCCCCTTCTCAGATGGGTCGACCCCCCTCAGATGCATTTCTGAAGTCTACACATTACTGTTCATGCATTCACTGTCAAGTCTACACATTGCTGGGTCTTCATGCATTAACTCCTAGTATGTTCATCACTCAAAGATTTCCAATTCTGTACAGCCAATGCACTCAATTGAAGTCTATTCATTGGTCTTCATATTCGAAGTCCATACAGCGGTCTTCATATTCGAAGTCTGTACATTGGTCTTCATATTGGAAGTCTATACATTGGTCTTCACCTGAATTCTGTACAGCCATTCTTTTATCAAAGTCCATACATCCTTCTATTGGAATTCCAAGTCCATACATCGGACTGTTTGAGCAAAGTTTGTACAGCGTGTCACTCATGTTGGAAGTCTGTACATTGGCATCTGTTCCTACGTTGCAACTCCAAGTCTGCACATTGGAGTCTTTACCTACGATCAGCTTTGAAAGTCTGTACATTGGGAGCTTTACCGACGTTGCCTTGCCAAAGTCTACACACTGTGAATCTTCAAGTCTGTACATACTTCGCCTTGTTTCAAGTCTGTACATGTCCAGCTCTTTGGCAAAGTCTACACATCTTAAAGTCTGTACATCCGTTAGGCTTGCTCATGCATTGTTCTTCTGAAGTCTGTACAGCCGTGGCTTCTACCTCAAAGTCTGTACATTTGTTTCAAAGGCGAACTCTATACATTGTGCATCCTTGGGTTAAAGTCCATTCATTGGAAGTCTGTACAGAGTTTCTCTTGGCTTTAAGATGAAGTCTGAACATTGCATAGTCTATACATTGCATTGCATTGCATTCATCAGTTGTGAAGTCTGTACATCGAGTCAAAGTCTGCACATTGCATTCTCTTCAGCAAGTATGTACATCGAGTGCCTTCTCATCTGAAGTCTGAACATTGCATCTGCATTCACAATGTCTTCACACCTGAAGTCTATACAGTGCACTACCTTCGCAAAGACTGTACATTGTGCATATTAGACTTGAAGTCCATACATCGTACATGAAGACTGAACAATGAGCAAGTGTGTACATCGGACTAGTCTGCTGGCTAAGTCTGTACACTGCTGTACGTTGTGTTCTTCAATGTCTGAACATTGCTTCAGCGTTTGGCTTCAGCCAAGTCTATACATCGACTGGCAGTCTTCAGCTAAGTGTATACATTGCTTCACAACGTGAAGTCTATACAATGCCATAGCTCTGCTTATGTGAAGTATATACATTGCTTTAGCTTCGTAGAGTCTATACACTAGCTTTGAGCTGAAGTCTAGACATTGCTTTAGGCTGAGCAAGTATATACATTGCATGTTCTTTTAATAAAGTCCATACACTGAGCAAGTATATACATTGTCTGCCTGTCGATTGAAGAGTCTATACATTACTGTTTGTCTTGTAAAGTCCATACATTGATGTCTGTACGTTGGCCTCAAACTGAAGTCCATACAATGTGTTCTCATTTCACAAGTCTATACATCCTGTTCGTCTTTATAAGTCTATACAGAGTTCTTCACTTAACCTGACAATCCGATACTCTGTCTGACAGGGATTCTTACCGAGATTGAAGACCTGGCTCGTGATCCCAGGAGGACGAGGTGTGCAGATGCTAACACGTGGATGGAATTGCCTCGGATCTAGCGAATTCACTTGGGCGGGAATTGTGGAAGCCACGCGCCCTTATCCACCTACTGCTGCTATATATTGAAGCCTTCGTCCTCAGTTGAAGGCTGATCGAAGTGGAGAAAGAAAAAAAGCAGAAGTGCAGAGACTTCGATCCAGCAGCAGAGAAGAAGAAGAGTGAAGAGAGAGAGTGAGACCGACAGAAGAAAAAGAGAAGGAGAGAGCGCTCATGAGAGATCGAGAAAGAAAAAGAGAGAAGAGAGCAGAAGAAAAAAAGAAGAGAGGAGAGAAGAGAGAGAGTGAATGATTTCGTAGAGAAGAAATGAGAAAAGCTTGAAGATCTGTCCTCTGGCGTTTGGATCAAGTCCAAGCCAGATCTACTCATTTGAGAGGTACATTCTTGTTCTTCATTTACAGCCTTCTGATCGCTATGTATTTTCCATTTCTTATTTTTCCTTTTTCTTTTGGTTATCCTTGTTCTTCCGATTCTCTGGATAGAGGTCGGGTTCCTCCTGTGGACTCCGGAGAAGGGAGACTTGTCTCCGGTTCTGGGCTTGTGGGTTGCAAGTCCAAGGGTCCCTCCTGGTCTGGAGTCTAGTTTCCAAGTGGCTGGGAGTCACTTGGGGTGTCCCTCCGGTTGGAGGAAGAGGGGAGATTGTTCCCCTGGTCAAGCTATTTGGCAGCACCTGTTGCAGACTCAGTCTGCGTTCTAGCTTGTGCTAGTGGAAGCCTCACTCCGGTTGGGAGTGAGGGGTGGATGTAGGTCTGGAGGACCGAACCACCTAAAAATTAGCTGTGCAGTGGTTTGATTTCTCTATATGTTTTTGCTGCCACTAGATGTTTGCATAGGGGCGCTCCAACTATTTGCTTACAGGTTGAACAGAAGATTTAATTAGCCTTCAGATTATCTAATCTATCTTGTTAGCATTATAGTTATTAATTGGGCGAAATTTTTATAGGCTATATTCATTCACCCCCCCTCTGAATACTTGCACCGAACCCAACAATAAGTAGTGGTTACGGAGAAGTGCTTAAGCCTGAGTGCCGCCATAGAGAAATAAGAGAAGAAGAAAAGAGAAGAAGAGAGGATCAAGAGAAGAGAGAGTGATAGAGATTGAAGCAGGCAGTGTCCAGCTATCTGTCGGTTTCTGGATCAGACCCAGACCAATATGCTCCTGCGAGAGCTACATTCATTTTCATTTTCTGTTTGTTCTATTTCATTTTGTTGCTTTCATTTTCCAATGTGTTTTCTGATTCTCTGGTTTGAGGTCGGGGTTCCTCCTGTGGACTCAGGAGAAGAGAGACTTGGGTCTCTAGTTGCTAGTGACTGGGTGTCGCTAGTGATTCCCTCCGGTTTGGAGGAAGGGAGGATTGGTCCTCCGGTTTGCAAGTGACTGGGTGTCGCTTGTGGTTTCGCTCTGGTTTTGGAGGAAGAGAGACTTGGGTCTCTAGTTGCTAGTGACTGGGTGTCGCTAGTTGTAACGCCCGATAATTTTGAAATAAGAATAAATATATTTAGGAAGAAAACCTATACCTAATACATATTCTTACAAATAAGTATATAATGTATTATAAATAAAATTTATTCAAATAAATAAATGTCCAAGTGATATTCCTTTAGGGATGGAAGTTAAAAGGGTTGCTCAGATCGAACCTGCCTCTGATACCCAGGGCAAGGACTAATAAAAGTTAAAGAAATTATGAGAATAAAATCCCTATATACATACAAATTATTAATACGTATATGAGGGTTAGTAAATAACAAATAGGTATATATATATATATATATGTATATATATATATATATCAAGATATATGAAACCCACACACATTGTAAGGGCCTTTAGAATAAGTATATGACAAATAAGAAGCTTTGGGAAAAATGGATAACAACATATTGACACAAATAAGGGCCCTTAAGTCTCAACCCACTCATCCATATATCTGTGCATATATATATATAATGCAATATAAATAAATATAATACAACGTAAATAATCAAGACCAGACTCGGTATACAACCCCCTGACATCCTAAGAAGTCTCACAAAAAGAACTCATGGACCCTACCGTTATATTATAATAAATTTAAGAATAACATGTTATTTTTATGTAAGAATGTAATGCACAACATAATTTTATTTGAATTAAGAATCAATAAATCTCGAAGAAAACATCAATTTATATTTTATTAGTAATTTAGAAAATTTAATATCTCACATTGTATTATATTATGTTTTTTTTTTTTATGAAACCAAGTCATCTAATAGGGAAGAAGGGAGAGTGCACCCCCATTCCAGAGGAAGGGAATGTTCTCACTCCACCTATCCACCATTAGATGCTTTTTTTGTATTTATGTATAAGGAAATACAAAGTCAAAGGGGCATACCCCTGGAATGTACAGCCTCCCACAGGAGGAAAGAAAAACTGCTAAAGCCTTTGAGAAACAAAACCTATGGATGATTAACAAACAGCTTCTGTACACAGTGAGCTATAGAGTAAATGATACTACTCTTCCAGACTACCAATCAGCACCATTAGACCTTTCTAATTCTGAAATTAGGCAGGCCAATTGCATCTGCAATGGCATAACCTTTTGTAATAGCAGGAAGCTCACGAATTGATTGAAATTCCATATTTCTGCCCATGATGATTGCATAATTTGCCAAAGCATCAGCAACCTGGTTTGCCTCTCTGTAGGAGTGAGTAATCGGGCAATGAAGAGGGGAGTACATATTTAGAAGATGTTGCCACCAAGGTAATAAAGACCAAGGAGGCGCTTTCTTAGAATTTAGTAATCTAACCAATGAAATAGAATCTGTACAAACTGCTTCTAAATGTATATTATGTGATTTAGCCAATCGAAGACCATCAAGAAGAGCACGTCCCTCTGCAGCCATATTTGTTCCATGACCATAAAAATAGGCAAATCCCATTATTAAGAAACCCCAGAAGTCTCTGATGCATCCTCCCCCCCAGAAATACCAGGATTACCTTTACATGCTCCATCCACATTTAAAATGAAACCTGAGGCTGGGGGGGTCCATCTTATGAGAATACACTTTCAATTCTGGCAAGAAATTTTAATACCATGTCTGAGAAGCTGCCCCTGATATTCTGTATTTACACCTTGCTTGAATTTGATCTGATCAACCACATAAGAAGTCTCCGAAGAAATATAGTTAGCCATTCTCAATCCATTAATTTGCTGCCCTTCAAATCTAGCTGAGCATCTACTTTTCCATATTTCCCAAATGATCAGACTAGCAATAATAAGCCTAATGAAATCTTTAGGCTTATTTCTAACAGTCTTGTTAACAATTAATTCTAGTCTTCTTCTGATATTGTCTTCATTCATACAATTATGACTGAAAAGAGAAGCAAAGTTACTCTATAACTGATTTGCAATGTCACTCTTTATGAATAAGTGGTTTTCTGTCTCTGTTTCAGAAAAAGTAGTGCAACAGTTACACTTGGATGCCATTACAATGCCATTTTGTTGAATGAGGCTGTCAACTGGAATAGCTTGATTCAAAACTTTCCAGCAGAATAAAGATGCCCGAGGAGAGATTCTACTGTGCCAAAGATTTTTCCAGTGAGGATTAAATCTGACATTCTGTCCTTTCAACAAAGAGTATGCAGTTTTCAAACTGAAATCTCCTGATCTAGTATAAGCCCAGATAGGGATATCATCACCTGTTTGAGTATTGAAGCTTTGTAGCTGCTCTTTCATGTTCTGATCTTCTATAATACCCCAGATATGGTGCTGATGATTTTTAATAACTTCCTTCACTGAGCAATTATCAAAACCCTGAGAAATCAATGCTATCGCTTCTGTGAGAGGTCTCCCCTTAAACCAATTATCTTTAAGAAAATTTGTATTGGCTCCATCATATACCACCATTCTATATCCTGAAAGTAACAGCCTTCGGGCCTTCTCAAAGTCCATCACTTTAATTCCTGCAGGAAAAGGAAATTTACTTGTTGCAATATGTTGATTATGCAAATACTTACTCCTCATAAACCTGGCCCACATAGATGTATTGTGAATAGTATTCCAAATCAACTTAATATAGAAACACATTTGGGAATCTGCCAGACTTCTTATTCCCAGACCTCCTTCCGTGGTGGGGTTGCAGATCCTTTCCCAAGAAACCCAATGCTTTTTTTTAACAGATTCCATACCCTGCCAGAAAAAGTTGGAACAAATTCTCCCTATGTGATTTATAATAGTGTAAGGAATAGAAGCTGCAGCAGCTGTGTATAGAGGAATAGTGGATAGCACTGCTTTGACTAACACCAGCCTCCCAGCATGTGATAAAAGTTTGCTTTGCCAACCAGCAAGTTTATTACTAACCTTGTCAATCAAATATTTGAAATGAGGGATCTTAACTCTGCCCTTAAAGAGAGGAATACCTAAATAGGTAATGCTTCCACTTTTGTGACAAAAGCTCGAAATTTGATTCATCTGAGCAGCAGTTCTATTAGACATCTGGTTAGAAGTGATGAAGCAGCTTTTGTGTGCATTAATCTGTTGCCCCGAGGAGGTCTCATACTTCCTCAAAAAATTCAGCAAGTTTTTAAAAGAAGCTAGTCCACCACTCATAAAAATCAGAGTGTCATCAGCATAGAGAATATGAGATATAGGCTAAACTCTCCGAGGAAGATGATAATACTTACATAGGCCATTTTGAAAAACCTTTCGAAGGCCTCTGCTCAATACTTCCTCATAGAGTATGAATAATGCTGGGGCAAGGGGATCCCCTTGTCTTATCCCTCTTGAGGATCTGAAATATCCATGAGTCTGACCATTAAATGCTACTGAGAACCAGTTATTAACCAGCATCTGGGATATAAGGGAAATGAACCTGCTGCAAAAGCCAAACTTTTTAAGGACTAAGAAAAGAAAATCCCATTCCATACGATCATAGGCCTTTGCCATATCCAGCTTGATAATCATGTTGTGACCCCTAACTAGTCTATCAAGGTCCATAAACAGCTCCTTTGCCAGCAAAAAATTATAAACAATTTGTCTGCCACTGACAAAACCACTCTGTTCCTCAGAAATTATAAGTGGAAGGATTGGTTTCAATCTATCACAAAAAATCTTTGAGACAATTTTGTAAGTGAAATTACATAAACTAATGGGCCTAAAATCTGCAAAGGAATCAGGGCGTTTGACCTTAGGAATCAGACTGATAATAGTAGAAGTTACCCCCTTGGGTAAACCTTGACCAAGGAAGAAACTCTGAATGGCTTGTATCACCTCTCCTCCAACAATATCCCAACAATGAGAAAAGAAACTCCCTGTGAAGCCATCAGGGCCTGGTGAACTATTTCCAGACAATGCAAACATAGCATTCTTCACTTCCTCAGCAGTAGGTATGGAGCATAATAAACTGTTGTGTGTATCATTAATCAAAGAAGGAATAGTAGAGAGTAGACCCTCATCAATAAAATGCTGTTCAGTTGTCAAATGTGCCTTGAAAAATTCTACAGCTCTTTCTGCTAGAGTGCCCTGATCTATGACCCATTCTTCATTTACCTTCAATTTCTGAATGAAATTTCTCTGCCTTTTTATTTGTGTGTATTGGTGGAAAAATTGGGTATTTCTATCCCCACATGTAATCCAGTCAACCCGGGCCTTTTGAAACCAAAAAAACTCTTCTCTGTATAAAATGAGCCTGAAATCTGCATTAGCTTTATTAAGCTTCATTCGATTTTTTGATATGGGATTTTCATCATATAATTCTTGAGCTTGTTTTACTAGAGACTCAGTTAGACTTTTGGCCTGAAATATGTTTCCGAAAACATCTTTATTCCATACTTTAAGATCAGCCCTCAAACATTTCAGCTTAGTCTACAATTTAACAAAAGGATGACTGTGAAAAACATTATAACTTGCCCATTGATTTTTCACAAAGGCCAAGAAGTCCTCATGAGTATGCCACATTTGTTGATACATAAATCTTCCTGGAGAGTGCACAGCAGGATTCAATGTGATTAATAAAGGAGTGTGGTCTGAAGTTCCTCGAATTAAATGTCTGACTGACAGAAGATTGGATGACCTAGCCCACATAGGATTGAAGAAAACTCTGTCAAGACGAGCTTGAATATTAGAAACACCAGTCTGATTATTTGTCCAAGTATAATTGGAACCAGTAAAGCCAGCATCCACAAGACCAATTGCAGTAATGAAACCCTGAAAATCAATCATTGCTGCCATGGAGGACAAAGACCCACCTCTTTTTTCCTCCGGAGTAACAATACAATTGAAATCACCTCCCAACACCCATGGGGTATTTACTGTCTGACTAAAAGTCATGAGGGAATCAAACATTTCTCTTCGTTCATAGATGTTACATGAAGCATAAATGACTGAAAATAACAATGCACTATTATCACTACCTTTGATAGCCACAGTTAAGTAATGTGTGTGAGTTTCAATAACCTCAACACATACGTGGGGTTTGTAGAACAGCCAAATTTTTGATTCATCACCATTATTCCCAAGTGGTTCTTGCATTCTAATTTGACTAGCTATTTTCTTAGCTCTGCTAAATTGTATGTGAGGTTCAACAATAGCAGCTAGACTAATGTTATTAGCCTGAATATGTTGAGCTAAATTTCTAACAGTAGCTTTCTTGCCTATTCCGCTGACATTCCAAACAAGAGCCGAGTTAAGTGATTGCATTGGCATCAGAAAAATGTGACAGAGTAACCTTACTTTTAGCTTTCGCCCTTGTCAGCCTGCCATCAGTAAACAGAACTCCAGAAATCAAAACCTCATTTCTTTTTGCATCCGAAGTTTGAGAGCTAGCAATTTCATTCCCTTGATCCATCATTCTGATATTTTCTGAAGCAGACAATTTAGAAACAGTGTCTGAGCTGTAAAGAGTGGCAACCTCTTGTTTATTCAATGTGAAATTTGGGAGATGCATCAAGGTATGATTGAAATGAGAAGTCTCTTCATTACATGTTGATATCTCCTTTGTATTTGGAACTTATTCAATCCGAGGTAAATGCACCAAGGATTTAACCCTGCTAATAGTATCTTTAGTACAAATAGATGATGATGGACCAGTGACAGTGCCTTTCTCCAACTCAATACAATGAGAACTGGAGCTTAAATTCTCTTCAGGAACCTGTTTAATGTGGGAACATTCTTCCTCATCCCCTGAACCATCTGAATCAATTCTTAATACCGAGAATGTATTTCCATCCTTAATTGTCATTTCCTTCTTTGCTAACGGAGATTTAGGCCTGTATTCCTGTCGATAAATCCTGGTATTCACAACATTTGCCACATGCTGTACCGATGTTTTACGAAATTCCAATTTCCCCTGTTTCCTTCTACATTCTTTGTTGGTATGACCAATCTTATGACAATTTGAGCACAAAAAAGGCACTCTATGATAGTTAATATACTGCCAGAATCCCTCATTTTCTATACCAATCCATATCCGATCCTTTCGCTGAGTATCGAGATTTAACTCCACACATACTAAAGCTTCCGTAGTATTTGTCATGGCAGCAGTTGCCTCATGAATTCGCAGCACCGGGCCAATATTACCAGCTATAGATCGAATCATATCTTCATAGAAGAAATTAACTGGAAGAGCAGGAAAACCAATCCAGGCAGGAATAACAGAGGGATCCACGTCAAAATCAAAATCATGAGTCCATCGAAAAAATCTAAACAGAAAACCTTTGATATACAAACTTCTTTTCAGAAGGGAAAAGGGTATAAAGATAAGCTTTAAATACATTAAAGATAAGTAAAAGATAAAAGAATGGACATTTATGCAATATCGGTCCTTTCAAGGGCATTGAGAAAAGGCCAAAAACTCAATTGACGTCTCTTGGTACAAGTGTATCCAACGTGAAAGACGACTTAATCCAAGTCGTTATTTACAAATTAGCAAAAGTCAAATAAAGTATATAGTTAAAGGTAATATAAAATAACAGTGATATTTATAAAATATCAATTCTTTGAAAGTTAAGGAGAAATGGCAATACTCAAATGACGCCAACGTGTGTAGGCATCGTTTACATAGGAAACGACTTAAACTAAGTCGTTATTTTATTCTAAAATGAATAGTGCCAGTTTTTGAATTAAAGAATTTTGGAAAACTAATTATATGGAAAAATAGAGAAAAATGGAAAATGCATGCTCATAAAATTTTCCAACAAGATCACATCAAGAAAAAAAGATAAAAATCCAGAAAGATCGTTACACCTTAAATTAACAAATAGGGAAAGGTGAATGACGCATCCGAGCAAGTCGTCAATTAAGGAATTGACGACTGTGTATACAAGCGTCATTTATTGAAATAACGTCCCAACCTGAGGCGTCATTTTCAAAAGGGACAGTCGGTGTTTGGTTCGAACAGGGATGTTATTTGGGTAAGTTTGGATTAAGGAAAGGGATCCATACATGGATATCTATGGTTTTAGTCCTAATCGAACTCCTAGAACCTATAAGGATTCCTTCTCCTATAAATACCAACCCTTCCATCGAACCCATATTGACACTATTCGCCAAAGACGCCCTACTGCTGCTGCTATTTTCCTACTGCTTTGGAAGAACATCGCGGTTCTTCATCGTCTTCTTCCTCTTCCTCCTACGGGTTATCCGCAACAAGAAGGGATGCAGGAAGCATCTTCTTCTCTGCTTCTTCCTCCCTGCTAGCCGTTGCTACTGTTGCTGTTATTCTTCTTGCAGAAACAAAGCATCAGATTTTTTCACCACCGTTCTTCACGTTCTAGCCACCAAATCATTACCGAAGGTAGGTTTTCTCAAGTTCTATGCAAAACAATGTTAATAACAAGTCTCAGCATGCATGTAGGATTATAGTGACCAATAGGAAGATTCACCGATTTTAGATTTATGGTTTTCTACAAATTACAGTAAATAGCGACCCAAGATAGGGCGCTATTTGATTCAACGGCCGTGCAAACAGTCGTCAATTTGTTAGATGATTAATAATTACACAATGTTCAAAATTTAATAACTTTGAATCTTGCTATCTAATCTAATCAATGATGACACTACTAGAATCCTGCTATTTTTCTCTACATGACCATGTGATTATTTTTGTAAAATTCCTTTTATTTAAAAAGTGCTACTGTTCATGACTAAATTACATAAAGATTGAAATGACGACATACACCCCGCCATTAAATTGAAATATGACGCCCCTGACCTAGGCGCTATTTACTGAAATGGTGACTTAGCCCAGGGCGCCATTTATTTAATATTTAAAAGTTGAGAATTTTACCGATCTTAATATATTTTAGAACTTGGAAACAACGACTGAATGAACAGTCGTTATATATTGACATAGCGACCCTGCCCAGGGCGCTAATTCATAAATTGAAGACTTGATCTAAGGCGCCATTTACCTGAGTTTCTGATTTTCATGGTTTTCTGTAACCCTTGACAATGGGTTATGTATCTAGGCACTATATTCCGTTCCGTGAATATAGTCCCATGTTTCACGTTGTTTTATCGATTACCCCCTAATTCTCGGTGATAGATGAACCCTCCGCTGGACATTCCGTTCCTTCGGATTGGTGAATTTATCATAGAGACCTCCGTAAGTCTCTTCGATGCCTTGGATTCCCTCAAGGTCGATTGAGCATGTTGTACCACAAAAACCCTTAACACTTTTATTACCATGCCCCTCTAGGAACATGGTATACCGGCCCTCATGGTATGCTAAATAGCCACCATGAGATTAATTCTTGAGCTAATGGAATGGGAAACCATGCCATTGCTAATCACCTTGGATTACGTGCCTCCACGTAGACACCAATTCTTTACCTTATGATGTACAAAGAACGAGCGCTCATGTGGTTATGAACGCTTATTCGAGTACTCATGGCACCCATTCGGGAGCCAATTCCACCTAGTTTTCTGATATATTCTGCAAGATCTACCTTAAATTCCTACAAGTTTCATTCCTTTGGAAATCTACATTGGCTATAACTATCGTGGATGTCAAAAATACATTATACAATGCCTGCGCATATAAGGGCCCGATCTAGTCCTTGGAGGAGCACCCGAAAGTACTAGTGCCCATGGGAGTTGTAATGATCGCGGTGTGGCATTGCACCGAAGTACTCGTCATTCTAGAGACATTCCACTTACTCTCTCTCTCGTGACTTCACCTGATATTACTTGCGTGCGTGACTCGTCGTGGTACTTGCTAGAACTCTAAATAGCCAATCTCTCATGCTTGATTCTATCTTTAACTCTTGCTTTTCTCGGTTTACTGGAAATTTCATATCTCGGTTTAATCGATATACTTGCATTCTACTTTTATGATCATTCATGTATATTAGCCTTACATTCATGTAACATGTAATTACTTAAAGCTAGCTTGTTCTTGAGATATAATTCCTATTGAACTTTTGCTCACCCAGTTTACTCTAACATTTTTCAGGTATTCAGGTGGCTAGCGAGACCGAGACTCACATGGAGGGACAAGTGTGCGAGCGAGCTTTGAAAACTAGTGGACCCGTGTCTTTTATCTTTCTTGAGTCTAGATAGTATTTCCTATTAATTGTCTAGCCAAGTTCGCTAGCGTGTCTTTGGTCGTTTCTTTCTATTATGATGTAGTCGAGTCTGCCAGTTTTGAAATTTGAAATTGTAAGAGACTTATATTTGAAATAAGATTTTTATTGTTGCTCCAAATTATTTGGTCTCATGCCATTGCTCTTGATCGTTCACGACTGTTTAACTGCCGCGTTACGAGCAAACGGCACGTTCCGCTGCTATCGGTTCGGGGCGTGACAGAGGTGGTATCAGAGCTTCGGCTTTCACATCCTCAAATTATTAGGTTCCAATGATAGGTCAAGTATCCTTGTCAGTTATAGTAGAGCTTTGGCTTTCACATCCTCAAATTATTAGGTTCTGATAGGTCAAGTATCCTTGTCAGTTATATCAGAGCTTCGGCTTTCAATTCCTTATTGCATCAAGTTCAAGAGATAGGTTAAGTATCCTTGTCGATCATCCTACAGGAATTCCGTGAGACATGGGTAGAGCTTGGGGTTAAAGTTATAAAAGAATGATAAAATATTTACATTTCATTAACAATAATTATTGACTTAATAAATTATCTCCCCACCTATCCTTGCAGGAACCTAGATAAAATGGAAGCATGTAAGCCAAGATTTGTTCCCAAGATGGTACTAGTAGATGTCCAAGCTTATGCGGACCTTGTTAGAAGAGTCCAGGAGCTAGAGAAGGCGGTGGAAGAGAGAGAGAAAGTTGAAGGGAAGGATCAAAGCAATAATTCTGGGAAGTTCACCGTTACCAAGAAAAGGGTAAACGAGGGTGATATTTCACAAAAGTGTAAGAAATGCCAAAAATGTAAGAAGTGTAATAAGAAGGGAACTTCGACAGATCACTCGCAAGGTAAGTGTAAATCTTGTGGAAGATATGGTCACCAATCGGAAAAGTGTTGGTGGAGTTCGGGAGCATGTCTGCGTTGCGGGAGCTTAGATCATAAGATAGCGGAATGCCCTATTCTAACTAAGAAGCTTTCAAGAGAAACTCAAGCTATGGCCAAACATGCCAAGAGAGAAGTTGTGGAAGGTACCCCTCACCCGTAATCCTAAACTTGCTCTTTTCCATACTTAAGATTTCTTCTTTACCTGTATAAGCTCATAATAAGTTATAGCTAGTTCTCTGTTAGGAATGGAAGATGATGTGAATTTGGGGACCAAATTCTTTTAAATGGGGGAGGGTGTAACGCCCGGTAATTTTGAAATAAGAATAAATATACTTAGGAAGAAAACCTATACCTAATACATATTCTTACAAATATGTATATAATGTTTAATAAATAAAATTTATTCAAATAAATAAATGTCCAAGTGATATTCTTTTAGGGATGGAAGTAAAAAGGGTTGCTCGGATCGAACCTGTCTCTGATACCCAGGGCAAGGACTAATAAAAGTTAAAGAAATGATGAGGAATAAAATCTCTATATATATACAAATTATTAATAGGTATACAAGGGTTAGTAAATAACAAATAGGTTTATATATATATATATATATATATATATCAAGATATATGAAACCCACACACATTGTAAGGGCCTTTAGAATACGTATATGACAAATAACAAGCTTTGGGAAAAATGGATAACAACATATTTTTTTTTGACACAAATAAGGGCCCTTAAGTCTCAACCCACTCATCCATATATCTGTGCATATATATATAATGTAATATAAATAAATATAATACAACGTAAACAATCAAGGCCAGACTCGGTACACAACCCCCTGACATCCTAAGAAGTCTCACAAAAAGAACTCATGAACCCTACCGTTATATTATAATAAATTTAAGAATAACATGTTATTTTTATGTAAGAATTTAATGCACAACATAATTTTATTTGAAATAAGAATAAATAAATCTCGAAGAAAACATCAATTTATATTTTAATAGTAATTTAGAAAATTTAATATCTCACATTGTATTATATTATGTTTGATTAGAAGGAAAAATGGTATAAAGATAAGCTTTAAATACATTAAAGATAAGTAAAAGATAAAAGAATGGACATTTATGCAATATCGGTCCTTTCAAGGGCATTGAGAAAATGCCAAAAACTCAATTGACGCCTCTTGGTATAGACGTATCCAACGTGAAAGATGACTTAATGCAAGTCGTTATTTACAAATTAGCAAAGGTCAAATAAAGTATATAGTTAAAGGTATTATAAAATAATAGGGATATTAATACAATATCGATCCTTTGAGGTTAAGGAGAAATGGCAATACTCAAATGACGCCAACGTGTGTCGTCGTCATTTACATAGGAAACCACTTAAACTAAGTCGTTATTTTATTCTAAAATGAATAGTGCCAGTTTTTGAATTAAAGAATTTTGGAAAACTAATTATACGAAAAAATAGAGAAAAATGGAAAATGCATACTCATAAATTTCCCAACAAGATCACATCAAGAAAAAAAGATAAAAACCTAGAAAGACTGTTACACCTTAAATTAATAAATAGCGAAAGGTGAATGACGCCTCCGAGCAAGTCGTCAATTAAGGAATTGACGACTGTGTATACAAGCGTCATTTATTGAAATAACACCCCAACTTAAGACGTCATTTCCAAAAGGGACAGTCGGTGTTTGGTTCTGTCACGCCCCGAGCGCGGAAGATACCCGGAGATGCGCGACGTGTCTATATCAATCATATCAATCAGAGTGGTCGTGTATTCGACGCAAAGACAGAGATGCGCAAAATAGCAAGATAACCCAATCCTTTATTTCATAATGGATAGACTATTACAAATCCAATACTCTGTTTAATAAAAAGGAAAAGAATACATATTTGACTCAAGAAACTATAGGAAAGACTAGACAACACTTGAGCAGCTCTATCACTTTCACTCTTGAACATTCCCATCCGATTGACTTCCATCGTCGTCGGACTTACCTGAAAAGTACAAATGGACAAACGGAATGAGCGAACGCTCAGTAGGAAATTATATCTCAAGTACTAGCAAGGGGTTTAAGTAATTACATCTTTCATGAATGCAACAAAGTTATGCATGCTCGCATAAAACGACAAGATAGAGAGAATGTAATATCAAGAAATAAGATGAACTTAATCATGAACTTCCAACAAGATGACAAGTGTATTCAAGGTATTCAAGCAAGCACGTTTAACAAGTCATGTCAAGAACTTTGGCTATCATGTATCAAGCAAGTAAATTACCCTTTTTCGGGCCACGCATTTCATGTAAAGTCAAGTACGATTCAAGTACAAGATGTGTGTGGAATGTCCAATCAAGCAAGTCAAGTACTCGGTATAATGCCAGATACCTTATCATTTTAACTCCCATGGGCACAAGTACTTTCGGGTGCTCCTCCCAGGACCAGATCGGGCCCTATATGCACAGGCATTTATCATGTATTTTTGACATCCACTCTTGTTTATATAGCCAATATAGAGTTTCAATATTCAAGCTTGTAGACATGTATGACAACTTTGACAGAATAGAGTCCAAAAATATGACAAAGGACATAGATTGGCGATAATAACGGTAAAATCACGATATCAATAAAACTAGGTAGAATATGGTTCCCTTAACTTAGGTCCCATGACAAATCAATATGGACATTCTTTATATAGAATTGAGGTCCACATAAACATTAGATCAAGCAAGATACCCTCATTCTTATCATAGAATTGAGGTTTACAAGAACGACATGATATGGCATGATATCATCATCCCATTAAGAATTTCTTATGATATACTCTTTGTATAATCATAAGGGCCGGTATACCATGTTTCTTTAGATTGACATGGCAAGGATCGTGTAATGGGTTTTTAGGGTACAACCAGCTCAGTCGGCCTTGAGGGAATCCAAGGCTACGAGGAGTCTTACGGAGGTCTCTATGACTAACTCGCTAGTCCAAAGGAACGGAATGTCCAATGGAGAGCTTGTATGTCAATGAGAGTTGAGTGTGATCGATGAAACAACGTGAAACGTGGGACTATACTCACGGAGTGGAGAATAGTGCCGATATATATATTATATAACATATGAAATCATCGGTTAACAAAAGCAGGGAAAAATCAGTTTTACAGTAAAATAACGACTTAGGTCAAGTCGTTTCTCAAGTAATTAACGCCTAACAGAAGGGCGTTTACATATTTCTATTTTACAGAATTTTAATAATTTTATTAATTCATGAAAAACACGCCCTAGTCAGGGGCGTTAGTCAGGTGAGTAACGCCTAACATAAGGGCGTTTACATATGTTCCGTTTTGCAGAATTTCATTATTTCAATAATTTATATAAAACGCGCCCTGGACAGGGGCGTTTCTTCAGAGTTGACGACTATATAAGCATGCGTCTCATTATTTAAATATTTGACAGAATATAAATAATTTTCAGGATTTATTTAAAACACGCCCTGGAAAGGGGCGTTACTGTTTAATTTTATTTTACAGGATATACATAGTTCAGGAATTTACAGAAAACGCGCCCTAGAAAGGGGCGTTTCTTTTCAATTTACGCCCTGTGATGGGGCGTTAACAGGTGTAAAACGACGTTGTCAAGGTCGTGAATTCAACGAATTTATAATATTTCAACAAATAAATTTCCAAGACAGGAGACATGATCATGACAAGAAAATTAGCAGGAATTTACAGGTAGAGTGATGCAAGATATTAGAATCGATATTTCATATTTATTGAATTTTAAACAGGATCAATTATTGATTACATGCGATTGTTCATGAAATTAACGCCTGTATACAAGGCGTATACTTTTAATTAACGACCACTGTGATGGTCGTTTCTTTTAAAGTAGCGCCCTATTCAAGGGCGTTTCTTGAAAAATTTACAGAAAACGTATTAAAACTACATGCAAACTGTATAAATATATCATGCATGGTGCTTCTTATATTTATTTTTAGTTTGGGCTACGAGACTTGAGAAAATCCTACCTTATGATCTGGATGAAGGAGATGAAAGGGCTTTGAAGCTTCAACTGCAACTTAATAGAAGAAGAACAATCGTTCTTCCGTCAACCTGGAGAGGAAACGAAGGAAGATTAATAATCTTCACAGACATACCGGAAGCTAGGACAAATAACGAGGAATCATAACCTCGTTCTTTATGCAAGCACCTGATCCTTAACCTGCATTAAAGGAGAGGAAGAATAATCAATATTCTTCATGCGACTGTAAACAGACGGGCAAAAGAAAACAAGAAGAACGTATGTTCTTCACTTACCGTGTAGCAGTAGATCGATCAAATGGTTTAGGGTTGGATGGATCGGGTATATTTATAGGATTTTAGAGTCCTAACAAAGGTAGTGTTTGATTAAGGGTAATATATCCCTAATAGAGTCCTTACTCTAATAGACACTTACTAGATTAGGTTAATCTTTCCCTGGATAAGCTCTGGGTTCGAACGGGTCACGAACTGAATTAACGCCTTAGGTCAGGGCGTCGATTCTTTAATTAACGACCTAGTTCAGGTCGTTTCTTAAGAAACGCCATGTATAAGGGCGTTCCTTGTTTTTAAAACACGCCTAATATATGGGCGTTTCTTTCACTTACCTATTTGGTCGCGTGAGAGTTGACGACCACATTCGTGGGCGTCCTTTCTTTAGTCACGCCGTATGTAGAGGCGTTTCTTTTTAAATTAACGCCTTACTCAGAGGCGTTATCTTTAATTTATTTTATTTTATCTGTATTACTTCTGTAATATGTATGTTTTTAATTTTATTTCAATATTCATTTATCAGGGTTGCTACACCCTCCCCCACTTAAAAAGAATTTGGTCCCCAAATTCAATATATATAATTATACACGTGGAGAGTGTATATACCTCTTAGAATAACTCGGGAAATCGTTTCTTCATAGATTCCTCGGTCTCCCATGTCGCTTCGCGTTCGGGATTCTTATTCCATTGCACCTTGAGCATGGGAATAACCTTATTCCTTAGAGCTCGTATTTCTCGATCTAAGATCTTTATAGGCTTCTGTTCATAGGTGAGATCTTTCTGGATCACCAGATCTCTATGTTTAATAATATGAGATGGATCGTGCACATACTTCTTCAACATGGATATGTGAAATACATTATGTACCTCGGACAATTGAGGAGGCAATGCGATGCGATAAGCAACCTCGCCAACTCTTTCAAGTACCTCAAATGGTCCGATGAATCTTGGCGTAAGCTTGCCCTTAACACCAAATCTTCGTATGCCACGTCCAGGCGATATCTTGAGAAATACATGATCTCCGATTTGGAATTCAAGATCTCTCCTTCTTGTATCAGCATAAGCTTTTTGTCTCGTCTGCGTAACTTGCAATCTTTCTCTGATTACTTATATCTTCTCAGTTGTATCCCTTACCATGTCTGGACCTAGCAGTTGTTTTTCTCCAACTTCGTTCCAGCATATGGGTGATCTGCAACTCCTTCCGTATAAGGCTTCGAAAGGTGCCATTTGGATACTAGCTTGGTAGCTATTATTATATGCAAATTCCACTAGTGGTAAATGATCGTGCCAGCATCCTCCAAAGTCAATGATGCATGCTCTAAGCATATCCTCAACAACCTGGTTAGTTCTCTCGGTCTGACCATCCGTTTGTGGGTGGAAAGCAGTACTAAAGTTGAGCCTTGTTCCTAACGAATGTTGTAATCCCTTCCAAAAATGAGAAGTAAAACGGGGATCTCTGTCAGACACGATTGAGACAGGAATTCCATGTATCCTGACTATTTCCTTGATGTACAGTGCAGCTAGCACATCAATTGACCATCGGCTTTTTATTGGCAAGAAATGCGCCGATTTAGTTAATCGGTCAATGATAACCCAGATTCCATCATGTCCTCCTTTAGATTTAGACAAACCCATGATGAAGTCCATACCAATATCCTCCCACTTCCACTTAGGAATATCTAGAGGGTGTAGTTTTCCAGCAGGCTTTTGGTGTTCCGCCTTGACCTGTTGGCATGTAAGACAGCGTGATACATAGTCCGCTATTTCTCTTTTCATATTGGGCCACCAAAAGTTCCTCTTTACATCTTGGTACATTTTAGTTGATCCAGGATGAATAGTGTACCTTGATCGGTGAGCTTCATCTAAGATCTTCTTCTTTAATTCCGGACAATCAGGTATACAAGTTCTACCTTTGAATAATAATCTTCCATCAGAAGTTAGTTGAAAATCAGATTGTCCTTCTAATCTGCCCTTGATTTCCACTAATATAGGATCATCACCCTGAAGTGCTTGTATCTCAGATAATAAATCTGACTGTATGCTTACATGAGATAATGTAACAAATTTGGATTCCGTGTCCAAGCTTATATTGAGCTCGGAGAATTGTTCAAGTAACCTCCATTCTTGTATCATACAATTGGCTATCATTGCTCTCGGCTTTCGACTAAGGGCATCAGCAACATAATTACCCTTTCCGGGATGGTATTGTATATTGAAGTCGAAGTCCTTGAGATATTCTAGCCAGCGTCTTTGTCTCATGTTTAGCTCCTTTTGTGAGAATAGATATTTGAGACTCTTGTGATCGGAGTAGACAGTGAACTGTACTCCATAGAGATAGTGTCTCCATATCTTTAGGGCAAATACTACCGCGGCCAGTTCTAAGTCATGGACGGGATAATTCTCCTCATGCTTCTTCAGTTGACGTGAAGAGTATGCTACGACCTTTCCTTGTTGCATTAGGACACATCCGAGGCCAATGCCAGAAGCATCAGTGTAGACCTCGAATTTCTCTCCTTCTATTGGTAGAGCTAACACCGGAGCTGTAGTGAGATGATCCTTAAGAGTTTGGAAACTTCTTTCACATTCCTCACTCCATTCATATCGGATCTCCTTACGAGTTAACCTTGTAAGGGGCACGGCGATCTTAGAGAAATCTTTGATGAATCGCCGATAATAGCCTGCAAGACCTAAGAAACTTCTGATCTCGCTTGCATTAGTGGGTCTTTCCCAGTTTCTTACAGCTTCAACCTTTGACGGATCTACAGATAAACCGTCCTTGGATATGACATGTCCGAGAAAAGCCACTTCTTCAAGCCAGAACTCGCATTTGCTGAGTTTAGCATATAATTGATTTGTCCTCAAGACTTGCAATGCAATCCTCAAATGCTCTTCATGTTCTTCCTTAGTCTTAGAATATATCAATATATCATCAATGAAGACTACTATGAATTGATCCAAGTAAGGCCTGAATATGCTATTCATTAACTGCATAAAGGCAGCAGGGGCATTTGTTAGTCCAAAAGGCATAACAACAAATTCGTAATGGCCATACCTGCTTCTGAATGCGGTCTTGTGAATGTCATCATCCTTGATTTTTAACTGATGATATCCCGACCTGAGATCAATCTTGGAAAAATATTTGGATCCTAAAATCTGATCAAATAATTCATCGATTCTCGGCAGTGGATACTTGTTCTTGATAGTAAAATGATTCAACTGTCGATAGTCGATACACAATCTCATGGATCCATCCTTCTTCTTTACAAATAAGACTGGTGCTCCCCACGGGGAAGTACTTGGTCTAATAAACCCTTTTTGGATTAGTTCCATCAACTGCTCCTTCAACTCCTTGAGTTCAGCAGGGGACATTCTATATGGTGCCTTTGAAACAGGACCAGCACCAGGGACTAAGTCAATGGTGAAGGCCACTTCTCTTTGAGGGGGTAATCCCGGCAAATCTTCTGGAAATACGTTTGGGAATTCTCGCACTACCTGAACGTCTTCTATCTTGGTTTTCTTAGCTTCTTTAACAGTGACAAAAGCAAGGAAGGATACACATCCCTTCCTGACGAGCTTGCTTGCTCGAAGAGCCGAAATAAGAGGGGATTTGCTTCGACTCTTAGGACTAGTATAAGTCAGTTCTGGAAATTCTTTGAAAACGATCTTGCTATTACGGCAATCAACCGTTGCCTGGTACTTAGATAACCAATCTGCTCCTAGTATAACATCATATTCTTTTAGATCTAAACAGATAAGATCAAGAGGAAAATTCTTTCCTCGAACCAATACCTCACAGTTTTGGTAATGATGCGTGATATCCGTCTCGTTTCCGAGAGGAGTAGACAACACTATTTTCATCCATTCCGATTCTAGAGGTAACGGGTCAGCAAACTTCTTAGAAACAATAGAATGCGATGCACTCGTATCAAATAAGACATGTGCATATTTGGAACAAATTTTCAATGTACCTTCCACTAATCCGCCTTCTTCTTCAGGTTCGGTCTCCTGTATTGCATGAAGACGAGCATTCTTTGTCACCGGGTGTTTACCATCGCCGGCTTGGTCGTTCATTAATGGACACTCGGGAATCCGATGCTCACGGCTTCCACAACGGAGACAAGCTCCTAATTTCCTCCAGCATTCTTCCGTCTTGTGACCAGCCTTGTCACAATACTTGCAGACTGTATTCGAAGGGGTAGTGGTGATAGAGAAAGGCTTGGTCTTCTTGAATTTCTGATCTTGAGAGGAAGAACCTCCATTATTGGGCCTCTTCTTAAAGTTGGGTTTGAAAGAACCCGAACCCGTGACTTGTTCCTTCTTGTCTTTTCCACGGATCCTATCAGATAGTTCCGTGGCATCTTCAAGTAATTGAGCTCGGCGCACTATTTCAGAATAAATTTGGATGTCCATAGGCGCCAATTGAGTAATATAGTGGGGCCTAAGCCCATTAAGAAATCTACGGGCTTTCATCTTCTCCGTGCTAATAAGATGCTTAGCATATCTAGATAACCTGGAGAACTGAGCTTCATAATCTGCTAATGATAAGGATCGTTGCTTTAATGCAGCGAATTCTGCAGCCTTCTTTTCTTGGACTCGGTCCGAGAAATATTTAGCATTGAAGTATTCCACGAATTCTTCCCATGTTACTTGAGTAGGATCGATGGTTGCTTCAATAGACTCCCACCAGCATCTAGCATCTTTCTCTAACTGGAATGTAGCTAATAGCACTTTGTCCTGGTCCGTGCATTGCATGACACGGAATATGCGTTCGGTTTCCCGAACCCAATGCTCGGCATCGTCCGGATCGGTCGATCCCATAAACTTCGGGGGATTCATATTCTTAAAGGCTTGGTGTAAGCTTCCAGCTCGTGGAGCACCACCTTGTGCTACCTGTTGTAGCACTTGGGTCATCCCTTGAAGGGTACGCTGCATGTTGCGCCATTGAGCACGTTCGGCAGCCATTATCCTACAATTACAATAACTATATTAGTACGTGATCGTATTTAAAGACTCGTATACTATGTTAAATCTAACCCTTGGTTCTACCCAATCTCACTGGTTTAAAGGTTCAACTTATCCTTGGACTTGGGTTTTTCCTAGGAATTGAATACCTTAGGCTCTGATACCACAAAGACTGTCACGCCCCGAGCGCGGAAGATACCCGGAGATGCGCGACGTGTCTATATCAATCATATCAATCAGAGTGGTCGTGTATTCGACGCAAAGACAGAGATGCGCAAAATAGCAAGATAACCCAATCCTTTATTTCATAATGGATAGACTATTACAAATCCAATACTCTGTTTAATAAAAAGGAAAAGAATACATATTTGACTCAAGAAACTATAGGAAAGACTAGACAACACTTGAGCAGCTCTATCACTTTCACTCTTGAACATTCCCATCCGATTGACTTCCATCGTCGTCGGACTTACCTGAAAAGTACAAAGGGACAAACGGAATGAGCGAACGCTCAGTAGGAAATTATATCTCAAGTACTAGCAAGGGGTTTAAGTAATTACATCTTTCATGAATGCAATAAAGCTATGCATGCTCGCATAAAACGACAAGATAGAGAGAATGTAATATCAAGAAATAAGATGAACTTAATCATGAACTTCCAACAAGATGACAAGTGTATTCAAGATATTCAAGCAAGTACGTTTAACAAGTCATGTCAAGAACTTTGGCTATCATGTATCAAGCAAGTAAATTACCCTTTTTTGGGCCACGCATTTCATGTAAAGTCAAGTACGATTCAAGTACAAGATGTGTGTGGAATGTCCAATCAAGCAAGTCAAGTACTCGGTATAATGCCAGATACCTTATCATTTTAACTCCCATGGGCACAAGTACTTTCTGGTGCTCCTCCCAGGACCAGATCGGGCCCTATATGCACAGGCATTTATCATGTATTTTTGACATCCACTCTTGTTTATATAGCCAATATAGAGTTTCAATATTCAAGCTTGTAGACATGTATGACAACTTTGACAGAATAGAGTCCAAAAATATGACAAAGGACATAGATTGGCGATAATAACGGTAAAATCACGATATCAATAAAACTAGGTAGAATATGGTTCCCTTAACTTAGGTCCCATGACAAATCAATATGGACATTCTTTATATAGAATTGAGGTCCACATAAACATTAGATCAAGCAAGATACCCTCATTCTTATCATAGAATTGAGGTTTACAAGAACGACATGATATGGCATGATATCATCATCCCATTAAGAATTTCTTATGATATACTCTTTGTATAATCATAAGGGCCGGTATACCATGTTTCTTTAGATTGACATGGCAAGGATCGTGTAATGGGTTTTTAGGGTACAACCAGCTCAGTCGGCCTTGAGGGAATCCAAGGCTACGAGGAGTCTTACGGAGGTCTCTATGACTAACTCGCTAGTCCAAAGGAACGGAATGTCCAATGGAGAGCTTGTATGTCAATGAGAGTTGAGTGTGATCGATGAAACAACGTGAAACGTGGGACTATACTCACGGAGTGGAGAATAGTGCCGATATATATATTATATAACATATGAAATCATCGGTTAACAAAAGCAGGGAAAAATCAGTTTTACAGTAAAATAACGACTTAGGTCAAGTCGTTTCTCAAGTAATTAACGCCTAACAGAAGGGCGTTTACATATTTCTATTTTACAGAATTTTCAATAATTTTATTAATTCATGAAAAACACGCCCTAGTCAGGGGCGTTAGTCAGGTGAGTAACGCCTAACATAAGGGCGTTTACATATGTTCCGTTTTGCAGAATTTCATTATTTCAATAATTTATATAAAACGCGCCCTGGACAGGGACGTTTCTTCAGAGTTGACGACTATATAAGCAGGCGTCTCATTATTTAAATATTTGACAGAATAGAAATAATTTTCAGGATTTATTTAAAACACGCTCTGGAAAGGGGCGTTACTGTTTAATTTTATTTTATAGGATATACATAGTTCAGGAATTTACAGAAAACGCGCCCTAGAAAGGGGCGTTTCTTTTCAATTTACGCCCTGTGATGGGGCGTTAACAGGTGTAAAACGACGTTGTCAAGGTCGTGAATTCAAGGAATTTACAATATTTCAACAAATAAATTTCCAAGACAGGAGACATGATCATGACAAGAAAATTAGCAGGAATTTACAGGTAGAGTGATGCAAGATATTAGAATCGATATTTCATATTTATTAAATTTTAAACAGGATCAATTATTGATTACATGCGATTGTTCATGAAATTAACGCCTGTATACAAGGCGTATACTTTTAATTAACGACCACTGTGATGGTCGTTTCTTTTAAAGTAGCGCCCTATTCAAGGGCGTTTCTTGAAAAATTTACAGAAAACGTATTAAAACTACATGCAAACTGTATAAATATATCATGCATGGTGCTTCTTATATTTATTTTTAGTTTGGGCTACGAGACTTGAGAAAATCCTACCTTATGATCTGGATGAAGGAGATGAAAGGGCTTTGAAGCTTCAACTGCAACTTAATAGAAGAAGAACAATCGTTCTTCCGTCAACCTGGAGAGGAAACGAAGGAAGATTAATAATCTTCACAGACATATCGGAAGCTAGGACAAATAACGAGGAATCATAACCTCGTTCTTTACGCAAGCACCTGATCCTTAACCTGCATTAAAGGAGAGGAAGAATAATCAATATTCTTCATGCGACTGTAAACAGACGGGCAAAAGAAAACAAGAAGAACGTATGTTCTTCACTTACCGTGTAGCAGTAGATCGATCAAATGGTTTAGGGTTGGATGGATCGGGTATATTTATAGGATTTTAGAGTCCTAACAAAGGTAGTGTTTGATTGAGGGTAATATATCCCTAATAGAGTCCTTACTCTAATAGACACTTACTAGATTAGGTTAATCTTTCCCTGGATAAGCTCTGGGTTCGAACGGGTCATGAACTGAATTAACGCCTTAGGTCAGGGCGTCGATTCTTTAATTAACGACCTAGTTCAGGTCGTTTCTTAAGAAACGCCATGTATAAGGGCGTTCCTTGTTTTTAAAACACGCCTAATATATGGGCGTTTCTTTCACTTACCTATTTGGTCGCGTGAGAGTTGACGACCACATTCGTGGGCGTCCTTTCTTTAGTCACGCCGTATGTAGAGGCGTTTCTTTTTAAATTAACGCCTTACTCAGAGGCGTTATCTTTAATTTGTTTTATTTTGTCTGTATTACTTCTGTAATATGTATGTTTTTAATTTTATTTCAATATTCATTTATCAGGGTTGCTACAGGTTCAAACAGGGATGTTATCTGGGTAAGTTTGGATTAATGAAAGGGATCCATACGTGGATATCTATGGTTTTAGTCCTAATCGAACTCCTAGAACCCATAAGGAATCCTTCTCCTATAAATACCAACCCTTCCATCGAACCCATATTGACACTATTCACCAAAGACGCCCTACTGCTGCTGCTATTTTCCTACTGCTTCGGAAGAACATCGCGGTTCTTCATCGTCTTCTTCCTCTTCCTCCTACGGGTTATCCGCAACAAGAAGGGACGCAGGAAGCATCTTGTTCTCTGTTTCTTCCTCCCTGCTAGCCGTTGCTACTGTTGCTGTTATTCTTCTTGCAGAAACAAAGCATCAGATTTTTTCACCACCGTTCTTCACGTTCTAGTCACCAAATCATTACCCAAGGTAGGTTTTCTCATGTTCTATGCAAAACAATGTTAATAACAAGTCTCTGCATGCATGTAGGATGATAGTGATCAATAGGAAGATTCACCGATTTCAGATTTATGGTTTTCTGCAAATTACAGTAAATAGCGACCCAAGATAGGGCGCTATTTTATTCAATGACCGTGTAAACAATCGTCAATTCGTTAGATGATTAATAATTACACAATGTTCAAAATTTAATAACTTTGAATCGTGCTATCTAATCTAATGCATGATGATACTACTAGAATCCTGCTATTTTTCTTTACATCACCATGTGATTATTTCTATAAAATTCCTTTTATTTAAAAAGTGCTACTGTTCATGACTAAATTACATAAAGATTGAAAAGATGACTTTCACCCCGCCATTAAATTGAAATATGACGCCCCTGACCTAGGCGCTATTTACTGAAATGGTGACTTAGCCCAGGGCGCCATTTATTTAATATTTGAAAGTTGAGAATTTTACCGATCTTAATATATTTTAGAACTTGGAAACAACGACTGAATGAAAAATCGTTATATATTGAAATAGCGACCCTGCCCAGGGCGCTAATTCATAAATTAAAGACTTGATCTAAGGCGCCATTTACCTGAGTTTCTAATTTTCATGGTTTTCTGTAACCCTTGATAGTGGGTTATGTATCTAGGCACTATATTCCGTTCCGTTAATATAGTCTCATGTTTCACGTTATTTTATCGATTACCCCCTAATTCTCGGTGATAGATGAACCCTCCGCTGGATATTCCGTTCCTTCGTATTGGTGAATTTATCATAGAGGCCTCCGTAAGTCTCCTCGATACCTTGGATTCCCTCAAGGCCGATTGAGCAGGTTGTACCATAAAAACCCTTAACACTTTTATTACCATGCCCCTCTAGGAACATGGTATACCGGTCCTCATGGTATGCTAAATAGCCACCATGAGATTAATTCTTGAGCTAATAGAATGGGAAACCATGCCATTGCTAATCACCTTGGATTGTGTGCCTCCACGTAGACACCAATTCTTTACCTTATCATGTACAAAGAACGAGCGCTCATGTGGTTATGAACGGTTATTCAAGTACTCATGGCACCCATTCGGGAGCCAATTCCACCTAGTTTTCTGATATATTCTGCAAGATCTACCTTAAATTCCTACAAGTTTCATTCCTTTGGAAGTCTACATTGGCTATAACTATTGTGGATGTCGAAAATACATTATACAATGCCTGCGCATATAAGGGCCCGATCTGGTCCTGTGAGGAGCTCTCGAAAGTACTAGTGCCCATGGGAGTTGTAATGATCGCGGTGTGGCATTACACCGAAGTACTCGTCATTCTAGAGACATTCCACTTACTCTCTCTCTCGTGACTTTACCTGATATTACTTGCGTGCGTGACTCGTCGTGGTACTTGCTAGAACTCTAAATAGCCAATCTCTCATGCTTGATACTATCTTTAACTCTTGCTTTTCTCGTTTTACTAGAAATTTCATATCTCGGTTTAATCGATATACTTGCATTCTGCTTTTACGATCATTCATGTATATTAGCCTTACATTCATGTAACATGTAATTACTTAACGCTAGCTTGTTCTTGAGATATAATTCCTACTGAGATTTCGCTCACCCAGTTTACTCTAACATTTTTCAGGTATTCAGGTGGCTAGCGAGACCGAGACTCACATGGGAGGGACAAGTGTGCCAGCGAGCTTCGAAAACTAGTGGACTCGTGTCTTTTTTCTTTCTTGAGTCTAGATAGTATTTCCTATTAATTGTCTAGCCAAGTTAGCTAGCGTGTCTTTGGTCGTTTCTTTCCATTATGATGTAGTCGAGTCTGCCAGTTTTGAAATTTGAAATTGTAAGAGACTTATATTTGAAATAAGATTTTTATTGTTGCTCCAAATTATTTGGTCTCATGCCATTGCTCTTGATCGTTCAAGACTGTTTAACTGCCACATTCCGAGCAAACGACACGTTCCGCTGCTATCGGTTCGGGGCGTGACAGAGGTGGTATCAGAGCTTCGGCTTTCACATCCTCAAATTATTAGGTTCCAATGATAGGTCAAGTATCCTTGTCAATTATTTTAGAGCTTCGGCTTTCACATCCTCAAATTATTAGGTTCCAATGATAGGTCAAGTATCCTTGTCAGTTATATCAGAGATTCGGCTTTCAATTCCTTAGGGCATCAAGTTCAAGAGATAGGTTAAGTATCATTGTCGATCATCCTACAGGAATTCCGTGAGACATGGGTAGAGCTTGGGGTTAAAGTTATAAAAGAATGATAAAATATTTACATTTCATTAACAATAATTATTGACTTAATAAATTATCTCCCCACCTATCCTTGCAGGAACCTAGATAAATTAGAAGCATCTAAGCCAAGCTTTGTTCCCAAGATGGTACTAGTAGATGTCCAAGCTTATGCGGACCTTGTTAGAAGAGTCCAGGAGCTAGAGAAGGCGGTGGAAGAGAGAGAGAAAGTTGAAGGGAAGGATCAAAGCAATAATTCTGGGAAGTTCACCGTTACCAAGAAAAGGGTAAACGAGGGTGATATTTCGCAAAAGTGTAAGAAATGCCAAAAATGTAAGAAGTGTAATAAGAAGGGAACTTCGACAGATCACTCGCAAGGTAAGTGTAAATCTTGTGGAAGATATGGTCACCAATCGGAAAAGTGTTGGTGGAGTTCGGGAGCATGTCTGCGTTGCGGGAGCTTAGATCATAAGATAGCGGAATGCCCTATTCTAACTAAGAAGCTTTCAAGAGAAACTCAAGCTATGGCCAAACATGCCAAGAGAGAAGTTGTGGAAGGTACCCCTCACCCGTAATCCTAAACTTGCTCTTTTCCATACTTAAGATTTCTTCTTTACCTGTATAAGCTCATAATAAGTTATAGCTAGTTCTTTGTTAGGAATGGAAGATGATGTGAATTTGGGGACCAAATTCTTTTAAATGGGAGAGGGTGTAACGCCCGGTAATTTTGAAATAAGAATAAATATACTTAGGAAGAAAACATATACCTAATACATATTCTTACAAATAAGTATATAATATTTAATAAATAAAATTTATTCAAATAAATAAATGTCCAAGTGATATTCTTTTAGGGATGGAAGTAAAAAGGGTTGCTCGGATCGAACCTGCCTCTGATACTCAGGGCAAGGACTAATAAAAGTTAAAGAAATTATGAGGAATAAAATCCCAATATATATACAAATTATTAATAGGTATATGAGGGTTAGTAAATAACATATAGGTATATATATATATATATCAAGATATATGAAACCCACACACATTGTAACGGCTTTTAGAATACGTATATGACAAATAACAAGTTTTGGGAAAAATGGATAACAACATATTGACACAAATAAGGGCCCTTAAGTATCAACCCACTCATCCATATATCTGTGCATATATATATAATGTAATATAAATAAATATAATACAACATAAATAATCAAGGCCAGACTCGGTACACAACCCCATGACATCCTAAGAAGTCTCACAAAAAGAACTCATGAACCCTACCATTATATTATAACAAATTTAAGAATAACATGTTATTTTTATGTAAGAATTTAATGCACAACATAATTTTATTTGAATTAAGAATCAATAAATCTCGAAGAAAACATCAATTTATATTTTATTAGTAATTTAGAAAATTTAATATCTCACATTGTATTATATTATGTTTGATTAAAAGGGAAAATGGTATAAAGATAAGCTTTAAATACATTAAAGATAAGTAAAAGATAAAAGAATGGACATTTATGCAATATCGGTCCTTTCAAGGGCATTGAGAAAAGGCCAAAAACTCAATTGACGCCTCTTGGTACAGGCGTATCCAACGTGAAAGACGACTTAATGCAAGTCGTTATTTACAAATTACTAAAAGTCAAATAAAGTATATAGTTAAAGGTATTATAAAATAATAGGGATATTTATACAATATCGGTCCTTTGAAGGTTAAGGAGAAATGGCAATACTCAAATGACGCCAACGTGTGCCGGCGTCATTTACATAGGAAACGACTTAAACTAAGTCGTTATTTTATTCTAAAATGAATAGTGCTAGTTTTTGAATTAAAGAATTTTAGAAAATTAATTATACGAAAAAATAGAGAAAAATAGAAAATGCATACTCATAAAATTTCCCAATAAGATCACATCAAGAAAAAAAATAAAAATATAGAAAGACCGTTACACATTAAATTAACAAATATGGAAAGGTGAATGACGTCTCCGAGCAAGTCGTCAATTAAGGAATTGACGACTGTGTATACAAGCGTCATTTATTGAAATAACGTCCCAACTTGAGGCGTCATTTCCAAAAGGGACAGTCGCTGTTTGGTTCGAACATGGATGTTATCTGGGTAAGTTTGGATTAAGGAAAGGGATCCATACGTGGATATCTATGGTTTTAGTCCTGATCGAACTCCTAGAACCCATAAGGAGTCCTTCTCCTATAAATACCAACCCTTCCATCGAACCCATATTGACACTATTCGCCAAAGACGCCCTACTGCTGCTTCTATTTTCCTACTGCTTTGGAAGAACATCGCGGTTCTTCATCGTCTTCTTCCTCTTCCTCCTACGGGTTATCCGCAACAAGAAGGGACGCAGGAAGCATCTTCTTCTATGTTTCTTCCTCCCTGCTAGCCGTTACTACTGTTGCTGTTATTCTTCTTGCAGAAACAAAGCATCGGATTTTTTCACCACCGTTCTTCACGTTCTTGCCACCAAATCACTACCCAAGGTAGGTTTTCTCAAGTTCTATGCAAAACAATGTTAATAACAAGTCTCTGCATGCATGTAGGATGATAGTGATCAATAGGAAGATTCAACGATTTCAGATTTAAGGTTTTCTTCAAATTACAGTAAATAGCGAACCAAGATAGGGCGCTATTTGATTCAACGACCGTGCAAACAATCGTCAATTCGTTAGATGATTAATAATTACACAATGTTCAAAATTTAATAACTTTGAATCTTGCTATCTAATCTAATGCATGATGATACTACTAGAATCCTGCTATTTTTCTCTACATGACCATGTGATTATTTCTATAAAATTCCTTTTATTTAAAAAGTGATACTGTTCATGACTAAATTACATAAAGATTGAAATGACGACTTACACCCCGCCATTAAATTGAAATATGACGCCCCTGACCTAGGCGCTATTTACTGAAATGGTGACTTAGCCCAGGACGCCATTTATTTAATATTTGAAAGTTGAGAATTTTACCGATCTTAATATATTTTAGAACTTGGAAACAACGACTGAATGAACAGTCGTTATATATTGAAATAGCGACCCTGCCCAGGGCGCTAATTCATAAATTGAAGACTTGATCTAAGGCGCCATTTACCTGAGTTTCTGATTTTCGTGGTTTTCTATAACCCTTGATAATGTGTTATGTATCTAGGCACTATATTCCGTTCCGTGAATATAGTCCCATGTTTCACGTTGTTTTATCGAGTACCCCCTTATTCTCGGTGATAGATGAACCCTCCGCTGGACATTCCATTCCTTCGGATTGGTGAATTTATCATAGAGAGCTCCGTAAGTCTCCTCGATGCCTTGGATTCCCTCAAGGCCGATTGAGCAGGTTGTACCATAAAAACCCTTAACACTTTTATTACCATTCCCCTCTAGGAACATGGTATACCGGTCCTCATGGTATGCTAAATAGCCACCATGAGATTAATTCTTGAGCTAATGGAATGGGAAACCATGCCATTGCTAATCACCTTGGATTACGTGCCTCCACGTAGACACCAATTCTTTACCTTTTCACGTACAAAGAACGAGCGCTCATGTGGTTATGAACGCTTATTCGAGTACTCATGGCACCCATTCGGGAGCCAATTCCACCTAGTTTTCCGATATATTCTGCAAGATCTACCTTAAATTCCTACAAGTTTCATTCCTTTGGAAATCTACATTGGCTATAACTATCGTGGATGTCGAAAATACATTATACAATGCCTGCGCATATAAGGGCCCGAGCTGGTCCTGGGAGGAGCACCCGAAAGTACTAGTGCCCATGGGAGTTGTAATGATCGCGGTGTGACATTGCACCGAAGTACTCGTCATTCTAGAGACATTCCACTTACTCTCTCTCTCGTGACTTTACCAGATATTACTTACATGCGTGACTCGTCGTGGTACTTGCTAGAACTCTAAATAGCCAATCTCTCATACTTGATACTATCTTTAACTCTTGCTTTTCTCGTTTTACTAGAAATTTCATATCTCGGTTTAATCGATATACTTGCATTCTACTTTTACGATCATTCATGTATATTAGCCTTGCATTCATGTAACATGCAATTACTTAAAGCTAGCTTGTTCTTGAGATATAATTCTTACTGAGCTTTCGCTCACCTAGTTTACTCTATTATTTTTCAGGTATTCAGGTGGCCAGCGAGATCGAGACTCACATGGGAGGGACAAGTGTGCCAGCGAGGTTCGAAAACTAGTGGACCCGTGTCTTTTATCTTTCTTGAGTCTAGATAGTATTTCTTATTAATTGTCTAGCCACGTTCGCTATCGTGTCTTTGGTCGTTTCTTTCCATTATGATGTAGTCGAGTCTGCCAGTTTTGAAATTTGAAATTGTAAGAGACTTATATTTGAAATAAAATTTTTATTGTTGCTCCAAATTATTTGATCTCATGCCATTGCTCTTGATCGTTCATGACTGTTTAACTGCCACGTTCCGAGCAAACGACACGTTCCGCTGCTATCGGTTCGGGTCGTGACACTAGTGGTTCCCTCCGGTTTGGAGGAAGGAGGAATTGGTCCTCCGGTTTGCAAGTTACTGGGTGTCGCTTATGCTTTCCCTCTGGTTTTGGAGGAAGAGAGACTTGGGTCTCTGGTTGCTAGTGACTGGGTGTCACTAGTGTTTCCTTCCGGGTTGGAAGAAGAGAGGAGTGAGTTCCTCTAGTTCAAGCTATTAGGCAGCGTTTGTAGGCAAGCTGTGACGCCCAGTGGTTTCAAGCTGTTTGGCAGCAGTAAGCCACACTCTGGTTGGAGTGTGGGGTGGATGTAGGTCTGGAGGACCGAACCACCTAAAACTCCATGTGCATCGTGATCTGATTACCTCTCTAAGTTTGCTAGATGCATGTTTAGGATCGCGATCTAATTGCTTTTCACTCATGGTAGATGAATGCTTGGGATCGGTTCAATTGCATAGAATTACTGTGTTTGCTGGGCATGCTGGTTAAGTGTTCTATCATGTGTCTCATTAGAACATCTGTTTAGATCAAGCTGTTTTACTGCGTTCCAATCTTCCACAGTTTTATTCATGCTAAGAGCCGAAGTAAGATCACTGGTTGTGAATGTTAAGTGTTCGAAAGAGATTCACATTAGGTTGACTGATTAAGTGTCTGAGTGTGAATCTTACTAGAACACCTGCATTACTGAACCATAGTTTTTATTTTCGCAAGATTTTATGGGTTCAGTGATAATTGGGATCTAAGATTCAAATTGGGCAAATATTTTTCAAAGGAGATTCATTCACCCCCCTCTGAATCCGAACCTTGCACCCTAACACCCACTTGTGCCTGCAATATTATCGGGCTCATACATCTAGAAATCCTCACCATGACACGTCCAATTCGTATAACCATCCACGAACCCTTTGTTGTACAAATGATGTTGCACATCCCATGGTGAACGCCACCTCAAGTTTCTACAACTTGAACAAGGGCATCGAATGTGACCGTCGCTGTCTATTGCTGCATTTGGATTCCCCAATGCAAATTGAATGAAACTCTCAACTCCATGCTTAAAGTCATCCGACACCACCTGGTCAATTATTCTACGATACATCCATGAACGATTTGTCAACATTTTGCCTGCACCCAAGTAATATTAATACACAAATAACTTTGAAATCATTACTCCTCAAAATAAACCCGACCCTTTCTCACATCATTCGTCGTAGAACATTTGCAGTTGGAAGATGACAATTATTTATATTAACACTTTTTAACACATCCATGAAGGTTTGATCGCACAATCAATTACTATATGTGTTGCACAATTTGCTGAAAATTTCGGTAGCATTTTCCCACACTTCTCCAATATACCAAAATATTTATTGATTTTGATCGAAGTTTTCTTAAACACTTACAAGTGAGTGGTTAAGAAAACACTCAAAATCAATAAAGGTATATCAGAGAAGAGTGAGGAGACGCAACCGAAATTCTCAACAAACCATACAAACATATATAGTAAATGACTACCTAAGTGCGATCAAACATTCACTGACTGTCTAAACGGGATAATTCAAGACTTTGAGGTAGATATATACATTCTCGTAAACAAATGAGAACATACATATCAATCCCAAAGTCTTGCACGGGAAGGTTCATTGACACGGGTTTAACATGCTCTCCTGAGGTGCGTGTAATGTTAGGTCACACCCACGCACCTCAGCTCACAGGGAATACCCCATGTATTTAGATAACATAAAATTAAATAACATCTCACTTATCATTATGCATACACCGCATTAAATAACATCCAATTTACAAAAATATTCAAATGAAGAACATGAAAGCTAAACAATCAACATTTTTGAGTCAGATCAACATCAAATTTATGTTAAATTCAGATTTAAAAATACAGTTATATGCAATTAAAATCCACAATGTTTGAAATCACAAGTATAAATTTTGGGGTATTTAGCTTTTACTATAAGTCGACTGTTACAAATGGAACTCTATATTATAGAAATAACAGTCAAAGTGCGCCATTGTTTACCAACGCCCTTAAAGATAGAACAAGGCATTATCAGTCAATCTCTTGATTTACACAATTTTTACGTGCGGCTGCTAGGAAAAGAGGCTATGTTCATAACCTCTTGAATCAGTCAATCTCATGATTTACGTAATTTTTTATAATTTTCTGTCTAGATATATACAAGTCCCAAAGGTACAATTAAACAAAAAGAAAAGTACAAAGTCTTGGGGCATACCCCGACTGGCAGAAGCTAGATAAAAATTAAAGCTGTAACTTCTATACAAGAGCACCTCTGCCAGGGCCAAAATGTAGCCACCCGCCTCAGCCATGCCATGGTCGCCTCACGGCTGGCTGCTGCACAGACTCCTCCGAGGCCTGCCTTAACATGCTATCCTATCGCTAATGCCTACGCCCTACACCACGCCGAGCCGCCTGCCGATGCCTCCTCATGTTTCGTCGGCAAGGGCCACGGACAGGGGAAGAGGATGTGACTGGCTCCTCCTGAACCATATGAGGGAGACCCTGTTAGAATTACAATGCCCGACCATGCTCCTGGGCGCGCAGCAGCTCTACCTCCAAAATCACCACCGTCTGGAATGCTACCTCCACGTCGGTGACCTCGGACGCCATGAGGGTCCGACGAATCTCTAGCATCAGTCCAGCAATCAACTGTTGAGTCAAAAATCACGGATCCGCCATGGCCGGCGGTGCATAATAGTTCAAATCCCTGAACCTTGCCCAATACAGGGCAACTGGCAGCGCTCCTGAGTCAATGCCAGAAATTGGGTGGACAAATTGAAAATATTCGCTGCTCTCGGTGCACCGGGGACCGCATCTACGAGAGGGGGCGGTGCTCCACACTGCACATCCAGGGCCCCTGCGGCCAGCTCTATCTGGCACCGCGCCTCCCCCCTTTCCGTCATCGTAGATCCTAGTAGCCAATGAACACAACACGAAAATATAACTGAAGTTTAAAAAATGATAAACATGTCTATCACCCAATGAACCGAAGAAAATATGAATTCCATTCAACTTCGCCAGACTTTGTAAACATTGGCTGTGTGTACTGATATGTTCAACCCAAGCATATCTTTCTACTTCACGCGCCTAGTTACTCAATGACTATTTGAAACTTTGGAACATTCAAATATTTTCCAGCTTAGTTTTCAATATTTGGATGGGAAATATTTTAAAATAGTGATTGCAGAAAACATTTGGCTAAAAAAAATAATTATGTCTTTCCTTTTTTTGGTTGGGAGGGGAGCTTGGACTGCAGGGATAGGTGGGGAGCTTGAACAATGGACAACAAGACACCATAGTGATATGGAGCTACATATATAGCCATTAGCCAACAAAAGAGAGAGATGACATAAGGGACCAGATGAGCAGTGGCAAAATTTCTTCAGAAGCCTGCAATTGGCCTAAGGTAAGAACATTCATACTAAGGTGTTGGCTATTCTTCCAGCTGAACCGCCCCACAGACCTCCCCCTCCCCCCCACCCTCCCTGAACACCCTCTCCCACCGACATCCCCCTGAGTTGGAGGACTTGAACAAACCAACTGAGCTCGGTTAAGACAGATGACTTATTTTTCCCTTACCATGCTTGATTAACAAACTGACCCAAAGTTAAAAGGGCACTATCTCCTTCTTCCCTCTTTTCTATCCCTACATACATGGCTATATATGTCCTTATTTCCTCTCACTTCGATGTTCTCTTCCTCCTCTCCCTACATACACGGCTATATATCCTTTAATTTTTTTTGAAAAGGTTTGATTATCATTTAAGCTCATAGAAACATATATATGTAAAAAAAAGGGAATACAAGATTCATGCTTCAAGTACAATCCCCACCGATGTCCTCCCCTCCCCCTCCCCCCCACCGGAACCCCATCACCCTCCTGGAGCCCCTCCCTAAACCCCCCCATAGAGCTCCCCCTAGCCCTGTCAATGGATTCGCCGGATCAGAATATCCAATCTGAATTCAAAAAAACAATCGGATTCAAGGCAGTTTCTATGATTCGAAATGAGGGATCTGTACAAATCTGCGAAGACACTTTCCCGATCCGAAATCCTTGATCTTACTCACTTTTTGTGTTGCTGTCAAGTTGGCATTAAGTATTCATTCTATGCAGGTTCCGTCTGATGGCCCTCCTATGCTACAAGATATCCATGGATAGCTTTAATGAAAAAAAGCAATGCTGATGGCCATATCCATGGACAACTTTAATGAAAGTAATTTAAATGGAATAAGAAGCATGTAGCCTTAATGTCTATTTTATTATGCTGATGGCCATATCCATGGACATCAATGATTGAAATTTCACCATCTCTGGTCCATTTCCATATTGGATATTAGTTTATTTTCGATTTGAATCAAGTTCGGATCTCATGTTATCGGATCCAGACTCGAAACATGAAGAATCCGATCCGGATCCGATTCATTGACACCCCTAGCTCCCCCTCCCATAGAGCTCCCCCCCTCCTCCCCACCTCCTGCTCCCACTGAACCACCAAATAGATTTTCTCGCTATCCTGTTCCTTTTTTTTCTTTCTTCTCTATTTTTTTTCTTTCTTTTTAGTGCCCACAACGCCCCACCCCCTCTCTAATTTAGTTAATATTAAACATAACATCCTAACAATAAATCTGAGTAAGATTACATAAATTAAAATAAAATGAAACAACATATAAACATGAAATTAAATTTTTACTTACTGTTTATTTGTAAAAAATTCTCTGATTCTTTCGTTCCCTTTCCCTCGGCCGATTATCCTATGATGAAGACAACAATATATTAAGTAAAATAAAAAAATAATTATTTTATCTACGTGTGTGAGACGGGTGTGTGCGTGTGCCTGTGAGGGGGGGGCAACGGGAGCCCTGCGGCCAACGATATAGGGAGAGGGAGAGGGGGCCTGAGGCGTGTGTGCGTGTGTATGTGTGTCTGTGAGGGGGAGGGGGGCCAGGGACAGGGGAAGAGAGGGCGGTGGAGGGGGTGGGGGAGGGCAGCCAGAGGGAGTGAAGGAGTGGGAGAGGGGAGAGGAGAGGGAGTGAGGGAGCGGGATAGGGGAGAGGGAGAGGGATTGAGTGAGGGAGGGGAACATGATCGGAAGAGGGGAGAGAGATAGGGAGAGGGAGAGCGATGAGAGGGAGCGGAGGAGGGAGATAGGGAGAGGGAGAGCGGCGAGAGGGAGAGGAGGAGGAAGATAGGGAGAGGGAGAGCACTTACCGGCGACCACGACGGTGATGATGGGAGGAGGCTGGCGGCGACGGTGAGGATGGGAGGAGGATGGTGGCTACGACGACCGTGAGAGGGAGGGAGGCTGGCGGCGACGGCGAGGACGGCGGGGCCTCCGGTGACGGCAAGGACGGAGGCTCCGGCGGCGACGATGGCAAGCAGAGGAGAAAGAGAGAGTGAGAGGGAGAGTGGGGGCCTCCAGCGACAGCGAGGATGGCATCTCCGGCGGTGACGATGGCGCGCAGAGGAGAAAGAGGGAGTGAGAAGGAGATTGGGGGGGTGGAAATGGGGGCGGGTGCAACCATGGAAGGGGTGGGAGGAAGGGTTCGATCGTGGCGGGAGGTGACGAAATTTTGCGAGGGATATACAGACGGAACTAAGTTTCATCTGTAAATTCAGACGGATTATTTTCCGTATGAATATATGTCTCTAGTTTTCGATGATCATACAGACGGAACATATTCCGTCTATACTTTCAGACGGAATATTTCCGTCTGAATATCCGTCGCCAATTGAGACGTATATTCAGACAGAGTATAGTATGTCCGAAACACAGATGGACTTTGCGACAGAAATTAATCTGTCACAAATTCCCGTCGCTAACACCGCCTTTTCTTGTAGTGCACTCTTCCCCGCAAGCAAGGTAAACTTAGGATATTAGCCTCCTATAGGCACTCTTGCCCTCAAGCAAGGTAAACTCATGATATCAACCTCCTGTAGGCACTCTTACCTACAAGCAAGAGCTTCTCCTCTCAAGGAGAAGTAAACCACTTTTGTAAGTGGATTTTACATAGAGTTTGCCTCTTAGTTAAGCATATTGTGTACAATAAATTACAAATCTTTCAAGACAGAAAAATGAGAGTGAAAGTATGGCTATCTTGAACCACAATGAAAAAGTCTTCAAAGAAAAATTTATAGAATCATGGAAGGCATTTGTAAGGAATCTCAGGATATTGTTGCCATTGGAAAATGCATCTAATTCTCCTTTGCTTCAGTATGCAATAGATGTGGTTGAGGAAGAGGTTGGCTTTGCTTTTTACCCAACACTAGGCTTCATGCTTCTATTGGCTGGGGTTCACTAGATGTCGTGCTTGGTATGCTTACCCTTTGCTTTTACATTCTACAGCTTTTTAGATAAATGATGTATTTGTAAATATGCTCAGCCAAGGCTCTCTCCGAGAGAGATTTCTTGTTCAACCACAGCAGATATTGATAGCTCTTTGTGAGGATGGTTCCATTAGATACATCCCGATGATCATTTAGACTCATCTAGGTATTTGTTTGACACATCCTTGTATTCATTAGAGAGCTTCCCATTTTTGCCTGTAGTGAGTAGCTATCTGTAGAGAGATCTTTTCAATCTTGGAATTAAAGTGCTCCTTTGAATGAAAAGATAGAGACAAATCCTTTCTAGGGTAACTTCGTTGACTTCATTCTTTATCAAAGAGAGATTTTCCTTATACCCTTGTATTTGTAGCAGATTACTTTTCTAAGAGTGCTCCTTTTTCCTAGAGCTGTCACATTGCAGACGGTGTTTGTTTATTCTATGAAAAGATAAGGTCAAGAATTGTTGCATAGAAAATTCCCTTATTTCTACTGAGGTCGATAAGCATTTGTACGTATTGTTGTGATAGAAGCTTTTTTAGTCTACTATTTCCTAAAATAGATTTAAAGATACTGACCTTGCCAGGCCTTTGGTCAGGTATATTTCACAGGAAGAGAACCAGAGTTTGCGTATATGTTTACATAATGCACAGGTAGCATTTAATGTCTGATACGGCAGAAGACAATGTGTTTGAATTTTGAATCTCAGTGTGGTAGTCGTTTAACCATTGTCTTAGTCGATTAGGAAGAGAAATTTCTTTTAAAACAACGACTAAGTTAATCTTAACATAAATATTGAACTACAACTTATCATATTTATAAGAACCCTTAGTCTTTAAGATAGCCGATGTTCCTTTCAACTAAAGAAAAATAGTCGTTTGACTAGTTTTTTATCTTTTGTTTGACATAGTCGATTTAGGAGTGAATTTTAATTTAAATGATCGAGTAAGGTGTTATTGACATAGTCATGATTTTGATTTTGCAGCTATCACAGATATTATAGGCAATAGTCTTGAGATAGCTGATAGTTCATGCGACTATGTGATAGTTTAAATGCTAGATAGTCGAGGGCAGAGTTAGTTAGGCACTGCTACAGTCAGCTATATTCAGATACACGATCATGAGATAGTCGATTGAGATAACCTATGTATTCGACTATCCGTTAAGATAGGCAATCATTTAGTTCAATTATTTTATCATTAGGATAGCCGATATCCGAGCGACTATGTTGATAGATAAGCATTTGAAGGTTGAGATAGTGGATTATCTATGCACCTATGTTCATGAGATAGGGGATGGGAGTGCCTATGTTAAGTGCTTCCTTCAGATAGGCGATGTTCTGATAGGCGATGGAAGTGCACCTGTGTGACTAAAGATAGTTGGCTATGTTAAGATAGTCGGCTATGTCAAATGACTAAGTCAATCTTTAGCTTTAAAGTTCTTCAACTATGTTACTTTTATTTCTTGCACCTACGGGACTGAAGATAGTCGGTTATATTAAGATAGGTGGCTAAGTCTAGCGACTAAGTCACCTTACCTTTTAAGTACTACTTTGACTATGTTAACTCAAGTTCTTGTGCCCATGTTAAGTTTTAGTGTGCTTATGTGAGTTTTTGTACCTATGTGAGTGCTTATGTGAACTTTATTCCGTCTGTGTTTAGTTTTAGTGCACCTATGTGAGTTTTTGTGCTTATGTGAGTTTTGTTTTGGCTGTTCTAGCACCTTTGTCAGTGCTTCTATGACAAAGTAAAATACTGCTGAATTTTTCAACGCCTATGTAGACTTAGACCGAGTTTGCAGTGCCTATGTGAATATATGAAATTTTGCACCTTTGTGAATGGTCTTTTTTTTAATAAAAGCATCTATCTGGGACAAAGAGAGAGTGCACCCCCTATCTAGAGGAAGGGAATGTGCTCACTCCACCTTTGGGCCAAAGAGATGAAGATTTTATTAAATGAGGGTATCAAACTTACAAATCACCGGGGAATCCCCTTGAAGAACAAAAGAAAGGAAAAAGCAAAGTTACACATGCCGGATGTGGATATTAGGAAGACCACTAGCATCCGTAGTGGCATACCCTCTAGCTAGGGTCGAGAGGTCCCGTTTAGATAGAAATTCAGTGTTGACACCCGTTTGGCCATCATAGTTAGCCAAGGCATCAGCGAGCTGATTGCCTTCTCGAAAGACATGCACAATAGGACAAGGGAAGGAGGCAATGATGTTCTGCAGCGCGCTCCACCATGGAAGTAGGGACCAAGGAGGTCTGCCATTATGCTTGAGCATGTTAACCAGAACAAGGGAATCGGTGAAAATAGCAGAGACAGGGATGGAGTGAAAGACCGCGAGACGAAGGCCATCGAGGAGGGCCCAACCTTCAGCAGCCATATTCGAACCATGTCCATAATAATAGAAAAACCCAAGAAGCAACTGGCCCATCGAGTTTCTAAAACAGCCACCACCCACTGAAGGGCCCGGATTACGTTTACTGGAGCCATCCACATGCAGCGAATATGCAAATGCCGGAGGGGTCCATCGGACAACAGAAGAAACCAGCCTCTTATGCCAGATAGAAAAGCCATAAGAGTGATACATCTGAAGAAGATGAGGGTGCACACCATACTATAAAATAGTGTGATGCAGAGCGTGTGACACCTCCAAATTTATCCGATCAGCCAGGCGCTGAAAACAAATCCAATGCCCCTCAAACCGACGGCTGCATCTGGAATTCCAGATTTCCCAGATGATCAGCATGACCACTAACAGAGTGGGCGATGGAGAGAGGCCCGAGTAACAGTCTCCCAAAGCCTTCTAGCAATCGTGGTACACTGAGTGCAATGGTCATCCAACAGGGGCATGAATTTAGTCCAAAGGAACTTGGCCGACTCACTGTCAATGAAGAGATGATCAGCATCTTCTGTGGCAGGGGAGGACACGCAGCAGACACAACGAGACGCCATGTAGATCCCACAATTTTGGAAGTTGAAGTCTAAAGACACCGCCTGCTTTAAAAGCTTCCAAAAGAAGAGAGATGCACGCGGGGAGAATTTTTGATTCCACAGGTTGATAAGAGGAGAGGACTCCACCTGATCCCTGATAAGTGGAGGTAGACTTGGTGTCAAATGCGCCAGTAGGGGTAAGGGTCAAAACAGGGATATCCTCCCCAGAATGAGTGATAGAATGCCGGAGTTCAGGAAGCAGTGGATGACCGGCAAGCGGCTACCACACCGGAATCAGAGTATCAGAAAGTGCCGCTTGAACAGAAATATCTTGAACCACAGGATGATCTTAAAGAGGAATCAAATCAATGAGGGGCTGATCCTTGTACCAAATATCTTTAAGGAAGTTAGTGGTGGCACCGTTCTGGACTATAGAGCGAGAACCCACAAGAAGAACAGACCGTGCACGTTCAAAATCTTGGGCTTTTATACTTGGTATGGAGTGTGGCAGTCCATAATATGATGACCTTGAAGGTATTTGTGTCTAACATAGTCAACCCAAAGAGAGGATGTAGCATCTCGAAATATTTAAAGTAAATAATAAAACAATATCTGAATTTTTTTCGTGAATTAAATAATATTTGTTCACTTAAACCGAATTTTTTATGAATAAGATAATATTATTTTCTTGACCCAAAATTGATATTTTTACAAAAATATGTAAAAATATGTATCTCGTGTAAAATGTTATCTCCAGTAACTTTCACTAAAGGAACGAACCCAAAATAAAATTGGTTTAGGCCCAATTTCGAATCTAAGTCTAAAAATCGTCATTTTATAAGAACAACTTAAACCATCTAATTATGGCCTTAATTCGTGCTCTTATGGGCTCAAATCGGATCCAATCTCTTATCCCATGTTAGAAGATCATTTTGCCCTTCGAAACCCTAACCCTAGGTACGTCGAGTGGTGGCGGCGGATTTAGATCACCCCCGATTTTCTCACCGATTTTTCCCCTTTGGACTCTATAGCTCGATTCGATCTCTAGAACCATCCTTAGGCTCTATAAATAGAGGGCTTCGACCTATGGTGACCCTCATTTGATTGTTTGGCCGGCGACGTGGTCGATCGTGGCCGGACTTGGGCGAATTTTGACATTTTAGGAGCAGTTGGATTTAGGGTTTCGGCGCTCGTTTTCCATCTTCCTTTCCCGTCGATTAAGGTAGGTGTCTCTTGGGCTAAACATTAATTAAATCATGCTAGTATGTTCATGTTAATGTCCTCTTTCCAATGATGCTATTTCACCTACTTTTCATTTACTATACCGTTCGTATTCATCGTTTTAATCAGGGGTGTGTTAAAGTTTCATCATTTTCACTTTACCTCTGTTTAAGTTAGTATCCTAGGGATGAAATTTTAATTAAAGCATGTCATGTTATTCCCATCCGAGTGCTCTTTCCAATGATACTAATTTGCCCAAATTCTGTTGAGTAGATTGATGGAAATCACCATTTTAATCAAGGTCTGTTGGGGTTCACCATCGGCGGATCTCAGTGTTAAAAACGGTCGCACCAATGACCACTTGGTGACGAAACGGTCGCGCAATAGACCGTTTGTCTTCCCCCAATTTTCAATAAAATAAAGATATATTATTTTAATTGACACGTCTGTCCTCTAAGATGCCTCCATGAATATTACTTAGTTTAATAACTATGCGATTTTATTAACGTGCCCTAGTAGTCAGACGCCTTCTCTTAGGTGCGTCCAGACTCACAGACGCGTGATAGGCATACCGGGGAGTGATCTAGAAGGGGGGATGAATATATCACCCCAAAATTAAAAATCAACTCGAAGGGACACGGCAATGAGCTAAGAGATATGACACAGAACACTTACGGCACGGCTGAAGATAATCTAAGCAAACATTAAGATCACTAGTGAAAGCAACAGGTGAGGATCAGACAAATGATAGAACAGAAGATGGGCAGTAAATGAACTATTATAGACACACCCTTTAATACAACACGATCAGAATGTAAGCAGTGATGGAGCGAAAATGAGATCAGCAGATAACCAAGTACTCGGCGGAGGAGGGACTTGGAAGTCGACTAACGCAAGAAACCATTCTTCCAAATAGTCTAGATTTACCGTTCTGATTGGGTCTTTTTCAGATACCAACATGATATCAAAACCAGCGCCCACAAAAGATCAAAACAACAATCACACAGGGAGACATAGTTTTTAGGTGGTTCGATTGCAAATCGCAATCTACGTCCACCCCTCGTTCACACTGAACGAGGATTCCACTAGCATTGACTAGAAAAGAAGCAGACTCATTCTGCGACAGAACGCTAACTTACAGCTTGCCCAGAGGGAGACAAATCCCTCAACCCAGGTCTAACACCCCGCAGAACCTAAAGCCTGGACTTGCTACCTACAAATCCAGATCCGGAGGACAATTCCTCCCTTCCTCCACACCAGAGGGAACCCCACGAGTGACCCCCTAAGTCACTCGCAACCGGAGATAATGTCTCCCTTCCTCCAATAGTAATCAGAGGGAGAACAGAAAACCCAAATCGTATGTCTAGGATCAAAATGAAAAACCAGAATGCGGAAAAACAACGCAAAATGTAGCTTTAAAGAAGCAATATCATATGCACTGGTTGGTTGCTCTCTACAGCTCCTTTCTCTTTCTCTCCACTTGTACTGGACTTCTCATACTCTCTCTTCCTCCTAGAGATGCTCTCTTTTCAGGCGAAGGCAATGGCAGCAACTACGGCAACGTTCAGCACCCTTCCTCGAAGAGCTGGGTATCCTTATATAGGAGCAAGGGCTCCGTATGGATGTGGCAGAAAAAAAAACCTACTGAAACCCCATTGGTCAACATGGGAGGGACGAGAATGTTCCTCTATCATAGTGCCTTGGATCACGTGCCCAATCATTTGCTCCCTGGGTCCATGCGCCAGCATCCCACCATTTCTGGGAACACGTGCCTGTTCTTAGTTCGACCTCATGTGCTGCTTTAAACCTGTTAGTTGGAAGAAAGACGTTTCATCAACAACCTTGTGAACATGAGTCATAAAGAGTGTACGAACATTACTTGATCAGAGTGTAAGTATGCACCGACCCTTGTATGCCAAATTTGAAAAGATGCACAGACCTTAGGTAGTATAAAACAAAGCATGCAACGATCTTCTATATGCACGATAAGAAATATGCACTGGCTATGTATGTAGACTAACAAGGTATGCACCGACCTTATATGCAGACCAGCAGAAGGTGTACCGACTTGAAATGCATACTAACAGAGTATGCACTGACCTTATATGCAGACCAGCACCAACCTGACTATTCAGTCAATAGAGACTAGCACAGACTATGTGTAGTATCCCAGAATTTATATATATAATTTTTGAAATTATAAAATAGTTTTCTGGAAATTATAAGGGCATAAATAAAATTAATGAAGGATTATTGGATTAATAAGTCATTATATTGCTCAATTAGGCTAATTAGTTAACATAGCCTATCTAATTATTATCCAAAAGGTTAATGGACTAAGCCCATTAAGTTTGGCCCATATTCTAGAAGGGTAATTGGCATATTCACGTATTTTAAGGATAAATACTAATTATATAAGATAATTATATGGATAAATGAATAAAAGAGTTTTATCAAATTGAAACTCTATATACATTACATGTAACGGTCTATCGGGCGACCGCCACAGCCCTGTAACGCACCTAGACACGACCGTTACATCCTGCAGATTCCGTAGGGTGAGGAAATTGCAAAAAGATTGGAACTTTGAAATCCTATCTACAAGAGATCGACTTAGGGAAGCTTATAACATTACTAAGGACTCTTAGGGATTAGGTTCTTGTAAATTAAGGACTCTAGAATCGATCTAATCTTCAAACCCAAGTCAAAACCCTATAAATAGGACCTAGTTCTGAACTGAGCGACCATTACTTTTGGCTCGTGAAGAATCAAGACAAGGAGTCATAAATTCGGGTAAGTTCTTTAGAAGTTTTTGTTTAGTATACTTTAGACTAATGGTTCTCCAAATTTCGTGTTAGGAGATCAAGCAACCAAGGAGATAGAAGCTTCCAAAGTTACTGATTCAACCTTAGCAACCCAGGAATCTGAACGCAAGTCCCCTAAAGATCCAGAGATTAGGATGACTAAACGAGGTAATTATAGTATGATCCTTTAGAACTTTTTGTTCCCAATAGTTTCATCTTCTTACCCTCAAAATTTCACATCCTTAGGTCAAGAGGCTGAGGAAATAGAGTAGATTGAAGTTGCTGATTTATCACAAGAAGTACAAGGGACTAAGGGTAGCATCTAGCATCAAATTCCAAGTTTTAAGGTTCTAGAAGAGGTAGGTTATCTCATGATTGTCAAAAATAACTTGTTAGGAATAAAAGCCCTCTGATTGTGCTTGATTTCATGCATTATAGACTAAGAATGTCATGATTTCATAGTTTTATACATTCATGCATCTCTTAGCCCTAAATGGAAATAAAAAGGTATTATCTTATCTATTTCACTAAACCCTTGCATATAGTTGGCCTATACTTCGTTATCATGACTAGGACAGTGGTAGTATTTTGATTTCCAGGCACGTTATGTTTTCATAAACCTTCACTTTAGTTTACTGCCAGCAGGTTCTCTGACGCACTAACGTGAGACCGTCACATGCATGTAACGGCCTTACGATAGACCGTCACAACCTGTTATGCTTTTATTTGTTCTATTGTCTCTGACGCACCCTAGCAGGAGCGTTACACCACTGTAACGGCCCCTCGATAAACCGTCACACACTGTAACGCACCTACCTAGACCGTCAGACACTTGTGTTCTGTCAGCCCAAGGCAGAATAATAACCAGTTAAGTTTACTTATAAATAAGCTTAGATAGCTAAGTTTGGACCTATTATCATGACTTTGAGTTTAGTTTCTGATTCATAATCAAATTGCATGATTAATATGTCTTAGGTTATTTTAAGTTATGCTAATTTCATTGGCTAAAACTCTACAGTTTGTATTCTAAATCATGATTTTTCAAAGCTGTATTGACGGAGTTTTATCTTGGTTTCATAATGTTACACATTCTTCCTTATCTATAGAGTCATTTCTTTAAGTATATGGCACATATTCTGGTATGTTGTCCATTAGTTCACTTTACACTATAGGAACACTATTCTTGGACATGATGACCTCTCTATTGGATATTCCTTCCAATGGACTTGGAAATCTTGTTTCAAGGCCTCCGTAATTCTCCGCGAGCCTGGGATTCCCACTAGGACGCCGAGTTGGTTGTACCATTAAAGCCCATTGATTAGATTACACTATCGATATTTTTGGTAATCAGTAATCTAACGGCTCTATGTTGGACCGTCAGGCACAAGTAACGGCCCAATATACGGCCGTCACATTCCACTGAGTCCAATTTCTTAGTTCTGGATTCAGACTAATGTAACGGCCCAATACTGGAGCGTCACATCATGTAACGGCCCAGTACACGACCGTCACACTGCTTGACTATTTTAACCCAAGGATTGACCAAGGGTTGATATTCCAAGGTTCTGGATAGACTCTTGATGATCTAGAACTTATCATATTGATCAAGAAACCTAATATAATGAATGGAAGATAAAGAAGGTATCATTATGCTGCCGATTTATTTCCATAAGCATAACCTTGCTTAAGTCATTCTTGATTTCTCATGATTCTTATTGAAGCATTCATTCATTGAATTATTGTTATCATGAGCTTATTGAACTTATTACATTCTTGGCCATATTTTATTGTTAACATGCGTGGAAGTAATATCGAGCACTGATTGTGTTCAAGGGCTCTATGCTAGTCCCCTCGGCTAGTTGTCGGAAACATACTATTTTATAAACCATGGGGTATGATGCTACTGGCGTCACATTGCGCTCGGAGTACTTTCTATATAAATAAGTGAAAATCCACGGCACTACATGACATTCTTGTACATGACTTTCTTGCTTGATATTCCACAGAAATTCACGAAGTACTTGCTCATCAGCAAAAGATACTAGAGTGATGATTATGTGACTTGCTAATACATTCTCGATACATTCTTGTTCATGAAAGGCCAATATCTTGTTCTTATAACATTCTTGCTAGCTCGTACTTGCTCTCATTCTAACTTACTTGATCATCTTGTTACTTTGGTTTAATCACATGATTGATCGAATTCGCATGATTTTTACCTCATTCTTTAGAGCTAAATTGTTAATTACTTTAATAGTGCCTTCATGTTGATGCGAAGATACCTACTGGGCAAGTGTGCTCATTACCTATTTCCAATCTTTTCAGGAGATGGAAGTGATTCGAATTCGGATTCGGGTTATACAAGTAGCGGGTCCGAGAGCGAATGAAAGTATTGTCAAGATGAGAGTGAAGACTTAGGAAAGTCTATATTGTTTAGATTGAGTCTATGTAATTTTCCTATTTCTTGAGTCTAGTACATAATGGAAGTTGAATTAGTGATTATAATTGAGGGTTCAATTTAATTATCAATGAAATAAAGTTGAAGTTTGAATATATATTGTGCAATTGCATCTTTATGTGTAATTGTCTTGCGCTCTGATCGTTCTTGCTTGCAAGAGGCTTACCATGCTGGCTGTTCGCGCTCCCCGAGTTAGTCTTCCGCTGTAATAAAGGCTTGGGGCGTGACAATTAAGTATCAGAGCCTAAGTCTCAAGAGTTAGGAAGAAGAATCATGTCATAAGATAAGTCCAAGGTTTAAGGACCCCTACCTATAAACTAAAGAAGAAATTTTCATACCCATGTCAGATTTGGGTAGAGCCCGGGATAAGATAATTAATTAGCTTTAAGATTATTTCACCCAATTTCATGAGAAATAACAAGTTGTTATTTTTCCCTCAGGTACCTCATTTTACAAATGGCTCACCGTGTAGATTGGGATGGTAGAAGGTCATGATCTCTCCGCAAACCTAGTATGCCTTGACATGAAAGGTTACGATGCCATTTTAGGGGTAGACTGGCTTGTAGATCATGATGCTTATATCAATTTCCGAAATAGGATTATATCCTTTCGAAAGCCTGGTCTTCCAAGATTCTCTTTTCTTGGCATCAAGTACAAGAAGCATCCTACTATCATATCTTCTCTTCACGCTTGTAAACTTATCTCGCAAGGATGTGAAGCTTTTCTTACTTCCGTAATTATCACCGAATCCAAAGAAATTAACATTACAGACATCCCTATTGTAAATGAGTTCCCCGATGTGTTTCCGTCCGAATTACCCAGTTTACCGCCCGAGAGGGAAGTGAACTTCACTATTGAACTCATTCCGGGAGCAGCACCTATTTCTATAGCCCCTTACAGGATGTCCCCCACAGAACTCAAGGAATTGAAGAAGCAGTTACAGGAACTTCTGGACAAGGATTTCATTAGACCTAGCACATCCCCTTGGGGTGCGCCGGTTCTATTTGTCAAGAAGAAGGATGGTTCTCTCAGGCTATGCATTGATTACCGGTGACTGAATCAACTCACAATTAAAAACAAGTATCCGTTGCCGCGTATTGATGAGCTCTTCGATCAGCTTTCGAAAACAGAATATTTCTCTAAGATAAACCTCAGATCTGGTTATCATCAACTTAGAATTAAAGAAGAGGACATTTATAAAACGGCTTTTCGAAGTCGTTATGGCCACTATGAATTCATAGTGATGCCGTCTGGGTTAACTAATGCCCCAGCAGCATTCATGCAACTTATGAACAATGTCTTCCAGCCATATCTGGACCAGTTCATCGTCGTCTTCATTGACGATATCTTGATCTATTCCAAGACAAAAGAGGAACATGAACAACATTTGAAAATAGCTTTACAAACACTTAGAGAACACAAGCTTTATGCCAAACTCAATAAGTGTGAATTCTGGCTCAAGGAAGTCTCATTCCTAGGCCACATTATTTCAAAAGAAGGTATTGCTGTGGATCCTTCTAAGGTAGAAGCTGTCAAGAATTGGAGTCGGCCAACGACTGTATCTGAAGTAAGAAGCTTTCTGGGTCTAGCTGGTTATTATAGAAGATTCATTAAGGACTTCTCAAAAATTACGGTTCCTTTAACTAGACTCACAAGAAAAGAAAATCCTTTTGTCAGGTCAGAGGAATGTGAGAAGAGTTTCCAAACTGTTAAGAATCATCTTATAACAGCCCCTATTTTATCACTACCAATGGAAGGTGGTAGATTCGAAGTGTATACGGATGCGTCTGGCATTGGCTTAGGATGCGTTCTCATGTAGAATGGAAAAATAATCTGTTATTCTTCAAGACAATTGAAACGTCACGAGGAAAACTATCCCGTACACGATCTAGAATTAGCAGCGGTTATTTTCGCCTTAAAAATTTGGCGTCATTATCTTTATGGAGAGAAGTTCACGGTCTACTCGGACCATAAAAGCTTGAAATATTTATTCTCACAAAAGGAGCTTAACATGAGACAGAGGAGGTGGTTAGAATATCTCAAAGACTTTGATTTTGCTATTCAATATCATCATGACAAGGCTAATGCTGTAGCAGATGCACTCAGCAGAAAACCAATAGGTATGCTATCAAGTCTTATGATAAGTGTAACTAACCTTGTTCCTCGATTTGCCCAGTTGAACTTAGATATTGACATAAAGGAAGAAGATTATTTCATAGCTAATATCTGAGCTCAACCTACATTGATAGAAGATCTGGTCAAGCTGTAAAATGATGATCCTATATTACTGGAAATTAAAGCCAATAACAAAGGCCGGATTTTTCTATTTCCAATGACGGAAGATTGTTATTTAAGGGCCAAATATGTGTACCAGATCATGAGGCTACGAAGAAACTAATCCTAGATGAAGCGCATAATTCCAAATACACAATTCATCTAGGAGGAACAAAGATGTATCAAGATCTCAAAAGAAATTTCTGGTGGACCAATATAAGAGAGAAATAGTTGATTTCGTATCTCACTGTCTCACCTACCAACAAGTAAAGGTAGAGCATTTTAGACGCGCAGGTAAATTACACCCTATGAGTATTCCCGAATGGAAATGGGAGAGTATAGGGATGGACTTTATTATGGGTTTACCTAAGACCAGAGGTGGACACGATGGAATATGAGTAATCATAGACCGATTGACTAAATCCGCACACTTCATACCAATAAAGAGTCGATGGTCTGTGGATATCCTGGCAGCATTGTACATAAAAGAGATTGTCAAACTACATGGTGTCCCAGTCACTATTATATCTGATAGGGATCCTCGATTCACATCACAATTCTGGAAGGGTTTACAACATTCACTAGGGACGAGATTGTATTTCAGCACAGCTTTTCATCCACAAACAGATGGTCAAACGGAAAGAACAAATCAGGTAGTAGAAGATATGCTCAGGGCTTGTGCTATCGACTTTGGAGGTAGTTGGCATGATCACTTTCCTCTAGTAGAGTTTGCATATAACAATAGCTATCAGGCTAGCATACGAATGACACCTTTTAAAGCTTTATATGGAAAAAGCTATCGATCACCAATATGCTGGAATGAAATTGGGGAAAAGCAATTCCTAGGCTCCGACCTGATCAGGGATTCTACAAAAAAAATCAAGCTCATTCAAGAAAGAATGAAATGGCACAAGATAGGTAAAAGTCTTATGCTGATAATCGAAGTCGTGACTTGGAGTTTCAGGTAGGAGATCATGTATATTTAAAGGTTTCTCCAGGTCGTGGTATTCGAAGATTTGGCATTAAAGGAAAGCTAACTTCAAGATTCATTGGCCCATTTGAAATTCTTGTACGGATTGGTGAAGTGGCTTACAAACTAGCTTTGCCTCCACAATTAGCAGGAGTTCATGACGTATTTCACGTCTCTATGCTAATGAAGTATGTATATGATCCTGACCATATTATCACTTATGACAATCTGGAGATTCAGAAGGATATGACTTTCGAGCAAACGCCAATAAAGATTCTGGAATGAGAAGTGCGTCAACTATGAAATAAAGTTATTCCTATGGTCAAGATTCAATGGAAGAAAGCATTGCCATATGAAGCAACTTGGGAAAATGAAGCAGCCATGCGGAAAAGATTTGCAGAATTATTTAACTGTAAGTACACTCTCCGAAATCCATATATTGAATTTGGGGACCAAATTCTTCTAAGTGGGGGAGGGTGTAGTACCTCAGAATTTATATATATAATTTTTTAAATTATAAAATAGTTTTCTAGAAATTATAAAGGCCTAAATAAAATTAATGAAGGACTATTGGATTAATAAGTCATTATAAGGCTCAATTAGGCTAATTAGTTTACCTAGCCTATCTAATTATTATCCAAAAGGTTAATGGACTAAGCCCATTAAATTTCACCCATATTCTAGAAGGGTAATTGGCTTATTCACATATTTTAAGGATAAATACTAATTATATAAGATAATTATATGGATAAACGAATAAAAGAGTTTTATCAAATTGAAACTCTATATACGTTACATGTAACGGTCTATTAGGCGACCGCCACAGCCCTGTAATGCACCTAGACACGACCGTTACATCCTGCAGATTCCGTAAGGTGAGGAAATTGCAAAAAGATTGGAACTTTGAAATCTTATCTACAAGAGATCGACTTAAGGAAGCTTATAACATTACTAAAGACTCTTAGGGATTAGGTTCTGGCAAATTAAGGACTCTAGAATCGATCTAATCTTCAAACCCTAGTCAAAACCATATAAATAGGACTTAGTTCTGAACTGAGCGACCCTTACTTTTGCCTCGTGAAGAATCAAGGTAAGGAGTCATAAATTCGGGTAAGTTCTTTAGAAGCTTTTGTTTAGTATACTTTAGACTAATGGTTCTCCAAATTTCGTGCTAGGAGATCAAGCAACCAAGGAGATAGAAGCTTCCAATGTTACTGATTCAACCTTAGCAACCCAGGAATCTGAACGCAAGTCCCCTGAAGATCCAGAGATTAGGACAACTAAACGAGGTAATTAGAGTACGATCCTTTAGAACTTTTTGTTCTCAATAATTTCATCTTCTTACCCTCAAAATTTCACATCCTTAGGTCAAGAGACTGAGGAAATAGAGCAGATTGAAGTTACTGATTTATCACAAGAAGTACAAGGGACTAAGGGTAGCATATAGCATCAAATTCGAAGTTTTAAGGTTCTAGAAGAGGTAGGTTATCTCATGATTGTTAAAAACAACTTGTTAGGAATAAAAGCCCTCTGATTGTGCTTGATTTCATGCATTATAGACTAAGAATTTCATGATTTCATAGTTTTATATATTCATGCATCTCTTAGCCCTAAATGGAAATAAAAAGGTATTATCTTGTCTATTTCACTAAACCCTTGCATATAGTTGGCCTATACTTCGTTATCATGACTAGGACAGTGGTAGTATTTTGATTTCCCGGCATGTTATGTTTTCATAAACCTTCACTTTAGTTTACTGCCAGCAGGTTCTCTGACGCACTAACGTGAGACCGTCACATGCATGTAACGGCCTTACGATAGACCGTCACAACCTGTTATGCTTTTATTTGTTCAATTGTCTCTGACGCACCCTAGCAGGAGCGTTACACCACTGTAACGGCCCCTCGATAAACCGTCACACACTGTAACGCACCTACCTAGACCGTCAGACACTTGTGTTCTGTCAGCCCAAGGCAGAATAATAACTAGTTAAGTTTACTTATAAATAAGCTTAGATAGCTAAGTTTGGACCTATTATCATGACTTTGAGTTTAGTTTCTGATTCATAATCAAATTGCATGATTAATGTGTCTTAGGTTATTTTAAGTTATGCTAATTTCATTGGCTAAAACTCTACAGTTTGTATTCTAAATCATGATTTTTCAAAGCTGTATTGACGGAGTTTTATCTTGGTTTCATAATGTTACACATTCTTCCTTATCTATAGAGTCATTTCTTTAAGTATATGGCACATATTCTAGTATGTTGTCCATTAGTTCACTTTACACTATAGGAACACTATTCTTGGACATGATGACCTCTCTATTGGATATTCCTTCCAATGACTTGGAAATCTTGTTTCAAGGCCTCCGTAATTCTCCGCGAGCCTGGGATTCCCACTAGGACGCCGAGTTGGTTGTACCATTAAAGCACATTGATTAGATTACACTATCGATATTTTTGGTTATCAGTAATGTAACAGCTCTATGTTGGACCGTCAGGCACAAGTAACGGCCCAATATACGACCGTCACATTCCACTGAGTCCGATTTCTTGGTTCTGGATTCAGACTAATGTAACGGCCCAATACTGGAGCGTCACATCATGTAACGGCCCAGTACATGACCGTCACACAGCTTGAGTATTTTAACCCAAGGATTGACCAAGGGTTGATATTCCAAGGTTCTAGATAGACTCTTGATGATCTAGAACTTATCATATTGATCAAGAAACCTAATATAATGAATGGATGATAAAGAACGTATCGTTATGCTGCCGATTTATTTCCATAAGCATAACCTTGCTTAAGTCATTCTTGATTTCTCATAATTCTTATTGAAGCATTCATTCATTGAATTATTGTTATCATGAGCTTATTGAACTTATTACATTCTTGGCCATATTTTATTGTTAACATGCGTGGAAGTAACTTGATTTATACTTGAAGATGGGATCGAGCACTGATTGTGTTCAAGGGCTCTATGCTAGTCCCCTCGGCTGGTTATCGGAAACATACTATTTTATAAACCATGCGGTATGATGCTACTGGCGTCGCATTACGCTGGGAGTACTTTCTATATAAATAAGTGAAAATCCACGGCACGACATGACATTCTTGTACATGACTTTCTTGCTTGATATTCCACAGAAATTCACGAAGTACTTGCTCATCAGTAAAAGATACTAGAGTGATGATTATGTGACTTGCTAGTACATTCTCGATACATTCTTGTTCATGAAAGGCCAATATCTTGTTCTTATAACATTCTTACTAGTTCGTACTTGCTCTCATTCTAACATACTTGATCATCTTGTTACTTTGGTTTAATCGCATGATTGATCGCATTCGCATGATTTTTACCTTATTCTTTAGAGCTAAATTGTTAATTACTTTAATAGTGCCTTCATGTTGATGCGAAGATACCTACTGGGCAAGTGTGCTCATTACCTATTTCCATTATTTTCAGGAGATGGAAGTGATTCGAATTCGGATTCGGGTTATACAAGTAGCGGGTCCGAGAGCGAATTAAAGTATTGTCAAGATGAGAGTGAAGACTTAGGAAAGTCTATATTATTTAGATTGAGTCTATGTAATTCTCCTATTTCTTGAGTCTAGTACATAATGGAAGTTGAATTAGTGATTGTAATTGAGGGTTCAATTTGATTATCAATGAAATAAAGTTGAAGTTTGAATATATATTGTGCAATTGCATCTTTATGTGTGATTGTCTTGCGCTCTGATCGTTCTTGCTTGTAAGAGGCTTACCATGCCGGCTGTTCGCGCTCCCAAGAGTTAGTCTTCCGCTGTAATAAAGGCTCGGGACGTGACAGTTAAGTTGGTATCAGAGCCTAAGTCTCAGGACTTAGGAAGAAGAATCATGTCATAAGATAAGTCCAAAGTTTAAGGACCCCTACCTATAAACTAAAGAAGAAATTTTCATACCCATGTGAGATTTGGGTAGAGCCCGGGATAAGATAATTAATTAGCTTTAAGATTATTTCACCCAATTTCATGAGAAATAACAAGTTGTTATTTTTCCCTCAGGTACCTCATTTTACAAATGGCTCACCGTGTAGATTGGGATGGTAGAAGGTCATGATCTCTCCTCAAACCTAGTATGCCTTGACATGAAAGGTTATGATGCCATTTTAGGGGTAGACTGGCTTGTAGATCATGATGCTTATATCAATTGCCGAAATATGATTATATCCTTTCGAAACCCCGGTCTTCCAAGATTCTCTTTTCTTGGCATCAAGTACAAGAAGCATCCTACTATCATATCTTCTCTTCACGCTTGCAAACTTATCTCGCAAGGATGTGAAGCTTTTCTTGCTTCCGTAATTATCACCGAATCCAAATAAATTAACATAGCAGACATTCCTATTGTAAATGAGTTCCCCGATGTGTTTCCGTCCAAATTACCCAGTTTACCGCCCGAGAGGGAAGTGAACTTCACTATTGAACTCATTCCGGGAGCAGCACTTGTTTCTATAGCCCCTTACAAGATGTCCCCCACAGAACTCAAGGAATTGAAGAAGCAGTTACAGGAACTTCTGGACAAGGGTTTCATCAGACCTAGCATATCCCCTTGGGGTGCGCCGGTTCTATTTGTCAAAAAGAAGGATGGTTCTCTCAGGCTATGCATCGATTACTGGCGACTGAATCAACTCACAATTAAAAACAAGTATCCGTTGCCGTGTATTGATGAGCTCTTTGATCAGCTTTCGAAAGCAGAATATTTCTCTAAGATAGACCTCAGATCATGTTATCATCAACTTAGAATTAATGAAGAGGACATTTATAAAATGACTTTTCGAAGTCGTTATGGCCACTATGAATTCGTAGTGATGCCGTTTGGGTTAACTAATGTCCCATCAGCATTCATGCAACTTATGAACAATGTCTTCCAGCCATATCTGGACCAGTTCATCGTCGTCTTCATTGACGATATCTTGATCTATTCCAAGACAAAAGAGGAACATGAACAACATTTGAGAATAGCTTTACAAACACTTAGAGAACACAAGCTTTATGCCAAACTCAATAAGTGTGAATTCTGGCTCGGGGAAGTCTCATTCCTAGGCCACATTATTTCAAAAGAACGTATTGCTATGGATCCTTCTAAGGTAGAAGCTGTCAAGAATTGGAGTCGGCCAACGACTGTATCTGAAGTAAGAAGCTTTCTAGGTCTAGCTGGTTATTATAGAAGATTCATTAAGGACTTCTCAAAAATTGCGGTTCCTTTAACTAGACTCATAAGAAAAGAAAATCCTTTTGTCTGGTCAGAGGAATGTGAGAAGAGTTTCCAAACTCTTAAGAATCATCTTACGACAGCCCCTATTTTATCACTACCAATGGAAGGTGGTGGATTCGAAGTGTATACGGATACGTCTGGCATTGGCTTAGGATGCGTTCTCATGCAGAATGGAAAAGTAATCTGTTATTCTTCAAGACAATTGAAACGTCACGAGGATAACTATCCCGTACATGATCTGGAATTAGCAGTGGATATTTTTGCCTTAAAAATTTGGCGTCATTATCTTTATGGAGAGAAGTTCACGGTCTACTCGGACCATAAAAGCTTGAAATATTTATTGTCTCAAAAGGAGCTTAACATGAGACAGAGGAGGTGGTTAGAATATCTCAAAGACTTTGATTTTGCTATTCAATATCATCATGGCAAAGCTAATGCTGTAGCAGATGCACTCAGCAGAAAATCAATAGGTATGCTATCAAGTCTTATGATAAGTGTAACTAACATTGTTCCTTGATTTGCCCAGTTGAACTTAGATATTGACATAAAGGAAGAAGATTGTTTCATAGCTAATATCCGAGCTCAACCTACATTGATAGAAGATCTGGTTAAGCTGCAAAATGATGATCCTATATTACTGGAAATTAAAGCCAATATGGAACAAAGGCCGGATTTTTCTATTTCCAATGACAGAAGATTGTTATTTAAGGGCCGAATATGTGTACCAGATCATGAGGCTACGAAGAAACTAATCCTAGATGAAGTGCATAATTCCAAATACATAATTCATCCAGGAGGAACAAAGATGTATCAAGATCTCAAAAGAAATTTCTGGTGGCCCAATATAAAGAGAGAAATAGTTGATTTCGTATCTCGCTATCTCACCTGCCAACAAGTAAAGGCAGAGCATTTTAGACTCGCAAGTAAATTACACCCCTTGAGTATTCCCGAATGGAAATGGGAGAGTATATGGATGGTCTTTATTATGGGTTTACCCAAGACCAGAGGTGGACACGATGAAATATGGGTAATCATAGACCGATTGACTAAATCCGCACACTTCATACCAATAAAGAGTCGATGGTCTATAGATATCCTGGCAGCATTGTACATAAAGGAGATTGTCAAACTACATGGTGTCCCAGTCACTATTATATCTGATAGGGATCCTCGATTCACATCACAATTCTGGAAGAGTCTACAACATTCACTAGGGATGAGATTGCATTTCAGCACAACTTTTCATCCACAAACAGATGGTCAAATGGAAAGAACAAATCAGGTAGTAAAAGATATGCTCAGGGCTTGTGCTATCGACTTTGCAGGTAGTTGGCATGATCACTTGCCTCTAGTAGAGTTTGCATATAACAATAGCTATCAGGCTAGCATTCGAATGACACCTTTTGAAGCTTTATATGGAAAAAACTGTCGATCACCAATATGCTGGAATGAAATCGGGGAAAAGCAATTCCTAGGCCCCGACCTTATCAGGGATTCTACAGAAAAAAATCAAGCTCATTCAAGAAAGAATGAACATGGCACAAGATAAGTAAAAGTCTTATGCTGACAATCAAAGACGTGACTTGGAGTTTTAGGTAGGAGATCATGTATATTTAAAGGTTTCTCCAGGTCGTGGTATTCGAAGGTTTGGCATTAAAGGAAAGCTAACTCCAAGATTCATTGGCCCATTTAAATTTCTTGAACGGATTGGTGAAGTGGCTTACAAACTGGCTTTACCTCCACAATTAGCAGAAGTTCATGACGTATTTCACGTCTCTATGTTGAAGAAGTATGTATATGATCCTGACCATATTATCACTTATGACAATCTGGAGATTCAGAAGGATATGACGTTCGAGCAAACGCCAATAAAGATTCTGGAACGAGAAGTGCGTCAACTACGAAATAAAGTTATTCCTATGGTCAAGATTCAATGGAAGAAAATATGGCCATATGAAGCAACTTAGGAAAATGAAGCAGCCATGCGGAAAAGATTTGCAGAATTATTTAACTGTAAGTACACTCTCCGAAATCCATATATTGAATTTGGGGACCAAATTCTTCTAAGTGGGGGAGGGTGTAGTACCTCAGAATTTATATATATAATTTTTTAAATTATAAAATAAATTTCTAGAAATTATAAAGGCCTAAATAAAATTAATGAATGTTTATTGGATTAATAAGTCATTATAAGGCTCAATTAGGCCAATTAGTTAATCTAGCCTATCTAATTATTATCCAAAAGGTTAATGGACTAAGCCCATTAAGTTTGACCCATATTCTAGAAGGGTAATTGGCTTATTCACATATTTTAAGGATAAATACTAATTATATAAGATAATTATATGGATAAACGAATAAAAGAGTTTTATCAAATTGAAACTCTATATACGTTACATGTAACGGTCTATCGGGCGACCGCCACAGCCTTGTAACGCACCTAGACACGACCGTTACATCCTGCAGATTCCGTAAGGTGAGAAAATTACAAAAAGATTAGAACTTTGAAATCTTATCTACAAGAGATAGACTTAGGGAAGCTTATAACATTACTAAGGACTCTTAGGGATTATGTTCTGGCAAATTAAGGACTCTAGAATCGATCTAATCTTCAAACCCTAGTCAAAACCCTATAAATAGGACCTAGTTCTGAACTGAGCGACCCTTACTTTTGGCTCGTGAAGAATCAAGGTAAGGAGTCATAAATTCGGGTAAGTTATTTAGAAGCTTTTGTTTAGTATACTTTAGACTAATGGTTCTTCAAATTTCGTGCTAGGAGATCAAGCAACCAAGGAGATAGAAGCTTTCAAAGTTGCTGATTCAACCTTAGCAACCCAAGAATCTGAACGCAAGTCCCCTGACCATCCAGAGATTAGGACGACTAAACGAGTTAATTAGAGTACGATCCTTTAGAACTTTTTGTTCCCAATAGTTTCATCTTCTTACCCTCAAAATTTCACATCCATAGGTCAAGAGGCTGAGGAAATAGAGCAGATTGAAGTTACTGATTTATCACAAGAAGTACAAGGGACTAAGGGTAGCATCTAGCATCAAATTCGAAGTTTTAAGGTTCTAGAAGAGGTAGGTTATCTCATGATTGGTAAAAACAACTTGTTAGGAATAAAAGCCCTCTGATTGTGCTTGATTTCATGCATTATAGACTAAGAATTTCATGATTTTATAGTTTTATACATTCATGCATCTCTTAGCCCTAAATGGAAATAAAAAGGTATTATCTTGTCTATTTCACTAAACCCTTGCATATAGTTGACCTATACTTCGTTATCATGACTAGGACAGTGGTAGTATATTGATTTCTAGGCATGTTATATTTTCATAAACCTTCACAATAGTTTACTGCCAGCAGGTTCTCTGACGCACTAACGTGAGACCGTCACATGCATGTAACGGCCTTACGATAGACTGTCACAACCTGTTATGCTTTTATTTGTTCTATTGTCTCTGACGCACCTTAGCAGGAGCGTTACACCACTGTAACGGCCCCTCGATAAACCGTCACACACTGTAACGCACCTATCCTAGACCATCAGACACCTGTGTTCGGTCAGCCCAAGGCAGAATAATAACCAGTTAAGTTTACTTATAAATAAGCTTAGATAGCTAAGTTTGGACCTATTATCATGACTTTGAGTTTAGTTTCTGATTCATAATCAAATTTCATGATTAATGTGTCTTAGGTTATTTTAAGTTATGCTAATTTCATTGGCTAAAACTCTATAGTTTGTATTCTAAATCATGATTTTTCAAAGCTGTATTGACGGAGTTTTATCTTGGTTTCATAATGTTACACATTCTTTCCTATCTATAGAGTTATTTCTTTAAGTATATGGCACATATTCTGGTATGTTGTCCATTAGTTCACTTTGCACTATAGGAACACTATTCTTGGACATGAGGACATCTCTATTGGATATTCCTTCCAATGGACTAAGAAATCTTGTTTCAAGGCCTCCGTAATTCTCCGCGAGCCTGGGATTCTCACTAGGACGCCGAGTTGGTTGTACCATTAAAGCTCATTGATTAGATTACACTATCGATATTTTTGGTTATCAGTAATGTAACGGCTCTATGTTGGACAGTGAGGCACAAGTAACGGCCCAATATACGACCGTCACATTCTACTGAGTCCGATTTCTTGGTTCTGGATTCAGACTAATGTAACGGCCCAATACTGGAGCGTCACATCATGTAACGGCCCAGTACACGACCGTCACACTGCTTGAGTATCTTAACCCAAGGTTTAACCAAGGGTTGATATTCCAAGGTTCTAGATAGACTCTTGATGATCTAGAACTTATCACATTGATCAAGAAACCTAATATAATGAATGGAAGATAAAAAACGTATCGTTATGCTGCCGATTTATTTTCATAAGCATAACCTTGCTTAAGTCATTCTTGATTTCTCATGATTCTTATTGAAGCATTCATTCATTGAATTATTATTATCATGAGCTTATTGAACTTATTACATTCTTGGCCATATTTTATTGTTAACATGCGTGGAAGTAACTTGATTTATACTTGAAGATGCGATCGAGCACTGATTGTGTTCAAGGGCTCTATGCTAGTCCCCTAGACTGATTGTAGGAAACATACTATTTTATAAATCATGGGGTATGATGCTACTGGCGTCGCATTACGCTGGGAGTACTTTCTCTATAAATAAGTGAAAATCCACGGCACGACATGACATTCTTGTACATGACTTTCTTGCTTGATATTCCATAGAAATTCACGAAGTACTTGCTCATCAGCAAAAGATACTAGAGTGATGATTATGTGACTTGCTAGTACATTCTCGATACATTCTTATTCATGAAAGGCCAATATCTTGTTCTTATAACATTCTTGCTAGTTCGTACTTGCTCTCATTCTAACTTACTTGATCATCTTGTTACTTTGGTTTAATCGCATGATTGATCGCATTCGCATAATTTTTACCTCATTCTTTAGAGCTAAATTGTTAATTACTTTAATAGTGTCTTCATGTTGATGCGAAGATACCTACTGGGTAAGTGTGCTCATTACCTATTTCCAATATTTTCAGGAGATGGAAGTGATTCGAATTCAAATTCGGGTTATACAAGTAGCGGGTCCGAGAGCGAATGAAAGTATTGTCAAGATGAGAGTGAAGACTTAGGAATGTCTATATTGTTTAGATTGAGTCTATGTAATTTTTCTATTTCTTGAGTCTAGTACATAATGGAAGTTGAATTAGTGATTGTAATTGAGGGTTCAATTTGATTATCAATGAAATAAAGTTGAAGTTTGAATATATATTGTGCAATTGCATCTTTATGTGTGATTGTCTTGCGCTCTGATCGTTCTTGCTTGAAAGAGGCATACCATGCCGGCTGTTTGCACTCCCAGAGTTAGTCTTCCGCTATAATAAAGGCTCGGGGTATGACACTATGTATGAAAGATACATGACACTAGCACCGACCCTTTATGCAACTAGCATCGACCTTAGTATGCACAACGTGCAACTAGCATCAACTCTGAATGCAATATGTGTGATGCTAGCATCGACTCTAACCATGAACATGTTGAACACTTAATGTTGACATTATTTTTGAACTTCTGCGAACTGAGATCGACCTTAGGTCAAGAAGATGCATTGATTTGCTACAAGACTAAACTGATGCACAGACTAATGACATGCACACCAACTGTTCGATGAAATGTCATGCACACAGGTTATTAAGTAAAATGACATGTGCACAGACGTTGTATGCATCAGGCTCAAGAGTCCACCAACCTTGTAACTGACTAAGGCAAATATGCACTGACCTCATGACAACATGCACCGACCTTGGATATGCATACTGCAAGTGTGCAACGACCTTGGTTGTCCTGGATGGCCTATGTGCACCGACCTTAGAACATGAAAGAACATGATATGCACCAACGCATAAACAAAAAGTCTAGCAGATTTCAACATAAGAAGCAGATGACTTGCACAATCTCCATTGCACATTTATGGTGTTTGACATATGATGATTGACTTAAGGTGTTTGACCTCATCAAAATCTTAAGGATGCAACAATCTCCCCCCTTTTGATGATGACAACACTATGAGTCAATCATTATCAGTGCAATCAATAAAACTGATCAGAAAGGCATGCAGTTTCACATACACTCCCCCTAGTTTCACACACACTCCCCCTGACATCATGATTGAGCTAAAACTCAAGCCAAAAGTACGGTTACTCCCCCTTTCATAGACACTCCCCCTTTCACTGATAGTCTATTGTAACCCATAACTCAATGTCATCTACCCCTTTGACATCATCGAAAAAAAATGAGAGAGAGATGAAGCTGCTGGAGGAGTGAGAGGAAATACAATATCTTCACAGTGTAGAATGTCCCATGATCATATCTTAAAAGATTAAGTAGTAGAACAAAATCAAGCGTAGATTTTTCAAAGCTAATAACCAAGAGAGACCGAGAATAAGAGTGAAGTTTATCAACGTACAAAAGATATGAGGTGGAACAAAAAGAAACAGATATGTCAAGAGGGATCTTACCAAAAACTATTCTGAGCAGACTGCAAGAGACTAATCCACAGAAATGGTTGCATTGGTATTGAAGATAAATAGTCCACCGAAATGTTCAAAGGCAAGGTGTTTGACAAATGTTTCTTTTATGAGCAGCAGAGATTGTAATGAGTAAGTTTTGGTATATCACACCTTTTGACATAAGGAGACACATTGATTAGAGGCCAGAATCCCCAGTTACTCAGTGTGTGAACCGTATTACCTCTGTTTAGAGAATAGAGTTAGTAACTTAAGTGTCTTTTTATGTGAGGAGACACCTTGATCAGAGGTCAGACTCCCTAGTTACTCAACACTCTAGTACCATTGCTCTGTCATGAGAGAATTTTCAAAATTGTTATTTTACAAACTTTTTACTCAGAGATAATCTGTTACTTCATGACATAGGATGTTTTTCATTTCTTTGATGAAACAACCAGTTTCTCAGTTAACAGACCATTGCTCTGAAAATTTTTGATATTTCTTTCATTTCTTTCATTGGTTTTCATGTCCCTAAATTTTTTGATATGAAATGTTTGAAAACAATACCAAATGTACTGATTCTGAGAGAATTTGTTTCCAGAAGTCTAGGTTTCAACTTTTCAGCAGATTTCATGACATAAGAGTTTAGCTTTTGATCCATGATCATGAAATATGTAGGAAGATATACTTCAGAAACTTTATCCAAGTCTCTACTAATTAATTAGATAGAAGACTCTAGCAATACAGCAGTTGCTCATACTTAAAGGTTTAAGAAGTGTATGAGATTCTATCCTCTGTGAATGGACTGTATAAACTCTTTCAGAGAAACAGCAACAACAAAAATCTCTCAAGATCTTTTGGATCAGACTCCAAACTTCACAGACTGACAAACTTGGGAAGCTCTACCCGACAACAAGACTGACAGAAGGATTCAAGGCAGTCAACAGTCTATGCAGAAATAAACTCTTACACAAGGATATCTCCCCTTCACAAAATGAACTGATATCGAACTACATCTAATGTAGTATGAGAAATTATGCAAAATGACCCCTGGTACCAGGTGGAGGGCTAGCCTCTACGCATGATGTGGGTTTCCAGACAGACGTAGTTTGACTTTCTCCCAGCTTACCATTTTATATACCCCTGGGTCATGCATGCGAATGCAAGGCACTAAAGTATGACAAGTTAAGAGAAAAATGCATGCAAGTGAAAGAAGTATGCAGCTCAAGGTTGACACAAGGACATGGATGCATTTTATTCAAATAAATCAGGATTCAAGAAAGTTTAAAGATGCCCAATTCTCTCCTCAAGGTGGTGAATTGTTCATTATCCAGTGGCTTAGTGAATATATCAGCTATCTGATGATCAGTGCCTACATGGATTAATTCAAAAGTTCCTTTAGAAACCTCATCTTTGATGAAATGATGTCTTATTTCTATGTGTTTGGTTCGTGAATGCAAGACAGGATTCTTTGCAAGATTAATGGCACTAGTATTATAACAATATATGGGGGTGCAGCCCAAGTCTACTTGGTAGTCCTAAAGCTGATGTTTGATCCAGATTACTTGTGTACCATAGCCCCCTGCAGCTATGTATTTAGCTTCTGTAGTGGAGAGGGCCACAGAGTGCTATTTCATGGAAGCCCAAGAAACCAGACATCCACCTAAGAATTGACAGTGCCCACTTGTGCTTTTCCTATCTAGTTTGCAGCTAGCATAGTCAGCATCAGTGTATGATGTGAGATCTAAGGTGTGTGATGAAGGGTACAACAATCCTAAATTATGAGTACCAGAAATGTATCTAAAAATTCTTTTTACAGTAGCTAAATGTAATTTAGTAGGCCTAGATTGGTATCTAGCACACATACTTACACTGAATTGAATATCAGGTCTCGAAGCAGTCAAATAGAGTAGGGATCCGATCATACCTCGGTATATCTCTGCATCAATTTCTTTACCTAATTCATCTGCATCTAAGGATGAATTGGTACTCATTGGTGTTGAGATGTGCTTTAGATTATCCATGCCAAGCCTCTTGAGGATTTCCAAGGTGTACTTGGTCTGGTTGATAAAACATCCATCTTCCAACTACTGAACCTGCAGACCAAGGAAATATTTCAATTCACCTACCAAGCTCATTTCAAATTCATTGGACATCAATTCTACAAATTCATTGCATAGTTCAGCGCATGTGGAACCAAAAATAATGTCATCTACATATACCTGAACTATGATGAGATGTTTATTCAGAGTTTTCGTAAACAAGGTCTGATCCACCTTGCCTCGTTTGTAGCCCTTACTGAGCAAGAAATCTGTCAGCCTTTCATACCATGCCCGAGGGGCCTATTTCAGTCTGTATAGGGCTTTGTTCAACCTGAGAACATGGTTAGGATGTGCAGATAATTGGAATCCAGGGGGTTGCTCTAAAAAGACCTCCTCCTTGATGAATCCATTCAAGAAGGCACTCTTAACATCCATTTGTTGAAGTTTCATGTTTTTGGAGCATGCAAAAGCTAGCAAGATTCTTATGGCTTCTAATCTAGCAACATGAGCATATGACTCTTCAAAATCTATTACGAACTCCTGGCAGTAGCCTTTAGCTACTAATCTAGCTTTGTTCCTAGAAATTATTCCTTATTCATTCATTTTATTTTTAAAAACCCATTTTATTCCAATGACAGTTGCATTTTCAGGTCTAGGAACTAGTTTCCATACATTGTTTCTTTCAAACTGTCCTAATTCCTCATTCATAGCATTAACCCAAGATTCATTAGTTAAGGCTTCCTCTACATATTTGGGTTCAATTTGAGACAACAAAGCAACTAGGTCTTGGTTATTTATTTCTCTATAGAAAGATCTGATCCTAGTGGGATCATTCACATTTCCTATGATATTTTGTAAAGGATGGTCTTTCAAAAACCTAACATTAGTTGAGAACTCACCTGCTTTAGCTGACCTTACTTGGTTGGGAGTATTTGGTGCTGCACTTGGCTAATTCTCCTCTTCTTGTTTATCTTCTAAGAATTCTCCATCATGTTTGATATCCCTATCATCATCATCCAAGTTAGTAACATTGTTGGTTTCATCAAAAATAACATGTGGAGTTTCTTCCACTGTTTGATCAGTAATGTTGAAAACCTTATATGCTCTGGATACTTCAGAATAACCGAAGAAAATTCTTGGGCTACTTTTTGCTTCAAACTTATCTAGATTCTTCTTGTCATTATTATATATGAAGCATTTAGCACCAAAAATTCTGAAATGAGCCAAGTTTGGTTTCTTACCTTTCAATAGCTCATAAGGGATTTTCTTGTGAATCGGTCTTACCATGGCCCTGTTGATTGTATAAGTTGCTATGTTGGCCGCTCCTGCCTAGAACTTTCTTGGTAATTGACTTTCGATCAGCATAGTTTGGGCCATCTCCACAATAGTTTTGTTTCTTCTCTCCACAATCCCATTCTGTTCAGGTGTCCTGGGGGAAGAAAATCTATGGGTTAGTCCTTCACAGTCACAGAATTCAAAAAATTAAAGAGTTTTCGAATTCACCTCCATGGTCAGACTGTATAGAACAGATTTTATGTTTTCCTTCTTGTTTGACCTTATTGAAAAATAATTTGAACTTTTGAAAAGCATCATTTTTATTGGCTATGAAGAAAATCCAGGAAAATCTAGAATGATCATCAACAATAACGAAACCAAACCGTTTGCCATTCAAACTAAGAGTTCTAGTGGGACTACAAAGATCCATATGCAATAATTACATTGGCCTAGAGGATAGAGATTCAAATCTTAGTTTAAATGACATACGGGTTTGTTTACCTAGAGAACATGCATCACAGATTTTTGAATTTGTGTTGAAGTTTATTTTAGGTAAACCTTTAACTATATCATATTTCACCAATTTATTTAAGGTACTGTAACTAGCATGCCCTAACTGTCTATGCCAGTTGTAAGCATTATTATCTACATCAGCAGATAAACAGATATTTGATTCAGAATTTTCATTAAGGTCTACAATGTAAACATTATTCACCCTATGTCCTAAGAACAAGACTTTGTCAGAATTTATTTCAAAAATTTTGCATGCATTATTGTCAAAAACTACTCTATGACCCTTGTCACACAGTTGACTGATGCTAAGAAGATTATGTTGGAGACCTTCTACAAGCAAGACCTTCTCAATAACATTGGAGGAAGACTTACCAATAGTCCCTATTCCTATGATCTTACCTTTGTTCTTACCTCCAAACTTGACCATACCTCCCATCTTTATTTCCAGTTCACTGAATTTTGTCTGGCCACCTGTCATATGCCTGGAACAGCCGCTATCCAAATACCATCTATTGAGCTCGGCTGCCAGACCTATCTGCAATCAATTCAGACAAAAAGAAAATTTTGGAACCCAAGAGAGGTTGGGTCCAAACAAGTTGCTTATTCCTTCAAAAACTATCTTAGGAATCCAAATCTGTTTGGCTCCTTTCTTGTGAACTAAATTTTTGTTATCATCATGGAAAGTTTTATTTGCTCTGGTCATTGGATTTTGATAAATTTTGTAGTATGAGTTGTTCCAATTGTAAGTTTTTCTCTATGAATTTTTTTAGAACCTTTTTTGATGGGGGTACTTATGTGAAAGCTTAGGGTGAGCCCAATTTTATGTGTAATTATTCCAGTTCCATTTCTGAATGGGTGGGCTGTGTTGATTCCACTGTGTCGGAGTATTTGAAATGTTGCCTCGATGCATTTTACTGAAATGAGCACAGTTTGCTCTATAGACACCAGGATTCCTTGAAGGAGTAGTCTTGCTACTCTGATTCATTATAGGTTTAGCATGAAGGTTTTTGTTGATGATTTTTGGTGGAGTGAAGTTTGTTCCAGCGGATTTTTGGGATTTGGTGTTTGAGTTGGATGGGGTGTCCAACTTCTCCTTTCCCTTTTCTGAACAAAAAGTTGTGGTTTTAAACTCAAAAGGCCTTTTATTGGTGGGATTATATCCCAATCCTTCCTTGTTGAAGCTAGCATTGTGTCTAGGTTAGTCTTTCCATGCATGAATTTCTCCAGGGTATGTTGTTTATCTTCAAGATCCTTTTTCAGTTTTTCACTCACTTTCTGTATCTCTATGTTTGCCATTTTCATAGCTTCATATTTTTCAGATACAAGATCATTCTCCTTCTGGAGGTTCTGAACCATCATTTTAAGTTCATCCAGATTCTTATTGGATTCTTCAAGTTGTTCTTTAAGGTTTTCACTTTCAATTTTCAAAGAGTTTAGCTCTTGAATCTCTTTCTTCAGATCCTCATTTTCTTTTGTTAGACAGTCTTGCTCCTCAAAGGTGCTATTCAGTTTTCTCTTGAGAGTTTTGTACTCTTTGGTTTGACAATTAAATTTATCTAACAATTCTCCGTAAGCATCCTCCTAGTCATCTAAAGTGTATGTTTCAAAAGGATTGCTTACCTCCGTATCAGTGTCGGCCATCAGACATAGTCTTTCTTCTTCATCTTCAGAGGAGTTTTCTTCAACATCTTCCTCCTCATCACTCCACGTGCAGATCATAGCTTTGGGGTTTTTCTTCTGCACCTTGGTATTCTTCTTCAGAAGATCTGGACAGTCACTTTTCATATGACCAGGCCTGTGACAGTGAAAACAAGTAAGCTTGTCATTAGTCTTGTATTTGCCAGTTTTGGAGTTAAAATTCTTACCAGATGATTGTGTCCTTCTTTTCCTAAATGGCTTACCCTTTGATCTTAGGAATTGTTGGAATCTACGAGTCAGCATGGCTTGCTGCTCTTGATCAAGATCTGAGAAATTTTCAAACTCCTCACTACTACTGCTACTACTACTTCCACTTCCACTTTGAGACACCTTGAGAGCAATGTTCTTGCCCTTCTTACTTGTTTCTTCAACATTCCCTTTTAAGTTGATTTCATAAGTCATCAGGGATCCGATTAATTCAGTGATAGTCATTTTGGACAGATATCTGGATTCCTCTATAACTGTGGTCTTAGTATGCCACAGTGGGGTCAATGACCTAAGGATCTTCCTTACAAGATCTACTTCTGGGATCTGTTTTCCTAGACCCTTGAGGCTGTTCGTGATCAACAATAGCCTGGCGTACATCTCACAAATTGTTTCCTCTGAATTTGTCGTAAACAGTTCATATTTAGAGGTTAGCAAGTTTACCTTTATAGCCTTGACCTGGGATGTACCTTCATACATGAGCTCTAGTTCATCCCACATCTTCTCTGCTGTCTTGTAGGCAAATATCCTAGCATACTCCTCTGGATGGACCGCGCACTGCATTATGTTCATTGTTGTCCAGTTCATGGTGGAAATCCTGACCTGTTCCCTTGACCATGTATCCTCATCGCCTGGAAGCTCGAACGGTCCTAAGGTGATCACTTTCCAGAGTTCGTGACTATTTGCTCTTAAGAACACCTCCATCCTGTTCTTCCAATAAAGATAATTGACACCATCAAAAAGAGGAGGACGGTTAATCGAATGTCCCTCGGCAATGAAGCTGCGAGGATTGTTAGACCCAGGTCTACCCTGGTCGTTAGACCACATGTTGGATAACCTGCTCTGATACCAATTGATAGAAATACCGGGGAGTGATCTAGAAGGGGGGATGAATAGATCACCATAATTTTAAAAATCAATTCGAAGGGACACGGCAATGAGCTAAGAGATACATAACAGAACACTTACGGCACAGCTGAAGATAATCTATGCAAACATTAAGATCGCTAGTGAAAGCAAAGGGTGAGGATCAGACAAATGATAGAACAGAAGATGGGCAGTAAATGAACCAATATAAACACACCCTTGAATACAACACGATCAGAATGTAAGTAGTGATGGAGCGAAAATGAGATTAGCAGATAACCAGGTACTCGGTGGAGGAGGGACTTGGAAGTTGACTCACGCAAGAAACCATTCTTCCAGATAGTCCAGATTTACAATTCTGATTGGGTCTTTTTCAGATACCAACAGGATATGAAAACCATCACCCACAAAAGATCAAAACAACAATCACATAGGGAGACAAAGCTTTTACGTGGTTCGATTGTAAACCGTAATCTACGTCCACCCCTCGTTCACACCGAACGAGGATTCCACGAGTACTGACTAGAAAAGAAGCAGACTCATTCTACGGTAGAACACTTACTTACAGCTTGCCCAGTGGGAGACAAATCCCTCAACCCAGGTCCTGCACCCCACAGAACCTGAAGCCTAGACTTGCTACCTGCAAATCCAGATCTGGAGAATAATTCCTCCCTTCCTCCACACCAGAGGGAACACCACGAGCGACCCCCCAAGTCACTCACAACCAGAGACAATGTCTCCCTTCCTCCAATAGTAATCCGAGGGAGAATAGAAGACACAAATCGTAAGTCTAGGATCAAAATGAAAAACCAGAAAGTGAAAAAACAACGCAAAATGTAGCTTCAAAGAAACAATATCATATGCACTGGTTGGCTGCTCTCTAAAGCTACTTTCTCTTTCTCTCCACTTGTACAGGACTTCTCATACTCTCTCTTCCTCCAAGAGATGCTCACTTTTCAGGTGAAGACAATGGCAGCAACTACGGCAGCGTTCAACACCCTTCTTCGAAGAGCTGGGTATCCTTATATAGGAGCAGGGGCTCCGTATAGATGTGGCAGAAAAAAAAAAATCATACCGAAACCCCTTTGGTCCACGTGGTGGGGACGAGAATGTTCCTCTATCATAGTGCCTTGGATCACGTGCCCAATCATTTGCTCCTTGGGTCCATGCGCCAGCATCCCGCCATTTCTAGGAACACATGCCTGTTCTTAGTTTGACCTCACGTCCTGCTTTAAACCTGTTAGTTGGAAGAAAGACATTTCATCAAAAACCTTGTGAACATGAGTCATAAAGAGTGCACGGACTTTACTTGATCAGAGTGTAAGTATGCACCGACCCTTGCATGCCAAATTAGAAAAGATGCACAGACCTTAGGTAGTATAAAACAAAGCATGCAACGACCTTCTATATGCGCGATAAGAAATATGCACTGACCTTGTATGTAGACTAACAAGGTATGCACCGACCTTATATGCAGACTAGCAGAAGGTGTACCGACTTGATATGCATACTAACAGAGTATGCACCGACCTTATATGCAGACCAGCACCGACCTGACTATTCAGTCAATAGAGACTAGCACAGACTATGTATGCAAGATACATGACACTAGCACCGACCCTTTATGAAACTAGCACCAACTATGTATGCAAGATACATGACACTAGCACCGACCCTTTATGCAACTAGCACCGACCTAAGTATGCACAAGGTGCAACTAGCATTGACTCTAAATGCAATATGTGTGATGCTAGCATCGACTCTAACCATGAACATGCTGAACACTTATGGTTGACGTTATTTTTTAACTTCTGCGAACTGAGATTGACCTTAGGTCAAGAAGATGCATTGATTTGCTACATGACTAAACTGATGCACAGACCAATGACATGCACACCAACTATTCGATGAAATGTTATGCACACAGGTTATTCAGTAAAATGACATGCGCATAGATGTTGTATGCATCAGGCTCAAGAGTGCACCGACCTTGTAACTGACTAAGGCAAATATGCACTGACCTCATGACAACATGCACCGACCTTGGATATGCATACTGCAAGTGTGACCAACCTTGGTTGTGCTGGATGGCCTATATGCACCGACCTTAGAACATGAAAGAACATGATATGCACCGACGCATAAACAAAAAGTCTAGTAGATTTCAACATAAGAAGCAGATGACTTGCACAAACTCCATTACACATTTATGGTGTTTGACATATGATGATTGACTTATGGTGTTTGACCTCATCAAAACCTTAGGGATGCAACAACGCGTCCATGACTTGATTTCAATATATATATATATATCGCCTTAACAGTCTTCCTGAGACCGTCTTACGCTAGTTGCGGCTTGTATAAGACCATTTTTCTCTCTTGTCTCTAGCTTGAAATCGACTCATTTTTTGGCATATTATGCTATGTTTATGCTGTCTTTTTGCACGATGTTGAGGCTAAAACGTTACAGAACATGACTAAATAGGTTGCTGGAATAACAAGCTTTAATTTTGATCCTTTCCATCATTTGAGAAAATGTAAAATGAATAGTCCAAATCATGGTTTAACTTGAAAAATTTTGGTACTATCCTTCAATTGTTGTTCATAGCTTGTTACCTTCTTAAGATTGTTTGAGGGTCGTGCCACTCCGGTGGTTTCGACTCACCGCTACACTCATTTTTCACTGATTTTTAGCCATTAATTCTTGGGCATCGAATACCTCTCCGTCGGATATTCCTTCCACTGGACCGGATGTTCATGTTCTGAGGCCTCCGTAAGACTCCGCGAGCCTAGAATTCCCACTAGGACGTCGAGCAGGTTGTACCATAAGTCCTGGATCCATCAAAGTTCATTTTTGGGGCGGAAATGAAACTCTGTCGAATTTTTGCCATTTTCTGTCCATTTTCTGGTTACGGCCATCTTAATGACCGTCTTTTAATAGCGACGGTCCTTTGTCAGACCGTCTCTAGATGTTTACGGCCATGCCCAGACCGTCTTCTTCTGGGGGCCCAGTTGGCTTGTTTTGTTGCGTCCTAGGTCCCAAACGTGTTCATGTAGAGGCGTCTGGTCTCCAAGACACGTTCATGTTAGCCCTGCCTCGATGTGACCCATTCTATTTCACCTACCCATGAAACGGTCCCGACTAGACCGTCTTAGTCTAATTGCGGTCCTTTTGAGACCGTTTCTTCATCCAACATCTCGAAATTGCGATTTTTCCACGAATTTTATGTGTGTAGCCCCTCTAGCCACTCTTGGCTATTATACTTCGAGTTGGCCTATTATTAAGTTTATTTTGACACTATATTCCTTGGAAATCATGTTCCTAGATGGCTTTTCCTTGGAATTTGATAAGCTTGCTGTTTAGGAATCTATTTCCTACTTGTGCTACCTTGGTTACATGAGCTACTCTTGGAATTTAGATGCCATTAGTGAATTGTCTGGAATTATTTAATATGGGACTTTGGGTCCACTTTGACAATCAATGCTAGGCTGAAACTATAAGGGCCCGGATCTTGTCCTAGGGGCGAGGCAAAGCTTAGACATGTACCAGTATTATGAATGATCAGGTGTGGCATTGCATCAACTATATGCAAGATTTGATCTGGGCATATTTACATCTTGGGCATCTTTCTTATATGCGTGACTTGATATGATTTGATATGATCTGATATGATTTGATATAAGGTCCGGAGGGGACAACTTGTTGACATGATATTAGTACTTGTTATATCTCTTGTACTTGTTCCTAGCTATTCTTTTTCTATCATGTTCATGCTCTTATCTTCCGTTGGTCTTAGTTAAGCCTCTTATATCCTTGCCATCCTTTTATTATTGATTATGATTTGTCTTGCATTAGTGTTAGTTTCATTTAATTAGTTAATCACTTATAGCATTGCCTGATGATAGAGAGTAATTCCTAGTGAGCTTTTTGCTCACCTAATTTTTCCCAACCTTTTTCAGGTAATATTGAAGATACGACCACAGATGGGGATGGGGATGAGTGAAAGAGTCTTCGAGTTTTGGAGGAACTTGTCTTTTTGTTTATTTGAGTCAAGTCCTATAATTTGAGTCTTCTATTTATAGTCAAGAGTTTTGTAAACATTAGATTTTTGATATTAATAAAAGTCTATAATTATTTTTGGTGCAATTATCTTGTGTTATGTCTTTTATTTTATTCTATATTCATGAATGAATCACTGCCATGTTCCGAGCGTGCGTTCCGCTGCTATTGGTTCGGGGCGTGACAGAGGACCCATGGAGCGAGCGCCAGAGCTATTTAACATAAAGACATAATTGTATCTCTAGAAGATGACGGATCCCCAGCCCACCTTCAGACAGAGGGTGATAAATAACGTCTCATGCTACCCAATGTTTCCGATAAGAGGCTTCCAGCCCTTGCCAAAAAAAATTAGCACAAACCTTTTCAATGTTCTTCGCTATAGTATAGGGGATAGCTAAAGCATTGGCAGTGTATATAGGGATCGAGGTAAGGACCGAACAGATCAACGTTACTCTCCCTGCCTAGGACAAAAATCTGCTTTGCCAACCTATAAGTTTGGCATAAATTTTGTCAAGTAAAAATTTGTAATGATGTATTTTAGTTCTCCCTTTGAACAATGAGATAGCCAAATACTTGATGCTGTCTGTCCTATGCTGAAAACCAGTGATCTGCTGAATACGATTGATAGAATGAGCCAGCATGTGTCTGGACACAATGAAGCTACTTTTGTGAGCATTGACCCATTGCCCTGAAGAGTTCTAATAGTTTTTAAGGAAGAGCAGAAGTTGTTTAACAGAAGATAGGCCTCCATTCATAAAAACAATAGAATCATCAATGTACAAAATGTGAGAGATGGGATTAACACTCCGGGGAATATGATAATAGTGGCAGCGACCGGAGTCAAAGAGAAGAGTAAGCCCGTGGCTCATGACTTCCTCAGCCAAAATGAAGAGGGCCAGGGCAATGGGGTACCCTTGCCGGACCCCCCGGGTGGACTTAAAGTAGCCACAAAGCCGCTCATTGAAGGATAGTGTAAACTAGCAATTGACAAGCTTCTGCACAATAAGAGAGGTAAACCTATTGGAAAACCCAAATCTTTTTAACACTAGGAGTAAGAAATCCCATTCAATCTGATCATATGCTTTGGCCATATCAAGTTTTATAAGAATGTTGTGCCCCCTGACCGGCCTATCAATCTCCATAAAGAGTTCCTTGGCTAACAAAAAATTATCCGTAATAAGCATGCCACTAACAAATCCGCTTTGCTGATCAGAAATAATTAGAGGAAGGATCAAACGCAGCCGATCACAAATAATTTTAGAGAAAATCTTGTAAGAGAAATTACACAGACTAATAGGCTTGAAATCAGCATAGGAGGATGGGCTCTTCACTTTGGGAACCAAATAGAGGATGGTCGAAGTGACCCCCTGAGGCAGGCCCCAACCTTAAAAGAAACTACGAATAGCGAGGACAACATCAGCTCCAACAATGTCCCAGCAATGAGTAAAAAAACCTCCAGTAAAACCATCGGGCCCTGACGAACTATTACCAGAAAGAGAGAAAACCGCCTGCCTAATTTCCTCTTCCGAGGGCATGATGCATAGAAAATTCTTCTGGTCTACAGTAATAGCTTGTGGAATGACTCGGAGTAAGCTCTCTTCAATAGTATGATCTTCAGAAGTGAGGAGGGATTGAAAGAAAGAGACTGCTCCATCCGCAAGGACTTCTTGATCCTCAACCCAACAACCATCTATCTATAATTTAGAAACAAAGTTATGATGCCTTCTCGCTTTGGCATAATGATGGAAGAATTACATATTATGGTCACTGCATTTCATCCACTGCAGTCGAGATTTCTGATACAAGAACATCAAAAAGGAGAAGATTGATAGGATAACACTTCATATTCAAGTTAAATCATTGAGTGTTCAATCAAAACCTTGTTATTCACTTATTTATACTAATTTTGGTGATAATAAAACCTTCGAGTGAATTCTGGTGTTTATTGTTCTTATCTAAATTAACTGTTGTTTTGGTGATAGGGAAGAGATTTCTGATTTTTGTTCTTATCATTAGAATTCTGTTGTTTTCAGTGATTTTTGTTCTTATCTAAATTAACCTGGAGGTTTTCTTTTTCATGAAGATTGACCCTAAGGATCTGTTTCTTATAAAATCATATTTCCAAGGTTTTGTTGTCACGAAGATTAACCATAAAGATTTGTTATCACCAGAATTCACTCGGAGGTGTTATTATCACCAAAATTAGTATAAATAAGTGAATAACAAGGTTTTGATTTAACACTCAATGATTTAACTTGAATATGAAGTGTTATCCTATCAATCTTCCCCTTTTTGGTGATGACAAAATCTTGAATGATCTTCTTGAAAACCTGATGACTGAGTTCTTGAAATTATTATCACATGATACGAATATAAGTTCTGATTGATTAACATGATATCACAAAAAACATTTTGATTTCCACTGTGAACATTTTTCAAGTGAATTAACCTTCCCACTGTTTGTTAGTTTTTGGTAACTCTTCCCCTTTTATATTTTTATATTAGCACTAGTCTTAAGCACTTTTCAAAAGACCATTTCTCCCCCTTTTTGTCAATCAACAAAAAGGTATTCAGATAGAACAATTATAGAGCAAAAGAGTAGTACTGAATAAACTTGTATTGCGAAAGGCGGAGTACATTATACAAAGTTTTACTTTTGGTTGATGAATATGAAAGAGAGAAATACAAGAGAGTACATAGGTCACTGTCATTTATCATTTTCTCTTTCTTTTATACCGTTTAGAGGAAGAAGGAATATCAGAGGGATCAGTCAGGGGCGGTGGAGGATAGGCCCTAGCTAGTGTGAGCACTTCCTGATAGACTTCTTTTTTATTCAAAAATATGTCAAAGGTTACAGGAGGCAGTCCCATTGTTTCTCTTTCCGTACTCACTTGAAGATAAACTTCATAGAATTTGGGGGCTCTGAAGACTTAATCATAAAATTCTTTGTAGATTTCTTACAGAGACCACTATGGAAATTGTAGAGGCGGAAAAATGGTTCCTAGTCCTTGTACCACACTTTTAAGATTTGTTTGTTGGGGAAGGATCATCCGGCCACCCGTGGAAGCATATAAACACCAGGGAAATGGCATCAGAAGGATCCCCGGGTGTTACCCCAGGGGACAACCCTCTGATGCTTAAGTCGGAGCCTTGAAGGAGGATGATTAAGGAGAAATAGAGGAGAGCGAGAGAGATGAAAGGCGATTGAGCAAGCTTGGAGGGGTGGTCAATCTTCCGCAAGAGTGCTCGCCGTATCCAGTAAAGGCTCAGAGAGTGCTCACTGGGTTGGACTTGTTCATGATAAACAAGCTAACATGTGGATCTTGTTTTGTAGGTTGAAATTCAAAGGTCCTTCCTGGATACATTTTTGAAGTCGACTCATACGTGATGTGCATGAGGATTTGGAGCTTTCAAGTGGATCTTGTTCATAGTGTCTTGATTGGGGTTAAAAGCCCTTTCATGTTTTTGGACTTATATTGACTGCATTTCAATGTGGGAAGATTGGTTTTATTGGATATGACTTCATGTTTACTTTTCATAATTGTTTATTGATAGTGGTTTCTCAGCTTGCTTTGGAAAGTCCCTATCTATGATTGGACTGAACTTGAGATGGGTAGACCCCATGGGTCGACCCCTGGCTCCTTGAGCCTTAGTTATTACCTTGTTACGAAGCATGGTCCTACATGTATATATCTTTGATGTCTTTGCACTGACCTTGCTCATATGTCCACCGACCCTGTGTTGGGTGTTTTATAGTCATGCATATGGTATTTTCATGATGAACTTGATGTTTTCAACTTGGTATCAATTGCCACTAAATGTTTGAGGAAATCAATGAACTTCAAATTGATTCCAACTATGCTTGAGATTATAAAACTGAACTTGAATGGGTTTCATGTCTTCAAAAGTGAAACCCATTTCATTTGGCCTTGATTGAACTATATTGAAACTGAATTTTTCATTGTTCTGGATCTGAATTCAATTGAACTAATTTCTGAACCTTGTGTCCCTGAAAGTGATGGTTACGGTGCCCTTGAAAATGTCTAAAATGGGCATCACTAGACTGAATTATGAATGTAGGACTGAACTGAAACCCTTGAGCTGGTTGCTAGAATTCAAAAGCACTAATTCAAGTGTTATACGAATCCAAGTTTCCAGAATGTACAGGATTCGTTCTGCTATCATTTAATTTGACTCCATGGTATTTCAGCTATCAATTCATTCAACTCCATGGTAAGTTTCTACCCTTGTACTTTGCCTTCATGGTTTTCCCATTCCTATGCTTGAAACCAAGATTGAATGACAGGTCTCATAACTTTACTCCATGACACTCCATTGGCTAAGTCATGCCTTCAATTGGGTTGAATATTGTTTCTCGAATCACCTTGGCTTAACTCTCATGAATTTGAATTGGTTGAAAGTGCAGGTGTAAATATGCCCATAAACCTTTGATATCATAGTAAGAATTCAATTTTGAATGTATTTCCATGTGGGTAGATTGGGTTTAATTCATATATCATGCTTTGGAGTTAATTCACTGCATTTAGTTCATTTTCTAGTTTTACACTACAAGTGTCAACCCCTAGGGTTGACTCTTGGTGGGCTGGGGTCTGTTTTCAATGTAAACAGAACCCCTGGTAAAATTGTCGACCCAAAGGTTCGACACTTTCTCTGGGCAACCCAGATCGGGTTTGCCGGTTTAAGTTCGATCTCCTCTGTTTGAGATCCGATCGAGGTGGTGTTTTACACCATCACCCTTAGGGTTTCTCCTCATGTGTTAGGGTTGCTTTGAGAGGTTTTTGTGAAGGGTATTGTGGTCTTTAGCTGCTGGTTCTTGTAGGGTATATACAAGCTACGATTTGGTCCGATGAAAGTAGAGGGGGCTTATTGCTGTATCTGTGCTTGCAGGGAAGAAGAAGAACAAGAGAAGAGGAGAAAGGGAGCGATCCAATCTGGAATACATTGAGCAACATCCGTCTTTAAGCATTCAAGCTCGTTGTGGGTGAATCTCAGTGGAAGAGCTTCGTCGGCTTCGGTTCTTTCAAGATCTATCTCCCACCTCCATCAAAGTTCAAGGAAAATACTTTTGGAGGTTCTCCATCCATTAAGAGGATATTTCTGCAACCTCTCCATGTCTATTTTTCATTTGAGCATAGGTTGACGGTTGGAGCTTAATGTTTTATCCTTTGTTGCAAGTGAAGAAGAACAAGGAGGAGGTACTGCGCACCTTGAAGGAGAAGGAAGATTAGGAAGACATCCTCAGCAAGGTTCTCCCTGCAGACGGCGCCTCCTACGGTTCCGGCCAGCTTCCACTCCGAGGATAAAAGTCTCTAGCACAACCATCCATCCTATCTATGGATCGTATTGAAGACTTGAGGGAGATTCTTTAGTCATACATTTCTATTCTCTTTATTTGATCATAAATCATTATCCTTTGTGGTCATTGCATATCTTTTGTGGTTGTTAAACTCAGAATATTAGTGTGTGTGTGGATGGAGCTGCGACTCCGTGTGGTTCAATGTCTGGGGCGTGTTCCCCGACGTCGTGTGTGTGTGTGTGTGCTGCGGTGGCAGCCTGTTGGGGCTTGTCCCTGTGTGGATATTACTGCGGAAGCATCGTGTGTGGTTGGGGTTCGTCCTCATGTTGCTACGTTTCGTAGCGTGGAGTGAAGTGTCACCCGGTTTGGTGAGGGGTGGACGTAGGGAGCCCGTCGTGGTCCCGAACCACCAGAAAATCCCTGTGTCTTATGTGATTGCCTATGTGATTGTCATTTCTTCTATCTCCATTCACAGGTACATTATATAGGTTTTTAATTCACTGCATAATCATACACTGCTACCTCCGTAATCTATGTTGAGCAAAATTTCCATGTTAGTCGCATTGTTATTACGAGTGAGATCGGAAAGCTTGAGAGAACGTTTTAAATCTCACTTAAGTTTTGGCTATCAACATTGTTAATCTTAATTCCACTATGTTTAGTTAGGAAAATTTTTAAAATCCACCATCTCGGCAAGGGGACAATTCAACCCCCCTTCTTGTCCGCCATCTCTCTGGGCCAACAATTGGAATCAGAGCCTAGTCTCTGATTTTTTAACGGACCTCACGGTCTAGGGGTAATGATCATTTTCATGATGGCTAGCTTGAATTCTATTCCTATTTTCAATGGTTTTGATTATGCTTCATGGCTAGGAAAATTTTATGTTTAGATTACTGGCTTTGATCCGAAACTCATGAAATTAATCTCTCATGGTCCACATGTCTTACCCAAAAATGAATTAAGGTGGACTGATGAACATAAGAGAATGAATTCGGATAATTTGTTTGTTTTGACTGCTTTTAAGGCTGCCTTGGACACTAATCAATTTCCATTTGTTTTATCTTGTAGGACAGCCAAAGAAATTTGGCACGGGCTGAGCGAAGCCCAAAAAGAAAGCTGCAACGACGGTGACTGCTTAGTTGCAAACAATGAAATTGGGCGTCAAAGCGAGAAAAATTCCAAGGTAAATTTTAACTCTGATTCCAAGGAAGAGGATGAACTTAGCTGTGATGAGTTAATGGATGCTTACGATGAACTAGTTGATAGATACAAAGCACTAAAATCTGAAAATAGAAAAATAAAAATAAAACATGATGATGTTTCACATGTTAATTCTTCATGTGCAAAGTGCTTTGAAATTGAAAATGCTTGTGATGTTAACTGACCATGTACTAAATGTTCTGAGCTTAGGAAGTTGATAGAAAGCCTGTTGCTTGAAGTCGATATGCATAAAGAAACAATCTCAATTCTGAAAACTGAAAATAAAACCCTCATGGCTAAACTTTCAGAACTTGAAAACATTGAAAAAGAACCAAGAGGTAAAATGAATTGTTCAGAGAGTGATCGTTTTTTACTTGATGAACTTGTTGAAAATGCAAGACTTGCTGAAGAAATTGAGGAATTAAAGAATCAAAACAATGTACTGATTGAAAAATTCAAGACTTTTGAAAAGGGAAAACAAGTTTTTGTTGATGATTGTGAAAGTCTTCATGTTTTGGAACAAGAGATTGCGAGCTTTAAAACTATCAATTCTCTGTTGAATGATAAGCATGTATTGTGTGCAGATGAAATGGCTAAGTCTCAATTGCATATTTTGTCATTGGAGAATGAAATTAAAAGGTTGAAAGAGTCTTTGTGTTTGTATGATAAAGAAAATTCAAAAGAGAAAATTGTTGTTGTTAGTTCTTGTATGCATGAAAAACTTCCATCTGTTAAACATGCTCATTCATCAAGAAAACGAAGAAATGTTTCATATTTTTACTGTGGGAACTATGGTCATGACATGTATGACTGTTACATGATGAAATCTGATGATGAACATGCATTAAAGTCAAGAATGGAAATGAGTGACAATTCTAAAATCATGAGAAACTCACAAAGAGAACTCATAACACTCATTGCTTTTATTGTGGGTTGCATGGTCATGTTTTTGAAAATTATTTAACAAAGAAAAATGATGATGAGTGGTCTGTCAAGAATAATTTTTCATGTCATTACTGCGGAGAAGTAGGTCACACGATGGATAATTACTTTTTAATGAAAAATGATGATAATTGGTTCATAAAAGGAAAAACTTCTCACTGCTTTTACAGTGGCAAGAATGGTCATTACATGGATAATTGTTCTACCATGAAATTTGATGATGATTGGTCTTCTAGGAGATACAAGAATCCATCTCCTCATGTTAGAACTAACCCCTCGGGACCCAAGATGATTTGGGTACCCAAATCATCAAATTGAGAATTTATTTCACAGGGGCGTCTTGAGAACAAGGAAAATGTCAATAAATAAAGGGATCTCAAGGTGAGAAAGAAAATTGGTTTTGTTTTAAAAATCACATTGCTCTGGTTCTCCTTGAAAAATTTGCAAAGGTAAAATTTATGTGTGGAGAAAAATGTTTGCAACTATGGCTCACTTATTTTAGCATCTTTTGAAATGTTGAGATCTTTTGAGTCTGATGAGTAGTTGTTTGGAATGCTTCTCTTTTCACATCTTGTGAATAAATTTAGTTTTGAATATTTTTCACTGTCCATAGAGTCTTTCATACTCTTACATACTTCTTGCAAATAACAATTCATCTTTGCTTACACATTTTACACACTTAGTTGCATGAAACATGTTGCACATATCATACACATCTTTGCATACTTGTAAATAAAGAAAGTCTTCAAACATCTGTCCATTTACATGCACATACACGCATATCATTACATACTTGTATGCCTAAATGCCATGATTCACCGGTATCTAAAATGACGACAATGGAAAGGTGGATTACGTCCACCTGGAAGCTATCCTTATGCGTGAGTAGGGTCTTTGGACCTTCATCTCCGGCACGTACCGGTAATCAACCTGTGTGATAAATTCATCTCAAAGCATGCTTGATTGTATATAAAATACACCCACCTTTTTGACTACTTCTATGACTCTTCCCATGCTAAATGAAATTGCATTGATTTAGACATGTTTGTAACATGTCATATATTAAGGGGGAGATTTTTTTTTATATATAACCATGCATACATTTAGGGGGAGACATTGCTGTGATGGGACTAATTCATCTTTTACATTCAATTCAACAACCCACACAAAATACATCTTTTTGAGATAATAAAATAATTTAATAAGGATTACTATTTTCTACTCAACACTTTAGAGTGCTATTGATTCTCTACATAGAAATCATATGTCTCGTGAGGAAAAAGCTGTTTACCCCACCAAAAATTTGTTTAAGTGGAATGTGGATCCGAGTAGGTGGGAATCCCCCCTGAATTAAAGGAGGAAACGAAACTAATCCATATTAAAATAGGTGTGATTTGCCACTGAGTAGCCGGGAAGTTCCCCTGAGACAAAGGGTACAACTCGCGTCGAAAAGTGTCTCATCCACATCATAAAAAGTGATGAAACTGAGTAACCGGGAATTTTCCCTGAAACAAAGGGCATGACTCGTGTCAAAAGGTTAGTCACACCATTTATTATAATTAAAAAAAATGGGGTCATAAGTAGCTACCAATATTCGAGCATTGTGTATGAAAGTGCATGGATGATAAGTTCTTTTTAGTGTTCTTTAGAAAATCTGATTTTTCATATTGATTTGAACTTCATTGCTCAATCTTCACAAATGCACTTTGGGTTTGATTGTGTGAATGTCCTTTATGAATCAGTCGTCATTCATAGTTAATGCAGTACTTTATTTATGTAAACTTGACCTTCTTAGTATTGTACATGCACATCATGCTCAACAATCAATTGCATTATCTTTACACTCATCCCGAAGGGACTTGTATGCGTCTATATATTATTATGCATGCTTGAGTGCCTGAATGCTTGATCCGTCTGATCATATCATATTCCATTCCATAGTTTGTATCTATAGGTTATACTTGTAAATAATAGGATAAATAACCCATTGTCGGTTGGTTTTTGTACTTGACAATCGAGGGAGAAAGTTTTGGTGCGAATAATGTGCTTTTTAGCACAATACATTCTGTGCATAGCTAGGTTTGACATTTTACATATAGATTAGTTAGATTAGACACTTGTGTATAGTTCAATCATACTCTCTGCTTATAGTTCAAAATCTGCTCATTTGAACATATATCCATCATCTTGCAAAATGCGCATAGAGTCTCGTTTTCTTGCTTGTTCTTGATTTATACACCTTCCCTTCGTGGGAGGTTAATTGCTGGGTTCGTGCGCTCGTGTCTCACTTGTTTTCTTTTGAAAACTTCACAGTTACTCTTTAGTCCCTCATTTCTTTTTGATAATGCCAAAGGGGGAGAGAGAGATTTGAATAGCCACAATATATTATCATCATCAAAAGGGGGGAGATTGTTGGGTTCTGGTGCGCCCCCTCGTTGTCCTTGACAATGGTTTTGATGACTCCAATATATTGTGAGTTTTATGCTTAATGGCATCTCCATGATAAACAAGCTAACATGATGATATCTTATTTTGTTATATTATGAGTTTTATGCTTAATGACATCTTCATGATAAACAAGCTAACATGATGATATCTTATTTTGTAGGTTGAAATTCAAAGGTCCTTCTTGGATACATTTCTGAAGTTGACTCATGCGTGCTATGCATGAGGATTTGGAGCTTTCATGTGGATCTTGTTCATAGTGTCTTGATTGGGGTTAAAAGCCCTTTCATGTTTTTGGACTTATATTGACTGCATTTCAATGTGGGAAGATTGATTTTATTGCATATGACTTCATGTTTGCTTTTCATAATTGTTTAGTGATAGTGGTTTCTCAGCTTGCTTTGGAAAGCCCCTATCTATGATTGGACTGAACTTGAGATGGGTCGACCCCATGGGTCGACCCCTGGCTCCTTGAGCCTTAGTTCTTACCTTGTTATGAAGCATGGTCCAACATGTATATATCTTTGATGTCTTTGCACTGACCTTGCTCATATGTCCACCGACCCTGTATTGGGTGTTTTATAGCCATGCATATGGTATTTTCATGATCAACTTGATGTTTTCAACTTGGTATCAATTGCCACTAAATGTTTGAGGAAATCAATGAACTTCAAATTGATTCCAACTATGCTTGAGATTATAGAACTGAACGTGAATGGGGTTCATGTCTTCAAAAGTGAAACCCATTTCATTTGGTCTTGATTGAACTATATTGAAACTGAATTTTTCCTTGTTCTGGATCTGAATTCAATTGAACTGATTTCTAAACATTGTGTCCCTGGAAGTGATGGTTGCGGTGCCCTTGAAAATGTCTGAAATGGGCATCACTGGACTGAAATATGAATGTTGGACTGAACTGAAACCCTTGAGCTGGTTGCTAGAATTCAAAAGCACCAATTCAAGTGTTATACGAATACCAATTTCCAGAATGTACAGGGTTCCTTTTGCTATCAATTAATTTGACTCCATGGTATTTCAGCTATCAATTCATTCAACTTCATGGTAAGTTTCTACCCTTGTACTTTGCCTTCATTATTTCCCATTCCTATGCTTGAAACCAAGATTGAATGATAGGTCTATTACCTTTACTCCATGACACTCCATTGGCTAAGTCATGCCTTCAATTGGGTTGAATATGGTTTCTTGAATCACCTTGGCTTAACTCTCATGAATTTGAATTGGTTGAAAGTGCAGGTGTAAATATGCCCATAAACCTTTGATATCATGGTAAGAATTCAATTTTGAATGTATTTCCATCTGAGTAGATTGGGTTTAATTCATATATCATGCTTTGGGGTTAATTCACTGCATTTAGTTCATTTTCTGGTTTTACACTGCAAGTGTCGACCCCTAGGGTCTACTCTTGGTGGGCTGGGGTCTGTTTTCAATGTAAACAGAACCCCCGGTAAAAAGTGTCGACCCCAAGGGTCGACACTTTAACATGGGTCCTATTTTTTTTTAACGGGATAGTAGCTGCTGAGAAAAGTGTCGACCCCAAGGGTCGACACTTTCTCTGGGCAACCCAGATCGGGTTTGCCGATTTAGGTTCGATCTCCTCTGTTTGAGATCCGATTGGGGTGGTGTTTTACACCATCACCCTTAGGGTTTCTCCTCATGTGTTAGGGTTGCTTTGAGAGGGTTTTATAAAGGGTATTGTGGTCTTTAGCTGCTAGTTCTTGTAGGGTATATACAAGCTACGATTTGGTCCAATGAAAGTAGAGGGGGCTTATTGTTGTATCTGTGCTTGCAGGGAAGAAGAAGAACGAGAGAAGAGGAGAAAGGGAGCGATCCAATCTGGAATACATTGAGCAACATTCGTCTTCAAGCATTCAAGCTCGTTGTGGGCGAATCTCAGTGAAGAGCTTTGTCGGCTTCGGTTCTTTCAAGATCTATCTTCCACCTCCATCAAAGTTCAAGGAAAATACTTTTGGGGGTTCTCCATCCATTAAGAGGATATTTCTGCAACCTCTCCATGTCTATTTTTCATTTGAGCATAGGTTGACGGTTGTAGCTTAATGTTTTATCCTTTGTTGCAAGTGAAGAAGAACAAGGAGGAGGTGTTACGCACCTTGAAGGAGAAGGAAGATTAGGAAGACGTCCTCAGAAAGGTTCTCACTGCAGACGGCACCTCCTACGGTTCTGGCCGGCTTCCACTCCGAGGATAAAAGTCTCTAGCACAACCATCCATCCTATCTATGGATCGTATTGAAGACTTGAGGGAGATTCTTTAGTCATACATTTCTATTCTCTTTATTTGATCATAGATCATTATCCTTTGTGGTCATTGCATATCCTTTGTGGTTGTTAAACTCAGAATATTATTGTGTGTGTGGATGGAGCTGCGACTCCGTGTGGTTCAGTGTCCGGGGCGTGTTCCCCGACGTCGTGTGTGTGTGTGTGCTGTGGTGGCAGTGTGTTGGGGCTTGTCCCCGTGTGGATATTGCTGCGGAAGCAGCGTGTGTGGTTGGGGTCTGTCCCCGTGTTGCTACGTTTCGTAGCGTGGAGTGAAGCCTCACCCGGTTGGGTGAGGAGTGGACGTAGGGAGCCCGTCGTGGTCCCGAACCACCTAAAATCCCTGTGTCTTGTGTGATTACCTGTGTGATTGTTATTTCTTCTATCTCCGTTCACAGGTACATTATATAGGTTTTTAATTCACTGCATAATCACACACTGCTACCTCTGTAATCTATGTTGAGCAAAATTTCCCTGTTAGTCGCATTGTTTTTACGAGTGAGATCGGAAAGCTTGAGAGAACGTTTTAAATCTCACTTAAGTTTTAGCTATCAACATTGTTAATCTTAATTCCACTGTGTTTAGTTAGGAAAGTTTTTAAAATCTGCCATCTAGGCAAGGGGACAATTCAACCCCCCTTCTTGTCCGCCATCTCTCTGGGCGAACAGCTCCCTTGAGAGGGAAGGGTCGCTCGCCTTGGGAGACTTAAGTCACCTTTTGTTTTCGAGGGAGAGAGGGTGCTCACCTCTTGGAAGCTTGGAAGCCACCATCATTACAGAGGGAGCATGAGTGCTCACCTCTTGGCAGCTCAGAAGCTGCCATCATTTTTGAGGGAGCATGAGTGCTCGCCCCTTGGAAGCTCGGAAGCTATCATCGTTTCTGAGGGAGTTTAAGTGCTCTCCTCTTGGGAGCTCGGGAGCTACCATCAATGGGCTCATCTGTATTGACAATCCCTTGGTTAGGGTGATGAGATGGCGAAGAAACGTGCCTATAGAAACCCGAATAAAAATAATATGGATAAAATTTCCTAAAGAGATAAATTCTCTTAAAATTAAATAAAGGTCGTAACCACTAAGGCCCCAACCGTTATACAAAAGCCTTGATTGTATATATGGGCCTAAAATGGCAAAAGAAGGCCCATGGCCTTCCTACATCATAAGAAAAGGAGAAAGACCTAATGTTTCGTATGTAATATGGTGAATGCAAGCTAGACATACCACGTTCGAAGCACTGCATGACTTTAGGGTTTTTAACTCTAATGGAGAAAGCGATTGTGGTTATAGCAATAGAGGGATGAACATGGGAAATATTGAACACATTAGGAGTTGCTTCGTGGGAATTTAATTCCCAATAGGATTCTAAACCACATATCCTATAAATAAGCCTCCATCGAACGAGTCAAGGCTACTGCTATTACTCATTCTGGAGGAGAAAGCCTTGTTCTTCCTTCGACTACGTACCTGCTACTGCTACTGCGGTTGAAGTTTCATCTACTGCCGTAGCATTGCAGTAGTTGCTACTGCTATTTCCATATTTCCCCCCCGCTGTAGTTGATTACGGCTGTCGTAGTGATAAGAAGAAGCCTTGCTTCTTCTAATAGTGCCTGCAGCTGCTTCTGCCACTGCTACTGATGCTGCCATCTTTATCTTCTTCAAAAGCGGTTGCTGCTACAGAGCCTTATTTCTCTTCATTATTCTTCACATTCTGACATCCCGATCCACCCAAAAAGGTAGGTGTTCTCAAGCAAACGAAGCCCAACATGCTAATCAAGTAAAAAAATTCATGCATATAGGCCATGTAGTAATGTTTTCCATGAGTTCTGGTATTATTTTAGTGAGATTTATAAATAGCGACTAGCCTCTGGGCATCTATTAAATGAACGACCGTCCACATAGTCACGAAATTGTAAATTCTACGACAGACCCTTGGTCATCCATTACTCTGCGACCCTAAATCGTATAATGTCATTTAATAAATACACATGCTTAAAAATTAATTAACTAGGTAACCTGACGATAAAATTGTTGCATGAGCATATTTCTGAATTCCTGATATTTTTCTTCCCTAGTTCATGTCTTTACTTTCCTGATTTTTGGAACTGAATATACTATGTGTCTATGATTGTACCTGCCCGATGCGTAGCATCAGACAAAGAATGGGCGATAGTCACATTGTTGCAAATTAAGGAATGAACGCCGTAGTACAGAGGCATTATTTGTTAAACTATTAGTAAAAAACTTGAATTATATGGAAAATTAAGATCAAAAAGTGCCCTTCCATGAGGTCGCTAATTTTTATTAATTATATTAATTTACTGGAAATTGTTAGAATTAACGCCCGTGCATAGCGTCATTAATTATTATTAATTACGAGTGAAACTTAGTTATAAATGTGATTGAGCGACTGCTTAGTTGCCACTATTTCATTAAATGGTGACTTCTGATAAGGCACATTTTACCTGTCTCTCAATTTTATCACGGTTTCTGGCCCATATCGCGGGTCAATTGACACTCTCATCTCACATCCGTAGATGGGGTCTCAAATTTTGATTCTATCGATTACACACTAACTCTCGGTGATGTTTGAATCCTCCACGGGATATTCCTTCGTTCGGATTGGTGATTTCATCATGGAGACCTCCATAAGTCTACGCTAGCCTTGGATTCTCTCAAGGCAACCGAGCAGGTTGTACCCTAAAAACCCATGACACCGTGTCTTGTCACGTCACTCTGAAGAAACGTGATGTTTTAGCCCTTATAGAGCGTTGTTTTTAGCATCTTTCAGAAGTCTGTTCTCTGTCAGTAATTGGCGACATTGCCTTGGGCGCCAGATGGAATTGGCGACCTGTCCAGTGCCGTTATTTTTCCTAATATAGCGACCTGAGACTGGGCACTATTTCATCGAGCTTGTACTGTTCACAAGAATGGGCAACCACGCATGTGGGCGCTATTTCTATAATTGGTGGCGACTGAGTGGGCGCCAATTACCTAGTTTCACGTCATGTCTTGGTTTTCGTGAGGATTAACGATGTGTCATACTTGTTCAAAGTTCAGCCCTTGAACTCCTTCATTCGTGAAAACTCTACCTTATCATCCTACAATGGTTATTCCTTTGGAACTCTATATTGGCTATAACTATAGTGGATGTCTGAAATATACATGACCCAATGCCTGCGCATATAGGGCCCGATCTGGTCCTATGAGGAGCACCCGAAAGTACTTTTGTTTCATGGGAGCTATATTGATCACGGTGTGGCATTGCACTGAAGTGCATGACTAGCTAGATTTGACTTTCCACGACTTGTACTTGACTTGACTTGACATGACATGACTTGCGTGGCCCGGAATGGGTATTTACTTACTTGATATTATGATAGCCAATTCACGTGACATGACTTGATATGTTTACATGTTTGACCATCTTGATACATTTTTCATGAATATCTTGAAATCTTGCTAGTTCCTCTCCATTAACTCCTGTTACACTCTCTCATGTCATTTTTATGCGTACATGCATAGCTATACTTTCATTCATGTAACATGTAATTATTTAAAGCAAGCTTGTACGTGAGATATAATTCCTACTGAGCGCTCGCTCACCTGGTGTTTTCCCCTATTTTTCAGGTAACTCCGATGATGAAGCTCAATCGGATGGGAATGTGAACGAGTAAAAGAGCGTAGAGCCATCCTGTCATAGAAGCATCTATCTATCTGTGTCTTTTCCCTATTTTTTTGAGTCAATCATTGTAATTTTCTTTTATTGAGTCAAGATTGTCCTTAGTACTTTTATTGAATTTATGTAATAGAATTACCTTGATGGTTATTATGAATAAAGGATTTGGTTTATCTCCACTTTTGCGCGCTCTGTCTATGTGTCGAATACACTTATGCTCTGATTGACATGATTGATATAACTCGTCACGCATACTGAGTTCCTTCAGCACTCGGGACGTGACAATTTTTATGGTATCAGAGCCTAGGATATTCAATTCCTAGGAAACCAAGTCCAAGGATAGGTTTATACATTTACCCGGTGAGATTGGGTAGAACCATGGGTTAAGTTAACTTAGGGACTTAGACTCTTGGTTAATCACATATTAATATAGTTATTTAAGACTTGTAGGACCATGGCCGCCGAATGTGCCCAGTGGCGTGATATGCAACGCACTGTTCAGGGTCTTACTCAGGCGCTACAACAGGTGGCGTAGGGGGGAGTCAACTGTGGAGCGGGAGATCTCCACCGAAGTTTCCGTAACATGAACCCACCAAAGTTCATTGGCTCGATCGACCCTGATGATGCCGAGCACTGGATCAGGGAGATTGAACATATATTCCGTGTCATGCAATGCACAAATAAAGAAAAAGTTTTATTAGCAACCTTCCAATAGGAGCGGGACACTCGTTTTTGGTGGGAGTCTATAGAAGCCACATTGCCCGATGATCATGTCACCTGGGCCGAGTTTGTTGACTATTTCAACAATAAATACTTTTCAGACCGTATCCAAGAGAAGAAGGCTACGGAGTTCGCCACATTGAAGCAAAGGACATTATTCTGTGGCCGAGTATGAGGCCCAACTTTCCCATCTGTCAAGGTATGCAACGCATCTAGTGCATACAGAGAAGATGAAGGCTCGAAGGTTTCTAAACAAACTTAGGCCACAGTATATAACCCAACTGGCACCGATGGACATTCAAGTCTGTTTAGAGATGGTGCAAAGAGCCCAGTTGTTAGAAGATGCCACGGAACTATCCGACAGGATCCGTGGAAAAGATAAGAAGGTGCATGTTACCAGCTCCGGCACTTTCAAGCCAACCTTCAATAAGAAGAGGTCAAGCAACGGTGAAGATTCCTCCCAAGAGAAGATATTCAAAAAGAATAGCAAGCCCTTCTCCATCACTACCACACCTTCTAAGGAGGTGTGTAAGCACTGCAACAAGGCCTGCCATAAGGCCGAGGAATGCTGGAGGAGACTGGGAGCTTGTCTCCATTGCGGGAGTCATGATCATCGGATTCCTGACTGCCCTTTGCTTAATGATCAAGCTGGAGACGAGAAGCGCCCAGTGAAGAAGCAAGCACGTCTCCAAGATCTTCAAGAGGCGGAGCAAGAGGAAGGCGGACTAGTGGAAGGTACATTAAAGATTTGTTCCAAGTCTACTCGTGTCTTGTTTGATACTGGCGTATCACATTCTTTTGTTTTCAAGAAGTTTGCTGATCCACTACCAATGGAACTGGAGTGGATAGATCTAGTTATTTCAACCCCTCTCGAAAACAAATCCGAGATCACACACCATTATCTAAATTGCAAAGTTATGGTGGAAGGGAAAAATCTACCTGCCAATTTAATATGCCTAGACATGAAGGATTATGGTGTCATACTAGGAGCCGATTGGCTATCCACACACAAGGCGGTTATAGATTTCTGAAATGGCAAGGTAACTTTTAAGGAGTTCCCGAAACTTGTCTACACTAGCGCTAAGGGTCGGAACAAGTCACCCCTTATTTCGGCTCTTTGAGCTAGTAAGGTCTTAAGGAAAGGGTGCATGGCTTTCATAGCTTTTGTGACTGCCATGGAAGTTAAGGAGTCAAAGATAGAAGACATTTGAGTAGTTTGGAAGTTTCTCGATGTGTTTTCGAAAGATTTACCTGGATTACCCCCACAAAGAGAAGTGGCCTTCACCATCGACCTTGACCCTGGTGCGGGTCCAGTTTCTAAGGCACCTTATAAGTTGTCCCCCGCCAAGCTCAAGGAGTTAAAAGAGCAACTGATGGAGCTTTTGAAGAAAGGATTTATCAGACCGAGCACTTCCCTGTGGGGAGCGCCCGTGTTATTTGTGAAGAAGAAGGATGGATCGGTGAGACTCTACATCGACTATCGGCATTTGAACCATCCTACTATCAAGAACAAGTATCCACTGTCAAGGATCGAGGAGTTATTTGATAAGATATGTAGATCCAAGTATTTCTCAAAGATTGATCTTCGGTCAGGATATCACCAATTAAGGATCAAGGATGAGGACATTCATAAGACTACATTCCGGAGTAGGTATGGGCACTACGAATTTATTGTTATGCCTTTTGGACTAACGAATGCCCTTGCAGCCTTTATGTAGTTGATGAATAGCATATTCAGGCCTCACCTGGATTAATTTGATGTGGTCTTCATTGATGACATATTAATTTATTCAAAGACAGAAGAAGATCATGAGGAACACTTGAGGATTGCATTGCAAATATTGAGGAGTAATCAACTCTATGCCAAACTCAGCAAGTGCGACTTTTGGCTCAAGGAAGTGTCCTTCCTAGGACATGAGATCTCGAAGGATGGGATTTCTGTTGACCCGTCAAAAGTTGAGGCCGTGAAGAGTTGGGAAAGGCCGACTAATGCTATCGAGATCCGTAGTTTCTTAGGTCTAGCTGGCTATTACAGGCGATTCATCAAGGACTTCTCAAAGATCGTCGTTCCTCTTACTAGGCTGACCCGTAAGAAGATTCCTTATAAGTGGGATGAAGAATGTGAGAAGAGCTTTCAAGCCTTAAAAGATCGTTTAACAACCGCCCCAATTTTATCACTTCCAATTGAAGGAGAGAAGTTTGAGGTATATACTGATGCATCTGGCATTGGCCTCGGATGTGTATTAATGCAACAAGGGAAGGTTATTGCTTATTCTTCCCGACAATTAAAGAAACATGAGGAGAACTACCCGGTGCACAACTTAGAGTTGGCCGCGGTGGTATTTGCTTTAAAGATCTGGAGACACTATCTCCATGGAGAACAGTTCACAATGTACTCCGATCACAAGAGTCTCAAATATCTATTCTCTCAAAAGGAATTAAATATGAGACAAAGGCGTTGGCTAGAGTATCTCAAAGACTTCGACTTCACAATATAATATCATCCTGGAAAGGGTAATCCTGTAGCTGATGCCCTTAGTCGAAAGTTGAGAGCCTTATTAGCAAACTGCATGATCCAAGAGTGGAAGTTGCTAGAGCAATTCTCTGAACTTGATATAAGTACGGACAAAGAGAAAAGACATATTACTCTATCATACATAAGGATACAACCGGATCTGCTCTCCGAAATCAAGGAGCTTTAAGACAGTGACCCAGTGTTAGTAGAAATCAAGGATAAGCTAGAAGAACGACCAGACTTCAAGGTAGCATAAGATGGAAAATTATTATTCAAGGAAAGGACTTGTGTACCGGATTGCCCGGAATTGAAGAAGAAAATTTTAGAGGAAGCTCATCGATCAAGGTGCACAATTCATCCTGAATCTACCAAGATATACCAAGACTTGAAATAGACCTTTTGGTGGCCCAGCATGAAAAGGGAGGTAGCGGACTTTGTATCTCGCTGTCTCACCTGCCAACAAGTCAAGGTAGAACACTAAAAGCTAGCCGGTAAGCTAAATCATCTACATATTCCCAAGTGGAAGTGGGAGGATATCGTCATGGACTTTATTATGGGGCTATCTAAATCTAAAGGTGGACATGACGAAATATGGGTCATTATTGATCGATTGACCAAATCGGCACACTTCTTGCCTATAAAGAGCCGATGGTTAGTTGACGTTCTAGCTGCCTTATATATCAAAGATGTCATTATACTACATGGAGTTCCTATTTCAATCGTGTCTGATTGAGACCCGCGCTTCACCTCTCAGTTCTGGAAGGGTCTACAACATTCGTTGGGAACAAGACTCAACTTTAGTATAGCTTTTCATCCTCAAATAGATGGTCAGGCCGAAAGAACAAATCAAGTTGTAGAAGACATGCTATGAGCTTGTATCATTGGTTTCGGTGGAGGCTAGCATGATCACTTGCCTTTGGTCGAGTTTGCATATAACAACAGCTACCAGGTAAGTATTCAAATGGCACCATTCGAAGCATTATACGGAAGGAGTTGCTGATCACCCTTGCGCTGGGACAAAGTTGGTGAGAAAATAACTCGTAGACCCAGACATGGTGAGAGACACCACAAAAAGACTCAGCTAATTAGGGAAAGACTCAAGACGGCTCAGTCTAGGCAAAAGACTTACGCCGATACTAGATGGAGAGATATTGAATTCCAAGTCAGAGATCACGTCTTTCTTAAAGTTTCTCCACGAAGACGTATATGAAGATTTGGTGTTAAAGGAAAGCTTACACCAAGATATATCGGTCCCTTCGAGGTGTTAGAAAGAGTTGGCGAGGTTGCCTACCGCATCGCCTTGTCTCCTCAATTGTCCGAGATACATAATATATTCCACATATCTATGCTCAAGAAGTATGTGCATGATCTGTCTCACATGAAAGATCATGGCAACTTGATGATACAAAAGGATCTTACATATGAACAAAAGCCTTTAAAAATCCTTGATCGCAAGGTTCGTGCGCTAAAAAACAAGAAAATTCTCATGGTAAAGGTTCAATGGAGCAAGTGCTTAGAGCAAGAAGCTACATGGGAGACCGAGGAATCCATGAACAAGATATTTTCAGATTTGATTCAAAATAGTAAGTATTCTGCACCCTCAATGTCTAAATGAAATTGAATTTGGGGATCAAATTCTTTTAAATGGGAGAGGGTGTAGCAACCCGAATAAAAGTAATAGGGATACAATTTCCTAAAGAGATAAATTCTCTTAAAATTAAATAAAGGTCCAAACCACTAAGGCCCCAACCGTTATACAAAAGCCTTGATTGTATATATGGGCTTAAAATGACAAAAGAAGGCCCATGGCCTTCCCACGTCTTAATAAAAGGAGAAAGACCTAATGTTTCGTATGTAATATGGTGAATGCAAGCTGGACATACCACGTTTGAAGCACTGCATGGCTTTAGGGTTTTTAACTCTAATGGAGAAAGCGGATGTGGTTATAGCAATAGAGGGATTAACATGGGAAATATTGAACACATTACGAGTTGCTTCGTGGGAATTTAATTCCCAATAGGATTCTAAACCACAGATCCTATAAATAAGCCTCCATCGAACAAGTCAAGGCTGCTACTATTGCTCGTTCTGGAGGAGAAAGCCTTGTTCTTCCTTCGACTATGTACCAGCTACTATGGTCGAAGTTTCATCTACTGCCGTAGCATTGCAGCAGTTGCTGCTGCTTCTTCCTTCTTTTTCCCCCGCTGTAGTTGATTACAACTGTCGTAGTGATAAGAAGAAGCCTTGCTTCTTCTGATAGTGCCTGCAGCTGCTTCTACCATTGCTACCGATGCTGCCATCTTTATCTTCTTTAAAAGCAGTTGTTACTGCAGAGCCTTATTTCTCTTCTTTATTCTTCACGTTCTGACATCTCGAACAACCCAAAAAGGTAGGTGTTCTCAAGCAAACGAAGCCCAACATGCTAATCAAGTAAAAAAATTCATGCATATAGGTCATGTGGTAATGTTTTCCATGAGTTCTGGTATTATTTTAGTGAGATTTATAAATAGCGACCAGCCTCTGTGCGTCTATTAAATGAACGACCGTCCACGTAGCCGCGAAATTGTAAATTCTACGACAGACCCTTTGTCATCCATTACTCTATGACCCTAAATCGTATAGTGTGATTTAATAAATACACATGCTTAAAAATTAAATAACTAGGTAACCTGACGATAAAATTGTTGCATGAGCATATTTCTGAATTCCTGATATTTTTCTTACCTAGTTCATGTCTTTACTTTCCTGATTTTTGGAACTGAAAATACCATGTGACTATGATTGTAACTGCCAGATGCGTAGCATCAGACAAAGAATGGGCGATAGTCACATTGTCACAAATTAAGGAATGAACGCCTTAGTATAGAGGCGTTATTTGTTAAACTATTAGTAAAAAAAATTATTTATATGGAAAATTAAGATCAAAAAGCGCCCTTCCACAAGTCATTGATTTTAATTAATTGTATTAATTTACTGGAAATTGTTAGAATTAACGCCCGTGCGTAGCGTCGTTAATTATTATTAATTTTGAGTGAAATTCAGTTATAAATGTGATTGAGCGACTACTCAGTTGCCGCTATTTCATTAAATGGCGACTTCTGATAAGGCGCATTTTACCTGTCTCTCAGTTTTATCATGATTTCTGGCCCATATCGCCGGTCTATTGACACTCTCATCTCACATCCGTAGATGGGGTCTCAGATTTTGATTCTATCGATTACACACTAACTCTTGGTGATGTTTAAACCCTCCGCAGGATATTCCTTCCTTCGGATTGGTGATTTCATCATGCAGACCTTCGTAAATCTACGCTAGCCTTGGATTCTCTCAAGACAGCGGAGCATGTTGTTCCCTAAACACCCATGACACCGTGTCTTGTCACGTCACTCTGAAGAAACGTGATGTTTTACCCCTCATAGAGCGCTGTTTCTAGCCTCTTTGAGAAGTGTATTCTCTGTCAGTAATTGGCGACATTGCCTTGGGCACCAGATGGAATTGGCGACCTGTCTAGTGCCGTTATTTCTCTGATATAGTGACCTGAGCCTGGGCGCTATTTCATCGAGCCTGTACTGTTCACAGGAATGGGCGACCACGCATGTGGGCGCTATTTCTATAATTGGTGGTGACTGAGTGGGCGCCAATTACCCAGTTTCACACCATGTCTTAGTTTTTGTGAGGATTAACGATGTGTCATACTTGTTCAAAGTTCAGCCCTTGAACTCCTTCATTCATTAAAAATCTACCTTATCATCCTACAATGGTTATTCCTTTGGAACTCTATATTGGCTATAACTATAGTGGGTGTCTGAAATATACATGACCTAATGCCTGCGCATATAGGGCCCGATCTGGTCCTGGGAGAAGCACCCGAAAGTACTTATGCCCATGGGAGCTAAATTGATCATGGTGTGGCATTGCACCAAAGTGCATGACTAGCTAGATTTGACATTCCACGACTCGTACTTGACTTGACCTTACATGACATGACTTGCGTGGCCCGGAATGTGTATTTACTTGCTTGATATTATGATAGCCAATTCACGTGACATGACTTGATGTGTTTACATGTTTGACCATCTTGATACATTTTTCATGAATATCTTGAAATCTTGCTAGTTCCACTCTATTAACTCTTGTTACACTCTAATGTCATTTTCATGCATACATGTATAGCTATACTTGCATTCATGTAACATGTAATTATTTAAAGCAAGCTTGTACTTGAGATATAATTCCTACTGAAGGTTCACTCACCTAGTGTTTTCCTCTATTTTTCAGGTAACTCTGATGATGAAGCTCAATCGAATGGGAATGGGAATGAGTAAAAGAGCGTAGAGCCATCCAATCATAGAAGCATCTATCTTGTCGTGTCTTTTCCCTATTTTCTTCAGTCAATCGTTGTAATTTTCTTTTATTGAGTAAAGATTGTCCTTAGTACTTTTATTGAATTTATGTAATAGAATTACCTTGATAGTTATTATGAATAAAGGATTTGGTTTATCTCTACTTTTGTGCGCTTTGTCTATGTGTCGAATACACTTATGCTCTGATTGGCATGATTGATATAACTCGTCACACATATCGGGTTCCTTCCGCGCTCGGGGCGTTGCAGTGCCAATACTTATTTATTGATAAAACATTTTGAGGTTTACATAATTCCAAGTTCTTGGAACCGCCCGTCCATCCAGCGCCGTCAGCTTGTACGCTCCATTGCCGAGCACTTCTGCTACGCGATACATGCCTTCCCAGTTTGGTGCTAGTTTCCCTGCAGTTGCCCTGGGGTCCACCACACTGGCTCACCGCAGCACAAGGTCTCTAAGGAGGAAGTGGCATTCTCTGACGTGAGCATTGTAGTATTGAGCCAATTTTTGCTGATAAGCTACGAGTCTCAGTTGAGCGCGCACTCTACCTTCTTCGAGCAAGTCCAGGTTCTCTCGCATTGCCTGGTTATTTCTCGCTTCGTCAAATTGGCCGACTCCTAGCGACGGGTTGGATATCTCGACCGGGATGACTGCTTCGGCTCCGTATGGGAGGTGAAACAATGTCTCTCCCATGGTGGTCCGAGCAGTAGTCCGGTGGGCCCATAAGATGCTCGGAATGGAATCTATCCAAGAGTCTCCTGCCGTTTGCATGTGGATGGCCCACTGACATGTAATGGTTCCAAATCCCCAGTTCCGAGCACTTTTCCTGGAAGGAAGTGCTCACGAATTGTCTACCGTTGTTAGTTGTAAGGAGGTATGGGATCCCAAACCGCCAGATTATGCTTCGTAGGACAAACTTCCATGTTGCCTCACTCGTGATTTTCCCCAATGGTTCTGCCTCGACCCATTTGGTGAAGTAATCGATGGCGATGATGAGGAATTTCTTCCTCCTTTGAGCCTCGGGGAAGGGACCCAGTATATCTACCCCCCACTGGGCAAAAGGGCGAGGCTCCATTAGAGCATGCAATTGTGTCGCTGGTTGGTGGTGCAGGTAAGAAAACTTTTGGCACTGAGGGCATCTTCGGACATAGTCGAGGTAGTCTTGCTACAGTGTTGGCCACTAGTACCCTTGCCAAATGAGGTTCCGTGCGAGTGCTCGCCCCCCACGTGGCTCCCACAGAGCACCTCATGCACTTCTTGTATCACCTGCTTGGCTTCTGTGGGGAACAAGCACTTCAATAGTGGGGTCGAGAGTGAGCGTCTGAACAGACGGCCATCAACGATCGTGAAATGTGCTGTGCGTGCTCCCGTGCGGCGGACTTCGACAAGGTCATTGGGGAGTTGCTGTCGTAGGAGGAAATCCAAGATCGGATCCATCCACGATGGCTCATAGTCGATGGCGTTCACCTTGGGGGCCGGCTCCTCGATGCTTGGTGCTAGTAGCTTCTCTATCAAGATAGCTCTTGAGTTGGAGGCAGTTGTCAATGACGCCAGGCAAGGTAGAGCGTCTGCTCAGATGTTCTCCTCCCTTGGAATGTGCACCATCTCGAAGCGACAGAACCCCAGGGCGTCTGCCTTGACCTTTTCGAGGTACTTGATAATCGCCGGCTCTCGGGCTTTGAACTCTCCTCTGACCAGGTTAGTGATGAGCATAGAGTCGCTGTAGGCTCGCAAGTTGGTCGCTCCGAGGTGCTTTGCCATCCATAAGCCTGAGAGCATCGCTTCGTACTCGACCACATTATTAGTGATCGGGAAGTTGGAGTGGAGGGCATATTGTAGTTCTATTCCCTCCGGTGACAGTAGGATGAGTCCTGCTCCGCTGCCAGCAGTGCAAGATGAACCGTCAACACAAAGTTCCCATACGGGTCCTGAGGATTGCTCGGGAGACTCCTCCTTGGGCAATGTGCATTTGACAACGAAGTCGGCAAGAGCTTGGGCCTTAATTGCGGTCCTGGGGTAGAATTTAATTTAGAACTCACCTAGCTCGATGGCCCACTTTATGAGTCTCCCCTAGGCATCTGGGTTGTGGAGAATTTGGCGCAAGGGTTGGTCGGTGGGAACGGCGATTGGGTGAGCGAGGAAGTACAATCGCAGCTTGCGTGCGGCCGTGACTAACGCTAGGGTGAACTTCTAGGTCTGCGAATAGTGAAACTCTAGTCCTTGTAGTGCTCGACTTACATAGCAGACCAGCTTCATTATCCTGTCCTCTTACTGCATGAGCACAACGCTTAGGGTGCTTGGGGTTACCTTAAGGTATAGGAGCAATTATTCTCCTTTTTAGTGTTTGGAGAGAATGGGGGGAGACATCAGGTACTGTTTGAGCTCTTCGAACGCTTGTTCGCACTCTTGACCTCACTCGATTTGCCCTTTATTCTCTGGTGCTTTGTTTGCTTGCTTGATGAGTCAGAAGAAAGTTAGGGGCGACGACCCAGACTCCAGATACCGGGCAAACCCGATACCACTTGGATTCTGAGAGGCCTCCCAAGAGCGGAAAAGCTCCGAAGGGATAAAAGGTGTGTGTAAGTACATTGAACTTCCAGATAAAGTAGTAAACAAATAAATTACTATGATCAGGATTGCTAAAATAGTAGAAATAAAATTACATTTTCAATTAAACTACAGAGCTAAAAAAGTCTAGTCCAACTAAAGTACAGTATAAAAGGAAATAGAACGTACTCTCAATTCAGGGGTAGCCCGACACTGGCAAAGCTGGCAACTAAGGACCACCGCACTGCGCCTCCAGATCACAAAGAGGAACAACTACATCTAAAAAGTCAAGGGTGAGCCTCGTCTCACTGGCTTAGTAGGGGCCCCGTAGATCCCTACCACGAAACAAATGCAGTAACAGCTGTGCTAAACAGTAAAAGCAAAGCAGTAACAGCAGGAGCAACAGCAAAAATGGAAGTAACAGCCGCCATGACGAAAGTCGAAGGAACCACGGCTGAGCCGCAAGCTACTCCTATCAGTAAGAACACAAATCCCCAGACTCGCAGTGGAGAATCACTAAACCGATACAAAGGAAACTCTGGCCACACAGCCAGGACACATCACGACACCTCAGTTGTGCAGGCTCGTCTACAGAAACAAAAGCCCAACTCAAGACCCCACGGTCTAAAAGCACCAACACATACATGATCTCACCTTCGTGTATGCTACACTGACTTCAGGTAATGCCGAACACAGACTACCCGAGAAGTCACATCAATTGTGACGGAAACCTGTCACGAAAGCCACAAGTCATGTGTCATGTGACAGAAGCACCTCCTCACTATAAGAAAAGCTAGATGCATCCACTAACGTCTTACACTGCGCCTCAAGTGTCTCCCACTCGTCTCGAACACGGTAACTGAGACACTAAATAGGGAACCAAGGAACTACAGTAACGAGTGACTAGTCAGGGTCACGCCCGTTGGCGCTCATCCAAACGCCCCTGACCACGTGTGCATACACAAGCTCAATGTCTTGTGCCAGCTCTCTAGCTTGTTTTCCCCTCCCGTAGGACTCTCACGGCAAGACAAAGGGGCCCACAACAACCAGCCTACAAACAGTCTCAACCGAGAACTCACCCCGCTACCACTCCCAGGTGGGCTGACACACGGAAAGTGTCGTCAGGCTACGACTAGTGGAGGCTCACTAGACACAGAGACTCTCAAAATAGTGAAGTACGGATAGGTCACGCACGTACCAGTCACAAGTACTACGAAGCACAAGGCCGCACACAGAATTGTCGCCAGACTCAAGACAGCCAACTAGACCTGCTAACACAACGATCCTTGAGTCACGAGACTCGGGTCAAGATCATCGCACATCATGACAATACACCATTAATCAGCCTAGTCCCTAAGTCATAAACCACGGTAAAACATATGGAAGATGGCACACAACAGCTGAATCCACATCTAGTGGAAGTCCACAGCCCCTAGGCTGCTCAACGGACTCACAACTCCGCATAACACAAAACATGAAACATGAGAGATTACCAAAGCCCTGAAACCACATGGACTTGTAAACCGAGGTAAGATGATATCTCCAAGCATGCAAACCACATGGTCTCGATCCTCACAGGATAGACGAGACACTCACGAGGTCATGTGTCAACCTTTGGGTCACAACCGGGTTGATTGGAAACCATAATGACTCTCGAAACAACACAAAATACTGCTCGGTATAATGACACTCCCAGACACTATTTCACACGGTCATAGCCCTCAAAGGACGTCCAAGACATTCACGGAATAATGGCCTCACCAAGGGGTCAAAGCCAAGACAATTGGAGGCCAAACTGACACAAAAACACTCAGAAGGGTAGCAGCGGTTGTGAGCTAACCGCTTCTGGCCCATGAACGGAAAACACAGAAAGAGAGAAGAGGAAGACGGAGTCGATGCTTCACGAAGCGGAGTTGACGCTAGGACAGTCGTAGTTCCAAGATAACCACAGTCATCCAGATGTGGTTAAGCATTTACCGCGGGCATCCTAGCCACGGTGCGCCACTAACCGTTTCTAGAAATAAAACCAGGCAGATGGAGATGAAGATCAGCAAACGCGGTTTCATGCTAACCGCGGCCATCCAGACGCGGTTGAACGCTAACCGCGTTCCCCCACCACCATACATGTCGAACTGATAAAGCCTGAAAAGTGGTCACGGTTCAAGACTAACCGCTACCAAGGTCGAGAGTCGAACACGATTTCTGTAGAACCGCGTTCATCCTTCAGCCCGAAATCCGCAAGACCTCACAAAACCTGGTCTTTTCATGCCCCAATCACTCCTAAATGACGGGAAAACATCCCTAGAGTCGATATCAACCTTCCACAAGATGGAAGGGATCAAACCATCCGAAAAATGACTGAAAATGGGTGATTCCCACGAATCGACCCAAAATGAGTCACATGCACAAACGGGCTCAAACCGGCCCCAATTCACAACCAAATAGAATTAAACTGGCGGGAATCGAATCCCAACATGCCAGGGGTTCAAATGATACCATTTAAACTAAAAATCATCGCCTGGAATGGCGATCACGGCTCACACACCCGAAACGTGCTTTCCCCCTTAAAGCAGGAAAACCTGGTCAAACTCACACAATTCAACTCCAAATCATGAAAGGAAGCAGGAAATGAGTAGGGTATCCATCCCCCTACCTCCACCGAAGATCTCGTGCACCGAAACGGCCAAACCATGCTAAAAACCATCACACAAACAACCCACGCTGGCTTTGAATCCACGAATGGGATCGCGCCAATGCTATGCTCTGATACTCGCGCCATCACGCTCCAGGTCAGCTCCACGCCGTCACCACCTCGTCAGCTCCGCCACGGTCATATGCCCCGGGGGAAAGTAGAAGAGAGGAGAGAGAATGGAGGGAGAGAAAGTGAGAGACGTGAGAGAGGAGAGAGGAGAGAGGAAGGGTTAAAAGGAAAAGAAAATATGAAATTATGAATATTTCTTAAAATCTGATTTTTGGCACAAAATTCTATAAACTTAGAAAAATATGAAAAAATAGTCTCTACGATCCTCGGAAAGAGCACAATGCACATGTAGCATCCCGGAGTCTCAAAACTCAATGGTTCACTCTCCATGGGGTTCCGCAAGTTATACAAGGGTGAAGAGGCGTAATCTTGCACTGCTCCTGAGCCGTGAGATCCCGGAGGAATCTTTGGTCACGGTCACCACATGTGTATAATCTGTAAGAGGGGAAACAAGTCAGAGGTGCCCAGGGATGGAACCCTGGGGAAAACCCTCCAATGCCTATGTCAGCAAATGTGATAGAGCACGGATGCAAAGAGAGGTGGTAGGAGAAAGAAAGGGCACGAGATTATTCTCCACCAAGAGGTGTGGTGGTTTTCTCTCAGGATGCTTGCTTACCTTTTCGGACGGTCTCCTTGGGATTTATATAGCAGTCCATTTAACGTAAGAGTCCGGGGTACTGAGGGGATTTCGGGGAGGTTACGTCCTTGTAGTGGGCTCTTTATGGCATAAGGACTCTTGCTCTTCCTTATTCCTTGGAGTTTCCCGCTCCTGTTTGGTGCGTAACGGATACTCAGATAAGCTTCCAACAGTCGGTCCGGGCTCAAGATGCTCGCTCAGAGTTCTCTCCCGAGCGATGGGTTATACCTCCGATGGCCTGCGCTAGGTCCCAGCAGAGGCCTTAGTAACCGATCTGTCGCTTGGACTTCCGGACCTGAGGGTGACCTAGGAAGTGCTGATTTAAGTAAGTTTTGGGCTTAAAGTAAGTGGGCCCAGAACGGGGCTGTCACTTTGGGGAGCTGGGCCTAGTTTGGTCAGATTGGACCTAGTTGGGCCGTGCTCTTGGGCGATAGATTTTTCCCCTGTCCACTTGTCCCCCTCCTACTCCCGAGCCAAGATTGGGCTTGGATGAGTAGCAGTTATGGGGATGACATTGGTGGCTCGGTTTGGGTGGGGAACTATCTCCGACAGGGGCCACTTAATTCGGCTGTCCTGGGAGTACACCCGTAATGATGACTCATTTGAGTTGATGCGAGGAGCCCCCATTTTGGGGTTTAGAACGTCGCGTCGTTTCCCGCCAAGCTCATGGGGAGATAAATATTACGCGTGCTTGCGTTCCAAACCACCTTCGTTTAGGGTTTTCTTTCTTCATCGCACTTGTATTTCGGAAGGGCTCATGCGCCGTGAGGGTGATCAGGAAGAACAGCGACTTGCGGAGGCCTTTGCAGAGCTTGCGGAGATTACGACGGCGGCGATTCGCCAGCTCCCACCTTCCCCAGAACCGTCTAATTCAGCGCTCTTTTCCTCCTCTTCCCATTCCTCTCCTTCTTCCATGGCAGATCAGCGTCTCGTACCTGAGGTGCAGGAAGCCGAACGGGGCGTAGGGAATTTGGTGCCGCAGCCGGAACACCCCATGCGCAGCGAGTTGGGCGAGGCTAAAGTGAAGAGGATGGAAAAGCGTTATGGGCTGCCATGGAAGTATTTTTTCTCTCCGTTCCAGCCTCATGAATCAAGCTTGTCCTATCGTTCGGGCCTCTTCTGTACTTTCCTCTTAGCTTGGAAGTGCGGTTTTCATCTCACCCTCCACCCCTTTGTCGTGTGGTTGCTTCATTTTTACTGATTGGCTCCTGTCCAGTTGGTCTCCAACTCATACACTTTTATCTTTTCTTTCATCTTTCTATGGCGCTCGTGTGGGCTTCCCACTTCGCTGGAGCTTTTCAATTCTTTCTTTGAGTTGAAGGAGCAGACCCACGCAGGTGAGGGCTTCTTCTATCTTCAGGCGAGGAGGGGAAGGAGTTGCTAGTCCCTTTCTGCTATAGATTCTTCTCACAAAGGGGGGAAGGCTCGTCCGTAGATGACGCCTCCTGGGATTTCCTGACGGTGGTCAATTACCATCCGTCTATCCCTCTAAAGCAGGCGACGGTTTCTTCGGAGCTGGAGGTGGAGATCAGGAATCTCCAGGAGAATCGTCGGCCGACCGCCAAGTTGATGACGGTGGCCAACATCGAGCATTATCCTTCCCGTACGGTGTCGCCTCAAGGTAAGAACCCTATGGCTCTGCGTCTCTGCTTCCAGGTCGGGTAGGTAGGCCTCTTTTTGATGATTTGGCTTCTGTTGTTCAGATTCAAGGCGAACAAATGATAAGGAGGAACAGCCGTTGGAGCAGCAGGTCACCGACCTAGAGGAGGCGCCTACTCCGAGTGAACCCCGAGCATCTGGGGCCCCTTTTGGTGCCCGAGATAGGGGCAAGCAGGTTGTTCAGGGAGATGCCCCCGAGTGCCGTGGGGCCAAACGCAAGGACTTTGAGGAACAGCTGCTGTTGTCCTCCATGAAGGCCTTGACCACTGAGAAGAAGCGATTAGAGAAGGTGGGGGTCGTTCGCCTAGTTGAGAAGTGGGTCTGACCGGCCTAGGAGCCTTCAACCAAAGAGATCTGCTGCCCAAATCCCCCATCAATCGAGCCAGAGATGGCTGCCATTGGCGGGGGAGCCGTTAATGAGCCTGACAGACTGTAATCAGAGCGATAGCCTCTGAATCTTTGGCCAAGGCTGGTGGGGCGCGGGGCAAGGGGACATCCTAGCCCGTGTCGAGCATTGTCGTCCCGAAAGTGGGGGCGCTCGGGGGGGATGCCCCGGTCTTGGGCCTTCAAGAAAGGACTCTCCCTCCTCCGGTTGGTGTCTCCACGGTTCAGGCTTCTCTATATCAGCGGTGCCGATCTTTGATGCCTTCGCTGAGTCAGGAAGAAATCGGACGCGGTCCTCCCTCTTTACTTTTCGAGAGGGTTATGGAGGGCGGTTTGATCATGGCCCAGCTGGGGGCCGAGATAATCGATTTCTTCACTCGGCTGGACAGTGAAGAGAGGTCCCTCGCTCGGGTTCACGCTGAGTCTGATCGGAGGATCAGCCAGTTGACTTCCGAGCATGACGTCTCCCAGTGAGAGGCAACTTCGTTTCGAGCTCAGTTTCAATCGAGCCAAGAGGAGGCTCGGACTCTGGCCGAGTAGTTGGCCTAGGCTCGCTAAACGGTCGACCTGAAGGGCAAACTCCTAGAAGAGGAGCGTTGGTCTCAGGTCGAGCATCACGAGCAGTGGAGGGTCGAGTTAGAGGAGCTCAACAACTGGGTCCGTGGGGCTGAGCGAGAGCAGGGGAAGCCGAGGTCGCGAGGACCTAGGTTGAGGTGAAGTTGTCCGAGACCGAGATGAAGTTGCTCGAGTCCGAGCGGAGGATAGTCGAGCTTGAGAAGGAAGTGGAGTGAGCTGGGGCAGAGGCAATTGAACGATATAGAAGCTTGGAGGGTTATCGTGTAGTTCTCGAGAAGGCCACCTTCTCGTATTACGAGCTAGGCTACCATTGGGGACTGCGGAAGGGATTCGCCCAAGGCTTCCATCGCGTGGTCATTGAGGCCCAGTAGTAGGTGACCGACGAGCTTGTCTTTCCTTCTGGGCAACGCTACGACTCGGACGCGGATACCACCGATTCTCCCTCTTCGTCATCGAGTGAAGGGGGGAGCAGGACTGCCTCTACTTCAACAGATAGATCGCCAGCTCTGGTCACCTCTAGAGGGCGTGCGGCCAAGGCAGTTCCCACAAAAGTGGGATCAGTGTCTAGACCGACCGTCACAAAGGATACCGGGTGCAGATCTTCTGGTGCTAAGGATCCTTCAACCGCCGAGCCTCAAGAAGGGCTGCGGGCCTCTCGAAGTCCCCCCATCTCCAGAGATTAGGAGAAAAATGGGCTCGATGTGCCACTTCAATTTTCTTTTTTGTTGCCATGAAAGGTTTCCCCTTTTTGATATAAAATGACAGCAATATTTAGCAATGAGTTGACTGTTTCTTATTGCTTTTGGCGTGATTTGACCACCGTATCTGTAGTTGCTAAAAAGGTGGGGATTTTATTTGCGGATATCTCGCATGCAGTGACTGTCGTGGTGCTGGCACCTTTTCGATTTTCCATGCTTTGAACGACTTGCCACTTCGCGTGTCCCTATGGACGGGCTATTGATGGAAACAGAGTAACTACCCTTGGGGAAGGGTTCCTGCCTTTCGAGTTCTTTCGAGGGTTGAATTAAGACAAGGGTTTCCCTTTCGGCCTATAAAAGGTCTGAAGGGCACCTTCATCTCCCTTCAACGCTTAAGGCTTTTCTCGCAGTTCTTCCTTTTTCTCCCTTCTCGCGAAGCGTCTGTCTCTGTGCTGGGGAATTATCAGCGAAACATAGAGGGCGATTCGGAAGACGATGATCCTGGCGACTGCCAAACGTGTTCCTGCTACTCTGGCGCAGGAGAAGAAAAGTGGACAGGGCGAACAACATAGAAGGAAGAAGGAGGACGGGTCGGACATCGTAGGAGAAGGAAGGAGACCTCGCAACAGGCACCTTTCCAACTTCTGGACCGCTGCCAGGCAGTGGTCAAGAAGGAAGGGGTCTGGCCACGGGCTCTCTCCTACTCTTCGGGCTGCCGCCCAACACGCGGGGGGCCGATGACCCATCGTCATCGGTCTTCCTTTCACGCCGCCCCTCTTACCTCTTCGAGGGGGCGTTCGGTTTTTCTCCCTCTTCTGCTCTTCAACCAACTTCCTCCCTCTTCTTTCACTCTATGTAGGATGTCCTTGCTCGCACCACTTCAAGGTGCTTGCTCTTTGTTCGGCCTCTGGCCTCCTTCCAAAGAGTTGACAGAGGGGAGACCTTCACTTGTTTTCCTTCCTATTTTTCCTCTGATACCTTTTTCCTGTGTTTCCCGAGCAAGCAGGGTCAGCCAGCCTATTACCTGAGCCAGTTTCTACACCAGGTAGAGTTAGTGGCTAGGTTTGGGGGTGCTAGCCCCGCTCGTGTCGAGTAATCAGCTCGTGTTGTAGTACCAGTGGATGTAGTATTTTTATTTTTGATATTTACTGTATTGGTTGTGGCTTATCTGCTATACGAAAAACATTAATGAAAGGAAAATTATCACCATTTATTGCTTACATGCTTGAGGAAAGCTCAAAAATAGAACTTTCGTAATGTTGTTGCGTTCCATGTCCGAGGAATAGGCGTTCCTTTCATGGTAGACAATCGATATGCCCCTTTCTCGAGCGTCTCGACCACTCGGTAGGGGCCTTCACAATTAGGGTCCAGCTTCCCCACCACCTCCAATGGTCGAGAGGCTTCAACATTCCTTAGGATAAAGTCTTTTATGCGAAAGTTTCTATCTCAGACTTTGGCATTTTAGTATCGAGCGAGGCGCCACTGATATTTCATGGCTCAGATGCTCGCAATCTCTCTTATCTCGCTTGCCATATCAAGGTTCTCTAGCAGTTTCTACTTGTTTGCCTCGGGAGAGAAATTGATGACTCGAAGAGATGGGCTACCGACTTCAAAAGGAATCATGGCGTCCGTGCCGTATACCAATTGAAAAGGAGTCTCACTGGTGGCAGTTCTTGGAGTGGTTCGGTGTGACCATAGTATGCTTGGTAATTCCTCGAGCCAAGTACCCTTGGCCTTACCGAGCCTGGCCTTAATGCCTTTTAATATAGTTTTGTTGGCATTTTCGACCAGCCCGTTAGCCTGGGGGTGGGCTACCGAAGTGAAGTGGTTGCGAATGTGTAGGTCGGCACATCTGTTCACTACAAGAAAATAGACCTTCAGGGGCATTTTAAAACTGTCCCAAAAAATAGAGATAAATGCCCCAAAAATCTTTAGGGGCGGTTTGATTAGTTTTAGGGGCAATTTAAAATGTGCCCCTTTGGCCTCGGTCCCTAAAGGTTTTTGGGGCACCTTTTGAAAAATGCCCCTAATGTTGTCATTAGAGGCACTAAAAAATCGCCCCTAGATATTCTAATAGGGGCAATTTTGATGACCAAATTCCTCTAATGAGCATGTTTTAGGGGCAATTTCTCATTCAAACTACCTCAAATAACATATTTTCAAGATACTTTTCTTAAAACCACCCTAAAATAATCACTTGAAATAATATGTTTTAGGAGCATTTTATTCCCCAAAGTGCCCCAAACGACTAATGTGTAGGGGCTCCAGTTTATAAATATTGCACCAAAATAACCATCTAAAATGTAAAAATTAAAGTCAACATTCCTAACATGCAATCAATACATAGATCCTATTCTTTTTAATTCATTGGCATACACAAACACCCACCATTATACAACACACGTGTATATCAATTGTCTTCCTTTCTACAGAAACATAAATAGGACATAATACTCATTGGTAAAAGCAATGTCTTAACAGGGTTATATTATAAAATAAAATCATGAAAATACCCCAACTACAAAAGACATAACATCCATGACTTTGAAATACAACCCAGACCATGGGGGCTCAATCTTTCACTCTGTGACTAAAATGTAAAAAATAGTTTCCCCTTGGTGCTCTTTAGGTACAAACATTTTTTTGCCAGTGGACAAATATTAAGAGAATTCAATTGACTAGACAGTTTGACATGCGACCATGGCACTTGCATTCTTCTCTACCAATACATTGCAATCTACATTCTTGTTTGGATGCCACTACAGAGCAAGCTTCTTGTAAGCACGTTTAATTTCGATGATGGAGACAGTCCTTGAGATGCCCAATATCTTGTATCAATCCTTGTGCTTACTTAATTTCAATACTTTTTCAACCCTCATCAATGTCTGCATCAAAATATTTTAGGGGAAATGGATAGTCAGTAGTTGTATACATAAATCTCATTTACAAAGTCATTCAAAAAGTCTCTTAGTTAGGCAGCCAAAAATTTCAGACTTCATTACCTAAAAGAGTAATACTTATTTTGACCGCAACTATTCAAGCTCCATGCCACTAGTTGCTTTGACCACCCTAGCATAGAGAAGCATACCTATCAGTTAACACATACAAAAAAACAAATAATATGTCCAATAAATAACCACAATTAGTTCAGAATTTTATGGTCGAATACACACATCACCCATTACCAGAATCAAACCATGTACTGATACAACATCAACTGAGCCTAGGTTCACAACACTGACATTATTTTCTTGAGATATGAAAAGAACCAGCCCAACCATCAAGAAGAACTTGGAAAAAGATGTATAATCATTTACTAACTTTGCTTTACTAAGTTTGGGGAAGATCATCTAGTGACTAAATATTTAGAGGATGTGCAGGACCATAGAATGACACCTACAAAAATCAGTAAACAGGTTTACACAAGTGCCTTCAAGAGAAAATGTTACAGGTAAGGGTACCAATAGTCATCAATATTATTATACTCTACTTCAGCAACATAAAGAAATTTAAGGAAAAACGGAAAGCAGTAGGACAATCTTTTTAGCATGCATTGTTCTCACCAAAGAAATTTAAGAAAAAAGAGAACCAGTGTATCTAGTAGTGGATACCTCTCATACTACAAAAAGTAAAAAAGAACTAGCCCGGGATGAAGAGGATTATAGGATTCTGAACAGGAAAAAACAACTTACAGATATGGATACAAATAATGCAGTTAGGGTATACAAAGAAGATTCAATAAACTGTTGACTCTAGCAAGGGTGGCATCTGGCTCATTATCCCAGGCATCTCACTGATTCTAAAAAAAATAAAATGTAAGATCATCTTCTATTCCATTCATCTTCATTGGGCAACATATTACAACTTCATGCAAAAAAATACCTCTTCTGAATGGCAGTCACGTTGTTCCTTGTGTGAAAGAAGATATCAACATTATCCTGCAGCTGCAAGCAAATAAGAAATCTACAAAAAGTCATAAAAGAGTAGGGAATAGTTTTCTTACTGAAAAATAATGTTTGGACATAATTCCTGAAACAAAGAGCAGATTAACAAGCAACTGATTGGTTGTTCTCTTACTGCATCAAAGAAGTACATACCTCCTTGGTGGAAAAGCCTATTTAGAGTTGGTGCTGTAGACCTTACTGAAAGGGAGAGTTGCGAAGAACGTGAGACATTAGCTTGTATTGAAGCTTCAAGAGAGCCATGCATTCGGTTTGCCAAAGAGAAGTGATTACCACCATTTCGAGATGCAATAATTTCTTTGATAGGATTAAAGGGGTTATCACAGTCTTTATGCTCCCAAGCATGTGACAGTGGGCCAGGAGAGGATTTGAAGCCTGAGCATAACAATCCATCCATAGCTGTAATCAACAGTCTGCAGTCAAACAGTCTTGAAAAAACTAACTACCGAGGAAGTCTTCTTTTAAAAAGTTTTCATGTGGAAGAGTCTTGCAGGGGGAGCTTTTCATTTGGAATGAAGTTTCTTAAATTTCTCACAGCAGTAACAGGCCATCTACCTCGTTTTGGCACATCAACTTTACTTCCAGAAGTCTGGAGTACATTGAAAAACTCGAGTAATGATCTGTTGATGCCTGCATCTTTTCATTCACATGGTTGTTGTTGGGTCCCGTAGTGCAGGAACACGGTTCTAGAGGGGGGGTGAATAGAACCCTCTACTAAAATTATGTCCAATTAAAACTATTTACTAGCTCACAGCGGAATTAGCAAGATTAGCAAGAGTGAGGAATTTAAACTAATTGGAATAGACTTGATTCTCTCAATCTCACCGTACTCACTCGAACGGATAATTAGATATGAACAATAAAGCAAACTACCACAACACAAACCACAATGCAAGCCACAATGCACGAGGATTTTTAAGGTGGTTCGGGACCACGACGGGCTCCCTACGTCCACCCCTCACCAAACCGGTGAGGCTTCACTGCTGTATAAAATAGCCCGGGGATAAATCTCCACACACATACGGAGCCAAGCTCCAACACACACACGTAGGGCGAAGCCTACACAATCACATGGGAGTAAACTCCCAACCACACACGGGGAACACACCCCACAATATGCCTAAGCACACACGTGGATATGCTCCGCAGCATACGACGCACATGCGTCAACACAAACCACTCGGAGAACCCCTTTCTCCGAACACCCACACACAATATTCCTTCAGAAATGTATGAAGCCTAGACAAATAGATACAATGAATCCCAAACAAAGTCTAAAGACTGAAATGAAGAAGATATAGCATGTAGAGAGCTCCCCCTTCTTCGATTCTTTCGGTTCCTCTTGGTTCGTTGTCGGATGATGGCGATTTTGGCATCCTCTTGTTCCTTTCTTCGAGACGCTTCTTTTCTTCTTCTACCACGAGCTCCAAATCTTCATGGATGTAGATGATAACCCTTCCTCAAGAGCTCCGTGGTTGCTTTGCCCCTTTTCTCCACCTACAAGATAGAACAAAATGCATTATGGCTTCTTTACTTCTAAATTCGGAGTTCACATTCATATATATAGAGGAGTGGACAAAAGACACATAAAACCCTCCTAAAACATGTTAGAAACACCCTAATAACATTAGAAACCATTGGGGGGTAGTTTGGTAAAGTTTATACATGATTTCATTAGGTTTCGGATGCTCCCAAGAATCCCGTGCCGGAATGGGTCGACCCCATGGGTCGACCCCTGGACAACCAGAGGGCGGGCAGAAAGAAAAGGAAACTCAGTTTCCAGGGGTCGACCCCATGGGTCGACCCATGGATGTGTGGGTCGACCCATGCTGTGTGGGTCGACCCCATGGGTCGACCCCTACACACTGGGTCATAACTTTGGTTCTGTCCGAACCAGAAGCTTCACGGGTCGACCCCAGGGGTCGACCCATGTCAGTATGGGTTTTCAAAACTTATCAAATCACTAAAAATACATGGGAAAATAAATGTTTAGATGTTACCAAAGTCCCATGATGATCAAACATGATTACTTAACCTGAAACACATGATGAAACAAGCGGTTAGATCATAATCAAAGTTCATGAATCAAGCATCAACAATTTCAACTTGTTCACATAAAAATGCATCATACAACCCATTCAAACATGTGTTTGGCTTTCCATTTACAACCAACAAAAACACATTCCACCATATGACAAGTGTTTGTTGTAATGAAATTGAATCTCTCAATTGTCCAAATACAAAGGTATGAAAGCTCAACCTCAACTACCTCCATTTCAAGCACAAGGCCAAGTAAGGCCAAGCAACAAAGTCATTTTGTAATCATCAAAATCACATGCACAACAATCTCCCCCATTTTGATGATGACAAAATGTTATACATTAATGCTCTCTCCCCCTTTGACATAATCAGAAATGGGGATCAACATGGGGAGTTCACGATAACATCAAAACCAAAATCAGCAAGCTTACTCCCCTTATGGCAAAATGAGAATAGTCAAGTAAAAACATATGATATTCATGAAAGAAGCACAAGGAACAGTTGCCAGTCTCTCCCCCTTTGTCATTGACAATGAATCGACGGACAACGGGGTTATTAAGAGAACCATATGCACACTATGTTCAAGAAGATGCAATTCAAATATGCATGTGTGAACGCACTAAATGCCAAATATGCATGAACTAATTGCACATGTTTGAAATGCAAGTTATGGGCAATATGAACATGCAAAATGCAAGTAGAATGATCAAGTATGATTGACTTCCAAGCAAGTAGATCTATATACATGCAATATAGCTCCCCCAATTTATTTATAGTGAGAGGATAGGTGTACGAAAAGTGCAGGTGAGTTAATGAAACCAGTGTGCTCAAGTGTACACCTAGGGGATTGTGCAATCATATAGGAAAATGAAGCAAAAGCCAATGCAATCAATCAATTTTATGAATACATATTAAATCAAATTTCCATATGTGTAAGTGAATAACATGAAAATAGATTGTTGCAATATGGATATTCAGATTTTAAGATCAACACATCGAGAGATTATACAAGCTACACTACAATCTGAGAATAGCGTATTGGAGGCTACGCTCTACCTCAATATTTTTCACATCAAAATTTTTCATTGATTTCACAAAGACAATCAAAATTTTTCTAAGAATGATAAGGTTCAAATAATTCATTTTTACACGAGGAGACACATGGAGCTCATGCCAGACTCCCCGGTTACTCAGAATACTAAACCATTTATACTTTAGTACAACTCCTTTCTTAAATGACCCATATCACGTCTCAGGTGACATGTGCCCAATTTACTCAGTGAGATTAAACATTGCTCTGCCTTTCATTTCACATTCCTTTAACAAAGATAGGTAGGCAGCTTTTTCCTCAACTACCTCTTCAACATACATGCAGCAGGTTTAATATCTCTAGAGTGTTGAAAAGAAATTCCTATATCCATATCTTTAACACTCATTTTCAGATATTGTGCAAGAGGTGTGCGAATTTGATTTAGCATGTATATCGAAAACATTATGAGCACATAGCAATGCAACTCCCCCTATCTAGATGCACTTATCAAATATTTACTCCCCATGAGTGTATGACAAGAAACACACTTGTTAGGACTCAGATGTAATATTATTTATCAATGGAGTGTACGGTCTTAGAATTTACAAGGAAGGGGTTGTAACATATATTAACATGCAAGCACACAGTGGAAACATGCAAAATGCAAATGTAGAATGCACCATGAATGCAGAATTTCAGATTTTATTTGAATGTTTCAATGCCCCTAATACATGAACTCTTATGCATGCAACCTATAACAACTTAAGAATGCAAAGCAATATGTAAAAGCAAAATCTAAGAGTTTGATTTCCAGACTATCATGATAAATTGTACATGAAAGCATTCACATTCAAATGATAAACAATAAACATTCTCCATGATATGGCCTTCAGGAACAAGGGTGCAAAAATGATCAAAATCAAGCAATCCAACCTGATTATTTTCAGAAGTTGTTCAAAAATAGATTTTCAGAGATTTTACCTTCTTAAAACAAGAAAGATTTTCAGATTCAAATTGAAAGCACATGCAAATCAAGGCAAATTGATTTCATTCAAAAAGACATGTTTCAACATTAGCCAAATAATTTAATTTCTGAATTTTGATACAAGGTGGAGGACATTGATCCTAAGATCACCTCACACATAGTGATAACTTCCTAACAGACTTGATTTGTCATTTCACATATCACCATTTGATATACAAAAAATTCATCCATTGAAGGCTTGTATGACTTGTGAGGAAATGTAATTCAAGCATCATATGAAAACTATAACAGAATAACATACCAAACATCAAAATCATCAAGTTTAATAATGAAAAGGCAAAGTTGGGGTTTTACTTTATGAGTGTGCCTTGTTCTATTTTATTGGAACCCCTTTCATTTTTTATTTACCTCAAGGCACACCTTCATCAAATTCAACTCATTTGACAAATTTGGGAACGCAAACTTTCTTAGATCCCTTGGAGTTAGTGGCATTATCACCCACCGAATTCTTCCACACTTTCATTGCTTCCATGTCGTCATTTCTCATGATCTTGCAGTCCTCAATCACATGACCATGATTTCCACAATAAAAATATTGAGGAGAAGAATTTCTAACAAAAGATGTTCTTTCATGAGCAAAAGTATTTTCAAAAATATTCCATCTCCTATTTCCAAAAGATCTAGGTCTAACAAAATCAAACCTAGCATTCGTTATAAAAGCATGAAAATTATCACTTTTTAAGAACCAATAGTTTTTCATTACATGACTGTATTTCCCACAATGAAGACAACATAGAGATGTGGGTTTACGGAAAGTTTTTTCATTATTTGCATGAGTTTTTGGAAAGAAGTTTCTCTTGTAAGATGAAAACTTTTGAGCATAAATTGCATGGTTATCATTGAATTTTCTTTGAACATTGAACTTAGTATTGTTAGCATGAAGTTCATTTTTTTGCTTCACAAAGTAATTTTTCATCACATGGCCAAGTTTATGACAATAAAAGCATGAAACATTCCTTTGTCTTTTGAAAGCAATTTTTTTTTGCATGCATGTTGGTCATCTTTTTTCATGATATCACAATCATCCATAACATGACCATGCATGCCACAGTCAAAATAACTCCACTTTGAACTTTTAGGAACATGAGCATGCTTTTCATGATTTTGGTGAGAATCAAATTTTCTATTATGACTCTTAGGACCATTTTGACAGTTGGGTGATGAAGCAAATTTCTTGGTCCTAGGTTGAGCATGAGTTTTAATATGGGGTTTCTCAACAAAAGATGCATTAGAAGAACATGAAGCATGCATGAATGACGTTTGGGTTTTCAGACCAAAAGCTTTCTTTTTAGTGGGTTCATACCCAAGACCTTCCCTTGGAAAATTCACCTTGGACCCCAAGATTTTATCTAGGTTGTCTTTTCCCTTGACAAATTTGGACAAAGATGCATTCAAATCAATGATTTCATTTTCAAGGGATGCAATGCGTAACTCATAGCTAGCAATTTCTTGTTCACTGCAAACATTACATTCACTTAACACTTTATTTGCAGTTTTATAGCTTTCAAGTTCTTGTTCCAGCACATGCAGTTTTTCACATTCATTAACAACCACAGATTTTCCTTTTTCAAAAGCAAGTAATTTTTCAGACATGGTTGTATTCAAATATTTTAATTTTTCAATTTCATCTTTCATACAAGAAATGATTTCTTCATACTTTTTGACATCTATCAATAAGGACTCATTTTCAGATTTTAACAACGCATCTTCTTTTTCAAAGTTTTCAAAACATTTTAAACGGCCTTCAAGCAAAGACATTTGAATTAGCAAGGCACCGTTTTTCTTTTTAAGATCCTCATTTTCATCCATGATGCTTTTGCTATCAATTTCAGAATCAAAAAATTTTTCAAACATTTTATCATCGTCCGATAAAGAAGCTAACTTATTTCTCAAACATTCTTCACTTTTCTCAAGCATGAAGATTTTGAACAACAAGGATTTATTTTCCTCACGCAACTCATGGCATTCATTTTCAGATTCAAGAGCAGTATTAGATTTTCTATACATTTCAAGCTCTTCATTCAAACAAGACATCTAATCTGAAAATAATTCAACTTTAGATTCTAAAAGTTCATTTTCATATTGTAGGTTCTCAATCTTTGACTCCAAATCAATGCATTTCTCACAAGAAGGTTTATCGTGCACATTTTTATCAAGTTTCTTTTTCAATGTTTTATTTTTGGACTTGATTTTCTTATTTTATTTTTCTAGTTCATTATAAGCGTCAATGAGTTCTTCAAATGAGAATTCATCTTCATCAGAATCAGAATATACCTCTTCAGCATTTTTCTCATCGTGTTGATCAGCATCGTCGGCCATGAGACCTTTTTGTCCTTCCTCCTCTTGAGCTTTGATCAAATGATCCATAAGCTCCTTTGCCGTCCTACAAGAAGAAGCAAATGGAAACACATGAGTATCAACGACATTTTTCAATAAAGTCAAGACAGTAACATTTTCATGGTTCTTCAATTTATCCAAATTGGACCACTTGGTCTTATCTAGAGGCAATATGTGAGGACCATCATGAATCAACTTCCAAAGATTTGGATTAACAGAATTTATAGTCCTACATAATCTGCCTAACCACAAGGAGAAATCAGAACCATTAAACCTATGAGCGGAATTCATCAAAAATTGTTCTACCAAAAAATTCATGAATGTAAAATGCACTAGGATCACTCTAAAGATCATGAGATCTAGGGACAACAGAGCCTCGCTCTGATACCAATTGTTGGGTCCCGTAGTGCAGGAACATGGTTCTAGAGGGGGGGTGAATAGAACCCTCTACTAAAATTATGTCCAATTAAAACTATTTACTAGCTAATAGCGAAATTAGCAAGAGTGAGGAATTTAAACTAATTGGAATAGACTTGATTCTCTCAATCTCACCGTACTCACTCGAACGGATAATTAAATATGAACAATAAAGCAAACCACCACAACACAAACCACAATGCAAGCCACAATGCACGAGGATTTTTAAGGTGGTTCGGGACCACGACGGGCTCCCTACGTCCACCCCTCACCAAACCGGTGAGGCTTCACTGCTGTATAAAACAGCCTGGGAATAAATCCCCATACACACACGGAGGCAAGCTCCAACACACACACGTAGGGCGAAGCCTACACAATCACACAAGAGTAAACTCCCAACCACACACGGGAAACACACCCCACAATATGTCTAAGCACACACGCGGATATGCTCCGCAACACACGACGCACATGCGTCAACACAAACCACTCGGAGAACCCCTTTCTCCGAACACCCACACACAATATTCCTTCAAAAATGTATGAATCCTAGACAAATAGATACAATGAATCCCAATCAAAGTCTAGAGACTGAAATCAAGAAGATATAGCATGTAGAGAGCCCCCCCTTCTTCGATTCTTTCGGTTCCTCTTGGTTTATTGTCGGATGATGGAAATTTTGGCATCCTCTTGTTCCTCTCTTCGAGACGCTTCTTTTCTTCTTCTACCACGAGCTCCAAATCTTCATGGATGTAGATGATAACCCTTCCTCAAGAGCTCCTTGGTTGCTTTGCCCTTTTTCTTCACCTACAAGATAGGACAAATGCATTAGGGCTTCTCCACTTCCAAATTCGGAGTTCACATTCATATATATAGAGGAGTGGACAAAAGACACATAAAACCCTCCTAAAACATGTTAGAAATACCCTAATAACATTAGAAACCATTGGGGGGTAGTTTGGTAAAGTTTAGACATGATTTCATTGGGTTTCGGATGCTCCCGAGAATCCCGTGCCGGAATGGGTCGACCCCTGGACAACCAGAGGGCGGGCAGAAAGAAAAGGAAACTCAGTTTCCAGGGGTCGACCCCATGGGTCGACCCATGCTGTGTGGGTCGACCCCATGGGTCGACCCCGACACAATTGGTCACAACTTTGGTTCTGTCCGAACCAGAAGCTTCACGGGTCGACCCCAAGGGTCGACCCATGTCAGTATGGGTTTTCAAAACTTATCAAATCACTAAAAATACATGAGAAAATAAATGTTTAGATGTTACCAAAGTCCCATGATGATCAAACATGATTTCTTAACCTGAAACACATGATGAAACAAGCGGTTAGATCATAATCAAAGTTCATGAATCAAGCATCAACAATTTCAACTTGTTCACATAAAAATGCATCATACAATCCATTCAAACATGTGTTTGGCTTTCCATTTACAACCAACAAAAACACATTCCACCATATGACAAGTGTTTGTTGTAATGAAATTGAATCTCTCAATTGTCCAAATACAAAGGTATGAAAGCTCAACCTCAACTACCTCCATTTCAAGCACAAGGCCAAGAAAGGCCAAGCAACAAAGTCATTTTGTAATCATCAAAATCACATGCACAACAGTTGTGAAGGGAGTTTTTATGCTTCTCTTCAATGGAGCATATTTGCTCACAGGCATTCAATGTTCATTATCGTATTTCTTGATTCCATCATGGCATATGCATGCGTTGGCAACAAATTAATTGAGGCAATGCACCTTCTCCTGGTTCGGAGGTTGTAGTCTGTCAACACTCACATTTTTCCTTGTTTGAGAGGAAAGAAGAGGTAGCTGATCTGCATTTTCAAAGACGAGAAAGTATTGGCACACATGAAAAAATGAGTGCTTGCTTTTCCATATCTTGAATAATGAATCTTCTACTTCACAACCATCATTGGAGATACTGGAGCATTCACCATAAAGTTATATCATGAATTTTACAGATTCTCAAGAAAGAGAAGGCAAAGTCATCTGTTGGACATGCATAGTGATTACAACTTATGAAAACTTGTATCAAAAGCAGGGACACCTATTTCCTTTTAGTCTTAGTTCATGCTTATATATAAAAACAAGGATTTTTTACAAATAAAAAAATTATCGGATAATAATATATAAATGACAGAGTCAATGCAGGGACTGTTCCACCTCTTTTTGGGACACAATGATCATTAATCATCATTATGTCATACCATCAGTATGACATTGACTAGATCAATTCAAGATCCAAAGGCTTTGGCAATGTTTCCTGGCAAACTCTTTTGCCCCAGTTAACCTACTCTTTGTAAGGTCATACCAAGTTCCTGAAGAAGTTTGGATGAGAGAAGGCCTTGTCAAAGGTTTAAATGGACCAACTGGCACCTAGGAAACTAACATTATTAGTCAAGTAGTTTAAGCTCATGCAACCACAAAGTAAAACCTCACCATAATTTTATTTTGGAAAAGCTCTAGATGAAGAGGTAGAAGTTTGACCAAGGGATACCCATTGTCCAAATGCAACAATTAACCAATGTGTGAACTGAAGCACACTTTGCAGGTGTTTTAGCTAAAATTTTGTTGATGGATTATCCCTCGACACTCTAGGACTGTTGTCTAGACAACTAATTCAGTTCAATAGTTGGTTCAAATCTAGACAGGGACAAACACCAAAAGGCCAAAGCACAGAACCTTGGGCACTGTCACTTCAGGTTAGGTGCCAGGCAAGTTTGTAGCTAGATCAAGAGATGCCACCCCTATATAGCTAGAAGAATGGACCGGACAAGCCTAAAAAAGACAAGGATCTTTTAGAAAGTTCAGTGGAAGATATGTGTATGTATGCATATATATTAATTATAAACTGTTCCCAGAAGATTTCACAAATGTAAGTCCTCATTCATGGAAATTACAGAATAGACTTTGCAACCATTTCATGATAAAATAAAAAACTGCCATACAGTGGAAGACTACCTCAGATATAGTGATTTGGGAATGAAGAAAATCTGCCATACAATTCTAACAATTGCCTAGGCTCCTTTTAGATGATTAAATTCTACCACACATACATCACATTTCTAGGCCTAATGTTACTAGCAAAGACAAAGGATGAAGTTAGTTAAAATTCTACATGACAGTGTTCTTTCCACGGGAAGTAACAATAAAAAAACTACACATATATGTATATATAAAGAATATACTTAAAGAACTGGAATATCACTTTCAGAAAAAAAAGTACATCTACTGGAATATGTCTTTGCAATTTACACATGGGAAGGCACAATAATAAACACCCAGATGGATATGGTTAGAGATGACAATCCCAGATGTAGATTTTGTCTTGGTTCCAAAGTTATTTTGTTTTGGTTCCAAAGTTGTTTAGTTTGGTTCCTTTTGGCTTGGGATGTAGTTTGGTTTGGTTTTGAAAAAAATATCTCTAGACTAAAACATGAACACCACTACTTTCTATTCTTCAAAACACTTTTCTGGCTATGGCAAAGTTTATGGGCTTGTTCCTAATTATGCTTGATACTTACATTTTTTATTTCATTTAGTGCATCACCATGAGTAGTCAATCAAAGGTTTTTGTTTGTTAGAGTGATGTACTGATTGCCAATTATCTAATAGGAAAATTCTAACTAAAATTTCAAAGCCAAACCTCTATCTTTCAAATCTAGGTTTTACCTCCATAACATCCTAAATAGTTGTCTAGTCTGTCCTACTTGTACCGAGACCACTTTACATCACCTGCATATGTGGGGCTATTGCCCTGATAGTTAGAGCGAGAACTATTACATTATTTCCATCTCCTTTGTAACATCGTGTCATAGTCGCAAAGATTCTATAGCTGATGTCTCACTCCCCATTTTCCTTCATTGTTGTCATAGTGGCTCCATATGTTCTTTGTTCTTACCAATTGCCCAAGGACTTTTTGGGTGGTATGGTCTCATCCTTTGTTGACACTTCACTATCGTCCTCTTCCTTACTGCCAATTTATCTACAACTATGTAAGCTTTCTGAGCTGATTGGATCATCAGCCTAATACTTTGTTCTGACACTATTATCGTTGCAACGTTTGGTTCTTCCCCTACTGCCATTGCTGCTTTCGTGTGGTCATTCTACTAATGTAGACCATTTTCCAAGAAGCTTCCACCTGATACATTATTTATGTTTTTGGATCCAGGACTCTACCTAAGATCCAATTAAAATAAGTTGCAATCTGGCTGGCTATTTTACTCTTTCTAACTTTGTTATTTCACTCCAACCCAGCTAGTTAAACTCATTTTTCCTTCTCCTTCACCTGATGGTTCAACCTTATCTCATTCAGTTCAGTTTTCTTTCTTCCTTTCTTGTTGGTCGATACTAACACGGTTGGCTCATTTTTACCCGTCAAATTGCACTGGATGTACAGTCTGAATTGCTGACATCAGCATCCATCTAGCTGATGGTCCTTATATCTTCTAAGTTTCCCAACTAATGTTTAAAAAAATGGTTTTAGTAATGGAATTGGCCAGGGCTGGTTCTGACCAATTCTAAGCTTGTATATAACATTTGATAAAAATACTAATAAATGTTTATGAATGTCAGATCATTAAAGCCAAATTTTAAAAGATCTGGCCCCAAGCTAGTTTATTTTTATGACGCTGGATCACAGTTGGTTCAATCTAGGTTCAGGCAAGTTCCAGGTGGCTAAAGGCATGTTTTATCGTTTTAAAATTATTTTAATATGAAACTGACCAGTTCAATAGATCAGGGGAGGGGGGCATTCTTTATCATTCTACATAAATGGACCATTTTAAAACCGAAGAGATCGAATGCATTCGTTGGGAACGAACTTGCAGAATGAACACTCTTAAAACGTGCTGAACCAGACCAGTTCTGATTGGTTTTAGTCTGAACCAGGTGGTTTTTATTACCATGTTCTTGACATCCTGATCTCCCTGGTAGCATCCATTTTCTCATTTGATGCCTTGTTTGTGAGTTTTCAGATTTTTTTTCCCTTCATACTAGGTCTACTTGATATTCTTCCAGTTCTTAGGTTTAGGTTTGTAAATAATGGCACTGTGGCAGAAGGAATGATCATCTCTCCCTCTTAATCCTTACCAAGCTGCTTCTATTTATAGGCCCTTGAGCATGGTCTCCTATATATCATGTAGCAGCAAGTGGGTTTTTGTTAGATATTCATGTAAGAGCAGCTGATGTGTTATTTCTGGATTCATCGAATTGTTGGCACCATCTGGCTGATCCATGTGCCATCCATGTACCATCGAATTGAAGCTTAATAATTGTTTGAGAGACTTAACTATAATAATGAGCCTATAAGAAATTTATGCCATGGAACACAAATTACAATGTACCTTTCTCCAATATTTATTAAATTATTTCATCCTTGTTGAGAGTCTGTTGTCTTGCTAGCACAAGCACAACATTGATTCAAGAAAAACATGTTAGAATTGGAGAGAATGGTTTGAAACAGTGATGACACATCAACCTGACACTGTTTCATCAATTTGTACACCAAGAGGGGGCTTTCCTAAGGAAAATTCAGCCTATGAGGCACCATGGCTGCAAATGAGGCACTATGAGATGATGGAGTTGAATAGTAACATGACTGCAAATGAGGCACTATGGCTGCAAAAAGGACACCAAGAGGGGGCTTTCCTAAGGAAAATTCAGCCATTACTTCCAAAAGACTCCTCTGACTACCCACAACCCACGGTGAATACTATTAGCAACAAAGATTATGATTTTGTTGTTATTATCTCACAAATAATGACAAAACAATAGAATCTTGAGCTGAAAGCATGCAGATAGGGTCAGTTATGGTTTCTTATTTTTGTCATTTGTTTCATTCTCAATTCAGGTGGGAATTGATATCATGGAGACTTCCACATAGAACTGCATAAGTAGTGGAGAAGTATTGGACAATGAAGGAAAGAAAAAAATGTGTGCAAACCAAGCTTTTCAGAACCACTTGTGTAAGAGCACATCTACGTATGAAGCCAAGAATAGGTGAATCAAGCAAGGGAAGAGTAACTTAATGAATCTTATGCACACTACAAAAAAATAGGTCTATAGCGACCAAATCATTGGCGACCAATTAGAATTGGTCGCAGAAAAACTATATTAGCGACCAAAATAGTTTAATGGTCGTTAAAGATTCCACGTATAGCCACCAACACAACATTGGTCGCTAACGAGTTGTAATAGCGACCACTTTATGATTGGTCGCTATGTGTAGTCGCTAATATATATCACGAGCCACCATGTATGTCAACAGCGACGAAAAATTCGTCGTTATAAAATTTTCATTAGCGACAGTATACTAATAGGTCGCTAAATCTTAAGAAAATTCTGCGACCAGAGTACTATTGGTCGCTAATGGTGTCAACACAAATAGCGACCAACAATAGTCGCTGAATATTTATTTTAGTGACAAATATTTTACATTGGTCGCTATTTACTTGCAACTTAATAACGATTTTGTTGGTTGCTCATTCTATATTTTAGATTACAATGTAATTTTTATCTGAAAAATATAATTAAATAAATAATTAATATGAAATTATGCCTGACATGTAATCACTTAATGGTTAAAAAATAATGTATTCATTCATAGTTCGTACAATTTAATAAGAGTAGTTTGAACGACCATAACGGTTCAAATCGGTTGTGGCCAAGGATGGTTAATTTCGCACGTACGGCCAATATGTTGTTATGTCATAATTGTTCACAATGGGCACAACAATAACAGACTATGGTAATATTTAAATACATATGATATATAAATATAAATAAAAATAAAAATTAATATATGAATTGTGTATGAGATTTGTGTCAAGTTGTGATTAATTGGTTGGGTATATAGACCGTATAAATCTTTGAAAATATAAATAAATCTTTTAATAAGCTTAATTAATTTTTTTCTTATGCTAATCACTATTATCAAATAAGAAGATTTAAACAAAAATATTAAAAATATGTTTAAAATATAATCTCTCTCTCTCTCTCTCTCTCTCTTCAATCTCTCTCTGGGGTGAGTTGGGTGGCGGGGGTCACTAGATGAGCTAGTGCTGGATGGTTGCCATTTTGTCGGGCAAGAATTCTATAGTTCTATTGGATGGGAGAGCGTCGTTACATATCATGGCTGTACGGAAAGATTATCCGGTGCCGACATTGGATGATCATATATATATATATATATATATATATATATATATATATATATATATATATATATAATGATTTAGGAGAAAATCCCCTCCAAAATCATGATCTACTCCAACCGGAGAAGTGAGTTTTATCAAGCTTATATCTATATATATAGTTTTTATCATAATTTTTTATGAAGTTTTATTTTTTTAATTTCACGACGATCAAATCTTATTATTATATTCAAATATTATGAACAATTATTAGTCAAAAAAATAAATATTAGAGACATATGTCAATAAAACTAATTTTAATAATTTTTATTAAACCGGAAGTAAAAGTTAGTAAGCCACTTGTAGTCGGCGGGCAAAGGAGGGAAAACAAAAACAAAAACTAAGTTCACCCCACCGGCCGACCTTTCCCCTCCCGACCTTGCCGCTCCTGTCTTTCCCCTCCCCGCCGCGGTAGTGTACGTGCGACGTTGGTTTTCCCCTCCCCGTGCCGGTGGTGGGCTTGGATTCCTCCTCCGCCTCCTTGCTGCTGGTGCGACGTTGGTTTTCCCCTCCCCAAGAACCGGCTTCTGTCAGAGGCAGAGTGGCGTGCCATCGGTGTGCAGCAGAGCAGGGGGTGGGTTCACTACGCGATCCACCGGCCGGAGCCGCACATCATGTTGTTCCGGAGGCCTCTCAACTACCAGCAGTAGCAGGAGAACCTGGCCGCCCAAAAGATGGTGGGCAAGTGATCGATCCGTACTCCCAGGTCTCTCCTTTGCAACAGATGGTGGGCAAGTGATCGATCCATGCTCCCAGGTCTCTTCTTTGACTATGCCTCTGCATACGACTCTTCTTTCTCCTTCTTGCAATCTATCCCCGTTTAGTCTTCATCTATTAGTCGTCGCTGTTCATATAATAGGGTCTGGAAATCTATGAAAGTGATGGTGCTTTGTGATAGACTGTGAAATGATCTTTTGTATCGCCTAATGGGATGGCTGTTACGTCCAAAATCTCTCCTTTGTTTGTTATACTGGTCTTAATTTGGGAGAACAATGGGTGCTGTAATGGAACATGCTCAAATCTTTTTGGCATCGCACCGATTGATGCGATATATATGTATATATATATGGGTTATGATCAGGTGGTGCCGGCGCCACCTGACTGTAAAAAAAATTATTTTAATATATTTTTTTTTACACTCAGGTGGCAATATATAATCTTATGCATCTTCCTGGGGAGCTGGAAAGGACAAAAGAATTGGGTGAACGGAAACACCGGAAAATATTGGAAATTACCATGTGTGAGCACCTTTATGGTCATTTTGCAGTGGGAATTCCCTGCATCAATACCTTGATGATCTTTGCATATGCATCATGTTTGTATCCTCTTATAGGACAAGTGCGTTACTGTGGGAAATTGCCCCAAATATCAACAGTTGGTGGCTGAGCTATTTCTGTGAAGTCATTATCCAGCTGGTTATCCCTACAATAACAAGTCTTGGCATTAGAATATGTGGTTTAGGTGCCCATTAGTATAATCTTAAAACTTTGTAGCATCCTCTAAATGATGTCATGAAATTTGAATAAGAAACTTGTTGAAACTTTTAAAAGTTGTTTGTGTACCGATCAAATTTATTGTTACTTACATGATAAGCATACAATTCTGCACAGTTAAACATGCTCCTTGAGAGACAAGAACTGCAACAGAGGGTGAAAATGTTTTGTGCAAATCGTGTCTCTCCTGACTATTGGATGAACTCTGGAATATACAAGCGAGTCGACTTACAGAAAGCTCTTGGGAACCATCTCTCTTGGAAGGATCGGTGAGTCTTCTTCAAAATCTGGTCTAGTAGCATTAAGATGGGAACTCTGAAATTGATAAAGCAATCTATATGAAGTGTTTGATCCTATGTTTTAGTCATTTATGTGAGGGTGTAGATTTCCATTTCGATATGACAATTGTTGCCTTGCAGTAAACTTAAATTTATCATCGTACTTTATCTTACTATATAACTCTTCTCAAGAAAAGTTGTTAACTGTGTGTCAAGCTCATCATTTTAAAATCTACCATGAAATTAATTAAAGCAAAATTCTTGTCAGTGCCTCATGCTTGTTTTTTCAGCAAAGACAAGGGAAGATGGCCTTGGAAGTGTAGTTATTATGAGTTAATGGAACTTTGTTTTATCCTTGATGATACATTACTCGAAGTACTCTGGTAGAGGGACTTGGTTGATGGTGAATCTTCTCTGATGCACGGCCATTCTCACAGACTCATTAAACTTGAGGGCTTATCATTTCCTATTGATTTGATTTCTGCAAATTATGAGTTGTCATCTGTTACTTCTGTATATAACTTTAATTGCTGGGTGGCAGACTGATAACACAAGTTTTTCGTCTGGTGGTATTAACTTTGTAGGTATCCTACATTCTTTGATGACATAGCTGCACGTCTGCTACCTGTTATTCCATTAATTGTGTACCGACTTATTGAAAATGATGCGTTTGATGATGCTGACAGAGTACTTGCAGTATATTCAGCATTTCTAGCTTATCACCCACTTAGATTCACATTTGTCTGTGATATTCTTGCTTATTTCTACGGTCATCTTCCAAGCAAGCTCATTGTCCGTATATTGAATGTTCTTGACATCCCCAAGGTATGTCACTCACTTCAGAACAAAACATGCTTCTCTTTGTGTTAGAGAAGATCTTATTGGACTAAGTGGATTCTGGGCTATAGTAGCTGAAAAATGACCAACAACATGGAAGGATTATGTCTTGTAACCCCCTCTCTTAAAAGAAAGGAAAAAAAAGAAAACATTATGCGTTATCTTGCTTATCCTTCTTTCTATTTTTGTTTTAATTCCAGTTCTTTTCAGATTCCTTTTTCAGATTCTTTCCCTCAGCAAATTGGTCCGTCGAGTTCTGCATTTTGCCCATCACAAGAATACTTTTCTACCCTTCTATTGGGTCTTGTCAATAATGTTATACCACCTCTAAATGGCAAGTTTAAGACAGTGATCATTGGAGAAAATACAAGCCTGCGTCCTGCACCAAACAAGACTCAAACATCTTCTCAGTCTGGACCAACCCCTGCATCTGATGTTCACAGAGCCTTCTATCAGAATCAGGATCCTGGCACATGTACTCAGCTTTTCTTGGAAACAGCAGTCATTGAGATACTTTCACTTCCAGCAACAGCTTCTCAGATAGTATCTTCACTTGTTTAAATAGTTGTGCATATTCAGTCAACATTGATTCAGTCCACTAATGGACTGCAAGGGGTATCTAGTGGCACTGGTCAAAGTTCTGTGCTACCTACATCTCCATCTGGTGGGAGCACTGACTCCTTGAGCACAAGTCGATCAAATCCCTCATCATCAGCAATAAATGCTTCGAACTTCATTTCGAAAAGTGGATATTCATGCCAACAATTATCTTGTTTGTGTATCCAAGCATGTGGTTTGCTTTTAGCCCAGCTTCCACTCGAATTTCAAATGCAACTCTACTCTGAAGCATCACGGATAATAAAAGATTGTTGGTGGCTGACTGATGGAAAACGATCACATAAAGAACTAGAGTCTGCCGTTGGCTATGCCTTGCTGGATCCATCATGGGGTGCTCAAGATAGTACCTCAACAGCCATAGGTGCTGTTCACTGTTCACTCATATCTCTTTCTTTTAACATTCATCTTGAAGGGCGTAGATTTGCCTTTCAGAATATAGAATTTTTCTCTGTGTGGATTTATGCACATGACATTAGTTTCTATTTCTGCAACCACTTAGGTGAATATTGATGGGAATGCTTATATTTTTCATTTCACTTACCATATACTGATCACGACAGCATGCTGACTTCTATGTTATCGGTTGTGACCAAATATTTAGTTGTGACTAAAATCAATAGTTGTTAAAATAATAATAATATTGATTAAATATTTAGTTATGATAAAAATTAGTAGTCATGAAAATTATAATAAAAATGAAAAATAGTCGACCAGTGACCAAAAAGTGTGCTTGTTAACATAAATAAAAATCAAATATTAAATTACAAATAAAAGTGATAGTCACTAATATTATAGAACTAACGATAAAAAAATTCATTGGGACCAAATATAATAATTATTGATATTCTCACGATAAGGATCAATGTGATGATCGTTAATACGGTAGAAACAACGACTAAATATTATCTGCGAGTACACTCAACTATGTCGTTATTTAGAGTTTTTTTAGCTACCAATGAGAATTAACGACCAATATTTATTCACAATTACGACTAATATTTTCATCGTTATAACATTAATCTATAGCGACCAAAATTATTTGGGTTGCTAGTGGTTAAGGGTTTAGCGACCACTGTGATAGTCGCTAATATGGTAGAAACAGCGACTAAATATTATCTACGACCAAACTCAACTATGTCGCTATTTAGAGTTTTTTAGCGACCAACAAGAATTAACGACCAATATTTATTCACAAATACGACCAATATTTTTGTCGCTATAGTATCAATCTATAGCGACCATAATCATTTGGGTCGCTAGTGGTTAAGAGTTTAGCGACCAAATTTAAAAATTGGTCGCTATGAGTATTAGCGACAATGATACAGCGACCAAGAGTTAGCGACCAATATGTAGTCGCAAATTCTTTTAGCGACCAATTGTTATTATATTGCGACCATAGACGTTGGTCCCTATAGGTCAAATTTTTTGTAGTGGCAGATGTCCATGTTTGCTAGTGGACAAGTAGTAAGAGAAGCTAATTTTTTGCAATAGCTTGCTGCCATCTATATAGAATTGTTCATAGAAAAAGTGAAAAAGTAGTGAGTATATGATCAAGTAGAACCACCAACTACTAGCAATCATCAAAGCTAGAAGACTTGATCTTAGCAGCCACAGAGAGGAGTAGGGCTAGCGAGGGCAGTGCCACCAGCGGAAGCAGGCAGCGGCTCCGGGGGCGTAGTCGACTAGTGCAGCCTTTTAATCAACATATTCACAAATCCCTTGAATAAACATGCTTAAAGACTTGCAAGATCGTGTGTTTTTAGAGTGGGGACAAAATGTAAATGCATATGGCTTGACTTACATGCATTGCTGCTACACTGCACAGGAGGTCCCGTGATTGATCCAGCAAGGCCTGTTCTTGTGCTGCTAACTTTGCAAGCTCAGACATAAGGGTGCTCATCTCCTCTACCTGGAAAATGGCAAAAGAGTTTTATTACGCTCTTCATATTGCCTATACAACTGCTGGCAGAATCATGGCCAAATGTCCTCATCTCTCACAGGAAATACTGAAACCAATTTCTTTGGAACGTTTAAACAATCTACTTGATACCACCACTATTTCACAATTTCATAATACAAGCTCCACATTTCTACTTTACCTGGGTTAAGAACCCAATGATGGATACAACAAACCCCACAGTCATGGTAGATGATGACTTGCTAATGAAAGACTATATCATGAAGGCAAATCTAAGCTGCATAAATTATATATGTAAGATGCTGAAGAAATAGAGGGAAAAATGAGCATGATTCAGTATGCTACCGTCCTTGTAAAAAAGCATAATGCAAAAAAAATTCTTCTTGAGAACTAGACTTGATAAAAAGAATAATAAGTTCAGTAACTCGTGAACATGAAAAAGAATACAACTTACCATATTAACTTGGAAAAGAAAGAAAAGGAGGAACAAGATTGCAAAACTGTTGTGCAAGAAAAAGTTGAACTGAAACATCATTCCAAAAATTATTGTGAAAAGAGCTACAAGTGTGAGAAAAGTCTTCCAGATGAGCCAAGACAACTAGTAGGCAGACTCATATAATCCCATTATAGACATCGCCTGCAATCTCAGACAAGGAAATTTAGATTATTTCTCTCTTCAAAATTTGTATGGATAGAACACAAGTTAAATAATAAGATACTTTAGACAACCTACTTAGGGAAAAACTGTAACTGATGAAGTTTAAGCTCTTTCTCTGTAACCATAGAACTAATATGAAACACAAAACTGAACATGGATATTGCTAGGGAAAAAGTTGGACCATCCATCCCAACAGTAGAGAATGTGTCAGTGGTGGGATGTGAAAATTCCTTCAGTCCAAGATACCACGTAAAGTTCAGATCTGTACAACCATATAGCATTCCCATCAACTATTGGATAAGCAAACTGGAAATGACAAGACAGGACATGACTTTCACTAGTACAGACTAAAGTTGATCCAATCTACCATATAGAACTCCATGCATTTGACTACCTCACATAACTCCATGCTTTTCCTGAGGTCTGGATTGCTCACTAAATGAAAACTGTTTCAAAAAAATCAGAAGAAATAAATTTCTGAGCAAAACCAAAAAAAAAGGAAAGCAAACTAGTCTAACCAAACTAACCAAGGTCTACATCCCTAGGAGAATGACTGAGGTCAGAAGGAACACTAACATTGAGCCTACAAGTGGTAACACTAGCATTGGTCTGGCCTTTATTATTGTTGCAAAAGGCTGCATGCTTGTGCTTACCATGCCTACCTCTATAAGCCTTGAAAGGTATATTGCTGGGATAAGAAAAGGCTATGTCATTGACACCGCCAGCATGAGCATCAATCTATCCACAATGTAACAAGTCAAACATAATAGCATGTAGCGCTTTGAATAAAGGTAATGTAACACTAAAGCTCACCTCTAACTGTGATCTTAGGTCACTATTATGGATAAAAGCATATGTCTGTATAATATAATTGGAAATGAGCAACACATATATTAAAAATAAGAAAGAGAGAAAGAAACATAAGTAAAAAGAAGCCTCATTATTTATCAGACAAGACCATGAACATATGACAACATTTGCTAATACACATGGGAGTTTTCTATTCCAAGTCATTCACAAATGGTACCAATTATAGATCCATCTAGACTCCATATACATCGATTGGCAACAAATTGTGCCAACATTTGTTCCAACTGAATGCAGAGATTACAGCAAACAGATGTCATAGAGTTCCCAGGGTGAATACAATATATCGAAGATGACAGAAAGAATTGAACATCAATGAATGCAGCAAATTACCTAGAAGAATTATTTTTTACTGTGGATGGAAGTCCAAGCTCATGACAATAGAGCCTTGGTTCAGTGTCCGAACCACAGTTTGGGGAAGATCATCTAGTGAATAAATATTCAGAAGATGTGTAGGACTAGGGAATGACACCTACAAAAATCAGTAAACACGTTTACACAAGTGAGGGATAAGGCTGCAGGTTAACAACATAAGTAAAAAAAAGCCTCATTTTTTATTAGACAAGACCATGAAGATATGACAACATTTTCTAATAGACATGAGAGTGTTCTATTCCAAGTCATTCACAAATGGTACCAATTATAGATCCATCTGGACTCCATATAATGTCTAGGAATGGTGACTACAGAGTATGAGGAAGATAGGGGTGGTGAAAAGGGGGTATATACATTGAAACTACCATGATGTAGGTTGCAAGGGTTGTTTCAGAACCTGACCAACATGTGGCATTGTCCAAATATAGGGCCCTAGCTCAAATGGGGCTGATAAAAGCTATGCCTGGTTTTAGGAATGGAGTAGATGTATTATGAATGTTGTATGGCTTGCAAATAAGAAGTTGTGACATACAATTTATAGAGGATTAGTCATAGGGGATCATACAAGAAGATGTTATGTGGCTTGCAAATTGGCTATTTGAGCTTCAAAGGAAGGTGGAAATTTCTCTCACAGATTGCCAGTAGACACCTGAAGTGAGCTTCTAAAACCCAAATTATCCTCTACTAAGGCTACTGTATAGTATATGTACATTTCTGGTATTATCATGTGTAACCCATGCGGAAAGCAAGGTTGTACGTCCCCTTGTGAAGTTGAACATGTGACCTCTGTGTGTAAACTAGAATCTTCATGCTGACAGACACACTTGCTTGGCCATTTATAAGGTCCAGTCACCAAACTTCCTTATTTTTTCTAAAAGAAAGGGTGGGCTTTACCACCAATTTTATTAAATAAATAGAGGAAGTAAAATAGGTGAGGAGAGATTCCTTGCCCTAGAGAAAAGAAAATTAAAACATTTATAAATGAAGTAGGGATTTGATGTGGGACTCTCATGACATGCTGCCAACTACTAGGAGAGACCAAGAAGATGCTGACTCCAATGGAAAAGCAAAGAAAGGGCTCCAAAATGAATATTTTATGTAAGTGGTACTTCCTTGAACTTCGATGTTGTCCAATATATCTGGGAGTGGGGTCACTGTTTGGTGGCTACATATGGGACATGAGGGACTTTAGCCCACATCAGATCCAAGGACATGAAGAAGGATTAAAGTCCATAATGGATCCAGGGACATGAGTAGGGACTTTGGTCCCATATCAGATCCAGGTGCACAGTAATTTGTATGGGGTGAGAGGGGGTGGAGGTATGGGGCCATTGAAGAGTCACCTCAATTAGTTGTCAGTCCCCACCCCAAACCCCTTTTAACACTCATTATTCTCCCTTCCCAAAATATAAATCCAACCACTAGATGCAGCTTGCATCCAACATCTAATATATTATTACAGATAAGAGATGCACCATTTTTTGAGAAATCCTATTTTGGTAGAAAAAGTTAATTGGATCAGACATATATAATTAACTGCAATTCCATTTCTTTTAACTTCATCATAACAAGAGATGAAAACACATTTCTCATTCCACTAACACATTTGCAGCCTTATTTGCATGTTTGGTAGACTTGAAAGATGGGTCCATTCAGAACAAACAGGGTCTAAAGACTACAATGAGCATTTCAAGTGAGGGGAACTTTTATAGACAAGTAAGAGGTAAAGTTGCCATCTTTTGACGCACACCCAAACTTCTCATATGATAAATAAATAGAGCAAACAATTGAAATGACAATTAAGCTGATCCATATCTTGAAATAAAAATTCAGGAATGTTATAACCTCCATTCATATAAAATCACAACAGTCTAAGAAAAACAAACACCAGGTGAACCTTACTTGAGTGTGGCTTCTGCACTCTCGATGGTCACCTTATCATCAATAGCATCACGGTGAGGATGCCCCAAGTCAAAGTAGTTTATGTTTAAATTCAGAAATAGGAAAATTAGCTATAAGATGCACCAAAGTGCTTTCAGCTGAGAAATAATGGAGGGCGTCCATACAAAAAAGAAACACAACAGAGTTGCAGAAGAACCAAAAGATCGCATCATGGTTACCTGTCCTTGATAAATTTTTAGATGACACAAGTCATTTCATCCTCTGAGTTCAAAGATAGAACACCAAAGGTAATTGATGCGCTCGACACCCGTCGTTTAAAAATGTCGTGCCACATAAATATCAAAATTGATAAAACCACACTCACTCACTTAAATGATTTTGGAAATACGAGTAAAGTGGTAAGAACGGGTCGATCCCACGATGAGAAAAATCTTTATAGATCAAGTTGGAAAATTTCCTTATGTTTTGAAAACCAATTTTTATCTTTTGAGTGTGATTAACACTAAAGGAAATTTAAATTGCAACTTTGAATAAGAAGAGAAAAGTGAAGGAAATTTTAGCCAATGGATGAAGAACGCCGCCGTTTCCTTGCCAAGCCTTGGATGAAGATCACTCCGCCTTGGAAGTCGACGCCCTGAGATGACCGGAAGATGACTAACCGCCTTCGGTGTGTGCAGAAATTGTGAAGAGATGGAGATGGATAGAAATAGGAACAAAAACAAGTTGAAAACACAACAGAATTATATTGAAAATAGGGGGTTGGAAGGAAGAGAATAACTTAAAATCTAGAGGGAATTAGAAGAAGTGGAAGAAATGAAAGTTGTAGAGAATGAAAAGAGGAAGAAGTTTTATGAAGACTACAGAGATAGAAAATGAGATGAAGACAGTGAAAAACGTGAAAAATCAAGATCTATCGGTGCGAATGAACAGTAAAAATGTTAAAGATAGAACAGTGAAAAATTAATTATAACTCACAAACGAAGAAGAATTCAAAGAAGTGGTAGAAGACAAAATCTAGATCTATAAAAGAAGAACAACTTTCATGAAGAACTCAGAGTGAAAAGAGGATTGGAAAGGCTTCAAAATGGAAGAATAATAGAAGGTATCACCTCGGATGAACAATAATCACATAGAACAGAACTTAAACAAATGGGAAATAACTTTCAAACTAGATGGAATTAAGAGAAATGATAGAAAGAGAAATTGAAGAACACTTAAAGATGAACAACTTTTGTGAAGACAGGAAAATAAAATGGAGATCAGAACAACAAATAATGGGACTAAGAAAGCACTAAATGCTTAAAAAAAATATTCATTAAAACAACATCAACTTACAAAGTTTACATCAAAAGCTCTCAAAGTAACACCCTCTAACTCTCCTATGTAACTCTACTAAGGCCAACAAGAATGAACTTCAAAAACTCAAAGCAACCCCTTACAACTCTTAGCAACTCCCTTCTAGCAACTCTCTCATTACAATAGAAGCCCCTTTTATAGGGTTAACACAACCCCATTCCCTATGTGAACATCTTGACATTTCTTGCCTCTTTTGTTGAAAAACACAACCCATTGCTACCATTTTTGACTCAGAATTGTGTGCCAATATGTGTTGCACACTTGGGTATTTTTTTCTGATTTTTTTCTATTTTTTCTAACATTCTTTCTCTTCCTTTCTCTCTCTTTCTCTCTCTTCCTGGACGCGTGCGCCGCCCGTGTGCCGCCGCCGCGCTTTCTCTCTCTCCTCCGCCGCGTGCGCCGCATGCACTGGGCCCGTGCGCCACCCGCGCTGGCGCCGCGGTGTGCCCGCGTGCGCCGCTCCGCCGCTGACGTGCCTGCAGGCGCGTTGACCTCGCGCCCCTCGCCTCGTAGTCCGCGCCCATCCGCGAAGGACACACACACACACACACACACTCTCTCTCTCTCTCTCTCTCTCTCTCTCTCTCTATATATATATATATATATATATATATTTATAATGTATATTTATATATATTATGTATATATCTAATAAAAGCTCATAAAAATATCAAATAAATTTATTATTTGTTTCTTTTTTTTCTTTTCTTTTAGAACAAGTCCATGGGCTTTTGGCTTTTATTTTTTTTATTTTTATTTTTTTTATATTTATTTCTTGTCGCTTCCCTCGTACCGAGTGCCTGCATAAATAAGTAAATATCGTTATTAAAATTATTTAATTCCATAAAATTAAATATTTGACTCTAAATTAATCAACTAAAGATTAGGAATCTGGAAGTATTAACACACACGAGCCGTAGATTTGGAAATTAAGGTACATGATCAAGAAGTCATCTTAAAGTTCAATAGCACTTGTGCAAGTGAAATGCTAAGTCTACAGCGAAGATAATTGCGTCCTCCATTTGCTATTGCAAGCAAGTGTCTTTCAACTCCGCACTTCTTAATCAGAGCATTAAGCATAATAGCTTTTTGTCTACCTTATTAAGTTTGTCCCTTTTGGGATCTATATTTTTTTCTCTTCTTTTTTTTTTCTATACACACATGATGCTGCACTATCCTTCACTATTTTACGCGAACCTCAACACGTCTTAGGTGAAGTAGGCCCGGTTACTCAGAATCGGAGCATTTTTCATGGTGTTTTTCTCAAAAAAGATTTTTCAATAGATAACATGGCAGAAAGCTTATAAAAGATCTCTTCTTCAAGAAGTGCAGAATATCAGACAGTATGTCTAAAATAGCAGAAGACTTGTCCTTCTTGTTTTATTAGCGTGTAAAGAGATTCTTAAATCAATTTTCCATGGCTAGATTAAAGAAATTGTCCATCATCCTTTTCCCTAGCTTTTCTATTCTAGAATCGCTTTCAATAGAAGCATGAATCAGGAAACTCCAAATGGGGAAAACTTTTGTTTAGCGTGACAATACAAGATAGCAAGAAATTTTTTTTTTTTGAAGATGCTCCCCCCCAACTTAAATGACATTGTCCTCAATGGCATAAGCATTAGACAGATCAGAGAACAAGTAAATAGATAATATGGTTGGGATGGAAGGATACAACCTGATGGTCGGGGCAAAATGACGAGGGCTTCGTTTCGTCTTGGCCTGACAACTGAAAAAGAAACACACTAAAACTAGATATTAAATCACAAAAATCGTGGGTTGCCTCCCAAAAGCGCTAAGTTTATCGTCTTCAGCTAGACGCATGAAAGCTCAAAAGGAATTCATTCCTGATCACATAAGGCTATAGATTTTTTTGGGGATAACATCTCATTTTTCAAGTAAGGTTTCAATCTTTGACCGTTAACAGTAACGATATGACCATTTTGGGGATTCAAAATTTTGACGGCTCCATGGTCAAATGCCTTAACAACTATGAACGGTCCATCCCATCTTGATTTCAATTTACCGGGGAGCAAGCGTAGCCGTGAGTTAAAAAGTCAAACCGTTTGATTTTCCTGAAAAGTTTTCCTGTGAATATGCTGATCATGGAAAGCCTTGGTTTTAGCTTTATAAATCCTGGAATTTTCATATGCTTCGTTTCTTAGCTCCTCCAGTTCATTGAGTTGTAGGACGCGTTGGGCTCCAGCTTGAGTTAAGTCAAAGTTGACTTGCTTAATGGCCCAATAGGCTCTATGTTCAAGTTCTACGGGCAAGTGGCAAGCTTTACCAAAAATGAGGCGATAGGGTGACATTCCAATAGGAGTTTTGAACGCAGTTCTATAGGCCCATAGTGCATCATCCAGTCTCTCAGACCAGTCTTTTCTATCCGGCCTAAATGTCTTATGCAGAATGTTCTTAATCTCCCTATTGGATACCTCCACCTAACCACTGGTTTGGGGATGATATGGGGTGGCAATTTTGTGAGTGATCCCATATTTCTTGATCAAAGCGTGAAATTGGGAGTGAGTGAAATGCGAACCCCCATCACTAATTATAGCCCTAGGACATCCAAATCTAGAGAAAATATTCTTGCGAACAAATTTCATCACTACCTTATGATCATTGGTCCTTGTGGCGACAGCTTCAATCCATTTTGAAACATAATCGACCGCCACCAAAATGTATTCATTCCCAAAGGATGGTGGAAACGGTCCCATGAAGTCTATTCCCCAGACATCAAAGATTTCAACAACCAGAATGGGATTAAGCGACATCATATCTCTCTTCGAAATATTGCCCACAGCTTGACACCTCAGACATATTTTTGAAAATTCATAAGCATCCTTAAATAAAGTGGGCCAATAAAATCCACTTTGTAACACCTTAGCCGTAGTCTTCTTTCTTGAGAAGTGTCCTCCGCAAGCGAGAGTGTGACAAAAATTCAGTACAGATTGTTGCTATTCCTCGAGGACACATCTTCAGATGATCTGATCAGGACCCATATGAAACAGTTCCGGGTCCTCCCAAAAATAGTGCTTGACCTTAGCAAAGAAGTGATCCTTCTCTTGCTTAGTCCACCCACCCGGGATTTATCCTACGGCCAAAAAGTTGACAATGTGAGCGTACCAGGGGTTAAGATGTAAGAGATAGATAACAGTTGTTCATCTGGAAAAGAATCAGACATAGGAGCACTCTCGGGTATCACTATTCGGAACAAATGATCAGCCACCACCTTCTCTAACCCCTTCTTGTCTTTGATTTCCAGATCAAATTCTTGCAGTAATAGAATCCATCGAATCAGACGGGGTTTAGCATCCTTCTTGGTGAGCAGGTATTTCAAAGCAGCGTGATCAGAATACACAATAACTTTGGCCCCTAAAATATATGATCGGAATTTCTCGAGGGCAAAAACAACGGCCAGAAGTTCCTTCTCGGTGGTGGTATAATTCAATTGAGCATCAGCGAGAGTGCGACTCGCATAATAGATCACCACAGGTTTCTTATCAATTCTCTGCCCCAAGACAGCTCCTATGGCGTAGTCCGAGGCATCACACATGATTTCGAATGGCAGTGACCAATCTGGTGATTCAAGAATCAGAGCTTGGGTCAGAGCCGCCTTTAGAGAATGAATAGCCTCAAGACAAGACTCATCTAGGTGAAATGGAGTGTCGCTGTCTAGCAGCTTAGTGAGCGGGCGAGTAATGGAAGAGAAGTTCTGAATGAATCTTCTGTAAAAACCCGCATGGCCAAGAAAAGATCGGATTTGCCTGACAGACGAAGGGGGAGGAAGATTGGAAATCAGATCAACCTTAGCCTTGTCTACCTCTATTCCCCTCTCGGAAATAACATGGCCTAACACAATACCTTCTTGTACCATAAAATGGCTTTTCTCCCAGCTAAGCACCAGATTAGATTCAATGCATCGTGCCAACACTTTTTGTAAAGTTTTCAAACAACCAGCAAATGAGTCTCCGAAAACTAAGAAATCATCCATGAAAATTTCTAAAAATTCTCCTACCATTTCAGAAAAGATTGACATCATGCACCTCTAAAAGGTGGCAGGGGCATTGCAAAGTCCAAATGGCATTCTCCTGAAAGCAAACGTGCCATAAGGACACGTGAATGTAGTTTTCTCTTGATCTTCCGGATAGACTGCAACTTGATTGTACCCGGAGTATACATCCAAAAATCAAAAATATTTTTGCCCAGCCAATTTATCCAAAATTTGATCCAAAAATGGGAGAGGGAAATGATCCTTCTTTATCATGGAGTTCAATTGTTTGTAATCAATATAGATTCTCCATCCCGTTTGTAGTCTCATTGGCACCTCCTCACCTTTCTCATTTTTAGTCACGGTCAGCCCAGATTTCTTTGGAACAACTTGTGTGGGGCTGACCCACTTACTATCAGAAATGGGATATATGATCCCAGCATCCAACCACTTCACCACCTCTTGCTTGACTACCTCTTTCATGTTCGGGTTCAGCCGGCGCTGCATCTCCCTGCTCGGCTTGGCATTATCCTCTAAGTAGATATGGTGCATACAGACATCCGGACTGATGCCCTTGAGATCTATCACCGACCATCCTATGGCCCCCCTATGCTCCTTAAGGACATTTAAGAGTTGAGATTCCTAAGCAGAAGTGAGGTTGGCGGCTATGATGACCGGCAAAGTTTGGTTAGGACCCAGATAAGCGTACTTAAGAGAATCCGGCAGAGGTTTCAATTCAAGAGTAGGTGGATGATCTAGAGATGGAAGCGTAGTTTTGGATTGCAATGGAGGGAGTGACTCTACCCTAGACCAGGGTGTGATAGAGAGAGGAGAATCCTGAAGCATACTACCCTCTTCTAGGGTGTCCTTGATTGCATCCGGACTTTCATCAATCATATCTTTAAAGATATCAATGATGTTGCATTCTTCTTCATGGTCCGGGTATTGAGAAGCCTTAAAAACATTCAATGCAACCTTCTCTCCTCCAAATGATATATCCATCATTCCCATGGCACAATTTATATTGGCCTTAGCCGTAGCTAAAAATGGACGTCCCAAAATAATAGGTGTGTGCTTTAGATCAGGGGACGCGGCCATATCCAAAATGAGGAAATCCACCGGGAAATAATAATCACGCACTTTTACAATCACATCCTCCAACAGACCTCTTGGTGTTTTCACTGATCTATCTGCCAATTGAAGGATGATAGAAGTGGGTTTTAACTCACCCAGATCAAATTGCTCATAGATAAAGGTGGGCAAAAGATTGACGCTAGCACCTAAATCTAGCAAGGCTCGATCAAAAGTGACTCCACCTATGTCGCATGAGATTAATGGGGTTCCGGAGTCCTTCAATTTTCTGGGCAAATGATTCATTACGACAGCACTCACATCCTCATACAAGCGGACCTTTTGAGTTGCCGCCATTGGCTCCCTCCTTGGAGTGCAAAGCTCTTTCAAAAACTTTGCATATGCCGGCACATGCTTGATTGCATCTAAAAGTGGAATATTGATATTCACTTGTTTGAACAATTCCACTAATTCTTCTTGTTGTACCGGTGGTTTCTTGTGAGCTTTCGAATTTAGGGCATCGGGAAAATGGACCTTAGGCACATAGTCTTGGAGTCCGTAATCAAGTTTCACCTTTCCTTTAGCTAGCCTCTTCTCTTCATCCGTCGGCTTCTCTATTTCATTAACAATCATGGGCTCCTCTTCCTTATCATTCTCCTCTTGGGCCTCTTGGCCCGAACTATTGCCAACTTCCCTAGCCTGATAAGGGTCATCTAAAATTTTCCCACTCCTGAGGGTAGATATAGCCTTGGCATTCTTAAATTGAGGGCCCATAGGAGGAGGAGGCTGAGGTTGGTTTGGTTGAGGGAGAATAGGAGCTCTTTGGGGGAAGCCTGGGGTTTTTTTTAATAAACTGCTAGACCACAGGAAGAGCCCCTGTGCATCTAGCTCTTTATATTATATGTTAAACTATTTACATAAAACTTCGGGGCATACCCCTGTGAACCAAATACAGCAGTTGCCATAGGGCCAGCTAGGAGAAGCAAAAAGAAACCAATCCCATGCGATCACCAACAATGGAGCTGAAGCAGGTCCTAAGGAGCTACCTAGACGAGAGAAAAACAGTATTGACATGGTTTAGACAAACGTGGGACGCAAGAGCGTCGGTGACTTGGTTGGCCTCCCTGTATACATGTGAAATCTGAAAGCCATGGTAGTGTACTGCATCTCAGATCTCCCTCCACCAACGTAGACTAGGCCAAGAGAGGTTCTTCCCAAATTCTTGAAGTGAGGCAGCCAAGACAACCGAGTCTGTGCGTATTTCCAAAATCTGCAGCCCATGCTCATGAGCCAGCCGAATACCATCGCACATAGCACGAGTCTCAGCAACAAGGCTCGTCCCGAGCCCATAGTAATGCATGAAGGCAAGAAGAACCTCCCCTCTGCTATCTCTAATGCATCCTCCACAGCCACAGTGGCCTGGGTTTCCCTTGCTTGCACCATCGACGTTTAGTACCAGGCCAATAAGAGGGGGCATCCATCTAACTAGCTTGACAGTATGCGGTGCAAGGCGAGGAGTAAAACCAAAATTGGAGATGACCTTGGACATCCTGTCGTCTGGTTTTTGTTTGAAAACCTTCTTGTCCAGTGTGACACTAATGCTGAAGTGGATGTTGCGGATAACAGAAGTAATAGAAATATGAGCCGCATCGAACCGCATTTTACATCTAGCCTTCCAAATTTCCCACACAATTAGGATAGATGTATAAATAATGATAAAACCATGCGGGTTGTGCTCACTAGACTGGCTCAAAATGTCCCAGATCCGATGAGTAATATGGGGCCGAGTAGCATATCCAGAGTCCATGAGAGGGAGCATCCAGTTCCAAAGGGAGGTTGCTAGCTCCCCATTCATAAACAAATAGTTCAAGTCTTCAGTTTGGGAATGTCTACAACACTGACACCTCGATGCCATTGCTATTCTCGACAGGGACAGCCCTATACAAGAGCCGCCAGGTGAATAAGGAAACACGCCTTTAGAAGCACCGATTCCAGAGAATAGCAAAAGGTCTCTTGCAGAGGCCCACCGGTCGGAGTTGTAGGTAGGTGGATCGAACCGTGAAAGCCCCAGATCCAGTGGCAGACCAGACGCACCTATCTTCATAAGAGGACAGTTGTATACCATCCAGCAAGTTGTGATCAGGCAAGAGAGTTCGGATCGGGTGCGCCATGTTCATAAGCACTTCATTGACTGTGGCTGGGGGACCCTGGTACGGAGCAGAAAGATGATTCCTCAACGGGCAATTGCCCACCCAGGTATCATCCAAGAAATCAACATTCTTACCATCACCAAGGACCCAGCGGGTGTTTTTGTCTACCACCTCAAGAGCAGCTCGAAACACAATCCTAGAAATACCGTGCGGGTACCGTGATGAGGGTGTCGACATAGTGGTTAATCCTAGCACGCTCCTGAACCGGATGCGGGCATAGTTAGCCCAAAGGGAAGAACCTCGCCGGATATTCCATGCCAACTTAACAGCCAGAGATAGTTGGACATGCCAAAGACTGCACACGCCCAGACCTCCTTCAATATAAGGCCTTTGAATAGCATTCCAAGAGATCTAGTGACGTCGCAATTGCCCCTCGGAGGAACCCCAGAAGAAATCGGAGCATAAGCGTTCAATGTAGGCAATAACAATCTTTGGAATAGAAGCAGCAGCCGCAAGGTAAATGGGCATAGAACAAAGCACAGAGTTGATCAGAGTTACCCTCCCCGCTTTCGACAACAGTTTATTCTTCCAAGATGAGATACGACCACTAACCTTCTCGATGAGAGGCCTATAGTCAGCTACCAAGGTGCGGCCTGGCCTAATTGGCACACCCAGATATGTAAGAGCACCATGTTGCTGACAAAGGCCGGTTATAGCTGCAATATTATTAGCCACCCGTGGAGGTGCAGTCTGGGGAATGAGGAAGCAACTCTTGGAGTGATTGATCCTCTGGCCAGAGGATCGTTCGTAGCGCTTCAGAAAGACCATGAGCTTGCGAATGTTGGATGCGTGCCCATTCATAAACAACAGTATGTCGTCCGCATATAGGAGGTGGGTGATAAGAGGGCAGCTCCGAGGACCTGAATATGGCTGGAGAAAGCCATTGGAGCATAGGCTTTTCAGCCCTCTACTCAAGGCTTCTTCCATAATTATAAATAGAAAAGGTGCCAGAGGGTCACCTTGTCTAATGCCACGGGAGGAGTGGAAGAACCCAGCTGGGGAGCCATTGAAAAGAACAGAAAACCAACTGTTCGAAAGGAGCATGGCTATATAAGAGGTAAATCTGCTGCAAAAGCCAAATTTTCGAAGCACCGCAAGGAGGAAATCCCATTCAACCCTGTCATAGGCCTTCATCATATCCAGTTTGAAAACCACATTATGTCCCCTCACCTTCCTACCGATATCAGAAATCAGCTACCTAGCCAGAGCCATATTGTTCAGAATGTGCCTCCCCTTCACAAAGGCACCTTGCTCATCGAAAATGATGGATGGAAGAATATTAGTCAGTCTAGTGCATAAAATACGGGATATGATTTTATAGCTGAAATTGCAGAGACTAATAGGCCTGAACTCTCCAAATTTTGTAGGATTTGTTACTTTCGGAATAAGTGCTATGATGCTAGAGGCCATGTCTTTTGGAATAGGAAAGCCTTGAATGAAGCCTCGAACAGCTGCCACAACATCCGCACCAATAACTTCCCAACAAGCTGTAAAAAATGCACCTGTAAAGCCGTCTAGACCCGGGGCACTGTCCTGGTCCATACCCCACACAGCCTCCTTGATTTCTTCCTGAAGTGGTGTATTAGTGAAAGCAAGGTTCTCCTCAGCAGAAATGATGTTTGGGATACAAGCAAGGGAAGACTCATCCACCACATGGTCCTCAGAAGTCAGAAGATTGGAGTAAAACCTTATGGCCTCCTCCCGCAAAATATTTTGATCATCACACCAATGATGATCAATTTTCAGTCTATGAATGAAGCTCTTGCGCCGTCTGTCCTGGACAATAGCATGATAGAAGGCTGTATTCCTGTCTCCATACTCAATCCACTTTATCCTTGCCTTTTGTGACCAGAAGATTTCTTGTCGGTGTAGCATCCTCCGCAATTCTGCATCTACGGCATTTAGAGCTACCCTATTGCTCTCAGTAGGTTGATCATCAAAAACCTGTTGTTTAATTTGCACGTTTGCCTCAGCAGCGTTAATGGTATCCTCAATTCTGCCGAAAACATTTTTATTCCATCCCTGCAGCGCAATTCTAGTGGCTTTAAGCTTACATTGGAGTTTAACCAAAGGATTGGGGTACCAACTTTCAACTTGTGACCAGGCATCACGAACACACTGTAGGAAGGACCCATGATCTAACCACATCCATTGAAATATGAATCGCGAAGGATTATTCTGGTTGCTAGTTGAATATAATAAAATTGGAGCATGATCTGAAGATTGACGAGGTAGATGCTGAACAATGAGGCCTGTGTAATTTCCTTGGCAAGGTAGATTAATAAGAATCATGTCGAGACGGGCCTTGATCGCAGCACCACCAACCCGATTATTAGACCAGGTAAACTGAGGGCCCCGGAATCCAGCATCCAACAACCCAGAGGATGATACCATTAAAATCAATCATGGATGAGAAATTTGGCATGCGACCACCCTGCTTCTTAGAAGGAACAGAAACATAGTTAAAATCACCGCCAGCAATCCAAGGGAGATTCACTGACATAGGGATGGACAACATCTCCTCAAATAAGGATCGGCGTACGACCCTATCACAAGATGCATAAATAGCAGAAAACATGTAGTCTGGGAAGCCAGCCCGCTTAACTAAGCCTGTAACTTGCTGAGTGGAGCTAGAAACCAATTGGAATTCCAAAGGATTGTTCCAAAAAATCCATATTTTTGAATCTTCCTGTAGAAAATTTGCATAGTTATCCATACCCAAAGCACGGCAAATTTCAGCATTTCTACTCAATTGAGTCATGGGTTCAAAAATAGCAAGTAGAGCAATATCATGTTTCTTTAAAAGTCGCTTAAGAATGCGCTTAGAGGCAGTGTTAGTAATCCCCCTGATGTTCCAGAATAAGATATTATTCATCATGAGGAGGTATACCCAGAATGCCCATTGGCCACTTTGGCCTTTGATCTCGTACGAACGCCATCGACGCATATACCCCTAGGTAGCAACGTGGCAGCAACTTCCATCAGCAGATTCTCCGCTCTAGCTCTGGAAGAGGCAACAGATGGTAGCTTTGGAAGGCCCCCTTCCAAACCAAAAGGGCCGAGATCCATGGCAGATTCCAACTCCCGAAAGGAAGCATTGGACGAGGAAGTTGGCGATGCACCTTCCGTAGAAGAAGTCACATAATCCATAACATGATCTGTTTCTTTCGACACCATCCGAACAACCTGCTCCGGCGACGACACCACCTCCTCCACCACCGGCAAGTCATTATGGACAGTCAGTTCAAGGTTACCGCCAGCATCCGAACAGTGAATAGAGCCTGGCTCACTGTAGGTATGAGACAGGCAGCCAAGAGGGTTGGCAACCTCTCTCTGCCCCAAGGATGTATCAACAGAATCAAGATCAACCTGTGCATGGCCATGCATGGTATCCTAGACCTCCCGATTAATGGCAGTAGAGTCCTGTATGGATTCCTGAATAAAGCCTTCAAAAGAATTTTTTGTCATAACCCCACAATTGTCCCCTGTGACCTGGGGACCACGTCGCGCGCCCTTCGACACAACCTTCCATTCCATGTCTGGATGAGCATTACGTTGCACCAGAGCAGGCACTTCATTGCACTTGTCCTTAGCCAAAGGTTGAGCCTTTAGTCCATTACTGGCACCTCTAGCTTTCTTCTTACATGCCTCAGCAGTATGGCCAATACGCTTGCAGAAAGAACAAATGGCCGGGATACGATGGTATCTGACAGGCTGCCAGAAACCATCACCATCACCATAACCTATCCAGATTCTTCCCGGCCGAGGCTTTGCAATATCAAGATCCACACAGACTAGAGCTTCTGTCGTCTGGGTCCAAGCAAGAGTGGAATCATGTATGCGTAAAACTTCCCCAAGATTGTTGGCGATGGCCCATAGGTAATCTTCATTATATAAATTCACAGGCAATCCAGGGAAGCCAACCCACGTCGGGAGGAGAGTTGGATCAGAAAGGAAGTCGAAGGAACTTGTCCAGCGAAAGAATCTGAATAGGAAACCTTTAATATAAAGACTTTTCCTAACCAAAACTTTAATAAAATCCTCCTCGGCTTCAAACCTCATTAACACATGGCGGGGGTTGAGGGAGCTTAAAACCAAGTTGTGCTGGAGCGAAAGTCACTGCGAAAGGCAGGCTTTAATATCATTGAAAGATGGCCGGCCGTATGAGCACTTCACTACAATAGCGAACTTAAGGGATTCCTCAGATCGCAGAACTTCTTCCTTAGAAAAAAACACGACAGGCTCCCCAGCATCCGTGAACACCGGGGGGTGGAGTTCCAAAGTAGCCCTTCGAGGCCGCAATGAAGAAACCAGCGCCTGCGGGAAAGTAGTTGGAGTACAGAAAGTAGGGACCTCCGTGATAGACCCTGGTAGGGAAGCCTGGGGGTTGGTTCCTAGGATTAGCCACCGGTTGGCTAGGAAGCTGACCTACCTCTCTCCTAACATTTCCTGCTGCTAATTGCCCGATCTTACCTTCCAACTTAGCAATAGATTGTTGCTGAGAAAGAATGAGCTGTTGGAGTTGGTCAAATTTTTCATTAAAATTGGGCTGTGGAGGTTGCAGAGGAGGTTGGAAGGGAACTTGAGCTTGAAAATGATTTGAAGGATATTGATGGTGCTGGCTCTGAGAATGTTGAGCAGAATGTTGATAGTACGGGGCCTGAGAAGGAGGTTGAGAATATTGCTGGAAAGGTGTAGTGGATTGAGTGAAATGTTGGTGAGATTGAGCTTGAAAAGGTTGTTTTTGGAAAGAGGGGTTAGGTTGGGTAGATGAACCTTGTTGGGATTTCCAAGAAAAATTCGGGTGGTTTCCCCAGCCTAGATTGTAGGTGTTGGAATAGGGATTATAAGGAGGCCTAGAGACACCCTGAGCAGCGAAGATTTGTTCTTGGATGAATAGGGGAAGCTGGGCTACGGTGGGGCAATCAGTTACCACATGATCGGGGCTAGAGCAAAGAGCACAGATCTCGTCATGACTGGGAGCTGAGAATGGTTGAGGTCGAGGACCTGAAGAAGAAGGTTCCTGCCTAGATAGAAATTGATCTAGCTTTTGAGCTACGAGATCAACATTCTCTATCTTCTGTGCCAACAATTCCATTTTGTTCAATTTCTGAGTCAAGGCATTGATATCCATCCTGTTCTCACACTCAACTTGGCTCTTCACTTCATAAAGCCCACCCTTCTTAGCCGGCCCAATCGTTCTCTCATAGGATGAGAGTGAGGCATGACTAATTGAATTTTCACTGAGAATTTCAAATATAATCATATACCTCATCTTCGCTCTTACTCATAAAAGCCCCCCCACATGAAGCATCCACCATTTGCCTGTAACTATCAGTCAATCCCTCATAGAATGCTTGAACTATTTGCCATCTTGACAAACCATGATGTGGACATTTTCTTAACAAATCTTTCAACCTATCCCATGCCTAATGGATTTGTTCCCCAGGATTTTGTGAAAATCCAGTTATCGCTCTCCTCATGGTATTGGTTCACCCTGTGGGGTAGAATTTATTTAAGAATTCCTTTTGCATTTCTGCCCATGTGTCTATGGGTCTACCCAAGGCTCCTAACTAATATTTGGCTTTATCTTTCAGAGAGAATGGGAAAAGGGTCAACCTGAGAGCATAATCAGAAAAATTGGAGATTTTCACAGTTGAACAAATCTGGAGGAACTCATCCAGATGTCTATAGGGATCCTCATTGGTATTGCCATAGAAAGATGGCAACATTTGAATGGTGCAGGACTTGATTTCATATTGGGCTGCTTGATTTTGAGATGCTTGGGTATAAAATGAAGGTTGGTATTGATTTGGAAGAAAATATTTCTTCATTTGCTTAGGAGTAGCTCGTTGAATTTGCAGATTTTGGTTGTGATCCGCCATGAGGTTAGGTTGATGGTGAGTTCTAGAATGCACTAACCTCTCAATCTCTCCTATGGGTCCTAGCAAAGATGGGTGTAGAGATCTCCTTCCCTGCATAAACTAGGACCAAAGGAGAAAAAAATTTGTTTTTTATGCTAATTTTTTTATTTTGACACATTAAGACGAAAAAGAGAGGTAAGAGAATGCTTCTTTTCTTTTATTATTTTTTTCGTTTTGATTTTGTTATTTTTTTTATGCAAAGATAAATAGGTTATCACACAAATTACCCTAATGACCTAGATGTGCCCTAAACCTACAAATGGGGTTTCATAAAATGATTAAAGTGAAACTTAAGTTCACCCTCAGTATTTTCACCAGCCAGGTAAGGGGTGGGGTAGTGGGAGGCTCCCCCTACTTTCGTATGGACCTAATTATGTCAAACCACTAGCCCGCTCAAGGCGTTTACCGTCCGACCGTCTTGCCTTAGGCACCGGTTTTCATAAGAGGGTAAACATAAATAACACAAGAACCACAGTGTGATCCTAAGGTCAACGTCTACTGAATTTTATTTATGACTTAGGTCGTACAGAGATGCAAGGGAAATGTGGTTTGTGGGCTAAGGAATGGTGATGAATTCCCCACCTTATGTTATTTAAAGGTAGTGCCCTTAGAATATTTTGAAAATGAAATGCACACCAAAATTTTAAACAAGGGGTTCTTATGCAATATGGATGTCAGAATAGGATAAGTAGAACGTACCTTGCCCCTCGCAATCTTCAAAATGCAATGACAAGAATTAAACAAAGAAAAATTCTATGCTAAATGATGCATGACCTAGAACATGATGAGTGTGGTTTCTATTCTTAGAATGAATTTTTTTTTATTTTTGGTGCAAGTAATTTTTTTTATTAATGAACCTATCTAGTCAGCACAATTTTCTTTTGTTTTGATGTTTTGATATTTTTTTAATTTTTTAATAAGAGATAAATGTAAGATATTATAAATAATAAAATAACAAAGACATGTAAATTTAGTACAACTTGTAACCTAAAATGGTATTTTTATGTTTTCTGATTTTTTTTAATTTGTTTAAATTTTTTAAGAATTTTTCAGAATTTTTAAAGATTTTTCAGAAATTGGAAAAACAGAACATGTTCCTACGTTTCTGCCCTTTAGCGACGCTTCACTGCTACAGTACCAGGCTTTCAGCGACGCTTCATTTTCTTGGAATTTCAGGTATATTTTTCTCTTTCTTTGATTTTCTGATTTATTTTCTTTTTCCTGCAAAATAAAAATAGAAAAATTATTATACAAGTATACACATCAAACACAAGAATATCCCAACATTCAAAAATTCCTTTCCCCGGCAACGGCGTTAAAAATTTGATGCGCTCGACACCCGTCGTTTAAAAATGCCGTGCCACACAAATTTCAAAATTGATAAAACTGCACTCACTCACTTAAATGATTTTAGAAATACGAGTAAAGTGGTAAGAACGGGTCGATCCCACGAGGAGAAAAATCTTTATAGATCAAGTTGGAAATATCCTTATGTTTTGAAAATCAATTTTTATTTTTTGAGTGCGATTAACACTAAAGAAAATTTAAATTACAACTTTGAATAAGAAGAGAAAAGTGAAGGAAATTTTAGCCAATGGATGAAGAACGCCGCCGTTTCCTTGCCGAGCCTTGGATGAAGATCACACCACCTTGGAAGTCAACGCCGTGAGATGACCGGAAGATGACTAACCGCCTTCGGTGTGTGCAGAAATTGTGAAGAGATGGAGATGGATAGAAATAGGAATAAAAATAAGTTGAAAACACAACATAATTATATTGAAAATATGGGGTTGGAAGGAAGAGCATAACTTAAATTTTAGAGAGAATTAGAAGAAGTGAAAGAAATGAAAGTTGTAGAGAATGAAAAGAGGAAGAAGTTTGATGAAGACCACATAGATAGAAAATGAGAGGAAGACAGTGAAAAATGTGAAAAATCAAGATCTATCGGTGCGGATGAACAATAAAAACGTTAAAGATAGAACAGTGAAAAATTAATTATAACTCACAAACGAAGAAGAATTAGAAGAAGTGGTAGAAAAACAAAATCTAGATCTATTAAAAGAAGAACAACTTTCATGAAGAACTCAGAGTGAAAAGAGGATCGGAAAGGCTTCAAAATGGATGAATACTATAAGGTATCACCTCGGATGAACAGTAATCACATAAACCAGAACTGTAGCAACCCTGATAAAAATAAGATTTTTAAATAAATCAAATTAAAATAAAAGATAAGTAAATAGATGACAAAGAGCCTAAATGGGTAAATCATTAATCAAGAGGAAAATAATGCCTTTGGTCAAGGCGCGACTTCGAAAAGAAACGCCCTTACATAAGGCGTTAATTCTAAAAAGGACGCCAACACCAAAGGGCGTCAATTCCCAAACGGCCGGAAATAAATAAAGGGCAAGTATAAGTGACGCCCTCTACATGGCGCGTTTCGCATAAGAAATGACGCTTGACAAGGCGTCAATTTAAATTAACGCCCTCACTTAGGACGTTAATTCAGTTCGAGTTCCGTTCGACCCAGGAGACTATCCATAGCAAGTTTCTGGAAAACTACGAGGAAGATTGAGTAGGGTAATGACTCTATCATGGAAGTATTACTTCCAATACAACTCTAACCCTATTAGGATCTCCAAAATCCTATAAATAACCTTGTCCATCGAACCCTAAAAGCTATTTGGTCAAAGGAGGTTTCGCTCTGCTGCTGTGCGTGAAGAACATGTTTATGTTCTTCTTCCTACCTCTGTTTTCGATCAACTCATGAAGAATATTAATTTTTCTTCATCTTATTCTCCTAGAGGTTGCCTGCCTTGCGTTTCCTGACGTGCTGAAGAACGAGGGTTTCTTCATCAAACATCATCTTCTTCTTCTTCTTCCTGTGATCAGAAGACTCTGTTGCAAAACAGGGTATCGTTTCTCTTCACATATCTTCACCCAGATAATCATCAGGTAGTTTTCTCAAGAAACGTAGCCCAAATTAATTTAAGATCTTTAATAAAATCATATGTTATCCATGCATATAGTTTCATCATGGTTTTAAATGTTTTCTGTAAAATCTTGAAAGAAGCGACCCTGACAAGGGCGCTAATTCTTATTTTGACGCCCTACCTAGGAGTCGTCAATTTCACATAAATTGATAATTAGCCATATTTAAAATTCTATATCTATGAAACCATGAACCTAATCTAATGCTTGTTCATCATGAATGAATTCTGCTATTTTTCTGGTCCTGACTATATAAATTGTTCCTGAAATTTTATTATCTGAAATTTGAAAAAATTGTTGAATTAACGACCTGCACAAGGTCGTCTCTTATTGAACTGACGCCCCACCCCAGGGCGCAAATTGAAAAGTAACGCCCCTGTCCAGGGCGCGTTTTATTTAAAATTCCAGAATATTGATTTTCTGTAGATTGGAAATATTGAAGGGACGACTAATGTATAAATCGTCAAATTGTGAATAAACGCCCCTGAGTAAGGCGTTAATTAGATAATTAATGACTTAGCTTAAGTCGCTATTTTCTGTATTACTATTTTACACTGATTACTGTCAACCGAAGGGTTTTATATATATATCTATATCGGCACTATATTTCCACTCCGTGAATATAGTCCCATGTTTCATGACGTTTTTATCGCACTACCCTCAATTCTCATTGACATACAAGCTCTCCATTGGACATTCCGTTCCTTTGAACTAGCGAGTTAGTCATAGAGACCTCCGTAAGTCTCCTCGCAGCCTTGGATTCCCTCAAGGCCGACTGAGCTGGTTGTATCATAAAAACCCATTGCACTATTTTGCCATGTCACTCTAAAGAAACATGGTATACCGGCCCTCATGTTATGCAAAGTGTGTATCATGAGAATTCTCTTAATGGGATGAGGTTATCATGCCATTTGATGCTGTTCTTGTAAACTCCAATTCTATATTCAACATGATGTTCTTGTGGACCTCAATTCTATATTAAGAATGAGGACGTCTTGCCATTGATGTGCTGTTCATGTAGACCTCAATTCTATATAAAGAGTGTCCATACTTGTTTGTCATGGTACCCAAGTTAGGGAACCAATTCCACCTAGTTTTATCGATAATCGTGATTGTACCATTATTATCGCCTATCTATGTCAAGTGTCATATTTTGGACTCTATTCTATCAAAGTTTATCCTACATGTCTACAAGCTTTATTCTTGAAATTCCATAATGGCTATACACAAAAGTGGATGTTAAAATACATGATTAATACCTGCGCATATAGGGCCCGATTTGGTCCTGGGAGGAGCACCCGAAAGTACTTGTGCCCATGGGAGTTGATTGATCACGGTATTGGCATTATACCGAAGTGCATGACTAGCTTGATTGAACATTCTACAAAAATTGTACTTGTACTTGACTTGATATTACATGACTTGCGTGACCCGAAAAAGGGGTAATTTCATACTTGCGTGCTTGAACGTGATAGCCAAATTCCAACATGACATGATGAATGCACTTGCTTGAATATCTTGATATCTTTTGATATAAGTTCTTGAAAGTTCATGACTAGTTCTCGTCGCTATCTTATTGTTATACACTTTCTCTATCTTGTCGTTTTATGCGAGCATGCATAGCTATAGTGTATTCATGAAAGATGTAATTACTTAAACCCTTTGCTAGTACTTGAGGTATAATTTCCTACTGAGCGTTCGCTCACTTAGTATTTCCCTACTTTTCAGGTAAGTCCGACAATGAGGGAACTCAAACGGATGGGGAAAATCAAGAGTGAAAGAGATAGAGCTTCTTCCGTGTTATCTAGTCTTTTTCATATTTTCTTGAGTCAACCTTGTATTTTTCCTTTATTTTAGTTAGTACTTCAAAGGTTTGTAATAGACATATTCTTATGAAGGAATAAAGGATTGGGTTATCTTTACTTTTGCGCATCTCTGATTTTGGTGTCGAATACACTAATACTCTGATTGACATGATTGATATAAACTCGTCACGCGTCTCAAGGTATCTTCCGCTCTCGGGGCGTGACAGTTTTTGTGGTATCAGAGCCTAGGGTATTCAATTCCTAGGAAAACCCAAGTCCAAGGATAGGTTCAAACCTTTAACCAGTGAGATTGGGTAGAACCAAGGGTTGAGTTAACTTAAAATCCCTTAACGCGAGTATATACTAATATAGTTATTGTAATTGTAGGATAATGGCTGCCGAACGTGCTCAGTGGCGCAACATGCAGCGTACACTTCAAGGCATGAGTCAGGTGCTGCAGCAAGTAGCACAAGGAGGTGCACAACGAGCAGGGAGTCTCCACCAAGTCTTTAAAAACATGAACCCGCCTAAATTCACGGGTTCTACTGATCCGGACGACGCAGAGCACTGGATCAGGGAGACGGAACGTATATTCCGTGTTATGCAGTGCACGGATCAAGATAAAGTCTTAGTAGCTACCTTTCAGTTGGAAAGGGATGCCCGATGCTGGTGGGAATCAATAGAAGCTACTTTAAATCAAGACCAAGTTACTTGGGAAGAATTCGTTGAACATTTCAACGCTAAATATTTTTTGGACCGAGTCCAGGAGAAGAAAGCCGCAGAATTCGCTGCACTGAAGCAACGATCTTTGTCTGTGGCCGAGTACGACGCCCAATTTTCTAGATTATCTCGGTATGCTAAGCACTTAGTTAGCACCGAGAAGATGAAAGCTAGGAGGTTCCTAAATGGGCTCAGGCCCCAATATATCACACAGCTGGCGCCAATGGATATCCAGGTCTACTCGGAAATTGTGCGCCGAGCTCAGCTATTAGAAGACGCCACGGAACTACCTGATAGAATCCGTGGGAAGGACAAGAAAGAACAAGTTACAAGTTCGGGTTCCTTCAAACCCAACTTCAAGAAGAGGCCTAGCAATGGAGGTACTTCCTCACAAGATCGGAAGTTTAAGAAGACCAAGCCCTTCTCCATCACCACTACCCCATCAAATATAGTGTGCAAGCATTGTGACAAGGCGGGCCATAGAGGAGAAGAATGCTGGAGGAAACTAGGAGCATGTCTCCGCTGTGGGAGTCGCGATCATCGAATTCTCGATTGCCCATTACTTAATGATCAAGCCGGGGACGGAAAGCGCCCAGTAACTAAGAATGCTCGTCTTCACGCAATTAAGGAGACCGAACCAGAAGAAGAAGGCGGACTAGTAGAAGGTATATTGAAAGTTTGTTCCAAGTCTGCATATGTCTTAATTGATACTGGTGCTTCACATTCAATTGTTTCCAAGAAATTCGCTGATCCGTTACCCCTAGAACCGGAATGGATAAAATTAGTCTTGTCTACTCCTCTAGGAAACGAGACTGATATTACACACCATTACCAGAACTGTGAAGTATTGGTTGATGGTAAGAATCTCCCTATTGATCTTATATGTTTAGATCTAAAGGAGTATGATGTCATACTAGGAGCGGATTGGTTATCTAAATATCAGGCAACGGTCGATTGCCGCAATAACAAGGTTACTTTCGAGGAATTTCCAGAACTGATCTTTACTAGCCCCAAGAGGCGAAGCAAAACCCCTCTTATTTCGGCTCTCCGAGCTAGCAAGCTCATCAAGAAAGGATGTGTATCTTTCCTTGCATTCGTCACAATTAAGGAGGCTAAGGAAACTAAGATAGAAGACATTCCGGTGGTACAAGAATTTCCAGACGTATTTCCGGAAGATTTGCCTGGATTACCCCCACAAAGAGAAGTGGCCTTCACCATCGATTTAGTTCCTGGTGCGGGTCCAGTTTCTAAGGTACCGTATAGAATGTCACCTGCTGAACTCAAGGAGTTAAAGGAGCAATTGATAGAACTCATTAAGAAAGGATTCATAAGACCAAGTACTTCCCCATGGGGAGCGCCTGTAATATTTGTAAAGAAGAAAGATGGATCCATGAGGTTATGCATCGACTATCGACAATTGAATCATCTCACTATCAAGAACAAGTATCCACTGCCGAGAATCGATGAGTTGTTTGATCAAATTTTAGGATCCAAGTACTTTTCCAAAATTGATCTTAGGTCGGGATATCATCAGTTAAGAATCAAGGATGAGGACATTCATAAGACTGCATTCAGAAGCAGGTATGGCCATTATGAATTTGTTGTTATGCCTTTCGGACTAACGAATGCCCCTGCTGCCTTTATGCAGTTAATGAATAGTATATTCAGGCCTTATTTGGATCAATTCGTGGTGCTCTTTATTGATGATATATTGATTTATTCCGAGACCAAGGAAGAGCATGAGGAGCATTTAAGGATTGCATTACAAATATTGAGGGTAAACCGATTATATGCAAAACTCAGCAAGTGTGAATTCTGGCTTGAGGAAGTGACTTTTCTCGGACATGTCATATCAAAGGATGGCTTATCAGTAGATCCATCAAAAGTTGAAGCTGTAAGAAATTGGGAAAGACCGACCAATGCTAGCGAAATCTGAAATTTCTTAGGTCTTGCTGGCTATTACAGGCGATTCATCAAAGATTTCTCTAAGATCGCCGTACCACTTACGAGGTTAACTCGCAAAGAGATCCGTTACGAATGGAGTGAGGAATGTGAAAGAAGCTTCCAAACTCTCAAGGATCATCTTACTACAGCTCCTGTCTTAGCTTTACCAATGGAAGGAGAGAAATTCGAGGTATACATTGATGCTTCTGGCATTGGCCTCGGATGTATTCTAATGCAACAAGGAAAGGTTATCGCTTACTCTTCTCGTCAATTAAAGAAGCATGAAGAGAACTACCCCGTCCATGACTTAGAATTAGCCGCGGTAGTATTTACACTAAAGATCTGGAGACATTATCTATATGGAGTGCAGTTTACTGTATACTCCGATCACAAGAGTCTCAAGTATCTTTTCTCTCAAAAGGAACTAAATATGAGGCAACGGCGTTGGCTAGAATATCTCAAGGACTTCGACTTCAATATACAATATCATCCCGGAAAGGGTAACCATGTAGCAGACGCCCTTAGTCGAAAGCCGAGAGCACTGTTAGCCAATTGTATGATTCAAGAATGGAAGTTGCTGGAGCAATTCTCTAAGCTCAATATAAGCATGGACACGAACTTCAAATGTGTCACATTGTCTCATATAAGCATTCATCGGACCCTTCGAGATATTGGAACGAGTTGGCAAGGTTGCTTATCGCATCGCATTGCCTCCTCAATTGTCCGATGTTCATAATGTGTTCCACATATCTATGTTGAAGAAGTATGTGCACGATCCATCGCATATTATTGAACATGGAGACTTAGTTATCCAGAAGGATCTCACATATGAACAGAAGCCCATAAAGATACTAGATCGTGAAGTACGTACCCTAAGGAATAAGGTTATTCCCATGCTTAACGTACAATGGAATAAGAACTCCGAACATGAAGTTACATGGGAGACTGAGGAATCCATGAGGAAGCGATTTCCAGAATTATTTTAAGGTATATACTCTACACTCTCCACTTATATATACTATTGAATTTGGGGACCAAATTCTTTTAAGTGGGGGAGGGTGTAGCAACCCTGATAAAAATAAGATTTTTAAATAAATCAAATTAAAATAAAAGATAAGTAAATAGATGACAAAGAGCCTAAATGGGTAAATCATTAATCAAGAGGAAAATAATGCCTTTGGTCAAGGCGCGACTTCGAAAAGAAACGCCCTTACATAAGGCGTTAATTCTAAAAAGGACGCCAACACCAAAGGGCGTCAATTCCCAAACGGCCGGAAATAAATAAAGGGCAAGTATAAGTGACGCCCTCTACATGGCCGCGTTTCGCATAAGAAATGACGCTTGACAAGGCGTCAATTTAAATTAACGCCCTCACTTAGGACGTTAATTCAGTTCGAGTTCCGTTCGACCTAGGAGACTATCCAGAGCAAGTTTCTGGATAACTACGAGGAAGATTGAGTAGGGTAATGACTCTATCATGGAAGTATTACTTACAATACAATTCTAACCCTATTAGGATCTCCAAAATCCTATAAATAACCTTCTCCATCGAACCCTAAAAGCTATTTGGTCGAAGGAGGTTTCGCTCTGCTGCTGTGCGTGAAGAACAGGTTTATGTTCTTCTTCCTGCCTCTGTTTTCGATCAACTCATGAAGAATATTAATTTTTCTTCATCTTATTCTCCTACAGGTTGCCTGCCTTGCGTTTCCTGACGTGCTGAAGAACGAGGGGTTCTTCATCAAACATCTTCTTCTTCAGGTGATCAGAAGACTCTATTGCAAAACAGAGTATCGTTTCTCTTCACATATCTTCACCCAGATAATCATCAGGTAGGTTTTCTCAAGAAACGTAGCCCAAATTAATTTAAGATCCTTAATAAAATCATATGTTATCCATGCATATGGTTTCATCATGGTTTTAAATGTTTTCTGTAAAATCTTGAAAGAAGCGACCCTGACAAGGGCGCTAATTCTTGTTTTGACGCCCTACCTAGGAGTCGTCAATTTCATATAAATTGATTATTAACCATGTTTAAAATTCTATATCTATGAAACCATGAACCTAATCTAATGCATGTTCATCATGAATGAATTCTGCTATTTTTCTGGTCCTGACTATATAAATTGTTCCTGAAATTTTATTATCTGAAATTTAAAAAAAATTGTTGAATTAACGACCTGCACAAGGTCGTCTCTTATTGAACTGACGCCCCACCCCAGGGCGCTAATTGAAAAGTAACGCCCCTGTCCAGGGCGCGTTTTTGTTAAAATTCCAGAATATTGATTTTCTGTAGAATGGAAATATTGAAGGGACGACTAATGTATAAGTCGTCAAATTGTGAATAAATGCCCCTGAGTAAGGCGTTAATTGGATAATTAATGACTTAGCTTAAGTCGCTATTTTCTGTATTATTGTTTTACACTAATTACTGTCAACCGAAGGGTTATATATATATATATATATATATATATATATATATATATATATATATATTTATATCGGCACTATATTTCCACTCCGTGAATATAGTCCCATGTTTCATGACGTTTTTATCGCACTACCCTCAATTCTCATTGACATACAAGCTCTCCATTGGACATTCCGTTCCTTTGGACTAGCGAGTTAGTCATAGAGACCTCCGTAAGTCTCCTCGCAGCCTTGGATTCCCTCAAGGCCGACTGAGCTGGTTGTACCATAAAAACCCATTGCACTATATTGCCATGTCACTCTAAAGAAACATGGTATACCGGCCCTCATGTTATGCAAAGTGTGTATCATGAGAATTCTCTTAATGGGATGAGGTTATCATGCCATTTGATGCTGTTCTTGTAAACCCCAATTATATATTCAACATGATGTTCTTATGGACCTCAATTCTATATTAAGAATGAGGACGTCTTGCCATTGATGTGCTATTCATGAGGACCTCAATTCTATATAAAGAGTATCCATACTTGTTTGTCATGGTACCCAAGTTAGGGAACCAATTCCACCTAGTTTTATCGATAATCATGATTGTACCGTTATTATCGCCTATCTATGTCATGTGTCATATTTTAGACTCTATTCTATCAAAGTTTATCCTACATGTCTACAAGCTTTATTCTTGAAATTCCATAATGGCTATACACAAAAGTGGATGTTAAAATACATGATTAATGCCTGCGCATATAGGGCCCGATCTGGTCCTGGGAGGATCACCCGAAAGTACTTGTGCCCATGGGAGTTGATTGATCACGGTATTGGCATTATACCGAAGTGCATGACTAGCTTGATTGAACATTCCATAAATCTTGTACTTGTACTTGACTTGATATTACATGACTTGCGCGACCCGAAAAAGGGGTAATTTCATACCTGCGTGCTTGAACGTGATAGCCAAATTCCAACATGACATGATGAATACACTTGCTTGAATATCTTGATATCTTTTGATATAAGTTCTTGAAAGTTCATGACTAGTTCTCGTCGCTATCTTATTGTTATACACTCTCTCTATCTTGTCGTTCTATGCGAGCATGCATAGCTATAGTGCATTCATGAAAGATGTAATTACTTAAACCCTTTGCTAGTTCTTGAGATATAATTTCCTACTGAGTGTTCGCTCACTTAGTGTTTCCCTACTTTTCAGGTAAGTCCGACGATGAGGGAACTCAAACGGATGGGGAAAATCAAGAGTGAAAGAGATAGAGCTTCTTCCGTGTTATCTAGTCTTTTTCATATTTTCTTGAGTCAACATTGTATTTTTCCTTTATTTTAGTTAGTACTTCAAAGGTTTGTAATAGACATATTCTTATGAAGGAATAAAGGATTGGGTTATCTTTACTTTTGCGCATCTCTGATTTTGGTGTCGAATACACTAATACTCTGATTGACATGATTGATATAAACTCGTCACGCGTCTCCGGGTATCTTCCGCTCTCGGGGCGTGACAAGAACTTAGAAAAATGGGAAATAACTTTCAAACTAGATGGAATTAAGGGAAATGATATAATAATAAATTGGAGAACACTTAAAGATGAACAACTTTCGTGAAGACAGGAAAATGAAATGGAGATCAGAACAACAAGTAATGGGACCAAGAAAGGACTAAATGCTTAAAAAGAACATTCATTAAAACAACATCAACTTACAAAGTTTACATCAAAAGCTCTCAAAGTAACACCCTCTAACTCTCCTATGTAACTCTACTAAGGCCAACAAGAATGAACTTCAAAAACTCAAAGCAACCCCTTATAACTCTTAGGAACTCCCTTCTAGCAACTCTCTCATTACAATAGAAGCCCCTTTTATAGGGTTAACACAACCCCATTCCCTATGTGAACATCTTGACATTTCTTGCCTCTTTTGTTGAAAACCATAACCCATTGCTGCCATTTTTGACTTAGAATTGTGTGCCAACATGTGTTGCACACTTGGGTATTTTTTTCTGATTTTTTTCTATTTTTTCTAACGTTCTTTCTCTTCATTTCTCTCTCTTTCTCTCTCTTCTTGGACGCATGCACCGCCCATGTGCCGCCGCCGCCGCGCTGCCTCTCTCTTTCTCTCTCTCCTCCGCCGCGTGCGCCGCCTGCACTGGGCCCGTGCGCCGCCCGCGCTGGCGCCGCGGTGTGCTCGCGTGCACCGCTCCGCCGCTGACGCACCTGCAGGCGCATTGACCTCGCGCCCCTCGCCTCGTCGTCCGCGCCCATCCGCGACGCCTTCTGCCGACACACACACACACACACACTATATATATATATTATGTATATTTATATATATTATGTATATATCTAATAAAAGCTCAAAAAAATATCAAATAAATTTATGATTTATTTCTTTTTTTTCTTTTCTTTTAGAACAAATCCATGGGTTTTTGGCTTTTATTATTTTTATTTTCCTTTTTTTATATTTGTTTCTTGTCGCTTCCCTCGTACCGAGTGCCTGCATAAATAAGTAAATATCATTATTAAAATTATTTAATTCCATAAAATTAAATATTTGACTCTAAATTAAAAGTAAGTGTGATACGTGCATATTTATTAGTATTAAAGCTCATAACAAATGTGTATAACATGAATTAATATGTAAAAATACACACTTATCAGCAATCCATAACCCTGTGTCGCCCAGCCCCAGTTGTGGCTAGGTCCTGCGGAGGTGGGCAACTGTAGCGAAGCTGAGGAAGAGCCCGACGGCTATTACGGCTAGGCCCGGCGGCTGCTAAGGAGGAGTGAGGGGTGAGAAAGGGGCCATGGAGGAGACGAGGCAGAGGGGTGAAGGAGAAGATGGAGGAAGATTCTGCACCGGAGGTGAGGAGGTGGAGGAGAAGATGGATCGAGACCAGGGCCATCTTGTACCTTCACAGCCTCATAGGTGAGTAGGATTCGGTGCTTGCTGGTTAAGAGTTAACGCTGGTGCGGGGGCGACGACCAGTGACGTGGTGGTGTAGCAGCAGAGCAAGAGCGGCACGGCAGTGGTCAAGGAGCATCGCCCGACGTCAGTTGCGGCTAGGACCTAAGGTTGGCAACTGTATGTAGCAGTGCTGAGGAATGGTGGGCGGCTCCTGCGGTTGTTGAGGAACCACACAAGAAGTTGAGGAGAAGGGGCCTGGGAGGCGATGAGGCGTAGGAGATGGATCCACACCAAATGTTGAGGAGGCGGAGGGAGAAGATGATGAGGAAGAGTCCGCGGCACGCGAGAGGGTGCCAGGAGGTGAGAGGGGGCGGAGTGCTGGAGAAGAGGGATCAAAGAGGGATTCTGCACATGGGAAGGATCGAACTCGATCGACGGAGTTGTGGTTATGTTTGCGCGGGAGCTCGTGGCACGCATGCAAAAAATTTTTAGGGGCAATTTTTAATTGAATTCTCTTTTCCTGCGTAATTATATTGAGGCAATTTTAAAATGCCCCTGTATAGAGTTTTAAGTAAATAATAAAATTAAAATACTTTAGAGGCAATATTGAATATAAAATGCCTCTATTTATGATAAATTTAAAGTAGTTTTAATAAATGCCTCTAAATAAACTGCCCCTATATCTCTAATTTTTTGTAGTGGTTCCTAAAATAGTGAGAATCAAATTGTCGACCATTATCGCTCATAATCACTCGAGGGATACCGAAACGACAGATGATCGATTTTCAAATGAAGCTCCATACGACTGACTCGGTGATCCTGGCGGTGACTTCGGCTTCAATCCATTTGGTAAAGTAATCGATAGCAACGATGACGGAGTTCTTCTGGGCCTGGGCCGTTAGAAATGGCCCCAAGATGTCGATCCCCCACCGAGCGAAAGGGTATGGCTCGGTAAGGGTGACGAGGTCTGAGGCAGGCTGATGGACCAGATGATCGAAACACTGGCATCAGTCGCACCTTTGAACGTAAGTTATGCAGTCACGTTGGAGAGTGGGCCACCAGTAACCTCGCCGTAGCAAGATCCTAGCGAGCAATCTTCCTCCTTGATGTGTGCCGCAGACGCCTTCGTGGACTTCTTGAATCGCTTGGCAAGCTTCCTTGGTGTCGAGGCACTTGAGGAGGGGTCCGGAGAAAGACCTTCAGTATAAGGTTTTGTCTAAGATGATGAAGCGCCAAGCTTGATACTTCAGTCTCCGTGCCTCTTGAGGGTAAGAGGGCTCCTGAGAATCTCGGAGCCAGGATATATATGGGGTCTGCCAGTCGCTTGATGACGCCTGATCAACGGTCATCAGCTCCACCTCTATACTCGGATGCTCTAGCTCTTCAAGGAAAATCGATCGAGTTCCTTCTGGTCCGGCAGAGGATGCCAGTCGAGAGAGGTCGTCCGCCCGTGAGTTCTCTTCCTGAGTTATCCGGATGACCTGAAAAATCTCGAATAGCTGGGCTATTCCTCTTACCAGTTGAAGGTATTTGATCATTGATGTTTCTTGAGCTTCGTTGTCACCGTTGACCTGGCTGGCGACCAATTGGGAGTCAGTATGGATCCTGACTCGTTTGGCCCCCAGTCATCGTACCATCCTGGCTCTCGAGATGACAGCCTCATACTCGGAGACGTTGTTGGATGCTGGGAAGTTGAACTTCAGGGCATATTGCAGTTCTGCTCCTTCTGGGGATCGGAGAATAACGTCGACGCCACTACCCACCGAGTTGGACGATCCGTCGATGAAAATATCCCAGGTGGGCCCGGGCATCTGCAGATGGACTTCCTCGGTCGGGACAGTGCTCTCTGCGATGAAGTCTGCGAGAGCCTGCCCTTTGATGGCCGAGCAGGGGCGATAGAAGATATCGTAAGCCCCGAGCATTATAGCCCACTTGACGAGGTGACCCGAAGCTTCAGGGTGAGCAAGGATCCTCTTCAAGGGCTCATTGGTCAATACGACGATGGAGTGCCCTTGAAAGTAGGGCCGGAGGCTCTTCGCCGAGGTTATCAACGCTAGCACAAGTTTCTCGATTACGGGGTACCGTCGTTCGGCCCCGTTGAGCACCTTGCTGGTGTAGTACACCAGCCTCTGCACTCCTGTGTCGTCTCGAACCAGGACAACGCTCACCGTAGAAGGGGTCGACGAGAGGTAGAGGTATAATGGTTCACCTATGACCGGTTTTGATAGCACCGGGGAAAGGGCAGAAACTCCTTCAGCTCTGCAAAAGCCTTCTGACATTCCTCATCACAGGCGAACGTGACGGATGCCATTTTAGGTGCTCTCAATAATTTGAAGAAGGGCAGGCATCATTCGGCCGCTCGGGACAAGAAACGGTTGAGCGTAGCGATTCATCCAGTCAGGCGCTAGACGTCCTTGATGCAGGCGGGCGGCCGCATGTTTAGGATGGCCTGAACTTTGTCGGGGTTGGCCTCAATCTGACGCTGAGTGACTAGGAAACCCAGGAATTTTCTAGATTGAACCCCAAAGGTGCATTTAGCCGTATTGAGCTTCATGTTGTACCTCAGGAGGGTGTCGAAGGTTTCTGCTAGGTCGGCGAAGTGGTCCTCGGCCTTGGGTGTCTTGACGAGCATGTCGTCGATGTAGGCTTCGACGTTCCGACCAATTTGTCCTTCGAAAATGTGGTTGATCAGCCTATGATATGTTGCTCTGGCGTTCTTCAGCCCGAAAGGCATTCGGGTGTAGCAGTATACGCCGAAGTCAGTGATAAAGGCTGTCTTCTTGATGTCTTCAGGATCCATTCGGATCTTATGATAGCCGGAGTAGGCGTCCAGGAAGCTGAGCAATTCCTTACCGGAGGTCGAGTTGACTAGCTGGTCGATGCTCGGTAGTGGGTAATAGTCTTTCAAAGTGGCTTTGTTGAGGTCGGTGAAGTCCACGCACATTCACCATCTACCCAAAGCTTTTGGTACTAAGACGACATTAGCGAGCCATGTCGGTTAAAGGACCGGGTGAAATGGGCATGTTTCTTTCCACTTAATAATCTACTCTTTGATGATCGTCTGCTTCTCTGGGGCGTGCTTTCTTCTGCGTTGCTGGACGGGTTTCACCGACGGGTCAAGGTTGAGCTTGTGTACCACCATCTCTCTAGGGATCCTGGGAAGATGCTCATCAGACCATGCGAAGACTTGAATATACTTCGAAAGGAAATCTTTGTATTTTTTTATATTTTTTTATATTTTATTTATTTTTTTGAAATCTTTGTATTGCTTTTGTACATTAGGTTGTAAATCAGCTCCATTTTTTTTCTCCTAGGGCTAGGTCATCTTTGAGGAAGACCGTCAACAATTCGCCACCAGGCTCAGATGTTGTTGGTTCATCCTCAACTCCCTCGCCCTTTTTCTTTTTTCCTGCTGGCCTTATGGCTTCGACTGAGATTATGTAGCACCTTCTAGCTATTGCCTGGTTACCTCAGACTTCCCCGATACCACATTTAGTAGGAAACTTCATTTTTTGGTGATAGGTTGAGGGCACTGCCTTTGTCCGGCTAAGGATACCTCGGTCGAAGATGGCAATATAGGCCGACATCCCTTTGATCATAATGAAGTCAACCATAATAGTGACGGTCTTGGGAGGGGTGCTGATGGTGACCAGTAGGCTCATGGCTCCCTCGAGGTAGGTTGCCGGGCCATTGAACACATAAAGGGGGGTTCGAATTGGGCGGAGCTTGGAGGGGTTTTCACCCATCTTAATGAAGCATTCGTACGAGAGTACATCAGGGGCACTTCCATTGTCAACTAGTATCCTATCTATGTTACAATGGTTTATAGTAGCTGATACTACAAGAGCGTCATCATGTGGGGTAGATAATCCTTCCAGGTCTTGGTCGGAGAATACCTAGGTAAGACGATACGTCCAAGCGTCCAAACCACATGGTCTCGATCCTCACAGGATAGACGAGACACTCATGAGGTCACGTGTCAACCGCTGGGTCACAACCGGGTTGACTGGAAACCATAATGACTCAAAACAACACCAAATACTACTCGGTACAATGGCACTCCCTGATGGGGGCAACCCTTGCCCCTCCACATTTTCGAGACTCGGATTGTTTGTCGGAATGCGCCATTATGTTCGTCATGTGTTTCTGAGTCTAGTCATGTAATTTTTATATTTTATTTGAGTCATAAACTATGTAATTTTCCCTTTATTTGAGTCTGATACCTAGGTTTGAGAGTCATTTACCTAAGTTAGTTGTCATATGGTTGGTTTGATAGGTTATTGGGCCCAATTAAGTGGGCTAGGCCCCGGGGCGCCCCACCTTGGGATAGTATGGTCAATGTGTAATTAGTTCAGGGTCATTATGGTCATGTGAAAAGTTTGGAGTCTATAAATACCCTCTCTCCCCTCTCACATCTGTAACCTTTGATGATCAATGAAATTTGAAATCCCCTTAGAATTTTATCTCTCCTCCCTCTATTGATATATATATCTCTCTCTCTTCCCCACCCCCAAATTCTAAATTTCTTGTCTTTCCTCCCCATTCACTCTTCATTAAAACCCCCTTCCCCTTCCCCATACATCCATTTAATTCTCCCCCTAGTCCCAAGATAGAATCCACCACTCTCCAAGCCACCCTCCAACCACCAACCACCCACTCCCCTTCCCCAAGCACCTCTCTCATCTCCCAAGGGAGAATTCCCCACTCCCCAAGCACCCTTCCCTTCCCCAACACAACCCTTCCCATCCCCAAGACCCCCAATTAACAACCCCCATTAAGCCACATTCCAACCTTGAGAGAGATCTCACCTTCCCAACCCAAATTCGTAGCTCTCCCTCCCTCCACCTGCTAGACCCCCTTTGAGCCCCCATTCTCCCCGTCCCTCACCTTGGTTTGCCCCCCCCCCCCAGACCCCCTCACAGCTAGGGGTTGCCCCCACACCCATCCACCCCATTTCCCATCCTATCTACCCCATTTCCCATCACCTATCACCACCCTATTCATCCCAGTTCGTAGGCAGTAGTCCAGGGTCGAGTTGCAGAGGCTGCCACGTCTTCACTACGCATCTTCTGGTGGTGTACCTTATACTTCTAGAAAGCTTGACGAGGCTGCTTCGTAGGCGAGGTGGTCTCGTCATCGTTCGACTTTGGAGCTGCTCGGAGGAGTCATCTTTGTCAGACTGCGCATTTCCTCCAAGGCAGACAACCAGCAGTGACTTTCAGAGGCTCCCACGACCAGCGCTCTGAGTTTCTTGGGGTGATGTTTGGCTGAAGCTTTCTCCTCCAAGTACTCTATCATCTCCAAGAAGCATGGCATTTTTTGGACCCCAAAGCCCAGAGTTCCAGATTTTCTCCCCGGGGTGCGCAAGATAGCTTCATATGGATCTGATCCGACCTCCTCTTACTGTTCTAGACCTTGTGGTCTTCTCCAACCTCCTCCGATGACGCCGTTGGTCTCGGCTCAAAGAAGGCTCGCCCACGACTGCAACGGTTTTGGTCCCGCCTTAATCGGACCTCGGAAGTGCTCGTGGCGCCCCTGTCTTCCAGCAGCATCGCTCCATGAACAGTTAGAACCAAAGCGGATCAGTCATGGTCCCGACCTTGCCCCGGCCATCGTCGACGTCAAAAAATTCTTATGGGCGTCCTCCTGGACCAACCCAGGAAGTTTTGGCACTAGTTTCATCATCATCAGAGCTCAGTGGAGTCTGTGGCGGCGTCGTCATCGACTCCCTGTCAAGCTGTTCCAGAAGTGGATAGAACCGGCAACGTTCAGCATTTCAACTTTTGCTTGGTTTCCCCACCCCCGCCTGGCCGGCTTAAAGCCCCTCCCTGTGGGAGGTAGTATTTGGATGTAATATAATTTCTCCCACCCTCAGTCCTGTTGGGTTCTGTGCGCCCCCTCGTTGTCTTTGATAATGGTTTTGGTGATTCTAATATATTGTGTGTTTTATGCCTAATGGCATTTTCATGATAAACAAGATATCAACATGATATCTTATTTTGCAGGTGGTTCAAACACAATGGTCCTTCATGATTACATCATTCTTGATGTTTATGATTGCATTAGTGCTCTCATGCATACTCTATGTTGGTGTTTTTAATGAACTGACAAATATTTGAAATATCTTGCTATCCATGGTTGTACTTGCTCTGAACTGCATTTATAATTCATGTTTATGAATTAATCTTGGTTAACATGAGACTTCATTGAGTTGCTTTGAAATGTGCTTGATGTGACTTCAATATGCATTGGACTGTCTAAAGCAGTATATCGTTCCTCTTGGGATGAATCGACCCCATGGGTCGACCCCTGGCTCTTTGAGCCCTGCCTTCTGTTTTGGTCTGAACCGGAATGCCTTATTTTGGACTGATCCTGATTGTCCTAGACTGTATTGGTTCTATATGATCCAGATTGTCGTGGATTGTATTGGTTTTATATGCTTTGGACTGACTTAACATTTATGAGAGGTTTGACTGTATTCAGCTGGTACATGGAGTTTCCATGCTTGAACTTGTTATGGATTGAATGATAGTGTCTCAAAATGCTGGTTGAAGGAGGTATGCATATCTCATATGGAAATGTAATCATTCTTATCAATTGCATTTCTATACTTGTGTGACTTAACTGAAATTGAATTGCACTACATGCCTTGGATTGAAACTGAATTTATAGACTAGACATGTATTCATTACCGCCTGATTGAATTAGAGTTAAGAATGGATTGCATGAAATCACTCATATGTATTATTGCAAATTAATGAGAACATGTATTGTGTAGGATCGATGAGGAAACAACGTTCAAATCCTAGAAATGATGGTAAGAACACAATTGGAGGTCGATCTCCAAGTGGTTGGAATGGCATTGGTTCAAAGTTAGAAAAGATAGAATTATTGTGAGATTTATAACAAAGCTTATATGCCAATGGTAAGAAGGTTTGATCAAGTGTATCTCAATATGCATGGATTGATATGGATTGATTGCTAGTGGTTCAAAACTAGTAGATGTAGATACGGTGGCGCAGGGAAATGGATCCAGAGGGGGGGGGTGAATGGATCTTTCAACAAATACGCCCAACTTGAAATGATTGCGGAATAAAACCTTTGCCTACACTCAATTAAGTCGAATGAGACCACAGACCTCTCTTCCTCAGGAAATTAAAAGAGCTGAAAATAGATATCTCAAGGAATCGAGCAGACTCAACTCACAAAATCGCTCACGGGACGAGAAGCACTAAGAAGCATAAGTTTCTATTAAGCAATCAGTCGAACACTAACATCAATACTAAATTCAAAGTGAAAACACATAGGAAGGCTTCTGTCAGAGAACGCCCAAATAACAAGTGTAGGGGGAGGGTCAAGAGATAGGTAAGTGAACGCCAAGCAAACCACGAGAGACAAGTTTTTAGGTGGTTCGACCAGACCCACAGTTTGCCTACGTCCACCCCTCACTCTAACTAGAGTGAGGATTCCACTAGCAAGAGCTAGAACTAGCAGACTCAGTCTGCAACAGACGCTATCAAACAGCTTGGAGACAGAGGGAGATAAATCCCTCAATAAGGTTCAGCAACTCACAGAGCCAGAACCGGAGGCGAACCTCCCTTCCTCCAAACCGGAGCGGAACCACAAGTGACACCCAGTCACTTACAAACTGGAGGACCAATCCTCCCTTCCTCAAAACCGGAGGGAACCCACTAGTGGCACTCCACCACCAGTGACCGGAGAGACCAACTCTCCCTTCTCTTGTAGCAGCAGAAAGAAACCCAGTGAGCAACACTCAGTTGCCCACAGCCGGAGGACCAATCCTCCCTTCCCCTGAACACCCAGGAGGAGCCTCGATCTCAAACCAGAGAATTGGAAAAACACTACTGGAAGATGGAAACAGCAAACGAAAAATAGAAACAAAAACAAGAACAAAAATAGCTCCGAGGGAGCAACTTGGCTTGGATTTGATCCAGAGGTCAATACAACTCTGATCTTCAGGAAAGACTCTCTCTACCCTTCTATATTCTCTTCTTAGCTCGTTTCTCCTTCTTTCTTGCTGCTCACTCACCTGTTCTTCTTCTTCTTCTCTCTCAGCTCCCACTCTCTTCCATTCTTGCGCCTCACTCTTTTCTTTTCTCGATTGGGTTCTTCTTCTGCTGGATGCACTCTTTTTCAGATGGGCTCTAGCGGCACCCTTTTTCAGCACCAGCACTCTTCTTCAAAAGGTAATGTAGCTTTATATAGGAACAGGGGCTTCGTATGGATGAAGTAGCAGAACCCTACTAAAATTTCATTGGTCCACATGTTGAGGAATATAGAGTTCCTCTCCTCGAATCACATGCCTATCATTTGCCCCCTTTATCCACGAGCCAGCTTTCTCCCATCTCAGAGGACACGTGCCTCTTCTGCAACCTAATTTGTTCCCTGCAAAAGACAGAGTATCATTTTAGGATGACTTGCAGAATATTCAAGTTCATCATGTGGAAGAGCATACCTTGTCCAGACCTTAGGCTTAATTAAACTACATGTGCATTGATCGTGAAATGCGTAAGCAGACATATGCACAGACCTAAACTAAGTGTGCTACAATGCATTGCACCGACTATGTCCCTTGATCGTGCATGAACCGACATAGTGGAATGCACTATTGATGTGACACCACCTTGGGGTGATAGTCACAAGACCGAATGCCCTTAGACCTACAATTGCAAGTAAGTATCTTTGAGCGGCGGACTTACTCCAGCGAACTCACTCGCGTGGCGCACACTAGTGCCCGTAGGTGACTCGGCGATGATGGAGATGGTCCGAGGCGGGACCTTGATGCTCCAATGGTTGGCTAGCTTGGGGAGAACCCCAAATGGGCCAGGGATGCCCAACTCACGGGCAGCCAGCACACCAAGGGTGTGGGATGTAGGGGATCACTCATAACTCGCCCGCGGTGATCACTCACATCAATGGCAATTATGGGCCGAGCTCTCACTCTCCGTCCGATGAAGCAATAATGATAATACTATGCTAAGCAAGGAATTTAAACCAGCCAAGAGGGGGACCTAGGCTCACCTAGTCGGTGTGAAGACGCCGACCCCGGCCGGAGATGGGGGCGAGTGGGGAGGCGAGGGTATGCACCCGCACGCCGCATCGATGAAGCTTCAAACCTGCGACTTGAATTATTACATGAACTACACCCCTTGCAAGGGGGGGATCTTGGGGTGGGGGTTAAGTTATTACAGCCAAAACTACCTCTACGCAAGGAGGGGCCTTCAGTCGGCCAAGCTAGGGAAGGGGAGAACCGACCTAGGAACTAATTGATAGAGCAATGACAGTTCTGTCCGCCTTCTGGAATAGGGGACAGGCAGTTGAAGACGATGCCGTTGCGGCTTCTCCCGAATTTTTTTGATGACAAGACCAGTGGAAAAATCTTCGGGATTGGATTAGGAAGACGTCCAATTTTTGTGGAATTTGCTGGTTGGCGGTGCTGGTCGGGGAAGAGCCACGAACAGGGACTCAGATCTCTGGTTCTGACTGTCTCAGCACCACTGTAGCAGAAAGCCGGAGTCGTCATGATTGCTCCCGAGCTATGAATGGAGCGTGGCCAGAGTCGTTGGAAAGGTTGTCGAGTCCTCATCGAAACGAGACCAACGAGGATGCCAGAGGGTTCCGGAGCAGATCGCGAGAGCCTGAACAGTGGACAGGGGTCGGTTCAGTCCCAAGAAGAACAGAACTGCACACCTGGAGGAGAAAATTGATAAATCGTATCTCCAGATGCCGAACGGGGTTCTGCTTCTTGTCTCTCGAAGTAGGCTCGTTGTAGAAGATCCCAGCCAAGTCCCGTCTCCAGATCCTCAAGAGGGTGGCCGTGGCAGACTCTGCAAATGGCTTCAGGTTGCTGACCGGGCCTATCCTGCGCAGTCAGAGAAGAATTGCTCTCCTTGGCAGTCACGAACTCAGACGGGGAGGAAACCGCAACCGTTGCGAAGCTGCTTCGACGATGATTCCAACAATATATGGTACACCTCCTGAAGCCTCACGATGATGCCGTGGCCGCTGCTGCAATCTGCTGGTTCTCTGCTGCCTCCGAATTGAGAATTGCAGGTTGAAGATGATAGGGGGAATGGGGTATATGGGAGGGGTAATGGGGTGGATGGGTGTGGGAGTGACCCCTAGCTATGAGGGGGTCTGGGAGGGGGTGTTCTAGGGTGTGGGAAGGGGAGAATGGGGGCTGGAATGGGGTGCTTGGGGAATGGGGAATTCTCCCTTGGGAGATGAGAGGGTGCTTTGGGAAGGGGATTGGGTAGTTGGTGGTTGGGTGGTGGAGTATGGATTGGTGGAGGGTCTCTTGGGACTAGGGGTGGAGTAATGAGGGTTGGGGTAGTTGGGAGGATGAGTAACGAGGGGAGAGGAAAGGTTGATGATGTTGAGGAGAGAGAGAAAGAGAGGGGGGAATCCACCCCTTAGAGAGAGAGAGAGATTTGGAGAATCCACTCCAATAAGACACTAAAACTCACTTGATTTAAATTGATCATAAAAGGTTGTTACATATGAGAGGAGTGGGGGGCTATTTATGTGCTCACACAATTTCATGGACTAAAATGACCTTGAACAAACTAACTAATGACTAGCCTATCTAGGTGGGGGGGCGCCCATGGGCCAAGCCCATCTTTTGGGCCCATTTGGCTACTCAAACCAACCTAATGACTCATAGACTTAGGTAGATAACCCACTAACCTAGGTACATGACTCAAATAAAGGAAAAATTACATAGTTTATGACTCAGAGAAACTATGAAAATTACATGGATAGACTCAGAAAAATGTGAAGAACATAATGACTCATGCCGTCGATCCATTTGAGCTTCGAAAAAAAGTGGAGGGGCAAGGGATGCCCCCATCATACCCCCGGGGTGGGGAGAACTCGACCCCGTCGAGTATGGGTCCACCGGGGAAGTGGTACACCAATGCAGCACCAGGCTAGCCATGATCTCCGAACTCAACCCGCGTCCATAGCCGGGGAATGGTGCTTCAGCTTTTCAAAGTGGCTCGGACACACCCTCATGATGGCAATGAGATCTTGCTTGCCTAGTATTGCCGCCGTGTGCTCACGTCGGGCTCTCAGGCTAATTTGTGGTGGTACTCTGAGGGTGTCTCTCACAAGGATAGGTGTAAGTTCAAGGCACTCACTAGGATCCACCGCGGTGCCCTTAGAGGGTGTCAGATCCGCCACATGGGAAGTGGGGTGAATCCCAAAACCCATTAGAAAGTCCAACCTATAAGCTGGTTTACCAAAGCTACTCGGAACTTGGGAAGGTCCATGTCCTCGTGCCCTCAAATTGGAGGTGACCCTAGGGTAGAGCCACTCCAAAGTCATCATCGCCAAGTTGCCAACATGGAAGTCCAAGTGGCGCTCATGAGTTTTTGCCCGCTTCTTGTGAATCTCACCACTTGTTGCTTGATACTTACTTGGATGCATATGCCATGCACTATGATGCGGTGTGAGTGGGAAATGTATGATATGCATAGGGGGGCCAGGACAACCATATTTAGACCAATCATGTAGAAATACCATGGAGACTTTGATGGAATTGGGAGGACCGGGGCATCCATAAATGTCCCTCTCATGCGTAGGTGTGATAAGTGCCGGAGGACCCGGACATCCATGAATACTCCTAATATGCTTAAGACTCATGATGAATGAAGGTGGACCATTACATCCGAATATGGACCACTCATGCTTCCTACTGGACATGTGGGTGATATAAATGAATGGACCCGACTTAATGAATCATGTCAAGTGGTGCGGTATGCCTAGGCACATGTATTCTTTTTCTAGAGATGACTTCCATGTGCATGGGTGTGGGGTGGCCTTTGAGCTTCCACTCGTATGGATCAAAGGGATCTAAGAAGGGGGACATCATGGAGTGGGGCAATGTTGGGTTAGATGGACGCAGTCTATCTCCACTAAGTGTGGATCTAGAGGGGGGTGAATAGATCAACTTGCCTAATTTAAAACTACTGTAAATTCTAAAGCGGAATTTAGGCAAACATCAGTTAAGCTAAACGAAGAATGCTAAGCAAAAGGTCGACCCATGAAAGCCATTCACCATATCTATATATCGAAAGCTAGATATGAGCATAAGCGATGCAACCAAATAAGCTAAGCAAGAATTCCCATCGTACACAGATCACACAAAAAAAAAATACAAACACACTGCACACACAATTTTTAGGTGGTTCGGTCAACGACCTACGTCCACCCCACATTCAACCGAGTATGGCTTCCTGCTGCGCAGCACAGCTTGCGTCCGCTGGGCTTTATAGCTTGGCCAAACAACCCGCTGATACACAGCTTCGCTGGGCACTACAGCTTGCCGACCAGAGGATCTGATCCTCTGCAACCACTGGGGAAATACAGCTTAACCCGTCCAGTGGAGACTACCACTGCAACCGCTGACGCACAGCTTGAAGAAACAATGTTCGGAATTGAAAAGATAGAATCAAAACAAAAAAGAAAAACCCAAAAGCAATGTAGCTCTAAAGAGCAAAGCTCAGCTCTGGTTTTGAACCACGAGACTGAGATACAAACTCTCTCACTCTCACTCTCAATCAGCTCTCTATCAACTCAATCTCTCTCGATCTCTTCCTCTCTCTTTTTCTTCTTCTTCTTTATTTCTTCTTCTTCTCTGTATCTTTTCTCTCAGTGGATAGAAGGAGCCTTGCTGTGGCTGTATAGACTTTCTCCCTTCTGTCTTCGATCTTTTCTTCTGTGGAAGAAGGCCATATATATATAGCAGCAACAACAGCAGCAGGCGTGTGCTCTCCACGTTTCCCGCCAAAGCATTTGGACCACGTGGCAGCATCCAATGGAGTGTCAGAACACGTGTCCTCATCTGGATACCTTGTTCTTCTCGGATCACGAGCACCTTGGATCACGTGCCCTTCATTTGTCTCTGCATTCCCTATCAGACAGACAAGAACATATTCAGTTTAACTGTAAACCCTGTACAGGCTTTGCAACCACGAGTGCAATGCAAAGTATGCACAACGCAGTGTATAGACTCAATGATCGTAAAGGCTTCATAAGAAGGAAAGCAGTGTATAGACTTAGTAAATATAAAGGCTTCATAAGAAAGAAAACTAGTGTACAGACTTGCCCAAAGTATATACTTTATAAGAAGAGGCAACGGCTGTACATACTTCCTATATGAAGCAGCCACTGTACATACTCAAGGTGAAGACCGATGCCAATGTATAGACTTTACTGAAGACAACGGACTCGAGTGCACTGCACAGACTTGACTATGCTCACCCAAAACCAATGTATAGACTTACCACCGACCATTGTGTAGACTTGAAGAAGTGAGACGATGGCTAAGACACTGTACAATCGGATGTATAGACTTTACTTAACACAGTCCGATGTACATACTTGGAATTTCAACTGAAGGGTGTATAGACTTGACCAAACAGTCCAGTGAATAGACTTGAATAGCTGAGGCCAGTGTACGGACTTGCCACCGACCAATGTGTAGACTCGATCAGCATAAGGCACAGTATAGACATCAACTCTGCACATCGAATGTATAGACTTCAAGTGTGAAGACCATTGTATAGACTTTGGATTTGAAGACCAATGTGCAGACTTCAAGTTTCACTGTGGATGTACAGACTTTAGGAAATCAAGCGATGTGTAGACTTGAAGCTCCACGATGGATGTATAGACTTCAAATATCACTGTGGATGTATAGACTTCAAGGAAATCAAGCGATGTGTAGACTTGAAGCTCCACGATGGATGTATAGACTTCAAATATCACTGTGGATGTATAAACTTCAAGGAAATCAAGCGATGTGTAGACTTGATGCTCCACGAAAGATGTATAGACATCAAATATCACTATGGATGTATAGACTTCAAGGAAATCAAACGATGTGTAGTATTCAAAGAAGTTGGCGATTCAATGTACAGACTTGATGAAGCGAAAGCCTTGATCGTAGGAATAGGCTAGACTGTATAGACTTTAAGCTTCAGAAACGAATGTACAGACCTCACTTAAGAAACGTAGGAGAAGACCCCAGTGTATAGACTTTGCCTTGAGCGAAAGGTAAGCGATGAATGTATAGACTTTCACGATGTGTAGACTTTGATACGTGAAAGTTACAGTGAAGGATTGTACACACTTGACCAATTCAAAGGCGAATCAAGTGTACAGACTTAGTGCGTTGACGCTGTAACATGAGCCAGTGAAATGCGTTGACGTTGTACACACTGAGCCTAATACATGCATGCGACTGACGCTGTACAGACTTTGCCTAAGACGCTATACACACTTAGCCTAAGACAATGTAAGCGACTGACGCTGTACACACTTATCCTAAGACGCTGTATAGACTTAGCCTAAGACATGCATGAACTGACGCTGTATAGACTTTATCTAACATGCACAGTGTATAGACTCAATCGATTGAAGAGTTTCCAGTGTATAGACTCAATCTAAACAAGTCTTCTAAAGGAGTCGACCCATCAGAGGATGCGTCGACCCATGACAGTGAGAAATGCAAACAGTAGTGTATGAAATGCAAAGAACACATAGTCAATCTGATAGAGCAATTTCATCAAATCAAGAGCAGTTGCCAATCAATCAAAACAATGGTGTTGCCAATGAAATAAAGCAAGTGTCAACATCATCAACATAGAGGGGTCACAATAATCTCCCCCTTTTTGATGATGGCAACCCCATATAAAGTAGAATAACAACATCCTGACATATAGGTATATGTTTGATGAAAGACATGATGAGTTATGCAGATTGACATGCAGATGCTATGAATGCATGCAACTCACTGTCTCAAACTCTCCCTTATCATTATGCATATACACTCCCACTCCCCCTTGGAATGAATTCAGAATTCAGACATATATGTATTCTCCCCCTAGACATCCCCCTAGACAATATTCTCCCCCTTTGCCATCAACAAAGAGGAGGGAAAAATTAAATACAAAGGAGGAAGCAAGAGAAGAACTGACTGACATTCTGAACAGGTAGTTCATGAATAAGCGTTCTAAAGCATAGAGTCTTCAGTCATATGAATTTAGAAACTACTGTCAGAAAGAGTTCTGATTTAAGGATGATAAAATTTGGAGTTCATGCACTACAAGCAATAGATAAGTTCACTGTGCATGATAAAACAATAAACCAGAATCATATTTGCATGAAAGATTCAGTTTCATAATATCTTACTTTCATAGTCTCATAAAAAATATTGAGAGAAACCAAGTCATGTATTGAAACTAAACAAATTGACACTCATGAACTTTTCTTTTGAAGGAGCAGCATTATAATTATTAGATCATTTTGAGCATTCAGGTACCATAAGTCTTTCTACGTAAGGGTATACGTTTATAAGACGCCAATACCCCTAGATACTCAACAAGATGGACCATTCTGCCTATGATCAAATTCAACAGAACTGAGTTACACCTTTTTGTGTGAGGGTACATGTTTATCAGACGCCAGTTACCCCCAGGTACTCAGTGAAACCAGCCTGCTGTTTTGAACATTTTAAACAGAGATAGCTGATACACTTCATGACATGAGTGTTGTCCACTTCTGTGATGGATCACTCAGTTTCTCAATGATTTACCAGTCATTGCTCTGCCAATATTAATTTTCAATGATTTTCAATGTTTTTTAATATCTTTCTTAACTGTCCTTTTTATGTTTCAGAATGACTTGTTTAAGAACAATACACATACTTAACCTCTCTAACATGATTTCAGATGAGTTTTCAGATTTCAGATATGATTAGCTTTGCCTGACATGAAATAAGAAAGAGGTTGAGAGTTTTATCAATTTTTAACTTACTTATATACTGATTGCAATCTTTAAACTCCAACCATTATAAGATTTAAACCATTACATTAGTCTTTGAGCAATTCAAATTCTTATAAATGAAGAAGTCCATTTTCTACTGCTTAGAAATCAGAACTGACCAACAGATTGCCATAATGTCAGAGACAAGTATTCAGAGTTAAAGGTTGAATGACTTCAAGAAAGTTGAAACCACTCTGAATTTCTAGCAATACTCCCCCTGTCTATATACATGCAATTTGCTAATGAAAGGTAAGAATTAATTGAGAGAGAGCTTATGCATAGGTCATGAATGAATGATATGCAAAGACATGCAAATACTCGACAAGCTCCCCCTGATTATATGCAATGTTTTCTTTGAACACTAAAAAAAGTATTTTGAAATTCATGCTCATTCAGACTCCCCTATCAATCAATATAACCCATGGTACTAGGCGGAGAACCTGGTCTCAAGGACCATCTCACACATAGTAAGAACCTCCAGACAGATTTCTCTGCTCTTTAGTAGCCTACTATTTAATATACCACGGTTATGTAGAGAAATGCAATGCAGGACAGTTCTACATGCATGTTCAATAATGATTATGAGTCTGTTTCAATATTCACATCCACATGAATTATCCAAGCAATCAAATGCAAGTCCACATCAGAAATTTTATTCACAGCAGTTAAACAATCATTCATCATGCTGAAATTTACATAAGCCAAGTTCTCTTCTAAGAAACTTAAAATTTTCATTCCCAAGAGGCTTAGTAAAAATATCAACAATTTGTTTTTCAGTTTCTATGAAATTCATTTCAATCTCATTTTTATTTACAGCATCTCTAAGAAAGTGATGTTTTATCTCTATATGCTTAGTCCTAGAATGGTGAGCATGATTTTTAGCAAGGCATATAGCACTAGTATTATCACATAAAAGTGGAATGCATCCCAGATTTATCTGATAATCAGCTAGTTGGTGCTTAATCCAAAGTAGTTGGGCTGCACAATTACATGCTGCAACATACTCAGCTTCAGCTGTGGATAATGCTACAGTGTGTTGCTTCTTAGATGCCCAAGACACTAGACAGCCACCAAGGAATTGACAGTAGCCACTGGTGCTTTTTCTATCTACTCGACACCCAACATAGTCTGCATCAGTGTAGGCTAGAAGCTCTAACTCACACTTAGCAGGATACCAGAGACCTAACTCTTGGGTGCCTAGTAAATACCTAAAAATCTTTTTCACAGCTTTAAAGTGAGTTTCTTTAGGACTGGCCTGAAATCTAGAGCATAAACACACAGCAAATTGTATATCAGGCCTAGATGCTGTAAGATAGAGAAGAGATCCGATCATACCTCTATATAGCCTTTGGTCCACAGGTTTACCTTTAGAATCTTCATCCAAACTGGTTGAGGTACACATTGGAGTAGCTATTTCCTTGAGGTTGTCCATTTTGTACTTCTTCAATAAGTGCTTTACATACTTGGACTGAGAGATGAAGGTGCCATCTTCTGTTTGTGTAACCTGCAGTCCAAGAAATAGTTTGAGCTCACCCATTGAGCTCATTTCAAATTCATCAGTCATTATTTGAGAGAATTCCTCACACAATTTGGGGTTAGTTGACCCAAACACAATGTCATCAACATAAATCTGAATGATAAGAATATCTAGATGGCTTACCTTGGTAAATAATGTTTGATCAACTATACCTCTTGTGAAGTTCTTGTCGGTGAGAAATTTGCTCAACATGTCATACCAAGCTCTAGGAGCTTGCTTTAAACCATAGAGAGCTTTATTGAGCTTGTAAACATGATTAGGGAAATCTAAACATTCAAACCCAGGAGGCTGTCTCACATATACATCCTCATTAATTTTTCCATTTAGAAAAGTAGATTTCACATCCATCTGCTGAAGATTTATTCCTAGGGAACGTGCATAAGCCAATAAAATTCTTATTGCTTCTAACCTAGCTACAGGGGTAAAAGACTCTTCAAAGTCTATTCCAAATTCCTAATTGTACCCCTGAGCTACAAGTCTGGCTTTATTTTTAGTAACATTCCCTGCTTCATCAGTTTTATTTCTAAATACCCATTTAGTCCCTATGACTGTTTCATGATCAGGAGGTGGAATCAAAAACCACACCTTATTCCTGTCAAATTGATTGAGCTCCTCATGCATGGCATTAATCCAATGCACATCTTGGAGAGCACAGTCAATGGACTTGGGTTCTATGTTTGATACAAAAGCATAAGCATTTAGTTCATGTTGAATTCTTAAGTGGCCTCTAGTCCTAGGAGGGTCATGTAGATTTCCAATAACATTATCTACAGGATGATCCTTGAGATATCTAATATTTGCAATTGGACTATCATGAACTTGATTTACCTCCCCCTGAACTGTAGGCTCCTCTTCATTAAGCTCTTTATGTCCTTCTTCATCCTCAGATTTGTCTGCAGGATCTCCTTCCTTCAGAATTTCATCATTGTTTTCATTCCTGCATTGACCAACATTAGAATTTATCAAGGATTCATCAAAAACTATGTGTGGAGATTCTTCAACAGTCTTAGAGTTCAGATTGTACACTCTGTATGCTCGGGTGTTTTCAGAATAGCCAAGAAAAATTCCTGGTTCTCCTTTAGGTTCAAATTTATCAAGGTCCTTCTTATCATTTATGTGAATGAAACATTTACAACCAAAGACCTTGAAGTGAGCAATAGAAGGTTTCTTACCTTTTAAGATCTCATATGGTGTTTGCTGGGTAGAAGGTCTTACCATGGCTCTGTTAATTACATAACAGGCAGTGTTCACTGCTTCAGCCCAAAATTTTCTTGGTAGACCACCATCGACAAGGAGTGTACGACCCATTTCCACTAGGGTTCTGTTCCTTCTCTCCACAACTCCATTCTGCTCAGGTGTCCTTGGTGAGAAGTACCTGTGGTTGATTCCATTTGACCTACAGAATTCATCAAATTATGAGTTTTCAAACTCACCTCCATGATCAGACAAAATGTTTTCAATTTTCTGATTTGTTTTATCATAAAACTCTTGAAATTCAAAGAAAGCATCACTCTTATTAGATAAGAAATAAACCCAAGTATACCTAGAAAAGTCATCTACCATGACAAACCCATACCTCCTCCCTGATAGGCTGACAGATCTAGTTTGCCCAAAAAGGTCCATATGTATCAGCTCATAGGGTTTGGAAGACAGATTTTCAGTTCTAGACTTAAATAACTTTCTAGTTATCTTTGATTGAGTGCATGCATCACAAATTTTATTTTCTTTCTTGAATGATACTTCAGGAAGTCCTCTAACCATGCCATGCTTATTTAATTTGTGCAAAACAGTGTAGCTAGCATGACCTAACCTACGATGCCATAAAAATGCTATGTCTTCTCTACTGGCAGTAAGGCAAAGGTTAGTGTGTTGAATTTCATCTAAATTTATCATGTAAGTATTATTTATTCTTTTTCCAGAAAATTTGACAATATCAGAATCAGGTTCAAAAACCTTGCAGCATTGAGAATTAAATAAAACATTGTAACCTTTATCACATAACTGGCTGATGCTAAGTAGATTATAGGCTAACCCTTCAACCAGCATAACATCATCAATGCAGCAGGTAGAACACTTACCTACCTTTCCTGATCCGATAATACTACCCTTTGTGTTGCTTCGAAAGGTGACAAGGCCTTCTACTTTCTCAGTCAGCATGCAAAATTTGGCCTTATCTCCTATCATATGCCTGGAGCAGCCGCTATCCATGTACCACAAGTTATTCTTGGCTGCCAGGCATACCTGCATACACAATTAGGTAGAGAAGTTTGGAACCCAAGACTGATTGGGCTCCAATGCAAATGTACTAGAAGCAAAGCAGGAAAGCAGATGTTTCGAAATCCACATTTGTTTAAATGAACTTTGTTTAGTGGATCCTACAGATTTTCTTCTGTTGTTGTTCCTTTTCTTTTTATTGTTCTTTTTTTTATTTGCAGCAGCATGATTATTGACAGTATTGTTATTTCTGTGCCAGTGCCTTGGCCAGGGTGTGTTCACAAAATTTTGGCCATAGTAGTTCCTAGGCTGGCTATGGAAATATTGGTTTCTAGATGTCCAGTAACCATACCCATTGACCCAATTTCTACTGTAAGGTCGTTGATATTGAGCACCCTGGTGTACAAGACCTGTAAACCTACCCTGAGTTCTAGACCAATCTGACCTATTGAAGTAGGTTGGCTGTGCATTGTAGTGGGTCTGAGCTCTGGGTTGATAAAAATAATTGGGTTGACTCCTAGCAGCACTATGTCTCCCCTGTACTTTAGACCCTGCTGACCTATACACAGGTTTGTATTGGGTCTTCTTCAGAGGTGGAGTTGATGGTGGAGACTTGGTTACATTGACCTGGGGTTTACTGGACTGTGTAGGTTGACCCCTAACCTGAGTCTGAGCCCTAGGATTCTGCTTGGATGTGCTGGCTCTACTAGGCTCATTAACCTTTCGTTTGCCCTTCTCCTCAGCACTGGGCTTTTTCAAATTAGCAGTTTTGTTCATCAAATTTGTTGAGTTCATGCTAATTAGAGGTCCCTTTTCCTTTTGAGCAACAAATGAAATTGTTCTCATCCCAAATGTTTTTGTTGCACTAGAACTAAATCCTAGGCCCTCTTTTCTGATATTAACCTTTGACCCTAACAAAGCATTTAAGTTATCTGTTCCTTGGGTCATTTTCTCAATGGTTTTCATTTTATCCTCATTATCTTTCTGAAGTTCATCAATAGATTTTTTTAGCTCATTGTTGACATTGAGGACAACTTCATATTTTTCAGAGATGATTTTTACTTCACTTTCACATTTTTGAATCTTCAGCTTCCATTCATCAATTTCATTTTCAAGCCTTAGATTCTTTTCCCTAGAAACGTTAAACTCAATTTTGATGTCCTCTACTTCAGAGCATGTGAGTTTCAGTTTATCATTTTCAGATTCCAAACATGCACTTTTATCAGATAGAGTTTTATCATTTTGCATGGAATTGATTTTTCTTCTAAGATGCCTATTCTCTTTTCTAATATCATCAGCTCTATCAGCTATGTCATGATAAGCATCTACCCAATCAGCAATTGTGAAGTTTTCAAATCTAGTGATTACCTCATCTGTGTCCTCCTCTCTATCTTCGGAGCTTGTTGCCATAAGGCAAATGGGCTGTTCAGATTCGGCTTCACTATCTGAGCTGCTGCTGAAAGAGCCTTCATCTTTATCACTCCATGTGCTGATCATAGCTCTTCCCTTCTTGGTTTTCTTCTTTGACCTGTCCTTATGTTTCTGATTGTCTGGACAGTCAGCTTTCAGATGCCCTGGTTTCCTGCATTGATAACAGACATTAGCTTCATTTTTCTTTGCAGATTTAGATTTATACCTTTTATCCTTTCGGCCACCATTGTATTTCTTCTGGCCGAACCGTCCTGCTCCCTTTCTGAGAAATCGCCTGAACTCTCTAGTCATCATGGCTATCTCAGATCGAGTCACATCTTCTTCTTCATTTAGGCTCTCCTCTGATGATGAAGAGCTGCTGGAGCTGGATTTTGTTGATTTGCTGGAACTAGCCTTCAGCGCTATCGGCTTCTTCTTCCTCTCGGCTTCATCTGTCCTTGGCATGTTTATCTCATATGCCATTAGTGAGCCAATCAGCTCATCAGCTTCAGTATTACGCAAGTCCCTTGACTCCTCCATCACTGTTGCTTTGGTGTACCAAATGGGAGTCAGGGAGCGTAGAATTTTCCTCACTACATCATACTCTGTCTGAGGTTTCCCAAAACCTCTGAGGCCATTGGTTATGACAGTCAGCCGAGCGTACATTTCGCTGATGGACTCATTCTGCTTCATCTTGAAGGCTTCATACTCAGATACAAGAAGATTGGCCTTCTGCTCTCTTACTTGAGATGTACCTTCATGAATTACTTCTAGCGCATCCCACATCTCCTTAGCTGATTTGCAAGCAGACACACGGGAGAATTTTGTAGGATGCAGAGCGCACTGGATAGCATTTATAGCACTCCAATTCAGCGTGGACCTTCTGATCTCCTCCTTGGTCCATACATCTTCATTCGGGGACAGCTCATAAGGTCCCTTGCTGACAATCTTCCAAATCTCATAATCCTTAGCCCTGAGGAACACTTGCATACGGTTCTTCTAGTATGCGTAGTTTGATCCATCAAAGAATGGGGGCTTCGTTGTTGAGTGACCTTCGGCAATCATCCCTCGAGCATCCATCTCTGCCTATTCTCTTCTGGTGATGAGTCCCTGCAGAAGAGTTAGGCTCTGATACCAAGTGTTGGGTTAGATGGACGCAGTCTATCTCCACTAAGTGTGGATCTAGAGGGGGGTGAATAGATCAACTTGCCTAATTTAAAACTACTGTAAATTCTAAAGCAGAATTTAGGCAAACATCAGTTAAGCTAAACGAAGAATGCTAAGCAAAAGGTCGACCCATGAAAGCCATTCACCATATCTATATATCGAAAGCTAGATATGAGCATAAGCGATGCAACCAAATAAGCTAAGTAATAATTCCCATCGCACATAGATCACACAAAAAAAAACACAAACACACTGCACACATAATTTTTAGGTGGTTCGGTCAACGACCTACGTCCACCCCACACTCAACCGAGTATGGCTTCCTGCTGCGCAGCACAGCTTGCGTCCGCTGGGCTTTACAGCTTGGCCAAACAACCCACTGATACACAGCTTCGCTGGGCACTACAGCTTGCCGACCAGAGGATCTGATCCTCTGCAACCGCTGGGGAAATACAGCTTAACCCGTCCAGTGGAGACTACCACTGCAACCGCTGACGCACAGCTTGAAGAAACAATGTTCGGAATTGAAAAGACAGAATCAAAACTAAAAAGCAAAACCCAAAAGTAATGTAGCTCTAAAGAGCAAAGCTCAGCTCTGGTTTTGAACCACGAGACTGAGATACAAACTCTCTCACTCTCACTCTCAATCAGCTCTCTATCAACTCAATCTCTCTCGATCTCTTCCTCTCTCTTTTTCTTCTTCTTCTCTATTTCTTCTTCTTCTCTGTATCTTTTCTCTCAGTGGATCGAAGGAGCCTTGCTGTGGCTGTATAGACTTTCTCCCTTCTGTCTTCGATCTTTTCTTCTGTGGAAGAAGGCCATATATATATAGCAGCAACAGCAGCAGCAGGCATGTGCTCTCCACGTTTCCCGCCAAAGCATTTGGACCACGTGGCAGCATCCAATGGAGTGTCAGAACACGTGTCCTCATCTGGATACCTTGTTCTTCTTTGATCACGAGCCAGGTACCTCGGATCACGTGCCCTTCATTTGTCTCTACATTCCCTGTCAGACAGATAAGAACATATTCAGTTTAACTGTAAACCCTGTATAGGCTTTGCAACCACGAGTGCAATGCAAAGTATGCACAACGCACTGTATAGACTCAATGATCGTAAAGGCTTCATAAGAAGGAAAGCAGTGTATAGACTTAGTAAATATAAAGGCTTCATAAGAAAGAAAACCAGTGTACAGACTTACCCAAAGTATAGACTTTATAAGAAGAGGCAACGGCTGTACATACTTCCTATATGAAGCAGCCACTGTACATACTCAAGGTGAAGACCGATGCCAATGTATAGACTTTACTGAAGACAACGGACTCGAGTGCAGTGTACAGACTTGACTATGCTCACCCAAAACCAATGTATAGACTTACCACCGACCATTGTGTAGACTTGAAGAAATGAGACGATGGCTAAGACACTGTACAATCGGATGTATAGACTTTACTTAACACAGTCTGGTGTACAGACTTGGAATTTCAACTGAAGGGTGTATAGACTTGACCAAACAGTCCAGTGAATAGACTTGAATAGCTGAGGCCAGTGTACGGACTTGCCACCGACCAATGTGTAGACTCGATCAGCATAAGGCACAGTATAGACATCAACTCTGCACATCGAATGTATAGACTTCAAGTGTGAAGACCATTGTATAGACTTTAGATTCGAAGACCAATGTGCAGACTTTGGATTTGAAGACCAATGTGCAGACTTCAAGTTTCACTGTGGATGTACAGACTTTAGGAAATCAAGTGATGTGTAGACTTGAAGCTCCACGATGGATGTATTGACTTCAAATATCACTGTGGATGTATAGACTTTAAGGAGATCAAGCGATGTGTAGACTTGAAGCTCCATGATGGATGTATAGACTTCAAATATCACTGTGGATGTATAGACTTCAAGGAAATCAAGCGATGTGTAGACTTGAAGCTCCACGATGGATGTATAGACTTCAAATATCACTGTGGATGTATAGACTTCAAGGAAATCAAGCGATGTGTAGACTTCAAAGAAGTTGGCGATTCAATGTACAGACTTGATGAAGCGAAAGCCTTGATCGTAGGAATAGGCTGGACTGTATAGACTTCACTTAGGAAACGTAGGAGAAGACCCCAGTGTATAGACTTTGCCTTGAGCTAAAGGTAAGTGATGAATGTATAGACTTTCACGATGTGTAGACTTTGATACGTGAAAGCTACAGTGAAGGAATGTACACACTTGACCAATTAAAAGGCGAATCAAGTGTACAGACTTAGTGCATTGACGCTGTAACATGAGCCAGTGAAATGCGTTGACGATGTACACACTGAGCCTAATACATGCATGCGACTGACGCTGTACAGACTTTGCCTAAGACGCTGTACACACTTAGCCTAAGACAATGTAAGCGACTGACACTGTACACACTTAGCCTAAGACGCTGTATAGACTTAGCCTAAGACATGCATGAACTGACGCTGTATAGACTTTATCTAACATGCACAGTGTATAGACTCAATCGATTGAAGAGTTTCTAGTGTATAGACTCAATCTAAACAAGTCTTCTAAAGGAGTCGACCCATCAGAGGATGCGTCGACCCATGACAGTGAGAAATGCAAACAGCTGTGTATGAAATGCAAAGAACACATAGTCAATCTGATAGAGCAATTTCATCAAATCAAGAGCAGTTGCCAATCAATCAAAATAATGATGTTGCCAATGAAATAAAGCAAGTGTCAACATCATCAACATAGAGGGGTCACAACAGGCAATTCATCAATCCCAAGGTGTATGTTGCCTAAGGTCAAGGCTCCCATGGTGTAACCCGATTCTAGGAAGGGAGGGGTTTGGCCCAACATGGTGGGTGGGGGTAGGGTAAGGTGAGTGGTGAGTAAGGTGGGTGGGTCACATGGGGAACTAGAATCCCATAGGAAGGGATAAAAGGGATCATGATAAGGGTTACGTAGAGAGAGATACTCCATGTCCTCTAGGTCCTCACAAGGTGGTGAATCATCCTCTTCTAGTGAAATGGTTGGGCCGGTGTATGGGGTGGGTTGGTTGGTCAAGGTTTTAATAATCACAATGGTAGGGGAGTGGTTTGGGATGGGCTCTTCCACCATGGGGAGAAGGAAAAGGAGGTCGCTAGTGTAGCAACCAATAGTGCAAACCGAGGTGATAGACCCGGTACATGGGTGGATGAGGTCAAGGCTCTTGGGTCGGTCCGCCCCTAGAGTCAACAAACAAGTCAAGTCTAATTGCCACTCTAGACCCTTGAGGAGATCATCCCAACCCTCTATCTCATAGTACGATTGGATCGTGGTGTGAAAGGAGGGGAGGGCCACAATTTGGGATTGATGTCCCATGGGTGAGAGGTCTGGGGGTGAACTAGGGATGGGGGGGCCTTGCTTGAGCCATTGGAGTATGAACTCATTCACGGTGAGGGTGTGTGGGTCTTGAGCATCCGAACTAGGAGAGGTGGGTGGAAGTGGAGATTCTTGGATTTCCTTTATGGTGGGTTGCAGATCCGGACTAGCATCCATTTCCGTGTGGGTGGGTGTGTGGGTCTCAACTTCTAATGATAATGGTGTGGGTAGGTCTAAAGCGGGGGAATTGGTGATAGTCGATGCGTGTTGCACCCGAGGTGGTGAACAAGCATGGGCTTGGGTTGGGATTGGTAAGGGAAGTAGTGGAGGTCTAGGTTGGGGTTGGGTTGGGGTAGGAAGTGGAAGATGGGTGGGCTGAGGGGGTTTGGTAAGATTGTCCTTGGGAGGAGTGTCCTTGTTGGGGGACGATGGAGGGGTAATGGTGGCCGGGGTGGGAGAGGTTTCAACCACTAGGGGTATGGGAAGATGCTTTCTCATGGGGCATTGTCCGGCGATGTGCCCCAATTGGTGGCACCTATAACATTCCGGCTCGCACTTACCCGAGGTTATTTCACTCACTTCTATCTCCATAGGACCTTTTCCTCTTTGAGAAGGGGTAAGGTGAGAGGTGGAGGTGGGGGCCAAAGGGCCTTGAGTAAGGTGGGTTGTGGAATTGGGTTTTGGTTGCATTGTGGGGAATTGAGCAATTGGAGTCTTGGGTTGGCCGGGTGGGGATGATGGAGTTGAAGTGCTCCTTGGGCTTTGGTGATCCGAGAAGGAAGGGGACACATATCTAGCCCTAAGTTGTTCGTTCATGTTTCCCCAAGTGGTGATGGGATCTTCCCTTCTAATTATCCTTAGCCCGACAATTTGTAGCCAATAGGTTTGAGCCCGTTTGGTAAGTTGTGATTTGGCACATTGGACTTTCTCAACCTCGGACATGGGATACCAAGTGAAGTAATGGTCCATTGAGACTTCCCAATCTAAATAGTCAATAGGATGAGTTCCATCAAAGATGGGAGGTGGGGGAGGAGCCCTACTATCATCCACCCTTGGGGCGGGCCCATTTTCTCCTAGTTGGTCGAGTCGACCCGATAGGTTATCAAGCCACTCATTGGCATAGGTCAAGGCCTTCATGAGGTAGTTGACATGGCCAGGGAGGTCATGTGTGTTAGTGGTAGGCATCCCTTGGGGGTTTGGACTCATGGAGAGGGGTGATGGGTAAGGTCGGTAAGAGGTGGCCATGCTAGTGGACAAAAGAGATGCAACCGAGGACTCTAAATGTATAAACACGCCCTAGGACCAACTTGATAGAGACAAGTTGTGAACTTGCTCTGATACCACTTGATGTGACACCACCTTGGGGTGATAGTCACAAGACCAAATGCCCTTGGACCTACAATTGCAAGAAAGTATCTTTGAGCGGCGGACTTACTCTAGCGAACTCACTCGCGTGGCGCACACTAGTGCCCGTAGGAGACTCGGCGATGATGGAGAGGGTCCGAGGCGGGACCTTGATGCTCCAATGGTTGGCTAGCTTGGGGAGAACCCCAAATGGGCCAGGGATGCCCAACTCATGGGCGGCCAGCACACCAAGGGTGTGGGATGTAGGGGATCACTCACAACTCACCCGCGGTGATCACTCACATCAATGGCAATTATGGGCCGAGCTCTCACTCTCCGTTCGAAGAAGTAATAACGATAATACTATGCTAAGCAAGGAATTTAAACCAGCCAAGAGGGGGACCTAGGCTCACCTAGTCGGCGTGAAGACGCCGACCCCGGCCGGAGACGGGGGCTAGCGGGGAGGCGAGGGTATGCACCCGCACGCCGCGTCGATGAGGCTTCAAACCTGCGACTTGAATTATTACATGAACTACACCCCTTGCAAGGGGGGGGGGATCTCCGGGTGGGGGTTAAGTTATTATAGCCAAAACTACCTCCACGCAGGGAGGGGCCTTCAGCCGGCCAAGCTAGGGAAGGGGAGAACCGACCTAGGAACTAATTGATAGAACCCTGACGGTTCTATCCGCCTTCTGGAACAGAGGATAGGCAGTTGAAGACGATGCCGCTGCGGCTTCTCCCGAATTTTTTTGATGACAAGACCAGTGGAAAAATCTTCGGGATTGGATCAGGAAGATGTCCATGTTTCTTGTTGGCAGTGCTGGTCGGGGAAGAGCCACGAACAGGGACTCAGATCTCTGGTTCTGACCGTCTCAGCACCACTGTAGCAGAAAGGCGGAGTCGTCACCATTGCTCCCGAGCTCCGAATCGAGCGTGGCCAGAGTCGTTGGAAAGTTTGTCGAGTCATTTTCGAAACGAGACCCACGGGGATGCCAGAGAGTGTCGGAGCAGATTGGGAGAGCCCGAACAGTGGACAAGGGTTGGTTAAGTCCCAGGAGGAGCAGAACTGCGCACCTAGAGGAGAAAATTGATAAATATTATTTCCGGATGCCGAACGGGGTTCCGCTTCTTGTCTCTTGAAGTAGGCTCATTGTAGAAGATCCCAGCCAAGTCCTGCCTCCAGATCGTCAAGAGGGTGGCCATGGCAGACTCTGCAAATGGCTTCAGGTTGCTGACCGGGCCTATCCTGCGCAGTCAGAGAAGAATAGCTCTCCTTGGCAGTCACGAACTCAGACGGGGATGAAACCACCACCGTTGCGAAGCTGCTTCGGCGATGATTACAACAATATATGGTACTCCTCCTGAAGCTTCACGATGATGCCGTGGCTACTGCTGCAATCTGCTGGTGCTCTGCTACCTTCGAATTGAGAACTGCAGGTTGAAGATGATAGGGGGAATGGGGTATATGGGAGGGGCAATGAGGTGGATGGGTGTGGGAGTGACCCCTAGCTGTGAGGGGGTCTGGGAGGGGGTGTTCTAGGGTGTGGGAAGGGGAGAATGGGGGCTGGAATGGGGTGCTTGGGGAGTGGGGAATTCTCCCTTGGGAGATGAGAGGGTGCTTTGGGAAGGGGATTGGGTAGTTGGTGGTTGGGTGGCGGAGTATGGATTGGTGGAGGGTCTCTTGGGACTAGGGGTGGAGTAATGAGGGTTGGGGTAGTTGGGAGGATGAGTAATGAGGGGAGAGGAAGGGTTGATGATGTGGAGGAGAGAGAGGGAGGGGAGGAGAGAGAAAGGGGCACCCCCTCCTCTTGGAGAGAGAGAGAAGAGAGAGAGAAGGAGAGAGGGGAATCCACCCCTTAGAGAGAGAGAGAGAGATTTGGAGAATCCACTCCAATAAGACACTAAAACTCACTTGATTTAAATTGATCATAAAAGGTTGTTACATATGAGAGGAGTGAGAGCCTATTTATAGGCTCACACAATTTCATGGACTAAAATGACCTTGAACAAACTAACTAATGACTAGCCTATCCAGGTGGGGGGCGCCCATGGGCCAAGCCCATCTTTTGGGCCCATTTGGCTACTCAAACCAACCTAATGACTCATAGACTTAGGTAGATAACCTACTAACCTAGGTACATGACTCAAATAAAGGGAAAATTACATAGTTTATGACTCAAAGAAAATATGAAAACTACATGGATAGACTCAGAAAAATGTGAAGAACATAATGACTCATGCCGTCGATCCATTTGAGCTTCGAAAAAAAGTGGAGGGGCAAGGGATGCCCCCATCAACTGTCCTTGTAAAAACTTACACCGAGTTCTGCTAAGTGTAATGCATGAGGTTGCCTATGTAAAGTGCTGCACAAACCTACAGGTCGGTGCAAAGATTGCACCGAGGCAGAAGTTTTACAAGCTAGGTGCAAAGATTGCATCGAGGTAAAGAATACACGGACCTCCTCCTCTATGCTAAAAAAAAAAAATGCACCGAGTTGTAGGTTGCATGGACTTGGGCGCTGGCAGCAACCAATATGCACCGACGTCTATAGTGATTGCACCGAGTTGCTATCTGCACCGACCCCACAGGGCAAACTATGCACCAACTTGGTGAATGCCTTAGGCATATTTATGCATGGACCTTGTGAGTGCTTTATACAGGAACTTACACAGACGATGTATGGTGACACAAAGCGTGCACTGGCCTAAATCTGCACCGACTAGGAAGCTCGTGTACACAAGATCTGCACCGAGTTCATTTTTATCCCTTAATAAAATATGCACCGCCTCTAACATGCATGCATATGCACTGGCCTATATTAACATGCTACAGGACTTGTACCAACTCTATGCCACATGTGAGGCGCACTGTAAGACGCACCTCCTATATGCGTTAGAAAAAGATGTACCAAGGCAAACTTACACCGACCTCTATATGAGTAAGTGAAAGTATGCACTGAGTCAAAGTTTGCACTGACCTCAAACAGTGATTGCACCGACCCTACAATGCACTGACCTTGCTGCATGCATTGACCTACACAGTGTTTGCACCGAGCTCCTATATGTTCATGGACCTTCAGATGCTCAAGACAAAAACTTGCACCGAGTTTCAAGTGTACGCAAACGCTGATATGCACTGAGCAAGGTGTGCACTGACTTTAGATGTGCACTCTACAGTGTTTTGTATAGACTTTGAATGCAATAGAGCAAAACGTGCACCGAGTATATGAATGCATAAGGCTGAAATCTGCACCGAGATAGAATGAGCATCGACTTCTTATATGTTTGGAAAAGACATGTATTGACCCAATGAGCAAAACTTGCACGGACTCTAGTATGCACAGACTTATAGGTTGCATTAGCCCAATGCATGCAGCATGAAAAATGCATCAATTCTAAGAGAAATATATATCTTGCAAATGAATATGACGACAACATTAATGCGTAAAAATCAAGGCCCAGCAAACAATCCTCATCACTGCACAGTGTAATGACCAGATGCATCATCATTCAAACTTTCATACAAGCACATGATGACTCATAGTGTTTGCTATCATCAAAACCACGGGAGCACAACAATCTCCCCCTTTTTGATGATGACAACACTATGACATGAGAATAAAGCAAGATAAAGATGCAAACACGCATGTCACATGTCAAACTTCTTCTCCCCCTTTGACGTCATCAAAAAGAAAGTAGTTTGATACGAGAAATACAAACATGGATGATATGAAGGAATCAAAATATCCCCTTGAGCTAAATGGCACAATAAAACGTTTTCTCAATAACACACCCCTTGGATGAATGAATCAAATCAGGAAAATATAGGGGCAATCATAGATGAAATCGGCCCATGACAGATTCTATGGGACAAGCTGACACCAATGGAGACAAATTTCTGGAAGAATAAGGATAATCAGAATGAGCAAGGTTAGTCATACAGTTCAAGAAATACTTATGCTCGCCCTGAATTCAAGACAGGGTGAAGATTAGTTAGTGAGCAATGATAAAGACTAACCACAGGGTTTACAATGAGGTTCAATCAAGATTTTCAATGAGATACCAAAAACATAAATCTAAGAGAGTGAATATTTCAGAGTCTTCCATTATAAGGGCTTATGAATGAACTTTATTAATCAACATGGTTTAAACATGATGCATATACAGTTTGTCAAAAAGGTTCTTTACTCATATCTGAGTTCAGATTTAATAAAAGTGCACCAAGCCGTCATGCTAACATGTTGATTAACCTCCCTACATCTTACTCAATCTATTTCAATGACTTCTTTAGGAAAAACAATCATGAGTATTGAGGTTAAACAATTTGACATTTCTGAAACAAATAACCATTTGGGTTTAGCAGAGTTTTCATTTCTTTTCATTTCTAGAACAGTCAGGAATAATTCATGCCTTCCATTGTAAGGGTAGACGCTGATTAGATGCCAGTACCCCTAGCTTACTCAGCAGAATGTACCATTCTGTTTCAGGAATAGATATCACATTTTTACGTAAGGGTACACGTTTACCAGACGTAGGTACCCCTAGATACTCAGTGAGACTAACCTTTGTTAATTTTCTGAATAGAGTTAGCTAAGAAGCATCATGACTTTGGGTCCATTGTCTCTGACAAGGATCCTAGTTTCTCAGCGCATTTAGCCATTGCTATGCCATTTACATTATAGAAATAGCATTTAGATATAGCTACCCATAAGGTTTTGAAAGAAAAGACTTGTTTAAAGACAATACAAATTTCATGTATTTCAACCAAAAAGGTCATGATTTCAAAATTTCAGATTACAGAAGATTTTTCAAGGTATAACATGAAACAATTGGTTAAAGTTTATTAAAAAAAACTAATTCAGATATTTTCATGGCATTTAAGAGACAGGCTAAAAATACATTAAACTTAAACTAATTTGATCTTTTTAGAACATTCATAGTTCCATATAATGGAAGATTCCTAGAACATATGTTTTCTAGATTTATGAATGAGGTACGCATATTGAAATCTTCCTGAATTTCAGATTGAAGAGAAGAGGGAGATTCGGATTGAAGAAGCAACAACTCAATTCAAGGAGGTGAGCAAACAATTCGGACTATGACAAGAGGTCCCCCTAAGAGTATGCATGGCTATTGCTCTTTTTGGTATTTTTAATATGAATGCTATGCAATAATCAAAGTGTATGCGAATTCATAGAACCATCACATATGACTTGAGGACCATTCAGGAGATGTTTAAACTAACCAAGTATGCGTGAAGCACGGAAATTATCTAGATAGACTACCTTTATCTATATGCCAAACAAAACATATGCATGAGGCACAACCAATGCAATAATCAAATGCAGAAATAAACATTTAAGCATGAGGGTTCTAACTAACAGATCAGGAATGGAATTTAGCTATCTAAAAGGAATTCAAATTACCAAACCTATAGAGAGCAAAATTTGGGGTTTTACCATACTCAGGTGCCTTGGCTTATTGAACTCCCCCTTTTTGTTTCCAAGGCACTCCTGCAAAATAAAAATCTTATTTTGGAGTTTTAGGTACCCAAGAGTTCTTGGGTCCCGAAATGTTAGTGCCACAATCTAAGGAACCTTTCTGTATTCTTTGGGCTTTCAGATCATCATATTTCATAAGATGACAATTATCCATAGAATGTCCAAACCGACCACAGTAATGGCAAGATGAAGTAGATTTTAAACTCTTTTCACGCACATTGGTATTAACATGGAATCTAAGCGCATGTTCATGAAAATTTCTGTATTTATCATGGAGGATATTTCTTTTATTGCCCCCAAACACATTCTCATTCACGGAAGATCTGGGATATTTAAAGTTCACATTTCTTCCCTGGACATACCAACAGTCCTTGACTATATGGCCAAAGCTCCCACAATTAAAACAACACGACTAGTTTCTCTTTTTAATGATAGACCAACATTCACTAGCCAGATGGCCTGAGTTCCAGCAATTGAAGCACCTAGAAGATTTTCTTTTGAAAGCAAATTCATCTCTACCGAAGGCATTCTGATTTGCAGGGAACCTAACATGTTTAGAGTGAACTTTTCCCTAAGCATTCCAGCAATGGGCAGCAATGTGGCCCATCTTGCCACAATGAAAACATTGAATTTTCTTATTTTGAAATCTATGATTCTCGAGATGAGTTTTCTTAGTATGCATTTTACTGGCATTCAGATCATCTAATTCCATTAATTCATATTCATACGATTAATGACCAGCCTTGTGACAGTAATGACATGCAATGATTTTCTTGCGTGCATATGTGTATGTGGGTGATTTATGAACAACATGCACAGGGGTGGCAGAGTCCTTTTTGTTCTTTTCTTTTTGTTTTTCAGTTGTCTTTGTGAATTTTTGTTCAGAAAATTGGAAGACATATAAGCTCGGAGAGTTGTGAGGAGCAGAACTAGAGACAAAAGATGTTTGAGATTTTTTTTTATAGTTCTTTTCATCTGTAGGGTTATAGCCCAACCCTTCCTTCTGAAAATTAACCTTTGTTCCAAGAATCTTGTTCAGATTGTCCTTACCTTTGACAAATTTTGATAGAGAATTTTTTAAATCTTGAATCTCAGAATTTAAGGCAACAATATTAACCTCATATCTGGACAGGTCAGTTTCGCAGGAAATTACTTGTTGATGTAAGGCATCATTCAGACTTTTAAGTTTTTCAATTTCTTGTTTTAATTTTATTTCATTGTCAGCTTCGACTTCTTTTATGACACTGTTGTAGCCCTGCCCTTCCTTCCTGGCATTAGCCTTGACTCCTAGCAGCTTGTCAAGATTCTCTTGTTCATCAACAAATTTAGATAGGGACTTGTTAAGATCATCAACTTCTTGTCGAAGGGATGTAATAGTAAGTTCATATTCAGCTATTTTCTCTTCACAGGAAGTGACATTTCCACTCAACATTTGGTTAATGATTTTTAGGCTCTCAATTTCTTGTTCAGCATCCACCAACCTATCAGAATAGTTCATGCTCACGCACTTACCTTTTTCAATTGTCAATAGTCTGTCTGACAGCGTGGTGTTGAGATGTTTCAGCTTGTTAATTTCATCTTTCAGTTTACTATTTTGCTCATGGAGTTCATCATCAAACACCAACTCACATAAGGAAGTCTGACATTCATTGAACACTTCTTGTTGATTTTCTGATTGAAATTTGTCAAGGTTTTTCCGAAGCTCTAAGTTTGTAGCTTTAACATCCTCCAGCTCTTCGGAGATCAGTCTATTTTCACTTTCTAGACTCATTGTCTTATGTTCAGATTCCTGAACCTGATTTTTGAGTTTCTTGTCTTCAGATTTCGGATAATCAAGCTCAGAGCTAAGAACATCAAGATCTGTTAGTTGTCTTCTAAGAACACCATTTTCCGTTTTCAGTGTTTCATAGTCCTCTATCAAGGATTCAACTTTTTAAAAATTTTCAAGTTTCCTTTTTAGAGTTTTATTCTGGTTTCTCAGCATTTCAAAGGACTCTAACAGCTTAGCATATGCATCTTCCCAGTCTTCTAAAGTAAAAGAAGAGAAAGGATTGTTTACCTCTTCTTCATCCTTGCCTTCATTTTGATCTTCGCTTTGATCAATGCCATCTGCCACCAGACACTTATTTTTACTATTCCAATGAATTGTTGTCATTTCGTCCAAGACCTCCTTGGTAGACCTGTAATCACAGATATGTGGAAATTTGTCAGTATTTATGGCATTTCTCAAAATACTTAGAACTCTAATATTCTCAGCATTTTTCATCCTATGTTTATTTGTCCATTTGGACATTTCTTTAGGCAGTTTGTGTGGTCCTTTGGAAATAAGGTTCCAGAGGTTGGGATTCACTACATTTATAGACGTGCACACACTACCTAGCTAGGTAGGGAAATCAGACCCATTAAACACACAAGGATGAGCCATAGGTGAATCGAAAGCAATCGACCAAAAATGATAAATGACCAATCGAAAAAGCACCGAGAGTCACAGGACCTACTGCAGATCGTTGGATATGTAGAGCTAGTAACCCGCTCTGACACCAATTGTAGATACGGTGGCGCAGGGAAATGGATCCAGAGGGGGGGTGAATGGATCTTTCAACAAATATGCCCAACTTGAAATGATTGCAGAATAAAACCTTTGCCTACACTCAATTAAGTCGAATGAGACCACATACCTCTCTTCCTCAAGAAATTAAAAGAGCTGAAGATAGATATCTCAAGGAATTAAGCAGACTCAACTCACAAAATCGCTCACGGGACTAGAAGCACTAAGAAGCATAAGTTTCTATTAAGCAATCAGTCGAACACATAACATCAATACTAAATTCAAAGTGAAAACACACAGGAAGGCTTCTGTCAAAGAACGCCCAAATAACCAGTGTAAAGGGAGGGTAAAGAGATAGGTAAGTGAACGCCAAGCAAACCACGAGAGACAGGTTTTTAGGTGGTTCGACCAGACCCACAATCTACCTACGTCCACCCCTCACTCTAACTAGAGTGAGGATTCCACTAGCAAGAGCTAGAACCAGCAGACTCAATCTGCAACAGACGCTGCCAAACAGCTTGGAGACTGAGGGAGACAAATCCCTCAATAAGGTTCAGCAACTCACAGAGCCAGAACCGGAGGCGAACCTCCCTTCCTCCAAATCGGAGGGGAACCACAAGTGACACCCAGTCACTTGCAAAGTAGAGGACCAATCCTCCCTTCCTTAAAACCGGAGGGAACCCACTAGTGGCACTCCACCACCAGTGACCAGAGAGACCAACTCTCCCTTCTCCTGTAGCAGTAGAAGGAAACCCAGTGAGCAACACTCAGTTGCCCACGGCCGGAGGACCAATCCTCCCTTCTCTTGAGCACCCAGGAAGAGCCTCGACCTCAAACTAGAGAATCGGAAAAACACTACTGGAAGATGGAAAGAGCAAACGAAAAATAGAAACAGAAACAAGAACAAAAATAGCTCCGAGGGAGCAACTTGGCTTGGATCTGATCCAGAGGTCAATACAACTCTGATCTTCAGGAAAGACTCTCTCTACCCTTCTCTATTCTCTTCTCAGTCGTTTCTCCTTCTTTCTCTTTCTTTCTTGCTGCTCACTCACTGGTTCTTCTTCTTCTTCTCTCTCAGCTCCCACTCTCTTCCATTCTTACGCCTCACTCATTTCTTTTCTTGATTGGGTTCTTCTTCTACTAGATGCACTCTTTTTCAGATGGGTTCTAGCGGCACCCTTTTTCAGCACCAGCACTCTTCTTCGAAGGGTAATGTAGCTTTATATAGGAACAGGGGATTCGTATGGATGAAGCAGCAGAACCCTACTGAAATTTCATTGGTCCACATGTTGAAGAATAGAGAGTTCCTCTACTCGGATCACATGCCTATCATTTGCCCCCTTTATCCACGAGCCAACTTTCTCCCATCTCAGAGGACACGTGCCTCTTCTGTAACCTAATTTGTTCCCTGCAAAAGACAGAGTATCGTTTTAAGATCACTTGTAGAATATTCGAGTTCATCATGTGGAAGAGCAGACCTTGTCCATACCTTAAGCTTAATTAAACGAGATGTGCACTGACCGTGAAATGCGTAAGCAGACATATGCACAGACCTAAACTAAGTATGCTACAATGCATTGCACCGACTATGTCCCTTGATCGTGCATGAAGCGACATAGTGGAATGCACTGCCCTTGTAAAAACTTACACCGAGTTCTGCTTAGTGTAATGGATGGAGTTGCTTATGTAAAGTGCTGCACAAACCTACAGGTCGGTGCAAAGATTACACCGAGGCAGAAGTTTTACAAGCTAGGTGCAAATATTGCATCGAGGTAAAGAATACACGGACCTCCTCCTCTATGCTAAAGAAAAAATATGCACCGAGTTGTAGGTTGCATGGACTTGGGCGCTGGCAGCAACCAATATGCACCGACGTCTACAGTGATTGCACCGAGTTGCTATCTACACCGACACCGCAGGGCAAACTATGCACCAACCTGGTGAATGCCTTAGGCATATTTATGCATGGACCTTGTGAGTGCTTTATACAGGAACTTACACAAACGATGTATGGTGACACAAAGCGTGCACTGGCCTAAATCTGCACCGACTAGGAAGCTCGTGTACACAAGATCTGCACCGAGTTCATTTTTATCCCTTAAACAAAATATGCACCGACTCTAACATGCATGCATATGCACTGGCCTATATTAACATGCTACAGGACATGCACCAACTCTATGCCACATGTGAGGCGCACTGTAAGATGCACCTCCTATATGCGTTAGAAAAAGATGTACCAAGGCAAACTTACACCGACCTCTATATGAGTAAGTGAAAGTATGCACTGAGTCAAAGTTTGCACTGACCTCAAATAGTGATTGCACCGACCCTACAATGCACTGACCTTGCTACATGCATTGACCTACACAGTGTTTGCACCGAGCTCCTATATGTTCATGGACCTTCAGATGCTCAAGACAAAAACTTGCACCGAGTTTCAAGTGTACGCAAATGGTGATATGCACTGAGCAAGGTGTGCACTGACTTTAGATGTGCACTCTACAGTGTTTTGTATAGACTTTGAATGCAATAGAGCAAAACGTGCATCGAGTATATGAATGCATAAGGCTAAAATCTGCACCAAGATAGAATAAGAACCGACCTCTTATATGCTTGGAAAAGACATGGATTGACCCAATGAGCAAAACTTGCATGGACTCTAGTATGCACAAACTTATAGGTTGCATTAGCCCAATGCATGCAGCATGAAAAATGTATCAATTCTAAGAGAAATATATATCTTGCAAATGAATATGATGACAACATTAATGTGCAAAAATCAAGGCCCAGCAAACAATCCTCATCACTGCACAGTGTAATGACCAGATGCATCATCATTCAAACTTTCATACAAGCACATGATGACTCATAGTGTTTGCTATCATCAAACCACAGGAGCACAACAGTAGATATGTTCAAATCTTGAAAATTCAGGTTCGTTGTGGAGTTTTTCATTCAAATACTCAAGGCCATGGTAAGAATGTTTGATTAATTGGTTTTGAATGTGAATGGATTGATCAATGTTGAAATCAGGTTTTGAATATGTCAATCTGTGTTGTAAGTGCATATTGATTGATCTTGATACCTTGTTCCTCGATTTGTGGAGTTTCAAGTGATTTTTAATTGAGCTTTTCCGCTGTTAGGAAAAGTGTCGACCCATGGGGTCGACACTTTATATTGGGTTAAGTTATTTTAACTAAAATAGAACCCCCGGTAAAAAAGGTCGACCCCATGGGTCGACACTTTTGACTAGGTTCTGGATTTTCTATTTTTGGCAGAACTCGATGATACGAGTGTCGACCCTAGAGGTCGACACTTTGTCTGCTACGTCTGGATCGGGTTTCCGGGTTTGGTTTCGAACCATGGGTTTAAAGGTCCGATTGGGGTGGTATATTACCCTAATGTCCTTAAGGTTATACCCTACCATTAGGAGTGCATTTGAGAGTGTTTTCTCATGGGGCTTTTATGTCTATTTTGCTTGTTTAACATTGGCTATATATGGGCTATGATTTCCATCGGATGAAACATCCCCTTGGGCTGATATTCTTCTACTCTTGTAGGAACGATGGAGAGGGCATCGCACACTTGTGGACGAGGAAGAAGAGGCTGTTGTGGATCGCGTTCAAGAGCCTGAGCTCAGATCTGGTGGCGACTGTGGCTGTTCTCCACCATCTGCAACCTAGGCGTTCAGATCTACAAGGGACGGCTGTTGACACCCATTTTTAGCATGCAAGTTGAGTCATTTCTCTTATTCATCATTTTGATGCCCCAAATTATCCATTATTTTGGAACCTTTCTTGGATAGATTTCGAGCCCATTTCATTATTCCATTCCCTTTGAACCTTGGAGATCATTATTTCATAGAGCCCTGGAGCATATCTTGTCACATTCTGGCCTTCAAAGTCGCCTTACGGCCCATTTAGGCCAGCTTCCCTCAAGCATTCAGCCCCCTTTCGTTGCATAGTCTTGAAAATGGTCCTTTTTCACCCCCTTCCTTTCCTATATTCAAAATGTGTCCTTCACTAAAGTTGTTCATCTTTCAAATCCCTACAATTTCTTCTTCTACGTCATTGGCCAGTTCTGCACCGATTTCAAGTTATTTATAATTTTATGGCAGACTACACTGTTCACCTATGTCCCAATATTCTTTCTCTCTCTTCTAGCCCTATTTTCTATCTCTTCTGATCATTTTCTCATCTTACTTTCTTCCTAAAAGTTGTTCATTTTTGAGTTATCTATAATTCTATCTTCTACCACTTTTGTTAATTCTGCACCGTTTGGGAGATATGATCCAATTTTCAAAGTCGCGCAAGGTCTACCTTAAACGGTCGTGCTAATGGCCGTTCATTATTGCAAACGGTCGGTTGACGACCGTTTAACCCTTAACGGTCGGTCGTCCGACCGTTTATCCAATAAGAGTCCAACCTACTCTGGATTTTATCTCCACGAACCTGCGCGATGTGCCTATCTTGCGGCGGCCATAACTTCTAGAATACTTATCCAAATTGATCCCCATTTTTCCTACTTCTAGCCCTTTGTATTATCTTTAATTTGGTTCATAGAAATCAAATTTTGATGTGCTTTATCTCCTGGAATCATGGCCGCAATATCAGGTTTTTCTACTTTTTGTGCAACTAAAAAACCCTGCAGATTATGTTCCAGAGGCTTCTTCCAAGAGCCATAACTTCCACAATCTTCAACCAAAAAGAGTCCCGCTTGTTCCTACGCCTTATCTTGACTATTATCTCGAGAATGATCTAGAGATCTCGAGATTTGGGGGACTCTATCTTCTGGAATCGTGGGAGAAAGTTGGGGGTTTCACCACTTTTTCTATATAAACCTGCCCAGATTTCCTGTGCGACGGGGGCGCGTTTCCATGGCGATGGCGAAGCCATGCCGGATTGTTGACCCAACCATTTGTGTGAGACCCCAAATTCTTTAGAAATTTATTTAGAAAGTTATTTGTAATTATTTGGAATTTATTTGAAATTATTCGAAATTAATGAGAATTATCCAAATTAATTAGATTAATTAATTAATTAATAGAATAAGTCATTTTCTACTATTTTCTAAAAATCCCCAAAAATCACATCTTGTAGAATTAATTTTTTTTATCAACTTTGTCTTCTACAATTAAGCCTAATACAATCGTTTATTAAGCCGAATTAGCGAACTAATTCTTCCGAACTTAATATTTAATTAATTACGGAATAGTAGAAATGGAATTTTATCTAACATATAAAAATTCATAAAAATATTAATTAAATAATAGATGCTTCGACTAACACTTTTGTCTTCTTGGAGTAAGCCTAATTAAATCATTATCTAGGCCTAATCAGGGGATTAAGCCTGACTTATAACCCACCTAACCCAAATTCGAATTTACTATTCACCCAAACTTTGAACATCAAATTCGAGCTTGTTTCTCAACCAAATGGGGTGATTCCAGAGGCAAATGAAAGGTATTACATAAAGGAACATTTACCCTCAATCAATTTGAGGTAAACTTAGCCCCAAAACGTGCTGCCGACATAGTTAGGTCAAGTCAAGGATTTCGGCGCCATTTTAAAACTCGTAGCTTGCAGTAGCAAATACTCCCAATTCAGAAGGCTCCAGAAGCTCTATGAGCTATCAAAATGAAGCCCTATGATTCTTCTTTCATTTGCCTGCTGTGGGGTTCACTGAAATTTCGGATCTGGAGAGATCTAGTTCGAATTGTGGAGGTCGGTCAGTAGGCCGTTGGCTTCCCTTCATCCTTCTTTGATCAATCTATTGAGATAGGAATTCTCAACCAAATCTTGATCATGAGTATAGCAAATTGTACCTCTCATCGAGCTCTTTCAATTGGTGGCAAAAGCCCCAATTTTCATTAGGTATCCGTGGAGATATCGAAGTTTTAGTGAGGTGCTGTCAAGTTGTTCTTTATTCTAGGTTTCGAGTTCCTTCTTCAATTTGAGGTAGGTGATAACAGCCGAATTTCTAATTAACATACATGAATGTAATCAATAGCATGTTAACTTTCTTTTGACATCAAAATCCCCAATTTTTATAGATCATGCCTAGAGTATTTCGTGTATTATTAGAAGCATGCTAGCAAGCTAGACTTTACTTGTGTTCTTCATAGAATAGGTTGTATTTCATTAGATTCCTATCGAAATTCGTGATTTAAAATTGTGTTTCATGACCCTAAGATGCATATTATTAACCCTAGAGTCTATGGTTATGATCCCAATACATTTAGACCCCAATTCATGGAGTTTTCATGTTTTTTTTTGAGGCCTTTTTGGGTCTAGAAATCAAGGGGTCGACCCACGGGTCGACCCATTTCAAACCCTGCAAGCAGCAATGCTGCCTTGCATGGGTCGACCCAATGGGTCGACCCACAGCCTGCATGGGTCGACCCATGCAGCCAGGATTGCAGGGGTCGACCCAGGGGTCGACCCATCCCTGGAATTTTTCCAGGGGTCGACCCAAAGGGTCGACCCATGCAGTGTAAACCCGTTTTTTTGATGATTTGACCCGGGGATCAATCCGGATCATCGGGGAATCAAACCATTCAACCTAAACACTTTGAAAACTACATTTTTGAGGAACTAATGACCTATTCATGTACCCTTTTTAGTTTCAATTAACATTGGTCCATACATGCAAACTTAGTGTAAAAACACACCGTTTATCATCTTCATTTCAATGCATACAAGATTAAATAGAAACCCACATAATTAGTGGTTAATGGTGTAACTAAATCTCTGTTAATGCATTCTATTTCACTCCTGTGGGAGTTGTTCTTTGCCTTATCATCTTGAATCAACTTCTTGGCAATTGTCTTAATGCAAATGATAATGGTTAAATCATGATATCTTAACTTGATGATTAGGATTAATATGTTGATTAGCTTGTTTGATTGCTGCTGTTGTACAGTAGCGCAGCACGATTAACTCTTGTTGTGACTTGATTTCAATCTCCTTGATGATTATACTTACCTTGAAATTCTGGAAATGAATCTCCTTCCTACTTGAAGTTGTTATTGCTACTTAGTTTAAACCTTGGAATTCTGGCCATAAACTGTGGAAGTCTAGATTCGTGGGATCTTTGATCCAAAGAAATCAATGCCTGGCAAACAATTAAGGGCTCGGTCTAGTCCTGGGAAGAGCGCCCGAACACTACGTGTACCCCTGGGAGGTGAATGACTAGGTGTGGCATTTGGCACCAGTACTTGACATGTGTTAAATCTAGGACTGTCCACTACTCTCTCCACTACTCTCTACATTACTTTCTACTACTTTTCACTTTCCACTCGTCACTGTTCTATACTCTACTTGTGGTTACTGTACTTGCTCATTACTTGGACGTGGAAATGAAATTACATACGTGCTTGACATGACTTGAATCGACTTGATATGGCCAACTTTTTATCGTTATCTCCTGTAATAAATTCTTGTCTTACTATTCTATTCATTATATTTCTTGACCTTGCAAGATCTTTGAATTTCGTTTCGTGATATCATCGTTATCTTTTTATTGTTTTTATCATTTGTAGCATGACATTTTGAAAATGTAATTAAACTGTTAATCACTTATACATGTCTGTTATTTCCTACTGAGCGTTAGCTCACACCCCGTTGTTTCCCCCTTTTCCAGGCTTTTCAGGTGACGCGCTTACCGATGGGGAAGGGCAGGAGTGATGTCTTGAGTGTATCAGTTCTAGTGTGTTAGCAGTGTGTTATTGTTTGTTGTGTTTGGAGATCATTTAGTTTCAGTTTGTTATTGAGTTTTAGTGGTTGATTATTCCAGTTGTATTAAGTTGAACTTGAGGATTATTGTATTAGTCGTGATTTATTAATGATCATTTAGCATTTCCATCTTGTAGCACTTGTGTATTGTTTTAGATTTAGTTCCCTCTCTTGCCAGCGTGTCCCTAACTGTACGTCCCGATATTTCCGCCTTGTTCGGGGCGTGACAGTTTAGTTGGTATCAGAGCCCTAGGTTTCACATTCCTAGGTTTCCTAAGTTTAAGTTTTCTTGCATTGCATCCCAATAATCGGTATATCAAAAGGTGTTGCCCGAACGTTAGGCTATGCCTATCGGAAAGGTCGCACACTTGCGCGAGTGGTCTTCGGACCGATTACCTCCGCCAGGTACCGAGTTTTTGGTCGTGTCTAGGTGCACTAGATCCCTAACCTTGTAAAAGTCTAGGACCTGACCTGGTGAGATTGGGTAGAACTTGGGTTAAGTTCGTTTCTTAATCGTGTAATTATCTATCTTATTTGAACCTAAGTAACCTATTTCTCGTGTAGATGGCAGCTGATCGTGCTGAATGGGGGAACCTGCAACGTACGGTTCAAGGCCTTACTCAGGCCCTTCAGCAAGTAGCTCAGGCAGGAGCGGCACCACATGGCACCGGTGATCTATACCGGAACTTCCGCGGAATGAATCTGCCTAGATTCGCTGGTTCGACTGACCCTGACCAAGCCGAGCACTGGCTAGATGAGATGGGGAGAATCTTTGAAGTTATGCAATGCACCAACCAGGAGCGTGTCCTTTTGTCCACATTTCAACTGGAACATGATGCACGTACTTGGTGGGATTCTATCAAGGCAACTCTCGGAGATCGGCAGGTTATGTGGGAAGAGTTCGAGGAATTCTTCAATAGCAAGTATTTTTCCGATAGAGTGCAAGAGAAGAAGGCGGCAGAGTTCGCGGCCTTGAAACAGCGAGGTTTGTCCGTGGCAGAGTATGAGGCTCAATTCGCACGGCTTTCTCGATATGCTACACATCTCATTTCCACCGAGAAGATGAAGGCGAAGCACTTTCTCAATGGTTTGAAGCTTCATTATATCAACCAATTGGCACCGATGGAGATTTCCACTTATTCCGAGATGGTAAGGAAAGCACAAGTTCTGGAGGATACTCTTGAAATGACGGAGAGAATCCGTGGGAAAGGCACCAAGAAAGAATTACCTACGGGTTCCGGGAGTGTCAAACCCGGGTATACCAAGAAGAGACCTGTTAGTGGACCTGGTTCGTGGAGCGGGTTCGGATCGTGGAAGGGCAAGATGCCGAGGCATGAAGACAAGAAGCCTGGCCCTATTTTTCCATTCAAGGGCGTGTGCAACTATTGTGATCGTCCGGGTCACAAGATAGAGGAGTGCTGGCGCAAGCTAGGCGCCTGTTTGCGATGTGGAAGCAAGGAGCACCGTATCCCCAATTGCCCTCTCATATCGGAACAAGCTACACCGGCAAAACCTCTAGTCTTCAAGAAACCACAAGGCAAGCTTCAAGCTTTACATGAAGATGAAACTGGGATTTCTGATGATGGCGGACTCGTCGAAGGTACCCTTACTATAATCGATAAGCCCGCGTTTGCTCTCTTTGATACTCGTGCAACACATTCTTTTATTTCACGGAGATTTGCTAATTCATTAGCTGTGGAACCTATTTTGATGAATACTCCGTTAGAGATTTCAACCCCTATTGGCACTAGATCAACAATCCAGTATATCTATCCTTCTAGTAAGGTTATGATTGGTGAACAGAACTTTCCAACAGATTTGGTCTGCATGGATATGAAGGATTATGATGTAATCCTAGGAGCAGATTGGTTGGCCAAGTATGAGGCCAATGTTCACTGTAGTTCTAGCTCAGTGACTTTTACTGGACATTCTGGTTTATCTTTTACGGGAGTCAAGCACCATAACTCCGTACCACTCATTTCGGCTCTTCGAGCTGATAAGCTTTTGAGGCATGGGTGTGAGGCTTTTCTAGCCTTTGTTTGTGCAACTCCTGAGCAGCAGATGGAGATCAAGGACATTCATGTTGTTCGAGATTTTCCTGATGTCTTTCCAGAGGAATTACCAGGACTTCCGCCTGAGCGGGAAGTTATCTTTTCTATTGATCTTATTCCTGGCACAGCTCCTATTTCTAAGGCTCCTTATCGTATGTCTCCTGCGGAACTGAGGGAACTGAAGCAGCAACTGATGGAATTACTCGAGAAGGGTTTTATTCATCCTAGTACTTCTCCGTGGGGAGCCCCTGTGTTATTCGTCAGGAAGAAAGATGGTTCGATGAGGTTGTGCATTGATTATCGGCAAATAAACCAGCAGACTGTCAAGAACAAATATCCCTTGCCGAGGATTGACGAGTTATTTGACCAGATAGCGGGAGCTCAATATTTCTCTAAGATCGATCTTCGATCTGGATATCACCAGTTGCGGATTAAGGAAGAGGACAATTATAAAATAGCTTTCTGCAGCAGGTATGGTCATTTTGAATTTGTCGTTATGCCTTTTGGTCTAACGAATGCTCCAGCAGCTTTCATGCAGTTGATGAACAATGTATTTCGGCCCTATCTTGATCAATGGGTCGTAGTCTTTATTGATGACATCTTGATTTATTCTAAGAATGAGGAGGAGCATGCTGAGCATCTGAGAATGGCATTGCAACTATTGAAAGATCATCAGCTATATGCTAAGTTCAGTAAGTGTGAGTTCTGGCTACAAGAAGTGTCCTTTCTCGGACATATTATCACCAAGGAAGGTATTTCTGTTGATCCTTCGAAGATTGAGGCAGTGAAGAATTGGGAGCAGCCTACTAGTGCAACTGAAGTTAGAAGTTTTCTAGGCCTGGCAGGCTATTACCGAAGATTTATTCAAGATTTCTCCAAGATTGCAGTACCTATGACAAGATTAACCCGCAAGGAAAATAAGTTTGATTGGTCAGATGATTGTCAGCGAAGCTTTCAGACTCTGAAGGAGTGTTTGACTACTGCACCTGTTTTGGCTTTACCTTCTGGTGAAGGAGGATTTGTTGTTTATACTGATGCATCAGGTATTGGCTTAGGCTGTGTACTCATGCAACATGGGAAGGTGATTGCTTATTCCTCTAGGCAGTTGAGGAAGCACGAAGATAATTATCATGTTCATGATTTGGAACTTGCTGCAGTCGTGTTTGCTTTGAAGATATGGAGGCATTACTTATATGGAGAAACCTTTACAGTGTTTTCGGATCATAAGAGTTTGAAGTATTTATTTTCTCAAAAGGAACTCAACATGAGGCAGCGGAGATGGTTGGAGTACTTGAAAGACTTCGACTTCTTGATTGAGTATCATCCTGGCAAAGGTAATGTTGTGGCAGATGCATTAAGCCGGAAGCCGGTAGCTAGATTGTCAAGTCTCATGTTACAAGAATGGAGATTGTTGGAACAATTATCTAGTCTGGATCTCAATATTGACAATGATCGGATCTTGATTGCTCAGATTCAACATAAACCTGAAATATTGATAGAGATCAAGTCCTTGCAAGATAATGATCCCAAGTTGGTAGAGATCAAGGGAAGCTTGAGTAGCAGACCTGATTTCATGTTGGCCGATGATGGTAGATTATTATTTAAAGGCAGAACTTGTGTTCCGGATGAGGCTACAATAAAGAACAACATTCTTGAGGAGGCTCATAGATCCAGATATACCATTCATCCTGGAGGCACTAAGATGTACCGAGATTTGAAAAGGTCCTTTTGGTGGCCGAATATGAAAAGAGAAGTTGCAGATTTTGTGAGCAGATGTTTGGTATGTCAGCAAGTTAAGGCCGAACATTTCAGACCAGCAGGGAAAATTGAAACCACTCGACATACCCCAATGGAAGTGGGAAAGTATTGGCATGGATTTCATTATGGGTCTACCTAGGACTCGTGGTGGATTTGATGCGATATGGGTGATTGTCGACCGATTGACAAAGTCGGCTCATTTCTTACCAATTAAGTCCAAGTGGACGATTGATGTATTGGCTGCTTTGTATATAAAGGAAGTGGTGAGATTGCATGGTATTCCAGTGAATATAGTATCTGATCGAGACCCCAGATTTACTTCACATTTCTGGAAGGGACTGCAAGAGTCTTTGGGTACTCGTCTGAATTTCAGTACTGCTTTTCATCCACAGACAGATGGACAGACTGGAAGAACCAATCAGATAGTGGAAGATATGTTGCGAGCTTGCATGATTGATTTCGGTGGTAATTGGAGTGAGCATTTGGCATTAATTGAATTCGCCTACAATAACAGCTATCAGTCTAGCATTCAGATGACTCCTTTTGAAGCACTATATGGTAGAAGTTGTCGTTCCCCGTTGTGTTGGGACGAGGTAGGTGTGAAACAGTGGCTTGGACTAGATCTTGTTTCGGAATCATCACAGAACATCCGTGTTATCCGAGACCGGTTACAAGTAGCCCAGTCAAGACAGAAGAGTTATGCCGACAACAGGAGAAGGGCATTGGAATTTCAGGTTGGCGAGCATGTGTTCTTAAAGGTCTCTCCAACGAGAGGGATCCGAAGATTTGGCATTCATGGCAAGCTGAGTCCGAGGTACATTGGTCCATTCGAGATTCTAGATAGAGTGGGAGAGGTGGCATACAGACTGGCTTTACCACCGCATTTGTCTGGCGTACATAATGTTTTCCATGTGTCTATGTTACGGAAATATGTGTACGATCCCACTCATATCATTCAACAAGTGGATTTTGAACTGAAGGAAGATTTGACCTATGAGGAAAGACCTGTCAAGATTCTGGACCGGAAGCATCAGCAACTCCGGAATCGTTCGATACCGATGGTCAAGATTCAGTGGAGTCGGCGTGGGACCGAAGAAGCTACATGGGAATCTGAAGAGACTATGCGAAAGCGGTATCCCGATCTATTCTAGGTGAGCGATCTTTTTCTACTCTCAGTTTTAGTGCAGTGAATTTGGAGGACCAAATTCCTTTAAGTAGGGGAGGGTGTAAGACCCCAAATTCTTTAGAAATTTATTTAGACAGTTATTTGTAATTATTTGGAATTTATTTGAAATTATTCGAAATTAATGAGAATTATCCAAATTAATTAGATTAATTAATTAATTAATAGAATAAGTCATTTTTCTACTATTTTCTAAAAATCCCCAAAAATCACATCTTGTAGAATTAATTTTATTTATCAACTTTGTCTTCTACAATTAAGCCTAATACAATCGTTTATTAAGCCGAATTAGCGAACTAATTCTTCCGAACTTAATATTTAATTAATTACGGAATAGTAGAAATGGAATTTTATCTAACATATAAAAATTCATAAAAATAGTAATTAAATAATAGATGCTTCGACTAACACTTTTATCTTCTTGGAGTAAGCCTAATTAAATCATTATCTAGGCCTAATCAGTGGATTAAGCCTGACTTATAACCCACCGAACCCAAATTCGAATTTACTATTCACCCAAACTTTGAACATCAAATTCGAGCTTGTTTCTCAACCAAATGGGGTGATTCCAGAGGCAAATGAAAGGTATTACATAAAGGAACATTTACCCTCAATCAATTTCAGGTAAACTTAGCCCCAAAACGTGCTGCCGACATAGTTAGGTCAAGTCAAGGATTTCGGCGCCGTTTCTAAACTCGTAGCCTGCAGCAGCAAATACTCCCAATTCAGAAGGCTCCAGAAGCTCTATGAGCTATCAAAATGAAGCCCTACGAGTCTTCTTTCATTTGGCTACTGTGGGGTTCGCTGAAATTTCGGATCTGGAGAGATCTAGTTCGAATTGTGGAGGTCGGTCAGTAGGCCGTTGGCTTCCCTTCATCCTTCTTTGATCAATCTATTGAGGTAGGAATTCTCAACCAAATCTTGATCATGAGTATAGCAAATTGTACCTCTCATCGAGCTCTTTCAATTGGTGGCAAAAGCCCCAATTTTCATTAGGTATCCGTGGAGATATCGAAGTTTTAGTGAGGTGCTGTCAAGTTGTTCTTTATTCTAGGTTTCGAGTTCCTTCTTCAATTTGAGGTAGGTGATAACAGCCCAATTTCTAATTAACATACATGAATGTAATCAATAGCATGTTAACTTTCTTTTGACATCAAAATTCCCAATTTTTATAGATCATGCCTAGAGTATTTCGTGTATTATTAGAAGCATGCTAGCAAGCTAGACTTTACTTGTGTTCTTCATAGAATAGGTTGTATTTCATTGGATTCCTATCGAAATTCGTGATTTAAAATTGTGTTTCATGACCCTAAGATGCATATTATTAACCCTAGAGTCTATGGTTATGATCCCAATACATTTAGACCCCAATTCATGGAGTTTTCATGTTTTTTTGAGGCCTTTTTGGGTCTGGAAATCAAGGGGTCGACCCACGGGTCGACCCATTTCAAACCCTGCAAGCAGCAATGCTGCCTTGCATGGGTCGACCCACAGCCTGCAGGGGTCGACCCATGGGTCGACCCATGCAGCCAGGATTGCAGGGGTCGACACAGGGGTCGACCCATCCCTGGAATTTTTCCAGGGGTCGACCCAAAGGGTCGACCCATGCAGTGTAAACCCGTTTTTTTGATGATTTGACCCGGGGATCAATCCGGATCATCGGGGAATCAAACCATTCAACCTAAACACTTTGAAAACTACATTTTTGAGGAACTAATGACCTATTCATGTACCCTTTTTAGTTTCAATTAACATTGGTCCATACATGCAAACTTAGTGTAAAAATACACCGTTTATCATCTTCATTTCAATGCATACAAGATTAAATAGAAACCCACATAATTAGTGGTTAATGGTGTAACTAAATCTCTGTTAATGCATTCTATTTCACTCCTGTGGGAGTTGTTCTTTGCCTTATCATCTTGAATCAACTTCTTGGCAATTGTCTTAATGCAAATGATAATGGTTAAATCATGATATCTTAACTTGATGATTAGGATTAATATGTTGATTAGCTTGTTTGATTGCTGCTGTTGTACAGTAGCGCAGCACGATTAACTCTTGTTGTGACTTGATTTCAATCTCCTTGATGATTATACTTACCTTGAAATTCTGGAAATGAATCTCCTTCCTACTTGAAGTTGTTATTGCTACTTAGTTTAAACCTTGGAATTCTGGCCATAAACTGTGGAAGTCTAGATTCGTGGGATCTTTGATCCAAAGAAATCAATGCCTGGCAAACAATTAAGGGCTCGGTCTAGTCCTGGGAAGAGCGCCCGAACACTACGTGTACCCCTGGGAGGTGAATGACTAGGTGTGGCATTTGGCACCAGTATTTGACATGTGTTAAATCTAGGACTGTCCACTACTCTCTACATTACTTTCTACTACTTTTCACTTTCCACTTGTCACTGTTCTATACTCTACTTGTGGTTACTGTACTTGCTCATTACTTGGACGTGGAAATGAAATTACATACGTGCTTGACATGACTTGAATCGACTTGATATGGCCAACTTTTTATCGTTATCTCCTATAATAAATTCTTGTCTTACTATTCTATTCATTATATTTCTTGACCTTGCAAGATCTTTGAATTTCGTTTCGTGATATCATCGTTATCTTTTTATTGTTTTTATCATTTGTAGCATGACATTTTGAAAATGTAATTAAACTGTTAATCACTTATACATGTCTGTTATTTCCTACTGAGCGTTAGCTCACATCCCGTTGTTTCCCCCTTTTCCAGGCTTTTCAGGTGACGCGCTTACCGATGGGGAAGGGCAGGAGTGATGTCTTGAGTGTATCAGTTCTAGTGTGTTTGCAGTGTGTTATTGTTAGTTGTGTTTGGAGATCATTTAGTTTCAGTTTGTTATTGAGTTTTAGTGGTTGATTATTCCAGTAAGTTGAACTTGAGGATTATTGTATTAGTCGTGCTTTATTAATGATCATTTAGCATTTCCATCTTGTAGCACTTGTGTATTGTTTTAGATTTAGTTCCCTCTCTTGCCAGCGTGTCCCTAACTGTACGTCCCGATATTTCCGCCTTGTTCGGGGCGTGACAGTTTGACCCTAGCCTGAAGAGGGAAGTATAAGCTTTATTTTGGTTCCTTGTTTGCTCAGTTTCATCAAAGTTTGCCCTCTCAACTTTACCCCTACTTTTGGCAAATCATCACAGTTTGCTGATTTCTGCTACAAAGTCCACGACGGGGGCTTGTTCATCAAGCCAGTGCGGAGTCATGCTTCATCCTTTTCGTCCTCCCTCAACTCCATCTTGAAGAGGGGAGTATTAACTTCACGTTGATTTTATGTTTGCCTTATTTCTCATATCTTTTCCCCCTCTTCCAAGTCCCTACTTTTGAGGTTTCACCACACTGTTCTGCACTTTGCTGAAACTCAGATTTCTTGCGACGGGGGCATGTTTGCGTATCCGGTGCGAGGCCATGGGGCACTCTTAATCCGTCCTTCAACTCCAGGCTCTAGAGGGAAGTTTAATCTTTGTGTTCCTTTATTTCGGGCTCATTATATCATCATCTTCATGCATATTTTATCCATGAGTTTTGCACGTTCATTCTATTTTTATACTGGGTCATTTTTCTCCCATGTTCTGCACCCCTATATTTTCTTGTGTTTTCCACCCCATTTTTCACTGGTCTCTTCCACGTTTTAAACCCTACTTTTTGCCCTAGTTTCACCACAACACTCCCTCCTTTCCATAGCATCCACTCTTTCATCTTTTGGTGTTCTATCTTGCGAGATATTCATCATTCTTTGAGTCCATTTTGTACACTGTTCTGCATTTTTTGCACAGTCCATGTTTTTCCCCAAATCTCCGCCATCATAACTTTCTATCTCGACCTCCGTTTGGAGTGATTCTTGTTCCTACTTCTTCACAACACTCAAGTCTTCTGCCATCTCAATTTTCTCTACATTTAGACATCGTTTGCCCTACTGTTTGCATCAGTCTTTGCACCCACTTCACACTGTTTGCATAGTTTTTCTTGTGACATGCACTTTTGCACCTTATTTATCTATGTTCATCATGGCATATTAAATCAATTTCTTCATGCTAATCTCATCACAATATACACACCTATTGCTAGCACCCTTTCATAGGGGTTAAAAACCCTCCCCCGGTAAGTTTGCCATCAATCTTTCATGCTACTTTATACACTTGGGCATATTTCTACACTTAGCATTTTCTAATGGATTTTGCCTCTTGTCTTGTGTTTGTTTCGCAGAAAAGCATGGAAAGTGAGGCCCTTACCTTCTAGCCGGCTGGAAGGTGAGGAGAGGTAGTCCACAAATCCCCGCATCTTGATATTGAGCGCGATCATCATCTTTTTCCAAGGTACACAACGTGCATAGTATTTCATATCCTTTGGAGTTGTCATTCCTTGGTGGCGATCACGGTATTCTTCTACATCTTTTATCACCTTTGTCTTGATGGTATGATCATGCTACCATGTTTACATAGCCACATATTCATGTTATTCACTTGATTGGTGCACATATGCCTTCATGCTTATTCATGTGATTTGTGGGGTCGGTACGCATATACACATCCACATTTTCCACATCTACACCCCCTTTTTTGGCGATCACGGTGGGACCTCTAGTGCCCATCACTTGTCTCATGCTTTGCTGCGATTTTGGTGTGTATGTCCTTGTTTAGATAGCATTTCATGCTCATATTGTTCACTTTTTTTGCATCCATATTGTTATGTTCACATATGTTCAGTATGTCTTGATTTGTTAGATTTAGGCTAGAAATTGCATGCACTCCGGTGCACACAGGGTCATGCATATTGCCATAGTGTAGTTGCATTCCCCCTCGGTAAGTGATTCTCTCGCTCCCATATTCCTTGGGCTCGACTAGGTGATCTTATCCGGGACCTCCATAAGTCCCCGCGAGCCGTGGATTCCCACACGGACGCCGGGCCGGTTGTACCTTTCCACCCCATAGGCTTGCATTTGCATACGTTGTGAAGGAGTTAACCCTAGTCAACCCAAAGTTTGGACCTTATTCCCTATAGGATACCTATCTTGAGGGAATTAATATTAATTTAAAAACATTTAAAGGCCCACCAAAACTTTGACAATAAAATATTTCCCATCATATTAACTTGGTTGACTTGGGTGAAATCCTGCGTATTGTTTGTGTTGTTTGGGCTTGTCCAAGCCCATTTGTGTAATTTTGTGTTGCATCCCCACTATCCATATAGGTTTTGTCATTAGGCCCACTTAGGCTAGTCCATTCTATGTGTCCATTTGTCTAGTCACATTGTCCTGGGTCCTTTTTTTTCCCTTTGCATTATTGAGTCAGCCCCCTCTCTGATTCTCGAGCCCTCTTACTTCCCTCATTGTATTCCCTTGATTTTTCCTGTATAAAGTCTCAATTTTCCTTCATGGAGCACCATTTTTCTCTTGTATATTACCCTTCTTCATCCCCATCTTCCTATTCCCGCGGGGATTCCTCTTTCCACACGGGCCCATCTCCTCGTGGCCCTTCCGACTCACAAGCAAATCTCATGGCCCACTTATCACCTCTTGTTTGCCAAATGGACCCGGTCCAGGCCCAAAAACTCACCGCTAATCATCTTAATGGGCTTCATCCTCATAACGGGCCTCATTCATCTAATGGGCCTCCTTCCTTTAACGGGCCATATTCTTCGAGTGGCCCATCTTCCTTTATTGAGTCGCTATCTCTGAGTGGGCCTTATTCTTTCAATGGGCCTCACTCTTTTAATGGGCCCCCTTCCTTTAGCGGGCCTTCTCATTCCCTTAATGAGCATGCTTCTCTTAATAGGCCTACTCCTTCTACCCATGTTGCTGTTGGCCCAATCAGTTCTTATTCCCACATTCATGATCCTTCCAGGCCTACATATCCTTCCACTCCTAGAATCGGCTTTCCTTCTTCTCAGTCCGGATCTCTTTATCCGGCCTAATATCATAACCCTGGTCCAAATCCACAATCTCTTGCTCAGGCTGGCTTGCGTCCTTCCCGATCTCTCCTCATTGAGGAGATGATTGCTCAAGCCCAACGTCAGCTTGATGAACTTCAACGTCGAATTGATCCCCAATCTTCTTTGAGTGTGCCGTTTGCAATCCAAGGTCTTCAGCTTCCACCGCGTTCACAAATTCCTACCTATCGTCACTATGGTGGAGTTGGTAACCCCTATGTGCACTTAAAGGAGTTCATTTATGAGTCCGCCCAATTTCGACATGACCAACGCTTGATGTCCTATTTATTCGGTCTGTCGTTGGAAGGCCCGGCTCGAGATTGGTTCTTTTCTCTTCCGCAAGAGCAAGTTTTGGATTTTCAAGTCGTCCAAGAGAGATTTCTTCAATAGTATCAAGACCAGGTTGGGCCCAAGTATTCTATGGTTGATCTGGCCCATGAGAAGATTGTTAGGTGCAGATAATGAGACAGACGTAGATCCAGAGGGGGGTGAATGGATCTTCTAATGATTTTTAGCCAATTTAAAAACCGTATGAGATGATGATCACAAACTCGATGGATAAATACTCAAACATCAAAGATGCATGCCCCATCAATCGCTAGAACATGGACAGCCAATAAGATCACGTTCCTAGTATGCATCTAGCGAGATCAATCAACCACACAAAGCAATCAAACCACGATGGACAATGGATTTTTTAGGTGGTTCGGTCCACAGACCTACATCCACCCCTTACTCCAAACCAGAGTGAGGCTTCCACTAGCAAGGCTAGAACAGCAGACTCAGTCTGCAACAATTACTGCCAAACAGCTTGACAAACCGAGGGAAACAAATCCCTCAACCCAAGCTCTGCAACCCACAGAAGCTTGACACCTGGACTTGCTACCCACAAGACCAGAACTGGAGACGAATCTCCCTTCCTCTAAACCGGAGGGGAACTGCTAGTGACAGCCCGTCACTGGCAAACCAGAGATCACATATCTCTCTTCCTCTGCGAACCCAGAGGGAACCCACAAGTGACTCCCAGCCACTTGCAACCCAGAGGTCTCATGTTGTGTAGTGGACTACGGATCTAGAGGGGAGGGGTGAATAGATCTGCCCCTCTTTTTACAGTGGAACCCTCTAAATAGCTAGATAGAGCAAATAACAGCGGAATATAACTAGCTAAACGAAAGACACAGTGATTTACTTAGCAAGATGATTACTAATGTATCGATTCGAACCTAAGCATGCATCTAGAACAAAACAATCACACAAACAAACCACAACACACAATATTTTAAGGTGGTTCGGACTGAATCCCCAGTCCTACCTCCACCCCTCACCAAATCTGGTGAGGCTCCACTAGTTCCACACACTGAACCGCAAATCGAAAAGACCACCGATTGCCTTCCTACTAACCACCGGTAGGGACGTCAACACCGCAGATCGGACAACTTCCGATTGCCTTCCTACTAACCACCGGTAGGGACGATCTTCAGTTCCAAATGTTTGAATGAAATGGAAAAGAACAAGTATGAAAATACTCAAACAAGATATGAAATATGCTCAAGGAGAAGGATCTTGTCTGAGATTGCTAGGGCTTGAATCTTCTTTTGAAGTAGCTTGAATCACTTGGAGATTTGATGAAGAACTTCTTCCTGGAGTACTGTTCACAGCTACAGTACTCGAACTCTTCTCCCTTGAACACACCCTTGCAGCCTCTTTTGATCTCCCTTATTAGCCTTTCTTGCTTCTACTCTTCTTTTGGAGGTTACTGGATTGAGATATGAACTTGAATCACCTTGAGTTGATGGAGAGAGTGTTGGATGTAGCTTTGATCTTTCTTTTGATCCCCTTGAGTTGATGAAGAGGAAGAAAGATGCAGTTTAGATCACCTTTGAACCTCTTGATTGCTTCTTCTTCCTTAGAGGTTGAGATGGCTTCAGATCTGGACTTGAATGACTTGAAATGGATGAAGAACTCCTTCCCGAAATATTGCTCACAGAGGTGCTACAGTACCTCGAAAATGGCCTCCCTTGATCTCTCTTGAAACCTTGAAGCATTAGGGTTTCTAACCCTTCAAGTGTTAGTTTTATATACCTTGAATGGTCCATAGACACCCTCCAGACCAGATCCATAAATCATGGAAGATTAGGTAAGGTTTGATTAAACAAATCCATGGAAAGGGGCTGGCCATGAGGTGGAATTAGAAGTCAAACAAGGCTGCATCGGGGCTGGCGGTCGACCTGCAGTTCCTGGCGGTCGACCGCTACTGAGAAATGATGTAGACAAATGGCCCCTGGGATTTTCGGTCGACCGCTATTGGCTAGCGGTCGACCGCTACTGAAACTCATGTAGTCTGGCGGATGCTGGCTGGGGCGGTCGACCGCCCCTGTGCTGGCGGTCGACCGCCAGCTGGGCAGAACCCGGGCTTGCCCGGGTCGGTCCGTTAAGTCTTGAACTCCGTCGTTCAACTCCATTAGCATCCCGTGCATGTTTGTGGCATCGCCCTTGACAGTCTTGAAGATTTTATTATTGAGTCTTCAATCAAATTTTTGTTCCAGGGGCTCCGCCCCTGGAAACCCCAGCAAGGGGCGCTGCCCCCTTGACCCTCGCGACCTGACCGCGCAGCTCGATCCACGTGCGAGGGTGCAACATTGAGCTTTCACTTGTCCATTCATTTCCATATCTGTCATGAACACAACAGCACATATGTTAGTCATATAAGAGTGAAAAACAACAATGACTAATAGTGTTTAGCCATTATCAAAACCAAGAATAACACAGAATGCATATGACCATAGAATGATGTCGAATGACCCAAGTGACCACAGAATGACTCAAATGACTTCAGGGACACAACATCTCGGACCTCCCTTCCTCCAAACCGGAGGAGAACCACCAGTGACACCCAGTCACAGGCAACCTGAGACGCAAGTCTCTCTTCCTCCAAACCGGAGGGAACCCGACCTCAAACCAGAGGATCGGAAGAACAACTGTGAACAGTTAAAAAGAGAAATAAAAAATGCAGCGACTGAAAGCTGAAAAATGAAAAGCACAAGGTAGCTCTCGCAGGAGCAAACTGGATTGGATCTGATCCAAGGTCTAGTGAAGACAATGAAGCTTCTCTTCTCTTTCATGAGCTCTCCATCTCTCTTTCTCTTTTTCTTTTTCTTCTTCTGCTCTCTCACTCTGGCTCTCAGCTTCTCTCTTCTTCCTCTTTTCTTTCTTCTGCTACTTCTGCTCTTTTCCTCTCTGCTTCAATCACTTTTCCTTTATCACTGCTCTATCACTCTCTACTGCCCTCTCCTTCTTTCTCGATCGATCTTCTCCAGATGGAAGAAGCTCCATATTTATACTAGTAGCAGCTAGGGCGTGTGCAGGGCTTGTGCCCTCTTTGTCCTCGGATCACGTGCCAGGTGCCAACCTCAGATCACGTGCCTAGACACCTTTCTTCTCGAAGGATATACTTGTCACACAGTCATAGAGTAGTGTAACCTCATAAAATATACCTCTCGAAGGATATGCCAGGTGCCAACCTCAGATCACGTGCCAACCTCAGAAAATATCAGAGAGATGTACAGACTTGCTGGGTAACACAAGACCGCCGTGTACAGACTTAGTATGAAAGATAGAATGTATAGACTTAGAAATAAAGAATGTACAGACTTTGTCTTGAAGGAGATGCACATATGCACTGAAGTGTGTACAGTCTTCACTGAAGGATGTTCAGACTTTAAGTGTTGAAGTGTGTACAGACTCTGCTGAAGAACGTTCAGACTTTAAGTGCTGAAGTGTGTACAGACTTGTTTGTTCGTGCATGCCACAATGTGTAGACTTAGTGTTTGTGCAGCAGACAATGTATAGACTTATGAACTGATGTAGACACAGGCTGTATAGGCCTGATCGATGCACAAACAAGCGGCGATGAATAGACATGCCAGCAACGAATGTATGGACTTAGTGTGCACGGTAGACAATGTGTAGACTTTAAGTGAATGCATGAGACGATGGGTAAGACGGACACGTGCATGCGAAGGACGTTGTACAGACTTTGAAGCATGAACACGGCGCTGTACAGACTTTACAGTGAAGAGTGTATAGACTTGATAAATGCGTGAGACGCTGAATGAGACGGTCGGATGTACAGACTTGCTGAACGAACGATGCCCAAATGAGACGGTGGATGTACAGACTTGGGCTGTACAGACTTCAACTCAAATATGTATATGAGACGCTGAACGATAACAATGTATAGACTTTGGAAAGCTTGAAGCATAGAGACGCTAAGAAGACACACCGATGTATAGACTTTGAGATGAATGCATGAACAAGCCGATGTATAGACTTACACGATGTATGGACTTGCCAAAGGAGTGATGCATGAGCAGGCAATCAATGTATAGACTTCATGTGCAGAATGTACAGACTTGCCGAATGCAATGTTCACACGACTGGATGATGTACAGACTTGAGCTATGCAAGCTACAGGGCAATGTATGGACTTTGAATGTGAGTGATGCAGCGATGTATTAGACTTTGCATATGTGAGACATTGTACAGACTTTCAGCAACACACAATGTACAGACTTTCTAGGCATGAAGGCAACCGTTGTATAGACTTCGTGTTCAATGGCCAGAGAATGTATAGACTTGATGAACATGCAAGTGAGCGATGTACAGACTTGCTAAACGATGCTTGCGCAAGACGCTAAGTGAGACTGACCGATGTACAGACTTTGCCAATGTGCAGACTTTACCGATGTACAGACTTAGTGTTCTGAACGTAGGTAAAGATGACAATGTATAGACTTTCGAAGATGCAGACTGGGCAATGTACAGACTTTACTTCGTTCAAGACTATTGCATGTACAGACTTTGTGTGGCCTTATGCAAAGACAATGTACAAACTTGATGCACGAACTGTGCACATGAATGAAGACCACTGTGTAGACTTGTGTGTGCATGCTACAATGAAATGTGTAGACTTTCTATGCAGACGATGTTTAGACTAGACTGCAATGTGTAGACTAGGCATAAGCATGAAGATAACAGTGGAGAGTGTATGGGCTCGCTGTATGCATGAACTACCCCGTATAGTTCATATGCCCAAAGCAGAATAATCATTCAGACACAGATTCATGATATGCTATCATCAAAATCATGGAGATCAAAATCATGTCACAGATGTTCAGATAACTCATAGTGTTTGCTATCATCAAAATCACAGGGGCACAACAATCTCCCCTTTTTTGATGATGGCAAGACTATGAGTCACACTGACTCATGTCAAACTATTCTCCCCCTTTGACTTCATCAAAAAGAAAAATAGTTTGAGATGAGAAATACAAGCATACATGATATGAATAAAGAAAATACTCCCCCTTTAACTTAGTCATTTAGACATGAAAGACAGAGGCAGTTAAACAATGAAGCACAAAACAAGTTAATGATGCAGCAGAATGCTCTCCTATACCATCCAGATCAAATCATGCACAACATGTGAAGGATAGCCAAGAAATAACAAGCAGGCTAATCTCCCCCTTAAAGCTAGAAAGGAGTTGAGGTTTGTCAAGAGGAGATAAGCATCTATCAGCAAAAGCACATAGGCACTCAAGGATTACCACAATCTGTTAGCACAATGAATAAATGAGGAAGCAAGATTTTCATTAGCACACCAAATTAATAAATCTTTGTAAACGAATTTCAGATTCTTTAATTATAATAGATTATGAATGAGTTTAAACTTACCATCATTATTTAAGAGTGATGTATTCAAAGTTTATCAAGAAAATTCAATACTCATATCTGAAACACCTTTTAATAAAGATGAACCAACAACTCATTTGATATTCATGTTTAACCTCCTTCCATCTTACTCATTTAAATTCAATGACTCCTATGGAAGTTACACAAGATAATATTGAGATTAAACAGAGATAAATGTGACTGAACTTGTCTTTAGTTTTTCAGATTTTTCTATTGAACAGCACTCATTTTTCCTGAGCAAGTTTGGTTCAGTTAACACCTTTTTACGTGAGGCACAACACGTCTTAGGTGAAGTGACCCAGTTACTCAGTGTGACAACCATATTGCCTCTCAAGAAGAACAGAGTTAGCAATTGAGTATCTTTTTACATGAGGAGACACCTTGATGAGAGGCCAGAATCCCCAGTCACTCAACACAACCATGCCATTGCTCTGCCAGATTTTCATTCATTTTTATAAGAGAGGTAACTATGGCACTTCATGACATGGGCTTACTCTATTTCTTTGATAGAGAACCCAGTTTCTCTGTGACCAAAGTCATTGCTCTTGCTTTAAAATTTTAAATATTTTTAGATTTTTCAAACAATGCTCAGTACACTGAAATGTTTAAGAACAATACTTTCTACATGTATCTTGACCAAGGATAGCCATGTCTTTTAAAATTTCAGTTTTCAAAAGGTTTTGCATGAAGTTCATGAGACAATTGGTTAAGATTTATTAAGCATGATGATTCAGATATTTTCAAGTCTTTTACATCAAAACCTAATAAATACATTAGTCTTAAATCAATTTGATTCATCAGACATTCTTAAGCGAGTATAATAGAAGATTCTTCTTTTCAGAATATGTCTGATTTATGACTTGGGTGCACTGACTAAAATCTTTCCTCATTCAGATGAATCATTGACATTGTCAGGAAATCAGTGGAGTCAACAAAGCATTTTTATTGAGAGAATAGCAGAGAGCAGTCAGAAGCCAGCATTAAAGACTAAAATTCAGTCAGATTAGCTTGGACCAGACTTGACAAGATATGAAGAAATGTGAATGATAGGAACAAGCTAGCAATTGAATTCACAGGAGGCAGAATCAGTAGCTGAGTCTGGAATACATACAGAACAGCTACACCAGTATAGACAGCAGGGAATTCAAGGGAACCACACAATTGCCAAGAGAATGGATCAGATTGCTAGACAGAAGGAGTTCAAGAAGTGATCAAACAGGAATGCTCCCCCTGTCTAGATGCAATGGAATATCCTTTTAGGTTTTTCAAATTTTATGACATGCACTACTCTTCAAATGCAACAACTGACAAACTCCCCCTGACAAAGTGCATGATATGCAATTAAGGCACTGCACATGATTTTAACATTTATGCTCAAAGAGAATTAATGCTTGTTTCAACCAGAGAGAGAAACTACCAAATGCATCAATGTTCATTTCAAATTTTCAGAAGATTTCAATTAAACACAAATCAGATTAACAAGATGCTCAGCTATCTCAAACAAGCAATTTTCAGATGATAGAAATTAAACAGTGTTCAGAACTGACCTGAAGAGTAGAATCTTGGGGTTTTCCTTTTTGAGTGCCTTGGTTTATTAACCCCCTTTGTTTGTTTCCAATGCACACCTACAATATATATTGATCATTTTGATCCAGCAGGAACCCAAATAGCCTTGGGTCCGGTACTACACCCTGCAGGTGTTCTAAACTGTTTCTTAGCTAGATTATCATCAAATTTCATCAGAGAGCAATCATCCATAGAATGTCCAGCTCTACCACAGTATCTACATGAAATGACTGATTTCTGGTTCTTATGATGTATAGTAACAGCAGTATGAGGTTTATAAGCATGATCATGAGATTTTCTGCTGTATGCATGAACAGTTTGTTTCTTATTGTTAATCAGCCAACATTCAGCAGATTTGTGACCTTGCTTACCACAGTTATAGCATGAAAATTTCACAAATGGTTTTGCAGGGAATTTGACAACACAGGGGTTAACAGAGTTCTTCTGAACATGCCAACAGTTCTTGACTGTATGGCCATTCTTCCCATAGTGAGAGCAAGCAAAAGAATTTCTTCTATGAAAACCATTTTTACTCCAAGTGGATCTAAACCAGCACTCAGCAGCCTTGTGCCCAGGCTTATTGCAGTTAAAGCACACAATATGCTGACTAGACTTGTGTTTAGTTCCATGCGGACCATGAAGATGCATGGAAGACCTGGCATGCAATTTATTATCTTTATTCATGATAAAGCATTCATTCATGAGATGACCATACTTACCACAATAATAACATGAAGCATCAGGCTTCCTAGAAGCATGGTTTCTATCAGAAAAATTTCTAGAATGTAATGTTCCACTAGCATGCTCATCCTTTAACATCAATATGTAATCTTCCATTATGTGACCTACTTTCCCACAATAATAACATGACCCCTTTTTAATATGAGTGTGTGAGAGATCATGTGTCTTGTGTGCAGCTTTCTTTGTACTAACAGAGACATCTTTGTCCTTTTTCAGTGAATTTTCATTCTTTTTAAGTTTTTGAATTTGTTCTGCAGATTTGGAATTGACAGTGGACTTTTGTGCAGTGAATTGAAAAACAGAAGGAGCAGAGGTTGTGTTCTGATTAGAAGCTTTTAAACACAGTTGACATTTTATTTCCATTACTCCTTTTGTTTGTCGGACTGTAACCCAGTCCCTCTCTCTGAAAACTAACATTATTTCCAAGAAGCTTATTCAGATTGTCCTTTCCTTTGACAAATTTTGATAGAGAATTTTTCAAATCTTGAATCTTAGAGTTTAAGACAGTAATATTAGCTTCATATTTGGACAGATCTGTTTCACAGGAAATGACTTGTTGATGCAAGGCATCATTCAGACTTTTGAGTTTTTCAACTTCCTGTTTTAATTTTATTTCATTGCCAGCTTTAGATAGGGACTTGTAAATATCATCAACTTCTTGTTGAAGGGATGTGATAGTAAGCTCATATCCAGCTATCTTCTGTTCACAGCAAGTGACATTTCCACTCAACATTTGATTGATGGTTTTTAGACTCTCAATTTTTTGTTCTGCATCCACCAACTTATCAGAATTATCAATGGTCACACGCTTGCCCTTTTTAATTGTCAATAACCTATCTGACAGTTGGGTGTTTAGATGTTTCAGCGTGTTGATTTCCTCTTTCAATTTACTGTTTTGCTCTAGGATTTCATCATTAACCACCCAATCATCTGAGGAAAATTAACATTCATAAAACATTTCCTGTTGTTTCTCAGATTGAGGTTTGTTGAGATTTTTCTGAAGCTCTAGATTTATTACTTTTTCAGCCTCCAATTTCTCAAAAATCAGTCTATTTTCTTTTTCAAGATTCATTGATTTGTGTTCACATTCTTTGAACTGATTTTTGAGTTTTTCGTTTTCAGATTTCAATTCTAGCAATGATTTATTTTCTTCTTTCAGAGTTTGATTAAATCCTTTTGAAGATTATCATCAGAATCAAGATCATTTATCAAATCTCTTAAAATTGTACATGTATTGCAAGAATCCTTTTCTTTAATGAGTTTATTTCTTAAACTCTCATTTTCGGATTTCAAACAGTTCATTTCATTCCTTTCTCGACTCATGTCTGACTTTAGATTTTCATTTTCAACTTTCAGACTTCTGACCTGATACCGCAATTCTTTTCTTAGTTTCTTCTTCTCAGATTTAAGTTTATCATATTTATTCAATAAATGCTCATTCACCATAATCAATTCTTCAATACTGAAATTACTAGTGTCAGAATTCACCTGAGATGACGTTTCCTCCACATAATCTTCGTCTTCTTCTTCATTTTCTTCTTGCTGAGATGGAGACTCATCGTCAGTCTGATCCCTTCGATCAGCCATCATGCAACTGTCCTCATTTCTTCTGTGTGCTCGCCTCAGCATATCCACAATATCCTTAGCAGAACTGCAGTCATGAAAGCAAGAATGTAAGGCCTTGTCAGTAGCTGCTTTCATTAGATTCATAACTGTCTGATTCTCTTCATGCCCTGATCTGTGACTGTCAGTCCATTTGGACTCTTTCTTTGGTAATCTATGAGGACCTTGTGAAATTAGTTTCCATAGATCGGGATTGATAGTAGTAACAAACATATGCAAGTTTTTAAAACACACATTAAAATCCGTACCTTCGAAAATCGGTGGATGAGCCATGAAGGCAAATCAATCAAGCAATTTCAAAACTGTATGCAGAAGATAGAGATGCACCGAAAGCCAGCAGGATCCTCTACAAATCGTTGGATCTGGAAAGTCAGAGACCCACTCTGATACCAACTGTTAGGTGCGGATAATGAGACAGACGCAGATCCAGAGGGGGGGTGAATGGATCTTCTAATGATTTTTAGCGAATTTAAAAACCGTATGAGATGATGATCACAAATTCGATGGACAAATACTCAAACATCAAAGATGCATGCCCCATCAATCTCTAGAACATGGACAGCCAATAAGATCACGTTCCTAGCATGCATCTAGCGAGATCAATCAACCATACAAAGCAATCAAACCACGATGGACAATGGATTTTTTAGGTGGTTTGGTCCACAGACCTACATCCACCCCTCACTCCAAATCGGAGTGAGGCTTCCACTAGCAAGGCTAGAACAGCAGACTCAGTCTGCAACAATTACTGCCAAACAGCTTGACAAACCGAGGGAAACAAATCTCTCAATTCAAGCTCTGCAACCCACAGAAGCTTGACACCTAGACTTGCAACCCACAAGACCAGAACCGGAGACGAATCTCCCTTCCTCCAAACCGGAGGGGAACTGCTAGTGACAGCCCGTCACTGGCAAACCAGAGATCACAGATCTCTCTTCCTCTGCGAACCCATAGGGAACCCACAAGTGACTCCCAGCCACTTGCAACCCAGAGGTCTCGGACCTCCCTTCCTCCAAACCGGAGGGGAACCACCAGTGACACCCAGTCACAGGCAACCAGAGACGCAAGTCTCTCTTCCTCCAAACCAGAGGGAACCCGACCTCAAACCAGAGGATCGGAAGAACAACTGTGAAAAGTTAAAAAGAGAAACAAAAAATGCATCGACTGAAAGCTGAAAAATGAAAAGCACAAGGTAGGTCTCGTAGGAGAAAACTGGATTGGATCTGATCCAAGGTCCAATGAAGATAATGAAGCTTCTCTTCTTCTTCACGAGCTCTCCATCTCTCTTTCTCTTTTTCTTTTTCTTCTTCTGCTCTCTCACTCTGGCTCTCAGCTTCTCTCTTCTTCCTCTTTTCTTTCTTCTGCTACTTCTGCTCTTTTCCTCTCTGCTTCGATCACTCTTCCTTTATCATTGCTCTATCACTCTCTGCTGCCCTCTCCTTCTTTCTCGAGATCTTCTCCAGATGGAAGAAGCTCCATATTTATACCAGCAGCAGCTAGGGCGTGTGCAGGGCTTGTGCCCTCTTTGTCCTCGGATCACGTGCCAGGTGCCAACCTCGGATCACGTGCCTAGACACCTTTCTTCTTGAAGGATATACATGTCACACAGTCATAAGAAAATATCAGAGAGATGTACAGACTTGCTGGGTAACACAAGACCGCCATGTACAGACTTAGTATGAAAGATAGAATGTATAGACTTAGAAATAAAGAATGTACAGACTTTGTCTTGAAGGAGATGGACATATGCACTGAAGTGTGTACAGTCTTCACTGAAGGATGTTCAGACTTTAAGTGCTGAAGTGTGTACAGACTCTGCTGAAGAACGTTCAGACTTTAAGTGCTGAAGTGTGTACATACTTGTTTGTTCGTGCATGCCACAATGTGTAGACTTAGTGTTTGTGTAGCAGACAATGTATAGACTTATGAACTGATGCAGACACAGGCTGTACAGGCTTGATCGATGCACAAACAAGCGGCGATGTATAGACATGCCAGCAACGAATGTATGGACTTAGTGTGCACGGCAGACAATGTGTAGACTTTAAGTGAGTGCATGAGACGATGCATGAGACGATGGGTAAGACGGACACGTGCATGCGAAGGACGTTGTACAGACTTTGAGGCATGAACACGGCGCTGTACAGACTTTACAGTGAAGAATGTATAGACTTGATAAATGCGTGAGACGCTGAATGAGACGGTCGGATGTACAGACTTGCTGAACGAACGATGCCCAAATGAGACGGTGGTTGTACAGACTTGGGCTGTACAGACTTCAACTCATATATGCATATGAGACGCTGAACGATAACAATGTATAGACTTTGGAAAGCTTGAAGCACAGAGACGCTAAGATGACACACCGATGTACAGACTTTGAGATGAATGCATGAACAAGCCGATGTATAGACTTACACGATGTATGGACTTGCCAAAGGAGTGATGCATGAGCAGGCAATCAATGTATAAACTTGCCGAATGCAATGTTCACACGACTGGACGATGTACAGACTTGAGCTATGCAAGCTACAGGGCAATGTATGGACTTTGAATGTGAGTGATGCAGCGATGTATTAGACTTTGCATATGTGAGACACTATACAGACTTTCAGCAACACACGATGTACATACTTTCTAGGCATGAAGGCAACCGTTGTACAGACTTCGTGTGCAATGGCCAGAGAATGTATAGACTTGATGAACATGCAAGTGAGCGATGTATAGACTTGCTAAACGATGCATGCGCAAGACGCTAAGTGAGACTGACCGATGTACAGACTTTGCCAATGTGCAGAGTTTACCGATGTACAGACTTAGTGTTCTGAACGTAGGTAAAGATGACAATGTATAGACTTTGGAAGATGCAGACTGGGCAATGTACAGACTTTACTTCATGCAAGACTATTGCATGTACAGACTTTGTGTGGCCTTATGCAAAGATAATGTACAGACTTGATGCACGAACTGTGCACATGAATGAAGACCACTGTGTAGACTTGCGTGTGCATGCTGCAATGAAATGTGTAGACTTTCTATGCAGACGATGTTCAGACTAGACTGCAATGTGTAGACTAGGCATAAGCATGAAGATAACAGCAGAGAGTGTATGGACTTGCTGTATGCATGAACTACCCTGTACAGTTCATATGTCCAAAGCAGAACAATCATTCAGACACAGATTCATGATATGCTATCATCAAAATCATGGAGATCAAAATCATGTCACAGATGTTCAGATAACTCATAGTGTTTGCTATCATCAAAATCACAGGGGCACAACAAAGATGAAGCCCGACGAGGAGTTCTCTACCTTTGCTGATCGCGGGCGTCACTTGGCCGCGCAAGTCCCATGGCATATTCCCGAGGGAGAGCAGATCAAAATGATCATTTCTAATGCAATGCCCGAGTATCACTTTATCTTAGCCTTGAATGATATCACCTCCTGGCAACAATTGTATAGCCGAGCCCGCTTTATCCGCCAACAACTCCTAGTTTCCCTTGACCCAGAGTATCCTCCACCTTCTACGCCCACATACGCCTCCTATCCATCACCTTCATGAGTCAGCCCTCCGCTACATATCCTTCTGCGAGTCAGCCTTCCGCTCCCCCACACCCATATACCCCCACATATCCCTCCACATATCAAACCTCCATGAGTCAGCCTTCCACCTCTTTATACCCACATGAACCTCCACATCCGGTCAAGGGAACATCACACCCCGAGCAGGTAGATGTCGTCTGCATACCTCCCACCTCACTTTTCGCTCCACACGTGCCTCCACCAAATCCTTCCCCTAACCACGCACCATTACCTATGCAACACCCACTTCCTTCTCCACTTCCATCTCCATTACCTTCCCATACCCCTCGACAACCACCTTGCCCGAAGCAGGCTCCTCATCGTCCTCCGTTGCCGAAGTATTTTTCAGCAATTTTCAGGGCTTTGATGGCCGCTCACGCGTTGCCGCTCTCTCCAGTTGTGCCTTACCAACCCGCGGTCGGAGATATGCTTCAATTTTGTGATTACCATCACCAGCAGGGGCATTTGGTTAAGGATTTCCCTAAATTTCGAGAGTATGTTTATGGCTTAGAAGATGATAAGAGGATTGATTGGGCCGCCATGCATAAGGTTGTTCTACATCTCCGCAAGCAACAGCAGCAACAAACAGCGACGCCCAGGCAGCCGTCTCTACAAGACCAGGGGCACCCCCATGATTCTTTATCGGTCATTGCACCTGCTCCGTCACCCACTCCACCACCCGATCCCTCACCTATTTCATCACCTACCCCAGCACCATCGCCATCTCCTACTCCGACTCCATCGCCGCCACAAACCCAAGCCTCTGTTCAGGCTAGTGCCTACCCTTCTTCTCCTGCCGCCACCTCTGCTACTTCTATCCCTAACACGGCTCGACGCGTTGTGTCGACACGTCGACGGTGGACACCACAATCTCCCTCTTCACCCCCTCTGCCTTCATCACCATCCTCGCCATCTCCATTGCCATCGCCATCATCTCCATCTCAACTGCCAGTTCTTCTATCACCACTACCATCTCCACCCTCACCTCCATCTCCGCCATCACCTTCGCCCGAGCCTGAGCAAGCCATGCCTTTACCTTTACCCTCAGCCATGCCTTCACCTTCGCCACCACCCGAGCCTATCATCGCCACATCGCTTGCGCTTTCACTTTCCATCACCATCCCCATTGAAGCCCCCATGCCTTCCAAACCATCGCCTAAGCCACCCAAACATATTCCCTCTACTTCTCCATCCACTTCCACCCCACGGAGCGGGTGTGCATTACCTCCGATGCCTCTTGGGTCAGGTCCCCATGATGATGATGAGCCAATCCAGGTTTCAATCGTGCATTTCAAGATCCAGGATGTTATTTCCCGCATGCCGATCCGAGTCCTAGCCCTTGGCTGTTTTGCAGATAATGAGCCTACATATTCAAAGACGGTTGCTAAGAAGAGTTCCCTTGCATTAGTGCCAGTTTCTTCTAGAGTGAGGCCGATGGCAATCTCATTGCTCACCGGAGGATTCACCATTAATGTTGTTATTACTCCTCGCTCGATTGCTGTTCAGTTCACTGGCCAAGAAGGGTTCTCTACTCAGATTGTGTTAACCCATGCGGCTGCCAAGAGCCTGATGGATTCCCTATTCAAGGGGCAATTGACCATATCTTCTACATTTTCCAAGAACATTCTACACATCTTATGCAATCTTCCTCGGTTTATTGGTGAATCGGCCACGTCAACGCCGCGCATTACTCTTCCTCAGTTTTGTCCTGCTCTTCTGGTAAGGGAGTTATGCTTCATGCCCCATTGCCGAGTGAAGATGCTGAATCTTATGCTGCTAATACCGAGCGATGAAACTCCACAGTTTTCTGATGTTCATCCGAAGAAGTCATCTATCCGAGAATGTCCGCCTATGGTTAGCACTGGGTATCTAGGGGCAACAGCCCCGACGAAGCTACATATCCATGACCGGGCTAGGTTGTCTGCCATATGGGCCCGTTATTTGAGGAGACATTACATATCAAGAAGGTCGAAAGTCCGGGTCAGCACCAGGCATACCCATGTTCAAGAGATTGCTGCTAAGAAGAAGTGGTGGCGTAAGTTTAAGGTCGTCGATTGTACACTAAGGGGTCCACTTCTTCCTCTTCCTTTCGTTCATCCTTTATATTGCTCAGCTCCCACCCTTGGGTGGTGTACCTCCCTTCTTCCAATCTCACATCCATGATCTTCTCCTCTCTTTTCAGGTCTGTAAACCCCCATTCTTTTTTCCCCACTCATCCAGAGTCTCCGGATCCTCCGTTCACTCATGATTTTAGGCCTCAGCCTATGTCATCCTTTCATCCAATTTTCGGGACTTCTTCTGATCCTTCCCTTCCGGTATCCCCGGGCTCCGCTTCTGATCTTTCCCCGACCCTTTCGGGTGACCATCAGTCTTTTTCCCCGACCCTGTCGGGTGTCAATCATTTTCTTTCCCTGACCCTATCGGGTGATTCTAATTCCTTTTCTCCGATCACATCGGATGATTACTCATCTTCTCCCTTATCTTTGCCACAATCTTCTCATGGTCTCTCTATTCTTTCCTCCTCACCCTTTCGGGGTCATTACCCTTTTTCTTACTGTTTTCGAGGCTTTAGCCCGCCTTGATCTCAGTTAATCCCTGGTTATTCTGTACTTGGTTCCTTGTTATCAGGGCCTCAGTTACTTAACAAGGGAGTTCTAGCCCTCGTCTCTCTTCCTTTTTTATCCCTCCTTCGTCCAGTATAATGTCTGCCACTCCTCTATGTCGAAGAACCCAATCCCTTGCTCTCCTTTCATCCTTTATCCTGACAAGCAAGGAAAACAAAGTTCGCACTCCTCAAAGCTCGATGATCGAAATCGCTTCAGGATGTCGGTTTCCACGCCATGGATTTACAAAGGTATCTTTTATTTTGTGCAAGAACATGTTATCATTGCTATTACTATGTTATTTCTGCACGCGCTTATAATGTTGGTTCTTTAAAACATGGTTGAGTGGCCTTAGGCTTTAGTTAGTTTACTTAGTCAAAGAAGTCGCTTCTGCAGCATCTTTAGGCTAGTGATAGCTCCGCACCGGGAGTCTAGTTTCCTTTCCTAATCGTTGAGGGTGACCTTTGAGTATGGGTTTTTCACACACAACACGGCGAGCCATAGCCGACCCCTCTAGTGCAACAACGTTGATGCTTTGGCCATACTTTGGGTATGCACAAAGGTCTTTTCTTTTCTCTGCTCGGCCAAGTGCAGGGGCAAGAGATGGATGGATGAGATGACTAACCTAGGCGCTCCCTAATACGAGAGAGGTCTCAAATAGGGGCAATCTTGACCCTCAAAAGTAAGCTTTCATGCTATATCTAGCCAATAAGGGCTACCAAAATGAGAAAATGAATCAATGCAAAATTATGAATCAAAGGCATGGCAAGAGTGACAGTACAGTTCCCCATGGGACGTCATGAGCCCGGTCGCATGCGTGTCTGATAAATATGGGTCTAAAAATTAAAGACACAAAGTCCCAGCGCAACAGGCTATCTCTTTGAGGGGTAGTGCCCTGGAAGGAATTCGAGCCTTGATATCTCCCATCCTGCACGAAGCTTGTCTCCAATTTTTCTTCTGCTTCTCCCTCTTAGGCTGGGTTGTATCCCGGGTATGACCTTAGTAGGGGCACCGTTCTTTAGAAGCGGTTGGTTGTGATAAGCCACCCTCACATGCATGCCCTGCTTAAGGGAAGTCTTTAATGAGAGGGGAGGGACAGCGATCCCTGGCCAGTAGTTCGAGCCTGTCTTTGGGTGCTGCGGATTGCTATGTCGAAAAAAAAATAAAAAAAATGAGATATTGTCAAAAATCCAAAAAAATGAAGATATGTCCAAAAAATCTAAAAAAATAAGATATTGTCAAAATCTAAAAAAATGAGATATTCTCAAAAATCCAAAATAAAATAAAATACTTCAAAAAAATCCAAAAAAATCAAATACTTCAAAATCCCAAAAAAAATCAAATAATTCAAAAAAAAACTAAAAAAATCAAATATTTCAAAAATCTAAAAAGTGTGTCTTTTGTTTTCTTTTTCATGCATTTTGCATTTGTTCTAAGAACAGGTACGTAATCCGTTTATTAAGTGTGCAGGCTGCAGGTGCTTCAAATCTCCTTGCTATATCTCTCGTTTTACATCATGTCCACATCTTTGATCTGTTCTCTTCTTCAATCCACTCTCTCGATCTGTTCTAAAGTTCATGTCCTTCTCAGCTTTATCTCATCATATCTTTATTAGAGGGCTCTACCTCACGATTATGAACCAGGCAGTTCTGCTTCATTCTGATCCTGGGTTTTGATTGAAGAACGTATTTATCATGTTCGTGTCCCAACCGTGTGTTATCTCACATGTTCTTGTCCCAACCGTGTGTTGTCTCACATGTTCTTGTCCCAACCGTGTGTTATCTCGCGTGTTCTTGTCCCAGCCGTGTGTTGTCCCCCCTACATGTTCTTGTCCCAACCGTGTGTTGTCCCACTACATTGTTGTCTTATCTCACTATGTTCGTCTTACATGCATATTGTTGGTTCGTATCTTGCATATGTTGTTTGTTCCTTCATTCTTCGTTGTGTTATGCTCATTTGTTTGTCTCGTTATGTTCATGCTTGTTTATTTATGTTGCTGGTTGTCTTATATTGAAAACCCATAAAAATCTGAAAAATCAGAAGAAAAAAAAAGCCGCTTCGCTTGGCAGGTAAGTCAGGTATGGCTCTCTATCCCTTCTCATTGTTGCATTACTATATGGTATCTACATTATTATAGCCTCTCAAGGACCGGCTGGTTGCCTGTGTGTTCTGAGATCTGATGTTCCCCTTTAACAAAAATGATGATGATCTAGTAGCATACGGTTAATCGTTGGATAGGCCGCTCAGTTGAGTCGGGTGGGGAACGATGGACTCTGTCTCGCACGCCGTGGTTGCAGACGACTCTTGACCCCATCTTGGCTCAGTCTAGCAATATTATCCTTGAGTATCTTCTATTTTATGATTTCTTTGCATTCGTTTTGATGATTTCTTTATTTTAGCCCAGCATGCATCATGTCATTTTGAGCATTAACGTCTCATGATCCATTCAAGGTTTCTCCTCAATAATTGTTAGTTGCACTTCATGTCTCTTGGATAAGAGATCTTCATTCCACTCTGAAATTGAACGATTTCTCTGATCTTTTCGCTCGGTCTGGTTGGCCAGTGTGATTCCTGTCTGGATTTTATCTCAGTTATATTTCTCTTGCTTTTTACGTTGTGCTCCTTTCCGACCCCCTCATTGTCTGTGGATTGTGTCCCCGATGAGCCTGGTCGTGCTTCCTTTTTTTCCCTATTAGTTTAGTTCTCCGGACATGTCTCATCCTTGTCAACCATTCCGGGTGGTTAGTTTGGCATTTTCGGGAGAATTCCTATCGCTTGTTGGTTAAAACAGGTGTCTTTTGCCTTGATGCCCGCTAATCAGTTCTCTCCGCTTCATCTCCGCTTCATCTCCATTTCACGTTGCTATCGCTTTCGCTCCATCTCCTTTCCATTTCACCTCCGCGTCGCTTTCGCTCACTCCCTTGCAAAGTGGACATCAAGGAGGGGCATCTGTTGACACCCGTTTTTAGCCTGCAAGTTGAGTCATTTCTCTTATTCATCATTTTGATGCCCCGAATTATCCATTATTTTTGAGCCTTTCTTAGATGGATTTCAAGCCCATTTCATTATTCCATTCCCTTTGAACCTTGGAGATCATTATTTCATAGAGACCTGGAGCCTATCTTGTCACCTTCCGGCCTTCAAAGTCACCATACGGCCGATTTAGGCCGGCTTCCCGCAAGCATTCAGCCCCCTTTCGTTGCGTAGTCTTGAAAACGGTCCTTTTTCACCCCCTTCCTTTCCTCTATTCAAAATGTGTCCTTCACCAAAGTTTTTCATCTTTCAAATCCCTACAATTTTTTCTTCTACATCATTGGCCAGGTCTGCACCGATTTCAAGTTATTTACACTTTTTTGGCAGACTGCACTGTTCACGTATGTCCCGATATTCTTTCTCTCTCTTATAGCCCTATTTTCTCTCTCTTCTGATCATTTTCTCATCTTACTTTCTTCATAAATGTTGTTCATTTTTGAGTTATTTATAATTTTGTCTTCTACCACTTTTGCTAATTCTGCACCGTTTGGGAGATATGATCCAATTTCTAAAGTCGCGCAAGGTCTACCTTAAACGGTCGTGCTAATGGCCGTTCATTATTGCAAACGGTCGGTTGACGACCGTTTAACCCTTAACGGTTGGTCGTCCGACCGTTTATCTAATAAGAGTCCAGCCTGCTCTGGACTCTATCTCCACGAACCTACGCGATGTGCCTATCTTGCGGCGGCAATAACTTCTAGAATACTTATCCAAATTGATCCCCATTTTTTCCTACTTCTATCCCTTTGTATTATCTTTAATTTGGTTCATAGAATCAAATTTTGATGGGCTATATCTCCTGGAATCGTGGCCGCAATATCAGGTTTTTCTACTTTTCGTGCAACTAAAAAACCCTGCAGATTAGGTTCCAGAGGCTTCTTCTAAGAGCCATAACTTCCACAATCTTCAACCAAAAAGAGTCCCGTTTGTTCCTACGCCTTATCTTGACTATTATCTCGAGAATGATCTAGAGATCTTGAGATTTGGCAGACTCTATCTTCTGGATTCGTGGAGAAAGTTAGGGGTTTCACCACTTTTTCTATATAAACCTGCCCAGATTTCCTGTGCAACAGGGGCACGTTTCCAAGGCGACGGCGAAGCCATGCCATATTGTTGACTCAACCCTTTGACCCTAGCCTGAAGAGGGACGTATAAGCTGTATTTTGGTTCCTTGTTTGCTCAATTTCATCAACGTTTGCCCTCTCAACTTCGCCCCTACTTTTGGCAAATCATCACAGTTTGCTGATTTCTGCTGCAAAGTCCACGACGGGGGCTTGTTCATCACGTCGGTGCGGAGTCATGCTTCATCCTTTTCATCCTCCTTCAACTCCATCTTGAAGAGGGGAGTATTAGCTTCACGTTGATTATATGTTTACCTTATTTCTCATATCTTTTCCCCCTCTTCCAAGCCCCTACTTTTGAGGTTTCACCACACTGTTCTGCACTTTGCTGAAACTCAGATTTCTTGCGACGGGGGCATGTTTGCGTCGCCGGTGCGAGGCCGTGGGGCACTCTTAATCCATCATTTCAACTCCAGGCTCTAGAGGGAAGTATAATCTTTGTGTTCCTTAGTTTTGGGGTCATTATCTCATCATCTTCATGCATATTTTATCCATGAGTTTTGCACGTTCATTCTATTTTTATACTTAGTCATTTTTCTCCCATGTTCTGCACCCCTATATTTTCTTGTGTTTTCACCCCATTTTTCACTGGTCTCTTCCCCATTTTAAACCCTACATTTTGCCCTAGTTTCACCACAACACTCCCACATTTCCATAGCATCCACTCTTTCATCTTTTGGTGTTCTATCTTGCGAGATATTCATCATTCTTTGAGTCCATTTTGTGCACTGTTATGCATTTTTTGCACAATCCATGTTTTTCCCCAAATCTCCGCCATCATAACTTTCTATCCCGACATCCTTTTGGAGTGATTCTTGTTCCTACTTCTTCACAACACTCAAGTCTTCTGCCATCTCAATTTTCTCTACATTTAGACATCGTTTGCCCTACTGTGTGAATCAGTCTTTGCACCCACTTCACACTGTTTGCACAGTTTTTCTTGTGGCATGCACTTTTGCACCTTATTTATCTATGTTCATCATGGCATATTAAATCAATTTCTTCATGCTAATCTCATCACAATATACACACCTATTACTAGCACCCTTCCATAGGGGTTAAAAACCCTCCCCCGGTAAGTTTGCCATCAATCTTTCATGTTACTTTATACACTTGGGCAGATTTCTACACTTAGCATTTTCTAATGGGTTTTGCCTCTTGTCTTGTGTTTGTTTCGCAGAAAAGCATGGAAAGTGAGACCCTTACCTTCTAGCCGGCTGGAAGGCGAGGAGAGATAGTCCACAAATCCCCGCATCTTGATATTGAGCGCGATCATCCTCTTTTTCCAAGGTACACAACGTGCATAGTATTTCATATCCTTTGGCGTTGTCATTCCTTGGTGGCGATCACGGTATTCTTATACATCTTTTATCGCCTTTGTCTTGATTGTATGATCATGCTACCATGTTTACATAGACACATATTCATGTTATTCACTTGATTGGTGCACATATGCCTTCATGCTTATTCATGTGATTTGTGGGGTCGGTACGCATATACACATTCACATTTTCCACATCTACAACGGCTGCTTCTACTCTTTGGTTTATCATTTCTAAGTGCACCCTTCCATTCTATCTTTGAGTTGCATTGAAGAATCTAAAGGGGGATCTCTTGCTCCTTCATTTCCATACTCTGTCTTAGCATATATATATATATATATATATATATATATATATATATATATATATATATATATATATATATATATATGGGGTACGATTTCCATCGAATGAAATAACCATTGAGGTTATGTTCTTCATTCGTGCTTCCAGGAAAAGAGGAAAAAGGAAGAGGAGGACGCCGCCCCACCTGGAGGAGGAAGAAGAAGAAGTGGAGGACGCCAAGACCAAGCCTCATCTACCGACTTGATGCACCTTCGACCAAAGCAGTTGAAGACAGGTTCTCCTTGGGCATCTCCTGCGAACGTAGAAGCTTCTACTCCCCAGATAGATTGTTCGGTGCATCCCATTGTTCCTTTGGACGTGATTTCACTGCAGATTTGAGGAGGAATCATTCTTCTGTCATTTCTATACTTCTATTCGAGCATACATTGTCATTTGGGCGTTTATTGTATATCTTCTTATTTCATAGAACTCGAAACATCTGTGTGTGTGAGCCGAGCGGTGTCTCCGCGTGTGTGGGTTATTTGTGGGGAAAGTTTCCCCGTGTTTGATTGTGTGAAGACGGAGCTGCGACTCCGTGTGGTTGTCGTGTCTGGGGTACGTTCCCCGAACGTGTGTATGTGTGCTGTAGTGGCAGCGTGTTGGTGCTTGTCCCCGTGTGGTTATTGCTGAGGAAGTAGCGTGTGTGTGGTTGGGGTTCGTCCCCGTGTTGCTACGAAAGTACCGTGTCTGGTTGGGTGAGGGGTGGACGTAGGGAGCCCGTCGTGGTCCCGAACCACCCAAAAATCCTTGTGCCTTGTCTGATTGCCTGTGTGATTGTCATTTCTTCTATCTCCATTCCCAGGTACTTTATTTAGATTTTTACTCACTGCACCACTGCACGTTGCTACCTCCGTTATCCGTGTTAGACATAAATTCATCTGTCTGTTGCACTGTTATTACGAGTGAGATCGGAAAGATCGAGAGACCTTTTTAGATCTCATGTTTGTTTAGGCTAATCAATGTAGTTTATTTTAATTCCATTATGTTTAGTTAAGAAAGTTTTTAAAATCTGCCATCTCGACAAAGGGGACAATTCAACCCCCCTTCTTGTCCGCCATCTCTCTAGGCCAACAAGTCCAACCCCTCTGCTAGGGTGTAATGATTGTACTAGTAGGTCGCCATCCTAAGCTACATCAGTGCGACGTGCGGGTGCATACCCACGCCTCCCCGCTCGCCATCATCTCCGGCCGGGATCGGCATCTTCACGCTGATCAGGTGAGCTTCTGGCCCCCCCCTCTTTGCTGACTTATCTTGCTTAATTAGTATTGCTTCTTAGCTCCGTCAGACGGTGAGAGAGTGCCCAATCCGAATGTCATCTAATTGAGTGCCACCGCGGAGCGAGTTGTGAGAGAGACCCTACAACCCACGCCCTCGGCGTGCTGGCCGCCCGTTGGTTTGGGCATCCCAAACCCTTAGGGGTTCAATCTCAAGCGAGCCAAACCTCAAACCAGCGAGGTCCCACTTCGGACCCTCTCCACTATCGCCGGTTGGCCTACGGGGAATTGTGTGCGCTACGTGAGTGAGCTCACCCGAGTGAGTCCGCCGTCAAAGTTGCAAGCTTGCGGGTCATAAGTCCAAGGAGCATTGGCCTAGTGGTTGCCATCCCTAGGTCGTGTCACATTAAGTGGTATCCGAGCAAGTTCTCAGCTTGTCTCTACAAGTTGGTCCTAGGGCACGATTACATTAGAATCATCATTGGTCCACCCGTTGCATCATCATGTATACTCCTCTTTGGGCAATGCGGTACAATTCAGACCTTCTCAAGGGTGATACCGACCCCCTACTCTGGGACATCATCCTAGATGATGACCTTCGCTTTGACGGATCTAGCCCTAGTGCCTACCTAAAGTGGGTGGCTACCTTGGAAAAACACTTTGGACGGATTCGGGTGTATGGACCCGACAGAATCACCGTTGCCAAGGGCCGACTTTCACCTCGAGCCAAGGAAGAGTGGGAACATATATTGGGCTTAAGGAGGGTTAGAAGGTAAGAGCCCATTTCCTCATGGGATGAGATGAAGGAAGAACTTAGAAAGATCTACGCTCCCCGACATTCCCCTTCCTACCCGAGGAGCACTACCACTCCTCCATCCCTACCCGGCCAGCCAAAGACCATCCTTAGGGCCCCATTCCCACCGTTCCCAACCAATGCCCTCTCAACCATCGCCTCTACACTTCGCCACCAAAACCTCACCACTAAAACCCAAGTATCCAAAGCCTCCACCTCCCCACCTAACCCCATGAGGGCCCCTACACCCTAACCAAAATCGCCTTCCACAACCCACACTACTCATGCCCCTTTGACCCCCACTTCTACCCCTCCACAACCAGCCGATCCCAAGGGCAAGAGACCCCTAGCCGACCCGGTTCCCCCCATTAGGAGCACCACTCACCCAACCCTCACCATTCAAACCCAAGTTCACCCCATGTCCACCCCTCCACCTAGGCCCATGATGGCCACCACCCCCCAACCCAAAATCCCCCACCAAACCTGCACCCCACAAGCCCCCATGGTCCCCACCACTACTTCTCCATCGTCCCCTCAAAAGAACACACCTCCCAAAATCAATCAACCTAAACCCCCTCTGATGTGGCACAGCCCAAGGATGAATAAATATGTAATGAACAACCTAGGACCTAGATCCACAAGCATACAAGCACTCAATGATTCTCACAATAGCGTCTTACTTACACGGCACACGCGATCACCCGGCGGGGCCGGGGGATGATGGCAAGGGTCCGAGGTGAGACCCAATGAGTCTAATGGACTTAGTTGGCTTAGGCTGACCCCAAAGAGTCTAGGATTCCAACTTAGTGGGCGGCTGGCCCGCAAGGCGGGGTTTGGGTGGCACTCTCTCACGGCCCGCGGTGGGCACCAACAAATGAACATACAAGAACGGACCCTCTTCTCACCGTCCGATGAGCAATCAAAGCAATACTAAACTTGCAGAAGTAAGGCTATCAAGGTTAGTATCAGTGGCTCACCTGATTGGTGTGAAGACACCGATCCCGCTCGGAGACGAGGGCGTGCCGGGAGGCAAGGGTATACACCCGATCGCCGCGGCGATGTAGCTTGACCTGAAAATGCAAAGGTGTACAACACTACGTCTCGCGCAGGAGGGGTGATCTTGGGGTGGGGATTAGGTTTATTACATTCAAAACTACCTCCACGCAGGGAGGGGCCTTCAGCCGGCCAAGCGGGGTGGGGAATTAAGCTAAGGAACCCGACTTGTCGAATCCCGCCGGTTCTGCCAATCTGCAAATTCGCCGGACAGTGGGGCGGTGTTGATGTTGCTAAAAATTCCACAGAGCGTGGATCTTGATGAAACCTGCGCCAAAAATTCCCCAACAGGACGGGGATGGTGTCTGAATTTTTGCAGGAGCTCTGGAACTTAGGGCTGGTCGGGCCAGCGACTGGAACAGGTCAGCAACTTCTTCCTCTGGCTGGTGCAGAATAGGTACAGCGAGTTGCAGATGGCACCACGGACGCTTCTGAACTCCAAATGAGGCGAGCCTGGCGGTGACGTGATCGTAGTCGGAGTAGCTTCGAGCAGGAATCGACGGGGCCCCAATCGGAGGTCAGGGAAGAGCAAGGTATCCGGATAAGCAGGGACAGGTCAAACCTGGACCCACAGGGGGCAGACGACACACCCCGACGAAGAAAATGGTAACTGGAAGCTCCAGAGGCCGAATGAAGTCCTTCTTCTTGGAGATGACAGCTAACTGGTAGTAGTTTCAGCCCTTCGAAAATGGCGCACAGATATTCAGGGAGGAAGCCGTGGTCGGACTGTGACTGCAGCTCTGGTTCCCTGCCTGAGAGCTTCTGCGAGGTCGCGGGAGAATGGCTGCTGTGGACTGCTCGGAGCTCGGATGCTGACAAAACCACCTCGCCTTGGAAGCTCTCTGGACGACCTTTCCAGATATGTAGACCTTGCCACCAGGAGTCTCAGGGAGCATCCGGAGACGATGCAACTTCAAGACCCCACTCTGCTGCCTGCGCCCTGCAACCTGAAACTCCAATCTTGCAAGACCAAAGGGAGTGGGAGGGAGAGTAGCACAGCTTGGGGTGATGGCTGATGGTTTGTGGATATGGGAAGGACGTGGCTAGGGCTTCTGGAGGGTCTTGAGTGGCAGGGATAGATGGAGAGGGGGGGCTGGAGCAGCTAGAGGTGGAGATGGGGGGTGGATGTGCACTAGAGAGAGGATGAGTGAGAGAGGAGGTGGGGGGCGAATTTGGCTGTAGGGAGGAAGGGAATTTTGACCTAGGGTGATTAAGGAGGTGGGGAGATGGAAGGGCACAGCCCTAGGGAGAGGGAAATTCGAATTTGGGCTTTGGGAGGGGTTAATTCAGCCTTGGGAAGGTGGTGGGGTGCTTTGGAAAGTGGAAAGGTGCCTAGGAGAAGGGGTTTCCACCTAGGGGTTGGAGGGGGAATTGAATGAGTGCATGGGGAAGGGGAAGGGGCCTTAATGAGGGGTGAATGGGGAGGAGAGAGAATGAATTTCGAAATTGGGGTGGGGAGGAGAGAGAGGGGGTACAACCCACTTAGAGAGAGTGATAGTAAGAGAGAGAGAGAGAGGGAGATATTGAGAGGGAGATGGCAAATGCTTTTCAATATTCATCAAAAGTTGAGTACATGAGGAGAGATGGGCCTATATATAGGCAACCATTCTCTACATGACCAAAATGCCCCTGACAATAAGGAAAAAGACCGAGCATATCCTAGACTCAATCCAATGGGCCAAGACTACGGTAATAAGGCCCAATTAAGCATACCAAGGGAAATGGACTAGAACCACGTGACTCAATAAAGGGAAATACAATGATAGGACTCAATAAAAGGAAAATACATAAAATGAAACTAAGGAAATGAAGATAACAAGTGTGGATCACAGTCAGTCCACATCAAGAGTGTGTAGTCAACCCGAGCTAGAGGGAGTGTCGTGAGATGCCCTCATCAAATCCCCCGGGGTGGGGAGAACTCGACCCTGTCGAGTATGGGTCCGCCTGGCTATCGTAACGCTCCAGCATGTCAGGGTCCAAGCGCAGCAGATCCTCCCGACTCACCCACGTATCCTCTATCGGGGGACGGTTCCTCCACCTAACCAGGTAGCGCTGATACACCTTGTGCCTAGTAATGATACTCTGCTCATCCAGTATTGCCTCTACCTGCTCTCGTCAGTCTCTCAAGCTAGAAAGTGGAGTCCCTCCGGGAGTGTCTCTCTCAAGGTGGGGTAAAGGCTCAAGATCCTCGCTGGGTTCCACCGCGGGGCCCTTGTAGGGTACCAGATCCGCCACATTGAAAGTAGGGTGAACCCCAAAGCCCTCGGGTAGGTCTAGCTCATAAGCATTACTGCCAAGTCGTTTCAGAACTCGAAAGGGTCCTGAACCCCGTGCCCTCAATTTGGAGGCAGGCCCCGGAAGGAGCCGCTCCGTCCTCACCATCACCGAATCTCCCACTTGGAACTCGCAGTGGCGCCGGTGAGCATCTGCCCGCCTCTTGTAAGCCTCATTGCTTTTTCCTATATGCTTGCGGATGTCATCATGCAACTCTTTGATATGCTGTGCAAAGGACTCAGCTGAGACCGACACTCTAGCATGTGGGGGAAGGGGAAAAAGATCGGACGGTTTTGTAGGCCTATAACCATGCACAACTTCAAATGGACTCTTGCCTATGGACCTATTAACAGAATCATTGTAGGCAAACTCGGCTTGAGATAAGAGGAGATCCCAATTCCCAGGGTGGTCCCCTACAAGGCAACGGAGCAAGTTCCCAAGGCTTCGGTTGACGACCTCAGTCTGGCCATCGGTTTGAGGATGGTAAGCAGTGGAGAATTTGAGGAGGGTTCCCATTAGGTGCCAAAGAGTCTTCCAAAAATAACTGGTAAACTTCACATCCCGATCATACACTTAGGTAATCCATGGAGTCGGACTACCTCATCAAAGAATAATCGGGCAACCCTAGAAGCATCGGAGGTCTTGGAACATGGGATAAAGTGGGCCATTTTAGAGAACCTATCAACCACTACAAAGATGGAATCATGTTTGCGCAAGGTCTTAGGTTGGCCAAGGATGAAGTCCATGCTCAAATCCTCCCATGGTCGGTCTGGTATGGGTAGGGGTGTGTAAAGCCCAGTATTCTGTTTCACTTGTTTGGCTGAGGCACAAATGCGACATTGTCCCACAATGTGGGCCACATCTTTCTTGAGACTAGGCCAATGGAATTTTCTTTCAACTAACTCTATGGTCTTTTGGACCCCAAAGTGTCCAGCTAGGCCCCCACTGTGTAACTCCCAAACTAAGGAGTCCCGAAGTGAAGTCCGGGGTATGCAAAGCCTAGCTCCCTTGAATAGATACCCTTCTTGAAGTATGAACCCCTCATGTTCCTTGTGGGGCTGAGTGGAAAGGGTGTTGTAGTGAGTCCCAAAGTCGGGGCAATTTGGATATTCTTCTTTGATTCTCTCAAACTCGTTTACTTCCACTTGGATGGTGGAGAGTAAGGCTACTCGCCTACTTAGCGCATCGGCTGCGCGGTTCTCACTACCCATCTTGTACTTGAGGACAAAGGTGTAGGCTTGAATGTATTCTACCCATCGGGCATGTCGGGCATTGAGTTTTTGTTGGGTGTTGAGATATTTCAAGGCCTCATGGTCCGAGAAGATCACAAACTCCTTGGGTAGGAGATAGTGCCTCCAATGCCGAAGGGATTGAACCACAGCATAAAGCTCTTTGTCATATGTGGAGTACCGAGTCCTAGCCTCACAAAGTTTCTCACTAAAATAGGCTACCGGGTGACCCTCTTGACTAAGAATGCCCCCAATCGCTACCCCGGATGCATCACAAGTGACTTCGAAGACTTTTGAGAAGTCGGGTAGGCAAAGGACCGGGGCTTGGGTCATCTTTTCCTTAAGCTCTAGGAAGGCTTTTGAGGCTGCCCTAGTCCACACAAAGGTGCCTTTCTTGAGGCAATCCATGATAGGAGTGGTGATTGTGCTAAACCCACGGATGAATCTCCTATAGAAGGTAGCTAGCCCGTGAAAGCTTCGGGCCTCATGAAGGGTCTTGGGTTCGGGCCACTCAAGAATAGCTTGGACCTTTTCGGGGTCCATGGATACCCCTTGGGATGAGACAATAAATCCTAGGAAGGCTAGTTGATTGGTCAAGAAATGACATTTCCCGGGGTTAGCAAAGAGACTCTCCTTCCTAAGAATGGTGCACACTTGTTTGAGGTGATCGAGGTGGGCTTCCTTGGATTGGCTATATATGAGGATGTCGTCAAAATAGACAACTAAAAAGATGCCAATGAAGGGCCGGAGGACCTCGGTCATGAGGCGCATGAAGGTGCTTGGCGCATTAGAAAGGCCAAAAGGCATAACAAGCCATTCATAGAGACCGTCCTTAGTCTTAAAGGCGGTTTTCCACTCGTCCCCGGGCCTAATGCGGACTTGATGGTAGCCACTCTTGAGGTCAATTTTAGAGAAGATGGTGGCTCCCACTAGCATGTCTAACATATCATCAAGCCGAGGGATGGGGAACCTATATTTGACCGTTATCTTGTTGATGGCTCGGCTATCCACACACATGCGCCAAGTTCCGTCCTTTTTGGGTGTAAGAAGAGCCGGGACGGCACAAGGGCTTTTGCTAATTCGGAGGAAGCCCTTCTTGATGAGTTCCTCAATTTGCCTCCTGAGCTCGGCATGCTCGGTGGGGTTGAGGCGGTAGTGTGGGAGGTTGGGTAAGGTAGCTCCGGGCACAAGGTCGATGGCATGTTGCACATCGCGCATGGGTGGTAGCTTATCCGGAAGCTCCTCGGGAAACACATCATGGAAGTCCTCCAAGAGTTGTTGAATTTCTATTGGGTGTGGGTCGGTTGGGGTGGATTCCCCAAGGCAAATAACAATGGCACACACATGTTCCCCTTGGTTGACTTCTTCCTCAAGCTCTTTCCTAGTGATGAGGTGTAGGCTCCTAGGAGGCTTGTTGACCATACTAGGGTTAGGGCTTGGTGGGGTGGGGTTTGGTGGGTTTGGAATAGTGGGAGGGGTAGGGGATCCCTCAAGGGAGGGAGATGCCTTCTTGGGAAGGGGGCGAGGTGGAGAAGGGTTGAGTTGGATTTTCTTCCCTTCATGAATGAAGATGCAAGTGTTTATCTTTCCTAGAAAGGTGGCATCTACATCGTAGATCCAAGGTCGTCCTAGGAGTATACTCCCAACTTCCATAGGTAGGATGTCACACCACACTTGGCTTTGATAAGATTGGAATGTAATGGGGACAAGGCAACGAGCACTAACGGGTATGGAGGTGGTATCAATCCATGCTACCCGATATGGGTGGGGATATGGGGAGGTGGTAAGGCCCAAAAGTTTGACGGTGTCGGGTGACACCACATTCACACTACTTTCATTGTCCAAGATGACCTTCCTAACATGGCTCCCTATCCGCATGTAGGTATGGAATATGGTGTTTCTCCTCCAATCATGCTCTTGGGTTTGAGTGAGGGTGCATCTAACCACTCCGAGGTGGGAGTCGGGGGGTGGAGGGGTTTGTTCTTGGTTGGTCTCTATGTAGTGATTCTCATACTCCTCCTCCCATTCAAGAGAGGGTTCATATATCTCAACTTCCCCTTCAAATTCGGCTTGGGGTTGGGGGTTGGTCTCTTCTATGAGCAAGTTAGAGGCTCCTTTGGAGGGGCATTGATTAGCAAAGTGCCCATACCCATAGCACCTAAAGCATTGCTGCCCACTTTGATGGTTTGGGGTCAACTTAGTGTGAGGGGGAGTGGGTGTTGGATTGGGCCTATTGGGAGTTGTGTTTAGGGGCCCACTTGTGGGACGGGGTGGTGGAGTGCCACTAGGAGGGGTGGCCCGGGTGGGAAGAGCTCCCATGGGTGTGGGAAGGAGACCTCTTTGGGGAGGTGGAGGGTTGGCCCGAGGTGCCATGGTCTTGGGGTCCATCCCCCGAGGGGGAACCATTCGCGTATACCGAGAGAATTTCTTGGCATCCCGAGCTACTTGGTAGGCTTGCTCTAAAGTGGCTACTTGACGCATGAATAACTCCTTCTTTATATGGAATTGAAGTCCATTCCTAAAGCGGGAGAGGGTGACGGCGGGGTCCTCTTGGACTCCACACTTGAGGAGGTAGTAGTCAAACTTCTCAATGTATTCCATAACGGTCTTTCCCTCTTGGGTCAAGGCTTGCCACTCATCTAGGAGGTTTTGATGGTAGGAGGGTGGGACATATTTGAGTTTGAGTTGGTCTTTCATGGCCCCCCATGTGGTGATGGGAGCTTCCCTCCTAACTATCCTTAATGCCTCAACATTCATCCAATGAGTCTTGGCTAATTTGGTAAGTTGCATCTTTGCAAGCCGGACTCTCCTATCCTCGGTCATTGGGTACCAATCAAAATATTGGTCCATGGCTGCCTCCCAATCTAAGTAGATGCTAGGATGATGAGATCCATCAAAGGTGGGTGCATCGACTTTCACAAGTCTCATTAGTTGGTCATCCGGGTTGTCCCGGGGGAGTCTCTCATTCCTTCTAGGAGGTGGGTCCCTTTCCGGTTCGGGAGGGTGGTCAAGATTGAGCTCTCCTATGGCTGGCTCCACATGTGGAGGTGGTTCTCTCCTATCTCCTGCCCTTGGGATAGGCCTATTTTTCTCAATTTGTTCAAGTCGGGCCGTTATATCATCAAGTCGTACCATAATATTGGTCATGCCTTCCACAAGAAATCTCATGTGGTCGGGAAGCTCATGCTCATTGTGACCGGGATTTCCTTGGGGATTGGGATTCATAGTGTTATTGGAATATGATGAATTGACTTGATAATGAGTTCCACTACGAGTGGTCATGCAAAGTTGGGTGGGCTATGCATGGTGTGCGGATGCACCTATGAAAGACTTAGTGTGACCCAAGACTAGACTTGTAAGGACAAGCCTATGACCGCTCTGATACCACTTGATGTGGCACAGCCCAAGGATGAATAAATATGTAATGAACAACCTAGGACCTAGATCCACAAGCATACAAGCACTCAATGATTCTCACAATAGCGTCTTACTTACACGGCACACGCGATCACCCGGCGGGGCCGGGGGATGATGGCAAGGGTCCGAGGCGAGACCCAATGAGTCTAATGGACTTAGTTGGCTTAGGATGACCCCAAAGAGTCTAGGATTCCCAACTTAGTGGGCGGCTGGCCCGCAAGGCGGGGTTTGGGTGGCACTCTCTCACGGCCCGCGGTGGGCACCAACAAATGAATATACAAGAACGGACCCTCTTCTCACCGTCCGATGAGCAATCAAAGCAATACTAAACTTGCAGAAGTAAGGCTATCAAGGTTAGTAACAGTGGCTCACCTTATCGGTGTGAAGACACCGATCCCGCTCGAAGACGAGGGCGCGCCGGGAGGCGAGGGTATACACCCGATCGCCGCGGCGATGTAGCTTGACCTGAAAATGCAAAGGTGTACAACACTACGCCTCGCGCAGGAGGGGTGATCTTGGGGTGGGGATTAGGCTTATTACATTCAAAACTACCTCCACGCAGGGAGGGGCCTTCAGCCGGCCAAGTGGGGTGGGGAATTAAGCTAAGGAACCCGACTTGTCGAATCCCGCCGGTTCTGCCAATCTGCAAATTCGGCAGACAGTGGGGCGGTGTTGATGTTGCCAAATATTCCACAGAGGGTGGATCTTCATGAAACCTGCGCCAAAAGTTCCCCAACAGGACGGGGATGGTGTCTGAATTTTGGCAGGAGCTCTGGAACTCAGGCCTGGTCGGGCCGGCGACTGGAACAGGTCAGCAACTTCTTCCTCTGGCTGGTGCAGAACAGGTACAGCAAGTTGCAGATGGCACCACGGACGCTTCTGAACTCCAAATGAGGTGAGCCTGGTGGTGACGTGATTGTGGTCAGAGTAGCTTCGAGCAGGAATTGACAGGGCCCCAATCGGAGGTCAGGGAAGAGTGAGGTAGCCGGATAAGCAGGGACAGGTCAAACCTGGACCCACAGGGGGCAGATGACACACCCCGACGAAGAAAATGGTAACTGGAAGCTCCGGAGGCCGAATGAAGTCCTTCTTCTTGGAGATGACAGCTAACTGGTAGTAGTTTTAGCCCTCCGAAAATGGCGCTCAGATCTTTAGGGAGGAAGCCGTGGTCGGACTGTGACTGTAGCTCTGGTTCCCTGCCTGAGAGCTTCTGCGAGGTCACGGGAGAATGGCTGCTGTGGACTGCTCGGAGCTCGGATGCCGACGAAACCACCTCGCCTTGGAAGCTCTCTGGACGACCTTTCCAGATATGTAGGCCTTGCCACCAGGAGTATCAGGGAGCAGCCGGAGACGATGCAACTTCAGGACCCCACTCTGCTGCCTGCGCCCAGCAACCTGAAACTCCAATCTTGCAAGACCAAAGGGAGTGGGAGGGAGAGTAGCACAGCTTGGGGTGATGGCTGATGGTTTGTGGATATGGGAAGGACGTGGCTAGGGCTTATGGAGGGTCTGGAGTGGCAAGGATAGATGGAGAGGGGGGGCTGGAGCAGCTAGAGGTGGAGATGGGGGGTGGATGTGCACTAGAGAGAGGATGAGTGAGAGAGGAGGTGGGGGGCAAATTTGGCTGTAGGGAGGAGGGGAATTTCGACCTAGGGTGATTAAGGAGGTGGGGAGATGGAAGGGCACAGCCCTAGGGAGAGGGAAATTTGAATTTGGGCTTTGGGAGGGGTTAATTCAGCCTTGGGAAGGTGGTGGGGTGCTTTGGAAAGTGGAAAGGTGCCTAGGAGAAGGGGTTTCCACCTAGGGGTTGGAGGGGGAATTGAATGAGTGCATGGGGAAGATGAAGGGGCCTTAATGAGGGGTGAATGGGGAGGAGAGAGAATGAATTTCGAAATTGGGGGGGGAGGAGAGAGAGAGGGGGTACAACCCACTTAGAGAGAGTGATAGTAAGAGAGAGAGAGAGGGAGATATTGAGAGGGAGATGGCAAATGCTTTTCAATATTCATCAAAAGTTGAGTACATGAGGAGAGATGGGCCTATATATAGGCAACCATTCTCTACATGACCAAAATGCCCCTGACAATAAGGAAAAAGACCGAGCATATCCTAGACTCAATCCAATGGGCCAAGACTACGGTAATAAGGCCCAATTAAGCATACCAAGGGAAATGGACTAGAACCACATGACTCAATAAAGGGAAATACAATGATAGGACTCAATAAAAGGAAAATACATAAAATGAAACTAAGGAAATGAAGATAACAAGTGTGGATCACAGTCAGTCCACATCAAGAGTGTGTAGTCAACTCGAGCTAGAGGGAGTGTCGTGAGATGCCCTCATCACCCTCACCCAACCCACCTCCTACTTCCAACCCCAATCCTACCCCAACCTAGGCCTCCACTACTCCCAACCCCAACCCAAGTCTGACCTCGCTCACCACCCTGGATGCGCCATGCGCCGACTATCACCAAACCACCCACCTTAGATCCTCCTACCCCAATGGCATTAGAAGAAGTGGCCCACACACTCGGCCAAGTGGGGACAAACACCCTTCCAGATCCTAACCCCACCATGGAGACCACCCATGTCCAAGTTGAAAGAGAAGCTTCGCACGGTGGTCTTCACCCTACACCACCCTCCCTAGTTGGGGTCGAGTTCATCTTAGGAGAACCCCTTGTTATTTGACTAAGGGAGAGCCAAATGAGAGAGATCACAGCCCATGTTTGCCCTCTCATGGAGCTAAACCTCCCCATAGTACCCTTCTCCTCCTATCGCACCACCATCCAATCATCCTACCAAGTGGAAACATTAGGGAATCTCCTTAAGGGCTTAGCATGGCAAATAGAGTTCAGGAGCATGATGGCCACGGTGACCAACCAATTTAGGAGCCTTGACCTCCTACACCTTTGTGTCGGGTCTATCATCTCAATTTGCACTATTGGTTGCTACACTAGCGACCTTCTGTTATTCCTCCTCACAACCGATGAGCCCGACCTTCTCCTCAATTTGGAGCTTCTTATCTCGGGTAGGAAGCCAAGCCATCCCCTCATGGCCGACCCACTCACCAAAGATTTCGGCCCAATTGTTTCATTAGAGGAGGATGATCTACCACCAATTGAGGACCTTGGGAACATATAGCTCCTCTCCCTTGGTAATCCATTTCATGATCCCTTTGACCCCTTCTTTTGGGAGCTCGGGTACCCATGTGACCCATCCGCATCACCCACCACCCACCCTTTCCTACCCTCACCCACCATGTTTGGCCAAGCCCACCTCATCCATGACCCAGGTTACACCAAAGGAACCATGACCATAGACAACACCCACCTAGAGATCAAGGAAGTGCCCCACCCTATATCCACCTTCCTAGATCCCTTCGACCCTTTCACATGGAAGTTCAAAGGTCGTCCCACACCTATGCACATGGAAGTCACCTTTGGGATAAGCATGCATGTGTCTAGGCTTACCACAGCACTTGGCATGAACACTTTGTTGGGTCCATTCATTCACATCACCCACATGTCAAGTAGAAAACATGAGTGGTCCATATTTGGGTGCAATGGTCCTCCATCATTTGTCATTAGTCTTATACATGTTAGGGGCATGCACGGATGCCCGGATCCCCTGACTTTTGCTACAACCATCCATGATAGATTCACCTACGGATGCCCCGGTCCTCTAACCTTTGCTATAAAGTCCAAGCATGATAGGGCCACCGTTGGCTACCCCGACCCACCTAGGTCCATCACAGTCTCCATAGCATCAAAGCATAATTGGTCTACATATGGTTGTCCTGGTCCACCTCTGCACACCATACTTTTCACACTCACACCGCATCATAGTGTATGGCATACGCATTCACGCAAGCATCTAGCAACGAGCGGTGAGGATCACAAAGAGCAGGCAACAGCTCGTAAGCGCCACTTGGGATTCCAAGTAGGCAACTTGGTGATAGTGACATTGGAGTGGCTCTACCCTAGGGTCACCACCAAATCGAGGGCACGAGGGCTTGGACCTTCCCGAGTTCTGAGTGGCTTTGGCAACCCGGCTTACGGGTTGGACTTTCCGATGGGTTTTGGGATTCATCCCACTTCCCACGTGGCGGATGCGGCACCCTATACGGGCACCGTGGTGGAACCTAGTGAGTGCCTCGTGCCTCTACCTTCCTTTGAGAGAGAAACCCTCGGAGTGCCATCATAAATCAGCTTGAGAGCCCGACGTGAGCACACAGAGGCAATACTAGGCAAGCAGGGTACCATCGCTGGAAAAAGGGTGTGCCCGAGCTACCTTAAGAGGCTGAAGAGCCGTCCCCCGGCTAAGGACGTGGGGTCGAGTCTGGAGATCGTAGTTCACCTGGAGCTGCTTGGGTGTGCCAATTCCCCAGTGGACCCATACTTGACGGGGTCGAGTTTTCCCCACCCCGGGGGTATGATAGGGGCATCCCTTGCCCCTCCACATTTTCGAAGCTCGGATTGTTGGTCGGCATGCGCCATTGTGTTTGTCATGTGTTTATGAGTCTAGTCATGTAATTTTTATATTTTATTTGAGTCATAAACTATGTAATTTTCCCTTTATTTGAGTGTGGTACCTAGGTTTGAGAGTCATTTACCTATGTTAGTTGTCATATGGTTGGTTTGATAGGTTATTGGGCCTAATTAAGTGGGCTAGGCCCAGGGGCGCCCCCCCTTGGGATAGTCTGGTCAATGTGACATTAGTTCATGGTCATTATGGTCACGTGAAAAGTCTGGAGTCTATAAATACCCCCCTCTCCTCTCTCATTTGTAACCTGTGATGATCAATGAAATTTGAAATCCCCTTAGAATTTTATCTCCACTCCCTCTCTTGATATATATATATCTCTCTCTTCCCCACCCCCAAATTTGAAATTTCTTCTCTTTCCTCCCCATTCACTCTTCATTAAAACCCCCTTCCCCATACTTCCATTTAATTCTCCCCCTAGTCCCAAGATAGAATCCACCACTCTCCAAGCCACCCTCCAACCACCCACTCCCCTTCCCCAAGCACCTCTCTCATCTCTCAAGGGAGAATTCCCCACTCCCCAAGCACCCCTTCCCTTCCCGAACACAACCCTTCCCATCCCCAAGACCCCCATTAACAACCCCCATTAAGCAACATTCCAACCTTGAGAGAGATCTCTCCTTCCCTCTCTCCTTCCCAACCCAAATTCGTAACTCTCCCTCCCTCCACCTGCTAGACCCCCTTCCATCCCCCATTCTCCCCCTCCCTCACCTTTGTTTGCCCCCCCTGACCCCCTCATAGCTAGGGGTTGCCCCCACACCCATCCACCCCATTTCCCATCACCTATCACCACCCTATTCATCCCAGTTCGCAGGTAGTAGTCCAGGGTCGAGTTGCAGAGGATTTTGTGTCTTCACCACGCATCTTCTGGTGGTGTACCTTATACTTCTGGAAAGCTTGATGAGGCTGCTTCGTAGGCAAGGTGGTCTCATCATCGTTCGACTTCGGAGCTGCTCGGAGGAGTCATCTTTGTCAGACTACGCATTTCCTCCCAAGCAGACAACCAGCAGCGACTTTCAGAGGATCCCACGACCAACGCTCTAAGTTTCTTGGGGTGGCATTTGGCTGAACCTTTCTCCTCCAAGTCCTCTGTCATCTCCAAGAACCAGGGCATTTTTTGGACCCCAGAGCCTAGAGTTCCAGATTTTCTCCCCGGGGTACGCAAGATAGCTTCATCTGGATCTGATCTGACCCTCTCTTACTGTTCTGGACCTCGTGGTCTTCTCCGACCTCCTCTGATGACGCCGTTGGTCTCGGCTCGAAGAAGGCTTGCCCACAATCGCAACGGTTCTGGTCCCTTTTTAATCGGACCTCGGAAGTGCTCGTGCCGCCCCCGTCTTCCAGCAGCAGCGCTCCAAGAACAGCCAAAACCAGAGCGGATCAGTCCTAGTCCCGACCCTGCCCCGGCCATCGTCGACGTCAGAAAATTCTTCAATAATTTAGGAGTCCTCTTGGGCCAACCCAGAAAGTTTTGGCACTGGTTTCATCATCAACAGAGCTCGGTGGAGTCCGTGGCGGCGGCATCATCAACTCCCTGTCAAGCTGTTCGAGAAGTGGATAGAACCTACAACGTTCGGCATTTCGGCTTTTGCTTGGTTTCCCCCACCCCCGCCTGGCCGGCTTAAGGCCCCTCCCTGCGAGAGGTAGTGTTTGGCTATAATATAATTCCCCCCACCCTCAGTCCAATCCCTCTGTGAGGGTGTAGTGATTACACTAGCAGGTCGCCATCCGAAGCTACATCGGCGCGGTGTGCGGGTGCATACCCACGCCTCCCCGCTCGCCATCGTATCCGATCGGGATCGGCGTCTTCACGCTGATCAGGTGAGCTTATGGGCCCCCTCTCTTTGCTGGCTTATCTTGCTTAATTAGTATTGCTTCTTAGCTCTGTCGGACGATGAGAGAGTGCCCGATCCAAATGTCATCTAATTGAGTGCCACCGCGGAGCGAGTTGTGAGAGAGACCCCACAACCCACACCCTCGGCGTGCTGGCCGCCCATTGGTTTGGGCATCCCAAACCCTTAGGGGTTCAATCTCAAGCGAGCCAAACCCCGGAACAACGAGGTCCCACTTCGGACCCTCTCCACTACCGTTGGTTGGCCTACGGGCAATTGTGTGCGCTACGTAAGTGAGCTCACCCGAGTGAGTCCGCCGTCAGAGTTGCAAGCTTGCGGGTCATAAGTCCAAGGAGCATTGGCCTAGTGGTTGCCATCCCTAAGTCATGTCACATCACTCCCAGACACCCTTTAACACGATCACAACCCTCATAGGACGTCCAAAATATCCACGGAATAATGGGCTCACCATGGGGTCAAAGCCAAGACAACTGGAGGCCAAACTGACACAAAAACACTCAGAAGGGTAGCTGCGATTGCGAGCTAACCGCTTCTGGCCCATGAACGGAAAACACAGAAAGATAGAAGAGGAAGACAGAGTTGATGCTTCACGAAGTGGAGTTGACGTAAGGACAACCGCGATTCCAAGATAACCGCGGTCATCCAGATGCGGTTAAGTGTTAACTGCAGGCATCCTAGCCACGGTACGCCACTAACCGTTTCTAGAAAGAAAACCTGGCAGATGGAGATGAAGATCGAAAAACGCGGTTTCATGCTAACCACGACCATCTAGATGCGGTTGAACGCTAACCGCGCTCTCCCACCACCATACACGTCGAACCGACAAAGCCTAAAAAGTGGCCGTGGTTCAAGACTAACCGCTACCAAGGTCGAGAGTTGAACCCGGTTTCTGCGGAATCGCGTTCAGCCTCCGGCCCGAAATTCACAAGACCTCACAAAACCCATTCTTTCGACGCCCCAATTACTCCTAAATGACAGAGAAACATCCCTAGAGTCGATATCAACCATCCACAAGTCGGAAGGGATGAAACCATCCGCAAAACAACCGAAAATAGGCGATTCCAATGAATCGACCCAAAACAAGTCACATGGACAAACAGGCTCATACCGACCCCAATTCACAACCAAATAGAATTAAACTGGCAGGAATCGTATCCCAACATGCCAGGGGTTCAAATGATACCATTTAAACTTAAAATTGTCACCTGGAACGGTGATCACGACTCACCCCCGAAATATGCTTTCACCCTTAAAGCAGAAAACCCGCCCAATCTCACTCCATTCGGCTCCAAATCACGAAAGGAAGCAAGAAATGAGTAGGGTATTCATCCCCCTACCTCCATTGAAGTTCCCGCGCGCCGAAATGGCCAAACCACGCCGAAAACCATCGCACAAACAACCCACAATGGCTTTGAATCTACGAATGGGATCACGCCAACGCCATGCTCCGATACTCGTGCCATCACGCTCCAAGTCAGCTCCACACCGTCACCACCTTGTCCAGCTCCGCCATGGTCGTACGCCCCGGGGGAGAGGAGAAGAGAGGAGAGAGAATGGAGGGAGAGAAAGTGAGAGACATGAGAGAGAAGAGAGGAAGGGTTAAAAGGAAAAGAAAATAGGAAATTAGCAATATTTCCTAAAATCTGATTTTTGGCATGAAATTCTGTAAACTCAAAAAAATATGAAAAAATAGTCTCTGCGATCCTCGGAAAGAGCACAATGCACCTGTAGCGTCTCGGAGTCTCAAAACTCAATGGTTCACTCTCCATGGAGTTCTGCAAGTTATACAAGAGAAAAATCTGAGTGGATTGTAAAACACGTTTCAGGACCCATGAAAGTGCTCCGGAAGTTCTCCGATTCCGATCCAAAGAATCCATAGTATTATGGTAGGCATCTTTCCACCGCGCGAGATAGGAATCAGGTCAACGCAGCAATGCGGCTAGTAAGGCTCTGCACGCCCCTTACCCGTGTCGATCTTTTCATCTCTAGCACCACTAGGATTTGGTCGGGATTCGACTCAATCCCCCTGTGAGTGAGGAGGAACCTTAGGAATTTTCCTTACTTGACACCGAATGTGCATTTGTTTGGGTTGAGCTTCATGTTATACCTCTAAAGCGTGGCGAATGTCTCCGCCAGGTCTTCATGGTGCTCGGCCGCTCTGAGGCTTTTGACGAGCATGTCGTCTATGTACACTTCCATATTGCGACTGATCTGTGCGTAGAACATATGATTGACCAAACGTTCATATGTGGCCCTTGCATTCTTCAGCCCGAAGGGCATTCGGGTGTAGCAATACAGCCCGTGGTCGGTAACAAAGGCTGTCTTATCTTGGTCGGGCATGTGCATGCTAATATGGTGGTATCCAGAATAGGCATCCAGAAATCTCAACATTTCTTGCCCGGCCATTGCGTCGACTAGCTGGTCGATTCGGGGCATGGGGAAGCAGTCTTTGGGCGTAGCCTTGTTGAGATCAGTGTAATCCTGTGGGGATAGATTTTATTAAATTCTTTATATTTATTTATTTATTTGTTTTATTTATTAGGGGCTTTATTTTTAGCCTAGGGCGTGTCAGTCACTAGGTGACGAGTTTATTGTGCGCTCGATCTGACTCGGTCAGACGAAAGTGAGGTCCATGTCGGGACCGATAGTCCGTCACACCATAAAAGCTATAATGTTAATTACATCCTACGGAATGGAGGAAAACCCTTGATTAATTGCCAAGATAATGAACCACCGGGGCTGTATAAGTATGCAAGCATAAGTAGAGTAATCGAACGATACTACGCAATGTCGGAACCGAACACAAGTTCACACATGCAGTTCAAACACATTTATTATCCTAAGCCCTCGGTACGCAGCGGAGAGCGTAGGTCCGAAGACCACCATCACACCTAGTGAAAACTTCCAGTCAGACCTGATCTGGCCTTCAGCCAATCAACATTTGATGTTCCGAAGTCTGGATTAATGACGGATATAAAACAATAACAAGCAGGCATTCATGTATATATATATAGATGCATGGCAAAAGCAGACCCAAATTAGCTTACGACTAGGAGCCAGCAATGATTTTTTTTATTGGTTTATTATGGAGCACTCATGAGTTAAGTGTAATAGGGAAATGGGAAGTAAACGGATAGGTAGAAGTATGAGTGAGGAGTTAAATCGGCGCGGAGGGGAGTTTACATATTCTAATTCGACGCAGGGAAGCGTAGGAATAGGCTTAAACCAGCGTGGGGTGTTACAAAGGTTCAAACAATGTGGGGGGGGGGGTGAAAAGAGCACCGAATCAGGCCACACCGAGTGGTTGAGCTTGAGGTTTTCACGATTTTATGTGTGGAGCTAATCCGGCGCGGTGGGGGTGGACACCGTTATAGGGCGCACCGGTTTAGGGGTTTTGCTATTTTTTTGAGTTTTTTTTCTGAGTTTCAAGCCTATTTGAATTAGGTTGCAACTTAGGTCATTCACCAGTTGTTTTCATTGATAATTAGTGTTGATTATTGAGTGAATTCAGGTTCTTATTACCTCGCAAGCGTGATGGATCAAGACTTATGCGAGGTTCATACTCAAGCACAGTCTACTCTCAATTCAAAGCACATCCATAGTCACCATAATTTGGGTTTTAGCAGAACTTGGTTAAATTGACCAAACAAAATTTGGGCAACATCTCCGCATACCCAGAGGGTCATGGGGGAGAAGTGGAAACATACCTGTTGACACCCATTTTATGACTAATAAGTTGGGTCATCTCCTTGTTCTATCCATGTGATGCTCCAAGTTGTTCACTCTTCATTGAGTTTCCTTTATCAGTTTGAAGCTTATTTCATGGGTCTTCTCTCCTTGGTTGAGTGTGGTTCCTTGTGGCTTTTCATTGGATGAAGCTTAGCAAGCTCTTAATCAATTTCGATCTTCATTGTTTCTAACGGTCCTCTGCATGGGCGTTATTTTCTTCTAAACGCATGATCCCATGGCCGTTACTTCTTGAAGAGTCCTACAACTTAAGGTCTTTTGTTCAAGCTTATCCTTTTGTCTATCCATTGAATCTAACGGTTTGTCGTGCAGCCGTTACTTTCTTCCAACGTGTCCAGACATGGCCGTTACTTATCTTGCAGAGTCCAACTTGTTTGATCTTCTTCCGTTGATCTTATCTCTTTTGAGATAAGGTTAAATGTAACGGTATCCCCCTGGCGCATTATTTGCATATGGCAGTCTGTCGAGTAGCCGTTACATCCAACAGAGAGTCCTGGCAGTTCAGGCCTTTTCTCTGCTACTCCGTGGTCGAGATAAGAGTTTGAATTGGTGATTTCTCTTCCAAATCTGATCCTCAGAACCTTCTGTTTGTTTCTATGGACTCTTGGTGATATTATCTTCAAGGATTTGCTAAGAGTTATCCTCTTTTCTTGCTGGATTATCCTCTGTTCGACCGGAGAGTTTGAGGGCCTATAAATAGCACCCTTAACTTCATGGCCCGAGAGAGGAAGATCTGGAGTTTGCGTCGAAGTGCTGCCGCATTCTGGAGCCACATTTAACCAAGGAGATTTGTCTTTCACGTCCATCTGCTTCACGGTGAAGGGATTATTCGTTCTATTGAGTTTCAAAGTTCATCATTGCATATTGTGTTCTTCCTCCTCCCTCTCATCATAGGCATTGTCCCTCTCCTTGTTTCCACGTTCTGCAACTGTTTTCATCATCTAAACATCCTTCCTATCTTTTAAAACGCCCAGAGGGGTTAAAAAAACCAAAACTCTCCCGGTACTTCCCTTTCCTTTTGCATGATCTTAAGTTCTTTGAGAGTTGATACTACGCTTGTTTAAAGGGCTAATCTGAGTTTGTTTTTTGTGTTTCACGTTCTTTGGCAGGTTTACAGGTTCACTACGCGAGGCCCAAGCCTTCTGGCCGGCTGGAAGAGTTGGAGTTCAAAGAATTCATAAGCTATTACTGCAGGTTTTCTGACGGTCTTATGCAGGCGCGTCAGGATCATATAACGGTGCATCGTGCGACCGTCACATTTCTGTGACGCATGGGGTCTGGACCGTTACATTCGGTTGATCTACAGATTTCACTGGTTTTCTCTCTCTCTCGTGGGCGGGTGCTTCATCCACTTATTTCCAAGGTATTTTCAAGTCTCTGGCTTGTGTTTACTTTGGTGGCGATCACGTTCTTTCTTAGTATTGGGCATTAGCTTTCTCTCCATCTCATATCGTTTATTTCCTTTATTTGCTCCACCCTCGCGGTGTGTTTTTATTTGCTCTTGTTCCACGCCCCGGCGTGTGTTTTTCTTTATTCCCTTAGTTTAGCTTGATGATTGAGATAGCATGCCCATGCTAGAGCTTGTTCTGGTTGCCTAGGTTCATGGTTCACATGTTCTTGGGTTGATTGAGATCTTTGATTTTTGCTTATCATCTTTATTGCACATCAAAACATAAAGAAGAAGAGAGGCAAAACAAATCAACAATACCCACAGAAACTGGGGTAAGCTCCTGAATGCCGGGAGGTCAAGCCTAACGGATGGAAACCCCGAGGGCTAGCCTACAAGGGGCACCAACATTCCGTGAGTCTATAATTTTTTCAACGGGACGGCCTAAATGGGAGGAGACCTCGAGGGCTAGCCTACAAGAGGTTCCGTGACCCATGGCCATCACCATTCCCCAGAGGAATGTGGGCTTAATGATGGATCAGAAGACCCATTTCTATTCACCTTTGATGGCTCGTAGGGCTCCACGCCACAGGAGGACGAGACCCTATGGCCTTCTGGTGATTCAGAGGAAAATTGGTGGCATGAGTGTTGGATGGGGGATGTTCCCCCTCCCTGGTTAGTGGATCTTTACTGTCAAGAGAAACATAGTGATTGCAGTGGCATCCTGACATCACCCGTATAGAAGGAAGAGGGGAATGGGCCACATTGGACAGACCCTCACCCTATCCTTCTCGGGGCAAAAGAAAATACAATGCTCAGTCATTCAACCATTAAACCATCGATGGTAGGTTAGGCGTAGAGAGATTAGTTGGTTAGCATCTGGGGGGGTTATCCATAAGCGTGTGAGCCACGTGCTCACAAAGAGGGGTGACAAATAGATGATTGTATGCAGCAAAGGCTCGAGCAGTTAACAGGTGGCTTGCAGAAACATAACTGTGCCATTAGACACATTGCGCCCAGGTTGTAGGGACAACCACATTCTCACCAATTCATAGTTGTGAACGGAGGAACCATGAGGGGGCCAGTCCCGGGGACGGTCGGAGATGCACATACACATATGTCTTCGGTGGTGAAACCCACGATGAACACACGGTATATTCGATATAACCAATACACTGAAAGGGGCCCAGGGAGAGGGGATGACATTAATGTAGCCCTTGGTTAGCCCGAGGCGTATTTGGGGTCGATGGAGGAAATCAGACAATGGCACACGGGTAGTATAGAAATAGATGTAACAGAAAAGAAGGAGAAGTTCAGACACGCATTAATATTCTCATTCAGACCCGGAGGTCATCACATAGCTTAGGAGATAAACAAGATGTTGCATACAAAGACATGGCCTCGCGTTGTCACATAGAGGTCGGTCGATTACATCCTCACCTCAGAAATGAAAAGGGATATGAGAAGCAAAGGTTAAAACAAATTAGAGGGGAAATGCGGGCTCATATCATCACCCGTATAAATACAAATCACCTCAGAGATATAGGTAAGAGGGGGAAGGAGATGATCGAGGTGATCTGCCGGAACCCACCTCTGTGCTTCGTAGCAAAAATAGAGTATCGGAATGGATCTCTCTCCCCTCAGTTCGGACCTCTCTCCTATGTAGAAGAATGGCGGGTGATGGCCTAGAGAACTCTTCCCTCAGCTTTCTTTTTTTCAAAGTATCTTCTCTTCGATCCCTCTTTTTTTTTACTCTGTGTGGGTTCCTATGATCCCCCTTTTTTCAGCAAAATTGAACCTCTTTAAAGGCTAAAAATGGTGTGACTTCACCCTGCGCGGGGCTTGAGCGCACCGGTTAATTGCCGCTCATCTTTTCCTTGCGCGCCGGATTTGGAGAGCGTCGGTGGAAGGGGAGTGCGCCAGGTAAGGGGGGTGCGAGATTAACCCCTTGTTGCGTTTGTTCGGGCCGGTCGCGGCTTGCGGATCTCAGACTGGCTCTGAGAGTCAACTTGAACTTTCATCTCATCGTGGCCCTATGGAACCGACATGAGAAGTATCAGGAAAGCCCTCATGCTACTAATTGGCCAATTCTGGCTCCGTCTATGCCCTTAGTTCGGTCACTCGGGTTTCCCGCTGACATGGCCTTCAGCACTGTGATCTGTGCTATTGGGCCCACTTCATTTATACTTGTAACATTCTCAGGGAGCGGATCACCACCCGAGGTGATTTTGCCCTGGCTGGGCCGCTATTCGGTCACTAAAGGACCCATCCGGTAAGAAGACATACTTGTGCTGGGTCACTCGGGTCTTCCACTGACATAGCCTTTGACACCTTGCTCTGAGGGGCCAGAGACATTCCTTCACCTCAGGAGGGTTTCTTGTCAGGTGGCGGACCACCAGGTACATTCTCGTCCTGATCGAACGACGGAGGGGATTTTTTCGGCATGACCGAGTCGATACCAATTTGTTGGGCAGGACGTACGGCATTGTCAGTTTGTTATGGCTTTCTTCTGACCATCCTGAGGTGGAGTCCTTGATGCTCTTGTCAGGTGACCTGAGGTTTTAGCCATCCAAGAGGACCCTTGTGTGTTGATTTTCTTCGGCTCTTGCACTTTGGCGGGCAACATTCTTTCCGTCGTTCAGGCGTGATTGCCATCAACTACATTTCGGGTGCAAACAAATGCCCCCCAGCCGCGGCTGTCGCAAGTGAGGAATAAGTGACGCGGGACCGGAGGATGTACTTCGACTAAGCATACTCTTCATTTGATCAGCACAAACCATTCATTTGGCGCAATCGTGGTGCCGTTAAAATGGCGTGGCTTCATAGTGGCCTTAAAACGGCGGGAAGATTACATTTTGGCCTTAAAACGGCCCGGCCACGGCAAATGCTTAAAACAGCGCGGCCTGGCTTGTTACCGTTAAAACGACACGGATGGTCCCTCCTTAATCTGGCGCGCCCTTGTTAATTCGGCGTGCCCTTAATCTAGCGCGCAAAACTGGCTGAATCGGCACCGAAGGGCGCTAAATCGGCACGCCACACCCCTGCGTCGGATTAGCAAGTTGGGATGGGTTATAAAACCCTATTTTATTCTATCTCCTCATTTCATCTCATTCATAACCCTAATCTCCTCTTCTTCTCCCTTCTGCTCACGGCGGTGGCCTCCCTTGTGCTCACGACGACGGCATCGGTGGTGGACATTGGTGAGGGTAAAGTCCATTTTACTTAATTTAGGGGGGTCCAGACCTCTTCTTTCCAGGCCCCAAGAGGCTCCTAGTAAGCTAGTCCTCGGAGCTACACCCCGGGTGTCCTCTTTTGGCCTCGGTGCGACACCCACGGCCTAGTTTAGGGACCATCTCTTAATAGATGTGTTCCCGCTTTCCTCTGGCACACTCCCCGGTTGGGGAGACTCTACCGAAATTTTGTCAGAACTTTTGTTTTCAACAATCCTTTTTTGACCTTGTTTGTCTTCTTTTGTGCCTTTTGATGCAGATACGATGGCATCTGGTTCTTCTTCTTCTTCTTCCCACGCTGTGGTGACATAGGGGAGTGTTGACTCCTTGGACAGAGGTCACAATCAGCTGGCTATAGTTGTAGAGTCGTCTGACTCAGACACCGACACGGTAGATACTGGCCGCCTGTTAATCATCGGGAGTGACTCCTTTCAGTACGATCGCCATGATGGCTACAGAATGGACCATCCTAAAGATAAGTATTTGATGTCCTTTATGAAGCGATTCAATCTTTAGGGGAAGTGGGACTTGCTCCTTGTTCGGAAGGCTGAGCAGGTGCTACTTGCTAAACGAGATAGTCTTACTGACTTCATCATGCGGGGAAGACCCATTTACTTACCAGGCGAGCCCAGGAAGTGGAGTGTTGTGCTTGGGCTCCAAGAGCTAACTCTACAAGATGGGCTATTGACCAAAGCCCCTCAATTCATACCGGCCCGATGGAAAGAAGTCGTCGACCCCGCTGAAGTGGGGGTATCAAGAAGAGCCGTTCATGCTGGATTGCTTAGCAGTGCGCTTCAAGCATCAGATATCTGTGGGCTGGTTTGCTGGCGTAAAAGCTACCGATGCCCATGCATTCCGAGCCAGAGCAGTGGAATTTACTGATTATGTCATGCAGAACTACGCTCTGATTTTGATTAAGGCTAGCGTGTACCACAGTGTATATGCATCGAGGTATTGCTACCCCGTTTCCAAGGGTCTATGCTATGGTATGATCGAGGTGTTCTATCCGGAGTACAACACCTTCTACAACTCGGAAGGAGAGACGTCATTAGACCTTTGAAGTCCCTCTCAGTTATGTGGCCTCCCGATCAATGGTGAGCCGTATGAGGAAGTTTGTTGGCCGGACAGGCTGAAGGATCAGACGTATGGCGAAGGACGATAGCTGACCAGTTTTGCCTACCGCTATCTGATGAAAGCGTATCATACTCTCTGCCGTTCTTCGTACGATACTCGGGAAGCACGTAAGCCATGGGAAAAGAGGCGTGTGAGGATGGGCACCTGGCTTCAATATTTTTTTAGAGGGGAGCATAAATATGAAGACTTCCCCTCAGTAGCGCCAGCTCCTGTTCAGTGGAAGAACAGGGTTCGGTGACAAGCTGCTTTTCGACCCTCACAGAAGGAAGGACAAAGAGGGGGAGCTAATCCTGCTGGCGTTGATGCAGTCACCCATTGTGCTGCTTATTTGACTTACTAGATTTGCTCCTTCGCTCTTCCACAGGGCGACGAGAGCGTGATCATAACGGAGGCAATTTACCGTGCCTATCTGATGGCCTGGGATATGAAGCTTTCATTGTGCCTAGTTGCACTGTGCCTTATATATATAATGTTGGGAGACTTGCATCGATCTCGTCTTCCCAGGAATCTGTGGACGATTGGTCCACTTCATTTCTTCAATGCCTAGGTTTGCACATTATTTCCAGAAGCTGCTCCTCGGGCACTTTAGTCCACACAGCTAGTCCCGATGATGATAGAATTTGCAAGCGTTGAGCCGACCCAGACAGTGGACCAACTTTTTGCTATCCGGGGGAAGCTGACCAAAGTTCCAATGGACGCGCTTAGAGTTCTACATTTTTGGAGCTTGGCTACCCATTCGAGTCCACTAGTGAACAAGATGCGAGAGTGCCGTCTTCATGAAATAGAAGAATATGTTCACCCTATTTCTAGTGCCAAGTACACAAGGCCAATTCTGGAGCCGGAATTAGTCGACTGGGCACTGTCGATAAGGCCGAGCGTCCTGGTTTTTTGGAAGAGTGGGATTTTATGGCTGGAGGCTTACTATGCATTCCGATTCAGTCAAAATTTTGGTTATGATCAGCACATTCCTACTTCTTCCACACAGTTTGCGTTGCCGAATAGAGCTCAGGCGGGCCAGGTAGCGACCGATGAGGCCCATATATGGTGGGACTATTTTCATCGCCGAGAGGTGATTTCATTCAGAGTTCTAGTCCCTGCACACTTTCCCCGTGTGACTTCAAAATACATTAAATGGTGGAATGCACAAACGGGCTTTGATAGGAATTTTCGACGGGAGTGTTGGGCCGTCGCAGAACAGAGGTTTTTGGACTCCCAGTCGGTGCCAGTTTTGGATATTTATCCTTCTTATTTGAAGAAGCTGAAATCTTGATCTAATGCCGAGGTGATGGCCTATCTGGAGGCCCGAAAAGCTACAAAGCATCGTTCGCCCAAGGCAGAACCAAAATTGCCAGAGATTAGCAAAGATGGTTTTATGAAGATGCTTCTGGGCTTATGCCGCGTAAGTAGCGAGCGATTAATTCTTCAGCAGATCCCCTTGCCAGTGGAGGAGCCCCTACCCCCTACGGCCCCCTGGTGCCTTGAGAGCGACCGGCTTTATCCTTACAGGACCTTCATCAGAAGAGAGGACTGACGGCTGACACTTTATAGTAATACCCCTTGGTTATTTGCATTGCTCCGATCTCACGGGCTTTCAGTAGGTGGCCCTAGTGAAGCCATACTGGGCCAACCTCTTATCCTTTATTTTAAATATGCCGACGGATGGGGGCTGGACCACCTAGGCTCGTATTATCATTTATCCTCTCGCGGCCATTCGGACTTGGCATCGCTGGCCGAACAATGCGAAGTGATAGGAGATATTTGTTGGCTGATTTGCGAGGCTACCTCAAGGGATAAAGAACCCCCACTATTTTACTTGCCGCTCTCTCCTCTGTACACGGGGCTGGCAGGTGTCTTTCATTCTTTGACTTCAGCTCCTAGTTTTGCTTCTCCTTTTGCTGTAGTATATGTCATTCTTTTTCACCCTTGCATATGTGCAGTCCGGCTCACTTCAGAGGAGACCAAGCATTTCAGGGAGCTGATCATAAAGGCTAAAAAGCCACTATATTTTGAAACCCCAGAGGCGGCTCTGACCACGACACCTTGGCCTTCTGGTGATTCGCGGAAGTAAACGAGGTCCCAAGTAAGTGAGGCGGTCACTCGAGCGAAGCGAGCCTCCCAGAAGAAGACCGTAGATAGGGAGTCGACAGTTGTTCCCCCGGCCGTGGTCTCGTTCGAAGAGTTTGAGGCTTCCCATGCGTAGGCGCGTGCAACTAAGGGTACACTCTTCCCCTTGCATCCTTCTTATGCTTCGGTTGCATAAGATAACTCTTATTTTGCAGCTGCCGCTACTCTATCTGCGACGGTTGCGAAAGAGGCTGCCACCCTTGCAAGAGCTGAAGAGAGAGAAGATGGGATGCCCATAGCTCCCCTTGAGGAAAATTTACCTTCTCCCACTCCCAGCCATGAGATAGAAGGTAATTTATGGTCTGTCCTCTAGGGTTCCCACAATTCATCGTGCCTTGGGCTTACATGAGTGCTTCTCATTTTAGCTTCAGTCGAGATCCGACCGCCTTCTCCCCCTGTTGTGGAGCCGACTAAGGGAACTTTTATCGAGCAAGGGATTATTTCAGGGAGTCAGCCTACTCCCGAAGCTCATTCGCCTGTCGACCTTGCCGCGGAGCCGGCCGAGCAGGCTTCTATTGAGCAAGACGATCCTTCTATAGGCCATCTAGCTGAGGAGCTATCTGCTATTAAAGGGAAAGATCCGGCGCTAGAACAAAGCTCATCTTCGACAAAGCAGGTGGATTATGGTGGCGGTTCCAGTGACGAGGAGTTTCCAATGGTGGAAACAGAGACCGAAGATGTCGGGGTGTCTTCTGCTTATGAAAGCAATTTCACAACCTTCAGTCCACCATGGCTGACATGGAGTAGCTTCGGGCCACCTGGTCCCTCCGTAGGAGAGGGGGCAGGGATGATGAAGATGATAGTCTCTACTGCCGGAGACTTGAGCTTGGTGCCGGCTGAGGTAAGAGACCTCTCTTTAGTCCTATGCTTCTTCTCATTGGTCATTATATCAAACCTCCGAGCTATGTTATGTTTATCCTTTTTCGAAGGCTCCCGCTATTCAGGCCGAAGTGACCTTACCGGCCATGACTGTGAAGATATCCCTTCCACCCCTTGATGTAGACCCACGGTATTCCTGCATGTCTTGAGGCCTATAGCCCTGTAGTATCCAAAGGATTATATCATGACAGCGGGCTTGGAAGTGCCAGGCGTGATTGTCGGGTTTGACTAGCCGATCGTGGCTTCGGAGCAGCAGCAACTTGGCATCGGCGAAGAGTCGCTTCAGGGTAAAGAGGATATTCCCGCCATATAAGCGGGAGAGATTGTAGAAGGAGTAGTCGGGGTCTCCACAGCTTTAGCCCTTGCCACTGAATCGACATTCTTAAGAGCTAGCCAAGCCAGAGATGGAGATCAACCACTCCCTACTGTTGAAGCTCAAGCTACGGTGCCCTTGCTAGAGGTTGGGAGAGAGATTACCGTTATTGACACTTCCTCTATTGCGTTAACCGCCGAGGCCGGTCCCAGTGCAGGTGCCATGCAGGACATGCTATCATCATCTTCAGAACTGAATGATGATATTTGGGCCATGGTCGACAGTCAGTGGAATTTCATCTCCCTGATACGCCATCACTCGGCCTGCAGTCATCGAGCGACCTGGTATGGCAACTTTTGGAGACTCTGAGGCAGACTGTGACAACCTGCCAAGACTTGCCTTACGTGCAGCTAAGGGGCCTAATAGAGCACCTCTCCCGCATGCTATTAGCTTTCTACTTCTGAAGTATGTAAACAGAAGGGAGTTCATCGACCACGGTCTAGTAGACCAGCTGACGGCCATAAAATTCGAGCTAGCAGAGTGCCAGACTGCCCTTCAGTCATTGAGGGGAATTGCCCGACAAATGCGGGATGCCGCCGACGATTCCACTCAATGCCGCACTTCTTTGAAGGCTCGGATAGCTGAACTACGGGTCGAACTCACTCGGGCCAAAGCAGAACTGGAGTCGACTGAGCAGCTGCAAGTCCAGAATATAGAGCAGGCGGAGCTGGCGGAAGGGCAAGCCGCGTCGCTTGAGGAGAAACTGATGCGGATGTGGGCTAAAGAATCCCATTTACAGGAGTTGATCCCTCATCCCTCTCTGGGGATTTTGGAGTTTGAGGACATCTGCCGTCGCTCATTGCAGTAGTTCTTTTGTTCTTCCCCCCCCTTTTGTCACGTCCCGAGTGCGGAAGCTTACCCGCGGCTCGACAGTTCTTTATATAGAACCAAAGTGAGCTAGAAAATTTAAGAATTTCTTACCTTTGGCGATTATAAGAGTGCGCAAAATCCAAGTTTAAATTTAAAATTTACACAAATAGGTTTGATCTAACAGTTATTACAACGACCCAATTATCAAATACACTTATCCTTTATTGGTGTCGACTGACATGCTATGGAATACAACTTTCATCAGGATACAAATTAACACAATAACGGGATTACAATACACAATTGATAACATTTGGTGACTCTATCTCTACACTCATCACTCAGATTTATTCCCCTCCGAGTTCTGGTCGAAATCCAAATCCCCTGAAAGGTTAGAAAACCACTAGATGAGCTAATCGCCCAGTAGGATTTACATCTCAAGTTTTAACATGCTTTAAGTGAATTACAAGTTCATTTAATGTAAGTAATGCATGCAGACAGGTAGATATCAAGAAATTATAAATTTGACAAGAGTAGGATCAACAATTTAGAGTGTATAGATTTAAATTTTGAGCAGTGGCAACAAGTGGTATCAAGCACGTAATAACTGAGGGATAACAATTGAAACTCAAACAATAGTAAGCAAGGAAATTCTAACATGTATAGCAAGAATTGACTATTTATCGGTTCATTCAAGTAAATACTTTTACCCTTCTACAGGCCTCAATCAATACATCAAGTAAATATCACGAGAGTGAGTGGTATGCCTAAATCTAGCAAGCAAGTACTCTGGTGTAATGCTAAACACCGTGGTCAATAAACTCCCATGGGCACAAGTACCTTCGGGTGCTCCTCCCAGGACCAGACCGGGCCCTATATGCACAGCATTAGTCATGTTTTCGACATCCACTCTCATTTATAGCCAATATGGAATTTCAAGGCTTGACCAGTAGGAATATAAGGTGGATTTGGAATGGAATCCAAAGGGGCGAATTTATTGTACTAGGGTAAAACCAATGACGGATAACACACAGAAAACTGTGCGAGATTGGTACCTAGTAGAACACTTAACGTTTTCAGAAATGACACCCTAATTAGAATGCACTTCTTGGAATTTCACATGGATTTTTAGTGAATTGGCGCCTTGGGGTTGACTAGTCCTCTAAATTATATATATATTTAAATTGGTGCCTCCCCTTAAGTCTTCATTTAATTGAAGACTTTCTGGCAGTCGCTATTTAGGTTCATTCAAAATTTCTAAATTATATATATATAATTGGCGCCCCCATTAAGCCATCTTTTATCAAATTCGCGCCCACCTAGTAGGATATTTTAAATCGTGCCCAGCCAGCAGGCCATATTTTAAATCGCGCCCCCTAGCAAGTCATCTTTTATCAAATTCGCACCCACCCAATAGGCCATATTTTAAATCGCGCCCACCCAACAGGTCATATTTTAAATCGTGACTTTCTGGAAGTCGCCTTTTATGAAATTGGCGCCTGGGGTGCCGTCGTTATTTCTGTAACCCATGTACGAAGAATTGACGACATGTGTCAAGGCGTCCATTCTGTAATTGGCGCCCTAGTCAGGGGCGCCATTTACAGCGATCTAATTAGATGCAGAAATTTATTTATTTATAAAATGACGACCCCTACAGGGTCGTAAATTTTGAAATTGGCGCCCTGATGTAGGGCGCTAATTCCCTGGGTTGCTTAATCAGCCTGGAATGTTTATTACTTTAATTTGTTACTTCATAAATTTGTTACTGATGCGGGACGAGACACGGACACGACAAACTCGCGATCGTCCCTTAACGAGGGAAGCGTCGGACGTGCGCGGTTGAGAAACCGGCAAGAGCTAGGGTGGTCGGCTCGCAGTTTCGTGCCCGGATCGGGTCACGGGACGGTCACGCTCTCTCTCGTAGCAGTGGTGAATGATAATATAGCGAGCTAACGGACCTAAAGCATGCTCTCTAGCAGCGGCATAAACAAGTGTATATGAAAATAAGCAAATGCCGAGTGTAGGGAGCGAGAACGATACCTCCACGCACTCGGCGTGGGGAAGACGGACCCGGCCGAAAACTCGTACTCCCGGGAAACTTAACACACAATAATTACAGCAACGGGAACATGCCCACTCCATGCAGGGAGGTAAAGGGCTATAGAAATGGGCCTGGGAGGACCGAATTCAGGTTGACGGGCAGCTTCGTGTGTTGATTTGGCTACACGCGTGTTCACGACCGTGGGGCCCACGTGCTGTCCGGAGGGGCCGTGTGGGACCCGGTGGTACCACTGTAGTGGAGACACTTGGAGAAGCGCTCCCCGGGCTGGCGGCACGCTGGTTCGCCGGCCGGAGACCGGGCGGCTCCGTTCGGCATCGGTCGGAAAAATCGATCGAAAATCTGCCGATTCTGTATTTCAGCACCGGTGTCGGAATGCGACGAGATCAGAGCCGTTGGAAAGCTGCTTTGAAGTACTGCAATCTAGTGGCCTTCATAAAAATTCACTAGATTTGTACTTTGTGTTGGCGAATTTTATATGCTGTTGTTGTACAGTAACCGAAGACTCAGATCTGAAGAGAACTTTCCTGTTGATGGCCTTTGACCGTGACGTAGATGTCCGAATTTGAAGATGTGTTCTTCTGCAAGGTTGTAGGAAATGGAACAAGGAAACCAGGAATATTTTTGGATCTGGATTTGGAGATGGTGGTGATTTGTTCTGATTTTGGAAGTGGAGGGTGGTCGGATCTGGGATCTGACTAAAAACACTGTATCAGAGGAAAAACATGAATTTCTAAAAATAGATAGAAGGCTGATAAAAAATGAAAAAAAATTGTGGAGGTAGGGGGTGATGTACAAAACTTTCAATAAAATTGGGAGGGCTTGGACAAATCAAAAGGATGGTTGGAGGGGGAGAACTCAGAGGTTCTGTCTCTGTAGACAGAAACCTGGCAGATCTGGGATGACAGATTGGATGAAAATGTAAAAATACTAAACGATGGAATTATGGCGTGAAAATTTAGGTGGATCTTTGGATGAAAGGGCTGAACACACCATAAAACATTGAGATCAATCCAAGCTCGTGGCTGAGACAGAAAATTCGTGGAAGCTTCTATGGTCGGACGAAGACAGAACTGCAGAGGCGGCGCGATGGCGGCATGAACGGCGGCGGCGGCGGCACCGATGATCACCGGAGGTGGGGGAAAGGAGATACCACTCTAGAATGGGGGCTTGGGAAGGGGAGAACCAGAGGAGAGAGGGCTGGGGCGCAGCTAGCTTCAAACTTTCACAAATTTTTCTGATTTTTCATTGAATTTCACATGAAAATACAAGCTTATATATGGTTTACATCAAATGCAATGTGGACCCTTGGATCTAGGGAAGGGGAATCAAGGGCTGGGATTAAGTGTGATAAACACACAAAAAATATAAACTAATCCTAGTGGAATGGGGCGCCCCCTTGACTATATGTAAGGTTGAATGGGTAGGTTGAATGGTAGGTGGCCTACCTTGGACAAAATGGGCCACTTGTCTACCCATGTGGCATATGACTAGTCCAACCTTCTAGATGTCCACCTAGGATGGTTGACCAGCCCCACAAGATGACATGGACCAATGGAAAAGGGATGAGGGCCCCCTTGCTGGTCCTACTGACTAATTACATAGAAACCCACACAATCTACGGGAGTGACGCATTGGCCGATAAAGTCGTACAATTACGCGTATACTTTCCCGTGGATATAAAAATAAACTAAAGGATATAAATGCAATATGAAAAGGTACTGGCTCGGTGTCGATTCCCATCAACTCTCCCCGGGTGAGAGGAACTCGACCCCGTCGAGTAGGGGTAGGGATGCTCGAGTACTCCGGCGGATCCGTCACCGTGTCAAGTAGCGCGGGTATACTCCGCTCCAAGTGATCGTCACCTGCTCATTCCATATATACTCGATATGCGAACTACTATGGGCTAAAGGTGGTCACTCTGAAGGGGCACTCTCAAAAGGGAAGAAAACAGCTCGAAGACTCACTAGGAATCACCGCTGAGTCCCTATAGGTGACTGATCCGGGTATAGATGTGGAACCGATCCCATACTCATCAAGTTAGTCCACTCGCCTCTTACTCATAAGAGACCGACAACGAGCTTGCACAAGACTCATGCAGACTTACCATGCAATACACACAACAATCGACTTGAAACACACCACACAAACAAACCACACAAGAAAAACACACCGACTCATATATGACCCTAGACTAAGATGGTGACACAAGCCCACTAGGTGGCGGCATCCTGGGTGGCGGGTGAGCCATCCAACTCTCCCCCCAAGGCATAGTACTCATCGGCTAGTGCATCATCGGCCTCATAATTGACACACTCAAGCTCGGGAGGTGCGGGCTCTCCAACACCTAAGGCTAGGGTGGCGCGAGCGGGACACTCGCTGGCAAAGTGGCCAAATCCATGACAATGGAAACACTGCACTCTCGACCGACTACTCTCTCCTATAAAAGGGGCCTTACCCTTATCATCCCGTCGGGTAGGGGGTGTAGGCAGCAATGGGGGAGGTGTAGGTACGTTGGACAATAGTGGAGGGGGGGCCGGTGCCAGAGGACGGGCTATAGGAGCCGGGGGACGGGCAACGGGTGCCGATGGTTGGGGTGGAAATAGGTCCCGAGGTGGAGGAGGGCGAGGTCGAGGAGCAAAGTGCTCCTGACGGGTGGGCTCCTGAGGTCGAGCCATGGGAGGCCGCTGATGTGGGCCTATGGAGTGACGGGGCTCGGTACTACTGAGAGGGGTGGGGCCCAACCGATGGCTAGACTCGAACTCTCCCTCAAATTGCTCCATCTCCAGAGCAACCTGGTATGCCTCTTCCAACGTCTTGGCATTGCGGCGGAAAAGCTCATACTGGTAGTGTGGCCGCAAACCACGTCGAAAGCGGGACACGGGCATGGTACTCTCCTCCGTGACACCACATCGTAGAAAGTACTCATCAAACTCCGCGATGTATTCGGAGACGGACCGGTCTCCCTGGCTAAGACTTTGCCATCTATCGATGAGTCGCTGGCGGTATGTGGGAGGAAGGTACTTTTGCCGAAGTTTATTCTTCATCTCGGCCCATGTGTCGATCGGGGGTTCTAGCCGCTGAAGTAGCAGGCTCTCCACATTCTTCTAATAGGTTTGTGCCTGCCCCATGAGTTTCATGGTGGCGAATCAGACCCTTCGACGCTCCGACATATCATACCACTCAAAGTAACGGTCCATGCCGAACTCCCAATCTAGGTAGACTTTCGGATCCAAAGACCCGTAAAAAGCGGGAGGGTCCGCTCGCACGGTCTTAAGGACCCGATCATCATCCTCATCTCGTTGTGGCTGAAAACCACGACGGCGTTGACCATATCCCTCATAGGCATTGTCGGAACCATAGTCCTCGAGACCAAGGTCACGGTGTGGTAGTTGGGGAACCCGAGGAAGGGCGGGTGGAGGAGCCTGTGGTGGCTGGTTTTGGGCCACGGGAGCGGCCTGGACTTGGGCCATGGGACCGGGTTGGACTTGGGCCACCGCGGGAGGAGGTGCGGGTGGGCCTTGGGCTGTCCCTGGAGGGTCCCCGTGTGACATCCTATCTAACCGCCCAACGAGGTCTTGGACCGACCTGTCGGAGGTCTCCAAGCGCCCCTCCATGGCTCTAAGGCGACCATCCATATTATCGGAGAAAGACCGAAAGTTAGCATCGGATTGGTCCAACTTAGTCATAATGGCCATCATCGCCTCTTGTAGGGAGTGGAAGTCTCCCGAGGTATCCCGTGGGTTGGCCATAGGTGGTGGTGGGGGTGAGTACTGAGTACCCCGACGAGTGGGCATGCAAACACACCGACTAGAAGACGCCGACTAAAGTAAAACACACTAATGCAAAATGATGTGCCTAGACTTAACCAAAACGCGGTACGCGGCGGAGGTAATCGACCCGAAGGTCACTCGCGCAAGTGTGCAGCCTTCCCGATAGGCGTAGCCTAACGTTCGGACAACACCTTTTGATATACCGAGTAAAGGGATGCAATGCAAAAAGACACTTTTTTTTGTTTGTTTTAAAACAATGATGACCCTAAACACGACTTTGACGTAAATGACTAATGAATGACACTTGTTTTTTTTTTGATTTGGACACCCTAGACTCAAACTCGCTCTGATACCAAATTGATGCGGGATGAGACACGGACACGACAAGCTCGCGATCGTCCCTTAACGAGGGAAGCGTCGGACGTGCGCGGTTGAGAAATCGACAAGAGCTAGGGTGGTCGGCTTGCACTTTCGTGCCCGGATCGGGTCACGGGACGGTCACGCTCTCTCTCGTAGCAGCGGTGAATGATAATATAGCGAGCTAACGGACCTAAAGCATGCTCTCTAGCAGTGGCATAAATAAGTGTATATGAAAATAAGCAAATGCCGAGTGTAGGGAGCGAGAACGATACCTCCACGCGCTCGGCGTTGGGAAGACGGACCCGGCCGAAAACTCGTACTCCCGGGAAACTTAACACACAATAATTACAGCAACGGGAACATGCCCACTCCACGCAGGGAGGTAAAGGGCTATACAAATGGTCCCGGGAGGACCGAATTCGGGTTGACGGGCAGCTTCGTGTGTTGATTCGGCTACACGTGTGTTCACGACTGTGGGGCCCACGTGCTGTCCGGAGGGGCCGTGTGGGACCCGGTGGTACCGCTGTAGTGGAGACACTTGGAGAAGTGCTCCCCGGGCTGGCGGCACGCTGGTTCGCCGGCCGGAGGCAGGGCGGCTCCGTTCGGCACCGGTCGGAAAAACCGATCAGAAATCTGCCGGTTCTGTATTTCAGCGCGCGCTCCGGCGAGAACGGACGCTGCGATCAGCACCGGTGTCGGAATACGACGAGATCAGAGCTGTTGGAAAGCTGCTTTGAAGTACTGCAATCTAGTGGCCTTCATAAAAATTCACCAGATTTGTACTTTGTGTTGGTGAATTTTATATGCTGCTGTTGTACAGTAACCGAAGACTCAGATCTGAAGAGAACTTTCCTGTTGATTGCCTTTGACCGTGACGTAGATGTTCGAATTTGAAGATGTGTTCTTCAGCAAGGTTGTAGGAAATCGAACGAGGAAACCAGGAATATTTTGGGATCTGGATTTAGAGGTGGTGGTGATTTGTTATGATTTTGGAAGTGGAGGGTGGTCGGATCTGGGATGTGACTAAAAACACTGTATCAGAGGAAGAACACGAATTTCCAAAAATAGATAGAAGGCTGATAAAAAATTATGAAAATTGGTGGAGGTAGGGGGTGATGGACAGAACTCCCAATAAAATTGGGAGGGCTTGGAAATATCAAAAAAATGGTCGGAGGGGGAGAACTCAGAGGTTCTGTCACTGTAGATAGAAACCTGACAGATCTGGGATTACAGATTGGACGAAAATGTAAAAATACTAAACGATGGAATTATGGCATGAAAATTTAGGTGGATCTTGGGATGCAAGGGCTGAACACACCATAAAACATTGAGATCAATCCAAGCTCGTGGCTGAGTTATACAATTCGTGGAAGCTTCTGTGGTCGGACGAAGACAGAACTGCAGAGGCGGCTCGATGGCGGCACGAACGGCGGTGGTGACGGCACCGATGATCACCGGAGGTGGGGGAAAGGAGATACTACTATAGAATGGGGGCTTGGGAAGGGGAGAACCAAGGGAGAGAGGGCTGGGGCACAGCTAGCTTCAAACTTTCACAAATTTTTCTGATTTTTCATTGAATTTCACATGAAAATACAAGTTTATATATGGTTTACATCAAATGCAATGTGGACTCTTGGATCTAGGGAAGGGGAATCAAGGGCTGGGATTAAGTGTGATAAACACACAAAAAATATAAACTAATCCTAGTGGAATGGGGCGCCCCCTTGACTATATGTAAGGTTGAATGGGTAGGTTGAATGGTAGGTGGCCTACCTTGGACAAAATGGGCCACTTGTCTACCCATGTGGCATATGACTAGTCCAACCTTCTAGATGTCCACCTAGGATGGTTGACCAGCCCCACAAGATGACATGGACCAATGGGAAAGGGCTGAGGGCCCCCTTGCTGGTCCTACTTACAAATTACATTGAAACCCACACAATCTACGGGAATGACGCATTGGCCGATAAAGCCGTACAATTGCGCGTATACTTTCCCGTGGATATAAAAATAAACTAAATGATATAAATGCAATATGAAAAGGTACTGGCTCGGTGTCGATTCCCATCAGTTACTTTATTACTTTAACCTGTTACTTATCTATCTATAATTAAGTTATTCTAATTAGCTAACAGTCTTACTAACTTGCAGGTAACTATAATATCTTGCATTACTATATCTAGTGATACATCTATATATATATTTGGTTCAATTGACTAACAGATAGTTATACGATTGTAACTAAGTAGGTCTCTGATATATATATATAGTTCATCTAAACTTATAAGATTTTATAACTAACAGGATCTTCTATATCTAACAGGATCTTAATTTAACTAACAGATCATCTAATCAACTAACATAGTCACCTAGATCTCTGATATATATATATATATATATATAGTTCATCTAAACTTACAAGATTTTCTAATCAACTAACATGATCTTCTACATCTAACGGGATCTTCTAATTATCTAACAGATCATTTAATCAACTATCATAGTCACCTAATTAAACTAACAATACATGCAATTTACACACTCCTTTAATTTATGATAGATTATCATGAATTTATTCCAAGTTATCATGAATTTATTCTAATTAACGGTAAAACAATCACATGGATATGATATTTTAATGCCCTAATTAACTAGGAATTTGGTTAAGCTTGAGAAAATCTACTAACATGCTGTGTAGATTAACTACTAGTTTAACTAGGTTGACTATTAGTTTAGCTAAAAGTTGAGACAACCTACCTCGTTGCAACAGATGTGGCAGAAGGGGGTTCTGCAGCCCTGCAACCTCTGCAACACTCCGCCAGAGCCACCGTAGGGACTCACAGTAGGCTAGAAGAGGGGATTTAAAATAACGTATGTGCTTAGGTCGACCAGATAGGGGGGCAAGATCTGCGAAAAGTGGATCTGGGTGCCCTGCCAGCGAATGCCAGCGTGTACAGCCTGGCTGCGAAGAAAATGACGTTAAGAATTAACGACTTGAGTGGTGTCGTCAATTAGATTGGCGACGTTTAGTAGAGCATCGTTTAGCAAATTGATGCCTCCCATTAAGTCGCCTTTAAAAAAAATTTGACGCCCCCCAGCAAGTCACCTTTTAATTCGCGACTCCCAGCAAGTCATCTTTTAATTCGCGCCTCCCTAGGAGTCATCTCTTCTCAAATTCGCGCCTTAGGCAGTGCCATCTCTTATCAAATTCTCGCCTTAGGCGGTGCCACTTCTTATCAAATTCGCGCCTTAGGTGGTGCCACTTTTTAAATCGCGCCTTAGGTGGTGTCACTTCTTATAAAATTCGCGCCTTAGGTGGTGCCACTTTTTAAATCGCGCCTTAGGTGGTGTCACTTTTTAATTCGCGCCTCCCTGAGAGTCATTTCTTATCGAATTCGCACCTCTCTGGGAGTCATTTCTATAAAAAAAATTTAGTGCCCCCTCAAAAGACCGAAATTGTGTATGTGCCCCTTTTTATCTTGTGTATCTACTTTAATAGCCCCATTTCTTTCAAAAAGTGGGAGAAATATTTTAATTACCTTTTTTTATATAAATGAATAATTAAAAATAAGTTATAACTTAATAATTATGGAAATAAATTCTATAAGTAGAAATTGAATTATTTGATTACAACTCATGTAAATATGGCTTGGCATATGATATTTATCAGTTAAAAGGGGTTTAAAGTATTAGTAAATATTTTAAATGATTATTTAAGTAGTAAAAAATTATTATTATTATTATTATTATTTATAATTAAAATTAACGGGTGTTACACCCTCCCCTACTTAAAAGAATTTGGTCCCCAAATTCAACTATATGATGATAATTCTACTATGTAAGGGTAATGCAAAGCGTATAAGATACTTACAGTCTAAAATAGATCTGGGTATCTTCTTTTCATAGATTCCTCAGTCTCCCAAGTTGCTTCCTGTTCCGAGCATTTATTCCATTAAATTTTCACCATAGGGATCGTCTTGCTCCTTAGAACTCGGACTTCTCGATCGAGGATTTGCATCGGCCTTTGTTCGTAAGTAAGATTCTTTTGAATTACCAAATCAGCGTGGTCGATGACATGAGAGGGATCGTGCACGTATTTCTTCAACATAGAAACATGAAATACGTTATGTACTTCCGAGAGTTGAGGAGGTAATGCGATACGGTAAGCTACCTCACCCACTCTTTCCAACACCTCAATTGGACCGATGAATCGTGGTGTAAGCTTGCCTTTAACACCAAATCTTCTGATACCTCGGCTGGGAGATACCTTGAGAAACACATGATCACCAACTTGAAATTCCAAGTCTCTCCTTCTGTTATCAGCATAAGATTTCTGCCTGCACTGAGCTACCTTGAGTCTCTCTCTGATAACGAGTATCTTTTCAGTTGAATCTCTGACCATATCAGGACCTAGGAGTTGTCTTTCACCGACTTCCTCCCAGCATACCGGAGATCTACAACTTCTACCATAGAGTGCCTCGAAAGATGCCATTTTAATACTGGCTTGGTAGCTGTTATTGTAGGCAAATTCGGCTAGTGGTAAGTGATCATGCCAACTTCCGCCGAAATCTATAATGCATGCTCACAACATGTCTTCAATAACCTGATTGGTCCTCTCTGTCTGACCATCTGTCTGGGGATGAAAAGCAGTACTGAAATTGATCTTCGTTCCCAGAGAGTATTGTAGACCCTTCCAGAAATGAGATGTGAAGCGTGGATCTCGGTCAGATACTATAGACACAGGAATTCCATGTAGTCTAGTAACTTCCTTAATATACAAGGCGGCAAGAACATCAATCGACCATCGGTTCTTAATGGGCAAGAAATGAGCCGATTTAGTAAGACGATCGATGATTACCCATATTCCATCATATCCGCCCCTAGACTTGGGCAAACCTATGATGAAATCCATGCCGATTTCTTCCCATTTCCACTTGGGAATATCCAGCGGATGCAGTCTCCCTGCGGGTTTCTAATGTTCGGCCTTCACCTACTGGCAAGTCAAGCATCGAGACACAAAATCCGCTATCTCCCTCTTCATGTTGGGCCACCAAAAGGTCCTTTTTATGTCTTGGTACATCTTAGTGGCTCCCGGATGGATTGTGTACCTCGACCGATGAGCTTCTTCAAGAATCTTCTTCCTCAGCTCAGGACAGTCGGGCACACATGTCCGTTCACGAAATAGCAGTGTGCCATCAGGTGCCAGCTTGAAATCAAATCTCTCGTCCAATTTGCTCTTTGTCTCCACTAGTGAGGGATCTTCTTCTTGCAACTTTTTGATTTCAGGTAGCAAATCTGGATGTAAGCTCATATGAGATAGAATAATACACATGTTCTTCTCATCTGTGTTGATATCAAGCTCAGAGAATTTCTTCAACAGTTTCCATTCTTGTATCATGCAGTTGGCCAATATTGTTCTGGGCTTTCGACTAAGGGCATCAGCTACGGAATTACCCTTACCAGGATGGTACTGTATAGTGAAGTCGAAATCCTTAAGATACTCGAGCCAACGCCTTTGCCGCATGTTTAGCTCCTTTTGGGAGAATAAGTACTTGAGGCTTTTATGATCGGAGTATACAGTGAATTGTTCTCCGTAAAGATAGTGCCTCCAAATCTTCAAGGCAAATACCACCGCGGCTAGTTCTAAGTCATGAACCGGGTAATTCTCTTCATATTTCTTCAATTGACGGAAAGAGTATGCAATGACTTTTCCGTTCTGCATCAATACACATCCGAGGCCGATACCAGAAGCATCGGTATATACCTCATATTTTTCTCCTTCAATTGGAAGAGATAAGACCGGTGCAGTAGTCAAGAGATCCTTCAAAGTCAGGAAACTCTTCTCACAATCTTCATTCCACTCATAAGGCACTTCCTTGCGAGTCAATCTGGTAAGAGGAACAGCAATCTTGGAGAAGTCCTTGATGAAACGCCGGTAGTAACCAGCTAAACCCAAGAAGCTACGAATCTCCGTTGCATTCGTCGGTCGTTCCCAATCTTGCACGGCTTTGACCTTTGCAAGATCAACAGTAATCCCTTCCTTTGAGATAACATGTCCTAAGAAGGACACTTCCTCCAGCCAGAACTGGCATTTGCTGAATTTTACGTATAACTTATTGTCTCGTAATATTTGTAATGCCTTCTCGAGATGTTCCTCATGATCTTCTTCAGTCTTTGAATAGATCAATATATCGTGAATGAAGACCACAATAAATTGGTCTAAATAAGGCCGGTAAATGCTATTCATTAACTGCATGAAAGCTGCAGGGGCATTAGTTAGTCCAAAAGGCATAACAGTAAATTCGTAATGCCCATACCTGCTTCGAAATGCAGTTTTGTAAATATCTTCTTCCTTGATCCTCAATTGGTGATAACCAGATCGAAGATCTATTTTAGAGAAATACTTTACTCCTGATAATTGGTCGAACAGCTCATCAATCCTTGGCAGTGGGTACTTGTTCTTGATTGTAAGATGATTTAACTGTCGGTAATCAATGCATAATCTTAATGTGCCATCCTTCTTTTTAACAAAGAGCATCGGTGCCCCCCATGGGGAAGTACTCGGCCTAATTAATCCTTTCTTCAGTAAATCCATCAATTGCTCCTTCAGTTCTTTTAGTTCCACAGGAGACATTCTGTAGGGTGCTTTAGAAATAGGACCGGCACCCGGAACAACATCAATTGTGAATGACACTTCTCTTTCCGGGGGTAAACCAGGATATTCATCTGGAAAAACATCGGAGAAGTCCCGAGTCACTCGGATGTCTTCAATCTTTGTCTTCTCGGCTTCTGTGGTAGTTACAAAAGCTAAGAAAGCCATACATCCTCTATTCACTAGTTTACTAGCTCGGAGAGCTGAGATAAGTAGGAATTTATTCCGAGGTTTGATATAAACTAACTCGGGATAGTCCACAAAAGTTATCTTGCCATGCCGACAATCTACCGTTGCTTGGTAGGTTGATAACCAGTCAGCTCCCAATATGATATCATAATATTCCATATCAAGACATATCAGGTCGGCCGGTAGATTATTACCTTGAACCATAACCTCACAACTTGGGTAGTGATGCGTAATATCTGATTTGTTTCCAAGAGGTGTAGATAGAATTAAATCTAACCATTCAGGTTCTTTAGAAAATGAGGCAGTAAATTTCTTGGAAACAAACGAATGAGTTGCTCCAGTATCAAATAGAACTCTAGCAGGTTTAGAGCAAATAGTCAATGTACCTTCCACGATTCCTCCTTCCATAGGTTCCGTCCTTTGAAGAGCTTGCAGACGGCCTTGCTTTTTGACTGGACGCTTCTCGTTCTTGTTGACTTGTTCCTTCATTAAGGGGCATTCGAGAATTTGATGCTCTCGACTCCCACATCGGAGACACGCTCCCAGTTTCCTCCAGCACTCCTCGGTCTTATGATCAGCTTTTTCGCAATATTTGCAAATCTCCTTAGTAGGTGCACTATCGGAGAAGGGCTTGTTGCTGATGGTGAGGAATGGCTTGTGACTTCTCTGGGATCTCTTCTCCTTGGAAGACTCGCCTCCATTAAAGACCCGCTTCTTGCCAAATGGTGGTTTGAAGCTTCCTGGACTTGTAACATGTTCTTTCTTGTCCTTGCCTCGAATCCTTTCAGAAAATTCGGTGGCGTCTTCCAGCAGCTGAGCACGACGAACCATTTCCGAGTAGACTTGGATGTCCATCGGTGCAAGCTGGGTAATATACTGGGGCCGTAGCCTGTTGAGAAATCTACTCGCCTTCATCTTTTCCGTACACACCAAGTGAGGTGCATAACGGGAAAGCCTTGAGAATTGGGCCTCATATTCAGCTACCTTCCGGGTCCATTGCTTTAATGCAGCAAATTTCACGGCCTTCTTCTCTTGCACACGGTCCGAGAAATACTTGTTGTTGAAATGCTCGACAAATTCCATCCATGTGACATGATTGTCGGGCAGTGTTGCTTCCACGGACTCCCACCAGCATCGAGCGTCCCGTTCTAGTTGAAATGTGGCCAGTAAAACTTTTTCTCCATCCGTGCATTGCATTACACGGAAGATCCTCTCGGTCTCCTTCAGCCAATGCTCGGCGTCATCGGGGTCCACCGATCCCGCAAACTTTGGTGGGTTCATGTTGCAGAAATCCCGATGAAGGTCACCGGCTCCACGGTGAGCACCGCCAGCACCACTTTGCGCCACTTGCTGTAGCGCCTGAGTAAGTCCTTGCAATGTGCACTGCATCTCGCGCCATTGTGCTCTTTCAGCTGCCATTTTCCTACAAAAGGATTATAAGGTAAGTAATATTGAGTTTTGAGATTAAGAGGGCATTTATTATTGAACCTAACCCATGGCTTTTCCCATCTCACCAGGTAAGGTCTAACCAATTCTAATAGGTATATCTTATCCTTAGACATTTCACTGGATATATAACTATCTTTGGATATATATATATATATATATATTTAACCTAGGAAGAGTTATCTTATAATCCTTGACATTTCTATCTAGGAAGGTTTTTCTTATGATTGGTTTTACCTAAGAAGACATTTCTATCCCTTAGAATAAACCTGTATTTTACCTAGGAAGTTTCAATCCTAGGCTCTGATACCAAGAAAGAGCTGCCACGTCCCGAGTGCGGAAGCTTACCCGCGGCTCGACAGTTCTTTATATAGAACCAAAGCGAGCTAGAAAATTTAAGAATTTCTTACCTTTGGCGATTATAAGAGTGCGCAAAATCCAAGTTTAAATTTAAAATTTACACAAGTAGGTTTGATCTAACAGTTATTACAACGACCCAATTATCAAATACACTTATCCTTTATTGGTGTCGACTGACATGCTAAGGAATACAACTGACATCAGGGTACAAATTAACAAAATAACGGGATTACAATACACAATTGATAACATTTGGTGACTCTATCTCTACACTCATCACTCAGATTTATTCCCCTCCGAGTTCTGGTCGAAATCCAAATCCCCTGAAAGGTTAGAAAACCACTAGATGAGCTAATCGCCCAGTAGGATTTACATCTCAAGTTTTAACATGCTTTAAGTGAATTACAAGTTCATTTAATGTAAGTAATGCATGCAGACAGGTAGATATCAAGAAATTATAAATTCGACAAGAGTAGGATCAACAATTTAGAGTGTATAGATTTAAATTTTGAGCAGTGGCAACAAGTGGTATCAAGCACGTAATAACTGAGGGATAACAATTGAAACTCAAACAATAGTAAGCAAGGAAATTCTAACATGTATAGCAAGAATTGGCTATTTATCGGTTCATTCAAGTAAATACTTTTACCCTTCTACAGGCCTCAATCAATACATCAAGTAAATATCACGAGAGTGAGTGGTATGCCTAAATCTAGTAAACAAGTACTCCGGTGTAATACTAAACACCGTGGTCAATAAACTCCCAGGGGCACAAGTACCTTCGGGTGCTCCTCCCAGGACCAGACCGGGCCCTATATGCACAGCATTAGTCATGTTTTCGACATCCACTCTCATTTATAGCCAATATGGAATTTCAAGGCTTGACCAGTAGGAATATAAGGTGGATTTGGAATGGAATCCAAAGGGGCGAATTTATTGTACTAGGGTAAAACCAATGACGGACAACACACAGAAAACTGTGCGAGATTGGTACCTAGTAGAACACTTAACGTTTTTAGAAATGACACCCTAATTAGAATGCACTTCTTAGAATTTCACATGGATTTTTAGTGAATTGGCGCCTTGGGGTTGACTAGTCCTCTAAATTATATATATATTTAAATTGGCGCCTCCCCTTAAGTCTTCATTTAATTGAAGACTTTCTGGCAGTCGCTATTTAGGTTCATTCAAAATTTCTAAATTATATATATATAATTGGCGCCCCCATTAAGCCATCTTTTATCAAATTCGCGCCCACCTAGCAGGATATTTTAAATCGTGCCCAGCCAGCAGGCCATATTTTAAATCGCGCCCCCTAGCAAGTCATCTTTTATCAAATTCGCGCCCACCCAGTGGGCCATATTTTAAATCGTGACTTTCTGGAAGTCACCTTTTATGAAATTGGCGCCTGGGGTGCCGTCGTTATTTCTGTAACCCATGTACGAAGAATTGACGACATGTGTCAAGGCGTCCATTCTGTAATTGGCGCCCTGGTCTGGGGCGCCATTTACAGCGATCTAATTAGATGCAGAAATTTATTTATTTATAAAATGACGACCCCTACAGGGTCGTAAATTTTGAAATTGGCGCCCTGATGTAGGTCGCTAATTCCCTGGGTTGCTTAATCAGCCTGGAATGTTTATTACTTTAATTTGTTACTTTATAAAATTGTTACTTTATTACTTTAACCTGTTACTTATCTATCTATAATTAAGTTATTCTAATTAGCTAACAGTCTTACTAATTTGCAGGTAACTATAATATTTTGCACTACTATACCTAGTGATACGTCTATATATATATTTGGTTCAATTGACTAACAGATAGTTATACGATTGTAACTAAGTAGGTCTCTGATATATATATAGTTCATCTAAACTAATAAGATTTTATAACTAACAGGATCTTCTATATCTAACAGGATCTTAATTTAACTAACAGATCATCTAATCAACTAACATAGTCACCTAGATCTCTGATATATATATATATATATATATATATATATATATATATATATATATATATATAGTTCATCTAAACTTACAAGATTTTCTAATCAACTAACATGATCTTCTACATCTAACAGGATCTTCTAATTATCTAACAGATCATTTAATCAACTATCATAGTCACCTAATTAAACTAACAATACATGCAGTTTACACACTCCTTTAATTTATGATAGATTATCATGAATTTATTCCAAGTTATCATGAATTTATTCTAATTCACGGTAAAACAATCACATGGATATGATATTTTAATGCCCTAATTAACTAGGAATTTGGTTAAGCTTGAGAAAACTTACTAACATGCTGTGTAGATTAACTACTAGTTTAACTAGGTTGACTATTAGTTTAGCTAAAAGTTGAGACAACCTACGTCGTTGCAGCAGATGTGGCAGAAGGGGGTTCTGCAGCCCTGCAACCTCTGCAACACTCAGCTAGAGCCACCGTAGGGACTCACAGTAGGCTAGAAGAGGGGATTTAAAATAACGTATGTGCTTAGGTCGACCAGATAGGGGGGCAAGATCTGCGAAAAGTGGATCTGGGTGCCCTGCCAGCGAATGCCAGCGTGTACAGCCTGGCTGCGAAGAAAATGACGTTAAGAATTAACGACTTGAGTGGTGTCGTCAATTAGATTGGCGACGTTTAGTAGGGCGTCGTTTAGCAAATTGACGCCTCCCATTAAGTCACCTTTAAAAAAAAATTGACGCCCCCCAGCAAGTCACCTTTTAATTCGCGACTCCCAGCAAGTCATCTTTTAATTTGCGCCTCCCTAGGAGTCATCTCTTTTCAAATTCGCACCTTAGGCAGTGCCATTTCTTATCAAATTCGCGCCTTAGGCGGTGCCACTTCTTATCAAATTCGCGTCTTAGGTGGTGCCACCTCTTATCAAATTCGCGCCTTAGGTGGTGTCACTTCTTATAAAATTCGCGCCTTAGGTGGTGCCACTTTTTAAATCGCGCCTTAGGTGGTGTCACTTTTTAATTCGCGCCTCCCTGAGAGTCATTTCTTATCGAATTCGCGCCTCTCTGGGAGTCATTTCTAAAAAAAAAAATTTAGTGCCCCCTCAAAAGACCGAAATTGTGTATGTGCCCCTTTTTATCTTGTGTATCTACTTTAATAGCCCCATTTCTTTCAAAAAGTGGGAGAAATATTTTATTTACCTTTTTTTTATATAAATGAATAATTAAAAATAAGTTATAACTTAATAATTGTGGAAATAAATTCTATAACTAGAAATTGAATTATTTGATTACAACTCATGTAAATATGGCTTGGCATATGATATTTATCAGTTAAAAGGGGTTTAAAGTATTAGTAAATATTTTAAATGATTATTTAATTAGTAGAAAATTATTATTATTATTATTATTTATAATTAAAATTAACGGGTGTTACACCTTTTGTGAATTTTCATGTATCCCGGGGGATGCCCTGAGTTCTATGTACTCTTCTTTTTATGCAAATGAAATTTCTTCATCATCTGCTTTGCACATCTATTGCTGAGTTACAACTTTCCTTTCTTTCTTTCTTCTTCTCTTTGGCCGATTTGAACATATGTGTGTCGTCCATTTATCTAGCCCGAGGTATATTAGTTGCTAGGGCAGGAGAGGGCTCACGCCTTCAGGGAAGGTGTGAGGGGTTCGCTCCACTGCGGTGCAACTTCTCCCGAGGCCAAACTTTGATTTGCATAGGCTGAATGCCTGTGGATAAAGGGGGTTTATGGGCCAACCGGGCTAGAGGGTGAAGCCAATAGTTTGTTCATAGACCTCGCTGATGGTGACATGGTTTGCAAATGACGTACTTGCTGGTGCGTTTTAATGCCAAAGACAAGGAGTGAGTTTATTTCTCAACAAGGACGAAGGGTCCGAATCAAGGACCAATTCACTGACTTTGCTAATGAGAATGAGAGTTGAGGGTAAGTTTATTCATCGACATGGGTTAAATGTCGAGGCCGAGAAGTTGGTTTATCGACGGGAACGGAAGGTCCAGGTCGACAATTTGTTTATCGATTTCACCGAACCGATGATGACAAAAATCGACGGTAAACTTGTTCATCGGCAAGGGTTAAATGCCAAAGCAAGAGGTTTGTTTATCGACGGGAACAAAAGGTCTGAGCCAATGGTTTATTCATCGATTTCACCGATGATGACGAAAATCAACGGTCGGTTTGTTCATCGGCATGGGTTAAATCCCGAAGCAAGAGGTTTGTTTGTCGACGGGGATGAAAGGTCCGAGCTGATGGTTTATTCATCGATTTCGCCGATGATGATGAAAATTGACGGTCAGTTTGTTCATCGGCATGGGTTAAATGCTGAAGCAAGAGGTTTGTTTATCGATGGGGACGAAAGGTCCGAGCCGATGGTTTGTTTATCGATTTCACCAATGATGACAAAAATTGATGGTCGGTTTGTTCATAGGCATGGGTTAAATGCCGAATGTAGCACCCGAGAAATTATTTATATAAGATGAAAGGGTATTATTTGATAAAATAATTAATATTAATTGTGGAATTCTTTTAAGTTAAACTTTGACTAATTTATAAAAATCTATAAAATTCATAATCATGTTGAGGACTAAAAGTTTAGAAGAATTGTCTTCTTGGTCAGACCCTAAATAAAATTTTAACCAAGCCGAATTGATGGAATTAGTGTAAAATCGAGTTTTATGTAATCAAATCTTAGACCGTCCAATTCGAGCTCAAATCTTGATCAATTAAGCTTAGATCGGACCCATTTGAACAGCCTAGATGTATAACACGCTTCCCCTCTCTTTCTCCACGGAAACCCTAACTCTAGGAGGTGAATTTTGAGAGTGTTGGCAACGCGACTTGGTCAATCCGCGATTCCCGCGCACGTCAAGTTGTGGGACTCTATCCGACCCTCTAGTTCACTCCCAGTTCGAATTACCCCTATAAATTGAACCCTAGACCAACCTAGAAACTTTATTTGCTGCGGCGGCCGGCGAGGATCGCGTTCGAGGGAGGTTTTCCGGCGTGTTCTTAGAGGTTCTTCTTATCACGACCGGCAATCGTCGTCCCCTTCGTTCTTCGATTAAGGTAGGTTCTAGTAGACCCAACCTCAAGTAAAATAAACCATTGGATTCATCTTCAAGTCCTCTTTCTTTCGATAGTAAAATCCCCAAATTTTATTCTGTATAGCCCTCGTATTGCTAGTTTTAGTCGGAGCATGTCATATTAGGGCACCGATCTTGTACCCTCTCCTTATCTTGATTGAATGCTAGGTTAAGCAGGCTGTAAACTTTAATTGAGCATGCTATATTGTGCATTTTTTTGTTATCTTTCTCGTCGCCATATTCCTTGGAGCAGACTAGGTGACCTTGCCCAGGACCTCCGTAAGTCCCCGTGAGCTGTGGATTCCCACACAGACGTCAGGCAGGTTGTATCGTACCACACCGTGTCTAGGGTTTGCATCTATGAGAGGGAGAGTCCACCCAATTTCCCATTTCCACCCTAGATAGGTACCCTTGTGGTTGAGTGAACTCACATCTTAATTAATCCACTAAGGTCCTAAAAGGAGATTCATAAAATCTTCCGTGCATCATTCATAACTTGGGTGATTACTTGGTTGACTTCTTCTCATCCCTCCCCTCTCTTGTGTGCATTATTGGATTGTTTGTTTGGATCTTGGTTAACGTTGTTTGCTTTCTCTCCCTAGGTGTTTAGTGCATGTGGAGTTGCTTCACACCCTCAATATCTTCTCCTAGGGGCAGCTCGCATTTCTATTCTTATTTCAATCCCTTGTTCGATTCATCACCCACCATGTCATCCTACAACTTCTCCCATTCCCATGATGATTCTCTCCCTCAGGGACTTCTCGAGGACCCACCTAGGGTCCCCCATGTGTAGGGAGGAGAGGGGACCGCCCCTCCTCTCCCGACCATTGTTGTTGAGAGTACTCAACCCTCCCTTTCTGATCCCTCTTCAGAGAATTCGGCCAATCAAATTCTTAACATGATGGCCCAGCTTGATCTGACTCAACTTCACCTCATTCGGCAAGCTCTACAGGGGGCGGATGCCCCATCTTCAGTTCCTTCTTATGGCATGTCTGCTGCCGCCACTACATCTCCTATTATTGGGTCAGGGGCCGTCTCCGCTGCACCCATCGATCTCACTCCAGTTCACTCCCGGACCCGCCGATTCTCTAGCATGGGGATGGGCCAAGCCTCAACCTCGGCCCAATAGCCTCTTGACAAGGGGAAGACCTAGATCCCTTTTAGTTCTTATGTTGATCCATACACCACTGTCTCTCCAGCGCCGCAGGCCCTTGTGGGCCCGGCTGATTTCATTCATTTGCAACCAGGGGCCGCCCAGTTGGCTCATGCGGATTTTGGCCCTTCATTGGCCCATTATCCATCTTATGGGCTTCCACCTTCATCAGCTTATCCTTTAGCTCCATACTCTGGTTCTATTTTTCCTGCTGTGTCTCCTCCTTCTCGGGAATGGGAACTTCTCGAAAAATGGGCTGCCATGCAGCAGCTGATTGACCTCCTCCACAAGAGGGTCGGCCCGCAGTCTCTAGCCAATGTCCCCGTTCCTAATTTCTGGGACATTCGCTTCCCACCTCAGTCGGAGCTCCCTACATACCGAAAGTACGACGGGAATGGCAACCCGTTCATTCACATCAGGGAGTTTTTGTATGAATCGGCGCAATTTCAGCATGATGACCGCGTTATGTCGTATCTCTTTCGCCGGTCATTGGATGGGGTGGCGTTAGAGTGGTTTTATACATTACCTTTGGAGGAGGCAGAAAGCTTCAAGATTGTTAAGGAGAGGTTCACAACAAGATTAGGGGACACGGTAGTGTACCCGAACCACCTAAAAATTCCATGTGTCAATTGTGGTTCGCTATTCCGTTTACTTGTTGAGTGGGCTTCGCGGTGAGGTGAGCATTCACCATTTTCTCTATCAATCACACCCACTTCACACGCATTCACGAGTATGATCCTGTTCGTGTAAGGCTAGAGCTTGTATGCATAATTAGTATAGAATTCACGTAGGTAGTTTCTTTTAATTGGCCATCAATTCACCCCTCCCCTCTTGATTGCCACCCTCCGGGACTCAACAATTGGTATCAGAGCCTTGGTCTCTATTTAATCTCGACCACACGGTCGTCAGAGCTAGATCCCATTATATGGCAAACAAGGGGATGATGCCCGAAGGGCATTCTATTCAAAGACCTCCATTCTTTGATGGATCAAACTACCCCTACTGGAAAAACATAATGTATGTTTTCTTACGTGCTCAGGACTACGATGTTTGGCGTGTCATAAGTAGGGGTCCATATGTTTTATCTGAAAATGAGAATGAGTGGGATGAAGAAGATATTAGGAAGTGTTCAGTGAATTTTAAAGCTATGAATATAATTCAATGTGATGTTCATCCTAATGAATACTAAGGTATATCTACGTGTTCCTCTGCACAGGAGATGTGGAACAAGCTATGGCTTATCTATGAAGGAACGTCGGAAGTAATGGAAACCAAAGCCAATGTTTTAGTCCGGGACTACGAGCTGTTCGCAATGAAGCAAGATGAGTCCATTTCTAACATGTTTACTAGATTGACAGAAATTACAAATGGACTAAAGGGACTTGGCAAGGAGTATTCCAACAAGGAGCTTGTCAGAAAAGTTCTAAGATCCCTCTCTCCACAGTGGCATACAAAAGCCACTGTAATTGAAGACTCCAAGGATCTCAGCACTCTAACTCTGGATGAGTTGATCGGCTCGCTGATGACATATGAAATAAACATCAAAAGGAGCGAGGAGGATCACAAGAAAAAGAAAATTGTCACACCATTGGCCCTAAGGGTGAATCAACAAGATTCAGAGGGCAGTGACAATGATCCCATTAGCAACACTGAAGATGAGGAACTGGTTGCCATGATCACACAAAGAGCAAGAAGGTTCGTCAAAAGAACCAGAAACTTTGGTGGTCAGTTCAGGAAGGGACCAAGAAGGCAAGGACCAAACATAGGAGAAAGTAGCAAGAAAGAAGAAGTGATTTGCTATGAATGCAAGAAACCCGGCCATATGCGGGGTGAGTGCCCCGATCTCATCAAGAAGGTGAAGAAAGGCAAGTTCAGGAAGCCCAAGGCCATGATGGCCACATGGAGCGATGAAGATCAGGAGGAATCCGGAAATGAAGATGGACTAGATGAACTAGTCCAGAATCTATGTCTCATGGCCAATGACGACGAAGGAAATGAGGTAAATTCTGAAACTGAAACTCATACTTGTGAACAATGGCAAATTGCATATGAATCTTTATATGAAAAATGTAAAAGATTCAAATCTGAAAATAGAAACTTGAAAAATAAAATTGATCATTTTATGCATACTAAAAAATCATGTGAAGAGTGCCATGCTTTAAAATCAGAAAATGAAAACATGAAGCATGAAAATGAAATTCTTGCATCCAAAATTGAACTGTTTGAAGAAGAGATTTCATGCATGAGAGAAGAACAATCCACATTTCTGAAAATGCATGAAGAATTGAAAAATGATATGAAACAAGAAAAGCTTGAAAGTATTACTTGCAATGAAGCCAAAGTAAAGGCTGAAAATCAAAGCCAATCTCAAATGGCTCAAATAAAAGAGCTAAAGGATGCTCTTGCCATCCTTGAAAAATCAAAAGTTCAAACAACCCATTGGGCCCCCATAAGTTCAGCATCCTCCAAACTAAAGAAACACATGCATAATTCCTTTTCAAATGTTGGTAGAAGGAGAAAAAGAGATAGAGCCATCACTTGTTTCTATTGTGGAAAAATGGGTCATGACATGTATGATTGTAGAATTCTGAAATATGATGAAAAAAATTCTGCTAGATTCAGAAATAGATCATATATACATCATGCCTCTAACCATCATGGACCCAAGCTTGCTTGGGTACCAAAATCTCCATAAGCACTTTGGTTGAATTACAGGTCTACTCGAGAGCTCAAAGGAACAAATAGTATTTGGACAGTGGTTGCTCTCGGCATATGACGGGGAACAATGAATGATTTGTGGACCTGCATGAAAAGGATGGTGGGACGGTAGCATTCGGTGGTAAGGACAAAGGTAAAATCATCGGAGAAGGTAAGATAGGTAAGAATCAAAATCATACCATTGAAAATGTATTGCTAATGAAAGGTTTGCATCATAATCTCTTAAGCATAAGCCAACTTTGTGATAAAGGATGCAATGTGATTTTTGATTCTAACCACTGCACTATTTTGAATAGAAATACTCATGAGATAAGTTCATTGGTTTCAGGTATAACAATGTTTATATGATAGACTTGAATGATGCCTCTCATGAGAATTTATGTTTAGTTGCAAGGAACAATTATGATGCTTGGCTCTGGCATCGCCGGCTTGGGCATGCTAGTTTCAATGTTTTGCTGAAATTATATAGAAATGATTTGGTAATTGGACTGCCCAAGTTGAAGGCCGTCGATGATGGAGTGTGTGGGGCGTGTACCATGGAAAAACAAACAAGGACATCATTCAAGAGCAAGAATGATGTGACCACATCGAGACCCCTTGAAATCATCCACATTGATCTCTTTGGACCAAGCAGAACACACAGCTTGGGTGGTAAATTATATGGTTTTGTAATTGTGGATGATTACTCAAGATTCTGTTGGGTTTACTTTCTTTCTCATAAAAATGATGCCCTGACGGAATTTGAAGCATTTTGCAGGGTGGTTCAAAATGAAAAGGGGTTTTGCATCAAAACCGTGCGGAGTGATCACGACAGGGAATTTGATAACCATGAGTTCAGCAATTTTTGTAGGGCTCAAGGCTACACTCATGACTTCTCCGCACCAACAACCCCTAAACAAAATGGCATTGTTGAAAGGAAGAATAGAACACTGATCGAAATGGCGAGAACCATGCTAAATGAGAATAATCTGCCGAGGTACTTTTGGGCTGAAGCAGTGAACACAGCCTGCTACATAATCAACCGTGTCATGGTAAGACCGTTGTTGAAGAAAAACCCCCTATGAGCTGTACCGAGGTAAGAAGCCAAACATTTCATATCTTAGACCATTTGGCTCAACCTGTTACATTCATAACAATGGTAAGATAGACCTGGCAAAATTTGATCCCAAAAGTGACAAAGGTATACTTCTTGGGTACTCACTTAGCTCAAGAGCATATCGAGTGTACAACTTGAGAACTCTTGTAGTTGAGGAAAGCCCCCATGTCATTATTGATGAATCATCTCAAAATAGAACTAATGAAAAATCTGTCTTGCAGGATGATGAGTTGGATGTTGGAGATATCGGGAAGAAAGAAAGAAAAACTGAGAAACAAGAAGAAGAAGAACCACAAGAAGATGATGCTAATCAGGAAATTCAAGTTGAACAGCAGCTACCAATGTAATGGACCTTTCCAAAGGACCATCTACCAGACAATGTGATGGGCAATAAAGAAGAAGGAATACGGACACGAGCCTCTCTCAGGGAAGTTGAAAATCAGGATTACATAGCCTTGCTTTCTCAATTTGAACCTCACTCCATAGAAGAAGCCTTGAATGATGAGTCATAGATCATGGCCATGCAAGAGGAACTACACCAGTTCCAAAGGAACAAAGTGTGGTTTCTTGTTCCATGCCCTAAGAATCACTCCGTGATCGGAACGAAATGGGTTTTCTGAAACAAAACAAACGATCAAGGAGTGGTAACTAGGAACAAGGCCAGGCTAGTAGCCATAGGCTATAGCCAAGAGATAGGAATTGACTTTGATGAGTCTTTTGCTCCAGTAGCAAGACTTGAGGTAGTGAGGGTTCTCTTAGCATTTGCATGTTGTCACAATATCAAATTATTTCAAATGGATGTTAAGATTGTATTTTTGAATTGCTATATCTAGGAGGACGTGTATGTGGAGCAACCACCGGGGTTTGAAGACACAGAGCATACAGACCATATGTACAAGCTGGACAAGGCATTTTACGGTCTGAAACAAGCACCCCGTGCATGGTATGAACGGTTAAGTGATTTCCTCATTCAAAATGAATTCAAATGAGGTAATGTTGATCAAACCCTCTTTACAAAATTGAATGGTAAGGAAATCTTAATTGTTCAAGTTTATGTTGATGATATTATTTTTGGCTCCACTAATGATACTCTCAGCAAAGACTTTACAAAATTAATGCAAAGTGAGTTTGAAATGAGTCTTATGGGAGAGCTAACATTTTTCTTGGGATTGCAGGTAAATCAAACAGTAGATGGGCTGTTCATACATCAAAAGAAGTATGCAATGAGTTGCTGAAAAAGTTTAATTTGACATCAACAAAACCACAACCAACTCCTATGTCCACCTCAATAAAAATTGATCAAGATGAGACAGGTAAATCAGTGGACCAAAAACTCTTTAGAAGCATGATAGGTTCACTATTGTATTTAACTGCCAACAGGCCCGACATTCAGTTTGATGTTTGCCTATGTGTAAGATTTCAGTCAAATCCAAAGGAATCACATATGTCGGCTGTAAAATGGATTTTTAGATATGTTGCTAGTTCAGTTAACTTAGGATTGTGGTTTCCACGTAATTCATGTTTTGAACTAGTTGCTTATTCTGACGCCGATTACGCGGGCTGTAAGATGGATCAGAAAAGTACTAGCGGGTATTGCCAGTTTCTTGGGGGATGCGTGGTCTCATGGGCCTCCAAGAAACAAAATTCAGTGGCATTATCAACAGCCGAAGCCGAGTATGTGGCTGTCGGTAGTTGTGTTGCCCATGCGTTATGGATTCAATAGCAAATGATTGATTATGGCATATCCTTTAAAAACACCTCAATTCTTTGTGACAACACATCAACCATAAACCTGTCCAAAAACCCCGTTCATCACTCTTGCACCAAGCATATTGAAATTAGACATCATTTCATTAGAGATCATGTAAGCAAGGGTAATATTGATATCAACTTTATTGAGGCAGATCATCAGATTTCCGACATTTTCACCAAACCTCTTAGTGAAGACAAGTTCACATCATTTAGAAGAGAACTAGGGGTTTGTAGGATAGACAAGTCTGAATAATAGCCATGTGCATCAATGTATAAATAGGTCACTGCATTACATGTAATTGTATCAAGTTCCATGCATATAGTTTATCCCTTGTCATGCACTTGCATCATATTGTGTGAAGAACAAAAGAAAAATCATTTTTGTGTGTTACTGCATTTCTTCTATGTATATTGTATACACACAATGCTCTTTGTAATTTCTATGGCCGAAATCATTCTTGAAATATTAAACTGCCCACAAAGGAGCTAAATTGTTCAAAGTCAAAAATCCGGATCAAAAGGACATTACACGTCTCATATATTCCAAAATTTCGACTACCAATACCCCAATTGCTTACACCCTAAATTCTATCCAAAATTCCTTGATTTCATAAATTTTTACAATTGGGGACTCGAGCCGGACATTCCTTGACATTCTCTTTGAGTAATTCTTTCATATTGCTGAACACTAGTGAAAGGGTCGACCCATAGAGTTCACCCATTGGGTATCCAGAAAAAGGGTCGACCCATAGGGTCGACTCTCGCAAACCCAGCAAATGGGTCGACCCCAAGGGTCGACCCTCGCGAACCCAGTTCTTCCCGGGGGTAAGAGTACCAGGGGTCGACCCATTGGGTCGACCCAAACCGGCGGGGCGGCTCACCCGCACCAAAGCCGTTCGAACATCGGTTCCAACCCAAAGTTGGACCCTCCCATGGCTATAAAATATCTCTTGCCCCCCTCCTAGCCTAGCCACCACCCTTTGCAAGCCCTAAAAACCCTTCCTTGGCATCAAAGACATCAAGACCTAGCCGCGGTTCTCCGGGTGGCATCCACGCGAAATCTTCTCCTTGTGGCTTAAAGCGTCATCCTTTGATCTTCATTCCCTTGAGGTAAGCTTCTGATGTCTGTGGAGGATCATAGATTCACACTTCTCGCATTCCTCTTTGGTTGAACCATCAAGATCTATACCCCATCGGTGGGTTCTTTCAGTTTGTGTTTTAGATGGCCCCAAAGAGGCGTTCTTCTCGCAGCAGAGGGGAGTCTAGTGCGGCCATGGCACGTCGTGGTAGGGCGGCCGCCTATGGCGGAGACTCTACGCCTTCGAGCAAGGTCTTGGATAGAAAGTGTTGGGTTCGGTGCTATGATTCAGAGGGGGGGTGAATGAATCTCCCTTTAAAAACTTTGCCCAATTTAAAATCTAATGCTCACTAAAATTGCTAGCTCGCTAACTAGACAAACCTGAAAGCTAATAAGCAGTTGCGGAATTAAACAAACACACAGTGAGCAATCAAGGTAAAGCGCACCTAAGCATTCATCTAGCGCCAATCAGATAGAAGAAATCAAACCACTGCATAATGGGTTTTTAGGTGGTTCGGTCCTGCAGACCTACGTCCACCCCACACTCAAACCGAGTGTGGATTCCGCTGACTCACAGTTTGAACAGCTGGGCATCACAGCTTGCCATACAATCCGCTGAGCCTCACAGCTTGCTGTCCGAGGAATCCTCCTCGCCTGCTGAGCCTCACAGCTTGCTCTGCTGGGCAATACAGCTTAGCCGTCCAGTGGAGTCCTCCACTGTAAATGCTGAGCAACACAGCTTGCTCTGCTGACAAACAGCTTGAGGAAAGGTATAAAAGAAAACATGAAAATGGGAAACAAACAGCAATCGGAAGGCTGTAAACAATGAAGCACAATGTGGCTCTTAAAGAGCTGACTGGAGTGGATCTGATCCAACTTCCAGTAGGAACGATCTTCTCTGATCTTCTCTTCTCTCTCTCTTCCTTCTTCTTCTCTTCACACTCTGCTCGAGCTCTCTATCTCTCTCCTTTTCTTCTTTCTCTTCTTCTTCTTCTCTCTGTGGATCGTGGCTCTCTGCTGCTTCTCCTTCTGTCTCTATGTACAGACTTCACCTCTTGTTCGAGCTACCTCCTTCTACTCACTATCAGTCTTCTTCTGAGGAAGAAGATATATATATATATAGCAGCAGCAGATTAGGGCGGCGTGTGCTCTCCACATCTCCCGCCAAGAAGCCTCAGTCCACGTGGCAGCATTTCAACACAATGCTTCCACATGTCACGATCAGGGAACCTCATCCTTCCTTGGATCACGTGCCTTCGTTAGGCTCTGCGAAGGGTGCCTGTCAGATAGAGAATCAAATTATCAGTTTAAGTCTAAACCCTGTACAGACATCATAGTATGCATAATGCAGTGTATAGACTTTCCAATGTCTAGACTTGCAGATGTGAACGACACAATGTATAGACTTGGCCCCTTGAAGGATGTACAGACTTTACGAGCACAGTCCAGTGTATAGACTTTGCGAAGCACAGTCCAATGTATAGACATTGCGAAGCACAGTCCAATGTATAGACTTGTAAGTTGAACTGCATTGTATAGACTTCAGACTGTATGAACTTGTGAACTCGAATGCAATGTACAGACTTCATATAAGAAGGCAACCACTGTACATACTTAGGCAATGTAAAGACTTGACAGTGTATGGACTTGATGAGCATTCAGCAATGTGCAGACTTCAACAAAACACAACGTGCAACAGTGTATAGACTTGAAGCACTAGATGCATGATGTACAGACTTCATTCATGCAAGGCTATGTGTTGTATAGACTATGTGAATGCAGTGCAATGGCCTGTACAGACTCTATTCATGCAAGGCTATGCGTTGTACAGACTATGTGAATACAATGCTGTGCAATGTATAGACTCTGCATATGCAGAGCTTAAGCCCTGTATAGACATCAAATATGCAGAAGTAAACGTGCATCAATGTGTAGACTTAACAAGACAAAGTGTGAACAAAGCAACACAATGTGCAGACTTCATGAACGATGTATGCAATGCACTGGACAATGTATGGACTTAGCCGATGCAGACTAATCCGATGTACAGACTTGCTTGTTGTTCAGACTTCATGAATGATGTACATACTTGCCAAAGAAAACTCTGTACAGACTTGATCAAAGCAAGGCAGTTAAATGTATGGACTTCACGATGTGCAGACTTGCCAAAACAATAGAACGATGTACAGACTTGGGCAAGCAAAGTCTGTACAGACTTGAAGGTTCACGATGTATAGACTTCGGCAAGGGAACGATGTACAGATTTTATGTGAAAGCCCAATGTATAGACTTGCACAGTTCTAGGATGTATAGACTTTGGCAGAGGAAATGGCTGTACAGACTTCAACTCAACTGTGATGTATAGACTTTGAGGGGCAACATATGTAAAACTTCCAATGTACAGACTTCGAAGTTGAACAGGTGGATGTACAGACATCACCAATGTATGGACTTTGAATGTTCAACTAATGGATGTATAGACTTCACCTCGAGCATTCTATAGTGCAGTGTATGGACTTGAAGAACAATGCATGACGCTATACAGACTTCACTGATGCATGCTACAGTCCAATGTATGGACTTAGCTTCATGCATGCTACAGTCCAATGTATGGACTTTGAATGTTGATGCATGAACAGTCCGATGTACATACTTCCAATGCAATGCAATGTATGGACTTCAAATAAGATGCTGCATGAGACGCTGAAGTCTGTATAGACTTTGGCCAATGCATAGGACGCTTAGAAAGACGCTGGACGCTGTACAGACTTAGCCTAAGACAATGCATGAGACGGACGATGTATAGACTTGGGCTGAATGCATGAACAGGCCGTTGTACAGACTTGTAAAGCTTGAAGGCCAATGTAATGTATAGACTATGCACATGCATGAAGAGCCCTGAGGATGTATAGACTTGCTAGCCAAACACTACACAGATGCTCATATGCAATGAATGTATAGACATGCGAATGTAAGGGGATCGACCCATCTAAGAGGGGGTCGACCCACAGATTGGCACACTCATGCACATAACAGATCAGATAGAACACACTCATGCATTCTTCCACAGAATAGATCAGATATAACACACTCAAGCATTCTCCAGATAATATAACAGTCATATGCATTCATGTTGCTATCATTCAATGTGATATTCTTAACAAAATAATATGGTGACTCATTCATGTTGCTATCATTAAAACACCACATTATCATCAAAGCACAAGGGGCACAACAGAAAGGTACTCCGACCTAGAGCGGTATCATTTGTCAATCTTAACCGCCATCTTCCGAGTTTAGTGGATGTTCTTTGCAGTCAGCCAAATTTGGATTTCTTCTTGTCTGGACATCGACACATTTATCCGAATTTGGTGCATCAATTTTATAGCAACCTCACCATGTCCGGGGAACATCCGATTACTGTGGTTAATGGTCAATGGGTTATACTCTCCATAGAATTTTTAGGAATGGCATTTAATCTCCCTCATGAAGGCTTTACATTTGGAGATATTGTGGTTCCTGAAGAAACTGTTTATCAAATGATGACATCTGAAGAAAAAGGTGCACATTCACTTGCTGGGTTAAACGCCAATCATTTTTCTCTCTTGCAGCATATATTACATAGGATGATCACTACTATCCTGCTCCCAAGAGGAGGAGGCCATGACAAAGTGACAGAGATCCATATGTTCTTATTTTACTGTCTCTTGGGTGGTATTCCAGTTAATTTTCTAGCTATGTTTTTAGCTCATATGTGTAACAGCATGAAGCACAAGAACAGAACTCTTCCTTATGCCGTCGCACTTTCTGCTATATTTGCACACCTGGACATCAACCTCTCAAAAGAATCTTCTCAAGACATTAGAGAGGCTGATATATTTACTGTTCATTCTATTTGTCATAATATGGGCTATGAACTGCGAGATGGTAACTTGGTCCGGACATTGAAAAGTGCTGCACATGAAATCAGTTCTGAGGAGGAGGATGACGATGATGCACAGGCCGATGTGCAACAGCCACATATTCCTGTTAAGGACATGCCTTCTGAGGCGGTTCAGCTAATCATGGATCGGTTGGATACTATTGATGATCAGTTAGACGAGTATGGGGAGACCATGGCAGCTATGCAACTTGAACTATCAGATCTGAAACTCTCTCACCAGGAGCACTCTCAATACGTCACTGACACTTTGGCCGACCAAACCCACATGATGGAAAAAATTTCGGCATATATTAGGTGTCAACCAAGTCCCTCCACTCCGGATGATAATGATGATTAGACTATGATGCTCCTTCAATTTGGAACAGTTGTTATCCTTATTTCACCCCCTCCTTTTTGATGCTGCCAAAGGGAGAGAAAAGACTATTCGACTACTTATATGTATTGTGTGATGTATGCTTGCATGCATATATGCTTTCCTCATTTTCCTAATTCATTAGTAATGTTGCACTTCCTTTGAGTCTCATACATTGCATCTTGCTATTTGCATTTCAGACTTTGCTCCCCTTACAACTTGTTGTCGGCAAGACCTTGTGGAAATATGCAATGTTAATCAATCTTACATATTGTGTTGTTTTATATTGTGTTGTCTTTTATATCGGTCTAATATGGTGAGATGGAATGATTCATGCTAATGTGGTTTCAACTGTTCATGGAATGAGGTTTTTATATAGAATTTTGTCATCATCAAAAAGGGGGAGATTATTGAACCCTCTCCTCATGTATTATGTCTTATGGATTTTGATGATGACCAAATGAATTTATATGAACTGAAAATGAGCTTTTCTAACGTTTTGGAAGTGATCACATCACATAAGGATTTGGCGTTTAGAAGGCTCAAGAACATCATCTTAAGAGTAAGTGTTTTGATTTGAATTTGGACGAAGAATCAAATTCAGAAGTTGTTTTGACAGGACAATCTATATGGCCAAAGATTACCAATGTTCGAGGACGGTTGGTGAGATCGACTTCAACATATTGACTTTTGAATGTGTGGTTTGAAGTTCTTTATTTTGATCTCAAGGATTAAATTGGTTTAGAACTTATCTAAGTTTAAATGGTTTGAGTTTCATTCCCTCTCATGTTTTAAAAACCATCTTGAAACCCCTAGACTTGTTCTTGGACTTAGTGTGTCTTTCAATCTATCTTTTGGATGTTCTGGAACAAGGGTCGACCCATTGGGTCGACCCCTAGGCCCCCTGGTTCTGTTAAACGTAGGCCTTTCATCTCCAGCTGAAAGGGTCGACCCATTGGGTCGACCCCCAGCTGCAAGGGTCGACCCCAAGGGTTGACCCCTGGTGATTAATTTTTTTGAACCCGGCGGGCTCCTTCACCAGACCTGCAAGGGTCGACCCCAAGGGTCGACCCATTCCCTCGAGGGTCGACCCCAATGATCGGCCCCTGAAAACTCTTTTCCAAAACAGCAAGGGTTCTTGGAAGGGTCGACCCCAAGGGTCGACCCATGCTGTCTGGCCCATCTGGCCCCTCACGAGGGTCGACCCCAAGGGTCGACCCTTTCTGGTCTGGGCAGCGCCGTGAATGTGGACTCTTGGCATTTCGACCAAATGGTCTAACCACACTTGTGTGGCTGTCCTTAATCCACTCCATAACAAGTGGATCTTGTCCCATGGCTGTCCCTTGACCACCCTTGGCCTATATAACATCTTGTAGAGGATGAAAACCCTAAGAGAAATTCGTATGTCCTAATTTTGGGTTTCTTCCTAACATTTGTGTGTGCAGGTCGCAGCAGCCACCTCCAGCCCTTGTTCCACCTTGGTGTGTGCGTGAATGTGAAGGGAAGAAGGAGGAATCAAAGTTCCAATCAAGCCTCTGCTGCTGGCTGCGAGCGAAATCGAGATTCAGCCACATCCGAGCCAAGATTGTCGAGAACGGTCATCGTGCTGCATAAGTGTTTGATAAAATTCGCAGAAGAGAAAGGGGGAGCTCCAACCAGGATAAATCAATCTTTCTTCACTCTTTCCATTCTGAATCATTTAGCTTAAACTTGAGCATACGTTTGTAATCATTATTTCAGATATTTGTGTGTGGTGTGTGTGTGTGTGTGTGTGTGTGTGTGTGTGTGTGTGCTTGCTTTTCTACATAGTGTGTGTGTGTGATTCACTACATAGTGTGTGTGTGTGATTCACTACATAGTCAAGCCTTAATCCTCCGTGTGAGGGGTGGACGTAGGGGACACGGCAGTGTACCCGAACCACCTAAAAATTCCGTGTGTCAATTGTGGTTTGCTATTCCGTTTACTTGTCGAGTGGGCTTCACGGTGAGGTGAGCACTCACCATTTTCTCTATCAATCACACCCACTTCACACGCATTCACGAGTATGATCCTATTCATGTAAGGCTAGAGCTTCTATGCATAATTAGTACAGAATTCACGTAGGTAGTTTCTTTTAATTGGCCATCAATTCACCCCTCCCCTCTTGATTGCCACCCTCCGGGACTCAACATCAAACATGCACCAGTTGTACAGTCGGGCCCGGTTCATCCAGACCCAATTCAAAGACTCCCCTATCCATTCCCTTTTCGAGGCCCAGAAATCCAAAACCACAAGAAAGTCCCAGGGCCCTGTTACTGAGGGGGTACAAACCAATGAGCAGGTCCTGGCTGTTCAGTTCCCTAACCAGTCCACTCCACCCCATTTCTAGCAACCTCCACAAAACCCCCAGTTCTCCACTCCACAAGCTCTCCGACCTTCTTTTCCAGCTCCTCAACAGCCACAACAACCGCCACCACCACCACAACAACCTCAACAGCCACCCTAGTACCATAATGTCGCTCCTCCTGCTGGTTATGGGCCTGCTCGGCCGGGACCAAAGAGCGCCAATTATCCACCACTTCCAGAAACACTCCCTGATATTTTCTCGGCCTTAATGTACACTGGTGACATACAGTTGCCTCTGGAACGTCAGAACTGGAACCCGATAGCCGACCAGTCAAGGTATTGCATATACCATCGGCAACCCAGACACACGATAGAGAGGTGTTATCAGTTCAGGGATCTAGTTTATGATTTGCATGAGGGCCAGAGGATTGATTGGGCCCAAATGCACAAGTTAATTGAGGATATAAAAGAAATGAGAAGACAAGCAAGGCCGCAGTAGGCGACACCTCAGCAGTAGCAGTTCTAGGAACCTCCCCAACAACAACCTCCATAGCAGTAGTAGCAACAGCAAGACCTCAGGATTCATCAGAAGCCCACCACCTTGACTACCGCTCCACCCACTATCCCCTCCCGATAACCCATTACACCCACCACATTCCCCACCATCCCGCCAGTCCTTCCACCATCACCCGCCATACCATCCATCGTTATCCCTCCACTCAACCCTTCACCAATCGCCATTCCACTAGGGCCCGTTAGACCAGCCTCCGCCATCATCACCCCTATTTCTACCCCTTCCACTCACCTCACTGGGCCAATTGGGGGTCCATCTGAGGCCATGCCGGCATGACACTGCGCCCTCCGGAGCGGGCGTTTATTTCATAGAAGTTACCCCTCCACTGGTGCACCTGCACCCAACCCTCAAGTTCCTTCCTCAACAGTCGAAGTAGAAGAAGTAGACCTCGTGCCTGGCACGAAGTATGATTTGCTACACCGGATGTTGGCCAAGATTTTGGTCCTGGAGTTGATCAAGAGGTCCACGCTGCATCAAGATGCCCTGAGGGATTTCCTGTAAAAAGTTATGGTTAGCGAGGACGTGGCGGTAGATAGTTTGCCGTCGGTGTTGGCAACAATTACGAGAGGGCATTCCATTTCATTTTCTGAATTAGAATTGGCACCCCGAGAGGCACGGCAGATGCCACTCTACATTACTATTTCCTTAAATAAAGTGGCAGTTGAGTCAGCCCTTGTGGACACGGGAGCATCAATAAATGTATGTCCATTAAGTACATTGCGTGCCTACAATATTTCGGAAGACATGCTTAGGCCAACGCCAACCACGATTGCAGCTTATGATAACTCTAAACGAGCTTGCCATGGGGTTGTGATAGTTCAGGCCGAGCTAGGGCCTCTAAAAATGGATGTGGAGTTTTATGTACTAGACATAGACCCGATGTTCAAAGCAATTCTGGGTCGTCCATGGATAGACAGTCTGAATGTCGTGCCCTCAACTTCCCACAAATGCCTTAAGTTCCCATTTCAGGGCCGTGTAGTTAAGGTGAAGAGTATCTCCACAGTCCAAACTGTTGATGCAATTGCAGACAAGATCCTTCCTACTTTGTGGCCAAGCAACAGGCCAGTCCTTTCTGTTATGGACTTAAACTATTCATGGGCATATGCGTCATGCAAGCCCGCCACTGCACCAATTAATGTGAAAATCAAGTCCAAGATTCAAGATTCTAAGGGGTGGCACATGATTTTAAAGTTAGGCTATAAGCTGGGCATGTGCCTCGACGCACAGTTGCAGGGGCGGACTAATCCCGTCCCTAGGGGCAGAAAGATGAGTCGAAGAGGCCTTGGCTACCGGGAGTCTGCATTGTCAATACTAGGAGACTCCGGGACACTAACTTGGGATTATCGCTAGCCTTTCGTCAAAGGCCCATTGCAGCCTGGTACTTTAAAGAAGTCGTCGTCGTGTGTTGATGAGCAGACCAATGCCGCTTATGTTGTTGATGACCCACCGCCGCCACTGAAGGGGCTGGTGGGTGATATGGAAGATTTTTACAGTTGTTTTGAAAAGTTGTTTTGTGAAGAAGAGGTTTGTCCGAAGAAGGTGGAGATGTAGCTGGTGAAGCATTCTCCGATTGAGCCAGTTTACCGAAGGCCACAGGAAGTGGGGAGCTCCATCACTACTTTTTCTTTGTCCCCGTCCCGCCTTGCCTCCTTGTTTCAACGATTGTGGTATATTCCCCGTTCACCTCCGATCATGGTCGACCCGCACTTTATGGAAAGACCACTTGAAATTCTATTTGTTCCATGTGCATGTGGGCACTTCCCACCCATTGATTTATCAACTCTGTTTACTCCTCCCTCCCCCACTGTCGAACTCCACGAAATGTGGTTCTCTTCTTATGACCCATTTTTCGATTGTCTCTTCCCCTCTATGTTTCACATGCAACTTCCTCCTCTAGTCCCTCTTGCTTCATGATTTCCACGACCTCCAAAAAAAATGCCAATTTTAAAACGGAGGTTTCGCTGGAGGATTACGCTCTGTTCTGTCCATCTTCCCAGGGGCATGAGACCCCTGCTTCTTTCTCTGTAGATGTCTTATCTCCTAGGTTAGATGTATAGTATGTAGAGTCCCCAAGGTTGGTAGAGTCAGTCGGGGTAGAGTCTAGCTCTAGTGTTGTCAGTCCATCTACATCTGCGGCGCACCCTGTGATGCGTCATTCTAAATCTATTCTAGATAGGTTTTTTCAATATTTAGCCTAGAGATGTCATGGCCTCCTCAAATGTTCTGAGTTTGTAGAGACCGCAATTGTTCTAGAGGATGATGAGGAAGTAGAAGGGGTGTGGAGCAATGATGGATTAGGTGTATATGAAATCATTGATGAGAAGGACCCAGCCGATGATGAAGAAAGCGATGTGATGACACTGCCGATCTATACGCGCAAGGTTTAAGGAGATTTGATGAACTGTCGACAGCAGTGGATGAACCCACAAAAGAGATCAATCTTGGAACTGGAGAGGACCCCAGGCCCATAGTCATTTCCGCTAATCTCCTTCCTCATGTTGAAGAGGAGCTAATCAAGGTATTGAGGGAATATAGTGATTCTTTTACCTGGTCCTATGAGGAGATGCCGGTTCTTGACCCTACTCTGGTTGAACATAAACTTATCCTTAAACCAGGGGCAACACCCGTTAAACAAAAATCGAGAAGATTCCACCCTCAAATGGCCTTAAGGATAAAGGAAGAGGTTGACAAATTACACAAGGTCAAGTTTATTAGAGTTGTGGTATATCCGCAATGGGTGGCAAACATAGTCCCTGTGATGAAGAAGGATGGAAAGATTCAGGTATGTATTGGTTTTAGGGACTTAAATAAGGCATGTCCGAAAGATGATTTCCCGCTTCCCCACATTGATGTTTTAGTAGATAATACGGCTGGGTATGAAGCCCTCTCATTTATGGATGGATATTTAGGATATAATCAAATCCATCTTGCTCCCGAAGATCAAGAGAAGGCCTCTTTCACCACGCCCTGGGGCACGTACTGCTATGTTGTCATGCCATTCGGATTGAAGAATGCAGGTGCCACGTATCAACGGGCAATGATGGCTATCTTCCAGGGCATGATGTAGGTGTATATGGAAGCCTACGTGGATGATATTTTGGTGAAGTCAAGGTCCACAGAAGAACACCCCGCCATTCTAGCTAAGGTGTTGCAAAGGGCTAGGGAGTATAAATTAAAAATGATTCCAAAGAAATGCATGTTCGGAGTTGCATCGGGGAAATTGCTAGGGTTCATAGTTAGCAAGAGGGGGGGGGGTTCAAATTGATCCAAACAAAGCAAAGGCCGTAATGGACATGCCCCCGCCGAAAAATATCACTGAACTGCGAGGTTTGATTTGGCGTTTGCAATTCATCAATAGATTCATATCTCAACATTCGCAAAGATGCCACCCATTCTATGATTTGTTGAAGGTGGGGGCTGTGGACGCACTTTTTATTGAGATCGTTGTTATTTGTTTATTGGCGTTTATTAAGTGTGTGTGCGTGCCAGTCACCAAGGTGACGATTTATTGTGCGCTCGATCTGACTAATTAGACAATTGTGTAGTTCGAGTCCGGACCAAAACTCGCCGTGCCATAAAGGCCACGGCGTTATTTACATCCCCCATACGGGGGAACACCCTTGATTGATTACCGGGAATAAGGGCCCTACGGCCTCAAAATTCATGGTAATAAAGTGAGAACAAAGATCTCAGATCGTGCTTAAACAAACCCACGTTGGGGCGTAAAATGTTCATAGATACGTATATATTGGTCACTCACGGACCATTTCATGTTCGAACGGATGTCCGCATTAATAGCGTCGAAGACGATGATAAAACCGTACGGATGTCTGGCGTTGGTACGTCAAGTTTAATGTGGATGCGGGATCGGATCCCGGTAGAAGTGGGTCAAGCTGATGAACTATCGGCCCAAGATGTGCTCGGATCGTGACCATGTCAGGGATTCCGAGGTCCACGCCCGATACCACAGGGCATCATTGCTTTTCTCTTCATGCACAGTCTGGGGGAGCGAATTGTTAAGTGTGAAGCCCGAACTCGCCAACATACGCCCTCGCATGCGGATTGACAAGAAATGGCTAAAACGGTGCGCGAGGGTGAAAGAAGTGGCTAAAACGGTGCGCCCCAGGGTGAAAGAAGTGGCTAAAACTGCGCGCCCCAAGGAAGGTTAATCCGACGCGCATATAGAAGGTTAATCTGGCGCGCCCAGGCCACGCCGGTTTAGGACCGATGGGGATAGAATGGTTTTTGAGTGTAGGGCTAAAACGGCGCAGGGGGGGGGTACCGCGCCGGATTAGCCCGCGCCGGATTAGGAGCGCGCCGGAATAGCTCTCGAGAGGTTTTCTTTGATTCTTCTTGCTTCTTTTTCTTCTTTCTTTCACCTACAAGTTGATTAGTTGATTAGTTTGTTCACCCAATTGGTGGATTAAATTTGCAGAGAGGAAGTTTAGATATTTTAACCGTTTGTTAGGGTGACTTAGCATGAAGATTCAAGTGTTTTGTTCAGAGGAGTTCGTTGTGCAGGAGCTTGGAAGTTCAGCTTGATTCAGAGGCTTCAAACACATGCTGCTTTCGTCCCTAGAGAGTTGTTCATTCGTTTGCTCTGTGTGCTCTTGCTCCTGACAAAAATTGGGCAGCACCTCCCCCGGACTGAGGTTTGCTGGGGCGAAATAAGGGATTGTCAAACGGAATACTCCGGGACGATCCCAAAAACTCGGAGTGGTCTAACAGCAGTCCGGTGTCACATAGTTGAACGCAGAAGCCCCGAGGACTAGCCTTCAAGGGGTTCTAACAGTTCATGGGTTGTAGCTGTGTGAGAGCTCCGATGGGGCAGATGTTCGCCATGGGAGGCCATGAATGTTCACCGGTGGGGGAGAAGGAATGGAGCACAAGCTCCTCCCCCCTCCAAACTCACCTTTCTTCTCTCACCTACTCTCTCTTTTCTTCACCTTGCAGGTGCAGGAGGATCGAGCTTCTTCTTCTCTTCGGATGCCGGAGATAGCCCCTCCTCTTATCAAACTCCTTCTCTCTTCAGCTCTTCGTCTCGTTATATATATCAGTGGGAGGTGGGGGAGGAAGAGAGCACAAGCTCCATCCCCTCTGGCTCACCTCTGTCACGTCTTTCTTCGTGTCCGAAGTCGTTGAGTGGCCTGCTGGGAGAGCCGCTGATAGAGTAGGGATGGTGCAGTCCCAGGATTGGCCGACGGTGACCGGTGGTGATGCGATGGCTGGTGCAAAGCTCAAAGCCTTCCATTCCTGGGAGCAAGAAGGGCTCAGACGGTTGCACGCTGGTCAGGTGCAGGCTGTTCGGCCATTTCAGGTAAGTTCTCTTTGTTCGCACCCGAAAACAAGGGATCGGACTAAAGATGGGATGGCACCCTTGGTTAAAATGGCGTGGGGGGCGAGCACGCCAGATTAGCACCAGGAGGAGGGGCGCGCTGACTTTAGTAGTATTGGAGGGGCGCGCCGATTTTGGATGCCAATAAGGGACGCGCCGGTTTTGGTGCCTAATGGGGGGCGCGCCGGTTTTGGTGGCCAATAGGGGGCGCGCCAGTTTTGGTGGCCAATGGGGGGCGCGCCGGTTTTGGTGGCCAATGAGGTCTCTTCCTAGCTTAGCGGTGATTCAGACGAACGCCTGCCCCTTGGTAGTACTTTAGCTGTAATGCGTCTCCTCCCAGATGCTTAATTCGAAGCCTTCGAGCCTCGGTTTAGGACTTCGAGTGATTTTCGGCGTGTGCCGTCCATGTGTCTGCCTTCCCAAGCTTCTTCTGATTCGGCCTTTGGCAATGCCGACTGGAGAGTGGGGGCCACCTCTTCGGCCCGAAGGGCTTCTCGTTTGGTGGAGAAGCGCCGGGTATATATATTAGTCCTGCTTGGAGGAGGTACGGGGTCTGTTCGGCCTTTCCGTCTTAGACTTGCTCTCCGGGTGTCGAGACGTCTGTGCCGCAGGAACGTTCATTTTCTTCTCTTCTTTTTTGACGTCCACAGGGGCCAAATTTGAATGGAATGAATAGTGTCAAAAGGCCTATGAGGATCTTGGGGTTTATTTATCTAATCCCCCAGTTCTACAACTTCCCATCCCTGGAAAACCCCTGATCTTAAACATTTCTGTTATTGAGGACTCCCTAGGAGCTATCCTAGCGCAGGTGGATGACGAAGGAAGGGAAAGGGCATCATACTACCTCTATAGGTTGTTCAATCTTGCTGAATCTAGGTATACTACCATAGAGAAGACCTGCGCAGCATTAGTATGGGTAGCTCAGAAACTCAAGCACTATTTTCTTGCCCATGAAGTTAAGCTGATCTTCAGAATGGACCCAATTCGTTATCTCTTAGAGAAACCTATCCTTTCTAGCAGATTAGCTCGTTGGCAGAGCTTTCTTTCTCAATTTGATATTACCTTCGTTGTCCAGAAAGCGATCAAGGGTTACGCGATTGCTGAACATCTTGCTCATTCTCTTATCCCTCGCATTGATTCAATCCAAGACGAATTCCCTGATGAGCACCTTTCTATAATCACTCATCTCCCCTTCTGGTCTTTGCACTTTGACGGTGCATTAAATTCTCAGGGCCGTGGGATCGGCGCCGTTCTCCTTACTCCAGAGGGAGTAACCATCCCTATTACTTATCAGCTCTCTTTCCCTGCCACAAATAATATTGCTGAGTATGAGGCTCTCCTAGCCGGTTTGAAGCACGCCTACCTCTTGGGCACGCTATACCTAAATATCATAGGAGACTCTCAATTGGTGTTGCGTCAAGTTCTTTCAACTTACCGCACCCGTGACCCTAAACTCAAGCCCTATCAAGATTTGGTCACGCTCTTGGCTAGGCAATTCCGCAAGTTAATCTATATTCACACTCCTCGTTCTCAAAACATTCTGGCCGATGCACTTGCATTGCTTGCTTCTTCTCTTTCCTCCCCCCTCAGTCGTGCCACTGACACCATTATGGTCCAGCGGTTAGACGCTCCTTCTCTTAAGGATCCCTAGTTTGACAACCTTAGGAAATCTGTGGAGAGGAAAGCCGAAAAGGAAGATTGGAAGGAAGTATCATTGACTGAGCTCGAGGAAATTATAGAAGAGGAGGAATTGTCGTGGTATTATGAAATAGAGCAATATTGTAAGGATGGGTCCTTCCTAGAGACGGCCAATGCCGAGCAGCGCAAGGCCATTAGAAGAGTCACCTCCAGATACACGATTGTCGTAGGAGAATTATATAGGCGGGCTCTTAACGGAGTTCTCATGAGATGTCTGGATGACGATGAGGCTTGGAAGGTAGTTGAAGCAGCTCACGCTAGTGAGTGTGGGGGACACGTTAATGGTCAAGGTTTGGCGAAGAAGATTCTTAGGCAGGGCTATTACTGGCCAACCCTAGAAGGGGACTACTCCACCTATGTCCATAGGTGTCTTCAATGCCAACTTCATGCTGACAAAATCCATGCTCTTGCTTCTTCTCTCCATCCTCTCTCTGCTCCTTGGCCATTCTCGATGTGGGCCTTTGATATCGTTGGACCACTTGGCGACCCTAATGCTCAGGTTAAACAAAAATCATTCATCCTCAAAGCTACTGAGTACTTCACCAAGTGGGCGGAAGCCGAAGCCTATGCAGAAATCAAAGCTACCATAGTATGCCGCTTCATTCTCAAGAACATCATCTCGCGGTTTGGAGTGCCAAGTGATATCGTCACCGACAACATGCCTCAATTTGTGTCTCAAGAACTTCAGGACCTCTGTAAGAAATTTAATATTCATTGCATCCTTCATCACTATATTACCCTCAAGGTAACGGCCAAGCCGAGGTCACAAACAAAACCCTTCTTAAAATCATTAAGAAAACATGCGAGTCATACAAATTTTCTGATTGGGCCGACAAATTGATAGAAGCTCTATGGGCTTATCGCACCTCCGTCCGTACTCCCACGGGGTAAACTCCTTTTGCTCTCACCTATGGGATGGAGGCAGTACTCCCGTACGAGATCTTGATCCCTTCCCTAAGAGTGCAGCTGGATAAAGAACTTAATCTCGATGAACGTCGAGAGGCGTTGTTAGTACAACTGGAACTCTTAGATGAGAAGACGCTTAACGCGGCCAATCACGTCTCTGTTTATCAAAAGCGTATCTCGCGACATTTTCAAAAGAAGGTTATTGAAAGGAAATTCCAAGTGGGTAACATGGTTTTGAAGCGCAAATTTATCAGATCAGTAGGTCTTAGGTCTAAGCTGCAACCCAATTGGGAAGGGTCGTTTGTAATTAAAGAAATCTATCCTGGGAACGCATACTGTCTTGTTAATGCGGAGGGTGAAGAATTGCCTAATCCGTGAAATGGGTTGTATTTAAAATATTTTTATACATAGAGTCAAGCCAGCAACGGCCCGGTGGCAGGGTGTTTCCTCCCCTTGATCATGAAAGGGGATCCCCAGTTCAGCTTTCACACACTACACGACCCCCTGTGGTTTGGTTTTAATTTCTTACGCAACAACATTTCTCCCTTGGCCATGCCTAGGGGCAAGTGAAAATCCTTATTTTTTCTCCTCTTTCAGCCGAAAATAGGGGCAAGTGGTAAATAAGGGGGCGAGAACTGATCTAGACACCCCAATGAAAAAAGAGGTCTCAAATAGGGGCAGTCCGTTATGACCTGATTCCGCATTCATAAAAAGCAAGAGAAATGAAAGAAAAGGGGCAAAAGCTAAAAAGCCCATTCAGAAGCTTGAAGCTCAGTGCTCTCAAAAGAATGAAACTAGGCATGGCAAGAGTGGCAGTACAGTTTCCCCGCGGGATGTAATGAGCCCGGTCGTATGCGTGCCTAGAGCGGATGTGGGTTCGATGATGGACACAAAACCCCGGTGCAACAGACCAAATTCTTTGAAAAGGGGATGTCATTGGAAGAACTCAAGCCCTAAAATCCTCTACACCTATTGCTGGCTTTTCTATCAAATTCTTCTTATTTTCCAAGGAGTGGATCGTACCCCGGGTATGGCCTCGGTAGAAGCACCGTTAAGCAGATTGGGCCCCGGCCATGGGTGGTCACCCATAAAGCATGTTGTACTTGGGAAACCCCTAATGAGATAGGAAGGTCCCTCGTCGTTGGGTTTGAGCTGGCTCCAAAACCCCCCAAAAAATCAAATATTTCAAAATCCAAAAAAATAAATATTTCAAAAACCCCAAAAAAATCAAATATTTCAAAACCCAAAATTCAAAAAAAATAGAATATTTTCAAAACCACAAAAATATTTGCATTCATGGCATGCATTGCATTCATTTCGTGCGTGCTATTTGCCTATTTAATAAGGCTTACCCCCTTGACCAGAAATCAAGAACTGGTCATTTCTTAAACTTGCTACAGGCAAAGGGTTAAGCCTAAAACAGATTTAATCATTTTCTTTGTTTATGTGTGTGCAGGTGCAGGTTGAAGAAAAAGTTGAGCATTTTTATCACTGAGCGGCCCTCTGGTGACCGTTTTATTCAATCCAACGGTCAAACATAAGACTGTTCTATCATTCAAACGGCCTCGTCCAGACCGTTCCAATCCTTAGTACCAGCAAGAATCCACGGTCTTGACCAGACCATTCACAAACCTAAACGGTTCACTCATGACCGTTCTGTTCTGTCCACGGTCCATCGATAGACCGTTCTACTCCCCGAAGGCCTTTGTTCTTAATCTTGTGGTTGATCTTATGAGCAGTTCAGATATGGCCATTCAATTCATAGGGAGGTTAGTCTCTAACCGTCTATCTAACTGAGCGATCTTGGATGGACCGTGTTCACCCCGATTCTATCTCAAACTCATTCAATCACAAAGAAAGGCCAAAAATCAAGCTTTACTCAATCAAATCAACTCATTTTATTCGTATCTCAAAGCTTCAACATCCAGTCTCTATATCAACATCATGAACAAAAAAGAAATCACTCGATCCTCAAACGGGCATCTCCGCGAGGCCTAAACTCTCTCAGCTCTCTCACATAAGCCTGGCGCGTCTCTGAAGCCTCTACAACCTCTACCGGTAGGGTAAGCACCCTGCTAACCTCCCACATGATCAGGGCACTCCTGACCGCCTGCTCATCCTCCTCTGTACTAATCCTCCTCGCCTGTAGTGCGGGAAGGTGGGGTAGTGCTGGTAGTACGGTCCTGGGTAGTCCAACCTGTAGGTAGCACCGGTGCGAGCTATACATCGCCTGTATAGTGTAGCTCACGAGCCTCAGATCCAAGCCTGGCCTCCTAAGAAGTCTGACTGCAGTGTCGTGGAGGAAGTCAGGGCACATCACGAACCAATCCAGGGGCAAGGTGTTGATGTAGAGTCGCCACTCGTCCCTGGTCTTCTTTTCTGTTGTCCTGCACTCTACCTATGGGGAGAACCTGAAGGTGCCACCTATGAAGAGCAGTGGATGGCTTCCGAAGATCTGACTGGCTGAAGTGATATCCTCCTTATGAATGAATTTCATCCTGACACCCATCCAGCACTCTTGAAGTATCATGGAACCGAAGAGTGGACCTCCTAGGGCTGCTGAACTAAGGCCTTCATACAAGTAGGTGAGGACGGCCTGGGAAATAGAAAGACCCTACCATAGACCACTAATGGTTCTAAGGATAGGAGTATCTAACACATGGTCGGCAGAGGGGAACAGGATGGCCCCGCATAGGCAAATAGACACGGCCTTAGCTATGGCCTCATACCATCCGCATTTATTCTTACAATGAGCAACCACCCACTGACTAAGGGGAAGAAGATGGATCTGGTGTGGGCCTATGAAGGTGCGGATGTCCTTGCTATTTGGTATAAACTCCCCCAAGATAAGGCTAGGGTCTATAGGTGCAACAGTATGACACACTAAGTCCTCCTCACCCACCTTGGACCTAGGAAAAGAAAAATAGGTCTCTACCTCCTGTAGTAGGATAGTTGCCTTAAAAGAAGGGAAAATGAACGTATGGGTCCGAGGATGCCAGATTTCTACCAGGGCTGAGATACTGTGCCAGTCTAAGGACAATTTGGGGTAGTTTTTGCCTAGCACTAAGAGTGGGTGTAGGTGCCAAGACTTTAAGATGGATATCACTGCTATGAGTAACTCTCGGATCATAGGAGCCATCCACTTTAAGGTAGAGTATCCTCTCGGGCCGGGGAGAAGCTGAAAGAAAAGAGGAAGATAAGATAGAGGAAGAGCATTTAAGCTTTCGAAGGAATTGATGTGAATTGAATGAAATTGAATTGAACATGAACTTACCTCTCTCATGGGGCTAGAGCTCAAATGCCCCGGGATGGTGGCCAGCCATTGTAGCACGCCGTGCTCCTTTCTAGCAGGCTTTGGACCTTGGTAAGCCACCTCTCCCATGGAGCTCCCTTCAAAAGCCCTTTTCATAATGGTTGGATGAAGAGTGGCAAGAGTTTCATGGTTTGGAAGAGAGTTGAGGTGTGTGTCACGAATTTAGAGTTCTCTCCTACTTATGGAGCTTGATTAGGGCCCTAAACCAACTAGAATTGAGCTAGGATAAGTTCTAGATCAGGTTAGGATGAGGTTGGGTTGGTTTGGGGTGTTTATCCTCGGGTTGGGACTCTCTAACAGAGTCCCGATCAGACTCCCAGTGCGTGGAATTACGCGGTCTATCGATAGACCGCTCTGGTCAATGAGCGGTCGGATAGAGACCGTTCCGATATGTTCTACACATTTCGTATCCTGACATCTGAACAGTCTTATATAGGCCGTTCTGTTAAACACACGGTCAAGGATGAACCGTCTTATCCTTTCAACGGACGATATTGGGCCGTTTAGTTGCTTCTATGGGTTTTGGCCAATTTTTTTTAACCGTCTAAAGGAAGGCCGTGTAGGGTCTTTGGGCGGTTCTGTGAAAGACCGTTTAGAGATCTGAAACCTTATCTTTTAATCCTTTTGCACCAATGACACCCAACCTGTGGCGTCTCTCTCACTCAATTTGTTTGGCGTCCCTCTCTCGATCAATTGTTTGGCGTCCCTCTCTCGCTCAAAATTTTTTGGCGTCTCTCTCTCACCCACCCGTAGTCCTCTCTCTCTCACCCACTCGGAGTCGTCTCTCCCACTCACTCGTGTCATGTCCGTCTCTCCCGCCCACTCACTCGCTCACTCGTGTTGTCTCTCTCTCACACGGGTCCGTCTCACTCGTGTCGAGTTAGTAGTCGTAGTTAGTTAGTTAGTGTCAAGCATTTGCATTCATTCATACATTCATACATTTATTCACAAAATCAAGCCAAAAATATATCATATCACTATCATGCCCATATGTACAAAAAGTCCCTGTCGAAGTACAAAAGTCAGGCATGTCCCTCTCCCTCTAGCCTGTCACTGTCACCGACACCCTCATGCCTCTTTGGTGGAGGTATCGTCGAGGTCATCTCCTCACGGTGTCGTCGTCGCTGCTCATCCTCCTCATTCCTCCGGTGACCGGAGAAACTTATGAAGTAACTCCTCACGGAGCCGTGAGTGCCGTGGCTGCCGCTCGGGGCTGCTCTACTGCACTCCCGACTCACCCCTCTTAGGCCCTCCACTAGCCCCTCCAGCTTCGCCACCTGAAGCCGGTATTGCTCCGCCTCAGACCAGTATCGCTCCGTCTCTCCAGCACTGGCCCAGAACCACTGCAACTCGGCCCGAAGGAGTGCAGTCTCTACTGCGTCCGCTAGCCGACTCTGAGCTAACTCCTCCTGGAGCCTGACCGTCTCCTCCCTCAACCGGGCACTCTCGCCCAGCATAGTTGTCAGCTCGACCGCCTACATACATGCATTATTGTTAGGTAATTGCATTCAATATAATCATAAGCATTAAGGGAAAGTGTAGTGTATGTACCCTCTCAGTGAGTGCCACCTCGGCCGCCTTTGCCCGTGCTACCTTCCGCGTGAAATCGACATCTTGCTCCGCTCGGTCTGCAGGGGTCTGTGAGGAAGAAGAAGGAGCGTCGGCCCCCTGTCGCTGGGTCCCCTCAGCTCGCTGCATGTAAAACTCTAGGTCAAACAGTTCATGGCATAATCATAATCAAAGTACATAATTAAGAGTTTAGGGTTTAGGAAAACTCACCAGTAGGGCCAGGGCCTGCCGAGCCTCGTCACGCTCTCGGATCGTGGAGTGGAGGAGCCCCTGCAACTCCGCAATCCATCCCTCAGGGTCGATCTGCATTTAGGAAGTCCAAATGTCAGTGCATTATCATATAGAAATCATGAGTATAATAGAAAGGCAATAGGGTTTAGAAGTCGTACCGGTCGGCAGGCACCACGGAACACCTGGTCTCGATAGTGCCTGGCATACGCTGTGTAGTACGCTGTGTCGCTCTCCGCTCGGGCGGACACAACCCGCCCGAGTGCTGTCCAGTCAGCAATCTGCTCTGTAGCTCACTCCCTCTAGTCAAGCACCGTCGCCACACCTCGCGGGTGACGCCCCACGCGCTCCCCCGGCGCTAGGAACTCTACTGCTGGCTGATGGACGCCGATCGTCCTCATCACCAGTCTGAAGTGGAGTGGCTCCACTACATTCATGCAGTGAAGCCACACATTGCGTCCAGAGAAGGCGAGGGCCCCCACTACCCAGTGCTGGCCCTCGTGCCCCTCTACTGCATAGGGAGTCCACCGCACCTGTCAGAATAAGAAGTCACATCAGCATCACACACATATAGACCTGCATTTAATTAAAAGGGTCTAAGTTTAGAGTCGTACTGAAGTGTACGATAGGGTGTCCACGTCGTCCTGGAGCCCTTGGACCTACCTCCGAAGGCCTCCAGTCTCCCGAGGTGCGGTCCACCTCCTGGCAATCGGTAGGAGCTCAGGGCGAGTCTCCTCGCCTCTCCCCAACCCACGTAGTCGTACGTAGGCCCACACCTGCATTGCATTTCACCAAACATCAGCATGTAGCACATATAGGAAGCATATAAGAGTTGCATAACAAGTCGAGTCGTACCGGTAGAAGAGGTGAGAAGCTACCGAGCATCGTACATCGGTTGGTGGAGCTTAAGGTATCGAACAGAAACGCAAGGACCGCAGCTCCCCACGCGTAGTCACCCACGTGGCCTAGGTCCTCAAGTAAAGGATAGAAGCGGCAGCTGATCACGTCTGCAAGTGTCGTGAAAAGGATTCGTCCGAACAGTAGCATCAAGAATCTCCTCAACACTTAATCCACCTCCGCTCCTAGCTCTACCGTAACTCTCGGTCTGACCCCGTCTACCAGCCTCCGGAGGTGCTGCTCGGGCAGCTCCCTTGTCGCGATCCCTGCACGTCGTAGCCCGAGGCTATCCTGCAGCCTCGCCCGAGTAAAGGTCGTAGACTACCGCTCTGGATGAAGTAGCTCGAATCCCAGGAGCTCCTGGGCCATCTCCCGGTAGTCGGGGTATGTCCTCCCGCTAACCGGAGACCCATGCATGCGTAGGCCCATGATCCGAGCCACGTCCTCCAACGTGGGGACCATGTGCTCCCACGGAAAGAGAAATGTGCGACTCACTGGATCCCAGCGGTCGTGCAGAGCATAGATTAGCGATGTGTCAAACCAACACACCGCTATGCTCAGGAACTCCGAGAACCCCATGGCTGCTATCCTCTCATGCTGAAAGTCGAGCAGTGCCAGGTACACTGCCCGGACCCGCAGCCATGAGATGCGGGTCCTACGCTTTCCCTGCATTCATCCACATAATTGCATACGTTTCATTTATTCATTTCATTCAATAAATAAGTGGAAAGAAAACTATTTCCAAAAGAGCAATTCCCTATGGACCGCTCTACATCGTGCACGGCCCAGTTCGGGCCGCTCAATTTTCAAGTCTTCCACCCAACTACGGCCCCCTCAAAGCCGCTCAGTTCTTCCACGATAACCAGCCTACCGTGCTACTCCCTTTTTAGCCCCTCATTTCTTGGACTAGCACGGCTAGACATTGGCCGTGATGGGATTCACGGTCCTATTTAGACCGTTTGGTGCTCAAGCCTTTCACATTCTACACGGACCAGAATGGCCCGTCCCTCTTTCCCACGGTTTTCCCCAAATCGTGCTTGGCCCATTCTCCCATCTATTCAAATGCCCCCAGGATGGAAACCCCTGTGCCATGCACATAATGAGCGGCTCTATGTGAGCCGTGTGGTTCTCTAGGGAAGCTTCTACCGAACCGCCCATCTACCGTCGTTCCTGACGACGTTAACTCCCTACCCGCCGGCTGTAGAGCCCCCATAGCCTCCCAAACCGGCCCCAAGGGGTTGTATACCCCTATTTCTCCCCCTAAAACTAGCATGCATGGGTTTTAAAAGAAAATGGGGAAGAGTTTTAGGGCCTACCTCCTCAGATTTTGGTGGTTTATCCACCGTCGCCGTGGACGCCGCCGGTTGCACCTCCCCGGCGTCCGCAGGCGCCTTGGTCTCCTCCGCCGCTTCTTCCACGATCGCCGGTGCTTCGTCCTCCTCGGGGATCATTGGCAGCGCTCCCACGATGACCTCCTCTGTGGCGGCGGCCACCGGTGGCGGCAGCGTTTGTTCTCCCTCACTAGCCATTAGACGGAGGACGCGTTTAGTCGATTGATGCTTGAAGCGCATGAACGAGGGGGAGATGATGGTTGGGAAAGAGATGGGAGAGTGAGAATGAGAGTGAGTGAAATTGGGAGATGGAGTGGGACGTGGTGGCGTAGGTGCCTCCGTCGGGTCCGGTGGTGGGGAAGAGGAGGAAGATGAAGGGTCTTTTATTTTTTGAAACCGCCAGTAATTACACGGTCTATTGATAGACCGTGTAGATACTGGGCGGTCTCCCGCGTGATCATTTCAACTCTAACGGTGCTCTTCTTGGAACGGCCAGGATATGGCCATCCAGTTTATTGAACGTTCTGCTTCTTGGCCATGTAGCTCACGATTATATTGAAATTGGCAATCCTTGAACGGCCTAATATGGACCGTTTACATTTTGGAACGGTTTGGTGATAGACCGTTCATTTGCTGAATTGATGATAAAGAATGTCCTTTGTTGCATTGTGCAATTAAATGGCTGATTTCTTTTTGGCTTGTTGTTCCGTGATGAAATATTGCAAAATATTGTTCATGAAATTCTTTGCAGCTCATCTAAAAGATGCCATTTCGCCTGCACAGGTAAGTCCGGTATGGCTTTCTACCCCTATATCTTTATTGCATTACTATATGGTATTATGTGTTATCTCGAGAACCAGTTGGTCATCTGCGTGTTCCAAGATCTGATGTTCCCCTTTAACAAAAACAATGATGATCGAGGTTCACGTGTTTAATCATCGGATAGGCCATTAGGTTGGGAAAATTAGGGGATGATGGTTCTATCTCGCACGCCGTGGTTGCGGATAGTGTCTTGACCCTAATTGCCCTAGTCTAGCAATATTATTCTCGAGTATTTTGTATTTTATCCTTTCTATGCATTTGTTTTAATGATTTCTTTTATTTTAGCCCAGCATGCATCATACGCATCTTTTGATCATTCATGACCCATGGTTTGCCTGCAAATGTCCCACCAGAGATGGATGATTGTGTGTTTAACGTCTGAGTAAGAGGAACAATTCCACTCTGAGTTGGAAGGTTCTCTCTAGTCGGTTCACTTGGTTTGGTTGATTAAGAGTTCCCCATCTCGAGTTTTAGTCTATCTCTTTATTTTTCGTTACTGCTTTGATTCCCACATCGGTTGTGGATTGTGTCCCGTAATGAGGTTGCCTCCTTTTATCCTACTTTTTTAGTTCCTCCAAATTGGTGTCACTTTTAGTCTGACTGTTCCTTATGAGTGGTTCGGAGATTTTTGGAAGATTTCTATCGCTTGTTGGCAATGAAACGGGTGTCTTTTTACCTTAACGCCCATTTTTTCAGTCCACTCCGCTTCATCTCCATGTTCCATCTCGCTTTCGCTTCACCTCCGCTCACTCCCCTGCAAAGAGGACGTTAAGGAGGGGCATCTGTTGACACCCATTTTTTGTCGATACGTTGAGTCATTTCTCTTACTATCATTTGTTGATGCCTCGAGTTGTCCATTGCTCATTGGGCTATTTTCAGGCATGTCTTTGGGCCTATTTTATGGGTACCTCCCTCCCTGGCTCGGTCTGCTTCAATTCGGGGCTTAATGGGCCTTGATTTCGCTTGATTTATCACATTTTTATCATTTTCAAGCGTCCAGGACTTGCACGATCGATAACCCAGCCATCCAGTCGCTAGGCGGTTAGTGGTAAGCCGCTCAGCTATTTTATGGATATTTAGGTGACTTTCTGGATTTCCACCGACAAACTTTTACACGGTCTGAGTATAGCCGTCCAAACCCGTTGAACGGTGTGTACTTAGCCGTTCAATCCCCAGAGTCCTAATCTCGTTTGATCTTTTAGACAATTATTTATTTATCTATTTATTTGGATTTATCACTGACAAGGCCTACACGGTTGGACCTAGGCCGCCCTATTTGTTGAGTGGTCTATCAGTAGACCGTTCAATCCATAAGAGTCCAACGGTGAAATAGTCGGTCAGTTCGATGGATATTTGGATTATTTTCCTATTTATTTAATTTCCACCGACATGATTGAACGGTTAGGCAACAGACCATGCAATAGGCTGGGCGGCCTATCGCGAGACCGCTTAATGGCCCGATTCCTGAAACTTTAATGAATTTTTTCTCTCCAGCCCATGGTTAATCCCCAACTTATTCTACCATTTTCTCTGTGATTTCTCAACCAAATGGGGTGCCGTTTGAACTGGTTGGGAGATGGGAGTATTATCTACGATTTTTATGTAATTATCTCATCCTAAATCTTACTAGAAACCCTAATTTCGTGGCTAGGTTTAAGAGCTCTATAAATAGGACCCTTAGTCCAGACTTTGAAAGGGGGGGGGGGAGATTTTAAGGTCACGGCAAAGCCCTACTAAATTCTAGAGTGACCAAGAGTCAGGGAGGGAGGCCTTCTACGTCCACTGAGGCCTCCAGTTCAGGGAGTACTTGTGTTTGAGTCTTTAGTTTTAATAGCCCCACCCGTTGTCTCGTCCATCGCACGCTTCTTTCTCTTCGTTTTCCTTCCACATTTTTCTTCATTACGCATCATCACACACACCCTCCTATTGTTTTGGCGCCCCCAGGGGTTTAAAAACTCCTAGGTATTCCCCATTTCATGCTAGTTTGGTTATTTTTCATGTCCTTCTATAGTACACTATTCAGTATTGATTTGGGTTGTCTCTTTATGTTTCCACTGTGTTTTGTAGGTCAGCAGCATACTAGCACAAGGCCCATCCTTTCTGGCCGGCCGGAAGGGGTGGAGGTCTATATCCTACAACTTAAAACATGGTGGAATTGAGTGGTCGTCTTCCTATCCGTCCGAGTAATAGCGTGGTCTTCGCAGGATCGTTCTTTGTTCCTCGGCGGCTTCCTCTGGACCGTTCCCCTGTCAAGCCAGGCTTCGTCCCGCGTTCGTCCCAGCACTGGTGAGCGGTCTGTCGATTGACTGTTCTTAATAGGGCGGTTCTCCCTGAGCCGCTTATTTCTGCAATGCTGTCCATATGCGAGTGTCTCCCTTTTCCAAGGTACAGGTGTATTTATTTTACATTTCGGCACCTTGGTGGCGATCACGATCACACTTGCGTCCTTCCACTCTGCTATCTTCAGTCCATTATTTCTTACATTGATATAGTAGAGGGATTGGAAGGATACAAGGGAAAAACATGTCTACACCTCTGATCCCCCTTTTTTCAGTGAAATTGAACCTCTTTAAAGGCTTAAAACGGTGTGACTTCACCCGGTGCGGGAAGTGAGCACACCGGTTAACTGCCGCTCATCTTTTCTTTGTGCACTGGATTTGGAGGGCACCGCTGGAAGGGGAGCGCACCGGGTAAGGGGTGCACTGGATTAACCCCTTGTTGCGTTTGTTCGGGCCGGCCTCGGCCTGCGGATCTCAGACTGGCTCTGAGAGTCAACTTGAACTTTCATCTCATCGTGGCCCTGTGGAACCGACATAAGAAGTATCGAGAAAGCCCTCAGGCCACTGACTGGCCAATTCCGGCGCCGTCCGTGCCCTTAGTTCGGTCACTTGGGTTTCCCGCTGACATGGCCTTCGGCACTGTGATCTGTGGTACCGAGCTGACTTCATTTATACTTGTAACATTCCCAGGGAGCGGATCACCAGCTGGGGTGCTTTCGCCCTGGCTGGGTCGCTATTCGGTCACTAAAGGATCCATCCGGTAAGAAGACATACCTGTGTCGGGTCACTCGGGTCTTCCATTGACACGTTCTTCGGCACCTTGTTTTAAGGGGCCAGAGACATTCCTTCACCTCAGGAGGGTTTCTTGTCAGGTTGCGGACCACTAGGTACATTCTCATCATGATCGGACGACGGAGGGGGTTTGTTTGGCACGACCGAGTCGATACCGATTTGTTGGGTAGGACGTGTGGCATTGCCAGTTTGTTGTAGCTTTCTTCCGACCATCCTGAGGTGGAGTCCCTGACGCTCTTGTCAGGTGACTTGAGGTTTCAGCAGTCCAAGAGGACCCTTGTGTCTTGATTTTCTTTGGCTCTTGCACTTTGGCGGGCCACATTCTTTCCGTCATTCAGGTGTGATTGCCATCGACTATATTTCGGGTGCCAACAAATCCACATACATTCACCATTTCCCGTTGCTTTTGGGAAATAGGACCACATCATCCACCTAGTCAGGGTACTAGGTAGCTCGTAACAGCCCCGTGCGCAACTTCTCGCTCACTTGGTCCCTTATGATGGCCTGTCGCTTGGGATTGCAGCGCCTCCTACGTTGTTGTACCGGACGGCAACTTGGGTCCAGCTTCAGCTGGTGGGTTATGACTTCCGGCGGAATTCCGGGGAGCTCATCCTCGAACCAAGAAAATACGTCTTGGTTAGCTACTAGGAAACTTGCGTATGCCTCCTTCTCTTGCTTGGACAGTGTGGCCCCGATTCGAAGCGTTCTGGTCGGGTCCTCCCCCACCTGAATGAGGTATAGATCCTCAGCTGGGGTACTTGTGCTCGGGCCCGGGTCTTCAAACCTTGTCTTCTACTCGAGCGGGGCCTCATTGGCTTCTTTATTGCATGTGGAGATCAAGTAACATGTCCTCGACTCCCTTTGGTCTCCTCGGACTTCTCCCACCCCGCGAGGAGTGGGGAACTTCAGCTTTTGGTGATAGGATGAGGGGACTCCCCGTAGGGTGCCGAGGATACCTCGTCCTATGATGGTGTCGTACCCGGTCATTCTGCATACTACGTCGAAGTCCGCTAGGAACGTCACATCTCTAGGTGTGGTCCCGAACGTGATTGGCAACGAGATAAGTCCATCCGAGAGGACGGTCGTGCCAGAAAAGCCATACAGGGGTGTATGTAGTGGCATTATCTGTGACAAATCTACACCCATAAGTACCAGACAATCATAAGAAATCATGTCGGGGCCGCTTCCATTATCAATGAGAATCTGTAGTACAGTACATTCATTGATGTTCATCGAGACCACCAGAGCATTAGAATGAAGAGTGGTTACACCTTCTAGGTCTTCGTCTGAGAAGGCGATTGAATCTTTGAGGTTCTCCCAGGCGATAATCTCCCGGTGGCTACTGTCGTCATGCTCCACGGCTTTGATTGCTGATGCGTACCGCCGGCGTCTTCTGGAGCTGTCCCCGCCCAAAGCCGGCCCTCCAGAGATCATCATAATCGCCTTCCCATTGGGTTAGTTGTCGATGGGTTGTAGGGCCCGCTCACGCTGTCGCTTTTCTGCGGCCTTGGTGACAAACTTATCAAGGAGTCCTTGTCAGATGAGGTACTCGATGGCATCCTTAAGTTGGATGCAGTCGACCGTATCATGCCCCTGGTCACGGTGGAAACGGCAGTATTTTCTTTTGCTTCTGGTCCTCGAGTCGGACTTCATCATAGGAGGCCACTAGAAGAAGGGTTCCTCACGGATCTCCATGAGGATCTGGTCGGGCGGGGCCATCAAGGGAGTGTAGTGCCGGTATTGGCCCCTCTCCTTGGTCTCCGAGCAGTCGTGGCGTTCCCAATCTCGTCGCTCCCGCATGCTCCGCCCCTTCCGAGGAGAGTCGGCAGACCTCTTCTGGTCGGGCTGGCCTACCCCGGCTTCACGTCCGAGGGCCACAGTGTTCTCTTCATACCTGGCATGCTTCTGTGCCAAGGCTAGGAAGTCCATCAGGGTCGTTGGGGCTTCAACTCTGAGCGACCGACGGGGGATAGAGTCCCGAGTTCACTATGTTAGGGCGGTGGTTGCAATGCCGACATCAAGGAGGGGAATGTGGAGCGCATCTGCTCGGAAGCATGACACGTAGTCCCAGAGGGGCTCCTCTCGGGCCTCCTGATAGCGAGCATGCTCACCGTAGACTTGGCTTCCTTTCGGCTGTTGATAAAGTTTTATTTAAATGGCTTCTTCAATTGTTGGAAGGAGGTGATGGTCCCAGCTGGTAGGGACTCGAACCAAGTTCGAACGTTCTCCAAGAGAGTAGTGACAAAGGCCAAGAACATAACAGCGTCTGAGGCCCGGTGAAACACCAGGTTGGACTTGAAGCTGTGCATGTGGTTGGCCGGGTCAGTGGTGCCGTCATAGAGGGTGAAAGACGGCAGTTGGAACTTTGATGGGATGGCGACCTCCATGATCTCCTTGGAGAAGGGGGCATGGAAGTCCGCGTCATCGTCGATAAGGCCACGGGTCTTCATGGCGATCAGGACATCATCCAAGTACTGACCTTACCCTCAATCTCTTCATAACGATGCAGCCGCTGGGCCATTTTTGGATTGGAATGGAGCGGACTGTGTACCCTTGGTGCGGGCGAGCTGCGTGGGTGTCGGACCTATGCGGTAGAGGCATGGGAAGCCTCCCGCACCCAACTAGAGTCGGCTACCGTTGGAGCCCCCCCATTCTAGGGTTGCTCCGTTGGGGCGTGCTCTTGCCCCGTCAGCCAGTTGAGGAGGCCCTGGCAAAGGTCTGTTAAGACCTGAAGCTGATGTTGCATCTCTGCAAGTTCGTCAGTGGCAACTTCCTGACGCGGTTAGGTGGATGATGACGCTTCTTGTGATCCCCAACGGGAACTCGGGCCCCGGTGGGACCCTCGGCCGAGGTTGCTGGTGTTGCAGTAGCTCCCATGGGGTGCCATGGCTTTTTGATCGACTTCCCACAGACGGAGCCAAAAAGTGTAGAGGCGAAAAAATGGTTCCTAATCCTCATACCACACTTTTAAGATTTCCTTGATGGGAAAGGATCATCCGGCCACCTGTGGAAGCCTGCAAACACCAGGGAAACGGCGTCAGAAGGAGCCCCAGGCGTTACCCCAGGGGACAACCCTCCGAAGCTTAAGTTAGAGCGTTGAAGGAGGATGATTAAGGAGAAGCAAAAGAGAGCGAGAGAGATGAAAGGTGATTGAGCAAGCATGGAGGGGTGGTCAATCTTCCGCAAGAGTGCTTGTCGTATCTAGTGAATGCTCGGAGAGTGCTCGCTGGGCGGTAAGGGTGCTCGAAAGATGACCAGAGCTCTACTTCGTGGAATCTAACCCCAAGGCTTCGCAGTTGGAGTCTCTCTTGCCGTATTTGTAGGTATGTATTCTCATGTTCCCCTCCGTCCCGCTTGCAGATGAAGGTCCATTTATAGGGATTGTCCTGGCGGTGAGGGCCTATCCCTTAGTAGGGAAGGGCGCAAGTAGTGGGGTAATGCCTCTCCATGATCGTGGGGAGTATCCCATTAAGGGTCCATTCCTCCAGAGTCGGGCAGTTCTTAGGCGATTCTTACGACGCCTGTAAGGTGTGCTCGCCTTTAGTGGAGCTGAGGCCGACGTCTTAGGAGATAACGTTTGGTCACCAGAGAGTCGCCTAGCGTCCATTGCACCTGGGCTGATGCCCTTTGTGACCTGGCGAATCCGATGACTATCTGTTGACATCAAAAATAAGAAAATGGTGCCCATATAGCTGCCACCAATTATTTAATTGGCGTCTTTTATCTGGCCACCAATTCTTTTCGGTTGACTCAACGCCCGAACAGGTCGACTCATGGGATGGGCGCCCCTTTGTGTGGACGCCAATTCTTTGATGAGCGCCCTCTCACAGTGACGCCAATTCTTGGCATTACTGGATTTCCTAAAATTATTCGATTTTAATCTGAAGAATGGGCGCCCTTTACAGGGGCGCCATTTTGAATTAGCGGCCAAGTTATCGACGCCATTTTATTGGGCCCGAAGAATTAGCGGCCAACCCACTGGTCGCCATTTTCGCAGTCGAAGAAAGAGCGCCCTTTCGCATGGACGCCAATTCATGGCAATATTCTAAATTGCTGAAACATATAAGCCAAGGAATCAGCGTCCGTCTACTCAGACGCCAATTCAAGAAAGTGTGGCCTACCCTGTGGACTCCATTTTCACGTGTTCGGGTACTATAGAATTTATGATCCCCAATTTTCACGCGAAGCCAGCGGTGCTCCCATGCCGCCGAACTTCTGCTCGCCTGCGTAGCTGGTGTTGGGGGTGCCACCAGGGTGGCCTCCTGCCTCAGCCCACTCCCGTACCTACTGTAGCAATGGCGACGGCAACATCGATGATGGCAGCGGGCGACAGCGCGACATAGCAGCGGCGACAGCATCAGCAGCGGTGGTCAAAAATGAGAGAAAAGGAAACGCGAAGGTCCCTCCTTCGAACGGGGCCCTAAACCACTATAAAAACCCCCGTGCAGCCGACGTTGGGTCGGTTGGACTGTTAGGAGTTTAGAAGCCCGAAGCTCGAAGAAGCCCATCCAGCCTCTATGCGAAGAGAAGAGAAGAGAGAGAGGGGGAGAGATCAGTGAAGGGTGGGTTTCCTCTATTGCTTCTTCTCTTCCTATTTTTTTTGACTGCTATTCCTGTGGCTACGTGCAATCGATATGTAAACCTCTTGTTCAAAACGCAATGAAAGCAGGGGCTTTAGACCCCGATCTCCTCTTCTTCTTTTCCCTCGATCCCTGCGTCCCCGTTTACATACGCACATATATATATGTACACATATATATGTATATGCAATATACCGACTAGATCTACTGCCTTCCCCTCTCGGTAGATAGGTTGATATTCATTCCTCTAAAATCCTACCATGGCATCCATGTGGTGAGGTAGATATCATGCTCGGTGGCCACCGGCCTGAAGCTTATCCAAACTCATGGATATGGTTCCGAGGTTGCCAACCGCTGGTGATTTACAGAGATTTCCCTCCCCTTTCATTTTTGAAATGATCTTCTTTTCTTCTCAAGACCCTACTTTGGAGTTTGGACCGGTTCTATGGCCATGATTCCAAGAGGGTGAGGAATATGGGATTTAACCCCCAAAACAACTGATTGTTTTTCCACGAATTATGAACTTTGGATTTTGATCACTCATGGACCCTCAGGGGGTCCTTCCTTCTTAACATGGACCCCAGGCGGCTCCCTTTTGAAGAGTGAAAATTGGCCGCCTTATAAGGCGATATTTCAAGTCCACGTCTTGGCGACGAGGTTGTGGCAACCCATGGGTCGGTAGGATCCTTTATAGGCTAGCCCTCGGGATCTCCGCACCCAACTCGGGTCACGTGTGTTTCTGCTTCCGTGTGCACCCTGGGATATTGCCACCTCGGCGCATATCCCTTTGTTTAGGGGCCATCTCGGAGTTCCATCGTGGATGCATACCCAATTTACACCCTCCGACACTTCGGGTCTAGGGGAGGTGCTGCCAAATTTTCGCCTGGAAAATGATGACACAAAGAACAAATCGGACTAAGCTTACGAACTTTATGAACAAAAAAAGAAATTGAACTAATGCATAATATGCATGAAAATGAATACTATTAGGTCCCTTGGGTGCAACCGGATCTAGAAGGTGGGGTTGAATAAATCTGATACAAACTTTGCCCTTTTAAAAACTTAACTTATAAACACATGGATTACTGCCATGAAACAAATAAAGCATTTACACTTAATGCACAGCGGTTTTAACAAGAATGGTTCAAGGGCTCCCACACAAACAGTTCAACACTTAAGTTGAGTAATAGCTCAACAGACTCCTAGTGTGTGGAGAGTAAACCAACTTGTGTTAATTGAAAAATGACTAGGATAGCATGCGTCTAAACCAACCTGCGAACCTGTGAATGGGGATAGAGAATAAGGATCAAACACACAAGGCATAACCCATTGCACAAGGATTTTTAAGGTGGTTCAGTTGCAAACCCGCAACCTACATCCACCTCTCACCAAACCCAATGAGGCTTTACCACACGAGGAGGATGTCCTCAATACACACGGGGACGATGCCCCAAACACACATACACATGGGGACGAGCCCCACAAACACATACAACAAAGAAAACAAGCTGCAAGTGCAGCAAAAACACTTTCGGTCTATCAAGCAGAGCACCGGACACACACTGTTAAACCGAGGTGGGTTGTAGGTAAAGAAAGTAAGAAACAAGACAAAACACCATCTGTGGCTTCATATAGAAATCTGGAAGCTGGTGGCTACAACCTCAGACTTAGATCCGAAGATCTTCTTTTTCTTCTAGCTCAATTTGTAAGGCTGCTTTCTCTCAAGGCCGCTCTCTTTTCTTCTTCTTCTCTCCTTTCTTCTTCTCTCCTTTTCTCTTACTGCATTGGACTGGGATGGCCAGATGCTGGGCTACTCTCACTCCCTTCCCTTCTTTCTCACAGGTTTTCTGCTGATGGCTCAAGGGACGTTGGCTTCTTCTTAGGGTGGCAGCCACATTCCTTCATGCAGGAGGCCAGTATTTATAGAAGAACTGGTGAGGGACTTCCCTCCAAGAGATCTGCAGCTGATTGGTTGGATTAAACAATGGTTCTTTTGATAAAGAACCTCCTCTCTGTTTGGTCCAGCATAGACACATAAGCTTCCCTCCAAGATCCTTCAATTTGAATTGCTGGAGTAAGCAAGTGAGGTTTGACCAAAAAGTTCCTACAACATCTTTAATTATCATGGGCTGGCTTGTAGAGAGGGACGTCCTTCTGTCCAGGTTGATGTACAAGAGGGAAAACCACCTGATCAGTCCTCTCTTAGGATAGAGGAGACAGTCCTCTTGTAGAAAAGACTTTTGCAGATTTGGTCCCTAGCATGATCTTCTTCAAAAAGATGTTCTGAGATGTAATAATGAAATGGCAAGACCTCTGACCTAAGTGCCTACCTCTAGACCTCAAAATCTGTGATTCTAGAGGTTTACGATTGTTATATTTTCTCTCTGGACGATCTCTGACGTGTTGCAGTTTCTAACAGATTTAGGCTTGAAGGTCTTCAGGTGCGTCGACGTAGCGTGGACATGGCGTCGACGGAGCTTCGCAGATTCTTCAAACTATTGGCGAGCTGGCTTGGATGGCGTCGACGCTGTGAAGAGGTGCCTATGTTTATTTTGCTCATTTCAGCTCCGCAAGCCATTTTACGTTGCTAACGGCTATTTTTCACTATTATATGCTATTTGATACCATTAACGAGCTATTTTCCACCCTTATTTGTCAATAGCCATCTCGTTTGTGTACGTTATCAGTCTTGTGCATTGTTGAGCCTTTCCCTCTTGATTGTGTTGACGCAACAGGGATCTTGCGTTGACGCATCTTCATGGGTTCTTGAGTTGCTGACGATCTTGCATGGATGGCGTCGACCCAGTGAGGGCATGGCATCGATGCAGCCTTCACCTTCGGGCCATTTGACACGGCTATGAGCTATTTGTCAGTCCTATTTGGCTATTTATCACTCTTATAGCTTATTTGTCAGCCTTACATAGCCATTTGTCACCCTTAAGCGCTATTTGTCACCGTTATTGATCATTTGTCACTGTTGCAAGTCATATATCACCATTGAAGTATTTTTCACCTCTGCTGCCCATATTTCATCATTAACACACATTGGTCACTTCTGTGTGACTCTTTTTCACCCTTGAAGCCTAGTTGGCATTTTGTGAGCTATTTGACACTTTTCATCATTTTATTGTTTTTCAGCAGGTAGTACTCAGCATATCAATCAGTATGATGCAGAGCGCTGATTTATGCAGAGAATGTAAATGAGTAGAGAGTGGGAATGGACAGTGAACTCTCCTCCTGAGGATATGCAGTGAGCTCAGATGGGAAGAGGCAAAGAAGGGTAGCAAGTGACTTGGTGCGTCAACGCAGGTACCTCAGGGCGTTGACGCACTTAGCTCAGACAGAACGGAGATTACAGAGGATTTCAACTGTGGGGTCGACTCACTGGGAATTGTGGGTCGACGCACTGATCAGATAGTATGTAGAATGCACAGAGAACACATGGTTAGGTCAACCTTATCATGCATTAGGTCAACCTATTTAGCAAGCACATACATTTTTTTTAATTTTAACTTTAATTCTTCATGCAAGTCAGTTGAAAACCACATGTCAAACATATGCATTCAAACATAGTTTCCCATTTGCTTGAAACTCAATCTTTTTGCTTTTTATCAAAAGTTCATCAGTCATGAGGCACACCACAGCTAGTATGAACAATTTGTCAAAAATGAATCAAGCTCCCCCTGAGAATATGCAATCAATTCAGATATCAACATGATGAATTTTAGACTTGACTATATGCAAGCATGCTAATTGAAATTTCATGATGACTCCCCCTCAACTTGTGCATGAACTTCAAAAAACATTTGAAGGAATAACTAAGAGGGTATGCATCCTATGACTTATATGAGCAATTGACCCATGGTACTTGGCGTATAACTTGATCCGAGGATCCTCTCACGCATAGTTATAGCTTTCAGTTGGACTTAATCCAACCTTCCACAAGTCACAATTCTATATACCAAAAGGTCACAACAATGAGAGTGTAGCACAATCTGGCATGCAACGCAAGAGGCAAGTGTTAGGTCCTTTAGTATGATATGCATTGGAGTGCATGAAACATATAAGATGATGCTTACAGCCCACAACACATGCAAGGTAAACTGAAATGTATACTTACAAACTCCCCCTTAGTCCAATGCTTGGGGAAGTTAATACAATCACACAACGATTAAATGTCCACATGAATGATGAGGTGAATTGTATGTAGCCATGACAGACATCATAAAAAGCAATGGCTGAAAATAATGATAAGCAAGAAATACACATGGCTGTTAAAGAGAAAAAGAAGTAGCAATAGACTAGTTGTGAACTTGCATGTCATTAACAACAACTCATCATCATAGCAATTCCATCATCATGCAATTCCCTCAGCATAACAGATTCAATCACATCAAGATCTGAATTCTAGTACTACGTGGAGAACTTAGATCCAAGGATCACCTCACACAAGGTGATGTCTTCTTGACAGGCTTAGCTCATCACTCTGACATACACCTTTCGATATACCAGAAGTTCAGTCATTCTAAACATCAGGATTTTCAATCTAATCAAGAGGGAATTGTCAACAATTCAGAAGGAGGGTTTTCAGACTTGCAAGATTTTATTGAAAGCAGGAGAATTTCACTGAACAACTGAAGATGGATATATCATACAGACTCAAACATGAACTAGAGATCTATTTACATACTTGTGCCTTGAGCATTCAATTTTTGATCATCTTTTGCTCAGCTCCAAGGCACCCTACATCCAAAATTCTCATTTGGAATTTTTGGTACCCAAGTTTTCTTGGGTCCTTGCGGGTTAGTTCTTCTAGCAAATGTATTTCTCTTCTTCAATGCACTCAAGTCATCTTCCCTCATTGTATCACAGTCATACATTTCATGTCCAATTCTCCCACAATAGAAATAGTACTCAAAGGATTTGACATGTTTCTTATGTGCATGTGCATTAAGCTTTTGTGGGTGAGCAGGGAGATTAACATGTTTAGCATGAAGATGGGTGCTTCTTTTTGCAGTATAAGGAGCAAAGGGAGTGTTAGAGGCCCCAAATTTACCTACCCAGGCCCTTTTCTGCATGAACTGCTGTCGATCATGCTGGTGTGTCGGCTTTCCCTGGTGGGTGCGTCGATGCATTGGGTCATCTTTGGGCAGTTAAGCAGGAGTGTGCTGAGGACAGCTTTTCCCTGTGTTAATCTGTCCCTTGCTCTTTCTTTCTCCACTGTTCATCTTGTTTTTGCATGCTTTTAAGTCATTTTTTGTCATGATAAAATATTCATGCATGAGATGACCAAACTTTCCACAATAAAAACATGAAGCTTTCCTTTTCTCAAACACGTGATACGTAGCATTAGCCTTCCTATCATGCGCATCAATATCAACATATCCATTTTTATATTTTTGATTGAATGTTTTCTTTACAGTGGACTATTTTTGAGGTTCCAGATTGGCAGGTTGATTTGATGGTGAGTTGGAAGAGCTAGCTACATTGGAGCTTGGGACAAAAGATGTGTAGAGTTTATTTTCAAAGGATTTTGTATTTTATGGGATGAAACCGCATCCCTCTCTTTGAAAATTCACCTTAGTTCCTAACAGTCTATCTAGATTCTCTTTGCCCTTGACAAGTTCAGACATGTAACTCTTTAAGTCCTCAATTTCATTTTCCAGGGATGAGATGTGGATTTCAGAGCTGGCAAGCTCTTTCTCATAATCAGTGATCATGTCCTTAAGCATGCAGTTCACATTCTTGTAATCTTCGATTTCTAGCTCTAGGACGTGCAATTTTTCAGAATCATTTTTATCAATGTGTTTTCCTTTTTCATGAGCCAAGAGCTTATCATTCAATACTTCAATTTGTTTTCTTAATTCTTCATTTTTTAGGGAGCTTGTCATTGTTAATGGGTTCATCAATAAGCTTTTGATCATCATGCATTGAGTCTGACTTATTTCTCGACTCTCTTTCATGCTTTTCTACCTCAGAAATTTTAGTTGCAAGAGTTTCATTCTCTTTTCTTAGGGAAGCAATTTGCTCCTTGTGGATATCAACATCCAAGAGCAGACCTTCATTTAGGTTTTCTAGTGCAACACATTTCTCACAGGACGTTTCGTGAATGTTATTCTCAAGTTCCTTTTTTAGTTTTTTGTTTTCAGATCTGATTTTCTTGTACTGTTTAGCAAGTTCTTCATATGCATCAATGAGTTCATTGAGTGTAAAGTCCTCAGATGTATAATTTACCTAAGATGATGAGTTGCTTAGCTGGTCTTCATTTCCGGCCATGAAGCAGTTGTGCCTTTTCTTGTTTTCATGGATGCTAACCAGGCCCTCCAGAATTTCTTTGGCTGTGCTGCAGTTAGAGACAAATGGAAATTTGTTGCAGTCAACAGCCGCCTTCATTAGATTTAAGACAACCATATTTTCATCATTTTTGGTCCTTTGTTTAGCTGTCCATTTGGATTGGTCCAACGACAGTTTGTGAGGACCGTTAGATATGAGAGTCCAAGGTTTAGGATCATAGGAGTTTATCATCCCACATAGTTTTCTTAACTAGACATTAAAATCAGAACAAGAAAAGATCAGAGGGGAAAACATAAAAAAAATGATCAGCGAAAGACTTCATGATTTATAAAAGCACCAGGATCCTTCTCTACAGATCGTTGGATCTGGGTGTGAGAGAGCTTGGCTCTGATACCAACTGTTAGATCCCGTGGGTGCAACCAGATCTAGAAGGGGGGGCAGAATAGATCCGATGCAAACTTTGCCCTTTTAAAAACTTAACTTATAAAGACACGGATTACTGCCATGAAACAAATAAAACACATAGACTTAATGCACAATGGTTTTAACAAGAATGGTTCAAGGGCTCCCACACAAACAGTTCAACACTTAAGTTGAGCAACAGCTCAATAGACTCCTAGTGTATGGAGAGTAAACCAGCTTGTGTTAATTGAAAAATGACTAAGATAGCATGCGTCTAAACCAACCTGCGAACCTGTGAATGGGGATAGAGAATAAGGATCGAACATATAAGGAACAACCCATTGCGTAAGGACTTTTAAGGTGGTTCGGTTGCAAACCCGCAACCTACATCCACCCCTCACCAAACCTGGTGAGGCATTACCACACGAGGATGACGTCCTCAACCCGCACGGGGATGACGCCCAAAACAAACACACACGGGGACGATCCTCCCAGCCCCCCCCCCCCCCATACACACACACGGGGATGAGCCCCCCACACACACACAACAAAGAAAACAAGCTGCAAGTGCAGCAAAAACACTTCCGGTCTCTCAAGAAGAGCACCAGACACACACTATTAAACCAAGGTGGGTTGCAGGTAAAGAAAGTAAGAAACAAGACAAAACACCAGTTGTGGCTTCAGGTAGAAATCTAGAAGCTGGTGGCTGCGACCTCAGACTTAGATCCAAAGATCTTCTTTTTCTTCTAGCTCAAACTGCAGGGTTGCTTTCTCTCAAGGCCTCTCTCTTTTCTTCTTCTTCCCTCCTTTCTTCTTCCCTACTTTTTTCTTCTATCCTTTTCTCTTATAGCATTGGACTGGGATGGCCAGATGCTGGGTTGCTCTCACTCCCTTCCTTTCTTTCTCACAGGTTTTCTACTGAAGGCTCAAGGGACGTTGGCTTATTCTTAGGGCGGCAGCCACCTTCCTTCATGCAGGAGGCCAGTATTTATAGAAGAACTGGTGAGGGACTTGTTGAGTCTCTCCAAGTAATTTTGATGATGACAAAACCCTGCTTGTATTTTCCGTCTCGTGCCATGAATAATTGCAAAAGTGGGATTCAAGGATCAAAATAAGATCATGTTTGATCTTGGGAACTAATATAATGCTAAAAGCCTTCTAAGTGGACAAATAGAGTTATATGAGCCCCAAAATGAATGTTAAAGTATTCAACCATAAGACCTTGAAGTCTGAACTTAATTCGTGGGCTAACAATGTTAATTCTGCAGGTTCTTTTATAGTTCGGTCGACCTGGCCAGCAGGGGCGGTCGACCTAACTTTCCAGCGCCCAGAACTCTGAAAATTTACAGAGTTCGGTCGACCGCCAACCCAGGGCCGATCGACCGATTTTCCCAGAGCTGAAAGTTCAGATCCTGTAAAAGTTAGGTCAACCACCTAGCCCTATCCAGTCGATCGAACCCTTCGAAGCCTCCATCATTGACTTTGTTTTATTCACGAGGTGAAATCATCTATCAAGGAGTTTTTTAATCCCAAAAGTCTCCAGACATCCCTGGAATTGTGGATCTGTGTCTGGGCTTGTCCTTGACCATTCAAGGCTTATAAAAACATCTTATTGGGAGAAAAAAACCCTAATCAAAGTGGGAGATCAAGGAGGCTATCAAGGGGAGAAATAAGGTTGCTACTGTAGCTCCGTGAACAATACTTCATCCAGGAATTCTTCATCCATCTCCAAGTTTTTCAAGATCAATCTGAAGCCTATCAAGCCCAAATCAAGTGGAGATTCAAGCTTCATCAAAATCTGCATCACCTACTCAGGGGTAGCTTAAATCAGAGCTTTTATTTTGTGTTTCTTCTTCCATATTCTTTGAGCTTCAAGAGTGTGTTTCTTTGTAATCTCCATACATTTGTGTGTGTGGATCTCTTCAGATCCGTGTGTGTGTGTTTGATTTCTGTCAGTTTTGTGTGTGTTTCGGTGTGTTTATACCTTCGTGGGGGTTCCTATCTCCCAACGTGTATGTGTGTGTATGTTCAGATCTTGTAACCCTTTACAAGATAGTGTGTGAATCCTCACAGACCGTGAGGGGTGGACGTAGGTTTCCGTTGTTGCATCTGAACCACCTAAAAAATCGTTGTCTCTTGTTGGTTTGATCATTTTCTCCTATCTCCATTCTGTGCAAGCACACACGTAGATTAGATTGTTTTTCTTGAGTTAGACCTAGCATAACTTATCATCTTCACATCAGATCTCTGGTATATTAAAAGGTGGGTTTGGATCGACAAGGCAAACCTTGTCAGGAAAATAACACTTTACGTAAGTAGAATCTTCAGATTCACACCTCTGCCACGGTACCAAGGATCCGTTGTGTGTGATAGATTTTGTTAGATCTAATAGGTTCTATATAGATCTGAACTTCCTCGTTGTTGGTTTTCACACTTGTTTAAATCGGCTTAAGTTTTCTTAAAATTTGTAATCACCCAATTCACCCCCCCTCTTGGGTGTCATTGATCGCGCGACTTCAATTGGTTTCAGAGCTAAGGCTCTATATTTTTCAGATCTAACGATCTAGAGTAAGATCCAGATCAATGGCCAGTAAGGCGATGATGCCTGAGGGTCACTCAATCCACTGTCCTCCATACTTTGACGGCTCGAATTACTCCTATTGGAAAAATAAAATTCATGTTTTTCTGAGAGCCCAAGAGTATGAGATCTGGAGGGTGGTGGACAAGGGCCCATATGAGCTTTCCAAAAATGAAGATGAATGGACCCTTGAAGATATTAAAAAATCCACAATAAATTTTAATGCTATGAACATTATGCAGTGTGCTATCCATCCTAACGAATTTTCTCGTGTATCTATATGTAGCTCAACAAAGGAGATGTGGGACAAGCTGCGCCTTATTTATGGAGGGACTTCTGAGGTCAAGAAGACCAAGGCCAATCTACTCGTCAGAGATTACGAGCTGTTCAAAATGAAACCCAAAGAAACCATCTCTGAGATGTTTGCAAGATTAACTAAGATCACCAACGGTCTCAAAAGCCTTGGTTGGGAGTACACAAACTCCGAACTTCTGAGGAAGGTATTGAGATCCCTTTCACCTGCGTGGCATACAAAAGCCATGGTTCTTGAAGATTCAAAGAATCTGTCCATACTCTCCCTAGACGAGCTCATAGGGTCACTCATGACCTATGAGATAAACAACAAAAGAATTGCAGAAGAGGAATCCAAGAAGAAGAAAATGGTGGCATTGAAAGCCCACCAATCTGATGATGACTCTCAAGAAGAGGAGTCTAGCGGAGGGAGTAATGAGGAAGAAGACATGGCTATGCTGACCCGCCAAGTGAAGAATTTTTTTAGAAGAAAGAAGAATTTCCAAGGAAATTTCAGAAAGGGCCAAAGAAAGTCCGTTCAAACCAAAGGCGAGCCGAGCAAGCCTAACAATGTTATTTGCTATGAATGCAAGAAGCTCGGGCACATGAAAGGAGAGTGCCCAGATCTGAAAAGAAAGTTCAAGAAAGAAAAATTCAGAAAGTCAAAAGCTATGGTCGCCACTTGGAGCAACGAAGAGGATGAGTAGTCTGAAGAAAGCTAGAACAGCTTGTGGAAAGCCTGTGCCTCATGGCACATGAGGATGACTCAGTTGAGGTAAATTCTGATCCTGATTTTATTTCTAATGAACAATTAGAGTCAGAATATGAAAAGTTGTATATGAGATATGTTGTGCATGTGATTTTGATGATTACAAAATGACTCTGTTGCTTGACCTTGTGCGTGAATGGGTATTCATGTCTTCATGTGCTTATTACAAACTATTTCTATTGGGATATCATCATATGGATGCATTGTGATTCTATAAGGCTCATACGTGCTTTGAGGTTAGCACAAACATTGCATATACATTGTCTCTACACTTGGTGACATTGCTTTGTATTTAATGAGAAAGCCTTTGTGGAAAACATGCTTGGATAAATGTCATATTGAGCCTCATATCATGCATGTGTACTTTGGTAATGCTAAATGAATGATTGAGATACAAATACCATTGTTTGCCCCCAGGTAATGATGTGTGGTTTGATGAGTTTGAATGATGCTTCCTTGTCCTTCGGATCATATGGCTTAAATGCTTGGTGAAATGGCTTGTAGGAGAATTGGGTTGAAATTGGGATCTTGAGATTTGGTTTAATATTAACTTGCTTATGAGTTCATTGCCAGATAGTGCAGGTTAATATTGCTTCAAGGTAAGAAGTTATATTGGAATCCATGGTGACACTCTTCTAATCCTGAGTTAGAAAATTGGGTTCTCTAGTGCCTTGATACAGATCTTTCATGGGAATTCTCATATGCCTCATGCTAATGATTTCGTAATCACATTTCATGTCTTTTATGTCTCGGTCTCAAAACTAGCTTCATATGTTAATGCATGACCCATATATTTTGATCTTGATCTAACATCTTGCTTTATCATGTTTTTCAGGATGAAAAATTATGGTTGATCTTCATGGGATTATGGTAATATTTAATCAATTGTTTTCCATTGATTTGATGGTGTTTTTAGTTAATTTTCAGGCCCAAACTAGAATGGGTCGACCCATAGGGTCGACCCTCTCAGGTTCTGTCCAAAACAGAACTTGTTTTGTGTAATCTGCCTGAAAGGGTCGACCCCTGTAACCCAGAACCAGTTGTTGGTTCTGTTTGGTTTCTGGGAACGCGAGGGTCGACCCCTGGGGTCGACCCCTGTAAAACAGAACATAAAAATTGTTCTGTTTGGCTTCTGATTGCCCGAGGGTCGACCCCAAGGGTCGACCCATTCCGGTCGGACCTCCAGCCGCAACGTTGACCGCTATTTTCTTACTCCAAAAGTCCTACCAATCAATTACAAATGTCTAAATGTCTCCCTAATTCATGGATCTGGTCCCTAGGCTGTCTCTTGACCGACCTAAACACATATATACATCTCTTGGGTTGCAAACCATAAGGGAGATGATGCTAGATCTGAAAATCATTTTTCTTCTAAACCTTGAATGTGCAGGTTCAGAGTTGAAGCTCCCAAGCCCTCTTCCACCTTGCTCTGAAGCTGAAATTGAAAGGAAGAAGCTTGAATCAAGGCCCAAGATGATGTACAACTGAAAGCTGCATCTGAAATGAAGATCCAACCTCTGTTCGTGCCGCATTACTTCACACTTGCTTCAAGTTCGTTCTTCATCCTGCAGAAGCATTTCATGAGGGAGTAATCTTGATCTTTCACTTCTATATCTTTTGTTTGAGATTGCTTAAGGTTTTGAATGGGTATCTAAGATATGTAATAATCATTTACAGGTTCTTTGTTCACTCTCTCTTACATATATATATGAGCTGCAATTTTTGTGATACAACATTTCTAATGCTCATATATTCTTTTGTATAGGTGAAGAAGAGGGGGATCTCTAAACCATTCATTTTCACATTCTTGTTAGAGATTAGCTTAAAGGTTGGGCTTCTTATTTCGTTTATCTATTCTTTCAGGTGAAGAAGAAAATGGAAGAAGGAAAAGAGGAGTGCCTTGAGGAGAGGAAGAAGATGATGTCAAGAATATGATCATCCGTCAACGAGCCTAGGAGAATCAGATTTTTCTGAAGAAGGGGGAGCCTTATACTTGATGCATCTATCTAGTTTTCATTTCTATAATTTTTTTGGAGGGTCATAGCATATATGTGTTTTTGGTTCATAAACATTTGAGATAATGCTTTGTGTGGGTGTTCGGAGAAAGGGGTCTCCGAGTGTGTGTGTTGATTTATGTGCGTCGATTTGTGCGGAGTATATCCTCGTGTGTGGTTGGGCGTAACTTGGGGTGTGTTCCCCGTGTGTGTTAGGAGTTTACTCCCGTGTGGTTGTGTAGGCAGTGCCTACGTGTATGTGGACGGAGTTGTGTCTCCGTGTGAAGTATTCAGTTCGGGGTGTGTTCCCCAGCGGTGTGTGTGTGTGTGTGTGTGTGTGCTACTGTGGCAGTAGTTTGAGGCAAGGCCTCGTGTGTGTGTGTTTGGCTGTGAAAGCAGCGTGTGTGTGTTGGGGTTCGTCCCCGTGTTGCTACATTTTGTAGCGTGTAGTGAAGCCTCACCGATTTGGTGAGGGGTGGACATAGGGAGCCCGTCGTGGTCCCGAACCACCTTAAAAATCCTCGTGTCTTGTGGTTTGATTCTTGTGATTGTGTGTTCACTATCCTATATGTTTGTGCAATCGTGTGAGCTCGGTGAGATTGAGTGAATCTAGTTTAAACATGTTTAGATTAAATTACTCAATCTTGTATATTCCGCTGTGTGCTAGTTGTGTTTTTAATCGGACATAGTTTTTAGTAGTAGGATCTATTCACCCCCCCTCTAGATCCGTGTTCCTGCACTACGGGACCCAACAATTGGTATCAGAGCGAGGCTCTGTTGTCCCTAGATCTTGCGATCTACAGAGTGATCCCAGTGCATTCCACAATCATAAATTTTTCTACTGAACATATATCAATGAACTGTTTGCCAATCTTCACTGGTTTGAATTTTAATTCATGGCTAGGCAAACTGTGTGTGGTGATCAATTCTATTAATCCTAGTCTTTGCAAATTGATTTATCATGGTCCACACATATTACCTCTAGATGAGACCAAGTGGTCTAATCATGATAAAATGATGCATCATGATAATGTTACTACTTTGAGTTTATTGAAAGCTTCCGTAAATACGAACAAGTATCCATTTCTATCTTCTTGTAGGACGGCAAAGGAGCTTATGGACCGGTTGATCAAAGCTCAAGAAAAGGAAAGGCAAAAATGTCTCATGGCCGATGATGCTGATCAACAAAGTGATGAAAATGCAGAAGAGGTAAAATCAGATTCTTAAGAATTTACGTTTGATGATCTTGTTGATGCTTATGATGAGTTGGAAAAGTAATATAAGAAAATCAAGTCAGAAAATAGAAAATTAAAAAAGTAATCTGAAAACATGCTCCATGAAAATAGACCATGTGATAAGTGTTCTGAGCTTAACAACTTGAATGAACTTTTAGAGCATGATGTTGAATGTCACAAAGAAACTATTGCCTATTTGAGAAATGAGAATGTTGCCCTCAAGAATAAAATCAATCGATTGGATAAAACTAAAAAAGATTTAAGAAACAAAATAGAATCAAACTCTCTTGATCATGATATTTACAATGAATTGATTATGAATGATAAACTTGCAAATAAAAATGAAGAACTTAAAAAGGAGAATAGTGCGATGCTAATTCAGATCTCCCTGCTTAAAAGTAGATTGCAAACTCTTGAAAAATTTGAAAAAGGGAAATCTGTGATTGTTGATGAATCTGACAAGATGCATGTGCTTGAACAAATGATGGAGAGCTACAAAATCATCAATGCCCAATTGAATGAAAAAGTCATTTCCTGTGACAATGAGATCATTTCCTATGAATTACATATTTCATCACTTGAAAAGGAAATTCTTGATCTGAATGCTTCTTTGTGTAAGTTTGTGAATGTGGAAGAAAATCTGAACAAGATATTGGGGACTAAGGTGAATTACCAAAGAGAGGGGCTGGGCTATAATCCTGTGAACAAAAAGAATTTTAAAAACAAAGTCTACACATCATTTGTCTATAGTTCAAACATAGCCAGCACATCAAATGGGTCTCCAAATCAATCTGTTCCTCAAACAACGAAGTAATCAAATGTAAATCTGAAAAAGAAACAAAACCTGCATCAAAAGGCTAAAGATGTTGTCGGTGTCACGATGAATGCCAAGAAAAACCATGTTACACACACACATACATCTACAAAGAGAATCTCATGTTTTTATTGTGGTGAACTTGGTCATATGATGCATGATTACCTTTTGATGAAATCTGAAGATCTAGAAACATGCAAGAAGATGAATGGCTTCAAAAAGCCAAGAAAGTCTTTGAATACAAAAAAAACTTTTGATAACTCTTATGTTCATGCAAGAAGACCAATTGAAAGATTTGCTCCATTGAATTGTTTTCATTGTGGAAGGTTCGGTCACAGGATGAACAATTGCTTCAGTTTGAAAAATGATAACATCTCTACAAACCCACAAAAATTCTATGCTCATTCTTACAAGAAAAATCTGAAATCTCTTGGTTGTTGTCATTACTATGGTGAATTTAGGCATACTATGCATAATTGTGGTTTGATGAATTTTGATGATATATTTTCACAGAGAATGTGGAAGGCACCCTTTAGAGGTGCAACTAATCATCTGGGACCCAAGAATGTTTGGGTACCCAAAGCAACCAAATGAGAATTTTGTTGCAGGATTGTCTTGAGGCCAAGTGGAAGGCTTGGAAGATGATGGATGTTCAAAACACAAGTACAGAAAATGAATTGCCATGGAATGCTCTTCTTAAAGTGCTACTAAACTCCAAAGATCTAAGGAAGCTTGGATACTCAAGTCTGCAATATGAGAACTTTGATAGAGGAATGCCTTAAGGCCAATCCGAGGTCATGGGTGCTTCAAGTCGACATTTGTTGAGGCCTAAATCGACTTGGCCAGTCTTTGGTGCAATGCTTTGGTAAACATGGGTTTGTCCTTGAATTGATACTAATTTGATTGTAGAGGCAGTCTTATGTGTTTCATGTGCCTTATATGTATAGACTTGACTCTTTACACATGTTGGACTAAACCTAAAATTTCTGAAATTAATTTTGAACTCATGACAGCTTGAGTGAATCACTTATGTTGATAGTTGCAATTCATCATACATACTTGCAGCTCATAAGAGATTGTCTTGTGGAAGAAAAGCATTAAAATTGGCCTTCTCATTTGTATTGAATCAATATCGATATGAAATTGAGTTTCTGATACTGCAGGTTGAGAGAGAGAGTCATATGTGATGAAAAGCCTTGAAGTTTGTATCTTCACATGTAGTGGCTTAATATTGACATGAATTGAGCTCTTTATAGTGCATGTTTGATTATGACCATCAACCTTTGAAATCATGGTAAGAATTCAAATGTTTGAATGTATCTCCATGTGCCTAAATTGAGTTTAATTCATGTTTGGCATTTCTGGGCTCTGTTTAACCGTGCTAGGCAGTTTTGCAATGTTCCTCAGTTTGTGTCGACACCAGGTGCCGACACCTGATTTGGCAGATCTGGAACAGGTCTGCACCTTGGGTTTCGAAATGCCCATCTTGAGGTCCGATTGGTTTGAGCTTCTACCCTATTACCCTTAGGGTTTCTCTTCTTATCCTAGAGGAGTTTTGAAAGGGTTTTGGAATAGGGTTCTTGGTATTTTCATATCCTTACATGATGTTATCTATAAGATGCGAATTTGGGGTCTCAATGGAACTCCTTTGGCTAATATCATTCTATTTCTTGCAGGAGAGAAAGAAAGGAGCTTGTTGATAAAGATTACAGCAAGCGGAATAAAGTGAAGAATTTGAGGATGTCAATAAAGGTAACTCAAGGCAAAGGTGAGAAAATAAAGTGTTTGTTTGAAGCTCCTTGGTCTTGATGTTAATGCCATAACTTGACAGACAGTGATTTTAAAGTTTGAATACCCCTTGGTTACTTTTGATAATGTGGATAATGAATGCTTGCTGAATGGTATTGAAACATCTGAGCAGTATATATGAGAGTGTAGCCATTGAATGTCTTTTGCTAAACCCCCGATGTAAAATGAGAATATATTTGTTTCTGATCGACATGTGGAAGGGCAGGTCAAGCCTGTCTGAAAGCTATCACCATGCGTGAGAATATACCTTCGCCCAGTACCATGAATCATCTATGCATATGGCATCCAACTTAAATGAATTTTCTGAAATCATGCACTGATTATGGGGGAGTCTTGCAAGCTGAAAATTTTAAGATTGATGTTTTCCATTCTCTCAGTATGATGATGTTGTTCTGTGGCTGAACATTTTGAGGAGTGAATTTGATCAATGTTCCATGGTCTTTACCAATGTGCCACTCATCTTTTTGGATAAAAGCACAACTGTTTTCAAGAAAAGTTCACATGTGATGATTTTGATGCTTTGAATGAATTTTCTGAATTCTCTTTTCAGAATAAAATTGTGTCCTCACATTTTAACAATTGGTAATGCGTGTCATACATTAGTTGCATTAGGTGCATATAGAGTGTCATGTGAAATCTAGAATCTTGCATCACATTGCATATTTACATATCACTTTCTGCATATCATTCACATAGTACTTTTGGAAGATGAAGCTCATCGTGTGTCTTGTTGCATAGTTGGCATTTTCAGCATACATATAGTGCATATTTTAAAATGCATCATTTTGAACATTTCATGTTACACAAATGCCAAAATGAATACTTCCAATAATTGGTCTCATATCTTTGGGGCCAACAATTCAAGAACTGAAATTGCATATCTTTTCATTTTGCATTGCATATGCATATCTCCATTGTATGCTTGCATGTTATTATATGCTATTCAACCCCTTCCTTTGAAACTTCTAAGACCAAACACTCCATTGTTAAATATTGTTGCATCTGAGTCTTATCAAGTGTGCTTCATGTCAAACTCTCAGGGGGAGCATTTCATGCTTATTGCATTTACATAGGGGGAGCTACACTATCCTGTTCTAAGTTAAATTTTTTCCATACATGTTAAATCAAATTCGTACACTTCATGCACTTTAATGTGAAATTAAGTGTTATTCATAAGGATATAGGAATTTCATTTCAACACTCTAAAGTAATTCAACTTGCTGCATGGATGATAAGAGACAGTTGAGGAAAAAGATGCATGCCTCCACATACAAAAAAAAATGGTTGAAATGAAAGGCAGAGCAATGCTAAGTCTCACTGAGTAAACTGGGCACATGTCACTTGAGACGTGATGTGGTTCAATTCTGAAAAATATTGACTAAAGTACCTCTGTTAAAATGAGGTGACAAGGTTCAGTATTCTGAGTAACCGGGGATTCTGGCATGAGCTCCATGTGACTCCTCGCGTCAAAAGGAATTATTTGAACATGATCCTTCTTAAAAAATTCAGATTGTCAGTGTGGAAATTACTGATGATAATTTGTTGAGGCAAAGCGAAGCCTCCAATACGCTGTTCTCTAGATTCAAATGTAGTTTGTGAACTTACTATTGTGTTTACTTGAAAATCCGGTTATCCATATGGCTAAGATTCATACTCATGTTACTCACTTACACATGATAATTTGATTTAATATATATTTTGAAAATTTGATTAATTACTTGACCTGCTGTACGTCTTCTCCTATTTATCTGCACAATCCTCTAGGTGTAATCATGAGCATTCTGAACTTAATGACTCACTTGCACTTTTCCTACACCTATCCCCTCACTGTAAATCAATTGGTATCCCTTCTTGTGAAGAAGATATGTTGCATGTATCTATAGATATCTGCTTGATTACATTGTATGCATTTCATGTCTCATCATTTTCATACATCATGTTTCATGCATTTCACAAGAAAACTAACTAAAAATTTGAAAATCAAAGCCAATCATCTAATGTGTCAATGTCAAAGGGGGAGCTTTGCATGTGATCTTATCTGCTTAAGTCATTAGGACTCGCATGAGTCAATACCTTATGGGTGTTTGAGTGCTTATTTGCTTGCTCATTATTGTCATGCCATACACCATTTCCCATTGCTGCAACTTGTGAGCATTTACATATCGTTTTGTCATCTTGCATTCTACATAACCATATTGTCCACATTTGTATTTCCAATTTCACCAATTGGTATCCAACAGTTCTGCAATTAGTTCATGCATATTGTGCATATTGGTTCTCTTCATAATCCCGTTGTCCATAGGTTCTTGCCATTCTGGATTCCCGTCATGCTCCCCATTTCTGATTATGTCAAAGGGGGAGGGAGCATTATAGCATAATATTAGCATAATATTTTGTCATCATCAAAATGGGGGAGATTGTTGTGCATGTGGTTTTGATGATTACAAAATGACTCTGTTGCTCGGCCTTGTGCGTGAATGGGTATTCATGTCTTCATGTGCTTATTACAAACTATTTCTATTAGGATATCATCTTGTGGATGCATTGTGATTTGCATTGTGATTCTATAAGGCTCATACGTGCTTTGAGGTTAGCACAAACATTACAAATACACTGTCTCTACACTTGGTGACATTGCTTTGTATTTAATGAGAAAGCCTTTGTGGAAAACATGCTTGGATAAATGTCATATTGAGCCTCATGTCATGCATGTGTACTTTGGTAATGCTAAATGATTGATTGAGATACAAATACCCTTGTTTGCCCCCCAGGTAATGATGTGTGGTTTGATGAGTTTGAATGATGCTTCCTTATCCTTCGGATCATATGGCTTAAATGCTTGGTGAAATGGCTTGTAAGAGAATTGGGTTGAAATTGGGATCTTGAGATTTGGTTTAATATTAACTTGCTTATGAGTTCATTGCCAGATAGTGCAGGTTAATATTGCTTCAAGGTAAGAAGTTATATTGGAATCCATGGTGACACTCTTCTAATCCTGAGTTGGAAAATTGGGTTCTCTAGTCCCTTGATACAGATCTTTCATGGGAATTCTCATATGCCTCATGCTAATGATTTCGTAATCACATTTCATGTCTTTTGGGTCTCGGTCTCAAAACTAGCTTCATATGTTAATGCATGACCCATATATTTTGATCTTGATCTAACATCTTGATTTATCATGTTTTTCAGGATGAAAAATCATGGTTGATCTTCATGGGATTATGGTAATATTTAATCAATTCTTTCCCATTGATTTGATGGTGTTTTTAGTTGATTTTCAGGTCCAAACTAGAAGGGGTCGACCCATGGGGTCGACCCTCTCAGGTTCTGTCCAAAACAGAACTTGTTTTGTGTAATCTACCTGAAAGGGTCGACCCCTGGGGTCGACCCATGGAAGGGTCGACCCGTGTAACCCAGAACTAGTTGTTGGTTCTGTTTGGTTTCTGGGAATGCGAGGGTCGACCCCTGGGGTCGACCCCTGTAAAACAGAACATAAAAATTGTTCTGTTTGGCTTCTGATTGCCCGAGGGTCGACCCCAAGGTTCGACCCATTCCGGTCGGACCTCCAGCCGCAACTTTTGACCGCCGTTTTCTTACTCCAAAAGTCCTACCAATCAATTCCAAATGTCCTAAATGTCTCCCTAATTCATGGATCTGGTCCCTAGGCTGTCTCTTGACCGACCTAAGCACATATATACATCTCTTGGGTTGCAAACCATAAGGGAGATGATGCTAGATCTGAAAATCATTTTTCTTCTAACCCTTGAATGTGCAGGTTCGGAGTTGAAGCTCCCAAGCCCTCTTCCACCTTACTCTGAAGCTGAAATTGAAAGGAAGAAGCTTGAATCAAGGCCCAAGATGATATACAACTGAAAGCTGCATCTGAAATGAAGATCCAACCTCTGTTCGTGCCGCATTACTTCACACTTGCTTCAAGTTCGTTCTTCATCTTGCAGAAGCATTTCATGAGGGAGTAATCTTGATCTTTCACTTCTATATCTTTTGTTTGAGATTGCTTAAGGTTTTGAATGTAAGATATGTAATAACCATTTACATGTTCTTTGTTCACTCTCTCTTGCATATATATATGAGCTGCAATTTTTGTGATACAACATTAATAATGCTCATATATTCTTTTGTATAGGTGAAGAAGAGGGGGATCTCTAAACCATTCATTTTCACATTCTTGTTAGAGATTAGCTTAAAGGTTGGGCTTCTTATTCCGTTTATCTATTCTTTCAGGTGAAGAAGGAAATGGAAGAAGGAAAAGAGGAGTGCCTTGAGGAGAGGAAGAAGATGATGTCAAGATTATGATCATCCATCAACGAGCCTAGGAGAATCAGATTTTGTTGAAGAAGGGGGAGCCTTATACTTGATTCATCTGTCTAGTTTTCATTTCTATAATTTGTTTGGAGGGTCATAGCATATATGTGTTTTTGGTTCATAAACATTTGAGATAATGCTTTGTGTGGGTGTTCGGAGAAAGGGGTCTCCGAGTGTGTGTGTTGATTTATGTGCGTCGATTTGTGCGAAGTATATCCGCGTGTGTGGTTGGGCGTAACTTGGGGTGTGTTCCCCGTGTGTGTTGGGAGTTTACTCCCGTGTGGTTGTGTAGGCAGTGCCTACGTGTATGTGGACGGAGTTGTGTCTCTGTGTGAAGTATTCAGTTCGGGGTGTGTTCCCGAACGGTGTGTGTGTGTGTGTGTGTGTGTGCTGTTGTGGCAGTAGTTTGAGGCAAGGCCTCGTGTGTGTGTTTGGCTGTGAAAGCAGCGTGTGTGTGTTGGAATTCATCCCCGTGTTGCTACATTTTGTAGCGTGTAGTGAAGCCTCACCGGTTTGGTGAGGGGTGGACGTAGGGAGCCCGTCGTGGTCCCAAACCACCTTAAAAATCCTCGTGTCTTGTAGTTTGATTCTTGTGATTGTGTGTTCACTATCTTATCTGTTTGTGCAATCGTGTGAGCTCGGTGAGATTGAGTGAATCTGATGTGACACAACATGCAGCGAGGACAATGATACCAATTTGATGTGATATGACTCCCTTGGACCTAGGATAGCAAGCAACACATGAGTTGGCAACGTCGCACTAGCGGACTCACTCGCGTAGGCACACTCGGGTCCGAAGGAGGACCGGCGATGACGGTGAGGGTCCGGGGTTGGACCTCAAGGTTCCAAGGGTTTGGCTAGCTCGGAAGGGACCCCAATGGGCCAGGGATGCCCGATTTCAAGGGTAGCCAGCACGTCGAGGGCGTGGGATGTGATGTAACTCTCTCAACTCGCTCCGCGGCGAACACTATAATTGGTTGAATTGAGGATCGGGCGCTCCTCTCACCTCCGACGGACAACTAAAAGCAATACTAAGCTAGCAATGGTAATAACCAGCAAAGAAGAGTGGCCAAGAGCTCACCTGATCGGCGTGAAGACGCCGATCCCGGTCGGAGACGAGGGCGAGCGGGGAAGTGTGCTCCCCGCACACTGCGCCGGTGAAGCTTCAAAACCTGTTCAAGAGTACAATTACTACACCTCGCGCAGGAGGGTGATCTCGGGGGTGGGAATTGGTTAATTACAGACAAACACTACCACCACGCAGGGTGGGGTGGTAAGCCGGCCAGGCGGGGATGGGAGGACGGACCGAAGTGGTTAAAAAGGAAATCAATGTGGGTTCAGCTGCAATCTGGACTGCTGGATAGGGTGCTGTTGTTGGCTCTATCCCGGGCTCGTCCGGACTCCGAATTGAGCGAAACCACCTCGTAATGATTCCTGACTTGAAGCCAGTGTTGTCTGAATTTTTGGGTGGCCTCTGGAGCCAGGGACTGGCGACACCACTGACTGAACAGAGTCGGCAGATGTGGTCTCTGGCCGGACCTGTTCTGTAGCAGCAGGTTGCAGACGCTGTTGTGAGCTCTCCCGAACTCCGAATGGCACGAAACCAGCGTCATCGTCTCCGTGGTCGAGGTAGCTTTCAGCTAGAGTCGATGGGGCTGTATCCAAGGCCGTGGATGGTCGGTGTGCCCTGAAGAGTTGGCACTGGTCGCTGCAGACTGCAGGAGGCAGATCCGCGCGACGGAGGGATAAAATTTGTAACTCTGGATCCTGGATGCCGAATGTCGTTCCGTTTCTTGCTTCTGGTCGTGGACAGATGGAGGAAGAATTTTTAAGAAGAGAGTTCAGCCTGATTCCTCCACGGTTAGTCGTGGTGCAGCAACGAACCGGGTTGCAGACTCTGGCCACAGCGGCTACCAGAAACGAACAGTGGATTGCAGACGTTGTCCCGGCCGCTCCCGGATGCCAAATCTCGAGCCGCCGGAGTTTCTGGAACCGTGGACAATCCCTCTGTGCTGATAAACTGACGGGGAAGCCGTCTGATGTCGGGGTGGACTGGGGGATGCCAATGAGTGGAGGCAGGTCACTTCCCACTGTGGGAGGCAGACCCGACCAGTCGAGGGAGAAAGACCAAAACTCTGACCTCCGGATGGCGAACGCACTTCCGCTTCTTGATCCAATAAGAGGACTGTGGAGGAAGATATTTGTAGAAGAACTCACAACTTGAATCTTTCGCCGTCGGCCGTGGTGTAGCTTTGAAGAGGGTTCAGGGGCTCTGCTGATGGAGCTCTGCGCAGTCGGGGTAGAACAGCCTTCCCGGACGGCCACGAACTCAGAACGGGGTGATTCCACCTCGCCTGCGAAGAGGATAGGGAGGCCTTTCCAGAAAGGTAGGCCACGCCCCCAGAGGCTTCAAGATGTTGTCGTGGTAGTCGCTGCAACTCGAGGCTGGTCTGCAGATCAGCCTGCAGACAGAACTGAAGTTGACAATAGGGGGGGTGGAGGGGTCGGCCAAGGCAATGGGAGGGTGGAGAGGGGTTGAGGGGGTCGACCCTAGGAGGGAGGGGAAGGGGGTGGACGACCTAGGGAGGTGAAGGGGCTCCTTGGAGAGGGGAAAGGGCCCTTGGGAGGTGGAAGGTTGCTTGGGGAAGGGGGAGGGATGCCTTGGGAAGGTGAAAGGGTGCTTGGGGAGGTGGAGTGATTAATGGTGAAGTAATGGGGGTCTTGGGAGGTGAAGAGACTTGCCTAGGTGGCAAGTGAGGTGGCAAGGGGTGAGGAAAGAGGGGAATTTCGAATTTTTGGGGGGAAGAGAGAGAAAGTGGCGCCCTAGAGAGAGAGAGTAAGAGAGAGAGAGAGAGAAGAAGAGAGAGAGAGAGCTAGAGAGAAAGAGAGAGGTGCACTAATGCTTGGCAAATTCTATCAATACTTCATTAGCTTCAACTGGTGGGATTGGGGTCCTATTTATAGGAATCCCACAATTCTACATAAGTCCTCACTTTTTGGACTAATGACAAAAGACCAAGGGGTGGTAGGGGGAGCCCATGGGCCAAGCCCATTGAAGTGGGCCCATTAACCCACTAGGCCACCTAATGACACCTAGACTTAGATAAATGACTCACTAACTTAGGTGCATGACTCAATAAAAGGGAAAATTACATGATTAAGACTCAGAAAGAAGTGAAAATTACATAGCTAGACTCAGAAAATCGAGATGAACACAATGGCGAGCATCGGGACCCATGGAGAAATGGGAAGTGGTAAGCGATGTCCCCATCATACTCCCGGGGTGCAGAGAACTCGACTCTGTCGAGTAAGGGTCCTCCCTGCTGCGGTACTGCTCCAATAGGTCAGGATCCAGCTGCTGGAGATACTCCCGATTCACCCAGGCGTCAACCGAAGGTGGCCGTCTCTTCCACCTAACCAGATATCGCTCATACGCCTTGCTCCGTGTGGTAGTGATCTATTCATCTAATATCCGCTCCACTTGATCACGCTGGTTTCTCTGGCCAGATGGAGCTCTCGTTGGTGTGGGGGCTCTCTCAAGGGGTGGGATAGGCTGGATCTCCTCACTGGGTGTCACCGTGGGACCCTTGTAGGGCACCAGGTCAGCCACATTGAAAGTGGGGCTTACTTCGTACTCTTCGGGGAGGTTCAACACATAAGCATTTGTGCCAAGGCGCCTCAACACCTGAAAGGAGCCTGTTCCACGAGACCTCAGTTTTGAGACAATCTCAGTCCTCACCATCACAAAATCACCGACATGGATTTCTTAGTGGCGACAGTGGGAATCGGCTAATTCCTTAAGAACCTTGCTGCTCTTGTTGTTGTGTTTGCGAATGTTACCATGCAATGTCATGAACGATGATCCTATAGGGATGAAGGGAGGGCCTGGACAACCAAATTCAGCCCTGTCAAGTGTTAGATTGGTTTTGACAGACTTAGGAGGACCAGGGCATCCATGAATTGACCTATCATGCTTAGAAACCATGTGGACCTTGATGCACTTAGGTGGATCGGGGCAGCCACAAATGGCCCTATCATGCCTGAGGTGGATGAAGAGTGGGGGAGGACCAGCATGTCCAAATGTGGCTCTATCAGGTATGGGTGCAATGAATGCCGGAGGACCTGGACTTCCATGTAGACTCCTATCATGCATAAGATGGATGATGAATGGGGGTGGACCTACATATCCAAATGTGAACCTGTCATGCACTGGACCTAGTGTGTATGTGACACAAATGAGATGACTAGCCCTACCAGGTGGGGCAAAATGTTGTGGCACATGCATTACAATCAAGATTGTCCCATCTTTAGGTGGGGGTGGATTTGGGGGTTTCCACTCATAGGGGTCGAAGGGGTCCAAGAAGGTGGACATTTCGGGATAGGTCACTTCCTCATTTCCTAGGTGGATGTCACCCTCGGTCATGGCTCTCATAGTGTGAACTAAGTAGTGGAATGGGTGGGTTGGGTTCAACATGGTGGGTGAGGGTAGGAGAGAGTGGGTGGTGGGTAAGGCGGCTAGGTCCCATGGGTTCAATGTCTTCCATAGGGAGGGATCAAAGGGGTCATGGAATGTGTTACCAAGGAAGGGGTATTCTATCTCCTCAAGATCTTCAAATGATGGTGAGTCCTCCTCCTCAAATGAAGTAATTGAACCGAAGTCCTTGGCGGGTTGGTTGGCCATGAATGGAGGGCTTGGCATCCTACCCGAAATAAGTAACTCTAATTCGCGGATAGCATCGGGCTCTTCGGGTGTTGGGAGGAATAAAAGAAGGTTGCTAGTGTAGCAACCCACAGTGTATATCGAGGAGATGGACCCGACACATAGGTGTAGGAGGTCAAGGCTCCTAGGTTGGTCGGCTACAGTGGTCAACATGCCAGTTAACTCCATTTTCCAAGATAGACCCTTAAGAAAATCCCCTAATATTTCCACTTGATAGGATGATTGGATTGTGGTGTGATAGGTGGGTAAGGGTACTATAGGAAGGTTTTGTTCCATAGGAGGGCAAACATGAGCCATGAGATCTCTAAATGGGTTCTCCCTTAGCCAACGTGAAAGGGGTTCTTCTAAGATGAGCTCGGCCCCTACTAGGGAGGGTGGTGTAAGGTGAAGTCCACCATGTGAAGTTTCTTCTTCTTCCTGGACATGGGTGATCTCCATGGCGTGGGTTGGGTCCGGAGTATTCACCACTATGGGGTCGGGTATGGGGATCATGGTTTCCTCTACCAAGGAGGTGAGTAAGTCCATTGTTTGTGGGGTGATGATGACTGGCATATGGCTCTTTTGGGGTGGTGGGTAATGGGGGACTTGGGATAGGATGGGGAGGGGTAGAAGTGGAGGCCTAGGTTGGGCATCTTGTAACTCATGGGGGAGGGTGCACCCCATTTGGCTCAATGGGTCTTCTTTGGGTCGGAATGAGTTCTCTTGACCTATTTGGGCCTCATATTCTTCTTCCCAATCTAGGGGAGCCTCATAGTCTTCGATCACCTCCGTAAGTTCCTTTTGGAAATGGGTGGGATGAGGATTTGTGGAAGCTTGTGGGGTGTGGGTTTGATGGGGAATGTTGGGTTGGGTGGTGGCCAATTTGGTTTTAATGGTGGTGGTGATCGGGATTGGAATCATTTGGGGTGGTGGAGATTGGACCCTAAGGGAGGTCTTGGGTTGACTGGGAGGGAAAGGGAGAGTGGGAGTGCTCCTCTGGTTATGGTTCTCAAGGTAGGAGTGGGAAGGTCGGGGTGCGTAGTTCTTCCTAAGCTCAAGGTAGGAGTGGGAGGGTCGGGGAGCGTAGATCTTCCTAAGCTCAATCTTCATCTCTTCCCATGATCCTATGGGTTCTTGCCTCCAAATCCTTCTTAAGCTCACTATGCGTTCCCACTCCTTCTTGGCTTGTCCCCGAAGCCACCCTGTGGCCCTGCGGACCCTAGCATGTCCATAGACCCTAGTCCTATCAAAGTGTTTATCCATGCTAGCCTCCCACTTTAGATAGGCATTAGGATTGGATCCATCAAAACTAAGGTCTCCTTCTAGGATGATGTCCATGAGGAGGGGGTCAATCGGACTCTTGTGGACGGCCGTGTTGAGGGGACTTAACCAATGTGGAGTGTACATGATGATGCACTGGGTGGCCCGAAAATGACTCTAAATGCGAATGCGCCCTAGGACCAACTTGTAGAGAGACAAGTTGTGAAATTGCTCTGATACCAAGTTGATGTGACACAATGATGCAGCAAGTGGCTAAGGTTCCTTGGACTTAATTCGCAAACACAATCACAAGATTCGAGCAAACTTTGAAGACGCCGTCTCACCGTGCCCACCCGTTACCCGTGGTGACTCGATGATGCCGAGTCGAGGTGGTGGAGAAAGACCCTTACTGGTAGAGGGCCAGCACAACTAAGGTTCACCCTCCCGAAGGTATGATTCCCACAATCAAGGGCGGCCGGGTGCCTTGGGGGCACTAGGTCACTCATTCACTATTGCCACGGCGACCACACAAGAGTCGGTGGGTCCGGGAACAAGCACTCTCTCACCGACCAGCGGACAAGTTGTACGGATATGAAACGAACAGAAGTAAATGGAGCAAGGGCAGAAGCTCACCTGGTTGGTTTGAAGAAAGGAGACGATGGGCGAGCGGGGAAGTGTGGGTTCCCCGCACACTGCGCCGGTGAAGCTTGAACCCTGTTTAGATAATTACACTCACTACACCTCTCGCAGGAGGATGGACTTGGGGTGGGGAACTTAGAGTTACAATTCAAACACTACCTCCGCGCAGGGAGGGGTGATAAGCCGGCCAGGCGGGAAGGGGAGAGTCGCCGAAAACTCGAGCGGAGAAGCCGGTGTCGAATCTGCCTACACTCTGCGACGAATGACTGACAGTCACTGTTGAGGTCGTAACTTCTAGTCCGGAATTCTACTGATGATGAGACCAGAGGGGAAATCTTCGTAACTAGAGCTAGGATGCCTCAGAACTTTGTAGAATTCTTCTGATGTCGTTGCTGGCCGCGACGGAGGTTCGAACAGGGTGACAGAATCTGGGACTAGTAGCTTCTGATCTCACCTAGCAGGTTGCAGAGAGTGTCCCGATCGCTTCTGGACTCCGAATCATGAACAGCTGGAGTCGATGGGGCTGCGATCCAAGGCCGTGGATGGTCGGTGTGCCCTGAAGAGTAGGCACTGGTCGCTGCAGACTGCAGGAGGTAGATCCGCGCGACGGAGGGATAAAATTTGTAACTCTGGATCCTGAATGCCGAATGTCGTTCCGTTTCTTGCTTATGGTCGTGGACAGATGGAGGAAGAATTTTGAAGAAGAGAGTTCAGCCTGATTCCTCCACGGTTAGTCGTGGTGCAGCAACGAACCGGGTTGCAGACTCTGGCCACAGCGGCTACCAGAAACGAACAGTGGATTGCAGACGTTGTCCCGGCCGCTCCCGGATGCCAAATCTTGAGCCGCTGGAGTTGCTGGAACCGTGGACAATCCCTCTGTGCTGCTAAACTGACGGGGAAGCCGTCTGATGTCGGGGTGGACTGGGGGATGCCAATGAGTGGAGGTAGGTCACTGCCCACTGTGGGAGGCAGACCCGACCAGTCGAGGGAGAAAGACCAAAACTCTGACCTCCTGATGGAGAACGCACTTCCGCTTCTTGATCCAGTAAGAGGACTAGTGGAGGAAGATATTTTTATAAGAACTCACAACTTGAATCTTTCGCCGTCGGCCGTGGTGTAGCTTTGAACAGGGTTCAGGGGCTCTGCTGATGGAGCTCTGCGCAGTCGGGGTAGAACAGCCTTCCCGGACGGCCATGAACTCAGAATGGGGTGATTCCACCTCGCCTGCGAAGAGGATAGGGAGGCCTTTCCAGAAAGGTAGGCCACGCCCCCAGAGGCTTCAAGATGTTGTCGTGGTAGTCGCTGCAACTCGAGGCTGGTCTGCAGATCAGCCTGCAGACAGAACTGAAGTTGACAAAAGGGGGGGGGTGGAGGGGTCGGCCAAGGCAATGGGAGGGTGGAGGGGTTGAGGGGGTCGACCCTAGGAGGGAGGGGAAGGGGGTGGACGACCTAGGGAGGTGAAGGGGCTCCTTGGGGAGGGGAAAGGGCCCTTGGGAGGTGGAAGGTTGCTTGGGGAAGGGGGAGGGATGCCTTGGGAAGGTGAAAGGGTGCTTGGGGAGGTGGAGTGATTAATGGTGAAGTAATGGGGGTCTTGGGAGGCGAAGAGACTTGCCTAGGTGGCAAGTGAGGTGGCAAGGGGTGAGGAAAGAGGGGAATTTCGAATTTTTGGGGGAAAGAGAGAGAAAGTGGCGCCCTAGAGAGAGAGAGTAAGAGAGAGAGAGAGAAGAAGAGAGAGAGAGAGAAGAAGAGAGAGAGAGAGGTGCACTAATGCTTGGCAAATTCTATCAATACTTCATTAGCTTCAACTGGTGGGATTGGGGTCCTATTTATAGGAATCCCACAATTCTACATAAGTCCTCACTTTTTGGACTAATGACAAAAGACCAAGGGGTGGTAGGGGGAGCCCATGGGCCAAGCCCATTGAAGTGGGCCCATTAACCCACTAGGCCACCTAATGACACTTAGACTTAGATAAATGACTCACTAACTTAGGTACATGACTCAATAAAAGGGAAAATTACATGATTAAGACTCAGAAAGAAGTGAAAATTACATAGCTAGACTCAGAAAATCGAGATGAACACAATGGCGAGCATCGGGACCCATGGAGAAATGGGAAGTGGTAAGCGATGTCCCCATCAGAATCTAGTTTAAACATGTTTAGATTAAATTAGTCAATCTTGTATATTCCGATGTTTTCTAGTTGTGTTTTTAATTGGACATAGTTTTTAGTAGTAGGATCTATTGACCCCCCCTCTAGATCCGTGTTCCTGCACTATGAGACCCAACAAGATACACGAAAATCATATATGAAAATAAATCTCTCAAAAAGAAACTTGAAGATTTAGCACATGATGACTCTACTATTAAGTTTGAAAAACTTGAACAAGAATGGTTTGAGTTAACAGAAGAAAAAGGGGGTTTGTTACAAACAATTTCAGCTTGTGAGAAAAGTCAAGAAGAATTGCTGTGTAAATTGTTTGAAATGGAAAAAGGTTTTGAAAAATTGAAAACTGAAGAAGGAGTTCTGAAATCCATAAATTCAGAACTTGAAAAGAGGAATGTTAGCTTGGTTGAAGAAGTGGCTGAACTACAGTCCATCCTATCTAAGTTTGTCAAGGGCAAACTAAACCTAGATAACTTATTGGGAGTTAAGGTTAACTTCTAGAAGGAAGGTTTGGGGACCAATCCCCAAAACAAAAAACCTTTCGAGCATAAGATTACTACATCCTATGTTCATGAAAAAGAAAATAACTGTGCATCATGTTCACACTCCAAGACAAAACATGTCCAACCTAAACCACATAGATACCAAAGAAGATTTTCAAATATCAATTGCTTTCATTGTGGTAGATTTGGTCATGTTATTGCTAATTATTGGTTCAAACAAAACACACAAAGAAATGATGTTGGTTGGACCACAAAAAGATATATGCAAAATTGGACTAACTCCCATGGACCCAAATTAGTTTGGATACCAAAAATAATTGGATGAGAATGTCGTTTCTTGCAGATATGCCTTGAAGCCAGGGAGAGCAAATGGTACCTGGACAGCGGTTGCTCAAGGTATATGACAGGGGACAAGAAGGTGTTCTCTACTCTGTAAGATAAGAACGGAGGCTCAGTTGCCTTTGGTGGAAAGGACAAAGGTAAAATAATTGAAATTGGCAATATAGGTAAGAATTCTGAAATCTTGATTGAAAATGTCCTTTTAGTGAAAGGCTTGAATCATAACCTGTTGAGCATAAGCCAATTGTGTGACAAGGGTTTTAAAATTATTTTTGATGAAACTCACTGCCTTGGCATGAATAAAATCTCTAATGAAATCAGATTCATCGAAAAAAGAAACAACAATATTTATACTATTGATCTTGATGATGTTTCTGGTGATGATATGTGCTTGGTGACAAACAACTATAACAATGCATGGCTATGGCACCGAAGACTAGGTCATGCTAGTTTTGCAGTAATCTCCAAATTATCTAGACATGACTTGGTAAATGGTTTGCCAAAATTAAAATTTGAAAGTGATAAGATATGTGAGGCTTGCACAAAAGGCAAGCAAACATGCATCTCTTTCAAAAATAAAAATATTGTTTCTACCGCTCGACCTTTAGAACTGTTGCACCTTGATCTTTTTGGTCGACTAGGACATCCAGCCTAGGAGGAAAATCTTATAGATTTGTAATTGTTGATGATTACTCCAGATTTACATGGATGTTATTTCTAACCAATAAAAGTGATGCCTTGATGGAGTTTCAAGTGTTTTGCAAGAAAATCTAAAATGATAAAGGATATCTCATCATCACAATTTAAAGTGATCATGGTGGTGCGTTTGAAAATCATGAATTCAGCAGTTTTTGGCAGGAGAAAGGATATACGCACAACTTCTCATCACCCAAGACGCCTCAACAAAATAGAGTAGTGGAGAGGAAAAATATAACCTTGATATACATGGCACGGACCATGCTAAGTAAGAACTCCCTACTCAAATACTTTTGGGCTGAGGCGGTAAGTACAGCATGCTACATCATCAACAGGGCAATGGTAAGGCCCATTTTGAAGAAAATCCCATATGGGCTCTATAAGGGTAAAAAATCAAACATTTCCTATCTTAAGCCCTTTGGATGCCCATGCTTCATCCTGAATAACGGTAAGTCTAACCTAGGTAAGTTTGATGAAAAGAGTGACAAAGGAATCTTCCTAGGTTATGCACTAAATTCTAGAGCTTACAGGGTATTTAATAAAAGGACTTTGGTTGTTGAAGAAAGTCCTCATGTCATTTTTGATGAATCTGAATTAAAACTGACAAATCAAATTTCTTCTACCTTCGATGCAGATGAAGTTCCTAAACAATCAAATGATGCTGGAACATCTGAGGTTAAGGATGAACCAACTGAAGGAATTTCCAGCAAGGATGAAAATGATGAAGATCCTTCAATTAAAACACTTCAAGAACAACCACTACAACACCCTGACTGTAGCACCCCCGACAATACCTTTGCGTAAATTTAAAACTTCTTCTTAAAAGAAATCATACATGAAGGTCTTACATAAAGAACCCAACCTCATAAGGACTATAATGAAAATATACAAGCCAACCCTACTTTATAACATAAAGAATCATGAAGGCTTTATGTAAAGAGCAAAACCTTGGGGGGGCTAGCATATAAAATTACAAATCATCACCTTATGTATACGTAACTTACTCTTCTTAATAGAATTCTAGGTTTTGTTTAAAGAACTAAACTATAGGAGGACTAGCATACAAATGTGCAATCCAACTTTATGCACATGGGTAAAGAATCTTACATAGGAGGTCTTGTAAAACAAAACAAAACAATGGGAGGGTTATTCTATAAATGTACAAGACAAACTTTAACACATGGGCCATGGGGTTGTACGTAAGTGGAATCCACACTTTCCACTTACCAAATTGAAGACCTTCACATAGGCGTCAATTTCCAAATTGAAGACATGCATGGAGGCGTCATTTTCAATAGGAACCCATTCCAATAAAATACTAATATATATATATGTATATCTTGAATGATAACACGTGAGTGGGGCAGAAATGTCTAACAAATGACGCCTCTTGCAAGGGTGTCATTCTCATGAATAATCTCACAATAATGCCACCCAAACAAATGACGCCCTCATGCGAGGCATCATTTACATGAATAGTGTCACCTATATTAAATGAACGATCCCCTTACAAGGGCGTCAATTAAACACATGATTCTAGATGATTGAGACACGAGCAACCCATTTTAGCTGGCAAAGACAATGCCCACTCAGCAGGACCCATAAGGCACTAAACCAATCTCTTACGATTCCTATATCTAATCCCATCTGTAGCACTGTCAGAGGCTACTACTGCCCTCAGTACTGAAGAAGCGTCTTCTTCCCGAGCCTACGTCCTGCTGTGATCCTACTGTAACTTCTGAACCTCGTATCACACGTCAAAAGGTAGGTGTTCTCAAATCCTTGCCTAAGTAGTAGCTAAATAGGTTAAATGATGCATGCTTAGAGTTTGATTAACTAGTCAACCATGCTATATATATATATTCTGGCCTTACCATGACCAAGAATAATACCATGTTATACATATGTTAATAGTTTGTTACATACTGTTACCATGATTTTATGAGTTTGAACTTAGTTTATTAGTATGATTTAGTGGGTTTTTGAACGTATTGTATCACACTAGCTTTACATTCTTAATAACCATGTTTTATAGAGCCTCCGTACACATATTACGTTCATGTTTGAGAATCGGGAGGGCCCTCGCTCTCTGGTAAATGGGGTCCCTGACCAGGGCGCCAATTACCAAATTGAAGAGTTCGTGCAAAGTCGTCAATTAAATGAAGACATGCACCATGTCATCAATTCAATTTTCTGAAATTTTTAACAATTGATAATTCAACACATTCAAAAATCCATAACTATCAAACTAAAGTACCAAATTTTTGCATGAACATGTTTCTGGAATCCTGACATTTATCTCAACAGACTCGTATCATTACTTCCTAATTCGGAGCATTTTCATAATGATGAATAGTGCACAAGTCTCTGTAAATGGCGCCCCTAACCAGGGCGCCAATTACAGAATTGAAGACTGCCAAAAGGGGCATCAATTAAATGAAGGCTTGATCAATGACGTCAATTCAATTTTCTGTAATTTCCAAAAACCAGTAAATCAACGCATTCAAAAATCTATAACTAATAAACTGGACCATGAAAATTTTGACTTAATATACTTCTGTAACCCTGAGATTTTTCTCCACCTGACCATGTCTTATGATTCTGATTCGGAGAAACTTTGGAGAAATGAATAGTAACTTGTATCACATATTTTACAGTTCTTATGCGAAGCACAACTCACTTGAAAAAAATAACTCAATTGGTATGTCATCAATTCGAGTTGAACCTGTACTTAAATTGAAGACACCCTGGAAGTCTTCAATTAAAAGAAGACTGCTCACATGGGCGTGAATTCTTATTCTTGAGAAATTTAAGTTATAACATTAGAAAATTCGTATCTGTGAAACCAAAACTCAGTAATTATATCTGAACATGTTTCTGGACTCCCGAGGATTTATACTATATATTCATGTCCTTACTTTCGAATTTCGGGAAACTTTTCCGAAATGAACAGTACTTTGAGTCACAAAACGTATCTACGGGGTGGAAAGCACCCACTGTAATTGGCGCCCCAAGCCAGGGCGCCAATTACTGAAATGACGACGGCCCTCAAGTCTTCAATTAATTGAAGACTTCAAGAGGGGCACCAATTTCAATATATATATATATATATATATATATATATATATATATATATATATATATTCTAAAAAATCATAATTTTGAAAGGTTGAGCAGCCCCAGGCGTCAATTCTTCAAATGACGGCAGCCAGCAAGTCTTCAATTAATTAAAGACTGCTTATAGGGGCGTAAATTCCTTATATACATGTATATATATTCAAAAATTAGCCCCTGTAATTGGCGCCCCAAGCCAGGGCGCCAATTACTGAAATGACGACGGCCAGGACGTCTTCAATTAAATGAAGACATCCTGGGGGTGCCAATTTGATATATACATATATAAATTTCTAAAAATTGAAAATTTGAAGGATTAGCAAACCCTCAGATGCCAACTCAGTAATTACAGCTTCTGATCTTGATCTATCTCGTGAATTGTGTAAACACAACCCGAATCCATACTCCTGCGTATGATGAATTCTTGAAATTCCGTTCCATGAAAAATCTACTTGTGTATACCCTACATGGTCAAACCTTGAATCTCTTAAACTACCATTTCGGAGTGTTGGAGCTAAGTGCCATGCATGGTAAAGTACTACGTTGTGGGAGCCACCTCTTAAGGCCGTACGGTGCAAAGTGCTATACGACGGGAGCCACCTCTTGAGCCTGTAGGGGCCACCTCTAGAGTCCTTCATAACCAGATGACTAGTTAATCTCGTCTGTAATACTTCATTTCTAAATTTTTGAAACTCCATATTGGCGATAAACGAGAGTGGATGTCAAAGGTAATACATGAAATGCTGTGCATATAGGGCCCGGTCTGGTCCTGGGAGGAGCACCCGAAGGTACTTGTGCCCATGGAAGTTTATTGACCACGGAGTTTAGCATTGCACCGGAGTACTTACTTGACTTGAGACACTCCACCCCTACTCTCTCTCCTTACTTACTTGACTTGCGTGGCCCGGAACGGGTAATACTTGACTTGTGGCCCGAGAAAGGGCAAAATACTTACATGATAATAGCCAATTCTACTGATACGTACTTAAAAATTACTTGCGTGAATTGAATTGTTACTTGCTCGTACCTGAGATATACTTGTACATGAGTCCATCCTCGTACTTGAGTTCATACTTGTACACGAATCCCTACTTGTCCCGAAGTGGCATTTATATCTGTAAACTTTTGAAATACTGCTTGTCAAATACTTGAAATCTTGATATACTTTCTTTATACAATTCTTGATCTCTTACTGTTTATCATGCCTAAATTTACCTGTATACCTAATTTTTCTTATACGTACATCATGCATAGCCATACTGATAATACATGCAACTTGTAAATCACATAAAGATTGCTCGTATTTGAGATGTAATTCCTACTGAGCGATTCGCTCATCCAGTTGCTTCCTAACATTTTCAGGTGATTCGGATAGGGACAAGAATGGGGTTGAGACCGAGTGAAGAGTGCTAGAACGCTAGTCACCTATCATTGGCTAGTCCCGTCCTTGAACTTTATTTCAGCCCTACCTTGTATTTCCAGTATGTCAGTCTACTTGTCCGAACCATGTTAAGGCACTTAGCCTAGTATCGTCTTTTTAAATTTGGAAAATTGTCATGGACTATCTTTATTTCTTTTGGTTAATCAAATAAACATCACTTGGACTATTGGGATTTGGAGAGGGGGATTTCTGTAGCCCACACAAAGAGCAGCCCAACAAGACCCAACAGGGTCCAACGAGGCAAGCCCACTTGAGTGACAGTCCACAGGGCCCACTCAGGAAAGAAAAGCCCAATAAACAAACACTCGAGGAACCAACTCTCCCCGGCGGCCCCTAGGCTCGGAGGGCCCGAGTGATGGTCAGGTCATAAGGAAGGTCTGGCCCAAGCCGTTTCCCCGCCCGGGAGAGATAGGCATTCGCTGACCTATCCGACCCCTCTTTCGCCGAGCTACGCTCATCGCCCGGACAGGGCTGGCGTTTCAGAAGCTCGGCCAGATCAGATATCATCCGTTCATGCTGCCGTTAAGAGTCCCCAACGGATAGGGGAATCAAGAAGCCACCGGACTTCAAGGCGATAACGTTCCCACGATAAGGCCATGAAAGCCCACGTTGAGGACGTAACTACCGCCGGAGACCCCTCAGCTGGCAGGACTCCTGAAGGCGACACACTATTTAAACCAGGGATACCCTCCTATGGAAGGGGTAATGAAAGTACTCATATACCCAAACTCTTGAGCAATCCGCTTCACCCTCTGGTGGAGAGGAATCTCGCGCACTAGCTTTTCTCCTCCCCATTATTGCTTCCACCACAGCTCTACTGACTTAGCCATCGGAGGGTTTTTCCCCAGGGAAACCCCCTGGGACCTCTAATACGTTTCCCTGTCTTACAGTTCATCTTCAGGTGATCCACAGCCCCCTCAGGTTGCAGCGCGAGATTTCGCCTCTTCATCTGGCGCCGTCTGTGGGAAACGCACGAAGAGCCAAGATGGTGAGAAGAAGCTCAGGGAGCAGATCCACCGTCGAGAAGGGTAAGGCCGTGGTGGCGGTAGGAGATGGCCCCTCTAGGGCCTCACAGAACCCTCCCTCCAACGCCAGCGTCCCCACCAACGAGCCGTCGCCCCCTCCGACGGCGACAGGGGCACCCCCCAACGGCGGCGACGAGGTCTTCCAGGCCCTCAATAAGAAGCTTGACGTCCTCGTGGAACTCATGAGGGCCCAGGCGGCAAGGGATGCCAGGTCCCGCGCCCGTCCGGGAGCCCCCCCCCCCCCCCCCCCGTCGAAGTGCGTCCCAGCATACCGCTGGGGGCCGCTTCACCCTCCGCGGTCAGCAGCTCATCCGCAACAATGTAGGAGGACCCTCGCAAGCTCCGCCCCCGGAGCAAGAGGCTTCCTCCACGCCCAGAAAAGGGAAGCAGGGGGCAAGGCCTCCACGCCTGAGCGCTGGCGTTCCTGAGGATCGCCACGACGCTCCCCCCAGTCCCACGGCACGACCGCAGCCGGAACTATCCCTCCGACTGAGGGTTTTCGAAAGACGTTTTGCAGAGCAAGAGCGCGCCCTCCGTACCCTGCAGAAAACCTCTTTCTCGGAGGATGAGGAGAAATCCCCTTTCTCCGAGTACATCTTGAAGGCAGAGGTGTCTCCCAGAACCTCCATTCCGACCTTCAAGCTCTATGATGGGCAGGGCGACCCAGCCGACCACTACGACAGCTTCGACGCCCTAGTGACTCTGCATGGAACACCGGATCCTATTAAATGCTGAGCCTTTGCGGCCACCCGAGTCCAAGGCGCTCAGGCATGGTTCCGGGCCCTCGCCCCTGGGTCCATCCGGGACTTCAGGTAATTCGAGCGGGTCTTCAAGGAGAGCTTCGTCGGAAGCGCCCCCCAAGGTCAGTAGCGGGGCTCCTGGCCCTCAAACAGGCACAAGGGGAAAGGCTCCGGGCTTATGTCCACCGATTTAAATCGGAAGCCCTCAGAATTCCCCGCCTGGATGTGGCCTCGGCCACGACCGCTCTGACCGGGGGCACCCGGGATGAGAACCTCCGCCGTGAACTTGTCCTCCACCCTCCCTCGACCCTTGCCGAGCTAGTGACTCTGGCACTGCGCCACGCCGAGTGTGAAGAAGTACTCAGCGCCTGCCGAGACACAACCGGCTCGGGTCGGGAGGGGGACAAGAAGCGGGCCTCCGAGCCAAACCCTGGCTCGGGCAAGAAGCGCGATCGGGAAGGAGAGCGCAAACGGAAGTATGAGCGGTACACCCCGTTGACCGCGCCAGTCTACGAGATCTATGAAGACATCAAAGACTCGGGACTCCTCCGCCGGCCCAAACCAATGAGATCGAAGAACCGTAAGCGCGACAGGCATTGCCTGTTCCACGGCGACCATGGGCACCACACCGGCGACTGCCACCAGCTCCAGGACGAGATCGAACGTCTCATCCGTCAGGGGCACCAGGCCCGGTTTGCAGCCGGGCGCAAAGAAGACTGGGATGCCTCCGAGGAGATCGACAACGCCCCCCGAGGGGTCCACATCAACGTCATCTCTGGAGGAACGGCGTCGGGCGGCGACACCAGCCGAGGAAGGAAGCGTCATGCCGAGCGGGCCAGCCAGGTCTTAGAACCCTCCAGCGGCCCGCCGAGGGAGCCCCAGGTCATAGTCTTCTCTAACCAAGACCTGGAAGGGCTGAACACCCCGCATGATGATGCCCTCATTATCTCGGCCACAATAAACCATTGTAACATTGATAGAATTCTGGTTGACAATGGGAGCGCCCCCGATGTATTATCTTATGACTATTTCCTCAAGATGGGGGAAGACCCATCCAAGCTCCGCCCGATCCGAACACCCCTTTGCGGGTTTAACGGCCTGGCCACCTACCTCGAGGGAGCCCAAAGCCTGCCGGTCACCATCGGCACCCCACCCAAAATCGTTACGGTCATGGCGGACTTCATAGTGATCAAGGGTATGATAGCGTACAACGCCATTTTCGGCCGGAAAATTCTCAGCCGAATAAAGGCCGTACCATCTACCTATCACCAGAAAATGAAGTTTCCCACCAAAAATGGGTTGGGGGAAGTCCGAGGTAACGAGGCCACGGCTAGAAGGTGCTACAACATCTCGGTGGAAGCCTCAAGGCCGGACGGGGGGGATAAGGGCCCCAAGGGAATCGAAGGGAAGACCGTAACCGCCGAGCCCGGTGGCGAATTGCTAACGGTATTCCTAAACGATGACCTGGCCCTCGGAGTAAGGATCGGAGCCGACCTACCACCCAAGGAACAGTAGCAATACAAGAAATTTCTTTCTGAGTACGTTCAGGTCTTTGCTTGGTCCGATGATCAACTCCCTGGCATACCAGAGAAGACCGTGATGCACAAGCTCAGCCTCGACCCCACCGTGAGGCCCGTACAGCAACGGAGAAGGAAGCATGCGCCCGAGAAGCAGGCGATCATCAAGGCGCAGGTCACCAAGGGATAAGAGACTGACCTCTTCAGACCAGTCATGCACCCTACGTGGCTAGCCAATGTCGTCCTGGTGCCAAAAACCACAGGCAAATGGCGAATGTGCGTGGACTTCACCGATCTGAATAAGGCTACCCCCAAGGACTGCTATCCGCTACCGAGCATCGAGCAATTGGTTGATTCAACCTCGGGCAACGAGATACTCAGTTTCCTGGATGCCTATTCGGGTTATCACCAGATCAGAATGAATCTAGAAGACGTCGAGAAGACCGCCTTCATCACCTACTGCGGCGTGTATTGCTACACCCGATGCCCTTCGGGTTGAAGAACGCCGGAGCCACCTATCAGCGACTGGTAAATCACATGTTCGAGGGACAGCTAGGTCGGAACGTCGAGGCTTACATTGACGACATGCTCGTCAAGACCCCCAAGGCCCAAGACCACTTCACCGACCTTGCCGAAACCTTCGGCACCCTCCTGAAGTACAACATGAAGCTCAACCCCGCCAAGTGTGCCTTTGGAGTAAAATCCGGGAAGTTCCTGGGTTTCCTGGTCACTTAGCGTGGGATCGAAGCCAACCCCGACAAAGTCCAGGCCATCCTGGACATGCGCCCGCCCACGTGCGTGAAAGACGTCCAGCGTCTGACAGGACGTGTCGCCGCTCTCAGCCGCTTCCTGTCCCGTGCGGCCGAATGATGCTTACCCTTCTTCAAACTAATGAGGGGACCCAAGCTAGCATCTGCTACGTTCGCATGGGATGAGGAGTGCCAGACAGCGTTCGCCGAGCTTAAGAAGTTCCTGGCTTCACCACCGGTGCTCTCCAAGCCCGTCCCAGGCGAAGTCTTACTACTCTACCTCTCGGCGACGCCATCCACGGTCAGCTCGGTCCTAGTCAGAAATGACTCGGGAATCGAAAGACCGGTCTACTACACCAGCAAGGTGCTCAATGAGGCCGAACGGAGGTACCCCGCAATCGAGAAACTCGTACTAGCGTTGGTTACCTCCGCGAGGCACCTCCGACCCTACTTCCAGGGGCACCCCATCACCGTGCTAACCGGCGAGCCGTTGAAGAAGATTCTGGCCCACCCCGAGGCCTCAGGGTGACTCATCAAATGGGCCATTATGCTCGGGGCCTACGACATCTCGTACCGGCCGCGATCAGCAATCAAAGGCCAAGCGCTCGCTGACTTCATTGCCGAAAGCACCATCCCCACCGAGGACAGGCCTCCGACCACGACCGGGCCAACCTGGGAACTGTTCGTCGACGGATCGTCCAATTCGGCGGGCAGTGGTGCGGGGATCCTCCTGAGGTCCCCCGAAGGGATAGAGCTACAGTACGCCTTGAAATTAAACTTTCAGGCATCCAACAATGCTTCCGAGTACGAGGCCCTTATCTCGGGAGCACGCATGGCCCGACGGCTGGGGGTCGAGCGAGTCAGGATCCACACCGACTCTCAACTAGTCACAGGTCAGGTCAACAGTGAGTACGAAGCTCGGGAGGCACCCATGATCAAATACCTTCAGTTGGTCCGGAGCCTGGCCCAACAGTTCGAGGAATTTGGGGTAGTCCGGATAGCTCGGGAGCAAAACTCTCGGGCGGACGCCCTCTCTCGATTGGCCTCCTCCCTAGACCCAGATGGTACACGATCGGTCCTCCTAGAAGAGCTAGAGCGTCCGAGCGTCGACACAGAGCTCCTCGCTGTTGACTCGGCCACTCCAAGCGACTGGCGCTCCCCCTACCTGTCCTGGCTACAGGACTCCCAAGAGCCCTCCGACTCTCGGGAAGCCCGCCGAATGAAGTATCAAGCTCGGCGCTTCGTCGTTCTCGACAACACTCTCTACCGAAGATCGTTCTCTGGTCCGGAGGAAGTGCCTCGGTCCCGACGAAGCAAGCCGAGCCATCCAAGAGATTCATGAAGGCCTGTGCGGAGCGCACTCTGGGGCAAGGTCGCTGGCCAGAATCTTGTTACGACAGGGGTATTGGTGGCCCACCCTGCAGCGCGACTACTCGGCCTATGTTCAACAATGCGACCGATGCCAGCGGTTCGACCACTTGGTCCATCGGCCGGCCACGTAACTTGTCACCCTAGCCGAGCCTTACCCTTTCGCTCGGTGGGGAATCGATATCCTTGGGCCATTCCCGATGGCCCAGTCCCAGAAGAAGTTCATCATCGTCACCATCGACTACTTCACCAAGTGGATCGAGGCCGAGGCTACGGCAAGGATCACCGAGACAGTCGTTTGGGGCTTTGTTTGGAAATTGATCATTTGTCGTTTTGGCATCCCCCGAGTGATAGTAAGCGATAACGGTCGGCAATTTGACTCTCGGTATTTCTGAGACTGATGCACCGACCTAAATATCCGCAACCACTTCACTTCGGTCGCCCACCCTCAGGCCAACGGGCTGGTTGAAAATGCCAACAAGACTATCTTGAAAGGCATAAAAACCAGACTCGGCAAGGCTAAGGGTAGCTGGCTCGAGGAATTTCCTAGCGTACTGTGGTCACACCGAACAACCCCCAGGACGGCAACCGGTGAAAGCCCTTTTCAGTTGGTATATGGCACCGAAGCCGTCGTTCCATTGGAGATCGCCAATCCATCTCTCCGAGTGATCAGCTTCTCACTCAAGGCAAACGGGCAAAAATTGCTCGAGAACCTCGACCTGGCAGACGAACTCCGAGAGATCGCGAACGTCCGAGCAACGGAGTACCAGCGCCGCCTCACTCGATACTACAACGCCAAGGTCCGAGACAGACATTTCCAACCGGGGGACTTCGTCCTCAGGAAGGCCGAAGCCTCTCGACCACTAGAGGCGGCGGGCAAGCTATCCCCCAACTGGGAAGGCCCCTACCGAGTGGTCGAGACGCTCGGAAAAGGTGCGTATAGGTTAGCGACAATGGAAGGGGAACCTATTCCTCGGACATGGAATGCAGCCGCACTACGCAGATTCTATTTTTGAAATTGTACAGCAAGATGGACGGAATAAATCCCTTTTCTTTTAATTCCAAACCATTGGTACATCAGATAGGCAAATGCCAGTACATCACATAGCAAAAAGCAAAAATCCGTCTAACACCGCTTCAAGGGGTCATCGCTCGACTGACTCGGTCTTGATCTCCTCGCGTCCAGCCACTGACTCTGCCTCATGCGGAAACTGGCTCGGACAAAAGGTGGTCGAGCCAGTTGGCTCGGGTGGCCCGTGACAAAGGTGATAGAGGGACTGCAGGAGGAAGGTCACCTTTAAACGTTGAAGAAGGCTACCTCCCAAGTTGGCAACAACCAGGAAAAAGGAGCACCGTGAAGGCCTCCCCTCTTCCAATCTGCCAACTTCTTGGAAGGAAGGAGAGAGCAAGCAGCCCCCGAAGAGTGAAAGAAATGAAGAGCAGAAGAGGGAAAAAGAGGCTGCTGGGAGAGGTTAGGAGGGAGCTGGAGTCGCCTCCTCCCCTCACACAGAGGGGAGTGACGGCAGGCTTCCCTGATGCCCCCATCCGTCCTCCGCCTCGGCGTCCACCCGGAAGCCTCGCCGGAGCTAAGAAGAGGCCAACGGCGTGCTTCCACACGCCGAAGTCCTCCCCAGATCCGCGCGGCGACCGTCAGACCCGTCTCGTGGACGCGCGGCGACCGTGGGACCCGTTCAACATTACAGGACAGCAGGAGCCCTCCGCTCCCCGTCGTCGGCGACGTCGCCCTCCGAAGGATCCTCCATGCTCCGAATACAAGGGCACAACGCAGAGTGAAGAGGAAGGAGCGAGGAAAGACTGTTAGAGAAAATCCCAAGCAGCGAAGAGGAAAGGGCACCTTTCGGTCCTTCTTATAGGCCAAAGGAGGCTACACGCCTTAAATGACCCCCCCTCGGAAACACGCCAAAGGATTTCTCCCCTGAACAGTCACCTCCAACTCCTCGTTTCCTGCCCTAGTGGGATTCACGAAGTGGCCTGACATTCAAAGCATGAGGGAACGGAAAGATGCCCCGTCAGAAGCCTACCAAAATAGCATGCAAAAACCACGCAGGACATATCGGCACCTCCCGACTACTCAAGATCCGCCCACCAAATCACGGCAAGGATGGTACTCAAACAGAGCAAGTCATTTATTATCACACCAAAAGGAAACCCTCTAAGAAGAGGGAAGAGAGACAAAAAGGGAAAGAGGCAAAATACATCAGGTCTCGGGCCCACTTTGACATTCGAGAACGGCGGAAGGAGACGTGTCACCCCCGGCGCCTTCGGTGACGGCCGGCTCGGACACTGACCTCGCATGTGCGAGAACTGTCTCGGTCGTGAGCCCTCCTGAAACGCCCGGAGCCGGTGACCCCGATGGAGGCGACCCCTCCGAATCTCCCCCGACCGACGAGGAAGAGCTGGAAACTGACTCATCCGAGTCATAACACTGGCCAAAGGATAACTCGATCGCGGAGTTTTACTCATCGGCGTAGTCTTCCGCCCGGCGATAGCCCTGCTTGAACCCCTTTCGAGCACCCCGACGTAGTGCTACCTCGTAATAGGGTAGGGCGGCTTCCACCAGGTCGGCCGAGTAAGCATCCGAGCTCCTGTAACGCTCTATTGCCTCCGCCTCGATCTGCCCCGCCCTTCCGACGAGCTCGACCCGAGCCCGCTCCGCCTCGGCCGCACGCTCCTCTGCCCGGGCCCGGTCCACCTCAGCCTCAGCTCGGAGACGTTCCGCCACCTTCGCCCGATCTAGCAGCTCGGCGCGTTCGAGCTCCCAGCGATTGTCTAGCTCGAGACGACGCAGACGCTCCTCCTCCAGGGATCGGCTTGTCCTCTCGAGAGACTCTCTGGTCTTGGCGAGCTGTTCGGTCAGCACCCCAACTTCCAGTCGGCTCGCCCGCGCCACCTCCCGGAACGCGGAGAACTCCTGCCGGAGCCCCTCATGCTCCCCCTTGAGTCGGACCAGTTTCCTCTCGCAGCCCCCAAGGGTCCAGGCAAGGTTCGACCGCTCCGCCTCCGTCCGGGCGTGCGCCTCCGCCATCAAAGCCGCCGACCGAGCTATGACCAGGCCGCCCTCCATCAGGACATCAAGGATCCCGGGGGGGGTATTGCACCTCTCTCCCCCCTTCGTCCTTGCGGCAATCGACCGGCAGACCCGATACAGTTCGCCCGTAATGCCGAGCCTTTCCAAGGGCTCCGGCAGAGGGGACCGCTCCGCCCGGGGCACCCCGCCAGAAGACTCCGCTCGAGCGACGGAACCGACCGCCTCGCACGCCACGGTCGGTTGGGGCTGCAACGCCTTAGCGGGCGAACCCCCAACCTTGACCGGCGCCGCGGGACCGACTGCACCGAGAGCTCCAAGCACCTGGGGCTGCAACGCCCTAGCGGGTGAACCCCCAACCCTACCTGTCTCGGCCCGCACCTCATCGACCGAGACATCACCGCCTCCAACCGATCCCCCGGTCTCGGCGTCAACTACTTCAACATCGGCCCCCTCTACCCCCGTGGGGGGGAGAGCCGACCCATCGTCGCCCTCTGAAGGGCCCCCGGTCTCCTCGGCCCCCTCTCGCCTGGCAGGTGGGGGAGCTGGCCCCGAGGGGTCGGCCCCATCTTGCCCCCGAGAGGGGAGCGCCGCCGAGCCGGAGTCGCCCCCGGTGGTAGGAGGAAGACCTGCCTTCTTGGCCCGTTTCTTGGCCTTCACGGCCTCCCGCAACTTTCCCGCCGTGGTATCCTTGCGCTTTGTACCAGTTGGCCATGAAGATCCCTCGGGAGCCACCCCCTTGCCCTTATCTCGGGCTTGGGCGCGACTTGCAGAAGCATCTGGTTCGTCGGCCGCCGAGTCATCTCCCAGATCAATGACCTCAGCAGTTTCCTCCAGAGGTTCCCGCCTAACGTCTGCCACAAAGGGAGAAGACCCGGTCAGGAGAAAGAAAGTAACTACCATCCAGGAGAAGAGCCTCGAGAGCGGTACCTGTTGATGTCAACCGCGTAAGCAAGCACCGTTCGATGTTCTCCGGCGTCACCAGCTCCTCGGTCGACTGGCGGTTACCCAGCAGACGAGCGGCCTGCCGCTCCACATGGGGAGGGAACTCCTCCTGGCGAGGGGGAAGATTCAGATGAAAATTGGGCGAGATCGAACATCTCCAAAACTCATCCGTCGCCTCCACCTTCACCCAGAAGAATTGGGTCTTCCACCCCTTGTGCGAGGAGTCCTTCGCAGCGAGGGAGATGCAACTCCTGTTCCTCCTCGCCTGGATAAAGTAGAAGCCCTTCTCCGCCGACGGGTGCGCCTTCAACTCGAAAAAATAATGAAAGAGGTCCAAGGAAGGAAAAATGTCGTGCTGACGACAGAGAATCCGAAAGGCGGAAAGAAGGAGATATGAGTTGGCCACCAACTGAATAGGCGCCAACCGGAAAAACTCGAGAAGCTGGAGTACAAGAGGCTCGAAGGGAAGGCGGAACCCACTCTTCCAAGCCAGAAGGAAAGTGCAAATGTGCCCCGTACGGCTGTCCAGACTCGTCTCATACGGGGCGGCGGCAGCAAAGCTGTACCTGAGAGGCAAGCGAAAGCGATGCTCCAGCTTCCTCACCTCCGCCTCCCCAAACTCACTACAGTTGGGGACGGGCTCCCGCCTCACCTACCCGATTTCCAAAGGTAGACCAGCCATCGAGCCGGAAGATGATCCCTCGCGCGAGCTCGAAGACTCCGGAGGGGAAGGAAGTTGCCGGACCGCCTCCGCGGTTATCCTCGCCAACTCATCAAACGCCGCCGCAAGACTTTGTGCCTCCACTGTGCCCTCACGGCGCATCAAGGAGCCCCAGAAGCAAAGAAACTAAGGAAAGCCCAAAACCCTGAGAAGCCTAGAACGACGAACAGCACCCAACGCCTATAAAACCCTAGAGGAAGGCGGCGCGTCGTTCTGTGCTCCGAGAAAAGGGGGGGCCCTTCAATTCAAATCCGTCAGGATCATCATTACGGGCCCAGGCGACCACTACACGTGGCTCCATCACGCCAACAGAATTCCACCCACCTGAGCCACGCCGGTCCAAAGCCTCAAAAGCTACTCGACCGAGCCTTCATGGCTCGGGAGTAGGAGGGGGACAAGTGGAGAGGGGGATTTATGTAGCCCACCCAAAGAGCAGCCCAACAAGACCCAACAAGGTCCAACGAGGCAAGCCCACCTGAGTGACAGCCCACAGGGCCCACTCAGGAAAGAAAAGCCCAATAAATAAACACTCGAGGAACCAACTCTCCCCGGCGGCCCCTAGGCTCGGAGGGCCCGAGTGATGGTCAGGTCATAAGGAAGGTCCGGCCCAAGCCGTTTCCCCGCCCGGGAGAGACAGGCATTCGCCGACCTATCCGACCCCTCTTTCGCCGAGCTACGCTCATCGCTCGGACAGGGCTGGCGCTTCAGAAGCTCGGCCAGACCAGATATCATCCGTTCGTGCTGCCGTTAAGAGTCCCCAACGGATAGGGGAATCAAGAAGCCGCCGGACTTCAAGGCGATAACATTCCCACGATAAGGCCAAGAAAGCCCACGTTGAGGACGTAACTCTCGTCGGAGACCCCTCAGCTGGCAGGACTCCTGAAGGTGGCACATTATTTAAACCAGGGATACCCTCCGATGGAAGGGGGAATGAAGGTACTCATATACCCAAACTCCTGAGCAATCCGCTTCACCCTCTGGTGGAGAGGAATCTCGCGCACTAGCTTTTCTCCTCCCCATTATTACTTCCACCTCAGCTCTACTGACTTAGCCATCGGAGGGTTTTTCCCCAGGGAAACCCCCTGGGCCCTCTGATACGTTTCCCTATCTTGCAGTTCATCTTCAGGTGATGCACAACCCGCTCAAGATGCAGCGCGAGATTTCGCCTCTTCAGGATTATTATATTTTATTAGTCCTTTGCGCACTCCGAAATTATGTATATCAAAAATTTTATCGCTCTAATGACGCGATCTATATAGACGCGTCACGCATCCGAGTATCTTCCGCGCTCGGGACGTGACAGTCTTCGTGGTATCAGAGCCTAGGTTTTCAAACCTCGGGAACTAGAAGAAATAAAAGGTTAGAAATTGAAATCTAAGTAAAAACTTGAGTCCAAGGATAGGTAAAACCCGAGTCCAAGGATAAATACACCTTACCCGGTGAGATGGATAGAGCCATGGGTTAAGTTTTCTAATGACTTTTGACCTTACAAGTAAACCTGATCTTTATCATACTTTAACTCTTTTGTAGGATCATGGCTGCGGAAAGAGCACAATGGCGCGAGATGCAGCGCACCGTGCAAGGCCTTACACAGGCACTACAACAAGTGGCCCAAGGCGGAGCAAACTGTGGAGCAGGAGATCTCCACCGAAGTTTCCGTAACATGAACCCACCGAGGTTCACGGGTTCGTCTAACCCCGAGGATGCCGAGAATTGGCTAAAGGAGATGGAAAGAATCTTCCGTGTGATGCAATGCGCGGATGAGGAGAAGATTTTACTAGCTATATTCCAACTACAGCGGGATGCTCGATGCTGGTGGGAATCCATAGAAGCAACACTGCCAGAAGACCATGTCACATGGGATGAATTCACGGAGCATTTTAACAACAAGTACTTCTCGACCATATCCAGGAGAAGAAGGCCGCATAATTCACCGTTCTAAAACAACGGGGCTTGAAAGTGGCCGAGTATGAGGCCCAGTTCTCAAGGTTCTCAAATTATGCACCCCACTTGGTGTGTACGGAAAAGATGAAGGCGAGAAGATTCCTCAACGGGCCTCGACCCCATTATATCACACAACTTGCCCCGATGGACATCCAAGTCTATTCGGAGATAGTTTGGCGTGCCCAATTGCTTGAAGACGCCACTGAATTGTCCGAGAGAATCCGAGGAAGAGACAAGAAGGAACCCGTCACAAGCCCGGGAAAATTCAAACAATCATTCAACAAGAAGCGATTCTTCATGGGAGGGGAGCCCTCCAAGGTAAAGAAATTCCATAAGAATGATAGGCCATTCTCCACCACCACACCATCAAAGGAAATTTACAAGTATTGTGATAAAGCTAGCCATAAGACCGAGGAATGCTGGAGGAAGTTAGGAACTTATCTTCGATGCGGGAGCCCAGAGCATCGAATCCCAGACTGCCCACTGATGAAGGAGCAAGACACCAAAGACAAGAAGCATCCGGTAAAGAAACAAGGCCGTCTGCAAGCTCTCCGAGAGATGGAACCCACTGAAGGCAGAATTGTGGAAGGTACTCTCACTATTTGTTCAAAAACTGCTCAAGTTTTATTTGATACCGGAGCAACTCATTCATTCGTTTCCAAGAACTTTGCTTCGTCATTTTCTAAGAAACATGAACTGTTAGATTTGGTCATATCTACACCTCTTGGGAATGAGTCTGATATCACTTATCACTATCCAAATTGTGAAGTGATGATTAAGGGAAGCAATTTACCTGCTGACCTGATATGCCTATGTATGAAGGGTTATGACATCATACTAGGTGCCGACTGGCTATCCACATACCAAGCAACTGTAGATTGCCGGCATGGCAAGGTAACTTTCATGGATTTCCCAGAGCTAGTTTACAATAGCCCTCAGAGTAAATCACTTCTTATATCAGCACTCTGAGCTAGAAGGCTTATGGATAAGGGATGCATGTCTTTCATAGCATTCGTGACTGCCACGGAAGTTGAGAAGGTTAAACTTGAAGACATCCGTGTAATTCGGGATTTTCCTGATGTTTTTCCAGAACATTTAACTGGCTTACCCCCGTAAAGGGAGGTGTCGTTCACAATCAACCTTGTCCCTAGTGCTGGTCCTATTTCCAGGGCACCATATAGAATGTCTCCTGCTGAGCTGAAGGAACTAAAGGAGCAACTAATGGAGTTATGGAAAAGGGGTTTCATTAGGCAGAGTACTTCCCCTTGCGGAGCACCTGTGATGTTCGTCAAAAAGAAGGACGCATCGATGAGACTATGCATCGACTATCGGCAGTTAAATCATCTTACAATCAAGAACAAATACCCGTTGCCGAGGATTGACGAGCTGTTCGATAAATTATCTGGAGCTTCATATTTCTCCAAGATTGATCTTCGTTCTGGTTACCACCAATTGAAGATCGAAGAAGAAGACATTCATAAAACTGCATTCCGAAGCAGGTATGGGCATTACGAATTTACTGTTATGCCTTTCGGACTAACAAATGCCCCCGCAGCATTTATGTAGTTAATTAATAGCATATTCAGGCCTTATTTAGACTACTTCATTGTGGTCTTTATTTATGATATTCTGATCTATTCCAAGACCGAAGAGGATCATGAAGAACATCTTAAGAATGCATTATAGATATTAAGGGAAAACAAGCTTTATGCCAAATTCAGCAAGTGCGAATTCTGGCTCGAGGAAGTATCCTTCTTAGGCCATATTATTCCAAAGTACGAAATTACTGTTGACCCGTCATAGGTCGAAGCCATGAAGAATTGGGAACGACCCACAAATGCAATGGAAATTCAAAGCTTCTTGGGTCTAGCTGGTTACTACCGGCGTTTTATCAAGGACTTCTCCAAGATTGTTGTTCCTCTGACCAGGTTAACCTGCAAGGAAGTGCCTTACAAGTGGAATGAAGACTGTGAGAAGAGTTTTCAAACTTTGAAGGATCTCTTGACCACTGCTCCAGTCTTATCATTACCAATTGAAGGAGAAAAATACGAGGTATATACCGATGCTTCTGGTATTGGCCTCGGATTTGTATTGATGCAGAATGGGGGAGTCATTGCATACTCTTCCTGACAATTGAAGAAACATGAAGAGAACTACCCGGTTCACGACTTAGAACTTGCCGCGGTAGTATTTGCTTTGAAGATCTGGAGGCACTATCTCTACGGAGAATAGTTCACTGTATACTCCGATCATAAAAGCCTCAAGTACTTATTCTCCCAAAAGGAGCTGAACATGCGGCAAAGGCGTTGGCTCGAATATCTCAAAGATTTTGACTTCATTATACAATACCATCCTGGTAAGGGTAATTCTGTAGTTGATGCCCTTAGTCAAAAGCCAAGAGCAATTCTGGCCAATTGCATGATACAAGAATGGAAGCTGCTGGAGAAATTCTCTGAGCTTGATATCAGCACAGATGAGAAGAACATGTGTATTATTCTATCTCATATGAGCCTACATCCAGAATTGCTACCTGAAATCAAGAAGCTACAGGAAGAAGATCCCTCACTAGTGGAGATAAAGAGCAAGCTGGACGAGAGACTGGATTTCAAGCTGGCACCTGATGGCAGATTGCTATTTCATGAACGGACATGTGTGCCTGACTATCCCGAATTGAAGAAGAAGATTCTTGAAGAAGCTCATAGATCGAGGTACACGATCCACCCTGGAGCCACTAAGGTGTACCAAGATTTGAAAAGAACTTTCTGGTGGCCTAACATAAAAAGGGAGGTAGCAGACTTTGTATCTCGTTGCCTCACATGCCAACAAGTGAAGGCGGAATATCAAAAACCCACCGAAAAGCTACATCCGCTGGATATTCCCAAGTGGAAGTGGGAAGACATTGGCATGGACTTTATCATGGGTTTGCCCAAGTCTAGGGGCGGATATGATGGAATTTGGGTATTTATCGACTGGCTAACTAAATCGGCCCATTTCATACCCATCAAAAGTCGATGGTCAGTCGACGTACGTGCTGCCCTGTATATTAAAGAGATGGTTAGATTGCATGGAGTTCCCGTCTCGATCGTATCTGACCGAGACCCGCGCTTTAGCTCTCATTTCTGGTAGAGTCTATAACACTCTCTGGGGATGAAACTCAACTACAGTACTGCTTTCCATCCCCAGACAGATGGACAGACTGAGAGGACTAATCAAGTTGTGGAAGATATGTTAAGAGCATGCATTATAGACTTCGGCGGAAGCTGGCATGACCACTTACCACTAGCCGAGTTTGCATATAACAACAGCTATCAAGCCAGTATACAAATGGCACCTTTTGAGGCATTATATGGCAGGAGTTGCCGATCTCCAATATGCTGGGATGAAGTCGGTGAAAAATAAATTCTAGGCCCAGAAATGGTACGAGATTCTACTGAGAAGATACATCTCATTAGAGAAAGGTTAAAGATAGCACAGTCTAGGCAGAAATCTTATGCTGATAACAGAAGGCGAGACCTGGAATTTCAAGCCGGAGATCATGTTTTCCTCAAGGTATCTCCCGATCGAGCCATTAGAAGATTTGGTGTTAAAGGCAAACTCACACCAAGGTTTATTGGTCCATTCGAAGTGCTGGAAAGAGTGGGGAGGTGGCTTATCGCATCGCCCTACCTCCGCAACTGTCAGAAGTGCACAACGTGTTTCATGTTTCTATGCTGAAGAAATATGTGCACGATCCTTTCCATGTCATTGACCATAATTATTTAGTGGTACAGAAGGACTTTACCTACGAGCAGAAGCCAATGAAGATCCTCGATCGAGAAGTTCGAGTTCTAAGGAACAAGACGATCCCTATGGTGAAAATCCAATGGAATCGATGTTTAGAACAAGAAGCTACATGGGAAACTGAAGAATCTATGAAGAGGAGATTTCTAGAGTTATTTTAATTGTAAGTACTCTGCACCTTTCTGTGAACGTGTCACATAGACATTTTTAAAGAGAAATAAGAATGAAAATGATTACGGATGAATAATTATGCTAAAATGAGTGGGATATGAAGGAAAAGAGGATGAGCATGAGATGCTCTATGGAGGGTGATCGCCAGAGGGGTTACCTCAAAAGAAGAAGGATGATCGCATGTACCTTGTATGAAGCGGGTAAGATTGGGAGTTCTTCCTTCCTCCTTCTACCGGCCCGCCGATGAAGGGGGTTTATAGCTTTATTACCCTTCACACAAACACACAAAAATAATAATATAGATTAGCCAAGCGTGTAGTATCAATGCTCTAAAATTATTAAATAAATCAATTTAAGCGTGAACACACCTTGTGTGTTTTGATTTTAAAACCCCTAAGAGGAGTAAAAGGGAGGGATTATATGGATGCAATGATGCAAACAAGATAGTATATGATGATATGGTGATAACTTTTCTAGCAGAGAGAGAGCTAGAAAGAGTGCGTGATGATGCTAATAACAATAAAACACTAAGAGATGGGAGGCCTTTCTGCTGTGTATGCAGCAGCGAAGGGGGGAAGAACGAGAGCCGCGGCAACTGCAACATCAGGATGAAGATTTGTGGATGAAGAACGCCTGTGGAAGGAGACCACGCTGAAGGAAGTGCTTGAGAGGAAAACAACCTGCAAAAAAAACAAATGCTCTTCTTTCTCTGTTAACTCTCTTCTGTTGTCGTTCTCCTTCTTCACTGTCTCGCGCGAGAAGACCACCATGGGATATTTATAAGCCAAAAAATCCTTGCATCCATAGGATTAAAGTAGGGCAATGAATCCTCTAATAAGGAACCGTCTTCCCAATCGAACACAAGGTGTATAATGGGGAAATGATCACTACTGGAAAGAAGCAGACGAAAGGGAGACGGAAGTGAAAATGACGACCTGAATAAGGGCGTTAATTGAAATGACGACATTCACATAGTCGTTAATTCCTGGATTTATTTATGGAAATGAAGGACTTCCCTTATTCAAAAAATTATAAATGACACCTTCTTGAATGGGCGTTAAATAATCAACGCCCCTCAAGAGGACGTCAATTCTTTGAGTTTTATTTTCTTTAGGATTCGTAAAATCTAGGAAACAACGCCTGTTTGAACAGTCATCCATTTATGGAATCACGACCCTCTTCAGGTCGTCAGTTAAATGACGCCCTTCCTCCAGGCGCTAATTTCAATTTTAAAGAACAAGAAATTACAATTACTATGGAGAAATTATCAAATAATTAGAAAAATGTCATATTAAGCCACTATTGAAGTCCACTTTGGGGCGTCACGTGGTGACATGAGATTTACTCAACATAGCATCGATTTTGGCGTGTCTACAGCTGCCCCGCCTTGGTATCTGCTTTGCAAGGGAGTGAGATGGAATGAAGCGAAAGTGTAACGAGCGGAATGAAAGGAGTAACTGATAAGTAGATGCCAAGGTGTGATGTGACACGCCTCCGACACTAAGCGTTAGAAACCTTTCCAGGATTCTGAATGAAACAACCTTGGATGATTACGAGAAAGCAATGATCAGCTGGATGAAGGAACTAAACTAATAAACAAAATGTGCGCGAGGGCACGGGAGGAAAGACACCATTGGAGAGCGATTACCAGCCAATGTGGACGTGCTACAACCAAGGTGGGTTTGCAAGAAAATAAAATGGATTGAGACAAAGATCCAGCGAATAAATGCTTTCAAGGAACCAGCCTGAGCGGCTTCAAGGAGAATATAGTACTCGATTTAGAATGGAATATCTCATGTTAACTCAATTAAGAGTGAGTGGCCTTCATCATTGGCGTAATATGAGGATTTTCATCATTAAAGCTCAAAGTCCTACATGATGCTTGCTGGGCTAAAAGAAAAATTAAAAATAGAAAACAATCAAGGATAATATTGTTAAACCATCCAGACTTGGTCAAGAATCTAGATCTCTAAGCTGACACTAAGCCGAAGCCCGTTTGTCCACGCATCAACTCAAAAAATGGAACCATCCTACCAAATCTTAAATGACCCAACAACATATCCGTGTGATCAAGACTCCCCTGGAATTATCATTATTTTTGATGAAGGGGAACTCAAATTCCAGGTTCATCAGAACCACAAGGTCCTTGATATGCTATAATAGCGTAGATATCCTATAGTAAAAATGCTTATAGGAGAAAATACAAAGGATGGAATGATGTTACCAGTGTAAGAAATCCAATCATCTCAAGACCTGCATAACCTGCGCTTCTCTATGCTCAAAAATTATTACCTCAGAATATGATCATAAGTGCATGATATAAGCAATTTCATCAAAACATAAAGCACTTAAGTTCATCAACAATACATCATGCTGTAAATTAGTTCAAAAGTGTAAGCTCAAGAAATGGCGACTATGCATAGAGGCGTTATATGCATAAATGACGACATTCATAGGGGCGTTAATCATGATCACTATTCAACTTGGAATCGGATCGAAAATGACGCCTGACATAGAGACGTTAAATAAAAGACGACACTGAAAATGTCGATATTCAATGAAATGACGCCATTGTTAACGCCGTCAATTAACCATAAACAACGGTGCTCCATTTCCTGCTCGGAAACAAAACTCCAGTGGCTCGTTCAAATTATACTCAAACCGTGATTGCTTTAAAATGGCTAGCCAAAGCGTTGAACATTATAAAAGGATGCATCTGGTCGTTTGCTAAACATATCAAACAACTGAGAGTCGTTGCAGCCAAGACTCAATAGAGAACCACAGATTAGTAACACAGGGTCTTTCAACTGAAGAAGAAGATGGAGAAAGCTATGATGCAGAGGTTCACTAAGAAACCTAGGAAGGGATTTCCTAGAATATCTGAAGTTGCTGGCCATATCAGTGGAAGAATCAATACGAGCCAAGTAAGTTGATTTGTGTTAAAGCTTTTATTTTATTATTCCTCTTTTCTTCAAAATTCTGCTTGCATTCTCTCTTCTCTCTTCTTTTCTTTTCCATTTTATTCAGGACTACCCAAATGTACCGGGACCAAGGAAGTTCTTAAAAATCAAGTGGCTCCCCTTACTCCTCTCCAAATTATCCTTAGATATGAGGTCCTTCCTCTCAAGGTGGCACTTACTAGGCCTTGTTACCCATGCTACCCACTATGATGACATCCATTTAGATTGGGCCTCCATAGGAGCACTAATAGAATTATGGCACCCAAACACTCATACTTTCCTCTTTCCCACTTTTGAAGCCACCATACTCTTAGAGGAAGTAGAGATGCTCCTTGGCTTAAGAAGGATGAAACAAGGGGAAGAATCAAAGATGGCTAACTTGACTAAGCCAATAAGTGCTTATGACATACTTACTAGCCTTGTACAAAGCCCAAAGTTAGTGAACCAAATCAAAGCCCATAAAGGAATCAATCTTTTGAAACTAGCATCATGGGTATACAAGAACATGGACAAGGCCCAAGAGAATGAAGAATTGTTGGAGAGGGTGATGAAGGGATTTGTTGTATGCATGGTAGGAGCTCTCCTCTTCCCTTCATTGGAAGATCACCTAGAGGAGTGCCACCTAAGCACCATAGCTAGCATATGGGAATGAGAAAGGATAGTGTTGATTTGTTTTGCTTCTCTTCTTCTTTTTGTTTTGATGTGTAATAAAGATGATAAGCAAAAATCAAAGATCTTAATCAACCCAAGGATGTGTGAACCATGAACCTAGGCAACCAGAACAAGCTCTAGCATGGGCATGCTATCTCAATCATCAAGCTAAACTAAGGGAATAAAGAAAAACACACGCCGGGGCGTAGAGCAAGAGCAAATAAAAACACACCGCAAGGGTGGAGCAAATAAAGGAAATAAGAGATATGAGACGGAGAGAAAGCTAATGCCCAATACTAAGAAAGAACGTGATCGCCACCAAAGTAAACACAAGCCAGAGACTTGAAAATACCTTAGAAATAGGTGGATGAAGCACCCGCCCACGGGAGAGAGAAAAGCAGTGAAATCTACAGATCAACCGAATGTAACGGTCCATACCCCGTGCGTCACAGGAATGTGACGGTCTCCAGATGAGCCGTTAGAGAAGCCTGACGCGCCTGCACAAGACCGTCAGAAAACCTGCAGTAATAGCTTGTGGACTCTTTTAACTCCAACTCTTCCAGTCGGCCAGAAGACTTGGGCCTCGCGTAGTGAACCTGTAAACCTGCCAAAGAGGGTGAAAACACAAGAAAACGGACCCAGATTAGCCCTTTAAACAAGCGTAGTATCAATTCTCAAAAGGTTTAAGAGCATGCAAAAGGAAAGGGAAGTACCGGGGAAGTTTTGGTTTTTTAACCCCTCTGGGCGTTTTTAAAAGATAGGAGGATGTTTAGATGATGAAAAATAGATGCAGAACGTGGAAACAAGGAGAGGGACGATGCCTATGATGAGAGGGAGGAGGAAGAACACAATATGCAATGATGAACTTTGAAACTCAATAGAACGAATACTCCCTTCACCGCGAAGCAGATGGACGTGAAAGACAAGTCTCCTTGGTTAGATGTGGCTCCAGGATGCGGCAGCACTTCGACGTAAACTCCAGATCATCCTCCCTCGGGCCATGAAGTTAAGGGTGCTATTTATAGGCCCTCAAACTCTCCGGTCGAGCAGAGGATAATCCACCAAGAAAAAAGGATAACTCTTAGCAAATCCTTGAAGATAATATCACCAAGAGTCCATAGAAACAAACAGAAGGTTCTGAGGATCAGATTTGGAAGAGAAATTACCAATTCAAACTCTTATCTCGACCACGAAGTAGCAGAGAAAAGACCTGAACTGCCAGGACTCTCTGTTGGATGTAACGGCTACTCGACAGACCGCCGCATGAAAATAACGTGCCATTAAACGTCTGTTACATTTAACCTTATCTCAAAAGAGATAAGATCAATGGGAAGAATATCAAATAAGTTGGACTCTGCAAGATAAGTAACGGCCATAAGTGGACGCGTTGGAGGGAAGTAACGGCTGCACGACAGACCGTTAGAATCAAATGGGCAGGCCAATAGATAAGGATTGAAACAAAGGCCTTAAGTCGTAGGACTCTTCAATATGTAACGGTCCAGGGACAATGCCTTAGAAAAATGTAATGCCCATGCAGAGGACCGTTAGAAATAATGAAGATCAAAATTGATAAGAGCTTGCTAAGCTTCATCCAATGAAAAAGCCACAAGGAACCACACTCAACCAAGGAGAGAAGACCCATAAAATGAGCTTCAAACTGACGAAGGAAACTCAATGAAGAGTGAACAACTTGGAGCATCACATGGATAGAACAAGGAGATGACCCAACTTATCGGTCATAAAACGGGTGTCAAAATATGCCCCTCCTTAACGTCCTCTTTGCACGGGAGCGAGCGGAGGTGAAGCGAAAGCGAAATGGAACATGGAGATGAAACGGAAATGAAGCGGAGTGAACCAAAAAGTGGGCGTTAAGGTAAACGACACCCGTTCTTTACCAACAAGCGATAGGAATTTTCTGAAAAACTTTGAACTGATCACAAGGAAATAAATAATCAAAGGATGCAAGTCTGGAGGAATTAACAACTAAGGAAAGGAAACATGGCTAGCCGCCGGAGGCAACGGAAAGGAAAGAGAACTAACTAAACTCCAGACAGGAATCTTCAGCCAACCAAATCAAGCGAGAGATCGAAGGAAACCTTCTAATTCGGAATGGAATAACTCTCCTTATTCGAGATCAAGAACATAGCTATTCACTATCATTGAGACACATTGAACAAATGAATATCATGAATGCTCAAAAGATGCGTATGATACATGATGGGCTAAAGAAAAAGAAATCATTAAAATGAATGCAAAGAAAGATAAAACAACAAAGATACTCAAGAATAGTATTGCTAGACTGGAGAAACCAGGGTCAGGACACCATCTGCAACCACGGCGTGCAAGACAGAACCATCGTCCCCAAATTTTTCCAACCTAACGGCCTATCTAACGATTAAACATGTGTACTTAGATCATCATCATTTTTGTTTAAGGGGAACATCAGATCCCAGAACACACGAATGACCAGCCGGTTCTCAAGATAACATATCATAGATAACATATAGTAATGCATTAAAGGGTCAAGGGAACGAGATACAATACCTGACTTACCTGTCTGACCGGCAAAACGTGATGTTCATAACTTCATTCATGAGAAAGAGGTTAGCCAATAATAATACGAGCATGAAATAAGGCATAACCATTCATACGTGTTTGAAGCATTAATAATATGTGCCATGGCAAAAAATGTGGTCATTCAATCATCAAATGGACCATTTTATTCATCAAGAAACTTGCAAGCTGTAACGGTCTGCAGAGAGGGCGTCATATGAAGTAACGGACCAGCCCTATGCCGTTAGAGATTGGGCGGTTCTTATTCTTCAATAAAACAATTCAAATCCATGTAACGGTCAAAAGAGTACGCGTCATTGAGTGTAACGGTCGGATGACAGACCGTCATATTTTCTGAGTGTTCAAAAAAAAAACAAACCGAACGGTCACGGCCTCATTCATTCATTCATTCAACACTCAAACGCCAAAAAACCCCAAAACCTCAACCGAGTGCAATGATTGGCGACCTCTGTCATCCACCCAAGATAAATGGCCAGCGACGAGGCCCCAGAGCCACCGAAGAAGAGGGAGAGAGGGAAGAAGAAGGCGATACGTCGCCTCCATCGCCGGATAGAGCGGGAAGTGGAACGACGGCCGGAGGAAGAAAATATGAGGAAGAGAGCTCCAAGGGTGGAAGAAGAGGCACCAATGGCCGAGGAGGACCAAGGGGAAACTCTCCTAGATGAGGGAGAACCCAAGGAATAGGAGAAGAAGAGGAAGAGGGGCCAAGACCATGAGGTAGGCCTCCGCCCTAATTTTCAAAATTTTAATAATTTTTTTTGTGTTTTTTGTATGAATGCATGTGGGAATGGGGGGTAGAAAATGGGTCCCAGAGCCCTTTAGGTTCATTTGTAGGCCTTTTGGCCAAAGTGGGATAGCCACGGAATGAAAAAGAAAAACGCCCCTTAGCAGGGAATGTGACGGTCCTTCCAGTGATCGTCACAAGCCTAACGTGTCACTCTAGATGCGTTAGAGCCATGTGACGCCCCATCCCAGGGCCGTTACATGCACCAGAGGCCAGAACTATTTTTCAGGTTTTCAATTATTCAATTTTTGTTTTGTTTTTATTTTATGAATGCTATGCAAATGATTCCATGATGCAATTGACTGACTTATGACTTAAATGAATGCAGGGAAAAAGACGGACGAGGATCTCCTGGCTTCAGATCCGGGCGGTGTACCAGGCACTGCCTGATTACCAGAGAAAGAGGCTATCAATCTTGTGTTGCATTAAGTTCATTTGAATAAGATGGGATTGCCTTAGTTGAATGGACATGAACTTTGTGTTTTGATTTGGCTAGAATGATTAGCAGAACAGAGCTTCTGGAGAATGTAACGGATCGGATTAGGGCCGTTAGAAGGATATAACGGTGAGAAGACAGGCCGTCATAATGTATGTTCTGAGAATCCTATTCTCTGGAGGATATAACGGTCTAAAGATAGGCCGTCAAGAGGAAATGACGGTCTGCCTGGGGCCGTCAAAGATAGATCTGCTGAAAGAATAGAACCGACGTCCGAAGGAAAAGTAACGGTCAAGGGGGAACCGTTAGATCACCGTGGCGGTCTAATGAAGGCGCGTTACAATCCCTGAACCTGAATAGTTGTGAGATTTCAGCTTGGTCGTGATCCTGCCTTCTGCACACACTTAAACACGGAACAAGTTAGATCTGTTCTTAGACTCAACCCCATGCCTTGAAGTAAATTAGATAATGATCGTTCCTTGATATTTGGTCAAGGGGTGGAGCCTTATTAAATAGGCGGGAAAAAATATAATAGAACTAATGCGATGCATGCGATGCATATGATGGTATTTTTGGATTTTGGAAAATATTCAAATTTTTGTGAGTTTTGGAAATATTTGATGTTTTTTTATTTCGAAATATATGATGTTTTTGGATTTTGAAATATATGTTGTTTTTGGATTTTGAAATATATGTTGTTTTTGGATTTTGAAATATATGATGTTTTTGGATTTTGAAATATATGTTGTTTTTGGATTTTGAAACATATGTTGTTTTTGGATTTTGAAAACCAGTGCTTTCCCTTAGCAACGTGAGCCCTCCGCATCGTATTGAGAGTCTCGAGGTTGGCGTGCAATGAGGTGACAAACCCTGACCAAGGCCCAGATTTTCATGATGGTGTTTCTACCAGGGCCATATCCAGGGTACTAGTTTCAATCCTAAAAAGGAAAATAGAATACGGGGGTAAGCTTAGGCCAGATTTGGAAGTTTTTTGGACTTGGGTTCCTCTCCAGATGGCCCATTAGAAATTTGGTCTGTTGCGCTGGGGCTTTGTGTCCGTCATCGAACCTTAGTCCACTCTAGGCATGCGTGCGACCGGGCTCATTCGTCCCGCGGGGAACTGTACTGCCACTCTTGTCAAGCCTAGATTCTTTTTCTTGCCTTTCTGGAGCTTTTTAATAATCGATAGACCTTTGAGATGATGCTTTTGATTTTGTCCTTTGCTTTTTTTTTCTTTGCTTGTGGCATCAGGTCATAACGGACTGCCCCTATTTGAGACCTCCTCTTGTAAGGGTGCCTGGATTGGTTGTCGCCTCCTTATTCACCTCTTACCCCTGGATTCAGTCGATGGAAGGAATGAACAGGGACTTCAACTTTCCCCCAAAGCATGATCAAGGAGAAACGGTATCTTTTAAAGCGGGAAACCTGACCAGGGATGTTGTGTAGTGTGTGGTTGCCTTACTCGGGACCCTTTTAGAGAAATGGAGGAACATCTTGCTGCCGGGGTGGCACGGATTAGACTCTTAAGGAAAGAACCGCTTAAGGTACAACCCATTCCACGGGTGAGAGAGCTCCTCACCTTCCACGTTTACTAAGCGACAAGCATTCCCTGGATAAGCCTCTTTTACGACGAACGGCCCTTCCCAGTTAGGTTGTAATTTAGACCTAGGTCCTGCAGACCGAATGAATTTGCGTTTCAGAACCATATCACCTTTTTGAAATTTACGTTCAATTACCTTCTTCTGAAAGTAACGCGAAACTCTCTTTTGATAAACGGATACATGATCGGCCGCATTCATCCTCTTCTCATATAAGAGTTCCAGTTGAACCAGCAACGCCTCTCGACGTTCATCGAGATTAAGTTCCTTATCAAGCTGCACTCTAAGGGAAGGGATCAAGATCTCATATGGGAGCACCGCCTCTATCCCGTAGGTAAGAGCATAGAGAGTTTGTCCCGTAGGAGTACGGACGGAGATGCGATAAGCCCACAAAGCTTCCACTAATCTTTCTGGCCAATCGGAAAACTTATGAGATTTGCATGTCTTCTTGATGATTTTAAGAAGGGTTTTATTAGTGGCCTCGGCTTGACCGTTGCCTTGAGGGTAATGTGGAGATGAATGATGCAATGCAATATTGAACTTCTTACATAGGTCCTTGAGCTCTTGGGAAACAAACTAGGGTCCGTTGTCGGTGATGATACTGCTTGGCACTCCGAACCGCGAGATGATATTCTTCATGATAAAGCGGCACACCATTGAAGCTTTGATCTCTGCGTACGCCTCAGCTTCGGCCCATTTGGTGAAGTACTCAGTGGCGGTAAGGATAAAGGATTTCTGCTTGATCTGAGAATTAGGATCACCGAGCAGGCCTACAACGTCGAAAGCCCACATCGAGAATGGCCAAGGAGCAGAGAGAGGATGGAGAGATGAAGCTGGAGCATGGATTTTATCAGCATGGAGTTAGCATTTAAGACACCTCTAGACATAGAGGGAGCAATCTTCCTCTAGAGTGGGCCAGTAGTAGCCCTGCCTAAGGATTTTCTTCGCTAGAGCCGGGCCATTGACATGACCTCCACACTCACTAGAATGGGCTGCTTCAGCCACTTTCCAAGTCACATCATCATCTAAGCATCTCATGAGCATTCCATTAGTAGCGCGCCTGTATAGTTCTCCTGCAACAATGGTATACCTTGAGGCGGCTCTTCTTATTGACTTGCACTGCTCGGCATTTGCCCCTTCTGGGAATGATCCTTCTTTGCAAAACAACTCGATTTCGTGATACTAAGGCAATTCTTCTTCATCAAGAATCTCTTCTAGCTCTATTAAAGATACTTCCTTTAGATCTTCCTTCTTAGCCCTCGCCTCTATAGCCTTCCTAAGGTTGATGAACCAAGGATCCTGGAGGGAGGGTGCGTCCAATCTCTGAACGACGATAGTCTCAGTGTTCCGACTGAGAGGGAAAGATAGAGAGGAAGCAAGAGATGCTAGAGCATCAGCTAGAATATTCTGAGAGCGAGGAGTATGGATATAGATCAACTTACGGAATTGTCTCGCAAGGAGCGTGACCAAATCTTGATATGGCTTGAGTTTGGGGTCACGAGTGCGGTAAGTAGACAGAACTTGCCGCAAGACGAGCTGAGAGTCTCCGATGATATTTAAATAGCGTGCACCTAGAAGATAGGCATGCTTCAGTCCAGCTAGGAGAGCTTCATACTCAGCGATGTTGTTGGTAGCAGGAAATCGAAGTTGATAAGCGAAGGGAATAGTCACTCCCTCTGGAGTGACCCGAACAGCGCCGATCCCTCGACCTTGGGAATTGAGTAAACCATCGAAGTGCAGAGACCAGAAGGGATGATGGGTGAGGACGGAGAGATGCTCATTAGGGAAATCGTCCTGAATGAAGTCAGAGTGAGGAATGGGAAGATGGGCAAGATGCTCAGCGATGGCGTATCCTTTGACCGCCTTCTGAACGACAAACGTGATATCGAATTGGGAGAGGAAGCTCTGCCAGCGAGCTAACCTACTAGAAAGGACAGGCTTTTCTAAGAGATAGTAAATCGGGTCCATTCTAGAGATCAACCTAACTGGGTGGGCAAGGAAGTAGTGTTTAAGCTTCTGAGCTACCCACACTAAGGCGGCACAAGTCTTCTCCATAGCGGTGTATCTGGACTCAGCTGGGTTGAATAACCGAGAGAGGTAATACGCAGCCCGCTCTTTCCCTTCATCATCTACTTGTGCTAAGACCGCCCCTAGGGAGTCCTCAATAACCAAGATGTATAGGATCAGGGGTTTCCCAGGGACAGGAGGTTGCAAAACCGGAGGATTGGATAGATATTCCTTTAAGTCCTCGTAGGCCTTCTGACAATCTTGATTCCAAGTCCTAAGCAATTCATAAAACGGATGGCACCTTTGAGAATGTTGGGATATGAATCTTCTAATGAATTGTAATCGACCAATCAGTCCTCGAAGTTCCGTAATGTTCTTAGGCGGAGGCATGTCCATGACGGCCTGTCCTTTGTTAGGATCAATCTGGATCCCTCGTTTGCTCACTATGAAACCAACAGCTTCCCTGAAGAGACTCCAAATATGCACTTCTTTGGATTCATTTTGAGCTTCTGCTCCCGTGCTCTTTACAGCACCTTAGCCAGAATAGAGGGGTGTTATTCTTTGGTTCTTGACTTCACCAGAATGTCATCCACGTAGGCTTCCATATAGATATGCATCATGTCGTGGAAGATTGCCATCATCGCCCTTTGATAGGTGGCACCTGCGTTCTTCAAACCGAACGGCATAACCACATAACAGTACGTGCCCCAGGGCGTGGTGAAGGAGGTTTTCTCTTGATCTTCCAGAGCGAGATGGATCTGATTATAGCCTGAGTAACCGTCCATAAATGACAGAGATTCGTACCCGACGGTGCTATCGACCAAGACATCAATATGAGGCAGCGGGAAATCATCTTTTGGACATGCTTTGTTGAGATCCCTGAAATCGATGCAGATACGCACCTTTCCATCCTTCTTAATAACAGGGACTATGTTCGCCACCCACTGAGGATATAGAACAACTCTAATGAATCTGGCCTTATACAATTTGTCGACCTCTTCCTTAATCCTTAAGGCCATGTGGGGGTGAAATCTCCTTGACCGTTGTTTCACAGGTGTTGCCCCTGGTTTAAGCACGAGTCGATGTTCCACTAAAGAGGGGTCAAGACCTGGCATGTCCTCATAAGACCAGGCGAAGGAATCGCTATACTCCCTCAGAACTTTAATTAAATCTTCTTCTACTTGTGGAGGGAGATTAGCGGCAATAATGATGGGCCTTGGGTCTTGTTCAGTTCCCAAGTTGATTTCCTTCATAGGTTCATCCATTGCTGATGACGGCTCGTCGAATTTCTTAAGTCATTGTGCATACAAATCAGCAGTGTCATCTACGTTGCTGTCCTCATTGATCGGATCTTTTCCATCCAAGATTTCATAGACGCCGAGTCCGTCATCGCTCCACACCCCTTCTATTTCTTCTTCATCTTCAATCATAATTGACGTAGCAACAAATTCTGGACACTTCAAAAGGGCATGACAACGCTGAGCTAGATCTTGCAAGAACCTATCAGGGACGGATTTGGGAGGACGTGCAAGTGGGCGCGACTCAGAGGAGGAAGGGTTGGATGACCTAGAACAAGACCCTACTTCTCTAGACCTAACTGACTCTACTTCCCTAGACTCGATAGACCCTAATCCTAACCTAGGAGAAAGAAGACCTAGTGGAAGGGAAGGAGCAAGGGACTTGTGCCCCTGGGAGGAGGATGGAGACAAGGTAGCATAATCTTCCACTGAAATCTTCGTTTCAAATTTGACGTTTTTTTTTGGAGATCAGTGGAGACTACACAACAAGATGGAAGAGGCGGGAGCTGCATGGGGAACAACTCGGGGAAGATGCAATCGAAGAAGGGATCGGAGGAGGAGAACAACATCTCGTGGAGTTGGGCGTTGGGAGAAGGAGGAGTGAATAGAGTGGATAGATCAATGGGCGGGCAATGCCCACAAGCACAGGGAACAAATAGAATCTCTGGTGGATCAATAAAGGATGGATTTGCCATGATGGGAGGAAGACGGGGTAAGAATTCCCTCTGCTGTAGGAGAGATTGAAAGCATGAGGGAGACCAAGAAAAGATAATCGGCGAGCTCTCCTCCTTCCGTAGATGCTGAGCCGGCTGCTTCTTCGGCCTCCACTGAACAAGTCGAACCTCTTGCTGCTACTGGCAGTCTTCTTCATGAAATAGCCCCTGAAGGGCTGGACCATAGTCAATCACATCATCAACTGGCCCCCTTAGCACTGGGGGTGGACTGGCAATCGGACAGACTGTATCTTTCCTTGGCGGAGCTGGCCGTGGAGTTAATGTGCCAAGCTGGAGAGGCCCTCGAATAAAGTGTTGACGGTAGTCCCAGGTGAGTGGCCCAGAATCACCCATCATAGATAATGTAGTCTCTCGGTAACCGAGACCTCTTCTGTTCATTTTCCTGCCCTTAGGAATGGGCTTAGTTCGTCCCTGCAATTGAGCACCGAGGCCTCTCCCCGGTTGGTAGCCTAGCTTCAGTATAATGTCCCAGCCCTTGGAATCTCAGATCTGGGGCTTCACCTTGATGTCAACTGCTGTAGTGACGGGCTTGGTGCGTAAGCCCAAGGAAAGTCGAGATCTAGCACTGACATAATAGGCCAACTGCTTGGCCACAATGTGGGAAGAACTTTCTCTGAAATAGCGTTCACTGATTGGAACGTGGATAAGCTTTTGACTTTGACGACCCTCCCTTGGAAAGGGAATTTAATGCATTGATGTGTAGTGGAGGGTACGGCGCTGAGGGTATCGATCCACGGACGACCCAAGATAGCCTTGAACATAGGGTCAATGTCGAGCACATAGAATTCCACGGGCATAGTAAGAGGCCCAAGCTCAGCTTGAATGGTGACAATCCCGTGACATGCCCGCCGAGAGTTGTCATAAACAGCTATGGTAGTGGGAGTTGGGCGTAGAAGTTCTTTTGACAGATTACAAGCCCTTAGAGTGCTGAGCGGGCATACGTTGATAGATGCCCCTATGTCAACTAACGTCGCATCGATGCTGACTTTGTTCAGAATGATAGTAATGCACAGCGGCATTTGCCGAGCTTCTGGTGGTGCTAGCTCGGTTTCAGAGAAAGTAATGGCTGGCCCCTTGGAGATTGTTGCCAGTGCGGTAGGCAAGCTATCAACTGCCATGTCTTCACTAACCATCACCTTTTGAAGAAAGTCTCTTAATGCATCTTGGTGAAGGGTAGATCTCTTAATCAGTTCCAGCACAGATATCTTGGCGAGCACCCTATCCAAATGATGTAATAGATCATATTGGGTCCCGGGTAGTGGCACGGCCTCTTCTTGCTCGGTAGCCTGTTGGGAAGACTGGGGATTGGAAGTGGAAGGATAGTTTCGGTGGAACATGCGTCCGCTCCGTAGAGCGAAGTTATAAGCTGCCGCGGCCTCAGATGGGCTTAGGATAAGTGATTTAGTAGGCCCAGTGGGATGGATGAGTGGTGCGGAAGAGGGTGTGGTGGAAAGGATGATCGGCGAGGGGTTAGTGGCAGTGGGCGCAAGCGGCAGTGGGGATATAAAAGTGGACGGAGGTGTGATGAGTGGAGGGTTAGATGGAGGTATGGCGATAGTGGATGTAAGCGCGAGCGGGGAGGGGGTGATGGTAGCGGATGTGAGCAATGGTGAGTGCAACGGGGGCGCGGGTGATGGTACGTGTGACAGAATAGGGGTAAATGGGAGGGCGAGTGGAGGAGGAGTTTGGTGTGTAGGTATAAGGATAGGGGAAGCGGGAGGATTATGGAAGTTGTGGTGAAGTGCCATGACCTGCGGCGTGGAGTTATCGTCATCGAAGGACCACCCGGGGTTAGGAGCCGGGGGTTGGATGACATTGACCTGAGCTGGTGCCGGCGGCAGAGGCTGCGGAGTTGGAGGATGGTTTGGCATTGGGTTTTGATGAATCCCCAGGTCTTGCACCGGCTGCTGTTGCTACTGCTGCTGTGGCTGCGGTACCTGTTGCTGCTGTACTTGCTGCCTCGGCGGCTGCCTTCTCTTCTCTTTGATTTCTGTGATGGCCCGGTGCATTTCGGCCCAATCTATCCTTTGTCCTTCATGAATATCATATACTAGGTCCCGGAATTGAAAACACCCTTCAATGGTATGTCCCGGTTGCCTGTGGAACATACAATACTTCGTCTGATCAACGGCCGAATTCCAGTTGGGCCGTTCCGGAGGGAGCTGTATGGCATTCACCGACATGAGGGCTGAGAAGATGTCCGTGAGTGTTTCTGGCAAGGGTGGGTACTGAGCTCTTTTAGGAGCCGGGCGCTTGTTGTTAGGGTTGTTGTAGCCGTTGGGTGGAGGAACATTGTGGTATTGTGGAGGTGGTGGTGGTTGCTGTGGTGCGGCGAAGGTGATTTGTGGAATGGTGAAGGTGGGCGGTGGAGGGTTTTGTGGAGTGGTCTGGTAGTTTTGGGGAGCAGGATTCTGGGGAGTGCGGGGGTTCTGAGGGAAGCGAAAGGTGCGGCTTGGAACGGAAAGGCAACGGCTTGAACCTGCTCGTTTGTTTGGACCCCCTTGGTGACCGGCCCTTGAGGTTTCTTGTGATACTTGGGCTTTTGGTTTTCAAATAGTGAGTGTATGGGGGAATCCTTGAACTGAGTTTGAATGAAGCGCGCTCGGCTATAGAGTTGGTGCATGTTGGCTATGTCGTTCATGGCCAGAATATTTCGGAAGGTCGGAGTAGCATTGGAAATAAGTAACTTGACCTTCTCTTCCTCCGGAATATGGCTGGGCACTCTAGCGGCTATTTGCCTCCACCTATCTGCATAAGTGGCAAACTCCTCATCCGGTTTCATCTTTTCGGCCACCAGATCTGTGAATGAATATTCCGGGCTGACCCTGTCTTGAAACTGCTGAATAAACTTATCCTTCACTGTCTTAAAGCTCTCGGCTTCTTCCAATGGCAGAGAATAGAACCATTCCAGTGCAACACCATCTAATGATCGGCAGAACAAGTACGCCATAAGGCGATCATCATATTGGAATTAGGCTGATTCATATAAGAAATCCCTCACGTGGATAAAGGGTTTGCCATTCCCGTCATATTTGCGATAATTAGGGAGCTCGGATTGCGGAGGGAACCGGATGTTCTGAAAGCTAGGAACCGGAACATCTGCCAACGATTGTGGGCCAACCCGCTTCTGGAGGAAATCGAGTTGCTGTTGCATGGTGGCCCATTTATCAAGTAGTTCCTGCTCTCTGGATGGAGCAGGGGTAGTGAGAGATGATGGCTGAAGTTGGGGAGCAGAAGGGTGGATTGCAGTAGAAGGTGGGAGCCCATAAGTAGGAGTAGAAGGATAAATGGCCGAAGTTGGGGGCCCATAAGAAGGATATTGGGCCTGAACTTGACCCAGATTGGAGTGGGCTTGGGCAACCCCTGGCTGAGGGCGCACGAAATTTGAAGGGCCCATAAGGACTTGTGGACCCATTGGGTTAGACATGTGATGATCCACCTGAACAAAAGAAGGGATAGGAGACTTCCCCTTGTCAAAAGATTGTTGGGCCGAAGTAGAAGATTGGCCCGTCTCCATGCCAGTGAATGTGATGGTCCGGGGTTGGACCGGAGTAAGATTAATTGGAGTGGGCTGGATGGAAGGATTGGATTGACCCTGCATAATTCTGGGAGGGGAGATATTGGATCCTTGCATGGCCTGATAGACAGTTTGGAGTTGGGCTGGATCCAATTGGGCCATCATCTGGAGAATGGAGCCCGCAGAAGGGGTAGTGAAAGAAGGGGTAGCTTGACCACCTTCCATGGAGGTAGAGGACGGAAGAGGGGCTGTCCCCTCTCCAGAAGAGAATGAGGTAACCCTAGCAGGGTTTTCAAGAAGCCCTTGAGGAAGGGAATCCTCTTGGGAACGGGGAGGATTGAAAGAAGCCATGGTGGGTTCGAAAAGCAGATTTGAGTAGAACCTGGAGAAGGAATTGACCCTAGAAGGTGCTTCTAATTAACGAAAATAACTCCACATGCAACGAACAACCTTAACAAGATGCAAACAACACAACACAAACACGCAATGAGCAACCAAACTTAGACGATTTATAACAAAGATGTAAGTAACAAGAGATGAAGACACCCAGAGTTAAGCAAGTTGTTTAAGATGATGCTTCAAGATTCTTATGATTTCTCCTTTGGAACTTTAGTGGATTGATTAATATGAGCTCTCAACAATGGGTTCATGATAGGAGATGGATGTAAAGCTTGGTTTGACTCTAAATGTGATCACTCCTTCACTTATGCAATTCTAGACATAGGGTGGGAAAGGTATAACCGGCCCGGCGTCCGTGTGGGAATCCACGGCTCGCGAGGACTTATGGAGGTCCCTGGTGTGATTTCCTAGTCGGCCCCAAGGAACATGGAGACGAGAGGTCCGCACACCAAGGTAGGAAAATACAATCTAATGTATGAAAGTATGAATGAACCTATGTGCACCGGGGTGCATGCAAATTCTAACATAGAATCTAGCAAACAATTATGCACACAACGATGTAGATTTGTAAACCAACCAAGGAGGAAGTCAGATAACACCCAAACAAGAATATCACAGCAAAAACTGCGAAAATAGAATGCACCTCGGGATGCGTACCTATCTGGAGTGTAACGGTCTAGAAGACCCACGTCAGAAATATATAACGGTCAGAGTCCAGACCGCCAGAAACAATATAACGCAGGGACCCAGGACCGTCATATGAGCCAGAGCCAAAAACAAACCAGAAATAGAAGGGAAATCCGTGAAAAGCCCAAACAGCAGGATGGGGAGTGTAACGGTCTAAAGCCCCTGCGTCAAAGTGGAGTGACGCAGGGACAGAGGGCCGTCAGACTACCCAGAGAACCAGAAACAAGTGGAAGTAAGAGGGAAATCCAAGGAAACTAAACAAGGAAATGATGGCAGGTTTAAACAGAGATCAAGACACGATTGGCACAAGTTGTCCCACCGTGATCGCCAAAAAATTATCTGTTGATTTGTTTTGCTTCTCTTCTTCTTTTTATTTTGATGTGTAATAAAGATGATAAGCAAAAATCAAAGATCTCAATCAACCCAAGGACATGTGAACCATGAACCTAGGCAACCAGAACAAGCTCTAGCATGGGCATGCTATCTCAATCATCAAGATAAACTAAGGGAATAAAGAAAAACACATGCCGGGGCGTGGAGCAAGAGCAAATAAAAACACACCGCAAGGGTGGAGCAAATAAAGGAAATAAGAGATATGAGACGGAGAGAAAGCTAATGCCCAATACTAAGAAACAACGTGATCGCCACCAAAGTAAACACAAGCCGGAGACTTGAAAATACCTTGGAAATAGGTGGATGAAGCACCCGCCCACGGGAGAGAGAAAACCAGTGAAATCTACAGATCAACCGAATGTAACGGTCCAGACCCCGTGCGTCACAGGAATGTGGCGATCTCCAGATGAGCCGTTAGAGAAGCCTGACGGGCCTGCATAAAACCGTCCGAAAACCTGCAGTAATAACTTGTGGACTCTTTTAACTCCAACTCTTCCAGCCGGACAGAAGACTTGGGCCTCGCGTAGTGAACCTGTAAACCTATCAAAGAACGTGAAAACACAAGAAAACGGACCCAGATTAGCCCTTTAAACAAGCGTAGTATCAATTCTCAAAAGGTTTAAGAGCATGCAAAAGGAAAGGGAAGTACCGGGGAAGTTTTGGTTTTTTAACCCCTCTGGGCATTTTTAAAAGATAGGAGGATGTTTAGATGATGAAAAATAGATGCAGAATGTGGAAACAAGGAGAGGGACAATGCCTATGATGAGAGGGAGGAGGAAGAACACAATATGCAATGATGAACTTTGAAACTCAATAGAACGAATACTCCCTTCACCGCGAAGCAGATGGACGTGAAAGACAAGTCTCCTTGGTTAGATGTGGCTCCAGGATGCGGCATCACTTCGACGTAAACTCCAGATCTTCCTCCCTCGGGCCATGAAGTTAAGGGTGCTATTTATAGGCCCTCAAACTCTCCAGTCGAGCACAGGATAATCTAGCAAGAAAAAAGGATAACTCTTAGCAAATCCTTGAAGATAATATCACCAAGAGTCCATAGAAACAAACAGAAGGTTCTGAGGATCAGATTTGGAAAAGAAATCACCAATTCAAACTCTTATCTCAACCACGGAGTAGCAGAGAAAAGACCTGAACTGCCAGGACTCTCTGTTGGATGTAACGGCTACTCGACAGACCGCCGCATGAAAATAATGCGCCATTAAACGTCCGTTACATTTAACCTTATCTTAAAAGAGATAAGATCAATGGGAAGAAGATCAAACAAGTTGGACTCTGCAAGATAAGTAACGGCCATAAGTGAACGCGTTGGAGGGAAGTAACGGCTGCACGACAGACCATTAGAATCAAATGGGCAGGCTAATAGATAAGGATTGAAACAAAGGCCTTAAGTCGTAGGACTCTTCAATATGTAACGGTCCAGGGACAATGTGTTAAAAGAATGTAACGCCCATGCAGAGGACCGTTAGAAATAATGAAGATCAAAATTGATAAGAGCTTGCTAAGCTTCATCCAATGAAAAAGCCACAAGGAACCACACTCAACCAAGGAGAGAAGACCCATAAAATGAGCTTCAAACTGGCAAAGGAAACTCAATGAAGAGTGAACAACTTGGAGCATCACATGGATAGAACAAGGAGATGACCCAACTTATCGGTCATAAAACAGGTGTCAACAGATAGGTCCGGCGGTGCTAGCTAACCTCTATAATGGACTTACTTCGGCTTCCTTGGGACGGCCCCTCTTTGGGTCCATGTTACTCTTCTCTTGTTGGGTGGACCTCCACCTAAAATTTGACCCATGTCAAGAAACTCAACCGGCCTCAAAAATCTTTTCTAAAAGCCCCCTCCGGTACATGACGGATTCCTTGGGGCTATGTGAGAGGGTGGCTAATCGGGTGCGAAAGCTCAAGAAACGAAGTGATTGGAGGAACTACTTCAAGAGCATGCCTAAGAGAAGCTTCACTTGCACACCGGGGTTCCTCAAGACCCAGGAGCTTCGCTCGAGACTCTCCTCCGGCATAGAACTTCGATTGATCGGCGGGAGCGACTTCATCATCTACAATGCTCATCGGTGCCTCCCATAACTTGGTCTTCCTCGGCACACCTTTGAAGAACCTTCTCATCTTCCACCACTCAAGAGGAGGAAACTAGGCTAAAGTGGAGACCAAGAGGAAGTCAAGACAACCATGGCTCAATGGAAGGTTGGACTACTTCATAGGTCCAAGCAACATGTTGAAGAGGAAGAAGATAAATGCAAATCTTATGTAATAGCACTTAGTAAAATAAGGCCCAAGGTGGCTCATTAAATGTAACAATGATTTTCTTTGATGAAATAAAAGATTTTTCCTTTAATTGAGCCAAAGCAATATGTTACGTGATTCTGTCCTCCAATTCAATGTGATTCTGTCTGATAAACTGAGCCTCGGGTTTCTTGTTCTGAGTCGCGCCCTCCAGAATGGCGTCGATTCCTTAAACAACACCTTTCAGCATGTCGTCAATTCCCATTAATCAATTTCCTTAAAAATAGATAAAACCATGATTGACGCTCATCCAAAAAGGCGTCTATTAACTGGTGCCCCAAGGTAAGGCGTTAATCTCTTTAAATTCCTTCAATTATTTTCAAAATATTCCTTCAATTTTCCAAAAATAACACCTTCATTCATGTCGTCCCTTAAACATGCGACGCCTGCGTAAGCTGTCGTCAATTCTAAACAGTAATCATGACGACAATCACATCAATCAATCTCTCATTAATGCGTCTAACAACAGTTATGAGTTCCCATGCAAAGTAAAATGACGCCTAAACTTGGGTCGTCATATCCTTAAATAACGCCTTTAGCAAACCCGTCAATTTAGAGAGTGACGACATCCCCCGTGGCGTCAATTATTCCCAACCGTTAAACCCTATTTCCCTCACTTCTTCTCCTTCCTTCGTCTACTTTCCCTCTTCTCTCTCTTTCTCTTCAACCAAACCCTAACCGAACCCCACTCCCCCCCATCTCCATCTCTTTCCATTTTTTGCTCGAACCCATGACGGGCGGTGCACACAAACGGCAGAGGGTGGCCTCCCTTGAGGTGGTGGACCTTGGCGACGATGAGCACGCTGGGGAGGAGGCTTTCGCGGCGGTTGATGAGGAAATCCTGGCGGCGGCCGAAGATGCTCCGGCAGTGGAGCACGGTGGAGGAGAAGAAACGGCCAACGAAGAGGAAGGGGAAGATGATGACGGGAGCGAGGGAGAAGAAGATGAAGACGATGGTGAGGATGAAGAAGATGATGAAGGAGATTAAGATGGCGACGAAGAAGAAGAAGGAGGAGGAGGAGGAGGTGAAGAAGAACCACCGGCGGTGGCGGCGGCGTCCCCTGGGCCTCGCCACATCCAGAAGCCACGGCAACCCCTCCGCGGAGGGTTGCTAACACCCGAACGGAGCAAGGTAGGTACCCCAACCCTTCATTTCATTTAATTTTTATTTTTTTTATCAATTTTCCATAGCCCTCGGTGAAGGGAGAAATGTTGAACCAGTGACGCAGTAAAATGACGCCCCAGTGGGTGCCGTCAATTCAAACAACGACCCACCCTAGGTCGTCAATTAAAAATGTTTTTTTAAATTTTTGAAAATGATAAATCATGAAACCACGCCCTGCAGCATGTCGTTATTTTAAAATGTCTTGTTTATCTATCATTTGCTGCTAATTTCTATGCCATTTCTTTTATTTTTGATATATGCCTCTATTTTATTTTTATTTCATGCATTGCTTATTTTTAAAAATACCCCAGAAAACAACGCCCCCCACCGGGGCGTCAATTCATTAAACAACGACCAAGGGGTGGTCGTCAATTAAAAATTTTCACAATTATGTTGTTAGGACAGAAAATCACCTCCAAAACAGCGCCCCCCACAGGGGCGTCACTTAAACAAATAACGACCCAGGGTTGGTCGTCAATTCAAATTACGTAAAAAATCACCAGAAACACCTTCTGAAATAGTGCCCCCCCAACAGGGGTGTCAATTGAATAAGTCACGACCGAGGTTGGGTCGTCAATTTAAACAGAAGGCAAATTGAAACAGCAGATGAATATCTACATAAGAAACTTATATCAAAATGTTCTTTTGTTGTTTACAGGGATTGATGAGGAACCGGATCTCCTGGGTCCAGGTTCAAGCTGCCTACTATGGGCTCCCAAATTTTCAGAGAGATAGAGTAGATGCCATGGGGTTCGAACCCTTCCTTAGCATAGAGCCTATGAGACCCGACCTACCCTTGATCCAGGTGCTTAGGGAGAGATGGGATAGGACTAGCCGGGCATTCTTGATGCCATGGGGTCACATGGTTCCCAGTTTGGAGGATGTCGCTAGGATCACCGGGCTGAGGGTGGATGACGAGGCAGTGAGCGGGATCACCCTACCTGACTATAGCGAGTTGACACAGAGGCTACTAGGATTAGAGACGATAGCAGGGACACCGAGTGAGTGTAGGACCATCTACCGCACCGACCTTACCATTGCTATGGGGTTAAGTGATTCTAGATAGAGGTCGAGGGAGTCTCTGGAGCAGTTCTCATAGAGGCTGATCGGGGGAGCTAGGGTTGTCTACTGCCAGGACCCAGTTGAGAGAGAGAGAGCAGATCGAGATTTGAGGAGATTCTTATTCCTGATGCTCGGGAGGTTGCTGCTCGGCACGAAGGGCGACATCATCAACTGCCGATTCTTAGGGATCCTCGAGGACTTGGACAGCGTCGGCAGATACGCTTGGGGAGCCGCTCTTCTGGTGCACTTGATGGCCGACCTATCTACAGGGACGGGTGGAGAGATGACTGTCAGCGGCTTCTCACCTTTTCTTCATGTATGCATTTTTTTCTTTTTCTTTTCTTTTTTTATTTAATGCTTGTGAATGCTTTACTAATGCAAATGGATGGATGCAGGTGTGGATTCACCTATACATGCCGATGGGGCGTGCTGACCCTCGACCCGAGATGAGGGATCCTTCCCTCTAGCGTGGCGTTGGTTGTCGTACGTGAGTGGAGCGCCACTCGCCTACGAGTTGCGAGTTTTACGACAGGAGTTTCGCGACTTCCTCGCCTCACTAGTACGTGTGTGAAATATGATGCAATTCCTACTTTATGAAATATGATGATATGATGATGAGATATGATGATACGCATGTTTGCGAATCCAGGTGGTGTGGACACCCTATGAGGGGATGACCGACGAGGGCCAGCACTGGGTCGTAGCGGGCCGACCTCGCTTCGGGCATGAGCTTTGGGTTCATTGCCTGAACGAGATCGAGCCGCTACGGCTTAGGCTGGTGATGAGGACCCTCGGCCTACACCAGGAGTGGGTCGAGGTAGGAGAGCTGATGTGAAACGACCACGGGGTATGCAGCAAGCAAATAGAAACTTAGGACCTATTCCGCAATCACAACCACATAGCAATTCAGTTGGCAGATCGGGCCAATTCGCCGTCGCAGACACACGAGCCCGGGGTGACTAAATGATGCTAAGGGGAGGTGATGGATCAAGACCCTTGCTGGTAGAGTGCCAGCAAGGCTAGGGTTGCCCTCCCGAAGGTACGAAGCCCACAATTAAGGGGCTGGCCGGGTGCCACTTGGAGCACTAGGTCCCTCTCTCACACACTCCACGGTGACCGCTAGTAAGTGGAGCACGTGGGGTCGGACACTCTCTCGCTTGCTCAACGGAGCGGATTCTACGGATATTAAAAGAACAAGCACCAGAAGGAAATGGAGCAAAGGTTAGAACTCACCTGGTTGGTTTGAAGAAACCAACCCCGTTCGGAGACGAGGGCGAGCGGGGAAGTGTGGGTTCCCCGCACACTGCGCCGGTGTAGCTTGATCCCTGTTTAATAATAACATTCACTACGCCTCACGCAGGAGGGTGGACTTGGGGTGGGGATGATTTGTATTACATGCAAACACTACCTCCACGCAGGGAGGGGCGGTGAGCCGGCCAGGCGGGGAGGGGAGATTCGCCGAAAACTCGAGCGGAGACGCCGATGTCGAATCTGCCTGCACTCTGCGATGAATGACTAACAGTCACTGTTGAGGTCGTAACTTCTAGTCCGGAATTCTGCTGATGATGAGACCAGAGGGGAAATCTTCGTATCTGGGACTAGGATGCCTCTGAATTTTGCGAAATTCTTCTGTTGCAGTTGCGGGCCCGGGATGAGGTTCGATCAGGGAGACAGAATCTGGACGCAGTAGCTTCCTGTTTCTGACAGCAACTTGCAGAGGTTGCCCCGACCGCTCCCAGACTCCAAATCATGAACCGCCAGAGTTTCTGGAACTGTGGACAAGCCCTCTTCGCAGAAAAACTGACGGGGAAGCCGAATGAGGTCGGAGTCGACTGGGGGACTCTGAATAGTGAGGGCAGGTTGAGGCAGACTGTGAGACGCAGATTAGAGTAGCGGAGGAAGAAAAATGGTAACTCTGTCCCACGGATGCCGAACGCAGTTCCGCTTTTTGATTCTGAACGAGGACTGGGCGAGGAAGAACTTTTTTGAAGAGCTCTTGGCCTGATTCTTCTGCGATTATTCGGGGTACAGCTTCTCTTCCGGTTCAGGAGCTCGGTATGAGGAACTCTGCGCAGTTGGGGGAGATTGGACCTCCCGGGCAGCACGGACCTCGGATGAGGACGAGACCAATGCGGTGGCTAAGCAGACTGGCAGAGCTTTCCGTTGATGTAGGCCATGCCCTCAGAAGATCCGGGATGAGGTCGTGGGTGACGCTGCAACAGGTGGGGGGGTTCTGCAGAACTGCAGCTGCTCACTAGTATATAGAAAATGGGGTAGATGGGGTGGGAGATGGGGTGGATGTGTGTGGGGGGCGACCCCGGGCTGTGTGGGGGTCTGGTATAGGGTGATCTAAGGTGTGGGAGGGGCAGAATGGGGGCTGGAAGATGGTCTAGCAGGTGGAGGAAGGGGGAGCTGCGAATTTGGGTTGGGATAGAGAGAGAGAGAGGGAGATCTCTCTCCTTTGGTTTGAATGAGAGGTTAATGGGATTTAATGTTGCTTTGGGAAGGGGAAGGGTTGTGTTGGGGAGAGGAAGGGGTGCTTGGGAGAAGGGATTCTCCCTTGGGAAAATGAAAGGTTGTATGGGGAAGGGGAAAGGTTGCTTGGGAGGAGGGAGAGGTGCCTAGGAGAAAGGGATTCCACCTAGGGGTTGGAGGGGACTTAAATGGGTGGTATGGGGAAGGGGGAGGGGTCTTAATTAGAGGTGAATAGGGAGGAGAGAGAGTGAATTTCGAATTTGGGGTGGGGAGGAGAGAGAATGGGGTTCGCCCCCTTTAGAGAGAGAGAGAGAAGTAGAGAGAGAGAGAGCTAGAGATAGAGAGAGAGGTGCACTAATGCTCAAAATTCATTCAAACTTTCATTACTGAACTCAAGTGGAGTTTGGGGTCCTATTTATAGGAATCCTAACATTTACAAAAAGTCCCTGGAGAAAGTGCTAAAAGCAAATAAGCAAGGGGGTGGGGAAGGAAGAGGGCGCCCATGGGCCAGGCCCATTTAATTGGGCCCATATGACCCCCTAGCCTAACAAACATAGGTAAATAGCATGATGACCTAGGGACATGACTCAAAACAAAGGGGAAATTACATCAAAATGACTCAAGAAAAAATACATAGCTGAACTTAGGAAATCAAGCTGAACATAATGGCAATCATCCGGACCCGTGGAGAAGTGGGAAGTGGTAAGCGATGTCCCCATCATACTCCCGGGGTGCAGGGAACTCGACTCTGTCGAGTAAAGATCCATCGTATGCGGAGGAAGCCACAGCGAGGTTGCTCTCAAGTCCACCAAAGGTAGCCGGTCCTTTCCACCAAGCGAGGTAGTGCCCATCCCTCTGCTCCAGATGGTCGTAACATGTTCATTCAATATCTGCTCCAATTGCTCACGTTGGCCCCTCTGGGTTGGTGGAACTCTCTTATGGGTGGTGACTCTCTCAAGAAGTGGAACAGGCTCAATATTCTCACTAGGTGTCACCGTGGGACCCCTGTATGGCACAAAGTAAGTCACATTGAATGTGGGACTTACTCCGTACTCCTCGGGGAGGTCCAACACATAGGCATTTGTGCCGATCCTCCTCAGAACCTGGAAGGGGCCTGATCCACGCGACCTCAGTTTTGAGACATTCCCAGGGAAAGGTCTCTCAGTTCTCACCATCACAAAGTCACCCACGCGAAACTCTTGGTGGCGTCGGTGGGAATCGGCTGATTTCTTATACACCTTATTGCTTTTGTTGGTGTGTTTGCGGATGTTACCATGCAGAGTTGTGAATGATCTTTTAGCGATGAAGGGAGGGCCCGGACAACCAAATGTGGACCTAACATGCAATGGTGTCACGTGGACTTTGATGAACCTAGGAGGACCGGGACATCCACTAGTGGCCCTATCATACCTAGTCTCCATAACAATGGTGGGAGGGCCCTGGTATCTGTAGGAGAACCTATTACATAAGGTGGTCATGAATGCCGGGGGACCTGGACACCCGTAGATGCTCCTAACGTGCATATGATCAATGATGAATGAGGGAGGACCAGCACATCCAAATGTGAGCCAGTCATGCCTTGGGCTAAAAGTGTTCGTGACATGTATGACATGACTAGGCTTAGTAGCCCTACCAAATGATGCACAATGTAGTGGCACATGTATTTTCATCCAAATGGTTCCTCCTATGCATATGGCTTGGTGTGGGAGTTTCCATTCATAGGGGTCAAAGGGGTCAAGAAAAATGGAGTGGGTTTGGTCTAATAAGGTCGGTTGGGGTGGGAAAAGGTTGGCGGAGAGTAAGGTGGGGGGGCATAGGAAGGGGTCGAAGGGGTCATGGTAAGGGTCACCTAAGGAGAGGAACTCTAGGTCCTTATGGTCCTTATAACCATTGGATGGCGGACTCTCCTCCCCAGGTAATATGATCGGGCCAAAGTTTTTGGTGGGATGGTCGGCCATGAATGGAGGACTAGATGTTCTACCCGAGACAAGCAACTCTAGTTTGTGAATAGCATCGGGCCCGTCGGGTGTAGGGAGGAGTAAAAGAAGGTCACTAGTGTAGCAACCCACAGTGTAAATGGAGGAGATTGATCCGACACATAGGTGTAGGAGGTCAAGGCTCCTAGGTCGGTCGGTTATTGTAGACATCATGCCAGTTAGCTTCATTTGCCAAACTATACCCTTAAGAAGATTTCCTAATGTTTCCACTTGATAGGATGATTGGATTGTGGTGTGATAGGTGGATAAGGGTACAATGAGAAGGTTTTGCTCCATGGGTGGGTAAACATAGGACACGATGGGGTGAAGTGGTCTCTCCTTTAGCCATCTAGCTAGGGGCCCCTCTATGATTACGGTGCTACTTGTGAAGGCTTGTGGCTCTTGGGGGTTCAAGCTATGTGAAGGGGACATTTGTGATTCTTCCTCACCATAGATATGAACTTGGGTTTCCTCAAGGATGGGGATGGGTTCCGGACTAGCATCTACTCCCATGTGGATGGTTGTGGTCTCCTCTCTCAAGGGAATGGGAAGGTCTATTGGGGGTGGGGTGATGATGGTTGGTGCATGGTGTACCCGGGGTGGTGAGTGAGGTCGGACTTGGGTTGGGGTTGGGAGTGGAAGTAGCGGGGGACTAGGTTTGGGTAGGATAGGAGTTGGAAGTGGAAGGTGGGTTGGGTGAGTAACTTTGGATTGGGGAATGGTGGCTGTCACGGGCCTAGGTGGAGGGGTGGACATGGGGTCCACGTGGGTTTGAGTGGTGAGGGTGGAGTGAGCCATGATGCTTCTTCCACCTGGGAGGGGAACTTCTCGGCCTAACCCATGACACTGTGATTAATATTCCTCTTCCCAATCTAGTGGAGCCTCATAGTCTTCGGTTACCTCTTTAAGTTCCTTTTGGAAAGGGGTGGAAGAAGGATTTTTGGAAGTTTGTGGGGTGTGGGTTTGATGGAGAATTTTGGGTTGGGTGGTGGGGAAAGGAGGAGTGAGAGTGCTCCTCGGGTTATGGTTCTCAGGGTAGGAGTGGGAAGGTTGGGGAGTGAAGATCTTCCTGATCTCAATCCTTATCTCTTCCAATAAATCTAGGGGTCCTTTGGGTGGTGGGGTTTGGGTCCTAATAGAGGTTTTGGGTTGACGGGGAGGGAAAGGTGGAGTGGGAGTGCTCATTGGGCTATGGGTGCTTGAGTTGGAAGAGTGGGAAGGTTTTGGAATGAGGATCTTCCTAAGTTCTACCTTCATCTCTTCCCATGAGTGAATGGGCTCTTGTCTCTCAATCCCCCTTCGAATCTCAAGCTTTCTCCATTCTGTCTCGCCGAAGGGACCAAGGGTCATCTTGGCGATGCGCACTTTTCTTTCCTCGGTCATGTAGCAGTGGTGGAAGTATCTATCCATGGATGTCTCCCATTTCCTATATGTGTGAGGGTTTCGGGACCCATCGAAGCGGGGCAACTCCGGCCCGATAATGAAGTAGTCATCGGGGTGCCTGGTGAGATACATGGTTTGGATGCTCGGATGACCTCAATGCAATGTGCCCTAGGACAAGACTTAGTAGAGACAAGTCTAGAACTTGCTCTGATACCAACTGATGTGAAACGACCACGGGGTATGCAGCAAGCAAATAGAAACTTAGGACCTATTCCGCAATCACAACCACATAGCAATTCAGTTGGCAGATCGGGCCAATTTGCCGTCGCAGACACACGAGCCCGGGGTGACTAAATGATGCTAAGGGGAGGTGATGGATCAAGACCCTTACTGGTAGAGTGCCAGTAAGGCTAGGGTTGCCCTCCCGAAGGTACGAAGCCCACAATTAAGGGGCTGGCCGGGTGCCACTTGGAGCACTAGGTCCCTCTCTCACACACTCCACGGTGACCGCTCGTAAGTGGAGCACGTGGGGTCGGACACTCTCTCGCTTGCTCAACGGAGCGGATTCTACGGATATTAAATGAACAAGCACCAGAAGGAAATGGAGCAAAGGTTAGAGCTCACCTGGTTGGTTTGAAGAAACCAACCCCGTTTGGAGACGAGGGCGAGCGGGGAAGTGTGGGTTCCCCGCACACTGCGCCGGTGTAGCTTGATCCCTGTTTAATAATAACATTCACTACGCCTCACACAGGAGGGTGGACTTGGGGTGGGGATGATTTGTATTACATGCAAACACTACCTCCATGCAGGGAGGGGCGGTGAGCTGGCCAGGCGGGGAGGGGAGATTCGCCGAAAACTCGAGCGAAGACGCCGATGTCGAATCTACCTGCACTCTGCGATGAATGACTAACAGTCACTGTTGAGGTCGTAACTTCTAGTCCGGAATTCTGCTGATGATGAGACCAGAGGGGAAATCTTCGTATCTGGGACTAAGATGCCTCTGAAGTTTGCGGAATTCTTCTGTTGCAGTTGCGGGCCCGGGATGAGGTTCGATCAGGGAGACAGAATCTGGACGCAGTAGCTTCCTATTTCTGACGGAAACTTGCAGAGGTTGCCCCGACCGCTCCCAGACTCCAAATCATGAACCGCTAGAGTTTCTGGAACAGTGGACAAGCCCTCTTTGTAGAAAAACTGACGGGGAAGCTGAATGAGGTCGGAGTCGACTGGGGGACTCTGAATAGTGAGGGTAGGTTGAGGCAGACTGTGAGACTCAGATTAGAGTAGCTGAGGGAGAAAAATGGTAACTCTGTCCCACGGATGCTGAACGCAGTTCCGCTTTTTGATTCTGAACGAGGACTGGGCGAGGAAGAACTTTGTTGAAGAGCTCTTGGCCTGATTCTTCTGCGATTATTCGGGGTACAGCTTCTCTTCCGGTTCAGGAGCTCGGTATGAGGAACTCTGCGCAGTTGGGGGAGATTGGACCTCCCGGGCAGTACGGACCTCGGATGAGGACGAGACCAATGCGGTGGCGAAGCAGACTGGCAGAGCTTTCCGTTGATGTAGGCTACGCCCTCAGAAGATCCGGGATGAGGTCGTGGCCGACACTGCAACAGGGGGGGCGGTTCTGCAGAACTGCAGCTGCTCACTAGTATATAGAAAATGGGGTAGATGGGGTGGGAGATGGGGTGGATGTGTGTGGGGGGCGTCCCCGGGCTGTGTGGGGGTCTGGTATAGGGTGATCTAAGGTGTGGGAGGGGCAGAATGGGGGCTGGAAGATGGTCTAGCAGGTGGAGGATGGGGGAGCTGCGAATTTGGGTTGGGATAGAGAGAGAGAGGGAGATCTCTCTCCTTTGGTTTGAATGAGAGGTTAATGGGGTTTAATGTTGCTTTGGGAAGGGGAAGGGTTGTGTTGGGGAGAGGAAGGGGTGCTTGGGAGAAGGGATTCTCCCTTGGGAAAATGAAAGGTTGTATGGGGAAGGGGAAAGGTTGCTTGGGAGGAGGGAGAGGTGCCTAGGAGAAAGGGATTCCACCTAGGGGTTGGAGGGGACTTAAATGGGAGGTATGGGGAAGGGGGAGGGGTCTTAATTAGAGGTGAATAGGGAGGAGAGAGAGTGAATTTCGAATTTGGGGTGGGGAGGAGAGAGAATGGGGTTCGCCCCCTTTAGAGAGAGAGAGAAGTAGAGAGAGAGAGAGCTAGAGAGAGAGAGAGAGAGAGGTGCACTAATGCTCAAAATTCATTCAAACTTTCATTACTGAACTCAAGTGGAGTTTGGGGTCCTATTTATAAGAATCCCAACATTTACAAAAAGTCCCTGGAGAAAGTGCTAAAAGCAAATAAGCAATGGGGTGGGGAAGGAAGAGGGCGCCCATGGGCCAGGCCCATTTAATTGGGCCCATATGACCCCCTAGCCTAACAAACATAGGTAAATAGCATGATGACCTAGGGACATGACCCAAAACAAAGGGGAAATTACATCAAAATGACTCAAGAAAAAATACATAGCTGAACTTAGGAAATCAAGCTGAACATAATGGCAATCATCCGGACCCGTGGAGAAGTGGGAAGTGGTAAGCGATGTCCCCATCAAGAGCATCGGGGGATAGGCAAGAAGACACGCGGTCGCACGAAGGTGACCGACTGGAGAGTCCGGTTCCCTGACCTGTATGCCGACTGGCAGCGTGGCGGGACTCGAGTCACCTCCCAGGCGACAGACAGCTCCGAGTACCTCCGACGCTACTAGGAGGTTTACGCCGGCCGACCCCAAATGAGGGTCTTAGAGGTATGTATGAATGCACTTTCTTTTAAGTAATTACAAATGTTATATGCCTATTATGCGACTAAGATGTGTGATGAATGCAGGATGCACGGGACATAGCGGCGATGGACATGCAAGCTCACCTCCACAGCCTAGAGGCCCAGCTGAATACCACTCGGGCAGACCTACAGACGCTGGTTAGTGTTTAAATTATCTATATGCAATTGTATTCCTGAATTATTAATGATTAGCCACTGACAATCTCAATGAATGCAGCATGCCCAGCAGGGAGCAGTGGTGAGGGAGACGGGAGGAGCCTCCAGCTCGAGAGGGCCTAGTGCGGAGACGACTGCACTAGCAGAGCAGCTAGCTGGAGCAGTGGCACGGGCCGAGGCGGTAGAGCGCGATCTCGCCACTCGGGTAAGCTTAAACTCAAATTCAAAATGCATTTGATTATACATTTTATATGTGCTCATGAAAATTTGTGTTTCACAGACTGAGGAGCTCCGAGCCTCGCTCACCTGCATCGAGGCAGGACAACGTGCGATGGCTACCCGGGTAAGTTATCAAAGGTTTTATTTCAATTGTTTATGAAATTGAATTATTGAATTAAATGTGGAACTGATGATTTGTTCAATTGGTTGCAGACCTCAGAGTTACAGGTGGCGCTTACCCAGGCTGCACTAGTCGGGACAGAGCTGGCCATCCGCGAGCAGCGAGTCGCGGAGCTTGAGAGGGCCTTGAGGCGGCGAGAGGAGCTGCCTCAGGATGTGGCAGAACTGAGGGTAGCCCTCGATATGGAGCGTAGGGAGCGCGCCTGAGAGCGGGAGGAGCGCCTGGCAGAGCGGACCCATGACCGGGATCAGGAGGCAGCATGCGAGCGGGAGCTTGCAGACTTGAGGACCCAGCTAGCCGTCACTCAGGAACATCTGTGGTCGACTGAGGAGCGGCTCCAGCGAGGCTGGGAGCGGGCTCGCGCCGTGAGGTACGCATTTACCAGTTCTACCTTCGTGGCATGTCCTCTCTTCGGCAGAGGAGAGAGGCAGAGGAGCAGGCTCGAGCTCCAGCTACTTCTCGGGGGTCCATGCCCCCTCCACGAGTGCCTCGTCGGGACGACGATGGTGAGGTAGAGAGTAGGAGTGAGGAGGGTGGAGGCGAGAGCTGAAAGAGAGACTTACTTGTACCCCTCCACCCTCACACTTGTACTCAGATATTCATTGATATCTATGAAATTGAAATTTTTGTTACCTGAGTTACTTTGAGCACTTGTGGACTTGTGTACTTGCCTTTGCTTTCACTTTCTTTGGTTACTTTTCGTTCTCATTCATTCTTGCCCTGTTCCTGTAGTTCACACTTGAGAAAATAGATTAGTTCATCTGTTCGGCTTGGCCCCTTGCTCAATAAGCAAGGGGTTGTATCTCCTTTGACCTTGTTGACGGGTCAAGGGGCCAAGTGATGTGACACCAAATGCAGCGGAGACTTTGATTCCTTGGACCTAATTCGCAATCACAATTACAAGGCACCGAGAATACGTTAAAGCTACCAACGCACCGTGCGCACACGATTCCCGTGATGACCCGGTGTTGCCGAGTTGAGGTGATGGAGATAGCCCCTAACTGGTTAGAGGACCAGCACCACTTTAGTTAGCCCTCCCGGAGGTTTGAAAGCCCACACACAAGGGCGGCCGGGTGCCTTAAGGCCACGGGGTCACTCACTCACTTATAGCCACGGTGACCACACTGAAAGGTGGCGCCGGGATCGGGCACTCGCTCTCCTACCGACAGATATGTTTCGCAGATATTAAATAAACAAGTATAAGGAGGCAAGGGCAGGAGGCTCACCTGGTTGGTTTGAGGAAACCAACCCCGGTCGGAGACGAGGGCGAGCGGGGAAGTGTGGGTTCCCCGCACACTACGCCGATGAAGCTTCGAACCTGTTTAAGTGTACACTCACTACACCTCACGCAGGAGGGTGATCTCGGGGATGGGAATTGAGGGATTACAACAAACACTACCTCCCGCAGGGAGGGGCGGTAAGCCGGCCAGGCAAGAGGAGGAAAATAAGCTAGTAATCCACGAGGAGAGATCGCTTCCGAAGTGGACCGCTGGCTGTGGATGTTGATAGGTAGTCGGTGTAGTCCCTGTAGATCTCGGTCAGGAATTTTGCCGATGACGAGCTTAGGGGGGATCTTCTCGCAACAGGAACCCAATTGCCTCTGATTTATATCAATTTGTTTTGTCATCGACGATGGCTGCAGTGGAGGTCTGAGTAGAGCAATAGATTCTGGGCAGGTGGCTCCCTGTTTCTGTCAGCAACTTGCAGAAGTTGCTCCAGTCGCTCCTGGATGCCGAATTATGAACCGTCAGAGCCGCTAGAACCGGGGACGAAGCCTCTACACAGACAAACTGACGGCAATTCCTTCTGAGGTCGGGGTGAACAGGGGAGCGCCAACAAGCGGGAACTGGTCGCTACAGACTGCAGGAGGCAGACCCATGCGACTGAGGGAGAAAATTCGGAACTCTGGCCCTCGAATGCCGCATGAGGTTCCGTCTCTTGCTCTTAGTCGGGGACAGGGAGAGGAAGAACTTTGATGAAGATCCTTCAGTCTGATTCCTTTGCCGTTGGTCGTGCAGTTGCTTCCAACCGGGATCAGGCTCTCTGCAGAGGATGTCTGGCGCAGTTGGGGAAGAACAGCTCTCCCGGTCAGCCACGAACTCGGAATGGGACGATTCCACCTCGCCTGCAGAGTGGACTGGACGACCTTTCCAGAATGGTATGGTACATCTTCAGATGACGCCGTTGGGCTCCGTGGAAGCTTCTGCAAGATGAACCTTCTTCTGCTACCTGCAGACTTGGCTAAGCAAAGGGGTGGTGGTGGAGCTTGGTTAAGGGGAATGGTGTTGTAACTATGGGGGAAGGCTGGTGGTGATGGTAGATGGGGGATGGGATGTGGGAGAATGATGAGTGGGGTGGTGGGGGGAAGGTGGAGGTCCAAGGGGGTGGAGGGTCCACACCTATCCAAGGGGTGGTGGGGGTCGGCCAAGGGAATGGGGGTGGGCTAATGTGGTGGGTGCGCAACCAGCAGGGTATGGGGGGGGTTAATCCGCCCTAGGGATATGAATGGGGGTGTGGGGAAGAGGAAGGGCTGCTTGGGGAAGAGGGAAGGCTGCCTTGGAGAATGAAGAGGTGTATGGGGAATGGGAAGAGTTGCCTAGGGTGGAGGAGGTAATGAAGGAAGTTATGAGTCTTGGGAAGGTGAAAGGGTGGAGGGATGAGGTGGCAGCTGAGGTGGCAGGGGGGGGAGGTGAAACGGCAGGTTCGCCCCAGGGAGAGAGAGAGAGGAGGAGGAGGAGAGAGAGAGGGGGTCGACCCCCTTAGTGAGAGAGAGAGAAGGAGTGTGAAGGCTAGAGAGAGAGAGGAGTGCACTTATGCTTGCAATATTCAAATCTTCATTAACTTCAAAAGAGGGGGTTTGGGGTCCTATATATAGGAAAACCCAATTTACAAAAAGTCCTTATGAAATGGACAAATGACGAAAGACCAAGGGGTGGGGAGAGGGGCGCCCATGGGCCAGACCAAAGAAATGGCCCAATAAGAACTACTAGCCCCATTAGCCCATTAGCCTACATACAAGCATAAGCAAATAACATGATAACTAAGTAACATGACTCAAACATAGGCAAATACATCAAAATGACTCAAGAAAATAGGGAAATGTAATAGGATGATAAGCACCAATGATCCGACTGAAGAAGGGCTGCTCCCTAGCTGCCTCCGGGAGGGAGAGAAGTGCCAAGCCAGAGGGTATGTGGTGTGATGCCCTCATCAATTCTCCCGGGTGGTGAAGAGCTCGACTCTGTCGAGTAAAGGCCCTCCCTGCTGCGGTACTGCTCTAGGAGATCGGGGGACAGCTGCTGGAGATCCTCCCGGCTCACCCAGGTATCGTCCGAGGGTGGTCGTCCCTTCCACCTGACCAGGTAGCGCTCATACGCCTTGCTCCTTGTGATGGTAACCTGTTCATCTAATATCTGCTCCACTTCATCGCGCCGGTTTCTCAAATGGGGTTGAGCTCCCTGGGGTGTGGGGGCGCTCTCAAAGGAGGGAGTAGGCTGGATTTCCTCACCGGGTGTCACCGTGGGGCCCTTGTAGGGCACCAGGTCAACCACATTGAATGTGGGGCTTACTCCGTACTCTTCAGGGAGGTCCAACACGTAAGCATTGGTGCCAAGGCGTCTCAGCACCTGGAAGGGGCCAGCTCCACGCGACCTCAACTTTGAAGTATTCCCAGGGAACAACCTCTCAGTTCTCACCATCACAAAATCACCAATCTGGAATTCTTGGTGGCGGCGGTGGGAGTCAGCAGACTTCTTGTAAATCTCATTGCTCTTGTTAATGTTTTTGCGAATTTCTTCATGCAACTCTCTAATGTGTTGTGCAAAGGACTCAGCAGTGACGGATACTCTAGCATGCGGGGGTAGGGGAATGAGATCTGTTGGCTTCTTGGGCTTGTAGCCATGTACAGCTTCGAAAGGACTCATGCCTATGGACCTATTGATGGAATTATTGTAGGCAAACTCGGCTTGTGGCAGGATGAGATCCCAATTTCTAGGGCGGTCTTCAACAAGGCACCGCAGAAGGTTCCCTAGGCTCCGATTGACAACTTCAGTCTGTCCATCGGTTTGAGGGTGGTAGGCTGTGGAAAACTTAAGCAGGGTCCCCATAAGATGCCAGAGGGTCTTCCAGAAGTAGCTGGTGAATTTGACATCCCTATCTAAGATAATGGTTTTGGGTAGGCCATGGAGGCGGACCACCTCATCAAAGAATAGGCGGGCCACATGGGAGGCGTCTGAGGTTTTGGAACAGGGGATGAAATGGGCCATCTTAGAGAATCGGTCCACTACGACAAAAATGGAGTCATGCTTCCTTTGGGTCCGAGGTAGCCCTAACACGAAGTCCATGCTCAGATCTTGCCATGGTCGGTCCGGGACGGGTAGAGGGGTGTACAAGCCTGTGTTCTGTTTGACTTGCTTAGCAGTCGCACAAGTACGACATTGTCCCACAATTTTGGCCACATCCTTTTTGAGGCTGGGCCAATAGAATTGCCCTTCTACTAAGGCAAAGGTTTTGTGAACCCCAAAGTGCCCAGCCAAGCCTCCAGCATGTAATTCCCAGACTACTAGATCGCGCAATGAGGTTCTAGGTATGCAAAGTTTGTGTCCTCTGAAGATGAACCCGTCCTCCAGGATGAAACCCTGATGTTCCTGGGGTGAATGGGTGATCAGTTTGGCATGGACATGCCTAAAATCAGGACAATCCGGGTACTCTTCCTTAACCCGGTTGAATCCTACCACTTCTACCCAATGGTAGCTAGTAGGGAGACTCTCCTACTCAGAGCATCTGCTGCTCGGTTTTCACTTCTGGCTTTATGTTTGATCACAAAGGTGTAGGCTTGGATGTATTCGACCCATCGGGTATGCCGGGCATTCAGTTTTTGCTGGGAATTGAGGTATTTTAGGGCCTCATGGTCAGAGAAGATGACAAACTCTTTAGGCAAGAGGTAGTGCCTCCAATGTCGGAGGGATTGCACCACAGCGTAAAATTCTTTGTCATAGGTGGAGTATTTCATCCGAGCATCACATAATTTCTCGCTAAAGTAGGCCACAGGATGTCCCTCTTGACTGAGGATCCCGCCAATTCCCACCCCAGAAGCATCACAAGTTACCTCGAAGACTTTGGAGAAGTCAGGGAGGCATAAAACTGGGGCTTGGGTCATCCTCTCCTTTAGTTCTTGGAAAGCCCTAGAAGCCGACTTGGTCCACACAAAGGTCCCCTTTTTAAGGCAGTCTGTGATAGGGGCAGTGACTGTGCTGAACCCTCGGATGAACCTACGGTAAAAGGTGGCTAACCCATGGAAACTGCGGACTTCATGGAGGGTGCGGGGTTCTGGCCAATTGAGGATGGCTTGGACCTTTTCAGGGTCCATGGACACTCCTTCTGTGGAGACAACATACCCAAGGAAGGTAATGGATTGGGTCATGAAGTGACATTTTCCTAAATTGGCAAAGAGACTTTCCTTCCTAAGGGTGGTGCAAACTTGCCTTAGATGACTGAGGTGGGCTTCCTCGGATTGGCTGTAGATGAGGATGTCATCAAAATACACTACCAGGAAGACTCCAATGTAGGGCCTAAGGACCTCGGTCATAAGGCGCATGAAGGTACTTGGGGCATTTGAGAGCCCAAAAGGCATCACCAACCATTCATAAAGTCCATCTTTGGTTTTAAAGGCCATTTTCCATTCATCCCCTGGCCTTATTCTCACCTGATGATAGCCACTTTTGAGGTCTATTTTGGAAAATATGGTGGCTCCGGCGAGCATGTCTAGCATATCGTCAAGTCTAGGTATGGGGAACCTATATTTGACAATAATCTTGTTGATGGCCCTACTATCAACACACATTCGCCATGTCCCGTCCTTCTTTGGTGTGAGGAGGGCCGTGACGGCACATGGGCTTTTGCTCAGCCTAAGAAAGCCCTTTCTAACCAGTTCCTCCACTTGCCTCCTTAACTCAGCATGTTCTGTGGGGTTGAGGCGATAGTGGGGTAGGTTTGGGAGGGTGGCTCCTGGGACGAGATCTATAGCATGTTGGACATCCCTCATGGGTGGTAGTTGATCGGGGAGTTCCTCGGGGAATACATCCTTAAATTCTTCCAGGAGAGGGTGGATTTCCACGGGGTGAGGATTGGAGGGGGTTGCCTCTCCTAGACATATGACAATAGCACAAAGGGGTGTCCCTCGGGTTAATTCTTCCTCGAGCTCTTTCCTAGTGATGAGGTGGAGGCCTTTGACTGGCCCGGAGGGATTTTCAGGGGTGGGGTTTTGGGTTGTTGGTTGGGTTGGTGCAGACGAGGCCCTGGGTTTTGGTGGTGTAGGAAGGATTCCCTTGGTGGGTGGTTCTTTTTGGGGAGGGGAGGGGTTGAGGCGGATACTCTTCCCCTCGTGGTCAAAGGTGCATGTGTTTGTTTTCCCATGGATGGTAGCATTGACATCATATATCCAAGGTCTACCCAATAGGATGCTTCCTACAGCCATCGGTATGATATCACACCATATTTGCCCTTGGTAGGATGAGAAGGTGATGGGGATAAGACAACATGTGTCGACGGGTAGGGAGTGGTTGTTTATCCAGGACACACGATAGGGTTTGGGGTGGGGTGTAGGGGTAAGCCCTAGGAGTTTGACGGTGTCCGGAGACACGGCGTTGATACAACTCCCGTTGTCTAGGATGACCTTCCTAACATGATCCCCGATCTTGACAAATGTGTGAAAAATGGAAGTCCTCCGCCAGTCATCCTCTTGTGGTTGGGTGAGGGTGCATCTTATCACCCCCAGGTGGCTGGAGTGGGGGTCCTCTTCTACCCCTTCCTCAAAGAATTGCTCATTGTATTCCTCTTCCCATCCTAGAGCAGCCTCGTATTCCTCAATAGTACTCTCATGTGTTATCTGGGATGTAGAAGGTTCACTCTCAATAACTAGGCTTGACATCCCCTTGGAGGGACATTGGGTGGCTATGTGGCCATAGCCATGGCATCGAAAACACTTGACCGTATTGCTCATTGGGGTCTTCCCTTTGGAGTTGTCTTCCCTTTGAGAAGGAGGGTTGAGTGGAGTGGTCTTTGTGGGGGTGGGAGTGGTTGGTTGGTGGTAGGGCCGAGTGGGGGTTCCCCCATTGGGAGGAGGAGGTGTTCTTAGCAGAGGAGGTAGGTTGGGACGGGGTCCCGGGCCCTTGGGGGGGGGCAAACCTAGGATTCCTAGAAAATCTCTCTACATCCCGGGCTATTTGATAGGCAATCTCCAAGCTATGCACTTCCCTCATAAAAAGCTCCCGTTTGATGTGGGGAAGGAGACCATTCCTAAACCGGGATAAAGTAACGGCTGGATCTTCAACCACACCACACCTTAGGATATATGAATCAAACTTTTCAATATACTCTTCTACGGTCTTTCCCTCTTGGGTAAGGCTTTGCCATTCATCAAGAAGAAGTTGACTATAGGAGATGGGGAGATATTTGTTCCTAAGTTGATCCTTCATGTCTATCCAAGTGTCAATGGGTTCCTCACGCCGGATCCTCCTTTGGTTTTCTACCTTTAGCCAATAGGTCTTGGCTAGTTTAAGAAGGTGCATCTTAGCCAAACTAACCTTTCTCTCTTCGGACATGGGGTACCATTCAAAGTATTGGTCCATGCCATGCTCCCATTCTTTATAGACACTAGGGTTATGAGACCCATCAAAATTAGGAGCTTCCACTTTGATCATTCTTAGTAGGAATTCATCATGATCCTCACGTGGTCGCCTCTCATGGTAACGAGGTTGTGGGGCTCTCTCTTGCTCACGATTCCACTCATCATCTAGGTCTTCCCTCTCATGTTCAACCCGCGGAGGAGGAACTCTTTGGGCATGGTTCCTAGGTGGGGCCCTCACTTCCTCAAGTCTATCCATTCGGGTGGTAAGTCCATCAAGCTTCTCCATAATAGTTCTAAGGGTAGTCTCAAATTGCTCCATTGGGGCTTGTGGGACTTCACTAGGGATGCCTTGGTTGCCCTGAGAATGGGAACTCATGGGGGGATCTGAAGTAGAGTGGTGGGCTTGGTAAGTAGTGCCTCTACAGGTGGACATGCACGAAGATGAAGAGGCCGAAACACGGAGGGGTGGTAATGCAATAGCCCTTGGACCTAGGCTTGTAGAGACAAGTCTAAAACTTACTCTGATACCACTTGATGTGACACCAAATGTAGCGGAGACTTTGATTCCTTGGACCTAATTCGCAATCACAATTACAAGGCGCCGAGAATACGTTAAAGCTACCAACGCACCATGCGCACACGATTCCCGTGGTGACCCGGTGTTGCCGAGTCGAGGTGATGGAGATAGCCCCTAACTGGTTAGAGGACCAGCATCACTTTAGTTAGCCCTCCCGAAGGTTTGAAATCCCACACACAAGGGCGGCCGGGTGCCTTAAGGCCACGGGGTCACTCGCTCACTTATAGCCACGGTGACCACACTGAAAGGTGGCGCCGGGATCGGGCACTCGCTCTCCTACCGGCAGATATGTTTCGCAGATATTAAATAAACAAGTATAAGGAGGCAAGGGCAGGAGGCTCACCTAGTTGGTTTGAGGAAACCAACCCCGGTCGGAGACGAGGGCGAGCGGGGAAGTGTGGGTTCCCCGCACACTGCGCCGATGAAGCTTCGAACCTGTTTAAGTGTACACTCACTACACCTCACGCAGGAGGGTGATCTCGGGGATGGGAATTGAGGGATTACAACAAACACTACCTCCCGCAGGGAGGGGCGGTAAGCCGGCCAGGCAAGAGGAGGAAAATAAGCTAGTAATCCACGAGTAGAGATCGCTTCCGAAGTGGACCGCTGGCTGTGGATGTTGATAGGCAGTCGGTGTAGTCCCTGTAGATCTCGGTCAGAAATTTTGCCGATGACGAGCCCAGGGGGGATCTTCTCGCAACAGGAACCCAATTGCCTCTGATTTATATCAATTTGTTCTGTCGTCGACGATGGCTGCAGTAGAGGTCTGAGTAGAGCAACAGATTCTGGGCAGGTGGCTCCCTGTTTCTGTCAGCAACTTGCAGAGGTTGCTCCGGTCGCTCCTGGATGCAGAATCACGAACCGTCGGAGCCGCTAGAACCGGGGACAAAGCCTCTACACAGAAAAACTGACGGCAACTCCTTCTGAGGTCGGGGTGAACAGGGGGGCGCCGACAAGCGGGAACTGGTCGCTACAGACTGCAGGAGGCAGACCCGTGCGACTGAGGGAGAAAATTCGGAACTCTGGCCCTTGGATGCCGAATGAGGTTCCGTCTCTTGCTCCTGGTCGGGGACAGGGGAAGGAAGAACTTTGATGAAGAGCCTTCAGTCTGATTCCTTTGCCGTTGGTCGTCCAGTTGCTTCCAACCGGGATCAGGCTCTCTGCAGAGGATGTCTGGCGCAGTTGGGGAAGAACAGCTCTCCCGGTCAGCCACGAACTTGGAATGGGACGATTCCACCTCGCCTGCGGAGTGGACTGGACGACCTTTCCAGAATGGTATGGTACATCTTCAGATGATGCCGTTGGGCTCTGTGGCAGCTTCTGGAAGATGAACCTTCTTCTGCTACCTGCAGACTTGGCTAAGCAAAGGGGTGGTGGTGGAGCTTGGTTAAGGGGAATGGTGTTGTAACTATGGGGGAAGGCTGGTGGTGATGGTAGATGGGGGATGGGATGTGGGAGAATGATGAGTGGGGTGGTGGGGGGAAGGTGGAGGTCCAAGGGGGTGGAGGGTCCGCAGCTATCCAAGGGGTGGTGGGGGTCGGCCAAGGGAATGGGGGTGGGCTAATGTGGTGGGTGCGCAACCAGCAGGGTATGGGGGGGGTTAATCCGCCCTAGGGATATGAATGGGGGTGTGGGGAAGAGGGAGGGCTGCTTGGGGAAGAGGGAAGGCTGCCTTGGAGAATGAAGAGGTGTATGGGGAATGGGAAGAGTTGCCTAGGGTGGAGGAGGTAATGAAGGAAGTTATGAGTCTTGGGAAGGTGAAAGGGTGGAGGGATGAGATGGCAGCTGAGGTGGCAGGGGGGGGAGGTGAAAGGGCAGGTTCGCCCCAGGGAGAGAGAGAGAGGAGGAGGAGGAGAGAGAGAGGGGGTCGACCCCCTTAGTGAGAGAGAGAGAAGGAGTGTGAAGGCTAGAGAGAGGGGGAGGAGTGCACTTATGCTTGCAATATTCAAATCTTCATTAACTTCAAAAGAGGGGGTTTGGGGTCCTATATATAGGAAAACCCAATTTACAAAAAGTCCTTATGAAATGGACAAATGACGAAAGACCAAGGGGTGGGGAGAGGGGCGCCCATGGGCCAGACCAAAGAAATGGCCCAATAAGAACTACTAGCCCATTAGCCCATTAGCCTACATACAAGCATAAGCAAATAACATGATAACTAAGTAACATGACTCAAACATAGGCAAATACATCAAAATGACTCAAGAAAATAGGGAAATGTAATAGGATGATAAGCACCAATGATCCGACTGAAGAAGGGTTGCTCCCTAGCTGCCTCCGGGAGGGAGAGAAGTGCCATGCCAGAGGGTATGTGGTGTGATGCCCTCATCACCAAGCCTTTAATTAATGAAGGCAGATAACAAGAATATAAGGAAATGCAACACGCAAGCAAGCAGATGCCAACTTAAAATAAAAGATGTCCACACAAAATGTAATCAAGCATATGAGATGGAAAGCAGCGGGCTCAATTTTTGTTCTTTTTCATTTCTTTCTTCTTCTTCTTTTGTTTTACTTGAAAAATGACGCCCTCGTAAACGGGCGCTGATTATGAAATTGACGCCGTCGTGGGGGTCGTTTATTTATAAAATCATTTTTTGAATTTTTTTATTTTTCTTTTATGAAAAATGACGACATTTCCTAAGTCGTGAATCCAACGAATGGCACCCCTTTCATAGGCGTGAATTAAAAAAACATTTTTTTTGATTATCTTATTTGAAAATGACGACTTACAGACTGTTGCTACTTTATGAAATGACGCCCAAAAAAGGGGCGTTAATTATGAAAACATATTTTTTGGGTTTTTGTTCCAGACTGAGTATAGCACAAGGGTCTTAAACCTTACACAATCACCATCTTAAATTCATTAATCTTTCTTGAACGATTTAACATCAGGTCAATGTGCTTAAAGACTTATGCTTTTACTCATATTCTCTCGCGGCCCATCCTTCTTAGTCGGTCTTGGCTATCCTGTGAGCTTATAACTTACCATGGAGGGAGAAGGGAAGAATAAGTTGAGGAAGCTCACGGGAGATTTTCGAGAACGGGGAAACTTTCCTCCCCTGCCCTAATGCCTGTTGGGATTCGGTCTTTGGCTTAGGGAAATTTGTTGCTCTTTTTGCCTTTATTCATGCATGCTTACGACCAGGGTTTTACCTACGGGGACTTTACCCTCTTGACATATTTTTCTTTTTGTTTTGTAACTTTCTTTTTCTTCTTTTCTTCAAACTTCTCAATAAAGACCTAATTGTACTTGGGCTTCAAGCATTTTGTTCCCTTTTGGGCCCTGACTTCCACCCACTAGGGCGGCGGGCAAGTTCGGTTAGTATTCCTTGACTCGTACTCCCTCTCGTGAGCCGAAGAGAAGAGAATAGGTGAAGTTTGTACACTCTTAGTTTGGGTCTGACTTTCCTCGAATTTCGAGCCGCTCGAGTTTAAGAGTGAAGCGTGTGGTGTGTGCGTGTATTGACCCCAAGATTAAACCATCAAGACTGAAGAATGAATTAAGGATTTTGATTTTTTGGGCTCGCGGCCTATGCACTACGCCAGCCTACAATTTCTTTTCATCTCTTTTTTTTCTTTTATGGTTTTTTTTGATTTTTTTATCTTTTTGTCTTTTTCTTCTTTTTCTTTCTTCCCTTCTTTTTTTCTCTTTCTTTTTCTCTTTTTTCTCTTCTCGAAGACTTAGGGGTAGTATTTCTTCAAGTAAAGACCATTCCAAGGGTGAGCCAGTTCTTCACCTTCGGCATTATTTAATTTGTAAGCGTTGCCAGGATAAACATCTTTTATAACAAAGGGCCCATCCCAGTTAGGTTGAAGTTTTGAACGAGGTCCACCTGGTTTTACAAAGATTCTTTTAATTACCATCTCACCGATTTTGAATTTTCTCTCAATTACTTTCTTCTGGTAAAAACGTGAAAGCCTATTTTGGTAAACACGCGCATGCTCAGCGGCAGCCAAACGCTTCTCATCTAGGAGTTCCAATTGAGCAAGGAGGATTCGCGATGCTCATCAATGGGGAGCTCCTTGTCCAGCTGTACTCGTAGAGAAGAGATAAGAATCTCATAAGGGACTACTGCCTCCATTTCATAAGTGAGGGCGAAAGGACTTTACCCAGTAAGGGTACGAATGGAAGTGCGATAGGCCCAAAGATGATATAAAACCGACCTAAGACCTATGATGATGTGATGAAGATGTTTTGATACACTTGATGTGAGACCAACTAGGATTCTATGATGATGATACCGTTTGATGTGAGACCGACCTTGGACCTAAGTATGCAAGCATTCGGGTTAGGCAGCGGACTCACACTAGCGACTCACTCACTTGGCGCACGTTAGTGCCCAAAGGCGACTCGGTGATGATGGAGAGGGTCCGAGGTAGGACCTTGGTTCTCCAAGGGTCGGCTAGCTTATTGCGGACCCCAAATGGGCCAAGGGAAGCCCAAATCACGGGCGGCCAACACACCAAGGGTGTGGGTTGAGTGGAAGCTCTCACAACTCACCTGCGGTGGTCACTCAATTTGGTGGCAATTTAAAATCGGACACTCTCTCACCGCCGACGGAGTAACTATAGCAATACTAAGCCAAGCAAGTCCATTACAGCAATGAGAGATGTTCAGGATCTCACCTAGCCGGCGTGAAGACGCCGACTCCGGCCGGAGACGGGGGCGAGCGGGGAGGCGAGGGTATGCACCCGCACGCCGCGTCGGTGTCGCTTCAACCTGAAATTGAAAGGAGTACAGCACTACGCCCCATGCAAGGGGGGGGGGATGTCGGGGTGGGGGTTAATGTATTACAACCAAAAGTTACCTCCACACAGGGAGGGGCCTTCAGCCGGCCAAGCAGAAAGGGAAAATCGAGCTAGAAATGATAAATGGTCGCCGTAGCCGGGTCTGCCCACTGTCTGCGCTTCTGGACAGGTAGTCGGTTCTCTGGATGCTGTGGCCACTCCCGAATTTTGCTGAAGACGAAACCTATGGGAAAACCTTTGTAACTGGACCGGGAAGGTGCCTGAATTTTCTTGATTTCTCCTAGTACAGCTGCTGGTCGGGGTAGGGGCTTGATCAGGGTAGCAGCTCCTCAGTTCTGACGGTTGCAGGTTCCAAGCAGCAAGATGTAGAGAGCGTCACGAACGCTCCCGAGCTCGGAATCCAGTGCCGTTGGTGCCGTTGGAACCGTAGGTGGGTCTACTTTGAAGCCGAACTGACAGGAATACCAAATGATGTCGGAGTCGACGGGTGGCTTCTGATCAGTGACAAAGGGTCGGTGCAGATAGAGGGGAGGCAGATCCGCACGATCAGGGAAGAAAATTGGTAACTCCTGGTTCCGGATGCTTATTGAAGCTCTGTTTGTTGGGGATGGTGGGGGGCTCGAATTAGAACACTTTTACTGAAGAAAGTTTGATCTGATTCCTAACAGGTATGTCGCAGTAGAGCTTCAACTCCGGCTCAGGTGCTCTGCCAGGGAAGCTGCGCACAGTCGAGGGAGAAATGGTCTCACGGCCAGCTCGGAGCTCGTATCCAGACGAAACCACCACCGTTGTGAAGATGACTCGAAGACGCTTCCAACGGTACCTCTTGGGCCTTCAGATTCACTGGGATGTGATCGGGGTCGCCGCTGCAAGCAGGTGGTCTTCTGCAGATCGCCAGCTGCAACCTAGTAGTATCAAATGGTGTTGGAGTGGGGCAAGGAAGAATGGTGGAGATGAGAGAGAGAGGGGGGGTGCGACCCTGACCAAGGGAAGGGGTCTTGGGGGTGCCCTAGGGCTGTGAAGGGAAGGGGGATTTGAATTCAAATGGCCTAGGGAAGTGGTGGGTTGTATGGGGGAGAAGGAAGGGTGCTTGGGGAAGTGGGTAGGGTAGTTGGGGGTTGGAGGGTGGCCTAGTGATTGGGGGATTCCACCTTGGGGTTGGGGGAGTTAAATGAGTGTATGGGGAAGGGGAGAGGTCTTAATGAGAGGTGAATGGGGAGGAGAGAGAAAATTTCGAATTTTGGGGTTGGGGAAGAGAGAGAGAGAGGGGGGACCCCTTAGAGAGAGAGAGAGAGAGAGAGAGATCTAGTGGGATTTGGAATTGGATTTCAATATTCATGCAATGGTTCATTAGTTCAAAATGAGGGGAATGGAGTCCTATATATAGGCAACCCACATTTTTACAAAAGTCCCTGACATTTGACTCAATGACAAATAACCGAAGGGGTAGGGGCGCCCTTGGGCCAAGCCCAATGAATTGGGCCCAATAGCCTAACAAACCAACCTAATGACACAATACTTAGAAAAATGACTCACTAACCTAGGTACATGACTCAAATAAAGGGAAAATTACATGATTTTGACTCAAAGAAAATGTGAAGATTACATGACTAGACTCAAAAATACATGACTAACATAATGGCGCTTGCCGACGAACAATCCGAGTCTGGAGAAAATGTGGAGGGGCAAGGGATGCCCTCATCATACCCCCGGGGTGGGGAAACTCGACCCCGTCGAGTATAGGTCCACCAGGGAAGTAGTACATCAAACTGCGGCTCTGGGCGATCCACGATCTCCATACTCAACCCGCGAACATAGTCGGGGAACGGCGCTTCAGCTCAACAAAGTGGCTCGGTCATACCCTCATGCTGGCGATGGGATCTTGCTTGCCTAGTATTGCCGCCGTGTGCTCACGTCGGGCTCTCAGGCTATTTGTGGTGGCACTCCGAGGGTGTCTTTCACAATGGTAGGTGTAAGCTCGAGGCACTCACTAGGATCCACCGCGGTGCCCTTAGAGGGTGCCGGATCTGCCACATGGGACGTGGGGTGAATCCCAAAACCCATTTGAAAGTCCAACCCATAAGCTAGGTTGCCAAAGCCACTCAGATCTTGGCAAAGTCCAAGTCCTCGTGCCCTCAGATTGGAGGTGACCCTAAAGTAGAGCCACTCCAAAGCCATCATCGCCAAGTTGTCAACTTGGAACTCAAAGTGGTGCTTAGGAGTTTATGCTCGCTTCTTGTGAATCCCACCGCTTGTTGCTTGATACTTGCTTGAATGCATATGCCATGCACTATGATGCGATGTGAGTTGACAATGTATGGTATGCAAAGGTGGTCCAGGACAACCACATATAGACCTATCATGCATTGATTTTATGAGGACGTTGAATGATTTGGGAGGACCGGGGCATCCATAGGTATGTATAGTGGTGACAAATGCTGGGGGACCCGGACATCCATGTATGCTCCTTTCATGCTTATGACTCATGATGAAAGAGGGTGGACCATTACATCCAAATATGGTCCACTTATGCTTCCTACTTGACATGTGGGTGATGTGGATGAATGTACCTGACAGACTAATCATGCCAAGCGGTGTGATGTGCCAAGACATATGAATTCCTTTCCTAAATATGACTTCCTCATGTGGGATGGTGGGGTGGCCTTTGAGCTTCCACTCAAAAGGGTCGAAGGGATCTAGGTAGATGGATATGGGGTGGGGCACTTTCTTGATCTCTAGGCGGGTGTTGCCTAAGGTCATGATTCCTATGGTGTAACCTAGGTCATGGATGAGGTGGGCTTGGCCCAACATGGTGGGTGAGGGTAGGAAAGGGTGGGTGGTGGGTGGTGGGTGATGTGGGTGGGTCACGTGGGTACCCATACTCCCAAAGGAAGGGATCAAAGGGGTCATGGACTGGGTTTCCTAGAAGAAGAGACTCTATGCCCACATGGTCTTCACACGGTGGGTCCACCTCCATCAAGGTACCAAGGTCGTTAGTGGGCCAATCGATCAAGGTACTTGGGATCTCAATGGAAGTGGAGTGGATCATGATAGATTTTTCATCCATAGGGAGAATGAGAAGGAAGTCACTAGTGTATCAACCAATGGTGAAGACCGAGGTGATAGAACCATCACATGGGTGGATTAGACTAAGGCTTTTTGGGTGGGCCTTTCCTAAGGTCAATAAGCAAGTCAACCCTAGTTGCCATTCTAAACCCTTGAGGAGATCATCACAACCTTCTACCTCATAGTAGGATTGGATTGTGGTGTGATAGGAGTGGAGGGGGGCAATTTGGGATGGGTATCCCAACGGTGAGGGAGGTGTGGGTGAGCTAGGAAGGGTGGGTCCTTGTTTGAGCCATTGGAGTATGACTTCATTCATGGTGAAGGTGTGTGGCATTTGAGGATCTGGACTAGGAGAGGTGGGTGGAAGTGGAGGTTCTTGGATTTCCTCTAGGGTAGGTTTTTGTTCAGGACTAGCATCTATTTCCATGTGGATGGGTGTGTGGGTTTCAATTCCTAGTGTTAATGGATTGGGTAGGTCTAATGCGGGAGAATTGGTGATAGCTGGAGCATGGTGCACTTGCGGTGGTGGGCAAGGGTGGACTTGGATTTGGATAGGAAGGGGAAGTAGAGGAGGCCTAGGTTGGAGAAAGATTGGTGTAGGAAGCGGGAGGTGGGTTGGGTGAGGGGTTTTGGGTTGGGGGGTGATGGCCATTATGGGCCTAGGTGGAGGGGTGGTCATAGGGTCCACTTGGGTTTGAGTGGTGAATGTTGGATGAGTGGTGGTCCTTATGGAGGGAATCGGGCCGGTTAAGGGTCTCTTGCCCTTGGGATCGTTTGGGGTGGAGGTGGGGGTTAAAGGGGCTTGACTAGTGTAGGTTAGGGGAGGGGGTTTTGGTTGGGGTGTGGGGGACCTTATGGGGTTGGGTGAGGAGGTGGAGGCCTTAGATACTTGGGTTTTAGGGGTGAGGTTTTGGACGGGTGGGGTTGAGGGAGTGGGAGTGCTCCTTGGGCTTTGGTAACCCGGGTAGGAAGGGGACATATATTTTGCCCTAAGTTGCTCCTTCATGTCCTTCCAAGTGGTGATGGGAGTTTCCCTTCTAAGTACCTTTAGCCCGACAATTTACATCCAATAAGTTTCTGCCCGTTTGGTAAGTTGCATTTTGGCAACCCATGCCTTTTCATCCTCGGACATAGGATACCAAGTGAAGTATTGGTCCATTGTAGCTTCCCAATCTAAATATTCTCTAGGAGAGGTTCCATCAAAGGTGGGAAGTGGGAAAGGGACCATCCTATCGTCCGTCCTTGGGGCGGGCCTATTTTCTCGAAGTTGGTTGAGTCGGCTCGATATGTTATCAAGCTGCTCATTGGCATAGGTCAAGGCTTTCATGAAGTACTTGACATGGCCAGGGAAGTTATGGGTGTTAGTGGTAGGCATCTCTTGGTGGCTTGGACTTATGGAGTGGGCCGATTGGTAAGGTCGATATGAGGTGGCCATACTAGGGGACAAGAGTGATGCACTTGAAGACTCTAAATGCATAGACATGCCCTAGGACCAACTTGATAGAGACAAGTTGTGAACTTGCTCTGATACCACTTGATGTAAAACTGACCTAAGACCTATGATGATGTGATGAAGATGTTTTGATACACTTGATGTGAGACCAACTAGGATGCTATGATGATGATACCAATTGATGTGAGACCGACCTTGGACCTAAGTATGCAAGCATTCGGGTTAGGCAGCGGACTCACACTAGCGACTCACTCACTTGGCGCACGTTAGTGCCCGAAGGCGACTCGGTGATGATGGAGAGGGTCCGAGGTGGGACCTTGGTTCTCCAAGGGTCGGCTAACTTATTGCGGACCCCAAATGGGCCAAGGGAAGCCCAAATCATGGGCGGCCAACACACCAAGGGTGTGGGTTGAGTGGAAGCTCTCACAACTCACCCGCGGTGGTCACTCAATTTGGTGGCAATTTAAAATCGGACACTCTCTCACCGCCGACGGAGTAACTATAGCAATACTAAGCTAAGCAAGTCCATTACAGTAATGAGAGATGTTCAGGAGCTCACCTAGCCGGCGTGAAGACGCCGACTCCGGCCGGAGACGGGGGCGAGCGGGGAGGCGAGGGTATGCACCCGCACGCCGCGTCGGTGTCGCTTCAACCTGAAATTGAAAGGAAGACAGCACTACGCCCCATGCAAGGGGGGGGGGATCTCGGGGTGGGGGTTAATGTATTACAACCAAAAGTTACCTCCACACAGGGAGGGGCCTTCAGCCGGCCAAGCAGAAAGGGAAAATCGAGCTAGAAATGATAAATGGTCGCCGTAGCCGGGTCTGCCCACTGTCTGAGCTTCTGGACCGGCAGTCGGCTCTCTGGACGCTACGGCCACTCCCGAATTTTGCTGAAGACGAAACCTGTGGGAAAACCTTCATAACTGGACCGGGAAGGTGCCTGAATTTTCTTGATTTCTCTTGGTACAGCTGCTGGTCGGGGTAGGGGCTTGATCAGGGTAGCAGCTCCTCGGTTCTCACGGTTGCAGGTTCCAAGCAGCAAGATGCAGAGAGCGTCACGAACACTCCCGAGCTCGGAATCCAGTGCCGTTGGCGCCGTTGGAACCGTAGGTGGGTCTACTTTGAAGCCAAACTGACGGGGATACCAAATGATGTTGGAGTCGACGGGTGGCTTCTGATCAGTGACAAAGGGTCGGTGCAGACAGAGGGGAGGCAGATCCGCACGATCAGGGAAGAAAATTGGTAACTCCTGGTTCCGGATGCTGATTGAAGCTCTGCTTATTGGGGATGGTGGAGGGCTCTAAGTAGAACACTTTTACTGAAGAAAGCTCGATCTGATTCCTAACAGGTATGTCGCAGTAGAGCTTCAACTCCGGCTCAGGTGCTCTGCCAGAGAAGCTGCGCATAGTCGGGGGAGAAATGGTCTCACAGTCAGCTCGGAGCTCGGATCCAGACGAAACCACCACCGTTGCGAAGATGACTCGAAGACGCTTCCAACGGTACCTCTTGGGCCTTCAGATTCACTGGGATGTGATCGAGGTCGCTGCTGCAAGCAGGTGGTCTTCTGCAGATCGCCAGCTGCAACCTAGTAGTATCAAATGGTGTTGGAGTGGGGCAAGGAAGAATGGTGGAGATGAGAGAGAGAGGGGGGGTGCGACCCTAACCAAGGGGAGGGGTCTTGGGGGTGCCCTAGGGCTGTGGAGGGAAGGGGGATTTGAATTCAAATGGCCTAGGGAAGTGGTGGGTCTAGTGATTGGGGGATTCCACCTTGGGGTTGGGGGGGAGTTAAATGAGTGTATGGGGAAGGGGAGGGGTCTTAATGAGAGGTGAATGGGGATGAGAGATAAAATTTTGAATTTTGGGGTTGGGGAAGAGAGAGAGAGGGGGGACCCCTTAGAGAGAGAGAGAGAGAGAGAGAGAGAGAGAGATCTAGTGGGATTTGGAATTGGATTTCAATATTCATGCAATGGTTCATTCGTTCAAAATGAGGGGAATGGGGTCCTATATATAGGCAACCCACATTTTTACAAAAATCCCTGACATTTGACTCAATGATAAATAACCGAAGGGGTAGGGGCGCCCTTGGGCCAAGCCCAATGAATTGGGCCCAATAGCCTAACAAACTAACCTAATGACACAATACTTAAGAAAATGACTCACTAACCTAGGTACATGACTCAAATAAAGGGAAAATTACATGATTTTGACTCAAATAAAATGTGAAGATTACATGACTAGACTCAAAAATACATGACTAACATAATGGCGCTTGCCGACGAACAATCCGAGTCCGGAGAAAATGTGGAGGGGCAAGGGATGCCCTCATCAAAAGAGCTTCAACCAGTTTTACTGGCCAATCCAAAAATTTATTAGCCTCACACGTTTTCTTGATAATTTTAATCAAGATTTTATTGGTTGCCTCTGCTTGACCATTGCCCTGCGGATAATAAGGAGATGAATGATGCAATGTAATATTATACCTATTACAGAGGTCCTGAAGCTCCTGAGAGATGAATTGTGGCCCATTGTCGGTGACGATGGTACTTGGGATGCCGAACCTTGTGATGATGTTCTTCAGTATAAATTTGCAGACGGTTGACGCTTTTATCTCCGCGTATGCTTCCGCTTCCGCCCACTTAGTGAAGTACTCCGTGGCCGTGAGTATAAACGATTTTGGTTTTGTGAGGAGGTTCGAATCACCAAGAGGTCCAATGATATCGAAAGCCCACATGGAGAAAGGCCATGGGGAGGATATAGGATGGAGTGAAGAAGCGGGAGAATGGATTTTGTCAGCGTGCAGTTGACACTTAACACACCTTCGGACATAGATGGAATAATCTTCTTCTAAAGTGGGCAAATAGAAGCCTAGCCTAAGGATCTTCTTAGCTAGCATCTGGCTATTGACATGGCCACCACACACTCCCGAATGTGCCTCTTCCACGACCTTCCAACATTCATCATCATCAAGGCACCTTAATAAAACTCCGGTGAGACCTCTTCTATAGAGCACACCTCCAACTAAAGTGTATCGCTGATCAACTCTTCTAATGGCTTTCTTTTCTTCGGCCGTGGCCTCCTCAGGATAGGATTGATCCTGGCAATACTTAGCAATCTCATAATACCACGGCTTCTCTTCGTCGTCCAATTCTTCCTCTAAATCTATTAACATGACCTCCTTATTCTCGATGATTCCATCTTGCTTAACCTTCCTGAGCACCTCCTCCTTAACACTAAGGAAAGCTGGATTCCTAATAGCTGGAATGAGACGTCTGTGAACAATGATAGAGTGGAAATCCGGTTCGGGAAGAAAAACCAAGGAGGAAGCAAGAGAAGCAAGAGCATCAGCTAGAATATTCTGATCATGAGGAACATGGACAAAGATTAATTTGGTGAAAAGCTTGGCATAAGCAGAAGTTAGTTCTTGATAGGGTTTGAGTTTCGGATTGAGCGTGCGGCACTTGGTGAGCACTTGGCGAAGAATAAGCTGACTATCACCTACAATCCGCAATTGGGTAACACCGAATTGGTGAGCGGCCTCCAGTCCGGCCAGAAGAGCCTCGTACTCAGCTATATTATTTGTAACTGGAAATGCGAGCTGAGAGGCGAGTGGAATTGTGATACCCTCTGGTGATAGAAGAACAATGCCAATCCCTTTCCCTTTTGAATTCAAAGCTCCATCAAAATGTAATGTCCACGTTGAATCGGTCTGATTGACAGACATTAGTTCCTCATCTGGAAACTCTGAGCGAACAAGGTCAAATCTAGGGAGAGGATGATGAGCGAGATGTTCTGCTATCGCATAGCCTTTAATCACTTTTTGCTGAATGTAGATGATATCGAATTGAGAAAGGAAGCTTTGCCATCGCGCTAATCGGTCGGTGAGAACGGATTTTTCAAGAAGGAACTTGATTGGATTCATACGAGCGATGAGATGAACCTCGTGAGCTAAGAAATAATGCTTGAGTTTCTGAACTACCTAGACCAAAGCAGCACAAGTCTTCGCCATGGCTGAGTATCTCTACTCACAGGGGTTGAGAAGCTTAGACAAATAGTAGGCTGCCCTTTCGTTTCCTTCTTCATCAACCTGGGCTAGGACAGCGCCTACTGAGTCATCCAGGACAGAAATGTAGAGAACAAGTGGTTTGCCTGGAACCGGCGGCCTCAGGACAGGAGGATTTATGAGATAATCCGTCAAAGGCTGCCTGGCACTTGCCATCCCAATTAAACTTGACTCCCGGCTTGGTAAGCTCGTTTAATGACCTACATCTTTGTGAATGCTGGGAAACAAATCGGCATATAAATTGTAACCTCCCGATCAATCCTCGGACTTCCTTTAAATTCTTAGGAGGAGGCATTTCTCTTATAGCTTTTGCCTTGTTGGGATCAATCTCAATGCCCCTCTTACTTACGATGAATCCAAGCAACTTCCCTGACGAAACACCAAACACGCACTTCTTTGGGTTCATTTTCAATTGATATTCCCGCGCTCTTTGCAAGACTTTGGTTAGAACCCCGGGATGCTCAATCCTTGTCTTTGATTGCACTACCAGGTCGTCGACATACACTTCTATATAAATGTGGATCATGTCATGAAAAATTGCCATCATAGCCCTTTGATATGTGGCTCCAGCGTTCTTAAGTCCGAAGGGCATGACCACATAGCAATAAGTCCCCCACGGTGTAGTGAACGACATATTTTCTTGATCTTCTTCTGCCAAACGAATCTGATTATAATCCGAAAAGCCATCCATGAAAGAGAGAATCTCATATCCTGCCGTATTGTCGATCAAAACATCAATATGAGGGAAAGAGAAGTCATCTTTAGGACACGCGCGATTGAGGTCCCGAAAGTCTATGCAAATCCGAACCTTTCCATCTTTCTTCATGACTAGGACGATGTTCGCCACCCAATTAGGATAGAGGACGACCCTAACGAATCTAGCCTTATGGAGCTTATCTTCTTCTTCTTTCATTTTTAATGCCATATTAGGGTGGAAACGTCTCAACCGCTATTTTACCGAAACGGACCCTGGCTTAAGTGTGAGTCGATGTTCAACGAGCGCAGGGTCTAGTCCAGGCATATCTTCATAACTCCACGCAAACGTGTCCTTGTATTCTTGAAGAACCTGAATAAGCACCTCTTCTTCAGAGGGCGGCAAATTTTTGCTAATGAGGACAATCCTAGGGTCTTCCTCAGTACCCAGATTTATTTCTTTGGTAGGCTCTTCTACTGAGGCTGATGGTTCGTCGAATCTTCTCATGCCACTGGCAAAAGCATCAGCCTCGTCCTCATATTCTTCGTATTCTTCATCCCCCTCTTCAATAGGGTCCTCATCATTCATTATCTCATAAACACCAAAACCCTCATTAAGATCACAAGTATCTTCATATTCTATTTCTGGCAGGATAATCGGATTCTCCAGAAATTCGGGAAGAGCTAAGCATGCCTGGCACCTTCTGGCTAAATCTAGCAAGAATCTACAGGGAATCTGCCTACCCTTGGATTTCTTATGCGAAGCTACCCCAAAGGTCTTATTAGAAGGAGGGGGAGGGGAATAGGATAGGAAACTAGACGAACTACCCTGACCTAAATGAGATGGAGGAAAGAAAGATGAAGATGCAATGGATACAAGAGGGGATACATGAGGGGATACAGGGAGGGCCTCCACGTCGGAGGAGAAAAGAAGGTCCACTAGTGAACCTTGAAAGAGCGGCCCTTGGATCGGGACGCGCTCCGAAGCAAGATAGGAGGTCTCTTCAAAAGAGATGGAAGATTGGAGAGTTTGAATTTTGGCATTTTTTTTTCGTTTTCAATAATAAGGCAATGCGAGGAAGGGACAAGAGGTGGTGTTGAGATTGAAAGATTAGAAAAGGATTGAATAAGTGATGGCCCACGCGGGGGCGTGATGGAGAGTTTAGAAAATTGCTCGAGGAGCAAGGGAGGAATCGGAGGAGAAACTTGAAGTGAATTTGGAGAAAAGGTTATCAAGACCGCGGGCGGTCTAGATATCTGAGCAAAACATTTTATCAAGCAAATGGACAACAATCATTGGATGGATGGATTTAAGAGAGAAAAGGCCGGCCCATAGCCTATCTACATTAAGGCCTTCTTCGAATGGCACATCAGGCTCCCCAGTATCTGTGTAATTGCTTGGAAGATGCCTCTTGTCTGTGATCACTGGTGGCTTTTCAATCAGTTCATGAATCAATGGCGGCCATTCCGGATCAGTCAGCATAAACAGTCGGCTTAGAGCAATGGTGATGTCGTTCATGTCGAACCATCTGTACCAGTCACATTCGGGGTCATCCATCTTTCTTCTTTTATCAGGCCGTAAGGACTCCAGGGCTTTATATGTAACTAGTGGTGCTATATGGCAAGCAAACTGCCGTGCATGTACATCTTGGCAGTCCAGCATGGAAGTAACTATTGTGGTCTGCCCTTCCTGTTGGGTGCCCCCTTTCACAAAATGTGTTTGTAAGGTCCATGTAAGAGACTGCCGATCTATCTTGAGAGTTGAAGTCATGACGGCCCATGGCCCTTCTTCATCTTTGTTTGGCCCTTTGTACCCTAGGCCACCCTGGGGAATCATCTTTTGATGCCTGACGGGCTTGACTCTCCCCTGGAGATTAACACCCAAACCTTTGCCAATTTTATACCCCATTTTCATTAAAATGTTCCATCCATGGGTGTTTATCAAACCCTTTTTCTTCTTGCCTTTGGATGGATGTGGCGACATTTACGTAGTAGGAGGGGTTGAAGGAGACGGCCTTCCCAAGTCTTGTCGCAAATCGGCAACATCCAAAACCGACAATATGGGCCTATTAGCTGGCCACATTGAAGGAACTGAGGTAGCAGAATGTATGTCGTCAGTTGGCAAAATGGGCATGCTGGTAACTTTGATAATGCGCCCTTTGTATGGAAATTTTATGCATTGATGGTTCGTGGAGGGCACAGCATCAAGTTCCTGAATGTAAGGACGGCCCAAGATGCCGTTGAATGTCGTGTCCATGTCTAGAATATGGAAATCCGCTGTGACTGAAACTGGACCCAAACCAACTTTTAAAGTGATTATCCCTAGAGGCGGCTTCTTTGTATTGTCGTAGGCTGTGACTGTGATTGTAGATGGCCGGATCTGACTCTCCGGAATGCCACACATTTTCAAGGTACTTGGTGGCAAAACATTAATTGATGCCCCGGTATCAACCAAACATTGTTTCACTGCCACCTTGTTAATGTCAATAGTAATGCATAATGCATATTTTCGGGCCGGCTGCGGGGCCAATTCATGTTCATAAAAAGTGATGGCCGGTTGATTGCTGGCTGAACTTAAAACTGCAGTAACTTGTTCAACTGGGATATCTTCATTCACCATTACTTTTTGCAGATATTGCTTCAGGGCCAACTGATGTGTAGTTGATCTTCTAATTAGTTCCAGAATGGAAATTCGGGCCGGTGTTCTGTCCAAATGCTTCAATAGATCATACTCCGTGCCTGGTACAGACTCTTGTTCCTGTTCTCCTTGCTCTTGTACCGGCTCATGCTCTCGTTGGGGAAACACTCTGTGGAACATCCGTCCACTACGGAGCACCATTGTTTTCGACGCCTCTGTCGGGCCTGAAGTAGGTAAAGGATTAGAGGAGGTAGAGGGGACCGTGGAAGGTGGGTTGGATGCCAGAGCAGGATTGGTAAAGGGAGGGGTTCTTATAAGAGGCCTCGCTGGATGGGGGTTATTGGAAGACGGACGTGGGGGCCGGGTGACAAGGAGGGGCCTCGGAAGCATAGTGGTGGACGGGGTAGGTTGTGGTGAAACAGGAGGGGAGACGGATGCCGGCGGGGGGCAGATAAGGAGAGGTCTATTTGGTGGGGGGTTTTGAGGTGAAGGAGAATTTGTGGGTTGGCATATAAAAAGAGGCCGTGAAGGAGTAGGGTTAGGGTTAAGTGGCCCTAGAGTGGTGGTGGAACATATGAGGAGATGTGGCGGTTGGAAGGAAGGTGCGGGTTGAAGTCTTCTCAATAATTGTGGTGGTTGTGGTTGACTAGAGTTTTGGTTAATAGCCCCAATAGAGGCGTGCTCTTCATGCCAGCCATGCCCTCTCTCCACTTCATGGATTGAGGTGACAGGGTTTACTTGTTGATTTTGAACTGGGTGCTCCGGCTTGGCTGAGGTGCAGGAGCCTGCTGTTGCTGCTGACCTTGCTATTACTGCTGTTGCTGCGGAGGCTGTTGAGCATGTAGTTGCTGAGGAGGCCTTCGTGCTTTCAAAGTAGCAATGAACCTCCTCATCTCATCCCAATCAATATCACCTTGATCATTCATATCATGTATATAATCTTTGAAGTGAAAACAATGGTCGATAGTGTGTCCCGACTGCCGATGGAAGACGTAATACCGAGAGGTGTCTACATGTTGCGGCCACACCGTCCTTTCTTTAGGCAAGGTGAGCAAGTTGGCGGCCATGAGGGCGTTAAAGATATCTGGTAGACTTTCTATGGAGGGTATTGGGCCCTTCTAGGCCCCAACGGTCTCCTCGGCTGCTGCGGTTGTTGTGGTGCATTATTGGTTGGCGGGGGCACTTGGTGGTATTGTGGGGGTTGATTTTGCGGTGGGAAGTGAGGTTGTTGTTGCTCTTGAGGTGGAAGAGGCCGGAAGGTCGAAGGAAGATTATTATTTGACTGGTGGACTTGGTTTTGGAAGGCAGGCTGTTGTGATCTTTGGTTCGGAGGGTGGCAGAAAGATGTGGAGTTGCCAAATGCGCTCACCTGCTCGTTAGTAACAGTACCTTCGGTAGTAGCGCCAGTATTGCCGACATTGGTGTTCTACCTTATCATCTTCGATCTTGGTTCAAACATGCCCATAATGCGTGAATCTTTCATCTGTGTCTGTATGTATCTTGCTCTTTCATAAAGCTCTTCCATGGTGCTTAACTTATTCATGGCTAGAATATGACGGAATTGTGGAGTGGAGTTTGATATAATCATCTTCACTTGCTCCGTTTCCGATAGTGTGTCTTTCAGTTTTTCGGCCATGGCTCTCCACCTATCAGAAAATAAAACGTGTCCTCCTCGGGCTTCATCTTTTCGGCAACCAAATCAGTAACAGATAGTGAGGGGCCCACACGGTCCTTGTACTTCTGCAGAAACTTTCGTTGAACAGTATCAAAGTCACCGACATCAGCCGACTTCAGGGAGTAAAACCATTCTAATGCCGGACCATCTAAAGACCGCCTAAAGAGATAAGCCAGAGAAGTCTTGTTGTCCTGCCAGAATGATGCCTCATATAAGAAGTCTTTCAAATGGATGTATGGATTACCCGTTCCATTATACCGCCGGAAATTTGGCATCTCAGATGGGGGTAAGTGAAAGACTGACAGAGTGGGAAGAGTAACTTCGGGAGCGGCCTTGGGTGCAATGACCTTCTTGAGCTGCTTCTCCATGCTAGCAATCTTTTAGAGGAGTATAGTGTGACTATCGAACTCGTCTGGGGCCGGATGAGAAAAGTATTGGTTCGGCATAGGCCTTCTCAAGAATTGAGGAACAAGAGGTTGTTGAGGCCTAGCAATAGAGTGACTTGCCGGTTGGGCCGGCATAGTCATAACAGGAGTTGGTGGGCGCGAGGGCACCCTAAGTGCGACCGCTTGGTCGTTGGGAGAATTAACAGAGTGGCCACCTACGGCCTGGGGAGGGTTAGAAGATGACGGATGATTTTCTTTTTAAGGCGGCTTGGGCCGCCTGGCGTTGGGAATCATCTAGTTGAGCGAGAGCTTTGAGAACATCATTGAAATTGAAAGAAGGGGAGGTGTCCCTAGAAGTATTTTGGATGGTAGGTTGAGCTTGGGAAGAAGGCTCAACCTCCGGAGAAGTGGTGTCCATCATGTGGACATGAGTGGGAGAGGGAACATAGTTTCCCTCGTAGTAGATGGAATCCTGAGAGGGAATCTCGTAAAACGGGTCAGATTGACCCTCCTCATAACCATCATAAGTATACCCATAGTTGGCCATATTGATAATTTTACCTGAACGGAGTTTCATGCTTAAGGAGGAAGAAATATGTCTAATAAGCAAGTATAAGCCAAAGATAATCACCCAATCAAACAAAATACACACTCGAGTTATGATGAGCCCAAGGTCTTAAGGTTTCCTTTGGAGATTAAGGTAAGTTTTATAATATGTTCTCTCCTTTGAATGTGGGTCCTAGTTGAAAGTTCGGGTATAATCTCTGGGTATCTAGGTTCTTTCTCTCTCCTCACCAACGTATGGGTCAACTATACTCCGGGTGCTTCAATGGTACAACCTGTCCGGCGTCCGTGAGGGAATCCACGGGTGCGGGGACTTACGGAGGCTTGGTTTAGGAATTCCCGTTCCAATGAGACGTAATGCTCAAAGGAGGGTCCTTCCTTCACCAAGAGGGGGTAAGATCCTACAAAGTGTGGGGAGAGGAGGTCTCCAAAACCAAATGCCCTAAATGCAGTCTAATGCAAGGCAAATCAAGTAGATAGTGATCAGATAGATAGTAATAGCAATCAACGGGTGAATGAGCAGCAACAAGCAGGGTTCTGTGGGCACAGAACAAAATGACGACCTGGAGGAGGTCGTTGTATCAAAAATAAGCGACTGTGTTCTAGTCGCTATTCACGGTGAACAGTGAAATCTGAAAACGACCCAAAAGAAATAGCGCCTTGGAGTAAGGCGCTGTATAAAGAAATGACGCCTCCGTAAAGGGGCGTTAAAACACTGTGAATAGTAATCAGGGAAATACCAAAACCAATAACAATCAGAGTAATTGACACCTTGGTGTGAGGCGTTAAATGCGAAAATGACGCCTCTATGAGGGGTGTGGATTATAAAAATGCTAAAAATGCAGAAAATAAATGGAAACATCGGCTGTTTGAACAGTCGCTGTATGTAGAAATGACGGCGGAATGGAGGGCGCTATTCAGTTCAGAGAACCGAAAGCCCTGGCAACTGACAGAAATCAATTTTCTTTTCAAATAAAAATGCTATAGATACTTCAAAATTGGCTAATCCAGTGGGAGGCGTGCACGTGGTGCACAAGGGGAGTGTGCTACGTGGCGCCGAAGGGAGGGGCACACGAGGGTGCCGAAGGGAGGGGTAATCAAACTAAAAACAAAAGGGTCCCACCGTGATGGTCAATTTGTGAACGTGTCACATAGACATTTTTAAAGAGAAATAAGAATGAAAATGATTATGGATGAATAATTATGCTAAAATGAGTGGGATATGAAGGAAAAGAGGATGAGCATGAGATGCTCTATGGAGGTGATCGCCAGAGGGGTTACCTCAAAAGAAGAAGGATGATCGCATGTACCTTGTATGAAGCGGGTAAGATTGGGAGTTCTTCCTTCCTCTTTCTACCGGCCGGCCGATGAAGGGGGTTTATAGCTTGATTACCCTTTACACAAACACACAAAAATAATAATATGGATTAGCCAAGCGTGTAGTATCAATGCTCTAAAATTATTAAATAAATCAATTTAAGCGTGAACACACCTTGTGTGTTTTGATTTTAAAACCCCTAAGAGGAGTAAAAGGGAGGGATTATATGGATGCAATGATGCAAACAAGATAGTATATGATGATATGGTGATAACTTTTCTAGCAGAGAGAGAGCTAGAAAGAGTGCGTGATGATGCTAATAACAATAAAACACTAAGAGATGGGAGGCCTTTCTGCTGTGTGTGCAGCAGCGAAGGGGGGAAGAACGAGAGCCGCGGCAACTGCAACATCGGGATGAAGATTTGTGGATGAAGAACGCCTGTGGAAGGAGACCACGCTGAAGGAAGAGCTTGAGAGGAAAACAACCTGCAAAAAAAACACGCTGAAGGAAGAGCTTGAGAGGAAAACAACCTGCAAAAAAAACAAACGCTCTTCTTTCTCTGTTAACTCTCTTCTGTTGTCGTTCTCCTTCTTCACTGTCTCACGCGAGAAGACCACCATGGGGTATTTATAAGCCAAAAAATCCTTGCATCCATAGGATTAAAGCAGGGCAATGAATCCTCTAATAAGGAACCCTCTTCCCAATCGAACACAAGGTGTATAATGGGGAAATGATCACTACTGGAAAGAAGCAGATGAAAGGGAGACGAAAGTGAAAATGACGACCTGAATAAGGGCGTTAATTGAAATGACGACATTCACATAGTCATTAATTCCTGGATTTATCTATGGAAATGAAGGACTCCTCTTATTCAAAAAATTATAAATGACACCTTCTTGAATGGGCGTTAAATAATCAACGCCCCCTCAAGAGGACGTCAATTCTTTGAGTTTTATTTTCTTTAGGATTCGTAAAATCCAGGAAACAACGCCTATTTGAACAGTCATCCATTTATGGAATCACGACCCTCTTCAGGTCGTCAGTTAAATGACGCCCTTCCTCTAGGCGCTAATTTCAATTTTAAAGGACAAGAAATTATAATTACTATGGAGAAATTATCAAATAATTAGAAAAACTTCATATTAAGCCACTATTGAAGTCCACTTTGGGGCGTCACGTGGTGACATGATATTTACTCAACATAGCATCGATTTTGGCGTGTCTACACTTTCATATTCCCATATAATGCAATTGAATTTGGGGACCAAATTCTCTTAAGTAGGGGAGGCGTAGCACCCCCGATCAATACCTTTGCGAAAATTCAAAACTTTTTCTTAGAAGAAATCATACATGAAGGTCTTACATAAAGAATCCAACCTCACAAGGACTATAATGAAAATATACAAGCCAACCCTACTTTATAACATAAAAAATCATGAGGGCTTTGTGTAAAGAGCCAAACCTTAGGGGGGCTAGCATATAAAATTACAAATCATCACCTTATGTATACGTAAACTACTCTTCTTAATAAAATTCTAGATTTTGTTTAAAGAACTAAACTATAGGAGGACTAGTATACAAATGTGCAATCCAACTTTATGCACATGGGTAAAGATTCTTACATAGGAGGTCTTGTAAAAAGAAACAAAATAATGGGAGGGTTATTCTATAAATGTACAAGGAAAATTTTAACATATGGGCCATGGGGTTGTACGTAAGTGGAATCCACACTTTCCACTTACCAAATTGAAGACCTTCACATAGGCGTCAATTTCCAAATTGAAGACATGCATGGAGGCACCATTTTCAATAGGACCCCTGTAATACCCCGAATTATTATTTGAGCCCAATATAATAATTAAGCTTTTATTAATTGAGAATTAAATTTTTAATGAATTAATAATTGAATTTCAGATTTTTAATATTTAATTCCTTAGAAATAGAATAAGTGAAAATCCGACTACCTTATAAAAATCCATAAAAATGGTAAACAAGTTAAGGTCGATGTAGTTAGTAACTTTATCTTCTGTAATTAAGCCATTAAAAATCCGTGGTTAGATCTATTTAGTGATTAAGACCAAAAGTGTACACTTTTTGACCCTTACCTAACCTTAGTTTAAAACGCGAAATTAAGGCTTAATACTTAACCAAATGAGCTCAAACCGGAGGTAAATGAACGGCCATGATCTGAGGATCAAAAGCCCTCTACCAATTTCTCGAAACCCTAACCCTAGAATGCGCAGCCGGCCGAGTTTGGTTGAGTCAACCTTTTCGGCGCCGTTTCTAACACGTCACTTGCCCCGTCGAATTCTCTCAGCTCCGAACGCTCCAGAAGATGTGTAAGCTATAGATAGAAAGCTCTTCGACCCTAGTTTCGTTTGGTAGCAGTTGTGTCTGCAGAGGAGTCAGATCTGGGGAGATATCCGGTGATTACTGAAGGTGTGTCGGCAGGCCGTCGTCTACCTTCTTCCTTCCTTGTTTTTTCAATTGAGGTAGGAATTCTCAATTAAAATTTGAACATGAATACATCATTTTATTCCTCTTGACGAGATCTATCCAGTGGGACTGAAAGCCCCAATTTTTATCAGGTGTCTAGAGAGCTATCGAGATTTTTGTGAAGGGTTAGCAAGTTCGTTCTTCATATCTAGCATCTTATTTCAACCTTCGATTGAGGTAGGTTTAACAGGCTAAACTCTAATTAACTTATATGATGTAATCAACATCTTATTAGCTTTCTTTAGGCGTAGAAAGCCCTAAAATTCATGAAGCATGTTTAGAGAATTTCTGTTCGTAGTAACAGCATGTTTAGACCTAGTTTTGATATGTTCTTCCGAGTTGATTTCTGATTTCGAAGTATTAATCCTGATCCACATGAACCATATTATATATGGTTGGATTCAGCATCGTAGTAGCTTTCTTTTGATGCAAGAAGCCCCAAATTTCGTTCTGTATGTTGAGAGAATTTTACAATTTAGTCACAGCATGTCAAAATTTGGGTTTCCCGTGTTGTTGCCTTAGTAAATCATGATTTCAGTAAGATAATTTTAAATTGGCCTTACTGTTAGATAGTATTCTCTATTAGCTTTCCAACTGTACCAAAAGCCCCTTATTTGGAGTCTATTTCCATTAGTTATTAGCGTTTTAGTGTAACCCTATCAACCCCCTTAGCTTCCCGGCGTTCATCGGACGCGGAAGGGATGACCGGAGACGACCAGACATGGACGGTCGCACGATAGACCGCACAACTCAAGCCCAGACATGACTCTGGCATAGACAGGAGTTAAACAGTTCCTAAATGACCACACAACTAGTTGGACGGTTCAAAACTGACCACATATCCACTCCAAGCAGGTTAAACGGTCCAAACAGGACCACACAAGTTGAATGGCCCTGCAGGTGGCCGCACAAGTAGATGGGCGGCCCTGTCCTGGGCCGCACAACCCTGGGATGGGCGGCCCTGCCCTAAACCACCCATCACATGGGCGGCCATGTCCTAGACCGCCCAACTCCCAGTGCTCCATTTGAACCCCGTTTCAGCCACTGTTAAGCCCGATAGATATACGACCCTTTACCAACCGTTTATCTAGACAGAAAACCACTTAATACTAGTTCTAATGCATTCATCTTAGTGTTCTAAATGGTAATTAATAAAATAGAAACCCACTTGATAAACGATTAATTATGCAACTAAATTTCTATTAATTGCTTGTTATTCGTGCCTACGCGACTTACGCGATCTTGTTCGTTAGCTTATCATCTTGAATCATTCTTTTTGGCATCTTGACTTAATGTATAACTTAATTCTTGTTAATTTGACATGAAATTAGGATTAATATGGTCATTAGCTTTCTGTTTAGCTGCTGTACTACAGTAGAACAACGTGGTCAACTTTCAGACTTTTAACAAGTCGTTAACCGATTAGCGTGCTAGTCTTGGTTTTACCCCCGGAAACTCTATTCGGCGGCATTACCATCATCACGGGATTTCTTTATATCCCTGTTATGAACCTAATGAACTACCAAAACATCATTTTATGTGTTTAAATCGCTGGTTTAAGTCTTGGATCAAATTGGACGACGAGAGGCATGCACGACTAGTACCGCATATCCTCTTCGGCGGCCCGATTATGACCGCATATCTTTATACGGCCCAATATGGACCGTATATCTTATTCATGGGTCTTAATGTCTTCTGGACATGAGCGGCCCATAATGCACCGTTCATACCTTCGAGCGGCCCACTGTCAGCCGTTCTTTCTTGACCTCGTGGCTAAGTTTTGGCCCAGTTCCTGTATGCACGGCCCGGTGTTAGCCGTACATACCCTTGCATGGCTTCTGTATGACCGCACATCTCTTGGAGATGAGTTTGACCGTGTTTTGTGCTCTTGAATCCAAGGACAAGGTTAGTCCTTTAAATCTTGAACTTATGGCAGTAATTCCTCTGATTAAATTGGCCATTAAAATTGACTGAATGTCTAGACGCGTGAGATCTTGGATCCAATAAATCGATGCCAACGCACCGTAGGGGCCCGGTCTGGTCCTGGGGAGAGCGCCCGAAAATTATTGAGCCCATGGGATGTTAATGACATGGTGAGGCATTGCACCGAATACTTGCTTGCTTGTTACGTCTATGACAAAAATCTCTTGTTACTTGTTACTTGTTACTTGATCGTGATTGAATTGATGTTAATTACTGCTTGTTGGCTAATTCTTTATTACTATATCCTGTTGTAAATTCTTGTACTTGTTATCTTGTTAATTCTTGGCATCTTATATTTCCTGACCTTGCAAGATCTTATTATTATCATTGTTTCATTATGTCATCGATTATTTCTTTTAATTGCATGGCATATCAAAATGTAATTAACTTGTTAATCATGTAAACTTGCATGTTATTTCCTACTGAGCGTCAGCTCATAGTTGTTGTTTCCCCCCTTTCCAGGCTATTCAGGTGACGATGCGCTTACCGATGGGGAAGGGCAGGAGTGATGTCTTGAGTGTATCAGTTCTAGTTGTGTTTAGAGTATTTAGTTTCAATTATGTTGTTGTGGTTAAGTGATTGTTGTCCCAGTTGTATTAAGTTGGTTTGAGGATCATTGTATCAGTTGTGGTTTGTTTAGTGATCAATAAGTTATTTCCATTCATAGCACTTGTGTTATATTTAGATTTGCTCTCTCTCTCTCTCTCTCTCTCTCTCTCTCTCTCTCTCTCTCTCTCTCTCTCTTTCTTGCTAGCTAGTTTCTAACTGTACGTCCCGAGTTTCAGCATCGGGGCGTGACAGTTTAGTTGGTATCAGAGCCCTAGGTTTCACATTCCTAGGTTCTCTAAGTTCTAGGTTTCTAAGTTTTAGGGTCCTATGATAACCCCTAACCTTTTAAAAGTCTAGAAACTACCTGGTGAGATTGGGTAGAAACTTGGGTTAGGTTCGTTTCTTAATCGTGTAATTATCTATCTTATTAGATCTAAGTAATCGTGTTCCCCGTGTAGGCTTTTGCAATGGCAGCTGATCGCGCCGAATGGAGGAACCTACAGCGCACGGTTCAAGGCCTTACTCAGGCTCTTCAGCAGGTGGCTCAAGCAGGAGCTGCACAGCATGGCACCGGTGATCTATACCGGAACTTCCGAGGGATGAATCCGCCAAGGTTTGCGGGTTCGACCGACCCCGACCAAGCCGAGCACTGGCTAGATGAGATGGGAAGGATCTTCGAAGTTATGCAATGCACCAACCAGGAACATGTCCTTTTGTCTACATTTCAACTGGAGCATGATGCACGTACTTGGTGGGATTCTATCAAGCCGACTCTCAGTGATCAACAGGTTACATGGGAAGAGTTTGAGGAATTCTTTAACTGCAAGTATTTTTCTGATAAAGTATAAGAGAAGAAAGCGGCGGAGTTCGCGGCCCTAAAACAGCGAGATCTATCCGTGGCGGAGTGTGAGGCTCAATTTACACGGCTTTCTCGTTATGCTACACACCTTATTTCCACCGAGAAGATGAAGGTGAAGCGTTTTCTCAACGGTCTGAGGCTGCATTATATCAACCAATTGGCACCGATGGAAATTTCCACTTATTCCGAGATGGTGAGAAAATCTCAAGTTCTGGAGGATACTTTAGAAATGACGGAGAGAATCCGTTGAAGAGGTGCAAAGAAGGAACAACCTACGGGTTCTGGGAATGTTAAACCCGGTTATACCAAGAAGAGGCCCGTTAGTGGACCTAGTTCGTGGAGCGGGTCCGGATCGTGGAAGGGCAAGATGCCGAAGCGTGAAGATAAGAAGCCTGGCCCTATTGTCCCATTTACGTGCGTGTGCAAGTTTTGTAATAATCCTGGTGACAAGATGGAGAATTGCTGGCGCAAGCTAGGTGCATGTTTGCGATGTGGAAGCAAGGAGCACCATATCTCTGACTGTCCTCCTTTGTCGGAGCAAGCTACCCCGGCGAAACCTCAAGTCTTCAAGAAACCACAAGGCAAGCTCCAAGCTCCGCATGCAAGTGAAGCGGAAACAACCGAGGATGGTGGACTCGTCGAAGGTACTCTTATTATACTCGACAAGTCAGCATTTGTTCTTTTTGATACTGGTGCCACACATTCATTTATTTCTCGGAGGTTTGTTAAGTCTTTAGCTGTGGAACCTGTTTTGATGGATTCTCCGTTAGAGATATCAACCCCTATTGGTACTAGATCAGCAATCCAGCATTTCTATCCTTCTAGTAAGGTTATGATTGGCGAACAGAACCTTCCAGCTGATTTGATTTGCATGGACATGAAGGATTATGACGTAATCCTAGGAGCAGATTGGTTGGCTAGATATGAGGCCAATGTTCATTGTAGTTCTGGCTCGGTGTCTTTTACTTGGCACCCAAGGCTTTCTTTTGTGGGAATTAAGCACCATAACTCTGTATCACTTATTTCGGCTCTTCGAGCTGATAAGCTGATGAGGCGAGGATGCGAGGCTTTTCTAGCCTTTGTCTGTGCAACCCCTGAGCAGCAGATTGAGATCAAGGACATTCCTGTTATCCAAGATTTTCCTGATGTCTTTCCAGAGGAACTACCAGGACTTCCGCCTGAGCGGGAAGTTATCTTTTCTATTGATCTCTTTCCGGGCACGTCTCCTATTTCCAAGGCTCCTTATCGTATGTCTCCTGCGGAACTGAGGGAGTTGAAGCAGCAGTTGATGGAATTACTCGAGAAGGGCTTCATTCGTCCTAGTACTTCTCCGTGGGGAGCCCCTGTATTATTCGTCCGAAAGAAAGATGGTTCGATGAGATTATGCATTGATTATCGGCAATTGAACCAGTTGACTGTCAAGAACAAATATCCATTGCCGAGGATTGACGAGTTATTTGACTAGATAGCAGGAGCTCAGTATTTCTCTAAGATCGATCTTCAATCTGGATATCACCAGTTGTGGATTAAGGAAGAGGATATCTATAAATCAGTTTCCGCAGCAGGTATGGTCATTTCAAATTTGTCGTTATGCCTTTTGGTCTAACGAATGCTCCAGCAGCTTTCATGCAGTTGATGAACAATGTATTTCGGCCTTATCTTGATCAATGGGTCGTGGTATTTATTGATGACATCTTGATCTATTCCAAGAATGAAGTGGAACATGTTGAACATCTGAGGTTTGCTTTGCAATTATTGAGAGATCATTAGTTGTATGCCAAGTTTAGTAAGTGTGAATTCTGGCTGCAAGAGGTGTCCTTTCTCGGACATATCATTACCAAGGAAGGTATTTCTGTTGATCCTTCGAAGGTCGAGGTAGTGAAGAATTGGGAGCAGCCTACCAGTGTGACAGAAGTTAGAAGTTTCTTAGGCCTGGCAGGCTATTACCGAAGATTTATCCAGGATTTCTCTAAGATTACGGTACCTATGACAAGATTAACCCGCAAGGAGAACAAGTTTGATTGGTCAGATGATTGCCAGTGAAGCTTTCAGACTTTGAAGGAATGTTTGACCACTGCACCTGTTTTGGCTTTACCTCGGGTGAAGGAGGTTTTGTTGTTTATACTGATGCTTCAGGTATTGGCTTAGGCTGTGTACTCATGCAGCATGGGAAGGTGATTGCCTATTCTTCTAGGCAGTTGAGGAAGCACGAAGAGAATTGCCATGTTCATGATCTGGAATTAGCAGCAGTGGTGTTGCATTGAAGATTTGGAGGCATTACTTGTATGGAGAAACCTTCACAGTGTTTTCAGATCATAAGAGTCTGAAATACTTATTTTCTCATAAGGAACTCAACATGAGGCAGAGAAGATGGTTGGAGTACTTGAAAGACTTTGACTTCTCGATTGAGTATCATCCTGGCAAAGGCAATGTTGTGGCAGATGCTTTAAGCCGGAAGCCTGTAGCTAGATTGTCAAGTTTCATGTTACAAGAATGGAAGTTACTGGAACAATTGTCTAGTCTGGATCTTAATATTGACAACGATCGGGTTATGATTGCTCAGATTCAACTTAAGCCCGAATTGTTGATGGAAATCAAGTCCTTGCAAGATAATGATCCCGAGCTGGTAGAGATCAAGGCAAGCTTGAGCAGCAGACCTGACTTCATGTTGGCTGATGATGGAAGATTATTATTCAAAGGCAGAACTTGTGTACCTGAAGAAGCTGGAATAAAGAACAAGATTCTTGAGGAAGCTCATAGGTCCAGATACACCATTCACCCTGGAGGCACTAAAATGTACAGAGATTTGAAGAGATCCTTTTGGTGGATAAATATGAAAAGAGAAGTTGCAGACTTCGTGAGTAAATGCTTGGTTTGCCAGCAAGTTAAGGCCGAACATTTCAGATCGGCAGGAAAACTGAAACTACTCGACATATCCCAATGGAAGTGGGAAAGTATTGGCATGGATTTCATTATGGGTCTACCTAGGACTCGTGGTGGATTTGATGTGATATGGGTGATTGTCGATCGATTGACAAAGTCAGCTCATTTCTTACCAATTAAGTCCAAGTGGACAGTTGATGTATTGGCTACTTTGTATTTGAAGGAAGTGGTAAGACTCCATGGCATTCCAGTCAGCATTGTGTCTGATCGAGACCCCAGATTTACTTCACATTTCTGGAAGGGACTGCAAGAGTCTTTGGATACTCGTCTGAATTTCAGTACTACTTTTCACCTGCAGACAGATGGACAGACGGAAAGAACCAACCAGATAGTGGAAGATATGCTGCGAGCATGCATGATTGATTTTGGGGGCAGTTGGAGTGATCACCTGGGATTGATTGAATTCACCTACAACAATAGCTACCAATCTAGCATACAGATGGCTCCTTTTGAAGCATTGTATGGTAGAAGCTGTCGTTCCCCGTTATGTTGGGATGAGGTAGGTGAGAAACAGTGGCTTGGACCGGATCTTATTTCAGAATCATCACAGAACGTCCGTATTATCTGAGACCGGTTACAAGTAGCCCAATCCAGACAGAAGAGTTATGCCGACAACAGAAGAAGAGCATTGGAATTTCAGGTTGGCGAGCATGTGTTCTTAAAGGTCTCTCTGACGAGAGGGATCTGAAGATTTGGTATTCAAGGCAAGCTAAGTCCGAGATACATTGGTCCATTCGAGATTCTGGATAGAGTGGGAGAAGTTGCTTACAGACTGGCTTTACCACTGCAGTTGTCCGGCGTGCATAATGTTTTCCATGTGTCTATGTTACGGAAATATGTGTACGACCCCACTCATATCATTCAGCAAGTGGATTTCGAACTGAAGGAAGATTTGACCTATGAAGAAAGACCTATCGAGATTCTAGACCGGAAGCAACAGCAACTCCGGAATCGTTCTATACCGATGGTCAAGATTCAGTGGAGTCGACGTGGGACCGAAGAAGCAACTTGGGAGTCTGAAGTTACTATGCGGAAGCGGTATCCCGACTTATTCTAGGTGAGCGATCTCATTCCCTACTCTCAGTTATAGTGCAGTGAATTTGGAGGACCAAATTCTTTAAGTAGGGGAGGGTGTAATACCCCAAATTATTATTTGAGCCCAATATAATTATTAAGAATTTATTAACTTAGAATTGAATTTTTAATGAATTAATAATTGGATTTCGGATTTTTAATATTTAATTCCTTAGAAATAGAATAAGTGAAAATCCGACTACCTTATAAAAATTCATAAAAATGGTAAACAGGTTAAGGTCGATGTAGTTAGTAACTTTGTCTTCTGTAATTAAGCCATTAAAAATCCGTGGTTAGATCTATTTAGTGATTAAGACCAAAAGTGTACACTTTTTTACCCTTACCTAACCTTAGTTTAAAACGTGAAATTAAGGCTTAATACTTAACCAAATGAGCTCAAACTGGAGCCAAATGAATGGCCATGATCTACGATCAAAAGCCCTCTACCAATTTCTTGAAACCCTAACCCTAGAATGCGCAGCCGCCGAGTTTAGTTGAGTCAACCTTTTCGGCGCCGTTTCTAACACGTCACTTGCCCCGTCGAATTCTCTCAACTCCGAACTCTCCAGAAGATGTGTGAGCTATAGATAGAAAGCTCTTCGACCCTAGTTTCGTTTGGTAGCAGCTGTGTCCACAGAGGAGTCAGATCTGGGGAGATATCCGGTGATTACTGAAGGTGTGTCGGCAGGCTGTCGTCTACCTTCTTCCTTCCTTGTTTCTTCAATTGAGGTAGGAATTCTCAACCAAAATTCAAACATGAATACATCATTTTATTCCTCTCGACGAGATCTATCCAGTGGGACTGAAAGCCCCAATTTTTATCAGGTGTCTAGAGAGCTATCGAGGTTTTTGTGAAGGGTTAGCAAGTTCGTTCTTCATATCTAGCATCTTATTTCAACCTTCGATTGAGGTAGGTTTAACAGGCTAAACTCTAATTAACTTATATGATGTAATCATCATCTTATTAGCTTTCTTTATGCGTAGAAAGCCCTAAAATTCATGAAACATGTTTAGAGAATTTCTGTTCGTAGTAACAGCATGTTTAGACCTAGTTTTGATATGTTCTTCCGAGTTGATTTCTGATTTCAAAGTATTAATCCTGATCCACATGAACCATATTATATATGGTTGGATTCAGCATCGTAGTAGCATTCTTTTGATGTAAGAAGCCCCAAATTTTGTTCTGTATGTTGAGAGAATTTTACAATTTAGTCACAGCATGTCAAAATTAGGGTTTCCCGTGTTCTTGCCTTAGTAAATCACGATTTCAGTAAGATAATTTTAAATTGGCCTTACTGTTAGATAGTATTCTCTGTTAGCTTTCCAACTGTACCAAAAGCCCCTTATTTGGAGTCTATTTCCATTAGTTATTAGCGTTTTAGTGTAACCCTATCAACCCCCTTAGCTTCCCGGCGTTCATCGGACACGGAAGGGATGACCGGAGACGACCAGACATGGACGGTCGCACGATAGACCGCACAACTCAAGCCCAGACATGACTCTGGCATAGACAGGAGTTAAACAGTTCCTAAATGACCACACAACTAGTTGGACGGTTCAAAACTGACCACATATCCACTCCAAGCAGGTTAAACGGTCCAAACAGGACCACACAAGTTGAACGGCCCTGCAGGTGGCCGCACAAGTAGATGGGCGGCCCTGTCCTGGGCCGCACAACCCTGGGATGGGAGGCCCTGCCCTAAACCACCCATCACATGGGCGGCCATGTCCTAGACCGCCCAACTCCCAGTGCTCCATTTGAACCCCGTTTCAGCCACTATTAAGCCCGATAGATATACGACCCTTTACCAACCGTTTATCTAGACAGAAAACCACTTAATACTAGTTCTAATGCATTCATCTTAGTGTTCTAAATGGTAATTAATAAAATAGAAACCCACTTGATAAACGATTAATTATGTAACTAAATTTCTATTAATTGCTTGTTATTCGTGCCTACGCGACTTACGCGATCTTGTTCGTTAGCTTATCATCTTGAATCATTCTTTTTGGCATCTTGACTTAATGTATAACTTAATTCTTGTTAATTTGACATGAAATTAGGATTAATATGGTCATTAGCTTTCTATTTAGCTGCTGTACTACAGTAGAACAACGTGGTCAACTTTCAGACTTTTAACAAGTCGTTAACCGATTAGCGTGCTAGTCTTGGTTTTACCCCCGGAAACTCTATCCGGCGGCATTACCATCATCACGGGATTTCTTTATATCCCTGTTATGAACCTAATGAACTACCAAAACATCATTTTATGTGTTTAAATCGCTAGTTTAAGTCTTGGATCAAATTGGACGATGAGAGGCATGCGCGGATAGTAGTTGACCGCATATCCTCTTCGGCGGCCCGATTATGACCGCATATCTTTATACGGCGCAGTATGGACCGTATATCTTATTCATGGGTCTTAATGTCTTCTGGACATGAGCGGCCCATAATGCACCGTTCATACCTTTGAGCGGCCCACTGTCAGCCGTTCTTTCTTGACCTCATGGCTAAGTTTTGGCCCAGTTCCTGTATGCACGGCCCGGTGTTAGCCGTACATACCGTTGCGCGGCTTCTGTATGACCGCACATCTCTTGGAGATGAGTTTGACCGTGTTTTTGTGCTCTTGAATCCAAGGACAAGGTTAGTCCTTTAAATCTTGAACTTATGGCAGTAATTCCTCTGATTAAATTGGCCATTAAAATTGACTGAATGTCTAGACGCGTGGGATCTTGGATCCAATAAATCGATGCCAACGCACCGTAGGGGCCCAGTCGGGTCCTGGGGAGAGCGCCCGAAAATTATTGAGCCCATGGGATGTTAATGACATGGTGAGGCATTGCACCGAATACTTGCTTGCTTGTTACGTCTATGACAAAAATCTCTTGTTACTTGTTACTTGTTACTTGATCGTGATTGAATTGATGTTAATTACTGCTTGTTGGCCAATTCTTTATTACTATCTCATGTTGTAAATTCTTGTACTTGTTATCTTGTTAATTCTTGGCATCTTATATTTCGTGACCTTGCAAGATCTTATTATTATCGTTATTTCAATATATCATCGATTATTTCTTTTAATTGCATGGCATATCAAAATGTAATTAACTTGTTAATCATGTAAACTTGCCTATTATTTCCTACTGAGCGTCAGCTCATAGTTGTTGTTTCTCCCCTTTCCAGGCTATTCAGGTGACGATGCGCTTACCAACGGGGAAGGGCAGGAGTGATGTCTTGAGTGTATCAGTTCTAGTTGTGTTTAGAGTATTTAGTTTCAGTTATGTTGTTGTGGTTAAGTTATTGTTGTCCCAGTTGTATTAAGTTGGTTTGAGGATCATTGTATCAGTTGTGGTTTGTTTAGTGATCAATAAGTTATTTCCATTCATAGCACTTGTGTTATATTTAGATTAGCTCTCTCTCTCTCTCTCTCTCTCTCTCTCTCTCTCTCTCTCTCTCTCTTTCCTGCTAGCTAGTTTCTAACTGTACGTCCCGAGTTTCCGCATCGGGGCGTGACAACCCCATTCCAATAAAATACTAATATATATATATGTATATCTTGAATGATAACACGTGAGTGGGGTAGAAATGTCTAACAAATGACGCCTCTTGCAAGGGCGTCATTCTCATGAATAATCCCCCAATAATGCCACCCAAACAAATGACACCCTCATGCAAGGCGTCATTTACGTGAATAGTGTCACCTATATTAAATGAACGACCACCTTACAAGGGCGTCAATTAAACACATGATTCTAGAAGATTGAGACGCGAGCATCCCATTTTAGCTGGCAAAGATAATGCCCACTCAGCAGGACCCATAAGGCACTAAACCAATCTCTTATGATTCCTATATCTAATCCCATCCGTAGCACTGTCAGAGGCTACTGCTGCCCTCAGTACTGAAGAAGCATCTTCTTCCCGAGCCTACGTCCTGTTGTGATCCTGCTGCAGCTTCTGAACCTCGTATCACACGTCAAAAGGTAGGTGTTCTCAAATCCTTGCCTAAGTAGTAGCTAAATAGGTTAAATGATGCATGCTTAGAGTTCGATTAACTAGTCAACCATGCTATATATATATATATATATATATATATATATATATATATACATATATATATATATATTCACCTTACCATGACCAAGAATAATACCATGGTATACATATGTTAATAGTTTGTTACGTACTGTTACCAAGATTTTATGAGTTTGAACATAGTTTATTAGTATGATTTAATGGGTTTTTGAACGTATTGTATCACACTAGCTTTACAGTCTTAATAACCATGTTTTATAGAGCCTCTGTACACATATTACGTTCATGTTTGAGAACCTGGAGGGCCCTAGCTCTCTGGTAAATGGCGCCCCTGACCAGGGCGCCAATTACCAAATTGAAGACTTCGTGGAAAGTCGTCAATTAAATGAAGACATGCACCATGTCGTCAATTCAATTTTTTGAAATTTTCATCAATTGATAATTCAACACATTCAAAAATCCATAACTATCAAACTAAAGTACCAAATTTTTGCATGAACATACTTCTGGAATCCTGACATTTATCTCAACATACTCGTATCATTACTTCCTGATTCGGAGCGTTTTCATAATGATGAATAGTGCACAAGTCTTTGTAAATGGCGCCCCTGACCAGGGCGTCAATTACAGAATTGAAGACTACCCAAAGGGGCTTCAATTAAATGACGAATTGATCAATGATGTCAATTCAATTTTCTGTAATTTCCATAAACTAGTAAATCAATGCATTCAAAAATCTATAACTAATAAACTGGACCATGAAAATTTTGACTTAATATACTTCTGTAACCCTGAGATTTTTCTCCACCTGACCATGTCTTCGGATTCTGATTCGGAGAAACTTTGGAGAAATGAATAGTAACTTGTATCACAGAACTTACAGTTCTTATGCAAAGCACAACTCACTTGAAAAAAATAACTCAATTGGTATGTCGTCAATTCGAGTTGAACTTGTACTTAAATTGAAGACACCCTAGAAGTCTTCAATTAAATAAAGACTGCTCACAGGGGCGTCAATTCTTATTCTTGAGAAATTTAAGTTATAACATTAGAAAATTCATATCTGTGAAACCAAAACTCAATAATTATATCAGAACATGTTTCTGGACTCCCGAGGATTTATACTATATATTCATGTCCTTACTTTCGAATTTTGGGAAACTTTTCCGAAATGAACAGTACTTTGAGTCACAAATTGTATCTACGGGGTGGAAATCACCCACTGTAATTGGCGCCCCAAGCCATGGCGCCAATTACTGAAATGACGACGGCCCTCAAGTCTTCAATTAATTGAAGACTTCAGGAGGGGCACCAATTTCAATATATATATATATATTCTGAAAAATCATAATTTTGAAAGGTTGAGCAGCCCCAAGCGTCAATTCTTCAAATAACGGCAACCAGCAAGTCTTCAATTAATTGAAGACTGCTTATAGGGGCGCCAATTCCATATATACATGTATATATATTCAAAAATTAGCCCCTGTAATTGGCGCCCCAAGCTAGGGCGCTAATTACTGAAATGATGACGGCCAGGACATCTTCAATTAAATGAAGACATCCTGGGGGGCGCCAATTTGATATATACATATATAAATTTCTAAAAATTAAAAATTTGAAGGATTAGCAAACCCTCAGATGCCAACTCAGTAATTACAGCTTCTGATCTTGATCTGTCTCGTGAATTGTGTAAACACAACCCTACTCCATACTCCTGCGTATGATGAATTCTTGAAATTCTGTTCCATGAAAAATCTACTTGTGTATACCCTACATGGTTAAACCTTGAACCTCTTAAACTATCATTTGGGAGTTTTGAAGCTAAGTGTCATGCAGGGCAAAGTCTTACGTTGTGGGAGCCACCTCTTGAGGCCGTACGGCGCAAAGTACTACACGACGAGAGCCACCTCTTAAGCCTGTAGGGGCCACCTCTAGAGTCCTTCATAACCAGATGACTAGTTAATCTCATCTATAATACTTCGTTTCTAAATTTTTGAAATTCCATATTGACTATAAATGAGAGTGGATGTCAAAGGTAATACATGAAATGCTGTGCATATAGGACTCGGTCTGGTCTTGGGAGGAGCACCCGAAGGTACTTGTGCCCATGACAGTTTATTGACCACGGTGTTTAGCATTGCACCGGAGTACTTGCTTGACTTGAGACACTCCACCCCTACTCTCTCTCCTTACTTAGTTGACTTACGTGGCCCAGAACGAGCAATACTTGACTTGTGGCCCGAGAAAGGGCAAAATACTTACATGATAATAGCCAATTCTACTGATACGTACTTAAACATTACTTGCATGAATTGAATTGTTACTTGCTCGTACCTGAGATATACTTGTACATGAGTCCATCCTCGTACTTGAGTTCATACTTGTACATGAATCCCTGCTTACCCCGAAGTGGCATTTACATCTGTAAACTTTTGAAATACTTCTTGTCAAATACTTGAAATCTTGATATACTCTCTTTATACAGTTCTTGATCTCTTACTGTTTATCATGCCTAAATTTACCTGTATACCTAATTTTTCTTATACGTACATCATGCATAGCCATACTGATAATACATGTAACTTGTAAATCACGTAAAGATTGCTCGTATTTGAGATGTAATTCTTACTTAGCGATTCGCTCATCCTGTTGCTTCCTAACATTTTCAGGTGATTCGGATAGCGACAAGAATGGGGTTGAGACTGAGTGAAGAGTGCTAGAACGCCAGTCACCTATCATTAGGTAGTCGCGTCCTTGAACTTTATTTTAGTCCTACCTTGTATTTCCAGTATGTCAGTCTACTTGTCCGAACCATGTTAAGGCACTTAGCCTAGTATCATCTTTTTAAATTTGGAATTTGTCATGGACTATCTTTATTTCCTTTGGTTAATCAAATAAACATCACTTGGACTATTGGGATTATTAGATTTTATTAGTCTTTTGCGCACTCCGAAAATATGTATATCAAAAATTTTATCGCATAAAAAACACAATCTATATAGACGCGTCACGCATCTGAGTATCTTCCGTGCTCGGGATGTGACACTGACTTGTCTAGAGCTTCAACATATTTGAAAGATCACCCCGCTGAAAACATCATTGGTAATCCTATAGATGGGGTAAGAACTAGATCTTCTCAAAGGCAAGTGGAAGAAGAGGATTTGATGGCCTTAATCTCTCAAGAAGAGCCTAAGGATATTCTTGAAACTCTTCAAAATGAATCCTGGATCCAGGCTATTCATGAAGAGCTGCACTAGTTTAAAAGAAACTATGTGTGGACTCTTGTGTCGCGTCCTAAGAATCAACCCGTAATAGGAACCTGTTGGGTTTTCAGAAACAAGTTGAATGACACGAGATTGGTTGTTAGGAACAAGGCCCGGCTTGTAGCCAAAGGGTATAGCCAGGAGATGGGCATTGATTTTGATGAGTCTTTTGCACCAGTTGCTAGATTAGAAGCAGTCCGGATTCTATTATCCATTGCTTGCTCTCTCGACTTCAAATTATTTCAGATGGATGTTAAATCTGCTTTTCTTAACGGGTACATCAAAGAGGATGTTTTTATAGAACAACCTCCAGATTTTGAAGACCCAAAACATCCAAAGCATGTGTACAAGTTGCAGAAGGCCTTGTACGGATTAAAGCAAGTTCCAAGGGCATGGTATGAAAGGCTCACCTCTTTCCTAATCGAAAACGAGTTCAAAAGAGGTAAGGTTGACCAAACACTCTTCACGAAGAAATCAGGTAAAGACATATTAGTATTTCCACTGTATGTTGATGACATAATTTTTGGAGCTACTAACAATGCCTTATGTAATGAATTTGCAGAAATAATGCAAGGAGAATTTGAGATGAGCTTAATGGGTGAACTTATATTTTTTCTTGGATTGCAAGTGAAGCAAATGTCTGAAGGCATTTTTATAAATCAAACTAAGTACATATTGGAGCTGTTAAAGAAATATGGGATGGCAGAAGCAAAACCCCTGTCAACTCTGATGGCCACAACCACGAAGTTAGACAAAGATGAAAATGGTAAAATAGTAGATCCCACACTGTTTCGAGGTATGATCGGATCACTACTGTATCTCACAGTATGCCATCCTGACATTCAATTCAGCGTATGTCTATGTGCTCATTTTTAGTCATGCCCTAAAGAATTTCATTTATTGGCTGTTAAACGGATCTTTCGATACTTAATTGGCACAATAGATTTTGGCTTGTGGTTTCCCATCGGTAGTTCATTTGATTTGATCGCATATATCGATGCGGATTATGCTGGATGTATTGTTAATCGTAAAAGTACTAGTGGGTATTGTCAGTTTCTCAGAGGGTGCCTAGTTTCATGGGCCTCCAAGAAACAACATTCAGTAGCTCTCTTAACGGCTGAGGCTGAATGTGTAGCCGTCGGAAGTTGTGGAGCCCAAGTACTATGGATAAAAAATCACTTGCTTGATTTGGATGTTGAAATGAAATGTGTTCCAATCTTGTATGACAATACCAGTGTAATCAGCTTGTCAAAAAATCAAGTACAACACTCTAGGACAAAGCATATTGACATTTGACATCATTTTCTTAGAGATCATGTAGGAAAAGGGGTCTTTAAATTGAATTTGATTGACACACACAATCAGTTAGCTGATATCTTCACAAAACTCCTAAACCAAGAACAATTCAGCAAGATAAGAAGAGAACTTGGGATGTGCAGGGGTGAGATCATACATACCTAGGCTTGCATTTAGGGTAAGAGTCACACTTATAGAAACTCATTTGCATAAAAAGGTAGATTGCCATGCATATTGTATGTATCTTAAATACCTTGTGCGTATTTGCACCCCTGCATGCTTGAATGTATTTATACGTACAGCCCTCCTTGAAGCTTTTCTAAGGATGAATATTCCTTGATTAAATAAGACTGGACCCAAAGACCTCAGGATCTGAGACACTGTTTGAGGGGGAGCTAGAGAAATTTCTCTATACTCCATCTTCTCTTACCTTAAGTCATTCTTTCTCATGACCCCAAGGTGTTGGTTCAATCAAGAAGGTTGTTGAAGTGTTATTTAAAAAAAATGAATGATGAATGAAGGTGATACAAAAAAAAGGAGTTCTTAGTGCTAGGTCGACCACTTCGGTCGACCGCCGCCCGCGTTCCGGTCGACTGTTCGCAGCGAACTGGCCCGACTGAACCTCGACCGAACCCCTTTTTTAAGGGGTCTTTACACCCCTTTCACTCATTCCTTCGCCCCCATTCTCTCTCCAACATCCTTCCCTAACCCTAAAACACCAAACCTCCATCTCTCAAGCCCAAAACCCTCATCCTTCTTTGATCCGCACAAAATCCGACGTGTTTGTCACCATCTCAGGACGACATCTCCACCGCGGCTTGTGCGATCTTGCAACCACTCCCTGCGCTCCTACTTGTGGAGACGGTTCTTCCGCCATCTCTTGGTGTGTCATCTAGTCTCCATCCACTCCCGAGGGTAGCGGTTCATGATTAAAGGTCTTTCACAGCATTTTTTAAGTCTAGGATGCCGCCTAGAAGGAGCCCTCGACGTTCTTCCCAGGGGGAACCCAGTGCCCGGAGACGTGAGGCCCCGGATCCTCCACGACAGCGGGCTCCTGTGCCTCCTTGTGCACCTCGGTTGCCTCCACGACCAATTATCGACCCTCGACTGGTCGATTTCAATGAGGTGAACAAAATTTTGCCTGATCTATGTGCTGTCTTTGAGATTCAACAGGGTTGGACCGATTTTGTCACTAGATATACTAGATATTACCAAAATCTAGTGCAGCAATTTTATGAAAATTTGGTTGAAAGAAATGAAGAGTTATATACAAGTGTTCGAGGTGTTGAGATTCATATTACTCCAGACCTTTTTAAACATGCCTTAGGGGTGCCAGCCATGGGAGCTAACATGGTTTTTGGTCATGGCAAAGTTGAGGACACATTCACTGCTATGATGAACTTTGACTATGTGCATGGTGTTAGTAATTTGATTACCTTAAATGCAAATTATTTTCCACCACTGCAGCGGATTTTGCACCACATGTTCACCTCACTTATATATCCAAAGAGTGGGAGTAGGAATGAAGTGACAGAGGTTCACAAATTTCTATTTTACCATGTTATAAATGGAATTTTAGTCAACATGGGTCGGCTGATGATAGATTTGGTTGGGACATGTCGAACCCAAATGTAATACCCCAAAAATTTTGTATACGATATTTTGGAATTTTCTAGAATTTATTTAGATTTTCAATGATTTTCTAGAGATAAATAGATTTTAAAAAGAATTTGGGTTAATTTAAAACCAAATAATAAGGCCCAATATTTATTAATTAAACTGGCCTTTTAAATAAGACCAAAATGACCCAAAACCTAGCCCACAAGTTTTGGCCCACATTCTAGAAGCTTAAACTCGTGTATTTACGAAATTTAGAGGATAAATATACTAATTAGAGGATAAAGATACGGAAATAGAACCAAGAGTTTGAAGTATTTTCAAATTCGGCGACCAAGGATAGAAACGGTCTATCGAGCGACCGCTTGAGGTAATAAACAGTCGCTAGAAGACTGCATGGCTATGCCAGTTCCGTGAATAGAAGAAGGCATGAAAAGATGAGAACTTTGGCATCCTAATCACCTAGGTTCGATCTTATCCTCTAGATAGATGAGTCTAGAATGCTTGAGGATTGAATTAAAAACTTAAATAGGACTCTAGGTTCGTTTTAATCCTCAAAATCCTAACTAACCTTAAGCACATTTACAGAGAGGGCAACTCGGTAGCAGATGTACTAGCCTCTATAGCATGTGCAACAAAACCAACATAGACTATAGTAGTTGGAGGGATCTTCCAAGCAGAGCTCGTGGTTGTGCCACAGTTGATGCAGATGGTCTCCCTAGCTGGAGGAGATTAGACTTGTACAGATCTCTGATTATTCTTTCTTCTATTTAGCTCATACCCAGGGGATGCCCCGTGGTTCAAATTGTAACTGATTGTGCTGATATCAATAAAACTTAGGGCCGGATACTATTGGCGGATTTTGCACACCTCGTGCACCCCCCAATAAGTATCTCTTGGCCTCGTTTATATAAAAAATATATATATATAAATAGACCTAAGATTTTGATGAGAACATCACCTCCTATTTCATCCGGCATGGTCTAGCCATTTAATTTTGAGTCCAATGTAATTTTTATTTGAGTCATTGATGTAATTTTAATTTTATTAGAGTCATGTCCCTAGGTCTAGCATTTATTTTCCTATGTTTGAGTGTCATTAGAATGTGTAATGTGCTAATTGGGCCCATTTCTTCGGGCTTAGCCCAATGAGCTCCCCTACCCTTCGGTTATTTGTCAATAAGTCTTTTGTCAGGGTCTTTTGTAGAAATGTGGGTTTCCTATATATAGGACCCCATTTCCTCCATTTGAACTTAATGAATGAATGAATCCTTTTGAGTTAAACTTGCCATTTGAGTTCAAATTGGAGTGATTCCTCTAGTTTTTTGGGTGAGAGACCCTAGGGGAGAGATTCCCCACCCATTCCCCTCTTAATCTCTCTATTTCACCCCTCTTTCTCTCTCCTCCAACCCCAATTTCGAATTTCCTTCTCTCTCCTCCCCTCCCCAACCACCTCCACTAGCTACCCACCTCATTCAATACCCCTCCACTTCCCCAAGTTGCCATTACTCCACTTCCATTGTCCCTAGGTGGCATCTCCTCCACTTCCAACATAATCTCCTCCCTCCCAATGCAATGCCACTAGTTCCCACACAACCCTCCACCTCCCTAGGCCAATTCAAATTTGAAATCCACCTTCCCTCCATGTTTTGGCCGCCCCCCTCTCCTCCCTTCTAGTCTTGGTCGCCCCTCTCATCTCCCTCCATTCACCTCCATTGACTCCACCTTCCCCTACCTCCAGCTGAGGACCTGCCCCACTGCCCCTCCCATCCTCTTCCTATCTCCATTAGCATTCCCCATCCCTCCATACACACTACTTCTTCCACCCCATCACCCCTCTCATACATACACCTCCCCCATCTCCTTCTTTAGAAGCCAACACAAGAGCTGCAGGTTGCTGTCCACAGGTTACAGACAAATCAGTCTGTTGCAGCGACCACCACGACGCCATCCGGATGAGTTTGAAGACACAAGAGCCATCGTTGGAAGCGTCTCCGGGTCTTCTTCGCAACAGAAGTGGTTTTGTCTTCATTGGAGCTCGGGGCTGTTCAGAAACTCCGTTCTCCCCCGACTGCGCGGAACAGATCCTGCTGAGCAACAGAACCGGATTGAGAGTCCTGCCACGTCAAACCTCGGAGGAATCAGTCTACCATTTCTTCTACAAAGTTCTACTTCTCCCTGTCTATTTTCCGAATCAGGAAGCGGAGTTCCATTTGGCCTCCGGTGGCCGAAGTTACCATTTTTTTCCCTCTGCTGCGTCGCTCTGCTACAACACAGTCTGCTTCGACCTGTCAGCAGTGTTCGGCGTCCTCAGACCTCCCCCGACATCGGAAGGCTTCCCCGTCAGTTTTTCTGCGAAGAGAACTTGACTACGATTCCAACGACACTGACAGCACCTGATTTCAACAACGGGAGCGGCCGGAGTACCCTCTGCATCCTACTGTTGGAAGTCAGTCCCTGCTAGTCCGAGAAACAGAGGTCATGTTCCATCTTCTGCCTCGATCGGTAGCTTCTCCAGAAGAAATCACAAAAATTCTGAAGCATTCCCCTTCCTGTTACGAAGCTTTTTCCACTGACCTCGCCATCAGCGAAATTCGTGAGTGGAATCTATAGCTGCAACATCAACCCACTATCTCTGTTCGTAGACAGTTGGCAGACTCGGCATCCACTATTAGTCGTTGTTCTTGCCTCGCCTTCCCCATCCCGCTTGGCCGGATGAAGGCCCCTCCCTGCGTGGAGGTATTATTATTTGTAATTGATTTAATCCCCACCCCAAGATCCCCCTCCTGCGAGAGGTGTAGTGGTGTACTTTGTTTGGGCAGATCAAGCTTCCCCGGCGCGGCGTGTGGGGAACCCACGCTTCCCCGCTCGCCCACGTCTCCGACTCGGGGCCGGTGTCCTCACACCGGTCAGGTATAAGCTGAACCCTCACTGAATATTTGTGTTTTATTAGTATCATCTCTTAGTTCAGCCGGCAAGGAAGAGAGTGCCCGATCCCGTGATTCCCGATCGCGAGTGGCCACCGCGGATTGAGTGAGGAGAGACCCCCGTACCCTCAAGGCACGGCGTCCGCCCCACTGATGTGGGTGCTCCGATCCAAGGGAGGGGAACTCATTGGCCAAGTCAATCACCCTAAGCAGCATGGTTTAGACTCTCAAATCCACCCTACCATCATTTAGTCACCACGGGAAAAGGGTTGTGTTGCGATATCGGTCCGCCAACATCGAGTCCGCCAATTTGTAAGTGGGCTTGCAAGTCTAGGTCCAAGGTTCATTTGGTTGTTACTAGTACACCCTTAGGTCGTGTCACATCAAGTGGTATCAGAGCAAGTCATTGACTTGTCTCTATCAAGTCAAGTCCGTGGGCACGCTTGCATTAGAGTTCTCATCAGATCGTTCCATGCATTATCCACCTCCCATTGTCATTGAGTCTACAGACCAAAAGGCCCAAATTCCCATCATATCCCAAGCATACCTACCTAATGGGAGCCCCACAGAAATTGACTTCATCTACATGGTAGAAGATAATTGGGTATCCCCCGAAATTGTAGCCACCCTCTCTACGACCGGACAAATTATGCACAACGGAGACCTAGTCTTCGTTGAATTTCATAAATGGTTTGGAGAAATCAAATACTTTGATGGAGCTTGGTGTCAAATTGGTACTTTGAAAGGCCCTTGCATAATCCTAGGAAAACAATGGCTTGATGAACGGAATACCACCTTCCACCCATTGCGTTGGTCTTGCCTAGTTCATCCCCCACATCTCCCGGGAGCCTATGGTTTCAACAACCTTTTGTTCCCTCACCCACCGGAGCCCCATACCCGGCCACCATGCCCTCTCAACCCACTACAAAGAATGAATGAGGTCATGAGTGAACATGAGGAGAACCCGGCCCACAAAACCAAATCCCCGGGATTGGACACCAACACAAATCTCTTCCCCACATTCAAGGAAATTCATACCCCAATCAATAAGGAAGAAAGACATCAACTCATCCCCGTCCAAACAAACACATGCCTCCCCAAATCACTCAATCTCACGCAAAAGGTTGTGACCGTAGGAGAACTCATCATCAAATGGCTCAAGCAAAATCCCATCCCTCATGCCTTATACTTTCAAACCCCAACCATGGAGCACCCTTTCCAATTAGAACCCATTAACTCCTATCACACCACATTCCAATCCTACTATGAGGTAAATGGTTGGGATGATCTCCTCAAGGGTTTAGAATGGCAACTAAAGTTGACTTGCTTATTGACCATAGGAGCGGCCCACCAAAGAAGACTTAGTCTCATCCACCCATGTGATGGTTCTATCACCTCAGTCTTCACCATTGGTTGCTACACTAGTGACCTCCTTCTCATTCTCCCCATGGATGAAGAACCCATCATGGTCCACTCCACTACCATTAAAATCCCAAGTACCTTGATCAACTGGCCCACTAAAGACCTTAGTAAGGATGACCCACCATGCATAGGCCATGTGGACATAGAGTTCCTTCCTCTAGGAAGCCCAGTCCATGACCCCTTTGATTCCTTCCAATGGGAGCTTAGTTACCCATGTGATACACCCACCTTACCCACAACTCACATTTCCCTACCCCAACCAACCATGTTGGAGCAAGATCACCTCTTACAAGACTTGGACTACACAAAGGGAACCATCGCCATAGATAACGTCTGCCTAGGAAACAAGAAAGAGCCCCTCTCCATAATGCCCACCTTCCTAGATATGTTTGACCCTTTTACATGGAAGTTCAAAGGTCATCCCACACCCATACACATAGAAGTGATCTTTGGGATAGGAATGCATAAGTCTTGGCACAACACATCACTTGGCATGATTCATAAGACGGTTCCATTCATTCACATCACCCACATGTCAAGTAGGAAGCATGAATGGGCCATTTTCGGATGTAATGGTCCACCTCCATTCATCATGAGTCTTAAGCATGATAGGTGCATTCTTGGATGTCCAGGTCCCCCAGCATTTACCACCCCTTTGCATGATAGAGCTACATTTGGAGGTCCAGGCCCTCCTATCTTCACTAATCTTCATAGGGAGTCTAGACATGCTAGGTCCACATTTGGGTGCCCGGGACCCCCAACATCCAATAGAGTGCCAGCATTCACCAACTATGTCTCAGGATTGCATACTTGCAAGCCCATCATCAAAGGTAAAAGGATTTGTCAAAGGCGAATTGATACCCGCAAAAGAAACCTAGACTTCCAAGAGGGTGACTATCTAATGGTCAGGATAAAGAGGCTCTTCCCTAGAGTCGCCTTTACACTCAGGGATCGTGAGACTGGACCCTTTAAGGTCTTGGGGCGATTGAGTATATATGCCAATGAGTTGTTCCTTCTGAAGGAATGTGGGGTCAACCCTCATTGTAGTGTGGCGGACCTTGTACCCTGCAAGGGCCCCGCGGTGGCACCTAGCGAGGATATTGAGCCCATACCCCCCTTTAAGAGTGACCCCACCAATAAGAATCTCCTTCTAACCTTGAGAGCCCGGCATGAGCACAAAGATTTGATACTAGTTGAACATAACGACACCATCAGGAGCAGGGCAATCCAGCAGTATCTTATGAGGTGGAAGGGCCGACCACGATGGTGGAGACATGGGCGAGCTAGGAAAGACTCTTACTCGACGGAGTCGAGTTCTTCGCACCCCGGGAGTATGATGAGAACATCACCTCCTATTTCATCCGGCATGGTCTAGCCATTTAATTTTGAGTCCAATGTAATTTTTATTTGAGTCATTGATGTAATTTTAATTTTATTAGAGTCATGTCCCTAGGTCTAGCATTTAATTTCCTATGTTTGAGTGTCATTAGAATGTGTAATGTGCTAATTGGGCCCATTTCTTCGGGCTTAGCCCAATGAGCTCCCCTACCCTTCGGTTATTTGTCAATGAGTCTTTTGTCAGGGTCTTTTGTAGAAATGTGGGTTTCCTATATATAGGACCCCATTTCCTCCATTTGAACTTAATGAATGAATGAATCCTTTTGAGTTAAACTTGCCATTTGAGTTCAAATTGGAGTGATTCCTCTAGTTTTTTGGGTGAGAGACCCTAGGGGAGAGATTCCCCACCCATTCCCCTCTTAATCTCTCTATTTCACCCCTCTTTCTCTCTCCTCCAACCCCAATTTCGAATTTCCTTCTCTCTCTTCCCCTCCCCAACCACCTCCACTAGCTACCCACCTCATTCAATACCCCTCAACTTCCCCAAGTTGCCATTACTCCACTTCCATTGTCCCTAGGTGGCATCTCCTCCACTTCCAACATAATCTCCTCCCTCCCAATGCAATGCCACTAGTTCCCACACAACCCTCCACCTCCCTAGGCCAATTCAAATTTGAAATCCACCTTCCCTCCATGTTTTGGCCGCCCCCCTCTCCTCCCTTCTAGTCTTGGTCACCCCTCTCATCTCCCTCCATTCACCTCCATTGACTCCACCTTCCCCTACCTCCAGCTGAGGACCTGCCCCACTGCCCCTCCCATCCTCTTCCTATCTCCATTAGCATTCCCCATCCCTCCATACACACTACTTCTTCCACCCCATCACCCCTCTCATACATACACCTCCCCCATCTCCTTCTTTAGAAGCCAACACAAGAGCTGCAGGTTGCTGTCCACAGGTTACAGACAAATCAGTCTGTTGCAGCGACCACCACGACGCCATCCGGATGAGTTTGAAGATACAAGAGCCATCGTTGGAAGCGTCTCCGGGTCTTCTTCGCAACAGAAGTGGTTTCGTCTTCATCGGAGCTCGGGGCTGTTCAGAAACTCCGTTCTCCCCCGACTGCGCGGAACAGATCCTGCTGAGCAACAGAACCGGATTGAGAGTCCTGCCACGTCAAACCTCAGAGGAATCAGTCTACCATTTCTTCTACAAAGTTCTACTTCTCCCTGTCTATTTTCCGAATCAGGAAGCGGAGTTCCATTTGGCCTCCGGTGGCCAAAGTTACCATTTTTTTCCCTCTGCTGCGTCGCTCTGCTACAACACAGTCTGCTTCGACCTGTCAGCAGTGTTCGGCGTCCTCGGACCTCCCCCGACATCGGAAGGCTTCCCCGTCAGTTTTTCTGCGAAGAGAACTTGACTACGATTCCAACGACTCTGACGGCGCCTGATTTCAACAACGGGAGCAGCCGGAGTACCCTCTGCATCCTACTGTTGGAAGTCAGTCCCTGCAAGTCCGAGAAACAGAGGTCCTGTTCCATCTTCTGCCTCGATCGGTAGCTTCTCCAGAAGAAATCACAAAAATTCTGAAGCATTCCCCTTCCTGTTACGAAGCTTTTGCCACTGACTTCACCATCAGCGAAATTCGTGAGTGGAATCTATAGCTGCAACACCAACCCACTGTCTCTGTTCGTAGACAGTTGGCAGACTCGGCATCCACTATTAGTCGTTGTTCTTGCCTCGCCTTCCCCATCCCGCTTGGCCGGCTGAAGGCCCCTCCCTGCGTGGAGGTATTATTATTTGTAATTGCTTTAATCCCCACCCCAAGATCCCCCTCCTGCGAGAGGTGTAGTGGTGTACTTTGTTTGGGCAGATCAAGCTTCCCCGGCGCGGCGTGTGGGGAACCCACGCTTCCCCGCTCGCCCACGTCTCCTACTCGGGGCCGGTGTCCTCACACCGGTCAGGTATAAGCTGAACCCTCCCTGAATATTTGTGTTTTATTAGTATCATCTCTTAGTTCAGCCGGCAAGGAAGAGAGTGCCCGATCCCGTGATTCCCGATCGCGAGTGGCCACCGCGGATTGAGTGAGGAGAGACCCCCGTACCCTCAAGGCACGGCGTCCGCCCCACTGATGTGGGTGCTCCGATCCAAGGGAGGGGAACTCATTGGCCAAGTCAATCACCCTAAGCAGCATGGTTTAGACTCTCAAATCCACCCTACCATCATTTAGTCACCACGGGAAAAGGGTTGTGTTGCGATATCGGTCCGCCAACATCGAGTCCGCCAATTTGTAAGTGGGCTTGCAAGTCTAGGTCCAAGGTTCATTTGGTTGTTACTAGTACACCCTTAGGTCGTGTCACATCAGATTTCACCTGAGGGACCCTTACGTTTGGCTCGCGAAGAACTAAGGTAAAGTGGACGAATTAGAGGTATGTTCTTTAAAATATTTCATTCATAATACTAAGGTCTAACTACCCTCAAAATTTTGTTCTAGGAGATCAAGCCCACGAGGAGCTGGAGGCACCCAAAGTCGCTGATTCAGCACAAGCAAGTCAGGAAATTGTGCGACCGCGCCAGATTGATCAGCAAAATAGGAACCCTAAATGAGGTAATTAGAACTTAGTTCTTTAGAGTTATTTGTTCCTGTTAGTACCCTCTTCTCACCCTCCAAATTTCGTGGTATTAGGTGAAAGGGATCAGAAGTTAGAAGGTCACGAAGTTGCCGATTAGGTTCTGAACGAGCAGAAATTAGGTTTGACTTCCAACCTTAAATTCAACGATTAAAGCCTAGATCAGAGGTAGGTTATCTCATGAACGGCTTAAACATGATGTTAGGAATAAAAGCCCTCTGATTTCAATCATTTTCATGTACTGTACATAAAGAGTTTTATGTTTTATTAGGTCTATGCATTTAGTGTAATCTCCATGCGTGAATCTTAGCCCTAATTGAATTAAAAAGAAAATCTCCTATTCATTATACACAAACCCATGCATATTCTTGACCTATTATTTTTCTAATCATGTTTTACAGTAGGTTCTCGTTGATTCTCGTGCATAACATGCCCTAGATTAGGAATAATTTTACTATTTTATCAGTTTTCTGTCACACAGACAGAAACGGTCTATAAGGTGATCGCCTGAGATAGATAAGCGGCCCTTCGATAGACTACTAGACTCATGAAAATGGTCCGCACTAGACTGCTTTTTGGTTCTGAGAATTAGCCCGAGCTTAATTGAATTTTGCCTAAATAGAACTCTATAATTATGGTATTTTTCACTCAAAATTATTTCCTGTGAAACACCCTGTTTCAGCATGAGCATGATTTTACAACATTATTTTCCTTATCATATAATTTCATGCCTAAATGTTATATTTTTGCAATTAAATATTTTCTCTTATGAAATGTGATTCATGATAGTATGAGAACGTTGTTTTGATCACTGTTTTGTCACGATCCACTCTTATCTATGAGTCATTTTCTTAAATACATGGCACATATCACGGTATGATGTCATAAGTTACACTTTGCACTTATAGACACACTCTCTTTGACTTATGAACCTCTCCGCCGGATATTCTTTCTGTCGGACTAGGGGATTATGTTTCAAGGCCTCCGTAAACTCTCCAAACTTAGGATTCCCACTAGTACGCCGAGCTAGTTGTACCACAAGCCCAATTGTCTAGAAAGCACTTTACCGGTGTTTTATGTGTTTAGGACCTAAGCGGCCCTATGGTTGACTGCCTGAATCTGCTAGCAGGCCATTCACTAGACTGCTAAAGCTCGAGAAAGTTTTCCTGCGTCGACACTTCTTTTTCATGCCTCGACTCTATTCATGAAATGGTCTAGACTCTGACCACTTTTTGCGTGAAACGGTCCAGTAAATGACCGCTTTATCTCTGAACTTGTCTAACCCGAGGTTTAACCTTTGGGGTTGGTTTTCTTGAGTTCCTAGATGATCTTAGGATTATCTGGAGTTCCAAACTATATTAAAAATGTTAACATTAAGTTATGGAATTTAATGAATGTACCGTTATGCTGTCGGACTGTCGCCGTAGCATAATTTCCTTTTTAAATCATTCTTTGAAATCATATCAAATTTTGGTACGTTCTATACCTTGATTACTTGCTCATGAAACTTGTTATTTGAAATTGAATTATTGGCCAAAATTATTGTTATATCTCATTAAAGTCGCTGGATTTATAACTTGAAGATGCAAGACCGGGCACGGATTGTGTCCAAGGGCTCCATGCTAGCCCCCACGACCGATGGTCAGAAACGTGCTATAAACCATGGGGTACGATGATACTTGCATCGCATTGCGCTGGGAGTACTTTCTCTTATAAATGAGTGAAATTCACGAGGCTCGTGAAATTTACATGCTTGATAATGCATAGCCTTCACAAGGTTGTGTAAAGTACTTTCTAGTTACATGCTCGTACATTCTTGTTCATGAAAGGCCAAATTTACATCTACATGATTAATCTTGCTTGTTCATGGTCTATACTCACATCTACTTGCTCAGTTATTTCATGGTTCTTGGTTATCTTGGTTTATATCGATTGTTTATCGCATTCTTATTTTACCTTGAGATCTAGAGCTAAGACATTAATCACTTAAATATTACCTTCATGTTGGTACGAAGATACCTACTAGGCAAGTGTGCTCATACCTATTTTCTTGTCTATTTTAGGAAGTACTAGTGAATCAGAATCAGATTATGCTAGCAGCAGGTCCAAGAGGGATTGAAGGTTTTCAAGATGAGAGAAGCCTTAGACGATCAAAGTGTCTAGTCTAGTCATATTGTAATTTTGATATTGAGTCATAGTAATGAAAGTTGTCAAGGAGTGGTCTTATGTAAATTGATTTTGGTTATGAAATAAAGTTAGAAATTTGAGAAGAATTACTTGTGCAATTACTTCTATGTGATTGTCTTGCGCTCTAATTTCTTACTTGTGAGAGACTTACCATGCCGACTGTTCACGTTTCGATATTTCTTCTGATGTATTAAAAGCTCGGGACGTGACAGTTAGAGTGGTATCAGAGCCTAGGCCTAAGAAAGTCCTAGGAAAATGTCATAGGCTAAAGTCCAAGGTTAAGGACCCATACCTATGAATTAGGAAGAAATTCCGAACCCATGTGAGAATTGGGTAGAACCTGAGATGAGTTAGTAATTAGAAATTATCTTTAGGGTTAACCTATCAATTCCATTAGAATTAACAAATCGATTACTCTTCTCAGGTACTTTACCCTTGCAATGGCTCATCGTGTCGATTGGAATGGAATGCAACAAACCATTGTAGGTCTCGCCCAAGCTTTGCAAACTATGGCCCAAGCTGGCGCGAGGGCAGGAGCTGGTGATCTACACCGTAACTTCCGGAGTTTAAATCCTTCACGATTTAATGGATCTTCCAGTCTAGACGAAGCAGAAAACTGGATTGACGAGATGAATTGTATCTTCGAGGTCATGTAATGTGCCGACCGAGAGAAGGTTCGCCTTGCTACATTCCAGCTTAACAAAGATGTGCGTACATGGTGGAAGTCTATTCTGACACCGCCGACAGACGCACCACACACTTGGGTGGGATTTCTCACGCTCTTTTGAGCTAAATATTTCTCCGAGCATGTCAAGGAGAGGAAGGCGATAGAGTTTGCTTCATTGCGTCAAGGTATGATGACGGTGGCCAAGTACGAATTATAATTTTCTCGTCTAGCACCATATGCTCAGCAACTAGTGAGCACGGATCTTCTCAAAGCAAATCACTTTATGGACGGGTTGTGACCCATTTTCATCAAGCAACTTGGCCCGTAAAACATTCGGACCTACGTAGAGATGCTCCAACGGGCACACTTATGTGAACGGACCTTGGAGAAGGTTGATAAACTCAAGGTCAAAGTGGAGGAGCCGAGCCGAAAGTCCGATAGGCGAGGTAAGAAGCAAGAAAATTTCAGCATCACCTATAACTCTCGGGATAGCAAGAAGAGATCCCGTAATGGGGACAACAAGGATGATCGTCGGAACAAGAAGACTAGGGAAGAAGATAAGCAAGTCATGACGGATTGCTCGTTCTGTGATAAATTCGGTCATGCGGCCGAAGAATGTTGGAAACGTTTGGAGGCATGCCTAAGATGTCGTAGTAGGGAGCATCGCATGCCTGACTGTCACGTCCCGACACGGAATATTGGAACGCGACAGTAGAAATAGTTAAAATATGTTGATTTCTAGACATGCTGTGCCTTGCGCTAGCGTTTAGAAACTTCATACGACAAATTAGAGAAGAAATACATTTCACATTAATTATTCAACTCCAACTAATTAAACATAGTAAAGTCAATATCCATCAAGTCCAACGTACCAACAATCTCTCTTGTTTATCAACTTAACATAATTACATAATAATCATCTTAACAAAATTACAACTCTGGAACTCAAACTATCTAATAACATCTCTAGAAGGTTGTCTAGCTGGTTCGCTCCAAGATCTTCACTCCTGCCCATCCCCGTCAGTTTGAGAGTCCTCACCTGAGCTACCTGAAAAGGATTGGAAAGTAGGGGTGAGCAAAGCTCAGTAGGATTTTATATCTCTATCATCAGGCATAGTTAAAGTGATTAACCATTTTATCATGAATGATGTAGCGATAAAAGAACAATAATAATTAATTGACGAGTGATAGATTGAAAAGAAATATGGACTTCCAAGTAGAGAATAACACAAAATAACAAGAACTTTTCATGAAATTGCAAGTAAGCAATAAATAGAATTTGCCATAACAAGCACGCATCTCATGTCACGCAAGAATTTTAAGTAATTGAGTGAAGTGGAATGTCATAGACCAATCACGCTAGTCATGCACTTCGGTGCAATGTCACACCTTGTCATTACAAACTCCCCGAGGCGCAAGTACTTTCGGGCGCTCCTCCCAGGACCAGACCGGGCCCTTAATGATGCGTTGGCATTGAAAGATTGGATCATAGATCCTAGTCTAGACACTCACCACATTAAATGGCCAAGAATTCCAAGGTTTAGTTTGCGAACTTACTTCTAAGATTGAGGGAAGTTCCAAAATTTGGAATGAACCTCATGTAGATTGACTAGAAAAGTGAATAAGGACAAAGCAAGATTTTGCAGTCCAAGGCTAACCTTGATATAGCTGCTATCACAACCACGAACACAGAAATCAGATTAAGTCTCGACTTTAGCGGTCAATAACTAGGTCGCTAAGGTCATATTGACGGTCTAACACTAGACCACGTATGTTCGGTATAACAGGCTCTTAAGTGAATCCAAAAAAGGGGTTCTTCATTTCAGCCCGATTTCAGAATGGGTCAGAACCAGAGTTCAAACTACAAAGCTAAAGTCCAATGAAACGGATTGGTCAGGTTAAAACTGACTGGGCTTATAAGAATCTAACTTAACCCAAGCCCATTATTTAACCCGGCCAGGAGAAAGATAGCGGTCTAAACCTGGGCCGCCAAGGTCACTTAGCGGTCTCAATTTGGGCCGCTAAGGTCATGGAACAGTCCAGATTTGGACTGGCCCAAACATGAATCAAAACACGTCCAAGGGTTCAGGTCTTGGGGTACAACCAGCCCGACGTCCAAGCGGGAATCCCAGGCTCATGGGGACTTACGGAGGTCTCATAATAGTGGTCCTAGTCCGACGGAAGGAATATCCGACGGAGAGTCCCAACTATTATAAGATTGAGGCTAGATGAAACACGGAAAATGAGACGATGCGGTCAACCAATCCCACCGGAGTGGTATGACTGTCAAGCATGGTTCAAAATTTACAAGATTCACAACCAAGCTTTAATCATGTTTCATATGGGCATTTAAAAAAAACAACTTTCATGTAAACAATAAACTTAAGGGTCCATAACCATGATACTAGATTAATATCACTTTCTGCATCGTTATGGACCTAGGTGTCATACTAAAATATGGTAATTTTCTAGTTAAAAACACATGATATAGAGTTTAAAACACCCTGCTAGAGGACCGAAAACGGTCTATATAAGAACCGCCAACATCATAAAATGGTCTATTGTAAGGCCGTTTCCTTTTAGAAAATAATCATACATAAATTTTGAAAATTTGAAACGCAGGGCTTAAGGCGGTCTATAGTGGAACCACCAGAGGACTAAGATGGTCTATCGTGAGGCCGCTACTTCTCTAGCGGTCACTGAAAGGACCGTTTAGTCAACCCGAGACCTCACCGACGGCGAGCCTCGACACACCACGATAGAATCTCAATTCCACATGATAGAGTGAATGAAATTTAAGGCAATTACTACCATTAGAAAGAGCCTTAAAAACCGTATAAGATGGCATGCTTTGATTAAAAATTTAATGAGACTAAATTATACAAAACGAGTTATCATGGAAGTTACCCTTTCGGGTATACCTCGGCGTAAAACATGAAATTAGGGCAGTATGGAGCATGAAATTTAGGCAATTAGGTATCAAAAGAAAGGGCTCAGGAAGACGAACAAGATCGTATAATTATATTTTTGTTTAGCCCGAGAGACACCTACCTTTGAGCGATGGAAAGATGGAAGAAGAAAAGGGGTAGCCGGAACCCTAGGTACCCGCTCCTAGAACGTCCAAATCCTCCCTCGTCCGGCCACAATCGATCACGCCACCAGCCGCCGGAGCAAATAGGGTTCCAGAGGGTCGGAAGCCCTCAATTTATAAAACTAAAGGATGCTCCTAGTGATCGAATTAGGGTAAAGAGTCCAATGGGGAAATTTCGGTGAAAACTTCGAATGGGGTTCTAATCCACCGCCGCCGCAGCCAATAGAAGACTCTAAAATTAGGGTTTTCGAAAGGAAAATAAGGATCTACGATTGGGTTAGGGTTTGGCTTCGATGGGAGCTCGAATTGGGCTGGGATTTGGGTCCAATTAAGGATGATTGATTTGGGCTTTCTAAACAACGATTTTTAGCTAAATTGTGAAATTGGGCCTTAATCAATTTTATTCCGGGCTCCTACCTGAAGACAAAGTTGTTAGAAATTAAATTTTACACTAGATACATATATTTCTTGATTTTTAACTAAACTTTTATAAGTTGAGCCAATAAATGGTTAATTAATGTGAGAGTATATTAATAATAATAATAATAATTCAGGATGCTACACCCTCCCCAACTTTAAGGAATTTGGTCTCCCAAATTCATTGAATCTAACCTTAGAACAATTCGGGATATAGCTTTCTAATTACTTCCTCGGACTCCCACGTTGCCTCCTCAGTTCCACGCCAACTCCACTGGACCTTGACCATCGAATGGATCGGTTCTTGAGTTGCTGTTGCTTGAAGTCTAAAATCTTGATAGGTTTTTCTTCATAAGATAAATCTTCCTTCAATTCCAAATCAGCATGCTGAATGATGTGTGAAGGGTCGTATACGTACTTCCGCAGCATAGATACATAGAATACATTATGAACACCTGATAACTGTGGCGGTAAGGCCAACCGGTTGCAACTTCGCCTACCCTTTCCAAGATCTGAAATGGGCCAAAAAACCTTGGGCTTAACTTGCCTCGAATTCCAAATCTTCTAATTCCTCTTGATGGTGAAATCTATAAAAACACATGCTCTCCGACATGAAATTCCAAATCCCTTCTTCTGTTATCAGCATAGCTCTTCTGCCTAGACTGAGCAATCTTCAAACAGTCTTTAATAACTTGGATGTTCTTGGATGATTCTGAGATAAGATCTAACTCGAGCCATTACTTTTCGCCAATCTCTTCCCAACCAAGAGGGGATCTACAACTTCTACCATACAAAGCCTCAAACGGTGCCATCTGAATGCTAGATTGGTAACTATTATTGTATGCAAACTCAATCAGAGGCAAATGTTCATGCCAACTGCCTCCAAAATCAATCATACAAGCTCTCAGCATGTCTTCAACAATCTAATTCGTTCTCTCAGTCTGCCTGTCAGTTTGAGGATGAAAAGCAATACTGAAGTTCAAACGGGTTCCCAACGATGCTTGCAGTCCTTTCCAAAAGTGAGAGGTAAACCTGGGGTCTCTATCAGATATGATGGATACGGGGACTCCATGCAACCTCACTATCTCCTTCATGTATAGGGCAGCCAACACATCCACTATCCACTTTGATTTAATAAGCACGGAGTGTGCGAACTTTGTTAATCGATCTACAATTACCCAGATTGCATCAAAGTTGCCACGAGTTCTGGGCAAACCCATAATAAAGTCCATACCAACGCTCTCCCACTTCCATTGTGGTATTTCAAGGGGCTATAATTTCCCAGCAAGCCTTAAATGTTCAGCCTTGACTTGTTGACATATTAAACACCTGCTTACAAATTTGACCACTTCTCTCTTCATATTCGGCCACCAAAAGGTTCTCTTCATATCTCGATACATCTTCGTAGCTCCTGGATGTATAGTATACTTAGACTTGTGAGCTTCCTCAAGAATCTTTCTCTTTATTGCTGCAGAATCAGGAACACAAGTTCTTCCTTGAAACAACAATCTACCATCATCAGTTAACACAAAATCTGGTCGACTAGCTAACTACTCCTTGATTTCAACTAGTATTCGGTCATTATCCTGTAGCTGCTTAATTTCTGCCAGTAATTCTGAATGAAGCTGGATATGAGCAACCATAACCCGATCTTCCTTTTCTGTAATATTAAGATCTAAACTTGCAAATTATTCTAACAACTTCCATTCTTGAAGCATCAAATTGGCTAATCTAGCTATTGGCTTCCTGCTCAAAGCATCCGCTACAACGTTCCCTTTCCCGGGATGATATTCAATGGAGAATTCAAAATCCTTCAAGTACTCTAACCACCTTCTCTGCCTCATGTTCAACTCTTTCTAGGAAAATAAATACCTTAGGCTCTTATGGTCTGAGTACACTGTAAAAGTTTCCCCATAAAGATAGTGCCTCCAAATTTTCAGAGCAAACACAACAACTGCTAACTCCAAGTCATGAACATGGTAATTCTCCTCATGTTTTCTCAACTGCCTGGAGGAGTAAGCTATCACTCTCCCTCGTTGCATCAACATGTAACCTAAAACAATTCCCGAAGCATCAGTGTATACTTCAAAACCTCCTTCTCCAAAAGGTAAAGCCAAAACTGGGGCAGTGGTCAAACATTCCTTCAAAGCCTGAAAACTCTTTTCACAATCTTCTGACCACTCGAATCGATTCTCCTTACGAGTTAATCTAGTCAAGGGCACTGCGATCTTGGAGAAATCCTTTATGAATCTTCGATAATAACCTGCTAAATCTAAGAAACTCTTGATCTCAGTTACATTAACAGGCCTTTCCCAGTTACGTACTGCTTCCACTTTGGAAGGGTCCACTGAAATTCCATCTTTAGATATAATATGCCCTAGAAAAGATATCTCTTGTAGCCAGAACTCACATTTGTTGAACTAGGCATATAACTGTTGATCCTTTAGTATTTGCAATGCCATCCTCAAATGTTCTTCATCAAATGTTCTTCATGCTCCTTTTGGCTCTTTGAGTATATCAAAATATCATCAATGAATACTACGACCCACTGGTCTAAGTAGGGTCGGAACACACTGTTCATTAGCTGCATGAAGGCTGCAGGAGCATTTGTTAGTCCAAACGGCATCACAATAAATTCAAAATGTCCATACCTGCTACGAAATGCCATCTTAAAAATATCCTCGTCCTTTATCCACAACTGGTGATACCCCGACCTGAGATCGATCTTCGAGAAATACTGGGCTCCCGATATCTGATCAAACAACTCGTCAATCCTCGACAAAGGATACTTATTTTTCACGGTGAGCAGATTCAATTGGCGATAATCAATGCATAACCTTAATGAGCCATCCTTCTTTCTTACAAAAAGTACAGGAGCACCTCACAGGGAAGTACTTGGACGAATAAACCCTTTCTCTAGTAAGTCCAACAAGTACTTCTTCAATTCCCTTAACTCAGCAGGGGACATACGATAAGTGGCCTTAGAAACGGGCGAAGCGCCAGGAATTAAATCAATGGAGAAAACCACTTCCCTCTCAAGAGGAAGACCTGGCAATTCTTTAGGAAACACCTCCAAAAAATCTCAAACAATGGAGATATCCTTCAACTCTACTTCCTTTTTATCAGTTAAAGAGATCAAAGCTAAGAATGCTTGACATCCTTTCCTTAATAACTTATCCGCCCGGAGTGCCGAAATAAGTGACACAAACTTCGATTGCCTAGAGCTAGAAAAAGAAAGCTCAGGGCGTCCAGTGAAAGACACTACTCCTGACTTACAGTGAACACTAGCACCATGCTTAGATAACCAATCTGCTCCTAAAATCCCATCATAATCCTTCATCTACATGCATACCAAATCAGTAGATAAGTTACAATCATTAATCAAAATCTCGCTGGAAGGGTAATAATATTTAATCTCGGACCCCGAACCAATAGGGGTAGATATCACAAGATGAGAATCCAATAATACCGGTTTCATAGGTAAAGCCTTAGCAAATTTTAGAGATATAAAAGAATGAGTGGCTCCAGTGTCGAAAAGTACGAATGCTGGCTTGGAAAGAATAGTAAGAGTACCTTCGACAATACCTCCCTCCTCGTAGCTTCGGTCTCAGTTTCTACATCCTGGAGAGCTTGGAGCTTGCCCTGCCTCTTGAAACTTCCTTGCAGCTTGCTGGGTGTTGCTGGTTCATTAATAAGGGGACATTCGGGAATTCTGTGGTCCCTACTACCACATCTCAAACAAGCGCCTAACTTGCGCCAACACTCTTCCATCTTGTGACACGGACGGTCATAATACTTGCAAACTACCTTAGACGGAGCTGTCGATCCAGCCTTCTTCTCACCTTCCTTCGGTTTCTTATTATTTGAAAAGCTCGGCCCGCCGTTGGGCCTCTTCTGGCCATTACCCAGTTTAAAATTCCTGGAACTGTTGGTCTGCTCCTTCTTCTTATCCCGACCTCTTATCCGGTCAGTCATTTCTATAGTGTCTTCAAGAACTTGGGCTTTTCTTACAACCTCAGCATAAACATGAATTTCCAAGGGTGCCAATTGATTAATGTATTGAAGCTTCAAACCATTTAAGAATCGTTTGGTCTTCATCTTCTCCGTGGATACTAAATGTGGTGCATCTTTAGATAATCTAGCAAACTGTGCTTCATATTCCACAACCGACAGGTTTCTTTGCTTCAAAGCAGCGAACTCGGCTACCTTCTTCTCCTGCACTCTATCTGAGAAATACTTGTTGTTAAACTATTCTTTAAACTCGTCCCATGTTGCACGTCAATTACCGAGCGTGGCTTCCATGACTTCCCACCATGCACGTGCATCGCGTTCCAACTGGAAGGTTGCTAAAAGGACGCGATCCTGGTCTCCACATTGCATAACCCTGAAGATATGTTCTGTCTCTTTCAGCCAATTCTCGGCCTCATCTGGGTATGAGGATCCACTAAAACGAGGGGGATTCGAGCCTTGAAAGTTCCAGTGTCGATTGCCCGCTCCATGTTGTGCACCGCCTTGAGCTACTTGCTGTAAGGCCTGAGTCAGGCCCTGCACCGTGCGTTGCATATCTCGCCACTGCGCGTGCTCTGTCGCCATCACGGAGAAATCCTACAATATAACCAAAATTAATTAAGAATATTTTCTTGACTATGTATTCTTAGAACTAGTTAATTAGCTTAACCCAAGTCTCTACCCAACTCACTAGGTTAGATTCCTGACTTTACCAATGTAATGGGCTCTATACACCACTAGGAACCTAGGGTCTAAAGAAAACCTAGGCTCTGATACCACCAAACTGTCACGCCCCGACGCGGAATATCGGAATGCATCAGTAGAGATGGTTAAAATATGTTGATTTCTAGACATGTTGTGCCTTGCGCTAGCGATTAGATACTTCATACGACAAATTAGAGAAGAAATACATTTCACATTAATTATTCAACTCCAACTAATTAAACATAGCAAAGTCAATATCCATCAACTCCAACGTACCAACAATCTCTCTTGTTTATCAACTTAACATAATTACATAATAATCATCTTAACAAAATTACAACTCTGGAACTCAAACTATCTAATAACATCTCAAGAATGCTGTCTAGTTGGTTCGCTCCAGGATCTTCACTCCTGCCCATCCCCGTCAGTTTGAGAGTCCTCACTTGAGCTACCTGAAAAGGATTGGAAAGTAGGGGTGAGCAAAGCTCAGTAAAATTTTATATCTCTATCATCAGGCATAGTTAAAGTGATTAACCATTTCATCATGAATGATGTAGCGATAAAAGAGCAATAATAATTAATTGACGAGTGATAGATTGAAAAGAAATATGGACTTCCAAGTAGAGAATAACACAAAATAACAAGAACTTTTCATGAAATTGCAAGTAAGTGATAAATAGAATTGGCCATAACAAGCACGCATCTCATGTCACGCAAGAATTTCATGTAATTGAGTGAAGTGGAATGTCATAGACCAATCATGCTAGTCATGCACTTCGGCGTAATGCCACACCTTGTCATTACAAACTCCCCGGGGCACAAGTACTTTCGGGCGCTCCTCCCAGGACCAGATCGGGCCCTTAATGATGCATTGGCATTGAAGGATTGGATCATAGATCTAGTGTAGACACTCACCACATTAAATGGCCAAGAATTCCAAGGTTTAGTTCGCGAACTTACTTCTAAGATTGAGAGAAGTTCCAAAATTTGGAATGAACCTCATGTAGATTGACTGGAAAAGTGAATAAGGACCAAGCAAGATTTCGCAGTCCAAGGCTAACCTTGATATAACTGCTATCACAACCAGGAACATAGAAATCAGATTAAGTCTCGACTTTAGCGGTCAATAACTGGGCCGCTAAGGTCATAATGACCGTCTAACACTAGACCGCATACGTTCAGTATAACATGCTCTTAAGTGAATCCAAAAAAGGGGTCTTGATTTCAGCCCGATTTCAGAATGGGTCAGAACCAGAGTTCAACCCACAAAGCTAAAGTCCAATGAAATGGATTGGTCAGGTTAAAACTGACTGGGCTTACAAGAATCCAACTTAACCCAAGCCCATTATTTAACCCGGCTAGGAGAAAGATAGCAGTCTAAACTTGGGCCGCCAAGGTCACTTAGCGGTCTCAATTTGGGCCGCTAAGGTCACGAAACAGTCCAGATTTGGACTGGCCCAAACACGAATCAAAACACGTCCAAGGGTTCAGGTCTTGGGGTACAACCCGCCCGACGTCCTGGTGAGAATCCCTGACTCACGGGGACTTACGGAGGTCTTATAATAGTGGTCCTAGTCCGACGGAAGGAATATCCGGTGGAGAGTCCCAACTATTACAAGATTGAGGCTAGATGATGTTGTGCCCCTTGTACTTTGTTGATGATGTGGTGTTTTAATGATAGCAACATGAATGAGTCACCACATTGTCTTGAATATGTCTGATCTATTCTGTGGGAGATTGCATGAGTGTGCCATGTCTGAATTGTGAAGAATGCATGTGTATGCTTGAGTCATGCTGTGATAAATTGGTTTGTGCTTAATTTCTGTTCTGTGCATTGCTTCTCTGCTGATATGTTCATGTTGTAGTTCATCAAGTCTATACATCCGTCTCACTGTTCACATGCATGAAGTATGTACAGCGTCCGTCTCAGCCAGCGCCTCTTGCTGCGTCTTAAGGCTCCAAGTCTATACATTGCGAAGCCATTCGACAAGTCTATAAATTGGCTTCAATTCCTCAAGTCTATACATTAGGGTCGGCTCTGCAAGTCTGTACACTAGTCGAGCATTCAAGTCTGAACATTCACAAAGTCTATACATCAGTCAGCATTGCATCTTGTTCACAAAGTCTATACATCAGTCAGCATTGCATCTTGTTCACGAAGTATATCCACTGCTGGATGTTCATGTCTGCACATTGGTGTTTTTCCCTACGTTCTGGCCAAGTCTATACAGCCTCATCTTTACCTTCGTTCCAAGCCAAAGTCTACACATTCGTTTCCTTGGGCAAAGTCTATACATCGTGGCCTTAAACTCTCAGTCTGTACACTCTTTATTTCAAAGTCTGTACATTGTTGCCTTGAAGCCGTTCCAAGTCTATACATCCAGTTGAACGCAAAGTCTACACATCGCCTCACATCATATGAAGTCTGTACGTTGGAAGTGTCTTTCTTGCTTTGTGACCACACTTCGTGTCGGTTTCTGTTTTCGTCTTCGAGTTATTTTCAGCCCGTGTCGTCCTCGTCTTCAAGTCGTTCGTAAGTTCGAGCAACTTTGTATTCGAGTCGTTTTTAATGTCTTCGTGTTGTTTCTGTGTTTGTGTCTTCGTGTTGTTGTTTTTATGTCTTCGTGTTATTTTTGTGTTTGAGTCTTCATGTTATTTCTGTATTTGTGTCTTCGTGTTATTTTTATGTCTTCGTGTTGCTTCTTTCTATTTTCGTCCAGGTTTCCTCTGATCGCGTGTTTTACTACCGTCTTACTCCGTGTTATTTCCTTCTCACCTCGTGCTGTTCTCATCTGACTTCGTGTCGTTCTCTTTGTAGTGTTAGCTTTGTTACTGTATGTACTTCGTGTCGTTCTCTTTGTAGTGTTAGCTTTGTTACTGTATGTACCTCGTGTCGTTTTCTTTTTATCTCGTGCTGTAGTTATCTTATGTACCTCGTGTCGTTCTTAGTATAGTGCACCTTTTGTTGTTCCTACACACCTCGTGCAGCTTTAGCTTGAGTGTCAACCGACTTATTTCAGGTATATATATATATAGAGAACCCTGAGTATTAATGTTTTTAATCTCTTTGCAGGAGAAGAAGAAAAAGAAGAAGAAGAAGGATTCTGGTTTCAGGATCAAATCTGAACCAGTCTGCTCTATTGTACTGTTCGTGGAGCCTATGCAGAGTGGGCACGTGATACGAGGCTGGCATCTGGCACGTGATCCGAGATGCAGAGGAGCCTCCACGTGGATTGAAGCATTTGGGCGGGAATCGTGGAGAGCACACGCCGCCCTAATCTGCTGCTGCTATATATATATGTGTCTTCTTCCTCTGAAGAAGGTGTGCGAGGGCAGAGAGTGACTGAAGTAGAAGCAGAAGAGAAAGAAGAGATAGAGAAAGCTAAGAGCTAGATCGAGAGAGCAGAAGAAGAAAAAGAAAGAGAGACAGTGAGATAGAGAGAGTGAGAAGAAGGAGAAGGCAGAAGCAGTGAGAAGAAGAAGAAGTAAGAAAGAAGAAGAAGAAGAAAAGGGAGTTCGTGCTGGGAGAAAGAGAGAAGCAGTAGAAGAAGTTCCTGCTGGACCGTGGATCAAATCCAGGCCAGCCAGCTTCTGCGAGAGCCACATTTGATTTTATCTTTTCAGCTTTCTGTTGCTGGGTTTTGTTTTTCCTTTGAACTATTCACTTGATGTATTTTCGATTCTCTGTAGAGAGGTCGGGGTCCCTCCTGTTGGTTCAGGAGAAGGGAGATTGCTATCTCTGGTTGCAAGTAGCTGGGTGCTACTTGTGGGTTCCCTCTGGTTAAAGGAAGGGAGGCTCGTCCTCCGGTTCTTGGCTTGTAGGTTTCAAGTCCAGGGGTCCCTCCGGTTGGGAGGAAGAGAGGTCCGAGACCTCTGGTTTGCAGGTGACTTTATGTCACTTGTGTTTCCCTCTGGGGTTCAGAGGAAGAGAGACTTGGGTCTCTAGGTTCCCCTCCGGTTTGGAGGAAGGGAGGTTTGGTCCTCCGGTTCTGGGCTTGTGGGTAACAAGTCCAGGGGTTCCCTCCGGGTCTGGAGGAAGAGAGACCGTATGTCTCTAGTTTCCAAGTGACTGGGAGTCACTTGGGGTGTCCCTCATGTTGGGAGGAAGAGGGGAGGTTGTTCCCCTGGTCAAGCTGTTTGGCAGCAGTTGTTGCAGACTGAGTCTGCTGTGCTAGTGTTACTAGTGGAAGCCTCACTCCGGTTGGGAGTGAGGGGTGGACGTAGGTCTTTGGACCGAACCACCTAAAATCATTGTGCAGTGGTTTGTTTGATTGCCTGCTTCTGCTAGATGCATGGTAGGACCGTGATTTAATTGATTATCTATATCCTAGAGTTTAATTGAGTTTGCATATCCTGTTTGATCAATTGTCCACTGATCTAGGTGTTATCATCTCAAGCGAATTTTATATTGGGTAGAATTCTTTGAAAGATCCATTCACCCCCCCTCTGGATCAGTGTTTATCAATCGCACCTAGCTAACAATTGGTATCAGAGCGGTGTCTGCATACAAGGTCCAGCGACCTGCAGATTCGATCTTGCAGTCTTAGGTGCTAACTTACTTTTAGTGCATAAATATTCCTATTGCCTTGAACTTACTCGCTATTTGTTTTTTCAATGGCTCTAGCACCCGTCTTTAGTGGTTCTGGTTTCAGTCAGTGGTACACTGCTTTACATGCTTATGTAAATTCTGCTAATCCTGATTTGTGGAAATTAATTTCACAAGGTCCTCACACCTTACCAACGAAAGTGTCCAAATGGACCGACAGACATAGATCAAAGGATGGAGAAAATCAGAAAGCCTTTAACCTGTTGAAAGCAGCTACTGACAGAGCCTTATGGTCTTGTCTTCATAATTGCAGCTCAGCAAAGGACATCCTGGATAGGCTGAAGCAATTCCACAGGGTAAACGAGGACAGCTGCATGATGGCTAACAGAAGTAATCCAAGTGACAGCAATCAAGGCAGCAGTCAGACTGAAAAAGATGATGATGAGGTAAATCTCTTCGAGAATTTTTCTCTAGAAGATTGGGAGAATGCATATGCTGAATTATTTGAATCTCATGAACTGTTAAGAAAACAGTATAAAAAATTGAAGAAGAGTACTGGTTTAGATAGTTCAAGTTCTCCTTGTAGAAATTATGTTGAATTGAAAAATATTCATGATACCTGTATGTCTGATCTTCTAATGTTGAAGAAACAAATTTCTTTATTGAAAACTGAGAATCAAGATCATGTGAAAGAAATATCTGAACTTGAAAAGAAGCTTAGTCTAGCTAGTTATGATTCTGTTCAGAGCAAGGATTTGCTGAAAGAAATTGAATGTGTTAAGTCTGAACTAAACAAGCTGAAATCTGAAAATGATTCTCTTAAAAAGTTCTCCAATAAAAATGATGAAAAATCAGAGAAACTTAGACAGGAGAACAAATTGCTGATTGAAAAGCTTAATGCCATAAAATCTGTAAACATAGAATTACAGAAAGATTCTGAAAAACAACAGGAAATGTTTCATGAATGTCAGTCTCTCTCAGATGAATGGGTGCTTGATGCTGATCTCCTAGAGCAGAACAGTAAACTGGAAGAGGAAATCGATGAGTTGAAACATCTAAACACCCAGCTGACAGATAGGCTAATGACAATGGGAAAAGGTAAGTGTGTGAGTGTGGATAATTCTGATAGGTTGATGAATGCTGAACAAGAAATTGAGAGTCTGAAAACCATCAACTTAATGTTAAATGGAAATGTCAGTTGTAGTGAACGGAAAATAGCTGGATATGAGCTTACTATCACATCCCTTCAACAAGAAGTTGATGATCTCTATAAGTCCCTATCTGAAGCTGACAATGAAACAAAGCTAAAATAGGAAGTTGAAAAACTCAAAAGTTTGAATGATGCCTTGCATCAACAACTCATTTCCTGTGAAACAGATTTGTCCAAATAAGAAGCTAAAATTGCTGATTTGAATTCTGAGATTAAAGATTTGAAAAATTCTCTATCAAAATTTGTCAAGGGAAAGGACAATCTGAATAAGCTTCTGGGAAAGACTGATAACTCTCAGAGAGTAGGGCTGGGTTACAGTTCAACAAATAAAAGGATCAATAGCAATAAAACTTCAACTGTGTTTGTAAAAGCTTCTGATCAAAACACAACTGCTGGTCCTTCTGTTTTTCAATTCACTGCACAAAAGTCCACTGTGAAACCCAAAATTGTGGAACAAACTCCAAAATAGAAAAAGGGTGAAAATTCACAGAAAAAGGAAAAAGACACTCTGTTGTTGTAAAGAAGACTGCACACAATTCACATGATCTCTCACACACTCACATTAAAAAGGGTTCATGTTATTATTGTGGGAAAGGAGGTCACATAATGGAGGATTGTGGATTGATGTTAAAGGATGAGCATGCTAGTGGAACTTTACATTCTAGAAACTCTTTTGATAGAAACCATGTTGCTAGGAAGCCTGATGCCTCATGTTATTATTGTGGGAAGCATGGTCATCACATGAATGATTGTTTTATCATGAAAGAAGACAACAAACTACATGACAGGTCTTCCATGCACTTTCATGATCCATATGGATCTAAACACAATTCTAGTCAGCACATTGTGTGCTTCAACTACAATAAGCCTGGGCACAAGGCTGCTGAGTGCTGGTTTAGATCTACTTGGGGTAAAAATGGTTTTCATAGAAGAAATTCTTTCGCTTGCTCTCACTGTGGGAAGAATGGCCATACAGTCAAGAACTGTTGGCATGTTTAGAAGAACACTGTTAACCCCTATGGTGTCAAATTCCCTGTAAAACTATTTGCAAGATTTTCATGCTATAACTGTGAGAAGCAAGGTCACAAATCTTCTGAATGTTGGCTGGTTAGGAATAAGAATCAAACTATTCATGCATATAACAGAAAATCTTATAATCATGTTTATAAACCTCATGCTACTGTTACTATGCATCCTAAGAATCAGAAACCAGCCATTTCATGTAGATACTGTGGAAAATTTAGACATTCTATGGATGACTGTTCACTGATGAAATTTGATGATAATGTTGCTATGAAAATGTTTAGAAAACCTGTCAGGGCTAACGCAGGACCCAAAGCTGCTTGGGTCCCTGCAGGATCAAGATGGTCAAATACTTTGCAGGTGTGCCTTGGAGGGAGAAATAAAAGGGGTTAACCAAGGCACTCAAAAAGAAAACCCCAGGACTCAATTCAGGTCAGTTCTGAAATCTGTTTCAATTTCATTATCTGAAATTGTTGTTTTGCTTGGTTGATATTTGATGCTCTTCTCATGTTGTTGTTTACACTAAATAAATGAGATTGCTTTGCACTGCATATGTCATTTGCATGTCCATCATGGTATATGAAATGGAACAGTGCTGGAGGGCAGATGGAGTATGTCTGGATGCTACTGCCATGTGTGAGGTGGTCCTTGGACCAAGTCCTCCGCTCAGTACCATGGGTCAAGTCATATAGAGCAGTGTATTGCATATCATGTTGATCTGTTGGTGCTAAACTAAAGTTTTCTGAAAGATGAATTGAACAATCATGTTTATAGTAATTCTCTTCTGTCTAATTTGCATGAATCATATCTGAATGCTAAATTTGATATCATGTGATGTGATTTCATTACATTTCATGCATATAGTCAGGGGGAGTCCAACTGTTTTTGATCAATGCATATCATAATAATCTGTCTGTGCTAAATTGAATTATCTTGAAAAGTTGATTGCTCCAGCATGATGCTCTCTGAATAAAGAATGCTCTGACGTTTGAATAATCATATTGCATAAATTGCATCAATTCAGGGGGAGCTTGTTGAGTCTTATATGAGTCACTGCATATAGACAAGGGGGAGCATTATTATATTGTTGTCACTATTTGAAATTCACACTCTACACTCTTTCAGATCATCAATTGACTATTTTGAGTTCATACCTTCTTGAATCTGAAAATTTGGCTGCTAATCCTCAATCTGTTGAAGAAGGAGTGTCTCATTTTGTCTGACTGAAATGACTTTAAACCTGTATTGAGTGATTGTCTCTGCTAGTGGCTTTAAACCTTATTCTCTCTTGCTGATTGACTCTTCCACCAGCTTGTACTCTTCCTTCATATACCTCTTAGCTGGTGTGACTATTTTGGCTCCATTATTGAGTTGTTGGTCAGCTAAATTTATTGTTCTGATCTGAGGAACTTAAGCTGCATGTCATGCAATTCAGTCTGAGATTTTGGTAGAAACTCCTATCATATGGGTTTAAGAATTATCACTGAATCAGACTGATATAAGATTAATGTATTCTCAGCTTTGTAATTAAATGAATTGAAAATATATGTTGATAAGGTTTAATAAACTTTAACCTCTTGTGTCATGTAATCCTTAAAGTCTCTCATCTGATATCTGAAAATTTGAAATCTAGGCTACTTTGGTAGAGATACATAGAGTGAGTGTTGTGGTTAAACATTAACTTGAAAAAGTTGACTAAATGAAAAATTGTGAAATCAGAGCAATGACTCGGTCACTGAGAAACTGAGTTCTTTATCAATGAAATAAAGTAACTCATGTCATGAGGTGCCACAGTTATCTCTGATAAAAATTTAGTGAAACAAAACCTGACAGAGCAATAACTTATTGGTGTTGAGTAGCTGGGGAGTCTGGCCTCTGATAAAGGTGTCTTCTCATGTAAAAAGACACTCATATTGCTAACTCTGCTCTCAAAGTGAGAAGCAATGCCAGTTATCACACTTAGTAACTGGGTCACTTCAACTAAGACTTGTTGTGTCCCATGTAAAAAGGTGTTGATCAACTTAAATTGCTCAGGAAAAATATAATGTGCTTCAAATAAAATTATCTTGAAAAATCTGTCAACTCATGTTCTTGAAAAAGTGTTTAACTTCAGTACTAACCTATGTATTTTTCAAAGGTGCAATTGAGATCATATGTGTAAGATAAAAGATGATTATTTTTGAGTGTTTTCTGACTATTTGGTTCACTTTTATTAAAACTTGGATTCAGATATGAGTATTGAGTTTAATTTGGCAAAGTTGGTATACATCAAAATTAAATCAGATTGATTAAGTTGCCACTTCATAACTCTTTATGATAGAAGAGTCTACATCTTTTAAGACTTATTGAAGTGATGTATGCATTCAAATCCCTCATGATCAGATTCATGCATGATCAACAAAAACTATATAGTCAACTCCTCTCTTATCAGTTGACTGATTCCTTCTGCATTTTTTTTTACCATACAAATGTGAGGTGCTACTCCCATTATTACCTTGTTCACTTGCAGCCCTCTGAACTTCAGAATCCTTATGGTGGTGGATTTCAGATTGATTCCTGAGATGTATTTCTCTCCACACTGTTGGAATCTTCCATCTTGTTCTGCAATAAGTTCTGATTCTGTGGTATTTTTACCAGAATTCAGATTTTTTGTAATGGCTGATTTCAGATTGATTTATTGGATAACCAGAGTCCATTCCTGTGCTTCAGGGGGAGTTATGGTTTATTCACATCTAAGGGGAGAGTAGTCAATCATGCATGTTGATAGGGGGAGAGCTATTTCATTGTCATAAGGGAGATCTTCATTTTTAAGAACCATGACTCATTCTCTGCATTTATGTGCTATCTTTGTGTGCTGCATTTATGTGCTGCATTTGACTATCAAACCATTTCCCTTCTTTTGATTATGTCAAAGGGGGAGAATAGTTTGATGAGTCAGTGTGACTCATTATGTTGCCATCATCAAAAAGGGGGAGATTGTTGTGCCCCTTGTGCTTTGTTGATGATGTGGTGTTTTAATGATAGCAACATGAATGAGTCACCACATTGTCTTGAATATGTCTGATCTATTCTATGGGAGATTGCATGAGTGTGCCATGTCTGAATTGTGAAGAATGCATGTGTATGCTTGAGTCATGCTGTGATAAATTGGTTTGTGCTTGATTTCTGTTCTGTGCATTGCTTCTCTGCTGATATGTTCATGTTGTAGTTCATCAAGTCTATACATCCGTCTCACTGTTCACATGCATCAAGTATGTACATCGTCCGTCTCAGCCAGCGCCTCTTGCTGCGTCTTAAGGCTCCAAGTCTATACATTGCAAAGCCATTCGACAAGTCTGTAAATTGGCTTCAATTCCTCAAGTCTATACATTGGGGTCGGCTCTGCAAGTATGTACACTGGTCGAGCATTCAAGTCTGAACATTCACAAAGTCTATACATCAGTCAGCATTGCATCTTGTTCACAAAGTCTATACATCAGTCAGCATTGCATCTTGTTCACGAAGTATATCCACTGCTGGATGTTCATGTCTGCACATTGGTGTTTTTCCCTACGTTCTGGCCAAGTCTATATAGCCTCATCTTTACCTTCGTTCCAAGCCAAAGTCTACACATTCGTTTCCTTGGGCAAAGTCTATACATCGTGGCCTTAAACTCTCAGTCTGTACACTCTTTATTTCAAAGTCTGTACATTGTTGCCTTGAAGCCGTTCCAAGTCTATACATCCAGTTGAACGCAAAGTCTACAGATCGCCTCACATCACATGAAGTCTGTACGTTGGAAGTGTCTTTCTTGCTTTGTGACCACACTTCATGTCGGTTTCTGTTTTCATCTTCGAGTTGTTTTCAGCCCGTGTCGTCCTCGTCTTCGAGTCGTTCATAAGTTCGAGCAACTTTGTATTCGAGTCATTTTTAATGTCTTCGTGTTGTTTCTGTGTTTGTGTCTTCGTGTTGTTGTTTTTATGTCTTCGTGTTATTTTTGTGTTTGAGTCTTCATGTTATTTCTGTATTTGTGTCTTCGTGTTGTTTTTATGTCTTCGTGTTGCTTCTTTCTATTTTCGTCCAGGTTTCCTCTGATCGCGTGTTTTACTACCGTCTTACTCCGTGTTATTTCCTTCTCACCTCGTGCTATTCTCATCTGACTTCGTGTCGTTCTCTTTGTAGTGTTAGCTTTGTTACTGTATGTACTTCGTGTCGTTCTCTTTGTAGTGTTAGCTTTGTTACTGTATGTACCTCGTGTCGTTTTCTTTTTATCTCGTGCTGTAGTTATCTTATGTACCTCGTGTCGTTCTTAGTATAGTGCACCTTTTGTTGTTCCTACACACCTCGTGCAGCTTTAGCTTGAGTGTCAACCGACTTATTTCAGGTATATATATATATAGAGAACCCTGAGTATTAATGTTTTTAATCTCTTTGCATGAGAAGAAGAAGAAGAAGGATTCTGGTTTCAGGATCAAATCCGAACCAGTCTGCTCTATTGTACTGTTCGTGGAGCCTATGCAGAGTGGGCACGTGATACGAGGTTGGCATCTGGCACGTGATCCGAGATGCAGAGGAGCCTCCACGTGGACTGAAGCATTTGGGTGGGAATCGTGGAGAGCACACGCCGCCCTAATCTACTGCTGCTATATATATGTGTGTCTTCTTCCTCTGAAGAAGGTGTGCGAGGGCAGAGAGTGACTGAAGTAGAAGCAGAAGAGAAAGAAGAGATAGAGAAAGCTGAGAGCTAGATCGAGAGAGCAGAAGAAGAAAAAGAAAGAGAGACAGTGAGATAGAGAGAGTGAGAAGAAGGAGAAGGCAGAAGCAGTGAGAAGAAGAAGAAGTAAGAAAGAAGAAGAAGAAGAAAAGAGAGTTCGTGCTGGGAGAAAGAGAGAAGCAGTAGAAGAAGTTCCTGCTGGACCGTGGATCAAATCCAGGCCAGCCAGCTCCTGCGAGAGCCACATTTGATTTTATCTTTTCAGCTTTCTGTTGCTGGGTTTTGTTTTTCCTTTGAACTATTCACTTGCTGTATTTCCGATTCTCTGTAGAGAGGTCGGGGTCCCTCCTGTTGGTTCAGGAGAAGGGAGATTGCTGTCTTCGGTTGCAAGTAGCTGGGTGCTACTTGTGGGTTCCCTCTGGTTAGAGGAAGGGAGGCTCGTCCTCCGGTTCTGGGCTTGTAGGTTTCAAGTCCAGGGGTCCCTCCGGTTGGGAGGAAGAGAGGTCCGAGACCTCTGGTTTGCAGGTGACTTTATGTCACTTGTGTTTCCCTCTGGGGTTCAGAGGAAGAGAGACTTGGGTCTCTAGGTTCCCCTCCGGTTTGGAGGAAGGGAGGTTTGGTCCTCCGGTTCTGGGCTTGTGGGTAGCAAGTCCAGGGGTTCCCTCCAGGTCTGGAGGAAGAGAGACCGTGTGTCTCTGGTTTCCAAGTGACTGGGAGTCACTTGGGGTGTCCCTCTGGTTGGGAGGAAGAGGGAAGGTTGTTCCCCTGGTCAAGCTGTTTGGCAGTAGTAGTTACAGACTGAGTCTGCTGTGCTAGTGTTACTAGTGGAAGCCTCACTCCGGTTGGGAGTGAGGGGTGGACGTAGGTCTTTGGACCGAACCACCTAAAATCATTGTGCAGTGGTTTGTTTGATTGCCTGCTTCCGCTAGATGCATGCTAGGACCGTGATTTAATTGATTATCTATATCGTAGAGTTTAATTAAGTTTGCATATCCTGTTTGATCAATTGTCCATTGATCTAGGTGTTATCATCTCATGCGAATTTTATATTGGGCAGAATTCTTTGAAAGATCCATTCACCCCCCCTCTGGATCAGTGTTTATCAATCGCACCTAGCTAACAGATGAAACATGGAAAACGAGATGATGCGGTCAGCCAATCCCACCGGAGTGGTATGACTGTCAAGCATGCTTCAAAATTTACAAGATTTACAACCAAGCTTTAATCATGTTTCATATGAGCATTTAAAAAAAACAACTTTCATGTAAACAATAAACCTAACGGTCTATAACCATGGTACTAGATTAATATCACTTTCTGCATTTTTATGGACCTAGGTGTCATACTAAAATATTGTTATTTTCTGGTTAAAAACTCATGATATAGAGTTTAAAATACCCTGCCAGAGGATAAAAAATGGTCTATATAATGGCCGCCAACATCATAAAATGGTCTATCGTAAGGCCGTTTCCTTTTAGAAAATAATCATATATAAATTTTGAAATTTTGAAATGCAGGGCTTGAGGCGGTCTATCATGGAACTGCCAGAGGACTAAGACGGTCTATTGTGAGGCCGCTACTTCTCTAGCGGTCACTGAAAGTGCCGTTTAGTCAAACCGAGACCTCGCCGACGGCGAGCCTCAACACACCACGATAGAATCTCAATTTCACATGATAGAGTGAATGAAATTTAGGGCAATTACTACCATTAGAAAGAGCCTTAAAAACCGTATAAGATGGCATGCTTTGATTAAAAATTTAATGAGACTAAATTATACAAAACGAGCTATCATGGAAGTTACCCTTTCGGGTATACCTCGGCGTAAAACATGAAATTAGGGTAGTATGGAGTATGAAATTTAGGCAATTAGGTATCAAAAGAAAGGGCTCAGGAAGACGAACAAGATGGTATAATTAGATTTTTGTTTAGCCCGAGAGACACCTACCTTTGAGTGATGGAAAGATGGAAGAAGAAAAGGGGTCGCCGGAACCCTAGGTACCCACTCCTAGAACGTCTAAATCCTCCCTCGTCTGGCCACAATCGATCACGCCACCAGCCGCCGGAGCAAATATGGTTCCAGAGGGTCGAAAGCCCTCAATTTATAGAACTAAAGGATGCTTCTAGCGATCGAATTAGGGTAAAGAGTCCAAAGGGGAAATTTCGGCGAAAACTTCGGATGGGGTTCTAATCTGCCGCCGCCGCAGCTAATAGAAGGCTCTAGAATTAGGGTTTTCGAAAGGAAAATAAGGATCTACGATTGGGTTAGGGTTTGGCTTCGATGGGAGCTCGAATTAGGCTGGGATTTGGGTCCAATTAAGGATGATTGATTTGGGCTTTCTAAACAACGATTTTCAGCTAAATTGTGAAATTGGGCCTTAATCAATTTTATTCCGGGCTCCTACCTAAAGACAAACTTGTTAGAAATTAAATTTTACACTAGATACATATTTTTCTAGATTTTTAACTAACCTTTTATAAGTTGAGCCAAGAAATGGTTAATTAATGTGGGAGTATGTTAATAATAATAATAATAATTCAGGATGCTACACTGACTGTCCTCTGATGAAAGAGCAATCCTCTACAAGGGACAATGGGGGACAGAAGCGGCAAGCTAGATTAAATGCCGTGTTGGAGGATGAACCAACCAAAGAAGGGGAACTCATTGAAGGTACAATCCATATTTATTCTCATCCTGCTGTTGTGTTATTTGATACCGGTGCTACTCATTCCTTATTGCTAGTTCTTTTGCAAAAACACTACCTATTTCACCTGTTCCCTTACCATCGGATTTAACCATAGTCGCTCCTTTAGGGTCGGGAACAGAATTGAAAACATATTTCCCCAATAGTGAAGTTACTGTAGAAGGGCATAATCTTCCCGCTAATCTCGTATGCCTTGATATGGAAGGCTACGATGCCATATTAGGAGTTGATTGACTTGTAGACCACGATGCCTATATAAATTGTCACAGTAGGATAATTTTCTTTTGAAAACCAGGTCTCCCATGATTTTCCTTTCTTGGCATCGAATACCGGAAGCATCCCTCTCTTATTTCTTCTCTTCACGCTTGCAAACTCATTTCGCAAGGATGTGAAGCTTTTTTTGCCTTCGTAGTAGTTACCCAGTCGAAGGAAATTCAGATAACAGAAATCCCCGTAGTTAGGGAGTTTCTTGACATTTTCTCTTCCGAGTTACCTGGCTTACCACCCGAAAGGGAGGTTAACTTCACCATTGAACTCACACCGGGAGCGTCACCAGTGTCAATAGCTCCTTACAGGATGTCCCCCACAGAATTGAAGGAACTAAAGAAGCAACTTCAAGAGCTGCTAGAAATTGGCTTTATTCGACCTATCACATCCCCTTGGTCACCGCCAGTCTTATTTGTCAAGAAGAAGGACAGTTCCCCCAGATTATGCATTGACTACCGGCAGTTGAATCAACTTACCATCAAGAACAAATATCCACTGCCACGTATTGATGAGCTATTTGACCAACTTTCTGGCGCGGAGTACTTCTCCAAGATCGACCTCAGGTCAGGCTATCATCAACTAAGGATCAAGGATGAAGACATTCACAAGACGGCTTTCAGAAGTCGATACGGACATTATGAATTTGTAGTTATGCCATTCGGTTTAACCAATGCACCTGTTGCATTCATGCAACTGATGAATAGTGTGTTCCGGCCTTATCTTGACCAATTTATGGTCGTATTTATTGATGATATTCTCATCTATTCAAAGAAAAAGGAAGAACACGAGGAATATCTAAGGGTTGCCCTGTAAACTTTGCGGGAACACCAACTATATGCTAAGTTAAACAAATGTGAATTTTGGCTTAAGGAGGTCTCTTTCCTTAGCCATATTATTTCTAAAGAAGACATTGCAGTAGATCCTTCTAAAGTTGAAGCGGTTAAGAACTAGAGCTGACCGAACATCGTATCTAAAGTTTGAAGTTTCATTGGCCTAGCTCGTTATTATAGGTGATTTATCAAGGATTTCTCCAAAATTGCCGCTCCTTTAACAAAACTCACTAGGAAGGAAAATCCTTTCGGGTGGACAAAGGAATGTGAAGAAAAGTTCATAGCCCTTAAAGAGCATCTCACCACGGCACCGATACTGACATTGCCCGTAGAAGGTGGCGGATTTGAAGTTTATACCGATGCATCTGGCGTTGGTCTAGGTTGTGTACTTATGTAAAATGGCAAGGTGATTTGCTATGCTTCAAGACAGTTAAAGTGGCAAGAGGAAACGTATCATGTTCCTGACCTAGAACTGACTGCAGTCATATTTGCCTTGAAGATTTGGCGTCACTACCTTTATGGAGAGAAATTCACAGTCTATTCGGACCATAAGAGCTTGAAATATCTATTCTCACAGAAAGAGCTAAATATGAGGCAAAGGCGATGGTTGGAGTTGATAGAAATGTATGCCCTACAAGCCAATCACATGAGATGTGATGACGTCATTTCTTGTAATATCTTATTCATATTTATATTAATGATTTTTATTCATTGTATTTAATTTATGTTTATGATTTGAATGTGATGAAGTCCCTGAACATGTGCGATGATGGTTGGATCATAATGAGATTATGATAATGAGATCAGTCATCCAGATGTACATGTTCTAGATGTTCCCAGTCATAGGATCTTCAAGAAGGGATATTGAAGATCTGGATAGACTAGCACACATGATACTTACTCATTTGATGGGTATGATTGTTCTCATAGTCATCAGTGTGGAGACACTGAAGTACGTGTGTGGGTGCTCATTAGTGGAATGAGTTCACTGAACTGACCCGATCTAGAATCCCTGAATGGTAATGATCCTGACTGTCAATCAGGGTATTCTATGTCACAGTAGCATAGTTGGATCTTAGACTTGAGTCACTAAAGATGTCTTGCATAAGGGATGCTGAGTATTTGATTACTGACTTATGGACTTCAATTAAGTGGTCTTGTACAGTTAGTTATTCGGACTCAGTGGAACTCGTGCGAAGGCAATTAGTTTGACAACATGGAATCATTCACTCTCAGTATGATATATGAGAGAGAATACCCTACGGATCTGTACTCGGGAAATCCCCTGGCCAGGGTACGGGAGTTCATTATGGAAAATGAGTTTTTCTAATGAACCAGTTTGGAGTATAGGATTCAGTCGAGCCGGGACTCAATAGGGTTTGACAGTTTAACCATACCCTAGTCCTGGTGGGGCATTGGATGAATGAGCATCTATAGTTGTGTGGAATCTGTAGACGGAAAGGTTCCTAAGTGGGTTGCTTATCCCCAATGTCATTTGGGATCACGAGGCGTTGCTTGGTGCTTTTCATGATCGGAAAGCCCGCTAATTCTATTAAGAGTTAATGGATATAACTAATTAAGTTAAGAAGGAGTTCTTTACTTGATGGGCTGGAAAACTAAACAGACTATTGGGCCTAGAGGGTCACACACAATAGAGTATTGGACAGACCGAGATGGGTGGACTTTATACACTATCATTGGGTTTTTTGTGAAAAATGCCAAAGGTCTATAAATATACGCTATTGGGAGAAACCCTGGCCATGCTACAAGGTTGAACCCTGGCCGCCCTCTCTCCTCTCTCTCTCTCTCTCCAAGGTGCACCCCCTTCTTCTCTCTCCTTCCATGGTGGATGGTGGTGTTGAGATCGGGTCGACGCGTGGAGATCGTGGAGGAGATCTCGTCTGCTTCCACTGCTCGTGTGGATACGTCTAGAGGCCGAACGCTTGAACGGCTCACGACTCCGGGATCTTCCACTCGTTCGTCTTCGAGGTTTTGGGAGACTCTTTACCCCGCAAAGGTAAAGAATTGTTCTTCACTCCGTGGGGTTTACCGATATTGTTCGATTTTGAAAAACCAGCAACGATATGCAATCTAAGGTTTCAATGATTTTCGCTGCGCATTCTGGTCGGAACCTTACAGTGGTATCAGAGCCAGGTTGCTGGTTTGATCAAAATTGACATTATTTTATTATTTTTTGTCGTTCTCGTTCATGTATGGGGCTTAATGTTTGTCGTCAGATTGGGTCGATCATGGGATGAGCAACGGCCGATTGATGCCAGGGAATTGTTCCCGGGATCAAGAGGAGCAAAACGCACATCCTTGTGCGTAGATTGACCTAATGGCGAGGCTGAATCGACCACCTCAACCCTGTCAAGTTCGCCAGTCACACGCTAGGAGGACGAGCCTCTCAGGCTGTCGAACGTCGATTGATAGTGCCCTTTGGGGCTGGCAGGGGCCGAGGATGGTCCTCCACGGTGATCCGCGGCCATCCGACATCGTCCCACGGCGTGGGAGGCCAGTGGCGGTCCCTTCGTGGGCTTCTCCAGTGGACGCGGTCTTCTCCTCATCGCAGGTGCCAATGGTGACCGACGGGCGAGAGGACGATGGCGGATGTGTCTCCGGGGTGGCCTTTCGGGGCTGGCGGTGGACGGGCGGCAGCGGGAGGACACCTCCCAGGCCTGCTAGGGTCACGGCGGCAGGCTAAGGTTAAACCCTAGCCGCAACACTTTGGGGTGGGGAAGGAGACCCCGTCGTGGGTCTCTTACCGGGTCTGGATCCGGACCGTGAGGGATCTGGCCCACCCCAAACCCATTAACATATATATATGATATATATAGGATTTTACCATTTTAAAATGTTTAAAATGGATATAAATTCAAAAAAAATGGGGAAAATTATGAAAAATATTTTAATAAGTTCTAAAATTATTTTGGTAACTTATTAATTTGTTTTTCATTATTTCCCCCTTGGTTAATTCATTAATGGGAATTTTAAAATAATTTTAAGTATTTCCTATTATCTAATTAATTAAAGTTAATTACTATAAGAATGTGATTCTTATGAGGTTAATTAATTGGATATTATTATTGAGCCCATGCAGTGAATGTGAATGGTGGAGGTCTAAAGTTGTTTAGACTTATTTGTTTTAACTAAATTGTTTAGTTGAATGTTTAATATGCGTGATTTCAAAATTAATTATTATATTTTGAAATTATCGTTATATCTTGTTGTAATTATGTGATAATTACTGTTAGATGCATGTGATGTGTCTTGTGTGTGGATGGATGATCATGGACTTAGATATCATGTGATGATGCTGTTTATGGTGAATGGTTATGCATGTGTGATGTGATTATTGGGGCCTACGTGCCTCCTTCACTCTCTCTTATTAATCTGGGTTGTACATTCTATCTGCCACCTGTATTGTACTCCCCTTGACTAGTTCAAGGTTTCTTATTATTATCTGATGTATATTTGTGGGCCTACGTGCCCAATTACAAATTTACTTGTAATAATAAGAAGTGAATGGAGACAAAGAAGGAGACCGGCTACGAGGACCTCGGGAGATTCTTCACATCTAGTGGGAGCATTAGATGCTCCATGTTTTCCTATTTGCCATGATTGTGTGCATTACCAACTGGCTATGGTAATGTTTGTTAGGAGCTTAAAGTCCATGATCATCCATTGGTATTAAAGCATATATATATGATATATGTGGATGTGCTACTTATTACATATATATATTTAGGGTATGTACGATACTCCAAATTTTTATATGTATGTAGCACCTATATTGATGAGACCACAATTTAATCAAAACCTCTCGATCTCATATTAGGTTGTAAACGTGAGGCATTAAGAATGACCCACGTAGGCTTCCGTTGTTATAGTCTAAGTGAGCTGCTCTTAGACTGTGTGGGTTTGTTGTGCTGCCACAAGGCCCTCACAGCAAGGGGGCAAAGACTTAGACTAAGGCTTAGACCAAACTTTGGGATGGGCGCCGGCATGGCTTTGTTGTGCTGCCACAAGGGTCATGCCTTGAACCCACTGTCATAGCTTAACAACGGGTCTAACCTAACCAGATCTTGTGATTTGTTGTGCTGCCATAAGGTCACAAAGGTCTGGAGGTTGAATATACCAGGAGTTGCAAGGTGTTGCAATTGGCAAGAGCTGCCTACCCATTAAGTGTGGGGTGGTTTGTTGTGCTGCCACAAGGCCACTACCATAATGTTAATGGGATTCTAGTCCCACTAGGATACCACTGGAGTATCCCGTCTTTACACAATGAGGGTTGTGCAAATTCGTCGAAAATTAGTGGGAGTTATAAATTAGGATTAAAGACCATATCTTAATTTTAATTAATGAATATATGTATGTTATCTAATTATTACAAATCTTCTCTTGTAGACTTCTATGGCGAACCACCCATTACGTGGCATACTTGATGCCAACAGGCTTACTGGTCCAAACTATAGCGACTAGCTCAGGAATTTGAGAATTGTTCTCACGGCTGAGAAGATTGCCTATGTTCTTGAGCAACATGTTCCCCCTTTTCCTGCTGATGATGTTGATGAGGTAGAAATGGTTCTTTATGAAAAGCACAAGGAAGATGCCACTCTGGCCCAATGTTATATGCTTGCCTCCATGACAAATGAGTTGCAAAGGCAGCATGAGAAGACTAGAGGAGCTCTTTGGAGCTCAAAGTAGAACAGAGAGATATGAGATATCCAAAAATCTGTTCGAGGCCAAAATGTCTGAGGGAACATCTGTGCAGACACGTGTTCTCAAAATGATAGAGTGGATTGAGAGGCTGGCAGAATTGGGTTTTGAGATGAACAAAGATTTGTGCGTTGACCTAATTTTGCAATCTCTCCCAGGTTCATTCTCCCAATTCATAGTCAATTTCAACATGAACAAGATAGGATGCTCTCTGGCAGAGCTTCTTAATATGTTGAAGACTGCTGAGGGGACAATGAACAATGGAAAATCATCTGTGCTACTTGTTGGTAAGACCAACAAGAAGAGAAAGAATCAAATTATTTTTAAGAAAAATAAAAAGAAAAAGTAGGATAAGTAGGGAAAGGCAGCCAAGAAAGATGAGGCTAACAAGGAAAAGGGACAGTGCTTCCATTACCATAAGGATGGCCATTGGAAGAGAAACTGCAAGTTGTATCTTGCAGAGAAAGTAAAGCAGAAGTTTGGAGAAGCTTCAGGTATGTTCATGATTGACCTAAACTTGTCATATAGATCCACATCATGGGTATTAGATATTGGATGTGCATCTCATATCTGTAATGATTTGCAGGTTCTGACAAGAAGTAGGCGGATGAACAAAGGAGAGGTTGATCTACGACTGGGGAATGGAGCAACAGTTGCTGCACTTGCAGTCGGAAGTGTGAACCTCAAGCTTTCCTCAGGAGCTACATTAGAGTTGACGGACTGTTATTTTGTTCCTTCAATAATTAAGAACATTCTTTCCATTTCATGCTTGAATAAATGTGGATTTGTTGTGAGCTTTGGTACCAAAACATGTTCTTTATTACTAAATGGTGAATTATTTGACAGTGGGAGCTTAATTAATGGTTTATTCTTACTAGATGTTGATACTCTTGTTATATGTGTGGATGGACCTCTTAAGAGGAAGAGGGATGATGTAAATCAAGCATACCTTTGGCATTGTAAGCTTGGTCATATTAGTGAGGAAAGATTGAAAAGGTTGTGCAAAGATGATATATTGATCCATTTGATTATGAATCATTTGCAACATGTGAATCTTGTCTCATTGGAAAAACGACCAACTCTCCATTTACTGGACATGGAGAGAGAGCTATTGAGTTATTAGAACTCATACATACTGATGTATGTGGACCTATGTCCACCCATGCCAAAGGGGGTTACTCATATTTCATTACTTTCACTTATGATTTCTCTAGGTATAGATATGTGTACTTGATGAAGTACAAGTCCGAAGCCTTTGAGAAATTTGTGGAATTCAAGAATGAAGTAGAGAAACAAATAGGAAAGAGTATTAAAACTCTTCGATCAGATCGAGGAGGGGAATACTTGAGTACGGAATTCACACAATACTTAAAGGATAATGGTATATTATCCCAGTGGACTCCTCCTTCCACACCTTAGCTGAATGGTGTGGCTGAAAGGAGGAATAGTACCTTATTAGATATGGTACGATCCATGATGTGCTTTACTGGATTGCCCCTATCGCTCTGGGGCTATGCCCTAGACACTACTGCTCAGTTATTGAACAAAGTTCCTTTTAAATCAGTGTCTTCCACTCCATATGAGATATGGAAAGGAAAGAAACCAAACCTTAAGTATGTTAAGGTCTGGGGTTGTCCTACCCATGTTTAGAGACACAATCCTAATAAACTGGCATCCAAGACTAAAAGATGTAGGTTTGTGGGATATCCTAAGGAAACTTATGGATATTATTTCTACCAACCTAGCGATCAAAGAGTGTTTGTATCTAAGCGAGCTATGTTACTAGAGGATGAGTGTATCCTTGAAGGAAACAGTGGGAGCATGGTAGAACTAGAAGAGGTTTTAGAACGACAAACTAGAGCTGCATCGTCTCAGGAACCAGTTCAGGATGGCACACAAACTATGCGTAGGTCTGGCCGTGTACCTGTCTAACCAGATAGATATGTGGGAGATATCTCTGATGGTGGGTAGTGGGGACAAGGCACACTATGATGAGGATGATGATCCTAAGACCTATGAGGAGGCAATAAGTGGTATTGACTCCTGGAGATGGCAAGAGGCCATGAAATCGGAGATGGACTCCATGTACTCCAACCAAGTTTGGAACTTGGTAGATCCACCCGAGGGTATAGTACCCATCGGATGCAAGTGGATCTTTAAAAGAAAAATTGGAGTAGATGGAATGGTCGATACCTATAAGGCAAGGTTGGTTGTGAAGGAATATCATCAAAGACAAGGAGTTGACTATGACGAGACCTTCTCACCAGTTGCCATGACTAAGTCCATCAGAATTTTACCTACCATCACTGCGTACCATGATTATTAGATCTGGCAGATGGATGTGAAGACTGCATTCCTCAATGGAAACCTTGAGGAAGAGGTGTATATGATACAGCCTGAAGGATTCATATCCAATGAGCACTCAGATAAGATATGCAGGTTGCTAAGATCCATTTATGGATCGAAGCAAGTGTCCCACAGTTGGAATTTAAGATTTGATGAAGCCATCAAGTCTTATGACTTCGTTAAAAATGAAGATGAGCCGTGTGTGTATAAGAAAACATGTGGCAGTGAAATCACTTTCTTGGTCCTATATATAGATGACATACTACTCATTGGGAATGATGTAGGTATGTTGTCATCAGTTAAAGCCTGGCTGTCTAAGCACTTCTCCATGAAGGATTTGGGTGAAGCGACCTATGTATTTGGGATTAGGATCTATAGAGATAGATCAAATAGGATGCTAGGCTTGTCCCAATCTATGTACATAGATTCTATTGTCAAAAGGTTTGGCATGAAGAACTCCAAAAGAGGTCTCATACCGATGAGACATGGAGTTTACCTCTCTAAGGAAATGTCCCCTAAGACTCCTGAAGAGGGTACCTTATGCTTCTGCCATAGGATCCATCATGTATGCCATGTTATGTACAAGGCCTGATGTTGCATATGCTCTAAGTGTTACGAGTAGGTTTCAGGCAGATCCAGGTGAGCAACACTGGATAGCTATGAAGTGTATCCTTAAGTACTTGTGAAGGACTAAGGATATGTTTCTAGTTTATGGAGGAGAGGACTTGAAACTTCGAGGTTACACTGACTCAAGTTTTCAGTCTGATAAAGATGACAACAAGTAAACTTCGGGGTATGTGTTTACCCTGAATGGTGGGGCAGTGAGTTGGAAAAGTTCCAAACAAGAAACCACTGCTGATTCTACAACCGAAGCTGAGTACATTGCTGCTGCTAAGGCGGCCAAAGAAGCAGTTTGGATGAAGAAGTTCATCGAAGAGCTTGGAGTTGTCCCGAGCATCTCGATCCGGTCCCCTTATTATGTGATAATAATGGGGGCGATTGCGCAAGCAAAAGAGCCGAGGTCTCATCAGAAATCGAAGCATATTCTATGGCGGTACCACATGATTAGAGAGATTATAGCTAGAGGAGATGTTGTAATTGATAGAGTGTCTTCCAGTGATAACATTGTAGATCCACTAACTAAACCATTGACTCAAAGTGTGTTTGAGCATCACCTAGGGATGATGGGAATCAAGCATGTGGGTGATTGGCTTTAGTACAAGTGGGAGATTGATAGAAATGTATGCCCTACAAGCCAATCACATGAGGTGTGATGACGTCATTTCTTGTAATATCTTATTCATATTTATATTAATGGCTTTTATTCATTGCATTTAATTTATGTTTATGATTTGAATGTGATGAAGTCCCTGAACATGTGCGATGAAGGCTGGATCATAATGAGATTATGATAATGAGATCAGTCATCCAGATGTACATGTTCTAGATGTTTCCAATCATAGGATCTTCAAGAAGGGACATTGAAGATCTGGATAGACTGGCACACATGATACTTACTCATTTGATGGGTATGATTGTTCTCATAGTCATCAGTGTGGAGACACTGAAGTACGTGTGTGGGTGCTCATTAATGGAATGAGTTCACTGAACTCTAGAATCCCTTAATGGTAATGATACTAACTGTCAATCAGGGTATTCTATGTCACAGTAGCACAGTTGGATCTTAGACTTGAGTCACTAAAGATGTCTTGCATAAGGGATGCTGAGTATTTGATTACTGACTTATGGACTTCAATTAAGTGGTGTTGTACAGTTAATTGTTCGGACTTAGTGGAACTCGTGTGAAGGCAATTAGTTTGACAACATGGAATCATTCACTCTCAGTATGATATATGAGAGAGAATGCCCTCTGGATCTGTACTCGGGAAATCCCCTGGCCAGGGTACGGGAGTTCATTATGGAAAAAGAGTTTTTCGAATGAACCAGTTTGGAGTACAGGATTCAGTCGAGCCGGGACTCAATAGGGTTTGACTGTTTGACCATACCCTAGTCCTGGTGGGGCATTGGATGAATAAGGATCTATAGCTGTGTGGAATCTGTAGACGGAAAGGTTCCTGAGTGGGTTGCTTATCCCCAATGTCATTTGGGATCACGAGACGTTGCTTGGTACTTTTCGTGATTGGAAAGCCCGCTAATTCTATTAAGAGTTAATGGATATAACTAATTAAGTTAAGAAGGAGTTCTTTACTTGATGGGCTGAAAAACCAAACAGACTATTGGGCCTGGAGCGTCACACACAATAGAGTATTGGACAGATCGGGATGGGTGGACTTTATAGACTATCATTAGGTTTTTTGTGAAAAACGCCAAAGGTCTATAAATATACGTTGTTGGGAGAAACCCTGGCCAAGCTACAAGGTTGAACCATGGCCGCCCTCTCTCTCTCTCTCCAAGGTGCGCCCCCTTCTTCTCTCTCCTTCCACGGTGGATGGTGGTGTTGAGATCGGGTCGGCGCGTGGAGATCGTGGAGGAGATCCCGTCTGCTTCCACTGCTCATGTGGATACGTCTAGAGGCCGGACGCTTGAACAGCTCGCGACTTCGGGATCTTTCACTCATTCATCTTCTAGGTTTTGGGAGACTCTCAACCCCGCAAAGGTAAAGAATTATTCTTCACTCCGCGGGGAGTACCGATATTGTTCGATTTTGAAAAACTGGCAACGATATGCAATCTAAGGTTTCGATGATTTCCGCTGCGCATTCTGGTCGGAACCTTACAGGAGTTCCATTAAGACTTTCATTTTGATATACAATATCGTCCTGGCAAAGCGAATGTTGTTGTCGATGCGCTCAGCAGGAAACCGATGGGAAAGCTATCAAGTCTCATGAAAGGTATGACCAATCTTATTTCTAAATTTGCTCAGTTGAATTTAGATATTAATGTGAAGAAGAAAAAGGATTACTTTATAGCCAATATCCGGACACAACCCACATTTATAGAAGATCTAGTCAAACTCCAAGATAATGACCCTGTGTTATTGGAGATCAAAGCCAATATAGAGCAACGGGCGGATTTCTCTATTGAGAATGATGGAAGATTGTTATTCAAGGGACGAGTTTGTATACCGGATCATTTTGATACTAAGAAATTGATCTTAGAGGAAGCTCATAAATCTAAGTACATCATTCACCCTGGTGCTATTAAGATGTATCAAGACCTCATAAGGAATTATTGGTGACCCAATATGAAGAGAGAGATAGCAGACTACGTGTCATGTTGCCTCACTTGTCAGCAAATTAAGGAAGAACATCAAAGGTATGCTAGAAAACTACATCCCTTTGAAATTCTGGAATAGAAATGGGAGAGTATAGGGATGGATTTTATCATGGGACTACCTAAATCAAGAGGTGGACATGATGGAATATTGGTGATCATAGACCGTTTAACAAAATCGGCTCATTTTCTATCTATTAAAAGTCGATGGTATGTGGATATCTTGGCTGCCTTATACATAAAGGAGATCATTAACTTACATGGTGTCCCTGTTACTATTATTTCTGATCGAGACCCTCGATTTACTTCACAATTCTGGAAGGGTCTGCAACATTCTTTGGGGACCTGAATAAATTTTAGCACAGCATTTCATCCGTAAACTGATGGACAAATTGAAAGAACAAATCAAGTGGTAGAAGATATGCTAAGAGCATGTGTTATAGACTTCGGTGGAAGTTGGCACGACCATTTACCTCTAGTGGAATTTGCCCACAATAATAGTTACCAAGCTAGCATTCAAATGGCACCATTTGAGGCACTATATGGAAGGAGCTGTCACTCACCTATCTGCTGGAGTGAAGTTGGGGAAAGATAACTTCTAGGTCCAGAATTGATAAGGGATACTATCGAGAAAGTTAAGCTAATTCGAGAAAGACTCAAGATGGCCCAAGATAGACAGAAGTCATATGCTGATAGTCGAAGGCATGACCTGGAATTTCAAGTAGGCGACCATGTATTTCTCAAGGTCTCTCTGGGTCGAGGTTTTCGAAGGTTCGGCATCAAAGGCAAGCTTACACCAAGGTTCATTGGTCCTTTTGAAATTCTTGAAAGAGTGGGAAAGGTAGCATATCGACTAGCTTTACCTCCTCAATTGGCTGGAGTTCATGATGTATTCCCTGTCTCTATGTTAAATAAATATGTCTATGATCCATTCCACGTTATCACTTATGATAATCTGGAGATGATAATCTGGAGATCCAAAAGGATTTGACGTATGAGCAAAAGCCAATCAGAATACTTGAACAAGAGGTACGTCAACTTCGGAATAAAACCATTCCCATGGTTAAAGTCTAGTGGATCAAATCTTGGCCACATGAAGCAACATGGGAGACAGAGGAAGCTATGGGCAAGAGATTTCCCGATCTATTTAAATATAAGTACACTCTCCCTTAAAACATACGTATTGGAATTTGGGGACCAAATTCTCTTAAGTGGGGGAGGGTGTAATACCCCAAAAATTTTGTATATGATATTTTAGAATTTTCTAGATTTTATTTAGATTTTCTAAGATTTTTTAGAGATAAATGGATTTTAAAAAGAATTTGGGTTAATTTAAAACCAAATAATAAGGCCCAATATTTATTAATAAAACTGGCCTTTTAAATAATACCAAAATGACCCAAAACCTAGCCCACAAGTGTTGACACCCATTTTTAGCTTGCAAGTTGAGTCATTTCTCTTATTCATCATTTTGATGCCTCGAATTACCCATTGATTTGGACCCTTCCTTGGATGGATTTCAAGTCCATTTCATTATTCCATTCTATTTGAGCCTTGGAGATCATTATTTCATGGAGCCCTGGAGCCTATCTTGTCACCTTCCGGCCTTCAAAGTCAACTTACGGCCCATTTAGGCCGGCTTCCCTCAAGCATTCAGCCCCCTTTCGCTGCGCAGTTTTGAAAACTTTCCTTTTTCACTTCCTTCCTTTCCTCTTTTCAAAATGTGTCCTTCACAAAAGTTGTTCATCTTTCAAATCCCTACAATTCCTTCTTCTACGTCATTGGCCAGTTCTGCACGGATTTCAAGTTATTTACGTTTTTTCGGCAGACTGCACTATTCACCTATGTCTCGGTATTTTCTCTCTCTGTTCTAGCCCCAATTTCTCTCTCTTCTAATCATCTTCTCATCTTACTTTCTTCATGAACGTTGTTCATTTTTAAGTTATCTACAATTTCTTTGTTTACCACTTTTTCTAATTCTACACCGTTTTTAAGATACGCTTCAATTTTAAAGTCGCGCGAGCTTGGCAGCTAAACGGTCAACAGTTGATCGTTCCTTGAGTTGAACGGTCACAAGTTGACCGTCCAACAGTAAAATGGTCAACAGTTGACCACCCATGAACAGTAACTTTTTGTAATTTTTTTTATTTTTTATTTTTTATTTTTATTATTTTTAAAATGTCATAAAACGGTCTTATTAAGACCGCCTGACTCGAAAAACAGTCCGTAGATGACCGTTTATCTCTTTTTTGTGCGAAAAGTCCCCTGGTCGCCCCCAGGACTAGACGGTCTACAGCTAGACCGCCCAATGCAATGAACGGTCTATCGTGCGACCGTCCATCTACCAGAGAGTCCAAAAAGTCCTGAACTCCATCTTCTTCTCCACCGAATTCTAAGGCCGAAACCTGTGCAACGGGGCCTCCTTGTTAGGGCTCTATCTTCTAGAATACTCTACTAAATTGAGCCCCGTTTGTTGCTGTGTCTTCCCCTTTGTATTATCTTGAATTTGGTATATGGAGCACGATTTTTAATTGACCATATCTCTGAAATCTTGGCCGCAATATCAGGTTTTTCTGCTTTTCGTGCAACAAAAACTCTTCCAGATTAGGCTCCGGGGCCACCTTACATGGACTCTATCTTCCAGATCCTTCCACCAAAAAGAGTCCCGTTTGTTCCTAACTCTTATCCTATCTATTATCTCGAGATTGATTCATAGATCTCGAGATTTGGTAGACTCTATCCTCTGAAATCGCAGCAGAAAGTTAGGGTTTTCACCTTTTTTTCTATATAAACCTGCCCAGTTCGCCTGCGCGACGGGGGGCTCTTCTTGGACTTGGGGCGGAGCCATGCCAAATCGTCATCTCAAACCTCCGACCCCAGGCTATTGAGGGAAGTATAGGCTTCATTTTGATACCCTATTTGCTGGATTTCATCTTCGTTTACCCTCCTAACTTCGCCCATACTTTTTGCAAATCATCACGAGTTCTTGAACCTGTGCGACGGGGCGCCCTTCGTCGGCTCGGGGCGGAGTCATCCGGCATCCTCTTCATCCTCCATTGGTCTCATCTTGAAGAGGGGAGTATCTTCTTCATTTTTCATCTCTCCGGGCTCTCTTTCTTTATACCTAGGCTTAGTTCTCTCCCTCTACTTTTCATAAATCGTCATAGTTTTACACTTGGTTTTTTTTTACACTGTTTCGGCACGTTCATGCATTTTTCTCCATTTTGCACAACGGTTTTCTCTCTATTCTCTCCATAAAATTCTATGATTTCAAATCCTATGCATTCACAACACTCCCACCTTATTTTTGCACCCACTCATAGGGGTTAAAAACCCTCCCCCGGTGCGTTCTCCCCCTTTCTTTCATGCTACTTCATCATTTTGGGACATATGCTACACATGTTTCTAATGGGTTTTCTCTTATGTTTGTGGCTTTGTTTTGCAGGAGACTATTGATAGAATGTGAGGCCCTTGCTTCCAAGCCGGCTAGGAAGTGAGGAGGTGCACCCACATCGGCTCCCCGCATCCCATTTCAAGCGCGATCACACGTTGTAGCGGCTTCCCGTTAGGCCGCATCTTCTTCTTCATTTTCCAAGGTACACGGCACCGTATTCATCCTTTCTTCATCCTTTTGATGCCGTAGAACCTTGGTGGCGATCACGGTCAGGTTCCTCTTCTTTATCGCCCCTTTCCATTTCATGCACTTTCACGCTTATATGCATGGTTATATTGTTTAGCTCGAGGCGGGGTAGATTACATTTACATCCTACAACAAGGTTTGGCCCACATTCTAGAAGCTTAAACTAGTGTATTTACAAAATTTAGAGGATAAATATACTAATTAGAGGATAAAGATACGGATATAGAACCAAGAGTTTGAAGTATTTTCAAATTCGGTGACTAGGGATAGAAACGGTCTATCGAGCGATCGCTTGAGGCAATAAACGGTCGCTAGAAGACCGCATGGCTCTACCAGTTCCGTGAATAGAAGAAGGCATGAAAGATGGGAACTTTGGCATCCTAATCACCTAGGTTCGATGTTATCCTCTAGATAGATGAGTCTAGAATGCTTGAGGATTGAATTAAAAATTTAAATAGGACTCTAGATTCGTTCTAATCCTCAAAACCCTAGCTAACCTTATAAATAGACCTAAGATTTCACCTGAGCGACCCTTAGGTTTGGCTCGCGAGGAACTAAGGTAAGGAAGATGAATTAGGGGTATGTTCTTTAAAATATTTTGTTCATAATACTAAGGTCGAACTATCCTCAAAATTTCTTCTAGGAGATCAAGCCCACGAGGAGCTAGAGGCACCCAAAGTCGCTGATTTAGCACAAGCAACTCAGGAAATTATGCGACCGGGCCAGATTGATCAGCAAAATAGGAACCCTAAACAAGGTAATTGGAACCTTGTTCTTTAGAGTTATTTGTTCCTGTTAGGACCCTTTTCTCACACTCCAAATTTCGTGGTATTCGGTGAAGGGGGTCAGAAGTTAGAAGGTCACGAAGTTGATGGTTCGGTTCTGAACGAGCAGAAATTAGGGTTGACTTCCAGCCTTAAATTCGACGATTAAAGCCCAGAGCAGAGGTAGGTTATCTCATGTATGGCTTAATCATGATGTTAAGAATAAAAGCCCTCTAATTTCAGTCGTTTTCATATACTGTACATAGAGAATTTTATGTTTTATTGGGACTATGCATTTAGAGTAATCTCCATGCATGAATCTTAGCCCTAATTGAATTAAAAAGAAAATCTCTTGTTCATTATACACAAACCCATGCATATTCTTGACCTATTCTTTTTCTATCATATTTTATAGTAGGTTCTCGTTGATTCTCATGCATAACATGCCCTAGATTAGTGTTTATTTTACTATTTTCTCAGTTTTCTGTCACACAGACAGAAACGGTCTATAAGGTGACCGCCTGAGATAGATAAGCGGCCCTTCGATAGACCGCTAGACTCATGAAAACGGTCCGCACTAGGCTGCTTTTTGGTTTTGAGAACTAGCTCGAGCTTAATTGAACTTTGCCTAAATAGAACTCTATATATATGGTATTTTTCACACAAAATTATTTCTTGTGAAACACCATGTTTCAGCGTGAGCATGATTTTACAACATTATTTTCCTTATCATGTAATTTCATGCATAAATGTTATATTTTTGTAATTAAATATTTTCTCTTATGAAATGTGATTCATGGTGGTATGAGAACGTTGTTTTGATCGCTGTTTTGTCACGATCCACTCTTATCTATGAGTCATTTTCTTAAGTACATGTCACATATCCCGGTATGATGTCATTAGTTACACTTTACACTTATAGGCACACTCTCTTGGACTTATGAACCTCTCCGCCAGATATTCCTTTTGTCAGACTAGGGATTTATGTTTCAAGGCCTCCGTAAGACTCCGCGAGCCTGGGATTCCCACTAGGACGCCGAGCTGGTTGTACCATCAAGCCCAATTGTCTAGAAAGCACGTTACCGGTGCTTTATGTGTTCTGGACCTAAACGGCCCTATGGTTGACCGCCTGAATCTGCTCGCGGCCATTCAATAGACCGCTAAAGCTCTAGAAAGTTTTCCTACGTCGACACTTATTTTTCATGCGTCGACTCTATTCATGAAACGGTCTAGACTCTGACCGCTTTCTGCGTGAAACGGTCTAGTAAACGACCACTTTATCTCTGAACCTGTCTAACCCGAGGTTTGAACTTTGGGGTTGGTTTTCTTGAGTTCGTAGATGATTTTAGGATTATCTGGAGTCTCAAACTATGTTAAAAAGGTTAACATTAAGTTATGAAATTTAATGAATGTACCATTATGCTGTCGGACTGCCGCCGTAGCATAATGTCCTTTTTAAATCATTCTTTGAAATCATATCAAATTTTGGTACTATCACGCCCCGAACCGATAGCAGCGGGAAGCAGTGCTCGGAACGTGGTAGCGAAATAGTCATGATAATTAGAGCATAAAATAAATGAACACAATAAATTATATTCAAACACATGGAGGCCATTAATTTGAGAAAAATATAGTTTTATTGATATTTGGAAATTGAATTATAATTTGTCTCAATTTTACAATAATAGACTCAATAAAAGGAATAAAGAACAGAAAAATAGCAAGACCTACTGTACCAACTAGACTCAAGAAAATAAAAAGACTCGGGCCTCAATGCTCCAGGTTCACTCAGTCCTACTGACCCGATCCTAATTGCAACCGTTCCATCTACCGCGTTACCTGAAAAGGATGGAAATAAGGGGGGGGGGGGGGTGAGCGAGAAGCTTAGTAGGAATTACTCTCTATCATCATGCACATTTAAGTAATTAACAATTTTATGAATGCATGAATAATGCGAGAAACTCTAATAAGCAAACTAAGTAACCAACAAGATAAGAAGATAATCGATAGATAAATGGAAAGGAATATTGCCAGTCGAGATATCAAGCACCATTAACAAGAACTTCTAATAAATGGCCATGTACCAAGTCAAGTCAAGTCGAGTCATGTCACGCAAGCAAGCACTTCACGCTTCTAGCATGAATAGCAAGTTTCACGAGAATGTGGAATGTCGTAGACTCACACGTTAGATAATACTCAGTGACAATGCCACACCTAGTCATTACACCTCCCTGGGGTACAAGTACACTTCGGGTGCTCCTCCCAAGACCAGGCTGGGCCCTTAAATATGATTGCCTTGGCATTGATTTGCTTGGATCATAGATCACACGAAATCTAGACATCCATGAATAAAAATGGCAAAGAGTTCCAAGATCAAGCTCATGTAATCAAGGTAAAATACATAAGAATACTGATTTTCTTGGGATTCCAAACAATAAGCTCCTTAATCAAGAGGAAAAGTCATTCATAGAAATGACTTAGAATGGATAAATGTCATCAACAGACCTAACAGTAGGTCAAAAACTCAAGGTGTCATAGCCTGGATAGGCTGGAGCAACTCACACAAATCAAAACATGAAAAATAGTAATTTTCAGAGGGCTTGAATGTGAAACGGTCAGCAGGGGGCTGCTCAGGTCAGAAAATGGTCTGAATCTGGCCGCAATCCTTACAGAGCAGGCGCTGACCCAAAATCACAATTTCGGTCAATTAGGAGGGTTCATGACTTAAGGTACAACCCGCCTGACGTCCTAATAGGAATCCCAAGCTCGCGGGAGCTTACGGAGGCCTTGAAACAAGAACACCTAGTCCGGCGGAAGGAGTATCCGACGGAGAGGCATTCATTGCTCAAGATTTAGGCTAACAAATCAAGCATAAAATGAACGTAATCGGTCCAGTCACTTCCACCGGAGTGGTATGACCTTAAAACAAATTCTAAATTTATTCATGTCATGTATAAGAATTAAACTAAACCGTTAACAAGGCATTAATCTACTTCCTTCTTGAATATCACAAAAGATATGAAAGATGGACATGAATGGAGCAATTATTAAGGAAAGAGTTTCACTTAGTTCATGTATTCCATAAGACCTAATTTTAGTGCGTTCAACCCTGACCAACAAGTGTACTAACCAGATATAACATGCCATTATATTTTAAAACATGCCACTGAAATAGGGTAGAAAACGATCATAGAACAGGCCGCCAAAGGCCATAAGCGGTCAAGACAAGGGCCGCTTACGCACTGGAAAACCCCTTTACATTTTTAAATTCGCTGGCTAGAAACGGTCTATCGTTGGGCCGCTAGACCAAGGCAAACGATCTATCGTACGACCGCTAGTCGCTTGGCAGTCCCTGGAAGGACCGTTTCTTCCAACCCGAGCCCAAAAACGTGAAAAACCATTCGAATGGTGAGGACACCCGAGCTAGAGATTGGCGTGATGCGGCAGAGCGACGGTACAGGACACGCAGCACTATTCGGGACGTGCAGACTTCGATATGGCTTGGAGATGATATGGAGAGCTAGTTTGGTGCTCATAGTCTTTTATTTCTTTCATATTGGACCTTTGTAGGCCAAGCTGTGGCCAATTGGACTTATTTAGCATCATTTTGTATCCATTAGGCTATGGTAGGACTAGTGGGCCACCTTTGGTTCACTCTCCAGAGCACAATTGGGCTGGGCGCCCATGGATGAGCCCACATTGGGCCAGCCCTCCTTATCCACTACCTAGACCCATTAGCCATAGGATCCATTAGGGTTTGGAGGAGGAGGGCGCACCCCCACCTCCCAAGGAGGTGCGTGCCCCCCACCTCTCTTATCTTTTAGGAAGGATTTGACTTCCCTCCCCATCCTTTCCTATTAAGTAGGGAATTAAAATTAATTGCTTTTCTTTTAGGCTTTTCTTTTTGGAAACTAGGGTTTTTCTTCCCTCCCCCTTATATCTCTTGTATTATTATTGGAAAGGAATTAATGAAGAATTGTTTTGGAAAAAAAAAAAGTTGGTGTTGGCCGCGGGCTCCCCACCTCCTCTCTAGAGGGTGCGACTCCCTCTCCCTCTTCCCTCTCTCCCTCTTTCTCTTCCTCTAGGGTTTGATGCCCTAGATTTCCTTTCAGGTTTCTTGGCTTCACCACTGTTGGGAGGCGACCTCCCCATCTTCTTCTGAAGCCAAGAGTTTAGAGATCAAGGCTTTGCAGCAAGTGTGGAGGAGAAGCCCTTGCTGTCCTGTGCACCCCTCTCTATTTGTCTGCCTGCAGAACTGGGCCGTGAAGAACAGGTTGGCAGGCCCCTTTCCCATCCTCAGACCCCATCCACCACTTCTGAAACTTTCTTCCTCCACATGTCCCCCACGTCACCTCAAAATCCCACAACCTAAATCATTCTATAGCCAAAGTTTCCTTCATAGTCTATTTTCCCACGCAGGCTACACCTGTGTGTCTGCCTGCTGGACAGAACCGCAGAGGTCGAGTATTTTTGCCACCCTTCCCATCATCTGATCATGACCACCTCTTCTTAAAATTTCCTCCTCCACTTTTCCCTCACACCGCATTAAAATTTGAAGCCCTAATTCGTCCTGTGGCCAAAGTTTCCTTCATACCCCTTTTACCCACGTAGACTGTCTCTGTGCAGGTCTACAGAGATAGTGTCCAAACCCTTCCAAAAGGATGTCCCTCAATACGTCTCCAAACGCCCTAAGATTTTGAGCACTTCTTATCCACGTCCAAAACCTTCCCCCACAATTTTCTTACATTTTTATGAGCCCTTTTTCCCTGCTTACCCCGCTCATCCTTCCTGCCCTCAGTTCTGACTGCACTAGATTGCAGAACTAAGCCCCATCTGTTTTCACTTTTCACGCCCAAAACCCCCACTGCATGCTACACCACCACTCCTACCCAACCTTCCCACGACCATCACATGTCCACCAAAGAAAACCCCTCCCCAAAAGCCACCCGGAAGCCCCGGTTCCACCCCCTTCTTTTACCCTCTATCCCACTGCCAGCAGACTGGACAAAACGCACAGGGGTCCATTCCAAAATTCGCCCCGGCTACCATGGTCACCTGCAGCGACTCTAATTCCTCAAGAGACATTGGGACACTCCCTCCAGTGCCCACGCCAAGTTTCATGCTCAACAGACGACCAGAAGGCCGCGCCCCAGGCCCCTCTTCTTGCTGTTCACCTGTTCCTACGCAGACCGGACTGTAGTCTGCCCACCGTTCGTGCTCACGCCGGAGGTCCACATCAGCGCCCTTGGCTTCCAGCTTCTTCCTGGAGGCTTGCCATCCACTACAACATGCTGTTAGGGACGTTGGCACCTTCCTCGGCCTCCGTGACGTGTCGTCCTTGCTGCTGGTCCTAGTCCGTACCGGTTCGCAGCACATGGGAGTTGCAGTTCTTCGTCTACTCGCGACCCGTCACCCCAATTCTCACGACCCCCGAATCGCTGTGTAGCCTCTTACCTCCCTGCGAGGAGTGGGCTGTGTTTGATTGTATTATTTCTAGTTCATGTACCAAGAGGTCATGTGATTTGGCCGGGCTTCTTCCCCACACCCCGAGCGTGGAGGTATGCGTCCGCTTTCCTTGTTGGTTAGCTTGCTAGTTTAGTATATTCTCTTGAAGCCGCTGCTTGTGTGCTTGCTAGGTCGTTAACTCATTATCATGTTTATATCACTGCCGCGGTGAGAGAGTGTGACCGTCCCGTGACTTGTCCGAGTCGCGAGTGTGGAGTTGCCCACCCTAGACTCGCCTGTTTCTCAATCGTGCGGATCGGCGCACTTCCCTCTCTTGGGATGCCTGTGAGCTATAGTTTCTTGTTGAATGGCGCAATTTCCTTCTTGGGAACCTTAGGTGTCAAGTCTATGCCGTTCAATCTATTGCAAAGTTGTTGGTCATAGTTGTTCATTTAGGCCCGTCATTGCATAGAGTCTTCGTTCGCATAGCGTCCCGCATCAACTTTGGTATCAGAGCATAGGTTTGTCTAGGGTGCATTTGAGCCTTAGGTTGTCTATGGTGCATTTCAGTCATTAGGTTTGTCTAGGGTGCATTTGAGTCCGCATTCCACCTCTTTGCATCACCTTGTAGAGTGTGTCTAGATCCTTAGAGTTCCCATTTGTCCCTTAAAGTCTTGCATGCCCATTCGGCGTGGTACCGATTACCAACGCTCGGTCCTGATGGCTGACCCTCGAAATGATGCCCCTAGTGACTTTTCCGTTCAGGATATGTTGTAGACTCTCGTGGATAAGATAGATCAGAGCTTTAGAGATCATGTTGCATTCATGGAGGGCCAGATGAAGGCCATGGAGGACCGGATGAAGGCTTCTGACCGGACCATCCAAGGTCTAGTTGGACGGCCCAACCCGGGTAGAGCTCCGCATGAGGATGCCACCGGGCAGGCCTAAGGCCCACTTGGCCCTGTCCCTCAGCCTGCACACCCTAGGGCCGACGATCGGAGACCACGTGTTCAAGAGTTTGAGGACTTCGGGTTCGAGAATGAGTTTGAGGAATATGGTCGTGCCCGTCGTGGCAACCGGCCCAATAGGGACAAGGAGGATGAGCGTGTCCATAGATCTGTGCGGGTAGATCCTCCCACCTTTGATGGGTCCATGGAACCCAAGGTTTATCTTGACTGGGAGGATAGCATGGATCGTTATTTCAAGTGTTTCGTTATGACAGACCACCGGAGAGTTTGATTTGCCAAGATGAAGCTGCTTGGCCAGGCACAAATGTATTGGATGAACATAGAGAGCTTGCAAATGCAGCTACATCAGCCCTAGATTGAGACATGGTATGATATAAAGGCTAAGCATAGGTAGAAATACCTTCCTGCCTCCTACCGACAGCGTCTTATTGATCGGTGGCAGGGTCTCAGTCAAGGGGATCGGACTGTGGCAGAGTACATCGGTGATTTTGATGAGTACTACTTGCGATATGGGGTCACGGAGGAGAGTGCCATGACCATCTCTCGCTTCTGTCGGGGTCTGCGGCCACACTACCAGTATGAGTTATTTCACCGCCATGTGACGACCTTGGGGGAGGCTTATCAGGTCGCACTTGAGTTAGAGTAGTTTGAGTCCGAGTTTGCCCCGGTCCAGAGCCCAGGACCCACATATCCTCGTGGGACGGACCCACGTGCTATGACTGGACCTTATCCTCGGGGACCTGTGGCCCGTCCACAGGAACCCACTCGTCAGGACCTCACTTCACCTAGACCTCATCCTCCCCCTCCGAGGGATTATCCCCCTCGACCCCAGGCTCCAACTCCTGCCCCTCGGCCTCAGCAGCCCACCATTCCTGCCCGACCCCAACTTCCACCACCCCCGGCCCGTCGTGATGACAAGGGAAAGGCGCTGATGACTGGTGGAGCACCTCAGGGCACTGGGTCTTGTCATGAGTGTTATAGGTGCGGAGGAGTTGGTCATTATGCTGTTAGTTGTCCTACCCGACCTTCTTTGATCATTGGGGATCCTTCGACCGATGAGCCCACACCTGGGATTGTACCCGTCAGTTATGAGGCTGACCAGGAGCTCGTGGAGGAGTTTTTCGATGAGTTGATTGAGGGTGAGCAGTTAGATGTCCAGGGTATGTAGTGTCAGGATGATGTTCAGCTGAGCATTGTCAGGTGTATCTTGACCCAACCGCTGGTGAGTGATGACTGGCGTCGCACCACCATTTTTCATACCTTTTGCAGGCTTGGCGGGAAAGCCTGCAAGGTGATCATTGATAGCGGGAGTTGTATCAACGCTATCTCCACGGATATTGTGACATGCTTGGGGTTGACGCCCGTGGACCATCCCTCCCCCTATCGTGTGTCATGGGTAGATTCCACTTCTATTCCGGTCAGGCTGCGATGTCTGGTGCCATTGCAATTCCATGTCTACCAGGATGAGATCTGGTGTGATGTGTTGCCTATAGAAGTAGGTAGTATTATCCTGGGAAGACCTTGGGTATTTGATTGGGATGCTACCCTCCATGGCCGGTCAAACACATGAATATTCGACCATAACAGCCATCGGATTACCCTTCACCCCTCCCAGCCGAGGAGTCCATCCATCCGGGGTCCCATTGGGCCTAGTACCCCAATTCCTACTGTTCCAGGGCCCAGTATCCCATCTCCAGCTCAGGCTATGACCGTATCTCCAGATGTCCCCACTCTAAGTGTTCCTCCTACTAGGAGGTTGATGCTAATCAGCTCCCGAGAGTTGGAGCATGACTTTGTTAGAGGGGACCCTATTTTTGCCATCGTAGTCCGAGAGGTGGTTAAAGATATGGAGAGTGATCTCCCATCTGATGCTGTTGATGTCCTTCGGGAGTTTGATGATGTGTTTCTCGATGATTTACCCGAGGGTCTTCTACCCATGCGGGACATTCAGCATGCTATTGACCTGATTTTGAGGTCCTCATTTCCCAACTTGCCACATTACAGGATGAGCCCCGCTGATCATGCTGAGCTTCAGCGTCAGGTTGAGGAGTTGATGACGAGGGGATCTCTCCGTGAGAGCATGAGTCCTTGTGCCGACCCTGCATTGATTGCCCCTAAGAAGGATGGTACTTGGAGGATGTGTGTTGACAGTCGTGCTATCAATAAGATCGCGGTGAAGTATATATTTCCCATTCCCTGCTTAGATGACATGCTTGATATGATGGCGGGAGCCACTGTGTTCTCCAAGATTGATATGAAGAGTGGCTATCACCAAGTGAGGATCAGGCCCGGTGATGAGTGGAAGATGGCCTTTAAGACCAAAGATGGTCTTTATGAGTGACTGGTCATGCCCTTTGGGCTGACCAATGCTCCCAGCACTTTTATGCGGCTGATGACCCAGGTCCTCCGACCTTTGATTGGGGTCTTTGTGGTGGTCTATTTCGATGATATCCTTATCTATAGCCACACTCGGGAGGCCCACTTAGACCATCTTCAGCAAGTCTGTCTTGTAGTGCCCCAGAATTTATATAATTTTCAGATTATAAATGGAATTTTCTAAAATTTATTAGGAAATTATAAGGGCTAAATAGATTAATAAATGGATTATTGAATTAATAAATGGGGTATAAGGCCCAATAGTGTTAAATAATTAATCTAACCTATTTAATTAAGACCCAAAAGGTTTAAGGACCTAGCCCATTAAGTTTGGCCCATATTCTAGAAGGTTATTTAGTTTATTCACAGATTTTAAAGAATAAATATCCCTTAATTAGATAATTATATAGATAAAATGAATAAAAGAGTTTTATTAATTTAAAATTATGCACACGTTGGCTGTAACGGTCTATCGGGCGACCGCCACATGCATGTAATGCATCAGGACTGGACCGTCACACCCTGTTAATTCCGTGAGTTAAAGAACTTGCAAAAAGAGTGGATCTTTGGGATCCTATCTGCAAGAGACCTAATTAGGAGAACATGTAAGGTTACTAAGGACTCTTAGGGATCAGGATCTGGTGAACTAAGGACTCTAGAATCGATCTAATCCTTAAACCCTAGCCAAATCTCTATAAATAGGACCCAGTTCTGAACTAAGCGACCCTTACTTTTGGCTCGTAAAGAATCAGGGTAAGGAGATAGAATCTCGGGTAAGTCCTTTAGAACTTTTTATTTCTAATACTAAGGTCTAACTACTCTCAAAATTTCATGATAGGAGGTCGAGTATCCAAAGAGTTAGAGGCTTCCAAAGTTGCTGGTATGACCTTAGCAATCCAAGCATCTGAACGAAAGTCCTCTGAAGATCAGGAAAATAAAGGAGCTAAACGAGGTAATTAGAGCTTAATGCTTTAGAACTTCTTGTTCCCCTTAGATTCATCTTCTTAACCTCCAAATTTCACACCTTTAGGTTAGGAGATTGAAGAGATAGAGCGACGTGAAGTTGCTGAAAAACTATAGAGAGAAGGGAACTAGGGCGTGTCTTGAAGACCCAAATTTGAAGTTTAAAGCCCAGGGAAAAGGTAGGTCATCTCATGAACAGCAAAAAGATCTCGTTAGGGATAAAAGCCCTCTGATTTGACTTGATTTCATGCATTATAGATTATGAATTCCATGTTTTAGTGAGTTCATACATACATACATGACTTTAGCCTAATCAAAGATAAAAGACATCATCTTGTTCATTCACTGCAACCTATGCATATATCTGGCCTTTACTTCGTTTATCATGACTAGACTAGTTAGTAATTATGATTCTTCTTGCATGGACATAGTTCCTTATCTTTACTGACAGCAGAATCTCTGACGCCTCACATGACTGTAACGGCCTTACGATAAGCCGTCACACTCTCTGTTGTGTTTAAATTATTCTGTTGTCTCTGACGGACCATGCTAGGAGCGTTACAATACTATAACGATCCCACGATAAATTGTCATAAGCATTGTAACGCGCCCATTCTCGACCGTTAGAGTAATTGTGTTCTGTCAACCTGAGATAGAATGAAGAACAGTCCAAATTACTTATAGATAAGCCTAATTATCTAAGTATTGATCTATTTTCATGACTTTGAGTTTATTGAACGACTTATGATAGGAATTACATGATTACAAGCATCTTGAGTTATTTTAAGTTATGTTAATTTCATTGGCTAAACTCTATAGTTTGTTTTTTAATTATGATTTTTAATGATGTAATGACGGAGTTTTTATCATGGTTTCAAATCATTACACACTCTTTTCCTATCCATAGAGTCATTTTCTTTAAGTACATGGCATATATTCCGGTATATAGCCATTAGTTCACACTTTACACTATAGGGACATATTCTTGAACATGAGGACCTCTCTATTGGATATTCCTTCCAATGGACTAGGAAATCTTGTTTCAAGGCCTCCATAATTCTCCGAGAGCCTGGGATTCCCACTAGGACGCTGAGTTGGTTGTATCATGAAAGCCCAATTATTAGAAAATACCATCGAAGTTTTCTGATTTTCGGATATGTAACGGATCAAGGTTGGACTGTCAGGCTCATCTAACAGCCCAATAAACGACCGTCACAAGTACTAAGTCCATTTTTACTGTTTCGGATTCAGACCATTGTAATGGCCCAATACTGGAGCGTCACATTATGTAACGGCCCAGTCCTTGACTGTCACAATGTTTGAGTGCTTTAACCCAAGGTTTGACCCACGGGTTGATATTCTAAGGTTCCTAGATAGGTTGATAATGGTCTAGGACTTGTCAAGATACTTAATTTAATTTATGAAAAATAAGAAATGTACCGTTATGCTGCCGAATTTATTTCCATGAGCATAACAAAGTATAAGTCATTCTTGATCTCTCATATTCTAAGTTGAAGTGTTCATTTATTGATTATTATTATCATAAGCTTATTGAACTTATTACTTTCTTGGCCACACTTTATTGTTACATGCGTGGAAATAGCTTGATTTATACTTGAAGATGCGATCGAGCACTGATTGTGTTCAAGGGCTCTATGCTAGTCCCCTCGGCTGATTGCTGGAAACATACTATTATAAACCATGGGGTATGATGCTACTGGCGTTGCATTACGTTGGGAGAACTTTCTCTATAAATAAGTGAAAAGCCACGGCATCATGAAATTTTTTGTACATGACTTTTTTGCTTGTTACATGATATTCCACAGAAATTCACCAAATACTTGCTCATAAGCAAAAGATGTTTGAATGATGACTACGTGGTCTTGATAGTACATTCTCGTTACATTCTTGTTCATGAAAGGCCATGCTACATTCTTGTTCATTCTTGCTACATTCTTGCTAGTTCACACTTGTTCATTCTATCTTACATGATCGTCTTACTACTTTGGTTTAATCGCATGATTGATCGCATTCGCATGATTTTACCTTATTTCTCTAGAGAAAAAATACTAATTACTTAAACATTACTAATCATGTTGATGCGAAGATACCTACTGGGCAAGTGTGCTCATTACCTATTTCCAATCTTTTTCAGGAGATGGAAGTGATACGAATTCGGATTCGAGTTATACAAGTAGCGGGTCTGAGAGCGAATGAAAGTCATACCCAATTGAGAGAGAAGACTTAGGAAAGTCAATATTGTTTAGATCGAGTCTTTGTAATTTCTTATTTCTTGAGTCTAGCATGATAAAGATAAGTTGAAAAAGTGATTGTATTCGAATGTTTGATTTGATTATTAATGAAAGTTGGAGTTTGAGTTAATCATTGTGCAATTGCATTATTCTTATGTGTGATTATCTTGCGCTCTGATCGTTCTTACTTGCAAGAGACTTATCATGCCTGCTGTTCATGTTCCTCGAGCTAGTCTTCTGCTGTAATAAAGGCTCGAGGCGTGACATGTCTTATTTTGAGGAGAGAGAGCCTTTATGCCAACCCTAAGAAATGTGCTCTTATGACTAGTCAGGTCACTTTCTTGGGGTTCATTGTGTCTAGCGAGGGAGTCTCCGCCGACCCGGAGAATGTGAGGGCCATTGTGGAGTGGCCCGAGCCTCGTACTCTTCATGATGTCCGTAGCTTTCACGGACTGGCGACCTTCTATCGCCATTTTATTCGAGGCTTCAGTTCCATCATGGCCCCTATCACCGATTGCATCTGAAAGGGGACGTTTGAATGGACGAAGGCCGTCTCGGCCGCATTTGGGCTCCTCAAGGAGCGCATGACCGAGGCACCTATTCTTAAACTTCTTGACTTCACGAAGGTGTTTGAAGTTTCATGTGATGCCTCCGGGGTTCGTATTGGTGGTGTTTTGAGTCAGGAGACCCACCCCATTGCATATTTTAGTGAGAAATTGAGCGATGCTAAATTACGTTATTCTACATATGACAAGGAGTTTTACGTAGTTGTGCATGCCCTTCGGCATTGGAGACATTACTTGTTGCATCAAGAGTTTGTCATGTCTTCTGATCATGAGGCACTCAAGTATCTCCATGCCCAGAAGAAGCTCAATTCTCGTCATAGTCGCTGGGTGGAGTTTCTCTAGGATTATACCTTTGTGCTGAAGCACAAGACCAGTGCGGAGAACCGGGTGGCCGACGCTCTGAGCCGTCGCGCTTATCTTTTGACCACCATGAGTCTAGAGGTGGTAGGGATGGATAGGATGAAGGAGGCTATGCAGATTGTCTGGACTTTGGTTCGATCTACACCACCCTTCAGGCGGGACCGTCTCGAGAGCACACTGACTACATGTTGCAGGACGGTTACCTTTTTCCGAGGAGTCGCTTGTGTGTTCCGTGGACTTCAGTTCACGACTTCCTCACTTTGGAGATGCATGCGGGAGGTCTAGCCGGCCACTTCGGTCGAAATAAGACCATCGAGGCAGTCGAGCATCGATTTTATTGGCCTAGTTTGAAGTGTGACGTTGCTCACATAGTGGCCCAGTGTCGTACCTGCACTGTGGCCAAGATGAGGAAGCAGGTTTCATGTCCTTATACTCCTCTTGTTGTGCCTGATAGGCCGTGGCAGGATATCAACATGGATTTCATTTTGGGGTTGCCACTGACCACCCACATGCATGATTCCATCTTTGTGGTGGTTGATAGATTCTCGAAGATGGCCTTCATTCCTTGCTTGAAGACTTATGATGCCACTAGGGTTGCTCATTTATTCTTCTCTTGTGTAGTGAGCCGATTTGGACTCCCTAAGTCCATTGTGTCTGATCGTGATGTCCGGTTCACTAACTACTTCTGGAAAACCCTTTGGCATATGATGGGCACGCAGCTCAAGTTCTCTACTGTGTATCATCCCCAGACTGATGGGAAGACTTAGGTAGTCAATAGAAGTTTGGGGAACCTTTTGAGATGCTTGGTTAGGGAACGCGAGAGGGACTGCGATCTGGTTTTGCCACTTGCCGAGTTTGCATATAATGACTCAGTCAGAAGGTCCACGGGCATGAGTCCTTTTGAGTTTGTCATAGGATGTAGACCTAGGAAGCCAGTGGATCAAGTTCCCTTATCCATGCATGCTAGAGTGTCACAGTCTGCAGAGTCGTTTGCCGAGCATGTTAGGGGTTTGCATGATAATATTCGTCGCCATATAGAGTCCAGCAACGAGTAATATAAAGAGTTGGCTGATGCTCATAGACACCCCCGTGAGTTCCAGGAGGGAGATTATGTCATGATCCGGGTCAAACCGGAATGGTTTCCTTCTGGAGCAGTGAAGAAACTACAGGCTCGTGGTGCTGGCCCCTTTAGAGTTTCGAGGCGAGTTGGATCCAATGCATATGTTGTAGACTTTTCGGACGACTATGGTATCAGTTCCACATTCAATGTCTCAGATTTAGTAGCATATAGAGACCCGACAGTAATCCCTACTGAGTTGTTTGAGCCTTCTTCTCCCCTTGTGATTGAGCCTCCCCTGAGAGTCCACTTCCGACCCTGTCACCTCAGCAGTGTGAGCGGATAGAGTCTATACTGGATGAGCAGGTGACTACCACTAGGGGCGGCGCGTGTCACCGCTACTTGGTGCGTTGGCGGGGATGGCCCCCATCTGATGCATGGATCACCCGGGCAGAGTTGGAGAGGTTACATCCGGACTTACTGGAGTAGTACCTGAGCGACAGAGACCCTTACTCGACCGGGTCGAGTTCCTCCCACCCGGGGAGAGTTGGTGAGGACACCCGTGCCAGAGATCGGTGTGATGCGGCAGAGCGACGGTACAGGACACGCAGCGCTCTTCGGGACGTGCAGACTTCGCTATGGCTTGGAGATGATATGGAGGGCTAGTTTGGAGCTCATAGTCTTTTATTTCTTTCATATTGGACCTTTGTAGGCCGAGCTGTGGCAAGTTGGACTTATTTAGCATCATTTTGTATCCATTAGGCTATGGTAGGACTAGTGGGCCACCTTTGGTTCACTCTCTAGAGCCCAATTGGACTGGGCGCCCATGGATGAGCCCACATTGTGCCAGCCCTCCTTATCCACTACCCAGACCCATTAGCCCCAGGATCCATTAGGGTTTGGAGGAGGAGGGCGAGCCCCTACCTTCCCACCTCCCAAGGAGGTGCGCGCCCCCCACCTCTCCTATCTTTTAGGAAGGATTTGACTTCCCTCTCCATCCTTTCCTATTAAATAGGGAATTCAAATTAATTACTTTTCTTTTAGGATTTTCGTTTTGGAAACTAGGGTTTTTCTTCCCTCCCCCTTATATACTCTTGTATTATTATTGGAAAGGAATTAATGAAGAGTTGTTTTGGAAAAAAAAGCTTGTGTTGGCCGTGGCCTTCCCACCTCCTCTCTAGAGGGTGCGACTCCCTCTCCCTCTTCCCTCTCTCCCTCTTTCTCTTCCTCTAGGGTGCGATGCCCTAGCTTTTCTTTCAAGTTTCCTGGCTGCACCACTACTGGGGGGTGACATCCCCATCTTCTTCTCAAGCCAGGAGTTTAGAGATCAAGGCTTTACTGCAAGTGTGGAGGAGAAGCCCTTGCTGTCCTGCGCACCCCTCTCTGGTTGTCTACCTGCAGAACTGGGCCATGAAGAACAGGTTGGCACGCCCCTTTCCCATCCTCAGACCCCATCCACCCCTTCTGCAACTTTCTTCCTCCACATGTCCCCCACGTCTCCTCAAACTTCCACGCCCTAACTCGTTCTGTAGACAAAGTTTCCTTCATAGTCCATTTACCCATGCAGGCTGCACCTATGTGTCTACCTGCTGGACAGAACCACAGCAGTCTAGTTTTTTTGCCCCCCTTCCCATCCTCTGATCACGACCACAACTTCTAAACATTTCCTCCACCTGTCCCCCACACCCCATTAAATATTCAAGCCCTAATTCGTCCTATGGCCAACATTTCCTTCATACCCCTTTTACCCGCGCAGACTGTCTTTATGCATGTCTACAGAGATAGTGTCCAAACCCTTACAAAGGGACGTCCCCCAATACGTCTCCAAATGCCCTGAGATTTTGAGCACTTTTTATCCACATCCAATACCTTCCCCCACAATTTTCGTACATTTTTCTGAGCCCCTTTTCCCTGCTTACCCCGCCCATCCTTCCTACCCTCAGTTCTGACTGCACTGGATTGCAGAACTGAGCCCCATCTATTTTCACTTCTCACGCCAAAAACCCCCACTGCACGCTGCCTCGCCACTCCTACTTAACCTTCCCACGACCATCATCTGTCCACCAAAGAAAACCACTCCCCAAAAGCCACCCGGAAGTCCCGGTTCCACCCCCTTCTTTCACCCTCTGTCCCGCTACCAGCAGATTGGACAGAACGCACAAGGGTCCATTCCAAAATTCACCCCAGCTACCACGGTCACCTGCAGCGACTCTACTTCCTCTAGAGACATTGGGACACTCCCTCTAGTGCCCACGCCAAGTTTCGTGCTCAGCGGATGACCAGAATGCCGCGCCCCAAGCCCCTCTTCTTGCTGTTCACCTATGCCTGTGCAGACCAGATTGTAGTCTGCTCACCGTTCGTGCTCGCGCCGGAGGTCCACGTTAGTGCCCTCGACCTCCAGCTTCTTCCTGGAGGCTCGCAGGTGAGGACACTAGAGCACGAGTACGGCTCGACTCAGCGAGCCGTCGGTACCGGACCCGCAGCACGACTCGGTCAACTTCGACCTCTTTGTGGCTGGGGGACAGTCTGGAGTCGCCACCAGAGCATTGATATTTCAGTACGTATTTTTATACTTATTTGTATGGTATACGTATTTGGTCGTATTTGGTGTGTATTTAGCATATATTTGGGTTGTATTTGGCTTGTAATAACTTGGGTTTTTATATTGGGTCAATGGTAGAATAATTGGTCATGTATTTATATTTTTGAATTATTTTGGTCCAAGGGGGATTAATTTGGTCCATGGGGATTAAAATAAGCCAAGCCCCTTATATTGACTTAAGGGAGGGGCGCCCCCTCTTTTGTCCCTTATGGGAGGATTTTTTATGTTGGTTTAATCGCCCTTCCCCATTATACCCCCTTGACCAAGGGTATTCTAATTCATTTGGCTAGGTCTAAGGTTTGAATATTTATAGTCTCTTGTTGTATTTGGAAAAATCTAATGAAGAGATTTTATGCTAATTGCATTTGGGCGCACCTCTACCCCCCTCTCCTTGTTCTTGGTGTTCTTCCCTCTTCCTCCTCCAATCTCCTCCAGATTTGATCCTAAATCTTCTATCCCCCTCAAATTTCATCCTCTTCCCTTCTTCCTCTATCTGTTGTGATTGTTCACCGCCGCCGCCGTTCATGGCGCCGTTGAGCCACCACAAGCCGGTCATCATCCTGCTGCCCCAAAACTCGGAGTTACAGGACAGCAGCCCGGTGAAAGGGCTGGTACGGAAGATCCGACCGTTGGATCATGACGAAACTTAGAGGGTAGGTTTCCCCCATCATAGGCCATTACCAGTTTAATTTTCAGGTCGATCGGAGTTCGTTTATGCTCTTTCCCAGCCACCTGTTCTTCCTTCTCAAAGTCTACTTGTGTGCAGATCTACGAGATAGATCTCGGTGCCCGATTTTTCTCACCCCTCAAATGTTATCCAAAATTTACAAAAAACTATTTTCGTCACCATCCCTTTCCCTTCTACCCACCATAAAAATCCTAGGTCCTAATTCGTTCATTTGATCCTCGGTCAAAGCCCTTGATCAGGGAGTTCATGTTCCGTCCAGCCTGTTCTATATTTTGGGACAGTGTGCTCAGTCCATTTGCAGTCACTTCCATTTTCATTCCAGCCGTTGGATGAATCTGTAATTCAATTACGTCATAGGATTTTGAGTCCTCTTTCCAACGGTACCCATTGCGTCACGATCCGACGTTGGAGCTGGGAGTGCGAGCCGTTCTCGTCCGAGTGCACAGATTTGGCTAGAAGCTGAGCTGCGGGACAGCCTTGGGAAATAAATCCCAAGAATTCACCCGGCTCCATTCCGGTGATAGCCGCTCCCGGGGATCGACCCGGGATACTCCAGAGATGCCTCGCCGGTCGCTGCAGCCAGGAGCCTTCCCGGACGTCGCAGTACCAGTAGCGGGTCCCACGTGCTATCCTGTGGGCCCGAGTGAACCGAGCTGAACTGGCCAATCGCATCCACCCGAGCGCCACCGACTGCTACCCGTCAACCCGAGATTGGTGCTCCCGGGCCCCACGTATCGCCTATTACCTCCTTGGATGGAGTGGGCTATAGAATTAATTCTGTAATTAATAATTATTGATGTATTGGGGGTTCTGGATCTCGGCCAGGAAGTCTTCCCCACGTCCCAAGCGTGGAGGTACATTCGCCACCCTCTTTGTCGCATTTGCTTGTTTAGTATGCATTCTAGATGCCGCTGCATGTGAGTAGGATACTTTATTAGCTAGTTAAATATTAATTGTTGTGACCCCTGATTTTGATGATAACAAATCATAAATCATTAGTAGATATTTGAGGAATATCTAACATATTTTGGTTTAATGAATGGACTAAACAAGTGTAAGAGAATTTCTCTAAGTGATGTCTTGGCACCATCTAATGATGTCTCGACACCTCCAGAAGAAATCAAGCTGAAGCCGTTGTCTGTCCAGCCTTTGAATTAATTGATGTCTCGACACACTGGGTGAAAAGTGTCGACACCTTCTCGTGACAACTTTGCACATGGCGCTTCTGTCTCAATGCCTTCGTGTGGCAACTCTGCACATGATGCACATGTCTCGACACCATTTGACGATGTCTCGACACAGTCATGATGTCATCTCGGAACCAAGCACTTTTGTCCCGGCACAGTATCGTGTTGTCTCTATACTTTAGCCACAGATCTTCAAGGTTTCAATGGATGTCTCGACACACTGTGTGTAAAGTGTCGACACATCAGTGTTCGACCAGAACGGTTATAAAGTTGTCTTCAAGTTATTTAATGGGATGTCTCGACACACTGTATGGAAAGTGTCGACACATTCGTGTTTGACCAGAACGGGTCTGAAACCGATAGAAGCCATTCTCAGGATCCGGAACTTGTCCTGGAGGATCTGTTCTATCTGGTAAAAGTCGTCAAAGATGATACTCTGTCAAAGGACTATGATCTGGCAGAGAAATCCCTTGAAAGGACTATACTTGTGCTGATGTTGTCTCCTACCCACCCACATATCTGCAGCCTTGATAGAAAAGGGTCAACTATGCGATAGGAAGCAAATCAAATAATGTAGATGTGACATTCTGGGTTTAGCTAGAAAAGTGGACAACGTTGGTGTCACTGAAGGACACCAATATATCAGGAGCATGAGCTCCAGTTCGACACCAAGGCAAGCAAGCAGAGAAAAGAACAGCTAGAAGCTTGCTGATGAAGTTATCTTCTTCCTGGTGATGCTGCAGGCGTGAGTGCAACAAAAAGAAGATGATCCTCTTCCTCACGATGAGAGGACTCCTTGCAAGCAGGAAGGTATCGTGAAGCTCCGTCCAGAACCCTTGAAAGTTGAAAGCTAGATCATCATCCTCTCACAAGGGTTGTGGTGAAGAACCAGGAAGAACAAGAAGAGAGCCAAGGAGCCCTCAAACTCTTTCCCAGACAGGAGACTTCTTTTTCATAGTGTCTCATTACGATACTCTATCCGGCTATTTCATTTTTAGTTTGCCTTTCTTCAAAACACACTTCATATCATTCGTTCCCTACATGTGAGTAGGAAGACAGACGGTGTGGTAATTGGTCTGTGTGTTTTGGGTTGTTATCCCTCAAGCTGTTTGGCAGTGGAGTGTTTTGGGTTGTGATCCCTCAAGCTATGTGGCAGCAGAGTTGTGAGAGTGTATCTCTCTATTAGAAGCTGTGAATCAGCGGATGTGCTTTTGTACTAGTGAAGCCTCACCGTGTTGTGTGAGGGGTGGACGTAAGTCTCTAGATTGAGACCGAACCACCTTAAAGGTTGTGTCTTGTGGTTTGCTTTCCTTTATGTTCTAGCGGTAGAAGCTTGGTAGGACCGTTCATGGATATCATTTGTGTGTCCAGCTTCTTAGCTATTAACTAAATATCTATCTTATCATCATTTGTGTTAGATCCTTTTTTTTTCTGTAAAGAAGGGCAAAAAGGGGCTGATCTATTCACCCCTCCCTCTAGATCTGCTTATCACCACTCAACACATAGTATCAGAGCTAGTCTATCTATATGTGGTCTAACAACCTTGAGAGAACTGGTGATATGGCAACTAAGAATCCCATGGCCGAAGGGCATTCCGTTAATAGACCTCCCTTTTTCATTGGGACAAAATATCCTTACTGGAAAAACCGCATGCAAGTCTTCATTAGAGCCCAGGATCATGAAGTCTAGCGAGTGATCAGCAAGGGACCATTTGAGCTGCCTCTGGACGAAGATACATGGACTAAAGAACAGATCAGGCAATCAACTCTGAACTGGGGTGCCAAGCACATCATGCAGTGCTCTCTTCATCCAACTGAGTACTCAAGGGTGTCAACTTGCAACACTGCAAAAGAAATGTGGGACCGCCTTGAGGTAATATACGAAGGGACACAGCAGGTACGTGCAACCAAAGTTAACATGTTGGTATCTGAATATGAGAAGTTTAGAATGAAATCTGATGAGTCCATTTCGGACATGTATGCTAGGCTAACCTTGCTCACTAATGGCTTGACTAAGCTAGGTAAGACCTATTCTGAGCAAGAGATAGTAAGGAAGATTCTGAGATCACTAACTCCTATTTGGCATACAAAGGCCACAGTGGTTGAAGAATCAAAAGACCTAACTACCATTAAGGTAGAAGAACTCATAGGGTCCCTGATGGCCTATGAGATGAATCTGAAGAGCAAAGAGATTGAGGTAAGTAAAAAGAAGCCTCTGGCTCTTAAAGCTGGACCAAGCACTAAGGACTTATCTGAAGATGAAGAGCCTTCTAGTAGCAACACTGAAGAGGATGAAGTTGCTTTATTAACAAGGAAGTTCAGAAGATTTTTGAGAAAGGAAGGTACAGGCTTCACTAAGAAAGAAGCCCCAAGTAAAAAGAGGTTTCAGGCCAAGACCTGAAAATGTTAAAAAGTCTGAAAAGCTTGTCTGCTACTCTTGCAGGAAACCAGGACACATCAAGTCTGAGTGTCCAGAAGAAGCTAAGAAAGCTATGCCCAGGTGGAAGAGCAAGAAGAAGCAGGCCATGGTGTGCACATGGAGTGATGAAGAAGAGGAAGAGATTGAAGACAACTCCTCTGAGGAAGAAAAAGATGATCTCTGCCTAATGGCCAAAGGAGAAAATGACCGTGAGGTGAGCTCTCCCTTTGAGAACTTCTCTACTGATGATTGGGAACAAGCTTACTTCGAATTGATGGGTAAGTATGAAGTGTACAGAAAAGAAAACAAAACCTTAAAGAAGAAGGTTGACTCCTGTGGCCAAGACAAAACTCTTAATGAAAAGATAATCTCTCTAGAAACTAAAATTGAAGATATCAGAAAAATGAATGAAAATGTTGAAGAAGGAAGAAAAGAGATGAGAGACTTGGAAGATGAAAATGAAAGACTAAGAGATAAAATTGATGAATTGAAACTAAAAATGCAAAGCTATGTGAAGAACAACAATTTGTGCAATGAGAAGTCAGAAGCCTTTAAACAAGTCAATTCACAACTGTTAAAAGAAAATGAAAAACTTCAGAAGGACCTAGCAGATAAACAAATTGCTCTTGAGAAATTTGTTGATGGAAGTGAGAACTTGAACGCCCTGCTAGGAACTAAAATGAATTTCAATAGAGAAGGGCTAGGGTATGATCCAACCAAGAAGAAAACTTTTGGGTTAAAAACTACCACCTTTGTTTCATCTTCCGAAGCATCAACCTCCAAAACAATATGTTGGGGCTGGTGCGAAGGATTCAGAGGGGGGTGAATGAATCTATCCTTAAATTTTTTTGCCCAATTGACAAATTTGAACACTCGGAGATACGGAATTGAAACGAACTAAGTTCAATCGAGTCTCAAAGACTGGTGCATTTAATCAAACAAAGAACGTGCAGTCAATTAGCTCACTGGACATAGAAAGATAGATCGAGCCTAAGCATTCATCTAGCGAAAGCAAACAGTAAGCATTCAAACCACAGTGCACGAAAGAATTTTTAGGTGGTTCGGTCCACAGACCTACGTCCACCCCACACTCAAACCTGAGTGTGGCTTGCCGCTGACTCACAGCTTGAACGGCTGGGCCTCACAGCTTGCCTACAAACAGCTGAGCATCACAGCTTGCTGTCCGAGGTATCCACCTCGCCCGCTGAGTAACACAGCTTACTGTCCGAGGTATCCACCTCGCCCGCTGCGCAACACAGCTTGATGTCCAGAGGAATCCTCCTCTGCAACGCTGAGCAATACAGCTTAGCTCTGCTGACTAACAGCTTGAATAAAGGTTCAAAAGAAAACAAAATATGGAAAGGACATAGCAACAGAAAGCTGTAGACGATAAAACACAAAGTGGCTCTCAAAGAGCTGACTGGCCTAGATTTGATCCACGGTCCAGTATAGACAAAGTTTCAGATGACTCTCTTCTTCTTCTTCTAAACTCTCGATCTCTCTTTCTTCTTCTTCTTCTTCTTCTTTAATGCTCACTCTTTCTTTCTTCACTCTCTCGTTCTCTTCTTCTCTCTTTCTTCTTTTTCTGGATCGTGCAGGCACTTTCTGCTTCTGCTCTTTCAAGTAAGTTCCCCTATTTCGATCACTCTTTTCACGATCACTTTCTCCAGATGGAGAAGTCTCTTATTTATAGAGCAGTGAAGGTAGATGGGCGTGTGTCTTCCACGAATTCCCGCCCTAGCACCTTGACCACGTGGCAGTATTTCAGCCTGCTGTAATACACGTGTCACTATCCTGGCACTTCCTCCATTCTTGGATCACGTGCCCTTCTTAAGTTCCTCGACCAGCAGTTCTGTCAGATTAGACTTGTCATCAGTTTGAGTTAATCTGAAAGGAAAGATAGAAAGACGCACCGAGTTAGTTCGAGAGTTGAACTAAGCATGTACAGACTTGATGCAAAGCATGTACAGACTTGATGGTGTGTAATGCAGTTTGCATGCAGGAAAGTATGCACATTGAATATGAATGCACGGACATGCCACCGACGAGTGTACATACTTTGTGTGCGAGGTACAAACGATGCACAGATATACCACCGAGGAATGTGCAGACTTTGTGTACAATGTACAAATGATGCATCGACTTGCTGTGCCAACAGTTTAAGCAAGACTTCCTAATGTACAGACTATGATGAAATGATGTACGAACTTAAACGCTTGAATCAACAGAGGTTGTACAAACTTGTGAAATGATGCATGAACTTAAATGCTAGTATCAGCAATGGTTGTACAGACTTGTGAGATGATGCACAGACATATCAATAGAGAGTGTGCAGACTTTGTGTACACATGAAACAAACGAATGTACTGACTATGTATATGCATGAAGAACATGGTCGATGTACAGACTTGATAGCATGCGGCGATGTATAGACTTGATAGCATGCGGCGATGTACAGACCTGACAGATGCAATGAACGCGCATCGACTTTCAATGCGTAAATAAAGTATACACAGGCTTTGACTATGCTGGTTATCATGAAATGCACTTGAATGCATCGACTTCAAGTTATGCATGGACAGACTTGTCGTGAATGCAGAGCTATAAATTGCACCGAATATGTATATGCGGTATGCATGAACTGTACTGACTTAGTATTGAAGCAACTGATGAATGCACCGATGCAATGTGCAGGAGAACTAACAATGCACCGAGTATGCATGTGTTTTTACAGAGTTAATGCTAGAACACACAACTGACTGCGTCAACGCAGTGCCCATACTGCATCAACGCACACCCCCTTCCAGAATGGGTATCCTTCCAGAAATGCTAGACTGAGTCGACGCAGCCACTATAGTGCGTCGACGCACTCTATATACTAGAACCCATACGACTCTTTATGCATGCATGGAAGTAAGATGCTCAATCAATCATTCATATGCAGACACATGGTGATCAATCATTCATACTCATAGTGCTTGCTGACATCAAAACCACACAACAATCAATCATTCATACTCATAGTGCTTGCTGACATCAAAACCACAGGGGCACAACATAATACACCAGGAAAATGTTGAAAACAAAGGAAAAGAAAAGGTAGGAGAATCAATCAACAAAACCTCTCAACAACCCAAAAAGGTTAACCAATAATCTCAAACAGGTCGACACCCATCCAAGCATCAGCCTACACATTCCAATAGAAGAAACAGTTACAATGTTGGAACAGGTCGGGACAATCCACGAAGCAGGTCGACACCCACATGGTCAAATGCCCAACATTACCCCATGTTTGCACCAACAGGTCGACACTTTCAATACAGGAGGTCGACACATCCATCATCTAGAAACAACCATAGATGGATAGAACGTGAGACAGGTCGAGACTTTACCTTCCATAGGTCGACACCTCCATGGGTTAGGTGCAGTCATGTTCCCTATGGTCATAGGTTCACTCAACCTCAACAACCTAGGCACTATAACACCTCCTATTCCTCTAGACCAACCAACTGGAACAGATGGTCTAACATACAATCCTTTTCCACCATTCCCAAAAACCATAAAGTCCAAAAGACTAAGGAGAAGAAAAATCAGAACTCCCACCAAAGCAAAAATCTTAAGAAAGTCTGGATTTCAAAATATGTGTTATCTTGCTTTACCGAAATGATGAAATTATTGGGACCCTGTCACGCCCCGAGCCTTTATTACATCGGAAGACTAACTCGGGGAGTGCGAACAGCCGGCATGGTAAGCCTCTTGCAAGCAAGAATGATCAGAGTGCAAGACAATCACACATAAAGATACAATTGCACAATATATATTCAAACTTCAACTTTCATTTTATTAATAATCAAGTATTCAAGTACATCCACTAATTCAATTTCCATTCTGCACTAGACTCAAGAAATAGGAAAATTACATAGACTCAATCTAAACAATATAGACTTTCCTAAGTCTGCACTCTCATCTTGACAATACTTTCATTCGCTCTCGGACCCGCTACTTGTATAACCCGAATCTGAATTCGAATAACTTCCATCTCCTGAAAAGATTGGAAATAGGTAATGAGCACACTTGTCCAGTAGGTATCTTCGCATCAACATGAAGGCACTATTAAAGTAATTAACAATTTAGCTCTAAAGAATAAGGTAAAAATCATGCGAATGCGCTCAATCATGCGATTAAACCAAAGTAACAAGATGATCATGTAAGTTAGAATGAGAACAAATACGAACTAGTAGGAATGTAACAAGAACATGATATTGACCTTTCATGAACAAGAATGTATCAAGAATGTACTAGCAAGCCACATAATCATCACTCCAGTATCTTTTGCTTATGAGCAAGTACTTCGTGAATTTCTGTGGAATATCAAGCAAGAAAGTCATGTACAAGAATGTCATGTCGTGCCGTGGATTTTCACTTATTTATAAAGAAAGTACTCCCAGCGTAATGCGACGCCAGTAGCATCATTCCCCATGGTTTATAAAATAGTATGTTTCTGACAATCAGCCGAGGGGACTAGCATAGAGCCCTTGAACACAATCAGTGCTCGATCGCATCTTCAAGTATAAATCAAGTTACTTCCACGCATGTTAACAATAAAATATGGCCAAGAATGTAATAAGTTCAATAAGCTCATGATAACAATAATTCAATGAATGAATGCTTCAATAAGAATTATGAGAAATCAAGAATGACTTAAGCAAGGTTATGCTTATGGAAATAAATCGGCAGCATAACGAAACGTTCTTTATCTTCCATTCATTATATTAGGTTTCTTGATCAATATGATAAAGTATAGATCATTAATAGTCCATCTAGAACCCTTGGAATATCAACCCTTGGTCCACCTTGGGTTAAAATACTCAAGCAGTGTGACGGTCATGTATTGGGCCGTTACATGATGTGACGCTCCAGTATTGGGCCGTTACATTAGTCTAAATCCAGAATTTAGAAATCAGACTCAGTGAAATGTGACGGTCGTATATTGGGCCGTTACTTGTGCCTGACAGTCCAATATAGAGCTGTTACATTACTGATAACCAAAAATCATCGATAGTGTAATCTAATCAATGGGCTTTAATGGTACAACCAACTCGGCGTCCTAGTGGGAATCCCAGGCTCGCGGAGAATTACGGAGGCCTTGAAACAAGATTTCCTTGTCCATTGGAAGGAATATCTAATAGAGAGGTCCTCATGTCCAAGAATAATGTTCCTATAGTGCAAACTGAACTAATGGACAACATACCGGAGTATGTGCCATGTACTTAAAGAAAATGACTCTATAGATAGAGGAAGAATGTGTAACATTATGAAACCATGAGGTAACTTCGTCATTACAATATTTGGAAAATCATGATTTAGAATACAAAACTATAGAGTTTTGGCCAATGAAATTAACATAACTTAAAATAGTTCAAGATGCCTAGATCATGCAGATTCCAATATGAATTAGTAAGTAAACTTAAAATCATAATAACAGGTCAAAACTCAGCTAACTAGGCTTATTTATAAGTTAACTTAACTGGTTACTATTCTGTCATGGGCTGACAGAACACAGAGTCTAACGATCTAACAGGAGAGCGTCACAGTGCTTGTGACGGTCTATCGAGGGGCCGTCACAGTAATGTAACGCTCATGTCCTAGTGTGTTAGAGACAACAGTGAAATGAAAACATAACAGAGTGTGTGACGGTCGGTCGTAAGGCCGTTATATCATGTGATGGTCTTACCCTGATCCGTTAGAGCCTCTGCTGACAGCAATAAATAACAATGACCTAAGTTTCAACTCGCATCATGTCTAAAAATCATACATATAACTTCCCACATGATAGAATGAAGGCTAAACGAATATCATGCATGGGTTCTCTGTGAATTTCACAAGGAAGTTTCTTTTTAATTTAGTTAGGGCTAAGAATATAGATATATGCATGTCTCCACTAAAACACGAAATTCATGAGCTAAAGTGCATGTAATTCAAAAAAAATCAAAGGACTTTTATCCCTAACATGTTGTTTTTACCGTTCATGAGATAACCTACCTCTTCTAAAACCTTTAAACTTTGAAATTGATACTAGATGTTACCCTTAGACCCTTGTACTTCTTGTGATAAATCAACAACTTTAATCTGCTCTATTTCCTCAGCCTCTTGACCTAAGGACGTGAAATTTTGAGGGTAAGAAGATGAAACTATTGGGTACAAAAAGTTCTAAAGGATCGAATTCTAATTACCTCGTTTATACGTCCTAATCTCTAGATCTTCAGGGGTCTTGCGTTCAGATTCCTGGGTTGCTAAGGTTAAATCCGCAACTTTGGAAGCTTCTATCTTCTTGGTTGCTTGATCTCCTAACATGAAATTTGGAGAACTATTAGTCTATAATATACTAGATAAAATCTTCTAAGGAACTTACCCGAAATTATGACTCCTTACCTTGATTCTTCACGGGCCAAAAGTAAGGGTCGCTCAGTTCAGAATTAGGTCCTATTTATAGGGTTTTGGCTAGGGTTTGAAGATTAGATCAATTCTAGAGTCCTTAATTTGCCATAATATAATATCCAAGAGTCCTTAGTAATGTTATAACTCTTCCCAAGTCGATCTCTAGTGGATAAGATCCCAAAGTTTTAATCTTTTTACTCGTTCTTTCTTTCACGGAACTAACAGGGTGTAACACGTCTAGCCTGGTGCGTTACAAGCATGTGACGGTCGCACGATGGACCGTTACATTCAATGTGTATAGAGTTTCAATTTAATAAAACTCTTTTATTCGTTTATCTTATATAATTATCTATATAATTAGTATTTATCCTTAAAATACGTGAATAGGCTAAATAACCTTCTAGAATATGGGCCAAACTTAATGGGCTTGGTCCTTAAACCTTTTAGATTTTGTGTAAATAGGCTTGGTTAATTATTTAACCTAATTGGGCCTTGTAATGACTTATTAATCTAATAATCCATTCCGTAATATATTTAGGCCTTTAAAAATTCCAAAAAAATATTTAAAATTTAAAAATATTTATATAAATTCTGGGGCACTACACCCTCCCCCACTTGGAAGAATTTGATCCCCAAATTCAATATATGGATTGTGGAGAGTGTACTTACAGTTAAATAATTCTGGAAATCTTTTCCGCATGGCTACTTCGGTTTCCCATGTTGCTTCATATGGCCATGTTTTCTTCCATTGAATCTTGACCATAGGAATAACTTTATTTCATAATTGACGCACTTCTCGTTCCAGAATCTTTATTGGCGTTCGCTCGAACGTCATATCCTTCTGAATCTCCAGATTGTCATAAGTAATGATATGGTCAGGATCATATACATATTTCTTCAGCATAGAGACGTGAAATACGTCATGAACTCCTGCTAATTGTGGAGGTAAAGCCAGTTTGTAAGCCACTTCACCAATCCGTTCAAGAATTTCAAACGGGCCAATGAATCTTGGAGTTAGCTTTCCTTTAATGCCAAATCTTCGAATTTCTCGACCTGGAGAAACCTTTAAATATACATGATCTCCTACCTGAAACTCCAAGTCACGTCTTCGATTGTCAACATAAGACTTGTGCCTATCTTGTGCCATTTTCATTCTTTATTGGATAAGTTTGATCTTTTCTGTAGAGTCCCTATTAAGATCGGGGCCTAGAAATTGTTTTTCCCCTATTTCATTCCAGCATATTGGTGATCGACAACTTTTTCCATATAAGGCTTCAAAAGGTGTCATTTGTATGCTAGCCTGATAGCTATTGTTATATGCAAACTCTACTAGAGGCAAGTGATCATGCCAACTACCTCCAAAGTCGATAGCACAAGCCCTGAGCATATCTTCTACTACCTGATTCGTTCTTTCCGTTTGACCATCTGTTTGTGGATGAAAAGCTGTGCTGAAATTCAATCTAGTCCCTAGTGAATGTTGTAGACCCTTCCAGAATTGTGATGTGAATCGAGGATCTCTATCAGATATAATAGTGACTGGAACACCATGTAGTTTGACAATCTCCTTTATGTACAATGCTGTCAGGATATCCACAGACCATCGACTCTTTATTGGTATGAAGTGTGCGGATTTAGTCAATCGGTCTATGATTACCCATATTCCATCGTGTCCTCCTCTGGTCTTGAGTAAACCCATAATAAAGTCCATCCCTATACTCTCCCACTTCCATTCGGGAATATTCAAGGGGTGTAGTTTACCTGCGAGTCTAAAATGCTCTGCCTTTACTTGTTGGCAAGTGAGACAGCGAGACACGAAATCAGTTATTTCTCTCTTCATATTGGGCCACCAGAAATTTCTTTTGAGATCTTGATACATCTTTGTTCCTCCTGGATGAATTGTGTATTTGGAATTATATGCTTCATCTAGGATTAGTTTCTTCGTAGCCTCATGATCTGGTACACATATTCGGCCCTTAAATAACAATCTTCCGTCATTAAAAATAGAAAAATCTGGCCTTTGTTCTATATTGGCTTTAATTTCCAGTAATATAGGATCATAATTTTACAGCTTGACCAGATCTTCTATCAATATAGGTTGAGCTCGGATATTAGCTATGAAATAATCTTCTTCTTTTATGTCAATATCTAAGTTCAACTGAGCAAATTGAGGAGCACGGTTAGTTACGCTTATCATAAGACTTGATAGCATACCTATTGGTTTTCTACTGAGTGCATCTGCTACAGCATTAGCCTTGCGAGGATGATATTGAATAGCAAAATCAAAGTCTTTGATATATTCTAACCACCTCCTCTGCCTCATGTTAAGCTCCTTTTGAGAGAATAAATATTTCAGACTTTTGTGGTCCGAGTAGACCGTGAACTTTTCTTCATAAAGATAATGACGCCAAATTTTCAAGGTGAAAATAACCGCTGCTAATTCCAGATCATGTACGGGATAATTTTCCTCGTGACGTTTCAATTGTCTTGAAGAATAACAGATTACTTTTCCATTCTGCATGAGAACGCATCCTAAGCCAATGCCAGACGCATCCGTATACACTTCGAATCCACCACCCTCCATTGGTAGTGACAAAACAGGGGCTGTCGTAAGATCATTCTTAAGAGTTTGGAAACTCTTCTCACATTCCTCTGACCAGACAAAAGGATTTTCTTTTCTTGTGAGTCTAGTTAAAGGAACTGCTATCTTTGAGAAGTCCTTAATGAATCTTCTATAATAACCAACTAGACCTAGAAAGCTTCTTACTTCAGACACAGTCGTAGGCCGACTCTAATTCTTGACTGCTTCTACCTTAGAAGGATCCACAGCAATACCTTCCTTTGAAATAATGTGGCCTAGGACTGAGACTTCCTCAAGCCAGAATTCACACTTATTGAGTTTGGCATAAAGCTTGTGCTCTCTAAGTGTTTGTAAAGCTATTTTCAAATGTTGTTCATGTTCCTATTTTGTCTTGGAATATATCAAGATATCGTCAATGAAGACGACAATGAACTGGTCCAGATATGGCTGGAAGACATTGTTCATAAGTTGCATGAATGCTGCTGGGGCATTAGTTAATCCAAACGGCATTACCACGAATTCATAGTGGCCATAATGACTTCGAAAAGTTGATTTATAAATATCCTCTTCTTTAATTCTAAGCTGATGATAACCTGATCTGAGGTCAATCTTAGAGAAATATTCTGCACCTGAAAGCTGATCGAAGAGCTCATCAATACGCGGCAATGGATACTTATTTTTAATTGTAAGCTGATTCAGTCGCCAGTAATCGATGCATAACCTGAGAGAACCATCCTTCTTCTTGACAAATAGAACCGGCGCACCCTAAGGGGATGTGCTAGGTCTGATGAAGCCCTTGTCTAGTAGTTCCTGCAACTGCCTTTTCAATTCCTTAAGCTCCGTGGGGGACATCCTGTAAGGGGCTATAGAAACATGTGCTGCTCTTGGAATGAGTTCAATGGTGATGTTTACTTCCCTCTCGGGTGGTAAACTGGGTAGTTCCGATGGAAACACGTCTGGGAACTCATTTACAATAGGGATGTCTACTATGCTAATTTCTTTGGATTCGGTGATAATGACAGAAGCAAGAAAAACTTCACATCCTTGCGAGATAAGTTTGCAAGTGTGAAGTGATGATATTATAGTGGGGTGTTTCTTATACTTGATGCCAAGAAAAGAGAATCTTGGAAGACCGGGCTTTCGAAAGGATATAATCCTATTTCGGCAATTAATATAAGCATCATGATCTACAAGCCAATTTACCCCTAGAATGGCATCATAATCTTTCATGTCAAGGCATACTAGATTTGCGGGAAGATTATGACCTTCTACTATCACTTCGCTATCAGGATAATAGTCGGTAAGCTTTGTTCCAGATCCTAAGGGTGTGGAAATAGTGAGATCTGAAGGTAAGGGAACCGATGCGATTGGTAATGTTTTAGCAAAAGTAGTGGAGATAAAAGAATGAGAGGCACCCCTATCAAATAGCACAAATGCAGGATGAGAACAAATTTGAAGAGTACCTTCCATAAGCCCATCATCCCTGGGCGCTTCCTCTTCTTCTAGAACAGCATTGAGGCGAGTCTGCCTCCTGCGTCCTCCACCAGATGACTGGTCCTTCATAAGGGGGAATTCTGGCATGCGATGCTCCCTGCTTCCACAACGTAAACAAGCGCCGAGACACTTACAACACTCCTCAGCCGAATGGCCAATTTTTTCACAAAATGTGTAAGCCGTGGCGACCTGCTCCTTCTCCTCCTTGACTTTCTTTTGCTTATAGGAACTTCCACCATTCCCATTCCTGGATCTCTTCTTACTATCACGGCTTTTGTAAGGCTCCGTGATGTTGAACTTTTCTTTCTTATAACGCCGATCTGAGCGTCGGCTTGATTCTTCTCCTTTTCCTTTCAATTTTTTGACCTTCTCTAAGGTCCTTTCGCATAGGTATGCCCGCTGAACCATCTCCGCATAAGTACGTATGTTTTGGGTCCCGAGCTGCTGGATGAAACCGAGTCGTAACCCGTCCATAAACTGATTTGCCTTCAATAAATCGGTGCTGATAAGATGTGGTGCGTAAGGTGCAAGCCTTGAGAATTGTAGTTCATATTCGGAAACTGTCATCATTCCTTGCCGAAGAGCAGCGAACTCCATAGCCTTTCGTTCCTTTACGTGCTCAGAAAAGTACTTGGCACGGAATAGGGCAAGAAAACCGTCCCATGTATGAGGTGCATTGGCTGGAGGTGCCGGAACTGACTTCCACCATGTGCGAGCATCTTTGTTGAGTTGAAAGGTTGCGAGACGCACCTTCTCCTGATCGGTGCATTGGATGACATCAAATATACAATTCATTTCGTCTATCCAGTTCTCCGCCTTGTCGGGATTAGACGAACCATAGAATCGCGGAGGATTTAAACTCCGGAAATTACGATGTAGGTCACAAGCCCTTGCCCCTGCGCCACCTTGCGCTATAGTTTGCAATGGCTGAGTAAGGCCGACAACTGTTTGTTGTATACCATCCCAATCTACACGATGAGCCATTCGTAAGATAAGGTACCTGAGAGAAAATAACAACTTGTTATTTCTCATGAAATTGGAATGAATAAAATAAATCTTAAAGCTAATTAACTATCTTATCCCGGCTCTACCCAATTCTCACATGGGTATGGAACTTCTTCCTTAGTTCATAGGTAGGGGTCCTAAAACCTTGGACTTATCCTATGACATAACTCTTCTTCCTAGGTCCTGAGACTTAGGCTCTGATACCAACTTAACTGTCACTCCCCGAGCCTTTATTACAGTGGAAGACTAACTCGGGGAGTGCGAACAACCGGCATGGTAAGCCTCTTGCAAGCAAGAACGATCATAGCGCAAGACAATCACACATAAAGATGTAATTGCACAATATATATTCAAACTTCAACTTTCATTTGATTAATAATCAAGTATTCAAGTACATCCACTAATTCAATTTCCATTATGCACTACACTCAAGAAAAAGGAAAATTACATAGACTCAATCTAAACAATATAGAATTTCCTAAGTCTGCACTCTCATCTTGACAATACTTTCATTCGCTCTCGGACCCGCTACTTGTATAACCCGAATCCGAATTCGAATAACTTCATCTCCTGAAAAGATTGGAAATAGGTAATGAGCACACTTGCCCAGTAGGTATCTTCGCATCAACATGAAGGCACTATTAAAGTAATTAACAATTTAGCTCTAAAGAATAAGGTAAAAATCATGCGAATGCGATCAATCATGCGATTAAACCAAAGTAACAAGATGATCATGTAAGTTAGAATGAGAACAAATACGAACTAGTAAGAATGTAACAAGAACATGATATTGGCCTTTCATGAACAAGAATGTATTAAGAATGTACTAGCAAGCCACATAATCATCACTCCAGTATCTTTTGCTGATGAGCAAGTAATTCGTGAATTTCTGTGGAATATCAAGCAAGAAAGTCATGTACAAGAATGTCATGTCGTGCCGTGGATTTTCACTTATTTATAAAGAAAGTACTCCCAGCGCAATGCGACGCCAGTAGCATCATATCCTATGGTTTATAAAATAGTATGTTTCTGACAATCAGCCGAGGGGACTAGCATAGAGCCCTTGAACACAATCAGTACTTGATCGCATCTTCAAGTATAAATCAAGTTACTTCCACGCATGTTAACAATAAAATATGGCCAAGAATGTAATAAGTTCAATAAGCTCATGATAACAATAATTCAATGAATGAATGCTTCAATAAGAATTATGAGAAATCAAGAATGACTTAAGCAAGGTTATGCTTATGGAAATAAATCGGCAACATAACGATACGTTCTTTATCTTCCATTCATTATATTAGGTTTCTTGATCAATATGATAGATTCTAGATCATTAATTGTCCATCTAGAACCCTTAGAATATCAACCCTTGGTCCACCTTGGGTCAAAATACTCAAGTAGTGTGACGGTCGTATATTGGGCCGTTACATGATATGACGCTCCAGTATTGGGCCGTTACATTAGTCTGAATCCAGAATTTAGAAATCGAACTCAGTGGAATGTGACGGTCGTATATTGGGCCATTACTTGTGCCTGACGGTCCAATATAGAGCCGTTACATTACTGATAACCAAAAATCATCGATAGTGTAATCTAATCAATGGGCTTTAATGGTACAACTAACTCGGCGTCCTAGTGGGAATCCCAGGCTCGCGGAGAATTACGGAGGCCTTGAAACAAGATTTCCTAATCCATTGGAAGGAATATCCAATAGAGAGGTCCTCATGTCCAATAATAATGTTCCTATAGTGTAAAGTGAACTAATGGACAACATACCGGAGTATGTGCCATGTACTTAAAGAAAATGACTCTATAGATAGAGGAAGAATGTGTAACATTGTGAAACCATGAGGAAACTTCGTCATTACAATATTTGGAAAATCATGATTTATAATACAAAACAATAGAGTTTTGGCCAATGAAATTAACATAACTTAAAATAGTTCAAGATGCCTAGATCATGCAGATTCCAATATGAATTAGTAAGTAAACTTAAAATCATAATAATAGGTCAAAACTCAGCTAACTAGGCTTATTTATAAGTTAACTTAACTGGTTACTATTCTATCATGGGCTGACAGAACACAGAGTCTAACGGTCTAACAGGAGAGCGTCAAAGTGCTTGTGACGGTCTATCGAGGGGCCGTTACAGTAAAGTAACGCTCATGTCCTAGTGCGTTAGAGACAACAGTGAAATGAAAACATAACAGAGTGTGTGACGGTCAGTCGTAAGGCCGTTATATCATGTGACGGTCTTACCCTGATCCGTTAGAGCCTCTGCTGATAGTAATAAATAATAATGACCTAAGTTTCAACTCGCATCATATCTGAAAATCATACATATAACTTCCCACATGATAGAATGAAGGCTAAACGAATATCATGCATGGGTTCTCTCTTAATTTCACAAGGAAGTTTCTTTTTAATTTAGTTAGGGCTAAGAATATAGATATATGCATGTCTCCACTAAAACATGAAATTCATGAGCTAAAGTGCATGTAATTCAAGCAAAATCAAAAGACTTTTATTTCTAACATATTATTTTTGCCGTTCATGAGATAACCTACCTCTTCTAAAACCTTTAAACTTCGAAATTGATACTAGATGTTACCCTTAGACCCTTGTACTTCTTGTGATAAATCAGCAACTTCAATCTGCTCTATTTCCTCAGTCTTTTGACCTAAGGACGTGCAATTTTAAGGGTAAGAAGATGAAACTATTAGGTACAAAAAGTTCTAAAGGATCGAATTCTAATTACCTCGTTTAGACGTCCTAATCTCTAGATCTTCAGGGGTCTTGCGTTCAGATTCCTAGGTTGCTAAGGTTAAATCAGCAACTTTGGAAGCTTCTATCTTCTTGGTTGCTTGATCTCCTAGCATGAAATTTGGAGAACTATTAGTCTATAATATACTAGACAAAATCTTCTAAGGAACTTACCCGAAATTATGACTCCTTACCTTGATTCTTCAAGGGCCAAAAGTAAGGGTCGCTTAGTTCAGAATTAGGTCCTATTTATAGGGTTTTGGCTAGGGTTTGAAGATTAGATCGATTCTAGAGTCCTTAATTTGCCATAATCTAATCTCCAAGAGTCCTTAGTAATGTTATAACTCTTCCCAAGTCGATCTCTAGTGGATAAGATCCCAAAGTTTTAATATTTTTACTCATTCTTTCTTTCACGGAACTAACAGGGTGTAACGCGTCTAGCCTGGTGCGTTACAAGCATGTGACGGTCGCACGATGGACCGTTACATTCAACGTGTATATAGTTTCAATTTAATAAAACTCTTTTATTCGTTTATCCTATATAATTATCTATATAATTAGTATTTATCCTTAAAATACGTGAATAGGCTAAATAACCTTCTAGAATATGGGCCAAACTTAATGGGCTTGGTCCTTAAACCTTTTAGATTTTGTGTAAATAGGCTTGGTTAATTATTTAACCTAATTGGGCCTTGTAATGACTTATTAATCTAATAATCCATTCCGTAATATATTTAGGCCTTTAAAATTTTCAAAAAATTATTTAAAATTTTAAAATTATTTATATAAATTCTGGGGCACTACAGACCCAATTATCCTTGGGTTCCAAACATTGTCACGTAATTCCTTGTGCAGGAGTGTCTTGCAGCTGTGCACAACCGCTAGTATCTTGATAGTGGCTGCTCAAGACACATGACTGGAGATAGAACCAAATTCTATCTCCTAGTTTAAAAGGAAGTTGGACATGTCACGTTTGGAGGAAACAACAAAGGAAAAATCATCGGTAAAGGTAACATTGGTAAGAACCCCTCCAACTCAATTGATAATGTATTACTTGTTGATGGTCTGGAGTACAATTTGCTGAGCATTAGTCAACTGTGTGATAAAGGTTATACTGTAGTCTTTGACTCTAATGAATGTAGGATCTTGCACCCTAATTCAAAAGAAACCAAGTTTTCTGGTAAAAGAGTCAATAACGTGTACATGATTGACTTAGATGACCCTGCTCACATAAATCTTTATCTTGCTGCACCCAAATCAGAATTAGCATGTTTATGGCATCGCAGACTAGGTCATGTTAGCTACAATACTCTTCATAAGTTGGTGAAGCATTCTATTGTCAAAGGTCTGCCTGAAATAAAATTTAAACTAAACATTAAGATTTGTGATGCATGTGCTCAAGAAAAACAAACTAGAAAGTCATTTAAAAGCAGAACTGAAAACTCATCATCTAAACCACTTGAACTAATCCATATGGACTTGTTTGGTCCAACCAAAATAGCTAGCTTAAGTGGTAAAAGATATGGTTATGTCTTAGTAGATGACTTTACTAGATTCACTTGGGTATTTTATCTTGCACATAAAAATAATGCCTTTGATGAGTTTCAGGCACTATATATACAAGTGAAGCAAGACGGTAAGTTTAAGATTTCTAACATAATTTCAGATCATGGTGGTGAATTCGATAATGCTGACTTTGAAAATTTGTATAGGTCTGAAGAAATCATTCACCAGTTTTCATCACCAAGAACTCCTGAACAAAATGAAGTAGTTGAGAGGAAGAACAGAACTCTCATAGAGATGGCACGCACAATGCTTGCTGAAAGGCATCTACCAAGGAGATTTTGGGCAGAAGCAATAAACACTGCATGCTATATCATCAACCGCTCAATGGTAAGGCCACTCACCAAAATGACCCCTTATGAGCTACTAAAAGGTAAAAAGCCATCTCTCTTTCACATGAAAGTTTTTGGGTCAAGGTGCTTTGTTCATAACAATGATAAAAGAGTTCTGCACAAGTTTGAGCCCAAGAGTGAAGAAGGGATATTCCTTGGGTATCCCGATAAGTCTAGAGCTTATAGAGTCTATAATCCTAAGACCCTTTGTATGGAAGAATCTCCTCACATTACCTTTGATGAAATTGGTCATGACAACACTTGCAGGGAAGATGATGATGGGGATATCCTGAACATAAAAGGAAAAGAGGAACTTCCACATGAGGAGACACAAGCAAATGAAGACCAAGAAGGGCCAAGCAATGATCCGGTCACCGAAGCAGATGAAGGTAACACTCATCCTGATTTAAGAGTGTTAAAAGACCATCTCTTGGAAAACATCTTAGGTAATCTACATGACCGAACCAAAACTAAGTCTCATTTCAAAATTATGGATGAAATTGAACAACTTGCTCTTGTATTTCAAACTAAACCCAAAAATATTGTAGAGGCCTTAAAAGATGATAACTGGATAAACTCCATGCATGATGAATTAAACTAGTTTGAAAGAAATAAAGTTTGGCATCTAATTCCCAGGCCTCAAGAGAAATCAATCATAGGAACTAAATGGGTTTTCAGAAATAAACTAAGCGAAGATGGAAAGATAATAAGAAACAAATCTAGATTGGTGGCTCAGGGGTATAATCAAGAATTTGGCATAGATTATGAAGATTCTTTTGCACATGTTGCTAGACTAGAGGCCATTAGAATTTTACTAGCATTTTCATGTTCTCATAAAATCAAACTACAGTAAATGGATGTTAAGAGTACTTTTCTACATGATCTTATTAAAGAAGAAGTCTATGTAGAGCAACCCCCCGATTTTGAATTAACATATTTCAAAGATCATGTTTATAAGTTGGACATGGCTTTATATGGCTTGAAGCAGGCACCTAGAGCTTGGTATGACATACTAAGTTCATAGCTCACCGAACAAGGGTATTCAAGAGGTAATGTGATACGGGACGGATGACCGACTCGGGCTAAAACGTACGACCGACTTGATGTGCGACCAGCACTAGCACACTAAGGTAAGTCGGGCGGCTGACCACCGTGGTATTATCCGGGTGGAGACGTCTCTCAACAGCGACTCTCTTGAGCCCGACGATCGTCCCTTGCGAGGGAAACGTGGGGATCGCGGCGATTAAGAAACCACCGTCGCCTAGGGTGCTAATTTGTGCTCGGTGCTCGATTGGAGCCACGGAACGGGCGCTCACAACTCACAATCGCGGTGAATTTGAACTGGCTAACGGCCCTAATCTCACAAACGCAGCAATATAGAAAGTATACTAAACAGCAAATGTGAGGATCGGAACGAGCACGTACCTCCACGCCTAGGCATGGGGAAGATTCCCGGCCGATTTCTGAACAACCCCGATATACAAATGTAATAAGATTACACTTTCAGAAATATTTTCCCACTCCACGCAGTGAGGTATAGGGCTAAAAATGCCAATGTTTGGGTTGTTGGAACCCGGGTTGACGGGCCACACTCGCAGGAGGCGAGGAACGCGTGCCGGAGCCGCTCGGGTACGCCGCCAGAAAGCCGACCCGGTTCTGCCCACGCTGGTCACCCTGCGCAGCGAGCTTGCGGAGGTTGGTACGACTAGATCCGATGCCCGATCGGAGCGCCGTTTGTTGGAGAATGTCCGTGACTGGATGTAGTATCTTCACTCCGAAGGGCACGATCAGATACTTTCAGATCTGGGCGCAGCGATGAAACTTCTCTGGTTCTAGTTTTGTGCTCAAAGAACTGCACAATGACACGGTAAAAATATGAAATAATGGTTTCCAATGTCGGATCGGAGCGTTCTTTGTGGGAGAACGTCGGCGACGCCCTGAGGAAGAAATACTCTGAAGACCTCTCACACGGATCTTGCACGGATGAAGGTGGGGCAGGCTCAGAAAGTCGACTCAGATCTCAACCGGACCTGCTCAGACCAGCCAGCGTGATCCCACGAGATCTGTAGGCACGATCGGCACCGGTCACGGATCGAGGCGAAACCAGCGGCAACGCGAAGTGGAGTTGAAACACTACGACTTCTCTTTAGAAAGAAACTGCATATGGCATCGGGGTTGGGCTCCAAGATTTAATACACAGACATCTTTAGATCTGGACTGCACTGTGGGATAGATCTGCGCGCCGCCACGAGGAAAATTGCCACCGGAGCTCCCAAACTCGGATCGTCACGAAACCAGTGCGGAATCCTTGCTAACTCGTAGTAGTATCAGGGATAAATCAAGTGGAACCAGAAGATAAGAGGAAGAGGGGGGTAGAGGGTTGAGTCTCACGACCTGAATGCTATCCAGTCACAGGACAGGGTTGGGAGTCACACCCAAAGAAGGAGAAGTGAATCACTCACTTAAGGCAATTTCTCACAAAATATTTTCATCAATCCTTAAACACACATTGTACAAGCCTTTAAATAGGCAATGGAGGGGAGGGGGATGCGTGGGATACACAATGAGAGAGGGGGGAAGGGTGCCATTACAATGTGATAGTGAAAGGGGGGGACAAGGGGCAATGGTGGCTCACCTAACTTTGAATTTTCTTGTAAAATGTTAGGTGGCAGCCATTGGAAAATTGGCCAGCAGCCTTCTAATACTCCCATGTGGTAAATGGAGAGAAGAAAGAAGAAAATTAAGAATTGTCTAGCCTAATAAGCCAAGGAAGGGGGCGCCCCCTTCAATGGGCCTTGAATGGGCCACTTTGGCTCATGGCCAGCCCATTCTCCTCCTCTTGCTCAAGGCCCCTTCCAACCCTGTAAACCCATGAGTGAAGCCCATGCTTGTATAAGGCCTCTCCCATTTAGAGAGCCCATATAGAAAGGGAGCCCAATTGGGCCTTGCTAGGATAATGGGTGCTTCATATTTGTCGAAGGCCTTTCCTTTCTTAAGGAAAGCCTAAGGGCCTTTAACCACTTGGCCTTTTAAGGGTCTAGCAACCAGCCCAATATGAAAACCCATGTATAATCTTCAATACAAGCCCAAATTTAATGCTAAAAGTGTCCAAATTGAAGCCAAATGATCCCCAACTCGATGGGAAGCCGATGTAGTCCACTTGGCGCTCCGCGTATGGCACCGTCGGTTTGCCGACGTGTCACGTGATCGCCCTGGTGTCCGCACCAATTCTTCCCGGGTGGGAGGAACTCGACCCCATCGAGTATGGGTCTTGAATCTTGAACTATCCGCATGTGATCAAGGTGTTGGTCATCGTTGGGGCATCCTCGCCAACACACTAGGACGTGTGGATATGCGCCGTTCCTTGTGGTGATCACCTGCTCATCCAGTATACATTCTATATGCATGCGTTGAGGCTAGAAGAGGTGGACTCTCGGGTGGTGTATCACTCACAATAGAAGGAGAAAGCCCAAAGCTCACTAGGGATCACCGCGGGTTCCAATATGCTACCAGATCTGAAACATGGAACGTCGAACTAACACCATAGTCACCCGGTAATTCAATATCGTACGCATTCGGACCCACTTGTTTCTTGACCCAGAAAGGGTGGGGATCGTGGACTTAGAGTGGCTTTCGGTCTCCGGGAGGAAACCAATCAGGTATGACCCTGATCTAGACGTACTCTCCCTTTGAATACACGGATATGTAGCATGCATCGGCTACCTCCTTATATGTGCTTTGACTGGCCGTTTATTGACACGACTTAACGCAAACCATATGAAAGAAAACAAACCATAGAAACAAACACACACACTTGAACTTAGACAAACCTATGGTTATGCAGACTATGCATATGCAATGGTGGACCAGGACACCCGAACATGTGCCCCGTATACACTAGTGGCAACTGGTGGTTGGCGGAAAGTGGGACTCCTAGACATCCTACTTTGTCCCTAGCATGCAGCTGCCCATTGGATTTGGGAGACTTGGGAGGGCTAGGAGGGCCGGATGTAGGTGTATCGGGCTTGGTGGGCGTAGGTGGCCCGGCCCGTGGGAAAGGGATTTGAAAGTGGACTTCCTCAAAGAGGTGGAGTGGAGGTTGTGGGCCAAAGGGCCCATGAAGAAAGGGATCGATGGGATCAAAGAATGTGTGGCCCCTCGATATGGATTCCCTCATCTCAAGGTCCCATGTGTGGAATTCTAGAAGGTGTTGATGGTCACCTTCATCCATCGACGTAGATGGGACTGTGTATAGAAGATAGGGCTCCTCCCTCGGGATAAAAGGAGTGAAGTCAGGCTCGGCCGGTAAGGGGAGGAGTAAAAGAACCTCCATTGTGATATGGCACACAGTGTACACGGAGGTGATAGACCCTAAGGATGGATGTGCGAAGCTACGACCTATAGGTTGGTCAAAGCCTGGAGCCAACAAGTGCATAAAAGTTAGTTGCCGGTCTAACCCTTTAAGAAGGTCATCCAATGTATCCACACGGTGACTAGACCGAAAAGTGGTGTGAAATGAATGGATTGGCACCAGAGGTAGGATAGGGTCCATAGATGGGAGGGGAGATGGGACCAAACCTATCTTAAGCCAGCTAAAGAGTGGCTCGGCTATGAGTAGCTTTCCCGTTAGAAACACGGGTAGCTTTGGCTGAGAAGGCTCCAAATAAAGATCGGAGAGTGAGGCTTCTCCAACCCTTTTGTCCCCTAGAGCTCGAGATGTCCGAGTGGGACACTGTCCTGCAAAGTGGCCGAATCCCAGGCAGCGATAACACTGCTGTCGTGAACCACTACGCTCCTTGATAAGTGCATCCTTACCCTTATCCTCCTGACGGACAGGGGTTATAGGCAAAGGGGCTCTCGTGGGTGGGGAACGAGGATCCACTATGATGGGAAGGGGACCGTGGGATGGAACCATAGATGGCACCGGATTGGGACTATCGGTTGTTACCTCCTTAGGTTCGTGTTTGGTTCCTCCCTGGCTAGGAGGTAGGCAAGGGGGAAGCAGGGACTCGATATAAGCACACTTCCTATCCACTTTATCCAAAATGAGTTGGAAGAGTTCGGCAATGGTGGGGTTTGGAGTAGGAGTAATGCGGTGGACTCTCCCATATGAACTCGGCTTAGTCGTGGACCTAGGCTCTTCTACATGCGCGGCGCGTTGCCTCCGATTATGGCCCACTTGGGTGGATGTGATTGGGTGGGGTCGGTTGGAGGTGACCGGGCCGGGTAGGTAGACCTTCCTAAGTTCGTCCTTCATCTCATGCCACGACTCGATGGGCCTTTGCCTTTTAACCTCTCTCAGGCTCAATGCTCTCTCATTTCCAGGCGGCTTTGTGGACAAGCCTCTCTCGGGAAAAACTAACTTGCATGGCATCGGACATGGTGTAACATTCAAAATATTTGTCCATCGCGGCCTCCCAATTGAGGTAGTCGCCCGGATCATTAGGGCCATAAAAATCAGAGGCTTCGGGCCTACGGAAGGGGAGAGGATGGTTGCCAAGCCCATGGGTGGACCAACGGCCATATTGCCCGGGTGATGGGGATTCCATGTGAATTTGGTGGAACTACATGCTAGACATGACTATGTGGGAATGCACTAACTAGGAACCTAGACTTAACCCACTATTCGGTATGCGGCGGAGCTAAGCGATCCGAAGATCACTCGCGTAAGTGTGCGGCCTTCCCGATAGGCGTACCCTAACGTTCGTGTCGCACCTTTTGATATACCGAGTAGAGGAATGCAAATGCAACCTTGGACTTAAATGACCCTAGACTTGAACGACGCTCTGATACCAATTTGATGCGGGACGGATGACCGACTCGGGCTAAGACGTACGACCGACTCGATGTGCGACCAGCACTAGCACACTAAGGCAAGCCGGGCGGCTGACCACCGTGGTATTCTCCGGGTGGAGACGTCTCTCAACAGTGACTCTCTTGAGACCGACGATCATCCCTTGCGAGGGAAACGTGGGGATCGCGGCGATTAAGAAACCACCGTCGCCTAGGGTGCTAATTCGCGCTCGGTGCTCGATTGGAGCCACGGAACGGGCGCTCACAACTCACAATCGCGGTGAATTTGAACTGGCTAACGGCCCTAATCTCACAAACGCAGCAATATAGAAAGTATACTAAACAGCAAATGTGAGGATCGGAACGAGCACGTACCTCCACGCCTAGGCGTGGGGAAGATTCCCGGCCGATTTTCGAACAACCCCGATATACAAATGCAATAAGATTACACTTTAAGAAATATTTGCCCACTCCACGTAGGGAGGTATAGGGCTACAAATGCCAATGTTGGAGTTTCTGGAACCCAGGTTGACGGGCCACACTCGCAGGAGGCGAGGAACGCGTGTCGGAGCCGCTCGGGTACGCCGACGGAAAGCCGACCCGGTTCTGCCCGCGCTGGTCACCCTGCGCAGCGAGCTTGCGGAGGTTGGTACGACTAGATCCGATGCCCGATCGGAGCGCCGTTTGTTGGAGAATGTCAGTGACTGGATGTAGTATCTTCATTCCGAAGGGCGCGATCAGATGCTTTCAGATCTGGGCGCAGCGACGAAACTTCTCGGGTTCTGGTTTTGTGCTCACAGAACTGCACAGTGACACAGTAAAAATATGAAATAATGGTTGCCGATGTCGGATCGGGGTGTTCTTTGTGGGAGAACGTCGGAGACGCCCTGAGGAATAAATACTCTGAAGACCTCTCACATGGATCTTGGGCGGATGAAGGTGGGGCAGGCTCTGAAAGTCGACTCAGATCTCAGACGGACCTGCTCAGACCAGCCAGCGTGATCCCACGAGATCTGTTGGCACGATCGGCACCGGTCACGGATCGAGGCGAAACCAGTGGCAACGTGAAGTGGACTTGAAACACTATGACTTCTCTTTAGAAAGTAACTGCATATGGCGTCGGGGTTGGGCTCCAAGAATTAATACACAGACATCTTCAGATCTGGACTGCACACTAGGACAGATCTGTGCGCCGCCACGAGGAAAATCACCACCGGAGCTCCCGAACTTGGATCGTCACGAAACCAGCGCTGAATCCTTGCTAACTCGTAGTAGTATCAGGGATAAATCAGGTGGAACTAGAAGATAAGAGGAAGAGGGGGGTAGAGGGTCGAGTCTCACGACCTGAATGCTGTCCAGTCACAGGACAGGGTTGGGAGTCACACCCAAAGAAGGAGAAGTGAATCACTCACTTAAGGCAATTTCTCACAAAATATTTTCATCAATCCTTAAACACACATTGTACAAGCCTTTAAATAGGCAATGGAGGGGAGGGGGCTGCGTGGGATACACAATGAGAGAGGGGGGAAGGGTGCCAATACAATGTGATAGTGAAAGGGGGGGACAAGGGGCAATGGTGGCTCACCTAACTTTGAATTTTCTTGTAAAATGTTAGGTGGCAGCCATTGGAAAATTGACCAGCAGCCTTCTAATACTCCCATGTGGTAAATGGAGAGAAGAAAGAAGAAAATTAAGAATTTTCTAGCCTAATAAGCCAAGGAAGGGGGCGCCCCCTTCAATGGGCCTTGAATGGGCCACTTTGGCTCATGGCCAGCCCATTCTCCTCCTCCTGCTTAAGGCCCCTTCCAACCTTGTAAACCCATGAGTGAAGCCCATGCTTGTATAAGGCCTCTCCCATTTAGAGAGCCCATATAGAAAGGGAGCCCAATTGGGCCTTGCTAGGATAATGGGTGCTTCATATTGGTCCAAGGCCTTTCCTTTCTTAAGGAAAGCCTAAGGGCCTTTAACCACTTGGCCTTTTAAGGGTCTAGCAACCAGCCCAATGTGAAAACCCATGTATAATCTTCAATACAAGCCCAAATTTAATGCTAAAAGTGTCCAAATTGAAGCCAAATGATCCCCAACTCGATGGGAAGCCGATGTAGTCCACTTGGCGCTCCGCGTATGGCACCGTCGGTTCGCCGACGTGTCACGTGATCGCCCTGGTGTCCGCACCATAATGTAGACCAAATACTATTCACCAAGAAACAAGGTAAGGATATCTTGATAGTTCAGATTTATGTGGATGACATAGTGTTTGGGTCCATTAAACCTCAAATGTGTGAGGAGTTTGCAAAACTCATGACAAATGAATTTGAAAAGAGTCTAATGGGAGAGCTTCAATTCTTTCTTGACTTGCAGATTAATCAAAGCAATGAAGGATGTTTTATCAATCAAGCCAAATATGTCAAGGAGTTGTTGAAAAAGTTTGATCTGACAAACTGCAAACCATTAGGAACTCCAATGGGGACTGTCACTTCACTGGATGCAGATGAACAAGGTATTCTTGTAGATGCAAAGAGGTAGAGAGGTATGATTGGGACATTACTCTATCTAACTGCGTCTAGACCAGACATTCAGTGTAGTGTTTACCTTTGTGCTAGATTTCAGTCTAGTCCTAGAGAGTCTCACTTGACTACTGTCAAGCGTATTTTTAGATACCTTGCTGGCACTCAAGAATTGGGATTATGATATCCTGCATCCTGTGAACTTTCACTTATTTCTTATTCTGATGCAGATTATGCTGGATGCAAACTGGACCGCAAGAGCACTAGTGGCTATTGCCAATTTCTTAGTGGGTGTTTGGTTTCTTGGGCCTCCAAGAAAAAGCACTCGGTTGCCCTCTCAACTGTAGAGGCAGAATATGTTACTATAGGGAGTTGTGGCACCGAATACTGTGGATCAAACACCAACTCCAAGACTATCGAATAGATCTTGGCTGTGTTCTCATTCTGTGTGATAACTTAAGTGCTATAAATCTTGTAAAGAATCCAGTCATGCGCTCTAGGACTAAACACATTGAAATCAGGCATCATTTTATAAGGAAGTCCTCAAAAATCACTTTGAGCTCTAATTTGTTGACTCAAAAAATCAGATTGCAGATATCTTCACAAAACCCTTAAGCAATGACAGGTTTTCAACATTAAGGAGAGAGCTCGATCTATGCAGACCTCAATCCAATCAGGTTTGAGCTATCTACTCCATTTTTCAGTGCTCAAGTTACTTGTCTTTGCTATGATTGGAACAAGCATGTCTGTTTTGATCTGGAACTGGTCTATTGGCTGTATAAACCATGCCTTTGCTATGTTGGTCACACTCAGGGGGAGCTTGTGTGCATTTCTGCTTATTTTTCATTGAATATCATCTCTTGACTAAATGGTATATCAAATGTCGAGAAGTGGAAAGACAGGTCACGCCTATTAGGAAACTCTCTTCATGCGTGAGGACAAGCCTCCGCCAAGTACCATGAGTCAGAAATGCATGTTGATAACTGCATAAGTGATTTCTAGTGCATATGCATGTTTAAAGCTTTAGCATCCCATAAAGCACTTCTCAATGAGAGCAAAGAGGTAAAGCCATTCTTGAATGATTATCTAAAGAAGAATGTCAGAGGTATTAGCAGTAGAAGCTGGCAGGTATGTTTCAGAAATGAAGATTCATAGAAGCTAGTTGAGCACAGTTTGCTGAACAGTCATGTGTCAAACCATGCAGTATAAAGTCTGCTGAATAGGTCGACACCCTTCAGTTTTGTGTCGGGACATGCAGGACAAAGTCTGTTGCACAGGTCGACACCCTACAGCTATGTGTCGAGACATGAAGGACAAGTCTGTTGAACAAGTCGACACCCTCCAGTCATGTGTCGAGACTATCTCTCAGCCGCCCTTGGGTTTGAAGATCCAATGGAGAGCCTTCTACTTCTTTCTACACACTGCTTCTTTCATTTCCATCTCAAATCTTTTGCCTCTGAACCTTCACTTTTCACCGAGCATTAAGTGAGGGGGAGTTGAGAATGTTTTCACTCTTTTATACAACCCTGGGTAAGTTCATCTGTTTTACTCCTGGTTAAAGAAATGGTTTCTTGTTTATAATCCTTATTTTTGTTAATTATTGCGTTGAGTCCTAGTAATCTTACACTCATAATAGGATTAAAACATTCATCAAGTCATTGAAAATGACCTTTGCCTAAGCGTCTGAAAGTTCATTGCCAATAGGCTTCTTGGTTTATGAATTGATTGGCATGTATTGTCCTTAAATAAGTTACCTAATCTGAAGTCATTTAGAGAATACGCCTCTTAAAAATCATACTGCAATTTTCAGAGCAATGACCTCATCTTCAGAGAAATTAGATCCTCCATCAATAAAATTAAGGTTAATCTAGTCATGATGAAGGCTATCAACTTTGTTCAGAAAAATTCAGAAAGATAAGCTCACTGAGTAACTAGGGACTTTGGCGTCTAATCAACGTGTTTCCTTGAGTCAAAAAGTGAATGCTATATCAGACTATTTTATTAATTAAAATAAAAAAAATGGTTTGGGGTTGACTCTACACCTTGCTTAAAAATAAAAAGGTTCTTGTTTATCTTCAATACTTGCTTATCTTCCTTTTCCAATCATGCCAATTGAACGTGATAAGTAAGTCAAATGGGCTTGGTTCTATCTTATTTAACTATCTCAAATATTTTAATCTTATTCTTTGTTGCAAAAATGGTTTTTTCTTAAACCTTCATTCTCAAAAATGAGCTTATAAGCTTTAAACCATTCTGAACTTAACATAGGGGTATATACGCCATTTCTTATCTCAGGGTTGCTATTTTAAAAATCAAAAATCTCAACTTTCCTTATTTACTCGACGGTGAAACTCATTTCTCTTTAACTTTCCTCATTTCAACCCTATTTCCCTCTCACACCCGCTCTCTGGCGACCTTGCACGCTCTCACCTGGAGGTCGACGCCCTCGTTCCATCTTCTTACTCTGTGAAACCATCTCCCCAGCTAGCTCTAGCCGTCCTCTATCACCTCTCCTCCCCATCTTCTACTACTCTCCATGGCTCCTCCGGTCACCCGCGGCAAGAAGAAAGACGCTGCTTCATCCAAGAAGGCCGCTGCCTCGAAAGACCACACTGAAAGGCGTTCCAAGAGCATTGAAGACCGCCTAGCAGCTGAACCAGCCAAGAGAAGAGCTGTCGAGGCCCAGGGTTCAAACAGTGAAAGGGTTTTGCCGCCACCACCAAAGGCCAAGCGACCACGGCCGTCCTCCAAGGAAAAAGGGAAGGCCAAGGATCAGTCTGTTCCTCCGTAGCCCAGTGTTGCTCCCTCAGTTAGGGAAGAAGAAAGTGATCCCACTTGGATCCCCTTTCCTCGGTATGTGGATTTTGGTGACCACAAGATGCTTGAGTCTTTTCCTGAACTACTGCCTTTATTTGAGTTCCAAGGATGGCGACAGTTTCTGTCCGATCACAGGGTATACTACCCATTTTTAGTTCAGCAGTTCTACAAGAACTTGTTTTTTGATGAAAACAAGAAAGTCCTTCGGATTGAAGTAAAGGGGGTTTCCATCAAGCTTACAAGAAAACTTCTTCACAGAGCCTTACACATACCCCGGGATGGGGAAATAGAATCTGAGGTTCAGATTGACTTGTCTGTAGCTTACACCATACTGACAGGAAAGCCTCGAGACCCTCAGGATGCTACCCAACTACTTGTCAAATCCTTTGACACAAACCGATTTCCCCCCTTACAGCGTCTTCTGCATCACATTTTCACTACCATGATTACCCCAGAAGGGGGTGGCAGAAGCAGACTTACTGAGACACAAAGATTCCTCTTCTACTGTCTGTTCAACAATTACCATGTTTATCTTCCTGAGATCATGCTCCAGATCATGGACAGTTGCACTTGCAACTGGCGTAGCCTGCCTTATGCTGCACAACTAACTGCTATTTTTCAAATGGTTGGCATCCCTCTTGATAATGAGAAGTCCATACCTATCCCCAGGAGCAATGTCTACAACATGAGGTTCATAGAAAATTACATGCACTTCAAAAAGGAAGGTGACAAACTTGTAAGGAATCTGCCTAGACATTTACCTGACCCTCCAGTACAGCCAGCTCCACAGGAACAGCCTGCACAGCAATAGCCTGCACAGGACTAGCCAGCTTCAGATGCACAGTTAGACCAGCATGAGGAAATGTTCCATGCAGACATTCACTTTGAGCAGGAACATCAACAACAACAGTCTGAAGATCCCATGGACCAGCCTAGGATGATGACAGCTTTTGGAATCCAACCTCCTCTCTCTCCTGAACCTGAACCAAAAATTTTCACTGAAGGGGATGCTCCTCCAGAATTCCATGCCGAGGCATCCACCTCAAGAGGTACAGCTCATGGTGCCACTGCCAGTCCCATGGACATTCACCCCACTCTTATCAAATTTTTGACAGCACAGTTTGGGAGCATGAACTCCTCATTTCGTCAACTAAGTCCGCAAGTGGACAGAATGGAAGCCAGACAACTTCATTATGAGCAAGTCCAAAACAACAGATGGGAAAAATTTGTGCTTGACAAACATAAGTTAGATGAAAGGTTGAACAGCTTTATGAACTCCCTGATAAATGTGTATGAACGAGCAGGGAGAATCATGAAAAGACTACGAGAGATCCATATTGAAACCCAGGAGAAAACAGCTGAAATGGTCATGCATGCTTATGACATCCGAGAAAATCAAGGTAATCTCAACATTAACTGTGCCAAACTGATGGATTCCTCCAATCAGCTAGCTGAACAAGTGGCTGGTGTTGTGCTCCTGTGGTTTTGATGATAGTAAACACTATGAGTCATTAGACATCTCACATTGCAATAGGTGACTGATTGTTCAGTGTAAATGCATCTCGGTATAGTTTGTTGGCTGCACTTTAGCTCATAAGCATTGTAGGGATCAAGGTCCGTGCAGAGACCTCATCATTGTGCATTTCAAGGCCAATGCATTCACTTACGTTCAGCACATTATGTCGATGCATACTCATGGTTCAGCAGGCCAAGTCTGTGCTCTTCGCTGTGGTAAGTCAGTGCATGTTTGCACACGAGGTATGTGCATGTCTCAGTTTGTTCTTTGTTAAGGTCAGTGCATGTTATGCCTTAGCCATTTAGAGGTCAGTGTAAGAACTGCGTCTAAATGCATCTCTGTGTCCGTCTTATTGTGCGTCTCATATGGTTTAGACTCAGTGCACATCCTGCGTCTCACTTTGCATCTTGTGTGGATTAGAATCTGTGCAACTTTCATCCTCGGTGCAACGTCCATACAAGGTCCTTGCATTTGTGTGCATGTCAGTTCTATGTGTATGACATTTCGTCAAACACTAGGTCAGTGCATATCCCACATTCTGCTTACAGAAGTCAGTGCAGCTTCCGCCTTGTATATACAAAGTCTGTGCTATTTCCTATAGCTCCGGTCGGTGTAATGTTTGGTCCGTGCATACTTGTTCATAGATGGTCGGTACAGAGTTGGTATTAGCTTTGTTAGCATATTTGGTGTGAGCTTGAGTCGGTGCAGTTTTTGCTGCGAGCACAACTCGGTGCAAGTTTCATGTCTGCATGTTACATATACACACAAGTCTCAAAGCATGCAAGTCGGTGCATACCTTGGCCGCACGCATAAAGTCCATGCAAGTTATGTTCTGCACGCACCAATTTAGTGCCTTCTGTGTCCGCACACACACACACACAAGGTCGGTGCATTATCACCCTATGAACAAACCAGGTCGGTGCAATTCTTGTTTTTATGATAAACAAGTCCGTTCAGCTCACTATTCTGACTGGTATAAGGTCAGTGCAACGTGTGTTGTTGCACGTAGGTAAGGTCTGTGCATTGTTATAAGGTCTGGGTATAACATCTAGACTCCGTGCATGTTTGGTCATATGCTATCAAAGTCCGTGCACACTTCTCTCACGTGTAATGAAAAGTTAGTGCATATATATTATGGTGAATACCCAACGTCTGTGCATGTAGTGCTCTATATTATCCAAGGCCCATGCATGTTTTGTTATATGCTACCTAAGGTATGTACGCTATTCTATGAAGTCTGTACTAACACGAACAGTTAACACTTTAAGTTGTTTCCCAGGCCAGTCATTTGGTCGAACATTTGCTGGACAACCTGTGAGGACACTCCACGTGGAAATCAAAGTACCAGGTTATAGGGTTTGTGATCCGAGGCAAGGAACCAAATGGAAGAATCTGCCACGTGGTCAGACACAACGCCCAGGTGCTGACACGTGGCTCAGGCACTCTAGAATTCTCTTGGCGGGAATGCTCCCTCCACGCGCCCAATGTGTGAGCCCGTGGGTCCCAGATCTGAAGCCATATAAGAAGGCATCTCTGCGATCAAAGTAGATAAGGAGAGTAGAAGAAAGAAGAAGAGAATTAAGAGAATGACAGTGGAGAAGTGCTGAAGCGTGTGTGCCGCCTGAGAAAAAGAAGAAGAAAAGAGAAGAAGAGAGGATCGAGAAAAGAGAAAGAGAAAAGAGTGTGATAGAGATTGAAGCAGGCAGTGTCTAGCTATCTGTTGGGTTCTGGATCAGATCTAGACTAAACTGCTCCTGCGAGAGCTACATTCATTTTCATTTTCTGTTTGTTCTACTTTCCTTTGTTGCTTTCCTTTTTAACTGTGTTTTTTCCGATTCTCTGGTTTTGGATCGGGGTTCTTCTGTGGTCTCAGAGAAGGGAGATTTGTTCTCCGATTTACTAGTGATTGTGTGTCACTAGTGGTTCCCTCTGGGTTTCAGAGGAAGGGAGATTTGTTCTTCGATTTGCTAGTGACTATGTGTGACTAGTGGTTACCCTCCGGGGTGGAGGAAGAGAGGAGTGTGTTCCTCTGGGTCAAGCTGTTAGACAGCGTTTGTAGGCAAGCTGTGATGCCCAGCGATTTCAAGCTGTTTGGCAGCAGTAAGCCACACTCTGGTTAGAGTGTGGGGTGGACGTAGGTCCGTGGACCGAACCACCTAAAAAATCCCTGGTGTTGTGCGATTGCCTTTGTGTCTGTGGTTTGTTTGCTCTATCATCAACCATTAGATGTATGCTAGGCTCGCTTCTATCTACGGTTGTGTCTGATAGGAATTTGTTTACACATGGTTGCTTGGGTTTATTCAGCTGCATAGATTTACTTGGGAATCTGCTTGTTATAGTTCACGTGTTCCAGCTAATGCCTCATTGGTTTTCAGATTCAACAGAGCTTAAACATTTTTATTTCCGCAAGAAGTTTCAAGTCTTATGTTTAAGTCTTTAAATTGGGCTGAATTTTTTAAAGGGGATTCATTTACCCCCCCTCTGAATCCTTGTGTGCACCAGTGCACCTAGCCCATATAGACTAACAATTGGTATCAGAGCGGGTCTCTGAACTTCCAGATCCAACGATCTGCAGAGGATCCTACTAGCTTTCGGTGCATCTCTGTCGTCTGCATACTTGGAGAGGGGGATTTCCGTAGCCCACCACAAAGGCAGCCCAACAAGACCCACACGGTCCAACTAGGTGAGCCCGCCCGAGTGATAGCCCGTTGGGCCCACTCAGGGAAGAAAAGCCCAATAAATAAAGACTCGAGGAACCAACTCTCCCCGGCGGCCTTCTAGGCTCGGAGGGCCCGAGACAGCGGTCAGGTCCCAAGGAAGGTCCGGTCTAAAAGCCCTCTCCTCACCCGAGAGAGACAGGCTCCAGCCGACCTATCCGACCCCACCTTCGCCGGGCCATCGCTCAGACCAGAGCTAGCCTCCCCGAAGCTCGGTAAGACCGTTTGATTAATCCGCAGGTACGGCCATTCAGAGTCCTCCGCCGACGGGAGAGTCAGGGGTGCCGCCGGACTCCAAGGGGATAACGTCCCCACGATCCGGCCATAAAAGCCCCCGCTGAAGACGTAACTCCCGCTGGGAAGCCCTCAGCTCACCGGACTCTTAAAAGGTGACGCACTATTTAAGCAAGGGATACCCTCCGGAAGATGGTAAGATGAACTAGGCATTCACATACCCTAAGCTCCTGAGCATGATTCGCTTCACCCTTTGGTGGAGAGGATTCTCGCGCATCAGATCTCTCCTCCCCCCATTATCGCTTCCACCATCGCTCTACTGACTTAGCCATCGGAGGGTTTGCCCCAGGGAGATCCCCTGGGCCCTCGGACATGTTTCCCTCTCTTGCAGATTCATCTTCTGGTGATCCACAGCCCGCTCAGGACCCAGCGCGAGATTCCGCCTCTTCATCTGGCGCCGTCTGTGGGAAACGCACGAAGAGTCAAGATGGTAAGAAAAAGCTCAGGGAGGAGATCCGCCGGCGGGGCAGGTAAGGCTGTGGCGGCGGCGGGAGGCGCCCCCTCTAGGGTCTCACAGAGCCCCCCCTCCAACGCCAGCGTCCCCACCAACGGGCCACCACCCCCCCGGCGGAGACAGGGGCACCCCTCGACGGTGGCGCCAACGCCTTCCAGGCCCTTAACGAAAAGATGGACGTCCTAGTGGAGCTCATGAGGGCCCAGGCGGCCCGGGACGCGAGGTCCCGCGCCCCGTCAGGAAGTCCCCCTCGAAGGAGTGCAACGCAGCACACCGCCGGAGGCCGCTTCACCCTCCGCGGCCGACAGCTCCTCCGCAACGACGTCGGAGGACCCTCGCATGCTCCGCCTGCGGAGCAAGAGGCTTCCTCCACGCCGAGGAGAGGGAAGCAGGGGGCGAGGCCGTCGCGCCCGGGCACCAGTGCTCCGGGAGATCGCCACGACGCCCCCCCAGCCCCACGGCGCGGCCACAGCCGGAACTATCTCTCCGGCTACGAGATTTTGAAAGACGGTTCGCAGAGCAAGAGCGCGCTCTCTGCGCCCTGCAGAAGACCTCTTTCCCGGAGGACGAGGAGAAATCCCCTTTCTCCGAATACATCTTGAAGGCAGAGGTCTCTCCTAGAGCCTCCATCCCAACCTTCAAGCTCTACGACGGCCAGGGCGACCCAGCCGACCACTACGATAGCTTCGACGCCCTGGTGACCCTGCATGGAACGCCGGATCCCATCAAATGCCGAGCCTTCCCGGCCACCCTGGTCCAAGGTGCTCAGGCATGGTTCCGGGCCCTCGCCCCGGGGTCCATTCGAGACTTCAGGCAATTCGGGTGAATTTTCAAGGAGAGCTTCGCCGGTAGCGCCCCCCCAAGGTCAGTAGCGGGGCTCCTGGCTCTCAAATAGGTGCAAGGGGAGAGGCTCCGGACTTACGTCCACCGATTTAAATCGGAAGCCCTTAGGATCCCCCGCCTGGATGTGGCCTCAGCCATAACCGCACTGACCAGGGGCACCCGGGACGAGAATCTCCACCGCGAGCTTGTCCTCCACCCTCCCTCGACCCTTGCCGAGCTAGTGACTCTGGCACTGCGCCACGCCGAGTGCGAAGAAGTACTCAGCGCCTGCCGAGACGCAACCGGCTCGGGTCGGGAGGGGGACAAAAAGCGGACCTCCGAGCCAAACCCCGGCTCGAGTAAGAAGCGCGATCGAGAAGGAGAGCGCAAGAGAAAGTACGAGCGGTATACCCCCTTGACCGCACCAGTCTACGAGATCTATGAAGACATCAAAGACTCGGGACTTCTCCGTCAGCCCGAGCCAATGAGGTCGAAGAACCGCAAGCGGGACAGGCATTTCCTGTTCCACGGCGACCACGGGCACCACACCGGAGATTGCCATCAGCTCCAGGACGAGATCGAGCGCCTCATCCGTCTGGGGCATCTAGCCCGGTTCACGACCGGGCACAAAGAAGACCGAGACGTCGCAGAGGAGATCGACAACGCTCCCCGAGGGGTCCACATCAACGTCATCTCCGGAGGAGCGGCATCGGGCGGCGACACCAGCCGAGGAAGGAAACGTCATGCCGAGCGGGCCAGCCAAGCCTTAGAGCCTCCCAGAGGTCAGCTGATGGAGCCCCAGGTCATAGTCTTCTCCGACCAAGACCTGGAAGGGCTGAGCACCCCGCATGACGATGCCCTCATTATCTCGGCCACGATAAATCACTATAATGTAGACAGGATTTTGGTTGATAATGGGAGCGCCCCCGATGTATTATCTTATGACTGTTTTCTCAAGATGGGGGAAGACCCATCCAAGCTCCGCCCGATCCGAACACCCCTTAGCGGGTTTAATGGCCTGGCCACCTACCCCGAGGGAGCCCTAAGCCTGCCAGTCACTATCGGCACCCCACCCAAAACCGTTACGGTCATAGTGGACTTCATAGTGATTAAAGGTATGATAGCGTACAACGCCATTTTCGGCCGAAAATTTCTCAGCCGAATAAAGGCCGTACCATCTACCTATCACCAAAAAATGAAGTTTCCCACCAAAAATGGGTTGGGGGAAGTCCGAGGTAACCAGGCCACGGCTAGAAGGTGCTACAATATCTCGGTGGAAGCCTCAAGGCCGGACGGGAAGGATAAGGGCCCCAGGGGAGTCGAAGGAAAAGCCGTGACCACCGAGCCCGGTGGCGAATTATTAACGGTATTCCTGAACGACGACCCGGCCCTTGGAGTAAGGATCGGTGCCGGCCTACCACCGAAGGAACAGCAGCAATACAAGGAGTTTCTTTCTGGTTACGTCCGGGTCTTCGCTTGGTCCGATGATCAACTCCCTAGTTTACCAGAGGAAACTGTGATGCACAAGCTTAACCTCGATGCCACCGTGAGACCCGTACAGCAGCGGAGGAGGAAGCATGCGCCCGAGAAACAGGCGATCATCAAGGCGCAGGTCACCAAGGGACAAGAGACTGGTCTTTTCCGACCGGTCCTGTACCCAACGTGGCTAGCCAACGTCGTCCTGGTGCCGAAGACCACCGGAAAGTGGCGAATGTGCGTAGACTTCACCGATCTGAACAAGGCCACCCCCAAGGACTGCTATCCGCTACCGAGCATCGACCAACTGGTTGACTCAACCTCGGGCAACGAGATACTCAGTTTCCTGGATGCCTATTCGGGTTATCATCAGATCCGAATGAACCCTGAAGATGTCGAGAGGACCGCCTTCATCACCGACTACGGCGTGTACTGCTACACCCGGATGCCCTTCGGATTGAAGAATGCTGGAGCCATATACCAGCGACTGGTCAACCATATGTTCGAGGGACAGTTAGGTCGGAACGTCGAGGCCTACATCGACGACATGCTCGTCAAGACCCCGAGGGCCCAAGACCACTTCACCGACCTCGCCGAGACTTTCGGCACCCTCTTGAAGTACTGCATGAAGCTCAACCCCGCCAAGTGCGCCTTTGGGGTAAGATCCGGGAAGTTCCTGGGTTTCTGGTCACTCAGCGAGGGATCGAAGCCAACCCCGATAAGGTCCAGGCCATCCTGGACATGCGCCCGCCCGCGTGTATTAAAGACGTCCAGCGTCTAACGGGGCGTGTCACTGCTCTCAGTCGTTTCCTGTCCCGTGCGGCTGAACGATGCTTGCCCTTCTTCAAGCTGATGAGGGGGCCCAAGGTAGCATCTGCCACGTTCGCATGGGATGGGGAATGCCAGACAGCGTTCGCCGAGCTCAAAGAGTTCCTGGCTTCGCCCCCGGTGCTTTCCAAGCCCGTCCCGGGCGAGGTCTTGTTGCTCTATCTCTCGGCGACGCCGTCAACGGTCAGCTCGGTCCTAGTCAGAAATGACTCGGGAGTCGAGAGGCCGGTCTACTACACCAGCAAGGTGCTCAACGAGGCCGAGCGGAGGTACCCCGCAACCGAGAAACTCGTGCTAGCGTTGGTTACCTCCGCAAGGCGCCTCCGACCCTACTTCTAGGGGCATCCCATCATAGTGCTAACCGGTGAGCCACTGAAGAAGATTCTGGCCCACCCCGAAGCCTCGGGGCGACTTGTCAAATGGGCCATCATGCTCGGGGAATACGACATCTCGTATCGGCCACGATCAGCTATCAAAGGGCAAGCGCTCGCCGACTTCATCGCCGAGAGCACCGTTCCGGTCGAGGACAGGCCTCCGACAGCAACCGGGCCAACCTGGAAGCTGTTCGTCGATGGATCGTCCAACTCGGTCGGCAGCGGCGCAGGGATCCTCCTAAGGTCCCCCGAAGGAATAGAGTTGCAATATGCCCTAAAGTTCAACTTCTTGGCATCCAACAATGCTTCCGAGTACGAGGCCCTTATCTCGGGGGCCCGCATGGCCCAACGGTTGGGGGCTGAGCGAGTCAGGATCAACACCGACTCCCAGCTAGTTGCAAGCCAGGTCAGTGGCGAGTACGAAGCTCGGGAGGCACCTATGATCAAATACCTCCAGTTGGTCCGGAGCCTGGCCCAGCAGTTCGAGGAGTTCGAGGTAGTCCGAATAGCTCGGGAGCAAAACTCTCGGGCGGACGCCCTCTCCCGACTGGCCTCGTCCCTAGACCCGGAAGGTACACGATCGGTCCTCCTAGAAGAGCTAGAGCGCCCGAGCATAGACTCGGAGCTCCTCGCCATTGACTCGGCCACTCCCGACGACTGGCGCTCCCCCTACCTATCCTGGCTACGAGACTCCCAGGAACCCTCCGACCCTCGAGAAGCCCACCGGATGAAGTACCAGGCTCGGCACTTCGTCATCCTCGACAACGCTCTCTACCGAAGATCGTTCTCCGGGCCCCTTCTGAAGTGTCTCGGCCCCGACGAAGCGAGCCAAGCTATTGAAGAGATTCATCGAGGCCTGTGCGGAGCACATTCGGGAGGTCGGTCGCTGGCCAGAATCCTGCTAAGGCAAGGATACTGGTGGCCGACCCTACAGCGCGACTGCATGGCTTACGTACAACATTGCGACAGTTGCCAGCGGTTCGACCATTTGGTCCACCAGCCGGCCACGGAACTTGTCACCCTTACCGAGCCCTACCCTTTCGCTCGGTGGGGGATCGACATCCTTGGGCCATTCCCAACGGCTCAATCCCAGAAGAAGTTCATCATCGTCGCCATCGACTACTTCACCAAGTGGATCGAGGCTGAAGCAACAGCGAGGATCACCGAGACAGTCGTCTGGGGTTTCGTATGGAAATCGATCATTTGTCGCTTCGGCGTCCCCCGAGTGATAGTGAGCGATAACGGGCGGCAATTCGACTCTCTATACTTCCGAGACAGATGTGCCGACCTAAATATCCGCAACCACTTCACCTCGGTCGCCCACCCTCAGGCCAACGGGCTGGTTGAAAATGCCAACAAGACCATCTTGAAGGGCATAAAAACCAGACTCAGCAAGGCTAAGAGTAGCTGGCTCGAGGAACTGCCTAGCGTACTATGGTCGCACCGAACGACCCCCAGAACGGCAACCGGTGAGACCCCTTTTCAAATGGTATATGGCACCGAAGCCGTCGTTCCGTTAGAAATCGCCAATCCGTCTCTCCGAGTGATCAGCTTTTTGCCCGAGGCAAACGAGCAGAAGCTGCTCGAGAACCTCGACCTGGCAGATGAACTCCGAGAGATCGCGAACGTCTGAGCTACGGAATACCAACGCCGCCTCACTCGGTACTACAACGCCAAGGTCCGAGGCAGACAATTCCGACCAGGGGACTTTGTTCTCAGGAAGACCGAAGCATCTCGACCACTGGAGGCGGCGGGCAAACTATCCCCCAACTGGGAAGGCCCCTACCAAGTGATCGAGACGCTCGGGAAAGGTACGTACAGGTTAGCCACAATGGAAGGGGAACCCATTCCCCGGACATGGAATGCAACCACACTACGCAGATTTTATTCCTGAATACTGTATCAACAAATCGGGTAAAATAAACCCCCTTATCTTTCACATTCATTCAAGATAACTGTTGGTACATCAGAAAGGTAACTGCCAATACATTACATAGTGAAAAGCAAAAATCCATCTAGCACCGCGGCAAACGGCCATCACCCAGCCGACCCGGTCTTGACCTTCTCGCATCCAGCCACTGACTCTGCCTCGCGTAGAAACTGGCTCGAACAAGAGATGGTTGACCCAGTTGGCTCGGGTGGACCGTGACAAAGGTGACAGAGGGACAGCAAGGAGAAGGCCACCTTTCACACAAGGAAGGCTACCTTCCAAGTTGGCAACAACTTGGAAAAAGGAACGCCGTGAAGGTCTCCTCTCCGCCAAACTACCAACTCTTTGGAGGCGAACAGAAAGCAAGCAGCCCCCGAAGAGTGAAAGAAATGAAGAACAAAAGAGAGAGAAAGAGGCTGCGGACAGGGGCGAGGAAGGGACTAGAGCCGCCTCCTCCCCTCCCACGGAGGGGAATGGCGGCCGGCATCCCTAACTCCCCTATCCGCCCTCCATCTCGGCGTCCGCCCGGAAGCCTCGCCGGAGCCAAGAGGAGGCAAACGGCGTGCCCCCGCACGTCGAAGCCCTCTCCAGATCCGCGCGGCGACCGTCGGACCCGTCTCATGCACGCGCGGTGACCGTGGGACCCGACCGATATTCCAGGACAGCTGGAACCGGCCGCTCCCCATCGTCTGCAGCGTCACCTTCTGAAGGGTCCTCCATGCTCCGATCGCGGCGGCGCTACGCAGAGCGAAGATGAGGGGATAAGAGCAGACCGCTGGCGAGAGTCCTAAGTGTTAAGAGGGAAGGAGCACCCGTCGGTCCTTTTTATAGGCCAAGGGAGGCCACGCGCCTTAAATGACTCCCCCCTCGAAAACACGCTATAGGACCTCCCCTGAAAGATCACCTCAAATTCCTCGGTCCCCACCCTAGCAGGATTCGCGAAGCACCTCGACTTTCAAAGCATGGTAATACGGAAGGACGCCCGCAAGAAGTCTCCCGAATCGACGTGCGAAAACGGCGCAAAAAATATCGGCACTTTCCAACTGCCCCGATACGCCAACCAAATCACAGCAAAGATAGCGATCAAATAAAGTAAGTCATTTATTGCCTCCCATAAAAACCTCTTACAAAAGGAAAGACAAACAAAAAGGGGAAGGGGCAAAATGAAGTTACATCAGGCCTTGGGCCCACTTTGAAGCTCGGGAACAGCAGTAGGGGACGCGTCACCCCCGGTACCCTCGGCGACGGTCGGCCCGGACACTGACCTCGCCTGTGCGAGAACTGTCCCGGTCGTGAGCCCTCCCGAGGCCTCCGGAGCTGGTGACCCCGCTGGAGGCGACTCCTCCGGTTCTTCCCCGGCTGAAGATGAGGAGCTGGAATCTGACTCGTCCGAGTCATAACTCTGGCCATAAGGAAAATCACCCCCGGCAAGGTGCTCATTGGCATAGTTCATCGCCCGGCGATAGCCCTGCCTGAACCCCTTTCGAGCACCCCGACGGAGCGCTACCTCGTAGTAGGGTAGGGCAGCTGCAATCAGGTCGGCCGAGTAAGCTTCCGAGCCTTTATAGCGCTCGATCGCCTCCGCCTCGACCTGCCCGTCCCGAACCCGCTCCACCTCGGCCGCACGCTCTTCCGCCCTCGCCAGACGCTCCTCCAGCTCGGTCATCCTTCGCTCAGCTTCGATCATCCGACCCTCCGCCCAGGCTCGGTCCGCCTCGGCCTCCGCGCGAAGGCGCTCCGCGTCCTCCGTCCGATCCTGCAGCTCGCCGCGCTCAAGCTCCCAGAGGCTATCCAGCTCGATGTGACGTTGACGCTCGTCTTCTAGACGTTTGCTCTTCCTCTCGAGCGATTCTTGGGCCCTTGTCAGCTGCTCGGCCAGCACCTCGGCTTCCCATCCGCTCGACCGCGCCAACTCCCTGAATGCGAGGAACTCCCGCCGGAGCCCCTCGTGCTCCCCCTCGAGCCGAGCTAGTTTCCCCTCGCATCCACCAAGGGTCCAGGCGAGCTTCGACCGCTCCGCCTCCGTCCGGGCGTGTGCCTCTGCCATCACGGCCGCTGTCCGAGCTATGACCAGGCCGCCCTCCATCAGGATGTCAAGGACCCCGGCAAGAGTGCTGCGCTTTTCTCCCCCCCTTGTCCTATCAGCGATCGACCGGCAGAGCCGGTACAGGTCACCCGAGACACCGAGCCTGACCAGAGGTTCCGGCAAAGGGGACTGCTCCACCCTGGGCACCCCGCCAGAAGGCCCTGTTGTGGTGGCAAAACCAACCGCCCCGCGCGCCACGGTCGGTTGGGGTTGCAACGCCTCCCCGGGCGAACCCCCACCCTCGACCGGCGCCGCGGGATCAACCGCACCAGAAGCTGCCGGCACTTGGGGTTGCGACGCCCCCGCGGGTGAACCCCCATCCGCACCGACCGAGCCCTCGGTCCCAGCGCCGGCCACGCCGGCATCGGCCCCTTCTGTCCCTACAGAGGGGAGAGCCGACCCATCACCTCCCTCTGCGGGGCCCCTGGTCTCCTCGGCCCCCTCTCGCTCGGCGGATGGGAGAGCCAGCCCGGAAGGGTCAGCCCCATCCTGCCCCCGAGGGGGGAGTGCCGCCGAGCCAGAATCGCCCCCGACGGCGGTAGGAAGACCGGCTTTCCTGGCCCTCTTCCTGGCCTTCGCGGCCTCCCGCAGTTTCCCCACCAAGGGATCCTTGCGCTTCAGACCAGTCGATCGAGAAGACCCCTCGGAGGCCGCCCCCTTGCCCTTATCTCGGGCATTGACGCGACCCACTGGGACATCAGGCTCATCGGCTGCCGAGTCATCTCCCAGATCGATGACCTCGGCCGCCTCCTCCAGAGGCTCCCGCCTCACGTCTGCAGCAAAAAGAAGCCCCGGTCAGGAGGAGAAAAAAAGAGCTACCACCCCAGAAAAAGAGCCTCAAGAGCCGTACCTGACGACGTCAACCGCGAGAGAAGACACCGTTCGATGTTCTCCGGCGTCACCTACTCCTCGGTCGATTGGCGATTCTCCAGCAGACGGGCAGCCTGCTGCTCCACGTGGGGAGGGAACTCCTCCTGGTGAGGGGGCAGATTCGGGTGAAAGTTGGGCGAGGTCCGGCATCTCCAGATCTCATCCGTCGCCACCGCCTTCACCAAGAAGAATTGGGTCTTCCACCCCTTGTGCGAGGAGTCCTTCACCGCAAGCGAGATGCAGCTCCTGTTCCTCCGCGCCTGAATGAAGTAGAAGCCTTTCCCCGCCTGCGGGTGCGCTTTCAACTCAAAGAAGAAGTGGAAGGGGTCCAGAGAAGGGTAGATGTCGTGCTGGCGACACAGAATCCCGAAGGCCGAAAGAAGAAGATAGGAGTTGGCCACCAACTGAATAGGTGCCAATCGGAAAAAATTGAGAAGCTGCAGCACGTAAGGATCGAAAGGAAGCCGAAATCCGCTCTTCCAAGCCAGAAGGAAGGTGCAAATAAGCCCAGCACGATCATCCAAACTCGTCTCGTACGGAGTGGTGGCAACAAAGCTATAGCAGAGAGGCAGACGGAAACGGTGCTCTAACCTCCTCACCTCCGTCTCCCCCAACTCGCTACAGTTGGGGACGGGTTCCCGCCTCACCGGCACAGGCTCCGGGCTCCGGTCCGCCATCGAGTCGAGAGAAGATCCCTCGCACGAGCTTGAAGACTCCAGGGGAGAAGGAAGCTGCCGGATCGCCTCCGCGGTTATCCTCGCCAACTCTTCGAACGCCGCCGCAAGGCTCCGTGTCTCCGCTGTGCTCTCACGGCGCATCAAGAAGCAAGGAAAGCCTAAAACCCTGGAAGCCTAGAACGATGAACAACGCCCCTTAAAAAACCCCTGAGGGTGGCGGCGCGTCGTTCCGTGCTCTGAGAAAAAGGGGGGCCCCTTCGCTTCCAATCCGTCAGGATCATCATTATGGGCCTCGGCGACCGCTATAAGCGGCTCCACAACGCCAACGGAATTCCACCCACCTGAGCCACGCCGGTCCAAAGCCTCGAAAAACTACTCATCCGAGCCTCCTTGGCTCAGGAGTAGGAGGGGGACAACTGGAGAGGGGGATTTCCGTAGCCCACCACAAAGGCAGCCCAACAAGACCCACACGGTCCAACTAGGCGAGCCCGCCCAAGTGATAGCCCGCTGGGCCCACTCAGGGAAGAAAAGCCCAATAAATAAAGACTCGAGGAACCAACTCTCCCCGGCGGCCTTCTAGGCTCGGAGGGCCCGAGACAGCGGTCAGGTCCCAAGGAAGGTCCGGTCTAAAAGCCCTCTCCTCACCCGAGAGAGACAGGCTCCAGCCGACCTATCCGACCCCACCTTTGCCGGGCCATCGCTCAGACCAGAGCTAGCCTCCCCGAAGCTCGGTAGAACCATTTGATTAATCCACAGGTACGGTCGTTCAGAGTCCTCCGCCGACGGGAGAGTCAGGGGTGCCGCCGGACTCCAAGGGGATAACGTCCCCACGATCCGGCCATAAAAGCCCCCGCTGAATACGTAACTCCCGCCGGGAAGCCCTCAGCTCACCGGACTCTTAAAAGGCGACGCACTATTTAAGCAAGGGATACCCTCCGGAAGATGGTAAGATGAACTAGGCATTCACATACCCTAAGCTCCTGAGCACTATTTGCTTCACCCTTTGGTGGAGAGGATTCTCGCACATCAGCTCTCTCCTCCCCCCATTATCACTTCCACCATCGCTCTACTGACTTAGCCATCAGAGGGTTTGCCCCAGGGAGATCCCCTGGGCCCTCTGACACGTTTCCCTCTCTTGCAGATTCATCTTCTGGTGATCCACAGCCCGCTCAGGACCCAGCGCGAGATTCCGCCTCTTCAATACTGTTTTGAAATTGCTTGTTGATTTGCTTCCATGGCTCATCCACCGGTTTTCGACGGTACGGATTTTAATATGTGGTTTAAAAACTTGCATATGTTTGTTAAGATTGTCGATCCAGATCTGTGGAAACTAATTTCACATGGTCCACACAGTCTACCAAAGAACAAGTCTAAATGGACTGACAGACATAGACTGATGTGGGATGAAAATAAAAGAGCCTTGGAACTGATGAAGGTAGCGACTGACAAGGCACTCCACTCTTGCTTTTATAATTGTAGTTCAGCTAAGGAGATACTGGACAAGCTGAAGACTGCCAGCCATGGAAATTATGACCGATGCATGATGGCAAATGGCAGTGATCAAGATAGCAGCCAAAATGAAGAAGAGGAAGATTATCAGGTAAACCCCTTCGAGAATTATACGTTAGATGATTGGCAGGATGCATATGGTAAGCTATTAGAGTCACATGAGATGTTCAGAAAATAATATAAAAAGTTGAAAAAGAAAATTGATCTGAATTGTTCTGAGTCCTCATGTGAAAATTGCTCAAAACTGAAACAGTCCTATGATACATGCTTGTCTGATGTCCAAATGCTTAAGAAATAAATTAGTTTATTTAAAATGGAAAATCAAGAACTTGCATGTGAAGTTGTTGAACTTAAAGGAAAACTTAGCTCGACTAATGATGATCAGGTTCATGTCAATAATCTTGTTCAGACAGAAGAATTGTTGAAAGATCTTGAATGTGTTGATTCAGAGCTAGAACAATTGAAATCTGAAAATAATGATCTCAGAAATCAAATTGAACAGGCAGAAAAGAAACTTGAGAATTATGTGAAGGAAAATGACTTGATTCATGAAAACCCACAAGCTGTTAAAGGTGTAAATACAGAACTTCAGAAAAGTCTTGATGATACTGAAAAATATAAATTCCAAGCTGAATCAAAGTGTTTCGGTAAATCAGTTTGTAATAAATGTGAATTTCTAAAGGAAATGAATGAAAGCCTTCACAGTGATTTAGTATGGCATCAAAACTTAATTGCATCCTTGGGGGAAGAGAACAAAAATTTGTTGGATAAAAAATTGGAAACTGAACAAAGAGAGGAAAGGCTGAGTGAAGAGTTGAACTCCAAATCTGATAACAAAAGTGAGCAGATTAAACAATTAAAATTAGAAAATGAGAGACTTAAACATCTCAACTCTGCTCTGTCTGAAAAACTCTTAACTATGGAAAAAGGAAAGTCAGTCTACATAAAAGAATCTGAAAAATTGCACAATCTCGAACAAGAAGTTGAGAACTATAAAACGGCAAACAAAGTGCTAAAAGAGTGTATGAATTGTAGTGAACAAGAAATTGCGGGTTATGAATTACATATTGCATCCCTGGAAGATGAGATTAAGGACCTAAAGAATTCTTTGTCTAGATTTGTTGAAGGTCAAGATAACTTGGATAAGTTGCTAGGGATGAAGGTGAACTTTCAGAAAGAAGGGTTGGGCTATAACCCTATGAATAAGAAGGAATTTGAAAGCAAACTCTATACTTCTTTTGTGTGCAGTACTGAATCGAACACTAATTCCACTGCTCAAGTATTTCAGTTTACTACTCAGAAATCTGATAATCAAACTAAGGGAACAAGAGAGAAAAATAATCTGAAGAAAAAGGCCACAAACTCCCATGTTCCGGTTGTGCATACTGAACTCAAGTTACCCACACACTCACATGCATCTAAATAGAAAATGATTTGTCATTACTGTCACAAGATTGGCCATCTAATGCATGAGTGTAGATTGATAGAAAAGGATGATCTGAATGCTAGTAGAGTCCATGCAAGGAATCATGCATTTCAGAATAAGGCAATTTCCTATTTTCATTGTGGCAAGATGGGCCACGTTGCTGCCCGTTGCTGGCATGCCCAGGGAAAAGATCATTATAAACACCTTAAATTCTCTGCAAAACAGAATACCTTTGGTAAAGATAAATTTGCTTTCAAAGGAAAAGTCTCTAAGTGTTTCAACTGTTGGAAGCCGGGCCATCTGGCTAGTGAGTGCTGGTCAGTGATCAAGAGAAGAAATTTCTCTCCCTATTTTGAATGTGGGAAAATCAGCACCGAGTCTCAGACTGTTAGTATTTGAAAAGAAACAATAACCTCCATGGAAGAAATAACAGAACTCATGTTTACCCACAGAAAACTCATGCCTTTCATATAAAGAAAAACCAGAATGTTTTTGCTTATTGTCATTATTGTGAAAAAGTAGGACATATTATGGATGACTGTTATATTTTGAAATCTGACAATTTCAATGCTACAAGGATAAGGAAAGTACCTCCTAAAGGTACAACTGACTCTTCAGGACCCAAGAAATCTTGAATACCTCTAAATAGAAAATGAGGTTCAGTCTACTGGTGTGCCTTGGAGTTGAGAAATAAAAGGGGGTAAATAAATCAAGGCATCTGAATATGATAAACCCCACTCTTGCACTCTTTCAGGTTAGTTATGTAAATTTTTTTATTTCTATCGTTATAGTTGCATGTCTTGATAAACCTGTCAGATAGAATACATGGTTGCATCTTCATATGATACTTGCATTGCTCAAACTGAAATTCTCTAAAAATTTGAATTGATTGATGCTTGCATATGTCAAATGCATTTTTAAAGTGTCTGTAAATGTCATGATGCCTATCTTACACAGATTCTGATGCATAAACTTTTAGCTGCTTACATCTTCACATACGCATATCCAATTGCATTGTCTTGCATACTTTGAAATTGGACACTGCATACAGACTACATTAGCATTGCATTGTCATGTTGCATACAAGTCAGTTTAAATAATCATAAGCATGAATCATAAAATTATATGTAGAGCCTTTACTGCATATAATGCATTTAGTAAGGGGGAGTTTGGCTGCCCCTGCATAATGGTCATGTCTCTCATGTTCGTGTTTAGGAAATTCTCTTAGGAGAGCCACTGCATATGCATACATGCATTCACTGTATTTCATATCATCTACTTTGAAAATTTCAAAAAGAAATGACACATTGCATCTAGACGGGGGGAGCATTTTAGACTTATTAATCTTTTCCAATCTGAACACTTCTTGTCTAGTCACTCAAATCACTCTCTTATTCTTGTATGTTGGTGATTGCATTTTAATCAGCTGAACTCTCAACTGTTTTGAAGCTGGATTCTGCTGCTCTCTCAATAAAATTTCTTGTTGCTTCCATTGATTGGCTACACGGTCAATGTTAATTCAACTAATCTTGAAGGGAGATTTCAATCTATGTACCCTAATCATAAATCTGAAATGTTTTCATAAAGAAGAATCTTCTATTATAGTGGTTTAAGAATTCTGATGAATCAAATTGATTTAAGTCTAATGTATTCATTAAGTTTTGATTTAAAAGTCTTGAAAAATATCTGGATCATTATGTTTAATAAATTTTAACCAATTGTCTCATGTAACTTCATGCAAAAACCTTCTGAAATCTGAAACTTCAAAGATATGGCTTCCCTTGGTTAAGATACATGTAGAAAATATTTTTCTTAAACATTTCAGTGTACTGAGCATTGTCTGAAAAATCTGAAAACTTTTGAAAGAAAATAAAGTCATAGCAATGACTTTGGTCATAGAGAAACTGGGTTCTCTATCAAAGAAATAGAGTAAGTCCATGTCATGAAGTGCCATAGTTACCTCTCTTATAAAAATGATTGAAAATCTAGCAGAGCAATGGCTTGGTAGTGTCGAGTAACTAGGGATTCTGGCCTCTGATCAAGGTGTCTCCTCATGTAAAAAGACACTCCAAATTGCTAACTATGTTCTCTTATTGAGAAGTAATATGGTTGTCACACTGAGTAACTGGGTCACTTCACCTAAGACGTGTTGTGCCTTACGTAAAAAGGTGTTGATTTAACCACACTTGCTCAGAAAAATGAAGTCGCTGAATAAAAGATTTTTTTTTGAAAAATTAAAGACATGTTTAGATACATTCATAATTGTTTAATTTCAATACTATCTTGTGTAACTCCCAATGGAATCATTGATTTTGAATGAGTATGACAGAAGGAGGTTAAACAAGAATGTCATATGTTCAATTGGTTCATTTCTATTAAAGGGTGTTTCAGATATGAGTATAGAATTTTCTTGATAAACTCTGTATATATCATTCTTAAATCATGCTGGTATGTTTAGACTCATTCATAATCACTTATAATAGAAGAGTCTGAAATTCACTTGTCAAGATTTATGAATTTGGTACCCTATTGAAAATCTCCATGTCTTATATGTTCACTGACAATTCAGTCAATTTCATGTGATCTGTCCTTAGTTGTAATCCAGTCATTAATGTGCTCAACTATCTGCTCATCTATTCATGACTGATCCTGTGTTTTTGTTGATGTCTCTTTTTACATCAATTGGCTCATCACCATCTCTCTGGTATTAAGGGGGAGATTAGTCTGTCGCTTGTCATATCCCTACCCCCACTTCCACTCACTCCAAGGGGAGACTCTATTTAGGGGGAGTATAATGGACAGTAAATCTTTTTGCATCCTATGTTGAAATTCATCATCACCAGAACTTTTTCTTGATTGCATCTGTGCTTCTCTTGATACACGCTTATCACTTCTTCCACTCTTGATTGCATTTCAATCATGTCATGCTTACTTATCTTTATTCTCAAACTTTTTTCTTTTTGATGAAGTCAAAGGGGGAGAATAGTTTGACATGTGTCATAGTGTTGCCATCATCAAAAAGGGGGAGATTGTTGTGCTCCTATGGCTTTGATGATAGCAAACACTATGAGTCATTAGACATCTAACATTGCAATAGGTGACTGATTATTCAGTGTAAATGCATCTCGGTATAGTTTGTTGGCTGCACTTTAGCTCATAAGCGTTGTAGGGATCAAGGTCCGTGCAGAGACCTCATCATTGTGCATTTCAAGGTCAATGCATTCACTTACGTTCAGCACATTATGTCGATGCATACTCATGGTTCAACAGGCCAAGTCTGTGCTCTTCGCTGTGGTAAGTTAGTACATGTTTGCACACGAGGTCTATGCATGTCTCAGTTTGTTCTTTGTTAAGGTCATTGAACATTATGCCTTAGCCATTCAGAGGTCAGTGCATGAACTGCGTCAAAATGCATCTCTGTGTCTGTCTTATTGTGCGTCTCATATGGTTTAGACTCGATGCACATCCTACGTTTCACTTTGCGTCTTGTGTGGATTAGAATCTGTGCAACTTTCTGCCTTGGTGCAACGTCCATACAAGGTCTGTGCATTTGTGTGCATGTCAGTTCTATGTGTATGACATTTTGTCAAACACTAGGTCAGTGCATATCCTACATTCTGCTTACAGAAGTCAGTGCAGCTTCCGCCTTGTATATACAAAGTCCGTGCTATTTCCTATAGCTCCGGTCGGTGCAATGTTTGGTCCGTGCATACTTGTTCATAGAAGGTCGGTATAGAGTTGGTATTAGCTTTGTTAGCATATTTGGTGTGAGCTTGAGTCGGTGCAGTTTTTGCTACGAGCACAACTCGGTGCAAGTTTCATGTCTGCATGTTACATATACACACAAGTCTCGAAGCATGCACGTCGGTGCATACCTTGGCCGCACGCATAAAGTCCGTGCAAGTTATGTTCTACACGCACCAAGTTAGTGCCTTCTGTGTCCGCACACACACACAACGTCGGTGCATTATCGCCCTATGAACAAACCAGGTCGGTGCAATTCTTGTTTTTGTGCTAACCAAGTCCATGCAGCTCACTATTCTGACTGGTATAAGGTCGGTGCAACGTGTGTTGTTGCACGCAGGTAAGGACTGTGCATTGTTATAAGGTCTGGGTATGACATCTAGATTCCGTGCATGTTTGGTCATATGCTATCAAAGTCCGTGCACACTTCTCTCACGTGTAATGAAAAGTTAGTGCATATATATTATGGTGAATACCCAACGTCTGTGCATGTCGTGCTCTATATTATCCAAGGTCCATGCATGTTTTGTTATATGCTACCTAAGGTCTGTACGCTATTCTATGAAGTCTGTGCTAACATGAATAGTTAACACTTTAAGTTGTTTCCCAGGCCAGTCATTTGGTCGAATATTTGCTGGACAACCTGTGAGGACACTCCATGTGGAAATCAAAGTACCAGGTTATAGGGTTCGTGACCCGAGGCAAGGAACCGAATGGAAGAATCTGCCACGTGGTCAGACACAATGCCCAGGTGCTGACACGTGGCTAAGGCACTCCAGAATTTTCTTGGCGGGAATGCTCCCTCCACATGCCTAATGTGTGAGCCCGTGGGTCCCAGATCTGAAGCCATATAATAAGGCATCTCTGCGATCAAAGTAGATAAGGAGAATAGAAGAAAGAAGAAGAGAATTAAGAGAATGACAGTGAAGAAGTGATGAAGCGTGTGTGCCGCCTGAGAAAAAGAAGAAGAAAATAGAAGAAGAGAGGATCGAGAGAAGAGAAAGAGAAAAGAGAGTGATAGAGATTGAAGCAGGCAGTGTCCAGCTATCTGTCGGGTTCTGGTTCAGATCCAGACTAAATTGCTTCTGCGAGAGCTACATTCGTTTTCATTTTATGTTTGTTCTATTTTCCTTTGTTGCTTTCCTTTTTAACTGTGTTTTTTCTGATTCTCTGGTTTGGGATCAGGGTTCCTCCTGTGGTCTCAGGAGAAGGGAGATTTGTTCTCCGGTTTGCTAGTGACTGTGTGTCACTAGTGGTTCCCTCTGGGTTTCAGAGGAAGGGAGATTTGTTCTCCGGTTTGCTAGTGACTGTCTGTCACTAGTGGTTGCCCTCCGGGGTGGAGGAAGAGAGGAGTGTGTTCCTCTGGGTCAAGCTGTTAGACAGCGTTTGTAGGCAAGCTGTGATGCCCATCGGTTTCAAGCTGTTTGGCAGTAGTAAGTCACACTCTAGTTAGAGTGTGGGGTGGACGTAGGTCTGTGGACCGAACCACCTAAAAAATCCCTGTTGTTGTGCGATTGCCTTTGTGTCTGTGGTTTGTTTGCTCTATCATCAACCGTTAGATGTATGCTAGGCTCGCTTCTATCTACGGTTGTGTCTGATAGGAATTTGTTTACACATGGTTGCTTGGGTTTATTCAGCTGCATAGATTTACTTGGGAATCTGCTTGTTGCAGTTCATGTGTTCCAGCTAATGCCTCATTGGTTTTCAGATTCAACAGAGCTTAAACAATTTTATTTCCGCAAGAAGTTTCAAGTCTTCTGTTTAAATTGGGTAGAATTTTTTAAAGGGGATTCATTCACCCCCCCTCTGAATCCTTGTGTGCACCAGTGCACCTAGCCCATACAGACTAACAGCTGGCGCAACTACATCCATCAGAGCATAAGTGGCTGGCACAACTACATCCATCAGAGCACATGTGACCATAGAGACCAACAGATCTATTGATGCCACCTCCAATCTGGAGATAATAGTAAATGCTACTACTTCTCGACTGCTGGATGCCTCCCAACGGATGAAAGGGAAGATGTACTCGGACTGCATCAAGCTACTGGATGCCTCCTCCAAGCTTGCAGAAACTATCCACACAGACACAGCTCAAGCAGTCAACAGCACCACCAAAGTTCAGGCCATAATGGATGTAGTGTACAGAAAATTGGATATGGTCCATACTAAAATCTTGGAACTCATTCGTCTGCATAAAGCTCAACTCCAACCAGCCCTGCAGGACGCAGATGATGAATGGTGCCCTCCTCCTCAAATAGAAGCCACCTCTTCTCGTTTTCCACCACAAGGCTCCCAACAGAGGGCTGAGACAAGGGATGAGCAGCTAACTCAGAGGGTTTACTCTCTAGCAATAGCAATCTCGCACCTGCAACACGACGTCCAGGAGGCACAGATCCTTCACCTAGCCAACTCTAGCTCCATGCCTCCACCTCAGCAGTCTCCTCCTTCACCCCCTCCTTGTTGATGACAAAGGGGGAGAAGTACTGAAGATCTTCTGAAGACAAGCATCATCTAGCATCTAGCATGTAGTTAGCCTTTTTCATCTAGATTTTAGATTTTGCATTTAGTCAGTGCAATGTAAATGCTTGAATACATGTCTTGTTTTATCTGTTTGAAACTTTGGTTGATCAATGAAACAAGCTTTTTGTTAAAAAATGCTAACGTTCAGTTGTTGTGTTGAATGGATAAATTTCACTTGTTTGATGGTTCCTCAACCAAATTGTGTAATGCTATATGAATGCCTGGTTATAATGATTCATGGTTGTCATCATCAAAAAGGGGGAGAATGTTGTGTCCCCTGGTTTTGATGATAACAAATCATAAATCATTAGTAGATATTTGAGGAATATCTAACATATTTTGGTTTAATGAATGGACTAAACAAGTGCAGGAGAATTTCTCTAAGTGATATCTCGACACCATCTAATGATGTCTCGACACCTCAAGAAGAAACAAGCTGAAGCCGTTGTCTATCCAGCTTTTGGATTAATTGATGTCTCGACACACTGGGTGAAAAGTGTCGACACCTTCGCGTGACAACTCTGCACATGGCGCTTTTGTCTCGACACCTTCGTGTGGCAACTCTGCACATGACGCACATGTCTCGACACCGTTTGACGATGTCTCGACACAGTCATGATGTCATCTCGGAACCAAGCACATTTGTCCCGGCACAGTATCGTGTTGTCTCGACACTTCAGCCACGGATCTTCAAGGTTTCAATTGATGTCTCGACGCACTGTGTGTAAAGTGTCGACACATCAGTGTTTGACCAGAATGGTTATAAAGCTGTCTTCAAGTTATTTAATGGGATGTCTCGACACACTGTATAGAAAGTGTCGACACATTCGTGTTCGACCAGAATGGGTCTAAAATCGATAGAAGCCATTTTTAGGATCCGAAACTTGTCCTGGAGGATCCGTTCTATCGGGTAAAAGCCGTCAAAGAAGATACTATGTCAAAGGACTGTGATCTGGCAGAGAAATCCCCTGAAAGGACTGTACTTGTGCTAATGTTGTCTCCTACCTACCCACATATCTACAGCCTTGACAGAAAAGGGTCAACTATGTGATAGGAAGCAAATCAAATAATGTGGATGTGACATTCTGGGTTTAGCTAGAAAAGTAGACAACGTTGGTGTCGTTGAAGGACACCAATATATCAGGAGCATGAGCTCCAGTTCGACACCAAGGCAAGCAAGCAGAGAAAAGAATAGCTAGAAGCTTGCTGACGAAGTTATCTTCTTCCTGGTGATGCTGCCGGTGTGAGTACAACAAAAAGAAGACGATCCTCTTCCTCACGATAAGAGGACTCCTTGCAAGCAGGAAGGTCTCATGAAGCTCCATCCAGAACCCTTGAAAGCTGAAAGCTAGATCATCATCCTCTCACAAGGGTTGTGGTGAAGAACCAGGAAGAACAAGAAGAGAGCCAAGGAGCCCTCAAACTCTTTCCCAGATAGGAGACTTCTTTTTCATAGTGCCTCATTACGATACTCTGTCTGGCTGCTTCATTTTCAGTTTGCCTTTCTTCAAAACACACTTCATATCATTCGTTCCCTACCTGTGAGTAGGAAAACAGACGGTGTGGTAACCGGTCTGTGTGTTTTGGGTTGTTATCCCTCAAGCTGTTTGGCAGCGGAGTGTTTTGGGTTGTGATCCCTTAAGTTGTGTGACAGCGGAGTTGTGAGAGTGTATCTCTCTGTTAGAAGCTGTTAATCAGCGGATGTACTTTTGCACTAGTGAAGCCTCACCGTGTTGTGTGAGGGGTGGACATAGGTCTCTAAACTGAGACCGAATCACCTTAAAGATTGTGTCCTGTGGTTTACTTTCCTTTTTGTTCTAGCAGTAGAAGCTTGGTAGGAGCTTCATGGATATCATTTGTGTGTCCAGCTTCTTAGCTATTAACTAAATATCAATCTTATCAGCATTTGTGTTAGATCCTTTTTTATTTCTGCAAAGAAGGGAAAAAGGGGCTGATCTATTCACCCCTCCCCTCTAGATACCACTAAACATTAATCACTGCTATGAGTTGTGAGTGCAAGACCCGTCCCGTGACTCACTCCGAGCATGAGAGTGAGCCGACCACCCGAGTCTCAAAGCCGGTTTCCCAACCGTGCAGATCGTCACGTTTCCCTCGCCAGGGACGACCGTGGATTTAGCGCCTCTTGTTTGGGGCATGATCGCCTCTTCTAGAGCTCATTCGGTGTCGCGTCATAGTGTTGTTGCTGGTCGCATCGTCTTATTAGTCGAGTTGTCTGATAGAGTCCAAGGTCGCAACCAGTCTGTGTCGAGTCCCGTAGTCATCCCGCATCAAATTGGTATCAGAGCCGGTTTGAGTCTAGGGTAGCCGGTCCTAGGTGCTCCATTTCATCTGGTATATTAAAAGGTGTTCCTGGAACGGTAGGCTATGCCTATTGGGAAAGGGGCACACTTGCGTGATCGCGATCTTCGGATCGAACCTCTGCCTCGTACCGGATAGTGGAGTGTAGGTCGTCAGTCTCGTTTGCATTAGTCCGTCCATATAGGTCATAGTGAGTCACCCCTTATTTCCCTCTAGGTCCTCGCCCATTGCATGCCAACCCGTGGAGGTGCCCAGTACCATCACTCTGACACTATGGGTGAACCCCGAGGTGCCAACCCGGGAGGCCGAACTCTGGATGACGTGGTCACTCTACTCATGGAGGGCATGGATAGGTTCTAACAAATTAGTCGGGAGAACACCGATTGCTTGGAGAGCCATCTCAAGAGCATGGAGGACTGTACCGAGGTCTCCCATCGATCTATCCAAGGTATGGTTGGAAGGATAGAGAATGTGGAGAGTCCCCCGCCAGGAGCTCCCCGGAGCTACCCCGGCCCCTCAGGTGTCCCCTACGGTGCTTGCTATCCAGCCCGCCCCACTTAGGGCTGAGGAGCGACAGCCACGTGCCCCCGATGTTGAGGAATACGGGTCCGAAAATGAGTATGGGGGAGATGGCCGGCGCCGTCGTAGTCACCGACCACAAAGGGATGATGAGGACGAGCGGGTCCTTAGGATGATGCGAGCAGACCCTCCCACTTTTGACGGGTCCTTAGACCCGAAGGTCTATCTTGATTGGGAGGCCGGCATGGACCGGTATTTCGAGTGGTTTGAGATGACGGACCACCAAAAAGTCAAGTTTGCCAAAATGAAACTACTAGGGCAGGCACAAACTTATTGGAGAAATATGGAGAACCTGCTGTTTCACCGTTAGGAGCCCCAAGTAGCGACGTGGGATGAGATGAGGTCCAAGCTTAAGAAGAAGTACCTACCTACCTCCTACCGCCAGCGTCTCATAGATAGATGGCATAGTCTCACCCAAGGAGATCGGTCCGTCTCTGATTACATCACCGAGTTTGATAAATACTTTTTACGATGTGACGCCACGAAGGAGAGCTCCCTTACTGTCTCCCGTTTTAGGCGTGGTCTGCGGCCACACCTACAGTATGAGCTTTTCCACCGCAAGGTGGACAAGTTGGAGGACGCGTACTAGGTTGCTCTCGAGGTGGAGCAATTTGAGGCAGAGTTTGCACCTACTCCACGCTAGGGGGTCCCATATCCGCGTGTGTCTGACTCTAGGACTACGCCTGTTTCCTACACTCGGTGGCCTGCGGCCCCCGCCCCCAGGAACCTCCTCGCCAGGACCTTGCTACTCCTATGCGCCCCTCCCTCTGAGGGATCCTCCCCTACGCCAACAGGCACCCGTCCCTGCCCCTACACTGGCCCAACCCGCCATACCGACTCGACCACCCCTACTTCCTACACCCCCAGTCCGTCCTGTGGACAAGGGTAAGGGGCCGATTGTTGGTGGAACATCCCAGGGCTTCGGGACATAGGGAACTTGCTATAGGTGTGGTGGGGTTGGCCACTATTCGGACAAGTGTCCCACTCGGGAGTCGCTTGTCATCTCTAATCTATCTGCCAGCGACCCCACACCTGAGTTGGTGTCGATCAGTTACGAGGCTGATCAAGATTTAGTAGAGGAGTTCTTTGATGAACTCATGGAGGGAGAACCAGTTGATGCCCCAGGTACCCAGCATCAGGGTGATGTACAGTTGGGAGTAGTCAGGTGCATCCTTACCCAGCTTGTAGCAATCCTGGTAAAATAAAAGGAAGATTTCAAGAAAGATTAAGTAAGTGAATGATAAGAACCAAAATGAATAAATAATAAGTCAAATGTAAATAACGCCTCTCAACAAGGCGCAATTTAAATAAGAAATACCTTCACCTGAGGCGTTAATTCAAAAAGTGACGCCTATACTAAAGGGCGTCAAATTTCAAAAACGTCCAAAACGAATAAAAGGAAAGGGAAAGAAAAGCCCTCTTCTAAGGCACGAATTACAAAAGAAACGGCACAGGTAAAGACGTCAATTAGAATTAACGCCCTAACCTAAGGCGTTAATTTCATTTGTGTTTCGTTCGAACCAGGAGACTATCCAGGGTAAGTTTTAGGATTGCTACGTGTTCGATTGATTATGGTAAGGACTCTATCAAGGAAACTAGAGTTCTAATCAAATTCTAACCCAAAGGGATTCCTGAAACCCTATAAATACCCCTTTCAGTCGAACCTATTAGCTATTTTGGTCAAAGGCGTTCTGTTGCTGTCTCGTGCGTGAAGAACAGGTTTGTTCTTCTTCCTCTGCCTCCGGTTATGGATATGGAGAATATTAATGTTCTTCATCTTCTGCTTTTGTAGGTTGCCCGCAGCAAGTAGTAACTCTCTTGTCTAGTTGAAGAACGTGGGCTCTTCATCAACATCCTCTTCTTCTGTGTACAGGGGGAAGAAAAACTATTGATTTCTCTGCGTACCGAAGCCTAGAAGTCTTCTTTTGTTCTCATCTATATCATCCCCACTGCCTCTGTGTGCTGCTAGGAACGTAGGTTGTTGTTATATCAAGTCTCTGTTTCGGACAGAGCATCGTTTCTCTACAAATTCTTCACGAACCATCACCCAGATCATCATCAGGTAGGTTTTCTCAAGAACTGTAGCCCAAACTAGCATAAAATGTATGATAATATCATCTGTTAATTCATGCATATAGTGTTACTACATTTTCAAAGTTTTCTGTGAAATTTTGGAAAGAGGCGACCCTCTCTAGGGCGCTAATTCAAGTTCTGACGACTGACAGAAGAGTCGTCAATTCCACATAATTAATAAATACCCATGTTTAAAATTTAATATCTATGAAACCATGAATTTGATGAAATGCGTGATCATATATATCGAATCCTGATATTTTCCTTGTCCTGACCATGTACCTTGTTTCCTGAAAATTTATTATCCTGGAAATTACCACTATTCATGTTAATCCTGGAAAAGAATGAATTAACGACCCCCAGTAGGTCGTCTTTTATGAACGTGACGCCCCGGACAAGGACGCTATTTTAAATTAAAGACTTAGAATAAGTCGTTAATTCCCTAAAATTACTGGAAGTTATTAAATTCTGGAAAAAGTAATTAACGACACAGTGCAAGTCGTTTCTTGGTGAAATAACGCCCCTGGCTAAGGCGCGTTTTATCAAAAATACAGAATTGGGTAAATTTCAGCGATAATAGAAATTAAAGATGGGACAACTGTTCCAGAAGTCGTCAAATAGTAAAGAAACGACCCACAAAAGGTCGTGAATTTATTAAGTAGTGACTTGTCTTAAGTCGCTAATTTCCTGTGTAATTATTTTATATTGTTTACTGTTAACCGAGGGTTTTATATAAATATATATGCATATATCGGCACTATATTTCCATTCCGTGAATATAGTCCCATGTTCTACGATGTTTTATCAATTACCCCTCAACTCTCGGTGACATACAAGCCCCCCATTGGACATTCCGTTCCTTTGGACTGGCAAGTTAGTCATTGGGACCTCTGTAAGTCTCCTCGTAGGCTTGGATTCCCTCAAGGCCGACCGAGCGGGTTGTACCATCAAAACCCTTTACACTATTTTGCCATGTCACTCTATAGAAACATGGTATACCGGCCCTCATGATATGCTATGTGGATATCATGAGAATATTTTTTAATGGGATGTGGATGCCATTATTATGATGTTCTTGTGGACCTCAATTCTATATCAAATGACATGACCATCTATATATGGACACTTAATTGTCATGGTACCCAATTAGGGAACCAACTCCACCCAGTTTTATCGATAGTCGTGTTTATATCGTTATTATCGTCCTTATACATCAAGTTCAATTTTGAACTCTGCTCTATCTTGAATATCCACAAGCTTTTTCTTGAAATTCCATATTGGCTATACTATAAAGTGGATGTCTAGATCTATCTTTAATGCTGTGCATATAAGGGCCCAATCTGGTCCTAGGAGGAGCACCCAAAAGTACTAGTGCCCATGGGAGTTGTAATGATCACGGTGTCTAGCATTGCACCGAAGTACTTTTTCTCTTGATCTTTGGCATTCCACACACCCACTCTCTCTTTTCTGCATGCGTGACTCGACTTGCGTGACTTTACTAGCATGGCCCGACACGGGCAAAGTACTTGCGTGAAATAGCCAATAATCTATAAAGTCTCTCATGAATATTTCTTGTTTAAGATTTGTTTGGATGTTTTACACGACGTGTTATTCTATTGATTAGTTATTTCTACATGCATAGCCATATTATATTTACATGTGATAAATTGTAATTACTTAAACCCATTGCTAGTTCTTGAGATATAATTTCCTACTGAGCGTTCGCTCACTCAGTGTTTCACTACTTTTCAGGTAAATCCGACGACGAGACTCAATCGGACAGGGAAGGTCAAGAGTGAAAGAGATTAGAGCTTCTCAAAGCGTCAACTAGTCTTGTCTTTTCCATATTTTCTTGAGTCAATTTTGTACTTTTCTTTTTTAAGTTTAGCATTTTCAAGGGATTGTAATAGAAATACTTTTGTGAAGGAATAAAAGGATTGGGTTATCTTTACTCTTGCGCATCTCTGATTTGGTGTCGAATACACTAATACTCTGATTGACATTATCGATATAAACTCGTCACACGTCTCCGGGTATCTTCCGCGCTCGGGGCGTGACAGTTTTTGTGGTATCAGAGCCTAGGGTATTCAATTCCTAGGAAACCCAAGTCCAAGGATAAGTTTGAACCTCTAACCAGTGAGATTGGGTAGAACCAAGGGTTAAAGTCAACATAGAATTAAAAGCCTTTTAATGCAATCACATACTAATATAGCTATCGTAATTGTAGGACAATGGCTGCCAAACGTGCTCAATGGCGCAACATGCAACGCACTCTTCAAGGCATGACCCAGGCACTTCAACAAGTGGCACAAGGAGGTGCACATCATGGAGCAGGAAATCTCCACCAAAGCTTCAAGAACATGAACCCTCCTAAGTTCATGGGATCCACTGATCCAGATGATGCCGAGCACTAGATCCGAGAGACGGGACATGTTTTTAGAGTCATGCAATGTTTGGACCAAGAGAAGGTCCTGTTAGCCACATTTCAACTAGAAAGAGACGCCCGATGTTGGTGGGAGTCGGTAGAAGCCACATTAGATCAATGACAAGTTACTTGGGAAGAGTTTGTTGAACATTTCAACAATAAATATTTCTCAGATCGAGTTCAAGAGAAGAAAGCCGCTGAATTCGCCGCACTTAAGCAACGATCTTTGTCGGTGGCTGAATATGAAGCGCAGTTCTCAAGGCTGTCTCGGTACGCTAAACACTTAGTTAGTACTGAGAAGATGAAAGCTCAAAGATTCCTTAATGGGCTCAGGCCCCAATTTATCATACAACTGGCACCGATGGACATACAAGTCTATTCGGAGATGGTTCGATGAGCCCAATTACTAGAAGATGCCACGAAACTATCTGATAGGATCCGTGGGAAAGACAAGAAGGAGAATGTTACTAGCTCCGGCACCTTCAAACCCAATTTCAAGAAGAGGCCAAGTAATGGAGGTACTGCCTCCCAGGAGCAAAAGTTCAAGAAGACCAAACCTTTCTCCATCACCACTACACCTTCTAAGGTGGTATGTAAGCACTGTGATAAGGCCGTGCACAAGGCCGAAGAATGTTGGAGGAAACTTGGAGCGTGTCTCCGTTGTGGGAGCCGTGATCATCGGATTCTCGACTGTCCCCTACTCAATGATCAAGCCGGTGGTGGAAAGCGTCGGTGACAAAGAATGCTCGTCTCCAAGATATTAAGGAGGCGGAACAAGACGAAGGCGGACTAGTAGAAGGTACACTGAAAGTTTATTCCAAGTCTGCACATGTCTTATTTGATACGGGTGCATCACATTCTTTTATTTCCAAGAAGTTTGCTGACCCATTACTTATGGAACCGGAATAGATGAAAATATTTTTATCTACTCCTCTCGGAAATGAAACCGATATTACTCACCATTATCAAAACTGTGAAGTCTTGGTAAAAGGAAGAAATCTTCCTATCAACCTCATATGTTTAGACCTAAAGGAATATGATGTCATATTGGGAGCAGACTGGTTATCTAGGTATCAGGTAACTATGGATTGCCGTAACAGCAAAGTTACTTTCAAGGACTTTCCAGAACTAGTCTATTCTAGCCCTAAGAGTCGGAGCAAGTCACCTCTTATTTCGGCTCTCCGAGCTAGCAAGTTAATAAGGAAAGGATGTATATCTTTCCTTGCATTTGTCACCATTAAGGAGACTAAGGAGACTAAGCTAGAAGACATCCCAGTTGTGCAAGAATTTCCGGACGTGTTTCCGGAGGATTTGCCTGGATTACCTCCACAAAAAGAAGTGGCCTTCACCATCGACTTGGTCCCTGGTGCTGGACCAGTTTCTAAGGTACCATATAGGATGTCCCCTGCCGAACTCAAGGAGCTGAAGGAGCAATTGATGGAACTTCTCAAGAAGGGATTTATTAGACCAAGCACTTCCCCGTGGGGAGCACCTGTGCTATTTGTAAAGAAGAAAGATGGATCCATGAGGTTATGCATCGACTATCGACAGTTGAATCATCTCACTATCAAGAACAAGTATCCACTACCGAGCATCGATGAGCTATTTGATCAAATATCTGGATCCATGTGTTTTTCGAAGATTGATCTCAGGTCGGGATATCACCAACTAAGGATCAAAGATGACGACATTTATAAGACCTCGTTCAGAAGCAGGTATGGGCACTATGAATTTGTTGTTATGCCTTTTGGACTAACAAATGCCCCTGCTGCCTTTATGCAGTTGATGAATAGTATATTCAGGCCCCATCTAGATCAATTCATAGTGGTTTTCATTGATGATATGCTGATCTATTCAAAGACCAAGGAAGAGCACGAGGAGCATTTGAGAATAGCATTACAAATATTGAGGATGAATCAGTTATATGCAAAGCTCAGCAAATGTGAATTTTGGTTAGGAGAAGTAGCTTTCTTGGGGCATGTTATATCAAAAGACGGTTTATCCGTAGATCCATCAAAGGTTGAAGCTGTAAGGAATTGGGAAAGACCGACCAATGCTAGCGAGATCCGTAGTTTTTTGGGTCGTGCGGGCTACTATCGGCGATTCATCAAGGATTTCTCCAAGATAGCCGTACCACTCACTAGGCTAACTCGCAAGGAGATACGTTATGAATGGAGTGAGGAATGTGAAAGAAGCTTCCAAGCTCTCAAAGATCATCTAACTACTGCCCCGGTTTTAGCTTTACCAATTGAAGGTGAGAGATTCGAAATATACACCGATGCATCTGGCATTGGCCTCGAATGTGTTTTAATGCAACAAGGGAAGGTTATAGCCTACTCTTCTCGCCAATTGAAGAAGCACGAGGAGAACTACCCAGTTCATGATTTAGAATTGGCTGCGGTAGTATTTGCACTAAGATATGGAAACATTATCTGTACGGAGTGCAGTTTATTGTATACTCTGACCATAAAAGACTTAAGTATCTCTTCTCTCAGAAGGAATTGAATATGAGGCAAAGACGTTGGCTAGAATATCTTAAGGACTTCGACTTCACTATACAATATCATCCTGGAAAGGGTAATCCTGTAGCCGATGCCCTCAGTCGAAAGCCGAGAGCACTATTAGCCAATTGTATGATTCAGGAGTGGAAGTTACTAGAACGATTCTCTAAACTTAATGTAAGCATGGACAAGGACAGTAGGTGTGTCACCTTATCCCATATGAGCATACAGCCAGACTTGCTATCCGAAATACAAGGACTTCAAGGTAGTGACCCCGTACTAGTGGAAATCAAGGGCAAAATGGAAGAACAACTTGATTTCAAATTAGCACCAGATGGAAGATTGATGTTCAGAAATAAAACATGTATACCGAATTGCCCAGAGCTAAAGAAGAAAGTCTTAGATGAAACTCACAGATCAAGATACACGATTCATCCAGGATCAACTAAGATGTACCAAGATTTGAAAAGGACCTTTTGGTGGCCCAATATGAAAAGAGAAATAGCAGATTTTGTTTCTCGCTGTCTCACATGTCAACAAGTCAAGGCAGAACACCAAAAGCCTATCGGTAAGCTACATCCTCTAGATATTCCCAAGTGGAAGTGGGAGGATATCGGTATGGACTTCATTATGGGTCTGTTTAAATCAAAGGGAGGATATGACGGAATATGGGTTATCATCGACCGATTGACCAAATCGGCACACTTCTTGCCAATCAAGAGTCGATGGTCAGTTGATGTTCTTGCTGCATTATACCTTAAAGAGATAGTCAGGTTACATGGAGTACCTGTCTCAATCGTGTCTGACAGAGACCCCCATTTTACTTCTCACTTTTGGAAGGGTTTACAACATTCACTAGGGACGAGACTTAACTTTAGTACAGCTTTTCATCCTCAAACGGATGGTCAGACCGAGAGAACTAATCAGGTGGTTGAAGATATGCTCAGAGCTTGCATCATTAATTTTGGTGGAAGCTGGCATGATCACTTGCCTTTGGTTGAATTTGCATACAATAATAGCTACCAGGCAAGTATACAAATGGCACCTTTCGAAGCTTTATACGGAAGGAGTTGCCGATCGCCTTTGTGCTGGGACGAAGTTGGCGAAAAACAACTATTAGGTCCAGACATGGTAAGGGATACCACTGAAAAGATTCAGTTGATTAGAGAAAGACTTCAAGTTGCTCAGTCTAGACAGAAGGCTTATGCTGATACACGAAGAAGAGATCTCGAATTCCAAGAGGGAGATCACGTATTTCTCAAGATATCACCTGGACGTGGAATAAGGAGATTTGGTGTTAAGGGCAAGCTTACACAAAGGTTTATCGGACCTTTTGAGATACTAGAAAGAGTTGGCGAAGTTGCTTACCGCGTCGCTTTACCTCCTCAATTGTCCGAAGTTCATAATGTATTCCACATATCAATGTTGAAGAAATATGTGCCTGATCCGTCACATGTCATTGATCATGGAGACCTGGTGATTCAAAGGGATCTCACTTATGAACAAAGGCCTATGAAGATCCTCGATCGCGAGGTACGAACATTAAGGAACAAAATTATTCCCATGGTTAAGGTGCAATGGAGTAAATGTTCAGAACACGAAGCCACATGGGAGACCGAAAAATCCATGAGGAAGCGATTCCCAGAATTATTTTAAGAAGTATATACTCTACACTCTCCATATATATATATGCGATGGAATTTGGGGACCAAATTCTTTTAAGTGGGGGAGGGTGTAGCAACCCTGGTAAAATAAAAGGAAGATTTCAAGAAAGATTAAGTAAGTGAATGATAAGAACCAAAATGAATAAATAATAAGTCAAATGTAAATAACGCCTCTCAACAAGGCGCGATTTAAATAAGAAACGCCTTCACCTGAGGCGTTAATTCAAGAAGTGACGCCTATACTAAAGGGCGTCAAATTTCAAAAACGTCCAAAACGAATAAAAGGAAAGGGAAAGAAACACCCTCTTCTTGGGCGCGAATTACAAAAGAAATGGCACAGGTAAAGACGTCAATTAGAATTAACGCCCTAACCTAAGGCGTTAATTTCGTTTGTGTTTCGTTCGAACCAGGAGACTATCCAGGGTAAGTTTAGGATTGCTACATGTTCGATTGATTATGGTAAGGACTCTATCAAGGAAACTAGAGTTCTAATCAAATTCTAACCCTAAGGGATTCTTGAAACCCTATAAATACCCCTTTCAATCGAACCTATTAGCTATTTTGGTCAAAGGCGTTCTGTTGTTGTCTCGTGCGTGAAGAACAGGTTTGTTCTTCTTCCTCTGCCGCCGGTTATGGATATGGAGAATATTAATGTTCTTCATCTTCTGCTTCTGTAGGTTGCCCGCAGCAAGTAGTAACGCTCTTGTCTAGTTGAAGAACGTGGGCTCTTCATCAACATCCTCTTCTTCTGTGTACAGGGGGAAGAAAAACTATTGATTTCTCTGCGTACCGAAGCCTAGAAGTCTTCTTTTGTTCTCATCTATATCATCCCCACTGCCTCTGTGTGCTGCTGGGAGCGTAGGTTGTTGTTATATCAAGGCTCTGTTTCGGACAGAGCATCGTTTCTCTACAAATTCTTCACGAATCATCATCAGGTAGGTTTTCTCAAGAACTGTAGCCCAAACTAGCATAAAATGTATGATAATATCATCTGTTAATTCATGCATATAGTGTTACTACATTTTTGAAGTTTTCTGTGAAATTTTGGAAAGAGGCGACCCTCTCTAGGGCGCTAATTCAAGTTCTGACGACTGACAGAAGAGTCGTCAATTCCACATAATTAATAAATACCCATGTTTAAAATTTAATATCTATGAAACCATGAATTTGATGAAATGCATGATCATATATATCGAATCCTGATATTTTCCTTGTCCTGACCATGTACCTTGTTTCCTGAAAATTTATTATCCTGGAAATTACCACTATTCATGTTAATCCTGGAAAAGAATGAATTAACGACCCCCCAGTAGGTTATCTTTTATGAACGTGACGCCCCGCACAAGGACGCTATTTTAAATTAAAGACTTAGAATAAGTCGTTAATTCCCTGAAATTACTGGAAGTTATTAAATTCTGGAAAAAATAATTAACGACACAGTGCAAGTCGTTTCTTGGTGAAATAACGCCCCTGGCTAAGGCGCGTTTTATCAAAAATACAGAATTGGGTAAATTTCAGCGATAATAGAAATTAAAGATGGGACGACTGTTCCAGAAGTCGTCAAATAGCAAAGAAACGACCCACAAAAGGTCATGAATTTATTAAGTAGTAACTTGTCTTAAGTCGCTAATTTCCTGTGTAATTATTTTATACTGTTTACTGTTAACCGAGGGTTTTATATAAATATATATGTATATATCGGCACTATATTTCCATTCCGTGAATATAGTCCCGTGTTCTACGATGTTTTATCAATTACCCCTCAACTCTCGGTGACATACAAGCCCTCTATTGGACATTCCGTTCCTTTGGACTGGCAAGTTAGTCATTGGGACCTCCGTAAGTCTCCTCGTAGCCTTGGATTCCCTCAAGGCCGACCGAGCAGGTTGTACCATCAAAACCCTTTACACTATTTTTCCATGTCACTCTATAGAAACATGGTATACTGGCCCTCATGATATGCTATGTGCATATCATGAGAATATTTTTAATGGGATGTGGAAATTATGCCATTATTATGATGTTCTTGTGGACCTCAATTCTATATCAAATGACATGACCATCTACATATGGACACTTAATTGTCATGGTACCCAATTAGGGAACCAACTCCACCCAGTTTTATTGATACTCGTGTTTATATCATTATTATCGTCCTTATACATCAAGTTCAATTTTGAACTCTACTCTATCTTGAATATCCACAAGATTTTTCTTGAAATTCCATATTGGCTATACTATAAAGTGGATGTCTAGATCTATCTTTAATGCTGCGCATATAAGGGCCTGATCTGGTCCTGGGAGGAGCACCCAAAAGTACTAGTGCCCATGGGAGTTGTAATGATCACGGTGTCTAGCATTACACCGAAGTACTTTTTCTCTTGATCTTTGGCATTCCACACACCCACTCTCTCTTTCCTGCATGCGTGACTCGACTTGCGTGACTTTACTAGCATGGCCCGACACGGGCAAAGTACTTGCGTGAAATAGCCAATAATCTATAAAGTCTCTCATGAATATTTCTTGTTTAAGACTTGCTTGGATGTTTTACACGACGTGTTATTCTATTGATTAGTTATTTCTACATGCATAGCCATATTACATTTACATGTGATAAATTGTAATTACTTAAACCCATTGCTAGTTCTTGAGATATAATTTCCTATTGAGCGTTTGCTCACTCAGTGTTTTACTACTTTTCAGGTAAGTCCGATGACGAGACTCAATCGGACAGGGAAGGTCAAGAGTGAAAGAGATTAGAGCTTCTCAAAGCGTCAACTAGTCTTGTCTTTTCCATATTTTCTTGAGTCAATTTTGTACTTTTCTTTTTTAAGTTTAGCATTTTCAAGGGATTGTAATAGAAATACTTTTGTGAAGGAATAAAAGGATTGTGTTATCTTTACTCTTGCGCATCTCTGATTTGGTTTCGAATACACTAATAGTCTGATTGACATTATCGATATAAACTCGTCACGCGTCTCCGGGTATCTTCCGTGCTCGGGGCGTGACACAGCCCCAAGTGAGTGACGACTGGTGTCGTACCACCATCTTCCATACATTTTGTAGGCTGGGAGGAAAGGCCTGCAAGGTGATCATTGATAGCGGGAGTTACATTAACGCCATCTCTACGAGAATGGTTAAGCGTCTGGGTTTGACGCCCGTAGATCACCCCGCACCTTATAAGGTTTCTTGTGTGGATTCTACTTCCATCCCGATCAGGCTATCGTGTCTGGTGCCGCTGTAGTTCCAGGCTTATCATGATGAGATCTGGTGTGATGTGTTGCCCATGGAGGTGGGTGGCATTATCCTTGGTAGGTCTTGGCTTTTTGATCGGGATGTCACCCTCCAAGGTCGGTCGAACACTTGCACATTTGACCACAAGGGCCATAGGATCACCCTCCATCCCACTCAGTTGAAGGATCCTTCTGTCCGAGGACCAGCCGGTCCCAGCACTTCCACCCTTCCTAGTTAGAGGACAGTTGGTCCTTCCACCTCATCCCCGGCGCCAGCTACTACCTCTTCGATTGCTCCTAGCGCAGGAGACCTCCCACCCTGGAGGTTAATGATGATTAGCCCGTGAGAGATGGAGCAAGAGGTGAACGGGGGTAGCCCTATCCTTGCTGTTGTTGTCTGAGGAGTGTGTTGACACCCGTTTTATGACCGATAAGTTGGGTCATCTCCTTGTTCTATCCATGTGATGCTCCAAGTTTTTCACTCTTCATTGAGTTTCCTTCGTCAGTTTGAAGCTCATTTTTTGGGTCTTCTCTCCTTAGTTGAGTGTGGTTCCTTGTGGCTTTTCATTGGATGAATGGTGCAGACACCCGAGCAGTTACGTCGAGCCATCGGTACCGCACGCGGAGCACGACTCGAGCCACCTCAGCGTCCATCTGGCTCGGAGACAGCCTGGAGACTCCTCCTTGAGTCTCCCCATTTATCATATTTGTTTAAATTTTATGTGTGTGTAATGTGTGTTTGTTTCATTTTATTCGGTATGTAATTTTGATTGTAATAGGGGTTTATTTACAAAATGGGACCCCTGGGTCCCATGGGCCCCACCAGACCCCTCCCATTGATCCACCTCAGCCCAAGGGTCCCATGTGGGGTAGGTCAACCATTCAAATGATGGCTTCTAGAAGGGTGGGCCAAGTGGGGGACATTGGACCTAGAATGTCAACAATTCCACCCACCCCCACCTACCTTGTTCCCCCCTAGTCAAAGGGCCGTCCCCCCCCCCCTTATTTTTTTAATTGTATTTTTTGTGGATGGTCACATGCAATCCCAGCCCTCCATCTCCCATCTCTAGATCCAACAGTGGAGGATGGATTAGATATGTGACCTATATAAGCTTGTAATTTCCATTTTGATAGAATTAATGCATAAGAAATCAGAAATTTTGCTTGGAGCAGCCTTGGGTGCCCCCCTCCTCTCTCCTCACTCTCCCCCTTGCAGCTGGGAAGGCTGTATTCTGGTGGTGTGACTCCACCCCTATCAGTTCCGGTGGCCGCTGCCGCCGCCATGAGCCGCCATCGCACCGTCATCAAGTTCGTCGGAGTTCTGTTTTCAGCCGACCACTGCCACTTCCACGAAATTCTGCTATCAGCCAAGAGCTCCTTTTGATCTGGGATTTTGAGGAGGTGTTTCAGAGGCTTTTCCCATGCTCCACAAAAATCGGTTGGCCTTCTAGTTCACGTTCTCTAATTTTCCATTTTCGTTCAATGTTCCATTTCAGTTCTGCCAGTTTCTAGATCTGATTTCCATCTTTCCTGAGTTTCCATACTCCGAACACCATTTTGATTTTTCCTAGATCTCTCGATTTTACTGGGAGTTCTTCCCATCAACCCCTCCAAACACGATTTTTCTTGATTTTTGATCAGCCCCCCTTCCATTTTTCAATAATTGTTTTCAGAGCTAGCTACAGTGCTGTCCACCTCTGTCTAGATCCGACCACCTTCTAGTGCAAAAATCATAACAATTCGTAGACTCCACCAAACCTTTCATTTTCCGTCTTCCTAGTTCCAATTCCTACAACTTTTGTGAAGAGTAAAGAGGCTGAATCGGACGTCTCCCTAGCGGTCAACGGCAGTTCTCAGACAACTCACCTACAGATCTAAGAATTCGGGTACTGTACAACAGGAACTTGAAAATTCAATAAAGTCTAGATCCGGCCAGATTCAACAGATCTCTCTGGGTCTAGATTGGAGTATTTCAAGAGAGCTTTTCAACGATAGCTCATGCGCCCCAATCCAAAATCGGGATTGATCGCAGCGGCCGTTCTCGCCGGAGCGCGCACCGAAAAATAGAACCTGAAATCCGTGGGCAGCTAGTTCAAGAATTGGAGATCGGGGCCGATCGACCACCGATCGGCGTTTCCGGCCGACCGCCATCCGAGGAGGCGCGCCACCAGGGGTCTCCATCACAGTGGACCCCCCCCTAGCAGGCCGAGAGGACAGCGCCACCCGTGGGCCCCATGGACTCGTAGATCGCACCGTCCGAACAGCACGAAACGCGGAGTTCGGCACCGCCGGGCGACATCAAGATGCTGCCCGTCAACCCAATTCACGTGATTCCCGGGCCCCGCATGTGACCTTTTACCTCCCTGCGTGGAGTGGGTCAAGTTATTATACACTGCTGTGAAATTATTTAACTAGGAGTCCGTGATTGGCCGGGGTTGTCTTCCCCACGCCGGGTGCGTGGAGGTAACGGTCTCACCTTCTTGGCATTTACTTGCTTAGCTAGTATACGGTCATATGCCACTGTCGAGAGTGTAGGTTCCTAGCCCGTGTGTCCATGTCACCGCTGTGAGCGTGAGAGTGACCCGTCCCGTGACTCGATCCGAGTCCGGAAGTTGAGTCAGACTACCTTGAACTCTGACGGTTCCTTAACCGCGCACGATCCACGCTTTTCCTCGCTTGGGACGACGAGTGAGTTTGCACTTCTGTTAGCGACGTGTAGCCTATAGGAGCTCTTAGTGTCGAGCCGAGGTCGCTCTAGTAGTCGTGTCATTGCTGGTTGAGTCGTGTCTGTCTCATGTAGTGTCGTCTCCCCAGTCCATCCCGCATCGGTTTGGTATCAGAGCCAGGTTGAGTCTAGGGTAGTCGTTGCATAAGTCTTGCATAGTCTCAGTCAAGTCTAGGATCATCATTATTTTCAAAACAAAAAAAGGGTGTTTTAAAATTGCATTTCATCTCGATAATCTGGTATCTTAAAAGGTGTTGCCCGAACGTTAGGCTATGCCTATCGGAAAGGCCGCACACTTGTGGGAGTGATCTTCGGATCGATTAACTCCGCCACGTACCAGATATTGGTTTAGGTATAGGTTCATTAGTCGGTGTTTGCATCAGTTTGTGTCTCCTAGTTCGTGTATAGTCCAATAAGAGTCAGTCGGTCTTGTCCAAGTGTCGACATGTCTAGCATGTAGTTCCGCCAAATTCACATGGAATCCCCATCACCCGGGCAATATGGCCGTTGGTCCACCCATGGGCTTGGCAACCACCCACTCCACTTCCGTAGGCCCGAAGCCTCGGATTTTTATGGCTCCAATGGCCTGGGCGACTACCTCAAGTGGGAGGCCGCCATGGACACATACTTTGATTGTTATACCATGTCCGAAGCCGGGCAATTCTATTTTTCCAAGGAGAGGCTTCTACACGAGGCCGCCGAAAAGTGGGACCATATTGAGCGCTTGAGAGAGGTTAGGAGGCAATGGTCCATCGAATCATGGTGGGACATGAAGAGAGAGTTTAGGAAGGTCTACGTGCCCCAATCGGTCACCTCCAACCGGCCCCACCCAATCACTTCCAGCCAAGTGGGTCCTAGTCGGAGGCAAAGAGCCCCACACGTAGATGAGCCAAGACCCAATCCTAGGACGGTTGAATACGGGCGAGTCCACCATGATATCCCTATTCCAACCCACTCCGTTGCCGAACTTATGCAAATGATTTTGGACCGGTTGGATGGGGTGGATAGGACACGTACTCCTAGTGATGTACTCCTACACGAGCCTAAGGAGGTAACAATCAGTAGCCCCAACCCTTTGCGATCTAAGGTGCAATCCCAAAGTCCTATCTCCATCATAGTGGATCCTCTTCCCCCACTCACGAGAGCCCCATTGCCTGCACCCCCTGTCCGTCAGGAGGATAAGGGTAAGGACACACGTATCAAGGAGCGTAGTTGATCACGACAGCAGTGTTATCGCTGCCAGGGGATTGGCCACTTTACCGGGCAGTGTCCCACTCGGACACCTCTAGCCCTAGGGGATAAAAGGGTTGGAGAAGCCTCACTCTCCGATCTTTATTCGGAGCCTCCTTAGCCACAGCTACCCATGTTTCTAACGGGAAAGCTACTTCTAGCCGAGCCACTCCTTAGCTGGCTTAAGAATGGCCTGGCCCCATCTCCCCTCCCATCTATGGACCCTATCCTACCTTTGGTGCCAATCAATTCCTTTCACACCACTTTCGGTCTAGTCACTATGTGGATACATTAGATGACCTTCTTAAAGGGTTAGACCGGCAATTGACTTTTACACACTTGTTGGCCCCAGGCTTTGACCAACCTATAGGTCGTAGCTTCACACATCCATCCTTAGGGTCTATCACCTCCGTGTACACCGTGGGCCATATCACCATGGAGGTTCTTTTACTCATCCCCTTACCGACCGAGCCTGACTTCAATCCTTTTATCCCAAGGGAGGAGCCCTATCTGCTATACACAGTCCCATCTACGTCGACGGATGAAGGTGACCATCAACACCTTCTAGAATTCCACACATGGGATCTTGAGATGAGGGAATCCATATCGAGGGGTCACACATTCTTTGATCCCTTCGATCTCTTTCTTAGTAGTCCCCTTGGTCCACAATCTCCATTCCACTTCTTTAAAGGAGGTCACCATTATACCCCTACCCCATGGACCGGGCCATCGACACCCACCGAGTCCGTTCACGGGCGAGAGACACCCGACCCTCCTGTCCCACCCAAACCTCCCAAATCTAAAGGACCGTCTTATGATTGTACCGACCCTCGGTCACACCTAGGGTATGCATGGCACACATTCGGATGTCCTGGACCACCTTGCATATGATTGGGTCGGACTAACTGTAGGGTTGTTTAGGGTTGTGTGTGCATCCGTGTGTTTTTATTTTGCTAAGCATTTTAGGAGTGCATAGTGAGTCTGCCGAGTCTAGTGCGAGGCATGTTAGGAGTCTGCATGAGTGAGGCCAGCAATGCACGTTACAAAGAGCTAGCCGATGCCCATCGACACCACCGAGAGTTCCAAGAGGGCAAATATGTCATGATCAGGGTAAGACCTGAACGGTTTCCCTCTAGAACCGTTAAGAAGTTGCAAGCTCGCTGAGCCGGTCCATTTAGAGTGTTGAAACGCGTTGGATCCAATGCGTATGTGGTGGACCTGCCCGAGGAATACTGTATAAGCTCTACTTTTAATATTTCGGATCTAGTTGCATATAGGGACCCAACGGTGATCCCTAGTGAGCCTTTCGAGCCATCTCCTCCCATTGAGAGTGAGCCCACTCTTGAGTGTCCACCTCCAGCCCCTTTGTCAAGCGCAGCGTGAGCATATAGATCATATACTGGATGAGCAGGTGACAGTTACCAGGAGTGGATCCTACCCGCGCTACCTAGTGTGATGGAGAGGATGGCCCGCTACTGAGGACACATGGATCACGCATGGCGAGTTGTAGCGGATTGATCCGGACCTTCTGGAGCGATACCGGAGCGATGCAGACCCTTACTCGATAGGGTCGAGTTTCTCCCACCCGGGGAGAATTGGTGCGGACACCCGAGCAATTACGCCGAGCCATCGGTACCGCACGTGGAGCACGACTCGAGCCACCTCAGCGTCCATCTGGCTCGGAGACAGCCTGGAGACTTCTCCTTGAGTCTCCCTATATATCATATTTGTTTAGACTTTATGTGTGTGTAATATATGTTTGTTTCATTTTATTCGGTATGTAATTTTGATTGTAAGAGGGGTTTATTTACAAAATGGGACCCCCGGGTCCCATGGGCCCCACCAGACCCCTCCCATTGATCCACCTCAGCCCAAGGGTCCCATGTGGGGTCAGTCAACCATTCAAATGGTGGCTTCTAGAAGGGTGGGCCAAGTGGAGGACATTGGACCTAGAATGTCAACAATTCCACCCACCCCCACCTACCTTGTTCCCCCCCTAGTCAAAGGCCCCCCCCCCCTTATTTTTTTAATTGTATTTTTTGTGGATGGTCACATGCAATCCCAGCCCTCCATCTCCCATCTCTAGATCCAACGGTGGAGGATGGATTAGATATGTGACCTATATAAGCTTGTAATTTCCATTTTGATAGAATTAATGCATAAGAAATCAGAAATTTTGCTTGGAGCAGCCTTGGGCGCCCCCCTCCTCTCTTCTCCCTCTCCCCCTTGCAGCTGGGAGGGCTGTATTCTGGTGGTGTGACTCCACCCCTATCAGTTCCGGTCGCCGCCGCCGCCGCCGCCGCCACGAACCGCCATCGCACCGCCATCAAGTTCGTCGGAGTTCTATTTTCAGCTGACCACTGCCACTTCCACGAAATTCTGCTATCAGCCATGAGCTCCTTTTGATCTGGGATTTTGAGACGGTGTTCCAGAGGCTTTCCCCATGCTCCACAAAACTCAGTTGGCCTTCTAGTTCACGTTCTCTAATTTTCCATTTTCGTTCAATGTTCCATTTCAGTTCTGCCAGTTTCCAGATCTGATTTCCATCTTTCCTGAGTTTCCATACTCCGAACACCATTTTAATTTTTCCTGGATCTCTCAATTTTCCTGGGAGTTCTTCCCATCAACCCCTCCACCCAAGATTTTTATTGTTTTTGTATCAGCCCTCCATCTATTTTTCAAAAATCATTTTCAGAGCTAGCTACAGTGTTGTCCACCTCTGTCCAGATCCGATCACCTTCCAGTGAAAAAATCATAACAATTCGTAGCCTCCACCAAACCTTTCATAAAAATTATTTCCGTTTTCCTAGTTCAAATTCCTACAACTTTTGTGAAGAGTGAAGAGGCTGAATCGGACGTCTCCCTGGCGGTCAATGGCAGTTCTCAGACAACTCACCTACAGATCTGAGAATTCGGGTACTGTACAACAGGAACTTGAAAATTCAATAAAGTCTAGATCCGGCCAGATCCAGCAGATATCTCTGGGTCTAGATTGGAGGATTTCAAGAGAGCTTCTAACGATAGCTCATGCGCCCCGATCCGACATCGGGATTGATCGCAGCGGCCGTTCTCGCCGGAGCACGCGCCGAAAAATAGAACCTGAAATCCGTGGGCAGCTAGTTCAAGAATTGGAGATCGGGGCCGATCGACCACCGATCGACGTTTTCGGCCGACCGCCGTCCGAGGAGGCTCGCCACCAGGGGTCTCCATCACAGTGGGCCCCACCCCAGCAGGCCGAGAGGATAGCGCCACCCGTGGGCCCCACGGACCCGTAGATCGCGCCGTCCGGACAGCACGAAACGCGGAGTTCGGCACCGCCGGGCGACATCAAGATGCTGCCCGTCAACCCAATTCGCGTGATTCCCGGGCCCCGCATGTGACATTTTACCTCCCTGCGTGGAGTCGGTCAAGTTATTGTACACTGCTATGAAATTGTTTAACCGGGAGTCCGTGATTGGCCGTGGTCATCTTCCCCACGCCGGGTGCGTGGAGGTAACGGTCTCACCTTCTTGGCATTTACTTACTTAGCTAGTATACGGTCATATGCCGCTGTCGAGAGTGTAGGTTCCTAGCCCGTGTGTCCATGTCACCGCTGTGAGCGTGAGAGTGACCCATCCCGCGACTCGATCCGAGTCCGGAAGTTGAGTCAGACTACCTTGAACTCTGCCGGTTCCTTAACCGCGCACGATCCACGCTTTCCCTCGCTTGAGATGACGAGTGAGTTTGCACTTCTGTTAGCGACGTGTAGCCTATAGGAGCTCTTAGTGTCGAGCCGAGGTCGCTCTAGTAGTCGTGTCATTGCTGGTTGAGTCGTGTCCGTCTCATGTAGTGTCATCTCCCCAGTCCTTCCCGCATCAATGAAGCTTAGCAAGCTCTTATCATTTGGATCCTCATTGTTTCTAACGGTCCTCTGCATGGGCGTTACATTCTTCTAACGCATTCTCCCAAGGTCGTTACTTCTTGAAGAGTCCTGAAGTTTAAGGCCTTTGTTCCAATCCTTATCCTTTGGCCTATCCATTGATTCTAACGGTCTGTCGTGCAGCCGTTACTTTCCTCCAACGCGTCCACCCATGGCCGTTACTTTCATTCAAGAGTCCAATTGTTTTGATCTGCTTCCGTTGATCTTATCTCTTTTGAGATAAGGTTAAATGTAACGGTATCCCCCTGGCGCGTTATTTGCATATGGCGGTCTGTCGAGTAGCCGTTACATCCAACAGAGAGTCCTGGCAGTTCAGGTCTTTTCTCTGCTACTCCGTGGTCGAGATAAGAGTTTGAATTGGTGATTTCTCTTCCAAATCTGATCCTCAGAACCTTCTGTTTGTTTCTATGGACTCTTGGTGATATCATCTTCAAGGATTTGCTAAGAGTTATCCTTTTTTCTTACTAGATTATCCTCTGCTTGATCGAAGAGTTTGAGGGCCTATAAATAGCACCCTTAACTTCATGGCCCGAGGGAGGAAGATCTGGAGTTTACGTCGAAGTGCTGCTGCATTCTGGAGCCACATCTAACCAAGGAGACTTGTCTTTCACGTCCATCTACTTCGCGGTGAAGGGAGTATTCGTTCTATTGAGTTTCAAAGTTCATCATTGCATATTGTGTTCTTCCTCCTCCCTCTCATCATAGGCATTGTCCCTCTCCTTGTTTCCACGTTCTGCATCTATTTTTCATCATCTAAACATCCTCCTATATTTTAAAAATGCCCAGAGGGGTTAAAAAACCAAAACTTCCCCGGTACTTCTCTTTCCTTTTGAATGATCTTAAGTTCTTTGAGAATTGATACTATGCTTGTTTAAAGGGCTAATCTGGGTCCGTTTTCTTGTGTTTTCATGTTCTTTGGCAGGTTTACAGGTTCACTACGCGAGGCCCAAGTCTTCTGACCGGCTGGAAGAGTTGGAGTTAAAAGAGTCCACAAGCTATTACTGCAGGTTTTCTGACGGTCTTGAGAAGACGCGTCAGGTTCATATAACGGTTTATTTGGAGACCGTCACATTCCTGTGACGCACGGGATCTGGACCGTTACATTCGGTTGATCTGTAGATTTCACTGATTTTCTCTCTCCCATGGGCGGGTGCTTCATCCACCTATTTCCAAGGTATTTTCAAGTCTCTGGCTTGTGTTTACTTTGGTGGCGATCACGTTCTTTCTTAGTATTGGGCATTAGCTTTCTCTCCATCTCATATCTCTTATTTCCTTTATTTGCTCCACCCTTGCGGTGTGTTTTTATTTGTTCTTGCTCCACACCCTGGCGTGTGTTTTTCTTTATTCCCTTAGTTTAGCTTGATGATTGAGATAGCATGCCCATACTAGAGCTTGTTCTGGTTGCCTAGGTTCATGGTTCACATGTCCTTGGGTTGATTGAGATCTTTGATTTTTGCTTATCATCTTTATTACACATCAAAACAAAAAAGAAGAAGAGAAGCAAAACAAATCAACAGATAATTTTTTGGCGATCACGGTGGGACAACTTGTGCCAATCGTGTCTTGATCTCTGTTTAAACCATCCATCATTTCCTTGTTTAGTTTCCTCGGATTTTCCTCTTACTTCCTATTGTTTATGGTTCTATGGGTAGTCTGACGGCCCTCTGTCCCTGCGTCACTCCACTTTGACGCAGGGGCTTTAGACCGTTACACTCCTCATCCTGCTGTTTGGGCTTTTCACGGATTTCCCTTCTATTTCTGGTTTGTTTTTGGCTCTCTGTCTCATACGACGGTCCTGGGTCCCTGCGTTATATTGCTTCTGGCAGTCTGGACTCTGACCGTTATATATTTCTGATGCGGGTCTTCTAGACCGTTACACTCCAGAAAGGTATGCATCCCAAGGTGCATTCTATTTCTGCAGTTTTTGCTGTGATAGTCTTGCTTGGGTGTTATCTGACTTCCTCCTTGGTTGGTTTACATATCTACATCATTGTGTGCATAATTGTTTGCTAGATTCTAGGTTAGAATTTGCATGCACTCCGGTGCACATAGGTTCATTCATACTTTCATACATTAGATTGCATTTTCCTACCTTGGTGTGCGGACCTCTCGTCTCCATGTTCCTTGGGGCCGACTAGGAAATCACACTAGGGACCTCCATAAGTCCCCGCGAGCCGTGGATTCCCACACGGACGCCGGGCCGGTTGTACCTTTCCCACCCCGTGTCTGGGATTGCATAAGTGAGGGAGTGATCACATTTAGAGTCAAACCAAGCTTTACACCCATCTCCTATCAGGGACCTATTGTTGAGAGCTCACATTAATCAATCAACTAAAGTTCCAAAGGGGAAATCATAAGAATCTTGAAGCATCATCTTAAACAACTTGCTTGACTCTGAGTGTTTTCATCTCTTGTTACTTACATCTTTGTTATAAATCATCCAAGTTTGGTTGCTCATTGTGTGTTGGTGTTGTGTTGTTCGCATCTTGTTAAGGTTGTTCGTTGCATGTGGAGTTATTTTCGTCAGTTAGAAGGACCTTCTAGGGTCAATTCCTTCTCCAGGTTCTACTCAAATCCACTTTTTGAACCCACCATGGCTTCTTTCAATCCTCCCCGTTCCCAAAAGGATTCCCTTCCTCAAGGGCTTCTTGAAAACCCTGCTAGGGTTACCTCATTTTCTTCTGGAGAGGGGACAACCCCTCTTCCGTCCTCTACCTCCATGGAAGGTAGTCAAGCCACCCCTTCTTTCTCTACTCCTTCCGCGGGCTCCATTCTCCGGATGATGGCCCAATTGGATCCGGCCCAACTCCAAACTGTCTATCAGACCATGCAAGGATCCAATATCTCCCCTCCCACGATTATGCAGGGTCAATCCAATCCTTCCATCCAGCCCACTCCAATTAATCTTACTCTGGTCCAACCCCGGACCATCACATTCACTGGCATGGAGACGGGCCAATCTTCTACTTCGGCCCAGCAATCTTTTGACAAGGGGAAGTCTCCTATAACTTCTTTCGTTCAGGTGGATCATCACATGTCTAACCCAATGGTTCCACAAGTCCTTATGGGCCCTTCAGATTTCGCGCGCCCTCAGCCAGGGGTTGCCCAAGCCCACTCCAATCTGGGTCAAGTTCAGGCCCAATATCCTTCGTATGGGCCCCCTACTTCGGCCATTTATCCTTCTGCTCCTGCTTATGGGCTCCCACCTTCTGCCACAATCCACCCTTCTACTCCCCAACTTCAGCCATCATCTCTCACTGCCCCTGCTCCATCCAGAGAGCAGGAACTACTTGATAAATGGGCCACCATGCAACAACAACTCGAGTTCCTCCAGAAGCTGGTTGGCCCACAATCCTTGGCAGATGTTCCGGTTCCTAGCTTTCAGAACATCTAGTTCCCTCCGCAATCCGAGCTCTCCAATTATCACAAATATGACGGGAACGACAATCCCTTTATCCACGTGAGGGATTTCTTATATGAATCGGCACAATTCCAATATGATGATCACCTTATGGCGTACTTGTTCTGCCGATCATTAGACGATGTTGCACTGGAATGGTTCTATTCTCTGCCATTAGAAGAAGCCGAGAGCTTTAAGACAGTGAAGGATAAGTTTATTCAGCGGTTTCAAGACAAGGTCGGCCCGAAATATTCATTCATAGATCTGGTGGCCGCAAAGATGAAACCGGATGAGGAGTTTGCCACTTATGCAGATAGGTGGAGGAAAATGGCCGCTAGAGTGCCCGGCCATATTCCAGAGGAAGAGAAGGTCAAGTTACTTATTTCCAATGCTACTCCGACCTTCCGAAATATTCTGTCCATGAACGACATAGCCAACATGCCACAACTCTATAGCCGAGCGCGCTTCATTCAAACTCAGTTCAAGGATTCTCCCATTCACTCACTATTTGAAAACCAAAAGCCCAAGTATCACAAGAAACCTCAAGGGCCGATCACCGAGGGGGTCCAAACAAATGAGTAGGTTCAAGCCGTTGCTTTCCCTTTTCAAGCCGCACCCTTCCGCTTCCCTCAGAACCCCCGCACTCCACAAAATCCTGCTCCACAGAACTTCCAAGTCACACCGCAAAACCCTCCGCCCACCTTCAGCATTCCACAAAACACCTACACCGCACCGCAACAACCACCACCACCTCTACAATACCACAACGTTCCTCCACCCAACGGCTACAACAACCCTAACAACAAGCGCCCGGCTCCTAAAAGAGCTCAGTACCCACCCTTGCTAGAAACACTCACGGACATCTTCTCAGCCCTCATGTCGGTGAATGCCATACATCTCCCTCCGGAACGGCCCAACTGGAATCTGGCCATTGATCAGATGAAGTATTGTATGTTCCACAGGCAACCGGGACATACCATTGAAGGGTGTTTTCAATTCCGGGACCTAGTATATGATCTTCATGAAGGGCAGAGGATAGATTGGGCCGAAATGCACCGGGCCATCACAGAAATCAAAGAGAAGAGAAGCCAGCCGCCGAGGCAGCAAGTACAGCAGCAACATGTATCGCAGCCACAGCAGCAGCAGCAACAGCAGCCGATTCAAGACCTGGGGATTCATCAAAACCCAATGCCAAACCATCCTCCTACTCCGCAGCCTCCGCCGCCAGCACCAGCTCAGGTCAATGTCGCCCAACTACCGGCTCCTAACCCCGGGTGGTCCTTCGACAACGATAACTCCACGCCGCAGGTTATGGCCCTTCACCACAACTACCATAATCCTCCCGCTTCCCCCAACCTCATACCTACACACCAAACCCCTCCTCTACTCGTCCTTCCTTTCACCCCTATCACATCACCCGAACCATCACCCGCGCCTCCGTCGCACTCACCATTGCTCACATCCGCTACTATCACCCCCTTCCTGCTCACGCTTACATCCACTACCGCCATACCGCCGTCTAACCCTCCACTCATCACACCTCCGCCCACTTTTATATCCCCACTGCCGCTCGCGCCCACTGCCACTAACCCCTCGCCTATCATCCTTTCCACCACACCCTCTTCCGCACCGCTCATCCATTCCACTGGGCCTACTAAATCACTTATCCTAAGCCCATCTGAGGCCGCGACAGCTTATAACTTCGCTATACGGAGCGGGCGCATGTTCCATCGAAACTATCCTTCCACTTGCAATCCCCAGTCTTCCCAACCGGCTGCCGAGCAAGAATAGGCCGAGCCACTACCCGGGACGCAATATGATCTGTTACATCATTTGGATAGGGTGCCCGCCAAGATATCTGTGCTGGAACTGATTAAGAGATCTACCCTTCACCAAGATGCATTAAGAGACTTTCTTCAAAAGGTGATGGTTAGTGAAGACATGGCAGTTGATAGCTTGCCTACCGCACTGGCAACAATCTCCAAGGGGCCAGCCATTACTTTCTCTGAGACCGAGCTAGCACCACCAGAAGCTCGACAAATGCCGCTGTGCATTACTATCATTCTGAACAAAGTCAGCATCGATGCGGCGTTAGTTGACATAGGGGCATCTATCAACGTATGCCCGCTCAGCACTCTAAGGGCTTGTAATCTGTCAGAAGAACTTCTACGCCCAACTCCCACTACCATAGCTGCTTATGACAACTCTCGGCGGGCATGTCACGGGATTGTCACCATTCAAGCTGAGCTTGGGCCCCTTACTATGCCCGTGGAATTCTATGTGTTGGACATTGACCCTATGTTCAAGGCTATCTTGGGTCGTCCGTGGATCGATACCCTCAGCGCCGTACCCTCCACTGCACATCAATGCATTAAATTCCCTTTCCAAGGGAGGGTCGTCAAAGTCAAAAGCTTATCCACGGTCCAATCAGTAAAGGCTATTTCAGAGAAAGTTCTTCCCACATTGTGGCCAAGCAGTCGGCCCGTTATGTCAGTGCTAGATCTTGACTTTCCTTGGGCTTACACACCTCGCAAGCCCGTCACCGCAGCAGTTGACATCAAGGTGAAGTCCCAGATCTGAGATTCCAAGGGCTGGGACATTATACTAAAGCTAGGCTACCAACCGGGGAGAGGTCTCGGTGCTCAATTACAGGGACGAACTAAGCACATTCCTAAGGGTAGGAAAATGAACAGAAGAGGTCTCGGTTACAGAGAGACTGCATTATCTATAATGGGTGATTCTGGGCCACTCACCTGGGACTACCGTCAACACTTTGTTCGAGGGCCTCTCCAGCCTGGCACATTAACTCCACTGCCAGCTCCGCCAAGGGAAGATACAGTCTATCCGATTGCCAGTCCACCCCCAATGCTAAGGGGGCCAGTTGATGATGTGATTGACTATGGTCTAGCCCTTGAGGGGCTATTTCATGAAGAAGATTGCCAGCAGCAGTAAGAGGTTCGGCTTGTTCAGTGGAGGCCGAAGAAGCAGCCGGCTTAGCATCTGCAGAAGGAGGAGAGCTCGCCGATTATCTTTTCTTAGTCTCCCTCATGCTTTCAATCTCTCCTACAGCAGAGGGAATTCTTACCCCGTCTTCCTCCCATCATGGTAAATCCATCCTTTATTGATCCACCAGAGATTCTATTTATTCCCTGTGCTTGCGGGCATTGCCCGCCCATTGATCTATCCACTCTATTCACTCCTCCTTCTCCCAACGCCCAACTCCACGAGATGTGGTTCTCCTCCTCCGATCCCTTCTTCGATTGCATCTTCCCCGAGCTATTCCCCATGCAGCTCCCGCCTCCTCCATCTTGTTGTGTAGTCTCCACTTATCTCAAAAAAAAAAAACGTCAAATTCGAAACGGAGATTTCAGTGGAAGATTATGCTACCTTGTCTCCATCCTCCTCCCAGGGGCACGAGTCCCCTGCTCCTTCCCTTCCACTAGGTCTTCTTCCTCCTAGGTTAGGATTAGGGTCTATCGAGTCTAGGGAAGTAGAGTCAGTTAGGTCTAGAGAAGTAGGGTCTTGTTCTAGGTCGTCCAACCCTTCCTCCTCTGAGTCGCACCCACTTGGGCGTCCTCCCAAATCCGTCCCTGATAGGTTCTTGCAAGATCTAGCTCAGCGTTGTCATGCCCTTTTGAAGTGTCCAGAATTTGTTGCTACGGCAATTATGATTGAAGATGAAGAAGAAATAGAAGGGGTGTGGAGCGATGACGGACTCGGCGTCTATGAAATCTTGGATGGAAAAGATCCGATCAATGAGGACAGAGACGTAGATGACACTGCTGATTTGTATGCACAAGGACTTAAGAAATTTGACGAGCCGTCGTCGACAGTGGATGAACCTATGAAGGAAATCAACTTGGGAACTGAAGAAGACCCAAGGCCCATCATTATTGCCGCTAATCTCCCTCCACAAGTAGAAGAAGATTTAATTAAGGTTCTGAGGGAGTATAGCGATTCCTTCGCCTAGTCTTATGAGGACATGCCAGGTCTTGACCCCTCTTTAGTGGAACATCGACTCATGCTTAAACCAGGGGCAACACCTTGAAACAACGGTCAAGGAGATTTCACCCCCACATGGCCTTAAGGATTAAGGAAGAGGTCGACAAATTGTATAAGGCCAGATTCATTAGAGTTGTTCTATATCCTCAGTGGGTGGCGAACATAGTCCCTGTTATCAAGAAGGATGGAAAGGTGCGTATCTGTATTGATTTCAGGGATCTCAACAAAGCATGTCTAAAAGATGATTTCCCACTGCCTCATATTGATGTCTTGGTCGATAGCACCGCCGGGTACGAATCATTGTCATTTATGGACGGTTACTCGGGCTATAATCAGATCTGTCTCGCTCCGTAAGATCAAGAGAAAACCTCCTTCACCATGCCCTCGGGCACGTACTATTATGTGGTTATGCCGTTCGGTTTGAAGAACACAGGTGCCACCTATCAAAGGGCAATGATGGCCATCCTCCACGACATGATGCATATCTATATGGAAGCCTACGTGGATGACATTTTGGTGAAGTCAAGAACCAAAGAAGAACACCCCTCTATTCTGGCTAAGGTGCTGCGAAGAGCCAGGGAGTACAAGCTCAAAATGAATCCAAAGAAGTGCGTATTTGGAGTCTCTTCAGGAAAGCTGTTAGGTTTCATAGTCAGCAAACGGGGGATCCAAATTGACCCTAACAAAGCACAGGCCATCATGGACATGCCTCCACCTAAGAACATTACGAAACTTCGAGGACTGATTGGTCAATTGCAATTCATTAGAAGATTCATATCCCAACATTCTCAAAGGTGCCGTCCGTTTTATGAATTGCTTAAGGCGGGGGCCAAGTTTGAATGGAATCAAGACTGTCAGAAGGCCTACGAGGACTTAAAGGAATATATATCCAATCCCCTGGTTTTGCAACCTCCTGTCCCTGGGAAACCCCTAATCCTATACATCTCGGTTATTGAGGACTCCCTAGGGGCGGTCTTAGCACAAGTAGATGATGAAGGGAAAGAGCGGGCTGCGTATTACCTCTCTCGGTTATTTAACCCAGCTGAGTCCAGATACACCGCTATGGAGAAGACTTGTGCCGCCTTAGTATGGGTAGCTCAGAAGCTTAAACATTATTTCCTTGCCCACCCAATTAGGTTGATCTCTAGAATGGACCCGATTCGCTATCTCTTAGAAAAACCTGTCCTTTCTAGTAGGTTAGCTCGCTGGCAGAGCTTCCTCTCTCAATTCGATATCACGTTTGTCGTTCAGAAGGATGTCAAAGGGTACGCCATCGCTGAGCATCTTGCCCATCTTCCTATTCCTCACACCGACTCTATTCAAGATGATTTCCCTGATGAGCATCTCTCCGTCCTCACCCATCATCCCTTCTGGTCTTTGCACTTCGATGGTGCACTCAATTCCCAAGGCCGAGGGATCGGCGCTGTTCTGCTCACTCCAGAGGGAGTGACTATTCCTTTTGCTTATCAACTGCGATTTCCAGCTACCAACAACATCGCTGAGTATGAAGCTCTCCTAGCTAGACTGAAGCACGCCTATCTCCTAGGTGCGCGCTATTTAAATATCATCGGAGACTCTCAGCTCGTCTTGCGGCAAGTCCTGTCTACTTACCGCACTCGTGACCCCAAACTCAAGCCTTATCAAGATTTGGTCACGCTCCTGGCGAGGCAATTCCATAAGTTGATCTATATCCATACTCCTTGCTCTCAGAATATTCTAGCTGATGCTCTAGCATCTTTGGCTTCCTCTCTATCATTCCCTCTCAGTCAGAACACTGAGACTATCGTCGTTCATAGACTGGACGCACCCTCCCTTCAGGATCCTTGGTTCATCAACCTTAGGAAGGCTGTAGAGGCGATGGCTGAGAAGGAAGATGTAAAGGAAGTATCTTTAATAGAGTTAGAAGAGATTCTGGATGAAGAAGAATTGCCTTGGTATCACGAAATCGAGTTGTTTTGCAAAGAAGGATCATTCCCAGAAGGGGTAAATGCCGAGCAACGCAAGTCAATAAGAAGAGCCGCCTCGAGGTATACCATTGTTGCAAGAGAACTATAGAGGCACGCTACTAATGGAATGCTCGTGAGATGCTTAGATGATGATGAGGCTTGGAAAGTGGCTAAAGCAGCCCATTCTAGTGAGTGTGGAGGTCATGTCAATGGCCAGGCTCTAGCGAAGAAAATCCTTAAGCAGGGCTACTACTGGCCCACTCTAGAGGAAGATTGCTCCCTCTATGTCTGGAGGTGTCTTAAATGCCAACTCCATGCTGATAAAATCTATGCTCCAGCTTCATCTCTACATCCTCTCTCTGCTCCTTGGCCATTCTCGATGTGGGCTTTCGACGTTGTCGGCCCGCTTGGTGATCCTAATTCTCAGATCAAGCAGAAATCCTTTATCCTTACCGCCACTGAGTACTTCACCAAATGGGCCAAAGCCGAGGCGTACGCAGAGATCAAAGCTTCAACGGTGTGCCGCTTTATCATGAAGAACATCATCTCGCGGTTCAGAGTGCCAAGCAGTATCATCACCGACAACGGACCCCAGTTTGTCTCCCAAGAGCTCAAGGACCTATGTAAGAAGTTCAATATTGCATTGCATCATTCATCTCCATATTACCCTCAAGGCAACGGTCAAGCCGAGGCCACTAATAAAACCCTTCTTAGAATCATCAAGAAAACATGCGAATCTCATAAGTTTTCCGATTGGCCAGAAAGATTAGTGGAAGCTCTGTGGACTTACCGCACCTCCGTCCGTACTCCTACGGGACAAACTCCCTATGCTCTTACCTACGGGATGGAGGCGGTGCTCCCATATGAGATCTTGATCCCTTCCCTTAGAGTGCAGCTTGATAAGGAACTTAATCTCGATGAACGTCGAGAGGCGTTGCTGGTTCAGCTGGAACTCTTAGATGAGAAGAGGATGAATGCGGCCGATCATGTATCCGTTTATCAAAAGAGAGTTTCGCGTTACTTTCAGAAGAAGGTAATTGAACGTAAATTTCAAAAAGGTGATATGGTTCTGAAACGCAAATTCATTCGGTCTGCAGGACCTAGGTCTAAATTGCAACCTAACTGGGAAGGGCTGTTCGTCGTAAAAGAGGCTTATCCAGGGAATGCTTATCGATTAGTAAACGCGAAAGGTGAGGAGCTCTCTCACCCATCGAATGGGTTGTACCTTAAGCGGTTCTTTCCTTAAGAGTCTAATCCGTGCCACCCCGGCAGCAAGATGTTCCTCCATTTCTCTAAAAGGGTCCCGAGTAAGGCAACCACACACTATACAACATCCCTGGTCAGGTTTCCCGCTTTAAAAGACACCGTTTCTCCTTGGTCATTCTTTGGGGGAAAGTCAAAGTCCTTGTCCGTTCCTTCCATCGGCTAAATCTAGGGGCAAGAAGTGAATAAGGAGGCGACAACCAATCCAGGCACCCTGATAAGAGGAGGTCTCAAATAGGGGCAATCCGTTATGACCTGATGCCACAAGCAAAGAAACAAGAAAAAAAAAAAGAAGAAAGCAAAGGACAAAATCAAAAGCATCATCTCAAAGGTCTATTGAATATGATTCCAAAGCTCCAGAAAGGCAAGAAAAAGAATCTAGGCATGACAAGAGTGGTAGTACAGTTCCCCGCGGGACGAATGAGCCCGGTCGCACGCATGCCTAGAGTGGACTAAGGTTCGATGACGGACACAAAGTCCCGACGCAACAGACCAAATTTCTAATAGGTTGTCTGGAGAGGAACCCAAGTCCTAAAAGCTTCTAGATCTGGCCTAAGCTTACCCCCCCCCCCCCCCCCCCCCGTGTTCTATTTTCCTTTTTCAGGATTGAAACTAGTACCCTGGGTATGGCCCTGGTAGAAACACTGTCATGAAAATCTGGGCCTTGGTCAGGGTTTGTCACCTCATTCCACGCCAACCTCGGGACTCTCAATACAATGCAGAGGGCTCACGTTGCTAAGGGGAAGCACTGGTTTTCAAAATCCAAAAACAACATATATTTCAAAATCCAAAAATAACATATATTTCAAAAATCCTAAAAAACAACATAAACTTCAAAATCCAAAAACAACACATATTTCAAAATCCAAAAACAACATATATTTCAAAATCCAAAAACATCATATATTTCAAAATCCAAAAACATCATATATTTCAAAAATCCAAAAACATCATACATTTCAAAACCCACAAACATCAAATATTTCCAAAACTCACAAAAATTCAAATATATTTTCCAAAATTCAAAAAAATACCATCATGTGCATCGCATGCATCGCATTAGTTCTATTATATTTTTCTCGCCTATTTAATAAGGCTCCACCCCTTGACCAAACATCAAGAAAACGATCATTATCTAACTTGCTTCAAGGCAAGGGGTTGAGTCTAAGAAAAGATCTAACTTGTTCCGTGTTTAAGTGTGTGCAGAAGGTAGGATCACGACTAAGCTGAAATCTCACAACTATGCAGGTTCAGGGATTGTAACGCGCCTTCATTAGATCACCACGGTCATCTAATGGTTCCCCCTTGACCGTTACTTTTCCTTCGGACGTCGGTTCTATTCTTTCAGCAGATCTATCTTTGACGGCCCCAGGAAGACCGTCATTTCCTCCTGACGGCCTATCTTTAGACCGTTATATCCTCCAGAGAATAGGATTCTCAGAACATACATTATGACGGACTATCTCCCCACCGTTATACCCTTATAACGGCCCTGATCCGATCCGTTACATTCTCCAGAAGCTCTATTCTGCTGATCATTCTAGCCAAATCAAAACACAAAGTTCATGTCCATTCAACTAAGGCAATCCCATCTTATTCAAATGAACTTAATGAAACACAAGATTGATAAAATTCCAACTCTGATTGTCAATTACATCGTTCAAAAGGAAAATCAAGCTACATTCAGTTTCTTATCCGAAAGAGGGAGGATCTTCCTCAACTCTTTCACATAACTGTGGCGTGCTTCGTCGTTCTCTTCCACTTCTTCTTGCCACGGACGCACCTTGCTGATCTCCCACATGGTCAGCACGTTCCGGACTGCTCTCTCATCTTCCTCGGTCCCCATCTTCCTAGGTAGAAGGGGAGGGTAGTGTGATAGTGCAGGAACTTCAATCCGAGGTAGTCCGATCTGAAGATGGCACCGGTGTGGGTTGTAGATCGCCATGGTAGTATTTCCCACTAGCTGGAGGTCCAGGCCTTGACGCCGTGGTATTCTAAAGGAGTGCTCTGAAGGATTCTTGGTCGCATGATGAACTTATCTATTGGAAAGGTGTTGAAGAAGAGGCGCCATTCATCCCGAGTTTTCTTGTCCGCCGTCTTGCATTCAACCTGTGAAGAAAATCCAGATGCCCCTCCAATGAAGAAGAGAGGGTGGCTCCCGAAGATCTGGCTAGCAGAAGTTATGTCTTCCTTTGGTTGGAATTTGATTCTCACTCCCATCCAACACTCAAGGAGTATCATGGAACCAAATAAGGGTCCTCTTAGGCAAGCCGAGCTTAGTTCTTCATAGAGATATGAGAGGATCGCTTGAGAGAGGGACATTCCCCGCCACAACCCACTGATTATGCTAAGATTTTGGGTATCTAAAAGGTGGTCGGTAGTAGTGAAAAGGAAAACTCCGCATAAGCAAACTACCACCGCCTTGGCTATTGCTTCATGTCTCTCCCACTTGTTCTTGCAATGAGAGACTATCCATTGTGCCAAGGGTATCAAGTGTATGTGGTGTGGGCTGATCATGGTCCTCACGTCCTTTGGATTATGGATGAAATCACTCAAGATCAAGGATGGGTCAATAGGATCAATCGTGTAGCAAACTAGGTCTTCATCCCCCGCCTTAGTCTTAAAAAGGGCTAGGTAGGTTTCTACCTCCTCTAATAGGACTGTTGCTTCGAAGGAAGGGAAGATGAAGGTATGTGTTTGTGGATGCCACAATTCTACGAGGGCTGAAATACTAGGCCAATCTAATGTCAATTTCTGGAGATTCTTGCCTAAAACCAAGAGAGGTTGAAGGTGCCATGCTTTAAGAATTGATGTAACCTCTAAAGGGAGTGCCTTTACCATGGGAGCCACCCACTTTAGATTAGAATAGCATCTTGGAGCAGGGAGAGGCTTGAAGAGAAGAAGAAAAAAAAAAGAAAATCATGAGGAAGAAGATGAAGTGCAGAAATTTCTGAACTTGGTTAAGTTATGGAAGCTTACCACTCTTTGAGCATTAGAGCTTAGATGCTTGGGAATTGAGGTTAGCCTTTGTAGCTCTCCATACTCTTTTCTTGCAGCTTTGGGTCTAGTGTAGACTCTCTCTGACATAGCCATCGCCTCGAAGCTTCTCTTCATCTTGTTTCCTGCCCTTAGGAGGAGTTTTTCAGCCTTCTGGCAGAGAATTCAGAAAGATACGATTTTGGCTAGGTTTTCAAGTTTTAAAGGTTTGGTTTTGGTTTTAAAGTGATAAGATTCGGATTGGAAGGTGGTATCTTAAGTTTGGGAGAAGTCTAGAACGGATCAAGGGCTTCTTATCTCGGGTTTTGCCCCTTACGGCTCAATCCGTCTCGGAGTACAATTCATGATATAACGGTCTGTCGTCGGACCGTTACTTATGACGCACCAGATCTGGGCCGTCACATTTCCTATGGGTTTAATTTTTTCCAACCTTGTTCTGTCAAGCTTAACGGTCTAGCATCAGACCATTATATTCTTGTGACGCATTCTCTCTGAGCCGTTACATTCTCTGCTGATCAGTTTTGGCTTCTTCTTGGTCAATCATTCTCAACGGTCTTGCTCGTGACCGTTATCTATCCCCGACGCGTTGTGCACGGACCATCACATTTCATGCACATTTGGTTAAAGTCTATACATCCCATTCGTCATCCTAGCCGGTACAGCATTTTGTTAAGTCTATACAGCTTTTTTTTAAGTCTATACATCGTATTGAAGTCTATACAGCATTTTTTGAAGTCTGCATCATGTGAAGTCTATACGTCCCATGCATTTTTCAAAGTCTACACAGCCTTAAGTCTATACATTGTGTATAGTCTTCATCTAAAGTCCATACATTCCCCAAGTCTGTACAGTCTTCATCCAAAGTCTACACAGCCTCAAGTCTATACATCATGTTCAAGTCTACACATTTTGACGTCCATACACCGTTGTTGAAGTCTATACATTCTCCCCAAGTCTGCACATTTTGAGGTCCATACATCCATTCCTCAAGTCTGTACATTCCACAGTCTCAAGTTCATACATTCTCCAAGTCTGTACAGTCTTCATCCAAAGTCCACACGTCGTTCAAGTCTGTACGTTCTTGATCCAAGTCTATACATTGCCCAACGTGTGCATAGCCCCAAGTCTATACATCCCTTATCCAAAGTCCATACATCCTTCAAGTCTGAGCACTCTTTGGCTAAAACGAAGTCTATACATCATTTGGTCATCTGCACTCCAAGTCTATACATCACTTGGATGAGGTCTGTACATTCATGGTTCAATCCTGCTCTGCCATCTCTAACGGTCTAGCATTTGGCCGTTACTTATATATGATGCACGATCTCTGAGCCGTTATATTCTCTGCTGTTCAGTTCTCAAAAAAAGGGTCTCTGACCTATCTGACGGCCTCCGTATCATGCGTTACTTGATCCTGAAGGTCTGGATCTAGACCGTTACATTGTCTGCTGCTAAAATTTGGGCTATTCCTATCTGCCTCTGTTTAGACCCGGCGGTCTTACAGGCTTTTCATTTCTGTTCATCATGCCCGTCCACACATTATCTCATCCAGATCATTCACATTTCATCAACGCCATCATCCATTCCCTCACATGCATTCATTCCTACACATCCACATGCGTTCCCTGCATTCCATCACACATTCTCACATTCATTCCTGCCTTCATTCATACTCATCTGTTTGCATTCATTTTCATATCCATTCATTCACACATTCACAAAAATGAACAAAAGATCAAAAAGAAAAATTTTCATTCATCCATTTACATATTTTTTTTTTTCTATAAACCAAGTCATCATGTGGTTTGAGGGAGAGTGCACCCCCTTCCACAGGAAGGGAATGTTCTCACTCCACCAAAAAAAACCACAAAATGCTTTATCAATTTCCATATAAGCTCTCAATCATGTACAAGCTAGGGGCAATGCCTTCATTCTGTACATCAAAAAGAGAAAAAGGGGCCCTATACAACCAATCTAAGCAAATAGAAGGCTTGCCATCAACCAACCCTAACAATAGGGTATCAAATAAACGAAAATCTATACAGCTGTAACACGAATGTTAGGAATACCCCTAATGTCCGCAAGTGCATAACCACGAGCCCTAGGAGGAAGGCCCTTAATCGAATCAAATTCAGTGTTTCTACCAGTTTGAACTGCATAATTTGCTAATGCATCTGCAAGTTGATTCCCCTCCCTATATGTATGCATAATAGGGCAGTTAATCTGCAAAATCAATTGCTTCAGCGCACTCCACCACGGGATAAGTGACCACGGAGGATCCTTTCCATTCTTCAGCAAGCCTATCAGCACCTGGGAATCAGTAAAGATAGCAGAGATTTTAATGTTATGCGACTTAGCAAGTCGCAAACCATCAAGAAGCGCCCTACCTTCAGCAACCATATTCGAGCCTTTCCCATAAAAGTATGCAAATCCAAGAATGAGTTGACCAGAAGGTCCCCTAAAACAGCCACCACCACCTGCCATACCCGGGTTCCCCTTGCTTGCACCATCAACATTTAGAGCAAAGTCTTTTTCCGGGGCAGTCCAACGAACAGTAATGATCTGTGTGTTTTTGCAGTTAACCTGAATTCCATAATCCAACAAGTTAAGCTGTAAAGATTTACTGGCTTCCTGCTTGAAGTGAATCTGGTTTACCACAGTCATTGTATCAGCAACAATTTGGTCATATGTTTTCTCCATAACGACATTAATCCCCTCAAATTTCATCTGACATCTCATTTTCCATATCATCCATATAATCAAAAGCATAACCAGAAGAGATATAAAACCCGCAGGTTTGCTTAATGAGACCCTATCCACAGTAGCTAAAATTCTGCTGTGAATAGAGGGGATCTCCTAGCAAAAATGTGGTAGCAATGAAGAAAACTTAGACCACATGCTTGTGGCTAATTCCCCCTTTAAAAAGAGGTGGTCTTCATCCTCAACCTCTGGAGCAGCAGGGCAACATACACATCTGGAGGCAAAAGGAATACCACACTGCTGTACTAAATTATCAACAGGAATGGCATGCTTCAATAGCTTCCAACAAAACATAGCAGCCCTAGGAGGGAGCTTTGAGTTCCATATTTTCCTATAATTAACATCAGAGTTCAAAGACTGACCTTTTATGAACTCATATGTGGATTTCGTACTAAATTGTCCTTCACTTGTAAGAGACCATACTGGAATATCTTGGCTAGAAGATAGGGGAAAATTCTTAATAAGGTCCCTCAGTTGTTGATTGTCAATAAGTAGCCATGTATAATGAGATGCATCAGATAGTACCTCTTTAACAGAAACATTATAAGAGCCGCGGGAAGATTGAATATCCATGCATTCCAATAGTGGTTGATTATTAAGCCAGGAGTCCTTCCAGAAATTAGTAGTTTCTCCATTAAAGATAATCATCTTGGTGTTAGCTTGAAGGATTGCTTTAGCTTTCTCAAAGTCCTTGAATTTGATGCCTGAGGGAAAGGCCATCTGGCAGTTTGAGATATGAGACCCTTTTATATACTTGCTTCGAATATACTTTGCCCACAAAGAACTCCCATTTACAGCCTGCCATAAAATCTTTACATAGAAGCTAACTTGCATGTCTTTTTGATCTCGGATGCCCAATCCCCCTTCTGATATAGGCCTGCATATTTTCCTCCAGGACACCCAATGCTTGCGATGACTATTCTCAAAACCCTGCCAAAAGAAAGTAGAACAGATGGAACCAATGCGATATAGCACAGTATAAGGAATGGATGAGGCATTAGCATTGTATATAGGAATAGAGTCCAGCACTGAACGAATGAGAGTGAGTCTACCAGCTTGAGACAACATTTTACTTTGCCACCCCTCCAGCTTGGCATGTATCTTGTCAAGGACATACTTGAAGTGGGGGACTTTAGTTCTACCCTTGAATAAAGGAATACCCAGGTACCTGATGCAGCCACTTTTAGATTGAAATCCAGTGAGGGAACGTATTCTGTCTATTGATCTCTTTGGCATCTGTTTAGCATGTAGGAAGCAACTCTTTGCAGCATTCACCTTTTGGCCCGAAGCCCTTTCATATTTCCCCAGAAAACCAAGCAAAACTTTGACAGAGGAGACACCCCCATTCATGAAAATAATAGTATCATCTGCGTATAGAATATGTGAGATTTGTTGAGCACCCCGTGATAGATGAAACCATTTGCACAGACCATTAGAAAAGAGCCTGTGCAAACCTCTACTAAGAACTTCTTCTGTAATGATGAAGAGCGCAGGGGCCAATGGATCCCCTTGCCTTAAGCCTCTTGTTGATTTAAAGAAACCCCGGGTGACACCATTTAGAGAAACTGAAAATCAACAGTTAACAATCATTTGGGATATCAAAGATATAAATCTATTGGAGAAACCAAAAGCTCTCAGTACTTTGAATAAGAAATCCCACTCAATTCTGTCATAGGCCTTAGCCATATCCAATTTCAGCATTATATTGTGACCTCTAGTAGGTCTATCCAACTCAAACATCATTTCCTTTGCCAATAAAAAACTCTCAGATATTTGCCTTCCTTTTACAAACCCTGATTGCTCATCTGAGATAATTGTCAGAAGGATGATGCTTAGTCTATTACACATCACCTTTGAAATAATCTTATATGTGAAGTTACATAAGCTCACAGGTCTAAATTCAGCAAAGGTTTTCGGAGAAGAGACCTTAGGGATCAAGCATAAAATGGATGAAGTAACCCCCCTTGGCAATCCCCATCCCTGAAAGAATCCTTGGACTGCCTTGATTATATCATTTTCAACAATCTCCCAACAGAAGGTGAAAAAACTACCACTGAATCCATCCGGACCGGGAGCACTGTTCCCTGATAAATTGAAAACCACAGTCTTAATTTCATCAGCTGTTGGTAGCTCACAAAGCATCTGATTGTGTTCCTCCATAATCAACTGGGGGACCATATCTAGCAGAAGAGATTCAGTGTCATGATCCTCCGAGGTTAGCAAATTTTTAAAATACTCCACAGCACCACTAAACAGCAGTTCTTGGTTTTCCACCCAAGCATCATTCATCATCAATCTGTGTACATAACTTTTTTGACGTTTAACTTTTGTGTAGTGATGAAGAAATTGGGTATTCTTATCCCCACAAGATAGCCACTGTATCCTGGACTTTTGATACCAAAAAACTTCTTCTCTAGCCAGAATAGATCGCATATGGGCATTAGCTTTCTGTAGTTTATCTTTGTTCTCAAGTGTAGGATGTTCATCAAAAATAGCCTGAGCTCTTTCTATCTGACTGCTAGCTTCAATTTTGGCCTGAATGACATCTCCAAAGATTTCTTTGTTCCAGATTTTCAGAGCAGTCTTAAGATCACTCAGTTTCTTCTGTAATATATAAAAAGGATGAGCTTCACAGTGAGTACCTCTGTGCCATTGTTCCTTAACAAAATCAAAGAACCCTGCATGCATGTGCCACATTTGCTGGTAGATAAATCTCCCCGGAGTGGTATTTTTTCCCAGCATATTCATCTGAACCAACAAAGGTGAGTGGTCAGATGGTCCCCTGCTAAGGTGTCTGACGATCAGATTATTACTAGACTGAATCCATAAAGGATTAACAAGCACCCGATCCAGTCTGGCCCTTATGTTGGAAGCCCCAATCTGATTGTTAGTCCATGTGAACTTAGGACCAATGAAGCCAACATCAGTTAATCCAACTGTAGAAATAAATCCCTGAAAGTCAGTCATCGATGATGATAAAAACAAATTACCACCCATTTTTTCCTCTGGAGTGACCACACAGTTGAAGTCTCCACCTATTAGCCAGGGAACATTAACATTTTGGCTAAAACCCATTAATGAATCAAACAAAACTCTGCGACCATCCGCATTACATGATGCATAAACAATAGTGAGAAACATAATAATAGAACTATTCTCCTTGTATGCTACTGTCAGGTACTGAAGATGGGATTCTACCACTTCTATGCACAACTCAGGACTATGAAAAAGCCATATCTTGGAGAATTCTCCATTGTTGCCAATAACAGAAGTGAGATCTATACGCCGGGCCACTTGAGAAGCCCTGCTTATTTTGATTCTAGGCTCTGAAATTGCAACTAGATAAATTTTGTGCTCTTTAATGTGTTGGGCTAAACTGCGAACAGTAGCCTTATTTCCTATCCCCCTCACATTCCAAAACAAAACAGATTCAATCATTATCAAAATTGGTACTGGAGTGAGCTGCCAGCTCTTTGGCCCTGGCTCTAGTGAGGCGGGCATCATTAAAAAGAATACCTGGATGCACAGACAAATCACTATCCTTTGAAGCTTGAGTCTCGATATTATATGTGCTATTTTGACACAGCATTCTAGAATTCTCCCTATGCGAGAGCAAGGAAACATTTGAAGCTTTGTCTAAATGTATTACAGTATCCACCTGACCCGAAATCATCTCTTGATTCCTCGTTATATCAGGGGATGGCATATAAAAATCATCAGAAGATGAGTTCGTAATGTCTTTTACACAAACAGAAAGAGGGGTGTCCCCATCAGAAACAGGAATGCTATCCAGCATGATTTTTCCTTTTCCTTTGTCTCCGGGAGCGAGATTATCAAAACTACGCTCTAGTTCCTCTTCTTCTATCACCTCTGGCACAGCTGATAGTGGCACATATCTATTGAACCCTGTATCCATGGTTTTGGTGTCTGGAGTATCAATTTTCCGTGGTCTGTATATCTGAGCTGGAGCTCTCGATACAGGGGCAGATTCTCTGCTAGGCAATTGAACAGTCTGCTTCGACCTTCTTCTATACTTCCTCCTGCATTGATCCTCCTTATGACCAATTTTGTGACATTGGGGGCAGAGGTAAGGAATTTTGTGATAATTAATGCGTTGCCAAAAACCCCCGCCCTCTGATCCTATCCAAATCCTTTCCATCCGCGGCTTATCAAGATCTATTTCAACACAAACAAGAGCTTCCGCCGTATCTGTCATCGCAGAAGTTGCGTCATGAATCCGTAGGACAAAACCCAAATTCCCTGCTATAGACTACAACATGCTATCGTGATAAAAGTTCGCTGGTAATTGTGGGAAGCCAACCCAAACCGGAATCATCGAAGGATCTGTGTCATAATCAAAGTCCTTCGACCATCGAAAGAAACGAAATAGGAATCCCTTTACCTGTAAACTCTTCTGAATCAGGAACTGGCGAAAATCCTCTTCACAAGAGAGACGGATCAGAAGATGCCTGGCATTAAGACGACTGATTATAAATCAGATCTAAGATGCAACTGCTTCGACAAACTAGATTTAATCTCCTGGATGGGAGGGCGACCGTAAGAACACCTTGCAATCACAGCAAACTGCAAATGCACACATGAAGCTTGAATTTCCTCATCCGAGAAAAAAACCGCGGGCTCCCCCTGATCCGTGAAGCCTGGAGATTTCGCTTGGACAAGAACCTGATGTCGGGGCTTGGTTTCTAGCAGCACCTGAGCGAAAGTCTTCCGCAAGGGAGAAGATGCCGCATCTCTACTGTCTGGAATACAATGAGAATGTGATGAGCCCTCCGCCTCGCCGGGCATGGCCGGCGGGGAGGGGAGAAGAATTTCCTCGGACCTTCTCTCTCTAGAATCAGGGAGGAGAGAGTGGTAAGGTGATTTTGGTCCATTTACATATAAGTTATGTACAAGTAAATAAGAAAAACAAAAAGAAAAACATGCATCACTCGGCCGGCTTATCCGCCGGGCCGCCATCATCATCTCCACCCTCCGGCTTCCTCGCCGGTGGTGCTATGGAGGCACTCTCCTCCTGCTGGCCCCTCTCCGCCCTCTCATTCCTCCGTTGACCAGAGGAGCTAACGAGGTAGTCTGCCACTGATCCGGCACGAGCAGCACTCCTCGGCGCTCCGCTCTGAGAGACGCTCCGCTCCGGTCCTCGGCCCATCATCCGTATGGTCCTCTCCAAGGTCCGAACCTCGACCTTCATGTCGTGGGCCTCGAGTCGCGCAGCTCGTGCCTCGGACCGATATCTCTCGAAATCTGCTATCTGCGTTGCCGTCCGCGCAAGCTCTCCTCTCAATCGGGCCACCTCTGCTCGTAAGACCTCTGCCTCAGTCTGAGCCAGTTTCACCTCGACCGCTGCTGTGGCTAGCTCTCTTGCCTGTAGTTTACATTTCATATAGTTAGCCGCATAAGCATTTAATTTGCACAAGCATAAGCATTTAATTTGCATAAGCATTTAGCATCTTACCCGCTCTGCGAGGGTGGCCTCCGCCTCCTCGGCCCGGGCAACCGCTCTAGCAAACTCGGCGTCCCGCTCAACTCTATCCCCGGTAGGTTGTGAGGACGATGATGGGGCATCCGATCCCACTCTTTGGACTCCCTCAGCCCGCTGCATTTAGAAATCATTGGTCAATCAATCACATTCGCATCATAATCATAAACATAATCATTTAGGTCCAAGGTATTAGAGTCTTACCAAGAGCTCCAAAGCGGTCCGGTACTCGTCCCGCTGCTGGACGGTGGTGTGGAGTAGCCCCTCGAGCTCGGCTATCCTTCCCTCGGGGTCTAGCTGCATTTAGAAAACATAAGTCAGTGCATCTAGCATTTTGCATTGTGTCATATAGAAAGAGTTTAGAGTTTAGAAGTTGCATACCGGTCGTCGGGTACCTCGGTACACTCGGTCCCCGTACAGTTGAGTGAAGGCTTTCAAGTACGCCTCGTCGCTCTCGTCCCGCTCTTTCACTACTCTGCCCCGCTTGTTCCAGTCATGGACGTACTTCACCTTCCGGGCGCACCAATCTATGTCACCGCTAATTCCCTTTCCCTGACTTCCCTGGGCGGTCGTCGCTGTGGCGGGGAAAGGTCACCTCTGGCTGGTGTAGTCCCCGAGTCCTCAGAATCAGCCGATAGTGGAGAGGCTCGATGATATGGAGGCAGTGCAACCATATGTCTCGTCCCCGGTACGAAAGGGCTGCCTCCACCCATGGCTGTCCCTCATAGCTCTCGCCTCTGTACGGGGTCCACCTCACCTGAAAGCATGAATCATCATACAGAAGCATATAGAAATATTCAAAATCATTTAGAAAGCATTTTTGAGTTCGGGCTTACCGCCGTGTGTGGGAAGCAATCCAAATCATCCTGGATCACCCGAGTCAATCTGATGATCGACCCCGGGTCCCTTGCTACCACCCATCGCCTCGGGATCGGGATGCGGCCGGTGTGGAGTAGTGTGCCCCGTCCTATTCCCGGGAGGTACATGTAGCTCCAGAACTGCATTTAGAAGTTAAGTCAGTAACTTTGCATGAACATTTGCATAAATCATAATAGAAGCATTTAAATTGCATTTACCTGTAGAAAAGGCGAGAAGCCGCCCAGCATCGTCTGTCGGTCCGTCGTACTGAGGGACTCAAACAGGAAGGCCAAGACTGCCGCTCCCCAGGCGTACTTTCCAACTCTGCCCAAATCCTTGATCATCGGCAGCAGCCAGTAGCTGATCACATCTGCCCGAGTCGCGAACAGGAGCTTCCCGAACAGTAGCATCAAGAAGCGCCTCAGGGTATGATCTCCCTCTGGTCCAGCCTCTGCCGCCACTCGTGGGCGCACCTGGTCAATCACTCTACCTAGATGCTACTCTGGTAGCTCGCCCACGGCTATCGCCGCTCCCCTCAGTCCTAGGCTCTCCTGTAGTACTGATCTCGAGAGCTGGGATGACGTCTGCCCCGGTCTGATCAAATCTAGCCCCAGCAGCTCCTGGGACATCTCTTGGTAGTCTCTGTACGTCCACTCGGTCACTGCGGCTCCGTGGACCCGCAGTCCGACGATCCTCGCTACGTCTTCTAGCGTGGGGATCATGTGACCCCACGGGAAGATGAACGCCCTGCTGATCGGATCCCACCTCTCGTGCAAGGTGTACAGCAGAGGCGTGTCCATTCTAGTCACCTCGATGCTCAGCACCTCGGCAAATCCCATCCCGGCTAGCCTCTCTCTCTGGTAATCGGGCAGTGCCTGGTACACCGCCCAGATCTGAAGCCAGAAGATCCTCGTCCGTCTTTTTCCCTGCATTCATTTAAGTCATAAGTCAGTCAATTGCATCATGGAATCATTTGCATAGCATTCATAAAATAAAAACAAGACAAAAATTGAATAATTGAAAACCTAAAAAATAGTTCTGGCCTCTGGTACATGTAACGGCCCTGGGATGGGGCGTTACCTGTCTCTAACGCATCTAGAGTGACACGTTAGGCTTGTGACAGTCACTAGAAGGATCGTCACATTCCTTGCTAAAGGGCATTTTTTCCTTTGCATTCCGTGGCTCTCCCACTTTGGCCAAAAGGCCTACAAATGATCCTAAAGGGCTCTAGGACCCATTTTCTACCCCCCATTCCCACATGCATTCATACAAAAAATAGAAAAAAATTAAAATTTGAAAAATTAGGGTGGAGGCCTACCTCATGGTCTTGGCCCCTCTTCCTTTTCTTCTCCTGTTCCTTGGGTTCTCCCTCGTCCAGGAAAGTTTCCCCTTGGTCCTCCTCGGCCATTGGAGCCTCTTCTTCCACCCTTGGAGCTCTCTTCCTCATTTTTTCTTCCTCCGGCCGTCGTTCCACTTCCCGCTCTATCCGGCGGTGGAGGCGGCATATCGCCTTCTTCTTCCCTCTCTCCCTCTTCTTCGGTGGCTGAGTGCCCTCGTCGCCGGCCATCTCCTTCGGTGGTCGCCGGTGGTCTTGGGGTTTCTCGTTTGGGTTTTTTTTTTGGGGTGCTAAGGCCTGAGTGTTGAATGAATGAGGCCGTGATCGTTCTGTTTATTTTTTTTGAACGCTCAGGAAATATGACGGTCTGTCGTCCGACCGTTACACTCAATGACGCGTACTCTTTTGACCGTTACATGAATTTGAACTGTTTCATTGAAGAATATGAACCTCCCAATCTCTAACGGCCTAGGGCTGGTCCGTTTCTTCATATGATGCCCTCTCTACAGACCGTTACAGCTTGCAAGTTTCTTGATGAATAAAATGGTCCATTTGATGATTGAATGACCACATTTTCTGCCATGGCACATATTATTAATGCTTCAAACACGTATGAATGGTTATGCCTTATTTCATACTCGTATTATTATTGGCTAACCTCTTTCTCATGAACGAAGTTATGAACATCACGCTTTACCGGTCAGGCAGGTAAGTCAGGTATTGTATCTCGTTCCCTTGTCCCTTTAATGCATTACTATATGTTATCTATGATATATTATCTCGAGAACCGGCTGGTCATTCATGTGTTCTGGGATCTGATGTTCCCCTTAAACAAAAATGATGATGATCTAAGTACACATGTTTAATCGTTGGATAGGCTGTTAGGTTGGAAAAATTTGGGGACAATGGTTCTATCTTGCACGCCGTGGTTGCAGATGGTGTCCTGACCTTGGTTTCTCCAGTCTAGCAATATTATTCTCGAGATCTTTGTTATTTTATCTTTCTTTGCATTCGTTTTAATGATTTGTTTTTCTTTAGCCCAGCATGCATCATACGCATCTTTTGAGCATTCATGATCTTCATTTGTTCAAGGTGTCTCAATGATAGTGAATAGCTGTGTTCTTGATCTCGAATAAGGAGAGTTATTCCATTCCGAATTAGAAGGCTTTCTTCGATCTCTCGCTTGATTTGGTTGGCTGAAGATTCCTGTCTGGAGTTTAGTCAGTTCTCTTTCCTTTCCGTTGCCTCCGGCGGCTAGCCGTGTTTCCTTTCCTTAGTTGTTAGTTCCTCCAGACTTGCATCCTTTGGTTGTCTCTTTCCTTGTGATCAGTTCAAAGTTTTCCAGAAAATTCTTATTGCTTGTTGGTAAAGAACGGGTGTCGTTTACCTTAACACCCTCTTTTTGGTCCACTCCGCTTCACTTCCGCTTCATCTCCATGTTCCATTTTGCTTTCGCTTCACCTCCGCTCGCTCCCCTGCAAAGAGGACGTTAAGGAGGGGCATCTGTTGACACCCGTTTTATGACCGATAAGTTGGGTCATCTCCTTGTTCTATCCATGTGATGCTCCAAGTTGTTCACTCTTCATTGAGTTTCCTTCGTCAGTTTGACGCTCATTTTTTGGGTCTTCTCTCCTTAGTTGAGTGTGGTTCCTTGTGGCTTTTCATTGGATGAAGCTTAGCAAGCTCTTATCATTTGGATCCTCATTGTTTCTAACGGTCCTCTGCATGGGCGTTACATTCTTCTAACGCATTCTCCCTAGGCCGTTACTTATTGAAGAGTCCTGAAGTTTAAGGCCTTTGTTCCAATCCTTATCCTTTGGCCTATCCATTGATTCTAACGGTCTATCGTGCAGCCGTTACTTCCCTCCAACGCGTCCACCCATGGCCGTTACTTTCATTCAAGAGTCCTATTGTTTTGATTTGCTTCCGTTGATCTTATCTCTTTTGAGATAAGGTTAAATGTAACGGTATCCCCTTGGCGTGTTATTTGCATATGGCGGTCTGTCGAGTAGATATTACATCCAACAGAGAGTCCTGGCAGTTCAGGTCTTTTCTCTGCTACTCTGTGGTCGAGATAAGAGTTTGAATTGGTGATTTCTCTTCCAAATCTGATCCTCAGAACCTTCTGTTTGTTTCTATGGACTCTTGGTGATATTATCTTCAAGGATTTGCTAAGAGTTATCCTTTTTTCTTGCTGGATTATCCTCTACTCGACCGGAGAGTTTGAGGGCCTATAAATAGCACCCTTAACTTCATAGCCCGAGGGAGGAAGATCTGGAGTTTACGTCGAAGTGCTGCTGCATTCTGGAGCCACATCTAACCAAGGAGACTTGTCTTTCACGTCCATCTGCTTCGCGGTGAAGGGAGTATTCGTTCTATTGAGTTTCAAAGTTCATCATTGCATATTGTGTTCTTCCTCCTCCCTCTCATCATAGGCATTGTCCCTCTCCTTGTTTCCACGTTCTACATCTATTTTTCATCATCTAAACATCATCCTATCTTTTAAAAACGCCCAGAGGGGTTAAAAAACCAAAACTTCCCCGATACTTCCCTTTCCTTTTGAATGATCTTAAGTTCTTTGAGAATTGATACTATGCTTGTTTAAAGGGCTAATCTGGGTCCGTTTTCTTGTGTTTTCACGTTCTTTGGCAGGTTTATAGGTTCACTACGCGAGGCCCAAGTCTTCTGGCCGGCTGGAAGAGTTGGAGTTAAAAGAGTCCACAAGCTATTACTACAGGTTTTCTGACGGTCTTGAGAAGACGCGTCAGGTTCATATAACGGTTTATCCGGAGACCGTCACATTCTTGTGACGCACGGGGTCTGGACCGTTACATTCGGTTGATCTACAGATTTCACTGGTTTTCTCTCTCCCGTGGGCGGGTGCTTCATCCACCTATTTCCAAGGTATTTTCAAGTCTCTGGCTTGTGTTTACTTTGGTGGCGATCACGTTCTTTCTTAGTATTGGGCATTAGCTTTCTCTCCATCTCATATCTCTTATTTCCTTTATTTGCTCCACCCTTGCGGTGTGTTTTTATTTGTTCTTGCTCCACGCCCTGGCGTGTGTTTTTCTTTATTCCCTTAGTTTAGCTTGATGATTGAGATAGCATGCCCATGCTAGAGCTTGTTCTGGTTGCCTAGGTTCATGGTTCACATGTCCTTGGGTTGATTGAGATCTTTGATTTTTGCTTATCATCTTTATTACACATCGAAACAAAAAAGAAGAAGAGAAGCAAAACAAATCAATAGAGTGGAGGATGTCGCTCCTGGGTCTGATGATGAGCACCCCCCAGAGGTAGCTGCGATCCTCCAGGACTTTTCTGATGTCTTCCCGGAAGACCTCCCCGAAGGCCTTCCGCCTATGAGGGACATCCAGCATGAGATCGACCTTGTCCCGGGCTCATCCTTGCCCAACCTCCCCCACTACAGAATGAGTCCCACAGACCATGCCGAGCTTCAAAGGCAGGTCGAGGAGTTGATGAGTCGGGGATCTCATAGGGACAGCAAGATCCGTTGCGCTGTTCCTGCATTATTGGCCCCGAAGAAGGATGGCACATGGAGGATGTGTGTCGATAGCCGTGCGATCAACAAGATCATGGTGAAGTATCGCTTTCCCATTCCCCGATTGGATGACTTTTTAGACATGATGTCGGGAGCCACTATCTTTTCAAAGATAGATCTTCGTAGCGGCTATCACCAGGTACGGATCATGCCTGGGGATGAATGGAAGATGGCATTGAAGACCAAGGATGGTCTTTATGAGTGGTTGGTTATGCCCTTCGGGCTTTCCAATGCCCCTAGTACCCTCATGCGATTGATGACCTGGGTTTTACGCCCTATGATAGGGGTCTTCTTGGTCGTCTACTTTGATGACATTCTTATTTACAGCCGCACTAGGGAGGACCACTTAGACCACCTTAGGTAGGTCTGTGTTGTTTTGAGGCGAGAGAGCTTATTCGCCAACCCGAAGAACTGTGCCTTCATGACTGATCAGATCACCTTCCTCGGGTTCATTGTGTCTAGAGATGGAGTCTCCACTGATCCGACGAAGATTAGGGCCATCAGGGAGTGGCCCGAGCCCCGCACCCTCCACGATGTCTGGAGCTTCCATGGCTTAGCGATGTTCTATCACCGCTTCATTCGTGGCTTCAGTTCTATCACTGCGCCGATCACTGATTGCATAAAGAAGGGGGCATTCGTATGGACTAAGGCTGCAGCCACGGCCTTTCAGGACATTAAGGAGCACATGACCCAGACACCTGTCCTTGCTTTACCTGATTTTTCCAAGGTGTTTGAGGTCACGTGTGATGCTTCTGGAGTGGGTATTGGTGGCGTCTTGAGTCAGGAGTCCCACCCCATAGCATTCTTTAGCGAGAATCTTAATGATGTCAAACTGTGATATTCTACATATGACAAAAAAATTTACGCAGTTGTCCAGGCATTGAGGTATTGGAGGCATTATCTTTTGCACCAGGAGTTTGTCCTCTTTTCTGATCATGAGGCCTTACGATTCCTCCATACCCAAAAGAAGTTGAACGCTCGCCACAGTCGTTGGGTGGAGTATCTCCAAGAGTACACCTTTGTGCTCAAGCATAAGGTGGGGGTGGAGAACAAGGTCGCCGATGGGCTGAGTCGGAGGATGATGATGTTGACCACCATGAGTGTTGAATTGGTAGGGTTAGAGAGGCTGAAGGATGCTTATGTTGATTGTCTGGATTTTGATCCGATCGATGCAACCCTTAAGGTCGGTCCCTCGCGTGATTATAGCGAGTTTGTGCTACAGGAGGGTCACCTATTCCGGGGGGACAAGTTGTGCATCCCATAGACTTATGTTCATGATTTTCTTACGTGGGAGATGCACGCGGGAGGTCTTGCTGCCCACTTAGGCCGGAACAAGACCATAGAGTCAGTTGAGCATAGATTCTATTGGCCTAGCTTGAAGAGGGATGTCGCTCGCATCGTGGCCCAGTGCCGCACTTGTTCTATGGCCAAGCAAAGGAAGCAGAACACCGGCCTCTATACTTCCGTCCCCGTCCCGGATAGTCCATGGCAGGACATTAGCGTGGACTTTGTGTTGGGATTGCCCCGCACCCTCCGACGGCATGACTCTATCTTTATGGTCGTAGACAGGTTCTCGAAGATGGCATTATTCATTCCGTGCTCCAAAAAATCGGATGCCTCTAGAGTTGCCGGTCTATTCTTCTCACACTGTGTCTCCAGGTTCAGACTCCCACGCACTATAGTGTCATACAGGGATGTGCACTTTACTAGTTATTTCTGAAAAACCCTATGGCACATGACGGGCACCCAATTGAAATTCTCCACGGCATATCACCCCCAGACCGATGGTCAGACTGAGGTTGTCAATAGGAGTTTGGAGAATCTTCTTAGGTGTTTGGTCCGACATTGAGTCTGGGATTGAGATTTGGTCTTACCCTTAGCAGAGTTTGCCTATAACGATTCAGTCAATAGGTCTACATGTATGAGCTCCTTCGAGATTGTCACTGACCATAGACCTAGGAAGCCCATAGACCTAGTCCCATCTCCCATCCAGTCCCGTGTGTCTGAGTCAGCCGAGTCTTTTGCCAGCTATATTAGACAGTTGCATGAGCATATTCGTCATCACATTGAGTCCAGCAACACACGATACAAAGAATTGGCTGACGCCCATAGGCACCATCGTGAGTTTCAGGAGGGCGATTCTGTCATGATCAGGGTCAGACCTGAAGGGTTTCCCTCAGGAGCCGTGAAGAAGTTGCATGCTCACGGTGCCGGTCCCTTTCGGGTAGTGAGGCTAGTTAGATCAAACACATATGTTGTGGACTTGCCATAGGATTACGGGATCAGCTCCACTTTCAACGTCTCGAATCTCGTCGCTTATAGGGACCCAGGGGTGATACCCAGTGAGCCCTTTGAGCCGTCTCCACCTATTGTGAGTGACACCACCCTAGAGTGTTCATCTTCAGCCTTGTTACCTCAGCAGCGAGAGTAGATAGAATGTATACTAGACAAAAAGGTGATGACTACTCGAGGCGGAGTGTACCAGTGCTATTTGGTGCGTTGGAGGGGACGGCCCGCGTCCAATGACACTTGGATCACCCGGGACGAGCTACATAAGATAGATCCAGATCTACTAGATCGATACCAAAGCGACCCTGACCCTTACTCGACGAGGTTGAGCTTCTCCCACCCGGGGAGAATTGGTGAGGACACCAGAGCACGAGTACGGCTCGACTCAGCGAGCCGTCGGTACCAGACCCGCAGCACGACTCGGTCGACATCTACCTCTTTGTGGCTGGGGGACAGTTTGGAGTCACCACCGGAGCATTGATATTTCAGTACGTATTTTTATACGTATTTGTACGGTATACGTATTAAGTCATATTTGGTGTGTATTTAGCATGTATTTGGGTTGTATTTGGCTTGTATTAACTTGGATTTTTATATTGGGTCAATGGTAGAATAATTGACCATGTATTTATATTTTTGAATTATTTTGGTCCAAGGGAGATTACTTTGGTCCATGGGGATTAAAATAAGCCAAGCCCCTTATATTGACTTAAGGGAGGGGTGCCCCCTCTTTTGTCCCTTATGGGAGGATTTTTTATGTTGGTCTAATCTCCCTTCCCCATTATACCCCCTTCACCAAGGGTATTCTAAGTCATTTGGCTAGGTCTAGGGTTTGAATATTTATAGTCTCTTGTTGTATTTGAAAAAAAAATTAATGAAGAGATTTTATGCTAATTGCATTTGGGCACACCTCTCCCCCCCTTTTCTTGTTCTTGGTGTTCTTCCCTCTTCCTCCAATCTCCTCCAGATCTGATCCTAAATCTTTTATCTCTCTTAAATTTCTTCATCTTCCATTTTTCCTCTATCTGCTGTGATCGTTCACCGCCGCCGCCGTTCGTGCCGCCGTTGAGCCACCACAAGCCGGTCATCATCCTGCTGCCCCAAAACTCAGAGTTGCAGGAGAACAGTCCGGTTAAAGGGCTGGCATGGGAGATCCGACTGTTGGATCGTGACGAAACTTTGAGGATAGGTTTCCACCATTATAGGCCATTCCAGTTTAATTTTGAGGTCGATCAGAGTTCATTTAGGTCCTTTACCAGCCACCTTTTCTTCCTTCTCAAAGTCTGCCTGTGTGCAGATCTGCGAGATAGATCTCGGTGGATGATTTTTCGCACGCCTCAAATATTGTCCAAAATTATAAAAAAGCTATGTGCGTCACCGACACTCTCCCCTATACCCACCATAAAAATCCCAGGTCCTAATTCGTTCATTTGATCCTCGGTCAAGGCCCTTGATCAGGGAGTTCATGTTCTGTCTAGCCTATTCTATATTTCGGGACAGTGTGCTCAGTCAATTTGCAGTCGCTCTTATTTTTATTCCAGCTGTTGGAAAAACCTGTAATTCCAATATGTCGTAGGATTTTGAGTCCTCTTTCCAACGGTACCCGTTGCGTCGCGATCCGACTTCGGAGATGGGAGTACGAGCCGTTCTCGTCCTAGTGCGCAGATTTGGCCAGAAGCTGAGCTACGGGACAACCTTGGGAAATAAATCCCAAGAATTCGCCCGGCTCCATTCCGGTGATCGCCGCTCCCGAGGATCAACCCGGGATACTCCAGAGACGCCCCACCGGTCGCTGCAGCCAGGAGCCCTCCCGGACGTGGCCGCACCAGCAGCGGGTCCCACGTGCTATCCTGCGGGCCCAAGGGAACCAAGCTGAACCGACCGACCGCGTCCACCCGAGCGCCACCGACTGCTGCCCGTCAACCCGAGATTGGTGCTCTCCGGCCCCACGTGTCACCTATTACCTCCCTGTGTGGAGTGGGCTGTAGAATTAATTCTGTAATTAATAATTATTACTGTACCGGGGGTTCTGGATCTCGACCGGGAAGTCTTCCCCACGCCCCTAGTGTGGAGGTACATTCGCCACCCTCTTTGTCACATTTGCTTGTTTAGTATGCATTCTAGATGCCGCTACATGTGAGTAGAATACTTTATAAGCTAGTTAAATATTAATCACCGCTGTGAGTTGTGAGTGCGAGACCCGTCCCGTGACTCGTTCCGAGCACGAGAGTGAGCCGACCACCCGAGTCTCAAAGTCAGTTTCCCAACTATGCAGATCGTCACGTTTCCCTCGCCAGGGATGACCGTGGGTTTAGCGCTTCTTGTTTAGGGCATGATCGCCTCTTCTGGAGCTCGTTCGGTGTCGCGTCATAGTGTTGTTGCTGGTCACCTCATCTTATTAGTCGAGTCATCCGATAGAGTCCAAGGTCACAACCAGTCCGTGTCGAGTCCCGTAGTCATCCCGCATCACTTGCCATCCACTACAGCGTGCTGCTAGGGATGTCGGCACCTTCCTCAGACTCCATGAGACGTCGTCCTTGCTGCTGGTCCCACTCTGTACCGGTTCGCAGCACGTGGGAGTTGCGGTTCTTCGTCCACTCGCGGCCCATCACCCCACTTCTCAAGACCCCCGGATCGATGTGTAGCCTCTTACCTCCCTATGAGGAGTGGGATGTGTTTCATTATATTATTTCTAGTTCATGTACCGGGAGGTCGTGTGATTTGGCCGGGCTTCTTCCCCACGCCCTGAGCTTGGTAGTATGTGTCCGCTTTCCTTGCTGGATAGCTTGCTAGTTTAGTATATTCTCTTGAAGCGGCTGCTTGTGTGCTTGCTAGGTCCTTAGCTCATTATCATGTTTATATCACTGTCACGGTGAGAGAGTGTGATCGTCCCGTGACTTGTCCGAGTCACGAGTGTGGAGTTGCCCACCCTAGACTCGTCGGTTTCTCAACCGTGCGGATCGGCGCGCTTCCCTCTCTTGGGACGCCTGTGAGCTATAGTTTCTTGTTGAATGGCGCAATTTCCTTCTTGGGAACCTTAGGTGTCAAGTCTACACCGTTCAATCTATTGCAAAGTTGCTAATCATAGTTGTTCATTTAGGCCCGTCATTGCATAGAGTCTTAGTTCGCATAGCATCCCGCATCACCCCCCCTGGATCTGTGCCTTGCACCCCAACAATTGGTATCATAGCGATCTCTGATTCATCAGATCCAACGATCTGCAGAGGATCCTACTATTTTTGGTGCATAGTTATCTTTAGCGTATTGCTTTGAAACTGTTTGTTGATTGTCTCAATGGCTCAACTTCCTGTATTCGATGGTACTAATTTTAGTAAGTGGTTTGGTGGTCTATTTGTTTTCATGAATACTATTGATTCTAGTCTGTGGACCCTTGTCTCTAATGAACCATATCAACTACCTCATGATCAGACCATGTGGTCAAATGAGGACAATTCGAAGAAAAGTGATAATATCACAGTTCTTAATATCTTGAAGGATGCAATTGATATTGACATATATCCTTCTATCTGCAGATGCACTTCTGGAAAGGAAATATTGGATAAAGTGATTGCCATCTATGGGAAGCAAGAAGAACAATGCTAGATGGCCAACCGAAGTGATCACAATAGTGATCAAATGAATGAAACATCATCTCAAGTAAGCTCTAGATCTGAAGAACTTTCTGTTGATGAATTGATGAAAATGTATGACGAGCTCTATGATAGATACAAGAAAATGAAAACTGAAAATAAAAAGTTGAAAAAGAAAGTTTATCAGAATACTACATAATCTTGTGAAAATTGTCTGAAACTGAAACAAGTTCATGATATCTGCTTGTCTAATGTTCATATGTATAAGAAACAAATCTGTTTGCTGAAAAATGAAAATCAAGAATTTACAAATAAAATTTCTGAATTGGAAGACAAACTAAAGTCATTAGGTGATGATCAAATCTTAATCAATGATCTTGTTCAGAATGAAACAATAATGAAAGAAAATAAAAATTTGAAGGAACAAAAAAAAGCTGATGGTATTGAATATTGTCATGTCTGAAAGACTAATATCTCTTGAAAAAGAAAAATGTGTGATTTCTGACAATGTTGATAACCTGCTCACTCTTGAGAAAGAAACTAAAAATATCAAAAATGAAAATGAATCTCTGAAAGAAAGGATTGCTATCTTGGAGAAATGAAAATTGATCTGTACAGATGAGTTTGAAAAAATTGCGCAATCTGGAACAAGAAATTGAAAATTATAAAACTACAAATAAAGTGTTGAATGAGTGTGTTAATTGCAGTGAACAAGAAATTGCTAGTTATGAGATACACATTGCATCTCTAGAAAATGAGATTCAGGATTTGAAGAATTCTTTGTCTAAGTTTGTTGAAGGTCAAGATAACTTGGATAAGCTACTGGGAATAAAAGTAAATTTTCAGAAGGAAGGGTTGGGTTACAATCTCCAGCATGGTCCTGGGGTTAAGAATTCGTTCAACTGCAATTTTCCTCCTAGGGCTGCACTTTTTTGTTGGAAGCTCTCTCAGCAAGCTGTGCCTATGGACATCAGAATCCAGTCAGTAGGGATACCTCTGGCTTCATGCTGTTCATGCTGTCTGAACTTTAAGGAAATTGAAAGCTATGACCACTTATTTGTCACCAGTGAGATTGCTAAGTTCTTATGGGAAAAGTTTGGGCCTTTACTTGGTGGTATTAGGCCGAGCACTCAAAACTTCTATTGCTGGCTGAATTCCTTTACCACTGGGTTCAGTATTGCTTCCCCTAAAGGTTTTATTGCTCGGCTGGTGGTTTTGCTTGTTTCCTGGGAGATATGGAAAACTAGATGTTCAGTTAGGTTTGAGGGCTGTGCCCCTGATATGCCAAGGGTGGCTGATAACATATTGGCTGATATTAAACAGATCATGCTCTCTATGGTTTTTAAAAATTCTGTTCACTCCAGCTACAGGAATATAATTAGTGAGTTTGGCATTGAAGTGAAATCAAAAAGGCCGGTTATATCAATAGTTAGATGGACTCCTCCAGTGGTAAAATTTTTTTTAAATGTGGATGGGGCATGTAAGGGGGATCCAGGCCTTGCAGGAGGGGGTGGTTGTGTAAGGGACACACATGGCAACTTTATTATGGGTTTCTCTTATTTTTATGGGTATGGTACTTCCCTGTTAGCAGAGGGGAGAGCTCTTCTAGATGCTCTACGCTTGCTGAGGCAGCATTCCATCTCTGTATCAATCATCTTCTCGGATTCAAAGATGTTGGTGGATCTTCTATCCAGACAGATGAATCCACCTTGGAGTCTTCTGCCGTGGTGGCCTGCATTAAAGAAACTATTTGCTTGGTGCAATTGCCCTATTGCTCACTCCTTTAGAGAGATTAATCAAGTAGCGGACTATCTTGCTTCACATGCCATTTTGATGGGCCGGAATAAGGACTTCCATTCACTTGGTGAGTTACCAGTCCAAGCTAGAGCTTATGTGCGGGCGGATGCAGCTGCTGTTCCCAATATTCGTAGGCATTTTGTATAGATTTTTGTATTCTTTCTGTATTTAGAGACCTAATAGCTTGGTCTCCTTCTGCATTGTAAAGGCGCCGCCTCATTGTACATAAGCCATTTGGAAGTTTAATAAAATTTCAGCATCTATTGTGCTTGTGGTGGAGTGGGTCCAATCCCTTCCTCTGGTAGGGGGTGCACTCTCCCTTAAGCCAATAGATGACTAGAGCTTTAGAGAAAAAAAAATAAAAGAAAAAAAACAATAATGATAACAAGAAAAATTTTAAAAATAAGCTAATGACATCTGTAGCAGTAGGAAAATAGTTCCTAGGCCACGTACCACCTTCTCTATTTATTTGTTGGGGAAGTTGTCTCACGCCTGTGGATGCCTACAAACACCAAGAAACCAAAGAGACGTCAGAAGGAGTCCCGGGTGTTACCCTAGGGGATAACCCTCCGATGCTTAAGTCTGCAAGGGATCGATGAGCAATAGAGAAGAGCTAAGTAAGATAGAAGTAGAGGCCGTAGTAGTCGATCTGAGAGGTGTGTAGGTCCTCTGCACTCGTGCTCGCCGCTCCCTATGGGTACTTGGAGAGTGCTCGCTGGGTGGTAAGGCCGTACAGGAGGAGGATTCTTTCTCGTTGAGGCCGTGTGGCCTCTCTATCGTAATTGTGGGGCTGGTTGTTCTATTCTCAGTAGGAAGCTCAAATGACAGAAGTATCCACCATCTCTCCTCTTGCGTAGTAGTATGGGGTTTAGTAGAAGAATCTACCGTGTCGTTTCTCTTCTATCGATGTCCCTTTTATATGGGTTGTCCTGGAGCGAGGGACCTCATCCCTTGAGAGGGAAGGGTCTACTTAGTAGAGTAAAGTTCCTCTGCTATGTTGGCGGGAGTTTTCCATTGAGGGGCGATAGTCTCGGCACCGGCCGGTCCCTGGGTGAGTCTTACGACGCTCGTAGCGCGTGCTCACCCGTTACGGGGTCAAGGCCGTCGTCATGGGGGATACAGTCGATCATCGGAGTGTCCTCCGGTGAGAACTGCACTTGGGCCGTGGCCATTGTGCATCATGGAATCCGGTGCCCTGTTGGGCTGGGCCTCCTCTTATTGGGTTTAGTGTGCGTGCTCATCCTTTGGTTGGGCTTATCACATTCGAACCTTAGTGGGCCGCCCGTCACTGGGCCGTTCCTGGGTCAACCCAGATTTACCCTCCTCACTTCCCCCCTACTCTCAGTTGCTGAGCACTTTACAGGAGGCTGAGAGTAGTTCAAGAGAGGGTTCTTTTGGAGCGTAGGATCCGAAGATGATTTCCTTGTACAGCAGGAGTTGGTGGCTTCGAGAGCCTACTTGGCCCGCAAGGCGCCTCGGGCGGTGGCAGAAACCACGCTGGCAATGATGACCCTGGGTCTTGTCTTGTTCTGAGGGCGTGGGCTCAGAACGGTCATTTGGCATCTGTAGCCGTGCTGCCGTAGCGGCCGGTGTCCTTTCATCTGCCCTTCAGGGGATGACATCGACCCGTAGTGGGCGGTTATAAGAACTGTTGTAAATGCTCTCGCACACTGTACCCATGTCTTGCTGGTTATAGCGCTTCGTTGTAGGCATCTTCCTCCCTTCGCCTGGTGAGGATCCTTCTTTCCCTGTATTTCTAATCTTATGTAGTGATGCCTCCGGGTAGGAGAGTTCTCAGCATCGGTTCTTCCTCTTCTGAGGAGGAGCCTCAAGGTCGGGGTGGTATGCCGAGCACCTCGGGTGCGGGTACTAGTCGGCCTGGTTCCCCACCTTTAGTGACCTATAGGGTAATCCATGGCCTGCGGCAGGCCTTCTATATTCCTCCTGAATACAACATCGTCTTCCCTTCTGTCGGAGATGATATAACCACTCGCCCTTCCGGCGGGATCATGGTTCCAATGGCCTCATTTTAGGCGGGCTTCCATGTTCTAGTTCATCCCTTCATCTCATATGTCCTCCACCACTATGGGTGGAATAGTGGGGAAATAACCCCCAATTCTTACAGCATCCTCTACGGGTTTGTCTATGCGTGCCGTAGAGCGTCGGTGGAGCCGAGTGTTGATCTATTCCGGCACTTCTTCCTCCTCCAGAGTTGCCCATCCGATACCTTTTTTGCCTATTTCAAGGCTCGCACCCACAAACATTTCATCGTAGTTTCCCGTATCGCGTCCAACCACAAAGGCTGGGCGGAGTGGTACGTATACCTCATCAAGTCGAAAGACTGGGAAGGGGCCTCTGATAGTTGGATGCGCAGAGGCTTTTGCCGCACTTGGTGTGATTCGAAGCCCTCTCTCGGGGCCAAGGACCGCTAGAAGCTGAAGGTTGTTTCCCAGCACCCTCTTGTTGATGCAGACTTCATTCTGACCCCGGCACTGCTTCGGGAGCTAGGGCTGTGTCCTCCGTTGCCGCAGGGTACTGTCTTTGTTCTTCCGTAGGGTCGCGTCAGTAGTGACTGGTGTCTGACTGGTCTTGTTCTTATTTTCAAGGGTGGCTGAAGCACAGGGTTGGACTTACGAGACCGTCCAGTTGTCGCGGCTTGCTCCTCGCCCTATGGATCACGTCGCTTCGGGTGCCGGTCAGGTGTCGGTCGTCGCCCCCCAAGCCCAGGTCAAGTTTGCCCTGGCGAGGCTACAGTATCCGATCCCAGTTGGCATTCTTCTGGTGCGTTCGCCTGAAGCGCCGGTGGCCAGCGGAGGGCCCAGTCTTCGATGGAGTTCTCCCAAAGCCACCCTTAGCGCGACAGGTGAAGATCCCGCCATGGCTGGCGGTAGTAGAGCCTTTCTGACTGATGACGAGTTGGCGGAGATGGACAGACGCCGTCGGCCGAGGAAGAGAGAGAGAGAGATTCGACTCTAGCTAGGAGTCATGTCCCACCTTCTTCTGAGGTGCCTCCCCCAGTGTTCCTCTGCCGCCATCGTCTGAAGTGCCCATGGCTACTGTTTCGATGCCCGCCTCCGGAGGGCGAGGGCGCGATCGGGGCAAAGCTCCTACTGCTGCCGAAGTTGGTTCTCTCCCCCCGCCGAGGGTTCCACTGCGGGGTCAGTCCTCGCAACTTGAGGACTTGACGGCGAGGCTGCCCAGGGTCACATCTATCGTCGATCTTATGGTGCAGAGTGCTCGCTGGCACGAGCACGTCGGGGAGGTTTGTAACGACCCGAGAATCTGATTACCGGGAAGGCCTGATAACCTGAGACTCGAACCGCCGCCCACGAGCCGGGAGGGCTCGGAAGGGCTAAAAGGAGTGTGGAGGCACAAAGAAATAGGAAATAAAGCAGGACAACAATTAAACAATTAACAGAATTAAATAAACAACTACAACAGAGTCCAGTCCAACGGAAAGTACAGTCTAAAGCAGTAAAACGTACCACGTGCCAAGTGAACACTCGGCCCGACAAGCTGGCAACTAAGAACCTCCGCATCGTGCCCTCGAACCTCGAGGAAGAAGAATCGCCTCACCTGAAAAGAAGGGAATGAGTCTCCAAGACAGAGACTCAGCAGGGATCCCGCGGAACCCCAACCAGAAACAACGGCGGTAGCGGAAAGGAAGGCTACAAGAGCAACTGCAACAGCAGGAATAGTAAACCCGGTGGCCGGTCGAAGCCCGGCGCTACAACTACTCCTACTGTACCAGAAACACACCCCGATCTCGCAGTCAAGGCTACCGAACTGCACTAGTACCGCTTACCGAAGTAAAAACCCACGGCAACCACGCCGTAGAGGCCTGTCTCCCCGGACACGGCCGACCTGGACACACAGTCCAAAGTGCAACCCCGACCATCCGGTCGCAGGTACCACACAACAAGACGCCACCTCGGTAAAGCCACTGGCACTAGTCTCACGGCGCGAGAGCCGACACACGTGCCACGGTGAAACACCTGGAACTCAACAGTCAACGCGACCGAAAATCGAAGGTCGAAGTCACACGGAAACTGATAGTCTGTCACTCTCTGTCCAGAACAGGAGTACCTCCCACTAGAAGAATGACCGGATGCATCCCCTGACGTCTTACACCGCGTCACAAGTGTCTAGCTACGACGCCCTAGGCGTGAGACTCAGACACACACAGTAACCAGTACCACAACAAGGACTAGCTGGGGTCACGCTCATCAGCGCGTGTCCTAAGCCCCCAACTACGTGTGCACACACAGACCATCTGCTCTAGGTCGGGGTCCCCACCGGACTCTGGTGGCAAAGGCAAGGGGCCGACGGAGACCAGCCTAAAAACCGCGTCTCATCGGGTCGCGCTCTCCACCACTCCCAGGTGGGTCCGCACACGCGTGCGTAGGAAGCTACGACTAGTGGAGGATCACTGAGAGAGTAGACTCTCAAGACAACGGAAAATAACGTCCGAACCTGACGAAGTACGGGGACCGTCCCACGTACCAGCACCATCGCACGGTGACCACGGTGGGAGAAGAAACGGACGCACCGCCCACGGCCAAACACATGACCCACTCGGGGATCATCTTCCAGGAAGACTCACGACATGCGGGGGAACTCCACCGCACACATGCCGATACACGGTGACTCGATCGAGCGAGAACATGGAAACCCGAAACGCCTGGGGTCACCCGGACCCACCAAGCCCACGGGCACGCTAATCAAGGTGAACTGAACCTCCGGAAACCCAAAGACAGGGTCACGGAACTCCATGGGGTGTCCGGGACACACACGGCCCAAGAGGAACACCAGACGACAGGACAGATCGTGCTAAGGACCCCTAGCGCGACAAGGAAGAACGCGCTCGGACCCCCTAGCGCGACAGGGAAGATCGCGCTAGGGCCTCCTAGCGCGACAAGAGAGGTCGCGCTAGGGACCCCTATCGCGACAAGGAAGATCGCGCTAGGGCCTCATAGCGCGACCGGAACCGCCCTACTGTTCATCTTCTCCGATGAACACGCCCCATCGGGGTAGCGTGACCATCAAGAACTCGCTACTGGAGCATAGCGCGTTCTCAGTCCGCGCCCGAAAATGGTGGAAACCGCGGGAAAAACCATTCCATGCCCCGTTCACCCCCAGGTGAAGGGGAAACAAAAGGGGAAACCTTCCCCAAGCCCCTAGTCATGCATCTAAACCCCTGGATCGCCCAAAAACACGGTAAAACAAGAGATCCGACTCACACCTCAAAACATGCATTTTCCCCAAATTGCCCCGTTTAGCCCGCTCGGCTCACCACGGCCTACAAAACTCGCGAAAAATGAAGTACGTGGGTTGAGGGTCCATCTCCCTACCTCCACCGAAGATTCGACACGCCGTAGACGCCGATCCACAAAGAAACGCCATTTAAACCCTCGCCGGTTCACGATCCCACAAACCGCCTCCACCATCACGATCCTCGTCCCGAGCCCGTCGCCCCACATCCCACGAACCACGCCGCCCCGCCCTCGCCGCCTCCGTCGGCCGCCCGGAGTAGGAGGGGGAGAGGAGAGAACGTGAGAGAAGAGAGAGGGAGGGAAGAGAGAAATGAGATGGGGAGAGAGAGAAAGGAGGTTATATATAGAAAATCCGGAAATTCTCAAAAATACCAAAAAATAGAAAATCACGTTTACGCGATCCTCGGAACGCACCGATCACAACGGTACCACTCGCGCCCTGGTGAACGGCCTGGTTCACCCGCGACGAGGTTCCGAAGGAATTACCGAAACACACACCGGGAATCAGAAAACACACGTGGAAAAGCCGCAGACGCACTCCGGGCCTCCGAAACGACTCCGGATCGTGCCGATCCGAACACGAAAGATGTCTGAAACGAAATTTTGGACACAACGGAGCTGGACACTCCGAGAAATCAGATCCGAGATCCATGAACAAGGATCCAAAAAATCTGGGGCATTACAACCCTCCCCCCTTAAAGGAATTTCATCCTCGAAATTCAGGACCTAGCACAAAGTCACAGGGGAAGAACACTTAACCAACTGACAACGCTGTTAGAGCCCCAGCACAGAAAACCTCGATTCTCACGAAACCACCGATCCTGAGGGACACAGCCAGACTTACAATCACAACCAACACCTCGCTCCGCGCGTCGTGCACACCGGCCAACTGAGCAGGCATATACCAGAGGACATAGTCCAGCATCACCTCAGACACCTCGAAAACAAACATGCACCGCTGCCACCATCTCGCCCATCGAGGAAACACACCCTCGACACGAGAAACAGTTACCAATCCATCCAATGGTCGGCAGAAAAAACACACATCAACTTCACAACCAGCTGACCGGTCGCACACCCTTCTCAAGGGAACAACCAGAACAGAGCCTCCACCATCTCACATAGCCATCTCAGCAGACTGCAACCAGAACAATAGCTCAGCACCGAGAGTCACCTTAGTGCTGAGAGTCACCTCAACCCAGATCCCGTCCGGAAAGGCACATCTCGGAAACAGCCACCCTAGGTCTCGTTAGCACACGGCTGTCGCCATGCTCAAGCCCCAACAACCAGCATCTTTTGTCTCTGAAAAGACCATCCACTGGTCACCAGACATTCATCAATGGGAAACCTCCACCGGCCTAGCAGGCACGATCCAACTCATGACAGGCCCTCCGTTGACTCTTCGCACAGACCACCACTACATCCAGATGGACCCCTGTGCCAACTCTACCCTTCGGGGGAGCACGGCGGGATCCAATGACTCCATCTCCTCTCAATCTTCACGTCACTCGACTCAGACTTACGGGGAATCCTCTCTTGCTGGCCGCGGACTGACGATCAATATCCAATGCCAACGTCTCATCAGAGACCACTCTCCGACGCCAATCTCACGAAAAAGGCCTCCGCCCACAGGCGTCACTCTTCCATCTGGTCTCATCAAATCCTTCGATCAATCCAAATGGACACCTACCAATGTCATGAACCACAATATCTCAAGCAACGGCACGCCAACCAACACGTCTCACACCGTCGGAGATAACGCACATCGATGAACCAATCCTCCACTGCTCTACACTTCCTCAGAAATCCACCCGCAGCAACTAATGCTACGATCCGCGCACTCTGATCCAAACGCACAGTCACCACAACGCCAACTCGGGATCCACCAACTTGAAAACCATCTTCAACCCCGCAGACTCTGATCCTCCGCACATCAGAAACCACAACACCAACCGCAATTCTCGCGAACACCGCCAAGCCGACACCCGTCCTTCCAGAACAGCGCCAACACCCTTACACTCTAGGGAACAGGCAACGCTTCTCACAGGCAACCACCTTGCCAAAACGCGGAACGTGTCTCACACGGATTTCACGGCGCACAAAGGCCAACCAATCCAGACGCACAGTGCAAGACGACGAACCTTGGCCAAATGCAATCTCTCCAACCAGAGGAGAGACCAATCACACCTCCGACCAACGGAAGGAAAACTCCGCACTCGACCTGACCTCGAGCCTCGCGCATGCTGGGAATAGCACCTTCCAGCACCAAGAAAACCATCACTTCCGTCAGGTCAGCACCTCCGACAACACTTACTAAGTGTCCCGTCGGATCATGATCACAACATCTCTCGATGCACCACCGCTACAATTCCCTGAACGCAGCACCACAGCAACACACCCGCCGGCAACCTCTACCCAACGCAACACAACCAGGGCCACCACCCAAGGGAGAAAGCTGTCGACCTCGATCCGCAGACCCCACGCCCACACGAAAGCCGCGAACAGCAACCACCCTCACCGCGCCGCACAGCGCACTCAAACTCTCAAGCGAGAAACAAAGCGGAAAACATGCACGAAACCCTATGCCAACTTCCGACTGTACTGGACCTTACGGACTCTGATCACTGCAATATTTCGAATTCCTATGTACGTCCACAACCACTGCTCTGATACCAGCTGTAACGACCCGGGAATCCGATTACCGGGAAGGCCCGATAACCCGAGACTCGAACCGCCGTCCACGAGCCGGGAGGGCTCGGAAGGGCTAAAAGGAGTGTGGAGGCACAAAGAAATAGGAAATAAAGTAGGACAACAATTAAACAATTAACAGAATTAAATAAACAACTACAACAGAGTCCAGTCCAACGGAAAGTATAGTCTAAAGCAGTAAAATGTACCACGTGCGAAGTGAACACTCGGCCCAGCAAGCTGGCAACTAAGAACCTCCACATCGCGCCCTCGAACCTCGAGGAAGAAGAACCGCCTCACCTGAAAAGCAGGGAATGAGTCTCCAAAACAGAGACTCAGCAGGGATCTCGCGGAACCCCAACCGGAAACAATGGCGGTAGCGGAAAGGAAGGCGACAAGAGCAACCGCAACAGTAGGAATAGTAAACCCGGTGGCCGGTCGAAGCCCGGCGCTACAACTACTCCTACTATACCAGAAACACACCCCGATCTCACAGTCGAGGCTACCGAACTGCACTAGTACCGCTTACCGAAGTAAAAACCCACGGCAACCACGCCGTAGAGGCCTGTCTCCCCGGACACGGCCGACCTGGACACACAGTCCAAAGTGCAACCCCGACCATCCGGTCGCGGGTACCACACAACAAGACGCCACCTCGGTAAAGCCACTAGCACTAGTCTCACGGTGCGAGAGCTGACGCACGTGCCACGGTGAAACACCTGGAACTCAACAGTCAATGCGACCAAAACCCGAAGGTCGAAGTCACACGGAAATTGATAGTCTGTCACTCTCTGTCCAGAATAGGAGTACCTCCCACTAGAAGAATGACCGGATGCGTCCCCTGACGTCTTACACCGCGTCACAAGTGTCTAGCTACGACATCCTAGGCGTGAGACTCAGACACACACAGTAACCAGTACCACAACAAGGACTAGCTGGGGTCACGCTCGTCAGCGCGTGTCCTAAGCCCCCAACTACGTGTGCATACACAGACCATCTGCTCTAGGTCGGGTCCTCTAGCTAGTTTTCCCCCCCACTGGACTCTGGTGGCAAAGGCAAGGAGCCGACGGAGACCAGCCTAAAAACCGTGTCTCACCGGGTCGTGCTCTCCACCACTCCCAGGTGGGTCCGCACACGCGTGCGTAGGAAGCTACGACTAGTGAAGGATCACTGAGAGAGTAGACTCTCAAGACAACGGAAAACAACGTCCGAACCTGACGAAGTACGGGGACCGTCCCACGTACCAGCACCATCGCACGGTGACCACGGTCGGAGAAGAAACGGACGCACCGCCCACAGCCAAACACATGACCCACTCGGGGATCATCTTCCAGGAAGACTCACGACATGCGGGGGAACTCCACCGCACACACGCCGATACACGGTGACTCGATCGAGTGAGAACACGGAAACCTGAAACGCCTGGGGTCACCCTGACCCACCAAGCCCACGGGCACGCTAATCAAGGTGAACTGAACCTCCGGACACCCAAAGACACGGTCACGGAACTCCACGGGGTGTCTGGGACACACACGGCCCAAGAGGAACACCAGACGACAGGACAGATCGTGCTAGGGACCCCTAGCGCGACAAGGAAGAACGCGCTAGGACCCCCTAGCGCGACAGGGAAGATCACGCTAGGGCCTCCTAGCGCGACAAGACAGGTCGCGCTAGGGACCCCTATCGCGACAAGGAAGATCACGCTAGGGCCTCATAGCGCGATCGGAACCGCCCTACTATTCATCTTCTCCGATGAACGCGCCCCATCGGGGCAGCGCGACCATCAAAAACGCGCTACTGGAGCATAGCACGTTCTCAGTCCGCGCCCGAAAACGGTGGAAACCGCGGGAAAAACCATTCCACGCCCCGTTCACCCCCAGGTGAAGGGGAAACAAAAGGGGAAACCTTCCCCAAGCCCCTAGTCATGCATCTAAACCCCTGGATCGCCCCAAAACACGGCAAAACGAGAGATCCGGCTCACACCTCAAAACATGCATTTTCCCCAAATCACCCAGTTTAGCCCGCTCGGCTCACCACGGCCTACAAAACTCGCGGGAAATGAAGTACGTGGGTTTAGGGTCCATCTCCCTACCTCCACCGAAGATTCGACGCGCCGTGGCCGCCGATCCACGAAGAAACGCCATTTAAACCCTCGCTGGTTCACGATCCCACAAACCGCCTCCACCATCATGATTCTCGTCCCGAGCCCACGAACCCACGAACCACGCCACCCCGCCCTCGCCGCCTCCATCGGCCGCCCGGAGTGAGAGAGGGAGAGGAGAGAACGTGAGAGAAGAGAGAGGGAGGGAAGAGAGAAATGAGATGGGGAGAGAGAGAAAGGAGGTTATATATAGAAAATCTGGAAATTCTCAAAAATACCAAAAAATAGAAAATCACGTTTACGCGATCATCGGAACGCACCGATCACAACGGTACCACTCGCGCCCTGGTGAACGGCCCGGTTCACCCGCGACGAGGTTCCGAAGGAATTACCGAAACACACAGCGGGAATCGGAAAACACACGTGGAAAAGCCGCGGACGCACTCCGGGCCTCCAAAACGACTTCGGATCGCGCCGATCCGAACACGAAAGATGTCCGAAACGAAATTTCGGACACAACGGAGTCGGACACTCCGAGAAATCAGATCCGGGATCCATGAACAAGGATCCGAAAAATCTGGGGCATTACAAGCTTGGTCCTGAGACCGCCAATGAGTTGACGGCCATCACCATGAGGAGCGCTTGCCTGGCCGTCAGTGCCTTCGGGTTGTGGAGGCACCGTTTTATCGATGCCCTTCATGAATTGGGGGGTAGTCGAGCCCTTCAGGCGGAGGACGAAGGGCATTTGAAGGAGTCTGAAGCTGCAAACGTCGGACTCCAAGAATAGCTGGCTCAGCTAGGGTTAGCCCTTGCCGACATGGAGAGCGATCGGGACTCCTTCTGAGCGCGGGCTGATGCGGCCGGGGAGCGAGCAGCTAAGTCAGAGGTGACGGTCCGAGCCATGGAGGCCCGTGCCCAGGAGGTCAAGGTAGAGCTTTTCAGGCTGCGTATGTCCCTATCTTCGGCCAGTGAAGAAGCTATGGAGAACTTCCTGATGAGGGCATCCCTTGCCCCTCCACTCTATTTCCAGACTCGGATTGTTCGACGGCAAGCACCATTATATTTGTCATGTATTTTTGAGACTAGTCATGTAATCTTCACATTTTCTTTGAGTCATTATCATGTAATTTTCCCTTTATTTTGAGTCATGTACCTAGGTAGTTGAGTCATTTTCCTAAGTATTGAGTCATTATGTTGGTTAGATAGGTTAATGGGCCCAATCCGTTGGGCTAGGCCCAGGGGCGCCCCTCCCTTGGACTGTGTGGTCTTTAGTTAGTTTGTCAGGGTCAGTTTGGTCTTAGGAAAATTATGGAGTCTATAAATACCCCACCCCTCTCTCATTTGTAACAACTTTTGATGAATTGAAAAATTAAACCCTCAAGTATTCTCTCTCCCTCTCTCTATAGTTCTCTCTCTCTCTCTCACTACTTCTCCCTCTCTCTCTCTAAATTCGTAATCCTTTCTCTCTCCTCCCTTTTACCTCTAATTAAGACCCCTCCCCCTTCCCTATACACTCATTCAATTCCCCCTCCAACCCCTAAGTGGAAACCCCTTCTCCTAGGCACCCTTTCATCTTCCCAGGCACCCTTTCACCTTCCCAAGGCCACTCCCCACCCATCCCAAGCCATATTCCTCCACCCAAGACCCCTTTCCCCTCTCCAAGGGACCCCTTCACCTCCCTAGGCCGTCCATCCCCTTCCCCTCCCTCCTAGGGTCGCACCCCCCTCCATCTCCACCCACATACACCACCACCACCTTAGCCTCCCCTCCACAAGACAACTCTCGCCCACAAGCAGATCCTGGTCCGAAGTTGCAGCTCATTTTCCAACCTGTTCCAGGCAGAATCGGCGTCCAAGTTCTTCATCAAAGTGGTTGGTCTACAGGTCCTCTTCGCAAGAGAGTTGGAATCGTGTCGATCCGAGTTTGTGGCCGCCCACAGGAGACTTTCTTTCCTGACTGCGCAGAGGAGACCTGGCAGCGACCTGAAGCAGTTTGAGGCAGCAACCACGACCACTTCTTGAAGGATCCAGGCTCCAGGGTCTTCATCAAAGTTCTCCATCGTCAAGTCAGCTTCCAGGATCAGAAGCCGGAGCTGCGTTTGGAGGTTGGTAGACGAAGTTACGAATTTTCTTCTCCGAACAGTCATTTCTGCCTCCCTTCAGTCCCCTCCGACCAGTCCCCCTTCAACGGGACCTCCCAGTCTCCATCGGTGTCAGAACGCAACAAGACCAACTCTGCTGAAAAATAGTCTTCCCCACGGTTCCAACGCCACCCGCCATTTGCAAATCGAAGCTCGGGAGTGCTCGTGACCCCTCCGTCAATCCACTGCTGAAGTTCAGGCCGCATGTGGACCAGAACCTGAGCCATTGTTCTTCCCTCTGCCACGCCCGGTACCAACAGCAGAATAAATCAATAAAATTCCACGAAGTTCGGCATCCAGCTACAAAAAGAACCCCACTGGTCTCAACATCAGAAAAAAATCAGGAGCTCAATCTGCGTCCTCTACACCGACTGTCTGTCAGCAGAACCAGCAAGGAGGGTGATTCTTCCATTGGGCCCATTGCCCGCCGTCCCACCTCGTTTCCCCTCCCCGCCTGGCCGGCTTACCACCCCTCCCTGCGTGGAGGTAAATTTTGGTTGTAACAATTTAACCCCCACCCCGAGGTCACCCCTCCTGCGTGAGGCGTAGTTGTGTAACTTAATTAATCCGCAGGTCAAGCTACCTCGCCGCGGCGTTCGGGTGCATACCCACGCCTCCCGGCGCGCCCGTCGTCTCCGGCCGGGATCGGTGTCTTCACACCGATCAGGTAAGCGCTGAACCCTCCTGGATAATATCCTTGCTCCTTTAGTATTGCATACTATTGCTCGTCGGCGGAAAGGGAGAGCTCGATCTTGAATGTGTTTGTGCCCGTGTGCGCCACCGTGGCAAGTGAAAGAGAGTGCCACAAAATCCCCACGCCCTAGCGTGCTGGCCCGCCCATAAATTGGGTATCCCAGGCCCATTAGGGGTCATCCACAAGCCCACCATCCGGTGGAGACCTTAGGGTCCCACCCCGGACCCTCACCCTCATCACTCGGGCCCACCGGGTGCGCGTGTGCGTCGTGTGAGATAGGCCGCACGGTGAGCGGAATTGAGAGCTTGTATGCTTGTGGATGCATAGGTCTAAGGGTCATTATCATCCTAGGTAGACCGTGTCACATCAAATGGTATCAGAGCAAGTTCACAACTTGTCTCTATCAAGTTGGTCCTAGGGCATGTCTAAGCATTTAGAGTCTTCAAATGCATCACTCTTGTCCCCTAATATGGCCACCTCATATCGACCTTACCAATCGGCCCACTCCATAAGTCCAAGTCACCAAAAGATGCCTACCACTAACACCCATAACTTCCCGGGCCATATCAACTACTTCATGAAAGCCTTGACCTATGCCAATGAGCGGCTTGATAACATATCGGGCCGACTCGACCAACTTGGAAAAAATAGGCCCGCCCCAAGGACGGACGATAGGATGGCCTCTTTCCCACTTCCCACCTTTGACGGGACCTCTCCTAGCAAATATTTAGATTGGGAAGCTACAATGGACCAATACTTCAATTGGTATCATATTTCCAAGGATGAAAAAGCATGGGTTGCCAAAATGCAACTAACCAAAAGGGCTCAAACTCATTGGTGTAAAATTGAGGGCTTAAGGATAATTAGACGGGAAGCTCCCCTCACCACATGGGAGGACATGAAGGATCAACTAAGGGCTAGATATGTGTCCCCTTCTCACTCGGATCACCAAAACCCAAGGAGCACTCCCACTCCTCCCACCCCACCCGTCCAAACCCTTATCACTAAAACCCAAGTACCTAAGACCTCCACCTCCCCACCTAACCCCATGAGGTCCCCCACACCCCAACCAAAACCCCCTTCCCTAACCTACACTAGTCAAGCCCCTTTAGCCCCCACTTCCACCCCAAATGATCCCAAGGGCAAGAGACCCTTAACCGACCCAATTCCCTCCATGGTGACCACCACTCATCCAACCCTCACCATTAAAAACCATGTGGACACCATGTCCACCCCTCCACCAAGGCCCATAATGGCCACCACCCCAAAACCCAAAACCCCTCACCCAACCCACCTCCCACTTCCTACACCAATCTTTCCCCAACCTAGGCCTCCTCTACTTCCCCTTCCTAGCCCAACCCAAGCCCATGCTTATTCACCACCCCGGGAGTGTCATACGCTAGCTATCACCAAACCACCCACCATAGATCCCCCTACTCCATTAGCAATAGAAGTTGCAACCCCCACACCCACCCAAGTGGAAAAAGATGCCCCTCCGGATCCACCTCCCAACATAGAGGAAATCCAAAGGCCAAACAACTCACACACCCCTAGCCTAGATCCTCCAGAGACACCCAACCTTACCATAGATAAGTCCATACTCCAATGGCTCAAGAAAAGTCTCACCATTCCTAGTTCACAACCATGCCACCTACCTATGGGATATCAATCTCAAATCATTCCCATTCAGCCACATGTCACTTATCAAACTTCCTATTGTGTGGAAGATTTGGGAGACTTAGTGAACTACCTACATGGGCAAATTCACTTGACCAATATGCTAGCCATGAGGCCGCCCGAAACTAACACCATTAGCCTAGCATATCCCACAATTGGCTCCATCACTTCCATCTATACTAATGGCCAAGTTACTAGTGAGATCATCCTCCTTCTTCCCATGGAGGAAGAACCTATCATAGTCTACTCCCCAACCATTGAGATCCCAAGTGCTTTGATTGGCCAACCCCTTAGCAACCTTGGCCCAATTATCTTGGAGGAGGATGACTCACCATTTGAGGTCCTTAAGAACACGGAGTACCCCTACCTAGGTGACCCTTACCATGATCCCTTTGACCCTTTTCTATGGGAGCCTAAATCTCCATGTGACCCTCTCCCCCTATTCACCACTCACCTCACCCTACCCATACCACCCATGTTGACCCAAACTCCTCCCTTCCTGGAATCGGGTTACACCATGAGAGCATTGACCTTAGACAACAAACACCTCGGGATTGAGGAAATGACCCACCCTATATCCACCTACCTAGATCCCTTCGACCCTTTTGAGTGGAAGCTCAAAGACCACCCCACCATCCCACATAAGGAAGTCATCTTTGGGAAAGGAGTTCATATGTCTTGGCACATCACACCGCTTGGCATGATTAGTCCGTCGGGTACATTCATCCATATCACCCACATGTCAAGAAGAAAATATGAGTGGTCAATATTTGGTTGTCATGGTCCACCATCATTCATCATAAATCTCAAGCATGTTAGGAGCATTCATGGATGTTCAGATCCTCCAACATTCATCACACTCACTCACAAGAGGGACACCTATGGATGCCCTGGTCCTCCCAAATCCTTCAAAGTCTTCATACCATCAATGCATGATAGGTCTATATGTGGTTGTCCTGGACCCCCTTTGCATACCATACATTGTCAACTCACACCGCGTCATAGTACATGGCATATGCATTCAAGCAAGTATCAAGCAACAAGCGGTGATATTCACAACAAGCGAGCAAAAACTCGTGAGCGCCACTTGGAATTCCAAGTTGGTAACTTGACGATGATGACTTTGGAGTGGCTCTACCCTAGGGTCACCTCCAAATTGAGGGCACGAGGACTTGGACCTTGCCAAGTTCTGAGTGACTTTTGGCAACCCGGCTTATGGGTTGAACTTTCAAAAGAGTTTTGGGATTCTCCCCATTTCTCATGTGGCGGATCTAGCACCCTATAAGGGCACCGCGGTGGATCCTAGTGAGTGCCTCCAGCTTACACCTACCCTTGTGAGAGACACCCTCGGAGTGCCACCACAAATAGCCTGAGAGCCCGACGTGAGCACACAGCGGCAATACTAGGCAAGCAAGATCCCATCACCAGCATGAGGGTATGACCGAGTCACTTTGTCGACTGAAGCACCGTTCCCCGACTAGAGTCGCGGGTTGAGTATGGAGATCGTGGATCGCCCCGAGCTGCAGTTCGATGCACTACTTCCCTGGTGGACCCATACTCGACGGAGTCGAGTTTTCCCCACCCCGGGGGTATGATGAGGGCATCCCTTGCCCCTCCACTCTATTTCCAGACTCGGATTGTTCGACGGCAAGCACCATTATATTTGTCATGTATTTTTGAGACTAGTCATGTAATCTTCACATTTTCTTTGAGTCATTATCATGTAATTTTCCCTTTATTTTGAGTCATGTACCTAGGTAGTTGAGTCATTTTCCTAAGTATTGAGTCATTATGTTGGTTAGATAGGTTAATGGGCCCAATCCGTTGGGCTAGGCCCAGGGGCGCCCCTCCCTTGGACTGTGTGGTCTTTAGTTAGTTTGTCAGGGTCAGTTTGGTCTTAGGAAAATTATGGAGTCTATAAATACCCCACCCCTCTCTCATTTGTAACAACTTTTGATGAATTGAAAAATTAAACCCTCAAGTATTCTCTCTCCCTCTCTCTATAGTTCTCTCTCTCTCTCTCACTACTTCTCCCTCTCTCTCTCTAAATTCGTAATCCTTTCTCTCTCCTCCCTTTTACCTCTAATTAAGACCCCTCCCCCTTCCCTATACACTCATTCAATTCCCCCTCCAACCCCTAGGTGGAAACCCCTTCTCCTAGGCACCCTTTCATCTTCCCAGGCACCCTTTCACCTTCCCAAGGCCACTCCCCACCCATCCCAAGCCATATTCCTCCACCCAAGACCCCTTTCCCCTCTCCAAGGGACCCCTTCACCTCCCTAGGCCGTCCATCCCCTTCCCCTCCCTCCTAGGGTCGCACCCCCCTCCATCTCCACCCACATACACCACCACCACCTTAGCCTCCCCTCCACAAGACAACTCCCGCCCACAAGCAGATCCTGGTCCGAAGTTGCAGCTCGTTTTCCAACCTGTTCCAGGCAGAATTGGCGTCCAAGTTCTTCATCAAAGTGGTTGGTCTACGGGTCCTCTTCGCAAGAGAGTTGGAATCGTGTCGATCCGAGTTTGTGGCCGCCCACAGGAGACTTTCTTTCCTGACTGCGCAGAGGAGACCTGGCAGCGACCTGAAGCAGTTTGAGGCAGCAACCACGACCACTTCTTGAAGGATCCAGGCTCCAGGGTCTTCATCAAAGTTCTCCATCGTCAAGTCAGCTTCCAGGATCAGAAGCCGGAGCTGCGTTTGGAGGTTGGTAGACGAAGTTACGAATTTTCTTCTCCGAACAGTCATTTCTGCCTCCCTTCAGTCCCCTCCGACCAGTCCCCCTTCAACGGGACCTCCCAGTCTCCATCGGTGTCAGAACGCAACAAGACCAACTCTGCTGAAAAATAGTCTTCCCCACGGTTCCAACGCCACCCGCCATTTGCAAATCGAAGCTCGGGAGTGCTCGTGACCCCTCCGTCAATCCACTGCTGAAGTTCAGGCCGCATGTGGACCAGAACCTGAGCCATTGTTCTTCCCTCTGCCACGCCCGGTACCAACAGCAGAATAAATCAATAAAATTCCACGAAGTTCGGCATCCAGCTACAAAAAGAACCCCACTGGTCTCAACATCAGAAAAAAATCAGGAGCTCAATCTGCGTCCTCTACACCGACTGTCTGTCAGCAGAACCAGCAAGGAGGGTGATTCTTCCATTGGGCCCATTGCCCGCCGTCCCACCTCGTTTCCCCTCCCCGCCTGGCCGGCTTACCACCCCTCCCTGCGTGGAGGTAAATTTTGGTTGTAACAATTTAACCCCCACCCCGAGGTCACCCCTCCTGCGTGAGGCGTAGTTGTGTAACTTAATTAATCCGCAGGTCAAGCTACCTCGCCGCGGCGTTCGGGTGCATACCCACGCCTCCCGGCGCGCCCGTCGTCTCCGGCCGGGATCGGTGTCTTCACACCGATCAGGTAAGCGCTGAACCCTCCTGGATAATATCCTTGCTCCTTTAGTATTGCATACTATTGCTCGTCGGCGGAAAGGGAGAGCTCGATCTTGAATGTGTTTGTGCCCGTGTGCGCCACCGTGGCAAGTGAAAGAGAGTGCCACAAAATCCCCACGCCCTAGCGTGCTGGCCCGCCCATAAATTGGGTATCCCAGGCCCATTAGGGGTCAGCCACAAGCCCACCATCCGGTGGAGACCTTAGGGTCCCACCCCGGACCCTCACCCTCATCACTCGGGCCCACCGGGTGCGCGTGTGCGTCGTGTGAGATAGGCCGCACGGTGAGCCGAATTGAGAGCTTGTATGCTTGTGGATGCATAGGTCTAAGGGTCATTATCATCCTAGGTAGACCGTGTCACATCACTTCCGCTCCTCCTCGGCTTACCAGGATGAGCTGATGGAGGCGGCCTTGGCGTACTACGGGCCAGCCCATGACCGCGGCTTCCGGGAGGGCTGGAGCGCTGTAGTAAAGGCCATAGCGGAGACTCTTGGTCTCGCATCCCCGGACATCCCCCCTCCTTCAACTCCTTACGGCTCAGATGTCGAGGACGGAGAGGGGGAACCCGACTCCGTAGAGGTGGGCGCCAAAGGTCAATGCCTAGCGCGGGTGAGCGAGCACCTACTGATGTTCCGGTGGCCGGGGACCAAGTGGTCGATTTGGATGAGGGGTCGCCTCCTGCTGGAGTTGTAGACGCACGTGAGCCCGATGAGACTGGGGCACGTGACGATGTATCCGGGGTGCACCTTTAGAAGGGTGCCCCTGTTCGTTTATTTCTTTCTTTCCTTTGTCTCTGGCCCGGTGGCAGTCTTCTTTTGTAGCCCTTTTATTTCGGAATGGAAAGAAAGCTTCCTTTATTTCGCAAATCTTGAAGTTTCTCCCGCATACTCACTCCCTTCTTAGCTGTTATGAGATCTTCCGGGGATACGAAGCGGCGTCCTCGAGGTAACTGCGATAGGGCGTGACTTTCGAGATCCGTCGCTTCGATTTCCACGGATTTGATTGAGGCGGTAGGAGTCCTCATGCTTCTGGGGACTCTACTTCCTCCTATAAATGGCGGCCTTCGCAGTGCTCTAGAGATTAGCTCTGCACTAGCGAACCCTTGGGGGTAGCCTTCTTATAGGATGTCATTGGGAGAATCCGATACTTCATCGGATGACGAATTTTTGCAGGCTCGTTATCAACCTTTGGTCCTCCGGAGAAACCCAGCACCGGCCCGTGGCAACCGTCGTCAACCTTTGCAGGCTCGGCCTCTGAGCAGTACAGGCTCGGGTACCTGGATGGCTGGCGGGAGGCCTTGGAGAAGGTTAACCACCTATACGCCGGCAGGGGAGTCCTGCTTCTTGAGCCGGATAAGTTCCATCCCTGAAGGGATGAGAAGTATCTGGGTATTGCTGCTTTCTATCTCTCAACCATTTTCCATCGCCTATCCTTGCGGTATGTAACCGTTGTTTACTTCCTGCAAGTTCTTGGTGAGATGCTCCCCATTGCTGGAACATCTTCCTATCTTCCGGTAGGAAGGGGCGTAAGGAAGTGTGGGAGCTGTTTTCCCTTCTTCCACTTTGTAGACAAGGCTATGTGGCTGAATGACGGCGGTGGACTTGTTTGTTTGAAGGCATGGCCACTATGCCGGAGTGGCCTTCATAATGTGTTGGCCTCGTAGTACCGCTGCCCCCCGTTGGCTTGTGTAGGCCTGCTTGTTCCTTGTAACAGATGGCCTAGTTTTTCCGGTGCAGGCTTTCTACCAGTGAAGCCCTTTGTTGGTCTGGGGGCTTTGTCCCTCTTCTCTGGCATAGGAGGCTTCTCCGTCGGTACCCTTCCAAAGAACAAAAATGGGTACTAGGTGCCTGCTCAGAGACTCAACATGATTGTTGGCAGAGGACGATGCCCGGGAAGCGAGCCGTTGAAAGTCGTACTCGCCATAGTCGAGCACACTTTGCCTCTTTACGTACTTGTATTTGGCCCATGTGAGGGTATTTTGCCGATTTCTAGCAGCTTGTATTTTGACTAAAGAAATATAAATTCTTTATTTTTGAGCCAATACTATTGTGTACCTTTACTGGAGTGTTTTTGGTTTCTGGGCGATCCCTCGTGCTCGCGTTCTGTAGTGTTTGCGTCCTTTATTGAAACCTTTAGGTTACCTCTTTGTTTTCAAGGGGAGCATAGCTCGCCTCTAGGAAACCCTTAGGCTACCTTCTCATTTTCAAGGGGAGCAGTGCTCGCCTCTAGAAAACCCTTAGGTTACCTTCTTGTTTTCAAGGGGAGCCGTGCTCGCCTCTAGGAAACCCTTAGTCTACCTTCTCATTTTCAAGGGGAGCAGTGCTCGCCTCTAGGAAACCCTTAGGCTACTTTCTCATTTTCAAGGGGAGCCGTGCTCGCCTCTAGAAAATCCTTAGGTTACCTTCTCATTATTCGTAGGCAATTTACCTTAGTGGAGTATGGCTGGTGATGATTTACTGGAAGTATTTTCTGAGGTTGATGGAGTTCCATGTCCCTGGCACCTCTCTCCCCCCCAGCATCACTAGCATGTATGCTCCTTTGTCGAGTGTCTTTGCTACCCTTTACGGGCCTTCCCAGTTTGGTGCGAGCTTTCCTGCGGCCCCCCCCTGGGTCAGCCACGCTTGATCGCCGAAGAACTAGATCACCGTGGAAGAATTGTCGCTCCTTAACTCGGGCGTTGTAGTATTAAGCCAGTTTTTACTGATATGCCACGAGTTTTATCTGGGCATTGGCTCTTCCTTCTTCGAGTAGGTCCATATTTTCTCGCATTGCGTGGTTGTTCCTGGCCTCTTCAAAGTGTCCCACTCGTAGCAAGGGGTTGGATATCTCCACTGGAACTACTGCCTCAGCTCCGTAGGCAAGATGAAAAGGTGTCTCATCGGTGGCGGCTCTAGCGGTGGTCCGATGTGCCCATAGAATGCTAGGGATGGAATCAACCCATGAGTCGCCTGCTTGGTCCAGGCGGGTCTTGATGTCGTGGAGTAGAGTTCGGTTGGCATTTTTCACTAACCCATTGGCTTGGGGGTGTCCCACCGAGGTGTAGTGGTTCCAAATCCCCAACTCCGAGCACTTCTCCTGAAAGGCAGTGCTCGTGAACTGTCTTTCATTGTCGGTTGTAAGAACCCTTAGGATCCCAACTCGGAAAATGATGCTTCCCAACATGAACTTCCAAGCTGCTTCGCTTGTTATCTTCCCCAATGGTTCAGCCTCGATCCACTTGGTGAAGTAGTTGATGGCGACTATGAGGAATTTCTTCCTCTCTTGTGCTTCAGGGAAGGGTCCCAGTATATCAATTCCCCACCGAGTGAACGGGCGAGGCTCCGTTAAGGCGTGGAGCTATGTAGCCGGCTGGTGGTGCAGGTGGGAATATTTTTGGCATTGGGGACACCTTCGAACATAGTTGAGACAGTCTTGCTGCAAAGTGGGCCACCAATACCCTTGTCGGATCAGCGTCCGTGCGAGTGCTCGCCCTCCCACATGGCTTCCGCAAAGTCCTTCATGGACTTCTTGGATGGCCTGGTTGGCCTCCGTGGGGAAGAGGCACTAGAGTAAAGGAGCTGAGGGAGACCGGCGATATAGTCGGCCATCCACAATAGTGAAATGGGCCGCTCTTGCTCGAGTGCGTCGCGCTTCGACGTGGTCGCCCGGTAGCTGTTGCCGAAGGAGAAAATCGAGAAGAGGATCCATCCAGGAAGGTTTGCAGTTAATGGTGTTTACCTGGAGCACCGGATCATCTATGCTCGGTGCTGATAATTTCCTTATTAGGACCGATCTCGAACTGGAGACTGCGGTGGCTGACACTAGGCGGGAGAGGGCGTCTGCTCGGACGTTCTCTTCGCGTGGGATGTGGACCACTTCAAAGTGGGTGAACTCACTCACCACGGCCTTGGCCTTCTCTAAGTACTTCATCATGGAGGGATCGCAGGTCTCGAACTCCCCCCTGACCTGGTTGGCGATGAGCATGGAGTAGATGTACGCTCGCACACTTGACGCCCCTAGGTGTCTTGCCATGCGTAGCCCGGAGAGGAGTGCCTCATACTCGGCCACATTGTTCGTGGTCAAGAAATTGAAACACAGGGCATACTGTAGCTCCACTCCTTCTGGTGAGAGCAAGATGAACCTTGCGCCGCTGCCCACAGTGCAGGAAGATCCGTCGACGTATAGCTCCCAGGTGGGCCCCGAGGACTACTCGGGCAAGTCCTCGGCGGGTAAGGTGCATTCGATGACGAAGTCGGCGAGAGCTTGGGCTTTGATCGCTGTTCTCGATTGGAACATGATGTCGAATTCCCCTAACTCGATTGCCCACTTGACCAATCTTCCGGAAGCATTAGGGTTATGAATGATTTGTCAGAGGGGCTGATCGGTGAGGATGACGATTAGGTGAACCATGAAGTATGGTCGTAGCTTGGAGTAGCCGTAATCAGTGCGAGGGTGAACTTTTCAGTCCGCGAGTACTGGAAATCTGGTCCTTGTAGTGCACGGCTAACGTAGTAGATGGGCTTCATGACTCCTGCTTCATCGCGTGCGAGCACAGCACTCATGGTGCTGGACGTCAAAGACAGGTACAGGAGTAGTTGCTCCCCCCCTTGGGGATTGGCAAGGACAGGAGGGGCTGTCAGGTAGCACTTTAACTCTTCAAATGCCTGCTCGCACTCTTGGTCCCAGTCGATCCATCCCTTTTTCTCTGGTGCTAGGTTGGCTTGCTTGATAAGTCGAAAGAAGGGGAGAAACCGCTCGGCGGCTCAGGATAGGAACCGAGGTAGGGCGGCGATGCGCCCGGTGAGACACTGCATGTCTCTCACCTGTTTTGGTCGCTCCATCTCTAACATTGCTCTGATCTGATCGGGGTTTGGCTTCAATTCCTCAGTGGGTGACGAGGAAACCTAGGAATTTTCCTGACCGTACCCCGAACGCACATTTAGTAGGGTTGAGTTTCATGTTGTACCTTCTGAGTGTGGCGAAGGTCTCCGCCAGGTCGCACAAGTGTTCGGCTGCTCGGAGGCTCTTCACGAGCATGTCGTCGATGTAGACCTCCATGTTACGGCCGATATGCGAGTCAAACATATGGTTGACTAGGCATTGATAGGTAGCTCCAACATTCTTCAATCCAAACGACATGCGAGTGTAGCAGTATAGGCCGTGGTCGGTAACGAACGCGATCTTGTCTTGGTCGGGCTGGTGCATGCTGATCTGATGGTACCCAGAATAGGAGTCAAGGAAGCTCAGCATCTCGTGCCCGGCTGTAGCGTCGACCAGCTGGTCAATCCGGGGCATGGGGAAGCTATCTTTGGGCATGGCCTTGTTGAGGTCGGTGTAGTCCACGCACATCCACCACTTCCCATTGCTTATGGGCACCAAGACTACGTTGGCTACCCAGTCTGGATACTGGGTGGGTCGGAGTAGCCCCGATCGTAGCTTTTCTCCTACTTGCTCCCTAATGATGACCTGTCACTCGGGGTTGTAGCGCCTTTGGCGTTGTTGTATCGGGCGGCTGGTGGGGTCCAACCTTAGTTGGTGTGTGATGACCTCTGGAGGAATTCCAGGGAGTTCATCCTCGAACCATGCGAAGACGTCTTGGTTGGCTGCGAGGAAGCTCGCATACTCCCGCTTGTCATGCTCGGTCAGGGTAGCGCCGATCTTTAGTGTTCTGCTTGGGTCGTCCCCAACCTGAAACAGGTATAACTCCTCCACTGGCGCGCTCGTGCTCGAGCCTGGATCTTCAGTCTTCGCCTTTTTGTTTGGTGGCACTTCTTCGGGACGTCGATAGTGGGTGGAGATAAGGTTGCACCTTATCGACTCCCGCTGATCACCTCGGACTTCCCCTACCCCACGAGTGGTGGGGAACTTAAGCTTCTGGTGGTAGGAAGAAGGGACACCCTGAAGCATGCCGAGGATTCCTCGGTCGATGATAGCATTGTACCCTATCATTGCACGAACCACGGTAAAGTCGACGATGAAGGTTACCTCTTTTGGTGCCATCCCGAACGTGATCGGGAGCGAGATTCGCCCTTCCGGGCAGATAGTCATGCCGGAGAACCCATACAGTGGCGTATGCAATGGCGTGAGTTGTGACATATCCACACCCATGAGTATAAGATAGTCGTACGCAATAACATCAGGTCCACTTCCGTTATCTACCAGGATGTGTTGTACAGTACATTGGTTGATGGTGGCAGAAACCACCAGAGCATCGGAATGGGGCGTCGTGACGCCATCCAGGTCATCCTCGGAGAAGACTATGGGGTCTCCTAGATGACCCCAGGGGGATAGTCCTCGTGTGGTGCCATCGTCTTGGTCTGCTGTGTCGATGGCCATCGCGTACCGACGCCTTCTGCTCGAGCTATCTCCCCCCGCGGCGGGCCCTCCAGGGATCATCATGATCTCTTTGCCGTTGGGCCAGTTGTCAATCGGGGGAGGCGTCTTCTATCGTCTCTCAGAGGCCTTGGCGAGGAACTTGTCGAGGAGTCCTCTGCGGACGAGATCCTCGATAGCATCCTTCAAGTTGATGTAGTCGGCGGTGTCGTGACCATGATCCCGATGGAAGTGGTAGTACTTCTTTTTATTCCTTGAATTTGGATCCGACTTCATCCGCTGGGGCCACTTGAGGAATGGCTCCTTGCAGATTTCCCTCAAAATCTGGTCGGGTGGGGCCGTTAGGGGCGTATAGTGGCGGTAGCCACCCCTTTCCTTCTCAGAGCGGTCTTGGTGGTCCCCGTTACGTCGCTCCCATTTATTTTCGCACTCTCGTGGTGGGTCGGCGGCTCTCTTCCGATCGGGCTGGTCAATCCCAGCCGCGCGGCGTAGGGCCGCAATGTTCTCCTCGCAGTGAGTGTGTTTCTGGGCTAACGCGAGGAGGTCCGGAACGGTTGTCGGGGCTTCGACCCCGAGCGCGCGTCGGAGAATGTGGTCCCGTGTCTCCTGGGTAAGTGCCGTGGTGGTGATGCCAACGTCGAGGTGGGAAATACAGAGTGCCTTCGCGTGGAAGCGGGAGACGAAGTCCCATAGCATTTCTTTCTTCCCCTGCCTAAGAGCGAGCAGGGTTATAGCAGATTTGACTACCTTTCGGTAGCCCACAAAGTTATCCTTGAATAGCCTTTTAAGCTGCTGGAAGGAGGAGATCGTCCCGCCCGACAGGGACTCGAACCATGCCCGGGCATTCTCCTGGAGAGTTGTGACGAACGCCAAGCATTTCACGGTATCCGAGGCCCGGTGAAACACCAGGTGGGACTCGAAGCCGTGTAGGTGGTCTGTCGGGTCGGTGGTGCCGTCGTAAGAGGCGAATGACGGCAGCGGGAGCTTTGGCAGGATAGGATCTTCCATGATTTCTCTGGAGAAGGGAGCGTGGAAGTCCAGATCATCATCGATGAGGCCCGATTCTTGGCGGACAGGATGACGTCGTCCAGACACCAGACCTTGTACTCAATCTCGTCGAACCGTTGAAGCCGGCGGTTCATATCCGGGTTGGAATGAAGTGGGCTGCGTACCTTGTGTGCAGGCACGCTGCGTGACCATCTGGTCCTTGCGATGGAGGTATGGGATGCCTCCCGTACCTACCGGAAGTTCTCTCCAGTATGTCCTCCTTCGCCCTCCCGTCGTTCGGGTGGGGCGTACTGGGGCCTCTGGTCTCGAAGCTCTCGGCAGAATTCTACCAAAGCTCGGATCTCCTGGTGGAGCTCATCTAGGTCACCTGGGGTGACCTCTTGTCGGGGGCGAGCTGAAGAAGCTTCCTGCGATCCCCGGCGAGAGTTGGGTCCTTGGTGGGAACCCCGCCCCCAGTTGCTGGCGTTGCGGAGGCTTCCACGGGGTGCCATAGGTTTTCGCTCTGTTTCCCACAGATGGCACCAAGAAATGTAGCGGCAGGAAAATGGCTCCTAGGCCACGTACCACCTTCTCTATTTATTTGTTGGGGAAGTTGTCTCACGCCCGTGGATGCCTGCAAACACCAAGAAACCAAAGAGGCGTCAGAAGGAGTCCCGGGTGTTACCCTAGGGGACAACCCTCTTATGCTTAAGTCTGCAAGGGATCAATGAGCAATAGAGAAGAGCTAAGTAAGATAGAAGTAGAGGCCGTACTAGTCAATCCGAGAGGTGTGTAGGTCCTCTGCACGCGTGCTCGCCGCTCCCAATGGGTACTCGGAGAGTGCTCGCTGTGTGGTAAGGCCGTGCAGGAGGAGGATTCTTTCTCGTCGTAGTGGGTGACCACTCTGTCGTAATTGTGGGGCTAGTTGCTCTATTCTCAGTAGGAAGCTCGAATGGCAGAAGTATCCACCATCTCTCCTTTTGCGTAGTAGTATGGGGTTTAGTAGAAGAATCTACAGTGTCGTTTCTCTTCTGTCGATGTCCCTTTTATATGGGTTGTCCTAGAGTGAGGGACCTCATCCCTTGAAAGGGAAGGGTCTGTTTAGTAGAGTAACGTTCCTTCACTATGTTGGCAGGAGTTTCCCATTGAGGGGCAATAGCCTGGGCACCGGCTGGTCCCTGGGCGAGTCTTACGGTGCTCATAGCACGTGCTCGCCCGTTAGGGGTCAAGGCCGTCATCGTGGGGGCAACGGTTGGTCGTCGGAGTGTCCTCCAAAAAGAACTGTGCTTGGGCCGTGGCCGTTGTGCGTCGTGGAATCCGATGCCCTGTTGGGTCGGGCCTCCTCTTATTGGGTTGAGTGTGCGTGCTCGTCCTTTGGTTGGGCTTATCACGTTCGAACCTTAGTGGGCCGCCCATCACTGGGCCGTTCCTGGGTCAACCCAGATTTACACTCCTCAACATCATTTGTAAAACCACCAAATGTAGCCACCACATCTCAAGTGGAACAACCTGAAAATTAGAAAATGGAAGAACAAAAGAAAATTCAAAAACAGAATAATAAAACTTAGAAAAAGACTTTCAACAAGTCTACTATGCATACCAAGAACTGCCATGTAAAACCACATGCTTCAAAACAAAACTATGTCTCATGTTTCTATTATGGGAAGTATGTCCACCTGATACATGATTGCTAAACAATGAAAAATGATGAACAAAATGTTGGTAGGATGCATGCTAGAAATTTTCGTACTAGGAAACATCCTACTATTCGAAAAACAAAGATTCAATATTTTTGTTGTGGCAAGATCGGTCACATTGCTGTTAACTATTGGCATGCGCAGGGAAGAAAATTTAATTCTAAATTTGTCAATTTCGCTACAAGAGAAAATGCTGTTGGTAGAAATAAATATGTTCTTTAGGAAAAATCACTTGCATGTTTTGAATGTGGAAAGTCAGGCCACCGAGCATCTAACTGCTGTTTTAGAAAGGGATTTCATTCTAATTCTATAAAATTCAATGTTAAGAAAAATGTGCTTGACAGAAATGTGTTTTTTCTAAGACACAAACACATTGTTTGCTTCCATTATGGAAGGAATGGCCATACAGTTAAGGACTGTTGGCATGTGATGGGAAAGAGAGCTTCTCATGATAGATATAATAACAGGTTTGGTTATGGTCAGAAATTCCATGCTCATGTTGATATGCAAATGAGAAACACAAAACATGTTGTCTCATGTCATTATTGTGGACAAGTTGGGCATTCTATGAATGATTGCTCTTTAATGATGTTTGATGATATGAAAGCTCAAAAGATGAAGAAAACACCCAACAAAGGTGCTACTAACCATGAAGGACCCAAGAATTCTTGGGTACCTAAATTTGTAAAATAAGAACATGTTTTGCAGGAGTGCCTTGGGGCTAAGCAATAAAAGGGGTTCAATAAATCAAGACACCTGAGTATGGTGAAACCCCATTTCTGCAAGTTTACAGGTTTGGTTATTCGAATCTTCTATAAACTTCTTTGGTTAGATGCATATCATGGTTGATGTGTTAATTAGAATTCCATGCATACTTGTTTACATCCTTGCATTGTTGCATGAGTTTGATACTTGCATAAGTCCATTCCATTTGTTTAAATGCATGTACATGTCATAATGCACATCTTGCACAGAATCTGAAAAGATCTGAACTGCATAAGGTTGATATATGCATACACATGTGCTTAGAATGTTGTCATTTAAAATCTTAAGATGTTCATAGAGCAGTCTAGACTCTCATGAGCATAATTCATTAAACTCCCTGCATAGTTTTTTTTATTGCATATGATGAATTCAAAGCTAAGTCATAAGTGCACATACATAGGGGGAGTGCCTGCATTTCATAGTTTACTCATGTGCATATGTTATCATGCATAAACTGATCTCATAATTTATTGTCACTAAAAATTCTGTTGCATACATTTTTCATCTGCAAATATGTATTGGAGAGGGGGATTTCTGTAGCCCACCACAAAGGCAGCCCAACAAGACCCACACGGTCCAACTAGGCGAGCCCGCCCGAGTGATAGCCCGCTGGGCCCACTTAGGGAAGAAAAGCCCAATAAATAAAGACTCGAGGAACCAACTCTCCCAGGCGGCCTTCTAGGCTCGGAGGGCCCGAGACAGCGGTCAGGTCCCAAGGAAGGTCCGGTCTAAAAGCCCTCTCCTCACCCGAGAGAGACAGGCGCCAGTCGACCTATCCGACCCCACCTTCGCCGGGCCATCGCTCAGACCAGAGCTAGCCTCCCCGAAGCTCGGTAAGACCGTTTGATTAATCCGCAGGTACGGCCGTTCAGAGTCCTCTGCCGACGGGAGAGTCAAGGGTGTCGCCGGACTCCAAGGGGATAACGTCCCCACGATCCGGCCATAAAAGCCCCCGCTGAAGACGTAACTCCCGCCGGGAAGCCCTCAGCTCACCGGACTCTTAAAAGGCGATGCACTATTTAAGCAAGGGATACCCTCCGGAAGATGGTAAGATGAACTAGGCATTCACATACCCTAAGCTCCTGAGCACGATTCGCTTCACCCTTTGGTGGAGAGGATTCTCGCGCATCAGCTCTCTCCTCCCCCCATTATCGCTTCCACCATCGCTCTACTGACTTAGCCATCGGAGGGTTTGCCCCAGGGAGATCCCCTGGGCCCTCTGACATGTTTCCCTCTCTTGCAGATTCATCTTCTGGTGATCCACAGCCCGCTCAGGACCCAGCGCGAGATTCCGCCTCTTCATTTGGCACCGTCTGTGGGAAACGCACGAAGAGTCAAGATGGTAATAAAAAGCTCAGGGAGGAGATCCGCCGGCGGGGCAGGTAAGGCTGTGGCGGCGGCGGGAGGCGCCCCCTCTAGGGTCTCACAGAGCCCCCCCTCCAACGCCAGCGTCCCCACCAACGGGCCACCACCCCCCCCGGCAGAGACAGGGGCACCCCTCGACGGTGGCGCCAACGCCTTCCAGGCCCTCAACGAAAAGATGGACGTCCTCGTGGAGCTCATGAGGGCCCAGGCGGCCCGGGACGCGAGGTCCCGCGCCCCGTCAGGAAGTCCCCCTCGAAGGAGTGCAACGCAGCACACCGCCGGAGGCCGCTTCACCCTCCGCCGCCGACAGCTCCTCCGTAACGACGTCGGAGGACCCTCGCAAGCTCCGCCTGCGGAGCAAGAGGCTTCCTCCATGCCGAGGAGAGGGAAGCAGGGGGCGAGGCCGCCGTGCCCGGGCACCAGTGCTCCGGGAGATCTCCACGACGCCCCCCCCAGCCCCACGGCGCGGCCACAACCGGAACTGTCTCTCCGGCTACGAGATTTTGAAAGACGGTTCTCAGAGCAAGAGCGCGCTCTCCGCGCCCTGCAGAAGACCTCTTTCCCGGAGGATGAGGAGAAATCCCCTTTCTCCGAATACATCTTGAAGGTAGAGGTCTCTCCTAGAGCCTCCATCCCAACCTTCAAGCTCTACGACGGCCAGGGCGACCCAGCCGACCACTACGATAGCTTCGACGCCCTGGTGACCCTGCATGGAATGCCGGATCCCATCAAATGCCGAGCCTTCGCGGCCACCCTGGTCCAAGGCGTTCAGGCATGGTTCCGGACCCTCGCCCCGGGGTCCATTCGAGACTTCAGGCAATTCGGGCGAATTTTCAAGGAGAGCTTCGCCGGTAGCGCCCCCCCAAGGTCAGTAGCGGGGCTCCTGGCTCTCAAACAGGCGCAAGGGGAGAGGCTCCGGACTTACGTCCACTGATTTAAATCGGAAGCCCTTAGGATCCCCCACCTGGATGTGGCCTCAGCCACAACTGCACTGACCGGGGGCACCCGGGATGAGAATCTCCACCGCGAGCTTGTCCTCCACCCTCCCTCGACCCTTGCCGAGCTAGTGACTCTGGCACTGCGCCACGCCGAGTGCGAAGAAGTACTCAGCGCCTGCCGAGACGCAACCGGCTCGGGTCGGGAGGGGGACAAAAAGCGGACCTCCAAGCCAAACCCCGGCTCGAGTAAGAAGCGCGATCGAGAAGGAGAGCGCAAGAGAAAGTACGAGCGGTATACCCCCTTGACCGCACCAGTCTACGAGATCTATGAAGACATCAAAGACTCGGGACTTCTCCGCAAGCCCGAGCCAATGAGGTCGAAGAACCGCAAGCGGGACAGGCATTGCCTGTTCCACGGCGACCACGGGCACCACACCGGAGATTGCCATTAGCTCCAGGACGAGATCGAGCGCCTCATCCATCTGGGGCATCTAGCCCGGTTCACGACCGGGCACAAAGAAGACCGAGACGCCGCAGAGGAGATCGACAACGCTCCCCGAGGGGTCCACATCAACGTCATCTCCGGAGGGGCGGCATCGGGCGGTGACACCAGCTGAGGAAGGAAACGTCATGCCGAGCGGGCCAGCCAAGCCTTAGAGCCTCCCAGAGGTCTGCCGATGGAGCCCCAGGTCATAGTCTTCTCCGACCAAGACCTGGAAGGGCTGAGCACCCCGCATGACGATGCCCTCGTTATCTCGGCCACGATAAATCACTGTAATGTAGATAGGATTTTGGTTGATAATGGGAGCGCCCCCGATGTATTATCTTATGACTGTTTTCTCAAGATGGGGGAAGACCCATCCAAGCTCCGCCCGATCCGAACACCCCTTAGCGGGTTTAATGGCCTGGCCACCTACCCCGAGGGAGCCCTAAGCCTGCCAGTCACTATCGGCACCCCACCCAAAACCGTTACGGTCATAGTGGACTTCATAGTGATTAAAGGTATGATAGCGTTCAACGCCATTTTCGGCCGAAAATTTCTCAGCCAAATAAAGGCCGTACCATCTACCTATCACCAAAAAATGAAGTTTCCCACCAAAAACGGGTTGGGGGAAGTCCGAGGTAACCAGGCCACGGCTAGAAGGTGCTACAATATCTCGGTGGAAGCCTCAAGGCCGGACGGGAAGGATAAGGGCCCCAGGGGAGTCGAAGGAAAAGCCGTGACCACCGAGCCCGGTGGCGAATTATTAACGGTATTCCTGAACGACGACCCGACCCTTGGAGTAAGGATCGGTGCCGACCTACCACCGAAGGAACAGCAGCAATACAAGGAGTTTCTTTCTGGGTACGTCCGGGTCTTCGCTTGGTCCGATGATCAACTCCCTGGTATACCAGAGGAAACTGTGATGCACAAGCTTAACCTCGATGCCACCGTGAGACCCGTACATCAACGGAGGAGGAAGCATGCGCCCGAGAAACAGGCGATCATCAAGGCGTAGGTCACCAAGGTACAAGAGACTGGTCTTTTCAGACCGATCCTGTACCCAACGTGGCTAGCCAACGTCGTCCTGGTGCCGAAGACCACCGGCAAGTGGCGAATGTGCGTAGACTTCACCGATCTGAACAAGGCCACCCCCAAGGACTACTATCTGCTACCGAGCATCGACCAACTGGTTGACTCAACCTCGGGCAACGAGATACTCAGTTTCCTGGATGCCTATTTGGGTTATCATCAGATCCGAATGAACCCTGAAGATGTCGAGAGGATCGCCTTCATCACCGGCTACGGCGTGTACTGCTACACCCGGATGCCCTTCGGATTGAAGAATGCTGGAGCCACATACCAGCGACTGGTCAACCATATGTTCGAGGGACAGTTAGGTCGGAACGTCGAGGCCTACATCGACGACATGCTCGTCAAGACCCTGAGGGCCCAAGACCACTTCACCGACCTCGCCGAGACTTTCGGCACCCTCTTGAAGTACTGCATGAAGCTCAACCCCGCCAAGTGCGCCTTTGGAGTAAGATCCGGGAAGTTCCTGGGTTTCCTGGTCACTCAGCGAGGGATCGAAGCCAACCCCGATAAGGTCCAGGCCATCCTGGACATGCGCCCGCCCGCGTGTATTAAAGACGTCCAGCGTCTAACGGGGCGTGTCGCTGCTCTCAGTCGTTTCCTGTCCCGTGCGGCCGAACGATGCTTGCCCTTCTTCAAGCTGATGAGGGGGCCCAAGGTTGCATCTGCCACGTTCGCATGGGATGGGGAATGCCAGACAGCGTTCGCCGAGCTCAAAGAGTTCCTGGCTTCGCCCCCGGTGCTTTCCAAACCCGTCGCGGGCGAGGTCTTGTTGCTCTATCTCTCGGCGACGCCGTCAACGGTCAGCTCGGTCCTAGTCAGAAATGACTCGGGAGTCGAGAGGCCGGTCTACTACACCAGCAGGGTGCTCAACGAGGCCGAGCGGAGGTACCCCGCAACCGAGAAACTCGTGCTAGCGTTGGTTACCTCCGCAAGGCGCCTCCGACCCTACTTCCAGGGGCATCCCATCACAGTGCTAACCGGCGAGCCACTGAAGAAGATTCTGGCCCACCCTGAAGCCTCGGGGCGACTTGTCAAATGGGCCATCATGCTCGGGGCATACGACATCTCGTATCGGCCACGATCAGCTATCAAAGGGCAAGCGCTCGCCGACTTCATCGCTGAGAGCACCGTTCCGATCGAGGACAGGCCTCCGACAGCAACCGGGCCAACCTGGGAGCTGTTCGTCGATGGATCGTCCAACTCGGTCGGCAGCGGCGCAGGGATCCTCCTAAGGTCCCCCGAAGGAATAGAGTTGCAATACGCCCTAAAGTTCAACTTCTTGGCATCCAACAATGCTTCCGAGTACGAGGCCCTTATCTCGGGGGCCCGCATGGCCCGACGGTTGGGGGCTGAGCGAGTCAGGATCCACACCGACTCCCAGCTAGTTGCAAGCCAGGTCAGTGGCGAGTACGAAGCTCGGGAGGCACCTATGATCAAATACCTCCAGTTGGTCCGGAGCCTGGCCCAGCAGTTCGAGGAGTTCGAGGTAGTTCGAATAGCTCGGGAGCAAAACTCTCGGGCAGACGCCCTCTCCCGACTGGCCTCCTCCCTAGACCCGGAAGGTACACGATCGGTCCTCCTAGAAGAGCTAGAGCGCCCGAGCATAGACTCGGAGCTCCTCGCCATTGACTCGGCCACTCCCGACGACTGGCGCTCCCCCTACCTATCCTGGCTACGAGACTCCCAGGAACCCTCCGACCCTCGAGAAGCCCGCCGGATGAAGTACCAGGCTCGGCGCTTCGTCATCCTCAACAACGCTCTCTACCGAAGATCGTTCTCCGGGCCCCTTCTGAAGTGTCTCGGCCCCGACGAAGCGAGCCAAGCTATTGAAGAGATTCATCGAGGCCTGTGCGGAGCACATTCGGGAGGTCGGTCGCTGGCCAGAATCCTGCTAAGGCAAGGATACTGGTGGCCGACCCTACAGCGCGACTGCACGGCTTACGTACAACATTGCGACCGTTGCCAGCGGTTCGACCATTTGGTCCACCAGCCGGCCACGGAACTTGTCACCCTTACCGAGCCCTACCCTTTCACTAGGTGGGGGATCGACATCCTTGGGCCATTCCCAACGGCTCAATCCCAGAAGAAGTTCATCATCGTCGCCATCGACTACTTCACCAAGTGGATCGAGGCTGAAGCAACAGCGAGGATCACCGAGACAGTCGTCTGGGGTTTCGTATGGAAATCGATCATTTGTCGCTTCGGCGTCCCCCGAGTGATAGTGAGCGATAACGGGCGGCAATTCGACTCTCGATACTTCCGAGACAGATGTGCCGACCTAAATATCCGCAACCACTTCACCTCGGTCGCCCACCCTCAGGCCAACGGGCTGGTTGAAAATGCCAACAAGACCATCTTGAAGGGCATAAAAACCAGACTCGGCAAGGCTAAGGGTAGCTGGCTCGAGGAACTGCCTAGCGTACTATGGTCGCACCGAACGACCCCCAGAACGGCAACCGATGAGACCCCTTTTCAACTGGTATATGGCACCGAAGCCGTCGTTCCATTACAAATCGCCAATCCGTCTCTCCGAGTGATCAGCTTTTTGCCCGAGGCAAACGAGCAGAAGCTGCTCGAGAACCTCGACCTGGAAGATGAACTCCGAGAGATCGCGAACGTCCGAGCTACGGAATACCAGCGCCACCTCACTCGGTACTACAACGCCAAGGTCCGAGGCAGACAATTCTGACCAGGGGACTTCGTTCTCAGGAAGATCGAAGCATCTCGACCACTAGAGGCGGCGGGCAAGCTATCCCCTAACTGGGAAGGCCCCTACCGAGTGATCGAGACGCTCGGGAAAGGTGCGTACAGGTTAGCTACAATGGAAGGGGAACCCATTCCCCGGACATGGAATGCAACCACACTACACAGATTTTATTTCTGAATACTGTATCAACAAATCGGGTAAAATAAACCCCCTTATCTTTCGCATTCATTCAAGATAACTGTTGGTACATCAGAAAGGTAACTGCCAATACATTACATAGTGAAAAGTAAAAATCCATCTAGCACCGCGGCAAATGGCCATCACCCGACCGACCCGGTCTTGACCTTCTCGCATCCAGCCACTGACTCTGCCTCGCGTAGAAACTGGCTCGAACAAGAGATGGTCGACCCAGTTGGCTCGGGTGGACCGTGACAAAGGTGACAGAGGGACAGCAAGGAGAAGGCCACCTTTCACACAAGGAAGGCTACCTTCCAAGTTGGCAACAACCTGGAAAAAGGAACGCCGTGAAGGTCTCCTCTCCGCCAAACTACCAACTCTTTGGAGGCGAACAGAAAGCAAGCAGCCCCCGAAGAGTGAAAGAAATGAAGAACAAAAGAGAGAGAAAGAGGCTGCGGACAAGGGCGAGGAAGGGACTGGAGTCGCCTCCTCCCCTCCCACGGAGGGGAATGGCAGCTGGCATCCCTAACTCCCCCATCCGCCCTCCATCTCGGCGTCCGCCCGGAAGCCTCGCCGGAGCCAAGAGGAGGCAAACGGCGTGCCCCCGCACGTCGAAGCCCTCTCCAGATCCGCGCGGCGACCGTCGGACCCGTCTCATGCACGCGCGGCGACCGTGGGACCCGACCGATATTCCAAGACAGCTGGAACCGGCCGCTCCCCGTCGTCTGCAGCGTCACCTTCTGAAGGGTCCTCCATGCTCCGATCACGGCGGCGCTACGCAGAGCGAAAACGAGGGAATAAGAGCAGACCGCCGGTGAGAGTCCTAAGTGTTAAGAGGGAAGGAGCACCCTTCGGTCCTTTTTATAGGCCAAGGGAGGCCACGCGCCTTAAATGACTCCCCCCTCGAAAACACGCTATAGGACCTCCCCTGAAAGATCACCTCAAATTCCTCGGTCCCCACCCTAGCGGGATTCGCGAAGCACCTCGACTTTCAAAGCATGGTAATACGGAAGGACGCCCGCAAGAAGTCTCCCGAATCGACGTGCGAAAATGGCGCAAAAGATATCGGCACTTTCCAACTGCCCCGATACGCCAACCAAATCACAGCAAAGATAGCGATCAAATAAAGTAAGTCATTTATTGCCTCTCATAAAAACCTCTTACAAAAGGAAAGACAGACAAAAAGGGGAAGGGGCAAAATGAAGTTACATCAGGCCTCGGGCCCACTTTGAAGCTCGGGAACAGTAGTAGGGGACGCGTCACCCCCGGTACCCTCGGCGACGGCCGGCCCGGACACTGACCTCGCCTGTACGAGAACTGTCCCAGTCGTGAGCCCTCCCGAGGCCTCCGGAGCTGGTGACCCCGCTGGAGGCGACTCCTCCGGTTCTTCCCCGGCCAAAGATGAGGAGCTGGAATCTGACTCGTCCGAGTCATAACTCTGGCCATAAGGAAAATCACCCCCGGCAAGGTGCTCATTGGCATAGTTTATCGCCCGGCGATAGCCCTGCCTGAACCCCTTTCGAGCACCCCGGCGGAGCGCTACCTCGTAGTAGGGTAGGGCAGCTGCAATCAGGTCGGCCGAGTAAGCTTCCGAGCCTTTATAGCGCTCGATCGCCTCCGCCTCGACCTGCCCGTCCCGAACCCGCTCCGCCTCGGCCACACGCTCTTCCGCGCTCGCCAGACGCTCCTCCAGCTCGGTCATCCTCCGCTCAGCTTCGATCATCCGACCCTCCGCCCGGGCTCGGTCCGCCTCGGCCTCAGCGTGAAGGCGCTCCACGTCCTCCGCCCGATCCTACAGCTCGCCGCGCTCAAGCTCCCAGAGGCTATCCAGCTCGATGTGACGTTGACGCTCGTCTTCTAGATGTTTGCTCTTCCTCTCGAGCGATTCTTGGGGCCTTGTCAGCTGCTCGGCCAGCACCTCGGCTTCCCGTCGGCTCGACCGCGCCAACTCCCTGAATGCGAGGAACTCCCGCCGGAGCCCCTCGTGCTCCCCCTCGAGCCGAGCTAGTTTCCCCTCGCCACCAAGGGTCCAGGCGAGCTTCGACCGCTCCGCCTCCGTCCGGGAGTGCGCCTCTGCCATCACGGCCGCTGTTCGTGCTATGACCAGGCCGCCCTCCATCAGGATGTCAAGGACCCCGGCAGGAGTGCTGCGCTTTTCTCCCCCCCTCGTCCTATCGGCGATCGACCGGCAGAGCCGGTACAGGTCACCCGAGACACCGAGCCTGACCAGAGGTTCCGGCAAAGGGGACTGCTCCACCCTGGGCACCCCGCCAGAAGGCCCTGTTGTGGCGGCGAAACCAACCGCCCCGCGCGCCACAGTCGGTTGGGGTTGCAACGCCTCCCCGGGCGAACCCCCACCCTCGACCGGCGCCGCGGGATCAACCGCACCAGAAGCTGCCGGCACTTGGGGTTACGACGCCCCCGCGGGTGAACCCCCATCCGCGCCGACCGAACCCTCGGTCCCAGCGCCGGCCACGCCGGCATAGGCCCCTTCTGTCCCTACAGAGGGGAGAGCCGACCCATCACCTCCCTCTGCGGGGCCCCTGGTCTCCTCGGCCCCCTCTCGCTCGACGGATGGGAGAGCCAGCCCGGAAGGGTCGGCCCCATCCTGCCCCCGAGGGGGGAGTGCCGCCGAGCCAGAATCACCCCCGACGGCGGTAGGAAGACCGACTTTCCTGGCCCTCTTCCTGGCCTTCGCGGCCTCCCGCAGTTTCCCCACCAGGGGATCCTTGCGCTTCAGACCAGTCGATCGAGAAGACCCCTCGGAGGCCGCCCCCTTGCCCTTATCTCGGGCATTGACGCGACCCACCGGGGCATCAGGCTCATCGGCTGCCGAGTCATCTCCCAGATCGATGACCTCGGCCGCCTCCTCCAGAGGCTCCCGCCTCACGTCTGCAGCAAGAAGAAGCCCCGGTCAGGAAGAGAAAAAAAGAGCTACCACCCCAGAAAAAGAGCCTCAAGAGCCGTACCTGACGACGTCAACCGCGAGAGAAGACACCGTTCGATGTTCTCCGACGTCACCAGCTCCTCGGTCGATTGGCAATTCTCCAGCAGACGGGCAGCCTGCTGCTCCACGTGGGGAGGGAACTCCTCCTGGCGAGGGGGCAGATTCGGGTGAAAGTTGGGCGAGGTCCGGCATCTCCAGATCTCGTTCGTCGCCACCGCCTTCACCCAGAAGAATTGGGTCTTCCACCCCTTGTGCGAGGAGTCCTTCGCCGCAAGCGAGATGCAGCTCCTGTTCCTCCGCGCCTGGATGAAGTAGAAGCCTTTCCCCGCCTGCGGGTGCGCTTTCAACTCAAAGAAGAAGTGGAAGAGGTCCAGAGAAGGGTAGATGTCGCGCTGGCGACACAGAATCCCGAAGGCCGAAAGAAGAAGATAGGAGTTGGCCACCAACTGAATAGGTGCCAATCGGAAAGAATTGAGAAGCTGCAGCACGTAAGGATCGAAAGGAAGCCAAAATCCGCTCTTCCAAGCCAGAAGGAAGGTGCAAATAAGCCCAGCATGATCATCCAAACTCATCTCGTACGGAGTGGCGGCAACAAAGCTATAGCGGAGAGGCAGACGGAAACGGTGCTCTAACCTCCTCACCTCCGTCTCCCCCAACTCGCTACAGTTGGGGACGGGTTCCCGCCTCACCGGCACAGGCTCCGGGCTCCGGTCCGCCATCGAGTCGAGAGAAGATCCCTCGCACGAGCTTGAAGACTCCGGGGGAGAAGGAAGCTGCCGGATCACCTCCGCGGTTATCCTCGCCAACTCTTCGAACGCCGCCGCAAGGCTCCGCGTCTCCGCTGTGCTCTCACGGCGCATCAAGAAGCAAGGAAAGCCTAAAACCCTGGAAGCCTAGAACGATGAACAGCGCCCCTTAAAAAACCCCTGAGGGTGGCGGCGCACCGTTCTGTGCTCCGAGAAAAAGGGGGCCCCCTTCGCTTCCAATCCATCAGGATCATCATTATGGGCCTCGGCGACCGCTATAAGCGGCTCCACAACGCCAACGGAATTCCACCCACCTGAGCCACGCCGGTCCAAAGCCTCGAAAAACTACTCATTCGAGCCTCCTTGGCTCGGGAGTAGGAGGGGGACAAGTGGAGAGGGGGATTTCCGTAGCCCACCACAAAGGCAGCCCAACAAGACCCACACGGTCCAACTAGGCGAGCCCGCCCGAGTGATAGCCCGCTGGGCCCACTTAGGGAAGAAAAGCCCAATAAATAAAGACTCGAGGAACCAACTCTCCCCGGCGGCCTTCTAGGCTCGGAGGGCCCGAGACAGCGGTCAGGTCCCAAGGAAGGTCCAGTCTAAAAGCCCTCTCCTCACCCGAGAGAGACAGGCTCCAGCCGACCTATCCGACCCCACCTTCGCCGGGCCATCGCTCAGACCAGAGCTAGCCTCCCCGATGCTCGGTAAGACCGTTTGATTAATCCGCAGGTATGGCCGTTCAGAGTCCTCCGCCGACGGGAGAGTCAGGGGTGCCGCCGGACTCCAAGGGGATAACGTCCCCACGATCCGGCCATAAAAGCCCCCGCTGAAGACGTAACTCCCACCGGGAAGCCCTCAGCTCACCGGACTCTTAAAAGGTGATGCACTATTTAAGCAAGGGATACCCTCCGGAAGATGGTAAGATGAACTAGGCATTCACATACCCTAAGCTCCTGAGCACGATTCGCTTCACCCTATGGTGGAGAGGATTCTCGCGCATCAGCTCTCTCCTCTCCCCATTATCGCTTCCACCATCGCTCTACTGACTTAGCCATCGGAGGGTTTGCCCCAGGGAGATCCCCTGGGCCCTCTGACACGTTTCCCTCTCTTGCAGATTCATCTTCTGGTGATCCACAGCCCGCTCAGGACCCAGCGCGAGATTCCGCCTCTTCATGTATGATTGCCAAAAGGACATCAAAAATTTAAGATGCATAGAGGACTGAATCTGCACTGCATTTTCATGCATGACCTTATGGTATAATAAATGGTGACATGAATAAGGACAGGTTAAGCCTATCTGTAAGCTTTCACCTGCGAGAGGTGATCTTAAGATCTAAGTCCTCCGCCTGGTACCATGGGTCAAGTGTGTGTCATGAGTCTTGCATATTTCTTTTTGCTGTCAACATGTTCATGAGCATGAGTCATCAAACTCCTCGTATATTTTTCATTGCATGCATTGCACTCAGAATTCAGTCATACTGTCAAAGGAAGTTAATCAATGTAACTCTTATGTTACATGCATATTTGTTTAGATTAAGTTCCCAGCATGGTTTTCATGTCACATATGATGATTCAATACATTTAGTTAAAGGGAGTCATTGCATATACATACTTGTGTTGATTGCATAACATTCATATTGAAAATACCAATAAGATTAATTGTCCTGCATGATTTTAGGGGGAGCTCATGTCTTGATCTGAAGTTTTTGATCTGTCTCTTATTTTATTTCTGTCTATTTCGGTCGACCAAATCACTCATTTCGGCCAACCGCTGTTCACATCTTTGGATTGAGCTGTTCATTCTTCAGTCTAAATCTCTCTTGATTGCTCTTTAAACCTTGATGTTTCTTGATGCAAGTGAAGTAAAATTCACTTTATTATTGATTGATTCTTTATTCAAATTTCATCTGATTTTCATTCTTATCTGTTATGGAATCTACTGTCTGCTGCTCCTACAATTGCTGAAAGGAGTCCATTATTTTTAAATCCATCTTGAAAAATAAACCTAAATTGTTCATATTTATCAATCCTCTTGAACTCTCATTGCTATTTCATTAGAATCTACAATTGCCAAATGCAATTTTGGCCACCTTGGCTACATGCATGAACTTCAAATGTTTTCTCACATATAATGCATGTTCTTGTTGTTGCTTCTATTGATAACTGGCTGCTCATGAAACTATCTTGATCTATCTATAATTTGGGAAAATTTCAATCCGTGTACCTTGATCATAAATCTGAAAAATATTCCTTCTAGGAATCTTCTACTATACAGGATTATGGATGTATTAAAAGATCAGATTGGTTTAAGTTTAATGTATTCATTGAATTTGGTTATGAATGTCTTGAAAATATCTGAGTCAACTTTAATAAACTTTAACCAACTGTTTCATGTTGAGTCTTGTAAAATCTTCTAAAATCTGAAAATGTTGAAATCATGACTTTATTTGGTTGAAATACATGAAATCAGTATTATTTTTAAACATCTGAATGATATGAAAAGTTCCTAAGAATAATATAGTCAGAGCAATGATTTTGGTCACCGAGAAACCATGTCCATGAAGTCTAAAGGACTGTGTCATAAAGTGGCATGATTATCTCTGTTGAAAAATTCACTGAAAATCTTAGCAGAGCAATGGCTTGAATACTGAGAAACATAACTCACTTATCAATGAAATGGGTTGAGATATGTCATGAAGTGTCAATGCTATCTCTGTTCTTATGAAGCATGACAGTCAGTCAAACCAAGTGCTTAGAGATACTAGCATCTAAACAACATGTATCCTCTAGTTACAAGGTGTGTGCTGAACTTAATTGCACCTGGAAATTTTGATATGTAAACTTTTTTTTAAACAAAAGAAAAATATGAAACTGTTGATCCTCAGGAACCCAATCTGAATTTTTTTCATGGTGGTTTAACCTCAATACTAATGTGTGTAATTCCTAAAGAAGTCATTGAAATTGATTGAGGAAGATGAAGGGAGGTTAATCAAGATGTAAAAATGAGGGCTTGGTTCACTTTTATTAAACCTTGACTTTAGATATGAGTACAGAACCTTATTGACAAACTGTGTATACATCATATTTGTTAGTCTGTGAGGACAAGGTGCAATAGTGCACACACGGATTCAAAGGGGGGGTGAATGAATCCCCTTTTTAAAAATCTTGGCCAATTTAAAAGATTAAGCTACAATCAGTGAACTATGCAGAATTAAAGACTGATTAGCTTAACTGAGTGTGAACTTTAATGAGACACACAATCAAACAGTTGATAGATAATTATGAGGTATGATGAGGTACATAGTCTGACAGACATTCAGCATGTGCAATGAACTACTCAAGGGCTCCTTAGCCATTTGCAGAAATAGACTAAGCACACATATGAGTCCTAGAGGAACTTAGGCAAAACTACCAAACGAAGCGAGCCTAGGCATTCGTCTAACGAAAAATAGATGATCAATCAAACCACAGTAGAGAGAAGATTTTTAGGTGGTTCGGTCCTCCAGACCTACATCCACCCCACACTCCGACTAGAGTTTGGATTCCGCTGATACACAGCTTAAACTGATGGGCCCTACAGCTTGCCTATAACCGCTGACTTACAATTTGCTCCGCTGGGCATTACAGGTTAGCCACCGCTGATTCACAGCTTCAACCCACTGGGCCTTACAGCTTATGACACCGCTGATTCACAGCTTATGAAAAGGTATGTAAAATGGAAAACATGAATGATAAAATCCAGCAACTGAAAGCTGGAAACAAAGCTCGAAAAATGTAGCTCGCTCTTGGAGCAATGTAGCTTGGATCTGATCTAGAAGCTTCAGATCTTCTTTCTCCTTCGATCTTGCTGTTGTGCTCTCTTACGATCTCTGCTCTCAAAACTCTCTCTGATTCTTCTTAGACTACTTTCTCTCTCTAATCTCTTTTTCTGACTTTCTTCAATTCTATCTTCCTCTCTTTCTTTTTCTCCCTTTCTCTATTTTCTGCTAGCTTTCACCACTCACACTTCTTTTCTTCTTCTACCTTCGCCTCATCGTTGTTGTCTTGTTCTTCTCTCTAGGTGCTTTTTTATACAGATATCAGGGGCGCCAGAGGTAATTTGATGAAGATGATGATGCTCCCTTTGTCAGATGGATCCACGTGGTAGGATCCTAGCGATCTCCAGAAAGAGTCACCTGGTAATGTGGAGGGAATGTTCCCGCCAATAATTGGAAGACCACGTGTCATACGGAGGGGTTCACTTTTCACGTGGCAGATGCTCCAGGCTACTTTCCTTCTTGGATCATGTCCTGGGAACACGTGCCTGGTCAAAAGCTCCATGGGTCCATGTCCAAGCTTCCAGCCTTTTTGGGAACATGTGACTGCTTCAGTTCGAGCTCACGTGCTGCTTTGATCATGTTAGTTGGAAGAAGGATGTTTCATCAAACACCTTGTGAACATGAGTCAAAAGGAGTGCACAGACTTTATAATGTAACATGCAAACATGCACAGACCTTAGGTTCAATCAAACAAGATGTGCACTGACCTTAAGTTGAGTGTGCTACAGTACATGCATGGACTTGTATGACATGCCAGAGACTGTGCATCGACCTTAGTCACTCAAGTTAAAATATGCACAGACCTTAGTGAATATATATGCACAGACCTATATGCACTAGGAAACTGATGCACCGACCTTCATATGCTTGTATGTTAACATGCACCGACTAGCTACAGTATATGCACCGACCATCTAAACATAAAGTAGTAACATGCACAGACCTTCATATGCAAGATAGAAAATGTGCACCGACCTACTACAGTATGTACACTGACCTTGAGCCTTTGACACCTAAACCTGCACCGACCTTATGTAAAATATGCTCTGACTTCTACATGCGAAAGATGAGGCATGCACCGACCTTATGACAATGCAACATGTGCAAACTATGCACCGACCCTAGTAAAGCTAAGGTAGATATGCACTGACTTAGGTCCAGTAAAAACTAGAATGCGCACTGACCTTATATGCAAAATGCTTACAAGTGCACCGACCTGACTATTCAGCCAAACATGACTAGCACCGACTATGTATGCATAAGGTGCAACTAGCACCGACCCTGAATGCAATATGTGTGATGCTAGCATCGACTCTACATGTGATGCACTGACTCATACACTTAAACAACATGAGCTAACATCGACCTTAGCTGTGTGAAGACACAACTAGCACCGATCCTAGTTCTGCATGATGCAACTGGCGTTGACTCTATATAAGCATAGTGCAACATGAGGATCATGCACACCACCTGTTCGACCAAATGGCATGCACACAGGTTATTCAGTAAAATGTCATGTGCACAGAATTTATGCAGGCGCATTGACTTTATGTGATGTGCACTGTATTGACTTTGCTTTGACTTTTGGTTGATCTGTGATACATTGACTTATATGAACAGTTGTACCAGACTATACAATGCTTGTACAGAGACATCCACAAACATACACAGACAAGCATGAATATTTACAGACAACCACATATTTACTAAGATGCACATGTGCAGTAATTCATTCTATGTAATTCATCTATACAGCAATATGAGCATTGTATGCACATAACAAACACTATATGTAACAAGACACATGCTATATGCAATAAGCACATATGGAATCATAAAAGCACATATGACATCATATATATGAGTTATAGTGTTTGTCATCATCATAAGCACATATGGAATCATAAAAGCACATATGACATCATATATATGAGTTATAGTGTTTGTCATCATCAAAACACAATATCCAACAATCTCTCCCTTTTTGATGATGGCAACACTATGAGTCATATGAGTCTTGAAAACCAGACAATGAAACGTTGACAAAATATGCAATCACCATGTAGGTATGAATGAGACCCATTTTCCCCAAACACTATATGTAACAAGACAATTCATCAATTCATTCTACCTTTATGACAATCAACACATTTTCAGCCTATGACCTACAAATGACCCAAATCATTCTCCCGCTTTGACTTCATCAAAAAGGATGGTCAGAAGGCACAGATAGAATGAAACCAATGAAGATAGCAGAAATGGAACCCATTCTCTCCCTTTGAAAAGGAATAAAGTCAGTTTAAACAAGACCTGATGCCTAAGGATGTGGCAAGAACCAACAAAGCACATTCTCCCCCTTGGACAAAGTAGATGAAACTACAGAAAATTCTCCTCCTTTAAGAAGGAATGAATCTAGTCTAGACAAGAATCTGTTCTTGCCTTTAAATCAAAGCAATGCAGCCATGTCACAGAGGAGACGAAGTTACTATCTAGAGATCAATCAAAACACAGATTTTTCAGAAACAATTGAGTAAGTGATCAAGAATTGGTATGGATAGAGAGCAGTGATTTGAACAGATGTATCAGTGAAAATTCAAAGAATCTGAGATGAAGAATTTTTCAAAACAATGCCAACTTCATAAGTCAATATCTAGATTTCAGAGTCTTCCATTGTAAGGGCTTATGAATTGGCTTTGATTGAAAAGTATGGTTTAAGAATGATGTAATCAGAGTTCTTGTAATAAGATGCAATACTCATATCTGAGATAATTCCTTCATAAAAATGAACCACTTGCTCATATAAAATTCTAGTTCAACCATCTTCCATCTTAATCAATTTAATTTCCATGACTCTTTTAAGAGTAACACAAGGTAGTATTGAGATTAAACATTTATGTTTATATCTGAATTTAACTGTTCTTACATAATTTTCTTATGCATATATTTTTCAGATTTTTCTTATAGAGCATCAGTTTGTTTTTCAATGAGCAATTTTGGTTTAATCAACACCATTTTACATGAGGCACAACACGTCTTAAGTGAAATGACCCAGTTACTCAGTGTGATTACCGTATTGCTTCTCTACTTAGAGAATAGAGGTAGCATTAGAAGTATCTTTTACATGAGGAGACACCTTGGTTAGAGGCTAGAATCCCCAGTTATTCAATACAACCATGCCATTGATATACCACCTTTTCACATTATTCTCAAAGATTTTTTAAACAGAGTTAACTATGGTACTTCAAGGTACAATCCTTCGGATAGGTTTCTCAGTAACCAGAGTCATTGCTCTATCCACAATTTTTTTATAAACAGTTTCAGACAGATTAAATATTTAAGAATAATACTTACTGATCGGGACATCACCCATGATTCCCTGTGGCTCGGGACTTCCCTTCCTTTCGACAAGGGATAGGCTAGAGCTCCATGTCAAGTTGGCCCCCACAGCACTTTGGCAGATCACTTTGATGTATTTCTTGCTTTTTATTTGAGTCATTTTGATGTAATTTGTCTTTTATTTGAGTCCAATACCTTGGTTATGTAGTTATTTTCCTAAGTCTTGTGGTCATCATGTGGGTTTTCGGCCCAATTGTTTGGGCTTGGCCCACCTGCGCCCCTTCCCCTTTGGTTGTGTCAATAGTCCAATTGTCAGGGACTTTTTGTAAATTTTGGGTTCCCTATAAATAGGGCCCCAACCCCCCTTTTGAAGTACCAATGAAAAACTTGAGTTTCAATCCAGAAGAATTCTTGTGAGCTCCCTCCCTCTCTCTCTCTCTCTAGAAGGGGGCGACCCCCCTCTCTCTCTCCCCCCCTCTCTCTCTCCCAATTTTACCCCCCCCCTCTCTCTCTTCCCTCCTGGCCACATCATCCCTCCATTAAATACAACCCTTCACCTCCCAAGACTCATAAACCCCCATTCACTCTCACCACTACCCAAGCAACCCTTCGTATCCCAAGGCAACCCTCCCACTTCCCTAGCACCCTTCCCTCTCCCCCAAGCACCCCTCCCTCTTCCCCACACACCTCTTCACATTCCCTAGGGGATTTGATTCCCCCTCCTTCACCTAGCTGCGCACCCCACCCTTTTACCCCCTCCCTTGGCCCTTGGGCAACCGCCACTCCCACCTAGTCCCTCTCTGGCCTCCCAAGACCCCACGCCACCACTCCCCCTTCCCTTGCTGCCACCCTCCACCCTCCATCGCCCCTCCCCTTCCCCAACACCTGACCACCAGCCACTATAGCCTCCCCTCCCTAAACCTACAGCCCACCACCAAAAGTCAACTCATTCCACCTCCACTTCCGTACACTAGTGATTGGCTACAGATCTGTAGACAGCCTTCCTATTGCCGCGCCAGCCCCGTCCGCACCCCAGAGTTCCTGGGGGTGTGTCATACATCGACGGAAAGCTCTCCCGGCTAGCTTCACAGGTGAGGTGGTCTCGCCCCTATCCAAGTTCGGGGCCTCCCTGGAGGATCATTTTCGTCCGACTGACCCGAGCAGGGACCAGAGCTGCAGTTCAAAAGCTACAGCGACCACACCAGAGCTCCCCTCGGCACGCCACTTGCCCGGAGTAGATTTCCACCAGACGCCTGTCCAACGCATCCAGTGGGGCGCCGATTGAAGCATGAAGTAGCTCGTTCCGATTTTTCTACGCCATGGTCGCAGATCAGGTCAGTCGGGATCCGTCCAGACCCCCTCCCACTCTTCTGGACATATCTCTTGACCCCAACCTCATCTGGGGCCATTCTTTCTTTCTGAACGAAGAGGACTCGACCACGCTCACAACCGTCCTATTATCGCCTTGATTGGATCAAGGGAGCGATCGTGGTAACGTCGCCAACCTACTACAACAATCTGGACTCAGCCCGAACAAGAACCAAGCAGCACCGGTCCAGCCTTCACCACAGCCAACAGAGACACCCCGACAACCCGAAAAAATTCAGGCCACATCCTGGACTAGTCAGCGATGTTTTGGCGCTGGTCTCGTTAGTATCTAAGTTCGGGAGTGCCCTCAGGAAATCTGAAAGCAAGTACCTTTCAGCAGGCAGAACAGGCGGGCTGAACCTCGAGGAGGCAATTCGGCTCTATCCTTGCTTCACGTCCCTCCCCGCCTGGTCGGCTCACCGCCCCTCCCTGCGTGAAGGTAGTGTTTGTTTGTACTCCTTCCCCCCCACCCCGAGATCCCCCTCCTGCGTGAGGCGTAGTGCATGTAACCTTTTAAACATGTCGAAGCTTCAGTCGACGCAGTGTGCGGGGAACCCACACTTCCCCGCTTGCCCTCGTCTCCGAATGGGGTTGGTTTCTTCGAACCAACCGGGTAAGCTCCAGCCCTTGCTCCCCCTAGTATTTGTTCTTTTAATATCTACGAAACTATTCTGCTAGTCGGTGAGAGAGTGCTCGCCCCCGAAACATCCCGCTTTCGTGCGGTCATCGTGGGATTGAGAAAGAGAGTGCCCCAGTGCCCCCACGGCACCAAGCCAGCCCCTTGATTGCAAGCACCATACCCTTGGGAGGGAAACCATAGCCCAGCTGGCCCTCTACCAGCAAGGGTCTTGCTCCATTTCCTCGACTCGGCATCACCGAGTCACCACGGGAAGCGTGTGCGCGCAAAGGATCGGTGATTTCCGGCAATCTCAAATCTTGCGATTGTGTTTGCGATTTAGGTCCGAGGGACTCAACTACTTGCTGCATCCATTCCCCCGTTTGTGTCACATCAATTTGGTATCAGAGCAAGTTCTAGACTTGTCTCTACTAAGTCTAGTCCCAGGGCATTGGCATTTTGGTCTCCCTTGCATCGTGTTTTCCATCGCTCCTTTGCATGACCACCCTAGGGAGACACCCCAAGTACCCATGGACCGATTTGACGCTGCCGTCAACAACCTTCTTGATCAGCTAGATACCATCACCACCCGACTTGACCGGGTTGAAGCAAAATGGAACCACGGTCCTAGAGCTCGGCCCCCACGGGATGAATTTGGATGGGAAGCCAATGAACCCCCACTTAGGAACTACGGCCCTAGAGCTCGGCCCCCACGGGATGAATTTGAGAGAGAAGTCAATAAACCACCACCTAGGAACCATGGCCTCAGAGCTTGATCTCCATGGGAAGGGTTTGATACGGACGAAATGGACTATGATCTTTATTATAACTATGAGAGGCCCCGACATTATGGGCGTGAGGAAAGGCGTCCCTGGGACAACCTGGATAATCATCCCTTAAGAATGATGCGGTTCTCTAGGCCTCCTAGGTTCACTCCATGACCGGATGATCCCAAGGACATAGGACCCTGACCCACCCCAGCCCCTCTTTTGAAGACCCCCATGCCAAGTCCAAATAGAAGTACCCCATTTCGTCCCACTCATCTTCCTCCCACCCCTCATCCGACAAGAGTCACCCCTAGTCAACCCATACCCCGGCGAGAAGGGAGTTCCAATGGGCCAAGTGTAGGTGAGAACACTCCGGGAAATAGACAACAATGCTTTAAGTGTAAAGGCTTTGGACACTTCATCAATCAATGCCCCTCATGAGAGATGTCCAACATACTGATTGACGAAATAGCTACCCCTACCCAAGGGGAACTTGAGAAAGTGACCGAAGTCCATGAGGCTCCCCTAGATTGGGAAGAGGAATATGAAGCCCAATACCAAGAGTTGGGTAAAGAGAACTCATCCCTACCCAAAGAAAACCCATTGAGCCTAACTGGGTGCACCCTCCCCCGAGAGTTACAAGATGACCAACCAAGTCCCCCCACCCCTCCCTCCATGAGAATTGTGATTTTATGGGAACCCCTCATTGAGTGGCTAAAGCAAAACCTCCTCCTCCATGTCACACGCCCCTCCACGGATAACCACAACCCAATCGTGCCCACCCCACCATTCCACACAACCTACCATTCGTTCTACTTTGTAGGAACCCTGAGGGACATGATTAAGGGTATACTAAGGCAAATAGAGGTGACAAACATGCTGGCCTTAGGAACAAGCGACATGGGGTACCTTAGTTTCTCACACCCCTCTATCGGGTCCATCACCTCCATTTACACCAAGGGTCCATGAACGAGTAAGCTCTTATTGTTTCTACCCGAGCCCAATGAGTTTTACACCACCCCCCTACCATAAGGAAAGGGCACTCCACCTAGGGAATCCACTTTGGTACTTACCCCATTAGGAGACGAGTGCCTAGGCCACACTAGGGAGTGTATGCTTTGGAGTGCTCAAGGTCTAGGATGGGAAGAAGCCTCATTCCCCTCAACCCAAGTCCTCCTAGATCCGCATGATCCCTTCCCGCTAGCCCCTCATTGCCAACCCACCTCCTTGCCCTCCTACACCTTTCCCTACCCCTCGCCCCTTTGCAAGGAGCATTACGCTAGGTCCCATCGGGTTCATGATTTCCACTTCCCCACGTACGCTAGGGACCCCAGGTCTATCTCTTGGATTGAGGCCCACCTCCATTTCACCCACCCCTCGACACATCTTGATCCTTTTGACCCCTTCCAATGGGCTTCCGAGTACTCATGTGACCAACCTGCATCACTCACCACCCACTCCTTCCTACCCTCACCGACCTTATTAGACCAAGCCCACTCCACTTTCCTAGACCCCTTCGACCCCTATGAGTGGAAACTCCCACACCAAGCCACACACATAGAAGATGCCATTTGGATGGAAATGCATGTGTCACTACATTTTGCATCATTTGGTAGGGCTAGTAAGTCAAGTCATCTCATTTGTGTCACACACACACTAGGTCCAGTGCACGACAAGTTTACATTTGGATATACAGGTCCTTCTCCACTCATCATCCATCTTATGCATGATAGGAGTATACATGGAAGTCCGGGTCCTCCGGCATTCACTGCACCCATACCTGATAGAACCATTTATGGATGCCCCAGTCCTCCTAAGTCCGTCAAAACCAAAGTAACACTTGATAGGGCTGAATTTGGTTGTCCAGGCCCTCCCTTCATCTCTAGAGGATCATCCTTCATGACACTGCATGGCACCATTCGCAAACACATCAACAAGAGTAACGAGGTTTATAAGAAATTAGCCGATTCCCACCGCCGCCACCAAGAATTCCAAGTCGGTGATTTTGTGATGGTAAGGACTGAGAGACTATTCCCTGAAAATGTCTCAAAATTGAGGTCTCATGGAGCAGGCCCCTTCCAAGTGTTGAGGCATGTTGGCACTAATGCTTATCTGTTAGACCTCCCTAAGGAGTACGGGGTAAGTCCCACTTTCAACGTGGCTGACCTGGTGCCATACGAGGGTCCCACGGTCACACCCAGTGAGGACATCCAGCATGTTCCATCCCTTGAGACAGCCCCTACCGAAAAGAGAGCTCCACCCGGCCCAAGGAACCAGCGTGAGCAAGTGAAGCAGATATTAGATGAACAGATCACTACCACACGGAGCAAGGCGTATGAGCGATATCTGGTTAGGTGGAAGGGACGGCCGCCTTCGGATGATGCCTGGGTGAGTCGGGAGGATCTCCAGCAGCTGTACCCCGACCTATTGGAGCAGTATCGCAGCAGGGGGGGCCCTACTCGACAGAGTCGAGCTCTTCGCGGCCCAGGGGAAATGATGGGGACATCACCCATGATTCCCTCTGGCTCGGGACTTCCCTTCCTTTCGACGAGGGATAGGCTAGAGCTCCATGTCAAGTTGGCCCCCACAGCACTTTGGCAGATCACTTTGATGTATTTCTTGCTTTTTATTTGAGTCATTTTGATGTAATTTGTCTTTTGTTTGAGTCCAGTACCTTGGTTATGTAGTTATTTTCCTAAGTCTTGTGGTCATCATATGGGTTTTGGGCCCAATTGTTTGTGCTTGGCCCACCTGCGCCCCTTACCCTTTGGTTTTGTGTCAATAGTCCAATTGTCAGGGACTTTTTGTAAATTTTGGGTTCCCTATAAATAGGGCCCCAACCCCCCCTTTTGAAGTACCAATGAAAAACTTGAGTTTAAATCTAGAAGAATTCTTGTGAGCTCCCTCCCTCTCTCCCTCTCTCTCTCTCCCTCTCTCTAGAAGGGGGCGACCCCCCTCTCTCTCTCCCAATTTTTCCCCCCCTCTCTCTCTTCCCTCCTGGCAACATCATCCCTCCATTAAATACAACCCTTCACTTCCCAAGGCTCATAAACCCCCATTCACTCTCACCACTACCCAAGCAACCCTTCGTATCCCAAGGCAACCCTCCCACTTCCCTAGCACCCTTCCCTCTCCCCCAAGCACCCCTCCCTCTTCCCCACACACCTCTTCACATTCCCTAGGGGATTTGATTCCCCCTCCTTCACCTAGCAGCGCACCCCACCCCTTTACCCCCTCCTTGGCCCTTGGGCGACCCCCACTCCCACCTAGTCCCTCTCTGGCCTCCCAAGACCCCACGCCACCACTCCCCCTTCCCTTGCTGCCACCCTCCACCCTCCATCGCCCCTCCCCTTCCCCAGCACCTGACCACCAACTACCATAGCCTCCCCTCCCTAAACCTCCAACCCACCACCAAAAGTCCACTCATTCCACCTCCACTTCCGTACACTAGTGATTGGCTACATATCTACAGACAGCCTTCTTGTTGCAGCGCCAGCCCCGCCTGCACCCCAAAGTTCCTGGGGGTGTGCCATACATTGACGGAAAGCTCTCCCGGATAGCTTCACAGGCGAGGTGGTCTCGCCCCTATCCGAGTTTGGGGCCACCCTGGAGGCTCATTTTTGTCCGACTGTGCAACTGGGACCCGAGCAGGGACCAGAGCTGCAGTTCAGAAGCTACAACAACCACACCAAAGCTCCCCTTGGCACGCCACTTGCCTGGAGTAGAGTTCCACCAGACGCATGTCCAACGTATCCAGCGGGGCGCCGATTGAAGCACGGAGCAGCTCGTTCCGATTTTTCTACGCCAGGGTCGCAGATCAGGTCAGTCGGGATCCGTCAAGAACCCCTCCCACTCTTTTGGACATATCTCTCGACCCCGACCTCGTCGGGGGCCATTCTTTGTTGCTGAACGAAGAGGACTCGACCACGATCGTAACCGTTCTGGTCTCGATTTGATCGGATCACGGGGGCGATCGTGGTAATGTTGCCAACATACTGCAACAATCTGAACTCAGCCCAAACCAGAACCAAGCAGCACCGGTCCAGCCTCCACCACAGCCAAGAGAGACACCCCAACGACCTGACAAAATTCAGGCCACATCTTGGAACAGTCAGCGATGTTTTGGCACTGGTCTCGTCAGTATCTAAGTTTGGGAGTGCCCTCAGGAAATCTGACAGTAAGTACCTATCAGCAGGCAGAACAGGCGGGCAGAACCTCGAGGAGGCAGTTCAGGCTCCGTCCTTGCTTCACGTCCCTCCCCGCTTGGCCGGCTCACCACCCCTCCCTGTGTGGAGTTAGTGTTTGTTTGTACTCCTTCCCCCCCCCCCCACCCCGAGATCACCCTCCTGCATGAGGTGTAGTGCATGTAACCTTTTAAATAGGTCGAAGCTTCAGTCGACGCAGTGTGCGGGGAACTCACACTTCCCCGCTCACCCTCGTCTCCGAATGGGGTTGGTTTCTTCAAACCAACCGGGTAAGCTCCAGCCCTTGCTCCCCCTAGTATTTGTTCTTTTAATATCTGTGAAACTATGCCGCTGATCGGTGAGAGAGTCCTCGACCCCGAAACATCCAGCTTTCGTGTGGTCATCGTGGGCTTGAGAAAGAGAGTGCCCCAGTGCCCCCAAGGCACCAAGCCAGCCCCTTGATTGCAGGCACCGTACCCTTGGGAGGGAAACCATAGCCCTGTTGGCCCTCTACCAGCAAGGGTCTTGCTCCACCACCTCGACTCGGCATCACCGAGTCACCACGGGAAGCGTGTGCGCGCAAAGGATCAGCGATTTCCGACAATCTCAAATCTTGCGATTGTGTTTGCGATTTAGGTCCGAGGGACTCAACTACTTTCTGCATCCATCCCCCCGTTTGTGTCATATCACTTACCCTATGTAATTAAATCAAGAATTCAACTTTTCAGATTTCAGGAAGTCTTACATGAACTTATATGAGATAACTAGTTAAGGTTTATTAAAAGGATTGAATCAGATATTTTCAAGTCCCTTAAGTTCAAACTTAAGAGTACATTAGATTTAAACCAATGCAAATCAACAAACATTTTTAAGCCTGTATAATACAAGATTCTTCATTAGAGATGATTTATGATTTGTGAAGATGGGAGCAAACTGATATTTCTTCAAGTCTCAGTTCAATTAATGTTTTGACAATAACATTCAGTAGCAAAAACATTAACAAGCATGCATAGAAAGTGAGAGAACTGAAACTCATGCTTGTAGCAGATGAGATCAATATGCATCAGACAAATTTTCAGGAAGATCAGTTAAAGATCAGTGAAATTGCAAGGATGTATCAAGAAGTTTGCACTTGAACAAAGTAGTTCAGAAGTGACTGAATTAAAAGGAAAATCTCCTTCAGCAAATTGAGGAGTAGCAGACAGAAATATCAAATTCAAGAATTGTAAGAATTCAGACAGTGATAGACTAATGAATTACGATGATCCCCCTTCCTATATGCATTGAGTCACTCCTTTTTGGAATTTTCAAAAACAAAGTTGATATGCACTCCAATTAATTGCATGTATGCATATGCAGTGTCTTCCCTTTAGCCAAGTGCATTACATGAACACATGTGACTTGAAGACATGCAAAGGCTAGACAGACTTCTCCTGACTATATGCAATGTAGGCAATGAGGGCTAAACATGTGATTTCATGATTCAAGCTCATGATCATTCAGACTGCCCTATATGTAATATGACCCATGGTACTAGGCAGAGGACTTGGTCTAAAGGACCACCTCACACATAGTAAGAACCTCCAAATAGATTTCATCTACCCTTTAGTAGCTTACCATTTGATATCCCATAATGGTCATACATGACAATGCAAGCCCAACACAGTCCTAAGTGCATCAGATTTTCAATGACTTTATGTCAAGCAGATGTGCAAACAGACAATTGACAAATGCAATTCAACATGTCTTCAGTGACAATATGCACACATAGCTTAATATATGAATAGATAGCCTCATGTAGCTTAATGCAAATGTCAAAGCAAATGCACGAAGAATTTGACTGATCAAATTTAACATGATATGCAGTTTAAAATAGATTCCTAAGATTTTCAACTGAACAAATGTGAGAAGTGCAAATATTACCTGAGTAGTACAAGAGTGGGGTTTTCATGCCGAGTGCCTTGGTTTATTACCCCAGTTTATTCTTCAACCCAAGGCACACCTGCAAAACACCAAATCATTTGGCACAAATAGGCACCCAAGATATCTTGGGTCCTGAAATGGCAGTGGCACCTTTGACTGGTGCTCTAAACAATTTTTGTGCTTGAGAGTCATCAAATTTCATCAGATAACAATTAGACATAGAGTGTCCTAACTATCCGCAATAATCGCATGATGCATCCGTTTTAGAATTCTTTCTATGCACAGTACTATAATCATGAAATCTATGTGCATTTTCATGGAAATTTCTATTAATAGAATGAGCATTCTGTTTACTTAAGCCAACCAGCCAACAATTAGCAGCTCTGTGGCCTAGCTTTTCATAATTAAAACATGCATGAAATTCTTCCTTAATCATAAATTTGTCTTTATCAAAAATGTTTTGATTTTTAGGGAAGTTTATGAGTGTAGAATTAGATCTTTTCCCTTGAGCATGCCAACATTCTTTCATGACATGTCCAATCTTGCCACAATGATGACAATGCACACAAGATTTCACATTTTTGCTATGAGCTAGAGCATGAAATTTCTTGTTGTCTACTCTAGCATTTTTCTTATCACTGGCCAGCCAATAGTCAGAGGCTTTAAGGCCAGATTTCCAACATTCAAAGCACACAAAAACATTTCTGTTAAAAATAAATTTAGTTTCTCCAATATTGTTTCTGTTTGCAGGGAATTCAACAGATTTAGAATTAAATTTCTTTCCCTGAGCATACCAACACTCAATGGCCCTATGGCCTGGCTTACCACATTTAAAACACATAACATGCTGGTTCTCATGAGGATTTACATAATGAGAATGAATGATGTGACACGACCTAGGACATAGGTGGATAAAGAGCCCTATATGGTCGCCCAATTGCGAATCCAAGGGCAGCGAGGTGGTACGAGGCGAAGGACGAGCCCAAGGGCTTCCTCGACGCTAGAAAGGCCACCTTTCGGGCTGGCCTAACCGAGCATTCCGATGACGTCTTTTGATATACCACACTTGCTGCCGAGGACTCACTCAAGGGGAGTTGGATGCTCTAGACCCCTTGGACCTAGTTTGCAAGCAAAGAATGACTCTATGATTTCACTCAAGCGGACTCACCCGCGTAGCGCGCACCTGGGTCCGTAGGTGGATCGGCGATAGGGATGAGGGTCCGAGGTTGGACCTTGAGGTTCTAGGGGCTTGGCAAGCTTGGGAAGGACCCCAATGGGCCAGGGATGCCCAATTCAGTGGGCGGTCGGCACGCTGAGGGCGTGGGATGAAAAGTCACTCTCACAGCTCACCCGCGGTGGTCACTCACGTGATCGGCACTTTGGTCCAAGCACTCACTCGCCACCGACGGTGCAACCAGAAACAATACTAAACTAAGCAAGTAAATGCCAGCAATGAGAAGTGTTCCAAAGCTCACTTGATCAGCGTAAGAACGCCGATCCCGGCCGGAGACGAGGGCGTGCGAGGAAGTGGGGGCTTACCCGCACGCCGCACCGACGAAGCTTCAACCTGAGAATTCAAAATGGTACACCACTACGCCTCTCGTAGGAGAGGTGATCTCTGGGTGGGGGTTAATTTCAGATTACAAGCAAACACTACCTCTACGCAGGGAGGGGCTGTAAGCTGGCCAGGCGGGGATGGGGAATTAAGCAAAAGCCGAGTGGATGAAGTTCACAGGTTCTGCCATCTCTCAAGAACTACTTGATAGGCGGTCACTATCGACGCTGCCACGGGCCCTCCCGAACTCTGTTGGGGATGAAACCAGTGCCAAAACCCCCTGGGTTGGCCTAGGAGGGCGTCAAAATTTTTGAGGAATTTCCTGACGTCGTTGGGTGCTGGGGCAGGACCTGGTCCAGGGCCGAAATGCTCTGGTTCTGACTGCTCTCAGATTGCTGCTATTGGAAGACGAAGGCACTACGAACACTCCCGGGGTCCGATTGATGTGGGACCAGAACCGCTGCGATCGAGGTCGAGTCTCCTGGCTCACCTTGAGGAGAAAATATGGAACTCTTGACACCGGCGTCCAAAAATTTCTCTGCTTCTTGAAGATGGCAGGGGTCTTGAAGGAGAAGCCTTCATCCAAACAGTGCCCTAAGAATCTCAGAACTCAGGCCGTGGGAGCCTCTGCAAGCCACTGCTGGTAGTCTGCCTGGGAGGGATTGCGCAGTCTGATGAAGAAGACTCCTTTGAACATTCCCAAAGTCGAATGATGGCGAGACCACCACGCCTGGAAAGCTGCTTCGATGAGCTTTCTGTTGATTTATTTTTTAATTAGATTCCTATCCCGCCCCCTTTAAATACATACATGCATAAACATGTGAATCAAAGACAAGGGGGATGAAAGGATGAGAAATACTAACCGTGATCACCACCAAGGTTCCAACAACGCCAAAGGATGAAGAAGTGTAAAGAACGGCGCCGTGTATCTTGGAAAGAAAACTTGATCGCCCTTGAAACGGGGTGCGGGGAATTTGTGGATTCAAACCTCCTCTCCTTCCAGCCGGCTAGATGAAGAGGGCCTTACGTTGTATTCATGCTCTCCTGCAAAACAAAGATGAAACACAAAGGTAAAAACCTATTAGAACATGAAGTGTAGAAATCTGCCCAAAGTGATAAAATACCATGAATAAAAAGGAAAGAACGCATCGGGGGGAGGTTTTTAACCCCTGTGGAAGAGTGGAAAAGATAGGTGGGTGTGTTGTGCATGCATGAGATTTGAAATCACGAGATTTGATTGAGAGAATAGAGAGAAATCATTGATGCAAAACAGAGAAAAACACATATGTAGCAGAAAATGCAGAAAACTATGATGATTTGTGATTTTGAGGAGACTAGAACTAAGAGTGTAGACCATGAAATGAAGCCCAGAAGGATGCAATGGAAAGCTAATACTTCCCTCTCCAAGATAGGGTCAAAGTTGTGAGTTGGAGTTGCAGCATCGCTTCGCCCCACGTCCGAAAAGAGCCCCCCTTTGCAACTGCGAACTGGGCAGTTTTTATAGAGTTTTGTAAGAAAGCCTCATCTTCTTATCACGATTCCCGGAGATAGAGTCTAAGATAAATCAAGTTCTCTAGATCAAACTCGAGATAATACTAAGGACAAGAGATAGGAACAAATAGGAAACAATTCGGAGGAGGATTCTAGAAGATATGGCTCTTGGAAGGTAGCCCCGGAGCCTTATCTACAGAGTTTTAGTTGAACTAGGATACTTAAATCCTGATCTTTTGAGCATGATTCTGAGCAAGATATCCAATGAAATTTGGAGTTCTTTGGACTGAATTCAAGATAATACCAAGGAGAAACCATAGGAAGAAACGGCACTCAATTCGGAGTAGAATTCAAGAAGTTATGGGCTCTACAAGGGGGCCACGGCGCATAGAAACGGAGCAGAGTCCAGCACGAATTGGACTCTCAGGTGTGTGTAACGGTCTATTGTACGACCGTCAGAGTTATGTAATGGACTAGGGTAGGTCCATCACACTCTGGGGGTCAAACGGGATGATTTCGGATAAGTTTCGGTGTAACGCACCCATACTAGACCGTCACATGGACTCTGACGGTCTAGGGTAGGACCGCCACGCTCTAGGGGTCGAACAGGGTGTTTTCGGGCAAGTTTCGGTGTGACGGTCTATTGTAGGACCGTCACACTGCTCTGGCGGTCTACACTAGGCCGTTACATGATGCTCTAACGCACCTCCAGTAGACCTTCACACCGATGAAGGAAAATTCTGGGCAGACTATGCGCGACTTCAGAAATTGAAGCGTATCTCTCAAACGGGGCCGAACTAGCGAAAGTGGTAGAAGAAGAAATTGTAGATAATTGAGAGAGAAACAACTTTCATGAAGAAAGTAAGTTGAGAAAATGAAAATAAGAGGGAGAAAAAGGGGGCTAGAATAGAGAGGAAAATTCTAGAAAATAGGTGAACAACATAGCACATCGGAAAAATGTAAATAGCTCACAATAGGGGCATAACTGGCCAACGGCGTAGAATAAGAAATTGTAGATCTTTGAAAGATGAACAACTTTGATGAAGACAACTTTTTGAAAAGAGGAACCTAAGAAGATGAAAAAGGACCACTTTCAAGACTGTGTAGTGAGAGAGAGCCGATTACTTAAGGGAAGCCGACCTAAATGGGCCGTAAGTTTGACTTGGAAGCTAGAATTTGATAAAATAAGCTCCAAGGCTCTAGGAAATCATGATCTTCAAGACTTAAAGGATATGAAATGGTAAGAATGGGCTTGAAATGCATCCGAGAAAGCTCCAAAACAATGGCTAATTCGGGGCATCAAAAATGATGAATAAGAGAAATGACACAACTTGTGGGCTAAAACGGGTGTCAACAGATGCCCCTTCTTGATGTTCGCTTTGCAAGGGAACGAGCGAAAATGATGCGGAGGCGAAATGGAAAGGAGATGGAGCGAAAGCAATAGCGACGTGAAATGGAGATGAAGCGGAGATGAAGTGGAGAGAACTGAAAAGCAGGCATCAAGGTAAAAAGACACCCGTCACAACCAACAAGCGATAGGAATTCTCCCGAAAATGCCGAACTAACCACCTGAAATGATTGACAAGAATGAGACATGTCTGGAGAAAAGGAAACACGACCAACCTCATCGGGGACACAATCCACGGACAATGAGAGGATCGAAAAGAACACAGCGTAAGAGCTAGAAAGGAGAATAAGATTGAGATAAAATCTAGACAGGAATCACGCTGGCCAACCAGACCAAGCGGCAAGATCAGAGAAATCGTTTGAATTCAGAGTAGAATGAAGAATCTCTTATCCAAGAGAATTGAGGTGTAATTAACCATTTACTGAGGAGAAATCCTTGAACAGATCACGAGACATGAATGCTCAAAACGACATGATGCATGTTGGGCTAAAAATAAAGAAATCATTAAAACGAATGCAAAGAAAGATAAAATAGAAAGTACTCAAGGATAATATTGCTAGACCGAGCAAGATGGGGTCAAGAGTCTTCTTGCAACCACGGCGTGCGAGACAGAGTCTATCATCCCCCACCTGACTCAACCGAGCGGACTATCCAACGATTAACCGTATGCTCCTAGATCATCATCATTTTTGTTAAAGGGGAACATCAGATCCTAGAACACACGGGCAACCACCGGTCCTTGAGAGGCTATAATAAGGTAGATACCATATAGTAATGCAACAATGAGAAGGGATAGAGAGCCATACCTGACTTACCTGTGTAGGCGACACGACATTTTTTGGAATTTTTGATTTTTGCTTTTTATGGATTTTCATCATAAGACAACAACCACATGACATGACATGATGTGAACATGAACGAATATGAACGAGCATGACATGAACATAACATAATAAGAGAAATATGAACAAAACATGGCATAACATAACATAACGAAGATGGATGAAACATAACAAACAAACAAATGGTAAGCATACATGCGACTAAAGGCGCTGTGGGACAAGACAACACGCAAGCGGTGGGATAGCACACGTGGTGGTATAAGGACATGGTGGGGCAAAGACACGGTTGGGAAAAGAACATGGGACATAAAGGGATGACTAACAACATGTGCAAGACAACCAACAATACGTGGTGAGGAACAAAATAACATGCGTGGGACAACACGGTGGGACATAGACACGGCGAGACGAGGACACGGCGGGACAAAAGACATAAATAAATATGCCCTTCAATCAAAACCCAAGATCAACCGAAGTAGAACCGCCAGGTTCATAGTCATGTGGTAAAGTCCTCTCTTATAGATATAATCATTGCAAACAAAAGCTGAGAAGGACACAAGCTTCAGAACAGATCGAGAGATTTGAAGAAGGAAACAGATTAGAAGATGTGGACAGGAGACAGAGCACAAAGATATAGTAAGGAATGCCTGAGTACCTGCAACCTACACACTTAGCAAACAGATTACGTATCTATTCTCAAAATAAAATGTAGAAGATAAATATTTTTAGAATTTTTAATTTTCTTGATTTTTATATATTTTGAAAATATTTGATTTTTTTTGAACAATATTTCATTTTTTTGGATTTTGAACAATATCTCAATTTTTGGATTTTTGACAATATCTCATTTTTTTTGGATTTTTTAAAAATATCTCATTTTTTTAGATTTTTGACAATATCTCATTTTTTTATTTTTGACAATATATCATTTTTTTAGATTTTTGACAATAGCAATCCGCAGCACCCAAAGACAGGCTCGAACTACTGGCCAGGGATCGCCGTCCCTCCCCTCTCATTAAAGACTTCCCTTGAGCAGGGCGTGCACGTGAGGGTGGCTTACCACAACCAACTGCCTCTAAAGAACGGTGCCCCTACTAAGACCATACCCGGGATACAACCCAGCCTAAGAGGGAGAAATAGAAGAAAAATTAGAGACAAGCTTTATGCAGGATGGGAGATATCAAGATTCGACTTCCTTCCAGGGCACTACCCCTCAAAGAGTAGGTCTGTTGCGCCAGGGCTTTGTGTCTTTGATTTTGAGACCCTTATTTATCAGGCATGCATGCGACCGGGCTCATGACGTCCCGTAGGGAACTATACTACCACTCTTGCCATGCCTTTGATTTATAATTTTATTTTGATTCATCATTGATTTTCATTTGACAGCCCTTGTTGGCTAGATATTGCATGAAAGCTCACTTTCGAGGGTCAAGACTGCCTCTATTTGAGACCTCTCTCGTATTAGGGAGCGCCTAGGTTGGTCATCTTATCCATCAATCTCTTGCCCCTACACTTGGCTGAGCAGAGAAGAGAAAAAGGCCTTTGTGCATACCCATGGTATGGCCAAAGCAGCAACGGTGTTACTCAGAGAGATCGGCTATGGCTCACCGTGTAGTGTGGGAAAAACCCATACTCAAAGGTCACCCTCAACGATCGGGGAAAGAACTGGACTCTTAGCACGGAGCTATCACCAGCCTAAGGATGCTGCAGAAGCGAACTCATTTGACTAAGCTTAACTAAGCAAATCTCTAAAAGCCACTTAACTATGTTGAGGAATAGCATTATTAGTATGTGCATGAAGTATAATGAAAATGATAGCATATTCTTGCACAAAATAACGATACCTCGCAAATCCATAGTGTGGAAGTAGCATCCTGACATGATTTTGATCATCGAGCTTCGTGCAGCACGAGCTTTGTATTCCTTACTTGACAGGACGAAAGGGAGAGGATAGCAAAGGATCAAAGATTTCTCTACATGGAGGAGCGACAGACACGACACTGGACGAAGAAGGATAAAAAGGAAGAGAGACGAGGGCTAGAACTCTCTCGTTAAGGTGTAGAGACCTTGATAACAAGGAACCAATTACAGAAGAAACCAGATTAGCCTAGATCAAGGCGGGCTAAAGCCTCGAAAACAGCAAGAGAAAGGGCGAAGAACCCAAAAGGGTGAAGAGGAGAGAGTAGAAAGATGATAAGAAGAATCATCCGACGTGGTCGGAGAAGAGGGACGAGAATCATCCGACAGTGCTGGAGAAGGAGAATGGGAGACACCCGACAAGGTCGGGGAATAAGAAGAACCCGGAGATACCGGAGGAGAAGAATCAGAGGAGGACATAGGCTGAGGCCGAGCATGGTGAGGAGATGGAAAGTTCGGAGGTTCCGGATGGGAAAAGGAAGAATGGGGATTCGCGGACCCGAGATGGGAGGAGAGAATCGTGGAGGGAGAATTAGGAGAGGGAAGATACACCACCCAGGGGTGGGAACCGAGCAGAAGAAATGATGAGTGAAATGAAGAAGAAGGAAGAGAAGTGGACCCCTGAGTGCACAACTGACGGCCCTTAAACTTACGACATCGCCTCTTCTTAGCTGATACTTCTTGAACATGGACTCGCCTGGCGCGGGCTCGAATCTTTGGGCACCTTGCCTTACAATATCTTCTCAAATAACGAGCCCATCTAGCAGATGACCTTGCCCGACTATGAACATACAGCTTTGCTGGGGGCAATTACCCCTAGAGACCCCGTGCTAACAACAGTAAGTGGGCATTCTTGGACAAGTAACCCTTCAGAGTGATGAATATCACAAACCCACGGTGTTTTGTCTCTCGGCACTAGAAGCATGAGATTCGACAACTCTACTCGGAACTCAGCCTTGAAGCACAACTCCCTTGATAAAAGAGACGGGTGAAGCTGAGGGAGAGTAATACACGGCGTTGACATGGCCGGTTTGCTAATAAACCGAGGAAGATTGCATAACAAGTGCAGAATATCCTTGGAAAGTGTAGAAGATACGGCCAATTGCCCCTTGAACATAGAATCCATAATCTGTTTGGCGACCGTATGCGTTAGCACAACACGGGTAGAGAACCCTTCTTGGCATGTCATCTGAACAGCAATAGAGCGAGGAGAAATAATAGCATCAACGGTGAACTCTCCGGCGAGCAAAGAGATTGCCACCGGACTCGCTCGGGAAGAAACTGGCATCAACTCAAGGGAACTCTTCTTAGCAACTGTCATCTTTGAAAGTAGAGGCGCATCATCCCCAAAATAAATAGGGACGAGGACACGAACCAGCATCTGACAGATAAAATCCTGAATCTTGAAATGCATGACCGACACTGAATCATCCTGACTTGGCTTATTGTCTCCCTGGGGATTAGACCCAAGGGGCACCATGGGTAACCCGCACCCGCTCCGTAGGGGATAAGTGGATGGAGGAATGGGGATAGGAATCGGTTTGGATGGCATGGAGGTTTCAATGGGAGTGGTGATGTGTTTAGGTGGAGGCAAAGGGGTTGAGATGATGGCAAGCTCAGGTGCGGACAAAGGTGAAGTCGGAGGTGAGGGTGGAGGTATAGCCTGCTCAGGCCTGAGCCACGATGGTGACGGAGATGGCAAAGGTGGTGGAGATGGTGGAGGTGATGGAAGCACTGGTGGTGGAGACGGGGATGATAGTGATGGCAATGAGGATATTGATGAAGATGATGGGGGTAGTGGACATGGAGGAGGAGAGGGTGAAGAGGGAGGTCGTGGTGCCCTCCGTCGACGTGTCGACACAACACGTCGAGCAGCGTTAGGGATAGAAGTAGTGGAAGTGGCGACGGGGAAAGAAGGGGAGGCACTGGCCTGAGCGGAGGCTTGGGTTTGTGGAGGTTGCGGAGATTGGATAGGAGATGGTGAAGGTAACGGGGTAGGTGACGGAGCAAGTGTAGCACTAGATGAAGAATCACAGGGGTGCCCCTGGTCTTGAAGTAACGGAGACGGCTGCCCGGGTGGCACTTCTTGTGGCTGTTGCTTGCTACAGAGATCTAAAATAACTTTATGCATGGCAGCCCAATCAATCCTTTTCTTAGCTTCCAGATCATAAACATAATCTCGGAACTCGGGACAATCCTCAACCAAATGCCCCTGCTAGCGGTGGAAATAACAGAACTGAAGCATATCCCCGACCGCGGGTCGGTAAGGCACAACCGGAGAGAACGGCAACGCGTGAGTGGCCATCAAAGCCCGAAATATATCGGTGAAACACTCTGGCAATGGAAGGAGAGGAGCCTGCTTCGGGCAAGGTGGATGCCGAGGGATATGTAATGGTGGAGAAGGTTGTGGAGACGGAAGTGGAGGTCGCATAGGCAAGAGTGCGTGGCTAGTGGTGGAGGGCTTTGGTGAAGGCATGTGTGGAACAGGATGAGGGGGTATGTAGATGACATCTACTTGCTTGGGATGTGGTGTTCCCTTGACCGGAAGTGGAGATGGAGACGGGTATGTGGATGCGGGAGGCTGACTCATGGAAGGTTGATATGCGGAGGCGTATGGGTACGTAGAGGCGGGAGGTTGGCTCGTGGAGGGATATGTGGCGGAAGGCTGACTCATGGCGGGCCGACTCATGGGAGCGTAGGGTTGGCACGTGGAGGGTGAAGGTTGATATGTGGAGGTGGATGGTGGAGACTCGGGGTCAAGGGAATCTTGGATTTGTTGGCGAATGAAGCGGGCTCGGCAGTATAATTGTTGCCAGGAGGTGATGTCATTGAGGGCTAAGATAAACCGATACTCGGGCATGGCATTGGATATCAGCATCTTGATTTGTTCTCCCTCCGGAATGTGTCTCGGGACTTGCGCGGCAACGCGACGCCAACGATCGGTAAAGGTAGAGAACTCCTCTTCGGGCTTCATCATCTCATGGGCCAGATCCACAATAGAGTACTTGGACCCAACTTGGTCTTGGAACTGCTGAATAAATCCCTCTTGTACAGCTTGAAAATTCACAACTTGCTCTTGCGGAAGAGAGAAGAACCAATCCCGAGCCGAGCCTTCCAATGACAGACCAAACAGATAAGCCATCAAGTGTTGGTCATGTCGAAATTGGGCCGACTCATAAACAAACTCCTTCAAGTGCACATATGGGTCACCGACTCCACTATAACGGTGATATGTGGGAATTTGTGATGGAGACGGAAGTCGAAGACCTTGAAATGCGAACAGATTACTTAAAGAGGATTTGGGATCGATCCGACGTTGAAGCACATCAAGCTGGCGTTGGGTTTGAGCAATCATCTCTTGGGTAGAGAGAGATCGAGAAGAATATGGGCCAGCTTGAGCAAGAGGTTGTGAATTAGAACCAGGAGCATGGTATTGGGCCAGATAAGAGGATCCGGGCTGAGAAGAAAAAGGGCCCATTCTGGGAATGGAAGGGTGAGCGGGCCTGGAAGAGATGTTGGAACATGGGTTGAATGGGCCAGCAGCAACATGGGCAGAATAATGAGGCCCATTAAGAGAATAATGCCCATTAGCAATTGGGCCAGCAACATATGAAGGAGAAGGAGGAGGCCCATGAATAGAAGATGGCCCATTATGAGAAGAAGGCCCATGAAGATGAGATGCAATAAGACGTTGGGCCTGGGCCGGGTCCATTTGGTGAACAAGGCTTGAAAGATGGGCCATGAGATTAGCCTGTTCCTTGGATGGATCAGAAGGACCACGGGAAGATGGGCCCGCGTGGGAAGAGGATTCCATGCGGGAATATGAAGAAGATTGAGAAAACGAATGATACAAGGTGTTAGAATGATACTCCATCAGGGCAAATGGAGACTTAATACAAGGAGATCAAGGACAATACAAATGGGGAAGCAAAGGCTTAATGGGCTTGAGAACAAGGGGGGCTGACCCACTAATGCAAAGACGAATGGACAATAGACCACGGGACAATGGACTGGACAATGAACCAACAAAATGGACTGACTTAAGTGGGCCTAACAACAACAAAACATGTGGATGCAGCACAAAACACCACTAATGGGCTTGGACAAGCCCAAACAACATAAACAATGCAATGTAAAAGTTTTCACCCAAGTCAAACAAGTTAATATGATGGGAAATCTTTTAGGGGTTTTAATAGACCTTTTAATGATTTGAATTAGGAAAAATTACCTCAAGATAGGAATCCTATGGGAATAAGGTCCAAACTTTGTGCTGACTAAGGTTAACTCCCTCACACGTATGCAAATGCAAACCTAAGGTGTGGAAAGGTACAACCGACCCGGCATCCGTGTGGGAATCCACGGCTCGCGGGGACTTATGGAGATCCCGGATAAGATCACCTAGTTAAGCCAAAGGAATATGGGACCGAGAGGATCACTTACCAAGGTATAAAATGCAACTATGATATGCAATGTATGACCCTATGTGCACCGGAGTGCATGTAATTTCTAGCCTAAAACTAGAAAATCAAGACAAAATTAAACTATGCAAACATGATCCAAATAAGACAAATAGTATATGGATGGAAAGACAATACAAAGGTATACACAACGGGCCCAAGAACAGATCAATCTGACCCCGGGAGGTCAATCAAATCACTGAGCAAAGATGCCCCGGTAACTAAGTAAACATGACCCAAATGATGCAAGTAGTATATGGATGGAAAGACAATACAAAGGACTATCCAATGGAATAAAAATCAGTGCAATCAGATATCGGGAAGGCAGTCAAATCACCCAGTAAAGATGTACCGGTGAACCTGTCCCTGAGCCTGCCTGCAGAACTTATGCACAAAATTCAAAAAGTTGGACAATATTAGAATATGCAAATATTAACCAAATGATGCAAATGATATATGTATGGAAAGACAATACAAAGGGCTATCCAACGCAACAAGAATCAACTCAATCGGACTCCGGGATCAAAAGTTATGCCCTGATGAACACGGCCCTGTGAGCATGTGCGCAGGACTGCCAGAAGCTGTAACGGTCTACCAAATGACCGTTACACTGCTCTGACGGTCTACTATAGGACCGTCACACTACCAGAGCCCTTTAAACCCCCCAAACAGTGGAAGAATGGATAAAATATCACCCAAACATGCACATGCACACACCCAACTCACAAAAGAGCATGAAAACAAACGTGATGGGCATTGGTGTCCCACCGTGATCGCCAAAAAAGTGTTGATTTGTTTTTTAATTAGATTCCTATCCCGCCCCCTTTAAACACATACATGCATAAACATGTGAATCAAAGACAAGGGGGATGAAAGGATGAGAAATACTAACCGTGATCGCCACCAAGGTTCCAACAACGCCAAAGGATGAAGAAGTGTAAAGAACGGCGCCGTATATCTTGGAAAGAAAACTTGATCGCGCTTGAAACGGGGTGCGGGGAATTTGTGGATTCAAACCACCTCTCCTTTCAGCCGGCTAGATGAAGAGGGCCTCACGTTGTATTCATGCTCTCCTGCAAAACAAAGATGAAACACAAAGGTAAAAACCCATTAGAACATGAAGTGTAGAAATCTTCCCAAAGTGATAAAATAGCATGAATAAAAGGGGGAGAACGCACTGGCGGGGAGGTTTTTAACCCCTGTGGAAGGGTGGAAAAGATACGTGGGTGTGTTGTGCATGCATGAGATTTGAAATCACGAGATTTGATTGAGAGAATAGAGAGAAATCATTGATGCAAAATAGAGAAAAACACATATGTAGCAGAAAATGCAGAAAACTGTGATGATTTATGATTTTGAGGAGACTAGAACTAAGAGTGTAGACCATGAAATCAAGCCCAGATGGATGCAATGGAAAGCTAATACTTCCCTCTCCAAGATATGGTCAAAGTTGTGAGTTGGAGTTGCAGCATCGCTTCGCCCCACGTCCGGAAGGAGCCCCCCTTTGCAACTGCGAACTGAGAAGTTTTTATAGAGTTTTGTAAGAAAACCTCATCTTCTTATTACGATTCCTGGAGATAGAGTCTAAGATAAATCGAGTTCTCTAGATCAAACTCGAGATAATACTAAGTACAAGAGATAGGAACAAACGGGGATCAATTCGGAGGAGGATTATAGAAGATATGGCTCTTGGAAGGTAGCCCTGGAGCCTTATCTGCAGAGTTTTAGTTGAACTAGGATGTTTAAATCCTGATCTTTTGAGCGTGATTCTGAGAAAGATAGCCATTGAAATTTGGAGTTTTTTGAACTGAACTCAAGATAATATCAAGGAGAAACCATAGGAACAAACGGCACTCAATTCGGAGTAGAATTCAAGAAGTTATGGGCTCTGCAAGGGGGCCACGGTGCACAGAAACGGAGCAGAAACCAGCACGAATTGGACTCTCAGGTGTGTGTAACGGTCTATTGTACGACCGTCAGAGTTATGTAATGGACTAGGGTAGGTTCGTCACACTCTGGGGGTCAAACGGGACGATTTCAGATAAGTTTCGGTGTAACGCACCCATACTAGACCGTCACATGGACTCTGACGGTCTAGGGTAGGACCGCCACGCTCTAGGGGTCGAACAGGGTGTTTTCGGGCAAGTTTCGGTGTGACGGTCTATCGTTGGACCATCACACTGCTCTGGCGGTCTACACTGGACCGTTACATGATGCTCTAACGCACCTCCAGTAGACCTTCACACCGATGAAGGAAAATTCTGGGTAGACTACGTGTGACTTCAGAAATTGAAGCGTATCTCTTAAACGGGGCAGAACAAGCGAAAGTGGTAGAAAAAGAAATTGTAGATAACTGAGAGAGGAACAACTTTCATGAAGAAAGTAAGTTGAGAAAATGAACATAAGAGGGAGAAAATGGGGATATAATAGATAGGAAACTTCTAGAAAATAGGTGAACAGCACATCACGTCGGAAAAATGTAAATAGCTCACAATAGGGGCAGAACTGGCCAACGGCGTAGAAGAAGAAATTGTAGATCTTTGAAAGATGAACAACTTTTGTGAAGACAATGTTTTGAAAAGAGGAACCGAAGGAGATGAAAAAGGACCACTTTCAAGACTGCGTAGTGAGAGAGAGCCGAATACTTAAGGGAAGCCGGCCTAAATGTGCCGTAAGTTTGACTTGGAAGCTGTAATTTGATAAAATAAGCTCCATGGCTCTAGGAAATCATGATCTCCAAGACTTAAAGGATATGAAATGGTAAGAATGGGCTTGAAATGCATCCGAGAAAGCTCCAAAAGAATGGCTAATTCGGGGCATCAAAAATGATGAATAAGAGAAATGACACAACTTGTGGGCTAAAACGGGTGTCAAAAATTATCTGTTGATTTGTTTTGCTTCTCTTCTTCTTTTTGTTTTGATGTGTAATAAAGATGATAAGCAAAAATCAAAGATCTCAATCAACCCAAGGACATGTGAACCATGAACCTAGGCAACCAGAACAAGCTCTAGCATGGGCATGCTATCTCAATCATCAAGCTAAACTAAGGGAATAAAGAAAAACACACGCCAGGGCGTGGAGCAAGAACAAATAAAAACACACCGCAAGGGTGGAGCAAATAAAGGAAATAAGAGATATGAGATGGAGAGAAAGCTAATGCCCAATACTAAGAAAGAACGTGATCGGCACCAAAGTAAACACAAGACAGAGACATGAAAATACCTTGGAAATAGGTGGATGAAGCACCTGCCCACGGGAGAGAGAAAACCAGTGAAATCTGCAGATCAACCGAATGTAACGGTCCAAACCCCGTGCGTCACAGGAATGTGACGGTCTCCAGATAAACCATTATATGAACCTGACGCGTCTTCTCAAGACCGTCAGAAAACCTGCAGTAATAGCTTGTGGACTCTTTTAACTCCAACTCTTCCAGCCGGCCAGAAGACTTGGGCCTCGCGTAGTGAACCTGTATACCTGCCAAAGAACGTGAAAACACAAGAAAACGGACCCAGATTAGCCCTTTAAACAAGCATAGTATCAATTCTCAAAGAACTTAAGATCATTCAAAAGGAAAGGGAAGTACCGGGGAAGTTTTGGTTTTTTAACCCCTCTGGGCGTTTTAAAAGATGGGAAGGATGTTTAGATGATGAAAACCAGGTGCAGAACGTGGAAACAAGGACAGGGACAATGCCTATGATGAGAGGGAGGAGGAAGAACACAATATGCAATGATGAACTTTGAAACTCAATAGAACGAATACTCCCTTCACCGTGAAGCAGATGGACGTGAAAGACAAGTCTCCTTGGTTAGATGTGGCTCTAGGATGTGGCAGCACTTTGACGTGAACTCCAAATCTTCCTCTTTCAGGCCATGAAGTTAAGGGTGCTATTTATAGGCCCTCAAACTCTCCGGTCGAGCAGAGGATAATCCAGCAAGAAAAGAGGATAACTCCTAGCAAATCCTTGAAGATAATATCACCAGGAGTCCATAGAAACAAACAGAAGGTTCTGAGGATCAGATTTTGAAGAGAAATCACCAATTCAAACTCTTATCTCGACCACGGAGTAGCAGAGAAAAGACCTGAACTGCCAGGACTCTCTGTTGGATGTAACGGCTACTCGACAGACCGCCATATGTAAATAACGCGCCAGGGGGATACCGTTACATTTAATCTTATCTCAAAAAAGATAAGATCAACAGAAGAAGATCAAACAAGTTGGACTCTGCAAGATAAGTAACGGCCATGGCTGGACGCGTTGGAGGGAAGTAACGGCTTCACGACAAACTGTTAGAATCAATGGGCAGGCCAACGGATAAACTTTGAAACAAAGACCTCAAACTTCAGGAGTCTTCAAGAAGTAACGGCCTAAGGGGAATGCGTTAGAAGAATGTAACGCCCATTCAGAGGACCGTTAGAAATAATGAGGATCAAAATTGATAAGAGGGCTTGCTAAGCTTCATCTAATGAAAAGCCACAAGGAACCACACTCAACCAAGGAGAGAAGACCCATAAAATGAGCTTCAAACTGACGAAGGAAACTCAATGAAGAGTGAACAACTTGGAGCATCACATGGATAGAACAAGGAGATGACCTGACTTATTGGTCATAAAACCGGTGTCAACAGATACCCCTCCCTAACGTCCTCTTTGTAGGAGAGCGAGCGGAGGTGAAGCGAAAGCAAAATGGAACATGGAGATGAAGCGGAAGTGAAGCGGAGCGGACTGAAAAGTGGGCGTTAAGGTGAACGACACCCGTTCTTTACCAACAAGCGATAAGAATTTTCTGGAAAACTTTGAACTGATCACAAGGAAATAACTAACCAAAGGATGCAAGTCTGGAGGAACTAACAACTAAGGAAAGGAAACACGGCTAGCCGCCGGAGGTAACGGAAAGGAAAGAGAGCTGACTAAACTCCAGACAGGAATCTTCAGCCAACCAAATCAAGCGAGAGATCGAAGAAAACCTTCTAATTTGGAATGGAATGATTCTCCTTATTCGAGATCAAGAACACAGTTATTCACTATCATTGAGACACCTTGAACAGATGAAGATCATGAATGCTCAAAAGATGCGTATGATGCATGCTGGGCTAAAGAAAAAGAAATCATTAAAACGAATGCAAAGAAAGATAAAATAACAAAGATACTCGAGAATAATATTGCTAGACTGGAGAAACCAGGGTCAGGACACCATCTGCAACCACGGCGTGCAAGACAGAACCATCATCCCCAAATTTTTTCAACCTAACGGCCTATCCAACGATTAAACATGTGTACTTAGATCATCATCATTTTTGTTTAAGGGGAACATCAGATCCCAGAACACATGAATGACCAGCTGGTTCTCGAGATAATATATCATAGATAACATATAGTAATGCATTAAAGGGACAAGGGAACGAGATACAATACCTGACTTACCTTCCTGACCAGCAAAGCGTGATGTTCATAACTTCGTTCATGAGAAAGAGGTTAGCCAATAATAATACGAGTATGAAATAAGGCATAACCATTCATACGTGTTTGAAGCATTAATAATATGTGCCATGGCAGAAAATGTGGTCATTCAATCATCAAATGGACCATTTTATTCATCAAGAAACTTGCAAGCTGTAACAGTCTGCAGAGAGGGCGTCATATGAAGTAACGGACCAGCCCTAGGCCGTTAGAGATTGGGCGGTTCATATTCTTCAATGAAATAGTTCAAATCCATGTAACGGTCACAAGAGTATGCGTCATTGAGTGTAACGGTCGGACGACAGACCGTCATATTTCTTGAGCGTTCAAAAAAAACAAACCGAACGGTCACGGCCTCATTCATTCAACACTCAGGCCTTAGCACCCCCAAAAAAAAAACGAGAAACCCCAAGACCACCGGTGACCACCGAATGAGATGGCCGGCGACGAGGGCTCTCAGCCACCAAAGAAGAGGGAGAGAGGGAAGAAGAAGGCGATACGCCGCCTCCACCGCCGGATAGAGCGGGAAGTGGAAAGACGACCGGAGGAAGAAAAAACGAGGAAGAGAGCTCCAAGGGTGGAAGAAGTGGCTCCAATGGCCGAGGAGGACCAAGGGGAAACTTTCTTGGACGAGGGAGAACCCAAGGAACAGAAGAAGAAAAGGAAGAGGGGCCAAGACCATGAGGTAGGCCTCCGCCCTAATTTTTCAAATTTTAATTTTTTTGTGTTTTTTGTATGAATGCATGTGGGAATGGGGGGTAGAAAATGGGTCCTAGAGCCCTTTAGGATCATTTGTAGGCCTTTTGGCCAAAGTGGGAGAGCCACGGAATGGAAAGGAAAAAATGCCCTTTAGCAGGGAATGTGACGGTCCTTCCAGTGACCGTCACAAGCCTAACGGGTCACTCTGGATGCGTTAGAGATAGGTAACGCCCCATCCCAGGGCCGTTACATGCACCAATGGCCAGAACTATTTTTTAGGTTTTCAATTATTAAGTTTTTATCTTGTTTTTATTTTATGAATGCTATGCAAATGATTCCATGATGCAATTGACTGACTTATGACTTAAATGAATGCAGGGAAAAAGACGGACGAGGATCTCCTGGCTTCAGATCCAGGCGGTGTACCAGGCACTGCCCGATTACCAGAGAGAGAGGCTAGCCGGGATGGGATTCACTGAGGTGCTGAGCATCGAGGTGACCAGAATGGACACGCCTCTGCTGTACGCCTTGCACGAGAGGTGGGATCCGATCAGTAGAGCATTCATCTTCCCGTGGGGTCACATGATCCCCACGCTAGAAGACGTAGCGAGGATCACCGGACTGCGGGTACACGGAGCCGCAGTGACAGGATGGACTTACAGGAACTACCGAGAGATGGCCCAGGAGTTGCTGGGCTAGATTTGATCAGACTAGGGTAGACGTCATCTCAACTCTCGAGATCAGTACTGCAGGAGAGCTTAGGACTGAGAGGAGCGGCGATAGCCGTGGGTGAGCTACCAGAGGAGCATCTGGGTAGAGTGATTGACCAGGTGCGCCCACGAGTGGCGGCAGAGGCTGGACCAGAGGGAGATCGTACCCTGAGGTGCTTCTTGATGCTACTGTTCGGGAAGCTCCTATTCGTGACTCGGGCAGATGTGATCAGCTACAGGCTACTGCTGATGATCAAGGATTTGGGAAGAGTTGGAAAGTACGCCTGGGGAGCGGCAGTCTTGGCCTTCCTATTCGAGTCCCTAAGTACAACGGACCGACAGACGATGCTGGGCGGCTTCTCGCCTTTTCTACAGGTAAATGCAATTTAAATGCTTCTATTATGATTTATGCAAATGTTCATGCAAGTTTACTGACTTAACTTCTAAATGCAGTTCTGGAGCTATATGTACCTCCCGGTCATAGGACGGGGCACACTACTCCACACCGGCCGTATCCCGATCGCGAGGCGATGGGTGGTCGCAAGGGACCCGGGGTCGATCATCAGATTGACTCGGGTGATCCAGGATGATTTGGATTCCTTCCCGTACACGGCGGTAAGCTCAAAACTCAAAAAAATGCTTTCTAAATGATTTTGAATATTTCTATATGCTTCTATATGATGATTCGATTCATGCTTTCAGGTGAGATGGACCCCATACAGAGGCGAGAGCTACGAGGGACAGCCATGGGTGGAGGCAGCCCTTTTGTACCGGGGACGAGACATATGGTTGCACTGCATCCATATCATCGAGCCTCTTCATTATCGGCTGATTCTGAGGACTCGGGGACTACACCAGCCAGAGGTGACCTTTCCCCGCCACAGCGACGACCGCCCGGGGAAGTCAGCAAAGGGAATTAGCGGTGACATAGATTGGTGTGCCCGGAAGGTGAAGTACGTCCACGACTGGAACAAGCGGGGCAGAGCAGTGAAAGAGCGGGACGAGAGCGACGAGGCGTACTTGAAAGCCTTTGCTCGACTGTACGGAGACTGGGTGTACCGAGGTACCCGACAACCGGTATGCAACTTCTAAACTCTAAACTCTTTCTATATGACACAATGCAAAATGCTAGATGCACTGACTTATGTACTTCCTAAATGCAGCTAGACCCCGAGGGAAGGATAGCTGAGCTCGAGGGGCTTCTCCATGCCACCGTCCAGCAGCGGGATGAGTACCGGACCGCGTTGGAGCTCTTGGTGAGATTCTAAAAACCTTGGACCTAAAATGATTATGTTTATGATTATGACGCGAATGGGATGGACTGACCAATGATCTCTAAATGCAGCGGGCTGAGGGAGCCCAAAGAGTGGGACCGGATGCCCCACCATCGTCCTCACAGCCTGCCGGGGACAGAGCTGAGCGGGACGCCGAGTTTGCTCGAGCGGTTGCCCGGGCCGAGGAGGCGGAGGCCACCCTCGCGGAGCGGGTAAGATGCTAAATGCTTATGAAAATTAAATGCTTATGCTTTATGCAAATTCTCATGTTTATACGACTAACTATATGCAATGCAAACTATAGGCGAGAGAGCTAGCCGCAGCAGTGGCCGAGGCGAAACTGGCTCGGACAGAGGCAGAGGTCTTACGAGCAGAGGTGGCCCGATTGAGAGGAGAGATTGCACAGACGGCAACGCAGACAGTAGACTTCGAGAGATACCGGTCCGAGGCACGAGCTATGCGACTCGAGGCCCACGACATGAAGGTCGAGGTTCGGACCTTGGAGAGGACCATACGGATGATGGGCCGAGGACCGGAGCGGAGCGTCTCTCAGAGCGGAGCACCGAGGAGTGCTGCTCGTGCCGGATCAGTGGCAGACTACCTCGTTAGCTCCTCTGGTCAACGGAGGAATGAGAGGGCGGAGAGGGGCCAGCAGGAGGAGAGTGCCTCCATAGCACCACCGGCGAGGAAGCCGGAGGGTGGAGATGATGATGGCGGCCCGGCGGATAAGCCGGCCGAGTGATGCATGTTTTCTTTTTGCTTTTCCTTGTACATGACTTATACGTAAATGGATGAATGAAAATTTTTCTTTTTGATCTTTTGTTTGTATTTGTGAATGTGTGAATGAATGGATATGAAAATAAATGCAAACAGATGAGTATGAATGAAGGCAGGAATGAATGTGAGAATGTGTGATGGAATGTAGGGAACGCATGTGGATGTGTGGGAATGAATGCATGTGAGGGAATGGATGATGGCGTGGATGACATGTGAATGATGTGGATGAGATAATGTGTGGACGGGCAGGATGAACAGAAATGAAAAGCCTGTAAGACCGTCGGGTCTAAACAGAGGCAGATAGGAATAGCCCAAATTTTAGCAGCAGATAATGTAACTGTCTAGATCCAGACCGTCAGGATCAAGTAACGCATGATACGGAGGCCGTCAGATAGGTCAGAGACCCATTTTTTGAGAACTAAACAGCAGAGAATATAACGGCTCAGAGCTGGTGCGTCATATATAATTAACGGCCAAATGCTAGACCGTTAGAGATGGCAGAGCAGGATTGAACCATGAATGTACATACCTCATCCAAGTGATGTATAGACTTGGAGTGTAGATGACCAAACGATGTATAGACTTCATTTTAGCCAAAGAGTGCTCAGACTTGAAGGATGTATGGACTTTGGACAAGGAATGTACAGACTTGGGGCTGTGCACACGTTGGGCAATGTATAGACTTGGATCAAGAATGTACAGACTTGAACGGCGTGTGGACTTTGGATGAAGACTGTACAGACTTGGGGAATGTATGGACTTTAGAAGAAGACTATACACAATGTATAGACTTAAGGCTGTGTAGACTTTGGAAAATGCATGGGACGTATAGACTTCACATGCTGTAGACTTGGATGAAGAATGGGATGCATAGACTTAGCCAAAATGTGCAGACTTGGATGAAGAACATATAGACTTAACAAATGTGCAGACTTCAAAAATGTATGGACTTGAGGCTGTGTAGACTCTGCATGATGTGTAGACTTCAAAAATGAAGCACAGGCTTCAAAGTGAAGCACAAGCTTCAACATGATGTGTAGACTTCAACACGAAGTATGAATGTGCAGACTTCAAGATGCTGTACAGACTTCAAAGTGATGTATAGACAAGGATGACGAATGGGATGTATATACTTAACAAAATGTACAAGAAATGTGACGGTCCACGCACAGTGCGTCGGAGATAGATAACGGTCATGAGCAAGACCATTGAGCATGATTGACCAAGAAGAAACCAAAACTGATCAGCAGAGAATGTAACGGCTCAGAGAGAACATGTCATAAGAATATAACGGTCTGATGATAGACCGTTAAGCTTGACAGAACAAGGTTGGACTAAATTTAAACCCACAGGAAATGTGACGGCCCAGATCTGGCGCATCATAGTCAAGTAACCATCTGACGACAGACCGTTATATCATGAATTGTACTCCGAGACGGATTGAGCCGTAAGGGGCAAAACCCGAGATAAGAAGCCCTTGATCCGTTCTAGACTTCTCCGAAACTTAAGATAACGCCTTCCAATCCGAATCTTATTCCTTTAAAACCAAAACAAAACCTTTAAAACTTGAAAACCTAGCCAAAATCGTATCTTTCTGAATTCTCTGCTAGAAGGCTGAAAAAATTCCTCCTAAGGGTAGGAAACAAGATGAAGAGAAGCTTCGAGGCGACGGCTATGGAGGAGAGAGTCTACACTGGACCCAAAGCTGCAAGAAAAGATTATGAAGAGTTGCAAAGGTTAACCTCAATTCCCAAGCATCTAAGCTCTAATGCTCAAAGAGTGGTAAGCTTCCATAACCTAACCAAGTTCAGAAATTTCTGCACTTCATCTTCTTCCTCGTGATTTTCTTTTTCTTCTTAGCCCCTTCCTGGTCCAAGATGCTATTCTAAACTGAGGTGGGTGGCTCCCATGGTAAAGGCACTCCCTTTAGAGGTTACATCAATTCTTAAAGCATGGCACCTTCAACCTCTCTTGGTCTTAGGCAAGAATTTCCAGAAATTGACATTAGATTGGCCTAGTATTTCAGCCCTCATAGAATTGTGGCATCCACAAACACATACCTTCATCTTCCCTTCCTTCGAAGCAACAGTCCTATTAGAGGAGGTAGAAACCTACCTAGCCCTTCCTAAGACTACGGCGGGGGATGAAGACCTAGTTTGCTACACGGTTGAGCCTATTGACCCATCCTTGATCTTGAGTGATTTCATCCATAATCCAAAGGACGTGAGGACCATGATCAGCCCACACCACATACACTTGATACCCTTGGCACAGTGGATAGTGTCTCATTGCAAAAACAAGTGGGAGAGACATGAAGCAATAGCCAAGGCGGTGGCGGTTTGCTTATGCGGAGTTTTCCTTTTCACCACGATCGACCACCTCTTAGATACCTAAAATCTCAGCATAATCAGTGGGTTGTGGCGGGGAATGTCCCTCTCTCAAGCGATCCTCTCATATCTCTATGAAGGACTAAAATTGGCTTGCCTAGGAGGACCCTTATTTGGTTCCATGATACTCCTTGAGTGTTGGATGGGAGTGAGAATCAAATTCCAACCAAAGGAAGACATAACTTCTGCTAGCCGGATCTTCGGGAGCCACCCTCTCTTCTTCATTGGAGGGGTATCGGGATTTTCTTCACAGGTTGAATGCAAGACGGCGGACAAGAAAACTCAGGATGAATGGCGCCTCTTCTTCAACACCTTTCCAATAGACAAGTTCATCATGTGACCAAGAATCCTTCGGAGCACTCTTCCTAGAATACCACGGTGTCAAGGCCTGGACCTCCAGCTAGTGGGAAATACTACCATGGCGATCTACAACCCACACCGGTGCCATCTTCAGATCGGACTACCTCGGATTAAAGGTCCTGCACTATCACATAATCCTCCCCTTCTACCTAGGAAGATGGGGACCGAGGAAGATGAGAGAGCAGTCCGGAACGCGCTGACCATGTGGGAGATCAGCAAGGTGCGTCCGTGGCAAGAAGAAGTGGAAGAGAACGACGAAGCACGCCGCGGCTACGCGAAAGAGTTGAGGAAGATCCGCCCTCTTGCGGATAAGAAATTGAATGTAGCTTGATTTTCCTTTTGAACGATGTAATTGACAATCAGAGTTGGAATTTTATCAATCTTGTGTTTCATTAAGTTCATTTGAATAAGAGGGGATTACCTTAGTTGAATGGACATGAACTTTGTGTTTTGATTTGGCTAGAATGATCAGCAGAACAGAGCTTCTGGAGAATGTAATGGATCGGATCAGGGCCGTTATAAGGGTATAACGGTGGGGAGATAGGCCGTTAGAGTGTATGTTTGAGAATCCCGTTCTCTGGAGGAAGTAATGGTCCAACGATGGACCGTTGGGAAGAATAACGATCGTGTCCTGGGCCGTTAGACAGAGAGCTGCTGAGAGAATCAAAGCCAACGTTCTGAAGGAAAGTAACGGTTTAATCAAAGACCGTTATATGATTGTGGCAATCCACTGATGGCGCGTTACATCCCTGAACCTGCATAGTTATGAGATTTCAGCTTGGTCGTGATCCTGCCTTCTGCACACACTTAAACACGGAACAAGTTAGATCTGTTCTTAGACTCAACCCCTTGCCTTGAAGCAAATTAGATAATGATCGTTCCTTGATATTTGGTCAAGGGGTGGAGCCTTATTAAATAGGCGGGAAAAACATAATAGAACTAATGCGATGCATGCGATGCACATGATGGTATTTTTTTAGATTTTGGAAAATATATTTGAATTTTTGTGAGTTTTGGAAATATTTGATGTTTGTGGGTTTTGAAATATATGATGTTTTTAGATTTTTGAAATATATGATGTTTTTGGATTTTGAAATATATGTTGTTTTTGGATTTTGAAATATATGTTGTTTTTGGATTTTGAAATTTATGTTGTTTTTTTTGGATTTTTGAAATATATGTTGTTTTTGGATTTTGAAATATATGTTGTTTTTGGATTTTGAAATATATGTTGTTTTTGGATTTTGAAAACCAGTGCTTCCCCTTAGCAACGTGAGCCCTCCGCATTGTATTGAGAGTCCCGAGGTTGGCGTGCAATGAGGTGACAAACCCTGACCAAGGCCTAGATTTTCATGACGGTGTTTCTACCAGGGCCATACCCAGGGTACTAGTTTCAATCCTGAAAAAGGAAAATAGAACAAGCTTAGGCCAGATCTAAAAGCTTTTAGGACTTGGGTTCCACTCCAGACAACCCATTAGAAATTTGGTCTGTTGTGCCGGGGCTTTGTGTCCGTCATTGAACCTTAGTCCACTCTAGGCGTGCGTGCGACCGGGCTCATTCGTCCCGCTGGGAACTGTACTGCCACTCTTGTCATGCCTAGATTCTTTTTCTTGCCTTTCTGGAGCTTTGGAATCATATTCAATAGACCTTTGAGATGATGCTTTTGATTTTGTCCTTTGCTTTCTTCTTCTTTTTTTCTTGTTTCTTTGCTTGTGGCATCAGGTCATAACGGACTGCCCCTATTTGAGACCTCCTCTTATCAGGGTGCCTGGATTGGTTGTCGCCTCCTTATTCACTTCTTGCCCCTGGATTCAGCTGATGGAAGGAACGGACAGGGACTTCGACTTTCCCCCAAAGTATGACCAAGGAGAAACGGTGTCTTTTAAAGCAGGAAACCTGACCAGGGATGTTGTGTAGTGTGTGGTTACCTTACTTGGGACCCTTTTAGAGAAATGGAGGAACATCTTGCTACCGGGGTGGCACGGATTAGACTCTTAAGGAAAGAACCGCTTAAGGTACAACCCATTCCATGGGTGAGAGAGCTCCTCACCTTCCGCGTTTACTAAGTGATAAGCATTCCCTGGATAAGCCTCTTTTACGACAAACGGCCCTTCCCAGTTAGGTTACAATTTAGACCTAGGTCCTGCAGACCGAATGAATTTACGTTTCAGAACTATATCACCTTTTTGAAATTTACGTTCAATTACCTTCTTCTGAAAGTAACGTGAAACTCTCTTTTGATAAACAGATACATGATCGGCCGCATTCATCCTCTTCTGATCTAAGAGTTCCAGCTGAACCAGCAACGCCTCTCGACATTCATCGAGATTAAGTTCCTTATCAAGCTGCACTCTAAGGGAAGGGATCAAGATCTCATATGGGAGCACCGCCTCCATCCCGTCGGTAAGAGCATAGGGAGTTTGTCCCGTGGGAGTACGGGCGGAGGTGCGGTAAGCCCACAGAGCTTCCACTAATCTTTCTGGCCAATCAGAAAACTTATGAGATTCACATGTTTTCTTTATGATTTTAAGAAGGGTTTTATTAGTGGCCTCGGCTTGACCGTTGCCTTGAGGGTAATATGGAGATGAATGATGCAATGCAATATTGAACTTCTTACATATGTCCTTGAGCTCTTGGGAGACAAACTGGGGTCCGTTGTCGGTGATGATACTGCTTGGCACTCCGAACCGCGAGATGATATTCTTCATGATAAAGCGGCACACCGTTGAAGCTTTTGATCTCTGCGTACGCCTCGGCTTCGGCCCATTTGGTGAAGTACTCAGTGGCGGTAAGGATAAAGGATTTCTGCTTGATCTGAGAATTAGGATCACCGAGCGGGCCGACAACGTCGAAAGCCCTCATAGAGAATGGACAAGGAGCAGAGAGAGGATGGAGAGATGAAGCTGGAGCATGGATTTTATCAGCATGGAGTTGGCATTTAAGACACCTCCGGACATAGAGGGAGCAATCTTCCTCTATAGTGGGCCAATAGTAGCCCTGCCTAAGGATCTTCTTCGCTAGAGCCTGGCCATTGACATGACCTCCACACTCACTAGAATGGGCTACTTCAGCCACTTTCCAAGCCTCATCATCATCTAAGCATCTCATGAGCATTCCGTTAGTAGCGTGCCTGTATAGTTCTCCTGCAACAATGGTATACCTTGAGGCGGCTCTTCTTATTGACTTGCGCTGCTCGGCGTTTGCCCCTTCTGGGAATGATCCTTCTTTGCAAAACAACTCGATTTCGTGATACCAGGGCAATTCTTCTTCATCCAGAATCACATCTAGCTCTATTAAAGATACTTCCTTTAGATCTTCCTTCTCAGCCCTCGCCTCTACAGCCTTCCTAAGGTTGATGAACCAAGGATCCTGAAGGGAGGGTGCGTCCAGTCTCTGAACGACGATAGTCTCAGTGTTCCGACTGATAGGGAAAGATAGAGAGGAAGCCAGAGATGCTAGAGCATCGGCTAGAATATTCTGAGAGCGAGGAGTATGGATATAGATCAACTTACTGAATTGCCTCGCCATGAGCGTGACCAAATCTTGATAAGGCTTGAGTTTGGGGTCACGAGTGCGGTAAGTAGATAGGACTTGACGCAAGATGAGTTGAGAGTCTCCGATGATATTTAAATAGCACGCACCTAGGAGATAGGCGTGCTTCAGTCCAGCTAGGAGAGCTTCATACTCAGCGATGTTGTTGGTAGCAGGAAATCGCAGTTGATAAGCAAAAGGATTAGTCACTCCCTCTGGAGTGAGCAGAACAGCGCCGATCCCTCGGTCTTGGGAATTGAGTGCACCATCGAAGTGCAAAGACCAGAAGGGATGATGGGTGAGGACGGAGAGATGCTCATCAGGGAAATCATCCTGAATAGAGTCGGTGTGAGGAATAGGAAGATGGGCAAGATGCTCAGCGATGGCGTACCCTTTGACCACCTTCTGAACGACAAACGTGATATCAAATTGAGAGAGGAAGCTCTGCCAACAAGCTAACCTACTAGAAAGGACATGTTTTTCTAAGAGACAGCGAATCGGGTCCATTCTAGAGATCAACCTAACTGGGTGGGCAAGGAAATAATGTTTAAGCTTTTGAGCTACCCATACTAAGGCGGCACAAGTCTTCTCCATAGCGGTGTATCTGGACTCAGGTGGGTTAAATAACCGAGAGAGGTAATACGCAGCCCGCTCTTTCCCTTCATCATCTACTTGTGCTAAGACTGCCCCTAGGGAGTCCTCAATAACCGAGATGTATAGGATTAGGGGTTTCCCAGGGACAGGAGGTTGCAAAAACCAGGGGATTGGATAGATATTCCTTTAAGTCCTCGTAGGCCTTCTGACAATCTTGATTCCATTCAAACTTGACCCCCGCCTTAAGCAATTCATAAAACGGACGGCACCTTTGAGAATGTTGGGATATGAATCTTCTAATGAGTTACAATCGACCAATCAGTCGTCGAAGTTCCGTAATGTTCTTAGGCGGAGGCATGTCCATGAAAGCCTGTGCTTTGTTAGGATCAATCTGGATCCCCCGTTTGCTCACTATGAAACCTAACAGCTTCCCTGAAGAGACTCCAAATACGGACTTCTTTGGATTCATTTTGAGCTTGTACTCCCTGGCTCTTTGAAGCACCTTAGCCAGAATAGAGGGGTGTTCTTATTTGGTTCTTGACTTCACCAGAATGTCATCCATGTAGGCTTCCATATAGATATGCATCATGTCGTGAAGATGGCCATCATCGCCCTTTGATAGGTGGCACCTGCATTCTTCAGACCGAACGGCATAACCACATAACAGTATGTGCCTGTGGACGCGGGATTTTTATTCCTCTAATTCAATTTTGTTTTTATTTATTTATTTATTAATTTGGTTTTTTAGGCGTGCCAGTCACATGTGTGACGATTTCATTGTGCGCTCGACTTGACTTGGTCAGTCGATTGTGAAGTCCGAGTCGGGACCAAAAGTCCGCCATACCATAAAGGCTATGACGTTAATTACGCCCTTCCTAAGAAGGACAACCCTTGATTAAACGCCAAAATAGGAGGCCACTCGGGGCGATAATAAAAGAAAAATAACAGTGCGTGATATTGAAGATATTATTATTCTGAGAAGGTAATTGAGCGAACGATAGGTTATTAAATCAGCATGACCCCCCCTGTGTAGGTCGTACCGGATGGAGATAGGACACCGTCCATGCAGCGGCGGGGCGGAGCTTGGACAGTCATCGGGCACATATCCCCTTTCATGTTCCCTATCCAGCCAAAGGCCTCGCGGTATTCATATTCCCCAAAAAATCGAGCCAGACGGGAGGTGTATGATGTGCACTTCCCGGGACTTATCGGGGTTAAAACATCTATCGACATTTCGGCAGCATCTCCCCATAATCTGGATTATGCCCAGGGGAGAATAGGCTATCACCCACGGAGTGCCGGGATGAAAGTCGAGAAAAGGAGGGAGTGAAACCCCCCACACTGTACATGTATGCCCTGGGGCAATGTTCGATTCTTCTCTTATAGGAGCCGGTGACACTCGTGCAGTGGCAGAGCTCACCTTAGCTAAAGGGGTTGCTCATAAACCCGGTACGGATCAGTGGAAAATAAGGGAGTCTGACTCCCTTTGATTTTATCCTCGGGACAGTTCTGGTGACTCATGGACATCCCCAGGTGGGTTTGATAGAGACGCCGGAGGCTCATTTGGCGACAGGGCAGCCTCTCGACACGGATTTGAATGGGTATATGAGTTCCCGGCGCGAAGACCACCGCGCCGAGAAGGGTTCTTTGCAAGGCACTATTTGGGGCGCCGGGAAGCTGGCGTTAGTGGAGTTCTCGGCACAGGCAAGCAGGAAAGCAAAGGGGTCTTACGGCGCCAAGGTAGAAGGGTGAAGGTGTTAGGCTCCCGGCGCAGGCAAGGAGGCCAAGTAATCAGGGCTCTCGGCGCCAGAAGGATGCCAGAGGGTGAGGGTTCTCGGCGGGTTCAACATGGAGGGTTCCCGGCGCGACGGGGAAGAGGCCAGGAAGTAGGTTCTCGGCGCAAGGGCCAAATGGCCAAAGGAGGTTGTGGGCGCGAAGAGGAATTGCTCAAGGGGGGGTTCCCGGCGCGCAGGGGAGAAGGCCAGAGGATGGGCTTCCCGGCGCGATGGCAAAGCAGCCAAGGAGGGTTTCCCGGCGCGGCCAAGCTGCAAAGGTTCCCGGTGCGAAGGTCAGAAGGCCAGGGGTGATTCTCGGCACCTGAAGGATAGCGCCGAGAACTGTTCATCTGTTTTACTGTATGCGGGGTCGAGAGGTATGAGGGCGCCGGGATGAGAAACAGAGCTTTACGGTACCCTGTTCTTGGGTCTGTTGAGGACTCAGGGGTTTTCCTGGTGATTCAGGCCAAGATAGACGGGCCTTGGGAAATCAAAAGAGCTCAATTCATCAGACTGCAACTGGCTTTGGCTTGGATTTCAAAGGGAAGGCCAGAAGCGGAGAGTGATTTGGGGGAAACACGGTTTAGGGTATCTCTGTCACCAGCGTTCATAATGATCCGTGAGGATGATTTTGGTATACTCTCCATCATCTGGGGGCCAAGAGATGACTGTCTCTGGCCCCGGGGATGACTTCAGCAGAGCCGATGATTATGAATATAACATCTAAAACTGAGCGACGGTTGCTATGCATCTATGCTTTGCTTCAGAGGCCAAGGGATAGTCTGTCCCTGGCTCGGAAGTAAGCACGAGAAGCGTTCGAGAACCGGGCGAATAAACAGGCGATCAATCGAACTGGGGAGGGGGATAGCATGCTATTGAGTCTTAAGAAAGACAGAAAACATGGGGAGATAGCAATAGTGTTTCGGAGAAATAGACAGCAGGCCTCAACGGGAGCCTATAGTTTTCATTCATTCGAACATCACGATTACATTCGCACATCAGGGGCAATACATAAAAGAAGGTATAGGGAGACTATGCCTTGCCCTATCAGAGTAAAATCGGCTGTAATATCACAGCATACATCAAAAGGGGGAAGAGATAGAAGCAATCAAAAATTAAAATAATGAACTACAGAAAATGGGGAGGGGAGGGCGGAGCATTGACTCCTCTCCCTCCCCGTTGCCCACCTTCGATCAGGCTTCGAGACTCCTTTCCTCTTTTTCCCTTCCGCCTCTTCCTCTCTCGGATCAGATTGCAGGCTCCGCTCTCTTCTCCTCCTTTTTTTGTGGCTATCTATTCTTCTTCTCCGCCCTTTTTGCTATCTGTTCTGACTCTCTGTTGCCTCTCTCCTGTGTGTCTTCTGCCCCTCTTCTCTTCGAATGAGGGGGTTTTATATCCCTCCTTGGTATCCTATCGGCAGGCCCGTCCCGGCGCGCCTCAATCGTAGGCGGACCTCCCGGCGCGTGGGACTTCAACTTCTCGGCGCCGCTTTTGGGCTTCGACAAGGGGATCCCGGCGCCACTTTTATAGGCTCATTTAGGGCTTTTTAGACCTCGCATAGACTTAGGCCTTTATTCGTCCTTCAAATGTATCAGAACCCGAGAAGGCCCTCCACTGGTGACATAGTTTCTATTGAGATCATTCATAGATTTTCATCAGTCGGTAGACTGGGGTTTCATCGGCATTGCCATCTGAATGATGACAAAGTCGGACATCATCTCATTGGTATCGTCACCGGAACGGTGACAAGACCGGACATCAGCTTTAGCCTGAAAAGACTTCAGCCAGGTGACTGCTATTTCATCAGTGCCGTCGTCTGACTGACAATGGCATCGGACATCAGCTTGGCCGGGAAAAGGCTTTAGCCGGGTAGATGGTTGACGAACTTCGTCATTGATCTTTCACTATTGGTCTGATCTTCCTTTCAATTCTGTTTCTGCCCTTGCTCATTTTCAAGGTGTCAACAGTGCCCCAGGGCGTGGTGAAGGAGGTTTTCTCTTGATCTTCCGGAGCGAGACAGATCTGATTATAGCCTGAGTAACCGTCCATAAATGACAATGATTCATACCCGGTGGTGCTATCAACCAATACATCAATATGAGGCAGCGGGAAATCATCTTTTGGACATGCTTTGTTGAGAATCCTAAAATCGATGCAGATATGCACCTTTCCATCCTTCTTGATAACAGGGACTATGTTCGCCACCCACTGAGGATATAGAACAACTCTAATGAATCTGGCCTTATACAATTTGTCGACCTCTTCCTTAATCCTTAAGGCCATGTGGGGGTGAAATATCCTTGATCGTTGTTTCACAGGTGTTGCCCCTGGTTTAAGCACAAGTCGATGTTCCACTAAAGAGGGGTTAAGACCTGGCATGTCTTCATAAGACCAGGCGAAAGAATCACTATACTCCCTCAGAACCTTAATTAAATCTTCTTCTACTTATGGAGGGAGATTTGCGGCAATAATGATGGGCCTTGGGTCTTCTTCAGTTCCCAAGTTGATTTCCTTTGTAGGTTTATCCACTGCCAACGACGGCTCGTCGAATTTCTTAAGTCCTTGTGCATACAAATCGGTAGTGTCATCTACGTCGCTGTCCTCATTGATCGGATCTTTTCCATCCAAGATTTCATAGACACCGAGTCCGTCATCACTCAACACCCCTTCTATTTCTTCTTCATCTTCAATCATAATTGCCGTAGCAACAAATTCTGGACACTTCAAAAGGTCATGACAACGCTGAGCTAGATCTTGCAAGAACCTATCAGGGACGGATTTGGGAGGACGCGCAAGCGGGCGCGACTCAGAGGAGGAAGGGTTGGACGACCTAGAACAAGACCCTACTTCTCTAGACCTAACTGACTCTACTTCCCTAGACTCGATAGACCCTAATCCTAACCTAGGAGGAAGAAGACCTAGTGGAAGGGAAGGAGCAGGGGACTCGTGCCCCTGGGAGGAGGATGGAGACAAGGTAGCATAATCTTCCACTGAAATCTCCGTTTCAAATTTGACATTTTTTTTTGGAGATCAGTGGAGACTACACAACAAGATGGAGGAGGTGGGAGCTGTATGGGAAACAGCTCGGGGAAGATGCAATCGAAGAAAGGATCGGAAGATGAGAACCACATCTCGTGGAGTTGGGCGTTGGGAGGAGGAGGAGTGAATAGAGTGGATAGATCAATGGGTGGGCAATGCCCGCAAGCACAGGGAACAAAGAGAATTTCAGGTGGATGAATGAAGGATGGATTTACCATGATGGGAGGAAGACGGGGTAAGAATTCCCTCTACTGTAGGAGAGATTGAAAGCGTAAGGGAGACCAAGAAAAGATAATCGGCGAGCTCTCCTCCTTCCGCAGATGCTGAGCCGGCTGCTTCTTCGGCCTCCACTGAACAAGTCGAACCTCTTGCTCCTGCAGGCAGTCTTCTTCATGAAATAGCCCCTGAAGGGCTGGACCATAGTCAATCACATCATCAACTGGCCCCCTTAGCACTGGGGGCGGACTGGCAATCGGACAGATTGTATCTTCCCTTGTCGGAGCTGGCCGTGGAGTTAATGTGCCTAGCTGGAGAGGCCCTCGAACAAAGTGTTGACGGTAGTCCCAGGTGAGTGGCCCAGAATCACCCATCATAGATAATGCAGTCTCTCGGTAGCCGAGACCTCTTCTGTTCATTTTCTTGCCCTTAGGAATGGGTTTAGTTCGTCCCTGTAATTGAGCACCGAGGCCTCTCCCCGGTTGGTAGCCTAGCTTCAGTATAATGTCCCAGCCCTTGGAATCTCGGATCTGGGGCTTCACCTTGATGTCAACTGCTGTAGTGACGGGCTTGCGAGGTGCGTAAGCCCAAGGAAAGTCGAGATCTAGCACTGACATAACAGGCCGACTGCTTGGCCACAATGTGGGAAGAACTTTCTCTGAAATAGCCTTCACTGATTGGACCGTGGATAAGCTTTTGACTTTGATGACCCTCCCTTGGAAAGGGAATTTAATGCATTGATGTGCAGTGGAGGGTACGGCGCTGAGGGTATCGATCCACGGACGACCCAAGATAGCCTTGAACATAGGGTCAATGTCGAGCACATAGAATTCCACGGGCATAGTAAGAGGCCCAAGCTCAGCTTGAATGGTGACAATCCCGTGACATGCCCGCCGAGAGTTGTCATAAGCAGCTATGGTAGTGGGAGTTGGGCGTAGAAGTTCTTCTGACAGATTACAAGCCCTTAGAGTGCTGAGCGGGCATACGTTGATAGATGCCCCTATGTCAACTAACGCCGCATCGATGCTGACTTTGTTTAGAATGATAGTAATGCACAGCGGCATTTGCCGAGCTTCTGGTGGTGCTAGCTCGGTTTCAGAGAAAGTAATGGCTGGCCCCTTGGAGATTGTTGCCAGTGCGGTAGGCAAGCTATCAACTGCCATGTCTTCACTAACCATCACCTTTTGAAGAAAGTCTCTTAATGCATCTTGGTGAAGGGTAGATCTCTTAATCAGTTCCAGCACAGATATCTTGGCGGGCACCCTATCCAAATGATGTAATAGATCATATTGGGTCCCGGGTAGTGGCTCGGCCTCTTCTTGCTCGGCAGCCGGTTGGGAAGACTGGGGATTAGAAGTGGAAGGATAGTTTCGGGGGAACATGCACCCGCTCCGTAAGGTGAAGTTATAAGCGGCCGCGGCCTCAGATGGGCTTAGGATAGGCGATTTAGTAGGCCCAGTGGGATGGATGAGCGGTGCGGAAGAGGGTGTGGTGGAAAGGATGATAGGCAAGGGGTTAGTGGCAGTGGGCGCGAGCGGTAGTGGGGATATAAAAGTGGGAGGAGGTGTGATGAGTGGAGGGTTAGACGGCGGTATGGCGGTAGTGGATGTAAGCGTGAGCGGGGAGGGGGTGATAGTAGCGGATGTGAGCAATGGTGAGTGCGACGGAGGCGCGGGTGATGGTTCGAGTGATGAGATAGGGGTGAAAGGAAGGACGAGTGGAGGAGGGGTTTGGTGTGTAGGTATGAGGATGGGAGAAGCGGGAGGATTATGGTAGTTGTGGTGAAGGGCCATGACCTGCGGCGTGGAGTTATCGTCGTCGAAGGGCCACCCGGGGTTAGGAGCCGGGGGTTGGACGACATTGACCTGAGCTGGTGCCGGCGGCAGAGGCTGCGGAGTAGGAGGATGGTTTGGCATTGGGTTTTGATGAATCCCCAGGTCTTGAATCAGCTGCTGTTGCTGCTGCTGCTGTGGCTGCGATACCTGTTGCTGCTGTACATGCTGCCTCGGCGGCTGCCTTCTCTTCTCTTTGATTTCTGTGATGGCCTGGTGCATTTCGGCCCAATCTATCCTCTGTCCTTCATGAAGATCATATACTAGGTCCCGGAATTGAAAACACCCTTCAATGGTATGTCCCGGTTGCCTATGGAACATACAATACTTCGTCTGATCAATGGCCGGATTCCAGTTGGGCCGTTCCGGAGGGAGCTGTATGGCATTCACCAACATGAGGGCTGAGAAGATGTCCGTGAGTGTTTCTGGCAAGGGTGGGTACTGAGCCCTTTTAGGAGCCGGGCGCTTGTTGTTAGGGTTGTTGTAGCCGTTGGGTGGAGGAACGTTGTGGTATTGTGGAGGTGGTGGTGGTTGTTGCGGTGCGGTGTAGGTGTTTTGTGGAATGGTGAAGGTGGGCGGAGGGTTTTGCGGGGTGACTTGGAAGTTCTGTGGTGCGGGATTTTGTGGAGTGCGGGGGTTCTGAGGGAAGCGGAAGGGTGCGGCTTGAAAAGGGAAAGCAACGGCTTGAACCTGCTCGTTTGTTTGGACCCCCTCGGTGATCGGCCCTTGAGGTTTCTTGTGATACTTGGGCTTTTGGTTTTCAAATAGTGAGTGAATGGGAGAATCCTTGAACTGAGTTTGAATGAAGCGCGCTCGGCTATATAGTTGGTGCATGTTGGCTATGTCGTTCATGGCTAGAATATTTCAGACGGTCGGAGTAGCATTGGAAATAAGTAACTTGACCTTCTCTTCCTCCGGAATATGGCCAGGCACTCTAGCGGCCATTTTCCTCCACCTATCTGCATAAGTGGCAAACTCCTCATCCGGTTTCATCTTTTCGGCCACCAAATCTGTGAATGAATATTTCGGGCCGACCCTGTCTTGAAACCGCTGAATAAACTTATCCTTCACTGTCTTAAAGCTCTCGGCTTCTTCCAATGGCAGAGAATAGAACCACTCCAGTGCAACACCGTCTAATGATCGGCGGAACAAGTACGCCATAAGTCGATCATCATATTGGAATTGGGCCGATTCATATAAGAAATCCCTCACGTGGATAAAGGGATTGCCGTTCCCGTCATATTTACGATAATTGGGGAGCTCAGATTGTGGAGGGAACCGGATGTTCTGAAAGCTAGGAACCGGAACATCTGCCAAGGATTGTGGGCCAACCCGCTTCTGGAGGAAATCGAGTTGCTGTTGCATGGTGGCCCATTTATCAAGTAGTTCCTGCTCTCTGGATGGAGCAGGGGTAGTGAGAGATGATGGCTAAAGTTGGGGAGCAGAAGGGTGGATTGTGGCAGAAGGTGGGAGCCCATAAGCAGGAGCAGAAGGATAAATGGCCGAAGTAGGGGGCCCATAAGAAGGATATTGGGCTTGAACTTGACCCAGATTGGAGTGGGCTTGGGCAACCCCTGGCTGAGGGCGCGCGAAATCTAAAGGGCCCATAAGGACTTGTGGAACCATTGGGTTAGACATGTGATGATCCACCTGAACGAAAGAAGGGATAGAAGACTTCCCCTTGTCAAAAGATTGCTAGGCCGAAGTAGAAGATTGGCCCGTCTCCATGCCAGTGAATGTGATGGTCCAGGGTTGGACCGGAGTAAGATTAATTGGAGTGGGCTGGATGGAAGGATTGGATTGACCCTGCATAATTGTGGGAGGGGAGATATTGGATCCTTGGATGACCTGATAGATAGTTTGGAGTTGGGCCGGATCCAATTCGGCCATCATCTGGAGAATGGAGCCCGCAGAAGGGGTAGTGAAAGAAGGGGTAGCTTGACCACCTTCCATGGAGGTAGAGGACGGAAGAGGGGATGTCCCCTCTCCAGAAGAGAATGAGGTAACCCTAGCAGGGTTTTCAAGAAGCCCTTAAGGAAGGGAATCCTCTTGGGAACGGGGAGGATTGAAAGAAGCCATGGTGGGTTCGAAAAGCGGATTTGAGTAGAACCTGGAGAAGGAATTGACCCTAGAAGGTTCTTCTAACTGACGAAAACAACTCCACATGCAACGAACAACCTTAACAAGATGCAAACAACACAACACAATCATGTAATGAGCAACCAAACTTAGTCGATTTATAACAAAGATGTAAGTAACAAGAGATGAAGACACCCAGAGTCAAGCAAGTTGTTTAAGATGATGCTTCAAGATTCTTATGATTTCTCCTTTGGAACTTTAGTGGATTGATTAATATGATCTCTCAACAATGGGTTCCTGATAGGAGATGGATGTAAAGCTTGGTTTGACTCTAAATGTGATCACTCCTTCACTTATGCAATTCTAGACACGGGGTGGGAAAGGTACAAACGGCCCGGCGTCCGTGTGGGAATCCACGGCTCGCGGGGACTTATGGAGGTCCCTGGTGTGATTTCCTAGTCGGCCCCAAGGAACATGGAGACGAGAGGTCCGCACACCAAGGTAGGAAAATGCAATCTAATGTATGAAAGTATGAATGAACCTATGTGCACCGGGGTGCATGCAAATTCTAACCTAGAATATAGCAAATAATTATGCACACAATGATGTAGATACATAAACCAACCAAGGAGGAAGTCAGATAACACCCAAGCAAGAATATCACAGCAAAAATTGTGGAAATAGAATGCACCTCGGGATGCGTACCTGTCTGGAGTGTAACGATCTAGAAGACCCGCATCAGAAATATATAACGGTCAGAGGCCAGACCGCCAGAAGCAATATAACGCATGGACCCAGGACCGTCGTATGAGCCAGAGAGCCAAAAACAAACCAGATATAGAAGGGAAATTTGTGAAAAGCCCAAACAGCAGGATGAGGAGTGTAACGGTCTAAAGCCCCTGCGTCAAAGTGGAGTGACGCAGGGACAGAGGGCCGTCAGACTACCTAGAGAACCAGAAACAAGAGGAAGTAAGAGGGAAATCCGAGGAAACTAAACAAGGAAATGATGGCAGGTTTAAACAGAGATCAAGACACGATTGGCACAAGTTGTCCCACCGTGATCGCCAAAAAATTATCTGTTGATTTGTTTTGCTTCTCTTCTTCTTTTTGTTTTGATGTGCAATAAAGATGATAAGCAAAAATCAAAGATCTCAATCAACCCAAGGACATGCGAACCATGAACCTAGGCAACCAGAACAAGCTCTAGCATGGGCATGCTATCTCAATCATCAAGCTAAACTAAGAGAATAAAGAAAAACACACGCCAGGGCATGGAGCAAGAACAAATAAAAATACACCGCAAGGGTGGAGCAAATAAAGGAAATAAGAGATATGAGATGGAGAGAAAGCTAATGCCCAATACTAAGAAAGAACGTGATCGCCACCAAAGTAAACACAAGCCAGAGACTTGAAAATACCTTGGAAATAGATGGATGAAGCACCCGCCCACGGGAGAGAGAAAACTAGTGAAATCTGCATATCAATCGAATGTAACAGTCCAAACCCCGTGCGTCATAGGAATGTGACGGTCTCCAGATAAACCATTATATGAACCTGACGCGTCTTCTCAAGACCGTCAGAAAACCTACAGTAATAGCTTGTGGACTCTTTTAACTCCAACTCTTCCAGCCGGCCAGAAGACTTGGGCCTCGCCTAGTGAACCTGTAAACCTGCCAAAGAACGTGAAAACACAAGAAAACGGACCCAAATTAGCCATTTAAACAAGCATAGTATCAATTCTCAAAGAACTCCTAGCAGCACTTTGTCTCCCCTGTACTTTGGACCCTGCTGACCTATACACAGGTTTGTATTGGGTCTTCTTAAGAGGTGGAGGTGTTGGTGGAGACTTGGTTACCTTGACCTGGGGTTTACCAGACTGCGTAGGTCGACCCCTAACCTGAGTCTGAGCCCTAGGATTCTGCTTAGATGTGCTAGCTCTACTAGGCTCATTAACCTTTCGTTTGCCCTTCTCCTCAGCACTGGGCTTTTTCAGATTAGCAGTTTTGTTCATCAAATTTGTTGAGTTCATGCTAATTAGAGGTCCCTTTTCCTTTTGAGCAACAAATGAAATTGTTTTCATTCCGAAAGTTTTTGTTGCACTAGAATTAAATCCTAGGCCCTCTTTTCTGAAATTAACCTTTGACCCTAACAAAGCATTTAAGTTATCTGTTCCTTGGGTCATTTTCTCAATGGTTTTCATTTTATCCTCATTGTCTTTCTGAAGTTCATTAATAGCCTTTTTCAGCTCATTGTTGACATTGAGGACATCTTCATATTTTTCAGAGATGATTTTTACTTCACTTTCACATTTTTGAATCTTCAGCTTCCATTCATCAATTTCATTTTCAAGCCTTAGATTCTCTTCCTTAGAAGCTTTTAACTCATTTTTGATTTCATCTTCTTCAGAGCATGAGAGTTTCAATTCATCAATCTCAGATTCCAAACATGCAATTTTATCAGTTAGTGTTTTATCATTTTGCATGGAATTGATTTTTCTTCTAAGATGCCTATTTTCTTTTCTAATATCATCAGCTCTATCAGCTATGTCATGATAAGCATCTACCCAATCAGCAATTGTGAAGTTTTCAAATCTAGTGATTACCTCATCTGTGTCCTCGTCTCTATCTTCGGAGCTTGTTGCCATAAGGCAAATGGGCTGTTCAGATTCGGCTTCACTATCTGAGCTGTTGCTGAAAGAGCCTTCATCTTCATCACTCATGTGGTGATCATAGCTCTTCCCTTCTTGATTTTCTTCTTTGACATGTCCTTATGTTTCTGATTGTCTGGACAGTCAATTTTCAGATGCCCTGGTTTCCTGCATTGATAACAGACATTAGCTTCATCTTTCTTTGTAGGTTTAGATTTATACCTTTTATCCTTTCGGCCACCACTGTATTTCTTCTAGCCGAACCGTCCTACTCCCTTTCTGAGAAATCGTCTAAACTCTCTAGTCATCATGGCTATCTCATATCGAGTCACATCTTCTTCTTCATTTAGGCTCTCCTCTGATGACGAAGAGCTGCTGGAGCTGGATTTTGTTGATTTGCTGGAACTAGCCTTCAGTGCTATCGGCTTCTTTTTCCTCTCGGCTTCATCTGTCCTTGGCATGTTTATCTCATATGCCATTAGTGAGCCAATCAGCTCATCAGATCTAGTATTACGCAGGTCCCTTGACTCCTCCATCACAGTTGCTTTGGTGTGCCAATTGGGAGTAAGGGAGCGCATAATTTTCCTCACTACATCATACTCTGCCTGAGGTTTCCCAAAACCTCTGAGGCCATTGGTTATGACAGTCAGCCGAGCGTACATTTCGCTGATGGACTCGTTCTGCTTCATCTTGAAGGCTTCATACTCAGATACAAGAAGATTGGCCTTCTACTCTCTTACGTGAGATGTGCCTTCATGAATTACTTCCAGCGCATCCCACATCTCCTTAGCTGATTTGCAAGCAGATACACGGGAGAATTCTGTAGGATGTAGAGCGCACTGGATAGCATTAATAGCACTCCAATTTAGCGTGGACCTTCTGATTTCTTCCTTGGTCCATACATCTTCATTCGGGGACAGCTCATAAGGTCCCTTACTGACAATCTTCCAAATCTCATAATCCTTAGCCCTGAGGAACACTTGCATACGGTTCTTCCAGTATGCGTAGTTTGATCCGTCAAAGAATGGGGGCTTCGTTGTTGAGTGACCTTCGGCAGTCATCCCTCGAACATCCATCTCTCCCTATTCTCTTCGGGCGATGAGTCCCTGCAGAAGAGTTAGGCTCTGATACCAAGTGTTGGGTTAGATGGACGCAGTCTATCTCCACAGATTGTGGATCTAGAGGGGGGTGAATAGATCAACTTGCCTAATTTAAAACTATTGTAAGTTCTAAAGCAGAATTTAGGCAAACGTCAGTTAAGCTAAACAAAGGATGCTAAATAAAAGGTCGAAAGCTAGACGTGAGCATAAGCGATGCAATCAAATAAGCTAAGCAAGAATTTTCCATCGCACACAGATCACACAAAAACACAAACACACTGCACACACAATTTTTTAGGTGGTTCGGTCAATGATCTACGTCCACCCCACACTCAACCGAGTATGGCTTCCTGCTGCGCAGCACAGCTTGCGTCCGCTGGGCTTTACAGCTTGGCCAAACAACCCGCTGATACACAGCTCGCTGGGCACTACAGCTTGCCGACCAGAGGATCTAATCCTCTGCAACCGCTGGGGAAATACAGCTTAACCCGTCCAGTGGAGACCACCACTGCAAGACCGCTGACACACAGCTTGAAGAAACAACATTCAAAAATGAAAGACAAAATCAAAATGAAAATAGAAAAGCTCAAAAACAAACAATGTAGCTCTAAGAGTAAAGCTCAGCTCTGGTTTTGAATCACGAGACTGAGATACAACCACTCTCACTCTCACTCTCGATCAGCTCTCTCTCAACTCAATCTCTCTCAATCTCTTCCTCTCTCTTTTTCTCCTTCTTCTCTTCTTCTTCTTCTTCTTCTCTGTATCTTCTTCTTCTCTCTTTTCTCTCTGTGGATCGAAGGCTCACTGCTGTATAGACTTTCTCTTCTTTTCTTTCGATCAATCTTCATCTGTGGACGAAGGCTTCAATATATAGTAGCAGCAGGTGGATAAGGTACATAATGCGTGTGCCTCCCACACTCAATCCAGAATCTTCTTTCCACGTGCCCTTATAACATTGGTTCCTTTAGTATTGGATCACGTGCAGCCCAGACACTGGGGAATATTCTTCCTCGGACCACCTTCTTCTTTCTGTTTTTTCTTCTTCTCCTACAAAGAGATTAAAACCATTAAACTCAGGCCCACAAAAACTAAAACTGCATGAGGTATGTGATAGCAATACGAGATGCACTATATTGAGAACGACACGAGATACACAAGATGACTACAGCACGAAATAAAGAGAGAACGACACGAGGTCAGATGAAAATAGCACGAGGTGAGAAGGAAATAACACGGAGTAAAAACGGTAGTAAAACACGCGATCAGAGGAAACCTTGACGAAGATAGAAAAGAAGCAACACGAAGACATAAACAAAAACGACACGAATACAGAAGACTCGAAGACATAGGGTGTATAGAGATCTCAGTTCACCCGTCAGTGTGTAGACTTGAAAGTCTTGAACCCAATGTATGGACTTGAGTAGCAGAGGCCAGTGTACAGACTTGCCACCTACCATTGTGTAGACTTGATCAGCATGAGGTACAGTATAGACATCAACTCTGCACGTCGAATGTATGGACTTCAAGTGTGAAGACCATTGTAGAGACTTTGGTTTCGAAGATAATGTGCAGACATCGAGTTTGAAGACCAATGTCCAGACTTCAAGTAACAGTGTGGATGTACAGACTTGATGTAACAGACCAAAGTACAGACTCTGAGGTTCAAGGCCAACGGCTGTACAGACTTAGAATATTAAGACTGATGTCCAGACTTCAAACGTTAACGCTGTACACACTTAACCAATTCAATTGAGATGCAGTGTGTGGACTTCATCTTGAGCGAACTATAAGTAAAGAAAGTATAGACTCAAGAGAGTAAGAAATTGCAGACAGCAGTGTATTAAATGCAAAGAACACATAGTCAATCTGATAGAGCAGTTTCATCAAATTAAAAATAGTTGCCAATCAATCAAAACAATGGTGTTGCCAATGAAATAAAGCAAGTGTCAACATCATCAATCATAGAGGGGTCACAACAGTATTGAGAAAAATAATTTACACTCAATGACTTTTGATTTCAAAGAGTTACAATAGTTTGTTTTTCACTTTTTAATTTTTAGAAACTGAGCTAAGTGAATAGACCAGTGGCATTTATGCTGTTGACATTAGGTGTACACCTTGATCAGAGGCAGGTACCCCCAGTTACTCGGCATAAACTACTAGATCTACTTCAGATCAAGACCTACAAGGAACAATTTTCACCTTTGACATTAAGGGCACACCTTGATCAGAGGCCAGTACCCCCAATTACTTGGTGTAAACTCCCCCTATAGATTTGACCCTATGAACAGAGGTAGTCTGAAGCACTTCATGACTTATGAATTCTCCTGCTTCTTTGGAGGAGATCACAGTTTCTCAGTGCAATTCAGCCATTGCTCTGTCACTGTGTTCAGCTCTTTGCATTGATGATCTTATTCACTGCTGCCCTTATTTCTTTTAGAGTGATTGTTTAAAAAAATAGTACACACTCTATTTACCTTTTCTAGACATATCCAGTTTAACACATTCAGGCATTAAAAAAACTTTTTCTATTCTAACCATGAGACAAAGATTAAGAGCTATAAAAGTTTTCTTTTATCTCCAGTTCTGAAGTTTAGACACTTAACTTTCAATTTATAAAGGTTAAACCTTTAGTTCCTCTCAATTTGCAAGTGTAATTCTTATAAATGAACAATTGCAATGACCACAGCTCAATACACTAAACCAGAAGCAATACTGTTGTTCAGTGAAGGTTAGGAAAATGATGGCAATTGTTAAAAAGTGATAGCAATAGGCATGAAAGTCCAAGAGCATCTGATGTAAAGATTATGAATGGAGTGAGTGGGAACAATGAGGAGTGAAAAAGATTCAACGTACTGAACATAACTCTCAGCTCCCCCTGACACCATGATGCAAAAATATGCTATACAATGTGTCATTTCTTTTTAAAATTTTCAAATTCAATGATATGCAGTACACTGCTCTATATGAAGACTGGACCCTTTATACCATAGTGGTCATGCAAAGAAATGCAGTGCAAAGTAGTCCTATATGCATTAAACAACTTCCTTGATGCAAATGATATATGCAGACATTAGACACATGCATCAACTATATGCATTAAATGAACCATTCAAACTCAGTGCAATAGATGGCAGAAGAAGAGCATCAAATTTATGCAGAATTAAATTCAGTAGCTGAGTCTGGAATGTAAACTGATCAGCTAGACAAGAAGAGAACATCAGAAATTAAACAACCAAATGAACATGACTTTCTCAATTATGAAGGTAAATCACTTACCTACTTTACCTGACTGATTTGTTTTTACCCTTGGTGTTGCATCAGATTGTTGACAAGGCCTCCAATTTCTTTCAACTTTTAGAATTTTGGCCCTGCCTCTTGTCATATGCCTGGAGTAGCTATTCATGTTTCATCATTTTGTTCCCGGCTACCAGGCATACCTGCAAACACACTTAGGGAGCAGATTTTGGAACCCAAGATAGTTTGGGCCCCAAGACAGAAACAGACATGTGAGAGTGAAAACATGACAACAACTGTTTAGGGATCCACATTTGTGTGAAAGTGGATGATTTGGTGGAGTCTACAGCTTGAGAATTCTTTTTGTTATTTTTATTTTTATCAGCACCAACAGGTTTAGCTTTCTTTTTCTGGTGCTGTGATGGTTTTTGTGTAGTCCTGGCATTCATTTTATTAAAAGCATTGTTGTTTTTCTGCCAGTGCCTTGACCAATAATTGTACTGGAAGTTGTGGCCCAAATTGGTCCTAGGCTGACCATAGAACGCCTGGTGACTAGGACTCCATGTCCTAAAGTGACTATCCCATCTCCTAGCTGGCTGAGATCTATAGGGCTGAGTGTGGAAATTCTGATATCTAGACCTCATGTATACAGGATTCCACCCAAACCTATTAAGTGGTTGAGAATGAATGTGATGATAGACTTGGGCTCTAGGGAAATAGGGATGAGCAAACTGGTTCCTAGCTACACTTGGTCTCCCTGCCACCTTTGATCCTCTAGGTTTCTGCACTGACTTATATTGGGTCTTTTTCTGAGCAGTTGATGGTGGTGAAGACTTTGCAACCTTGGACTGGGGTTTTGATGTGCTAGCTGGCTGACCCCTAGCCTTGGACTTACCCTTGGGAGAAGAGCATGCAGCTCTAGGCTTTACAACTTTCTACTTTTTCTTGTCCTTAGCACTGGACACTTTTGATTTTATATTATTGAAAGCAGATTTTTCATTGACCATTTTTATGAGTGGTCATGTATTCTTTTCTCCCACGAATGAAATGGTTTTCAGTTCAAAGCTCTTTTTAGCTGAGGGATTAAAGCCAAGACCCTCCTTTCTGAAGTTGACTTTTGACCATAGCAAGGTATTAAGATTTTCTGTTCCTTGGGTCATGCTTTCAATGATTTTCTTTTTGTCAGAATTTTCATTTTCTAGGATTTCAACAGTTTTCTTCAGTTCATCATTCACTGACAAGACAGCTTCATATTTTTCATTTGAAATCTTTATTTCATTTTCAGACTTCTGAATTTTCAATTTCAATTCATCAACAACATTTTTCAGCAATTCATTTTCTTTCCTACAGTCAATCAAAATATGCTTTAATTCATCAAAATCAGAACATGCACTTTTCAATTTGTCATTCTCTGATTGTAAACATGCAACCTTATCAGAAAGAGTTTTATCATTAACCAGAGAATTCATTTTCTTCTTCAAGAGTCTGTTTTCCTTCTTAATATCATTCGCTTTATCTAACAGATCTCCATAAGCATCTTCCCAATCAGAAATAGTATAATGTTCGAAAGGGGATGATACCTGATCAGACTCTTCTTCTTCTCCATTTCTGGCCATCAAGCAGATGTCCTTTTCTGATTTTTCACTATCTGAGGAAGTGCTCAGCGTGCCTTCTTCCTCATCACTCCATGTACTAACCATGGCCTTTCCCTTTGGCGCTTTCTTCCATGGTCTTCCTTTGATTTTCTATAACTCTGGACAATCAGCCTTCATATGTCCAGTCTTCCTGCAATGATAACAAGTATTATCGTCAGATTTTTCAGCAGGGTAAAATTTATACCAGTTTTGCTTCCTACTGTGGTATTTTCTGTAGACATTTTTCCCTTCTGTTCTAAGAAATCTTCTGAACTCTTTTGTAATCATAGCTAGTTCATCCTTTTCAAAATCTGATCTCGATTGGCTCCGATCACTGGATGATCTATTGCATCTGGACTGTTTTGAACAGTTATGCTTGGCCTTCAGAGCAATAGGCTTCTTGTATTCGAGCTCTTCAGCTTGTAGAAGATTCATCTCGTACGCCATCAAAGAGCCTATCAGCTCATTGGGTTTCATCTTTTGTAGATCTTTTGACTCCTCAACCACAGTTGCTTTGGTATGCCATATCGGAGTCAATGATCGAAGGATCTTCCTCACAACTTCATGATCAGTATAACTTTTTCCCAGATTTCTTAGACCATTTGTTATGATGGTCAGACGAGCATATATTTCGATCACTGTCTCACCAGGCTTCATCCGAAATGCTTCATACTTTGACACTAGCATATTAGCCCTCGTCTCTCTCACTTGAGATGTTCCCTCATAAATAACTTCAAGGGTATCCCACATCTCCTTTGCCGTCTTGCAGGATGACACTCTATCAAATTCAGTGGGATGGAGTGCACACTGAATGGCGTTGATGGCACTCCAATTCAGAGTAGATTTCTTGATTTCTTCTCTAGTCCACAATTCCTCGTTCTCATGTAGCTCATAAGGACCTTTGCTCACAATTTTCCAAACCTCGTAATCTTTAGCTCTGAGGAAGACCTGCATCCGGTTCTTCCAATATGGGTAGTTGGATCCGTCGAAGAATGGTGGCTTCGTAGTGGACTGTCCCTCTGCTGTTAACCCTCTAGCATCCATGGCCGTTCCTCTTTAGGATGTTAGTCCCACACAAAGAGTTAGGCTCTGATACCAATTGTTGGGACGCTTAGGGTGATCTAGAGGGGGGTGAATAGATCAAACACCCAATAAAAACTACTGCAGCAGAATCAAATGCGGAATGAGAAATTCTGCTAAACAGATAGAATGCACAAATCAAAGACCAACCAGAACTGCTGAAGGACTTAAACAAACATCTACTGCGCAGAGTACTAGAATAAAGAGGCGATGCAAACCACAAAGCAATCACACAGTAGACAGAGGTTTTTAGGTGGTTCGGTCCTCCAGACCTACATCCACCCCACACTCAACCCGAGTGTGGATTACTGCTGACTCACAGCTTGAACCACTGGGCCTCACAGCTTGCCTACAACCCGCTGAGCCTCACAGCTTGCTGTCCGAGGTATCCACCTCACCTGCTGAGCCTCACAGCTTACTGTCCAGAGGAATCCGCCTCTACAAAACTACTGGGCAATACAACTTAGCCGTCCAGTGGAATCCTCCACTGCAAATGCTGACTAACAGCTTGAACACAAGAGTTTCGAAAACAAAATAAAACAAATGAAAGATAAAATGTATCCCTGCAGGGAATGTAGCTCAAACAAGTGAGTAAAACTCAGATCTGGTTTTGAACCAAAGATCTGAGGAACAAAACTCTCAACTCTTCTCTCTCTCAACCCTCTTTCTTTTCTTTCTTTCCTTTTCTCTTCTACTGGATCGAAAGGGCTCTCTGCTCTTCTGCTTTTCCTTCAAGGCTTCTGTATTCGATCGGTCTTCTTCTGTGGGAGAAGGCTTCCTTTTATAAGCAGGAGCAGCACTGGGCGTGTGTCTTCCACATTTCCCGCCCAGATGTTTTGGCCATGTGTCATCTTCCTGTCAGCCCTTCCAGCCTTGGATCACGTGCCCTTCATTAAGCTTCACGAACAGAGCCTGTCAGACAGAGAGAATTATCAGTTTAATGTCGACACCTTGTAGAGACTTCGTTCGATGCATCAAGCAATGTATAGACTTGATGCAGTGTATGCAGTGATGCACAAGGTGAAGTATGCACAATGGCTGTATGGACTTTGCGTTCTGAACAATGTACATACTTTCTACCTGAAGTGTGTAATGCAGTGTGTAGACTTGGAAAGTCATCAAGCTACGTGCAGACATCAACTCTGTACAAACTTCACTTGTGCCTGAAACAGAACAATGTACAGACTTGGTCTGTACAGACTTCAACTCAAATCTGCATGCGATGTATAGACTTTAGTGAATGCATTCTAGGCAGACCCTGTACAAACTTGATGAGATGATGCATTCTTGGCAGACCCTGTACAGACTTGAGAGACGATGCATACACGATGTATAGACTTGTCCAATGTACAGACTTAGCATGAGACGCTAAGTGAGACGGAGGATGATGTACAGACTTGAAGAAATGCATGCTACAATGCAATGTATAGACTTAGTCTATGCAGCACTGTATAGACTTCGTGTGTTTTCTACAGAACAATGTATAGACTTTGAAGGCTTGAACACGAACAGGCTGCAAACAGTGCAATGTATAGACTTTGATTGAGACGATGCAATGTACAGACTTGCCTGGCCGATGCATAGACTTTGAGGTAAGTCGCTAGACACTGTACAGACTTTACATGCATGTGCAGACTTGGCGATGTATAGACTTGCACAGTTCTAGCCAAGGGATGTATATACTTTAAGTGATAGCCCAATGTACAAACTTGCTGAACTGAACGTAGGAAAAGATAAGGAGTGTATAGACTTGCTCAGTTCAGAACGTAGGTAAAGATGCAATGTATAGACTTAACATATGCACTGACTATACAGACTTAGCCATGAGCTGAACAATCGGATGTATAGACTTTGCTCAGTTCAGCTGGTGAATGTACAGACTTGAGATGAATGCATGAACAGGCCGATGTACAGACTTGCCAATGTATAGACTTTAAGTCCAATGCAAAAGGCTGTACAGACTTTGAGACTTAATGCATGGTGGCGAATGTACAGACTTTGTCTGTGATGTGCAGACTTGCTATGTCTGGGACACATGCAATGTACAGACTTGAGTGCTCTAACTATGCTCATGCAATGTATAGACTTGATCGCGTGCCTGTGCCAAGAAGGTTGTACAGACCTTGCTAATTGATGCATGAACCGACGGGATGTATAGACTTAGTCTATGCAGCGATGCAGCAATGCAATGTATAGACTATATGGCGTGCAGACACTGTATATGCATGAGCAACGTATGGACTTGCTAGCCAGACACTACAAAGACTCTGTACAGGCTTTATAGCGTGCAGACATACTATATGAATGTATAGACTGTGTGGACTTGATAGCATGTGGATGTATGGACTTGTGCTGGCTTGATAGCATGCATGAAATACCCTGTTCAGACTTAAGCAATGTACTGACTCTGAACCCATGCAATGTAGCAGGGCAATGTATACAAAACACAATGACTACTCTCACTATGCTGCTATCATCAAAACAAAATATCATATGCTTGTGCCTAAGGGGCACAACAACCATGACTCAAACAAAATATAAAAATTACTTGAATAGACTCAGCAAATGAGACGGACGGGATGGAGCATGCCGACGATCGATTCGAGCCTCGAAAAGATATGGAGGGGCAAGGGATGCCCCCATCATACCCCCGAGATGGGGAAAACTCGACCCCGTCGAGTATGGGTCCACCGGGGAGGTGGCACACCAATGCAGCTCCAGGCGAGCCACGATCTCCGAACTCAACCCTACGGTCATAGCCACGGGACATCGCTTCAGCTTCTCAAGGCGGCTCGGACACACCCTCTTGCTAACGATGGTACCTTAGTTGCTCAGTATTGCATCCGCGTGCTCTCGTCAGGCTCTCAAGCTGATTTGTGGTGGCACTCCGAGGGTATCTCTCTCAAAGGAAGGTAGAGGCTCGAGGAACTCACTGGGTTCCACCGCGGTGCCCGTATAGGGTGCCAGATCCGCCACATGGGAAGTGGGATGAATCCCAAAACCCATCGGTAAGTCCAACCCATAAGTTGGGTTGCCAAAGCCACTCGGAACTTGGGAATGTCCAAGTCCTCGTGCCCTCGATTTGAATGTGACCCAAAGGTAGAGCCACTCCAATATCATCATCACCAATTTTGCCTTCTTATAGTACCAAGTGGCGCTCACAAGCTTTTGTAGCACCCCGTATAAAAAAAATTTTATTACTATCAATATTTTTTAAATAAAAATAAAATAAAATAAAATAATATTAGATAAACTATTTAGGTAGTTTATGTAAGAAGTAGGAACATGAAGTTATCATATATAAAGGTTATTCACTTAACAAGTGGCTTCCTAGTGTAGTTGGTTAAGTAGCTTGCCTTCCAATCTAATGACCAGGGTTCAAATCTTAGCATCCACCATGTATCTACCCTTTTTGCCAAATAATTATATGATATAAGCTAATCTTGCACTTACGAATTGGGCCATGGGTTAGATGTCCAAACAATTGTCTCTTATCTCTCCAGCCTATCTCTTATCTCTCCAGCCTGTACAAGCTGTAAAGACTCATTATTTCAGATCTTGTCCCCTATCCGTTCATACTAGACCCTATAACATCTCCTTTTGCTACCCCCATTCCCATTCTAGGCTAGCTGAGGTTGGGGCAAAGCTTTGCTAGAGGGGTTCTGCTGCTACGAACTTCACAGAGGTAGGTGTTCTCAACTTTTAACTAAATTAGTAGCTAATCTAAGATGATTAGTCTAGGCCTTTAGTATTAGGTTCATTTCCATGCAATTTTAGTGTTTTTAAAGCATGTGTTGACTTAAGTCTAGGATGATTAGTATGCCTTAGCTTCACACCTAAGATAATTAGCACGTATTAACTTTATACCCAGAATAATTAGCAAGTATTAGCAAGTATTAGTCTCATATCTAGAATGATTAACATGTGTTGGCTTAAATCTAGGATGATTAGCATGCATTAGCTTCATACTTGAAATGATTAGCATGTATTAGCTTTATATCTAAAATAATTAGCAAGTATTAGCAAGTATTAACAAGTATTAGTAAGTAGTAGTCTCATACCTAGAATAATTAGCATGTGTTAGCTTAAATCTAGGACGATTAGTATGTATTAACTAATATCTATATTTGATATAGTTCATGCTTTAGTAAAGGGCCTGTCATTTGTCAATTTCTGTGAAACTAAAACCACCATGTTAAAAATGTTATATAAGAGAAACTAAAGCCTGAAAATAGTGAAAGAAGAAATTGTAGTCAAGAGGATGAAAAATGTGGAAAAAGACCAAGTTGAAAGAGGCCAAGTGGAAAAGGACCCAGTTGAAAGCACAATGAAATGATATTGAAAATATAAGGCTATAAGAAGGAGAATAATGAAAAATCTAGAGAGAATGAGAATGTGTGCAAGAAGAGAAAGTCGTAGATTGGAAGGTTAGGAAGAAGTTTCATGAAGAGTGCAGAGAGAGAAAATGAGAGGAAGAAGGTGAAAAATGTGAAAAAACGAGATCTATAGGCGTAGGTAAACAGTTACTGAGTAAAAAATCAGAACCGTAGAAAATTAATTATAACTTAAAAACTAAGAAGAATTGGAGGATATGGTAAAATAAGAAAATCTGTATCTACAAGAGGGGAAGAACTTTTGTGAAGAACTCAGAGTGAAAGGAGGATTGGAAGGGCATGAAAACTAGGGAACAAAACTGATGAGTCGACTCTGCCTGATGGATGAGTTGACGCAGTACTGTTCATATGAACTGATGAGTCAACCCTGTGAGCTGGAAATTGAACTGATGAGTCGACGCAGCCTGATGGATGAGTTGACGCAGTACTGTTCATATGAACTGATGAGTCAACCCTGTGAGCTGGAAATTGAACTGATGAGTCGACGCAACCTGATGGATGAGTTGATGCAGTACTGTTCATATGAACTGATGAGTCAACCCTGTGAGCTGGAAATTGAACTGATGAGTCGACGCAGCCTGATGGATGAGTTGACGCAGTACTGTTCATATGAACTGATGAGTCAACCCTGTGAGCTGGAAATTGAACTGATGAGTCGACGCAGCCTGATGGATGAGTTGACGCAGTACTGTTCATATGAACTGATGAGTCGACCCTGCCTATGAAAATGAACTGATGAGTCGACCCTGCCTATGAAAATGAACTGGTGAGTCGACCCTGCCTATGAAAATGAACTGATGAGTCGACCCTGCCAACAGATTTGAACTAATGAGTTGACCCTGCCAATGAAAATGAACTGATGAGTTGACCCTGCCTGTGAAAATGAACTGATGAGTCGACCCTGCCAGTTCATCGCGTTGACGCGGCGAACTGATGAGTTGACGCGGTGAACTGATGAGTTGACGCGGTGAACTGATGAGTTGACGCGATGAGCTGATGAGTTGACGCAATGAACTATTGAGTTGACCCAGCTAGCTCATTACGTTAACATGATCATTAGGCTTTCACTTTTGCCATCTCCACTGATAGATGGCAGCCGGAGAGGTGATTTTTAACTCCTGACAGGGTCCTCTGAACCCTGTATAATTCCCAGGAAGGGCATCCCACAGTAAGGATGTCATTTCTAAAATTGTCAGGTGGCCCATAAGGCACCTCTCTTATCTAGTTTTTCCGTGTATCAAACGTTACTGGTTTCCACTCCTAGTTCATCCCTACACGTCATTGCGCCCTTGGATTCCATTCCATAATTCCACCTTATATATCATACTGGTCAAACCTTAAAATTTCACATTGGCTATAAATGAGAGTGGATGTCAACATACATGATAAATGCTGTGCATATAGGGCCCGGTCTGGTCCTGGGGGGAGCACCCGAAGGTACTTGTGCCCATGAGAGTTTATTGACCACAGTGTTTGGCATTGCACCGAAGTACTTGCTTGCTAGACTTTAGACATTCCACTCATTCTCATGATATTACTTGATTGATTAACTTGAGACCCGCAAAAGGGTAAAAGTGCTTACTTGAATGCATTATAAATAGCCAATTCCAGTTACACACTTGAAACTACTTTGCTTACTATTACTAGCTTGAATAACATGTTTCTACTCAGTTACTAGCTTGAATAACATGTTGCTATTCAGTTTTCACTGACTTGACATCATTTACTATCACTTGCCACTGCTGCTTGAAATTGTGAAATCTATATACTCTCACTTTCTACTTCCGTCGATTTTGCAATTCTTTGATATCTATCTGTCTGCATGCATAGGTTACGTACATTAAATGAATGTGTAATTCACTTAAAGCATGTTAAAATTTGAGATGTAAATCCTACTGAGCGATTCACTCATCTAGTTGTTTTCTAACCTTTCCAGGAAATTCAGATATCAGCCAGAACTCAGAAGGGAATGAGTCGGAGTGATGAGTGTAAAAATAGAGTTATCTTGTTATCTTGTAAATTGTACTTGTGTAAATGGTGTTATTGTAATTTCATTTATGTCAGTCATATCAAGTTATGTCAGACGTCAGTTGTGTTAGTCCAATAATTGTAATAAGTGCTTGAAGCCTAGTAGTTGGACTTGGATATGTATGTAATTGTCATTGGGTTAGTTGTATCAATTGTCAGCTCATCCTAATTGTATTAACTTCGAGTTAAATCCTAGTCAATTGTGCACTCTGATATTTACATGATTGACACGATCTATATAGACGCGTCACGCCTCCGGGTAATCTTCCGTGCTCGGGGCGTGACAGTCTTCGTGGTATCAGAGCCTAGGTTTTCAAACCTAGGGAACTAGAAAAAATAAACGGTTAGAAATTGAAATCTAAGTAAAAAAAAAAAAACTTGAGTCCAAGGACAGGTAAAACCCAAGTTCAAGGATAGATATACCTTACCCGGTGAGATGGATAGAGCCATGGGTTAAGATTTCTAGTGACTTTATCCTTATAAGTAAAACCGACCCTTATCTTACTTAAACACTTTTGTAGAATCATGGCTGCTGAAAGAGCACAATGGCGCGAGATGCAGCGCACCGTGCAGGGCCTTACACAGGCACTACAGCAAGTGGCCCAAGGCGGAGCTAACCGTGGAGCAGGTGACCTCCACAGGAGTTTCCGTAACATGAACCCACCAAGATTCACGGGTTCGTCCGACCCCGAGGATGCCGAGAATTGGTTAAAAGAGATGGAACGAATCTTCCGTGTGATGCAATGCGTGGACGACGAGAAGGTTTTACTGGCCGTATTCCAACTGGAGCGGGACGCTCGATGCTGGTGGGAATCCATAGAAGCAACACTACCAGAATACCATGTCACATGGGATGAATTCACGGAGCATTTCAATAACAAGTACTTCTCCGATCATATCCAGGAAAAGAAAGCCACGAAATTCACCGTTCTAAAACAACGGGGCTTGAAAGTGGCCGAGTATGAGGCCCAATTTTCTAGATTATCCAGGTATGCACCTCACTTGGTGTGTACAGAAAAGATGAAGGCGAGAAGATTCCTTAACGGGCTTCGGCCCCATTATATCACACAACTGGCCCCGATGGACATCCAAGTCTATTCGGAGATGGTTCAGCGTGCTCAACTGCTGGAAGACGCCACCGAATTATCTGAGAGAATCCGAGGAAGAGACAAGAAGGAACCCGTCACAAGCCCGGGAAAATTCAAACAATCCTTCAACAAGAAGCGATTCTTCATGGGAGGGGAGCACTCTAAGGCGATGAAATTCCAGAAGAATGATCGGCCATTCTCCACCACCACACCATCAAAGGAGATTTGCAAATATTGTGATAAAGCTGGTCATAGGACCGAGGAATGCTGGAGAAAGTTAGGAGCTTGTCTTCGATGTGGGAGCCGAGAGCATCGAATCCCAGACTGCCCACTGATGAAGGAGCAGGTCATCAAAGACGAGAAGCGTCCGATAAAGAAACAAGGCCGTCTACAAGCTCTCCGAGAGACGGAACCCACTGAAGGCGGAATTGTGGAAGGTACTCTCACTATTTATTCAAAAACTGCTCAAGTTTTATTTGATACTGGAGCAACTCATTCATTCGTTTCCAAGAACTTTGCTGCTTCATTTTCTAAGAAACATGAACTGTTAGATTTGGTCATATCTACACCCCTTGGGAATGAGTCTGATGTCACTTACCACTATCCAAATTGTGAAGTGATGATTAAGGGAAGCAATTTACCTGCTGACCTGATATGCCTAGATATGAAGGGTTATGATGTTATACTAGGTGCCGACTGGCTATCCACATATCAAGCAACTGTAGATTGTCGGCATGGCAAGGTAACTTTCGTAGATTTCCCAGATCTAGTTTACAATAGCCCTCGGAGTAAATCACTTCTTATATCAGCACTCCGAGCTAGTAAATTTATGAATAAGGGATGCATGGCTTTCATAGCATTCGTGACTACCACGGAAGTTGAGAAGGTTAAACTTGAAGACATCCGTGTAATTCGGGATTTTCCCGATGTTTTTCCAGAAGATTTAACCGGCTTACCCCCGGAAAGGGAAGTGTCGTTCACAATCGACCTTGTCCCTGGTGCTGGTCCTATTTCCAGGGCACCATACAGAATGTCCCCTGCTGAGCTGAAGGAACTAAAAGAGCAGCTAATGGAATTATTGAAAAAGGGTTTCATCAGGCCGAGTACTTCCCCATGGGGAGCACCCGTGCTATTCGTCAAAAAGAAGGACGGATCGATGAGATTATGCATAGATTATCGGCAGCTAAATCACCTTACAATCAAGAACAAGTATCCACTGCCAAGGATTGATGAGCTGTTCGATCAACTATCTGAAGCTTTATATTTCTCCAAGATTGATCTTCGTTCTGGTTACCACCAATTGAAGATCAAAGAAGAAGATATTCATAAAACTGCATTCCGAAGCAGGTATGGGCATTACGAAATTACTGTTATGCCTTTCGGACTAACAAATGCCCTCGCAACTTTTATGCAGTTAATGAACAGCATATTCAGGCCCTATTTAGACCAATTTATTGTGGTCTTTATTGATGATATTCTGATCTATTCAAAGACTGAAGAGGATCATGAAGAACACCTCAAGAAGGCATTACAGATATTAAGGGAAAACAAGCTATATGCCAAATTCAGCAAATGTGAGTTCTGGCTCGAGGAAGTATCCTTCTTAGGCCATATCATTTCGAAGAATGGAATTGCTGTTGACCCATCAAAGGTCGAAGCCGTGAAGAACTGGGAACGACCCACAAATGTAACTGAGATTCGGAGCTTCTTGGGTCTAGCTGGTTACTATCGGCATTTTATAAAGGACTTCTCCAAAATTGCTGTTCCCCTGACCAGGTTAACCAGCAAGGAAGTGCCTTATGAGTGGAAGGAAGACTGTGAAAAGAGTTTCCAAACTTTGAAGGATCTCTTGACCACTGCTCCAGTCTTATCATTACCAATGGAAGGAGAAAAATATGAGGTATATACCGATGCTTCTGGTATTGGCCTCGGATGTGTATTGATGCAGAATGGGAGAGTCATTGCGTACTCTTCCCGACAATTGAAGAAACATGAAGAGAACTACCCAGTTCACGACTTAGAACTGGCCGCAGTAGTATTCGCTTTAAAGATCTGGAGGCACTATCTCTACGGAGAACAATTCACTGTGTACTCCGATCATAAAAGCCTCAAGTACTTATTCTCCCAAAAGGAGCTAAACATGCGGCAAAGGCGTTGGCTCGAGTATCTCAAGGATTTCGACATTACTATACAGTACCATCCTGGTAAGGGTAATTCCGTAGCTGATGCCCTTAGTCGAAAGCCGAGAACAATATTGGCCAACTGCATGATACAAGAATGGAAACTGCTGGAGAAATTCTCTGAGCTTGATATCAGCACAGATGAGAAGAGCATGTGTATTATTCTATCTCATATGAGCCTACATCCAGATTTACTACCTGAAATCAAGAAGTTACAAGAAGAGGATCCCTCGCTAGTGGAGATAAAGAGCAAGCTGGACGAGAGACTAGATTTCAAGCTGGCACCTGATGGCATATTACTATTTCATGCACGGACATGTGTGCCCGACTGTCCCGAATTGAAGAAGAAGATTCTTGAAGAAGCTCATAGATCGAGATACACAATCCACCCTGGAGCTACTAAGATGTACCAAGACTTGAAAAGAACTTTTTGGTGGCCTAACATGAAAAGGGAGGTAGCAGACTTTGTGTCTCGTTGCCTCACATGGCAACAAGTGAAGGCGGAACATCAAAAATCCTCCGGAAAGCTACATCCGCTGGATATTCCCAAGTGGAAGTGGGAGGAGATTGGCATGGACTTTATCATGGGTTTGCCCAAGACTAGGGGCGGATATGATGGAATTTGGGTAATTATCGACCGGTTAACTAAATCGGCCCATTTCTTACCCATCAAAAGTCGATGGTTAGTCGACGTACTTGCTGCCCTGTATATTAAGGAGATGGTTAGATTGCATGGAGTTCCCGTCTCGATCGTATCTGACCGAGACCCACGCTTCACCTCTCATTTTTGGAAGGGTCTACAACACTCTCTGGGGATGAAACTTAATTTCAGCACTGCTTTCCATCCCCAGACAGATGGTCAGACTGAAAGGACAAATCAAGTTGTTGAAGATATGTTAAGGGCATGTATTATAGATTTCGACGGAAGCTGGCATGACCACTTACCACTAGCCGAATTTGCATATAATAACAGCTATCAAGCTACTATTCAAATGGCTCCTTTCGAGGCGCTTTATGGCAGGAGTTGTCGTTCTCCAATATGCTGGGAAGAAGTCGGTGAAAGACAAATTCTAGGCCCAGATATGGTTAGAGATTCAACTGAGAAGATACACCTTATCAAAGAGAGACTCAAGGTAGCTCAGTGCAGGCAAAAATCTTATGCTGATAACAGAAGGAGAGATTTGGAATTTCAAGTGGGTGACCATGCATTTCTCAAGGTATCTCCCGGCCGAGGTATTAGAAGATTCGGTGTTAAGGGCAAGCTTACACCAAGGTTTATCGGTCCATTTGAAGTATTGGAAAGAGTGGGCGAGGTGGCTTACCGCATTGCCTTACCTCCTCAACTCTCGGAAGTGCACAATGTATTTCATATATCTATGCTGAAGAAATATGTGCACGACCCTTCTCACATCATCAATCATGCTGAATTGGTGATTCAAAGGGACCTTACTTATGAGCAAAAGCCGATGTGGATCCTCGACCGCGAAGTTCGAGTTCTAAGGAGCAAGACGATCCCTATGGTAAAAATTCAATGGAATCGATGCTCGGAGCAAGAAGCAACTTGGGAGACCGAGGAATCTATGAAGAGAAGATACCCAGAACTATTCGGCAAGTATCTTATACTTTCTACAGTATCCATATGTAGTTGAATTTATCCTTATACAATTGAATTTGGGGACCAAATTCTTTTAAGTAGGGGAGGGTGTAGCACCCCGTATAAATTTTTTTTTATTATTATCAATATTTTTCAAATAAAAATAAAATAAAATAAAATAATATTAGATAAACTATTTAGGTAGTTTATGTAAGAAGTAGGAACATGAAGTTATCACATATAAAGGTTATTCACTTAACAAGTGGCTTCCTAGTGTAGTTGGTTAAGTAGCTTGCCTTCTAATCTAATGACCAAGGTTCAAATCTTAGCATCCACCATGTATCTACCCTTTTTGCCAAATAATTATATGATATAAGTTAATCTTGCACTTACGAATTCGGCCATGGGTTAGATGTCCAAACAATTGTCTCTTATCTCTCCAGCCTATCTCTTATCTCTCCAGCCTGTACAAGCTGTAAAGACTCATTATTTCATATCTTGTCCCCTATTCGTTCATACTAGACCCTATAACATCCCCTTTTGCTACCCCCATTCCCATTCTAGGCTAGCTTAGGTTGGGGCAAAGCTTTGCTAGAGGGGTTCTGCTGCTACGAACTTCACAGAGGTAGGTGTTCTCAACTTTTAACTAAATTAGTAGCTAATCTAGGATGATTAGTCTAGGCCTTTAGTATTAGGTTCATTTCCATGCGATTTTATTATTTTTAAAGCATGTGTTGACTTAAGTCTAGGATGATTAGTATACCTTAGCTTCACACCTAAGATAATTAGCACGTATTAACTTTATACCCAGAATAATTAGCAAGTATTAGCAAGTATTAGTCTCATATCTAGAATGATTAACATGTGTTGGCTTAAATCTAGGATGATTAGCATGCATTAGCTTCATACTTGAAATGATTAGCATGTATTAGCTTTATATCTAAAATAATTAGCAAGTATTAGCAAGTATTAGTAAGTATTAGTCTCATACCTAGAATAATTAGCATGTGTTAGCTTAAATCTAGGACGATTAGTATGTATTAGCTAATATCTATATTTGATATAGTTCATGCTTTAGTAAAGGGCCTGTCATTTGTCAATTTCTGTGAAACTAAAACCACCATGTTAAAAATGTTATATAAGAGAAACTAAAGCCTGAAAATAGTGAAAGAAGAAATTATAGTCAAGAGGATGAAAAATGTGGAAAAAGACCAAGTTGAAAGAGGCCAAGTGGAAAAGGACCCAGTTGAAAGCACAATGAAATGATATTGAAAATATAGGATTATAAGAAGGAGAATAATGAAAAATCTAGAGAGAATGAGAATGTGTGCAAGAAGAGAAAGTCGTAGATTGGAAGGTTAGGAAGAAGTTTCATGAAGAGTGCAGAGATAAAAAATGAGAGGAAGAAGGTGAAAAATGTGAAAAAATGAGATCTATAGGCGTAGGTGAACAGTTACTGAGTAAAAAATCAGAACCGTAGAAAATTAATTATAACTTAAAAACTAAGAAGAATGGGAGGATATGGTAAAATAAGAAAATCTGTATCTACAAGAGGGGAAGAACTTTTGTGAAGAACTCAGAGTGAAAGGAGGTTTGAAAGGGCATGAAAACTAGGGAACAAAACTGATGAGTCGACTCTGCCTGATGGATGAGTTGACGCAGTACTGTTCATATGAACTGATGAGTCAACCCTGTGAGCTGGAAATTGAACTGATGAGTCGACGCAGCCATATGGATGAGTTGACGCAGTACTGTTCATGTGAACTGATGAGTCAACCCTGTGAGCTGGAAATTGAACTGATGAGTCGACGCAGCATGATGGATGAGTTGACGCAGTACTGTTCATATGAACTGATGAGTCAACCCTGTGAGCTGGAAATTGAACTGATGAGTCAACGTAGCCTGATGGATGAGTTGACGCAGTACTGTTCATATGAACTGATGAGTCAACCCTGTGAGTTGGAAATTGAACTGATGAATCGACGCAGCCTGATGGATGAGTTGACGCAGTACTGTTCATATGAACTGATGAGTCGACCCTGCCTATGACAATGAACTGATGAGTCGACCCTGCCTATGAAAATGAACTGGTGAGTCGACCCTGCCTATGAAAATGAACTGATGAGTCGACCCTGCCAATAGATTTGAACTAATGAGTCGACCCTGCCAATGAAAATGAACTGATGAGTTGACCCTGCCTGTGAAAATGAACTGATGAGTCGACCCTGCCAGTTCATCGCGTTGACGCGGTGAACTGATGAGTTGACGCGGTGAACTGATGAGTTAACGCGGTGAACTGATGAGTTGACGCGATGAGCTGATGAGTTGACGCAATGAACTATTGAGTCGACCCAGCTAGCTCATTACGTTAACGTGATCATTAGGCTTTCACTTTTGCCATCTCCACTGATAGATGGCAGCCGGAGAGGTGATTTTTAACTCCTGACAGGGTCCTCTGAACCCTGTATAATTCCCAGGAAGGGCATCCCACAGTAAGGATGTCATTTCTAAAATTGTCAGGTGGCCCATAAGGCACCTCTCTTATCTAGTTTTTCCGTGTATCAAACGTTACTGGTTTCCACTCCTAGTTCATCCCTACACATCAATGCGCCCTTGGATTCCATTCCATAATTCCACCTTATATATCATACTGGTCAAACCTTGAAATTTCACATTGGCTATAAATGAGAGTGGATGTCAACATACATGATAAATGCTGTACATATAGGGCCGGGTCTGGTCCTGGGGGGAGCACCTGAAGGTACTTGTGCCCATGGGAGTTTATTGACCACGGTGTTTGGCATTGCACCGAAGTACTTGCTTGCTAGACTTTAGACATTCCACTCATTCTCATGATATTACTTGATTGATTAACTTGAGACCCGCAAAAGGGTAAAAGTGCTTACTTGAATGCATTATAAATAGCCAATTCCAGTTATACACTTGAAACTACTTTACTTACTATTACTAGCTTGAATAACATGTTTCTACTCAGTTACTAGCTTGAATAACATGTTGCTATTCAGTTATCACTGACTTGACATCATTTACTATCACTTGCCACTGCTGCTTGAAATTGTGAAATCTATATACTCTCACTTTCTACTTTCGTCGATTTTGCAATTCTTTGATATCTATCTGTCTTTATGCATAGGTTACGTGTCACGCCCCAACGCGGAATATCAAGGCGCGACGAGTCGTAAACATTCATGTCGATCAGAGCACGAAGATTGGGGTCCAAACCACAAGAATAGATAAGAAGAAATGGATACTCTTATTTCATCAAAATAAAGTTCTTACAACATTCTTAAGCCTTACGAGGCAAGATACAACCTTCAAAATAAAAACATAATTCTGGCAAGAGCAACCGTTCATAAACCTAGGTAACTAAGGTAATCTTGATTCCTCAATCACTCTAGCTCATTCCCATGAGTTTGGGGTTCATCATCGGAATTACCTGAAATGTTAATCGGAAAGCGTAGGGTGAGCGAAATGCTCAGTAGGACTTATATCTCTATACCAGGCAACTTAAAGTAATTAGCAGTTTGGATAAAGTATGTGTTATGCCGAGAAACGTAAATAAAATATGGAACAAGTATAGGAGAGAGAGTAAAGTAATGTAGTAATTGGAATCACAAGTAGACAAGATATCAAGAGTAAAGTTCAAGTAGAGAATGATCATGTAGCAAGTAATATTATGGAATTGGCCATTTTACGCAAGTATGTACAAGTCAAGTACTTCATGTATTCAAGCAAGTCAGGAAATTCACAAACTGTGGAATGTCATAAATTAATCTAGCAAGTCAAGCACTTCGGTGCAATGCCACACCTAGTCATTCAACTCCCATGGGCACAAGTACTTTCGGGCGCTCCCCCCAGGACCAGACCGGGCCCCATTAATGCCAGGCATTGGGTTATGGATCATAGATCCCAAGTATATTTTGACATCCACATTTTATGTATGGCCAAGAATTTCAAGGTAGAGCTTACGAAATAAAGTACAGATCTAGCAAAATTATCATTCAAGGGACCAGTAGTACAAGAATTCAAGTAGATGTAAGAGAAGTCCAAGGATGATTTTAAGACATAATGTTTAACGACATTAAGATAATAAGAAAGCATCATGTTTAACGACATTAAGTCGGTAAGAGAATTGGATTAATGGACACAGCTTATTCGGTTCTCTCGAAAAACCTTGTTAAACAGGCTTAGATCAAGTTTTTAACAGTCGGGTGTTTAATTAGAAAACCGCGGAATTATGGCCAGGTAAGAGGTGGGACAGTGGGAGGCTCCCCTCGCATTTGCAAGGTCCTAATTAATAAACCACTTATCCACTTAAAGCGTTTGCCCGTGGACCTCTTTCCTTAGACACCATTTTTCCTTGGAAATCTAGTTATTTACACGACTTGTTAAAAATACGGTAACATGATATCATGAAAATCGTCAAAAACTCACGGTTATGCAACTAAGTCCATGTAATTTTAACAGATAATATCTACTCCATTTAACATGCCAGAGATATAATATAGTCATGGAGATCAAAGATATCATGAAGGTAACAAGAACTGGGACGGAAATATAAGCTCATGGAATAGAATTATTATCTTGCATAACCTTAACTTAATCGTGTGTGAATTAAAATGATATGCAACTTAACATGACATATCTAAAAAGGCTAGATGATATATAACCGGAAAACATCACAATCGAGGTAGAGACCGCGCATCCGGAACACGGTCTTAGAAAGACACCGTGATCCGAGATGGATCTTCAAATGGTTAAAAATCTTAGTTTAAATATTATGTCTAATTGTATGGATAGCATGATCAATACTTAATAAAATTTAGGGAAAATAGTATAGAATCAAAGTAACCATGCATCTACATTTAATGCATGCATTAATTTAAGTTTAGCCTGAGAGAACACCTACCTTTTTGAAGATCAAGAATAAGAAACTTAAGAACGAATAATGCTTTCGACACTCCTCCAACTTCGAGCTTTCTCCCTCTCTCCAACCAGCAATTCCTCCCAAGATAGTTGTGATTTGAGTATGGAAGAGCATAGCCCTATTTATAGGCCAAAATCTCCCACCTACTTTCACTATTCCACCAACCTCATTCCATTACACCCACCCCATTACACCAACTTTATTCCACTATTACACCAACCCCATTATACCAACCCCATTACACCAACTTTGTTCCACTATCCGGATGACATAATCTATGACCTCATTTATTCGATGATGTAAGAATGACCTCATCCATTAGTTAGGATTAGATTAAAGCTAATAAAAATTGGATGTCGACGTCTTTGTCTTTTCGAAATCGTATCGCGAATCTCGCCATTTGTGTTAACACGTGGAATAGGGCTCATGTTTGCATAATAGAAAACTATTCATAATTTATTTTATTTTCATCTTTCATTATTTCTTTTTTTTATATATATAAATGCATATAAAATTTTTGAGTTGCTACATCCTCCCCCACTTAGAAGAATTTGGTCCTCCAAATTCACATCATGTAATAGTAATTTAAAATTTAAATGGAGGGTTCAAAATTCTAACCTGAGATCAAATCTGGGTACTTCTTCTTGATTGACTCCTCTAATTCCCAAGTAGCCTCCTCGAATCCACGCTTACTCCATTGGACTTTTACCATCGGTATAGCCCTATTCCTTAGCTGGTGAAATTTCTGATCTAAGATCTTGATCGGTCTTTCTTCATAAGACAAATCTTTCTGGAGCTTCAAGTCATTGAATTGAATCACATGCGAAGGATCATACACATATTTCCTTAGCATGGATACATGAAATACATCATGGACACCGGCCAATTGTGGAGGCAAAGCCAGCTTGTATGCCACTTCACCGATTCGTTCTAGAATCTCGAAAGGGCCAATAAATCTTGGACTCAGTTTTCCATTGATACCAAACCTCTTAATTCCTCGCGTGGGTGAAATCTTCAAGAAGACATGCTCCCCCACCTGAAATTCAAGGTCTCTTCTTCGATTATCGGCATAACTCTTTTGCCGTGATTGAGCAATTTTTAGCCTTTCACGGATCAACTGAATATTGTGAGTTGTATCTTGAATAATATCGGGACCCATCAATCCCTTATCTCCAACCTCACTCCAACATAGGGGTGATCTACAACTTCTACCATACAATGCTTCAAAAGGTGCCATCTGAATGCTAGACTGATAACTGTTGTTATATGCAAATTCAATCAGTGGCAAGTGTTCATGCCAACTTCCCCCAAAATCTATCATACAAGCTCTTAACATATCTTCGATAATCTGATTTGTCCTCTCGGTTTGTCCATCTGTCTGAGGGTGGAAAGCCGTACTAAAATTCAGTCTAGTACCCAAGGATGATTGTAAACCTTTCCAGAAGTGAGAGGTGAATCTCGGATCTCTATCCGAAATTATGGAAGTTGGAATACCGTGCAGCCTTACAACCTCCTTGATATACATGGCAGCTAGAACATCCACGGTCCATTTGATTTTGATGGGCAAGAAGTGAGCAGACTTAGTTAGTCGGTCCACCATCACCCATATAGCATCAAATCCACTTCGGGTCTTTGGCAACCCAACTATAAAATCCATGCCAATACTATCCCATTTCCATTCCGGTATTTCTAGAGGTTTTAGCTTACCAGCCGGTTTGAGATGTTCGACTTTAACTTGTTGGCAGACCAAACATCGGCTCACGAACTCGGCTACCTCTCTTTTCATGTTAGGCCACCAAAAGGTTCTTTTGAGATCTTGGTACATTTTTGTAGCACCTGGATGAATAGTGTACCTCGATCGATGTGCCTCCTCCAAGATTTTATTCTTGATAGTAGAACAATCGGGCACACAAGTTCTTCCTCGGAAGAGTAGCCTTCCATCATCTGCCAAAAGGAAATCTGGTCGTTGATCTAGTTTCTCTTTAATTTCAACAACCAATGGATCATCATTTTGTAACTCCTTAATTTCTAAGAGTAACTTGGATTGGAGACTAATATTTGCAATAAAAACTCCTTCTTCCTTCTCCTCTATATTGAGGTCTAAGTTTGCCATTTGTTCTAACAATTGCCACTCTTTAATCATTAAGCTTGATAATAATGCCATCGGCTACCGGCTAAGAGCATCAGCTACGGCATTTCCTTTTCCGGGGTGGTATTGTATAGAGAAATCAAAATCCTTCAAGTATTCTAGCCACCGTCTTTGTCTCATATTAAGTTCCTTTTGAGAGAATAAGTACTTGAGACTCTTGTGGTCGGAATATACAATAAATGCCTCACCATAGAGATAATGTCGCCAAATCTTCAAGGCAAAGACTACAGCTGCAAGCTCTAAGTCATGCACGAGATAATTCTCCTCGTGCTTTTTCAATTGTCTTGAGGAATAGGCGATCACCTTGCCATGTTGCATTAATACACAGCCTAGGCCAATTCCGGATGCATCAGCATAAACTTCGAATCTCCCTCCTTCAGTAGGCAATGTGAGTATAGGGGCAGTAGTCAAACAATCTTTCAAAGTTTGGAAGCTTTTCTCACATTCCTCGGACCATATATAAGGAATCTCCTTTCTCGTCAATCTTGTTAAAGATACGGCGATCTTGGAGAAATCCTTAATAAATCTTCTATAATATCCTGCTAATCCCAAGAAGCTTCGAATTTCTGTCACACTAGTAGGTCTTTCCCAATTTTTCACGGCCTCAACCTTTGAAGGATCGACCGCAATACCATTCCGAGATATTATGTGACCTAGAAAAGAAACTTCTTCTAGCCAGAAATCACACTTACTAAGCTTAGCATAAAGTTTGTGATCTCTTAATAACTGTAGGGATTTATTGAGATGTTCTTCATGCTCCATCTCAGACTTTGAGTAGATCAAAATATCGTCAATAAAGACTATCACAAATTGATCAAGGTATGGCCTGAATACACTGTTCATTAACTGCATAAATGCGGCAGGCGCATTGGTTAGGCCAAAAGGCATAACAGTGAACTCATAATGTCCATACCTGCTCCTGAATGCCGTTTTGTGAATATCCTCCTCCTTGATCTTCAATTGATGATAACCAGATCGGAGATCAATTTTTGAAAAATATCGAGCTCCAGAAATCTGGTCAAATAGTTCATCAATCCTCGGCAATGGATATTTATTCTTGATTGTGAGTTGGTTTAATTGCCGGTAGTCAACACACAATCTCATTGACCCATCCTTCTTTTTGACAAATAAGACGGGGGCTCTCCATGGTGAAGTACTCGGTCGGATGAATCCCTTCTCTAATAACTCCATCAATTGTTCTTTTAACTCCTTCATTTCGATAGGGGACATCCGATACGGAGCCTTAGAAATAGGTGTAGCTCCCGGAATCAAATCAATAGAGAAGACCACTTCTCTCTCCGGAGGAATACCAGGCAACTCGTCTGGAAATATATCAGAATAATCTCGAATAACAGGAATATCCTCCAGATTGGGTTTCTTATGCTTGGCCATAGTCATAGAAACTAAGAAAGCCGCACAACCCTTCTTCAATAATTTATCAGCTTTAAGAGCCGAAATAAGGGATATGTGTCTAGAATTCCTGACACCAGAAAATAAGAGGTTGGGGTACTCACTAAAGGTTACCGTACCCAATTTACAGTTAACGCTAGCACCATATGTAGATAACCAGTCAGCTCCCAAGATAATATCATATCCTGCCATCTCCATGCATACTAAATTAGCGGGTAAGTTACAACCGCTAACTAGAACCTCACTAGAAGGGTAGAAATATTTAATCTTCGATCCCGCTCCAATAGGGGTAGTAATAACAAGTTTAGATTCTAATGGAACAGGTCTCAAAGGTAAAATATCCGCAAAGCTCTTAGATATGAAGGAATGCGTAGCTCCAGTATCAAATAAGACAGAGGCAGGCCTTGAGCACACAGAGATAGTACCTTCCACAACGCCTCCATCTTCGGTAGGTTCCGCATCCATAAGAGCTTGAAGTCTTCCTTGCTTCTTGACAGCAACTGGAAGATTTTCCGACGGAGCTTGCTCATTAAGAAGTGGACAACTCGGAATTCTATGTTCCCAACTTCCACATCGAAGACATGCACCCAATCTTCTCCAGCACTCATCTGCCTTGTGTCCGGGTTTCTCACAATATTTGCATAGTTCCTTTGATGATGTAGCGACCGGAATGATTTGTTTGTCAATTGATCTCGGCCTCTTGTCTTTTTGAAAGTCACGCCCATCCTTATTGAAATTGCGTCCATCTTTATTGAAGCTACGCTCATCATAATTAGGCCTCTTCTTTCCGAAGGAGGGCTTGAAATTACCTGATCCAGTCACTTGCGCCCTCTTGGCATCTCTTCCCCGGATGCGATCAGTCAATTCTGTTGCATCTTCCAAGAGTTGGGCTCTCCTCACCACATCAGCATATACTTGGATATCCATCGGGGCGAGTTGAGTAATATATTGAGGCTTTAAGCCATTTAAAAATCTCCTTGCCTTCATTTTCTCGGTACTCACAAGATGTGGTGCATACCGGGATAATCTTGCAAATTGGGCTTCATACTCCGCTACCGTTAAACTCCTTTGTTTCAAGGAAGCAAATTCAGTAGCTTTCCTCTCTTGAACTCGGTCGGAGAAGTACTTGTTGTTGAAGTGTTCTACAAACTCTTCCCACAACACCTGGTCGTGTGGTAGAGTTGCTTCGACCGACTCCCACCAAGCACGTGCATCCCTTTCAAGCTGAAAGGTAGCGAGTAGGACCTTCTCATCATCAGCACATTGCATGACTCGAAAAATCCTCTCAATTTCTTTTACCCAATGTTCGGCCTCATCCGGGTCCGTAAACCCAGCGAACTTAGGAGGGTTCATGCTCTTGAAATTCCTATGCAGATCTCCCGCTCCACGGTTAGCTCCTCCTTGAGCTACTTGTTGTAGTGCATGGGTTAAACCTTGCACCGTCCTTTGCATCTCGCGCCATTGAGCTCTCTCGGCCGCCATCTGCGATCACAACTATAAAACTTAAGTGCTTTGTTTATTTCTTGATTAATCATTCTTTAAAGCTTAGCCCATGGCTCTACCCAATCTTACCGGGTCAGGTCTTAGACTTTAACAAGGTTAGGGGTCTAATGCACCTAGACATGACCAAAACTCGGTACCTGACGGAGATAATCGATCTGAAGACCACTCGCGCAAGTATGCGACCTTCCCGATAGGCGTAGCCTAACGTTCGGATAACACCTTTTGATATACCGGGTTATTGGGATACAATGCAAGAACTTAGGGAATCTAGGAATGTGAAACCTAGGGTTTATGAAACCTAGGCTCTGATACCACAAAGACTGTCACGCCCCAACGCGGAATATCAAGGCGCGACGAGTCGTAAACATTCATGTCGATCAGAGCACGAAGATTGGGGTCCAAACCACAAGAATAGATAAGAAGAAATGGATACTCTTATTTCATCAAAATAAAGTTCTTACAACATTCTTAAGCCTTACGAGGCAAGATACAACCTTCAAAATAAAAACATAATTCTGGCAAGAGCAACCGTTCATAAACCTAGGTAACTAAGGTAATCTTGATTCCTCAATCACTCTAGCTCATTCCCATGAGTTTGGGGTTCATCATCGGAATTACCTGAAATGTTAATCGGAAAGCGTAGGGTGAGCGAAATGCTCAGTAGGACTTATATCTCTATACCAGGCAACTTAAAGTAATTAGCAGTTTGGATAAAGTATGTGTTATGCCGAGAAACGTAAATAAAATATGGAACAAGTATAGGAGAGAGAGTAAAGTAATGTAGTAATTGGAATCACAAGTAGACAAGATATCAAGAGTAAAGTTCAAGTAGAGAATGATCATGTAGCAAGTAATATTATGGAATTGGCCATTTTACGCAAGTATGTACAAGTCAAGTACTTCATGTATTCAAGCAAGTCAGGAAATTCACAAACTGTGGAATGTCATAAATTAATCTAGCAAGTCAAGCACTTCGGTGCAATGCCACACCTAGTCATTCAACTCCCATGGGCACAAGTACTTTCGGGCGCTCCCCCCAGGACCAGACCGGGCCCCATTAATGCCAGGCATTGGGTTATGGATCATAGATCCCAAGTATATTTTGACATCCACATTTTATGTATGGCCAAGAATTTCAAGGTAGAGCTTACGAAATAAAGTACAGATCTAGCAAAATTATCATTCAAGGGACCAGTAGTACAAGAATTCAAGTAGATGTAAGAGAAGTCCAAGGATGATTTTAAGACATAATGTTTAACGACATTAAGATAATAAGAAAGCATCATGTTTAACGACATTAAGTAGGTAAGAGAATTGGATTAATGGACACAGCTTATTCGGTTCTCTCGAAAAACCTTGTTAAACAGGCTTAGATCAAGTTTTTAACAGTCGGGTGTTTAATTAGAAAACCGCGGAATTATGGCCAGGTAAGAGGTGGGACAGTGGGAGGCTCCCCTCGCATTTGCAAGGTCCTAATTAATAAACCACTTATCCACTTAAAGCGTTTGCCCGTGGACCTCTTTCCTTAGACACCATTTTTCCTTGGAAATCTAGTTATTTACACGACTTGTTAAAAATACGGTAACATGATATCATGAAAATCGTCAAAAACTCACGGTTATGCAACTAAGTCCATGTAATTTTAACAGATAATATCTACTCCATTTAACATGCCAGAGATATAATATAGTCATGGAGATCAAAGATATCATGAAGGTAACAAGAACTGGGACGGAAATATAAGCTCATGGAATAGAATTATTATCTTGCATAACCTTAACTTAATCGTATGTGAATTAAAATGATATGCAACTTAACATGACATATCTAAAAAGGCTAGATGATATATAACCGGAAAACATCACAATCGAGGTAGAGACCGCGCATCCGGAACACGGTCTTAGAAAGACACCGTGATCCGAGATGGATCTTCAAATGGTTAAAAATCTTAGTTTAAATATTATGTCTAATTGTATGGATAGCATGATCAATACTTAATAAAATTTGGGGAAAATAGTATAGAATCAAAGTAACCATGCATCTACATTTAATGCATGCATTAATTTAAGTTTAGCCTGAGAGAACACCTACCTTTTTGAAGATCAAGAATAAGAAACTTAAGAACGAATAATGCTTTCGACACTCCTCCAACTTCGAGCTTTCTCCCTCTCTCCAACCAGCAATTCCTCCCAAGATAGTTGTGATTTGAGTATGGAAGAGCATAGCCCTATTTATAGGCCAAAATCTCCCACCTACTTTCACTATTCCACCAACCTCATTCCATTACACCCACCCCATTACACCAACTTTATTCCACTATTACACCAACCCCATTATACCAACCCCATTACACCAACTTTGTTCCACTATCCGGATGACATAATCTATGACCTCATTTATTCGATGATGTAAGAATGACCTCATCCATTAGTTAGGATTAGATTAAAGCTAATAAAAATTGGATGTCGACGTCTTTGTCTTTTCGAAATCGTATCGCGAATCTCGCCATTTGTGTTAACACGTGGAATAGGGCTCATGTTTGCATAATAGAAAACTATTCATAATTTATTTTATTTTCATCTTTCATTATTTCTTTTTTTTATATATATAAATGCATATAAAATTTTTGAGTTGCTACATTACGTACATTAAATGAATGTGTAATTCACTTAAAGCATGTTAAAATTTGAGATGTAAATCCTACTGAGTGATTCGCTCATCTAGTTGTTTTCTAACCTTTCCAGGAAATTCAGATATCAGCCAGAACTCGGAAGGGAATGAGTCGGAGTGATGAGTGTAAAAATAGAGTTATCTTGTTATCTTGTAAATTGTACTTGTGTAAATGGTGTTATTGTAATTTCATTTATGTCAGTCATATCAAGTTATGTCAGACGTCAGCTGTGTTAGTCCAATAATTGTAATAAGGGCTTGAAGCCTAGTAGTTGGACTTGGATATGTATATTATTGTCATTGGGTTAGTTGTATCAATTGTCAGCTCATCCTAATTGTATTAACTTCGAGTTAAATCCTAGTCAATTGTGCACTCTGATATTTACATGATTGACACGATCTATATAGACGCGTCACACCTCCGGGTAATCTTTCGCGCTAGGGGCGTGACAGCTTTTGTCCGCTCCTTGTGAACCTCACCGCTTATCGTGAATTGCTTACGTGTATGCTCATGCCATGCATCATGATGCAGTGAGTAGGTGTGAAAGAGGATAATGTGCAAAGGTGGACCAGGGCAACCACACATAGACCTATCATGCATTGATGTGATGAAGACTTTCATGGACTAAGGGGGACCGGGGCATCCATAGGTGGATCTATCGTGTATGGGGGTGACAAATGCCGGGGGATCCGGACATCTATGAATGCTCCTATTATGCGTAAGATCAAGGATGAATAGGAGAGTGTTGGATATTATGTTTTGATGATGACAAACACTATGACTCTCATATGTTTGATGTCATATGTGTTTACTTATGTTTTGATGATGATAAACACTATGACTCTCATATGTTTGATGTCATATGTGTTTACTTATGTTTTGATGATGACATAGTTTACGTGTGTTTTGATGATGACAAATTGATGTCATATGTGCTTACTTCATTCAGAACTGATCATTCAGAACTTGGTACATTGCTTAACTGTGAGCATGGCATAGACTGTACACTCGTCTGTCTGCATGAGTCACCAAGTCCACACATTGCATCGTGTGTTTTTCATGAAGTCTATACACTGGCATGCAGCGTCTCATGAAGTATGTACATCCTCTTCAAGCATTTCCAAGTCTATACATCGCTTGGAGTTCTTTGAAGTCTATACACTGGTCCGTCTCTCAAGTCTGCACAGCCTTCTGATTGGACTCAACGTCTATACATTGTGCATTGTCTCAATTTGTGTCTCATGCCAAGTCTATACAGCCTGCCTTCATGTTCAGAGTCTACAAATCCACAGTGGATCTTCAAAGTCTGAACATCCGTTCACTTCACTCAAGTCTATACAGTGGTATTCAGCAAAAGTCTGTACATCAGACTTTCACTTAAAGTCTGTACATCGCTGCTTTGTCAAAGTCTGTACATCGTAGCTGTGTTGAAGTCTGTACAGCCATTCTCTTATCAAAGTACATACATCCTTCTGTTGGAATTCCAAGTCCATACATCGGACTGTTTGAGCAAGTACGTACAACATTTCATTCACACCGGAAGTCTATACATTAGACTGTGGCCTGCTTAGCTGAAGTCTGTACATCGCCTTTAGACTTTCAAGTCTATACACTCCATGCTCATTCAAGTCTATACATCCACAGTGCAACTCCAAGTCTGCACATTGGAGTCTTTACCTACGATCAGCTTTGAAAGTATGTACATTGGGAGCTTTACCGACGTTGCCTTGCCAAAGTCTACACACTGTGAATCTTCAAGTCTGTACAGACTTCGCCTTGTTTCAAGTCTGTACATCGTCCAGCTCTTTGGCAAAGTCTACACATCTTAAAGTCTGTACATCCATTAGGCTTGCTCATGCATTGTTCTTCTGAAGTCTGTACAGCTGTGGCTTCTGTCTCAAAGTCTGTACATTTATTTCAAAGGCGAACTCTATACATTGTGCATCCTTGGGTTAAAGTCCATTCATTGGAAGTCTGTACAGAGTTTCTCTTATCTTTAAGATGAAGTCTGAACATTGCATAGTCTGTACATTGCTTCTTCAGTCTGCCTCGGCCAAGTCCATACATTGCTTGCTTAGCAGACTGTGAAGTCTATACATCGGTTGTTCAGCAGCAGACTGCTCAAGTCCATACATTGGCCGCATCATATGCATTGAAGTCTGCACATTGCTGAATGCTCTTCAAGTGTGCATATTCGTTCTAAGGCATAGTCTATACATTGCATTGCATTGCATTCATCAGTTGTGAAGTCTGTACATCGAGTCAAAGTCTGCACATTGCATTCTCTTCAGCAAGTATGTACAGCGAGTGCATTCTCATCTAAAGTCTGAACATTGCATCTGCATTCACAATGTCTTCACACACAATGCACTCACTTCGCAAAGACTGTACATTGTGCATATTAGACTTGAAGTCCATACATCGTACATGAAGACTGAACAATGAGCAAGTGTGGACATCAGACTAGTCTGCTGGCTAAGTCTGTACACTGCTATACGTTGTGTTCTTCAATGTCTGAACATTGCTTCAGCATTTGGCTTCAGCCAAGTCTATACATCGACTGGCAGTCTTCAGCTAAGTGTATACATTGCTTCACAACGTGAAGTCTATACAATGCCATAGCTCTGCTTATGTGAAGTATATACATTGCTGTAGCTTCGCAGAGTCTATACACTGCTTCAACTTTGCCTTGATCAAGTCTGTTCAGAGCTCCCGTGTTGAAGTATGTACAGCCCTTCATATAGAAAGTCTATATAGGCTTCTGCTTGTCAAAGTCTGTACATTGGTCTCAGACTCCAAAGTCTATACAGTCTGTATCTGCATTGTATTGCATGCATCATGGTTGAAGTCTATACACTGGCTTTGAGCTGAAGTCTAGACATTGCTTCAGGCTGAGCAAGTATATACATTGCATGTTCTTTTAATAAAGTCCATACACTGAGCAAGTATATACATTGTCTGCCTGTCGATTGAAGAGTCTATACATTGCTGTTTGTCTTGTAAAGTCCATACATTGATGTCTGTACGTTGGCCTCAAACTGAAGTCCATACAATGTGTTCTCATTTCACAAGTCTATACATCCTGTTAGTCTTTACAAGTCTATATAGAGTTCTTCACTTAACCTGACAATCCGATACTCTGTCTGACAGGATTAATGGACGAGGTTATTAAGACTGGCACGTAATCCTAGAGGCTGAGATGCTGACACGTGGACCAAACCTTCTGGGCGGGAATCATCGAGAGCTCACGCCCTAGCTGCCTGCTACTGGTATAAAAATGGAGCTTCCTCCATCGACTGAAGAATGATCGAAGAGCAGTGAGCCATCAAGAAAAATAGAAGAGCAGTGAGTTCCTCCACGATACAGAGAACAGAGAAGAAGAAGAAAAAGAGAAAGAGAGAGGGCTCGTGTAGAAGAAGAAAGAAGCTTCAGTTGAAGATCTGCCTACTGGAATTTGGATCAGATCCAATCCAGTCAGCTCCTTCGAGAGCCACATTCCTTGTATTTCATTTACAGCTTTTCAATCGCTGTGACTCTACTTTCTGTTTTCCTTTTCATTTGATATCTAGTCTTTCTGATACTCTGTAGAGAGGTGTGAGCATGAATAATTCTTATAGGTTGGTGGATGCAGAACAAGAAATTGAGAGTCTAAAAACCATCAACTTAATGTTAAATGGAAATGTCAGTTGCAGTGACCAGAAAATAGCTGGATATGAGCTTACTATCACATCCCTTCAACAAGAAGTTGATGATCTTTACAAGTCCCTATCTGAAGCTGACAAGGAAATAGAATTAAAACAGGAAGTAGAAAGACTCAAAAGTCTGAATGATGCCTTGCATCAACAAGTAATTTCCTGCGAAACAGATTTGTCCAAATATGAAGCAAAAATTGCTGATTTGAATTCTGAGATTAAAGATTTGAAAAATTATCTATCAAAATTTGTCAAGGGAAAGGACAATCTGAATAAGCTTCTAGGAAAGAGTGATAACTCTCAGAGAGAAGGGCTGGGTTACAGTTCAACAAACAAAAGGATCAATAGCAATAAAACTTCAACTGTGTTTGTAAAAGCTTCTGATCAAAACACAATTGCTGGTCCTTTTGTTTTTCAATTCACTGCACAAAAGTCCACTGTGAAACCCAAAACTGTGGAACAAACTCCAAAATAGAAAAAGGGTGAAAATTCACAGAAAAAGGAAAAAGACAGTCCTGTTGCTATAAGGAAGACTGCACACAATTCACATGATCTCTCACACACTCATATTAAAAAGGGGTCATGTTATTATTGTGGGAAAGTAGGACACATAATGGAAGATTACAGTTTGATGTTAAAGGATGAGCATGCTAGTGGAACATTACATTCTAGAAATTTTTTTGGTAGAAACCATGCTACTAGGAAGCCTGATGCTTCATGTTATTATTGTGGTAAGTATGGTCATCTCATGAGTGAATGTTTTATCATGAAAGAAGATAATAAACTGCATGCCAGGTCTTCCATTCATTTTCATGGTCCATATGGATCTAAACACAATTCTAGTCAGCACATTGTGTGCTTCAACTGCAATAAGCTCGGGCACATGGCTGCTAAGTGCTGGTTTAGATCCACTTGGGGTAAAAGTGGTTTCAAAAGTAAGCAAACCAGATGCTTTGAATGTGGGAAAAATGGGCATACAGTCAAGGACTGTTGGTATGTTCAAAAGAATTCTGTTAAACCCCATTTTGTCAAAATCCCTGTAAAACCTTTTATGAAAATTTCATGCTATAACTATGGGAAGCCAGGCCATAGATCTGCTGAATGTTGGCTGGTTAGGAATAAGAATCAAACTATTCATGCATATAACAGAAAATCTTATGATCATGTTTATAAACCTCATGTTGCTGTTACTATGCGTCATAAGAACCAGAAACCAGTCACATCATGTAGATATTGTGGAAAGTATGGTCACTCTATGGACAATTGCTACCTGATGGATCATGATGACCATGTTGCTATGAATTTGCTTAGAACATTTGTCAGGGCTAACGCAGGACCCAAAGCTGCTTGGGTCCCTGCAGGATCAAGTTGATCAAATACTTTGCAAGTGTGCCTTAGACAGAGGAATAAAGAGGGGTAAATTAAACCAAGGCACCCAAGTTAATAAAGCCCCTTTCAGGTAAATTCTCTGCACTTCTTGTTCTTAGAATAATTGAATAGCATGTTAAATCCGTCGTTGCATATTCATTCATCATCTGCATTGTCAGATTCAAATTTTCTGAACTCTCCTCATACATGATATGTTCTTTTTATGACAGTCTGAATGAGCATAAATTTTAAAATTATGTTTCAGTGCCCTAATTGCATATCATGCACTCTGGAAGGGAGAGTTTGACTAATGCTTGCATATTATGATAATCTCATTTGCTGTATGCATACATGTAGTTAGTAGCACTGCATTTCCTTACATTGAAAAATCTAAAAAGAAATGTCTCATTGCATCTAGATAGGGGGAGCATTCTTGTTTGTTCATTTCCTCAAATCTTGAACCCCTACTAGCAATCTGATCCATTCTCTTGGCAAATATGTGGTTCACTTGAATTCTCTGTTGTCTACACTGATATAGCTGATCTGTCTGTATTCCAGACTCAGCCATTGATTCTGTCTACTATGAATTCAATTGGTAGCTTGTTCCTATCATACACATTTCTTCATATCTTGTCAAGACTGGTCAAAGCTAATCTGACTGATTTTTAGTCTTTAATGCTGGCTTCTGAATTGCTCTATTCTCTCAACTATTGGTATCAGAATTGCTCTCTGCTAATTTCTCTTGACAATGTCATTGATTCAGCCGAATGAGGAAAGATTTAATCAGTGCACCCTAGGCATAAATCAGACATTCTGAAAAGAAGAATCTTCTATTATACTGGCTTAAGAATGTTTTGATAAATCAAATTGATTTAAGCCTAATGTATTTTCTAAGTTTTGATGTAAAAAGACTTGAAAATATCTGAATCATCATGCTTAATAAATCTTAACCAATTCCCTCATGAATTTCATGCAAAACTTTCTGAAATCTGAAATTTTAAAAGACATGACTTTCTTTGGTTAAGATACATGTAGAAAGTATTGTTCTTAATCATTTCAAGTGTACTTAGCTTTTTTTGAAGAATCTGAAAACAGTTAAAATTTAAAGCTAGAGCAATGACTGTGGTCACAGAGAAACTGGGTTTTCTATCAATGAAATAGAGTAAGCCCATGTCATGAAGTGCCATAGTTACCTCTTTTCAATATGTTTGAAAATCTGGCAGAGCAATGGCATGGATGTCATGTTGAGTAACTAGGGATTCTGGCCTCTGATCAAGGTGTCTCCTCATGTAAAAAGATACTCCATTGCTAACTCTGTTCTTTTTGAGAGGTAATATGGTTGTCACACTGAGTAACTGGGTCACTTCACCTAAGACGTGTTGTGCCTCACGTAAAAAGGTGTTGACGGAACCAAACTTGCTCAAGGAAAAATAAGTGCTGCTCAATTGGTATCAGAAAATTCTGAAAATCTAAAGACAAGCTCAGTCTCATTTATTTCTGTTTAATCTCAATATGATCTTGTGTATTTTCCATAGGAGTCACTGAATTTAAATGAGTAAGATGGAAGGAGGTTAAACATGAATAACAAATGAGTTGTTGGTTCAGAAGCAGGCTTTAAGAATCTGGAATAAGAATGTATTTGGTGATATCAATCAGGCTAAGGCGGATGCAAATGATCAGGTTGAAATAGCCCAGGCTTTCTTTGATGAAAACCCAACTGTGGAAAATAGGATTAACCTACAAAAGGCCAATGCTCATCTACGTCTCATATTAACCAGGGAAGAAATGTTCTGGTATCAAAAATCTAGAATTCAATGGATGTCTTATGGAGATAGAAACACCCATTTTTTTCATCACTACACAAAAGTGAAACGGCAGAGGAATCATGTACACAAACTGAAGATTAATGATACATGGGTGGAGGACCAAGATACTCTGTTAGACGGGGCTGTGGAATATTTCAAGAAGTTGTTAACTACTGAAGAGCATAATATAGAAGAAAATCTGTTCTATATGATTCCTCAGTTAATTACTGAGGAACATAACAGTTTGCTATGTGCTGTTCCTGAGGTAGATGAGGTCAAAGAGGTTGTATTTTCTTTACCTGGTAATAGCTCCCCTGGTCCGGATGGATTTAGTGGAGGTTTTTTTACCCACTGCTGGAATATTATTAAAGATGATGTAATCAAAGCTGCTCAATGCTTTTTTCAAGGGTGGGGGTTACCTAAAGGTGTCACCTCCTCTATCTTATGCCTGATACCAAAGGTAAAAAATCCCTCATCTTTTGTTGAATTCAGGCCGGTGAGTTTATGCAACTTTGTATATAAAATAGTCTCCAAGATCATTAGTGACCGGATTAGAAATATGCTTCCTCTCATTATATCATATGAGCAGAGTGGTTTTGTAAGGGGCAGGCAAATATCTGAGAATTTTCTATTGGCCAAGGAAATGATGATGGACTTAGACAGACCTATCAGGGGGCATAATATATTACTCAAACTTGATTTGGCCAAAGAATATGACAGAATTGAATGGGACTTTCTCTTCAAGGTCTTAAGAACATTTGGTTTCTCTAACAGATTTATTTCTCTAATAGCACAAATGATATCAAATTGCTGGTTCTCCATATCCTTGAATGGAGATACCCGAGGATACTTTAAATCCTCCAGAGGGATCAGGCAGGGGGACCCTTTGGCCCCTACCCTTTTCATAATTGCAGAAGAACTTCTTAGCAGAGGACTGCATTATATGTTTCAGAATGGATACTGTAAGTATTATCATCTATCTCGAGGTGTCCAGCAGATTACTCATATCCTATATGCAGATGATACTATAATTTTTATGAATGGTGGAGTTTCTTCCATTAAACACTTGCTGAATTTTTTGGGTCAATATGAAAGAGTTTCTGGCCAGAAAATTAATGCACAGAAAAGCTATTTTATGGCTGCAAAAAAAATGCCTAGAAGCTCTGTGGAAAGAATTTACAGACTGACAGGTTATCAGTGCAAGACTGGTTCTATTACGTACCTGGGAATTCATTTGTTTAAAGGTAGAATCAAAATTCCTCATTTCAAATACTTACTAGATAAGATAAATGCCAAGCTTGAAGGATGGCAAAGCAAGATGTTGGCCCAAGCAGGAAGAATGATCCTCATTCGTGCAGTATTAGAATCTATTCCTGTGTACAGTGCTAATGCTGCCTCGATTCCAGGTTCTATAATTAACCACATTGGGAGGATATGCTCTAACTTTTTTTGGCAGGGTTATGAAGATTCTCACAGAAAGCACTGGGTGTCATGGAATAAAATGTGCAATCCTATTTCTGAAGGTGGATTAGGTATTCGAAATCAGAATGATATGCAAATCTGTTTCTATGTTAAATTACTTTGGAATGTTGTTCATTGCAATTCACTCTGGGCTAGGTTTGCTAGAAGCAAATATTTGAACAGATGTCATATTTCAGATTGCCATTCCCCTTTTCCTACTGGAATAAGAACAAGAGACTTTGAGAAGGCAAAAAATATGATGTTGGCCAATTCCAGGATGATAGTTTTCTCTGGTACCTCCACCAATTTTCTGAAAGATAATTGGATTAACAACAAGCCTCTGATTGAATCGTACAGTATACAGCAAATGAATAGTTCCGAAGACTGCTCTGTTCAAGAAGCTCTGTCTAATTTTCAACATGTTATATGGCAATATCTGGGAAACCAACAGATGTGTGGTGAGATACAGAAATATCCTCTACAAGCTGGTGATGATATTCCAGTTTGGTCCCTCACCAATTCAGGGGAATTTAATGTCAAATCTACATATAGATTTATCAAATCTCAGCCAACAAGGCAAGATATATCATACAGAAACATATGGAATTCAAATTTTCCCCCTCGGGCGTCCATGTTCTGCTGGAAACTTTTAAAGCAAGCAGTCCCTGTAGATGAGAGAGTTCAAAGCTGTGGGGTAAACATTGCTTCTAAATGCGTGTGCTATATTAATTCGCATAGCACTGAAGATGAGAACCATTTATTTGTGAAAGGTGATATAGCCAAATTCCTATGGTCTAAATTCTCCTCCATAATTACCCCCTCCAGTCTGGAAATCCCGAATATATGTAACAAGTTAAAGCTTATCAGCAATGAGGCTATTATGAATAAGCCGGAAGGTTTGGTATCAATGTTAGTATCCATATTGATAATCTGGGAAATGTGGAAACTTAGATGCAAAGCCATATATGAAGGAGTCAGAATATATCCTGAAAAAGTTGCAGAGCAGATTATTGAGGAAGTTAAGATTATCTTGGGCCGAATAAAATTCAAATTACAAGCTAGCATAGCATACCAGGCAGCTTTGCAATTATATGGCATCCAAGTGAGCTGCCAATCTGTCACATTCATTTTAGTCCGATGGAAGGCCCCTGACAGAGATTATATTTTGAATGTAGATGGGGCTAGCAAAGGGAATCCAGGTGCTGCTGGGGGGGTGCTTTAGGAATCAGCATGGCTAACTAAAACTTGGGTTTTCATATTACTATGGTATTGGAACCAATATGGTGGCTGAAGGCCGGACACTATTAGATGGTCTTAGGCTTGCTCAATATCACAAGATCAACATTTCAGCCATCTGCACTGATTCATTGGCCTTGATTCAGATGATAAGAAATAGAAGCAATCCGCCTTGGTCTTTGGTCCCATGGTGGAACTCTTTACTACAAATGATATCCAGGTTTCACTGCCCCATATACCACTCATACAGAGAAGGAAATCAACTTGCGGATTCATTGGCCAATCATGCTGTGCAGGCTGGGTGCAATGAAGAGTTTACATCAATCCATGATCTCCCTCTAATAGCTAAAAGCTATGCCATAGCTGATGCAAGAGGCATCTACAATTTCCGGAGAAAGAATGTATAGAATTTTGTATAGGCTTTTCTATATTTTGAGCTTCATTTGTTCATTCAAGAACTTCAGACAATGTAATACTTTGAAAAGTCAATAAAAAAAGCATCTCATGGCGTTTGGTGGAGTGGGAATATTCCCTTCCTTTGGAATGGGGGTGCACTCTTCTTTATGCTCTGTGATGACTTGGATTTAGAGAAAAAAAAGTTGTTGGTTCACCTTTATTAAGAGGTGTTTCAGATATGAGTATTGAATTTTCTTGATAAACTTTGAATACATCTCTCTTAAATCATGATGGTTAGTTTAAACTCATTCATAATCTATTATAATTGAAGAATCTGAAATTCGTTTACAAAGATTTATGAATTTGGTGTGCTAATAAAAATCTGTCTTCCTCATTTATTCACTGTGAATACAGTCTGTGTTTTGCTGATAGATGCTCATCACTTCACTATATCAATTGGCTTCACTCAATCATCTAATCAGGGGGAGCTTTCCTGTCCTGCTGAGTGTCTTTCTTAAAGGGGGAAATCTAGTCAGCATTGTTGAGTGTCCCTGTGTTTTTGTTGATATTCTCCCTTCATCTCAATTGGTTTCAACCTTCAAAACGTTTCTGATCATATTGCCCTCTATCAATGTGTTTTGATTGACATTGGTTCTCTTTTATGTGACGCACAACTCTCAGAATTTTTTTTGGATAACCAGAGTTCATCCTTGTAGATTTCTCTTGCATCATGGATTATAAGGGTAGAATTCTCTGGTCTGTTTGAGAGACTATATGCATAAGGGGACAATGTGCTAGATTGTCTGATCATGTTGTTTGTCTGCATTAGCTCTATATCTTCTGCCATGTCAAAGGGGGAGTATTTGTTGCATATGCATGACTGCATAAGTTGTTTGACTAAGGGGGAGAATTGTTTTAATTGCTTCTGATATTGTGTTGCCCTCTTCTGCTGAACTATCTTGAGTGTCACATATGACATCACTAGATTATCAAAGTATTGTTTTCTTTTTGATGAAGTCAAAGGGGGAGAATACTTTGATGAGTCTAGTCTGAATATTCCATTTATTTCATTCATAAGACTCATAGTATTGCCATCATCAAGAAGGGGGAGATTGTTGGATATTGTGTTTTGATGATGACAAACACTATGACTCTCATATGTTTGATGTCATATGTGTTTACTTATGTTTTGATGATGACAAACACTGTGACTCTCATATGTTTGATGTCATATGTGTTTACTTATGTTTTGATGATGACATAGTTTACGTGTGTTTTGATGATGACAAATTGATGTCATATGTGCTTACTTCATTCAGAACTGCTCATTCAGAACTTGGTACATTGCTTAACTATGAGCATGGCATAGACTGTACACTCGTCTGTCTGCATGAGTCACCAAGTCCACACATTGCATCGTGTGTTTTTCATGAAGTCTATACACTGGCATGCAGCGTCTCATGAAGTATGTACATCCTCTTCAAGTATTTCAAAGTCTATACATCGCTTGGAGTTCTTTGAAGTCTATACACTGGTCCGTCTCTCAAGTCTGCACAGCCTTCTGATTGGACTCAACGTCTATACATTGTGCATCGTCTCAATTTGCGTCTCATGCCAAGTCTATACAGCCTGCCTTCATGTTCAGAGTCTATACATCCACAGTGGATCTTCAAAGTCTGAACATCCGTTCACTTCACTCAAGTCTATACAGTGGTATTCAGCTAAAGTCTGTACATTGGACTTTCACTTAAAGTCTGTACATTGCTGCTTTGTCAAAGTCTGTACATCGCAGCTGTGTTGAAGTCTGTACCGCCATTCTCTTATCAAAGTACATACATCCTTCTGTTGGAATTCCAAGTCCATACATCGGACTATTTGAGCAAGTATGTACAGCATTTCATTCACACCGGAAGTCTATACATTAGACTGTGGCCTGCTTAGCTGAAGTCTGTACATCGCCTTTAGACTTTCAAGTCTATACACTCCATGCTCATTCAAGTCTATACATCCACAGTGCAACTCCAAGTCTACACATTGGAGTCTTTACCTACGATCAGCTTTGAAAGTCTGTACATTGGGAGCTTTACCGACGTTGCCTTGCCAAAGTCTACACACTGTGAATCTTCAAGTCTGTACAGACTTCGCCTTGTTTCAAGTCTGTACATCGTTCAGCTCTTTGGCAAAGTCTACACAGCTTAAAGTCTGTACATCCGTTAGGCTTGCTCATGCATTGTTCTTCTGAAGTCTCTATAGCCGTGGCTTCTACCTCAAAGTCTGTACATTTGTTTCAAAGGCGAACTCTATACATTGTGCATCCTTGGGTTAAAGTCCATTCATTGGAAGTCTGTACAGAGTTTCTCTTGTCTTTAAGATGAAGTCTGAACATTGCATAGTCTGTACATTGCTTCTTCAGTCTGCCTCGGCCAAGTTCATACATTGCTTGCTTAGCAGACTGTGAAGTCTATACATCGGTTGTTCAGCAGCAGACTGCTCAAGTCCATACATTGGCTGCATCATATGCATTGAAGTCTGCACATTGCTGAATGCTCTTCAAGTGTGCATATTCGTTCTAAGGCATAGTCTATACGTTGCATTGCATTACATTCATCAGTTGTGAAGTCTGTACATCGAGTCAAAGTCTGCACATTGCATTCTCTTCAGCAAGTATGTACAGCGAGTGCCTTCTCATCTGAAGTCTGAACATTGCATCTGCATTCACAATGTCTTCACACACAATGCACTCACTTCGCAAAGACTGTACATTGTGCATATTAGACTTGAAGTCCATACATCGTACATGAAGACTGAACAACGAGCAAGTGTACATGTACATCAGACTAGTCTGCTGGCTAAGTCTGTACACTGCTGTACGTTGTGTTCTTCAATGTCTGAACATTGCTTCAGCGTTTGGCTTCAGCCAAGTCTATACATCGACTGGCAGTCTTCAGCTAAGTGTATACATTGCTTCACAACGTGAAGTCTATACAATGCCATAGCTCTGCTTATGTGAAGTATATACATTGCTTTAGCTTCGTAGAGTCTATACACTGCTTCAGCTTTACCTTGATCAAGTCTATTCAGAGCTCCCGTGTTCAAGTATGTACATCCCTTCATATAGAAAGTCTATATAGGCTTCTGCTTGTCAAAGTCTGTACATTGGTCTCAGACTCCAAAGTCTATACAGTCTGTATCTGCATTGTATTGCATGCATCATGGTTGAAGTCTATACACTAGCTTTGAGCTGAAGTCTAGACATTGCTTCAGGCTGAGCAAGTATATACATTGCATGTTCTTTTAATAAAGTCCATACACTGAGCAAGTATATACATTATCTGCCTGTCGATTGAAGAGTCTATACATTGTTGTTTGTCTTGTAAAGTCCATACATTGATGTCTCTACGTTGGCCTCAAACTAAAGTCCATACAATGTGTCCTCATTTCACAAGTCTATACATCATGTTAGTCTTTACAAGTTTATACAGAGTTCTTCACTTAACCTGACAATCCGATACTCTGTCTGACAGGATTAATGGATGAGGTTATTAAGACTGGCACGTGATCCTGGAGGCTGAGATGCTGACACGTGGACCGAACCTTCTGGGCGGGAATCATCGAGAGCTCACGCCCTAGCTGCCTGCTGCTGGTATAAAAATGGAGCTTCCTCCATCGACTGAAGAATGATCGAAGAGCAGTGAGCCATCAAGAAAAACAGAAGAGCAGTGAGTTCCTCCACGATACAGAGAATAGAGAAGAAGAAGAAAAAGAGAAAGAGAGAGGGCTCGTGTAGAAGAAGAAAGAAGCTTCAGTTGAAGATCTGCCTACTGGAATTTGGATCGGATCCAATCCAGTTAGCTCCTTCAAGAGCCACATTCCTTGTATTTCATTTACAGCTTTTCAGTCGCTGTGACTCTACTTTCTGTTTTCCTTTTCATTTGATATCTAGTCTTTTCGATACTCTATAGAGAGGTCGGGGTCCCTCCTGTTGGTTCAGGAGAAGGGAGATTGCTATCTCAGGTTGCAAGTAGCTGGGTGCTACTTGTGGGTTCCCTCTGGTTAGAGTAAGGGAGGCTCATCCTCCGGTTCTGGGCTTGTAGGTTTCAAGTCCAGGGGTCCCTCCGGTTGAGAGGAAGAGAGGTCCGAGACCTCTGGCTTGCAGGTGACTTAGTGTCACATGTGCTTCCCTCTGAGCTTCAGAGGAAGAGAGACTTGGGTCTCCGGATGCAGGTAGTGTTGCTACTTGTAGGTCCCCTCCTGGTCTGGAGGAAGAGAGACTTGCGTCTCTGGTTTGCTAGTGACTGGTGTCACTAGTGGTTCCCTCCGGTTGGGAGGAAGAGGGGAGGTTGTTCCCCTGGTCAAGCTGTGTGGCAGCATTTGTTGCAGACTGAGTCTGCTGTGCTAGTGTTACTAGTGGAAGCCTCACTCCGGTTTGGAGTGAGGGGTGGACGTAGGTCTGTTGACCGAACCACCTAAAAATCCTGGTGTCCCTTGTGGTTTGATCTTCTTATATGTTCACTTAATTGCTGCGCATCAGATGCTTGCTTAGGATCGTTTGAGGGCTTATTGAGTTGTTGTCTTACTTTGATCCTTTTAAGTTTCCTCAGTTTATTTCTGCAACAGTTTTAATTCCGCATAACTGAGCATTAGAGTTTTAATTAGGCTATATTTGTAGAGGGATACATTCACCCCCCTCTGTATCCGAGCCTTGCATTTTAACAGAGAGGGCCGTTACACCCGAATATGGACCACTCATGATTCCATCTTGACATGTGGGTGATATGAATGAATGGACCCGACTTACTAATCATGCCAAGTGGTGTGGTATGCCAAGACATATGCACTCCTATCCCAAAGATGACTTTCGTGTGCGGGGTTGTGGGATGGCCTTTGAACTTCCACTTGAAAGGGTCGAAGGGATCATGGTAGGATGGATTCTTGGGGAAGTGGGCCTCTTCCCACACTTGGTGTGTGGATACCCAATCAACAAGCTCTCTAAGGTGTGTTGGGTCTTTGCTAGCTAGCGGAGCCATCAACACGGTGTGTCCCTTGATTGGGGAGGAAATTAGGGAGGCATATGGCTCTTTCTCAAGGAGGGGTGTGGGGCTAAATGGACATGTGGGTGTGGGTGTGGGTGGTGTTGGGTGGTTGATGGTGTAGTAGGAGGTGAGGGGGTAAGGTTGGTACTGTGGCTCCCACTCGGTCGGGTCAAAGGGATCAAAGAAAGTGTGACGTGGTAAGGTGACTTCCTCTTCTAAGTTGGCCCATGTGAGGTGCTCCCCAATGATTAAGGGGCCTTCTCCCACCATAAGAGTAGATGGGATAATGATCTCATTAGGATGCTCCTTTCGTGGGCTGTCATTGGCTTGGGATGGGATATAGATGTCCAATGTTAGAAGAAACATGAGGACCTCACTAGTGCATTGGCCCATGGTGAACACGGAGGTAGTAGACCCATTAGAGGGACAAGTGAAAACTAGCGCTTTAGGCTCTTGAGACCCCAAAGCCAATAGGCCAGTCATGTTGGTTTGCCACTCTAAACACTATACCAAGTCATCTATGGTTTCAATGAAATGGAATGACTAGTAGGTAATAGGGGAAGGTCGGATGGCCACGACTTGGAAAGGGTGCCCCATGGTTTGGCGGCAGGGACATGACTTTAGGATTTGGCCTTTCCTTAGCCACTCAACTAGAGGTTCTCCTATGATCACTAGTCCATCAAAGGGGAGGGATAACTCTAGGTGGAGTTCTTGGTTGGTTGGGAAACTAGGGGTTTGACTCTCCCTAGTTTGAGTGTGGGTGTCTATTGGTGGATGGGTAATGTTGAAGCAAACACCCTCATCCTTTGAGACTTGGATGGCCAAGCTCGTGCCCCTAACATGGGTGATTTTGGTAGGAGTTTGGGATGGGGGGCCGGATGCTGTGATGACATGAGGTTAGGGGGGGTTGGTTGAGGGATCATTGGTAGTGTATGGGGTTCTGGTGGAGGGGCGAAAGTGGCATGCTTGGTGGGGTAAGGGACAGAGGGTGACGGCCACATGCATGGGCCATATTTTTGGTAGAAGGATGTGGGTGACTTGGCTCGCTCCTTCAACATCCCTATGACAAGCTTATCCCACGCATTCATCTTGGGAAGGGGGTAGTGGAGCGGGGAGGGGTGATCCTTCTAGACTCAATGATGATGTAATGCCCAAGGACTAGACTTAGTAGAAACAAGTCTAAAACTTGCTCTGATACCACTTTTGATGTAAAACCGACCTAAGACCTATGATGATGTGATGAAGATGTTTTGATACACTTGATGTGAGACCAACTAGAATGCTATGATGATGATACCAGTTGATGTGAGACCGACCTTGGACCTAAGTATGCAAGCATTCGGGTTAGGTAGTGGACTCGCACTAGCGACTTACTCGCTTGGCACACGTTAGTGCCCGAAGGTGACTCGGTGATGATGGAGAGGGTCCGAGGCAGGACCTTGGTTCTCCAAGAGTCGGCTAGCTTATTGCGGACTCCAAATGGGCCAAGGGAAGCCCAAATCACGGGCGGCCAACACACCAAGGGTGTGGGTTGAGTGGAAGCTCTCACAACTCGCCCGCGGTGGTCACTCAATTTGGTGGCAATTTAAAATTGGACACTCTCTCACCGCCGACGGAGTAACTATAGCAATACTAAGCTAAGCAAGTCCATTACAGCAATGAGAGATGTTCAGGAGCTCACCTAGCCGGCGTGAAGACGTCGACTCCGGCCGGAGACGGGGGCGAGCGGGGAGGTGAGGGTATGCACCCGTACACTGCGTCGGTGTCGCTTCAACCTGAAATTGAAAGGAGTACAGCACTACGCCCCATGCAAGGGGGGGGATCTCGGGGTGGGGGTTAATGTATTACAACCAAAAGTTACCTCCACACAGGGAGGGGCCTTCAGCTGGCCAAGCGGGGAGGGGAGAAAGCGATGAAAACACAAGAGAAGAAGCTGATGCCGAATCTGTTCAGTTCTGTGAGTGCTGATAGGGGACTGAAGAATTGACTGCTGCAACTGCTACCGAATTTTTTCGGGGACGAAACCACCTGGAAAATCTTTGTAGGAGGCTGGGGAAGTCGTCCAAATTTTGTGAATTTCTTCTGTTGCCGATGCTGGTCTGGGTGGAGGCCCGAACAGGGAGGCAGAGTCTCAGACTGGCAGCTCCTGGTTTCCAACAGTAGGTTGAAGAGGATGCCTCGACAGCTCCCGAACTCAGAATCAAGCTCCGTCGGGATCGTTGGAACCGTAGATGAGTCCTCTTCGCAGAAAAACTGACGGGGAAGCCAAACAATGTCGGAGAAGACCAGGGGACTCTGAACAATGATGGCCGGTCGGTGCAGACTGTGGGTAGCAGACCCGCGTAGCTGAGAGAGAAAATTGATAACTCTGGATCAACAAGGCCGATCAAAGTTCCGTATCTTGATTCTGAAAGTAGACAAGGCGAGTAATAACTTTGCAGAAGAGCTCTTGAACTGATTCTTCCAAGGTTCGTCGTGGTGAAGCTTCTACTCTGGTTCTGGTACTCAGCAGGGGCAGCTCTGCGCAATTGTGGGAGAACGGAGCTCCCGGGCAGCACACAGCTCGGATGAAGATGAAATCACTTCCATTGCGAAGAAGACAGGAAGACACTTCCGTGGATAGCTCTTGGGACTTCAAACTCGATGGGATATTGTCGGAGTCGCTGCTGCAAGTTGCTGGTCTTCTGCAGGTCTTCAACTGCGAACTAGGGCTGAGAGATGATGGAGAGGAGCAAGGAAGAATGGTGGAGATGAGAGAGAGAGAGAGGGTGCGACCCTAACCAAGGGGAGGGGTCTTGGGGGTGCCCTAGGGCTGTGGAGGGAAGGGAGATTTGAATTCAAATGGCCTAGGGAAGTGGTGGGTTGTATGGGGGAGAGGGAAGGGTGCTTGGGGAAGTGGGTAGGGTAGTTGGGGGTTGGAGGGTGGCCTAGTGATTGGGAGATTCCATCTTGGGGTTGGGGGGGGGGAGTTAAATGAGTGTATGGGGAAGGGGAGGGGTCTTAATGAGAGGTGAATGGGGAGGAGAGAGAAAATTTTGAATTTTGGGGTTGGGGAAGAGAGAGAGAGAGAGAGAGAGATCTAGTGAGATTTGGAATTGGATTTCAATATTCATGTAATGGTTCATTAGTTCAAAATGAGGGGAATGGGGTCCTATATATAGGCAACCCACATTTTTACAAAAGTCCCTGACATTTGACTCAATGACAAATAACCGAAGGGGTAGGGGCGCCCTTGGGCCAAGCCCAATGAATTGGGCCCAATAGCCTAACAAACCAACCTAATGACACAATACTTAGGACAATGACTCACTAACCTAGGTACATGACTCAAATAAAGAGAAAATTACATGATATTGACTCAAGAAAAATGTGAAGATTACATGACTAGACTCAAAAATACATGACTAACATAATGGCGCTTGCCGACGAACAATCCGAGTCCGGAGAAAATGTGGAGGGGCAAGGGATGCACTCATCATACCCCAGGGGTGGGGAAAACTTGACCCCGTCGAGTATGGGTCCACTAGGGAAGTAGTACGTCGAACTGCGGCTCTGGGTGATCCACGATCTCCATACTCAACCCGCGACCATAGTCGGGGAACGGCACTTCAGCTCGACAAAGTGACTCAGTCATACCCTCATGCTGGCGATGGGATCTTGCTTGCCTAGTATTGCCGCCGTGTGCTCACGTCGGGCTCTCAGGCTATTTGTGGTGGCACTCCGAGGGTGTCTCTCACAAGGGTAGGTGTAAGCTCGAGGCACTCACTAGGATCCACCGCGGTGCCCTTAGAGGGTGCCGGATCCGCCACATGGGAAGTGTGGTGAATCCCAAAACCCATTTGAAAGTCCAACCCATAAGCTGGGTTGCCAAAGCCACTCAGATCTTGGCAAGGTCCAAGTCCTCGTGCCCTCAGATTGGAGGTGACACTAAAGTAGAGCCACTCCAAAGCCATCATCACCAAGTTGTCAACTTGGAACTCAAAGTGGTGCTTAGGAGTTTGTGCTCGCTTATTGTGAATCCCACCGCTTGTTGCTTGATACTTGCTTGAATGCATATGCCATGCACTATGATGCAATGTGAGTTGACAATGTATGGTATGCAAAGGTGGTCCAGGACAACCACATATAGACCTATCATGCATTGATGTTATAAGGATGTTGAATGATTTGGGAGGACCGGGGCATCCATAGGTATGCATGGTGGTGACAAATGCTGGGGGACCTGGACATCCATGTATGCTCCTTTCATGCTTATGACTCATGATGAAAGAGGGTGGACCATTACATCCAAATATGATCCACTTATGCTTCCTACTTGACATGTGGGTGATGTGGATGAATGTACCCGACGGACTAATCATGCCAAGCGGTGTGATGTGCCAAGACATATGAATTCCTTTCCCAAAGATGACTTCCTCATGTGGGATGGTGGGGTGGCCTTTGAGCTTCCACTCAAAAGGGTCGAAGGGGTCTAGGTAGGTGGATATGGGGTGGGGCACTTTCTTGATCTCTAGGCGGGTGTTGCCTAAGGTCATGATTTCTATGGTGTAACCTGGGTCATGGATGAGGTGGGCTTGGCCCAACATGGTGGGTGGGGGTAGGAAAGGGTGGGTGGTGGGTGATGTGGGTGGGTCACGTGGGTACCCATACTCCCAAAGGAAGGGATCAAAGGGGTCATGGACTGGGTTTCCTAGAAGAAGAGACTCTATGCCCACATGGTCTTCACACGGTGGGTCCTCCTCCCTCAAGGTAATTGGACCAAGGTCGTTAGTGGGCCAGTCGATCAAGGTACTTGGGATCTCAATGGAAGTGGAGTGGATCATGATGGGTTTTTCATCCATAGGGAGAATGAGAAGGAGGTCACTAGTGTAGCAACCAATGGTGAAGACCGAGGTGATAGAACCATCACATGGGTGGATGAGACTAAGGCTTTTTGGGTGGGCCTTTCCTAAGGTCAATAAGCAAGTCAACCCTAGTTGTCATTCTAAACCCTTGAGGAGATCATCCCAACCTTCTACCTCATAGTAGGATTGGATTGTGGTGTGATAGGAGTGGAGGGGGGCAATTTGGGATGGATATCCCAATGGTGAGAGAGGTGGGGGTGAGCTAGGAAGGGTGGGTCCTTGTTTGAGCCATTGGAGTATGACTTCATTCATGGTGAAGGTGTGTGGCTTTTGAGGATCCGGACTAGGAGATGTGGGTGGAAGTGGAGGTTCTTGGATTTCCTTTAGGGTAGGTTTTTGTTCGGGACTAGCATCTATTTCCATGTGGATGGGTGTGTGGGTTTCAATTCCTAGTGTTAATGGGTTGGGTAGGTCTAATGCGGGAGAATTGGTGATAGCTGGAGCATGGTGCACTTGGGTTGGTGGGCAAGGGTGGTCTTGGATTTGGATAGGAAGGGGAATTAGAGGAGGCCTAGGTTGGGGAAAGATTGGTGTAGGAAGCGGGAGGTGGGTTGGGTGAGGGGTTTTGGGTTGGGGGGTGGGGGACCTTATGGGGTTGGGTGAGGAGGTGGAGGCCTTAGATACTTGGGTTTTAGGGGTGAGGTTTTGGACGGGTGGGGTTGAGGGAGTGGGAGTGCTCTTTGGGCTTTGGTAACCCGGGTAGGAAGGGGACATATATTTTGCCCTAAGTTGCTCCTTCATGTCCTTCCAAGTGGTGATGGGAGTTTTCCTTCTAAGTACCTTTAGCCCGACAATTTACATCCAATAAGTTTCTGCCCGTTTGGTAAGTTGCATTTTGGCAACCCATGCCTTTTCATCCTCGGACATAGGATACCAAGTGAAGTATTGGTCCATTGTAGCTTCCCAATCTAAATATTCTCTAGGAGAGATTCCATCAAATGTGGGAAGTGGGAAAGGGACCATCCTATCGTCCGTCCTTGGGACGGGCCTATTTTCTCCAAGTTGGTTGAGTCGGCCCGATATGTTATCAAGCCGCTCATTGGCATAGGTCAAGGCTTTCATGAAGTAGTTGACATGGCCAGGGAAGTTATGGGTGTTAGTGGTAGGCATCTCTTGGTGGCTTGGACTTATGGAGTGGGCCGATTGGTAAGGTCGATATGAGGTGGCCATACTAGGGGACAAGAGTGATGCACTTGAAGACTCTAAATGCATAGACATGCCCTAGGATCAACTTGATAGAGACAAGTTGCGAACTTGCTCTGATACCACTTTTGATGTAAAACCGACCTAAGACCTATGATGATGTGATGAAGATGTTTTGATACACTTGATGTGAGACCAACTAGGATGCTATGACGATGATACCAATTGATGTGAGACCGACCTTGGACCTAAGTATGCAAGCATTCGGGTTAGGCAGTGGACTCGCACTAGCGACTTACTCGCTTGGTGCACGTTAGTGCCCAAAGGCGACTCGGTGATGATGGAGAGGGTCCGAGGCGGGACCTTGGTTCTCCAAGGGTCGGCTAGCTTATTGCAGACCCCAAATGGGCCAAGGGAAGCCCAAATCACGGGCGGCCAACACACCAAGGGTGTGGGTTGAGTGGAAGCTCTCACAACTCGCCCGCGGTGGTCACTCAATTTGGTGGCAATTTAAAATCGGACACTCTCTCACCGCCGACGGAGTAACTATAGCAATACTAAGCTAAGCTAGTCCATTATAGCAATGAGAGATGTTCAAGAGCTCACCTAGCCGGCGTGAAGACGTCGACTCCGGCCGGAGACGGGGGCGAGCGGGGAGGTGAGGGTATGCACCCGTACACCGCGTCGGTGTCGCTTCAACCAGAAATTGAAAGGAGTACAGCACTACGCCCCATGCAAGGGGGGGGGATCTCAGGGTGGGGGTTAATGTATTACAACCAAAAGTTACCTCCACACAGGGAGGGGCCTTCAGCTGGCCAAGCGGGGAGAGGAGAAAGCGATGAAAACACAAGAGAAGAAGCCGATGCTGAATCTGTCCAGTTCTGTGAGTGCTGATAGGGGACTGAAGAATTGACTGCTGCAACTGCTACCGAATTTTTTCGGGGACGAAACCACCTGGAAAATCTTCGTAGGAGGATGGGGAAGTCGTCCAAATTTTGTGAATTTCTTCTGTTACTGATGCTGGTCTGGGTGGAGGCCCGAACAGGGAGGCAGAGTCTCAGATTGGCAGCTCCTGGTTTCCAATAGTGGGTTGCAGAGGATGCCCCGATAGCTCCCGAACTCAGAATCAAGCTCCGTCAGAGTCGTTGGAACCGTGGATGAGTCCTCTTCGCAGAACAACGGACGGGGAAGCCAAACAATGTCAAAGAATACCAGGGGACTCTGAACAATGATGGCAGTTTGGTACAGACTGTGGGTAGCAGACCCGCGTAGCTGAGGGAGAAAATTGATAACTCTGGATCAAGAAGGCCGATCAAAGTTCTGCTTCTTGATTCTAAAATTAGACAGGGCGAGTAAGAACTTTGCAGAAGAGCTCTTGAACTGATTCTTCCAAGGTTTGTCGTGGTGAAGCTTCTACTCTGGTTCTGGTACTCAGTAGGGGTAGCTCTGCGTAGTTGTGGGAGAACGGAGCTCCCGGGCAGCACACAGCTCGGATGAAGATGAAATCACTTCCATTGCGAAGAAGACAGGAAGACGCTTCCGTGGATAGCTCTTGGGTCTTCAAACTCGCCGGGATGTGGTTGGAGTCGCTGCTGCAAGTTGCTGGTCTTCTGCAGGTCTTCAACTGCGAACTAGGGCTGAGAGATGATGGAGAGGAGCAAGGAAGAATGGTGGAGATGAGAGAGAGAGAGGGAGGGTGCGACCCTAACCAAGGGGAGGGGTCTTGGGGGTGCCCTAGGGCTGTGGAGGGAAGGGAGATTTGAATTCAAATGGCGAGTAAGAACTTTGCAGAAGAGCTCTTGAACTGATTCTTCCAAGGTTTGTCGTGGTGAAGCTTCTACTCTGGTTCTGGTACTCAGCAGGGGTAGCTCTGCGCAGTTGTGGGAGAACGGAGCTCCCGGGCAGCACACAGCTCGGATGAAGATGAAATCACTTCCATTGCGAAGAAGACAGGAAGACGCTTCCGTGGATAGCTCTTGGGTCTTCAAACTCGCCGGGATGTGGTTGGAGTCGCTGCTGCAAGTTGCTGGTCTTCTGCAGGTCTTCAACTGCGAACTAGGGCTGAGAGATGATGGAGAGGAGCAAGGAAGAATGGTGGAGATGAGAGAGAGAGAGGGAGGGTGCGACCCTAACCAAGGGGAGGGGTCTTGGGGGTGCCCTAGGGCTGTGGAGGGAAGGGAGATTTGAATTCAAATGGCCTAGGGAAGTGGTGGGTTGTATGGGGGAGAGGGAAGGGTGCTTGGGGAAGTGGGTAGGGTAGTTGGGGGTTGGAGGGTGGCCTAGTGATTGGGGGATTCCATCTTGGGGTTGGGGGGGGAGTTAAATGAGTGTATGGGGAAGGGGAGGGGTCTTAATGAGAGGTGAATGGGGAGGAGAGAGAAAATTTTGAATTTTGGGGTTGGGGAAGAGCGAGAGAGAGAGAGAGATCTAGTGAGATTTGGAATTGGATTTCAATATTCATGTAATGGTTCATTAGTTCAAAATGAGGGGAATGGGGTCCTATATATAGGCAACCCACATTTTTACAAAAGTCCCTAACATTTGACTCAATGACAAATAACCGAAGGGGTAGGGGCGCCCTTGGGCCAAGCCCAATGAATTGGGCCCAATAGCCTAACAAACCAACCTAATGACACAATACTTAGGACAATGACTCACTAACCTAGGTACATGACTCAAGTAAAGAGAAAATTACATGATATTGACTCAAGGAAAATGTGAAGATTACATGACTAGACTCAAAAATACATGACTAACATAATGGCGCTTGCCGACGAACAATCCGAGTCCGAAGAAAATGTGGAGGGGCAAGGGATGCCCTCATCAACTTTGATGTGACACGATCTAGGACCTAGGTGGATAAAGAGCCCTATATGGTCGCCCAATTGTGAATCCAAGGGCAGCGAGATAGTACGAGGTGAAGGACGAGCCCGAGGGCTTCCTCGACACTAGAAAGGCCACCTTCCGGGCCGGCCTAACCGACCTTTCCGATGACGTCTTTTGATATACCACACTTTCTACCAAGGACTCACTCAAGGGGAGTTCGACGCTCTAGACCCCTTGGACCTAGTTTGCAAGCAAAGAACGACTCTATGATTTCACTCAAGCGGACTCACCCGCATAGCGCGCACCCAGGTCTGTAGGTGGGCCGGCGATGGGGATGAGGGTCCAAGGATGGACCTTTAGGTTCCAGGGGCTTGGCAAGCTTGGGAAGGACCCCAATGGGCTAGGGATGCCCAATTCAGTGGGCGGCCGGCACGCCGAGGGCGTGGGATGAAAGGTCACTCTCACAGCTCACCCGCGGTGGTCACTCACGTGATCTGCACTTTAGTCTGGGCACTCACTCGCCACCGATGGTGCAACCAGAAACAATACTAAACTAAGCAAGTAAATGCCAATAATGATAAGTGTTCCAAAGCTCACCTGATCGGCGTGAGAACGCCGATCCTGGCTTGAGACGAGGGCGAGCGAGGAAGCGTGGGCTTACCCGCACGCCGCGCCGACGAAGCTTCAACCTGAGAATTCAAAATGGTACACCACTATGCCTCTCGCAGGAGGAGTGATCTCGGGGTGGGGGTTAATTTCAGATTACAAGTAAACACTACCTCCGCGCAGGGACGGGCTATAAGTCGGCCAGGCGGGGATGGGGAATTAAGCAAAAGCCGAGTGGATGAAGTTCGCAGGTTCTGCCATCTCTCAGGAATAGCTTGATAGGCAGTCGCTATCGACGCTGCCACGGGCCCTCCCGAACTATGTTGGGGATGAAACCAGCGCCAAAACCCCCTGGGTTGGCCCAGGAGGGCGTCAGAATTTCTGAGGAAGTTCTTGACGTTGTTGGTGACTGGGGTAGGACCTAGACCAGGGCCAAACTACTCTGGTTTTGATTGCTCTCAGATTGCTACTGCTGAAAAATGAAGGCACAACGAACACTCCCGGGGTCCGATTGATGCGAGACCAGAACCACTACGATCGAGGTCGAGTCTCCTTGCGCACCTTGAAGGGAAAATCTAGAACTCCTGACTCTGGGGTCCAAAAATTGCCCTGCTTCTTGTAGATGACAGAGGACTTGGAGGAGAAAGCTTCAGCCAAATGGCGCCGTAAGAATCTAAGAACTCGGGCCGTGGGAGCCTCTGCAAGCCGCTGCTGGTAGTCTACCTGGGAGGGATTGCGCAGTCTGATGAAGAACACTCCTCCAGACAGCCCCAAAGTCAAATGATGGCAAGACCACCATGCCTAGAAAGCTGCTTCGAAGAGCTTTCTAGCAATATAGGATACTCCACCAGAAGATGCTCTGGGAAGATGTGGCAGCGTCTGCAACTTGGACCCTTACTGTTGTCTGCAAACTAGCAGTGCAGGGTGGTGATAGATGAAGATAGGGGTGGGAAGGGGTGAAGATACGGTAAGGGGAAAGGGTCTAATGGCTGTGGATGGGGTTGGGGGTTGTTGGGAGGTTGATGGAGGTGGCTGGGAGGTGGGGAGGGCGGAGTTAGGGGTGCTGGAGCAGGTGGAGATAGGGCTGGGGCTGGCAAGGTGCGCAGCCAAGATGGATGAGGAGGGATGGGGGAGTTCGACCAAGCAAAGGGGAGGGGAAGGGTGGAGTGCGACCCAAGGGGGGTGGGGAGGGAGAGAGGGAGTGGGAAAACTTGAATTTGGCTTGGGAAGAGGTGAAGGGGTACTTGGGAATGAGAAAGGTTGTATGGGGGAAGGGAAGAGTTGCTTGGGGAGTGTCAAAGGTCACCTTGGAAGGGGGAGGGAATTGAAGAGAGGATTCAATGGGCCTTGGGATATGAAGGGGTGGGTGATATGGCAGAAGGGGAGTGGGTGACGTGGAGATGATGTGGCAGGGAGGGGAGGTGAGGGGGCAGGTGCGCCCAAGGGAGATAGAGAGGGGAGGGGGGGTAGGTGGGCTTCTCACCCTAGGGCTTCTCACCCTATCTAATGGCTTCTCACCACAAGGAAACAAACAATTAAGTTGGACTAAAATTCTCAAATTTTCATTAGCTTCAAATGAGAGAAAGGGGTCCTATTTATAGGAAACCCATAAATTACAATAAGTCCCTGACTTTTGGACCATTGACTAGACAACCAAGGGGGAAAGGGGCACCCCTGGGTTTGAACACATGTTGGGCCCAATTAGCTAATCTAATGGCCCAAATAACATATGATTTATGAAAATAACTCTCTAACCTAGGTACTTGACTGAAATAAAAGGAAAATTACATAACCATGACTCAAACAAAATATAAAAATTGCATTAATGGACTCAAAAAATGAGACGGACGGGATGGAGCATGCCGACGATCGATTAGATCCTCAAAAAGATATGGAGGGGCAAGGGATGCCCCCATCAATGAAGTTTACCTTTACTTTTAATAGACCAGCATTCCGAGCCACGATGGCCTGCCTTATCATAGTAAGAACAGTGAATTCTCTTTTTCTTAAATGCATGATTCCTTTTATGAGAACTCCTAGCATGCGTTGCACTTGCATTTATATCATCTTGTTCCATTAATCTACACTCATGCATCAAATGACCAAATCTATGACAATAGTGGCATGACATTTTCTTTTTGTCTACATGTGTATATGTGTTCAGGTTATTTATCACATGTACAGTACCAGCAAGAGTGTTTCTTTGCTTATTCTTCACGTGAACATTCTTTTTCACTTCTTTAGCTTGTTTCTGAATGTCAGTTTGTTTCTGATTTTTCTGAACAATGGGCTGTTTATCTTTTGAGATGGTGGCTACGTTTGAAGCAGTGATAAACGATGTCATTAACTTGTTATTAAAAAATTTCTTATTATCATTATTGTAGCCCAGCCCTTCCTTCCTGAAGTTAACCTTGACTCCTAGCAACTTATCCAAATTTTCTTACCCACTAACAAATTTAGACAGAGAAGATTTCAAATCCTAAATCTCATTTTTTAGTGATGCAATATTTATTTCATAACTTGCAATCTCTTATTCACTACAATTAACAGCTTCATTCAGTACTTTGTTAGCAGTTTTGTATTTCTCAATTTCTTGTTCCAGATTGCTCAGTTTTTCAGAATCTTCATTACAAACAGTTTTTCCTTTTTCTAAGGCTAGAAGTCTTTCAGACATATCATAGTTTAGCTGTTTTAACTTCTCATTTTCTTCCTTAAATTTATCATTTTGAATTAACTTAGTAATTAAAATTTGATCATCTAAATTGACTTCTAAAAATGGATTAGATTCAGAACTTTCCTTCATATCTTTTTGAAGTTTTTCAATATTTCTCTGTAGCTCCATGTTCACAGATTTTATTGCATCAGATTTTTCAGCTATCACATTCTTCTCAACTTCAAGTTTCTTAGATTTTTCTTCACTTTCTTTGAAATATTTTCTTAGATATCCATTTTCAGATTTCAGTTTATTTAATTCCGAGTTGACGCGTTCAAGATCTTCCAGCAAGTTTTTATTCTGAATGGAATCATTAGTAGAGAAATGATTATTACTAGTTGAGCTAAGCTTCTCTTCTAGTTCAGAAATCTCATTTGCAAGTTCTTGATTTTAAATTTTTAAAATTCCAATTTGTTTCTTAAGCATTTGAATATCAGACAGACAATTATCATGAGATTGTTTCAAATCCAGACATTTTTCACAAGAGGAATTTGAACTATTCAACCCAGTTGTCTTTTTCAATTTTTTATATTATTTTCTTAACATATCATGTGACTCTAATAACTCACCATATGCATCCTGCCAATCATCTAGAGTGAATTTTTCATGGGGTTTACCTGATCATCGTCCTCTTCTTCATTTTGGCTGCTACTTTGATTACTGCCTTTAGCCATCATACATCAGTCTTCACTTCCACAGCAAGCAGCCTTCAGTGTGTTCAGGATGTCCTTGGCTGTCCTGCAATCATGAAAATAAGAATGGAAGGCTTTGTCAGTAGCTGCTTTCATTAAATCCAAAACTTTCTGATTTTCAACATACTTCGATTTATGATTGTCAGTCCATTTGGACTTCTTCTTTGGTAATCTGTGAAGACCTTGTGAAATTAACTTCCACAGATCAGGATCAATAAGTTTAACATAGCTATGCAGACTAATAAACCATGAATTAAAATTCGACTCATTGAAAATAGGTGGATGAGCCAGGGAAATCAGTTCAAAAATAATTCAAGCAGTAGACTGAGCACAAATAGAGATGCACCAAACTAATGCTTTTGCATAGCAAAGCACCAAATCAACACAGCAGACACCGAACACAAAATGATAGGACCCTCTGCAGATCGTTTGATCTGAAATTCAGAGACCCGCTCTGATACCAATTGTTAGTCTGTGAGGACAAGGTGTAATGGTGCATACATGGATTCAGAGGGGGGGTGAATGAATCCCCTTTTTAAAAATTCTGGCCAATTTAAAAGATTAAGCTACAATCAGTGAACTATGAAGAATTAAAGACTGATTAGCTTAACTGAGTGTGAACTTTAATGTGACACACAATCAAATAGTTGTTGTGCCCCTGTGGTTTTGATGATGGTTTTGATGATTGGTTTTGATGTGAGTTAATCACTGTGAGTCATCTTGCTGTTATTCAGTCATTTTATTAGATCATAATGCAGTCTTTCATATGTTTAGTCATCTTGCTATTCTGTTAGTTTATCAGAACTGAAGCATTGCATATTTTATGATCAGTCATGTTATCTGCTGCATCAAGCATTCATATACACAATTGCATTGAGCATACTGTCAGCACTCTCGTTAAGCCATAAAGTCCATACATTTGTCTTCTCTTCAAAGTCAGTACATTGGCGTTGGGCATCCAAGTATATACATCACCTTCTGCAAGCTTTATTTCAAGTCTGTACAGCCTACTGTCTCAATGAGCGTCTCATGCAAGTCCATACACTACTGTTCATGCATCATTCGTCTAAGTCCATACATTGTACTGTAGCATGCATTTGTCGAAGGCATCGCAAGTCTAGATAGTGGACCGTCTTTCAATGCGTCTCAATTGGACTAGTCTGCAACGGTTAAGTCTGCACATTGGACCGTCTTCATTAGCGCCTTTGCCAAGTCCATACATTGGTCCGTGGCAAGTCTGTACACTGGTCGAGCTTTCAAGTATATACATTGGCATATGCATTCACAGTAAAGTCTAGACAGTGGACCGTCTTATTCAGCGTCTCATATGCACAATTGAGTCAAAGTCTGCACAGCATAAGTCTGTACACTGGTGCGTCTCATTTAGCATCTCACATGCATATTTGAATCAAAGTATGTACAACGGCATGCATTGCTCTTCAAGTCCACACACTGCACTGTAGCATGCATCTCATGCAAGTCTGTACATCGCATTTGACGTTGAGCATCAAAGTCTATACATTGGCGGCACTGGGCAAGTGTATACATTCCCAGTCTTTACCTACGTTCAGAACCCCAAGTCCATACATTGGTTCAATCTTCCAAGTCTGTACAGTGGGTCAAGCTGCCAAGTCTACACAATCGTTTCTAAGGCAAAGTCTGTACATTGCCTTTGGACCTCAGAGTCTATACAGAGTCTGCATCCTCTGAAGTCTGTACATTCGTTTGAGACCATGTCTATACATTCATTGCCTTTGAGCTCCAAAGTCTATACATCGGTCTTGCTCAAGTCTATACATCCACAGTGGACCCCAAGTCTGTACAGCCAAAGCCTGATCATGCTTTCACACAAAGTCTATACAGCCACATCTCAAAGGCCAAGTCTATACATCACTGTGGTTGCTCGAAGTGAAGCATAGTCTATACACTCCTCACCTTTCCCTACGTTTGGCCAAGTCTATACACTCATACCTTTCCCTACGTTTTCTGGCCAAGTCTTCAAATCGTTTGCCGGGCGTTCAAGTCCAAAGTCTATACATCCGTTTGTGCCTTGTCCTGGCCATCGTCTCTCAACCATCAAGTCTACACATTGGTCGGTGGCAAGTCTGCACATTGGACTCTTTCTCAAAGTCTGTACAGCCTGCCTTGATTCAGAGTCTATTCATCGCTGTTGAGTTAAAGTCTGTACAGCCGTTCCTTTGGCAAGTCTGCACATCGTGAAGTCTACACACTCGATTGCCCTGCTTTGCTTCAAGTCTGTACAGTCGCTCCCTCAGCAAGTCTATACACTAAGCTCGCATGAAGACTCAAAGTCTATACACTCACTCAGTGTTCACACTTGCTCATTTGCTGCTTATAAAGTCTATATAGACTTCATTGTCTTAGGGAACGTCTCATGCCTTTGCCAAATTCTATACAGTCTGTATCTGCGTTGCATTGCATGCATCATGGTTTAAGTCTAGACATTGCCTCAGGCTGAGCAAGTATATACATTGCATGTTCGTTCAATCAAGTCCATACACTGAGCAAGTATATACATTGTCTGCCTGTCGATTGAAGAGTCTATACATTGTTGTTTGTCTTGTAAAGTCCATACAGAAATATCTGTACGTTGGCTTTAAACTGAAGTCTATACAATGTGTTGTATTCTTCAGAGACTGTACAGGGTTTAGACTTAACTGATAATTTGTTCTTTGTCTAACAGGGAATCTTCGTGAAGCCTAATGAAGGCGCGTGATCCAAGGAAGGACGAGGTGCCCAGATGAGGACACGTGTACTGACAGCCTGCTGGATGCTGCCACGTGGTCTGAATTCTTAGGGCAGAAAATGTGGAAACCATACGCGCCCTGGCTGCAGCTACTGTTGCTATATATACGAGCCTTCTTCCACAGAAGAAGACTGATCGAAGTGGCCAAGTATATACAGAGAGAATAGAAGCCAGTGAAGAAAGTAGAGAAGCAGAAGAAAGAGGGCAACGATCAAAAGAGCAGAAGAAGAAGAGAAAAGAAGAGATAGGGAGAGCCTGCGAAAGAGAAGAAAATAGAGAGTGAGAGCAGCAGAAGAAAGAGAGAATGATTGCGTGAGCTGAGAAGAAGAAAGAAGAGGAAGAAAAGAAGAGAGGAGAGAGTTCTATTGAAGACCTGTTCAGTCTGTTCGTGGATCAAATCCAGAACGACTATTGTGTTTCATTTCTAGCCTTTGTCGTTGTTCCTTTTATGTTTTCTTATTTTTCATTTTGTTTCTCTGGTTAGCTTTGTTCTTCTGATTGCCATGTTGGGGATCGGGTTCCTCCTGTGGACTCAGGAGAAGGGAGATCTGATCTCCGGTTCTGGGCTTGTGGGTTGCAAGTCCAGGGGTCCCTCCTGGTCTGGAGGAAGAGAGGTCTTTGACCTCTGGTTTGCTGGTGACTGGGAGTCACTGGTGGGTTCCCTCCTAGTCTGGAGGAAGAGAGACTTTGGTCTCTGGTTTCCAAGTGGCTGGGAGTCACTTGGGGTGTCCCTCCGGTTGGGAGGAAGAGGGGAGGCTGTTCTCCTGGTCATGCTGTGTGGCAGCAAGTGTTCGCAGACTGAGTCTGCTTGTTTCTAGCGTTGGCTAGTGAAGCCTCACTCCGGTTGGGAGTGAGGGGTGGATGTAGGTCTGGAGGACCGAACCACCTAAAAATCTTCTGTGCAGTGGTTTTGCTTTGTGCGTTTGTTCCTTGCCTTCTACCTCCTATTCACAGGTTGTGCATGCTTGATTAGTTGTGTTATCTTGGGAGTAAATTTCGAGGTTTATATTCTGCTAAGTGTGTTTAGCTCTGCCTGCGTTTCTGGTGTAATCAGGTGACTGGATTGTTGCAGTCCAACTGGTTGATCATGTGTTGTCTTATCATGTCATCTTGGAGAGCTCATTAGTTTTATTCCGCACATCTGAGCTTTAGAGTTTTAATTTGGGCAATATCTCTAGAGGGATACATTCACCCCCCTTTGTATCCGGGCCTAGCACCCTAACAATTGGTATCAGAGCGGTGTCTGCATACAAGGTCCAGCGACCTGCAGATCCGATCTTGCAGTCTTAGGTGCTAATTTACTTTTGGTGCATCAATATTCCTGTTGCATTATATCTGTTTGTCTCCATGGGTGAACCACCAGTTTTCAACAGTTCCAATTTTAGTATATGGTCTGCTAGTCTGAAAAATTATGCTAAATCTGTCAATCCAGACCGGTGGAAAGTGATTTCACACGGTCCTCATGAACTACCAAAGAAAAAGTCCAAATGGACGGACAGTCACAAATTAATGCATGAAGAGAATCATATAGCTATAAATCTAATGAAGGCAGCTACTGATAGAGCTTTTCATTCATGTTTCTTTGATTGCAGTTCTGCTAAAGATATTCTGGACATGCTGAAGCGAACTCAAAAGAGGAATGAGGACAGCTCCATGATGGCTGACAGAAGCAATCAAAGCAGCAGCCAAAATGAAGAAGATGATGATGATGAGGTAAATCTCTTCGAGAATTTTTCTCTTGATGATTGGGAGAATGCATATGCTGAATTGTTAGAGTCACATGAGAGCTTAAGAAAATAGTATAAAAAGCTGAAGAAGGGTACTGGGATAGATAGTTCTAGCTCTCCATGTGAAAACTGTTCAAGTACGAAGCAATTTCATGATGCATGTCTGTCTGATAATCATATGTATAAAAATCAGAATGCAAAACTGCAGAAGGAACTTGAATGTGCTTACTCTGAACTAAACAAGCTAAAATCTGAAAATGATTCTCTAAGAAAATCTGTTAATGAAAATGATGAAAAATTTGAGAAACTTGAGCAGGAGAAGAACTTGTTTGCTGAAAAATTCAATGCCATAAAATCTTTAAATGTAGAATTACAGAAAGATCTGGAGAAACAGCAAAAAGAATTAAAGGAATTTGAGGCTGAAAGAAAACTTGGAGTTAACTCAGATGATCAGACTTAAATAAATGAGTTAATTCAGAATGACAAGCTTAAGAAAGAAAATGAGAAGTTAAAAATGCTGAACTCCACTATCTCTGAGAGACTTTTAGCCTTAGAAAGAGGAAAAACTGTTTGCATTGAAGATTCTGATAAACTGAGTAATCTGGAAAATGAAATTGAGAAATATAAAACTGCTAACAAAGTTTTGAATGAAGCTATGAATTGCAGTGAGCAAGAGATTGCCAGTTATGAGTTACACATTTCCTCACTAGAAAATGAAATTCAAAATCTGAAAACATCTCTGTCAAAGTTTGTGAGTGGACAAGAGAATCTGGACAGGTTTGTAGGAGTTAAGGTCAATACTCAAAGGGAAGGGTTAGGCTACAACAATGTCAATAAAAAGGCTTTCAAAAATAAGCTAATGACATCTTTTATCAAAGCATCAGATGTAGCCACCACCTTAGAAAATAAACAACCAAATGTTCAGAAGAATCAGAAACAAACTGAAAAAATGGAAAAGATCAGTCATGTGAAGAAAGGAGTGAATCACATTGAAAAAATGCATGCTGTACATCACTCGAACTCTCCTGCCACCAAGAAAAAGACTGATTTTAAATATGTTGAGAAAGTTCAATCTGTGCTTGACATGAATACACATACACATGCACATAAAAATAAGAATTCATGTCATTACTGTGGTAGGGTTGGCCACATTATGGATAATTACTTCATTCTGAAACAAGACAACAAAAAGCATGCTAGGAAACATGTCTCTGCTCAGAACAAAAAGAAAACTGAATGCTATCACTGTGGCAAATTGGGCCACAGGGCCATTGAATGCTGGCATGCTCAAGGTAGACAATTCAATTCTAAAACTGTTAAACTCCCTGCAAATGGAAATGCTTTTGGAAGAAATATTTTTAGAGGCAAGCACAATGAGTGCTTCAAATGTGGGAAGTATGGCCACACAGTCAAGGACTGTTGGCACATTCAAAAGAATTCTTTTAACCCCCATGTTATCAAATTCTCTGCCAAAAAATCTGTGAGCTTTTCATGCTATAACTGTGGGAAGCCAGGCCATAGAGCTGCTGAATGTTGGCTGGCCGGTTTTAGTAAACAGAATTTTAATTCTGTCAACAACAACAAGTTTCATGCATATGCACATGGATTTCATGCTAACAAGAATGTGCATAGATCAAATCTGAAACCTGATGCATCTTACTATCATTATAGTAAATAGAACTCTCTCTCTGCCAATAAACTTCATGACAACAGTAATGTGCATAAGAGGAATTTGAAATCTGCTAATTCATGCCATTGCTGTGGACAAATTGGTCATTCAATGAATAATTGCTACTTGATGAAATCTGATGACCAAGCAGCTAGAAAATTATTTAGGAAACCTGCTACGAATGTCATTGTCAATTCAAGACCCAAGACCTCTTGGGTACCTGTTTGTGCAAAATAACTTTGCTTTGCAGGTGTGCCTTGGAATGGAATAAAAAGGGGTATTAATCCAAGGCACTCAAGAATGAAAACCCCTTCTGAACTTTTCAGGTAAATTCTCTGCATTTCCTATTTTAGAAATTCATTGCATATCTGATTTGATGTAATCTTGCATATCTGCCATTTGTATTTATTTGATAATTGTTGAAATGCATAAACTCTGAAAACAAACTTGCAATTTCTGAAAATCTGAACTGCATATGTATGTTGTTTGAAATCTAACTATTGCATTCTGAAAAATCTGATAAGCTAAAATTTGATCCATGCATGCTGCCCATGTTGAATTATCATGATTGACCTCAATGGTATATCAAATGGTAAGCTACCAAAAGACATGAAAATCTGTCTGGAGGTTCTTACTATGTGAGTGGTGGTCTTTTAGACCAAGTACTCCGCCTAGTACCATGGGTCACTTTGCTGGATAGGACAGTCTGAATGTGCACAAGTCACAATATCATTTGGAATCATATGTTCAGTTTTCAGTGCAAACATTGCATGTTTTCAGGGGGAGTAAATGGCATATCTTTGCATAGCATTCAAATGTTGAGTCTTTGCATGTCCTTGCATACGTATAGTGCATTGCATTTCATTTCATTGAAAATGCCAAAAAGATTGATTGAATGCATGTTGTCAGGGGGAGTCAATGCATTGCATATAGGTTGTCAAATGCATACTCTTGTAAGAATTCATTGCATACACTTTCTTGTTGATTCTATTGACAAACCTTGATCACATTTTGAAAATACTGGGCTTCAAAATCTCTCTTATCAATTGGTATCATTTGACTTCAGAATTCTATCAGTTTTTCATGAAGATTTCAATGGGCTATCTCGATCATAAATCTGACAACTCTTGAACTAGAAATCTTCTATTATACATTTTTATGAATGTCTGAAATAACTCATGTGGTTTAAGTTTAATGTTCATGGAGTTTGACTTTAAAATCTCTTAAAAATATCTGAAGCATGTTTAATAAACCTTAACCATCTAGTTCATGCTGTGTATTGTAAAATCTTCTGAAATCTGCATTATTGAATTCATGGCTTTAATTGGTTAAGTACATGAAATTATTATTGACTTGAAGCTAATGAATTAGTCTGAAATGTCTAAAGGGTAAAGTGTTGTCAGAGCAATGACTTTGGTCACTGAGAAACCATGTCCAAAGGACTGTGTCATGAGGTGCCTTAATTAACTCTGCAAAATAAAATTCATTGAAAATCAGGCAGAGCAATGGCATGCACACTGAGAAATACAACTCACTCATCCAGAAATGATTTGGAGTGTGTCAGGATGTGTAAATGCTACCTCTGTTCACATAAAGCATGACAGTTAGTCACACTAAGTGCTTAGGGATATTGGCCTCTAATTAAGGTATATCCTCTAGTTACAATGTGTGCACTGAACTAGAGTGCTCGTAAAATTTGTAGCAGAAAAAAAAAATTTGTTGAACATATCTCAATATCTGAATATTGATGCTAAAATCAAATTGCTACAACCCTAGACAAAATCATATGACTTCATAATTGCTTGATCTCAATACTAGTGCATGTAATTCTGAAAGAAGTCAATATATTTGATTGTGTAAGAGAAAGGGAGATTAATCAAGATAAATATGAGGGCTTGGTTCATTTTTATTAAACCATGGTTTTAGATATCAATACAGAATTTTATTGATAAACTCTGCATACATAATGTTTAAACCATGCTGTTCAATAAAGCTCATTCATAAGCCCTTATAATGGAAGACATTGAAAACTTATGTTTTGGATTTATGAGATTGATATCACTCTGAAAATCTGACTGAATTTCTTGTGATTGGAGCTTCTGTGAAAATCTGCTACTTGAAACTCTTCTGCTCAATGTCATTGATTCATTGACCTGAACTTCGCCTTGTTATCCATCTCATAAGATTCCACTTATTGAAGGGGAGCTTTCATGTCATATGCATCATGCTGCATAGAAACTCTTAAAGGGGGAGAATTGTGTTCTTGTATTCATATTTTTAGGGGGAGCTCTTGCATGTTAGTATCTCCATCTGCATATGCATTCATATTGTTTATTGCAAGGGGGAGAAATTGACTGCATTTTTTAAACATGCTTCAACTTCTCAAACTATTTTCTTTTTGATGAAGTCAAAGGGGGAGAATAGTTTGTGCTCATCAGCATTACTCACAGTGTAGTGTTGCCATCATCAAAAAGGGGGAGATTGTTGTGCCCTTGTGGTTTTGATGATGATTTTGATGATTGGTTTTGATGTGAGTTAATCACTGTGAGTCATCTTGCTGTTATTCAGTCATTTTATTAGATCATAATGCAGTCTTTCATATGTTTAGTCATCTTGCTGTTCTGTTAGTTTATCAGAACTGAAGCATTGCATATTTTATGATCAGTCATGTTATCTGCTGCATCAAGCATTCATATACACAATTGCATTGAGCATACTGTTAGCACTCTCGTTAAGCCATAAAGTCCATACATTTGTCTTCTCTTCAAAGTCAGTACATTGGCATTGGGCATCCAAGTATATACATCGCCTTTTGCAAGCTTTATTTCAAGTCTGTACAGCCTACTGTCTCAATGAGCGTCTCATGCAAGTCCATACACTACTGTTCATGCATCATTCGTCTAAGTCCATACATTGTACTGTAGCATGCATTTGTCGAAGGCATCGCAAGTCTAGACAGTGGACCGTATTTCCCTGCGTCTCAATTGGACTAGTCTGCAACGGCTAAGTCTACACATTGGACCGTCTTCATTAGAGTCTTTGCCAAGTCCATACATTGGTCTGTGGCAAGTTTGTACACTGGTCGAGCTTTCAAGTATATACATTGGCATATGCATTCACAGTAAAGTCTAGACAGTGGACCGTCTTATTCAGCGTCTCATATGCACAATTGAGTCAAAGTCTGCACAGCATAAGTCTATACACTGGTGCGTCTCATTTAGCGTCTCACATGCATATTTGAATCAAAGTATGTACAGCGGCATGCATTGCTCTTCAAGTCCACACACTACACTGTAGCATGCATCTCATGCAAGTCTGTACATCGCATTTGACGTTGAGCATCAAAGTCTATACATTGGCAGCACTGGGCAGGTCTATAAATTCCCAGTCTTTACCTACGTTCAGAACCCCAAGTCCATACATTGGTTCAATCTTCCAAGTCTGTACAGTGGGTCAAGCTGCCAAGTCTATACAATCGTTTCTAAGGCAAAGTCTGTACATTGCCTTTGGACCTCAGGGTCTATACAGAGTCTGCATCCTCTGAAGTCTGTACATTCGTTTGAGACCATGTCTATACATTCATTGCCTTTGAGCTCCAAAGTCTATACATCGGTCTTGCTCAAGTCTATACATCCACAGTGGACCCCAAGTCTGTACAGCCAAAGCCTGATCATGCTTTCACACAAAGTCTGTACAGCCACTTCTCAAAGGCCAAGTCTATACATCACTATGGTTGCTCGAAGTGAAGCATAGTCTATACACTCCTCACCTTTCCCTACGTTTGGCCAAGTCTATACACTCATACCTTTCCCTACGTTTTCTGGCCAAGTCTTCACATCGTTTGTCAGGCGTTCAAGTCCAAAGTCTATACATCTGTTTGTGCCTTGTCCTGGCCATCGTCTCTCAACCATCAAGTCTACACATTGGTCGATGGCAAGTCTGCACATTGGACTCTTTCTCAAAGTCTGTACAGCCTGCCTTGATTCATAGTCTATTCATCGCTGTTGAGTTAAAGTCTGTACAGCTGTTCCTTTGGCAAGTCTGCACATCGTGAAGTCTACACACTCGATTACCCTACTTTGCTTCAAGTCTGTACAGTCGCTCCCTCAGCAAGTCTATACACTGAGCTCGCATGAAGACTCAAAGTCTATACACTCACTCAGTGTTCACACTTGCTCATTTGCTGCTTATAAAGTCTATACAGACTTCATTGTCTTAGGGAACGTCTCATGCCTTTGCCAAATTCTATACAGTCTGTATCTGCGTTGCATTGCATGCATCATGGTTTAAGTCTAGACATTGCCTCAGGCTGAGCAAGTATATACATTGCATGTTCGTTCAATCAAGTCCATACACTGAGCAAGTATATACATTGTCTGCCTGTCGATTGAAGAGTCTATACATTGCTGTTTGTCTTGTAAAGTCCATACAGTAATGTCTGTACGTTGGCTTTAAACTGAAGTCTATACAATGTGTTGTATTCTTCAGAGACTGTACAGGGTTTAGACTTAACTGATAATTTGTTCTTTGTCTAACAGGGAATCTTCGTGAAGCCTAATGAAGGCACGTGATCCAAGGAAGGACGAGGTGCCCAGATGAGGACACGTGTACTGACAGCCTGCTGGATGCTGCCACGTGGTCCGAATTTTTAGGGCGGGAAATGTGGAAACCACACGCACCCTGGCTGCTGCTGCTGCTGCTATATATACGAGCCTTCTTCCACAGAAGAAGACTGATCGAAGTGGCCAAGTATATACAGAGAGAATAGAAGCCAGTGAAGAAAGTAGAGAAGCAGAAGAAAGAGAGCAACGATCAAAAGAGCAGAAGAAGAAGAGAAAAGAAGAGATAGGGAGAGCCTGCGAAAGAGAAGAAAATAGAGAGTGAGAGCAGCAGAAGAAAGAGAGAAAGATTGCGTGAGCTAAGAAGAAGAAAGAAGAGGAAGAAAAGAAGAGAGGAGAGAGTTCTATTGAAGACCTGTTCAGTCTGTTCGTGGATCAAATCCAGAACGACTAGTGTGTTTCATTTCCAGCCTTTGTCGCTGTTCCTTTTATGTTTTCTTATTTTTCATTTTGTTTCTCTGGTTAGCTTTGTTCTTCCGATTGCCCTGTTGGGGATCGGGTTCCTCCTGTGGACTCAGGAGAAGGGAGATCTGATCTCCGATTCTGGGCTTGTGGATTGCAAGTCCAGGGGTCCCTCCTGGTCTAGAGGAAGAGAGGTCTTTGACCTCTGGTTTGCTGGTGACTGGTCTGGTGGGTTCCCTCCTATTCTGGAGGAAGAGAGACTTCGGTCTCTGGTTTCCAAGTGGCTGGGAGTCACTTGGGGTGTCCCTCCGGTTGGGAGGAAGAGGGGAGGCTGTTCCCCTGGTCATGCTGTGTGGCAGCAAGTGTTCGCAGACTGAGTCTGCTTGTTTCTAGCGTTGGCTAGTGAAGCCTCACTCCGGTTGGGAGTGAGGGGTGGATGTAGGTCTGGAGGACCGAACCACCTAAAAATCTTCTGTGCAGTGGTTTTGCTTTGTGCGTTTGTTCGTTGCCTTCTACCTCCTATTCACAGGTTGTGCATGCTTGATTAGTTGTGTTATCTTGGGAGTAAATTTCAAGGTTTATATTCTGCTAAGTGTGTTTGGTGTGTTTAGCTCTGCCTGCGTTTCTGGTGTAATCAGGTGACTGGATTGTTGCAGTCCAACTGGTTGATCATGTGTTGTCTTATCATCTCATCTTGGAGAGATCATTAGTTTTATTCCGCATATCTAAGCTTTAGAGTTTTAATTTGGGCATTATCTCTAGAGGGATACATTCACCCCCCTCTGTATCCGGGCCTAGCACCCTAACAATAGTTGATAGCTAATTATGAGGTATGATGAGGTACATAGTCTGACAGACGGTCAGCATGTGCAATGAACTACTCAAGGGATCCTTAGCCATTTGTAGAAATAGACTAAGCACACATGTGAGTCCTAGAGGAACTTAAGCAAAACTACCAAACGAAGCGACCCTAGGCATTCATCTAACGAAAAATAGATGAGCAATCAAACCACAGTAGAGAGAAGATTTTTAGGTGGTTCAGTCATCCAGACTTACATCCACCCCACACTCCGACCAGAGTGTGGATTCCACTGATACACAGCTTAAACTGCTGGACCTTATAGCTTGCCTACAACTACTGACTTACAGCTTGCTCTGTTGGGCATTACAGCTTAGCCACCGCTGATTCACAGCTTCAACCCGCTGGGCCTTATAGCTTATGCCACCGCTGATTCACAGGTTATGAAAAGGTATGTAAAATGGAAAACATGAATGATAAAATTCAGCAACTGAAAGCTGGAAATAAAGCTCGGAAAATGTAGCTTGCTCTTGGAGCAATGTAGCTTGGATCTGATCTAGAAGCTTCAGATCTTCTTTCTCCTTCAATCTTGCTGTTGTGCTCTTTTACGATCTCTGCTCTCAAAACTCTCTCTGATTCATCTCAAACTACTTTCTCTCTCTAATCTCTTTTTCTAACTTTCTTCAATTCTATCTTCCTCTCTTTCTTTTTCTCTCTTTCTCTATTTTCTGCTAGCTTTCACCACTCACACTTCTTTTCTTCTTCTACCTTCGCCTCATTGTTGTTGTCTTGTTCTTCTATGTAGGTGCTTTTTTATACAAATATCAGGGGCGCCGGAGGTAATTTGATGAAGATGATGATGCTCCCTTTGTCAGATGGCTCCACGTGGTAGGATCCCAGCGATCTCCAGAAAGAGTCGCTTGGTAATGTGGAGGGAATGTTCCCGCCAATAATTGGAAGACCACGTGTCAGATGGAGGGGGTTCACTTTCCATGTGGCAGATGGTCCTGGCTGCTTTCCTTCTTGGATCAAGTGCACCTAGATCTGCCATCCTGGGAACACGTGCCTGGTCAAAAGCTCCGTGGGTCCATGTCCCAGCTTCCAACCTTTCTGGGAACACGTGCCTGCTTCAGTTCGAGCTCACGTGCTACTTTGATCTTGTTAGTTGGAAGAAGAATGTTTCATCAAACACCTTGTGAACATGAGTCAAAAGGAGTGCACAAACTTTATAATGTAACATGCAAACATGCACAGACCTTAGGTTCAATCAAACAAGATGTGCACTGACCTTAAGTTGAGTGTGCTATAGTACATGCACGGACTTGTATGACATGCCAGAGAATGTGCATCGACCTTAGTCACTCAAGTTAAAATATGCACAGACCTTAGTGAATATATATGCACAGACCTATATGCACTAGGAAAGTGATGCACCGACCTTCATATGCTTGTACGCAAACATGCACCGACTGGCTACAGTATATGCACCGACCATCTAAACATCAAGCAGTAACATGCACAGACCTTCATATGCAAGATAGAAAATGTGCACCGACCTGCTACAATATGTACACTGACCTTGAGCCTTTGACACCTAAACCTGCACCGACCTTATGTAAAATATGCTCTGACTTCTACATGCAAAGGACGAGGCATGCACTGACTTTTTGACAATGCAACATGTGCAAACTATGGGTAAAGCTAAGGTAGATATGCACTTACTTAGGTCCAGTAAAAACTAGAACGTGCACTGACCTTATATGCAAAATGCTTACAAGTGCACCGACCTAACTATTCAGCCAAACGTGACTAGCACGGACTATGTATGCATAAGGTGCAACTAGCACCGACCCTGAATGCAATATGTGTGATGCTAGCATCGACTCTACATGTGATGCACTGACTCATACACTTAAACAACATCAACTAACATCGACCTTAGCTGTGTGAAGACACAACTAGCACTGATCCTAGTTATGCATGATGCAACTGGCATTGACTCTATATAAGCATAGTGCAATATGAGGATCATGCACACCACCTGTTCGACCAAATGTCATGTGCACAAAATTTATGCAGACGCGTTGACTTTGTGTGATGTGCCCAGTATTGACTTTGCTTTGACTTTTGGTTGATCTGTTATCCATTGACTTATATGAACAGTTGTACTAGACTATGCAATGCTTGTACAGAGACATCCACAAACATGCATAGACAGGCACGAATATTTACAGACAACCACATATTTACTAAGATGCACATGTGCAGCAATTCATTCCATGTAATTCATCTATACAGCAATATGAGCATTGTATGCACACACCAAACACTGTATGTAACAAGACACATGCTGTATGCAATAAGCACATATGGAATCATAAAAGCACATATGACATCATATATATGAGTCATAGTGTTTGTCAACATCATAAGCACATATGGAATCAAAAAAGCACATATGACATCATATATATGAGTCATAGTGTTTGTCGTCATCAAAACACAATATCCAACAATATTAAAACCATGATGCTCAATAAAGATTCAGAAGCCCTTATAATGGAAGACTCTAAAACATTTCTATTTTTTAGATTCATGAAATTGGTATCTCATTGAAAACCTTTTGAAATTACCCAAGTTTTGTTGGAATCCATATGCTCAATTTCCATTTTCTGCTAAAAATTCCTTCCTTAGAATGCTCATGTCATCTACACATTCAATTCAATATAATGTGATTTTGCTGATACTTTCATTAAACTTGTGTATGTTTAAATTTGTATGTCGATGATTTACTTCCATTCCAATCCCTCTGTCCAGTCAAAGGGGGAGAATTGTTTCATCAGCTTCTTAGTCAGCTTGATCTACTTGAACTTGATTGTCCATGTGGTTTGCTGAGAAATTTCATTCCACTCCTTCTGCTTTGTCAAAGGGGGAGATTATTTGTTCAGGGGGAGTATAGCTTTCACATCTTCTCTGTCCAGGAAATAGTCTGCTTGTTCAGCTTGTTGTTCCTTCCTTTTTGATGTTGTCAAAGGGGAAGAATATGTGAGTCATTAGAAATCTGTCAGAGGCTATGTTGCATACTCTTCTATGGGGAGAATATGTGAGTCATTAGTAATTCTGTCAGATGCAGATGCTGTGTTGTGTGTTGCATGATCATTACATTTTAATTCTGATAGAGGCTGTGGTGCATGCTCTTGGATATTTTATACTGGTTTGCACCTTAATCTCATGATCACTTTAATTCTGTCAGAAGATGTGCTGCATGACTGACACTTTGATCATCATGATGAATTTATTGCAATGACTCATAATATTTCCATCATCAAAAAGGGGGAGATTGTGGTGTCCATATGATTTTGATGATGTCAACTATTATGTCTCATTATATATATAACCTTGATGATATAAACTTGATGCATTTATTAATGATCTCATCATATATATAGAAGTATGAATTCTATCAGAACAGGTTCTGAAGGTGACTCAAAAAGTCATGAAAAGACAATCACTACTGTTAAGCTGAAGTGACAATAGGTCAACGCTACTATTCAATTGTGAGTCAGCAATTGCATTGAAAGGTCGGTGCATATACCTTCTCTTTGTTAGGTAAGGTCGATGCACATTTCAATCTGAAACATATAGGTCGGTGCATATACCTTCTCTTTGTCAGGTAAGGTCGATGCACATTTCAGTCTGAAGCATATAGGTCGGTGCACATTCATTCTCTTTATCAGGTCAGTGTATATTCATATTGTGTCTCATCCAGGTCAATGCATGACTAACAGTCAGGTCGATGCAGCGGCAGATGCTTTGCACTTTTAGGTCGATGCAATGATATGTGGCTTGCATTATCAGGTCGATGCATATAAGCTATCTTGTCTATCAAGTTAGTGCATCATTGTTCTTCATGACAATAAGGTCGATGCATCTTCTAGTGAAATGAGTAGAGAGGTCGATGCACCTTCATACACTTAGGCTATCAGGTTAATGCATATGTACGCTTGAAGTCTTTATGATTACCAAGGTCGATGCATTCATGCATATTAGCTCATGCATTGAATTAGACAGATCGATGCACATGTTATGGCATGTTCAACAGGTCGATGGACATCAACGCTTCAAGAACAAACAGGTCGGTGCACTTATGCATTCTAGTCTAGAAGGTCGATGCAACTGTTAAAGTCATGTACCTTCAGGTCGGTGGATAATGAATATGAAGTTTGTTAGGTTGATGCATGTTTAGTTCTTTAGTCATTCAAGTCGGTGCATTAGAGGATCTTGTATTAAGTAAGGTCGATGCATATTCAAGCATTCTATCTTAGAGGTCGATGCACATGTCAATGAAGGTCGATGGACTTATACATCTTCATGCATACATTACAACAACAAGTTAACATATGTGCGATAAAGGTAAACATCTCTGGTAGTATCTTAACTGGATTCTCTAATTAACATGTCTTCATAACAATGCTTGAGTCTGTCTGATCAGTTGCAATGATAACTAAATTTTTATCTGTCTTGACAGGAACCTCAAAGAAGGAATATCCATAATGACTATGCCATTTATTCAAACACTTAGTACACCAGGTTCAGGATTAAAGGGCCAAGTCAATTTTATCAAGATCCCTGAGTACGAACTATTCTTGCCTTCGAGGGAGCATATCAACTGGTGACAAAAGTGCAGAACTGACATGTGGCTCTATAGTACGGCTGTTGAGTGGCACGTGATCCCAGGCAACAAATGATGGGCACATGATTCGAGGCTGACAGGCTAGCAGAAAGGATCTGCCATGTGGAAAGTCTCCCATCTCTCCTGATACGTGGCATCTCGGATCAAAGCATCTTCTAGAATTTCTTTGGCGGGATCGTGTTCTCCACGCACCCAAAATCAAGAGCTCGTAGGACCACAGGACTCGTGCTCTATAAAAAAGGTGATCGAGCGCTCAAATTTGAACAATCATTGGAGAAGAGAGGGAGATCAAAAGAGAGTATCTCAATAATTAAGGGAAGATCAGAAGAAGAGGAAAGAAGAGCAGAAGAGTACGAGAGCCATAGAGTTTGTGAGAAGAGTTAGAGTTAGAGTGCCGAGTGAAAGTGAGTTCGCTGAAGGAAGAAGAAGGAGAAGGAGAAAAACATAGTATCGTAAGATTAGAAGAAGTCTAACGGAAACGAGAGAGTGAGCAGAGAAAGAGAAAGAGAGAACAGAGAGGAAGAGTGAGCTTGAGAATCTGCATCTTCATCAGTTCTTGGATCAGATCTAGAACTACTTTGCTCCTGCGTGAGCTATATCTTTTCGTGTTTTTCTTTTCGGTTTTGTTCTTTATATTTCTTACAAGCAAGCTGTGTTGCTCGGTGGGTGAGGTGTGATCCTCGGACAGAAAAGCTGTAAGGCTCAGCAGATAGCAAGTTGTGTTGCTCAGTGGTGTAAGCAAGCTATGATGCTGAGCGGTTCAAGCTGCGAGTCAGCAGAAGCCTCACTCAGGTTTGATTGGGGGCTGGATGTAGGTCTGTGGGTAGCAGACCAAACCATCTAAAATCTCCTTGCACTGTGGTTTGCCTGTTTGAGTTTCTTGTGGCATGCTTGCATTTGCTCTATGATTTACATTTACTGGTCTATATGCATCTCAGTTCAGCACTGGCATACTGTCAAGTGCTTGTTGTTTTGATTTTCAGTTGACTCTCACATTTGTATGCCTAGGTGCACTTCAATCATTTCAATTCAGCGCAGCACCTTTATTATATGCTAAGTATTCGAAGTTTGTTCAGTGTGGGCCATAACCTTCCTTAGTCCAGTTTGAGTAGAACAATTTTTGGTTCAAGTTTTAATTCCACAATTTTTTTTAACAGAGATCCATTTACCCCCCTCTAGATCCGTGCATGCACCCCAACAGGGGCCACTAAGCAAATGACTCTTGGGGGAAACCACCGGAACACGGACAGGCTATGCACAAGCCTTATCATAATTAGCTCAGAACATGGGTGGCACGATGCCGCCGAACTCTGGGCAGTCCACTAGACCCACTAAACCCAACGGCCCTTGAGTCACCAGACTTAGGTCAAGGTTGTTGCATAGGGACAGCTCCATGCCATCAATCTAGCTTATCCCTAGGTCAGAAATCACGGTAAAATAGTTATTAAGGCGGCTCACAAGCCGCCGAGTTAATCCCCTTTCCATGGGAACCTCGAGAAACCTCCAGCCCCAGACTAGATGACTAAACAGACAGCTCACATGCCATACACTTGGCCCACACAGAAACTGCTTTTCGATAGAGCTAACATCATGTGGGAATAGCCCTCCGCACTCATGCCGGTACACGGCGACTTGATCATGTGTAACACGGAAGCCCATAACACATGGGGTCACTCAGACCCTCACGACCCATGGGTACGCTAATCGAGATAACATGGTATCTCCAAACACCCAAAAATATGGTCACTGTACTCACGTGGTGTCTGCGATATCCACGGGGCCAATGGTCGACCAATGGGTCACAACCAGCTCGACCGGGGGCCAAACGGGCCAATATAGGGCAGAATGGTCGACCAATGCCTTTGGGTTGGTCGACCAAAGCTCCCCACGCTAGTCAGTCGACCGAAGCAGGCCGATCGATCGATAGCCCAGCGGGGGCGTCGACACGGAGCAGGCTGCGTCGACCTCCCCAACATGGGTCCGTCGACCGACCCTCCAGGCTTGGTTGATCGAACCTTGCTGGGTTAATCCCCGCATGCTGTGCCGTTCGATCGACCAAAAACGGCAGAGACCCCATACGAACCCACCCCAGCAGTTTGATTTCCACACCCACTCGATCCCAATCGATGGGGAAAACAACGGAGACCATTCCCCGGGTCCCAAAACCCAAAAGGAAGGAAAATAAGCGGGAAAACCTCACTCGATCCGAGGAAACCATCACATGCCCTAAAAACATGATTTTAACCCCCCGGCGTGAATAAACTCACACTCGGCTCACCTCGGGCTACCAAATCTTTGAGAAAGGCAGTACAAGGGTTAAGGGTCCATCCCCCTACCCACATCGAAGATTTATGGTGCCGAGATCATCATTTCCTCTCGAAAATACCGTTAGAACGCCGCTGGGTTCACGAACTCGCGAACGAGCCGTCGCGCCTCCACGGCCTTGATCCTCGCCCCATCCTCGCGCTCCTCGCCCTCACGCCATCTCCACCTCGCCCGCCTCCGCCTCCATTGGCCACCCGGAGAAGAGGGGGAGAGAAAGAGAAGAGAGAGGGAGAGAATGAGATAAAGAGAGGGGGTGGGGGTTTAAATAGGAAAATCTGGGATTTAAAAATTCAAAAAATACAAAAATAGGAAAAAATACTCCCCACGTTCCTCAAAAAATGCACAACGCTCCTGCAACGTTCCGGACCCAGACAACATGATGGTTCACCATGCACGGGGTTCCGAAGGCTCGACAGCCAAAAACCCGAGTAAAGCACAAAACACGTTCCAAGATTCACAAAGGCACTCCGAACTCACGGATTCAGATCCAAAAAATCTGGGGCATTACAGTGGTGCACCCTCCACTAGCCCACAGCTGGGCCCAAGTGGGCTGGGCAAGCTCTTTGCGCTAAGACCAATAGAGTTAGGGTTTTGGGTCTCAAGCCTATATATACTCATGTAACCCTGGTTTATGGGAATAATGAACAATTTGAAATCTTCTTGAGAAGGCAGGCAACCACCCTTCCTCTTCTCCCTCCTTGGGATCAGTGCCTGAGACAAGCAGGGGTGCGACGCCGCACACCATAGCTGGATGAGACGCCTGGCCCCACCTTGCCATCCTCCCTCCCACACACCAGCACCCTGCGCAATAGCCTTCTTGTAGATCGCCATCAGCCCTGCACCTCCCTCTTGCGTAGCTGAGTCAGACTTGCTTCTCCGCCTCCACCTCTCACCCCCATCCCTCCTCCCTGAGCCCTTGACCTTCACCCTCTCCCCCACTCTCGCCACCAAGATCCCCTCCCCTGGTCATCCTCACCTCACAACCCTCGGTGTACATCCATCTCGCAGCAGATCGAAGATCCCCCTGGTGAACATATCCATGCCCAGAACAGAGCTCCTGCCACTCAGCCAACATCGGTGCCCTAGCAACATTCCATGGAGAGTCTTGGAGTGTGAAGATGCTCCCCCACGTCCTCTCCACCCTCAGCTCGAGTTGACGGACATCCCAACCCCGGAGATGTGCGGAACATCCTCTTTTGTGAACCCGCATAGTGATCGATGCCCAGTCTGCTAGCAAGCGAGTCGGTAGCTTGGTACGCCCTCTACGGTCACCTTCTGTGCATCCTCCCCACGTGGTAGGCTCCCCTCCATGCCCTCTATGCCTACTTCTTGCCTTGGCATCCACCTCATCCATATTCTAGGAAGAACGGCCCCGACAATGAACTCAGGTTCTGCCTGTGCCAATCTGTCGGCACCGACAGACATAGGCTATCCTCTCACCCACGGTTCTTTCCCCACCCCGCTGGCACTGGCCCACCCTGGGAACCCTTGAGGTCGACCCTAGGGTCATCTATAGGGTCTGGTTTGAAGGATGGGCTCCTGCAACGCCCCAGGGCACTCACAACTTCAGACTGGTCAATATGCTACCATGAACGGGCAGACCTGTGCCTGGGGTCGCCCCTATCCCAGGCTGGCCGCTCCGCCCGCCACCGGTTCGACGACACGCCCTAGTCGCCCTGGACCAATCGCCAGGCAGTAAGAAACCTCCCTCATGCCCTCAGCTCGTGCCATCTCTTCTAGGCACCATCTTGGCCTCGGATCTACTAGGTTATACAGAGTCTGCCACTCCGACAACAGACCTGTCCACCGGTCTGATCAGGCTGTGACCTCGGACCCTTCCCAGCAGCAACCAGAGACCCTACCAACTCCTCGGCCACGTGAGACCTCTTCCCAAGTGCCTCCCCATTTTCTGTCACCACCTGCAGACCTCTCGTCCTCGGCATCATGAAGGACGGCACTGTTTGTCCCCTGCTCGTTGCTTAGACCAGTAAGATACCACCCAGTGACTGGTCCACTCCGTGCTTCCTCGCACCACCAGTAGGTGCCCATAGACCACCCAACCCTTAGAGGACAACCAGGGAGGACTTCACATTCTGGACCAACCGTGACTGCCTCAGCTATCACGCCCCGAGCGCGGAAGGAACCCGGAGATGCGAGACGAGTTTATATCGATCATGTCAATCAGAGTATTAGTGTATTCGACACAAAATCAGAGATGCGCAAGAGTAAAGATAACCCAATCCTTTTATTCAATCACAACCTCAAAAGTACTTCTATTACAATTCTCTTAATGAAAGTGCCAAGACCCAATAAAAGGAAAAGTACAATGGTTGACTTAAGAAATTTGAAAGATAAGACTAGTAGACGCTTGGATAGACGGAGAGCTCTAATCTCTTCACTCTTGACCTTCCCCGTCCGTTTGGGTCTCGTCATCGGACTTACCTGAAAAGTAGGGAAACACTGAGTGAGCGAACACTCAGTAAGAAATTATATCTCAAGAACTAGCAATGGGTTTAAGTAATTACAATTTATCACATGTAAATGTAATATGGCTACGCATGTAGAAATAACTAATCATTAGAATAACACGTCGTGTAAAACATCCAAGCGAGTCTTAAACAAGAGATATTCATGAGGGACTTTATAGATTATTGGCTATTTCACGCAAGTACTTTGCCCGTGTCGGGCCACGCTAGTAAAGTCACGCAAGTCGAGTCACGCACGCAAGAAAGAGAGAGTGTGTGTGTGGAATGCCAAAGATCAAGAGAAAAAGTACTTCGGTGCAATGCTAGACACCGTGATCATCACAACTCCCATGGGCACTAGTACTTTTGGGCGCTCCTCCCAGGACCAGATCGGGCCCCTATATGCACAGCATTAAAGATAGATCTAGACATCCACGATAGTTTATAGCCAATAAGGAGTTTCAGGAACAAGCTTTAATAGGATGATAAGATAAGATTTTCATGGAATTCAAGGGCAAGGCCCTTGAGTAAGGATATTCTTTCGATAAAATCCACGCAAAGCATATAAACCATGACATGTCGATAAACTGGGTGGAATTGGTTCCCTAACTTGGGTACCATGATAATTAAGTGTCCATATATAGATGGTCACCTATTTGATATAGAATTGAGCTCTACAAGAACAGCCTATTAATGGCATGATGTTCTTATCCCATCAATGTAGCAACCCTGGAAAAATAATGATTTCGAAAATGGATCAAATTAAAATAAAAGATAAGTAAATAGATGATGAAAGCCTAAACGCATAAGAATAAGTCAGAAGGAAAATAACGCCTTGGGTCAAGGCACTACTTCAAGAAGAAACGCCCTTACACAAGGCGCTAATTTATGAAAGGACGCCAACATGTGAGGTCGTCAATTCTTAAACGGTCAAAATAAATAAAAAGGAAAGTAGAAGTGACGCCCTCCACCTGGGCATGTTTTATACAAGAAACGACGCTTGACAAGGCGTCAATTTAAATTAACGCCCTCACTTAGGACGTTAATTCAGTTTGAGTTTTGTTCGACCCAGGAGACTATCCAGAGCAAGTTTCTGGATAACTACGAGGAAGATTGAATAGGGTAAGAACTCTATTAGGGAAATATTACTTCCAATACAACACTAACTCCATTACGATGCTAAAAACCCTATAAATACCCTCCTAATTCACCCAGATCGCTACTTTGGCGATCTAACTTTCGTTTTGCTGCTGCTGTCGACCGTAAAGAACAGGTAATGTTCTTTCCCCTGCCTTCAGTCATGGTTATGAAGGATACTGATGTTCTTCATCATCTTTTGCTATAGGTTTCCTACCTTGCGTTTCCTGACGTGCTGAAGAACGAGGGGTTCTTCATCAAACATCATCTTCTGGAGGCCGGTTTAGAACAGAGCATCGGTTTCTTACCAAAACCTTCACGTTTCCTCTCCCAGATCACCTTCAGGTAGGTTTTCTCAAGAAACGTAGCCCAATTTAATTTAAGATCTTGAATAAAATCATATGTTATCCATGCATATAGTTTCATCGTAGTTTCAAATATTTTCTGTAAAATTTTGAAAGAAGCGACCCTGACAAGGGCGTTAATTCTTGTTTTGACGCCCTACCCAGTAGTCGTCAATTTCATATAAATTAATAATTACCCATGTATAAAATTCTATATCTGTGAAACCATGAACCTAATCTAATGCATGATCATCCTGAATGAATTCTGCTATTTTTCTGGTCCTGACTATATAAATTGTTCCTGAAATTTTATTATCTGAAATTTGGAAAATTGTTGAATTAACGACCTGCACAAGGTCGTCTCTTATTGAACTGACGTCCCAGACCAGGGCGCTAATTGAAAAGTAACGCCCCTGTCCAGGGCGCGTTTTTGTTAAAATTTCGGAATATTGATTTTCTGCAGAATAGAAATATTAAAGGGACGACTAATGTATAAGTCGTCAAATTTATAAATAAACACCCCTCTGTAAGGCGTTAATTGGATAATTAATGACTTGGCTAAAGTCGCTATTTTCTGTATTACTGTTTTCCCTTGTTTCTGTTAACCGAGAGTTTGATATATATGTATAAGAATATTATCGGCACTATATTTCCACTCCGTGAATATAGTCCCATGTTTTATGATGTTTTATTGCATTGCCCTCAATTCTCGGTGACATACAAGCTCTCCATTGGACATTCCGTTCCTTTGGACTAGCGAGTTAGTCATAGAGACCTCCGTAAGACTCCTCGAGCCTTGGATTCCCTCAAGGCCGACTGAGCGGGTTGTACCATAAAAACCTATCACACTATTCTTGCCATGTCACTCTATAGAAACATGGTATACCGGCCCTCATATTATGCTATGAGTATGATATGAGAATTTTCTTAATGAACGGGGAAAGCATGCCATCAATGTGATGTTATTGTAGACCCCAATTCTATAACAACTTTGTTATGATGTTCTTGTGGACCTCAATTCTATATTAAAGGAGTGACCATCTACTTGTGGGCATTTACTTGTCATGGTACCCAAGTTAGGGAACCAATTCCACCTAGTTTTATCGATAATTGTGATTGTACCGTTATTATCGCCATTCTAGGTCAAGTGTCATATTTTTGGACTCTACTCTATCCAAGTTTATCCTACATGTCTACAAGCTTTATTCTTGAAATTCCATATTGGCTATACACAAAAGTGGATGTTAAAATACATGATTAATGCCTGTGCATATAGGGCCCGATCTGGTCCTGGGAGGAGCACCCGAAAGTACTTGTGCCCATGGGAGTTGATTGATCACGGTATTGGCATTATACCGAAGTGCATGACTAGCTTGATTGAACATTCCACAAATCTTGTACTTGACTTGATATTACATGACTTGCGTGGCCCGAAAAAGGGTAATTACTTGCGTGCTTGAAACGTGATAGCCAAGTTCCGACATGACATGATGCGTCTACTTGCTTGAGTATCTTGATAGCTTTTGATAGAAGTTCTTGAAAGTTCATGACTAGTTCTTCTTGCTATCTTTTTGTTATATCCTCTTTCTATCTTGTCATTTTATGCGAGCATGCGTAGCTATAGTGCATTCATGAAAGATGTAATCACTTAAACCCCTTGCTAGTTCTTGAGATATAATTTCCTACTGAGCGTTCGCTCACTCAGTGTTTCCATACTTTTCAGGTAAGTCCGACGATGAGGGAACTCAATCTGACGGGGAAAGCCAAGAGTGAAAGAGATAGAGCTTCTCCAGTGTCATCTAGTTTTTTTTTATATTTTTCTTGAGTCAAGCTTTGTATTTTTTTTCCTTTTTTTGAGTCTAGTATTTGCAAAGGGATTGTAATAGACATATTCTTATTACAGGAATAAAATGGATTAGGTTATCTTTATATTTGCGCACTATGTCTTTGTGTCGAATACACTACTACTCTGATTGACATGATTGATATAAACTCGTCATGTATTTCCGGGTATCTTCTGCGCTCGGGGCGTGACAGTTTTTGTGGTATCAGAGCCTAGGGTATTCAATTCCTAGGAAACCCAAGTCCAAGGATAGGTTTAACCTTTAACTGGTGAGATTGGGTAGAACCAAGGGTTAAAGTTAACATAAACATGCTAGCTTCTAACTGAAATCACGTATTAATCTACTTATTGTAATTGTAGGACGATGGCTGCCGAACGTGCTCAGTGGCGCAACATGCAGCGTACACTTCAAGGCATGACTCAGGTGCTGCAACAGGTAGCACAAGGAGGAGCACAACGAGTAGGGAGTCTCCACCAAGTCTTTAAAAACATGAACCCGCCTAAATTCACGGGTTCTACTGATCCGGACGACGCAGAGCACTAGATCAGGGAGACGGAACGTATATTCCGTGTTATGCAGTGCACGGATCAAGATAAAGTCTTATTAGCTACCTTTCAGTTGGAAAGGGATGCCCGATGCTGGTGGGAATCAATAGAAGCTACTTTAAATCAAGACCAAGTTACTTGGGAAGAATTCGTTGAACATTTCAACGCTAAATATTTTTCGGACCGAGTACAGGAAAAGAAAGCTGCAGAATTTGTTGCACTGAAGCAACGGTCCTTGACAGTGGCCGAGTACGAGGCCCAATTTTCTAGATTATCTCGGTATACTAAGCACTTAGTTAGCACCGAGAAGATGAAAGCTAGGAGGTTCCTAAATGGGCTCAGGCCCCAATATATCACACAGCTGGCGCCAATGGATATCCAGGTCTACTCGAAAATTGTGCGCCGAACTCAGCTATTAGAAGACGCCACAAAACTATCTGATAGAATCCGTGGGAAGGACAAGAAAGAACAAGTTACAAGTTCAGGTTCCTTTAAACCCAACTTCAAGAAGAGGCCTAGCAATGGAGGTACTTCCTCACAAGATCAGAAGTTTAAGAAGACCAAGCCCTTCTCCATCACCACTACCCCATCAAATATAGTGTGCAAGCATTGTGACAAGGCGGGCCATAGAGCAGAAGAATGCTGGAGGAAACTAGGAGCATGTCTCCGCTGTGGGAGTCGCGATCATCGAATTCCTGATTGCCCATTACTTAATGATCAAGCCGGGGATGGGAAGCGCCCAATAACCAAGAATGCTCGTCTTCACGCAATTAAGGAGACCGAACAAGAAGAAGAAGGCGGACTAGTAGAAGGTACATTGAAAGTTTGTTCCAAGTCTGCATATGTCTTAATTGATACTGGTGCTTCACATTCAATTGTTTCCAAGAAGTTCGCTGATCCGTTACCCCTAGAACCGGAATGGATAAAATTAGTCTTGTATACTCCTCTAGGAAACGAGACTGATATTACACACCATTACCAAAACTGTGAAGTATTGGTTCATGGTAAGAATCTCCCTATTGATCTTATATGTTTAGATCTAAAGGAGTATGATGTCATACTAGTTATATAAATATCAGGCAACGGTCGATTGCCGCAGTAGCAAGGTTACTTTCGAGGAATTTCCAAAACTGATCTTTATTAGCCCCAAGAGGCGAAGCAAAACCCCTCTTACTTCGGCTCTCCGAGCTAGCAAGCTCATCAGGAAAGGATGTGTATCTTTCCTTGCATTCGTCACGATTAAGGAGGCTAAGTGGTGAGGACACGCGTCACACTTTACGACGGAGTACACGGATCTCGCCGGCATCCCTTTGGCTCGGCGACCAGTTGACAGATTAGCGGAGCTATCATCACTTATTTTATGCTTTGGGCCATGTTGGGCCTTGGTTTAGTCCGTGTGTGGACAATTTTCTTTCAGTCATGGACCCCTTTTAGGCCAATTAGGCTTTATTTGTGTTTTGTAGGCTTGCTAGAGGCTAGGGGGGGTTATTGGGCCACTTCTTGGTTCACTTCTCTGGCCCACGAGGGCTGCCCACCTTTCCCATCCCCTGGGCCCACCTTGGGAGGCGCACCTTGGCTAGGGTTAGGGTTGGGGGCGGACCATTCCCTCCCCTCTTGGAGGGAGTAGCAGCCGCCCTTCCCCCCTTGCCCCCTCCCTCTTTTGGCCCCCCCCCCCCCCCACCTTTCACTCCTAGAATCTAGGAGATTTGAATGCCTTCCCCGGTTGTGGCCGCCCCCCCCCATCTCCTTTCCCCCTTGGCTAGGGTTTAGACCTAGCATTTTCCCCATCCCATATAAAAGACCTTGTATTTTCTTTTCAAATGATTAATGAAGAATTTTGATGCTTGAGTGTTCGTGTGGAGTGCCACATTGCGAAAAGGGGCGACCCCTTCTTCTTCCTCTTCCTTGAGGGTGCGACGCCCTCACCCCCTCTCCAGTCCTTGGGTGCGACGCCCAGGGGTAGGAGATCTCCCCCAAGGGATTCCAACGCCAGCAGCCTTCAACCATCGTCCACGGCGACGAGTTCGGTGGAGCGACGGTGCACGCAGGATCGTCTTCCTCTTCCCCGGGCGTCCCTGTGCTGACAGCAGATTTGGTGTCCAGAGATCGGTCCGGTGCGTCCGTTTCCCGGCAGCGTCTCATCCAAGTTTCTTCACGACTTTCGTACCCCTTCCAGTCATCTTTCCAACCCCACCGGCCTTGACCAAAAATTCCACCCACAGAGAAAGTTGTCTTTACAGACACTTTCGTCGCTCTGTCTGCCTCCCTGGCAGTCTCACCTGTGATCCGAGACGACTTGGGTCACCGTTTGCATGCCTCTCCTACCACCAAACACCGCCAGTCCCTTCATAACATTTGTTCCCCTCCCAGTCACGAATCCAACCCCTCTGGCCTTGCCTTCAAACTCCATCGGGGTAAACTTTTGTCTTCAAGCACACTTTTAGTGCGCAATCCTGCGCTACAGTACCCGAGCGGGACTGTCAGCAGAGGGCCTCCAAAGGGGGTACCACTTCTCGTCCTCGGATCGATCCGCAACATGGTAGGTCGACTCCTCACATCCCACCACACCTCCAGTAATCATCTCGGGCCGGAACTCCTTCTGTACCCTTGCGCCATCACCACCCCACCCACGGTCACAGATCAGACTGCCCTGAAGTGCTGTCTGTGCACCCCTGTTGTCACCCCCTTCGCACCCAATTCCTCCATAGGACCCCATCTGCCACCACTGCCCCTGGAGAGCCGCCCCTGTCAGCCTTCCACCAGAGAAGACGCCGCCACAGACGCTGTCCGGACGGCCGTGTACCAGCGCCATCTCTGCCAGCTGTCACAGGGACCAGCCAGCAACCTCTCGTCGGACCGACATCCTCCCTCGAGGCTGTAGCAGCAGCGTGGCCCCTCCATCCGGTTCGGCATCCCAGCAGTGCCCGCGGCGACGTGGACCTCCTCCTCAAAGGCTACTACAGGAGCGATCGGCATTGCGAGGGTCGGCATCCGGCTTCATCCCCGACCTCGGCTGCTGCCCGTCAACCCGTGCGCCGGCCGCCCCGTGTGTAGTTGTGGTTGTAGCCTATTACCTCCCTGCGAGGAGTGGGCCCTTTTGATGTTTGTATTAGTTTTCTCACGCGTGTATCGGGGTGGTTGGACTCGGCCGGGGTTCCTTCCCCACGCCTAGGCGTGGAGGTACGTGTCTCGCTCCCGCCCGTAGTACTTGCTTATCACGTATATGATTGATTGTGCCGCGTGAGTGAGTGTAGGGTCTAGCTAGTTTCTTTTATTACTGCTGGTTGAGAGAGACGAGAGCTGCCCCTTTTCCCTTGGCCCTAGTCGAGCACCGAGCTCGGACTAGACTCCCGTGTCGTCCAGCGGCTTCTCGCCCGTTGTGACCCCGTTGCGCCTCCCTCCGTGGGACGGCCGTGGTTCGGAGTTCTGTTGAGAGACGCCTCCGCCCGGAGGGAGTTCACGTTAGTCGGTCACACCGGCTTGCCTTGTCTCGTGCGCGTGCTGGTCGCGTTCTTTAGCATCCTAGGTTAACTAGCGAGTCAGTTGTCCCGCATCAAATTTTGGTATCAGAGCCTATTGTCCCGCATCAAATTTTGGTATCAGAGCCTATTGTCCCGCATCAAATTTTGGTATCAGAGCTAGGGAACCAGTTTGTTCTAACAAATTGGGGTCTTAGGTCTTTTGAGTCTTTAGGTTGTCTAGGGTGCATTGAGTCTCTTAGTTCATCTAGGTAACCAACCATTGCATTGTCATTTTAGGCTTGTGTCTAGTTAGAGTTTTTTTTCCTTGTCTCGTTGAGTCTTGCATGTCCAGCTCCCCGCCAGCCCCATGGTGGTTCCTCGTGCCCACGTGTCAGATTGGTCATCCCTGTTGGCCCGATTCGACGCTCTTATGGCACGATCCCTGGGTGTCGGCCCTACCACTCAGTCGTCGGGAGACCCGATCCCTATACCGATGGCCGAGTCATTCCAGCGCCCTGTCATGTCCACTGCCATCCTACCTAATGGGATGCATACGGAGATCGACTTCATCAGTAGGGTGTCGTCTAACTGTGTCTCACAAGACATTGTTGAGTCACTCTCTAAGACCGGGGAGATTGTTCTCCGTGATGGTTTAGCTTTTATCGAGTTTCAACGGTGGTTTGACCCCGTTAAATATTTCGATGGCGCTTGGTGCAAGATCAGCACACTTGCTGGTCCATGCATCATTTTAGGGCGAACTTGGTTGGAGGAAAGAAGTGCGACCATCGACCTGGATAGGAGGACCTGCACCTTACACCCATCTCACCTTCCCGGTGAGTTTGTCTTCCATGACGGCGTTACGCCGACCACCTCCATGTCATCACCTGGGTTTGTTCCAGTGAGTTACGAGGCTGAACAGGAGTTGATGGAGGAGTACCTAACTGAGGTTGAGGAGTTAGGGAGTGACCCCCCCCACATCTTAGAGGACTCAGTTTCCACTCCCGAGAGAGAGGCTTCACCCTTAGACCCTCATATAGAGACATTCTTACCTTCCGAGGGTGAACTGGTCATTGGAGAGTCTTTAGCTAGCTGGCTAAGGAAGGGTCCACTTCTAGATGTCTCCATTCCTTGCTATACACCCATGGGACCAGCCCTCCCAATAATACCCCTTAACTCCTTTCACACCACTTTTCGGTCCTTCTGCTTTCTTGAAAATGTGAAGGACTTCCTTAGGAGTTTAGATTATCAATGGGAGTTGACTTATATGTTGACCTTAGGGTCTGACCAACCCTATAGTCATAGCTTTACACTCCCTGCTTTGGGGTCTATTACCTCGGTCTACACCATAGGACATATCACATCCGAGGTCCTTTTATTATTTCCCATACCCGTGGAGGTTGATTTTGTCCCCGCTTATGGTTTCACGGTCCCGAGGGAGGAACCTAGCCTTCCTTGCCTTCCTCATGAGCCTCTTGCCCCATACATGAGAGTGCCTGAAGGTGATTATCTGCACTTGGGCGAATGTCGCACATGGGCAAGTATAGTGAAGGGACCTGTCGGGAGGGGTCATCATTTCTTTGACCCTTTCGATCCCCTCCCTAGTGAGCCTCTCGACCCATATTCTTTTCCCCACCTTGTCGAGGAGGTCCACTATCATACACCACCTAGGCCTTCTAGTCAACACCTCACCTTACCGGCATCCAGATGCCCGAGCTTAGGAGGCCAGGGACACATGTCTCTTCCCCATGTTTCTTCATGTCCACCATCATATAGGGGTTTGTCTCATATAGGGAATGTCATGAGTGAGTTTGGGCAATTTAGTCCCCATGAGTCTACCACATTCCGTAGGACACCCATGCATGATAGATACAACTTCGGTTGTCCTGGTCCTCCCCGTGTTGTCCAGTCATGTAGGCGTCATAGACATGCTGGGTCTATGTTTGGATGCCCTGGGCCACCCATGCATTCATATCGGTATGAGTCCACGCCACTAGTTCGGAGTCTACATCATCATCACCCCCTCGAGGCCAGCAACGCACGTTATAAGGATCTAGCTGATGCGCATCGACGCACCCGTGAGTTCCGCGAGGGAGAGTATGTCATGATCAGGGTCAGACCTGAATGGTTCCCTTCAGGGGCCGTAAAGAAACTCCAGGACCGCGGTGCCGGACCCTTCCGAGTTCTGAGGCGGATTGGGTCTAACGCGTATGAGATTGAGCTGCCAGATGATTATGGGATCAGTTCGACGTTCAACGTCTCTGATCTGGTGGCCTATCGGGATCCAGCAGTGATTCCCAGTGAGCTTCTTGGGCCTCCCCTTCCTGTTGTGAGCGATACACCTTCTGAGAGTCCACCTCCTCCAGCCCCATTACAGAGACGCGAGCACATCGATTGTATACTGGATGAGCAGGTGACCACCACCAGGAGCGGGGCCTACCAGCGCTTCCTAGTGCGTTGGAGAGGGCGCCCTGAGACAGACGACACCTGGATCACGCGGGGAGAGCTGGAGCGGATTGACCCGGACTTGCTGGAGCGTTACCTGAGCGACCGTGACCCTTACTCGACGGGGTCGAGTTCTTCCCACCCGGGGAGAATTGGTGAGGACACGCGTCACACTTTACGACGGAGTACACGGATCTCGCCGGCATCCCTTTGGCTCGGCGACCAGTTGACAGATTAGCGGAGCTATCATCACTTATTTTATGCTTTGGGCCATGTTGGGCCTTGGTTTAGTCCGTGTGTGGACAATTTTCTTTCAGTCATGGACCCCTTTTAGGCCAATTAGGCTTTATTTGTGTTTTGTAGGCTTGCTAGAGGCTAGGGGGGGTTATTGGGCCACTTCTTGGTTCACTTCTCTGGCCCACGAGGGCTGCCCACCTTTCCCATCCCCTGGGCCCACCTTGGGAGGCGCGCCTTGGCTAGGGTTAGGGTTGGGGGCGGACCATTCCCTCCCCTCTTGGAGGGAGTAGCAGCCGCCCTTCCCCCCTTGCCCCCTCCCTCTTTTGGCCGCCCCCCCCCCCACCTTTCACTCCTAGAATCTAGGAGATTTGAATGCCTTCCCCGGTTGTGGCCGCCCCCCCCCATCTCCTTTCCCCCTTGGCTAGGGTTTAGACCTAGCATTTTCCCCATCCCATATAAAAGACCTTGTATTTTCTTTTCAAATGATTAATGAAGAATTTTGATGCTTGAGTGTTCGTGTGGAGTGCCACATTGCGAAAAGGGGCGACCCCTTCTTCTTCCTCTTCCTTGAGGGTGCGACGCCCTCACCCCCTCTCCAGTCCTTGGGTGCGATGCCCAGGGGTAGGAGATCTCCCCCAAGGGATTCCAACGCCAGCAGCCTTCAACCATCGTCCACGGCGACGAGTTCGGTGGAGCGACGGTGCACGCAGGATCGTCTTCCTCTTCCCCGGGCGTCCCTGTGCTGACAGCAGATTTGGTGTCCAGAGATCGGTCCGGTGCGTCCGTTTCCCGGCAGCGTCTCATCCAAGTTTCTTCACGACTTTCGTACCCCTTCCAGTCATCTTTCCAACCCCACCGGCCTTGGCCAAAAATTCCACCCACAGAGAAAGTTGTCTTTACAGACACTTTCGTCGCTCTGTCTGCCTCCCTGGCAGTCTCACCTCTGATCCGAGACGACTTGGGTAACCGTTTGCATGCCTCTCCTACCACCAAACACCGCCAGTCCCTTCATAACATTTGTTCCCCTCCCAGTCACGAATCCAACCCCTCTGGCCTCGCCTTCAAACTCCATCGAGGTAAACTTTTGTCTTCAAGCACACTTTTAGTGCGCAATCCTGCGCTACAGTACCCGAGCGGGACTGTCAGCAGAGGGCCTCCAAAGGGGGTACCACTTCTCGTCCTCGGATCGATCCGCAACTTGGTAGGTCAACTCCTCACATCCCACCACACCTCCAGTAATCATCTCGGGCCGGAACTCCTTCTGTACCCTTGCGCCATCACCACCCCACCCACGGTCATAGATCAGACTGCCCTGAAGTGCTGTCTGTGCACCCCTATTGTCACCCCCTTCGCACCCAATTCCTCCACAGGACCCCATCTGCCACCACTGCCCCTGGAGAGCCGCCCCTGTCAGCCTTCCACCAGAGAAGACGCCGCCACAGACGCTGTCCGGACGGCCGTGTACCAGCGCCATCTCTGCCAGCTGTCACAGGGACCAGCCAGCAACCTCTCGTCGGACCGACATCCTCCCTCGAGGCTGTAGCAGCAGCGTGGCCCCTCCATCCGGTTCGGCATCCCAGCAGTGCCCGCGGCGACGTGGACCTCCTCCTCAAAGGCTACTACAGGAGCGATCGGCATTGCGAGGGTCGGCATCCGGCTTCATCCCCGACCTCGGCTGCTGCCCGTCAACCCGTGCGCCGGCCGCCCCGTGTGTAGTTGTGGTTGTAGCCTATTACCTCCCTGCGAGGAGTGGGCCCTTTTGATGTTTGTATTAGTTTTCTCACGCGTGTATCGGGGTGGTTGGACTCGGCCGGGGTTCCTTCCCCACGCCTAGGCGTGGAGGTACGTGTCTCGCTCCCGCCCGTAGTACTTGCTTATCACGTATATGATTGATTGTGCCGCGTGAGTGAGTGTAGGGTCTAGCTAGTTTCTTTTATTACTGCTGGTTGAGAGAGACGAGAGCTGCCCCTTTTCCCTTGGCCCTAGTCGAGCACCGAGCTCGGACTAGACTCCCGTGTCGTCCAGCGGCTTCTCGCCCGTTGTGACCCCGTTGCGCCTCCCTCCGTGGGACGGCCGTGGTTCGGAGTTCTGTTGAGAGACGCCTCCGCCCGGAGGGAGTTCACGTTAGTCGGTCACACCGGCTTGCCTTGTCTCGTGCGCGTGCTGGTCGCGTTCTTTAGCATCCTAGGTTAACTAGCGAGTCAGTTGTCCCGCATCAAATTTTGGTATCAGAGCCTATTGTCCCGCATCACTAAGGAAACTAAGATAGAAAACATTCCGGTGGTACAAGAATTTCCAGACGTATTTCCGGAAGATTTACTTGGATTACCCCCACAAAGAGAAGTGGCCTTCACCATCGATTTAGTTCCTGGTGCGGGTCCAGTTTCTAAGGCACCGTATAGAATGTCACCTGTTGAACTCAAGGAGTTAAAGGAGCAATTGATGGAACTCATTAAGAAAGGATTCATAAGACCAAGTACTTCCCCATGGGGAGCACCTGTATTATTTGTAAAGAAGAAAGATGGATCCATGAGGTTATGCATTGACTATCGACAGTTGAATCATCTCACTATCAAGAACAAGTATCTACTACCGAGAATCGATGAGTTGTTTGATCAAATTTCAGGATCCAAGTACTTTTCCAAAATTGATCTTAGGTCGGGATATCATCAGTTAAGAATCAAAGGATGAGGACATTCATAAGACTGCATTTAGAAGCAGGTACGGCCATTATGAATTTGTTGTTATGCCTTTCGGACTAACGAATGCCCCTGCTGCCTTATGCAGTTAATGAATACTATATTCAGGCCTTATTTGGATCAATTCGTGGTGGTCTTTATTGATGATATATTGATTTATTCCGAGACCAAGGAAGAGCATGAGGAGCATTTAAGGATTGCATTACAAATATTGAGGGCAAACCAATTATATGCAAAACTCAGCAAGTGTGAATTCTGGCTTGAGGAAGTGACTTTTCTCGGACATGTTATATCAAAGGATGGCTTATCAGTAGATCCATCAAAAGTTGAAGCTGTAAGAAATTGGGAAAGACCGACCAATGCTAGAGAGATCCGAAGTTTCTTAGGTCTTGCTGGCTATTACAGGCGATTCATCAAAGATTTCTCTAAGATCGCCGTACCACTTACGAGGTTAACTCGCAAGGAGATCCGTTACGAATGGAGTGAGGAATGTGAAAGAAGCTTCCAAACTCTCAAGGATCATCTTACTACAGCTCATGTCTTAGCTTTACTAATGGAAGGAGAGAAATTCGAGGTATACAGTGATGCTTTTGGCATTGGCCTCGGATGTGTTCTAATGCAACAAGGAAAGGTTATAGCTTACTCTTCTCGTCAATTGAAGAAACACGAAGAGAACTACCCCGTCCATGACTTAGAATTGGCCGCGGTAGTGTTTGCACTAAAGATATGGAGACATTATCTATATGGAGTACAGTTTACTGTATACTCCGATCACAAGAGTCTCAAGTATCTTTTCTATCAAAAGGAACTAAATATGAGGCAAAGGCGTTGGCTAGAATATCTCAAGGACTCCGACTTCAATATACAATATCATCCTGGAAAGGGGAATCCAGTAGCTGATGCCCTTAGTTGAAGGCCGAGAGCACTGTTAGCTAATTGTATGATTCAAGAATGGAAGTTGCTGGAGCAATTCTATGAGCTCAATATAAGCATGGACACGGACTTCAAATGTGTCACATTGTCTCATATGAGCATTCAGCCAGACCTATTAACTGAAATACAAGCACTTCAGGATGATGACCCAACATTAGTAGAAATCAAGGGCAGATTGGAAGGACAATCTGATTTCCAATTAACTTCTAATGGAAGATTGATGTTCAAGAATAGAACTTGTATACCGGATTGTCCAGAATTAAAGAAGAAGATCTTAGATGAAGCTCATAGATCAAGGTACACGATTCATCCAGGATCTACCAAAATGTACCAAGATGTGAAAAGAAATTTTTGGTGGCCCAATATGAAAAGGGAAATAGCGAACTACGTGTCACGCTGTCTCACATGCCAACAGGTCAAGGCGGAACACCAAAAGCATGCTGGAAAACTACATCCTCTAGATATCCCTAAATGGAAGTGGGAGGATATTGGTATGGATTTCATCATGGGTTTATCTAAATCAAAAGGAGGACATGATGGAATATGGGTTATTATTGACCGATTGACTAAATCGGCGCATTTCTTGCCAATCAAGAGCCGATGGTCAGTCGATGTGTTGGCTGCATTATACATCAAGGACATAGTCAGATTACACGGTATTCCTATTTCAATCGTGTCTGACAGAGATCCCCGTTTTACTTCTCATTTTTGGAAGGGACTACAACATTCGTTGGGAACAAGGCTTAAGTTTAGTACAGCTTTTCATCCTCAAACGGATGGTTAGACTGAGAGAACTAATCAGGTGGTTGAAGATATGCTCAGAGCTTGCATCATTAATTTCGATGGAAGCTGACATGATCACTTGCCGTTGGTGGAATTTGCATACAATAATAGCTACCAGGCAAGTATACAAATGGCACCTTTCGAAGCCTTATATGGAAGAAGTTGCCGATCACCCTTATGCTGGGACGAAGTTGGAGAGAAACAACTATTAGGTCCAGACATGGTAAGGGATACCACCGAGAAGATACAATTGATCAGAGAAAGACTGCAAGTTTCTCAGGCTAGGCAAAAGACTTATGTTGACACGAGAAGGAGAGATCTTGAATTCCAAGTCGGAGATCATGTATTTCTCAAGATATCGCCTGGACGTGGCATACAGAGATTTGGTGTTAAGGGCAAGCTTACACCAAGATTCATTGGACATTTTGAGATACCAGAAAGAGTTGGCGAGGTTGCTTATCGCATCGCATTGCCTCCTCAATTGTCCGATGTTCATAATGTGTTCCACATATCTATGTTGAAGAAGTATGTACACGATCCATCACATATTATTGAACATGGAGACTTAGTTATCCAGAAGGATCTCACATATGAACAGAAGCCCATAAAGATACTAGATCGTGAAGTACGTACTCTAAGGAATAAGGTTATTCCCATGCTAAAAGTACAATGGAATAAGAGTTCCGATAATGAAGCCACATGGGAGACCGAGGAATTCATGAGGAAGCAATTTCCAGAATTATTTTAAGGTATATACTCTACACTCTCCACATATATATATACTATGAAATTTGGGGACCAAATTCTTTTAAGTGGGGGAGGGTGTAGCAACCCTGGAAAAATAAAGATTTTGAAAATGGATCAAATTAAAATAAAAGATAAGTAAATAGATGATGAAAGCCTAAACGCATAAGAATAAGCTAGAAGGAAAATAATGCCTTGGGTCAAGGCGCTACTTCAAGAAGAAACACCCTTATACAAGGCGCTAATTTATGAAAGGATGCCAACATGTGAGGTCGTCAATTCTTAAACGGTCAAAATAAATAAAAAGGAAAGTAGAAGTGACGCCCTCCACCTGGGCACGTTTTATACAAGAAACGACGCTTGACAAGGCGTCAATTTAAATTAACGCCCTCACTTAGGACGTTAATTCAGTTTGAGTTTCGTTCGACCCAGGAGACTATCCAGAGCAAGTTTCTGGATAACTACGAGGAAGATTGAATAGGGTAAGAACTCTATTAGGGAGATATTACTTCCAATACAACACTAACTCCATTACGATCCTAAAAACCCTATAAATACCCTCCTAATTCACCCAGATCGCTACTTTGGTGATCTAACTTTCGTTTTGCTGCTGCTGTCGACCGTAAAGAACAGGTAATGTTCTTTCCCCTGCCTTCAGTCATGGTTATGAAGGATATTGATGTTCTTCATCATCTTTTACTATAGGTTTCCTGCCTTGCGTTTCCTGACGTGCTGAAGAACGAGGGGTTCTTCATCAAACATCATCTTCTGGAGGCCGGTTTAGAACAGAGCATCGTTTTCTTACCAAAACCTTCACGTTTCCTCTCCCAGATCACCTTCAGGTAGGTTTTCTCAAGAAACGTAGCCCAATTTAATTTAAGATCTTGAATAAAATCATATGTTATCCATGCATATAGTTTCATCGTGGTTTCAAATATTTTCTGTAAAATTTTGAAAGAAGCGACCCTGACAAGGGCGCTAATTCTTGTTTTGACGCCCTACCCAGTAGTCGTCAATTTCATATAAATTAATAATTACCCATGTTTAAAATTCTATATCTGTGAAACCATGAACCTAATCTAATGCATGATCATCCTGAATGAATTCTGCTATTTTTCTGGTCCTGACTATATAAATTGTTCCTGAAATTTTATTATCTGAAATTTGGAAAATTGTTGAATTAACGACCTGCACAAGGTCATCTCTTATTAAACTGACGCCCCAGACCAGGGCTCTAATTGAAAAGTAACGCCCCTGTCCAGGGCCCGTTTTTGTTAAAATTCGGAATATTGATTTTCTGCAGAATAGAAATATTGAAGGGATGACTAATGTATAAGTCGTCAAATTTGTAAATAAACGCCCCTCTGTAAGGCGTTAATTGGATAATTAATGACTTGGCTAAAGTCACTATTTTCTGTATTACTATTTTCCCTTGTTTCTGTTAACCGAGAGTTTGATATATATGTATAAGAATATTATCGGCACTATATTTCCACTCTGTGAATATAGTCTCATGTTTTATGATGTTTTATTGCATTGCCCTCAATTCTCGGTGACATACAAGCTCTCCATTGGACATTCCGTTCCTTTGGACTAGCGAGTTAGTCATAGAGACCTCCGTAAGACTCCTCGAGCCTTGGATTCCCTCAAGGCCGACTGAGCGGGTTGTACCATAAAAACCTATCACACTATTTTTGCCATGTCACTCTATAGAAACATGGTATACCGGCCCTCATGTTATGCTATGAGTATGATATGAGAATTTTCTTAATGAACGGGGAAAGCATGCCATCAATGTGATGTTATTGTAGACCCCAATTCTATAACAACTTTGTTATGATGTTCTTGTGGACCTCAATTCTATATTAAAGGAGTGACCATCTACTTGTGGGCATTTACTTGTCATGGTACCCAAGTTAGGGAACCAATTCCACCTAATTTTATCGATAATCGTGATTGTACCGTTATTATCGCCATTCTAGGTCAAGTGTCATATTTTTGGACTCTACTCTATCCAAGTTTATCCTACATGTCTACAAGCTTTATTCTTGAAATTCCATATTGGCTATACACAAAAGTGGATGTTAAAATACATGATTAATGCCTGCGCATATAGGGCCCGATCTGGTCCTGGGAGGAACACCCGAAAGTACTTGTGCCCATGGGAGTTGATTGATCACGGTATTGGCATTATACTGAAGTGCATTACTAGCTTGATTGAACATTCCACAAATCTTGTACTTAACTTGATATTACATGACTTGCGTGGCCCGAAAAAGGGTAATTACTTGCGTGCTTGAAACGTGATAGCCAAGTTTCGACATGACATGATGCGTCTACTTGCTTGAGTATCTTGATAGCTTTTGATATAAGTTCTTGAAAGTTCATGACTAGTTCTTCTTGCTATATTTTTGTTATATCCTCTTTCTATCTTATCGTTTTATGCGAGCATGCGTTGTTATAGTGCATTCATGAAAGATGTAATCACTTAAACCCCTTGCTAGTTCTTGAGATATAATTTCCTACTGAGCGTTCGCTCACTCAGTGTTTCCATACTTTTTAGGTAAGTCCGACGATGAGGGAACTCAATCTGACGGGGAAAGCCAAGAGTGAAAGAGATAGAGCTTCTCCAGTGTCATCTAATTTTTTTTTATATTTTTCTTGAGTCAAGCTTTGTATTTTTTTCCTTTTTTTGAGTCTAGTATTTGCAAAGGGATTGTAATAGACATATTCTTATTACAGGAATAAAATGGATTGGGTTATCTTTATATTTGCGCACTCTGTGTTTGTGTCGAATACACTACTACTCTGATTGACATGATTGATATAAACTCGTCACGTATTTCCGGGTATCTTCCGTGCTCGGGGCGTGACAATCAAGAATATTCTCATGATATCCATTAGTATATCATAAGGGCCGGTATACCATGTTTCTATAGAGTGACATGGCAAAATAGTGTGAAAGGTTTTTATGGTACAACCCGCTTGAATCGGCCTTGAGGGAATCCAAGGCTACGAGGAGACTTACGGAGGTCCCAATGACTAACTTGCTAGTCCAAAGGAACGGAATGTCCGATGGAGAGCTTGTATGTCACCGAGAGTTAGTGGGTAATGCGATAAATCATCATGAAACATGGGACTATACTCACGGAATGGAAATTTAGTGCCATACAATATACTTATATTTATATATATATATATATATATAACCCTCGGTTTACAGAAAACAATGAAAAATAATTATACAGGAAATTAGCGACTTAACCTAAGTCACTTTTAAAAGAATTCATGCCCTTCACTGGGTCGTTTCTTTTCTATTTGATGACTTCTGGACCAGTCGTCCATTTTATATTTCTATTTTCCAGGAATTTCTATATTCTGGAATTTTAACAAAACGCGCCTTCGACAGGGGCGTTTCTTATCAATTAGCGCCCTTGTCTGGGGCGTTACATTCGTGAAAGACGACCTACTGAGGGTCGTTAATTCACAATGTTTTTCCAAGAATATGAATAGTGATGAATTTTCGTGATAAATAATTTGCAGGGAACAATTATATGGATAGGACGAGAAAAATACCAGGATTCCAAATCTTTGATCATGTATTAAATTAGATTCATGGTTTCATAGATATTCAATTTTAAACATGGGTAATTACTAATTATCTGAAATTGACGCCTCCTCTGTCGGGCGTCAGTTCTTGAATTAGCGCCCTGGTCAGGGTCGCCTCTTACATATTTCACAGAAAACTTCATAAAACGCAGTGAACCGATGTGCATGAAATACATATATTATCATCATGTTATTAAGATGGTTTGGGGCTACAATTCTTGAGAAAACCTACCTGATCTGAAGATTTTGGTGATGGTACGTGAAGAACTTGAAGAGAAAAAGAGGCTCTGTTCTATACGGATTCCTCCTACGAGCCCAATAATAGTAGCAGCTGAGGCAGGGATGACAAAGAGAAGGCTGATATGTGATGAGACTCCTATGCTCCGGATGTAGAGAAATCCCCAGCTTTCTCTGTAACGGATGAAGATGATTTTTGATGAAGAACCCCCGTTCTTCACTTCGACAATAGAGTTACTATTTGCTGCAGACTTCCTACAGAAGGAAAAGTTGAAGATCATTAATTTTCCTTCATCATACATAACCGAAGGTAAGGCAGGAACAAGGAAGAACAAACCTACGTTCTTCACGGATGATAGCAGCAGCAGATCACCAAAATAGCAATCAAGGTTGATTAGAAGGGTATTTATAGAGTTTTAGGAAGCCTAATGGAGTTAGAGTTTGATTGGAACTCTAGTTTCCTTGATAGAGTCCTTACCATAATCAATCGAACACGTAGCAATCCTAAAACTTACCCTGGATAGTCTCCTGGTTCGAACGGAACACAAATGGAATTAACGCCATAGGTTAGGGCGTGCATTTTAATTGACGTCTTGACCTGTACCGTTTCTTTTGTAATTCGCGCCCAAGAAGAGGGCGTTTCTTCCCCTTTCCTTTTATTCGTTTTGGACGTTTTTGAAATTTGATGACCTTTAGTATAGGCGTTACTTTTTGAATTAACGCCTCAGGTGAGGGCGTTTCTTATTTAAATCGCGCCTTGTTGAGAGGCGTTATTTACATTTGACTTATTTTTTTATTTATTTTGGTTCTTATCATTTAATTACTTAATTTTTCTTGAAATCTTCCTTTTATTTTACCAGGGTTGCTACATCAGCGTTGCCCACAACCTGCTATCAGTGACAAACAGTCATGCTGGCTTGCAGGCTAGACTGTTTACAGCAGTGGATTTCGAGTCCTTTCCCCGCCCCGAGCTCACTCCTCCTCTGTAAGGGTAGTGGTTGTGCTCCCCATACCCGAGTTCCCCCTCCCTGCATCGAGGTTTGGCATTGGTTGTACATGCTAGTCTGCATTTAAAGCCCCGTCGACATGCTGGTCGGGTGAGCGCGTTCCCTAGCTCAATCCCGTCCCGCATCACTAGTCCTTGTTCTGCGGTTACTTACTTACGATGTCTCAGTTTTCGCCTAGGGCTTGTAGGGAGACACCTGAGGTGCAGATTAAAGCGTCAGTGGATGCATCTAACCTTGCTTCTAGTGGGTAGTGCTCCTATCACTTGAGAGGTAGCGACTCAAGTTTTCTACCGAGGAGATTCAGTGTTTTGGGGGCTCAGTGCCCCTATTACACGTGATCGAGATGTTATCCTTTTCTATCCCCGAGAGTCCTATTCTGATAGCGTAGCTGGGTTCCTTCATTGACTGACTAAGGGTCTACTTGGTAGCTTAGATTCTAGCCCTTGGTGTACTCTAGGAGAGTTACTCTGAGATAGGTTAATGTGGTTCAGCTTTCTGTAGCCCGGCTTATGAGAATTTGGTTTAGCGTGGTTTATACTTAATACTCGATGTATTCCATTGTTGCATGGGCTTTATGCAGTTGGTGTCTTGGTATGTTATTTAATGTTCATAGTACTATTTTTCCTACCTTACTATTCTTCCTACTTTATTGTCCTTCCTACTTTATTGTTTATGACTCTATTTATTATGTTTTGATTATGGTGGGGATCCGCGGGACCCCTACTGAGCCAATGAGATGAGGCTCACCCCTTTTCTTTTCAGGTTTGGTGTGCCTCCACGTTGTCCAGTGGCCTTGTGCAGCGCCTGTGAGTCCCAGTGTCGCCAGCTTCCGCCAGTCGGGGTATGCCCCAAGGCCTTGTACTTTTCTTTTGTTGAGCTGTAATCTTGGGACTTGTATATCTGGATTATAATCTGTTTAAAATTGTATAAATCTGTTAATAATTATAAACTTTAATATATGCATTTTAATTACTGCATTTATTTAGATTCCTACACACTCCCGTGACACCAATTTGAACCCTTCTGAGCTTCATGGCTCGTGGGTAGCGAGTCGGGATTCGGGTTATGTTGGTTACTTTCCAGTTCCCGGATCGCAGGTCACTCTCTCTCTCACTCTATCTCGTTAACGCCATTAAGGGTGCAATGCCAGAGGGGGTAGGGGGTGGGAGCCATGTGTAACAGAGAGAGGGGAGGGGGGCTTGCTCACCGGAGGTGGAGGCGCTGAACTACTCCAGTCACAACATTGCCATTAAGGGTGCAATGCCAGAGGGGGTAGGGGGGTGGGAGTAAAGTGTAATAGGGAGAGGGGAGGGGGGCTTGCTCATCGGAGGTGGAGGCACTCAACTACTCTAGACACAACGGTGGCTACGACACCTTCTTACACCAATAGGAAGGGTGGTTGCAAGGTGGGGGAGGGGGTTCGACGAGGAGGGGGTTCTGGTGGGGAGGGGGATTGCGGGGTGGGTGAAGGGTGGTTCTGACGGGAGGGGCATTGTAGGGTGGACAGGAGGGGCATTGCAAGATGGGGGAGGCGAGATTTGCAGAGGGTCTCACTCTCTCTCTCTCTACTAATCAGAAGTTGCTTTGTCTTTTGATAACCTTGGGTCAAGTTAACCACAACACAATTAACTTTCATTCAACGGAATGAATGGCAAGGACTTCTTTGTATAACGGTGATGATTATAGGGGCTTATAGAAAAACAGGTGTACTTGATGGACTAATCGCCAATTATCTAAGATTGTAAGGACTAATTGATGGGGACATCAAGGCCCAACAAGAAACTTTGGAGGATGCAGAGCTACATCAGTGGAGTATCTAGCACGCTTACTCTTTTATTATCTTTTGTTACTTTCATTAGTGTCACGTAAGCCTTATTGGGCCAATTTAATAAGGCCCAAAGGGCCACTAGTGTGTTTGTTTGGTTTAGAGTCAATGTTTGCTTATGCTTACCACCTAGGATAGTAGAGTCTTTTATGATTTGTTGAGGATAATTGTGGTCATTGGTGACCCAGGCTTTCTCTTACAAATAGGGAGGCTATGGGCTCATTTGAGGTTAATGAAGATTTGAAAAAAAAATTGTGTTTTGAAAGAATCCTCTTGAGTCTCTCCCTCTCTCTCTCTCTTGCGCACCCCTCTCTCTCTATCTCCTCATTCTTCCCCCTTGGTCGAACCCCCTCTCTCCCCTCTTTCTTGGCCGCGGCCACCTCCTCTCTCTCCCTCCCAACTCCTGGGCCAGATCAGCCACCCTGCTCATTCTCCTCCTAAATATTCTCCATCTTCCTATTTTCTCTCCCCCTCTCAAGGAAACTTGCACCCCCAACTCCTCATCTCTCTTATCCCTTCCCCCTCTTCTCTCAAACTCAATCCCAGCCCTCCAATCCCTCCTATTATCCCTCCAAAAGATTCTAATCCCCCTAGGATTTCTCCTCCTTTCAAAAAATTGCCAAAACAAATTATTATCTTCCCCCCCAACAAACCCAGCCGCGGCCCTCCTTCTTCCCCAACCCACCATCGCACCACCCTAAACCTCAACCCTAGCCGCGCTCCTCTACAACCTCCACACGCCCCCAGCCACCAATAGCCCCTTCCCCACTGCCTCCCATGCACCCCAATCCTCCAGGCTTGTCCTAGGCAACAACGTGAGCCTACTTCATCATTCTCGTCCTCGGCTTTGAAGATTTCCCTAGTCTACTGCCTGTAGATTCGAGACAGAATCTGAAGCCCCTATTGTAGAAGCACCCCCGACATCCACAGCTCGAATCAGAGTGAGCCCTCTTCTGTGGGTTTGTTCTACTTCAAGTCTACTTTGATCCAGAGGTGGTCCCGCATCATTTTGACATCGACACAGCCAGTGGCATCATTTCTCGTGCGGGTGCGCAAGGCATGTGTGGCCCAGTTCGCCTTGGATGCGAATTCAAGTTGCAAAGCATGCCACGCCTCCCCTGGTGATCATGTGGTCATGATATTTCTTTAAGGCGTCCCTCTCGACGTCCCGGGACCATCCCAAGTGGTTTGGTCACATTCCAATTTCTGTGCTATTCGTACCGTCCCGCACATCCCAGCCCTGCCTGGATGTTCACCCAAAAAATAGAACCTCACCACAGAGACGACCACGCTTTTCTCGTTGCTCATAAGATGCCCAAAATTTGATGGTACGTAGAGCTCTCTGTTCTGAATCTGTCCTCGTTGATCCCGCCTCTTTTTGAGATATGTAGCGAGCGTACCATTTTCTGCACCGAGACTGCGCCATCCTATCCTGTGAGATAGAACTATGCAGGTCGCCTTCATTCCTCTGTCCAGCCTGCCAGTGACCTCGGATCATCACCAAGCTTCGTGGAGCATTGCTACACTTCATCAGCTTCACCCGAACGTAAACGGCACCTCGTTCTGAGTACCGTGTGCGGAGAACCAATCAGTTCACTTCGGTTCTATCCTGTAGAACTGCGCGTAGAGCGTGAATTAGGTTTTCCCTTCCCCGTGTTCCCCCCTCCTGCGTGAGGGTAAGTGTTGTACAGCATGCCCCATCCCTGAGCTCCCCCTCCCTGTGTGGAGGTTTTCATTTGGTTGTACACACAGGTCACGGCCAAAGCAACCTTGACGCAGAGTGATAGTCGGGTGCGCACGCTTCGGGGCTAGCCCTCGTCTCCTATCGGTGCTGGTCTTTTCAGACTTGGCAAGGTATAGATCTGACCCTCGCTCCTTGGGCATTTCTTTCTTGGTATCTTTTCACGCTCACGCCGAAGGTGAGGAGAGCTCGTTCTAAATTTCCCGAAACTTGAGCGTTGACCGTTGCCAAGTAAGAGTGTGCCACTAGCCCCGCCCTCGGGTACCGGCTTTGCCCCGACAGAGCTGGTCGACCTTCAGACCTCAAGTCTGTCCTTCGCATACCCCCTTCGCGGCTCTGACCGTGTAGGCTGCCCGTGGGCCGCCGTCCATCCCTACTATTGTAGGGTCAGCCCAGAATTTGAGTGATGCAAGTGGTCAGTCCGCTATTGCTCAGGTCCATGGTTCAGGTCGTGCTTGCTGTCTCATAGGTCCTAGGCCGCCCCCGTCGGTCATCCCGCGTCAAATTTGGCATCAGAGCAAGTTCTTCGGCTTGCTTTGCTAGTCGAGTCCTTGGCCTCAGCCCTTCATTGGTCGTCTGCCCTTTCCCTGTCCGTTACTTTCATGTCCACCCATAGTGGAGCCCCCTACCAACCCCCAGGATAGTCCTCCATGGCAAGCCAAGGTCAACCCTCCCATCCCCCCGGTGAGTCCCTCTTGGGACAACAACCACGGCCCAACCCTCCCTCCAATGAAGGGGACTTAATGATGCTCGACACCCTTCTCGAGCAATTCCGGCAACTAGGTGGGCGATTGGACTCCATCGCCACCAGACTGGACCGCCACGACGCCCGTCTGACTCACATTGAAAGGGGTCCACCCGAGGGATACCCTCAGCAAGATCCTTACCACGAGGATGAGGATGTGGAGGTTCCCCCACATCAAGCACCGAGGGGAAGGCCTCCTATAGATGGCCTAGATAAATGACCACAGGGTCCTCAGGATGATCCACTCCACCGGCTATCAAGCTGGACGCACCCACTTATGAGGGGTCCCACAAGCCCCAAGATTACCTCGACTGGGAAATGTCCCTTGATCAATATTTTGAGTGGTGCCCAATGCCAGAGGAGAAGAAAGTCTGATACGTGAAGTTTAAACTCCAAGGCCTAGTTAAGACCTATTGGCTCAATGTTGAGATCCTTAGGAATCTGCGAAGGGAAAACCCCATCTCCACTTGGAACCACATGAAAGTTACCCTTCACCAGAAGTATCTTCCCCCCACCTATTACCAAGACCTCCTGGATGAGTGGCACAACCTCACTCAAGAAGGGAAGCTCGTCGCCGAGTACATCGAGGCATTTGATAGCTATCTTCTGCGATGTGGAGTCCAATAGGATACCGCCGTCACCCTCTCCCGCTTTCGAAAAGGGCTGTCCACACACATATGGCGGGAGCTTCACCTCAGGGAGGTCACTACCCTTGAACATGCATATCAGGTGGCCTGGGATATGGAGAGGTTCTACCAGGCCCCTCGGGCTCCCCTTTCGCGCCCATTGGATTCCTGACCTACCACTACTCATCCGGGGAGTACCTTCGTTCCCACTCCGAGGACTGCCTCCACCGGCCCATCGCCCACCCCCGCTCGCCCAGCCCTCTCGTGGCCAGTAGGTAACCCTCCGTCACAACCACCTCCTATAGGTCCTACTTTCCGAAGAGGGGACAAGGGTAAGGGCGTCGTTATTGACTCTCCCTCCACACACCAGATCGCCCGGAACTCATGCTACCAATGCGGCGGGTTTGGTCACTTTACTAGCCGTTGCCCTAGCTGAGGCCTTCAAAGCCTCAACATCGAGGAGCAATAGGAGCTTCCACCTCAAGAGACTATTGGGGAAGAGACCATTGAGTATGTGCCGGACCAGTCACTCATTGAACAATTCGAGGGGGTCGCTAACCCCGAGGGAAGCTCTCCTCACCCTCCCGCCACTGTTGGGGCCTTGATATCCCGAGGTATTGCTCTGATAGGACATCGAAGCACTAACTTTTTTATTTGCATTTATATCCTTGAGGTAATTGGATTTGCAATTGTAAGGTATTATAAGCCAATGTGCTAGTCATTAGGAATTACTGGGTTTCTTTGCAAAAAGGCCGCGGAGGCCCAGCGGGACCCCCACCCTCTCTCCCATTGGGCCACCTAGACTCTCTAGGGCCCATGTGGGACTAGTCAATAGTCCAAGATAGACTCTTGACCAAGCCCCTCTTGTTGACTCCAAGAGGGGGGCGCCCCCTCCTTTGTCCCCATGTGAGATTTAAATAATCCCCCGTTTTAGTTTTTTATAATTGTTGTATTTGACCACATGGGAGAAAATTCTTCTCTCCCCTAATTACCCCTCCCTAACCTTAGATCTTAGGGTAGTTTAGGTCATTTACATTTCATATAAAATCCATGTATTTTCCATATTTTCATAGATTAATGCAAAGAAAAGTTGGAAATTTCTCCAAGAAGCCCAAGGGGCGCCCCTCTCTCCTCTCTCCCCTTCTTGCAGCTGTGAGAGTTTCAGCAATTTCTAGGGTGGATTCCAAGTTCTATCACCTCTGCTGGATGCGATTTCCAGCCGCCGCTGCCGCCTCCGTTCGTGCCGCCGTCGAGCTGCCACAGCCTATTCTTTGAAGTGCTGTCCAGAATTTTGAGATCCCGGAAAGAAGCTCAAAGGAAAGGTTGGTCCTCCAAATCCGTGTATCTGATGATCTTGAAAATTTGAGAGATCATTTCCCTCTTTGTTAACCATCCCCAGTTTAAATTTTGTGCCAATCTGCCATCGTTTGATATTTTTCCCAGTCTTTTAGTTCCACCCCTGACAGTCTGCCCATCAGCAGATCTGCGTGATAGTAGTCTGTTGTTATTTTTTTCCCGTCCCCTTAGCCATCTCCAAAAGTTACCAAAACATTCATGCGTGATCCTCACTTCCCACCCTATCACCCATAAAATCCCAAATATCCAGATCTCCCATTTTCCATTCGGTCAAAATTCATTTTCAGACAGATCCCATTTTGTCCTGTGTGATCTGGATTCTGAGCAAGAAGCAACATCAAACCACAGAGTTTTTCCTTTCCAATCCGTTCACTGGCTGGTTGTGAAATTAATTTATGTTGTATCCCCATGAGTCCTCTGTCCAACGACACTAATCTCACCTCGATCCGCCTCCGGATCTGGGTGCAACAATTGTTTTCGTGGAGATGCGCAGATCTGTTCTTAGTCAGGCCAACAAGAGCAGTCTGCTGGATAATTCCTCAGAAAATACACTAGCTCAGATTCGGCCGCCGCCAAGTTCACAGATCGAAGAGAAGGATTACACTGGCGTCCCAACCAACCGCCTAGACCATAAGTCGACCGGAAGCTGCCGTCCCAATAGCTGAGTTCACTTGCTGTCCAGCGAGTCGGAACAGTACCGAGTCGGACCAGCAGCCCACCTCCGACCCGATAGCCCTTCCAGCTTGCTGCCCGTCAACCCGAGTTCACTACTCTCGAGTCCCACGTGTAGCCCTTTACTTCCCTGCGTGGAGTGGGCAATCAAAATCATTTCTGTAATTATTGTTAATTCATTTGTACCGGGAGTACGAGTCTTGGCCAGGGTCGCCTTCCCCACGCCCAGAGCATGGAGGTATCGTTTTCGCTCCCTCACTCGGTATTTTGCTTACTTCGTATATTTCTATATGTCACTGCTTGCATGGATAGGTTAATCTAGCTCGTTAAATAATTTTAATCATCACTGTGAGAGAGAGTGAAACCTGTCCTGTGACCCGATCCGGGCACGAAAGTGAGAGTTGACCACCCTACCTCATTGCTGGTTTCTCAATTGTGCACATCTGCACGCTTCCCTCTCCAGGGACGAGTAACGAGTTTGCCTAAAGTCCAAGGTTTGCATCCGAATTGGCATCGAGTTGCTTCCCATCCTGCATCAAATTGGTATCAGAGCGGGTTGAGTCTAGGGTAGTTTTGTCTTAGGTTGCATTTGCATTACCCAGTATATTAAAAGGTGTCCCAGAATGATAGGTTACGCCTATTGGGAAGGTAACACACTTACGTGAGTGCGATCTTCGGATCAAACCTCCGCCACATACCAGATACTGGTTGAGTCTAGGTTTGTAGTCGAGTCTACATTTTATACATTTTCACCATTTAGAGTCGTGTCTAGGCCCTTGCATTACTTTTGCATAAATAGTTCCATTGCTTGAATTTTGTTGCATGCCCAATCATAGGTATCCAATTTCCATCTTTTGCAATTATGGCCAATCCCTACGCCCAAGTCCCAATTACAACGACACACACCCTCATGGATAGGATGGACAAGTTTGACCGAGACACGCGAGAATATTTTTGCCGTGCTGAGGCTAGGCTTAATGCCATAGAGGATAGGATGGACGCTACCGACCGATCTCTCCAAGGTCTGGTTAGACAAGTCTCTGCCCTAGAGAATGCCCCGATCAGACCCGTCCAATGTTGAGTAGTGGATAGCGGATCTAGAGGAGAGGGGTGAATAGATCTGCCCCTCTTTTCGTAATGCAACCCTCTTTAAAGCTAGATGATGATAATAGTAGCGGAATATAACTAGCTTAACGAATGACACAAATGATTTGCTTAGCAAGATGATTACATAATATAGATATTGAACCTAAGCAAGCAAACCACAACACACGAGATTTTAAGGTGGTTCGGACTGAATCCCTAGTCCTACGTCCACCCCTCACCAAATCCGGTGAGGCTCCACTAGTGCCACGCACTGAACCGCAAATCGGAAAGACCTCCGATTGCCTTCCTACTAACCACAGGTAGGGACGTCAACACCGCAGATCGGACAACTTCCGATTGTCTTCCTACTAACCACCGGTAGGGACGATCCTCAGTTCCAAATGTTTGAATGAAATGGAAAAAGAACAAGATATGAAAACACTCAAACAAGATATAGAATATGCTCAAAGAGAAAGGATCTTGTCTGAAATTGCTGGAGCGTGAATCTTCTTTTCTTCACACGATGTAGATCACCAACAGAAGCTTCTTTCTTCTTCACAAAGCTCTCTTCTTGATTTAGCAAAAATGGCTTCTTCTTCCTTGTGAAATGAGCTTCCTTGGATCTCCTTGAGTTGATGAAGAAGATGATGGTTGCAGCTTTATCTTCACTTGGCTTGGGATTGATCTCCTCTTGAAGTAGCTTGAATCACTTGAGAATTTGATGAAGAACTTCTTCCCGGAGTACTGTTCACGGCTACAGTACTTGATCTCCTCTCCCTTAAACACACCCTTGTAGCCTCCTTTGATCTCCCTTGAATTCACAAATGATCAACTAGGGTTTCTAACCCTCTTGCATTGGTTTTATATCTTTTGAATGGTCCTTAGACATCCCTCAAACCAGATCCACAATCCATGGGGGATTGGGTGACTTTGGGGTAAAACAAATACAAGGAAAGGGGCTCTTCTCAATGTGGAAAACAAAGTCAACATTTGTTGGCTCGGGGCTGGCGGTCGACCTGTGGAAGCTGGCGGTCGACCGCTACTGAGAAACCTACAGACAGATGGTCCCTGATATTTCTGGTCGACCGCTACTGGGCTGGCGGTCGACCGCCACTGAGAGTGCTGTAGATAGTGGGCTGCTGGCAGGGGCGGTCGACCGCCCCTTGGCTGGCGGTCGACCGCCAGCTGGGCAGACCCCGGGTTATGCTGGGTCAGTCCATTAACCCCTTTAGCTCCGTCGCTTGAGTCCTTTAGCAGCCCGTTCTCATCTGTGGCATCAACCTTGACTGTCTTGAAGGTGTCAACTGAGTCTTTGACCTTGGGCTCTCTTGGCTATGCTTCTTTGTGCATCGACCTTGGCTATGTGACGTGCCGAATGAGAAGTGTCGACTTTTACTTGTAGAAGAGATTTGCATCCTTGCTTGGGCATGATCAATGAGCTTTCACTTTTGCCATTTCCACTCGATTCTTTGTCCATTCATTGGCTTATCTGTCATGAATAAAATATCACATATGTCAGTCATATGAGAGTGAAAAATAACAATGACTTATAGTGTTTAGCCATTATCAAAACCAAGAATATCAAATAACTCAAATGACCACAGGATGATGTCAAATGACCCAAGTGACCACAAGATGACTGAAATGACCACAGGGGCACAACATTCTCCCCCGTTTTGATGATGGCAACACTGTGAGTCATTATGTGGCAGTAATATCCAAGATGGCAAAGTTTATGACATATTCGACATGTGCAGCTCAAGATCCATGATAGTGAAAGTATATGAATGCGGATATGTATGCATGGATGATCAAAGCATGTGAATGCTATGCACAATCCCTCATCACATATGAAGACTCAAAGCTCACAAGGTTCTCTCCCCCGTGGACTCTCCCCCATCCAAAATTCACACTCCCCCTTTGACAACTCACAAAGGCGCACAAAGGACGGACAAAGGTATTAGCTCATAAAGGACTCACTATAAGACATTTTCTCCCCCTTTGACAGTAGCAAAAAGGAGGGATAAGGTAGAGAAGGTGATGGATGTCTGTGAGACCAGAGCTGAAAGGAGTTGAGAGCAAGCCATTATATGCAAACCTAAACCAGACCGTGAGCAACATATATGGTTTAAAGCTAATTAAATCCGAGATCATCAACAGAGTTCGAAAAGCATCTACATCCATGTTTTAATAGAAATGAACCAAAAGTGCATGGCATGGCAGTGTTTAACCTTCCCTTGTCGTATATATCCATATTCAATAACTACAAAGGGAATACCACAAAGACTAATATGGAGGCTAAACAAGCATGAGTAAAGCATGGAATGTTATCAGTGCAGTAAATTTGATTTTCAATATCTTTTGAATTTGAAGGCACATGACTCATATTTTACGAGCAATCAAGTCTAGTACATGCCTCGTAGCCGTAAGAATACACGTTGTTTAGACGTCAGTATCCCTAGGTATTTGGTAAGAATGACTGTTATGCTTCAGAATAAACAGAGATAGAATAGTCACGTCATGACATATCCCATCTCATTTCTTTGATGAGAAGATATATTTCTCAGCAATTATGCCAGTGCTCTGTCTAGAGTCCAAAAATAATTAAGACAGAGATAACATGGGCACATCATGACATATCATTTGTCACTTGATTTGATGACATGACATATTTCTCATTGCAACAATATCATTACTCTGTCAAATAGATTTTCAAGAATTCTAGCTCATCAAGATGTTTAAGAATAATACTAAGCCTGAGTGTATCACCAAGATGGTCATGAATTTTGAATTTTCAGATTTCAGGATGTTGTGCCCCTTGTGCTTTGTTGATGATGTGGTGTTTTAATGATAGCAACATAATTGAGTCACCACTTTGTCTTCAATATGTCTGATCTATTCAGTGGGAGATTGCATGAGTGTGCCATGTCTGAATTGTGAAGATTGCATGTGTATGCTTGAGTCATGCTGTGATAAATTGGTTCGTGCTTGATTTCTGTTCTGTGCATTGCTTCTCTGCTGATAATGTTCATGTTGCAGTTCATCAAGTCTCTACATCCGTCTCACTGTTCACATGCATCAAGTATGTACAGCGTCCGTCTCATGTCATATGTGCTTACTTCATTCAGAACTTGGTACACAGTTTAACTGTGAGCATGGCATAGATCATGTCTGCATGTCTGTCTTTCTTAATATGGGTTCTGTGCAATGGCTGCGTTGACGCAGTGGATCAGCTGGGTTGACGCCATGCTACTTTGTCTACTTTTTGTTGCGCATTAAGTCTTAAAGTCTGTACAGGGTAGTTCATGCATCACTCTCTTTGCCAAGTGTACACATCGGTCAGCATTGCATCTTGTTCACGAAGTCTATACACTGCTGGATGTTCATGTCTGCACATTGGTGCTTTTCCCTACGTTCTGGCCAAGTCTATATAGCCTCATCCTTACCTTCGTTCCAAGCCAAAGTCTACACATTCGTTTCCTTGGGCAAAGTCTATACATCCAGTTGAACGCAAAGTCTGCACATTAGACTGTTCATATGAAGTCTTGTTGAGTCTTTACATGTTTTGAGGATAGCAACACTATGAGCCTTAGTGTCGTTATTTGTTCCATCGCGTGCTAAACACTGCAGCACCTCGTGCTGCTTTCTGTGCCACCTCGTGTCGCTCCATCTGTGTCACCCCTATGTCTTCGAGTCTTCTGTATTCGTGTTGTTTCTTCCAAGACCCCGTGTCTTTCTTACTTTGCGATTACACTTCGTGCTGTGTTTATGTCTTCGTATTATTTTTGTGTTTGAGTCTTCATGTTATTTCTGTATTCGTGTCTTCGTGTTGTTTTTATGTCTTCGTGTTATTTTTGTGTTTGAGTCTTCATGTTATTTCTGTATTCGTGTCTTCGTGTTGTTTTTATGTCTTCGTGTTATTCTTGTGTTTGAGTCTTCATGTTAGTTGTGTTTATGTCTTAGTGTTGTTTTTATGTCTTCGTGTCGCTTCTTTCTATCTTCGTCCAGGTTTTCTCTGATCGCGTGTTTTACTACCGTTTTACCTCGTGTCGTTCTCTCTTACCTCGTGCTGTTCTCATCTGACTTCGTGTCATTATCTTTGTAGTGTTAGCTTTGATACTGTATGTACCTCGTGTCGTTCTCTGTTTATCTCGTGCTGTAGTCATCTTATGTACCCCGTGTCGTTTTTAGTATAGTGCACCTTTTGCTGTTCTAATGTCTATACATTCATTTCTAAGTTCAAGTCTACACACTTGTTATCACATCTTAAGTCTATACACTCGTGGCTAGCTGTTCAAGTCAATACACTCGTTGGCTAAGTCTTCAAAGTCTATACATTCTATCCTTCTGATTAATCTCCTATGACTGTGTGACAGGTACTGTTCGTGGAGCCTATGCAGAGTGGGGCACGTGATACGAGGCTGGCATCTGGCACTTGATCCGAGATGCAGAGGAGCCTCCACATGGACTGAAGCATTTGGGCGGGAATCGTGGATAGCACACGCCGCCCTAATCTGTTGCTGCTATATATATGTGTGTCTTCTTCCTCTGAATTGTGCGAGGGGAGAGAGGGACTGAAGTAGAAGCAGCCAGAAAAGAAGAAGAAGTGCAGAAGAGAAAGAAGAGATAGAGAAGGCTGAGAGCTAGATCGAGAGAGCAGAAGAAGAAAAAGAAAGAGAGACAGTGAGATATAGAGTGTGAGAAGAAGGAGAAGGTAGAAGCAGTGAGAAGAAGGAGAAGTAAGAAAGAAGAAGAAGAAGAAAAGAGAGTTCGTGCTGGGAGAAAGAGAGAAGCAGTAGAAGAAGTTCCTGCTGGACCGTGGATCAAATCCAGGCCAGCCAGCTCCTGCGAGAGCCACAGTTGATTTTATCTTTTCAGCTTTCTGTTGCTGGGTTTTGTTTTTCTCTTGAAATATTCACTTGTTGTTCTTCCGATTGTCCTGTTGGGGATCGGGTCCCTCCTGTTGGTTCAGGAGAAGGGAGATTGCTATCTCCGGTTGCAAGTAGCTGGGTGCTACTTGTGAGTTCTCTCTGGTTAGAGGAAGGGAGTCTCGTCCTCCGGTTCTGGGCTTGTAGCTTTCAAGTTCAGGGGTCCCTCCGGTTGGGAGGAAGAGAGGTTCGAGACCTCTAGTTTGCAGGTGACTTAATGTCACTTGTGTTTCCCTCTGAGGTTCAGAGGAAGAGAGACTTGGGTCTCTAGGTTCCCCTCCGGTTTGGAGGAAGGGAGGTTTGGTCCTCCGGTTCTGGGCTTGTGGATAGCAAGTCCAGGGGTTCCCTCCTGGTCTGGAGGAAGAGAGACCGTGTGTCTCTGGTTTCCAAGTGGCTGGGAGTCACTTGGGGTGTCCCTCCGGTTGGGAGGAAGAGGGGAGGTTGTTCCCTTGGTCAAGCTGTTTGGCAGCATTTGTTGCAGACTGAGTCTGCTGTGCTAGTGTTACTAGTGGAAGCCTCACTCCGGTTGGGAGTGAGGGGTGGACGTAGGTCTTTGGACCGAACCACCTAAAATCATTGTGCAGTGGTTTGTTTGATTGCCTGCTTCCGCTAGATGCATGCTAGGACCGTGATTTAATTGATTATCTATATCTTAGAATTTAATTGAGTTTGCATATCTTGTTTGATCAGTTGTCCACTGATCTAGTTGTTATCATCTCATGCGATTTTTAAATTGGGTAGAATTCTTTGAACGATCCATTCACCCCCCCTCTGGATCAGTGTTTATCAATCGTACCTAGCTAACACAGGAGAGTCATTCAATGCATAACATGCAATCTCTAGTTAAGATCTATTAAAACCACAGAACATAGATGATTTCAAAAGATATATCAGAACTTCAAGAAATCATTAAATCTGAACCATTTTCATTGGATAGACAATCATCAGTTCATATAATAGAAAGCTCTTACGCCGTAGTTCTGTCGGTCTTATGATCTGATTTTCAAACTAGAAGCTAGTGAAGTTCAGATTGCAAGCGATTAAGAAAGGCAGCAAGACTCCACCTAAGGATATGCAATGAATGCACTCAAGGAGTTATGTTTGAGGCAAATGCAATGATAAATGTCAAGGAGAGGTTGACTTGAACCAAGCATGGGTTGACTTGATCGAACATGAAGTTGGCAGAAATAAAATGCATGACCCAACACATGGTTGTACACTTATTCATGATAACAGAATAAAGATGAAACATATACATGAATACTTCAAAAAGATAACTCCCCCTTACTATATGGCATATATGCGACAGTGGCATATGGTACTTGGCAGAGCTGAAACCTCACGCATATTGAGTGCTTCTAGACAAGCATAGTCTGCCTTTCCATACATTAACATTTAATATACCATGGCCATGCAAGAATGATGCTACACAAACCATGCAATGCATCGTGAACAAGAATTCAATTCATTATTATGCATCATGACTACATGCAATGCCACACCATATGTAAAATGACATATTTACATATAAACAATGCATGGAACACCAATCTGCAAAAAACACACACTAAATTGAACAAGATCATCATATCAATTTTTAGTGACCTGAGGTCGGCAAAGACCAAGCTCCCTTCTGAGTGTTAAAAACCTGTCATTACATAAGGGCTTGGTGAAAATATCAACAATTTGATTTAGAGTATCAACAAAATGCAGTTCAAAATTTTTCTTAACGACCTCATCTCTAATGAAGTGATGCCTAATCTCAATATGCTTAGTCCTAGAGTGCTGGACTGGATTTTTGGCAAGGTTGATAGCACTAGTGTTATCACACAGAATCGGGACACAACCAAGATCCACTAAGTAGTCTTGGAGTTGGTGTTTAATCCACAACACTTGGGTGCCACAGCTCCCCACATCAACATATTCTGCCTCTACGGTTGAGAGGGCAACCGAGTGTTGTTTCTTGGAGGCCCAAGAAACTAAACACCCTCCCAGAAACTAGCAGTAGCCACTAGTACTTTTGCAATCCAGCTTGCATCCAGCATAGTCCGCATCAGAATAACATATAAGAGATAAGTCACATGATGACGGATACTACAATCCCAAATCTTGAGTGCCGGCAAGATATCTAAGGATACATTTGACGACAGTCAAGTGGGATTCTCTAAGACTAGCTTGAAATCTAGTACAAAGGCATACACTAAATTGGATATCTGGTCGGGATGCAGTTAAGTAAAGTAAATAACCAATCACACCTCTATAGATATTTGCATGCACTAATTTATCATTTTCATTCGAATCCAGTGAAGTTGAGGTGCTCATAGGAGTTGCTATTAATTTACTGTTTGCCATGTCAAATATTTTCAGCAGCTCCTTGAGATATTTAGCTTGACTTATGAAGCACCCATCTTCTCCTTGGTTGACTTACAAACCGAGAAAGAATTGGAGTTCTCCCATTAGGCTCATCTCAAATTCGCTAGTCATGAGGTTAGCAAATTCCTCACACATTTCAGATTTAGTAGAACCAACACAATATCATCAACATAAATTTGAACAATCAAAATATTCTTACCTTGCTTCTTGGTGAAAAGTGTTTGATCTACCTTACCTCGTGTGTACCCTTTCTCAATGAGGAATGAGCTTAGTCTCTCATACCAAGCTCTTGGTGCTTGCTTCAGTCCATAAAGTGCCCTGTCTAACTTGTATATAAAATCTGCATGGTTAGTGTTCTCAATGTCAGGGGGCTGCTCAACATAGACCTCTTCTTTGATCAAGCCATCCAAGAAAGTACTTTTTACATCCATTTGATACAACTTTATTCTAAGGGAGCATGCAAAGGCAAGTAAAATTCTGATGGCTTCGAGTCTAGCAACTGGGGCATAAGATTCATCAAAGTCTACCCCAAACTCTTGATTATACCCTTGAGCCACCAATCTAGCCTTGTTTCTTATTATCTTGCCATCCTCACTGAGTTTATTCCTAAAGATCCATTTAGTGCCTATGATAGATTGTGATGAAGATCTAGGAACAAGATGCCAAACTTTATTTCTCTTAAACTGGTTTAACTCGTCTTGCAATGAATTTATCCAGTTTTCATCGTTTAATGCCTCATCAACATTCTTGGGTTCAATCTGGGAGACAAGAGCAAGTTGATCTAATTCTTCCATAATTCTAAAATGTGACCTTGTTCTAGGTGGGTCATTCAAGCTACCAATGACATTTTCTAAAGGATGATCCTTAAGAATTCTAATATTTATAGAATCATTACCTTCTCCTGGAGCTTGATCCCTTGCATTACTTGATTCAGCTAGATCACCATCTTCTCTTCTTTCTTCTTGTGGAGGATCATTCTTTTCCTTCATGCTTAGGAATTCCCGATCTTCATCATTTTTCTTGCAAGAGTTATCATTGTTAGAATCATCATGATATTCATCAAAGAAAACATGGGGTGATTCTTCCACAGTTTGACTCTTGACATTATAAATTCTATAAGCCCTAGATCTATCAGAATATCCAAGAAATATACCTTCATCGCTCTTGGGCTCGAATTTATCTAAATCTTTTTTGTCATTATTCTGGATGAAGCATTTTGATCCAAATACTTTCATATGTGTGGGAGAAGGCTTTTTACCTTTCGGCAACTCACAAGGAGTCTTTTTGGTGTGTGGTCTTACCATAGAGCGGTTGATAATGTAACATACCGAGTTTACCGCTTCAGCCCAAAATTTCCTTGGGAGTTGCCGTTCGGCAAACATTGTTCTTGCCATCTCTATGAGTGTTCGATTCCTTCTTTCAACTACACCATTTTGCTCCGGGGTTCTTGGTGATAAAAATTGGTGTGAAATGCCTTCAGCCTTGCAAAGATTATGGAAGTCAGCATTTTCAAATTCACCACCATGATCAGATTGAATGTTGGAAATCTTAAACTCACTGTCTTGCTTTATCTTCATATAGAGTGTCTGAAACTCATCAAAAGTATCATTTTTATGTGTGAGAAAGAAAACACATGTGACCCTAGAGTAATCATCCACCAAGACATATCCATATTTTTTATCACTTAAACTAGCAGTTCTGGTTGGACCAAACAAATCCATATGAATCAGCTCAAGTGATTTAGATGACATGTTTGCAGATCTAGCCTTGAAGGATTTTCTTGTTTGTTTACCTAGGGCACATGCATCACACAATTTTTTTTCTTGTTTAAAAGAAAGTTCAGGCAACCCATTCACCATTGAATGTTTTAACAGTTTATGTAAGACATTGTAGCTAGTATGACCTAGTCTACGATGCCATAACCACGCAAGTTCAGATTTTGGTGCAGCAAGACAAAGATTTATGTGAGCAGGATCATCTAAGTCAATCATGTAAACATTGTTGACTCTTTTTCTAGAAAATTTTACCCTGTCAGTTTTTGGTTTAAGGATTCTACATTCATGAGAGTCAAACAACACTTTGTGACCCTTATCACAGAGTTGACTTATGCTAAGCAAGTTGTATTTAAAGCCTTCAACTAGCAGCACGTTACAGATGGAGTTGAAGAGGTTCTTACCTACATTACCTGTTCCAATGATTTTTCCTTTATTGTTCCCTCCAAATGTGACGTATCCTCCTTCCTTTTCCTCTAAGAGACAAAATTTTATTTTGTCTCCAATCATGTGTCTTGAACAGCCGCTATCAAGGTACCACCTGTTATGCATGGCTGCAAGATACTCCTGCACAAGCAATTAAGCAATTGTGTTTGGAACCCAACCAAATTTGGGTCCCATCAAACTCTTCAGATTTTCAAAACATGAAACCATTTCTTTTGGAATCCAAACCTTCCTAGTATTCACGTTTTGTTTGCTTAGAGCAGGGATTTGATTTTTCTTTTCAGCTTTGACATTCACTTTTTGTTTAGAAGCTCTTTGTTGGATTTTGTGGAAGTTTGAGGAAGTTTGCCTCTTAAACCATTGAGGCCGTTGGTTGGTTTTGGGTTGAAAGTGATTGTTTTGCCACCTAGGGGATTGAGACTTATAAGATTGGTGAACATATGAATCACAATTTTCCCAAAAGTAGGGTGGTGTTGGCCTATATGAATGTGCAATCCAGTTATGGTGATATCTGGAAGATTGAGTATGCAATGGCCAAGGAAGTGTTGACCTGTGCTGCGGGGAAGGTCGACCTTACTTAGGCTTTTGGACAGACTTTTTGGGAATTTCAGTGACTGCCTCTTCAATCTTTTCTTTCCCTTTCTCTTTTTATTTTTGCTGGTTTTATGTGGGAGCTGTGTTTGAGGTGGAAGATTCGGAAGATGAAACAAATGTGATAGTTTTTAACCCAATTGGCCTTTTGTTTGTAGGTTCAAAACTTAACCCTTCCTTGTTGAAGTTCATTCTAGTACCTAGCAGTGCATCTAGGTTTTCTCTTCCATCCACAAACTTTTCTAAGGATTGTTGTTTATCCTTCAACTCTTTTTGTAGGTTTTCAATATTTTGCAGGAGTTGAATGTTGACTTGTTTGACAGCTTCATACTTCTCATTGCTTAATTTGCTATTCTTTTCATAAGTTTACATTTTGAGCTTCATGCTGTCAATCTCATTTCTCAAATCTTCAGTTTCAGTTTTCAAGTCAGCCATTTTTTTTTCTTCCTTCCTCCAAGTTCTCAATCATTTCTTAAGATCTTCAGTTTCAGTTTCAAGTAGAGCATTCTTATCATTCATATCATGATCATGCACAAAGAAGTTAATTTTTTTTCAATGATTTATTCTCCTTTTCGTACATGTCATATTTTTCCATGAGCTGTATATATGCTTCCTCCCAATCATCAAGTGTGTAATTTTCAAATGGAGAGTTTACCTCAGTTTCTTCATCACCTCTGACCATGAGACAAAGATCTTCTTTTTCCTTGTCCGAGGAGCTAGTTCCACCATCACTTTCTTCCTCGTCACTCCAGGTGGACACCATGGCCTTGTTCTTCTTCTTGCCCTTCCATTTGTCAGCCTTTTTGAATCTGTCAGGACAATCAGTCTCGAAATGCCCTAGTTTGTTGCAAGAATAATAAATGATTTCATCAGATTTCTTAAAGTTTTCAGAATTAGATTTGAAACCATTTCTTACCTTTGACCTTCCTCTCAAGAAGCTCTTACCTTCCTTTCTCAGAAATTTTCTGAACTTACGTGTGAGCATGGCTACGTCATCCTCATCTTGCTCACTTGCCGAATCCTCACCTTCATAAGAAGTGCCTTGACCGTGGGTCTTGCTTTAAGAGCTAGGGGTTTTTTCTTAGGCACCTCAGTCTCTTTGTTCTTAAGGTTGATCTCATAGGTCATCAATGACCCAATGAGTTCATCTACCTTGGTAGTTGTAAGATCTCTCGATTCTTCAACCACGGTATCCTTTATGTGTCATGCGGGAGTCAATAATCTGAGAATCTTTCTCACAATTTCCTGTTCTGAGTATTTCTTTCCCAAATTAGTCAGACTATTAGTAAGCACAATTAACGAGCATACATATTTTGAATTGACTCATCAGGCTTCATGCGGAACATTTCATATTCAGAAACTAAAATGTTGGCTTTTGTTTCTCGTACCTGAGAGGTTCCTTCGTAAATTACCTCTAACTTGTCCCACATTTGTTTTGCCGTTGCGCAGGTAGCCACTCTTGAGAATTCTACTGGATGGAGTGACCACTGCATGATGTGTTTGGCACTCCAATTGACAGTGGATTGTCTTATTTATTCTTTGGACCACAAATCCTCATTATCCGTAAGCTCATACGGACCTTTGCTGATCACTCGCCAAAGTTCGTAATCTTTGGCGCGAATGAACACCTGCATGCGATGTTTCCAATAAGGATAATTAGTTCCAGTAAAATAAGGAGGTCTATTAACAGAATGTCCTTCAGTTAAAAAACCCTTGGACGCTAATCCACTATTTCCCTCAAGGTCGTTGGACCCCATAATGAGAGAGTAGGCTCTGATACCACTTGTTGAGTAGTGGATAGTGGATCTAGAGGGGATGGGTTAATAGATATGCCCGTCTTTTCACAATGCAACCGTCTTTAAAGCTAGATGATGATAATTGTAGAGGAATATAACTAGCTTAACGAATGACACAAATGATTTGCTTAGCAAGATGATTACGTAATATAGATATTAAACCAAAGCATGCATCTAACACAAAATAATCGCACAAGTAAACCACATCACACGAGATTTTAAGGTGGTTCGGACTGAATCCCCGGTCCTCCGTCCACCCCTCACCAAATCCGGTGAGGCTCCACTAGTGCCACGCACTGAACCGTAAATCGAAAAGACCTCCGATTGCCTTCCTACTAACCACAGGTAGGGACGTTAACACCGTAGATTGGACAACTCCGATTACCTTCCTACTAACCACCGGTAGGGACGATCTTCAGTTCCAAATGTTTGAATGAAATGGAAAAAGAACAAGATATGAAAACACTCAAACAAGATATAGAATATGCTCAAAGAGAAAGTATCTTGTCTAAGATTGCTGGAGCTTGAATCTTCTTTTCTTCACACGATGTAGATCATCAACAGAAGCTTCTTTCTTCTTCACAAAGCTCTCTTCTTGATTCAGCAACAATGGCTTCTTCTTCTTTGTGAAATGAGCTTCCTTGGATCTCCTTGAGTTGATGAAGAAGATGATGGTTGCAGCTTTATCTTCACTTGGCTTGGGGTTGATCCCCTCTTGAAGTAGCTTGAATCACTTGAGGATTTAATGAAGAACTTCTTCCCGGAGTACTGTTCATGACTATAGTACTCGATCTCCTCTCCCTTGAACAAACCCTTGTAGCCTCCTTTTATCTCCCTTGAATTCACAAATGATCAACTAGGGTTTCTAACTCTCTTGCATTGGTTTTATATCTTTTGAATGGTCCTTGGACATCCCCCAGAACAAATCCACAATCCATGGGGGATTGGGTGACTTTGGGGTTAAACAAATACAAGGAAAGGGGATCTTCTCGAAGTGGAAAACAAAGTCTCGGGGCTGGCAGTCGACCTGTGGAAGCTGGCGGTCTATCGCTACTGAGAAACCTGCAGACGGATGGTCCCTGGAATTTTCGGTCGAACGCTACTGGGCTGGCGGTCGACCGCCACTGAGAGTGCTGTAGAAAGTGGGCTGCTGGCAGGGGCGGTCGACCGCCCCTGGGATGGCGGTCGATCGCCAGCTGGGCAGACCCCGGGTTATGTCAGGTCAGTCCGTTAACCCCTTTAGCTCCGTTGCTTGAGTCCTTTAGCAGCCCGTTCTCATCTGTGGCATCAACCTTGACTATCTTGAAGGTGTCAACTGAGTCTTTGACCTTGGGCTCTCTTGGCTATGCTTTTTTGTGCATTGACCTTGGCTATGTGACGTGTCGAATGAGAAATGTCGACTTTTACTTGTAGAAGAGATTTGCATCCTTGCTTGGGCGCGATCAATGGGCTTTCACTTTTGCCATTTCCACTCGATTCTTTATCCATTCATTGGCTTATCTGTCATGAACAAAATATCACATATGTCAGTCATATGAGAGTGAAAAATAACAATGACTTATAGTGTTTAGCCATTATCAAAACTAAGAATATCAATTAACTCAAACGACCACAAGATGATGTCGAATGACCCAAGTGACCACAAGATGACTCAAATGACCACAGGGGCACAACATCCAAGGCAACAAGTTCGTGTTTGAGTATATTCGAGACTTTGATGAGTACCTATTGGGAGTTGGAGAGGAGAGCACCACGACCGCATTGTGCTTCCGGAAGGGTACGCGGCTTCACTACCAGTTTGAATTGTTTTGCCATGACGTGACCACTCTGGAGCATGCTTACAAGATCGCTCTAGAGGTTGAGCCATTCGAGTCAAGGTTTGAGTCTGCCCTACGGCAGGCATCTACCTTTCAGCAAGGTGTCGAGCCGGTCGGACCTCCACATGAGTCCATGAGGCAGGACGCTCCTGCCCCAAGGCCTCACCCCCCTGCCGGGAAACCCTTCCCCTCGCTCACAGACTCCCACACTTGTGCCACCTTAGCCACCCACCCCTACAATCCACTCACCATCCTCCTCAGACCCCCATCCTGAGTTGTTCCTACCACTTGAGGGCCATTTGGTCATTAGGGAACCCTTTGCTAGATGGTTAAGGAAGGGCCTATGTCTAGAAGCTCTGATCCCTTACTACCCATCATTGGAGCCAACACTCCCCGTAGTTCCATTAACTCCTTTCACACCACTTTCCAGTCCTTCTGCTTTGTAGAGAGTGTGAAGGATCTTCTTAGGGGTTTAGATTGTCAATGGGAGTTGACATGTATTTTGGCCTTAGGGTCTGACGTACCCTATAGTCATAGCTTCATGTTCCCTTCTTTGGGGTCCATTACCTCGGTGTACAACATGGGTCATGTCACGCCCCGAGCTTTGAATACAGCGAAAGGAATTTCGGGAACGTGAATAGCCGGCATGGTAAGCCTCTCGCAAGCAAGAAATCAGAGCGCAAGACAATCACACTAAAGTAATTGTACAAGTAAAATTTTTCAAACCTTTAACTTTATTCCATAATAATAATAATATTGAAGTACACCAGATCCTTGACTCTTAACACTCTTACATCATCGACTCAAGAAAATAGAAAATTACAATAAGACTCGACTAGATACTTGATAACTAAGGCTTCTCTCATTCATATGTCCTTCAATCACTCTCAGACCTGTTACTTGTATAACCCGAATCTGATTCGCTTGTACTTCGTGAAACATTGAGAAAATAGGTAATGAGCACACTTGCCCAGTAGGTATCTTCTTATCAACATGAAGGCGAGTTTAAGTGATTAGCATTTTAGCTCTAGAGAATAAGATAAATCATGCAAATACCGTAAAACATGTGAATAAAACCAAAGAAACAAGATATGATCATGACTAGATACGAGAATATGATTGAACAATAACGTAAATTTGGCCTTTCCATGAACAAGAATGTAACAAAAATGTACTTTTCATAACCATGAAGGCTATGCACTAGAAAGTCATGTAACAAGCAAGAAAGTACTTTTCGCTTAATAGCAAGTACTTCATGAATTTACATCAATTTTTATCCATGTTCATAGATTTTTCTTATTTATAAAGAAAGTACTCCCAGCGCAATGCGACGCTAGTAGCATCATACCCCATGGTTTACAGTATGTTTCCGACAATCAGCGGAGGGGACTGGCATAGAGCCCTTGAACACAATCAATGCTCGAACTGCATCTTCAAGTATAAATCAAGCTACTTCCACGATTATAACAATAATGTGGCCAATAATATACAAATTCAACAATAATTCCATGATAAGGTAACCAAGGTATAGAACGTACCAATAATTGATCATGAGAATTCAAGAAATGCATTAATAACTAGATTATGCTATGGAGAAAATTCGGCAGCATAACGGTACATTCTTTATTTTCATAATTTATTAATGGCTTATTTAAATCAAGATAAGTTCTGGATAATCAACAGACTATCTAGGATCATCGGATACTCAACCCAAAAGTAAAACCATGGGTTAAACATAATTAGATTTGATGAAAGAGAAGCTGGAACCATGCGGTCTAGGTCAGGGGCGCTAGGTGTCACTGGCGGTCATTCATTAGGCCGCTAAGGTCCAAAATTTCATTAAAACACTGGTAAAAGTGCTCTCTATACAATGGGGTTTTAATGGTACAGCCAGCTCGGCGTCCTAGTGGGAATCCCAAGCTCGCGGAGTCTTACCGAGGCCTTGAAATAAGATTTCCCAGTCCGTTGGAAGGAATATCTAATGGAGAGGTTATCAAGTCTAAGATTGTGTACTTAATGTGCAAAGGTGTAACTAATGACAACATATCGGGATATGTCCCATGTACTTAAGAAAATGACTCTAGAAGAGAGAGATAGCGGTAACATCGATCAAATCATGACTAGTCCATGAATCATATAAATTTAAGTTAATTACAAAAGTATATGATTTGGTCATGAAAATAACATAAGTTTAAAAATAATTCTAAGTGCATAAAGAATCATAAAATCTACTAGAATGTTCTATTAACATAACTAGGTAAATAAAAATATCACTTGAAACAGGAGTAAAACCTACTTAACTAGGCTTAACATACAATAATTAGGGATAATCTGTAATATGTTTCTGGTTAACAATATCACAAAAATCAGAAAACGTAAACGGTCTAGCGAGTGACCGTCTCTTGTGGCTAACGGTCTGTCGTGCTACCGCTAGAGTTTCTGGCGGTCTACAGGAAGACCGTTTCTTCCTATGTTAACAGAAAACTCAATAATACTAAAATACAATACTAATCTAATGCATATCATGCATGGAAATCAACATATATAAACTCTATAGCGTGATAAAACAAGGATAGGTCAGCCAATATGCGTGGGTTTATGTAACAACAAGAGAATTTCCTTTTTACTCAATTAGGGCTAGTTTATGCATGAATATTATACTAGATGCATAGTCCTAATGAAAACATAAAACTCTCAGTGTATAATGCATGAAATCGACTGAAAATGGAGATATTTTATCCCTAATGTCATGTTTAAGTCATTCATGAGATAACCTACCTTTGTCCTAGGCTTTAGACTTCGAATTTAGGGCTGGAAGTTAACCCTAGTTTTCTGTACGTCCTATGCTAAACCAGCAACTTCACGCTTTCCTAACTTCTGATTCTCTTGACCTAAAGACGTAAAATTTTGAGGGTAAGAAGAGGGGACTGAAAGGAATAATTCATTCTGATGAACCTCTATCTAATTACCTCGTTTAGGACTTCTAATTTGTAGATCTTTCTGGGTCGGTCGCACTACTTCCTGGGTTATTTACACCAAACCAGCGTCTTTGTAGGCTTCTATCTCTCTCTGTAGGCTTGATCTCCTAGATCAAAATTCTGAGGAAAGTTAGGTCTAACTAAAATGAACAAATTCCTAGAAGCAACTTACGTCGAATTCGACCTCTTTACCTTAGTTCCACGCGAGCCAAAAGTAAGGGTCGTGCAGGTGAGATATGCATTTATAGGGTTTTGCTAGGGTTTCATGGATTAGAACGATTCTTAGAGTCTTAATTAGGTATTAGATCGATCTCTGAGAGTCCCAAGCATGCTTACAAGTCTACACACTTCGGCCTCTAGGAGTTTAGACGCCAAAAATCTAATCTTTTTGCACTTTCTTTCACTCACGGAATCTGCAGAGCCTAGCGGTCATTTGGGAGACCATTTTCGGTTGCTCTGCAGTCTCGGGATAGACCGTTTTCTATCCCGGTGCCGAATTTGAAACCAGTTCAAACTCTCTTGTATTATTGTCCACCTCTTTATCCTAAAATTTTCCCACTTATCTTCTTAATTCCGTGATTACACCAATTTTAAGCTTCTAGAATATGGGCTAAAGTTTAAAATTATAATTTGGGCCAATTGGATGTGTCAAAATGGGCCTAATCCTATTGGATCAGTGCAGGGCCATAATAATTAAATTTAATTAACCACAATTCATTTAATAGCCCTTTGTTCCATTGAATAATTAATATAATTATTATTTTTCAAATCCCAAAATTTTCTCGGGCGTTACACCCTCCCCCACTTAAAAATATTCTGGTCCCCAAATTCCTTACATGGAATTTTATGGAGAGTGTAGTTACATTCAAATATCTCTGAAAATCTTTTGCGCATGGCTTCTTTAGTTTCCCATGTTGCTTCATGTGGCCATGACTTGGTCCATTGGATCTTGACCATAGGAATGGTTTTATTCCGAAGTTGATGTACTTCTCGTTAGATGATCTTGAATGGATTTTGCCCGTATGTCAGGTCCTTTTTAATCTCCAGGTTGTCGTAAGTAATGACATGAAATGGATCAGGTACATACTTCTTGAGCATTGAGACGTGAAATACATCATGAACTTCAGATAGTTGAGGGGGTAAACCTATTCGGTATGCAACTTCACCAACCCTTTCGAGAATTTCAAAGGGGCCAATGAATCTCGGAGTGAGCTTGCCTTTCATTCCGAATCTTCGAATACCCCGTCCCGGAGAAACCTTAAGGAATACGTGGTCTCCTACTTGAAATTCCAGGTCGCACCTTCGATTGTCAGCATATGATTTCTGTCTATCTTGAGCCATCTGGAGTTTCTCCCGAATAAGCTTTATATTCTCGGTAGTATCCCTGATGATATCGGGACTGAGAAATTACCTTTCTCCTACTTCATTTCAGCAAATAGGCGATCGACAGCTTCTACTATACAGAGCCTCAAATGGTGCAGTTTGTATACTAGCTTGGTAGCTATTGTTGTATGAAAATTTCACTAGAGGCAAGTGATCATATCAACTTCCTCAAAAGTCAATAGTACAAGCTCTGAGTATATCTTCCACCACTTGATTTGTCCTTTCAGTTTGACCATCAGTTTGTGGATGGAACGCAGTGTTAAAATTAAGTCAGGTTCCTAATGAATGTTGTAGACCTTTCCAGAATTATGATGTGAACCGAGGATCTCGGTCGGATATAATGGTGACAGGGACACCATGTAGTTTGACAATCTCCCTCATGTATAATGCTGCTAGTACATCGAGAGACCATCGATTTTTGATTGGTAGAAAATGTGCAGATTTAGTCAATCGGTATATGATCACTCATATGCCATCATGTCCACCTCTTGTCTTAGGTAAACCCATGAGGAAATCCATCCCTATACTTTCCCATTTCCACTCGGGAATATTTAAGGGGTGTAATTTCCTAGCATGCTTTGAATGTTCTGCCTTTACTTGCTGACAAGTGAGACAGCGAGCTACAAAGTCTGCTACTTCTCTTTTCATATTGGGCCACCAAAAGTTTCTTTTCAAATCTTGATACATCTTGGTAGCACCAGGGTGAATAACATACCTTGATTTGTGAGCTTCTTCCATGATCAATTTCTTAGTGTCATCATGATTCGGCACACAAATTCGATCCTTAAATAATAGTCTTCCATCCTTTGAGATAGAAAATTCCAGTTTCTGATCAATATTATCTTTAATCTCCATTAATGTAGGGTCATTTTCTTGCAATTCGACTATATCTTCAATCAATGTAGGTTCAGATCTTTTATTGGCAATCATACCTCCTTCTCCTTCTCTGTCAATTTCAAGATTTAAATGAGAGAAATCTTCAATAAGACAAGTTATACATTTCCTGAGGCTTGCTAGAGTTGCCATTGGTTTTCTACTAAGGGCGTCAGCTACTGCATTGGCTTTGCCTGGATGATATTGGATAGTAAAATCGAAGTCTTTGAGATACTCCAACCATCTGCGTTGTCGCATATTTAATTCTTTCTGGGTGAAGAGATATTTCAAACTTTTATGATCTAAAAATATGATGAAGTTCTCCCCATAAAGGTAATGTCGCCAAATATTTAATGCAAATATAACCGCAGCTAGTTCCAGATCATGCACATGGTAATTTTCTTCGTGATGCTTTAACTGCCTTGATGAATAGCAAATCACCTTTCCATTTTGCATAAGGACATATCCTAGGCCAATGTCAGACGCATCGGTATAGACTTTAAAGCCACCACCCTCTATCGGTAGCATTAGTATAGGTGCAGTGGTAAGGTGTTCTTTAAGAGTTTGAAAACTCTCTTCGCAATCTTTCGACCATATAAAAGGATTCTCCTTTCTTGTGAGTCTAGTCAAAGGAACGGTGATCTTTGAGAAATCTTTGATAAATTTCCTATAATAACCAGCCAGACCTAGAAAACTTCTGACTTCAGACACGGTCGTCGGCCAGCTCTAGTTCTTAACAGCTTCTATTTTAGAAGGGTCGACATCGATACCTTCCTTTGAAATAATATGGCCAAGGAAAGAGACCTCCTTTCGCCAGAACTCGCACTTACTACGCTTTGCATAAAGTTTGTGCTCTCTTAGCATTTACAAGGCTATTCTTAAGTGCTCTTCATGTTCCTCCTTCGTTTTGGAGTATATAAGAATATCATCAATGAAGATGACTACAAACTAGTCAAGATAAGGCCTCAAGACATTATTCATGAGTTGCATAAATGCTGTCGGGGCATTGGTTAACCCGAACGGCATTACCACGAATTCATAGTTGCCATATCTGATCCGAAAAGTAGTTTTGTATATGTCTTCATCTTTGATCTTGAGCTGATGATACCCTGACCTGAGGTCTATCTTGGAGAAATATTTTGCTCCTAAAATCTGATCAAAGAGTTCATCGATAAATAACAACAGATATTTATTCTTAATGGTGACTTGATTCAGTCACCGGTAGTCGATACATAGCCCGAGGGATCCATCCTTCTTATTGACAAATAGAAATGGCGCACCCCAAGGGGATGTGCTAGGTCGAATAAAACCCTTGTCTAATAACTTCTGAAGTTGTTTCTTCAATTCCTTGAGTTCTATGAGGAACATCCTGTAGGGAGCTATTGAAACAGGTGCTACTCTGGGAATGAGTTCAATGACGAAGTTTACTTCCCTTTCGGGTGGTAAACTGGGCATATCTGATGGAAATACATCGGGAAACTCATTCACAATGGGAATATCTTCTAAGATAATTTCCTTGGACTCGGTAATGATTACGGAAGCAAGAAAAGCTTCGCATCCGTGCGAAATAAGTTTGCAAGTGTGAAGAGATTAAGTAATGGTAGGATGCTTCCTATATTTGATACCAAGGAAGGAAAATCTTGGAAGACCTGGTTTCTGAAAAGAGATAATCCGATTGCGATAATTTACATAGGCGTCGTGATCTACTAGCCAATCTACACCCAAAATAGCATCGTAGCCCTCCATGTCAAGGCATACGAGGTTTGCAGGAAGGTTATGACCTTCTACCATTACCTCACTATCAGGATAGTAATTTGTAAGTTTTGTTCCAGGACCTAAGGGTGCAGTGATAGCAAGGTTGGAGGGTAAAGGAACTGATGAAACTGGTTAGGTTTTTGCAAAAGTAGTAGATATAAAGGAATGAGAAGCACCGGTATCAAATAACACGAATGATGGATGGTAATAGACTTGAATGGTACCTTCCATTAACCCATCATCCTTGGGCGCTTCTTCATCTTCCATAATAGCATTAAGACGAGCCTCTCGCTTACGTCCACCACCGAAAGATTGTTCCTTCATAAGGGGGCAATCCGGCATGCGGTGCTCCCGACTGCCACACCGTAAACAAGAGTCAAGACGCTTCCAACATTCTTCGGCTGAGTGATCGAACTTCTCATAAAATGTGCAAGCCGCCATGACTTGCTTTTCTTCTTCTTTGACCTTCTTGTTCTTGTGGTAGCCACTAGCACTCCCATTTCGGGATCTCTTCTTGCTATCACGGGATTTGTAAGGTTCTGTGATACTAAACTTTCCATTCTTTTCATGCCGATCGGACCTTCAGCTCGGCTCCACTCCCTTGCCTTTATGTTTTTCAACCTTCTCCAAGGTCCTTTCGCATAGATGTGCCCGTTGGACCATCTCCGCATATGTACGGATATTTTGAGACCCAAGTTGTTGAACAAAGCCAGACCTTAAACCGTCCATAAACTGTTTAGCTTTCAATAAGTCGATACTAACCAGATGAGGAGCATAAGGCGCCAACCTAGAAAACTGGAGTTCATACTCCGCTAATGTCATCATGCCTTGGTGTAACGAAGCAAATTCCATAGCTTTCCTCTCCTTGACATGTTCGGAGAAGTATTTTGCTTGGAAGAGGGTGAGGAATCCCACCCAAGTATGTGGTGCATCTTGAGGCGGTGCGTGAATTGACTTCCACCATGTACGGGTAACTTTATTGAGTTGGAAGGTGACAAGACGAACCTTCTCTTGATCGGCACATTGCATAACCTCAAATATGCGATTCATTTGATCAATCCAATTCTCAGCTTCATCTGGATTAGGGGAACCAAAAAATCGTGAAGGATTTAGGCTCCTGAAGTTGCGGTGAAGATCACTAGCACCAGCTCTTGCGCCGGCTTCTGTCATGTTTCGTAATACCTGAGTGAGACCCGCAATGGTCTGTTGCATTCCACCCCAGCCAACACGGTGAGCCATCGTAAAAATGAGGTACTTGAGAAGAGTAATGAATTTGTTAATTCTAATGGAATGAGTGAGGTTAATCTTAGAAATAATTCTAATTACTATCTCATCCCAGGTTCCACCCAATTCCACTCACCGGTTGGGAGTTTCATTCCTAGTTTCATAGGTGCGCGTCCTTAAACCTTAGACTTATCCTATGACATGACTTCTTCCCTATGAATTCTAGTCCTAGGCTCTGATACCACCTTAACTGTCATGCCCCGAGGTTTGAATGCAGCAGAAGGAATTTTGAGAACGCGAACAGCCGGCATGGTAAGCCTCTCGCAAGCAAGAAATCAGAGCGCAAGACAATCACACTAAAGTGATTGCACAAGTAAGTTTTTCCAAACCTTTAACTTTATTCTATAATAATAGTAATATCAAAGCACACCAGATCCTTGAGTCTTAATACTCTTACATCATCGACTCAAGAAAATAAAAAATTACAATAAGACTCAACTAGATACTTGATAACTAAGGCATCTCTCGTTCTTATGTCCTTCAGTCACTCTCAGACCCGTTACTTGTATAATCCGAATCCGATTCACTTGTACTTCCTGAAACATTGAGAAAATAGGTAATGAGCACACTTACCCAGTAGGTATCTTCGTATCAACATGAAGGTGAGTTTAAGTTATTAGCATTTTAGCTCTAGAGAATAAGATAAATCATGCAAATATGGTAAAACATGTGAATAAAACCAAAGAAACAAGATATGATCATGACGAGATACGAGAATATGATTGAATAGGAACGTAAATTTGGTCTTTCCATGAACAAGAATGTAACAAGAATGTACTTTTCATAACCATGAAGGTTATGCACTAGAAAGTCATGTAACAAGCAAGAAAGTACTTTTCGCTTAATAGCAAGTACTTCACGAATTTACGTAGATTTTTATCCATGTCCGTGGATTTTCACTTATTTATAAAGAAAGTACTACCAGTGCATGCGACGCCAGTAGCATCGATCATACCCCATGGTTTACAATATGTTTCTGACAATCAGCCGAGGGGACTAGCATAGAGCCCTTGAACACAATCAGTGCTCGAACTGCATCTTCAAGTATAAATCAAGCTACTTTCACGATTATAACAATAATGTGGCCAATAATGTAAACATTCAAAAATAATTCCATGATAAGGTAACCAAGGTATAGAATGTACCAATAATTGATCATGTGAATTCAAGAAATACATTAATAACTAGGTTATGCTATGGAGAAAATTCGGTAGCATAATGGTACATTCTTTATTTCCATAATTTATTAATGGCTTATTTAAATCAAGATAAGTTCTAGATAATCAACGGACCATCTAGGATCATCGGATACTCAACCCAAAGGTAAAATCATTGGTTAAACATAATTAGATTTGATGAACGAGAAGCTGGAACCATGCGGTCTAGGTCAAGGGCCACTAGGTGTCACTGGCGGTCATTCATTAGGCTGCTAAGGTCCAAAACTTCATTAAAACACCGGTAAAAGTGCTCTCTAGACAATGGAGTTTTAATGGTACAACCAGATCGACGTCCTAGTGGGAATCCCAAGCTCACAGAGTCTTACGGAGGTCTTGAAATAAGATTTCCTAGTCTGTTGGAAGGAATATCCAATGGAGATGTTATCAAGTCCAAGATTGTGTACTTAATGTGCAAAGGTGTAACTAATGACAACATACCGGGATATGTGCCATGTACTTAAGAAAATGACTCTAGAAGAGAGAGATAGCGGAAACAGTGATCAAATTATGATTAGTCCATGAATCATATAAATTTAAGTTAATTACAAAAGTATATGATTTGGTCATGAAAATAACATAAGTTTAAAAATAATTCTAAGTGCATAAAGAATCATAAAATCTACTAGAATGTTCTATTAACATAACTAGGTATATAAAAATATCACTTGAAACAGGAGTAAAACCTACTTAACAAGGCTTAACATACAATAATTAGGGATAATCTGTAATATGTTTCGGGTTAACAATACCACATAGATCAAAAAACGCAAACGGTTTAGCGAGTGGCCGTCTCTTGTGGCTAACGGTCTGTCCTGCGACCGCTAGAGTTTATGGCGGTCTACAGGAAGACCGTTTCTTCCTATGTTAACAGAAAACTCAATAATACTAAAATAAAATACTAATCTAAGGCATATCATGCATGGAAATCAACATATATAAACTCTATAGCCTGATAAAACAAGGATAGGTCAGCCAATATGCGTGGGTTTATGTAACAACAAGAGAATTTCTTTTTTACTCAATTAGGGCTAGTTCATGCATGAATATTATACTAGATGCATAGTCCTAATGAAAACATAAAATTCTCATTGTACATTGCATGAAATCGACCGGAAATAGAGGTCTTTTATCCCTAATGTCATGTTTAATCCATTCATGAGATAACCTAACTTTGTCCTAGGCTTTGGACTTCGAATTTAGGGCTAGAAGTTAACCCTAGTTTTCTACACATGCTATGCTGAACCAGCAACTTCACGCCTTCCTAACTTTTGATTCTCTTGACCTAAAGACATGAAATTTTGAGGTTAAGAAGAGGGTACTAAAAGGAACACTTCATTCTTATGAACCTCTATCTAATTACCTCGTTTAGGGCTTCCAATTCACAGATCTTTCTGGGTCGGTCGCACTACTTCCTGGGTTGTTTACACCAAACCAACGTCTTTGCAGGCTTCTATCTCTCTATAGGCTTGATCTCCTAGAATGAAATTCTAAGAAAAGTTAGGTATAACTAAAATGAACAAATTCCTAGAAGAAACTTACCTCGAATTCGACCTCTTTTCCTTAGTTCCATGTGGGCCAAAAGTAAGGGTCGTGTAGGTGAGATCTGCGTTTTATTTATAGGGTTTTGCTAGGGTTTCATGGATTAGAGCGATTCTTAGAGTCCTAATTAGGTATTAGATCGATCTCTGAGAGTCCCAAGCATGCTTACAACTCTACGCACTTCGGTCTCTAGGAGTTTAGACGCCAAAAATCTAATCTTTTTGCACTTTCTTCCACTAACGGAATCTGCAGAGCCTAGCAGTCATTTGGGAGATCATTTTTGGTTGCTATGCGGTCTCGCGATAGACCATTTTCTATCCCGGCGCCGAATTTGAAACCATTTCAAACTCTCTTGTAATATTATCCACCTCTTTATCCTAAAATTTTCCAACTTATCTCTTTAATTCTGCGATTACACCAATTTTAAGCTTCTAGAATATGGGCTAAAGTTTAAAATTATAATTTGGGCCAATTGGATGTGTCAAAATGGGCCTAATCCTCTTGGATCAGTGCAGGGCCATAATAATTGAATTTAGTTAACCATAAATCATTTAATAGCCCTTTTTCCCATTAAATAATTAATATAAATATTTTTTTCAAATCTCAAAATTTTCTCGGGCGTTACACCCTCCCCCACTTAAAAAGAATTTGGTCCTCAAATTCCTTACATAGATTTTTATGGAGAGTGTACTTACATTCAAATATCTTGGGAAATCTTTTGCGCATGACTTCTTCAGTTTCCCATGTTGCTTCATGTCGCCATGACTTGGTCCATTGGATCTTAACCATAGGAATGGTTTTATTCCGAAGTTGACGTACTTCTCGTTCAATGATCTTGAATGGATTTTGCTCGTATGTCAAGTCCTTTTTAATCTCCAGGTTTTCGTAAGTAATGACATGGAATGGATCAGGTACATACTTCTTGAGCATTGAGACGTGAAATACATCATCAACTTCAGATAGTTGAGGGGGTAAAGCTATTCGGTACGCAACTTCACCAACCCTTTCGAGAAATTCAAAGGGGCCAATGAATCTCGGAGTGAGCTTGCCTTTGATTCCGAATCTTCGAATACCCCGTCTCGGAGAAACCTTAAGGAATACGTGGTCTCCTACTTGAAATTCCAGGTTGCACCTTCGATTGTTAGCATATGATTTCTGTCTGTCTTGAGCCATCTGGAGTTTCTCCCAAATAAGCTTTATCTTCTCGGTAGTATCCCTTATGATATCGGGACCGAGAAATTGCCTTTCTCCTACTTCATTCCAGTAAATAGGCGATCGACAGCTTCTACTATATAGAGCCTCAAATGGTGCAGTTTGTATACTAGCTTGGTAGCTATTGTTGTATGAAAATTTCACTAGAGACAAGTGATCATGCCAACTTCCTCGAAAGTCAATAGTACAAGCTCTGAGCATATCTTCCACCACTTGATTTGTCCTTTCAATTTGACCATTAGTTTGTGGATGGAACGCAGTGTTAAAATTAAGTCAGGTTCATAATGAATGTTGTAGACCTTTCCAGAATTATGATGTGAACCGAGGATCTCGATCGGATATAATGGTGACAGGGACACCATGTAGTTTGACAATCTCCCTCATGTATAATGTTGCTAGTACATCGAGAGACCATCGATTTTTGATTGGTAGAAAATGTGCAGATTTAGTCAATCGGTCTATGATCACCCATATGCCATCATGTCCACCTCTTGTCTTAGGTAAACCCATGATGAAATCCATCCCTATACTTTCCCATTTCCACTCGGAAATATTTAAGGGGTGTAATTTCCCAGCATGCTTTAAATGTTCTGCCTTTACTTGCTGACAAGTGAGACAGCGAGCTACAAAGTCTGCTACTTCTCTTTTCATATTGGGCCACCAAAAGTTTCTTTTCAAATTTTGATACATCTTGGTAGCACCATGTTGAATAGCATACCTTGATTTGTGAGCTTCTTCCATGATCAATTTCTTAGTGTCATCATGATTCGGCACACAAATTCGATCCTTAAATAATATTCTTCCATCCTTTGAGATAGAAAATTCTAGTTTCTGATCAATATTATCCTTAATCTCCATCAATGTAGGGTCATTTTCTTACAATTCGACTATATCCTTAATCAATGTAGGTTGAGATCTCATATTGGCAAGCATACCTCTTTCTCCTTCTCTGTCAATATCAAGATTTAAATGAGAAAAATCTTCAATAAGAAAAGTTATACATTTCCTGAGGCTTGCTAGAGTTGCCATTGGTTTTCTACTAAGGGCGTCAGCTACTGCATTGGCTTTGCCTGGATGATATTGGATAGTAAAATCGAAGTCTTTGAGATACGCCAACCATCTGCGTTGTCGCATATTTAATTCTTTCTGGGTGAAGAGATATTTCAGACTTTTATGATATGAAAATATGATGAATTTCTCCCCATAAAGGTAATGTCGCCAAATCTTTAATGCGAATATAACCGCAGCTAGTTCAAGATCATGCACAGGGTAATTTTCTTCGTGACGCTTTAACTCCCTTGATGAATAGCAAATCACCTTTCCATTTTGCATAAGGATGTATCCTAGGCCAATGCCACACGCATCGGTATAGACTTCAAAGCCACCACCCTCTATCGGTAGCGTTAATATAGGTGCAGTGGTAAGGTGTTCTTTAAGAGTTTGAAAACTCTCTTCGCAATCTTTCGACCATATAAACAGATTCTCCTTTCTTGTGAGTCTAGTCAAAGGAACGGCGATCTTTGAGAAATCTCTGATAAATCTCCTATAATAACCAGCCAAACCAAGAAAACTTCTGACTTCAGACACGGTCGTCGGCCAGCTCCAGTTCTTAACAGCTTCTATTTTAGAAGGGTCGATAGTGAAACCTTCCTTTGAAATAATATGGCCAAGGAAAGAGACCTCCTTTAGCCAAAACTCGCACTTACTAAGCTTTACATAAAGTTTGTGCTCTCTTAGCATTTGTAAGGCTATTCTTAAGTGCTCTTCATATTCCTCCTTCATTTTGGAGTATATAAGAATATCATCAATGAAGATGACTACAAATTGGTCAAGATAAGGCCTGAAGACATTATTCATGAGTTGCATAAATGCTGTCGGGGCATTGGTTAACCCGAATGGCATTACCACGAATTCATAGTGGCCATATCTGATCCGAAAAGTAGTTTTATGTATGTCTTCATCTTTGATCTTGAGCTGATGATAACCTGACCTGAGGTCTATCTTGGAGAAATATTCTTCTCCTGAAATCTGATCAAAGAGTTCATCGATACATAACAACAGATATTTATTCTTAATGGTGAGTTGATTCAGTCACCGCTAGTCGATACATAGCCTGAGGGATCCATCCTTCTTTTTGACGAATAGTAATGGCGCACCCCAAGGGGATGTCCTAGGTCGAATAAAACCCTTGTCTAATAACTCTTGAAGTTATTTCTTCAATTCCTTGAGTTCTGTGGGGGACATCTGTTGAGTCTCCTTGAATGATTTTGATGATAACAAAACTCAGAGTGAAGGATTTATCTCGGCCCGTGTCAAAGGATTCAAAACACGAGTCAAGGGGGTTCAAGTTTGAGTTTATATATTCTGTGGAAAACTCATAAGTTTTATTTGTATCAATGTGTTTCAAACTGAATTAATTATGTCAAAACAAACCCCAAAATGCATGAAACAATCATCCACTTAAAGCTATTGTCACTTTGATCAATTTCTTTGGGATAACAATTCAATTTTGTAGGACTGGGCCATTCCGGTCGACCAACACCCTAGGGCCGGTCGACCAGATTTTCCAAAAATGAAGATCTTCAAGATTTATAGGTTTCGGTCAACCAGTGGGCAGTGGCCGGTCGACCGGATTTCCCAGAAAAAAAAACATCAATATTTATAGGTTTCGGTCGACCGCCCCCATTTTCCTGGTCGACCGGAATCCCCGAGGCAGCCCTTTTTGACTTTTTGGTTCAAGCTCGAGAAGAGGGTGTTTCTCTCATTTGTGGATCTGGTCTGGGGACTTGTCTCCTGACCTTCCAAGATCTATAAAATATCTCATTGGGGTCATAAACCCTAAGGATTATTAAGGAGGAACAAGGGGAGGCTATCAAGGAAGACGGTGTTGGTACTGTTCACGTGAATAGTGATTCGTGGGGAACTCTTCATCTAGGAGCTGAAGCTTTCAAGTGCAAATCTGCATCCAAATCAAGTGGAGATCAAGCCAAGAGTAAGCTTCATTCCATACCATCTTCATCCACTCAGGGGGACCCTGATTTGTGTCTTCACTTCTTGTCTTTCTTTCTTCCATTTGTGTTTGGGTTGATTCATGTTTCCCTTGTAATATTCAAGCACTTGTGTGTGCGGATTTAGACAGATCCATGTGTGTGTGTGTGTTCTTCGTTGTTCTTCATCATTCTTGTGTGTCCGTGCTCTTGCACTTTTGTGGGAGTTCTATACTCTTCACGTGTGTGTGTGTTTGGTGTTCATCTTGTAATTCCCTACAAGATAGTGTGTGAATCCTCACCGTGTGTGAGGGGTGGACATAGGTTACTGTTGTTGCATCCGAACCACCTAAAAATTACTATCTTTTGAGTGGTTTGATCCATATCTTCTGCCTCCATTCTCTCTAGTTCTTTTGGATATTGTATTATCATTTAGTTCAGTATTCAGATCTAGATTCATTAACCTTCTTACGGGAGATCTCTGGTATATCGAAAGGTAATTTCTGATTGACAAGGTTTGTCCTGTCAGGAAGAAAATACTTTGTGTGAGAGAATCCTCAGATTCCCAGACTCCGCCTAGTACCAAAGAACTGCTGTAGGGGTTAAGTTATGCAGATTCTCTTTGTATTCCGTTATATCTCTTCCCGTTGGTTGCTTGCTCTTTAGACGTGTTGTTATCTAGTATAAGTTCTGTAAATTTTTTGATACCCAATTCACCCCCCTCTTGGGTGCCATTTAATCACGAGACTTCAATTGGTATCAGAGCTAAGGCTCTTCCTTTCACAGATCTAACGATCTAGAGTAAGATCCGGTTAAATGGCAAACAAGGGTATGATGCCCGAGGGTCACTCCATCAACCGTCCTCCCTTCTTTGACGGTTCAAACTACTCGTACTGGAAAAATATAATGCATGTCTTTCTGAGGGCTCAAGAGTAAGAAGTTTGGAGAGTTGTGGACAAGGGTCCTCACAAACTCGGGGATGATGAGAAAAAATGGACACCCGAGGAAATTACGAAATGTACTGCTAATTTAAATGCCATGAACATTATGCAATGTGCGATACATCCTAATGAGTTCTCTCGTGTTTCTATGTGCAGCACAGCCAAAGAAATGTGGGACAAGCTGCGACTCATATATGAGGGAACTTTAGAGGTCAAGAAAACCAAGGCAAATCTCCTAATCATAGACTATGAGCTGTTTAAGATGAAGCCTGAAGAAACCATCTCTGAGATGTTTGCAAGGCGAACAGAGATCACAAATGGTCTCAAAAGTCTCGAGAAGGAATACTCAAATTCTGACCTTGTAAGGAAGCTTTTAAGGTCACTGCCGTCGGCATGGCACACAAAGGCCACGGTAATTGAAGATTCAAAAAATCTGTCCACTCTCACCTTGGACGAACTCATAGGGTCACTCATGACCTATGAGATAAATATGAAGAGGACAGCTGATGAAGACATCAAGAAGAAGAAGGTGATTGGACTAAAATCTCATCACTCCGATGACGAATCTCAAGAAGGTGAATCAAGTGACGGAAGCAATGAAGGGGAAGAATTGGCGATGATAACTCGCCAAGTGAAGAGATTTCTGAGAAAGAAGAGAAATTTTCAGGAAAACTTCAGAAAGGGGCAAAGAAAGCCCACTCAAACCAAAGGCGAATCGAGCAAGCCAATTAGCATCACATGCTATGAATGCAAGAAGCCTGGGTACATGAGAGGTGAGTGCCGAGATCTGAAAAAGAAGTTTAAGAAGGATAATTTCAAGAAATCCAAAGCCATGGTCGCCACGTGGAGCGACGAAGAGGATGAACCGTCGGACGAGGAGATCCAAGAGCTGGTGGAGAGCTTGTGTCTTATGGCACATGAAGATGAATCTCCGGAGGTAAATTCTGACCCTGATTTTATTTCCAATGAACAATGGGAATCGGAATATGAAAAATTGTATACTAAATACAAGAAAATCAGATCTGAAAATAAAATTCTTAAAAAGAAACTTGATGATTTTTCAGATGAAGATATCTTTGTCAAATTTGAAAAAATAGAACAGGAATGGTTTGAGGTAATAGAAGAAAGAGAAAGTCTGTTACAAACAAACTCAGAACTTGAAGAGAAAATTACGAGTTTGGATAAAGAAGTGGCTGAACTTCAGTCCACATTGTCAAGATTTGTAAAAGGTAAACAAAACCTAGATAACTTGTTGGGAGTTAAAGTCAATTTTCAAAAGGAAGGTCTTGGATACATTCCTCAAAATAAAAAGCCTTTTGATCATAAGATCACCACATCCTTTGTTCATGAAAAAGATAAAAATCATGCTTCATATTCCAATCCTAAACCAAAACATGTCCAACCCAAACCACGACAGTTTCAAAGAAAGTTTGCACCTGTTAATTGTTATCATTATGGTAGATTTGGTAATGTTATTGTAAATTACTGGTTCAAACAAAGTCCATCAAGAAATCATGTTTTTCGGACCAAGAAAAGATATGCACATAACTGGACTAACTCCTACGGACCCAAACTAGCTTGGGTACCAAAAATAATTGCATGAGAATTTTCTTTCTTACAGATATGTCTTGAAGCCAAGGGGAGCAAATGGTACTTGGACAACGGCTGTTCAAGGCATATGACAGGGGACAAGAAGGTGTTCTCTACACTACAAGACAACGATGGAGGTTCAGTTGTCTTTGGAGGTCAAGACAAAGGTAAAATCATTGGGATTGGCAACATAGGTAAGAATTCTGAAATTCTTATTGAAGATGTGCTTTTGGTGAAAGGTCTAAATCACAATCTGTTGAGCATAAGTCAATTGTGCAATAAGGGTTTTAAAATTATTTTTGATGAAACCCACTGCATTGTCTTGAACAAGAACACAAATGAGGTTAAGTTTATTGGAAAAAGGAATAACAATGTCTATACTATTGATATTGATAATGTTTCTTGTGATGATTTTTGATTCATAGTAAACAATTATGAAAATGCATGGTTATGGCACCGAAGATTAGGTCATGTTAGTTTTGGAGTAATCTCCAAGTTGTTTAGACATGATCTGGTGAATGGATTGCCAAAATTAAAATTTAAAAGTGATAAAATCTGTGAAGCTTGCACAAAAGGCAAGCAAACATGAATTTCCTTCAAAAATAAAAATATTGTTTCTACCGCTAGACCTCTGGAATTGTTGCACCTTGATCTCTTTGGTCCAACTAGGACTTCCAACCTAAGAGGAAAATCTTATGGTTTTATGATTGTTGATGACTATTCCAGATTCACTTGGGTGCGCTTTTTAGCCAATAAAAATGATGTCATGACGAAATTTCAAGTCTTTTGCAGGAAAGTTCAGAATGATAGAAGTTATCTTATCACTACCATTCAAAGTGATCACGGTGGAGAGTTTGAGAATCATGATTTCAGCAAGTTCTGTGAAGAGCAAGGATACACGCATAATTTTTCATCACCAAGGACGCCTCAACAGAATGGAGTGGTAGAGAGGAAAAACATAACACTGATAGACATGGCGCGGACCATGTTAAGTGAGAACTCCCTACCCAAATACTTTTGGGCTGAGGCAGTAAGTACAACATGCTACATCATCAACAGGGCAATGGTAAGGCATATCTTAAAGAAAACTCCTTATGAGCTATACAATGGTAAGAAACCAAACATTTCTCATCTTAAATCCTTTGGATACTCATGTTTCATCTTGAACAATGGTAAGACTAATCTAGGAAAGTTTGATGAGAAAAATGATAAGGGAATTTTCCTAGGTTATGCACTTAACTCTAGAGCCTACCGATTGTTCAATAAGAAGACCTTAGTTGCTGAAGAAAGTCCTCATGTGATTTTTGATGAATCTAAATTAAAACTAACAAACCATTCTGTTCAAATTATGGATGCAGATGAGGATTCCAAAAGTTTGAATGATGTCAAGGTCAAGAATGAGCCAACTGAAGGTGGATCCAGCAAGAGTGAAGAAGATGAGGATCCCTCAATTGAAACACTTCAAGAGCAGCAAGTGCAACACCCGGATTTGCCAAGATCATCCACTCTTCTGAAAAATCACCCCGCTGAAAACATCATAGGTAATCCTGAAGATGGGATAAGAACTAGATCCTCTCTAAGGCAGGTAGAAGAGGAGGATTTAATTACCTTAATTTCTCAAGAGGAGCCTAAGGACATTCATGATGCCTTGCAAAATGAATTCTGGATCCAGGCTATGCATGAAGAGTTGCACCAGTTTGAATGAAGCAAAGTGTGGACTCTTGTGCCACGTCCTAAAAATTAACCCGTAATAGGAACCCGATGGGTCTTTAGAAACAAGCTGAATGATATGGGTGTGGTTGTTAGGAATAAGGCCCGACTTGTATCCAAGGGGTATAGTCAGGAGATGAGGAAAGATTTTGATGAGTTTTTTGCCCCGGTTGCTAGGCTAGAAGCAGTCTGGATTTTATTATCATTTGCTTGCTCATTGAACTTCAAACTATTTCAAATGGATGTTAAATCTACCTTTCTTAACGGGTATATCAAAGAGGATGTTTTTGTAGAACAACCTCCAGGCTTTGAAGATTCCAAGCACCCACGACATGTGTACAAGCTATAAAAGGCGTTGTACGGGCTCAAGTAGGCACCAAGGGCATGGTATGAAAGGCTTACTTCATTTATGACTGAAAATGGGTTCAAAAGAGGTCAGGTTAATCAAACACTCTTCACAAGGAAATCAGGTAAAGATATATTGGTAGTTCAAGTGTATGTTGATGACATAATCTTTGGAGCTACTAACAATGCTTTATGTGATGAATTTGCAAGAATAATGTAAGGAGAGTTTGAAATGAGTCTAATAGGTGAACTAACATTCTTTCTTGGATTGCAGGTAAAACAAACGCCCAAAGGCATCTTCATAAACCAATCCAAGTATACAATGGAGCTGTTGAAAAAATACGAGATGGCAAAAGCAAAACCCAAATCAACTCCGATGGCCACAACCACGAAGTTGGACAAAAATAAAAATGGTAAAACAGTAGATCCTACACTGTTTTGAGGTATGATAGGATCACTACTGTATTTAACAGCATGTCACCCTGATATTCAGTATAGTGTATGTCTGTGTGCTCGCTTTCAATCGTGTCCAAAAGAATCACATCTGATGGCTGTTAAACAAATTTTTCGGTATTTGATCGGCACACTAGACTTTGGCTTGTGGTTTCCGATCGATAGTTCTTTTGATTTGATTGCATATACCGATGCCAATTATGCTGGTTGCATTGTTGTTCAGAAAAGTACTAGCGGGTACTGTCAGTTTCTTGGTGGTTACCTAGTTTCATGGGCCTCCAAGAAACAACATTCAACAGCACTCTCAACGGCCGAGGCTGAGTATGTAGCCGCCAGAAGTTGTGGAACCCAAGTACTTTGGATCAAAAATCAATTGCTTGATTTGGATATTGAAATAAAATATGTTCCAATTTTGTGTGACAATATAAGTGCAATTAGTCTATCTAAAAATCCTGTTCAACACTGTAGGACCAACCATATAGACATTCGGCACCATTTCTTGAGAGATCATGTAGGCAAAGGGATTTTAAGCTGCATTTTATTGATACCCATAATCAGCTGGCCGATATATTCACCAAGCCCTTAAACCAAGACCAATTCAACAAGATTAGAAGGGAACTTGGCATGTGCAAGGGTGAGGGCATACACATTTAGGTCTGCATTAGGATGAGTGTTGCATACCAGCAGCATAAAGGGTAGATAGTGTGCATGTATCACCATGTTGTGTGTTTTTGCTCTTATCTGTGTGATATCATCCTACATGTGTGTTTATATATTTTTATATATATGCCCCTCCTTGAAAAATTCTAAAACCCAATACTCCTTGACAAATAATTATGGATAAATGACCCAGGGACACTAGGCTATAACTGAGGGGGAGCTTTCTGAAAAATCTCGTTCATTGATTCATCTGAAGTCATTTACTGAAATTCTCCCCAATGAAGTAAAAAAAATTATTCAAAAAAAAGGAAAAAGAACAAAAAAAAGAGGGGGATGAATACCTATCAGTGGAGGGAGCTCATAAGGCAGGAGATATGGAGGCCCTCAGCTTTAAAAAAAAAAACTCAATAGGGTTTTTTTTTTGGGCCAATCTACCATTCCAGTCGACCGGCCCACTCGGTGCGATCGACCGAAAACGGCGGCCGGTCCAACCGGGACCCGACCGCCCCCCCCCCCCTACTTAAGGGGTTCTCTCCCCTTTTTCTCTCATTCTATCCCACTCCTTCTCTCTCCCATACATTCCCCAAACACTAGAATACAAATCGTCCACCTCTCAAGCCTTCAAACCTCACCTTTCCTCCATCTGCACAATCTCCGTTGGATTCGTCACCATTCCGGGATGTGATCTCCGCGGATGTTCGTGCAGCCACCAAGCTACCTCCTCGATTCTAGAGCGTGGGGAACGATCTTACAGGGCTCCAAGAGTGCTCCTTAGTCCATCTCAATCTCAAGGGTAGAGTCTCTCCTCTTCGAAGGATTTCATAGTTGATTTCCTAGTCTAAGATGCCGCCTAGACGGAGTTCTCGACGTTTCACTCAAGGGGAACCCAGCAGTCTGAGACGGGAGGCCCCGGCTCATCCACAGCAAGCACCGAAACCTCGTCGTGCACCCCACCTACCTCCACGGCCCATCATCAACCCTCGCCTGGTTGATTTTCAGGAGGTGACTGAGATATTGCCAGATTTGTTTGCACTTTTTGCGATTCAAGACGGGTAGAATGATTTTGTCTCCAGATACACTAGGTATTATCCAAACCTAGTCCAACAATTTTATGGGAATCTCGTTGAGAGAAATGGAGAATTATTCACAGTTGTTTAGGATATTGAGATACATATTGCACCCGACCTTTTTTGGCGTGCCTTAGGAGTTTCAGCCTGGGGTGCCGATATGACGTTTGGACATGGTGAAGTGGACGATACATTCCTTGCTATGACAGGTTGTGATTATGTTCGGGGTGTGAGTGACCTCATCTAGTTAAATGCCAACTACTTTCCGCCTTTGCAGCGTGTTCTACACCACATATTCACTACCTTGATTTATCCAAAAGGTGGAAGTAGAAATGAAGTGACAACGGTTCATCGGTTCCTTTTTTACCATGTCATGAATGGCAACCCCATGAATATGGGTCGGCTCATGACTGTTGAGTAGTGGACAGTGGATCTAGAGGGGAGGGGTGAATAGATCAGCCCCTCTTCTCGCAATGCAACCCTCTTTCAAGCTAGATGATGATAATAGCAGCGGAATATAACTAGCTTGACGAAGGACACAAATTTTTTGCTTAGCAAGATAATTACGCAATATAGATATTGAACCTAAGCATGCATCTAACATAAAGCAATCTCACAAGAAAACCACAATACACGAGATTTTAAGGTGGTTTGGACTGAATCCCCAGTCCTACGTCCACCCCTCACCAAATCCGGTGAGGCTCCACTAGTGCCACGCACTGAACCGTAAATCGAAAAGACCTCTGATTGCCTTCCTACTAACCACAGGTAGGGACGTCAACATCGCAGATCGGAGAACTTCTGATTGCCTTCCTACTAACCACCGGTAGGGACGATCTTCAGTTTTGATTATTTGAAAGAAATGGAAAGAGAACAAATAGAAATCACTCAAACAAGATATAGAATATGCTCAAAGTAAAAAGATCTTGTCTGAGTTGCAGGAGCTTGAATCTGATGCTTCGATGGTGTCTTCTTCCTTGAGAGATGATCTTCCTTGAATCTCTTCTAGTTGATGAGGAAGACTATGGATGTAGCTTGAATCTTCCTTTTGATCTTCTTGAGTTGATGAAGAGGTTTGAGGATGCAGTTTAGATCACCCTTGAGATGATGAAGAGGATGAAGTATGCATCTTTATCTTCTCTTGGCTTGGGCTTGATCTCCTCTTGAAGTAGCTTCAATCACTTGAGGATTTGATGAAGAACTTCTTCTCGGAGTACTGTTCACGGCTACAGTACTCGAACTCCTCTCACCCTTGTACACACCCTTGCAGCCTCCCTTGAATCCCCTTGAAGCATTAGGGTTTCTAACCCTCCTTGTGTTGGTTTTATAGACTTTTAATGGTCCATAGACATCCCCCAGACCAGATCCACAAATCATGGGAGATTAGGTGAGTTTTGATTAAACAAATCCAAGGAAAGGGGCTAGCCTCGAGGTGGAAATCGAAGTCAAACATGGCTGCACCGAGGCTAGCGGTCGACCTGCAGCTTCTGGCGGTCGACCGCTACTGAGAATCGCTGTAGAGGATTAGTCCCTGGAATTTCCGATCGACCGCCACTGGGCTGGCGGTCGACCACCACTGAGAAACGTGTAAGCAGTTGGCTGCTGTCAGGGGCGGTCGACCGCCCCTGTACTGGCGGTCGATCGCTAGCTGGGCAGAACCCGGGTTTTCCCGGGTCGGTCTGTTAACTGCTTTGGCTCCATCGCTTAAGTTCTTTAGCACCCCATTCATGTCTGTAGCATCCCCGCGACCTGACCGCGCAGGTCGATCCGTGTGTGAGGGCGCAACATTGAGCTTTCCCCTTTGCCATCTCTACTCAATTTCTTGTCCATTCATTGACATATCTGCTATGAACAAACATCACATATGTCAGTCATATAAGAGTGGAAAACAACAATGACTTATAGTGTTTTTAGCCGTTATCAAAACCAAGAATATCAAATAACTCAAAGGACCACATGATGATGTCAAATGACCCAAGTGATCACAAGATGACTCAAATGACCATAGGGGCACAACAATGACTACTTTGATTGACTATTGTCGAACCAACTTGGGGCGCTCTTTACCTTATGCATCATAGTTGACAGGAGTCTTTATCTTTGTTGGGGTAGATTTGACAGAAGAAAGGTCACATCAAGTTCGCCAAGATGATATCTACAATGAACACAAGATTTTCTTCAATCTTGGATATTACTGGGATGAAGATGGTGAGCTTACCAGAGATATTCCCACCTATGCAGAACAATTTGCTAATGACGAAGAACCACAGCCGCAGCAGGCTCATGGGAATGCACCCCCTCCAGTTCAGGCGGAGGATCAGCCTCCCCCTCCTTCACCTCACCATATGGATCAGGAGATGCCACCTTCCCCTCATCATATGGATGAGGAGATGCCACCTCCTCCACAGTTTTTTCACGGGGAATCTTCTACTCAGGGTGCTGGTCATCCCGCTTGGGGGAATTATGAGGCTCTTGACAGACGTGTTTTAGGCATGGAAACCCGGGCTTTACTCATCCCTCGATCAGCTGGACACCTTCATGGACACTATGACTGGACGAATGGACTCTTTCTCCCATGCTCTGGATGACATTTCTACCCACATGGCCACTCTCAATGCTAGCCACAAGGATACCCGTGAAGCCTTCCGGATCAACAATCGCGCCCTTCTTGGCATCTGTAGACAGCTTTATCATCACGATGAAGTTCTACATCGCATTGAGGACCGTCTTCCTCCTCCTCCACCTCCTGCTCCTGCTCCTCCTGCTTCCGGCTCCGGTGATGATCACGGTGCTTCGGATGATGATGCTCGCGAGGGGACTCCGGATCACCCCGCTCCTTAGCTGTCCTTGTGTTTCCGACGTGTCATTTATGTCCACAAGTCATGTAACCCACTCCCCATTTTGATGATGCCAAAGGGGGAGAAGTAGTTATGTCAGGTCCTATCTATATGTTATGCATTTTGTTTGTTTGCTTGCATGCTTGAGTCCTTGTGAGTCTTCTTGCATCTTGTTAGCTTGCATCTTGTGTCTTGCATTTTGTGAGTCTTGTTGGAACTCCTTGCAGTATATCAACCCTTGTATCAGATCCTTGAACTAAAATGAAATGATGTAATGCACTTGGTTTTGGCCACTTACTGGATCTACTTGTTCTATTTCATATCAAATCTGGGCATATATGAATGATTCAAATAAATTGTTTCTTGGTTGACTCGTCTACGCTTTTTCTACTCGTGTTTTGTCATCATCAAAAAGGGGGAGATTTTTGAGTCTCCTTGAATGATTTTGATGATAACAAAATTTAGAGTGAAGGATTTATCTCGGCCCGTGTCAAAGGATTCAAAACACGAGTCAAGGGGGTTCAAGTTTAAGTTTATATATTATGTGGAAAACTCATAAGTTTTATTTGTATCAATGTGTTTCAAACTAAGTTAATTATGTAAAAACAAACCCCAAGATGCATGAAACAATCATTCACTTAAAGCTATTGTCACTTTGATCAATTTTTCTGGGATAACAATTCAATTTTACAGGACTGGGCCATTCCGGTCGACCAACACCCTAGGACCGGTCGACTAGATTTTCCAGAAACAAAGAACTTCAAGATTTACAGGTTTCAGTCGACCAGTGGGCAGTGGCCGGTCGACCGGATTTCCCAGAAATGAAAAACTTCAATATTTACATGTTTTGGTCGACCGCCCCCATTTTTCTAGTCGACCGGAATCCCTGAGACAGCCCTTTTTGACTTTCTGGTTCAAACTCGAGAAGAGGGTGTTTCTCCCATTTGTTTAAGCCCATTGGTCTCAGTCAAGGAGTGATTTGTGGATCTGGTCTGGGGACTTGTCTCTTGACCTTCCAAGATCTATAAAAGATCTCATTGGGGTCATAAACCCTAAGGATTATTAAGGAGGAACAAGAGGAGGCTATCAAGGAAGAGGGTGCTAGTATTGTTCACGTGAATAGTGATTTGTGAGGAACTCTTCATCCAGGTGCTGAAGCTTTTAAGTGCAAATCTGCATCCAAATCAAGTGGAGATCAAGCCAAGAGCAAGCTTCATTCCATACCATCTTCATCCACAAAGGGGGACCCTGATTTGTGTCTTCACTTCTTGTTTTTCTTTCTTCCATTCGTGTTTGGGTTGATTCATGTTTCCCTTATAATATTCAAGCACTTGTGTGTGTGGATCTAGACAGATCTGTGTGTGTGTGTGTGTTCTTCGTTGTTCTTCATCGTTCTTGTGTGTCCGTGCTCTTGCACTTTCGTGGGAGTTCTATACTCTTCACGTGTGTGTGTGTTTGGTGTTCATCTTGTAATTCCCTACCAGATAGTGTGTTAATCCTCACCGTGTGTGAGGGGTGGACATAGGTTGTCGTTGTTGCATCCGAACCACCTAAAAATCACTGTCTTTTGAGTGGTTTGATCCATATCTTCTGCCTCCATTCTCTCTAGTTCTTTTGCATATTGTATTATAATTTAGTTCAGTATTCATATCTAGATTCATTAACCTTCTTACGGGAGATCTCTGGTATATCGAAAGGTAATTTCTGATCGACAAGGTTTGTCCTGTTAAGAAAAAAATACTTTGTGTGAGAGAATACTCAGATTCCCGGACTCCGCCTAGTACCAAAGAACTACTGTAGGGGTTAAGTTATCCAGATTCTCTTTGTATTCTGTTATATCTCTTCCCGTTGGTTGCTTGCTCTTTAGACGTGTTTTTATCTAGTATAAGTTTTGTAAATTTTTTGATACCCAATTCACCCCCCCTCTTGGGTGCCATTTAATCACGGGACTTCAACATCCTGTAGGGAGCTATTGAAACAGGTGCTGCTTTGGGAATGATTTCAATGAAGAAGTTTACTTCTCTTTCGGGCGGTAAACCGGGAAAATCTGATGGAAATACATCAGGAAACTCATTCACAATGGGAATATCTTCTAAGATAATTCCCTTGGACTCGGTAATGATTACGGAAGCAAGAAAAGCTTCGCATTCTTGTGAAATAAGTTTGCAAGCGTGAAGAGATAAAATAATGGTAGGATGCTTCTTATATTTGATACCAAAGAAGGAAAATCTTGGAAGACCTGGTTTCCGAAAAGAGATAATCCGGTTGCGACAATTTATATAGGTGTCATGATCTACTAGCCAATATACACCTAAAATAGCATCGTAGCCCTCCATGTCAAGGCATACGAGGTTTGCAGGAAGGTTATGACCTTCTACAATTACCTCACTATCAGGATAGTAATTTGTAAGTTTTGATCTAGGACCTAAGGGTGTAGTGATAGCAAGGTCCGAGGGTAAAGGAACTGATGAGACTGGCAAGGTTTTTGCAAAAGCAATAGATATAAAGGAATGAGAAGCACCAGTATCAAATAACACGAATGCTGGATGGGAATAGACTTGAATGGTACCTTCCATTAACCCATCATCTTTGGGTGCTTCTTCATCTTCTGAAATAGCATTAAGACAAGCCTATCGCTTACGTCCACCACCGAAAGATTGTTCCTTCATAAGGGGGCAATCCGACACGCGATGCTCCCGACTGCCACATCATAAACAGGAGTCGAGACGCTTCCAGGATTCTTCGGCTGAGTGGCCGAACTTCTCGCAAAATGTGCAAGCTGCCATGACTTGCTTTTCTTCTTATTTGACCTTCTTGTTCTTGTGGTAGCCATTAGCACTCCCATTTAGGGATCTCTTCTTGCTATCATGGGATTTGTAAGGTTCTGTGATACTAAACTTTCTGTTCTTTTCATGTCGATCGGACCTTCGGCGTGGCTCCTCTCTCTTGCCTTTAAGTTTTTCAACCTTCTCCAAGGTCCTTTTGCATAGATGTACCCCTTGGACCATCTCCGCATATGTACGGATATTTTGAGACCCAAGTTGTTGAATAAAGCCAGGCCTCAAACCGTCCATAAATCGGTTAGCTTTAAATAAGTCGGTACTAACCAGATGAGGAGCATAAGGCGCCAACCTAGAAAATTGGAGTTCATACTCTGCTACTGTCATCATGCCTTGGCGTAACGAAGAAAATTCCATAGCTTTCCTCTCCTTGACATGTTCGGAGAGGTATTTTGCTCGGAAGAGGGTGAGGAATCTCTCCCAAGTATGTGGTGCATCTTGAGGCGGTGTGGGAATTGACTTCCACCATGTACGGGCATCTTTATTGAGTTGGAACGTGGCAAGATGAACCTTCTCTTGATCGGCACATTGCATAACCTCAAATATGTAATTCATTTGATCAATCCAATTCTCGGCTTCATCTGGATTAGAAGAATCAAAAAATCGTGGAGGATTTAGGCTCCTGAAGTTACGGTGAAGATCACCAGCACCAGCTCTTGCGCCGGCTTCTGTCATGTTTTGTTATGCCTGAGTGAGACCCGCAACGGTCTGTTGCATTCCACCCCAATCAACATGGTGAGCCATCGTAAAAATGAGGTACCTGAGAAGAGTAATGAATTTGTTAATTCTAATGGAATGAGTGAGGTTAATCTTAGAAATAATTCTAATTACTATCTCATCCCAGGTTCTACCCAATTCCTCTCACCGGTTGGGAGTTTCATTCCTAGTTTCATAGGTGTGGGTCCTTAAACCTTAGACTTATCCTATGACATGACTTCTTCCCTAGGACTTCTAGTCCTAGGCTCTAATACCACCCTAACTGTCATGCCCCGAGCTTTGAATATAACGGAAGAAATTTTGAGAATGCGAACAGCCGGCATGGTAAGCCTCTCGCAAGCAAGAAATCAGAGCGCAAGACAATCACACTAAAGTAATTGCACAAGTAAATTTTTCCAAACCTTTAACTTTATTCCATAATAATAATAATATCAAAGTACACCAGATCCTTGACTCTTAACACTCTTACATCATCGACTCAAGAAAATAAAAAATTACAATAAGACGCGACTAGATACTTGATAACTAAGGCTTCTATCGTTCATGTCCTTCAATCACTCTCAGACCCGTTACATGTATAATTCGAATCCTTTTCACTTGTACTTCTTGAAACATTGAGAAAATAGATAATGAGCACACTTACCCAGTAGGTATCTTCGTATCAACATGAATGCGAGTTTAAGTGATTAGCATTTTAGCTCTAGAGAATAAGATAAATCATGCAAATATGGTAAAACATGTGAATAAAACCAAAGAAACAAGATATGATCATGACGAGATACGAGAATATGATTGAACAAGAACGTAAATTTGGCCTTTGCATGAACAAGAATGTAGCAAGAATGTACTTTTCATAACCATGAATGTTATGCACTAGAAAGTCATGTAACAAGCAAGAAAGTACTTTTCGCTTAATAGCAAGTACTTCATGAATTTACGTGGATTTTTATCCATGTCCGTAGATTTTCACTTATTTATAAAGAAAGTACTCCTAGCGTAATGTGGCGCTAGTAGCATTATACCCCATGGTTTACAGTATGTTTCTGACAATCAACCGAGGGGACTAGCATAGAGTCCTTGAACACAATCAGTGCTCGAACAGCATCTTCAAGTATAAATCAAGCTACTTCCACGATTATAACAATAATGTGGCCAATAATGTACAAATTCAACATCAATTCCATGATAAGGTAACCAAGGTATAGAACGTACCAATAATTGATCATGAGAATTCAAGAAATGCATTAATAACTAGGTTGTGCTATGGAGAAAATTCGGCAGCATAACAGTACAGTCTTTATTTCCATAATTTATTAATGACTTATTTAAATCAAGATAAGTTCTAGATAATCAACGGACCATCTAGGATCATTAGATACTCAACCCAAAGGTAAAACCATGGGTTAAACATAATTAGATTTGATGAAAGAGAAGCTGGAACCATGCGGTCTAGGTCAGGGCCACTAGGTGTCACTGGCGGTCATTCATTAGGCCGCTAAGGTCCAAAACTTCATTAAAACACCGATAAAAGTGCTCTCTGGACAATGGGGTTTTAATGGTACAAGCAGCTTGGCATCCTACTGGGAACCCAGGCTCACAGACTCTTACGGAGGCCTTGAAACAAGATTTCCTAGTCCGTTGGAAGGAATATCCAATGGAGAGGTTATCAAGTCCAAGATTGTGTACTTAATGTGCAAAGGTGTAACTAATGACAACATATCGGGATATGTGCCATGTACTTAAGAAAATGACTCTAGAAGAGTGAGATAGCGATAACAGCGATCAAATCATGACTAGTCCATGAATCATATAAATTTAAGTTAATTACAAAAAAATATGATTTGGTCAGGAAAATAACATAAGTTTAAAAATAATTCTAAGTGCATAAAGAATCATAAAATCTACTAGAATGTTCTTTTAACATAACTAGGTATATGAAAATATCACTTGAAACAGGAGTAAAACCTAAAGTATATGATTTGGTCATGAAAATAACATAAGTTTAAAAATAATTATAAGAGCATAAAGAATCATAAAATCTACTAGAATGTTCTGTTAACATAACTAGGTATATGAAAATATCACTTGAAACAAGAGTAAAACCTACTTAACTAGGCCTAACATACAATAATTAGGGCTAATCTGCAATATGTTTCGGGTTAACAATATCACAGAAATTAGAAAACGCAAACGGTCTAGCAAGTGACCGTCTCTTGTGGCTAACGGTCTGTCGTGCGACTGCTAGAGTTTATAGCGGGCTACAGGAAGACCGTTTCTTCCTGTGTTAACAGAAAACTCAATAATACTAAAATATAATACTAATCTAAGGCATATCATGCATGGAAATTAACATATATAAACTCTATTTCCTGATAAAACAAGGATAGATCAGCCAATATGCGTCGGTTTATGTAACAGCAAGAGAATTTCCTTTTTACTCAATTAGGGCTAGTTCATGTATGAATATTATACTAGATTCATAGTCCTAATGAAAACATAAAATTCTCAGTGTATAATGCATGAAATCGACTGGAAACAGAGGGCTTTTATCCCTAATGTCATGTTTAAGCCATTCATGTGATAACCTACCTTTGTCCTATGCTTTAGACTTCGAATTTAGGGCTGGAAGTTAACCCTAGTTTTCTGCACGTCCTGTGCTAAACTAGCCACTTCACGTCTTCCTAAATCCTGATTCTCTTGACCTAAAGACGTGAAATTTTGAGGGTAAGAAGAGGGTACTAAAAGGAACAATTCATTCTGATGAACCTCTATCTAACTATCTCGTTTAGGGCTTCCAATTTACAGATCTTTCTGGGTCGGTCGCACTACTTCTTGACTTGTTTACACCAAACTAGCGTCTTTGCAAGCTTCTATCACTCTGTAGACTTGATCTCCTAGAATGAAATTTTGAGAAAAGTTAGGTCTAACTAAAATGAACAAATTCCTAGAAGAAACTTACCTCGAATTCGACCTCTTTACCTTAGTTCCACGCGAGCCAAAAGTAAGGGTCGTGCAGGTGAGATCTGGGGTCCATTTATAGGGTTTTGCTAGGGTTTCATGGATTAGAACGATTCTTAGAGTCCTAATTATGTATTAGATCGATCTCTGAGAGTCTCAAGCATGCTTACAAGTCTACACACTTCGGTCTCTAGGAGTTTTTACGCCAAAAATCTAATCTTTTTGCACTTTTTTCCACTCACGGAATCTGCAGAGCCTAGCGATCATTTGGGAGACTGTTTTCGGTTGCTATGCGGTCTCGCGATAGACCATTTTCTATCCCGGTGCCGAATTTGAAACCAGTTCAAACTTTCTTGTATTATTATCCACCTCTTTATCCTAAAATTTTCCCACCTATCTCCTTAATTCTGTGATTACACCAATTTTAAGCTTCTAGAATATGGCGAAAGTTTAAAATTATAATTTGGATCAATTGGATGTGTCAAAATGGTCCTAATCCTCTTGGATCAGTGCAGGGCTATAATAATTAAATTTAATTAACCATAATTCATTTAATACCCCTTTTTGCCCATTGAATAATAAATATAATTATTTTTTTAAATCCTAAAATTTTCTTGGGCGTTATAGGTCACATCACCTCCGAGGTCCTGTTGTTCTTTCCCATTCCTGACGAGCCTTACCCCATTCCATTTGTCCCGAGGGAGGAATCTTACTTTCTCCATGAGATCCCTGTCCCATCGACCATCATGAATGACGGTGACCATCCACACCGTAACGAATTCCAAACATGGGACTGTGTAGTGAAGGAACCCATCTCGAGGGTTCGCACATTCTTGGATCCCTTCGACCCCTTCCCTTGTGAGCCTCTTGACCCACCTTCTCTACTCCACTCTATCAAGGGAGTCCACTATCACACCCCTTCCCCACAGATCGGTCCACCTTTGCTCATCAAGCCCGTTCATTAGCGAGAGATACATACATACAGGGGTGATGAAGAAGGTGAATTCGGCTCTCCTAGCCCTCTCAAACCTCCCAAGTCCACAAGGGAGCTTGTGCATGATTGGTTCAACTTAGGATGCCTAGGAGTCCCCCATTCTGCCAACCACCAGTTGCGTCTTGTGTATGCTAGTCACACATTCGGGTGTCCTGGTCCACCATTGCATATATATGGGTCGATATAACAGTAGGTTTGTCTAGGGTCTTGTGTGAGTCTATGTTTTTCTTTATTTGTTCAGTTTGTCAGGAGTCTATACATACATTTGTCTGTTGGGAGTCTGCATACGTTGAGTCGAGTTGGTCTAATGCACGCTCGCGATGTCAGTCTCTTTCGAGTGTGATGCAAGTCGGATCTCATGCGTACGTTGTAGACTTACCGAAATTTGGGATTAACTCTATCACAATGTCTCAGATCTAGTCACATAATGGGACCCATCGGTGATTCCTAGTGAGTCTTTGATCCATCTCCTCCCATTTGAGAGTGACCCCACCCTGGAGTGTCCACCACTAGCCTCATTCCCACAGCAGCGTGAGTATATCGAACATATATGGGATGAGCAAGTGACAATTACTAGGAGTGGAGTGTACCTCCGTGCTACCTGGTACGGTGACGGATCCGCAGGAGCCACGTGAACAGCCGCACCCCTTACTCGGTGGGGTCGAGTTTCTCCCATCCGGTGAGAATTGATGGGACATCGAAGCACTAACTTATTTTTATTTGCATTTATATCATAAAGGTAATTAGGTTTACAATTGTAAGGCATTATAAGCCAATGGGTTAGTCATTAGGAATTAGTGGGTTTCTTTGCAAAAAGGCCACGTAGGCCCGGCGGGACCCCCACCCTCTCTCCCATTGGGCCACCTAGACTCTCTAGGGCCCATGTGGGGCTGGTCTATGGTCCAAGATAGACTCTTGACCAAGCCCCTCTTGTTGACTCCAAGAGGGGGGCGCCCCCTCCTTTGTCCCCATGTGGGATTTAAATAATCCCCCCTTTTTGTTTTTTACAATTGTTGTATTTGACCATATGGGAGAAAATTCTTCTCTCCCCTAATTACCCCTCCCTAACCCTAGATCTAAGGGTAGTTTAGGTCCTTTCTATTTCATATAAAATCTATGTATTTTCCATATTTTCATGGATTAATGCAAAGAAAAGTTGAAAAATTCTCTAAGAAGCCCAAGGGGCGCCCCTCTCTCCTCTCTCCCCTTCTTGCAGCTGTGAGAGTTGCAGCAATTTCTAGGGAGGATTCCCTAAAACTTGATGGATTCCAAGTTCTATCACCTCTGCTGGATGCGATTTACAGCCACTGCCGCCTCCGTTCGTGCTGTCGTCGAGCCGCCACAGCCCGTTCTTTGGAGTGCTGTCCAGGATTCTGACATCTAGGACAAAAGCTCAAAGGAAAGATTGGTCCTCCAAATCTGTGTATCTGATTATCTTGAAATTTTGAGAGATCATTCTCCTCCTTGTTAGCCATCCCCAGTTTAAATTTCGTTCCAATCCGCCATCGTTTGCTATTTTTCCCAGTCTTTTAGTTCCACCCCTAACAGTCTACCCATCAACAGATTTGCGGGATAGTAGTCTGTTGTTATATTTTTCCGGTCCCCTTATCCATCTCTAAAAATTACCAAAACATTCATGCGTGATCCTCACTTCCCACCCTATCACCCATAAAATCTCCAATATCCAGATCTCTCATTTTCTATTCGATCAAAATTCATTTTTAGATAGATCCCATTCTGTCCTGTGTGATCTGGATTCCAAGCCAGAAGCAACAACAAACCACAGAGTTTTTCAGTTCCAATCTGTTAATTGGTTGGTTATGAAATTAATTTATGTTGTAGCCCTTTGAGTCCTCTGTCCAACGGCGCCAATCTCTCCTCGATCTGCCTCCGGATCTGGGCGCAACAATTGTTTTGGTGGAGCCGCGTAGATTTATTCCGAGTCAGGCCAGCAACAGCAGTCTGTCGGATAATTCCTCGAAAAATACGTCGGCTCATATTCGGCTGCCGCCGAGTTCAGAGATCGAAGAGAAGGAATCCACCGGCGTCCCAGCCAACCACCTTGACCAGAAGTCGACCAGAATCCGATGTCCCAGCAGCCGAGTTCACTTGCTATCCAGCAAGTTGGAACAGTACCAAGTCGGACCAGCAGCCCGCCTCCGGCCCGATAGCCCTTCCGGCTTGCTGCCCGTCAACCCGAGTTCGCTACTCTCGAGTCCCGCGTGTAGGCTTTTACCTCCCTGCGTGGAGTGGGCAATCAAAATCATTTCTATAATTATTGTTAATTCATTTGTACCGGGAGTATGAGTCTTGACCGGGGTCACTTCCCCATGCCCGGAGCGTGGAGGTATCATTTCTGCTCCCTCACTCGGCATTTTGCTTACTTCGTATTTTTCTATATGCCGCTGCTTACATGTGATAGGTTAATCTAGCTCGTTAAATAGTTTTAATCACCACTGCGAGAGAGAGTGAAACCCGTCCCGTGACCCGATACGGGCACGAAAGTGAGAGTTGACCACCCTAGCTCATTGCCAGTTTCTCAACCGCGCATATCCGCATGCTTCTCTCACCAGGGACAAGTCGTGAGTTTGCCTAAAGTCCAAGGTTTGCATCCGAATTGACATCGAGTCGCATCCCATCCCACATCATGCTCACCCTCCATACACCCCCTCATCCTATTGGCGGCGTAATAGTCTCTGCAACACTATCACCACGATTAGGGGTCAACTCTTTGTGGTCCTCCTTGACTCTGGTAGTGCGGTCAACCTAGTCTTGAATGATTGCATTGTCTGCTCAGGCCTCCCCTTCTTTCCTCACCCTCAGCCCTATGATGTTAGTTGGGTCGATGATACCTCTCGACCCATCGATATGATCTGTCCTGTCCCTCTCCAATTCAGTGGTTACCATGAGATTGTCTGGTGTGATGTCATGCCAATGGAACATCGTGGCATTCTCCTCGGGCGGCCGTGGATGTATGATGTCGATATTCACTACTTTGGCCACACCAACCTATGCACTTTTTTGCACAAGGGTGAAACCATTATCATTCACACTTTACCGCCCCGTGATTCATCAACCTTTCGGCATAAGGCTGCCCAAAGTCCACCATTGCCTATCATCCCTTTTATCGGTAAGCTGATCCCAAGCCCCCTCATCCCCACACAGGAACCCCAGGCCATTATTTAGTCCCCTTCCCTCTCGCACTCTGAGCCTGTCATCCCAAAGCGAGCACACAAGAGCGTGAAGTGATCTAGGCGACGGGAGCGAGCGGCCAAATTCCACATAGGAACACAAGTGGTAGTACGGGCAGAGAGGCTTCCATCGCAGATCCCTCCATAGTCTGACATCATGGGGATTGGGCCGTTCTGGGTCATAAGGAGGCTAGGCTTTCAAGCCTATCAGATTGAGATTCCAAAGGGTTATAAGCTAGGCCCCGTGTTCAACTTGGTAGATTTGAGGCTTTACGAGGAGGCAGCAGCAAGGGCCCATGAGAACTTTGAGCGTAACCCCTCCTTGGAGAAAGAACAACATTAAGAAAGTCCACCCAAACCGAGTGTGCGGTGTAGGTGCAGGAGATCAATATGGGGAAAGTAGGATTCAAGGAGCCGGTGATGCTCGTGCTTGGCCCGCCCGAAGGCCAGGCTCTAGGCAGCTGACACGAGGTCCCAGTCAGGAAGTGTACGAGATCAGGCCGAATTATGCACACGTCACTCGACGGAGTCGAGTTCTCCCCACCCCAGGGGAATTGATGGGGACATCAAGGCCCAACAGGAAACTTTGGAGGATGCAGAGCTGCATCAGTGGAGTATCTAGCACGCTTACTCTTTTATTATCTTTTGTTAGTTTCATTAGTGTCATGTAAGCCTTATTGGGCCAATTTAATAAGGCCCAAAGGGGCATAGAATACAGTTAAAATAATTCTCGTCTATGCATTTCTCTCTCCTCTCCGTTCCCTCTCCCGTTCCCCCCCGCGAGACCTCTCTCCCCCTAGCATCCTCTCTTTGCTCGCTTCCCTTGTCTTCCGGCGATGGCTGGCGGTGGGGGGGGGGGGGCCTTGGCCTCCCCCTCCCCCCCCCTTGTCTGGTTCCCAGCCGGTGGACCACTCCGTAGGTCGTTCTGCCGTGCTTTCATCTTCGGTCCCTCCTTGTTCGGGTGTGGCGTCCTCGGCTGCGGTCCTCGGTGGCCCCCCCTGGCCAGCGACGGTGTTCCTGCTGCCAGCCTCTCTCCGCCGACGTCTGCGGTGGGCCTGCTCGGTGGCCTCGCCCCTTCGCTGGCCTCTCCTCTGCTTCCCACCGGCGTTCGGGCCGACCCCGTGTTTTCTCTCCCTCCGGTAGAACTCTGCCACGTTCTTTCTCCTCCGAACACGCAACCAAGTGATCTTCCATATCCACCGTCCACTTCCCTGCCTATCCCCATGCAAGCTCCCTTGCTTGGCCACATTGCCACCAAACCCCACCTACTTCCTGTGACTTTTGACCACCCTTCCACTATTCCTGATGGGACCGTGGGGAAAAACGATCCCATGTTTTCTCCTTCGACCGCCTCCCCACCTTCTTCAGGTGCACCGCCGTTCGCCGGATGTTCACCGGTGGCCCCTGCTTCATCTCAGGCACCTCCTAGCACGTTCCATCCTCGTCCGCGGATCGCTGCGCCATCAGACGATGCCACCCGGAGCTCCACCGGTTTCCCTCAGTCTGTTGTGCAGGCTGCGGGCCCTGTCCTGGGCAAGCCCAGTGGTAGCCTTCCTGCCTTCCCCTCCGACGGACGGCCTCGCCTCGGCGCGCTTCCGGCCATCTCCCCATGGTCTGGTACTGCTCGTCCGGCGGTTCCTAGAGGAGTGGGGTTCGCGCATCCTACTGTGGCCCCCTCCGCCTCCTCTCCTGCGGCCGCGGAGGGCCCATCCTTTGCGCAAGTTCTGCTCCAGTCGCTTGCCCCTCCGCTTCTTCCTTTGTCCACGCACGCACCTACCTTCACTGATGGTGGAGAACCGGCCGCGTTCTTCAACATGGATGAGATTCTTATATCCTGCCGTCCCCTCGAACTTGCCCTCATTGCTAGAACGCCACAAGGCCGCCCTCCTTTCCAAGAGGTCAGAGCGCATCTTGCCCGTCGTTTTCATTTCAAGGAGGACTTTCTCATTAGTTCTATGGACCGGAGGCACCTCCTCCTCTGCTTCAACCACAGGGACGACTACCTTCAGGTCCTCCTTAAGGACTCCCTCCTCGTTAAGGGCAAGCCTTTCACCTTCTTCAAGTGGTCGCTCAACTTCTCCATTGACGAAGATTCACCCCTGGTCCCCGTCTGGGTAGAGATGCCTGGCCTCCCTGCAAACTTCTTCAATGAAGCCATGCTGAACTCCATTGCAGGGGGGATTGGCTATCCACTCAAGGTGGATCGCAACACCTTGTGTCGCACCCGTTCTCATGCTGCAGAATTTGCATCCTCGCCGATCTCTCCAAGAAACTACCCCCACGGGCCTGGATTGGATATGGCGGGAGTGGCTTCTGGCAACCTTTGGTCTACAGCAACACGCCTAGCTTCTGCAGCTCCTGTAGGCGTCTTGGCCATGTCTCCTCCAAGTGTAACAAGCCTCCTGCTCACTCGCCGATGGGGCTGCCTCCCAAGCCTGCATTGAAGCATCTTCAGCCCCCCGTTGGGCCCCCACTTCCCGTTGTCATCACCTCTGAAGCCCAGCAGCCTCCCCCCTGCCGATGTCGTCCCTCGCCCCCTCGCAGACTGCAGTACACTCCACCCGTCGCTTGCGGATGCTCCCATTCCTACTGTGGACGCCTCGTCGCGGCTGCCGGCGGTGGAGCTTGGTTCATCTCCTGCCCGCCAACCCCCTAGAGCTGCAGTTCCCCTGACCCATGCTTCTTTTGTACATGGGGAGGGGGGAGTTTGCATGCAAGGTGCGATCGCCTCCATGCCTGCGGTGACCTTGACTGCACCGCTGTCACGCCCCGAACAAGGCGGAAATATCGGGACGTACAGTTAGAGACACGCTGGCAAGAGAGAGAACTAATCTAAAATAATACACAAGTGCTACAAGATGAAAATACTAAATGATCATTAACAAACCACAACTGATACAATAACCTCATGTTCAACTTAATACAACTGGAATAATCAATCACTAAAGCTCAATAACATGACTGAGACTAAATGCTCTCCAAAACACAACTAAAAGTAAGATAACACACTACTAACACACTAGAACTGATACACTCAAGACATCACTCCTGCCCTTCCCCATCGGTAAGTGCGTCACCTGAACAGCCTGGAAAAGGGGGAAACACAACTATGAGCTGACGCTCAGTAGGAAATAACAGACATGTATAAGTGATTAACAGTTTAATTACATTTTAAAATGTCATGCTACAAATGATAAAATAATAAAAAGATAACGATGATATCACGAAACAAAATTCAAAGATCTTGCAAGGTCAAGAAATATAATGAATAGAATGGTAAGACAAGAATTTACTACAGGAGATAACGATAAAAAGTTGGCCATATCAAGATAATTCAAGTCATGTCAAGCACGTATGTAATTTCATTTCCACGTCCAAGTAATCAGCAAGTAAAGTAACAACAAGTAGAGTATAGAACAGTGAAGAGTGGAAAGTGAAAAGTAGTAGAAAGTAATGTAGAGAGTAGTGGACAGTCCTAGATTTGACACATGTCAAGTACTGGTGCCAAATGCCACACCTAGTCATTCACCTCCCCGGGGCTACACGTAGTGTTCAGGCGCTCTTCCCAGGACTAGACCGAGCCCTTAATTGTTTGCCAGGCATTGATTTCTTTGGATCAAAGATCCCACGAATCTAGACTTCCACAGTTTATGGCCAGAATTCCAAGGTTTAAACTAAGTAGCAATAACAACTTCAAGTAGGAAAGAGATTCATTTCCAGAATTTCAAGGCAAGTATAATCATCAAGGAGATCGAAACCAAGTCACAACAAGAGTTAATCGTGCTGCGCTACTGTAAAACAGCAACAATCAAACAAGCTAATCAACATATTAATCCTAATCACCAAGTTAAGATATCATGATTAACCATTATCATTTGTATTAGCCAAAGTGCCAACAAGCTAGAACAAGTTGTCGAGGTAAAGAACAAGCTCTCACAGCAGTGAAATAGAATGCATTAACAGGGGTTTTAGTTACACCATTAATCATTAATTATGTGAGTTTCTATTTAACCAATGTAAGTGTTGTAATGGAGATGGTAAACATCGTGTTTTGTACTATGTTTGCAAGAAAGGACCAATGCAAATTTGAAATCAAGGGGGGTACATGAATAGGTCAATTGTTCTTCAAAAATATAATTTCAGTGGGTCTAAGTTAAATGGGTTGATTCCCCACTGATTCGGATCCATCTTCGGGTCGAAAAATGATGAAAATCGGGTTTCTAGTGTACGGGTCGACCCCTGGGGTCGACCCCTGAAAAATTGGGGTCTGGAAGCTGAATGGGTCAACCCCTGGGGTCGACCCCAGCAATTTCTGAAGATGGGTCGACCCCTGGGGTCGACCCCTACATTCCTGTGCAATGGGTCGACCCCTGGGGTCGACCCCCATGCAGGGAGCTGGATGGGTCGACCCTTGGGGTCGACCCCCAACCCCTGCAAGAACAACAGCGGTCTGCACTTCCGGAAAACGTGAAATCTCACCCAATTGAGGTCCAATTGAGTTGAAATCAAAACCATAGACAATCTAGGGTCATAAAACAACAATTTTGAAACACGAATTGTTACAGAAATTGATTGAATCTCAACTTATATATGGTAATTTCATGAAAACCCTAGTTCCTGACCTACTTCTACAAAATCATGCAATTCTCTTAACATACACAACGGAATTTAGGGCTTTTGGTGTCAAAAGAAAGCTGACTCAATTATGAATCCAACCATGTATGGTATGCTACATGAAGATCAAGTTACAGGGCTCAAAATTAGCCCGAAATCAAGCTCTGACTTAAAGGAACACTATATGAAACATGTTCTAGATATGCTCTTACAAAAATTTGAAATTCACGAGGCATGCTCAATGGAATTTGGGGCTTTCTATGTTAAATGAAAGATAATAACATGCTGATTATATCATGTAAGTTAATTAGAGTTTGGTTGTTAGATCCTACCTCAAATCGGAGAGAGAAAACTCAAACCCTAGAATGAAGAACACTTGGACAGCACCTTAGAAAACCCGTGATAACTCACTCCACACCTGATGAAAATTGGGGCTTTCAGTCCCAATGGATAGATCTCGACGGGATGAACAAATTGCTATACTCATGATCAAAATTTGGTTGAGAATTCCTACCTCAATCGATGGATCAAAGAAGGATGAAGGGAAGCCAACGGCCTGCTGACCCACCTCCACAAATCGAGCTAGATCTCCCCAGATCTGAAACTTCAGTGAACCCCACAGTAGCCAAATGAAAGAAGACTCGTAGGGCTTCATTTTGATAGCTCATAGAGCTTCTGGAGCCTTCGGAGTTGGGAGTATTCGCTGCTGCAAGCTACGTGTTTAGAAACGGCGCCGAAATCCTTGACTTGACCAAACTATGTCGGCAGCACGTTTTGGGGCTAGGTTTACCTCAAATTGATTGAGGGTAAATGTTCCTTACATTGTGGCCTTCCATTTGCCACTGATTTCAGTTCATTTGGTTGAGTATTCAGGTCAAATTTCGTGTTTTAATCTAAGGGTTAGGTATGGGTCAAAAGTGTGCACTTTTGGTTTTAAACTCTAAATAGATCTTACCACGATTTACAATGGCTTAATGCCAGAAGGAAAAGTTGTTATCTACCTCGACCTTAACATAATTACTATTTTTACAGATTTTTCTAAGGTAGTCAAATTTTTCACTCATACTATTTCTAACGAATTAAATATTAATAAATCCGAAATTCAATTATTAATTCAATAAAATTCTATTCTCAATTAATAAAAGCTTAATAAGAAAATATTGGGCTTAATTAAATAATTTGGGGTCTTATAATCGCCCCCCTTGGTAGCCACTTCAAGGGTGCTCCCCTTGCCTGTTGTCGCTGCGGCTCCGGAGCTGTTTGGTGCCTATGTGGAGGCTGACTCCCATCTTCAACGAGTTGACTCCTCACCTGTTGTTCCCCATCCGAGCGCGGCTACCTTGGAGCTGCCCCCTGCAGTGCCCCTCGCCCAGGCTGACGGGCTCACTCCAATGGAATGTGTCGTCCATTCCCTTTCCACCTCGGTTGCTGCAGGCTTTCCTCCTCCTGGGCCAGAACTCCCCTCTTCTGCCTCGGTCAACGTTGTCTCTACTGCTCTTGCCCCAGCATCTGTAGTTGGGGAGTGTGCTCCTCTTTAGTGCCCTCATTAGTGCCCAGCCGTGGAGCTCCCTTTATCTGTGCTCCCCATTATTCATGTGCTCTCTGTGCCAGGTTTGGAGCACATTTCTCACTTTCCTAACTTGCCTGCTGCACATGCTAGCTTTGTTGGCCTCGCCCCTCCTCCGGGCGCAGGTCATCGTGGTGTTTGCCCTCCGTATCCTCCGACAGTGGGCCTCGTGACTTCCCCACCGGCTGTTCACCCTCCCGGGAAGGGCGACCCCCTTCCGTGCTCAGATGCACCCTCGGCTGTCCCTCTTGCGGCCCGGGTGTCCTCTTCTTTGGCCCTCGGCCTTCCGGTGCCGGATGCTCACCCCCTTGGCGGACCTTCTTCTGGGCTTAATGCCAGGGTGGTAGCCTGGTCCCCAGGGGCGCAGCCCACCTCCCAGGCAGCTAGCGTTGAAGGGTCCTTCGCTTCCTCCTCTTCTCCGACGGCAGCCCCTCGTCTCTCCTTCGCCCAAGCTTTGAAGAAGAAAATCAACCGGGCCCCGCCCGGGCCGATCGTCGACTCCGCCCCGCCTCCTGTTCCGTGTATCCCATGGGTGTTGTGCCCCCCTCGGATCTTGGCATGCCTCTCAAGTTCCCTCAGCTCATCCAGGCTCTCCATGTCCCCGGGCTTGAGCCTGCTTCGGGATTCCGTGACCTTACGGCGCCTCATACGGGCTTTGTGGGCACCCCTTGCCAGGACCGCTCTCGGCTGCCCTCGAGGATGGATGGCGGAGCTCCTTGACGTTCCTTCCGACGGTCCAACTCCACTTCCACCTCGCGTGATCGTCAGTGCATGTTTGAGGACGCTGCTCTTCCTCCCTGTCGTTCTCTTCGGATCCAGTCTTCTTCGATGGCGCCCCCGCCGCCGGCCGACTCTTCCTACACGGAGGTGCTCGATCCCGATGGTTCAGAAGTTGATCCTCTTGATTGGCCTTGCTCCCTGGGTCGTCAGCGCGGTGTCCGTTCTGTGTTCTCGTCCGACTCTGAAGGGGTCTTCCATGAAGATTCCTATTTGTAGGGGCTATGTTTCTTCTGTGGGTTCTTGGGCTTTTGTTTCTGCCCTTGTTTGGGTCCTCTTGGCCTTTTTTTCCTTCTTGGGCCTTTGGCCTTGTACGCTTCTTGTCCCTCCTTGGGCGTTTCCCCTCCCCCCTGTACCCCTTTCTTTTTCTGCTTTCATATATGAAAATTGCTTGCCTGGTGGCCGGGATAGTGTTTTCATCTTCTTCCGCAATGAAGAGATGAACCCCCTCTCCCATCTCCCCCCTTGCAAGTATCAACTTTAGTTAAAAAAAATAAGGCCCAAAGGGCCACTAGTGTGTTTGTTTGGTTTAGAGTCAATGTTTGCTTATGCTTACCACATAGGATAGTAGAGTCTTTTATGAATTGTTGAGGACAATTGTGGTCATTGGTGACCCAGGCTTTCTCCTATAAATAGGGAGGCCATGGGCTCATTTGAGGTTAATGAAGAATTGAAAAAAAAATGTGTTTTGAAAGAATCCTCTTGAGTCTCTCCCTCTCCCTCTCTCTCTCTCTCTCTCTTAAGCACCCCTCTCTCTCTATCTCCTCTTTCTTCCCCCTTGGTCGAACCCCCCCTCTCCCCTCTCTCTTGGCTGCGGCCACCTCCTCTCTCCCCCTCCCAACTCCCTTGCCACATCATCCACCCTCCTCATTCTCCCCCTAAATATTCTCCCTCTTCCGATTTTCTCTCCCCCTCTCAAAGAAACTTGTGCCCCCACCTCATCATCTCTCTTATCCCTTCCCCATCTTCTCTCAAACTCAATCCCAGCCCTCCAATCCCTCCTATTATCCCTCCAAAATATTCTAATCCTCCTAGGATTTCTCCTCCTTTCAAAAAATTTCCAAAACAAATTATTATCTTTCCTCCCAACAAACCCAGCCGCGGCCCTCCTTCTTCCCCAACCCACCATCGCACCACCCTAAACCTCAACCCCAGTCGCCCTCCTCAGCAACCTCCACATGCCCCCAGCCACCATCAGCCCCTTCCCCACTACCTCCCATGCACCCCAATCCTCCAGGCTTGTCCTAGGCGACACCGTGAGCCCACGTCGTCATCCTCGTCCTCGACTTTGAAGATTTCCCTAGTCTGCTGCCTACAGATTCGAGACAAAATCTGAAGCCCCAATTGCAGAAGCGCCCTTGACATCCAAAGCTTGAATCATAGTGAGCACTCTTCTGTGGGTTTGTTATAGTTCAAGTCTACTTCGATCCAGAGGTGGTCCCGCATCGTTTTGACATTGACACAGCCTGTGGCATCATTTCTCGTGCGGCTGCGCAAGGCCTATGCGGCCCAGTTTGCCCTGGACGCGAATCCAAGTTGCAGAGCATGCCACACCTCCCCTGGTGATCCTCTGGTCGTGATATTCCTCTGAGGCATCCCTCTCGACATCTCGGGACCATCCCAAGTGGTTTGGTCGTGTTCTGATTTCCGTGCTATCCATACCGGACGCACATCCTAGCCCTGCCTAGATGTTCGCCCAAAAAAAATAACCTCGCCACAGAGACGACCACGCTTTTCTCGTTGCTCATAAGACACCCAAAATTTGATGGTACGTAGAGGTCTTTATTCTGAATCTGTCCTCACTGATCCCGCCTCTTTTTGAGATCTGTAGCGAGCGTACCATTTTCTATACCGAGACTGCGCCATCGTGTCCTGCGAGATAGAACTGCGTAGGTCGCCTTCATTCCCCTATCCAGCCTGCCAGTGACCTCGGATCATCACCAGGCTTCGTGGAGCATTGCTGCACTTCATCAGCTTCACCTGGGCGTAAACGGCACCTCGTTCTTGTTGTGCCCCTTGTGCTTTGATGAATGTGGTGTTTTAATGATAGCAACACGAATGAGTCACCATTTTGTTTTGCTAATAGCTTGACATTGAATCATTGAATCATAACAATCTGAATGCATATAACTGATATACTCTGTGGAGAATGCATGAGAGTGCATCAAGTGTTTTGTGCTTGAATTAAGATCGGTGCATTACAGCCTCTGTATGTTCTATGCATTTCGCAAGTCATGCAGCGTCAACGCAGCAAGTGTGTCTCATGCATCATGCGTCGACGCCCCCAGACTTCAAAGTCTGTACAGCCTTTCATATGAAAGTCCATACATCGCCCTTGGAGTCCAAAGTCTATACATCATGTTCATTCAAGTTCACTTCATGTCTGTCAGCCGTGTGCATTGGTTTCCAAGTCTATACAAGTCATGCATTATTGCTGAAGTCTATACATCGTCCGTCTCATGCATTGTCTCAGGCGAAGTTTGCACATTGCATTGATGCTTTGGTCGCATGAGTTGAAGTCCATACATTGGACTGTCTCTTCCAGCGTCTCACGCTACCCAAGTCCGTACAACGTCTGTCTTCATGCATTAGCCAAAGTCTATTCATTGGAGCGTCTTGCTCAGCGTCTCATGGCATGAAGTCTGTACACTCGATTTGCCCTTGCTTTGGTCAAGTGTATACATTCCTTCACTGTAGCTTTCACGTATCCAAGTCTACACATCGTGAAAGTCTATACACTCATCACTGACCTTCGTTCAAGGCAAAGTCTATACACTGGGGTCTTTCCATACGTTTCTTAAGTGAAGTCTGTACATTCGTTTCTGAAGCTTGAAGTCTATACACTAGCCTTGAGCTGAAGTCTAGACATTGATTCAGGTTGAGCAAGTATACATTGTCTGCCTGTCGATTGAAGAGTCTATACATTGCATTTGTTCATGGCTGCAAGTCTATACATTGTGTGTCTTGTTCAGCTAAGTATATATATTGGACGAGTATCATGAAGTATGTACATCATGCACCAGTTCTAAAGTCTATACACTGTCTTCAGATGATGACACCAATGAAGAACAGGGTCGACGCTGGGAGTTCAATGATTCCACACTTCAGTTGAAGAGGATTTCAGAGCTTCACCTGGCTGCGTCAACTCCATGCTACAGCAGCGTCGACGCAGTAGTTAATGAGGCAGAGTCCATAGCTCACTGGAATACTACAGTACGTCAACGCCACGGCCTGGTAGCGTCCACGCAGCAAGCAAACAAGCTAAAGTATTAGCTGCTGGAACACCACTGCGTCAACGCTATGGGCTAGTAGTGTCGACGCAGCACGCTTATATACTGAAGACATTGATCACTGGACACCAATGCGTCAACGCCTTGATCAAGTGGTGTGGACGCTTTAGTTCAATCAATCAAGAAAGAAGCTTACTGGATTACTCTGATGCGTCAACGCTGCGGGTTGGAAGCGTCAACGCACCAGACTTGAGCTTTACTGATAAAATATCTCTGAAGGCTGCGTCAACTCCTTGGAGCAAGTGAGTTGACGCCATCTAACTCCAGTTGCTGAGTGTACTGGTGCTGGGCACGTGATCCGAGGATAAGGAGAGTTCCCAGATGAGGACACGTGTACTGACAGCCTGCTGGATGCTGCCACGTGGTCCGAATTCTTAGGGCGGGAACTGTGGAAGCCACACGCGCCCTGCTGCTGCTGCTGTTGGTATATAATAGAGCCTTTATCTTCAGATGGAGGTTGATCGTGATCGAAGCCAGGGAGCAGAAGCTGAGAGAAGAATAAGAGAAAAAAGGAGAGAGAGCTTCCACGATCCAGTAGAAGAAAAGAAGAGAAGAGTAGAGAGTGAAAGAAGTGTGAAGAAGAAGAAGAGAAAGAAGAAGGAGAAAGAGATAGAGAGCTCGAGCAGAGTGTGAAGAAGAAGAAGAGAGAGTGAAGAAAGAGAGTGAGATCGAGGGAGATCTGTTCCTGATGGACCGTGGATCAAATCCAGGCCATCCAGCTCTTTAAGAGCCACATCGTGCTTCATTGTTTACAGCTTTCAGATTGCTGTGTTTCCATAGTTTCTATTTTCTATTTTACATCTTTCTTCAAGCTGTTAGTCAGCGGATTGCAGAGGTGCTGCCTCTGGACGGCTAAGCTGTATAGCCCAGCGGTTTGCAGTGGAGGATTCCACTGGACAGCAAGCTGTGTTGCTCAGCGGGGCGAGGAGGATTCCTCAGACGGCAAGCTGTGTTGCCCAGCGGTTGTATGGCAAGCTGTGATGCCCAGATGTTCAAGCTGTGAGTCAGCGGAATCCACACTCGGTTTGAGTGTGGGGTGGATGTAGGTCTGGAGGACCGAACCACCTAAAAACCTCTCTTGCATTGTGGTTTTATTGCTTATGGTTTGCTTCCGCTAGATGTTTGCATAGGGGCGCTCCAAGTGTTTGATCATAGGTTCATTAGATGACTTGATCAGATTTTGTTCTAAGTGTTTAATCTGTTGAGTGAGCGAAATTCTAATTGAGCGAAAGTTTATATTGGGTGAAATTTTTATATGCTATATTCATTCACCCCCCCTCTGAATACTTGCACCGAACCCAACAGTTCTGAGTCCCGTGTGCGGAGAACCAATCAGATCACTTCGGTTCTGTCCTGCAGAACTGCGGGTAGAGCGTGAATTGGGTTTTCCCATCCCCGTGTTCTCCCCTCCTGCGTGTAGCACCCGAAATTTTCCTAAAAACTAATTAAATAACCTAACGCCTAATTCCTTATATTATATTAATTTATAGAAGAGGTCAAATCATAAGTAATGTATAAAAATATGGAAAAATCGTTTTCATGAAGAGAATGAAGTGTTTAGCAATAATGACAACTGGCCCAATCTCTAATAAAAATGGTATTAGGCCAAATTAAGGAAATTTCTAGCTAAAATCGTCACTTTTATTGGGCAATCCTAGATTAATCAAATTCTCACCCAATTCTTAACCAATCGAGCCCAAACCAGGTCCAATGGATAGATCTACCTTAGAGGTCTGTTTTGCCTTCGAAACACTAGACTCTAAAGCCTTCTAGCGGCGGCGACAGCGTGGAGTAGGTCAAAGACTGAGGATTTGACCGATTTTATTTCCTTGGATTCTTGAGTCCAATCCAATCTCTAGAAGCCTCTTCAACCACTTTAAATAGAGGGCTTTGGCGACCTAAAAACCCTATTTGACGATCCAACCGGCGGCGCGAGATTTCATGGACAAACCTAGGAGAATTTTGGAGTTTGGCTGCGGCGCATTTTAGGGTTTCTGGCGAGCACGTCTCCTCTTTTCTTCTTCGATTACAACATGTTTCTCTCAGGCCCAATCTAATTAAATAACATGGATTGATAGATCTTGTCCTTAGCTTTCTTTTGAGTCTAATTTACCCAATTTTGGCTGTCTAATTTGGGCCTACTCCTAGTTTTATGTAGAGCATGAAATTAGGGTTTTTACTCACGTTCTTGCTGTTTAGTTTACATCAAGTAATCGTAGTGGAATCCTTAAATTTACCATGCCATGATGTACGTTTTTAAGTTACCTACATTTTGATAGTAAATAGCCTAATTTTCATGCTATATCTATGTTTTAATCATGCTTTTATTTGGACCAGTGTCTTATTTTTCACGTTTTGGGCTCGGGTTGGAAGAAACGGCCTTTCCAGGGACCGCCAGGCGACTAGCGGTCGTACGATAGCCCGTTTTCCCTGGTCTAGCGGCCCAACGATAGACCGTTTCTGGCCAGCGAATTTTAAAAATGAAAAGGGGTTTTCCAGTGCGTAAGCGGCCCCTCTCTTGACCGCTTATGGCATCTGGATGCCTATTTTGTGACCGTTTTCTACCCTGTTTCAGTGGCATGTTTTACAATATATACCGACATGTTATATCCGGTTAGTACACTTGTTGGTCAGGGTTAAATGCACTAAAATTAGGGCTTATGGAATACATGAACTAAGTGAAACTCTTTCCTCAATAATTGCTCCATTCATGTCCATCTTTCATATCTTTTGTGATATTTATAAAAGAAGTAGATTAATGCCTTGTTAATGGTTTAGCTTAATTCTTACCCCTGTCATGAATAAATTTAGAATTGTTTTAAGGTCATACCACTCCGGTGGAGCTGACTGGACCGATTATGTTCATTTTTCGCTTGATTTGTTAGCCTAAATCTTGAGCAATGAATGCCTCTCCGTCGGATACTCCTTCCGCCGGACTATGTGTTTTTGTATCAAGGCCTCCACAAGTCCCCGCGAGCCTGCGATTCTCACTAGGACGCCGGGTAGGTTGTACCATTAAAACCTGTACCAAGGATTTCATGATGGGCAGACCAAGTTGCTGGACCTGCTTATCTGGGATAGCATGCCGTCGTGCCTCGGACCGCAAGCCAACCCAAGCAGCCATATCTATGACTATTTGATCTGTCTTTGGGCAAGTTAGTGGGTCCGACCTGATACAATTTTTAAGTTTTTTTTGCATGATTTTTAGCTAATTGAGACCTCTCACTTGACCCTGGGATCGAGGACCATACCCCTGTTTGGTCCAGTCATACCTCTGGTCAAGTGGGGACCTATTTCAAATCGACTTTTGATCTCCGGTGGTCTGGCTTCTTAGCGGTCACATCGGAGACCATTTTCAGCCTACATGCGGTCCAACGATAGACCGTTTGTGCATTCTGGCTTGACCCATTGAGGCAAGCATGTGCGGGAATGAGGTGGTCCTATGTTAGACCGATTATTTCCTCTTGCAGTTCCCTATTGGGCCGTAAGCAGTCCCTGATTTAGTGTTTTCTTCGTGATTCTTGTGATGAGCAAATGATTGTGATAGTCCTCCAGACTATTTTCCTATCCTATCATCTACTAAATTGGGCCAGTGACCTTGTTCTAGTTCTTCCTTCCAAATTTCTTTGGGAAATTCATGATCTTAGAAGATAGGTTTCATGAGCTTAATCTTGGAACCTCATGGCCGAATTACTTGAATGTCTAGACAATTACTTGGGATCGATGATCCACTTAACCAATGCCAAGGCATCGTTAAAAGGCCCAGTCTGGTCCTGGGAGGAGCGCCTGAAAGTACTTGTGCCCCAGGGAGTTTGTAATGACTAGGTGTGGCATTGCACCGAGTGCTTGTTAAACTCGTGGCCTATGACATTCTTTCAAATCTTTCTTGCTTGGAAAACTCTTGACTTGTTGTACTTGCGTGCTTGTCGGCCAATCATTTGAATGTTATCTCTACAATTCAATTTTTTTCAATCATTTTGTTCATTTACTTGTTCAGTTATGTTCAATTCTTATATCAATGAATATGCAAAATGGTTAATTACTTAAACTCTGCCTGATGATAGAGTGAAATTCCTATTGATCTTTCGCTCACCCCCTCTTGTTTCCAATCCTTTTCAGGTAGCACGGATGAGGATGTGCACACCGATGGGAACGGGAGCGAGTAGTCGTGGAGCGAGCCTTTTAGTGTGTTTGAGTCAATGTTCTAGTTATGTTGAGTCAGGATTGATGTGATTTTCCTTTCTTTTAGTCGATGTAATAGACAGTAAAGTCCACAAGAGTCGTCGTAATAAATGTGACTTTGATTATTAAGTAAAGTTGGTTTTTTTCTTAATTTATTATTGAAATCTTATCATGTGTTATCTTGTGGCTTGAGAGCTATGATTGACATGAATGATTATAACTGGAGCGTTCTGACCTTCGGCATCAGGGTGTGACAGTTTTTGTGGTATCAGAGCCTAGGTTTTCTAAGTCCTAGGTATCTAAGTGGTGTCATAGAACCCATAAACTTGTTAAAGTCTATGGTCCAACCTGGTGAGATCGGGTGGAGATTTGGGTTAAGTTAATTAATGAACTCTAAAAGATTCCGGCTAGATTGGTTCTAACTTATCTTCTTGCGTCTAGAACTCATTTCGATGGCAGCTGAACGCGCACAATAGAGGGATATGCAACGCACGGTGCAGGGTTTGACTCAGGCCCTCCAGCAAGTGGCACAAGGTGGAGCGGCGCATCAAGGAGCTGGCAATCTCCATCGGAATTTCCAAGGTTTGAATCCCCCTCGATTTGGTGGTTCTACAGACCCAGACAAGGCTAAGCATTGGCTGAAAGAGATAGAGTGAGCTTTTAGAGTTATGCAATGCGGAGACCAAGATCGAGTTCTTTTAGCGACCTTCCAGCTGGAAGGTGATGCACGTGCTTGGTGGGAAGCCGTGGAAGCTACATTGGGCAATAGGCGTGCGACGTGGGAAGAATTCAAAGAACATTTTAATAACATGTATTTTTTAGATGGTGTGCAAGAGAAGAAAGTGGCAGAGTTCGCTGCCCTAAAGCAGAGGAGTTTATCTATTGCTGAGTATGAGGCACAATTCGCCAGATTGTCCCGCTATGTGACACATTTGGTATCTACTGAGAAAATGAAGGCTAAGCGATTTTTGAACGGTTTGAAGCTCCATTACATTAACCAATTAGCACCTTTGGAGATTCAGACTTATGCAGAGATGGTGAGAAAGGCTCAAGTTCTAGAAGATACCATAGAAATGACTGAGAGGATTCGAGGAAGGAACACCAAGAAAGAGCAGACCACTAGTTCTGGGAGTTTCAAACCTAGTAATGGCAAGAAGAGGCCCACTAGCAGGTCTAGTTCGTGGAAAGATAAGAAGCCGAGAAGTGATGATAAGAAGTCAGGACCAGTTGAGTCATCTGAGGCCCTTTGCAAGTATTGTGATCGTCTAGGTTACAAGATGGAGGAATGTTGGTGCAAGCTAGGCACCTGTTTGCGTTGCGGGAGTAAGGACCGCCGTATCCCCGAGTGTCCTCTTCTATCAGATCAAGTTACACCAGACAGGCAACCCGGAAGCCAGAAGCAGCAGGGCAAGCTTCAAGCCCTTCAGGAGACCGAGACAGAAGCCACCGAGGAGGGTGGATTGGTTGAAGGTACACTTGTTGTTTTCAATAATCCGGCATTTGTTCTCTTTGATATAAGAGCAACTCATTCCTTTATTTCTCAAAGTTTTGCTAAGTCTTTATCTGTGAAACCGGTATTGATGAATTCTCAATTAGAAATATCAACCCCTGTTGGTTCGGGTTCTGCTATAAATCATTATTATCCCTCTAGTCAGATTTTGGTTGGTATTCAGGATATGCCAGTCGATTTAGTTTATATGAAGATGAAGGGTTATGATGTGATTCTAGGAGCAGATTGGTTAGCTAAATATGAGGCTAGTGTCCATTGCAAATCTGACTCCGTGACTTTCTCAGGTAAACCCAGACTTTCTTTTGTTGGTGTAGCGACCCAGATTCCGGATACCTGGTGCACCCGGTATAACTACTGAATACACGTGATACCACATGGGACCCGCGAGGCCTCCCAAGCGCGGGAAAGCGCCGAAGGAAAAAAGGAGTATGTGGAATACATTGAAGCCAGCAGATATAACAGTAAGCAATTAAATTTCATTGGATTGGATTGCTAAAGTAGCAGAAATAAAATTATATTTTTCATTAATAATTCAAATTTTACAATTATACACCAGAGTCTAGCCCAAAGGAAAGACAACAAGTCTAGCACAGTACAGTCTGACGGAAAAGAAACGTACACAAGAGTCGGGGGAAGCCCGACGCAGGTATAGCTGGCAGCTACAACAACGCGCTCCAACAGGAATAGCAGAGGCAGATGGCGAAACCCACCTGAAAAGCAGGGGTGAGTCTCCAAACAGAAACTCAGTAGGGGTCATGCGGATCCCCACTGGAAAACGCACAGTGCAACGGAAGCAACAGAAACAACGAGTGCAGCAAAGCAAGAAAGGCTACACTACAAAGCTGTAAACAGACAGGGTACATCAGGAGTAGGGAATAGGCTAAGAGCAAGGGGAGCTCAACAACAAAGAAGAGCGAGGCCGTAAAACACGGAACAACGGCCACCGAGGAGAACTCGGCACCCTAAGCTACTCCAAACGGCAACAGACGGTCAACCCCAAACTCACACAGTAGGGCAACCCAGTCCATCGGCCAAAATAAAGGCAAAGGTAGATGCTGACGCCGAAAGCGCAAACAAAACACGACATGACATGTTGTGCACACAGCCCCACGCATGACAAGAACGTCATGCAAATGATAGAACACTGACCTCGAGTACAGCCATAAGCGGGCAACTCGAAAAGGTCACAGCGCGTGAGAAAACGCCGAGAGTCACCGCACCAAGTGACAGGAGCACCCTCCTCCCAGAAGAATAGCCAGATGCGTCCACTGACGTCTTACACTATGCTGCAAGTGTCAAGTCACTCAAGGACAAGGCACACCAAGAACCAGGTCCAAGGAACAACAGTTCCAAGGAAACATGGTACCATAGCACAAGACTACAGCACCAACTGCGAGTGACTAGTCAGGGCCACGCCCGTCGGCGCAAGTCCCCAGTCTCTGACCACGTGTGCACACACCGACCTCTACCTAGGTCAGGCCTCTAGCTAGTATTCCCCTCGGTAGGACGCTACCGTTGGCCGGGGCCTACATAACTAGCTTAAGAACCGTACGTACCAAACGTAACAGGAAAACCCCTCCACCACTCCCGGTGGGTCGGCAAAAGCCTAGGGCTACAACTAGTGGAGGCTCACAAGGCACAGACTCCTAAACACAGGTGCTAAAGCACAGACAGTCTAAGAAAAGGCCGTCCCGTGCACAACCAAGCACCCAGGCAGCTAAACAACCGCCAACAGACTCAGGACCAGGCAACTAGACTTACCAGGTAACGATCCTGAGTCGAACGACTCAAAGGCAAGATCGTCACAAACAGCGGAACAAGCCACCAATCGGTCTAATCCTAAGCCAGAAGAAATCACGCTCCGCAGAAAACAACACACGGAGACCTGAGGGAAACACCAAGAACCCTCAGACACGCTTGGACATGCAAACCGAGGTATAACGATACCTCAAGGCATCCAGAAGCAGTGTCTCAAGCCGGATACAACTACCGAGACACACACACACAAGGTCACATGTCAACCACTGGGTCACACCGGGTTTACCTGAACCCAACAACAATGCCCGAACAGTAGGAAAGAGAATCCTACCTCAAGCAAGAAGACTCCTGGCTACCTTACAACGTAGTCTTAGCCTTCATAGGATGTCGGGAGACATCCACGGGACAACGGGCAGACCACAAGGACAAGCCAAGACAAGCCGAAACCAAAATCACGGAAATCGAAGCACAAGGGATGTAACGCACCACCCCTAGACCGCCACAAGCAAATAACGGTCTAGACCACGGCCGTTACACACCAAACGACGGTCGGACGTCAGGCCGTCACTCACACCGCCCTAACTAAGTTATTAACACACGAAGAAAGTAACGGCCAACACCGAGCGCGTTACATCAATGTAACGCACGAGCCTAAGCGCGTTACAAACAAATGACGCATGGGAGCCAGCGCGTTATTCACAACGTGCACAGTCACCCACCACCAAAGTGAAGTAACGCGCAACGCCAGACGCGTTACAGCCAAACGACGCGTCAAGGGAGACGTGTCACAATCAAATGACGCACGGGGGTAGGCGCATTATTCTCAATGACACAGCCACCCTCAACCCAGCACAAAACAACAAACGACGGCCAGAGCCAGGCGCGTTACAACGCGACGACGCATGGGGGCACATCCGTTACATTCAACGGGCATGGCCACCCAAGCTCGGCCAAACAGAATGTAACGGCCAGGGGCAGGCGCGTTACACTCAAACAACGCACGGGGGCACGACCGCTGGAGGCACCGCCTCAACAAGTCAAACATTGGTCAAACAGCAAGTAACGGCCAGCACCAGGCGCGTCACTTTCACCTAACGCGCTGGGTCAAGCGCGTTAGATCCACCGACTCAACCCCAACACAAAGCACGACAAGCGAAGTAACGCGCAGACCTAGGCGCGTTACTAGGAAGCGACGCGCCAGCCTAGGGCCATCACATTCCCAGAAACCAAAAACCTCAAAAGTGTCAAACAAAGTAACGGTCTCTCGTAGGATCGTCAGAAGCAAGTAGCGGCCACTGGAACGACCGCTACATCGGTCACGGCGGGAAAACATAGGAATGGCCGGATCGGCCCATTCCACGCCCCATTCACGCCGAAACGCAGGGGATACAAACCCAATCGACAAATAACATCATCAGGGGACTCAAAACCCCACATGCAAGCTCAAAAACACAAGATCCGGGCGATTTAGACAAATCGACCCTAAGTGAATCACCGAGGTTCCGGGGCTTCTACCGGCCTCGAATGAACACCAAACCACACAAAATCAACGTGGATGGGATCCTGACATCTCTGCGGTCAGTTAGAAACTAACTACGCCACAAATGGTCATCGTTTACCGGCCGACCCTATAAACCATGAAAATCATGGTTTAGGCAAACCAAGCCCAAACTCGACCGTTTCCTTACCGAACGACGTGCAATGGCAGGGAAAACAGAGAGAACGAAGTAAGGATCAGTCACCCTACCTCCACCAAAGAAATCGTGCCCCGAAGGGACTAAATCACGCCGAAAACCACTCGCGAACCGATTTCACCAGCTTTGAATCCACCGTTCGGGATCGCGCCAGAATCGATCTGATCCTTGCTCCATCGCGCACCCAGCCAGCTCCATCACGTCCCCAACACGTGCCTCTAGGTCCTCCGTCTGCAGCCGGAGCCGAGGAGGCGAACGGGAGAGAAAATGGGAGAGAGAGAGGCGACGGCGGCGAATGAGAAGAAGGAGAGAGGAAAGAAAAGAAATAGAAAAGAAATTAGGAAATTTTCCTAATTTTCGAAAATTCCGAAAATGCGCCGAAAATGCACAAATTCAGAAAAATACATAAAAATAGCCGAAACGACCGACTCGAAGAGTACATCGTCGCTGTAGCATCCACGAGTCCGAGAATTGACAAACAAACTCACCGTAGGGTTCCGCAACTAGTACGTGCGAAAAACCCACACGGCTCGTCAAACTCAACTCTGAAGCCACAAAAGCGAACCGAAACTCAACGAAGCCAATCCAAAACAGATCCGAAAGATCTAACAAAGATCCCACAAGATCTGCAAAGGATCCAGCAAAGATCCAGGGCATTACATCCTCCCCTCCTTTAAGAAATTTTGCCCTCGAAATTAAGGGCTAACAAAGGAGAAGCAGGGAAGAACAACCCAACAACACAACCACGAAAACAACGCAAATCTCAAGAAACACAGCTCAGAGGAACACCGTCAGACCACCATTACAGGTACACACTCAGCTTCCAAGACAGTAAGTCCACAGCACGAGCATGACACCAAAGTGAACACATCTGACACCTCTGAAGCAAGGCAACGTCGTTTACGTCTCGCAGAACAGGAGACACGACTGCCACAACAACCGATAACCAACACCGAAAAACACAACGACAGCACGGCAAGCGGCAGCTTACACAAGGAGACACAGTCCTCACAGCTGTCAGCTCAACCACATCATCGACTCCAGTGCCAAAGGTAACAGGGAACACCTGGCACACAGGACGCCAATGACAACAGCACGGCTGGACCATAGTCACCAACAAGTCAGTCCTCACTCAGATATTACATCTGATCGAGTCACAAGCTAACTCCAGGGAAGAAGAGTACAACAAGCTAACCGACACGTCCAGGTCCAAACAGAGACACAAAATCATAAAGAAACAGCGCCAAAACAACAACGGTAGCACCTGCGGAATTTCGGTTCCGTTCTGAACATAGAACCAAGGAACACAACTGCAAGCAGGGTCACATCAAGGCACAAAAACAGCTGAGCACATGACCACACGGGAACGGGTCACGCATCAGACTGCTCACCAAGGAGAGACCCACAACAACGAGAAACAACAACAATCTTGGGGAACGTAACTCAAGGACCACAAACACGCCTCGAGAGCACAACACCCAAGAAAAGACATGCAGAGTAAAGGGTACTCAATCAGTAGGAATGCCGACAAATTTCCCAACACTCGCAAATGCCAATGCCAACACCAAACAGGCAACCGACACAACACGGCACGGTAACAACAATGTCAAGGCACAGGAAGCCAAGACAAAGTCACCACGAGAAAGAACAATTCTCTCGATCAGTGGGTAGCCATCCCACACACTTCAGCTACGTACTCTTACAACACAGTATGCACACGGCAACAGAACAACCTCGGTAGTCGCACCTCAGCACATACCAGGCGCCTTCGCAATCAACAAAGATCGCAATTAACACGCCACGAGTACCGATCCCGCGAACAACCGATCACAAGGGGCCTAAGTGCAACAGGAGAAGAGCACCAGCTTCATCACAAAGCACAAGGAAAGCATCAATCTTAGCTTACCTTCACGTCCCGAAATCGATAAATGAGCCTTCACAATACATCGGCCGCTGAACACGGCACGACAACACGGTGCACAACAGCTCTTAACACCATCATGGAGTCCAAAGCCAAGCAACCGTACAACAAGGAGTAGATCAGGCTCAAAACAAAGCTGTCCACACTTAAGTAAACACAGGACAAAGGCATCACTAAGACAGTAATTCCAAAGCAACACTCGAAAAGATTCCACCAGAAGGGACGAGAAGCAAGAAGCTCAACCATAAAAGCTCACCAGAAAGGGAAAATCCTAGCTCGCCTGAGCAACTTCTCTAACACGGAATCCAATCGAGCACTTCGACAGAAGCGAAACATATTAGGAGCTGAGCAAACTCAAGCTGGGATGACCAAGACAACGTGAGAACTTGTATGGTCATCAACCCAAGGCTAAAGGTCAACAGCAACCAGAATAAAACACGGAAACATCTCGAACAATGCACTACAGGTTCATGTCAACCGACAAACACTGCCAAGTGCAACACGATCGAGACCAACATCAAAACCGAAACGAAGCACATCGTCACACCCAGACGAGAGCAAAGCCCATCTTGTACAGTGCCAAACAAGCACGCACAAGACCACACATAGAAAACACCGCGACAAACATCGCGACACCTACGCCAGCAAGAGACTGTATTGGACCTCAAGACTCTGGTAACTGTATATCTGGGTTTCCATGTATCTCACACGACAATGATATGATAGCTCAGAAAAGAAACTTCGAACATCTCAGAACACTGCTCTGATACCAACTGTAGCGACCCGGATTCCGGATACCTGGTGCACCCGGTATAAATATCGAATACACGTGATACCACATGGGACCCGCGAGGCCTCCCAAGCGCGGGAAAGCGCCAAAGGGAAAAAGGAGTATGTGGAATACATTGAAGCCAGTAGATATAACAGTAAGCAATTAAATTTCATTGGATTGGATTGCTAAAGTAGCAGAAATAAAATTACATTTTTCATTAATAATTCAAATTTTACAATTATACACCAGAGTCTAGCCCAAAGGAAAGACAACAAGTCTAGCACAGTACAGTCTGACGGAAAAGAAACGTACACAAGAGTCGGGGGAAGCCTGACGCTGGTACATCTGGCAGCTACAACAACGCGCTCCACCAGGAACAGCAGAGGCAGATGGCGAAACCCACCTGAAAAGCAGGGGTGAGTCTCCAAACAGAAACTCAGTAGGGGTCACGCGGATCCCCACTGGAAAACGCACAGTGCAACGGAAGCAACAGAAACAACGAGTGCAGCAAAACAAGAAAGGCTACACTACAAAGCTGTAAACACACAGGGTACAGCAGGAGTAGGGAACATGCTAAGAGCAAGGGGAGCTCAACAACAAAGAAGAGCGAGGCCGTAAAACACGGAACAACGGCCACCGAGGAGAACTCGGCACCCTAAGCTACTCCAAACGGTAACAGACGGTCAACCCCAAACTCACACAGTAGGGTAACCCAGTCCATCGGCCAAAATAAAGGCGAAGGCAGACGCTGACGCCGAAAGCGCAAACAAAACACGACATGACATGTCGTGCACACAACCCCACGCATGACAAGAACCTCATGCAAACGACAGAACACTAACCTCGAGTACAGCCACAAGCGGGCAACTCGAAAAGGTCACAGCGCGTGAGAAAACGCCGAGAGTCACCGCACCAAGTGATAGGAGCACCCTCCTCCCAGAAGAATAGCCAGATGCATCCACTGACGTCTTACACTGCGCTGCAAGTGTCAAGTCACTCAAGGACAAGGCACACCAAGAACCAGGTCCAAGGAACAACAGTTCCAAGGAAACATGGTACCACAGCACAAGACTACAGCACCAACTGCGAGTGACTAATCAGGGCCACGCCCGTCGGCGCAAGTCCCCAGTCCCTGACCACGTGTGCACACACCGACCTCTACCTAGGTCAGGCCTCTAGCTAGTATTTCCCTCGGTAGGACGCTACCGTTGGCCGGGGCCTACGGAACTAGCTTAAGAACCGTATGTACCAAACGCAATAGGAAAACCCCTCCACCACTCCCGGTGGGTCGGCAAAAGTTGGGCTACAACTAACGGAGGCTCACAAGGCACAGACTCCTAAACACAGGTGCTAAAGCGCAGACAGTCTAAGAAAAGGCCGTCCCGTGCACAACCAAGCACCCAGGCAGCTAAACAACCGCCAACAGACTCAGGACCAGGCAACTAGACCTACCAGGTAACGATCCTGAGTCGAACGACTCAAAGGCAAGATCGTCACAAACAGCGGAACAAGCCGCCAATCGGTCTAATCCTAAGCCAGAAGAAATCATGCTCCACAGAAAACAACACACAGAGACCTGAGGGAAACACCAAGAACCCTCAGACACGCTTGGACATGCAAACCGAGGTATAACGATACCTCAAGGAATCCAGAAGCAGTGTCTCAAGCCAGATACAACTACCGAGACACACACACGCAAGGTCACATGTCAACCACTGGGTCACACCGGGTTGACATGAACCCAACAACAATGCCCGAGCAGTAGGAAAGATAATCTTACCTCAAGCAAGAAGACTCCTGGCTACCTTACAACGTAGTCTTAGCCCTCATAGGATGTCAGGAGACATCCACGGGACAACGGGCAAACCACAAGGACAAGCCAAGACAAGCCGAAACCAAAATCACGGAAATCGGAGCTCAAGGGATGTAACGCACCACCCCTAGACCGCCACAAGCAAATAACGGTCTAGACCACGGCCGTTACACACCAACCGACGGTCGGACGTCAGGCCGTCACTCACACCGCCCTAACTAAGCTATTAACACACGAAGAAAGTAACGGCCGACACCGAGCGTGTTACAAACAAATGACGCATGGGAGCCAGCGCGTTTATTCACAACGTGCACAGCCACCCACCACCAAAGCGCAACGCCAGGCGCGTTACAGCCAAACGACGCGTCAAGGGAGACGCGTCACAATCAAATGACGCACGGGGGCAGGCGCGTTATTCTCAACGGCACAGCCACCCTCAACCCAGCACAAAACAACAAACGACGGCCAGAGCCAGGCGCGTTACAACGCGACGACGCATGGGGGCACATCCATTACATTCAACGGGCATGGCCACCCAAGCTCGGCCAAACAGAGTGTAACGGCCAGGGGCAGGCGTGTTACACTCAAACAACGCACGGGGGCACGACCGCTGGAGGCACCGCCTCAACAGGTCAAACGTCGGTCAAACAGCAAGTAACGGCCAGCACCAGGCGTGTCACTTTCACCTAACGCGCTGGGTCAAGCACGTTAGATCCACCGACTCAACCCCAACACAAAGCACGACAAGCGAAGTAACGCGCAGACCTAGGCACGTTACTAGGAAGCGAAGCGCCAGCCTAGGGCCGTCACATTCCCAGAAACCAAAAACCTCAAAAACGTCAAACAAAGTAACGGTCTCTCGTAGGACCGTCAGAAGCAAGTAGCGGCCACTGGAACGACCGCTACATCGGTCACGGCGGGAAAACATAGGAATGGCCGGATCGGCCCATTCCACGCCCCATTCACACCGAAACGCAGGGGATACAAACCCAATCGACAAATAACATCATCAGGGGACTCAAAACCCCACATGCAAGCTCAAAAACTCAAGATCCGGGCGATTTAGATAAATCGACCCTAAGTGAGTCACCGAGGTTCCCGGGCTTCTACCGGCCTCGAATGAACACCAAACCACACAAAATCAACGTGGATGGGATCCTGACATCTCTGCGGTCAGTTAGAAACTAACTACACCGCAAATGGTCGTCGTTTATCGGCCGACCCTATAAACCACGAAAATCACGGTTTAGGCAAACCAAGCCCAAACTCGACCGTTTCCTTACCGAACGACGTGCAATGGCAGGGAAAACAGAGAGAACGAAGTAAGGATCAGTCACCCTACCTCCACCGAAGAAACCGTGCCCCGAAGGGACTAAACCACGCCGAAAACCACTCGCGAACCGATTTCACCGGCTTTGAATCCACCGTTCGGGATCGCGCCAGAATCGATCCGATCCTTGCTCCATCGCGCACCCAGCCAGCTCCATCACGTCCCCAACACGTGCCTCTAGGTCCTCCGTCTGCAGCCGGAGCCGAGGAGGCGAACGGGAGAGAAAATAGGAGAGAGAGAGGCGACGGCGGCGAATGAGAAGAAGGAGAGAGGAAAGAAAAGAAATAGAAAAGAAATTAGGAAATTTTCCTAATTTTCGAAAATTCTGAAAATGCGCCAAAAATGCATAAATTCAGAAAAATACATAAAAATAGCCGAAACGACCAGCTCGAAGAGTACATCGTCGCTGTAGCATCCACGAGTCCGAGAATTGACAAACAAACTCACCGTAGGGTTCCGCAACTAGTACATGCGAAAAACCCACACGGCTCGTCAAACTCAACTCTGAAGCCACAAAAGCGAACCGAAACTCAACGAAACCAATCCGAAACAGATCCGAAAGATTCGACAAAGATCCCACAAGACCTGCAAAGGATCCAGCAAAGATCCAGGGCATTACAGTTGGGGTTAGACACTCTAGGTCTGTGCCACTTATTTTGGCACTTCGAGCTGAGAAGTTATTAAGAAAAGGATGCCATGCTTTTTTGGCTTTGGTCTCTTTGACCGACAGGAAGGAGTTGGAATTGAAGGACATCCCCATTGTCCGAGATTGTCCAGATGTGTTTCCTGAAGACTTGCCAGGACTTCCACCAAATAGGGAGGTAGTCTTCTCTATTGATCTAGTACCATGTGCATCCCCAGTTTCTAAGACTCCGTATCATATGTCTCCTGCGAAGTTAAGGGAATTAAAAGTGCAATTACTGGACTTGCTTGAGAAAGGATTCATTCATCCGAGTACATCCGCATGGGGAGCCCCAATGTTGTTTGTAAGGAAGAAGGACGGATCACTTAGATTGTGCATTGACTATCGTCAACTGAATCAGATTACTGTTAAGAATAAGTATCTATTGTCAAGAATTGATGAGCTATTCGACTAGATAACAGGAGCATAGTACTTTTCCAAGATTGATCTTCGATTGGGGTATCACCAATTGCGAATCAAGAGTGAAGATATTCTTAAAACAACATTCAGAAGTAGGTATGGGCATTTTGAATTCATAGTAATGCCTTTTGGACTAACAAATGCCCCTGCAGCTTTCATGCAGCTAATGAACAATGTGTTCCGACCCTACTTAGATCAGTGGGTCTTAGTATTCATTGATGATATTTTAATATACTCCAAGAGCTAGGAGGAGCATGAAGAGCATTTGAGGATGGCGTTACAAATATTGAGAGATCATCAGTTATATGCCAAGTTTAGTATGTGTGAATTCTGGTTGCAAGAAGTGTCTTTTCTAGGACACATTATTACTAAAGATGGGATTTCGGTTGACCCTTCTAAAGTGGAAGCAGTAAGAATTTGGTATAGACCTACAAATGTGACCGAAGTAAGAAGTTTTCTAGGTCTCGAAGGCTATTATCGGAGATTTATTAAGGATTTCTCCAAGATTGCGGTACCTCTGACCCGATTAACCCGCAAGGAGAATCGATTTGAGTGGTCAGAAGATTGTGAATGAAGCTTTCAGACTCTGAAGGAATGTTTGACCACTGCCCCTGTTTTAGCTTTGCCTTCTGGAAAAGGAGGATTTGAAGCTTTTACTGACGCCTAGGGCATTGGACTAGGTTGTGTGCTTATGCAGCATGGTAAGGTGATAGCTTACTCTTCTAGACAGCTAAAGAAGCATGAACAAAATTATCATGTCCATGACCTAGAACTCGTTGCTGTGATTTTTGTCTTAAAGATTTGGAGGCACTACTTGTATGGAGAAACTTTTACGGTATTTTCTGATCATAAGAGTCTTAAGTATCTATTCTCTCAGAATGAGCTTAATATGAGGCAGAGAAGATGGCTCGAATATTTAAAGGATTTTGAATTCTCCATAGTGTATCATCCTGGTAAAGGCAATGTGGTGGCAAATGCTTTAAGTCGCAAGCCAATAGCAAAATTGTCTAGTCTTATGTTGCAAGAACGGAGACTGTTGGAACAGTTGGCTAATCTAGTCCTTAATGTTAGCAAGGATCGAGCCATGATAGCTCAGGTTCAGCTTCGCCCCGAGCTGTTAGTGGAAATTAAGACTCTGCAAGATAACGATCCATTGATAGTCGAGATCATGGAAAGTCTGAGCAATAGAACAGATTTTGGATTGGCCGATGATGGCAGATTGTTGTTTCGAGAAAGAACGTGTGCCCCTAATATAGCTGAAATAAAAGACAAGATTCTAGAAGAAGCCCATAGATCCAAGTATACCATTCATCCCAGAGCCACTAAGATGTACCGAGACTTGAAGAGGACCTTGTGGTGGCCGAATATGAAGCGAGAAGTGGCAAAGTTCATAAGTAAATGTTTGATATGCCAACAAGTGAAGGCTGAGCATTTCAGGCCTGTCGGGAAGTTAAAACCGCTTGATATACCACGATGGAAGTGGGAAAGCATCGGCACGGATTTCATAATGGGTTTACCAAGAACTCATGGTGGTTTTGACGCAATATGGGTAATTGTGGACAGATTGACTAAGTCTGCGCATTTCTTATCCATCAAGTCGAAGTAGACAGTGGATGTTTTGGCTGCTCTTTACATAAAAGAGGTTGTGAGACTGCATGGTATACCTATGAACATTGTGTCAGACAGAGATCCCAGATTCACTTCCCATTTCTGGAAAGGATTGGAGGAATCCTTAGGTACTCGTCTGAACTTCAGCACGACATTTCATCCTCAGACAGATGCGCAGACTGAGAGAACTAATCAGATTGTCGAAGATAAGTTAAGGGCTTGAAAAATCGACTTTGGCGGTAGTTGGCATGAGCATTTGGCCCTAATAAAATTTACTTACAATAACAGTTATCAGTCTAGCATTCAGATGGCACCGTTCGAGGCTCTCTATGGAAGAAGTTGCCGTTCACCTCTGTGTTGGAGTGAAGTTGGCCAAAAATAAGGGATGGGACTAGATCTTATCTCAGAATCTTCTAAGAACATTCAGATTATTAGAGACCGATTGCAAGTAGCATAATCGAGGCAGAAGAGTTATGCAGATGTCCGACGAAGAGATTTGGAATTTTAGATTGGTGAACATGTATGCTTGAAAGTCTCACCTATGAGAGGAATTCGAAGGTTTGGAATTCATGGCAAGTTGAGCCCAAGATTTGTTGGACCATTTGAGATTCTAGAGAGAGTGGGTGAGGTTGCCTATAGACTGGCTTTACCACCTCAATTATCAGGTGTTCATAATATCGTTCATGTATCTATGCTCAGGAAGTATGTGTATGACCCCTCTCATGTGACCAGCACGCAGACTTAGAGCTAAAAAAACATTTATCTTATGAAGAGAAGCCTGTTAAAATCTTAGATCGGAAGCAACAGTAACTCAGGAATCGGTTGATTCCGATGATCAAGGTCCAGTGGAGTCGACGTGAAGCGGAAGAAGCTACTTGGGAATCTGAGGAAGCGATCATGAGGCAATATCCTGATTTATTCCAAGGTCAGTTTCTATGATTCTTCACCCCTACGAAAGGTTCGGTGAATTTGGGAGACCAAATTCCTTAAAGTGGGGGAGGGTGTAGCACCCGAAATTTTCCTAAATATTTATTAAATAACCTAACGCATAATTCCTTATATTATATTAATTTATAGAAGAGGTCAAATCGTAAGTAATGTATAAAAATATGGAAAAATTATTTTCATAAAGAGAACAAAGTGTTTAGCAATAATGACAACTGGGCCAATCTCTAATAAAAATGGTATTAGGCCGAATTAAGGGAATTTCTAGCTAAAATCGTCACTTTTATTAGGCAATTCTAGATTAATCAAATTCTCACCCAATTCTTAACCAATCGAGCTCAAACCAGGCCCAATGGATAGATCTACCTTAGAGGTCCATTTTGCCTTCGAAACCCTAGACTCTAAAGCCTTCTAGCGGCGGCGGTGGCGTGGAGTAGGTCAAAGACCGAGGATTTCACCGATTTTATTTCCTTGGATTCTTGAGTCCAATCCAATCTCTAGAAGCCTCTTCAACCACTTTAAATAGAGGGCTTTGGCGACCTAAAAACCCTATTTGATGATCCAACTAGCGACGCGAAGTTTCATGGACGAACCTAGGAGAATTTTGGAGTTTGGCGGCGACGCATTTTAGGGCTCCAGCAAGCGCATCTCCTCTTTTCTTCTTCAATTAAGGTACGTTTCTCTCAGGCCCAATCTAATTAAATAACATGGATAAATAGATCTCGTCCTTAGCTTTCTTTTGAGTCCAATTTGCCCAATTTTGGCTATTTAATTTGGGCGTACTCCTAGTTTTATGTAGAGCATGAAATTAGGGTTTTTACTCACGTTCTTCCTATTTAGTTTACATCAAGTAATCATAGTGGAATCCTTAAATTGACCATGCCATGATGTACATTTTTAAGTTACCTACATTTTGATAGTAAATAGCCTAATTTTCATGCTATATCTATATTTTAGTCGTGCTTTTATTTGGACCGGTGTCTTGTTTTTCACGTTTTGGACTCGGGTCGAAAGAAACGGCCTTTCCAGGGATCGCCAGGTGACTAGCGGTTGTACGATAGACCGTTTTCCCTGGTCTAATGGCCAAACGATAGACCGTTTCTGGCCAGCGAATTTTAAAAATGGAAAGGGGTTTTCCACTGCGTAAGCGGCCCTTCTCTTGACCGCTTATGGCCTCTGGCGGCCTATTCTGTGACTGTTTTCTACCCTGTTTCAGTGGCATGTTTTACAATATATATCGGCATGTTATATCTGGTTAGTACACTTGTTGTTCAGGGTTAAATGCACTAAAATTAGGGCTTATGGAATACATGAACTAAGTGAAACTCTTCCTTAATAATTGCTCCATTCATGGCCATCTTTCATATCTTTTGTGATATTTAAGAAGGAAGTAGATTAATGCCTTGTTAATGGTTTAACTTTATTCTTATACCTGTCATGAATAAATTTAGAATTGTTTTAAGGTCATACCACTCCGGTGGAAGTGACTGGACCGATTATGTTTGTTTTCCGCTTGATTTGTTAGCCTAAATCTTGAGCAATGAATGCTTCTCCGTTGGATACTCCTTCCGCCAGACTAGGTGTTTTTATTTCAAGGCCTCCGTAAGTCCCCGCGAGCTTGGGATTTCCACTAGGACGCCGGACAGGTTGTACCATTAAAACCTGTACCAAGGATTTCATGATGGGCAGACCAAGTTGCTGTCCCTACTTGTCTGGGACAGCATGCGGTCGTGCCTCGGACCGCAAGCCAACCCAAGCGGCCATATCTATGACCGTTTGATCTATCTTTGGGCTGGTTAGTGGGTCTGACCCGATACGATTTTTAAGTCATTTTTTTGCACATTTTTTAGCCAATTGAGACCTCTCACTTGACCCTGGGATCGAGGACCATACCCCGGCTTGGTCTAGTCATACATCTTGTCAAGTGGGGACCTATTTCAAATCAGTTTTTGATCTCCGGTAGTCTAGCTTCTTAGCGGTCACTTCGGAGACCATTTTCAGCCTACATGCGGTCCAACAATAGACCGTTTGTGTGTTCTGGCTTGACCCATTGAGGCAAGCGTGGGCAAGAATGAGGCGGTCCTGTGTTAGACCGTTTATTTCCTCTTGCGGTTCCCTATTGGGCCGTAAGGAGTCCCTGATTTAGTGTTTTCTTCATGATTCTTGTGATGAGCAAATGATTGCGATAGTCCTCTGGACTATTTTCTTGTCCTATCATCTATTAAATTGGGCCAATGAGCCTGTTCTAATTCTTCCTTCCAAATTTATTTGGGAAATTCATGATCTTAGAAGATAGGTTTCATGAGCTTAATCTTGGAACCTCATGGCCGAATTACTTGAATGTCTAGACAATTACTTGGGATCGATGATCCAGTTAACCAATGCCAAGGCATCGTTAAAGGGCCCAGTCTGGTCCTGGGAGGAGCACCCGAAAGTACTTGTGCCCCGAGGAGTTTGTAATGACTAGGTGTGGCATTGCACCGAGTGCTTGTTAAACTCGTGGTCTATGACATTCATTCAAATCTTTCTTGCTTTGAAAACTCTTGACTTGTTGTACTTGCGTGCTTGTAGGCCAATCATTTGAATGTTATCTCTACAATTCATTTTTTTAAATCATTTTGTTCATTTATTTGTTCATTTATTTGTTCAGTTATGTTCAATTCTTATATCAATGAATATGCAAAATAGTTAATTACTTAAACTCTGCCTGATGATAGAGTGTAATGCCTACTGAGCTTTCGCTCATCCCCCCTTGTTTCCAATCCTTTTCAGGTAGCACGGATGAGGATGTGCACACCGATGGGAACGGGAGCGAGTAATCGTGGAGCGAGCCTTTTAGTGTGTTTGAGTCAATGTTCTAGTTATGTTGAGTCAAGATTGATGTAATTTTCATTTCTTTTAGTCGATGTAATAGATAGTAAAGTCCACAAGAGTCGTTGTAATAAATGTGACTTTGATTATTAAGTAAAGTTGATTTTTTTCTTAATTTATTATTGAAATCTTAGCCTGTGTTATCTTGTGGCTTGAAAACTCTGATTGACATGAATGATTATAATTGGGGCATTCCGACCTTCCGCATCGGGGCGTGACACTGCGTGAGGGTAAGTGTTGTACAGCGTGCCCCATCCCTAAGCTCCCCCTCCCTGCGTGGAGGTTTTCATTTGGTTGTACGCATAGGTCACGGCCGAAGCTACCTCGACACAACGTGATAGCCGGGTGCGCACGCTTCTAGGCTCGCCCTCATCTCCGATCGGCGCCGGTCTTTTCAGACTCGGCAAAGTATAGATCTGACCCTCGCTCCTTGGGTGTTGCTTTCTTAGTATCTTTTCATGCTCACGCCGAAGGTGAGGAGAGCTTGTTCTAAATTTCCCAAAACTTGAGCGCTGACCGCTGCCAAGTAAGAGAGTGCCACTAGCCCCGCCCTCGGATACCGGCTCTTCCCTGGCAGAGTTGGGCGACCTTCAAACCTCAGGTCTATCCTTCCCATACCCCCTTCGCGGCTCTGACCGTGTAGGCCACCCGTGGGCCCCCGTCCATCTCCACTATTGTAGGGTCACCTTGGAATTTGAGTGACGCGAGTGGTCAGTCCGCTATTGCTCAGGTCCGTGGTTCAGGCCGTGCTTGTTGTCTCATAGGTCCCAGGGCGCCCCCGTCGGTCGTCCCGCGTCACTAATAGCCAAAAATCCCTATCTTCATTATGGACAATGCAACAAATTATTTTCACGATGAAATCCTTTGATGTATGTTATTTCTAGACGCTATTATTCTATTTTGTCGAAGCATAAATGATCCGAATACTAAGTTAAAACACTAGAAAGATATCTTAAAATCAAAAGATTTTAGTAATAACTAGAACTGAGGCTAGCAGTAACATGAGTACAATCCAGAAATAAATTATTCTTAGTAGAATTTCTGATGTTAGGACTTGAAGGCCCCATTCGGTATCATGATAACATCAGTGAGGATAAGGATAAGCCTGGTCCCTTATGGTGACTGTTAGTCAAAAACTAACATGGAGTTTTATAGGACCAGTTTAGACTTGTTATCTTGCAAGGGATTCAGTGTTCAGCAGTGAGAAAAAACATATGTACAAGATGTGTAGCAGGAACAACGACATTGTGATTGACATGTGGAGAGACCAAAAAAGATAAGGTTCAAAAATGAACCATATGTGAAGACCTAGGAATAGTTCCTAAAGTATGATGCTGGTTACAAGGTCCAGTCAAACTCAAGTGGAAGATGGCAAAAGGACTCGGGGAACTACTAAAATAAGATGATTTAACATAGAAGAAAGGGAAATGGGTTTCAGGGTTAACCACAAACGTGGCACTAGACAAAGTACAACGTCAGGACATGATTCATATCCAACCCCAAGATATGGTATAACTATCAGACAATGATATGTTATACAAAACATCAGGAATCATGGGACTGTGCCATACTTTCATGGAGGCTTATCTACAAAACAGACTGTATCAGCAAGAAAGATAATTTTCTATGTCCTTCGATATTCAATAGTAATTATTACTATCTTCCCTGATCATCTCAATATTAACGGCGCATGATTTGCAAGAACAAGGTTTTGCCAGCAATACTGCTATGCTTTTTCCTAGATGGGGAGCCTCGGCTTAATGGTAAGCCTATTACATTTTGATCATGAAGTCACAGGTTCAAAAACAGAAACAATCTCCTTGCAAAAAAATAAGGGTAAGGTTGCACACGTCCCTAGACACCACAGTGGTGGGAACCTCATGGCACTTGTCTGCCCTGTCTCATACAGGGGGGAAAAGACATCCAGAATGCATCTATTTGACATTGATACATGAATAAAAGTAGAGATCTGAAAAATTACCATTCCAACTGTTGATTTTGAGGACAGAAATGTGTGGTGCTGCAAGCGGGATAGCCCGAAGTCACAGACCTATAGGCATGCACAAAAAGATGAAAAAAATAACAATTATTCTTGGCCAGGATGTGCAAGCTAGTAGTGTCAGTGCCATAAAATAGGACATATGAAATTGATCCTTTTCTTCCACATATCATTGAAAACATATTACTAATGTCTCACCTGTTAGTAGTCCATTAGACTTACTATCAGACGAACTTTAGGGAACAAACCAAGGTCCATAAGGGGATCAGAAAAAGAAGGCAACGAAATAAACCAGCAATCCACATTTTACACCACTTACACAAGGAATGGTGATGGGATCATCAAGCGACGCCGGCAAACTATCCAAAATATTTATTTGTGTTGAAGTACTCTTATGTGTATTGGGCCATGTTAGTGGGCCTAATATGGGTGCTTTTCTTTTTATAGGAAATAAGATATATATCCACAACTATCATGTAACAGTCTTTTTTTTATTAGTGTCTTTTAGTCTTCCCAAGAGAGTTATAATGAGTCATTAGATATATATAGGTGGCTTTTCGTATTTCTAGGTATTAATTAAAGAGTCTTAGAGTTTATTCTTTGGTCTTCTCTGTGGATTCTATAAGGGCGACTTTGACAACAGAATAAGGGGTGAATATGATGAGTTATTCCACCTATTCGGCCTTAACCGAGTTTGGTAGTAGGATTAAGTTCTCTAGGGTCGGTTAGGGTTAAGACCCTTATTCGAGGAATAACTAGTTCTACCATTTCACATGGAATGCATTATTTCTAAGATAAGAGTAAGTTATCAAACTTAAAAAGAGAAAACCCAAGGAATAACTCACTCGGACCCTCCTCAGATAATTTATCAAAGTGGCCCTAAAAGAGTCATGTAACCTTTGAGAAAAGACAAGTTGAATGAAACTTTTTAGAAGATATCTCAAGTGAGGTGTGAGGCCTGCTTGTTCTTCTCCAAGAGGGAGATGGGGTGAGATGCCCCGTGGGTGAGAAGCCGGATCGTGAGAAGTAGGTGTGAAGCCTGCTTATTCTTCTGCGAGAGGGAGATGGGGATGAGACGCCCCGAGGTGAGATGCCCCTTTTTATCCACCGTACCATACCCCCCCATCACCTTCCAGTGCAACAGTCCCACCTGCACAGTAGAAAACCCTTCTTCTTCCTCCCTCCTTCCCTCTCTTCTTTGTATCCCCAGAATCCTAAACCAATGTCACCCAAGTCAGCCATGAACCCCTCTCTCCCGTATTGCCGGCCACCCCTTTATATTTGGTCACCGCTACCTACAACACCAACACCTTCCTAATCCCCCACCGCCATGCACGCAGATGCTACCGTTGTAGATGTTTTAATCTACCCATCCCAAACTAGACAAATATATATGCATGAAGCATGAACGAAGGGAAAGGACAAAGGAGCGATGAGAATAGAGATACTAACCATGATCACCACCAAGTATATTAGCGCTAAAAGACTAGGAAATGATGAGAAGGGCGCTGCGTACCTTGGAAAAGAAGAAGAGACGTGGCCGAAGAACAACCACGATGTGATCGCGCGTAGAAAAGGGATGCGGGAACTTATGTGGAATCAGACCTCCTCACCTTCCAGCCAGCTAGAAGTAGAGGGCCTCACATTCTATTAATGCTCTCCTGCGAAACAAAGACAACAAAACAAGGGAAAAACTCATTAGAAACCGAAGTGTAGTATCAATCCCGAAGTGCATAAAAGAGGTGCAAAGAAAGGGGGAGAATGTACTGGGGGGAGCTTTTTAACCCCTGTGGAAGGGTGAAAATAAAAGGTGTGTTGTGATGAGAATAGAACAAAGAAATTGAATTAACACGCAGCCATGCTACAGAAAACATGCAGGCAAAAGTGCAAAAAGTGTAGAAAACTACAAACCGTAATGAATTCCGAAAAGTAGAAGATGAGAACTAGGAGATGGATGAATGAAATGGAGCCCTGAGCATTGACAATTGGAGTTAATACTTCCCTGGACAGGTTGGGGTCGAAGAGACGAGATGGTGTCGCAGCATGGCTTCGTCCTGAACCGAAGAAGCGCCCCCCTTCGCGCACTGTAAACTGGGCATCTATTTATAGGAGTGCAGAAACCCAATGGTTTAAATCCGAGATAAACACCCAAAATAAGGGAATATAGATATACAACCTCGAGATAATATCAAGGGCAAGAGCCCAAAATCGATGGAAGTTGAGGTGGAGGCCTATCTCCCTTGAAAATGGATCAAAGAAGGACTCCAAAGAGTCCTCGGCTGAAGAAAACAGAGTTCGGAATCATCCGGATTATGTACGGAGATAGCGGTATATCGTAAGGCCGCAACCTTCATAAAACAGTCATGGAGTGACTGCAACTTGATGGGATCAGAAAGAAGTTCAAACGGCCGAGCCAACGGGTCTAGGAGGCTCCTGGAAGAGTTTCTGAGAAGACGATTTTCAGGAGACCGCTACCTGAAGGTGGCGGTCTCAGGTGGCTGTCTCAAGAAGACTGTCACTTGGAATTTTAAAAACAATAAAAATAAAATTTTAAAAATACCGGGAAGAATGCGGTCACCTAGGTGACCACCTTCTCATGAAGGCGGTCTCCAAGGAGACCACTACCATGGTGTAAAATATAAAAGAAAAAAGAAAAAAGAAAAAAGTTACTATTCACTTGAGAATGCAGTGTACGAGGAGACCACATTCTTATGATGGCAGTCTCCTAGGAGACCGCCTTCATAAAACTGCGCAGGATATTTTCGGGTGCCCGTTCGGCCATCCAGACTTCCCGAAATGGATCCAAAAGTTGGTGAATTGAATATAATAGCTTCCAAAGCTCAATGGACTCGAAAAATGGTCAAGAAATGGGCTCAAACTATAGTCAAGGAAGACTCCAAAATAATGGATAATTCGGAGCATCATAAAGGAGAAATAAGAGAAATAACTCGACTTGCAGGATAAAAACGGGTGACAACAGATGCCCCTCCTTGATGTCCGCTTTGCAAGGGAGCGAGCGAAAGCGACGCGGAGGCGGAATGGAAAGGAGATGGAGAGAAAGAGCAAGCGATGTGAAATGGAGATGAAGCAAGATGAAGTGGAGAGAACTGAAAAGTGGGCATCAAGGTAAAAGACACCCGGCACAACCAACAAGCGACAGGAATTCTCCCGAGAACGTCGAAATAACCACCAGGAACAGATAACACGGATAAGGCATGTCTGGAGAACTAAACTAACTATGGAAAGGAAACACGACCGACCTCATCATGGGACACAATCCAAAGCCAATGAGGGGATCAGAAGAACACAGCTTAAAAGCTGGAAAAGGAAATAACGCGATAAAATCTAGACAGGAATCACATTGGCCAACCAGACCAAGCGCGAAGATCAGAGAAGACGTTCAAATTCAGAGTGGAATCAGAATCTCTTATCCAAGAGAATTGAAGTGCAATTAGCCATTGTTGAGGAGAAACCTTGAAAGATCACAGGACGTGACTGCTGAAAATGTCATGATGCATGCTGGGCTAAAATAAAGAAATCATCAAAATGAATGCAAAGAAAGATAAAATAGAAAATACTCAAGGATACTATTGCTAGACTGAGCAAGATGGGGTCAAGAGTCTTCTTGCAACCACGACGTGCGAGACAAAGTCCATCGTCCCCCACCCGACTCAAACTAACTACTTATCCAACGATTAACCGCATGCTCCTGGATCATCATCATTTTTGGTAAAGGGGAACATTAGATCCCAAAACACACGGACAACCAGCCTGTCCTTGAGAGGCTATAATAATGTAGATACCATATAGTAATGCAACAATGAGCTGGGATGGAGAGCCATACCTAACTTACCTGCCAAGCGAAATGGAATTTTTTTGATTTTTTCAGATTTTTACGGGGTTTACATATAAGACACAACCATACAATAATAAGCAGGAGATGAATGAAACATAGTGAAAATGAACTGAATAGAACATAACAAGGATGAACAAAACATATAAACACCACAAGAACAAACGACAAGCGTGCGTGGGATTGAAGACATGGTGGGACAAGACAACACGATGTGGTGGGACAACACGCGGCGAGACATGAGATGACACGACACGGTGAGACAGCACGCGCGGTGAGACAAGAACATGGTGGGACATAGACACGTGTGACAATAACCACGGGGGATAGAAGACACGTATGGGACGACAACAACAATACATGGCATGGCGACACAGTGAGACAAAAACATAATGGGACGAAAACATGATAGACACGGAGGGACAAAACAACACGTGTGGGACCACATGGAGGGACATAGACACATGTGACAAGGACATGGAAGGACAAAATACATGAAAAATACGTTCTTCAATCAAAGCCCAATATCAGATGAAGCAGAACTGCCAGGTTCATAATCATGAGGCAAAGCCCTCTCATGGAGACATGATGAAGTGAGGTAAGCAAACACTCAGAAGGACACGAGCTTCAAAATAGATCGAGAGAATAAGATTGAAGGAGAGAGAACATATCAAAAAAATATGAACATGAACCAGAGCAAATGATATGGAGCAAGGAAGGCTTGAGTATCTGCAACCTGCACACTTAACAAACAGATCATACATGTCCTCAAAATAAACAGACAGAAAACACCTGAAGAAGGGAACATAAGATAAATATTTTTGGATTTTTGTAACAATTTTCAATTTTTTTTGTTTTTTTTTTTGACAATATATGATTTTTTTAGATTTTTAAAATATTTGATTTTTTTAGATTTTGACAATATCTAATTTTTTTGGATTTTCACATATTTGATTTTTTTTGGAACTTTTGAAAATATAAATCTGTAGCACCCAAAGACGGGCTCAAACTACTTGCCAGGAGTGGTCATTCCTCCCCTCTTGCTAATGGCTTCCCTTGAGCAGGGCGTGCATATGAGGGTGGCTCGTCACAATCAACCGCCTCTAATGAACGGTGCCCCTACTAAGGTCACACCTAGGATACAACCCAGCCTAAGAGGGAGAAATAGAAGAAAACTGGGAGCTAAGCTTCATATAGGATGGGACATATCAGGACTCAACTTTCTTCCAGGGCACTACCCCTCAAAGATACAATCTGTTGAGTCAGGACTTTGTGTCTTTGATTTTTGAGACCCATACTTAGTGGGCACGCATGCGACCGGGCTCATAACGTCCCGCGGGGAACTGTACTGCCACTCTTTCCATGCCTTTGATTCATAATTTTACATTTTGATTCTCATTTTGATTTTTCTTTTGACAGCCCTTACTGATTAGATATTGCATGAAAGCTCACTTTTTAGGGTCAAGACTGCCCCTATTTGAGACCTCTCTCGTATTAGGGAGCACCAAGGTTGGGCATCTCATCCGTCAATCTCTTGCCCCTACACTCGACCGAGTAGAGAAAAAGAAAAGGACCTTTGTGCATACCCATGGTATAGCCAAAGCAGCAATGGTGTTGTCTCAGAGGAAATCGGCTATGGCTCCTCGTGTAGTGTGTGAAAAAAATATGCTCAAAAGTCACCCTCAATGATCGGGGAAAAAAACTAGACTCCCAACGCCGAGCTATCACCAGCCTAAGAATGCTATAGAAGTGAGCTGGAAATTTAACTAAGCTAACTTCCTAAACCACTCAAACGTGTTGAGGAACCAACATTATAACCATGCGCATGAACTAATGAAAGCAACAGAAATGATAGCATATCCGTACGTAAAATAAAGATACCTTGCAATCCATAGCATGGAAATAGCATCCTGAAATGAAAGTTTGATGATGCCTTGCTGGGCTTCTTCCTACTACTACGTGAGGAGGCTGCTTCCTCTGTTGCCTCTTCTTCCTTCTACTTCTTGTATCACATTTATCACTCCAAAGAGGTAGGTGTTCTCAAGATCTGGCCTAACTAGAAGCTAAATAGGGTAACATAGCATGCATGTGTAGAATTAGTAGAACTCATCTTCCATGTTATATAGCCTACTATACGGCTTTACTGAGATCAAACATACACTGGCTTTATGGCCGAATATATAGCATGTTACACAGGTTTTAAGTAGACCAACTATAGCCTGTTACACCGGTTTTTATACATAGTCTGTTACACTACTTTTATGGAATTTGAATATGTCCTATTACACTAGTTTTACGGTCTTAATTTATAGCATGCTTAAATCTAATATATATCATGTTTACTAAATATACAGCATGTGTTAAAAAAATACAAAATTTCAGCCCTCATGTAAAGGGCGCCCATCACTTGGGTGCCATTTCCTGAAGGGGCGCCCAGGCAAGGGCGCCCTTTAAATGAACACCTCCCACACGGTCGTCAATTCATTTCCAATGATTAATAAACACCATGTTTAGAAAATTAATATCTATGAAACTAAACCATAAGATTCTTACATGAGTATGATTCTGTGATCCTGATATTTTCTTCTATCTATCCATGTCCTTACTTCTTGATTCTGAGAACTTTCGACCTGATGAATAGTGTTTTGTGTCTTGGAACGCACCTGCCAAGTGTGTAAAACACCCAGAGAAAAGGGCGCCCCTGACTAGGGCGCCATTTAAAGGAATTAGTGACTCTCCGTAGAGTCTTCAATTAAATGAAGACCCTGCAGAGCGCGCAAATTCCTTAGGGCAACAAAAAGAAAACAAATGCTGAAAACATGAATGGGCACCCCTTTAAGCAGGCGCCCATTACCTGAGAAATGGCAGCCCCTAGGGCGCCATTTACTGAAATGAAGGCTGCCCCTAGGGCACCATTTATAGAATTGAAGACTCTCTACAGAGTCTTCATTTAAATGAAGACACTGTAGAGGGGCACCATTTCCATAGGGCTAAAATAAATATATATATATATATATATGAAACCAGAATGGGCGCCCCTGGAACAGGCGCCCATTACTTTAATAATGGCAGTCCCTAGGGCACCATTTACTGAATTGAAGGTAGCCCTCAGGGAGTCATTTATACAAATTGAAGACTCTCTGTAGTGTCTTCATTTAAATGAAGACACTACAGAGGGGCGCCATTTTCCCTTAGCTTGAGTTCTGGGTTTTTAACCTATATGATGACAGAATGGGCGCCCCTAGACGCAGGCGCCAATTCCTAATATAATGGCAGCCCAAAGGGTGCCAATTCAGCTACTTGTGGCAGCCCTTGAGGTGCCAATTCCATCCAGGTTCTCGACTTGTCTCGTGTTAGGCGTTGTTTCAATCATAACTCATCTATACATGATAAAATGTCTTTGAACTCCATTCATGGAATCTACCTTATGTTCCTACAATAGTGAAACCCTTGAAATTCTATATTGGCTATAAATGAGAGTGGATGTCAAAAGAAATACATGAAATGTTGTGCATATAGGGCCCGATCGGGTCTTGGGAGGAGCGCCCGAAAGTACTTGTGCCCATGGGAGTTGAATGATCATGGAGTTTAAGCATTGCACCGAAGTACTTGCTTGCTTGCTAGACTTGACACATCCCACTCACTGTAATGGCCCGGAATTTTTATAAGATATTTCTGGAATATTTAAGTATTTTTTGGGAATTTTAAAGACCAAAATAGATCAATAAATAAATATTAGGTTAAATAAATTATTATTAAGGCCCAATTATGGTAAAACATTAACCTAATCTATTTAAATGAAGCCCAAAGGACTTATGGACCAAGCCCATGAAGTTTGGCCCATATTCTAAAAGGTTAACTGATTTATTCACAAATTATTGGGATAAATACCCATTAATTAGATAATTTAGTGGATAAGATGAAATTAGAGTTTGAACTCATTCAAATTCGGTACCCAGGATCTGTAGCGGTCTATCGTAAAACCGCTACAATCATTTGGCGGACCAAGCCTCGACCGTTATTTCCTGTCAGTTCCGTGAATTGAAGAAAGAACAAAAAGATGAGATTTTTGTTAGTCTATCCTTTAGGGATCAAGATGGGAGGACTAGTAATCATGTTTAGGACTCTCTGAAGTTGATCTAAGCTTTCAGAAGGACTCTAGAATCGATCTAATCCTTAAACCCTAGCAAAACCGTATAAAGAGGACCTAGTTTTGACCTGCGCAACCCTTGCATTGGCTCGCATGGAATCAAGGTAAGATGACATTATTTCAGGTAGGTTCTTTAGAAGTTTTTATTGATAATATATAGGACTAACATCTTTCAAAATTTCATGCTAGGGGATCAAGCACACAAGGAGATAGAAGCTTGCAAAGTTCCTGGTTCCACCTTAGCGACCCAAGAAACTGTGCAAAGGTCCGGTGAAGATGAAGGGATTAGAGAACCAAATCGAGGTATTTTGCCTAAGTGCCTTTAGAACTTTTTGTTCCCCATACTATCTACTTTTTACCCTACAAATTTCACATCATTAGGTCAAGAGAGTAAGGAGTTGGAGCAGCTTGAAGTTGCTGATTTATCACAAGGAGTACAAGAGACTAAGGGTAGCATCTAGCATCAAATTCGAAGTTTAAAGGCTTTAGCGGAGGTAGGTCATCTCATGAATGGCAAAAGTACTACTCTAGGGATAAAAACCCTCTGGTTTTACGTGATTTCATGCTTTATGTGCGGAGAATTTCATATTTTAATAGGACCTATGCATTTAGTATTTCATTCATGCATATTCCTTAACCTTAATGAACCAAATAAATTCTCTTATTCCAATACATGATTCCCATGCATATTACAGCTTATTTCTCGTTCTATCATGTAGTAGTTTTATTAATATGTTGATTTTCAGACATAATGTGAGTTAAAAATCTTAGAACCCTCTTATTTAAGTTGTTGTCTGTCCTGCTCTAGCGGCTTAGGGTTTGACCGCCATCTCTATGTAGAGACCTTACGATGAATTGCTAGACACTTTGTAATTTCATTTTCATGAAACCTCTGGCGGACCGGAAGTAGACCGTTAAAGTTACTGTGGCGGCTTACGATAAACTGCCAGCGTCATGTAATGGCTCTATGATAGACCGCCACTGTGCTATTTTCTGTCAGCACGAGATAGATTTAAGAACAGCCATATAGCTTATAATTAAGCCTAGTTAACTATATACTAACCTATTTTAATGGTATTTATTACTCTGAGTTTCAATTCCTGATTCATATACAGTGAGTTCATGTTTCTTTGTGGTACTTAGGATTATCTTAAGCTTAGGGTATTTTGTGCCAAAAACCATATAATTTTGTAATAAGTTGTGGTTTGAATGCATGTATTGACGAGATTTAACGCTGATTTTTCACTGCACACATTCTATTCTTATCTTAGAGTCATGTCCATAAGTTCATGGCATATACTCCGATATATGACCATTAGTTACACACTTTGCACTATAGGAACATAATCTTGGACATGATAACCTCTCCTTTGGATATTCCTTCGAATGGACTAGGAAATCTTGTTTCAAGGCCTCCGTAATTCTCCGCGCGCCTGGGATTCTCACTAGGACGCCGAGTTGGTTGTACCATTAAAGCCCATTTGTCTAGAAAGCACTACCGATGTTTTGTATTTCTGGATCTTAGCGGCCCAATATAGTTAACCGCCATAGTCTTATAGCGCGCCTTGTATAGACCGCTAAAGGGACCTTGACAAATCTACCTTTGACCGCCAAAGACTCCAGAGAGCCTGTTTTCAAATATCAAACCATCTTATACTTAACGATCCAGAACTATACCGCTATATTCATGTAACGGCCCAGTTATAGACCGCTAAATTCTTGAGTTCAATTAACCCCGGGTTTGACCCAAGGGTTAATATCCATAAGATCCTAGAAAGACTATTAAATCTCTAGGACATGTCACCTTTATCAAGATGATTTAACTAAGTTATGGAAGTTAAGAAATGTACCGTTATGCTGCCGATTTATTTCCATGGCATAACCTAATCATTAAAGTATTTATTGAAATTTCCTATTTCCTTGTACAAGCATTCATATTTTTGGTTACTTTATCATGAATTATCTTTGAAATTGAAAATTCTTGGCCACATTATTTACATGCGTGGAAGTAGCTTCATTTATACTTGAAGATGTGGATCGAGCACTGATTGTGTTCAAGGGCTCTATGCTAGTCCCCTCGGCTGATTGTCAGAAACATACTATTATAAATCATGGGGTATGATGCTACTGGCGTCGCATTGCGTTGGGAGTACTTTCTTTATAAATAAGTGAAAATCCACGGCATCACGGAAATCACAGTAATCACGGAATTATCCACAAATTGATATTCCACAGAAATTCACGAAGTACTTGCTACTAGGTGAAGAGTACATTCTTGCTTGTTATATGACTTTCTAGAATATTTTTGTTCATGAAAGGCCATTACTACATTCTTGCTTGATTATACTTGATCGATTCATGTTCTCATATTTTAAGCTTGATTATATGTTGTTATTTTGGTTAGAATCGCATGCTTGATCGCATTTCGCATGATTTTACCTTATTCCTCAGAGCTAAAATGCTAATCACTTTAATATTGCCAATCATGTTGATACGAAGATACCTACTGGGCAAATGTGCTCATTGCCTATTTTCAATCTTTTCAGGAGATGCAAGTAGTTCGGATTCGGATTCAAGTTATTCAAGTGATGGGTCCGAGAGCGAATGAAAGTTGCATGAAATTGAGAGTAAAGACTTAGGAGTCGATAATGTCTAGATCGAGTCCATGTAATCTTTTTTTTTATTGAGTCAAGTAGATTTGAAAGAGTTGACTAGTTGATGTATTTGAGTTATTCTCCTTATTAATAAAAATGATGGTTTGAGTAACTTATTATGCAATTGCATTTTATATGTGATTGTTATTGCGCTCTGATTATTCTTACTTACTAGAGGCTTACCATGTCGGCTGTTCACGTTTCCTGAGATCATCTTTCGCTGTAATAAAAGCTCGGGGCGTGACAGTTAAGTTGGTATCAGAGCCTAAGTCCAAGGACTTAGGGAGAAAAGTCATATCATAGGATAAGTCCAAGGTTAAGGACCCGCACCTATGAAAACTAGGAAAGACATTCCCCACCTATGCGAGAATTGGGTAGAGCCCAGGATAAGATAATAAATTAGCTCTAGATTAATTCCTTTCAAAATTTCCATGAGAATTAACAATTTTTTATTCTCTCAGGTACCTTATTCTTATTTGCAATGGCTCATCGCGTTGATTGGAACGGCATGCAAGAGACCGTCGCTGGTCTAACACAAGCACTACAAACCATGGCACAAGTTGGCGCAGGAGCGAGAACTGGAGACCTGCATCGTAATTTTCGGAGCTTAAACCCTCCGAGATTTTCTGGTTCCTCAAATCCAGATGAAGCTGAAAACTGAATAGACGAAATGAACCGCATATTTGAGGTTATGCAATGTGCGGACCAAGAAAAGGTTCGCCTTGCTACCTTTCAATTGAATAAAGATGCCCGTATGTGGTGGAAGTCCGTTCCTACACCCCCAGCCGATGCACCACACATGTGGGAGGGCTTCCTTACGCTCTTTCGAGCCAAGTACTTTTCTGAGCACATCAAAGAGCGGAAGGCTATGGAGTTTGCTTCTCTGCGCAAGGGCATGATGTCTGTGGCTGAGTATGAACTACAATTTTCCAGGTTGGCGCCATATGCTTCGCACTTGATTAGAACTGATTTGCTAAAGGCTAATCAGTTTATGGATGGATTAAGTCCTGGGTATATTCAGCAACTGGGGACTCAGAATATCTATACTTATACGGAGATGGTCCAGCGGGCGCATCTGTGCGAGAGGACCTTAGAGAAAGTAGAGAAATTAAAAGGAAAGGGAGAGGAACCAAGCCGAAGGTCTGATCGGCATGATAAGAAGAAGAAGTTCAGCATCACGGAACCCTATAAATCCCGTGATAGCAAGAAAAGATCCTGAAATGGGAGTGGTAGTGGCTACCACAAGAACAAGAAAGTCAAGGAAGAAGACAAGCAGGTCACTACGGCCTGTACTTTCTGTGAGAAGTTCAGTCATTCGGCCGAAGAATGCTGGAAGCGCCTTGGCGCTTGTCTCCATTGTGGCAGCAGGGAGCACCGTATGCCGGATTGCCCCCTTATGAAGGAGCTATCTTCTGGAAGTGGACGTAAACGGCAGGCTCGCCTCAATGCTATTCTAGAAGATAATGAAGCGCCCCCAAATGATGGGCTTATGGAAGGTACTGTTCACATTTATTCTCGTCCTGCATTTGTGGTATTTGATACTGGTGCTTCTAATTCCTTCATATCCATCACTTTTTCAAAAACATTGCAAATTTCATCAGTTCCCTTACCTTTGGACCTTGCTATTACTACGTCTTTAGACCACAGAACCAAACTCACCAACTATTATCCAAATAGTGAGGTAAGGGTAGAAGGACATAATCTTCCTGTAAATCTCGTATGCCTTGACATGGAGGGCTACGATGCTATTCTAGGCATAGATTGGCTTGTTGACCATGATGCTTACATAAATTTCCAGAATAGGATAATATCCTTTTGTAAACCTGGTCTTCCAAGGTTTTCCTTCCTTGGTGTCAAATATAGGAAGCATCCTGTCATTATTTCATCTTTGCACGCTTGCAAATTGATTTCGTAAGGATGTGTAGCTTTTCTTGCTTTCGTTATCCTCACCGAATCCAAGATAATCATCTTAGAAGATATCTCGATTGTCAATGATGTTTCGAATGTATTTCCATCAGATTTACCCGGTTTACCGCTCAAAAGGGAAGTAAACTTTTTAATTGAACTCATTCTTGGAGCGGCACCTATTTCAATAGCTCCCTACAAGATGTCCCCCACAGAACTCAAGGAATTAAAAAGACAACTACAGGAGTTACTAGACAAGGGTTTTATTCGACCTAGCACATCCTCTTGGGGTGCGCCGGTTCTTTTTGTCAAGAAGAAGGATGGATCTCTCAGACTATGTATCGATTACCAGCGACTGAATCCACTTACTATCAAGAACAAGTATCCGTTGCCGCATATCGATGAGCTCTTTGATCAGCTTTCGGGAGCAGAATATTTTTCCAAAATAGACCTCAGGTTAGGCTATCATCAACTCAAGATCAAGGATGAAGACATATACAAGATGACTTTCCGGAGTCGTTATGGCCACTATGAATTTGTGGTAATGCCGTTCGGGTTAACTAATGCCCCGGCCACATTTATGCAACTTATGAATAACGTCTTCAGGCCATATCTCAACCAATTTCTAGTCGTATTCATTGATGACATTCTCATATATTCTAAAACGAAGGAAGAACATGAAGAACATTTAAGGATAGCCTTGCAGACTTTAAGAGAAGATAAGCTTTATGCCAAACTTAGTAAATGTGAGTTCTGGCTTAAGGAAGTCTCATTTCTTGGACATATTATTTCAAATGAAGGAATCGCTGTGGATCCTTCTAAAGTGGAAGCTGTCAAAAACTGGAGCCAGCCAACGACCGTGTCAGAAGTTAGAAGTTTTTTGTGCCTGGCCGGTTATTACAGAAGATTTATTAATGATTTCTCCAAGATCGTTGTTCCTTTAACTAAACTTACAAGAAAAGAAAATCCTTTTATATGGTCGAAGGACTACGAGGAGAGTTTCGTAACTCTTAAGGATCACCTCACTACTGCACCAATTTTAACACTGCCGACGGAGGGTGGTGGATTTGAAGTATATGCAGATAAATCTGGTATTGGCTTAGGGTGCGTTCTTATGCAAAATAGAAAGATAATTTGCTATTCTTCAAGACAATTGAAACGTCATGAAGAGAATTATCCTATGCATGATTTAGAATCGGCGGATGTTATATTTGCCTTAAAAATTTGGCGTCACTACCTTTACGGAGAAAAATTTATGGTTTATTCAGACCACAAAAGTTTGAAGTATTTGTTCTCCCAAAAGGAGCTGAATATAAGGCAAACAAGATGGTTAGAATACCTAAAAGACTTTTATTTTGCTATTCAATATCATCCTGGCAAGGCTAATGCTATAGCGGATGCACTCAGCAGAAAACCAATGGGAAAACTATCAAGTCTCATGATTAGTATGACTAATCTCATTCCTCAATTTGCTCAATTGTATTTAGATATTGACATGAAGGAAGAAGATTGCTTTATGGACAGTATTCGAACTCAACCTACATTAATAGAAGATCTGGTCAAGCTACAAGACAATGATCCAGTATTACTGGAGATTAAAGCCAATATTAAGCAAAGGCCGGATTTCCCTATTACCGACGATGGAAGATTATTATTCAGGGATCGAATTTGTATACCAGATCATCTTGATACTAAGAAACTGATTCTTGAAGAAGCTCACAATTCCAAATATACCATCCATCCCAGTGGTACAAAAATGTATCAGGATCTTAAAAGGAACTTATGGTGGCCTAACATGAAAAGAGAAGTGGCAGATTTCGTGTCCCGCTGTCTCACTTGTCAACAAGTAAAGGCAGAGCATTTAAGACCCGCGGATAAATTACACCCCTTAAATATTCCCGAATGAAAATGGGAAAGTATAGGGATGGATTTCATTATGGGTTTACCCAAGACAAGAGGAGGACACGATGGTCTATGGGTAATCATAGAAAGATTGACAAAATCTACACATTTTCTGCCAATTAAAAGTCGATAGTTTGTGGATATTCTAGCAGTATTGTACCTAAGGGAAATCGTCAAATTACATGGTGTCCCTATCACTATCATATCGGATCGAGATCCCCGATTCACATCATAATTTTTGAAGGGTCTACAACATTCTTTAGGGACCCGATTGAACTTTAGCACAGCATTCCATCCACAAACATATGGTCAAATAGAAAGGACTAATCAAGTGGTGGAAGATATGCTCAGGGCTTGTGCTATTGACTTTGGAGGAAGTTGGCATGATCGCTTGTCTCTAGTGGAATTTGCATACAATAATAGCTATCATGCTAGTATACAAATGGCACCGTTTGAAGCTCTTTATGGAAGGAGTTGTCATTCCCCTATCTGTTGGAATGAAGTAGGAGAGAGACAATTTCTCGGTCCCGATATTATTAGGGATACTATCAAGAAGATTAAACTCATTCGAGAAAGACTTCAGATGGCCCAAGACAGGCAGAAATCGTATGCTGACAATCGAAGGCGCGACTTGGAGTTTCATGTAGGAGATCATGTATTTCTTAAGGTTTCTCCAGGTCGAGAAATTTGAAGATTTGGTATTAAGGGCAAGTTTACTCCAAGATTTATTGGTCCTTTTGAAATTCTGGAAAGAGTCGGTGAAGTAGCTTATCGAATTGCTTTACCTCCTCAACTATCTGAAGTTCATGATGTATTTCACGTCTCGATGCTCAAGAACTATGTTCCGGATCCTTTCCATGTCATCACCTACGACAATCTGGAGATTAAGAAGGATTTGACATATGAGCAGAAACCAATCAAAATCCTTGAATGAGAGGTACGTCAACTTCGGAATAAGACTATTCTTGTAGTCAAAATCTAGTGGACAAAATCGGGAGAAATATGGGAAACCGAAGAGACTATGCGCAAAAGATTCCTAGAATTATTTAAATGTAAGTACACTCTCTACAATCCGTATATTGAATTTGGGGACCAAATTCTCTTAAGTGGGAGAGGGTGTAATGCCCCGGAATTTTTATAAATTATTTCTGGAATATTTAAGTATTTTATGGGAATTTTAAAGACCAAAATGGATCAATAAATAAATATTAGGTTAAATGAATCATTATTAAGGCCCAATTATGGTAAACCATTAACCTAACCTATTTAAATGAAGCCCAAAGGACTTATGGACCAAGCCCATGAAGTTTGGCCCATATTCTAAAAGGTTAACTGATTTATTCATGAATTATTGGGATAAATACCCATTAATTAGATAATTTAGTGGATAAGATGAAATTAGAGTTTGAACTCATTCAAATTCGGTACCCAGGATCTGTAGCAGTCTATCGTAAAACCGCTACAATCATTTGGCGGACCAAGCCTCGACCGTTATTTCCTGTCAGTTCCGTGAATTGAAGAAAGAACAAAAAGATGGGATTTTTGTTAGTCTATCCTTTAGGGATCGAGATGGGAGGACTAGTAATCATGTTTAGGACTCTCTGAAGTCGATCTAAGCTTTCAGAAGGACTCTAGAATCGATCTAATCCTCAAACCCTAGCAAAACCCTATAAATAGGACCTAGTTTTGACCTGCGCAACCCTTGCATTAGCTCGCATGGAATCAAGGTAAGATGCCATTATTTCAGGTAGGTTCTTTAGAAGTTTTTATTGATAATACATAGGACTAACATCTTTCAAAATTTCATGCTAGGGGATCAAGCACACAAGGAGATAGAAGCTTGCAAAGTTGCTGGTTCCACCTTAGCGACCCAAGAAACTATGCAAAGGTCTGGTGAAGATGAAGGGATTAGAGAACCAAATCGAGGTATTTAGCCTAAGTGCCTTTAGAACTTTTTGTTCCCCGTAGTATCTACTTCTTACCCTCCAAATTTCACATCATTAGGTCAAGAGAGTAAGGAGTTGGAGCAGCTTGAAGTTGCTGATTTATCACAAGGAGTACAAGAGACTAAGGGTAGCATCTAGCATCAAATTCGAAGTTTAAAGGCTTTAGCGGAGGTAGGTCATCTCATGAATGGCAAAAGTACTACTCTAGGGATAAAAACCCTCTGGTTTTACGCGATTTCATGCTTTATGTGCGGAGAATTTCATATTTTAATAGGACCTATGCACTTAGTATTTCATTCATGCATATTCCTTAACCTTAATGAACCAAATAAATTCTCTTATTCCAATACATGATTCCCATGCATATTACAGCTTATTTCTCGTTCTATCATGTAGTAGTTTTATTAATATGTTGATTTTCAGACATAATGTGAGTTAAAAATCTTAGAACCCTCTTATTTAAGTTGATGTCTGTCGTGCTCTAGCGGCTTAGGGTTTGACTGCCATCTCTATGTAGCGGCCTTACGATGAATAGCTAGAAACTTTGTAATTTCATTTTCATGAAACCTCTGGCGGATCAGAAGTAGACCGTTAAAGTTGCTGTGGCGGCTTACGATAAACCGCCAGCGTCCTGTAACGGCTCTATGATAGACCGCCACTGTGTTGTTTTATGTCAACACGAGATAGATTTAAGAACAGCCATATAACTTATAATTAAGCCTAGTTAACTATATACTAACATGTTTTAATGGTATTTATTACTCTGAGTTTTAATTCCCGATTCATATACAGTTAGTTCATGTTTCTTTGTGGTACTTAGGATTATCTTAAGCATAGGGTATTTTGTGCCAAAAACCATATAATTTTGTAATAAGTTATGGTTTAAATGCTTGTATTGATGAGATTTAACGCTGATTTTTCACTGCACACATTCTATTCTTATCTCAGAGTCATGTCCATAAGTTCATGGCATATACTCCGATATATGACCATTAGTTACACACTTTGCACTATAGGAACATAATCTTGGACATGATAATCTCTCATTTGGATATTCCTTCCAATGGACTAGGAAATCTTGTTTCAAGGTCTCCATAATTCTCCGCGAGCCTGGGATTCCCACTAGGACGCCGAGTTGGTTGTACCATTAAAGCCCATTTCTCTAGAAAGCACTACCGATGTTTTATATTTTTAGATCTTAGCGGCCCAATAGTTGACCGCCATAGTCTTATAGTGTGCCTTGTATAGACTGCTAAAGGGACCTTGACGGATCTACCTTTGACCACCAAAGACTCCAGAGAGCCTGTTTTCAAATATCGAACAGTCTTGTACTTAACGGTCCAGATCTAGACCGCTATATTCATGTAACGGCCCAGTTATAGACCGCTAAATTCTTGAGTTCAGTTAACCCCAGGTTTGACCCAAGGGTTAATATCCATAAGATCCTATAAAGACTATTAAATCTTTGGGACATGTCACCTTTATCAAGATGATTTAACTAAGTTATGGAAGTTAAGAAATGTACCGTTATGCTGTCGATTTATTTCCATGACAGAACCTAATCATTAAAGTATTTATTGAAATTCCTTATTTCCTTGTACAAGCATTCAAATTTTTGGTTACTTTATCATGAATTATCTTTGAAATTGAACATTCTTGGTCACATTGTTTACATGCGTGGAAGTAGCTTGATTATACTTGAAGATGCAACTCGAGCACTGATTATGTTCAAGGGCTCTATGCTAGTCCCCTCGGTTGATTATCAGAAATATACTATTATAAACTATGGGGTATGATGCTACTGGCGTCGCATTGCGCTGGGAGTACTTTCTTTATAAATAAGTGAAAATCCACGGCATCACGGAAATCACAGTAATCACGGAATTATCCACAAATTGATATTCCACAGAAATTCATGAAGTACTTGCTACTAAGTGAAGAGTACATTCTTGCTTGTTATATGACTTTCTAGTACATTTTTATTCATGAAAGGCCATTACTACATTCTTGCTTGATTATACTTAATTGATTCATGTTCTCATATTTTAAGCTTGATTATATGTTGTTATTTTGGTTAGAATCGCATGCTTGATCGCATTTCGCATGATTTTACCTTATTCCTCAGAGCTAAAATGCTAATCACTTTAATATTGCCAATCATGTTGATGCAAAGATACCTACTGGGCAAGTGTGCTCATTGCCTATTTTCAATCTTTTCAGGAGATGCAAGTAGTTCGGATTCGGATTCAAGTTATTCAAGTGATGGGTCCAAGAGTGAATGAAAGTCGCATGAAATTGAGAGTAAAGACTTAGGAGTCGATAATGTCCAGATCGAGTCCATGTAATCTTCCTTTTTATTGAGTCAAGTAGATTTGAAAGAGTTGACTAGTTGATGTATTTGAGTTGTTCTCCTTATTAATAAAAATGAAGGTTTGAGTAACTTATTGTGCAATTACATTTTATGTGTGATTGTTATTGCACTCTGATTATTCTTGCTTGCAAGAGGCTTACCATACCGGTTGTTCACGTTTCCCAAGATCATCTTTTGCTGTAATAAAAGCTCGAGGCGTGACACTCTGTCACGCCCCGAGCGCGGAAGATACCCGGAGATGCGCGACGTGTCTATATCAATCATGTCAATCAGAGTGGTCATGTATTCGACACAAAGACAGAGATGCGCAAAATAGCAAGATAACCCAATCCTTTATTTCATAATGGATAGACTATTACAAATCCAATACTCTGTTAAATAAAAAGGAAAAGAATACATAGTTGACTCAAGAAACTATGGAAAAGACTAGACGACACTTGTAGAAGCTCTATCACTTTCACTCTTGACCATTCCCATCCGATTGACTTCCATCGTCGTCGGACTTACCTGAAAAGTAAAAAGGGACAAACGGGATGAGCGAACGCTCAGTAGGAAATTATATCTCAAGTACTAGCAAGTGGTTTAAGTAATTACATTTTCATGGATGCAATAAAGCTATGCATGCTCGCATGAAACGACAAGATAGAGAGAATGTAATATCAAAGAAATAAGATGAACTTTCATGAACAAGATACAAGTTATTCAAGATATTCAAGCAAGTACCATTATCGAGTCATGTCAAGAACTTTGGCTATCATGTATCAAGCAAGTAAATTACCCTTTTTCGGGCCACGCATTTCATGTGAAGTCAAGTACGATTCAAGTACAAGATGTGTGTGGAATGTCCAATCAAGCAAGTCAAGTACTCGGTATAATGCCAGATACCTTATCATTTTAACTCCCATGGGCACAAGTACTTTCGGGTGCTCCTCCCAGGACCAGATCGGGCCCTATATGCGCAGGCATTTATCATGTGTTTTGACATCCACTCTTGTTTATATAGCCAATATAGAATTTCAATAATCAAGCTTGTAGATACGTATGACAACTTTGATAGAATAGAGTCCAAAATATGACAAAGGACATAGAATGGCGATAATAACGGTATAATCACGATGTCGGTAAAACTAGGTAGATTATGGTTCCTTTAACTTAGGTACCATGACAAATCAATATGGACATTCTTTATATAGAATTGAGGTCCACATGAACAGTATATCAAAGGTAAGATACCCTCATTCTTATCATAGAATTGAGGTTTACAAGAACGACATGATATGGCATGATATCATCATCCCATTAAGAATTTCTTATGATATACTCTTTGTATAATCATAAGGGCCGGTATACCATGTTTTCTTTAGATTGACATGGCAAAAACTGTGTAATGGGTTTTTTTAGGGTACAACCAGCTCAGTCGGCCTTGAGGGAATCCAAGGCTACGAGGAGTCTTACGGAGGTCTCTATGACTAACTTGCTAGTCCAAAGGAACGGAATGTCCAATGGAGAGCTTGTATGTCAATGAGAGTTGAGTGTGATCGATAAATCAACATGAAACGTGGGACTATACTCACGGAGTGGAGAATAGTGCCGATATATATATATATGTATAATATATAAACCATCGGTTAGGAAATCAGAGGAAAAATCAGTTTACAGTAAAATAACGACTTAGGTCAAGTCGTGTCTCAAGTAATTAACGCCTAACTGAAGGGCGTTTACATATATTGCCAATTTGCAGAATTTCCATTATTTCATTAATTTATCAAAAACACGCCTTTCCTGGGGGCGTTTCTTAAAAGTTGACGACTGCAGGGGCAGGCGTCTCATCATTTACATATTCGACAGGATATAATTATTCTCAGAAATTTATCAAAAACGCGCCCTTGGAAGGGGCGTTACTTTTAATATTCACGCCTTATACTGGGGCGTTAGAATATGGAAAACGACTTTGTCCAAGTCGTGAATTTCAAGGGATTTACGATATTTTAATAAATAATATTTCGAGAGACAGGAGACATGTCATGGCAGTAAAATTTAACAGGAATTCACAGAGTCATGCAAGATATTAAAAATCAATATTTCATATGTATTGTAATTTTTAAACAGGATCAATTATTAATCACATGCGATTCTTATGAAGTTAACGCCTGCGTAGAGGGCGTCAAATATTAAATTGACGACCACTAGTATGGTCGTTTCTTTTAAATTAGCGCCCTAATCAAGGGCGTTTCTTTTAAAATATTTTAGAAAACGCGTGAAAACTATAATAATCATATGCATGACATGCTTATATATATATATATATATATATATCTTGCATTAATTTCATTTGGGCTACAGTAACTTGAGAAAACCTACCTTATGGTTTGATAATACTGATACTCTGTTTGGAACCTTCGTGGATGAAGAACCTTCGTTCTTCAGGAAGATATTGCCACAGCTACCTGTAAAGGAAGAGAAGATATCAATCTTCTTTACCTACGTAACCTGAAGGCAAGGGAAAAAGAAGAACTTTACCTATTCTTCGGCAACGATGGTGATGAAGACGATGATGATGAAGACCCTTTGTCTTCAAACACTAGAAGCAGCCACCTATAGCAAAGACGATGAAGGATGGTTAAAACCTCCTCATGTGTTTATCAAAAGCAAGGAAAGGAAGAAGAACTGTTTGTTCTTCACGTACCTAGCAGCAGACGTTCGATCAAATGGGTTTTAGGGTTCGATCGAACATGTTATTTATAGGATTTTGAAGTCCTAACAAGAGTAGGGTTTGATTGAGGGTAATATATCCTTAATAGAGTCCTTACTCTAATAGACACTTACTAGATTAGGTTAATCTTTCCTTGGATAAGTTCTGGGTTCGATCGGTTCACGAACTGAATTAACGCCTTAGGTCAGGGCGTGTATTCTTGAATTAACGCCTTGCATAAGGGCGTTTCTTAAAAAGCGCCTTGAAAAAGGGCGTTTCGTGTTTTAAAACACGCCCAAGATAGAGGCGTTTCTTTTACTTACCCATTTGGTCGCGTGAGAACTGACGACCGTAGGTGTGGGCGTCCTTTCTTTATTCACGCCATTGGTAGAGGCGTTTCTTTATAAATTAACGCCTTAATAAGAGGCGTTATTTTTAATTTTGTTTTATTTCATCCAATTAACCCTATTCCTTTTATATATTACTTCAGTAATATATATGTTTTAATTCATTTCAATTATTCATTTATTAGGGTTGCTACACCCTCCCCCACTTAAAAGAATTTGGTCCCCAAATTCAATATATATATAATTATACACGCGGAGAGTGTAGGACATATACCTCTTAGAATAACTCGGGAAATCGTTTCTTCATAGATTCCTCGGTCTCCCATGTCGCTTCGCATTCAGGATTCTTATTCCATTGCACCTTGAGCATGGGAATAACCTTATTCCTTAGAGCTCGTATTTCTCGATCTAATATCTTCAAGGGCCTCTGTTCATATGTGAGATCTTTCTGGATCACCAGATCTCCATGCTCAATAATATGTGACGGATCGTGCACATACTTCTTCAACATAGATATGTGAAATACATTGTGTACCTCGGACAACTGAGGAGGCAACGCGATGCGATAAGCAACCTCGCCAACTCTTTCGAGTACCTCAAATGGTCCGATGAATCTTGGCGTAAGCTTGCCCTTAACACCAAATCTTCGTATGCCACGTCCAGGGGATATTTTAAGAAATACATGATCTCCAACCTGGAATTCAAGATCTCTTCTCCTGGTATCAGCATAAGCCTTTTGCCTTGTCTGAGCAACTTGTAATCTTTCTTTGATTACCTGTATCTTCTCAGTTGTATCCCTTACCATGTCTGGACCTAATAGTTGTTCCTCTCCAACTTCGTTCCAACATATGGGAGATCGACAACTCCTTCCGTATAAGGCTTCGAAAGGTGCCATTTGGATACTAGCTTGGTAGCTATTATTATATGCAAATTCAACTAAAGGTAAGTGGTCATGCCAGCTTCCTCCAAAGTCAATAATGCATGCTCTCAGCATATCTTCAACAACTTGATTAGTTCGCTCGGTCTGACCATCCGTTTGTGGGTGAAAAGCAGTACTAAAGTTGAGCCTTGTCCCCAACGAATGTTGTAATCCCTTCCAAAAATGAGAAGTAAAACGGGGATCTCTATCAGACACGATTGAGACAGGAATTCCATGTATCCTGACTATTTCTTTAATGTATAGTGCAGCTAGCACATCAATCGACCATCGGCTTTTGATTGGCAAGAAATGTGCCGATTTAGTCAATCGATCAATGATAACCCAGATTCCATCATGTCCTCCTTTAGATTTAGACAAACCCATGATGAAGTCCATACCAATATCCTCCCATTTCCACTTAGGAATATCTAGAGGATGTAGTTTTCCCGCAGGCTTTTGGTGTTCCGCCTTGACCTGTTGGCATGTGAGACAGCGTGATACATAGTCCGCTATTTCTCTTTTCATATTGGGCCACCAAAAGTTCCTCTTTACATCTTGGTACATTTTAGTTGATCCAGGATGAATAGTGTATCTTGATCTGTGAGCTTCATCTAAGATCTTCTTCTTTAATTCCGGACAATCGGGTATACAAGTTCTATCTTTGAACGATAATCTTCCATCAGAAGTTAGTTGAAAATCAGATTGTCCTTCTAGTCTGCCTTTGATTTCTATTAACATAGGATCGTCATCCTGAAGTGTTTGTATCTCAGATAACAAATCTGACTGTATGCTTACATGGGATAGGGTGACAAATTTGGATTCCGTGTCCAAGCTTATATTGAGCTCGGAGAATTGTTCAAGTAACCTCCATTCTTGTATCATACAATTTGCTATCTTTGCTCTCGGCTTTCGACTAAGGGCGTCAGCAACATAATTACCCTTTCCGGGATGGAATTGTATATTGAAGTCGAAGTCCTTGAGATATTCTAGCCAACGTCTTTGTCTCATGTTCAGCTCCTTTTGTGAAAATAGATATTTGAGACTTTTGTGATCGGAGTATACAGTAAACTGTACCCCATAGAGATAGTGTCTCCATATCTTTAGGGCAAATACTACCGCGGCCAATTCCAAGTCATGGACGGGGTGATTCTCCTCATGCTTCTTCAGTTGACGAGAAGAATATGCTATGACCTTCCCATGTTGCATTAGAACGCATCCGAGGCCAATGCCAGAAGCATCAGTGTAGACCTCGAATTTCTCTCCTTCAATTGGTAGGGCTAAGACTGGAGCTGTGGTGAGATGATCCTTGAGAGTTTGGAAACTGCTTTCACATTCCTCACTCCATTCATATCGGATCTCCTTACGAGTTAATCTTGTAAGTGGTACGGCGATCTTAGAGAAATCTTTGATAAATCGCCGATAATAGCCTGCAAGACCTAAGAAACTTCTGATCTCGCTTGCATTAGTGGGTCTCTCCCAGTTTCTCACAGCTTCAACTTTTGACGGATCCACAGATAAACCGTCCTTGGATATGACATGTCCGAGAAAAGCCACTTCTTCAAGCCAGAACTCGCATTTGCTGAGTTTAGCATATAATTGATTTGTCCTCAAGACTTGCAATGCAATCCTCAAATGCTCTTCATGTTCTTCCTTAGTCTTAGAATATATCAATATATCATCGATGAAGACTACTATGAATTGATCCAGTAAGGCCTGAATATGCTATTCATTAACTGCATAAAGGCAGCAGGGGCATTTGTTAGTCCAAAAGGCATAACAACAAATTCGTAATGGCCATACCTGCTTCTGAATGCGGTCTTGTGAATGTCATCATCCTTGATCCTTAATTGATGATATCCCGACCGGAGATCAATCTTGGAGAAATATTTGGATCCTGAAATCTGATCAAACAATTCATCGATTCTCGGCAGTGGATACTTGTTCTTGATAGTAAGATGATTCAACTGTCGATAGTCAATACACAATCTCATGGATCCATCCTTCTTCTTTACAAATAAGACTGGTGCTCCCCACGGGGAAGTACTTGGTCTAATAAACCCTTTTCGGATTAGTTCCATCAACTGCTCCTTCAACTCCTTGAGTTCAGCAGGGGACATTCTATATGGTGCCTTTGAAACCGGACCAGCACCAGGGACTAAGTCGATGGTAAAGGCCACATCTCTTTGCGGGGGTAATCCCGGCAATTCTTCCGGAAATACGTCTGGGAATTCTCGTACTACTTGAACGTCTTCTATCTTGGTTTCCTTAGCTTCTTTATTAGTGACAAAAGCAAGGAAGGATACACATCCTTTCCTGACGAGCTTGCTTGCTCGAAGAGCCGAAATAAGAGGGGATTTGCTTCGACTCTTAGGACTAGTATAAGTCAGTTCCGGAAATTCCTTGAAAACAATCTTGCTATCACGGCAATCAACCGTTGCCTGGTATTTGGATAACCAATCTGCTCCTAGTATAACATCATATTCTTTTAGATCTAAGCAGATAAGATCAATAGGAAAATTCTTTCCTCGAACCAATACCTCACAATTTTGGTAATGATGTGTGATATCCGTCTCGTTTCCGAGAGGAGTAGACAATATTATCTTCATCCATTCTGGTTCTAGAGGTAATGGGTCAGCAAACTTCTTGGAAATAATGGAATGCGATGCACCCGTATCAAATAAGACATGTGCATATTTGGAACAAATTTTTAATGTACCTTCCACCAATCCGCCTTCTTCTTCTGGTTCGGTCTCTTGGATTGCATGAAGACGCGCGTTCCTTGTCACTGGGTGTTTACCCTCACCGTCTTGGTCATTCATTAATGGACAATCGGGAATCCGATGTTCACAACTCCCACAACGGAGACATGCTCCTAGTTTTCCTCCAGCATTCTTCTGTTTTGTGACTAGCCTTGTCACAATGCTTGCATACTACGTTTGAAGGGGTAGTGGTGATAGAGAAAGGCTTGGATTTCTTGAACTTCTGATCTTGAGAGGAAGAACCTCCATTATTGGGCCTCTTCTTAAAGTTGGGTTTAAAAGAACCCGAACTTGTGACTTGCTCCTTTTTGTCTTTCCCACGGATCCTATCAGATAGTTCCGTGGCATCTTCAAGCAACTGAGCTCGGCGCACTATTTCAGTATAAACTTGAATATCCATAGGCGCCAGTTGAGTAATGTAGTGGGGCCTAAGCCCATTAAGAAATCTACGGGCTTTCATCTTTTCCGTGCCAATTAAATGCTTAGCATATCTAGACAGTCTAGAGAACTGTGCTTCATAATCAGCCACCGATAAAGATCTTTGCTTTAATGCGGCAAATTCGGCGGCCTTCTTTTCCTGGACCCTATCAGAGAAATATTTGGCGTTCAAATATTCAACGAATTCACCCCATGTAACTTGAGTTGGGTCAATAGTAGCTTCAATCGACTCCCACCAGCATCTAGCATCCTTTTCTAACTGGAAAGTAGCTAATAAGACTTTGTCCTGATCCGTGCATTGCATAACACGGAATATACGTTCAATCTCCCGAACCCAATGCTCGGCATCGTCTGGATCGGTCGATCCCATGAACTTCGGGGGATTCATATTCTTGAATGCTTGGTGTAAGCTTCCAGCTCGTGGAGCACCACCTTGTGCTACCTGTTGTAGCACTTGGGTCATCCCTTGAAGGGTACGCTGCATGTTGCGCCATTGAGCACGTTCGGCAGCCATTATCCTATAATTACAATAGCTATGTTAGTATTATGTCACTATAATCTTATAAAGGAGTCATTGATCATTTAACCCTTGGTTCTACCCACTCTCACTTGGTTAAGGGTTTTGAAACCTATCCTTGGACTTGGGTTTCCTAGGAATTGAATACCTTAGGCTCTGATACCACAAAGACTGTCACGCCCCGAGCGCGGAAGATACCCGGAGATGCGCGACGTGTCTATATCAATCATGTCAATCAGAGTGGTCATGTATTCGACACAAAGACAGAGATGCGCAAAATAGCAAGATAACCCAATCCTTTATTTCATAATGGATAGACTATTACAAATCCAATACTCTGTTAAATAAAAAGGAAAAGAATACATAGTTGACTCAAGAAACTATGGAAAAGACTAGACGACACTTGTAGAAGCTCTATCACTTTCACTCTTGACCATTCCCATCCGATTGACTTCCATCGTCGTCGGACTTACCTGAAAAGTAAAAAGGGACAAACGGGATGAGCGAACGCTCAGTAGGAAATTATATCTCAAGTACTAGCAAGTGGTTTAAGTAATTACATTTTCATGGATGCAATAAAGCTATGCATGCTCGCATGAAACGACAAGATAGAGAGAATGTAATATCAAAGAAATAAGATGAACTTTCATGAACAAGATACAAGTTATTCAAGATATTCAAGCAAGTACCATTATCGAGTCATGTCAAGAACTTTGGCTATCATGTATCAAGCAAGTAAATTACCCTTTTTCGGGCCACGCATTTCATGTGAAGTCAAGTACGATTCAAGTACAAGATGTGTGTGGAATGTCCAATCAAGCAAGTCAAGTACTCGGTATAATGCCAGATACCTTATCATTTTAACTCCCATGGGCACAAGTACTTTCGGGTGCTCCTCCCAGGACCAGATCGGGCCCTATATGCGCAGGCATTTATCATGTGTTTTGACATCCACTCTTGTTTATATAGCCAATATAGAATTTCAATAATCAAGCTTGTAGATACGTATGACAACTTTGATAGAATAGAGTCCAAAATATGACAAAGGACATAGAATGGCGATAATAACGGTATAATCACGATGTCGGTAAAACTAGGTAGATTATGGTTCCTTTAACTTAGGTACCATGACAAATCAATATGGACATTCTTTATATAGAATTGAGGTCCACATGAACAGTATATCAAAGGTAAGATACCCTCATTCTTATCATAGAATTGAGGTTTACAAGAACGACATGATATGGCATGATATCATCATCCCATTAAGAATTTCTTATGATATACTCTTTGTATAATCATAAGGGCCGGTATACCATGTTTTCTTTAGATTGACATGGCAAAAACTGTGTAATGGGTTTTTTTAGGGTACAACCAGCTCAGTCGGCCTTGAGGGAATCCAAGGCTACGAGGAGTCTTACGGAGGTCTCTATGACTAACTTGCTAGTCCAAAGGAACGGAATGTCCAATGGAGAGCTTGTATGTCAATGAGAGTTGAGTGTGATCGATAAATCAACATGAAACGTGGGACTATACTCACGGAGTGGAGAATAGTGCCGATATATATATATATATGTATAATATATAAACCATCGGTTAGCAAATCAGAGGAAAAATCAGTTTACAGTAAAATAATGACTTAGGTCAAGTCGTGTCTCAAGTAATTAACGCCTAACTGAAGGGCGTTTACATATATTGCCAATTTGCAGAATTTCCATTATTTCATTAATTTATCAAAAACACGCCTTTCCTGGGGGCGTTTCTTAAAAGTTGACGACTGCAGGGGCAGGCATCTCATCATTTACATATTCGACAGGATATAATTATTCTCAGAAATTTATCAAAAACGCGCCCTTGGAAGGGGCGTTACTTTTAATATTCACGCCTTGTACTGGGGCGTTAGAATATGGAAAACGACTTTGTCCAAGTCGTGAATTTCAAGGGATTTACGATATTTTAATAAATAATATTTCGAGAGACAGGAGACATGTCATGGCAGTAAAATTTAACAGGAATTCACAGAGTCATGCAAGATATTAAAAATCAATATTTCATATGTATTGTAATTTTTAAACAGGATCAATTATTAATCACATGCGATTCTTATGAAGTTAACGCCTGCGTAGAGGGCGTCAAATATTAAATTGACGACCACTAGTATGGTCGTTTCTTTTAAATTAGCGCCCTAATCAAGGGCGTTTCTTTTAAAATATTTCAGAAAACGCGTGAAAACTATAATAATCATATGCATGACATGCTTATATATATATATATATATATCTTGCATTAATTTCATTTGGGCTACAGTAACTTGAGAAAACCTACCTTATGGTTTGATAATACTGATACTCTGTTTGGAACCTTCGTGGATGAAGAACCTTCGTTCTTCAGGAAGATATTGCCACAGCTACCTGTAAAGGAAGAGAAGATATCAATCTTCTTTACCTACGTAACCTGAAGGCAAGGGAAAAAGAAGAACTTTACCTATTCTTCGGCAACGATGGTGATGAAGACGATGATGATGAAGACCCTTTGTCTTCAAACACTAGAAACAGCCACCTATAGCAAAGACGATGAAGGATGGTTAAAACCTCCTCATGTGTTTATCAAAAGCAAGGAAAGGAAGAAGAACTGTTTGTTCTTCACGTACCTAGCAGCAGACGTTCGATCAAATGGGTTTTAGGGTTCGATCGAACATGTTATTTATAGGATTTTGAAGTCCTAACAAGAGTAGGGTTTGATTGAGGGTAATATATCCTTAATAGAGTCCTTACTCTAATAGACACTTACTAGATTAGGTTAATCTTTCCTTGGATAAGTTCTGGGTTCGATCGGTTCACGAACTGAATTAACGCCTTAGGTCAGGGCGTGTATTCTTGAATTAACGCCTTGCATAAGGGCGTTTCTTAAAAAGCGCCTTGAAAAAGGGCGTTTCGTGTTTTAAAACACGCCCAAGATAGAGGCGTTTCTTTTACTTACCCATTTGGTCGCGTGAGAACTGACGACCGTAGGTGTGGGCGTCCTTTCTTTATTCACGCCATTGGTAGAGGCGTTTCTTTATAAATTAACGCCTTAATAAGAGGCGTTATTTTTAATTTTGTTTTATTTCATCCAATTAACCCTATTCCTTTTATATATTACTTCAGTAATATATATGTTTTAATTCATTTCAATTATTCATTTATTAGGGTTGCTACACACTCACTCTCTCGTGACACTACTTGCTTGCTTGACTTGACTTGCATGGCCCGAAAAAGGGCAAAGTACTTGCTTGATTGAAATAGCCAATTCCAGTTACACGTACTTGATATTACTTGCTTGAACATGATATTACTTGCTTGAACATGATTCTTACTCGCTTGAACTTGTTCCTTGCCTTCCTGGCAATTTTACAAACATTTGATGGTACTTGAAATCATACAATACTCTTTCTATGAAGTTCTTGATATCTCGCTTGTCAACTTGCTAATACTTGAAACCATGCGATATTCTTCTATACAGTTCATGATTTTTCTCGCTTGTCTAGCATGCATAGCTATACTTGCATTACATGCAACATGTAAACTACTTAAAGATTGCTCAAACTTCAGATGTAATTCCTACTGAGCGATTCGCTCACCTAGTTGCAATTCTAACATTTTTCAGGTAACTTGGATAGCGACTACAACCCTGATGGGAATGAGACCGAGTGAAGAGTGCTAGAGTCACCGATCATCTACTGTTAGCTAGTCGTGTCTTTTGTGTCTTAAGTCCTTACATTGTATTTCCAGTTATGTCAGTTATATCAGTCTAGTTGATTGAAACTTGTTAAGGCTTGAGGACTAGTAGTTGGATTTGAATAATGTATGTTATCATCAGTTGGTTAATTGTAAGAATTGTCATCTTGGACTAGTGGTATCATTTTAGAAATTAAATCTTAGTTATTATTTAATCTTTTACGCACTCTATCTTTTGTCAAAAAAAAATATGTATGCTGCTCTGATTGAATGGTTCTATATAAGCTGGCCACGACCCAGGTATCTTCCGTGCTCGGGGCGTGACAATCACTATGTGTAAGAGGATCTTCGGATCAAGCTCTCCACCTAGTACCAAAAGATGGTCAATCATGTAGTCAGGAGTAGATAATGCTTTCAATATTTTTCTGACCTTCCTCTGGCTCATAACTCATTTTAGATAGGGGGAGTCAAGTTGATTCATTTGTTAAATTGTGATGATGAGTCTTGAGTCAGTCAATAAACCCATCCAGTCAGGTAATAGAAACTGATATCTGCTTGTTCTTTTCATTGTCTGTCAGTCTTCTTTGTCACTAGAAACTGATATCTGTGTGTTTCTCCTTGTCTGACATCTACAATTGGTCTCTGAGTCCTTATTCTCATCCATCTAAATTCTGATTCCTTGAAGAATGAGCTTGGATTCAAGGGGAGACCTTTATCTATTCATAAGCTACATGTTTCAGAGAAAACTGAAATAAGAATCTTCTTTCATAAAGCTATGTGAATGCCCAAGATAATTTGAAGGTTTAGGGTTAATAGTTTTTAGAGTACATTGCTAAAAGGATTGGAAATAACTATATATAGCTTTAATAAATCTAAATCAGCCTTGGAAAATTTCTATCCTAAAACTCTTCTCGAGACCTGACAACTTAAAGTACAGAGGCAACTTTGGGGATATACTTTAACCTAAGCATTGTTATTAAACATTGGAATCAATCTGAAAACCTCCAAGGGCAATATATACCAAAGCAATGACAATGGTCCACTGAGAAACGATGTCCCCTTACCTCTCAAGTAAAGTGGACTATGTCATGAAGTGCCAAAGTCAACTCTGCTTAAATTTTTTGAAGAATACAAAAGGCAGAGCAATGGCATGAGTACACCGAGAAACATTGGTCACTTATCAATGAAATGATATGAACCATGTCATGAGGTGACATGCTAGCTCTACTCAAAATGAGGCAAGAAAGTCAGTCACACTGAGTAACTAGAGATATTGGCGTCTAAACAACGTGTATCCTTATGATAAAAGGTGTGTGCTAGACTTAAATGCTCTTAAAAAGATTGAAAGGAAAAGGCAAAATCATCAAACAGTAGCAAAAAGGACCTGCAAGGATAATTTCAAAAATCTTACACAATGTTTAATCTCCATATTAGTTAAAGTAATTCCTAAAGCAACCACTGGAAATATAAGTAAGGGAGAGAGAAGTCGTATAGGCCACGGATTTGAAAAGACTGGCTTAGGTTTATTAAGTTTGTGTAAAGCAATTCTTATTGAGCCTTTTTGTGATGAACTCTAGGCTTATTAGCCTTAAACCAGTTCAAAAATTTCTGAAGGCATGTTTCATATGCAGCTTTATAACAGAAGAATCTAACAATCAATCTTCTGATTTTATGGGCATGGAATAGATAAAATTTACCTTATGAGTTTGAAGCTCAGATATTGTATTCAGGTAGCATTTCCTTCTCAGCTGAAGTTCATGACCACTCTCCTCACCTTTTGATGATGTCAAAGGGGGAGAAGTATAAGTGAGTCAGTCATTCATTTCATACACATTTCATATTCATCTTGGTCTGAGTCTTCATGAGTTTGAGTTCCATAGGAGTCTCATAACATTTATATGTACAAATGGCAATGATCTATGAATGCTTTCAATGGCAATGACTCATAGTTGCCATCATCAAAAAGGGAGAGAATGTTGTGTCCCTAGTTTTGATGATGTCTAACTATGAATCATTGGTTTATGATATTCAAATCAAATCCTATTGAAAATGAGTACCTGATCAAGTTAATTTTAAAGACCAGAATGATGTTTCCAAATATCTAACTTTATATCCTTTTTATGGGATCAACAGGTAAAATCAATCGACTAGAGTATATGTCAGTAGACTGATGCGCGTGTGAATGAAATGAAGAAGAAGACTTCAGTGTTCAAGGTTGAGTCAACGTAAAGTTTCTAGTGCTTCGACGCAGGATGCAGCAGAAGAAATACAAGAGCAAACATGAAGGATTAAGTGAACGCGAAGTCTCAATGCATCGATGCAGTAGAAGAAATAAAACAACAAACATGAAGGATTGAGTCGACGTGAAGTCTCAGTGCCTCGACACAGTAGAAGAAATATAAGAGCAAATGTGAAGGATTGAGTCAATGCAAAGTCTCAGTGCGTTGACGCAGCAGAAGAAGAAAATAAAATCCAGAGAGTTGTTCTCCAAACGATGAGAATGGTGAGTCGACGCAACAACCTTTTGGCATCGACAGAACAACAATATATCCTTGCTAGCACTCAGGCAATGAGCAAATTCCGTCAACGCAATAACTCAATGGGGTAGACGTAACCGTGAAATCAAGCAAGATCTCGTCCAACAACAAGTACGATAAGTCGACGCAGAGTAGTACAATGCATCGACACACCTCTTATGGTGATACTTTGAGTCAGCGGCGGGTCCCACTTCTGGCACATGAACCAAGGCCCAATCATTGAGAGACTGGTGTACGAGGAATCTACATTCTAGAAAGCACTTTTTGGAAGGAAAATTATTCCCTACTACAACAACTTGATCGCGTGGGTCCCCAAGAGAACATCCTCTACCACGAGCTTTATAAGTATATTTGGATTCAAGTGTGGCTGTTGTCGAAGGTTGGAAGCTATCCAGAGAAGAAGTTTTGCATAAATTTGTAGAGAGCCACCTCGAGCTTAGAGAGAAAAAAAAGGAAGAGAGAAAGAAGAAGATCTGAGTGAGAAGTGAAGGTTGCTGAGCAGTCGTATCAGTCAGTCAGGCTCTTGAATTGTTTCAGAGCTACATTTCATCAATACGCTTTTTTTATTTTTTTTCTGATTCTTATTTTTCTTTTCATCTCTTCATGTTCAGTGTTTATAATAGTGCTTTGTTGCATGATTCAGAAGTGTGAACAGCTGGGTGCTGTTCACGGTCTGCTCTGATAGTTCAGAGCGTTGAGGAGTGTTCCTCATTTGCCGTTGTGAGCAGCGGTTCTGATCGTGTAGGATTGTACAATCAGGGTTGCGTACAGCGAGAAGCTGTACACGATGGCACTCTAATTTCTCAGAATGTGGGAGGAGAGTGTTCCTCTAGACTGAGCTATAATTACCATCTGTAGCGGGTTTTCTGTGGTTTTTTTGCTTGTGCAAGTGAAGCCTCACCCTGATCAGGAGGGGGGTGGACGTAGATTGCTAGGTAGCAATGGAACCACCTTAAAATCTCTGAGCAATTGTGGTTTGTGATCCTTGTCTTCTACCTCCGTTCTCTAAGTCTTCCCTGTAGTTTGTTCATTTAGTCTTATTTCCAAATACTCAAACTCGTCGATCAAGCATTTGTGGATTGTGCTGCAGTCATACAATTACTTACTCAGTTCTTTAACTGCATATTTCAACGATCTGTCAAGTGTTACCTTGAGCGTCAGTTTTAATTGGTCTATTTGAGGGGCTGATCTAATCACCCCCCCTATAGATCCATCTTATTATACTTAACAATCCAAAAATTCTATTTCTTTGAAATAGATCATGTCCCCAAGAGCAGCAACGCTTAGGCGAACGCCCTGGCAAAATTGGCTGTGGCAATCAAACTTCCGCCCGAGGGAGAAGTCGACATCACTGTTAAGCACAAAAGACTAATGCCGAGTATACTCGACAATGAGTCTGATCTTACCATCTAAAAGGTCCACAACCTCAACCAGGACACTTTCCCAGAAGAAGAAGATTGGCGAGAGCCAATCATCAAATTCAAGCGAGGCTGGCTCCCTCCTAATCGAACTCAAAGGATCTTGCTACTCCGTCGGACAACGTCATATGAGTTGATCGGTGACTCCCTCCATAGACTCGTCCATGAAAAAGGCAAGTCTATTCTCTTGAGATGCGTCTCCCCAGCCGAAGCTCAGGCCATCATGCGCGAAGTCCATTCAGGATTGTACTGTGCTCACCAGGATGGAGATAAAATGAAGAACAACATTAAGCTCAAAGGCTACTATTGGCTGACCATGTACAAGGATGGCACTCAGTACGCCCGTACATGTCATCAATGCCAAGAGTTTGGCCCAGTGCCCAGAAGATCTCCCAATCCGCTGCATCCAATAGCCCCCACATGGCCAAGCGTGAAATGGGGTATGGATATCATGGGGCCCTTCCCACCGTCCTCCAAAGGCCACAAATACATTTTGGCCTCCACTGATTACTTCTCCCGAATGGGTCGAGGCTGTCCCGCTACAGGAAGTCAACGGAGAAGCTACGGCCAGCTTCATCTGACACAACATTATTTACCAATTTGGTACTCCTAGCCGCATCATGTCAGACAATGGCACATAATTCAAGAATATGGCCGTATATCAATTGGCGGCAAAATTTCACGTCGACTGGAGGACATCTTCAATCTACAACCCTCAAGCTAATGGCCTGGCTGAGACCTTCAACAAAACTTGATGCGGGACGACCTATGGGACGCCATGGGACCTAAGAAACAGCAAGCAATCATCAAGCCACAGACCCGAATGGCAGCGGACTAACCACACGTGTCACTCAACTCTAGGATGACCCGGTAATGATGGGGATGGATAGTGACCCACGGGAAGCCTGCACGGTCGGAGCCGTGAAGAGAGGTATGAGGGAGGACAGACTCGAGGTCTAAAAGTCGCTCGGCTCAGTCGAGGCAGAGCCGGTGCCTAGGGCGGGACTGGTTGCACTCTCTTACATTGCAGCAGACTACACTTGGTGTTCGGAAATTATTGAACGAGCTCTTCTCTCACTATCAGATCGAGCGCAGAACGGATACTAGGAAAGCAGTGAACTAAGAGTGATGGTCAGTTCCATAACTCGTCGAGTTTGAAAATACCGGCACCGATCGGAGACGAGGGTGAGACAGGGAGCGTGCGCACCGGGCTATCACGCTATGTCAGGGAGGCTTCTGATCACACATGTGGTACAACCAACCAAAAAGCTCCACGTAGGGAGGTGGAACTAGAGGAAGGGAGTAAAAAATTATGCTCACAAAGGAGGGGTGGATACAGGGAGGAGAAAGGGGCCGAAAGGCCTGAATAGTGCGCTGGCCTGAGTGCAGGCCAGTAGGGATAGTCAGCGACAGCGCTGTCTGGACTGGCGTTGGAGGGAGGCTCGAACGCACCCAGATGCTGGGGCGGGCTTCTGGATGTCTGATCTATGCTAAGAAGTGACTTCCCAGGTTTTGGTGCTCCGGCGGGATAGCTGGAGGGAGGGAACACCGGTCGGCAACCTACTACACGAACAGTCGGACTAACTCGTAGTAGCGAACCAGTCTGAAGTTATGGATGCCTCGAGATGTTGCGAGAGCCAATTCTTCAAACTAGACCCTGGAGAGGACCCTGGGGCCATCCTCAAGGGTTCCTGGAGTGGAGTGTGCTGGCATTTTTGGGAAGAGGCTGTGGGCATGGTGGGATCCCAAGTCTGTCGGCGTAGGCAGACAGGCGCAGGCAGAATCGGGGGTCATTATCGGGGCCATTCCATACAGAATATGGAAGAGATAGTCACCGGGGTTCTAAGTAGGCAGAGGGGAAGTGGAGAGGATCCTACTATTGCATTCTGCCTGTTTTGATGATGTCAATGCAATATGGTTCATTAGCTAATACAATAAGTCTTAATAACAGTGTTTTGTCAAAGATGGAAAGTAAGTTCTAAGAAATGACAAATCAAATTCACCCTGAAACAAGGTGGAATTTCTAGAAGCAAAGTCAAGAGAATGTGTATTCTAATTTCCACAAGAGTGTCAAAGCAGAATGACCACTGCCTAATGCAATCGTGCCCACAGAAGCGATTTCCATAATTCTGCATCAATGCAACAGAGAACTGCACCGACACATCAAGTCCAAAATCAACTCTCGAATCACACCACGTCAAAGCACCAAAAAACTGCTTCAACACACCAAGTAAAAGGCCATCATTTGAAGTCTTCTATTCAAAAAGCTTTATTTTCACACTGCACCGACGCAACAAAGGAGTGCATCGACGCACTCAACTCAGAACCAGAAAGTGGAACTTAACAACATTGAAGCATCAAAGTGCTGCATCGACGCACCAAAGGTCATGCACTCGAAGCCAATTGCCTAAGAGCTCCTAAGCTACACTGCATCGATGTAGCAAAAGGGCACGTCGATGCATCCCTTTCCAACCTTCAAATATAGAAGTTCTGGGATGGACTTAAGAGGCTAAAGGCAAATAATGGATGATTAGGAATGAAAATTAGACTGCCTTTCCTGACAAATGGATATGAAAGCCTGAAGTGTGTCTGAGCTCATGAGACCTTAAGCGGATCACGTGTCATCGATCTCAAGCCTTGGCGCGAAAATTTTAACCCATGTGGCTGAGTTCTAGAAGATTCAGACTGACAGAATATTCCTCTTGCCACCTGGACCAATGATTTATTTCAACTATGGATCAGTTCTTTTTTAGTGGAAGATGATTTCTCTGCTATATATATATTAGCCGTTCGAAACCAGAAGAGGCTAATGAAATTGTGAATTCAAGAGAGAAAGCTCCTCCAAAAGAAAAAGAGAGAGAACTACCTCCGGAAAAGAAGAGTGTCCCTGAGAGCAGCCCATTTTATCTCCGATGGAGATTGCTTCAATTTGAATCTACAGCTCGAATAGTTTTCTCGAGTCTCTTTTGTAGTCATTTGTATTCTCATTTTTCATCTTTCTCATTTCCATTCGAAGTCACTCGTGTTTGCTCCTTCTGAGAATTCAGGAGAAGGGAGATTTAGTCTCCGGGTATTTTCCCTGTGTAGTAAGAGGAAGGGAGAAATTGTCTCTGGGGTTCCTTCTGAGAAGTTAGAAGAAGTGAGGATTGCCCCGTCGGGTACTACATTTTGCAGTGGGGTCGAATTCTGCTGGGAGTAGGATCGTAGTTCGAGGGATCTATTTCCCTTGGGTGTTAAGCTGTGAGTTCAGCCGTTGTTTGCAGACTGAGACTGCGTGTGATTTATCTTGTGCAAGGAATCCTCACTCTAGCAGAGTGAGGGGTGGACGTAGATTGCGGACTGCAATCAAACCACCTAAAAAATCCTCTTGTCTGATTGTGTGGTTTGCTTAGCTTGATATCCTTAGTGTTTTACTTCAACTATCAGTATATCAAAGACGTAGCAGGAAAGATAGGTCAGGCCCATCCAGAACACTGCCCCTTGCGTGAGGAGATCCCTGAATCTGTTGTGAGGAGATTGTGTGGGATAATGTGTGTCTCATGTTGTGTCCTCTTTAACTTGATTCTCTAAATTTAATTTATTATTAAGTTTTGATGATTGGGAACAATACATTTTGTCTTCAGCTTTTGGCAACAATACTCTGAATCTACCATTCATTATGGCAGCACTATTTAGTATCTTATATCTTCTCATGTATGTGTTTCTCACTAAGGTCGGTGCATGTTCATACATACTACATATGAAGGTCGGTGCATGCTCATAGTGATTCATATGTAGGTCGGTGCATGTTCATATATACTGCATATGAAGGTCAGTGCATGTCTGCATGTAAACGCATAAGGTCGGTGCACATAACCATTTGTATAGACTAAGGTTGAGGCACATGTTCACTGTTGCACAGAAATGTCAGTGCATGTCTGCATGTAAGCGCATAAGGTCGGAGCACATAACCATTTGTACAGACTAAGGTCGAGGCACATGTTCACTGTTACACAGAAAGGTCGATGCACATAATCATTTGTACATACTAAGGTCGGTGCATATTATCATTGTTGCTTACAAAGGTCGGTGCACATCTACCTTGTGCACATAAAATGTTGGTGCGCATCTGCCTTGTTTATATAGAAGGTCGGTGCACATTTTCCGTGTGCACATAAAAGGTCGGTGCACATCTTCTTTGTTCATATAGAAGGTCAGTGCACATTTGCCTTGTGCACATAAAAGGTTGGTGCACATCTGCCTTGTTCATATAGAAGGTCAGTGCACATTTGCCTTGTGCACATAAAAGGTCGGTGCACATCTGCCTTGTTCATATAGAAGGCCAGTGCACATTTGCCTTGTGCACATAAAAGGTCGGTGCACATCTGCCTTATTCATTTAGAAGGTCGACACACTTTGCAGTGCTCATCTTCAAGTCTGAGCACATGCACGGATTCTTATCTATGCAGGTCGGTGCACATGCACATATAAAGTCGGAGCACATTCACATCGTTAGTTTGTTAAGGTCAGTGCACATGCACTACTTTGCTCTGACTAGTAGGTGCAACCATTGTTATCTCACTAAGACAAGTCAGAGCACATACTTTAGTATGCTACTTCAGGTCTGTGCACTTTTCAAGGTCTGTGCACATGATGCAACAAGGTCTATGAACATGTGCAGACCAAAGTTGATGCACATGTAGATTCATGTTAACAAGTCTGTGCATCAAAATCCATGCTCCAAGGCATTTGCATATACATTCATATTATGGGTCTGAGCATAATTTTTTCTCTGATTACTGCCTAAGTATGAACGTAGAACGTATAAGGTGTTTGAGATTGGCAGGATTAAGGCAAGCATCAAGTGTATGAGAGCAGCAGAAATTTAAGTGGAGCACGTGATCCCAGATTCCAATAATTGGCACGTGATTCAAGGTGAATACTGTTATGATATTCTATCACATGGATCATCGTACCATCTGCACCTGACACGTGGACTTCCAGCGGAGCATACTTTTTTGAATTTCCTTGGGTGGGAACGTGTTTCCCACGTGCCACACTCTTGCGAGTCTATAAAAGGAGGCCAGATCGCTCAGTTAGTATACATGAAAAAGAAGAGAAAGATAAGGGAAGAGAAGCAAAAAGAAGGAGAGAATATACATTTGAGAGAGCTCTAGCAGAGAGAAGGAGAGAAACCGAGGAAGAGAGGAATCTGAGAGGAAGATTGTGGAAGATAGTTGCAGCAAGTTGAAGAAAAATAGAGTATCAGAATGTTTGCTGACTGAGTGAGTTGTATCTCAACTACTGGATCAGATCCAGAGTTGAATTGCTCTATTGTGAGCTACAGTTGCATTTCTATTATCATCCTTTGTTTCATCTTTTATTTTCAAATCTCTTGTAAGTTGTGTATCCGTAGAGCAAGCTGTGAAGCTCAACAAGCGAGGTTGAATCCTCGGACAGCAAGCTGTGAAGCTCAACGGTTGAAGCTGTGAATCGGCAGTCTAGCAAGCTGTGAAGCTCAACGGATTGTAGGGATCTAATCCCCGAAGCTGTGGATCAGCAGATTCAAGCTGTGAGTCAGCAGTAAGCCTTACTCAGTTGAGTAAGGGGTGGATGTAGATCTCGAGCTCGAGATTGAACCACCTAAAATTTCTTTGTTCATTGTGTGTTTGCATATCTACTTTTCGCCATTCTACTAGATGAATGCCTAGGAAAGTCCAGCTCTAATTTCTCTGATCTGTCTACGTTTTCATCTGAAGTTTTCTATATTTGATTGATGTGCCTATTCGCTGAAGTCTGAATCTATTCTGAATTGAGTTGAATTCCTTCATCATAATTCTGGTTTATAATAGATAACTCAGTGGTATATAAAAAGGCAAACTCAGAAGGATAGATTACATCTATCTGGAAAACTGACCCTTGCATGAAGAGATTATCTAATCAACCCTTCGTCTGGTACCATACTGAGTTATCAATTCAGTGAACTGTTGCTTCCATAGATGATTACTCATATTGGTTCAGTAGTGTGATTTTTAGTAGTTCATTCCTAATTCTGCATTTCTTTTAAATTGCTATAAATCAATTATAATTTGGGGTAGATCTATTCACCAACCCTCTAGATCTCCATTCATTCATTCCAACAAGATCAAACCTCCGCCTCGTACCGATGTTAGTTGTTGGTTGTATGCTCGTTTACTGAGTGGTGAGCTCTCATTGTCGATATCTTTGTTTGCGCACACTAAGTTCTCTTCATTATTCTCTGCACATAAGCTTGTTGATTCCTTATCTGATCCAACACTATGTTTGAATTGGTTCTACTATTGGTGCAAACTATCAACATAGTACTTGAATTTTAATTTGGTCATTTTGGGGATAGATCTATTCATCCCCGTTCTAGATCTATCACTCTATTTATATCACCTACCACATGTGGGAGACACACTGGAGATGACCGTAGTGGTCATGTCAAGCCGTCGACTCTCTGTCCTGCAGACTGGGCAACAGACATGGCACGGGGTCGCGGAAGAGGCTATCTCCAGTGTGTTCTAACTACTTGTATTGGAAGAACAGGATGGAGGTGTTCTTACGAGCTCAGAGCCATGAGCTATGGAGAGTTGTCACCCGCGGCCCATTTCAACTCCCTAAAGATGAAGGGGCATGGACCAGGGAACAAATTCGATTGTCAACCATGAACTGGACAGCCCTGAATATCATGCAGTGTGACGTGCATTCTGACGAGTATTCAAGGATCTCTGCTTGTAAAACTGCCAAGAAGATGTGGGATGAGCTGGAACTGATCTACGAAGGAATGTCCCAGGTGAGAGTAACAAAGGTAAACATGCTCACCTCAGATTATGAACTATTTAAGATGAAGCATGATGAAAGTATATCTGAGATGTATGTGAGGCTCTCATTGATCACTAGCAGTCATAATGCTCTAGGAAAATAATTTCAGGAAAGTGATCTAGTTAGAAAGATTCTTAGGTCCTTAACCCCTGCGTGGCACACAAAAGCCACTGTGATAGAAGAGTCCAGGGATCTGTCCACTATGACAGTGACGGAGCTGATGGGATCATTGATGACATATAAGATTAATCTCAAGAGGAGTGTGGAAGAGAACAAGAATGGCAAACCAATAGCCCTCAAAGTGTCTCGAAGTAGTGGAGAGAGCAGTGAAGAATATGAAAATTTCTCTGATCTAGATGATGCTTAACAAGCTATGCTGACCCGACAATTCCAAAGGTTCTTGAGAACCAGAGGTAAGACCTTCAGGAAAAGAAGGCCACAGCACGCTGGTAAGAATCCAAACTTTAAATCTGATAAGAATAAGAATTCTGATAAAATTATATGTTATCAGTGCAAAAAGGCAGGTCACATGAAAGGATACTGCCCCGAGTTGATGAGGAAGAACTTCAAGGTTCAGAAAAAGAAACCTCAAGCCATGGTTTGTACATGGAGTGATGAAGAAGAAGACATCGAAGGTGAAACCTCAGAGGAAGAAGAGCAAGGGATTTGTCTCATGGCCCACAGTGATGAAGAGGTAAGTAACTCCTTCGAAAAGTATTCAATTGATGATTGGGAAGATGCTTATGTAGATCGTTTCGATAAATTCAACTGTCAAACTAAGGAATACAAAGTGATAAAAAGAAAATTGAACAATGTTATTTAGGATCAAACCTCTGTTAAAAGGGAAAATGAAAATCTCAAAACACAAGTTGAAGAATTGAATTTACTGAAAATTGACCATGAAAACCTGAAAACTGAAAATGAGGAGATTAAGAAACACCTAGATGATTTTAAAATAAACTTTTAGGAAATTCATAAAAAAAAGATTTAACAACTGAAAAATATGAAGCTGTCAGGAATGCTAATTCTGAAATTCAAAAACAATGCGAAAAGCTTCAAAAGGAATTAAATGATAAACAAGCCATGCTTGAAAATTTTGTTCAGGGAAAGACAAACCTAGACACCATGCTAGGTATGAAGATAAATTTAAATAAAGAAGGATTGGGATATGATCCCTCAAGCAAAAATCCATTTGAATTTAAAATAGTGACCTTCTGTCAAGAGAAGGGTAAGGAGAAACTGGACACCCCATCCAGTTCAAATAGCAACAAGAATGTCCAGCAATCAAAAATGATGAACTTCATAAAATCCAGTTCAACTAATCCCTCTGGACAACAAACCAAAATTCAGGATAACCAAACTATGAAAATAACCCTACATCGACCTAGCCCAAGTGTAGAGTTGAATCACTCTGTCACAGACAGAATTAAAGTTGGTCCTCAATCCAAGATGCATCGATGCAGCCCACACTACAGGTCGATGTAGCTTACCTAGAACAGAAACTCAAGGAGATACAGAAATGTGAATAATAACAAGACACATTGGCCTCGTCTTGATTATTCTCAAGGGTACTTTAATAAGCACACCTTCTAAAGTTAGAAAAGTTTCATGAGGTGTGTGTTTAGTTTCTTAGGCTTCTAAGAAACAGCATTATGTTTCCCTCTCCGCTGCAGAGGTTGACTACGTAGCTGCAGGGAGTTGTGATACTCAAGTCATTTAGATAAAACACCAGCTCCAGGACTACAATGTAGACCTTGGTTGCACACCTATCTACTATGATAACACTAGTGCAATAAACCTTTCTAAGAAACCTATTTTGCATTCACGAACTAAGCATATAGATATCAGACACCACTTCATAAGAGATGAAGTCTCTAAGAGAAATTTTGAATTAATCCATGTAGGCACAGCACATCAAATTGCAGATATATTCACTAAGCCTTTGGACAATGAAAAGTTCTCTACCTTGAGAAGAGAGTTGGGTATTTTTAGATCATCTTAAATTCTCTGGTGTTTTTTTTTAATTCCATTTACATTGAAGTCTATTAGTTCTCTGAGCCTGTAGCCTGCCTCGATGCATCAATGTCACCACCTCAACCTGTTAGTTCAAATTCTTCACATCTGTAATCCTGTGACTAGCCCCTGCGTCGATGCACCCAGATCCCATGTCGACGCATCTGTGCATTTCAGTGTTCTTCATTCTCTACTGCTCATGATCAACCACCCTTGGTATATAAAATAGTGTCAGGAGAAGAGTAGATTATGTCTATTTAGAAACCTGCACTATGCTTGAGGTGGTCTTTGACCTACGTTCTCAGCCAAGTACTAAGGCAAATTTATTCATGGAGTCATGGGGAGATATCTTCTTAAGTCTGTTTAAATTCCTTTTTGGTCCTTGAAGTCAAGTTCACAGGGGGAGATTGTCCTCATATGAACTCAGTCAGATCACATTGTGTCTATTGAGAATCTCATACAGTTCTCTCACAGATCTTGAAATTCAGAACTCTCTTAATTGTTTTAAGTATGTTAACTGAAATTTCAGCCAAGAAGTTTAAATCTTATGATCGTGTATAGATTGAGATAAAGGTTCTGAAGAATATCTTCTTACACATCTTAATGAGTTAAGAACAATGCTGGAATATCATGCCCTGACATCTTCTAAAAGCTTGAACATTAAACATAAGGAGGCAACTCCAGCTGAAAATCTGTACATTTAGTATTGTCTTCAAACTTTTTACTTCAGTGAAATAAAAAGGGGTAAAATTCTTCAGAGCAATGGTTTGATTTACTGAGAAACAAACTATTCTTCACCATGAAGTGAAGCGAGTTGTGTCATGAAGTGCCAGATTAACTCTGATTAAAAATATATTGCCAAAGCAACCATGACAGAGCAACAGCATAGAGTGTTGAGTAACTGGGTCACTTCACCTACGACGTGATGTGCCTCACGTCAAAAAACATCTCTACTGCTAACGCTATTCTTCTTAAAAGAGGAAAAAAGGTTATCACACGGAGTAATTGGGGATTTCTGCATCTAATGAATGTGTCTCCTCACGTAAAAAGGTGTGAATTCAACCACACTGCTCAAATGGGAAAAATATGCTAGTTAAGAAAAACTTTTGAAAGTGTTCTAAGCCCCAATTCAAAGTATGTGTGGTTTGTTTATCCTCAATACTGCTGGAAATTTTCTCTTCACAAGCCTCTAGAAATTTAACTAGTATAGCTTTTAGACCGTACATTCAAGGCATTCATATAAAAACTTGCTCACTCTCCTTATTCCTGTATGGAGATAATTTTCAAACTCCTATCTTTTTTGTCTCTTTGGTTTATCAGTCTAAATCATCTAAGTTAATTTTAGTTACCCCACTTAATCCCTTAAGAGATTGTAATGACACTTTCTAAATCTATGAACTTACTGTATCTGGTCTCTCTTACACTTGCAAATTATTCTTCTCTGCCCATTTTTTTGATGATGTCAAAGGGGGAGAGATTATTGCTGTGTAGTGTCTTCAAGAATGTTGGAAAGGAAGCTGGCATGGGGAAGAGAAAGTTGGAGTGTTGGAGTCTTATCATAAAGGTCTTATCTATCTGATTGGTTTTTCTGATCAGTATCATGTTTTTGTTCTGATTGGTATCATGTCAGTCATCTTGGCATCTCAAGTAAAATTCCTTCCGTGTTTCTGTCTCTTCCTTCAAATCTCTGATTGTTCAACTATTACTCAAGGAAGATGAATTTTTCTTTCACTAATAGGGCTCAATAACTCATATTGTTGTCATCATCAAAAAGGAGGAGAATGTTGCATTCTGCGTGTTTTGATGATGTCAATGCAATATGGCTCATTAGCTAACATAATAAGTCCTAATTGCATGTGATCTATTTGTTGAAGCTGTGTCAAAGAGGGAAAGGAAGTTCGGAGAAATGACAGATCAAATTCACCCTTAAACAAGGTGGAATTTCCAGAAGCAAAGTCAAGAGAATGGGTATTCTGATTGCCACAAGAGTGTCAAAGCAGAATCACCACTGCCTTGATGTAGTCATGCCTACATAAGTGATTTCCAGAATTCTGCATCGATGCAACAGAGAGCTACACCAATGCATCAAGTCCAAAATCAGCTCTCGAATCACACCACGTCGAAGCACCAAGAAACTGCTTCAACACACCAAGTAAAAGGCCAGCATTTGAAGTCTTCTATTCAAAAAGCTTTATTTTCACACTACACTGACGCAACAGAGGAGTGCATCGACGCACTCAACTCGGAACCAAAAAGTGGAACTTAACAACGTTGAAGCATCAAAGCGCTGCATCGACGCACCAAAGGTCATTCACTCGAAGCCAATTGCCTAAGAGCTCCTAAGCTACACTGCATCGACGTAGCAAAAGGGCACGTCGATGCATCCCTTTCCAACCTTCAAATACAGAAGTTCTGGGATGGACTTAAGAGGCTAAAGGAAAATAATGGATGATTAGGAATGAAAATTAGACTGCCTTGCCTGACAAATGGATCTGAAAGCCTGAAGTATGTCTGAACTCATGAGACCTTAAGCGGATCACGTGTCAGTGATCTCAAGCCTTGGTGCAAAAATTTTAACCCACGTGGTTGAGTTCTAGAAGATTAGACTGACAGAATATTCCTCTTGCCACCTGGACCAATGATTTATTTCGGGTATGGATCAATTCTTTTTTAGTGGAAGATGATTTCTCTGCTATATATATATATCAATCGTTCGAAACCAGAAGAGGCTGCTGAAATTGTGAATTCAAGAGAGAAAGCTCCTCTAGAAGAAAAAGAGAGAGAACTACCTCTGGAAAAGAAGAGTGTCCCTGAGAGCAGCCCGTTTTATCTCTAATGGAGATGTTCTGTCTCCTCTGAAGTTGATATCTAGTTTTGATGGTTTTGATGCTGGCAACAGTGAGATTGATTTTGATTTTGGCAAATCAATTTGGTTTTTAATGAGTGCTAATTGTCAGTTCTTAAGTAAGAATAAGTTACTGTTCATTATAAGGTCGATGCATACTCATCTCAGGTCAATGCATTCGTATGCATTGAGTAGAGTCAGGTCAGTGCATATAATCACTCCAGTTCAGAAGGTTAGTACATATGCAGAAGTATTGCATTAATAGGTCGATGCATGGTTGCCGTCTGATCTAGAAGGTCGATACACATATGCATTTTGCATTAGAAGGTCGGTGCACATGTGCATTTTTGTCTAGAAGGTCAATGCAGTTGTACAAGTCATACAAATGGGCACACAAATGGGCATCAGATGCCATGAAGTCACGACAAAGCAACATATACTTAATCGTGAGAGACAGATATATGCATGAGATTTGAGCATAGCGAGACGATGCAATCAGAGAGTAGTTCGACAGCCATTGAGAGCAGTTTGATACCAATTGTTGGTTTTCAGGGTTTTCACAAATTTTTGGTTTTCTATTTTTTAGATTTTTTAATGTTTTCTATGCAATGCATGGAAGAAGGAAATGCGGACTAACCAATTACAGAATGAGACCTGATTGCCAATTGCTTAGAGAGATGATGCTTTCATAGCAGCCAGGAGATATCATTGCAGATGATACGAAAGTGACAATCAATATGAAGACATGCAACAGCAAGGGGGCCAATTTGTTTGGATGTCAAATGCCATAACAACCAGACAGAAGTTTGGACACATGGAGTTGACACTTGGGGTCGAAACTTGGATTTAGAGAGGAACCAGATTCAAGAAATCTTAGTATGGGAGTTCTACAGCCTGTAGCAAGTTCATAAATGCAGAGTTACAAGTTTTTCAAAATCTTCAGTTACAGAATTCCAATGATAAAGCCCTTATCTTCAAATTGGTTTAAACTTGATGAATTCCGAGTTTCTTAAAAAAAGCACTTGAAACTTTTTGCATTCAAAATTAATAGAAATAAACCAATTCAACACATAAAGACCAGGTTAACCTCCTTTAAGCTTACTCATTCAATTCCATTAGCCCCTTGGAAGGAAAGCTACATTTAGTATTGAGATTAAACACCTAGACATTTCTGATTTTATCCATGGGCACTACAAGTTCAGATTTTTCTTTTGAAACCACTGTTTGATACCAACTTGTTATTGCCTTTCATTTTTCAAGAGCATTCAGGTGTGGTTCACATCATGTGCTCCATAGCATGTAACATCATAATTGCATATTCTGTCTTTGTATTTGGCTTTAATCTAAGCCCTATTTGCTTATGGCAAAGGGGGAGAAATTTTAATGAGTCATTGGCTATTTCATGATTGTATTCCTTTTAGAAATGACTCATAATGAACTCATAATGACTCATACTTGCCATCATCAAAAAAGGGGAGAATGTTGGGCATGTGTGGAACATGTTTGATTCTATTGTTTTGATGATGTCTGATTATGACTCATTGATGAGTCGTATTTGCATTTGATGATGTCAACATGTATGCAGCTCATGTCAAAGTCAGCACTGGCAAGTGTATGGTCTCATGAAGATATCATGCAATGGTGTGAACAAGGCGAGCCAATGGCAGTGCAAAGCCAAGGGAATGAATCAATAAAAATCCATAGCCAAGAGTTCCTTAATTGAGCCATTGATTGCTAAGCTTAAGTGAAAATCAAGCAAGGTTGTTTGAGGAAGTGTCACTGGTAGATCAAGCACTTTAAATCAATCTCCCAGGTGCAAAGATTCTTTGGATGTACAGAAACTAAGAAAGAGTTGATAGAAGAAGCTGAAAAGTTCAATTTGTTCTTAAGACAGGTCGACCTCACCTCATTAGCAGGTCGACCTCAGATGTCTTCCAGACCCTGTTATGTGGGTAGTTTCTTAAGACAGGTGGACACTAATTTACAGCATGTCGACCTCAAGTGTCTTCCAGAACCTGTTATGTTGGCAGTCTCTTAAGATAGGTCGACACTACCTCTACAGCAGGTCGACCTCAGGTGTCTTCCAGAACCCGTTATGTGGGCAATTTTTTTAGACAGGTCGACACTACCTTTACAGTAGGTCAACCTCATGCTGCCTCCCAGAAGCTGCTAAAAATGTTCCTTAGACAGATAGGTCGACCTCATCCCATCAGAAGGTTGACCTCATGGTGCTTCTAGAAGTCATTTAAAACCCATTTTTACAAAGCCGCGTCGACCTCACTTTCACAACAGGTTGACCTCACTGAAATAAAAACTCAAAGTACTCTGTCAAATCTGTGCTTTTCGAAAACCGTACTGAGAGCATTAATAGCAGACGTAAACCTCCAAGATCACCTCTTTTGAGGTCTGGAAGAAGATCCCTAGTCAGAGGTTCTGCCATTACATAATGAGGGGTCAGAACATCTTCTTGGAGAAGACTTGGTCAGCCACCAAATCTAGAAGACTGTCTCTTCTGTCCTAAGAAATGACTACTCAGGTTGTCTATCCGTAAGAGCACACTAGACAAAGCCACTCCCTTTGCCATAGGTTATCAAATTTACTCTACCTTCTGCCAGCCACCATCCTATCCTAGGACTGGGTTGAAAAGCCATGAAAGCTCAAGTCAACATCCTGCAGAATATTTTCATCAAAGCCAAGAAAAGATTTTTGGAGGGAAACTATTTTTCCCTTGCTCTTCTACGATGGACCAAGGTAAAGCTCTGCTGGAAGCAGGTTAGAAGTTAAAGAACTTGCTTTAATTTGAACCGGTCCTGGCAGATTTCTTGGAGGGAAATTTTTCACTGGCTCTTCTATTTATATGAAGCTCTCTACATGAAGAGAGCTGTTGCTGCCCTTGAAGAAAGCCACACCCTTGAGCAATCAAGAAGAATATCTGTGAGTGAGAATAGAAGGGAAGGTGAGCAGCCCAGCACTAAGGCCGACCCAGTCCAGTGTTGTAAGAATAGAAGAAAAAGAGAAAGAAGAAGAAAGTAGAGAAGCCTTAGGAAGAGAGCAGCCCTACAGAATGCCTAAGAGAAGATCCATTTGGATCTATGTCTGAAGTTGCAGCCACCGGTCTTCAAGTTCTTGTCTGAATCTATAGCCGGAGTTCTTCGTTGCTTTTCTTTTTTGTCTCATTTCCCATCTGCATATCAGTGTGTGTGTCCGGTGCTCTGCTTGAGAGACTGGAATTATTTTTACAGCACTTGCAGCTTGTTTTCTTTGTGTGTGTGTGTGTGTGTGTGTGTGTGTGTGTGTGTGTGTGTGTGTGTGTGTGTGTGTGTGTGTGTGTGTGTGTGTGTGTGTGTGTGTGTGTGTGTGTGTGTGTGCAGGACTTCATCCTCGTGTGGTAAAGCCTCACCGGGTTTGGTGACGGGTGGACGTAGGTTGTGGGTTTGCAACCAAACCACCTTAAAAATCCTTGTGCAATGGGGTGTGCATTGTGTGATTGATCCGTTTCTTCTTTCCCCCATTCATAAAATGACCAGCATAACAGGTTTGCACTCGGACTTATTCATCTAGATTGTCTTATACATTTGTTGTTGTTTCTCCAACACTTGCTCTAGCATCGTCTTCACTCATATAGCTAGCCTGTTCATTCATCCTGTTGGAGTTCGATGAGATCCCTACAGTCTAGTGCAGCATATCTCCCTTTGTTCTAAACGTGCTCTGAAGGTATGTCGACCTCACCATATGGTAGTGTTGACCACAGCTATCCGCATGGCTGTGATCCTCTAAAGGAGCGGCGACCTCACCCCTTGAGAGTGTCGACCTCAGCAGCATGTGCATTGTGTTTTGTCGTTTCCATTTGATCCATTCCTTTTAGATTTGCTATGCATTGTATCTCAATGTTTCAGTTGCATTTTAGAAGTGGTTTATATTTTATGTACCTAAGTTATTAATTGGGCTGAAGTTTTCACCAGATCTATTCAACCCCCCCTTCTAGATCCGTTGGCACCCATGGGACCTAACAGCATTGATGCAATAGGACCTTGGGTCAACGTAGGCACGTTCAAGTTCGCAAGGCAGAATTGCCATAGCGATGGTTATGGTTCTTCGTGAATAAGGCTGACAAATAGATGCCTAGTGCTAACAAATAGGCATTTGGATTGACAAATAGGGCTTCATGGGTGAAAATGGACAACGGTGCTGAAAGCATGAAATGTGTTGAAGTTGCATCGACGCCATGAGGTCTTGGGGTCAACGCAGGTATGTCGAAGCTTACAAAAGTGAAGATCAGTTTAAAGGCGACAGGTATTGAGGAATAAGGGTGAAAAATATATCGTTAACAGAGACAAATAGTCGGTATCTGTGACAAATAGCTCCTTAGAGCTGAAAAGTAGCTCTTAGCATTGAAACATGAAGAGCTATCAAGTCTGCTAGAAGAAATCAACTTTGGATGGGTTTTTAACTCCATCAAGATAGATCTGGAGTGTTCTTAAGCATTGGAAGACCCTGATCATCTCCTTTCAAGATCAAAGGATAAGACTAATCTCCAGTTCCAAATGGTCTTCGACAGTGAGGGGTTCAAGCAGAAGAACAGCTGAACCTTCATGAACATATTCCAGCACTAAGGCAAGAACAAGCAGAGAAGAAACAAGAAGAAAAGAGAAAAGATGATCAAGCAGAAGAAAAGAGAAATCCAAACACAAGAGATCAAGAAGAAAAGATAAAGAAAAGAGAGCAACAACAAAAAAGGAGGAAAGATATGCTGTGAAGATAAAAGAAAGACAAGGGTGAAGAAAGAGAAGCAGTGGTGACGGCTTGTGGATGATAAGGGTGAAAAATAGGTTCCTAAGGCCGACAAGTGAACGTTAAGGGTGAAAAATGCCTTGGTAAGGCTGACAAATAGCTCAGTTCATGGAAAGCCCATGAAAGCTCAAGTAAAGCCATGACTTGTGACTGCCAGACGCCCAGGACCAAAAGGCCAATCATTTGACACGTGATCTGAGGTACCATGTCAGAGGACTATTCTCTCTCCAGGACACGTGGACCAACAAGAAAATAAAGGTATCAGGTTTTCTTATCTAAAGAGTTTTACGGAGGCCTTGTTTTTTATATTGGGGCTTCTTCCTCTGAAGAAAGGGGGCTGTTGTAGAAGAGAGAAAAAGAGAGTGTGCTTGTAGAAGAAGAAAAATGAGAGCTGCTGCGAGGGCTATCAAGCAAAGAAAAGAAAAGAGAGAGAACTGTGTAAGGAGAAAAAAGAGTTCGTGGGAAGAAGAAGAACAAGAGTAAGAGCCAAAGAGGAAGAGTAGAACTCATCTGAGAAGAAGCTACAGTAGAAGAAGAAAAAGAGAGAGCGAGATCTGAGAAGGAGAGAATTGAAGAAGAAGAAAAGAGTGTTGCGAAAGAGAGATCTGGGAGAGAAAATTAGAGAGAAAATCTGAGAGAGAAGAAGAAGAAGAGAAAGAATTAAGAGAGTGAGAGCCTGTGAGAAGAAGAAGAAGAAGAAGAGCAGCTAGAGCTTGCTGAAGATTTGTGGTGTTCTTTAGTTCGTGGATCAAATCAAGAATTAACTTGCTCCTGTGGAGTTACATTCCTTGTGTTTTTATTTTTGTGTTTTCATTTTTTTTTTCTGTTCATTTGTTGTTTGGTTCTTTGCCTTGTTGTTCTCAGTGCACACAAGGTGGTTGCATATAGTTTTCAACTGTGTGTGGTTTGCTTGGGGAAACCTAAGTGTGGAGGATGTTCCTCCGGTGTTCCCTCTGTGTTTTCAGAGGAAGAGAGGATTGATCCTATGGGTTGTGAGCAACTGGGAGTTGTTCATGGGTTCCCTCTGTGGTATCAGAGGAAGGGAGGATTGGCTCCTCCGTTCACTACCTGTGGTAGTGGGTCTGGTCCTGGTGCGGACACAAGAGCTAGCGAGAGATACGATACGGTGAGCCGTCGGTACCGAACGCGCATCACCACTCGAGCTACATCGGCATCCCTATGGCTTGGAGACAGTCAGGCGTCTCCGTCTTGAGTCATAGTATTTTTAGTATTTATTGGGATTTTTTTTGTGTGTAATGTGTGCTTATTTGGGTTTATTTGGATTGTAATAAGGATAGAAGAATGGGTTTATTTGTAAAGAGGGGCCACCCGGGACCCGCGGTCCCCCCCACCTCCTTCCCCATTGGGTCACCTAACTTCAGGGACCCATAGGGGCTGGCCCATAGTCCACCTTGGACTTGGACCATTGGACCATGGGAGAAAATTCAATTTTCTCCACTTAAAAAAAGGGGACGCCCCTCTCTTTTGTCCTTATTAGGCTAGTTTTTTTATTATCATTGACCACATGTAAAAAATGGGATTTGGCCTCCCCTAATTGCCCCTCCCTAACCCTAGATCTGAGGGTAAGAAGGGTCATTTGTCTAGGGTGGCCAACTCATATAAAACCATTGTAATTTTTATTTTCCATAGAATTAATGCATGAAAATTCAGCAATTTCTTGGAGCCCCAATCTTGGTGCGCACCCCCTCTCTCCTCTCCCCCTTCTTGCAGCTGTGAAGGCTGCTCTCTGAGGTGTGAAGCCTCATTATCAAGTCTCTTCTGAGTGGGAAGCTCAGAGCCGCCACTGCCGCCACCACCGAGCCGCCGTTGCACCGCCACCACCGCCTCGCCGGAGATCTACCTTCACCAACTAGCAAGCCAAAGGCTGATTTTTCATTCCCATCCCCTTGATCTGTTAGATTCCAAATTTTCAGGGTGAGTTCCCAAGGTCCATCCCACGTCCCATAAAAAATTTCATATTTTCCACCCTTCGTTTTCCTATTTTCCCATTTAGTTTCCCACAGCCCTCTAGATCTGCCAGTGTTCTATCTTGTGTTACAACAACTGTGTTCTTCCAAAGTTTGACCCCATTTCCCATGTCTGAATGAGTTGAAATTTTAATTGGGAATTCTGTCCACTTAAGCCCCCTTCCAAGATTTTTTTTGAGATTTTTGGATCTCATTTACATTTTCTAAAAATCACTGTCAAATCCCAAATCAGTTCTATCCCTGCTGTCCAGATCCGACCCACTTGTGTTAGAAAATCCATTTCACCTACCAAACCTCCACCATAAATTACAAAAAATTATCCACGTCTTCCTTACTTCCCCCTCTCCAACTTTCATAAAGGGTCCAACTCCCAGATCTACAATTAGCCTTTCGGTCAAATCGTAGTTTCGGGAAGATCCCTGTCTACCCAGACTGTTCTGGATCTGTCAGGCCGCGGGTTGTAAAATCCACAACGAAAAATACAGGGGTATAAAAATTACTGTAATCACGGGTCTTCGAAGGTCTCCAAAGCATCTTCGCAACGGCGCCACTCTTACGTCGATCCGACATCGGGGTTGATCGCAACAGTAGATTTCGTGGGGTCACGCAGCAGTGAAACAGCAAAACAGACCCGGGGCAGCAACCTCCACCGCCCGATGATCGGAGCCGCCCGGCCTCCACTTGGTGTTCCAGCCCGGCCGCCTTCTAGGGAAGCGTTCCCCCAAGTGTCCCCTTCGCAACAGGACCCACCCCGTCCAATTCGGAGGTCCGAGCAGTACGTGGGCCCCGCAACCCGCAGAACGCACCATCCGGACACCACCGAACCGTGACTTTTCGACCCCGACGGAGCAACTAAAAACGCTGCCCGTCAACCCAAACTCGATATTCTCGGGCCCCATATGTGACCTATTACCTCCCTGCGCGGAGTGGGTTTGAATTTGTAACTCGCTGAAAATTGTTTAACTGGGAGTACGAGTTTGGCCGGGGTTGTCTTCCCCACGCCAGGAGCGTAGAGGTAACGATCTTAACTTCTCGGCATTACATTTGCTTATTTAGTATATTTTTATATGCCACTGCTTGCGAGTGATAGGTCACCTAGCCCGTAGTCATTTTTATTCACCGCTATGAGCGAGAGAGCGAACCCGTCCCGTGGCTCGATCCGAGCACGGAAGTGAGTCGACCACCCTGGATTCTGCCGGTTACTCAACCGTGCGGATCCACGCTTTCCCTCGCTTGGGACGACGAGTGAGCTTGCATTTCTATTTTAGACATAGATCCCATAGGAGCTCTTAGTGTTGAACCGAGGTAGCTCTAGACTTCGTGCAATTGCTGGTCGAGTCACCAAGTGTCGCATCGTCACATCATATAGCCTCATGTCCCTCTATCTATCCCGCATCAGTTTGGTATCAGAGCGACTTGAGTCTAGGGTCGTGTCTCATTGCATCCTTTACCCGGTATCTAAAAAGGTGTTCCCGGAACATTAGGTTACGCCTATCGGGAAGGAACACACTTGTGAGAGAGGGTCTTCGGATCCCGCAACTCCACCACGTACCGGATATTCGCTAAGTCTGGGTCATCATCTTTGCTTTAGTCTGTGTGTCCCAATCACCATGTCACTTGCATGCCCATCCGTAGAGGCACCCAATACTCACCACCACCACCTATGGCGGATCCCTGAGCCCGTAGTTCCGATGACCCTTCGGTGGCCGAGATGTTCCGAACTCTTATGGATCGTCTTGATACGCGTATGGATGGGGTTAGTATGCGTCTAGATGGTGTAAGAACGTGTCTGGAAGGGAGGATGAAAGCCATAGAGGATCGGGCCGAAGCATCAGACCAGTCCATCCAGGGTCTTGTGGGGAGAATTGCTATCCTAGAGAGGGCCCTAGTGGTGGCGCAACCCGCGCCGACTAATGGCCAACAAGAGTCGGTTCAGCAACATGCTGCTCCAGGGGCTCAAGGGGCATGTGATAGGAGGCAACAAGTGCCCGAGGTGGCTGACTATGCATCCGATAACGAACAAGGGGGTTATGGTCATGACCGTCGAGCCCAACGATGGAATCGTGATTATGATGATGACGACAGCGTTCTTAGGAGCGTGCGTGCGGACCCTCCCCTTTTTGACGAGTCCTTGGACCCGAAGATCTATTTAGATTGGGAGGCCGGCATAGACTGGTACTTTGAGTGGTTTGAGATGATGGACCACCGAAGAGTTCGCTACGCAAAGATGAAGTTGCAAGGGCAGGCGCAAACCTATTGGACAAATGTGGAGAGCCTGTTGATGCAGCGACATCAACACTAGATCGGTACTTGGGATGACATGAAAATCAAGTTGAGGCAGAAGTACCTTCCTGCCACATATCGCCAGCATCTCATAGACAAATGGCAAAGTCTTACCCAAGGGAACCGATCCATGATCGAGTACACCATCGAGTTTGATGAGTATTATTTGCGGTGTGGAGTTACGGAAGAGAGCACCATGACCATCTCGCGCTTTCGAAGAGGTCTGCGGCCAAACTATCAATATGAACTTTTCCGCCGCAATCTGACCACTTTGGAATAGGCGTATCAGGTTGCTCTTGAATTGGAGCAATTCGAGACCGAGTTTGAGCCTACCCAATGGTTGGGCCCCTTCCCTCTTCGTAGTGTCGAGCCCCGTGGCTCTTCAGGTGCATATCAGAGGGCCCCCATGGCTCATCCTCAGGACCAAGCTCGTCAGGAGCCGTTCACCCCTAGGCCTTGCCCTCCACCTCCGAGGGATTTTCCTCGTCCCCAACAACCTTCGGCACCCATAGCCCGTCCACCGGCACCCGCACCTCTTGCTTGTCCCTTGTTGCCTACACCTCCTGTCCGTCGGGAGGATAAGGGTAAGGGACCTTTGATCGGGGAGCCTAGTGGATCACGGTAACAGTGTTTTCGTTGCAATGGGTTTGGCCACTTTGCCAACCAGTGTCCCACACGTCAATCTCTAGTCATTGGGGACACACATGTCGGGACTACCTCATATTCTTAGCTTGTGTCAGTCAGCTATGAGGCGGAACAGGAATTAGCTGACGAATTCTTTGAGAATGAAGATGATGGTCAGGATGCCCAGCATCCAGATTGTTGAGTTAGATGGACGCAGTCTATCTCCACGAAATGTGGATCTAGAGGGGGGTGAATAGATCTAATGCCTATTTAATAACCAATGTAAGGTTCAAATGCGGAATATAGGCAAATCTGCTAAATCACTAACCCTGATACTAGCTTTCAACAGAGCCGAATCAAGCTCTTAAATTAAACAAGACAACCAGTAGCACACAATTCATCGACAATCACACAAACACAAAATACCCACGATTTTTAGGTGGTTCGGTCAAGGACCTACGTCCACCCCACACTCAACCGAGTATGGCTTACTGCTGCGCAGTACAGCTTGCGTCTGCTGGGCACTACAGCTTGGCCAACAACCGCTGATACACAGCTTCGCTGGGCACTACAACTTGCCGACCAGAGGAACAGATCCTCTGCAACTGCTGGGGAAATACAGCTTAACCCGTCCAGTGGAGACTTCCACTGCAAATCCGTTGACTCACAGCTTGAAGAAACAGGAATTCGGAAATGAAAGACAGAAGCAAAACAAAAATGAAAAACCCAAATGGGAATGTAGCTCAAATGAGCAATGCTCAGCTCTGGTTTCTGAACCAAGAGACTGAGATACCACCTCTCAAACAAATACTATCACAATCTCACTCTCTCGATCAAGCTCACTCAACTCATCTCTCTTGATCTTCTCTTCTCTCTTTTTCTTCTTCTTTGTTTCTCTTCTCAAAGTGGATCGATGGCACTCTGCTGCTTTCAGACTTGCTATATAGACTTTGCTCTCTTCAGATTTCGATCATACTCCATCTGAACACCAAGGCTTCAATATATACTGGCAGCAGGTGGATAAGGGCGCGTGGTTTCCATGTTTTCCCGCCCAAGGAATTTGCCAGATCCGAGGCAACTTTATCCACGTGTCATCATCTGATCACCTCGTCCTCTTGGGATCACGAGCCATGTCAGCAATCCCCGTAGAGAATCCCTATCAGACAGAGTATCGGATCATCAGCTGCAAGTATATTCATTGCAGTGTATAGACTTCCGTTTATAGCCGACGTACAGACATCAATGTATGGACTTTACAAGACAAACACAATGTGTATACTTGCTCAGTGTATGGACTTGTTTGAACGAAAAAGCAATGTATATACTTGAGGCATGAAGGCCAATGTACAGACTTGGCCACAAGCTGAACAATCGGATGTATAGACTTTGAGATCATTCAATCAGCCAATGTGTAAGACATCACGATGTATAGACTTTCAAAATGAAAGGCTGTATAGGCTTGAACAAAGAAGCAGCGAATGTATGGACTTCCAAATGGAAACGACGGTAAAGCGATCAGTGTATAGACTTCAAGGGAAACGACGGTAAAATTACCGATGTATAGACTTGAAGGAAAAACGTAGGTAAAACTTCCAATGTACAGACTTCAAAGATGAACAGTTGGATGTACATACATGGAAGATCACTGATGGCTGTACCGACTTTGCTTCAATGTATAGACTTTGAAGTTCAACGAAGGATGCATAGTGCACTGTATGGACTTCCAATGAGATGCAAATTGAGACGATGGATGTATATACTTTCCACCGACAAATGTATAGACTTTACAAGCCTAAGATGCTGAATGAGACAGTGGCTGAGACGGTGCAGCTACAGTGGTGTACAGACTTCATGAGACGCTCACTGTATATACTTACCACCGACAAATGTATAGGCTTTACGAAGCACAATCCATTGTACAGACTTTCAAGCCTGAAGGCCAAAGTGTGGACTTGCACAGTAGCTCAATGTATAGACTTGATATGTGTGCTTCGGCTGTACAGACTTCACTCTAGCAGGTAATGCAGCAATGTTTATACTTTGAACTTGAACGTGCAGTGTATAGACTATGCAATGCACTGTGGATGTATGGACTCTACAACGACGGGCAATGTATAGACTATGCACAGTCCAATGAATGGACTTTAACTAAGGTGGACAATGTACACACTTAGCCGATGTGCAGACTTTAACGATGTGATGTAATGTACACACATGTAAAGATGATGCAATGTGTTGATGCTGCAATGTATGCCAATGTATAGAGTTTCATGCTGCAAAGCACTGTGAAGACTTGTGAGTGTGTGCAGAACACAGTATAGACTCTGACTGCATTATGTACACAGACAACCTGATAAAAGTAATTTCATCAAAATAGGAACTGTTGCCAATCAATCAAAACAAACAATCAATCAAGATAAGGTGTTGCCAAAGAAATGAAGCAAATGTCAACATCATCAACACAGAGGAGTCACAACAGTCTCCCCCTTTTTGATGATGGCAACCCCTTATTAAATAGAATAGCAACATCCTGTCAAACAGATGTATTTTTATGTATTTTGATGAAAAATATGATTTGTTATTCAGATTGACATGCAGATGCTATGAATGCATGCTACACAATGCAAGCAACTTACTGCCCCAGACTCCCCCTGTAAATGAATTCAGAATTCAGACAACATATTCTCCCCCGACAATATATTCTCCCCCTAGACAATATTTACAATTCTCCCCCTTTGCCATCAACAAGGGGGGGGAAAGGGAATGCAAGGAAAAGATCAAGAAGTTATCTGACTGGCATTCTGAACAAGTAGTTCATGAATAAGCATTCTAAAGCACAGAGTCTTCAGGTATATGAATTTAGAAACTACTTTCAGATAGAGTGCTGGTTTAAAGACTATAAAATTTTGAGTTCATGCACTACAATCAATAGATAAGTTCGCTGTGCATGATAAAACAATAAACCAGAATCACATTTGCATGAGAGAGTCAGTTTCAAAATATCTTACTTTCATAGTCTCAAAAAAATGATTGAGAGATACCAAGTCATGTATTGAAACTAAACAAATTGACATTCATGAAATTTATTTCGATGGAGCAGCATTTGCAATACAAGTTCATTAAGGGCATTCAGGTGCCATTGTCTTTTTGCATAAGGGTATACGTTTATCAGACTCCAATACCCCTAGATATTCAACATGATGGACCATTCTGCCATGATCAAACTCAATAAAAGTGATTTACACCTTTTTGTGTGAGTGCACGTTTATCAGACGCCAGTTACCCCCAGGTACTCAATGAAACCACCATACTGTTTTGATCATTTTATACAGAGACAGCTGATACACCTCATGACATAAGTGTTGTCCACTTCTTTGATGGATCACTCAGTTTCTCAGTGATTTACCAGTCATTGCTCTGCCAATTTTATTTTGTAATAATTTTTAATATTTTTCAATATCTTTCTTAGCTATCCTTTACTCCTTTATATGTTTCAGAATGACTTGTTTAAGAACAATACACATACTTAGCTTCTCTAACATGATTTCAGATATGATTAGCTTTGTCTGACAAGAAATAAGATAAGGGTTGAGAGTTTTTATCAATTTTCAGCTTACTCCTATACTGATTGCAATTTTTAAACTCCAACAAGTTATAAAATTTAAACCATTAGGTCAGTCCTTAAGCAATTCAAATTCTTACAACCGAAGAAGTCCATTTTCTATTGCTTAGAAATCAGAACTGACTAACAGATTGCCATAATGTCAGAATCGACATTCAGAATTAAAGGATGAATGAATTCAAGAAAGTGGAAGACACTCTGAATTTCTAGCAGAAACTCCCCCTGTCTATATGCATGCAATTTTGCAAATGAATGGCAAGAATTGAATGAGAGAGAGCTTAGACACAATCATGACTAACTGATATGCAATGATGATCATGAGTGTGATGCCACATTCAACATCCACAGGTTTATTCAAGCTATCAGATGCAAGTCCAAATCAGAAATTTTATTCAAGGCAGCTGAACATATCATTCATCATGTTGAAATTTACATAAGCCAAGTTCTCTTCTAAGAAATTTAAATCTTTCATTCCCAAGAGGCTTAGTAAAAATATCAGCAATTTGGTTTTCAATTTCTATGAAATTCATTTCAATCTCCTTTTTATTTACATCATCTCTAAGAAAATGATATTTTATCTCTATGTGCTTAGTCCTAGAATGATGAACAGGATTTTTAGCAAGGCATATAGCACTAGTATTATCTCATAAAAGTGGAATACATCCCATATTTATCTGATAATCAGCCAGTTAGTGCTTAATCCAAAGTACTTGGGCAGCACAATTATATGCTGCAACATACTCAGCTTCAGCTGTAGATAATGCTACAGTGTGTTGCTTCTTAGATGCCCAAGACACTAGACAACCACCAAGGAATTGACAATAGCCACTAGTGCTTTTTCTATCTACTCGACACCCAGCATAGTCTGCATCAGTGTAGGCTAGAAGCTCTAACTCACACTTAGCAAGATACCAAAGACCTAACTCTTGGGTGCCTAGTAAATACCTAAAAATCCTTTTCACAGCTTTAAAATGGGTTTCTTTAGGACTAGCCTGAAATCTTGAGCATAAACACACTGCAAATTGAATATCAGGCCTAGATGCTGTAAGATAAAGAAGGGATCCGATCATACCTCTATATAGCTTTTGGTCCACTTGTTTACCTTTAGAGTCTTCATCTAAATTTGTTGAGGTACCCATTGGAGCTGCTATTTCCTTGAGGTTGTCCATTTTATACTTCTTCAATAGATTCTTTATGTACTTGGACTGAGAAATGAATATGCCATCTTTTGATTGTGTAACCTGCAGTCCAAGAAATAATTTGAGCTCACCCATTGAGCTCATTTCAAACTCATCAGTCATAATTTGAGAGAATTCCTCACACAATTTGGGGTTAGTTGACCCAAACACAATGTCATCCACATAAATCTGAATAATAAGAATATCTGGATGATTCACCTTGGTAAACAATGTTTGATAAACTATACCTCTTGTGAAATTCTTGTCGGTGAGGAATTTGCTCAACCTGTCATACCAAGCTCTAGGAGCTTGCTTTAAATCATAGAGAGTTTTATTGAGTTTGTAAACATGATTAGGAAAGTCTAAACATTCAAACCCAGGAGGCTGTCTCACATAGACATCCTCATTAATTTTCTCATTCAGAAAAGCAGATTTCACATCCATCTGCTGAAGATTTATTCCTAGGGAACATGCATAAGCTAATAAGATTCTGATTGCTTCTAACCTAGCTACAGGGGCAAAAGACTCTTCAAAGTCTATTCCAAATTCCTGATTGTACCCCTGAGCTACAAGTCTGGCTTTATTTTTAATAACATTCCCTGATTCATCAGTTTTATTTCTAAACACCCATTTAATCCCTATGACTGTTTCATGATCAGGAGGTGGAACCAAATGCCACACCTTATTCCTGTCAAATTGATTGAGCTCCTCATGCATGGCATTTATCCAATGCACATCTTGGAGAGCACAGTCAATGGACTTGGGTTCTGTGTTTGATACAAAAGCATAAGCATTCAGTTCATGTTGAATTCTCAGGTGGCCTCTAGTCTTAGGGGGGTCATGCAGATTTCCAGTTACATTATCTACAGGATGATCTTTAAGATATCTAATGTTAACAATTGAATTGTCATGTGTTTGATTTACCTCCCCCTGAACTGTAGGCTCCTCTTCATTAAGCTCTGAATGTCCTTCTTCATCCTCAGATTTGTCTACAGGATCTCCTTCCTTCAAAATTTCACCATTGTCCTCATTCTTGCATTGATCAACATTAAAATTTACCAAGGATTCATCAAAAACTATGTGTGGAGATTCTTCAACAGTTTTAGAGTTCAGATTGTACACTCTATATGCTCGGGTGTTTTCAGAATAACCAAGAAAGATTCCTGGTTCACCTTTAGGTTCAAATTTATCAAAGTCTCTTTTATCATTTATATGAATAAAACATTTACATCCAAAAACCTTGAAATGAGCAATAGAAGGTTTTTTACCCTTTAAGATCTCATATGGTGTTTGCTGGGTAGAAGGTCTTACCATGGCTCTGTTAATTACATAACAGGCAGTGTTCACTGCTTCAGCCCAAAATTTCCTTGGTAGACCACCTTCAACAAGGAGTGTGCGACCCATCTCCACTAGGGTTCTGTTCCTTCTCTCCACAACTCCATTCTGCTCAGGTGTCCTTGGTGAGGAGTACCTATGGTTGATTCCTTTTGACCTGCACAATTCATCAAACTGTGAGTTTTCAAACTCACCTCCATGATCAGTCAAAATGTTTTCAATTTTCTGATTTATTTTAACATAGAACTCCTGAAATTATGAGAAGGCATCACTCTTATTAGATAAGAAATAAACCCAAGTATACCTAGAAAAGTCATCTACCATGACAAACCCATACCTCCTCCCTGATAAGCTGACAGATCTGGTTGGCCCAAAAAGGTCCATGTGTATCAGCTCATAGGGTTTGGAAGATAGATTTTCAGTTCTAGACTTAAATGACTTTCTAGTTATCTTTGATTGAGTGCATGCATCACAGATTTTATTTTCTTTCTTGAAGGAAACTTCAGGAAGTCCTCTAACCATGCCATGCTTATTTAGTTTGTGCAAAACAGTGTAACTAGCATGACCTAACCTACGATGCCATAAAAATGCTAAGTCTTCTCTACTGGTAGTAAGGCAAAGGTTAGTATGTTGAATGTCATCTAAATCTATCATGTATGTATTATTTATTCTTTTTCCAGAAAATTTGACAGTTTCATAATCAGGTTCAAAAACCTTGCAGCATTGAGAATCAAATAAAACATTGTATCCTTTATCACACAACTGGCTGATGCTAAGTAGATTATAAGCTAACCCTTCAACCAGCATAACATCATCAATGCAGCAGGTAGAGCACTTATAATTCTACCCTTTGTGTTGCTTCCAAAGGTGACAAGGCCTCCTAGTTTCTAAGTCAGCATGCAGAACTTGGCCTTATCTCCTGTCATATGCCTTCAGCAGCCGCTATCCAAGTACCACAAGTTGTTCTTGGCTGCCAGGCATACCTGCATACACAATTAGGTAAAGAGGTTTGGAACCCAAGACTGATTGGGCTCCATAACAGATGAAATAGAAGCAAAGCAAGAAAGCAGGCTTTTCGGAATCCACATTTATTTAAATGAATTTTGTTCAATGGATCCTACAGATTTTCTTCTGTTGTTGTTCCTCTTCTTATTGGCAGCAGCATGATTATTGTTTCAGCTTTCAGACTTCTGACCTCATGCAACATTTCTTTACTTATTTTTCTCTTTTCAGATTTTACTCTATCATATTTATTCAATAAATGCTCATTCAACGCAATCATGCTTTCCAGAGAAAAATTGTCAGTGTCAAAATTTACCTGTGACGAAGTATCCTCCACATAGTCTTCGTCTTCTTCTGTTGCCATGAGACATTTCGCTTTACCCTGGCTTCTGCTGCTTGCTATTATCTCGATCACTTCGGAGGCACTGCAGCAATCAACTACACAAGGAAACTTGTCAGTGTTTATCGCCCTTTTGATTAGATTCAGGGCACTTTGATTTGCAGAGAATTTTCATCTGTCTGAAGTTTTTCATAGGGATTCATCCTTTGGAACTTCATAAGGACTGTGAGCAATGACTATCCACAGATCTGGATTAGTCTGCATCACATATACTCTTAATTCATTAAACCACTTGTAAAAACCTAGACCTTTAAACTTCAGAGGATCAGTAGTGAGTTCCATGCTTAGACAGAATAAGAGTTCTAAATAGAACACTAATCAAACACAATGCAAGCAAATGAATCAACTCAGATCACACCAAAGCCAAATGAGTAAAGCAAAGCACAAGTTAGTGAAACAAAACACGATCTCAAAAGACCCACTCTGAAATGCACCAACAGCTAGCAGGATCTGCTACGGATTGTTAGATCCTATGCACAGCAACCCGCTCTGATACCAAGTGTTGAGTTAGATGGATGCAGTCTATCTCCACGAAATGTGGATCTAGAGGGGGGTGAATAGATCTAATGCCTATTTAAAAACCAATGTAAGGTTCAAATGCGGAATATAGGCAAATCTGCTAAATCACTAACCCTGATACTAGATTTCAACAGAACCGAATCAAGCTCTTCAAGTAAACAAGACAACCAGTAGCACACAATTCATCGACAATCACACAAACACAAAACACACACGATTTTTAGGTGGTTCGGTCAAGGACCTATGTCCACCCCACACTCAACCGAGTATGGCTTACTGCTGCGCAGTACAGCTTGCGTCTGCTGGGCACTACAGCTTGGCAAACAACCGCTGATACACAGCTTCGCTGGGCACTACAGCTTGCCGACCAGAGGAACAGATCCTCTGCAACTGCTGGGGAAATATAGCTTAACCCGTCCAGTGAAGACTTCCACTACAAATCTGCTGACTCACAGCTTGAAGAAACAGGAATTCGGAAATGAAAGACAGAAGCAAAACGAAAATGAAAAACCCAAATGGGAATGTAGCTCAAATGAGCAATACTCAGCTCTGGTTTCTGAACCAAGAGACTAAGATACCACCTCTCAAACAAATACTCTCACAATCTCACTCTCTCGATCAAGCTCACTCAACTCATCTCTCTTGATCTTCTCTTCTCTCTTTTTCTTCTTCTCTGTTTCTCTTCTCACAGTGGATCGATGGCACTCTGCTGCTTTCAGACTTGCTGTATAGACTTTGCTCTCTTCAGATTTCGATCATACTCCATTTGAACACCAAGGCTTCAATATATACTGGCAGCAGGTGGATAAGGGCGCGTGGTTTCCACGTTTTCCCGCCCAAGGAATTTGCCAGATCCGAGGCAACTTTATCCACGTGTCATCATCTGATCACCTCATCCTCCTGGGATCACGAGCCATGTCAGCAATCCCTGTAGAGAATCCCTGTCAGACAGAGTATCGGATCATCAGCTGTAAGTATATTCATTGCAGTGTATAGACTTCGATTTATAGCCGACGTACAGACATCAATGTATGGACTTTACAAGACAAACACAATGTGTATACTTGCTCAGTGTATGGACTTGTTTGAACGAAAAAGCAATGTATATACTTGAGGCATGAAGGCCAATGTACAGACTTGGCCACAAGTTGAACAATCAGATGTATAGACTTTGAGATCATTCAATCAGCCAATGTGTAAGACATCACGATGTATAGACTTTCAAAATGAAAGGCTGTATAGGCTTGAACAAAGAAGCAGCGAATGTATGGACTTCCAAATGGAAACGACGGTAAAGCGATCAGTGTATGGACTTCAAGGGAAACGACGGTAAAATTACCGATGTATAGACTTGAAGGAAAAACGTAGGTAAAACTTCCAATGTACAGACTTCAAAGGTGAACAGTTGGATGTACATACTTGGAAGATCACTGATGGTTGTACAGACTTTGCTTCAATGTATAGACTTTGAAGTTCAACGAAGGATGCATAGTGCACTGTATGGACTTCCAATGAGACGCAAATTGAGACGATGGATGTATATACTTTCCACTGACAAATGTATAGACTTTGCAAGCCTAAGATGCTGAATGAGACGGTGGCTGAGACGGTGCAGCTACAGTGGTGTATAGACTTCATGAGACGCTCACTGTATATACTTACCACCGACAAATGTATAGACTTTGCGAAGCACAATCCATTGTACAGACTTTCAAGCCTGAAGGCCAAAGTGTGGACTTGCACAGTAGCTCAATGTATAGACTTGATATGTGTGCTTCGACTGTACAGACTTCACTCTAGCAGGTAATGCAGCAACGTTTATACTTTGAACTTGAACGTGCAGTGTATAGACTATGCAATGCACTGTGGATGTATGGACTCTGCAATGACGGGCAATGTATAGACTATGCACAGTCCAATGAATGGACTTTAACTAAGGTGGACAATGTACACACTTAGCCGATGTGCAGACTTTAACGATGTGATGCAATGTACACACATGTAAAGATGATGCAATGTGTTGACGCTGCAATGTATGCCAATGTATAGAGTTTCATGCTGCAAAGCACTGTGAAGACTTGTGAGTGTGTGCAGAACACAGTATAGACTCTGACTGCATTATGTACATAGACAACCTGATAAAAGCAATTTCATCAAAATAGGAACTATTGCCAATCAATCAAAACAAACAATCAATCAAGATAAGGTGTTGCCAAAGAAATGAAGCAAATGTCAACATCATCAACACAGAAGAGTCACAACACAGATGATGCCCAGATAGGGGTTGTCAGGTGTATTCTTACCTAGCCACAGGCCAGTGATGACTAGCGTCGGACCACTATCTTCCATACATACCGTACGCTGGGTGGGAAAGTTTCTAAGGTGATTATCGATAGTGGGAGTTGTATTAATGTAATATCCACGGGCACTGTCTCTCTTCTTGGTTTTACTCCCATGGACCATCCTTACCCCTATCGAGTATCATGGGTGGATTGCACCTCCATTCCAATCAGGCTGCGGTGTCTGGTCCCACTACAGTTCCATGCCTACCGTGATGAGATCTGGTGTGATGCCCTCCCCATGGAGGTGGGCAGTATTATTCTTGGTAGGCCGTGGTTGTTTGATCGGGATGCCATACTCCATGGCCGGTCGAACACCTGTACCTTCGACCATGGTGGCCAACGGATTACCCTCCACCCCTCTCAGCCTAAGAGTCCTTCAGTTAGGGGTCCTACTGGTCCTAGTACACCGGAGCCTTCCGTCCCTGGGCCCAGTACCCCATCCCCAGTTCGGGCCATGACCATTACAGCTGGCACAGGCGAGCCCCCATCTAGGAGGTTGATGTTGATTAGCTCCCGAGAAATGGAGCGGGAGGCTAGTAGGGGCAGCCCTATGTTTGCTATCATGGTCCGAGAGGTGGAGCAAAAGTCCGAGGGTGAACTGCCACCTGATGTTGTTCCCATTCTGCAGGAGTTTGCTGATATTTTTCCCGAAGAGCTTCCCGAGGGACTCCCACCCATGCGGGATATTCAGCATGCTATTGACCTAATTCCGGGATCCTCATTGCCCAATCTTCCTCACTACCGCATGAGTCCCACTGAGCACACCGAGCTAAAGCGGCAGGTCGATGAGCTTATGTAGAGAGGGTCTGTTCGGGACAGCATGAGTCCGTGTGCTGTGCCCGCATTACTCGCCCCGAAGAAGGATGGCACTTGGAGGATGTGTATTGACAGTCGTGCCATCAACAAAATCACCGTGAAGTACACGTTCCCTATTCCCCGCCAGGATGATATGCTACACATGATGGCTAGTGCCACTATCTTTTCAAATATCGATCTTAAGAGTGGCTACCATCAGGTAAGGATTAGGCCAGGTGATGAGTGGAAGACCGCATTTAAGACCAAGGATGGTCTATATGAGTGGTTGGTTATGTCCTTTATGCTGACTAATGCCCCGAGCACCTTCATGCGGCTCATGACTCAGGTCCTTCGACCTTTCATTGGAGTCTTTGTAGTAGTGTATTTTGATGATATTCTTATCTATAGTCGCACTACGGGGGACCACTTGGATCATCTACGGCAGGTCTGCCTACTCCTGAGGCGAGAGAAATTATTTGCAAACCCACAGAAGTGTGCCTTTATGACTCCTCAACTTACCTTCTTGGGTTTCATTGTGTCGAGTACGGGGGTCTCCGCTGATCCGGAGAAGGTCCGGGCCATTGTTGAGTGGCCGAAACCCCACACGATTCATGATGTCCGCAGCTTCCATGGCCTCGCGACGTTCTATCGTTGCTTCATCCACAGATTTAGTTCTGTCACTACCCCGATCACGGACTATATCAGGAAGGGCACATTTGTATGGACGAAGGCTGCTGCTGCTGCCTTCAAAGACATCAAGGAACGCATGACCCAGACACCGGTCCTTCGATTACCAGATTTCTCGAAGGTGTTTGAGGTCTCATGTGATGCATCAGGTGTAGGAATTGGAGGAGTGTTGAGTTAGGAGACGCACCCGATTGCATATTTCAGTGAGAAGCTGAATGACGTAAAACTGTGATACTCCACTTATGATAAGGAATTCTATGTAGTTGTTCAGGCTCTTAGGCACCGGAGGCACTATCTATTACATCAGGAGTTTGTCTTGTACTCCGATCATGAGGCTTTGAAGTTCCTCCATGCCCAAAAGAAGCTTAATGCACGTGACAGTAGATGGGTTGACTATCTCCAGCAGTTCACATTTGTGCTTAAACACAAGGCTGGAGTGGAGAATAACGTGGCTGATGCCTTGAGTCGACGAGCATGTCTGCTGACTACCATGAGTGTCGGGGTTATAGGGCTAGAGAAGATGAGAGAGGCATATGTTGATTGTCCCGACTTTGGTCAGATTTTTGCCGATCTCCAGGCCGGACCCTCGAGGGATCATAGTGATTATGTGCTTCAGGAGGGTTACCTCTTTCAAGGAGGCAGGCTGTGTGTTCCCCAAACTTTAGTTCCCGACTTCTTAGTCTGGGAACTTCATGCGGGAGGTCTAGCCGGCCACTTTGGTCGGAACAAGACTATCGAGGCTGTCGAGCACAGATTCTATTGGCCGAGCTTGAAGAGAGATGTTGCTCACATTATGGCCCAGTGTCGTACATGTGTTACGACCAAAATGAAGAAGCAAAGCTCGGGCCTCTACACACCTCTTCCCGTGCCTGACGCCCCGTGGCCTGATGTTAGTATGGATTTTGTCCTAAGATTGCCACGAACCTCTAGGAAGCATGATTTGATCTATGTGGTAGTCGATCGATTCTTGAAGATGGCCCTTTTCATTCCTTGCTCTAAGACTTCGGATGCTTCAAGGGTAGCCCGTCCATTCCTTTCTCACGTGGTGTGTAAGTTTGGGTTGCCTCGTACCACAATGTCTGACCAAGATGTTAGGTTCACCAGTTATTTTTGGAAGATATTGTGGCATATGTTAGGTACTCACCTCAAGTTCTCCACTGCATACCATCCCCAGACAGATGGTCAGACCGAGGTGGTCAATAGGAGTCTGGGTGATCTTTTGAGGTGTCTTGTTAGGGACCGTGTAGGGGATTGAGATCTCATGTTACCATTGGCTGAGTTTGCATATAATGATTCGGTCAACAGGTCTACTGGTATGAGTCCGTTTGAGATTATCACAGGTCGTAGGCCTAGGAAACCAGTGGATCTTGTTCCCATGCCCATTCATGCACGAGTGTCAGAGTCTGCAGAGTCATTTGCTAGGCATGTTAGGAGTCTGCATGACGACATCCGTCGTCACATTGAGGCCAGCAATGCACGGTAAAAAGAGTTAGTTGATGACCACCGACACCACCGTGAGTTCCAAGAGGGTGATTTTGTCATAATCAGGGTTAGACCTGACAGTTTCCCTCTGGGACCATAAAGAAATTGTAAGCTCGTGGAGCCGGTCCATTTAGAGTGTTGAAATGCGTCGAATCCAATGCGTATGTTGTGGACCTACCCGAGGAATATGGTATGAGCTCTACTTTCAATTTGTCGGATTTAGTTACTTATAGGGACCCAGCGGTGATCCCTAGTGAGCCTTTCGAGCCATCTCATCCCATTGAGAGTGATCCCACACCTGAGTGTCCACCACCAACCTCATTTCCACGGCAACGAGAGCATATAGATCATATACTGGATGAGCATGTGACTGTTACCAGGAGTGGATCCTACCCGCGCTACCTAGTGCGATGGAGAGGGCGACCCGCCACTGAAGATGCTTGGATCACCCGAGGAGAGTTGCAGAGGATAGATCCAGACCTACTAGAGCGCTACCAGAGCGATGCAGACCCTTACTCGACAGGGTCGAGTTTCTCCCACCCGGGGAGAATTGGTGCGGACACAAGAGCTAGCGAGAGATACGATTCGGCGAGCCGTCGGTACCAAACGCGCAACACCACTCGAGCTACATTGGCATCCCTATGGCTTGGAGACAGTCAGGCGTCTCCATCTTGAGTCCTAGTATTTTTAGTATTTACTGAGATTTTATTTGTGTGTAATGTGTGCTTATTTGGTTTTATTTGGATTGTAATAAGGATAGAAGAATGAGTTTATTTGTAAAGAGGGGCCACCCGGGCCCCGCGGGCCCCCCCACCTCCTTCCCCATTGGGCCACCTAACTTCAGGGACCCATAGGGGCTGGCCCATAGTGACCATTGGACCATGGGAGAAAATTCAATTTTCTCCACTTAAAAAAAGGGGGCGCCCCTCTCTCTTGTCCTTATTAGGCTAGTTTTTTTATTATCATTGACCACATGTGAAAAATGGGATTTGGCCTCCCCTAATTGCCCCACCCTAACCCTAGATCTGAGGGTATGAAGGGTCATTTGTCTAGGGTGGCCAACTCATATAAAACCATTGTAATTTTTATTTTCCATAGAATTAATGCATGAAAATTCAACAATTTCTTGGAGCCCCAAGCTTGGTGCGCACCCCCTCTCTCCTCTCCCCCTTATTGCAGCTGTGAAGGCTGCTCTCTGAGGTGTGAAGCCTCATTATCAAGTTTCTTCTAAGTGGGAATCTCAGAGCCACCACCGCCGCCACCACCGAGCTGCCGTTGCACCGCCACCGTAGCCTCGCCGGAGATCTGCCTTCACCAACCAGCAAGCCAAAGGCTGATTTTTCGTTCCCAACCCCTTGATTAGTTGGATTCCAAATTTTCAGGGTGAGTTCCCAAGGTCCATCCCACGTCCCATAAAAATGTTCATATTTTCCACCCTTCGTTTTCCTATTTTCCCATTTAATTTCCCACAGCCCTCCAGATCTGCCAGTGTTCTGTCTTGTGTCATAGCAACTGTGTTCTTCCAAAGTTCGACCCCTTTCCCATGTCTGAATGAGTTGAAATTTTAATTGGGGATTCTGTCCACCTAAGCCCCCTTCCACGATTTTTTTTGAGATTTTTAGATCTCGTTTATATTTTCTAAAAATCACTATCAAATCCCAAATCAGTTCTATCCCTGCTGTCCAGATCCGACCCACTTGTGTTAGAAAATCCATTTCTCCTACCAAACCTCCACCATAAATTACAAAGAATTATCCACGTCTTCGTTACTTCCCCCTCTCCAACTTTCATAAAGGGTCCAACTCCCACATCCACCATTAGCCTTTCGGTCAAATCGCAGTTTCAGGAAGATCCCAATCTGCCCAGACTGTTTTGGATCTGTCAGGCCACGGGTTGTAAAATACACAACGGAAAATGCAGGGTTATCAAAATTCATGTAATCACAGGTGTTCGAAGGTCTCCAAAGCAGCTTCGGAACGGCGCCAGTCTCGCGTCGATCCGACGTCGGGGCTGATCGCAGCAGCAAATTTCGTCGGGTCACGCAGCAGTGAAATAGCAAAACAGACTCAGGGCAGCAACCTCCACGGCCCGACGATCAGAGCAGCCCAGCCTCCACCTGGTGTTCCAGCCAGGCCGCCTTCCAGGGAAGCGTTCCCCCAAGTGTCACCTTCGCAACGGGACCCACACCACCCAATTCGAAGGTCCGAGCAATATGTGGGCCCCGCAACCCGCAACACGCGCCGTCCGGACAGCACCGAACCGTGACTTCGGCCCCGACGGAGAGACTCAAAACGCTGCCTGTCAACCCAAACTCGAAATTCCTGGGCCCCACATGTGACCTATTACCTCCCTGCGCGGAGTGGGTTTGAATTTGTAACTCGCTGAAAATTGTTTAACCGGGAGTACGAGTTTGGCCGGGGTTGTCTTCCCCACGCCCGGAGCGTGGAGGTAACGATCTTAACTTCTTGGAATTACATTTGCTTATTTAGTATATATTTATATGCCGCTGCTTGTGAGTGATAGGTCACCTAGCCCGTAGTCATTTTTATTCATCGCTATGAGCGAGAGAGCGAACCCGTCCCGTGGCTCGATCCGAGCACGGAAGTGAGTCGACCACCCTTGACTCTGCTGGTTACTCAACCGTGCGGATCCACGCTTTCCCTCGCTTGGGACGACTAGTGAGCTTGCGTTTCTATTTTTGACATAGATCCCACAGGAGCTCTTAGTGTCGAACTGAGGTAGCTCTAGCGTTCGTGCAATTGCTGGTCGAGTCGCCAAGTGTCGCATCGTCACATCATATAGCGTCGAGTCCCTCTGTCCGTCCAGCATCAGGTCCTGCGGGTTATAAGATCAGGGAGAATAGATTTGTTTCCCTTGGTACAAGTTGTTTGGCAGCGTCTGTAGCAGACTGAGTCTGCGATCTTGCATTAGCAAGGGAAGCCTCAATCGGGTTTGAGTGAGGGGTGGACGTAGGTCTGTGGGTTATAGACCGAGCCACCTAAAAACTGTCCATCGTGGTCTGATTTGTACGTACATCTTTATCTCCTATCTCTCTTTACAAGTTGGTTGGAGAGCTAAGTTCCTTAAGGTGATTCTGTATTGCGATTCTACTATGTGCTTAGTGCTCGAGTTTGTTTCTAAATGAATCACTAATTGTATGACTTGGTTCTCCTTGGTGTAGCCATTATCTGTTAAGTGTTTGATATCAGCTTTGCATGAACTTGTGAATGCTGAGTTCGGTCTTAGCTGACTTAGATTATGTATGCTCTTTACATTTGTTGTAAGTAAAGTTCAATGAAAAGGAATCTGTAGCAACGGTCTCTATTAAGGTTGAATTGGGTTGGTGTTTTTAATTGAGCATATTTTTAATAGGGGATCTATTCACCCCCCCTCTAGATCCCGTCCTTGCACCCAACAATTGGTATCAGTGCGGGTCTCTGATTGATCAGATCCAACGATCTACAGAGTAGATCCTGCTTAATTGGTGCATTTGCTGTCATAGACGGCTGTGTTCTTGGTGCATTGTTATCTTTGGAGTTCTACTTTGAATCATTTCTCAATGGCTCATCCACCTGTGTTTAATGGATCTAGTTTCTATATCTGGATAGCTAGAATGACCCACTTTGTCAGTACTGCTGATCCTAACCTATGGACTCTAATCACTCAAGGGCCACATAAATTGCCGAAGGAAAAGTCTAAGTGGACTAATGATCACAGATCGAAGAACAGTGATAATCTAAGAGCTTTAAATTTAATAAAAGATGTAGTTGATTCTAACGTTTTTCCTTTTGTCTCAACCTGCAGAACTGCTAAAGACATATCGGATGAGTTGGTCTGCATCAACAAAGAGGAGGTGAACAAATGCATGATGGCTGAAGGAAGTGATGACAATAGTGATCAAAATGAGAATGAAGAAGAGGTAAGCAATCCATTTGAAAACGTTTCTATAGAAGATTGAAAGGATGCTTATGCTAATCTAATTAAGTCTCATGAAAAATTGAGAAAACAAAATAAAACCCTAAAAAAGAAATTGAATGCTGCTATGAACACTAGTTTTGAAAATGAAGATGTTGAAGTGTTGAAAAATGAAAATGATATTTTTAGAAAACAACTGAAAAATCTTAACATAGTCAATTCAGAACTAGATCATATGAAATCTAAAAATGAGAGACTCAGAAAATAAATTGAGGAATTTGAACGAAAATTCAAAAATCTTGAGAATAAAAATAATTTGATTTTTGAAAAACTTGAGGCTATTAGAATAGTGAATTTGGAGCTTCAGAAAAACTTTGAAATTTTTGAAACAGAAAACAAACAAGAAGCATTTTATGAAGATCAGTTCTCAATAAGTGAGTTGATTAACGATGATGAACTTCAAGGGTAAAATGACAAACTGAGAGAGGAAATTGAAAAATTGAAACAACTTAACATTGCCTTATCTGAAAGAGTCATCACTCTTGAAAAAGGGAAATGTGTGACTTCAGACAATTCTGAATAATTGGCTAGTCTTGAAACAGAAATTGAGAACCATAAATCTGTCAATGTTATGTTGAATGAAAGACTGGCTAAATGTGAAGAAGAAAATGCAAATTCTCAATTGCTAATTGTTTCTTTGGAAAATGAAATACAAGACTTGAAAAGCTCTTTGTCTAAATTTGTAGATGGCAAAGAAAATTTGGATAGGTTGTTGGGAGTCTAGGTTAATTTCCAAAAAGAAGGGCTGGGATACAACCCTGTTAACAAGAAATCCTTTGAAAACAAGTTAAGGACATCCTTTGTCAAGGCATCCCCTGTAGCTAGCACATCCAAAGTCAAACAGCCTGCAAATATGAAAACTCAAGAACATAACAAATTTCAGAAACAAAAATTCAACAATGTGAATGCTAAGAACTCTCATGTGGAAAACCATGCTTCAAAGCAAACTAATGTGTTATGTCATTACTGTGGTAAGCATGGTAATTTAATGCATGATTGTAGAGTGATGAAACAAGATGATCAAAATGTTGGTAGAATTAATGCTAGAAATTATCATGCTAGGAAATTTCCTACTGCTCATAAAAAGACACACTGCTGCACAATGTTGGTTTGCTAAATGAAAATTCCATTCTCATGCTGAACATGTTAATTTTTCTGTGAACCGACATGTTTTTAATAGAAATAAATTTCTTTCAAAAGGCCAACACAGTGTGTGTTTTAATTGTGGGAAGCCAGGCCACAAAGCATTTGAATGTTGGCTGGTTGTTGATAGAAGGAATTCTTTCTCATGTTATAACTGTGGAAAGTATAGCCATACAGTCAAGGACTGCTGGCATGCAAAAGGACAAAAAATTTTGAATGATAACATGCCTGCTTATTCACAGAAATTCAATGCTAATAGACATAAGAAAAATGCGAAGTTTTTAGCATGTTGTCATTATTGTGGTCAGGTTGGGCATTCCATGAATAATTGTTATCTGAGGAAATCTGATGATTTTAATGCCCTGAAGTCATGAAGAACACCTACTACATGTGTCACTAACCATGGAGGACCCAAGAACTCTTGGGTACCTATGTATGCAAAATAAGAATTGTTTTGCAGGTGTACCTTGGAGCCAGAAGAAAATAAAAGGGGTTCAATAAGGCCAAGGCACCCGTGTATGGTAAAACCCCAATTCCTGCATTCATTAGTTTTATTGCTGATTTTCAATAATTCCATTCTTTGTTCAGTTGCATATCATGTTTTGAATGTGTTAGAATCTCATGCTTTCATTTATATTTACCCTTCTAGTTGTATACTTAAAGGGGAGTTGAAATAAATTTGATTGCATGAGTTCTCATGTCTGCATATGTCATTTGCATGTTATTAATAAGTCTGCTCAAGCATACATTTTTTCATGTGCATATGTAATTTGCATAGTCATGCATAGTTTGAAAAAGACATTTGCACTCTCATGTATAGTTTGAAACACCTGCATTGCATATAGGACTGCACTGTATTTGTTATGCACTTTCATGCATGTCCAATGGTATATCAAATAGTATGTTGGGAGAAAGGTAGATCATTTCTATCTGGAAACCCACACTATGCGAGAGGTGGTCCTATGACCTAAGTTCTCCGCTTAGTACCAAGGGACATATTTGCATATAGAATATTTTAGATATTCATGAGCTTAGTTCAATAATCCCCTACATGGTCTTCATGTCATATTTGATGTTTTAGTGCATTTAGATAGGGGGAGTCATTGCATACATCTGTTTGGTCATGCATATATTGTTCTTAGATTTAGCTGCATATCTTTATGTCAAAAATTCCAAAAAGATTGTCTGAACGCATGCACATTCTTAGGGGGAGCTTTGTATTCTACTTCATGGTCATCTTGGCTATCTAGGCTCATCCTTGAGAAGGCTTCCTTGAAACTGTTTTCATGACTGTTGCATGCTTGGATGTCATGACAATACCCTTGAGCTAGTAACCTTGGAAATCCTTCACATTTGTTGCCTGCTCCACAAATGTGAATTTTTCAGAAATCATTGTTGCTTGTTACATGTTTGAAACTTCTTGCCATACCCAGTTTTATTGATATCACTTTGATGCTCATTCTTGAAAGTCACCTTTATACTTGCTGCATGAATTGAATGCCTCTGTCATCTCCTCGAGCTGTCTGAAATTTAAGAAGATTTCAATAAGTGTACCATGATCATAAATCTGAAAACCATTTAAATAAGGAATCTTCTATTATACATGATTATGAATGTCCAATACAATCAGTTGGTTTAAGTTTCATGTATTCATTGAGTTTAGACATAAAAATCTTGAAAATATATGTATCAATTTTAATAGTTCTTAACCAGCTTCATCATGTTGTGTCTTGTAAAACCTGTTGAATTCTAAAACTTCTAAAATCGTGACCTTCTTTGGTTGAGATACATGAATTGAGTATTGTTTATAAACTTCAGATAATCTGAAAACTCCTTAGGTCAAAATTTGTCAGAGCAATGACATTGGTCACTGAGAAACAATGTCACTTTTCCATGAAGAAAAGTAGACTGTGTCATGAGATGCCATTGTTACCTCTGCAGAAAATTATTGATAATCTAGGTAGAGCAATGGCTAGCTCACCGAGAAATATGTCTCACTCACAAAGAAATGAGATGAGATATGTCATGAAGTGACAAGCTACCTCTGTTCAAAATGAGGCATGATAGTCAGTCATACTGAGTTCTTAGGGATACTGGCATCTAAACAATGTGTGTCCTCTAGATACAAAGTATATACTAGACTTAATTGCTCCTAGAAGCAAAAATTGAAAAGAAAAATTGTTGAAACCCAGGATAAAATCAAATGTTAACATGTTTGTTTAACCTCAATACTCATTTGTGTCACTCCTAAAGGAGTCATTGAAATTTGAATGAGTAAGATGAAAGTAGGTTAAACAAGTTTTCAATATGAAGGTTTAGTTCATTTCTATTAAAATTTGAACTCAGATATGGACATAGAAATTTTATTGACAAATTCTGAACACATCAGATTTAAACCATGTTGTCCAATAAGGAACATTTCATAAGACTTTATAATGGAAGAATCTGAAATTTCATCTCTTTCTGATTTATGAAATTGATATCTTATTGAAAACCTTCTTGAATGATCTATTTATTTTAAATCTCTACTGGAAATCAATTGCTCATATTCGTATCATACCCACTGTTTTATTGCTTTATCTGTTTGATATCAAATTGTGCTTGATGTCTTTCACTACTTCTTGATCTAATTTTTGCTAATGACCTTAATGGCACATGGTTTAAGTCATTTGATACATGTATTTTTTATGATATCTCCATTGCCTACATTCTAAGTTCTCCTGGACTTCTTTGCTGATTAAAGCCTTCACCATTTAATCCCTTCTTACTATTCCACCATCTCAAGCTTCTACATGTCTATACAAACTATCTTTTTGTCAAAGGGGGAGATAGTTTGCTGAATTATTTTGTTGGAGATGTGTGTGCATTTCATAAAGGGGGAGAAAATTTTTTCACATGTCATTGCTAGGCATTCGCCTCAATCTCATAGGGGGAGAATAGGTCTGCACACCTCCTTGTAAGGCATTGCATTCCATGTCAAAGGGGGAGACTGTCACTACTGAGTATATCAAACTATTTTTTATTTTTGCGGATGTCAAAGGGGGAGAATAGTTTAATGAGTCAGTATGCATTATGTGTGATAAATTGGTCATAATGACTCATAGTGTTGCCATCATCAAAAAGGGGGAGATTGTTGTGTCCCTATGATTTTGATGATGTCAAACACTTGGCTCATCATGAGTCAATGCATAGGATTGAATCATCATGAGTCAGTGCATAGGATTCATATTCTTGATGATGTCATAGTGCATTTGGTGCATTGGTTTTTTGATGCATTGGGTTTATGCTATGGTGAAGTCACATGTTGAAGTTCATACGTTTTTGCTCTTGAATTTCATACGTTTTGATTCTTGAGTTTCAGACGTTTTTGATTCTTGAGGTTCATATGTTTTTGATTGTGTCAAATATTTCTGTTAATGTTAATCTATGAATATCTATGAGTTTTGAGAAAATAGCTTTGATTTTTGATCAAAGAATGGCCAGGAGTGTGAAAATCAAGTAGCAAAGTTGACTTCGTGTTGAGCTGAAGTGGACTCGGTCAAGCAGAAAGTGCCTTAAGTATACCGCTAACAAATGGCCAGTTAAAGGTGTAAAATGACCAGCTACAGCTGACAAATAGAAGATAAAGCTGGCAAATAGCCTCACAAGGGTGAAAAATATTTTCTAAGGCTGATATATGGCCGATAGTGCAAGAGCACTAAAAAGTGTTAAGGCTGCGTTGACACAATAGGACCTTGGGTCGACGCAGGCACGTTCAAGCTCGCAAGATAGAATTGCCATAGTAGTGGTGACAGTTGTTCATGAATAAGGCTAACAAATAGATGCCTAGTGCTAACAAATAGGCATTTGAAGTGACAAATAGGCCTTCATGGGTGAAAAATGGTCAACGATGCTGAAAGCATGAAATGTGTTGAAGCTGCGTCGACGCCATGAGGTCTTGGGGTCGACGTAGGTATGTCAAAGCATACAAAAGTGAAGATCAGTTTAAAGGCGATGGGTATTGAGGAATAAGGGTGAAAAATAGATCATTAACGGTGACAAATAGCCATTATCTATGACAAATAGCTCCTTAGAGGTGAAAAATAGCTCTTAGCAGTGAAACATGAAGAGCTATCAAGTCTGCTCGAAAAAATCAACTCTGGATGGGTTTCTAACTCCATCAGGACAGATCTGGAGTGCACTTAAGCATTGGAAGACCATGATCATCTCCTTTCAAGATCAAAGGATAAGATTAATCTCTAGTTCCAAATGGTCTTCGATAGTGAAGGGTTTAAGTAGAAGAACAGCTGAACCTTCGTGAACATATTCCAGCACTAAGGCAAGAACAAGTAGAGAAGATACAAGAAGAAAAGAGAAATCCAAACACAAGAGATCAAGAAGAAAAGATAAAGAAAAGAGAGCAAGAACAAAAAAGGAGGAAAGATATGATGTGAAGACAAAAGAAATGCAAGGGTGAAGAAAGAGAAGTAGTGGCGATGGCTTGTGGATGATAGGGGTGAAAAATAGGTTCCTAAGGCTGACAAATGAACGTTAAGGGTGAAAAATGCCTTGGTAAGGCTGACAAATAGCTCAGTTTGTGGAAAGCTCATGAAAGCTCAAGTAAAGCCATGACTTGTGACTGCCACACGCCTAGGACCAAAAGGTCAATAATTTGGCACGTGATCCGAGGTACCATGTCAAAGGAATATTCTCTCCCCAGGACACGTGGACCAACAAGAAAATAAAGGTATCAGGTTTTCTTATCCAAATAGTTTTACGGAGGCCTTGTTTTATATATTGGGGCTTCTTCTTCCGAAGAAAGGGGGCCATTGTAGAAGAGAGAAAAAGAGAGTGTGCGTGTAGAAGAAGAAAAAGGAGAGCTACTACGAGGGTTGTCAAGCAGAGAAAAGAAAAGAGAGAGAACTGTGTGAGGACAAAAAAGAGTTCGTGAGAAGAAGAAGAACAAGAGTAAGAGCCAAAGAGGAAGAGTAGTGCTCATCTGAGAAGAAGCTGCAGCATAAGAAGAAAAAGAGAGAGCGAGATCTGAGAAGGAGAGAATTGTAGAAGAAGAAAAGAGTGTTGCGAGAGAGAAAGATCTGTGAGAGAAAATTAGAGAGAAAATATGAGAGAGAAGAAGAAGAAGAGAAAGAATTGAGAGAGTGAGAGCCTACAAGAAGAAGAAAAAGAGCAGCTAGAGCTTACTGAAGATTTATGGTGTTCTTTAGTTCGTGGATCAAATCCAGAATTAACTTGCTCCTATGGAGCTACATTCCTTGTGTTTTTCTTTTTCTATTTTCATTTTGTTTTCTGTTCATTTCCTGTTTGGTTCTTTGCCTTGTTGTGCTCAGTGCACGCAAGGTGGTTGCACATAGTTTTCAACTGTGTGTGGTTTGCTCAGGGAAACCTGAGTGTGGAGGTTGTTCCTCCAGTGTTCCCTCTGTGTTTTCAGAGGAAGAAAGGATTGCCGCTTTGGGTTGTGAGCAACTGGGAGTTGTTCACGGGTTCCCTCTGTGGTATCAGAGGAAGGGAGGATTGGCTCCACCGTTCACTACCTATGGTAGTGGGTCTGGTCCTGTGGGTTGTAAGATCAGGGAGAAGGGATTTGTTTCCCTTGGTACAAGCTATTTGGAGCATCTGTAGTAGACTAAGTCTGCGGTTTTGCATTAGCAAGGGAAGCCTCACTCGGGTTTGAGTGAGGAGTGAACATAGGTCTGTGGGTTACAGACCGAACCACCTAAAAAATCTTTGTCCATCGTGGTTTGATTTGTGTGTACATCCTTATCTCCTATCTCTCTTCATTGGTTGGTTGGAGAGCTAAGTTCCTTAAAGTGATTCTGCATTGCGATTCTACTATGTGCGTAGTGCTCAAGTTTATTTCTGAATGAATCACAATGTGTATGTGTTGGTTCTGCTTGGTGTAGCCATTATCTGTTAAGTGTTTGATATCTGCTTTGCATGAACCTGTGAATGTTGAGTTCCGTCTTAACTGACTTAGATTCTGTCTGATCTTTACATTTGTTGTAAGTCAAGTTCAATGAAAAGGAATCAGTAGCAGCAGTTTCTATTAAGGTTGAATTGGGTTGGTGTTTTTAATTAAGCATATTTTTAATAGGGGATCTATTCACCCCCCCTCTAGATCCAGTCCTTGCACCCAACATGTTTTAGGGATCGGGTGAAGCTGTGGGTCAGTGAAATTCAGGATTGTATCCCTTTCAAGCTGTGGGTCAACGTGTGTTCGAGGATTTGTTCCTCGAGTTCCAAGCTATGGGTCAGCGTGTGTTTGAGGATTTGTTCCTCTAGTTCTAAGCTGTGCGTCACCATGTGTTTTGAGGACTATGTCCTCGTGTCAAGCTGTTAGTCAGCGGTGAAGCCTCACCAGGTTTGGTGAGGGGAGATCATAGGTTGCGGGTTTGCAATCGAACCACCTTAAAAATACAATGCAGTGGTTTGTCCCTGTGGTTTGATCCTTTTCTCCTATCCCCATTCATAGGTTCAAACTATCACTCACACTAAATTATTTTTACTTCTACAATTCAATCTGCTCACACAGACACCCGCCAAGTGTTCGATAGATCTCTACTCAATCATGCAATAGATCTATTTGTCTGATTATATTTTAGTTAGATTCATTTAGGCCGTCAGCTTTTAACCATAATCATTTTGACACCTTGTTCATTACCGAATCCGCTATGTGCTAAGGTTTAAGTTTCATCCAGTTTGATTGTAATTTTTAAGAGGGTCATAATCAATTCACCCCTCTTGATTATAGTTGCACCGAGGGACCTAACAATTGGTATCAGAGCGAGGTTCCCCTACAATGTGGTCCAACGACCTGGGGAGATCCACTGAGTTGCTCATAGCTTTCTAGTCGAGAGATACTCCATCAATGGACCGCCCTTCTTTGATGGAACTAACTATTCTTACTGGAAGAACAGAATGCACGTGTTCCTCCGAGCTCAGAACCACAAGATGTGGAGCGTGATTGATCAAGGTCCATATGCTCTCCCGGAGAATGAAGATACCTCGACCATGGAGTAGATTCGCCAATCCACAATCAACTGGAGCACTTTGAATGCGATGCAGTGTGCCATCCACCCTACAAAGTTTTCGAGGGTGTCAACTTGCACATCAGCCAAAGACATGTAGAATCGGCTTGAGGTGATATATGAGGGCACGTCTGAGGTAAGGGCCACTAAGGCCAATAATCTAGTCTCTGAATATGAGATGTTTAAGATGAAACCTAGTGAATCTATTTCTGATATGTATGCTAGGTTTGCTCAATTAACCAATGTTTTAAAATCCTTTGGTAAAGAGCACTCTCAAAATGAATTGGTCAGAAAAATCCTTCGATCTCTATCTTCTAAGTGGCACACTAAGGCCACTGTTATCGAGGATTCAAAAGATATGTCAACTCTGACAGTAGATGAACTAATAGGATCACTCATGACTTATGAGTTAAGTTTGAGGAGAAGAGAGGATGAGTTGAATCCAAAGAAGACCGTAGCATTGAGGGTGGCTTCGACCAGTAAAAGCATGAGTGAAGAAAGTGAATCTTCAAACAGCAGTGAAGATCACAGTGAGATTGTCCTACTTACCAGAAAGTTTTGATAATTTCTAACAAAAATAGGTAAAAGATAGAAGAAAGAAAAACTTCAGGTAAGTAGAAACTCCCAAGTCAAATCTGTTTCGGATAAGAGAACTGACAGGGTAATCTGTCATTATTGCAAGGAACTAGGACATGTCAAAAGTGAGTGTCCCAAGCTGTAAAAGACTATGATCCAAGACAGCAAGAAGAAGCCAAAAGCAATGATGTCTACTTGGCATGATGATGAGGAAGAAGAAAACCTCTTATCGGCTGAAGAAGAGAGAATTATTGAATTCAGCTTAATGGCCGACAACAACGATCAGCCGAGTGATCCCTCCTCTCAGGTAAGCTCTGATCCTGAAGATTTTACTTTTGATGAACTCATAGATGCATATGATAAATTGGAAAAATAATATAGGAAAATCAAGTCAGAAATTAAAAATAAAAAATGAAAATTGAAGAGAATATCTGTGACTTCTCTTGTGAAAAATGTTCACACTTTAAGGAATTAAGTGAGTCTTGCATGTTTGATGAGGGAATGCATAAAGATCAAATTGCATGCTTGAGAAATGAAAATAAAGAACTTCTAGTTAGAATATCTCAACTTTAAGAAACTGAAAAAGAGCTGAAAGAAAACTTAAGTTCAAAGGCTGATGATCAAAAATTGCTTGATGAATTGATCCATGACAATAGGCTGATTGAGGAGAATGAAAAACTAAAAGAATGAAATAATATGTTGACTGAAAAGCTGACTACCTTTGAGAAAGGTAAACATGTTGTTGATGATTGCTCTGGAAAAATGCATGAACTAGAACAGGAAATTGAGAATTACAGAACTATTAATGGTATGCAGAATGAGAAAATTGTTGCATGTGAAGAAGAGCTTGCCAATTCAAAATTGCTCATTTTCTCCTTAGAAAATAAAATCCAGGATTTGAATAACTCTCTCTTAAAATTTATCAAAGGAAAAGAAAATCAAGATAAAATTTTGGGAACCAATATGAATTTTTAAAAAGAAGGCTTAGGCTACTCTCCAGCAAATCAAAAATCCTTCAAGAATAAATTGCTTACTTGCTTTATTTATAGTTCAAATGTAGCCAGCACCTCAAAGAAGTTCCCAAATCAAACTGCTAGTCAAAAATCTGGAAAATAGAGAATGAACGTTGATTTCATGAAAAAATAGAAAATCAAATTGTTAAATTCTGATGTGAATGATAGGAAATTCCATGCCAAACATCATGCTTTTAGAATAAAGAATGTCTCATGTTTTTATTGTGGTGTGCATGGACATGTTATGTATAATTGCAATATCAAAAAGAATGATGACCTAAAAGCCTCCAAGAGAAAACATGTTCTCAATAAACAAAGAACATTCTTTGGAAATTGCTATCATTATGGAAGGGGTGGTCATATAATGTCAAGTTGCTGGCTGTTAAAAGGGAAAAACAAGTTTCATGTTCAAAATGATAAATTTTCCTCTTATACACAAAAACCCACCAATTTTATGCACAAGAAAAATATGAAATTTTCTCTGTGTTGTCATTACTATGGCAAAAATGGACATCAAATGCATGATTATTTTATGCTAAAAATGATGATTTGAATGTTGCAAAAATGTTGAAAACAGGTGTTGCAAGCTTCACTAATCTCCAAAGACCTAAGAAGGCTTGGGTACCTAAGAAAAACAAATAAGAATCTCTTCTTGCAGGTGTGCCTCAAAAATAAGAAAAATAAAGCTACTTCATGACAAGCTGCCAAGGCAAACAAAAAATTTCAAAAGCTTAAGAGAACAAAATCAGAAGACTTGATCTTTTCAACATGGTAAAAACTTCATTGGGAGCAAGTTCAGGTACTGTTGATCTTGAAATTAGCTCTATGTGCATTGATTGATGGCAATAACATCTGAACTATTTTTAGGAAAAATAATTCAAATTGTTATTATTTAAGAAAATTATTGTTCGACTAAATGTGTCTGGGTCTGCATGCATGAAAATAAGTCTGCATAGCATTTTCCATGTTACATTGCATGTAGTGTCAAGTTAAGGGGGAGTCTTCATTGTAATCATTTTTGAACCCTTCAATGCATTATCATATCATGACCTTATGGTATATGAAATGGTAAAATGTGGAAGGACAAGTTAAACTTGTCTGAAAAGTATTATGCGTGAGAATGTGCCTCTGCCAAGTATCAGGGGTTCTCTGTGCATATTTGTCATATGCTGCATGTCATTAGTGTCCAAAAATACAAAAGAGCATTCAAAACTCATACATGCATTTAGGGGGAGTCAGAATGATCAATTTTGCAAATGTGTTGCTACAAAGTTGCAAAAAATGTGATCATGTTGAAGAAAGAATTCAGTACTTGAGCTGCACAACAAAAATAATAAAGCTAAGCGTAAATTAGTGAAAAATCAGTTGTGATTGGTGAATAGAAAGGGCTGGAAATTTAGCAGAAAGGGAGTTGATTCTCAGTGATTTTTTTGAAATGTGGTAGAAGACATGTCAACACATCAAGTGCGGTGAGTCGTCACTACAATTGAAGTTTCAGGAAAGTGTAGTTATAATATCTCTGCATGAGTTGACACATCCAAGAGCCTAGGTCGACGCATCTGGCCAATCCCAGGAAAATCACTATATTTAATGCATGTGCGACACACACTGATCAAAATGTGTCGACATACCAGTTCATTTGGTAAAAATCTCGCGCTCTGTCAAACCATCATGTGTCGACACATCGAGAAACATAGGTCGACACATCCTTCAGTAATTAGTTGTCTCACCTGTTTTCTACTTTAGATGATCTTCAAATGGGCTGATTGCATTCTTATCTTTTCCAATTTATCTAGAATGCCTACTCATCTGTCTTTCATTCTCATTCCATGATTTTGTGCCTCTAAAATTGCATTGAGCTCATAATCTCTTCTTGTAAAAAATTTACTTCACTTCCTGTAAATATCATCTTGAATTCCATTTTCTTGAGGGGGAGTATTACTGTTTAAATTTGACTGAGTTTATATATTCAGAGGGAGCTTAAATTCAATATTCTCTTTTTAGATTTCCTTGTTGATATTTCAGACCAACCTTGTATAAATTGATGGTTTAGAGTGTATAAACCTTAAATCTGGGTTTAAGTATCTTGAAAATGACTATCTCAATGTATGGAATAGATTTAAAACAGACTTAAACAACTGTGACATCATCTCTTTCTTAAATCTAAAAATTGAGAGTATTGAGGCCACTTTGGTTAAAGGGTTTTACACTTAGTATTGTTCTTAAACATTCAAAATGGTCTGCTTAATTTAAAGAGAAAAGGCCAAGAAAAATTAAAAAATGAATCGACAGAGCAATGGCTATCACTAATTGAGAAAACACAGACCCTTCACCAAAGAAGTGATGGGAACTGCGTCATGAAGTAAAGGTCTAGTTAACTCTGTTTAAAGAATTCTGAGAAAAATAAAAACAAAAGGAAGAGCAATGATTGAAGCTCATTGAGAAACCATGTCCCTTCACCTAAGAAGTGACGTGGACTGTGTCATGATGTGATAAGCCACCTCTGTTCATGATTGAGATAGGATGGTGAGTAAAACTCTGAGTAACTAGAGAGTCTGACGTCTAATCAATGCGTCTCCTAATGTCAAAGGAGCAAACTGAACCTAACTGTCCTTGAAAAATGCGTAAAATGAAAAATTTGTGAAAAAGAAAATGAATTTCAAAAGCCTAACCCTAAAAAGAATTTTGTACCTTAAAATGTTTGTCTTCAATACTAGCTAAAACTCTTTCTAGGGGTGTCTCTTGAAATCATTAAGTGAAATGAAAAGGAAAGGGGGCAAGGACTTTGGTCTCAAAAGATCTGTTTTAGCTCTATTAAATATATTAGAACATATTTTCAGGGTTTTACATTCAGATTTTGTGCTTATAAACTTTGAACCATTAATGCAAATAATGTTCTCAAATAACATTGCTCTAAAAGGAGAATGTTAATTTTAAAAAAATGAAAACCCTGGTATGTGAGCTATGTCAGATGCCTCGTGCTTCTTCTGCACCCCCACTTCCTCTGCTACTCAGTCCCTTCAACACAAGCCTACTTAATAAGCTACTCAAATTTCATCTCCACTGCATTTCTATGTTTTTGCTCTAGCTCTAGTGTGCATGATTTCTACACCTTGTACCTCTCCTACCTTGACTATCTATTTGAGTTTTTGATGATGTCAAAGGGGGAGATAATGTTGAGTCATTGATAATGTGGAATAGTCATTGATAGCAATATGGAATTATTACTACTATCTCAATTATTGTTGCTTTCTTACATTGCTACTCAAGCTTTGAAAGAAATTGTGCCTTGAATGAAATTGTACCTCGATTGCTCAATTTTTTTTTATCATGTTTACTTGCCTAACTTGAATGTTGATTTTAATGTAAGCAATGACTCATAGTTGCCATCATCAAAAAGGGGGAGAATGTTGTGTCTCTGATTTTGATGGTGTCTAACTATGACTCATTGATTTATTGAGTCATGAATGTGAAGAAAAATGAATGTTAATTGAAGAATCAAATTTAGATTTAAGGCCCAAATATGTTCAATTCCATAACATTCTGTAGGTCTAACAATCCATAAGATTGGGTAAGTGCCACTAAAAAGCAAGCTAAACAGATATGTGAAAGTGTGCCGACACACCTTGGAAGTGTGTCGACCTACAATGGTTCGCCAGAACAATTTATTTCTATCACAAAAAGATTGTGTCGACACACATCAGAAGTGTGTCGACCTACTTTGGTTCACAGGAACAAAATAGGCTATGAGAAGTCAAGGTGCGTCGACCTAACCTTCATAATAGGTTGACCCAACTGGTGATCCACTATGGTTCAACAAGGCCAGCAGCAACAACAATAGCAATAGCCAACAGCCAGCAGCAGCAGGAACAGCAACAACAGTGCAAGCAACAATATCAGCAATAGATAGCAGCATACAACAACAGCATCCAGCAATAATAGCAATAGCAAGTGCAAGCATAAAGCTAGTAGTAGCAGCAACAGTCAACATCCAGGAGCATCAACAGCAGCAAGATGATATGAAGGATGAGTCGACGTAGGGATCCAGAGCGTCGACGGAGCAGAAGAAGAGGAGAAGATCCAGTGGATCTATTCTCCAGGCCATGAGAAGGTTGAGTCAACACAAAGAGCTTATGGAATCGACACATCAAAGTTATCCAGCTAGTTCTCATCCAGCAACAAGAAGGCTGTGTCGACACAGTGAATGTCAGTGTATTGACACATCCCATACTGCGGAACTTGCGAATTCAAAGTGGGTCACGTGGCTGCGAAATCCAATGATAGGCACATGATCCCAGACACGTGCATTGGGCTCAACAAATGTCCGAGGAAAGAATATTCTTCCCTTACACATGGACCAATGGGATATTGGCTCAAAAAAAAATTTCACATTATCTAGAAATCATCTATGTCTGATATATAAATATCACCCAGGTTCCTTGCGAAAGGGGGCAACTACTAGGGGGTTGCTAGAGCTGAAAGAGAGAACCCCCACTGAATCACCGCCCCATGCGGCTGACCCCATTCACTCGCACGCTCCCGTAAAGCCCCCCACTGCGAGCTCTGTTGGGTCCCTTCCTTGGGTGCAACAAGATCTAGAGGGGGGGTTGAATAGATCCCTTAAAAATATGCCCCCTTTTTAAGTTTGAAAACAAATAACCACACAAATGATGAGCCATTAAAAACTATTGACCTGAGATAACAAAGTCTCATAATGCTCCTGTAGCGGAGTAATGTCAAACACCTAAGATCTATGTGCGTAGATCATATTATCAGAGTGCTTTCTTAGGTGTATGTGTGAGCCTTTGTTCAAACAATCCAGTTGAGACTGAATCTTCAGCTTATTGTGCAAGAGATATTCTATTCAAAACGCACAGTAGTTTTAACAAAGACACATCAAACAATAGAGCAAGACATCATACACCAAGTGCCAATGGATTGCAGTTAGTGAACTAGCTGGCCGAACCAAGCTAACTGTAAGACTAGTAGTTAGAAAGATCTGCTACATTACAGAGCAGAGATCTCATCAAACTCCTGGTCTGTGTGTGAACAATGTGTGAGTGTGCAACACTAAATGCAGATATTGAAGTTAGCTCCAGGACCTGTGAATGGGGATGGAGAAAATGGATCAATCACAAGATTCACAGCCCATTGCACAAAGGATTTTTAAGGTGGTTCAGTCTGCAAACCCACAGGCCTACGTCTACAGCTCACTCAACCGAGTGAGGCTTTACTACATGAGGATGAAGTCCTCAACACACACGCTGCAACCGCAACAATGGGGATGAACCCCACGGGGATGAACCCCACACACACGCAAGGAGCAAGCTCCTCACGAGGACAAAGTCCTAACGCCGCTACAAGCGCAACACACGGGGACAAGCCCCACGGGGACGAACTCTACACACACGAGGAGAAATCTCCTCACGAAGATAAAGTCCTCACGCCACTCCAAGAGTAGCACACGGGGACAAACTTCATGGGGACGAACCCCACACACATACACAAACAAACAAAGAAGAAAACATGCTGCAAGTGCAGCAAAAACACGGGGACATCTCCCCAAGACACACACGGCTGCACTACAACCAACCCACTTCTGGTCTCTAAACAGAGCACCGAACACCGCTATAAATACATCACAATACAAGAAGATTTGAAGTTTAAAATGGAAAGCAAAAACACATATCAGAGCTGAAAAGCCAAATGTATCTTTAGACGAAGTTATGAAGCTGTTTTTGTAGGACTGGGCTTATGCTTCTTCAACTCTCATCTTCTTCTTCACACCTCTGGACTGGGTCAGACCAAAGTTCAGCCTTCTCACTTTTCTTCATCTCTTCTCTTTCTCTTTTTCTCTTTTTCTCTTGGGGACGAGCTAATAAGATCTCTCTTTAATGCATTGCTCAGCCAACCCTTCCAAGGTGGCAACAACTTCATATTTATAGAGGAAGAAAGCAGAAGGTTTTCCCTCCAAGGAGCTCCAATTTGATTGGTCAAAATAAAAATAGAATTCTTTGACCAAATACCTTTTTTCCCTGGTGGTCTATGATTGGTCCATTATATAGCAGAGCAGGGGCACAAACTTTTCAGATCTGATCTTCTGCCAGGTTCTTCCACATACTGCAATTTGATTGGTTGTGGCTAAAAGGTAGAGTACCATGAAAAGAGACCTTTCCCAGATATGGTACCTGACAGATCCTTCTACCAAAAGGTTGTTCTGAAGTCTCATGATGAATGGGACAATTCTCTATCCTAGGAGGTTCTTTTCAGACCCTGAAATACATGTTTTAGGAGTTTGCGTCGCCTAATTTTGGACTCTGGACGATCTCTGAAGCAGTTGCAATTTTGATAGAAATAGGCTTGAAAAGCTTCTGATGTGTCGACGCAGCAAGGTCATTGTGTCGACACAGCTTCATGGATCCTTGAACTGCTAGCAAGATTGGCCCTCATGGAGTCGACGCAGGATTGATGGTGTGTCACCGCATCCTTTATGAATAGTGTTTACAATGCTTTCTGGGAAGCCCTTCCGTCGACGCCCTGAGAGAGTGGGGTTGACGCATCCAATGCCGAGCGTCTGTCTGACAGCTACTAGAGCTGAGGTGGAATCGACGCAGTAGGATGGTTGTGTCGACACAGCTTTGAAGATGACTTTAATGCCTGCTGGAAATTCATTTGGAGTCGACGCACCAAGGAAGTGGGGTCAACGCAACCTTGAGTATAGCCTTGGCTGATCTTTATTTGGAGAGAGAAGGAGTCGACGCATCCTATTGAAGGAGTCGACGCAGCCTGTTGTTCTCTTGATTTTTTAGCTTCTTGTGGGCTGGTGGGTCGACACACTTGATAGTGTTCTGACTCCTTATTTTTCTGCTCAATCTTTTGCAACTTAATTTCATCAAATCCATACCTCCTTGTCCTTTGATGTTCTTCCCAATTCTTTGCATCTTAGTTTCAGCAATTGAAAGATCTCTTGGACTAGGGCTCCATTGTTTCATTCCCTTTACTTCAATGCATCATATCACATGACACATTGCATGATATCTTCACACTGCTCATCTTCATGAGGCCATACTCTTGCCAGTGCTGACTTTGACCTGAACTACATACATGTTGACCTCATCAAATATATATTAGCCTCATCAATGAGTCATAGTCAGACATCATCAAAACCAGGGGCACAATAATTCTCCCCCTTTTTTATGATGGCAACTATGAGTCATCTCTTAAAAGAATGCAGTCGTGAAATAGACAATGACTCATCAAAACATCTCCCCCATTGCCATCAGCAAAGAAGACATAGTTGGATACCAAATACAAAAGCAGGAGATGAGCATAGATAAGAGTTTGACATCAAAAGATCTCAACAGATAGGGCAGTTCAGTGTGAGGCAAATAATGCAGTCAGACAGCATAAAAAATTCAGAGATTGGTGTAAAGCAGTAGAAATCAATGAGCAGTGAACAATCACATTGGCTGCAATCAGGAAATAGACAATGACTCATCAAAAACATCTCCCCCTTTTTTGAGACATGCCATGAATTCTGGAGAAGTAAATAAGAGGACTGATACCAATTGATAACTTCAATATGGTGTATGTATCAGACATTAAAAGAGGTTGTACAGTAGAAGCATTGGGAATGCAGTAGATCTGGAAAGCAGCATAGTCTGAAGCATGAGAGCCAGGTTCAGAGATGTACAAGGTCAGATCAGGCAGGTATATGCAAGAGATTTGGACCTAGCTAGGGGACAAATGGAAGATGCAATCTGAGATCAGTTTGGTAGCCATTGAGCATATTCAGTTTTTAGGTTTTGCACATTTTTAGGTTTTTAGGTTTTCAGATTTTTAGTGTTTTCTATGTAATGCATGGAGGTAGGAAGTGCAATCTAACTATATGCATGAAAAGAGCTATTATCAATTGCAAAGTGACACGAAACCAGAGACTCCATATGACAATGACTTCACATTGTCTCGTCCTGTAAGACCATCAAAGGTTTGAATAGATATGCAAGAAGGAGACGACAAAGATGTGAAAATCATGTATTCAAGAACTGAAGCTGAAGCAAAGAATTACAGTGGAAAGAAGTTGTGTAGCTCATAAAGAATGAGGCATCAAACAAGGCTCACATATCAGGGGTTTTTATTTGAAGAATCAATATTCTCCTTTTAGAGCAACATCATTCAAGACCATTATATGCAGTAATGGTTCAAAGTTTATAAGCCCAACATCTGAATGAAAAAACCCTGAAAATATGTTCTAGTATATTTAATAGAGTTAAAATAGATCTTTTAAAAACAAAAGCCTCGCCCACATTCCTTTTCATATTTCTTAATGATTTCATGAGACACCCCGTTGTACCCAGACAATTTCCCAATAAAATATTAAACGATAGGGGTTCGGGAATTTCCCCGAACACCTTTAAGGCATGGACTACCCAGCCTCTCCTACAACTTGCCCGGCCCGACCAAGGGTCCCAACCAGCTAGCCGTGATATACGGTGACATCAACAATTGATTGGGATTACTCTCGATCGCTCAAGTGGCGGACTTTTCCCACATTCTACACGGCCACCCGGGCCAACATGGGGGCGCCCCGACTACAAGCTGTGCCACGTGGCACCCAGCAATAAGGCCAGGGGCCTACCCTAAGACACCTTCTTCTAGCCCTCCAAGGTCAAAGGGAGACCTAACTAAGTCAACCATAGGCTTTGGAGGCCCGCAGCGCATATATACAGCTCGCACGCATGTGTCAGGCATTTCCCCGAACACCTGGTGGGTGCATATATCCCAGCCCTTCTACAGCAAACCGCGGGTCGACCCGTGGCTCCAAAATACCAGCCAGGTTCTACAACAACCCTCCAGAAAGTCGGGGCCACCCCCGACCCTCAGACACGCGGTAATGTGCCGCTTATCCTTAGCTCATGGGCTAACCCGGGGCTACCCTGCCAACCTACCGTGCAATATGCCACACACCACGAGGTTGGGCCCACGTACCCAGAGTGCCTCTTATCAACTCCCACGAGCTTATACTCTCAGCCCCAGGCCAAATCCAAGGCCCACCAGTCACCTATTCGACCCGTTCGACAACCCGAGGTGTGTCGGGCATTTACCCAAACACCTTGCGAGCAGCAGCTACGACTCGACAACAACAGCCCCCACAGGCTAATCGCAGCATCCTAGAGCCCTTTGTCCTTTAAAGGACACCCTCAAACAATGAAAGGATACCCCTGAGGGCCATCCCTTAGGGCCGCGGCTGGGCCGAGGGGGGGGGAGTTCACCCGGGCGTGGCTGCGCCCCGAGGAGGGCGAACCCCCTTGGGGGACACTCCCTCCTCCCAGCCCAACGGCCCCACAGCCATCCTCTAGCCCCAGTCACTCCCAGTTTCGTGCAAGATCCGCCGTACCAGTGCATGGAAGGGTTCGATGATGAAGAACTCGCCAACGAGAGCTCGGGATCGCGCAAGTCCCACGTCAACACTCGTGTTCCTCGTACGCACGTGGCCGGTCAACTAGTATCCTCCATTATCCTTTTATCCTATTGTACTTAGTCAAAGTAGGACAAAAATAGAAGAAAATCCAATTTTATAGAGGTGGGTACCCCCCTCTCTCTCCCTCTAATCCACCTAAACCCCCCCGGGGGAGGGTTTAGGCGGACCAACCTGACCCCCCCAGGCTGGTCCACCTAAACCCCTGGAAAAACAAAAAGAAAGAAAGAAAGAAAAGTTTTTTTGCAAAAAAACCCAGCCCCTAACCGGTCCGCACGCCAACCCTTAGGGGTTTAGGTGGACCAGACTTGAGGCCCAGTCTGGTCTGCCTAAACCCAGGGTTCAGGCGGACCAACCCAGCCCCTGGAGTTGGTTTGCCTAAACCCATCCAGAAATTAAAAAAAGATTTTTCAAAATCGAAAAGCCAGTTTTTACTCCACGTAAACCCCTCCGGGGAGTGGTTTAGGCGGACAAGACTAGCCTCCTGGGCTAGTCCGCCTAAACCCTCCATCCCCACTCATAAACAAAAAAAACATTTTTTCAAGGGTTTACTTGGACCAAGTTTAACCCTTAACTTGGTCTGCCTAAACCCTTCCCTGACCCTTCATCTTCCCCAATAAAAGCCCCTTAGAAGCTCAAGGGGTAGGGAAAAGGTGATGCATGCAATCCAGCACGTACAAGGTCACCCGGAAGTAGGCATACTTGCCTCTAGCAAGCAAGGACGGACGCAAGGAGCTTAGTGTGCGCGGTTGACTTGTAAAATGGCTTATACACGCCAAGGGTATGTCGCTCGTACTCCCATCACACGGCATCTAGCCATGTCGCACAAGTCCACTCCCGCTACGCACAAGGCGTTATGAGCACGGGAGATGCCCGCGTATGCCAACCCACGTCGACCATACATACGCCATGGTGCCGCATCTCCCTCCGTCACGAGGACGTGTCCGACTACTCGATCCAAGCCGCGCCCGGCCTTTTCCCAGTTATCGGCCGATACCCTCTCAGGCCACCCAGTCGAGTCCTCCCTCAGCGAACCGGGCATTGCCCTTGCCTTAAGGATAGCCTCTGTAACGCATGCGGACATCCGCCTTATAATGCATTGACCCGGGGACCGGCTCACATGTCAGGATTGTCCCGCGGCTTGCACCAGTTGTAATTTGGTAGCTGCGGTCCACCTGTAAAGCCCACGCTGCTCTCATAAAATGTATTATCACCTGAATGCATGCCTCTGCATCCATATTTGGGTCCCAGCCTCTCCCGCGCCACTCGGTGTGTGTGTCCAGCATCTCTGACCTCAGCAAACCCTTCCCATACGAACGTGAGCCCATAGCAGCGACATCCTCCCGGGCCTCCACCCACGGCTTCAGATATATACAGACTTCTCTTCAGCATAGAATGATGGTGTTTAGATTCTATCTGATGTAAATAAACACTGACTGCTTGCAGTCGATGGTGAAAGATGTCCAGTACACGACTCCCCACAATTGCCTGCGCACTCGCACCTATGGAACCTCCCCTCTCTCCACGCATCGCCCGTTTCCCGAGCCCACGTGTCGCGTCCTAGCGGCACTCCCTAGTCAAACATTGGTTCCATAGGTGATTGTCGAGAAATCTACTGGCTTACCCGCATCCCAGCCTCGTTTCCCTAAGTCCCGGAAACCTCTCGTGCCATTCGAGTCTCCCTCGGCTCTCCGAAGAAGGCGAGTGCCCGGTACCGCCCTGAGAGGCCTACGGTCATGAAGGAGGATACCCGAGATATATCAAACTCACGTATTTTCCTTTCTCGCCATGTTCCTTCCCTCATCCCAGTCACCGGCATAAAAAACACAGACCCACAAAAAGGATGGCACGCTCGGTGGGATGTCTCTTGCCTTCCTTCTTTTTGTTGAAGAGAAGCACGTGCCAGTCCTGAAGCCCTAGTGCCCTTTTCTTGTCCTTGCAAGAGAGGCAGAGGAGGGTACTCGCGTGCATTTTCCAACAGCTCCCAGCTCGCATTCCGACTACTGGACTGCGCTTGGCGACCATCAGCACCCGTCACCTCTGCAGCATCCAGCATGCTAGCAACTATGGCAGCCGTCACCTATGGTTCCATCGTCATTGCCACCCACGTGCGGGTGGGCTAGTTGGCGACGCCGATTGTCTTCGGTGACTTCGCCCCTGTCATCGGATCACCCTACTTCTTGGGTGTGGTCCCCTTGGCTGTTCCACATCTACTCTCAGCCACCGCTCCTGTCGGTGTAGTGGACATGCCGCGCCGGTCTCAATGGCCCGCTGGAGTGTCACACTCGGGCCATCCATCACCGGCCCTAGTGAGGGTCCCAGATCATCCCCTGCCCGGGTGAGCTTTGCCCCCTGGGCCCAGTCTCGACTGACCTCCCGTGCGGGCCTAGTGCCCCAATCTTCGGCCACTACTACAGCATCCCACTCGGGCCTCCAACCTCGAGCCTCAATCAAGCTGGCATCTGACACAAGTTTCTACCCCCAGGTTCTCAGCTCCCCAGCATCCTACCCGTGTCCCCAACCCCGAGTCCCCACCGAGCCAGCTCTCTGTACGGGTTTCCCAACCCAGGGGCAAGGCTCCACAGTACTCTGCTCGGGTCTTTCGACCTGAACCCCGAAAGAGCCATCGTCCGGCGCGGGTTCTCAACCCCGAGTCTGTGGCTCCGCAGCACCCAGACCGGGCACACAACCCCAGGATTTCCCAAGGTCGGTCCCCGGTGTGGGCCCTCCACATCGGGCCTCGGGCCTCTCAGCTCCACTACGGGGTTCTTCCCCTTACCACTCAACAACGCCGACTCCCAACACAGGATTGCCCCTCTGGGACGTGACAATTCCGATGTCGGCTGTGGGTCCTCTGTCCCACTCAGCAGCCTCGCCAGCGCTCGATGCAGGCTCACAACCTCGAGTCGCTGGCACCCCAGCATCTCCTGCGATGTTGCTTCCCGGTGCAAGAGCATCATCTCGAGCATCGGCAACGCTTCTATCGGCTCGGGCAAGAGCGTACACCCGAGTGGCCCCGCCATCGACTCCCAATGAGGGTCTCGTACCCTGGAGGCCAATCCCAGTACTTTCAACTGACAGCTCCATGCTGCCAGTAACCGCAGACCGAATCTTGTCGGTCTATCACCTAGGGGCAAGGTCTTCCTCGGCTCCCTATGTATCCTAAGAAAATCCACTCTAAATTAAAATAAAAATCAGAATAAAAATATGCTAAGAACTAAGGTAAGTGTGGGTGAAAAGAGAAGTGGGAGCATGTGTAGGATGCTAATGTGGAGGTGTGATCGCCAGAGGACTCGCGGGCCTCAAATGATATAACAATAGAAAAGAGGGATCATGGAATACCTTGAAGCATGGGAGATTGTGAGTGTTCTTTCCTTCTCTTCCAATCGGCCGGCTGATGGAGAGAGTCTTCCTTGAGATTACCCTTACAAAACAAAGACAACAACCAACAGCAAAAGATATGGATTAGCAAACCAAGATGTGTAGCCTCAATCCCAAGTGTATAATATGACATGAAAACATGTGAATGAACACACCTATTGGGGTGTTGCCCCTTAAACCCCTATGCAAAAGGGTGGGAATGAAATATGATGAATGATAATATAAAAGGGTGCGTGCAAGTGTTGCATTGTTGGGAGTTCTCAACGCGGTTGAGAAAGGTGGCGATAAACAAAGGAAATATGATGCATGTAGATATTAACGTATTCAGTAACGAGACATAGAGAAGGAAATAGATGAAGAAAAGCCTATGTTATTCTCCTGTGAGGGCCGTGGCTTTTGATGGTCGTTCGGGAGGAAGTCTCCGACAGGTTGAAGCTTTAGACATGAGGTAGACTTCTCCTTGAGCCAAAGATCCGGCAGCACCTCCCCTTTGCGTATGAAGTCCCCCTTTTGCATGAAGCCGCAGGGGCTATTTATAGGGAGAAACTCGAAGTTTAATTCCTAAAACAATTAGGATAATTGACAACGGAAGGAGATAAACTTGGGAAGAGTCCTCCCCATCTTGGAAAGCCAATCGGAGGACTTCCCCCAGTTGAAACGGACCTTAAAACCAGGAAGGAAGGAGCCACAGTCGAACACGGAAGATTATGGGAAAATGGCGTCAGACCCCGTGGTCGCCTATTAAATGGGCGTCCACCACCTTGGACGTTATTTTAAAGTTAAACTGTGGAAATCCGAAGATAAAAAGGAATTCACGTCAGAGTGCACAGACGCTGATTCTAAATTAATCTAAATTTTGGTTGAAATTGGAAGCTCAAAATAGCAAGGGAAATCGCGTCTGGAATTCTGGACACTCAATAGGAATTGGCGTCACCCATAACTGACACCAATTGGAAAGTACGCGAAATTACCTTAAAAATCATTAAAGATATGAAATCAAGAATTCTCGTCCAACCCGGAGATCGCCAATTATGAATTGGCGTCTAGGATATCTGATGCATATTCTCAAAAACCCTCAAAATTATCTATTTAAACCAAAATAATTGGCGTCCAATGTGTAGGTCACCCATTAAATGGGCGTCCATTGGGTCCGTCGCTAATGCCTTAAAGCCTGGAAAATTAGGGAAAACTTCCAGAAAAATCCAAAAAATGGAAAAAAGGTAAAAAAACCAAGAAAAATAGGGAAAACCACTCAAATAAGCCAACTTGAGGGTCAAAGTGGGGTGTTATAGAGCAATATGAGATGCACTCACAGTAATATCAATTTTAACGTGTCTACAGCTGTCCCGCCTTCACGTCTGGTTTACAAGGGAGCAGAGTGAACTGAAAAGTAGATGCCAAGGTGTGATGAGACGCGCAATCAACATCACTTGATGAGAATTAAATCCAAGCTCGAGATGAAGCAATCTCGGGAAATTTCAAAGAAATCAACAATGTTTCGATAAAGGGGGAGTGAATGTGCACACAGAATTTCAAAGAAATCAACAATGTTTCGATAAAGGGGGAGTGAATGTGCACACAGGCATGAAGGCGATAAAAAAAGCGATCAACTTCTAGTGTAGTGGAAGTACCCCAGGTCACAAACCTGTAGGTTTCACCATTGGAGAGCGGTTACCAGCCAATGTGGACGTGTTGCAGCCAAGGCGGATCTAAGGAAAAAATAAGAGAGGATAGAATCCAAACAAAGGAGTTTTCAAGAAAACCGCTCAAAATGGTAAGAAGGCAGCTGAGGATCCAATTCGACAATGAATATCTCATATCATGAAAATTAAGATCATTTTGACTCTGAAAATTAGCTTATCAGAATGATTTTCTCTATGTTGATTCAAAGTCCTACATGAATGCATGCTGGGTTTAAAGGAAAAATTAAAATAAATTAAAATAGAAGATAATCAAGGATAATATTGTTAAGCTACCAAGATTGAGTCAAGAAACCGATTTTGTGAATTAATACTAAACCGAAGTCCATTTATCTGTGCACCAATTCATGAAAGGGAACCATCGTCCCCAGTCTTGGATGACTTAATGGCATATCCGTGTGACTAAGATTCCTCTGAGATTATCATCATTTTTGATGAAGGAGAACTCAAATTCTAGATTTATCAAAGTCACAAGGTCCTTGATGTAATCTAATAGCATAGGTAACATATAGTAAAAATTCATACAGGGAGATGGTGATAGTAATAAGCATGAGGGAACTGAGATATGCAGTCACCATGGGACTTAGATGATGACGCCCAGACGGTGGGACCAAGAGCTTCTTCCTGCGCCCAAAAATTCATTAACCAAGATATCGTGAAGCATAAAGCAATTGAAGTATAGCAGCTATGACAAACTTAAGCATGTAAAGCATGAATCAAACCATCATTAAGCATGTGAATCATCAAAGCGTGGCATAGTAAAACATCAAAGCAATGGCTATTATAGCGTGAAAGCATAGCACCAAAGCATGCAAGGCATATTCATCATTAGAGCTTTAGCATTGTTTCTTTTAAGCCATGAGGAGGACCAACTTGGCTAATAAGTTGAAAGATGTATGCATGAAAGATCAAGATTGGCTGAGACTTGTTCTTGAATGATTAGAATGAATGCCAAGAGTGAATGCCCAACGTGGTAGGGAATAATCAGATGATTTGGCAGTGAATTGCTCAGAATGACAAGAATAATAAAACTTGACAAAAATCAGCAAGAATCACTCTGAAGGATGGAGAGATGATAATCAAGAGTGCCCAGAATGGCAAATCCTGGCAATCAATGTGAGTCATCAATGATGTGGGTGAGAAGAGGACTCATCCAAATTCCTAGTCCTTGCAAAAGAGTGTCACTATAAAATAACACCATCAGTAAATACAATAAATTTTTTTTGGAATATGTAGATTTTTATGAGTTTTGAGAATATTCAATTTTTTTGGATTTTGGAAAAATTTTAATTTTTTTTGTGGATTTTGGTTAAGGCGATGCTAGTTGCAACACCAATGGGTATTCAAATTATTGGTCGTTCCTTCCCCTTTCACTAAGAACTACCCAAAGTCGGGTGTGCATTTAAAGATGGCGCCCCCATAGCCAACTGCCCATAGTTAACGGTGCCCCTACTAAGGTCATGCCTGAGAAACATTCAGCCTCGGAGGGAGAAGAGAAGAAAAATTAGAGATAAACCTTATGTAGGATGGGAGATATCGTGAGTCAAAATCCTTCCAAGGTACTACCCCTCAAAGAGGTTGTCTGTTGCACCGGGGCTTTGTGCCTTTGATTTTTAGACCCTTGATATGCATACGACCATGGTTTTCCCTGCGGGGACTTTACCTCTCTTGACATGCCTTTATTTCATAATTTTGTATTTATTGATTTTTGACTTTGATAATCGCCCTTTTGGCTAGATATATCATGAAAACTCATTTTGATTTGGGTCAAGACTGCCCCTATTTGAGACTTCTCCCGTATTGGGGAGTACCTCGATTGGCCATCTCACCCGTCAATGTCTTGCCATTGCACTTGGACGAGTGAAGAAAAGAAAAGACCTTCTTGCATACCCATGGCATGGCCAAAGCAGCAACGATGTTTCACCAAAGGACGCCGTGAAGTGTGTGGAGTGCCCAGCTAAGGTTACCCTTAACAAGCGGGGAAAGGATGCCAAACTCCCAGCGCGAAGTTCTTTTAGCCAGGGGTGCTACAAAAGCAAGCCTAAAGACTCTTTTTTGATTTTTTTTTTTTATTTTATTTTTTTAAGATGAAATTCAATAAAGATAAAGACTTAAGATAAAGGTCTTGACTACCACTCTTAATCATGTTAAGAAGTACTTCATTTTAAAACCGCACGCGAAGGATGATGAAATCAAGAATGCAAATCTTACCCAAAAATGTTACCTTGCAACCTTGTGAAGCAGTAGCCGCCAGAGGCGATCTTGATCATCGTGGGATTTGTCCTCAAGTGGCAGATAAAAGATTGGAAGCCAGGGTTTGAAGTGGCTTAACAAGAAGGAGTGGTACCAAGACCAGACTCAAACGAATAAGGGGAAAAGGAAGAGAGGCGAGGGCTAGAACTCCCTCACTAAGGTGCGGAGACCGTGATCACAAGGAACGGTGTATAGAAGAAGTGGAAAATTAAGGGGAGGAGTGAGGACTAAAGCCTCGAAAGTAGTGGGAGAACGGGCAGATGCCTAGTGCGGTGGATACGGAAGAAGTCGGGTCGGACTCGGGATCAGGAGGGATTAAGAGGAGAAATTGGCAGATGGAACGCGGGGAATCCAGAGGGTCCGGAGGAAAGGGAGGAGAATCATGATGGGAAAAAGAATCCGGAGGTTCCGGAGGGAGAAAATATCGAGGGACGTGATTGTTGATATTTATTTGTCTATCTTCTATCTTTCTTTTGAGGTTTGGAGAGTGATATGGTAAGATAACAAACAAACAATCAAAGATCTACTCAAACCTATGAACATGTGATCATGAACCTAGGCAATCATAGCTAGCTCTAGCATGGGCATGCTATCTCAATCAAACTACGCTAAGAAAAAGGAAAACACACGCCGGGGCGTGGAGCAAGGAATAAATAAAAACACACCGTGAAGGTGGAACAAGCAAGGAAAATAGAAAGATATGATGAAGAAGACAGCTAATACCCAATACCAAGGAAAGATGTGATCGCCACCAAAGTAAAAACAAGTCAAAAAACCTGAATATACCTTGGAAATAGGTGGATGAAACACCCGCCCACGGGAGAGAAAACCAGAGAAAGCCTACAGATTAACTTAGAAGTAACGGCCAGAACCCCGTGCGTCGCTTGGAAGTGACGGCCACACGATAGACCGCCGGAGGAGAGTGACGCGCCTGCACAAGGCCGTTAGATAACCTACAGTAACAAAGCTTGAATTCTTTTAACTCCAACTCTTCCAGCCGGCTAGAAGACCTGGGCCTCGTGTCAATGAACCTGTAAACCTGCCAAAGATGTAGAAAGACCAAACACAATAACCTCAATTAGTCCTTTTCACAAGCATAGCATCAATTCTCAAAGGACTTAACATCATCAAAAGGAGAGTGGATTACCGGGGAGTTTTTGGTTTTTTAACCCCTCTGGGTGTTTTAAAAGTTTGGGAAGATGTTTATATGCTTAGAGGACAGTGAAAAACGTCGAGAAAGAGGAGGGATAATGCTTTGATTGAGAAAAAACCAGGGAAGAACTCAAGCATGCAATGATGAACTTGAAAGACCAAAACCAAAGTACTCCCTGGATTATGAGATGGATGGACGTGGGAAGCAGTTCCTCTTGGATGAAGATGGCTCCTGAGTTTGGCAGCACTTCGTCGTGAATTCCAAATCTTTTCCCCTCGGGCCATGAAGTCAAGAGCTCTATTTATAGACCCCCAAACTCTCAGGTCGAGCAGAGGATAATCAAACAAGATAAAGAGATAACTCTTAGCAAATCCTCGAAGATAATATCACCAAGAGTCCATAGAATCGAACGGAAGGTCCTGAGGATCAGATTTGAAAGAGATATCGTCAATCCAAAACCCTTATCTCGACCACGGAGTAGCAGAGAAAAGGCCCGAACTGCCAGGACTCTCTGAAGGAAGTAACGGCTGCACGACAGACCGCCACTTGGAAGTAACGCATCAAGAACCGTCCGTTACTATCAACCTTATCCCTAAAAGATAAGATCGACGGGAAGGAGACCCAACAAGTTGGACTCTTCAAGGAAGCAACGGCCAAGGCATAGGGCGTCAGAATGAAACAACGGTTGCTCGATAGACCGTTATTACCAATGTGGAATCAAAAGGATAAGCTTTACAACGAGGCCTTAAGCCTTAGGACTCTTCAAAGAGTAACGGTCCAGGCCCCATGCGTTATAATGAAACAACGCGCCTGGTTCGGACCGTTATTACCATTGAGTTTCAAGAATAGCAATAAAGGGTTGCTAAGCTGTTGCCAACGAAACGCCACCAGGAGCCAATTCTTAATTCAGGAATTAAGATCCAAGAAACAGGCCTCAACTGATCAAAAGATTCAATGAAGAGTGAACAACTTGGAGCATCATATATAATGAATTAAGGAGATGACCCGACTTATTGGGTATAAAACGGGTGTCAACAGATGCCCCTCCTTAACGTCCTCTTTGCAGGGGAGCGAGCGGAGGTGAAGCGAAAGTGAAAATGGAACATGAAGATGAAGCGGAAATGAAGCGGAGTGTATCAAAAAGAGGGCGTTTAAGGTAAACGACACCCGTTCTTTACCGACAAGCGATAGGAATTTTCTGGAAAACTTTGAATTGATCACAAGAAAATAGCCAGCCAAAGGGATGCGAGTCTGGAGGAACTATTTAACTAAGGAAAGGAAACACGGCTAGCCGCCGGAGGCAACGAAAAGGAAAGAGACTAAACTCCAGACAGGAATCTTCAGCTAACCAGATCAAGCGAGCAGATCGAAGGAAACCTTCTAATTCAGAGTGGAATGATTCTCCTTATCTAGAATCAAGAACATAGTTGTTCACCATCATCGAGACCTTGAACAAATGAAGCTTCACGAATGCTCAAAGAATGCGTATGATGCATGCTGGGCTAAAGGAAAACAAAATCTTCAAAAAAAAATGCGAAGAAAGATAAAATACTAAAATACTCGAGAATAATATTGCTAGATCGGAGAAAATCAGAGTCAGGACACCATCTGCAACCACGGCGTGCAAGATAGAACCATCGTCCCCAAATTTTCCAATCTAACGGCCTATCCAACGATTAAACATGTGAACTTAGATCATCATCATTTTTGTTTAAGGGGAACATCAAATCCCAGGACACATGAATGACCAGCCGGTTCTCGAGGTAATATATCATAAGTAACATATAGTAATGCATTAAGGGAGTGAGGGAACGAGGTACAATACCTGACTTACCTGCCTGACGGACGATAAAGCATGACTTCACTCATAATTCCTTCATGAAAGATAGGTTAGCCAACAATAAATATGATCATGAATCAAGGCATAACCATTGTACGCGCAATGAACATCAATAAGGAACAACATGGAAGAAAATGGAACCATTTTGACATCCAATAGACCATTTAATTCATCAAGAAACTTGCAAGTTTGTAATGGTCTGAAGAAAGGGCGTTACATAAAGTAACGGACTATCCCTAGTCCGTCATAAACCAGGCGGTTCACATTCTTCAATAAAACAGTCCAATCATATGTAACGGTCGAAAACAGACGCCTCAGAAGGATGTGACGGTCGGTCGATAGACCGTCACATTTCCTGAGCGTTCAAAAAAATAACAACCGAACGGTCACAGCCATTCCGTTCCACATTCATCACCCAAAAAACCAACCGAGAGAAACCACCGGCGACCACCGTCCCACTACTACCATGGCCGGCGACGAGGCTCCCCAGCCACCACCACAGAGGAGGGAGAGGGGAAAGAAGAAAGCAATCCGGCGGTTTCACCGCCGACTCGAACGGGAGGCGATCCCACCGGTCACGGAAGAAGAACCGAGGAGAAGAGAGCCAAGAGAAGAAGAAGAAGCTCCCACGGCCGCGGGGGACCAAGGGGAAGCCCCATTGGGTGCAGAGGAACCCAAAGAACCCGAGAAGAAGAGGAAAGGGGGCATGGACTGTGAGGTAGGTCCTTCCACCCTAACTTCAAATTTTAATTTTTTTTTTGTGTTTTTATTATGAATGCATGCGGGATTAAAGGGTAGAAATGGGTCCACACACCCCCTAGGAACAATTGTAGGCCATTTGGCCATAGTGGGAGACCACGGGGATGCAAGGGAAAAAATTCCCAAATGCAGACAATGTGACGGTCCTGTCAGCGACCGACACTCTTCTGACGCACCATGCTGAGTCCGTCATAGTCAAACGATGCCCTACCCCAGGGCCGTCACTCATGCCAGGGACTTAAGCTATTTTTTAGGGTTTTCAATTTTCAAATTTTTGTTTTGTTTTCAAGTATGAATGTTTATACAATGATTATATGATGCAAGTTGGACTGATTAATGATCTAACATGCAATGCAGGGGAAGAGACGATCGCGGATCTCCTGGCTACAGATCCGGGCAGTGTACCAGGCATTGCCCGACTACCAGAGAGAGAGATTAGCCGGCATGGGATTCGCCGAGGTGCTCAGCATCGAGGTGATCCGGATGGACACGCCGCTACTGTATGCCTTGCACGAGAGATGGGACCCGATCAGCAGAGCTTTCATCTTCCCGTGGGGCCACATGATCCCCACGCTAGAAGACATAGCGAGGATTACCGGATTGAGAGTCCACGGAGCCACGGTGACAGGGTGGACATACGGCGACTACCGAGAGATGGCGCAGCAGCTGCTCGGGCTAGATTTGATCAGACCGGGACAGTCCTCCTCTCAGCTTTTGAGATCAGTGCTGCAGGAGAGCTTGGGACTGAGAGGAGCAGCGATCGCCGTGGGAGAGCTACCTGAGGAGCATCTGGGCAGAGTGATAGACCAGGTGCGCCCTCGCGTGGCGGCAGAGGCTGGACCAGAGGGAGATAGAGTGCTCAGATGATTCCTGATGCTGCTATTCGGGAAGCTCCTCTTCGCGACTCGGGCAGATGTCATCAGCTGCAGACTGCTGTCGATGATAGAGGATTTGGGCAGAGTCAGGAGATACGCCTGGGGAGCGGCAGTGCTCGCATTCTTGTTCGAGTCCCTCAGCACCACGGATCGGCAGACGATGCTGGGTGGCTTCTCACCTTTCCTACAGGTAAATGCACTTCATATGTTTTCTATTATGCCATGAATATTTATGCCATGATTTATGCAATGATTTATGCAATGCCATGCGACTGACTTGATTTCTAAATGCAGATCTGGAGCTATATGCACCTCCCGGGCATCGGGAGAGGTGCATTACTCCATCCCGGCCGCATACCGATCGCGAGGCGATGGTCGGTGGCGAGGGACACAGGGTCGATCATTAGACTGACCCGGACGATCCAGGATGACTTGGACTCCTTCCCGCATACGTCGGTAAGTCCAGAGCTGAAAAAATGTTTCCTATATGCTTCTATATGCTTCTAAATGCTTTCTAAATGCTTTTGCCTTTAATGCTTTTATATGGTAATGCTGATGAATGGACTAAAAATGCTTTCAGGTGAGATGGACCCCATACCGCGACGAGGGTTACACGGGACAACCATGGGTGGAGGCGGCTTTATCGTACCGGGGGTGAGACATATGGTTGCATTGCATCCATATCATCGAGCCTCTGCACTATAGGCAGATCCTGCGGACCCGGGGACTACATCAGCCCGAGGTGACCTTTCCACGCCACAGCGATGACCACCCCGGCAAGTCAGCAAGGGGCATCAGCGGCAATGTGGATTGGTGTGCCTGGAAGGTGAAGTACGTCCACGACTGGAATAGGCGGGGCCGAGCGGTGAAGGAGCGAGACGAGAGCGACGAGGCATATCTGAAGGCCTTCGCTCGACTCTACGGCGACCGGGTGTACCGAGGTACCCGACGACCGGTATGCAATTCTAAACCCAAAAGCTCTTTCTATATGCAAAAAATGCCATGTGATGGATGTATTGACTCATGTTTTCTAAAATGCAGCTAGATCCTGAGGGACAAATAGCCGAGCTGGAGGGATTAGTCCATTCCACCATCCAGCAGCGGGACGGGTACCGGACCGCTCTGGAGCTCCTAGTGAGACCTAAAATGCTTTATGATTATGCTTAATGGAATATCATGATGCAAATGCTGATTAACCATGATTTCTAAAATGCAGCGGGCCGAGGGAGCCCAACGAGCCGGACCGGATGCCCCATCATCTTCCTCACAGCCTGCGGGAGGCAGGGCTGAGCAGGAGGCCGATTTTGCTCGAGCAGTTGCCCGGGACGAGGAGGCGGAGGCCACCCTCGCGGAGCGGGTAAGATGCTAAAATGCTCATGCTTATGATTATACCTAAAAATGCCTTATGATTAATGATATGATGCAATCTACAGGTGAGGGAGCTAGCAGCAGCAGTGGTCGAGGCCAGTCAGGCGAGGGCAGAGGCAGAGAGAAGCCGGGCTGAGACTGATCGAGCCCGAGCAGAGACAGAGCTTGTACGGGCAGAGCTGGCTCGACTGAGAGCGGAGACCTCGCGACGCTCGGATGATGCAGAGATGGAGCAACTACGGACAGAGTTAGCGCGAGCACAGGCTGAGGTGGAGCAGTTCCGTATCGGGACGGCGGACCTGGATCGCTACCGGACCGAGGCGCGGGAGACGCGGCGTCAGATATTCACACTGAAGATCGAGCTGCGGACGCTGGAGCGGACGGTCCGGATGATGGGCCGGGGACCAGAGCGGAGTGCCTCCCAGAGTGGGGCACGGAGGAGTGCTGCTTCGAGCGGCTCGGTAGGGGATTTTCTTGTCAGCTCCTCCGGCCAACGAGGAATGAGAGGGCGGAGCGGGGACAGCAGGAGGAGAGTGCTTCTATAGCGCCGCCACCCGCGAGGAGACCCGAGGATGGAGAGGATGAGGGTGGTCCGGCGGATAAGCCGACCGAATGATGTATTTTTTATGTTTTTTTCTTACCTTTTGTACAAAACTTGTGGTAGATGGAATGAGATCTTTTTTTTTTTTGTTTTCAATTTTATTTTGCGCAAGTGTGAAATGAAGGGATGTGTGCAGGAATGTGGATGAGATGCGAATGAATGGATGAATGAGTCATGGGCAGGAATGTGTGCATGAGTTATTTGTGGGAATGTATGTGTGTGAAAAAAAATGTAGAGAGAATGAGGTGTACAATGCGAGAGACCGCCAGGTCTAGGCAAGGGCAGAAGGAATAACCAGAATTCAGCAGCAGAGAAAGTAACGGTCTAGGCTCAGACCGTCATAATCAAACGACACGCCGGTGAAAGGCCGTTACTCATAACAGGGGCCCATCCTGGTAGTAGGGCTTCAGGAGAAACGACGGCCAACGGCAGGTGCGTCAAAGACAAATAACGGCCAAAGACTAGACCGTTGATCATGGCAGAACGATGGTTGTCAGGACAACTAGCAGAAAAATGCGACGGCCTGAGGGAGACGCGTCAGAGTGAAGCAACGGCCATAACCAGGGCCGTCAGGAAGTGCTTAGCCTAGAAGAGAAAGGACTGAGTGGGTGAGAATATAACGGCTCAAGATTCGCGCGTTATAAGAAACGACGGTCAGGCCTTAGACCGTTAATCTTCACAGAACATGATCGGGGAAATAAACCCACAGGAAAATGCGACGGCCTAAGGTTGGCGCGTTGGAGTGAAATAACGGCCTTACGATAGACCGTTAGATTCTGGGTTGTATTCCGAGACGGATTGAGCCGTGAGAACTTAAACCTGAGGTTTAGCCATCTAATCCCTTACTGGAACTTATCATGATTGAAGATAAAGCTTTCTAGTCCGAATCCTATCCTTCCAAAAGCCAAAATCAAGCTTTTAAGACTCGAAAACTCAATCAAAATCGTAGCTTTGCTGAAAACCTCTGCTTTAGGGTTGAAGAACCTCTCCTAAGGGCAGAAATCAAGATGAAGAGGAGCTTTGAGGCGATGATCATGGAAGGGAAGGTCTACACCGGACCTAAAGCTGCCAGAAAAGAACACGAAGAGCTCCAGCGGTTGACATCAATTCCCAAGCACTTAAGCTCCAATGTTCAAAGGGTGGTAAGTCCCTCAACAACACATCCAAGTTCAGAAAATTCTGCACTTCAATTCGTTTTATGACTTCTTCTCCTTCTTTCTTCAAGCCTCTTCCTGGCCCAAGATGCTACTCTAATCTGAAGTGGGTGGCTCCCATGGTGAAGGCCCTCCCTATAGAAGTTACATCAATCCTTAAAGCTTGGCACCTTCAACCACTCTTGGTTTTAGGCAAAAATTTCCAGAAACTATCCTTAGATTGGCCAAGTATTTCAGCACTTGTGGAGTTATGGCATCCACAAACTCATACCTTTATCTTCCCTTCCTTCGAAGCAACCGTCCTTTTAGAGGAGGTAGAAGCCTACCTAACCCTTCCTAAGACTAAGGTGGGGGATGAAGACTGGGTTTGCTATACAATAGAGCCCATTGACCCGTCCTTGACCTTGAGTGACTTCATTCATAATCCAAAGGACGTGAGAACCATGATCAGCCCTCACCACATTCACTTGATACCCTTGGCACAATGGATAGTGTCTCATTGTAAAAACAAGTGGGAGAGACATGAAGCAATAGCCAAGGCGGTGGCGGTTTGCTTGTACGGGGTCTTCCTTTTTACTACGACCGACAACCTCTTAGACCTCCAAAATCTTGGTATTATTAGCGGGCTGTGGCGGGGAATGTCTATTTCTCAAGCGGTCCTCTCATACCTCTATGAAGGACTAAGCTCGGCTTGCATAGGAGGTTCCATGATACTCCTTGAGTGCTGGACAGGAGTGAGAGTCAAATTCCTTCCCAAGGAAGACATAACTTCTGCAAGCCGGATCTTCGGGAGCCACCCTCTCTTCTTCATTGGAGGGGATTTGGATATTCTTTTCAGGTGGAGTGTAGGACGGCGGATAAGAAAACTCGGGATGAATGGCGCCTCTTTTTCAACACTTTGCCAATGGATAAGTTCATCATGCGACCAAGAATCCTTCGAAGCACTCTTCTCAAAATACCGCGGCGTCAAGGCCTGGACCTCCAGCTAGTGGGGAATACTACCATGGCGATCTACAACCCGCACCGGTGCCATCTTCAGATCAGACTGCCTCGAACCGGCATTTCTGCACTATCACACTACCCTCCCCTCCTACCTAGGAAGATGGGGACCGAGGAAGATGAATGAGCAGTCCGGAACGCGCTGATCATGTGGGAGATCAGCAAGGTGCGCCCGTGGCAAGCAGAAGTTGAAGAGAACGACGAAGCACGCCGAGATTATGTGAAAGAGTTGAGAAGAATCCGCCCTCTTGCGGATAAGAAATTGAATGTATCTTGATTTTCTTTTTGTTCATGAGAGATGTTATGTGTATTTGATTATCAGAGCTTGTTTTATCAAGAATTATCTTTCATTAAGCTTGCTTGAATGAGATGAAATTGCCACAGTTGAATGGGCTTGAGTTTCGTGGTTTGAATGGCTGGAATGATGTGGACAGGCAGAGCCTCTGGAGATAGCAACGGATATGCAATGGGCCACCACACGGAAACAACGGTCTTACGACAGGCCGTTAGAATGAGAGTAACAATAGAACCCTATCTCTGAAGGATATGACGGATAGGCCTTGGGCCGTTATAAGAAAGTAACGGTATTCTCCAGACCGTTATAGTGATGATTAGTGAAAGAAAGAATGCCCATGACTGCATGAAAATAACGGTCGAAGAGGGGGCCGTTATGTGACTGTAACGGTCCGATGTTGGCACGTTACATACCTTGAACCTGCATAATTGTGAACTTTTTTTTCTTTAAATCTTGCCCCTGCATTCTGCACACACACTTTAAACATGAATCAAGTTAGATCTGTTCTTGGACTCAACCCCTTGCCTTGAAGCAAGTTAGATAATGACTGTTCCTTGATATTCGGTCAAGGGGTGGAGCCTTTATTAAATAGGCGAAAACATAATGAAAATGCAATGCATGCTATGCACATGATGGTATTTTTGGGGAGTTTTGGGAAATATTTAATGTTCTTGGATTTTTAGAGATATCTGTTTTGTTTTGGATTTTTGAAAATATTTGTTGTTTTTGAATTTTGAAATATTTGATGTTTTTGGATTTTGAAAATATTTGATGTTTTTGGATTTTGAAAATATTTGATGTTTTTGGATTTTGAAAATATTTGATGTTTCTGGATTTTGAAAATATTTGATGTTTTTGGATTTTAAAAATATTTGATGTTTTTGGATTTTGAAAATATTTGATGTTTCTTGGATTTTGAAAAACCAGTGCCTCTCTAGCAACGTGAACCCTTCCTTGTTTTAGATTGAGTCCCGAGATTGGCGTGTAATAGTGTGACAACCCTTGGCCAAGACCTAATCATCATGACGGTGTTTCTACCAATGCCATACTCAGGGTACTAATCTTAGTCCTAAAAGAAAAAAGATCATGGGGGAAGCTTAGGGCAGATATGAGAGTTTTTAGGACTTGATTTTCTCACTGCACAACCCCATTAGAGATCTGGTCTGTTGAGCCGGGGCTTTTGCATCCGTCATCGAACCTTTATCCACCCTAGACATGCATGCGACCGGGCTCATAACGTCCCGCGGGGAACTGTACTGCCACTCTTGTCATGCCTAGCTTTCTTTTCTCCTTGGAGTTTTTCAGAAATTCGGAATCTGTAGACCTTTGAGATAACGCTTCTGACTTTGTCATAAAGAGCACTCCTTTTCTTTTCTTTTCCTTTCTCGCTTGTGGCGTCAGGACATAACGGACTTGCCCCTGTTTGAGACCTCCTCTCGTTAGGGTGTTTGGATTGGTCGTCGCCTCCTTATTCACTCCTTGCCCCTGGATTCAGCCGAAGAATGAAGCGGACAGGGACTTTGACTTTCCCCTAAAGCATGGCCAAGGAGAAACGGTGTTTTTTAACAAGGAGCCCGACCAGAGATGTCGTGTGGTGTGTGATTGCCTTGCTCGGGACCTCTTCTTTTGAAGATAGGAAGGAAGATCTTGCTGCCGGGAAAGCACGTGGTTTAGACTCTAAGGAAAGAAACGCTTAAGATATAACCCATTCCACGGGTGAGAGAGCTCCTCACCTTCCGCATTCATTAAACGATAAGCATTCCCTGGATAAGCTTCTTTTATTACAAACGGCCCTTCCCAGTTAGGTTGCAATTTAGACCTAGGACCTGCAGACCGAATGAATTTGTGTTTCAAAACAATATCACCCGTCATAAACTTACGTTCAATCACCTTCTTTTGAAAATAACGCGAAACCCTCTTTTGATAACTAGAAACGTGATCAGCCGCATTCATCCTCTTCTCATCCAAGAGTTCCAACTGGACCAGCAACGCCTCCCGACGTTCATCGAGATTAAGTTCCTTATCGAGCTGCACTCTAAGGGAAGGGATTAAGATCTCATATGGGAGCACCGCCTCCATCCCATAGGTCAGGGAATAGGGAGTTTGCCCCGTAGGGGTACGGACGGAGGTGCGGTAAGCCCACAGAGCTTCCACCAATCTTTCAGGCCAATCAGAAAATTTATGTGCTTCGCATGTTTTCTTGATGATTTTAAGAAGGGTTTTATTAGTGGCCTCGGCTTGACCGTTGCCTTGATGGTAATATGGAGATGAATGATGTAGTGCAATATTGAACTTCTTACATAGGTCCTTAAGCCCTTGGGAGACGAACTGGGGTCCGTTGTCGGTGATGATGCTGCTTGGCACTCCGAACCGCGAGATGATATTCTTCATGATAAAGCGGCACACCGTTGTAGCTTTGATTTCTGCGTACGCCTTAGCTTCGGCCCATTTGGTGAAGTACTCAGTAGCGGTGAGGATGAAGGATTTTTGCTTGATCTGAGAATTAGGATCCCCGAGCGGGCCGACGACGTCAAAAGCCCACATAGAGAATGGCCAAGGAGTAGTCATAGGATGGAGAGACAAAGCTGGAGAGTGAATTTTATCAGCATGGAGTTGGCATTTAAGACACCTCCGGACATAGAGGGAGTAATCTTCCTCTAGAGTGGTCCAATAGTAGCCCTGCCTAAGGATCTTCTTCGCTAGAGCTTGGCCATTGACATGACCTCCACACTCACTAGAATGGGCCGCTTCAGCCACTTACCAAGCTTCTACATCATCCAAGCATCTCATGAGCATTCCATTAGTAGCGCGCCTATACAGTTCTCCTGCAATGATAGTGTACCTTACGGCGGCTCTTCTTATTGCTTTACGCTGCTCGGCCTTTGCCCCTTCTGGGAATGACCCTTCTTTGCAAAACAATTCGATTTCATGATACCAAGGTAATTCTTCTTCGTCCAGAATCTCCTCTAGCTCTGTTAATGAAACTTCCTTGAGATCTTCCTTCTCAGCTCTTGCCTCTACAGATTTCCTGAGGTTGATGAACCAAGGATCTTGAAGAGAAGGTGCGTCCAATCTCTGGACGACGATGGTCTCAGTACTACGACTGAGAGGGAAAGATAAGGAGGAAGCAAGAGATGCCAAAGCATCAGCTAGAATGTTCAGAGAACGGGGAGTATGGATATAGATCAGTTTACGGAATCGCTTAGCAATGAGCGTGACCAAATCTTGATAAGGTTTGAGCTTGGGGTCACGAGTACGGTAAGTGGACAGAACTTACCGTAGAACGAGCTGAGAGTCTCCTATGATGTTTAAATAGCGCGCGCCTAGGAGATAGGCGTGCTTCAAGCCGGCTAGGAGAGCCTCATACTCAGCGATGTTGTTGGTAGCAGGAAATCGAAGTTGATAAGCGAAGGGGATGGTTACTCCCTCTGGAGTAAGCAAAACAGCACCGATCCCTTGGCCTTGGGAGTTGAGTGCACCATCGAAGTGCAGAGACCAAAAGGGATGGTGAGAAAGGACAGAGAGATGCTCATCAGGGAAATCATCCTGAATAGAATCGGTGTGAGGAATAGGGAGATGTGCAAGATGCTCAGCAATGGCATATCCTTTGACTGCCTTCTGAACAACAAAGGTGATGTCGAACTGAGAGAGGAAGCTCTGCCAGCGAGCTAACCTACTAGAAAGGACGGGTTTTTCTAAGAGATAACGGATCGGGTCCATTCTAGAGATCAACCTAACTGGGTGGGCGAGAAAGTAATGTTTAAGCTTCTGAGCTACCCACACTAAGGCGGCACAAGTCTTCTCCATAGCAGTGTACTTGGATTCAGCTGGATTAAACAGTCGAGAGAGATAGTACGCGGCCCGCTCTTTTCCTTCATCATCCACTTGTGCTAAGACCGCCCCTAGGGAGTCCTCAATAACCGAGATGTATAGGATTAGGGGTTTCCCAGGGACAGGAGGTTGCAAAACCGGGGGATTGGATAGATACTCTTTGAGGTCCTCATAGGCCTTCTGACAATCTTGATTCCATTCGAACTTGACACCCGCCTTAAGCAACTCATAAAACGGACGACACCTCTCAGAATGCTGAGATATAAATCTTCTAATGAATTATAGTCTACCAATCAATCCTCGAAGTTCCGTAATGTTCTTTGGCGGAGGCATGTCCATGACGGCCTGTGCTTTATTAGGATCAATTTGGATCCCCCGTTTGCTCACTATGAACCCTAACAACTTCCCTGAGGAGACTCCGAATACACACTTCTTCGGGTTCATCTTAAGCTTGTACTCCCTGGCCCTCTACAGCACCTTAGCCAGGATAGAGGGGTGTTCTTCTTTTGTTCTTGACTTCACCAAGATGTCATCCACGTAAGCTTCCATGTATATGTGCATCATGTCGTGGAAAATGGCCATCATCGCACTTTGATAGGTGGCACCTGCATTTTTCAAACCAAACGGCATAACTACATAACAATACGTGCCCCAGGGCGTGGTGAAGGAAGTTTTCTCTTGGTCTTCCGGAGCGAGACGGATCTGATTATAGCCCGAGTACCCATCCATAAATGACAGAGCTTCATACTCGGTAGTGTTATCCACTAGGACGTCTATATGAGGTAGCGGGAAATCATCTTTGGGACATGCTTTGTTTAGATCCCTGAAATCAATGCATATGCACACTTTTCCATCCTTCTTGAGAACAGGGACTATGTTCGCCACCCACTGAGGATATAAAACCACTCTGACGAACCTGGCCTTATATAGTTTGTCGACCTCTTCTTTGATCCTTAAGGCCATGTGGGGGTGAAATCTTCTTGACCGTTGTTTCACAGGTGTTGCCCCTGGTTTAAGCACGAGTCGATGTTCCACTAAGGAGGGGTCAAGACCTGGCATGTTCTCATAAGACCAGGCGAAAGAATCACTATACTCCCTTAATACCTTAATTAGATCTTCTTCTACCTGTGAAGGGAGATCAGCAGAAATAATGATGGGCCTTGGGTCTTCTTCCGTTCCCAAGTTAATTTCCTTTGTAGGTTCATCCACTGCCGTCGACGGCTGGTCGAATCTCTTTAGTCCTTGTGCATATAAGTCGGCAATGTTATCTACATCGATGTCTTCATCTATTGGATCCTTCTCATACAAGACCTCACAGACGCCTAATCCGTCGTCGCTCCATTCCCCTTCTATTTCCTCTTCATCCTCAATCACGATTGCTGTAGCGATGAATTCCGGACACTTCAAAAGAGCATGACACCGCTGAGCTAGATCTTGTAAGAACCTATTAGGAACAGATCGGGAAGGATGCGTAAGCGAGCGCGGTTCAGAATGGGAAGGGTTGGACGACCCAGAACAAGACCCTACTTCTCTAGACCTAACGGACTCTACTCCTCTAGACTCGGCGGACCCTAACCCTAACCTAGGGGAGAAAAGGCCTAGTGGAAGGGGAGGAGCAGGGGACTCGTGCCCTTGGGAGGAGGAGGATGGAGACAGGATAGCGTAATCTTCCACTGAAATCTCCGTTTCAAATTTGACATTTTTTTTTGGAGATCAGCAGAGACTACACAGCAAGATGGAGGAGGTGGGAGCTGCATAGGGAACAGCTCGGGGAAGATGCAATCAAAGAAGGGATCAGAAGAAGAAAACCACATCTCGTGAAGCTAAGCGTTGGGAGGAGGAGGAGTAAACAGAGTGGATAGATCAATGCGTGGACATTTCCCACAAGCACAAGGAATGAATAGAATCTCCGGTGGATCAATGAAAGATGAATTTATCATGACAGGAGGAAGGCGGGGTACGAACTCCTTTTGTTGAAAGATAGATTGGAAGCGTGAGAGAGGCCAAGAACAGACAACTGGAGAGCTCTCCTTCTGTAGATCAACAATAAGCTGCTTCTTCGGCCTCCACTGCATAAGCCGAACTTCTTGTTGCTTCTTCTGACATTCTTCCTCATAAAAGAGCCCCTGCAAGGCCTGACTGTAGTCGAGCATGTCATCATCTGACCTTCTTGGCAAGGGAGGCGGACTGGCAATTGGACAAACTGTATTCCTTTCTTGTTGAACCGGCTTTGGAGCTAATGTGCCAGGCTGGAGAGGCCCTTTGACAAAATGCTGCCGATAATCCCAGGTGAGCGGCCCAGAATCACCTATCATAGATAATGCTGTCTCTTTGTAGCTGAGACCTCTCCTACCCATTTTTCTTCCCTTAGGTATAGGCTTAGTCATCCCTTGCAGTTGCGCACCGAGGCCTCTCCCCGGTTGATAGCCCATCTTCAATATAATGTTCCACCCCTTTGAATCTCGAATCTGCGGCTTCACTTTGACATTAACTGGAGTAGCGACGGGCTTAGGGGATGTGTAAGCCCAAGGAAAGTTCAAATCCAATACTGACAGAACGGGCCGGCTGCTTGGCCAAAGTATGGGAAGAACCTGCTCTGAAATAGCCTTTACTGACTCTACTATCGATAAGCTCTTAACTTTGACGACCCTCACTTGGAAGGGGAATTTAATGCACTGATGTGCGGTGGAGGGCACGGCGCCGAGTGTGTTAATCCAGGGACGACCCAAGATAGCCTTGAACATAGGGTCGATATCAAGAACATAGAATTCCACGGCCATAGTAAGGGGCCCGAGCTCTGCCTGAATGGTGACTACCCCATGACATGCTCGCCTTGAGTTGTCATATGCCGCTATAGTGGTGGGGGTAGGCCGTAGTAACTCTTCAGATATGTTGCATGCTCGGAGGGTGCTGAGTGGGCAAACATTAATTGAGGCCCCTGTGTCAACCAGCGCTGCTTCAATGTCGACTTTGTTCAGGGTAATTGTTATGCAGAGCGGCATTTACCGAGCCCCGGAGGTGCAAGCTCGATTTCAGAGAACGTGATTGCCAGCCCTTTGGAGATAGTTGCCAATGCCGTTGGTAGGCTATCAACTTCCATGTCTTCGCTAACCATTACCTTCTGTAGGAAATCCCTCAGTGCATCTTGATGAAGGGTAGACCTTTTGATCAGCTCTAGCATAGATATTTTGGAGGGCACTCGATCCAGATGATGCAGCAAGTCATATTGAGTACCCGGCAAAGGTCCAGTTTCTTCTTGCTCGGCCACCGGCTGAGAGGACTGGGGATTGGAAGTAGTAGCGTAATTCCGATGGAAGATCTTCCCGCTCCTCAAAGCACAATTTGCCGCGGCATCTGAAGATAGTATGATGGGCCCTGCGGGAGGGATGAATGGAATAGGTGGTGCGGGGGAGGCGGTTTGGTGGAGCGTAGGGTTGGTGAGGTTAATGGGCGGTGCGTGGATGATGGAAGAAGTATTGGTGGAAGGCAGGGTGGTGATGGATGTTGATGCGGGTGGAGGGAAGGCTAGCGGATGGGTAAGAATGGGTGAGGGATTGGATGGTGGTGTGATGGCGGTGATGGGAGTGGGTGATGGAGAGTATGATGGAATGGAGAGTGGTAGAGGATTTGCTGGAGCGGGTGTAAATGGGAGGACGAGTTGAGAGGACGTCGGCTGTGCAGGGATGATGAAGGGAGGATTGCGGTGGTTATGGTGGAGGGCCATGACCTGCGGTGTGGCGCCATCATCATCAAAAGACCATCCGGCGTTAGGGGCCGGTGGCTGGACCATGTTTACTTGCGCTGGTGCTGGCGGCTGCTGCTGAGGAGCGGGTGGATGATTCGGCATCGGGTTCTGATGGATGCCCAGGTCTTGTACTTGTTGTGGTTGCTGCTGTTGTGGTGGCTGCTGCGGCTGCGGTGCTTGATGCTGCTACACTTGCTGTCCCTGCAGCTGCCTTCTCTTTTCTTTAATCTCAACAATGGCCCTATGCATTTCGGCCGAGTCGATTCTCTGCCCCTCATGTAGGTCATACACAAGATCTCGGAACTGAAAACATCCTTCTATGGTATGGCCCGGCTGCCGGTGGAACATACAATACTTAGTCTGATCAACTGTCGGGTTCCAAACAGGCCGTTCCGAAGGAAGTTGGATTGCATTTACTGACATGAGAGCCGAGAAGATATATGTAAGCGTCTCTGGCAACGGAGGATACTGGGCTCTCCTGGGAGCCTGGCGCTTGCTATTTGGATTGTTGTTGTTGTAGCCGTTGGGTGGAGAGACGTTATGGTATTGTGGTGGTGGTGATGGTTGTTGTGGTGTGGCGAAGGTGTTTTGTGGAATGGTGAAGGTGGGGGGAGGGTTTTGTGGAGTGGCTTGGAAGTTTTGCGGAGCGGCGTTTTGTGAATTGCGGGGGTTTTGGTTGTAGCGAAAAGGTGCGGCCTGATATGGAAAAGCAACGGCTTGTACTTGCTCATTTGTTTGGACTCCCTCAGTAATCGGCTGTTGACACTCGAAATATAATCAAGAACAAAGATGAGACCGAAGAGAAGATTGAGTCAAAGATGAAGATCCCGGAGATCCCTGCAAAACCAAGATTATGGAAAATTTGCCACTGAAGCTGCCACCCGGCTGAAGCCCTCCATGGCCAAGCTGATGTCCGGTGTTGCCATCCCTCCGATGGTAGTACTGATAAGAACTGTAGTCTATTGACCGATGAAAACTCCAGAGGTATTCTGATAAGACTATGTCATCTCACCCTCGCCTGACAGACTCGAGGGACTAGCAAGTAAAGAAGCAGGGCTAACGGCTTTGATAGTTGGAGCCCACTGATAGAAAGAGTTGAAAGCATCCAAGAGCCTTAAATGGGCTTATGATCACGGTGCCGAGAGCTCTTCACCATGGCCCAGAACGATGGCGCCGAGAGCCCCACGGCCGGGAAACCCCTCGAATGGGCGCGCCGGTAACTAGTGCTGCAGGCACGCCGAATGCCATCGCCATGAACATGGCCCTATAAAACCCATTACTTCTCCCAGAAGAAAAAGGAGGCGGGGGCAAAAAGAGAAAAGAAAGCGATAGAAAAGAAACAGAGGGGCTTCGAGAGAGACTCCTCCACTGAAAAAAAGAAGAGACCAACAGAGAGAGAGAGCCACCTCCGCTGAGAAAAGAAAGAAGGAGAAGAAGCTCCAGGTGGGCAGCCGGGGAGGGAGAGGAGTCAATGCTCCGCCCTCCCCCATGGTTTTATTTTCTTCTTCATGTAATCCTGCCGAGTTTATCTCGATTTTCCTCTGGATGTAACCGGGATGTCCCGATGTCTATTCATCTCCCTTTCCTTCATTCCCTCCGTGTGATTGGTATGAGTTCTGGGGTGATCTATTGAAATGATATGAAATGCTTCAATGACCCGTTTGGGCGTTGGGTGATTGAAACATCTGCTAGCTATCTCTCCGTATGCTGCTATATATTTCCTTTACATGTTTTCATCTTTAGCTCAACTGAAGCGCATCTAATTCTCTTATGGGTCTTAGGGATCAGTTGTCTTCCGTAGAATAAATATAGCTCTAAATATATCGATATCCCTCGCAGTTAGTAGTCGTTTGCATAAAGCCTCCCAGGCTTGCCCCAGGGCCAGAGACAGACCATCTCTTGGCTTCTGGGACAGTCTGCTACGGATATTGGCAATAGCTCGGATCTCCTGTTCGAGATTCCCTTGCTACAGGAATAAGTAAGCTGTCTCGATGGCTTGATACTGAGAGTTTCTAATCCGATTCCAATATGGATAGTTCCATCAGGGTCGTCCCTGGGGCCTGAGATGACCATCTCTTGGCTCCCAGGCGACCAAAGATGCCAGCAAACGATCCCATGAGGGTCAACAGCACATGACGACTCAAAGCCCATCTGGGCGATTGGATTTTCCGATCCTCTTCCATTCAACCCCTCATTGATGAGATTAAACCCCTGCCTAATCAAACCTCAGCATCCATGAAATCCCCCTCCTGCACTTCAAATCTGGCTTCAATCGCAGCCAGAAAGCTCAGGAATCCCAAAAACAGAGTATCGTTTTAGCTCTGTAAACCTTGAATTCTTTCCGCAACTCCACCTTCTCGGCGTGCAAAATTCACCGCCGAGAACTGTCCCGCCGAGAGGCCTTCCTCTCCTTTCCCCTTTGGCTAAAAGACAAAACCTGTTCAGCCCCCTCATGCAAGCCTCCCCAGCCCTTAGCTTCCCGGTGCCACCTTCCCGGCGCGGTAACGGGCGCGCCGGGAAGTCCCACGCCGAGACCCCCCCTATAAGCCAACTCCACCCATGCCGAGAACCCATCCGCCGAAAGCCCCACGGCCGGGAGCACCCCATTTTGCCTCCCAGCCGCGCCGAGAACCCATCCGCCGAGACCCCCTTTTGGCCGACTAAACCCCTGGCCGAGACCCCCCCTTGGCCACTAAAACCCGCGCCGAGAGCCCCGCTAAAGCCACGCCGGGAACCAGCGCGCCGAGAGGGTTCCGCGCCGGGAACCCCCTTGATCTCCCGACTGTGCCGAGAACCCAATGCCAATCCTCTGTCCACCCCTTTGGCCGCTTCCTCCACCTATCCTGAGACATCCTTGAGTCGTCATGTGCACCCCAGGAGATAAATTAATTAGGGGATTGATCTCCCCTACATTCCTATGTCCCGAATCGGATTCACATGCAACCCCACGGGTCCGGCGGACCTTGTCTTTACAAGGGTTTCGTCGGTCTCCGAGAAGGGGAATAGCGACCGATGCTAGAGACATACACAGTCTCCCTGAGCCTTAGTGCTCTCTCACTTTCTGGTTTTCATCCCGGCATTCCGTGGATGTCAGCCTATATCTCCCCCTGGCAAATGCTCAGTCTAGGGGAGGTGCTGCCAAAATTCTCCCAGGATGATGAAAGTCTACATTAAGCTATCCCCGGGAACCTATGCATGCCGGAACTGCACCGATAATCTAACCAAATTTTACTACTGAGTCTTCAATCCAAATTTTGTTCCGGGGGCGCTGCCCCCGCGACCTGACCGCGCAGGTCGATCCGCGTGCGAGGGCGCAACATTGAGCATTCACTTACATTCCGTCATCCCGCATCGGGTCCATGGATAACCCTTTTAGCTGGGGAGGGCTCTGCCACTGCACGAGTTCCTCCGACTTCCACAAGGGGAAAATCAAACACTGCCTTATGGCAGATATATATAGGTCGGGAGGTTTGGCCTCTCTCTTTCTCTTGGCTTTCATCCCGGCACTCCGTGGGTGATAGCCTATTTCCCCCTGGGCATAATCCAGATAAAGGGGAAATGCTGTCGAAATATCGATCGATGCTTTAAACCTCCATCATGGCCACGGCTCAGTCTTTGAACCGCTGACTTAATGATATCGTTTCTGAGCCGCTGGCTTGACGATACCGTCTGTTTCTACAGCTGATGTTGTTATCTTGCCCGCCTTCCTGGCTCTGGTATGAAGTTCCATTTTGCGCACATGAGTACATGTTTGCCTCTCGAGGCCTCCTGTTTTGGCGTTTAATCAAGGGTTGTCCTTCCTTGGAAGGGCGTAATTAACGTCATAGCCTTTATGGTATGACGGACTTCTGGTCCCGACTCGGACTTCACAATCGACTGACCAAGTCAGATCGAGCGCACAATGAAATCGTCACTCCGGTGACTGGCACGCCAATAAATAAACAAAATAAATAAAAAGAATAATAAAGCGCGTCCACAAGTCTGGCACGCCCGGTGGGACATAGTCTCCCTTCATCTCTACATCAAAATAGGAGGCCTCGAGAGGCCCCTCTTAAATTCTAACTGTGCGCTAATCCTATTACCAGGAATTAAAATGATGAGTGGACTCGCCTCCCTCCGCTGCGGCCGGCTGGTCGTTGATGCTCATGTTCGCGAAGGCTACTTCGCGGTGCCCACGATGTTCGGGTCTATGCCCCCTACTGTCGGGTTGCCCAACTGCTTAGGCCTCGTCTTCATCGACCTACTGGAGGTTGCTGACAAAGAACAAGGCACTGCTGCAGGTGCCCCGATGAAAACTGCTGATGAGAAGGGAAGCTCACCAGAAAAGACGGCCTCGATAGTCGTCGCCTGCTTCGTCCACCATATCCAAAGGAGGGACACGGTCCCCGCTGTTGCCCTAAAAGGGAGAAGAGGTAACCGGAGGAGCCGGTATGCTGCTGCAAGCCGTCGTCTTTCAAACTCTGGAAAGATGATGATGACCGGAGATGTTAGGGTGAACCTCGATGGTCTCTCCCAAAGACGTTCGTCCGGACAGGGTTGCCCCGACCGTCCAGACTGACAACAATGTCCAAATTTTGGCCACCAAGACGGCCAACTGGGAAACTGATGAGATGAAGCCGCTAGCTCCCAAGCCAGCAAGATATAGACATATATGGAGGCCGAAGAAGATACAAAGCTGGATTCCGGCTCAAGAGCAAGGTGCCACTGCTATCCACCCTGAAGCCAAAGTCAGGAGATGGAAGAAAGAAGAGAAGATGTTGCTGTCATTCACCCCGGAACTGGGGGCAGAGGAAAAGAAGATGCTACTGTCATTCGCCCCAAGACTGGGGGCTGGAGATGAGAAGAAAGAAGAAAATGCTACTGTCATCCACCCCAGGACTGGGGGTAGGAGATGGGAAGAAAGAAAAGAAAATGCTACTGTCATTCACCCCAGGACTGGGGGCAGGAGATGAGAAGAAAGAAGAAAATGCTACTGTCATCCACCCCAGGACTGGGGGCAGGAGATGGGAAGAAAGAAAAGAAAATGCTACTGTCATTCACCCCAGGGCTGGGGGCAAAGGAAAAGAAAATGCTACTGTCATTCACCCCAGGGCTGGGGGCAGAAGGAGAGAAGATACTATTGCCATCCGCCACAAAGGGGGGAACAATATATACTGCCCAAAGGAAGAACAAAGAAGAATGGAAGATCCAGCCTGTGCTGCTATTCCAAAGAGACCGAAGGCCTGCGCCAGATGGGCTGATATCTTCAAATATTCCAAGTCGAAGCATTTGGCTTCCCAAATTTCAAGGCTGGTTTATCAGCCAAAGATCAAAGAGAGGCTGCTGCCCCGATCAAATCTACAAAGGGATAGCCAGGAAGAAATGAACCAGGTGGTTCAAGACTACTTCCACTGTCTAGGGGATTCCTCCCTAGGGCAGCAAAGATTGTCTCGTGCTTTGGGCACCCTACATGAAAAAGAAGAAGAAGCTTTACAAGAAGCAATGTTCGGGGTCTCCTCTTCTGGCTCCGATGATTATGAAGAAAGGTCACAAGGCCATATACAAGAGAGACAGCCCCAGGAGGGAAGAAGCAGAAGAAAGGATTTCAGTCTTCGACCGCCTCACATAATCCGAGTCAGGTCAGGAGGAAAGTCCGCAGCCAGAAATGAAAGATATAGGTTTTTACCTACAATATGGCCAGTGTCGCCAAGAAATATAACACATTGCCAGACCAGCCTGAAGAGCTGATTGAATTGGCACACCGGCTGGGTGCTGTCACAAGAAAAAGCCGAGCAGCAAAAGAAAAGATAATGGCTGCCGATGAAGCCCGAAGAGTCACGATAATGACAGTCAATGTAGTGACTGAAGAAAAAGAAGACAACCCTCTGGGTGTTTCCACTGAAGAAATATCGGGAGGAACACAGATCCCGACAACCCTAGATCCCATGATCCAGATGATGTTCAAAAGATATCAGCAGGAGATTGACTCCCTCAGAAAACAGCTGAATGAAAGAAATAAGCAAATGACAGTCTCCAAGCATGCTGAGCCAGCTGGACAGACTTCCAGCTCGATAGGGGTGGCCTCTCCGGTCCATCCTGCTCAGACTAACAAAGGCAAGGCACCGAGTCAACCTTCTCTACAGCAAGCGACAGCTCAGCCCTCTGCGTCTCAAACGCAGCCTGCCATGCCTGCTCTGCATGCAACAATTATGATAACCCCCTTCAGCCGACAGCGGGCACACTTCTTCCCGGAGCCCATACATCCGGATGTGGCTGAGAAGCTGATGATAAAAAATTATTGAAATGAAGCTATCCGAAAGGACCAGGGATTCCAGCACCTATGATGTTTATAAGGTACCATACCTTGCGCATTATGCTGCTAAGAAACTACAACCAGGCGTCAGTAAGCAGCCGAAATTTGAAAGTGCAATGGCCAGACTCTCAAGAAGATGATGAAGAGATATGCTTCATACCAGCAAGGTCAGAGCAAGCCAAAGCTTTGGTCTCCCGTCATGATGATAAAACCAGGGAGAAGTATGGGTGCCTCCCGCCACCAAAAGAAGAAGCATGCTACCCCACTCCTCCTCCATATGGAGACATGAGGGCAAAGATGTCAATCTCTGAAAACCTGGGCGCGTCTAGCATGTTTAATAGAACACTGCCGGCCCCTCCTGAGGTCGGGATAGGGGGCAACATTCTTGGCCTTGCCATGATGACGAAATTATATATAAAAAAAAAAGATTGCAAGAAGTTGGAGTGCTGCAGAGCAAACTGAATGAAATGAGTTTTCATATACCCGGTCTGCACTCAAACCCACCAATTCTGGCGGTGACGGGTGATCCCAAAATAGAACAGATGAGGGAAATGAAACCTGCCGAGGAAGAAATTACTAAGGCAGAACTGTATGAGACTAAACAAGGGGCTGATGAACCTACTCTGGATTATATCCGCAGATGAAAGGACCTTTCTGCCAGATGTCGACACCCGCCAAACCAAGAGGGGCTGTCCAGATATGCAAGCGCAACCTGAAGATAGAAATATTAACAAGGTTGATTGGCATCGAAGTCAAGTCCTTTGATCTCCCGAATGAGATTGTGGCTGATATTGAGGCCTTTGTGACAAAATATTGTCCGGCCGCTACCTCCCTAAGTCAAAAGAACAAGCCTGCCAGTGAACAACTGATGCATAAATATATTCACATTGCCAATTTTCAAAGCTTTCGAGAAACGAAGGAAGAAAGCAAAGAAGGCAGCTATCTCTTCGTCGGCAAAGACTGGCGAGCTAGGCCATTCCCTAAGAAGCAAAATGACTAAACCCTACTCCTTTCCTAAGGAAAAGACTCGGGCCTGTAGACACGCCAAAATTGACATTATTTTGAGTATATTTCATATCGCTCTGCGATGCCCCATTTGACCCTCAAATCAGCTTATTTGAGTGGTTTTCCCACTTTTCTTGAATTTCTCCTATTTTTCCCCATTTATCTCCTTTTTCCTATTTTTCTGAATTTTCTGGGCATTTATCTCTATTTTTTTTTTGAATTCACGCCCTCATCAGGGGCATTTTTTTTTTAAAACACGACCTTGTCTAGGGCGTTTTCTCCCATTTTATCTATTTCTCCCCCATTTTATCTATTTTATGAATTTTCTAAATTCACGACCTGGGTAAGGGCGTGTTTTCTTCAAAACATGACTTAACCTAGGGCGTTTCTTAAAGAAAGGACGACCTCTTCTCAGGGCGTTAATTATTTTGGTTTGACCGATTTCCCCATTTAAGCTCTTTAAATTAACGCCCTTCCAAGGGGCGCTTTTTTTAAAAAATGGCTTTGATTACGGCGTGTTTTATATTTTTCAAATATGGGGAGTTTTTATTTCTAAAATTGGTTTTGAAAGAAACGCCCTCTGGTAGGTCGTCCATTTTTGAATTGACGCCCTGACCAAGGGCGTGTTTCACTTTTGTGCCCCGGACGGACGCAGCCTTTCCCCCAAGAGTCCTACTTTGTTTGGTCATTACCCGTTCTTATCTTTCCCCAGTTGGGACTCTTGCCTTGCTTATCCTTTGATCAATCCTATAAGGGGTTGATCCCCTTATCTTTTTCTTCTTCGGCCGCCCATCTTCTTCTCCCCCGTCGTTCTTCTGTTTTTTCTTCTTCTTCTATCTTTTTCTTCTTCTGTGTTTTTCTTCTTTTCTTTCTTCTCACGCAGGAGACTTCTTTCCCCATTTTGTTTTTTCTTTGTTTTTTTCCTCCCATGTATTTCCCCTTCCCCTTCTTCTCTGTTTGTTTTTTCTTTCTTTTCTTGTTTTGTGCTTGCAGGTGCTGGCTTCTGGCCGAAGGAGGACTTCATATGCAAAGCTTCATCCTGCAGAGCTTCTCCCCTTGAATATTCAAGCCAAAGCACAGGCTCCTCTTTTATCTTTTATTATTTTTTTTATTTTCATTGTCATCATCAGTTCACGTATGCATGCATAACCATCTCCTATTAATTTTTCCTCTCAACCATCATTGAGATCTCCCATAAGTGCATCTCATGCACTCTTTCCCTTTAATTTTAATTCATATTGTTCATGCATTCATCATTCATCTCCCACACCCTCTTTTGCATAAGGGTTTAAGGGCAACCCCCTTAAGGTGTGTTCTTTTACATGCTTTCATACTCACATATATTTTTATTGAATTTGATGCTACACCATTGTTCCTAATCCATATCTTCTTCTTGTTGTTGTCTTTGTTTTGCAAGGGGTAACCAAGTGAAGAACTCTCTTCATCGGCCGGCCGATTTGAAGAGAAAGGAAGCACCTACAATCAACCGCGTTTCAAGAGGTATTTTGCGATCATCTCCCCATATCAATCTCCTCTTTGAGACCCTCGTGTCTCTGGCGATCACACACACTCCATATTAGCACCTCGTGCTATTCTATTATTATTTCATTGATCGTGCTTATCATTTTTTTGTTTAAGTGTGGATTTTAAATCAAATCTACAGATTGGCGATCACGGTGGGACTCCTTGTGTTCTTTGTTTATTACCCTTTCCCCTTAGGCACCCGCGCGTGCCATCTCCCCTATTTGCACCCTCGGTGCGTCTCCCTTTTGTGCCCCTCGGGCACCCTCCATTGGTTTTACACCCTCCCCTAAGTGATTGGTCAGTTTGTTGATTGTTTCTTTAAAATTTCCACTTATTCCAAATCTTTGATGAGCATGATGTTATCATATCCATATTGTTGATTGCCTGCTGTGACTGTGGGTGTTTGTTGCTTCTGGCCGGGGAAGCTTTTCTGGAGGAGTGAATTAACGCCTCTTTCAGAGGCGTGTTTTAATTTCACGCCCTGACCCAGGCCGTCTTATTCATATTTTACGCCCTCTGACAGGGCGTTTTCCAGCACATTTCCGGGTGTTCTTGCTTTATATTGCTGCCTGTGAATTCATGCCCTGCTCCAGGGCGTCCTTTACTTGATTAGCGCCCCATATTAGGGCGTGTCTTTTGATTTGACGCCCGCTGGAAAGGGCGTCCTTTTATTGGTAACGCCTCACTCTAAGGCGTGTCTCACCCTGCCCTGGGCCCCTCACTTTGATTCACGACAGTCACACCGTCGTGTCATTTTTTAGTAGCGCCCCCTCCCAGGGCGTGTTTTTACTGTGGGTTTACAGAGCTCTCCCGGCTGTGATTTTTCATCATGATTCATGCTTATCTTTATTGATTGATCATTTGCTGTGATTAGCTTGATTTCCCCTGTTGCATTCATCCTTCATATTTACATTTTGGTTTGGGAGCCCCCCTCCTCTTCATTAGGATCCACACACTCTCTTGGAATCGGGACGACCCTCCATTGAGCATTCCGTCTCTTTGGACTGGAAATCCCTTTTCCAAGCCTCCGTAAGTCCCCGCACCCGTGGATTCCCTCACGGACGCCGGGCAGGTTGTACCCTTTTGAAGTCCCGAATTAGTTGGCCCACACGTGGTGAGAGAGGGTTCCTAGTTGACATTGGAGTTCAAACCATATTGAAACTAGGATTTCCCCCTTGTGTGAATCATTCCAAACTTTGCTAAAATTCATTAATTCACCAAGGTTCAAACATAAAAATCAAGGTAACCATTCCAACTTGTGTGTTTCTTTACAATTTATTTGCACATTATTTGGATTGCATAATGGCTTACCATGATAAGAAAAACAACATGTTTAATTCAATTCATGAGGATGCACAACCTAGCACTTCTTACACTCCTCAAATTCAACATGTTAATCAGCATTCTCACCATTCTTTCAAGGGACCACGTCCTTATTCTCATGGTCATGCCCGACCCATGGGCAGTGTCCATTCTTATGGTCCCCCTCCTCAATTGCGAACCACTATTCCTCCGGGACCGTCTCCTCCCAATGATGAGAGGGTCTCTCAAATCTTGCATGCATTAGATCATCTCACCCCTCAACAGATCCAAGCCCTTAAGGCTGCCGTTGAGGGTGCATCTCCTTCATCTCCTCCTCCTGCTATTCCTCCTCGGGTGGCCCATCACCTACCACCTTCTTCCTCTAATCGGGTAGCCCATTACCCATCTCCTCCTATTCACACTCCTCCTCGGGTGGTCCGACACCCGCCTCCTTCTATTCCTCCTCCAACACGGCCCCAAGGCCCATTTATTCCTTGCAATCCGGTCCATCCATGTTCTTCTACGGGTTATCCCATTAATTCCCCTCCACGGCCTCTTTATACGGCCCCTCCTTCAATGCCCTGCCAACCCTCTGTTGTTCATGTTACTCCCCTCCAGCAAAATATTTTTGATAAGATTACTTCCATGGAGGAACAATTAAAGAGGGTTACAAGTTCACGGCCCGCTCCTCCTACTCCGGTTAATCCTCTCTATGCGGCTTTGGATGACATTACAAGAATGGAGAGAGAATGGAAGGATAGGATGGACGACTATGGCGTTGATATTCCAAGCGAGCAAGAACCGGCAATTGAAGAATCCGAGCCAGTATATGATGATGAAGCTATGCAGGCACCCCTTCCGAGTTTCCTTCGTTTCCCACTTCCCCCGCTTTCATTTGATGAACCCCCTGCTCAGGACGAAGCCATCATCCCTAATCCAACCCTTATTCCCGAGACCTCCTGGTGCTACGACGATGGGTCGATACTTCAATCACCCACGCCGGCGCATTTTGAGTCTCACCCCATTCCTAATACAGCTTGCCCCGCTCGGCGCTTTCTCCGCAATAAGCCTCCACTAATTGTTAAACCTCCGCCAATTGTTACACCTCCACCAATTACACCTTCCCCCATTATGCCTTTAGCCTCCACCTCGGCCTCCACTTCCCCAATTAGCCTACCATTACCATCACTTCAACCCTCCACTATGACTATGACCCCTATTCCTCCACCATATAGCCTTACGCCTTTACCCATGGTTAGTCCTGAGCAGGATCCACCACTTTTTGCATCCGAGCCCGTCCCGACTGCTTCCGAGCAAGGGGAGAAGCTCGACATGTTTGAACCTCCGCCCCCATTCACCCATTTGCCAACACCTTCCATTATAACTCCACCATCCACGGAGCCTTCCGCCTCCGCCTCACCCTTTGTTACTCAGAAGGGGCGTGCTTCTGCAGCTACTTGCGCCAAGGATAAGCAAGAGCCGGGCAAGAAGACTTTGGCCACGACTGTGCCATTCAAGATGCAAGAATTCATTTACCGGATGCCAATCTGGGTTATTGTGCCAAGCATGGTCAAAGAAGGCAAGTCATCGTCGTTGCTCAATAGATGCCAAGCGTTGACGCCGTTTGAAGGCCGGGCAGGGCACCCTTTGTTCAAACCTTCGAATTCCGAATTCATTTACAAGGGGCGAATGCCAATTTTATTCAACATTCCATATTCATCACCATCAATGGGCATGGCGATGCTTCATGTTCCAACTCTACGACTCCCTCACCTTATTGATCTTCACTTTCCAAGGGGGTTGTCATTTATTGAAGCTTCCTTTATTGGGCCAATTGGTCGTACATGTTCACTGCCGTGGAGGGGCAATTGTCTTAAGGGGTCGTCCCCTATTTCTTCCACTCTTGTTCATTCAATCACCTTTTCTTCATGGGCCACTCCAAGGGAAAAGAGGAGGATCTCACCTTCTCACCCTTCACATTCTTCATCTTCTTCGAATTTCATGCATTTTTCATTCATTCATTCATTCCATTCTTTGCATTCATTACATCCATCATTTTGCATACGTTTGCACCTCCTGCTTCCCGGGTTTCCAAACCCGTATCTTCCCCGCCTTCCGGTACCTCCGGATATTCCGCATTTCTCATCCTGTTCATCTTCATCTTTTTGTCCACTCTCCCTGGGACATTACATCCCTTTTCCTGCTATCTCCCTGGAACCTCCAGGAATTTTATCCCTCCTCTTTAGGCATCTCGCCCTTTCTGATTCTATTCCTCCGGAACCTCCGGACTTTCCCTTTGGGCACGACGCCCCTCTCCACCTTTTTTATTTGCTTCCTCCGGAACCTCCGGACTTTTCCCTCGGGCACGACGCCCCTTTCCACCTTCTCCTTATTGATTTCATTCCTCCGGAACCTCCGGATTTTTCTCTCCTCCCTGGGCATCGCGTCCCTCGGCATTTTCTTCCTCCGGAACCTCCGGACCCTCCATCTTTCTTCCGATTCATCTTTCTAATCTTCCTAAACATCACATCCTTCATTTTTTTCTTCCTTTTCCATCATCTTTTTTCCTATTTCGTCTCAGGGCATCGCGTCCCTTCTTTTGTCATCCCTCCGGAGCCTTCGGATTTTTTCTCTCATGATTCTCCTCTGCCTCCGGACCCTCCAGATCCGCCTCTTTCCATCTATCAATTTCTTCTTCTAATTCCTCCTGATTATGGGTCCGACCCAACTTCTTCCACATCCACTGCCTTGGGCATCTACCCTTTCTCCCATTGCTTTCGAGGCTTTAGTCCTCACTCCCCCTTCTAATTTTCCTCTCCTTCTGTAGACTGTTCCATGTGATCAGGGTCTCCGCGCCTTAGCAAGGGAGTTCTAGCCCTCGCCTCTTTTCCTTTTCTCCTTATTCGTCTGAGTCTGGTTGGAGCACCACTCATTCTTGTTAAGCCACTCCCAAAATCCTTTGCTTCCAATCCTTTTGACTGTCAAAGAGGACAAATCCCACGATGATCAACCTCTCGCGGTAGCTGCTTCTACGTAGGTTGCAAGGTAACATATTAGCGTAAGTATGCATTTTTATGATATCATTCCCTCATTGCTTCGCGCATGATTTTCAAAATGAAGTGCTTCTTAACAAAATTAAGAGTGGTGTTTTAAACCTTTATCTTAGGCTTTTGTTAAATTAAATCATTACTAAAAAGAGTCTTTAGACTTGCTTTGCAGCACCTTTGGTAATAAGAACCCCGCGCTGGGAATCCAATATTCTCTCCCCGCTTGTAAGAGCGACCCTCAGCTGGGCATTCCACACACTTCACGACGTCCTTAGCCGTCTCCTTGATAAAACACCGTTCCTACCTTGGCCATGCCATGAGTATATCTGAAAGTCTTTTCTCTTCTTTACTCGGCCGAATGCAGGTGCAAGAGGTTGACGGATGAGATGACCAACCTTGGTAATCCCCAATACGAGAGGAGTCTCAAATAGGGGCAGTCTTGACCCAAACTAAATATGAATTTCATGATATACATCTCGCCAAAAGGGCTATTATGGAAATCAAGTCAGAACTTCGAAAACAAGCAAAATTGTGAATTATGGCATGACAAGAGTGGCAAAGTCCCCGTAGGGAAAACTCTGGTCGTATGCATGTCAAGGGTCTAAAAATCAAAGGCACAAAGCCCCGGCACAACAGACTACCTCTTTGAAGGGAACACCTTGGAAGGAATTCAAGTCCCGATATCTCCCATCCTGTATAAAGCTTATCTCCAATTGTTCTTCTCTTCTCCCTCCAAGACCGAATGTTTCTCGGGTATGGCCTTGGTAGGGGCACTGTTAATCAAAGACGGTCGGTTATAGGATGCCACTTTCAATGCACGTCCAGCTTTGGGCAGTTTTAGCGAAAAGGGAAGGAACAAGGACCCCTAGCCAGTGGTTCAAAACAACCCTTTGATGTTGTATTAACTATGTCTAAACCAAAATCCAAAAAAAAAAATTTTGAATATTGCAAATTCAAACAAAAATTTGAATATTTCCAAAATCTCCACAAAAATTTGAATATTTCCAAAAAAATCTCCATAAAAATTCAAATATTTTCAAAATTCACGAAAAATTTGCATATTCCAAAACTCATAAAAATTTGCATATTTTCAAAAAAATCCAAAAAAATTTGCATTGTATTGTCTGATGGTGTTTTGCAGGAACAACTTTTGCAAGGACCAGGAGCACGGGATGAGTCCTCTCTCCACTTATTGCTATCAATCTTTTGATTCTCCCGATATTCTCATGACATGCCACCTTGGGCATTTTGATTTCCTCATATCTCCTGATTATTATTCATCTCCAGATCTTTTAATCAACTCCTGCTGATCACTTGATCACTTTGCCAATGGGCGTTATCATTCCCTGATTACTCCGCCGATGGGCATTGTCAGATCCTGATTATTTAACTCCAAAACCTTGTTTAGCCAAGTTATCATCCTCATGACAAACAACAAACAAAGATGCTTTGCAATGCAATGATTTTATTCATGATATGCCATATACATGCTATTGATTCTATGATGCCTCATTCATTGCTTGTTATCTTCATTATATCTTGGCTAATGAATTTTTGAGCGCAGGAAGAGGCTCTTGGTCCCGCCAACTGGGCATCATCATCAAAGTCCCACGGTGCTTGCAGCTCATTTCTCAGTTCCCATGCCTATTGCTATCACCATCTCCCTGTATGCATTTTACTATATGTTATATATGTTACTAGATTATATCAAGGACCTTGTGGCTTTGGTAAAATCTGGGATTTGAGTTCCCCTTCATCAAAAACAATGACGATTCCAGAGGCATCTTAGTCATACGGATAGGCCGTTGAGCCGTCCAAGACTGGGGACGATGGTTCCCTTTTTACGAGTTGGTGCGTGGATAAACGGGCTTCGGCTTAGTATCAGATCGCAGAATTGGTTTCTTGACCCAGTCTGGGCAGTTTAACAATATTATCCTTGATTATATTATATTTTCATTTGTTATTTTTCCCTTTAGCCCAGCATGCATTCATGTAGGACTTTGAAGCAATTGTTGAAAAATCATTTTGATAAGCTGATGTTGAGGGTTGAAGTTGATCTTAATCTTTCTCGATATGAGATTTTCCTTGCCGAATTGGATCCTCAGTTCGTTTTGTCACTGTTTTGGGTGATTTTCTCGAAAGCTCCTTGTTTGGATTTTTATCATCTTATTTTTAATCTCCTTTCCTTTGATCCACCTTGGCTGCAGCACGTCCACTGGCTGGTAACCGCTCCCCAATGGTGAAACCTACAGGTTTGTGACCTGGGGTACTTCCACCGCGTTGGAAGTTGATCATTTATTTTATCTTCTTCGTGCACCGCGTGCACATCTCCCCTTTTATCCAAACATTGTTGATTTCCTTGAATTTCCCGAGATTTGCTTCATCTCGTGCTTTTGATTTGATTCTCATCAAGTGATATTGATTGCGTGTCTCATCACACCTTGGCATCTACTTTTCAGTTTGCTACGCTCCCTTGCAAAGCAGACGCCAAGGCGGGGCAGCTGTAGACACGCCAAAATTGACATTATTTTGAGTATATTTCATATCGCTCTGCGATGCCCCATTTGACCCTCAAATCAGCTTATTTGAGTGGTTTTCCCACTTTTCTTGAATTTCTCCTATTTTTCCCCATTTATCTCCTTTTTCCTATTTTTCTGAATTTTCTGGGCATTTATCTCTATTTTTTTTTGAATTCACGCCCTCATCAGGGGCATTTTTTTTTTAAAACACGACCTTGTCTAGGGCGTTTTCTCCCATTTTATCTATTTCTCCCCCATATTATCTATTTTATGAATTTTCTAAATTCACGACCTGGGTAAGGGCGTGTTTTCTTCAAAACATGACTTAACCTAGGGCGTTTCTTAAAGAAAGGACGACCTCTTCTCAGGGTGTTAATTATTTTGGTTTGACCGATTTCCCCATTTGAGCTCTTAAATTAACGCCCTTCCAAGGGGCGCTTTTTTTAAAAAATGGCTTTGATTACGGCGTGTTTTATATTTTTCAAATATGGGGAGTTTTTATTTCTAAAATTGGTTTTGAAAGAAACGCCCTCTGGTTGGTCGTCCATTTTTGAATTGACGCCCTGACCAAGGGCGTGTTTCACTTTTGTGCCCCGGACGGACGCAGCCTTTCCCCCAAGAGTCCTACTTTGTTTGGTCATTACCCGTTCTTATCTTTCCCCAGTTGGGACTCTTGCCTTGCTTATCCTTTGATCAATCCTATAAGGGGTTGATCCCCTTATCTTTTTCTTCTTCGGCCGCCCATCTTCTTCTCCCCCGTCGTTCTTCTGTTTTTTCTTCTTCTTCTATCTTTTTCTTCTTCTGTGTTTTTCTTCTTTTCTTTCTTCTCACGCAGGAGACTTCTTTCCCCATTTTGTTTTTTCTTTTTTTTTTCCTCCCACGTATTTCCCCTTCCCCTTCTTCTCTGTTTGTTTTTTCTTTCTTTTCTTGTTTTGTGCTTGCAGGTGCTGGCTTCTGGCCGAAGGAGGACTTCATATGCAAAGCTTCATCCTGCAGAGCTTCTCCCCTTGAATATTCAAGCCAAAGCACAGGCTCCTCTTTTATCTTTTATTATTTTTTTTATTTTCATTGTCATCATCAGTTCACGTATGCATGCATAACCATCTCCTATTAATTTTTCCTCTCAACCATCATTGAGATCTCCCATAAGTGCATCTCATGCACTCTTTCCCTTTAATTTTAATTCATATTGTTCATGCATTCATCATTCATCTCCCACACCCTCTTTTGCATAGGGGTTTAAGGGCAACCCCCTTAAGGTGTGTTCTTTTACATGCTTTCATACTCACATATATTTTTATTGAATTTGATGCTACACCATTGTTCCTAATCCATATCTTCTTCTTGTTGTTGTCTTTGTTTTGCAAGGGGTAACCAAGTGAAGAACTCTCTTCATCGGCCGGCCGATTTGAAGAGAAAGGAAGCACCTACAATCAACCGCGTTTCAAGAGGTATTTTGCGATCATCTCCCCATATCAATCTCCTCTTTGAGACCCTCGTGTCTCTGGCGATCACACACACTCCACATTAGCACCTCGTGCTATTCTATTATTATTTCATTGATCGTGCTTATCATTTTTTTGTTTAAGTGTGGATTTTAAATCAAATCTACAGGGCCATGTTCGAGTGGGTCACCCACTACAACAAGGATACATTCCCGGCCCCAAAGAAGCCCGGTGATGCTACAAGAATATGACACCCCGCTCTGGTGCAGATGTATGCCAAAAAAGAGGGGAAGAGAAGAAAGAAAAGAAAAAGTGATGATGATGAAAGGATGCCAATGATACCCCTTCCTAGGGGCAGATGTACACATAAAAGATTTTAAAAAAAATGAATGATGAGGGATGCAGATGGTGCCTCGTTCTGGGGGCAGATGTATTAACAAAAAAAAAAGATGGTGAAAGATATGATGATACCCCATCCCGGGGGCATGTGTGAAGAAAAAAATGATGATAAAAAATGATGAAATAACAAATATAGAGGGTACTCCCATTCGAGGGGTGATGCACATCAAAAAAAAAGAAATGAGAAAGATGATGAAATGATGGAAGATACAGATGATACCCCATTTTAAGGAGGGGAATGCATATCAAAAAAAAAGAAGAAAAAAAAAAGAAAGAAGAAAAAAATAGGAAGAAAAATGATGATTATGAGATGATGGAAGTTCCAAATGGTACCCCATTCTGGGGGCAGATGTATGCCAAACAATGAGAAATATTGATGGTACCCCATTCCGGGGGCAGATGTATGCCAAACAATGAGAAGTATTGATGGTATCCCATTCTTGGGACAAATGTATGCCAAGAGAATGATGGAAGACCCACGTGGTTCCCCATTCTAGGGGTAAATGTATGAAATGCCAATGGCGGCATGCATGGCCGTTGCTGGATATGCTCACCCCTTTTAAAGGGGCAATGATCTTTTATGGCAATGATGAATAAAATTGGCACATTGACCTTTCAAGGGCCATGTTGTCGCAGACTCTTACACTGCACGTCTGCTGCTGATGTCGGGGACTATCCAAATGATGGAATCCCAGATGGCAATGAACAATGAATGATGAATCAATGAAGAATGATGGAAGTTCGCCTAACCACCGGCGTTCAGTGAATGATAGATGCGTCGGTAATCAGACTGATAGATGCTCCAAGACAAAGATGAAGGAATACATCGGCGCCCAAGCTGATGGATGTTCAGCAGTGCCTGCAAGATGGTCAAAGAAGTTCAACAATGCCCTAAGATGTCAACTATCAGTGTACGCGCCAACCGATGTTCAACAACATTCCACGGTTGCCAAATGTATGCCCATCGGCATTTAAGCCGATAGATGTCGAGGTTCGATCATTGACTTTCAGGCCAACAACCACTGGCATCTTAGCCGATATATGTTAAACATTCAGTCATCGGCACCCTCGCCGATAGATGCCCGATGAGCCTTCAGAGTGTCAAAGATGTCTAACCTTCGGCACTCGAGATGATAGATGTTCCCAAGCATGAGTCGCCAGCATGCCAACCAAAAGAAGTCAAAGCTCTAGCTATCGGCACCCAAGATGTACGGCATCATGACCACACGTCTAAGCCGTTAAATATCCTACCTTGGCGTCATGGCCTTTCGCCTAAGCCAAGCTGTACGGCATCATGACCATACGTCTAAGCCGTTAAATATCCTACCTTGGCGTCATGGCCTTCTGCCTGAGCCAAGATGTACGGCATCATGACCACACGTCTAAGCCGTTAAATATCCTACCTTGGCGTCATGGCCTTTTGCCTAAGCCAAGCTGTACGGCATCATGACCATATGTCTAAGCCGTTAAATATCCTACCTTGGCGTCATGGCCTTCCGCCTAAGCCAAGATGTACGGCATCATGACCACACGTCTAAGCCGTTAAATATCCTACCTTGGCGTCATGGCCTTTCGCCTAAGCCAAGCTGTACGGCATCATGACCATACGTCTAAGCCGTTAAATATCCTACGTTGGCGTCATCTGCCTAAAGCCAAGATATACGGCGTCATGACCATACGTCTAAGCCGTTAAATATCATACCTTGGCGTCATGGCCTTCCGCCTAAGCCAAGATGTACGGCGTCACGACCATACGTCTAAGCTGTTAAATATCCTACCTTGGCGTCATGGCCTTTCGCCTAAGCCAAGCTGTACGGCATCATGACCACACGTCTAAGCCGTTAAATATCCTACCTTGGCGTCATGGCCTTCCGCCTAAGCCAATATGTACGGCATCATGACCACACATCTAAGCCGTTAAATATCCTACCTTGGCGTCATGACCTTTCGCCTAAGCCAAGCTGTACGGCATCATGACCATATGTCTAAGCCGTTAAATATCCTACCTTGGCGTCATGGCCTTCCGCCTAAGCCAAGACGTACGGCATCATGACCACACGTCTAAGCCGTTAAATATCCTACCTTGGCGTCATGGCCTTTCGCCTAAGCCAAGCTGTACGGCATCATGACCATACGTCTAAGCCGTTAAATATCCTACGTTGGCGTCATCTGCCTAAAGCCAAGATGTACGGCGTCATGACCATACGTCTAAGCCGTTAAATATCATACCTTGGCGTCATGGCCTTCCGCCTAAGCCAAGATGTATGGCGTCACGACCATACGTCTAAGCCGTTAAATATCCTACCTTGGCATCATGGCCTTTCGCCCTAGCCAAGCTACCTTTCTTTGGCTTAGTGGCATCCAGCCCTAGCCGAGATACACCCTCTCCTTGGCTTAGTGGCATCCAGCCCTAGCTGAGATACGCCCTTTCCTTGGTCTAGCGGCATCCAGCCCTAGCCGAGATACACCCTTTCCTTGGCCTAGTGGCATCCCGCCCTAGCCGAGATACACCCTTTCCTTGGCTTAGTGGCATCCCGCCCTAGCCGAGCTACACCCTTCCCTGGTCTAGTGGCACTTCGCCCTAACCAAGCTACCTGTCCTTGGCTTAGTGGCATCCAGCCCTAGCCGAGATACACCTTTCCTCGGCCTAGTGGCATCCAGCCCTAGCCGAGATACACCCTTTCCTTGGATTAGTGGCATCCCGCCCTAGCCGAGCTACCCTCTTCCTTGGTTTAGTGGCGCTCCGCCCTAACCGAGCTACCTTTCCTTGGCTTGGTGGCATCCAGCCCTAGCCAAGATACACCCTTTCCTTGGTCTAGCGGCATCCAGCCCTAGCCGAGATACACCCTTTCCTTGGCCTAGTGGCATCCCGCCCTAGCCGAGATACACCCTTTCCTTGGCTTAGTGGCATCCCGCCCCAGCCGAGCTACACCCTTCCCTGGTCTAGCGGCACTCCGCCCTAACCAAGCTACCCTTCTCCTTGGTCTAGCGGTGCTCCGCCCTAACCAAGCTACCCTTCTCCTTGGTCTAGCGACCCTCCGCCCTAGTCGAGCTACCTCTTCCTTGGTCTAGTGGCACTCCGTCCTAGCCAAGCTATCCCTTATCTTGGCCTGAGGCACTCCACCCTCATCGAGCTACGAGACTCTGCCCATCAAGCCTCGCCGGGCTAGGCCCATAAACCTTTTCCCTCTTGCTCAAGGCACCCCGCCTTGGCTGAGCTTTCAAATGTTAATCCCAAGCCCCACCGGCACTATAACAGCATAGTCAAATCCATCAATAGTCCCGCCGGACAACACAGCCGGCTATCCTGGCTCTTACAGCCTGCTATTCTGGCTCTTACAGCTTGCTATTCTGGCTCTTATAGCCTGCTACCTCCGGCTCCCGTAGCCTGCTACCTCTGGCTTCTACAGCCTGCTGTCCTAGCTCTTATAGCCTGTTACCTCTGGCTCTCGTAGCCCGCCATTCCTGGCTCTCGCAGCCTGCTATCCTGGCTCCTATAGCCTGCTACCTCTGGCTCCCGTAGCCTGCTATCCTGGCTCTTATAGCCTGCTACCTCCGGCTCCCGTAGCCTGCTACCTCTGGCTTCTATAGCCTGCTGTCCTGGGTCTTATAGCATGTTACCTCTGGCTCTCGTAGCCCGCCATTCCTGGCTCTCGCAGCCTGCTATCCTGGCTCCTATAGCCTGCTACCTCTGGCTCCCGTAGCCTGCTATCCTGGCTCTTATAGCCTGCTACCTCCGGCTCCCGTAGCCTGCTACCTCTGGCTTCTACAGCCTGCTGTCCTGGCTCTTATAGCCTGTTACCTCTGGCTCTCGTAGCCCGCCATTCCTGGCTCTCGCAGCCTGCTATCCTGGCCCCTATAGCCTGCTACCTCTGGCTCCCGTAGCCTGCTATCCTGGCTCTTATAGCCTGCTACCTCTGGCTTATTTAACCTGCTACCCTGGCCCCCACGGCCTGCTATCATCACTTTCCTGGATCCTGTTACCTCGGCCTTTATGGCTTGCTACCCTGCTATACCGACTTTTACGGTCTATTAACCTGCTACCTTGGCTTGCGCAGCCTGCTATCTCACCATCTCCGGGTCCTTGCGACCTGCTATTCTATTATCTTTCACTATCCATGAAATTCTCGGCCTTGGCATGCCGTCAAAAGCCCACTCACCTTTTCGACGAATGGCTTTAGGCCCGAGCTGCTACATACCAACATCAGTCCAGACCTCCCGTCTAGGTCAGGTGCATGCATGGGTTATCTTCGAGAGTCCGTCGAGGCAACATCAATTATGGATTGCTTCCAAGTGTGACATCCTACCAGGATCCGATATCCTATCTTCTGGCCTCTGACGTCCAGTCAAAGCCAGCTATCCTTGTTTGCGAGCGCCACGCCCTATCATATATTTCAAGTATCTCATTTTTCGGCTCGGCCGTCTCAGCCAAAGCCGCTATTACAATTCTTCGGCTATCTCTGCTTTCGATTTAGCCGTTCTGGCCAAAGCCGCCATCACAACTTGTCAGTCATCTAGTCTTTCGGCTTCGCCATTTCGGCCGAAGCTGCTATCATGATTTTCAAACTACTCTATCTGTCAGCTTAGCCATTCCGGCCAAAGCTGCTATCATAATTTTTGACCATTCTATCTTTCGGCTTAGCCATTCCGGCCAAGGCTGCTATTACAACTTCCAACTGCTTCATCCCTCGGCTTAGCCACTTTAGGCCAAAGCCTGCTGTCTCTAGCTCCCGTGGCCTGCTATTCCTCGCTTCTAAAACTTGCTATCCTGGCTTTTGTAGCCTGCTATCTCTGGTTCCCGTAGCCTGCTATTCCCGAATTCTATAGCCTGCTAGCCTGGCTCTCGTGGCTTGCTATTCCTGGCTCCTACAATCTGCATTCCTAGCTCCTATATCCTGCTATTCCTGGCTTCTACAGCCTACTATTTTGGCTCTTGTAGCCTGCTATCTCTGGCTCTCGTAGCCTGTCATTCCTGGCTTCCACAGCCTGCTGTCCTGGCTTTTGTAGCCTGCTATCTCTGGTTCTCGTAGCCTGCTACTCCTGGCTTCCACAGCCTGCTGTCCTGGCTTTTGTAGCCTGCTATCTCTGGTTCTCGTAGCCTGCTACTCTTGGCTTCTATAGTCTACTGTCCTGGCTTTTGTAGCCTGCTGTCTCTGGCTCTCGTAGTCTACTATTCCTGGCTTCTACAGCTTTCTATCCTGGCTCTTATAGCTTGCTGTCTCTGGCCCTCGTAGTCTGCTATCATCTCATCCACACCCTTTCTTTGTCTAGTGGCACTCCGCCCTAGTCGAGCTACCCTTTCTTGGTCTAGTGGCGCTCCGCCCTAGCCGAGCTACTCTCATTCTCGGTCTAGTGGCACTCCGCCCTAGCCAAGCTACCCTCATTCTTGGTCTAGCGGCACTCCACCCTAGTCGAGCTACCCTTTCTTGGTCTACTGGCACTCCTCCCTAGCCGAGCTACTCTCATTCTCGGTCTAGTGGCACTCCGCCCTAGCCAAGCTACCCTCATTCTTGGTCTAGCGGCGCTCCGCCCTAGCCGAGCTACCCTTTCTTGGTCTAGTGGCACTCCGCCCTAGCCAAGCTACCCTCTTCTTGGTCTAGCGGCACTCCGCCCTAGCCAAGCTACCCCCATTCTTGGTCTAGTGGCACTCCGCCCTAGCCAAGCTACCCTCATTCTTGGTCTAGTGGCACTCCGCCCTAGCCAAGCTACCCTCTTCTTGGTCTAGCGGCACTCCGCCCTAGCCGAGCTACCCTCATTCTTGGTCTAGTGGCACTCCGCCCTAGCCAAGCTACCCTCTTCTTGGTCTAGCGGCACTCCGCCCTAGCCGAGCTACCCTCATTCTTGGTCTAGCGGCACTCCGCCCTAGCCGAGCTACCCTTTCTTGGTCTAGCAGCACTCCGCCCTAGCCGAGCTACCCTTTCTTGGTCTAGCGGCACTCCGCCCTAGCCGAGCTACCCCATTCTTGGTCTAGCGGCACTCCGCCCTAGCCAAGCTACCCTCTTCTTGGTCCAGCGGCACCCCGCCCTAGCCGAGCTACCCTCATTCTTGGTCTAGTGGCATTCCGCCCTAGCCGAACTACCCTCATCCTTGGTCTAGCGGCACTTCGCCCCAGCCGAGCTACCCTTTCTTGGTCTAGTGGCACTCCGCCCTAACCAAGCCACTCCTTATCACGGATTAATGGCACTCCAATCTGTCACCCTCTAAAAGAAAAAAAAATGAGAAAAAAAAATGGGGTTAAAAATAGAGATACCCCGCCGGTCTTGTTCAGGCTTTCTGAGCAAGAGCAAAAATGGCTAAAACCCAGCTGTAGTGAAAACCCGAAAGGGCACTGCAGGCAAAATCGGGTACCCCGCCACGTGAAAACCGGAAAGGGCGCGTGGGCAAAAGTAAGAGGGGGCTGGCTCCGGTGAAAATCCGAAAGGGCACTTGGGTCAGTAATGTGGTAATCCCAAAGAAAGCCTCACCTCCCGCCATAAAACTCCTCGTCAATCGACCGGCGCCTTGCCCGATCGACGATTAGACCCACTCAGTATAGGCCCTACGTCTATCCTGATAAAAGCCCTCATACCTCGTCCTAGGTTCCACCGCGATGAAAGCTACCATTGGTCGATCGGCACCTCGCCCGATCAATGATAAAACCCTCTCCAGTTTAGACTTTACGTCTATCCTGATGAAATCCATGATATCCTTGCATTGGTATAAACCCAATACCGATGATGAAACCCATCTTTGGTCGACAGGGCACCCTGCCCGATCAGCGAAGAAACATGTTCGGTCTAGACCTTACATCTGTTCCGACTAGAGCTGCGTGTCTCGCTACGTCCCACCGTGATGAAACCTGCTGCTGATTAATGAGCACACTCGCCCGATCAGCGGTGAAACCTATCCAGTTTAGACCCTACGTCTATCCTGATGAAACCTATGAAATCCTTGCATTGGTATAAACCCAATACCGATGATGAAACCTACTGTTGATTGATAGGCGCACTGCCCGGTCAGTGATGAAACATATCCAGTTTAGACCCTACGTCTATCCTGATGAAACCCATGAAATCCTTGCATTGGTATAAACCCAATACCGATGATGAAACCAGCTGTTGATCGATTGGCGCACTGCCCGGTCAATGATGAAACCTATCCGGCTTAGACCTTACGTCTATCCCGATGAAACCTATGAAATCTTTGCATTGGTATAAACCCAATACCGATGATGAAACCTGCTGTTGATCGATTGGCACCCTGCCCGATCAACGATAAAACCAGCCCAATGTAGGCCTTACGTCTATTCTGATGAGATTCATAAGATCCTTGCATTGGTATAAACCCAATACCGATGATGAAACCCACCTTTGATCGATGGGCACCCTACCCGATCGACAAAGAAACCCGTCCTATTAAATTTGCATATCCCTTTACGTCCCGCCGTGATGAAACCTACCATTGGTCGATCGGCACCTCGCCCGATCAATGATGAAACCCACCCAGTTTAGACCTTACGTCTACCCTGATGAAACCTATAAAATCCTTGCGTCGGTATATACCCAATACCGATGATAAGAGCAGCCACTAATGAAGCAGCACATCGCCTGATCCGTGCTGAAGTCCCAATTCAAGAAATATATATATATATGTATATATAAATAAAAAATGGGGTTAAAAAAAATAGAGATACCCCGCCAGACTTGTTCGGACATTCCGGACAAGGGCAAAAATGGCCAAAACCCAGCTGTGGTGAAAACCCGAAAGGGCACTGCAGGTAAAATCGGGTACCCCGCCACGTGAAAACCCGAAAGGGCGCGTGGGCAAAAGCAAGAGGGGGCTGACTCCGGTGAAAACCCAAAAGGGTACTTGGGTCAGTAATGTGGTAATTTAAAAGTTCCATGCCAATCGGCACGCTACCTTTACCTCCCTTCTATTGATAAAGCCTTCCGTCGGTTGACTGGTTCCGCGCCCCGCCGACGATAAAACCCTTCCGGGGTAGACCTTACGTTTACCCTGATAAAATCTACATACCCTCTTACAAACGTCTCACCGACAATGAAACCCATCACCATTCTGATAAATCCTGTCCAGCTCAGACCTCACGTCTGTCCTGATGAAACTCTGAAACCCTACCAGGATAAACCCTACGCCTATCCTGATGAAACCTACGTATTTCTTGGCGAAGTCCCACCCATGATAAAACCTGCTGGAATAGACCCTACGTCTGTCCTGATGAAAAACTTGCACCTTTCAATGTCCCGCCTGCTATAACCTTTACCCAGTTTAGACCTTTCGTCTATTCTGATGAAACTGAAACTCTTTTTTGCATCGATATACACCCAATATCGATGATGAAACCAACTGTTGATCGACCGGCACCTCGACCGATCAATGATGAAACCCTGCCAGTTTAAACCTTTCGTCTACTCTGATGAAACTTATGAAACTCTTTTTGCATCGATATACACCCAATATCGATGATGAAACCAACTGTTGATCGACCGGCACCTCACCCGATCAATGATGAAACTCTGCCAGTTTAGACCTTCCGTCTATTCTGATGAAACTTATGAAACTCTTTTTGCGTCGATATACACCCAATATCGATGATGAAACCAACTGTTGATCGACCGGCACCTCGCCCGATCAATGATGAAACCCTGCCAGTGTAGACCTTTCGTCTATTCTGATGAAGCTTATAACACTTCTTTGCATCGATATAAACCCGATATCGATGATGAAACCAACTATTGATCGACCGGCACCTCTCCCGATCAATGATGAAACCTTGCCAGTTTAGACCTTACGTCTATTCTGATGAAGCTTAAACTCCTTTGCATCGACATAAACCCAATGTCGACGATGAAACCATGCACTGGTCGGTCGGCACATTGCCACGGCCGGCTTTGAGGAACGGACCTCTCGTCTGTTCCGGATGCTCCTCTAGAGCCCCTCTCATCTACACTCCCACATGATGCCATGGCCTAAAAGCATGTCTTCCGTTGACCAACAAGGCCAGCAAAGGCAGTCCCAACGGGCACCAACACGCGGTGGAGCAAGTCCCCCATTCTCTCCCTGAGAGGATGGACGCTCTCCTGCTGAATACGGGTCATCCGCATGAAGGCTGCTGAGACCACTACTCTTCCATACGAAGGAAATAACAACACATGAAGAAGATGTTCAGCCACCCGGAGCTTCAATCTGGCGGATGTTCAGCCACCCGGAGCTTCAATCCAGCAGATGTTCAGCCACCCGGACCTTCAATCCGGCGGATGTTCAGCCACCCGGAGCTTCAATCCGGCAGATGTTCAGTCACCCGGACCTTCAATCCGGCGGATGTTCAGCCACCCGGAGCTTCAATCCGGCAGATGTTCAGCCACCCGAGGCTTCGACCTGGCAGATGTTCAGCCAGCCAGAGCTGCAATATGGTAGATGTTCAGCCACCCGGAGGTTCAATCCGACAGATGTTCAGCCAATCAGGGCTTAAAACTGACAGATGCAAGATATACAGCCGATCGGGGCTCAAAACCGATAGATGCAAGATGTACAGCCGAGCAGGGCTCAAAACCGACAGATGCCAGATGGTCAGCCAATCAGGGTTTAAAGCCGATAGAAGTCAAATGTGCCATCGATCGGGGCCTAAAATCGACAGATGTCAGATGTGCCATTTGATCAGGGCTCAAGCCGATAGATATTCTGCTGATCAAGGTTCAAGCCAAGAAGATCGTGTCAGGATGAAATCCCAGTATAAGGATACTGCCAAGGTACAACTGAAAGAATGAGTCAATGGCATTAAGCTAAAGATGCACCTGCAGACACCATGCCGCTTATTCTGTGCTTACGCCATCCACAGGTGGGGGGCATTTGTTGACACCCGAAATATAATCAAGAACAAAGATGAGACCGAAGAGAAGATTGAGTCAAAGATGAAGATCCCGGAGATCCCTGCAAAACCAAGATTATGGAAAATTTGCCACTGAAGCTGCCACCCGGCTAAAGCCCTCCACGGCCAAGCTGATGTCCGGTGTTGCCATCCCTCCGATGGCAGTACTGATAAGAACTGTAGTCTATTGACCGATGAAAACTCCAGAGGTATTCTGATAAGACTATGTCATCTCACCCTCGCCTGACAGACTCGAGGGACTAGCAAGTAAAGAAGCAGGGCTAACGGCTTTGATAGTTGGAGCCCACTGATAGAAAGAGTTGAAAGCATCCAAGAGCCTTAAATGGGCTTATGATCACGGCGCCGAGAGCTCTTCACCATGGCCCAGAACGATGGCGCCGAGAGCCCCACGGCCGGGAAACCCCTCGAATGGGCGCGCCGGGAACTAGTGCTGCAGGCACGCCGAATGCCATCGCCATGAACATGGCCCTATAAAACCCATTACTTCTCCCACAAGAAAAAGGAGGCGGGGGCAAAAAGAGAAAAGAAAGCGATAGAAAAGAAACAGAGGGGCTTCGAGAGAGACTCCTCCACTGAAAAAAAGAAGAGACCAACAGAGAGAGAGAGCCACCTCCGCTGAGAAAAGAAAGAAGGAGAAGAAGCTCCAGGTGGGCAGCCGGGGAGGGAGAGGAGTCAATGCTCCGCCCTCCCCCATGGTTTTATTTTCTTCTTCATGTAATCCTGCCGAGTTTATCTCGATTTTCCTCTGGATGTAACCGGGATGTCCCGATGTCTATTCATCTCCCTTTCCTTCATTCCCTCCGTGTGATTGGTATGAGTTCTGGGGTGATCTATTGAAATGGTATGAAATGCTTCAATGACCCATTTGGGCGTTGGGTGATTGAAACATCTGCCAGCTATCTCTCCGTATGCTGCTATATATTTCCTTTACATGTTTTCATCTTTAGCTCAACTGAAGCGCATCTAATTCTCTTATGGGTCTTAGGGATCAGTTGTCTTCCGTAGAATAAATATAGCTCTAAATATATCGATATCCCTCGCAGTTAGTAGTCGTTTGCATAAAGCCTCCCAGGCTTGCCCCAGGGCCAGAGACAAACCATCTCTTGGCTTCTGGGACAGTCTGCTATGGATATTGGCAATAGCTCGGATCTCCTGTTCGAGATTCCCTTGCTACAGGAATAAGTAAGCTGTCTCGATGGCTTGATACTGAGAGTTTCTAATCCGATTCCAATATGGATAGTTCCATCAGGGTCGTCCCTGGGGCCTGAGATGACCATCTCTTGGCTCCCAGGCGACCAAAGATGCCAGCAAATGATCCCATGAGGGTCAACAGCACATGACGACTCAAAGCCCATCCGGGCGATTGGATTTTCCGATCCTCTTCCATTCAACCCCTCATTGATGAGATTAAACCCCTACCTAATCAAACCTCAGCATCCATGAAATCCCCCTCCTGCACTTCAAATCCGGCTTCAATCGCAGCCAGAAAGCTCAGGAATCCCAAAAACAGAGTATCGTTTTAGCTCTATAAACCTTGAATTCTTTCCGCAACTCCACCTTCTCGGCGTGCAAAATTCACCGTCGAGAACTGTCCCGCCGAGAGGCCTTCCTCTCCTTTCCCCTTTGGCTAAAAGACAAAACCTGTTCAGCCCCCTCATGCAAGCCTCCCCAGCACTTAGCTTCCCGGCGCCACCTTCCCGGCGCGGTAACGGGTGCTCCGGGAAGTCCCACGCCGAGACCCCCCCTATAAGCCAACTCCACCCATGCCGAGAACCCATCCGCCGAAAGCCCCACGGCCGGGAGCACCCCATTTTGCCTCCCAGCCGCGCCGAGAACCCATCCGCCGAGACCCCCTTTTGGCCGACTAAACCCCTGGCCGAGACCCCCCCTTGGCCACTAAAACCCACGCCGAGAGCCCCGCTAAAGCCACGCCGGGAACCAGCGCGCCGAGAGGGTTCCGCGCCGGGAACCCCCTTGATCTCCCGACTGTGCCGAGAACCCAATGCCAATCCTCTGTCCACCCCTTTGGCCGCTTCCTCCACCTATCCTGAGACATCCTTGAGTCGTCATGTGCACCCCAGGAGATAAATTAATTAGGGGATTGATCTCCCCTACATTCCTATGTCCCGAATCGGATTCACATGCAACCCCACGGGTCCGGCGGACCTTGTCTTTACAAGGGTTTCGTCGGTCTCCGAGAAGGGGAATAGCGACCGATGCTAGAGACATACACAGTCTCCCTGAGCCTTAGTGCTCTCTCACTTTCTGGTTTTCATCCCGGCATTCCGTGGATGTCAGCCTATATCTCCCCCTGGCAAATGCTCAGTCTAGGGGAGGTGCTGCCAAAATTCTCCCAGGATGATGAAAGTCTACATTAAGCTATCCCCGGGAACCTATGCATGCCGGAACTGCACCGATAATCTAACCAAATTTTACTACTGAGTCTTCAATCCAAATTTTGTTCCGGGGGCGCTGCCCCCGGAAACCCCCGCAAGGGGCGCTGCCCCCGCGACCTGACCGCGCAGGTCGATCCGCGTGCGAGGGCGCAACATTGAGCGTTCACTTACATTCCGTCATCTCGCATCGGGTCCATGGATAACCCTTTTAGCTCGGGAGGGCTCTGCCACTGCACGAGTTCCGCCGACTTCCACAAGGGGAAAATCAAACACTGCCCTATGGCAGATATATATAGGTCGGGAGGTTTGGCCTCTCTCTTTCTCTCGGCTTTCATCCCGGCACTCCGTGGGTGATAGCCTATTTCCCCCTGGGCATAATCCAGATAAAGGGGAAATGCTGTCGAAATATCGATCGATGCTTTAAACCTCCATCATGGCCATGGCTCAGTCTTTGAACCGCTGACTTAATGATATCGTCTCTGAGCCGCTGGCTTGATGATACCGTCTGTTTCTACAGCTGATGTTGTTATCTTGCCCGCCTTCCTGGCTCTGGAATGAAGTTCCATTTTGCGCACATGAATACATGTTTGCCTCTCGAGGCCTCCTATTTTGGCGTTTAATCAAGGGTTGTCCTTCCTTGGAAGGGCGTAATTAACGTCATAGCCTTTATGGTATGATGGACTTCTGGTCCCGACTCGGACTTCACAATCGACTGACCAAGTCAGATCGAGCGCACAATGAAATCGTCACTCCGGTGACTGGCACGCCAATAAATAAACAAAATAAATAAAAAGAATAATAAAGCACGTCCACATCGGCCCTTGTGGTTTCTTGTGGTACTTGGTCTTTTGGTTTTCGAAGAGGGAATGGATAGGGGAGTCCTTGAATTGAGTCTGGATGAAGCGCGCCCGGCTATAGAGTTGATGCATGTTGGCTATGTCATTCATTGCCAGGATGTTGCGGAAGGTCGGGGTCGCATTGGAAATCAGCAGTTTGACCTTCTCTTCCTCCGGAATGTGGCCCGGTACTCTGGCGGCCATTTGTCTCCACCTGTCTGCATAGGTGGCAAACTCTTCATCCGACTTCATCTTCTCGGCCACTAGATCTGTAAATGAATATTCAGGGCCGACCCTGTCTTGGAACCGCTGGATGAATTTATCTTTTACTACCTTGAAACTCTCGGCCTCTTCCAGTGGTAGAGAATAGAACCATTCTAGAGCAACACTGTCCAAAGATCGGCGGAATAAGTACGCCATGAGGCGATCATCATATTGGAACTGCACTGATTCATAAAGAAAATCCCTCACATGGATGAAGGGATTGCTGTTCCCATCGTACTTGCGATAGTTGGGGAGCTCTGATTGCGGAGGGAACCGGATGTTCTGGAAGCTCGGAATAGGAATATCGGCCAAGGATTGTGGGCCAACCCTTTTCTGGAGAAAGTTGAGTTGTTGCTGCATGGTGGCCCACTTGTCAAGCAAGTCCTGCTCTCCGGAAGGAGCAGGGGTAGTGAAGGATGTTGATTGTATTTGAGGGACAGATGGAATGGCTGTAGCAACAGGCGGGAGCCCGTAAGAAGGAGTGGAAAGATAGATAGTGGAAATAGGCGGCCCGTAAGAAGGATATTGGGCCTGAGATAGACCCAGATTAGAATGATTTTGGGCCACTCCTTGCTGAGGGCGTAAGAAATCGGAAGGGTTCATAAGGAGCTGCGGAACTACCGAACCAGAGTTGTGATGATCCAACTGGACAAAGGAAGGGATGGGTGTCTTCCCTTTATCGAAAGATTGATGGGCTGAATTAGAAGACTGGCCCATCTCCATGCCAGCGAAAGTGATGGCCCGGGGTTGGACCGGAGTGAGATCAATCGGAGTGGGCTGAACGGACAGCCCAATAATGGAAGGATTAGATTGACCTTGGATAGTGGCAGAGGGAGAAGTATTGGACCCTTGCATAGCTTGATATAAAACTTGGAGTTGGGTCGGATCCAATTGGGCCATCATATGATGGACGGAGCCCGCGGAAGGAGTAGAGAGAGAAGGGGTAACTTGACTACCTTCCATAGAAGTGGAGGATGGGAGAGGGGCAGTCCCCTCTCCAGAGGAAAATGTAATAACCCTAGGGGGGGTTTCAAGGAGCCCTTGAGGAAGAGAGTCCTCTTGGGAGCGAGGAGGATTGAAGGATGCCATGGTGGACTCGAAGAGGGGATTAGAATAGAACGTGAAGAAGGAACTGACTCGAGAAGATGATTCAGACGGACGAAAACAACTCCACATGCAACGGACAACCTTGACAATGCGAAAACAACCAACACAAAAAACACTCAATAAGAAACCAAACTTAGGTGATTCTAACAAGATGTAAGTGATAAAAGATGAAGACACTCAAAGATCAACCAAGTTGTTTAAGATGATGCAACAAGGTTCTTATGATTTCTCCTTTGGAACTTTAGCGAATTGATTGATATGTGCTCTCAACAATGGGTTCCTAGTAGGAGATGAATATGGGACTTGGTTTGACTCTAAGTGTAACCACTCCTTCACCTATGCAACCCTAGACACGGGGTGGGAAAGGTACAACCAGCCCGGCGTCCATGTGGGAATCCACGGCTCGCGGGGACTTACGGAGGTCCCTGCTGTGATTTCCTAGTCGGCCCCAAGGAATATGGAGACGAGAGGTCCTCACAACAAGGTAGGAAAATGCAATCTAATGTATGAAAAGATGAATGACCCTATGTGCACCGGAGTGAATGCAAAGTCTAGCCTAGAATCTAACAATCAATGGTGCACACAATGATATGGAGATATGAGCAAAGCAAGGAGGAGGTCAAGTATCGCCCAAGCAATAAATCACAGCAAAAATTGCGGAAATAAATGCACCTCGGATGTGTACCTGCCAGGCGAATAACGGTCGAAGGACCCTACGTCAGAGCACAATAACGGTCAAAGGCCAGACCGCCAGATAATATATAACGCAGGGGGATGAGGCCGTCGGATGAGCCAGGAACCAAAACCAGACAGAAGTAACTGGAAAGCCCGTGGAAGCTCACACAGCAGAACCAAAGCGGCGGTCTAATGCCCCTGCGTCAGAGGACTGTGACGCGGGGACACCTGGCCGTCAGAGAACTCAGAAAACCAGAATGAGCAGTAATCAAAGGGGAAACAAAAGGCAACTCAACAAGCAGATGATGGCAGGTTTAAATAAGAATCAAAAGCACGATTGGCACAAGTTGTCCCACCGTGATCACCAAAAAATTATCTGTTGATATTTATTTGTCTATCTTCTATCTTTCTTTTGAGGTTTGGAGAGTGATATGGTAAGATAACAAACAAACAATCAAAGATCTACTCAAACCTATGAACATGTGATCATGAACCTAGGCAATCATAGCTAGCTCTAGCATGGGCATGCTATCTCAATCAAACTACGCTAAGGAAAAGGAAAACACACGCCGGGGCGTGGAGCAAGGAATAAATAAAAACACACCGTGAAGGTGGAACAAGCAAGGAAAATAGAAAGATATGATGAAGAAGACAGCTAATGCCCAATACCAAGGAAAGATGTGATCGCCACCAAAGTAAAAACAAGTCAAAAAACCTGAATATACCTTGGAAATAGGTGGATGAAACACCCGCCCACGGGAGAGAAAACCAGAGAAAGCCTGCAGATTAACTTAGAAGTAACGGCCAGAACCCCGTGCGTCGCTTGGAAGTGACGGCCACACGATAGACCGCCGGAGGAGAGTGACGCGCCTGGACAAGGCCGTCAGATAACCTGCAGTAACAAGGCTTGAATTCTTTTAACTCCAACTCTTCTAGCTGGCTAGAAGATCTGGGCCTCGTGTCAATGAACCTGTAAACCTGCCAAAGATGTAGAAAGACCAAACACAATAACCTCAATTAGTCCTTTTCACAAGCATAGCATCAATTCTCAAAGGACTTAACATCATCAAAAGGAGAGTGGATTACCGGGGAGTTTTTGGTTTTTTAACCGCTCTAGGTGTTTTAAAAGTTTGGGAAGATGTTTATATGCTTAGAGACAGTGAAAAACGTCGAGAAAGAGGAGGGATAATTCTTTGATTGAGAAAAAACCAGGGAAGAACTCAAGCATGCAATGATGAACTTGAAAGACCAAAACCAAAGTACTCCCTGGATTATGAGATGGATGGACGTGGGAAGCAGTTCCTCTTGGATGAAGATGGCTCCTGAGTTTGGCAGCACTTCGTCGTGAATTCCAAATCTTTTCCCCTCGGGCCATGAAGTTAAGGGCTCTATTTATAGACCCCCAAACTCTCAGGTCGAGCAGAGGATAATCAAACAAGATAAAGAGATAACTCTTAGCAAATCCTCGAAGATAATATCACCAAGAGTCCATAGAATCGAACGGAAGGTCCTGAGGATCAGATTTGAAAGAGATATCATCAATCCAAAACCCTTATCTCGACCATGGAGTAGCAGAGAAAAGGCCCGAACTGCCAGGACTCTCTGAAGGAAGTAACGGCTGCACGACAGACCGCCACTTGGAAGTAACGCATCAAGAACCGTCCGTTACTATCAACCTTATCCCTAAAAGATAAGATCGACGGGAAGGAGACCCAACAAGTTGGACTCTTCAAGGAAGCAACGGCCAAGGCATAGGGCGTCAGAATGAAACAACGACTGCTCGACAGACCGTTATTACCAATGTGGAATCAAAAGGATAAGCTTTACAACGAGGCCTTAAGCCTTAGGACTCTTCAAAGAGTAACGATCCAGGCCCCATGCGTTATAATGAAACAACGCGCCTGGTTCGGACCGTTATTACCATTGAGTTTCAAGAATAGCAATAAAGGGTTGCTAAGCTGTTGCCAACGAAACGCCACCAGGGGCCAATTCTTAATTCAGGAATTAAGACCCAAGAAACAGGCCTCAACTGATCAAAAGATTCAATGAAGAGTGAACAACTCGGAGCATCATATAGAATGAAATAAGGAGATGACCCGACTTATTGGGTATAAAACGGGTGTCAACAGTGATGCCCTGGGAAATGAGATGGGAAGAGATGATTTAAAAGGAAGAAGAGAATAAAGGACGCAATGTCCCGGAGGAGCAAGAGAAGGAATCGGAAAAAAGATGGAGGGTCCGGAGGGTCTAGAGGAATAGAGAGGGAAGGGGCGTGATGCCCGGAAAGAAGATAGAGAGAGTAAGATGGAAAATCCAGAGGTTCTGGGGGAAGATAGAAAGGGGCGTGATGCCCTTAGAGGAAGTCTAAAGATTTCGGAGGAATAGAATCAGAAGGGACGCGATGCCCTAAGGGGAAGTCTGGGGGTTCCGGGGGAATATAGTGAGAAGGGACGCGATGCCCTGAGAGGATTAGTGAGAAATTCGGAGGACCCGGATACGAGGGTGTAGAGGGGAGCGATGCCCAAAGAGGGAGGTTCGGAGGTTCTAGAGGAATAGAATGAACAGGGACGCGATGCCTTGGGAGAATCAGCGAGAAACCCAGAGGACCCGGACATGAGGGTGTATAGGGGCGTGATGCCCAAACAGGGAGGTCCGGAGGCTCCGGAGGAATAAGACACCATGGGGCGCGATGCCCCGGGAGGATGAGAAAGAAATTTGGAGGGTCCGATGCAAGAGTTGGGAGTGGGCGTGATGCCCTGAGAAAAATCTGGAGGGGGCGCGACGCCCGTTAAGCAGAGAAAAATCCAGAGGATCCGGATATAAGAGGTGGGAAGGAGCGCGATGCCCTGAGAGAAGATTGGAGGGGGCACGATGCCCAGGAAGTGTAAGGGGACCCGGAGATCCCGAGGATAGGGATGAATGAGGCGGGGAATGCGGAGGATCCGAAGTTTCCTGAAGGCGAGGAAGATATGGGTCTGGAAACTTGGGAAAGAAGAAATGCAAATGCATGCGAATGCAATGCAATGGATGTAATGGATGCATGGAATGCAAAGAATATAGGGGGTGAGAGGATGAGAACTCCTTCCTCACCCAATGGGTGGCCCAATCAGTGATAGATAGAAATATCGATGAAGTTGAAGAGAAGGTGGATAGGGTAGCGGAACCCTAGTATAAGAATGCCCGCCCCTCCATAGTGGTGAAAGCGTACAACCAATTGGCCCAATGGATAAAATAAAATCATGTGACGAAGCTTCAATAATAAATGACAACTCCCTTGGAGGGCGAAAGGCAATAATGTGATGGAGTTTAGAAGTTGAAATTGGAAGCATAGTCTCGCTCGGGGATTGTGGCATATAAAGAGTGTTGAGCAAAATGGACATTTGCCCCTTATACGGAAGAATGGATTTGGCATTGGAGGGTTGAAACAAGGGGTGCCCTGCACGGCCATGGGGCATGGACTTACACGACATCAAATCTTGACATTCTCTTTTGGTGAGCAGCGGTGGGGACTTGGCCTCTTCAACCATGCTTAACACAAAAACACAGATTGGCATCCAGAAAATAAACTCTTGCATCTTGAACAGCATAGCCATGGCCAACTCCTTCTCACCCGGCTCTCGATCCTCTTCGACACAAGTTCTTGCAGCAATAAACCCACTCCGAGTGGTAAAAGGAGGTGAAGCGGAGGCAAAAGGCTCCATGGAGGGTGGGGATGTAATGGAAGGTGTTGAAGGAAACACGTCGAGCTTCTCCCTTTGCTCAGAAGCAGACGGGGTTGGCTCGAGTGCAAAAAGGGGTGGACCCTGCTAAGGATTAGCTATGAGTAAAGGTGAAGGGTTAAGTGGTGAAGTAGGTGTAGTTGGGTGTCGGGTTAAAAGGGTAATGGAAGGCCGAGGTGGCGGCAAAAGAGGGTTAGCTGGATAGGGTTTAGTGGTGGGCTCAGCGGAGGCGGGTGGAGTGGAGGTTAATGAAGGTATAACCGGTGAAGGTTTAGTGGGAGGTTCGACGGAGGCCGGTGTTGTGGAGGCTAATGGTGTAGGGCTTAAAGGAGGTATAATGGGAGGTTTAGGGGAAGGTTCGGCAGGGGCCGGTGTAGTGGAGGCTGATGAAGGTAAAATGGCTGGTGTAAAAGAAGGAGGTTTGGTATGTAGGAAACGTCGGATGGGGCGAGAGGTGTTAGAAGTAGGAGAAGACTCATGACGCACCGGCGTAGGTGATCGGAGCATCGACCCATCGTCGTAACACCAGTAAGTCTCAAAAATGGGGGTTGGATTGGGGACGGTGGCATCATCCTGAGTAGGAGGTTCATCTGGTGGTTGTGGAGGGAGAGGAAAATGAAGGAAACTTGGAAGGGGTGCTTGCAGAGCTTCATCATCACGTGCCGTCTTTGATTCTTCATTTGTTGGCTCTTCAATATCAGGCTCAAGTAGACGTCGTAGTGGAGGCGTATTAATGGGTGTTTAAATATAATGTGGAGAACTTTGTACACATGGGTGCGGAGGCGGAGGGCCATATGAATGAATGGGGTGAATATATGGAGGGCGGACGACATCCACTTGATCATTGAAATCTGTCGGCTCTTGCTCACTTGCGTTGTTGATGGCGTAGTCATCTCTCCTCTCCTTCCATTCTTTTTCCATCTTCGTAATATTATTCAGAAAGGCGTGAAGAGGATTGTCTAGAGAAGGAGGAGGAGGAGGCGGATGAGGGCTTGTAACCCTCATAAGTCGTTCCTCCAACGAAGCAACTTTATCAACGAGAACTTGGAGGGGCATGACATAAGAAGCAAAGGGTTGCAAGTCTTTGAAGGAGGGGCCGCATAAGATGGCCGTGGAGGGGGATTAACGGGCTGACATAGAAAAGGACCCGGTCGAGCCGGGTTGCAAGGAATAAAAAGGTCTTGGGGCTGTTAAAGAGGAGGAATAGAAGGAAGCGGGTGATGGACCACCCGAAGAGGAGTATGAACAGAAGAGCGAGGCGAGTGATGGACCACCCGAAGATGGGTATGTAAGGAAGGAGGAGGTTGATGGGCCACCCGAATGGGAATATGAACAGGAGAGGGGGGCGGGTGATGGGCCATCCGAATGGGAGTGAAAGGAGGATGAGTAGAAGGAGTTGCACCCTCAACAATGGCCTGAAGAGCTTAGATTTGTTGAGGGGTGAGATGATCTATGGCATGCAAGATTTGAGAGACCTTGTCATTGTCGGGAGGAGACGGTCCCGTGGGAATAGTGGCTTGCAAGTGAGGCGAGGGACCATAAGATTGGAAATTGCCCATGGGTCGGGTAAGACTAAAGGAATGAGAATGCGGTCCCTTGAAAGCATTGTGGTGAAAATCATGAACATGTTGAAATTGAGGAGTGTAGGATGTGCTAGGTTGTGCATCCTCATGATTATAATTAGGATTAAACATGTTGGTTTAATTATCACAGCGAAACATCATGCCAATAATCAATATTCAATCAAAATGTTTTGCAAGAATAGCAAACAAGTTGGAATGTTACGCTTGATTTTTTTTATGTTGAACCTTGGTGAATTAAATGATTTTATCAAAGTTGATGTGATCCACTCAAGGTTATGAACCTAGTTTCAATAAGATTTTCTTCAATGCCAACTAGGTTGATTCTCACCACGTTTTAGGTCAACTAAACTCGGAGACTTCAACGGGTACAACCTGCCCAAGCTTCCGTAAGGGAATCCACGGGTGCGGGGACTTATGGAGGCCTTGGTTTAGGAATTCCCGGTCCAATGAGACGGGGTGCTCAATGGAGGCTTCTTCCTTCACCAAGAGAGGGGTATGGTCTCCTAGAAGTGTGGGGAGAGGAGGTCTCCCAAACTGAGATGCTCCTGTATGCAAGTGCTATTGTAAGAGAATATAGGAAAACAGAATGATATAGGTGATGAATGGCAACAGAACAATGGGAAAGAAGAAACTGTGAACACAATCTGATGATGCTTTAACAGAAATGGTGAGATGCAAAATAACGTGCAATGATAGGGAACAACAGGAGACAGGGCATGATATGCAGTAGAGACAAAATGTAACTGGAGGGGAGGAACATGATATGTAATAAATGCAACAAAGAAATGATATGCAGCATACAACAGAAGAAATGAGATGATGCATAGAATTAGTGCCTTCTACAGTGGGCATAATTTTTTTTTAGAGAATGGGCGTCTAGAGGTCTGGACGCAGAAATTTTTTTTTCAGGAAATAGCCACTCAATCAGATGCTTTTATGAATGGTCGTCTGATGCACTGGCGCCCATTGACTGGGAGTCCACTGCTACAGACGCAATTTTTTTTTTAAGAAACTTGCAGCAACGGCCAAAGGGGTGAACAAACATGGAATAACCAATAAGAAGAAGAGAACACTCACAACCCACGGTAATCAACCGGGTGGCATGCTCAGAGAAATGAGCGTCAGTCACAGTAGGCGCTCAATCAATGGGCGCGCACAGTACTGGACGCTAATTTTTTTTTACAGGATAACAGAAGTGGAATTCTAATAAAATCTATCACGTTGGTGTGCACACATGGTGCACAAAAGGATAAAAATAAGATGAAAAGAGTGCTACATGGAGCACTAATGGAGTTGCACTGTGGGTGCAAAAGGGAGATGGCACACGTGGGTGCCCAATGAAGAAGGGTAATCCAAATAAAAATACAAGGAACTTCCACCGTGATCTTCAATTTGTGGATCCTAAGAAAATCCACTCTGAATTAAAATAAAAATATGCTAAGAACTAAGGTAAGTGTGGGTGAAAAGAGAAGTGGGAACATGCGTAGGATGCTAATGTGGAGGTGTGATCGCCAGAGGACTCGCAGGCCTCAAATGATATAACAATAAAAAAGGAGGGATCGTGGAATACCTTGAAGCATGGGAGATTATGAGTGTTCTTTCCTTCTCTTCCAATCGGCCAGCCGATGGAGAGTCTTCCTTGAGATTACCCTTGCAAAACAAAGACAACAACCAACAGCAAAAGATATGGATTAGCAAACCAAGATGTGTAGCATCAATCCCAAGTGCATAATATGACATGAAAACATGTGAATGAACACACCTGTTGGGGTGTTTCCCCTAAAACCCCTATGCAAAAGGGTGGGAATGAAATATGAAGAATGATAATATAAAAGGGTGCGTGCAAGTGTTGCACTGTTGGGAGTTCTCAACGCGGTTGAGAAAGGTGGAGATAAACAAAGGAAATATGATGCATGTAGATATTAACGTATGCAGTAATGAGACATTGAGAAGGAAATAGAGGAAGAAAAGACTGTGTTATTCTTTTGTGAGGGTCGTGGCTTTTGATGGTTGTTCGGGAGGAAGTCTCCGACGGGATGAAACTTTAGATGTGAGGTAGACTTTTCCTGGAGCCAAAGATCCGGCAGCACCGCCCCTCAGCGTATCAAGTCCCCCTTTTGCATGAAGCCGCAGGGGCTATTTATAGGGAGAAACTCGAAGTTTAATTCCTAAAACATTTAGGATTGTAGCATTCTGAATTTTATACCGAATATCACAATATTATTATATTACTAATTCTTGGCTCAAATTTCATAATTTTAATAAAAATAGGGAAAAATATGTATCCTATGTAAAACAGTATTTCCAACCACTTTGTCTTAAGAAACGAGCCTAGAATAAAATTGGTTTTGGCCCAATTTCAAAATTTAGGCTAAAAATCGTAGTTTGTGAAGAACAACCTAAACCGCTAAATTGCTCCTTAATTCTTGCCCTAATGGGCTCTAATCAAACCCAAACCCTAGCCCAACCCTTGTTGACCGATTCTTCTTCGAAATCCTAAACCTAGACGCCTCAATTCGGCGCGATGGCGGCGGATTTGATCTATCCCTAATTTCTCTCCGTTTTTCACTCTTTGGACTCTTGGGTCGAATTCGATCTCTAGAGGCTTCAATTGGGTTTACAAATCTAGGGCTTTGACTGCTAGGGACCCTTATTTGATTGTTTGGCAGGTGGCATGATCGATCGTGGCCGGACGTGGGCGAATTAGGGCGTTCGGTGGCGGCGTGTTTTAGGGTTCCGGCGACCGTTGTCTCTCCCTCCTTCCATCGACTAAAGGTAGGTTTCTCTTAGGCTAAAACATTAACTAAAACATGCCATCTTGTAGATCTCGAAGTAAGCTTTCTATTGAACCTATTTTGCCCAAATTCTATTGACCATATCGTTCGTATTCGTCGTTTTAACTAAGGGTATCCATATTTCTTCGTCCTTGGCTACTTCTACTTTAAGATCATGAATTATCTTAATTAGATTCTAATTAACATATACCATGCTATTCTACTTCGAAAGCCTTTTCAAATGATCATAGTTGGACAAATTTTGATTATTATGTCGCCCGTATTAGAGGTTTTACTAAAGGACTGTCGGGGTTCGCCGTCGGCGGAACTCGGTGTATGAAACGGTCATATCAGCGATCGCTTGGCGAAGAAACGGTCTTGCGATAGACCGTCTGACTGCTAGTTTTTCAAAAAGAAGAAAAATATTTTTATTATTAATGAAGTAGTCCTTTCTTTGACCGTTTGTTCTATGTAGCAGTATTCCTCTTGACCGTTTTCTGACATCATACAGTAAAAGCAAAGGTTTTTTTCTGCGTTTTGACCGATTACTCAGCTAGTGCATAGCATGTCTATTTAACTAGTAATGATGCAAGAACATACTGTTAACTTGGAATAATAAGAACTAGAATTGAATTTTATCATCCTGATGATAATTTCTTTCTTGATTATTATTCTTAGACCACCATGTAAGGCAAGTGTAGAATAAACAAGTTTTGGTCAATATAGATGATTTTGTCACTTATATTTATTTCTAAAAATTATTTATAATAGTTTGTTTCACAGTCATGCTACTCCGATGGTACTGACTGACTGCACCGATCATGTTTTCCATGATTTCCAAGCCTTAATCTTGTAATAGATGGAACTCTCCACCGGATATTCCTTCCGTTGGACTAGGACCACTATTACGAGTCCTCCGTAAGACCCCGCGAGCCTGGGATTCCCACTAGGGCGTCGAGCAGGTTGTACCCTCAAAGCCTGTACCGATTGACTCGTGATTTCATGATGGGTGGACCAAGTTCATATGGCCTATCTGTCTGGGGCCGAATGCGGTCATGCCTTTGACCGCTAACTAGTCCATGCGGTCCAACGATAGACCGTTTTTGACCTATTTGTGAGCCTACTAGTAGCAGCCTCGTGTCCAACTTTTAGTTTTCCCTTTGCGAGTTCTATTCTTTGTGATGACACTAATTGATTGCGGTGTTCTCTAAGGCTATTATTCTGGCTTATTGAACCCTTTCCTTCTCTTCTCTCCAAAGAAATCATGCTCTTAGGAATTTAGATTTGGTCAGCTTAACCTTGGAACTCTTGGCCATTATATGAGTGAATGTCTAGATTGGGATCTATGATCTAATTTTTTAATGCCAACGCATCATAAGGGCCCAGTCTGGTCCTGGGAGGAGCGCCTGAAAGTACTTGTGCCCCGGGGAGTTTGTAATGACAAGGTGTGACATTGCACCGCAGTCCATGACTAGCGTGATAATCTATGGCATTCTACTTCACTCAATTACTTGAACCTTGCGTGACACGACGTGCGTGCTCGACATGGCCAATTTCACATGAGACTGTACACTTGTTATAATTGCAATTATTCTTCATTACCATCTATCTTTCCCATCTTTTTTCAATTATTGTATGTTTGCATGGTTATTTTGATTCTTTTATCACATTGTCATACATGATGAAATTATTAATCACTTAAACTTTGCCTGATGATAGATATATAAAATCCTACTGAGCTCTCGCTCACCCAATTTTCCAATCTTTTTCAGGTAGCACGGCTGAAGATTTACAAACTGATGGGGATGGGAATGAGTAAACATAGAGCCAGCCTTCTAGTTGTGTTAGGAGTCTTTGGTGTGGTTATGTCGAGTTGTGTTGACTCAGGATCTGTGTAATTTTCTTTTCTTCTAGTCATCGTAATAGTTAGTAAAGTCCACAAGATGTCGTTGTAATAAGCACATTCCATCTTTATTATCAATAAAGTATATTTGGTGAATATAATTATTATTTTTTTTGGTCTCATGTGGCAATGAATGCTCCAATTGACATGAATGTTATAACTGCTGCATTCCGATTTTTCGCGTCGGGGCGTGACAAGGATAATGAACCACGGAAGGAGATAAACTTGGGAAGAGTCCTCCCCATCTTGGAAAGCCACCCAGAGGACTTCCCCCAGTTGAAAAGGACATCAAAACTAGGAAGGAAGGAGCCACAATCGAACACGGAAGATTTTAGGAAAATGGCGTCAGACCCCGTGGTCGCCTATTAAATGGGCGTCCACCACCTTGGACGTTATTTTAAAGTTAAACTATGGAAAACCAAAAATAAAGAGGAATTCGCGTCGGAGTGAACAGACACTAATTCTAAATAAATCCAAATTTTGGGTGAAATTGGAAGCTCAAAATAGCAAGGGAAATCGCGTCTGGAATTCTAGACGCTCAATAGGAATTGGCGTCACCCATAACTGACACCAATTGAAAAGTATGCGAAATTACCTTAAAAATCATTAAAGATATGAAATCAAGAATTCGTGTCCAACCCGGAGGTCGCAAATTATGAATTGGCGTCTAGGATATCTGACGCATATTCTCGAAAACCCTCAAAATTATTTATTTAAACCAAAAGAATTGACGTCCAATGTGTAGGTCACCCATTAAATGGGCGTCCATTGGGTCCGTCGCTAATGCCTTAAAGCCCGAAATCTTAGGGAAAACTTCCATAAAAATTCCATAAAAATCCAAAAAATCCAAAAAATTGGAAAAAGGGTAAAAAACCAAGAAAATTGGGGAAAATCACTCAAATAAGCCAATTTGAGGGTCAAAGTGGGGTGTTATAGAGCAATATGAGATGCACTCACAGTAATATCAATTTTAGCGTGTCTACACTCCCCAGAAGAAGCGTCGCCACGGTCGTAAAGGCAGGCGACTCGCCACTGCGACCAGCAACTCTGGCAAGACTATTCTTGTCAGTGACTTGCGTATTCGCCTCAACGAGGGTGAACCAATCATACCCCAGGAACGGACCTTCCCTACGGTTCCCACCTCCAACCGTTTTGACCTCTTTCGGTAAACGCGAGAGGATAAGGCGGAGCTCAGAGGAGTGGGCGCCTTGGTAGTAGCCCCGGGGCACCTACACTAGCCAGATATACGAGCTCCCAAGTCCCGTCAGAGAAACGGCGATAAGGGAGAACAGCAACCCAACTTGAGAAGAATCTGGGTCACCTCGGAAGAAGCTCAAGCCGTTCGGACGACGCGCCTTAGAAACCCCCTGCGAGCACTCAGACATGGCATCAGGCAAGATGCGGTTGATTCCATAATGGCACCGTCTGACGACGCCCAGCCACCCAATATCTCTTGCCCATGTAAGCGGAGGCAAAGACGGACCCGTCCCAGGGCCCGCCAGCAACCTATCATGAGTTCTCCTCTAGCCGACATCGGGATGGAGGCTCCTCTGCAACACACCTCAGTCTTTGACAAACTGGGGGCACCTGTCCGCCCTAAGGAACATCCCCGGAGGAAGTGGATGGCCTGATTCATCAATGACTCGCCACCGGACACCAACCCGACACCCAGTCTGACGATCTGAACCAGCGCATGGCCTATTTCACGAGGCCGCGTCATCAGACTTAGCCTCCGGCCCCGACAGGTCACATTGGAACTTCCGCCAGAACGCAGGCATCAGAACGTGCAGAAGAAGTTCCAGCTGAGGACCATCACGCTCCTATCAACATGAAACCGGTCAATAATGACCCTCCCGTGAATGAGGTTCAAGAGGTGACCCTGGAGACTCTCATGAAGGAGAACTAGCATTAGAAGGCCCGCTTGCAAGACCTCCTTCAAGAACGAGGCCTTCATCCTCAGCCACCTCCTAGGCCTTCGGCCGAAGCACCAGCCCCGCCAGGTTGGCACGATGGTGTCAATACTTCAGCGGTAGCTGCCCCAACCACGACAGCAGCCGGGTTCGGTACGCCCCCAGTTGAAGTTCAACCACGAGCATCCAACATGTCGGTGGCAGAAAGTCTCATGGCACAGCGCCAGATGATCGAGTGAATTGTTGAAACAAAGCTCGCCCAGTATGGCGAAGGGGTCGCCACTATACATCTATATAGTGTGCTCAACCCGCTTCACCACCAGTTGAAAAAGCTCCCTCGGAGTATGCCAAGCCCCCAAAGCTACAAAAGTTCGATGGGCAAGGGTCTCCCCATGAGCACTTGGCCTATTACGTTACGGCCATGGGTGAGCTAGCGTTGGACGAATCATATCTCTTCCGCTATAACTTCACTTACGGTAACGGCCTTCTAATGGTCTTCTCTCCTGAAGCCAAACTCAATGATTGACTGGGTGGATCTCCAGAAGAAGTTCCTCGATCGTTTCCAAATGGCCGAGCGAAAGATCTCCCTAGCCGAGCTCTACTCTCTCCGACAGTAGAAGGGTTAGGGCATTCTCGACTTCATCAAGAAATGGCGAGACCTCAGCATGAGGTGTGTCAACCCGCTAGTCCAAGAGGATGTCATCACCATATGTTGTCGAGGCTTGGTGACCAAGGTCAGCAAAAAGCTTCTCGACACCAACATCAAAGGCTTCGACCAGCTCAATTCAGTAGTTGCCGAAATAGAGATGTTCTTCGCCGATACCCGAGCTATACTTCAGCGAAGGGTAAACAAACACGAGAGTGCCAGCCTGGTAAAGAGGTGAACATCATCTAGTTCACCCCCATCGCCAAAGCCAGTAAGGAGGCCAAACCAAGCGGCCCTGAGAAAAAGCCAGCAGACAAGTTAGCGGCTCCTTCTTTCTCGGAGCGTATGAAGACACCCTTCTCCTTCAAGAAGGAACATACGAAGATGATCTTTGACCTCTGCATGGCCCAGAAGATTGTCGAGCTGCCATAAATTTGCAAGCCAGACGAGGCTCTGAAGACCGACGATCCCAGCTATTGCCCATACCATCGCAAGCTAGGTCACCCAATTGAAGATTGCTACGTCTTCAAGACTCAGGCGTAGAAGTTGATCCGAGACGGTCTCGTTAAAATGATGAGTGGTCTCATCGATCCTCCGCAGCCACATACATGGCCTGGGTCAGCTAGGGCAGAACGTGTGGTTCACTACTCTGCCAACATGATCCATATGATGGTCGCGTTCTCCCTCTTTGACGTCGAAGCAGAGGGGCCCAGCACCAGTCAAGGCGAGCGTTCGCTCTCGTATCCGGGGTGGAGGCCCTGGCATGACCGCATACCCCACTCCTTCCCCAAGGACAGGACTCGGTGACTCTTTGACGTCATCGTCGAGAGGGGTCAAATCATGCCTTGTAATCTGCCAGCAGACTACACTCACTAGGACTTTAGTCACCCCCAATACTATCCTTTCCACGCCAGAATCTGCCACGCGATCGAGTCCTGTGAAGAAGTTTAGTACCTCATCGAGGAACAGATCCAATAGGAGCAGATTGATGCTGAGGGAAACTCCATGGCACTTGTGAGACTTTGACAAGCCATCGAAGAAACCCTGAGCATCGCTAGAGATGCGCCAGAGCAGCCAGATCCACCTCAAGAGAATGGGCATGGGCTGCCTTACCAGCATATTCTAGAATGGCTCGAGTTTCAGACCGATAATCGAAAAGCTCTCGAGCGATTGTGAAGGCGCAGGAAGCAGGACGTCGGTCAAGAGACTAGGCCGAGTAACTTCTCGGTCAATGTCATCCATTCTCCTGCTACTTTAGCCCCTCCGGACGCCCAGACACCACCAGCCAGCCAGCTCCTGCCACTTCAGCCATGCAATGGCGGCCTTGGCAGGAGCTGGAATCTCTCCCCTTCTCCAGAGAAGACACTGCCAAGATCCTCCGGGTCCTTCTTGGCCGAGAGAATGTCCTGGTGGGCGAGACGACAATGGGCTCCTTAGGTCCCTCTCGCTCTCCCCCTGCCCTACCTTCGTCTCCGGTATCCGAGGATAGGAAGGGGAAGCAAAAGCAGGGTGAGGTCGTAGCCCGGCCATGTCACATCCCCTCAGCTGGTGAGCCATCAAGTCCTCCTCGCTTGCTCTGCAACCTAGTCCAGACTGCGAAGAAGACATCTTCAGAATCTTCAGTGACACCGATTTACAACTCGGGCCCACCGCCACAAGGCGCGCTCGACATGCGAAACTCGGGCAACCATCCGGAGCGGCGACATCCCAGGATGTCGTCGACTGTCACCAGACCCTACTCCCAGCCAGATTACAAAGGCAAGGCTAAGGAGCAGGAGGCTAAGTGCGCCTCTCAGTCTACCTCTCAGTAAAAGACTCTTCCATCGTGGATAAGGCATCAAACCACGCATACGTCTTCGATTGCCGGCTCCAGTGTACTAGCTCAGTAGAAGATGCCTCCCACACCACCGCGGCAAAAGCATCAAACTGCACATACGTATTCGGATGCCAGCACCAGTCGTCTAGTTCCTCATAGACTCACTTCGCCACCGCGGGTAAGGCATCAAACCATGCACATGTCTTCAGACGCTAGTCCCAGTATCCCAGCATACCAGGAGTTTCCACCTGAGGTAATCGAGCAAGCGATTAACGCCACCTTCCAAATACAATAAGCGGAAGGCGCCTGGATTGAAATCTGGGTAAAGAAAAGTCGTCAACCTCACCCTGCCAAGAAACCAGCTTAGAGATAGTTTCATCGGGATTTATCAACTCTGGCCCTAGCACCTCTCCCTCGTGCTCCCTTCGAGGCGGCCATTGCCAAGAAACAGGAGAAAAATAGGAGGAAGAATTTCAAAAGGCTGCTCAAGAGACAAGCTGAGAAAGCAGCCGCCTTACAGGCTTCAACCGAGCCAATGCCTCTCAAGAGGCTCCAGCGTCTCATTGATGACCTAGAAGAATACATCCCAACTCGTCCTACCAGAGCTCTCCCGCTCGATAGCTACATCTAGTGGAAAGAAATGCAGAAGCGAGCCTACCTCAGAAGCTGAGTCCAAGAGATGATCCAGAAACTCAAGAATGGTGAAAGGCTCCTCATCCCAGAAGAACTCTCCTTGTGCTATAAAGACAAGGAGATCACAACAGAGCAGCTAGAAGAAATGCTTCGGGGATGCACTTGCAATATGGTGGCTATTCCACTCCCTAACAACATCAACGCTTCCCAGCGTGGCAAACTGGTGGCCTCCCGAACATGACAAAGGACTACTGTCCCGCTCGGGCTACAGCCAGCCCTAGAACACACAGGCCATGGCCGAGGACATGGAAGGGGTCACGGGAGAGTTCCCGAGCTACCCCTTCACCCGTCTACTTTTGACCCGGAGCGAATCATCCTCTTTCGAGGAGAGGAACCTGCCCCCATTCCGGTGGTAGAAATTCAGAAAGGTCCAGGCATCTTCGATCCTTCCGGCGTGGAGGAGATCATTCCCAGCATCCCAGTCCCTACACCAGCTCGTTCCTCTTCCACGGAACAAGCAAGCATGTCCGGTAAGGACGAGCCAGGTCACTAGACACTCCCAGAAGAGCCATCATTGGCACCCCTATTCTAGGAATCCACAGGCGATCAGAGTCAGTCTGATCTCAATGACAAAGGCAAGGCAGTGCAACTCCCCGATGAGGAGCGACGCAACAGCCCGCAGAAAGCTCATCCCGACATACTACCATCATTAGAGGATGCTCGAGCTCAAGCCGACCGAAAAGTCCTCCACCAGATAAAGCGCTTCCCCGCCAGCATTATGATCTACGAAGCCATTGCTTGGAGTAAGGAGTTAAGAGAAACTCTTATCAAAATACTCCAAGAGCCAGAAGCCTATGAAGCACATGTCGCAGAAATAAAGGTGGTTGCATATGAAGCCTTCACAACCACCGTCTCCTTCACGGAGAAGGACATGCTGCTATCTCCTCCGTGCCACAACCGTCCTCTCTACATGAAGGGGAAGGTTAATGGGCATGATGTAAACCGGATCCTGGTGAACGTTGGTGCCGCTGTCAACATCATGCCACTCAAAACATTCAAAACTTTATATCTGGCCCCATAGCTCCAGAAGGTTCAGGCGGTCAAGATATCCGGCTTCAATTAAGACACCGAGGACATCCTTGGCCGGGTGGATGTCGATCTAGTACTCGATGATTTCACCTCCAAGGTGACATTCTACATCATCGATGCCAACACATCCTATAAAGTACTACTAGGCAGACCCTGGCTGCATGAAAATTAGGTCATCCCGTCGACTCTCCACCAATGCATCAAGTATGCCAAGGGCGGGGAACAACACACGATCTTGCAAACCTATCGCCATTCACCCTAGCAGAATGCAATCTCGCCGATGTTGCGCTCTGCTTCAGGGGGATTAGTCCTTACCCTGTAATCAAGAGCAAAAGCAACGGCTGGATCTCAGAGGAAGATGATGATGATCTCTTCTCTATTGATGAGGAAAAGGTCAAGCTCCATCAGTTACGCCTCAGCTCCAAGTCAACCCCATATTGCCCCAAGAGGCGCAAGATCGATTTCGAGGCTAATCTTATTAGCCGAGCTATCGGCAATAGTATATGCTTGCCACCAGACTGCATCCAGTTCCCATGTGCATCGGAAGAGCACAATGTTGAGTCGCTGACAACATTTATTGTCACCTTCAAGCGACAACGTAGAAATAAGAAGAAGGCTAATAGGGATAAGCCCATTGTCTTCTATAGGGGAGACATGGTCCCTCAAGCTCCACCAGACGACTACTTCGGTTGGTGCAAACAAGCTGATGACACCCCTAAAGCAATCCAAGTACTAGACGACCTGTTGCCACATATTCGAGAGATGTGTCTGAAGCAACACATCCCCCAATGGCAAGCTTCCACACACCGAAAATACTGACGCCAGCTGTGGACCCCTCCTCAGGTCCGGGGGCAACCCCCATCCTTTCATAAGGATACTAGGAGACTTAGCTATGACCAAGACCCGAACTTCATGTCTACTACGCGGTCAATGTCGTAGGTTTGACACAGTCAGTCAATGACGAGACTAAAGTTGAGACAAAATTCAACAGCTCTGGGGACAGGGAAGAGGAGATCCTGATCTCGATCCCCGTCAAAGCCAGCACTCCAGTCCAAGAAGTCGAGGAATCCTCCTCGCCTCCCTACGAAGATATCGGGGCTGAAGAAGCTCCTCCTGCCACCCAGTCTGTCGAAGGACTTGGTTCGACAAATGCTCTTGATGAGGGGGGTATCTAGGATACTAGCTGTGGAGGGTTGCCAGCTTTAGCAGGCAACTCCAGGGAAACCTCAGCAGCTCCAGTCAACAACTGCTGGCAAGAAGCTTGTGGTCCAGATCAATCCTTGATGGATTCCAATCATAACAACTCTCCAATCCCATCGGCGCCGACCAGCGGGTTCAAAAATCAAGAAATACACGAAGCTGACATCGATGATGAAGACTTCATCGACTTCCAACCCGCTCCTCCCGAACTGGAGGACAGCCGCCAGGCAACCGTTGATGAACTCATCGAAATCAACTTGGGTGAAGATGAAGCCCACCAGCCCACATTCGTCAGCGCTCTCCTCACCGAGGCAAAAAGGCAGAATTACAAGCAACTCCTACTCGAATACAAAGACTACTTCTCCTGGACATACAAAGAGATGCTAGGGCTAGACCCCTCCGTAGCGGAGCACGATCTAGCTATATCTCCCTCCGTCACTCCAGTCAAACAACCACAGCGGCGCATGCGCCATGAGTTGGAACTCCAAGTTTCGGCCGAAGTCAATGAAATGGTGGAGGTCGACTTTATCGAGCCGTGTATCTACCTGATCTGGCTCACCAACATAGTCCCAGTGAAAAAGAAAAGTGGTCTAGTCTACATCTACGTCGACTTCCGAGACCTCAACAAAGCCTGTCCGAAGGACTACTTTTCAGTTCTGATCACGGAGACAATGGTTGATATGACCACCGGACATGGAGCCTTGTCCTTCATAGATGGGTCATATGGTTATAACCAGATCCGGATGTCCATCAAAGAGAAGAACCACATAGCTTTTAGATCCCCCAATGGGATTTTCAACTACAGGCGCATGCCCTTCGGTTTGAAGAATGCCGACGCTACTTACCAAAGGGCCATGACCAAAATATTCGATGAGATGCTGCACAATATCGTCAAATGCTACGTCGACGACCTCGTCGTCAAGACTAAAAAGCGCGAAGACCATTTGTGCGATCTACGCCAGGTCTTCGAGCATCTCCAGTAATACGGGCTCAAGATGAACCCCATGAAATGTGCCTTCGGCGTATCCGGCGGCAAGTTTCTCGGCTTCATTGTCAGATACCGAGGAATCGAGGTGGACCCCAGTAAGATCAAAGCGATCCGGGAGCTTCCACCACATAACAACCTCATCAAACTCAGGTCCTTCCATGGAAGACTGGCCTACATTCGGAGGTTTATTTTTAACCTCTCCGGTCGATGCGCGCCTTTCAGCAAGCTGATGAAGAAAGACGCTCCATTCCTATGGGACTCAGAATGCCACACCGCTTTCGAGCATATCAAGGAGTACCTCCTTACTCCCCCAATCCTGGGGGCACCAGTCAAGGGCAAACCCCTTATACTCTATATTGCTGCCATGGATGCTTCGTTAGGAGCTCTGTTGGCGCACGTTAATGCGGAAGGTAAGGAGCAGTCACTCTACTACCTCAGCCGAAAATTGATCGGTGCCGAGTACCGCTACTCCTCAATGTAGAAAGTATGCTTGGCATTGGTATTCGCCATCAAGAAACTGCGGCATTATCTCCTGTCCCATCGAGTCAAGCTCATATCCAAGCACGACCCCCTGAAGTACCTCCTCCGACAGCCCGTCCTCTCAAGCAGACTGGGAAGGTCGGCTCTCCTGCAAATGGAATACGACATTACTTATGTCCCTAGAAAAGCAATCAAGGGACAGGGCATGGCTGAATTCTTGGCGGCCCATCCAGTACCGGACAACTCACCTCTCAGCACGGAGCTCCCTGACAAGGAGTCCCTTGCTGTCCAATCACAACAACTGATTGAATAGGCTAGAGATGTCCTGCATTACCAGCAACAAGGCGCTCTCACAGCCAATGTACCCTGCTGGGAGCTCTACTTTGATGGCGCTTCCCGGGGGATTACCCTGAGCAACTAGGATCCATCCGCCATGGCAGGTGTCGGCATCGTCTTCTTGACCCCTTAGGGCGGAGTTTTGTACAACTCATGTGCTCTTATGAAGTCCCTGACCAACAATGAAGCCGAGTACGAAGTTATGATCATTGGGCTTCATATGGCTCTCGACATGGGCATCAAATGCCTCAAAGATTACGGGGACTCTCAGCTGATAGTCCGAGAAGTCCTCGGCATGTATGACATGTGGAAGCCAGAATTGGTCTCGTACCATGCCGCCATCACCAGATTAACCTAGAAGTTCTATTTCTTTGGAATAGATCATGTTCCCAGAAGCAACAATGCCCAGGCAAATGCCCTGGCAAAATTGGTTGCGGCCATCAAGCTCCCGCCCGAGGGCAAGGTTGACATCACAGTCAAGCACATGAGACTGATGCCGGGCTCACTCGAAGGCAAGTCCGGTCTCACCGTCTATGAGGTCCATGACCCCGACCAGAACACTCCTCCAAAAGATGAAGATTTTTTTTATATATAAACGAGACCAAGGATAAACTATTGAAGGATTGCACAATGTGTGCTAATTCCAACAATAGTACCCGGTCTAAATTTTATTGATAATGGAGGAAGTATTTTACAAAATCCATCGGGCATACACCTAAGTATGTAACAAAAGAAATAAAGAATGATAGACAGTCACCCATCTCTATCTCCTCCAACTAGGGAGGCTGGCTGCATCCACAGTGGCAAAACCACGAACACTGCTAGGAAGGTCTTGCCAGCACCTGAAGTCATTGTTGGATCGGTTGGAACAAGCTAATGATGCTAATGCTTCGGCAACTGAGTTCCCCTCCCTATAAATATGTTGTAGATTCCAATTATTCTTTGTGACTAATTCTTTAATTTCATCCCACCATTTGCATATTCTCCATGGTGGATGGTTGGTGGATTGAATCATAGTTATAAGGGCCTTGGAATCAGAGTAAATCACAGCTATAGGAAGTCCACTTTTGACCAGAATTCTCATCCCATCAAGCAGTGCTCTTGCCTTCGCAACCATATTAGTCCCCATACCATAATAATAAGAGAACCCAAAAATAAATTCACCCCTACTACCCCTGATACAGCCGCCACCACTAGAATGTCCTGGGTTGCCTTTAGCAGCCCCATCAACATTTAGTGCATACCCTACGCTGGGACAAGACCACTTGATAATTTTTGGAGGCCTCCCTCTGAAGTTGTAGGTAAAATTGTAATATTCCATTATATGCCTTTCACTTGCTGATGGAGCTTTGCTAAATATCACATGTTGCATATAGAATTCGACCTGTCCCTTAATTTGCTATTGCAGGATTCTAATAGTCGGTCCTTTGTCTTCATATTTAAATTTCCACCGAGCCTTCCACACTTCCCATAAGATGAGCAGCATGGTGAGAATGGCCGCAAAGCAAAAGACGAAGATTGGCGTGAGCCTATCATTAAGTTCCAGAAAGGGTGGCTCCCTTCTGAGCGAGCTCAGAGAGTCCAGTTACTCCGCCGAGCAACATCCTATGAGTTGATTGGCGACTCTCGGTACCGACTTGTCCACAAAAAGGACAAGTCAATTCTTCTGAGATGTGTCTCCCCAGCCGATGCTCGAGCCATTATGCAGGAGGTTGACTCCGGATTGTGCGGCACACACAAGGCTGGAGATCGAATGAAGCACAACATCAAGCTCAAAGGCTTCTATTGGCCAACCATGTACACGGATTGTGTCCAGTACGCCCGTACATGCCATCAATGCCAAGCCTTCGGCCCGGTACCCAGAAGACCTCCTAATCCACTACGTCCCACAACCCCCACTTGGCCATTCACTGAGTGGGGCATGGACATTGCGGGGCCTTTCCCACTATCTTCCAAGGGCCATAAGTATATCTTGGCCACCACCGACTACTTCTCTCGCTAGGCGGAAGCCCTTCTCTTGCAGGAGGTCACCGGCGAAGTGGTCGCCAGATTTGTCTGCCACAACATCATCTACCGATTCGGCACCCCCAATCGCATAGTGTCCATCAACGGAACACCATTCAAGAATAGGGCCGTATACCAACTAGCGGCCAAATTCCACATCGACTGGAGAACCTCTTCGGTCTACAATCCCCAGGCGGAGGCCTTCAACAATACTCTCTACAAGCTCCTAGCTAAAATTATTAGTCACCGAAAATGTGACTGGGGTGAGAAGGTCTTCGAGGCGCTATGGCCCTACCGAATAATCTATAAAACCCCTACGAGATGTTCGCCGTTCTCCCTTGTTTACGGGGCAGAAGCCATTATCCCCATCGAAATCTAATTAGCCTCCTACCGTGTGGCAATCCACACCGGCCTTGCTGGCCCTGACGAAAATGAATACCAGAGATGGCTAGAAGAGATCGCCGATCTAGAAGGCAAATGGCTCGAAGCCTACAAGCACCTACAAGCATACCAAGCCTGTATGGCGCGAGCCTACGACAAGCTCGTCAAGCAACGAGCCTTCAAACAAGGCGATCTCGTCATGATCGAGGAAAAAGAAGTCATGGCAGGGCGCTCCAGTGGAAAGTTACAGCCGAATTGGCAGGGTCCATACATCATTCACAACACCTACAAGGGTGGGGGCGTACATGGTCATCGACCACAAGGGTCACAAACCCTTCCCACCTCTCAATGGCAAACACATGAAGCTATACTACGCACCAGAACATGAATTCACGCGCCATCCAAACTAGAGGCGTGCACCCCAGCCACTACCAGCAAAATCGGCCTTCTCCGGAGAAAGGCTAAACCCGCCACTACTTTCAGCCTCCCATCCCAAGCAATTAACAGGGCTGACCAAGCCCTTTCAGAACCACTGTTGAACATTCTCAGGAGTCAGCCTCTCGCCTTTTGTCCTTGCAACAATCGGGGCGAGGACGTTCTGATACCAGTAATAGCCCAGCTGTCAGGGTCCCAGGTATGTAAAAAAAACAACAAACAAAAAAAAACAAACAAAAAATGGGGCTAAAAATAGAGATACCCTGACGGCCCAAGTCATCCTCATCGCAAGGAGGCGGTTGGGGGCAAAAAGGCCAACAACCCGGCTGAGACGGGAACCCGAAAGGGCACCTCAGGCAAAATTGGGAAACCTCTCGACGTGAAAACCCGCAAGGGCGCGTCGGAAAAAGCTAAACGGGGTCGGCTCTGGCAAAAACCCGAAAGGGTGGTAGAGTCGATAATGAGAAAATACATTTCCTCCCACCAGTTAGGGTGGCCTTCCACCCACTCCTCAACAGGTCGTAGGCCTCTCCAGATACCGACCTTCGATCAACTCACATTGCAGGATCATTAACCCTGCAATCTCTAGTCAGCTTTATATCACCCCACTTAGCTCATTCTACCTTCAGCCCTTGCTCCATCACGGTAGGCCGCCAAGTCCCAGCGTCTATGTGACATCCTAGTCGCTATCCTGGCAAACTCTAGTCTCAACTTATCCCCAGATTTTCACCATTCTACACTACTACATCCTACACCCCTGTAAATCCAGAACTTCCAAGTCCTATTATGATCCCAGTTCCCCCTGTAATCCCTGACCCACCAGCTATATGTTGTGTCCCCTGGTTTTGATGATAACAAATCATAAATCATCATTAGATATTTGAGGAATATCTAACAAGTTTGGTTTAATGTCGAAAGGAAGAAAAGAACTCTCATAGAGATGGCACGCACAATGCTGGCAGAAAAGCAACTACCTAGGAGATTTTGGGCAGAAGTGGTAAGCACTGCATGTTATATCATCAACCGCTCAATGGTAAGGTGATACGGGATGGACCACGGACTCGAGTCCAATGGATATGCGACCCTCAGACTCTAAGGAAGCCCGCGATCGCCCCTAACGAGGGAAGCATACGGACGTGGACGGTTGAGAAACCGGCGGTGAGCTAGGGTGGTCAACTCACAAATTCATGCCCGGATCAGGTCACGGGACGGTCTCGCTCTCTCTCGTAGCAGCGGTGAAATAAATATATCGAGCTAATGGCCCTAACACATGCTCTCTAGCAGCGGCATATAAAAGCATATACAAGAATAGCAAATGCCGAGTAATGGAGCGAACACGATACCTCCACGCGCCTGGCGTAGGGAAGACGATCCCGGCCGATCTCGTACTCCCGGAACAATTACTACACAATAATTACAGTAATATCACTACCCACTCCACGCAGGGAGGTAAGGGGCTACACAGTGGGACCCGAGAGCAACGAGTTCGGGTTGACGGGCAGCTTCTTGCGTAGCTTCGGCGGCACGCGTACTCACGAGCGTGGGACCCACGAGCTGGTCAGTGGGGCCGCATGGGACTGGGGTGGCACCACTGTGGTGGGGACGCCTAGAGGGACGCTCCCTAGGATGGCGGTACATTTTTTTGCCGGTCGGAGGTCGGGCGGCTCCGATCTTCACTTGTCGGAGTTGCTGCCCACGGATCTGAACTACTGTTGCAGACCGGCGCGTCCCGACAAAATCCGCTGCTGCAGTCACTCCCGGTGTCGGATCGACACACAAGAGGTACCGTTGGAAATCTAACACAAAATCCTTCAATCTATGGCCAGAGAGAAAAAATTGGCTATCTCAGATCTTGCCTTGACCGAATTTCCAAGTTGCTGGCTGATAGGACCCGAAATCTCAGGACAGAAGGGCTTTTTCCTGAGAGTTTGCGTTGACCGCATTGTAGAACTCTGATTCAGCTGTTGAGCTCTTCATAAAAGTGGTAGAGGGAAAAGAGAGGAAAACGGGGATATATTTTATGAAAGGTTTGGTGGAGATTTGACTAGGGAAAAGTATTTTCTAATACCAGGTGCTCAGATGTAGACAGCAGAAACAGAATTGAATTTAAAGGAAAGACACAATTTCTAAAACTAAGTAAAAAACTTTTGAAATTCGACGAAATTTTTTGGAGGATGGGAATGGTGGACAGAACCTCCAGCAAAATTAAGGATTCAAGCAAAAATCAAGAAGGTGATCAAAAGGGCGAAACTCAGGGCTGCTGTTACACAGGAATGAGAATTGGCAGATCTGGAGGATGGGGATGCACGAAAATGGAAAAATGGAAAACATGACTATAATTTTTTTTTCAATTTTTCTGGGATCTGGTGGAGATCTCTGGAACTCGCCCTGAAAACCTAGCTCCAGATGATGAGGGAGTTGGGAGCTAAAATTCCCGGAGTAAGCCTCTGTCCAGCAAAATAGAACTTGGACAGCACTTCGGAAGGATGCTCGCGGTGGCTCGTTAGCGGCACGAACGGCGGTGGCGGCGGCAGAGATAGAAATCAGAGGTATAGGGGCTAAGATAGAAGGGTTCTACACCCTGAAATGCTAAAGAAGGAGGAAGGAAACCAGAGAGAGAGAGAGAGGGACGCAGGTTGCTCTTCTTGCACACAATTTTTTTTTTTTGATAGAAAGACCTTCCTAGTGGTGATATGGAAAGTGCATCCAATTCGGACTGTACTTTCTACGTCACACCTAGGGGGTATTTTATTAATCAATGAAAAAGAAACAATACATCGCTCTAAGGCTAGGCATACCTAGCTTATCAAGACTAGCAGCACCTCTAACAAGAATGGGAAGCTCGTGCTGCGAATTAAAAAAAGGAATTACAATGAGAATGACTGTAATACCCCGTATTTAATTAATAATTTTATTTTATTTTTCCTTGTCAAATTGAAATTTTTAGGAATTTATTTGAATTTAGTTGGATTAATAAATGAATAGAAATTAAAATAAACCTTTAAAAATTTAAATTAAATTGAATTGAAATGAAAATGAAATGCAACCCAAATGAAAATAAGGTTTTGGTGAAATGAAACACAAATGCAATTGGGTTGGAATGAAAATGAAATGCAACCCAAATGAAAATAAGGTTTAGGTGAAATGAAACACAAATGCAATTGGGTTGGAATGAAAATGAAATGAAAAGACGGACTTTCAAATTTGAATTTCGAATTTAAAATTTTATTATTAAATGAATAGTGAAGTGAAATTTCGTTGACCATATTAAAATCCTAAAAAATTATAATTTGCTAGAAGGCCATTTACTTAACAAAGTTGTCTTCTGTGATTAACCCTAATAAAATCCTTAACCTGGTCAAATTTGGAGTTTAATCGAGTTTAAGATCCACCAACCCCCAATAGTGAATGCTATAGTAACCCTCACCTTTAAACCCGAAATTAGAGCTATTTCTTAACTAAATGCGATGAGGTTAGGGGCAAATGAAAGCCATTGATTGGTAGATTAATAACCCCCAACAAATTTCGTGTAAGATTAACCAGGATAAAAGTGATTAGATGAGTTTAATCTAGGTCAATTATTTCGGCGACGTAATTAACACGCCTCTTCCAGATCGAAATTCACCCTTCCTGGAAGGATCCAGAAGGTGAAATTAGTATTAAATGAAAGCTAGGCCAGTCTACTTTCATTTGGTGTCTGGTTTGTCCGAAGATAAGCTCTGACTGGGGAGATCTTGGCGATTTTGTGGAAGGTGGTCTGCTCCTCGTCTTCTTTCTCTCTCTAGGATTTGGTTCATCAAATCAGGTTAGTACCTCAACCAAAATAGGCATATGAGTAGGGGTTTTTGATCAGCTCAACGAGATCTATCATCTGAGACTAAAAGCCCTAAATTTTATAGGGTATTGAGGGTGAAATCAGGCGATCTTTGAAGGGAATTCTTATAGTTCATGGGTCAAATCTATCTCGTGGTTTAAGTCTTCAATTGAGGTAGGTTATAACTAGCTAAATGTTAATTATTGCATATCAAATTGAAGCTTAGCATGTTAGCTCTCTTTTGGCTTAAAAAGCCCTATGATTCATCAATTCTATTTAGAGAATTTGTAGTTTGAACATGAGCTTGTCCCTATTGTGATTTTATATACTTGGAACCTGCTTAATCCATGAATTCAAAACCTAAATGTTGAAATTTATAGCATGTATAATACATGGTTGGAAAGCCCTCTCTATTAGCTTTCCAGTGACATAAAAAGCCCTAAAAGTTATCATGAATACGTAGATAATTTGATATTTTAGTAACACACTATCCTAATTAGGTTTTTTTAATGTTCCTGTCAATACAGATCATAATTACAGAACCTAAATCCAAAATTGACCTTACCAAATGATAATACTCTATCTTAGCTTTCCATTGATATATCATATGCTAAATTCCATTAAGGATTGAGGAAGATATAGGTGTTTTAATCCTCGGATCTCACACCCCAAAAACCAGAAAACGGCCGCGACACCATAAGGAGGACCGGGTGGCCGGCCTCCGCCTTTAACGCGTCCAGAAGTTTAATAAATGGATAATTAAATATCCTGAATCCTTGTAAAACACATTCTTCTACTACCCGAGGATTTAAAAGTTATTTTTCTGTTAATGGAAAATGTTTTAATCTATTTTTAATCCATATAAACCTATTTTTCCGCCAAATAATAAGATATAAATGTATAAGAAATTATGTCCAGCATGCTAAAATTATTAATAAATAACTGAAATCCATGGAAAATTTGACTTTATAGTAGCAGCATGTGAGAAGTTAAATTTTGTGGATTTAGAATATCTTAACTTATAGAAATCTATATTTTTCCCATAGAATGAAAGTAAATGCATATAAATTATATGTTAGTATGTTAAAAAGGTATCAAATGTATGAAAATTCATGAATATTATGCTCTGATATAGCTATCATGTGAAAGTTAGTTTTATGTGAAAAATAGATATTTTTACCAAATAAAATTCTTTTACTCTCCATATAATAGAGAATAAATGCATGAAAATTATATTAGCTTATTAAAAATAACCCTTACAGCATGCTAAAAGTTCTTACAGCATAACAAAATTTTTCCAGCATGTTAGAATGATAACAGCAAGTTATAAACAAATTTTCATACTTGAGCAAAATTTTTAATATATTTCTTCCATTAAATAAATAGCATAAATGGTAGAATAATGTAAAAAAATTACTATCAGTATGCTAAAAATACTATGGGTATCATGAAAAATGAACAACCAGTAAGATGATTTATTCTTAATAAACCATCCAAAAATTCCATAAGGAACTTTTTATAGCACACCAAATATGGATTTTTTTGTCTAAAAGGGCATTTAAATGTGTAAAAATTCCATTCCAGTAACAAAAATGGGTTTTTACTGTCATTTTCCAGAGGAATCATGTGCTGGAGTTACTTAAAAATATTAGGGATTTTTTCACCATGATAGGATTTATTTCTATGAATTAAGTTAAATTCTTAGTAATTTACTCTGATAATACTAAATAAATCATTTCTTTGGCTTTTTGCATCCAATTAATTTAAGGCATTTCCAGTATGATAAAACTTGTTAAACCAACAGAATAAAATGTTAAATCATGGAATTAAAAGTATTCTAAAGATTACATTTTCCTACTTATCCTTTCATTCTTGGATTCCACGACTTAATTGTCGTTAAACATGATGTCAAAGTTTATTCCTTCATTTTCTTGTTATTCTGATTTTTGCCAGATCTGTACTTGTTATATTTTATCTTATTCCTTGAAATTTATTGGCCATATTTATACAAGAAATGTCTAGACAATTGGGATCATCGATCCGTAAAACCAATGCCATCGCATCATAGGGCCCGGTCTGGTCCTGGGGAGAGCGCCCGAAAATTAGTGAGCCCATGGGATATTAATGACAAGGTGTGGCATTGCACCGAGTACTTGACTAGTGTGTGTCTACAACATTTGATCTATTGTTATTCCTTGTACTTGATTGTGAATTATTTCATGTTTGAAATACTTGCTTGTTGGCCAATTATTATTTCAATTGCTCTTAGTGAATTTCTTATACATGTTATTATTGATCATTGGAAATTATTCAATTCTTGACATTGCAAGACCTTCTACATTGTTCTTGATCTCTTTATTTAATTCCTTGTTCTCCATTGCATACAACTTGTAATTAAGATGTTAACTACGTAAATATGCCGTTATTACCTACTGAGCGTTAGCTCATAGCCTATTTTTTTCCCCTCTTTCCAGGTTTTTCAGGTGGTGGTGTTCACATTGATGGGGGGGTCAGGAGTGATCCTTGAGTGCTATTGTACCTAGTTATTGAGTCAGATTAGTATTTACTTCCAGTTTTATCTTTGGAGTTGTATTAGTGTTTGGTTATTGTTATAAGTCAGTGTTGTATTAGAATTTCTTTTGGAAGATATGTTTGATCGAGTCTTAGCATGTTGGTTATTGTAATAAAGTTGGAATTATTTTTGATTAATGGAAGTGTTTCTCACTTTATAAATCTGTCTAATTGTTTAGATTAAAATATTATTGCTAGTGCTAGCTCGTCTCTGACTGTACGCTCTGATCTTCCGCGTCGGGGCGTGACAGTTTAGTGTGTTCACACTGATGGGGGGGGGGTCAGGAGTGATCCTTGAGTGCTATTGTACCTAGTTATTGAGTCAGATTAGTATTTACTTCCTGTTTTATCTTTGGAGTTGTATTAGTGTTTGGTTATTGTTATAAGTCAGTGTTGTATTAGAATTTCTTTTGGAAGATATGTTTGATCGAGTCTTAGCATGTTGGTTATTGTAATAAAGTTGGAATTATTATTGATTAATGGAAGTGTTTCTCACTTTATAAATCTGTCTAATTGCTTAGATTAAAATATTATTGTTAGTGCTAGCTCGTCTCTGACTGTACGCTCCGATCTTTCACGTCGGGGCGTGACAGTTTAGTTGGTATCAGAGCCTAGGTTAAATAATCCTAGGTTTTTCCCTAAGTTCTAGGTTTTCTAAGTTCTAGGGTTCTAGGAGTTATCATAGGACCCTGTCTCTGTTAGTGTTTAAGGACCCGACCTGGTGAGATTGGGTAGAAACTCGGGTTAAGCTAGTACCTTGTTAGTAAAGCATTTACCCTAAATAATCCTTAATGATTTATTCTGTTTGTAGGCTATTGTAATGGTAGCTGAACGCGCGGAATGGTGGAACCTACAATGCACCGTTCAAGGCCTCACACAGGCCCTGCAGCAAGTTGCTCAAGCTGGAGCAGCGAACCTTGGCACCGGTGATTTATACCGGAACTTCCGCGGGATGAATCCGCCTAGATTCGCTGGTTCGACCGACCCTGATGAAGTCGAACACTGGCTTGATGATATGGGAAGGATTTTTGAAGTGATGCAATGCACCGACCAAGAACGTGTCCTTTTATCGACCTTCCAACTAGAACGTGATGCACGTACCTGGTGGGACTCTGTTAAGGCGGCACTCTGTGATCAGCCAGTTACTTGGGGAGAGTTCGAGGAGCATTTAAACAACAAGTACTTTTCTGACCGAGTTCAAGAGAAGAAGGCAGCTGAGTTTGCGGCTCTGAAGCAGCGGAGCTTATCTGTAGCAGAGTATGAAGCACAATTCTCCAGACTATCTCGATATGCTACTCATCTCATTTCCACTGAAAAGATGAAGGCGAAGCGCTTTCTGAATGGTTTGAAGCTTCATTATATCAACCAATTGGCACCTATGGAGATATCAACTTATTCTGAAATGGTAAGGAAGGCGCAAGTTCTGGAGGACACTCTTGAGATGACGGAGAGGATCCGTGGCAAAGGCATGAAGAAAGAACAACCAAAGGATTTCAAGAAAACAAGACCGGGCCTAGCATTAGCAAGAAGAGGCCCGCGAGTGGGTCGAGTTCGTGGACCGGAGCAGGATCATGGAAGGGAAAGATGCCGAAGCAGGAGGAAAAGAAGCCTAGCCCTGTTGTACCCTTTAAGGGCGTGTGCAGATATTGTGACCGTCCTGGTCACAAGATGGAAGAGTGCTGGCGCAAGTTGGGCACCTGTCTACGTTGCGGAAGTAGGGAGCACCGTATCCTAGATTGTCCATTATTATCGGAGCAAGCTACACCGGCGAAGCCTCAGGTCTTCAAGAAGCCGCAAGGCAAGCTCCATGCACTTCAGGTTGATGAAGCAGAAACAGCCGGAGAAGGTGGACTCGTCGAAGGTACTCTCATTGTACTCGACAAGCCAGCCTTTGTTCTTTTTGATACTGGTGCAACGCATTCTTTCATTTCTCAGAGATTTGCTAAGTCTATAGCTGTGGAACCTGTTTTGATGAGTTCTTCGTTAGCGATATCTACACCTATTGGTTCTAGATCAGCAATTCAGCATTATTATCCTTCTAGCAAGGATATGGTTAATGAGCAGAATTTACCTGCTGATTTAGTCTGCATGGACATGAAGGAGTATGATGTAATCCTAGGAGCTGACTGGTTGGCCAAGTATGAGGCCAATGTTCACTGCAGTTCTAGCTCGGTGTCTTTTAATAGGCATCCGGGACTTTCATTTATGGGAGCTAGATACCATCGCTCTATCTCACTTATTTCGGCCCTTCGTGCTGATAAACTGATGAGGAGAGGTTGCGAGGCATTTCTAGCCTTTGTCTATGCTACTCCCGAGCAGCAGGTGGAGATTAAGGACATCCCTGTTGTCAGTGAATTTCTTGATATATTTCCTGAGGAACTACCGGGACTTCCGCCTGAGCGGGAAGTTATCTTCTCCATTGATGTTATTCCTGGTTCTTCTCCTGTCTCTAAAGCTCCGTACCGTATGTCTTCTGCGGAGTTGAGGGAATTAAAGTAGCAATTGATGGAGTTACTTGAGAAGGGTTTCATTCGCCCTAGTACTTCCCCTTGGGGAGCCCCTGTACTATTTGTCCGGAAGAAGGATGGTTCGTTGAGGCTATGCATCGATTATCGGCAACTGAATCAGATAACTGTCAAGAACAAGTACCCATTGCAGAGGGTTGATGAGTTATTTGACCATATAGCAGGAGCTCAATTCTTTTATAAGATCGATCTTTGATCTGGATATCATCAGTTGCGGATTAAGGAAGAAGATATTCATAAAACAGCTTTTCGCAGCAGGTATGGTCATTTCGAATTTGTCGTTATGCCTTTTGGTTTAACGAATGCACCAGCGGCTTTCATGCAGTTGATGAATAGCGTTTTTCGACCCTATCTTGATCAATGGGTCGTGGTCTTCATTGATGATATCTTGATTTATTCTAAGAGTGAAGAAGAGCATGCCGAACATCTGAGAATGGCACTGCAGATATTAAGAGATCATCAACTATACGCCAAGTTCAGTAAGGGTGATTTTTGGCTTTGAGAGGTGTCTTTTCTAGGACACATTATTACCAAAGATGGTATTTCTGTTGATCCTTCGAAGGTGGAAGCAGTGAAGAATTGGGAACAACCCACCAGTGTGACTGAGATCAGAAGTTTCTTAGGCCTGGCAGGTTATTATCGTAGATTCATTCAAGACTTCTCCAAGATCGCGGTACCCCTTACCAGATTGACCCACAAGGAGAATAAGTTTGAATGGTCGGATGCTTGTCAGAAAAGCTTCCAAACATTGAAGGAATGCTTAACTTCAGCACCTGTGTTAGCTTTACCTTCGTGTGAAGGAGGCTTTGTGGTCTACACCGATGCATCAGGTATTAGGTTAGGCTGTGTGCTTATGCAGCATGGGAAGGTAATTGCTTATTCTTCCAGGCAGTTGAGGAAGCATGAAGAGAACTATCCTGTTCATGATTTGGAATTGACAACTGTTGTCTTTGCTTTGAAGATTTGGAGGCATTACCTGTATGGAGAATCTTTCACGGTATTTTCAGATCACAAGAGTTTGAAGTATTTATTCTCTCAGAAGGAACTCAATATGCGGCAGCGCAAATGGTTGGAGTATTTGAAGGACTTCGACTTTTCTATTGAGTATCATCCTGGCAAAGGTAATGTGGTGGCAGATGCATTGAGCCGGAAGCCTATAGCAAAGTTATCCAGTCTTATGATGCAAGAATGGAAGCTATTGGAGCAGATGGCTAGTCTGGATTTGAATATCAATAATGATCGGGTCATTATTGCACAAATGCAACTTAAACCTGAATTATTAATGGAGATCAAGTCCTTGCAAGATAATGATCCCGAACTGGTAGAGATCAAGGGAAGTTTGAGCAGCATACCGGATTTCATGATTTCTGATGATGGAAGACTTCTATTTTGAGGACGAACGTGTGTACCTCACATAGCTAAAATCAAGAACAAGATTCTTGACGAAGCTCATAGATCTAAATACATGATTCATCCTGGAGGCACTAAAATGTTTAAGGATTTGAAAAGATCCTTTTGGTGGCCGAATATGAAAAGAGAAGTTACAGATTTTGTGAGTAGATGCCTGGTATGTCATCAAGTTAAGGCCGAGCACTTCAGATCGGCAGAGAAATTGAAGCCACTCGACATACCCCAATGGAAATGGGAGAGTATTGGCATGGACTTCATCATGGGTCTGCCTAGAACTCGTGGCGGTTTTGATGCAATTTGGGTGATCGTCAACAGACTGACAAAGTCAGCCCATTTCTTATCCATTAAATCTAAATGGACAGTTGATGTTCTAGCAGCTCTGTATATGAAGGAAGTGGTGAGATTGCATGGTATTCCAGTGAATATAGTATCTGATCGAGACCCTAGATTCACTTCTCATTTCTGGAAGGGACTGCAAGAGTCTTTGGGTACTCGTCTGAATTTTAGCACGACATTTCATCCACAGACAGATGGGCAGACAGAGAGAACCAACCAGATAGTGGATGATATGCTGAGGGCATGTATGATTGACTTTGGTGGTAATTGGAATGAGCATTTGGCATTAATTGAATTCGCCTACAATAACAGCTATCAGTCTAGTATTCAGATGGCTCCATTTGAAGCCTTGTATGAGAGAAGCTGTCGATCCCCGTTGTGTTGGGATGAGGTAGATGAGAGACAATGGCTTGGACCATATCTTATCTCGGAATCGTCACAGAATATCCGTATTGTCCGAGATCGGTTACAAGTGGCTCAGTCAAGACAGAAGAGTTATGCCGATAACAGAAGAAGAGCATTGGAATTCCAAGTAGGTGATCATGTGTTTCTAAAGGTCTCTCCTACGAGAGGGATTCGCAGATTTGGTATTCATGGCAAGCTGAGTCCGAGGTACATTGGCCCGTTCGAGATTTTAGATAGAGTGGGAGAATTGGCTTATCGATTGGCGTTACCGCCTCAGTTGTTTGGCGTGCACAACGTCTTCCATATTTCTATGTTACGGAAGTATGTGTACGACCCCACTCACGTTATTCAGCATGTGGACTTCGAACTGAATGAGGATCTGACCTACGAGGAAAGACCGATAAAGATTTTGGACCGGAAGCAGCAACAACTCCGGAGTCGATCTATACCTATGGTCAAGGTCCAGTGGAGTCGGCGTGGAGCTGAAGAAGCCACCTGGGAATCTGAAGATGTTATGCGAAAGCGGTATCCCGACCTTTTCTAGGTGAGCTAGTTGTCCCTTGAAATTGTTATCCTTTATTTTCGCATCGTAATGCAGTGAATTGGAAGGACCAAATTCCTTAAAGTAGGGGAGGGTGTAATACCCCGTATTTAATTAATAATTTTATTTAATTTTTCCTTATCAAATTGAAGTTTTTAGAAATTTATTTGAATTTAGTTGAATTAATAAATGAATAGAAATTGAAATAAACCTTTAAAAATTTAAATTAAATTGAATTGAAATGAAAATGAAATGCAACCCAAATGAAAATAAGGTTTAGGTAAAATGAAACACAAATGCAATTGGGTTGGAATGAAAATGAAATGCAACCCAAATGAAAATAAGGTTTAGGTGAAATGAAACACAAATGCAATTGGGTTGGAATGAAAATGTAATGAAAAGAGGGACTTTGAAATTTGAATTTCGAATTTAATATTTTATTATTAAATGAATAGTGAAGTGAAATTTCGTTGACCATATTAAAATCCCAAAAAATTGTAATTTGGTAGAAGGCCATTTACTTAACAAAGTTATCTTCTGTGATTAACCCTAATAAAATCCGTAACCTGGTCAAATCTGGAGTTTAATCGAGTTTAAGATCCACCAACCCCCAATAGTGAATGCTATAGTAACCCTCACCTTTAAACCCGACATTAGAGCCTATTTCTTAACTAAATGCGATGAGGTTAGGGGCAAAAGAAAGCCATTGATTGGTAGATTAATAACCCCTAACAAATTTCGTGTAAGATTAACCAGGATAAAAGTGATTAGATGAGTTTAATCTAGGTCAATTATTTCGGCGGCGTAATTAACACGCCTCTTCCAGATCGAAATTCGCCCTTCCTGGAAGGATCCAGAAGGTGAAATTGGTATTAAATGAAAGCTAGGCCAGTCTACTTTTATTTGGTGTCTGGTTTGTCCGAAGATAAGCTCTGACTGGGGAGATCTTGGCGATTTTGTGGAAGGTGGTCTGCTCCCCGTCGTCTTTCTCTCTCTAGGATTTGGTTCATCAAATCAGGTTAGTACCTCAACCAAAATAGGCATATGAGTAGGGGTTTTTGATCAGCTCGATGAGATCTCTCATCTGAGACTAAAAGCCCTAAATTTTATAGGGTATTGAGGGTGAAATCAGGCGATCTTTGAAGGTAATTCTTATAGTTCGTGGGTCTAATCTATCTCGTGGTTTAAGTCTTCAATTGAGGTAGGTTATAACTGGCTAAATGTTAATTATTGCATATCAAATTGAATCTTAGCATGTTAGCTCTCTTTTGACTTAAAAAGCCCTATGATTCATCAATTCTATTTAGAGAATTTGTAGTTTGAACATAAGCTTGTCCCTATTGTGATTTTATATACTTGGAACCTGCTTAATCCATGAATTCAAAACCTAAGTGTTGAAATTTATAGCATGTATAATACATGGTTGGAAAGCCCTCTCTGTTAGCTTTCCAGTGACATAAAAAGCCCTAAAAGTTATCATGAATACGTAGAGAATTTGATATTTTAGTAACACACTATCCTGATTAGGTTTTTTTAATGTTCCTGTCAATACATATCATAATTACAGAACCTAAATCCGAAATTGACCTTACCAAATGATAATACTCTGTCTTAGCTTTCCATTGATATATCATATGCTAAATTCCAATAAGGATTGAGGAAGATATATGTGTTTTAATCCTCGGATCTCACACCCCAAAAACCAGAAAACGGCAGCGACACCATAAGGAGGACCGGGTGGCCGGCCTCCGCCTTTAACGCGTCCAGAAGTTAATAAATGGATAATTAAATATCCTGAATCCCTGTAAAATACATTCTTCTACTACCTGAAGATTTAAAAGTTATTTTTCTGTTAATGGAAAGTATTTTAATCTATTTTTAATCCATATAAACCTATTTTTCCTCCAAATAATAGGATATAAATGTATAAGAAATTATGTCCAGCATGCTAAAATTATTAATAAATAACTGAAATCCATGTAAAATTTGACTTTATAGTAGCAGCATGTGAGAAGTTAAATTTTGTGGATTTAGAATATCTTATCTTATAGAAATCTATATTTTTCCCATAGAATGAAAGTAAATGCATATAAATTATATGTTAGTATGTTAAAAAGGTCTCAAATGTATGAAAATTCATGAATATTATGCTCTGATATAGCTATCATGTGAAAGTTAGTTTTCTGTGAAAAATAGATATTTTTACCAAATAAAATTCTTTTACTCTCCATATAATAGAGAATAAATGTATGAAAATTATATTAGCTTGTTAAAAATAACCCTTACAGCATGCTAAAAGTTCTTACAGCATAACAAAATTTTTTCAGCATGTTAGAATGATAACAGCAAGTTATAAAGAAATTTTTATACTTGAGCAAAATTTCTAATGTATTTCTTCCATTAAATAAATAGCATAAATGGTAGAATAAGGTAGAAAAATTACTATCAATATGCTAAAAATACTATGGGTATCATGAAAAATGAACAACCAGTAAGATGATTTATTCTTAATAAACCATCCAAAAATTCCATAAGGAACTTTTTATAGCACACCAAATATGGATTTTTTTGTCTAAAAGGGCATTTAAATGTGTAAAAATTCCATTCTAGTAACAAAAATGGGTTTTTACTGTCATTTTCCAGAGGAATCATGTGCTGGAGTTACTTAAAAATATTAAGGATATTTTCACCATGATAGGATTTATTTCTATGAATTAAGTTAAATTCTTAGTAATTTACTCTCATAATACTAAATAAATCATTTCTTTGGCTTTTTGCATCCAATTAATTTAAGGCATTTCCAGTATGATAAAACTTGTTAAACCAATAGAATAAAATGTCAAATCATGGAATTAAAAGTATTCTAAAGATTGCATTTTCCTACTTATCCTTTCATTCTTAGATTCCACAACTTAATTGTCGTTAAACATGATGCCAAAGTTTAATCATTCGTTTTCTTGTTATTCTGATTTTTGTCAGATCTGTACTTGTTATATTTTATCTTATTCCTTGAAATTCATTGGCCATATTTATACAAGAAATGTCTAGACAATTGGGATCATCAATCCGTAAAACCAATGCCATCGCATCATAGGGCCCGATCTGGTCCTGGGGAGAGCGCCCGAAAATTAGTGAGCCCATGGGATGTTAATGACAAGGTGTGGCATTGCACCGAGTACTTGACTAGTGTGTGTCTACGACATTTGATCTATTGTTATTCCTTGTACTTGATTGTGAATTATTTCATGTTTGAAATACTTGCTTGTTGGCCAATTATTATTTCAATTACTCTTAGTGAATTTCTTATACATGTTATTATTGATCATTGGAAATTATTCAATTCTTGACCTTGCAAGACCTTCTACATTATTCTTGATCTCTTTATTTAATTCCTTGTTCTCCTTTGCATACAACTTGTAATTAAGATGTTAACTACGTAAATATTCCGTTATTACCTACTGAGCGTTAGCTCATAGCCTGTTTTTTTCCCCTCTTTCCAGGTTTTTCAGGTGGTGGTGTTCACACTGATGGGGGGGGGGGGTCAGGAGTGATCCTTGAGTGCTATTGTACCTAGATATTGAGTCAGATTAGTATTTACTTCCAGTTTTATCTTTGGAGTTGTATTAGTGTTTGGTTATTGTTATAAGTCAGTGTTGTATTAGAATTTCTTTTGGAAGATATGTTTGATCGAGTCTTAGCATGTTGGTTATTGTAATAAAGTTGGAATTATTTTTGATTAATGGAAGTGTTTCTCACTTTATAAATATGTCTAATTGTTTAGATTAAAATATTATTGTTAGTGCTAGCTCGTCTCTGACTGTACGCTCCGATCTTCCGCGTCGGGGCGTGACAATGACAAGCCCAATTGGCAAGAGAATCGGCTACAACATTAGCCTCTCTGAAAATATGAGATATATTCTCATGGAGAGGAAACAATCTCCAGATCTCTCTAGCAATGGGGATAACCTCCCAAGGACAATCTGTCTTCTTTTGGATAATTTGCACTAGTAGAAGTGAATCACACTCTATCACACTCCGCTGGAAAGGAAGTGTTTGAAGATATTTGATGCCATCCAATAATGCCCGGGCTTCAGCAACAAGACTACTGCATTGCACATAAGAGTGAGAGAAAGCCAGCATAATAATTCCTTTGTGATCTCTGATGACACCACCTCCACCAGAAGATCCTGAAAGTTTGCTTGCTCCATCGGTATTAAGCTTGATTTGAGGCCAAGGAGGATAGGCCCATTTGATAATTTTGATCCAAGGAGGATTTTTAACTACTACTTTTATGACAAATCCAACCAATATGCTACGAGATTTAGGATGGCCTTCCTTAAGATTAGCAGAGCTCAGAATTTGCTTAACCTGGGAAAGCACCTTGTGGTAGATACTTTGGGGAGTAGCAGATTTGTCTTCATGCAAAGCTGAATTCCTGGCTGTCCATATTTCTTCTTCACTAATTCATACAAAAAGAAAATTACATAGGATATATAGTTCCACCTTAATGACCCAAATGACCCCAGATCTAGGGTTATGGGAGGGGCATACAAGAGAGTAAAACTTGGTCAAAAAAACACACAATATAAAATAATATTTAAGGGGAGTTTGCCCCCCTCCATAAGAGGGCAATTTGGATTTGCCATCATTAATTAATGGGTTTTTTGTATGGAAACCATTGTTAAAAGTGAGTTTGCAAAAAAAATATTCCTAAAAATGTATTAGCAGGTATATCACTATGTAATCTGAATTGTGCAAAAATGACATATTTATTTGCATGCATATCACTTCTTTTTACCAACAACTTGCAAGAAAACCACGCTTAAATGGCATTTATGCACTATTTGAATTAACTCAGTGATATACCTACTAATACATTTTTAGGAATGGTTTTTTTACAAATTCACTTTTAACAATGGGTTTCATGCAAAAAAACCCTTCATTAATTCATGGTCCAAGTCCAAGTTTGGACCATGGACCAGCCCCCATGGGCCGTGGAGTCCATGTGGACCAATAAGAGGGAGGGAGGGGGTCCCTATAGAGCCTACATGCCCTTTTGCAAAGAAACCCAATGACCTTTTACAAATAAACCCACTAAGACTTACAATTGTGTACCCATATAACACAAGGGTATACATACAAATATAAAAGGACATAAAGGCAAACAAAATATGAGCGGTCTTGCTTCGATGTCCCCATCAATTCTTCTCGGGTAGAAAGAACTCGACCTCGTCGGGTAAAGGGGGTGACTGCTCAAGTAGCTCCGATGGATCCGTCACCGTACCAAGTAGCGCGGGTATGCTCCACTCCAAGTGATCGTCACCTGCTTATTCCGTATATACTCGATATGCACAAGCTGCTGTGGGAATGAGGCTAGAGGTGGACACTCCGGGTGGGATCACTCTCAAAGGGAGGAGGTGACTCGAAGACTCACTAGGAATCACCGTTGGCTCCCTGTAGGTGACTAGATCCGAGACATGGATGTCGAGCTGATCCCATACTCCTCGAGCGAGTCCACTCGCCTCTCACTCATAGGAGACTGACAACGAGCTTGCACAAGACACATGCAGACTCACCATGTTCTAACACACGTATGCAAATCATACAAACAAGCCACACAAACAAACCACACAAAGAAGAAATAAACTGACTCAAGCATGACCCTAGACTTAAGGTGGTGACGTCGACCCCACTAGGTGGCCATCATCCGAGTGCCGCATCCTGAGCGTCGGTAGGCTCTTCTAGACCTTTGTACTCATTAGCTAGTTCCGGATCGGCCTTGTAGTCGACAGATACAAGCCCAGAAGGTGAAGCTTCTCCTACCCCTAGGGCTAGAGTGGCACGAGTGGGACATTGGTTGGCGATGTGGCCAAACCCATGACAGTGGAAACACTGTAACCGTGACCTACTGGTCTCCCTGATAAGAGGGCCCTTACCCTTATCCTCCCGACGGGCAGGGGGTGTAGGCAACAGAGGTGGAGATGTAGGTGTCGTAGGCAACAAGGGTGAGAGTGCTGGTGCCAGAGAATGGGCAATGGGTGCCGGGGGCGAGCTACGGGTGCCTGTGGTTTGGGTGGAGGTAGATCCCATGGTGGGAGAGGATGAGGTCTAGGAGCGTAGTGCTCCTGACGGGCGGGCTCGTGAGGTCGAGTCATGGGACCCCTCGGGTATGGGCCTAAGGAGCTACGTGACTCGGCACTACGGAGAAGAACGGGGCCCAACCGTTGGATAGACTCAAACTCTCCCTCGAATTGCTCCATCTTAAGAGCAACTTGGTATGCATCCTCCAACTTGTCCACCTTGCGACGGAGAAGGTCATACCGTTGGTGCGGTCGTAGCCCATGCCGAAATCAGGAGACAGTAAGGGAATCCTCCTCCGTGGCATCACATCGCAAATAGTATTCATCGAACTTGGCGATGTACTTGGAGACGGACCGATCTCCTTGGGTAAGACTCTGCCACCTATCTATGAGACGCTGGCGGTAAGTGGCAGGGAGGTACTTCTTCCTAAGTTTGGACCTCATCTCTTCCCACGTCTCTATCTGGGGTTCATGACGGTGAAATAGCAGATTCTCCATGTTTCTCCAAAAGGTTTGAGCGTGCCCTACCAATTTCATTTTGGCAAACTTGACCTTCCGTTGGTACAACATCTCAAACCACTCAAAATATCGATCCATACCGACTTCCCAATCAAGATATACCCTTGGGTCTAAGGACCCGTCAAAAGTGGGAGGGTCGGCACGAACGGTCCTGAGGGCCCGCTCATCCGCATCACGATTCCGTCATTGAACATGACGGTCACGTCCGTATCCCCTATTTTCATCCTCGGACTCAAAGTCTAGCACCTCGCGGAATTGACGCCTCCTATCATCTACCCCTTGATCCCTTGGGGCAGCAGGTTGCTGAACCGGTTCTTATTGACCATGTGTAGGTGGGGGGGTGCCTCAACTGGGGCTCTCGGGGGTGCCTCGGCTGGGGCTCTCTCTAATGTGGCAACTCTCCTTACCAGGCTCCGAACGGACAGGTCTGACTCGGTGGCCTTATCCTCTAAGACCTTCATCCTTTCTTCCAGATGTGTGCCTAGGCCATCCATCCGCGTACTCAACCCGTCCATTCTATCCATTCGAGTACTTAACCCGTCCATGCGTGTATTCAACCCTCGCATTTCTCCCATAAGGGCTTGGAACATTTCGGCCACCGACGATGCATCGAGACTAGGGGCTCGGGGATCCGCCATAGGTGGGGGTGGGGGTGAATATTGGGTGCCTCGACGGGTGGGCATGCAACTGACACACGGACTAGGAGACACCGACTAATGCAAACATGGGCTAAAGCAAAGATGATGCACCTAGACTTAACCAAGACTCGGTACGTGGCGGAGTTAATCGATCTGAAGATCACTCGCGCAAGTGTGCGGCCTTCCCGATAGACGTAGCCTAACGTTCGGACAACACCTTTTGATATACCGATTAATGATATGCAAATGCAACCTAGACCGACTTAGACGATGACTAGACATAAATGACACTTTTTTTTATTTTAAACACCCTAGACTCAACTGGCGCTCTGATACCAAATTGATGTGGGACGGACCACGGACTCGAGACTGATGAATATGCGACTCTCGGACTCTAAGCAAGCTCGCGATCGCCCCTAACGAGGGGAGCGTATGGACGTGCACGGTTGAGAAACTGGCGTTGAGCTAGGGTGGTCAACTCACAAATTCGTGCCCGGATCGGGTTACAGGACGGTCTTGCTCTCTCTCGCAGCAGTGGTGAAATAAATATATCAAGCTAATGGCCCTAACACATGCTCTCTAGCAGCGGCATATAAAAGCATATACAAGAATAGCAAATGCCGAGTAATGGAGCGAACACGATACCTCTACGCGCCTAGTGTGGGGAAGACGATCCCGGCCGATCTTGTACTCCCAGAACAATTACTACACAATAATTACAGTAATGTAATTTCACTGCCCACTCCACGCAGGGAGGTAAGGGGCTACACAGTGGGACCCGGGAGCAGCGAGTTCGGGTTGACGGGCAGCTTCTTGCGTAGCTTCGGCGGCACGCGTACTCACGAGTGTGGGACCCACGTGTGGTCAGTGGTGCCGCATGGGACCGGGGTGCCACCACTGTAGTGGGGACACCTGGAGGGACGCTCCCTGGGATGGTGGTATGGTTGTTCACCGGTCGGAGGCCGCACGGCTCCGATCTTCACTTGTCGGAGTTGCTGCCCACGGATCTGAACTATTGTTTCAGACCCACGCGTCCCGACGAAATCCGCTTCTGCGGTCACTCCCGGTATCGGATCGACGCACAAGAGGTACCGTTGGAAATCTAACGCAAAATCCTTCGATCTATGGCAAGAGAGAAAAAATTGGCTATCTCAGATCTGGCCTTGACCGAATTTTTAAGTTGCTGGCTGACAGGACCCGAAATCTCAGGATAGAAGGGCCTTTTCCTAAGAGTTGGCATTGACCGCATTGTAGACCTCTGATTCAGCTGTTGATCTATTCAAGAAAGTGGTAGAGGTTGAAGATAGGAAAACGGGGATATATTTTATGAAAGGTTTGGTGGAGATTTGACTAGGGAAAAGTATTTTCTAGTACCGGGTGGTCGGATCTGACAGTAGAAACAGAACTGAATTCAGGGGAAAGACATAATTTCTAAAAATAGGTAGAGGGCTTTTGAAATTCGACGAAAATTTGTGGAGGATGGGGATGGTGGACAACCTCCAGTAAAATTGGGGATTCAAGAAAAAATCAAGAAGGTGATCAAAAGGGCGAAACTCAGGGATGTTGTTACACGGGACTGAGAACTGGCAGATCTGGAGGATGGGGATGCACGAAATTGGAAAAATGGAAACCGGGACTATAAATTTTTTTTCATTTTATCTGGGATGTGGTGGAAATCTCTGGAACTCACCATTAAAACCCAACTCTAGATGATGGGGGAGTTAGGAGCTAAAATTCCTAGACTAAGTCTCTGTCTAGCAAAACAGAACTTGGACAGCACTTCGGAAGGATGCTCGCGGTGGCTCGTTGGCGGCACGAACGGCAGCGGCGGCGGCAGAGATAGAAATCAGAGGTAGAGGGGCTAAGATAGAAGGGTTCTACACCCTGAAATGCTGAAGAAGGAGGAAGGAAACCAGAGAGAGAGAGAGAGGGACGCAGGTTGCTCTTCTTGCACACAAAATTTTCCTCTTCATTAATTCATACAAAATGAAAATTACATAGGATATATAGTTCCACCTTAATGACCCAAATGACCCCAGATCTAGGGTTATGGGAGGGGCATACAAGGGAGTGAAACTTGGTCAAAAAAACACACAATATAAAACAATATTTAAGGGGAGTTCGCCCCCCTCCATAAGAGGGCAATTTAGATTTGTCATCTTTAATTAATTCATGGTCCAAGTCCAAGTTTGGGCCATGGACCAGCCCCCATGGGCCCTGGAGTCCATGTGGACCAATAAGAGGGAGGGAGGGGGTCCCTGCAGGGCCTACATGCCCTTTTGCAAAGAAACCCAATGACCTTTTGCAAATAAACCCACTAAGACTTACAATTGTGTACCCATATAACACAAGGGTATACATACAAATATAAAAGGACATAAAGGCAAATAAAATGTGAGCGGTTTTGCTTCGATGTCCCCATCATAAGGCCACTCACTAAAATGACTCCTTATGAGTTGATCAAGAGTAAGAAGCCATCTCTTTCTCACTTGAGAGTATTTGGTTCAAAATGTTTTGTTCACAACAATGATAAAAGAGTTTTGGACAAATTTGAGCCAAACAGTGAAGAAAGCATCTTTCTTGGATACTCAGATAGGTCTAGAGCTTATAGAGTATATAATCTTAAGACCTTATGTGTGGAAGAGTCACCTCACATCACTTTTGATGAGACTAATCATGACAATACTTGCAGGGAAGATGATGGTGGGGAGTTTCTGAACATAAAAAGAACAGAAGAACCTCCACACGAGGAGACACAAGAAAATGAAGACCAAGGAGAGTCAAGCAAAGCTCCTGTCACTGATGCAGATGGAGGTAACACTCAATCTGATTTAAGAATGTTAAAAGACCATCCTTTGGAAAATATCTTAGGTAATCTGCATGATCGAACTAAAACCAGGTCTCATTTTATAATCTTGGATGAAATTGAACAGCCTACTCTTGTGTCCCAAATCCAACCTAAAAACATTGTAGAGGCCTTAAAAGATGACAACTGGATAAATTCCATGCATGATGAATTAAACCAGTTTGAAAGAAACAATATGTGGCATCTTGTTCCTAGGCCCCAATAAAAATCTGTCATAGGTACTAAATGGGTCTTTATGAATAAACTAAGTGAAGATGGTAAGATAATAAGAAATAAAGCCAGATTGGTGGCTCAGGGGTATAATCAAGAGTTTGGCATATATTTTGAAGAGTCTTTTGTCCTTGTAGCCAGAATGGAGGCCATTAGAATTTTGCTTGCATTTGCATGTTCTCATAAAATCAAATTACAGCAAATGGATGTTAAGAGTGCTTTCCTAAATGGTCTAATTAAAGAAGAAGTTTATGTAGAGCAACCCCCCAGTTTTGAATGTTCACAACTCAAAGATCATGTTTAAAAGTTGGACAGGGGTCTATATGGCTTGAAGCAGACACCCAGAGCTTGGTATGATAGACTAAGCTCATTCCTCACCGAACAAGGATATACAAGAGGTAATGTAGACCGGACACTATTCACGAAGAGACAAGGTAAGGACATCTTGTTGGTTCAGATTTATGTAGATGATATAGTGTTTGGATCCACAAAATCTCAAATGTGTGAGGAGTTTCCTAAACTCATGACTAATAGTTTGAGATGAGTCTTATGTGTGAGCTTCAATTCTTTCTTGGCTTGCAGATACATCAAAGCAATGAAGGCTGCTTCATCAATCAAGCCAAATATGTGAAAGAGTTGCTGAAAAGGTTTGACCTGACCAACTGCAAACCATTAGGAACTCCAATGGGGACTGCCACTTCACTAGACGCAGATGAACAAGGTATACTTGTGGATGCAAAAAAGTATAGAGGTATGATCAGCTCATTACTCTACTTAACTGCATCTAGACCAGACATTCAGTTTAGTGTTTACCTTTGTGCTAGATTTCAGTCTAGTCCTAGAGAATCCCACTTGACTATTGTCAAGCATATCTTTAGATACCTTGCTGGCACTCAAAATCTGGGATTATGGTATCCTGCATCCTGTGAGCTTTCTCTCATTTCATATTCAGATGCAGACTATGCTGGTTGCAAACTGGACCGCAAGAGCACTAGTGCCTATTGCATATTTCTCAGTGCGTGTTTGGTCAAGAAACAGCACTCGGTTGCCCTCTCAACTGCAGAGGCAGAATATATTGCTGCAGGGAGTTGTGGCACCCAAGTACTGTGGATCAAACACCAACTCCAAGACTATCTAATAGATCTTGGCCGTGTTCTCATTCTATGTGATAACACAAGTGCTATAAATCTTACAAAAAATCCAGTCATGCACTCTAGGACTAAGCATATAGAAATTAGGCATCATTTCATTAGGGATGAAGTCCTTAAAAAACACTTTGAGCTCCATTTTGTTGACTCAAAAAATCAGATTGCAGACATTTTTACAAAACCCTTAAGCAATGACAGGTTTTCAACATTAAGGAGAGAGCTAGGTCTATGCAGACCTCAATCAACTCAGGTTTGAGCAATTTACTCCTTTTCGATGTACAAGTTACTTGTCTTTGCTATGATGGGTGCAAGCATGTCTGATGTGTCTAGAACTGGTGTATTGGTTGAATAAACTGTTTCATGAATGGTGGTCACATTCAAGGGGAGCTTGTGTGCATTTCTAGTTGTTTTGAGTTGCATATCATCTTTTGACTAAATGGTATATCAAATGTCGAGTAGTGGAAAGATAGGTCACCCCTATCAAGAAACTCTCCCCATGCGTGAGGACTGACCTCCGCCAAGTACCATGAGTCAGAAATACATATAAACATATGTATAGTTAATCTCTAGTGCATAAGCATGTTTAAAGCTTTAGCATCCAATAAAGCACTTCTTAGTGGCAGCAAAGAGATAAAATCATTCTTGAATGACTGACTTAAATCAGAAAGTCAGAGGCACTGGCATTAGAAACTGGCATGAGTGTTTCAGAAATGAAAGAAATAAAGACAGATAAGAAATCAGAGACACTGACTGAGAACAGACTATTGACCAGGTCGACACCTTCCAGTCATGTGCCGACACATGCAGGACAATGTCTTAACGAAGGTCGGTGCACATCTGAAAACAAGGTCGGTGCACATTGGGTTTCAAGATGAACAAGGTCTGTGCATAGTCTGAGCCTACTCTAGGCAGGTCGACACCCTCATAGGAAGTGTCGACACTATCATCATGCCACTCGTGTGATTCAAATGGAGAGTCATTCTGTCCACTCACTCTTCTTATCACTGCCCTCTTCATTTCCACATCAAATCTTTTGCCTCTGAACATTTGCTTAATCACCGAGCATTAATTCAGGGGGAGTTGAGAATGTTTTTAATTCATTCATACAACCTTGGGTAAGTTATTTTATTCTACTCCTGTTAAGGAAGTGGTTTAATGTTTATAACCCTCAATTTGACTGATAATTGTGTTAAGTTGCACCAACCTTGCACTCTTAATAGGGTTAAAACATTCATCAAGTCATTGATCCTAAACATGGCCTATACTTCTGAAAGTTAATTGTAAAAAGGTTTTTTTTGGTTAAAGAATCAGTAGCCGTGTATTGTCGTTAAACATCTCCCCTAAAATTGAAGTCATCTAGAGAATACGCCTCCAAATATCATATTGTAATTTTCAGAGAAATAGCATGATCTTTAGAGAAATTAGATCATGCATCAATGAAGTGTAGTGAAATCTAGTCATGATGAAGACTGCTACCTCTGATCAAAAGCGAATAGGATGATAAGCTACACTGAGTAACCAGGGACTCTGGCGTCAAAATAACGTGTTTCCTTGTGTCAAAAAGTGAATGCTATATCAGATTGTTAAATTACAAAAAATGGTTTGGGGCTGACTCTGGGGCTTACTTCAAAAATAAAGAGCTTTTTTATTTATCTTCAATACTTGATTAATTTGTTTTCCCCAATCTTGCCAAATGAACTTAATGAGTAAGATTAATAGGCTTGGTTAACTCCTTTGACTTCCTTCAATCTTTTAATCTTATTAATTTTTACAAAAATGGTTTTGTTAATCTTTTATACCCCTAAATTGAGTTTATATGTCTTAAACCGTTCAAAAATATTAACTTTCAGCCATTTCTTATCTCAGGGTTGTTATTTCAAAAAGAAAAATCTCAACTTTACCTATTTACTCGGCGGTGAATATCGCATCTTTTATTCACTATTAGAAACCCTATTCTCTCGCGAGCTGCCTCTCTGCGACGCGTTTGCACATCTCTAGCAGAGGTCGACACTTTGCTTCATCTTCCTCCGCAGTGGATTCTAGCACTCCCGCTAGTTCCACTCCTCTACTACAGCGCTCCAGATACCTTCTCCTCCTTCCTTTCTGCCCTCGCCATGGCTCCTCCGGTTACCCGCGGCAAGAGGAAGGATGCGGCCACATCCAAAAAGGCCACTGCTCAAGCCCCTGCAGCAAAGAAAGCATAAAAGGAAGGGTGCTCTAAGAGCATTGCGGACAGACCAGCTGCTGAACCAGCCAAAAGGAGAGCCGCAGATGCCCAGGATTCGAACAGTGACAAGGGCATGCCGCAATAACCTATGGCCAAGCGAAAAAGCCTGTCTGCAATAAAAAAAGGGAAAGGAAAGGTACAGCCAGCATCTCAATAGCCCAGTGCTACTTCCAATGTCAGGGACGAGGAGAGTGACCCCACAATAATACTGTTTCCTAGGTATGTGGATTTTAGTGACTGTCACATGCTTGATAATTTTCCTGAACTACTGCCCCTCCTCAAATTCCAAGGATGGAAGAGGTTTCTGTCCGAACATAGGGTGTACTACCCATTCTTGGTGCAGCAGTTCTACAAAAACCTTGTCTATGACCAAAACCATAAAGCCCTTCGGTCTGAAGTGAAAGGCGTCAAAATCAAACTTTCAACAAAGCTTCTTCACAGGGCTTTACATATTCCCTGAGATGGGCTTATAGAATCTGAGTTTGACATTGATTTGTCTGCTGCATACACCATCCTAACAGGCAAGCCCAAGAACCCTCAGGATGAGACCCAAACTCTTGTCAAATACTTTGACACCAACAGGTTTCCTCCCTTACAGCGTCTCCAGCACCACATGTGTACAACCATGATTACCCCACAAGGGGGTGGCAGGAGTCGGTTAACAGAAACCCAGCAGTTCATCTTCTTCTGTCTGTTCAACAATCATCAGATCTGCCTTCCAGATATTATTCTACAGATTATGGACAGTTGTATACAGAATAGGAGAAGTCTGACTTATGCTGCACAGCTTACAGTAATCTTTCAGAGGGTTCAAATTCCTCTGGCCAATGAAAAGTCAAAAGAAATCCCCAGGAGCAATGTCTATTGCATGAGGTTCATTGAGAATTACATGCACTTTAAGAAAGAAGGTGACATAATTATAAGAAATATGTCTTGCCATTTACCTGAACCACTAGTATAGACAGTTCAACAGGAACACCCTGCACAAGATCAGCCAGACCAGCCAGCTTTAGATGAGCATCCTGAACAGCATGAACAACAATTCCATGTAGATGCTCACTTTGAGCAGGACCAACAGCAGCAACAGTATCAGGACCACATGGAACAGCCTGGTATGATGACAACATTTGGCATCCAACCTCCCCTGTCTCTAGACAATGAGATTAGGGTGTTTAGTGAACGGGATGCACCTTCGGAATTCCATGCCAAGGCCTCCACCTCAAGAGGCCTAGCCATTGATGCAACTGGGGGTCTGATGGACATTCACCCTGCTCTCATCCAATTCTTAACAGCACAGTTTGGGAGCATGAACTCCTCATTTCGATAGCTTAGTCTGCAAGTAGACCGGTTGCAAGCAAGATAGATTCACTATGAGCAAGTCCAGACCAGCAGATGGAAAAAATTTGTTGCCGACAAACACAAGTCTGGTGGTAAACTATCTGGATTTGTGCACTCTCTGATAAATGTGTGTGAAAGAGCTGGGCGAATCATGAAAAGACTACGTGAAATTCATGTTGAAACCCAAGAAAAAATAGGTGAAATGGTCTTGCATGCTTATGACATCTGTGAAGATCAAAGCAATCTAAACATTAAGTATGCAAGGTTGATGGACACCTCAACTCACCTCTCAGAACAAATGGCAGCAAGGACCTTATCAATCAGAGATCAAGTGGCCGCTGAGACCACTAGAACTGTCAATGCCACATCAAATCTGGAAAGAACAGTTAATGCCACTACTACACAGCTACTTGATGCCTCCAACCGGATGAAAGGGAAGGTGTATGCTGACTGCAAAAAGCTCCTTGATGCCTCTTCCAAGCTTGCAGAAAAAGTCCATACTGATACAGCACTCATAGTGAACAGCACCACCAAGGCTGAAGCCAAAATGAATGTTGTGTACAACAAACTTGATATTGTTGGTACTGAAATTCTGGAACTGATTCATCTGCATAAAGCCCAACTCCAACCAACCTTGGCCGACACAGGTGATGAATGGTGTCCTCCTTCTCAAACAGAAGCAACATCCTCTCGTCTCCCACCGCAAGGAACCCAACAGAGGGCCCAGACAGAGTACATTTGTGAAATGCTACACACCTGGCTAGGGGATATAAATGACAACATCAAGACTCTACACCGGTTTGTTAAACAACGAGATGAGCAACTCACTCAGAAAGTTGACTCTCTCGCTGCCACAGTCACGCAGCTGTAACAATAATTCCATGAGGCACAGAAGGTTCAATTCCACGGAAGCACTAGCTCCAGCACTTTGCCTCCCACACAGCAGCCGCCTCCTTCACCCCCTCCTTGCTGATGACAAAGGGGGAGAAGTTCTGAAGACTTTTGAGAGTGCTACAAGCATCATCTAGCATAAGCATCTAGTTAGTCCTTCATCTAGATTTTAGTTTTTGCATCTAGACAGTTTCATGTAAATGCTTGAATGCAAATCCTTGCTTTATCTATATGAAACTGTGTTTGATCAATGGAACAAGCATTTTTTGTTGAAAATATAAAAATGGTTTTTTTTTGTTGAATGGCAAAAACTCTTTTGTCTTATGATTCCTCAACCAAAATGTTGTAATGCTATTTGAATGCTTGGAGATAATGATTCATGGTTGTCATCATCAAAAGGGGGGAGAATGTTGTGTCCCCTGGTTTTGATGATAACAAATCATAAATCATCATTAGATATTTGAGGAATATCTAACAAGTTTGGTTTAATGTCTAGACTGAACAAGTACAGGAAAATCACTCTAAGAGTGTCAACATCTCCCACAACGTGTCGACACGTCTAGAAGAGATCATGATGAACCATCTCCGGTTGTGCTCTGGCATGAAGCAAGTGTCGACACCCCAAGAAGAAATCCAACTTGAGGCCGTTTCTGTCTGGCCTCTAGATTGACCAAAGTGTCGACACCCTATGCAAAAAGTGTCGACACCTCAGTTCCAAGAAGAAAGCCTTACTTCCCTCTGGCGTGTATGTCCCGACACTGCCTAGTGAAGTCACGACACGGCGGCATGATCCGCACGCGAGTATGGTGCGCGTGTTGATACTTGTCCGTCAAAGTGTCGACATGTTCCGCTTGAAAGCCACGGTTCTTTAGGATTATAATGGGATGTGTCGACACCCTGTGTGTAAAGTGTGGACACGTTCATGGTCACCCAGAATGGATCTAAAACCAGAAGCATCCTCTTTCTAAGATCCGCAACCGGTCTTGGAGGATCCGCTCGCACTTGAAAAGCTGTCAGGAAGCTCATATGTCAGGAGAGTTTATTGTCTGACAGAGACATCCTCTGATATGCTGGTACCTTTATAGTTCTAGTTCCCTACCTACCCACGTACCAGCATGCCGGCAGGGAAAGGTCAACTATGCTGAGGAAGCAAATCAAATAATAGGGATGTGACGTTCTAGGTGTGGCGTCTGCTATGGACAACGTAAGAGATGCCGTGAGCTACAGATATAGCAGGAGAAGGAGCTCCAGTTAGCGATAGAGCTGAACATAGAGAAAGAGCAGGTGAGGAATAGCTGAAAGTCAAGCCAAGAGAGATCTCTTCTTCCTGGTGTTGCTGAAGTAAGGGCAACGAAGCAGATCTTCTTCTTCCACCTCAGAAGCTCTCAAAGCAAGGGAGACAGCATCTATCTACAGGTTCATCTAGTGGAGTGAAAGCTGAGGAGCTTATCCACCATTCCTCTTGCGATTGCGGTGAAGACCCAAAAGAAAGACGAAGAGAAGCCAGGCTTCATCCATTTCCCTCCAGACAAGAGTTCTCTTCTCCCATAGAGTTTCTTTGTCATACTCTGTCTGGTTGTTCTTTTTACAGCTTTGTTTTTTCCTTGAAAACAAATACTCTTACTTTGCTCCCTACCTGTGAGTAGGAAGACAGACGGTGTGTTCACCGGTCCGTGGGTCTCAGGGTGCTGTACCCTCAAGCTGTTTGGCAGCAGAGTTGAGAGAGTGTATCTCTCTGTTGGAAGCTTTGAATAAGCGGTAGTACATTGGCACTAGTGAAGCCTCACCGAGTTGTGTGAGGGGTGGACGTAGGTCTCTAGATAGAGGCCGAACCACCTTAAAACTTGTGTCTTGTGATTTGTCTTTCTTCAAGTACTGACGCTAGATGCTTGGTAGGAACATTTCTGATCATCATCCGTGCATCTAGCCTGTTAGCTATCTACTATCTCTTGCCTTAATAGTCTTAGTTTTGTATCTAGTTTTTATTTTCGCAAAGAAGGGCAAAAAGGGGCTGATGTAGATCTGCCTATCACCACATATCACTATAACCCCAGTTACATCCTGCCACCACAAAGTGGCCCCCAGCACCATAACTTGAGGATTAATGAAGGCCCTTGTTAAGGGTGAAACAATATCTAGTCACCTATATCCTCTAGCTCCAGGTTACGTCCCATGACAGCAACACGCTATGGACGGCAATCTCCCAAAAAGAACAAAAATAATTAAAAAATAGGGTTAAAAATAGAGATACCCGGGCGACCTCAGTCAACCCCCTCCGTAGGATTACTGAGGGCAAAAATTGCCACCAACCCAGCTGAGGTGAAAACTCGAAAGGGTGTCTCAGGCAAAATCGGGTAACCCCTCAGTGTGAAAACCCGCAGGGGCACATCGAAAAAAGTAAAAGGGGGCCAGCTCCAGCAAAAACCCACAAGGGCAGTAGACCTGGTAAAGAGAATAAAAAAAACCTCTCTCTCCTCCTCTACTCCTCACTGATGGAGGTCGTCGACCACAACGTCTCGTCGACGACAGGCTCAACATCATTCCACAACAATGATGGCCAACACACCCTCGAGGGTAGGCCATCACCAGTTTCCAGTCCAGCATTCTGGCTACGATGCCTTCACAGGCCAGCCGCCCAGTCTCCAGTTCCAGTATGTCAACTACAATGCCTTCACAGGCCAGCCGCCCAGTTCCAGTCTCAGTCCCAGTATTTCGGCTACAATGCCTTCACAGGCCAGCCGCCCAGCTCCAGTTCCAGTCTCAGTCCCAGTATGTCGGCTACAACACCTTCACAGGCCGGCCGCCCAGTCTCTAGTTCCAGCATCTTGGCTACAACGCCTTCACAGGTCAGCCACTCAGTCTCAGTCCCAGTATTCCGGCTACAACGCCTTCACAGGCCAGCCGCCCAGTTCTAGTTCTAGCCACCAGTCCCAGCTGCCAGCTACAATACCTCTATAGGCCAGCCGACCGACTCCGGTTCCAGTCCCCATCTCCAGTTGCAATCCTAGTTCCAATGCCAGTTCCAGTCCCAAACCCAGTTTCAACCTCCAGTCCCTATCCATGTCCTAGTTCTTGGCCGTGATGCCTTCCCAGGCACTCGGCCAGCTCAGCTCCAGTCTCCCAGGCTAATGTGAATTACACTTTTGGCTAACAACATAATGGTAACCGATACTCTATCACTCGACCTACAACCAACACACTCCATAATCACCCCAGTAGCCCTAACTACGTAAACCATCACATCCCTATAGGTCTATGTCGGCCTTCCCCAGTAACATAGGCTTTTACTCTTCAGAGGGTCAATTCCCTCCATAGCAATTCAACACTTACCCGAGCCATCTCGGGTCGCTGCTGGCTCCTGCCCTCCGACCGGTAGGGGCACCTCACCCTATGCCTCAGAAGGGGCCATGGTCCCTGACATCCCAGCCACCTCTACATGATACATGTGACTACATCAGTCTCTAGAAGCAAACACAGCTACAAGCGGAACATGCCCGGTCCCAGAGATCCTTACCTAGCCGGGCATCCTCTAAGGCCTTCCAAGACTCAAAGTCAGGAAAAGTCCCGATATTGGGGGCAACCCCGTCCATCACACGAAGAACCCTCCACATCTATCTCGCACTCGACCCCATCATTAGGCAATGGGTCGACCTCCTGGGGGGGCGAGAAGTGGGTGGGCGAGAAGGCCACCTCCACCTCGGTCTCTAGTGGAGCTACAAGACACAAATCCAGCAACGTAGGGTTAGTCAATCCTCATGGCTAAACAAAAAAGGAACAAAGCAGGCAAATATGAGGCTTACTCAGAGCTGGCTCTGCCTCGATATGCTCACCAACCTTGGGTCCCAGAGAGGACTCACCAGCTCCCACCACTCCGGCATCTACCCGAGGGCACTTCCACCTAGGATGAAGGCCCCTGTCTCCACTCTTAGAAGATGTCTCCGTAGAGGGGTGATCTCCCTCCGCCGTAGAGCCTGTCAACAAACACAGCCATGCATAACATCTCAGTCACATACCCCAGAAAACAATAAAGCAAAGACAACATACAAAAGAAGAGGTCTCACCTGAGGCCACAAAGGGGGTCAACGGTAGGAGAACCAGCTGCTCCGGCTTCAAACTCACCCCCTGGGCAGCCTTTGCGACCGCCTCCCTGAAGTCCCTCAGAGTGTAAGCACACTTGATCTGGGACATGAACTCCACGGGCCCGGCTGACCCTATCGCTTTGCCGATGTGGCGTCTCCAGTCGTCAACTGTCGTATCGGCAAAGCTCCCTTCAGGGAGCACCCGGTCCAGCGAGCTCCTCTTCCCGAAGCCGCAGTCGGCCAAGAATGAGGCCCACCAAGTCCTCGGAGCCCTCGGACAAGACGCCCCAACTCTAGTGCCTGCAGGCGCCGCCTGCACCTACCTCAAGGTCTTCAACACCCCGCTGCTACCTCAACCAGCAGACAACAGACCCGGACTGCTCTGAGGCCACTGTTGTGCTAGCCGCTCCACTTCCCAGCGAATCCGAGCGAAGCAGGTCCTCAAGTACTCGTCGATCAGTCTAATGAGAGGCAGATCCTCCCTCAGAAGGTGACCCTCCCTGGCCTTTCTGATCACCGAGGCCTTCTGCCGGTACAAGTGGTTGTGCTTGAACCACCACTTGGCATAATGGACGTCGAACCATCCTCGGCGCCCCAGCCCTAACGTCGGCAGTCGCTCTGGCTCCCGACAGCAGTAAAAGTCCCACCACATTGCTGCCAGTAAGTGGGTATCCCGGCCCTTATACTGCCGGCCCGCTATGGGGAACTCCTGGTTCGGCGGGATCCCCTGGTCGTACCCGAAATTTCAGGCAAACCTGTGCTGGTAGTACTACTCCAAGAAGCTCATAACGGACCGGTGCAGCCAGTACCGCCGGTCAGGTGCTCATCACCCACTATGTATACAACGATGCGTATGGCTCCCGCTGGTAAAGGAGGGCGCAGGTTGCCCCACCACTTGACGGCATCAAGATCAGGTGAGAATCCCTCGTAGCACTGTCAAAAGGTAGCCCTCTGTGCCCCTGTTAGGCAGGTAAGACTGGGCTCTCCTACATCCCTCCAGCTGCGCAACAAAGTCCCCATCTGGCTGGCCGGTGAAGCTAAACAGTAGGGGTGCCACTTGGTTCACCATGGTCCCCTGGGTCACCAATCCAGGGAACAACAGCCCGGCCCACACACTGAGGTAGTGGGTCGATAGAAGCAAACTCCTCTCGCGTGGCGCCGGATGCGCCGCCAGCACTCCCAGCCCCTGATACATATTGGCTAACATCGTAGGAGCTAGAGCCAGCCTCCGTCCCTCTGTTAGCTGGCACGCAAGCCACAACAACTTGACCCTCAGCAAGCCGTCCTCCTCGTGCATGACTACGAAGGTCGCCAGCCAGTACGCCAAGTAGGCTACTAGGTGCATCACGTCCGACAATCCATGGGGGTTCCACCCCTCCCATGGGACGTAGATTTACCGTGAGTACGTTCAAAATCGAAGCTCAACCTCTGTGTAGTCCTCCCAAGGAGTTTGGTCTCTCGCAAACTCCTGGTAAAAACATAAGGGCCCATTGTAGAAGTGGCGGACCCACACGTTCAGCGTCACACTGGGAGTCTGTGCAGCTCTCTCCCTCCCAGCCAGGGCCAAGTCCCTCCAGGTCTTCAGAAGATATCAATAGCTATAAGGAACTCGGTATCGTCCATGCCTGTCCATGTGGCTGCGGTGGAGGTCATCCAGCACCACCTCCTCATACCTCTCACCACTGATCGGTGTTGATATCTTTTGTTCTTTCCTTCTTTCTCTTCAATACCGGCTTGAAAGACCTCTACTCTCCTTCTAATAAATCGATATGTAAAATAAAATAGGACAGTGGAAGGAGAATAGAAGAGAGTAAAGAACCGTGATCGCCACCAAGGCACCGTACACGATGAACACACCGTACCTTGGAAAGAGGGAGACACTCGCCTCAAAATCAGCACTGCAGGGGATGAACGGCCCGTGAAGAACCGCCTGTTGTGTTGGACGGCCACACGATAGACCGTTCTTCAGTACTGCAGGGGACGCGGGACGTAGGACTACTGGCTGATGGACGGTTTAGAAACAACCGCAGGAGGTGAAGGATGGTTGAAGATGCACCGCACATAACATCGAACGGTCCTGGAAGAGCCGCACAAGACCATCCAGCCAGAAGTCACAAAGGGGTCCAACCTCCACCCTCTCTGGCCAGCTAGAGGGGATGGGCCTCGTGTTAGTAAGTTGCTGACCTGCGAAACAGAGTGTAAACACAAAAAGAAAACCCAAGTTAGAACTATAGAGTGTAGTATATGCTAAAATGGAGATGAATGATCATAACTAAATGGAGTGGGGGATACCTGGGGAGTTTTAAACCCCTGGGGGCATCAAAAACGTGGGAGGATGTGTGAATGATAATGCAAGCAGTGAAGAAAAATGAGGGAGAATGATGCATGCAACACGAAAGGGAATGATAGAATATCAAAGATAGAAGGAAAAGACTCAAAATGAAAGTTACTCCCTGGACCGAAGGCCCGTATGGACGTAGAAGGCCTATCTTCTTGGTCGTAGGTCGCTTCAGAATTCGGCAAGGCTTCGCCGTCGACCAAATTCTCCCCCCGTTTTCAAGCCGGCCTTCGGGGTCTATTTATAGAGCACCCGGGGTCTTAGCTCGAAACTAGGGTTTAGAGGCATTTTCAGGTCGAGATAATCAAAGGAAAATCGTAGATAAACAGATTATCTTTTATCCAGTCGAAACGGCACTTAAAATAGTTGATTATCCGCGGAGAAAATGATGAGAGAAGTTGGGGATAAAACCACGGATAGAGAGATAAAAATTTGTTGAAATTTATCAATCGAACGGATGAACGGTCTTACGATAGACCGCCCAACTGGATGTGCGGTTACCTCCTGGCCGTCCAACCCCGTCGGTGGAAATTCAAAATAAATAGAAAATAATCCAAATTATCCACTGAACTGACCGAAGCCTTCGCCGTTGGACTCTCATAGATGAACGGCTTAGATGAAACCGTTTAAAGGTTGAGCGGCCAAGGACAAACCGTTCTAGCCTTGTCGGTGATAAATAGATTAATTGGATAATTATCTGAGAAAACCCTCAAGCGTAGGACTCTGAGAAATGTGCGGCTACTATCAGTCCGTTCATTAAGTTGAACGGCCAGAATAGGACCGCATAAAAGCTTATCAGTGTAAATTCAGAAAATTAACCAAAATATTCCAAAATAGATGGACGGTCCAAAGGCAACCGCACATTGATTGAGCGGCCAGGGATAAGCCGTACATGCACATGGGCGCTTGAAACTTATAGAAAAGCCCAATCAACCAAAATCAAGGCTCGTTAATCCCTGAATCAACTTGGACCTAACCAAGGAGAAAGGCAACCCATAAAACTGGCCCAAAGCATGCCTGAAAATAGCCCCAACGGGTGATGGACAACTCGAGACATCAACAAATGGGAGTAAGAGGAACGACTCAACTTATCGGCATAAAACGGGTGTCAATAGATGCCCCTCCTTAACGTCCTCTTTACAGGGGAGCGAGCGGAGGTGAAGCGGAAGTGACATGGAACATGAAGATGAAGCGGAGATGCAGCGGAGTGGACCGAAAAAGCGGGCGTTATGGTAAAATGACACCAGTTTTTACCAACGAGCGATAAGAATCTTCCGGAAAACTCTGAACCCAAACGCAAGGAATGATAAAACCAAAAGTGACACCAGTATAAAGGAACTAATCTAAATGAAATAAATCGACAAGACCAACCTCATGGGGGACACAATCCTGCGGTCCAATGAGGGGGCCAAAAGCAGGCAGCAAAAGTAAAGGAAACAGACTAAAGCTCCAGACGGGGACATCTTAATCAACCAAACCAAGCGAATCGACCAAAGAGAGCCTTCCAACTCAGAGTGGAATTAGTTCCTCTTACGCAAACACTGAACGCACAGTTAACCATCACTGACGGGACATTCTTCAAGCAAACCATGGGTTATGAAAGCTCAAAAAGATGCGTATGATGCATGCTAGGCTAAAATAAAAGAAATCGTTAAAACAAATGCGAAGAAAGATTAAAATATAAAATACTCGAGAATAATATTGCTAAGCTGGGAAAATCAGAGTCAAGGCACTATCCGCAACCACAGCGTGCAGGATAGAACCATCCTCCCCATGATATCTCAACCTAACGGCCTATCCGAAGATTAAACACGTGAACCTGGATCATCATCGTTTTTGTTAAAGGGGAACATCAGATCCTAGAACACGTATATAACCAACTGGTTCTTGAGGTAATATATTATAGTACCATATAATAATGCAATAAGGGTGACAAGGATAGAAGGCCATACCTGACTTACCTATGCAGGCGAAACGGTAATTTTTTGGATTTTCTTTTTTTCGGATTTTTTTTTATGGATTTTCATGAATAAGACAAACAAGATAAACATAGCAAAGAGAACATAACGATTAACTGAACGACAAATAACATGACATAACATGATGGATGGAAACAACACAACAAGATGAACAAGCACATAAGTAAAGGTATAAACAGACAATACGGATGCATGAACATGGAGTGACAAGACAACAATCGGCGGGACAACACATAGTTGAGATAAGAACATGACGGATCACACGGTTGGGACAACACATGGAACACGGAAAGACGACCATTGACATGTGCAAGATAACCAGCAACATGTGGCGAGGAACAAAACAACAAGCGTGGGACAACACGGTGGGACATGGACACGAGACAAGGACACGGTGGGACAAAAGACATGACAAAGCGCGATCTTCAATCAAATTCCAAGATCAAAATGATGCAGAACTACCATGTTCATAATCGTGAGGCAAAGCCCTCTTATAAAGATATGATCATTACAGACAAAAGCTGAGAAAGACATAAGCTTCAGAACAGATCGAGAGATAAGATTGAAGAAGGGAAGAACAGATCAAAAGATGAACAGGAGACAGATAGAACAAGATATGGAGTAAGGAAAGCTTGAGTACCTGCAACTTGCACACTTAGCAAACAGATTACGTATCTGTTCTCAAAATACAATATAAAAGATAAATATTTTTAGATTTTTCAATTTTCTAGATTTTTTTTAGATTTTAAAAATATTTATTTTTTTAGATTTCATCATTTTTTTTGGATTTTTGACAATATCTCATTCATTTTTAGATTTTTTACAATTTCTCATTTTTTTGGTGTTTTGACAATATCTCATTCATTTTTAGATTTTTGAATAGTAATCCGCAGCACCCAAAGACAGGCTCGAACTACGGGCCAGGGATCGCCGTTCCTACCCCTTTCATTAAAGGATTCCCTTTAGCAGGGCGTGCATGTGAGGGTGGCTTACCACAACCAACTACCTCTAAAGAACGGTGCCCCTACTAAGGCCATACCCGGGATACAACCCAGCCTAAGAGGGAGGAGTATAAGAAAAATTGGAGACAAACTTCGTGCAGGATGGGAGATATCAAGGCTCGAATTCCTTCCAGGGCACTACCCCTCAAAGATACAGTCTGTTGCGATGGGGTTTTGTGTCTTTGATTTTTAGACCCATACTTATCAGGCACGCATGCGACCGGGCTCATGACGTCCCGCGGGGAACTGTACTGCCACTCTTGCCATGCCTTTGATTCATAATTTTGCATATTGATTCATTTTCTCATTTTGGTAGCCCTTATTGGCTAGATATAGCATAAAAGCTCACTTTTCAAGGGTCAAGACTGCCCCTATTTGAGACCTCTCTCGTATTAGGGAGCGCCTAGGTTGGTCATCTCATCCATCTATCTCTTTCCCCTGCACTTGGCCGAGCAGAGAAAAGAAAAGACCTTTGTGCATACCCAAAGTATGGCCAAAGCAGCAACGATGTTGCCTCAGAGAGATCGGCTATGGCTTGCCGTGAAGTGTGTGAAAAAATCCATACTCAAAGATTACTGTCACACCCCGAGCCTTTATTACTGCGGAAGACTAACTCGGGGAGCGCGAACAGCCAGCATGGTAAGCCTCTTGCGAGCAAGAACAATCAGAGCGCAAGACAATCACACATAAAGATGCAATTGCACAATATATATATTCAAACTCCCACTTTATTTCATTGATAATCAAATATTCAAATACATCCACTAATTCAATTTTCATTATGCACTAGACTCAAGAAATAGAAAAATTACATAGACTCAATCTAAACAATATAGACTTTCCTAAGTCTGCACTCTCATCTTGACAATACTTTCATTCACTCTCGGACCCGCTACATGTATAACCCGAATCCGAATTCGAATCACTTCCATCTCCTGAAAAGATTGGGAATAGGTAATGAGCACACTTGCCCAGTAGGTATCTTCGCATCAACATGAAGGCACTATTAAAGTAATTAACAATTTAGCTCTAAAGAATAAGGTAAAAATCATGCGAATGCGATCAATCATGCGATTAATCTTCTTGCGTTCAGATTCCTGGGTTGTTAAGGTTAAATCAGCAACTTTGGAAGGTTCTATCTTCTTGGTTGCTTGATCTCCTAGTATGAAATTTGGAGAACTATTAGTCTATAATATACTAGACAAAATCTTCTAAAGAACTTACCCGAAATTATGACTCCTTACCTTGATTCCTCACAGGCCAAAAGTAAGGGTCGCTCAGTTCAGAATTAGGTCCTATTTATAGGGTTTTGGCTAGGGTTTGAAGATTAGATCGATTCTAGAGTCCTTAATTTGTCATAATCTAATCCCCAAGAGTCCTAGTAATGTTATAACTCTTCCCAAGTCGATCTCTAGTGGATAAGATCTCAAAGTTTTAATCTTTTTACTCGTTCTTTCTTTCACGGAACTAACAGGGTGTAACGTGTCTAGCCTGGTGCGTTACAAGCATGTGACGGTCGCACGATGGACCGTTACATTCAACGTGTATAGAGTTTCAATTTAATAAAACTCTTTTATTCATTTATCCTATATAATTATCTATATAATTAGTATTTATCATTAAAATACGTGAATAGGCTAAATAACCTTCTAGAATATGGGCCAAACTTAATGGGCTTGGTCCTTAAACCTTTTAGATTTTGTGTAAATAGGCTTGGTTAATTATTTAACCTAATTGGGCCTTGTAATGACTTATTAATCTAATAATCCATTCAGTAATATATTTAGGCCTTTTAGAAATTCTAGAAAATTATTTAAAATTTAAAAATTATTTATATAAATTCTGGGGCACTACACCCTCCCCCACTTGGAAGAATTTGGTCCCCAAATTCAATATATGGATTGTGGAGAGTTTACTTACAGTTAAATAATTCTGGAAATCTTTTCCGCATGGCTGCTTCGGTTTCCCATGTTACTTCATATGGCCACATTTTCTTCCATTAAATCTTGACCATAGGAATAACTTTATTTCGTAATTGACGCACTTCTCATTCCAGAATCTTTATTGGCGTTTGCTCGAACGTCATATCCTTCTGAATCTCCAAATTGTCATAAGTAATGATATGGTCAAGATCATATACATATTTCTTCAGCATAGAGACGTGAAATACGTCATGAACTCCTGCTAATTGTGGAGGTAAAGCCAGTTTGTAAGCCACTTCACCAATCCGTTCAAGAATTTCAAACGGGCCAATGAATCTTGGAGTTAGCTTTCCTTTAATGCCAAATCTTCGAATTCCTCGACCTGGAGAAACCTTTAAATATACATGATCTCCTACCTGAAACTCCAAGTCACGTCTTCGATTGTCAGCATAAGACTTGTGCCTATCTTGTGCCATTTTCATTCTTTCTTGGATAAGCTTGATCTTTTCTGTAGAGTCCCTAATAAGATCGGGGCCTAGAAATTACTTTTCCCCTATTTCATTCCAGCATATTGGTGATCGACAACTTTTTCCATATAAGGCTTCAAAAGGTGTCATTCGTATGCTAGCCTGATAGCTATTGTTATATGCAAACTCTACTAGAGGCAAGTGATCATGCCAACTACCTCCAAAGTCGATAGCATAAGCCCTGATCATATCTTCTATTACTTGATCCGTTCTTTCCGTTTGACCATCTGTTTGTGGATGAAAAGCTGTGCTGAAATTCAATCTAGTCCCTAGTGAGTGTTGTAGACCCTTCCAGAATTGTGATGTGAATCGAGGATCTCTATCAGATATAATAGTGACTAGAACACTATGTAGTTTGACAATCTTCTTTATGTACAATGCTGCCAGGATATCCACAGACCATCGACTCTTTATTGGTATGAAGTGTGCGGATTTAGTCAATCGGTCTATAATTACCCATATTCCATCCCACTCTGGTCTTGGGTAAACCCATAATAAAGTCCTCCTCTGGTCTTGGGTAAACCCATAATAAAGTCCATCCCACTCTCCCACTTCCATTCAGGAATATTCAAGGGGTGTAGTTTACCTGCGAGTCTAAAATGCTCTGTCTTTACTTGTTGGCAAGTGAGACAGCGAGACACGAAATCAGCTATTTCTCTCTTCATATTGGGCCACCAGAAATTTAGTTTGAGATCTTGATACATCTTTGTTCCTCCTGAATGAATTGTGTATTTGGAATTATGCGCTTCATCTAGGATTAGTTTCTTCGTAGCCTCATGATCTGGTACACATATTCGGCCCTTAAATAACAATCTTCCGTCATTGAAAATAGAAAAATCCAGCCTTTGTTCCATATTGGCTTTAATTTCCAGTAATATAGGATCATCATTTTACAGCTTGACCAGATCTTCTATCAATGTAGGTTGAGCTCGGATATTAGCTATGAAACAATCTTCTTCCTTTATGTTAATATCTAAGTTCAACTGAGCAAATTGAGGAACAAGGTTAGTTACGCTTATCATAAGACTTGATAGCATACCTATTAGTTTTCTGCTGAGTGCATCTGCTACAGCATTAGCCTTGTCAGGATGATATTGAATAGAAAAATCAAAGTCTTTGAGATATTCTAACCACCTCCTCTGCCTCATGTTAAGCTCCTTTTGAGAGAATAAATATTTCAGGCTTTTGTGGTCCGAGTAGACTGTGAACTTTTCTCCATAAAGATAATGACGCCAAATTTTTAAGGCGAAAATAACCGCTGCTAATTCCAGATCATGTACGGGATAGTTTTCCTCGTGACGTTTCAATTGTCTTGAAGAATAACATATTACTTTTTCATTCTGCATGAGAGCGCATCCTAAGCCAATGCCAGACGCATCCGTATACACTTCGAATCCACCACCCTCCATTGGTAGTGACAAAACAGGGGCTGTCGTAAGATGATTCTTAAGAGTTTGGAAACTCTTCTCACATTCCTCTGACCAGATAAAAGGATTTTCTTTTCTTGTGAGTCTAGTTAAAGGAACTACTATCTTTGAGAAGTCCTTAATGAATCTTCTATAATAACTAGCTAGACCCAGAAAGCTTCTTACTTCAGACACAGTCGTAGGCCGACTCCAATTCTTGACAGCTTCTACCTTAGAATGATCCACAGTAATACCTTCCTTTGAAATAATGTGGCCTAGGAATGAGACTTCCTCGAGCCAGAATTCACACTTATTGAGTTTGGCATAAAGCTTGTGCTCTCTAAGTGTTTGTAAAGCTATTTTCAAATGTTGTTCATGTTCCTCTTTTGTCTTGAAATATATCAAGATATCGTCAATGAAGATGACAATGAACTGGTCCAGACATGGCTGGAAGACATTGTTCATAAGTTACATGAATGATGTTGGGGCATTAGTTAATCCAAACGGCATTACCAAGAATTCATAGTGGCCATAACGACTTTGAAAAGCTGATTTATAAATGTCCTCTTCTTTAATTCTAAGCTGATGATAACCTGATCTGAGGTCAATCTTAGAGAAATATTCTGCTCCTGAAAGCTGATCGAAGAGCTCATCAATACGCGGCAACAGATACTTATTTTTAATTGTAAGCTGATTCAGTCACCGGTAATCGATGCATAGCTTGAGAGAACCATCCTTCTTCTTGACAAATAGACCCGACGCACCCCAAGAGGATGTGCTAGGTCTGATGAAGCCCTTATCTAGTAGTTCCTGCAACTGCCTTTTCAATTCCTTAAGCTCCGTGGGGGACATCCTGTAAGGGGCTATAGAAACAGGTGCTGCTCCTAGAATGAGTTCAATGGTGAAGTTTACTTCTCTCTCGGGTGGTAAACTGGGTAGTTCCGATGGAAACACGTCTGAGAACTCATTTACAATAGGGATGTCTGCTATGCTAATTTCTTTGGATTCGGTGATAATGACAGAAGCAAGAAAAACTTCACATCCTTGCGAGATAAGTTTGCAAGCGTGAAGTGAGGATATGATAGTGGGGTGTTTCTTGTACTTAATGCCAAGAAAAGAGAATCTTGGAAGATCGGGCTTTCGAAAGGATATAATCCTATTTCGACAATTAATATAACCATCATGATCTAAAAGTCAATCTACCCCTAGAATGGCATCATAACCTTTCATGTCAAGGCATACTAGATTTGCGGGAAGATTATGACCTTCTACTATCACTTCGCTATCAGGATAATAGTCGGTAAGCTTTGTTCCATATCCTAAGGGTGTGGAAATAGCGAGATCTGAAGGTAAGGGAACCGATGTGATTGGTAATGTTTTAGCAAAAGTAGTGGAGATAAAAGAATGAGAGGCACCCGTATCAAATAGCACAAATGCAGGATGAGAACAAATTTGAAGAGTACCTTCCATAAGCCCATCATCCCTGGGCGCTTCCTCTTCTTCTAGAATAGCATTGAGGCGAGCCTGCCTCCTGCGTCCGCCACCAGAAGACTGGTCCTTCATAAGGGGGCATTCCGACATGCGATGCTCCCTGCTTCCACAACGTAAACAAGCGCCGAGACGCTTCCAACACTCCTCAGCCGAATGGCCGAATTTTTCACAAAATGTGCAAGCTGCGGCGACCTGCTCCTTCTCCTCCTTGACTTTCTTTTCCTTATGGGAACTTCCACCATTCCCATTCCTGGATCTATTCTTACTATCACGGCTTTTGTAAGGCTCCGTGATGCTGAACTTTTCTTTCTTATAATGTCGATCTGAGCGTTGGCTTGATTCTTCTCCTTTCTCTTTCAATTTTTTGACCTTCTCTAAGGTCCTTTCGCATAGGTATGCCCGCTGAACCATCTCCGCATAAGTACGGATGTTTTGGGTCCCGAGCTGTTGGATGAAACCGAGTCGTAACCCGTCCATAAACTGATTTGCCTTCAATAAATCGGTGCTGATAAGATGTGGTGCGTAAGGTGCAAACCTTGAGAATTGTAGTTCATATTCGGCAACCATCATCATTCCTTGTCGAAGAGCGGCAAACTCCATAGCCTTTCATTCCTTTACGTGCTTAGAAAAGTACTTGGCACGGAATAGGGTAAGAAAACCGTCCCATGTATGAGGTGCATTGGCTGGAGGTGCCAGAACTGACTTCCACCATGTGCGAACATCTTTGTTGAGTTGAAAGGTTGCGAGACGCACCTTCTCCTGATCGGTGCATTGGATGACATCAAATATACGATTCATTTCATCTATCTAGTTCTCCGCCTCGTCGGGATTAGACGAACCATAGAATCGCGGAGGATTTAAACTCCAAAAATTATGATGTAGGTCACCAGCCCTTGCCCCTGCGCCACCTTGCGCTATAGTTTGCAATGCCTGAGTAAGGCCGGCAACTGTTTGTTGCATACCATCCCAATCTACACGATGAGCCATTCGTAAGATAAGGTACCTGAGAGAAAATAACAACTTTTTATTTCTCATGAAATTGGAATGAACAAAATAAGTCTTAAAGCTAATTAACTATCTTATCCCGGCTCTACCCAATTCTCACATGGGTATGGAACTTCTTCCTTAGTTCATAGGTAGGGGTCCTAAAACCTTGGACTTATCCTATGACATGACTCTTCTTCCTAAGTCCTGAGACTTAGGCTCTGATACCAACTTAACTGTCACGCCCCGAGCCTTTATTACAGCGGAAGACTAACTCGGGGAGCGCGAACAGCCGGCATGGTAAGCCTCTTGCGAGCAAGAACAATCAGAGCGCAAGACAATCACACATAAAGATGCAATTGCATAATATATATATTCAAACTCCCACTTTATTTCATTGATAATCAAATATTCAAATACATCCACAAATTCAATTTCCATTATGCACTAGACTCAAGAAATAGAAAAATTACATAGACTCAATCAAAATAATATAGACTTTCCTAAGTCTGCACTCTCATCTTGACAATACTTTCATTCGCTCTCGGACCCGCTACTTGTATAACCCGAATCTGAATTCGAATCACTTCCATCTCCTGAAAAGATTGGAAATAGGTAATGAGCACACTTGCCCAGTAGGTATCTTCGCATCAACATGAAGGCACTATTAAAGTAATTAACAATTTAGCTCTAAAGAATAAGGTAAAAATCATGTGAATGCGATCAATCATGCGATTAAACCAAATTAAGTACTAACTAGTAAGAATGTAACAAGAACATGATATTGGCCTTTCATGAACAAGAATGTATCGAGAATGTACTAGCAAGCCACATAATCATCACTCTAGTATCTTTTGCTTATGAGCAAGTACTTCGTAATTTCTGTGAAATATCAAGTAAGAAAATCATGTACAAGAATGTCATGTCGTGCCGTGGATTTTCACTTATTTATAAAGAAAGTACTCCCAGTGCAATGCGACGCCAGTAGTATCATACCCCATGGTTTATAAAATAGTATGTTTCCGACAATCAGCCGAGAGGACTAGCATAGAGCCCTTGAACACAATCAGTGCTCGATCGCATCTTCAAGTATAAATCAAGCTACTTCCACGTATGTTAACAATCAAATATGGCCAAGAATGTAATAAGTTCAATAAGCTCATGATAACAATAATTCAATGAATGAATGCCTCAATAATAATTATGAGAAATCAAGAATGACTTAAGCAAGGTTATGCTTATGGAAATAAATCGGCAGCATAACGATACGTTCTTTATCTTCCATTCATTATATTAGGTTTCTTGATCAATATGATAAATTCTAGATCATTAATAGTCCATCTAGAACCCTTGGAATATCAACCCTTGGTCCACATTGGGTTAAAATACTCAAGTAGTGTGACGGTCGTGCACTGGGCCATTACATGATGTGACGCTCCAGTATTGGGCCGTTACATTAGTCTGAATCCAGAATTTAGAAATCGGACTCAGTGGAATGTGACGGTCGTATATTGGGCCGTTACTTGTGCCTGACGGTCCAATATAGAGCCGTTACATTACTGATAACCAAAAACATCGATAGTGTAATCTAATCAATGGGCTTTGATGGTACAACCAACTCGACGTCCTAGTGGGAATCCCAGGCTCGCGGAGAATTACGGAGGTCTTGAAACAAGATTTCCTAGTCCATTGGAAGGAATATCCAATAGAGAGGTCCTCATGTCCAAGAATAATGTTCCTATAGTGCAAAGTGAACTAATAGACAACATACCGGAGTATGTGCCATGTACTTAAAGAAAATGACTCTATAGATAGAGGAAGAATGTGTAACATTGTGAAACCATGAGGAAACTCCGTCATTATAATATTTGGAAAATCATGATTTAGAATATAAAACTATAGAGTTTTGGCCAATGAAATTAACATAACTTAAAATAGTTCAAGATGCCTAGATCATGCAGATTCCAATATGAATTAGTAAGTAAACTTAAAATCATAATAACAGGTCAAAACTCACCTAACTAGGCTTATTTATAAGTTAACTTAACTGGTTACTATTCTGTCATGGGCTGACAGAACACAGAGTCTAACGGTCTAACAGGAGAGCGTCACAGTGCTTGTGACGGTCTATCAAGAGCCGTTACAGTAATGTAACGCTCCTGTCTTGGTGCGTTAGAGACAATAGTGAAATGAAAACATAACAGAGTGTGTGACGGTCGGTCGTAAGGTCGTTATATCATGTGACGGTCTTACCCTGATCCGTTAGAGCCTCTGCTGACAGCAATAAATAACAATGACCTAAGTTTTAACTCGCATCATGTCTGAAAATCATACATATAACTTCCCACATGATAGAATGAAGGCTAAACGAATATCATGCATGGGTTCTCTGTGGATTTCATAAGGAAGTTTCTTTTTAATTTAGTTAGGGCTAAGAATATAGATATATGCATGTCTCCACTAAAACATGAAATTCATGAGCTAAAGTGCATGTAATTCAAGCAAAATCAAAGGACTTTTTCCCCTAACATGTTGTTTTTACCGTTCATGAGATAACCTACCTCTTCTAAAACCTTTAAACTTCGAAATTGATGCTAGATGTTACCCTTAGACCATTGTACTTCTTGTGATAAATCAGTAACTTCAATCTGCTCTATTTCCTCAGCCTCTTGACCTAAGGACATGGAATTTTGAGGGTAAGAAGATGAAACTATTGAGTACAAAAAGTTCTAAAGGATCGAATTCTAATTACCTCATTTAGACGTCCTAATCTCTGGATCTTCAGGGGTCTTGCGTTCAGATTCCTGGGTTGCTACAGGTTAAATCAGTAACTTTGGAAGCTTCTATCTTCTTGGTTGCTTGATCTCCTAGCATGAAATTTGGAAAAATATTAGTCTATAATATACTAGACAAAATCTTCTAAAGAACTTACCCGAAATTATGACTCCTTACCTTGATTCTTCACGGGCCAAAAGTAAGGGTCGCTCAGTTCAGAATTAGGTCCTATTTATAGGGTTTTGGCAAGGGTTTGAAGATTAGATCGATTCTAGAGTCCTTAATTTACCATAATCTAATCCCCAAGAGTCCTTAGTAATGTTATAACTCTTCCCAAGTCGATCTCTAGTGGATAAGATCCCAAAGTTTTAATCTTTTTACTCGTTCTTTCTTTCACGGAACTAACAGGGTGTAACGCGTCTAGCCTGGTGCGTTACAAGCATGTGACGGTCGCACGATGGACCGTTACATTCAACGTGTATAGAGTTTCAATTTAATAAAACTCTTTTATTCGTTTATCCTATATAATTATCTATATAATTAGTATTTATCCTTAAAATACGTGAATAGGCTAAGTAACCTTCTTGAATATGGACCAAACTTAATGGGCTTGGTCCTTAAACCTTTTAGATTTTGTGTAAATAGGCTTGGTTAATTATTTAACCTAATTGGGCCTTGTAATGACTTATTAATCTAATAATCCATTCCATAATATATTTTGGCCTTTTAAAAATTCTAAAAAATTATTTAAAATTTAAAAATTATTTATATAAATTTTGGGGCACTACAGTTACCCTCAACAATCGAGGAAAGAAACTAGACTCCCAACGCGGAGCTATCACCAGCCTAAGGGATGCTGCAGAAGCGAACTCATTTGACTAAGCAAACTAACTAATGCCTAAGGCTACTCAACCATGTTTTAAGGAACCAATATTATAAGCGCGTGCAGAAATAACAGAGTAATAGCAATGATTACATGTTCTGGCACAAAATCAAAGATACTTTTGCAGATCCAAGGCGTGGAAACCGGCCTCCTGAAGCGATCTCGATCATCGAGCTTTGAGGAGTGCGAACTTTGTTTTCCTTGCTTGTCAGGATAAAGGATGATAGGAGAGCAAAGGATTGGATTCCTCGACATAGAGGAGTGGCAGACATCATACTGGACGAAGGAGGGATAAAAAAAAAGAAGAGAGACGAGGGCTAGAACTCCCTCGTTAAGGCACTGAGGCTCTGATAACAAGGAACCAAGTACAGAATAATCAATGATTAACTAAGATCAAGGCGGGCTAAAGCCTCGAAAATAGTAAGAAAAAGGGTAATGACCCCGAAAGGGTGAGGAGGAAAGAACATAAAGACGATGAAAAGATAGTTGTGAAGATAAGAATAAGAGAATGATCATCCTGACGTGGTCGGAGAAGAAGAGTAGCGATCACCCGCCAAAGGCGGGGAAGAAAATGCATGAACACCCCCGACAAGGTCGGGGAAAAGAAATGGAAATCACCCGACAAAGTCGGGGAAGGATCAGAAAAACCACCCGACAAGGTCGGGGAACGAGCACAAGGAATCCCCAACAGGGTCGGAGGAAAAGGATGAGAAGCGAAATCCGGACGTATCCGGGGAGAAAAACTATAAGAGGCCCCCTGGATCAGGGGAAGAGGGGGACATAGGCCGGGACCTAGAATGGTGAGGATAGGAGAAGATAGTAGAAATATAGTCAGGTGGTGGAAGGTACACCACCCAAGGATAAGAATCAGTAACAGAAAAGATGACTGAAAGAAGATGAAGAGACAGAAGAATGAGGAGTGAGCCCCCGAATGCACAACTGTTGGCCCTTGAACTTATGTCGCCGCCTCTTCTTGGCAGAAATCTGCTTGCAACAATTCCGCCTGGCGCGGACTCGGGCCTTCGGGCTTCTTGTCTTGCAATGTTTTCTCAAATAACTGGCCCACCTGGCAGACGGCCTAACCCGGTCATGAATATGCAACTTCATCGGGACGGTTGCCCCTAGCTGCGCGGTGCTCACCATAGAAGGACATTCCAGAACAGTCAACTCCTTGGGATGAACATCAAGAAGCAATGGAGTTTTGTCATTCGGCACTAGAACATGGAGCTTTGGCATCTTTACTCGGCAGTTGGGCATGAAGCATAACTCCCTTGCTAGAAGCGCAGGACGGAACTGAGGGAGGGTGATGCGCGGCGTTGACGTGGCCGATTCACCAATAAACCGAGGAAGATTACATAAGACGTGCAGAATGTCCTTGGAAGATGTAGAAGACACGGCCAACTGCCCCTCGAATGCTAGATTCATTGGATTTCTGGCGGCTGTGTGGGTTAGCACCATCCGAGCGAAAAACTCTTCTGGGCCAGTGAATTGAATAGCAATCAGGCGAGAGGTGACAACAACATCGACAGTGAATTCTCTGGCGAGCAGAGAGATTACTACCAGCCTCGCCTTTGAAGAAACTGGAACCAGTGCTAAGGAACTCTTCTCAGCAGCCGTCTGCATGGCAAGTGTGGGCTCATTATCCCTAGAATAGCCAGGAACCAGGACTCGGACCGGCATGTGGCAAATGCAATCTTGAAGCTTGTAATGCATAATCAAAACCTGGCTCGACACTTTTTCTTCCTGGGGACTAGACCCGAGGGGCACCAAAGGTAGCGGGTACCTGCTCCGCGAAGTGGAAACGGTAGAGGGAGGTTAGAAGGAGGAGGTTTGAAGGGCGCGGGTGGCGATGGTGCAATTGATGAGGGAATAATGATGATGATGGGCATGGGTGGAGGTAAAGGTAAAAGTGGAGGTATGGGTTTAGGGTCGGCCCGCTCGAGCTCAGAGGACGATGGCGAAAGAAGTGGCATCAGTCGCGGGGATGGTTGTGAAGGTGACGGAACAAGGATCGTTGCGAGAGGAGGTGATGAAGATGGTGGTGAGGGTGGCAAAAGAGGTGATGTGGTTGATGGAGATGGTGAAGGTAATGGGGATGATGGAGATGACAGTAGGGGTGGGGAAGAAGGAGGAGAGGAAGGTAGTGGCGTAGTGGGGGAAGTGGCGGGTAGTGGCGCTCTTCGGCGTATCTTTACAACACGTCGAGAGGCGTTGGGAATAGGTGTGCTGGCAGAAATGAAGGGTGAAAGAGAGGTTGCCCGAGCAGAGGCTAGGGTAGGTAAAGGTGGTGGAGGAGATGGGATACAGGAGGAAGTGGGTAATGGAGCAGGTATCTTATCAATTGAAGAAACACCAGGGTGCCCCTGGTCTTGACGTGGAGATGGTTGCCTAGGCGGCACGGCTTGCTGCTGCTGCTGCTTGCTACTGAGATCTGAAATAACTTGGCGTACGGTAGCCCAATCAATCATCTTCTTGTCTTCCAAGTTGTAAACAAGTTCCCGAAACTCGGGGCAATTCTCGACCACATGCCCCTATTGACGATGGAACTCACAGAACTGGAGCAAATTCCCGACCGCGGGTCGGCAAGGCATAACCGAGGGAGCTGCAACGCATGGGTGGCCATCAGAGTCCTGAAAACATCTGTAAGAGATTCCGGGAACGAAGAGTGAGAAGCCTGCTTCGGGCAAGGTGGATGCCGAGGGGTATGAAAAGGTAATGGAGATGGTAGCAGAGGTTGCGTAGGCAAAGGGGATTGCATAGGTGAAGGCGGAGGGCTAGAATGACGTGGAGGCATAGGGGGAGTGGGAATGTAGTGGACGGCATCTACCCGTTCTGGGTGTAGTGTTTCCTTGACCGGAGGTGGAGAGGTGTGGTGAAATAAAATAGCGGAGGGCTGACTCGTGGAGGGTTGGTATGTGGTGGAGCACATGGAGGTATGGGGGTGTGGGGGAGCGGAGGGCCGATTCGTGGAGGGATATGTAGTGGAGGGTGGACTCGTGGTGGATGGGGAAGAAAAGGGGTATGTGGAAGGCGAAGGTGGAGGGGACTCATGGTCAAAGGAAACTAGGAGTTGTTGGGTAATGAAGCGGGCTCGACTGTAAAGTTGTTGCCATGAAGTGATATCGTTCAGGGCTAAGATACATCTGAGCTCGGGTGTTGTGTTAGAAATAACCATCTTGATCTGCTCGCCCTCCGGAATATGCCCCAGGACTTGCGCGGCTAGGCGACGCCAGCGGTTGGCAAACATGGAGAATTCCTCTCCGGGCTTCATCTTCTCTTGGGCTAGATCAACCAAAGAATATCTGGGCCCAACCTAATCTTGATATTGCCGAATGAATCTTTCTTGGACGGCCTGAAAATTCATCATCTGCTCTTGTGGTAACGTAAAAAACCAATCCTTGGCCGAGCCCTCTAAAGATAGGCCAAATAAATAGGCCATCAAGCATTGATCAAGCTGGAACTGGGCCGACTCATATAAGAAATCCTTCAAATGGACATAGGGGTCACTGACTCCACCATAGCAACGATAAGTAGGAATCTGTGAACGTGGTGGAAGGTGAAGACCTGGGAATGCAAATGGGATGTCCAAAGAAGTTTGGGGACTGATTTGTCGTTGCAATTCATCAAGCTGGCGTTGGGCCCGAGCGAACATCTCCTCGATAGGAAGAGTCCGAGAAGGATATGAGCCACCCTGAGCAAGAGATGATGAATTTGGACCAGGATAGTGATGATGGGCCGGATAAGGGGATCCGGCCTGAGAAGAAGGAAAGCCCATTCCAGGAATGAGGGAATGCATGGGCCTGGAAGAATTATGTACGTGGGAATGAAGATTGATTGGGTTAGCAGCAGCACGGGCGGGATAAGAAGGCCCGTTTTGAGAATAGGGTCCAACGGAGGAATAAGGAGATGGGCCCGCATTTGAAGAGGAATCCACGCGGGGGTAAGAAGATGGAGAAGTATAGGAATAAGGTACAGGGGAGAAGTGCTCCATGGGGAGAATGGAGACTCTATACTGTGAATTTTAAATGAATATAAGGAGGGGAATGAACCTAAGACAAATGCAGCTAAATGGAGACACACAAAGATAAGCTATACCTAATGAGCCTAATTTGACAAAAAGATGCAAATGATGACACTAGGCAACATACAATGGAGGAGAGAGATGAGAAAAGAGTCAACCAATTACCCAAACAAATTCTAAATGATGCGCGAAGATTTTTATAAGTTTGCTTTTAGTACCTTAGTGGATTAATTAAAATGGGAATTCACTCGACCACAAGGTACCTGAACAGTGTGAGAATGGAGGACTGGCAGACCCTAAAGGACTCTCTCTCGCACGAATGCAGACCCTATATTGGGAGGTGGTATGGTACAACCACCCTGCGTCTGTGTGGGAATCCACGGCTCACGGGGACTTACGGAGGTCCTCGGCAAGGTCCCCTAGTCGGCTCCAAGGAATATGGAGACGAGAGGAAACCCTACCTCGGTAGGAACGTAACTAAATATGGATGAAATGCATGAATCATATGTGCATCGGAGTGCATGCAGAATCTAGCCTAGCAACTATCAAGCAATGATCAATCAAATATATAAGTAATGAAAATGATCATGCAACAATGATATGGGAGCAGGGGGAGATCAATAACTATCACCAAAGATCACGAACATCATGGAATATGACAATCAAAAGATGAACTATGAGTGCACTGTAGCACCACAAGGACGGTCTATATGCGACCGCTCAAACAGACAGACTGTCTGGACAAAACCGTATAAGCCAGAGCAACAGAACGACAGAATAACTGCAAAAGAATCGCAGAGTGCTGGAAATGAAAGACGGCAGCGATGAGAAACGCACCAAGAAGAGCGGTCTGTATACAGTCGCGTGAGCTCTGGAACGGATCCCCACAAACCGTGTACCTACAGTCAAAACACCCAGAAGCGTACCTGTGCTAGAGCGATGGACGGCCAGGGACAGGCCGTTCATAAGTGTGGACGGTCGATAGGACGCCGTCTATGACAGGACGCTTGCAGGAGAACTGGCGCTGTTCACACGGAGGGACGGTGGAATCTGAGCCGCACAGAAGATGAACGGCTCTGGGAGAACCGTCCACATTCCAGAAGGTAGAAAACGCAACCCAACCTGCAATCACTCCAACAAGAGGACTAACACAATGAAAAGGGGGGTCAGAAAATCACTAACACAATGGGCACTAGGTGTCCCACCGTGATCGCCAAAAAAGAAGCTGTTGATATGTTTTGTTCTTTCCTTCTTTCTCTGCAATACCGGCTTGAAAGACCTCTACTCTCCTTCTAATAAATCGATATGTAAAATAAAATAGGACAGTGGAAGGAGAACAGAAGAGAGTAAAGAACCGTGATCGCCACCAAGGCGCCGTACGCGATGAACACGCCATACCTTGGAAAGAGGGAGACACTCGCCTCAAAATCAGCACTGTAGGGGATGAACGGCCCGTGAAGAACCGCCTGTGGTGTTGGACGGCCACACGATAGACCATTCTTCAGTGCTGTAGGGGACGTGGGACGTAGGACTACTGGCTGATGGACGGTTTAGAAACAACCGCAGGAGGTGAAGGACGGTCAAAGATGCACCGCACATAACATCGAACGGTCCTGGAAGAGCCGCACAAGACCATCAAGCCAGAAGTCACAAAGGGGTCCAACCTCCACCCTCTCCGGCCGGCCAGAGGGGATGGGCCTCGTGTTAGTAAGTTATTGACTTGCGAAACAGAGTGTAAACACAAAAAGAAAACCCAAGTTAGAACTATAGAGTGTAGTATATGCTAAAACGGAGATGAATGATCATAACTAAATGGAGTGGGGGATACCTGGGGAGTTTTAAACCCTTGGGGGCGTCAAAAATGTGAAAGGATGTGTGAATGATAATGCAAGCAGTGAAGAAAAACGAGGGAGAATGATGCATGCAACACGAAAGGGAATGATGGAATATCAAAGATAGAAGGAAAAGACTCAAAATGAAAGTTACTCCCTAGACCGGAGGCCCGTCTGGACATAGAAGGCCTCCCTCCTTGGTCGTAGGTCGCTCCAGGATTCGGCAAGGCTTCGCCGTCAACCAAAATCTCCCCCCCCCCCCTTTTCAAGCCGGCCTTCGGGGTCTATTTATAGAGCACCCGGGGTCTTAGCTCGAAACTAGGGTTTAGATGCATTTTCAGGTCGAGATAATCAAAGGAAAATCATAGATAAACAGATTATCTTTTATCCAGTCGAAACGGCACTTAAAATAGTTGATTATCCGCAGAGAAAATGATGGGAGAAGTTGGGGATAAAACCACGGATAGAGAGATAAAAATTTGTTGAAATTCATCAATCGAACGGATGAACGGTCTTACGATAGACCGCCCAACTGGATGTGCGATTACCTCTTGGCCGTCCAACCTCATCGGTGGAAATTCAAAATAAATAGAAAATAATCCAAATTATCCACTGAACTGACCGAAGCCTTCGCCGTTGGACTCTCATAGATGAACGGCTCAGATGAAACCGTTTAAAGGTTGAGCGGCCAAGGACAAACCGTTCTAGCCTTGTCGGTGATAAATAGATTAATTGGATAATTATCTGAGAAAATCCTCAAGCGTAGGACTCTGAGAAATGTGCGGCTACTATCAGTCCGTTCATTAAGTTGAACGGCCAGAATAGGACCGCATAAAAGCTTGTCGGTGGAAATTCAAAAAATTAACCAAAATATTTCAAAATAGATGGACGGTCCAGAGGCAACCGCACATTGATTGAGTGGCCAGGGATGAACCGTACATGCACATGGGCGCTTGAAACTTATAGAAAAGCCCAATCAACCAAAACCAAGCCCCGTTAAGCCCTGAATCAACTTGGACCTAACCAAGGAGGGGGGCAACCCATAAAACTGGCCCAAAGCATGCCTGAAAATAGCCCCAACGGGTGCTGGACAACTCGAGGCATCAACAAATGGGAGTAAGAGGGACGAATCAACTTATCGGCATAAAACGGGTGTCAACAATCGGTAGTCCAAAAATCTTGAATAAAGACCACAAGTCTAGTGAAGTCTCTCCTTCAGTCGTTGCCACTTTGTTCCACCGGCGGTTGAAATGCTCTACCAGCGCCTGTAGCAGCCCCGTGTAGCATGGGTGTAAGACCCCAAATTCTTTAGAAATTTATTTAGAAAGTTATTTGTAATTATTTGGAATTTATTTGAAGTTATTCGAAATTAATGAGAATTATCCAAATTAATTGGATTAATTAATTAATTAATAGAATAAGTCATTTTTCTTCTATTTTCTAAAAATCCCCAAAAATCACATCTTGTAGAATTAATTTTTTTTATCAACTTTGTCTTCTACAATTAAGCCTAATAAAATCGTTTATTAAGCCGAATTAGCAAACTAAGTCTTCCGAACTTAATATTTAATTAATTGCGGAATAGTAGAAGTGGAATTTTATCTAACATATAAAAATTCATAAAAATAGTAATTAAATAATAGATGCTTCGACTAACACTTTTATCTTCTTGGAGTAAGCCTAATTAAATCATTATCTAGGCCTAATCAGTGGATTAAGCCTGACTTATAACCCACCTAACCCAAATTCGTATTCACTATTCACCCAAACTTTGAACATCAAATTCGACCTCAATTCTCAACCAAATGATCTGAATCAGGGCAAATGGAAGGCCACAATATAAGGAACATTTACCCTCAATCAATTTGAGGTAAACTTAGCCCCAAAACGTGCTGCCGACATAGTTTGGTCAAGTCAAGGATTTCGGCGCCGTTTCTAAACACGTAGCTTGCAGCAGCAAATACTCCCAATTCAGAAGGCTCCAGAAGCTCTATGAGCTATCAAAATGAAGCCCTACGAGTCTTCTTTCATTTGGCTGCTGTGGGGTTCGCTGAAATTTCGGATCTGGAGAGATCTAGTTCGATTTATGGAGGTCGGTCAGTAGGCCGTTGGCTTCCCTTCATCTTTCTTTGATCAATCGATTGAGGTAGGAATTCTCAACCAAATCTTGATCATGAGTATAGCAAATTGTACCTCTCATCGAGCTCTTTCCATTGGTGGTAAAAGCCCCAATTTTCATTAGGTATCCGTGGAGATATCGAGGTTTTAGTGAGGTGCTGTCAAGTTGTTCTTTATTCTAGGTTTCGAGTTCCTTCTTCAATTTGAGGTAGGTGATAACAGCCCAATTTCTAATTAACATACATGAATGTAATCAATAGCATGTTAGCTTTCTTTTGACACCAAAATCCCCAATTTTTATAGATCATGCCTAGAGTATTTCGTGTGTTATTAGAAGCATGCTAGCAAGCTAGACTTTTCTTGTGTTCTTCATAGAATAGGTTGTATTTCCTTAGATTCCTATCGAAATTCGTGATTTAAAATCGTGTTTCATGACCCTAAGATGCACATTATTAACCCTAGAGTCTATGGTTATGATCCCAATACTTTTAGACCCCAAATTCGTGGAGATTTCATCACTTTTTGGGTCTGGAAACCCAGGGGTCGACCCGTGGGTCGACCCATTTCAGCCCTGCAAGCAGCAGCTTGCTGCCTTGCATGGGTCGACCCAATGGGTCGACCCACAACCTGCAGGGGTCGACCCATGGGTCGACCCATGCAGCCAGGTAGCCAGGGGTCGACCCAGGGGTCGACCCATCCCTGGAATTTTTCCAGGGGTCGACCCAAAGGGTCGACCCATGCCCCGTAAACCCGTTTTTAATGATCCTTTGACCCGGGAATCAATCCGGATCACCGGGGAATCAATCCATTCAACCTAAACACTTTGAAAACTACATTTTTGAGGAACTAATGACCTATTCATGTACCCTTTTTAGTTTCAATTAACATTGGTCCATACATGCAAACTTAGTGTAAAAACACACCGTTTATCATCTTCATTTCAATGCATACAAGATTAAATAGAAACCCACATAATTAGTGGTTAATGGTGTAACTAAATCTCTGTTAATGCATTCTATTTCACTCCTATGGGAGTTGTTCTTTGCCTTATCATCTTGAATCAGTTTATTGGCAATTGTCTTAATGTAAATGATAATGGTTAATCATGATATCTTAACTTGGTGATTAGGATTAATATGTTGATTAGCTTGATTGATTGCTGCTGTTTTACAGTAGCGCAGCACGATTAACTCTTATTGTGACTTGGTTTCGATCTCCTTGATGATTATACTTACCTTGAAATTCTGGAAATGAATCTCTTTCCTACGTGAAGTTGTTATTGCTACTTAGTTTAAACCTTAGAATTCTGGCCATAAACTGTGGAAGTCTAGATTCGTGAGATCTTTGATCCAAAGAAATCAATGCCTGGCAAACAATTAAGGGCTCGGTCTGGTCCTGGGAAGAGCACCCGAACACTACGTGTACCCCCGGGGAGGTGAATGACTAGGTGTGGCATTTGGCACCAGTACTTGACATGTGTTAAATCTAGGACTATCCACTACTCTCTCCACTACTCTCTACGTTACTTTCTACTACTTTTCACTTTCCACTCGTCACTGTTCTATACTCTACTTGTGGTTACTGTACTTGCTCATTACTTGGACGTGGAAATGAAATTACATACGTACTTGACATGACTTGAATTGACTTGATATGGCCAACTTTTATTGTTATCTCCTGTAGTAAATTCTTGTCTTACTATTCTATTCATTATATTTCTTGACCTTGCAAGATCTTTGAATTCTGTTTCATCATCGTTATCTTTTTATTGTTTTTATCATTTGTAGCATGACATTTAAAATGTAATTAAACTGTTAATCACTTATACCTGTCTGTTATTTCCTACTGAGCGTCAGCTCACACCGTTGTGTTTCCCCCCTTTCCAGGCTTTTCAGGTGACGCGCTTACCGATGGGGAAGGGCAGGAGTGATGTCTTGAGTGTATCAGTTCTAGTGTGTTAGTAGTGTGTTATCTTTCTTTAGTTGTGTTTTGGAGAGCCTTTAGTCTCAGTCATGTTATTGAGTTTTAGTGGTCGATTATTCCAGTTGTATTAAGTTGAACTTGAGGTTATTGTATCAGTTGTGGTTTGTTAATGATCATTTAGTATTTCCATCTTGTAGTACTTGTGTATCATTTTAGATTTAGTTCCCTCTCTTGCTAGCGTGTCCCTAACTGTACGTCCCGATACTTTCGCCTTGTTCGGGGCGTGACAGTTTAGTTGGTATCAGAGCCCTAGGTTTCACATTCCTAGGTTTCCTAAGTTTAAGTTTTCTTGCATTGCATCCCAATAATCGGTATATCAAAAGGTGTTGTCCGAACGTTAGGCTACACCTATCGGGAAGGTCGCACACTTGCGCGAGTGGGACCGATTACCTCCGCCAGGTACCGAGTTTTTGGTCGTGTCTAGGTGCATTAGATCCCTAACCTTGTAAAAGTCTAGGACCTGACCTGGTAAGAATGGGTAGAACTTGGGTTAAGTTCGTTCCTTAATCGTGCTTTATCTATCTTATTGAACCTAAGTAACCATTTCTCGTGTAGATGGCAGCTGATCGTGCTGAATGGAGGAACCTGCAGCGTACGGTTCAAGGCCTTACTCAGGCCCTTCAGCAAGTAGCTCAGGCAGGAGCGGCACAGCATGGCACCGGTGATCTATACCGGAACTTTTGCGGAATGAACCCGCCTAGATTCGCTGGTTCGACTGACCCTGACCAAGCCGAGCACTGGCTAGATGAGATGGGGAGAATCTTTGAAGTTATGCAATGCACCAACCTGGAGCGTGTCCTTTTGTCCACATTTCAACTGGAACATGATGCACGTACTTGGTGGGATTCTATCAAGGCAACTCTCGGAGATCGGCAAGTTATGTGGGAAGAGTTCGAGGAATTCTTCAATAGCAAGTATTTTTCCGATAGAGTGCAAGAGAAGAAAGCGGCAGAGTTCGCGGCCTTGAAACAGCGAGGTTTGTCCGTGGCGGAGTATGAGGCTCAATTCGCACGGCTTTCTCGATATGCTACACATCTAATTTCCACCGAGAAGATGAAGGCGAAGCGCTTTCTCAATGGTTTGAAGCTTCATTATATCAACCAATTGGCACCGATGGAGATTTCCACTTATTCCGAGATGGTAAGGAAAGCGCAAGTTCTAGAGGATACTCTTGAGATGACGGAGAGAATCCGTGGTAAAGGCACCAAGAAAGAATTACCTACGGGTTCCGGGAGTGTCAAACCCGGGTATACCAAGAAGAGACCTGTTAGTGGACCTGGTTCGTGGAGCGGGTCCGGATCGTGGAAGGGCAAGATGCCGAGGCATGAAGACAAGAAGCCTGGCCCTATTGTTCCATTCAAGGGCGTGTGCAACTATTGTGATCGTCCGGGTCACAAGATAGAGGAGTGCTGGCGCAAGCAAGGCGCCTGTTTGCGATGTGGAAGCAAGGAGCACCGTATCCCCAATTGTCCTCTCATATCGGAACAAGCTACACCGGCAAAACCTCTAGTCTTCAAGAAACCACAAGGCAAGCTTCAAGCTTTACATGAAGATGAAACTGGGATTTCTGATGATGGCGGACTCGTCGAAGGTACCCTTACTATAATCGATAAGCCCGCATTTGCTCTCTTTGATACTGGTGCCACACATTCTTTTATTTCACGGAGATTTGCTAAGTCATTAGCTGTGGAACCTGTTTTGATGAAAACTCCGTTAGAGATTTCAACCCCTATTGGCACTAGATCAACAATCAAGTATTTCTATCCTTCTAGTAAGGTTATGATTGGTGAACAGAACTTTCCAGCAGATTTGGTCTGCATGGATATGAAGGATTATGATGTAATCCTAGGAGCAGATTGGTTGGCCAAGTATGAGGCCAATGTTCACTGTAGTTCTAGCTCAGTGACGTTTACTGGACATTCTGGCTTATCTTTTACGGGAGTCACGCACCATAACTCCGTACCACTCATTTCGGCTCTTCGAGCTGATAAGCTTTTGAGGCATGGGTGTGAGGCTTTTCTAGCCTTTGTTTGTGCAACCCCTGAGCAGCAGATTGAGATCAAGGACATTCCTGTTGTCCAAGAATTTCCTGATGTCTTTCCAGAAGAACTACCAGGACTTCCGCCTGAGCGGGAAGTTATCTTTTCTATTGATCTTATTCCTGGCACAGCTCCTATTTCTAAGGCTCCTTATCGTATGTCTCCTGCGGAACTGAGGGAACTGAAGCAGCAACTGATGGAATTACTCGAGAAGGGTTTTATTCGTCCTAGTACTTCTCCGTGGGGAGCCCCTGTGTTATTCGTCAGGAAGAAAGATGGTTCGATGAGGTTGTGCATTGATTATCGACAAATAAACCAGCAGACTGTCAAGAACAAATATCCCTTACCGAGGATTGACGAGTTATTTGACCAGATAGCGGGAGCTCAATATTTCTCTAAGATCGATCTTCGATCTGGATATCACCAGTTGCGGATTAAGGAAGAGGATATTTATAAAACAGCTTTCCACAGCAGGTATGGTCATTTTGAATTTGTCGTTATGCCTTTTGGGCTAACGAATGCTCCAGCAGCTTTCATGCAGTTGATGAACAATGCATTTCGGCCCTATCTTGATCAGTGGGTCGTGGTATTTATTGATGACATCCTGATTTATTCTAAGAATGAGGAGGAGCATGCTGAGCATCTGAGAATGGCATTGCAACTGTTGAGAGATCATCAACTATATGCTAAGTTCAGTAAGTGTGAATTCTGGCTGCAAGAGGTGTCCTTTCTAGGACATATCATTACGAAGAACGGTATTTCTGTTGATCCTTCGAAGGTTGAGGCAGTGAAGAATTGGGAACAGCCTACCAGTGTGACAGAAGTTAGAAGTTTTCTAGGCCTGACAGGTTATTATCGAAGATTTATTCAAGACTTCTCTAAGATTGCGGTACCTCTTACAAGATTAACCCGCAAGGAGAATAAGTTTGATTGGTCAGATGATTGTCAGCGAAGCTTTCAGACTCTGAAGGAGTGTTTGACTACTGCACCTGTTTTGGCTTTACCTTCTGGTGAAGGAGGATTTGTTGTTTATACTGATGCTTCAGGTATTGGCTTAGGCTGTGTACTCATGCAGCATGGGAAGGTGATTGCCTATTCCTCTAGGCAGTTGAGGAAGCACGAAGATAATTATCCTGTTCATGATTTGGAACTTGCTGCAGTCGTGTTTGCTTTGAAGATATGGAGGCATTACTTATATGGAGAAACCTTTACAGTGTTTTCAGATCATAAGAGTTTGAAGTATTTATTCTCTCAGAAGGAACTCAACATGAGGCAGCGGAGATGGTTGGAGTACTTGAAAGACTTCAACTTCTCGATTGAGTATCATCCTGGCAAAGGTAATGTTGTGGCAGATGCATTAAGTCGGAAGCCGGTAGCTAGATTGTCAAGTCTCATGTTACAAGAATGGAGATTGTTCGAACAATTGTCTAGTCTGGATCTCAATATTGACAATGATCGGATCTTGATTGCTCAGATTCAACTTAAACCTGAATTATTGATAGAGATCAAGTCCTTGCAAGATAATGATCCCGAGTTGGTAGAGATCAAGGGAAGCTTGAGCAGCAGACCTGACTTCATGTTGGCCGATGATGGTAGATTATTATTTAAAGGCAGAACTTGTGTTCCGGATGAGGCTACAATAAAGAACAAAATTCTTGAGGAAGCTCATAGATCTAGATATACCATTCATCCTGGAGGCACTAAGATGTACCGAGATTTGAAAAGGTCTTTTTGGTGGCCGAATATGAAAAGAGAAGTTGCAGATTTTGTGAGCAGATGTTTGGTATGTCAGCAAGTTAAGGCCGAACATTTCAGACCAGCAGGGAAATTGAAACCACTCGACATACCCCAATGGAAGTGGGAAAGTATTGGCATGGATTTCATTATGGGTCTACCTAGGACTCGTGGTGGATTTGATGCGATATGGGTGATTGTCGATCGATTGACAAAGTCGGCTCATTTCTTACCAATTAAGTCCAAGTGGACGATTGATGTATTGGCTGCTTTGTATATAAAGGAAGTGGTGAGATTGCATGGTATCCCAGTGAATATAGTATCTGATCGAGACCCCAGATTTACTTCACATTTCTGGAAGGGACTGCAAGAGTCTTTGGGTACTCGTCTGAATTTCAGTACTGCTTTTCATCCACAGACAGATGGACAGACTGAAAGAACCAATCAGATAGTGGAAGATATGTTGCGAGCTTGCATGATTGATTTCGGTGGTAATTGGAGTGAGCATTTGGCATTAATTGAATTTGCTTACAATAACAGCTATCAGTCTAGTATTCAGATGGCTCCTTTTGAAGCACTATATGGTAGAAGTTATCGTTCCCCGTTGTGTTGGGACGAGGTAGGTGTGAAACAGTGGCTTGGACCAGATCTTGTTTCTGAATCATCACAGAACATCCGTGTTATCCGAGACCGGTTACAAGTAGCCCAGTCAAGACAGAAGAGTTATGCCGACAATAGGAGAAGGGATTTGGAATTTCAGGTTGGCGAGCAGGTGTTCTTAAAGGTCTCTCCGACGAGAGGGATCCGAAGATTTGGCATTCATGGCAAGCTGAGTCCGAGGTACATTGGTCCATTCGAGATTCTAGATAGAGTGGGAGAGGTGGCATACAGACTGGCTTTACCACCGCATTTGTCTGGCGTACATAATGTTTTCCATGTGTCTATGTTACGGAAATATGTGTACGATCCCACTCATATCATTCAACAAGTGGATTTTGAACTGAAGGAAGATTTGACCTATGAGGAAAGACCTGTCAAGATTCTGGACCGGAAGCATCAGCAACTCCGGAATCGTTCGATACCGATGGTCAATATTCAGTGGAGTCGGTGTGGGACCGAAGAAGCTACAGGGGAGTCTGAAGAGACTATGCGAAAGCGGTATCCCGATCTATTTTAGGTGAGCGATCTTTTTCTACTCTCAGTTTTAGTGCAGTGAATTTGGAGGACCAAATTCCTTTAAGTAGGGGAGGGTGTAAGACCCCAAATTCTTTAGAAATTTATTTAGAAAGTTATTTGTAATTATTTGTAATTTATTTGAAGTTATTCGAAATTAATGAGAATTATCCAAATTAATTGGATTAATTAATTAATTAATAGAATAAGTCATTTTTCTTCTATTTTCTAAAAATCCCCAAAAATCATATCTTGTAGAATTAATTTTGTTTATCAACTTTGTCTTCTACAATTAAGCCTAATAAAATCGTTTATTAAGCCGAATTAGCAAACTAAGTCTTCCGAACTTAATATTTAATTAATTGCGGAATAGTAGAAGTGGAATTTTATCTAACATATAAAAATTCATAAAAATAGTAATTAAATAATAGATGCTTCGACTAACACTTTTGTCTTCTTGGAGTAAGCCTAATTAAATCATTATCTAGGCCTAATCAGTGGATTAAGCCTGACTTATAATCCACCTAACCCAAATTCGTATTCACTATTCACCCAAACTTTGAACATCAAATTCGACCTCAATTCTCAACCAAATGATCTGAAATCAGGGGCAATTGGAAGGCCACAATATAAGGAACATTTACCCTCAATCAATTTGAGGTAAACTTAGCCCCAAAACGTGCTGCCGACATAGTTTGGTCAAGTCAAGGATTTCGGCGCCGTTTCTAAACACGTAGCTTGCAGCAGCAAATACTCCCAATTCAGAAGGCTCCAGAAGCTCTATGAGCTATCAAAATGAAGCCCTATGAGTCTTCTTTCATTTGGTTGCTGTGGGGTTCGCTGAAATTTCGGATCTGGAGAGATCTAGTTCGATTTGTGGAGGTCGGTCAGTAGGCCGTTGGCTTCCCTTCATCCTTCTTTGATCAATCGATTGAGGTAGGAATTCTCAACCAAATCTTGATCATGAGTATAGCAAATTGTACCTCTCATCGAGCTCTTTCCATTGGTGGCAAAAGCCCCATTTTTCATTAGGTATCCGTGGAGATATCGAGGTTTTAGTGAGGTGCTGTCAAGTTGTTCTTTATTCTAGGTTTCGAGTTCCTTCTTCAATTTGAGGTAGGTGATAACAGCCCAATTTCTAATTAACATACATGAATGTAATCAATAGCATGTTAGCTTTCTTTTGACACCAAAATCCCCAATTTTTATAGATCATGCCTAGAGTATTTCGTGTGTTATTAGAAGCATGCTAGCAAGCTAGACTTTTCTTGTGTTCTTCATAGAATAGGTTGTATTTCCTTGGATTCCTATCGAAATTCGTGATTTAAAATCATGTTTCATGACCCTAAGATGCACATTATTAACCCTAGAGTCTATGGTTATGATCCCAATACTTTTAGACCCCAAATTCGTGGAGATTTCATCACTTTTTGGGTCTGGAAACCCAGGGGTCGACCCATGGGTCGACCCATTTCAGCCCTGCAAGCAGCAGCTTGCTGCCTTGCATGGGTCGACCCAATGGGTCGACCCACAACCTGCAGGGGTCGACCCATGGGTCGACCCATGCAGCCAGGTAGCCAGGGGTCGACCCAGGGGTCGACCCATCCCTGGAATTTTTCCAGGGGTCGACCCAAAGGGTCGACCCATGCCCCGTAAACCCGTTTTTAATGATCCTTTGACCCGGGAATCAATCCGGATCACCGGGGAATCAATCCATTCAACCTAAACACTTTGAAAACTACATTTTTGAGGAACTAATGATCTATTCATGTACCCTTTTTAGTTTCAATTAACATTGGTCCATACATGCAAACTTAGTGTAAAAACACACCGTTTATCATCTTCATTTCAATGCATACAAGATTAAATAGAAACCCACATAATTAGTGGTTAATGGTGTAACTAAATCTCTGTTAATGCATTCTATTTCACTCCTGTGGGAGTTGTTCTTTGTCTTATCATCTTGAATCAGTTTATTGGCAATTGTCTTAATGTAAATGATAATGGTTAATCATGATATCTTAACTTGGTGATTAGGATTAATATGTTGATTAGCTTGATTGATTGCTGCTGTTTTACAGTAGCGCAGCACGATTAACTCTTGTTGTGACTTGGTTTCGATCTCCTTGATGATTATACTTACCTTGAAATTCTGGAAATGAATCTCTTTCCTACGTGAAGTTGTTATTGCTACTTAGTTTAAACCTTAGAATTCTGGCCATAAACTGTGGAAGTCTAGATTCGTGGGATCTTTGATCCAAAGAAATCAATGCCTGGCAAACAATTAAGGGCTCGGTCTGGTCCTGGGAAGAGCGCCCGAACACTACGTGTACCCCCGGGGAGGTGAATGACTAGGTGTGGCATTTGGCACCAGTACTTGACATGTGTTAAATCTAGGACTGTCCACTACTCTCTCCACTACTCTCTACATTACTTTCTACTACTTTTCACTTTCCACTCGTCACTGTTCTATACTCTACTTGTGGTTACTGTACTTGCTCATTACTTGGACGTGGAAATGAAATTACATACGTGCTTGACATGACTTGAATTGACTTGATATGGCCAACTTTTATTGTTATCTCCTGTAGTAAATTCTTGTCTTACTATTCTATTCATTATATTTCTTGACCTTGCAAGATCTTTGAATTCTGTTTCGTGATATCACCGTTATCTTTTTATTATTTTATCATTTGTAGCATGACATTTAAAAATGTAATTAAACTGTTAATCACTTATACCTGTCTGTTATTTCCTACTGAGCGTCAGCTCATAGTTGTGTTTTCCCCCCTTTCCAGGCTTTTCAGGTGACGCACTTACCGATGGGGAAGGGCAGGAGTGATGTCTTGAGTGCATCAGTTCTAGTGTGTTAGTAGTGTGTTATCTTTCTTTAGTTGTGTTTTGGAGAGCCTTTAGTCTCAGTCATGTTATTGAGTTTTAGTGGTCGATTATTCCAGTTGTATTAAGTTGAACTTGAGGTTATTGTATCAGTTGTGGTTTGTTAATGATCATTTAGTATTTCCATCTTGTAGTACTTGTGTATCATTTTAGATTTAGTTCCCTCTCTTGCTAGCGTGTCCCTAACTGTACGTCCCGATACTTCCGCCTTGTTCGGGGCGTGACAATGGGTACCCATACAATGCTGCAGTCACAACATATCAGATGTCGGCCCTATCTAGTAGCGCCCAGTAGTGGTGCACGATCCCCATCAACCACTAAGTAGCTCCTTGACGGTACCTGTGCGAAGGGATCACCGCCCAATGGCCGTACCAGCTGACAATAGTCTGTCGCAGAATCCCATCTAGAAGGCTATGGTCATCGTAGCCTTCTCCAGCATACTATAGCCCTGGTGGCTCCAACACCAACCCTGTGGTACCCTCTATCTCTGCTCGGTGGTGGCCGTGTAAGTCCCAAGAAGCGGGACCCATCGCTCCGACTCGGACCCCAAACTGGTCCGCCATGCTGAAGAAACCCAGGCACTCAGCACTGGGGAACTGGCACTGCCTCCAGTAGTCTCCAGAAAAACTCAGGAAGCCGTAGAGAACGACCCCATGCATGCTGTCCATGCCTACTAAGATCGCCCGCTCAAGCCGGAGGCATGCTTTAATGACTAGAGAGTCTCCCTCCTCCATGTCGGATGGGACGTAGCACCTGACGAACTTGAACAAGTGGCGGTCCAGTGGAAACCCCGTTGGATCGCCTCGGCTGCGGTCGTAGGTATAGAGCCCGCCCGCCTCTGAAATTCGAGCCAGCTCAACAGCTCCGACTCCGCTCGCCCCCTCTCTAACGGGGCCCTCAGCCATGACCATGCACCCCGAGTCAAGCTGGTCCACGCTAGCTACAGTGATGGCCGACGGACCCAAAGGAGGCATGGGCTACTCAGTCCTCCTCACCCAGTAATCCTCCTCCCGGGCCACACGCCTAGGGACTCGCTCGTCTCTGCCAAATCTTGCCATAGCTGTAGGACAAAGCACACAAAAATGGTCAGCGCACTAAAAAGTCAACACATACAATGCAACAAAATAAAGGCACATGAAGTGTCAAAATACAACTACAATAACCCAGAATGAGGAGCTCACGGGCCGTACGCCCTCGTGGGGGGCATTTGTTGTACCCAGATAGTTTCCCAGTAAAATATTAAAGGATAGGGGTTTGGGAATTTCCCCAAACACCTTTAAGGAATGGACTACCCTGCCTCTCCTACAACTTGCCCAGCCCTGACCAAGGGTCCCAACCTGCTAGCCGTGACATATGGAGACATCAACAATTGATTGGGATTACTCTCGATCGCTCAAGTGGCGGGCTTTTCGAGCATTCTACACGGCCACCCGGGCTAACCCGGGTGCACCCCGACTACAAGCTGTGCCACATCACACCCAACAATAAGGCCAGGGGCCTACCACAAGACACCTTTTTCTTGCCCTCCAAGGTCAAAAGGAGACCTAACTAAGTCAACCACAGGCTTTGGAGGCCCGCAGCGCGTATATACGGCTAGCACACATGTGTCGGGCATTTCCCTGAACACTTGGTGGGCGCATATATCCCTTCCCTTCTATAGTAAACCGCAGGTCGACCCGTGGCTAAAAAATACAAACCGGGTTCTACAATAACCCTCCAGCAAGTCAGGGCCACCCCCGACCCTCACACACGTGGCAATGAGCCACTTATCCTTAGCTCATTGGCTAACCCGGGGCTACCCTGCCAACCTGCCGTGCAACATGGCACACACCATGAGGCTAGTCCCACATATCCAAAGTGCCACTTCCTAGCACCCACAAGCTTATACCCTCAGCCCCGGGCCAAATCCAAGGCCCACCAGTGTAGCACCCCGTATAAAAAAATGAAAATGAAAAAAAAATATTATTAATAATATTTTCCAAATGAAAAAAAAATATTAGATAAACTCTATAGGAAGCTTATGTAAGAAGTTGGAACACGGAGTCATCATATGTAAAGATTATTCACTTAACAAGTGACTTCTAGAGTAGTTGGTTAAGTGATGTGCCTTTCAACCTAGTGACCAGTGTTCCAATCCTAGCATTTACACCATTTACCCTTTTTGACAAATAATTATATGTTATAAGCTAGCAAAACTTGCACTTACGATTTGGGCCATGGATTAGCTGTACAAATAGTATCTCTTATCTCTCCAACTGTAAAGCCCCATTATTCCAGATCTTGCCCCCTATTCGGTCATGACAGACCCTATAAACATACCCGTAGCTACCCCATTCTAGGCTAGCTAAGGTTGGGGCAAAGCTCTGCAGGGATTGCGCAAGAAGGGTCTGCTACTACGATCTTCCAACAAGGTAGGGGTTCTCAATTTTTAACTAAAATAGTAGCTAATCTAGGATGATTAGTCTAGGCAGTTAGTCTTAGGCTCATCTCCATACGATCTTTCACATTTATACAGTATGTGTTAGCCTCATAGTTATCATGTATTAGCTTTAATCTAAGAAAAGTAGTAAAGTAAAGTACTTAGTTTCACAACGAGGATAATTAGCATGCAATAGCTTCAATCTTGGACAATTAGCAAGTATTAGTCTCATGCCCAAGATAACTAACATGAATGAGCTTTATTAACTAATCTAATAGCATACCTAATCTCTTAGCATGCTTAATTAACCTGTTAATCTACCAAATCACTCAATGTCAACACCTCACATAACACTTCCATATATATATATAATGCAGGTGTTGACACCTCGTGTCAACACTTCCATACATATGTCATACATATGTCGACACTTGCATTATAGGTGTTGCACAAGTTAGGTGTTCTCAATTTTTAACTAAACTAGTAGCTAATCTAGGATGATTAGTCTAGGCAGTTAGTCTTAGGCTCATCTCCATACGATCTTTCACGTTTATACAGCATGTGTTAGCCTCATAGTTATCATGTATTAGCTTTAATCTAAGAAAAGTAGTAAAATTAGTAAAGTATTTAGTTTCACAACGAGGATAATTAGCATGCAATAGCTTCAATCTTGGACAATTAGCAAGTATTAGTCTCATGCCCTAGATAACTAACATGAATGAGCTTTATTAACTAATCTAATAGCATACCTAATCTATTAGCATGCTTAATTAACCTGTTAATCTACCAAATCACTCAATGTCAACACCTCACATAACACTTCCATATATATATATAATGAAGGTGTTGACACCCCGTGTCAACACTTCCATACATATGTCATACATATGTCGACACTTGCATTATAGGTGTTGCACAAGTTAGGTGTTCTCAATTTTTAACTAAACTAGTAGCTAATCTAGGATGATTAGTCTAGGCAGTTAGTCTTAGGCTCATCTCCATACGATCTTTCACGTTTATACAGCATGTGTTAGCCTCATAGTTATCATGTATTAGCTTCAATCTAAGAAAAGTAGTAAAATTTGTAAAGTACTTAGTTTCACAACGAGGATAATTAGCATGCAATAGCTTCAATCTTGGACAATTAGCAAGTATTAGTCTCATGCCCTAGATAACTAACATGAATGAGCTTTATTAACTAATCTAATAGCATACCTAATCTATTAGCATGCTTAATTAACCTGTTAATCTACCAAATCACTCAATGTCAACACCTCACATAACACTTCCATATATATATATAATGCAGGTGTTGACACCTCGTGTCAACACTTCCATACATATGTCATACATATGTCGACACTTGCATTATAGGTGTTGCACAAGTGTTGACACCTACGCAACACTTACCCGAGGTGTCAACACTTACGCGACACCTACGCAACACTTACCCGAGGTGTCAACACTTACGGGACACCTACGCAACACTTACCCGAGGTGTCAACACTTACACGACACCTACGCGACACCTACCCGAGGTGTCAACACTTACGCGACACTTACCCAGAGTGTTGAGAAAACCAAAATTAAACCATGGATTAAAACCTTAAACACTTGATTAACAAGATGATTAAACCAAAACAAGACTTATTAATAATAAACACAGAATTGAAGACAGAACCACAGGTGTCGACACAGGTGTCGACACACAAAACATTGTAATATTAACTGTACAACAGAGACCAAAAATGAACAGTAAGTGTGGACACTAGTGTCGACACATGCAGTGAACTTAATGAAAAACACCGTAAAGCCTCTTAACAAGTGAAACAAAGTATGAAAAATTTATGAACCTCCATTATACCTCTATTAACAGTATATATATAAAACCTGCATATGCAAGTGTGCATATATACACCCGACACCTTAAATATATACATATATATATATATATATACTCCCATTAATTGTATATACAAGCACCTTCATTATATATGTATATAAATTCATATATATACTTCCATTAATTGTATATATAAAACACCTTCATTATATATATATATGAATATATATATGTATATATAACTAATGTCTGCACCTCCATTCTCACCGAATATATATAGAGAACAGAATATAATATAAAATGGACTCTTTCATTCTTACAGAGTATGTATATATATTTGTAGAATGAAATTATTTTTTTTTGTAAAAATCTAATTTTCACCACATTAGTTTATACATACTAAAAATTATCTCCAACATGTTAAAACTATTTCCAGCATGTTAAAAGTGACTTCCAATATGATAGAATTATTTTATACATACTGAGATATAAAAATTATTTTCAGCCTGTTAAAATCTATTTAAAGCTATTTTTATGCATATAAAACTTACTTTCCTATTAAATAAAGTAGTAAATTGATGCATGAAAATTACTTCTAGCATGATAACATTTCTTCCAGTATGGTAAAATTATTCCAGCATGTTATAATTAATTTTGGCATGTTATAGTTATTTTCAGTGTATTAAAACTATTTTTCAGCATGATAATTCTATTTTCCTATCAAATAATTAGCAAATAAATGTAGAAAATTTATTTTTAGCATGATAAAAATTATGTTGTTATCAGAAAATTTCTGCAATCAGCATGGCAACCTTATCTTATCAACCTATCAGTAAGTTAATTATTTTAGCATGTTAAGCATAGATTTTAGCATGTTAATAATTAATTTTCAGCATGTAAAAATTAAATCCAGCATGAAAAATTTATTTGTATCATCTTACCAGTAAAGTAACATATGAAACTCATTCTCAACATGTTAATATTATTCTTAGCAAGTTAGAACTATATTCAACATAAAAACTTATTTTCATAATTAAATTCTGATTATTATAATAAATCACCATTTTGGCTAATTCATATATGCATATTGGACAGAAGATATACATACATATAACCTCCATTATATTAGACAGAATTCTATAATCGGATATATATATACATATACATATTGGATAAAAATAATATATATATATAACTAATATCGACAATTGTGTCAACACCAGCAAGTTAGTCTCAAACTCCTATTGTCATTAGCATGTATCGAACGTTACGGGTTTTACTCCTAATTCGTCCCTACATAATGATATGCCTTGGATTCTATTCTATAATCCACCTTATATACATCTTATCGAGTCAACCCTTGAAATTCCATATTGGCTATAAACGAGAGTGGATGTCGACAAACATGACCAATGTTGTGCATATAGGGCCCGGTCTGGTCCTAGGAGGAGCACCCGAAGGTACTTGTGGCCATGGGAGTTTATTGACCACAGTGTTTGGCATTGCACCGGAGTACTTGCTTGCTAGACTTTAGGCATTCCACTCATTCTCGTGATATTACTTGATTGACTGACTTGAGACCCGCAGAAGGGTAAAAGTGTTTATTTGAATGCATTGATAAATAGCCAATTCCAGTTATACATGCTTGAAACTACTTTGCTTACTATTGCTAGCTCGATTAACATGTTGCTATTCCAGTTATTACTTCTCAGTTATCACTGGCTTGATATCATTTGTTATCACTTGCTACTGCTGCTTGAAATTGTGCAGTCTATATACTCTCACTTTCTACTCCTGTCGATTTTACGATCCTTTGATATCTATCTGTCTGCATGCATAGTTTATCTACATTAAATAAATGGGTAATTCACTTAAAGCATGTTAGAACTCGATATGTAAATCCTACTGAGTGATTCGCTCATCTAGTTGTTTTCTAACCTTTTCAGGTAGTTCGGATATCAGCCAGAACTCGGAAGGGAATGAGTCTGAGTGATGAGTGTAGAAATGGAGTTATCATGTTGTCTTGTTAATTGTGGTGTAGTAATTATGTCATTTGTATCCAGTTATGTCAGATGTCAGTTGTATTAGTCTAATTTATTAGAACTGTAATAAGGGCTTGAAGCCTAGTAGTCGGACTCGAGAAATGTGTGTAATTATCATTTGGTTAGTGGTAACAATTGTCATCTCGGATTATTTGTATTAATTTCAAGTTAAATCTTAGTTATTTGCGCACCCTATTAATTATCAAAATGAAGAATTCCATCGAATAGCTAGCTCGCTTTGGTTCTATATAAAATTGTCGCGCCACGGGTAAGCTTCCGCGCTCGGGACGTGACAGCTTTCTTGGTATCAGAGCCTAGGATTTTAACTTCCTAGGTAAAAACCTGAGTCCAAAGATATAAATGTCTAATAGAATTGTCTATGGATAGGTTTAGATCTTACCTGGTGAGATGGGTAAAGTCAAGGGTTAAGTTTAACAATGACAATTGACCCCATAATAACGAAACCCAATATTTATTACACCTTAATTCTTTTGTAGGATTATGGCCGCTGAAAGAGCACAATGGCGCGAGATGCAGCGCACTGTGTAGGGACTTACGCAGGCGCTACAGCAAGTGGCGCAAGGCGGTGTTGGCTGTGCTCACCGTGGAGCTGGTGACCTTCACCGGGATTTTCGTAACATGAACCCACCAAGATTCACGGGTTCAGTGGACCCCGATGATGCCGAGAATTAGCTGAAGGAAATTGAGATGATCTTCCGTGTAATGCAATGCACGGATACAGAGAAGGTTCTATTGGCTACGTTCCAACTAGAACGGGATGCTCGATGCTGGTGGGAATCCGTAGAAGCAACACTGCCCGACAACCATGTCACCTGGGCGGAGTTTGTTGAACACTACAACAACAAGTATTTTTCTGACCGTGTTCAAGAGAAGAAGGCCACGGAATTTGCCACGTTAAAGCAACGGAGCCTGAAGGTGGCCGAATATGAGACCCAATTCTCAAGACTTTCCCGTTATGCACCCCACTTGGTGTGTACGGAAAAGATGAAATCAAGGAGATTCCTCAACGGGCTACGGCCCCAATATATTACACAACTTGCGCCAATGGACATCCAAGTCTATTTGGAAATGGTTCGGCGTGCTCAATTGTTGGAAGATGCCACTGAATTCTCTGAAAGGATTCGAGGCAGGGACAAGAAGGAACCCGTCCCTAGTATGGGAAACTTCAAACCACCATTTGGTAAGAAGCGATTCTTAAATGGAGGAGAATTTTCCAAAGAGAAGATGTTCCAGAAAAGCAACAAGCCCTTCTCTACAATCAACAATAAGCCTTCCTCCGCCATCACACCTTCAAAGGAAATCTGCAAGTATTGTGACAAGGCTGGTCATAAGACTGAGGAATGCTGGAGGAAACTGGGAGCATGTCTCCGATGTGGGAGTCGAGAGCATCGAATCCCCGACTGCCCCTTGATGAAGGAACAAGCCAACAAAGACGAGAAGCGTCTGGTAAAGAAACAAGGCCGTCTCCAAGCTCTTCAAGGGACGGAACCCATGGAAGGAGGAATCATGGAAGGTACACTAACTGTTTGCTCTAAACCTGCAAAAGTTCTATTTGATACTGGAGCAACTCATTCATTTGTTTCCAAGAGATTTACTGCCTCATTTTCTAAAGAACCTGAATAGTTAGATTTAGTAATATCTACACCTCTTGGAAACAAGTCTGATATCATGCATCACTACCCAAGTTGTGAGGTTATGGTCCAAGGTAACAATCTGCCAGTCGACCTGATATGCCTTGATATGGAGCATTATGATGTCATATTAGGAGCTGACTGGTTATCCACCTACCAGGCAACGGTAGACTGCCGGCATGGCAAGATAACTTTTGCAGATTATTCCGAGTTAGTTTATATTAGCCCTCGAAATAAATCCCCTCTCATCTCAGCTCTTCGAGCTAGCAAACTTGTGAATAAAGGATGTGTGGCTTTCATAGCTTTTGTGACTGCCATGGAAGTCGAGAAGACTGAAATTAAAGACATCCGTGTAAGTCGGGACTTTTCAGATGTTTTTCCTGAAGAATTACCAGGTTTACCCCCGGAGAGGGAAGTGTCGTTCACTATCGACATTATTCCTGGTGCTGGTCCTGTGTCTAAGGCACCCTATAGAATGTCTCCCGCCGAGTTGAAGGAGCTAAAAGAGCAGCTAATGGATTTACTGAAAAAGGGATTCATTAGGCCGAGTACTTCCCCCTAGGGAGCACCCGTGCTCTTTGTTAAAAAGAAGGATGGAACATTTAGGCTATGCATTGATTATCGGCAGTTAAACCATCTTACAATCAAGAACAAGTACCCGCTGCCGAGAATTGATGAGCTGTTCGACCAATTGTCTGGAGCTAACTATTTCTCCAAGATTGATCTTCGGTCTGGTTACCACCAATTGAGGATCAAAGAAGTAGACATATATAAAACTGTACTTCGAAGCAGGTATGGGCATTACGGATTTACTGTTATGCCTTTTGGACTAACAAATGCCCCCGCAACCTTTATGTAGTTAATGAACAACATCTATAGGCCTTATTTAGACCAATTTATTGTGGTCTTTATCGATGATATATTGATCTATTCAAAAACTGAAGAAGATCATGAAGTGCATCTCAAGAAGGCATTACAGATATTGCGAGACAACAAGCTATATGCTAAATTCAGCAAATGCCAGTTCTGGCTTGAAGAAGTGTCCTTCTTAGGCCATGTCATATCAAAGAATGGAATTTCTGTTGATCCTGCGAAGGTCGAAGCTGTACAAAATTGGGGACGACCAACGAATGCAACGGAGATTCGAAGCTTCTTGGGTCTAGCTGGTTACTTCCGGCGTTTTATTAAGGACTTCTCCAAGATTGCTGTCCCTCTTACCAGATTAACTCGCAAGGAAGTGCCTTATGAATGGAGTGAAGACTGTGAGAAGAGTTTCCTAACTTTGAAGGATCTCTTGACTACTGCACCGGTCTTATCTCTACCAATTGAAGGAGAGAAGTACGAGGTATATACCGATGCATCTGGTGTCGGCCTCGGATGTGTATTGATGCAGAATGGAAGAGTCATTGCATACTCTTCCCGACAATTAAAGAAGCATGAAGAAAACTACCTTGTGCATGATTTGGAACTAGCCGCAGTGGTATTGGCTTTAAAGATCTGGAGGCACTATCTCTACGGAGAGCAATTCACCGTATACTCCGATCATAAAAGCCTTAAATATCTATTCTCTCAGAGAGAGCTGAACATGCGACAAAGGCGTTGGCTCGAGTATCTCAAGGATTTCGACTTCACTATACAATATCATCCTGGTAAGGGTAATTCCGTAGAAGATGCCCTTAGTTGGAAGCCGAGAGCCCTAGTAACCAACTGTATGGTTCAAGAATGGAAGCTGTTGGAAAAATTCGCTGAACTCAATATAAGCATGGATGAGAATGACAGGTGTATTACTCTATCTCTCTTAAGTGTACGTCCGGATTTGCTAGCTGAAATCAAGAGGTTGCAAGAAGAAGATCCTACCCTAGTGGAAATAAAAGAAAAGCTAGACGAGAAATCTGATTTCAAGTTGGCACTCGATGGCAGATTATTATACCATGAACGGACATGTGTACCAGACAGTCCTGAGCTGAAGAAGAGGATTCTTGAAGAAGCTCACCGATCGAGGTATACGATCCACCCTGGAGCCACTAAGATGTACCAAGACATAAAAAGAACCTTTTGGTGTCCCAACATGAAAAGGGAGATAGCGGACTTCGAGTCTAGATGCTTGACATGCCAACAGGTGAAGGCAGAACATCAGAAGCCCGCTGGAAGATTGCATCCACTAGATATTCCCAAGTGGAAATGGGAAGACATCGGCATGGACTTCATCATGGGTTTGCCCAGGTCTAGGGGTGGACATGACGGAATATGGGTAATCATCGATCGCCTTACTAAATTGGCTCATTTCTTGCCTATAAAGAGTCGATGGTCGGTTGATGTTCTTGCTGCCTTATTTATCAAGGAGGTTACTAGATTACATGGAATTCCTGTGTCTATAGTATCTGACCGAGACCCACGCTTTACTTCTCATTTTTGGAAGGGTCTACAACATTCTCTGGGAACAAAACTCAACTTTAACACTACTTTTCATCCCCAGACAGATGGTCAGACTGAAAGAACAAATCAGGTTGTTGAAGATATGTTAAGGGCATGTATTATAGATTTCGGCGGAAGCTGGCATGACCACTTACCCCTAGCCGAATTTGCCTACAATAATAGCTACCAAGCCAGTATCCAGATGGCACCTTTCGAGGCACTTTATGGCAGGAGTTGTCGATCTCCAATATGCTAGGATGAAGTCGGTGAAAGACAACTTCTAGGCCCAGATATGGTTAGAGATTCAACTAAAAAGATACACCTTATCCGAGAGAGACTCAAGGTAGCACAGTGCAGGCAAAAATCTTATGCTGATAACAGAAGGAGAGATTTGGAATTTCAAGTGGGTGATCATGTATTTCTCAAGGTATCTCCCAGCCGAGGTATTAGAAGATTCGGTGTTAAGGGCAAGCTCACACCAAGGTTTATCGGTCCATTTGAAGTATTAGAAAGAGTGGGCGAGGTGGCTTACCGCATTGCCTTACCACCTCAACTCTCGGAAGTGCATAATGTATTTCATATTTCTATGCTGACGAAGTATGTGCACGATCCTCTCCATGTCATCGATCACACTGACATGGTGATACAGAAGGACCTCACCTATGAGCAAAGGCCAGTAAAGATTCTCGACCAAGAAATCCGAGTTCTAAGGAGCAAGACGATCCCTATGGTAAAAATCCAATGGAATCGATGCTCGGAGCAAGAAGCAACTTGGGAGACCGAGGAATCTATGAAGAGAAGATACCCAGAACTATTTTAGTCGGCAAGTATCTTATACTTTCTACAGTATCCTTATGTAGTTAAATTTACCCTTATACAATTGAATTTGGGGACCAAATTCTTTTAAGTAGGGGAGGGTGTAGCACCCCGTATAAAAAAAATGAAAATGAAAAAAAATATTATTAATAATATTTTCCAAATGAAAAAAAACATTAGATAAACTCTATAGGAAGCTTATGTAAGAAGTTGGAACACGGAGTCATCATATGTAAAGATTATTCACTTAATAAGTGGCTTCTTAGAGTAGTTGGCTAAGTGATGTGCCTTTCAACCTAGTGACCAAGGTTCCAATCTTAGCATCCACACCATTTACCCTTTTTGCCAAATAATTATATGTTATAAGCTAGTAAAACTTGCACTTACGATTTGGCCCATGGATTAGCTGTACAAACAGTATCTCTTATATCTCCAGCCTGTACAAGCTGTAAAGCCCCATTATTCCAGATCTTGCCCCCTATTCGGTCATGACAGACCCTATAAACATACCCGTAGCTACCCCATTCTAGGCTAGCTAAGGTTGGGGCAAAGCTCTGCAGGGATTGCGCAAGAAGGGTCTGCTACTACGATCTTCCAACAAGGTAGGTGTTCTCAATTTTTAACTAAACTAGTAGCTAATCTAGGATGATTAGTCTAGGCAGTTAGTCTTAGACTCATCTCCATATGATCTTTCACGTTTATACAGCATGTGTTAGCCTCATAGTTATCATGTATTAGCTTTAATCTAAGAAAAGTAGTAAAATTATTAAAGTAATTAGTTTCACAACGAGGATAATTAGCATGCAATAGCTTCAATCTTGGACAATTAGCAAGTATTAGTATCATGCCCTAGATAACTAACATGAATGAGCTTTATTAACTAATCTAATAGCATACCTAATCTATTAGCATGCTTAATTAACCTGTTAATCTACCAAATCACTCAATGTCAACACCTCACATAACACTTCCATATATATATAATGCAGGTGTTGACACCTCGTGTCAACACTTCCACACATATGTCATACATATGTCAACACTTGCATTATAGGTGTTGCACAAGTGTTGCACAAGTGTTGACACCTACGCAACACTTACCCGAGATGTCAACACTTACGCGACACCTACGCAACACTTACCCGAGGTGTCAACACTTACGCGACACCTACGCGACACCTACCCGAGGTGTCAACACTTACGCGACACCTACGCGACACCTACGCGACACTTACCCAGAGTGTTGACAAAACCAAAATTAAACCATGGATTAAAACCTTAAACACTTGATTAACAAGATGATTAAACCAAAACAAGACTTAATTAATAATAAACACAGAATTGAAGACAGAACCACAAGTGTCGACACAGGTGTCGACACACAAAACATTGTAATATTAACTGTACAACAGAGACCAAAAATGAACAGTAAGTGTCGACACTAGTGTCGACACATGCAGTGAACTTAATGAAAAACACCGTAAAGTCTCTTAACAAGTGAAACAAAGTATGAAAAATTTATGAACCTCCATTATACCTCTATTAACAGTATATATATAAAACCTGCATATGCAAGTGTGCATATATACACCCGACACCTTAAATATATATATATATATATATATATATATATATACTCCCATTAATTGTATATACAAGCACCTTCATTATATATGTATATAAATTCATATATATACTTCCATTAATTGTATATACAAAACACCTTCATTATATATATATGAATATATATATGTATATATAACTAATGTCTGCACCTCCATTCTCACCGAATATATATAGAGAACAGAATATAATATAAAATGGACTCCTTCATTCTTACAGAGTATGTATATATATTTGTAGAATGAAATTATTTTTTTTGTAAAAATCTAATTTTCACCACATTAGTTTATACATACTAAAAATTATCTCCAACATGTTAAAACTATTTCCAGCATGTTAAAAGTGACTTCCAATATGATAGAATTATTTTATACATACTGAGATATAAAAATTATTTTCAGCATGTTAAAATCTATTTAAAGCTATTTTTATGCATATAAAACTTACTTTCCTATTAAATAAAGTAGTAAATTGATGCATGAAAATTACTTCCAGCATGATAACATTTCTTCCAGTATGGTAAAATTATTCCAGCATGTTATAATTATTTTTGGCATGTTATAGTTATTTTCAGTGTATTAAAACTATTTTTCATGATAATTCTATTTTCCTATCAAATAATTAGCAAATAAATGTAGAAAAATTATTTTTAGCATGATAAAAATTATGTTGTTATCAAAAAATTTCTGCAATCAGCATGGCAACCTTATCTTATCAACCTATCAGTAAGTTAATTATTTTAGCATGTTAAGCATAGATTTTAGCATGTTAATAATTAATTTTCAGCATGTAAAAATTAAATCCAGCATGAAAAATTTATTTTTATCATCTTACCAGTAAAGTAACATATGAAACTCATTCTCAACATGTTAATATAATTCTTAGCAAGTTAGAACTATATTCAACATAAAAACTTATTTTCATAATTAAATTCTGATTATTATAATAAATCACCATTTTGACTAATTCATATATGTATATTGGACAGAAGATATACATACCTATAACCTCCATTATATTAGACATAATTCTATAATCGGATATATATATACATATACATATTGGATAAAAATAATATATATATAACTAATATCGACAATTGTGTCAACACCAGCAAGTTAGTCTCAAACTCCTATTGTCATTAGCATGTATCGAACGTTACGGGTTTTACTCCTAGTTCGTCCCTACATAATGATACGCCTTGGATTCTATTCTATAATCCACCTTATATACATCTTACCGAGTCAACCCTTGAAATTCCATATTGGCTATAAACGAGAGTGGATGTCGACAAACATGACCAATGATGTGCATATAGGGCCCGGTCTGGTCCTGGGAGGAGCACCCGAAGGTACTTGTGCCCATGGGAGTTTATTGACCACAGTGTTTGGCATTGCACCGGAGTACTTGCTTGCTAGACTTTAGGCATTCCACTCATTCTCGTGATATTACTTGATTGACTGACTTGAGACCCGCAGAAGGATAAAAGTGTTTATTTGAATGCATTGATAAATAGCCAATTCCAGTTATACATGCTTGAAACTACTTTGCTTACTATTGCTAGCTTGATTAACATGTTGCTATTCCAGTTATTACTTCTCAGTTATCACTGGCTTGATATCATTTGTTATCACTTGCTACTGCTGCTTGAAATTGTGCAGTCTATATACTCTCACTTTCTACTCCTATCGATTTTACGATCCTTTGATATCTATCTGTCTGCATGCATAGTTTACCTACATTAAATAAATGGGTAATTCACTTAAAGCATGTTAGAACTTGAGATGTAAATCCTACTGAGCGATTCGCTCATCTAGTTGTTTTCTAACCTTTTCAGGTAGTTCGGATATCAGCTAGAACTCGGAAGGGAATGAGTCTGAGTGATGAGTGTAGAAATGGAGTTATCATGTTGTCTTGTTAATTGTGGTGTAGTAATTATGTCATTTGTATCCAGTTATGTCAGATGTCAGTTGTATTAGTCTAATTTATTAGAACTGTAATAAGGGCTTGAAGCCTAGTAGTCGGACTCGAGAAATGTGTGTAATTATCATTTGGTTAGTGGTAACAATTGTCATCTTGGATTATTTGTATTAATTTCAAGTTAAATCTTAGTTATTTGCGCACTCTATTAACTATCAAAATGAAGAATTCCATTGAATAGCTAGCTCGCTTTGGTTCTATATAAAACTGTCGCGCCACGGGTAAGCTTCCGCGCTCGGGACGTGACAACCAGTCACCTATTCGACCCGTTCGACAACCCGAGGTGTGTCGGGCATTTACCCGAACACCTTACGAGCGGCAGCTATGACTCGACAACAACAGCCCCCACGGGCTAATCCTAGCATCTCAGAACCCTTTGTCCTTTAAAGGACACCCCCGAACAATGAAAGGAGACCCCCGAGGGCCATCCCTCGAGGCCGCGGCTTGCCCGGGGGGGGGGGGGGGGGGGAGTTCGCCCTGGGCGTGGCTGCGCCCCAAAGAGGGCAAACCCCCTTGGGGGACGCATTGTCACGCCCCGAGCCTTTATTTCAGCGGAAGACTAACTCAGGGAGTGCGAACAGCCGACATGGTAAGCCTCTTGCAAGCAAGAACGATCAGAGTGCAAGACAATCACACAAAATGAATGCAATTGCACAATATTTACTAAAAATCTAACTTCATTCCGTTATCAATCAAATATTCAAAATACAATAACTTTTTCCACCATCTTTCACTCTACTAGACTTAAGAAATAGGAAAATTACATTGACTCCATCTAAACAATATAGACTTCCTAAGTCTTCGCTCATCTTTATTCACTCTCGGATCCGCTACTTGAACATTTTGAATCTGAATCAGACTCACTTTCATTTCCTAAAAAAGATTGGAAATAGGTAATGAGCACACTTGCCCAGTAGGCATCTTCGCATCAACATGAAGGTACTATTAAAGTAATTAACAATTTAGCTCTAAAGAAGTAAGGCAAAATCATGCGAATGCGAATATCATGCGATTAAACCAAAGTAACACGATAATCATGTAAGATAGAGTGAACAGGAATGAACATGGATGAATGTAACAAGAACATGATATTTGGCCTTTCCTGAACAAGAATGTATCAAGAATGCACTTTCACTTTCACTTTCATAACCATAAAGGTTACACACGAGAATGTCAATCATGTAGCAATTCACTAGATTTTCACGAGTGCTCATGGATTTCACTTATTTATAAAGAAAGTACTCCCAGCGTAATGCGGCGCCAGTAGCATCATACCCCATGGTTTATAACATAGTATGTTTCCCGCAATCAGCCGTGGGACTAGCATAGAGCCCTTGGACACAATCAGCGCCCGAACTGCATCTTCACGTATAAATCAAGCTACTTCCCTGAGTGTAACAATAAAGTATGGCCAAGAATGCAATAAGGTCAATAACTCATGATAACAACAATCACTGAACGAATGCTTCAATTTAGAGTATGAGAGATCAAGAAAAAGATTTAAACAATGTCATGCTCACGGAAATAAATCGACAGCATAACGATACATTCTTTTCTCTTTCCAATCATTATATTAAGTTTCTTGATCAATATTATTAGTTCCAAACTATCATTAGTTCATCTAGAACCTTTGGAATATCAACCCTTGGGTCAAACCTTGGGTTAAGTACTTAAGTAATGTGACAGTCGTTTACTGGGCCGTTACATCATGTAACGCTCCAGTAGTGGGCCGTTACAATGATCCGAGTCCAGAACAATAAAAATAGACTCAGAGAAAGGTGACGGTCATGCATTGGGCCATTACATTATGTGACGGTCCAGGATTAGGCCGTTACATTAGTCTGAACCCCGAATCAAGAATTCAAACTCAGATGAATGTGACGGTCTTATATTGGGCCGTTATATGTGCCTGACGGTCCAACACAGAGCCGTTACATTACTGATAATCAAAAAATATCGATAGAGTAGTCTAATCAATGGGCTTTAATGGTACAACCAACTCGGCGTCCTAGTGGGAATCCCAGGCTTGCGGAGAATTACGGAGGCCTTGAAACAATATTTCCTAGTCCATTGGAAGGAATATCTAATAGAGAGGTCCTCAAGTCCAAGAATAATGTTCCTATAGTGCAAAGTGAACTAATGGACAACATATTGGAATATGTGCCATGTACTTATAGAAACGACTCCATTGATAAAGAGTGAAGGTGTAATGATGTGAAACCATGATAAAACTCAATTAATACAATTTTGGAAAATCATGATTTAAATACAAACTATATAATTTTTTGTACATGAAACTAGCACAACTTAAAATAACATGCAATACCTATCATGAACAATTATATAACTGAAGAGTCACATAACAAGTTAAAACTTAGCTATCTAGGGTTAATTATAAGTAAACTTAATTGGTAACTATTCTGTCATGAGCTGACAGAACACAGAGTCTAACGGTCGAACAGGGGTGCGTCACAGTGTCTGTGACGGTCTATCAAGGGGCCGTTACAGTAATGTAACGCTCCTGTCCTGGTGCGTTAGAGACAACAGTGAAACGAAACATAACAGAGTGTGTGACGGTCTGTCGTAAGGCCGTTACATGTATGTGACGGTCCTACCATGATACGTCAGAGCGTCTGCTGATAGAAACTGATATGAAACCTAAGAGATCAACACACATCATGTCTGTAAATCAAATACCATGTCTATCCCAGACATGATAACAAAGTATAGGCTATCTACATGCATGGGTTTCAGTGAATAGACAAGATAACATCTTTTAATTTTCTACTTAGGGCTAAGAGATGTATGAATGCATAGAACTATTAAAACATTAAATTCATGATCTATCATGCGTGGAATTCAATCGAACCAGAGGGCTTTTAGTCCTATCAAGAGGTTTTTACCGTTCATGAGATAACCTACCTCTTAACTTGGCTTTAAACTTCCAATTTAGGGTTTGAAAAAATGTGCCCTAGCTCTCCTCTTCCTGTGACTTTTCAGCAACTTCCTTGGGCTCTAACTCCACGACCTCTTGACCTAAAGACGTGAAATTTGGAGAGGGGTTAGTCTTAAGTATTGTAAACAAATTCCTCTAAAAAACTTACCTGAGATTATGACTACTTACCTTGATTCCACGCGAGTAAAAGTAAGGGTCGCGCAGTTCAGAACTAGGTTCTATTTATAGAGTTCTAGCTAGGGTTTGAGGATTAGATCGATTCTAGAGTCCTTAATCTGCCAGAATCTAATCCCTAAGAGTCCTTAGTAGTGTTATGAACTCACCCAAGTCGATCCCTAGTGGATAAGATCTCAAGGTTCTGATCTTTCTACTCGTTCTTTCCTTCACGGAACTAATAGGGTGTAACGGCTGTAGACCCCTACGTTACAAGCATGTGACGGTCTCACGATAGACCGTTACATTCAATGTTCCCAGAGTTTAACATTAATCAAACTCTTTTGCTAATTATCCTATATAAGTATTTATTGTATCTATCCTTATTCTGCTAAAACCTGACTTCTAAGAGTCCCTAGTGATTTTACATGTCATTCTAATTAGGTCTCTTATGGATAGGATCATCAAGTTCTAATCTTTTTATACATTCTCTTACTTACGGAACTTGTAGGCTGTGACGGTCTAGGGTATACGCGTCACAAGACTGTGGCGGTCTCCTGATGGACCGTTACATTCGACGCATTCAGAATTTTAATTTTAATAAAACTCTTTTATTTATTTTTCATCTAGTTATCCTATTAAGTGGTGTTTATCCTTTAAAATCCGTGAATAGCTTAATAACCTTCTAGAATATGGGCCAAATTAAATGGGCCTGGTCTTTAAACCTTTTTGATTTATTTAGTAGATTACGTTAATTGATTAACACAATTGGGCCTTATAATGGCTAATAAACTCAATAATCCTTTTATAAATTTATTTACCCCTTATAAATTATAAATAAATTATAAATTAATCTAGAAATAACTTATATAAATTCTGGGGCACTACACCCTCCCCCACTTAGAAGAATTTGGTCCCCAAATTCAATACATGGATTGTGGAGAGTGTACTTACAGTTAAATAATTCTGGAAATCTTTTTCTCATGGCTGCTTCGGTTTCCCATGTTGCTTCATATGGCCATGTTTTATTCCATTGAATTTTGACCATCGGGATAACCTTGTTTCTTAGTTGACGCACTTCTCGTTCAGAATCTTTATCGGTGTTTGTTCGTATGTCAAGTCCTTCTGAATCTCCAGATTGTCATAAGTGATAATGTGGTCAAGATCATATACATACTTCTTTAGCATGGAGACGTGAAATACGTCATGAACTCCTGCTAATTGTGGGGGTAAAGCCAGCTTGTAAGCTACTTCACCGACCCTTTCAAGAATTTCAAACGGGCCAATGAATCTTGGAGTTAGCTTTCCTTTAATGCCAAATCTTCGAATATCACGACATGGAGAAACCTTCAAATATACATGATCTCCTACCTGAAACTCCAAGTCACGTCTTCGATTGTCGGCATAAGATTTTTGCCTATCTTGCGCCATCTTCATTCTTTCCTGAATGAGTTTTATTTTCTCTATAGAATCTCTGATAATATCGGGGCCTAAGAATTGTCTTTCCCCCATTTCACTCCAACATATTGGTGATCGACAGCTTTTTCCATATAAGGCTTCAAAAGGTGCCATTTGTATGCTTGCTTGATAACTGTTGTTATATGCAAATTCTACCAGAGGCCGCTCAGGACGAGAGGGTTCATGGGCCATAAACAAGGGTAAAACGGTTCTAATTGGGCCGCCCAACATAGAACGGTCCAATAACAGCCGTTTACAAACTGAGGTCGACCACCCAGCAGGTCGACGCACGACTGAGGTTGACGCAGAAGCCAGCTGGACACGGTCTCCAAAGAGACCGTTCAGAAACACAGGCGGCCAGGCCAGGGCCGCGCACTAACAGAGCGGTCCCAGAAGGGCCGCTAATTACAGGACAGCCCCGAATCCGAGCTTGGGCAAAATCACGTGATTCGATCGAGTCCAAGGTTCAGGTTTTAGGGGTACAACCCGCCCGATATCCTAGTGAAAATCCCAGGCTCGCGGGGGCTTACGGAGGTCTCATAATGGAGGTCCTAGTCCGACGGAAGGAGTATCCGGTGGAGAGTCCCAACCATTACAAGAATTGAGGCTAATGAAGCATCAAAAAATGAATAAGGCGGTCAGTCGACACCACCAGAGTGGAGTGACTAACAGAACAAACCTAGTATCGATCCTCCAATATGAACATGATAAAAATTTATGTTCCATTAATTGATAAGAATAATAAGGAATATTATGCTTTGGAAAGGAGATATCAATCATGAACAATAAAGAATCAGATCATATGTTCCATAATTTACTAGTTCCTTGTGTGGGTTTCTGACATATACATGCATAGTTTTAACAAGAATCGACATAATTAACACATGGAATAGACCAACAGTGAGACATACGCGGTCTAACTAGAGCCATTGGATGGGGTCTAGCGGTCTATCGCTAGGCCGCTCAGGTCATGCAAGTCCGAAACCCTACACGTCTTATGCGGTCTATCAAACAGCCGCTGGGGTTTCCAAGTGGTCTAGAGCCAAACTGCCTGCCCGACAGAACGGTCTATCGTGAGGCCGTTCAATGATGAGCAGTTCCTGTAAAGGTCGTGTCCTACTCGTCGTTCCGATGTCCGGCGAACATCCGACCGAGGCTAACTAAAACAAGAAATTCACACGATATAGAGCATAAAAATTGGGAAAAAGCATACCACTAGAAAGAGAATGAAAAGATGCATGTCATGGATTGATTAATTTAAAACTTTAAGCCTACCAAGCTAACTTTTAATCGAGGATAATAGTGGTAACCCTAGTTTTAACATGCTCCGACTAAAACGACCAATACTCACATGCTACAGAATGAAATTTAGGGATTTTGGTATGAAAAGAAAGAGGGATTGGAGATGAATCCAATGGTATAAACCACTTAGGGTTTGGTCTGCCAGAACCTACCTTAAAAGAAGAACAAAGGGGGACGATGCCGCCGGTCGCGATAGAAAAACCCATTCGAAGATCATCGGAATACGCCCTCGCCTCGCACCTCGCCGGCCGCAGCTACCAAACGTCGATGCTAGGAGGCCCTAAGGCGTGTTTTATAGGAATAATTGGTCTATAGAGAGATCGATCACGAGGATAGAGCCCACAAACTTCGGTTGCGCGTGATTCGCGCATTGACCCGGTCACGCCGTCGCCTCGCCTAAAAATTTGAATTTTGAAGTTAGGGTTTCGGTGAGAAAATAGAGGGGAAACGACCTACACATCGTGGCCGTTCGATTGGGTCCAATCTGGGCTCAATTGATCGAGAATTGGGTCCAAATTGGGTGATCTAAGGTCCGATAAGGTTAAACGTGGATTAAGCCCTAATTCTCTTAATTTGGCTGGCTTCCAATTTTATTTAGGGTTTCCTACAGAAGACAAATTATCTAAATTTTTAGTCCTCTACATGATTATAATTTTTCTAGGTTTTTATAAATTGGTCAAAATTTTGCTTACTGTATTTTCCATGGAATTTCTTGTGAATTTCTCGTTCTTTTATCTAATGCTCTACCGGGGTGCTACACCCTCCCCCACTTTAAATAATTTGGTCCCCTAAATTCACTGCACTTATCGAAAATGAGGAGCAAGGTTACTAACCTTAGAATAAATCGGGGTATTGCTTTCGAATAGCATCTTCGGACTCCCAAGTAGTTTCTTCTGTTCCATGTCAACTCCACTGAACCTTGACCATAGGTATGGAACGATTCTTGAGTTACTGTTCTTTGCGGTCCAAAATCTTGACGGGTCTTTGTTCATAAGTCAAATCTTCGTTCAACTCCAGATCTGCATGTTGAATGATGTGAGTGGGGCGTAAACATATTTCCGTAACATCGATACGTGATAAACATTGTGTACTCCGAATAGCTGAGGGGGTAAAGCCAATCTGTATGCAACCTCTCCCACTCTTTCCAAAATCTTGAAAGGGCCAACGTATCTTGGACTTAATTTGCCACGGATGCCAAACCTTTGAATTCCTCTCATTGGCGAAACCTTCAAGAATATATGCTCTCCTACCTGAAACTCCAGGGCTCTTCTTCTGCTATCAGCATAACTCTTCTGTCTTGATTGTGCCACTTGTAGCCGATCTCAGATAATACAGATGTTCTTGGATGATTCCGAAATGAGATCCGGTCGTAGCCATTGCTTCTCTCCAATCTCATCCCAACACAATGGTGATCAATAACTTCTCCCATAAAGGGCCTCGAACGGAGCCATCTGGATAATGGACTGGTAACTATTATTGTAGGCGAACTGAATTAAAGCTAAGTGCTCATGCCAACTGCCTCCAAAATCAATCATGCAAGCTCTTAGCATATCTTCAACAATTTGGTTAGTTCTTTCCATCTGTCCGTCTGTCTGAGGATGAAAGGCAGTTATGAAACTCAGACGGGTTCCCAAGGACTCTTGCAGTCCTCTCCAAAAATGAGAAGTAAACCTGGGGTCTCTATCTAACACAATGCTTGTTGGTACTCCATGCAGTCTTACCACTTCTTTCACATATAAAGCAGCCAAAACATCCACAGTCCATTTAGACTTAATAGATAAGAAATGTGCCGACTTAGTCAGTCTATCAATAATGACCCATATTGCATCAAATCCATCACGAGTTCTTGGTAGACCCATGATAAAGTCCATGCCGACACTTTCCCACTCCCATTGTGGTATATCGAGCGGCTTTAACTTCCCTGCGGGTCTGAAATGTTCAGCCTTGACTTGCTGACATACTAAGCATCTACTCACAAATTCTGCCACTTCCTTTTTCATACTCGACCACCAAATGGTCCTCTTTAAATCTCGATACATCTTGGTACCTCTAGGGTGAATAGTATACTTGGACCTATGGGCTTCTTTTAAAATCTTGCCTTTTACTTCGGCCACATCAGGAACGCATGTTCTCCCTCGAAACAATAACATGTTGTCATCAGCTAACATAAAATCTGGTCTATTCTTCAGACTTTCCTTGATTTCTGCCAACATAGGATCATTTTCTTACATGGACTTGATTTCCATCAGTAATTCTGGACGAAGCTGAAACTGAGCGATCATGACCCAATCCTTGCTAACATTGAGGTCTAAACTAGCCAATTGTTCCAGTAGCCTCCATTCTTGTAACATGAGACTTGACAATTTTGCAATCGGCTTACGGCTCAAAGCATCCGCCACCACATTGCCTTTCCCATGATGGTACTCAATAGAGAAATCGAAATCCTTCAAATATTCGAGCCACCTTCTCTGTCTCATGTTAAGTTCCTTTTGAGAAAACAAGTATTTAAGGCTCTTATGATCAGAGAACACGATAAAAGCTTCTTCATATAAATAGTGCCTCCAAATTTTCAAGGAAAACACTACTACAGCAAGTTCCAAGTCATGGACGGGATAATTCTTTTCATGCTTCCTCAATTGCCTCGAGGAATAAGCTATCACCCTGCCATTCTGCATAAGCACGCAACCCAAGCCAATACCCAAAGCATCCATGTAGACTTCAAATCCTCCCTCTCCAGAGGGTAAAGCTAAAATAGGGGCAGTGGTTAAACAGTCCTTCAGAGTTTGGAAACTTCGCTCACAATCTTCCGACCACTCAAATCGATTCTCCTTGTGGGTCAATCTGGTCAAGGGTACCGCAATCTTGGAGAAATCTTTGATAAATCTCCGATAGTAACCTGCTAGGCCTAGAAAACTTCTTACTTCTGTAACATTCGCAGGCCTATCCCAATCTCTTACTACCTCTACCTTCAAGGGGTCAACGGAGATTCGTTCTTTAGTGATAATGTGTCCTAGAAAAGACACTTCTTGCATCCAGAAGTCACATTTACTAAACTTTGCATATAATTGATGATCTCTTAATAACCTTAATGCCATCTTCAAGTGCTCAGCATGCTCCTCTTCGCTCTTAGAGTATATCAAAATATCATCTATAAATATCACGACCCACTGATCTAGGTTGGGCCGGAACACACTATTCATCAACTGCATGAAAGCTGCAGGAGCATTCGTTAGTCCAAAAGGCATTACTACAAATTCAAAATGCCCATACCTGCTACGGAAGGTAGTTTTAAAGATATCCTCGTCCTTGATCCGCATCTGATGGTATCCTGATGGAAGATCAATTTTAGAAAAATATGATGCTCCTGCTATCTGATCGAACAGTTCATCTATTCTCGGCAATAGATACTTGTTCTTGACAGTAAGCTGGTTCAATTGTCGTTAATCAATGCATAGTTTCAATGAACCATCCTTCTTTCGTACAAACAACACGGGGGCTCCCCACGGGGATGTGCTAGGGCGAATAAACCCCTTCTCGAGCAACTCCATTAATTGCCTCTTTGATTCCCTTAACTCCGCAGGAGACATACGATACTGAGCCTTTGAAACAGGGGATGCGCCAGGAATTAGATCAATAGAAAAGACTACTTCTCTCTCAGGCAGAAGTCCTGGCAAATCCTTAGGAAAGACATCTGGCAAATCCCGGGCTATAGGTGTAATGACCCAGAGTTTAGGATACCGATATACCGATAACATCGATACACCGATACCAAGAACTGGGGAAGCCACCCAAGAGGCTGATGAGGCCTCTGAAGGGTTAGTAGAAAAGTGCTGAGGGGTATGCATAACGAATTGGAATTTAGAACACGCAAATTACAATTAAGCATTAAAAATAACACAAGTGCGGAAGCAAATCAAAATAACCAGAGTGATATATATATACTAGTCCAGATAAACCAAAGTACTAGTCCAAAAGGTACAACTACACGGGGCATACCCCGGCAAAAGTACAAGCAAGCCTCAAAAGGCGCCTCGACTAAAGCTGGCAACTAGACACGGTCTCCAAAATGGCTCATGAAGCACCGGGAGACGACGGGCGCGGCTCACCTGAAAGGAGAAAGGGTGAGTCACAGCCAGACTCAGTAGGGGTCACGCGGATCCCTACCTCGCACTAAACAAGCATACATGCATAAATAACGGCAAATAGAGCATGCATTTAAATAAGCTAACTGGTAATGGCATGAATAACTACTCAAGTAAAGCTGTAAACTCTAACTAAGCAAGTATAACAGCTAACGCATGCCAAAGCTAAGTAAGTGCAAGCGATTAAGACTAAATCTACCAAAATAGAATGAGCCTTAAGTAATCCAAACAATAAGGAAGGACAACCACTGGAGCAGAAACCAGAAGCGTCCACTGACGACTTACACTGCGTCTTAAGCACTCGCAGTCGGCAAAGCGACAAGGTAAGCGTGTAAACAGTACCAAACCAAGTGACCAGTCGGAGTGGCACCCGTCGGTGTCAGTCCACAGTCTCCGACCACGTGTGCACACACTGACTCTAGCCTGAGCCAGGCCCTCTAGCTAGTTTTCTCCCTTGGTAGGACGCTACCATTGGCTGGGAGCCCACAGAACTAGCTTACAAACCGTGCATGGGAAACACACCCCTCCGCCATCCTCAAGCGGGTCGGTACTCAACAGACCTTAGGGCAACCACAGTGGCTCCATTGCATTGGAAAGAAAAGCTACTCTATTGGTATAAGAAACATGCCACTGAATACTAAAACAATATAAACATGGCACATATATATTATGGAACGCATAACGAGAAGGCTGGGAACATATCAAAACCTACAGGCAAACGGCGGTCGTCTGCCCAAGCGTTACTGGCAAGCGACGATGGGGGACTGGCGCGTTACATCCGAAGTGACGCGTCAGTGTCCCGCCGTTACTTCCACCAGAGTTCCAGCTCAAACGACCCAAGAGGGGAGTGACGGTGGGGGCCCAGCGCGTTACTTCGTAACGACGCGTTGGATCACTGTCGTTACTTCCACCCGAGGCCAGAAATCAACGAACAGTATTCAAAACCGATAGCAGGCGAAGCGACGCCCTAACCCAGGCGCGTCGGACCGAAACGACGGCTGGCCGACTGGCCGTCGGGCGCACCGCCTGACCGGGTCAACGTAAAACTATGCACGGGTAACGGATGGGGTTCCTACCGTTACTCTCCAAATAACGCGTCCTCGACGAGCCGTCGTTTGGAAACGACGCGTCCACCAAGGACCGTCAGGCGTGTGACGGTTCCTGGCAGGACCGTCACACCACCTGGAACACGGGCGGGTTCGGTTTGAAAACCGAGGCCGTCCCGGACGATAGAAATCGTCGGGTAACGCCGTGAAAACCTGTAACCTGCCAAACCATACATGCTAAACAACACTACCAAGCTTAAAACACCCGCATGCATCACCCCAAACCCATTAAACGGCTAAATTACTCGTTTACACTAAAAATGGGAAAATGACCACAAGCATACAACGGGAAGCCTAAACAACGAAATGAACTACAGGGAATGCTCCTAGCGAGCTCAGGATTCCATCCCCCTACCTCTTGCAAGCCGAGACGGGCGAAAAGGCCGCATGCACCGAGGTAGGCTCACCGGGCCTTCAAGCTCCACCCCGCTCCCACGATCACTGAACCGTGCCGAAATGGGTACCCACGCGTTCCTCTCGACGCGAGGAATCCACCGGCTCCAACCACGCCTCAATCCGACGCCGTCTCGCCCGCGTTCCCTAAGGAGGAGAGAGGGGCGATCGCAAGAGGAGAGAGAGAGCGTGAGGGTGAATGAGAGATCGACGGGGAGAGAGAGAGAGGGTGAGAGGTTAAAAGAAAAGAAAAAAATAAATTAAAAAATATATAATATAATTATTATTTATATTAAAATCTCATTAATCTCTAATGACCCTCAAATAAATCCGGAAAAATACCAGACAAATTCCTAAAAATCCAGGAAAATAACCGGAAATTCCAGAACAAATAATAGAATAAAATCCATTAAGGATCCATTAAGGCATGGGTCTTACAGTCCCTCCCTCCTTATAAAAAATTTTGCCCTCGAAATTTTACAGCAACAGAAAAGGAGGAAACTGAGAAAGGACATATACCTCACTGGAATAAGAAAGAAAAAGCAGACGCATCTCATCTTCACGCTCCCAAGTAGACTCATTACCAGAGTGACGCTGCCAAGCAACTCTTACCAGAGGAATAACCTTATTTCTCAACCGCTGCTCACGACGGTCTTCAATTCTGATAGGAAATTCTGGCGTGGACAAATCAGCAGTCACTTCAGGCCATACTGAATCATCGAGAACATGAGAAGCATCCGGCACATATTTCCTCAACTGAGACATGTGGAATACATCATGAACAGCTTGCATAGCCACTGGAAATTGCAAACGATAAGCCACCTGACCAATAGCTTCAATAATCGGAAAAGGGCCAACATACCGCGGACTAAGCTTTCCACACTTCCCAAATCTGGAAACACCTTTCATCGAAGATATTTTAACAAACACCCTATCTCCAGGCTCAAATTGTAGTGGACGTCTGCGCTGATCTGCATAGCTTTTCTGTCGACTCTGAGCCGTCAACAATCTCTGCCTGATCAGACGAACCACATCAGAACATTGCTGCACCATGTCAGGCCCTGTCAACAATCTGTCCCCAACATCAAACCAGTTCAGAGGAGTTCGACAAGGACGACCATAAAGTGCTTCATAAGGAGCCATACCAATACTGGTGTGAAAACTGTTATTATAAGCAAATTCAACAAGTGGCAAATGCTGACTCCATGAACCTTGCCAATCAAGGCAACACAATCTCAGCATGTCTTCCAAAGTCTGAATAGTCCTCTCTGACTGTCCATCTGACTGAGGGTGATACGCTGAACTGAAAGCCAACCCAGTGCCCAAAGCTTTCTGGAAACTACGCCAGAAGCCGGAGGTAAAACGTGGGTCACGATCTGACACAAGTGAAACAGGCACTCCATGTAGTGGCACGATCTTCTGCACATACAGCTCGGCCAACCTCTGCACATTCCAAGTAACTTTAATGGGCAATAATCTGGCGGTTTTAGTCAATCTGTCGACAAGCAACCAGATGCCATCAAAACCTTGAGAAGTACGAGGCAAACCCACCACAAAATCTGTAGTAACATGGTCCCATTTCCACATCGGAATCTCTAACGGCTGAAGCAAACCACCTGGCTTTTGATGTTCGGCTTTAACTAACTAACAAGTCAAGCACTTAGAAACAAACATAGCCACGCTTTTCTTCATACCTGGCCACCAGAACTGCTTCTTCAAATTCTGATACATCTTGGTGACACCCGGATGAATAGCAAAACGGGAACCATGGGCCTCACTCAGAATCTCATCTCTCAAATCATCATCAGCGGGAACATACCATCTGCCCTGGAAACTGACAACCAGCTCGTCATCAAATTCCACATCATATCTCGATATAACACGAGCCAAATCAGAATCAACCTGCTGGGCTTCTTTAATCTGCTGATATAAAGCTGAACCCAAAACCAAGGTAGCACAAACTGCCATCTTCGGATCAGCAGGAAATTCTGCACTGAATGCCTCGCTCGGAAGCCGTTCCCACAATTTCCATTCATGAAGCAACAAATGACTGACCTGTACTTTCCTGCTCAGAGCATCAGCCACGACATTCATTTTACCCGGCTGATAGGAGAGTGTAAAGTCAAAGTCTTTCATGAATTCCATCCATCGACGTTGCCTGAGATTCAAATCTTTCTGAGAGAATATATACTGTAAACTCTGGTGATCAGTAAAAATTCGAAACTTCTCACCATACAGATAATGTCTCCAGATTTTTAAGGCAAAAATAACTACAGCTAGCTCCAGATCATGAGTGGGATAATTCTCTTCATGTCGTTTCAATTGCTGAGATGCATATGCGATAACCTTACCATGTTGCATCAGCACTGCGCCGAGACCTACTCGAGAAGCATCAGTACAAACCAGAAAACCACCCGAGTCGGAAGGCAAAGTCAACACAGGAGAAGAAGTCAATAGCCTTTTTAATTCAACAAAGCTAGCCTCACACTGATCCAACCAGATAAAAGGTACATCTTTACGAGTCAGTCCAGTCATCGGGGCTGCAATCTTTGCAAAGTCTTGAATGAATCTGCGGTAATACCCAGCCAAACCTAAAAAGCTTCTTATCTCAGACACAGACTTCGGCCTCTGCCAATTCAAAACGGCATCAATCTTTGCAGGGTCCACTGCCACTCCATCACCAGAAATCACGTGACCAAGAAAATGAATTTCCCGAAGCCAGAATTCACATTTACTGAACTTCGTAAAAAGCTCGTGATCCCTTAGAGTCTGCAGAACGATCCTCAAATGCTGCACATGATCTTCATCAGAGGCAGAATAGATCAGAATATCATCCACAAAGATCACCACAAACTGATCAAGAAATGGACGAAAGATACGCTGCATTAGGTCCATAAAAGCTACTGGGGCATTAGTCAAACCAAACGGCATAACCAGAAATTCAAAGTGACCATATCAAGTGCTGAAAGCTGTCTTCTCCACATCGGATTCTCGGATTCGCAATTGGAAGTAGCCAGACCGGAGATCAATCCGTGAAAAGATAGTAGCAGACTGTAATTGGTCAAATAAATCATCAATCCTGGGAAGCGGATACTTATTCTTGATAGTCACCTGATTCAACTGCCTGTAATCAATACAAAGTCTCAGGCTTCCATCTTTCTTTTTCACAAATAGCACCGGGGCACTCCACGGAGAAAAACTGGGGCGAATATAACCTTTTTCCAGTAACTCTAGTAGCTGTGCACGCAGTACTTTCAATTCAGCTGGAGCCATTCGGTACGGTGCCTTTGCTAAGGGGCCGGTACCCGGAATCAGTTCAATCACCATCTCTATCTCTCGCTCAGGGGGCAAGCCTGGCAACTCGTCAGGAAATACATCAGGGAACTCACAGACAATAGGAATATCACAAACATCCCGTTGTGGTTCTTCAACAACAACCACTGAAGCAAGAAATCCCTGGCAACCTGCACTAAGCAACCTATAGGCTCGAATAGCAGAAATAATCATACGAGAAGATCGGGATCGAATACCTTGGAAATAAAAAGCTGATTTCCCCTGTGGCTGAAAATAGACTTTCTTCGATCTGCAGTCAACCACAGCTCGATAATGCTCCAACCAATCCATTCCCAGAATAACATCATAATCTGCCAGCTGCAACGCATACAATCTCGCCGGCAACTGGTGATTATCAATCATCACAGGAGACTCTTCCAGGCACAAAGGTGTAACCATGAAATCTCCAGAAGGTAATTCAACAAATAACTCACAAGACAACTCAGAAGTCGGTTCCTCAATACAGGCCATGAAATCCTCAAAAATAAAAGAGTGAGAAGCACCAGAATCAAATAAGACACGAGCTGAATGACCATAAAGCATAATCGTACCTTCAACCAGATGGGACGCAACAACATCAGCTCTAGTCAAATGAGAAACCTTGCCGTTCTGCTTCTTAGAACCAGCTGAAGATTGCTGAGAAGACGCCGACGCCTGAGAGTAAAATTGTTGTTGAGCTTGCGGTGCAGGAGGTCTGAACTGCGATTGCTGAGGTTGAGAAAACTGAGAAGCTTGCAATTGGTTCGGCCTCAGCGGGCAATCCCGAACCACATGACCAGGCTGGTCACAACGAAAACACACCACAGGGAGAGAGCACGGCTGGCCCTTGTGATGACCACCGCATCTCCGACACGTCCTGACTGACAGCTGAGCTCTGCCGAGTCTGAGAAGAAGGTGCTGTCGGCTGCTGAATAGAATCTGTACCAGACGGCTGCTGGAAAAACTTCTTCTTCTTCTTGAACCTTTTGAACTTGGGTTTGGAAGGAGAGGAAGAACCACTAACCTCTGACTGGACCGAGGGGACACCTGGCACTGGCGGTCGGTAAGTCTGCTGCGACTGAGCTACCGGCTGCACTGACCCTGCCTGAGGATATCCACCTGGTCTCGTCATCTTCAGCTCTAGTGCCACAGCTGTCTGGCACACACTGTCCAAATCCGCAACACGACTGGCAATGAGGGGCATCTTCAACTCGGGCCTCAACCCTCGCAAGAATTGCTGGGTTTTCAAAGCTTCACTGGCCAGCACATGGGGCGCATACTGACCCAATTCCATAAACTTATTCCGATACTTAAGCACCGTCATACTGCCCTGCATCAGCTCCATAAATTGATACATCTTCGCCATTTGTAAATAGGCAGGAGTGTAGGCACGCTCGAAAGCAACTGCGAACTCTGCCCATGTGATCTGCCGAAGAGGTCTTGAATGAAAGGCAATCTGCCACTTGGCTTTCCACCACGAAATGGCCGTACCCTGGAGTTGAAAAGCAGCAAGCATAACTTTTTCATCTTCAGCACATTCCATCGAGACAAACACCCGCTCGATCGCATCCAACCATTGCCTTGCCACTTCTGCATCAGCTTGACCATCGAAAGCAGGCGGATTGAACATCAGGAATTCTTTCAAAGCCTTGCCTCGACTGCCAGGCACTTCAACAGGAGGAGCAACAATCGGCGCTGGAGGAGGAACAACTGCAACAGCTGGAACTGCAGGAGGAGGTGCAGAACCACTATCTTCCCGGGGCGCATCTCGAGGAACACGAGGAGGTCTTCCTCGACGAGGCGGCATAATTACTCTGTCGAGAACACAAAACAACAGCAAAAACCATCAATCACGCAGAAAACACCCTATGCCAGCAATAGACGACTACAGGACTAGCTCTGGACAAAGCACAAATTTCAATTCCTTATACAATTCCTCAAACAACGCTCTGATACCAACTGTAACGACCCAGAGTTCAGGATACCGATATACCGATAACATCGATACACCGATACCAAGAACTGGGGAAGCCACCCAAGAGGCTGATGAGGCCCCTGAAGGGTTAGTAGAAAAGTGTTGAGGGGTTATGCATAACGAATTAGAATTTAGAACGCGCAAATTACAATTAAGCATTAAAAATAACACAAGTGCGGAAGCAAATCAAAATAACCAGAGTGATCTATATGTACTAGTCCAGATAAACCAAAGTACTAGTCCAAAAGGTACAACTACACGGGGCATACCCCGGCAAAAGTACAAGCAAGCCTCAAAAGGTGCCTCGACTAAAGCTGGCAGCTAGACACGGTCTCCAAAACGGCTCACGAAGCACCGGGAGACGACGGGCGCGGCTCACCTGAAAGGAGAAAGGGTGAGTCACAGCCAGACTCAGTAGGGGTCACGCAGATCCCTACCTCGCACTAAACAAGCATACATGCATAAATAACGGCAAATAGAGCATGCATTTAAATAAGCTAACTGGTAATAGCATGAATAACTACTCAAGTAAAGCTGTAAACTCTAACTAAGCAAGTATAACAGCTAATGCATGCCAAAGCTAAGTAAGTGCAAGCGATTAAGACTAAATCTACCAAAATAGAATGAGCCTTAAGTAATCCAAACAATAAGGAAGGACAACCACTGGAGCAGAAACCAGAAGCGTCCACTGACGACTTACACTACGTCTAAGCACTCGCAGTCGGCAAAGCGACAAGCTAAGCGCGTAAATAGTACCAAACCAAGTGACCAGTCGGAGTGGCACCCGTCGGTGTCAGTCCACAGTCTCCGACCACGTGTGCACACACTGACTCTAGCCTGAGCCAGGCCCTCTAGCTAGTTTTCTCCCTTGGTAGGATGCTACCATTGGCTGGGAGCCCACGGAACTAGCTTACAAACCGTGCATGGGAAACACACCCCTCCGCCATCCTCAAGCGGGTCGGTACTCAACAGACCTTAGGGCAACCACAGTGGCTCCATTGCATTGGAAAGAAAAGCTACTCTATTAGTATAAGAAACATGCCACTGAATACTAAAATAATATAAACATGGCACATATATATTATGGAACGCATAACGAGAAGGCTGGGAACATATCAAAACCTACAGGTAAACGGCGGTCGTCTGCCCATGCGTTACTGGCAAGCGACGGTGGGGGACTGGCGCGTTACATCCGAAGCGACGCGTCAGTGTCCCGCCGTTACTTCCACCAGAGTTCCAGCTCAAACGACCCAAGAGGGGAGTGACGGTGGGGGCCCAGCGCGTTACTTCGTAACGACGCGTTGGATCACCGCCGTTACTTCCACCCGAGGCCGAAAATCAACGAACAGTATTCAAAACCGATAGCAAGCGAAGCGACGCCCTAACCCAGGCGCGTCGGACCGAAACGACGGTCGGCCGACTGGCCGTCGGGCGCACCGCCTGACCGGGTCAACGTAAAACTATGCACGAGTAACGGATGGGGTTCCTACCGTTACTCTCCAAATAACGCGTCCTCGACGAGCCGTCGTTTGGAAACGACGCGTCCACCAAGGACCGTCAGGCGTGTGACGGTTCCTGGCAGGACCGTCACACCACCTGGAACACGGGCGGGTTCGGTTTGAAAACCGAGGCCCTCCCGGACGATAGAAATCATCGGGTAACGCCGTGAAAACCTGTAACCTGCCAAACCATACATGCTAAACAACACTACCAAGCTTAAAACACCCGCATGCATCACCCCAAACCCATTAAACGGCTAAATTACTCGTTTACACTAAAAATGGGAAAATGACCACAAGCATACAACGGGAAGCCTAAACAACGAAATGAACTACAGGGAATGCTCCTAGCGAGCTCAGTATTCCATCCCCCTACCTCTTGCAAGCCGAGACGGGCGAAAAGGCCGCATGCACCGAGGTAGGCTCACCGGGCCTTCAAGCTCCACCCCGCTCCCACGATCACCGAACCGTGCCGAAATGGGTACCCACGCGTTCCTCTCGACGCGAGGAATCCACCGGCTCCAACCACGCCTCAATCCGACGCCGTCTCGCCCGCGTTCCCTAAGGAGGAGAGAGGGGCGATCGCAAGAGGAGAGAGAGAGCGTGAGGGTGAATGCGAGATCGACGGGGAGAGAGAGAGAGGGTGAGAGGTTAAAAGAAAAGAAAAAAATAAATTAAAATATATATAATATAATTATTATATATATTAAAATCTCATTAATATCTAATAACCCTCAAATAAATCCAGAAAAATACCAGACAAATTCCTAAAAATCCAGGAAAATAGCCAGAAATTCCAGAACAAATAATAGAACAAAATCCATTAAGGATCCATTAAGGCATGGGTCTTATAATAGGGATATCCTTAATCTCAACCTCCTTCTTAGGGGTTAAAGAAACCAAGGTTAGAAAAGCCTGACATCCTTTCTTCAATAACTTCTCAGCTCGGAGGGCCGAGATAAGCGGCACAGATTTAGAGCGCCTAACCCCAATAAAAGAGAGCTCATGGTGCCCAGAAAAAGACACAGAGCTAGTGCTGCAATGGATATTGGCCTCATAACTAGCCAACCAATCTGCTCCTACGATTACATCATAATCCTTCATTTCCATACAAACCAAATCAGTCGGCATATTATGCCCATTAATCAGGACCTTACTAGAAGGGTTATAATGTTTGATTGCTGAACCCGAACCAATAGGAGTTGAAATTTCTAATGGAGAACTCATTAATACAGGTTTCATAGATAAAGACTTAGCAAAATTCTAAAAAATAGAAGAATGCGTTGCTCCGGTATCAAACAGAACATAAGCTGGCTTATCCGAGATGTTAAGTGTACCTTCAACAAGTCCACCCTCCTTGGTGGTTTTAGTCTCAATTTCCTGTAGAGCTGGAGCTTACCCTACCACTTCTGGCCTCTTTACGTCTTATTCGGAGTAGCTTGGTCTGACAAGAGGGGACACTCAGGTAAACGATGGTCCCGGCTTCTGCAACGTAAATAGGCGCCTAGTTTGCGCCAACACTCTTCCATCTTATGACCTAGGCGGTCACAATACTTGCAAATGGCCTTAGATGGTATACCCGGGCTAAACTTCTTATCATCACTTTTCGACACCTTACCTTTCCACAAACTAGACCCACTGTTGGATCTCTTCTTGTCATTATCGGGCTTGAAATTCTCAGAACTAGTGGTCTGTTCTTTCTTAGGGTTCTTTCCTCGAATCCTCTCAGTCATCTCTAAGGTATCTTCAAGAACTTGAGCTTTTCTCACCATCTCTGCATAAGTCTGAATTTCCAAAGGTGCTAACTGGTTAATATAATGGAGCTTCAATCCGTTCATAAAACGCTTGGCCTTCATCTTCTCAGTGGATACCAAGTGCATTGCATATCGGGATAGTCTGGCAAACTGAGCTTCATATTCTACAACCGACAAGTTCCTCTGTTTCAGAGCAGCGAATTCCACTGCCTTCATCTCCTAAACACGATCTAAAAAATACTTGTTATTGAAATGTTCCTTGAATTCGTCCCATGACGCACGCCGATTTTCGAGTGTTGCTTCAACAGCCTCCCACCAAGCACGTACATCTTGTTCTAACTGTTAGGGTGCTAGGCCCGGATACAGAGGGGGGGGGTGAATGTATCCTGCTACGAATAATGCCCAATTTAAAAAATCAGATGCTAAGCAAGTTCGGAGTTAAGCTAATTTGATTAGACAAAATAACAAGCAGGTGGAGTGAGCCTATCCAAGCATCTAGCGGAAGCAAATCAAGCAATCTGATGAACCAGTTGAAAATCCTTTTAAACAAAAGAGCAAATATGTAACTGGCCCCCAAATAACCAACTAGCGGAAGCAGCACAAATGAGAATAAGAAATCTCAAGACAATCTGTGAAGGATGGTAGGAGATATGGAAAAACACACTACAAGCAAACCACTGCTCAAAGATTTTAAGGTGGTTCGGTCCTCCAGACCTACATCCACCCCTCACTCCCAACCGGAGTGAGGCTTCACTAGCAAATGCTAGAGCCAAGCAGACTCAGTCTGCAAACAGTTGCTGCCACACAGCTTGACCAGGGGAACAGCCTCCCCTCTTCCTCCAAGCCGGAGGGACACCCCAAGTGACTCCCAGCCACTTGGAAACCACAGACCGAAGTCTCTCTTCCTCCAGACCAGGAGGGAACCAACCAGTGACTTCCAGTCACCAGCAAACCAGAGGTCGAAGACCTCTCTTCCTCCCAACCGGAGGGACCCCTGGACCTGCAACCCACAAGCCCAGAACCGGAGACAAGTCTCCCTTCTCCTGAATCCACAGGAGGAACCCGATCCCCAGCAGGGCAATCGGAAGAACAAGATAACCAAATGAAAACGGAGAAACAAAAATACGAAATGAAAATAACTTCAGCAAACAAAAGCTGAAAGATGAAATGCACAATATGGCTCTCAACAGAGCTGACTGGCCTGGATCTGATCCACGGTCCAGTGAAGATAGATCTTCAGATGAAGCTTCCTATCTCTCGTTCTCTCTTCTTCTTTCTCTTCCTTTTCTTCTCTGCTTCCTTCTCTCACTCGCGAGCTCTCTCTCTTTCTCTTTTTACTTCTGCTGCTTCTCTCACTCTGCCACTCTTCTTTTTCTTCTTCTACTCTATTCTCTGTATCGTGGAGGCACTCTCTGCTCTTCTATTTCTCGGCTTCTCTCTTCTATCTCTTCTTCCTCTCTTTTCCTTCTTTTTCTCTTTTTCTGGATCGAAGGGCTTTCTGCTCTTCAGGCTTCTGCTTCGATCAGTCTTCTTTAGTGGAAGAAGACTAGTATATATAGTAGCAGCAGCAACACACTGGCGCGTGTGGCTTCCACGTTTCCAACCCTAGAAATTCGGACCACGTGGCAGCTTCATGGTTCACGAGCCAGGCACCTCGGATCACGTGCCCTACAATTCAAGGACATTCGTTCAGTAAAACTCAAGACTGCTGCGTTGACTCTATCAGCCCATGGCGTTGACGCATGAATGATCTAGTGATCAAGTCTTTAGCAGATGGGCGTGCTGCGTCGACGCCGCTCCACTGCTGCGTTGACGCATCGGTGTGTACTAGCAGCTAAAAGGTGTCGTTCCATCAACCTGCTGCGTCGACCCAACGAGCTGCAGCATCGACGCTGCCAAGGTACTCCAGAGGTTGCAAGGAGTTACTTGAACTGTTGCGTCCACACTGCCAGTGGGTGGTGTTGACGCATCTGAGTAACCCAGTAACCGATTGGTTCTCTTTTTGTAACTGCTGCGTCGACGCTACTTGCTCAATGCGTTGACGCACCAGAATAATCCAGGAGCTTCTTTCTTGATTTGCTGTGTCCACGTGTCAGCCTCTCAGCCAGCTTCAGCACACGTGTCACAATCCTGTCTGCCCTTCCAGCCTCGAATCACGTGCCCTCCATAAGCTTCACGATCAGAACACCTGTCAGACAGAGTATCGGATAAGTCATCAGTTTAAGTGAAGAACTCTGTGTAGACTTGTAAAGACGATCATGCTGTATAGACTAGGTGTGTATAGTGTGAGGGAGTGTATAGACTTAGTTAGAAGGAGCCCGATGTACATACTTGCCTATGCGAAGCCACTGTACAGACATTGAAAACGTGAAGCCAAAGTGTAGACTTCACGCTGTACAGACTTGAGGCTTTGATGAACGAAGGTTCAGTGTAGAGTTGGAATGTTAGGCCCAATGTATAGACTTTATGATATGAAGCCAATGTCCAGACTTGAAGAGAAAACACATGTATGGTCTTTGACGGAGTGAGACAATGTTCAGACTTTGAAGATACACTGTGGATGTACAACCTTGGAAGATCATGGAGTGTATAGACTTGAAAGTTTGAAGGCGATGTACAGACTTTGATGCCCAAAGGCGATGAACAGTGAATCAGTGTATAGACTTCAAAGTTCACTGAAGGATGTTCAGACTTTGTTCCACCGACCAGATTATTGACTTTGCAAGTGTGAGACGCTGAATGAGACGGTGGCTGAGACGAACGCTGTATAGACTTTGAAATCTTAATCGACAGAGCAGGCTGTACAGACTTTGAGAGTCTTGAAGGATGTATAGACTTTGAGGGCTTTGATGGCCAATGTACAGACTTGTTCGAATGTCTAGACTTTGCATGAACAGTCGATGTGTAGGCTTGAAGAACTGAAGCCCACGTTGTATAGACATGACCTAACAGTCCAGTGTATAGACTTGAATAGCTGAAAGCTACAGTGAGAGAGTGTATACACTTGACCAGATCAAGGGCAATTCGAGTGTACAGACCTCATGCCATGAGACGCTGAGAGAGACAGTCCAATGTACAGACTTATGAAGACTGATGCATGAACAGTAATGCATATACTTAGGAGCATGGAGGCCAATGTATAGACATCAACTATCAAGACGCTAAGGAAGACGGACAATGTACAGACTTCCTGTAACAGTCTGATGTACAGACTTCATGAAGCTAGACCAGCGGTTGTACAGACTTTGAAGGAGGATAAATGTATGGACTTGGTGACGTGAAAGCGATGTACACACTTATAGCGTTGACGCTAATGTCTTGAGAATGCTCACAGCGTTGATGCTACATGAGACGTAGGTTGTACAGACTTAGCATGTGAAGGCTGATGTGCATACAAGCTGAGTTGACGCTGCAGCCCAATGAGTTGACGCTGCAACATATATTCTTGATGATCAACTGATGATGTATAGACTTCATCAAATGAAGAAACTGAACTGAAGCGTCGACGCATCAGCTCAAGGAGTTGACGCACTACTGTATGGACAGATACAAAAAAGACCAAGGGGTCGACGCATCGGCACACTGAGTTGACGCACTGCAGTGACAACTGTGCAGACAGAGTGTAGCAATGAATGGTTGGCTTTATGCATCAGTTAACATGACTGAACATCAAAATATATTAAACTAAACTGAGCAGCAAGATGACTGAACATTTGATTAACTCACATCAACAACCAATCATCAAAACCAAATCAATCATCAAAACAGAACATCAATGCATGGTGACTCACAGTGTATGACTCACATCAAAACCAATCATCAAAACCACAGAGGCACAACAATCTCCCCCTTTTTGATGATGGCAACTCTACACAGTGAGTCAATCTGATGGTGAGTCAATCTGATGCTGATGACTCAAACTATTCTCCCCCTTTGACTTCATCAAAAAGAAAATAGTTTGAGAAATTATAGCATGTATGAAAATTCAGACAATTTCTCCCCCTTTAGGAGTTTCAGCAAAAGCATGAGTTAGAGATACTCAAAATGAACCTGCATGCACTTATTGAATGATATACTCCTTCTTTGGCAAACAATGTCCCCCTTTGGTATAATCAAAATAAACCATGGGAAGGGGTGAATGCAGATGCAGATACCAAAATGCAAGAACATAATTCTCCCCCTTTAAGAGTTTCTATGCAGCATGATGCATAAGACATGGAAGCTCCCCCTCAATAAGTGGAATCTTATGAGATGGATGAGAAGGAGACCACAGGGGCAAACAAGGAGAAGTTCAGGTCAATGAACCAAGGACAATAAGCAGAAAAGGTTCAAATAAGTAGATTTACAAATAAGCTCCAAACAGAAATAATTCAGCAAGATTTTCAAGGAGATATCAATCTCATAAATCCAAAACATAATTTTTCAAAGACTTCCATTATAGGGACTTATGAATGAGCCTTTTGAACAGCATGGTTTAAACATGATGTATGCAGAGTTTATTAATAAAATTCTGTATTGATATCTAAAACTATGTTTTAAAAAAAATGAACCAAGCCCTCATATTTATCTTGATTGTCCTCCCTTTCTCTTACACAATCAAATTTATTGCCTTCTTTCAGAATTACATGCACTAGTATTGAGATTAAGCAATTATGAAGTCATATTATTTTATCTAGGGTTGCAGCAATTTGATTTTAGCATCAATATTCAGATATTTCAATTTGTTCAATAATTTTTCATGCTATAAATTTTACAAGCACTCTAGTTCAGTGCACACATTGTAACTAGAGGATATACCTTGATCAGAGGCCAATATCCCTAAGCCCTTAGTGTGACTAACTGTCATGCTTTATGTGAACAGAGTTAGCATTTACACATCATGACACACTACAACTCATTTTTTAATGAGTGAGTTATATTTCTCAGTGTGCATGCCATTGCTCTGCCTGATTTTCAATAAATTTTATGCAGAGTTAACTAAGGCACCTCATGACACAGTCCTTTGGACATGTGTTTCTCAGTGACCAATGTCATTGCTCTGACAGATATTACCCTTTAGACATTTCAGAAAAATTCATTTGCTTCAAATCAATAATAGTTTCATGTACTTAATCAGTTGAAGTCATGTATTCAAAAGTGCAGATTTCAGAAGTTTTCACAAGACACAACATGAAACAGATGGTTAAGGTTTATTAAACATGCTTCAGATATTTTAAAGAGATTTTAAAGCCAAACTCATTGAGTACATTAAACTTAAACCACATGAGTTATTTCAGTCATTCATAAAAATGTATAATAGAGGATTTCTAGTTCAAGAATTTTCAGATTTATGATCGAGATAGTCCCATTGAAATCTTCATGACAGACTGATAGAATTCTGAAGCCAAATGATACCAATTGATAGGAGAAATATCAATTGTTAAGAGAGATTGTGAAGCTCAAAGTTTTCAAAATATGATTAAGGTTTGTCAACAAAATCAATAAGAAAGGATATGCAATGAGTTCTGACACATGTATGCATTTGACAACCTATATGCAATGCATTGACTCCCCCTCACAATATGCATTCAAACTCTCTCTTTGGTATTTTCAATATAAGGAAATGCAATGCACTATATGTATGCAGGGACATGCAAAGACTCAACATTGAATGATATGCAAGGATATGCATCTAACTCCCCCTGAAAACATGCAATGTTTGCACTGAAAACTGAACATATGATTCCAAATGATATTGTGACTTGTGCACAATCAGACTGTCCTATCAGCAAAGTGACCCATGGTACTAGGCGGAGCACTTGATCTAAAAGACCACCTCACACATAGTAAGAACCTCCAGACAGACTTCCCTGCCTTTTGGTACCTTACCATTTATATACCATTGAGGTCATGCATAATTATTCAACATGCAGTCCTATATGCAATTCAGAATTTCAGTGAGCTATTGTAACACACAAGTTTCAAGTCACACTCATATGCAGTTCAGATTTTTCAGAAAATTCGAAATGTAATTTGTTTTCAGAGTCTATGCATAACACAATTATCAAGCAATTGAAATTAGCCTATGTATGCATCAGATACAGACGACCCTTCTTAATCTGATATTTGCACAGAACTCTCAGCAAATGCATGATCAGAAAGTAATGCACATGGCAAATGATGAATGAAAATGCAAAAACAGATTTAACTTGCTATGCATTAAAAGTAAAAATAAGAAGAGCAGGAAGTTTACCTGAAAAATTCAGAAGGGGTTTTCATTCTTGAGTGCCTTGGATTAATACCCCTTTTTATTCCATTCCAAGGCACACCTGCAAAACAAGGTTTATTTTGCACAAATAGGTGCCCAAGAAGTCTTGGGTCCTGACAAAACAGTATTACTCCTAGCAGGTTTTCTCAGCACATTTCTAGGAGAACTTTTCTGATCTGATTTATGCACATTCTTGTTAGCATGAATTCTATGTGCATAAGCATGAGATTTCTTGTTAACAGAATAAAAATTCTGTTTGCCAAAACCAGTTTGGTTTTGATATCCTGCCAGCCAACAGGTTGCATCCCTGTGACCTGGCTTCCCATAGTTATAACATGAAAGTTTTGCAAATTGTCTTACAGGGAATTTAGCATGTTTGAGATTCACATTTCTACTCTGAATATGCCAACAGTCCTTGACTGTATGGCCATACTTCCCACATTTGAAGCACTCATTGTGCTTGCCTCTAAAAACACTACTTCCAAACACATTTCCATTTGCAGGAAGCTTAACAGTTTTAGAATTTAATTGTCTACCCTGAGCATGCCTACAGTGGGCTGCAATGTGGCCCATCTTGCCACAGTGAAAGCATGAATTAGAACTTTTCTTACCAGCATTCAGCCAGCATTCAAATCCCTTATGACCAAATTTTCCACAATTAAAGCATGTCATATGCTGGTTTATTGGAACAGACTTGTTCTTGTTAAGAGCATGATCGTTTGCATGAAATTTATTCTTATCACTAACAAACCAGCACTGTGAAATTTTGTGTCCTAGTTTACCACAATGAAAGCACTCAATTCTCCTTTTCTGAAATGAAGGATTTTTATCATGATATCTCCTAGCATTCTTATTATCCTTCTCCATCAACTTACACTCATGCATCAGATGTCCAACTTTATGACAGTAATGACAGATAATCTTCCTTTTAGATGCATGTGAGTGTGTGTGAGGACTATGATCAGCATGCACTGATGAAGCCTTTTCATTTATTTTCTGATTTACAGTCCTTTTCTGGTTTTTATCCTATTTTCCTATTTTCTTAGCCTTGTACTGAGTTGGAGATGAAATAGAAGGCTTCTCCTGTTCAGAGGATTTAACAAAGATAGTTTTTAGGTTGGCTCCATCGACCTTCCTCATGACTGGACTATAGCCCAGTCCGTCTTTCTTCAAATTATTCTTTATTCCCAGTATTTTCTGAACAATGGGCTATTTGTCTTTAGAGGTGGTGGCTACGTCTGAACCACTTACAAAAGATGTCATAACTTTGTTCTGAAGTTCCTTCTTGTTTATCTTATTGTAGCCCAGCCCTTCCTTCCTAGAGTTGATTTTTATACCTAGTAGCTTGTCTAGGTTTTTCTGCCCATCAACAAATTTAGACGAGGAGAATGTCAAATCCTGAATTTCATCTTCCAAAGAGGAAATATGTAGCTCATAACTGGCAATCTCTTGTTCACTGCAATTCACACATTCAGTTAACACCTTGTTAGCAGTTTTATATTTGTCAATTTCCTGTTCCAGATTGCTCAGTTTATTAGAATCTTCAACACAAATACTTTTTCCTCTTTCCAAAGCTAGAAGTCTCTCTGACATAGTGGAATTCAACATTTTTAATTTTTCATTTTCTTCCTTAAGCTTGTCATTCTGAATTAACTCATTTATTAGAGTTTGATCTTCTGAGTTAGTTTCATGTTTTCTTCCAGCCTTGAATTCCTTCAAATCTTTTTCCTTCTTTCAATGTTTTTCTGTAATTCCACATTCACAGATTTGATGGCTTCAAGTTTTTCAGCAAGCAGGTTTTTCTCCTGCTTAAGTTTCTCTGATTCTTCTTCATCTTCTTTGGAGATTTTTTTGAGAGATTCATCTTCAGATTTTAGCTTATTTAGTTCAGAGTAAACACATTCGAGTTCCTTCTTCAGTTTTGCATTCTGATTTTTATACATATGATTATCAGACAGACATGCATCATGAAATTGCTTCATACTCGTACAATTTTCACATGTAGAGCTAGAACCATCTACCCGAGTACCCTTCTTCAACTTTTTATACTATTTTCTTAAGCTCTCATGTGACTCTAACAATTCAGCATATGCATTCTCCCAATCATCAAGAGAAAAGTTCTCGAAGAGATTTACCTCATCATCATCATCTTCATTTTGGCTGCTGCTTTGATTGCTTCTGTCAGCCATCATGCAGCTTGTTTGATTTCCTTTCCCGGCTCTCTTCATCATTTCCAACATATCCCTTGCAGATCTGCAATCAAGGAAACATGAGTGAAAGGCTTTGTCAGTGACTGCTTTCATCAGATTTATTGCTGTCTGATTCTCCTCATACATTACTTCGTGACTGTCAGTCCATTTAGACCTTTTCTTTGGTAATTTATGAGGACCATGTGAAATCACTTTCCACAGGTCTGGATCAACAGATCTAACATAAGCACGTAAGGCACTGTGCCACTGGTTAAATCAAAACCACTGAAGACGGGTGGACAAGCCATTGAAGCAAATAGCAGATAAACTCAATGCAACAGGAATATTGATGCACTAAAAGCAAATAAGCACCTAAGATCGCAAGATCGAATCTGCAGGTCGCTGGACCTTGTATGCAGACACCCGCTCTGATACCAACTGTTAGGGTGCTAGGCCCGGATACAGAGGGGGGGGGGTGAATGTATCCTGCTACGAATAATGCCCAATTTAAAAAATCAGATGCTAAGCAAGTTCCGGAGTTAAGCTAATTCGATTAGACAAAATAACAAGTAGGTAGAGCGAGCCTATCCAAGCATCTAGCGGAAGCAAATCAAGCAATCTGATGAACCAGTTGAAAATCCTTTTAAATAAAAGAGCAAATATATAACTGGCCCCCAAATAACCAACTAGCGGAAGCAGCACAAATGAGAATAAGAAATCTCAAGACAATCTGTGAAGGATGGTAGGAGATATGGAAGAACACACTACAAGCAAACCACTGCTCAAAGATTTTAAGGTGGTTCGGTCCTCCAGACCTACATCCACCCCTCACTCCCAACCGGAGTGAGGCTTCACTAGCAAATGCTAGAGCCAAGCAGACTCAGTCTGTAAACAGTTGCTGCCACACAGCTTGACCAGGGGAACATCCTCCCCTCTTCCTCCAAGCCGGAGGGACACCCCAAGTGACTCCCAGCCACTTGGAAACCAGAGACCGAAGTCTCTCTTCCTCCAGACCAGGAGGGAACCAACCAGTGACTTCCAGTCACCAGCAAACCAGAGGTCGAAGACCTCTCTTCCTCCCAACCGGAGGGACCCCTGGACTTGCAACCCACAAGCCCAGAACCGGAGACAAGTCTCCCTTCTCCTGAATCCACAGGAGGAACCCGATCCCCAGCAGGGCAATCGGAAGAACAAGATAACCAAATGAAAACGGAGAAACAAAAACACGAAATGAAAATAACTTCAGCAAACAGAAAGCTGAAAGATGAAATGCACAATATGGCTCTCAATAGAGCTGACTGGCCTGGATCTGATCCACGGTCTAGTGAAGATAGATATTCAGATGAAGCTTCCTATCTCTCGTTCTCTCTTCTTCTTTCTCTTCCTTTTCTTCTCTGCTTCCTTCTCTCACTCGCGAGCTCTCTCTCTTTCTCTTTTTACTTCTGCTGCTTCTCTCACTCTGCCACTCTTCTTTTTCTTCTTCTACTCTATTCTCTGTATCGTGGAGGCACTCTCTGCTCTTCTATTTCTCGGCTTCTCTCTTCTATCACTTCTTCCTCTCTTTTCCTTCTTTTTCTCTTTTTCTGGATCGAAGGGCTTTCTGCTCTTCAGGCTTCTGCTTCGATCAGTCTTCTTTAGTGGAAGAAGACAAGTATATATAGTAGCAGCAGCAACACACTGGCGCGTGTGGCTTCCACGTTTCCAGCCCTAGAAATTCGGACCACGTGGCAGCTTCCTGGTTCACGAGCCAGGCACCTCGGATCACGTGCCCTACAATTCAAGGACATTCGTTCAGTAAAACTCAAGACTGCTGCGTTGACTCTATCAGCCCATGGCGTTGACGCATCGATGATCCAGTGATCAAGTCTTTAGCAGATGGGCGTGCTGCGTCGACGCCGCTCCACTGCTGCGTTGACGCATCGGTGTGTACTAGCAGCTAAAAGGTGTCGTTCCATCAACCTGCTGCGTAGACCCAACGAGCTGCAGCATCGACGCTGCCAAGGTACTCCAGAGGTTGCAAGGAGTTACTTGAACTGTTGCGTCCACACTGCCAGTGGGTGGTGTTGACGCATCTGAGTAACCCAGTAACCGATTGGTTCTCTTTTTGTAACTGCTGCGTCGACGCTACTTGCTCAATGCGTTGACGCACCAGAATAATCCAGGAGCTTCTTTCTTGATTTGCTGTGTCCACGTGTCAGCCTCTCAGCCAGCTTCAGCACACGTGTCACAATCCTGTCTGCCCTTCCAGCCTCGAATCACGTGCCCTCCATAAGCTTCACGATCAGAACACCTGTCAGACAGAGTATCGGATAAGTCATCAGTTTAAGTGAAGAACTCTGTGTAGACTTGTAAAGACGATCATGCTGTATAGACTAGGTGTGTATAGTGTGAGGGAGTGTATAGACTTAGTTAGAAGGAGCCCGATGTACATACTTGCCTATGCGAAGCCACTGTACAGACATTGAAAACGTGAAGCCAAAGTGTAGACTTCACGCTGTACAGACTTGAGGCTTTGATGAACGAAGGTTCAGTGTAGAGTTGGAATGTTAGGCCCAATGTATAGACTTTATGATATGAAGCCAATGTCCAGACTTGAAGAGAAAACACATGTATGGTCTTTGACGTAGTGAGACAATGTTCAGACTTTGAAGATACATTGTGGATGTACAACCTTGGAAGATCATGGAGTGTATAGACTTGAAAGTTTGAAGGCGATGTACAGACTTTGATGCCCAAAGGTGATGAACAGTGAATCAGTGTATAGACTTCAAAGTTCACTGAAGGATGTTCAGACTTTGTTCCACCGACCAGAGTATTGACTTTGCAAGCGTGAGACGCTGAATGAGACGGTGGCTGAGACGAACGCTGTATAGACTTTGAAATCTGAATCAACAGAGCAGGCTGTACATACTTTGAGAGTCTTGAAGGATGTACAGACTTTGAGGGCTTTGATGGCCAATGTATAGACTTGTTCGAATGTCTAGACTTTGCATGAACAGTCGATGTGTAGGCTTGAAGAACTGAAGCCCACGTTGTATAGACATGACCTAACAGTCCAGTGTATAGACTTGAATAGCTGAAAGCTACAGTGAGAGAGTGTATACACTTGACCAGATCAAGGGCAATTCGAGTGTACAGACCTCATGCCATGAGACGCTGAGAGAGACAGTCCAATGTACAGACTTATGAAGACTGATGCATGAACATTAATGCATATACTTAGGAGCATGTAGGCCAATGTATAGACATCAACTATCAAGACGCTAAGGAAGACGGACAATGTACAGACTTCCTGTAACAGTCTGATGTACAGACTTCATGAAGCTAGACCAGCGGTTGTACAGACTTTGAAGGAGGACAAATGTATGGACTTGGTGACGTGAAAGCGATGTACACACTTATAGCGTTGACGCTAATGTCTTGAGAATGCTCACAGCGTTGACGCTGCATGAGACGTAGGCTGTACAGACTTAGCATGTGAAGGCTGATGTGCATACAAGCTGAGTTGACGCTACAGCCCAATGAGTTGACGCTGCAACGTATATTCTTGATGATCAACTGATGATGTATAGACTTCATCAAATGAAGAAACTGAACTGAAGCGTCGACGCATCAGCTCAAGGAGTTGACGCACTACTGTATGGACAGATACAAAAAAGACCAAGGGGTCGACGCATCGGCACACTGAGTTGACGCACTGTAGTGACAACTGTGCAGACAAAGTGTAGCAATGAATGGTTGGCTTTATGCATCAGTTAACATGACTGAACATCAAAATATATTAAACTAAACTGAGCAGCAAGATGACTGAACATTTGATTAACTCACATCAACAACCAATCATCAAAACCAAATCAATCATCAAAACAGAACATCAATGCATGGTGACTCACAGTGTATGACTCACATCAAAACCAATCATTAAAACCACAGAGGCACAACACTAACTGGAAAGTTACCAAAAGGACTTGATCTTGGTCATTACACTACATCACTCGAAAAACCCGCTCTATCTCCTTCAGCCAATTTTCAACTTCATCGGGATCCGCCGATCCACCAAAACGTGGAGGATTTAGGCCTCGAAAATTCCGGTGGAGGTCACCGGCTCTATGATGTGCTGCCCCTCCCTGGGCCACCTGTTAGAGGGCCTGAGTCAAGCCTTGTACCGTACGCTACATATCTCTCCATTACGCACGTTCGGCCGCCATCGGAAAAACTCCTACACATACCAGAAAATTAATTAAAAGAATAGTCTAGCGAGAATCTTTTAGAGTTTGCTTGTTACTCAACCCAAAGTCTCAACCCAATCTCACCGGGTTAGATCCTTTGACCTTAACAAGGTTACTGGTTCTAAGACATCACTTATAAACCTAGGAACTTAAAACCTAGGCTATGATACCACCAAACTATCATGTCCCGACGCGGAATATCGGGACGTAGCAGTAGAAAATTAAAAATATGTTGATTTCCAGACATTTTGTGCCTTGCGTTAGTGATTAAATAACTTCGACACCACACCATAGCAAAGAGAAGAAATACTTTCCAAAATAACCATTAAATTCCAACTAATTAAACATAACGAGTGTCAATATCCACCAACACTAGAAGTATCAAAGAAATTCTCACATAACCACCAACTTAACACAGGTACATAATGACCGACTTAATCAAATTACAACTCTCAGACTCGAACTATCTAATGACATCTCTGAAAGGCTATCTAGCTAGTTCGCTCCAAGGACTTCACTCCTGCCCGTCCCCATCAGTTTGAGAGTCATCACTGGAGTTACCTGAAAAAGGGGGAAAACTGGGTGAGCGAACGCTCAGTAGGCAATAGCAGGCAATGTTTAAGTAATTAGCCAATTAATTAACTGCCATGCATGCAAACTAAGAATGATAAAACAAATTATCATAAGAAGTAAAGGAATGAAGTAATAGAATGAACTGAATATAGATATATCAATTTCCAGGAATTGGCCGGTCAAGCATGTAACAAGCATATCATATCAAGATAAATTCCATGTAGAAATCGAATAACGGGATGAATGTCATAGACACACGCTAGTCATGCACTCGGTGCAATGCCTCACAATGTCATTACAACTACTCCCCGGGGCACTAGTACATTTCGGGTGCTCTTCCGAGGACCAGACCGGGTCCTTATGATGCGTTGGCATTGATTTAGTGGATCCAAGATCCCAAGTAATATCTAGACATTCATTGAGTCGGCCAAGAATTTCAAGGTCAAGCCATGTAACTTAATTTCTAAGATCAAAGAGATATCCCAATAATTGAGTAGGAACCATAAGGTTCATGGTTGGAAAGAACAAGAGTAGAAACTTAAGCCCAACTGGGCTCAGCTCACCGAAACATACAAGAAACACGTGAAACAAGCTTTTAGGCTGACAATCAAGTAACGGTCTGACATGGGCCGCTACAAGTAATACTGGGCTTGGAGGGACAAGACCCAGAGTTTAGAGACGTAAATGGTCCTAGATGGGCCGTTCCACCAATAAAACGGCCAAAAGGAAGGCCGCTCAGGACGAGAAACAAGGGTAAAACGGTCCTAATTGGGCCGCCCAACATAGAACGGTCCAATAATAGCCGTTTACAAACTGAGGTCAACGCACCCAGCAGGTCGACGCATGACTGAGGATGACGCACAAGACAGCTGGACACAGTCTCCAAAGGGACCATTTAGAAACTCAGGCGGCTAGAACTAACAGAGTGGTCCCAAAAGGGCCGCTAATAACAGGACAGCCCCGAATCCGGGCTTAGGTAAAATCACGTGATTCGATCGAGTCCAAGGTTCAGGTTTTGGGGGTACAACCCGCCCGACATCCTAGTGGGAATCCCAGGCTCGCGGGGGCTTACGGAGGTCTCATAATAGAGGTCCTAGTCCGACGGAAGGAGTATCCGGCGGAGAGTCCTAACCATTACAAGAATTGAGGCTAATGAAGCATCGAAAAATGAATAAGGCGGTCAGTCGACACCACCGGAGTGGAGTGACTGTCAGAACAAACCTAGTATCGATCCTCCAATATGAACATGATAAAAATTTATGTTCCATTAATTGATAAGAATAATAAGGAAAATTATTCTTTGGAAAGGAGATATCAGTCATGAACAATAAAGAATCAGATCATATGTTCCATAATTTACCAGTTCCTTGTGTGGGTTTCTGACCTATACATGCATAGTTTTAACAAGAATCGACATGATTAACACATGGAATAGACCAACAGTGAGACATACGCGGTCTAACTAGAGCCGCTGGTCAGGGTCTAGCGGTCTATCGCTAAGCCGCTAAGGTCATGCAAGTCTGAAACCCTACACGTCTTACGTGGTCTATCGAACAACAGCTAGGGTTTCCAAGCGATCTAGAGCCAAACCGCCTACCCGACAGAACGGTCTATCGTGAGGCCGTTCAATGATGAGCAGTTCCTATTAAGGCCGTGTCCTACTCGTCGTTCCGATGTCTGGCGAACATCCGACCGAGCCTAACTAAAATAAGAAATTCACACGATAGAGCATAAAAATTGGGCAAAAGCATACCACTAGAAAGAGAACGAAAAGATGCATGTCATGGATTGATTAATTTAAAACTTTAAGCCTGCCAAGCTAACTTTTAATCGAGGATAACAGTGGTAACCCTAGTTTTAACATGCTCCGACTAAAATGACCAATAATCACATGCTACAGAACAAAATTTATGGCTTTTGGTATCAAAAGAAAGAGGGATCGGAGACGAATCCAGTGGTATAAACTACTTAGGGTTTGGTCTACTAGAACCTACCTTAAAAGAAGAACAAAGGGGGATGACGCCGTCGTCCGTGATAGAAAAACCCCTTCGAAGATCACCGAATACGCCCTCGCCTCGCACCTCGCGTGACTAGGTCAATGCTAGGAGGCCCTAAGGCTTTTTTATAGGATTAATTGGTCTCTAGAGGGATCAATCGCGAGGATAGAGCCCACGAACTTCGGTTGCGCGCCATTCGCGCATTGACCTAGTCACGCCACCGCCTCGCCTAAAAATTCGAATTTTGGAGTTAGGGATTCGGTGAGAAAATAGAGGGGAAACGGCCTACACATCGTGGCCGTTTGATTGGGTCCGATCTGGGCTCAATTGATCGTGAATTGGGTCCGAATTGGGTGATCTAAGGTCTGATAAGGTTAAACGTGGATTTAGCACTAATTCCCTTAATTCGGCTGGCTTCCAATTTAATTTAGGGTTTCCTGCAGAGGAAAAACTATCTAAATTCTTAGTCCGCTACATGATTAAAAATTTTCTAGGTTTTTATAAATTGGTCAAAATTTTGCTTACCGTATTTTCCATGGAATTTCTCGTTATTTTATCTAATGCTCTACCGGGGTGCTACATCGCGTCCACGGAGGAACAACTCAAGAGGGTCACAAGCCCGTGGCCCGCTCCTCCTCCTCCTCCTCAAGTCAATCCTCTTTATGCTTTTATGAATAACATCACCAAGATGGAACAAGATTGGAAGGAGAGGAGAGATAATGGCATCATAGATCCAAGTGAGCAAGATGAGCCGGCAATTTTCAATGATCAAGTGGACGCCGTCCGCCCTTCACCACCTATGTACCATGTTCATTCATATGGCCCTCCGCCTCCGCTTTCACATAATCCTCCATAAAATCCTCTACATTACATTCCTCCATCACCTATCATTACGCCTTCACCACGGTGTCCACTTGAATCCAATAATGAAGAATTGCTAGTTCTTGATAAAGAATTGGAGACGGCATGTGCACAAGATGTTGAAGTTCCTCAAGAGGCAGCCATTCAGAGTTTCCTTCGCTTTCTACTCCCCCCATTACCACCAGAAGAACCCCCTGCCCAGGACGATGCCACCGTCCCCAACCCAATTTACCAAACCAATTGGTGTTATGATGATGGGTCAATACTTCAATCACCCACACCGGCGCATCAAGACCCTTCTCCTACCCTTCAAACCCCTTGCCCCACCAAAATTTGACGCTTTTTGTGCACTAAGCTCTCTACTATTACACCTCCAATTACCACACCATTAACCTCCATTAAGCCATCCGAGCTTACCTCCACACCACTAGCCTCCACTGAACCTCCCGCCAAAACTATTTCTAAATCAAATAACCCTCCATTGCCACCACCTCGGCCCTCCATTATTCCCTTAACCCCAAGGCCAATTACACCAAACCCCATTTTGCCTATCCCTCTGCCTAAAACTTTACCCAAACCCTTGGCTAATCCCGAGCAGGATTCACCTATTGTTGCACTCGGGCCAATCCCATTTGCTTGCGAGCAAGGGGAGAAGTCCGACGTGTTTCAACCTCCACTTCCCCTTACCCTTCCACTAACGCCATCCATTAAGCCCCCATCACTTATTAAGCCCTCCATCTCCGCTTCCACATTTTCCTTTGCCGCTACTCGGAGTGGGTATGTGTCCACAAGCACATGTGCCGAGGGTGATGTTCAAGAGCTAAGCAAGAGGGATTTGGCTATGGCTATGCTATTTCAAAGACAATACTTTATTTTTTGGCTGCCGATCCATGTCATTGTGCCGGGCATCTTTGAGAATGCCACTTCTCCATTAAAGCTCACCATGAAAAATTCTTATGATTTGATGCCATGTCGGCCCAATGCCATTGTCAAAATCACTTTACTCATTGGTCGACATTCTTTTGAGGCTCTCATTACCCCTCAGTCCATTATTATACAACTTTCTAAGGGGTTCCCTTCATGTATTACTATAACACATTCTACTGTTGATGAGAGTACTCGGGCATTGACTCCATCCTTTGAGCCATTTGGTCGGGAACGTTCTTCGCCATGGTGGGGCAGACCTTCTTTTGCTAAGGGGCATTCCGCCAATTCGCACACTCCTTATTCTATTCTATCCACCACAACTTCCTCCGCATGGGCCACTCACGGGGCGAGAAGGAGGCTTCATTCCTCGCACTCCCTGCATCCATTGCATTGCATTCACATGCATTTCTTCTTTCCTAGGTTTCCGAACCTGTATCTTCCTCGCCTTCCGAAACCTCGGATCCTCCACATCTTCCTTCTTATTCATCTCCATCTTCGGGATCTCCGGGTCCCCTTACACTTGCCGGGCATCGTGCCCCCTCTACTGTTACCTCAGGGCATCACACCCACTCCCAACTCTTGTATCCGTATCCTACGAATTTTTCTCTGCTTGCCGGGCATCGCACCCTCCTTCTTCATTCTCTACCTCCGAAGCCGTCGGACCTCCTCTCTTCCAAGGGCATTACGTCCCTACTCACTCTCCCCGATTTTCGGAACCTCCGGAGTTATCTCTTTCCCTAGGGCATCACCCTCTTTGATTTTCCTTCTCCGGAACCTCCGGATTTCTCACTAATTCTCCATGGGCCACTCAGCCCATGGTATCTTCCTCCTCCGGAACCTTCGGATATTCACCATTCTATCTCTCTTAACTCACCTCCATCTCCAGAATTTCTCGATTCTTCACTCTTCCTCGGGCATCGCGCCCCTCCATATCTTACCCCTCCATATTCTTCACTCTTCCTTGGGCATTGTGCCCCTTCCCCTATTTTCTCTCTGGAACCTCCGAATCTCCCTTCTTTCTTCCCTCTCATCCGATTTATCTTCTTACTCTTCCAGGACATTGTGTCCTTTGTTCTCTTCTTCCTCTTAAATCATCTTTTTTCATACCTCTGCCCGGGGCATCGCGTCCCTCGGTACTTTCTACCTTCGGAACCTCCGGACTTTACGTTCTGTCGTAATTCTCCTTCATCGCCTCTGGACCCTCCGGATCCTCCTCTTTCCATTTATCAATTTCTTCTCTTGATTCCATTTAATCCCGGGTCCGACCCGACTTCTTCCACGTCCACTACTTTGGGCATCTGTCCGTTCTCCCACTGTTTCCGAGGCTTTAGTCCTCACTCGTCCACTTGATTTCCCTTTCATTCTGTAGACTTTTTATGTGATCAGGGTCTCCGCGCCTTAGTTAGGGAATTCTAGCCCTCACCTCTCTTCCTTTTCTCCTTATTCGTCTGAGTTTGGTCCAGACACCACTCCTTCTTGTTAAGCCACTTTCAAAACTTTACTATCCTTTCTTATCTACCACAAGAGGACAACAAATCCCATGTTTATCAGCATCACCTCCCGCAGCTGCTTCTTCTACAAGGTTGCAAGGTAACGTATGGGCATAAGTGTACATTTTTATGCAGTCTTATTCACCTTATGCATGCACGGTTTGTCACGCCCCGAGCCTTTATTACAGCGGAAGACTAACTCGGGGAGTGCGAATAGCCAGCATGGTAAGCCTCTTGCAAGCAAGAACGATCAGAGCGCAAGATAATCACACACATAAATGTAATTGCACAATATTTAATCAAACTCCAACTTTATTTCATAAATGATTAATAGTCAAATATAAGTATTTTTCCATCATCTTTCACTCTACTAGACTCAAGAAATATGAAATTACATTGACTCGATCTAAACAATGTAGACTTCCTAAGTCTTCGCTCATTCTTTATTCACTCTCGGATCCGCTACTTGAACCTTCCGAATCCGAACCCGACTCACTTCTGTTTCCTGAAAAAGATTGAAAATAGGTAATGAACACACTTGCCCAGTAGGTATCTTCGCATCAACATGAAGGCACTATTAAAGTAATTAACATTTTTGTTCTAAAGAATAAGGCAAAATCATGCAATGCGATGATCACGCGATTAAAGCAAAGTAATCCGATAATCATGTAAGATAGAATGAGAGCAAGTATGAACTAGCAAGAATGTGACAAGAACATGATATTGGCCTTTCATGAACAAGAATGTATCGAGAATGTACAAGCAAGTCACATAATCATCACTCCAGTATCTTTTGCTTATGAGCAAGTACTTCGTGAATTTCTGTGGAATATCAAGCAAGAAAGTCATGTCGTGTTGTGGATTTTCACTTATTTATAGAGAAAGTACTCCCAGCGCAATGCGACGCCAGTAGCATCATACCCCATGATTTATAAAATAGTATGCTTCCAATAATCAGTCGAGGGGACTAGCATAGAGCCCTTAAACACAATCAGTGCTCGATCACATCTTCAAGTATAAATCAAGTTACTTCCACGCATGTAACAATAAAGTATGGCCAAGAATGTAATAAGTTCAATAATTTCAAGATAATAATAATCAATGAATGAACGCTTCAATTTGAATATGAGGAATCAAAAATGACATCAAACAATGTTATGCCTATAAAATAAATCGGTAGCATAACGGTATATTTCTTAACTTTCATTCATTATATTAAGTCTATTAAGCAATATGATAAGTTCTAGATTATCAAGGGTCATCTAGAAACCTTGAAATAGCAACCCTTGGGTCAAACCTCAGGTTAAGTACTCAAGTAGTGTGACGGTCGTGTACTGGGCCGTTACATGATGTGACGGTCTAGTTTTGGGCCGTTACATTAGTCTGAATCTAGAACTAATAAAATAGACTCAGTGAAGTGTGACGGTCGTATAGTGGGCCGTTAGGTGCTCCTGACGGTCCAGTATAGGTCCGTTACATAGCTAGAACTAGCTAACATCGATAGTATAATATAATCAAATGGGTTTTAATGGTACAACCAACTCGGCGTCCTAGTGGGAATCCCAGGCTCGCGGAGAATTACGGAGGCCTTGAAACAAGATTTCCTAGTCCATTGGAAGGAATATCCAATAGAGAGGTCCTCATGTCCAAGAATAATGTTCCTATCGTGCAAAGTGAACTAATGGACAACATACCAGAGTATGTGCCATGTACTTAAAGAAAATGACTCTATAGATAGAGGAAGAATATGTAACAACGTAAAAGCAAGATAAACTTCGTCAATGCAACATTGGAAAATCATGTTTTTAATTACAAAACTATAAAGTTTTGGCACATAAAATTAACATAACTTAAAATAGTTCAAGATGCATAGATCATGCAGATTTCAATATGAATTAGTAAGAAAACTAAAAATCATAATAACATGTCAAAACTTAGCTAACTAGGCTTAATTATATGTTAATTTAGCCGGTTACTATTCTGTCATGGGCTGACAGAACACAGAGTCTAACGGTCTAACAGGAGAGCGTCACAGTGCTTGTGACGGTCTATCGAGGGGCCGTTACAGTAATGTAACGCTCCTGTCCTGGTGCGTTAGAGACAACAGTGAAATAAAAACATAACAGAGTGTGTAACGGTCGATCGTAAGGCCATTATATCGACGGTCCTACCCTGATCCGTCAGAGCCTCTACTGACAAGAATAAATAACAATGACCTAAGTTTCAACTTGCATCATTTCTGAAAATCATGCATATAACTTCCAACATGATAGAATGAAGGCTAAACGAATATCATGCATGGGTTCTCTGTGAATTTCACAAGGAAGTTTTTTTTAATTTAGTTAGGGCTAAGAATATAGATATATGCATGTCTCTACTAAAACATGAAATTCATGAGCTAACATGCATGTAATCAAGCAAAATCAGAGGGCTTTTATCCCTAACATGTTGTTTTTGCCGTTCATGAGATAACGTACCTCTTCTAAGACTTTTAAACTTCGAATTTGATGCTAGGTGCTACCCTTTGATCCTTGCTCTTCTTGTGGTAAATCAACAACTTGGGAAACTTCAATCTCCTTGGTTGTTTGGTCTCCTAGCATGAAATTTGGAGAGCTATTAATCTAAAGTATACTAAACAAAAGCTTCTAAAGAACATACCCGAAATTATGACTCCTTACCTTGATTCTTCACGAGCCAAAAGTAAGGATTGCTCAGTTCAGAACTAGGTCCTATTTATAGGGTTTTTGCTAGGGTTTGAAGATTAGATCGTTTCTAGAGTCCTTGTTAAAGCTTAGATCAACTTATAAGAGTCCTTAACACCTCTATTAGTCTTCCTATCTCCATCCCTAAGAGATAAGTTAGCAAAAATCTAATCTTTTGGCTTGTTTTTCACTTCACGGAACTGCAGGATGTAACGGTCGTCCAAAGGTGCGTTACATGGCTGTGAGACCGTTATACTCAACGTGTATAGAGTTTCATTTTAATAAAACTCTTTTGATAACTATCCATATAATTATTTTATAAAAATAGTATTTATCTTTAAAATATGTGAATAAGCTAATTACCTTCTAGAATGTGGGTGAAACTTAATGGGCTTGGTCCTTAAACCTTTTGGATAATAATTAGATAGACTATGTTAATTAGTTCCATCCAATTGGGCTTTATAAGGTCTTATTACTTCAATAATCCCTTTATTAATAAACTTAGGTCCTTATAAATTCTAGAAAATTATTTATATAAATTCCGGGACACAACACCCTCCCCCACTTAGAAGAATTTGGTCCCCAAATTCAATACATGGATTGTGGAGAGTGTACTTACAGTTAAATAGTTCTGGAAATCTTTTTCGCATGGCTGCCTCGGTTTTCCATGTTGCTTCATATGGCCATGTTTTCTTCCATTGAATCTTGACCATAGGAATAACTTTATTTCTTAATTGACGCACTTCTCGTTCCAGAATCTTTATTGGCGTTTACTCGAACGTCATATCCTTCTGAATTTTCAGATTGTCATAAGTGATAATATGGTCAAGATCATATACATACTTCTTCAGCATAGAGACATGAAATACGTCATGAACTCCTGCTAGTTGTGGAGGTAAAGCCAATCTATAAGCCACTTCACCGACTCTTTCAAAAATTTCAAATGGGCCAATAAATCTAGGAGTTAGCTTTCCTTTAATGCCAAATCTTCGAATACCACGACATGGAGAAACCTTTAAATATACATGATCTCCTACTTGAAACTCCAAGTCACGTCTTCGATTGTCGGCATAAGACTTTTGCCTATCTTGCGCCATTTTCATTCTTTCTTGAATGAGCTTTATTTTCTCTTTAGAATCCCTGATAAGGTCGGGGCCTATAAATTACTTTTCCCCTATTTCATTCTAACATATTGGTGATCTACAACTTTTTCTATATAGAGCTTCAAAAGGTGCCATTTGTATGCTTGCTTGATAACTGTTGTTATATGCAAATTCTACCAGAGGCAAGTGATCATGCCAACTTCCTCCAAAATCAATGACACAAGCCCTGAGCATGTCTTCTACCACCTGATTTGTTCTTTCCGTCTGACCATCGGTTTGTTGATGAAAAGCTGTGCTGAAATTCAATCTAGTCCCTAGTGAATGTTGTAGACCTTTCCAGAACTGTGATGTGAATCGAGGATCTCTATCAGATATAATAGTGACTGGGATACCATGCAATCTGACAATCTCTCTTATGTATATTGTTGCTAGAATATCCACAGACCATCGACTCTTGATTAGTATGAAATGCGCGGATTTAGTCAATCGGTCTATGATTACCCATATTCCATCGTGTCCACCTCTGGTCTTGGGTAAACCCATAATAAAGTCCATCCCTATACTCTCCCATTTCCATTCGAAAATATTCAAAGGATACAATTTTCATGCGGGTCTAAAATGTTCGGCTTTTACTTGTTGGCAAGTAAGAAAACGAGACACGAAATCAGCTATTTCCCTCTTCATATTGGGCCACCAGAAATTTCTTTTGAGATCTTGATACATCTTTGTTCCTCCTGGATGAATTGTGTATTTGGAATTATGCGCTTCATCTAGGATCAATTTCTTCGTAGCCTCATGATCTGGTACACATATTCAGCCCTTAAATAATAATCTTCCGTCATTGGAAATAGAAAAATCCGTCTTTTGTTCAACATTGGCCTTAATTTCCAGTAATATAGGATCATCATTTTGCAGCTTGACCAGATCTTCTATCAATGTAGGTTGAGCTCGGATATTAGCTATGAAATAATCTTTTTCCTTTATGTCAATATCTAAGTTCAACTGAGCAAATTGAGGAACAAGGTTAGTCACACTAATCATAAGACTTGATAGCATACCCATTGGTTTTCTGCTGAGTGCATATGCTACAGCATTAGCCTTGTCAGGATCATATTGAATAGCAAAATCAAAGTCTTTGAGATATTCTAAACACCTCCTCTGCCTCAGGTTAAGCTCTTTTTGAGAAAATAAGTATTTCAAGCTTTTGCGGTCCGAGTAGACCGTGAACTTTTCTCCATAAAGATAATGACGCCAAATTTTAAAGGCGAAAATAACTGCTGCCAATTCCAAATCATGTGCGGGATAGTTTTCCTCGTGACGTTTCAATTGTCTTGAAGAATAACAGATTACTTTTCCATTCTGCATGAGAAGGCATCCTAAGCCAATGCCAGACGCATCTGTATACACTTCGAATCCACCACCCTCCATTGGTAGTGATAAAATAGGAGCTGTAGTAAGATGATTCTTAAGAGTTTGGAAACTCTTCTCACATTCCTCTGACCAGACAAAAGGATTTTCTTTTCTTGTAAGTCTAGTTAAAGGAACTGCTATCTTTGAGAAGTCCTTAATGAATCTTCTATAATAACCAGCTAGACCCAGAAAGCTTCTTACTTCAGATACAGTCGTTGGCCGACTCCAATTCTTGACGGCTTCTACCTTAGAGGGATCCACAGCAATACATTCTTTTGAAATAATGTGGCCTAGGAATGAGACTTCCTTGAGCCAGAATTCACACTTATTGAGTTTGGCATAAAGCTTGTGTTCTCTAAGTGTTTGTAAAGCTATTTTCAAATGTTGTTCATGTTCTTCCTTTGTCTTGGAATATATTAAGATATCATCAATGAAGACAACGATGAACTGGTCCAGATATGGCTGGAAGACATTGTTCATAAGTTACATGAATGCTGCTGGGGTATTAGTTAATCCAAACGGCATTACTACGAATTCATAGTGGCCATAACGACTTCGAAAAGCCGATTTATAAATGTCCTCTTCTTTAATTCTAAGCTGATGATAACCTGATCTGAGGTCTATCTTAGAGAAATATTTTTCTCCTGAAAGCTGATCGAAGAGTTCATCAATACGTGGCAACGGATACTTATTTTTAATTGTGAGTTGATTCAGTCGCCGGTAATCGATGCATAGCTTGAGAGAACCATCCTTCTTCTTGACAAATAGAACCGGCGCACCCCAAGGGGATGTGCTAGGTCTGATGAAGCCCTTGTCTAGTAGTTCCTGCAACTGCCTTTTCAATTCCTTAAGCTCCGTGGGGGACATCCTGTAAGGGGCTATAGAAATCGGTGTTGCTCCTAGAATGAGTTCAATGGTGAAGTTCACTTCCCTCTTGGGTAGTAAATTGGGTAGTTCCGATGGAAATACGTCTGGGAACTCATTTACAATAGGGATGTCTGCTATGTTAATTTCTTTGGACTCTGAGATAATGACAGAAGCAAGGAAAGTGTTCACATCCTTGCGAGATAAGTTTACAAGCGTGAAATGAGGATATGATAGTGGGGTGTTTCTTGTACTTGATGCCAAGAAAAGAGAATCTTGGAAGACCGGGCTTTCGAAAGGATATAATCCTATTTCGGCAATTAATATAAGCATCATGATCTACAAGCCAATCTACCCCTAAAATGGCATCATAACATTTCATGTCAAGGCATACTAAGTTTGCGGGGAGATTGTGACCTTCTACTATCACTTCGCTATCAGGATAATAGTTGGTAAGCTTTATTCCAGAACCTAAGGGTGTGGAAATAGCAAGATCTGAAGGTAAGGGAACTGATGCGATTGGTAATGTCTTAGCAAAAGTAGTGGAGATAAAAGAATGAGAGGCACCCGTATCAAATAGCACAAATGCAGGATGAGAACAAATTCGAAGAGTACCTTCCATAAGCCCATCATCCTTGGGCGCTTCCTCTTCATCTAGAACGGCATTGAGGCAAGCCTGCCTCCGCGTCCTCCACCAGATGGCTGATCCTTCATAAGGGGGCATTCCGGCATGCGATGCTCCCTGCTCCCACAACGTAAACAAGTGCCAAGGCGCTTCCAACACTCTTCAGCCGAATGGCCTAATTTTTCACAAAACGTACATGCCGTGGTGACCTGCTCCTTCTCCTCCTTGACTTTCTTTTGCTTATGGGAACTTCCACGATTCCCATTCATAGATCTTTTCTTACTATCACGGCTTTGATAGGGTTCCGTGATACTAAATTTCTCTTTCTTATAATGCCGATCTGATCGTCGGCTTGATTCTTCTCCTTTCCCTTTCAACTTATCAACCTTCTCTAAGGTCCTTTCACACAAATATGCCCGCTGAACCATCTCCGCATATGTACGGATGTTTTGGGTCCCGAGCTGCTGAATAAAGTCGAGTCGTAACCCGTCCATAAACCTATTTGCCTTGAGTAGATCGGTACTGATTAGATGCGGTGCGTAAGGTGCTAATCTTGAAAATTGCAGTTCATATTCGGCAACCGTCATCATTCCTTGTTGAAGAGCGGCGAACTCCATAGCCTTCCTTTCTTTCACATGCTCGGAAAAGTATTTGGCACGGAACAAAGTGAGAAAACCGTCCCATGTATGAGGTGCATTGGCTGGAGGTGCCGGAACTGACTTCCACCATGTGCGAGCATCTTTTTTGAGTTGAAAGGTTGCGAGACGCACCTTCTCTTGATCGGTGCATTGGATGACATCAAATATACGATTCATTTCGTCTATCCAGTTCTCTGCCTCGTCGAGATTAGACGAACCATAGAATCGCGGAGGATTTAAACTTCGGAAATTGCGATGTAGGTCACCAGCCCTTGCCCTTGCGCCACCTTGTGCTATAGTTTGCAATGCCTGGGTAAGGCCAGCAACTGTTTGTTGCATACCATCCCAATCTACACGATGAACCATTTGTAAGATAAGGTACCTGAGAGAAAATAACAAGTTGTTATTTCTCATGAAATTGGAATGAACAATATAAATCTTAAAGCTAATTAATTATCTTATCCCGGGCTCTACCCAATTCTCATGTGGGTATGGAAACTTCTTCCTTGGTTCATAGGTAGGGGTCCTTAACCCTTGGACTTATCCTATAACATGACTCTTCTTCCTAAGTCCTGAGACTTAGGCTCTGATACCAACTTAACTATCACGTCCCGAGCCTTTATTACAGCGGAAGACTAACTCGGGGAGCGCGAACAGCAGGCATGGTAAGCCTCTTGCAAGCAAGAATGATCAGAGCGCAAGACAATCACACACATAAATGCAATTGCATAATATTTAATCAAACTCCAACTTTATTTCATAAATGATTAATAGTCAAATATAATTATTTTTCCATCATCTTTCACTCTACTAGAATCAAGAAATATGAAATTACATTGACTCGATCTAAACAATGTAGACTTCCTAAGTCTTCGCTCATTCTTTATTCACTCTCGGATCCGCTACTTGAACCTTCCGAATCTGAACCCGACTCACTTCCGTTTCCTGAAAAAGATTGGAAATAGGTAATGAGCACACTTGCCCAGTAGGTATCTTCGCATCAACATGAAGGCACTATTAAAGTAATTAACATTTTTACTCTAAAGAATAAGGCAAAATCATGTAATGCGATGATCACGCGATTAAAGCAAAGTAATCCGATAATCATGTAAGATAGAATGAGAGCAAGTATGAACTAGCAAGAATGTGACAAGAACATGATATTGGCCTTTCATGAATAAGAATGTATCGAGAATGTACTAGCAAGCCACATAATCATCACTCCAGTATCTTTTGCTTATGAGCAAGTACTTCGTGAATTTCTGTGGAATATCAAGCAAGAAAGTCATGTCGTGTCGTGGATTTTCACTTATTTATAGATAAAGTACTCCCAGCGTAATGCGACGCCAGTAGCATCATATCCCATAGTTTATAAAATAGTATGTTTCCGATAATCAGCCGAGGGAACTAGCATAGAGCCCTTGAACATAATCAGTGCTCGATCGCATCTTCAAGTATAAATCAAGTTACTTCTACGCATGTAACAATAAAGTATGGCCAAGAATGTAATAAGTTCAATAATTTCAAGATAATAATAATCAATGAATGAATACTTCAATTTGAATATGAGGAATCAAAAATGACATCAAACAATGTTATGCTCATATAATAAATCGATAGCATAACGGTATATTTCTTAACTTTCATTCATTATATTAAGTCAATTAAGCAATATGATAAGTTCTAGATTATCAAGGGTCATCTAGAAACCTTAAAATATCAACCCTTGGGTCAAACCTCAGGTTAAGTACTCAAGTAGTGTGACGGTCGTGTACTGGGCCGTTACATGATGTGACGGTCTAGTTCTGAGTCGTTACATTAGTCTGAATCTAGAACTAAAAAAAAAGACTCAGTGAAGTGTGATGGTCGTATAGTGGGCCGTTAGGTGCTCCTGACGGTCCAGTATGGGTCCGTTACATAGCTAGAACCAGAAAACATCGATAGTGTAATCTAATCAAATGGGTTTTAATGGTACAACCAACTCGGCGTCCTAGTGAGAATCCCAGGCTCGCGGAGAATTACGGAGGCCTTGAAACAAGATTTTCTAGTCCATTGGAATGAATATCCAATAGAGAGATCCTCATGTCCAAGAATAATGTTCCTATAGTGCAAAGTGAACTAATGGACAACATACCGGAGTATGTGCCATGTACTTAAAGAAAATGACTCTATAGATAGAGGAAGAATATGTAACAACGTAAAAGCAAGATAAACTTCGTCAATGCAACATTGGAAAATCATGTTTTTAATTACAAAACTATAAAGTTTTGGCACATAAAATTAACATAACTTAAAATAGTTCAACATGCCCATATCATGCAGATTTTAATATGAATTAGTAAGAAAACTTAAAATCATAATAACGGGTCAAAACTTAGCTAACTAGGCTTAATTATCGGTTAATTTAACTGGTTACTATTCTGCCATGGGCTGACAGAACACAGAGTCTAACGGTCTAACAGGAGAGCATCACAGTGCTCGTGACGGTCTATCGAGGGGCCGTTACAATAATGTAATGCTCCTGTCCTGGTGCGTTAGAGACAACAGTGAAATAAAAACATAACAGAGTGTGTAACGGTCGATCGTAAGGCCGTTATATCATGTGACGGTCCTACCATGATCCGTCAGAGCCTCTGCTGACAGGAATAAATAACAATGACCTAAGTTTCAAATTGCATCATGTCTGAAAATCATACATATAACTTCCAACATGATAGAATGAAGGCTAAACGAATATCATGCATGGGTTCTCTGTGAATTTCACAAGGAAGTTTTTTTTTAATTTAGTTAGGGCTAAGAATATAGATATATGCATGTCTCTACTAAAACATGAAATTCATGAGCTAACGTGCATGTAATCAAGCAAAATCAAAGGGCTTTTATCCCTAACATGTGCCGTTCATGAGATTACCTACCTCTTCTAAGACTTTTAAACTTTGAATTTGATGCTAGGTGCTACCCTTTGATCCTTGCTCTTCTTGTGGTAAATCAGCAACTTGGGAAGCTTCAATCTCCTTGGTTGCTTGGTCTCCTAGCACGAAATTTGGAGAGCTATTAGTCTAAAGTATACTAAGCAAAAGCTTCTAAAGAACTTACCCGAAATTATGACTCCTTACCTTGATTCTTCACAAGCCAAAAGTAAGGTCGCTCAGTTCAGAACTAGGTCCTATTTATAGGGTTTTGGCTAGGGTTTGAAGATTAGATCATTTCTAGAGTCCTTGTTGAAGCTTAGATAAACTTCTAAGAGTCATTAACACCTCTATTAGTCTTCCTATCTCGATCCCTAAGAGATAAGTTAGCAAAAATCCAATCTTTTGACTTGTTTTTCACTTCACAGAACTGCAGGATGTAACGGTCGTCCATAGGTGCGTTACATGGCTGTGGCGGTCGTCCGATAGACCGTTATACTCAACGTGTATAGAGTTTCATTTTAATAAAACTCTTTTGATAACTATCCATATAATTATTTTATAAAAATAGTATTTATCTCTAAAATATGTGAATAAGTTAATTACCTTCTAGAATGTGGGCGAAACTTAATGGGCTTGGTCCTTAAACCTTTTGGATAATAATTAGATAGACTAGGTTAATTAGTTCCATCCAATTGGGCTTTATAAGGTCTTATTACTTCAATAATCCCTTTATTAATATACTTAGGTCTTTATAAATTCTAGAAAATTATTTTGTAATTCAAAAATTATTTATATAAATTCTGGGGCACTACACGGTTTTTCAAAATGAAGTGTTTCTTAACATGATTAAGAGTGGTATTCTAGACCTTTATCCTAGGTCCTTATTTTAATTCAATGTCAAACAAGAGTCTTTAGGCTTGTTTTTGCTGCATTTTGGTTATAAGAACCCCGCGCTGGGAGTTTGGCATTTCTCTCCCCGCTAGTTAAGGGCAACCCTTAGCTGGGCACCGCGCACACTTCACGGCATCCTTAGCCGTCTCTCTTGGTAGAACACCGTTGCTGCTTGGGCCATGCTCAAGGACACGAAGTCTTTTTCTCTTCTTTACTCGGCTATAATATGTGAATAGAGATGTTCTGGGCAAAACAACCAACCTAAGCACACCCCAACAAGAGGAAGTCTCAAATAGGGGCAGTCTATTATGACCTTATTCTTAAAATTTCAAGCTTAATTGCAATATCTCTCAAAGTCCAAAGGACACGATAGTGAAAAAAATGAAAATAAATATGAGCAAATCAAAAGAAAAATTCAAAATTTTGGCATGGCAAGAGGGCAGTCCAGTTTCCTCGTAGGACATTATGAGCCCGGTTGTATGTGTGCCTATAAGAGAATTAAGGTTCGATGATATGACACAAAGCCCCAGCACAACAGACCGAATCTACGGACGGAAGACAAAACCCGATATCTTCTTAACTTATATCAGACTTATCCCAATTTCTCTTCTCCTCTCTCTCCAAGATCGAGTGTTTCTCGGGTATAGCCTTGGTAGGGGCGCCGTTATCCAAGGGTAGCCGGTTATAGGGTGCCACCCTTAATGCACACCCTGCTTTAGGCAGTTTTTAGTCAAAGGGGAAGGAACGAGGACCCCTAACCAGCAGTTTAAACATCCTTTGATGCTGCATTAGCAATGTCTAAGCCAAAATTTCAAAAGAAATTGAATATTTCTAAAATTCTAAAAAAAATTGAATATTTCCAAAAAAACAAAAAATCCCAAATATCTTCCAAAATCCATAAAAATTTGAATACTTTTTAAACTTACAAAAATTTGCATATTTCCAAAAAAAATCAACAAATTGCATTGTATTTTCTGATGGTGTTATTGCAGGAACAACTTTTACAAGGACTAAGAGCACGAGATCTATTGGCCCGGTTAGGAATGCAATCGAGAGGGGGGTGAATTGATTGCGCCCCCTTTTTGGAAAACTAAAATGCTGAGATGATAATGCTGGAATAAAAAATATCCTAATAGTTGAGTAGTATGAAGAAATGAAATTATAAGCAGTCTAATTACCGAGCAATAAGAATTAACTGAATGAGAATCAAGCGAGCTCTCACACCTCTCCAACGCACTATGTTAAACCAGTCAGATAAATTGAAAGATGTTGACAGATTATGTAAATCCCTCAACTCACCGCATCACTTGGAAACGAGAACGGACAACATGGAACGACAATCGCACAGATAGCAAACCACAATGCAAGAATTTTTAGGTGGTTCAGACGTACCCGAGTGCAGTCCTATGTCCACCCCTCTCAACCCGAGAGGATTCCACTAAAACCGCTGCACGATGGCAGCAAAATGATCACAACGATCACACACGGGCACAACGGCCCCACACACACGCGCGTTCTCGTACGACGACGAGAAACAAAGCACACGGAGACGATGCTCCGAAATCGTATATGAAAGTAAAATATAAGGAAATACAAAGCCCCGTTCATATTTCTTAATCTATGCTCAAATGGAAATGTAGAAATGAGCGAACAAGAAATCCCCCTTCAAATCTTCAATGAAAACCGTAGAAGGATGGTAGGGAGCGTTGGGAATGTTGAATCGCGGAGTGGGAAGTGGCTAGCCTTGAAGGAAGCGTACGATGACCAGCCACCCAACCTGTAGATCGAAGTGGCAGCACGTGGATGATGTCTTTAGCGGCCTCTTCTTCCTCCTCTAGCAGATGTGCAACGCCCTTCCTCCTTTTCCTGCAAGGATAGAACACTATGAGCTCAAGAGATACCTCCGTCGATGGAGTTCGTAGGATATAAATACCCAAGGACAGTAGATGCAAAAAGATATAATAGCCCATGGGAAAACTCTTCAAAACAACACCCAAACAAGTGGTCAAACCCTAGGGATAATATGGTAAAAATCCATGGCAAACGGATCATGAAAAATGGGGTTCAAAGCCAAAACCGGCAGACCCGATCCGGATGCCCAAGACAAGTGTCGACTCTCAGAGTCGACTCTTGTTCGTGGGTGTTCTGCCAAAAAAGAAAAAATAGAACACAGGGTGAATGTAGCAACCCTAATAAATGAATAATTGAAATGAATTAAAACATATATATTACTGAAGTAATATATAAAAAGGAATAGGGTTAATTGGATGAAATAAAACAAAATTAAAAATAACGCCTCTTATTAAGGCGTTAATTTATAAAGAAACGCCTCTACCAATGGCGTGAATAAAGAAAGGACGCCCACACCTACGGTCGTCAGTTCTCACGCGACCAAATGGGCAAATAAAAGAAACGCCTCTATCTTGGGCGTGTTTTAAAACACGAAACGCCCTTTTTCAAGGCGCTTTTTAAGAAACGCCCTTATGCAAGGCGTTAATTCAAGAATACACGCCCTGACATAAGGCGTTAATTCAGTTCGTGAACAGATCGAACCCAGAACTTATCCAAGGAAAGATTAACCTAATCTAGTAAGTGTCTATTAGAGTAAGGACTCTATTAAGGATATATTACCCTCAATCAAACACTACCTTTGTTAGGACTCTAAAATCCTATAAATATACCCGATCGATCCAACCCTAAACCATTTGATCGATCTACTGCTACACGGTAAGTGAAGAACATACGTTCTTCTTATTTCTTTTGCCCTTCTGTTTACAGCCGCATGAAGAATATTGATTATTATTCTTCTCCTTTAATGCAGGATAAGGATCTGGTGCTTGAGTAAAGAACAAGGTTATGTTCTTCATTATTTGTCCTAGCTTCGGTTACATCTGTGAAGATTATTAACATCTTCATCTTCTTTCTTTTTTTTTTCTCTTCCTCTACAGGTTCTGTAACGTGAAGAACAAGGTTCTTCATCATCTTCATCCAACATCTGCTGCCTCTTTAATTCTTACAGACCCTTCACGGTTATCTCCAAATCAACCCTTTAAGGTAGGTTTTCTCAAGTTACTGTAGCCCAAATGAAATTAATGCAAGATATATATATATATATAAGCATGTCATGCATATGATTATTATAGTTTTCACGCGTTTTCTGAAATATTTTGAAAGAAACGCCCTTGATTAGGGCGCTAATTTAAAAGAAACGACCATACCAGTGGTCGTCAATTTAATATTTGACGCCTTCTACGCAGGCGTTAATTTCATAAGAATCGCATGTGATTAATAATTGATCCTGTTTAAAAATTACAATACATATGAAATATTGATTCTTAATATCTTGCATGACTCTGTGAATTCCTGTTAAATTTTACTGCCATGACATGTCTCCTGTCTCTCGAAATATTATTTATTAAAATGTCGTAAATCCCTTGAAATTCACGACTTGGACAAAGTCGTTTTCCATATTCTCACGCCCCAGTACAAGGCGTGAATCTGAAAAGTAACGCCCCTTCCTAGGGCGTGTATCTGCTAAAATCCTGAAATTCACATATTCTGTAAAATGGAATTTGAAAGTAACGCCCCTTCCAAGGGCGCGTTTTTGATAAATTTCTGAGAATAATTATATCCTGTCGAAGATGTAAATGATGAGACGCCTGCCCCTGCAGTCGTCAACTTTTAAGAAACGCCCCCAGGAAAGGCGTGTTTTTGATAAATTAATGAAATAATGGAAATTCTGCAAATTGGCAATATATGTAAACGCCCTTCAGTTAGGCGTTAATTACTTGAGACACGACTTGACCTAAGTCGTTATTTTACTGTAAACTGATTTTTCCTCTGATTTGCTAACCGATGGTTTATATATTATACATATATATATATATATCGGCACTATTCTCCACTCCGTGAGTATAGTCCCACGTTTCATGTTGATTTATCGATCACACTCAACTCTCATTGACATACAAGCTCTCCATTGGACATTCCGTTCCTTTGGACTAGCGAGTTAGTCATAGAGACCTCCGTAAGACTCCTCGTAGCCTTGGATTCCCTCAAGGCCGACTGAGCTGGTTGTACCCTAAAAACCCATTACACAATTTTTGCCATGTCAATCTAAAGAAACATGGTATACCGGCCCTTATGATTATACAAAGAGTATATCATAAGAAATTCTTGATGGGATGATGATATCATGCCATATCGTGTCATTCTTGTAAACCCCAATTCTATGATAAGAATGAGGGTATCTTGCTTGATCTAATGTTCATGTGGACCTCAATTCTATATAAAGAATGTCCATATTGATTTGTCATGGTACCTAAGTTAAGGGAACCATATTCTACCTAGTTTTATCGAACTCGTGATTATACCGTTATTATCGCCATTCTATGTCCTTTGTCATATTTTGGACTCTATTCTATCAAAGTTGTCATACGTATCTACAAGCTTGATTATTGAAATTCTATATTGGCTATATAAACAAGAGTGGATGTCAAAACACATGATAAATGCCTGCGCATATAGGGCCCGATCTGGTCCTGGGAGGAGCACCCGAAAGTACTTGTGCCCATGGGAGTTAAAATGATAAGGTATCTGGCATTATACCGAGTACTTGACTTGCTTGATTGGACATTCCACACACATCTTGTACTTGAATCGTACTTGACTTTACATGAAATGCGTGGCCCGAAAAAGGGTAATTTACTTGCTTGATACATAATAGCCAAAGTTCTTGACATGACTCGATAATGGTACTTGCTTGAATATCTTGAATAACTTGTATCTTGTTCATGAAAGTTCATCTTATTTCTTTGATATTACATTCTCTCTATCTTGTCGTTTCATGCGAGCATGCATAGCTTTATTGCATCCATGAAAATGTAATTACTTAAACCACTTTGCTAGTACTTGAGATATAATTTCCTACTGAGCGTTCGCTCATTCCGTTTGTCCCTTTTTACTTTTCAGGTAAGTCCGACGACGATGGAAGTCAATCGGATGGGAATGGTCAAGAGTGAAAGTGATAGAGCTTCTACAAGTGTCGTCTAGTCTTTTCCATAGTTTCTTGAGTCAACTATGTATTCTTTTCCTTTTTATTTAACAGAGTATTGGATTTGTAATAGTCTATCCATTATGAAATAAAGGATTGGGTTATCTTGCTATTTTTGCGCATCTCTGTCTTTGTGTCGAATACACGACCACTCTGATTGACATGATTGATATAGACACGTCGCGCATCTCCGGGTATCTTCCGCGCTCGGGGCGTGACAGTCTTTGTGGTATCAGAGCCTAAGGTATTCAATTCCTAGGAAACCCAAGTCCAAGGATAGGTTTCAAAACCTTTAACCAAGTGAGAGTGGGTAGAACCAAGGGTTAAATGATCAATGAGTCCTTATAAGATCATAGTGACATAATACTAACATAGCTATTGTAATTGTAGGATAATGGCTGCCGAACGTGCTCAATGGCGCAACATGCAGCGTACCCTTCAAGGGATGACCCAAGTGCTACAACAGGTAGCACAAGGTGGTGCTCCACGAGCTGGAAGCTTACACCAAGCATTCAAGAATATGAATCCCCCGAAGTTCATGGGATCGACCGATCCAGACGATGCCGAGCATTGGGTTCGGGAGATTGAACGTATATTCCGTGTCATGCAATGCACGGATCAGGACAAAGTCTTATTAGCTACTTTCCAGTTAGAAAAGGATGCTAGATGCTGGTGGGAGTCGACTGAAGCTACTATTGACCCAACTCAAGTTACATGGGGTGAATTCGTTGAATATTTCAACGCCAAATATTTCTCTGATAGGGTCCAGGAAAGGAAGGCCGCCGAATTTGCCGCATTAAAGCAAAGATCTTTATCGGTGGCTGATTATGAAGCATAGTTCTCTAGACTGTCTAGATATGCTAAGCATTTAATTGGCACGGAAAAGATGAAAGCCCGTAGATTTCTTAATGGGCTTAGGCCCCACTACATTACTCAACTGGCGCCTATGGATATTCAAGTTTATACTGAAATAGTGCGCCGAGCTCAGTTGCTTGAAGATGCCACGGAACTATCTGATAGGATCCGTGGGAAAGACAAAAAGGAGCAAGTCACAAGTTCGGGTTCTTTTAAACCCAACTTTAAGAAGAGGCCCAATAATGGAGGTTCTTCCTCTCAAGATCAGAAGTTCAAGAAATCCAAGCCTTTCTCTATCACCACTACCCCTTCAAACGTAGTATGCAAGCATTGTGACAAGGCTGGTCACAAAACAGAAGAATGCTGGAGGAAACTAGGAGCATGTCTCCGTTGTGGGAGTCGGGAACATCGGATTCCCGATTGTCCATTAATGAATGACCAAGACGGTGAGGGTAAACGCCCAGTGACAAGGAACGCGCGTCTTCATGCAATCCAAGAGACCGAACCAGAAGAAGAAGGCGGATTGGTGGAAGGTACATTAAAAATTTGTTCCAAATATGCACATGTCTTATTTGATACGGGTGCATCGCATTCCATTATTTCCAAGAAGTTTGCTGACCCATTACCTCTAGAACCAGAATGGATGAAGATAATATTATCTACTCCTCTCGGAAACGAGACGGATATCACACATCATTACCAAAATTGTGAGGTATTGGTTCGAGGAAAGAATTTTCCTATTGATCTTATCTGCTTAGATCTAAAAGAATATGATGTTATACTAGGAGCAGATTGGTTATCCAAATACCAGGCAACGGTTGATTGCCGTGATAGCAAGATTGTTTTCAAGGAATTTCCGGAACTGACTTATACTAGTCCTAAGAGTCGAAGCAAATCCCCTCTTATTTCGGCTCTTCGAGCAAGCAAGCTCGTCAGGAAAGGATGTGTATCCTTCCTTGCTTTTGTCACTAATAAAGAAGCTAAGGAAACCAAGATAGAAGACGTTCAAGTAGTACGAGAATTCCCAGACGTATTTTCGGAAGAATTGCCGGGATTACCCCCGCAAAGAGATGTGGCCTTTACCATCGACTTAGTCCCTGGTGCTGGTCCGGTTTCAAAGGCACCATATAGAATGTCCCCTGCTGAACTCAAGGAGTTGAAGGAGCAGTTGATGGAACTAATCCGAAAGGGGTTTATTAGACCAAGTACTTCCCCGTGGGGAGCACCAGTCTTATTTGTAAAGAAGAAGGATGGATCCATGAGGTTGTGTATTGACTATCGACAGTTGAATCATCTTACTATCAAGAACAAGTATCCACTGCCGAGAATCGATGAATTATTTGATCAGATTTCAGGATCCAAATATTTCTCCAAGATTGATCTCCGGTCGGGATATCATCAATTAAGGATCAAGGATGATGACATTCACAAGACCGCATTCAGAAGCAGGTATGGCCATTACGAATTTATTGTTATGCCTTTTGGACTAACAAATGCCCCTGCTGCCTTTATGCAGTTAATGAATAGCATATTCAGGCCTTACTTGGATCAATTCATAGTAGTCTTCATCGATGATATATTGATATATTCTAAGACTAAGGAAGAACATGAAGAGCATTTGAGGATTGCATTGCAAGTCTTGAGGACAAATCAATTATATGCTAAACTCAGCAAATGCGAGTTCTGGCTTGAAGAAGTGGCTTTTCTCGGACATGTCATATCCAAGGACGGTTTATCTGTGGATCCGTCAAAAGTTGAAGCTGTGAGAAACTGGGAGAGACCCACTAATGCAAGCGAGATCAGAAGTTTCTTAGGTCTTGCAGGCTATTATCGGCGATTTATCAAAGATTTCTCTAAGATCGCCGTACCACTTACAAGATTAACTCGTAAGGAGATCCGATATGAATGGAGTGAGGAATGTGAAAGCAGTTTCCAAACTCTCAAGGATCATCTCACCACAGCTCCAGTCTTAACCCTACCAATTGAAGGAGAGAAATTCGAGGTCTACACTGATGCTTCTGGCATTGGCCTCGGATGTGTTCTAATGCAACATGGGAAGGTCATAGCATATTCTTCTCGTCAACTGAAGAAGCATGAGGAGAATTACCCCGTCCATGACTTGGAATTGGCCGCGGTAGTATTTGCCCTAAAGATATGGAGACACTATCTCTATGGGGTACAGTTCACTGTATACTCCGATCACAAAAGTCTCAAATATCTATTTTCACAAAAGGAGCTGAACATGAGACAAAGACGTTGGCTAGAATATCTCAAGGACTTCGACTTCAGTATACAATACCATCCCGGAAAGGGTAATTATGTGGCTGATGCCCTTAGTCGAAAGCCGAGAGCAAAGATAGCAAATTGTATGATACAAGAATGGAGGTTACTTAAACAATTCTCCGAGCTCAATATAAGCTTGGACACGGAATACAAATTTGTCACACTATCTCATGTAAGCATACAGTCAGATTTGTTATCTGAGATACAAACACTTCAGGATGATGATCCTATGTTAGTAGAAATCAAAGGCAGATTAGAAGGACAATCTGATTTTCAACTAACTTCTGATGGAAGATTATCGTTCAAAGATAGAACTTGTATACCCGATTGTCCGGAATTAAAGAAGAAGATCTTAGATGAAGCTCACCGATCAAGATACACTATTCATCCTGGATCAACTAAAATGTACCAAGATGTAAAGAGGAACTTTTGGTGGCCCAATATGAAAAGAGAAATAGCGGACTATGTATCACGCTGTCTCACATGCCAACAGGTCAAGGCGGAACATCAAAAGCCTGCGGGAAAACTACATCCTCTAGATATTCCTAAGTGGAAATGGGAGGATATTGGTATGGACTTCATCATGGGTTTGTCTAAATCTAAAGGAGGACATGATGGAATCTGGGTTATCATTGACCGATTGACTAAATCGGCACATTTCTTGCCAATCAAAAGCCGATGGTCAATTGATGTGCTAGCTGCACTATACATCAAAGAAATAGTCAGGATACATGGAATTCCTGTCTCAATCGTGTCGGATAGAGATCCCCGTTTTACTTCTCATTTTTGGAAGGGATTACAACATTCGTTGGGGACAAGGCTCAACTTTAGTACTGCTTTTCACCCACAAACGGATGGTCAGACCGAGCGAACTAATCAAGTTGTTGAAGATATGCTGAGAGCATGCATTATTGACTTTGGAGGAAGCTGGCATGACCACTTACCTTTAGTTGAATTTGCATATAATAATAGCTACCAAGCTAGTATCCAAATGGCACCTTTCGAAGCCTTATACGGAAGGAGTTGCCGATCTCCCATATGTTGGAACGAAGTTGGAGAAAAACAACTATTAGGTCCAGACATGGTAAGGGATACAACCGAGAAGATACAAGTAATCAGAGAAAGATTACAAGTTGCTCAGACAAGGCAAAAGGCTTATGCTGATACCAGGAGAAGAGATCTTGAATTCCAGGTTGGAGATCATGTATTTCTTAAAATATCCCCTGGACGTGGCATACGAAGATTTGGTGTTAAGGGCAAGCTTACGCCAAGATTCATCGGACCATTTGAGGTACTCGAAAGAGTTGGTGAGGTTGCTTATCGCATCGCGTTGCCTCCTCAGTTGTCCGAGGTACACAATGTATTTCACATATCTATGTTGAAGAAGTATGTGCACGATCCGTCACATATTATTGAGCATGGAGATCTGGTGATCCAGAAAGATCTCACATATGAACAGAGGCCCTTGAAGATATTAGATCGAGAAATACGAGCTCTAAGGAATAAGGTTATTCCCATGCTCAAGGTGCAATGGAATAAGAATCCTGAACGCGAAGCGACATGGGAGACCGAGGAATCTATGAAGAAACGATTTCCCGAGTTATTCTAAGAGGTATATGTCCTACACTCTCCGCATGTATAATTATATATATATTGAATTTGGGGACCAAATTCTTTTAAGTGGGGGAGGGTGTAGCAACCCTAATAAATGAATAATTGAAATGAATTAAAACATATATATTACTGAAGTAATATATAAAAAGGAATAGGGTTAATTGGATGAAATAAAACAAAATTAAAAATAACGCCTCTTATTAAGGCGTTAATTTATAAAGAAACGCCTCTACCAATGGCGTGAATAAAGAAAGGACGCCCACACCTACGGTCGTCAGTTCTCACGCGACCAAATGGGTAAATAAAAGAAACGCCTCTATCTTGGGCGTGTTTTAAAACACGAAACGCCCTTTTTCAAGGCGCTTTTTAAGAAACGCCCTTATGCAAGGCGTTAATTCAAGAATACACGCCCTGACATAAGGCGTTAATTCAGTTCGTGAACAGATCGAACCCAGAACTTATCCAAGGAAAGATTAACCTAATCTAGTAAGTGTCTATTAGAGTAAGGACTCTATTAAGGATATATTACCCTCAATCAAACACTACCTTTGTTAGGACTCTAAAATCCTATAAATATACCCGATCGATCCAACCCTAAACCATTTGATCGATCTACTGCTACACGGTAAGTGAAGAACATACGTTCTTCTTATTTCTTTTGCCCTTCTATTTACAGCCGCATGAAGAATATTGATTATTATTCTTCTCCTTTAATGCAGGATAAGGATCTGGTGCTTGAGTAAAGAACAAGGTTATGTTCTTCATTATTTGTCCTAGCTTCGGTTACATCTGTGAAGATTATTAACATCTTCATCTTCTTTCTTTTTTTTTTCTCTTCCTCTACAGGTTCTGTAACGTGAAGAACAAGGTTCTTCATCATCTTCATCCAACATCTGCTGCCTCTTTAATTCTTACAGACCCTTCACGGTTATCTCCAAATCAACCCTTTAAGGTAGGTTTTCTCAAGTTACTGTAGCCCAAATGAAATTAATGCAAGATATATATATATATAAGCATGTCATGCATATGATTATTATAGTTTTCACGCGTTTTCTGAAATATTTTGAAAGAAACGCCCTTGATTAGGGCGCTAATTTAAAAGAAACGACCATACCAGTGGTCGTCAATTTAATATTTGACGCCTTCTACGCAGGCGTTAATTTCATAAGAATCGCATGTGATTAATAATTGATCCTGTTTAAAAATTACAATACATATGAAATATTGATTCTTAATATCTTGCATGACTCTGTGAATTCCTGTTAAATTTTACTGCCATGACATGTCTCCTGTCTCTCGAAATATTATTTATTAAAATGTCGTAAATCCCTTGAAATTCACGACTTGGACAAAGTCGTTTTCCATATTCTCACGCCCTAGTACAAGGCGTGAATCTGAAAAGTAACGCCCCTTCCTAGGGCGTGTATCTGCTAAAATCCTGAAATTCACATATTCTGTAAAATGGAATTTGAAAGTAACGCCCCTTCCAAGGGCGCGTTTTTGATAAATTTCTGAGAATAATTATATCCTGTCGAAGATGTAAATGATGAGACGCCTGCCCCTGCAGTCGTCAACTTTTAAGAAACGCCCCCAGGAAAGGCGTGTTTTTGATAAATTAATGAAATAATGGAAATTCTGCAAATTGGCAATATATGTAAACGCCCTTCAGTTAGGCGTTAATTACTTGAGACACGACTTGACCTAAGTCGTTATTTTACTGTAAACTGATTTTTCCTCTGATTTGCTAACCGATGGTTTATATATTATACATATATATATATATATCGGCACTATTCTCCACTCCGTGAGTATAGTCCCACGTTTCATGTTGATTTATCGATCACACTCAACTCTCATTGACATACAAGCTCTCCATTGGACATTCCGTTCCTTTGGACTAGCGAGTTAGTCATAGAGACCTCCGTAAGACTCCTCGTAGCCTTGGATTCCCTCAAGGCCGACTGAGCTGGTTGTACCCTAAAAACCCATTACACAGTTTTTGCCATGTCAATCTAAAGAAACATGGTATACCGGCCCTTATGATTATACAAAGAGTATATCATAAGAAATTCTTGATGGGATGATGATATCATGCCATATCGTGTCATTCTTGTAAACCCCAATTCTATGATAAGAATGAGGGTATCTTGCTTGATCTAATGTTCATGTGGACCTCAATTCTATATAAAGAATGTCCATATTGATTTGTCATGGTACCTAAGTTAAGGGAACCATATTCTACCTAGTTTTATCGAACTCGTGATTATACCGTTATTATCGCCATTCTATGTCCTTTGTCATATTTTGGACTCTATTCTATCAAAGTTGTCATACGTATCTACAAGCTTGATTATTGAAATTCTATATTGGCTATATAAACAAGAGTGGATGTCAAAACACATGATAAATGCCTGCGCATATAGGGCCCGATCTGGTCCTGGGAGGAGCACCCGAAAGTACTTGTGCCCATGGGAGTTAAAATGATAAGGTATCTGGCATTATACCGAGTACTTGACTTGCTTGATTGGACATTCCACACACATCTTGTACTTGAATCGTACTTGACTTTACATGAAATGCGTGGCCCGAAAAAGGGTAATTTACTTGCTTGATACATAATAGCCAAAGTTCTTGACATGACTCGATAATGGTACTTGCTTGAATATCTTGAATAACTTGTATCTTGTTCATGAAAGTTCATCTTATTTCTTTGATATTACATTCTCTCTATCTTGTCGTTTCATGCGAGCATGCATAGCTTTATTGCATCCATGAAAATGTAATTACTTAAACCACTTTGCTAGTACTTGAGATATAATTTCCTACTGAGCGTTCGCTCATTCCGTTTGTCCCTTTTTACTTTTCAGGTAAGTCCGACGATGATGGAAGTCAATCGGATGGGAATGGTCAAGAGTGAAAGTGATAGAGCTTCTACAAGTGTCGTCTAGTCTTTTCCATAGTTTCTTGAGTCAACTATGTATTCTTTTCCTTTTTATTTAACAGAGTATTGGATTTGTAATAGTCTATCCATTATGAAATAAAGGATTGGGTTATCTTGCTATTTTTGCGCATCTCTGTCTTTGTGTCGAATACACGACCACTCTGATTGACATGATTGATATAGACACGTCGCGCATCTCCGGGTATCTTCCGCGCTCGGGGCGTGACAGTGAAAGTGTCGACTCTCAAAGTTGACAGTTTTCATCAGGTACCTGTGGGTTCTGATTTGATCAAAAGAACAAGGCCCAGCCGAAAGTGTCGACTCTTGGAGTCGACACTTTTTGGCGAAGCTTCTGACTGCACCAAAAACAATGCCCAGGCCTTCAGGTGTCGACTCTCGGAGTCAAGGCAGCAGGCTGGGCCACAAGTGTCGACTCTGAGAGTCTACACTTGCAGTACCCAAGCCGAAAAGGCCTTATGCAATGAAAAATAGCTCAAATCAAGGTAAACCCCTTCAACCCCTTTCAAGGCACTATGAAACAAATTCAAAGGAAATCTTACCATGGATCCAATGGGTTATATATAAGAATTGTGACTTACCATGGACCAAATGAATTTAGGGAAAATTTGAACTTGCACTTTACAAAAAATTTCATCATGGTCAATCTTTGATTAATGCAAATGAAATAAGCAACTGTCTTGACTTTAGACATTCACATAAATCTTTAAACCTGCATTTTGAAGCCTTGGGATACATCCACCTATGAAGATTATGCAGGGACTTCCAATTCATTCATAGCACAAACTCTCAAATCAATTTAGGTTCATGCATGGCAAGGCCATCACCAACATAAACAAACCCATATCCATCTAGTTATCAAGCCACACATGAATTACAAGTACAATCCAAGGCAAGCTGGACTTACACAGTCCATGGACAACAAAATTCAAGTATCAAGCTTTTATGCTCAGATCATTGAAATCAATTCATGAAGCCTATCGAGTTTACTCACATTCAACAAATGATGTGCAATGCAAATTTCACAAAATAGAACAATTTGTCTTCGTCAAAATACGATGGGGCACAACAATCTCTCCCTTTATGACGAAGATAAAACTCCTTGAATTGCCACAACGATTTGCAGGAATGAGATGAGTCAAATATCACCCATCGAAACAACCATTTTGAAATTTGATAACCAAAGCATTTCAAAGCATGTTTTTATTTTTCAACAACAAAAAATCATTTTCAACTACCCATTCACAATATCATGCAACCATTTATTTCTCCCCCTTTTTGTCAGAGTCAAAGACGGGATTGATAAAGATGGAAATAAGATTGAATGCCTCATATTTACAGTTAACTCAGGGAAATGCATGTGAAATGGAATGGATGATCACGCAAGCACACATGCATCCATAATAAGATATAAAATCAAGCAAGTCCTGTATGGACAGGTTAAGAACCATGCTATCGTTTGAGAGCATGAGTTTCATGAATAGTATTAAGAAGGTCGTGCTTACAAAAAGATGGTACTACATTACTCATGAAATATGACTGATTCAAAGGGTACATTCACACAATCACTCCCTAAGTATATATGTGAAGAATGAGTAATGAATTCCAAACAATATGGATTTTTAGATTTTCTAAGGAACACTAGAAAGAACCTTTCCTCCCTACACTTTCATACACAATGCTCGACTTTTGGTAGCTTCGCACAGCCCCATATTTTTTTTAAAATACAACAAGATGACTACCTTTTTGACACGAGTCATATCCTTTGTTTCAGGGACATTTCTCGATTACTTAGTTTCGTCACTTATTTTGATTGTGGATTTGTATCACTTTTCGATCCGAGTTTCCTCCTTTATCTCAGGGGGGATTCCCGGCTACTTAGTTCCAAATCCACTTATTGAGATTTTTGGTGGGGCTGATAGCTTTTTCCTCACGAGACACTTGACTTCTATGTAGGGAATCAAGTGCCCTCAAAAGTGTTGAGTGGAATAACTGAAATCCTTATAAGATAGAGTCATTTATCTCAAAAGTTCAAATTGTGTGAGAGATTGTACGGGATGTAAGAGATGAATTAATCTAATCATAGTTATGTCTCCCCCTGAGTGTATGCACAGTTTTGAAAATAACCTCCCCCTTAATGTGTGCCATGTAACAGACATGTCAAAACCAATACATTTTTATTTAACAAGGGAAAAGGTCATAGGAGGTATCAAGGAGAAGGGTGATATAATTAATATATACACTCAAACATGCACTGGGATAAAATTTTCACACAAGTTGATTATCGGTACGTGGCGGAGGCGGTAGGTCAGAAGACTACCATTGCGCATGAGGAAAGCTTCCAGTTGGACATAATCCAACTTTCCGCAATCGTCATTTGATATACTAAAAATCATGGCATTCAGGCACACAAGTTTAAAATATCTGAAGATATGTACATGTGGATGCAGCTGTATGAAGATATGAGTGAAAATCAAATGTTATTCAATTTGATATGCACATTGAAGAAAAGATTGAAACTTAAATGCAATTGAAAACTCCTTATGTGCAAGAAAGTAAACAAGTATGCACAGTTGATTTATTAAAGATTTGTGAGTGATAGTATATACAGATAAAAGCATCAAAAAGACTTTAGATATCTAATTTGCACAAGCCTAATTCTCTCCTAAGAAAAGCAAATTGATCCGAATTCAAAGGCTTTGTAAAAATATCTGCAAGTGGCTATTTTGTATCTACAAAAGTTAACTCAAAATCGCCTTTATTGATATGATCTCTAATAAAGTGGTATCTAACTTCTATGTACTTTGTGTGAGAGTGTTGGACAGGATTTTTGGACAAGTTTATTGTAGAAGTGTTATCACACATGATGGGAGTGTTTTTCAAGTAAAACCCAAAATCTAACAACTGGTGTTGGATCCATAGTACTTGGGCCGCACAACTACTTGTAGCTATTTGGAGTGGGTATGTGTCTACAAGCACATGTGCCGAGGGTGATGTTCAAGAGCTGGGCAAGAGAGATTTGGCAATGGCTATGCTATTTCAAAGACAAGACTTTATTTGTCGGATGCCGATCCCTGTCATTGTGACGGGCATCTTTGAGAATGCCACTTCTCCATTAAAGCTCACCATGCAAAAATCATACGATTTGATGCCATGTCGGCCCAATGCCATTGTCAAAATCACTTTACTCATTGGTCAACATTCTTTTGACGCTCTCATTACCCCTCGCTCCATTATTATACAACTTCTTAAGGGGTTCTCTTCATGCATTACTATAGCACATTCTACTATTGATGAGAGCACTCGGGCATTGATTCCATCCTTTGAGCCATTTGGTTGGGAACGGTCTTCGCCATGGTGGGGCGGACCTTCTTTTGCTAAGGGGCATTCCGCCAATTCGCACACTCCTTATTCTATTCTATCCACCACAACTTCCTCCGCATGGGCCACTCACGGGGCGAGAAGGAGGCTTCATTCCTTGCACTCCCTGCATCCATTGCATTCACATGCATTTCTTCTTTCCTAGGTTTCCGAACCCGTATCTTCCTCGCCTTCCGGAAGCTCCGGATCCTCCACATCTTCCTTCTTATTCATCTCCATCTTCGGGATCTCCGGGTCCCCTCACACTTGCCGGGCATCGCGCCCCCTCCAGTGTTCTCTCAAGGCATCACGCCCACTCCCAACTCTTGTATTCGCATCCTCCAGATTTTTCTCTGCTTGCCGGGCATCGCGCCCTCCTTCTTCATTCTCTACCTCCGAAGCCGTCGGACCTCCTCTCTTCCAAGGGCATTACGTCCCTACTCACTCTCCCCGATTTTCGGAACCTCCGGAGTTATCTCTTTCCCTAGGGCATCGCACCCTCTTTGATTTTTCTCCTCCAGAACCTCCACATTTCTCACTAATTCTCCATGGGCCACTCAGCCCATGGTATCTTCCTCCCCTGGAACCTCCGAATCTTCACCATTCTATCTCTCTTAACTCACCGCCATCTCTGGAATTTCCTAATTCTTCACTCTTTGTTGGGCATTGTGCCCCTCCATATCTTACCCCTCTGGATTCTTCACTCTTCCTTGGGCATTGTGCCCCTTCCCCTATTTTCTCTCTGGAACCTCCGGATCTCCCTTCTTTCTTTCCTCTCCTCCGATTTATCTTCTTACTCCTCCAGGACATTGCGTCCTTTGTTCTCTTCTTCCTCTTAAATCATCTTTTTCCATACCTCTACCTGGGGCATCGCGTCCCTTGGTACTTTCTACCTCCGAACTTTACCTCCTGTCGTAATTCTCCTTCATCGCCTCCGGACCCTCCAGATCCTCCTCTCTCCATTTATCAATTTCTTCTCTTGATTCCATTTAATCCCGGGTCCGACCCGACTTCTTCCACATCCACTGCTTTGGGCATCTGCCCGTTCTCCCACTATTTCTGAGGCTTTAGTCCTCACTCCTCCACTTGATTTCACTTTCATTCTGTAGACTTTTTATGTGATCAGGGTTTCCGCGCTTTAGTGAGGGAGTTCTAGCCCTCACCTTTCTTCCTTTTCTCCTTATTCGTTTGAGTTTGGTCCAGACACCACTCCTTCTTGTTAAGCCACTTTCAAAACTTTGCTATCCTTTCTTATCTGCCACAAGAGGACAACAAATCCCATGCTTATCAACATCACCTCCGGCAACTGCTTCGTCTACAAGGTTGCAAGGTAACGTATGGATGTAAGTGTGCATTTTTATGCATTCTCATTCACCTTATGCACGCACGAATTTTCAAAATGAAGTGTTTCTTAACATGATTAAGAGTGGTATTCTAGACCTTTATCCTAGGTATTTATTTTAATTCAATGTCAAACAAGAGTCTTTAGGCTTGTTTTTGCTGCATTTTGGTTATAACAATCCCGCGCTGGGAGTTTGGCATTTCTCTCCCCGCTTGTTAAGGGCAACCCTTAGCTGGGCACCGCACACACTTCACGGCATCCTTAGCCGTCTCTCTTGGTAGAACACCATTGCTGCTTGGGCCATGCTCAAGGACACAAAGTCTTGTTCTCTTCTTTACTCGGCTATAATATGTGGATAGAGATGTTCTGGGCAAAACAACTAACCTAAGCACACCCCAACAAGAGGAAGTCTCAAATAGGGGCAGTCTATTATGACCTTATTCTTAAAATTTTAAGCTTAATTACAATATCTCTCAAAGTCCAAAGGACACGATAGTGAAAAAAAATGAAAATAAATATGAGCAAATCAAAAGAAAAATTCAAAATTTTTGGCATGGCAAGAGGGCAGTCCAGTTTCCCCGTGGGACATTATGAGCCCAGTCGTATGTGTGCCTATAAGAGAATCAAGGTTCGATGATATGACACAAAGCCCCGACGCAATCGACCAAATCTCTAGGGGTCGTGCTATGGACGGAAGTCAAAACCCGATATCTTAACTCATATCAGGCTTATCCCAATTTCTCTTCTCCTCTCCCTCCAAGATCGAGTGTTTCTCGGGTATGGCCTTGGTAGGGGCACCATTATCCAAGGGTAGCCAGTTATAGGGTGCCACCCTCAATGTACGCCCGACTTTGGGCAGTTTTTAGCGAAAGGGGAAGGAACGAGGACCCCTAACCAGCGGTTTAAACATCCTTTGATGCTGCATTAGCAATGTCTAAGCCAAAATTCTAAAAAAAATTGAATATTTCCAAAATTCTAAAAAAAATTGAATATTTTCAAAAAACAAAAATGAAAAAAAACTCAAATATCTTCCAAAATCCTTAAAAATTTGAATACTTTTCAAAACCCATAAAAATTTGCATATTTCAAAAAATAATTTAAAAATTTGCATTATATTTTCTGATGGTGTTATTGCAGGAACAACTTTTACAAGGACCAAGAGCACGGGATCCATTCATTACTATATATCTTTTGATCCTTCCCTATGTTCTTAACAATGATCACATCTTCATGATTTGCCATTGGGCATCGTCACTCCGATCTTTCTAAAGTAAGCTCCTGTTGACTTCACTGGATCACTCCTGTCGTTCTGCGCATTACTTGATCTTGATCTTTCAAATTCTTGATTTGTCAAGATTGTCATCCTCATGACAAACAACAAACAATGATGCTTTGCATGTTTCACGTTTCAATAATATTTCTATTTTGATATTCAATGCAATGCTATGCTTCAACTTATACTTTCCATGCTATTCATGCTTGAATGCTATGCGTGCTATGCTCTGATATATCCTATGATTTGAACGCTTTATTGCTTATTCGTTGCTCATTACCCTTGATATCTTGGCTAATGAATTTTTGAGCACAGGAAGAAGCTTTTGGTCCCACCATCCGGACATCATCACTCAGGTCCCACAGTGATCGCATTTCATGTCTCAGTCCCCCATGCTTATTGCCTCCACCATCTTCCCTGTATGCATTTTACTATATGTTATTTACGATATTAGATTATATCAAGGACCTTGTGGCTTTGGTAAATCTAGAATTTGAGTTCCCCTTCATCAAAAATAGTGATACTTTCATAGGAATCTTAGTCATATGGATAGGCCGTTGAGACATCCAAGACTGGGGACGATGGTTCCCTTTTACAAGTTGGTGCGCGGATAAACGGGCTTCGGCTTAGTATCAGCTCGCAAATCAGTATCTGGATTCAGTGTAGGCAGCTTAATAATATTATCCTTGATTACATTCTATTTTATTTTATTTTTAATTTTTCCTTTAAACCCATCATGCATTCATGTATGCCTTTGAATTAACATTGAAAAATCATTTTAATAAATCATTTTGAGGTCAATTGATCAATAATTTTCAAGATTTGAGATATTCCACGTCGAATTGTGTCCTCAGTTCTCCTTGTTGCCGTTTTGGGCTGTTTCCTTGAAAACTCATTTGTTTGGATTTCTATCCACTTATTTCAATCATTTTCCTTTGATCCACCTTGGTTGCAGCACATCCACATTGGCTAGTAACCGCTCTCCAATGGTGAAACCTACAGGTTTGTGACCTGGGGTACTTCCACCGTGTTGGAAGTTGATCGCTCTTTTTATCTCCTCCGTGCCCGCGTGCATACTCCTTCCTTATTCAAACAATTGTTGCTTTCATTGAATCTCCTCAAGACTGCTTCATCTCGAGCTCTTGATTCAATTCCTATCAAGTGATGTTGATCGCGTGTCTCATCACACCTTGGCATCAACTTTTCAGTTCACTCTCACTCCGTTCCATTACATTCCTCTTCATTCCATTCTATTCCACTCCGTGTTGCTCCCTTGTAAAGCAGACGTCAAGGTGGGGCAGCTGTAGACTCGCTAAAATTGACATCATTTTGAACATATCTCCTATCGCACTGTAATGCTCCATTTGACCCTCAAATCGACTTATTCGAGTGGTTTTCCTCATTTTTCTAGAATTTTCAACTTTCATTAACTTTCCACATGTTTTCCTATTTTTCCAAATCTTTTAAAGATTTTTCTCCATTTTTTCGGGCCTTAAATCAATTGGTGGCAGGGGCCAGCTCGCCATTTAATGGGAGCCCCTGACCTGGGCGCCCATTCTTGTAAATGGCGCCCAACACCTGGGCACCCATTCCAATTGGCACCCAGGTGAAGGGCGCCCATTTCCTTTGAGTTCCGTTTGACTCGTTTTCGAAATATAAGAATTAATGACACTCCGAAAAGTCACCAAATCTTTAAATAGCGACCGTTCAGAAGGTCGCCATTTCTTTTCTTCACATTTTGAGCCGAATACGGATTATTTTTTATTCAACGACTGTTTGGAAGGTAGCCATTTCATAAATGGGCACCCTTGTGGAAGGTCGCCAATTTCCTTGCCATATTTTGAGCTTTTAACTCTTTCCGAAACTCGTATTAATTTCTAATTAGCGACCACCTCATGGTCACCAATTCTTTTCAAATTTTGAAAAGTCCTAATCCATCTTGAAATGCCTCAGAATTGGTGACACTTCTCTCTATCGCCCTTTTAAATAGCGACTGTCTATCGGGTCGCCGATTCTTTCAAAATTTTGAACTCTGGTAGAACCTTCTTCTTTCTCCATTTTGAGCCTCTTTTGAACTTGGGAAAGGATCCTAATGGTTTCTAGGGCTAAGGGGACACATGGCTAATGTATATCTTCTTCCAAATCCAACTTAAACATGATTTCCTAATTTCTCTTGGATTAAACTCCAAATTTTGGCCCTATAAATAGGACCACTTTCTATCTCATGTTTAAGGCATCAATAATAATTCAAGGGGAGCTACTGCCGGATTGGGATTTCAAGAAGGAGATCCCTCATGCGTAAAGCTACATCCGTTGCAGCCTCTTCATCCTTGGAGCGTCCTCCTCTCTTGGAGATCTAAAGCCCCAATTGGAGAAACAAAACCCATAAGCTCTTCTCATCAATTTTCTCTATTGTTCATAGTTTTATCTTAGCATTGCATGCATCATATTTTCTTGTTTTCTTCATCTCAACCGCGTTGAGATACTCCCCTTATGCAACACTTGCACACCTCCTTATCATTCATCATTATTTCCTCACCCTTTGCATAGGGATTTAAGGGCCAACACCAACAAGGTGTGTTCATCTTCATGTTGTCATATTTATTTATCTTAAGGATTTGATGCTATACATCTCATAATTCTAATCCAGTCTTTATTGTTGGTTGTTGTTTGTGTTCTTTGTAAGGGTAATCAAGCTAAAGAGAAACTCTCTTCATCAGCCGGCCGATAGAAAGAGAAGGTGAACACTCACAATCCCCTGCACTTCAAGGTATTTATTCATGATCCCTCCTTTGCTGTATTGTTATATTCATTTAAGGTATCCTCTCTAGCGATCACACTCTATATAGCATCCACGCATGCTCCCTATTTCTCACTCTTTTCCCCTCTTTTCTAGCTTACCTATTGTTCTTTTAGTGGATTTTCCATAATCTACAGATAACATGAAAATCGTTAAACTTGTATCGATCAAGATTATCCAACTAAGCTCATGCAATTTGAACAGTTAATATCTACTCCATTTAACATGCTGGAAAAATAATATAGTCATGGAGATCAAGGATATCATGAAGGTAATAAGAACTAGGAAGGAAATATGAGCTCATGGAATAGAATTATTATCTTCCACATCCTTAACTTAATCATGTGTCAAATTAAATGACATGCAACCAAATATGATTTAGAACTTAAATTTAACAGGTCTAGCTTGCGGAATAATCAATTGGTTCAGAAATAACACGGTCGTGGCGGAGATCGCGCATCTGGAACAAGGTCTAGAAAGACACCGTGATCCGAGACGGAGCTTCTGATACTTAAGACACCGTGATCCCATGGTCTGTGTTACTCATGAGGGCGTCTGAAAATAGAATAATGATGATTTGCTTTTTTTTTATGAAACGGGCGAAGGGGGATGACCTGGGCTGAAATACAGTTGCCCTGGACACTGCGTTCAGAACGTGGTCACCATGGACATCGCATTCAGAACGTGGTCGTTCGAATGACCGCGTTCAGAACGTAGTGATGGGGACATCAGAGCAAGACCACCCACATTTTGTTTACATTTGTGTCCTTTTAGTTTTTATTTATATCCTTGGGAAAGTAGGTTTGCAATTGGCATTATAACCTAATTTGTTATCCCTTAAGGTTCTTTGGGTTTTTGTGTAAATGTCCATGTAGGCCCTGCAGGACCCTCCACCCCTTCTTCATTGGTCCAAGTGGCATCTTGGGGTCCATGTGGTGCTGGTCAAATGTCCTAGGTGGCTTCTAGAAGGGCTTGACCATTCAAGGGGACAATTAGATTAAAAAGTCCAAGTTGGAATGCCGTAAAGTCCAAGGGGCGCCCCCCTCCACTATATGTATTTTAATTTTATTTTTTTTAACACATGGGATTAAATGTGATGTCCCTTATATACCCCTCCCCTAATCTAGATCTGAGGATAGTTAGGGTAATTTTGTATTTCTTATATAATCTTGTATTTCCCATTTTACATGAATTAATGATAAGAATTTTCAGAATTTGCTTGAAGCAATGAAAGGTGCGCCCTCTTTCTCTCTCCTCTCTCCCCCTTGCAGATGGATTTCTACCTTCTTCTGAGGTGTGAAGCCTCCCTTCCAACCCCCTTCCTGAGTGTGAAGCTCAGCGCTGCCATCGCCGCCACCATCGAGCCGCCACCGCCACTCGCCGGAGTTCTGTCCAAATAAGGACAAAGCCCCCTTGTCCGAATTTTATCACCCAATCTACGGATCTTCTGGAGCCAAAATTTTGAGGGTAGGTTCCCCACGCCAATACCCTTTCCCAAAAAATGTTTCCTATTTTCTAGCCATCGTTTTCTATTTTTCCCATTTCGTGTTTCCCAGCCTCCCAGATCTGCCAGTGTTCTATTTTGTGTCACAGCAACCTAGCTCTTCCTCAGTTAGACCCCCTTTCCCTTTTCTGATTGAGTCCAAAATTGGATTGGGCATTCTGCCCATCAAATCCCCTCTCCACAAATTTTCCCTCGATTTTAGAAGTTCTTTTTCCCCACCAAAAAATTAAAACTCAGTCAAAATTCTATTCTGTCCTGTGCAGTCCAGATCCGACCCACTAGTGTTAAAAAATCCGTTTCCCCATCCAAACCTCCACCATAAATTACAAAACAAATATCTACGTCTTCCTTACTTTCCCCTTTCCAACTTTCATCAAGAGCCCAACTCCCAGATCCGAAGTCTTAGCCACGGTCAACGCCAATTCTCAGGCAGATCTAATTCTGTCCTGCCAGATCTGGTTCTGTGAACCAGCAACTTGTAAATTCGACCAAGGCCATCAAAAGGAGAGTCCAAATTATTACTCTAACCATAGATCGTAGCTCTCTGAGTCAGCTTTCCAACGGTACCAATTTTGCGTCGATTCGACGTCGGGATTAATCGCAGCAGCAGAGTTCGTCGGATCGCGCAGGCCTCAAACAGCAACTCAGGTCCGTGGGCAGCAAGCTTCACACTAGGCGACAGGAGCCGCCCGTCCTCCTCTTGGCATTCCAACCCGACCACCTTCCAGGGGAGCGTCCCTCTAGCAGTACTCAACACAGCGGGACCCACCTCACCCAACTCAGAGGTCTGAGTGGCACGTGGGCCCCACCACCCGCAGCAAGCGTCTTCCGGATGGCACTGACGGAGTGGATCAAAGTGCTGCCCGTCAACCCAAGATCGGTCCTCCCGGGCCCCACTTGTAGCCCTTTACCTCCCTGCGTGGAGTGGGTAGTAATTTCATTGCTGTAATTATTGTAATATTTTTTACCGAGAGTTCCGTACTTGGCCGGGATCGTCTTCCCCACGCCCGACGCGTGGAGGTATCATGTCCACTCCCCATCTCGGCACTTTGCTTTACTCGTATGCATTTCTTTATGCCGCTGCTAGAGAGCATGGTAGGATAATTAGCTCGCCAACTATTGTTATTCACCGCTGCGAGCGAGAGAGCGAGACCCGTCCTGTGACCCGATCTGGGCACGAGAGAGAGCAGACCACCCTAGCTCACTGCCGGTTTCTCAACCACGCACGTCCGACGCTTCCCTCGCTAAGGAACGATCGCGAGCTTGTGTAAAGTCCAAGGTTGACATAACAAATTGGAGTCGAGTCCGCTGTCCGTCCCGCATCAAATTGGTATCAGAGCCAAGTTGAGTCTAGGGTAGTCATCACAGCACGGTCTACGTCTAGGGTAGTGTTGTCCTAGGTGTGCATTTCATCCCAATAACCCGGTATATCAAAAGGTGTTGTCCGAACGTTAGGCTATGCCTATCAGAAAGGTCACACACTCGCGTCGAGAGGATCTTCGGATCCCGTAACTCTGCCAAGTACCGGATCTTGGTTAAGTCTAGGTGTTTTAGTTTGCATAACCTTTTACATATAACAACAAAAATAAAAAAAATTCCATTGCATGCCCATTCCTAGGGGATCCAACCCCATCTTTGCCACTATGGCCAACCCGTACATTAGGCCCGACCAAGGCAATCAGTCCGTGTCCGAGTACATTAGGGACTTCGAAGTGTATCGGACAAGATGTAGAGTCGGGAAGGAGAGCATCGAGGCCGGAACTCAATTCTGGAAAGGTTTGCAGCTTCACTTCCAATTTGAATTATTTTTCCGCCACGTGAAAACCTTGGGGCACTCCTATCAGGTCGCTCTCAAGGTCGAGCCTTTCGAGGCAAGGTTTGATGCCGCCCTTCGGCGAGCAGATGCCTCCCTTTGGCAAGCATCTACCTCTCAGCCGATTCTCGAGTCGGTCGGACAGCCTACCCCACGGCCTCACCCACCTCAGCCAGAGCTACCCGTACCTCTAATGGGGAAGCTATACATAGACGAGCCACTTCTTAGCTGGCTTAGGACAGGCTTGGTCCCTACTCCACCTTGCTATCCACCTATGGACCCTATACTACCAATAGTACCCGTCAACTCCTACCACACAATATTCCGGTCTAGTCACCATGTCGATACATTGGATGACCTTATTATGGGATTAGACTCACAAATGAAGTTGACGTATATGTTGGCCCGAGGCTTCGACCAGCCCACAAGTCGTAGCTTCACCCACCCCGCCTTAGGGTCTATTACCTCCGTGTACACCGTGGGCCATGTCACCACGGAGATTCTTTTGTTCCTCCCCCTACCGGCCGAGTCTGATTTCATTCCTTTTTATCCCAAGGGAGGAACCGTACTTTCTATATGAGACCACCATCCCATCTCCCTTCATGGATGAAGGTGACCATCTACACCTTCACGAATTCCACACATGGGACCGTGTCATGGGGAAGTCCATCTCATGGGGTCATACCTTATTTGACCCTTTTGACCCCTTCACTAGTGAACCTCCCGAGCTATCATATTCAATCCACTTCTTCCAAGGAGTTCACTATCACACCCCTACCCCACGGTCTAGTCCACCTCCACCTAGCCAAGAGGCCGTTGATTGGGAAGATGGCATGCCTTACCTACAAATAGTGGTGATGAATCCCCTAGCCCTCCCACACCCACATCCAATAGGAAGTCCTTGCATGCTCGGTGCCTTTTTGGATGTCTAGGTGTCCATGACTCTACCGACCTTTGGTTGCATCTAGTGTATGCATGGCACACATTTGGATGTCCTGGTCCACCTTTGCATGGGTATGGGTCGGACTAACCGTAGGTTTGTCTAGGGTCTTGTGTGAGTCCATGTTTTTATCTTTTTTGTTGAATGCATAGTGAGTCTGCATGCATCGAGTCGAGTAGGTCTTTGTACGCTCATGTTGTCAGTCCCTTTCGAGTGCGAGGCAAGTCAGATCTATTGCGTACGTTGTAGACTTGTCGGCATTTGGGATCTGCTCGACCATTCTCTATCTCGGATCTAGTCACATAAAGGGACCTAGCGGTGATTCCTAGTAAGTCTTTGAGCCGCCTCCCTCCTTTGAGAGTGACCCCACCCCGAAGTGTCCACCTCTAGCCTCATTCCCCAGCAGCGAGTGCATATCGAATCTATACGGGACGAGCAGGTGTCGATTACTTGGAGTGGAGCGTACTCCGCGCTTCTAGGTTCGGTGACGGATCCGCAGGAGCTACTTGAGCAACGGCACCCCTTACTCGACGGGGTCGAGTTCTTCCCACCTGGGGAGAATTGATGGGGACATAAGAGCAAGACCACCCACATTTTGTTTGCATTTGTGTCCTTTTAGTTTTCATTTATATTCTTGGGAAACTAGGTTTACAATTGTAAGGCTTTATAAGCCAATTTGTTATTCCTTAAGAATCTTTGGGTTTTTGTGTAAAAGTCTATGTAGGCCTTGCAGGACCCTCCACCCCTTCCTCATTAGTCCAAGTGGCATCTTGGGGTCCATGTGGGGCTGGTCAAATGTTCTAAGTGGCTTCTAGAAGGCTTGACAATTCAAGGGGACAATTGGATTAAAAAGTCCAAGTTGGAATACCTTAAAGTCCAAGGGGTGCCCCCCTCCACTATATGTATTTTAATTTTTATTTTTTTTGACAACATGGGATTAAATGTGATGTCCCTTGTATACCCCTCCCCTAATCTAGATCTGAAGATAGTTATGGTCATTTTGTATTTCTTATATAAGCTTGTATTTCCCATTTTACATGAATTAATGATAAGAATTTTCAGAATTTGCTTGAAGCAATGAAGGGTGCGCCCTCTTCCTCTCTCCTCTCTCCCCCTTGCAGATGGATTGCTGCCTTCTTCTGAGGTGTGAAGCCTCCCTTCCAACCCCTTCCTGAGTGTGAAGCTCAACGCCGCCGCCACCATCGAGCCGCCATCGCGCCGCCACCGCCACTCGCCGGAGTTCTGTCTAAATCAGGACAAAGCCCCCTTGTCTTAATTTTAGCTCCCAATCCACAAATCTGCTGGTGCCCAAATTTTGAGGGTAGGTTCCCTATGCCAATACCCTCTCCCAAAAAAAGTTTCCTATTTTCTAGCCATCATTTTCTATTTTTCCCATTTCGTGTTTCACAGCCTCCCAGATCTGTCAATGTTCTGTTTTGTGTCACGGCAACCTAGTTCTTCCTCAGTTAGACCCCCTTCCCCTTTTCTGATTGAGTCCATATTTGGATTGGGCATTCTGCCCATCAAAGCCCCTCTCCATAAATTTTCCCTCGATTTTAGAAGTTCTTTTTCTCCACCAAAAAATTAAAACTTAGTCAAAATTCTGTTATGTCCTGTGCAGTCCAGATCCGACCCACCAGTGTTCGAAAATCTGTTTCTCCATCCAAACCTCCACCATAAATTACAAAAACAATATCCACGTCTTCCTTACTTTCCCCTCTCCAACTTGCATCAAGAGCCCAACTCCCAGATCCAAAGTCTTAGCCGCGGTCAACGCCAATTCTCAGGCAGATCTAATTCTGTCCTGCTAGATCTGGTTCTGTGAACCAGCAGCTTGTAAATTCGACCAAGGCCATCAAAAGGAGAGTCCAAATTATTACTCTAACCGTAGATCGTAGCTCTCTGAGTCAGCTTTCCAACGGTACCAATTTTGCGTCGATCCGACGTCGGGATTAATCGCAGCAGCAGAGTTCGTCGGATCGCGCAGGCCTCAAACAGCAACTCAGGTCCGTGGGCAGCAAGCTTCACACTAGGCGACTGGAGCCGCCCGTCCTCCTCTCGGCATTCCAACCCGACCACCTTCTAGGGGAGCGTCCCTCTAGCAGTACTCAACACAGCGGGACCCACCTCACCCAACTCAGAGGTCTGAGTGGCACGTGGGCCCCACCACCCGCAGCAAGCGTCTTCCGGATGGCACCGACGGAGTGGATCAAAGTGCTGCCCGTCAACCCAAGATCGGTCCTCCTGGGCCCCACTTGTAGCCCTTTACCTCCCTGCGTGGAGTGGGTAGTAATTTCATTGCTGTAATTATTGTAATATTTTTTACCGAGAGTTCCGTACTTGGCCGGGATCGTCTTCCCCACGCCCGACGCGTGGAGGTATCGTGTCCACTCTCCATCTCGACACTTTGCTTTACTCGTATGCATTTCTTTATGCCGCTGCTAGAGAGCATGATAGGATAATTAGCTCACCAACTATTGTTATTCACCGCTGCAAGCGAGAGAGCGATACCCGTACCGTGACACGATCTGGGCATGAGAGAGAGCTGACCATCCTTGCTCACTGTCGGTTTCTCAACCGCGCACGTCCGACGCTTCCCTCGCTAAGGGACGATCGCGAGCTTGTCTAAAGTCCAAGGTTGACATATCAAATTGGAGTCGAGTTTGCTGTCCGTCCCGCATCACGTGGTCGTTCGAATGACCACGTTCAGAACGAGAACGTGGTCGTCAGGATGACCACGTTCAGAACAAGAATGTGGTTGTCAGATAGACCGTGTTTATACGAGAAAGTGGTCGTCAGACAGACCACGTTCATAACGTGGTCGTCTAGGTGACCGCATTCAAAAATGTTTTTTTCTTATTCTTTTTTTAACAAAATAGTTGATAGCGAGAAAACTTTTATATTAACGCGGTTTATTATGCCGTCACGTTAATGTTGCGCCCTCTGTGAGCAACTCGTTCAAAAATAGAATCCATTCTTACACAAAACGGCGATACCCCTTCCATAAAACGCCTCTAACATGCTTAATACTCAATAAAAATTGGGAAAATCAGAATATAATCAAATTAGACATATATGCATCAATTTCATGCATCAATTTGAGTTTATCCTTAAAGATCACCTACCTTAAGTCGAATCAAAGAGGAAGAAGGAAAAATGGGATGAACACCCAAGAGCTCTCTTTCTCCTTCAAATCACGCCCTCAAATCGCCACCAATCTCTTCCTCAACATAGCAAAGACCTAGTGGGTGATTAGAGGGGCCTATTTATAGGAAAAATCTGGCCAAACTAGTCAAGATTCATTTCTCTCAAAAATTAAACTTCTCCACTCCGAATTTAATGTTCTAAGAAGAGAATTCTAATTTTTCCACTAACCTAGCCTTAATTGGGTGAAAAAACGTGGGAAAGATGAATAATCCATGGTGGGCTATGATGTAGGGTTTGAATTATGTGACAATCTTCTATAAATTAGAATATTTTAATCATATAATATGGTGTTTAACATGTGCTACGAATTTTAACCCTATTTAACCCTTTTTAGCTCATTAGCCCATAATCTAGCCCATTATGGGTCATCCAATAGCCCAATTGTTAATCATAATCCATTCTGGGGACTTAATTAGGTCTCTTATAATTTTTATGAATTTTAAAATATTTGATTTTGCTTTATTTAAGAGAATTCAATTATTAAGTATATTTATGCTTGAAAAAATATAATATCATCATTAATTCAAGAAATTATCAGCGTTTAAGAAATATAATATTAAAGTAATTATCTCTATAGAAATATAATATTAATGTAATTATCTCTATTATTAAATCAAAATCTTTTAGTTATTTAATATATTTTACATTAATGATTTATAGCATTTGCAATTACTTAATCTATTTTAGATCTTTAAAACTCAATTTCATTTCTAAATCAAAAATTTCAATCTTTTAACCTATTTAATCCTTTTACTTATTTTATATATACATAGATCTTAATTATTTAAGTTGATCATTTAGAATTTAACCCGCTTATCCCAATTAGAATTTGGGATCTTAGAGGTTTAAATTTTAAGAGATTAATTCCTTCTTTTAAACCCATCAAACTTTTAATTACTAGGCCTTTCCTTAATTAGAAATTTATTTCACTATTTGAAACTACCCCCTATTTGTTTATAAAATTATATTCATTTAGTTGTATTTTTATTTGAATTCGGGTTACTATATCCTCCCCCTCTTAAAAGAATTTGATCCTCCAAAGTCACATGATATTATTCCCAAAATAAAAAATAGAGGTGTACCGTCTAATTCTTAATTAACTCCAGATTGCACATTGATCACTAATCACAAAATTAATCTAAGATTTTAATGAACGAAATTGAGCTAGTTTAGAGTTTAAAGTTATGGGATACCTCCAACTACTTCTTCATTAGCATGCTCGGGTTCTATCGATGCTTGAAGTTTCCCTTGCCGTCGTAATCCTTTATGTTCCTTGGCTTGCTGCGGTAGGAGAGGACAACTCGCTATCTTATGGTCCTTATTCCCGCAACGAAGACACGCTCCTGACATCCACCAACACTCATTAGATCGATGACCACTATTGTCATGCCCCGAGATTATGCAGCGGAAACAATCGAGAACGTGAACAACCGGGTAGTGCGCCTCTAGCAAGCAATATAATCAGAGCACAAGACAATCACACATAAGAGTAATTGCACAAGTAATTCACTAAAAATCTTCAATTTTATTTCATTCCCAAATAATCTCCAAAGTATATATGACATTTTCAATAGACTCAAGAAAATAAAATTACATCATGACTCGACTAGACACATGATAGCTAAGGCTTCGCTCGATGATATGTCCTTTAATCGCTCTTGGACCCGTTGCTTGAGTAATCCGATTCTGACTCACTTGTACTTCATGAAAAAAATTGGAAAGTAGGGTAATGAGCACACTTGCCTAGTAGGTATCTTCGTATCAACATGTAGGCAAGTTTAAGTATTTATCATTTTAGCTCTAAAGAATAAGATAAATCATGCAAACACGATGAAAATACGCGAATAAAGCCAAAGTATCAAGATATGATCAAATTTGAGATATGAGACTAAGATTAATCAAGTATATAACAAGAATGTCAATTTGGCCTTTCAAGAATGTAACTATAATGTACTTTTCATAACTATGAAGACTATGCACTAGAAAGTCATGTAACAAGCAAGAAAGTACTATTCGCTTAATAGCAAGTACTTCGTGAATTTATGTGGATTTCCCGTGAATATTTCATTTATTTATAGAGAAAGTATACCCAGTGTAATGTGACTGATGCGGGACAGGACGCGACTCGACGCCAATTGATATGCAAACCTTGGACTCTAGGCAAACTCGCGATCGCCCCTAACGCTGGAAGCGTGCGGATGTGTGCGGTTGAAAAACCGGCAAAGAGCTAGAGTGGTCAACTCACACTTTCGTGCTCGGATCGGGTCACGGGACGATATCGCTCTCTCTCGCAGTGGTGATTGAAAAGATATATCGAGCTAATTTACCCTATCACTCATGCAGCGGTATATAGAAATATATGAAATAAGCAAAAATGTCGAGTGAGGAGCGAATACGATACCTCCACGCTACCGGGCGTGGGGATGACATTCCCGGCCAAACTTCGTAACTCCCGGTACAATGGTAACAATTAGTTACATAAATTATTTTACTGCCCACACCATGCAAGGAGGTAAAGGGCTACACGAATAAGCTGGGAGCTCCGAATTTGGGTTGACGAGCAGCAAGGCGGCAGGTTCCGGGCGGCAGCGGGCAGCCGCTCTGATTATGTGATTTTTTGCCGACAAGACAACAAGCACGGGCATCCAAAGGACCTCAATCTACGGGAAGCTTCTGAAGGCGGTGGTTCACCGTGACACTGGCAGAGGGTCCCTGGTCGACCTCCGGGAGCAGCGGACGCTGAAGCGACCCCGGCGTATTTTTCCTAGAATTAATTGACGACCCGGTGAAAAAAATTTTAGTGCCCAGATCCGGAGGCGGATCGAGGCGAGACCTGTGCCGTTGGAAAGAGAACTCACAGAACTACAACATAAATTAAATTCACATCATCCAACATGCGGATTGGAAGTGAAAATGATTGTGGCCCTGTAAGTTTTTTGATTCGAAATCCAGATCTGGCAAGACAAAAAGGGATCTGCTTGAAGACAAATTTTGACCCAAAAGAAAACGGTGGATCTAGACTCTGTGAATTTTATGGGTGAAAAGGGGGTATGTGGGGATCACGCAGGAATGTTTGGGGATTTTTTGTAGATGACTAAAAGGATGAGAAAAATATATGAACATACCTCTATCCTGCAGATCTGCTGATTGGCAGACTATCAGGGGTGGAACTAAAATACCCGGAAAAATATCAAACGAGATCGGAATGGGGCAAAATCTATATTGCTGGAAAGCTAACTCAAAGAGGAACAATCTCTCAAAATCTCAGCTCTATCAAAGTTGGGAGCTTGGAGAACTGACCTTTTCTTTAGCTTGCTGTTCTGGAGCTCGGAGTTCAGGACAGTAGGGGGGATGGTGGCTTGTGGGGGCTTGTTGACGGCTCCGATGGTGGCACGAACGGCGGTGGTGGAGCTTCACACTTCAGATAGGAGATATAAATTGGATTCACTCCAATATTGAGGGCTTCACACCCTGGATCAAGAGGAAGAAGAAGAAGAACTAGCAAGAAGGGAGAGAGGGGGAGGGCGCCCAAGGCTTGCTTCACACAATTTCATGTAATTTTTCTCATTAAAATTGATCAAAATACAATAGGAGACATTAAATACTAAAACCCTAGATCTAGCCAAATGACCCCTAATGCCCTTGGTCAAAGGGGCATAAAAGGAAAGGGAGAATAAACAACATTAAACAAATCCCTAAGTGGAGACAAAGAAGGGGGCACCCCTTCGAAAAAAGGGGTAGAAAAATTAAATTTTCTACATTTTGTTCTCCCTTGGTCCAAGTCTAATCTTGAACTTTGAACCAGCCCCACATGGGCCCTAGGACCTAGGTGGACCAATGGAAAAGAGGGTGGGGGACCCTACTGAACCCACTAGCATATTACATAGAAATCCAAAGGCCTTTTTGCAAAAAAACCCAAAGATTCCTAAAGACTAATAAATTACCTTATAATGCCTTACAATTGCAAACCCAATTAGCTAAGGATATAAATGTAAATAAAAGGACATAAATACAAAAACAAAATGTCAGTGTCCAGTGTTGATTCTCATCAATTTTCCCCGGGTGGGAAGAACTCGACCCCGTCGAGTAAGGGGTGCGACTGCTCGAGTAGCTCCGGTGGATCCGTTACCGTACTAGGTAGCGCGGGTACGCTCCACTCCAAGTAACCGTCACCTGCTCATCTCCTATATACTCGATATGCACATGTTACTGTAAGAATGAAGCTAGTGGTGGACACTCCAGGGTGGAGTCACTTTCAAAGGGGAGGAGGCGGCTCGAAGACTCACTCGGAATCACCACTGGGTCCCTGTGGGTGAGTAGATCCGGGACATTGATGTAGAGCTGATCACATACTCCCACAAGTCTACAACATATGCATTAGATCCGACTTGCCTCATACTCGTAAGAGACTAACATCTGCGAGCTTGCATGAGAATGACTATGAAACTCCTAATATACTTGACACATGCGGACTCACTATGCACTCAACAATCTTGACAAACTGGACAAATAAAGAAAACACGGACTTACACATGACCCTAAACAAACCTACTGTTAGACCGACCCATACATATGTAATGGTGGACCAGGACATCCGAATGTATGCCACGCATACACAAGACGCAACTAAATTTCGGTAGAATCATGGACTCCTAGATATCCCAAAGTGCACCACTCATGCACTGACGGCCTTTTGGATTTGGGAGGTTTGGGAGGGCCAGGAGAGTTGAATGCACCTTCTTCCATACCCCAATGAATGTTCTCCTTGCGGAGTGTAAGTGGACTGGCATGTAGGGTAGTGGTATAATAGTGAACTTCCCTGAAGAAGGGGCGTAGATATGGTGGGTCCAGGGGTTCACTAGGGAAGGGGTTGAAGGGATCAAAGAATGTGTGGCCCATCGTGATGGGTTCCCCCATGACACGGTCTGACGTTTGGAATTCTTGAAGGTGTAAGTGGTCACCTTCATGCACTAGGGTATCGGGGACGGTGGTCTCATATAGAAGGTATGGTTCCTCCCTCGGGAAAAAGGGAATGAAGTTTGGCTCAGTTGACATGGGGAGGAATAAAAGAATCTCAATGGTGACACGACCCACGGTGCACACGAAGGTAATGGACCCTAAGGCGGGGTGGGTGAAGCTACAACTTGTGGGTTGGTCGAAGCCTCGGGCCAATATATACGTCAACTTTATTTGCGAGTCTAATCCCATAATTAAGTCACCCAATGTATCAACATGGTGACTAGACCAGAATGTGGTATGGAATGAGTTGACCGGCACTAATGGTAGTGTAGGGTCCATTGATGGATAGCAAGGCGGTCTAGGGACCAAGCCTATCTTGAGCCAACTAAGTAGTGGCTCGGCGATGAATAGCTTTCCCGTTAGAAACACGAGTGACTCCAAATGAGGTGGCTCCGAATAAAGATCGGAAGGTGAGGGTGATGGCAATGGAGCTCTCATGGGTGGGGAAGGAATGTCCTCCATGAAGGGAAGAGGTCCTTGGGGTGGCACCGGGTTGGGAGGCTCGGGCAGGAATCCGTCAATTTGAGTACACATCCTATCCAACCGATCCGACATGATTTTGAAGAGTTCGACAATGGTGGGGGTTGGAGTAGGGGCATCATGGTGGACTCGCTCATGGTCTCTCGGCCTAGTCGTGGGTTTAGGCTCATCGACATGCGGGGCTCTTTGCCTCTGACTATGACCCACTTGGTTGGAGGTGATTGGGTGGGGTCAGTTGGAGGTGACTGGGCCGGGTAGGTAGACCCTTCTAAGCTCGCCCTTCATCTCTCGCCATGGATCTATAAGCCATTGCCTCCTAATTTCCCTCAAGTATTCTATGTCCCTCCATGTTTCGGCAGCTTCGTAAAAAAGTCACCTTGTGGCAAAGTCGACTTGCATGGCATCGGACATAATGTAACACTCAAAGTATTTTTCCATAGTGGCTTCCCACTCTAGGTAGTCGCTCGGGACCTTGGAGCCATAGAAGTCCGAGGCTTCGGGCCTACGGAGGTGGTAGGATTGGGTTCCCCATCCTTGGGAATGTCGCAACCATTCATATGAAGTGAGATTTTGGGGATCCATGGGGCACGAAGAGCTATAGGATGGCCATGCCGACACTTGGTGCAAGACAAACCGACTAGACATGACCCTAAAAAGATAATGCAAAGTTGGAATGCATACTTGACTACAAACCTAGACTCAACCAGTATCCGGTACGTGGCGGAGGTATGATCCGAAGACCGAACTCACGCAAGTGTGCTTCCTTCCCGATAGGCGTAACCTATAAATCCGGGAACACCTTTTGATATACCGGGTAAAGAAATGCAAATGTGACACCTTGGACCGACTAACTGACTACCCTAGACTCGACTTAGCTCTGATACCAATTTGATGCGGGACGACACGGGACTCGACGCCAATTTGTTGGATTTTTCAGCGTCTCCCTTAGGGATTTGCTGTTCCACTTGGATTATGGGGTCCATGTGGGGCATCAGTGCGTTGACAGCCCATCCCGCCGCATGGATTATGGGGTCCACGTGCGAAGCCCCTCATGTCTGCCCATAGCACGATAGTGTGGGGTTCTGCAATGCCATAAGGAAATACGGTCTGCCATCACTACTTGCTCGAGCTTTTAGCGCAACGGTTGGGGCAAGATCCTATAAACTGGTATCAGAGTGAGGTCGCGGGTTCAAATCCCCCAGGTGCCGCTGGGGGAGAGATTGTTGGATTTTTCAGCGTCTCCCTTAGGGATTTGCTGTTCCACATGGATTATGGGGTCCACGTAGGGCATCGGTGCGTTGGCAGCCCATCCCGCCGCAAGGATTATGGGGTCCATGTGCGAAGCCCCTCATGTCCGCCCACAGCACAATAGTGTGGGGTTCTGCAATGCCATAAGGAAATACGGTCTGCCTTCGCTACTAGCTCGAGCTTTTAGCGCAACAGTTGGGGCATGATCTTGTAAATTGTTGGGCTCTATGCGCCCCTCCTTATCTTTGACAATGATTTTGATGACTCCAATATATTGTGTGTTTTATGTTTAATGGCATCTTGATGATAAATAAGCTAACATGATGATATCTTGCTTTGCAGGTTGAAATTCAATGGTCCTTCATGGATACATCTTTTATGTTGACTTTTGCATTGGAGCTTTCATGAGAAATCTATGACTCTCAGTGGACTGTCATATGGTCTAATTAAACTGCCTAGGATGGTCTTTACTTGACTTTGCATGAGATTTTAAATGGTCTTGAATGATTGATGTTTATCGATTTTACTTTGGCTTGATAAAGCATGTTACTAAAAGGATTAACTCTGCTGCTCATGTTTCATGAATTGTTCTCACAAGTTTGAAATGGTTTCCTCTAAATGCATGAGTAAATGAATTAAGTTTAGATTGATTTTGACTGAGGTTGAAGGTTTCTCAGATTGCTTTGGAATGCCCTTAATTGTAATTAGACTGAACTTGGATTACTTGCTTTGGACTGTGTCTATTTGAGATTGATCATGGTCACAAATGGATATCCAGTATACTTGTTTAGCTCTTGTGGAATTCTTGCTAGTCTTCAATGAATTGAGTCTGAATTTAATTGGACTGAACTTGAATGCTTTGAAGTTGGTTTTCATGAATGCTTGGCTGAATTTTATTCAGAAATGGGTCTTCATGTTTGAAGTAATTTTTTGATTTGATATATGGAATTCATGCTTGTGCTTTTCATGGGATATGGTTTAGTGATAACATGGCTAGGCTCAATACTGTTAACTGCCATTAAAGCTTTCCTTGAACTGGAAATGGGTAAAGATTTGCATTGTTGTATCTTCCATGAGAGTGAGCTTTTCGTGTGATGTATCTTGCATTGATGGCTATCATTGCACGGACCTTGTTCACTATTGCACCGACCTTGTCCATCTTTGCACCGACCTTGCTCAATCTTGCACTGACCCTATCTTTGATGTTTCACATGCTTGCACCAACCCAACCTTCTCTTGTGCATTGACCATGAGTTCATATGCACAGACATCATAGAATGCATTATGTGATTCTAATGTGTTTTAACATGAGATTGAATTTGTTAACTTGCAGTTTTGAAGAGGCACCACTATGTGCTCAAATCCTTTGAAGTTATTTTCTTCATGAACACTGACATGAGTGTGTTGTCTATACAAGTGCAGGTTCATATTGCTTTCAGACCTATGGATCCATGGTAAGACCTTGTTTTGTTGTTATCATTCGCATTGACTTAAGTATGTGTTTTTAAATAGTGTAGACTCAATCATGCCCACAAACTCTCAATGCCAATGGTAAGAACTCATCTTGGCTGAATCTTCATGAGGCTTAAATGAATGTGATGCATTCGCATGATTTCAGGGTTAAACTCATAGTTTCCTAAAAAGTTCATGTAGCATCATCTTTATTTTGGTTTCTAATTTACCTTTCAAAGTCATGCTTGATTAATGTTGTAAGACCCCTCATAGATGTCATTCTATTATTTTTGAATGGGGTTCAATGGTGCTTTATGGGTGCTTAATGTTTTTGGGGTTTCAATTAAGTTTGAATGAGTTTTCAGTTCTGTCAGTAAAAGTGTCGACTCTATGAGTCGACACTTGTTTCTGGTTGTTCTATCTGATGCGTTGTTTTACATGTCCAGACAGAAAGTGTCGACTCTAGGAGTCGACACTTTTCGCCTGGGTGTTTTGTTTTGTTGAAAATAGAACACATTGCAAAAAGTGTCGACCCAGTGAGTCGACACTTTTGCCCAGTGTCCTGTTTTTACAAACAGAACAGAATGCTTTAAGAAAAGTGTCGACCCTATGACGCGACACTTTCTCTGGTTCGTCCGGATCGTGATTTTCAGATTGTTTACGAAATGCCCATTATGTGATCCGATGGCCTTGGCTTTTTACCCCAATAGCCTTAGGGTTTCTCCTTTGGATTGGGTGTGGCTGTAAGAGGGATTTTACATGGGCTAACATGTCTTTTGTGGCTGCCTTGCTTGTTGTATATGTAGGCCGCATTCTCCCATGATGGGAGGTATTCCTCCGGAGTTAACATCTTCCTATCTGTTGTAGGTGAAGGAGGACGAGGGTGAGGGTGCCGATCTCTTGGAGGAGGAAGAAGAAAAAGAGGAGGATGCCGTCCAAAGGCTCAACTCTACGAATCTGTTCCAGTCTGAAGGCATCTGCTGAAGAATTCCACTTCGGCGTCTCCTATGACCTCGGTTGGCTTCCAATCCGTGAAGATAAGTTCCAGCGCACCCTACTACCCAAATGGACATTGTTTCTCTGTAGATTTAAGGGGGATCTTTCTTCTCTCATCTCTATTTGTCTCTTTCAGCATAGATAGTTGTTTGGGGGTTTATTGTATATCTTCTCTCTTCATTAAACTGAGAATATGTTGTGTGTAGGCAGAGCTGTATCTCTGCGTGTAAGGTCTTATTGTGGGGAAAGTTTCCCCGTGTTTGGTTGTATAAGGATGGAGCTACTACCCCGTGTGGTTGTCGAGTCCGGGGTGTGTTCCCCGATGTTGTGTGTGTGTGTGCTGCAGCGGCAGCGCCTTGAGGCAACGCCTCGTGCCATCGTGCATGTATTGCTGCGGAAGCAGCGTGTGCGTGGTTGGGGTTCATCCCCGTGTTGCTACGAAAGTAGCGTGTAGTGAAGCCTCACTGGGTTCGGTGAGGGGTGGACGTAGGGAGCCTGTCGTGGTCCCGAACCACCTAAAAATCTCGTGTTCCGTGTGTATGCCTGTGCGATTGACCATTTTTTCTATCTCCCTTCACAGGTTCATTATATATATTTTTGATTCACTGCATCAGCGCACCCTGCTGCATCTGGTATCCGTGTTAGAATTAATCTTTAATCATTCTGTGCTTAGAATTATTCGTGTGAGATCGGTATGCTTGAGAGAACTCTTTTAATCGTACATCTGTTTAGGGTATTTAACACTGTTAGTTTTGTTTCCACTGTGTTTAGTTAAGAAAGTTTTTAAAATCCATCATCTCGGAAAGGGGACAATTCAACCCCTCTTCTTGTCCACCATCTCTGTGGGCCAACAATTGGTATCAGAGCCCAGTCTCTGATTTTTTAGCGGACCTCACGGTCTAAGAGAAAATATTGTTTCATGATGGCTAGTGTAAATGTGCTTCCTGTCTTTGATGGTTTTGATTTTGCATCATGGCTTGGAAAATTATGTGTTTGGATTTCTAGTACTAATCCGAGGCTTTTGAACTTAATGACTAATGGTCCTCATGCTCTACCAAAAGATAAGTCAAAGTGGACCGATGAGCACAAGAAAAAGGATTCTGATAATCTTTTTATTTTGAATATTCTTAAGGCTGCAGTGAACACTAACGTATATCCCTTCGTTTCATCTTGTAGGTCAGCCAAAGATATCTTAGATGGGCTAAGCGAGGCCTAAAAAGGAAGCTGCAACAATGATGAGTGCCTCCTGGTAAACAAAGAAAACGAATGTCAAAGTGAGGAAAACTCCAAGGTAAATTTTGATTCTGATGAAGAGGATGAGATTAGCTATGAGGAACGTGTGATTTCTTATGATGAACTGTTTGAAAAATATAAAACTATAAAATCTGATAAAAGAAAATTGAAAAAGAAACATGACTATTCTTCATGTGGAAAATGCAACGAGCTCGAAAGACTAGTTGAGTCTCACATGCTTGATGATGAAGAACACAAAGAATTGATTGCAAATCTCAAATCTGAAAACAAATCATTACTGGCTAAAATTTCTGAACTTCAACAAATAGAAAAGGAAAATGAGAAGCGGAAAATGTTGAATACCGCCATATCTGAAAAATTGCTTCTTCTTGAAAAAGAGAAAGCTACTCTGAATGTTGACAAGTCTGAAAAGCTGGAGGAACTAAGAAAGGAAATAGAAAGCTTTAGGAACATAAATGATAAATTTGAAAGCAATGAAACCATAAATAGAATGTTTGATGAAGATGTGTGTTATCAAATGAAAGAACCTGAACACTCTTCCATGAATAAAAATTCATTTGACAAACTCCAAAATGAAAACAGTGCTTTGTTGATTCAGATTTCATTACTTGAAGGTAAATTGAAAAATCTTGAAAAGGTTGAGAAAGGAAAGTGTGTGATCATTGATGATTGGGACAATTTGCATACTCTTGAACAAGAAATTGAAAGTCACAAAACTGTTAATTCCTTGTTGAATGAGAAAGTTACGTCATGTGAAGAAGAGATTACTAATTCTCAACTGTAAATCTTGAATCTACAAAATGAAATCAAGAGCTTAAATGAATCTTTGCATTTGTGTGATAAAGAAAATGGAAAACAGAAAAATGTTATCGATTGCTCTTGTGTGCATGCAAAATCCCCTATTGTTAAACATAATCATGCAACAAGTAAAAGGAGAAATGTTTCATGCTTTTACTGTGAAAAATTTGGTCATGACATGTATGATTATTTTCTGATGAAATTTGATGATGATGAAGCATTGAAGTCACAAATGAAAACTGTTGATAAGTCTAAAAATCTTGAAAAGTCAATGAAGAAAAACTTCAATGTTCATTGCTTTTATTGTGGGTTAAATGGTCATGTCTTTGAAAATTGTTTCACAAAGAAGAATTATGATGAATGGTTTGTCAAAAAGAATTTTTCATGTCATTACTGTGGTAGTTTCGGACATGTAATGAATGATTGTTATGTAATGAAAAATGATGACAATTGATTTTTGAGGAGAAAAACTTCTCACTGCTTTTACTATGGTAAGAATGGTCATTCTATGGATGATTGTTCTACCATGAAATTTGATGATGATTGGTGTTCTAGGAGATACAAGAATCTATCTCCTCATACTAGGAATAACCCCTCGGGACCCAAGATGATTTGGGTATCCAAATCTTCAAAATGAGAATCTATTTTGCAGGGGCGCCTTGAGGTCAAGGAACATTAATATATAAAGGACTCTCAAGGTGAGAAAGAAAATGGTTTAATTTTGAGAACTTACTTTGGTTAGGCTCATTTTGAAAAATCTGAAAAGGTAAAAATTATGTTTGGAGGAAAATGTTTGCAATGATGGTTCACTGATTTTGGTATTCTTTAAAATGTTGAGATCTTTTAAGTCTGATGAGTAGTTATCTGGAATGCTTCTCTTTGCACATCTTGTGGATAATCTTAGTTCTTGAATGCTTAACCTTGCACATATATGATTTTTCATACACACCTTCTCTTTCGCTTTGCAAATAAAAATTTCAGGTTTGAATGTTTTAGTCTGCACATATAGTCTCTCACACTTTAGCTCACATTTTCTGAATAACTGTTCAGTTTTACATACACAGTTCACATACTTAGTTGCAAAACATATTGCACACATCATACACATCTTTGCATATTTGTAAATATGAATAACTTTCAATCATCTTCTCTAGTTATATGCATATACTTGCATATCATTGCATATTTATGTACTTGAATGTCATGATTGACCGGTATATAAAATGATGTTAGTGGAAAGGTGGATTACATCCACCTGGAAGCTTTCGTTATGCGTGAGTAGGGTCCTTAGACCTTTATCTCCGCCACGTACCGATAATCAACCTGTATGATAAATCCATCTCGATGCATGCTTGATTGTATATAAAATATCACCCACCTTTTTGACTCCTTCTATGACTCATCCCTTGCTAAATGAAATTACATTGATTTAGACATATTTGCTACATGGCATATGTTAAAAGGGATATTTTTTATAACCGTGCATGCATTTAGGGGGATTACTGTGATGAGACTAATTCATCTTTTACATTCAATACAACCACCCACACAAAATGCACCTTTTTGAGATAATGATTCAACTTAATGAGGATTACAATTTTTTACCCTACACTTTTTAGGACTATTGATTCTCTACATGGAAATCACATATCTCGTGAGGAAATAGTTGTTTGCCCCACCAAAAATCTGTATAAGTGGAATGTGGATCCGAGTAGCCGGGAATCTTCCCTAAATTAAAGGAGGAAACTCGCGTCGAAAAGAGAAACTAATCCACATGAAAATAAGTGTGATTTACCACCAAGTAGTCGGGAAGTGCCCCTGAGACAAAGGGCACAACTCGTGCCGAAAAGTGACAACATCCACAGTGAAGATAAGTGACGAAACTGAGTAACCGGGAAGTGTTCCTGAGACAAATGATACAACTCGTGTCAAAAGGTTAGTCACACCAATTTAAGTATTTAAAAAAATTGGGGTCATACGTAGCTACCAATATTTGAGCATTGTGTATGAAAGTGTATAGATGATAAGTTCTTTTTAGTGTTCTTTAGAAAATATGATTTTCCATATTACTTAGGAACTCATTGCTCAATCTTCACATATGCACTTTGGGTTTGATTGTTTGAATGTCCTTTATGAATCAATCGTCTTTCATGGTTAATGTAGTACTTTATTTATGTAAGCACGACCTTCTTAGTATTGTACATGCACATCATGTTCTATAATCGATTGCATAATCCTTACACCCATCCCGAAGGGAGTTGCATAAGTTTATATCTTGTTATGCATGCTTGAGTGTTTGATTGCTCGATCCGTTTTGTCCATAACATATTTCGTTTCATTCAGATGCATCCTTAGGTTATACTTGTAAATAACAGGTTAAATAACCCATTGTCGGTTGATTTTTGTTCTTGACAATTGGGGGAGAATAATGTGCTGTTTAGCATAATACATTCTGTGCATAACTTAGTTTTACATTCTGCATATAGCATAGTTTCTTTATACTACTTGTGCATCATTAGTCATACATATAGCAAAAAAAATTATAAAAATTGAGCATTTGCACTTATTTCACACATCTTCTAATTGCACATCAAATTCCAAATTCTTGCTTAGTTCTTGGTTTCCACACCTTCCCTTCATGGGAGATTTATTGCTGGGTTCGTACACCATACATGTTAAAATTTTCACATTTTATTTTTTCTCTAGTCCCCCACCTTTTCATAATGTCAAACGGGGAGAGAGTTTTGGTGGTCACAATATATTATCATCATAAAAAAGGGAAAGATTGTTGGGTTCTGTGCGCCCCTCCTTATCTTTGACAAAGGTTTTGATGACTCCAATATATTGTGTGTTTTATGTTTAATGGCATCTTGATGATAAACAAGCTAACATGATGATATCTTGCTTTGCAGGTTGAAATTCAATGGTCCTTCATGGATACATCTTTGATGTTGACTTTTGCATTAGAGCTTTCATGAGAAATCTATGACTCCCAATGGACTGTCATATGGTCTAATTAAACTACCTAGGATGGTCTTTACTTGACTTTGCATGAGATTGTAAATGGTCTTGAATGATTGATGTTTATCGATTTTACTTTGGCTTGATAAAGCATGTTACTAAAATGATCAACTCTCATGCTCATGTTTCATGAATTGTTCTCACAAGTTTGAAATGGTTTCCTTTAAATGCATGAGTAAATGAATTAAGTTCAGATTGATTTTGACTGAGGTTGAAGGTTTCTTAGATTGCTTTGGAATGCCCTTAATTGTAATTGGACTGAACTTGGATTACTTTCTTTGGACTGTGTCTATTTGAGATTGATCATGGTGACAAATGGATATCCAGTATACTTGTTTAGCTCTTGTGGAATTCTTGCTGGTCTTCGATGAATTGAGTCTGAATTTAATTGGACTACACTTGAATGCTTTGAAGTTGGTTTTCATGAATGCTTGGCTGAATTTTATTCAGACATGGTTCTTCATGTTTGAAGCAATTTTTTGATTTGATATATGGAATTCATGCTTGTGCTTTTCATGGGATATGGTTTGGTGATAACATGGCTAGGCTCAATACTGTTAACTGCCATTAAAGCTTTCCTTGAACTGGAAATGGGTAAAGATTTGCATTGTTGTATCTTTCATGAGAGTGAGCTTTTTGTGTGATGTATCTTGCATTGATGGTTATCATTGCACGGACCTTGTTCACTATTACACCGACCTTGTCCATCTTTGCACCGACCTTGCTCAATCTTGCACTGACCCTATCTTTGATGTTTCACATACTTGCACCGACCCAACCTTCTCTTGTGCATTGACCATGAGTTCATATGCACAGACATCATAGAATGCATTATGTGATTCTAATGTGTTTTAACATGAGATTGAATTTGTTAACTTGTAGTTTTGAAGAGGCACCACTGTGTGCTCAAATCCTTTGAAGTTAGTTTCTTCATGAACACTGACATGAGTGTGTTGTCTATACAAGCGCAGGTTCATATTGCTTTCAGACCTATGGATCCATGGTAAGACCTTGTTTTGTTGTTATCATTCGCATTGACTTGAGTATGTGTTTTTAAATAGTGCATACTCAATCATGCCCACAAACTCTCAATGCCAATGGTAAGAACTCATCTTGGCTGAATCTTCATGAGGCTTAAATGAATGTGATGCATTCGCATGATTTCAGGGTTAAACTCATAGTTTCCTAAAAAGTTCATGTAGCATCATCTTTATTTTGGTTTCTAATTTACCTTTCAAAGTCATGCTTGATTAATGTTGTAAGACCCCTCATGGATGTCATTCTAATATTCTTGAATGGGGTTGAATGGTGCTTTATGGGTGTTGAATGTTTTTGGGGTTTCAATTAAGTTTGAATGAGTTTTCAGTTCTGTCTGTAAAAGTGTCGACTCTATGAGTCGACACTTGTTTCAGGTTGTTCTGTCCGATGCGTTGTTTTACATGTCCAGACAGAAAGTGTTGACTCTAGAAGTCGACACTTTTCGCCTGGGTGTTTTATTTTGTTGAAAACAGAACACATTGCAAAAAGTGTCGACCTAGTGAGTCGACACTTTTGCCCAGTGTCCTATTTTTACAAACGGGACATAATGCTTTGAGAAAAGTGTCGACCCTATGAGTCGACACTTTCTCTAGTTCGTCCGGATCGTGATTTCCGGATTGTTTACGAAATGCCCATTATGTGATCCAATGGCCTTGGCTTTTTACCACAATAGCCTTAGGGTTTCTCCTTTGGATTGGGTGTGGCTATAAGAGGGTTTTTACCTGGGCTAACATGTCTTTTGTGGCTGCCTTGCTTGTTGTATATGTAGGCCGCATTCTCCCACGATGGGAGGTATTCCTCCGGAGTTAACATCTTCCTATCTGTTGCAGCTGAAGGAGGACGAGGGTGAGGGCGCCGATCTCTTGGAGGAAGAAGAAGAAAAAGAGGAGGACGCCGTCCAAAAGCTCAACTCTACGAATCTGTTCCAGTCTGAAGGCATCTGCTAAAGACTTCCACTTGGGCGTCTCCTACGACCTTGGTTGGCTTCCACTCTGCGAAGACAAGTTCCAGCGCACCCTACTACCCAAATGGACGTGGTTTCTCTGCATATTTAAGGGGGATCTTTCTTCTCTCATCTCTATTTGTCTATTTCAGTATAGATAGTTGTTTGGGGGTTTATTGTATATCTTCTCTCTTCATTAAACTGAGAATATGTTGTGTGTGGGCGGAGCTGTATCTCCGCGTGTGTGGTCTTATTGTGGGGAAAGTTTCCCCGTGTTTGGTTGTATGAGGACAGAGCTGCTACTCTGTGTGGTTGTCAAGTTTGGGGTGTGTTCCCCGACGTTGTGTGTGTGTGTGTGCTGCAGTGGCAACGCCTTGAGGCAACGCCTCGTGCCGTCGTGCGTGTATTACTGCAGAAGCACCGTGTGTATGGTTGGGGTTCGTCCCCGTGTTGCTACGAAAGTAGCGTGTAGTGAAGCCTCACCGGGTTCGGTGAGGGGTTGACGTAGGGAGCCTGTCGTGGTCCTGAACAATCTAAAAATCTCTTGTTCCATGTGTATGCCTGTGCGATTGACCATTTTTTCTATCTCCCTTCACAGGTTCATTATATAGATTTTTGATTCACTGCATCATCGCACCCTGCGACATCTGGTATCAGTGTTAGAATTAATCTTTAATCATTCTATGCTTAAAGTTATTCGTGTGAGATCGGTAAGCTTGAGAGAACTCTTTTAATCACACATCTGTTTAGGGTAATTAACGTTGTTAGTTTTGTTTCCACTGTGTTTAGTTAAGAAAGTTTTTAAAATCTACCATCTCGGAAAGGGGACAATTCAACCCCCCTTCTTGTCCGCCATCTCTCTGGGCCAACACAATTGATATGCAAACCTTGGATTCTAGGCAAACTCGCGATCATACCTAACGAGGGAAGCGTGCAGACGTGTGCGGTTGAGAAACCGGCAAAGAGCTAGGGTGGTCAACTCACAGTTTCGTGCCCGGATCGGGTCACGGGACAGTATCGCTCTCTCTCGCAATAGTGATTGAAATGATATATCGAGCTAATTTATCCTATCACTCATGCAGTGGCATATAGAAATATATGAAATAAGCAAAAATGCCGTGTGAGGAGCGAATACGATACCTTCACGATACCAGGCGTGGGGACGGCGTTCCCGGCCAAACTTCGTAACTCCCGATATAATGGTAACAATTAGTTACAGCAATTATTTTACTGTCCACTCCACGCAGGGAGGTAAAGGGCTACATAAATAAGCCAAGAGCTCCGATTCTGCGATTTGCTGGCTGACAGGATAGCAAGCACGGGCGTCCAAAGGGACGTCGATCTCCGAGAAGCTTATCATGGTGGTGGTTCACCGGGACGCTGGCAGAGGGTCCCCGGTCGACCTCCGGGAGCGGCGGACGCTGAAGCGACCCCGACGTATTTTTCCTAGAATTAATTGATGACTGCTTTGCTGGCCTGTTCTCGGGACAAGATTGTGCGACCCGGCAAAAAGAATTTTAGTGCCCAGATCCGGAGGCGGATCAAGGCGAGACTAGCGCCGTTGGAAAGAGGACTCACAGAACTACAACATAAATTAAATTCACGTCCATCCAACAAGCGGATTGGAAATGAAAATGACTGTGGCCCTGTAAGTTTTCTGATTTGAAATCCAGATCTGGCAGGACAGAAAGGGATCTGCCTGATGATGAATTTTAACCCACAAGAAAACGGTGGATCTAGACTCTGTGAATTTTATGGGTTGAAAGGGGGTATGTGGGGATCACGCAGGAATGTTTGGGGATTTTTTAGAGATGACTAAAAGGATGAGAAAAATATATGAACAGACCTTTATCTTGTAGATCTGCTGACTGGCAGACTATCAGGGGTGGAACTAAAATACCGGGAACAATATCAAATGGGATCGGAATGGGGCAAAATCTATATTGCTGGAAGGCTAACTCAAAGAGGAACAATCTCTCAAAATCCCCGCTCTATCAAAGATGGGAGCTTGGAGAACCGACCTTTTCTTTAGTGTGCTGTTCTGGAGGTCGGAGTTCAGGACAGCCGGGGGGATGGTGGCTTGCGGCGGCTTGTTGACGGCTCCGATAGTGGCACGAACGGCGATGATGGAGCTTCACACTCCGGAGAGGAGATAGAAATTGGATTCACTCCAATATTGAGGGCTTCACACCCTGGATCAAGAGGAAGAAGATGAAGAACTAGCAAGAAGGGAGAGAGGGGGAGGGCGCCCAAGACTTGCTTCACACAATTTCATGTAATTTTCCTCATTAAAATTGATCAAAATACAATAGGAGACATTAAATACTAAAACCCTAGACCTAGCCAAATGACCCCTAATGCCCTTGGTCAAAGGGGCATAAAAGGAAATGGAGAATAAACAACATTAAACAAATCCCCATGTAGAGACAAAGAAGGGGGCGCCCCTTTGAAAAAAGGGGTAGAAAAATTGAATTTTCTACATTTTGTCCCCCCTTGGTCCAAGTCCAATCTTGGACTTTGAACCAGTCCCACATGGGCCCTAGGACCGAGGTGGACCAATGGGAAAGAAGGTGGGGGACCCTGCTAGACCCACTAGCATATTACATAGAAACCCAAAGGCCTTTTGCAAAGAAACTCAAAGATTCCTAAAGACTAACAAATTGCCTTATAATGCCTTACAATTGCAAACCCAATTAGCTAAGGATATAAATATAAACAAAAGGACACAAATGTAAAAATAAAATGTCAGTGCCTGATGTTGATTCTCATCAGCGACGCCAGTAGCATCATACCCCATGGTTTACAGTATGTTTCTGACAATCAGCCGAGGGGACTAGCATAGAGTCTTTGAACACAAGCAGTGCTCGAACTGTATCTTCAGGTATAAATCAAGCTACTTCCACGTTTATAACAATAATGAGGCCAATAATGTACAAGTTCAATAAAAGTTCCATGATAAGGTAACAAAAAATATAAGAATGCTTCAATTAAGAACAAGAGATTTCAAAGAATGAATTAATAACTAGGTTATGCTATGAAGAAAAAATCGGCAGCATAATAGTACATTCCATATTTTCCATATTTTTATCATTTATTTATTAACATAGTTCTAGAGTCCATATATTTCCAACATTATTCATGAACTCCATAAAACCAACCCCAAAGGTCAAACCTCGGGTTAGATAAAATCAGGATTCAAGCGATCAAATACAGGACCGTTTAGCACACCTGGCGGTCTAGTGCAGGACCGTTTCATAAGACAGAGTTTGATATTTTGAAACGGGACATCTGGAGTCTAGCGGTCTAATGAAGAACTGTTAAGGATCTGTTAGCGGTCTAGTGAATGGCCGCTAGCAGACTCTGGCGATCAACCAGATGGCCGCTAAGTTCCAGAATGCATAAAACACCGGTAAAAGTGCTTTCTAGACATTGGGTTTTAATGGTACAACCAGATCGGTATCTTGGAGGGAATCCCAGGCTCACGGAGTCTTACAGAGGCCTTGAAACAAGATTTTCTAGTCCGTTGAAAGGAATATCCAAAGGAGAGGTCATCATGTCCAAGATTGTGTACTTAATGTGCAAAAAGTGTAACTAATGACAACATACCGGGATATGTGTCATGTACTTATGAAAATGACTCTGAGAAGAGAGAGAATTGTGATAAAACAGCGATTAAATCATGACTAGTCCATGAATCATATAAATTTAAATTAATTATAAAAGTATATGATTTTTGTTCATGAAATTAACATTGGTAAAAATAATACCAAATGTACTTAGAAGCGTGGAATCTATTATGATAAACAAAGAAATTAACTAAGTATATGAAACCAGAACTTAAATCAGGATTAAAACTTAGTTAACTAGGCTTATCATATAATTATTAAAGATAACCTGCAATATGTTTGAATCAACAATATTACAGAAAATCAGAAAACTAAACGGTCAACTGGGCGACCATTTCAGACTGGCTAGCGGTCTATCGGGCGACTGCTAGACTTCCTGGCGGTCTACAGGAAAACCGTTACCTCCTGTATAATTCCGAGTTCAAAAGATAATAAAACTAAATGCTAAACTAATACATATCATGCCTAGAAATCAACATATATAAACCTCCATAACTATGGTAGAATAAATATAGGCCAACAATATGCATAGGTTTATGTAAATAACAAGAAAGTTCCATTTTTACTTCATTAAGGCTAAGAATTATGCATGAAGACTAACTAGATGCATAGTCCCAATGAAACATGAAATTCTCAAGGTACAATGCATGAAATCTAATGAAATAAGAGGGCTTTTATTCCTAACATAATGTTTAAGCCATCCATGAGATAACCTACTGTGGGCACCGTGGGTCGTCGGACCGGGCGATGTGTGTGTGTGGTTTGGTTGGTGGAGGAGAGTTGGTTTGCCGGAGAATGAGCCTAGCAGGGTTATCTCCTCAACCTTCATGGACCACGAGCACCTACAAGAGAACAAATCAAAGGTTAAATAGTTGTGATCGCTAGAGGTGTTTACCTGAACCTCACAGGAATGATGATCGCGGGGAGATGCTCAAAACAGGGAGAAGGTAGGGTCCCTCTTCCTCGTCCTCGGCCGCCCAAGGACCAGGAGCCTTGTGTAGTTCCTTGATACTGAAGTCCTACAAACAATGAAGCTCAAAGAAGAAAACAAAAAGAGGCCATTAGTAACAGGAAGTGTAGTATCTACTCTAATGAAAATTAATGTAGCAAGAATGATGACGGCGTGATTACCTGGGGGTGGTGGGAAAGAGGGATGGCTGAGGCTTTCGACCACCCACCTTCCCATTTGTTTTAGGGAGGAAACCACTTAAGTATAGGAGCTAGGAAGATTACTATATGCAGAATGTACTTCCCAGGGAGCCATGATGCGAGAAGTAAAGAACAGGGGATTCCGGAGTTCAAACCTAGATCGAGGAAGAAGAGGGGAAGGGGGCTATGCGCAGCTCTCTCTTCACCTCTTTCGACTCCCCCTTCGATTCCCAAGTTCCTCCTCTCAGAATCTCCTCCTTCGAATCCTGAAAAGAGAACCCATAAAAAAACCCCAAAATCCCCCCTCTTGTGCCTCTCGCCGGAGATTGATCATTTTATCCTTCCGGTCGGAGGCTTGAAATCGTGGGGAAAAATCGTGCAAAACATGGGGGAGAACATGCTCACGAACTGAGCCATGTTCTCTGACCAAGTAAAACCAAGAGGGCGGCCATCGATTTAGCCTTCCTGAAGGGGAGGGCAGCCAGCTCTCTGGCCACCCAGCTAGGGAGGGCGGCCATCGCTTCGACAGCCCAGGATCAGGGGCGGCCAAGTCTTTGGCCGCCCAGACCATGGGCCTTGGGCCCCTCCAATAGACGAGGCCCAATAGCTCTATAACTATGGGCTGGGCTTTAAAGCTTCGAACAAGTGATAAACCAAGTATAACGATTGTGCGTCATTCATACGAAGGCCCACTGGGATCTGCGGGATGTTCGAAATTAGGCGTCTACAAATGCCCCTCCGGAACGCCCGTTTTGCAAGGGAGCCCGACGGACTGATAAATGGGTATTTCGGAAAAGAAACAAGCCTAATGAGGGCAACACGCTCAAGGAGATTCTTGAGTGGAAGACAGGCTTCATGCAGGGTTGCATGAGCATTAAGCAATCAATCAAGTCATTGGCAAAAGAGAGGAAGGACAATTAATCTAAGAGGACTTGTATCTGCAGTCGCATGGGACCCCCTAGCATGGCGCTGCGGGACTTGAGGGGACGAACACAATCCAGTGCTCAAGGAGATACAAGACCTAAAACAAGGGTAAGTAAAAGATTAGGATATGGGAATTCAATGACTCGTTGAATCACGAAATACTCAAAACGGCCTTGCGTGGAACATATCTTCCGCTGGTCAAATCGGAGTGGAATCACATAAACTCATTCGCGTGAATTTAGCAAAATCGAGAGACTCGGAAAATCAAATGCGGGGGCCAAAGGTCCATGGGTTGGTCAAAGCAACGTGGCTTCCCTACCTCTGCATCATGGCTCCCAAGATGAGATACATGCATTTTTTGTCTTTTCATGCATATATATATATATATATATATATATTGTCTTTTCTGTCAAATGGGGCTAAAAGGGCCTATATGATGTATGCTGGGTTTAATGTAAAAAGACCTGTCTAATGCAAAGCCGGAGGGTTTATTTGCCTGCCTCTGAACCAATCGGTCAAGAGTTTGAGAAGTCTATCATCCCATGCTTGGTGACAGACGTGGGCCGGATCCCGATAGGGGTCCATCGTTCCACATTGTACATACGCATAGTCAAGAATTTGGGAAGTCCGTCATCCCGGGTTTAGGCAACAAGCGGCCATCGAATAGCTTAAGGAGTATAAACCCTTCAAGGTTTTTATTAAAGAGAAACTCGAAGTTTATACGCCCGAAGCTATTAGCCTCTGGCATTCTACCTATAATGCAAAGGTAACGGGGCGGCCTCACCCTCTGGTCCCACCGTTGTAGAGATCTGCAGCTGCATTAGCACACGTTAGCAAAGTTCATAAATGATGATAACAATGGAACAATAAGCGTATTTCATTTAATGGACTTTTAACCATACATAGCAGAGATGCATTATTGACAAGTGGGGGATGAGGGCGGCCAGATTGCTGGCCTTCTCATGGTCTGGGAGGCCAGTCTTGTGGCCGCCTAGGCCATGGATGGGCGGCCAGCGACTTAGCCGCCCTCCTGCTCTTATCCCGATCCAATTTCAAAGTCTGAGCTAGGAAGGACTCTTGGCCTAGAAAAGTCCCCGTCGGGGCACTCCCACTCCATTGTTAAACATCAACTTGAAGCAAGAGGAACAGTTCTAAAGAGAAGATTAGACATGGCGTCTTCTTCCACTCCGTCAGGAGGCCATGAACTTAGTGTTCTTACTGATATGCCCAGCCACTTGAGCAACCTCGTGAAGCAGGGCCATGTACGGGTCTTTTGTTGTTTCTTGTTGTTTGCTTTTTTTTCTTTTTCCGGTATCTTCGTATTTGGCAGGATTTTGCCTGTTTATTGATTTCACTTTTCTCTTCTTCCTTCTAAAATGGTGCAGCCGATGCCTACTTGATGAGGACATCTCACGACACTCCCTCTGGCTCGGGTCGCCTGCACACTCTTGATATGGGCTGACTTTGATCTACACTTATTATCTTCATTCTCTAAGTCTCATCTTATGTATTTTCATTTTATTGAGTCCCATCTTATGTATTTTCCTTTATTGAGTCATATTGTTCTAGTCCATTTCTCTTGTTATGCTTAATTCGACCTTAGTACTTTAGTTTTGGGCCTAATAGATTGAGTCTAGGACATGTTGGGTCTCTTGTCTTATTGTCAGGGTTATTGTGGTCATGTAAAGAGTGGTTGCCTATAAATAGGCCCCATCTCTCTCCATGTAACAACTTTTGCATGAATATTGAAATCAACTTCCAAATCCCACTAGTTCTCTCTATCATTCTATCTCTTCTCTCTCTCCAAAGAGGGGGCTGCACCCCTTTCTCTCTCCTCCCCTCCCAACCACCTCTCTCACTCTCACCTACCCCATTAAAGTCACTCCCCTTCCCTTCACATACCATTACTCCACCCCCTAGTCCCAAGGGAGCATCCCCAATCACTAGGTCACCCTCCAACCCCCAACTACCCTACCCACTTTCCCAAACACTTTTCCCTCTCCCCCATGCAACCATCCACCTCCCAAGACCATTTGAATTTGAAAATTTCCTTCCCTCCATAGCCCTTGGTCGCCCAAACCCCCTCTCCCCTAGGTCAGGTCGCCCTCCCCTTCCCTCCACCTCATTCCACCACCATTTGCCACTACAAGGTAGTAACTTCATTGGCAGGTCGCAGGCAGCAAGTTTGGTCGTGGAAGATGCATCATCTCCGGCATTTTCTTGACTCTTCTGGTAGCAAGGCATATATCTTTGGAAAGGACGTCCAGAGAGCTTTCCAAGCGAGGTGGTTTCATCCTCATCCGAGCACCGTCCTGATCGGGAGGCCCTTTCTTCCTCGACTGCGTAAAGCCTCCCTGACAGGAGACCAGAGCCGGAGTGGAAGCTCGACTACAACGAACCTGTTGGGAATCTGATCAAGAATTCTTCTACAAAAATCTTCTAGTACGAGTCTTCTATCACCCCCAAGAAGCAGAGCCCAGTTTGGCTATCGGACCTGAGAGTTATCATTTTTATTCCCCGGGTGCGCGGTTCTGCCTCCACTCAGTCTGCACCAACCCCTCCTCAGTGTTCCGAGCCTACCGATCTGCTCCGACAACGAACGGCATCCCCGTCAAGCTTGTTTCAAAGAAGACTTACATACGGTTCTGTCGACTCTGGCGGTGCCTCATTCTGAGTTCGGGAGCGGTTGTGGCATCCTCTGCTTCCTGCTGCTGAGTTCCTGATGCAGTCAGAACTGTCAACCTATTCCCATGTTCAAGCTCCTACTCCGACCAGCTCCGGTGCCCGACGAAATTACCAAACTTCAAGCGTCATCCCGGCCCAGCTACGAGCAATCTCCAAGTGGTTTCGTCATCAACAAAATTCTGGAGTGGCCACAGCACCGTGATAACCATCAGTCAGTCCTGAAGCACAGGCAGCGGACTGAATCGACATCGGCATCCTAGTTCATATTTAGTTCGGTCTCACCCCTCCCCGCTTGGCCGGCTGAAGGCCCCTCCCTGCGTGGAGGTAGTTTTGGTTGTAATAAGTTTAACCCCCACCCCAAGACCCCCCTCCTGCGAGAGGCGTAGTGCTGTACTTCATTTAATTTTTAGGTCAAGCGTCATCGCCGCAGCGTTCGGGTGTATACCCACGCTACCCGGCGCGCCCTCGTCTCCGAGCGGGATCGGTGTTTTCACATCGATCAGGTGAGCATCTGATACTACCCTTGATTGCCTCTACTTTGCAAATTTAGTATTGCTTCGCATGCCCGTCAGACGGTGAGAAGAGAGCCCGATCTTGTATGCTATTTTGAGTGTGCCCACCGCGGACCGTGAGTGAGCGCCACCCAAACCCCGCCCCTGCGGGCCAGCCGCCCACGAAGTTGGGTAACCTAGACCCTTAGGGGTCAGCCTAAGCCCGCTGGGACTTTAGAATCGATTGGGTTCCCCCTCGGACCCTTGCCATCATCCCCGGTCACCATCGGGAGATCACGTGCGCCATGCGAGTGAGCCGCTAGTGTATGTTCGTTAACTACTCTTATATGCTTGTGGGTCTAGGTCCTAGGCTCATCAACTCATACTTAGTCAACCTTGGGCTGTTTCACATCACTACTTTTCCTGGAGCAAGACACGCCCGCCGCTATGGCTGGCTCCATGATTTGATGGCGGCAATCACACCCGCCATGAGGATATTCATGCACCAATGGCATCTGATCTGATTGGTCATCATGGAGAAATGCTTCAACAGCATGAGGTGGAACTGGGAATCGTTAGCAGCACTGATTGAGTTATGGCATCCAGATACCCACACTTTTATCTTCCTCGAGTTCGAGGCCTCGGTGCTAGTACAAGAACTGGATTTCATCTTCCAGTGGAGTGATTTGGAGGTGGGTGAGCTGATCAACCTTCCTCCCTAGGATGAGATTTTAGCAGAGATCGTGCGAGATAAGCGCGAAGTTCGTCGGATGATAGATCAGCGAGGGATCCTAGTCGACTGTTTGGCAGGTTGGCTTTTGGGTCATGTGAAGGACAAGACCATGGAAGCAGATCGACTGATGCGCGGTGTAAATTTGTGCTTGGGCGGGGCATTGCTCTTCCCTACGTCAGGTGACGTGTTGAGACTAGAGTATGTGGGACCACTAACTCTCCTATGGATGGGACACTCTCTCTCCCTGGCAGTGGTGGCTCACATGTATTGCGGACTCACTCAGATGAGTCTGGGTGGTAGCGCCATGGGGAGTCTCTACCTTCTGCAGATGTGGATGGAGATCCACTTGAGCTTTGACTTTGACGATGAGGCAACTACTACTTCTCGGATCTTCACGAAGAGTGCTATCTATCCAGCGAGGGCTCTCTTTGGTCCTGAGAGTCAGGTGATATACAAAACTGCACTACTGACGACCAGAGATGACTGGCATGACTATCTAAACTTCTTGCCTGAGGATGAGTTTGTGTTCATGCCGATGATGTATCGACATGAAGAATTCAGGATGCGTGGATCACTAGAGCAGGATTTATGGCTTGTGGGAGCCGAGGACTTAGTGTTGTACCAGGCACACCGCTGCCATCGCCAGGTGGGGCTGCCTAGACAGACCCCATGGGCGACTTCCAAGGGACCATTGATTACAAAGCGCCTTCTGGGAACTGACGCGGATCGACAGCGACTTCAGAGGATCGGGAAGACATGGAGACACCATGCCATCGTGGCGAAGGCCAAGTTTGACATTGAGGAGGGCAAAGATGATCTGAAGTGTTATGTGGGCTACCTACAGAGTTTCAGACTGGCTGTGAATGAGTTCTTTATGAGGCAACACACCTAGTTGATGTTTGTTCATCATTTCTCTCTTTTTTTTAGTTAGTGAATGGATGAAATTAATTGGGTTATCTTTGTCTATTTTGTTTGATGGACGGTTGATGATCATGAGAATGGATGGAATGATGTAATGGATAGGTCCTACGTAAATGGAATTGTTTTAATTTTTGTTGTTTTTTAGCAATTTTCTCTCTCTTTTTTTGCTGAACAAAGGGGAGGGCGGCCAGGGCTCTGGCCGCCACCACTTGGGGCTGGGCGGCCAGGGTCTTGGCCGCCCTCTATATTGAGGGTTTTAAAAAGGTCGCCAGCCCCCTCATTTGGGCGGCCTTCGTCCTGGATGTCTGTAGGAGTGAGGATTGAGAGAGTTGATTCTTCTTCCTATGAGTGAGATTCTAGCCACCTGGTTCTTTAGATTTGTGCAATGGGGCAAAGGAAAACTCGGCTTGACATCACACCCGATCCCTCATCTTTAAGTGAGAGTGAAGAGCAAGAGGAGGTGCAAGCTCTGCCGGGCTCATCTTCTTCGGTTACAGCTTCTGCTGACTTGGAGGAGAGTGGAGAAGGTGGAGGCGAGGCAGGCGAGGCTCACCCCGACAAGGGGTCGGCCGACCTTGGCGATGGTGATGAAGGTGAGGAGGAAGATGGTCCGGATGAGGGTGAAGCGGACCAAGAGGAGGGAGGATGGCGTGAAAGGGTAAGTCCCATGGCCCTGCTCTTTCATTCATTAGACTTGGTTGTGTGTATGGGATTGAATGGAAGGAGGAAGACATCGGAGAGTGGGTTTGTGGGAGAGAAACCAGTGGGCGGCCAGGTTAGTGGCCGTCCACTGCCCTGGGCATCTAGGGCGCTGGCCGTCCACTGATGGACTTGGGCGGCCAGTGTTCTGGTCGCCCCTAGAGATGGACGGCCAGATCTTTGGCCACCCTCTTCTGGGGGTAGTGAAGTTTTGAAATGAGGGTGGAATGTGGATTGATTGGAAGATCTAATGAATTCTTTGCATTTTTCTATTGTGTGCAGGGTCTGAGGAGGATCAGAGCCCGGGTTTCATGGGACTTGGTATGGGCTTGGTACCACGCCTTACCTCCTGGGCAGCGGGGGATAGTGGATCAAATGGGTTTTGGCCCGTTCTTCAGGATCCGACCTTTCCCTATTGATGCTACCTTTCTGGCGGCGCTATGGGAGAGATAGATGGACAGTAGCAGAGCCTTCGTGATGCCGTGGGGACATATGATCCCCAATCTTGAGGATGTGGCTTTCTTGACAGGGTTGCCAGTAGCAGGGAACCCGGTGCTTGGCCGAGAGCTTAAGAATTATCGGGAGGAGGTGGAGAACCTGCTCGGTCCGCAGCAGGCTCGGTCGGAGACCGGTGACCACTCTTCCCCTCGGGAAGATCAGCGCTGCAATGGGGCTCGCAAGAGTGATATGAGGACCACTAGAGGACTTGGATGCGTACTTAGGGCGAGTGAGACAGAGACTCCTAGCCCGAGGGAGGAGTGAGCAGTAGGAACTGAGGCTTTTCCTCTTATATTTTTTCGGGAGGCTACTATTCGCTACGGCCTCGAACAAGGTGAATCTTAAGTATCTCTTGCTGGTATGGGATCTCAAGCGGGGACCCCAACTCGCGTGGGGAAGGGCGATGCTGGTGCACCTCTTCGCCCACTTGGATCCTGTACGCCCAGGTTCGGGTAACTTGGGTGGTTTCACACCCTTCTTACAGGTATGAGTCTACCCCTTTACATATGTTGATTCTAAATTTGATTGATTGATGGATTGTTTTTGTGTTTCCAGATTTGGGGGTACACTAGGTTCCCTCTAGGTCGCGGTAAGATCCCGCGAGCCTTGATGTAGGTGGTCCCTCTCATGGCTAGATGGGAGATCTGGTGGCCACTAGACTCTCTGACCTTTGGACGGCCCTGGATGAGTTCCCTCCCCACCAGGTGAGTGCTTAGCTAAAGAGTTATGATTTTTCAACATTTGTTATATGTACTCAGATTAGCCGAACGTTCAAATTTTTCTTTATGTGGCAGGTGAACTGGACCCCTTATGCGATGGAGGACATCACGCCCCAGCTGTGGGTGAGGGAGGGGTGAGCTTGGTTCCACAGAGACATAGTGATGTTTTGTGTGAACCTGAGGGAGCCGCTCTTCCTTCGCCTAGTGCAGAGGACGCTAGGGTGGCATCAACCACCGGTGGTGATTCTAGCCGAGCACGAGTCAGACCGGGGATGCCGACGGACTTCGGCGAGTGATCAGGACTGGAGGCACTGTAGAGAGGACCCTCACTAGAGCATGACCGGACCGTGAGGAGTAGTAAGACTTACTTGGCGGATTACCAGGACCGGTATGCCGGGCGACTTCGTCTCGACACCCGAGCGTTGAGTTGCTCTTTAGCTTTCAAATATGATGTTTTCATTTAAGAACTGCAGCTGAGTGAGTTTGTGGATTTGGTGTGCAGATGTCTGAGACTAAAGCTGTAAAGATACTCAAGGATCGGATAGTCATCCTTAACCAGACGATCGTGAACTTGCGACACGAGATCTGCGAGATGGTGAGGCAAAATCAACTTAATTTATTTTGAACTTGGAATTTGTTGTATTTGACTAACCGTTTGCTCCTTGTCTTGCCAGTGAGGGGAATTGGCCTATGTGCGAGTGAGGGTAGGAGCGGGTGGAGAGGCCGGCCCTTCGTCTCGAGCTGACGCCCGAGATGAGCTAGAGGATCGCCTGGCGGGGGCCAATGAGCGAGCCGAGGAGCGAGAGGCCGAGCTGGCCGAGACGGTGAGAACCTAACACTCAAGTTGAAAGCAATTCTCTTTTTCTACATCTCTATCTGACCTTACATGATGATTCATGCTCTGTAGAGGAAGGAGTTTGCGGCCAGCTTAGCCGTTCATCGGGAACAGGATGCGCATATAGAAGAGCTAACATGCCGCCTTGGAGAGATGAGATCCATTGGGAGGATCAAGGGTCGCCTCGCCGAGGCGAAGGAGAGAGAAGCTGAGCCACGTGCCTGAGAGATGGTGATGGCAGTTCGGGAGCAGTGAGCCCTTGACTAGATGGAGGCTCTGAGACGGCGAGTGCTGTGGAGATACCAGGGCAGAGGTGCCCCAAGAGAGGGAGCTAGGCCTGCAACCCCTTCCGAGTCGCTACGGACCATAGGAGACGTGCATTTCACGATGGAGGAGCTTATGGGCATGACGCCGTCTCCTACAGAGCAGGGAGCGGTCCAGCCAGCCGCGTCAGGTTCGAGGGCTTCACGGCCATCGAGGTTGCGCGACATGGGGAGTGGAGATGCAGACGAGGCTGATAGCCGGCGGAGCCGTCCTCGCACCGGCGTAGATTAGGAGGAATGATAGAGAGAGAGAGAGAGAGAGAGAGAGAGAGAGAGAGAGAGAGACGTAGTTGGCTTGCAGCTGCCCCTTTTGTACACTAGGGGTATGCCTCGAGAATGCTGTATCGCTAGATTATAATGGACATATTTTGGAAGTGGAATGAACTATCTTTAGTGTACTTGGCTTGGCTTGGCTTTTGATGATGTCTTCCTCTTCACCTGTTCCAACCACACTCACAAGGAAAAGGTCAGTGTAGTATGATTTTAGCCCCCTGCCGAAAGCAAATTATACCTTTCTGGATGCAGGGTCAGAGGGCTAAATCTTATTTACAAGATTGAGATAAAGAAAAGTAAATGTGGTATGCACATGCAAGCAAGCAGAATGCAAACAAAAGGAAATATGATCATGCGTATGCACATGCAGATGCATGATATATTTTTGGTGATTTGTGATTTTATGCATTTTTTTGTTTTTTTAGAAATATATATTTGATTTTTTGTTGATTTTGATTATATAGATTTTTTTGGTGCTTTTTATGTTGTTTTTGTTGTTTTTGTGAACGCCTGGTGACCACCCATGGGGCACCTGACCTATATGGAGATGGGGGTTTTCTAAATTACCTCCTAGGTATCCTTAGCGCATCTCTAGGTTGATTTGGGCATCTAGACTCCTCGAATGATAGTCCCGCCGGTTAGGCTCCCAGTTACTTCCGACCACAAGGATACACCCAAAAAGCATTCGGGGTAAATAATTTGCACGACTCGGGTCTCTTTCCTCACAACTCTAGATGGTATATGATGGGACACCTTGGAACCCTAACGGTCAACCGCGCGATGTTGACTCGGAATCAGATGCCGTCGCACCCATAGGTGACGTGCTTGCATTGACCTAAGTCCGAGGTAATATGAGAAAGAGTTAAGGGTGGTGATAAGTGTGTAATTTTACATATTAATTAATGTTACAACACACTTTTATGAGCTTTAATATGTATCTCTATGTATTTATCACACTTAATATCAATTTTTGATCAAAATGCTTTGTTTGATGAAATTATTACAATTTGAGCAATAAATATGTTATTTTGTATGCACTCGGCAAGAACTCCACAAGTCTACACAAGAATAGGCCAAAGATCATGAAGCATGAAAAGAAAAGGAAATAAAAAATAAAAACTAAAACATTAACATATATATATATATATTATGATATATATTCATTCATATATATATTATATAATATATAATATATATAGATATCATATAATATATTCATCATATATATATTCTTAATATCTATATATATAACATATCTATATATAACATATCTATATACAACATATCCACATATATATATATATATATATATATATATATATATATATAATATCACTGTTATACTATATAGCATATAGATATGCTTAATATCTACAACGTAACACCTACAACATATATATACTATATAGTATACATATATGATTAATATGCTTCAAACATCATCAAGTTTCATGGGCCCTTCATGTCTTCACGTGGAAAAGCATACATACAAGGCAACGTGGTGAAGCTTCATGCAACGGCTGCAGGTGGAGGCTTTCACATGCCTTCTCGATGGGCTCCACAACAAACGTTGGCAGAAGCTGGCATGCAACGAACAAAAGCATATAATATATACAAACGATGACAGAAGCTTCATGAAGGCATGCAACCAACAAAAGCAGCTGTAGGGTCACCACGTGGAGGGGTCAACGAAGAGGCCAGTGCCTCTTCCCATGGAGGTCAATGTTTCACAATGGCAGGAGGTGGCCATCCAATGGGCCACACGCGAGGTCAGTGGGCGCACGGCGGGGTCCAAGGGCCTCTTTCGGCTAAAGCACGGCAGCCTTTGTCATGTGTTTGAAGAGTTGGCAGATCCACGTGCTTCAACGGGAGCAGGGTCAGTGAAGGTCGGCAGGTGCGACCAGAGGCGTGGTCAGAGCTTGCGGCTGGTCCGCAAGCTTCGGGCGGTTCAAAGCGCAGGCCAATGTGGAGAAAAGAAAGAGAGGAGGAAATAAAATATGATTTTTTAAGAAAGAAGGCTTGGGCTGTTCACATAGAATAGTGCTATTCTAGAGCCTATAAAAGGAGGCATGGGGAGAGGCTCACACTCCATTAGATGCTCATACGTATATAGGCTCTCCCCTCTCCTCTCTCTCACGTAGAAGCTGGCATTCATTATTTCTCCCTCCATTCTTAGTCCCTAGTGTAGGATTAAGCCTTGTCCATTTTATTTCTTTGTTATTGTTGTAATTTATTTATTGTAATTTTCATACAGTTGTAAGTTGGTTTTAATTCATGTTTTAATTCCAATAATGTTGTTATTTTTAATTTTATCTCCCTCCATCTCTCTAATGTTCTTCCACCATTCTTTATCCTTCACCCTCTAAACTTCTTCTAAAGACGATCAAGAGAAGCGGTTCCGATCCGGTTGAGTGTACGCAGTCGTTCTCGACGACTCGTAAATCAAAGGCTCGAGGAGACAACGCCGTTATCACACCACAGCCGCACCAAATCTATCCCACTTCGTCTATTTTATTTCACATTTAATTTTCTTATCTTTATTTGCAACTAGATTTATTTCATATCCTTTAAATTATGAAAATCAAACACAAACATTCGTCTATCTTTACTTTAAAAGAAAAATCAAAGTTTTCAATCTCAACATACCTATCTGTGGATTCAACCCGTGCTCACCATTATATTACTATTAATTTGGATTATATTGTGAGTTCGGTATTTGTTTTTGATTGATTGCCGCATGTTTTAACGATGAATATTTCGGCCACATCAATTTTTGGCGCAGTTGCCGGGGAGGTTAGTATGAGTTGAAAATTTTATTTTTATTTTATATATATTTATAAAAAAAGAGATAAATTGATATTTGTCTTCCCTTTTTACATCTCCTTACAAAAATCATCAACAAAAATCAAAAAAAAAATAAAGGACGAGGGATCACGTTCCAAGTAAGTATCTAAACCCTCCCTCTTGTGATTTAATTTATTTTCTGCATTTTTTTATCCTTTATATTTAGAAAATCAACAAAAAGTGTGTTGCATAGGTAGCTTTTCATTAACTAAAAAAAAATACTTGCATAAAAAATAAATAAAATTTTTATTCCAAGAATAGAAACCACACGTCATGTTTTAGGTCATGCATCATGTAGGTTGCATTAATTTTGTTTCATATTTATGTTTTAAAAAAATAATTGTTCATGCATTTGCATCGTAAACCTCTTGTTTGAATCTGTCTGTTGCATCTCATTCTTCAAAACACTCTAAGGGCAATACCCCTAAACAACATAAGGTGGGGATTTCATCACCCTTCCTTAGCCCACAAACCACATTTTCCTTGTATCTTTGTATTACCTAAACCTTAAATAAAAGTCAGTAGACATTGGCCCTAGGGTCACACTGTGATTTTAGTATGATTTGAGTTTACCAACTTATGAAAATCGGTGCCTAAGGTAAGACGGTCGAACGGCAAACGCCTTAAGCGGGCTAGTGGTTTGACATAATTAGGTCCCTCCGAAAGGAGCCTCCCACTACCCCACCCCTTACCAGGTCGGTGGAAATATTGAGGGTGAATTTAAGTTGTACTTTAGTCATTTTGTGAAGTCACATTTGTAGGTCTAAGTCACATCTAGGTCATTACGTAATTTGTGTTAACTTGTTTTTGTTTGCATAAAAATAAATAAATAAATAAATAAAATAAAAATAAAAAAGCTCATCTTCTCTCTCTTCGTCATAGTGGTATTTTAAAATAAAAATAAAAAAATCAAACCAAAAAAATAATAATTGTGGTTTTCTAATCTAAAAAAAATAGAAATTAAAAAATACATGGAAGGTTTCTAATTTTTTTTTAAAAAAAAACTCAAAAAAATCCAAAATAAATAAATAAATAAAAACCAAAAAAAGAATAAACCAAAAAAGGAGATCAATAAAGGGAAAATAAAATTAAAATTTTGAAAAATTGAAAAAAAATCGTTCTAGGATCTAACCTATTTTTCATGGCCATCAATCTTGGAGGGAAACCCACGCATATGAAGGAACATTTTTTTCCTTCTACTTATAAACCCTCAACATGTATTCAACTCCCTGACATTCTCGTGGATCAGTATGAGATTCGTCTTAGTCTCATCCAGATGCTCCCATCTTTTTGTGAGATTCTCAATGAAAATCCTTACAGGCATCTAGATGATTTTATAGCAGTTTGCTCCCTGATCAAAATCTGGAATTTTAGTGATGATGCCCTTAAGTTGATCTTATTTCCATTCTCATTAAAAGATAAAGTAAAATGTTGGTTAAGGAGTTTTGGAAAGACTATCAGGACTTGGGAAGATATGCAGTTAGAATTTTTGAAAAAAAAATTATCCCATAGTTCGGACCAACATGATGAGAAGGGCGATTATAGGATTTACTCAACGTCCGGGAGAGTAAATTCATTAATCTTGGGAGAGATTGAAGGATCTAGTAAGTCAATGTCCACACCATGGGTTGCTCATGTAAAGCCCTAGATCTTGATGGATCTTTTGCAGGTCTTGTTGGATCTTCGCTTGATCTTTCGGATCTGTTTCGGATTGGTTTCGTTGAGTTTCGGTTCGCTTTTGTGGCTTCCGAGTGAGTTTGACAAGCCGTGTGGGTTTTTCTCTCGTACTAGTTACGGAACCCTATGGTGAGTCTGTTTGTCAATTCTCGAACTCGTGAATACTACAACGACGATGTACTCTTTGAGCCGGTCGCTTCGGCTATTTTTGCATATTTTTCTGAATTTGCGCATTTTCGGCGAATTTTCAAAATTTTCAGAAATTAGGAAAATTTTCTAATTTCTTTTCTTTTTATTTCTTTCCCCTCTCTCTCTCCTCACTCTCGCGATCCCACTCTCTCTCTCCCGTTCTCTCTCGTTCTTCCCCCTCTTTGGCCCCGGCTGCAGACGGAGCGATCGTGGGCGGGTTGGCGAGGCTGTGGAGCTGGCTGGGTGTGCGATGGAGCAAGGATCGGATCGATTCTGGCGCGATCCCGTTCGGTGGATTCAAAGCCGGTGAAATCAGTTCACGAGTGGATTTCGGCGTGGTTTAGTCCCTTCGGGGCACGGTTTCTTCGGTGGAGGTAGGGTGACTGATCCTTACTTCGTCCTCTTCGTTTTCCCTGCCATTGCACGGCGTTCGGCAAGGAAACGATCGAGTTTGGGCTTGTTTTGCCTAAACCGTGATTTTCGTGGTTTTTAGGGTCGGCCGGTAAACGGCGACCGTTTGCGGCGTAGTTAGCTTCTAACTAACCGCAGGGATGTTAGGATCCCATCCACGTTGATTTCGTGTGATTTGGTGTTCATTCGAGGCCGGTAGAAGCCCGGGAACCTCGGTGACCCACTTTGGGTGGATTCGTTGGAATCGCCCAGATCGTGCGTTTTTGAGCTTGCATGTGGGAGTTTTTGTCCCCTGATGTTGTTATTCGTCGTTGTGGTTTGTTTCCCCTGCGTTTCGGCGTGAATGGGGCGTGGAATGGGCCCGTTTGGCCGTTCCTCTGTTTTCCCGCCGTGACCGATGTAGCGGTCGTTTCAGTGGCCGTTACTTGGCTCTGACGGCCCTACGATAGACCGCCATTTGATTGGGCGTTTTTGAGTTTTCAGGCTTTTGGGAATGTGACGGCCCTAGGGTGGCACGTCGTTTCCTTGTAACGCGCCTAGGTTAGCACGTTACTTCCTTTTTGTCGTTTTGTTTTGGGGTTGAGTCGGTTGATCTAACGCGCTTGACCCAGCGCGTTAGAGGAAAGTGACGCGCCTGGTCCTGGCCGTTACTTGCTGTTTGACCGACGTTTGACCTGTTGAGGCGGTGCCTCCAGCGGTCGTGCCCCCGTGCGTTGTTTGAGTGTAACGCGCCTGCCCCTGGCCGTTACATTCTGTTTTGGCCGAGCTTGGGTGGCTGTGCCCGTTGGATGTAGCGGTTGTGCCCCCATGCGTCGTTGTGGTACAACGCGCCTGCTCCTGGCCGTCGTTTGTTGTTTTGTGTTGGGTTGAGGGTGGCTGTGCACGTTGAGAATAACGCGCCTACCCCCGTGCGTCGTTTGGTTGTAACGCGCCTGGTGTTGTGCGTTACTTGGCTTTAGTGTGGTTTTGTAGGTTTGTCAGGGTGGTGTGTGTGACGGATTGTTTCCCGTCCATTGTTTGGGAAGTAACGGCCCTAGGCTAGACCGTCGCTTGCTTGTAGCGGTCTAAGGCTGGTGCGTTGCATTCCTTGTGCCTTTGTTTTTCGCCCGTTGATTCCTGTGTGTTTTGGCTTGGCCTTGTGGTCTGCCCGTTGTCCCGTGGATGTTTCTTGACGTCCTATGAGGGCTAAGACTACGTTGTCAGTCTTCTTACTTGCAATAGGATTGTTTATCCTACTTTTGCTTGTATTGCTGTTGGGTTCAGGTCAACCCGGTGTGACCCAGTGGTTGACATGTGGCCTTGTGTGTGTGTGTCTCGATGGTTGCGTCCGGCTCGAGACACAGCTTCTGGATGCCTCGAGGTGTTGCCTTACCTCGGTTTGCATGTCCAGATGTGCTGAGGGTTCTTGGTGTTTCCCTCAGGTCTCCGTGTGTCGTTTTCTGCGGAGCGTTGTTTTGCTGGCTTAGGATTAGACCGATTGGCGGCTTGTTTCGCTGCTTGTGACGATCTTGCCTTTGAGTCGTTCGACTCAGGGATCATTACGTCGTAGGTTTAGTTGCCTGGTCCTGAGTCGGTTGGCGGTTGTTTAGCTGCCATGGTGCTTTGTGGTGCACGAGATGGGTCTTTCTTAGACTGTCTGTGCTTTAGCACCTGTGTTTTTGAGTCTATGCCTTGTGAGCCTCCACTAGTTGTAGCCCTAGGCTCTTGCCGACCCACCGGGAGTGGTGGAGGGGTTTTCCTGTTGCGTTTGGTACGTACGGTTCTTAAGCTAGTTCCGTAGGCCCCGGCCAACAGTAGCGTCCTACCGAGGGGAATACTAGCTAGAGGCCTGGCCTAGGTAGAGGTCAGTGTGTGCACACGTAGTCAGGGACTGGGGACTTGCGCCGACGGGCGTGGCCCTGACTAGTCACTCGCAGTTGGTGCTATAGTTTCGTGCTGTGGTACCTTGTTTCCTTGAAACTGTTGTTCCTTGGACCTGGTTCTTGGTGTGTCTTATCCTTGAGTGACATGACACTTGTGGCGCAGTGTAAGTCGTCAGTGGACGCATCTGGCTGTTCTTCTGGGAGGAGGGTGTTCCTGTCACTCGGTGCTGTGACTCTCGCATTTTCTTGTGCGCTATGACCTTTGCGAGTTGCCCTCTCGAGGCTGTACTCGAGGTCAGTGTTCTGTCGTTGGCATGACATTCTCGTCATGCGTGGGGCTACGTGCACGACGCCTCCTGTCGTGTTTTTTCTGTGTTTTTGGCGTCGGCGTCTGCCTTCGCCTTTGCTTTGGCTGTCAGACTGGGTTACCCTACTGTGTGAGTTTGGGGTTGACCGTCTGTTGCCGCTTGGAGTAGCTTAGGGTGCCGAGTTCTCCTCGGTGGCCGTTGTCCCGTGTTTTACGGCCTCACTCTTCTTTGCTATTGAGCTCCCCTTGCTCTTAGCCTGTTCCCTACTCCTGCTGTACCTGTTCTGTTTACAGCTTTTTAGTGTAGCCTTTCCTGCTTTGCTGCACTTGCTGTTTCCGTAGTTGCTTCCGTTTCTCTGTGCGTTTTCCAGTGGGGATCTGCGTGACCCCTACTGAGTTTCTGTTGAGACTCACCCCTGCTTTTCAGGTGGGTTCCGCCGTCTGCCTCTGCTGTTCCTGGTGGAGCGCGTTCGCTGTAGCTGCCAGCTGTACCTGCGTCGGGCTTCCCCCGACTTCTGTGTACATTTCTTTTCGGTCAGACTATACTGTGTTAGACTTGTTGTCTTTCCTTTGGGCTGGACTCTGGTGTATAATTGTAATTGTTGAAATTATTAATGAAAAATGTAATTTTATTTCTGCTATTTTAGCATTCAATTGTAATGAAATTTAATTGCTTACTGTTATATCTGCTGGCTTCAATGTATTCCACACACTCCTTTTTCCCTTCGGCGCTTTCCCGCGCTTGGGAGGCCTCGCGGGTCCCATATGGTATCACGTGTATTCGGTATTTATACCGGGTGCACCGGGTATCTGGAATCCGGGTCGCTACAGTTGGTATCAGAGCAGTGTTCTGAGATGTTTGGAGTTTCTTTTCTGAGCTATCAGAGCATTGTCGTGTGAAATACATGGAAATCCAGATATACAATTACCAGAGTCTTAAGGTCCAGTACAGTCTCTTGCTGGCGTAGGTGTTGCGTTGTTTTCTCGTGTGTGGTCTTGTACATGCTTTGTTGGCGCTGTACGAGATGGTTTTGCTCTCGTCTGGGTGTGACGAGGTGCTTCGTTCGGTTATGAAGTTGTCTCGATCATGTTGCACTTGACAGTGTTTGTCGGTTGGCATGAATCTGCAGTGCCTTGTTCGAGCTATTTTCTGTGCTTTTGCTCAGGTGGCTTATGACTTTTAGCGTTGGTGTGATGGCCATGCGCGTTCTTACGTTGCTTTGGTTGTCCCAGCTTGAGTCTGTGTAGCTCCTGATGCATCGTTGTTTCGGTTGTCTCGATTTTTGTGTTGCCTCGATTGAGAAGTTGCTCAGGCGAGCTAGGATCTTCCTTTCCTGGTGAGCTTATGTTGTTGAGCTTGTTGCTTCTCGTTCTTCTTGGTGAAGCTTTTTCGAGGTGAGCCTTGGAATTGTTGTCTTGGTGTTGCCTTTGTCCTGTGTCTGCTTAAGTGTGGACAACCTTATTTTAAGCATGATCTGCTCCTTGTTATACGGTTGCTTGGCTTTGGACTCCGTAATGGTGTTAAGAGCTGTCGTGTACCGTATTTATCGTGCCGTGTCCAACGGCCGATGTGTTATGAAGGCTCATTTGTTGTTCCAGGACGTAAAGGTAAACTGAGATTAGCTCTTTCCGCGTGTTTTGTGCTGAAGCTGGTGCTCTTCCTTTGTTGCACTTAGGTTCCTTGTGATCGGTTGTTCGCGAGATCGGTGCTCATGGCGTGTTAATTGCGGTCTTTGTTGATTGCGATGACGCCTGGTGTGTGCTGAGATGCGATTACCGGTGCTGTTCTATTGCCTGTGCGCGTTGTTGAGAGTGCAGCGGAAGTGTGTGGGTTGGCTACCCACTCGTCGAGAGGTCCGTTCTTTCTCGATGTGACATCGTCTTGGCTTCTCGTGCCTTGACTTTGTCTGTTGCCGTGCCATTGTTTGTGGTTTTCTGGTGTTGGCATTGGCATTTTGCGAGTATTGGGGAATTTGTCGGCATTCCTTGCTGATTGAGTACCCCCTGTTCTGTATTTCTTTCTTTGGTGTTGTGCTCTCGAGGCGTGTTGGTGGTCCCTGAGATGCGTTCCCCGAGATTGTTGTTTCTCGTTGTTGTGGGTCTTCTCTTGGTGAGCAGTCTGATGCGTGACCTGTTTCTTGTGGTCGTGTGCTCAGCTGTTCCTGTGCCTTGATGTGACCCTGCTTGCAGTTGTGTTCCTTGGCCCTGCGTGTTGTGTGGAGCCGGAATCCTGCAGGTGTTGCCGTTGTGTTGTTGTTTTGGCGCTGTTTCTTTATGATTTTGTGTTCTTGTCTTGGACCATCGTGTTGTCAGTTAGCTTGCTGTACTCCCTTTCTCTTGGGTGGAGTTAGCTTGTGACTTAATCAGATGTGATATCTGAGTGAGTGCTGACTTGATTGTGTTTCTGGTCCAGTGGTGTTGTGGTCGTTGGCGTTCTGTGTGCCAGGTGTTCCCTGTCGCCTTTGGCACTCGAGCCGATGACGTTGCGAGCTGTCAGTTGTAAGGACTGTGTCTCCTGGTGTAAGCTGCCGCTTGCCATGCTGTCGTTGTGTTTCTCGGTGTTGGTTATCGATTGTTGTGACAGTCGTGTCTCCATTCCTGGTGAGACGTGAGCGACGTTGCCCTTGCTTCGGAGGTGTCAGATGTGTTCACTTTGGTGCCATACTCGTGCTGTGGACTTGCTGTCTTGGGAGCTAGAGTGTGTACCTGTAATTGTGATCTGACGGTGTTCCTCTGAGCAGTGTTTTTCCAGATTTGTGTCATTCTTCGTGGTTGTGTTGTTGGGTTGTTCTTCCCTGCTTCTCCTTTGTTAGTCCTTAATTTCGAGGGCGAAATTTCTTAAAGGAGGGGAGGATGTAATGCCCTAGATCTTGATGGATCTTTTGCAGGTCTTGTTGGATCTTCGTTGGATCTTTCGGATCTGTTTCGGATTGGTTTCATTGAGTTTCGGTTCGCTTTTGTGGCTTCCGAGTGAGTTTGACGAGCCGTGTGGGTTTTTCTCTCGTACTAGTTACGGAACCCTACGGTGAGTCTGTTTGTCAATTCTCGAACTCGTGAATGCTACAACGACGATGTACTCTTCGAGCCGGTCATTTCGACTATTTTTACGTATTTTTCTGAATTTGCGCATTTTCGGCGAATTTTTGGAATTTTTGAAAATTAGGAAAAATTTCCTAATTTCTTTTCTTTTTATTTCTTTCCCCTCTCTCTCTCCTCACTCTCGCGATCCCACTCTCTCTCTCCCGTTCTCTCTCGTTCTCCCCCCTCTTTGGCCCCGGCTGCAGACGGAGCGATCGTGGGCGGGTTGGCGAGGCTGTGGAGCTGGCTGGGTGCGCGATGGAGCAAGGATCGGATCGATTCTGGCGCGATCCCGTTCGGTGGATTCAAAGCCGGTGAAATCGGTTCGCGAGTGGATTTCGACGTGGTTTAGTCCCTTCGGGGCACGGTTTCTTCGGTGGAGGTAGGGTGACTGATCCTTACTTCGTCCTCTTCGTTTTCCCTGCCATTGCACGGCGTTCGGCAAGGAAACGATCGAGTTTGGGCTTGTTTTGCCTAAACCGTGATTTTCGTGGTTTTTAGGGTCGGTCGGTAAACTGCGACCGTTTGCGGCGTAGTTAGCTTCTAACTAACCGCAGGGATGTTAGGATCCCATCCACGTTGATTTCGTGTGATTTGGTGTTCATTCGAGGCCGGTAGAAGCCCGGGAACCTCGGTGACCCACTTTGGGTGGATTCGTTGGAATCGCCCAGATCGTGCGTTTTTGAGCTTGCATGTGGGAGTTTTTGTCCCCTGATGTTGTTCTTCGTCGTTGTGGTTTGTTTCCCCTGCGTTTCGGCGTGAATGGGGCGTGGAATGGGCCCGTTTGGCCGTTCCTCTGTTTTCCCGCCGTGACCGATGTAGCGGTCGTTTCAGTGGCCGTTACTTGGCTCTGACGGCCCTACGATAGACCGCCATTTGATTGGGCGTTTTTGAGTTTTCAGGCTTTTGGGAATGTGACAGCCCTAGGGTGGCGCGTCGTTTCCTTGTAACGCGCCTAGGTTAGCGCGTTAATTCCTTTTTGTCATTTTGTTTTGGGGTTGAGTCGGTTGATCTAACGCGCTTGACCCAGCGCGTTAGAGGAAAGTGACGCGCCTGGTCCTGGCCGTTACTTGCTGTTTGACCGACGTTTGACCTATTGAGGCGGTGCCTCCAGCGGTCGTGCCCCCGTGCGTTGTTTGAGTGTAACGCGCCTGCCCCTGGCCGTTACATTTTGTTTTGGCCGGGCTTGGGTGGCTGTGCCCATTGGATGTAGCGGTTGTGCCCCCATGCGTCGTTGTGGTACAACGCGCCTGCTCCGGGCCGTCGTTTTTTGTTTTGTGCTGGGTTGAGGGTGGCTGTGCACGTTGAGAATAACGCGCCTACCCCCGTGCGTCGTTTGGTTGTAACGCGCCTGCTGTTGTGCGTTACTTGGCTTTAGTGTGGTTTTGTAGGTTTGTCAGGGTGGTGTGTGTGACGGATTGTTTCCCGTCCGTTGTTTGGGAAGTAACGGCCCTAGGCTAGACCGTCGCTTGCTTGTAGCGGTCTAAGGCTGGTGCGTTGCATTCCTTGTGCCTTTGTTTTCCGCCCGTTGATTCATGTGTGTTTTGGCTTGGCCTTGTGGTCTGCCCGTTGTCCCGTGGATGTTTCTTGACGTCCTATGAGGGCTAAGACTACGTTGTAAGGTGGCCAGGAGTCTTCTTACTTGCGATAGGATTGTTTATCCTACTTTTGCTTGTATTGCTGTTGGGTTCAAGTCAACCCGGTGTGACCCAGTGGTTGACATGTGGCCTTGTGTGTGTGTGTCTCGATGGTTGCGTCCGGCTCGAGACACAGCTTCTGGATGCCTCGAGGTGTTGCCTTACCTCGGTTTGCATGTCCAGGTGTGCTGAGGGTTCTTGGTGTTTCCCTCAGGTCTCCGTGTGTCATTTTCTGCGGAGCGTTGTTTTGCTGGCTTAGGATTAGACCGATTGGCGGCTTGTTTCGCTGCTTGTGACGATCTTGCCTTTGAGTTGTTCGAGTCAGGGATCGTTACGTCGTAGGTTTAGTTGCCTGGTCCTGAGTCGGTTGGCGGTTGTTTAGCTGCCATGGTGCTTTGTGGTGCACGAGACGGGTCTTTCTTAGACTGTCTATGCTTTAGCACCTGTGTTTTTGAGTCTGTGCCTTGTGAGCCTCCACTAGTTGTAGCCCTAGGCTCTTGCCGACCCACCGGGAGTGGTGGAGGGGTTTTCCTGTTGCGTTTGGTACGTACGGTTCTTAAGCTAGTTCCGTAGGCCCCGGCCAACGGTAGCGTCCTACCGAGGGGAATACTAGCTAGAGGCCTGGCCTAGGTAGAGGTCAGTGTGTGCACACGTAGTCAGGGACTGGGGACTTGCGCCGACGGGCGTGGCCCTGACTAGTCACTCGCAATTGGTGCTGTAGTTTCGTGCTGTGGTACCTTGTTTCCTTGGAACTGTTGTTCCTTGGACCTGGTTCTTGGTGTGTCTTGTCCTTGAGTGACATGACACTTGTGGCGCAGTGTAAGTCGTCAGTGGACGCATCTGGCTGTTCTTTTGGGAGGAGGGTGCTCCTGTCACTCGGTGCTGTGACTCTCACATTTTCTTGTGCGCTGTGACCTTTGCGAGTTGCCCTCTCGAGGCTGTACTCGAGGTCAGTGTTCTGTCGTTGGCATGACATTCTCGTCATGCGTGGGGCTACGTGCACGACGTCTCCTGTCGTGTTTTGTCTGTGTTTTTGCCGTCGGCGTCTGCCTTCGCCTTTGCTTTGGCTGTCGGACTGGGTTACCCTACTGTGTGAGTTTGGGGTTGACCGTCTGTTGCCGCTTGGAGTAGCTTAGGGTGCCAAGTTCTCCTCGGTGGCCGTTGTCCCGTGTTTTACGGCCTCGCTCTTCTTTGCTGTTGAGCTCCCCTTGCTCTTAGCCTGTTCCCTACTCCTGCTGTACCTGTTCTGTTTACAGCTTTTTAGTGTAGCCTTTCCTGCTTTGCTGCACTTGCTGTTTCCGTAGTTGCTTCCGTTGCTCTGTCCGTTTTCCAGTGGGGATCTGCGTGACCCCTACTGAGTTTCTGTTGAGACTCACCCCTGCTTTTCAGGTGGGTTCCGCCGTCTGCCTCTGCTGTTGCTGGTGGAGCGCGTTCGCTGTAGCTGCCAGCTGTACCTACGTCGGGCTTCCCCCGACTTCTGTGTACGTTTCTTTTCGGTCAAACTGTACTATGTTTGACTTGTTGTCTTTCCTTTGGGCTGGACTCTTGTGTATAATTGTAATTGTTGAAATTATTAATGAAAAATGTAATTTTATTTCTGCTACTTTAGCATTCCATTGTAATGAAATTTAATTGCTTACTGTTATATCTGCTGGCTTCAATGTATTCCACACACTCCTTTTTCCCTTCGGCGCTTTCCCGCGCTTGGGAGGCCTCGCGGGTCCCATGTGGTATCACGTGTATTCGGTATTTATACCGGGTGCACCGGGTATCCGGAATCCGGGTCGCTACAGCCCAAATGGCAAATTATGTTTTTATTTTATGAGGGGTTTTCTAATCATGATAGGCAAATGGTGGACACATATTGCGGAGGGGCATTTTTGAACACATGTGAAGATGAGGCTTATACTCTGTTTGAAATTTTGAGTGAAAATTTGATGAATTATGCCTCCATCTCATCTCATACTCAATCTGTAGGATCTTTCAAACATGCTGACAATCCACTCCACACTTTCAAGGAAGCCTGTGAGTGCTGTGCCAGTCTCACTCAACATGTGAGTGAATGTCCTACTATCGCCTGACTCCCACCAGTCATCCAAGCACAGGTCCAAAAAGCTTTAGGCTTCTCTCCACGCCAGTGTGATGCCCTTTTAGATGATTATACTCCTGGCTGGAGCAATCACCCAAATTTACCTTGGATGGACCACACAATCCAAGCCCATTTGTCTAACCTTTCACCGCAAGAAGGCCACGAGCGGCCCATGTGTCATCAACTTCAGCCCACCGCATCTCACCCAAACTATCAAAGCAATATCAATACTAAGGGTGATTCACCGTGCCACTACTTTGAACCTCAAATCATGTACTCTCAGTCTACTTACCATGGCCCTCCTTCAATATTCAACCAACCCCCTCAATATGTGAATGATGATGATGATGATCTTCTGCCTGTCATTTTGGCTCAAGATATCCATAGTGAAAATAAGGGGGAGCGCACAAACAATACCATAATGAAGGAAGGGGAGGAATTAGGGGGTGAATTGAAGGATAAAAATGATTACATTGATATCATCACCACATTATATGAATGTTTTGAGATTGAGAATATCACTGTGAAGATTAGTGGCCCAAATAACTCAATTGAAGATTTACATAAAGGGGAGGATTGCTTTGTGATTAATGATCGTGTTGATTTAATTAAAATAAATTCTGAATATCCTCCTCCATTTGAAGAACATGATGATGGGGCCTTGTTCGAACAGTTTACATTTCATCTATCCACCCCAGTCTTGAAAATTTTGATTGATAATCTTCAGTTGAGTGATGAGTGTGATGAAAGGGTCCTAATAGAGCAATTCACATTTGATTTGACCTATGATGTAAGGGCCGAGCTGGAAGTATTTACATTTGATTTTTCCACCTCATTATTGGAACATTTGATTGATAAATTGAGTGTTGAGTGTGATGAAGGGGTCTTATTTGAGAAATTCACATTTGATCTGACCCCTGAGCCTTATCCAATGACCTCTGCATCTATGGATGAGTTAGATCCTGGGCTCATGCTTCCTTCCAATATGATTTCTCTGACAGTACATCCTCTCCAATATGACACTCTAGGACCTAAGGGGGATGTGCAATCAATATTCACCTTTGATTTGACTTCCCCTCAGGACGACAAGTTGATCAGTGCCCTTAATGCTCATGAGACTGTTAATGAGAGGAATGTGGCTAATAATGTCAATCTTATTCATCAGCCACCAGTGTCTGACCAAATTCCATTGGAAGAAGTAGTCACTAAAGGGGTAGTCAGGAGAGACGATACAAGTGAAGGGAACCAATGGATTGATATTGTGCAAAGGTTCCACCTCGATCTTAACAAATTATTGGCGATTGATCATTTCTGGATCCCTAAAGCTGAAAACTGGCTCACACACATGGTTAACGTTAAAATCAATAATGTGCGAGTCCTGCCTATTTCTAGCCCCAGTCCGTACATGTTTACTCTTGTCTTCCAATGGTATGAGGGTTGGAATTTGAAGGAGGACAAGATCACTTGATGGCTCATTCTGCATGCCACCCGTTGGTTAGTGAGTTACATTGCGTCGGGCTGAAGACGTAAAACTTAGCGCTTCTTGGGAGACAACCTAAAGTTTTAGTAATTTTCGTGTGATAATAAATGGCTTCTTGGGAGGCAACCCAAGTTTTTATTATGCTTTTATTTTTATTTACAGGTTTGAATAAAGGATAAGTTGGGGGGAGAGAAAAGATCTTGGTTACACCTACGCCTAGCCTTCTCAAAGCTAAGCCGTCAAAAGTCAAGCCCGTCGATGTTCACTTCCGTCAGGTTGTCTTGTTCCTTCACAAATTTCATGTCTACATTGTTCATTATTCCATATCATTCATGTCATTGAGGGCAATGTCATTTAAGTTGGGGGGACGAAAATCATGCCATTGCACATGTTGCATTCACATACAACCTCATTTTTTTTCACAAAAAAAAATAAATCACAACAAAAATAAAAACTCATTTTGAGTTTCATGATTCATACTTCCATTGAAAGTAATTCTGGAATAGAAAAGACTGGATAAGGATGATGAAAAATTGTATTTAATCTAGCCATGGAAAACTGATCTAAGAATCTCTTTAAAGTTCATGTGCACTTTAGAAAAAATGAAAATCACTTGCACGCTAATGAAATATGACCGGACAAGCCTTCTACTATTTTGAGTATGTTGCCTAGTATTCTGCACTTCGTAAAGAAGAGATCTTTTATAAGCTTTCTGCCAAGTTATCTATCAAAAAAACCTTAGTGCAAAAGCACAATTGCAAAAAAAAATTGAATAAAAAATACCATGAAAAATGCTCTGAATCTGAGTAATTGGGCCTACTTCACCTAAGACGTGTTGAGGTTTGCGTCAAAAGGATAAGGGAACCTTGATCTATGAAATCGGACTTACTTCGAGGTTCGCGTTAAACAGTGAAGGGTAGTGCAGCATCATGTGTGTAATAAAAAGATCCCAAAAGGGACAATACAATAAGGCAGATAAAAGGCTAACATTCTTAATGCTCTGATTAAGAAGTGCAGGGTTGAAGGGCACTTGCTTAGAATAGCAAATGGGGGACGTAATTATCTACGCTGTGAATATAGTATTTACACATGCACAAGTGCTATTGAACGTTAAGTTGAACTCTTAATCATGTATCTTAATTTTCAAATCTAAGGCTAATGTGCGTTAATGCTTCCAGATTCCTAATCTTTAGTTGATTCTGTGAAAGAAAAAATTTGGATATGAGGGTATGAATTTTGTAAACTCTTGTTGGTCCTAAATTTTTAATTGTTTACATTGCTAAGGAACTAGCAATTAGTAAGTTGGGGGGCGTGATAAGTGTGTAATTTTACATGTTAATTAATGTTACAACACACTTTTATGAACTTTAATATGTACCACTATGTATTTATCACACTTAATATCAATTTTCGATCAAAATACTTCGTTTGATGAAATTATTACAATTTGAGGAATAAATATGTTATTTTGCAGGCACTCGGCAAGAACTCCACAAGTCTACGCAAGAATAGGCAAAAGATCATGAAACATGAAAAGAAAAAGAAATAAAAACTAAAAAAATAAAAACTAAAACATTAACATATATATATTATGATATATATTCATTCATATATATATTATATAATATAATATATATATAGAGAGATATCATATAATATATTCACAATATATATATATTCTTAATATCTATATATATAACATATATATATATATAACATATCTATATACAACATATCCATATATATATATATAATATCACTCTTATACTATATAACATATAGATATGCTTAATATCTACAACGTAACACCTACAACATATATATACTATATAGTATATAGATATGATTAATATGCTTCAAACATCATCAAGTTTCATGGGCCCTTCATGTCTTCACGTGGAAAAGCATACATACAAGGCAACGTGGTGAAGCTTCATGCAACGGCTGTAGGTGGAGGCTTCACATGCCTTCACGATGGGCTCCACAACAAACGTTGGCAGAAGCTGGCATGCAACGAACAAAAGCATATAATATATACAAACGATGATAGAAGCTTCATGAAGGCATGCAACCAACAAAAGCAGCTGTAGGGTCACCACGTGGAGGGGTCAACGAAGAGGCCAGTGCCTCTTCCCATGGCGGTCAATGTTCCACAATGGCAGGAGGTGGCCATCCGATGGGCCTCACGCGAGGTCAGCGGGCGCACGGCGAGGTCCAATGGCCTCTTTCGACCAAAGCACGGCAGCCTTCGTCATGTGGTTGAAGAGTTGGCAGATCCACGGGCTTCAACGGGAGCAGGGTCAGTGAAGGTCGGCAGCTGCGAGCAGAGGCGTGGTCAGAGCTTGCGGCTGGTCGGCAAGCTTCGGGCGGTTCAAAGCGCAGGCCAATGTGGAGAAAAGAAAGAGAGGAGGAAATAAAATATGATTTTTTAAGAAATAAGGTTTGGGCTATTCACATAGAATAGTGCTATTCTGGAGTCTATAAAAGGAGGCATGGGGAGAGGCTCACACTCCATTAGATGCTCATATGTAGATAGGCTCTCCCCTCTCCTCTCTCTCATGTAGAAGCTAGCATTCATTGTTTCTCCCTCCATTCTTAGTCCCTAGTGTAGGATTAAGCCTTGTCCATTTTATTTCTTTGCTATTGTTATAATTTTGTTGTAATTTATTTATTATAATTTTTATACAGTTGTAAGTTGGTTTTAATTCATGTTTTAATTCTAATAATGTTGTTATTTTTAATTTTATCTCCCTCCATCTCTCTAATGTTTTCCCACCATTCTTTATCATTCACCCTCTAAACTTCTTCTAAAGACGGTCAAGAGAAGCAGTTCCGATCCGGTCGAGTGTATACAGTCGTTCCCGACGACTGGTAAATCAAAGGCTCGAGGAGACGACGCCGTTATCACACCACAGCCGCACCAAATCTATCCCACTTCGTCTATTTTATTGCACATTTAATTTTCTTATCTTTATTTCCAACTATATCTATTTCATGTCCTTTAAATTATGAAAATCAAACACAAACATTCGTCTATTTTTACTTTAAATGAAAACTTAAAGTTTTCAATCTCAACATACCTCTCTGTGGATTCCACCCGTGCTCACCAGTATATTACTGTTAATTTAAATTATATTGTGAGTTCGGTATTTATTTTTGATTGATTGCCACAGGTTTTAACGACAAACATTTCGACCACATTAGGTGGTAAATAGGAGTCTTGATCAGCTAGAAACACAGAGACCCCTTCGTAGCAAGGGCTTCTGCCTGTTGAAGTGGACGACCATATATGTATTTTTGATAAACAAGGTTGCAACCTTGACAGGGTTCACCCTTCATGACCTCCATCAAGCTTTCATCTTTTGATGGGAGAAGGAAGAATGTAGGGGATAAACCTCCTGAGAGGACCTGGCAAAGCCGTTAACTCGGCGAGCTGGTTGAGGGCCTACTCGACTTTCCCCTTTCAGGCAATTTCGGACCACACTCCGAGCATTATGACGTTAGATGCCCCTTTCTGTAGAAAACTTTGATTTTTGAATAGGAGGGGTTCCATTTGATGCAGTCAGGCACGGTCACGACCATGCTTTTCATGTGACTTTGTCACTTATACATGTATACATAATTTTTATTTCTTTTTCTTTTTTTTTAATTCCCCTTTTTATGCCTGCGGGGACACTGCCCTCTTCTCGTGCTCTGACCCAGGCTCGAGGGGATGGATCATGCTCTTGCCTTAAGGATCTTGTGCTTCGGTCCTCTAATGCTCAGTGTTTTAAGGGCACCGGCTGTCTCATTCGATCTAAGAGAAAAAGAACAAAAGAGTGCCGCTTATCTGGAGACCTTCGGGCGAGACCTTATCGCAGGTGATGCTACCCGTTTGATGTAAAATATGTGAGTGTGTGCATGTTGTTTTCCTTCTAATAAGCATAGGCCGACGTGGCCGGACATGAATCTCCACAATTCTGGTAGACCACGACCCGATACTTGCCACATCTTGACAGTCCCTGTCTAACATGAGGGGTTGATGCAATGAATTTGGACTACATTGTGGTCACCAGGCGTTGTTTTTTTCCTTTTGTTTTCCTTTTTTTGTTGTTTTTTTTTCTGTACAAAATAAAAGGACATTTTTTGTTTATTTTTTTTATTTTTGTTTGGATAGTTATGTACAAGGTCTCATGAATAGAATTTCTTGAGGTATACCCCATTCCAAGGATATGTGAGCTCTACCCCTTCGGAGTCTACCAACTTGTAAGAATTACCTGAGTAGACTTCTTTGACGACAAAAGGGCCTTCCCAATTCTCTTGAAAATTTGCTTTTAGATCGGTGGTTTTAGTAATTTTCCTCTTTAAAACCAGTTCACCTACCCTGAATTTTCTCTCCATAACTTTCTTGGCATAATAACCTGCAATTCTTTTGCGATATACATGAGCATGATCGGTCGCGATCATTCGTTTCTCATCTAATAGTTCCAGCTGGGCCAACAGATTTTCTCGGCGTTGCTCGGGATCAAGCTCAGAATCTAGCTGCACTCTTAGTGAGGGAACGAATATTTCGTATGGGAGTACCGCTTCTGTCCCAAAGGTGAGTGCGTACGGGGTTTGACCCATGGGAGTACGAACAGAAGTGCGGTAAGCCTAGAGGGCCTCAATGAGGCGATCTGGCCAGTCCGAGTAATGGTGAGATTTGCAGATTTTCTTGATAATTTTGATGAGAGTTTTATTTGTAGCTTCAGCTTGTCCGTTTCCTTGTGGGTAGTATGGAGATGAATGTTGCAAATTAATACCATATTTACCACACATGTCGCGGAGCTCCTGGGATGTGAACTGTGGTCCGTTTTCGATGACGATGTCACGGGGGACGCCGAACCTGGCGAGGATGTTGCGCTTGATAAACTTTAGCACCGTTGATGCTTTTACTTCCATGAATGCCTCAGCTTCTGCCCACTTCGTGAAATATTCCGTAGCGGTGAGGATGAAGGATTTTTGATGTGACACAGCCCAAGGTTGACTAAGTATGAGTTGATGACCCTAGGACCTAGACCCGCAAGCATACAAGCACTCCAATGATTCTCACAATAGCGTCTTACTCTCACGGCACACGCGATCACCCGGCGGGGCCGGGGGATGATGGCAAGGGTCCGAGGTGAGACCCAATGATTCTAATTGACTTAGTTGGCTTATGCTGACCTCAAAGGGCCTAGGATTCCCAACTTAGTGGGTGGCTGGCCCGCAGGGCGGGGTTCGGGTGGCACTCTCTCCCGATCCGCGGTGGACACCTTCAAAGTAGCATACTAGTACGGGCTCTCTTCTCACCGTCCGACGGGCATTCAAAGCAATACTAAACTCGCAGAAATAAGGCAATCAAGGGTAGTATCAGAGGCTCACCTGATCGGTGAGAAAACACCGATCCCGCTCGGAGACGAGGGCGCGCCGGGAGGCGAGGGTATATACCCGATCGCCACGGCGGTGTCGCTTGACCTGAAAGTGAAAGAAGTACAACACTACACCTCTCGCGGGAGGGGTGATCTTGGGGTAGGGATTAAGCTTAGTACAACCAAAACTACCTCCACGCAGGGAGGGGCCTTCAGCCGGCCAAGCGGGGTGGGAGAATTAAGCAAAGAAGACCGACTTTCCGAACTCCGCTGGTTCTGCCAAGCTTCACGCTTGCTGGATAGGGTGTCGATGACGACGCTGCCACGGACTCCACAGAACTCTAAACTTGATGAAACCAGTGCCAAAAGTTTCCCAACTGACAGAGGATAATGTCTGAATTTTTTCAGAAGCTCTGGAACGCAGGGCTGATCGGACCGGCGACTGGAGCAGGACAGCAACGCTCTGCCACTGACTGATGCAGAACTGATGTAGTAGGTTGCAGAAGGCACTGCGGATGCTCCCGAAATCCAAATGGAACGAAACTGGCGGTGGCGCGATCGTGGTTGGAGTAGCTTTGAGCAGAAGTTGACGGGGCCACAGTCCGAGGTCGGAGAAGAGAGTGGTGACCGGAGAAGTGGGGACTGGTCGAACCTGGACCCACAGGTGGCAGACTGCACACTCCAGCGAAGAAAATGGTAACTGATAGCTCCGGTGGCCGAATGAGGTCCTTCTTCTTGGAGATGAAAGATAACTGGACGTAGCTTCTTCCCTCCAAAAATGGCACTCAGATCCTGCACGAGCTGGCCGTGGCAGCTTCTGCGTTCAGCTTCAGGTCTTCAGACAGGGACAGAATGCGCAGTTGGACGAGATCCTCGAATACGAACAGCTCCGGACTAAGATGGATGCGAGACCACCACCGTTGGAAAGCTACCTCGCAGAAAATTCCAGCAATATAAGCCTTGCCACCTGAATCTTTGAGAGACGGTCGTGGCTGCCTCTGCAAGTCACTGCAACTATGCTGCCTGAAACAGAGACAGAATGAGTGGAAGAAGAAGGTGTGGGGAAGGGGATAGCCAAGAAGGTAAGAGGTGGAGGGTGTGTCTAATGGCTATGGGAGGGGAATGTGAGGTGTTTAGGGGTTGATGGATGGCTGTTGGGATGGCTGGAGAAGCAGGGAGGAGGTGGGTGAAGGGGCTGCAGCTGGTGGAGGTGCACTAGGGAGAGGGTGAGATGGAGAGGAGGAGGAGGAGGGCGACCAGACCAAGGGGGGTCTGGTTTGGGTCGACCTAGGGTGTGGGAGGGATGGGAGAGGGGAGGGAATTTTGAATTTGGGCTTTGGGAGAGGTTAATTCAGCCTTGGGAAGGTGGTGGGGTGCTTAGGGAAGTGGAGGGGGTAGGTGGTGGTTGGGAAGTAGGGCTAAGATTGGTGGAGGGTTCTTGGAACTAGATGTGGAGTAAAGAGGGGCTATGGGAAGTTGTGTGGAGTTAATGGAGGTAGGTGGGGGTTGGGAGTGGTTGGGAGGAGGGAGGAGAGAGAGAATGGTGCGCCCCCTTCTTGAAGAGAGAGAGGGAGAGAGAGATAATGAGAGAGAGAGAAGAGAGATTTGGTAGAGAGGAGTAAGACTAGAGAATTTTTTCTATTCAAATGATTCTTCAAAAGTTGTTACAATGAGAGGGAGGGGAGGCCTATTTATAGGCTCCATACTTTCATATGACCATAATGACCCTGACAAGCTAACTGATGACCAAAGCAGTCCAAGGGAGGGGTGCCCCTGGGCCTAGCCCACTAGTTGGGCCCAATAGCTTAACAAACCAACATAATGACACAAGACTTTGGTAGATAACCTACTAACCTAGGTACATGACTCAAATAATAGGAAAAATACATGGTTTAAGACTCAAATAAAATATAAAAATTACATGACTAGACTCACAAACACATGACGAACATAATGGCATAAGTCGACAACGATCCGAGCCTCAGAAAAAGTGTAGGGGCAAGGGATGCCCCCATCATACCCCCGGGGTGGGGAGAACTCGACCCCGTCGAGTATGGGTCCGCCTGGCGATAGTACCAGCTCCAGAATGTCGAGGTCAAGTCGCAACAGGTCCTCCCGACTCGCCCAAGTATCCTCAATCGGGCGACGGTTCTTCCACCTAACCAGGTAGCGCTGATACACCTTGTGCCTAGTAATGATACTCTGCTCATCCAGTATTGCCTCTACCTGCTCTCGTCGGTCTCTCAAGCTATGAAGTGGAGTCCCACCGGGAGTGTCTCTCTCAAGGGGGGGTAAAGGCTCGAGCTCCTCACTGGGTTCCACCGCGGGGCCCTTGTAGGGTACCAAGTCCGCCATATTGAAACTAGGGTGTATCCCAAAACCCTTAGGTAGGTCTAGCTCATAAGCATTACTGCCAAGTCGTCTCAGAACTCGAAAGGGTCCCGAACCCCGTGCCCTCAACTTGGAGGCAGGTCCCGAAAGGAGCCGCTCCGTCCTCACCATCACCGAGTCTCCCACTTGGAACTCGTAGTGGCACCGATGAGCATCTGCCCGCCTTTTGTAAGCCTCATTGCTCTTTCCTATATGCTTGCGAGAATGCGTATGCCATGCACTATGATGCGATGTGGATGTGAAAAGTATGGTGTGCAAAGGTGGACCTGGGCAACCAAATGTAGACCAATCACACTTTGATGTCATGAAGATGGTGACAGACTTAGGAGGGCCGGGACATCCATAGATGAACCTTTTATGCATGGGTGTGACAGATGTCGGGGGACCCGGACATCCATGTATGCTCCTCTCATGCTTAAGACTCATGATGAATGAAGGTGGGCCAATACATCCGAATACGGTCCACTTATGCTTCCTACTTGACATGTGGGTGATGTGAATGAATGTACCCGACTTATGAATCATGTCAAATGGTGTGGTAAGCCTAGACACATGCATGTTTATCCCAAAGGTGTCTTCCATGTGCATAGATGTGGGATGACTTTTGAACTTCCATGTGAATGGGTCGAAGGGATCTAGGAAGGTGGTTATGGGGTGGGGCATTTCATTACTCCCAAGGTGTTTGTTGCCTAAGGTCAAGGCTCTCATGGTGTGACCAGATTCTAGGACGGGAGGAGTTTGGGTCAACATGGGCGATATGGGTAGGGTGAGGTGGGTGGCGAATAGGGGGAGTGGGTTACATGGAGATCTAGGCTCCCTTAGGAAGGGGTTAAAGGGATCATGGTAAGGGTTACCTAGGTAGGGGTACTCCATGTTCTTAAGGTCCTCAAATGGTGAGTCATCTTCCTCCAAATTATTTGGGTCAAGGTTGCTAATGGGTTGGCCAATCAAAGCACTTGGGATCTCAATGGTTGGGGAGTAGACTAGGATGGGTTTTTCCTCCATGGGGAGCAAGAGTATGATCTCACTTGTAAATTGGCCATTAGTGTAGATGGAAGTGATGGAGCCAACGGCGGGGTAAGCTAGGCTAATGGTGCTAGGCTCCGACGGCCTCATGGCTAGCATATCGGTCAAGTGGACTTGCCAATGTAGGTAGACCACTAAGTCTCCCAAATCTTCTACACAATAGGAGGATTGATAAGTGACATGAGGCTGAGTGGGAATGATTTGGGATTAATGTCCCATGGGTAGGTGGCTTGGTTGTGAACTAGGAATGGTGAGGTCTTGCTTGAGCCATTGGAGTACGGACTCATCTATGGTGACGGTGTCATGGGGAAGGGTATGTAGCTCTTGAGGAGCTAGGCTAGGAGTGGTGGGTGAGTTGTGTGGCCCTTGGATTTCCTCTATCTTGGGAGGTGGATCCGGATTGGTATCCCTCTCCACTTGGGTGAGGGTGTGGGTTGCAACTCCTAAGGACAATGGGGTAGGAAGGTCTATGGTGGGTGGGTTGGTGGTAGTCGATGCATGGCGCACTCGGGGTGGTGGGCAAGGGTGGACTTGGGTTGGGATAGGAAGGGGAAGTAGTGGAGGCCTAGGTTGGGAAAAGATTGGTGTAGGAAGCGGGAGGTGGGTTGGGTGAGGGGGTTTAGGTTGGTTGGCCTTGGGAGGTGCATCTTTCTTTAGGGGTGATGGAGGGATAATGGTGGGGTTCAAGGGGGCTTGTGGGATATGGGTTTGGTGGGGGAATTTGGGTTGGGTGGTGGTGATTGTCATGGGCCTAGGTGGAGGGGTGGTCATGGGGCCCAATTGGATTTGTGGAGCTATGGTTGTGGTGAGGACTTGTAGGTAGGGTGTAGATGTGGTGTTCGGGATAGGATAGGTGGGAAGTGATGGGGAATGGGGGATTGGGGTCTTGGGTTGGCCAGGAGGGGGTGAAGGAGTTGAAGTGCTCCTTAGGCTTTGGTGATTCGGGTAGGAAGGGGACACATATTTTTCCCTAAGTTTCTCCTTCATGTCCTCCCAAGTGGTGATGGGAGTTTCCCTTCTAAGTATCCTTAACCCGACAATTTGCATCCAATGAGTTTCCGCCCGTTTGGTAAGTTGCATTTTGGCAACCCAAGCCTTGTCATCCTCGGACATGGGACACCAGGTGAAGTACTTGTCCAATGTGGATTCCCAATCTAAATATTCTCTATGAGAGGTTCCATCAAAGGTGGGAAGTGGGAGGGGGACCATTCTATCGTCCACCCTTGGGGTGGGCCCATTGTCACCTAATTGGGTAAGTTGACCATTTGTGCTATCTAGGCGATCAAAGGCATTGTTCATGGTTCCCATGAGGCATTCAACATGGCCTTGGAGGTTATGTGTGTTGGTGGTGGGCTTCTCTTTGGGGTTTGAACACATGGAGAGGGCTATTGGGTAAGGTCGGTATGAGGTGGCCATGCTAGTGGACAAAGAGATGCAACCGAGGACTCTAAATGCATAAACATGCCCTAAGACCAACTTGATAGAGACAAGTTGTGAACTTGCTCTGATACCACTTGATGTGACATAGCCCAAGGTTGACTAAGTATGAGTTGATGACCCTAGGACCTAGACCCGCAAGCATACAAGCACTCCAATGATTCTCACAATAGCGTCTTACTCTCACGGCACACGCGATCACCCGGCGGGGCCGGGGGATGATGGCAAGGGTCCGAGGCGAGACCCAATGATTCTAATTGGCTTAGTTGGCTTAGGCTGACATCAAAGGGCCTAGGATTCCCAACTTAGTGGGCGGCTGGCCCGCAGGGCGGGGTTCGGGTGGCACTCTCTCCCGATCCGCGGTGGACACCTTCAAAGTAGCATACTAGTACGGGCTCTCTTCTCACCGTCCGACGGGCATTCAAAGCAATACTAAACTCGCAGAAATAAGGCAATCAAGGGTAGTATCAGAGGCTCACCTGATCGGTGAGAAAACACTGATCCCGCTCGGAGACGAGGGCGCGCCGGGAGGCGAGGGTATATACCCGATCGCCGCAGCGGTGTCGCTTGACCTGAAAGTGAAAGAAGTACAACACTACACCTCTCGCAGGAGGGGTGATCTTGGGATAGGGATTAAGCTTAGTACAACCAAAACTACCTCCACGCAGGGAGGGGCCTTCAGCCGGCCAAGCGGGGTGGGGGAATTAAGCAAAGAAGACCGACTTTCCGAACTCCGCTGGTTCTGCCAAGCTTCAGGCTCGCTGGACAGGGTGTCGATGACGACGCTGCCACGGACTCCACAGAACTCAAAACTTGATGAAACCGGTGCCAAAAGTTTCCCAACTGACAGAGGATAATGTCTGAATTTTTTCAGAAGCTCTGGAACGCAGGGCTGATCGGACCGGCGACTGGAGCAGGACAGAAATGCTCTGCCACTGACTGATGCAGAACTGATGCAGTAGGTTGCAGAAGGCACTGCGGATGCTCCCGAACTCCAAATGGAACGAAACTGGCGGTGGCGCGATCGTGGTCGGAGTAGCTTTGAGCGGAAGTTGACGGGGCCACAGTCTGAGGTCGGAGAAGAGAGTGGTGACAGGAGAAGTGGGGACTGGTCGAACCTGGACCCACAGGTGGCAGACTGCACACTCCGGCGAAGAAAATGGTAACTGATAGCTCCGGTGGCCGAATGAGGTCCTTCTTCTTGGAGATGAAAGATAACTGGACGTAGTTTCTGTCCTCCAAAAATGGCACTCAGATCCTTCACGAGCTGGCCGTGGCAGCTTCTGCTTTCAGCTTCAGGTCTTCAGACAGGGACAGAATGCGCAGTTGGACAAGATCCTCGAATACGAACAGCTCCGGACTCAGATGGATGCGAGACCACCACCGTTGGAAAGCTACCTCGCAGAAAATTCCAGCAATATAAGCCTTGCCACCTGAATCTTTGAGAGACGGTCGTGGCTGCCTCTACAAGTCACTGCAACTATGCTGCCTGAAACAGAGACAGAATGAGTGGAAGAAGAAGGTGTGGGGAAGGGGATAGCCAAGAAGGTAAGAGGTGGAGGGTGTGTCTAATGGCTATGGGAGGGGAATGTGAGGTGTTTAGGGGTTGATGGATGGCTGTTGGGATGGCTGGAGAAGCAGGGAGGAGGTGGGTGAAGGGGCTGCAGCTGGTGGAGGTGCACTAGGGAGAGGGTGAGATGGAGAGGAGGAGGAGGAGGGCGACCAGACCAAGGGGGGTCTGGTTTGGGTCGACCTAGGGTGTGGGAGGGATGGGAGAGGGGAGGGAATTTCAAATTTGGGCTTTGGGAGAAGTTAATTCAGCCTTGGGAAGGTGGTGGGGTGCTTAGGGAAGTGGAGGGGGGTAGGTGGTGGTTGGGAAGTAGGGCTTAGATTGGTGGAGGGTTCTTGGAACTAGATGTGGAGTAAAGAGGGGCTATGGGAAGTTGTGTGGAGTTAATGGAGGTAGGTGGAAGTTGGGAGTGGTTGGGAGGAGGGAGGAGAGAGAGAATGGTGCGCCCCCTTCTTGAAGAGAGAGAGGGAGAGAGAGATAATGAGAGAGAGAGAGAAGAGAGATTTGGTAGAGAGGAGTAAGACTAGAGAATTTTTTCTATTCAAATGATTCTTCAAAAGTTGTTACAATGAGAGGGAGGGGAGGCCTATTTATAGGCTCCATACTTTCATATGACCATAATGACCCTGACAAGCTAACTGATGACCAAAGCAGTCCAAGGGAGGGGTGCCCCTGGGCCTAGCCCACTAGTTGGGCCCAATAGCTTAACAAACCAACATAATGACACAAGACTTTGGTAGATAACCTACTAACCTAGGTACATGACTCAAATAATAGGAAAATTACATGGTTTAAGACTCAAATAAAATATAAAAATTACATGACTAGACTCATAAAGACATGACGAACATAATGGCATAAGTCGACGACGATCCGAGCCTCAGAAAAAGTGGAGGGGCAAGGGATGCCCCCATCAATTTTCTTCGAATTTCTCCGATTCTATCCTCCAAGGGACCGACTACGTCGAACGCCCACATGGCGAACGGCCAGGGAGCTATAAGAGGGTGAAGCGTATATGAGGGTGCCTGAACCTTGTTCGCATGGAGTTGGCACTTAGCTCAATGATGGACATACCGGGCACAATCCTCATGCATGGTAGGCCAATAGTATTGACACAGGAGTTTCTGAGCAAGCATGCGGCCATTCACATGTCCACCGCATTCACCGGAATGTGCAGCTTCAACAACCGCACGGGATTCAGTCTCATCGAGAGAGCGGAGGTAAACTCCACTGAGAAATTTGCGATGCAAGAGACCACCTATGATGGCAAAGCATTCTGCCGCTCGACGAATGACTCGTCGATCAGGGGCGGTAGCATAATCAGGGAAGGAACCATCTCAGACATAATTCTCGATATCGAAAAACCAAGAATTGTCGTCTTCGAAGTCGATCTCAGGTTCATGGGAGATGATGTGGGCTTGAGAAGAAGGCTCAGAGAATTGTTGGAACCAGGGATCTGAATGCGAAGGAATGTGCATTCTCTGCACGATGACAGTGGCTAACGGCCTTTCACCGGGAATCGGAAGAGAAGATGCTAAAGATGCCAAAGCGTCAGCTAGGATGTTCTGAGCCCTAGGGGTGTGTACAAGGATGAGCTTCCTAAACTACCGGACTACCTTGCAGACCAGGTCTTGATAGGGTTTCAGCTTCGTGTCCCGAGTTTGATACTTGCTGAGGGATTGCCAGGGTATAAGCTGGGAATCCCCGATGATCCGGAGCTCCTTAACTCCTAGGGCCAGTGCCAATTTCAAGCCCATGAGGACTGCCTCATATTCAGCCACATTGTTGGTGGCAGGGAAGGTTAATTGACAAGCACGAGGAATGATGGTACCTTCCGGGGATTGGAGAATGACTCTGACTCCGCAACCCTTGGAATTGAATGCACCATCGAAGTAGAGGATCCACGAAGGTTCACCATCTATAATGGCGCCTAACTCTTCGTCCGGGAAACTCTCATCGACAGGGGAAAATGTAGGGAGTGGGTGATGGGCAAGGTGCTCGGTGATGGCGTGCCCCTTGACCACCTTTTGACTGACGTAGGTGATGTTGAATTGGTTGAGAAAACTTTGCCATCTCACCAAACAATCAGTTAGGGTGGGCTTTTCCAACAAGTATTTGATTGGGTCCATTCGCGCCAAGAGCTTTACTTCATGTGCGAGGGAATAATGCGTTAGCTTTTAGGCGACCCAGACAACGGCCGCGCAGGTCTTTTTCATGGCAGTGTACCTCTGCTCAGCTTCATTGAACAGTTTGGACAAGTAATAGACCGCACATTCCCTCTTGGCCTCGTCGTATTGGGCCAATACCGCTCCAATAGATTCATCAGTGGTAGAAACATAGAGCAGTAAAGGCTGACCCGGGACTGGGGGTGCCAGGACGGGAGGATTCAAAAGGTAACTCTTTAGTTCATCAAAGGCCTTTTGACATTTGTCGCTCCAATCAAATTAAGCCTCTCTTTTTAACATGTCGTAGAAGGGCTTGCATCGCTGAGAATGGTGAGATATAAATCTCCTAATGAATTGCAAACGCCCGATTAAACCACGGACTTCTTTGATGTTCTTAAGAGGAGGCATCTCAGCAATGGCCTTAGCTTTATTAGGGTCGATCTCAATTCCTCTTTTGCTAACAATGAACCCTAAAAGCTTCCCTGAAGAAACACCGAATACACATTTCTTGGGGTTCATTTTGAGTTGGTGCTCCCCTGACCATTGGAGAACTGCTCGGAGGATCTCTGCATGGCCACTCCTGGTCTTGGATTTAACCAGAATGTCATCCACGTAAACTTCCATATGGACGTGCATCATGTCGTGGAAGATGGCCATCATCAGCCTTTGATATGTTGCCTCTGCGTTCTTTAATCCGAAGGGCATGACGACGTAGCAGTAACTCCCCTACTGAGTGGTAAAAGAAGTCTTCTCCTGGTCTTCTTCCGCTAGGCGGACCTGGTTATACCCCGAGAAGCCATCCATGAAGGAGAGCATCTCATAGCCGGCGGTGTTGTCTACCAGGACATCTATGTGTGGAAGAGGAAAATCATCTTTTGGGCATGCACAATTAAGGTCACGGAAATCTATGCAGACGTAGACCCTACCGTCCTTCTTCATAACAGGGACGATGTTAGCTACCCATTGCGGATATAACACTACCCTGGTGAGCTTGGCTTTATGGAGCTTGTCCACTTCTTCTTTGACTTTGAGTGCGAGCTTCGGGTGAAGTCGCCTTAACTTTTGTTTCACAGCTCGAGCATCGAGTTTCAGGACCAAACGATGTTCTACCAAAGACGGATCCAAACCCGACATGTCCTCGTAGGACCAAACGAAAGCATTGAGAAATTCTCTAAGAACTGCCACAAGAGCAGCTTCCTCCTCATCAGTCAAATTGGCACTTATCGATATATTCTTTGGATCGTCCTTGGTGCGGATATTGACTTCCTTAGTGGATTCATCAATGGAAACATTAGGTTCATCAAATTTCTTGGTTCCGTCGATGAAGGAATCTATGGGATCACCACCATCTTCTAATGGCTCTTCTTGTTCTTCACCACCATCCTCTTCTAAGACATACACCCCTAGACCGTCATCTATTGGAGATCCATCTAGTTCAACTACCCCTAGGGGAATGGGAGTGGATGCAAATTCAGAGACCTGACAAAGTTGTGCGCATTTATTAGCAGCTGGCCGATGTATCGCGCGGGGACCTGACGAACGCTAGACTTTTTGGAAGGAAAGGACGCTATGTACAGACCTTGACTCGATCTAGACCCTACCCTACTATGTACAAGGGGAGTTCTTGGAAGGGAGTTCAAGGTGGAAAGTGTCGGCCCTTGGCCGAAAGATCCATTTTCCAAGGAGGTCGTTTCTTCAACAGTGAGCTCGCAGGCCCATGTTTGAGAATCGGCATTTTTTTTTGGTGATGGTTATGGGTGAATGTGCAAACCCTATGGGTGGGCTGCCCCATAGCCGGATAAGTGAGGAGCGGAGGGAACAATGGGTGGAATAAGAAGGGAATAAAGAGGACAGGCACAGGCCTGTTTAAAGCAAGAAAGATACCCAAGGGAAAAACCTCGTCAGGGGGTTTATCAAGATGAAAGAGTGAGAGGACACCAAAGTCCTCCTCGAGTGCTAAATCGGGTGGGATTTCTTCTCTTTGAGAGACCTCAGACTCTTTTCTCGACTCCGGCCGAGTTCCTGGCTGAACTGGTCCTATGACAAAGCGACCGTAAATCAAACCCTTGCCTTGAATATCCTTAGATGGCTCTTCTCGAGACTAACCCAAACCTGCCCGACCTTTAGACACTTTAAGCTTTCTCCTGTGCATGGGGCCTTGTTCGAGCTGACCTAAAACCTTACCCATGGTAAAACCCATTTTGGCCATGATCTCCCATCCTTTACCGGGAGGGATATTGGAATGTGTGATTGGCCGAGGAAGGAAGGGGGAATCTGGTGGACTTAAGGCGGAGGGCCCTACGGCACCCTCTATGGAAAGGACGGGCTTCTTGCCCTTATCTAGAGTGGTCATAAATGAAATCTGCTCGGAAGTGATAGCATTGAGAGTTTCCACCAGTGGGATACTCTTGATTTTGATTACCCTACCACTGTAAGGAAATTTGAAGCATTGATGGGAAGTTGATGGGATTCTGAGGGTCTGTTCAATCCAAGGTCGTCCTAGAATGGCCTTGTATGCAGGATCGACATCAAGGACAAAGAAGTCGGATGTCATGACCATCGTACCTAAGCCAAGTTGCAAGGTCACCTTTCCTTTTGCACATCTCTTCGAGTTTTCATAAGCTGAGATGGTAGTGCATACCTCCTCCAGGTTCTCTTCTTGGAGTCCAATTTTCTGAATGATCTTCATGGGACACACATTGATTGAAGCTCATGTGTCAATGACGGCGGAGTCAGCCTTGACTCCGTTGAGAGAGATTGTGAGACACAACGGGAGCGACCCGCTCTCTGGCAAAGCAAGATCTTTATCAGAGAAGGAGATGGATGGTCCACATGTCAGGGCCATAATGGTCTCGGTCACACCACTTGCCAGAAGGTCTTCGTTGACCATAATCCTTTGGAGGAATTGAAGCAGAGTGGCTTGGTGTGAGGGGGACTTCTTCAGGAGCTCCAAGATGGAAACCTTAGCAGGGGTCCTATCTAGATGTTGGAGAATGTCATACTCCGTAGGAGGGCCCTGAGAATTGGCCCTTTCCTCTGGCAGGGATTGCCTTTGGGAGGGGGGAATGATGCGGTTACAGAGAGTGACATTCACCAAAGCCTCCTTCGGGTCATCTTGCTCCAGAGCTTTTGGGCGGATAAGCTGCAAGGGAGTTGGAGACTCGAAGATGCATGAAAGGGAGGCCGAATCATCTCCGGAATCGACAGGGGAAGGAGAAGGGACTGATTTTGGCTGAGGTGGCTTAAGGAGGACCAAAGGGCACTCCTGTACTGATTGAGCTTGTGAAAAGACATGAGATTCTTGACATGGTATCTGAGGAGGGTTGATTAGAGTGAGTGGTCTTTGGGTAGCATTTGAAAACTGACTAGCAGGTGAAATCAGGTTTCGGGATTGGGTGAACATGTTGATGTTCGCCCATGGTTCATTAGCTTCCACTTCTAACTTCTCGTACCAGTCCGAGAATCCTTCAACACCCCACATCTGAGTCCTTTTGAGCACCCATGGTTCCATTCCAATTACGGTGTTCACCCACTCATTCTGCCTCGAGCTCTAGGGATCTTTGTTTGACTGATGAGTTGGCAATGAGTTTTGCACGATACCAAGGTCCCGGTTGGGTTTCTTGAGGTTGTCAATGGCTAACTTCACATCCGCCCAATTGATTCTCCCCTCGTCGTTTATGTCATATATCGAATCACGGAATTGGAAGCAGTTGAATATATCATGCCCGGGAGTTCGGTGGTAAGGACAATACCTGGAGGTATCAGCGTTTAGATGGACCCGATCCCGTTGAGGGAGAAGCTGAATGGATTCTGAGGACATAAGGGCAAAGAAAATGTCACCCAAAGTTTTAGGCAGTGGAGGATAAGAAGCCCTTTTTGGCCTAGTGCTGTTGTAGTTCTGAGGTGGGGGGACGTTTGCATAAGGCTTGGGATTGCCTTGCCCCTGGTTTGCACTAGCCTGATCAGGATGGGAGACTTGGCAATTGTTAGGCTTGAAAGGTTGGCTAACCGCATTGACTTGCTCATTTATCGTGACGCCCTCAGTGGTGGGGATGGCTGGGGTCTTCCTACTCTTTGTGCGAGGCTCAAAGAAAGGAGGCAAGGTGGAATCCCTTATCTGGGCCTAAACTATCTGAGCTCGATTATAGAGTTGGTGAAAGGTGTGGAGCTCGCTGAGCATTAAGATGGCCCTAAGCTGAGGGGTGGCATTGTTCATTAACATGGTGATGGCCTGAGACTCGGGGATGGGAACCTCGGTCCTAGAAGCCATGATCCTCCAACGATTTGCAAAATTAATGAAGTCCTCGTCGGGCTTCATTTTCTCCATGACTAGGTCAAATAACGTAGGAGAAATGGAAGACATATGACCAAATTGAGCAAGAAATCGCTCGGAGACTATCAAAATTGATGAGATCAGCAGCTGGTAGGGAGGAAAACCAACGTAGGGCCTCGCCCTCAAGGGATTTTTGAAACAGATGGACCAATAGGACCCGATCGTAAAGCCATTGATGGGAATCCATGAGGAAACCTGAAAGGTGATGATGGGGGTCAGTGGTACCATCATATCTCCTATACTTAGAAGCCTTGAACACAGGTGGGAAATAAGCATTGAGGAGTTTGCAGTATTGTGCTAGCGAGTGGGGACGTGAGTTCAGCATGCTCTCGGCCACTGCCTGCCGAATGTAGCTTTGAATCTCCTGCCAGAGTGACGGGTCCATCCCCTTCAACGGGACGCCCGCATTTGATGGAATTGGGGGTGAAGAGACCCTTTGCGAAGCCATTGGATAGCTGAATTGGAGTGGATTCTCGGGAATGGGTCGGCTCGTAGACCCTTGAAAGGGGGTTTGAGCGCGAGGAGGTGTGATATGAGGAGACATGTGTGGAATGGTCGGGGTCTTCCCACAGGAAGCCATCGTGGCCAAGTCCACGGGAGTGTAGCGGGATAGCACGCTGATCAACTCTTGATCTTCGTGCGGAGAGAGTGTAGGAGCCCTCGGGCTACCGCGGTCATGTTCACTTGGTGAAGAAGCCGAATCGGCGTGGGCGGCCTCATTTGGCATGGCCGAGAACATGCCTATAAAGGCATCCGGATAATTGTCCTCTAGTGAAAATAGAGGATTGCCCCTAATCCCGGATTCATATTGGGGAGGGAATTCCTCCTCATAACCCAGATTTATGAAAACTCGCTCCATCCTAAACCATTATTAATTGGTTTAGAAAATAGAGAATGAAGTTTAAGGAGAGGGTTAAGTGTTTCTAAACACACCAAAGGGGGTGGCCACAAGCAACGTCCCAGAGTTTTTTTTTCTTTTTTTCTTCTTTTTTTGTGTTGTTTTGTTTTGTTCGCTCAGAGTAGAGAAGGGAACTAAGTGGGTGAAAGGTGAACTCCGGGGAACTTAGCATAAACCTCACTCCAAACCCAGAGTTACTATAGGTTCTTCCGGTGGTACAACCTACCTGGCGACCGTGTGGGAACCCACGGTTCACGAGGACTCACGGAGGTTCCCGGTTGGACCGAACCAATTACACCCGAGTGGGAATCCTCAGGTGAAGGGTTCAATTTCAACGGGAGGGATTCCTAATAAAGGGTGATGCCGGCTCTACCTAAACCCAGCCACGATTCAACCCTGTGGAAAGAGATCACCTGATATGCAAGCAAAACAACAAAGAAAATAACTAGTTACGAGGGAGCACAAGAAGAGAGTCAGAGGGCAGCTAGGTGACTGGCCGCTCAAAGACCTGGGCGGCTGTTGGTCGCAGGGTAGGCGAGCGGACAAGAAAGGGGGGGGGGTTGAATTGTCCCCCACACTAGATGGCAAATTAAAACAACTACGTAGTGGAATTAACACAATTAATGAGATTGAAGAATGTAACTAAACAAGTTAACTAAATTCTCTCAATCTCTCCGTTCACACACGATCACACAAACGGATTTGAACAATAAGGCAAACAACCACAACACAACCTACAATGCAAACCACAATGCACGGAGATTTTTAAGGTGGTTCGGGACCACGACGGGGTCCCTACGTCCACCCCTCACCAAACCCGGTGAGGCTTCACTCAGGGATAAATCTCCAAAATGGAGACGACGCTCCAAACACACACGGGACGACGCCCGCACACAAACACACACACACACACGGAGACTCGGTCTCCAACACGATCCGACGACCAGATGACAACACACACACACACGCGCTGCAACAAACGCAGCACAATAACCACACGACTGCATGCAAGCAATCAAACACGACCATATACACAGACGGTCACACACACAAGTATATCTCTAATGTTCAGAAGATAAACATAAATGTTCAAATCATGCTAAACCCAAGATATAGAGCATGAAACACATCCCAAAGAACAAACAAAAGATATAGAGATGATCCCCCTTTGTCTTCAATGGCCGGAAGATGATGTTCTTTGATGGTCGGGTCGGAGAGAAGCCGGATGTAGACGATTCTTGCGTCCTCTTGATCCTCTCGTCGATCCGCTCCTTTTCTTCTTCTTCCACGAGCTCCAGATCTTCACGGATGTAGATGATGTCCTCCCCTCAAGAGCTCCTCCACCGTTGCCCCCTTTTCTTCTCCTACAAGGAACAACAAATAGGCATTAGGGTTCATCATTACCCAAATTCGGATCTCACATTAGCATATATAGGGGACTAACCCAAAGACCCAAATACCCCTCCCAAAGTGTGTTAGAAACATCCATTTAAGTTTAGGAACCATTGGGGGGTATTTTGGTAATGTTTGAAAGGGTTTTCATTGGGTTTAGAACGCTCCCGGAAATCCCGTTCCGGAAGGGTCGACCCTCGGGAAGACAGAGGGCCAAACAGAACCAAAAATAGGTTTTGTTTTACAGGGGTCGACCCCAGGGATCGACCCCTGCAGGTGGTTGGGCTGTCTGCTATGCAGATAGCACACAGCTCAGGGGGGGTCGACCCCAGGGGTCGACCCCTTCAGCTGAGGGTCAAAAAATGGCAGTTTTAGCCCCGATTATGCAATGGAAAAATTTCCCAAAAATCAAGATTGATTAACTATGCATTAATCAAGGTATTAGGACCATGTAAACCACATTTCAATAAGTTATATGTGAATCAATTGAGCACATGTGAAAATCTCAAAAACCTCATTTTAAGGATGCATGAAACACATTCAAGGCAATAACATCTCATGGGAGATGTTCATGAAAACAACCCAGATTTTTAATCAAAGCTTAAATCACTTGAGCATGCAAGATATCAACAAATGTAGACATCAAACACTTCATTTTGCATAGATGATCATTCATGAAGCTCAAGTCATGGTATCTTCATAACAACTAGATGCATGAAAATCATTCACACATGAGACCATATGAAGTCAAGTTAAAACTCAAGTTTCTCCAAACTAAGCACACTCACTTTAGGAATATGATGCTTCAAGAGAGTGATATGCTTTTACATATGAATGAGCAATTTCATTGAGCGTTAGATGCCTTTCCAAAAGCATGATTGTTCCATTAAACACATGCACTCATACAATCAAATAGGAAACATTATTCCATCATAATGCCACCAAATGCCATTAAGAACACATGATCTTCCAAACACACAATGTTTTGAATTCATTAAGCCACACACAAAGTTTTGCTCCCACAAACTCACAATATTTGTTATCATCAAAACTAGGGTCAAAAATAATGTGAGAACACATACCCAACAATCTCTCCCTTTTTGATGATGATAAAATATTGTGATAATCTAAACATTTTTCTCCCTCTTTGGCATGATCAAAAATGGGGATCAACATGGGGAATTCATGATAGCATTAAAATTAGAACCAATATAGATTTCTCCCCCTTTGTCAATGAAACCAAAGTGTAGAAGTGTAGAGGATGAAGTTCAAATTTCAACAAAACGGATTCATGAATCAATGAAAGCTCACATGAGAAGTGTAGAAGATGAAAATGGAATGTCTTTGACACATCAAATGATTTGCTTTTATTTTCATATTTTTATTTTTCTTGTGAAATGCATGAAGCAAGATGTATGCAAATGATGACACATGAAATGCACAGAATGGAATCAAGCAGATATGTATATATACATGCAACATAACTCCCCCATTTTATTTAAGAAGGGAATGGGTGTAAGAAAAGTGCATGAGAATCATGACAACCGAAATTTTCATGTATAGCACCTAGGAGGTTGTGCAATCATATATAAGAGTTATGCAATAGCCAATACAGTCAATCAATTTTCTGAATACATATTAAATCAAATTTCCAAAAGTGTAAGTGAATAACATGAAAGATGATTATAGTCATATGGATATTCAGATTTTCAAAGCAACACAATGAGAGATTACACAGACTGTATTTCAATTTATGAGAACAGCGTATTGGAGCTACGCTCTACCTCAATAATTTTTCACAATTGAATTTTTCATTGATAACCAGAATTTTGTAAAGAATGATCAGGTTCAAATAATTTCTTTTTACGCGAGGAGACACATGGAGCTCATGCCAGAATCCCCGATTACTCAGAATACTGAACCATTTCATTTCATTCTGAACAGAGTTACTTTAGTCAACACTTTTCAAAAATGAACCACATCACGTCTCAGGTGACGTGTATCCAGTATACTCAGTGAGACCAAGCATTGCTCTGCCTTTCATTTTCATTTCAAATTTTTTAACAAGGATAGGTAGGTAGCTTTTTCCTCAACAACCTTTTCAACATACATGCAGCAAGTTTAATATCTCTAGAGTGTTGAAAAGAAATTCCTATATCCTTATGTTTAGCACTCATTTTCATATTTAGTGCATGAAGTGTATGAATTTGATTCAACATATATACCGAAAATATCATGAACGCATAACAGTGCAACTCCCCCTAAATAGATGTGTTGGGTCCCACGATCAATGACACCCAAGAGGGGGGTGAATTGGGTGATTACAAATTTTAAGGAAACTCTTTCCCTTTTTAACAAGTGTAAAGAAACAACAATTAAATCATCAAATATGTTGAACATCAAGTTAGATAACAGCTTAAACTAATCCTCACACTAGATGATAAGACGAATGCTGCGAGGTGGAGTAAATTCCTTTCAACAAGATTAAGAAAGTTGATTAAGCCAAGAAACAGATTCTCTCAATCTCACCGTTCCCACACGATCATATAAAAGGATTCAACAATCACACCAAGCAAACCACAATGCCTAGGAATTTTAAGGTGGTTCGGGACCTCGACGGGCTCCCTACGTCCACCCCTCACCAAATTAGGTGAGGCTTCACTCGGGGATAAATCCCCAAAGGGAGACGACACTCCAACCACACACGCAGGACGACATCTGCACACACACACGGGGACGTGCCCCAATGCACACACACACACACACACACACACACACGCACGGAGATGAAGTCTCCAACACAATCCAACAGGCGGATCAACAAAACGCACACACGCTGCGACAAGTGCAGCAAACCTCACACACACATAGATCTAGGAAGACATACGCACACACATGAATCAAATACGACACACACAAATGACCACGGATCCAATAATGATCCACACACACACAAGTATGTAGTTTATAAGAAACACAAATCTGAAACTTAAAACACAATGAGACACAGTTGAGAAAAACTCCTGATTTAGCTCCCCTTTGAATCTATGTTGTTGATCTTGAATGTGGCTTCAATCTCCACTTGATCAGAGCTTTACTCCGGGTTGCGTGGCTCTTCCTTTCCTTGGACAGCACCCTCTTGATCTCCCTTGGATCACTCTTGGATCTCTCTTGACTCTCCTTATATCGTTCTTGAAGGATGATGAAGGATTCTGGCACAATTGAAGTTGTAGCTTGATTCTCCACGCAACTTCCAGTTGGGGACCGATTGGAAACTTGTTTGCAGCTTGTTCCCTTCACATTCACGCTCACAACATGGTGGAAGATGCCCTGGAGCTGCTGCCTATGACCTGCACATACAAGGGTTATAAGAAATCAAATTTTTGATCTAGCTAGGTCCATCCTTAGGGTTTACAACCTAATAAGATGTATATATGTGTTTAGGTCGGTCAAGAGAAGGCTTGGGGACAAGATCCACACTTTGTGGAGTGATTTGTGGAAGTTGGACTCAGATTGGAGGACTTTTGGAGCAAGAAAACGGCGGTCAAAGATGGTGGCTGGGCGTCCGACCGGAAAGGGTCAACCCCAAGGTCGACCCTCGGGCTCACAGTAGCCAAACAGAACCTAAAATTTGGTTCTGGGTTACAGGGGTCGACCCCAGGGTCGACCCTCGTGATTCTAGAACCCAAAGCAGAACCACATTTGTGGTTCTGGTTTACAGGGGTCGACCCTTGGGGTCGACCCTTCCAGGGGTCGACCCTTTCAGGCAGAATCCATGAAATTGGTTCTGTTTTGAGCAGAACCTGAGAGGGTCGACCCCATGGGTCGACCCCTTCTAGTTTGGGCCTAAAAAACAACTAGAAACACCATCAAATCAATGGGAAACAATTAATTAAATATTACCATAATCCCATGAAGATCAACCATGATTTTTCATTCTAAAAAATATGATAAAGCAAGATGTTAGATTAAGATCAAAATATATGGGTCAAGCATTAACATATGAAGCTAGTTGTGAGACCAAGACCCAAATGACATGAAGTATGAACATGAAAGCACTAGCATGAGATGCACAAATGCTTTGATAACTTTTTCATCTTATGATCCTCATATGAGTTCCAACTTCAGTTCAGAGAAACATACATTTATTCAGTCATCTGGGAGCATTTAGATCATCTGAAAATGGTTTCAGTTAAGCACACATGAGCTACATGTTTAGTCCAACAGTTCAGAATCTAAGCACACTTGCCATTTGAGGAATGATTGAATTTGTATGAGTGAAAGGAAGATGATGATCCTTTCAGCAAGAACAAACAATGAAATAGAAATGATTTCCACAATGACAAGCAATCAATTCATATCAATGAATCACTAATGAATCCACGTTGGTGTGGGCAAAAAGAACAAGAACATTAGTCTTAACATTCCCACACTAAGACATGCATGAAGGTGCATGCATTCTAGCTCAGTAGCAGTACCTGCAAAGCAAGATAGCAACATGTGAGTTTGTTTGTCATGAAGACATTTTCCATTAATCAATCACACAATATATTGTGATTATCAAAACCACTATCATCACACATGAAGTTTAGTTATTATCAAAACCATAGCTCAACAATCTCCATCACACATGAAGTTTAGTTATCATCAAAATCATAGCTCAACAATCTCCCCCTTTTTGATGATGACAAACTTAGTGATGAATGATGACAATCTTAGTGAAGATGGCAACCGAGTGGCATGTTGTTCTCCCCCAATCATGAATCCCCAATCATGAAAATGATTTTCTCCCCTAGTCGTGAAACCAGCAATCATGAATTATTCTCCCTTAGTCACAGGCAATCATGAATCATGAATCACATGAAATCTCTCTCCCCCTTTGACATTAGCAAAAAGCGGGGTAATGCCAATCATGCTCCCTCATAAACATGAGCAAAAGAAGGGGAAGAAACAAATGAGGTGCAGATTATATCATGATAAAGGAGCAAGGAACAATAACCCACATTTGAAATTTTGTTGAAGCAGGAGCAAATTATAAATAAGTGGGTTTATGGAATGTATGGGAGGCACCAAATCATATTTTTGTTGATTAGAGAGGATACCAAATGTTGATTACTTAGATGTGCCCAATCTTTCTCCCCATTTGCCAAGCAAACACAAAAATTCATTGAGCAAGTAAATAGCATGGGAAGTCCACTCAATTTTTGGTTTTCAGTATTTTCCATATTTTTAATTTTTGATTTGTAGTTTGAAATGCATGAGATGCAACATATGCATGTGATGGCATGTAAGATGCAGACACAAGCGAACAAATAGATGCTTATATATACATGCAACACAGCTCCCCCGTATTTATTTAAGTCGGGATGGGTATAGGAAAGATGCAAGAGAGTCATGACAGTCGGAATGCACATGTGTAGCACATGGGAGATTGTGCAATCATATAGGAGATTAATGCAATTGCTAATGCAGTCAATCAACTTTATGAATACATATTAAATCAAATTCTAAGATGTGTGAGTGAGTAACATGAAAAACGATAGTTTCAATATGGATATTAAGATTTTCAGATCAACACAAGGAGACATTTTACAGACTGCATTTCAATTTTGAGAACAGCGTATTGGAGGTTACGCTCTACCACAATGAGTTTACACCAACATTTTTTCAACTCAACCAGTATCACATGATAGTCAGAATTTTTCAAGAGTGATCAGGTTCAAAATGATTCCTTTTTACGCGAGTAGACGCATGGAGCTCATGCCAGAATCTCCGGTTACTCAGAATACTAAACCATTTCACCTCATTTTGAACAGAGGTACTAGTCCACACTTTTCAGACATGAACCACATCATGTCTCAGGTGACATGTGCCCAGTTTACTCAGTGAGACCGAGCATTGCTCTGTCTTTCTTTTTCATTCCAGATTTTTCAACAAGGATAGGTAGGCAGCTTTTTCTTCAACTGTCTCTTCAATATACATGCAGCCAGTTTAACATCTCGAGAGTGTTGAAAAGAAATTCATATATCCTTATCTTTAACACTCATTTTCACATTTTGTGCATGAAATGTACCAATTTGATCCAACATGTATACCGAAAAAACTATGAATACATAACAATACAACTCCCTCTAAATAGATGAACTTTTACTTCCCTCAAAGTGTACAACATGAAGCACACCAATAATGACTCAAATGTAACATTATTTATCATGAAGGCATAAGGTCATAGAAATTTCAAGGATGGGGGTGAATAGCATATAATAACACACAAGCACACATTGGGAGTTTATGCAAATGCACTATGACATGCATGCGAGCAATGTGATGTCAATTTGATACCAATTGAATGGATGCCAATAGAGTGAACTAAGTGCGACTAATGCATGAGTTCTAATGCAATGCAGAAATTTACATGGGTGCAAAGTGTGTGTTTTTGGTTTTTCATTGGATTCTGATGCATGCAACCAATAACTGTAGGAGAATGAAAGATAGGATGCAAAAATAAGATGAGAACTTTGATTTTCAAGCTAGTGTGACAGAAATCTTATTGAGATCATCCATATTCTCTTCATGAATCAGCAAACATTCTTTATGACATGACCTTTATGAATACGGATGCATAAATGATCAAAATTAAGCAATGCAACCCAAATTTCAGAATTGTTCAAAAATATATTTTCAAAGGTCTTTCACAAGTTTTGAAATGAGAATTCATCCAAAAGTCAAATGTATGGATCATTTAATGACAAACATATTTTCAATTTACATAACTCAGCTCAAGAATTCATTCAAAAATCAATCAATCACAGGCCAGTCAAGATCTGGTACGAGACGGAGATTTTAGTCCAAAGACCCAACTCAACGCATAGGGAATGCTTTCAAGTAGACATAATCCACTGATGTGACACAACTACGGGGTATGCAGCAAGCAGACGGAATCTTAGGACCTATTCCGCATTCACAACCACATAGCAATTAAGTTGATAAATCGGGGCCAAATCGCCGTCGCACACACACGAGCCCGGGGTGACAAAATGATACTAAGGGGAGGTGATGGATCAAGACCCTTACTGGTAGAGTGCCAGCCGGGCTAGGGTTGCCCTCCCGAGGGTACGTAGCCCACGCTTATGGGGCTGGCCGGTGCCAATTGGGGCACTAGGTCCCACTCTCTCACTACCCACGATGACCGCTCGTAAGTGTGGCACGTGGGGTCGGACACTCTCTCGCTTGCACAACGGAGCTATGTCTACGGATATTAAGTGAACAGACACTAAAGAGTAATGGAGCAAAGTTTAGAGCTCACCTGGTTGGTTTGAAGAAACCAACCCCGTTCGGAGACGTGGGCGAGCGGGGAAGTGTGGATCCCGCACACTGCGCCGATGTAGCTTGAGCTGTTTATTACATACACTACTCCTCACGCAGGAGGGTTGGACTAAGGGTGGGGAGATAAAGCTTACATCCAAACACTACCTCCATGCAGGGAGGGGCGCTAAGCCGGCCAGGCGGGAGGGGGAAACTTGCCGAAGTTGTAGGAGAGGAAGCCAACGTTGGGTCTGCTCACTTGCTGTAAGAGGTGACAGGCAGCCGCTGTTGCATCCGTAGTTCTTACTCAGGAATTTTCCCGTCGATGAGACCAGGGGGAAATTCTTCGTAACAGGAACTGGGACGCCTCTGAATTTTAATGAATTCTTCTGACGTCGTCGCTGGCTGCGGCAGAGGCTCGAACAGGACGAAGGAATCTGGGGTTGACAGCTTCAGATCTGATGCAGCAGGATGCAGAGATTGTACCGTTGGCTCCCGAGCTCTGAATCTCGAACCGTCAGAATAGCTGGAACCGTGGATGAACTCTCTTCACAGCAAAACCAGTGGGGAGGCCGTCTGAGGTCGGGATGGCCTGGGGGACGCCGATGAGTGGGTGCAGGTCGCTGAAGACTGGGGAAGGCAGATCCGCGCGACTGAAGGCGAAAAATCAGAACTTTGGCTCCGGACGCCGAACGTAGTTCTGCTTCTTGCTCCTGGTCGGGGACAGGTGGAGGAAGAACTTTGAAGAAGGAACCATGGTCTAAATCCTCAACTGTGAATCGTAGTTCAGCTTCTGGTTGAACTCTGGTGCTCTGCAGATGGAGCTTGGCGCAGTCGAGGGAGAATGGCTCTCCCGGGCAGCCCCGAACTCGGAATGGTACGATTCTTTCTCGCCTGCGTAGTGGACTGGACGACCTTTCCGGAAATGTATGGTACGCCTCTGGATGTCGCCTTATGAATCCGGGGAAACTTCTGCAAATCGTAACTTTTTCTGCCACTTGCAGACTGTCAAGGTAAAGAGAAAGGATGGTGGTGGAACTAGTGATAGGGGTGGGGATTGGCAATGGTGGAGATGGTGGGGTGGATGGTTGATGGGAGAGGGGCGTTTAGGGGTGTGGAGGGGAGAGGAACAGGGGTTTAAGGAGTCTTGGAGGGAGGTGGAGTGGAGGGGCCGCAGCTATCAGGTGGGGTGGTGGGGGTCAGCCAAGGGAATGGGGGTGGGCTAGATGAGGTGGGTGCGCAACCAGCAGGGGGGGATGGGGGTTAATTCACCCAGGGGATATGAATGAATGGTGTGGGAAAGTGGTATGGCTGCTTGGGGGAGAGGGAAGGTTGCCTTGGAGGTTGAGAAGGTGTATGGGGAATGGGAAGGGTTGCCTAGGGTGGAGGAGGTATTGAAGGGAGTTATGGGCCTTGGGAAGATGAAAGGGTGGAGGGGTGAGGTGGCAGCTGAGATGGCAAGGGGGAGGGGAGGTGAAGGGCCAAGTTCGCCCAAGGGAGGGGAGAAGAGAGAGAGTGGGGTTCGCCCCCTAGAGAGAGAGAGAGGGAGAGAGAGAGAAAGCTAGAGAGAGAGAGAGGATTGCACTTATGCTCAAAATACTCAAATATTCATTCCCCATCTCAAGGGGGGGTTGGGGTCCTATTTATAGGGATCCCTACATTTACAAAAAGTCCCTGGAGAATATGATAAAAGCAAATAAGCAAGGGGGTGTGGGAAGGAAGAGGGCGCCCATGGGCCAGGCCCATCTAATTGGGCCCATATGACCCCCTAGCCTAACAAACATAGATAAATAACGTGATGACCTAGGGACATGACTCAAAATAAAGACAACTACATCAAAATGACTCAAGAAAGGAGAAAATACATCAATATGTCCTCAGTAATAAACTCCCGTGTCGCCGTGGGCCCATCAAGTCGTGCAGTCGCACACTACCCGTCTCCGGAAGGGAGAGAGGTGTCGAGCCAAAGGGAATTCTGGGTGATGTCCCCATCAACTCCCCCAGGCTGTGAAGAGCTCGACTCTGTTGAGAAAGGGTCCACTCGACTACAGTAATGCTCCAGGAGGTCGGGGTCCAGCTGCTGAAGATCCTCCCTACTCACCCATGAATCATCTGAAGGGGGCCAGCCCTTCCACCTGACCAAGTATCGCTCGTATGCTTTGCTCCGGGTGACAGTGACCTGTTCATCCAATATCCGCTCTATTTGCTCCCGTTGGCCCCTCTGGACTGGTGGAACTCTCTCATGGCTGGTGGCTCTCTCAGAAGGTGGAACATGCTCAATTCCCTCACTAGGTGTCACCGTGGGACCCCTATATGGCACCAAGTCAGCCACATTGAATGTGGGACTTACTGCGTACTCCTCGGGGAGGTCCAACACGTAAGCGTTTGTGCCAATCCTCCTCAGAACCTGGAAGGGGCCTGATCCACGCGACCTCAGTTTGGAGACATTTCCAGGGAAAAGCCTCTCAGTACTTACCATCACATAGTCACCCACGTGAAACTCCTGGTGGCGTCGGTGGGAATAGGCCGTCTTTTTATACACCTCATTGCTTTTGTTAATGTGTTTGCGGATCTCCTCATGCAATTCTTTCATGTGTTGGGCAAACGACTCAGCACTAATAGACACTCTAGCATGCGGAGGCAAAGAAATGAGATCTGTAGGCTTTCTAGATTTGTACCCATGCACAGCCTCAAATGGGCTCATCCCTATCGACCTATTCACTGAATTGTTGTATGTAAACTCTGCTTGGGGTAATATGAGATCCCAATTCCCGGGGCGATCCTCAACAAGACACCGGAGTAGATTCCCAAGACTCCTATTAATGACTTCGGTCTGGCCGTCGGTTTGAGGGTGATAGGCCGTGGAAAATTTGAGAAGGGTCCCCATTAGGTGCCAGAGGGTTTTCCCGAAATAGCTGGTGTATTTGACATCCCTATCAGAAATGATGGTCTTGGGTAGGCCATGGAGGTGAACTACCTCATCGAAGAATAGGCGGGCCACATGAGAGGCATCGGAGGTTTTAGAGCAGGGGATGAAATGGGCCATCTTTGAAAATCTATCCCCTACGACAAAGATTGAATCATGCCTTTTTAGAGTCCTAGGTAGGCCTAAGACGAAGTCCATGCTTAAGTCCCGCCAGGGACGATCAGGGACAGGGAGTGGGGTGTATAGGCCAGTGTTCTGCCTTGTCTGTTTGGCTGAGGCACATATCCGGCACTGTCCTACAATTTTGGCTACGTCCCTTTTGAGACTTGGCCAGTAGAACTGACCCTCAACCAAAGCAATGGTCTTATGTACCCCAAAATGCCCAGCAAGGCGTCCTGCATGTAACTCCCAGACCAGGAAATCCCGTAGAGAGGTTCTAGGTATGCAAAGTCTATGGCCTTTGAAGATGAACCCGTCCTCTAAGATGAATCCTTGGTGTTCCCTAGGTGAGAGGGTGGACAGAGTGGTATGGATTGGACCAAAGTCCGGGCAATCAGAGTACTCTTCCTTGAGTCTTTCAAATCCTATGACTTCCACCCGAATGGTAGCTAGTAAGGAAATTCTCCTACTGAGGGCATCGGCAGCACGGTTTTCACTTCCGGCCTTATGTTTGATCACAAATGTGTAGGCCTGGATGTATTCGACCCATCGGGCATGCCGAGCATTCAGTTTCTACTGGGAGTTGAGGTATTTCAGGGCCTCATGGTCGGAGAATATGACAAATTCTTTAGGCAAGAGATAGTGTCTCCAATGCCGGAGGGATTGCACTACGGCATAAAATTCCTTGTCGTAGGTGGAGTATTTCATCCTGGCATCACACAACTTCTCACTAAAGTAGGCCACTGGGTGCCCTTCCTGGCTGAGGATCCCGCCAATTCCTACCCCGGAGGCATCACAAGTCACCTCAAAGACTTTGGAGAAGTCAGGGAGGCATAATATAGGGGCTTGGGTCATCCTTTCCTTGAGCTCTTGGAAGGCCCTAGATGCCGACTTGGTCCACACAAAGGTCCCCTTTTTAAGGCAGTCGGTGATAGGGGCTGTGATTGTGCTGAACCCACGGATGAACCTACGGTAAAAGGTGGCTAATCCATGAAAACTCCAGACTTCATGGAGAGTGCGGGGCTCCGGCCAGTCGAGGATGGCTTGGACCTTTTCAGGGTCCATGGATACCCCTTCGGTGGAGACAACATACCCAAGGAAGGTAATGGATTTTATCATGAAGTGACATTTTTCAAAATTGGCAAAGAGGCTTTCCTTCCTAAGGGTGGTGCAGACTTGCCTTAGATGATTGAGGTGGGCTTCTTTGGACTGGCTGTAGATGAGGATATCATCAAAATAGACTACCAGGAAGACTCCAATGTAGGGCCTAAGGACCTCAGTCATAAGGCGCATAAAGGTGCTTGGGGCATTAGAGAGCCCAAAGGGCATCACCAGCCATTCATAGAGCCCATCCTTGGTTTTAAAGGTAGTTTTCCATTCATCCCCGAGCCTTATCCTAACTTGATGGTAGCCACTTTTGAGGTCTATCTTGGAGAAAATGGTGGCTCCAGCTAGCATGTCAAGCATATCGTCAAGTCTAGGTATGGGAAACCTATATTTGACCGTGATCTTGTTTATGGCCCTACTGTCGACACACATCCGCCATGTCCCATCTTTCTTTGGTGTGAGGAGGGCTGGGACAGCACAAGGACTTTTGCTAAGGCGGAGGAAGCCTTTTCTAATGAGTTCCTCCACTTGCCTCGTCAGTTCAGCATGCTTAGTGGGGTTGAGGCGGTAGTGGGGAAGGTTTGGGAGGGTGGCCCCTGGGACCAGGTCAATAGCATGTTGGACATCCCTCATGGGTGGCAGTTGATCGGGAAGCTCCTCGGGGAACACATCCTTGAATTCTTCTAGGAGAGGGTGTATTTCCACAGGGTGGGGATTGGAGGGTGTTGCCTCCCCTAGACAAAGGACAACAGCACACAAGGGTGTTCCTTGAGCTAGTTCTTCCTCGAGTTCTTTCCTAGAGATAAGGTGGAGGCCCTTGACTGGCCTGGTGGGATTGTCAGGGGTGCCGTTTTGGGCTGTTGGTTGGGTTGGTGTAGGCGAGACCCTGGGGTTTTGTGGTGGTGTAGGAAGGATCCCCTTAGCGGGTGGTTCTTTTCGAGGAGGGGAGGGGTTGAGGCGGATAGTCTTCCCCTCGTGTTCAAAAGCGCATGTGTTCGTTTTCCCATAGATGGTAGCATTGACATCATATATCCAAGGTCTCCCCAGTAGGATGCTTCCTACAGCCATAGGTATGACGTCACACCATACTTGTCCTTGGTAGGCTGAAAAGGTGATGGGGATAAGACAACATGTGTTGACGGGTAGGGAGTGATTGTTTATCCATGAGACCCGATATGGCTTGGGGTGGGGTGTCGGGGTAAGCCCTAGGAGCTTGACGGTGTCCGGGGACACGGCGTTGACACAACTCCCATTGTCTAGGATGACCTTCCTAACATGATCCCCGATTTTGATGAAGGTGTGAAAAATGGAAGTCCTCCGCCAGTCGTCCTCCTGAGGTTGGGTAAGGGTGCACCTTATTACCCCTAGGTGGGTGGAATGGGGGTTATCTTCTATACCTTCCTCAAAGAATTACTCTTCATACTCCTCTTCCCACCCTAAACCAGCCTCGTATTCCACAACATTATCCTCATGGGTTTCCTGGGATGTGGTAGGTCCGCCCTCAATAACCAGGCTCGACAACCCTTTGGAAGGGCATTGGGAAGCTATGTGGCCATAACCATGGCACTGAAAACACTTAACCGTACTACTCCCTGGGGTCTTCCCTTTGTAAATTTCCTCCCTTCGGGGAGGAGGGTTGGGTGGAGTGACCTTTGTGGGGGTAGGGTTGGTTGGCTGGGGGTAGGGCCGAGTGGGAGTTCCTCCACTGGGAGGAGGTGTTCTTAACAGTGGAGGGAGGTTGGGACGCGGTCCCGGGCCCTTGGAAGGGGCAAGCCTAGGGTTCCTAGAAAACCTTTCTACATCACGGGCTATTTGATAGGCAACCTCAAGGCTATGGGCTTCCCTCATGAAAAGTTCTCATTTGATGTGGGGAAGGAGACCATTCCTAAACCAGGATAGAGTGACGGCGGGTTCTTCGACGACACCACACCTTAAGAGGTATGAGTCAAATTTCTCTATATACTCTTCCACGGTATTGCCCTCCTGGGTAAGGCTTTGCCACTCGTCAAGGAGGAGTTGGCTATAGGAATTGGGAAGGTATTTGTTCCTGAGTTGGGTTTTCATGTCAAGCCAAGTGTCAATGGGTCCCTCCCGTCTAATCCTCCTTTGGCTTTCTACCTTCAACCAATATGTCTTGGCAAGTTTGAGAAGGTGCATCTTGGCCAACCTAACCTTTCTCTCCTCGGACATTGGATACCAATCAAAATATTGGTCCATGCCATGCTCCCATTCTTCATAGGCACTTGGGTTATGGGACCCATCAAAATTCGGGGCATCAACCTTGATCATTCTTAGAAGGAAGTCATCTGGATCCTCTCGTGGTCGCCTCTCATGGTACCGAGGTTGTGGGACTCTCTCCTGTTCTCGATACCACTCATTTTCTAGGTCATCCCTCTCATGTTCAACCCGTGGAGGAGGAGCTCTTTGGATATGATTCCTAGGTGGGACCCTAGCTTCTTCTAATCTCTCTAATCGGGTGGAAACACCATTCAATTGCTCCGTGAGGGCTTGGATGGCAGCCTCAAGTCGATCCATAGGAGCTTGGGGAGCTTCCCTGGGGTTGTTTTGATTGCCATGTAAATTGGGATCCATAGGTGGGTTGGAATTAGAAGGATCGGCCCGGTATATGGTATCCCTACGGGTGGACATGCACAATGATGACAACACGGGATAGAAATGCAATTGCCCTTGGACCTAGGCTTGTAGAGACAAGTCTAAAACTTGCTCTGATACCAACTGATGTGACACAACTACAGGGTATGCAGCAAGCAGATGGAATCTTAGGACCTATTCCGCATTCACAACCACATAGCAATTAAGTTGATAAATCGGGGCCAAATCGCCGTCGCACACACACGAGCCTGGGGTGACAAAATGATGCTAAGGGGAGGTGATGGATCAAGACCCTTGCTGGTAGAGTGCCAGCCGGGCTAGGGTTGCCCTCCCGAGGGTACGTAGCCCACGCTTATGGGGCTGGCCGGTGCCAATTGGGGCACTAGGTCCCACTCTCTCACTGCCCACGATGACCACTCGTAAGTGTGGCACGTGGGGTCGGACACTCTCTCGCTTGCACAACGGAGCTATGTCTACGGATATTAAGTGAACAAACACTAAAGAGTAATGGAGCAAAGTTTAGAGCTCACCTGGTTGGTTTGAAGAAACCAACCCCGTTCGGAGACGTGGGCGAGCGGGGAAGTGTGGATCCCGCACACTGCGCCGATGTAGCTTGAGCTATTTATTACATACACTACTCCTCACGCAGGAGGGTTGGACTAAGGGTGGGGAAATAAAGCTTACATCCAAACACTACCTCCACGCAGGGAGGGGCGCTAAGCCGGCCAGGCGGGAGGGGGAAACTTGCCGAAGTTTTAGGAGAGGAAGCCAACGTTGGGTCTGCTCACTTGCTGTAAGAGGAGACAGGCAGCCGCTGTTGCAACCGTAATTCTTACTCAGGAATTTTCCCGTGGACGAGACCAGGGGGAAATTCTTCGTAACAGGAACTGGGACGCCTCTGAATTTTACTGAATTCTTCTGACGTCGTCGCTGGCTGCAGCGGAGGCTCGAACAGGACGAAGGAATCTGGGGTTGACGGCTTCAGATCTGATGCAACAGGATGCAGAGATTGTACCGTTGGCTCCCGAGCTCCGAATCTCGAACTGTCAGAATAGCTGGAACCGTGAATGAACTCTCTTCACAGCAAAACCAGTGGGGAGGCCGTCTGAGGTCGGGATGGCCTGGGGGACGCCGATGAGTGTGTGCAGGTCGCTGAAGACTGGGGAAGGCAGATCCGCGCGACTGAAGGGGAAAAATCAGAACTTTGGCTCCCGGACGCCGAACGTAGTTATGCTTCTTGCTCCTGGTCGGGGACAGGTGGAGGAAGAACTTTGAAGAAGGAACACGGTCTGAATCCTCCACTGTGAATCGTGGTTCAGCTTCTGGTTGAACTCTGGTGCTCTACAGATGGAGCTTGGCGCAGTCGAGGGAGAATGGCTCTCCCGGGCAGCCCCGAACTCAGAATGGTACGATTCTTTCTCGCCTGCGTAGTGGACTGGACGACCTTTCTGAAAATGTATGGTACGCCTCTGGATGTCGCCTTATGAATCCGGGGAAGCTTCTGCAAATCGTAACTTTTTATGCCACCTGCAGACTGTCAAGGTAAAGAGAAAGGATGGTGGTGGAACTAGTGATAGGGGTGGGGATTGGCAATGGTGGAGATGGTGGGGTGGATGGTTGATGGGAGAGGGGCGTTTAGGGGTGCGGAGGGGAGAGGAACATGGGTTTAAGGAGTCTTGGAGGGAGGTGGAGTGGAGGGGCCGCAGCTATCAGGTGGGGTGGTGGGGGTCGGCCAAGGGAATGGGGGTGGGCTAGATGAGGTGGGTGCGCAACCAGCAGGGGGGGATGGGGGTTAATTCGCCCAGGGGATATGAATGAATGGTGTGGGGAAGTGGTATGGCTGCTTGGGGGAGAGGGAAGGTTGCCTTGGAGGTTGAGAAGGTGTATGGGGAATGGGAAGGGTTGCCTAGGGTGGAGGAGGTATTGAAGGGAGTTATGGGCCTTGGGAAGATGAAAGGGTGGAGGGGTGAGGTGGCAAGGGGAAGGGGAGGTGAAGGGCCAAGTTCACCCAAGGGAGGGGAGAAGAGAGAGAGTGGGGTTCGCCCCCTAGAGAGAGAGAGAGAGGGAGAGAGAGAGAAAGCTAGAGAGAGAGAGAGGATTGCACTTATGCTCAAAATACTCAAATATTCATTCCCCATCTCGAGGGGGGGTTGGGGTCTTATTTATACGGATCCCAACATTTACAAAAAGTCCCTGGAGAATATGGTAAAAGCAAATAAGCAAGGGGGTGTGGGAAGGAAGAGGGCGCCCATGGGCCAGGCCCATCTAATTGGGCCCATATGACCCCCTAGCCTAACAAACATAGATAAATAACGTGACGACCTAGGGACATGACTCAAAATAAAGACAAGTACATCAAAATGACTCAAGAAAGGAGAAAATACATCAATATGTCCTCAGTAATAAACTCCCGTGTCGCCGTGGGCCCATCAAGTCGTGCAGTCGCACACTACCTGTCTCCGGAAGGGAGAGAGGTGTCGAGCCAAAGGGAATTCTGGGTGATGTCCCCATCATCCACTCTTTCACAAACGCCATTAGATATACCAGATATGCAATGCAACTCAAGTGTCATTCAATAACCAACCACTTCATGCACATCTCTCAAGGTTTTCATTTGGTTAAATTAATTAACTATGCTCATCACATCAAACTAGATTCAACCAATTTGTCACAAGATGCTAGTAAATGACAACTCAAGTTTTTAGAATTAACACTTGTCATCTAAAGGTATCACCAAGTGGCAACAAGGTCATTGCATGAGTTGATAAGGATGAATTACCTTGGTTCAGAAGATAAGATTGGATGCCTTCAATCACTATGATCACCAACCTCGCAGAGGTTGATATTTCAGATTTTACTTTCTTACCTTTGCTTTGAGAATCCTTTTTCTTCCAAATCTTTCACCTATTGAACCCATCCTTCATTAACAGAGATGTGCATTTTTCATACCATGTCTTGGGTACTATCAAGATCACTTCCTATCTCCCGGTTGTGGATTGAGGAAATTTTTATCATTTTCATCCTTGCAAGGTATTCCTCATTTGATTCAAGTTTGGTCACTGCCAGCCCATCAGCATTTGGATTTTGAGAGTGTAATCTGCATTCAAGAACAACAGAGTTGATTTGTCAATTTCGATTCAAATTGATTAACAATGACATGATAAATTCATTTTAACAATCAACATCCCCTAGACAGCTCTAGATGCAATGCATGACTCATGTGTGAACCTAAAAATTAATCCCATATGATGAATATGGTTGCTCCCCCTTAGTGTGTGTATGAATGCAAGATGTTCAGTAACAATCCAATGCCATATGCAGCCTGTAACTAATTGACTCATAGTACCGGGCGAAGAACTTAGATCCGAAGATCACCTCACGCGTAGTGATAGCTTTCAGACAGGAAAAATCTGCCATTCCACATGTCACCATTTGATATACTATGTAGTCAAGGGTGATGAAGGCAGGAGGATTGCTATGCATTATGACATGAATTCACAATGTTTAACTTATGCAAGACAGTACATGAAAGGGTGTATGCAAACATGAGGGTGTATGCAGGCTCAACAGATGTAGTGAAATTTATTGACGGTTTCAAAGCTCCACTTCAACAAGATGCTATATAAGGATGATATGCACAAGTGTATGCAACTATCTATGGATGGAATGCATGTACATATATATGCATTATCACAAGACAATTCAGCACAATATGAATCAAACCATGACACAATTACTGAAGAGAGTGAGAGGGATATCACCTGACTTTCCAAATTTCAATTTTGGTTTTTCTTTAAACCTGATTTAACCCACTTGTGTGCCTTACCTTCTTGATAAGAACAAATTTCATGCTTTACATTCCCAAGGCACACCTGCAAAACAAATTTCTCATTTGGCATTCTTAGGTACCCAAACCATCTTGGGTCCTTGTGGGTTAGCAGCATCTTTGGCACGTGGCTTCCACTTCTTAACAACATTCAAATCATCAATTCTTCAGAAAACAATCATACTTAACATTTCCAGATTTTCTAAAGTGATGGGGGAAACATGTGGCATTACAATTTTCTTTCTCATTGGCTCTACTGGTTTGTGTATGTGAGCATGACGTGTTGAGTGAAAACTCATTTTCTTTATGAGTAACCAGCATTGTGACTTTGTGTGACCTCTTTTATCACAATGATTACAATACATGGAAGGTTTTGTGGTGAATGCTTTCTTTGCATTTTTCAAACCAGCATGATTTCTACATGCTCTCAAATCATCATTCTTCATAATGAAACAAGCATGCATCATGTGTCCAAGTTTTTCACAGTAAAGACATGAGACATTTCTTTTCTTAGATGCATGGAAGTTTACATGAATGTTTCTAGCATGTACATTCTAGACATCCACACTCTTTTTGAGATTTGATTGAGTTCTAGACATAGTGTGTTCATGGGAGCGAGATGTGGAGGTGCTGGGTGCACAAGTGGTATGAACAAAAGAAGTGTGTAGCTTACTCTCAAATTTCTTTTTATTCACTGGATTAAAACCCAGCCCTTCTTTTTGAAAGTTTACTTTCATGCCCAGCAATTTATCCAAGTTTTCTTGGCCATTCACAAATTTAGACAATGAAGCATTCAAGTCAGAAATTTCTTTTTTAAGAGATGAAATGTGCAATTCAGAATTGGCAAGTTCTTCTTCACAAGTGGAAAGACTGACATTTAACACGGCATTAGTTTTCCTAAGACATTCAACTTCTTGCCTTATTTCATTCACATCTTCACACTCTTCCAAAGCCACATATTTTCCTTTTTCTAAAAACAACAATCTTTCAGACATGGCATTGTTCAACTGTTTCAATTCTTCATTTTCTTTTTCAAGTCTCTTATCATGAGCAAATTCAATTTGGCCAATGTCCATAAGACTCATTCTCTCTTTCAGCTCTTTATTTTCATTTCTCAAGGAAGAGATTTGATCTTTGTGAATTTCAATGTCAAACATGTAACCATCAATCAATTCCTTAAGGTGTGAGCATTCTTTGCATGAGGAATCACTTTTATTTTGACCAACATTCTTTTTCAATTTTTTGTTTTCAGATTTTAACTTCTTATATTTTTCAGCAAGCTCTTCATAGGCATTCAACAATTCTTCGTAGTTAAATTCATCTTCACAATCGGAGTAAGAATTTACCCTTGAGCTTGATCCACTTTGCTGATCACTCCCTTGATCACTCGTGCCCGCTACAAGACATCTGTCTTTAAGCTCCTCCTTGAGGTCTGCTAATCCATCCAGTATTTCCTTCGCGGATCTGCAATGGCAGACAAAAGGAAAATACTTAGAGTCAACTGTAGCATTAAGCAACTTCAAAACCAAGCAATTTTGATCATGTATGTGCTTTTGATTTTCAGTCCAAACACTTTTGTCTTTAGGCAAGAAATAAGCTTCCATAGCTTAGGGTCGTATGAATTGACTAGACTACACATCCTTCCAAACCACAAATCAAAATTACAGCCATCAAACACGGGTGAAGAGTTCAAGGTGTACATCATGGTAGTCATTGATCCTGGTCACTCTAGATCGTTAGATCTATGAAATTAGAGCCTTAGCTCTGATACCAATTGTTGGGTCCCACGATCAATGACACCCAAGAGGGGGGTGAATTGGGTGATTACAAATTTTAAGGAAACTCTTTTCCTTTTTAACAAGTGTAAAGAAACAATAATTAAATCATCAAATATGTTGAACATCAAGTTAGATAACAGCTTACACTAATCCTCACACTAGATGATAAGACGAATGCTGCGAGGTGGAGTAAATTCCTTTCAACAAGATTAAGAAAGTTGATTAAGCCAAGAAACAGATTCTCTCAATCTCACCGTTCCCACACGATCATATAAAAAGATTCAACAATCACACCAAGCCAACACACAAAGCAAACCACAATGCCCAGGAATTTTAAGGTGGTTCGGGACCTCGACGGGCTCCCTACGTCCACCCCTCACCAAACTAGGTGAGGCTTCACTCAGGGATAAATCCCCAAACGGAGACGACACTCCAACAACACACGCAGGACGACGCCTGCACACACACACGGGGACGTGCCCTAATGCACACACACACGCACGGAGATGAAGTCTCCAACACAATCCAACAGGCGGATCAACAAAACGCACACACGCTGCGACAAGTGTAGCAAACCTCACACACACGTAGATCTAGGAAGACATACGCACACACATGAATCAAATACGACACACACAAATGACAACGGATCTAACAACGATCCACACACACACAAGTATGTAGTTTATAAGAAACACAAATCTGAAACTTAAAACACAATGAGACACAGTTGAGAAAAACTCCAGATTTAGCTCCCCTTTGAATCTATGTTGTTGATCTTGAATGTGGCTTCAATCTCCACTTGATCAGAGCTTTACTCCGGGCTTACTTGGCACTTCCTTTCCTTGGACAGCACCCTCTTGATCTCCCTTGGATCACTCTTGGATCTCTCTTGACTCCCCTTATATCGTTCTTGAAGGATGATGAAGGATTCTGGCACAATTGAAGTTGTAGCTTGATTCTCCACGCAACTTCCAGTTGGGGACCGATTAGAAACTTGTTTGCAGCTTGTTCCCTTCACATTCACGCTTACAACATGGTGGAAGAAGCCCTGGAGCTGCTGCCTACGACCTGCACATACAAGGGTTATAAGAAATCAATTTTTTTGATCTAGCTAGGTCCATCCTTAGGGTTTACAACCCAATAAGATGTATATATGTGTTTAGGTCGGTCAAGAGACAGCTTGGGGACAAGATCCACACTTTGTGGAGTGATTTGTGGAAGTTGGACTCGGATTGGAGGACTTTTGGAGCAAGAAAACGGCGGTCAAAGATGGTGGTTGGGCGTCCGACTGGAAAGGGTCAACCCCAAGGTCAACCCTCAGGCTCACAGAAGCCAAACAGAACCTAAAATTTGGTTCTGGGTTACAGGGGTCGATCCCAGGGGTTGACCCTTCCATGGGTCGACCCTAGGGTCGACCCTCATGATTCCAGAACCCAAAGCAGAACCACATTTGTGGTTCTGGTTTACAGGGGTCGACCCTTCCATGGGTCGACCCCAGGGGTCGACCCTTTCAGGCAGAATCCATGAAATTGGTTCTGTTTTGAGCAAAACCTGAGAGGGTCGACCCCATGGGTCGACCCCTTCTAGTTTGGGCCTGAAAAATAACTAGAAACACCATCAAATCAATGGGAAACAATTGATTAAATATTACCATAATCCCATGAAGATCAACCATGATGTTTCATTCTGAAAAACATGATAAAGCAAGATGTTAGATCAAGATCAAAATATATGGGTCATGCATTAACATATGAAGCTAGTTGTGAGACCGAGACCCAAATGACATGAAGTATGAACATGAAAGCACTAGCATGAGACGCACAAATGCTTTGATAACTTTTTCATCTTAGGATCCTCATATGAGTTCCAACTTTAGTTCAGAGAAACATACATTTATTCAGTCATCTGGGAGCATTTAGATCATCTGAAAATGGTTTCAGTTAAGCACACATGAGCTGCATGTTTAGTCCAACATTTCAGAATCTAAGCACACTTGCCATTTGAGGAATGATTAAATTTGTATGAGTGAAAGGAAGATGATGATCCTTTGAGCAAGAACAAACAATGAAATAGAAATGATTTCCACAATGACAAGCAATCAATTCATATCAATGAATCACTAATGAATCCACGTTGGTGTGGGCAAAAAGAACAAGAACATTAGTCATAACATTCCCATACTAAGACATGCATGAAGGCACATGCATTCTAGCTCAGTAGCAGTACCTGCAAAGCAAGATAGCAATATGTGAGTTCGTTTGTCATGGAGACATTTTCCATTAATCAATCACACAATATATTGTGATTATCAAAACCACTATCATCACATATGAAGTTTAGTTATTATCAAAACCATAGCTCAACAATCTCCATCACACATGAAGTTTAGTTATCATCAAAATCATAGCTCAACAAGATGCACTTATCAAGTATTTACTCCCCCTAAGTGTGTAACATGAAACACACCAATGATGACTCAATTGCAACATTATTTAGCAAGAAGGTATAAGGTCTTAGAATTTTCAAGGACGGGGGTAAATAGCATATAGTAGCATGCAAGCATACAATGGGAATAGATGCAATATGCAGTGTAAAATGAAAGAATATGTAATTCTTGTTGGTTCCAGAGATATGATATCAATGTGATACCACTTGTTGGTTACGAAGATATGATACCATTGTTGGAAGAATTCACTTTAGCATTTATGCAACATGAACAATGTCCAAACTGATGCATTCCAAAATATGCACTATAGACATGATATACAATTATGCTATGCATATATGCAATGCGAGGCAGGATTTCAGATTTTTATTCAAATGTTCTAAACACAATATAAAATGTAATGATGTAACATGGGTGCAAAATGCAATTTTTTTTAGATTTTCATTTTAATGAACTAAATGCACCTAATGTTTGAATTCAAATACAATGCAATGCAACCCAAGTTTTAGAAATTGTTCAAAAATACATTTTCAAGAGCATTTCAGAAGTTTCAAAAAACCATTCACAAGCCATTCAATGATATTCACTTTCTGGTATGAGGTGGAGGTGAAAGTCCAAAGACCCTACTCACACATAGTGAGAGTTTCCGACTGGACATAATCCAATCTTCCACAAACACCATTTGTTATACCAGATATGTATTTAAGTTCAAGTGTGATGTCAATCATACAGTTCAGATTGAAAGATATTCAATGATCAACAGAATCCTCAAAATTTTCAATTTCATTCATCCCCTAATGCTCATTTGTTCTTTCTTGTGATTAGGGAAATGACAAATCAAGCTTTAGAATCAATACCTGAATTCAGTAGGCATCACCATATGCCTTCAATCATGCTAGCTTAGCAATAGCCTTGAAAGAGGCTAGCATCCCATTGTTAGTCCCACAAATCACATAATAATGTCATGATCAATTCAGATGCAGCAAAAGACATGAGAAGCATTTCACATTTGACATTTTCCGAAAGATCATGCAACCTATGACCTAAATGAACAAGCGACTCATGGTACCAGGCGGAGGCACATTCTCACGCATGTTGATAGATTTCAGACAAGTATGACCTGTCCTTCCTCAAGTCACCATTTCATATACCATGAAGTCATACAAATAATGCAATGCTCAAATTCATGAAATGCAATCATGCAATGATGATTTATTAAAGATGCAATGTGAATTCATAAGAAAAATAGATTTTTCTTGATTTTCATGAATGAAAATTCATATGAAACAAATTTCAGATTTCCCAAGATAATTCAAAGATTTATTTTCAAACATGTGCCTTGAGCAACCATTATTTTCCAAGCCTTCACTTGGCCTCAAGGAATCCCTGCAAAAAAGTTCTCATTTGACGATTTTGGGTACCCAAGTCTTCTTGGGTCCCGGATGGTTAGTTGCACCTCTAATAGGTGCCTTCCACAGTTTCTGGGCATGTATATCATCAATATGCATTAAATAACAATCATGCATGTTATGCCTAAACTCACCACAATAATGACAACAACCAAAAGATTTCACAGTTTTCTTGTTTGCACAAGCATTGAATTTCTGTGATTTAACAAACTTGTTTTTATTTTCAACATGGAAAATTTTCTTTTTCATAGCATGATGGTTGTCATTTTCCTTTTGAAAGTAAGTTTTCATCAAATGACCATATTTGCCACAGTTGTAACATTGTAATGAGGAACTCTATTATATGGTCATTTTGCATGAACATAGGAATTTTCAAATTTATTTCCTCTTTTTGAAAACTTTCTTGAATTTTTGAAATCATTTTTTATAATGCATGCTCTCAAGTTATCCTTTTTCAACATGTTACAATCATGCATCTTGTGACCATACTTTCCACAATTAAAATAGGAAATACCTTTTCTATTGGAAACAAATCCATTCTTGCATGCTCTCAAATCATCAGATTTCTTAACAAAGCAATCATGCATCATATGACCACGTTTACCACAATAGAAACATGAAGGAATTTTATTGGAAACGCCGTGTCTAGCATTATGCTTCCTAGCATGAACATTTGTATAAGCAGAATTGTTCTTCACTTTTGAGTTTTGGTTCAAGTTCTGCTTAACATTATATCTTTGAGTTTCCCTTTTAGCATGCTGAACATGTTGAGCATTTGAAGTACTAGAGTAGCAAGAAGCATGCACAAAAGATGTTTGAGTTTTTAGACCAAAGGCTTTCTTTTTGGTGGGTTCATACCCAAGACCTTCACGTTGAAATTTACCTTGGTCCCCAAGACTTTCTCCAAATTATCTTTCCCTTTGACAAATTTTGATAATGAAGCATTCAAATCAACAATTTCATTTTCAAGGGAAGCAATATGCAATTCATAGCTAGCTATCTCATGTTCACTGCAAATAACACTTTCATTTAACATTCTATTTGCAGTTTTATAGCTTTCAAGTTCTTGTTCAAGCACATGCAATTTTTCACATTCATCAACAACCAAATTTTTCCCTTTTTCAAATGCAAGTATTTTTTTAGACATTGTTGTATTCAAATATTTCAGCTTTTCATTTTCTTCTCTCATACAAGAAATGATTTCTTCATGCTTTTTGATCTCAATCAAAAGAGATTCATTTTCAGTTTTGAGTTTTGAGCATTTATCACATGAAGAATTTTCAAGTTGAAGTTTTTCAAGATTCTTTAAACTACTTTCAATCAAAGAGTTTTGAATCATCAAAGCACTATTTTCCTTTTTGAGTTCTTCAACTTCAAAACACTTATCACAAGAAGCATTATCATGAAGGACATGTTCATATTTCTTTTTAAGCTTTTTATTTTCAGATTTAACCTGCTTGTATTTTTCAACCAATTCATCATATAAGTCCATAAGCTCTTCAAAAGAAATTACCTCACCTTCCGAGTCTAGCTCGGAGCTTTCCCTACTTTTTGTATCGTGCTTGTCGACCATCAAGCACTCACTTTCCTTCGTCGCTTCATAGTCCTTGACCAAGCATTTCAATATCTCCTTGGCCGTCCTGCAAGATGAAACAAGTGAAAATTTTCTAAGATCAATTGAACTTCTAAAAATATGCAAAAGCTTAGCATTATCTTTATATCTCTTCACATGCTCCACAGTCCACTTAGTCTCATCACTAGGTATTCCATATGAATCATGCTCAACTAAATCCCAAAGTTTGGGATCAATGGATTTGACATGACGATTTATATGCCTAAGCCATTCATTGAAATTTGAACCATTAAAACACGGAAGGGAAGACAACACACTTTCAATCATGATGCTAAACAAATCACACACGCCTACAAAGATCACTTTGAAGATCGTTAGATCTTGAAATAACAGAGCCTCGCTCTGATACCACTTGTTGGTCGCAGGGTAGGCGAGCGGACAAGAAAGGGGGGGGGGGTTGAATTGTCCCCCACACTAGATGGCAAATTAAAACAACTACGTAGTGGAATTAACACAATTAATGAGATTGAAGAATGTAACTAAACAAGTTAACTAAATTCTCTCAATCTCTCCGTTCACACACGATCACACAAACGGATTTGAACAATAAGGCAAACAACCACAACACAACCTACAATGCAAACCACAATGCACGGAGATTTTTAAGGTGGTTCGGGACCACGACGGGGTCCCTACGTCCACCCCTCACCAAACCCGGCGAGGCTTCACTCAGGGATAAATCCCAAATATGGAGACGACGCTCCAAACACACACGGGACGAGGCCCGCACACAAACACACACACACACACGGAGACTCGGTCTCCAACACGATCCGATGACCGGATGACAACACACACACACACGCTGCAACAAACGCAGCACAATAACCACACGACTGCATGCAAGCGATCAAACACGACCATATACACAGACGGTCACACACACAAGTATATCTCTAATGTTTAGAAGATAAACATAAATGTTCAAATCATGCTAAACCCAAGATATAGAGCATGAAACACATCCCAAAGAATAAACAAAAGATATAGAGATGATCCCCCTTTGTCTTCAATGGCCGGAAGATGATGTTCTTTGATGGTCGGGTCGGAGAGAAGCCGGATGTAGATGATTCTTGCGTCCTCTTGATCCTCTCGTCGATCGAACGGAGAGATTGAGAGAATTTAGTTAACTTGTTTAGTTACATTCTTCAATCTCATTAATTGTGTTAATTCCACTATGTAGTTGTTTTAATTTGCCATCTAGTGTGGGGGACAATTCAACCCCCCCCCTTTCTTGTCCGCTCGCGTACCCTGCGACAAACAAGGCGGCCAGATCGAGGGACGCTCAGGGGATGAAGGCGGCTAGAGTATTGGTCTCCTGGTGGGGAAGGGGGTGGCCAGAACTAGGGCCGTCCAGTGATCTGGGCGGCAGGACTTCTGGTCGCCCAGGGGATGGCCTAGGCGTCCACTGGGTTGGTCGCACAGGGGCCTAGGCGGCCAGGAGGTTGGCCAGCTTCTGTCTAAATTTCAGAAAACACAAAATAGAGCTTCGAAAATTAAACTAATGTGAACACATGCTTCATTTGACTTGGACTTCAAGCATTCAGGAACTCACATTAGGCATTAGAGGGTCCCACCGTGATTGCCACGCCCTTGGTTGTGGGCATCGTGGGTCGTCAGACCAGGCGACGTGTGTGTGTGGTTTGGTTGGTGGAGGAGAGTTGGTTTGCCGAAGAATGAGCCTAGCAGGGTTATCTCCTCAACCTTCCTGGACCACGAGCACCTACAAGAGAACAAATCAAAGGTTAAATAGTTGTGATCGCTAGAGGTGTTTACCTGAACCTCACATGAATGATGATCGCGGGGAGATGCTCAAAACAGGGAGAAGGTAGGGTCCCTCTTCCTCATCCTCGGCCGGCCAAGGACTAGGAGCACTGCGTAGTTCCTTGATATTGAAGTCCTACAAACAATGAAGCTCAAAGAAGAAAACAAAAAGAGGCCATTAGTTATAGGAAGTGTAGTATATACTCTAATGAAAATTAATGTAGCAAGAATGATGGCGGCGTGATTACTCGGGGGTGGTGGGAAGGAGGGATGGCCGAGGCTTTCGACCACCCGCCTTCCCATTTGTTTTAGGGAAGAAACCTCTTAAGTATAGGAGCTAGGAAGATTACTATATGCAAAATACACTTACCAGGGAGCCATGATGCGAGAAGTAAAGAACAGGGGATTTCGGAGTTCAAACCTGGATCGAGGAAGAAGAGGGGAAGGGGGCTATGCGCAGCTCTCTCTTCACCTCTTTCGACTCCCCCATCGATTCCCAAGTTCATCCTCTCCGAATCTCCTCCTCTGAATCCTGAAAAGAGAACCCAGAAAAAACCCCAAAATCCCCCCTCTTGTGCCTCTCGCCAGAGATTGATCATTTTGTCCTTCCGGTCGGAGGCTTGAAATCGTGGGGGAAAATCGTACAAAACAAGGGGGAGAACGTGCTCACGAACTGACCCACGTTCTCTGACCAAGTAAAACCAAGAGGGCGACCATCGATTTGGCGTTCCTGAAGGGGAGGGCGGCCAGCTCTCTGGCCACCCAGCTAGGGAGGGCAGCCATCGCTCTGGCCGCCCAGGATCAGGGGCGGCCAAGTCTTTGGCAGCCCAGACCATGGGCCTTGGGCCCCTCCAATAGACGAGGCCCAATAGCTCTATAACTATGGGCTGGCCTTTAAAGCTTCGAACAAGTGATAAACCAAGTATAACGATTGTGCGTCTTTCTTACAAAGGTCCACTGGGATCTGCGAAATGTTCGAAATTAGGCGTCTACACCTACCTCTTTCCTAGACTTTAGATTTCCAATTTAAGGCTGCAAGTCACCACTAGTTCTCTGCTCGTCCTGAACTGAACCAGCAACTTCATGTTTATCTATCTCCTGATTCTCTTGTCCTAAAGCCATGAAATTTTGAGGGTAAGAAGAGGGTACAATTAGGAACAAATAACTTTAAAGAACCTCTATCTAATTACCTCGTTTTGGGCTTTGAATCCCTTGATCAATCTGGGTCGGACACACTAATTCCTGAGTTTCTTGGATTGAATCCGCGACTTTGGAAGCCTCTAACTCTTTGTACACTTGATCTCCTAAAATAAAAATTTTGAGGAGAGTTAGATATAACTAAAATAAACAACTTCCTATAAGAAACTTATCTCTAATTCAACCTCTTTACCTCAGTTCCACGCGAGCCAAAGTAGGGGTCGCATATGTCAAATCTGGGATCTATTTATAGGTTTTAGCTAGGGCTGAGTATTAGAACGAACTTAGAGTCCAAACTAGGCTTCCAATTCGATCTACTATCATTCTAGACTTATCTAATTAATAGATAGGGTCGATCCTATATGATTTGGATGCCAAAAATCTATCTTTTCACATTTTCTTACACTTACGGAACTGACAAAGCCTAGCGGTCTAGCTCTAGACCGTTTACCGTGCCCTTGCGGTCTCGCGATAGACCGTTTGCCCTCATGAGCGCTGAATTTTGAATTGGTTCAAACTCTTCATTGCTTTATCCTATGTATTATTCCTTAATTTATCTTACTAAGGAGTCATTATCTCTTAAATTCCTAGAATACATTAATTGTAGGCTTCTAGAATATGGGCTAAGGTCCAAAAAAATCTCTTGGGCCTATTGTGTTTATTATATGGGTCCAATCCTCTTGGACTAGTGTAGGGCCATAATAATTAGAATTAATTACTCATAATTTATTTAAATAGCCTTTTTAAATAATTAATATATTTATATCTTAAATCCCAGAATCTTCTCGGGTGTTACAACTATTATTACAATAACGACACTTCTCTCCCTTCTTGAATTTCTTCCCACTTCGACATCCGCTCTTACTACTAGATCTCTTTTCCCTAACCGTTGATTTGGAACTTCCACAATCGGTGGCTTGCTCCTTCTGACTCCTTCTTTGACTCTTCACCCGGGCATCCTCTAATAATGCAACTCTTTTAACTAGGTCTGCATAAGCTTGAATATCTATTAGTGCCACTTGGGGAATGAAACCAGACCTATTCGCCTCCATCTTGTCTAAAGTATAGATTCCTGCAAAAATAACCATGGGAGTTGATTATCTTATTTCTTTAAAATTCACATATTTTTATCTCTTAACCCAAATCTCTACCCAATCTCATCGGGTAATAACAAGAAATGACATAGGTTATAAGTCTTAATATACCTAGCAACCTATACTTATAGCTAAGAACCTAGGGTTTAAACAACCGAGGCTCTGATACAACTTCTGTCACGCCCCGAAATGATAGTAGCAGAAATTGCTCCGAACGTGGCAGTGAACATTCGAGTCAAGTAGAGCATTGGATGGTCAACTACCACCAAGAAGTAACTTGGTAAAACCTCATTTGACATAAGATTATTTATTAATAATACACTTGTTATTACAATTCTGGATGACTAAATAGTACAATTTTTAGATTTAAAAGAAAAGGCACGAAGTACAAGACTCTCAACTACAAAGCTAGACCTAATTCATTGGATAGGACTCGTGTCTTCTAATATAACAGCACTCGATCACTCTTCCTTCCACAATGGTGTGCATTTCAACTTCCATACTACCTGAAAAATGTTAGAGGAAACTGGGAGTGCAATAAGCTCAGTAGGGTTTATATCTCTATCCCCAGGCATCTTTACGAGATTAACATGTAGATAATGTAAATTCATGAATATCGAGGAAATGTAATAAATCATTAAATATGAATAGGATGATATAAGATGCAAGCAATTGGTGATCAAGTAAGTCAAGGTAATAAAAATAAGAGCAAGTATAGAATGAACAAGTATAAATGTTAAACATCTAATTGGCCATATAACGTAAGAGTGTACAAGTCAAGTATTCCAAGTGTTTCATGCGAGTCAAGCAAGTGTAAGTATTTATGAATGAGTGGAATGCCGTAGATTAATGTAGCTAGATAGTACTTTAGTGCGATGCCACACGTGGTCAATAATAGCTCCCATGGGCACGAGTACTTTCGGCGCTCCCCCCAGGACCAGATCGGGCCCTATTAATGACAGGCATCGAGATTTTAGATCAATGACCCAATAATGTAAACATCTAGTCATCCACATTAAAGTAATAATGATGGCCAAAGAATTTCAAGGTAAAACTCATGAAATAAAATAAGATCTAGCAAAATTTACCATCCAAGGGACAAGTAGTACAAGAGCGCAAGTGATAGTAAGAAAAGTTCAAAGATGATTTAAGGCATAATGTTTAATGACATTAAGCGATAAAAGAAATGGATTAATGGATAAGGCATAATCATCCCTTGCAGAAAACCTCGTAAAACCGGTTTAGATCAAGTATTTCACAGTTGGGTGTTTAGCTAGAAAATCGAGGAATCACGGCCAGGTAAGAGGTGGGATAGTGGGAGGCTCCCCTCGCATTCGCGAGGTCCTAATTAAGAAACTACTTATCCACTTAAAGCGTTTTCTTGTGGACCTCTTTCCTTGGACACCGTTCTTCCTTGGAAATCTAGCTAGCTATGTGATTTGTCGAAAACACGGTAACACGATAACACGGAAATTGTTAAACTTGTATCGATCAAGATTATGCAACTAACCTCATGCAGTTTTAACAATTAATATCTACTCCATTTAACATGCTGGAAAAATAATATAGTCATGAAGATCAAGGATATCATGAAGGTAATAAGAACTAGGAAGAAAATATGAGCTCATGGAATAGAATTATTATCTTCTATATCCTTAACTTAATCATGTGTCAAATTAAATGACAAGTAACCTAATATGATTTAGAACTTAAATTAACAGGTCTAGCTTGAGGAATAATCAATTGGTTAAGAAATAACATGGTCGTGGCGGAAATCGCGCATCCGGAACACGGTCTAAAAAGACACCGTGATCCGAGACGAAACTTCTGACGCTTAAGAATCTCAATTAAAAACTCATGTTCAGTGGTATGGATATCCCCATGGCCTGTCTTACTCATGAGGGCATCTAAAAATAGAGTAATGATGTTTTGCTTTTTTTTATGAAACGGGCGAAGGGGGATGACCTGGGCTGAAATACAGTTGTCTTGGACACAACGTTCAGAACATGGTCGCCAAGGGCACCATGTTCAGAACATGGTCGTTCGAATGACCACATTCAGAACGAGAACATGGTCGTCAGACAGACCGCGTTCAGAACAAGAACATGGCCGTCAGATAGATCGCGTTCATAGGACAAAGTGGTCGTCAGACAGACCGCGTTCATAACGTGGTCGTCTAGGAGACCACGTTCAAAAAATATATTTTTTTCTTATTCATTTTTTTAAAAAATAGCTGGACGGTGGGAACACTTTTATATTAACGTGGTTTATCATGTCATCACGTTAATGACGCGCCCTCTGTGAGCACCACTTTCAAAAGTAGAATATGTTCTTACGCAAAACGGTGATACCTCTTCAATAAAATGCCTCTAACATGCTTAATACTCAATAAAAATTGGGGAAATCAGAATATAATCAAATTAGACAAGTATATGCATCAATTTCATGCATCAATTTGAGTTTAGCCTGAAAGATCACCTACCTTAAGTCGAATCAAAGAGGAAGAAGGAAAAATGGGATGAACACCCAAGAGCTCCCTTTCTCCTTCAAATCACGCCTTCAAATCGCCACCAATCTCTTCTTCAACGTAGCAAAGACCTAGTGGGTGATTAGAGGGGCCTATTTATGGGAAAAATCTGGTCAAAATAGTCAAGATGCCTTTCTCCCAAAAATCAAACTTCTCCACTCTGAATTTAATGTTCTAAGAAGATAATTCTAATTTTTCCACTAACCTAGCCTTAATTGGGTAGGAAAACGTGGGAAATATGTCTAATCCATGGTGGGCTATGATGTAGGGTTTGAATTGTGTAACAATCTTCTAGAAATTAGATTATTTTAATCATATAAAATTGTGTTTAACATGCTACGAATTTTAACCCTATTTAACCCTTTTTAGCCCATTAGCCCATAATCCAGCCCATTATGGGTTATCCAATGGCCCAATTGTTAATCATAATCCATTCTAGGGAATTAATTAGGTCTCTTATAATTTTTATGAATTTGAAAATGCTTAATTTCGATTTATTTCAAGAGAATTCAATTATTAAATATATTTATGCTTGAAAAAAATATAATATCATAATTAATTCAAGAAATTATCATTGTTTACAAAATATAATATTAAAGTAATTATCTCTGTAGAAATATATTATTAAAGTAATTATCTCTATTATTAAATCAAAATCTTTTAGTTATTTGATATATTTTACATTAAGGATTTATCGCATTTGTAATTACTTAATCTATTTTAGATCTTTAAAACTCAATTTCATTTATAAATCATAAATTTCAATCCTTTTACCTATTTAATCCTTTTACTTATTTTATATATACATAGATCTTAATTATTTAACTTGATCATTTAGAATTTAACCCGCTTATCCAAATTAGAATTTGGGATTTTAGAGATTTAAATTTTAAGAGATTAATTCCTTCTTTTAAACCCATCAAACTTTTAATTACTAGGCCTTTCCTTAATCATAAATTTATTTCACTAATTTAAACTACCCCCTATTTGTTCATAAAATTATATTCATTTAGTTATATTTTTATTTGAATTCGGGTTACTATAGAAATGACTACAATGATGACTCCCCATCAATTTGACATTACATGCATTATGACATATAAAGTGCAATGCAAATTTATTTTCATGCATGCAGGCCCCAAACACATTCATTCAAACAGCAGTATTTTCATACAATCAACAATCTGAGAATTTCATATGCTATTGTCATCAAAGTAGAATTTGTTCTAGAGGAAGTGAGAAGGATAGCACTTGAGTTCTTTGCACGGAAGTTTTTCATTTTATCCTTGAAGAAATCCACAACTTCCAGCATGGCCTGTGTACCTTGACTTATTTGATTGAGAGATGGCTTCATGCTCCTTATTTTCAAGGCACACCTACAAGGTTCTCATCCTTATTGCACTCTTAGTTCATAATTTTTCACAAGGTTAATCAACTCAGATTCTCCCAGTCATGGAATGAGAGTGAAGAACATATAATTAGGCATTCCAGAGTGGCTTTGAGAGCAAAGGAGTGCAATCATCCCATTGAAAGACATAGACAGCAAAGAACAAGAGGAGTTGTTAATTACGGGCTGATGAGTCGACCTGGTCTAATCAGTGAGTCGACTCAGCTTGGTTTGCCAAAACAAAAGATTTGATCATATTGAACTGATGGGTCGACGCATCTTGATCAGTGCGTCGACGCACATGTATCAGATAGAAAGATTTTCAAAACAAAGTTCCTGAACATAATCACATTTATTGCATTTTGCAACAACATTAAAACATGCAACTTGAATGTAGAAATTTTAGACATTTTAACTCCCCCTAAATGCATGCATGAATTTTGAATATTCTTTTTGAGTTTTTAGACACTACTGATATGCAGTTAATTCTGAAAGGGAACATGCATATGAGCAAACTTATCTATGTACATGAGCATTTAAATACTCAATGAAGTTTTAACAGATAAGTATGCATCCTATGACATATATGAGCAATTGACTCATGGTACCAGGCAAAGGCACATTCTCTCGCATGGTGATAGCTTTCAGACAGGCTTAATATGCCCTTCTTCTTGTCACCATTTGATATACCATGAAGTCATGGCATGCAAGCACACTTAGGAGGATGCAACATGCAAAGCATACCTCAAAACATGCACACACAAAATCTTATATCTTTCACAGTCATGTGTGCAACATGCAGATTTCATTTTATGCTTGACATGCACTATATGCATGATTATGCTGAGCATGCGGATGTTTAAGTGCAAATTGCACTCTGTACCTGAAACGCAATATGGATGACACTTCACAAATGTAGGGTATAGGAATTTTATTACTATCTCTCCCAAGAAATGAATATGCAATATTTCAAATTTGAATGGGAGATGAAGCACACGTTTTAATGATGCTTAACAAATTTTACAAATCACTTTTTGAACTAGGCTGAAATATGAGCATTATTTTATACATTCACTGCAACCTCCCCTTTCAACAAAGTGAGTCATTAGTCTTAGAATTGAGCAGGAGGTGAGTAAAGAAACAAGAACAAATAAGAGACTGAAAAATTGGATTTGTGTTGCAACTATTAAGTCAACCCACAAGTTTTTTCTTAACAGAATGCTCATCCTTGAGCATGTGCTTCATTCACAATTACAATAATCACATATTCACATTTGAACATAGTTCATAATGCATTTATGAATCATTTGCGTTTTACAGTGAACTGTAGTCTCTCCCATGATCAAAATTAGGGAGGACAGTGCATAACGTTTGTCTAACCAAGATGTGACATGAGAGTCAGCATTAGACAGATAAAGAATGATTAGAACTTAAAGTAATTCTGGCTTCTTCATATAACAGATATATCAATGATCACTGAGGGAAACAATATCAAAATCAATACTGATGCATTTCAAATTAACTGGCAGTGAGCATATTTTTAGATCTGGAGATAAAATAGTTTCCTTCATGAGCCAGACACTTGATTTTACTGAGTTTCGGTACTAGGCAGAGTGTGTACTCACGCATGGTGAGAGTTCCATGAAGACTTGGCCTGCCTTTCTACAGATCACCATTTAATATACCGAAAAATCAGATGCTCTCCAAGTCATAGTCCATCAAATGAATTTTCAATTAAAGCATAGTGCAAATCTCAGTTTAATCAAAACAAGCTATAGACAAAATAATTCTCAAACGTAAACATAATTGGAAGAGTAGCTGAAAAATCAAACTATGTGAAAGGCACATATCACAGTTCATCAAGAAAAGAATTCATTATCACATTGTGCCTTGACCAGCAGAAAAAGATATTAACTTTGCACAGTTTGTCGAACCAGATGACGTACTTAAAACAGATAAAGAAATTCATTAAAAACTGTTCAGCAACAAGAATTTAAACTGGTTGCACTAGTATCTCCTCCGAAGATCGTTGGATCTAGATACACAGAGCTTAGCTATGATACCAATTTTTGGGTCCCTTCCTTGGGTGCAACCGAATCTAGAGGTGGGTGAATAGATCCCTTAAAAATATGCCCCCTTTTTAAGTTTGAAAACAAATAACCATACAAATGATGAACCATTAAAAACTATGGCCCTGAGATAACAAAGTCTCAGAAGGCTCATGCAGTGGAGTAATGTCAAACACCTAAGATCTATGTGCGTAGATCAGATTATGAGAGTGCTTTCTTAGGTGTGTGAGAGCCTTTGTTCAAACAATCCAGTTGAGACTGAATCTTCAGCTTATTGTGCAAGAGATATTCTATTCAAAACGAACAACAGTTTTAACAAAGACACTTCAAACAATAGAGCAAGACATCATACACCAAGTGCCAAGGGATTGCAATTAGTGAATTGGCTGGCCGAACCAAGCTAACTGTAAGACTAGCAGTTAGAAAGATCTGCTGCATTACAGAGCAGAGATCTCATCAATTTCCTGGTGTGTGTGTGAACAATGTGTGAGTGTGCCACACTAAATGCAGATATTGAAGTTAGCTCCAGGACCTATGAATGGTGATAGAGAAAATGGATCGATCACAAGATTCACAACCCATTGCACAAAAGATTTTTATGGTGCCTCAGTCTACAAACCCATAGGCCTACGTCCACCCCTCACTCAACCGAGTAAGGCTTTACTACACGAGGATGAATTCTCACGAGGATGAAGTCCTCAACACACACGCTGTAACCGCAGCAACGGGGACGAATCCCACGGGGATGAACCCCACACACACACGAGGAGTAAGCTCCTCATGAGGACAAAGTCCTCACGCCGCTACAAGAGCAACACACGGGGACAAGCCCCATGGGGACGAACCCCACACACACGAGGAGAAATATCCTCACGAGGATAAAGTTGTTGAGTCTCCTTGAGTGATTTTGATGATAACAAAACTCTGAGTGGAGGATTTATCTCGGCCCGTGTCTTAAGACTCTATATACGAGCTAATGGGGTTCAAGTTTATACCTATCAATTCTGTGAAAAACTCATAAGTTTTATTTGAATCATGTGTTTCAAATTGAGTTAACCTTGTTTAAACAAACCCCAAAATTCATGATACAATCATTCACTTAAAACCCTTGTTACCTTGATCAATTTCTCCGGGCTAACAACTCGATTTTGCAAGTCCAGGCTATTCCAGTCGACCAGAACCATAGGCCCGGTCGACCAGTTTTTCCAGAGATGAAGGGTGGCAAGTTTTACAGGTTTCTATCGACCTAGACCCCAGAACCAGTCGACCGGTTCATCCAGAAACCAAAAACTCCGGAAGTTACAGGTTTTAATCGACCGCCCCTGGAATTCCAGTCGACCAGAATTCCCGAAGCCCTCTTTTGTTGACTTTTGGTCCAAGTTCGAAAAGAGGGAGTTTCTCCCAATTGTTTAAACCCTTTGGTCTCAATCTTGGAGTGAATTGTGGATCTAGTCTAGGGACTTGTCTCCTGACCTTCCAAGATCTATAAAAGATCTCTTTGGGGTCATAAACCCAAAGGCTTTTGAAGAAGAAGAAGAAGGAGAGGCTGTCAAGGAGAGGGTGCTGGTACTGTTCACGTGAACAGTGATCCGAGAGAAATTCTTCATCCAAGAGCTAAAGCTTTCAAGAGCAAATCTGCATCCAAATGAAGTGAAGATCAAGCCAAGAGCAAGCTTCATTCAATACTATCTTCATCCACTAAGGGGGAGCCTGATCTATATTTTCACTTCTTGTTTTTGTTCCTTTCATTCATGTTTGAGCTGATTCATGCTTCCCTTGTAATATTCAAGCACTCGTGTGTGTGGATCTAGACAGATCCGTGTGTGTGTGTACTTCGTTGTCCATCATTGTTCTTGTGTGTCCATGCTCTAGCACTTTCGTGAGAGTTCTATACTCCTCACGTGTGTGTGTGTGTGTGGTTGGTGTTCGTCTTGTAATCTTCTACAAGATAGTGTGTGAATCCTCACAGTGTGTGAGGGGTGGACGTAGGTTGCTATTGTTGTAGCCGAACCACCTAAAAATCGCTGTCTACTGAATGGTTTGATCCATATCTTCTACCTCCATTCTCTTTAGCTTAGTTTTATATCGCATTATCAAGCTTTAGTTCATTAATTTTTAATACCCAATTCACCCCCCTCTTGGGTGCCATTTAATCTCGGGACTTCAATTGGTATCAGAGCTAAGGCTCTTTCTTTCACAGATCTAACGATCTAGAGTAAGATCCAGTTAAATGGCAAACAAGGGTATGATACTCGAGGGTCACTCCATCAACCGTCCTCCCTTCTTTGACTGTTCAAACTACTCATACTGGAAAAATAGAATGCATATTTTTCTGGGGGCTCAAGAGTATGAAGTTTGGAGAGTTGTGGACAAGGGTCCTCATAAACTCGGGGCTGATGAAGAAAAATGGACACCCGAGGAAATTAAGAAATGCACTGCTAATTTCAATGCCATGAATATTATGCAATGTGCGATACACCGTAATGAATTCTCTCGTGTTTCTATGTGCAGCTCAGCCAAAGAAATATGGGACAAGCTGTGACTCATATACGAGGGAACTTCAGAGGTCAAGGAAACGAAGGCAAATCTCCTAGTCACTGACTATGAGCTATTTAAGATGAAACCTGAAGAAACCATCTCCGAGATGTTTGCAAGGTTAACAGAGATCACAAATGGTCTCAAAAGTCTCGGGAAGGAATACTCAAATTCTGACCTTGTGAGGAAGGTGTTAAGGTCCCTACCGTCAGCTTGGCACACAATGGCCACGGTAATTGAAGACTCAAAGAACCTGTCAACTCTCACCTTGGACGAACTCATAGGGTCACTCATGACCTATGAGATAAATATAAAGAGGACAGTTGATGAAGACATCAAGAAGAAAAAGGTCATTGGACTGAAAGCTCATCACTCCGATGACGAATTTCAAGAAGGTGAATCAAGTGACGGAAGCAATGAAGAGGAAGAATTGGCGATGATAACTCACCAAGTGAAAAAATTTCTAAGGAAGAAGAGAAATTTTCAGGGAAACTTCAGAAAGGGGCAAAGAAGGCCCACGCAAACCAAAGGCGAATGGAGCAAGCCAAGTAGCATTATATGCTACGAATGCAAGAAGCCTGAGCACATGAGAGGTGAATGTCCAGATCTTAAAAAGAAATTCAAGAAGGATAATTTCAAGAAACCCAAAGCCATGGTCGCCACTTGGAGCGACTAAGAAGATGAACCATCTGATGAAGAGATTCAAGAACTTGTAGAAAGCTTGTGCCTCATGGCACATGAAGATGAATCTACGGAGGTAAATTCTGACCCTGATTTCATTTCCAATGAACAATGAGAATCTGAGTATGAAAAGATGTACACTAAATACAAGAAAATCAGATCTGAAAATAAAACTCTTAAAAAGAAACTTGATGACTTGTCACGTGAAGATATCTTTGTCGAATTTGAAAAACTGGAACAGGAATGGTTTTAGGCTACAGAAGAAAAAGAAAGTCTTTTGCAAATAATTTTAGACTATGATAATATTAAAGAGGAACTATCGTGTAAAATAGTTGAAATGGAGGAAGCATGTGAAAAGATCAAGATTAAAGAACAAATTCTGAAATCTATAAACTCAGAACTTGAAGAAAAGGCTGTGAGTTTAGAAAAAAGAAGTGGTTGATCTTCAGTTCACACTATCAAGATTTGTTAAGGGCAAGCAAAATCTAGATAATATGTTGGGAGTTAAAGTCAATTTTCAAAAAGAAGGTCTCGGATACACTCCTCAAAACCAAAAATCGTTTGAGCATAAGATCACCACATCCTTTGTTCATGAAAAAGATAAAAACCATGCTTCATGTTCTAAGCCTGAACCAAAATATGCTCAACCCAAACCACGACAGTTCCAAAGAAAGTTTACACCTGTTAACTGTTATCATTGTGGTAGATTTGGTCATGATATTGTAAATTACTGGTTCAAACAAAACCCACCTAGAAATCATGGTTTTTGGACCAAGAAGAGATATACTCAGAACTGGACTAACTCCTACGGACCCAAACTATCTTGGGTACCAAAAACAATTGCATGAGAATTCTTCTTCTTGCAGATATGTCTTGAAGTCAGGGGGAGCAAATGGTACCTGGACAACGGCTGTTCATGGCATATGACAGGGGACAAGAAAGTGTTCTCTACATTGCAAGATAAGGATGGAGGTTCAGTTGCCTTTGGAGGTCAAGACAAAGGTAAAATCGTTGGGATTGGCAACATTGGTAAGAATTCTGAAATTCTTATTGAAGATGTGCTTTTGGTGAAAGGTCTGAATAACAATCTGCTAAGCATAAGTCAATTGTGCGATAAGGGTTTTAAAGTTATTTTTGATGAATCCCACTGCATTGTCTTGAACAAAAACACAAATGAGATCAAATTTCTTGGAAAAAGAAATAACAATGTCTATACTGTTGATATTGATAATGTTTCTGTGATGATTTCTGCTTGGTTGCGAACAATCATGAAAATGCATGGTTATGACACCGTAGGTTGGGTCATGCTAGTTTTAGAGTAATCTCCAAATTGTCTAGACATGATTTGGTGAATGGACTGCCAAAAATGAAATTTGAAAGTGATAGAATTTGTGAAGCTTGCACAAAAGGCAAGCAAACACGAACTTCTTTCAAAAACAAAAACATTGTTTCATCTGCTAGGCCATTGGAATTACTGCATCTTGATCTTTTTAGTCCTACTAGAACCACTAGCTTAAGAGGAAAATCCTATGGCTTTGTGATTGTTGATGACTTTTCAAGATTTACATGGGTGCTCTTCTTAGCAAATAAAAATGATGCCGTGACGGAATTTCAAATTTTCTGCAGGAAAGTTCAGAATGATAAAGGCTATCTCATCACCACCATTCCAAGTGATCACGGTGGAGAATTTGAGAATCATGACTTCAGCAAGCTTTGTGAAGATCAATGATACACATACAACTTTTCATCACCTGGACGCCTCAACAGAATGGAGTTGTGGAAAGGAAAAACAGAACCTTGATAGACATGGCGTGGACCATGTTAAGTGAGAACTCCTTACCCAAGTATTTTTGGGCCGAGACGGTAAGTACAACATGTTACATCATCAACAGGGCAATGGTAAGGCCCATCTTAAAGAAAACTCCTTATGAGCTGTACAAGGGTAAGAAACCAAACATCTCTCATCTCAAACCCTTTGGATGCTCATGTTTTATCCTGAACAATGGTAAGTCTTATCTAGGAAAGTTTGACGAGAAAAGTGACAAAGGAATTTTCCTAGGCTATGCACTCAACTCTAGAGCCTACCGATTGTTCAATAAGAGAACCTTGGTTGTAGAAGAAAGTCCTCATGTAATTTTTGATGAATATGAATTAAAACTAACAAATCAGTCTGTTCAAATTGTAGATGCAGATGAGGATTCCAAAGGTCGGGATGATGTCAAGTCCAAGAATGAGCCAACTGAAGGTGGATCAAGCAAAAGTGAAGAAGATGAGGATCCCTCAATTGAAACACTTCAAGAGCAGCAAGTGCAACACCCGGATTTGCCAAGACCACCCACTTTTCTGAAAGATCACCCCTGCTGTAAACATAATAGGTAATCCTGAAGATGGGGTAAGAACTAGATCCTCTCTACGGCAAGTAGAAGAGGAGGACTTGGTTGCTTTAATTTCTCAAGAGGAGCCTAAGGACATTCATGATGCTTTGCAAAATGACTCCTGGATCCAGGATATGCATGAAGAGTTGCACCAGTTTGAAAGAAGCAAAGTGTGGACTCTTGTGCCACGTCCTAGAAATCAGCCCGTAATAGGAACCCGTTGGGTCTTTAGAAAAAAGCTGAATGACATGGGTATGGTCGTTAGGAATAAGGCCCGGCTTGTAGCCAAAGGGTATAGCCAGGAGATGGGGATTGATTTTGATGAATCTTTTACCCCGGTCGCTAGGTTAGAAGCAGTCCAGATTTTATTATCTTTTACTTGCTCACTGAACTTCAAACTATTTCAAATGGATGTCAAATCTACTTTTCTTAACGGGTATATCAAAGAGGATGTTTTTGTAGAACAACCTCTAGGCTTTGAAGATTCCAAGCACCCACGACACGTGTACAAGCTCCAAAAGGCGTTGTACGGGCTTAAGCAGGCACCAAGGGCATGGTACGAAAGGCTTACTTCTTTTCTGACTGAAAATGGGTTCAAAAGAGGTAAGGTTGACCAAACACTCTTCACAAGAAAATCAAGTAAAGAGATACTAGTAGTTCAAGTGTATGTTGATGACATAATCTTTAGAGCTACCAACAATGCCCTATGTGATGAATTTGCAAGAATAATGCAAGGAGAGTTTGAAATGAGCTTAATGGGTGAACTAACCTTCTTTCTTAGTTTGCAGGTAAAACAAATGCTCGAAGGCATCTTCATAAACCAAGCCAAGTATACAATGGAGCTGTTGAAAAAATATGGGATGGCAGAAGCAAAACCCATATCGACTCTGATGGCCACAACCACGAAGTTGGACAAAAATGAAAATGGTAAAACAATAGATCCTACACTGTTTCGAGGTATGATCGGATCACTACTGTATTTAACAGCATGTCACCCTGACATTCAGTATAGTGTGTGTCTGTGTGCGCGCTTTCAATCATGTCCAAAAGAATCACATCTAATGGCTGTTAAATGGATTTTTCGGTAGTTGATTGGCACACTAGACTTTGGTTTGTGATTTCCCATCGGCAGTTCTTTTGATTTGATTGCATATACCGATGCCGATTATGCTGGTTACATTGTTGATCGGAAAAGTACTAGTGGGTACTGTCAGTTTCTTGGTGGTTGCCTAGTTTCATGGGCCTCCAAGAAACAACATTCTCTCTCAACGGCCGAGGCTGAGTATGTAGCCGCCGGAAGTTGTGGAGCCCAAGTACTTTGGATCAAAAATCAATTTCTTGACTTGGATATTGAAATAAACTGTGTTCTAATTTTATGTGACAACACAAGTGCAATCAGTCTATCAAAAAACCCTGTTCAGCATTCTAGGACTAAGCATATAGACATTCGACACCATTTCTTGAGAGATCATGTAGGCAAAGGGGTTTTTGAGCTGCATTTCATTGATACTCTCAATCAGCTGACTGATATCTTCACCAAGCCCTTAAACCAGGAGCAATTCAACAAGATTAGAAGGGCACTTGGCATGTGCACGGGTGAGGGCATTCACTTAGGTCTGCATTAAGTCACGTGATGCATTTCAGAAGCATTAAGGGCAGTTAGTGTGACATGCATCACCATGTTGTGTGTTTCACTTCTCTATGTTTGATACCATCCTGCATGTATGATTATATTATTTTATCTTTATACCTCTTCTTGGAAATTTCTAAAACCCTAGACTCCTTGACAAATAAATGTGGACAATTGACCTAGAGATACTAGACAGTCACTGAGGGGGAGCCTTCAGAGAAACCTCGCTGGTTGATTCTTCAGATGTTCCTTACTGAAATTCTCCCTAAAAGAAAAGAAAGAAAAAGAAAGAAAACAAAAAAAAGGAAAAAGGAGGAAAATTATAGAGGGATGAATACCACTTAGTGAAGGGAGCTCAAGAGGACAGGAGATATGGAGGCCTTTTTTACCTATAAAAAAACCAACACAAAAATTTTGGCTGTTGACCTTTTCCGGTCGACCGGACAACCCGACCCGATCGACTGAAAACGACGGCCGGCCCAACCGGGACCCGATCGCCCCCCCTTTTTAAGGGGTTTTCACCCCCTCTTAGTTCATTCTTCTCCACTCATTCTCTCTCCCACACACTCTCAAAACCCTAGAACACCAAGCTTCCACCTCTCAAGCCTTCAAACCTCTTCATTCCTCCATCCGCACAATCTCCGTAGGATTCGTCACCACTCCGGGACGCGATCTCCGCGGGTGTTCGTGCTACCACCCATCTACCTCCTCGATTCCAGAGCGTGGGGAACGATCTTCCAGGGCTCCAGAAGTGCTCCTTGGCCCACTACAACCTCAAGGGCAGAGTCCCTTCACCTCGAAGGCTTTCACAGTCGATTTCCTCATCTAAGATGCCGCCTAGATGGAGCTCTCGGCGTTCCACTTAAGGGGAAGCCAGTGGTCAGAGACGAGAGGCCCCGGCTCATCCACAGCGGGCACTGGAACCTCGTCGTGCACCCCGTCTACCTCTACGACCCATCATCAACCCTCGCCTGGTTGATTTTCAAGAGGTGAATGACATTTTGCCAGATTTATTTGCACTCTTTGCAATTCAAGACTAGTGGAATGATTTTGTCTCCAGATACACTAGGTATTATCCAAACCTAGTACAACAATTTTATGGGAATGTCGTTGAGAGAAATGGAAACTTATTCACATTTGTTCAAGACATTGAGATACATATTGGACCCGATCTTTTCTGGCGTGCATTAGGAGTTTCAGCCTGGGGTGCCGATATGACGTTTGGACATGGTGAAATGCCAGACACATTCCTTGCTATGACGAGTTGTGACTATGTTCAGGGAGTTAGTAATCTTATTCAGTTGAATGCCAATCATTTTACGCCTCTGCAACGTGTTCTACATCACATGTTCACTACCTTGATTTATCCAAAAGGTGGTAGCAGAAATGAAGTGACGGTAGTTCATCGGTTCTTACTTTACCATGTTATGAATGGGAACACTGTAAATATGGGTCGGCTCATGACCACCTTGATTGATTCATGCCGCACCAACTTGGGATGATCCTTACCTTATGCATCCCAGTTGACAGGAGTGTTTATCTATGCTGGGGTTGATTTGGGTGAAGAAAGATCACTTCCAATTCGCCAGGATGATGTTTACAACGAACACAAGATCTTCTTCAATCTTGGTTATTGTTGGGGTGAAGATGGTGAGCTTACAAGGGATATCCCCACTTATGTAGAACTGCTTGCAAATGAGTAAGAACCGTAGCAACCACAGGATAATGGGGATGCACCCCCACCAGTTCAGGCGGAGGATCAGCCTCCCCCACCTTCTCCACACCATATGGATGAGGAGTTGCCTCCACCTCCACAGTTTGCTCACGGGGAGTCCTCTACTCAGGGTGCTGGTCAGCCTTCTTGGGGGGACTATGAGGCTCTTGATAGACGTGTATTAGGCATGGAAACCCGGCTCTACTCATCCCTTGACAGGCTGGACACCTTCATGGACAACATGACTGGCCGAATGGATTCTTTCTCCCATGCTCTGGATGACCTTTCCACCCACATGGCCACACTTTATGCCAGCCACGAAGACAACCGTGAAGCCTTCCGGATTACCAATCACTCCCTTCTCACCATCCAACAACAGCTTCTTCATAATGATGAAATTCTGCATAGCATTGAAGGCCGTCTCCCTCCTGCTCCTGCTCCTCCTGCTACCGGTGCTTCTGGTGATGATGCTCGCGAGGGGACTCCAGATCACTCTGCTCATTAGCTGTCCCTGTGTCTATGTAGTGTCTTTTCTGTCCATTTTTCTTGTAACCCTCTCCCCATTTTGATGATGCCAAAGGGGGAGAAGTAGCTATGCCAGGTCCTATCTATATCTATATGTATTTTGCGTGTTTGCTTGTCTGCATGCTTGAGTCATTGTGAGTCGTGTTGCATCATGTTAGCTTGCATCTTGTGTATTGCATTTTGTGCGTCTTGTTGGTTGGAACTCCTTGCACTATATCAATCTTGTATCAGCAATCCTCGATCTGTAATGATATGATGTAATGCACTTGGTTTTAGCCACTTAATGGATTCACTTGTTCTACTTCATATCAATATCTGGGCATATATGAATGTTTCCATTATTTGAGTTCTTGGTTGACTCGTCTTCGCTCTCTCTACTTGTGTTTTGTCATCATCAAAAAGGGGGAGATTGTTGAGTATCCTTGAGTGATTTTGATGACAACAAAACTCTGAGTGGAGGATTTATCTCGGCCCGTGTCTTAAGATTCTATATACGAGCTAATGGGGTTCAAGTTTATACCTATCAATTCTGTGAAAAACTCATAAGTTTTATTTGAATCATGTGTTTCAAATTGAGTTAACCTTGTTTAAACAAACCCCAAAATTCATGATACAATCATTCACTTAAAACCCTTGTTACCTTGATCAATTTCTCCGGGCTAACAACTCAGTTTTACAGGTCCAGGCTATTTTGGTCGACCAGGACCATAGGCCCGGTCGACCAGTTTTTCCAGAGACGAAGGGTGGCAAGTTTTACAGGTTTCGATCGACCTGGACCCCAGAACCGGTCGACCGATTCTTCCAGAAACCAAACACTCCGAAAGTTACAGGTTTCAGTCGACCGCCCCTGGAATTCCAGTCGACCGGAATTCCCGAAGCCCTCTTTTGTTGACTTTTGGTCCAAGCTCGAAAAGAGGGAGTTTCTACCAATTGTTTAAACCCTTTGGTCTCAGTCTTGGAGTGAATTGTGGATCTGGTCTGGGGACTTGTCTCCTGACCTTCTAAGATCTATAAAAGATCTCTTTGGGGTCATAAACCCTAATACTTTTGAAGAAGAAGAAGAAGGAGAGGCTATCTGATGTGACACCACCTTGGGGTGATGACCACAAGACAATATGACCCTTGGACCTAAGGTTGCAAGCAAGCAAATTGGCGATGATACCACTCGAGCGGCTCACTCGCTTGGTGCACACTTGTACCCGTGGGCAACTAAACGATAATAGAGAGGGTCCGGGGTGGGACAATGATGCTCCGGTGCTTGGAAAGCTTGGGGAGAACCCCAATTGGGCCAGGGATGCCCACTCACGGGCGGCCGTCACACCATGGGTGTGGGTTGAAATGGCTCGCTCACAACTCGCCCGCGATGGACACTCACGTGTTCGGCAATTTGGGCCGGGCCCTCGCTCTCCGTCCGACGCAGCAAAGCAAGAATACTAAGCTAAGCAAGTGATATTGACCAGCAAGGAAAGGGGGACCGAGGCTCACCTAGCCGGCGTGAAGACGCCAACTCCGGCCGAAGACGGGGGCGAGCGGGGAGGCAAGGGTTTGCGCCCGCAAGCCGCGTCGGTGTCGCTTCAAATCTGCGAAAATATTATTACATGAACTACACCTCTCGCAGGAGGGGGGCTCTTGGGGTGGGGGTTAGACTTATTACAACCAAGATTACCTCCATGCAGGGAGGGGCCTTCAGCCGGCCAAGCGGGGTGGGGAAATTATGAAGAGAACGCCGACTCTCCAAGCTTCGCCGGTTCTACCACTCTTCAGTTTTGCTGAACAGGTTGTCGATGAAGATGCTACCACGGACTCAACCGAGCTCCAAATTTGATGAAACTGGTGCCAAAAGTTCCCCAGCTGGCCGAGGATGATGCTTGAATTTTTTGGGAAGCTCTGGAACTCGGGGCTGATCGGACCGGCGACTGGAGCAGGACAGCAACACTCTACCTCTGACTGATGCAGAACTGATACAGTGGATTGCAGAAGGCACTGCAGTCGCTCCCGAACTCCAAATCGAACGAAACGGGTGGTGACGCGATCGTGGTCGGAGTAGCTTCGAGCAGAAATTGACGGGACCACAATCCGAGGTTGGACAGGAGAATGGTGGCCGGAGAAGTGAAGACAGGTCGAACCTGGACCTGCAGGGGGCAGACTGCACACTCCGGCGAAGAAATTCAGAACAAATAGCTCGGGTGGGCAATTGGCGTCGTTCCTTCTGCTACTGATGGAGGACTAAACGAAGAAGAATTTTGTAGAAGGAAGCGTGATCGAATTCCTACAAGATTGGCCGCTGAACGGCTTCCAAGATCGCTCTGGCCTTCAGTCTGGGACAGATTGCGCAGTCGTTGAAGATGACGTTCCTCCGGATAGCTCCGATCTCGGATGCAGGCAGGAGTACCACCGTTGGAAAGAAGACTTGGAGACGATTCCAGAAATATAAGATATGCCACCGGGATCCTTCAGGGGAAGTCGTGGCTGCTACTGCAAATCACTACTTTTCTGAAACCTGCAACAGGGACAGAATAGGTATAGGAGAGGGTGTGGGGAAGGGCATGAACAAGGGGTTATTTGGTGGATGGGGAAGGGGGGGTGCGACCTTGGGTGGTTAGGGAGGTGGGGAGATGAAAGGGCACAGCCCAAGGGAGAGGGAAATTCGAAATTTGGCCTAGGGAAGGGCTCTTTCAGTCTTGGGGAGAGGGAGGGTTGCTTGGGAGAGTGGAAAGGTGCCTAGGAGAAGGGGTTTCCACCTAGGGGTTGGAGGGGGAATTAAATGAGTGCATGGGGAAGGGGAAGGGGCCTTAATGAGGGGTGAATGGGGAGGAGAGAGAATGAATTTTGAAATTGGGGTGGGGAGGAGAGAGAGAGGGGGCACAACCCACTTAGAGAGAGTGATAGTAAGAGAGAGAGAGAGAGGGAGATATTGAGAGGGAACTAGAAGGTGTGGAAATTTTCTGGATTCAATATTCAAGCATAATTGTTACAAATGAGAGAGGGGTGGGGCTATTTATAGACCCCACACTTTTCCTAAGACCAAACTGACCCTGACAAACTAACTAACGACCAAACAGTCCAAGGTAGGGGCGCCCCTGGGCCTAGCCCAATGAATTGGGCCCATTAACCTATCAAACCAACATAATGACTTCAAGACTTAGGAAAATGACTTTCTAACCTAGGTACTTGACTCAATAAAGGGAAAATTACATGTTTAAGACTCAAATAAAAATAAGAAAATTACATGACTCGACTCACAAACACATTGTGAGCGACGTCACGCGGTTCGGGGAAACGGAGAGGACGCGGAGCGCGCGGGCTCCTTCTTTTTGTTTGCTGCAACACAGAAATAAGAGAAAAGAGAAGGGACCACCACGGGAGATTGCTCCGGTGGGGCGAGCGGGACAAATGTAATATAGCAAGATATGGGGGTTAAACGGCCATAGCGGGAAGTGACTCGCCGCGACCTCGGGGGGACGGGAATGGTGCAGAAATTAAATAGCAAGAATTGAAACGGCCATTGGGGAAGTGACTCGCCGCGGCCTCGAGAATATGAGCAGATAAGAATATAACAGAATATAAGGAGAATATAAAGAGCGGGAATTTAAACGGCCATTGGGGAAGTGACTCGTCGCGGCCTCGAGAACATGATTAGATAAGAATATAATATATAAGAACGGGAATTTAAACGGCCATTGGGGAAGTGACTCGCCGCGGCCTCGAGAATATGAATAGATAAGAATATAACATATAAGAATGGGAATTTAAACGGCCATTGGGGAAGTGACTCGTCGCGGCCTCGAGAACATGATTAGATAAGAATATAATATATAAGAACGGGAATTTAAACGGCCATTGGGGAAGTGACTCGCCGCGGCCTCGAGAATATGAATAGATAAGAATATAACATATAAGAATGGGAATTTAAACGGCCATTGGGGAAGTGACTCGCCGTGGCCTCGAGAATATGAGCAGAATACAACAGAATATAAAGAGAATATAAGAACGGGAATTTAAACGGCCATTGGGGAAGTGACTCGCCGCGGCCTCGAGAACAAGATGTGATCGCCAGGGGCCGAAAGACCCCAAAATAAAGAAAGTGATCGCGCCTACCTCAAGAGCGGGAGATGGCGGGTTGCTTCCTCCTCCCCCTTCGGCCGGCCGACGGAGAGGGCTTTCCTTGGGTACCCTTGCAAAACAACGACAAATAAGTAACGAGTGGATTAGAAAGATGAAGGTGTAGTATTCAAATCCCTGCGATAAAAATAACGAAATGATGGCAAGACACACACCTGGTTGGTGTTGTCTTTTAAACCCCTCTCGGACTCGAGTAGGAGGAAAATGAGATGATGGATGCAAGAAGTATATAAGAAGAGGTGCCCTTATGAAGGGGGATAGATGATGCGAGACGATGAATGCAAAAGAACTAAGAAGAAAAGGAAAGGATTGGCTTATTGGATGTGCCGATGGTGAAATCCGACGGAGCTCCGGCAGCGTAGGGATGGCGTGGAAGCGCGGTGGATGAAGACGACCTTCCTCTCGCGAGCATGGGCACCCGAGAAGCCGGCAGAACCTCCACCTATAAAAGACCCCACGGGTTAGAAAATGACTCCGGTAGCCTTTGGGCTCCGGCAGCCTATCGGATCTCTTCGAATCTCTTCCAGAACTGAGGGGGTAGACCTCTATTTATAGGGCTCCGGAGGGTGAAGGCGTCCAGGACCCTGGACACCTCCATCAGGGCCGAACTAATATTTTATTCTATTTTTATTAATTTTTTCAGAATATTTTTGTGGAGGCGTCCAGGGCCCCAGACGCCCCTAACAGGTCCACCGAACACCACCGACGGCCGCACGCGGTTTGACACAACGCGTGGTTTTATGAGCGGCGCCTCGTGATTCAGAAATGTGCGCGTCCAGCGGGCTGGACGTCTCCATAATTTGGATTTTTTCACACACGATAAACGGTCATACGGTGGGCGGCGCCCGTGAGGGAGTTGATGGAGGCGTCCAGGGGCCTGGACGCCTCTATTAATATATTATTATTTTTATTTATTTATTTTGTCTTTTTATGCCAAAGCTGGCATTATATATTTTTATGCTTGTTTTTATGGAGGCGTCCAGGGGCCTGGACGCCTCCATTAATATATTATTTTTTATTTGTGTTTTGGGTTTTGAAAAATAAAAATAAAATAAATTAAAAGAATGGGGGCGTCCAGGGGCCTGGACACCCCCATTAAGACCCACCCAGGTCCTCAGTTCAGGCGTTGGCGGCCGCCTGGCAGACACCCTTCTTGATTCCGGAACCTCCTGATGCGTCTGACTTGTGTTGATGCCGTCCGAATGCCGTGACGAGACGATTCCGGATGCCGGAAAAGGTAGAAGAAGACCCAAGAAAAGGAAGTATTTAAGAGATTCGAAATGCGTAAGCCGTCGCGGGACGTTGTATAGTAATATGAGACTTTCTCAGGAGACGTCAAGAATGGCGTGTCTATAGTTGCCCCGCCTTGGCGTCTGCTTTGCAAGGGAGCAACACGTAGTGGAATGGTATCGAAGTGGAGTGAAATGAAGTGGGAGCGGACTGATAAGTTGATGCCAATGTGTGATGAGACACGCTTTTGACGTTACTGTCTGGAATCTTTCTTGAAGTTTCAATGAGGCGACCTTGAAGAAGGTCTTTCAAATATTGACGATTGCTTGGACGGAGGTCAAATAAGGGAGGGTGAGATGTGCGCTCAGGCACGAAACAAAAAGAGACCAACTTCTCGGTGTGGAAGTACCTGGGTCATAAACCTGTAGGTTTCACCTTTGGGGAGCGATTACCAGCCAATGTGGAAGTGCTGCGACCAAGGTGGGTCAAGCAAGGTAAAACGTAAAGGAATATCTGAGGGTCTGTCCAAACAAGGGTCACTTTTGGAAGAGCACCGTAGGGCCGTTTCAAGGAAACTCAGTTATTTCATTCGGAGTGGAATATCTCATATTTGTAGGAATTGAAACACAACGGCTTTCACAATCGAATCACTTGAATGATCTTCTGTAATAAATCAAAGTCCTATATGAATGCATGCTGGGTTAAAATAAAAATTTAAAACAAACTAAAATAGAAAATAGCCAAGGATAATATTGTCAACTTGTTAAGAACGGGTCAGGATACGATCCGGTGAGCTGACACTGGGCTGGGGCCCGTTTATCCGCGCACCAACTCACTGAATGGAACCGTCGTCCCCATGCTACCACAAGTTAACGGCCTATCCATACAACCCAAATTCTTCCCGGATCATCACTGTTTTTGTTGAAGGGGAACTCAAATCACAGATTTGTTCGGGCCGCAAGGTCCTTAACATGTTCTAGTAGCGTAGGTATCATATACTATGATGTATGACATGGTGGGACCAACCATCGAAAGGTGGGACAGGAGATAGGACAAAGACGTCCGTTGGTAAAACCTGCACAGACCAGCATAGGTTAGTAACATCAGAAAGTAGCAGATTTATAACAGAATCACACCACAGTACAAGGGGGTCTAGACAAAACTCTGACGACTGACCACTGTAGCGCCTCTCCTTCCCTACACTTCTTCTCTTGCACCAAGTTGTTTCGAGGCATGCCTTACGAGACTTTTGCCCTGTACAGAAGGGAACTACTTTGCACGGAGGGATTCTGTTGCTTTCTTTTGGTCACGTCCAGGCACGAGGACGCGTCTTAATCATTGAATTCAAATTTAAAGCGTCGGGTGGCCTTTCTTCTCCCGTGCCTTACCCGCAAACGAGCCCGCCTTCCGCCGAAACTCGCTTGCCCCCTTTTTCGTCTTCCTCCTCTTTTGATCGATGGAGTTCGGTGGGCCCGACCATGGTGAAGGTGGAGAGGGACGAGGAACTCCTCGCCCGAGGAGGGACACGCAAGAACACGGAACGGCGTCCATGGAGGAGGAAGGGCCGCTTGGGACCCCCGAGGGACTCGAGGGGCCCAATGTCGCGGAGGGAGGTGAACACGGTCTGGTAGGTGCTTGGTTTTCCCCCTCTTTGATCCATTTTGAGTTTTGAAGCAAGCCGTGCGAGGGGGGAAAGGGTTCGGCGAGTGTTGCACTTAAATGATGGACGCGTCCTAGATAGGGGACGCGTTCTTTTTGACTGATGTGGGACCCCTTTCTTGGTGCAGGACATGGCGAGGACCCCGGGCCTGGCCGATGAGTGGGCGAGTGCGGACGAGCCGAGCCGCGTCAGGAGGGAGAGTCGCGGCAAGGAGAGGCTCGAGGACTGGCACGTACGTCTCCCTGGACAGCAAGGGAGTGTATTGGTGCAGGACAGCGCCGACTTCCTGCGGCGGTAGAGAGAGAGTTATGCCGGGCTTCCCCAAGCTGGGGACACGCGTGGCATCGGCGGCTCGCGTGCCCAACTGTCAGAGGCTAGGTGGCAGCTGGCCATCGCTCAACATGAGCTGTCGCTCCTGGTAAGTTATGTGCCGCACTTTTATCTTCAGATTTTGGAGTTTCACTGACGGCCGTTGTTTATTTTGTTCCAGCGTGCCCAGCAGACAGCGACGGCGGGGATGATTGGTGGCTCATCTTCCAGTTCCTCGGCCCCTTTTCTCGAGATTGCCTCCCTCCGGGAACAACTTGCCGGTGCGGTGGCCCACGCGACCCGGGCGGAAGAGGAGCGTGATGCCTGGGTGGCGACTGTAGCAGAGCTGCGACATCGCGGTGAGGAGAGACCTTCTCCAGACATCTTGGAGTTAAGGGTTCTTCTACAGATGATGAGGAGATTGGCAGAGAGAGAGAAAACCGAGAGAAGGTCCGAGCGACAGCGGGATCAGACCGAGAGGAGGGCCTTGGAGGCCCAAGTGAGGGAGCTCCAACTGGGCCTTCAGGCCGTCGTACAGAGGCTAGGAGGGATGGAGACGCGCTACGAGAGAGCGCGAGAGTTTGGGGAGCGACTGCGCCAGTCTGGTCGCTTTGCCGCTAGTGGCTTCTTTGCCACGCCAGGGGAGGAGCAACGAGTCATTGCTGTGGAGCCGGCGCCACGAGGCGAGGCGGGTGCTACTGCACGGGGATCCCGGAGGCTTCTGAGGGACCCTCACCTCAGGAGAGAGGAGAGGGACGCCTAGAATGACGAGCATGAAGATAATGGCAAGAGTTGGCGAGCTAGTGGACCCGCCTCCTCTCTATGATTGTAGTGTTTATGACATCTTATTATGGAGTGATTTGATTTTCTACTGCTCGTTTGTTCTCTTGTGCATTCCTTCTTCCCTATACTTCCTCTCCTTTGCACTGTTCCCATGTGATGGGTCTGCCGAGACTCCACCCTAAGCAGAGAATCGCGTCTTGTTGTGACCATTTTCTACGGGAATCTACCGTCGAAGTCAATAATGACGGCCCTAGTGCCTTCTCCTGGATGTTGCGTCAAATTTTGTGGACGTCCTCCAAAACATGATAGGGTATCCCTAGACAACATAGAGTACTAGTCATCATATTCTTCGTCCAATCAATCACCCTGTACGAGTGGTGAAGTGACACACAGGACCGCATGGCAGGTGCCTCATCGTGAGGGCTATCATTAATAGGTGATGGAGGCAATCTTGGCCTACACTCCTTCCATTTCTATAAATTCGTGTCCCTTTTATCCTCCCAGGTATATCAAGAGCTAACTCGAGGAGCACAAGTTCTCACGGGAGAGGAGGAGTTCAAAATTATGAGAGTTGGATGGAGGGCGAATCTTCCCACTCCTCGAAGAGAAGCAGATCCAGTGGTAGTAGTTCCAGGAGGCTTTCGGACCTCGAAGGGCACTTCAGCGAAAGGGCCCAATCACCACTCGTAAGCCAAGTTTTCTGCCCTTTTCTCATTCTTTTTTCTTCCTTTCTTTCTGACCAAACCTCCTCTCCATTCCCTGCATGCGTAGTGTGTGATGAAATCACAGATCTCATGGGAGTTGGTAGTGGCAGCATACCGAGGTCTCCCAGATTTTCAGAAGGCCAGGCTAGACGTGATGGGTTTTGGCACCTTTCTTCGGATCGAGCCGATCCAGCTCGACCTGGTCCTGATCCAAGCCTTGTGTGAGAGATGGGACCCAGTGAGTCGGGCATTCCTGATGCCTTGGGGGCACATGGTGCCTAGCCTGGAAGATGTGGTCCGAATTACGAGTCTCAAGGCGGATGGCGAGGCAGTGACCGGAGTCACTTACGCGGACTACCGAGAAGGTGCCCAGAAGTTACTGGGTTTAGACCTAGATGGTCGGAAAAACAGGTCGGTAGCTAGGGCGTCCCTCATGGATGCATTAGGGCTCACCGACACTCATCGGCGGGACGACGAATCCTCAGAAGAGTTCATGGAAAGGATGGAAATAGGATGCCGTGCCGTGTACTGCACAGATTTCGGCAACTGGGAAAGATGCAACATAGATTTGAGGAGATTTCTCCTCTTCCTTTTGGGGAGATTGGTACTGAGCTCGAAAGGGGACGGTATCTAATGTCGCTTCCTGGAGCTGCTATCAGACCTTGAAAGAGTAGGGTACTATGCCTGGGGAGCCGCCATGCTGGCACACTTGTTTGCAGGCCTGTTCCAAGAAGCGGATCGTGAGATGGCTGTGAGTGGTTTCACACCATTCGTCCAGGTATTTTTGGTTTTGCTTGTTTTGTATTTTTTGTGTGTTTTTTGCAAGGTACTGATGACCCGTGTCGAGCAGCTGTGGAGCTATTATTACCTCCCTATGGGGAGAGCTCGGCATTGGTGACCCGTGATGGTGCCGTTAGCCAGGCGGTGGGAACCCATCATGAGTGCGGCACCCCTAACTTACCAACTGATGGTGCTAAGGCGGGAGCTACAGGAGTTCCCTGCAGCAATGGTAAACTGGAGACCCTACTCAGACATGGTCGATGCCGACCAGCCGTGGGTTCTAGCAAGTCATGCCCGGTTCGGACGGGAATTGTGGATGCACTGCCTGAATGAAATCGAGCCACTTCGGCTACGATTGGTTATGAGGACTTTGGGACTGGCTCAAGAATGGGTGGATTCAGCTGCGCCACCTCGCGTTGGGAGAAAGACGCGGGGACCGGCGACCTGCATTGACTGGCGCGTGTGGTTCCCTGATCAGTATGAAGACTGGCAATGGGGTGGCATGATTGTAGAATCACAGGCACGGGATAGCGAGGAGTACTTGCGTCTATATAAGACAAAGTACGCAGAGCGGCTCCAACCCCGGGGACTTGTGGAGGTAGGTTTCCCCTTTTCTCTTTTCTTCTTTCTCATTTTCTTGGTTCTCTGGTGGAAATGCTGACTCGTAAGGTTGCAGGATGTCTGGGATGCCATGATAGCGAATTTACGAACTCGCTTGGCAGAGATGGAACAACAGTTGGGTGATGCCCGCGGAGCTACGAGTGCCTTGGTAGGTGTACAGTACGTTCCTAATTAAAACCCCAGATTCCAGATGTTGGCTGCTAATTCACGCGGTCGTAGCATGCCCAGATTGGCGCGGCTTCCCCAGCGATGGGAGTAGGTGGTGGTGCCTCTTCCAGCTTGTGGATTCCCACCTCAGAACTTGACTTGCTTCAGGAGCAACTTGCTCACGCTACGCAGCGTGCTGCGGAGGCAGAAGGGATGCTCTCTATACAGGTAAGAGTCTCAGTGTTGAGTTCTCCTTGTTTATGCCTTATCGCGTATCTGAGATGATACACTCGGCAGGAAAAGGAGACGGAAGAAGTGCTTGCCCAAGCTACGCAGAAGGAGGCTAGGATAGCAGAACTGGAGAGGGAACTGCTGCATCATCCTGATGACGACTCCTCTACGGATGCTGTGGAACTGAGGATCACTCTCTAGTTGGAGAGGGAAGACCGCGAGAGAGAACGTGCAGAGAAAGAAAGAGACGCAGAGAGAGAAAGAGCCAACAGATTGACTGAAAGGGAGGAACGAAGGGCCATGGAGGCCCAACTATTCGAACTCCGAATCAGCCTTGGTCTTGCTGAACAGTGGCTGAGAGATGGTGAGGAGCGCTACCGAAGAGCACGAGAGCGTGGCTTTCGTGTTGGTAGCTTCTCTGCTGCTTCCGTAGATCAACGCCGGGATGTGGGAATAGGAAGAGGAGTACAGAGTGGTAGGAGTACCACTTTTCGTAGTTGGGTAGCACCTTTGAGAGCGTTGTGCCCGGAGAGTAGTGGGACGAGTAATGCAGAGAGAGAGGGCGGAACTTGATGTAATTTTTTTGGTTTTTGGAATGAAATACAAGGTTCGGTTTGTTTATTTTTCACCTTTGCTTCTGTTGCCTGAATCCCTACACATATCACTGAAACAAACAAATCAGAATTTCTGTTCTGACTTGGCCCCTTGCTTAATAAGCAAATGGTCACTGTGACTGTCCTTGATAACTGGTCAAGGGGCCAAGCCTTTATTAACGAAGGCAATGGAAAAATGTGGTGACGATAAATACGACAGGCAAGCACACGAATGCAAGCGGTATTAGAGTGAGATGCTGTACGCAAGTGCGATCATGCAAAATTGATTTGTTTTCTTTTTATATTTGGCATTTTTTTTGTTTTATCATAAAAAAGATTTTTTTTTGCAAATATGTACATTTTCTCTTTTCCATTTTTTTGTTGTTTTTATCATTTCAATTTTTTTGTTGCTAACGCCCGGCAAGCACCCAAATGGCACCTAACCTGCGTCAGAATAGGGGTTTCTTACTAACCTCCCAGGTATCCTAAGTGCACATCTAGGTTGATTTAGGCCTCTAGATCCCTCGAATGATGATCCCGCCGGCTAAGACTTACCCTGATGACAATACCGTCATGCCATGCTTAGGCTCCCAGTCGCTTCCGACCACAGGGATTCACCCAAAAGGTGTTCGAGGTAAATGATTTGCCCGACCCGGGTCTGTTTCCTCACAACTCTAGATGGTATATGATGGAACACCCTGAAACCCTAACGACCAACCACGCGACGCTGACCCGGAATCAGACGCCGTCGCACCCATAGGTGACGCGCTTGCATTGGCCTAAGCCCGAGGTTAAACAAGAAGACATCAAAGTGGTAAACAGGGGTCTTGACCAGCCAGAAACACGGAGACTCCTTCGCAGCGATAGCTTTTGCTTTTCAAAGTAGGCAACCAAATGTGTATATTAAAATAAGGTCGCAGACCCTGGGCAGTTTTCACCTTTCAGAAACTCCATCGAACCTTCATCTTTAGAGGAAGAAGGAAGAGCGTGGGGGATAAACCTCCTGAGAGGATCAGCAAAACCGTTAACCCGGCGAGTGAATAAGGGCCCATTAACTCTTTCCTTTCGGACAACTTCGGACCAAATCTCGAGCATTTACATTCCACGGCCCCTTTTGTGGATTCAGAATTTTGCTTTGAGGGGTTCCGTTTACTACAACAGGCACGGTCACGACCAGGCTTTTCTTTTGATTTTGTATTTCTTTTGTGATGGAGATATAGTCGTTTGACGTTTGTGGGCTCCCTTTTCATATGCCTACGGGGACACTGCCCTCTTCTCGTGCTCTGATCGATGCTCGAGGAAATGGATCCTACTCTTGCCTTTGGGGTTTGAGTTTCGGTTTCTCATGCTCAGCGTTTTAAGGGCGCCGACTGTCTCATTTGGTCGAAGAGAAAATAATAAAGATTACAGCTTCCGGAAATCTTCTGGGTGGGGCCCCACCGTAGGTGATGCTACCGACTTTTTGAATAAAATACATAAGTGAGCACATGTTGGCTTTGATGCGGGACGGGACCGAAACGGGCTAGGACCTACGAATGCAATGAAGTGCGGCCAGCACTCGCACGCCAAAGGTAAGCCGGGCGGCTGACCTCCCTGCCGTTCCTCCGGGTGGAGGCGTCTCTCAACAAGAAATCCAAGCCCAACGATCGTCCCTATGAGGGAGGCGCGGGGATCTCAGCGACTAAGAAGCCGCCGTGCGCCTATGGGAATCTAGTCCGAGCTCGGCGCTCGACTAGGGCCACGGAATGGGTGCTCTCAACTCCCAACCACGCGGTGAATAGCAAAATAGCTAGGAACTTATACGCACGTCACGCGGCATGCTAGAAAGTATACTAGTAAAGCAAAATGCCAACAGTGAGGAGCTTCGCACGTACCTCCACGCCTAGGCGTGGGGAAGGAACCCCGGCCGAGATCGACAACCCCGATACACAAGGACGAACAATAGTACAACCCAACCACAAATGCCCACTCCTCGCAGGGAGATAACAGGCTACACAAAGAGATTCGGGGCTGCCGATGTACGGGCTGATGGGCAGCACTCGGTGAAGGGTTGGCCGCGAGGAGGATCCGAACAGTGGTCGGCAGATTCGCAGCAATGCGTGACTCGGCGGTGGAAGCTCCCACGACCTGATTCGGCGTCCGAATGAGGCGCCGTCAGCGGTGGCGCGTAGCTGGGTCACGGGAGGAAGTCTCGGCCAATGTGGGTGCGCAGATTCTGTCCGTGGAAGCCGGGGGCGCACCTGCAAGTTGCGACTGGATTCTGCTCCCAGAACTGTGCGCTCGAGCGGGAAAATTAAGAAGAATTAGACCCGAAGAGAGAACGGAGCTCCGCTTGTTGGAGGACGAAGAGGACGCAGAGCAGCAGGCCCCGATCGAAGGATTCGATCAGATCTGGTCGTGGCTGAGAGCAGTAGGCTCTGGAATCCGCCGGTGGTCCTGGCGCCGGGTGGACAGGGAAGACCTGCGCAACCTCACGGGAATGGACGCCACGAACAGCTCGGACGTCGGAACGAGGCGAGGTCGGCGGCGTTGGACAGAGGACGAAGAGAGGTACGACCGGTGAAGATCCCACGTCCAAACTCGCAGATGTCCGTCCTGTGGGATTTTTGCAATGGGGCGAACAGAACCTGGCTCGCAGGGAGAGGGGGTCCTGCGTGCGCTCACGAAGAAAATCGCCACGGGTGATGCCGAACTCCGAATGAGGCGAGACCACCTCGCACGCGTCGGAGACTCGTAGCAGAATCACACAAAAATGGGCTGGTCGCCCACAGTCGCCAAGAACAGAGGAGGACGTCGCAGCTCTTGGAGATGAAATCTGGTTGCAACGAGTTTGAACCTGTGAAGAGATAGAAGAGAGGGGGAACCTCGGCGTCGCACCGAGGGGATGGGGAGTCACACCCCAGACTTGCTCCCGTCGCAGGAACAAGGAGGAACAGAGGGGGGCGCAGCCACCATAGAGTCTTGCTCAATAATATTCTTCATTATTTTTCTCAAAGAAAATTACAAGCTTTTATATGGGGAGGGGAGATGCTAGGGTGAAACCTTAGCCAAGAGGGAGGGGAGGGGGGTGCGCACATGGCATGGGGGAAAGGGGGGGTGCGCAACATGGCAAGGGGGGAAAGGGGGGGTGCGCACCACTCCTTGATTGTAGGAGTGGATTGGGGGATGGGGGCGGCCAAAGGAGGGAGGGGGGATCGGATGGGGAAGGGAAAGGAGGGGGCCGCACCCCTCTTCCTATAATCTAGGAGAGGGGCGGCTGCCACCTTCCAAGAGGAGAGAAAGAGGTGGGGGCGCCCAAAACCCTAACCCTAGGTGGGCCAAGCCTTGGGTTAGGCAGCCATGCCAAATGGGCCAAGGCTTGAACCAAGAAAGTGGCCCAATAGCCCTATCTCCTACCTAATAAGCATAAAAAGACCCAACTAAAGCCTAATTGGCCCCAATTGGCCTACAAAGGTCCACACAACTAATAAAAGTGTCCACGCAGGGACTAAACCAAGGCCCAGCATGGCCTAAAGCATAAATAACTAAAGATAACTCTGCTCATCCGCCAAGTGATCGCCGAGCCAAAGGGATGCCGGCGAGATCCGTGTACTCCGTCGTGAAGTGTGGCGCGTGTCCTCACCAATTCTCCCCGGGTGGGAAGAACTCGACCCTGTCGAGTACGGGTCCTGGTCGCTCCAGTAGCGCTCCAGCAGGTCCGGGTCGATCCTCTCCAGCTCTCTACGTGTGATCCAGGCGTCGTCTGTCGCAGGGCGCCCTCTCCAATGCACTAGGAAGCGTTGGTAGGCTCCGCTCCTGGTCGTGGTCACCTGCTCATCCAGTATACAATCTATATGCTCGCGTTTCTGTAATGGGGCTGGAAGAGGTGGACGCTCAGAAGGTGTAATACTCTCAACAGGAGGGGAGGGCCCAAAAAGCTCACTGGGAATCACCGCGGGATCCCGATATGCCACCAGATCTGAGACATTGAACGTCGAACATATCCCATAGTCGTCTGGCAGCTCAATCTCATACGCATTCGACCCGATTCGCTTCAAGACTCGAAAGGGTCCAGCACCGCGGGCCTGGAGTTTCTTCACGGCCCCCGAAGGAAACCGTTCAGGTCTGACCCTGATCATGACGTACTCTCCCTCTCGGAACTCACGGGTGCGTCGATGCGCATCAGCTAACTCCTTGTAACGTGCGTTGCTGGCCTCGAGGTGGTGATAATGCAGACTCCGAACTAGCTGTGTTGACTCATACCTATGTGAATGCAGTGGTGGTCCTGGACATCCAAACACAGACCTAGCATGCCTATGACTCCTACTTGATTGGTCAACACGGGGAGGACCTGGACAACCAAAGTTGTATCTATCATGCATGGGTGTCCTACTGAATGTGGTAGACTCATGGGGACTAGATTGCTCAAACTCACTCATGACATTACCCCTATATGATGAGGGACATGGAGAAACATGAGAGTGAGACATGTGTCCCTGGCCTCCTAAACTCTGGCGTCTGGAAGTATGCAAGGTGAGGTGTTGGCTAGCAGGTTTGGATAGGGTGTGATGATATACCTCCTCGACTAGGTGGGGAAGAGAATATGAGTCGAGAGGCTCACTAGGGAGGGGATCGAATGGATCAAAGAAATGATGACCCCTCCCGGCAGGTCCCTTCACTATACTTGCCCATGTGCGACATTCGCCCAGGTGCAGAGGATCACCTTCAGGCGCTCTAATATATGGGGCAAGGGGCTCACAAGGGAGGTAAGGAAAGCTAGGTTCCTCCCTCGGGACCGTGACACCATAAGAGGGGACAAAATCAACCTCCACGGGTATGGGAAAGAATAAAAGGATCTCAGAGGTGATATGTCCTATGGTGTAGACCGAGGTAATAGACCCCAAAGCAGGGAGCGTGAAGCTATGACTATAGGGTTGGTCAGACCCTAAGGTCAACATATAAGTCAACTCCCATTGATAATCTAAACTCCTAAGGAAGTCCTTCACATTTTCAAGAAAGCAGAAGGACCGAAAAGTGGTGTGAAAGGAGTTAAGGGGTACTACCGGTAGAGTTGGTTCCATGGGTGGGTAACAAGGAATCGAAGCATCTAGAGTGGGACCCTTCCTTAACCAGCTAGCTAGAGGCTCTCCCATGACAAGTTTGCCCTCAGGAGACAAGAAAGGCCCTAGATGAGGGTCGAAGGGCGAAGCATCTCCCTCAGGTGGGGAAAGGGAATCCTCTATGAAGTAGATGGGACCTTGGCTCTCGATCATGGGTGTTGGGCTAGAGTGTCGACCCTAACCCCTGTAGGTTCTGGCACGACTTCGTCCTGGCTCGAGGGTGGGCCAGGGGAAGTCGGTGATCCCATAGGAGTGCCCATCGTTTCAAGTTTCTCCCTAAAGAGTTGCAGGAGTTCTGCGAGGGGGAGATCTCTCAAGTTAAGGGCATTCGGGGAGACTTGCTGGTAATCATGAGATTTAGTCTCGGGCCTAGACTCACACACAGGTGGCACCTTGCTCCTCCAACTATGATGTGCTCGGTTGGGGGTAAGAGGTGATGGGCGTTGCAGAGGTTGAGCCCTTATAGTGGCCTTAGACTGGCCGAGAGAGAAAGGAGGAGTGGTAGTGCTCCTCGAGCTATGGGTCTCCGAGTAGGAGGGGGAGCGTTGGGGAGTGTAGATCTTCCTAAGTTCTACCTTCATCTCCTCCCAAGAGTGTATGGGCTCTTGCCTCCAACCTGCCCTAAGACTCACTATGTGATTCCACACTTCCATGGCTTGAGGTGAAAGTTGTCCCTCGGCAATGTTGACTCTCGCGGCACCATATATCCAATTCTTCTCAAAGTATTTTCCCATGCTAGCCTCCCACCTTAGATAGGCTCTAGGGCTCGATCCATCAAAGCGAAGGTCCTCATCTAGAATGATGTCCAGGAATAGAGGGTCGATCGGACCCTTGTGGAGGGCCGAGTTGTAAGGAGTTGACCAAGTAGGGATAGCCATGATGATGCACCTGAGGACTCTAAATACACATGCTCGCCCTAGGACTATGGAAGGGACATGTAGGACAACTAAGGGATGGGACTAGACACGACTCAAAATGGCGATGGAAAAAGGGGAAGAAAGCGGACTCAAATGCACCCAAAACAAACCTAATGACTCACATGCAACTTAGACACATCTAATGCCTCAATTGCACCCTAGACAACATAAAGACTCAAATGACCTAAGACCCCAATTTGTTAGAACAAACTGGTTCCCTAAGCTCTGATACCACTTTGATGCGGGACGGGACCGAAACGGGCTAGGACCTACGAATGCAATGAAGTGCGGCCAGCACTCGCACGCCAAAGGTAAGCCGGGCGGCTGACCTCCCTGCCGTTCCTCCGGGTGGAGGCGTCTCTCAACAAGAAATCCAAGCCCAACGATCGTCCCTATGAGGGAGGCGCGGGGATCTCAGCGACTAAGAAGCCGCCGTGCGCCTATGGGAATCTAGTCCGAGCTCGGCGCTCGACTAGGGCCACGGAATGGGTGCTCTCAACTCTCAACCACGCGGTGAATAGCAAAATAGCTAGGAACTTATACGCACGTCACGCGGCATGCTAGAAAGTATACTAGTAAAGCAAAATGCCAACAGTGAGGAGCTTCGCACGTACCTCCACGCCTAGGCGTGGGGAAGGAACCCCGGCCGAGATCGACAACCCCGATACACAAGGACGAACAATAGTACAACCCAACCACAAATGCCCACTCCTCACAGGGAGATAACAGGCTACACAAAGAGATTCGGGGCTGCCGATGTACGGGCTGACGGGCAGCACTCGGTGAAGGGTTGGCCGCGAGGAGGATCCGAACAGTGGTCGGCAGATTCGCAGCAATGCGTGACTCGGTGGTGGAAGCTCCCACGACCTGATCCGGCGTCCGAATGAGGCGCCGTCAGCGGTGGCGCGTAGCTGGGTCATGGGAGGAAGTCTCGGCCAAAGTGGGTGCGCAGATTCCGTCCGTGGAAGCTGGGGGCGCACCTGCAAGTTGCGACTGGATTCTGCTCCCAGAACTGCGCGCTCGAGCGGGAAAATTAAGAAGAATTAGACACGAAGAGCGAACGGAGCTCCGCTTGTTGGAGGACGAAGAGGACGCAGAGCAGCAGGCCCCGATCGAAGGATTCGATCAGATCTGGTCGTGGCTGAGAGCAGTAGGCTCTGGAATCCGCTGGTGGTCCTGGAGCCGGGTGGACAGGGCAGACCTGCGCGACCTCACGGGAATGGACGCCACGAACAGCTCAGACGTCGGAACGAGGCGAGGTCGGCGGCGTTGGACAGAGGACGAAGAGAGGTACGACCGGTGAAGATCCCACGTCCAAACTCGCAGATGTCCGTCCTGTGGGATTTTTGCAAGGGGGCGAACAGAACCAGGATCGCAGGGAGAGGGGGTCCTGCGTGCGCTCACGAAGAAAATCGCCACGGGTGATGCCGAACTCCGAATGAGGTGAGACCACCTCGCACGCGTCGGAGACTCGTAGCAGAATCACACAAAAATGGGCTGGTCACCCACAGTCGCCAAGAACAGAGGAGGACGTCGCAGCTCTTGGAGACGAAATCTGGTTGCAACGAGTTTGAACCTGTGAAGAGATAGAAGAGAGGGGGAACCTCGGCGTCACACCGAGGGGATGGGGAGTCACACCCTAGACTTGCTCCCGTCGCAGGAACAAGGAGGAACAGAGGGGGGCGCAGCCACCATAGAGTCTTTCTCAATAATATTCTTCATTATTTTTCTCAAAGAAAATTACAAGCTTTTATATGGGGAGGGGAGATGCTAGGGTGAAACCCTAGCCAAGAGGGAGGGGAGGGGGGTGCACACATGGCATGGGGGAAAGGGGGGGTGCGCAACATGGCAAGGGGGGAAAGGGGGGGTGCGCACCACTCCTTGATTGTAGGAGTGGATTGGGGGATGGGGGCGGCCAAAGGAGGGAGGGGGGATCGGATGGGGAAGGGAAAGGGGGGGGGCCGCACCCCTCTTCCTATAATCTTGGAGAGGGGCGGCTGCCACCTTCCAAGAGGAGGGAAAGAGGTGGGGGCGCCCAAAACCCTAACCCTAGGTGGGCCAAGCCTTGGGTTAGGCAGCCATGCCAAATGGGCCAAGGCTTGAACCAAGAAAGTGGCCCAATAGCCCTATCTCCTACCTAATAAGCATAAAAAGACCCAACTAAAGCCTAATTGGCCCCAATTGGCCTACAAAGGTCCACACAACTAATAAAAGTGTCCACGCAGGGACTAAACCAAGGCCCAGCATGGCCTAAAGCATAAATAACTAAAGATAACTCTGCTCGTCCGCCAAGTGATCGCCGAGCCAAAGGGATGCCGGCGAGATCCGTGTACTCCGTCGTGAAGTGTGGCGCGTGTCCTCACCAGGCTTCCTTTGAGCGAGCATAGGCCGACGTGGCCAGACAGGGAGCTCCACGGTTCTGGCAAACCAAGACCCGGTGCCTACCAAGCCTTAATGGGCCCTATCCTAACATGAAGGTTAGATGCAGGGACTTAACTACATGGTGACTGCCAGGCATCGGCATTTTGAATTTTCCATATTTTTTGTGGTTTTCGGTAATTCTTTGTTTTTGATGTTTTTTATATTTTCATCATTTTTTTTGTTTGTTTTGTGCTAAGGGTAGTATTTCTTAAGATAAAGCCCATTCCAAGGGTGGGATAACTCGGTCCCTTCGGCGTTGATTAGCTTGTAGGCGTTGTCGGGGTACACGGCTTGAATTACAAATGGTCCTTCCCAATTGGGTTGGAGCTTAGAACGCAGCCCTCCAGGTTTGACAAAAATTCTTTTTACGACCATCTCACCGACTTTGAATTTTCTCTCAGTGACTTTCTTTTGGTAAAAGCGAGCGAGTCTATTTTGATACACACGTGCGTGTTCGGCAGCGGCCAGCCGCTTCTCATCCAAGAGTTCCAACTGGGCGAGGAGTGAATTACGACGATCATCGAGGGGAAATTCCTCGTCCAATTGTACCCTGAGAGAAGGGATCAGAGTCTCGTACGGGACTACCGCTTCCATACCATAAGTAAGGGAAAATGGAGTCTGCCCGGTGGGGGTACGGATTGAAGTGCGATAGGCCCATAGGGCTTCGATAAGTTTTTCTGGCCAGTCTGAAAACTTACTAGACTCGCAGGTTTTTTTGATGATTTTGAGCAATGTTTTATTGGTGGCCTCCGCTTGGCCGTTACCTTGTGGGTAATAAGGCAATGAATGATGCAATGCAATTGCGTACCTTTTGCAGAGGTCCTGTAGGTCCTGAGAAATGAACTGTGGCCCATTGTCGGTGACGATCGTGCTTGGGACGCCGAATCTGGCGAGGATGTTTTTCATGATGAACTTACAGACTGTTGACGCCTTGATTTTCGCGTAAGCTTCGGCTTCGGCCCATTTGGTGAAGTATTCCGTCGCAGTAAGGATGAAAGATTTCTACTTGGTGAGGGAATTGGGATCACCTAGGGGACCAATGATGTCGAATGCCCACATGGAGAAAGGCCACGGGGAAGATATTGGATGAAGTGAGGAAGATGGTGAATGGATTTTATCGGCGTGAAGTTGACACTTGACACACCTACGGACATAGATAGCACAATCTTCTTCCATAGTGGGCCAATAAAAGCCTTGGCGAATGATCTTCTTGGCGAGCATCTGACTATTCACGTGGCCACCGCATACACCCGAGTGCGTCTCCTCTACACATTTCTAAACTTCATCGTCACCAAGACATCTTAACAGAATACCAGTAAGGCTTCTCTTATAGAGTAGACCTCCAACCAATGTATATTTCTGAGCCACCCTTCTTATGGCTTTCTTATCCTCTGTGGTGGCCCCTTCAGGATAAGACTGATCTTGGCAGTATTTGACGATTTCATAGAACCATGGTTTCTCTTCATCAGCCAGTTCTTCTTCGGCCTCTGCCAACATGATCTCCCTCTTCTCAAGGATATCTTCCTGCAGGATCTTTCTTGCTATCCTGTCTTTGATATTTACGTAGGAAGCATCGTCGATTGCAGGGGCGTGAAGTTTGTAGATGGAAATGGACTTAAACCATCTTCCTAGAGGGAACCTTATGGATGATGCCAACGAGGCGAGGGCATCGGCGAGAATATTCTGATGACGAGGGACATGAACAAAGATCAGTTTTGTGAATAGTTTGGCAAAGGTAGTAGTGAGTTCTTGGTATGGCTTGAGTTTGGGATCGCGAGTGCGATATTTAGTGAGCACCTGGCGAAGGATGAGTTGACTATCACCTATGACTCGCAACTCAGTGATACGAAAAGAATGAGCGAGTTCTAGGCCAGCTAGAAGAGTTTCATATTCGGCTATATTGTTGGTGACTGGAAATTTGAGTTGGTATGCCAATGGGAATGTGAGGCCTTCAGGCGACAGGAGGGCGACGCCGATTCCTCTCCCTTGAGAATTCAGAGCTCCATCAAAATATAGTGTCCACATTGGCTCATCTGATTGGTTGACGGACATTAGTTCCTCATCTGAAAACTCTGATTGGATGGGATCGAATTTGGGAAGAGGATGATGAGCGAGATGCTCGGCAATGGCATAGCCTTTAATCACCTTTTGCTGGATGTAGGTGATGTCGAACTGAGAGAGAAAACTTTGCCAGCGTGCTAGCCTATCCGTAAGGACGGATTTCTCCAGAAGGAATTTGATAGGATTCATTCGAGCAATCAAGTGGACCTCATGAGCCAAGAAGTAGTGCTTCAATTTCTGCACTACCCAAACGAGGGTAGCACAGGTTCTCTCCATGACGGTGTACTTTTGCTCACAGGGATTGAGAAGTTTGGACAAGTAATAGGTTACCCGTTCCTTACCTTCTTCATCAGCTTGTGCGAGGACGGCTCCCACGGAGTCATCCAAGACTGAGACGTAAAGGATCAGAGGTTTTTCTGGTTTGGGTGGAATGAGAACGGGTGGACTAGCCAGATATTCCTTCAACCCTTCAAAAGCTTTCAGACATTTAGAATTCCAGTGGAATTCTACTCCTGGCTTGGTCAACTCGTAGAGAGGTCTACACCTTTGCGAATGTTGAGACACAAACTGACGAATAAACTGCAACCTCCCGATTAAGCCTCGGACTTCCCTCAAATTCTTGGGCGGCGGCATATCCCTAATAGCCTTAGCTTTGTCGGGATCTATCTCGATCCCTCTTTTGCTCACAATGAACCCCAGCAATTTACCCGACGACACACCAAACACACACTTTTTCGGGTTCATTTTCAATTGGAACTCCCTTGACCTCTGCAAGACCTTAGCCAAAACTTCTGGATGTTCCATCCTGGTCCTTGATTTCACCAATAAGTCATCCACATACACTTCCAGATATATATGCATCATGTCATGAAATATGGCCATCATCGCTCTTTGGTAAGTAACTCTAGCATTCTTTAATCCGAACGGCATGACCACGTAACAATATGTTCCCCAAGGGGTAGTGAATAACGTCTTTTCCTGATCCTCTTCTGCCAAACGAATTTGATTGTATCCTGAAAATCCATCCATGAATGAGAGGGTTTCGTAGCCTGCCGTGTTATCGATCAACACATCAATGTGAGGTAAGGGAAAATCATCTTTTGGACACACGCGGTTAAGGTCCCGGAAGTCGATACAAATCCTGACTTTCCCATCTTTCTTCATGACCGGGACAATGTTCGCCACCCATTGAGGATAAAGAATGACTCTAATGAACCTAGCTTTGTGGAGCTTATCGACCTCTTCTTTCATTTTCAAAGCCATTTGAGGGTGGAAACGCCTTAACCTTTGTTTTACCGAGACGGACCCTGGTTTTAAGGTTAAACGGTGTTCGACCAGGGTTGAATCTAGACCCGGCATATCCTCGTAGCTCCATGCGAACGTGTCCTTATATTCCTTGAGAACCTCAATTAATACCTCTTCTTCAGAGGGTGGTAGGTTGTCACTTATGAGGATGATTCTAGGGTCTTCCTCAGTTCCCAAGTTGACTTCTTTGGTGGATTCTTCTACGGCGGTTGACGGCTCGTCGAATCTCCTCATTCCACTAGCGTATGCGCCCGCCGCATCCTCATATTCTTCACCCTCATCTTCAGTGGGGCATTCTTCATCCGTGATCTCGTAGACTCCATACCCTTCATCAAATGCACAGTCGCCCTCATATTCTATTTCCGGTAGCTTGATGAGATTTTCTAACAACTGGGGGATGGCAAGAAGGGCCTGACACCTGGCGGCCAAATCCAGAAGGAATCGACGAGGGATCTGCCTACCCTTGGATTTCTTCCTAGGTACTACCCTTGGCCTATCATTCCTAGATTGACTGACAATATTTACAGAAGAAGAGGAAGACGAAGAGGATGGTGTAGAATGTACAGGAGAAGACCCCTCAGAGGAGGGGTAGAAAAGGTCGCTCATCGGACCTTGGATGGGTGGTCCGCAAGGCGGTACGCACCCGTGGGAGATGTAGGAGGTTTCCTCAACGAAGATGTGTTGTTGGGGAGTTTGAAAATTGACGTTTTTTTTTCATTTTCATTTTTAATGACAAAGCAGTGAAAAGAGATTGGAGGAGAGAGAAAAGTGGTTATGGCTAGAGGATTGTGAGGCTCATAGAGCAGATCATGGTTGAAGACCTGGCGCGGGTTGAAAAGCCCGCGTAGGTATGTAAACAGAGAAGGGGATCTGGGAAGATCATCAGACAATTGTCTGGCCCAGGAAGAAGATAACAGCAAAGGCTGAGACGAGTGGATGGAGAAGATGGCGGCTAATGAGCCGTCGACGGCAATGTTGAGGACGGATGAAGATCCGTCGATGACAGAGTCCTTCTGGCGAGGACGAGGATAGTTTGGAACCTTGGCAAGAGTGGTAATATTCTCTGGCATTCCGGAGATCAATGGTGGTCCTTCAGGCTGCGGAGACGAGAACATCCTTTCCAGTGCAACGGAAATGTCCCATATGTCGAACCATTTATTCCACTCGCATTCCGGATCTTTGATCTTGCCTCTTTTGGTGATCCTCGGACATTTTTCAGCCAAATATACAGCATGTGATCCCCCATATGCTTCTCGTGGGTAATCTCCCATCTGAACAACGGGCCCTCTGTTGAAGTGGTTTGATAGAGTCCATGTGAGGGGCTTCCAATCCGCCCTGAACGGTCCTTTGAAGCCTAGGCCAAACCTACGGTTCGGCCTAATTTCCTTTGGCGGTTTAAACATACCCTGTAATTGTGCGCCCAGACCTTTACCCTGTTGATAGCCGATGTTCCTCATAATCTCCCAACCTTTGAAGTGAAAAGGGAGACATGATGTTGCGGTTGTCCTGACCGGCTCCTTTGGTGCTAGTGGAACGTGAGATAGATCACGCACGTCCAGCAATGATAATATGGGCCGATGAGAGGGCCACACAGAGGGCAGAGAGGTGTTGATAGCATCCACTGTGTGAAGGACAGGTGAACTGACCACTTTAATAATTCTCCCATTGTAAGGAAACTTCAAGCACTGATGGTTGGTGGAAGGCACAGCGTCCATGGCTTCGATGTAAGGGTGACCCAGTATAGTCTTGAATGTGGGGTCAATGTCGAGGACATGGAATTCTGTGGGAATTGACATGGGGCCTAGTTCTGCCTTCAGAATAATCATCCCCTACGGCGGCCTTTTGCTATTGTCATAAGCCGTGACCGTGATCGAGGAAGGTCTTATTTATTCCTCGTCGACCCCACACAACTGAAGAGTGCTCATGGAGATCACATTTATGGACGCACCCGTGTCCACAAGACACGGGTTTATGGATACCCCATTATTTTTTATTGAAATGCACAGTGCATATTTTCGAGCCTCCTTGGGAGCGAGCTCGTAGTTGTGGAACATGATGGCCGGTTGTGTGTCCGTTGGGGTTAGGACGGTCGAAATCTTCTCCACGGGGAGGTCTTCATTAACCATGACTCTTTGAAGGTACTCCATTAAGGCTGCCTGGTGGGATGTGGATCTTTGAAGAAGCTCCAGGATGGAGATCCGAGCAGGCGTCTTGTCCAAATGTTTTAATAGATCATACTGTGTTCCAGGGATAGCTCTTTCTGGTTGTTCTCCATCATCCTTCTCTGGCTGAGATTGCTCAAGATTCTGACTGTTGTGGGGGAAAACCCTGTGGAAAATCCTTCCACTCCGGAGCACCATTGCCTGCGGCTTTTGTACCTCTGGGGGGGTAGCAGTGGATTTTAACAGAGGTTTGAGGGGTAGTGGTGGAGGAATGGTCGATGAAGCAGGGGTGATGACGGGAGCAGGGATTCTGATGAGGGGTTTGTTAGGTGGAGGCATGGTGGAGGTAGAGGGGATATCGCGCGGATTATGAAGGATAAGGGGTCTGGAAGGTGGAGGTGAAGGCGAAGTAGAAGTGGGTAGGGCTTGAAGTGGGCAATGATTTTGAGGTGGGCGATGAGTAATGAGTGGTTTTGAAGGCATTAGTGGTGATACGGTGGAGAAAGACGGGGTTATGTATGGTTGACGGATGATAAGGGGTTTAGAAGGCGTAGGGGTAAATGTGGTAGAGGTGGATGGTAAAGTGGGGGAGTGAGAGAAGATGAGAGGGTGTGAAGGCGTAGTGGAGAGTGTCGGTTGATAGGAGATCGGGGTACGGATGAGAGGGCGTAATGGTAGTGGAAATGGTAAAGGCGATACTGAAGCGGGTTGATGAGAGAGAGGTGCTACCCGGGCAAAGCAAGGGTGTTGCGTGATGATAGGATTGGCGGTAGAAAGAATGGAGGTACTTTCCTGGTGCCACACCTGCTCTCTCCGGATTTCCGGGAAGGAGGAGATGGGGTTAACCTGATGATTGGGCTGTTGGTGCTCCGGTAATGGATTCTGGATTATGCCCATGTCGGGCTGTTGTTGTGGGGCCTGCTGAGGCTGTTGTTGTTGTTGTTGTGGTTGCTGCTGCTGCTGTTGTTGTAACTGCTGCTGTGGCCTATGAGGAGGTCTCCTAGCCTTAAGAGCGGCGACGTATCGTCTCATTTCATCCCAATCTATTTGATGTTCATCATTCATATCGTGGATGTAATCTTTGAAATGGAAGCAGTAATCTACTGTGTGTCCTGGCTGCCTGTGGTAGACGCAATATTTGGAGGTATCAACATTTGGGGGCCACACGGGCCTTTCTCTGGGTAGGGCGAGTTGGTTTGATGCCATGAGGGCATTAAAAATGTCTGCTAAGGTTTTTGGCAATGGTGGATAGTAGGCTCTCTTGGGACCGAGCGGCCTCCTTTGTTGCTGTTGGGGACCATAGTTCCCCGGGGGTAGAACTTGGTTGTACTGAAGCGGTGGTTGTTGTTGCTGAGGTTGTGGTTGTTGTTGCTGGGGTTGACGTAATGGAGGCATATTATCCTGGGGTGGATTATTTTGGGGTGGAGGACGAAGAGGGAAAGGACCTGGTTGGAGGGGAAGTCAGGGCATTTGTGGAGGCCTTGGGTTGACTGCATAGTTGGCATTGTTGACCGCACCCACTTGCTCATTTGTCACGACCCCTTCTGTGGCTCCGCCCGGGACACCAGCGCCTGTCTTTCTGACTACTTTGGGCTTCGGCGACTCAAACATGTTCATAATGGGGGAGTCTTTTAACTGGGTTTGGATGTATCGGGCCCTTTCATAGAGTTCCTCCATTGTAGTAAGTTTATTCATGGCCAGGACATGTCTGAACTATGGGGTTGCATTAGACACAATCATCTTCACTTGTTCAGGCTTGGAGAGGGTATCCCTTATTTTTTCCGCTAGAGACCTCCATCTATCAGCATAGCGGACAAAATCTTCGTCGGGCTTCATCTTTTCGGCCACTAGGTCAGTAATGGAGAGTGAGGGACCGACCCTATCCCTATATTTCTGCAAGAACCTTCTCTGGACTATTTCAAAATTCTTGACCTCACGGGGCTCCAAGGAATAGAACCACTCAAGCGCGGGACCATCCAATGATCTTCGAAAGAGGTATGCCAGGGACCTCTGATCGTTTTGCCAATAGGAGGATTCATACATGAAATCCTTGAGGTGAATGAAGGGGTTGCCGGTACCATTGTATCTGCGGTACGTGGGCATTTCGGAGGGAGGAAGATGAATGACGGGAAGGATTGGCAAAGCAACCTCAGGGGTGGCTTTCACGTCCACCATCCTTCTCAGATTTTGAAACTGCTCGTCCATACGATTGAACCTATTGAGGAGCGATTGGGCGAGCTCCTCTGGAGGTGAAGGTGGCACTTGCCACTGGGGGAGAAACTGTCTCCCGGAGACTTGAGGGGGGAACCTGGAATGAGAGGGAGCTGTCGGACCGCCGACAGTTGGCCCTGGCTGAAGCGGTGTGTGGGGAACAATGGGAGTTTGAGATTGTGACGGGAACTGGAATGAGGGTGGTTGTTGGCTCGCTTGTCCTTGAAGCGAGGGAGACTGGATGGCTTGTGCCAATGAAGGAGATGGAATGGCCTGCACGGACTCTTGGAGATGTGCGATGGCCGAAGTTGATTTCTGGGGCGTAGGGGAAACAGATTTCCCTTTTAGAATGGCCTGGAAGGGCCGGAGCTGTTCAGAGGTAAGCTCCATGTTGGCGAGGACGCCTAGTAAGGAAGAGATATCCTGTGGTGGGGACGTGTCCCCGGCAATAACCTGCACCTCATGCGAGGGCTCATGAGAAGGACCCGAGTCCATAGCATAGACTCGCGGGTCGGCTGACAAACCACGACTAGGGTGGTTTTCCTCAAAAGACTCGTGAGCCATGCTCACAGTTTTCCCAGAACGTAAAAACATACACTAGCAAGCTGGTAGCAGAGATTATCAAACAAGTGGATGCCTTTACGCCCTTTTTTTGTGTTTTGATTTTGATGATTTTTTTTGTGTTTTTAGCGAGATCCGAAGTTCACACAAAATGGGGACCCTAGTTTATTTTTGTTTCACCGCCGTGTCAGCTAGGGTCTCTCGTCTCACCACGAATGAAATGACTAACTTCGGGGAACTTCAATGGTACAACCAGCCCAGTGAACGAAGAGGAGATTCTTCGATGTCGGGGACTTACGGAGGTCCCAGTGGAGGAGATTCTAGTCCGTTGAGAGGAATTCTCAAACGGAGAGTCCTTCCTTCACCGGGAAAGGATGATCCTCAAAAAAATGAAAAAAGGATAGAAAAGAGGGATGGATGCATGCAATGAAATGCTGACAGAGATATGGAGTGGGAAAACAACAGAAATAACAGACATATAATAAACAAACAACCAATCAAAACTGACAGTGCTGCCGTGAGCACAACGGGGGCGCGCGCGGGCGCCAAGGTGGAGAGGCACGGATGGTGCCAAACATGGAAGGGTAGCCGAAAGGAAGCAGTAGATGTCCCACCGTGATCGCCAATCTGTGAGCGACGTCACGTGGTTCGGGGAAACGGAGAGGACGCGGAGCGCGCGGGCTCCTTCTTTTTGTTTGCTGCAACACAGAAATAAGAGAAAAGAGAAGGGGCCACCACGGGAGATTGCTCCGGTGGGGCGAGCGGGACAAATGTAATATAGCAAGATATGGGGGTTAAACGGCCATAGCGGGAAGTGACTCGCCGCGACCTCGGGGGGACGGGAATGGTGCAGAAATTAAATAGCAAGAATTGAAACGGCCATTGGGGAAGTGACTCGCCGCGGCCTCGAGAATATGAGCAGATAAGAATATAACAGAATATAAGGAGAATATAAAGAGCGGGAATTTAAACGGCCATTGGGGAAGTGACTTGCCGCGGCCTCGAGAACATGATTAGATAAGAATATAATATATAAGAACGGATATTTAAAAGGTCATTGGGGAAGTGACTCGCCGCGGCCTCGAGAATATGAATAGATAACAATATAACATATAAGAATGAGAATTTAAACGGCCATTGGGGAAGTGACTTGCCGCGGCCTCGAGAATATGAGCAGAATACAACAGAATATAAAGAGAATATAAGAACGAGAATTTAAATGGCCATTGGGGAAGTGACTCGCTGCGGCCTCGAGAACAAGATGTGATCGCCAGGGGCCGAAAGATCCCAAAATAAAGAAAGTGATCGCGCCTACCTCAAGAGCGGGAGATGGCGGGTTGCTTCTTCCCCCCCCTTCGGCCGGCCGACGGAGAGGGCTTTCCTTGGGTACCCTTGCAAAACAACGACAAACAAGTAACGAGTGGATTAGAAAGATGAAGGTGTAGTATTCAAATCCTTGCGATAAAAATAACGAAATGATGGCAAGACACACACCTGGTTGGTGTTGTCTTTTAAACCCCTCTCGGACTCGAGTAGGAGGAAAATGAGATGATGGATGCAAGAAGTATATAAGAAGAGGCGCCCTTATGAAGGGGGATAGATGATGCGAGACGATGAATGCAAAAGAACTAAGAAGAAAAGGAAAGGATTTGCTTATTCGATGTGCCGATGGTGAAATCCGGCGGAGCTCCGGCAGCGTAGGGATGGCGTGGAAGCGCGGTGGATGAAGACGACCTTCCTCTCGCGAGCGTGGGCACCCGAGAAGCCGACAGAACCTCCACCTACAAAAGACCCCACGGGTTAGAAAATGACTCCGGTAGCCTCTGGGCTCCGGCAGCCTATCGGATCTCTTCGAAGCTCTTCCAGAACTGAAAGGGTGGGCCTCTATTTATAGGGCTCCGGAGGGTGGAGGCGTCCAGGACCCTAGACACCTCCATCAGGGCCGAACTAATATTTTATTCTATTTTAATGATTTTTTCAGAATATTTTTGTGGAGGCATCCAGGGCCCCGGACGCCCCTAACAGGTCCACCGAACACCACCGACGGCCGCACGCGATTTGACACAACGCGTGATTTTGTGAGCGGCGCCTCGTGATTCAGAAATGGGCGCGTCCAGCGGGCTGGACGTCTCCATAATTTGGATTTTTTCACACACGACAAACCGTCGTTCGGTGGGCGGCGCCCGTGAGGGAGTTGATGGAGGCGTCCAGGGGCCTGGACGCCTCTATTAATATATTATTTTTTTATTTATTTATTTTGCCTTTTTATGCCAAAGCTGGCATTATATATTTTTATGCTTGTTTTTATGGAGGCGTCCTGGGGCCTGGACGCCTCCATTAATATATTATTTTTTATTTATGTTTTGGGTTTTGAAAAATAAAAATAAAATAAATTAAAAGAATGGGGGCGTCCAGGGGCCTGGACGCCCCCATTAAGACCCACCCGGGTCCTCAGTTCAGGCGTTGGCGGCCGCCTGGCAGACACCCTTCTTGATTCCGGAACCTCCTGATGCGTCTGACTTGTGTTGATGCCGTCCGAATGCCGTGACGAGACGATTCCGGATGCCGGAAAAGGCAGAAGAAGACCCAAGAAAAGGAAGTATTTAAGAGATTCGAAATGCGTAAGCCGTCGTGGGGCGTTGTATAGTAATATGAGACTTTCTCAGGAGACGTCAAGAATGGCGTGTCTACACACATGAGGAACATAATGGCGTACACCGACGATCAATCCGAGCTTCAGAAAATGTGGAGGGGCAAGGGATGTCCCCATCACTATCAAGGAGAGGGTGCTGGTACTGTTCACGTGAACAGTGATCCGAGAGAAATTCTTCATCCAAGAGCTGAAGCTTTCAAGAGCAAATCTGCATCCAAATGAAGTGAAGATCAAGCCAAGAGCAAGCTTCATTCAATATTATCTTCATTTACTAAGGGGGAGCCTGATCTATATTTTTACTTCTTGTTTTTGTTCCTTCCATTCATGTTTGAGCTGATTCGTGCTTCCCTTGTAATATTCAAGCACTCGTGTGTGTGGATCTAGATAGATCCGTGTGTGTGTGTGTACTTCGTTGTCCATCATTGTTCTTGTGTGTTCGTGCTCTAGCACTTTCGTGGGAGTTCTATACTCCTCACGTGTGTGTGTGTGTGGTTGGTGTTCGTCTTGTAATCTTCTACAAGATAGTGTGTGAATCCTCACAGTGTATGAGGGGTGGACGTAGGTTGCTGTTGTTGTAGTCGAACCACCTAAAAATCACTGTCTACTGAATGGTTTGATCCATATCTTCTACCTCCATTCTCTTTAGCTTAGTTTTATATCGCATTATCCAACTTTATTTCATTAATTTTTAATACCCAATTCACCCCCCTCTTGGGTGCCATTTAATCTCGGGACTTCAAAAGTCCTCACGCCACTCAAAGAGCTGCACACAGGGGCAAACCCCACGGGAACGAACCCCCCCCCCCCCACACACACACAAATAAAGAAGAAAACATGCTTCAAGTGCAACAAAAACACGGGGACATCTCCCCAAGACACACATGACTACACTGCAGCCAACCCACTTCCGGTCTCTAAACAGAGCACCGGACACCGCTGTAAACACAACACAATACAAGAAGATTTGAAGTTTAAAACGAAAAGAAAAAACACATATGGGAGCTGAAAAGCCAAATGTAGCTTCAAACGAAGTCATGAAGCTGTTTCTACAAGACAGGGCTTCTGCTTCTTCAGCTCTCATCTTCTTCTTCTCACCACTGGACTGGGTTGGACCAGAGTTGGGCCTTCTCACTTTTCTTCCTCTCTTCTCTTTCGCTTTTTCTCTTTTTCTCTTGGTGATGAGCTAATAAGATCTCTCTTTAATGCATTGCTCGGCCAACCCTTCCAAGGTGGCAATAGCTCATATTTATAGAAGAAGGAAGCAGAAGGTTTTCCCTCCAAGGAGCTCCAATTTGATTGGTCAAAATAAAAATAGAATTCTTTGACCAAATACCTTTTTCCCTAGTGGTCTATGATTGGTCCAGTATATAGCAGAGCAGGGGCACAGACTTTTCAGATCTGATCTTCTACCAGGTTCTTCCACAGACTGCAATTTGATTGGTTGTGGCTAAAAGGTAGACTGTAAGATCCGGTAGTTAATGGATTCTCATCGGATCCTTCTCGGTATTGAAGTATGTCCAGAGGCGTGAATTTTGGCTATTTTATCGGGTTTATTGGGCCTAGTTTAGTGGGCTTTGTGCTTTTATATAAGGTTTTTAGAAATTAAATGGGACATTTATACAATTTTGCTTAACTTAAGGTTTTTTAGCAATTAGAAGGTTTTTTTTTGAAAAAAAATGATATCACGATTTTTTTTCATGAGAAAGAGAACCGAAGGTTCTCTCTCTCTCTCCCTCACTCTCGTTCGCACCGCCCGAACCCCCGAACGCCCACGAACCGGTGAACCGTCTCCCCCCTTTCTTCTTCTCGACGCGCGGCGACCCGAAGGCCACGGCGGAGGCGCAGGAGCTTCGCTGGCGAGCCTGCAAGGAGAAGAACGTGGTGGCGCCCTCGTCGGAGCCGGACCCTGGCGCGGAGGCGCGATCCCGCGGTGGTCGACGGGCGGCCCTTTCTCCCCTTCTCGCGGCGAAATCGTCGCCCTTGGCTTGAAATCTGGAGGGGGGGTGGCCATCTACCTTGCTAGGAGCGACGGGAGGTTCCCCGCGACGCGAGGAACATCATGGCATCAACCCCTAGACGAACCACGGAGCGTGGTGACGACCGGACAAAGGCGAGCTACGGCAACCCTAGGCTTGTTTGCGGTCGGAACGGAGTTTCCATCACGATTAAGGTAGGTGGATCGATGCCCTAGCTCGGCATGCCCATCGTCTTTATGTTTTAAACGGCATGCCCATCATTTTTATGTTTTTGAAGCATGCCCATCGTCTTTATGTTTTTGGAGCATGCCCATCGTTGCTGAGTTCATAGGCGATGAATTGTCGTATTATGATGGTGGAATGGCAGGGAACATGTTAAAAGTTATGATTCCCGTCTATTTGGGTCGACCGGGAGGGGGTCCGGTTATGATTCCTGTGGATTCAGTTCTTCGATAAGGACGATGTTTAGATTATTTCAGATTTTGTAACGGTCCTCCATAAATCATTTACTGACCCGAGCGGCTGACATTTCGACCGCGTAAATATTTTAAATATGTATGGCGGTGGAAGCTTCACGGCCAGACCGTTTAGCAGCACGCAGTGGTTCGTTATTCGACCGCCTAAGACTATAGCGGCCCTAGTTCGATCGCTTGTTCTGTAATTTATGCGTGTTCGTTTAATTATGCATTTAATATTGTATCTTCGTCATGTTTAAATATTTTACAAACTGTGGCATGTTTTTAGATCCCAATAGAATTATTTTCTCTTTCCTTGTGATGGAGCCACTAGTCGTAGCCTGATGACCTCTAGTGTCGGCCCACCTGGGAGAGGTGGCGGGGTAGTCCCGATTTATGGTTTTTAAGCTAGTTCCCGTGGGCCCCCTTGCTTGGCAGCAGCGTCCTACTGGGGGGAAAACTAGCTAGAGGCCTGGCTCAAGACATTGAGCCTGTGTGTGCACACGTGGTTAGGGGCTTGGACTGGCACCGACGGGCGTGACCCTGACTAGTTCTTGTTGTCTAGTACTATTACGCATCTCACTTGCCGCGTTCCAGGCTTGTGTAGATGCTTGAGACGCAGTGTAAGTCGTCAGTGGATGCATCTGGTTTGTCTTTCTGGTGGTCTTCCTCTCTCTTATGTCGCTTGGAAATGTTGAGGTTTATTCTATTGGTAGATTTACTATTGGTAGATTTAGTCACTAATACTCACGTTTAAATTATAATTGGCATATTTGTTAGCTATTCTTAAACTGTGTAGTTGGTTTTGCAACTTCAGTTAGATTGTCAATTATTATGCCAATGCATGCTTTACTGCTTTCCTTTAGTTAGTTGCGAGGTAGGGATCCGCGTGAACCCTACTGAGTCTCTGTTGTGAGACTCACCCCTTCCTTTTCAGGTGAGGCGGAGCAACATGCTGCAAGATTCTCTCGTGCTTTTGGCGAAAAGTCTTAGAGCCAGCAGTGGTCTGTCAGTGGTCGGTTAGTAGTCAGTCTGTCTTTTTTTCTTCTTTTAGCCGGGGTATGCCCCGTGTAGTTATTTATTTTGACCATTGTACAGTGTGACACTGGAGATATATGGATCTGAACTACTTGTATAAATATACCACTCTGATATATATAAATTGCTCCTGTTTAAAGTTATTACTTTAAAAATGCGCGTGTGATTGCAATTCGTTATGCATCGCCTCAACCAAACCTCCCAACCCTTACGGGGCCTCATCAACCTCTTGGGTGGCTTCCCCGAGTTCTTGGTATCGGTTTACCGGTATCTGGATCTCCGGGTCGTTACAGTTGGTATCAGAGCCAGGTTGAGGGTGTGTATAAGGAATTGAAATTGCAATAGTCTAGAACAAGTCCATGTGTACCACTATTGCTGGCTTAGGTTGTTTTCCGTGGTGACTTATGATTTTCTGTTGTTTTTGTGTTTCCGTTTAGTTTAAAATGCCGCCTAGACGGAGAGCCCATGTTCCAAGGGAGGAAAGTGGTACTTCTCCTCCTCAAGTTAATGTGCCAGTGCCAGTTCAAGTTGATCCTGCTCCTGGTGATGACTTGCCTCAAGGTGTGCGTGGCAGGGCACTGAAGGAATTTTTGCTATTCCACCCACCAACATATGAAGGTCAGGCAGATCCTGATGCATCCAGAGTGTGGCTTGATGCGACTGAACGTGTGTTCCGTTCTATGGAGTGCACGGAGGATGAAAAAGTGATGCTTGCCACCTTCCAACTGTAAGGGGTAGTACTCGCGTCATGGACCACGGAGTGGGAGGTGACTTTCAGGTCTCGTCCTCTTTGACAGATTACATGGCGAGAGTTCGTCACTTCGTTTGAACGTGTGTATAGTCCAGCGTATCTCAGAATGGACAAAATGCACCAATTTATGGATTTGACTCAAGGCGAGATGACAGTCCTGCAATATCGCAACAAGTTTATGGAGTTAGGTCGATATTCTCTTCATATTCTTGCTGATGAAGGGCTCAAGACTGAGCAATTCTTGTGTGGGCTGAAGCCGGAGCTGAGACAGCCACTTATTGTAACAAGGGTGACCGAAATGGATTTGGTTTATCAAGCCGCAGTAGCATTAGAACTGGATATCACAAGAAGACAAAGGTGATCCCATGCTGAGCCAGTACAGCTTAATGTGCAGCATCAACAGGCTAGCAGTCAACCGGGTGTACATGGAGTGTTATCTACTACTCCTTCTGCCTGTGGAACTTCCTTTGGAAAATCCAGATGGATGTTCAGGAAATCTAAGAAGCGATTTGACCGGCAAGCTTCTTCTGGTACTGTGCAGCAATCAGCACCATCTTCTTTCCGGCAGTAGAGTTCTGTTGTGAGTCAACTGAGAAACTGTCCAAAATGTGGTCAAAACCATTTGAGTAGACCGTGTTCGCTGCCAGTGGTGTGTTTCAGGTGTGATCAGCCAGGTCACGTGGTTCGTGATTGTCCGCTGAGGCCTAAGCAGCATGTTCAGTTTTCACAGCCACAGCAGTTTCGACCTCCACCACCACCAATGCAGTTACAACAATTTCCTCAAACATCAGCGGCATCACAACAATCTACTGCAGGTAGCAAAAAGAAAGCAAAAGGGAAAGTCATGCACATGACTCGTCCAGAAGCGGTGGCATCCCATCTTGTCGAAGGTACAATAATGCTTTATGGTCATGATGATCATGTTTTATTAGACTCAGCTGCTTCTCATTCATTCATTTCTGAAGATTTTGTTGCTTGTATTGAGGAGCCGACATCTGAGATGTCCTGTGAGTTAATTGTTGAAATGCCTGCGGGAGATATCATGTATACTCCTTATTGTCTTGACAAGACTCCTATAGTGATTGGTAATCATCAGTTGCCAGCTAGGTTATATGTCTTGAAGCTGATAGACTATGATATTATTTTGGGCATGGATTGGTTAACAGATCATGGAGTCGTGGTTGATTGTAAAATGAAGAAGGTTTATTTTCAGCCATCAGGGAAATCTGTATTCTATTTCCAAGGTATTCGATATCGTTCTTGTCGCTTGCTTATTTCCGCTATTCGAGCCTGTAGATTACTTAATTCAGGTTGTCAGGGATTCCTTGCTTCCGTAGTTGCTGTTGAGGCACCGTAGCAGGAGATGAATAATAGCCCTGTGGTTTGTGAATTTCCTGATGTGTTTCCTGAGGAATTGCCCGGCTTTCCTCCACAGCGAGAGATCGAGATGGCAATTGAATTGATTCCTGGTACGGTACCTTTAGCGAAGGCACCTTATCGTATGGCTCCAGCTGAATTGAAGGAACTGAGAGCACAATTGTTAGAATTATTGGAAAAAGGCTATATTCATCCCAGCTTTTCTCCCTGGGGTGCTCCTGTATTATTTGTGAAGAAAAAAGATGAAAGTCTGAGGCTATGTATTGATTATAGGCAATTAAATCAAGTAACTGTCAAGAATAAGTATCCTTTGCCCAGGATCGATGATTTATTTGACCAACTTCAGTCGGAAAGTGTCTTTTCACGAATCGATCTTCGATCGGGTTATTACCAATTGAGGATTCAGGAATCTGATGTAGAGAAGACTACCTTTAGCACGAGATATGGTCATTATGAATTCCTGGTTATGCCATTTGGGCTAACCAATGCTCCAGCAGCTTTTATGGACTTAATGCATCGCGTGTTTCGTCCATATTTGGACCAATTTGTGGTGATCTTTGTGGATGACATTCTAGTCTATTCTGCTTCTGAGGAAGAACATGTTCGGCTTCTGAGGATAGTATTGCAAACTCTGCGAGATCACGAGCTCTATTCTAAATTCAACAAATGTGAGTTTTGACTTCGAGAAATTCATTTTCTAGGCCATGTGATTTCTGGTGATGGAGTTACAGTTGATCCTGTTAAGATTGACTCTGTTCTTTAGTGGCAAAGTTCGAAGACTGTGACAGAGATCAGGAGTTTCTTGGGTCTTGCTGGATATTATAAAAGATTCATTCAAGATTTTGCACGAATTGCCGCGCCAATGACCAAGTTGACTCGCAAAGATGTGCCATTTGTGTGGTTGGATAAGTGTGAGCAGAGCTTCAATGAATTGAAAAGGCTGCTCACTACTTCTCTAGTGCTTATTTTGCCTTCTGACTCGGGTGGGTTCATTGTATGTACGGATGCTTGTCGAGTAGGTTTGGGTGCAGTGCTTATGCAACATGGTAAAGTTGTAGCATATGCGTCCCGACAATTAAAGCAATAGGAAGAAAATTTTCCCACTCATGATTTAGAGTTGGCGGCGGTGATCTTTGCATTGAAAATCTGGAGGCACTATTTGTATGGTGAGAAATTTGAGATCTTTACAGATCATCAAAGCTTGAAGTATGTATTCACCCAAAAAGATTTAAATCTTCATCAGCATAGGTGGATGGAGTATATGAAAGATTATGATTTTACTCTGATTTATCAACCTGGCAAGATGAATGTAGTGGCTGATGCATTAAGCAGGAAAGTACATATCAGTCATCTATTGATTCGAGAATGGAAATTATGGGAACAGTTTCCTTGTGAGACATTTAGATTGAAAGTTCCTCGTGATCCGATGGTATCTGTTCTTGCTAGTCCTATAATGACCCGGGCTATTTATTAGCAGATCAGAGAAGCACAGCAGGAAGATTCTGAGTTGTCTCGTATTGTGTTGATGCTAGATGTGGAGTTCGACGATGATTAAGTGGTCAGATTCCGAGGTAAACTTTATGTTCCAGCTGATGATTTGTTGAGAAATGTTATTTTGCGTGAGGCGCATGGATCCCGTTATGCTATTCATCCTGGCACTACCAAGATGTATCATAATGTGAAAAGGTAATTTTGGTGGCCAGGCATGAAGAAGGATGTAGCTGATTTTGTGTCCAAGTGCTTGACATGTCAACAGGTCAAAGCTGAGCATCAAAAACTTGGAGGAATGCTTCAACCTTTAGAGATTTCGATGTGGAAATGGGATCATGTCACTACTGATTTTATCGTGGGTTTACCCCGCACTTCATAAGGCTTTGATGGTATATGGCTGTTAGTAGATCGATTAACTAAGACAACGAGATTGTTACCGATCAAAGTGACGTGGAATGTTCAGACATTGGCCGAGCTTTATGTTGCAATGATTGTGCCATTGCATGGAATTCCAATATCCATTGTGTCAGATCATGACCGGCATTTTACTTCTGGCTTTTGGTAGAGCTTTCAAAAGGCGTTAGGTACGGAATTGGCATTCAGTTCAGCGTATCATCCTCAATCTGATGGTCAGTGCGAAAGGACTATTCAAACATTAGAGGATATGCTGCGATCATGTTGTCTGGATTGGCAGGGTTCATGGAGTCAACACTTGCCATTAGTGGAATTCTCATATAATAACAGTTATCATTCCAGTATTGATATGGCTCTGTATGAAGCTTTGTATGGGCGTCCTTGTTATACACCATTAAACTGGTTTGAGACTGGTGATAGGTTGTTGACAGGACTAGATATGATTCAGCAATGTGCTGATGTGGTATGCCTGATCAGACAGAAAATGTTGACAGCTCAGAGTCGACAGAAAAGCTATGCAGATCGGCGTAGAAGACCATTGCAGTTTCAGCCTAGAGATGCTATTTTTGTGAGGGTATCTCCGATGAAAGGTGTGATGAGATTTGGGAAGCATGGAAAGCTTAGTCCCTGTTATGTTGGTCTGTTTCCTATTCTGGAATGTGTGGGCCAAGTGGCTTATCGCCTTTAGTTGCCAACGGCGATGCAAGCAATCCATGATGTATTTCATGTTTCTTAGTTGAGGAAGTATATTCCTGATGCATCCCACGTGGTGGATAATTCAGTGTGGCCTGAAGTGACAGCAGATCTATCCATGTTAGAGTATCCGATTCGAATTGATGATCGCTGTGAACAACGACTGAGAAGTAAGGTAATTCCTATAGTTAAGGTAGTTTGGCAGCGTCATTCGGGTAATGAAGCTACTTGGGAACGTGAGGAAGAAATGCATCAGCAATTTCTATTTTTATTCGAGTGACGTAAAAAAAATTTCAGTTCCCTCCTTGTTCTTCGTTTTAAATTTCGAGGATGAAATTTCTATTAGGAGGGAGGGACTGTAAGATCTGGTAGTTAATGGATTCTCATCGGATCCTTCTTGGTATTGAAGTATGTCCAGAGGCGTGAATTTTGGCTATTTTAACGGGTTTATTGGGCCTAGTTTAGTGGGCTTTGTGCTTTTATATAAGGTTTTTAGAAATTAAATGGGGCATTTATACAATTTTTATTAACTTAAGGTTTTTTTTGAAAAAAAAATGATATCACGATTTTTTTTCGTGAGAAAGATAACCGAAGGTTCTCTCTCTCTCCCTCACTCTCGTTCGCACCGCCCGAACCCTCAAACGCCTGCGAACCGGCGAACCCTCTCCCCCCTTTCTTCTTCTCGACGCGCGGCGACCCGAAGGCCACAGCGGAGGCGCCGGAGCTTCACCGGCGAGCCTGCAAGGAGCGGCGGCGCCCTCGTCGGAGCCGGACCCCGGCTCGGAGGTGCGATCCTACAGCGGTCGACGGGCGGCCCTTTCTCCCCTTCTCACGGTGAAATCGTCACCCTTGGCTCGAAATCCGGAGCGGGGGCGGCCATCTACCTTGCTAGGAGCGACGGGAGTTTCCCCACGATGCGAGGAACGCCATGGCATCAACCCCGAGACGAACCACGGAGCGTGGTGACGACCGGACAAATGCGAGCCGCGGTGACCCTCTGCTTGCTTGCGGTCGGAACGGAGTTTTCGTCACGATTAAGGTAGGGGGATCGATGCCCTAGCTCGCCATGCCCATCGTCTTTATGTTTTAAATGGCATGCCCATCATTTTTATGTTTTTGAAGCATGCCCATCGTCTTTATGTTTTTGGAGCATGCCCATCGTCTTTATGTTTTTGGAGCATGCCCATCGTTGCTGAGTTCATAGGCGATGAATTGTCGTATTATGATGGTGGAATGGCAGGGAACAGGTTAAAAGTTATGATTCCCGTCGATTTGGGTCGACCGGGAAGGGGTCCGGTTATGATACCCATGGATTTGGTTCTCCGGTAAGGACCATGTTTGGATTATTTCAGATTTTGTAACGGTCCGCCATAAACCGTTTACTGACCCGAGTGGCTAACATTTCGACCGCGTAAATATTTTAAATCTATATGGCGGTGGAAGCTTCACGGCCAGACCGTTTAGCAGCACGCAGCGGTTCATTATTCGACCGCCTAAGACTATAGTGGCCCTAGTTCGATCGCTTGTTCTGTAATTTATGCGTGTTCGTTTAATTATGCATTTAATATTGCATCTTCGCCATGTTTAAATATTTTACAAACTATGGCTTGTTTTTAGATCCCAATAGAATTATTTTCTCTTTCCTTGTGATAGAGCCAATAGTTGTAGCCCGACGACCTCTAGTGTCAGCCCACCTGGGAGAGGTGGCGGGGTAGACCCGGTTTATGATTTTTAAGCTAGTTCTCGTGGGCCCCCTTGCTTTGCAGCAACGTCCTACTGGGGGGAAAACTAGCTAGAGGCTTGGCTCAAGGCATTGAGCATGTGTGTGCACACGTGGTTAGGGGCTTGGACTCGCGCCGACGGGCATGACCCTGACTAATTCTTGTTGTCTAGTACTGTTACGCATCTCACTTGCCGCGTTCCAGGCTTGTGTAGATGCTTGAGACACAGTGTAAGTCGTAAGTGGACGCATCTGGTTTGTCTTTCTGGTGGTCTTCCTCTCTCTCCTGTCGCTTGGAAATGCTGAGGTTTATTCTATTGGTAGATTTACTATTGGTAGATTTAGTCACTGATACTCGCGTTTAAATTATAATTGGCATATTTGTTAGCTGTTCTTAAACTGTGTAGTTTGTTTTGCAACTTCAGTTACTTCAGTTAGATTGTCAATTATTATGCCAATGCATGCTTTACTGCTTTCCTTTAGTTAGTTGCGAGGTAGGGATCCACGTGAACCCTACTGAGTCTCTGTTGTGAGACTCACCCCTTCCTTTTCAGGTGAGGCGGAGCAACAGGCTGCAGGATTCTCTCGTGCTTTTGGTGAAAAGTCTTAGAGCCAGCAGTGGTCTGTCAGTGATCGGTTAGTAGTCAGTCTGTCTTTTTTTCTTCTTTTAGCCGGGGTATGCCCCGTGTAGTTATTTATTTTGACCATTGTGCAGTGTGGGACTTTTGATATATGGATCTGGACTACTTGTATAAATATACCACTCTCATATATATATATTGCTCCCGTTTAAAGTTATTACTTTAAAAATGCGTGTGTGATTGCAATTCGTTATGCATCGCCTCAACCAAACCTCCCAACCTTTACGGGGCCTCATCAGCCTCTTGGGTGGCTTCCCCGAGTTCTTGGTATCGGTTTATCGATATCTGGATCTCCAGGTCGTTACATAGAGTACCATGAAAAGAGACCTTTCCCAGATACCTGACAGATCCTTCTCCCAAAAAATTATTCCGAAGCCTCATGATGAAGGGGATAGTTTTCTATCCTAGGAGCTTCTTTTTAGACCTAGAAATACGTGTTTTGGGAGTTTGCATCGCCTAATTTTAGCCTCTGGACAATCTCTAAAGCAGTTGTGGTTTTGACAGAAATAGGCTTGAAAAGCTTCTGATGCCTGGACGCAACAAGGTCATTGTGTCGACGCAGCTTCATGGATCCTTGAATTGCTGGCAAGCTTAGCCTTCATGGAGTCGACACAGGATGGATGGTGCGTCGACGCATCCTTTATGAATAGCGTTTACAACGCTTTCTGGGAAGCCCTTGCGTCGACGCCATGAGAGAGTGGGGTCGACGCATCCAACATCGGGCGTCTGTCTGACAGCTGCTTGAGCTGAGGTGGATTCGACATAGTATGACGGTTGCATCGACGCAGCTTTGAAGATGACTTTAATGCTTGCTGGAAATTCATTTGGGGTCCACGCACCAAGGAAGTGGTGTCGACGCAGCCTTGAATATTGCCTTGGTTGATCTTCCTTTTGTGAGAGAAGGAGTAGACGCATCCTATTGAAGGAGTCGACGTAGCCTGTTGTTCTCTTGATTTTTCAGCTTCTTGTGGGCTGGTGGGTCGACGCACTTGATAGTGTTCTGACTCCTTGTTTTTCTTCTCAATCTTTTGCAACTTAGTTTCATCACATCCATAGCTCCTTGTCCTTTGATGTTCTGCCCAATTCTTTGCATCTTAGTTTCAGCAATTGAAAGATCTCTTGGACTGGGGCTTCCATTATTTCATGCCCTTTACTTCAATGCATCATATCACATGACACATTGCATCATATCTTCACACCGCACATCTTCATGACGCCATACACTTGCCACTGTTGACTTTGACCTGAACTACATACATGCTGACATCATCAAATATATATTAGCCTCATCAATGAGTCATAGTCAGACATCATCAAAACCAAGGGCACAACAAGCTCTCCTCTAGGAAGCCCACCGTAACGCCATCATCGCCGGCCACCACCGTGGCCATAGCCACCGACGACCAGGGCTCCTCCAGCCGCTGCCCCACTGCTCTCCCGCCGCCGTTCGCCAGCACCACCATGAACGAGACTCACTTTCATGGCCAGAGCTCACCGTCGCCGCCCCGCGCTCCTCCCGCGCTGGGTTTGCCCTTGTTGCCGTCATTCGCCGCGGCTGGCCGCAACAGCGGCAGCTACTACGACTTCTCTCCCTCTCCCCATCGCCAACGTGTGGCCTCACGGCCGCCGCTGCCTCCGTTCGCCCCTTGCCGGCTGTAGTAACCCAAAAAATAGTTAGATAAATAAATATTTAAATTTATTTAAATAATTATAATATTTATGAAATGATGAAATTATATTATTATTATATAAAATAAACTAGATAATTGAATTTTTCTTGAAATAAATTAAACTTAAATATTTTAAATTTCAGAAAAAATATAAGAGACCTAATTAAATTCCTTAAAATTGATTATGATTACCAATTGGGCCATTGGATAACCCATAATAGGCTGAATTATGGGTTAATGGGCTAAATATGGTTAAAATTCGTAGCACATGTTAAACACCATTTTATATGATTAAATTAGTCCAAATTCTAGAGGATTGCCATAAAAATTCAAACCTTACATCACAGCCCACCATGGATTTGGCCTTTTGCCCACGTTTTTCAACCCTATTAAAGGTAGGTTAGTGGAAAACTTTAAAATTTGTGCCAAGAACATTAAATTCGGAGGTGGAGAATTTTAAATTTTGGGGAAAGGAATCTTGACTTTTTGGGTTGAATTTTTCCTATAAATAGGCCCCTCTAATCACCCTCTAGGCCTTTGCTACGTTGGGGAAGGAATTGGTGGTGATTTGGGGGTGAGATTGAAGGAGAAAGGGAGCTCGTCGGCATTTCGTCCCATTTTTTCTTCTTCCTCTTTGATTCGATCTAAGGTAGGTTTCTCTCAGGCTAAACCTTTAATAATTCATGCAATCTTATGCGTCTTCGAGTGTTCTTTCCAATGATACCATTTTGCCTAATTTTCGTTCACTATACTGATCGAATCGTGGGATTTAGTCAAGGCGTGTTGGGGTTCGCCAGAAGGCGGGGCTCGGTTTCAGGTAGTGGTCGAGCCAGTGGCCGCCACCTGATATCGCGTGTAGCACCCCGTATAAATTATAGGAATAAAAATTTCCTAAATGAATTAAACATAAGAAATCTTATAGTCAAAAGCCCAAGTCACACAAATTATAAAACCCAAAAGATTAAACCGAAAGGGCTTAACCTTTATATGAGCCTTAAACATAAACCCCCTCACTTAAGACATATGGGCCTCTCGTATGAGAGTTTAGCCTAAGAGCTAAAGGGCCTTAACCAATAGTTGGTGGGCCAAAGAACTTTAAAAGTGTAGGCCTTTAGCCCATGAACTTTCCCACGCCTAAAAAGATGCATGGGATATATATATATATATATATATATATATATATATATATATATTATGAAGGGTTGTGTTATAAAACCCAAAATTTTATCAGGTTCGGAGCTTGCATGGGAAAGAACTCTAGGGTTTTTATCTTCAAGTGGGGAAGACGGCCGATGATTTAGAAAGATAGAGCTTATCTTAGGGAATTATACGCAAACTAGGAATCCATACACCTAATAGGATTCAAATCTTTATAAATAGAACCCTCGATCGAACGCGGGAGCATCTTTGCTACTGTTGTTCGTCATCCTCCTGCTGCCGTGCGTGAAGGAGAGCATCGTCTGTTTTCTCTCTTCCTCATATCATCGTTCGAGCTGCTGCCATGAACAAAGAGAAGAAACCAGACTTCTTCTTATGTTCTTCTTCTGCTACTGTTGCTGGTGTGTTTGCTGCCACTACAGTTGTCGTTATTCTTGCTGCTGTAGTTGTTGCGCTGCTCTTATTCTCTCTTTGTCTACTGCAGCTTATTGGAGAGGGGGATTTCTGTAGCCCACCCAAAGAGCAGCCCAACAAGACTCAACAGGGTCCAACGAGGCAAGCTCACCCGAGTGATAGCCCACAGGGCCCACTCAGGGAAGAAAAGTCCAATAAACAGGCACTCGAGGAACCAACCCTCCCCGGCGGCCCCTAGGCTCGGAGGGCCCGAGTGATGGTCAGGTCACAAGGAAGGTCCGGCCCAGGCCGCTTTTCCGCTCGGGAAAGACAGGCGCCAGCCGACCTATCCGACCCCACCTTCGATTGAGCTATCCTCCTCGCTCGGACAGGGCGGGCATCTCAGGAGCTCGGACTGGACGCTAGCCGTTCGCGCTGCCTTTAAGAGTCCCCAACGGACAGGGGAATCAACCAGCCACCGGGTTTCAAGGCGATAACGCCCCCACGATAAAGGCCATGAAAGCCCACGTTGAGGACGTAACTCCCGCCGGAGACCCCCCAGCTGACAGGATTCCTGAAGGCGGCACACTATTTAAACCAGGGATACCCTCCGGTGGAAGGTAAGAAAAGAAAGGAAGGTAAAACTCCTGAGCAATCCGCTTCACCTCATCCCTCTTTTTGGTGAAGAGGAGTCTCACGCACCAGCTTTCTTCCTCCCTTCATTGCTTCCACCAGAGCTCTACTGACTTAGCCATCGGAGGGTTTCGCCCCAGGGAAATCCCCTGGGCCCTCTGACGTGTTTCCCTATCTTACAGTTCATCTACTGGTGATCCACGGCCCGCTCAGGACGCAGCACGAGATTTCGCCTCTTCATCTGGCGCCGTCTGTGGGAAACGCACGAAGAGCCGAGATGGTGAGAAGAAGCTCAGGGAGGAGATCCACCGTCGAGAAGGGTAAGGCCGTGGTGACGGCGGGAGAAGCCCCCTCTAGGGCCTCACAGAGCCCTCCCTCCAACACCAGCGTCCCCACCAACGGGCCGCCGCCCCTTCCGACGGCAACAGGGGTAGCCCCCAACGGCGACGTCGAGATCTTCCAGGCCCTCAGTAAGAAGCTCGACGTTCTCGTAGAGCTCATAAGGGCCCAGGCGGTGAGGGAGGCCAGGTCTCGCGCCCCATCCGGGAGCCCCCCCCCGTCGAAGTGCGTCCCAGCACACCGCTGGAGGCCGCTTCACCCTCCGCGGCCAGCAGCTCATCCGCAACCACGCGGGAGGACCCTCGCAAGCTCCACCCCCGGAGCAAGAGGCTTCCTCCACGCCCAGGAGAGGGAAACAGGAGGGGGCGAGGCCTCCACGCCCCAGCGCCGGCGGTCCTGAGGATCGCCACGACGCTCCCCCCAGCCCCACGGCGCGACCGCAGCCGGAACTATCCCTTCGGCTGAGGGATTTCGAAAGACGCTTCGCAGAGCAAGAGCGCGCCCTCCGCGCCCTGTAGAAGACCTCCCTCCCGGAGGAGGAGGAGAAATCCCCTTTCTCCGAGCACATATTGAAGGCAGAGGTATCTCCTAGGACCTCCATTCCTACCTTCAAACTCTATGATGGACAGGGCGACCCAGCCGACCACTACGACAGCTTCGACGCCCTGGTGACTCTGCATGGGACACCGGATCCCATTAAATGCCGAGCCTTCGCAGCCACCCTGGTCCAAGGCGCTCAGGCGTGGTTCCGGGCCCTCGCCCCCGGGTCCATCCAGGACTTCAGGCAATTCGGCGAGTCTTCAAGGAGAGCTTCGCCGGAAGCGCCCCCCCGAGGTCAGTAGCGGGGCTCCTGGCCCTCAAACAGGCATAAGGGGAAAGGCTCCGGGCTTATGTCCACCGATTTAAATTGGAAGCCCTCAGAATTCCCCGCCTGGATGTGGCCTCAGCCACGACCGCTCTGACCAGGGGCACCTGGGATGAAAATCTCCGCCGCGAACTGGTCCTCCACCCTCCCTCGACCCTTGCCGAGCTAGTGACTCTGGCTCTGCGCCACGCCGAGTGCGAAGAGGTGCTCAGCGCCTGTCGAGACACAACCGGCTCAGGTCGGGAGGGGGACAAGAAGCAGGCCCCCGAGTCAAACCCTGGCTCGGGCAAGAAGCGTGATCGGGAAGGAGAGCGCAAACGGAGGTACGAGCGGTACACCCCATTGACCACGCCAGTCTACGAGATCTATGAAGACATCAAAGACTCGGGACTCCTCCGCCGGCCCGAACCGATGAGATCAAAGAACCGCAAGCGTGACAGACATTGCTCGTTCCACAGCGACCACGGGCACCACATCGGCGACTGTCACTAGCTCCAAGACGAGATCGAACGCCTCATCCGTCAGGGGCACCTAGCCTGGTTCGCAGCTGGGCACAAAGAAGACAAAGACGCCGCCGAGGAGATCGACAACGCCCCCCGAGGGGTCCACATCAACGTCATCTCCGGAGGAACAGCATCGGGCGGCGACACCAGCCGAGGAAGGAAGCGCCATGCCGAGCGGGCCAGCCGGGTCTCAGAGCCCTCATGGGGCCCGCCGAGGGAGCCCTAGGTCATAGTCTTCTCCGACCAAGACCTGGAAGGGCTAAGCACCCCGCATGATGATGCCCTCGTCATCTCGGCCACAATAAACCATTGTAACGTAGATAGAATTTTGGTTGACAATGGAAGCGCCCCCGATGTATTATCTTATGACTGTTTCCTCAAGATGGGGGAAGACCCATCCAAGATCCGCCCGATCTGAACCCCCCTTTGCGGGTTTAACGGCCTGGCCACCTACCCCGAGGGAGCCCTAAGCCTGCCGGTCACCATCGGCACCCCACCCAAAACCGTTACGGTCATGGTGGACTTCATAGTGATCAAGGGTATGATAGCGTACAACGCCATTTTCGGCCGGAAAATTCTCAGCCGAATGAAGGCCGTACCATCTACCTATCACCAAAAAATGAAGTTTCCCACCAAAAATGGGTTGGGGGAAGTCCGAGGTAACCAGGCCACGGCTAGAAGGTGCTACAACATCTCGGTGGAAGCCTCAAGGCCGGACGGAGGGGATAAGGGCCCCAAGGGAATCGAAGGGAGGACCGTAACCGCCTAGCCCGGTGGCGAGTTGCTAACGGTGTTCCTGAACGATGACCCGGCCCTCGGAGTAAGGATCGGAGCCGACCTACCACCTAAGGAACAGCAACAATACAAGAAATTTCTTTCTGAGTACGCTCAGGTCTTTGCTTGGGCCGATGATCAACTCCCTGGCATACCAGGGGAGACCGTGATGCACAAGCTCAGCCTTGACCCCACCGTCAGGCCCGTACAGCAACGGAGAAGGAAGCATGCGCCCGAGAAACAGGCGGTCATCAAGGCGCAGGTCACCAAGGGACAAGAGACAGGCCTCTTCAGGCCAGTCCTGTACCCCACGTGGCTAGCCAATGTCGTCTTGGTGCCAAAAACCACAGGCAAATGGCGAATGTGCGTGGACTTCACCGATCTGAATAAGGCTACCCCTAAGGACTGCTATCCGCTACCGAGCATTGACCAATTGGTTGATTCAACCTCGGGCAACGAGATACTCAGTTTCCTGGACGCCTATTCAGGTTATCACCAGATTAGAATGAATCCAGAAGAGGTCGAGAAGACAGCCTTCATCACTGACTGCGGCGTGTACTGCTACACCTGGATGCCCTTCGAGTTAAAGAACGCCGGAGCCACATATCAGCGACTGGTAAATCACATGTTCGAGGGACAGCTAGGTCGGAACGTCGAGGCTTACATTGACGACATGCTTGTCAAGACCCCCAAGGCCCAAGACCACTTCACCGACCTTGCCGAAACCTTCGGCACCCTCCTAAAGTACAACATGAAGCTCAACCCCGCCAAGTGCACCTTCGGAGTAAAATCCGGGAAGTTCCTGGGTTTCCTAGTCACTCAGCGCGGGATCGAGGCCAACCCCGACAAAGCCCCCTCTAGGGCCTCACAGAGCCCTCCCTCCAACACCAGCGTCCCCACCAACAGGCCGCCGCCCCTTCCGACGGCAACGGGGGTAGCCCCCAACGGCGGCGTCGAGATCTTCCAGGCCCTCAGTAAGAAGCTCGACGTTCTCGTAGAGCTCATGAGGGCCCAGACGGCGAGGGAGGCCAGGTCTCGCGCCCCGTCCGGGAGCCCCCCCCGTCAAAGTGCGTCCCAGCACACCGCTGGAGGCCGCTTCACCCTCCGCGGCCAGCAGCTCATCCGCAACCACGCGGGAGGACCCTCGCAAGCTCCACCCCCGGAGCAAGAGGCTTCCTCCACGCCCAGGAGAGGGAAACAGGGGGCGAGGCCACCACGCCCGAGCACCGGTGGTCCTAAGGATCGCCACGACGCTCCCCCCAGCCCCACGGCGCGACCGCAGTCGGAACTATCCCTTCGGCTGAGGGATTTTGAAAGACGCTTCACAGAGCAAGAGCGTGCCCTCCGCGCCCTGCAGAAGACCTCCCTCCCGGAGGAGGAGGAGAAATCCCCTTTCTCCGAGCACATCTTGAAGGCAGAGGTATCTCCTAGGACCTCCATTCCTACCTTCAAACTCTATGATGGACAGGGCGACCCAGCCGACCACTACGACAGCTTCGGCGCCCTGGTGACTCTGCATGGGACACCGGATCCCATTAAATGCTGAGCCTTCGCGGCCACCCTGGTCCAAGGTGCTCAGGTGTGGTTCCGGGCCCTAGCCCCCGGGTCCATCCAGGACTTCAGGCAATTCAGGCGAGTCTTCAAGGAGAGCTTCGCCGGAAGCGCCCCCCCGAGGTCAGTAGCGGGGCTCCTGGCCCTCAAACAGGCATAAGGGGAAAGGCTCCGGGTTTATGTCCACCGATTTAAATCGGAAGGCCTCAGAATTCCCCGCCTGGATGTGGCCTCAGCCACGACCGCTCTGACCAGGGGCACCCGGGATGAAAATCTCCGCCACGAACTGGTCCTCCACCATCCCTCGACCCTTGCCGAGCTAGTGACTCTGGCTCTGCGCCACGCCGAGTGCGAAGAGGTGCTCAGCGCCTGCCGAGACACAACCGGCTCAGGTCGAGAGGGCGACAAGAAGCGGGCCCCCGAGTCAAACCCTGGCTCGGGCAAGAAGCGTGATCGGGAAGGAGAGCGCAAACGGAGGTACGAGTGGTACACCCCGTTGACCACGCCAGTCAACGAGATCTATGAAGACATCAAAGACTCGAGACTCCTCCGCCGGCCCGAACCGATGAGATCGAAGAACCGCAAGCGTGACAGACATTGCTCGTTCCACGGCGACCACGGGCACCACACCGGCGACTGTCACCAGCTCCAGGACGAGATCGAACGCCTCATCCGTCAGGGGCACCTAGCCCGGTTCGCAGCTGGGCACAAAGAAGACAAAGACGCCGCCGAGGAGATCGACAACGCCCCCCGAGGGGTCCACATCAACGTCATCTCCGGAGGAATAGCATCGGGCGGCGACACCAGCCGAGGAAGGAAGCGCCATGCCGAGCGGGCCAGCCGGGTCTCAGAGCCCTCAGGGGGCCCGCCGAGGGAGCCCCAGGTCATAGTCTTTTCCGACCAAGACCTGGAAGGGCTAAGCACCCCGCATGATGATGCCCTCGTCATCTCGGCCACAATAAACCATTGTAATGTAGATAGAATTCTGGTTGACAATGGAAGCGCCCCCGATGTATTATCTTATGACTATTTCCTCAAGATGGGGGAAGACCCATCCAAGCTCCGCCCGATCCGAACCCCCCTTTGCGGGTTTAATGGCCTGGCCACCTACCCCGAGGGAGCCCTAAGCCTGCCGGTCACCATCGGCACCCCACCCAAAACTGTTACGGTCATGGTGGACTTCATAGTGATCAAGGGTATGATAGCGTACAACGCCATTTTCGACCGAAAAATTCTCAGCCGAATGAAGGCCGTACCATCTACTTATCACCAAAAAATGAAGTTTCCCACCAAAAACGGGTTGGGGGAAGTCCGAGGTAACCAGGCCACGGCTAGAAGGTGCTACAACATCTCGGTGGAAGCCTCAAGGCCAGACGGAGGGGATAAGGGCCCCAAGGGAATCGAAGGGAGGACCGTAACCGCCGAGCCCGGTGGCGAGTTGCTAACGGTGTTCCTGAACGATGACCCGGCCCTCGGAGTAAGGATCGGAGCCGACCTACCACCTAAGGAATAGCAACAATACAAGAAATTTCTTTCTGAGTACGCTCAGGTCTTCGCTTGGGCCGATGATCAACTCCCTGGCATACCAGGGGAGACCGTGATGCACAAGCTCAGCCTTGACCCCACCGTCAGGCCCGTACAGCAACGGAGAAGGAAGCATGCGCCCGAGAAACAGGCGGTCATCAAGGCGCAGGTCACCAAGGGACAAGAGACAGGCCTCTTCAGGCCAGTCCTGTACCCCACGTGGCTAGCCAATGTCGTCCTGGTGCCAAAAACCACAGGCAAATGGCGAATGTGCGTGGACTTCACCGATCTGAATAAGGCTACCCCCAAGGACTGCTATCCGCTACCGAGCATCGACCAATTGGTTGATTCAACCTCGGGCAACGAGATACTCAGTTTCCTGGGCACCTATTCAGGTTATCACCAGATCAGAATGAATCCAGAAGACGTCGAGAAGACAGCCTTCATCACTGACTACGGCGTGTACTGCTACACCCGGATGCCCTTCGGGTTAAAGAACGCCGGAGCCACATATCAGCGACTGGTAAATCACATGTTCGAGGGACAGCTAGGTCGGAACGTCGAGGCTTACATTGACGACATGCTCGTCAAGACCCCCAAGGCCCAAGACCACTTCACTGACCTTGCCGAAACCTTCGGCACCCTCCTGAAGTACAACATGAAGCTCAACCCCGCCAAGTGCGCCTTCGGAGTAAAATCCGGGAAGTTCCTGGGTTTCCTAGTCACTCAGCGCGGGATCGAGGCCAACCCCGACAAAGTCCAGGCCATCCTGGACATGCGCCCGCCCACGTGCATTAAAGACGTCCAGCGTCTGACGGGGCGTGTCGCCGCTCTCAGCCGTTTCCTGTCCCGTGCGGCCGAACGATGCTTGCCCTTCTTCAAATTGATGAGGGGGCCCAAGCTGGCATCTGCTACGTTCGCATGGGATGAAGAGTGCCAGGCAGCATTCGCCGAGCTTAAGCAGTTTCTGGCTTCGCCACCGGTGCTCTCCAAACCCGTCCTAGGCAAAGTCCTACTGCTCTACCTCTCGGTTACACCATCCACGGTCAGCTCGGTCCTGGTCAGAAATGACCCGGGAATCGAAAGACCGGTCTACTACACCAGCAAGGTGCTCAGTGGGGCCGAACGGAGGTACCCCGCAACCGAGAAACTCGTGCTAGCGTTGGTCACCTCCGCGAAGCGCCTCCGCCCCTACTTCCAGGGGCACCCCATCACCGTGCTAACCGGTGAGCCGCTGAAGAAGATTCTGGCCCACCCCGAGGCCTCGGGGCGACTCGTTAAATGGGCCATCATGCTCGGGGCCTACAACATCTCGTACCAGCCGCGATCAGCAATCAAAGGCCAAGCGCTCGCCGACTTCATTACTGAAAGCACCATCCCTGCCGAGGACAGGCCTCCGACCGTGACCGAGCCAGCCTGGGAACTGTTCGTCGATGGGTCGTCCAATTCGGTAGGCAGTGGTGCGGGGATCCTCCTAAGGTCCCCCAAAGGGATAGAGCTACAGTACGCCTTAAAATTCAACTTTCAGGCGTCCAACAACGCTTCCGAGTACGAGGCCCTTATCTCGGGAGCACGCATGGCCCGACGGCTGGGGGTCGAGCGAGTCAGGATCCACACCGACTCTCAACTAGTCGCAGGTCAGGTCAACGGCGAGTATGAGGCTCGGGAGGTACCCATGATCAAATACCTTCAGCTGGTCCGGAGCCTGGCCCAACAGTTCGAGGGATTTGAGGTAGTCCGAATAGCTCGGGAGCGAAACTCCCGGGCGGACGCCCTCTCTCGATTGGCCTCCTCCCTAGACCCGGAAGGTACACGATCGATCCTCCTAGAAGAGCTAGAGCGTCCGAGCATCGACACGGAGCTCCTCGCTGTTGACTCGGCCACCCCAAGTGACTGGCGCTCCCCCTACCTGTCCTGGCTACTAGACTCCCAAGAGCCCCCCGACCCTCGGGAAGCCCGCCGAATGAAGTATCAAGCTCGGCGCTTCGTCGTCCTCGACAATGCCCTCTACCGAAGATCATTCTCCGGTCCCCTCCTAAAGTGCCTCGGTCCCGACGAGGCAGGCCGAGCCATCCAAGAGATTCATGAAGGCCTGTGCGTAGCGCACTCAGGGGCCCGGTCGCTAGCCCGAATCCTATTACGACAGGGGTACTGGTGGCCCACCCTGCAGCGCGACTGCTCAACCTATGTTCAACAGTGCGACCGATGCCAGCGGTTCGACCACTTGGTCCATCAGCCGGCAACAGAACTTATCACCCTAACCGAGCCCTACCCTTTCGCTCGGTGGGGAATTGATATCCTTGGGCCATTCCCAACGGCCCAGTCCCAGAAGAAGTTCATCATCGTCGCCATCGACTACTTTTTTTTTAACTAAAGTTGATACTTGCAAGGGGGGAGACGGGAGAGGGGGTTCATCTCTTCATTGCGGAAGAAGATGAAGACACTATCCCGGCCACCAGGCAAGCGATTTTCATATATAAAAAGCAGGAGAAGAAAAAAAGGGGGGGGACATGAGGGAGGGGGGCACAACGGCCACAAACGAGGGCAAAGGCCCAAAAAGACGATAGGGGGAACGGCCCTCAACAGGAGGGGGGGGGGGAGATCCACCAACATCCAAAGGGGGGTGTCTGAAAGACACAACAAACCAACGCCGAAATAGGTGGGCAAGATACAAGAGCCACAAGGACTAATGGCGAGGACGGTTGGATCTGCGCCGAGAATTTCTAGAGTTGAAGCGGTCAGGTCTCCCATGAGAGTCGTAGAAGTCGAACGCTTGTTCATCAGCGGGGTCCGCATAAGGGCCAGACTCCACGGAAGGGGAGGCCACGAGCTCGTCGGACGGAGCGGCAGTGGCTGGCTGGTGAAGGTCGGAGCCGGGGCGCGCGACAGCCGGAAGGGGAGAGGAATAAACACAAGCATAACCAGGCCAGGTGCCCTCATGGATAATAGGGCGGTCATCCTGAGGGCGGCCCGAGACGGCAGGAGGCCCGAAGACAGAGGAGGCAGTCGAGGCCGCAGGATGAGCCCCAACGGCAGAGCCATCGGGATCGGCAGCCAGGGCCAAGACAGCAACATGGGGCAATAGGAGGGGCTTCGAAGGCGGAAGGCACGCGCCCGCCTGGGACGCATGAGTTAGGGCATCGGGATCAGCAGGAAGCGCAAGGCCCTTGCCACGATTCATCGCCGGAGGACGAGCAGCAAGGACCGGGCCTGGAGACGCATAGGGAGGAGCAGCGATGTGCACTGGAGTGCCATCGGCCTCACGGGAGGGTGTAGCAGCAGGAGGAGAGCATGCAGAAGGCTGCCCCTCTGAAAGAACCACAGGAAGTGGCATGGAGGCGTCTGCAACGCGGTCCACGCAAATTGGCGGGCCAGCAAGGCCAGAGGCAGAAGCAGAGAGCAGGACTATAGGGGGTGCAAGAACACCCAAGGAGGCGCCGTCCAGCTCCATCGGTTCGACAGGAAAGGCAGTAGGGGAGCCAAACACCAGGACAGGGGACTCAGCCAGCTGGGGAGCGGGGCCAGCACCCATCTGAGGGGAGGCAACGGGCTGAGAGCCGTCAAACTCCACAATGAGAAGACCTGCAGAAGGGGCAGTGGGAGACGAGGGGCCTTGTCCCACGGCGGAGAGCTCTTGGGAGACATGAAGAGGCGGGGTGGAGGAGGCCCAAGTAGGTCCACCAGCAGAGGTGGCCGTAGAACCGGCGTCTGAGCCAGCGAAGGGAGCTAGTAGAGCCGCTGCAGAGGGGGGCTGCCCCCCCACGGAAGAGGCCAAAGCAGCTTCAGTGGGGGCCAGCGGCCGGAGCGGAGGGCCAGCAAGTGGGGCGTCCAAAGGCGCAGGCGGGCGACCAGAGGCGTCCGCCGGAGGAGCAGCTCCGGCAGGGGGCGGCACAACGAACGTTACGGCAGGACTGCAAGAACAGTCTGGGGGTGGGGATCCCCCGGCAGGAGCAGAGACGGTAGAGGGAGGTGCCGCGGCGGGCTTGCACGCACCGGCAGGAACTGACGGAGCAGTAGACCGGGGATTCACCGAAGGAGATGCAACAGAGGCTGCAGCGGAGGGACGGTTTGGGGCCGTGGAACCCTGTCCCAACGCAGAGGGGGGACGCCTGGAGGCAGCGGGCAGGGGAGCAGGGCCCGGGACACCTGGGCCACCAGGATGTGGAGGCTTCAAATTGTGGCAGGAGCTGACGAGGTGACCAAGGTGAGCGCAGCCACGGCAGAACAGAGGCACGTCAGGGTAGACGATGGCCTGCCATGACCCGCTGCCACCGATGCCCACCCAAACACGCGGCGGAAGGGGTTTGGAGACGTCCAGTTGCACGCACACCCTGGCCGCATGTGCACGGAGCAAGCCGGAGGATTGAGGGTCCACCTTCAGAACCGGCCCGATGCTCCCGGCGATGGACCGTAGCATGGCGTCGTAGAAGAAATTAACCGGGAGGCCCGGCAGCTCCAACCAAACCGGGACAAGCGGGGAGTCTGCGGCCGGAGAGAAGCCCAGTGACCAAGCTGCAAACTTGAAAAGCTTACCGTGGATAAGCAAAGAATCCTTAAGGAGAACTTGTAGGTAGTCTTCAGGGTTCTGAAATTGGATAAGAAGGTGGCGGTTATCCAAGGCGCAGAGGAGGAAGTCTTGGGTGAAGGCAAACCGTTGAGAAAGATGGCCTCGAATGTCTTGGAAGGGGGGGCGACCATGGGGAGTTTTAGCAATGATGGCATGCTGCAGGGGCTTGCAAGAAGAGCGTACCTCATCATGGGAGAAGAACGCCGCGGGTTCACCCGAGTCAGTGAAAGCAGGGGGGTGGACCTCCAGAGGGAGGCTCGGCTTGGGGAATGCCAGAAGAGGGGCCTGAACGTAAGAGGCAGCTTGGGTAACAGAGGGTGGGAGAGAGGCCCGCCCTCCGGCAGCCCACGGAGAAGCCTTGGTGGCAAGCGGTGGAGACGATGCCGTGGGACGGGGAGATGGCGGAGAAGCAGCACGGACGGGCATCGTCGGTGAAGCAGCAGGGGGTGCCGAGGACTTGGGGCCGCCTGGAGGGGGCGTTGTCGCAGAGGGGGCCCTAGAGGCCGCCCCGACCGGATCGGGGTAGAACGACGGCGCCACAGTAGCATCCTTGGCCTGGACGGTTGTAGTCTTGGCGGGGGGGCCATGAGCAGCAGGGGGCACCACCGCGGTGGCCAGAGAAGCGTGGAGGCAAGCCGCCGGGGCGAAGGAAGGCAGCCCGCGAGCGGCCTCAGGGAAAAATAGAGTATCATTTGGAGGCGATGTCCCATCCTGGAGTTGACCGGTCAACAGGGGGGGAGAAGTAAGTGGCGTGCCTGCGTGTCCACTCGCGAAGGCTTGCCTGAGCATAGAATGCGAGATGAGCGGCTGAGATGCACTGGCACCAAGTGGCGTGGGCAGAGGAGAAAGAACGTGTCGAGCAGCGATAGGAGGGGCGTCTGCCACGTAGCTGAGGTCGCCGGAGGGGGCGAGGTGGATTGCCGGAGAGGCCGCAGGAACGCTGGGCCGATCGAGGCGTGCGCCCTCGCCGGAGAGAGAGGGCAGTGCAGACGCTCCAACAAGGGCAACGGAGGCCGGGCACGCACCGTCGTGAGGAGGAGGGGTGACGTTAACAACCGCGACGGTACTCTCCACAGCCGAGCACAAGCGGCCAGGGGAGGAGACTGTGACAGAAGCCGGGAGGGAGAGGGCCCCAGCAGGGGGGGCAAGGCCAACATAGACACCAGGGCGACCGGCAACGTCCAAGCCACTAAGGCCAGCGGCGGAGACGGGAGAAGCAGGCGCAGGGGTCAGAGGACCGAAGGAGGGGGAGGGGGGAGGTACACGGCCTGCCCCCTCACCGGCGGCCATGGCCGGAGCTCAGACGCAGCAACACGGAGAGGGCCACGGGAGGGAGGATCGCGCACGGGAGAGGCACCAAGGGAAAGGGGACGTGAAGAGAGAGAAATGCATTCGAAGACTCATGAAATTTCTAAAGACTACTTCACCAAGTGGATCGAGACCGAGGCTACGACAAGGATCACCGAGACAGTCGTTTGGGGCTTCGTTTGGAAATCGATCATTTGCCGCTTTGGCATCCCCCGAGTGATAGTCAGCGATAACGGTCGGCAATTTGACTCTCGGTACTTCCGAGACAGATGCGCCGACCTAAATATCCGCAACCACTTCACTTCGGTCGCCCACCCTCAGGCCAATGGGCTGGTTGAAAATGCCAACAAGACTATCTTGAAAGGCATAAAAACCAGACTCGGCAAGGCTAAGGGTAGCTGGCTCGAGGAATTGCCTAGCGTACTGTGGTCGCACCGAACAACCCCCAGGACGGCAACCGGTGAAAGCCCCTTTCAGTTGGTATATGGCACCGAGGCCGTCGTTCCGTTGGAGATCGCCAACCCGTCTCTCCGAGTGATCAGCTTCTCACCCGAGGCCAACGGGCAAAAATTGCTCGAGAACCTCGACCTGACAAGCGAACTCCGAGAGATCGCGAACGTCCGGGCAACGGAGTACCAACGCCGCCTCACTCGATACTACAATGCCAAGGTCCGGGACAGACGTTTCCAACTAGGAAACTTCATCCTCAGGAAAGCCGAAGCCTCTCGACCACTGGAGACGGCGGGCAACCTATCCCCCAACTGTGAAGGCCCCTACCGAGTGGTCGAGACGCTCGGGAAAGGTGCGTACAGGTTAGCGACAATGGAAGGGGAGCCTATTCCTCGGACGTGGAACGCAGCCGCACTACGCAGATTCTACTTTTGAAATTGTACAGTGAGATAGATAGAATAAAATTCCTATTCTTTTCATTCCAAATCGTTGGTACATCAGGTAGGCAAATGCCAGTACATCACATAGCAAATACAAAGCAAAAGTCCGTCTAACATCTTTTCAAGGGGTCATCGCTCGACTGACTCGGTCTTGATCTCCTCGCATCCAGCCACTGACTCTGCCTCGTGCGGAAACTGGCTCGGACAAGAGGTGGTCGAGCCAGTTGGTTCGGATGGCCCGTGACAAAGGTGACAGAGGGACTTCAGGAGAAAGGCCACCTTTAAACGTTGAGGAAGGCTACCTCCCAAGTCGGCCTGCCTCGTCGCTGGTCCGCCATCTTTCGCCTCTTCGGTCACGGCCGGCTCGGACACTGACCTCGCCTGTGCGAGAACTGTCTCAGTCGTGAGCCCTCCCAAGAAGCCCGGAGCCGGTGACCCCGACGGAGGCGATCCCTCCGAATCTTCTCCGACCGACGAAGAAGAGCTGGAAACTGACTCATCCGAGTCATAACACTGGCCAGAGGGGAACTCGATCGCGGAGTTCTGTTCATGGGCGAAGCCTACCGCCCGGCGATAGCCCTGCTTGAACCCCTTTCGAGCACCTCGGCGTAGCGCTACCTCGTAGTAAGGCAGGGCGGCTCCCAACAGGTCGGTCGAGTAAGCATCCAAGCTCCTGTAACGCTCGATTGCCTCCGCCTCGATCTGTCCCACCCTACCGATGAACTCGACCCGCGCCCGCTCTGCCTCGGACGCACGTTCCTCAGCCTCAGCTCGGAGATGCTCCGCCATCTCCGCCCGATCTAGCAGCTCGGCACGCTCGAGCTCCCAGCGATTGTCCAGATCGAGGTGACGCAGACGCTCCTCCTCCAAGGATCGGCTTGCCCTCTCAAGAGACTCTCGGGTCTTGGCGAGCTGTTCGGTCAGCACCTCAGCCTCCAGTCGGCTCGCCTGCGCCACCTCTCGGAACGCGGAGAACTCCTGCCGGAGTCCCTCATGCTCCCCCTTGAGTCGGGCCAGCCTCCTCTCGCATCCCCCGAGGGTCCAGGCAAGGTTCGATCGCTCCGTTTCCGTCCGCGCGTGCGCCTCCGCCATCAAAGCCGCCGACCGAGCTATGACCAGGCCGCCTTCCATCAGAACATCGAGGAGCCCGGGGGGGGGGGGGGGGGGGTATTACGCCTTTCTCCCCCCTTCGTCCTCGCGGCAATCGATTGGCAGACCCGATATAGGTCGCCCGTAATGCTGAGCCTTTCCAAGGGCTCCGGCAAAGGAGATCGCTCCGCCCGGGGCACTCCGCCAGAGGGCTCTGCTCGAGCAACGGGACCGGCCACCTGACGCGCCACGGTCGGTTGGGGTTGCAACGCCTCCCCGGGCGAACCTCCAACCTCGACCGATGCCGCAGGTCCAACCGCATCGGAAGCTCCCAGCATCAGGGTCTGCAACGCCCTCGCGGGCGAACCCCCAGCCTCGCCTGTCTCGGCCCGCACCTCGGCGACCGGGACGTCACCGCCTCCGGCCGACCCCCTGGCCTCGGTGACTGCTACTTCAACATCGGCCCCCTCTACCCCCGTGGGGGGGAGAGCCGACCTATCACCGTCCTCTGAAGGGCCCCTGGTCTCCTCGGCCCCCTCTCGCCCGGCAGATGGGGGAGCTGGCCTAGAGGGGTCGGCCCCATCTTGCCCCCGGGAGGGGAGTGCCGCCGAGCCAAAGTCGCCCCCGGCGGTAGGAGGGAGACCTGCCTTCTTAGCACGCTTCTTGGCCATCGCGGCCTCCCGCAACCTTCCCGCCATGGGATCCTTGCGCGTTGTGCCAGCCGGCCGTGAAGACCCCCCGGGGGTCACCCCCTTGCCCTTATCCCGGGCTTGGGCGCGACCCACAGGAGCCTCCGGCTCGTCGGCCGCCGAGTCATCTTCTCCCAAATCGATGACCTCAGCAGTATCCTCCAGAGGTTCCCGCCTCACGTCTACAGCAAAGAAAGAAGGCCCGGTCAGGAGAAGAAAAGTAACTACCACCCCAGGGGAACAACCTAAAGGGCGGTACCTGTCGACTTCAACCGCGTAAGCAGGCACCGTTCGATGTTCTCCGGCGTCACCAGCTCCTCGGTCGACCGGCGGTTCTCCAGCAGACGGGCGGCCTGTTGCTCCACATGGGGAGGGAACTCCTCCTGGCGAGGAGGAATGTTCGGATGGAAATTGGGTGAGATCCGGCATCTCCAGAGTTCATCCGTCGCCTCCGCCTTCACCCAGAAGAATTGGGTTTTCCACCCCTTGTGCGAGGAGTCCTTCGCCGCGAGGGCGATGCAACTCCTGTTCCTCCTTGCCTGGATAAAGTAGAAGCCCTTCCCCGCCGACGGGTGCGCCTTCAACTCGAAAAAGTAATGAAAGAGGTCCAAGGAAGGGAAAATGTTGTGCTGGCGACAGAGGATCCGAAAGGCAGAGAGAAGGAGGTACGAGTTGGCCACCAGTTGAATGGGCACCAATTGGAAAAGTTCGAGGATCTGGAGTACGAGGGGCTCGAAGGGAAGGCGAAACCCGCTTTTCCACGCCAGAAGAAACGTGCAGATGTGCCTCGTTCGGTCGTCCAAACTCATCTCGAACGGGGTGGCGGCGGCAAAGCTATACCTGAAAGGCAAGCGAAAGTGATGCTCCAGCTTCTTCACCTCTGCCTCCCCCAACTCGCTGCAGGGGGAGACAGGCTCCCGCCTCACCTGCCCGAGTTCCAGCGGCGGATCAGCCATCGAGCTGGAAGAGGACCCCTCGCAAGAACTCGAAGACTCTGGAGGGGAAGGAAGTTGCCGGACCGCCTCCGCGGTTATCCTCGCCAACTCCTCGAATGCCGCCGCAAGACTTCGCACCTCCACTGTGCCCTCACGGTGCATCAAGAAGCTCCGAAAGCCAAGAAACTGAGGAAAGCCCGAAACCCTGGAAGCCTAGAACGACGAACAGCGCCCAACGCCTATAAAACCCTGGAGGAAGGCGGCACGTCGTTCCGTGCTCCGAGAAAAAGGGGGGCCCCTTCAGTTCAAATCCGTCAGGATCATCATTACGGGCCCAGGCGACCACTCCCCGTGGCACCTCAAACGCCAACGGAATTCCACCCACCTGAGCCACGCCGGTCCAAAGCCTCAAAAACTACTCAACCGAGCTTCCATGGCTCGGGAGTAGGAGGGGGACAAGTGGAGAGGGGGATTTCTGTAGCCCACCCAAAGAGTAGCCCAACAAGACTCAACAGGGTCCAACGAGGCAAGCTCACCCGAGTGATAGCCCACAGGGCCCACTCAGGGAAGAAAAGCCCAATAAACAGGCACTCGAGGAACCAACCCTCCCCGGCGGCCCCTAGGCTCGGAGGGCCCGAGTGATGGTCAGGTCACAAGGAAGGTCCGGCCCAGGCCGCTTTTCCGCTCGGGAAAGACAGGCGCCAGCCGACCTATCCGACCCCTCCTTCGACCGAGCTATCCTCCTCGCCCGGACAGGGCTGGCGTCTCAGGAGCTCGGACTGGACGCTAGCCGTTCGTGCTGCCTTTAAGAGTCCGCAACGGACAGGGGAATCAACCAGCCACCGGGTTTCAAGGCGATAACGCCCCCACGATAAAGGCCATGAAAGCCCACGTTGAGGACGTAACTCCCGCCGGAGACCCCCCAGCTGACAGGATTCCTGAAGGCGGCACACTATTTAAACTAGGGATACCCTCCGGTGGAAGGTAAGAAAAGAAAGGAAGGTAAAACTCCTGAGCAATCCGCTTCACCTCATCCCTCTTTTTGGTGAAGAGGAGTCTCGCACACCAGCTTTCTCCCTCCCTTCATTGCTTCCACCAGAGCTCTACTGACTTAGCCATCGGAGGGTTTCGCCCCAGGGAAATCCCCTGGGCCCTCTGACACGTTTCCCTGTCTTACAGTTCATCTACTGGTGATCCACGGCCCGCTCAGGACGCAGCGCGAGATTTCGCCTCTTCACTTATCTACTCCTATTATCTTCTCTGTCTGTCATCCAGAACAAGCCAAAAAGGTAGGTTTTCTTAAGTTCTAAAGCCCAAGAAGATAACAGATAGCATAGATCATGCATATACGATCATATTAGAAGCTTTACATATCATTTTCATAGTCTAGATCTGGAGTTTTCTGTAGTTTTAGGTTTTTCCTGTCTGCATGAAAATAGCGACCCTAGCATGGGTGCGTATTAAATGAACGCCCGCGTGAGCAGTCGCCAGTTTTCTTGAATTTGCGATAGTGTCCAGGGCGTCTTTTAATGAGCGACCATAGCCCTTCCGCGAATTCTTTAAGTAATTAATAAATACCACATGCTTAAAAATTAATATCTATGTAACTTGATGCTAAAATTATTGCATGAGCATGTTCTTGGAATCCTGATATTTTTCCCTATCTATTCATGTCTTTACTTTCCTGATTATGTGAACTCCAAGTTTATGAACAGTGTTATGTGTCTAAAAACATACCTGCCCTATGTGTAGCATCAGACAAACAATGAGCGACAGTCTCATCGTCGCTATTTAAAGAATGAGCGCCCCTATATAGTGGCGTTGATTTGTAAAATAATTAGTAAAATGAAATATTTGGAAATTATCATTCTACGACCTTACAGTAGACATTATTTAAAGATTGGGCGCCGTTGTGAACGGTCACAAATTTTAATTAAATTATATTGATTGTGGAAAATTACAAGAATTAGCGCCCGTTCATAGAGTCGCTAATTCTGAGTAATTTAAATTGGATTATTGTAAATATAGGATTGAGCGACCTCTCAGGAAGCCGCTATTTCTTGATATAGCGACCTCTTATAAGGTGCCAATTCTTCTCTCTCAATTTTATCGTGATTTTTAACCAATATCACATGTTTACTTGGCACTCTCATCTCACATCCGTAGATGGAGTCCCTGTTTTTGATTCTATCGATTACACACTAACTCTCGGTGATGTTTGAACCCTCCGCGGGATATTCCTTCCTTCGGACTGGTGATTTCATCATATAGACCTCTGTAAGTCTACACTAGCCTTAGATTCCCTCAAGGCAGCCAAGCAGGTTGTTCCCTAAAACCCATGACATTGTACCTTGTCACGTCACTCTGAAGAAACGTGATGTCTTAGCCCTCTTAGAGCACTGTTCTTGACCTCTTTGAGAAGTTTTTTCTCTGTCAGTAATTGGCAACACTGACTTGGGCGCCAGAAGGAATTAGTGACCAGTCCAGTGGTGTTATTTCCTTGATTTAGCGACCTGAGCTGAGGCACTATTTCATCGAGCCTGTACTATTCACAGGAATTAGGTACCAGACAGTGGGCGCTATTTCTATAATTGATGGCGACTGAGTGGACGCCAACTACCCAGTTTCATGACATGTCACGGTTTCTCGTACGATTTATCAGTATGTCTTACTTGTTCAAGTTCTGTCCTTGAACTCCTTCATTCGTGAAATCTACCTTATCATCCTACACTGGTTTATCATTTGGAACTTTATATTGGCTATAACTATAGTGGATGTCTAAATATACATGACCCAATTCCTGCGCATATATGGCCCGATCTGGTCCTGGGAGGAGCATCCGAAAGTACTTGTGCCCATAGGAGTTGATTGATCACGGTGTGACATTGCACCGAAGTGCATGACTAGCTTGATTTATGGCATTCCACGACTCTTACTTGACTTGACTTGACATAAATTGTGTTGCCCGGAATGTATATTTACTTGCTTGATATTATAATAGCCAATTCACGTGATATGACTTGATATATTTACATGCTTGACCATCTTGATACATTTTACATGGTTATCTTGAAATCTTGCTAGTTCATCTCTATTAACTGTTGATACACACTCTCTCTCTTGTCATTGTGATACGTACATGCATAGCTAGACTTGCATTCATGTAACATGTAATTACTTAAAGTAAGCTTGTACTTAGAGATATAATTCCTACTGAGCGTTGGCTCACCTAGTGTTTTCCCTTATTTTCAGGTAACTCTGATGACGAGAATCAATCGGATGGGAACGAGAATGAGTAAAGAGTGTAGAGCCACCCCATCTGGGAAGCACCTATCTAGTCGTGTCTTTTTTCCTATTTCTTGAGTCGATCATTGTAATTTTCTTTATTGAGTCTAAAACGTCCTTTAGTACTCTTTTCATGAGGGAGATTATGTAATCTAACCCTAATGGATATTATGAATAAATTATATTTGGTTATCTTGAAATTTGTGCATCTCTGACTATGGTGTCGAATTACCTCATGCTCTGATTGACATGATCGATATAAACTCGTCACGCATATCGGGTTCCTTCCGCGCTCGGGGCGTGACAGCTTTTGTGGTATCAGAGCCTAGTGTAGATATATATTTCTCTCCTCTCTCCCTTTCACTAAGGGTCAAAAGTGCGTCAAGTGCATGAGACAAGTGAGAGAGAGAAGAGAAGATAGGGAATGAAGCAAAGTACCGTGATCGCCACCAAGATGCCGTACACGATAGGCGCGCCGTACCTTGGAAATTGGGAGACACTCGCCTTAGTGCAGCGCTGAGTAATGAACGGCTCCCTTAGAACCGCACTATGTTGAGCGGTCTTACGATAGACCGCCCCAGGACGCTGCAAGGGACGCGGGAGGAACTGCTGTAGTGAGATGGACGGCGCTAGAGGGACCGCGTTCCAGGGAAGAGCGGTCGTTAATGCACCGTGCATAACGTTGAATGGCCGGAGGATAGCCGCTCAGTACCTTCACTCAGCAAGTTGAGAAGGGCTCGACCTCCACCCTCTCCGGCCGGCCAGAGGGGATGGGCCTCGTGCTGATTAAGTGCTGACCTGCGAGACAATGTAGAGACACAGAAGAGACACCCAGATTAGACCTAAATAATGTAGCATGCATTCAAACGAGAAGAACTAAGCATAAACAAATGAAAAGGGGAATACCTGGGGGTTTTAAACCCCTAGGGCGACAAAAAACGGGATGGTTGTGTGCATGATAATGAGAAGGAGGGGGCACGCGAGTGAGAAACAATGCATGCAATGAAGGAAAACGGCAAAAGCTACGGAACGAAAGCCTACGAAGATTGGGCTACTCCCTTGACCGGAGGCTCGTGCGGACGTAGAGAGCCTCCCTCCTTGGTGCTAGGTCGCTCAAAAATGTGGCAGGGCTTCGCCGTCGACCAAAATCTCCCCCCTTTTGACGTCCGGCCGTAGGGTCTATTTATAGAACCTAGAAGGCCAGCCTCGAAATCAGGGTTTAGAGACTTTTTCAGGTCGAACTCTCAAAAGATAATTCGTAGATAATATCATAATCTTCCATCCAGACGAAACGGCATCAAAAATGGTTGATTATCCGTGGAGAAATCATCAAAACAAGTTGAGGATAAAACCATGAGATAAATGGAATAAAATCGGTTGAAAATCAGTAGCCGACGGCTGGAACGGTCTTACGATAGACCGCACACGGGATGGGCGATCTTATTCGGACCGTCCATCCTGTCGGTGGAAACTCGAATAATCAGAAAATTATCCCAACTATCTCTCGAACTGGCCGAAATGTTTGCCGTTGGACTCTGAACATATGAACGGTTCTATTGAGACCGTTTTAGTTTAGGGCGGCACAAACACGACCGTTTACCTCTGTCGGTGATAATTCGAATCGTTTGGATAATTCTCTGAGAAAGTGGGCGCGCGTAGGACTCTGAGATATAGGCGGTTGGAATAGGCCCGTTCATGATATTGAACGGTTCTAATCACACCGCACAAAAGCCTGTCGGTGGATATTCAGAAAATCCTCAGAAATTAGCCAAAATATATGAACGGTCCATATTCAACCGCCCACCTTCTGAACGGCTGATGTGAGGCCGTTCATGCCTTTAGGCACTTGATTCTTGTAAAATACGTTCAATTGACCAAAGCCAAGGCCCATTAAGCCCCGAATCACCACGAATTGCACCAAGGAGGGAGACGACCCATAAAACGAGCCCGAGTCATGCCACAAAATGGCCCAGTGAATGATGAACAACTCGAGGCATCAACTAATGGGAGTAAGAGAAACGGCTCGAATTATCGGTATAAAACGGGTGTCAACAGATGCCCCTCCTTAACGCCCTCTTTGCAGGGGAGCGAGCGGAGGTGAAGCGGAGGTGATATGGAACATGGAGGCGGAGCGGAAATGCAGCAGAATGGACCGAAAAAGCGGGCGTTAAGGTAAAACGACACCTGTTTCTACCAACAAGCGGTGAGAATTCTTCGGAAAATCCTGGACCGAACGTTAGGAGTAATTGACCAAAAGGCGACGCCAATCTGGAGGGACTAAACTAAACGAAATCAACCGACAAGACCAACCTCATGGGGGACACAATCCCGCGGTCCAATGAGGGGGCCACAAAAGAAAAAGATGCTAAAACTCCAGACGGGGATCTTTTAGTCAATCGACCCCAACGAACTGACCAAAGAAAACCTTCGGAATGGAATTAGTTCACCTTACTCGAGCATTGGGACACATAGCTGACCATCACTTGACGGGACATTTCTTAAGCAGACTATGGGGCGTGAAAGCTCAATAGGATGCGCATGATGCATGCTGGGCTAAAAATAAAAGAAATCGTTAAAACGAATGCAAAGAAAGATTAAAATATAAAATATTTGAGAGTAGTATTATTAAGCTGGGAATATCAGAGTCAAGATATCGTCTGCAACCACAGCGTGCGGATAGAACCGTCCTCCTCGTGACATCCCAACTTAACGGCTTATCCGAAGGTTAGGTATATGAGCCTGGATCATCATTATTTTTGTTGAAGGGGAACATCAGATCCTGGGACACATAAGAAACCTGCCGGCTCTCGAGATAGTATAATATAATACCATATAATAATGCAATAAGGGATTTAGGGATAGAAGATCATACCTGACTTACCTGTGCAGGCGAAATGGCGAGACAGACTGAACTGATGCTGCATAAGATGGTTAAGATATGTATTTCCAGAGAAAATATTCAATATTCAAAATAGACCAACCAGATATACGGCCTTATCTCAACCGTGCAATATTCCAAACTGCTCTATGTTAGCCGTTCTTACCTGACCTTCGAACAAATCTTACAGGGCCGGTTGCCAGTGACGAACGGCTGGTACGACACTGTTTATAATAAGAACGGCTCAAAGAGAACCGCTCGAGCATAGAATTCCAACCGACCTGAAATTAACAGTCAAGAGATACATACGGTTATATACGAACTGTTCACACAATGAACGGTCTAACGATAGACCGTTCTTCTCTGCAACCTCGAAAAAAAAAGGAACCCCCTCGTTTCCCTCCACCGTAACCGACGGTGGAAGGAACGAAGGGGCAAAACGCCCTCACTCTCCCTCTCTCACTCTTTCTTCTCAACCTCCCTCCCTCTCTCAACCTTCCTCCAGCCCATTTGATGACCCGGACGAAGCACCAGGCGGCCAGACCGTCGGCCGCCGGTGAGGGCTCGTCGCCGCCGGAGCAACCGCCACCACCGGAGGAAGAAGGAGAAATGCCTGGGGTGACCATGGAAGAGCTTGCCATCGTTGCTGCTGACGAAGAAGCCCTCGTCGGTGAGGAGGAGGTGGCCGGAGGACCACCGCCCGCGGGGGCGGCCAAGAAACCCCCCGATCCCGAGGTAGGTTCCCCCCACCTTTCCTCCCATTTCTTTTCATTTTGTTCCATGCATGCTAGTTTTAGGGGTTTAGAGGGGCCTAGGGGGGTCGGTTTAGGGACCACGGAGGTCTCCCAGCCAGCCGGGGGGCCTTCACCGTCATCGGGGACGGCGATAATAAAACGGTTTAACAGAAACCGTACGGAAAAACAATGCGGTCCCCAAAGGACCGCCTCAAATAAACACGGTGCAGGGAGCGCCGTTCACACTCACATAGCCAACGGGGCACTAAAACCCCAATACGGCGAGGTTATCACCGTTCAAAAGGTAGACGGACCAAATAGGTCCGTCCAATCATGTAACCACGCAAAACAATACGGTCCTTCCAGGACCGTCACCAAAACAATACGGCCAAAGGTGGGCCGTTACTCCTTAGGAAGACGGGCAAACAGACGGTTCCGGGTAATCCGTCCAAGATAGAAACGGCTAGGGATAGCCCGTTCAAACGGGGGGGCCTGAGAAACAGAACGGTTTGAGGGAGGCCGCTCACATATAGAGCGGTTCGTGAGTAACCGTGCTTCAAATCAATAATTGGACTTTGAGCATTTTATTTAAATGAAACAAAAATGTGAAACTAAATGACTAATGTAAATGAGATGGGCGAATGCAGGGGAAGCGTAGGACCCGTACCTCTTGGCTGCAGGTTCGGGCAGTGTATCTCGCACTGCCGGACTTCCAGAGGGAGCGGTAGACTGCCATGGGGTTCGCCCCCTTCCTGAGTATCGAGGTGTGTCGCTTTGACGCAGCTCTGCTCTATGCCCTGCACGACCGCTGGGATCCAGTGAGTCGGACGTTCTTATTCCCGTGGGGGCACATGGTCCCTACGTTGGAGGACGTGGCCAGGCTTACTGGCCTACGCGTGCACGGGTCGCCGGTCAGCGGGACTACTTTTCCTGACTATCGGGGGATGGCTCGGGAGCTGCTCGGCCTACAGCTGCGGCGCCCCGAGAGGCAGTCGACCCTCCTTCCCCGGGCTGCTCTCCAGGACAGCCTGGGTCTTCGACGAGCTGGCGTTGCAATGGGCGAGCGACCAGAGGAGCACTTGGAGCGGCTCGTGGGGCTGGCGAGACCGAGGGTCGCAGCGGTGCCGGGACCTGAGGCTGACAGAGTGCTGAGACGGTTCCTGATGCTGATGTTCGGGCGGCTTCTCTTCTCCACTCGGGCGGACGTGATGAGCTGTCGCTTCCTCCCTTTCCTCCAGGAGCTCGAGCACGTAGGTGACTATGCTTGGGGAGCGGCGGTCCTAGCCTTCCTCTTCGACACCCTTAGTTCGACGGCGCGTCGGACGATGCTTGGGGGCTTCTCCCCCTTACTCCAGGTGCGACTCTCTTCTCTAGTCTTAATTATGCAATTCTATATGCTTACTAAATGCTGACACGACTTGTGGTACAGGTGTGGGCCTACGTGCGCCTACGCGGGTTGGGGAGAGGCGAGGAGATGGGTGACGCACACGCCGACTTGAGTGAGATGGGTGACGCACACGCCGACTTGAGTGCGATGAGAGCGCTCACGCCGACTTGAGTGAGATGAGTGACGCACACGCCGACTTGAGTGAGACGAGAGTGATGCACACGCCGACTTGAGTGAGATGAGTGACGCACACGCCGACTTGAGTGAGACAAGAGACGCACACGCCGACTTGAGTGAGATGAGAGTGCTCACGTCGACTTGAGTGAGATGAGAGCGCTAAATGATTGAGACATGAGTGAGTAGGTTAATTGGGGGGTAGAGCACATGAATGGTTCTCCCATAGCCGTCCGCAGATAAGAGCGGTTCTCTAAGGGCCGCTTAAATTTATTGGGACGGTTCCATGTAAACCGTATGAATGGTGGAACGGCGGATTTAGGGCCGCACAAGTCACCGGGCTCGGGCTTCCTTGGAGAGAAGAACTGTTGATGATGGGCCGTATACTGTATGGACGGTCTATCGCAAGACCGTCCAATCCAACATCCTATTTGCCCGAAAGGGGACTCCCTGGAGAGTCCCCAGCCCGAGGGCAAGGCGCTTTGTACCTATCAGAACCTTATCTAAACCCGTCCTAGGCTTATCTAGGCCTAATCCTAAGATGTTTAGGCTCCCTAATGAACCCTATAAGTAGTAGGGAGGCCTGAACCCTCAGCTCACTCATCCTCCCTTTCCTGAAGCCAAAAACCTTTGATTCTCGTCATCTCAACATGAAGAGGGCTTATGATGGAAGTCCTGCGGAGGGCGCGTTGTTTGAAGGACCGCGACCGGCTAGAAAGGAGCGGGAAGCGATTCAACGGCTAAACTTGATTCCTCGACATCTCAGTGCCACCCCTATGAGAGAGGTAAGTTTGATCAAAATATGCTTAGAGTCCATCTTTCAATTTCCTCTTATATCTCTTTACACCCCTTGCTTTCTCCTTCTTTTCAGCTTCTTCCCGGCCCGAGACGCTTTTCTAGTTTAAAGTGGGTGGCTCCCATGGTCCGTGCATTGCCCCTCGGGGTGACTCATCTTCTCAAATCCTGGCACCTGCACTCCCTCCTAGTACTAGGTCAGAATTACCCCAAACTTTCTTTAGACTGGCATAGTATCTCTACTCTGATGGAGATTTGGCACCCTCAGACTCGCACTTTTCTCTTCCCATCTTTCGAGGCCACTATCTTGCTAGAGGAGGTAGAGACATACTTCGGGCTCCCTAGGTCCAAGGTGGGGGAGGAAGACTTGATATGCCATACCGTTGCCCCTATAGACCCAAAACTCATCCTAGGGGGGTTCATACCTGATAGCGGGGATGTTCGTACCTTTATAGGCCCTCGCCACATCCACCTCCTTCCCTTGAGCCAGTGGGTAGTGGAGCATTGCCGGAATAAGTGCGGGTGGGTTGAAGCCATAGCCAAAGTTGCGTCCATCTTCCTATGCGGGGCCATCCTTTTCCCTTCAGCCGACCATGTCCTAGAGACTCCTTTACTCAGCACCATCAGCGGCCTTTGGCAGGGGTTTTCCATCTCTCAGGCTGTCTTAGCTTACCTGTACGAGGGTCTTACTTCAGCAGCCTTAGGAGGTCCTCTCTTTGGTTCAATGATCCTATTGGAGTGTTGGATGGGAGTTAGGATGAAGTTTATCCTGAGGGAGAACATCACCTCAGTCAGTATGATTTTTGGGAGCCATCCCCTTTACTTTATAGGGGGCGCCTTCAGGTTCTCTCCACAGGTTGAGTGCAGGACGGCTAAGCTGAAGACCAGGGACGAGTGGCGCCCGTACATCAACAGGCTGCCCCTGGATAGGTTCGTGATGCGCCCGGACTTCCTCCATGATACCACCATCAGGCTACCGAGGAGAGCTGGCTTGGACTTGAGGCTCGTGAGTGACACTACCTTAGCGATGTACAGCCCACACAGATGCTACCTGCAGATTGGACTACCCCGGACGGTGCTACCTACGCTACCCCACCTTCCCATGCTACAGGCACGGAGGATCGGGACAGAGGAGGACGAGCAGGCGGTTAGGAGTGCACTGATCATACGGGAGGTGAGCAGGGTGCGTACCCTACCAGCAGAGGTCGAGGAGGCTCCAGAGACTAGACAGGCTTATCTTAGGGAGTTGAGAGAGATACGTCCTCGCGGGGATGCCCTGCGGCGGACTGAGTGATTTTTGTTTTTATGATGATATGGGATTGGATTTTACATTCGGACAGCTTGATATATGATACGAATAAGATTTGATGAGGTTGAGTTTGAGCTTTGTAATATGATTATGCGGTGATGTGTTTGCACAGGCCAACGCGAGGATCGAATATTCATGTGGTCCCCGAGCCAACTATCCTTCCAACCTGCCCCTGCACACATGAAAACATGAAACAGATTAAATCTATTTTAGGCTCAGCCCCTTGCCTGCAGTACGTCGGGAGATGACCCTTTCTTGACTTTTGGTCAAGGGGGGTGAGCCTTATTAAATAGGCAAATATCAAAGTGCGAGAAATGCAGATGAATGCAAGAGGGAAACATGTAAGTTTTTTGGTTTCTTTTTTGGAATATTTGATTTTTGTTGGATTTTGAAATATTTGATTTTTTTGGGTTTTGAAATATTCGATTTTTTTTTGGTTTGAAATATTTGATTTTTTTGGGTTTGACATATTTGATTTTTTTTGGGGGTTTTGAAATATTTGACTTTTTTTGGGGTTTTAAAATATTCAATTTTTTTGGGTTTTGAAATATTTGATTTTTTTTTGGGTTCTAAAATATTCAATTTTTTTGGGTTTTGAAATATTTGATTTTTTTGGGTTTTGAAATATTTGATTTTTTTTTTGGGTTTTAAAATATTCAATTTTTTTGGGTTTTGAAATATTTGATTTTTTTTTGGGGTTTTGAAATATTTGACTTTTTTTTGGGTTTTAAAATATTCGATTTTTTGGGTTTTGAAGCCAGCTCGGGTCTCAATAACATGGACCTTCTCGTCTTGCTACGGAATTCCAAGGCTCAGCGCGTGCAGGAAGGGGGGACCGCCCGTGATCGGAGTCAACTTTGCTCGACGGTGCCTCTGCTGAAGCCATACCCGGGGTGGGATTCATTCCTTGGGAAAGTAAAAAAGATTGAGTAGAGAAGTCGACGATAGGTGTAGAGGTTTTTAGGGCTTGAGTTCTTTTCCAGGACACCCCCCCTTTTTTAAGGAATCTGGTCTGTTGCGCCAGGGCTCTGTATCTGTTATCGAACCTTCACCCGCTCTAGGCACGCATGCGACCGGGCTCATAACGTCCTGCGAGGAAACTGTACTGCCACTCTTGCCATGCCTAGTTGCATTCTTTGGGCTTCGGAGAGCTTCGAGCTTTGTGCGTTCGGCTTTATCTTTTGATTTTGCCCCTGTTCTTTTCTCCCCTTTTTTCCTTTTCTTTTTTTGCTTTCCTTTTCTTTCTCTTCTTTTTTCCTTTTGCGGAGTGAGGTCTTAACGGATTGCCCCTATTTGAGACCCTTTTTAACAGGGAATCTGGGTCAGTTCTCGCCCCCTTATTCACCACTTGCCCCTATCTTCAACCGAGAGAGAGGAAATACAAGGATTTCCACCTTCCCCGAGCATGGCCAAAGGAGAAACGGTGTCGGGTAGCATGAGAGAATACCGCACCACGGGGTAGTGTAGTGTGTGAGATGCTGGACCTGGGTCCTCCTTTCGCAATTTGGTGGGGTATGCCCTGCCATCGAGCCGTTCACTGGTTTTTATTTTTATGGATGAAAACGCTTTAAATACAGCCCATTCCACGGGTTTGGCAATTCCTCCCCCTCCGAGTTAATTAGACGATACGCATTGCCTGGATAAGCTTCCTTGATTACGAAGGGCCCTTCCCAGTTGGGTTGCAACTTAGACCTGGGGCCCGCTGACCTGACGAATTTGCGTTTTAAAACCATATTACCCACTTGAAATTTCCTCTCGATGACCTTCTTTTGAAAATATCGCGAGACACGCTTTTGATATACTGAAACATGATTGGCCGCATTCAACCTCTTCTCGTCTAAGAGTTCTAGTTGGACTAGCAACGCCTCTCGATGTTCGTCGAGATTAAGTTCCTTATCCAGCTGCACCCTTAGGGAAGGGATTAGAATTTCATACGGGAGCACCGCTTCCATTCCATAGGTGAGGGCAAAGGGAGTCTGCCCTGTGGGAGTGCGGACGGAGGTGCGGTAGGCCCATAGAGCTTCTATCAATTTGTCGGCCCAATCAGCAAATTTATGCGATTCGCATGTTTTCTTGATAATTTTGAGAAGAGTCTTATTCGTGGCCTCAGCCTGGCCATTACCTTGGGGGTAGTATGGTGATGAATGATGCAAAGCTATATTGAATTTCTTACAGAGGTCTTGGAGTTCTTGTGAGATGAATTGAGGCCCGTTGTCGGTGACGATGCTGCTTGGCACCCCGAATCGCGAGATGATGTTCTTCATGATGAAGCGGCATACTGTGGTGGCTTTGATTTCTGCATAAGCTTCAGCTTCGGCTCACTTAGTGAAGTATTCTGTAGCTGTCAGAATGAAGGATTTCTGTTTAACAGCAGAGTTCGGATCACCGAGGGGTCTGATGATGTCAAAGGCCCACATATAAAATGGCCAGGGAGCCGTAACAGGATGAAGAGAAGAGGCTGGGGCGTGGATTTTGTCGGCATGGATTTGGCACTGAAGACATCTATGGACATAGGTAGAGCAATCTTCTTCTAGGGTTGGCCAGTAATAGCCCTGCCTAAGAATCTTCTTTGCTAAGGCCTGTCCGTTCACATGCCCTCCACACTCGCTGGAGTGGGCTGCTTCCACGACTTTCCAAGCTTCTTCGTCATCTAGGCACCTCATTAGAACTCCATTCAGGGCCCGCCTGTATAATTCACCGGCGATGATCGTGTATCTGGCGGCGACTCTTCTAATGGCTTTTCGCTGCTCAGCGTTGGCCGTTTCCAAAAATGTACCATCCTTGCAGTATTGCTGGATCTCATAAAACCACGGTAATTCTTCCTCTTCAATGATCTCCTCGAGCTCAGTTAATGAAACCTCTTTTATTTCCTCCCTTTCTATTTTCTTCTCTACGGACATCCTAAGATTGTTGAACCAGGGATCCTGCAGGGAAGGAACGTCTAGCCTTTGGACCACAATGGTCTCAGTGGTGCGACTTAGGGGGAGTGATAGAGAAGAGGCGAGCGACGCAAGGGCGTCGGCCAAGATATTCTGAGAGCGAGGAGTGTGAATATAGACGAGTTTCCTGAATTGCCTGGCCAAGAGCGTGACCAGATCCTGGTAGGGTTTGAGCTTAGGATCGCGGGTGCGGTAGGTTGACAAAACTTGACGCAGCACCAGCTGGGGGTCTCCTATGATGTTTAGGTATCGCGCGCCCAAGATGTAGGCGTGCTTCAGACCGGCAAGGAGAGCCTCATACTCGGCTATATTGTTGGTGGCGGGGAATGAGAGTTGATATGCCACGGGGATGGTTACCCCTTCTGGAGTAAGGAGAACGGCACCGACTCCGCTGCCTTGGGAATTAAGGGCACCATCGAAGTGAAGGGACCAGAAAGGAAGATGAGTGATCACCGCCAGGTGCTCATCAGGGAATTCGGCCTGAATGGAATCAGTGCGAGGGATAGGAGAATGAGCCAGGTGCTCGGCAATAGCATATCCCTTGATTGCTTTCTGCACGATGAAGGTGATGTCGAACTGGGAGAGAAAACTTTGCCAGCGAGCTAGCCGATTAGAAAGGACCGGCTTTTCCAACAGATAACGAATGGGGTCCATTCTAGAGATGAGCCTAACCTCGTGGGCAAGAAAATAGTGTTTAAGCTTTTGCGCTACCCACACTAGTGCTACACAGGTCTTCTCCATAGCGGTGTACTTGGATTCAGAGGGATTAAATAACCTTGAGAGATAGTACGCCGCCCTTTCTCTTCCTTCATCGTCTACCTGTGCCAAAACAGCTCCTAGGGAGTCCTCAATTACAGAAATGTACAGGATCAGGGGTCTCCCGGGGACGGGTGGTTGTAGAACCGGGGGATTAGAGAGGTACACCTTGAGTTCCTCATAGGCCTTTTGACATTGTTCATTCCATTCAAATTTCGCGCCTGCCTTTAACAATTCATAAAACGGGCGGCATCTCTGCGAATGCTGAGATATGAATCTCCTGATAAATTGCAAACGCCCGATCAAACCTCGAAGCTCAGTGACGTTCTTCGGCGGTGGCATTTCCATGATGGCCTTTGCCTTGTTTGAATCGATCTGAATCCCCCGTTTACTAACTATAAACCCGAGCAATTTCCCTGATGCAACTCCGAACACACATTTCTTTGGATTCATCTTTAACTTGTATTCCCTAGCCCTTTGCAATACCTTAGCTAGAATGGCGGGGTGCTCTTCTTGTGACCTCAATTTGACTAAAATATCATCCACATAAGCTTCTAAATAAACGTGCATCATATCGTGGAAGATAGCCATCATCGCTCTTTGGTAGGTGGCACCTGCATTTTTCAACCCAAATGGCATAACGACGTAGCAGTATGTGCCCCAAGGTGTGGTGAACGAGGTCTTTTCTTGATCCTCCGGAGCCAAAAGGATTTGGTTATACCCCGAGTAGCCGTCCATGAAGGAGAGGGCTTCGTACCCAGCTGTATTATCGACCAAGACGTCGATGTGAGGAAGTGGAAAATCATCTTTCGGACATGCCTTGTTTAAGTCCCTGAAGTCAATACAGATTCGAATTTTACCATCCTTCTTCATCACCGGGACTATGTTTGCCACCCATTGCGGGTATAGCACCACTCTAATGAACCAGGCCTTATGCAATTTATCGACTTCTTCCTTAATCCTCAAGGCCATCTGCGGGTGAAATCTCCTTGCCTTCTGTTTAACGGGCGTTGCCCCTGGTTTGAGAATCAGCCTGTGTTCGACCAATGCGGGGTCAAGGCCTGGCATGTCTTCGTAGGACCAGGCAAAAGAATCGCTGTATTCCCTCAAGACTTTGACAAGTTCCTCTTCGACTGGAGGAGGGAGATTGGCGGAAATAAGTATGGGCCTGGGGTCCTCTACTGTTCCGAGGTTAATTTCTTTAGTAGATTCATCCACTGCCACGGAAGGCTCGTCGAACTTCTTTAAGCCTTGGGCATATAGGTCGGCAGTGTCATCCATTTCATCTTCCTCATCATCAGCTGGGTCTTTCTCATTCACAATTTCATATACTCCTAGTCCATCCTTGCTCCATACCTCATCAATTCCCTCATCATCTTCCAGGATAATTGCGGTCTCCACAAATTCTGGACACTTCAACAGAGCATGACATCTCCCAGCCAAATCTTGTAGAAACCTATCGGGGATGGTTTTGGGAGGGCGCATTACGGCAAGTGCCGCAGACGTGGATGGGCTGACAAAACTTGAACTAGACTCTACCCTAACTGACTCGACCATCCTAGAAGACTCTGTACACTGTACATCTAATCTAGGGGAGAAGAAATCTATCGAAAAAGAAACAGGGGTCTCGCGCCCCTGGGGATCTGGGTAGAACATAGCGTAATCTTCCATGGAGACCTCCGTTTTGAAATTGGCGTTTTTTTTTGGAGGCCGGAGGTGATCACACAACAGGAGGGAGAAGGCGGAGGAGGAGGAAGCTGCATGGGGAACAATTCTGGTAAGATGCAGTCAAAGAAAGGGTCAGAAGACTTAAACCACATTTCGTGGAGCTGAGCTCCTGGAGGAGGAGGAGTGAATAGGGTTGATAGATCAATGGGCGGGCAGCGCCCGCAAGCACATGGAACGAATAGAATTTCAGGTCTCTCCGCAAAGTACGGGTCGACCAGGAGTGGAGGGGAACGGGGAACAGAATCCAACCGTTGAAACCAGGAAGCGAGATGGGATGTTGACATAGAATAAGTAATGGCGGAGCTCCCCGTCTTCCGGGGCCCCTGGCGGGCCAATGGCATCGGAGGGTGCTTTACCAGTTGCGTCTCCTTCTTCTTTGGGTCACCCTCTTTTTCATAAAACATCCTTGTAAAGCAATTAGTAAAGTCTTCCAAGTCACCGGCTAGCTCTTGCGGTGGTGGTGGCGGATCGGCAACAGCACAAGCTTCGTCTATCTTTTCTTCAAGGCTGGATGGCGAGGTCTTCAAGGTGCCAGGCTGCAACGGACCCTTCACAAAATGTTGCCAGTAATCCCAGGTCAACGGCCCAGAGTCCCCAAGCATTGACATGGAGGATTCATGGTAGCCGAGGCCCCGGCGGCCCATCTTCCTTCCCTTGGGAACGGGGTTAGTTCTGCCCTGCAGTTGTGCGCCGAGTCCTCGGCCTGGCTGATAGCCCAACTTTAGAATTAGGTGCCACCCTTTGGAGTCTCTTATCTTGGGCTTAACCTTCACATTGATTGGTGCAGCGGTGGGCTTGCGCGACGCATATGCCCACGAATAGTTTAAGTCCATGACAGATAGAACAGGTCTGTTACTCGGCCACAGTGTGGGCAGAATCTTGGCTGCTATGGCGTCAACGTTTTGAACTGTGGAAACACTTTTCACTTTGAGCACTCGCCCTTGGAATGGGAACTTCAGACACTGGTGGGCGGTCGAGGGGACGGCGTTCAAACTATTCAACCATGAACGACCCAGAATGGCTTTGAACATTGGGTCTATGTCCAACACATAAAAGTCTACATCCATCACTAATGGCCCTAGCTCGGCCTGCACAGTTACCACCCCGTGACAAGCACGTCTGGAGTTATCATATGCGGCTATCGTGGTTGGTGTCGGCTTGAGCACGTCCTCTGATATATTACAAGCACGAAGGGTACTCAATGGGCAGACATTTATCGATGCCCCTGTGTCCACAAGGGCGGATTCCACTGCCGTTTTGTTTAGAGAGATGGTAATACATAATGGCATCTGCCGTGCTTCAGGAGGAGCTAGCTCTGACTCAGCAAATGCAATAGAGGGCCCCTTGGTGATCGTGGCCAAGAACGCGGGCAGGCCATCCACTGCCACATCTTCGCTCACCATAACTTTCTGTAGGAAGATCTTCAGGGCGTCTTGGTGGAGCGGCAACCTCTTGATTAGTTCTAACACTGAGATTTTAGCCGGCAGCCGGTCTAAGTGCTGTAATAAATCATATCTTGTGCCCGGCACCGGGTCCACCTCTTCTGGTTCAACTGTAGGGGAGGAAACTGTAGGGCTTGGTGCAGATGCACCTGGGGAAGGAAAAATTCTTTGGAAAGGACGCCCGCTCCGAAGGGCGCATTACGATGCTTGCCCGGCCTGGACTGGACCCCCGCTTGGCCTGATGGGACAGGTGAATGGCGTGGAGATGGGGGTGAGGATGACTAAAGTGGGTTTGATGGGCCCTGGTGGAGGGGAAATGGGTGAAGGGTTAAGCTTAGGGGAAATGATGGGAGGCATGGCGGGTGGTGGTGAAAGGACGGACGGAGTAGAGGGGAATGTAGCGGGCCTAAGAGGCGACACGGAGGAAGTGACGGGCGGTGTAGCGGCGGATCTAAGGATGGAGGGGACGGTAGGCGTGGGAGAGTAGTGGTGGTGTAAGGCCAAGAGATGGGCGGGAGTCTCATCATCAAACGTCCATCCAGCGTTGGGGGCTGGGCGCTGGACCAAATTCACTTGTGCTGGAGCCGGTGCCGGCGGTTGCTGTTGTTGCGGAGGAGCGGGCTGATGCACTGGCATGGGATTTTGATGGATCCCAAGGTCTTGCTGCTGCGGTTGAGGTTGCGGTTGCTGCTGGGGCTGTTGCTGCTGCTGCTGCTGGGGCGCCGCCTGTTGCGGCCTGGCCTATCTCTGTCTCTGCTTGATATCCTCAATTAGCTGGCGCATTTGGGCCCAATCAATTCTCTGGCTCTCATGCAAATCATACACCAGGTCTCCGAACTGATAGCATCGCTCTATCGTGTGCCCGGGTTGCCGATGGAATATACAATATCGGGATTGGTCGGCAGCCGGATTCCAGTTCGGGCGTTCAAGAGGCAACTGGAGGTCACCAGCATACATTAGAGCAGAGAAAATATCTGGCAAGGTCTCCGGAAGAGGGGGGTAATGAGCCCTTTTTGGAGCTGGTCGAGCAGAGCCATAGGTGGGGGGTGGAGGAACACTATTGTACTGCGGGGGCCGCTGAGGCTGTTGAGGTGGCGGAGGTGCCTGTTGAGGGTATTGCGGGACTTGGAAGGCAGGCTGGGGAACTGGCGGAGCGGCGAACTGGGGGTTACGCTGAGGCGGTGTGATGGAGGCATCACCCACGACTCCCTTTGGCTCGGGTCCACTTCTTCACATTCGGGAGCTAGTTGAGTTTGGGCCTACTCTATTAAGGCCCCTTATCCATTTTGTAGTTTTCCTTTGAGTCATTTTGATGTATTTCCATTTTATTTGAGTCATTTCCCTAAGTCTAGCACTTATTTTCCTATGTTTGGTATCATCATGATGTCTAATGTAAGCTATTGGGCCCCATTCGTTGGACTAGGCCCATTAGCACTCCCAACCCCCTTGGTTATTTGTAGTTGTTTATTTTGTCAGGGACTTATTGTAAAGAGTGGGTTGCCTATATATAGGACCCCACTCCCCTCATTTGAAGTTAATGAATGATTACATCCTTTTGAGTTAAACTTGCCATTTGAGTTCAAATTGGAGTGATTCCTCTAGTTTTTGGGTGAGAGACCCTAAGGGAGAGATTCCCCACCCATTCCCCTCTTAATCTCTCTATTTCACCCCTCTTTCTCTCTCCTCCAACCCCAAATCCAAATTTCCTTCTCTCTCCTCCCTCCTCCCATCCACTTCCAACCTCCAACCACCTCCTTTAATGCCCTCCACTTCCCCATGGCCTCCATTACTCCACTCCCTAGTTCCTAGGTAGAAGTCTCCCCATTCCAACACCTTCCTCCACCTTCCAACCAAATCTACCCCATTCCAATGCAAGCACTCCACTTCCCAACATAATCACCCACCTTCCAAGATCTTTTGAATTTGAAATCCACCCTTCCCTCCACTCACTTGTGCCCCCCTCACCTTCTCCTCTCACCCACCTTCCCCAAATTCGTAGCTCTTCCTCCTCCACCTGCTAGCACTTGCTTCCAGCCATTCCCCACCCCATTCCCCATCACCATTAGCTCCCTTCTCCACCCCACAAGAGCCCCCACTCTCCCTTAGGTCATTCCTACCATTTCCCTCCACCAAAGAAGCCACATCTCCCTCTCATTTCTTCTAGTAGGTTGGAGCTGTGCAGATCTGCAGAACAGCCCTTGTTGCAGCGTCAACCACGGATTCATCCTAGTTCTTCAGAAGGCGTGGCCTACCTTTCTGGAAAGGCCTTCCAGTCTACTTCGCAGGCGAGGTGGAATCAACACGATCGGAGCTCGGAGCTGCCAGATAGAGCCATTCTCCCAACAGTGCGCAGAGAGGTCTTCATCCTGGACCAGAGCGTGGAAGATCCTTCTGCCACGACAAACCCCAGCGGATTCAGGCTGAAGCCCCTTCATCAAAGTTCTTCCTATACCGGTCATCTTTCAAGATCAAGAAACAGAACCCCGTTCGGCCACCGGAGGAAGAAGTTACGAATTTTCTCCCCCGATCTATCTAGTTCTGTTTTCTGCTGTCTACTCCGACCAGTACCCACTCTTCTGGGTGCCCCGGCCATCCTCGACCTCTGAATGCATCTCCGTCACCTCCTGCTGAAAGCCACCTCGACCACGAAGATGATGCCGCTGGTTTCGTGCTGATCGGAGCTCGGGAAGGCGCTCAGTCACTTCTGCAACTTGCTGTTACAGTCCAGACAGTACCTGCGGCCAGACAGAGGAGGCTACTTCTTGTTGCTGGTGCAGCCACCTCCGACCGTCTGAGCTTCCCCAAAAATTCTGGAGTCCACCTCATCCAGTCAGGAAGCTTCAGGAGCTGGTTTCGATCAATTTGGAGTCCGGACAAGCCCGACATAGCCATCACAGCAACCCCCTGTCCAGAATTCCAGATTGAAGCTGCAACTTCCCTAGTTCTCATTTCTCTTCGTTTCGGTCCACCAACCCCTCCCCGCTTGGCCGGCTGAAGGCCCCACCCTGCGTGGTGGTAGTGTTTGAATGTATCATATTAACCCCTACCCCAAGGTCCCCCCTCCTGCGAGAGGAGTAGTTTTGTTAGTGGTTTGGCAGGTCAAGCGACACCGCCGCGGCGTGTGGGGAACCACCGCCTCCCCGCTCGCCCTCGTCTCCGACCGGGACCGGTTTCTTCAAACCGGTCGAGTAAGTGTCTCTTCCTTGCTCACCTAGTGTAGCTCTCTCAATATTTGATTCATGCATCGCTGAATTCGTGAGGAGCGCCCGATCCTCAAGTCCATGACTTAGAGTGATCGCCGTGGGTTAGTGTGACCCGGTGCCCGAGTGCACTTTGTCGGCCCCAATCGAATTGGGCAACCAACCTTGGGGAATCAATTCTTGGCCTTGCTGGCCCTCTACCAGCAAGGGTCCATTCCCATAAGTCACCCTTGGTATCACATAGTCACCCCGGGAATAGAGTGCAACGAAGAGGGCGGTGGCCCATTAAGGCCCATTTGGATGCTTAGATGTGCTTGTTTGACTAAGTCCGAGGTTGTGTCACATCAAGTGGTATCAGAGCAAATTCACAACTTGTCTCTATCAAGTTGGTCCTAGGCCATTTTTATGCATTTAGAGTCCTCAGTTGCATCTCCCATGTCCACTAGAATGGCCGCTTCATACCCGTCATATCCATCCCCATCAACTTTCCCAAGAAGCCCAAATCCTCATGGAAGTTCCATTACCAACAAAGTGGGTAGCAACACCTCTATCATAGAAGCCCTACCTAATGTCCTTAATCGGCTTGAAGATATCATGTCTCGACTCGACCGACTTGAAGGAAATAGCCGTGCACCAAGAGTAAATGAGAGTGACCTTTGGGGAAATCTAGAAACCATATTTTTAGAACACTTGAAAATTAAAACCCCCCCCCTTTGATGGATCCAATAGCCCAAGTCTTTACCTAGATTGGGAGATTTCTCTCGACCAATTCTTTAAAAGTTTCCCCTTGAACGAAGAAAGGAGAATGAGGCTAGCCAAGGCACACCTCTCCAAACAAGCTAAAACTCATTGGTTAGTTGTGGAAGGTTTGAGAAAGATCCGTAGGGAGGCTCCAATTAGCACTTGGGATGAGATGAAGACCGAGCTTAGAAAACCCTACACTCTCCAACCCTCTCCCTCCTACTCAAATCACCAAAGTCCAAGGAGCACTTCAACTCCATCATCCCCACCCGGTCAATCCAAGACCCTAATCGACCCAATCCCCTCCATGATGACCACCACTCAACCAACCCTCACCATTCAAAACCAAGTGGACACCGTGTCCACCCCTCCACCTAGGCCCATGATTGTCACCACCCTCCAATCCAGAAGCTCCCACCAAACCCCTACCCCACAAAACCCCTTGGTCCCCACCACCACCCCTCCCTTGTCCCCGAAAAAGGACATTCCCCCCAAAACCAATCAACCCAAGCCACCCCAACCAACCCATCTCCCACTCCCTACCCCAAAAGTCCAAAGTCCTAGGCTTCCACTACTTCCCCTCCCTATCCAAGCCAAAGTTTCCCATCACCCACCACCCCGGGTACACCATGCACCAACCATCATCACCCCACCCCCAATAGACCTTCCCATTCCCTTGAGAAAGGAGACCACAACCATCCACATGGGAGTAGATGAACCCATCCCCATCATTAAGGAAACCCAAGTTCATATCCGTGGTAAGGAAGAATCACAAATGTCCCCTAGCATGGACCCCTAAGAGCCACAAGCCTTCACAAATAGCACCATAATCATAGATGGGCCCCTAGCTAGATGGCTAAAGGAGAGACCACTTCACCCCATCGTGTCCTATGTTTACCCACCCATGGAGAAAAACATTCCCATTGCACCCATTAACTCCTATCACACCATAATCCAAACATCCTACCAAGTGGAAACCTTAGAGAATCTTCTTAAGGGCGTAGCATGGCAAATTGAGTTCACTAGCATGTTGACCCCTATGGCCAAACCACCTAAGAGCCTTGGCATCCTACACCTATGCATAGGGTCTATCACCTCGATTTGCACCATTGGTTGCTACACTAGTGACCTCCTTCTATTCCTCCCTACACCCGATGAGCCCAACCTTCTCCTCGATTTAGAGCTTCTTATCTCGGGTAGAAAGCCTAGTCCTCCATTCATGGCCGACCATCCCACCAAAAACTTTGGCCCGATCACTTTACTAGAGGAGGAGAATCCACCATCAAGGGGTTGTGAGGACCAAAAGGACCTAGGGTTCCTCTCCTTAGGTGACCCTTACCATGACCCCTTCGATCCCTTCCTATACCCACCCATTAAGATCCCAAACACTTTGTTCGGCCAACCCACTAGAAAACTTGGCCCACTTACCTTGGAGGAGGATGACTCACAATTTGGGAACCTTGAAGACATAGAGTGCCTCCCTCTAGGAAGACCTTTCTATGACCCCTTTGATCCCTTCCTATGGGAGTCTAGTTCCCCATGTAACCCAACCATCTTACCCACCGCCCACCCTTTCCTACCCTCACCCATCATATTGGGCCAAACCAATCTCATCCATGACCCGGGTTACACCTTGGGAGCCAAGACCTTGGGCCACATATCCCTAGGTAATAAAGTTGTGCCCCACCCCATGATGACCACCTTCTTAGATCCATTCGATCCGTTCCAATGGGAATTCAAAGGTTGTCCCACCCCTATACACATGGAAGTCACTTTTGGGAAAAGTATGCATGTGTCTAGACTTTCCACACCCCTTGGCATGAACACTATGTTGGGTCCATTCATTCATATCACCCACATGTCAAGTAGAAAGCATGAGTGGTCCAAATTTGGATGTAGTGGTCCACCTTCATTCATCATGGGTCTTAAGCATATCAAAGGCATCTACGGATGTCCGGGTCCCCCGACATGCATCACCACTTTGCATGATAGATTCACATATGGTTGCCCCGGTCCACCTAAGCCCACCAAAGTCTACATGACAACATTGCATGATAAGTCCACATATGGTTGCCCCGGCCCACCAAGGCTCATCAAGGTCCATATGGCATCATGGCATAAATGGTCTATATATGGTTGTCCAGGTCCACCCATAACCACTAGAAGGTCAGCACTCACAAAATTGCATGAGGAAATCCGCAAGCACATTAGCATAAAAAATGAGGCTTATAAAAGGTTGGCTGACTCTCACCGGCGTCACTTAGAGTTCCAAGAGGGTGACTTTGTGATGGTAAGGACGGAGAGGCTCTCCCCAGGAGCCAACTCCAAGTTGAGACCACGTGGGACTGGGTCCTTCCAGGTCTTGAGGCGTATTGGTGCGAATGCTTATGAATTAGATCTCCCCGAGGATTATGGGGTAAGTCCTACATTCAATGTCGCCGACTTAGTGTCTTACAAGGGCCCCACGGTGAGACCTAGTGAGGAGATCGAGCCCACTCCCTCCTTTGAGAGAACACCCACCCGAGAGGAGAGTCCACTAGCCAAAAGAGCTCAGCGTGATCGCATTGAACAAATATTGGATGAGCAGGTCACTACCACCCGGAGCAAGGTCTATGAGCGCTATCTCGTCAGGTGGAAGGATCGGCCTCCGTTGGAAGACTCATGGGTAAGTCGGGAGGACCTACAGCGATTGGATCCAGATCTCCTCGAGCGGTACCTTAGCCGGATGGACCCTTACTCGACGGAGTCGAGCTCTTTGCGGCCCAGGGGATTTGATGGAGGCATCACCCACGACTCCCTTTGGCTCGGGTCCACTTCTTCACATTCGGGAGCTAGTTGAGTTTGGGCCTCACTCTATTAAGGCCCCTTATCCATTTTGTAGTTTTCCTTTGAGTCATTTTGATGTATTTCCATTTTATTTGAGTCATTTCCCTAAGTCTAGCACTTATTTTCCTATGTTTGGTATCATCATGATGTCTAATGTAAGCTATTGGGCCCCATTCGTTGGACTAGGCCCATTAGCACTCCCAACCCCCTTGGTTATTTGTAGTTGTTTATTTTGTCAGGGACTTATTGTAAAGAGTGGGTTGCCTATATATAGGACCCCACTCCCCTCATTTGAAGTTAATGAATGATTACATCCTTTTGAGTTAAACTTGCCATTTGAGTTCAAATTGGAGTGATTCCTCTAGTTTTTGGGTGAGAGACCCTAAGGGAGAGATTCCCCACCCATTCCCCTCTTAATCTCTCTATTTCACCCCTCTTTCTCTCTCCTCCAACCCCAAATCCAAATTTCCTTCTCTCTCCTCCCTCCTCCCATCCACTTCCAACCTCCAACCACCTCCTTTAATGCCCTCCACTTCCCCATGGCCTCCATTACTCCACTCCCTAGTTCCTAGGTAGAAGTCTCCCCATTCCAACACCTTCCTCCACCTTCCAACCAAATCTACCCCATTCCAATGCAAGCACTCCACTTCCCAACATAATCACCCACCTTCCAAGATCTTTTGAATTTGAAATCCACCCTTCCCTCCACTCACTTGTGCCCCCCTCACCTTCTCCTCTCACCCACCTTCCCCAAATTCGTAGCTCTTCCTCCTCCACCTACTAGCACTTGCTTCCAGCCATTCCCCACCCCATTCCCCATCACCATTAGCTCCCTTCTCCACCCCACAAGAGCCCCCACTCTCCCTTAGGTCATTCCTACCATTTCCCTCCACCAAAGAAGCCACATCTCCCTCTCATTTCTTCTAGTAGGTTGGAGCTGTGCAGATCTGCAGAACAGCCCTTGTTGCAGCGTCAACCACGGATTCATCCTAGTTCTTCAGAAGGCGTGGCCTACCTTTCTGGAAAGGCCTTCCAATCTACTTCGCAGGCGAGGTGGAATAACACGATCGGAGCTCGGAGCTGCCAGATAGAGCCATTCTCCCAACAGTGCGCAGAGAGGTCTTCATCCTGGACCAGAGCGTGGAAGATCCTTCTGCCACGACAAACCCCAGCGGATTCAGGCTGAATCCCCTTCATCAAAGTTCTTCCTATACCGGTCATCTTTCAAGATCAAGAAACAGAACCCCGTTCGGCCACAGGAGGAAGAAGTTACGAATTTTCTCCCCCGATCTATCTAGTTCTGTTTTCTGCTGTCTACTCCGACCAGTACCCACTCTTCTGGGTGCCCCGGCCATCCTCGACCTCTGAATGCATCTCCGTCACCTCCTGCTGAAAGCTACCTCGACCACGAAGATGATGCCGCTGGTTTCGTGCTGATCGGAGCTCGGGAGGGCCCTCAGTCACTTCTGCAACTTGCTGTTACAGTCCAGACAGTACCTGCGGCCAGACAGAGGAGGCTACTTCTTGTTGCTGGTGCAGCCACCTCCGACCGTCTGAGCTTCCCCAAAAATTCTGGAGTCCACCTCATCCAGTCAGGAAGCTTCAGGAGCTGGTTTCGATCAATTTGGAGTCCGGACAAGCCCGGCATAGCCATCACAGCGACCCCCTGTCCAGAATTCCAGATTGAAGCTGCAACTTCCCTAGTTCTCATTTCTCTTTGTTTCGGTCCACCAACCCCTCCCCGCTTGGCCGGCTGAAGGCCCCACCCTGCGTGGTGGTAGTGTTTGAATGTATCATATTAACCCCTACCCCAAGGTCCCCCCTCCTGCGAGAGGAGTAGTTTTGTAAGTGGTTTGGCAGGTCAAGCGACACCGCCGCGGCGTGTGGGGAACCACCGCCTCCCCGCTCGCCCTCGTCTCCGACCGGGACCGGTTTCTTCAAACCGGTCGAGTAAGTGTCTCTTCCTTGCTCACCTAGTGTAGCTCTCTCAATATTTGATTCATGCATCGCTGAATTCGTGAGGAGCGCCCGATCCTCAAGTCCATGACTTAGAGTGATCGCCGTGGGTTAGTGTGACCCGGTGCCCGAGTGCACTTTGTCGGCCCCAATCGAATTGGGCAACCAACCTTGGAGAATCAATTCTTGGCCTTGCTGGCCCTCTACCAACAAGGGTCCATTCCCATAAGTCACCCTTGGTATCACATAGTCACCCCGGGAATAGAGTGCAACGAAGAGGGCGGTGGCCCATTAAGGCCCATTTGGATGCTTAGATGTGCTTGTTTGACTAAGTCCGAGGTTGTGTCACATCACGGTGGGAAGTGGGGTGGAGCGGCTTGTTGGGGGAACTGAACGGCCTGGACCTGCTCGTTAATTTGTACTCCCTCCGTGACGGGGCCTTGGGTTTTCTTGGTGGCTTTAGGTTTTTGGGCCTCGAATAAAGAATGGATGGGGGAGTCTTTAAATTGGGTATGAATAAACCTAGCTCTGCTGTATAGTTGGTGCATGTTTGAAATGTCATTCATTGCCAGAATGTTTCTGAAAGTTGGCGTAGTATTGGAAATCAACAACTTCACTTTTTCCTCTTCCGGGATCTGCTCGGGCACCCGTGAGGCCATCTGTCTCCAGCGGTCCGCATAGGTTGCGAAGTCTTCCTCCGGCTTCATCCTCTCCGCCACCAGGTCAGTGAAAGAGTACTCGGGTCCGACCCGATCCTGAAACCTCTGTATAAACCTCTCCTTGACGGTCTTGAAATTCTCAGCCTCCTCCATAGGCAAGGTGTAGAACCATTCCAATGCGACCCCCTCCAGAGACCGACGGAACAAATAGGCCATCAAACGATCATCCTGCTGGAACTGCGCAGACTCATACAAGAACTCTCGGACATGGATGAACGGGTTGCCATTCCCATCGTATTTGTGGTACACGGGGAGCTCCGACTGGGAAGGAAGACGTAGGTCCCTAAAGTTAGGGATAGGGACATCGGCAAGAGATTGCGGGCCGACCCGCTTGTGGAGGAGATCAATTTGTTGCTGCATAGCAGCCCACTTGTCAAGAATTTCCCATTCCCGGGAAGGAGGGGGAGGAGCAAGAGGAGCAGCACCTGGATAGGTGACCAAAGGATAAACTGACGAAGGAGGCGGCCCGTAAGAGGGATAATGGGCTGAGGAAGGGCCCATATCTGCATGAGCCACCTGGGCCGCCCCTGATTGTGACCTAGCGAAGTCCGCCGGGGCCATGAGGGCCTGAGGCGATGGAGAAATTGTAGGGTACGGCTCAAGATAAGGAACAGAGGGGATCGGGGTTTTCCCTTTATCAAGTTGCTGATGGACCGATGTGGACGCCTGGCCCATTTCTATATTGGGATAGCGAAGGTTCTGAGGGCAGACTGGAGTAAGGTCAATGGGAGCCACAGAGGTGGTCCTGACCACAGGAGATGAAGTGGCGACACTGGCCGTGGCATGAGTCGGAACTGAGGCCGGGGCATCGCCCCCTTGCAAAGCTTGTCTGATGAGATGGAGTTGGGTGGGGTCCAACTGGGCCATCATATTGAGGATCATGCTGGCTGAATTTTGACTGGGCGGGTTTGAAAAAGAGGGTCGGGGACCCTCGCCCAGAGAGGTCGGGAGTGAAGGGGCCGTCCCCTCTCCCCCTTGCAAGTGGGTGACCCTAGGTGGGTCCTCAAGGAGACCACGAGGAAGGGAATCCTCGTGGGCCTGAGAGAAGTCATACGATGACATGGCAGAAGAAGAATCGAACAAGGAGTTGGAATAGGAATGGAAATAAGAGTCCACCCTAGGAGATGATCGTGGGGGCAGAAGGCAGCCCCACATACACCAAGACACTTACTACTAGAACAAGCAACACTAAATCAATCAAATCTACCAATCAAATAATAAGCATATAATGGAGCGAGATGAGAGCAGAATCACTCAGTAATGCAATCAAGTTCTTAAAATGATGCTCGTCAGTTCCTTATATCTTTGGGTTTGAACCTTAGTGGATTAATAAAAATATCAATTCTCTCGACCACTAGGTGCCTGATTGGGATGAGAAACGAGGGACTGTGTGACCTTATCGGGACCTCTCACTCGCGAATGCAACCCTAGACTGGGGTGGATACGGTACAACCTGCCCGGCGTCCGTGTGGGAAACCACGGCTCAAGGGGGCTTACGGAGGTCCTCAGCAAGGTCCCTAGTCGGCTCCAAGGGATATGGAGACGAGAGGAAACCCTACCTCGGTAGGAATGCAACTAATATGGGACGATGTCGATGCTCCTATGCCCACCGGAGTGCATGCACAAACTAGCCTAGCAGCTATCAATCAATGAGCGAGTATACACATGAGTAGTAAAAACATGGTAATGCAATGGTAATAAGATGACAGGGGGAGCCAATGAACAACACCAGGAGCAATATATATATCAGCCAAAAAAAAACCTAAGCAAGATGAAATAAATGCACTGCGACAGGAGATGTGCGGTCCTCCTCTGACCGCTCTAAGTCCACAGGCGGTTAATATCCAACCGTAGTTGATGGGAGGAAGGCAAGGGAAATACCAGACAGACAGCCGATAGTAAACCGCTCACGTACTTGAACCGCCGCCTCACAGCCGTGTATCTGCCACCCAAAAAGTACAGCGTACCTGTGCCTGAGCGCGGGACGGCTGTGTGAAAGCCGCTCAAATGGATGGACGGCGTCCAGGGAGCCGTCTGCAACAGGAAAGGCCGGGGTAGATAAACCTGATGGCAGAGTATATGAGCGGTGGAGTATCAACCGTGCGTACTGGTAGACGGCCCTGGACGGACCACGTATGCGCCAGAGGATAGGAACCGCATCCAACCTGTAAATCACTCCAAGAAGGAAACCTTGACAACGACTAAGAAGGGTCAGCAACTCAAAAGCACGATGGGCATTAGGCGTCCCACCGTGATCGCCACAAAAGGGGTGTAGATATATATTTCTCTCCTCTCTCCCTTTCACTAAGGGTCAAAAGTGCGTCAAGTGCATGAGACAAGTGAGAGAGAGAAGAGAAGATAGGGAATGAAGCAAAGTACCATGATCGCCACCAAGATGCCGTACGCGATAGGCGTGCCGTACCTTGGAAAATGGGAGACACTCGCCTTAGTGCAGCGCTGAGTAATGAACGGCTCCCTTAGAACCGCACTATGTTGAGCGGTCTTACGATAGACCGCCCCAGGATGCTGCAAGGGATGCTGGAGGAACTGCTGCAGTGAGATGGACGGCGCTAGAGGGACCGCGTTCCAGGGAAGGACGGTCGTTAATGCACCGCGCGTAACGTTGAACGGCCGGAGGATAGCCGCTCAGTACCTTCACTCAGCAAGTTGAGAAGGGCTCGACCTCCACCCTCTCCGACCGGCCAGAGGGGATGGGCCTCGTGCTGATTAAGTGCTGACCTGCGAGACAATGTAGAGACACAGAAGAGACACCCAGATTAGACCTAAATAATGTAGCATGCATTCAAACGAGAAGAACTAAGCATAAACAAATGAAAAGGGGAATACCTGGGGGGTTTTAAACCCCTAGGGCGACAAAAAACGGGATGGTTGTGTGCATGATAATGAGAAGGAGGGGGCACGCGAGTGAGAAACAATGCATGCAATGAAGGAAAACGGCAAAAGCTACGGAACGAAAGACTACGAAGATTGGGCTACTCCCTTGACCGGAGGCTCGTGCGGACGTAGAGAGCCTCCCTCCTTGGTGCTAGGTCGCTCAAAAATGTGGCAGGGCTTCGCCGTCGACCAAAATCTCCCCCCTTTTGACGTCCGGCCGTAGGGTCTATTTATAGAACCTAGAAGGCCAGCCTCGAAATTAGGGTTTAGAGACTTTTTCAGGTCGAACTCTTAAAAGATAATTCGTAGATAATATCATAATCTTCCATCCAGACGAAACGGCATCAAAAATGGTTGATTATCCGCGGAGAAATCATCAAAATAAGTTGAGGATAAAACCATGAGATAAATGGAATAAAATCGGTTGAAAATCAGTAGCCGACGGCTGGAACGGTCTTACGATAGACCGCACACGGGATGGGCGGTCTTATTCGGACCGTCTATCCTGTCGGTGGAAACTGGAATAATCAGAAAATTATCCCAACTATCTCTCGAACTGGCCGAAATGTTCACCGTTGGACTCTGAACATATGAACGGTTCTATTGAGACCGTTTTAGTTTAGGGCGGCACAAACACGACCGTTTACCTCTGTCGGTGATAATTCGAATCGTTTGGATAATTCTCTGAGAAAGTGGGCGCGCGTAGGACTCTGAGATATAGGCGGTTGGAATAGGCCCGTTCATGATATTGAACAGTTCTAATCACACCGCACAAAAGCCTGTCGGTGGATATTCAGAAAATCCTCAGAAATTAGCCAAAATATATGAACGGTCCATATTCAACCGCCCACCTTCTGAACGGCTGATGTGAGGCCGTTCATGCCTTTAGGCACTTGATTCTTGTAAAATACGTTCAATTGACCAAAGCCAAGGTCCATTAAGCCCCGAATCACCACGAATTGCACCAAGGAGGGAGACGACCCATAAAACGATCCCGAGTCATGCCACAAAATGGCCCAGTGAATGATGAACAACTCGAGGCATCAACTAATGGGAGTAAGAGAAACGGCTCGAATTATCGGTATAAAACGGGTGTCAACACCTAGGATATTCAATTTTTAGGAAAACCAAGTCCAAAGATAGGTTTATACCGTTACCCGGTGAGATGGGTAGACCCATGGGTTAAGTTAACTCAGGAACCTAGACCCTTGGATTAATTACATATTAATATAATTACTTAAATCTTGTAGGATCATGGGCACCGAACGTGTTGAATGGCGAGACATGCAACGTACTGTCCAAGGTCTTACCCAGGCACTGCAACAAGTGGCGCAGGGTGGAGCCAATCGTAGAGCAGGAGATCTCCACCGGAGTTTTCGTAACATGAACCCACCCAAGCTCATTGGTTCGACTGTCCCCGATGATGCCGAACATTGGATTAGGGAAATAGAAAGAATATTCTGTGTTATGCAATGGGCGGATGAAGAAAAGGTGTTATTGGTGACTTTTCAACTAGAACGGGATGCCCGATTTTGGTGGGAGTCGGTAGAGGCTACATTGCCCCATGAACATATCACGTTGGGCGAATTCATTAAACACTTCAATAGCAAGTATTTCTCAGACCGGATACAAGAGAAGAGGGCTACAGAGTTTGCCGTATTGAAGCAAAGAACTCTATCAGTGGCCGAGTATGAGGCCCAATTTTCCCGTCTGTCAAGGTATGCACTGCACCTAGTTGGTACCAAGAAGATGAAAGCTAGAAGATTTCTCAATGGGCTTAGGCCCCGATACATTTACCCAACTAGCACCGATGGACATCCAAGTCTATTTGGAGATGATCCGGTGAGCCCAGCTACTAGAAGATGCCACGGAGTTGTCCGAACGGATCCGTGGAAAAGATAAGAAGGAGCACGTCACTAGCTCTGGTACCTTCAAACGCTCGTTCAACAAGAAGATGTCAAGCAATGGAGGAGATTCCTCCCATGAAAAGAAGCTCAAGAAGAATAACAAGCCCTTCTCTATCACTACCACACCTTCCAAAGAGGTGTGCAAACATTGCGACAAGGCCAGCCATAAGGCCGAGGAATGCTGGAGGAGATTGAGAGCTTGTCTCCGTTGCGGGAGCCGTGAACATCGGATTCCCGACTTCCCTCTACTAAATGAACAAGCTAGATACGAGAAGCGCCCGGTGAAGAAGCAAGCATGTCTTCAAGCTCTTCAAGAGGCGGAGCAAGATGAAGGCAGACTGGTGGAAGGTACAATAAAGATTTGCTCTAAGTCTACTCATGTCTTCTTAGATACTGGCGCGACTCATTCTTTTGTTTCCAAGAAGTTTGTCGACCCATTACCTATGGAATCGGAGTGGATAGATCTAATTATTTCAACTCCTCTCGAAAACGAATCCGAGATCACTCATCATTATTTAAATTGTGAAGTCATGGTGAAAGGGAAAAAACTACATGTCGATTTAATATGCCTAGACATGAAGGATTATGATGTTATACTAACAGCCAATTGGCTATCCACACACAAGGCAACTGTAGATTGCCGGAATGGCAAAGTAACTTTTGTTGATTATCCAGAATTAGTTTACACTAATCCGTAGAGTCGGAACAAGTCACCTCTTATTTCAGCTCTTCGAGCCCAAAAGCTAATAAGGAAAGGTTGTGTATCCTTCCTTGCTTTTGTCACCATAAAAGAGACAAAGCAGTCCAAGATAGAAGACATCCACGTAGCTCGGGAGTTTCCTGATGTATTCTCAGAAGATTTGCCAGGATTATCCCCACAAAGAGAAGTGGCCTTCACCATCGACCTTGTCCCTGGTGCTGGTCTAGTTTCTAAGGCACCTTATAGGATGTCCCCCGCCGAACTCAAGGAATTAAAAGAGCAATTGATGGAGCTCTTAAAGAAGGGATTTATCCGGTCGAGCACTTCCCCGTGGAGAGTGCCCGTACTATTTATAAAGAAGAAGGATGGATCGATCAGACTCTGCATCGACTATCGACAGTTGAACCATCTTACTATCAAGAACAAGTATCGATGCCTATAGACACGCTAAAATTGACGTCATTTTGAGCATATCTCCTATCACACAGCGATGCCCCATCTGACCCTCAAATTGACTCATTTGAGTGATTTTTTTCTTATTTTTCGAGATTATCCAACTTCCCCCAGCTTTCCCACATGTTTTCCTATTTTTCCTTATTTTTCTGAGATTTTTCTCCATTTTTCCATGGACTTCTTTAAATAGTGGCAGCCCGGAAGGGCGCTATTTCTTTAAATAGTGGCTGCCCAGAAGGGCGCTATTTCTTTTAAACAGATTTAAGCTGATTTTTCTAAATAGTGGCTGCCGGGAAGGGCGCTATTTCTTTTAAACAGATTTAAGCTGATTTTCTAAATAGCGGTAGCCTGGCTGACTCTATTTAACTAAATAGTGGCTGCCCGGTGATAGGTCAAATGAGTCCTAGATGGTATGCTCTGATACCAATCGATATGGTGCTAGGCTCATATTCAGAAAGGGGGGGTTGAATGAATCCCCTTTAAAAACTTCGCCCAATTAAAACCTACAATAATCAGAGATGCGGAATAAAAATAACTAGGATCTAACAAGTCTGAAGGACAGAGATGAGCTCAATCAAGGTTAGAAGGTGCAATCACCTACCGCTCTGGACATAGAGTAACAACACCTAAAAACATGGGATCTTTTGGAACCAGAATCAAGTAGAGAGTATGCATCCCAAGACTCACGCTAGACAAACGATTCAAATCGGCCTATGCATACATCTAGCGAATCTAATAAGGCAATCAAACAGCAGTGGACACACGATATTTAAGGTGGTTCGGTCCTCTAGACCTACGTCCACCCCACGCTCCAACTAGAGTGTGGCTTCCGCTGATACATAGCTTAAACCGCTGGGCCTCACAGCTTGCCTACAACCGCTGACTAACAGCTTACGCTGGGCCTTATAGCTTAGCCGACCACTGACTAACAGCTTGACCGCTGGGCATTACAGCTTTGCCGTCCAGAGGAACCGATCCTCTGCTACTGCTGAGCAACACAGCTTGCTCTGCTGACTGACAGCTTGAAACAAAGATAAAATAAAACAAAGACATAAAATCATCGCGACTGAAAGCTGGAAGAATTGTCGAACAACTGTGGCTCTCGCAGGAGCTGACTGGATTGGATCTGATCCAGATTCCAGTAGGGACAGATCTTCTGATGAAGCTTCTCTTCCCCTCCTCGAACTCTCTATCTCTCTCTTTCTTTCTTCCTCTTGTTCTGCCTCTCTTTCCTTCTCTACTACTTTCTGATTTCCACTCTCTCTATCTCTTCTGCTCTTGTCTTTTCTGCGACTCTTCTTCTTTTCTCTCTGCTCTGCTACTGCTCTCAGATAATTCCTATTCTTCTCTTTTTCTATAGGAGGATTTCTTGATCGCAGGAGGAGGGTCTTATATACTCCTTCAGTCTGAGACCCACCAGCTTACGCCCTAGGAGTGTGGAGAGAACACTCCTGCCAAGAGGCTTCAGAAATATCTTGGCCACATGACAGAATCTGAACGAATGAGAGTCCACGTGGCGACTTCTTCGAGGGACGATCTTCCTTGGATCACGTGCCCTTTCTTAGCAAGTCACAAGCAGTTATCTTGTCACAATATCAGACACTTAGTCAGTTTAGGACAGACGAGAATAAAGTGTTGCACCGAGTTGATAAGACCATCAAACAGACACCGTGGGTGCACAGACGTGCAGACGTTCATGGACTCAATATGCTTAAACACACATATGCACTGACCTAACTAGTTTACACAATAAGCACATGCACTGACATGAGACTTGGTGTGTGCACAAGTGAGGAACGCACTGAGTTGTTGCATTAACATAACTGAAGTGCACAGACTCAACATGGTGTTTGCATACACACACTTGCACAGACTTAGTACTCATGCATATGCGGGACTTGCTTAGACTTGTTGCACATACGCTAGATGCATGAGACTCTTATGCATCGAGTTGCCTCAGTCATGATGTACAGACTTAATGTGCCCGGTGCAAGAGTTGCATCGACTCATTGTGCCTAGACATAGGCATGCACAGACTTGGTCTCGTGCATCAAGGATGATTGCATCGACTCAACTCTCGCATGGATGACACTTGCACCGACTTAGTCGCGTGCAACAACTAAGGATGCATCGACTAGGTTGCGTACAGCTACAAAGGTTGCACCGACTTGGTGTCTTTTAGATACAAGCATGCACAGAGTTTATATGGAATTGCATCGACTATATGACTGCATAAGAGGCCTCTTGCACCGAGATGAATAGTGAAATGAGCAGACCAGCGTGCCAACAAACATAGACATGCTCAGACCTACATGATTGCACGAACCTACATGACTTACCTAAGCGAGTTCACAGACTTAAACGTGTAAATAGAGTATTGCACCGAGATGATATATGCGCATAGAGTAGATATGCACCAACTCAACTAAGTGTAGACAGAGTCATGCACCGACTTAAGCATGGAGCAAGTCACAGATGCACCAACGTAGAAAGGGGGAAAAGAAGAGGGAGCATGCGTAGGATGCTATATGGAAAGGTGATCGCCAGAGACGCGAGGGCCTCAAAGATATAACAATAAAGAATGGAGGGATCGCGATATAAATACCTTATAAAGGGGAGCGGGGGATGTGAGTGTTCACCTTCTCTTTCTATCGATCGACCGATAAAGAGAGTTCTTCTTAGCTTGATTACCCTTGCAAAATCAATAAACCAACAAAGAAAGATATTGATTAGAAAATCAAGTGTGTAGCATCAAATCCACAATATGAATATAAACAATGAAGAGCATGGACTAGAACACACCTTGTTGGTGTTGGCTCTTAAACCCCTATTGCAAAGGGTGAGGAAATAATGATGATATGATGAAAAGGAGTGTGTAAGTGTTGCACTAAGGAGGCCTCAACGTGGTTGAGGAGATGAAGATAATGAAAGAAGAGAAAAGAACATGATGCATGCAATGCTAAATGAACAAAAATAAAGGGAAAAGGGGAGAGAAAGGCTTATTGGTTTCTTCTCCAATGGGGGCTTCAAGTCTTCAAGGGAGGAAGAAGATCTCCATGGGATGAAGCCTTAAGCATGTGAGAGACTCCCTCCTTGAGCCTCCAATCCAGTAGCACCTCCCCTTAGATTAGTTGAGCTACCTTAAACACAAGGGAGAGAGGGGTCCTATTTATAGGGTTGAAATTTAGAGTTAATTCCAAGAAAATTAGAAAAACCAGTTTTAGTTGGATTTAGCAAGAGATAAACCTTAGGCAAGTGTCCCTTCAACCTTAGAAAGTCTTAGGAGTCCTTTCCCAAATGAAAAGGGGCTCAAAAGAGGGAAACAAGGTTCTGCCGGATCTAGGATCTCTGATAGAAATGGCGACCACTCAGTGGTCGCTATTTAAAAGGGCGCCCACGCGGAGTGCCGCCATTTCGGAAGCATTTCGAGACGGATTAGGACTTAAAATATGAAAAGGAAAATGGCGACTTCCCACACGGGCGCTATTTAATGAATAAGCGACCTTCGAGAAGTCGTGGAATGAGAAATAATCTGATTTTGGCTCAAAATATGAAGAAAAGAAATGGCGACCTTCCGAACGGTCGCTATTCAATGAATTAGTGACTTCCCGGGGTGTCTCTATTTCAAATAATCCGAAAAAGCAGTGAAAAATCTGTTAAAAAGAAATAGCACCCTTCCGGACAGCCACTATTTAGTTAAATAGAGTCAGCCAAGCTACGGCTATTTAGAAAATTAGCTTAAATCTGTTTAAAAGAAATAGTGCCCTTCCGGGCAGCCACTATTTAAAGAAGCCCATGGAAAAATAGAGGAAAACCTCAAAAAAATTGGAAAAATAGGAAAATATGTGGGAAAGCTGGGGGAAGTTGGATAATCTAGAAAAATAAGGAAAAACCACTCAAATGAGTCAATTTGAGGGTCAGATGGGGCATCACCGTGTGATAGGAGATATGCTCAAAATGACGTCAATTTTAGCGTGTATACGGTTGCCCCGCCTTGGCGTCTACTTTACAAGGGAGTGGAATGGAATGGAATGGAGTGAAGCGGCATAGGAATGAACTGAAAAGTAGATGCCAAGGTGTGATGAGACACAAGATCAACATCACTTGATAGGAATTGAGTCAAAAGCTCGTAACGAAGCAATCTTGGGAAGTTCGATGAAATCAACAATTGTTTGGATAAAGGGAGGAGTGTGCACGCGAGCATGAAAGAGATAAAAGAGCGATCAACTTCCAGCGCGGTGGAAGTACCCCAGGTCACAAACCTGTAGGTTTCACCATTGGGGAGCGGTTACCAGCCAATGTGGACATGCTGCAGCCAAGGTGGATCAAAGGAGAAGGATTGAAATAAGAGGGTAGAAATCCAACAAAGGAGTTTTCAGGGAAGCGGCCCAAAATGGCAGCAAAGCGAACTGAGGACACAATTCGACATGGAATATCTCTTATCTTGGAAATATTAAAGATCAATTGATTCTCAAAATGAGTTATTAGAATGATTTTCCCTGGTTAATTCAAGATCCTACATGCATGTATGTTGGGTTTAATGGAAAAATTAAAACAAATAAAAATATAAGATAATCAAGGATAATATTGTTAAGCTGCCCTGACTGAGTCAAGAAATCGATTTCGTGAGCCGATACTAAGACGAAGCATGTTTATCCGCGCACCAATTCGCAAAAGGGAACCATCGTCCCCAGTCTTGGACGGCTCAATGGCCTATCCGTATGACTAAGATTCCTCTGGAATCATCATTATTTTTGATGAAGGGGAACTCAAATTTTAGATTTACCAAAGCCACAAGGTCCTTGACATAATCTAATAGAATAGATAACATATAGTAAAAATGCATACAGGGAGATGGTGAGCAATAAGCATGGTGGGACTAAGAAAATTCAGTGCAAGCACCGTGGGACTTGGATGATGATGCCCAGACGGTGCGACCAAGAACTTCTTTTCCTGCGCTCAAAAATTCATTAGCCAAAATATCATGAATGATAAAGAAAATAAAGCAGTTTAAGCATGAACCAAGGCATCATCAAGCATATCAAAGCATTCAAGCATGTATCAGACATTAATATCATAAGAGGGTAAAGCATCAAGGAAAGCATAAAAAGCATGAGTTGAAGCATAGCATTCAATGGCATGGATAGCATAAGTTGCATTGAAACATGAAGCATGCAAAACATCATCATTTGTTATTTATCATGAGGATGGTAACTCGGCCAATCACAAGATTTGGAATTGAATAAATCATGATCAAGTTTGTAGTAATGCCTAGTGGCAAGAGTGAACCAATGGAATCAGCAGGAGTCATACTTAGACAAATTTGGGAATGATATCCAATCGATGCCTAGAGTGGCAAATCCAATCGAAAGTTTGATAGCAATGAGTGGAGAGGACTCATCCCAAATTCCTGGTCCTTGTAAAAGAAAATGTCCCTGTAAAACAACACCATCAGAAAATACAATGCAATTTTTTTTAAATTTTTGGAGTATGCAAATTTTTTGTGTGTTTTGAAAAATATTCAATTTTTTTTATTTATGGAGTGTTCGAAATATTTGATTTTTTGTTTGAAATTATGAAAATATTTATTTTTTTTAGATTTGGATAGAAAATATTCAACTTTTTGAGATTTTGGTTTAGACATTGCTAGCGCAACATTAAAGGGATGTTTAAAACCACTGGCTAGGGGTCCTCGTTCCTTCCCCTTTTGCTAAAAACTGCCAAAAGCCGGGCGTGCATTGAAAGGTGGCGCCCGATGACCGACTGACCATGGTTAACGATGCCCCTACCAAGGCCATACTTGAGAAACATTCAGCCTCGAAGGGAGAAGAGAAGAACAATTGGAGATAGGCTTTATATAGGATGGGAGATATCAGGATTCGAATTCTTTCCAAGGTATTTCCCCTCAAAGAGGTAGTATGTTGCGTCGGGACTTTGTGCCTTTGATTTTTTTAGACCCTTGACATGCATACGACCAGGGTTTTCTTTGCGGGGACTTTACCTCTCTTGACATGCCTTTATTTCATAATTTTGCATTTATTGAATTTTGACTTTGATAATAGCCCTTTTGGCTAAATTTATCATGAAAACTCATTTTAATTTGGGTCAAGACTTCCCCTATTTGAGATTTCTCTCGTATTGGGGAGTACCAAGGTTGGTCATCTTATCCGTCAACCTCTTACTCCTGCACGCGACTGAGTAAAGAAGAGAAAAGACTTTCATATATATGCTCATGGCATGGCCAAAGTAGCAACGGTGTTTACCAAAGGAGGCCGGCTAAGGACGCCGTGAAGTGTGTGGAGTGCCCAGCTAAGGGTTTCCCTTAAAAAGCGGGGAGGGAAAGTTGAACTCCGAGTGCGGGTTTCTTAAAAACCAGAGGTGCTGCAAAAGCAAGCATAAATACTCTTTTTCTGAAATTCAATAAAGATGAAGATAAAGACCTATGATAAAGGCCTTGACTACCACTCTTAATCATGTTAAGAAACACTTCATTTTGAAAACTGTGCACGAAGAAGGATGAAAATGCAAATCTTATGCAAAAGATGTGACCTTGAGACCTTACGAAGCAGTTGCCAACGGAGGCGATCTTGATGAACATGGGATTTGTCCTCTTTGACAGATAAATGAAGGAAGCAAAGGTTTGAAGTGGCTTAACAAGAAGGAGTGGTGTCAAGATCAGACTCAGACAAATAAGGAGAAAGGAAAAGAGGCAAGGGCTAGAACTCCCTCACTAAGGTGCGGAGACCCTGATCACATTAAATGGTCTACAGAAGAATTGGGAAATCAAGAGGAGGAGTGAGGACTAAAGCCTCGGAAGCAGTAGGAGAACGGGTAGATGCCCAAAGCGGTTGATGCGGAAGAAGTCAGGTCAGTCCCGAAATCAGGAGGAATTAAGAGGAGAAATTGGTAAATCGAAAGAGGAGGATCCGGAGGGTCCGGAGGAAGTGGAGGAAAATCATGACGGGAAGAAAAATTCGGAGGTTTTAGAGGGGAAAAATACCAAGGGACGCAGTGCCTTGGGAAAAGGTAAGGGAAAGGTGAATTAAGAGGAAGAAAAAGATAAAGGATGCGGAGTCCTGGAGGAGTAAGAAGATAAATCGAAGAAGAGGGAAGAAGAAAGGGAAATCCAGAGATTCTGGAGGAAGAAAGCACCAAGAGATGCGATGCCCTGTAAGAAAGGATGGAAGATCTAGGGATTCCGGAGAAGGAAAAAGATGGGAAGGGGTGTGATGCCCGGAAGGAATCAGTGAGAACTCCGGAAGACCTGAATACAAGGGTGTAGAGGGGCGCAATGCCCGAAGAGGGAGATCCAGAGGTTTCGGAGGGAAAAAATACCATGGGGCGCGATGCCCTGGGAGAATTAGTAAGAAGCCCAAAAATTCCAGGGGAGGAAGACACCATGGGGCACGATGCCCCGGGAGAATCAGTGAGAAGCTCGGGAATTCCGGGAGAGAAAGGCACCATGGGGCGCGATGCCCCAGGAGAATCAGTGAGAAATCCGGAAGGTCCGGATGCAAGAGTCGGGAGTGGGCGTGATGCCCTAAGAGAAATCTGAAAGGGGTACAATGTCCAACAGGTGTAAGGGGACCCAGAGATCCCGAAGATAGAAGTGAACGAGATGGTGAATGTGAAGGATCTAGAGGTTATGGAAGGCAAGGAAGATACGGGTTCGGAAACCCGGGAAAGAAGGAATACAAATGAATGTAATGCAACGGATGTAAGGGATGCATGAAATGCAAAGAGTGTAGAGAAGGCATGGAATGAGAGGATGAGATCCTCCTCCTCACCCACGGAGTGGCCCATAAGGAGAAAAATGTGAATGGAATAGAATAAGGAGTGAATGAATCGGTGGAAGGGCCTTTAATAAAAGATTGCCCACCCCTCCTCAGTGAAGAACATGCCCAGCCCAACAGCTCGAAGGATTGAATCAATGTCTGAATACTCTTATGTGTTATGGTAATGCGGGATGAGAACCCCTTCTCCTGACAAGGAAGTTGTATAATGATGGAGCGAGGGGTAATTAGAGCATCAAAAGAACGTCGGCCATTAAACAAAGTGAATTTGATAACGGACCGATATGGCATCAACTTGTAAGAATTAATCATAGTGAGCCTTGATGAAAACTTCTTAAATATGCTCGGCACAAGCACACGGGTCGGCATTTGGCAAATAAAATCTTGAACTTTGAATAACATAGCCGAGGCCAAATCCTTCTTGCCCGGATCTTGATCATCCTCGGCACATGTGCTTGTAGAAATACACCCATTCCATGGGGTGATGGAAGGCGAGATGGAAGCGGTAGGCTTAATGAGTGATGGAGGTTTAATGGAGAGTGTTAACGGAAGTTTAAGGGGAGGCGGAGGCTGAAACACGTCGGGCTTCTCCCCTTGCTCGAAAGCGGACGGGATTGGCTCGAGTGTGAAAATGGGTAAATCCTGCTCAGAATTAGCCACGGGTTCGGGAAAAGGGTTAAGTGGTGAAGGGTTGGTAAATATCAGCTTCGGGGTTATAAGGATAGTGGAAGCCTTAGGTGGCGAACAAGGAGGAGATATAATGGGAGATTCGGCGGTAGCTGGTGGAGTGGAGGTAAGCTCGGATGACTTGGCGGAAGGGTAAGTGGAAGTTGACGGTGTGGAGGTTGGAGGTATAATGGTTTGAGTTTTAGTGGGAGGTTTGGCGGTGTCCGATGGTGTGGGGTCTAATGGTGCTGTAGTCGAAGGTGTAAAAGGAGAAGATTTGGTGTGTAGGAAGCGCCGAATGGGGCGAGGGGTATTAGGGATAGGAAAAGACGCATGGTGCACCAGCGTGGGTGATTGGAATATCAACCCATTATCGTAGCACCAATTGGTCTCATAAACGGGGTGAGGGACGGTGGCTTCATCCTGAGCAGAGGGTTCATCGGGTAATGGAGGGAGTGGAAAACGGAGAAAACTTGGAATGGGTGCCTTCGGAACTTCATCATCTTCATATGCCGGCTCCAAATCTTCATAATCATCAACAATATCAAGTGGACGCTGTGGTGAAGGCATAATGATGGGTGATGGAGGAATGCAATGTGGAGGATTTTGTGAAGGATTTTGTGAAAGCGGAGGCGGAGGCGAAGGGCCATATGAATGAGTGGAATATATAGGCGGTGGAGGGCGGACGGCGTCCACTTGATCATTGAAAATTGTCGGCTCATCTTGCTAACTTGAATCTATGATACCATTATCTCTCCTCTCCTTCCAATCTTTTTCCATCTTAGTGATGTTATTCATAAAAGCATGAAGATGATTGACTTGAGGAGGAGGAGGAGGAGCGGGTCGTGGACCTGTGACCCTCTTCAATTGTTCCTCCATTGAAGTGAAAAGAAGAGTTCGTTGGAGGGGTGTGACATGAATAACGGAGGGTTGGCATGATGGCCTTGGAGGGGCTATGGGTTGACCCAAAAAAGAACCCGATTCGACCGGGGTGCAAGGAATATGAAGGCCATGGGGTCGTGAAGGAGGAATAGAAGGAGGCGGGTGATGGATCACCCGAGAAGGAGTACGTGTAGAAGAAGGTGGGTGAAAAGAGGGATTGGAAGGAGGGTGAGAAGGAGAAGATGCACCCTCAACAATGGCCTTAAGGGCTTGAATTCGTTGAGGGGTGAGATGATCTAATGCATGCAAAACTTGGGAGACCTTCTCATCATGTGGAGGTGATAGTCCCGGGGAAGTAGTGGCTTGTAATGGATGTAGGGGACCTTAAGATTAGAAATTACCCATGGGTCGGGCAAGACTATAAGAGTGAGGACATGGTCCCTTAAAAGAATTGTGGTGAGAATTATAAACTTGAGGATTGTATGATGTGTTAGGTTGATCATCCTCATGATTTCAAATTGAATTAGACATGTTGATTTTATTATCAAAGCGAGACATCATGCAAACAAACAATATTCAATCAAAGCAATGTTGCAAAGATATCAAATAAGTTGAGATGCTTATGCTTGATTTTAGTTGATACCTTGATGTGAATTAGATTATTTGTAACAAGATCAGTATGATTCACTCAAGGTAGGAACCTAGTTTCAATATAGTTTTGCTTCAATGCCAACTAGGTTTATTCTCACCACATTTTAGGCCAACTAAACCGGGGAACTTCAAAGGTACAACCTGTCGGGCGTCCGTAAGGGAATCCACGGGTGCGGGGTCTTATGGAGGCTTAGTTTAGGAATTTCCGGTCCAATGAGACGGAATGCTCAATGGAGGGTCCTTCCTTCACCAAAAGGGGGTAGGAGGTCCTAAAAGGTGTAGGGAGAGGAGGTCTCCCAAGCCAAATGCCCTATATGCAAGTGCTAATGCAAAAGACAAAGAAAAGAAAGTATGAAAAATGATATGAGCCAAACCAATGAAAGATAAGGTAAACCACTCACATGGCCATACAAATAAAAGCAATCAACATAACATGAAGCATGACATCCAATTCTTTTTTTAAAAAAAATGGAGAGATAAGAAAGTGGAATTTTACAAAACCAACAAGTTAGCAATCGCATAAGGAGAGGGGGATGTGCACACGGTGCACAAGTGATAAAATAAAAGGAAAGTGCTACATGGAGCACAAAGGGAGTTGCACCATGGGGGCAAAAGGAGAAGGGTAATCAAAGAAAAATAATGGTGGTCCCACCGTGATCGCCAATTTGTAGATTATAGAAATCCACATAAGAGAAAACTAAGAGGAATAAGAAAACATAAGCTAAGAAAGGGGGAAAAGAAGAGGGAGCATGTGTAGGATGCTATATGGAAAGGTGATCGCCAGAGACGCGAGGGCCTCAAAGATATAACAATAAAGAATGGAGGGATCGTGATATAAATACCTTAAAAAGGGGAGCGGGGGATGTGAGTGTTCACCTTCTCTTTCTATCGGCCGGCCGATGAAGAGAGTTCTTCTTACCTTGATTACCCTTGCAAAATCAATAAACCAACAAAGAAATATATTGATTAGAAAATCAAGTGTGTAGCATCAAATCCACAATATGAATATAAACAATGAAGAGCATGGACTAGAACACACCTTGTTGGTGTTGGCTCTTAAACCCCTATTGCAAAGGGTGAGGAAATAATGATGATATGATGAAAAGGAGTGTGCAAGTGTTGCACTAAGGAGGCCTCAACATGGTTGAGTAGATGAAGATAATGAAAGAAGAGAAAAGAACATGATGCATGCAATGCTAAATGAATAAAAATAAAGAGAAAAGGGGAGAGAAAGGCTTATTGGTTTCTTCTACAATTAGGGCTTCAAGTCTTCAAGGGAGGAAGGATATCTCCATGGGATGAAGCCTTAAGCATGTGGGAGACTCCCTCCTTGAGCCTCCAATCCAGCAGCACCTCCCCTTAGATTAGTTGAGCAGCCTTAAACACAAGGGAGAGAGGGGTCCTATTTATAGGGTTAAAATTCGGAGTTAATTCTAAAGAAAGTAGAAAAACCAGTTTTAGTTGGATTTAGCAAGATATAAACCTTAGGCAAGTGTCCCTTCAACCTTAGAAAGTCTTAGGAGTCCTTTCCCAAGTGAAAAGGAGCTCAAAAGAGGGAAACAAGGAGGTTCTGCCAGATCTAGGATCTCTAAAAGAAATGGCGACCACTCAGTGGTCGCTATTTAAAAGGGCACCCACGCAAAGTGCCGCCATTTCGGAATCATTTCGAGACGGATTAGGACTTAAAATATGGCAAGGAAAATGGTGACTTCCCACACGGGCGCTATTTAATGAATAAGCGACCTTCCAGAAGTCGTAGAATGAGAAATAATCTGATTTTGGCTCAAAATATGAAGAAAAGAAATGGTGACCTTCCGAACGATCGCTATTCAATGAATTAGCAACTTCCCGGGGTGTCTCTATTTCAAATAATCCGAAAAAGTAGTGAAAATCTGTTAAAAAGAAATAGCACCCTTCCGGGTGCTGTGTCCCTTTGCTTTGATGATAGCAATTGTGTTTTGATGATAGCAACATTTCAAGTCACACTTAGTGCATACATTTGATGATGGTCGTGATGCGTGCATACACTATAAGTCATCATGGGTTTCCATGCTTTCATGATATTGCATGAAAGCATCACACATGGCATCATGTTTTGCTGAACACCTTGAATGTTAGTTCATGCTCATTTGGCTGCTGTTTTGCTTATTGCTCTTATCTGTGCAAACAATCAATCAGTCTTTTTGGTGGACTCGGGTCGGTGCAGGTGTTTTCTCTTGCACTCACTCAATTGATGCATTATATGTCTATCCTGCATAGAGTCAGCGCATATTCTCTTGTGCACTGGTCTACGTTGGTGCATCTGTGACCTGCTCCATGCTTAAGTCGGTGCATGACTCTGTCTACACTTAGTTGAGTTGGTGCACATCTACTCTATGCACATATATCATCTCGGTGCAATACTCTATTTACATGTTTAAGCATGTGCACTCACTTAGGTAAGTGATGCAGGTTCATGCAATCATGTAGGTCTGAGCATGTCTATGTTTGTTGGCACGTTGGTCTACTCATTTCACTATTCATCTCGGTGCAAGAGGCCTCTTATGCAGTCATATAGTCGATGCAATTCCATATAAACTCTATGCATGCTTGTATCTAAAAGACACCAAGTCGGTGCAACCTTTGTAGATGCACACAACCTAGTCGATGCATCCTTAGTTGTTGCACGCGACCAAGTCGGTGCAAGTGTCATCCATGCGAGAGTTGAGTTGATGCAATCATCCTTGATGCATGAGACCAAGTATGTTCATGCCTATGTCTAGGCGCAATGAGTCGGTGCAACTCTTGCACCGGGCACATTAAGTCTGTACATCATGACTGAGGCAACTCGATGCATAAGAGTCTCATGCATCTAGCGTATGTGCCTCAAGTCTAAGCAAGTCCCGCATATGCATGAGTACTAAGTGTGTGCATGTGTGTGTATGCAAACACCATGTTGAGTCTGTGCACTTTAGTTCTGTCAATGCAACAACTCAATGCGTTCCTCACTTGTGCACACACCAAGTCTCATGTCAGTGCATGTGCTTATTGTGTAAACTAGTTAGGTCAGTGCATATGCATGTTTAAGCCATATTGAATCCATGCACGTCTGCGCACCCACGATGTCTGTTTGATGGTGTTATCAACTCGGTGCAACACTTTATTCTCGTTTGTCCTAAACTGACTAAGTGTCTGATATTGTGACAGGATAACTGCTTGTGACTTGCTAAGAAAGGGCATGTGATCCAAGGTGGATCGTCCCTGGAAGAAGTCACCACGTGGACTCTCATTCGTTCAGATTCTGTCACGTGGCCAAGATATTCATGAAGCCTCCTGGCGGGAGTATTCTCTCCACACTCCAAGTGCGTAAGCTGGTGGGTCTTAGACTGAAGGAGTATATAAGACCCTCCTCCTACGATCAAGAAATCCTCCTATAGAAAAAGAGAAGAATAGGAATTATCTGAGAGCAGTAGCAGAGCAGAGAGAAAAGAAGAAGAGTCGCAGAAAAGACAATAGCAGAAGAGATAGAGAGAGTGGAAATCAGAAAGCAGTAGAGAAGGAAAGAGAGGCAGAACAAGAGGAAGAAAGAAAGAGAGAGATAGAGAGTTCGAGGAGGGGAAGAGAAGCTTCATCAGAAGATCTATCCCTACTGGAATCTAGATCAGATCCAATCCAGTCAGCTCCTGCGAGAGCCACAGTTGTTCTACAATTCTTCCAGCTTTCAGTCGCTGTGATTTCTTATCTTTGTTTTATTTTATCTTTGTTTCAAGTTGTCAGTCAGCAGAGCAAGCTATGTTACTCAGCACTAGCAGAGGATCGGTTCCTCAAGACGGCAAAGCTGTAATGCCCAGTGGTCAAGCTGTTAGTCAGCGGTCGGCTAAGCTGTAAGGCCCAGCGCAAGCTGTTAGTCAGCGGTTGTAGGCAAGCTATGAGGCCCAGCGGTTTAAGCTGTGTATCAGCGGAAGTCACATTCTAGTTGGAGTGTGGGGTGGACGTAGGTCTGGAGGACCGAACCACCTTAAATATCATGTGTCCACTGCGGTTTGATTGCCTTATTAGATTCGCTAGATGTATGCATAGGCCGATTTGAATCGTTTGTCTAGCGTGAGTCTTGGGCTGAATACTCTCTACTTGATTCTGGTTCTGAAAGATCCCATGTGTTTAGGTGATGTTACTCTATGTCCAGAGCGGTAGGTGATTGCACCTTCTAAGCTTGATTGAGCTCATCTCTATCCTTCAGACTTGTTAGATCATAGTTATTTTTATTCCGCATCTCTGATTGTTATAGGTTTTAATTGGGCGAAGTTTTTAAAGGGGATTCATTCAACCCCCCCCTTCTGAATCTGAGCCTAGCACCATATCGATTGGTATCAGAGCATACCATCTATTACTCATTTGACCTATCAATTGGTATCAGAGCAGGTCTCTGTGCATTCATATCCAACGATCTACAAAGGATCCTGCTGCTTTAGGTGCTACTCTTGCTGCTGTCTATTCGGTTTTGATCGAGGGCTATTAGCGCACTACTCAGTGATTGCTTTGTGCGTTGAAGATGTTTGCTATCTGTCTTTATGGCTCGTCCCTGTGCTTTTGATGGTTCTAACTTCAGCAAGTGGTTGGGAGGCCTCTGTATCTATATGAATTCCATTGATCCAAATCTATGGAATCTCGTATCAAAAGACCCACATAATTTGCCTCGAAATTAGACTAAGTGGTCCAGTCAGGACAGATCAAAGAACCGTGATAATGTCACAGTTCTTAAAATTTTGAGAGATGCAATGAATACTGACAAATTTCCCTTCGTTCTCAGGTGTGCGTCTGGAAAGGGAATTTTTGACAGAATAATTGCTGCAAACAGGGAGCAAGAGGATAAATGCGTGATGGCCAATCGGAGAGAGAATGACGATGATACTGCTTCTCAGGTAAGCTCCAGATCAGAAGAACCCTCATTTGATGAATTGGTAGTGATGTATGAAGAGTTGTTTAGGTTGAAGAAAAGGATTGAACAAAATAAATTTGAACTCTCTTTTGAGAATTGTCCAAAGCTGAAACAATCTTATGATATGTGCATGATGGATGTTCATAACAGTAAGGAACTGAATTTATCTTTGAAAAATGAGAATCAAGAATGCTTAAACAAGATATCTGAATTGGAAGATCAGCTGAATGTTAAAAGTGATGAGCACCTAATAAAACTGCAAGAGTTGAATAAGGCTAATTCTGAAGCAGACAAATTGAAACTTAAAAATGCAGAACTACAGAAGAAAAATGAAAGCCTTGCTGCCAGAATAAAAGAAATTGAGGAAGAAGCCTCAAACAACTGTTCCATAAAGTCAGCCTGCAGTAGATGTTCTCTGCTAAAGGAACGCAATGAAGATCTCTATCTGGAAAATGAATGGCAGAGGAAGTTGATTGACTCCCTCAAGGAAGATCATAAAGACTTGCTGGCTGCAAAAATTGAAGTTGAACAGTCCGAAGAAAAACTGATTGATGAAAATGAACATTTAAAATCTGAAATAAAGAAGATTGAAAATTCTTGTGATAAATATACTTCTGTAAAGAATTTGAATGATGATCTTCAATCTGAATTGAAAATCCAAGAAGGATTAATTGACTCTCTAAGAAAATAAAATGAGAAACTAGAACAAGAAATTGAGAAGCATAAAACTGCAAATAAAGTTTTGAGTGAATGTGTTAATTGTAGTGAACAAGAGATTGCTAGCTATGAGATACACATCGTTTCCTTAGAAAATAAAATTAAAAAACTTGAAAGACTGTAAGAAGAAAATGAAGTAATCTCTAAGGAACTTGATGCTATTAAAGCTGTTAATGTAGAACTACAGAGAAATCTGGAAAAATCTGAATCTAAATAGAAACAAGAACTATCTCCTGAAGATCAGATTTTAAAACTTCAACTAGCTCATAATGAAGAGCTAATGAAAGAAAATGAAGAATTGAAGCTGCTGAATTCTGATATATCTGAAAAGCTCTTGACCTTGGAAAAAGGGAAGTGCTCAGTTGATAATGAATCTGAAAAATTGAGTGCATTAATGCAGGAAATTGACAGTCATAAAACCATCAATGCTATGTTAAATGAAAAAGTAACAAAATGTGAAGAAGAACTAGTGAATTCTGAAGTGATCATCACTTCACTTCAAAACGAAATTCATGATTTGAATGATGCTCCGTCAAAATTTGTTGAAGGAAAAAGTAACCTTGATAAGATTCTTGGCACTAAGGTTAATGTTTAGAAGGAAGGATTGGGTTACAATCTGGTCAACATGAAGAAATCTGAAAATAAGCTATCCTCCTCTTTTGCTAGTTGTTCTGAGCCAACTAAAACATCTTCATCATCATTATTTCAATTCAAGGCACAGAAAAATGAAAAACAAACAAAAGTTTTAAAAAAGACTAAACAATTGAAAAAGAGTGCACATATGAATAAAGTCAAAGCTGCTCCTGCCTGCTGTTGACACCCATTTTATGACCGATAAGTCGGGTCATCTCCTTGTTCATTCTATGTGATGCTCCAAGTTATTCATTCCTTCGTTGAGTCTCCTTCATCAGTTTTAAGTTTATTTCATGGGTCTTCTCCTTGGTTGAGTATGGTTCCGCGATTTCTCGTTTGATGAAGCTTAGCAAGATCTTATCATTTTGATCCTTATTATTTCTAACGGTCTACACCTGGGGTGTTACTTCCCTTATAACGCATGTGCCCATGGCCGTTACATCTTGAAGAGACCTACGACTTAAGGGCTTTGTTCCAAACCTTATCCTTTTGCCTATCCATTAAGTCTAACGGTCTGTCGTGCAGCCGTTACTTTTCTCTAACGTGTTCAGCCTTGGCCGTTACTTTCATTCAAGAGTCCTATTGTTTTGATCTTCTTCCGCTGATCTTATCTCTTTTGAGATAAGGTTGAATGTGACGGTATCCCGCTAATGCGTTATTTCCCTCTAACGGTCTGTCGAGCAGCCGTTACATCCAACAGAGAGTCCTGGCAGTTCAGGCATTTTCTCTGCTACTTCGTGGTAGAGATAAGAGTTTGAATTGATGATTTCTCTTCCAAATCTGATCCTCGGAACCTTCTGTTTGTTTCTATGGACTCTTGGTGATATTATCTTCGAGTTTTTGCTAAGAGTTATCCTCTTTCCTTGCTGGATTATCCTCTGTTCGACCAGAGATTTTGAGGGCCTATAAATAGCACCCTTAACTTCATGGCCCGAGGGAGGAAGGTCTGGAGTTTACGTCAAAGTGTTGCCGCATCCTGGAGCCACATCCAACCAAGGAGAACTGTTCCTCAAGTCCATCTGCTTCACGGTGAAGGGAGTATTCGTTTCATTGTGTTTGAGTTTCCATCGTTGTCACACTTGTGTTCTTCTTCCTCCTTCTCAAAGCATTGTCCCTCTTCTTTATTCCATGTTCTTCATCTATTCTCATCATCTAAACATCTTCCCTATCTTTTAAAATGCCCAGAGAGGTTAAAAAACCAAAACTTTCCCGGTACTTCCCTTTCCTTTTGAATGATCTTAATTTCCTTAAGAATTGATACTACGCTTGTTTAAAGGGCTGATCTGGGTTTGTTTTCTTGTGTTTCACGTTCCTTGGCAGGTTTACAGGTTCATCAAACGAGGCCCAAGTCTTCTGGCCGGCTAGAAGATTTGGAGTTCAAAGAATTCATAAGTTATTTCTGCAGGTTGTCTGACGGTCTTGAGAAGACGCGTCAGGTTCATATAACGGTGCATCGTGCGACCGTCACACTGCTGTGACGCACAGGGTCTGGACCGTTACATTCAGCTGATCTACAGATTTCACTGGTTTCTCTCTCCCATGGGTGGGTGCTTCATCCACCTATTTCCAAGGTATTTTCAAGTCCTTGACTTGTGTTTACATTGGTGGCGATCACGTTCTTTCCTTAGTATTGGGCATTGATTTCTCTCTCATATCTCTTATTTCCTTTGCTTGTTCCACCCACGCGGTGTGTTTTATTTACTTTTGCTCCACGCCCCAGCGTGTGTTTTTCTTTACTTTCTTTAGATTAGTTTGATTGAGATAGCATCACCCATGCTAGAGCTTGTTCGGATTGCCTAGGTTCATGGTTCACATGTCCTTGGGTTGATTGAGATCATTGATTTTTGCTTATCATCTCTATCATACATCACAAACCCACAAAAAGAAGGAAGCAAAATAAATCAACAGATAATTTTTTGGCGATCACGGTGGGATAACTTGTGCCAATCGTGCTTTTTGATCTCTGTTAAACCTGCCATCATCTCCTTGTTTGGTTTTCCCCAGATTTCCCTTTTATTTTTCTGGCTGTTTTGGTTCTCTGGCTCATCTGATGGTCCTGGTACCCTGCGTTACATTGATTCTGGCGGTCTGGTCTTCGACCGTTACATACTTCTGACGCGGGTCTCATAGACTGTTATATACTCCAGATAGGTATGCATGCCGAGGTGCATTTTCTTTCCGCAGTTTCTGCTGTGATATTCTTGCTTGGGTGTTATCTGACTCCCTCCTTGGTTGGTTTACATATCTACATCATTGTGTGCATAATTGCTTGCTAGATTCTAGATTAGAATTTGCATGCACCCCGATGCACATAGGTTCATGCATATTATCATACATTAGATTGCATTTTCCTACCTTGGTGTGCGGACCTCTCGTCTCCATATTCCTTGGGGCCGACTAGAAAATCACACCAGGGACCTCCATAAGTCCCCGCGAGCCGTGGATTCCCACACAGACGCCGGGCCGGTTGTACCTTTCCCACCCCGTGTCTAGGGTTGCATAAGTGAAGGAGTGATCACACTTAGAGTCAAATCAAGCTTTACAAACTCTCCTATCAGGAACCTATTGTTGAGAGCTCACATCAATCAATCCACTAAAGTTCTAAAGGAGAAATCATAAGAATCTTGAAGCATCATATTAAATAACTTGGTTGACTTGGAGTGTTTTCATCTCTTGTCACTTACATCTTTGTTAGAAATCATCTAAGTTTGGTTGCTCATTGTTTGTGTTGTGTTGTTTGCATCTTGTCAAGGTTGTCCGTTGCATGTGGAGTTGTTTTCGTCCATTGGAAATACTTCCTAGAGTCAATTCCTTCTCCAAGTTCTACTCAAATCCGCTTTTCGAATCCACCATGGCTTCTTTCAATCCTCCCCGTTCTCAAGAGGATTCCCTTCCTCAAGGACTTCTTAAAAACCCTGCTAGGGTTACTTCGTTCTCTTCTGGAGAGGGGACAGCCCCTCTTCTGTCCTCCACCCCCATGGAGGGTGGTCAAGCCACCCCTTCTTTCTCTTCTCCTTCGGCGGGTTCCATTCTCCAAATAATGGCCCAATTGGATCCGGCCCAACTCCAAGCTGTCTATCAGGCCATGCAAGGATCCAATATCTCCCCTCCCACGATTATGCAGGGTCAACCTAATCCTTCCATCCAGCCCACTCCAATCGATCTTACTCCGGTCCAACCCCGGACCATCACCTTTGCTGGCATGGAGACGGGCCAATCTTCTACTTCGGCCCAGCATTCTTTTGACAAAGGGAAGTCTGCCGTCCCTTCTTTCATTCAGTTGGATCATCATATGTCCAGCCCTATGGCTCCACAAGTCCTCATGGGCCCCTCCGATTTCTTGCGCCCTCAGCCAGGGGTTGTCCAAGCCCACTCTAATCTGGGTCAGTCTCTGACCCAATATCCTTTTTATGGCCCCCCTGCTTTGGCCGTTTATCCTTCTGCTCCTTCTTATGGGCTCCCACCTTCTGCTGCGGTTCACCTTTCCGCTCCTCAACTTCAATCATCACCTCTCACTACCCCTGCTCCCTCTAGAGAGCAGGAATTACTTGATAAATGGGCCACCATGAAACAGCAACTCGATTTCCTCCAGAAGCGGGTTGGCTCACAATCCTTGGCAGATGTTCCAGTTCCTAGCTTTCAGAACATCCGGTTCCCTCCGCAGTCCGAGCTCCCCAATTATCGCAAATATGATGGGAACAGCAATCCCTTTATTCACGTAAGGGACTTCTTATATGAATCGGCCCAATTCCAATATAATGATCGCCTCATGGCGTACTTATTCCGCCGATCATTAGATGGCGTTGCGTTGGAATGGTTCTACTCTCTACCATTGGAAGACGCCGAAAGCTTCAAGGTAGTGAAAGATAAGTTTATCCAGCGGTTTCAAGATAGGGTTGGCCCGGAGTACTCATTTACAGATTTGGTGGCCGAAAAGATGAAACCAGATGAGGAGTTTTCTACTTATGCAGATAGATAGAGTCAAATGGCCGCTAGAGTCCCCGGCCATATCCCGGAAGAAGAGAAGGTCAAGTTACTTATTTCCAATGCTACTCCGACCTTCCGAAACATTCTGGCCATGAATGACATAGCCAACATGCACCAACTCTACAGCCGAGCGCGCTTCATTCAGACTCAAATCAAGGATTCCCCCATTCACTCGCTATTTGAAAACCAAAAGCCCAAGTACCACAAGAAACCTTAAGGGCCGGTCACCGAGGGGGTCCAAACAAACGAGCAAGTTCAAGCCGTTGCTTTTCCATTCCAAGCCGCACCCTTCCGCTTCCCTCAAAACCCCCGCACTCCACAGAATCTCGCTCCCCAAAACTACCAGGCCACTCCGCAAAACCCTCCTCCCACCTTCGCCATTCCACAAAACACCTTCACCGCACCGCAACAACAACCACCACTTCCGCAATACCACAACGTCCCTCCACCCAACGGCTACAACAACAACCCTAACAACAAGCGCCCGGCTCCTAAAAGAGCTCAGTACCCACCCTTGCCAGAAACACTCACAGACATCTTCTCAGCTCTCATGTCGGTGAATGCCATACAGCTCCCTCCGGAATGGCCCAACTGGAACCCAGCCGTTGATCAGACGAAGTATTGTATGTTCCACAGGCAGCCGGGGCATACCATTGAAGGGTGTTTTCAATTCCGGGACCTAGTCTATGACCTCCACAAAGGGAAAAGAATTGATTGGGCCGAGATGCACAGGGCCATCATAGAAATCAAAGAAAAGAGAAGGCAGCCGCCGAGGTAGCAAGTACAGCAGCAACAGGTACCACAGCCACAGCAGCAGCAACAGCAGCCGGTTCAAGACCTGGGTATTCATCAAAACCCAATGTCAAACCATCCTCCTACTCCACAGCCTCCGCCACCGGCACCAGCTAAGGTCAATGTCGTCCAACCCCCGGCTCCTAGCCCTGAGTGGTCCTTCGACGATGATAACTCCACGCCACAGGTCATGGCCCTTCACCACAACTACCATAATCCTCCCGCTTCCCCCATCCTCATACCTACACACCAAACCCCTCCTCCACTCGTCCTCCCATTTACCCCTATTCTATCACACGCACCATCACCCGTGCCTCCGTCGCACTCACCATTACCTACGTCCGCTACCATCACCCCTTCCCCGCTCGCGCTTGCACCCACTATCGCCATACCTCCATCTAACCCTCCACTCATCACGCCTCCGTCCACTTTTATATCCTCACTTCCGCTCGCGCCCACTGCCACTAACCCCTCGCCTATTATCCTTTCCACCACACCCTCTTCCGCACCGCTCATCCATCCCATTGGGCCTACTAAATCACCTATCCTGAGCCCATCTGAGGCCGCGGCAGCTTATAATTTTTCCCTACGGAGCGGGCGCATGTTCCACCGAAACTATCCTTCCACTTCCAATCCCCAGTCCTCCCAACCGGCTGCCGAGCAAGAAGAGGCCAAGCCACTACCCGGGACCCAATATGATTTGTTACATCATTTGGATAGGGTGCCCGCCAAGATATCTGTGCTGGAACTGATTAAGAGATCTACCCTTCACCAAGATGCATTAAGAGACTTTCTTCAAAAGGTGATGGTTAGTGAAGATATGGCAGTTGATAGCCTACCTACCGCACTGGCAACAATCTCCAAGGGGCCAGCCATTATTTTCTCTGAAACCGAGCTAGCACCACTAGAAGCTCGGCAAATGGCGCTGTGCATTACTATCATTCTAAACAAAGTCAGCATTGACGCAGCATTGGTTGACACAGGGGCATCTATCAAAGTATGCTCGCTCAGCACTCTAAGGGCTTGCAATCTCTCAGAGGAACTTCTACGCCCAACTCCCACTACCATAGCTGCTTATGACAACTCTCGGCGGACATGTCACGGGATTGTCACCATTCAAGCTGAGCTTGGGCCTCTCACTATGCCCATTGAGTTTTACGTGCTGGATATCAACCCTATGTTCAAGGCTATCTTGGGTCGTCCGTGGATCGATACCCTCAGCGCCGTACCCTCCACTGCACATCAATGCATTAAATTCCCTTTCCAATGGAGGGTTGTCAAAGTCAAAAGCTTATCCACGGTCCAATCAATGAAGGCTATTTCAGAGAAAGTTCTTCTCACATTATGGCCAAGCAGTCGGCCCGTTATGTCAGTGCTAGATCTTGACTTCTCGTGGGCTTATGCACCTCGCAAGCCCGTCACTACAGCTGTTGACATCAAGGTGAAGCCCCAAATCCGAGATTCCAAGGGCTGGGACATTATACTGAAGCTAGGCTACCAACCGGGGAGAGGCCTCGGTGCTCAATTGCAGGGAAGAACCAAGCCCATCCCCAAGGTCAGGAAAATGAACAGAAGAGGCCTCGGCTACTGAGAGACTGTGTTGTCCATGATGGGTGATTCTGGGCCACTCACCTGGGACTATCGTCAACACTTTGTTCGAGGGCCTCCCCAGCCCGGCACATTAACTCCACAGCCAGCTCCGCCAAGGGAAGATACAGTCTGTCCGATTGCCAGTCCACCCCCAGTGCTAAGGGGGCCAGTTGATGATGTGATTGACTATGGTCCAGCCCTTCAGGGGCTATTTCATGAAGAAGACTGCCAGCAGCAGCAAGAGGTTCGGCTTGTTCAGTGGAGGCCGAAGAAGCAGCCAGACCGGCATCTACAGGAGAAGGGGAGTTCACCGATTGTCTTTTCTTGGTCTCCCTCCCGCTTTCAATCTCTCCTCCAGCAATGGGAATTCGTACCCCATCTTCCTCCTATCATGATAAATCCATCCTTCATTGATCCGCCTAAAATTCTGTTTGTTCCTTGTGCTTGCGGGCATTGCCCGCCCATTGATCTATCCACTCTATTCACTCCTCCTCCTCCCAACGCCCAACTCCACGAGATGTGGTTCTCTTCCTCCGATCCATTCTTCGATTGCATCTTCCCCGAGTTGTTCCCCATGTAGCTCTCGCCTCCTCCATCTTGTTGTGTGGTCTCCACTGATCCCCAAAAAAAATGTCAAATTCGAAACAGAGATTTCAGTGGAAGATTACGCTACCCTGTCTCCATCCTCCTCCCAGGGGCACGAGTCCCCTGCTCCTTCCCTTCCACTAGGTCTTCTTTCTCCTAGGTTAGGATTAGGGTCTATCGAGTCTAGGGAAGTAGAGTCAGGTAGGTCTAGAGAAGTAGGGTCTTGTTCTAGGTCGTCCAACCCTTCCTCCTCTGAGCCGCGCTCGCTTGCGCGTCCTCCCAAATTCGTCCCTGATAGGTTCTTGCAAGACCTAGCTCAGCATTGTCATGCTCTTTTAAAGTGTCAAGAATTTGTTGCTACGGCAATCATGATTCAAGATGAAAAGGAAATAGAGGAGGTGTGGAGAGACGACGGACTCGGTGTCTATGAAATCCTGGATGAGAAAGATCCGATTAATGAGGACAGCGACGTAGATGACACTGCCGATTTGTATGCACAAGGACTTAAGAAATTTGATGAGCCATCGTCGGCAGTGGATGAACCTACGAAGGAAATTAATTTGGGAACTGAAGAAGACCCAAGGCCCATCATTATTGCCGCTAATCTCCCTTCGCATGTAGAAGAAGATTTAATTAAGGTTCAGAGGGAGTATAGCGATTCCTTCACCTGGTCTTATGAGGACATGCCAGGTCTTGACCCCTCTTTAGTGGAACATCGACTCGTGCTTAAACCAGGGGCAACACCGGTGAAACAACGGTCAAGAAGATTTCACCCCCACATGGCCTTGAGGATTAAGGAAGAGGTCGACAAATTATACAAAGCCAGATTCATTAGAGTTGTTCTATATCCTCAGTGGGTGGCAAACATAGTCCCTGTTATCAAGAAATATGGAAAGGTGCGTATCTGCATCGATTTCAGGGATCTCAATAAAGCATGTCCCAAAGATGATTTCCCACTGCCTCACATAGACGTCCTGGTCGATAGCACCGCCGGGTACGAATCTTTATCGTTCATGGATGGTTACTCAGGCTATAATCATATACGTCTCGCTCCGGAAGATCAAGAGAAAACCTCCTTCACCACGCCCTGGGGTACGTACTATTATGTGGTTATGCCGTTCGATCTGAAGAACGTGGGTGCCACCTATCAAAGGGCGATGATGGCCATCTTCCACGACATGATGCATATCTATATGGAAGCCTACGTGGATGACATTCTGGTGAAGTCAAGGACTAAAGAAGAACACCCCTCTATTCTGGCTAAGGTGCTACAAAGAGCCAGGGAGTACAAGCTTAAGATGAATCCGAAGAAGTGTGTATTCGGAGTCTCTTCGGGGAAGTTGTTAGGTTTCATAGTGAGCAAACGGGGGATCCAGATTGATCCTAACAAAGCACAGGTTGTTATGGACATGCCTCCGCCTAAGAACATCACGGAACTTCGAGGATTGATCGGTCGATTACAATTCATTAGAAGATTCATATCCCAACATTCTCAAAGGTGCCGTCCGTTTTATGAATTGCTTAAGGCGGGGGTTAAGTTTGAATGGAATCAAGACTGTCAGAAGGCCTACGAGGACTTAAAAGAATATCTATCCAACCCCCCGATTTTGCAACCTCCTGTCCCTGGGAAACCCCTAATCCTATACATCTCGGTTATTGAGGACTCCCTAGGGGCGGTCTTAGCACAAGTAGACGATGAAGGGAAAGAGCGGGCTGCTTATTATCTCTCTCGGTTGTTTAACCCAGCTGAGTCCAGATACACCGCTATGGAGAAGACTTGTGCCGCCTTAGTATGGGTAGCTCAGAAGCTTAAACATTACTTCCTTACCCACCCAGTTAGGTTGATCTCTAGAATGGACCCGATTCGCTATCTCTTAGAAAAACATGTCCTTTCTAGTAGGTTAGCTCGCTGGCAGAGCTTCCTCTCCCAATTCGATATCACATTTTTCGTTAAGAAGGCGGTCAAAGGGTAAGCCATCGCTGAGCATCTTGCCCATCTTCCTATTCCTCACACCGATTGTATTCAGAACGATTTCCCTGATGAGCATCTCTCTGCTATCTCTCATCATCCCTTTTGGTCTCTACACTTTGATGGTGCACTCAATTCTCAAGGCCGAGGGATCGACGCTGTCCTGCTCACTCCAGAGGGAGTGACTATCCCCTTTGCTTATCAACTTTGATTCCCTGCTACCAACAACATCGCTGAGTATGAGCTCTCCTATCTAGACTGAAGCATGCCTATCTCTTAGGTGCGCGCTATTTGAATATCATAGGAGACTCTCAACTTGTCCTACGGCAAGTTTTGTCCACGTACCGCACTCGTGACCCCAAACTCAAGCCGTATCAAGATTTGGTCATGCTCCTGGCGAGGCAATTCCGTAAGCTAATCTATATCCATACTCCCCGTTCTCAGAACATTCTAGCCGATGCCTTAGCATCACTCGCTTCCTCTCAATCTTTTCCTCTCAGTTGGAGCACTGAGACTATCGTCGTTCAGAGATTGGACGCACCCTCTCTTCAGGATCCTTGGTTCATCAACCTTAGGAAAGCTGTAGAGGCGAGGGCTGAGAAGGAAGATCTCAAGGAAGTATCTCTAATGGAGCTAGAAGAGATCCTAGAAGAAGAAGAATTGCCCTGGTATCATGAAATTGAGTTGTTTTGCAAAGAAGGATCATTCCCAGAAGGGGCAAACGCCGAGCAGCGTAAGTCAATAAGGAGAGCCGCCTCAAGGTATACTGTTGTTGCAGGAGAATTATACAGGCGCCCTACCAATGGAATGCTCATGAGATACTTGGATGATAATGAAGCTTGGAAGGTGGCTGAAGCAGCCCATTCTAGTGAGTGTGGAGGTCATGTCAATGGCCAGGCTCTAGCGAAGAAAATCCTTAGGCAGGGCTACTATTGGCCCACTCTGGAGGAAGATTGCTCCCTCTATGTCCGGAGGTGTCTTAAATGCCAACTCCACGCTGACAAAATCTATGCTCCAACTTCATCTCTCCATCCTCTTTCTGCTCCTTGGCCATTCTCTATGTGGGCTTTCGACATTGCCGGCCCGCTCGGTGATCCTAATTCTCAGATCAAACAGAAATCCTTTATCCTTACTGCCACTGAGTACTTCACCAAATGGGCCGAAGCCGAGGCGTACGCAGAGATCAAAGATTCAACGGTGTGCCGCTTCATCATGAAGAATATCATTTCACGGTTCGGAGTGCCAAGCAGCATCATCACCGACAACGGACCCCAGTTCATCTCTCAGGAGCTCAAGGACCTATGTAAGGAGTTCAATATTGCATTACATCATTCATCTCCATATTATCCTTAAGGCAACGGTCAAGCCGAAGCCACTAATAAAACCCTTCTTAAAATCATCAAGAAAACATGCGAATCTCATAAGTTTTCCGATTGGCCAGAATGATTAGTGGAAGCTATGTGGGCTTACCGCACCTCCGTCCGTACTCCCACGGGACAAACTCCCTATGCTCTTACCTACGGGCTGGAGGCAGTGCAACCATATGAGATCTTGATCCCTTCCCTTAGAGTGTAGCTCGATAAGGAACTTAATCTCGATGAACGTCGAGAGGCGTTGCTCGTCCAGTTGGAACTCTTAGATGAGAAGAGGATGAACGCGGCCGATCACGTATCCGTTTATCAAAAGAGAGTTTCGCGTTATTTTCAAAAGAAGGTAATCGAATGGAAATTTCAAAAAGGTGATATGGTTTTGAAACGCAAATTCATTCGGTCTGCAGGTCCTAGGTCTAAATTACAACCTAACTGGGAAGGGCCGTTTGTTGTAAAAGAGGCTTATCTAGGGAATGCTTATCGCTTAGTGAACGCAGAAGGTGAGAAGCTCTCTCACGCTTGGAATGGGTTGTATCTTAAGCGTTTATTTCCTTAGAGTCTAAATCTGTGCCACCCCGGCAACAAGATGTTCCTCCCTTTCGCTATAAAAGGATCCCGAGTACGGCAATCACACACTACACGACGTCCCTGGTCAGGTTTTCCGCTTTAAAAGACACCGTTTCTCCTTGGCCATGTTTTGGGGGAAAGTCGAAGTCCCTGTTTGTTTCTTCCTTCGGCTGAATCTAGGGGCAAGAGGTGAATAAGGAGGCGATGACCAATCCAGGCACCATAACGAGAGGAGGTCTCAAATAGGGGCAGTCCGTTATGACCTGACGCAACAAGAAAGAAAAAAAAGAAAGAAAGGGAGTAATCTCTATGACACAAAATCAAAAGCATTATCTCAGAAGTCTATTGAATTATGATTCCAAAGCTCCAGAAAGGCAAGAAAAAGAATCTAGGCATGACAAGAGTGGCAGTACAGTTCCCCACGAGATGAATGAGCCCGGTCGCACGCATGCCTAGAGTGGACTAAGGTTCGATGATGGACACAAAGCCCCGGCGCAACAGACCAAATTTCTAATGGGTTGTCTGGAGAGGAACCCAAGTCCTGAGAGCTTCTAGATCTGGCCTAAGCTTACCCCCCGCATTCTAGTTTCCTTTTCAGGATTGAGACTAGTACCCCGGGTATGGCCCTGGTAGAAACACCGTCATGAAAATCTGGACCTTGGTCAAGGTTTGTCACCTCATTGCACGCCAACCTCGGGACTCTCAATACGATACGGAGGGCTCACATTGCTAGGGGAAAGCACTGATTTTCAAAAATCCAAAAAAATCATATATTTCAAAAATCAAAAACAACATATATTTTCAAAATCCAAAAACAACATATATTTTCAAAATCCAAAAACAACATATATTTTCAAAATCTAAAAACAACATATATTTCAAAATCCAAAAACAACATATATTTCAAAATCCAAAAATAACATATATTTCAAAATCCGAAAACAACACATATTTAAAACACCAAAAAACATCAAAAATCCAAAATCAAACAAAAAAAATCACATATTTCAAAACCCAAAAACATTAACTATTTTCCAAAATTTCATTAAAATTCAAATATATTTTCCAAAATCCAAAAAAATACCATCATATGCATCGCATGCATCGCATTATTTCTATTATATTTTCCACCTATTTAATAAGGCTCCACCCCTTGACCAAATATCAAGAAACGGTCGTTATCTAACTTGCTTCAAGGCAAGGGGTTGAGTCTAAGAACAGATCTAACTTGTTCTATGTTTAAGTGTGTGAAGAATGCAGGATCAAGACCAAAGCTCAAATCTCACAACTATGCAGGTTCAAGACTGTGACGCGCCAGGTACATGCCGTCACACTCATATAACGGTCCATGCTAGACCGTTACATCTCTTCAGGCCTTCGCTTTGATTCTCTCAGCAGCTCTCTCTATAACGGCCTGGGGCGCGACCGTTATTCTTCCTAACGGTCTATCGTTGGACCGTTACTTCCTCCAGAAACCCAAACCCTCAGGTCTTTCACCCCAACGGCCTATCTCCTACCCGTTATATCTTTCTAACGGCCCTTCTCAGATCCGTTACACTCTCGAGAGGCTCTGTTTTCCAGGCCGTTCTAAGCCAAGTCAAGCCACAACTCATGCTCATTCAATTAAGGCAATCCCATCTCATTCAATTAAACTAAATGAAACAAAAGATTAATAAGATTCCAACTCTGATTGTCAAATACATCTTTCATAAAAGCAAAATCCAGCTACATTCAATTTCTTATCCGAAAGAGGGCGGATTTTCCTCAACTCTTTGAGGTAGCCACGGCGCGCTTCGTCGTTATCTTCCACTACCTCTTGCCACGGGCGCACCTTGCTGATCTCCCACATGGTCAGCGCGTTCCGGACTGCTCTCTCATCTTCCTCGGTCCCCATCTTCCTAGCCAGAAGGGGAGGGTAGTAAGATAGTGTAGGAGCTTCAATCCGAGGTAGTCCGATCTGAAGATGGCACCGGTGCGGGTTGTAGATTGCCATGGTAGTATTTCCCACTAGCTGGAGGTCCAGGCCTTGACGCCGTGGTATTCTAAGAAGAGTGCTCCAAAGGATTCTTGGTCGCATGATGAATTTCTCCATTGGTAAAGTATTGAAGAAGAGGCGCCATTCATCCCGAGTTTTCTTATCCGCCGTCTTGCATTCAACCTATGGAGAAGATCCGAATACCCCTCCAATGAAGAAGAGAGGGTGGCTCCCGAAGATACGGATAGAAGAAGTAATATCCTCCTTTGGTTGGAATTTGATTCTCACTCCCATCCAACACTCAAGGAGTATCATGGAGCCGAACAGAGGTCCTCCTAGGCAAGCCGAGCTTAGTCCTTCATAGAGGTATGAAAGGATCGCTTGAGAGATGGACATTCCCCGCCACAACCCACTAATAATGCTGAGATTTTGGATATCTAAGAGGTGGTCGGTTGAAGTGAAAAGGAAGACTCCGCATAAGCAAACCGCCACCGCCTTGGCTATGGCTTCATGTCTCTCCCACTTGTTCTTGCAATGAGAGACTATCCATTGTGCCAAGGGTATCAAGTGAATGTGGTGTGGGCTGATCATGGTCCTCACGTCCTTTGGATTATGGATGAAATCACTCAAGATCAAGGACGGGTCAATAGGCTCAACCGTGTAGCAAACTAGGTCTTCATCTCCCGCCTTAGTCTTAGGAAGGGTTAGGTAGGTTTCTACCTCCTCTAATAGGACTGTTGCTTCAAAGGAAGGGAAGATGAAGGTATGTGTTTGTGGATGCCACAATTCTATGAGGGCTGAAATACTAGGCCAATCTAGTGACAATTCTGGAAATTCTTGCCTAAAACCAAGAAAGGTTGAAGGTGCCATGCTTTAAGAATTGACGTAACCTCTAAAGGGAGTGCCTTTACCATGGGAGCCACCCACTTCAGATTAGAATAGCATCTTGGACCAGGAAGAGGCTTCAAGAGAAGAAGAAAAGAAGAAGATCATGAGAAAGAGATGAAGTGCAGGGAATTTCTGAACTTGGTTAGGTCATGGAAGCTTACCACTCTTTGAGCATTGGAGCTTAGGTGCTTGGGGAATGAGGTCAGCCTTTGTAGCTCTCCATACTCCTTTCTTACAGCTTTGGGTCCGGTATAGATCTTCTCCTCCATAGCCATCGCCTCGAAGCTTCTCTTCATCTTGTTTCCTGCCCTTTAGGAGAGATTTTTCAGCCCTTCTAGCAGAGAAATTCAGAAAGATACGATTTTGGCTAAGTTTCCAGGTTTTAAAAGTCTTGATTTTGGCTTTAAAGAGATAAGATTCGGATTGGAAGGCTTTATCTTAAGTTTGGGAGAAGTCTAGAATGGATTGGAGGCTTCTTATCTCGGATTTTGCCCCTTGCGGCTCAATCCGTCTCGGAGTACAATTCATGCTCTAACGGTCTATCGTCGTACCGTCACTTTCCTCTGACGAGCCAGCTCTGGGCCGTCACATTTTCTGTGGGTTTAATTTGGTCCTACCTTGTTTTGTCAAGCTTAACAGTCTAGCATCAGACTGTTATATTCTTATGACACATTCTCTCTGAGCCGTTACATTCTCTGCTGATCAGTTTTGGCTTCTTCTTGGTCAATCATTCTCAACGGTCTTGCTCATGACCGTTGTCTATCTCCGACGCACCGTGCTTGAGTCGTCACATTTCCTGCACATTTTGTTAAGTCTATACATCCGATTCATCATCCCAGTCTGTACGTCATTTTGAAGTTTGAACATCATTGATGAAGTCTATACATCATTTTGAAGCCTGTACAGCATTTTGAAGTCTGCACATTCATTCTTCATGTTGAAGTCTACACATCATTTTGAAGCCTGTACAGCATTTCGAAGTTTGAACATCATGTTGAAGTCTATACATCATTTTGAAGCCTGTACAGCATTTTTGAAGTCTGCACATTCATTCATCATGTTGAAGTCTATACATCATTTTGAAGCCTATACAGCATTTTGAAGTCTGAACATCATTTTGAAGTCTACACATCATGTTAAAGTCCATACATTCTCCAAGTCTGTACACTCCACAGCCTCAAGTCCATACATTCTTCAAGTCTGTACATTCTTGATCCAAAGTCCATACCTTCTCCAAGTCTGTACATTCTTGATCCAAGTCCATACATTGCCCAGGTGTGTACAACCCCAAGTCTGTACATTCCTCGTCCAAAGTCCATACGTTCTTCAAGTCTGAGCACCCTTTGCTAAAACGAAGTCTATACGTTGTTTAGTCGTCTGCACTCAAAGTCTATACATCACTTTGGCAAGGTCTGTACACTCATGAGTACAGTCAGTGCGTTCATAGTTCAATCCTGCTCTGCCATCTCTAACGGTCTAGCATTTGGCCGTTACTTATATATGACGCACTAGCTCTGGGCCGTCACTCTTCCTACTGCTCAGTTCTAAAATTTTGGGCTCTGCCCTCTCTGACGGCCTCCATCTAGTGCGTTACTTAATCCTGACGGTATGGACCTCGACCGTTACTTTGTCTGCTGCTGAGATTGTGCTATTACTTCTGCCTCTGTTTAGACCTAGCGGTCTTACACACTTTCCATTCTATTTCTCCTGTCCATCATTTCATCCACTCATCATCTTATCCACACATGTCCACATGCATTTCCTACATTACCAATCACATATTCACACATTTGTCCCTGCATTCATCACATACACACATCCATTCATTCACAAGAACAAACAGAAGACCAAAAAGAAATTCTCATTCTATTTTCATCATAAGTTATGTACAAGTAATAATAAATAAAAAAAAGTGCATCACTCGGCCGGCTTATCCGTCGGGCCGCCATCATCATCTCCGCCCTCGGGTCTCCGCACGGGTGGCGCTATGGAGGCGCTCTCCTCCTGCTGTCCTCTCTCCGCCCTCTCATTCCTCTGCTGGCCAGAGGAGCTAGCGAGGAAGTCCCCTATCGAGCCGCTAGGGGCAACGCTCCTTCGTGCCCCACTCTGGGAGGCACTCCGCTCCGGTCCCCGGCCCATCATCCTGACCGTGCGCTCCATCGTCCGTAGCTCGATCTTCAGCTCGAAGATCTGACGTCGCGTGTCCCGAGCCTCAGTCTGGTAGCGATCCAAGTCCGCGGTCCCAGTCCGGAGTCGCTCCACCTCGGCTTGTGACCGAGTCAGCTCTGCCCGGAGTCGCTCTGCCTCCGTCCGAGCCGATTTCACCTCGGCCGCTACTGTGGCTAGCTCTCTCGCCTATAGATGGCATTTCATATAGTTAGTCACATAAGCATTTAAAAAAACATTTAAGTCAAAGCATTTAGCATCTTACCCGCTCCGCAAAGGTGGCCTCCGCCTCCTCGGCCCGGGCAACCGCTAGGGCGAACTTGGCATCCCGCTCAGCTCTGTCCCCGGCAGGCTGTGAGGAAGACGATGGGGCATCCGGTCCGGCTCTTTGGGCTCCCTCGGCCCACTGCATTTAGAAGTCATAGTCAGTCATCATAATCATCATCATCATCATTTCAATCATTTTAAGTCCAAGGTTTTGGGAATCTTACCAGAAGCTCCAAAGCGGTCCGGTACTCGTCCCGCTGCTGGACGATGGCATGGAGTAGCCCCTCGAGCTCGGCTATCCCTCCCCCGGGGTCTAGCTGCATTTAGAAGCATGAGTCATTGCATATGGTATATAGCATTTTGTCATGTAGAAAGAGTTTAGGGTTTAGAAGTTGCATACCAGTTGTCGGGTACCTCGGTACACCCGGTCCCCGTACAGTCGAGCAAAGGCTTTCAAGTACGCCTCGTCGCTCTTGTCCCGCTCCTTCACTGCTCTGCCCCGCTTGTTCCAATCATGGACGTACTTCACCTTCCGGGCGCACCAATCTATGTCACCGCTAATTCCTTTCGCTGACTTGCCCGGGCGCTCGTCACTGCGACGTGGAAAGGTCACCTCGGGCTGGTGTAGTCCCCGAGTCCTCAGAATCAACCGGTAGTGGAGTGGCTCGATGATATGGATGCAGTGCAACCATATGTCTCGTCCCCGGTATGAAAGGGATGCCTCCACCCATGGCTGTCCCTCGTAACTCTCACCTCTATACGGGGTCCATCTCACCTGAAAGCATATTAGTCCATTCATCAAATCAACATTTAGAAGCATATAAAAGCATATAGAGAATTTAGAAAGCATGTTTGAGTTTGGGCTTACCGCCGTATGCGGGAAGGAATCCAAATCATCCTGGATAGTCCGGGTCAATCTGATGATCGACCCCGGGTCCCTCGCGACCACCCATCGCCTCGCGATCGGGATGCGGCCGGCGTGGAGTAGTGTGCCTCTCCCGATACCCGGGAGGTACATATAGCTCCAGATCTGCATTTAGAAGTCAAGTCAGTCAATTGCATAATCATAAGCATAATCATAATCATATAGAAAGCATTTAAATCGCATTTACCTGTAGGAAAGGCGAGAAGCCACCCAGCATCGTCTGTCGGTCCGTCGTGCTGAGGGACTCGAACAAGAAGGCCAAGACTGCCGCTCCCCAGGCGTATTACCCAACTCTGCCCAAATCCTGGATCATCGGTAGCAGCCTGCAGCTGATGACATCTGCCCGAGTCACGAATAGGAGCTTCCCGAACAGTAGCATCAGGAAGCGTCTCAGGACCCGGTCTCCCTCCGGTCCCACCTCTGCCGCCACGTGAGGGCGCACCTAATCTATCACTCTGCCGAGGTGCTCCTCTGGTAGCTCTCCCATGGCTATGGCTGCTCCTCTCAGTCCTAGGCTCTCCTGCAGTACTGATCTCGAGAGCTGGGATGACGTCTGCCCCGGTCTGATCACATCCAGCCCCAGCAGCTCCTGGGCCATCTCTCGGTAGTCTCGGTATGTCCATCCTGTCACTGCAGCTCCGTGCACTCTCAGTCCGGCAATCCTCGCCATGTCTTCCAACGTCGGGATCATGTGACCCCACGGGAAGATGAACGCCCTGCTGACTAGATCCCACCTCTCGTGTAAAGCGTATAGCAGTGGCGTATCCATCCGGATCACTTCGATGCTCAGCACCTCGGCGAAACCCATGCCGGCCAATCTCTCCCTCTGGTAATCGGGCAGTGCTGGTACACCGCCCGGATCTGAAGCCAAGAGATCCTCCTCCGTCTCTTTCCCTGCATTCATTTAGAGCATAAGTTAGTCAATTGCATCATAAAATCATTGCATAAGCATTTAAAATGAAAAATAAAACAAAAACTGAATAATTGAAAACATAAAAAATAAGTTCTGGCCTCTGGTGGTTATAATGGCCCTGGGATGGGGCGTTACTTGTCTCTAATGCATCCAGGGTGGCGCGTTAGGCTTGTGATGGTCCCTGGAAGGACCGTCACATTTTCTGCTAGAGGGTGTTTTTCCCTCGCATTCCGTGGCTTTCCCACTTTGGCCAAAAGGCCTACAATGGATCCTAATGGGTTCATAGACCCATTTTCTACCCCCCAATCAAACATGCATCCACATATAAAAACACAAAAAAATTAAAATTTTGGAAAATGGGGTGGGCGGCCTACCTCTCAGTCTTGGCCCCTCTTCCTCTTCTTCTCCTGTTCCTTGGGTTCTACCTCATCCAGGGGAACCTCCCCTTGATCCTCCTCGGCCGTGGGAACGTCCTCTTCCACCCTTGGCTCTCTCCTCGCCCTAGTTTCTTCCTCCACGGGCGGGACGGTCTCTCGCTCTATCCGGCGGTGAAGGCGGCGAATCGCCTTCTTCTTCATCCCTCTCTCCCTCTTCTTCGGTGGCTGGGAACCCTCGTCGCCGGCCATCTAGGTGGTGGTCGCCGGTGGTCTCCTCGGTTGGGTTTTTTTTTGGGAGCGCTTTGGCGTTTGAGGCTTGAATGAATGTTGAATGAAGATTGTGACCGTTCGGTTTATTTTTTTGAACGCTCAGGAAATATGACGGTCTGTCGTCCGACCGTTACAGTCTCTGACGCGTACTCCTAAGACCGTTACATGGATTTGAACAGTTTTATTGAAGAATGTGAACCACCTAGTCTCTAACGGTCCTCGCCTGGTCCGTTACTTTGGGTGACGCCCTTTCAGTAGACCATTATAGCTTGCAAGTTTCTTGATAAATAAAATGGTCTATTTTCTTCCATGGTGCATATTATTAATTCTTCTCACGCGTATGAGTGGTTATGCCTCGTTTCATGCTCATATTTATTATCGTTGGCTAACCTATTTATTCATGAATGAAGTTATGAACCGCATCATGCTTTGACATTCGTCAGAAAGGTAAGCCAGGTATTGTATCTCGCTCCCTTATCCCTTTAATGCATTACTATATGGTATCTATGATATATTACCTCAAGAACCGGCTAGTCGTTCATGTGTTCTGGGATCTGATGTTCCCCTTAAACAAAGATGATGATGATCTAAGTTCACATGTTTGATCATTGGATAGGCCGTTAGGTTGGAAAAATTTGAGAACGATGGTTCTGTCTTGCACGCCGTGGTTGCAGATGGTGTCCTGACCCTAATTTCTCCGGTCTAGCAATATTATTCTCGAGTATCTTGTTATTTTATTCTTTCTGTGCATTCGTTTTAACGATTTCTTTTCATTTAGCCCAGCATGCATCATACGCATATTTGAGCATTCATGATCCTTCATCTGTTCAAGGTGTCTCAATGATGGTGAATAGTTGTGTTCTTGATCTCGAATAAGGAGAGACATTCCACTCTGAATTCAAAGGTTTTCTTCAATCTGTCGCTTGATCTAGTTGGCTGAAGATTCCTATCTGGAGTTTAGTCAGTTCTCTTTCCTTTCCGTTGCCTCTGGCGGCTAGCCGTGTTTCCTTTCCTTAGTTGTTAGTTTCTCCAGACTTGCATCCTTTGGTTAGCTATTTCCTTATGATCAGTTCGAAGTTTTCCAGAAATTTCCTATCGCTTGTTGGTAAAGAACGGTGTCGTTTACCTTAACGCCCGCTTTTTGGTCCGCTCCGCTTCATTTTCGCTTCATCTCCATGTTCCATTTCGCTTTCGCTTCACCTCCGCTCGCTCCCCTGCAAAGAGGACGTTAAGGAGGGGCATCTGTTGACACCCATTTTATGACCGATAAGTCGGGTCATCTCCTTGTTCATTCTATGTGATGCTCCAAGTTATTCATTCCTTCGTTGAGTCTCCTTCATCAGTTTGAAGTTTATTTCATAGGTCTTCTCCTTGGTTGAGTATGGTTCCGCGATTTCTCGTTTGATGAAGCTTAGCAAGATCTTATCATTTTGATCCTTATTATTTCTAACGGTCTGCACCTGGGGCGTTACTTCCCTTATAACGCATGTGCCCATGGCCGTTACATCTTGAAGAGTCCTACGACTTAAGGGCTTTGTTCCAAACCTTATCCTTTTGCCTATCCATTAAGTCCAACAGTCTGTCGTGCAGCCGTTACTTTTCTCTAACGCGTTCAGCCTTGGCCGTTACTTTCATTCAAGAGTCCTATTGTTTTGATCTTCTTCCGCTGATCTTATCTCTTTTGAGATAAGGTTGAATGTGACGGTATCCCGCTAACGCATTATTTCCCTCTGATGGTCTGTCGAGCAGCCGTTACATCCAACAGAGAGTCCTGGCAGTTCAGACCTTTTCTCTACTACTCCGTGGTAGAGATAAGAGTTTGAATTGATGATTTCTCTTCCAAATCTGATCCTCGGAACCTTCTATTTGTTTCTATGGACTCTTGGTGATATTATCTTCGAGTTTTTGCTCAGAGTTATCCTCTTTTCTTGCTGGATTATCCTCTGTTCGACCAGAGATTTTGAGGGCCTATAAATAGCACCCTTAACTTCATGGCCCGAGGGAGGAAGGTATGGAGTTTACGTCGAAGTGCTGCCGCATCCTGGAGCCACATCCAACCAAGGTGAACTGTTCCTCAAGTCCATCTGCTTCACGGTGAAGGGAGTATTTATTTCATTGTGTTTGAGTTTCCATCGTTGTCACACTTGTGTTCTTCTTCCTCCTTCTCAAAGCATTGTCCCTCTTCTTTATTCCACGTTCTTCATCTATTCTCATCATCTAAACATCTTCCCTATCTTTTAAAATGCCCAGAGGGGTTAAAAAACCAAAACTTTCCCGGTACTTCCCTTTCCTTTTGAATGATCTTAATTTCCTTAAGAATTGATACTACACTTGTTTAAAGGGCTGATCTAGGTTTGTTTTCTTGTGTTTCACGTTCCTTAGGAGGTTTACAGGTTCATCAAACGAGGCCCAAGTCTTCTAGCCGACTGGAAGATTTGGAGTTCAAAGAATTCATAAGTTATTTCTGCAGGTTGTCTGACGGTCTTGAGAAGACGCGTCAGGTTCATATAACGGTGCATCGTGCGACCGTCACACTGCTGTGACGCACAGGGTCTGGACCGTTACATTCAGCTGATCTGCAGATTTCACTGGTTTCTCTCTCCCGTGGGCGGGTGCTTCATCCACCTATTTCCAAGGTATTTTCAAGTCCATGACTTGTGTTTACTTTGGTGGCGATCATGTTCTTTCCTTAGTATTGGGCATTGATTTCTCTCTCATATCTCTTATTTCCTTTGCTTGTTCCACCCACGCAGTGTGTTTTATTTGCTTTTGCTCCACGCCCCGGCGTGTGTTTTTCTTTACTTTCTTTAGATTAGTTTGATTGAGATAGCATCGCCCATGCTAGAGCTTGTTCGGATTGCCTAGGTTCATGGTTCACATGTCCTTGGGTTGATTGAGATCATTGATTTTTGCTTATCATCTCTATCATACATCACAAACCCATAAAAAGAAGGAAGCAAAATAAATCGACACATGCGCTGCTGACTCTACTAGTTTTGTGACATCTAATAGCTTAATGCATGATGTTCATAAGTCTTTTACTCATTCACATGCAAATAAAGAGGATGATCATAATTGTGAAACAATGCATTCTAAGAATTCATTTGTTAGAAACCATGCTACTAGGAAATCTGATGCGTCATGCTATTACTATGGTAGGCGTGGTCATTTAATTAATGAGTGCTTTGTTATGAAATTCAATGATAGGATGCATGCTGGATATTCCGCAAATCATCATGGGCATAAAAGAAACAAACATGTGCTTAACCAGCACATTACCTGCTTCAACTGCAACAAGCCCGATCATAAGGCTGTTGAGTGTTGGTCAGGGAATTATTAGAATAATTCTGGATCTAGAAGTAAGTACTTCAGGTGCTTTGAATGTGGAAAGTATGGCCATACAGTCAGAGACTGCTGGCATGCTCATAGAAACTCTGATAAATCCAAATTTTCTAAATTCCCTGTAAAAAGAAATGTCTTTGATAGGAATTTTATCAGGAAAAACACTTCATGTTTCAATTGTGGCAAGCAAGGTCATAAGTCTGCTAAATGTTGGCTAACTAAAAATAAGAGACAAACTGTTCATGTAAACAACAGACAATTTCATGCTCATGCACATGGGCCTCATGCTTCTATTAATGTGCATCATAATATTAGAAAATCTATTGCTTATTGTAAATACTGTGGTAAATTTGGACACTCCATGGCCAACTATTATTTGATGGAATTTGATGACAATGTTGCTAAGGAACTATTCAGAACACCTATTAGGGTTAATACAGGACCCAAGACTGCTTGGGTTCCTGCTGGATCAAAATGATCAAATTGTTGCAGATGTGCCTTGGAATGGAATAAACGGGGGTCAATAAACCAAGGCACTCAAAAATGAAAATCCCAGGATCCTACTCTTCAGGTCAGTTCTGAACACTTTGTTTAAATTCTGTCATCTGAAATTGTGTGTTTGAGATGTTTGGATATCATGTGAATCTGTCCATGCTTAATTAGAATCAACTGAAAATCTGAAATGAACTTGGTGTCTCTGGTAGTCTCTCTCTCTGATTGCATTGCATGTCTAATCCATGAGCACAAATCATAAAACCATGTGTTAGGTTTGCATTGCTTACAATGCATGTAGTCAGGGGGAGTAGATGGATGATTTTCAAAAAATTCATTTCATAAGATGACCCATTGCATCTAGACAGGGGGAGCATTATTGACTCATTAATCCTTTTCAATCCGGACTCTTCCTGTCCAGATATTTGAATTACTATCTTGCTCCTGTGTGTTCCACTCAAATTCTTTATTGTCATTACATGACAAGCTGATCTGTCTGTATTCCAGACTCAGCTACCATATTTTGATCTGCATAGCCTTGATGCACTTCTCATGATTGCGGTAACTTCCTATGCCAGCTCATCCTAATCTCTCACATTCCTTCAAGCTGGTCTGACCAGTCTGATTCTTGCTCTGGTGATGATAAGTTATTCAGTTGCATTGATTGAACTGATTTGAGAAATCTAAGTTGTGTACCCTATTTATATGTCTGAAACCTTAGAAGAAATTTCTATCATACAGGGTTAAGAATGTCCATTGATTTAAACTGGTATAAGTCTAATTTATTCTCGGATTTGAATTTGTATGTTTGAAAGTATTTGATTCATAAGTTTTAATAACTCTTAACCACCCATGTCATAAAACATCTAGACTCATTCATCTGAATTCTGAAAATATGAGATCAAGGCATCTTTGGTAGAGATACATGGAGTTAGTATTGTGCTTAAACACTAATTTGAAAAGGTTGTCTAAGAAGAAAAATAGTTATCAGAGCAATGACCTTGGTCACTGAGAAACTATGTCCTCTATCAAAGAAATAGAGTAAACTAAAGTCATGAAGTGCCATAGTTATCTCTGGTGGAAAAAGGATTTAAAATCGGATAGAGCAATGGCATGATTGTGTTGAGTAACTGGGGATTCTGGCCTCTAGTCAAGGTGTCTCCTCATGTAAAAAGACACTTCATTTGCTAACTCTGTTCTCACATCTGAGAGGCAATGTCAGTTATCACACTGAGTAACTGGGTCACTTCACCTAAGACGTGTTGTGCCTCATGTAAAAATGTGTTGATCAACTGAAATTGCTCAAGAGAAATAATGTGCTGATCAAAAGTAAATATCTTGCAAATTCAGTCAACTTCACATTATAGTAAGGGTGTTTAATCTCAATACTACACTTTATAACTCTCAAAAGTGTCATTGAGATTATTTGAGTAAGTTGGAAGATGATTGATCTGGAGCATTGCTTGATTAGTTGGTTAATCTTTATTAAAACTTAGTTTCAGATATGAGTAATGAATTTAATTGAAAGATTCAGTATACATCATGCTTAAACCAGGTGGGTCATGTAGGTTAATTCATAACCCCTTATGATACGAGAGTCTTTCCTTATGTGGATTTATAACAGTGGTACCTGCTATACAATTTCCTCTGATCAGTTTCACCTCTGACAACTTGATCATCCACCTGTTGGTCACTACCTGCACTGTGTCTGTCAGATCTTGCTTAATCTCTGCTGAATGATTCTTAAAAACATCACTCTACCTTTGGCTACACTTCATTTACATCACTAGTTCCATTCTCCACACTGTTGGAATCTTCCATCTTGTTTCTATATCCCTGACGAAATACTCTAGTAACCGGTTCTTGTTCTGTGGGCCTTCCACTTGCATTTTTCTTACCATACAAATGTGAGGTGCCACTCCCAATTTTACCTTGTTCACTTGTAGCCTTCTGAACTTCAGAATTCTTATGGTGATGGATTTCAGATTGATTCATTGGATTACCAGCGTTCCTCCCTGTAGATACACCATGTGCTTCGATATCACAAGCAATTTTGACTACATTTCTTAATTCTCATTGTCCTTGTGATTTCTGCTTCCACTCATGTTTTCAGGGGGAGTTATGGTTCTTATAGATCTTCATGCTAATGTCAAAGGAGGGGAATTTAATTCAATCATTTCTTGCAGCATTTCTATTCTCTCTTAAATCATGTTCTTTTTGATGACGTCAAAGGGGGAGAGAAGTCTAATGTAAGTGTGACTCATAGTGTTGCCATCATCAAAAAGGGGGAGATTGTTGTGTCCCTCTGCTTTGATGATAGCAACATTTCAAGTCACACTTAGTGCATACATTTGATGATGGTCGTGATGCGTGCATACACTATAAGTCATCGTGGGTTTGCATGTTTTCATGATATTGCATGAAAGCATCACACATGGCATCATGTTTTGCTGAACACCTTGAATGTTAGTTCATGTGCATTTGGCTGGTGTTTTGCTCATTGCTCTTATCTGTGCAACCAGTCAAGCAGTCTTTTTGGTGGACTCGGGTCGGTGCAGGTGTTTTCTCTTGCACTCACTCAGTTGACGCATTCTATGTTTATCCTGCATAGAGTCAGTGAATATTCTCTTGTGCAATGGTCTACGTTGGTGCATCTGTGACCTGCGCCATGCTTAAGTCGGTGCATGACTCTGTCTACACTTAGTTGAGTTGGGGCACATCTACTCTATGCATATATATCATCTCGGTGCAATACTCTATTTACACGTTTAAGTCTGTGCACTCACTTAGGTAAGTGATGCAGGTTCGTGCAATGATGTAGGTCTGAGCATGTCTATGTTTGTTGGCATGTTGGTCTGCTCATTTCACTATTCATCTCGGTGCAAGAGGCCTCTTATGCAGTCATATAGTCGATGCAATTCCATATAAACTTTGTGCATGCTTGTATCTAAAAGACACCAAGTCGGTGCAACCTTTGTAGCTGCACGCAACCTAGTCAATGCATACTTAGTTGTTGCACGTGACTAAGTCGGTGCAAGTGTCATCCATGTGAGAGTTGAGTCGATGCAATCGTCCTTGATGCACGAGACCAAGTCTGTGCATGCCTTTGTCTAGGCACAATGAGTCGGTGCAACTCTTGCACCGGGCACATTAAGTCTATACATCATGACTGAGGTAACTCGATGCATAAGAGTCTCATGCATCTAGCATATGTGCATCAAGTCTAAGCAAGTCCCGCATATGCATGAGTACTAAGTCTGTACAAGTGTGTGTATGCAAACACCATGTTGAGTCTATGCACTTCAGTTCTGTTAATGCAACAACTCAGTGCGTTCCTCACATGTGCACACACCAAGTCTCATGTCAGTGCATGTGCTTATTGTGTAAACTAGTTAGGTCAGTGCATATATGTGTTTAAGCCATATTGAGTCCATGCACGTCTGCACGTCTGCGCACCCACGGTGTGTGTTTGATGGTCTTATCAACTCGGTGCAACACTTTATTCTCATATGTCCTAAACTGACTAAGTGTCTGATATTGTGACAGGATAACTGCTTGTGACTTGCTAAGAAAGGGCACGTGATCCAAGGTGGACCGTCCCTGGAAGAAGTCCCCACGTGGACTCTCATTCGTTCAGATTCTGTCACGTGGCCAAGATATTCCTAAAGCCTCCTGGCGGGAGTGTTCTCTCCACACTCCTAGGGCGTAAGCTGGTGCGTCTCAGACTGAAGGAGTATATAAGACCCTCCTCCTACGATCAAGAAATCCTCCTGTAGAAAAAGAGAAGAATAGGAATTATCTGAGAGCAATAGCAGAGCAGAGAGAAAAGAAGAAGAGTCGCAGAAAAGACAAGAGCAGAAGAGATAGAGAGAGTAGAAATCAGAAAGCAGTAGAGAAGGAAAGAGAGGCAGAACAAGAGGAAGAAAGAAAGAGAGAGATAGAGAGTTCGAGGAGGGGAAGAGAAGCTTCATTAGAAGATCTGTCCCTACTGGAATATGGATCAGATCCAATCCAGTCAGCTTCTGCTAGAGCCACAGTTGTTCTACAATTCTTCCAGCTTTTAGTCGCTGTGATTTCTTATCTTTGTTTTATTTTATCTTTGTTTCAAGTTGTCAGTCAGCAGAGCAAGCTGTGTTGCTCAGCAGTAGCAAAGGATCGGTTCCTCTGGATGGCAAAGCTGTAATGCCCAGCAGTCAAGCTGTTAGTCAGCGGTCGGCTAAGCTGTAAGGCCCAGCGCAAGTTGTTTGTCAGCGGTTGTAGTTAAGCTATGAGGCCCAGTGGTTTAAGCTGTGTATCAGCGGAAGCCACACTCTAGTTGGAGTGTGGGGTGGACGTAGGTCTGGAGGACGGAACCACCTTAAATATCGTGTGTCCACTGCGGTTTGATTGTCTTATTAGATTCGCTAGATGTATTCATAGGCCGATTTGAATCGTTTGTCTAGCGTGAGTCTTGGGCTACATACTCTCTACTTGATTCTGGTTCCGAAAGATCCCATGCTTTTTGGTGTTGTTACTCTATGTCTAGAGCGGTAGGTGATTGCACCTTCTAAGCTTGATTGAGCTCATCTTTGTCCTTCAGACTTGTTAGATCCTAATTATTTCTATTCCGCATCTCTGATTGTTATAAGTTTTAATTAGGCAAAGTTTTTAAAGGGGATTCATTCAACCCCCCCCCCCCTTTCTGAATCTGAGCCTAGCACCATATCGATTGGTATCAGAGCATACCATCTAGGACTCATTTGACCTATCACCGGGCAGCCACTATTTACTTAAATAGAGTCAGCCAGGCTGTCGCTATTTAGAAAATCAGCTTAAATCTGTTTAAAAGAAATAGTGCCCTTCCGGGCAGCCACTATTTAGAAAAATTAGCTTAAATCTGTTTAAAAGAAATAGCGCCCTTCCGGGCAGCCACTATTTAAAGAAATAGCACCCTTCCAGGCCGCCACCATTTAAAGAAGCCCATGGAAAAATGGAGAAAAACCTCAGAAAAATCTATAAAAATAGGAAAACATGTGGGAAAGCTGGGGGAAGTTGGATAATCTAGAAAAATAAGGAAAAACCACTCAAATGAGTTAATTTGTGGGTCAGATGGGGCATCACCGTGTGATAGGAGATATGCTCAAAATGACGTCAATTTTAGCGTGTCTACACAGCCGAGGATCGATGAACTATTTGATCAAATATCTGGATCCAAATATTTTTCAAAGATTGATCTCAGGTTAGGATACCACCAACGGAGGATCAAGGATGAGGACATTCATAAGGCCGCATTCCGGAGCAAGTATGGGCACTACGAATTTGTTGTTATGACTTTTGAACTAATGAATTCCCCTATAGCCTTTATGCAGTTAATAAATAGCATATATAGGCCTCATCTAGATCAATTTGTAGTGGTCTTCATTGATGACATATTGATTTATTCAAAGACCGAAGAAGATCATGAAGAACACTTAAGGATGGCATTACAAATATTGAGGAACAACCAACTTTAAGCTAAACTTAGCAAGTGCGACTTCTGGTTCGAGGAAGTGTCCTTCCTAGGACATGTGATCTTGAAGGATGGGATTTCTATTGACCCATCGAAAGTCGAGGCTGTGAAGAATTGGGAAAGACCAACCAGTGCAACCGAGATCCGAAGTTTCTTAGGTCTAGCTGGCTATTATCGGTGATTTATCAAGGACTTCTCCAAGATCGATGTCCCTCTTACTAGGCTGACCCGCAAGGAGATTCCTTATAGGTGGGATGAAGAATGCGAGAAGAGCTTTCAAGCTTTGAAGGATCATCTAACAACCACCCCGGTATTGGCATTACCAACTGAAGGGGAGAAATTTGAGGTATATACCGATGTGTCTGGCATTGGCCTCGGATGTGTGTTAATGTAACAAGGGAGAGTCTTTGCTTACTCTTCCCGACAATTAAAGAAGATGAGGAAAACTACCCGGTGCATGACTTAGAGTTGGCCATGGTAGTATTTGCTTTAAAGATCTGGAGACACTATCTCTATGGAGAACAGTTTACCGTGTACTCCGATCACAAGAGTCTCAAGTATCTATTTTCTCAAGAAGAGTTGAATATGAGACAAAGACGTTGGCTAGAGTATCTTAAGGACTTCGACTTCACTATACAATACCATCCTGGAAAGGGTAATCCTGTAACTGATGCCCTTAGTCGAAAGCCAAGAGCGCTATTGGCCAACTATATGATCCAAGAATGAAAGCTACTGGAACAATTCTCTAAACGGGATATAAGCACGGATAAGGTGAAAGGGTGTATCACCCTATCGCACATGAGGATGCAACCGGATCTACTCTCTGAAATCCAAGGACTTCAAGATAATGACCCAGTACTAGTAGAAATAAAAGGCAAGTTAGAAGAGCAACCTGATTTTAAGTTAGCATCAGATAGAAGATTATTGTTTCGAGAAAGGACTTGTGTATCGGATTGTCCAGAATTGAAGAGGAAAATTTTAGAATAAGCTCACAGATCAAGGTACACGATTCATCTTGGATTTACCAAGATGTGCCAAGACTTTAAACAGACCTTCTGGTGTCCCAACATGAAAAGGGAGGTAGCGGATTTTGTGTCTCGCTGTCTCACGTGCCAACAAGTTAAGGTGGAACACCAAAAGCCTATCGGTAAGCTGCATCCTCTAGATATTCCCAAGTGGAAGTGGGAGCATATCGGCATGGACTTCATTATGGGTCTGTCTAAATCTAAAGGAGGACATGATGGAATATGGATCATCATAGATCAATTGACCAAGTCAGCTCACTTCTTGCCGATAAAGAGCCGATGGTCAGTTGATGTTCTTGCTACCTTGTACATCAAAAATATTGTCAGACTGCATGGAGTTCCTATTTCGATCGTGTCTGACCGAGACCCGCGTTTCACTTCTCACTTTTGGAAGGGTCTACAACACTCTTTGGGGATCAGGCACAACTTCAGTACTGCTTTTCATCCTCAAACGGATGTTTAGACCGAGAGAACAAATCAAGTCATGGAAGACATGCTACGAGCTTGTATCATTGATTTCGGTGGAAGTTGGCATGATCATCTACCCCTGGTTGAGTTTGCCTATAACAATAGTTACTAGGCAAGTATCTAAATGGCACCTTTCGAGACATTATACGGAAGGAGTTGCCGATCACCCTTATGCTGGGATGAAGTTGGCGAAAAGCAACTACTAGACCCGGAGATCGTAAGGGATACCACCGAGAAGATTCAACTCATAAGAGAGAGACTCCAAATGGCTCAGTCTAGACAAAAGACTTACGCCAATACTAGAAGGAGAGACCTCGAATTCCAAGTCAGAGATTACGTCTTTCTTAAGGTTTCTCCAGGATGAGGAATTAGAAGATTTGGTGTTAAGGGCAAGCTTACACTAAGATATATCGGTCTCTTTAAAGTGCTAGAAAGAGTTGGCAAGGTTGCCTATAGAATCTCCTTGCCTCCGCAACTATCCGAAGTACACAATGTATTTCATATAACTATGCTCAAGAAGTATGTTCATGATCCGTCTCACGTCATAGATCATGACAACCTGATGATACAAAAGGATCTCACGTACGAACAAAAGCCTTTGAAGATCATTGATCGTGAGGTTCGCGTACTAAGGAATAAGACGATCCCTATGGTAAAGGTACACTGGAGCAAGTGTTCAGAACAAAAAGTCACGTGGGAGACTGAAGAATCTATGAAGAAAAGATTCCCTACCCTATTTCAGAATTGTAAGTATTCTGTACCCTCCATGTTTATATGTAATTGAATTTGGGGACCAAATTCTTTTAAGTAGGGGATGGTGTAGCGCCCCGTATAAATTATAGGAATAAAAATTTCCTAAATGATTTAAACATAAGAAATCTTATAGTCAAAAGCCCAAGTCACACAAATTATAAAACCCAAAAGATTAAACCAAAAGGGCTTAACCTTTATATGAGCCTTAAACATAAACCCCCCCACTTAAGACATGTGGGCCTCTCGTATGAGAGCTTAGCCTAAGTGCTAAAGGGCCTTAACCAATAGTTGGAGCGCCAAAGAACTTTAAAAGGGTGGGCCATTAGCCCATGAACTTTCCCACACCTAAAAAGATGCATGGGATATATATATATATATATATATATATATATTATGAAGGGTTGTGTTATAAAACTCAAAATCTTACCACGTTCGGAGCTTGCGTGGGAAAGAACTCTAGGGTTTTTATCTTCAACTGGGGAAGACGGCTGATGATTTAGAAAGATAGAGCTTATCTAAGGGAATTATACGCAAACTAGGAATCCATACACCTAATAGGATTCAAATCTTTATAAATAGAACCCTCGATCGAACGCGGGAGCATCTTTGCTGTTGCTGTTCATCATCCTCCTGCTGCCGTGCGTGAAGGAGAGCATCGTCTATTTTCTCTCTTCCTCCTATCGCCGTTCGAGCTGCTGCCGGGAACAAAGAGAAGAAACCATACTTCTTCTTCCATTCTTCTTCTGCTACTGCCGCTGGTGTGTTTGATGTCGTTGCAGTTGTCGTTGTTCTTGCTGCTGTAGTTGTTGCGTTGCTCTTATTCTCCCTCTATCTACTGCAGCTTATCTACTTCTATTATCTTCTCTGTCCGTCATCCAGAACAAGCCAAAAGGTAGGTTTTCTCAAGTTCTAAAGCCCAAGAAGATAACAGATAGCATAGATCATGCATATGCGATCATATTAGAAGCTTTACATATCATTTTCATAGTCCAGATCTGGAGTTTTCTGTAGTTTTAGGTTTTTCCTGTCTGCATGAAAATAGCGACCATAGCATGCTCGCCTATTAAATGAACGCTCGCGTGAGCAGTCGCCAGTTTTCCTGAATTTGCGACAGTGTCTAGGGCGTCTTTTAATGAGCGACCATAGCCCTGTCACCAATTCTTTAAGTAATTAATAAATACCACATGCTTAAAAATTAATATCTATGTAGCCTTATGCTAAAATTATTGCATGAGCATGTTCCTGGAATCCTGATATTTTTTCCTATCTATTCATGTCTTTACTTTCCTGATTATGTGAACTCCAAGTTTATGAACAGTGTTATGTGTCTAAAAATGTACCTGCCTGATGCGTAGCATCAGACAAACAATGAGCGACAGTCTCATTGTCGCTATTTAAGGAATGAGCGCCCCTATACAGTGGCGTTGATTTGTAAAATAATTAGTAAAACAAAATATAAATTATCATTCTACGACCTTACAGTATGCGTTATTTAAAGATTGGACGCCGTTGTGAATGGTCGCCAATTTTAATTAAATTATATTGATTCAGGAAAATTAAAATAATTAGAGCCCGTTCATAGAGTCGTTAATTCTGAGTAATTTAAATTGGATTATTATAAATATAGGATTGAGTGACCTCTCAGGAAGCTGCTATTTCTTGATATGGCGACCTCTGATAAAGTGCCAATTCTTCTCTCTCAGTTTTATCACGTTTTTCAACCCATATCGCGGGTTTACTTGGCACTCTCATCTCACATCCGTAGATGGAGTCCCTATTTTTGATTTATTGATTACACACTAACTCTCAGTGATGTTTGAACCCTCCGAGGGATATTCCTTCCTTCGGACTGGTGATTTCCTCATAGAGACCTCTGTGAGTCTACGCTAGCCTTGGATTCCCTCAAGGCAGCCGAGCATGTTGTACCCTAAAAACCCATGACACTGTGTCTTGTCACGTCACTCTGAAGAAACGTGATGTCTTAGCCCTCTTAGAGCGTTGTTCTTGGTAGCCCTCTTAGAGCGTTGTTCTTGGCCTCTTTGAGAAGTTTGTTCTCTGTCAGTAATTGGTGACACTGACTTGGGCGCCAGAAGGAAATGGCGACCAGTCCAGTGGCGTTATTTCCTTGATTTAGCGACCTGAGCCTGGGCGCTATTTCATAGAGCATGTTCTGTTCACAGGAATTAGCGACCAGACAGTGGGCGCTATTTTTGTAATTGATGGCGACTGAGTGGATGCCAATTACCCAGTTTCATGACATGTCACGGTTTCTCGTACGGTTTATCGGTATGTCCTACTTGTTCAAGTTATGTCCTTGAACTCCTTCTTTCGTGAAATCTACCTTATCATCCTACAATGGTTTATCCTTTGGAACTCCATATTGGCTATAACTATAGTGGATGTATAAATATACATGACCCAATGCCTGCGCATATAGGGCCCAATCTGGTCTTGGGAGGAGCACCCAAAAGTACTTGTGCCCATGGGAGTTGATTGATCACGGTGTGACATTGCACCGAAGTGCATGACTAGCTTGATTTATGACATTTCACAACTCGTACTTGACTTGACTTGACATGACTTGCGTGGCCCGGAATGGGTATTTACTTGCTTGATATTATAATAGCCAATTCACGTGATATGACTTGATATATTTACATGCTTGACCATCTTGATACATTTTACATGGTTATCTTGAAATCTTGCTAGTTCATCTCTACTAACTCTTGATGCACTCTCTCTCTTGTCATTGTCATGCGTACATGCATATCTAGACTTGCATTCATGTAATATGTAATTACTTAAAGCAAGCTTGTACTTGAGATATAATTCATATTGAGCATTCGCTCACCAAGTGTTTTCCTTATTTTCAGGTAACTCTGATGATGAGAATCAATCGGATGGGAATAGGAATGAGTAAAGAGTGTGGAGCCACCCCAACATGGAAGCACCTATCTAGTCGTGTCTTTTTTCCTATTTCTTGAGTCGATCATTGTAATTTTCTTTATTGAGTCTAAAACGTCCTTTAGTACTCTTTTCATGAGGGAGATTATGTAATAGATTTACCCTAATGGATATTATGAATAAATTAGATTTGGTTATCTTAAAATTTGCGCATCTCTGACTATGGTGTCGAATTACCTCGTTCTCTGATTGACATGATCGATATAAACTTGTCACGCATACCGGGTTCCTTCCACGCTCGGGGCGTGACACCGCGGTCGCCCAATAGACCTCCACTTGTGCTCGTTTTCAAAAAAACTATATTATCGCATCAACCACATGGACGCCTTCTTTTTAACATGTCTCCACCCTTAGACATGTTCTTTAATAGTAAAATATAGTTGTTCCTATTATTTTATTTGAGAAATATTAACCGCGTTCGTTCCCCTGGACGCCTTCTTTTTGGTGCGTCCCCTAGAGTGGACGCCTTCATGCGATACTTTCAAAAAATATATATATTTATTTTTTCTATGATAGCGGTCCTCCCAAGACCGTCTTCTTGATATAGCAGTCCTCCCAAGACCGCCTTCTGGATATGGCGGCCTCCAGAAGACCGCGTTCTCAGTGAGCCCCGGGTTGTCCGGGAGTCAAAGAAAAAAGAAAAGGGGGTCAATCACCGTACGCTATTATTTCCAAACGCCCATGTGGGTAACATAGGCCATGGGGATGTCCATACAACTAGACAGAAGTTTTTAATCAAGATTTTAAGTGTCGGAAGGTTCGTTCGGATCACGGTGTCTTTCTAGATCGTGTTCCGGATGCGCGATCTCCGCCATGATCGTGATGTTTTCAGGTTCTAACTGAACCAATATATCGTCTAGCATGTTATATCTATTACATCTTGAGTTTTAAATTGTATTATGTTGTATATCATTTAATCCACATACGATTATGTTAAGTATATGAAAGATAATAATTCTATTCCATGAGCCTACTTCCTTCCTAGTTCTTGTTACCATCATGATATCCTTGATCTCCATGATTATATTATCTTTTCAGCATGATAAATGGAGTAGATATTATCTGTTAAAATTGCATGTACTTAGTTGCATAAATCGATACGAGTCTAACGATCTCCGTGTTACCCTGTTACCGTGTTTTCGACAAGTCGCATAGCTAACTAGATTTCCAAGGAAGAATGGTGTCTAAGGAAAGAGGTCCATGGGCAAAGGCTATAAGTGGATAAGTGGTTATTTAATTAGGCCCTCATGAATACGAGGAGAAACTCCTACTGTCCCACCTCTTACCTGGCCGTGATTCTTCAGTTTTCTAGCTAAGCACCTGACTGTGAAAAAACTTAATCTAAATTTGTTTTACAAGATTTTCCATGAGAGTTGATCGTGCCTTGACCGGTAGCATTTCCTTTATCAACTTAATGTCATTAAACATGATGCCTTAAATCATCCTTGAACTCCTCTTATAACTACTTATGCTCTTGTACTACTTGCTCCTTGAGTGATAATTTTTTGCTAGAACTATACTTTATTTCATGACCTTCACCTTGAAATTCATTGGCCATACATACTATATGGATGTCTAAATATACTTGGGATTTATGATCCAAAACCATAATGTCTGGCGTTAATAGGGCCCGGTCTGGTCCTGGGGGGAGTGCCCAAAAGTACTTGTGCCCATGGGAGCTATTATTGACTTGGTGTGGCATTGCACCGAAACATGCATGCAAGATTTGTTTATGACATTCCACAGTTCATGAAATACTTGACTTTCTTGTACTTGAATACTTGAACGTACTTGAATTACATAAAATACTTGACTTGTACATGCTTGCGTGAAATGGCCAATTCCATGACAATACTTGCTACATGATCATTCTCTACTTGAATTTTACTCTTGATACTTGTCTACTTGTGATTCCAATTACTTACATTCCTTTACTCTTTCTCTTATTCATGTTCCATGTTTTAGTTACGTTTCTCGGCATAGCACAGTAACTTTATCTAAAAGGTTAATTACTTAAAATTGTTTGGTATAGAGATATAAATCTTACTGAGCGTTTCGCTCACCCTACGTTTTCGGTTAATATTTCAGGTAGTTCCGATGATGAACCCCAAAAAAATGGGGACGGGCAAGAGTGAAACAAGGGACCAAGTTTATCTTAGATACCTAGGTTTAAATTTGTTGCTCTTGCTAGAATTAAATGTATTTGTAAGTTGTATTATGCCTCTTAAGGCCTAGCGTTGTTGTAAGAACTTATTTGATGAAATAAAAGTATAATTTTCTTATTATCACCCATTGTGGTTGGACCCTTATACGCATGCTCTGATCGACACGAACGATTACAACTCGTCGCACCTCGATATTCTGCGTCGGGACGTGATAATCTTTGTAGTATCAGAGCCTAGGTTTCATAAAGCCTAGGTTTTTCTTGATATAGGTTCTAGATGTTGATCTAGAATTTTAGATAGAATCTTGAACCTTACCAATGCGATTGGGTAGAGCCATGGGATAATCTTTAAAGAATGATTAATCAAGAAAATAAACAAACGCTTAAGTTTTGTAGTTGTGGTTGTAGGCTTAGTTCTCGCCAATGGCTGTCGAAAAAGCTCAATGGTGCGAGATGCAAAGAACAGTGCAAGGATTAACCCAAGCTCTGCAGCAAGTGGATCAAGGAGGAGATAACCGAGGAGCGGGAGACTTACATAGGAATTTTAAAAGTATGAACCCTCCCAAGTTCGCGGGGTCCATGGACCCAGATGAGGCAGAACATTGGGTGAAGGAAATCGAGAGGATTTTCCGAGTCATGCAATGAGCTGATGAGGAGAAGGTCCAACCCGCTACCTTTCAGCTAGAAAGGGATGCCCGTACTTGGTGGGAGTCTGTCGAAGCAACTCTACCATACGATCCGGTGTTGTGGGAAGAGTTTGTGGAACATTTCAATAACAAGTACTTCTCCGATAGGGTGCAAGAAAGGAAAGGTGCCGAATTCACTTCCTTGAAGCAAAGGAGTTTGACGGTAGCGGAATATGAAGCCCAGTTCGTGAGATTGTCTCGGTACGCACTACACCTTGTGGGCACCAAAAACATGAAGGCGAGGAGATTTTTAAATGGCTTAAAGCCCCAGTATATTACTCAACTCGCGCCGATGGATATCCAAATATATACCGATATGGTAAGGAGACCCCAACTCCTGGAAGATGCAACGGAGATGTCTAATCGCATCCAAGGAAGAGATGCCAAGAAGGAGCAAGTTACTAGCTCTGGTAACTTCAAGTCCTCCTTCGGGAAGAAGAGGCCCAATTTTGATGGGCGTAACTTCCATAAGGATGGGCGTAACTTTCGTAAGGACAAGAAGCTGAGATCGTATGACAAACAAATTGTCTTGGTTGTTACCCCATCAAGGGAACTATGCAAGCATTGTGAAAAGCCCAGACACAAGGCAGAAGAATGTTGGAGAAGACTTGGTGCTTGTCTTCGCTATGGGAGTCGGGACCATAGAATCTCGAGTTGTCCACTTCTCAACGAGCAAGCTCCGTCGGAAAAACTTCCAGTTGCTATCAAAAAGTAAAGAAGACTTCAAGCCCTTATGAATGTGGAACCTACCGAAGAAGGAGGGGTTGTGGAAGGTACTATTTCTGTTTGCTCAAAGTCCGCCTCTGTTCTATTTGACACTGGAGCTACGCATTCATTCATATCTAAGAGCTTTGCTAATATTTTACCCATGAGGCTTGTTCTGTTAGAATCCAAACTTGTTATTACTACTCCTATTGGAGTGGCATCGGAGATTAAATATTTCTACCCTGCTAGTGAAGTTCTAGTCAGCGATTGCAATCTACCTACTGACTTAGTATGCATGGAGATGGAATGATATGATATTATTTTGGGAGCTGACTGGTTATCTACACACGGTGCTAGTGTTAACTGCAAGTTGGGTATGGTAACTTTTAGTGGGTACCCCAACCTCTTATTTTCTGATGTCAGGCATTCTAGACACATATCCCTTATTTCGGCCCTTAAAGTTGATAAATTATTGAAGTAGGGTTGTACAGCTTTCTTAATTTCTATTACTATGGCCGAGCATAAGGAATCCAATCTAGAGGATATTCCTATCGTTCAAGATTATTCTGATATATTTCCAAATGAGTTGCCTGGTATTCCTCTAGAGAGAGAAGTGGTCTTCTTTATTGATTTGATTCCAGGAGCTGCACCTATTTCTAAGGCTCCATATCGGATGTCCCCTGTTAAAATGAAAGAGTTGAAAAAACAACTGATGGAGTCATTGGAGAAAGGATTTATCCGACCAAGTACTTCACCTTGGGTAGCCCTTGTCTTATTTGTCAAAAAGAAAGGCGGGTCAATGAGATTGTATATTGACTATCGACAATTGAACCAACTGACAATCAAGAACAAATATCCATTGCCGAGGATGGATGAACTATTTGACCAGATTTCTGGAGCTCGATATTTTTTAAAAATTGATCTCAGATCTGGTTAGCATCAATTGAAGATCAAGCAGATATTCACAAAATGGCATTCAAGAGTAGGTATGGACACTATGAGTTTACTATTATGCCTTTTGGCCTAACCAATGCGTCTGCCGCATTTATGCAGTTGATGAACAGTGTATTCAGGCCATACCTTGATCAATTTGTGGTGGTCCTTATTGACGACATTTTGATCTACTCCAAGTCCAAGATGGAGCATGAAGATCATCTCAAGAAAGTCGTGTAGTTACTAAGAGATCACAAACTATATGCTAAGCTTAGCAAGTGTGATTTCTAGCTAGAAGAAGTTTCTTTTCTGGGTCACATAATTTCCCAGAAGGGTATTGCGGTCGATCCTTCAAAGGTCAAAGCTGTAAAGCACTAGGAGAGATCTACTAGCATGACCGAAATTCGAAGCTTCTTGGGATTGGTAGGATATTATGGAAGATTTATTAAAGATTTCTCCAAGATCGCTGTATCCTTGACAAGATTGACAAGGAAGGAGACTCCTTATATATGGTCCGAGGAATGTGAGAAAAGCTTCCAGACTTTGAAAGATTGTCTGACTATTGCACCTATACTCACATTGCCTACTAAAGGCGGAGGATTCGAAGTCTATACTGATGCATCCGGAATCGGCTTGGGCTATGTATTGATGCAACATGGCAAAGTGATCGCTTATTCCTTAAGGCAATTGAAAAGGCATGAGGAGAATTATCACGTGCATGACTTAGAGCTGGCGGCTTTAGTATTTGCCTTGAAGATTTGACGGCATTATCTCTATGGGGAGGCATTTATTGTGTATTCCGATCACAACAGCCTCAAGATACTTATTCTCTCAAAAAGAACTCAATATGAGACAAAGAAGGTGGCTAGAATACTTGAAGGATTTCGATTTCTCTATACAGTACCACCTAGGAAAAGGTAATGCAGTAGCAGATGCTCTTAGCTGGAAGCCGATGGCATTATTATCAAGCCTAATAAATAAAGAATGGCATTTGTTAAAGCAAATGGCAAACTTATACCTCAACGTAGAGGAAAAGGGAGATGGAGTCTTGATTGTAAATATTAGACTCAAACCCAAGTTACTCTTAGAAATTAAAGAGCTGCAAGATGTTGATCCGTTGGTTGTTAAAATTAAAGAGAAATTAGATCAATGACCGGATTTCCTTTTGGCAGATGATGGAAGGCTACTTTTCCAAGGAAGAACCTGTGTGCCTGATTGTTCTGTCATCAAGGATAAAATCTTTGAGGAGGCACATCGATCGAGGTACACTATTCATCCTAGTGCCACAAAATTATACCAAGATCTCAAAAGAACCTTTTGGTGGCCTAACATGAAAAGTGAGGTAGCCGAGTTCGTGAGCCGATATTTGATCTACCAACAAGTTAAAGCCGAACATCTCAAACTGGCTGGGAGGCTAAAATCTCTCGAAATACCAGAGTGGAAATGAGATAGTATTGGTATGAATTTTATTGTTGGATTGCCAAAGACCCGAAGTGGATTTGATGCTATATGGGTGATTGTGGACCGACTAATTAAGTCCGCTCATTTCTTACCCATCAAAAGCAAATGGACCGTGGATGTTCTAGCTGCATTATATATCAAGGAAGTTGTAAGGCTGCATGGAATTCCAACTTCTATTGTTTAAGATAGAGATCCGAGGTTCACCTCTCATTTTTGGAAGGGTTTGCAATCATCTTTGGGTACTAGGTTAAACTTTAGCATGACTTTTCACCCTCAGACAGATGGACAAACTGGAAGGACGAATCAAATCATCGAGGACATGTTGAGAGCATGTATGATAGATTTTGGTGAAAGTTGGCAAGAGCACTTGCCATTGATTAAATTTGCATATAACAATAGTTATCAGTCTAGCATTCAAATGGCACCTTTTGAAGCAATGTATGATAGGAGTTGTAGATCACCTCTATGTTGGAGTGAGGTTGGAGAAAAGGGATTGATAGGTCCCGATATTATTCAGGATACAACTAAGAACATCTAGTTGATCCGAGGAAGGCTGAAAGTTGCTCAATCGTGGCAAAAGAGTTATGCCGACGGTAGAAGAAGAGACCTCGAATTCTAAGTGGGGGAGCATGTCTTCTTGAAGATATTACCCACACGAGGAATCAAATGGTTTGGTATCAAAGGAAAACTGAGTCCAAGATTTATTGGCCCTTTTGAGATTCTGGAAAGAATCGGGGAAGAGGCATACAAGCTGGCTTTGCCTCCACAATTGGCTGATGCCCACGATATATTTCATGTATCCATGCTAAGGAAATATGTGTATAATCTTTCGCATGTGATTCAATTTGATGACTTGAAGCTACAGACGAATTTATCTTATGAAGAAAGACCAATCAAGATATTAGATCGAAAATTACACCAGCTGAGGAATAGGGCTATACCGATGGTAAAAGTCTAATGGAGCAAGCGTGGATTCCAGGAAGCTACCTGTGAATTAGAGGAGTCAATCAAAAAGAAGTATCCAGATTTGATCTCAGTTTAGAATTTTGATCCCTCTCCTTGAATTTTTTAATTACAATTGCATGATGTGAATTTGGAGGACCAAATTCTTTTTAAGTGGGGGAGGATGTAGTAACCTAACAAATAACTAGATAAATAAATATTTAAATTTAGTTAAATAATTATAATATTTATGAAATGATGAAATTATATTGTTATTATATAAGATAAACTAGATAATTGAATTTTCTTTGAAATAAATTAAAATTAAATATTTTAAATTTCAGAAAAAATATAAGAGACCTATTTAAATTCCCTAGTTATAGACGTGAAGACAGATATAGAAGGGGCGGATGAATATGTCTGTCTAATAAAAATTATTTGCCAAACAAAAAATCGAGAGCAAATCTCTAAAAAATAGCAACAATAAAGAACGATAGCTCTCACACACTTAATGGAGCACAGCTCAAATAGAGAGAGTGCACAAGAAGATCTGTAAGTAAATCACGATGACTGATGCTAACCTAGGAGTAAGCGAGCTGCTAACAGATTAACTAGCGGAGTGATTCAACCAGATTCAGAAGGGAATTGAAAAGAGTAAACAGACAAGCAGCACACAGGCAATTTTATATGGTTTGGCCAGATCCAAGATCTACCTACGTCCACTCCTTCACTCGAACCGAGTGAGGTTCTCTTTCTTAAACCAAGCAAAAAGCACCGTAAACTCAGTCTGCAAGAGACGCTGTCACACAGCTTCCCCAAGGAACAACTCCTTGCTTCTCTTGAAACCCAGGAGGAAAACCCGGAGGATCAACCTCCCTTCCTCTTAACCAAGAGGGAACCCAGTGATTTGCTCCCAGCAATTCACCAAAACCCAGAGGTCTCGGACCTCTCTTCCTCTAAATCCACAGAGGGAACACAGTGATATGCGCCCAGCAAATCACCAAACCTAGAGATCTCGGACCTCTCTTCCTCTGAAACCACATAGGGAACAACCTGGAGAATGCTCTCCCTTCCTCTGAGAGATTTTAGAGAGAACAAGGAACAAAATTAAAACAAGGAACAAAATGAAATAGAAAAGACTTGAACGGAAAAACGGCAAAACAATGTAGCTTCAATTTGAAGCGATTTCCTAAGAACTTGTGCTTGCTGCACTCAAATCTTTCTTCCTCTCAAGATGATACTTTCTTTCTATTTCTTCTACAGTGGCTCTCTCTCTGAATATGCAACGGCAGTGATGGTGGCAGCTTCAGCACCTTTCTTCGAGAGAGGGGACCTCTTTAAATAGAACAGGGTCTCCGTTGAGTTGGATGAGGCAGAAAACCAAGTGATCTCTGATTAGTCCACCTTGCACTGTGAATATTCTTCCTCTGAAATCCTCTGGAAAAGCGTGCCACTTCATCTTGGATCATATGTCATTCATCACTGGAGACAATTTTCTAATTTGGTCTGATTTTAAGTTAACGAATACTGAGTTTCGGATCTCCAGACCTGTTTGATGAAATGCATGTTCTGAGTGCATTGACCTTACACTTGAGTATGCTCAGACCTTGTTAGTTGGCTTTTATACATTTGAATGTGTTGATGCACCGACCTTATAACCTTGAAACCAAATGTGCACCGACCTTGTAGTTCACATGTGCTCAGACCTTCAGCAATATGCACAGACCTTGTAGTGTTGAAGGTAAAACATGCACTGACCTTGTAACCTTGAAACCAAACGTGCACCGACCTTGTAGTTCACATGTGCTCAGACCTTCAGCAATGTGCACAGACCTTGTAGTGTTGAAGGTAAAACATGCACAGACCTTGTAACCTTGAAACCAAACGTGCACCGACCTTGTAGTACACACGTGCTCAGACCTTCAGCAATGTACATAAGCCTTGTAGTGTTGAAGGTAAAACATGCACCGGCCTTGTAACCTTGAAACCAAATGTGCACCGACCTTGTAGTTCACATGTGCTCTGTGACGGCCCAGACTCCGGATACCGAGTAAACCCGATACCACTTGGAACCTGTGAGGCCTCCCAAGAGCGGAAAAGCTCCGAAGGGATAGAAAGGTGTGTGAGAGTACATTGAACTTCTAGATATAATAGTAAGCAATTAAATTTCAATGATCAGGATTGCTAAAATAGTAGAAATAAAATTACTTTTTCTATAACAAATTAAATCTAACATAGTCCAGTCTAAAGAAAGACAAGTACAGTCCAACAAGAAGGGAAACGTACCCTCAAGTTGGGGGAAGCCCGACACTGGCTAACGCTGGCTACACAGAACTATCGAATAGCGGAACCTCCAGCCACGAGGTAGAACAGCTATACCTGAAAAGTCAGGGGGGAGCCTCGTGTCACTGGCTCAGTAGGGATCCCACAGAACCCTGCCGCAAAGCACGCAGTAACAACAGTGCTACACTAAAGTAAAGCAGTAACAACTGTAAAAGTAAAGAGGAAAGCCATAACACTTAAACACGGCTACCGAAGGAATCTTGACCCTCTAAACTACTCCTAACAGCAACAGAAAGGTGAACCCCGATCTCACAAAGTCGGGCGTTACCGATCAATTGACAAATCACGAAACCCTATCGTGAAAAGCTTACCAAAATAGGTAAAACCCTGCCAAAGACCTGCACAGTCAAAGGCACAAACATACACGAGCTCACCGTCGTGTACGCCAGACTAGACTAGACCGTGGGTGAACCCAACACAGACTACCCGACAAGTCACGTCAATCATGACGGCAACTAGCCACGAAAACACAAGTCACAAGAGTCATGCGTCAAGTGACAGAAGCACCTCCTCACTAGAAGAACAGCTAGATGCGTCCACTGACGTCTTACACTGTGCCATAGGAATCTCGCACTCGCCTAGAATGGCGGTAACTGAGACACTCACAAAGAACCAAGTACAGGGAACAACAGAACCAAGTACAACAATAACGAGTGACTAGTCAAGGTCACGCCCGTCAGCGCTCGTCCAACTGCTCCTGACCACGTGTGCACACACAAGCCCAATGCTTTGAGCCAGGCCTCTAGCTAGTTCCCCCCCCCCCAGTAGGACGCTACTGCAAAGCAAGGGGGTCCACGGAAACTAGCCTAAAAACCGTTTGCCGGTAACTGCCCCGCCACCACTCCTAGGTGGGCCAACACACAGGAACGTGTTGTCAGGCTAGGACTAGTGGAGGCTCACTAGACACAGTGACTCCAAACAGCGAACACCAAAGTATAAATAGGGTAAGCACACCTGTCGTACATACTACGGAGCACAATGCTACATACAACTGCAACCTGACTCAGGATAGTCAACTAGACCTGCTGACAACGATCCATGAGTTACAAGACTCGGGTCAAGATCGCCGCACATCACAGCAACATGATGTTAATCAGCCTAATCCCTAAGCAAAAATCACAGTAAAACATATTAACGATGAGTCATTGGCCTCCGAGCCACACCATGGACTCCTAATTCCGTATAACACGGAACATGAGGGATCACCAAAAAGTCCTCAAACCACATGGCACGCAAACTGAGGCAAGATACCTCCAAGCACCCAAAACCATGTCTCGATCCTCACAGGATAGACGAGACACTCACGAGGTCACGTGTCAACCATTGGGTCACAACCGGGTTGCCCAGAAACCATAATGACCCTCGAATAATCCAAAACACAACTCGGTACAATGGCCCTCTCAGACACCCTATAACACGGTCAAAGCCCTTATAGAATGTCTAAGACATCCACGGAACAATGGGCTAACCAAGGGGTCAAAGCCACAATAATCGGAAACCAAACCAACACTATACTCTGCTCAGGATAAGACCACATCTTCGGGATCCTTGACACACAAATAGCTATCACAGGGTAGGACACATAAGCATCCATCGAGCCAAAAGCCAACAAGGCATTGAATCTTGGGTCCACCGGAGCCCGAGACAACTTAAATAAAACATGAGAAACAACAATTGCATTAATGCGCTCTAATCCTATGGCACGATCTTAACGCGCTATATAGCTCGAGCACGACAACACTAGAACCCATCAGATCGCGCTCACCAACCATGGCGCGATGAACAGGATCGTGCCTACCTCAAGTAGCGCATTCCAAACCGCCAATGAAGATCGCGCTCATTAGATGTAGCGCCTTCTTCAGAGTCGCAGTCATATCCTATCGCGCATTACAAACCGCCAGAAGCAGGTCGCGCTCACTTCTTATAGCACGTTTAATAGGAACACGCTCAGTCCCTATAGCGTGTTCCTTAACCGACCTACTACTCATCTCCGACATGGATCGCGACCCATCGTTGCAGCGCGTTCCCTAAGAACGTGACGCACACGAATAGCGCGTTCCCATCACGAAGCTAAAATCAAAAAATCCGTAGAAAACACCTATTTCCACGCCCCAATCGTCACCAGAACGATGAGGAAACAACCTAATGACATTATCCACCTTCCACAAGTCGGAAGGGGCTAAAACAACCACAAAAATGCTAAAAACGGGTGATTCCCACAAATCGACCCAAAACGACTCACGTGGGGAAACGGCCTCATACCGGCCCCAAATCACGACCAAACGCAACAAAATCAGCGGGAATGGCATCCAGACACGCCAGGGGTTCATTTGAAACCATTTAAATGAGAAACCATCACCTGAAATGGTGAACATGGCTTACACCCCCCCAACATGCTTTCACCCAAAACGAAGCAAAACCCGCTAAAACTCACATCGTTTGGCTCCAAATCATGAGGAAACGTAAAAGAAGAGTAGGGCATCTGTCCCCCTACCTCCATCGAAGTTCTCAAGCACTGAAACGACTAAACCACACCGAAAACATCACACGAACCACACCACGCCGGCTTTGAATCCATCGAGGGATCGCGCCAATGCCACGCTCCATTCTTCACACCAGCATGCTCCACGTTAGCTCCACGATGCTCCTGCCTCACCCACCTTGCCACGGTCACACGCCCCGCAGTGAGAGGAGAAGAGAGGAGAGAGAATGAGGGAGAGAAAGTGAGAGACGTGAGTAGAAAGAGAGAAGAGAAAAGGATTAGAAATTAGGAAATTTTGTAATTTCCGTAAAATCCAATATTCGGCATGAAATTCTGTAAATTCAAAAAAATACAAAAAAATAGTCTTTGTAATCCTCGGAATGAGTACAACGCACCTGTAGCGCCCTTGAGTAGTTGAACTCAACGATAAACTCTCCACAGGGTTCCGCAAGTTATAGAAGGGAAAAACCCGCCTGGATCGTAAAACACGTATCATTACCTACGAAAGCGATCTGATAGCTCTCTGATTCTGATCCAAAGAATCAAGGATATTACATGCTCAAACCTTCAGCAATGTGCATAGACCTTGTAGTGTTGAAGGTAAAACATGCACCGACCTTGCTGCGTTGAAAGCAAGCATGCACTGACCTTGATGCGTTGAAAGCAAACATGCACCGACCTTCACTTGCACATGTGCACCGACCTTCATGCACAAAGTATATGTGCACCGACCTGATGTGCATCGACCTTCATGCACAAAGTATATGTGCACCGACCTTGTAAGCAAATGTGCATCGACCTTTGAAACTCTGAGTGCTTATGTGCTTCAACCTTTCCTCTGAAGTAACTGAGGTAGCATCGACCTATGCTCTGTGCTAGCGAGAGGTGCACCGACCTTGACTTGTGCTAGCAGGAGTTGCACCGACCTTGTCTCTGTGCTGGTGAGAGGTGCACCGACCTTGACTCTGTGCTGACTATTGATTTTGGCTCCCAGCTAAGTGCATTGATGCACTTTTTGTCATTCCTACAGTTTAATTAGACAGTCTTTTGGTCAATCTGAACTATACGACTTTGACACAAATATTTGGAATTCATTAACTTAAAACAATGAACTATATTGTTCTGACATCATCAAAACATAAAATACAACATTCTCCCCCTTTTTGATTGATGACAACAATATTAGTTTTTGAGTTTTTATTTGTCAGAAGATAATTCATCGTCCTTGAAGTAAGGTTCAGCAATCAATCAGAGAACAGAAGATACCAAGTTGGAGCTCGGACCCACTACAAACTCAGACCAGAAGATAGACTCAGAGACTTCTCACATAAACTAAACTAAGACTCAGAAACTTCTCACAGAAACTAAACTTCTCTCCCCCTTTGACATCATCAAAAATAGTGACTTGAGAGAACATGATGTAGATGAAGGAGAGACCAGATATTGGAAGTTCACAGATTTTGAGAATATAATACTCCTCTCTTAATTAATTAAGTGAGAAAATTGAAATTAGTTGAGATGTTTAAGACCGATAATCCAGAGAGACTAGAAGCATAAGAGTGAAAATTACCTCCATACAGAAATAAGGAGATTGAGCAAAGTTTCATATGAATGCCATGAATGTGTTGTCTAAAAGCTGTACTAATTAAACACTTAGAGACTTGTCATGCAAAAATTTCCATTTTTATTGAGGACAAACAGTCCATCATCATTATGCATTTGGGGCTCATTACTTTGAACAGAATTTTCTTTAGGAACATCTTTTTCCATTTGAGTAAAGTGGTTAAGTCTACACCTTTTTGCGTGAGGAAACACATTGGTCAGATGCAAGAGTCCCCAGCTACTCAGTATGATAACCTTATTACCTCTTTAAAAAGAACAAAGTTAGCAATAGAAATGCCTTTTTACGTGAGGCACAACACGTCTTAGGTAAAGTGATCCAGTTACTCAACATGCTATGCCATTGCTCTATCATGAATTTTGATTTCATATTTTTTTTAATCAGAGTTAATATGTCACCTCATGACACAACTTGTCCTCCACTTCATGGTGACAGGGTTGGTTTCTTAGTAGACCAAATCATTGCTCTGAAAACCCCTTTTTAACAGATAGAGTAAAAAGTTTGAAGACAATACTAAATGTACAGATTTTTCAGCTAGAGTTGCCTCCAAAAGTTCAATGTTCAAGTTTTTAGAAGATTTCAGGGCATGATGTTTCAACATTGTTCTTTACTCATTGAGATATGTAGAAAGATATTTTTCATAACTTTAACCTATGTCTGTAAGCAGGATTATAAGATTTAAACTTCTTGACTGAAATTTCAGTTAATCAGACTTAAAGAATTTAAGAGAAATTCTGAGGGTCAATATCTGTGAAAACACTATATGCGATTCTCAATAGGCACAAGGACTTCAGACAGATTGGACCAGGAGAAAATTATTTCAGACTGAAAAAAGGTATCTCCCCCTTACTAATTGCATCACTTCCCTTAGGTACTTGGCGGCGGATTAACCTCTACGCATAGTGTGGGTTTCCAGACAGAAGAGATCTATCCTTCTCCCAGCATCCCATTTGATATACCAAGGGTAGTTAGCAACCAGAAAGAGATAGTCAGTATAATAAGAGATGATGACTCCAAAAGATAAAGCAATGTTGAGAGACAACTCAACTCCCCCTGACTACATGACACAAAAAGACTTAGAACTTAATAGAAGGAGAGAAAGTGCCAGACAAGATAGAAAGGTAATACATAAAACAGCATGAGACTCAGTAGGAGACTCAAGAGGATTTGAAAATGCCCAACTCTCTCCTCAAAGTAGAGAACTTCTCATTATCCAAAGGCTTAGTGAATATGTATGCAATTTGCTTAGCTGTGCCTACATGGATTAATTCAAAGTTACCCTTAGAAACTTTATCTCTTATGAAGTGATGTCTGATTTCAATGTGCTTGGTGCGTGAGTGCAAAAAAGGATTTTTGGACAGATTTATTGCACTAGTATTATCACAGAAAATGGGTGTGCAGCCAAGGTTTACCTGGTAGTCCTTGATCTGGTGTTTTATCTAGATGACCTGAGTGCCACAGCTTCCTGCAGCTACGTATTCAGCCTCTGCTGTGGAAAGAGCCACAGAACGCTGTTTCTTGGAAGCCCAAGAAACTAAACACCCACCTAAGAATTGACAAAAACCAGCTGTGCTTTTCCTGTCTACCTTGCAACCAGCATAGTCTGCATCTATGTATGAGACTAGTTCTAAATTGTGTGTAGCAGGATACCACAGACCCAAATTGTGTGTGCCTGAGCTGTATCTAAAAATTCTTTTAACAACACCTAAATGTAATTCAGTGGGTCTGTATTGAAATCTAGCATACATACACACGCTAAACTGTATGTCAGGTCTTGAGGCAGTTAAGTATAAGAGAGAACCAATCATACCTCGATACAGTTTTGCATCCACTTCTTTACCTGACAGATCAGTGTCTAATGATGTGTTTGTACCCATTGGAGTGGCTATGTGTTTCAATTTGTCCATGCCAAATCTCTTGAGAATCTCCAAGGTGTATTTTGTCTGACTGATGAAACAGCCTTCATCCATCTGCTGAACCTGCAAGCCAAGGAAATATTTTAATTCACCCACCAAGCTCATTTCAAATTCACTGGACATCAATTGAGAAAATTCATCACAAAGTTTAGTATAGGTAGAACCAAAAACAATGTCATCCACGTATGCCTGAACTATGATGAGTTCCTTTTTCAGAATTTTTGTAAATAAGGTTTGATCCACCTTACCTCGGTTGTAGCCCGTGCTTATCAGAAATTCTGTCAGCCTATCATACCAGGCCGGAGGAGTCTGTTTTAGTCTATATAGGGCTTTATTCAACCTGAAAACATGGTTAAGTTGTGTAGACAATTGAAATCTAGGGGATTGCTCAACATAAACTTCTTCTTTTATAAAGCCATTCAAGAAGGCACTTTTAATATCCATTTGATGAAGTTTTATGTTTTTAGAACAAGCAAAGGCCAACAAAATCCTAATGGCCTCCATCTTTAGTTACTGGGGCATAGGATTCATCAAAGTCTATCCAAACTCTTGACAATAGCCTTTTGCTACCAACCTAGCCTTATTCCTACAGATGATTCCATCCTCATTTATTTTGTTCCTAAAGACCCTGGTCACTTGGTTCCTATGACTGAAGTGTTTTCAGGTCTTGGAACAAGATTCCAAACTTTATTTCTTTCAAATTGACCCAGTTCTTCATTCATAGCATTTACCCAAGATTCATCATTTAATGCTTCTTCTACTGTTTTGGGTTCAATTTGGGAAACTAAAGCTATTAGGTCTTCATTATTTACTGCCTGATGATAAGACCTAGTTCTTAGGGGGTCTTACAGATTTCCTATGATGTTTTGAGCAGGATGGTCTTTCAGAAATCTGAGGTTAGTTGAAGACTCACCTTGTTTAGTAGACTCACTCTGAACTGGTCCATTGTGTGAAGCTGATTCAGGTGCCTTTGATTCTTCATTCAGTTTATCTTCCAGAAATTCTCCATCATGCTTTGATCTCTTATCATCATCTTCAAGGTCAGCAGAATTTATGGCTTCATTAAAAATAACATGAGGAGACTCTTCTATAGTTTGTTCAAATATATTGAAAACCCTGTAAGCCCTAGATGTTTCACAATATCCTAGGAAAATTCTTGGGCTACTTTTTGCTTCAAACTTATCAAGGTCCTTTTTACCGTTATTATGAATGAAGCACTTAGAACCGAAGATTCTGAAGTAACACACATTTGGCTTCTTACCTTTTAATAACTCATATGGGGTTTTCTTGTGGATAGGTCTTACCATGGCCCTATTGATGGTGTAGCATGCAGTATTGGCCGCCTCAGCCCAAAATTTTTTGGGTATCTGACTTTCCACTAGCATGGTTCTGGCCATTTCAATAATGGTCCGGTTTCTTCTCTCCACTATGCCATTCTGTTCTGGGGTCCTAGGAGAAGAGAATCTGTGAGTCAATCCTTCATTATCACAAAGATCAGAAAATATGGTATTTTCAAATTCCCCCCCATGGTCAGATTGGATTGTGCAGATTTTATGCTTACCCTCTTGCTTAATTTTATTGAAAAATAGTTTGAACTTATTGAATGCATCATTTTTATGAGCTAGAAAATAAATCCAAGCAAAACGGGTAAAGTCATCCACAATGACAAATCCAAATCTTTTACCATTGAAACTTAGTGATCGAGAGGGGCCAAACAGATCCATGTGCAAAAATTCTAATGGCCTAGAGGACAGAGATTATGTCCTAAGTTTGAATGAAGTACGGGTCTGTTTGCCCAATGCACATGCATCACACATTTTTGAGTTTTCAGTGAATTTTATTTTGGGCAGACCTCTGACAAGATCATGCTTGACAAGTTTATTGAGGGTGCTATAACTAGCATGGCCCAACCTCCTATGCCAATTAAAAGTGTTGTTCTCTAAGTTGGCAGACAAACACAAGTTGGATTCAAAATCTTCATTCAAGTCTACAATGTAGACATTATTAACTCTATGTCCTACAAATTTAACTTTGTCTGAATTTATTTCAAAAATCTTGCATGAGTGATTATCAAAAACAACCTGGTGATCTTTGTCACACAACTGACTAATGCTAAGCAAATTATGTTCAAGGCCTTCTACTAAAAGAACTTTCTCAACAACATTGGAGGGGAGCTTACCGATGGTTCCTAAACCAATTATTCTACCTTTATTTTTCCCTCCAAATTTGACAAGCCCTCCTACCTTTAGCTAAAGCTCACTGAACTTGCTTCTGTCTCCTGTCATATGTCTGGACTAGCCACTGTCTAAGTACCATCTAATGTTTATGGCTCCCAGACTAACCTGAAGAAAGACACATCAAACAGAATAGTTTGGAACCCAAGACAGATTGGGTCCAAAGACATTATTCAAATCCCTAATCATATTTTTCGGAATCCTAAACTGTTTGAAGGTATTTTTCTTTTGCATCTTGTTGACAGTTTTGTTGAAGTTATGACTAAAATTTTGTCCACTTGACCTATTAAAATGGAATATGTTCCTGTTGGTGGACTGTTCATTTCTTGGGTATCTTTTGTACCCATTCTGTCTAGGAAAAACATATTCATTAAAGAATCTCTGTGGATGGACAGAATTTCCCCAGTTTTTTCCGTATTGACCAATGTTTTTATAGATTAATGGTTTTCTGTTCTGGGTCACATGCCTTGACCTGTTAACATTTTTGTTCTGGAAAATGGGAGTGTTGTGTCGAGGCATGGCAGCTTGCCCAGATGAGTTCTTTTGAGTTTTAATTTGTTGTCCAGCATGGTTTGCTGAATTATCTCTTATGAACTTCATTATCCTTGGTTGTTGGACATTCTGCTCACTATTGGTGCTAGATGGTGTGTCCAGTTTCTCTTTCCCTTTTTCTGGACAGAATGTTACAGTTTTAAACTCAAAGGGTTTTTTGTGTGTTGCGTCATAGCCTAGACCCTCCTTATTGAAGTTAACTCTCATTCCTAACATGGAATCTAGGTTGCCCTTCCCTTGAACAAATTTCTCTAGAGTGGTTTGCTTATCTTCCAATTCTTTTCGTAAGTTTTCATAATTTTTCTGAAATTCAGAGTTCAAATTTTTAACTGCTTCATTCTTTTCAGTGATCAACTTGTTTTCATTTTGGCTTTCTCGAAGTTTTAGCTTGAATTCATCAAGTTGTTTTTGAACTTCTTTGTTTTCAGATTTTAGGTCATCGTTTTCCTTCCTGAGTGAATTCAGCTCATCTAATTCTTCCTTGAATTTTTATTTTTATTTAGTAATTTGAAATTGATCTTCAATAGCAGCATTCAGTTTCCTTTTTAACAGCCTATGCTCTTTACTTAGTGTGTTAAACTTATCTAGGAGTTCAGCATAAGCATCTTCCCAGTCATTAATGGAAAAATTCTCAAAGATATTAGTTACCTCTTCGTCACTGTTGGCTATAAGGCATATTCCTTGGTCTTCTTCCTCTGAAGATCTGCCCTCAGGGTCTTCCTCCTCGTCACTCCACGTGCAGACCATTGCCTGAGGCTTCTTCTTCTATAATTTCCCATTCTTCTTCACGAGCTCTGGGCATTCACTCTTCATATGCCCTGGTTTCTTACAATGAAAACATGAAATCTTGTCAGCATTTTTGTTTTTATCGAATTTAGAATTGTAACTCTTACCAGCCTGTTGAGGTCTCATTCTCCTGAAGTTTTTGCCTCTGGACCTCAAGAATTTTTGAAAATGTCGGGTGAGCATGACCAGCTGCTCATCATCAAGATCCAAGAAGTTTTCATACTCCCCACTGCTTCTGGAAACCTTAAGAGCTATGGTTTTCCCTTTCTTGTTTTCTTCATTGCTCCTCTTAAAGTTAATCTCGTAAGCCATCAGGGAACCTATTAATTATGTGACAGTCATGGTGGATAGGTCCTTGGGCTCTTCTAGTACAGTGGCCTTTGTGTGCCACACTGGGGTCAGAGATCTTAGAACCTTCCTTACTAAGTCACCCTCATGAATTCGCTTACTTAGAGATTTCAGATTGTTGGTCACCTATACAAGCCTAGCATACATCTCTGATATGGTCTCATCGGGCTTCATTCTAAACAGTTCATAATCAGAGGTTAGCATATTTACCTTGGTGGCTCGTACTTGTGATGTACCTTCATAGATAAATTGAAGCTCATCCCACATTTTCTTGGCTATATCGCACGCAGAGATCCTTGCATATTCTTCTAGATGACCACACATTGCATGATGTTCATAGCTGTCCAATTTACCGTTGACAGGCGGATCTGCTCCCTGGTCCAAGTGCTTTCATCTTCAGGGAGCTCAAACGGACCGGTGGTGATGACCTTCCAAAGTTCATGACTCTGTGCATGCAGAAATACCTCCACCTTGTCCTTCCAATAAAGATAGTTAGTCTCATCGAAGAACGGAGGCCTGTTTATGGAGTGACCTTCAGCTATGAAGCTACGAGGACCACTCGTTCCAGGTCTACCCTGGTCGTTGGACCACATGATCGGTAACCCTCTCTAATACCAATTGATAGACGTGAAGACAGATATAGAAGGGGAGATGAATATGTCTGTCTAATAAAAATTATTTGCCAAACAAAAAACTGAGAGCAAATCTATGAACAGATAGCAACAATAATGAATGATAGCTCTCACACACTTAACGAAGCACAGCTCAAATAGAGAGAGTGCACAAGAAGATCTGTAAGTAAATCACGATGATGGATGCTAACCTAGGAGTAAGCGAGCTGCTAACAGATTAACCAGCGGAGTGATTCAACCAGATTCAGAAGGGAATTGAAAAGAGCAAACAGACAAGCAGCACACAGGCAATTTTATAGTGGTTTGGCAAGATCCAAGATCTGCCTACGTCCACTCCTTCACTCAAACCGAGTGAGGTTCTCTTTCTTAAACCAAGCAAAAAGCACCGCAGACTCAGTCTGCAACAGACGCTGTCACACAGCTTCCCCAAGGAACAACTCCTTGCTTCTCCTGAAACCCAGGATGAAAACCCGGAGGATCAACCTCCCTTCCTCTTGACCAAGAGGGAACCCAGTGATTTGCTCCCATCAATTCACCAAAACCCAGAGGTCTCGGACCACTCTTCCTCTGAATCCACAGAGGGAACACAGTGATATGCTCCCAGCAAATCACCAAACCTAGAGGTCTCGGACCTCTCTTCCTCTGAAAACACAGAGGGAACAACCTAGAGAATGCTCTCCCTTCCTCTGAGAGATTTTAGACAGAACAAGGAACAAAACTAAAATAAGGAACAAAATGAAATAGAAAAGATTTGAACAGAAAAATGGCAAAACAATGTAGCTTCAATTTGAAGCAACTTCATAAGAACTTGGGCTGGCTGCACTCAAATCTTTCTTCCTCTCAAGATGATACTCTCTTTCTATTTCTTTTGCAGTGGCTCTCTCTCTCTGAATATGCAATGACAGTGATGGTGGCAGCATCAGCACCTTTCTTCGAGGGAGGGGACCTCTTTAAATAGAATAGGGTCTCCGTTGAGTTGGATGAGGAAGAAAACCAAGTGATCTCTGATTAGTCCACCTGGCACTGTGAATATTCTTCCTCTGGAATCCTCTAGAAAAGCATGCCACTTCATCTTGGATCACGTGCCATTCTATCACTGGAGACAATTTTCTAATTGGGTCTGATTTTAAGTTAACGAATACTGAGTTTCGGATCTCCAGACTTGTTTGATGAAATGCCTATTCTAAGTGCATTGATCTTACACTTGAGTATGCTCAGACCTTGTTAGTTGGCTTTTATACATTTGAACGTGTTGATGCACCGACCTTGTAACCTTGAAACCAAACGTGCACCGACCTTGTAGTTCACATGTGCTCAGACCTTCAGCAATGTGCACAGACCTTGTAGTGTTGAAGGTAAAATATGCACCGACCTTGTAACCTTGAAACCAAACGTGCACCGACCTTGTAGTTCACATGTGCTCAGACCTTCAGCAATATGCACAGACCTTGTAGTGTTGAAGGTAAAACATGCACTGACATTGTAACCTTGAAACCAAACGTGCACCGACCTTGTAGTTCACATGTGCTCAGACCTTCAACAATGTGTACAGACCTTGTAGTGTTGAAGGTAAAACATGCACCGACCTTGTAACCTTGAAACTAAACATGCACCGACCTTGTAGTTCACATGTGCTCAGACCTTCAGTAATGTGCACAGACCTTGTAGTGTTGAAGGTAAAACATGCACCGACCTTGCTGCGTTGAAATCAAGCATGCACTGACCTTGATGCGTTGAATGCAAACATGCATCGACCTTCACTTGCACATGTGCACCAAACTTCATGCACAAAGTATATGTACACCGACCTGATGTGCATCGACCTTCATGCACAAAGTGTATGTGCACCGACCTTGTAAGCAAATGTGCATCGACCTTTGAAACTATGCGTGCTTATGTGCTTCGACCTTTCCTCTGAAGTAACTGAGGTAGCAATGACCTGTGATCTATGCTAGCGAGAGGTGCACCGACCTTGACTTGTGCTAGCAGGAGTTGCACCGACCTTGGCTCTTTGCTTGCGAGTGGTGCACCGACCTTGACTCTGTGCTGACTATTGCTTGTGGCTCCAAGCTAAGTGTGTTGATGCACTTTTTGTCATTCCTACATTTTAATTAGATAGTCTTTTGGTAAATCTGAACTATACGACTTTGACACAAATATTTGGAATTCATTGACTTAAAACAAAGAACTATATTGTTCTGACATCATCAAAACACAAAATACAACACCTATAATTGATTATGATTAACAATTGGGCCATTGGATAACCCATAATGGGCTGGATTATGGGTTAATGGGATAAATAGGGTTAAAATTCATAGCATATGTTAAACACCATTTTATATGGTTAAATTAATCTAAATTCTAGAGGATTGCCACAAAAATTCAAACCTTACATCACAGCCCACCATGGATTTGGCCTTTTACTAACGTTTTTCCACCCGATTAAAGATAGGTTAGTGGAAAAGTTTGAATTTTGTGCCAAGAATATTAATTCGGAGGTGGAGAATTTTGAATTTTTGGGAAAGGAATCTTGACTTTTTAGGTCGAATTTCTCCGATAAATAGGACCCTCTAATCACCCTCTAGGCCTTTGCTACGTTGGGGAAGGAATTGGTGGCGATTTGGGGGCTAGATTGAAGGAGAAAGGGAGCTCGTCGGCATTTTGTCCCATTTTTTCTTCTTCCTCTTTGATTCGATCTAAGGTTGGTTTCTCTAAGGCTAAACCTTTAATAATTCATGCCATCTTGTGCATCTTCGAGTGTTCTTTCCAATGATACCATTTTGCCTAATTTTTGTTCACTATACTGATCGAATCGTGGGATTTAGTCAAGGCATGTCGAGGTTCGCTAGAAGGCGGGGCTCGGTTTCAGGTAGCGGTCGAGCCAGTGACCGCCACCTGATATCGCGATCGCCCGATAGACCGCTACGTGTGCTCGTTTTCAAAAAAATTATGAACGCGTCAACCACATGGACACCTTCTTTTTAACGCATCTCCACCCTTACACGTGCTCTTTAAAAGTAAAATAAAGTTGTTCCTATTATTTTATTTGAGAAATATTAACCCCGTCCATTCCCCTGGACGCCTTCTTTTAGGCGCATCCCCTAGAGTGGACGCCTTCATGTGATACTTTCAAAAAATATATATATATATTTATTGATATAGCAGTCCTCCCAAGATCATCTTCTAGATATGGCGGCCTCCTGAAGACCGCGTTCTCAGTGAGCCCCCGGGTTGTTCGGGAGTCAAAGAAAAAAGAAAAAGGGGTCAATCACCGTACGCTATTATTTCCAGACGCCCATGTGGGTAACATAGGCCCTGTGGATGTCCATACAACTGGACATAAGTTTTTAATCAATATTTTAAGTGTTAGAAGGTCCGTTCTGATCACGATGTCTTTCTGAATCGTGTTCCGGATGTGCGATCTCCGCCATGATCGTGATGTTTTTAGGTTCTAACTGAACCAATATATCGTCCGGCATGTTATATCTGTCACATATTGAGTTTTAAATTGTATTATGTTGCATATCATTTAATCCACACATGATTAAGTTAAGTATATGAAAGATAATAATTCTATTCCATGAGTTTACTTCCTTCCTAGTTCTTGTTACCATCATGATATTCATGATAATATTATCTTTACAGCATGATAAATGGAGTAGATATTATCTGTAAAAATTGCATGTGCTTAGTTGCATAATCTTGATCGATATGAGTCTAACGATCTCCATGTTACCGTATTTTCGACAAGTCGCGTAGCTAACTAGATTTCTAATGAAGAACGGTGCCTAAGGAAAGAGGTCCACGGGCAAATGCTTTAAGTGGATAAGTTGTTATTTAATTAGGCTCTCGTGAATACGAGGAGAACCTCCCACTATTCCCACCTCTTATCTGGCCGTGATTCTTCGATTTTCTAGCTAAGCACCTGACTGTGGAAAAACTTAATCTAAATTTGTTTTACAAGATTTTTCGTGAGAGTTGATCGTGCTTTGATCGGCAACATTTCATTTATCAACTTAATATCGTTAAACATGCTGCCTTAAATCATCTTTAAACTCCTCTTATAACTACTTGTGCTCTTGTACTACTTGTTCCTTGAGTTATAAATTTTTGCTACAACTGTACTTTATTTCATGAGCTTCACCTTGAAATTCATTGGCCATACATACTATGTGGATGTCTAAATGCACTTGGGATCTCTGATCCATAACCGCAATGCCTATCGTTAATGGGGCCCGGTCTGGTCCTGGGGGAGCACCCGAAAGTACTTGTGCCCATGGGAGCTATTATTGACCTGGTGTGGCATTGCACCGAAACATGCGTGCAAGATTCGTTTATGACATTCCACAGTTCGTGAAATACTTGACTTGCTTGTGCTTGAATACTTGAAAGTACTTGAATTACGTGAAATACTTGGCTTGTACATGCTTGCGTGAAATGGCCAATTCCATGACAACACTTGCTACATGATCGTTCTCTACTTGAATTTTACTCTTGATACTTGTCTACTTGTGATTCCAATTACTTACATTCCTTTACTCTCTCTCTTATTCATGTTCTATGTTTTAGTTACGCTTCTCGGCATAGCACATTAACTTTATCTAAAAGGTTAATTACTTAAAATTGCCTGGTATGGAGATATAAATCCTACTGAGCATTTCGCTCACCCTCGTTTTCGGTTAATTGATGTGTCCCCTGTGGTTCTGGAGTTTTGATGATGACAGATATTACGCCTCATTATATTTCCATCCTTGATGATATAATCCTGTTGCATTATGAGAAACTGTCAGAACAGGTTTAAGGATGACTCACAGGTCATGAAGTTAACCCAAGTCAAAGTCAAATCATGACAGGTAAGGTTAATGCTCAGATCAAGTAATGCTCTGTCTACTCTCAGATCTATATGCCTTGATGATGTTTAGCTGATATGCATAAATTGCTCTGTGCATGCATTTAAATCTGTATAGCACACACACAGCCAAGTCTACACATCATTGTTGTATGCATGCTTAGTCCATACACTTGTTGACAGCAAGTATATACATTGTCACCTGCATGCATTACTTCAAGTCTATACAGCCTACCATCATGGTATTGCAAGTCTATACAGTGTGCTGGTTCAAAACAAGTCTGCACTTTGTCTGTCGCATGTCACTCAATCAGAGTCTATACATCAGTCAGCATAGTCTAGACAGAAGTGGGTCGACCCCCCTTCCAGATGGGTCGACCCCCCCCAGTTCGAAAGTCTGTACATCGCATTTGTCGAAGGCATTGGAAGTCTATACATTGACTCACTATTCATGCATTCATCGAACAAGTCTATACACTCATGGCATATGTGTAACGTTTGTTCTTCAAAGTCTATACATTGGCCTTCACTTGAAGTCTATTCATTGGTCTTCACTTTAAAGTCTGCACATTGGTAAAGTCTATACATCGTTCACATTGCTTCAAGTCTATACAGTCTTAGCGAAAGCTCTGCAAGTCTATACAGCCATTTCCAAGTCTGTACATTGGATAACCTTCCAAGTCTATACACTGTCATGTGGCCTTCAAGCGTTTCAAGTCTGTTCATTGCTGTTTTGGCCAAGTCTGTACATCCGTTTGCCTGACTTCATATTCAAAGTCTGTACATCCTTCTGTTGAAATTCTAAGTCTATACATCGGTCTGTTTGAGCAAGTCTGTACAGCGGTTGCATTCATTGGAAGTCTATACATTGGGGTCTTTACCTACGTTGCACTTCAAAGTCTAGACATTGCACTATAGGTTGCTTAGTTGAAGTCTATACATTGCTGATCGAACGTAAGTCTATACATTCCAACCTTTTTCTACGTTCGATGCTTTAGCTACACCCTAAGTCTCCACATTGGCAAAGTATATACATCGCTTATGCAAGTTCGTACAGCCAGCGCATTCATTGATATCAAGTCTACACACTGCATATAGGCAAAGTCTGCACATTGGTAGAGTCTGTACATCCTCTAGGAGCTCAAAGTATATACATCGCTTATGCAAGTCTGTACAGCCAGCGCATTCATTGATATCAAGTCTACACACTGCATATAGGCAAAGTCTGCACATTGGTAGAGTCTGTACATCCTCGAGGAGCCCTAAGTCTATACATCGCAAAGTCTGCACATCGCTGTGTTCAAGCCTTTCAAGTCTATACATTGGCTCAAGCGTTCCAAGTTTGTACACTGGTCCTCAAGCGTTCCAAGTCTGTACATTGGTTCAGGCTTACCAAGTCTGTACATTGGCTTTCAAGACTCTCAAGTCTGTACAGCCTGATATGTCGTTCAGAGTTCAAAGTCTATACATCGTGGGCTTCAGTTCTTCAAGTCTGTACATCCTTCAAGGGCCAAGTGTATACATCGTTCACAGCAGACACGTTCAAAGTCTGAAGTCTGTACAGCCTTGGCATATGCGTTCAAGGTCTATACATTGGATAGGGTTGTGCATCGTGAAGTCTATACATTGTTTGTATAACTCAAGCCTTTACATCAAAGTCTATACATTGGTTAGGCTTCTTCATGCTTTACTCTAAAGTCTACACATTCGATTGCTTCATGCTTTACACAGAAGTCTACACATTCCACTCTATTACGTTAATGCATCACTCTGCAAGTCTGTACACTGAGGTCGCTTGAAGGGTCTCAAGTGTATACATTCTCACGCTGTACATACTTGCCTACATGCAGCATTCATGTCTATACACGCCTTGTTAAAAGTCTTCACCAAGTCTATACATCCATCTGATACTTTCTTATGACTGTGTCACAGGTATACACTTCGAGAAGAAAGATGGATGGGCACGTGATCCGAGGTTGGCACCTGGCACGTGATTCGAGGACAAGAGGGCACAAGCCCTACACACGACCTAGCTGCGGCTGGTATAAATACAGAGCTTCTTCCACACGAAGAGAGATATAGAGATCAGAAAAGAAGAGGGCTGATCGAGACTGTGAGTGAAGAAGAAGAGGTGCAGCAGAGAGTGAAAGAAGAAGAGGTGCAACAGAGAGTGAAAGAAGAAGAGAGCAGCAGAAGAAAAAGGAAAGGAGAGAGAGAGCTCGTGAGGATCGAAAGAAGAAGGGTAGACAGTGAGAGAAAGAAGCAGAGAAGAAAAAGAAGAGTAAGAAGAAGAGAGATCGAGAGATAAGAAGCCTTCATTGAAGATTCGTCTGTCTGGCATTGGATCAAATCCAAACCAGCTTTGCTCCTGCGAGAGCTACTAGTGTATCTCATTTCCAGCTTTACGGCTGCTGTGTTTTTCTTTGTGTTTGCCTTTTATTTTGTTCCTTCCATCTATTCATCTTGTTCTTCCGATTCTCAGTACTGAGGTCGGGTTCCTCCTGTGGACTCAGGAGAAGGGAGATTCGTCTCCGGTTCTGGGCTTGTGGGTTGCAAGTCCAGGGGTCCCTCCTGGTCTGGAGGAAGAGAGGTCTGTGACCTCTGGTTTGCTGGTGACGGGGAGTCACTGGTGGGTTCCCTCCTGGTCTGGAGGAAGAGAGACCTAGTCTCTGGTTTCCAAGTGGCTGGGAGTCACTTGGGGTGTCCCTCCGGTCTGGAGGACGTGGGGAGGTTGTTCCCCTGGTCAAGCTGTTTGGCAGCACCTGTTGCAGACTGAGTCTGCGGTTTCTAGCTTGTGCTAGTGGAAGCCTCACTCCGGTTGGGAGTGAGGGGTGGACGTAGGTCTGCGGACCGAACCACCTAAAAATCCTGCTGTTCTGTGGTTTGTTTGTGGTGTGCTCTTCCATATCTCCTATCTCTTTCACAGGTTGTTTGAACAGTCTTGTTTCGATCTGCAGTGACTTTGAGCATTACATATCTTGCTAAGTGAGTCTCGTTTGCATTGTTCTGTCTTTGGCATTAGACTTCATCAGGTTCCACTGGTATAGTTAGCAGTTCATCTGGTCGATCAAATGTTTATTTGAACTCTATAGCTTTTATTCTACAACTGTATCTAGTAGCAGGCGAATTGTTTTAATTTGGGCAATATTTTAGAAGGGGATACATTCACCCCCCCCCCCTCTGTATTGATCGCACCGTCCCAACAATTGGTATCAGAGCAGGTTGTCTGCTTAGAAGGTCTAGTGATCTGTAGATTCGATCCTGCTGTCTTGGTACTTCATTATTCCTGTTGCATTTATCTGATCAGTTTTCATGGGAGATCCACCGATTTTCAACGGTTCTAATTTTAATGCGTGGTTTGTCAGTCTGCGCAATTATGTTGATGCAGTTAATCCTGATATGTGGAAATTAATTTCACAAGGTCCTCACACATTACCAAAGAAAGTGTCCAAATGGACCAACAGCCACAGATCAAAGGATGGAGAAAATCAGAAAGCCTTCAATCTGATGAAAGCAGCCACTCACAGAGCCTTACACTCTTATTTTTATGATTGCAGGTCTGCCAAGGACATTCTGGAGGAGCTGAAGCTAGCTCACAGTATAAATGAAGACAACTGCATGATGGCTGACAGAAGTAATCAAAGTGGCAGCCAAAATGAAGAAGAGGATGATGATGAGGAGGTAAATCCCTTCGAGAATTTTTCTTTAGATGATTGGGAGAATGCATATGCTGAGTTGCTTGAATCTCATGAACAATTAAGAAAATAATACAAGAACTTGAAAAAGAAAAGTGATCGGGGTAGTTCAAGTTCACCATGTGAAAACTGTTCAAATATGAAGCAATCTCATGATGCCTGCTTGTAAAAATCAGAATGAAAAATTGATGAAGGAACTTGAATGTGTTCGCTCTGAACTAAGTAGGCTAAAATCTGAAAATGACTCTCTTAGAAAATCTGTTAAAGAAAATGAAGAAAAATTTGAGCAAGAAAAGAATTTGTTTGCTGAAAAATTTAATGCCATAAAATCTGTAAATATGGAATTGCAGAAAGATCTTGAAAAACAGCAAAAAGAATTGAAAGAATTTGAATGTGTTAGCTCTAAATTAGCTGTTCTGAAATCTGAAAATGAATGTCTTAAGAAACAATGTGAAAAATTTCAGGATCAAACAATATGTTCTGATAAATCTGCTTGCAATGAATGTGCAATCTTGAAGGAATTGATTGAAGACTTAGACTCTGATGATAATATACAGAAGAACTTAATCACTTCCTTGAAGGAAGAAAATGATTCATTACTGACTCAGAAGAAGGAAACTGATAAATTACAAGATAAGCTGATTGAAGAAAACATTTATCTGAAGGAACAAAACAAAAAGCTGATGGTTCTTAACATTATTTTCTCTGAAAAATGGCTGACGATTGAAAAGGGGAAATCTATCTTGAAAGAAAATGAAGTAAATATTGAATTCACATTGACATAGGAAAATGAGACTCTGAAGAGTCTGAACGATGAATTGCAAAATCAAATCATTTTGTGTGAAGACTACATTGTGTCTTTGGAGAGAGAGATTGAAGATCTAAGAAACTCCCTGTCAAAATTTGTTAAGGGAAGAGACAATTTGAATAAGCTCCTTGGAGCGAATGTGAATTTTCAGAAGGAGGGACTGGGTTACAATCCAGTCATGAAGAAGGCTGAGAAGGTTGTTGGAGACAAATTGAAAACTATTTTTTTTAAATGTTCAGAACAAGAAAAGCATTCTACCTCATCTTCACCTCATTACAAAAAATAGAAAGAGATTGAAAAACAGAAAACAAATAAAAAGAATTCTTCAGTGCATATTGATCACAGTCCTCACACACACTCACATGCATCTAGTAAGAAAATGATATGTCACTACTGTCACAAATTTGGACATCTGATGCATGAGTGTAATTTGATGGAAAAGGATGACCTAGCAGCTGCACACAATGATCAGGGTAGAAAGCATGTCTTTAGGGAAAGAAAAATTCATTGTTATAATTGTGGAAAAATAGGACATGTTGCTGCACAATGCTGGTTAGGTTCTCATAGAAAAACCTTCTCTAACTGTTCTCATTGTGGAAAACATGGCCATACAGTCAAGGACTGTTGGCATGCTCAGAGAAAAATATTTTCACAAAATATAAAACTCCCTGCAAATAGAAATGATTTTGGAAGGAATAAATCTGTTCTTAAAGAAAAGATTCATGCATGCTTTGAATGTGGAAAACTTGGCCACCGAGCTTAGGAATGCTGGTGGGCAGGTAAAGGTAAACCAAAATTTCATGCAAGTAACAGAAATTTCCATGCCAATGCACATAAAATTCATGTTCATAATGATGTGCATAAAAAAATCTAAAATCTGTTTCTTCATGCTACTATTGTGGAATATCTGGGCACTCCATGAATCATTGTGCTTTAATGATGAATGATGATAAACAGGCCCAAAGGTTGAGGAAAGCACCAATCAGAGGTGTTACTAACAAGGTAGGACCCAAGAAGTCTTGGGTACCTAGAAACACAAAATAAGATTTGTGCTTTGCAGGTATGCCTTGGGGATGAGGAATAAAAGGGGGGTCAAATAAACCAAGGCATCCAAAGTTTGGTAAACCCCAACTCTGCTGATTAAATGCTTGTTCACCTGAATTTTTGTTTTAGCTGAACATCATGCTTAATATGTCAATTAAGATCACATGCATACATGTCCATAACTGCATCTGCCATTTGTAATTTTTTTTTCTAATCATGCACTGGTGCATACATGAGATTTAAAGATTGTCTGCATTTGATGCATACATATGACATTTGCAGTTGTTTGATATTTGTTAAAATGCATAATCACTGAAAACAAATTGCATTCTAAAAAATCTGAAAAGCTGAATTGAATAAATCTGTTGCTTGGACGATGTCTCATGCTTAAAAATGTTCATCTGCACATTTGACATGAACATGCATTCACAATTGCATATAAGTAGCATAATGTTAGCTTAAGATGCATGTAGAACTGCATATGCATTGGATTCTCACGCATGACTCTTGGTATATAAATAGTGAGATACTAAAGGGCAGATGAATTCTGTGTGGAAGTGCTTGCTATGTGTGAGGTGGTCTTTAGACCAAGTCCTTCGCCTGGCACCATAGGTCAGAGTTGCATACATTTAGGAAGGCTAGATCATGCATACATTTAGGGGGAGCATTATTCATATTCTATCAACTGAACTTCCCATCTTCAGATTGAACTATTATCTTGCTTAAATCCCTGTGATGAATGTGTAATGCAACACATTTCAGCTTCCTGCTTCAACTGTTATCAGCCATCTTCACTCATCATATTCATTGGTATCAACTGTTGAATTGGCTGTTCCTAAAAATGTTTCGGCCTTTCCTAAAAATTCAGAAAGAATTCTCTGTGCATATCCTGATCATAAATCTGAAAACAACTTAAAGAGGAATCTTCTATTATATAGGACTATGAATGTCTGATTCTTTCAGCCAGTTGAAGTTTCATGTATGCCTTGTGTTTCCTTATGAACATATCTTGAAAATATCTGAGTTAGTCTTAATAAACTTTAACCAACATTTTCATGTTGTGTCGTTTTAAACTCTTCTGAATTCTGAAAATTCTGAAATCATGATATTCCTTGATTGATTTGTATGAAATTAGTATTGATTTTTTAAACATCTGAGAATATGGATTATGTCTAAGGGTAAATTATGTCAGAGCAATGACTTTGGTCACTGAGAAATCATGTCTAAAGGACTGTGTCATGAGGTGCCATAGTTAACTCTGCTTAAAAATGATTGATAATCTGGCAGAGCAATGGCATGCACACTGAGAAATACATCTCACTCATCAAAGAAATGATTTGTAGTGTGTCATGAAGTGTAAATGCAATCTCTGTTCTTATGAAGCATGACAGTTAGTCCTTCCAAGTGCTTAGGGATACTGGCGTCTAAACAACGTGTATCCTCTAGTTACAAGGGTGTACTAAACTCAAGTGCTCATGAAGAATGTTATGAAAATTGCTGCTAATCTAGTGTATCATTTGAAAATGTGTGCAAAAGAAATATTCTATTGGAACCCTTGACAGAAATAAATGTTTTCTTATGTGTTCAACTTCATTACTATTGATTGCATCTCTTAAAGGAATCCTTGAAATTAAGTGAGTAAGAAAGAAGAAGGTTAAACAAGACTGTCAATATGAAAGCAAGGTTCACTTTTATTAAAACTGATTTCAGATATGAGTACAGAAAGCTTATGAACAAGCCTTGCATACATCATATTCTGATCTAACTTGTCAATGAAGATCATTCATAAATCTCTATAATAGAAGAGTCTGAAATATTTGTTTAATCAGATTTATGAAATTGATATCCCATTGAAAACCTTTCTCATTCCTTCTGAATGCCTTCTTTCTCACAATGGACTCCATTATTTCAGACCTAACTATTGACTTCTTTATGTCCTGAGCTTCACTCCAATCACTGTCTATCTAAGGGGGAGAATTCTTGCATGTCCCTGTGGTTCAATGTTCATTCAGGAGAATATCTTGTCACGGGGAGTCCTTGATGACTGTAACTCACAGAATTGCATAATAGCTCCTTCAACAGTCAATGACCATTTCATTCTTTTTGATGTTGTCAAAGGGGGAGAATTTTTGTGAGTCATCATTTGCATCAATCAACACTTGCATCACATGGTGTTTTACATGCTCACTTCTGACTGAGCTACTCTGTGATGCATGTTCATGAACTCTGTCATATCTGTGGTGCATGTTATATGGTATTTCATAATCATCATGATGAATCTATTGCAATGACTCATAATATTTCCATCATCATGAATTTTTGTGAGTCATCATTTGCATCAATCAACACTTGCATCACATGGTGTTTTACATGCTCACTTCTGACTGAGCTACTCTGTGGTGCATGTTCATGAACTTTGTCATATCTATGGTGCATGTTATATGGTATTTCATAATCATCATGATGAATCTATTGCAATGACTCATAATATTGCCATCATCAAAAAGGGGGAGATTGATGTGTCCCCTGTGGTTCTGGAGTTTTGATGATGACAGATATTATGCCTCATTATGTTTCCATCCTTGATGATATAATCCTGTTGCATTATGAGAAACTGTCAGAACAGGTTTAAGGATGACTCACAGGTCATGAAGTTAACCCAAGTCAAAGTCAAATCGTGACAGGTAAGGTTAATGCTCAGATCAGGTAATGCTCTGTCTACTCTCAGATCTGTATGCCTTGATGATGTTTAGCTGATATGCATAAATTGCTCTGTGCATGCATTTAAATCTATATAGCACACACACAGCCAAGTCTACACAGCATTGTTGTATGCATGCTTAGTCCATACACTTGTTGACAGCAAGTATATACATTGTCACCTGCATGCATTACTTCAAGTCTATACAGCCTGCCTTCATAGTATTACAAGTCTATACAGTGTGCTGGTTCAAAACAAGTCTGCACTTTGTCTGTCGCATGTCACTCAATCAGAGTCTATACATCAGTCAGCATAGTCTAGACAGAAGTGGGTCGACCCCCCTTCCAGATGGGTCGACCCTCCCCCAATTCGAAAGTCTGTACATCGCATTTGTCGAAGGCATTGGAAGTCTATACATTGACTCACTATTCATGCATTCATCGAACAAGTCTATACACTCATGGCATATGTGTAACGTTTTTTCTTCAAAGTTTATACATTGGCCTTCACTTGAAGTCTATTCATTGGTCTTCACTTCAAAGTCTGCACATTGGTAAAGTCTATACATCGTTCACATTGCTTCAAGTCTATACAGCCTTAGCGAAAGCTCTGCAAGTCTATACAGCCATTTCCAAGTCTATACATTGGATAACCTTCCAAGTCTATACACTGTCCTGTGGCCTTCAAGCGTTTCAAGTCTGTTCATTGCTGTTTTGGCCAAGTCTGTACATCCGTTTGCCTGACTTCATATTCAAAGTCTGTACATCCTTCTGTTGAAATTCTAAGTCTATACATCGGTCTGTTTGAGCAAGTCTGTACAACGGTTGCATTCATTGGAAGTCTATACATTGGGGTCTTTACCTACGTTGCACTACAAAGTCTAGACATTGCACTGTAGGTTGCTTAGTTGAAGTCTATACATTGCTGATCGAACGTAAGTCTATACATTCCAACCTTTTCCTACGTTCGATGCTTTAGCTACACCCTAAGCCTCCACATTGGCAAAGTATATACATTACTTATGTAAGTCTGTACAGCCAGCGCATTCATTGATATCAAGTCTACACACTGCATATAGGCAAAGTCTGCACATTGGTAGAGTCTATACATCCTCTAGGAGCCCAAAGTATATGCATCGCTTATGCAAGTCTGTACAGCCAGCACATTCATTGATATCAAGTCTACACACTGCATATAGGCAAAGTCTGCACATTGGTAGAGTATGTACATCCTCTAGGAGCCCTAAGTCTATACATCGCAAACTCTGCACATCGCTGTGTTCAAGCCTTTCAAGTCTATACATTGGCTCAAGCGTTCAAAGTCTGTACACTGGTCCTCAAGTGTTCCATATCTGTACATTGGTTCAGGCTTACCAAGTCTGTACATTGGCTTTCAAGACTCTCAAGTCTGTACAGCCTGATTTGTCGTTCAGAGTTCAAAGTCTATACATCGTGGGCTTCAGTTCTTCAAGTCTGTACATCCTTCAAGGGCCAAGTGTATACATCGTTCACAGTAGACACGTTCAAAGTCTGAAGTCTGTACAGCCTTGGCATATGCATTCAAGGTCTATACATTGGATAGGGTTGTGCATCGTGAAGTCTATACATTGTTTGTGTGACTTAAGCCTTTACATCAAAGTCTATACATTGGTTAGGCTTCTTCATGCTTTACTCTAAAGTCTACACATTCGATTGCTTCATGCTTTACACAGAAGTCTACACATTCCACTCTATTACGTTAATGCATCACTCTGCAAGTCTGTACACTGAGGTCGCTTGAAGGGTCTCAAGTGTATACATTCTCACGCTGTACATACTTGCCTACATGCAGCATTCATGTCTATACACGCCTTGTTAAAAGCCTTCACCAAGTCTATACATCCATCTGATACTTTCTTATGACTGTGTCACAGGTATACACTTTGAGAAGAAAGATGGCTGGGCACGTGATCCGAGGTTTGCACCTGGCACATGATTCGAGGACAAGAGGGCACAAGCCCTACACACGACCTAGCTGCGGCTGGTATAAATACAGAGCTTCTTCCACACGAAGAGAGATATAGAGATCAGAAAAGAAGAGGGTTGATCGAGACTGTGAGTGAAGAAGAAGTGGTGCAGCAGAGAGTGAAAGAAGAAGAGGTGCAGCAGAGAGTGAAAGAAGAAGAGAGCAGCAGAAGAAAAAGAAAAGGAGAGAGAGAGCTCGTGAGGATCGAAAGAAGAAGGGTAGACAGTGAGAGAAAGAAGCAGAGAAGAAAAAGAAGAGTAAGAAGAAGAGAGATCGAGAGATAAGAAGCCTTCATTAAAGATTCGTCTGTCTGGCATTGGGTCAAATCCAAACCAGCTTTGCTCCTGCGAGAGCTACTAGTGTATCTCATTTCCAGCTTTACGTCTGCTGTGTTTTTCTTTGTGTTTGCCTTTTATTTTGTTCCTTCCATCTATTCATCTTGTTCTTCCGATTCTCAGTACTGAGGTCGGGTTCCTCCTGTTGACTCAGGAGAAGGGAGATTCGTCTCCGGTTCTGGGCTTGTGGGTTGCAAGTCCAGGGGTCCCTCCTAGTCTGGAGGAAGAGAGGTCTATGACCTCTGGTTTGCTGGTGGCGGGGAGTCACTGGTGGGTTCCCTCCTGGTCTGGAGGAAGAGAGACCTAGTCTCTGGTTTCCAAGTGGCTAGGAGTCACTTGGGGTGTCCCTCCAGTCTGGAGGAAGAGGGGAGGTTGTTCCCCTGGTCAAGCTGTTTGGCAGCACCTGTTGCAGACTGAGTCTGTAGTTTCTAGCTTGTGCTAGTGGAAGCCTCACTCCGGTTGGGAGTGAGGGGTGGACGTAGGTCTGCGGATCGAACCACCTAAATATCCTGATGTTCTGTGGTTTGTTTGTGGTGTGCTCTTCCATATCTCCTATCTCTTTCACAGGTTGTTTGAACAGTCTTGTTTTGATCTACAGTGACTTTGAGCATTACATATCTTGCTAAGTGAGCCTGGTTTGCATTGTTCTGTCTTTGGCATTAGACTTTATCAGGTTCCACTGGTATAGTTAGCAGTTCATCTGGTCGATCAAATGTTTATTTGAACTCTATAGCTTTTATTTTGCAACTGTATCTAGTAGCAGGCGAATTGTTTTAATTTGGGCAATATTTTAGAAGGGGATACATTCACCCCCCCCTCTGTATCGATCGCACCGTCCCAACATTAATGTTTCAGGTAGTTTCGTTGATGAACCCCAAACAAATGGGGACGGACAAGAGTGAAACGAGAGACCAAGTTTATCTTAGATAGTTAGGTTTAAATTTGTTGCTCTTACTAGAATTAAATGTATTTGGAGGTTGTATTATGCCTCTTAAGGCCTAGCATTGTTGTAAGAACTTATTTGATGAAGTAAAAGTATCCTTTTTTATTATCTCTCATTGTGGTTGGACCCTTATACGCATGCTCTGATCGACACGAACAATTACGGCTCATCGCGCCTCGATATTCCACGTCAGGACGTGGCACCGGCGTTGCTACGTAGCTCCACTGAGGTCACCCTCTCTGACACCATCACGCTGCTCTGCTCACCCACTGTAGCAGCATGTCGGCATCGTCAACCGCCGAAGACGAGAGAGAGAACGAGGGAGAGAGGAGAGAGATTGTGAGAGAGATGAGAGGGAGATCGAGAGAGGAAGAGGGGGGTTACGAGAGGAAGAAGGAGGAAAAGAGGGGAGGGGTTTTAAGGCATGGGGCCCAACCCCAATTTCTTTTTTCCTTTATTTTTTTATTCCCTTTTCTTCTGTCCTTTTTTTTCATTTCCATTCTATCTTCTTTTTATCTTCTGATGTCTATTTATTATTTATTTTTAAATGAGATAAAATCTCAATTAATCTAAAATACCACTAACTTTAAAAATAATTTAATATTTATTATTCGTGGATCCGAAGATTCGATATTCACATATCCAAACCCGTAGATACCTGATCCGAAATCCTGAAATGTTACAGTCCTCCCCCCTTAAAGAAATTTTCTTCTCAAAATTTGCAACAAACACAATGTCTCAAGGAGGAATGACTTACTCAACCAGGCAAGATAATTAACACCGTGACACAACCTCAGATACCACAATGCTACACTTCCTGAGTGATGCTGCCAGACCACCAAGACCAACAGAGTCACCTTACTCCTCAATCTCTACTCACGTCCGTCCTCAGCATAGACAAAATACATTAGAATGAATAAGTCTGGCGTCGCCACAGATCGCACTGAATCCTTAGAGACGAGGGAATTCTCTGTCATATCTCCACACAACAAGAAGATGTGAACCACATCACAAACTCTTGCCAACACTGGGGGTAACTTCACTTGATAGGTTCATCGGGACATCACTTCTCACACCTACTGATTAACAACATCCCCTTAACCAGAGACACCTCTCTACATTCCATCCTCCAACTTAATTCAAGCGGTCACTCCAACTAACCCGTAACTCTTTCGTCGGCTCTACATTGACTACATTCTCTGTCTGATGAGCCGAACTACATCTGAACATTACTAGACCAACGTTGGTCCTGACACAACTCTCTTTCCATCTTAACTTAATCAAGTGGGATGTACACATCTGGCCAAACAAGGCCTCGCAATTTCATAGTTCACGCCATGTAGACCAACACACCCTCAGCACAGTCTCCAATATTTGAATGGTCTTCTGAACTGCACATCTAACTAATGGGGGTATGCTGAGTTAACTGCCAAATCACTACTCATTACTTCACGAAACTCTGTCAGAAACCATCATACCTTGGGGTCTCAACCCGCTCACACCATAATCAATCCGATTTCACAACTCTGCTACCCATCCGGATCGACGACAACTTAATTACAGAAGTCCATCCACTAATCATCGGACCCATGACCTCACCATCACCAAAAGCTCTTGGCTATCCAACAACACATCGGTCGCCACTCAGTTGCATTCCCAAATAGGAATATCTAAAGGCAGTCAGGTGCCACTTGAACATTCTATTTTTCACGTGCATACATAGCAATGGTCTGTCACAACTCTACCACCAATCTTAGTCGCTCATACCCACGCAATACAGTGTGAACCATGTGCCACTCAATGGGCAACTTCCTTTATCTGCTCCTCCACAGTGTTGGGTCCCTTGGTGCACCGGTAATCAAGAGGAGGGTGAATTGATTACCCCCTTTTTAATGATAGTGAGTCACTAAAATCTAAAAGGAGACTTTAAGCAAATGTAGAAAAATTAATTCAAACCCTTAGAGCTTACTGAGCTAAACTCAGATACGACAATTGTTAGATTGATTAAGCTCAGAAGCATTACATCAACCACTCAAACTGGACTAAAGAATAAGCACTGATATACTATGTATATTACAGCTTTATAGTGCTGTGGTGTGTGACTTAACAAATGAAACTTGACCTTACAATGTGTGTGTAGATTCAATCAATGTGTGCAACAAGCATATAAACAATGTGGTGTGTATTAATGTTAAAGTGTACCTATGAAAAGAGATAGAAGTAATAGAACAATCACATAGGCATTCAACTGATGGGACTGAGATTTTTAAGGTGGTTCGGTTGCACCACAGTGCCAACCTACGTCCACCCCTCACCAAACCCAGTGAGTCTTTCTACTGTGCAAACACAGCACCACACACACTGGGATAAACCCCAAGCACACGTTGATTCACAGCTTCACACACACGCTGATTCACAGCTTCACACAAGCTGATTCATAGCTTCACACACACACTAACAGAAACTATTCTATAATAGAAAAATAGAAAGCAAAAACAAAAGAACACAATGTAGCTTCTAAAGAAGCACTTTTCTCTGTTGAGGCTACTTCTCTCCTACGCTCTAGCTGCCGAACTTCTTCTTGCTTCGCTGCTACTCTCTTTCTCTCTCTTTTTCTCCTCAGGCTGCTTCTATCTTTCTCGCTCTTTTTTGCTCTCACCCTCTCTTCTTCTTTTTCCTTTTCTTTCTGGGTTGAGCTCATTAAAAACTCTTCTCGTAAGATTGCTCGGCCGTCTCTTCCAGGTGGCAATCATATGAGATTTATAGATGGAAGCTCAAATATGAACCTTTCATCTTAGTAGATGCAATCTGGGCCGTCTATTTCCTTAGAACACTCCAGAAATCGAGATACTAGGTTCTGAGTTAAATGGCCAATGATTGGCCCTTAGATGATGTGCTTTTGGTTGGCTCACTTACAAACTAAACGGGGTCAGTTCTATCGACTGGGATGAGGATCCTGTAGATCGAAGTCCATCTTTGCCCCATTAGTTCTGGAAAAGAGGATTTACAGCAATCTTGTCGACTAGATTATTGTTAATCCTGTCGACCGGACTGAGTTCTTTTTCTGAAGGAAAGGAACTCTTCAAAATCATGTCGACCAGACTCAAGTTGACTCTGGGAGTCTGCCGACAACAATGAGGCCCCCTTCTGGATGAAGAAGTTTGTAGAATCTACACAGTCTGAGTTCATGTCTATCGACCTGGCTCTTGACTTTGTCGACCTTTCAGATCAAAATTTCCTAAAGACAGTAGAGCTCATGCACTGCAGTTCTGACTACCTAGGATTGATCTTGTCGACCTTGTTTTTGTGCATCAATCTTTGTTTGACAATTTAGGCCCTATCTGTCGACTGAGGCTTAGTTTCTTCTTGCTCTGTCGACCTATCTTCAATTGTTCCTTCAAATTTCTCTTATGATTTCAAGTCATCATATGTCTTTTGTTTTTCTGTCGACTGGATACATGAACCTGTCGACCATGTTGAGCAGGCATTACTGGATGAGCAGGCTCTGTCGACCTGGGTGTTTAATTTTTCCTGCTCTGTCGACCGATGTTGTTTGCTCTTCAATTTTTTCCTGAAGCATGTTGACCATGCATGGTGAGAATGTCGACTTCTCCTTTGATCCTGTCGACATGAAGTTTCGATACTTAGTGAATTTTCACAGTGAGATGAATGTTATTTTATTTTGTTTAAGATACTTGATTATTAATTAATTTTATGAGTAACGAATGAATAATGATTCATAGTTGAGACATCATCAAAAACCATTTACACAATATTCTCCCCCCTTTTTATGATGGAAACTATGAGTCATTATTATGAGCTATAAGCCTTCCATTTTATAAACAGGATGAAGATTTCTCCCCCTTTTTCATATGAGCTAATCCTTTTTTCATCTGAGCTAATCTCTCCTCCTTTAATCTCTCCCCCTTGATTTACCAGTTAATGATAATGACTCAACCAATCTCTCCCCCTTTGACATCATCAAAATAAAAAGTATGGAGAGAATAAATGGAGGATCCAGAAAATAGATAGCCATAAGCAAATGAACTAGCAATCATTTTGTTTAAAAACATTTGAGATTTCTTGTAAGGGTATGGACCATAGTAGTGCATATAGACACCAAGTCCACATAAGTCTTATGTTTTCCCCCTTTGTGATAGTAGTCATATGGCTAGACAACCAAATGAAGTGTTGGTTAAGCTGATATCAATTGCATCTTTATTCAGAAAAACATTCTTGAGAGACACATTAGCAGGTAGAATGAAAAATACTTGCATTCTCTTTGAAAATTTAATTGTTACATAGACTCAGAGCATAATATCAAGACTTGCACTAACATTGACCTGGTTCAGACTGAACATGATTCCAAACATATACCAGACAGAACATAGATGACTCAATGACATACTCCTCCTTTACATTAAAGACTCAATGACACACATCTCTCCTTCTTGAGACTTAGTGCCTTGGTGGTTGAAATCTTGAAGGAGGACGCACGTTGGGTCTTCCTTTTCTTGGACTAGTCCTTGCATTAGCTTCTCGAACCAAATGGTAAAGGTCTTGTTCCATGTAGATCATGGATCAACCAACATCATGGAATTCAGTCCAGAGGCGATTCAAATCATAGTTAATCTCAAAAAATCTCTGGTGAGCATTTGTAATATTGTTCTCTAGTTTGTCCAGGTGCTCATTCATTCTGGACTCAAGACTATCCAGTCGACCTCCTATCTCAGTGAACTGAGCATGGAGAAATCGGTACCAAGCTAGAGGTAAACTGGATGTAGTAGATGGGGCTGCAAGAGTGGTGGAGGGTCCTACATGATCTTGTGGTGGAGGGGTATGTGTCTGTGTAGGAGCTTCAGTGGATTCATTTACTACATGTTCATGACCTTGTTGTGGGGAAGGTGGAGTGGTAGGCTGTTGTTCAGGTACATAGACCACTATATCAGTGCATGGTTCAGTTGGAGGTGGAGGTGGCTGAGGTGGATCAGGCGCAACTTGATGAGGATTAGATCTAATGACAGTGTCTCCTTCCATCTTGAACATCATGAACATTTGGATGTTGTGATGTGTGTACACATTGCAAGATGGAATGTCAACATAATGCTCAGTAGAAAGATCAATGCCATGATATTTGAAGATGGCTATGAGGTGAGCAGCATATGGTAGTGACCTTGTCGATTTTTCAAGGTAAGAGATGATGTGTTGTTGCATGAGACTAGGCAATGAAATTGGATCAGCATCAAACAGATAATTGAAAAGAAATCCATGAACTTATTTCACCTATTCTTGAGAGCCTGCTTTAGGATAGATGATGGTTGTAAAAATGTGATGAATCAATCTTCATAATGGGGGAAAGGTATTGGCATTCAACTTAGTTAGGAGAGCAAGTTGCAGATCAAATGGTTTCTATATCATGGTAGTATAAGCAACTGTAGGATCCATATTGGCTGATTCAAGAGTGAGACCGTCAAGTGGAATGTTTAGGGCATGATGATATAGAGATGCGCGGACCAGAAATGTTATGCCCTTGACAACAGTGACTAGGGATTTGCGTTTATTGAAGGGCAAATTATCAAAGAACTTATGAACCAAGGAAGGGTAATAACGAGTGTGTTCAGATAGGAAGGAAACCCAACCTTGAGTATCAAAGAAGGATTTTAGGGCAGGGAATATTTGCAAAAGTTCTTCATCCTCGAGATCAATGCATCGCGGAGGCAGGATCTTCCGCGCAGATGTCGGAACGGAATCTTTCCGCTTCTTGGAGGAAGAAGCCATCGAGAGAGGCTATGAACAGTTGGAGCAGGTTGAGGGATGCTGGAATAGGCTTAGGAAACCCAGAGAATAGGAAATGAAGCAGCTGTAGAGAGAAGGAATGACTCTAGGGCTCAGTTCGCATGACCGCTAGAACAAAGGATCGGAGGAGTGGGAAAGCAAAGGGCTAAGAGGAGTTTCTAAACTCACGGTTGACCCACAAGAAGGTTGATATAGGCATTAGCAGGGTCGACCGGTTCCATAAATCTGTGGACTGGAACTGTTTAGGCAAAGATTCTTAGTTCCCTCTGTCAGCCAGTTTTGAGAGTTAAACTAGACTGACCAGTTCTGTGAACCGAACCAAACTGAACAGGACAATTTGTAAAGAGGGTCGACCGAGTTAATTTAGAGAAAGCAAGAAATAGTGAGGGGGTCGACTTGGGATGGACTGGGTGGACCAGACCGCCAGTAGGCTTCTCTAGCTAGGGGTTAAAGAATTTCTTTTTAAAGAGTTATTAGCAAGGTCTCATTATTAACTTTTATGATTTAAAGTTAATAACCCCTCAGTCTAGTAATTAAGAATTCTGAAGAAAATTACCTCTTACATATTTAATGAAATTAACACAAGCTCTCAGATTTTGCATGGAGTTCTTCTTTCAACCTTACACATTAAAGTGAAAGAGACCCCTTCAAGAAAGACTTTAACTAGTATTGAAGCTAAGCATATTTATACCGTCTGGATTTTATTTTAAGGGAAGAATGCATAGTAGATCTTTTTCATCATTTTTTTTATCAAGTAGTCAAGTTGAACCACACCTTTTTACGTGAGGAGACACATTGTTTAGATGCCAGAATCCTCAGTTACTCAATGGGTTAACTATTCTACTTCAACTGCATTAAACAGACATAATAGGCAGCACCTTTTTATGTGAAGCAAACCACGTCTTAGGTGGAGTGACCCAGTTACTCTGCATGCCATATCATTGCTCTGCCATTTCTCTTTTCCAATTTCTATTTCTGAACAGAGATAACTTTGGACATCACATTTTGACTTGAACTACCTCACGTCTCAGGTGAAGTGTATCCAGTTACCCAATGGGTCGTAGCCATTACTCTGCCATTCTCCTCATCTTTCTTAATTTTTACTGCATATTTTCCTAGGATTTTCTCAAGACAGACTAATGTTTAAGGTCAATACTCATTTTAAATTCTTTCAACAAGGTAGGCCTTTTGATCTTTAACTTTCAGATCTAAAGAAGATCTCTAGACACAATCTCTTAAGACTGTCTTAAGGTCATCAAACTTGTGTTAGGCTTTTCTCAAGTTTTTCTCAATTACAGCTTGAACAAATTATTAACTTTAATCCACAAAAGTTATTTGAGGAGACTGTCACAGGCTATTTGCATCTCTTTAATAAGAAATCTTTTATTTTCAAATTCCCCTAGAACTTGAGCATCTAACTGATAGTCACGAAACCTCCCCCTGAGACAATGCATTCAATTGATTATTCTAAAATAAGGTGGATGAACAGGTAAGGTGTACATTAAAAACATCTCAATTTTCAGGCACTTAGCTTGACAGGGAAGAGAGATCCGGTCAACAGGTTTGTATGACACTTATCAGATAGAAGTTTATTGTGAATCTATTGACAAGGAATAGTGTTGATATGTAGTGGTCCTATTGACTGAATGCAAAGCTCTGAGAAGTAGTAGAATTGAGTTTCAAGCCAGATCAGGAAGATTGTTTTCATAATACATGAATCCAATAAAGATTTGATTCCCTTGAATAGGACACACATGTACACAATATGCCCTGATCTAAACAAATGGTGTCTCCTCATGAACTCAAATTCTATGAACACTCGGACTGATAGACCAACACAGAACTAGAACAGACCTCACATCAACACATCAACTCCCCCTCAACACAAAGCTTTTGGATTCTGAGACTGACTTACAACTGAAAGGATGCCAACAAGGTAATGAAATTAAATTTCAAAAGCAACCACATCATCAAGCAATTATTAACAATAATAATCCAAAAGCTAATGTAGCAGCTGAGAGTGAGACAATATCAAGCTGAGCCATTGAAAATCATTAGCAATGAACTCATTATCAGATTAATTCCATCAGAGTAAAAATTCCTCATGAACCAAATATTTGAAACCCCTAATTCCTAGTACAGGGTGGAGTATAGACTTACGCATAGTGATAGTTTCTAGATAGACTTAATCCATCCTTTCACAAATCACCATTTGATATACCAGAAAATCACATACACACTGACTTAAAAACATTTATCATTCACAACAGATTATATGATAATTACGAAGCAAATTTCAAACAAGAGCAGTAGAAAAGCAATCTGAAGACTATGTCTATTAACATGTTACCACTAATGGGTGTAACACATTTAAGCTCGTCAGAGGCTGAGGAATGGGGATTACCCGAGTTTTCTTGAAATGAAATTTTTATGCTTCAACCATACCAGATCTTCAAGCTTCATCATATAGTTCATAGGAATTTCTATGTGCCTTGATAGTAGTTGACTGAGTATTTACTTTGTCCTTATTTCCAAGACACACCTGCAAAGCAAACTTCTCATTTGATATCTTTAGGTACCCAAGACTTCTTGGGTCCTTGAGGGTTAGTTCCACTTCTAACAGATATGTTTGTGCTCTTCATAGCAACCAAATCATCATTTCTCATTAAGAAACAATCATGCATCTCATGCCCACAATCACCACAATAAAAATAGCACACGGGAGATTTCACATTCTTGTTATGCATGGGATTGGTGATTTTTTTTTTATGAACATAAGACTTAATGTTTTTAGCATGAGAGTTTTCTCTTTTGATTGACCAACAATTTTTCATCGTATGTCTAGATTTTCCACAAGAATAGTAGCATGAAGAGATGTTTCTTTTTACAAAGCTTTTATTGATAGGTTGATATTTTATGGATATGTTTTTCTTATTTAAAAACTTTCTTGGTTTTTCAAGAACATTTCTACTTCCACGTGCTTTCAGATCATCATTCTTCATCACATTGCAATTATGCATTGCATGAACAAGCTTACCGCGGTAAAAACAAGTGCATTTCATTCCTTTTGGTGCATATTTGTGTTTGACAGATGAATGATCAGCATGCACACCAAAATTAGTAAACTTGATTTTCTATTTTTGAATCAGATTTGTTTTATTTTTCTTATTTTTGTTTGCATATGGATAATGGTTCTATCGACCGGACTGGAGTGTTCGGTCGACCTGCCCTTTGTTATTCTATTTAGTTCTTTTCAACTTCTGTTCTTGGACTTTCAGATTAGCAGAATGCTTTGGGGGTGATTCTGAAGTGCTGGCTACATTCGAGCTATGAACAAATGAAGTTTTTAATTTATTTTTAATTGACTTTTTGTTGACTGGTGTGTTGTAGCCTAGTCCTTCTCTTTGAAAGTTGACTTTCGTTCTCAATATTTATCCAAGTTTTCTTTTTCTTTCACAAATTTTGAGATGGATGCATTCAAATCTCTAATTTCATTTTCTGGGTTTGAAATATGCATTTCAGAACTAAGAATTTCTTCCTCACATGCTAAAACCTTAGCGGTCAACATGCCATTCACATTTTTGTAATTTTTAATTTCTAATTCTAAGACATGCAATTTTTCAAAGTTATTATCAATAAAGCATTTTCATTTTTCATATTCATGAAGTTTATTAATCAGCAATCTATTTTGTTCTTTTAACTTATCATTTTCCTTGATGAGTTTGTTATTCTAAATCAATTCATCAAGTAATTTTTGATCATCTGACATTGATTCCAATTTTTCTTGGAGTTCTTTTTCAATTTTCTCCAACTTAGATATTTTTACCAGAAGTATTCCATTTTCTTTTCTCAAATAACCAATTTGTTCTTTATGCAAATCAATGTCAAGCAGAATGGACTCATTCATATCTTTGAGTTCATAACATGTTTCACACTAGAAATTATCATGAATAACATTATCAATTTTCTTTTTCAATTTCATATTCTCTGACTTAATTTTCTTATGCTTGTCTAACAGCTCATCATAAGCATCAATTAAGTCTTCAATGGTACTTCATCAGAGTCAAACTTTACCTCTATGTTTTCCTCACTTGATTGATCATTCATGTTGGCCATTAAGCACTTCTACTTTTCCTTTTCTTTATGGATTCTGATCAAGTCGTCCCAAATTTCTTCAGAGACAAATGGGAAAGAGTTAGGATCTACAGCAGCCTTCATCATGTTCAGAGCTTTGAGATTAGCATTATTTTGAAAGCTATGCTTAGTAGACCACTTGGATTTCTCCTTAGGTAATTCATGAGGGCCATGAGAAACAAGTTTCCACAACTTGGAATCATGAGAGTTCATAAACTTGCACATTCTTCCTAACCAGAGAGAGTAATCAGAACCATCAGAGACTAGTGGATAATCCCTAGAAAATAGTTCGGTAGAGGGACACATGACTGAAGTTGCACTGGGATCTCCTCTGTAGATCGTTAGATCTAGACGAAACAGAGCTAAGCTCTGATACCAATTGTTGGGTCCCTTGGTGCAACGGTAATCAAGATGGGGGTGAATTGATTACACCCTTTTTTTAATAAGCCAAGTCATCAAGCAGGAAGAAGGGAGAGTGCACCCCCATTCCAGAGGAAGGGAATGTTCTCACTCCACCAAATCACCACTTGATGCTTTATTTTATTGATTTTCCAAATATGAACAAATTCATAAGAGGCCAAGCCTCTAAAAATATAAGGAGATATAAAATGTAAAGAAAACTGTATAGTCCTCTAGAGACTGGCGCATTCACTGTCTCTACAGTGAAGTCTGTACAGTGAAGTCTATAAGTCTGTACACTGCCCTCCCATTCGCAGCTGAAGTCTGTACATTGTGAATTCTATTCAGTCTGTACATTGTGAAGTCTGTACAGTGAAGTCTATACAGTGAAGTCCATTCACTGCTGAAAAGGTGCATAGTTTGTGAAGTCTGTACTGTCTGTACATTGTGATGTATGTACATTGCAATGTGAAGTCTGTACACTGCCCTCTTTTATGCTACTGAAGTCTGTACATTGTGAGAAGTCCATTCGCTGCTGAAGTCTGTACACTTCCCTCCCATTCGCAGCTGAAGTCTGTACATTGTGGATTCTGTTCAGTCTGTAACAATGTAATATGAAGTCGGTACACTGCTCTCTCTTATGCTGCTGAAGTCTGTACATTGTGAGAAAGTGAAGTTTGTACAATGCAATCTGAAGTCTATATACTTGAACTAGTGAGGTCTATACACTGCCCTCCCATTCGCAGCTGAAGTCTGTACATTGTGAATTCTGTTCAGTCTGTACATTGTGAAGTCTGTACAATGAAGTCTGTACAGTGAAGTCCATTCGCTGCTGAAGAGGTGCATAGTTTGTGAAGTCTGTACTGTCTGTACATTATGAAGTCTGTACAATGCAATGTGAAGTCTGTACACTGCCCTCTCATATGCTGCTGAAGTCTGTACACTGTGAGAAAATGAAGTCTGTACAATGTGCACTCGAAACCTGTCAGATCTACAAACCCAAAGGTCATCTGTTACAGGTTCGAACAACAGGGAGACCTATTTTATCCACTCGGAGAGCACCCCTAGCCAGTCGAGGGAGCCCACTAGTTCGAGTGTATATATTGTTGCTGTGAGTGTTACAAGCAAAGGAAGCTAGTGCGTCAGCAACTTGACTACCCTCTCTGAAGATGTGCTGAACGGAGCAACCACATATGGTTACTTGATCAAGAATTGCCTTCCACCAAGGGAGGATGGTCCAATTTGGGGCCACTCCTTTTTGAATAGCATTAACAAGCACAGTCGCAGTAGATAGCACCCACCTGAATGTCACTGTGTAAAGCTAGAGCTAGACCATCATGTAAAGCCCTTGCCTCGGCTAGAATGTTGCACCCAAAGCCATAGTGAAAAGCAAAACCTACAATCAGGTTGCCCGCAGGGTCACGGATACATCCTCCTCCACCACTCATTCCAGGATTTCCTTTGGAGGCCCCATCGACATGTAGAGTAAAATTGGAGGAAGATAATTTGCATTGCACAAGGATTGGCAGGTTTGGGACTATCCTCGGATAAAAGTGAAACAAAGCCAGGCTAAGTTTATGCATATTGGAGAGGAATCCAGGGAAGTGGATTTTGCCCAGGGAGATGTTGATAGCTTCACAAACTCTCTTCTTTATGCCACTAATGTTTGGCCTGATACAGTCAAATCTTGCTATGCATCTAGTCTTCCATAATTCCCAAAGCATTAAAATTACTGCATTCAGTCCAATATAGCTGTAGGCCGAGGACAAACTGGTACCAGCCAATATATTCCAACATCGAATGGTAATATGTTCACTGAGATGTACCTTTACATTGATGAGAGGTGTGATCCAGGCCCATAGATCAGCTGCTAATTCCCCTTTGATGAAGAGGTGGTTGAGGTCTTCAACTTCAGGTGTGGTACAGCAGCTGCATTTGGAAGCCATGGAAATGCCACAATCAGTCACCCTGCTGTCAATAGGCACTGCACGGTGGATGATTTTCCAGAAAAAATTGGCAGCCCTCGGAGCTATCCTCAGATGCCAAAGTTTGGCCGAATGTCCTCTTGTAATACCTGAAGTCCTTAGGAGTTTGTTTGAAGATTTGACTGTAAATGAGCCTCCAGCAGTGGCCATCCATATGCATTTGTCCCTCTCATCGTTTAATTGAAGAGTTGGAAAGCATTGGCTATTGTTGAGCAGGGCCCTAGCTTCATGAAAGGGATTAAGAAGTACCTCTCTGACAGTTAGCTTGGGTTTGTTTTGTATACTGCTAAGCTCAGGCTGCTGGACCTTATTAATGAGAGGCCCTTGCCCTGTCCAATTGTCCTTCCAGAAATCTGCTTCTATCCCATTTCTGATGATCCACCTGGAATTATTTATAATTAGTTTCTTCACCTGCTGAAAAATATTGGAAGGCGTGCCAGCTGGGAAAGGTTTCATATAATCAAAAATATTGGTTTTGATGAATCTGCTCCTATAGCCCACATAGATGAGCCATGAATGATGTTCCACAAATTTTTTGCAGCCAATGAGACCTGAACATGATTAAGGTCCCTGATAGAGAGGCCTCCTTCCAACCTCGGCTTAAGAATGTATTGCCAATTAACCCAATGATGGCGCCTCTACCCTTCAGAGCCCTGCCATAAAAAATTGGCACACATTCTATCGATAGCTTTGATTATTGTTTTCGGAATGAAGCAAGCCGAAGCCAAGTAAATAGGCATACTTCGGAGGACTGAATTGATAAGTATGACTCTCCCAGCCTGAGAAAGAAATTTGGATTGCCAGCCCTCCAACTTCTTCTGAACTTTGTCCAATAGAAACTTGAAATCTGAGCTTTTGTATCTACCTTTCTTAATAGGAACACCAAGGTAGTTAAAGTCAGAACCCAGAAATTTATAGCCAGTCATGGAATGAATGGATTGCTTGAAAGCAATTGGAGCTTTAGCAGAAACTGCAAAACTGCTTTTTCTAATGATAGTGAGTTACTAAAATCTAAAATGATACTTTAAGCAAATGCAGATGAATTAATTCAAACCCTTAGAGCTTACTGAGCTAAACTCAGATACGGCAATTGTTAGATTGATTAAGCTCATAAGCATTACATCAACCACTCAAACTGGGCTAAAGAATAAGCATTGATATACTATGTATATTACAGCTTCTTAGTGCTGCAGTGTGTGACTTAACAAATCAAACTTGATCTTACAATGTATGTGTAGATTAAGTCAATGTATGCAGCAAGCATATAAACAATGTGGTGTGTGTTAATGTTAAAGTGTACCTGTGAAAAGAGATAGAAGAAATGGAACAATAACACAAGCATTCAACATGATGGGACAGAGATTTTTAAGGTGGTTTGGTTGCATCATAGTGCCAACCTACGTAGACCCCTCACCTAACCCGGTGAGGCTTTCTACGCCTCAAACGTAGCACCACACAAACGGGGATAAAACCCAAGCACACGCTGATTCACAGCTTCCACACACACGCTGATTCACAGCTTCACACAAGCTGATTCACAGCTTCACACACACACTAACAGAAACTATTCAAAAATAGAAAAATAGAAAGCAAAAACACAAGAACATAACGTAGCTTCCGAAGAAGCACTGTTCTCTGCTGATGCTGCTTCTCTCCTGGGCTCTAGCGGCCGAACTTCTTCTTGCTTCGCTGCTACTCTCTTTCTCTCTCTTTTTCTCCTTAGGCAGCTTCTATCTTTCTCTCGCTTTTTTGCCCTCACCCTCTCTTCTTCTTTTTCCTTTTCTTTCTGGGACAAGCTCACTAAAAACTATTCTCGTAAGACTGCTTGGCTGTCTCTTGCAGACGGCAATTGTATGAGATTTATAGATTGAAGCTCAAATCTGAACCTTTGATCTTAGTAGATGCATTCTGGGCCGTCTATTTCCTTAGAACACACCAAAAATTGAGATACTAGGTTCTGGGTTAAATGGCCAATGATTGGCCCTGGGATCACGTGCTTCTGGTTAGCTCACTTGCGAACTAAATGGGGTCAGTTCTCTCTACCAGGATGAGGATCCTGTCAATCGAAGTTCAGTTCTGGAAAAGAGGATTTATAGTAGTACTGTCGACCAAATTATTGTTAATCCTGTCGACCGGACTAAGTTCTTTTTCTGAAGGAAAGGAACTCTTCAGAAGCCTGTCGACCGAACTCAAGTAGACTCTGGGAGTTTGTCGACAGCAACGAGGCCCCCTTCTAGATGAAGAAGTTTGCAGAATCTGCACAGTCTGACTTCATGTTTGTCAACTTGGCTGTTGACTTTGTCAACCTTTCAGATCAAAATTTCCTGAAGACAGTAGAGCTCATGCACTACAGTTCTGTCGACCTTGGATTGATCCTGTCGACCTTGTTTTTGTCCATCAATCTTTGTTTGATAATTTAGGCCCTGTCTGTCGACCTAGGCTTGGTTTCTTCTTGCTCTGTCGACCAACTGTTCCTTCAAATTTCTCTTTTGATTTCAATTCATCATCTGTCTTTTTGTCACGTCCCGAGCACGGAAGGGACCCGGTGCGCATGACAAGTCTTATAACGATCGTGTCAATCAGAGCGATAATAATTTTTCGACACAAAGATTTTTCTACACAAAGATAAAGTTCGCAAAAGACATGGATATTACTGACCAATTTAAAATTTCCAAAATAGTACTAATACTACATCATAACCATAATGGTAAGGACCCATACTAATCATGAGATTACAAGCCTTAACATGTTCTGACCACTAACATATCAGGAAATACAAAGTAAGGACTTAAGATACAAAAGACATAACTAGCTGACGGTTCAATGATCGGTGATTCTAGCACTCATCACTCGGTCTCATTCCCATCCGGGTGGTGGTCACTATCCAAGTTATCTGAAAAATGTTAGAATGCAACTAGGTGAGTGAATCGTTCAGTAGAAATTACATCTCAAGTTCTAACAATCTTTAAGTAAATTACATATTATGTAACAACTCGAAAATAATAAAAGAATAATATATATACAATATTAGTCATGTAAAAATTAAGAAAGATTAAATTTTGATATATGAAAAATAAAAAAAAAGTTAAGTTAGATAATGTACTTTAATATTAAATTAGTGGGCTTTGAAACCCACTACAAATAAATCTATAAAAAAAACAACAAATTAATGTTGGCCTTAAACTCAACCCCAATTAATAATAAGCTTAAAGGGCCTTACTTAAACTCAACATTACCCATTATAACTCAAAAGGCACTTAAAACAACCGTTAAAGGGCTTGTGAGGTCTTTCTACTAAACTTATATATAGTTAGTGGGCTCCCGTATCAACAAATGTTATAAAAGGGGGGGGGCATTAGTTTGATATTGATGGGCCTTCCCGTAGAGAAAGAAAGGCTTCACAATAAACTCATACCATGGGTTTCTCATTTAAGACTTTAATTATGCCAATGGGTGTCCACGTTAAACCCATTGCGTGCGATGGCTGCATGGGAGGCCTTAGGGTTTTGCAGGATAAAGTAGGGAAAGCGACGGCAGCTTTGGTAGGAAAGGAAATTAACAACAGAACCTATTAGGATTACCTTTGGAACTTTAATTTTCAATAGGATTTTTAACCCACAGCAGGACTCGTAAAGCTCTTGATCCTATAAATAAAGGCCCTAGCGAAACAGAGCCTCGGTTGCTACTGTTGATCGCTAGGTGCTGCTGCGTCTCCCTCTTCCTGCGCCTGCTATTGCTGCTGCCTGGAGATCGACAGGAGGTTTCTGTGCACATCATCTGTTTCCCTTCTTCCCGGTGGTGTTAGTGCGGTGTTGTTGGTGCTGCTTCTTTGCGGTGGCTATGCTGCTACGGTTGTTGCTGTAGTACGAGAGACTTTCTTCTTTTTTCTTCTTCCTTCATATAAGAGGTAGGTGGTCTCTCTCAAGCCTCATCGTTAATAAAGTATGCAGTAATCATGGCTTTCATTCATATTTGATATAATCATGTGTTGTAAGTAAACCAATTGCATACTTCGCAGTTCAACAATAAAAATATAAATAGCAACCCTTACAAAGTCGCAAAATTAGGAAATGGCGGCATAACCCATTCCGCTATTTAACGCCTTCAACTCTATCGCCAATTGCTTAGTTAATTATTAAATGCATCATCTTTGAAATTAAATAACCATGAAATCATATGCCTAAAATCATAAATTTTATATGGAATCCCCATGATTGTTCCTACATTTCCGTGTATTTATATGGTGTATTAACTATAAACATTAACTAGTTAAATAATTTAATGTATTTTTAACAAGTTGCTCGGCGAATTTCAAAAGGTACTATAGCATGTTAGTTATGAGTTTTTGCTTTGACAAATTGTTCATGGGTGTTGGAGCGTCTTTTGGCCATGAAATTTTACAAAGGTGTCGTTGGGTAGTGAGCAAGGTTGTGGGGGTGGTATCTCCTTTTTTCGATACTCCTAGCCCAAAGTAGCCCTCCACTCAAGTAAAAATTCTTTGGAATATCACGTTAGCTAGAGTTTTTCGGACTCTTTATTTTGATATATAAATTGTGCGATTCCGATGTGTATACCTCGAGAACGGAAGTTTCAAAGATATCTAGACTATTAGTTAATGAAATAACGACCATATACGCGGTCGTTGTTTCTCTAATATATATTTACATACATATATACATACATATATATATATTACATAATTTTATGTTTACTCAAAATTTTAAAAATCTATATTTATAAAACTACATAAAATAAAATTATAAAATATATATTTCTGGAATCCTTAGATTTTTCTCCTACTTATCATATATTTTGTTTCTCTAAATTTTCACTAAATAGTATGTGTCCTTTTAAAGAGATGTAATTTTCTAAATTATTAGATTAAATAGAAATTAAGTTATGAATTGACGTCTTTCCAAATGGACGCAAATTAAATTTTAGAATTGGCGTCTCTCTAAAGAGATGCTAAAAAATAAATTAACGCCCATCTATATGGACGTAAATTCTGTTCTCCCCTATTTTATCGGGTTCGACCCATACCGCAGGTCTATTAGCACTCTTATCCCAGTCCGTGGATAGATTCCTTGTTTCTCACGTTGTTTCTCGCTCACACACTCAACTCTCGGTGACATACGAGCCCTCTGTTGGACATTCCGTTCCTTAGGACTGGTAAGTCAGTCATTGGGACCTCTATAAGTCTCCTCGTAGCCTTGGATTCTCTCAAGGCCGACTGAGCTGGTTGAACCCTAAAAACCCTGGAACCGATACGTGTTACTCTGGTTTTCTTGGAGCTTGTATATCTCTGAACTGCGACCATGACATGGACATCTAATAGAATTGGCGACCATGGTAGGGACGTAGTTTCTTCTTTGTGCGACCATCTATAAGACGTTATTCATAATTTAGCGACCCCATTATGTGTCGTTATTTTCCTTGAGCCTATCTTGGTCAATCTAACGTGCGACCACCCCTTGGACGTAGTTTCTAATTGACGGCGACATAATGGACGCCAGTTACCCAGTTTTCTCGGATTTATCTCGAATTCATTATATCATGCATTTTCGTGATTGACTTTTCCATTATTCCATGACACTATGTCCCTTTCTGGGAATTTCCTTGATATTATCTCGAGAACATAACCCTTTGACTCTATATTTGGCCATATCTGATTCTGAAATATTAAGGGCTCTAGGTGCACGACTATCAATGTCAGATAGGACGAAAGTCCAATTCTATAAACCATGGTAATTCTGGGTGTGGCATTGCACCAACGTCTATACATCTGTTATATTCTATTATTCTGTTATATCTATTATTCTGTAAATTTTGTTAATTCTGGAAATTCTGTTGTTCTGATATTTTGTTGCTCGGTTATTCTGATAATTTAGATATTATACTAGATTGTTTAATTCTACTTATATTCATTGAAACTCTGTTATATTTTGGCCAATTCTGAAGTTATGTTCATCTAAGTATTTGTCCTTGTTATATTTTGATATCTTGTCCTTGTCTCTGCATGGGAATTTATCCCTATTTCTCTTGAGCTTATAACTACCTTTGGCCATGATATTCATCCTTTCTGTTACATTGATTATCATGATTTTCAAGTTATATCGCTTTATGCATTGCATCATCATGAATATGATAAAATCTACTAATCACTTATATTCTGCTTGATGAGAGATGTAATTCCTACTGAGTTTTTTGCTCACCAGCCTATTTTAACATTTTTCAAGTAATAATGATGTCGAAGATATTCAATCTAACGGGGAAGGGCAAGAGTGATAAGCGTAATGGAGAATCGAGTCTATGTCTTTTATTTTTCATTGAGTCTTGTCCTATCATTAGAGTGTTTTCTTTTTATTAAAGTGTACTAGTGAGTCCTTTCTTTACTTATGTAAGTTGAGTCAAGTTATGTAAATCAAATATTTGAGTATCAATAAAGATTATGTTTGTCCATATTGTCTGGCCTTGAAATTTTGTGTCTTAAGTTTGCTCTGATTATTCACGATTGTATTACTGCCGCGTTCCGAACTGCACGTTCCACTGCTATCGGTTCGGGGCGTGACATATTATGTGTAATGCATGTTTAGCTATGCATGCAAGACAAGCAAGAATCAAGAACTGTATAGAATGAATATCGCATGATTTCAAGTATCAATGAGGTACTAGCAAGTGGTTGCAGAATATTTTTCCAAGAAGTAAGAATCAATGTTCAAGCAAGTAATACCAAGCACATGTAATATCAAGTACGTGCAACAACAAGTATATGTAACTAGAATTGGCTATTTCAATCAAGCAAGTACTTTGCCCTTTTTCGAACCACGCAAGTCAAGTAATTGCCCATTCTGGGCCACGCAAGTCAAGTCAAACAAGTAGTGTCACGAGAGAGTGAGTGGAATGTCTAAAGTCTAGTAAGTAAGTACTTTGGTGCAATGCTTAAACATCGTGGTCAATCAACTCCCATGGGCATAAGTACCTTTGGGTGCTCCTCCCAAGACCAGATCGGGCCCTATATGCATAGCATTGAGTCATGTATTTGTTTGACATCCACTCTCATTTATAGCCAATATAGAATTCCAAGCGTTTAACCATTGATGGATATATATATAAGGTAGATCAACATGGAATGAAGTTCAAGGACATATTTTTGTGTAAAGATGAACTACGATTAACACGGCACAAAACACAAGACAAGTCGGGAATCTGGATGGAATTGGCGCCTCAAAGGATGCCATAGGTTACTAAATTGGCGCACTTCGGGTAGCCATTATATCTGGAATTGGCACCCTCACAGAGGGGCGCCCATTCTGTGACAAGACAGGCTCGGAAAAGTCCAGAAATCAGGACTCAGGGAAATGGCGCCCAGATAGGTGCCATTATTTAACAAATTGGCGCCCATGGGGCTACCTTTATTTCAGTAAATGGCGCCCAGAGGGCTGCCATGATTCAGGAAATGGGTGCTTGATTGAAAGGGCGCCCACTCAAGTTTTCATTTTTTTCTTTTTGTATGTCCTAAAGAAATGGTACCCCTCTACAGTGTCATCATTTGCTTGACGACCCTGCAGAGGGTCATTAATTAAGTAAATGGCACCCTGGTCAGGGGCGCCCATTCATCTGGGTCATCTACGCACCGCGTAGGTACGTTTTGAGACACAAGTTACTATTCATGATTTCTAAAGTTCTCGGAATCAAGAAATAAGGATATGGATAGATAGAGAAAAATATCAAGATCACAGAATCATACTCATGCAAGAACTTTATGGTTTAGTTTCATAGATATAAAATTTATAACATGGTGATTATTAATTGCAGGAAAATGAATTGGCGACTGGTTGAAGGGTCTTCAATTAATGGGCGCCCATCACTGGGTCGCCCATTGCTGAATGGGCGACCCAGTGATGGGCGCCCATTACCTTAAGGTAGAAATTTTTGATTCCGTAAAACATCTATATATCCGATCGTAAAACCAGTGTAACAGGATATATTTGATCTACATAAAAACCCGTGTAACATGCTATATCACATGGAAGATGAACTCTACTAGTTCTATGCATGCATGCTATATTAACCCTATATTAGCTACTAGTTGGGTCATATCTTGAGAACACTACCTTTTTGGCGTGAATAAAGAGGTACAGGAAGTAGAAGGAAGAAGAAAGAAGAAGAGGAAGCAGCCTCCTCACGTAGCAGCAGGAAGAAGAACACCCAAATCGAGAAAATTAACTCCTGCGAGGGGTTTTTCCTTCTCAGATCCCCTTGATATAACCCATTTGTGAGTGCAGAGTCACTATGCACCCAAAAACTCAGATCCAGATCCGTAGATTCAGGCCATTGTCTCTCCAACGGCACTTTCGGTGCCATTAATGTGTTGGTCAAGATCCGTAGATCCCTAGATCCAGATCCTTGAGCCTGTCTTGGTCAATCTAACGTGCGACCACCCCTTGGACGCAGTTTATAATTGACGGCGACATAATGGATGCCAGTTACCCAATTTTCTCGGATTTATCTCGAATTCATTATATCATGCATTTTCGTGATTGACTTTTCCATTATTCCATGACACTCTGTCCCTTTCTGGGAATTTCCTTGATATTATCTCGAGAACATAACCCTTTGACTATGTATTTGGCCATATCTGATTCTGAAATATTAAGGGCTCTAGGTCCACGACTATCAATGTCAGATAGGACGAAAGTCCAATTCTATAAACCATGGTAATTCTGGGTGTGGCATTGCACCAACGTCTATACATCTGTTATATTCTGTTATTCTGTTATATCTATTATTCTGTAAATTTTGTTAATTCTGGAAATTCTGTTGTTCTGATATTTTGTTACTCGGTTATTCTGATAATTTAGATATTCTACTAGATTGTTTAATTCTACTTATATTCATTGAAACTCTGTTATATTCTGGCCAATTCTGAAGTTATGTTCATCTAAGTATCTGTCCTTGTTATATTTTGATATCTTGTCCTTGGCACTATACGGGAATTTATCCCTATTTCTCTTGAGCTTATAACTACCTTTGGCCTTGATATTTATCCTTTCTGTTAGATTGATTATCATGATTTTCAAGTTATATTATTTTATGCATTGCATTATCATGAATATGATAAAATCTACTAATCACTTATATTCTGCTTGATGAGAGATGTAATTCCTACTGAGTTTTTTGCTCACCAGCCTATTTTAACATTTTTCAGGTAATAATGACGTCAAAGATATTCAATCTGATGGGGAAGGGCAAGAGTGATGAGCGTAATGGAGAATCGAGTCCCTGTCTTTTATTTTTCATTGAGTCTTGTCCTATCATTAGAGTCTTTTCTTTTTATTAAAGTGTAATAGTGAGTCCTTTCTTTACTTATGTAAGTTGAGTCAAGTTATGTAAATCAAATATTTGAGTATCAATAAAGATTATGTTTGTCCATATTGTCTGGCCTTGAAATTTTGTGTCTTATGTTTGCTCTGATTATTCACAACTGTATTACTACCGCATTCTGAACTACACGTTCCGTTGCTATCGGTTCGGGACATGACAGTTTGTGGTATCAGAGCCTAAGTTTATTAAACCCTAGGTCTTGACTATAGGTTGCCATAAGTTCTAGGTTCAACCCCATTATTGTCCGGTGAGATTGGGTAGAACCTTGGGTTAAGAGCTAAAAAGGAATTATAATACTAATAATATCAGCTTATGAAAATAGCTTAGTAAAATTTCACGAGAATTACTTGATAACCTTACATGAGATTGTTTATGTCTTGTAGAACTAGATAGATAACAATGGCCGCTGAGCATGTCGAATGGCGTGAGATGCAAAGGACGGTTCAAGGATTGACTCAGGCTCTTCAACGGGTAGCCGAGGGTGGAGCCAATCGTGGAGCTGGAGAGTTGCATTGTGAGTTCCGGAGCCTCAATACCCCTAGATTTAGTGGAACTCCTGATCCTGATGTGGCAGAAGATTAGACTAAGGAGATGGAAAGAATCTTCCGAGTAATACAATGCTCGGATCAAGATAAGGTCCTTTTAGCAACATTTCAACTAGAGAAGGATGTAAGGGCTTGGTGGGAGTCCGTGGAAGCCACTTTGCCAAACATTCAAGTAACTTGGGGAGAATTTTTAGAACACTTCAACGAAAAGTATTTCTTTGAAAGAACGAGAGAGAAAGGCGGGAGAATTTACTTCCCTCAAACAAAGAAGTATGACCGTGACAGAATATGAGGCTCAATTCTCAAGGTTATCTCGATATGCGTCACATTTGATCTTAACGGAGAAGATGAAAGCTAGAAGGTTCTTGAATGGGTTAAGACTGCAATACATACCCCAATTAGCACTGATAGATATTCAATCATATGCTGAGATGGTTAAGAGAGCTCAATTGCTGGAGGATGCCATGGAGTTGTCTGCCAGGTCAAAGCGAGAATGGAAAAGAAGGAGCTGGTTAATGGCAACAAGAGACCCAAGGATGAGGATGGCGTTCCAAACGGTAAAAAGCAAAAGGGGGTAAAGTGCAAGCATTATGGGAATGAGGGTCACAAATCTGAGAAGTGTCGTTGGAAGAACGGAGCCTATTTTCGCTGTGGAAGCCAAGACCATAAGGTAGCAGACTGTCCCCTTCCTAAAGATCAACCTCAGCAGACAAAGGATCGTAACAAAGAGCGACATCAAGGACAATTGCAAGCAATAAGACAAATCGAACCTACTAACGATGAAGTAGCTAGAGGTATCCCTTTAACCTTAGCTTAGCTTCCTTACCTTAGATTGTAGATTAATTTTGCTAGTATGCTTATGTAAACTTGTTTTAGGTTGAAGAAAATGATTAGATACCCCACTATTATTTTTGGAAATGAATTTCTTGTGAATTTGGGAACCAAATTCTTTTAAGTGGGGGAGGGTGTAATAACTTGAAAATAATAAAAAAATAATATATCTATATATAATATTAGTCATGTAAAAATTAAGAAAAATAATATTTTGATATATGAAAAATAAAAAAATAGTTAAGTGAGATAATGCACTTTAATATTAAATTAGTGGGCTTGGAAACCCACTACAAATAAATCTATAAAAAACAACAAGTTAATGTTGGCCTTAAACCCAACCCCAATTAATAATAAGGTTAAAGTGCCTTACCTAAACTCAACATGACCCATTATAACTCAAAAGTGAAGTCCCGAGATTAAATGGCACCCAAGAGGGGGGTGAATTGGGAGATAAAAAATTTCTACCGAGATAGACTCAAATATGCGAAAACAAGGGGACACAGAAGAAAACAAGAGCAAGACAAACTATATCTATCTAAACAATCACTATGAAAATCCTTGGTACTTGACGGAGTTGATAGATCCGTAGATTTACTCACGCAACCTGTTATCTTTCCGGCAAGAGTAACCTTGTCGGTCTGAATCCAGCTTTTGATATACCGCAGGATTTTAAGTGAAGAAGATCAAACAACCTAGATCTAAAGGATTCAAAATATCTAGATACACAAGTATGCACAGAAGGGGGATATGAGATATGGAGCAAACCACAAGGGACAGTGATTTTAAGGTGGTTCGGATGCCACAACGGCAACCTACGTCCACCCCTCACGGACAGTGAGGAACCACACACTATCTTTTAAGGAGTTACAAGATCAACCACACACAACACACACACTGGGAAGGAGAGTTCCCGCGAAGGTGTAAGAACACCTTAATACACACGCAAAGCTACAACGGAGAACACACAAACACACACACATGGATCTAGGAAGATCCATACACACTGAAATGTTTAACGATTACAAGAACCACAGATGAAGCTAAAGAGAAAAGAAAATGAATTTAGAACACAAGAGAAGAATCTTGATTTGCTCCCCCTTAATGGATGATTGGATGCTTTGGATGCAGCTTGAATCCTTGGGCTGATCTTCACTTGACTGGATGAAGAAGGATGAAGAACTCTTCTCGGAGCACTGTTCACGTCTACAGTGCGGAATCCCTTCTCTTCCTCTTGGTAGCCCCCTTGATCCACCTTGAGCATTAGGGTTTTCTTCACCCTCTTGTATAAGTTTTATAGGCTTTGAATGGTCCATGGACTCCCCTAGACCAGATCCATAATTTCTGGAGGGTTTGAGTGCTAAAGGATTAAACAATACCAAGTGGAAAGGTTTCTTTCGAAGTGACAAAAAAGTCAACAATATTGGGCAGCTCGGGGCTGGCGGTCGACCTGCAGGGTCTGGCGGTCGACCGCCACTGAGAGACCTGCAGGAGGCCGGTCCCTGGGAGATCCGGTCGACCGGGATTGAGGGGGCGGTCGACCGCCATTGAGACAGCCTGTAGAAGTTTCCATTCTGTTATTCCAGGTCGACCGGGGTGATGCTGGAGGTCGACCGGGCTGTCAAAAACCTAAAAAATGAAGAGTTTAGCCCAGAAAAATGTGTCCATATGATCGAGGCATGATTTGAACGATTGGTTAAAAGTTATTTCAAGTTCATTCAATGTTCTTAGAAAATCATTTGGAATGCTAAAACCTTAAGCAACAGCATAAAGAGTTCCGACCTTGAAGGCTTATGAAAAACACTTAGGTTATTAGATCCAAGCATGTGAGCAACCCTATGTCCTTGGTTTTGTTATCATCAAAACACCGAGATATATATACAACAATCTCCCCCTTTTTGATGATGGCAAAACTCTAGGGCATTCAAACCAAAGTTCATGTTAAGGAAAATCAACCACTTGTATGCCAGCAAGAATATGAGATGAGACACAAATGCCAACCGTCTGAGTTCAAAACACCCGTACTTTCAATTCATCATAATTTCATTACAAGGTACATTAGTGCGAGAGTGAATGCACGACTGTAATACCAAAGACTAAGCAAAAGACTAACACTACTGACAGCCCTCACATGTGACATGCAAGCAAGCAACACAACCACACAACAACATACATAAGTAGATAATAAACCTGCCCTACTACTTCTCCCCCTTTGTCAACAGCAAAAAGGGATAGGATAGATGAAGGAGGGACTCAAGCAACACTGGACCAAAAGAGAACATGCTAGAGGTGAAAACAAAACAAATCCTCATGGAGCATCTTCAGGAGGTGGCTGATCTGCTGGAGGTGTAGGTGGAAGGCCAAGGTGCCGACGAATGTCGCCAAGATGGTGGTCATGACTGTGAAGAAGATCAAGAATATGACCAATGGATTCATCACGAGCCGCATCCTGGCACCGCATGCCAAGAAGGGAGAGGTGCATGAAGCTAAAGGATTGGCCAGACTCAGCTAAATCCTCTCGGAAGGAAGTCATGTGGGTGGTGAGAGTGGCCATCTGAGTAGAGAGAGTGTCCAAGGCAGTAGAGAAGGTGTCCATGCGCACGGATATGGTGTCAAACGCAGTGCCCATAGTGTCCCCAAGGGTAGAAAGATGATCCCCAAGGGTATCCACACGAGTTTCCAAGCCGGTAAGCCGTCCGTCAAGAGCCTTGTAGTCCACTGAAGGGCGCTGTCCGGCCCCCTGAGTGGAAGATTCCCCATTGTGAAACTGGGGTGGAGGAGGCATCTCAAAATCCTGATGAGAAGGAGATGGTGGGGAGGCTGCTCCTCAGCTGGAACTGGAGGGGGGATATCCCCTTCGCCTTGCTACTGTGCTGGTCCTTCTTCTTCCTCACTGATTTCATCTTCTCCATAAACTGGAATGTCCCGCACAAGCTCGCCGTCGGGACCAAAGTAGTAGCCAAAATCTGTGAAAATTTTATGCTTGTTGTATACATCATCCTGCCTAACATATATAACTGCTCATTTGCCACATTTATCCCGGCATAAAGGAAGATACCGGTCAACTGCGAAGCATATGAAAGAGAGCGCCGGAGGTAGGTACGACAGGTGCTGATCAGATCTGTCATGAGCCGACCCATATTGATTTGAATGCCACTCATGACATGATAGAATAGGAATCTCTGAACTTCTGTAACCTCATCCCGACCGCCCACTTTGGGATAAATTAATGAAGTAAACATGGGGTGCAGGACCCATTGTAGTGGAGGAAAATGATTGGCATTCAGCTTGATCAAATTGCTCACACCGTGCACATACTCACAGTTGGTCATAGCAGTAAATGTTGCTGGAAATTCACCAAAACCATATGCCCTATCTTCACCCATGGTGGATACTCCTAGGGCCTGCTGAAATAAATCCGGAGTGATATGAAGCTCCACACCCTCAACCGTGGTATATAACTTGTCATTCCTCACAACTAAAAACATGTAGAACTGCTGCACCAACCGAGGATAATATATATTGTACCAGGTAACAAAATCCATCCAACCTTCCTGAACCTCAAAAAGAGCACACAAATTCGGGAAGAGCTCATTCACCTCATTGAAGTCGACCAAGCGAGGGTCGATAATAGGACGTGGAGGTAAAGGTGCTCGAGGCAGAGGAGGAGCTTGCTGAGGTGGAGGAGCCAGGGCCTCTGGCCGTTGACGGATAGCTTGCCTTTGGGCAGAACGCCGAGAACTCCGTCTGAGCGGCATCTCGACCTTGAAAAACCCACCGTGAAACTCTTGGAATAATCGATCTCAACCCCGGAAACGTGGATGGAGCACAGGAGCACTGCTAGGGCTTGGAATGACCTTTCCACAGTGTGGAAGCTGAGAGGGATCTCCACAGACGCACGAGCGACCGTATGGAGGATGTCCTAGGAAGATGACAGGACGACCGAATCGTGTGCGGGTGGAGGGAGAGAGAGTTGTGGGGGCTTGGTTGGTGGAGAGAGTGAGTGTTAGGGTTAGGGCAAGGTGGTAGAGAGTGAAAAGGAGTGAAAGAGAGAAGGAAAGAGGGAGAGAGAGCCCATAAAAAGGGGGTCGGTTGACCCTTAAGTCGGGCCGGTTTGCCGCCGGCGGTCGACCGGCGCGGGCCTGGCGGTCGACCGCCAGGATAAAAATCCCCATTTTTAAAAAAATTCTTTTTCCTTTTTTCTCCTTTTTTTGATTCTCCTTTTCTTTTTTTTGTTTTTCCTTTTTTGTTTTTCCCTTTTTTTTTGTTTATGGGGGATAAGCAACCGACGGCTTGAAACATCAAGACAATGGAAGTATGTAGAGGCGAAGATGTGGAGACGAGAAGAAGTTTTGATTTCCCCTAGGTAGAACCGTTAGTTCCAGCAACACTGAGTCCACAGATGTATTTAATCAAGGAATATTTGTCCGTAGAATTATTTTTCAAGGAGGGCTAAATATAAGTATGTACATGTAGGCATTCAACGGTGAATGAAGACACACAATGTATAGAAGGAAAATAAATTCAATATGCATGTTTTTCTACCCATGATGCACATGAATTTCTACAAATGCAACCCTATACCTTAGATGCACACCTATGTATGTATGCTCTCACCCTTGCACATCCCAAGTTCTCTTCTTATCTTATAAAATTGATCCTGGTTTAGGGGTTTGGTGAAAATGTCAACTAGCTGATTGTGTGTGTCAATGAAGTGCAATTCAAAGACCCCTTTCCCTACATGATCTCTCAGAAAGTGATGATGAATATCTATATGTCTGGTCCTGGAGTGCTGAACAGGATTTTTTGACAAATTAATTGCACTGGTATTATCACACAATATTGGAACAGTTTTCATTTCAACATCTAAATCAAGCTGTTGGTTTTTGATCCAAAGTACTTGGGCTCCACAACTTCCGGCGGCTACATATTCAGCCTCGGCCGTTGAGAGAGTTACTGAATGTTGTTTCTTGGAGGCCCATGAGACTAGGCAACCACCAAGGAACTGATAGTACCTGTAATGCCCTGGATCCTTGGTAGGTCTTACTGGATCTTCATTGGATCTTTTGGATTGGTTTCGTTGAGTTTCGGTTCGCTTTTGTGGCTTCCGAGTTGAGTTTGACGAGCCGTGTGAGTTTTTCTCACGTACTAGTTACGGAACCCTATGGTGAGTTTGTTTGTCAATTCTCGAACTCGTGGATGCTACAGTGACGATGTACTCTTCGAGCTGATCGTTTTGGCTATTTTTGCGTATTTTTCTGAATTTGTGCATTTTCGACGCATTTTCGAAATTTTCGAAATTAGGAAAATTTCATAATTTCTTTTCTTTTTATTTCCTTTTCCTCTCTCCTCCTTCCCATTCGCCGCCGCCATCTCTCTCTCCTCCGTTCTCTCTCGTTTCGCCTCCTCGGCTCTGACTGCAGACGGGGTGCCTAGGGGTGCGTGTTGGGGACGTGATGGAGCTGGCTAGGTGCGCGATGGGGCGAGGATCGGATCGATTCTGGCGCGATCCCGTTCGGTGGATTCAAAGCCGGTGAAATCGGTTCGCGAGTGGATTTCGACGTGGTTTAGTCCTTTCGGGGCTCGGTTTCTTCGGTGGAGGTAGGGTGACTAATCCTTACTTCGTCCTCTCCGTTTTCCCTGCCATTGCACGACGTTCGGCTTGGAAACGGTCGAGTTTGGGCTTGGTTTGCCTAAACCGTGATTTTCGTGGTTTTTAGGGTCGGCCAATAAACGGCGACTGCTTGCGGCGTAGTTAGTTTCTAACTGACCGCTGGGATGTCAAGATCCCATCCACGTTGATTTCGTGTCGTTTGGTGTTCATTCGAGGCCGGTAGAAGTCCGGGAACCTCGGTGACCCATTTTGGGTCGATTTGATGAAATCGCCTGGATCTTGTGTTTTTGAGCTTGCATGTGGGGTTTTTAGTCCCCTGATGTTGTTATTTGGCATTTAGGTTTGTTCCCCTTACGTTTCGGCGTGAATGGGGCGTGGAACGGGCCGGCTTGGCCGTTCCTCTGTTTTCCCGCCGTGACCGATGTAACGGTCATTCCAGTGGCCGTCACTTGTATATAATGGCCCTACGACTGACCGCTACTTCATCTGAGGTTTTTGAGCTTTCTGGTTTCTGGGTGAGTGACGGCCCTAGGGTGGCGCGTCGCTTCCCTGTAACGCGCCAGGTCTGCGCGTTACTTCGCTTGTTGTTGCCTTGTTTTGGGGTTGAGTCGGTTGGTCTAACGCGCTTGACCCAGCGCGTTAGATGGAAGTAACGTGCCCTGCCTTGGCCGTTATTGTCCGTTTGATCGACGTTTGACCGTTGAGGCGGTTCCCCCGACGGATGGGTTTCCATCCGTTATTTTGAGTGTAACACGCCTGCCCCTAGCCGTTGCATTCTATTTTGGTCGACTGTGGGTGGCTGTGCCGTTGGTTGTAACGCGCCTGTCCCCATGCGTCGTTTGTGTGTAACGCGTACTTTTTGGACCGTTACATGCTGTTTGGCTGAGGGTTGTGGGTGTTGTGATGTTCGATGGTGTAACGGCCGTGCCCCTATGCGTCGTTGTTGTATAACGCGCTTGCCCCTTGCCGTTATTTGTTGTTTTGTGCTGGGTTGAGGGTGGCTGTGCCGTTGTGAGTAACGCGCCTGCCCCTGTGCGTCGTTTGGTTCTGGCGCGTTTCCCCTGCCGCGTTGCTTGCTTGTAACGCGCTTGGCCTTGTACGTTACTTGGCCTTGATTCGTGTGTTTGTGTTTTAGAGTGGTTAGGGTGGTGTGTGTGCGACGGCCTGTCATCTGTCCGTCGTTTGGGTGTAACGGCCCAGGTCTAGACCGGCATATGCTTGTAGCGGTCTAGGGGTGGTGCGTTACTTGCCCTGTGCTTCGATTTTCGTGCTTCGGTTTCTTCTTGTCTTGGCTTGGCCTTGTGGTCTGCCCGTTGTCCCGTGGATGTCTTCCGATGTCCTATGAGGGCTAAGACTATGTTGTGAGGTGGCCAGGAGTCTTCTTGCTTAAGGTGGGACTCTCTTTCCTACTGTTCAAGCATTGTGTTGGGTTCAGGTCAACCCGGTGTGACCCAGTGGTTGACATGTGACCTTGTGTGTGTGTGTCTCGGAGGTTGTGCCCGGCTCGAGACACTGCTTCTGGATGTCTCGAGGTGTTGCCTTACCTCGGTTTGCATGTCCAGGTGTGCTGAGGATTCTTGGTGTTTCCCTCAGGTCTCCGTGTGTCATTTTCTGCGGAGCGTTGTTTTGCTGGCTTAGGATTAGACCGATTGGCGGCTTGTTTTGCTGCTTGTGATGATCTTGACTTTGAGTCGTTCGACTCAGGGATCGTTACGTCGTAGGTCTAGTGGCCTGATCCTGAGTCTGTTGGCGGTTGTTCGACTGCCTGGGTGATTTACTGTGCACGAGATAGGGCTTTTCTTAGACTGTCTATGCTTTAGCACCTGTGTTTCGGAGTCTGTGCCTTGTGAGCCTCCCCTAGTTGTAGCCCTAGGCTTTTGCCGACCCACCGGAAGTGGTGGAGGGGTGTTTCCTGTTGCGTTTGGTACGTACGATTTTTAAGCTAGTTCCGTAGGCCCCGGCCAACGGTAGCGTCCTACCGAGAAGAATACTAGCTAGAGGCCTAACCTAGGTAGAGGTCGGTGTGTGCACACGTGGTCAGGGACTGGGGACTTGCGCCGACGGGCGTGGCCCTGACTAGTCACTCGTAGTTGGTGCTGTAGTTTCGTGCTGTGGTACCATGTTTCCTTGGAACTGTTGTTCCTCGGACCTGGTTCTTGGTGTGTCTTGTCCTTGAGTGACTTGACACTTATGGCGCAGTGTAAGACGTCAGTGGACGCATCTGGCTGTTCTTCTGGGAGGAGGGTGCTCCTGTCACTTGGTGCGGTGACTCTCGGCGTTTTCTTGCGCGCTGTGACCTTTTCAAGTTGCCCACTTGTTGCTGTACTTGAGGTCAGTGTTCTATCGTTTGCATGACGTTCTTGTCATGCGTGGGGCTGTGTGCATGACGTTTCATGTCGTGTTTTGTTTGCGCTTTCGGCGTCGGCGTCTGCCTTCACCTTTGTTTTGGCCGATGGACTGGGTTACCCTATTGTGTGAGTTTGGGGTCGACCGTCTGTTGCCGTTTGGAGTAGCTTAGGGTGCCGAGTTCTCCTCGGTGGCAGTTGTTCCGTGTTTTACGGCCTCGCTCTCCTTTATTGTTGAGCTCCCCTTACTCTTAGCATGTTCCCTACTCCTGCTATACCCTGCCTGTTTACAGCTTTTTAGTGTAGCCTTTCCGGCTTTGCTGCACTTGCTGTTTCTGTTGTTGCTTCCGTTGCACTGTGTGTTTTCCAGTGGGGATCTGCGTGACCCCTACTGAGTTTCTGTTTAGAGACTCACCCCTACTTTTCTGGTGAGTTTCGCCGTCTGCCTCTGCTGTTCCTGGTGGAGCGCATTGTTGTAGCTTCCAGTTGTACCTACGTCGGGCTTCCCCCGACTTCTGTGTACGTTCTTTTCTGTCAGACTGTACTTGTTGTCTTTCCTTTGGACTAGACTCTGGTGTATAATTGTAAAATTTGAATTATTAATGAAAATGTAATTTTATTTCTGCTACTTTAGCAAACTGTTCTAATGAAATTTAATTGCTTGTTGTTATATCTGTCAGTTCAATGTACTACACGATAGTCCTTTTTCCCTTCGGCGCTTTCCCTCGCTTGGGAGGCCTCGCGGGTCCCATGCGGTACCACGTGTATCCGATAGTCCTACCGGGTATACCGGGTATCCGGAATCCGGGTCGCCACAGCTGGTATCAGAGCATTGTTGTGTAAAGTACATGGGAATCTCAGATATACAGTTTCCAGAGTCGTGAAGGTCCAGTACAGTCTCTTGCTGGCTTAGGTGTTGCGATGGTTTATCGCGTTGTTTTCTATGTGTGATCTTGTGCGTGCTTGGTTGGCACTGTGCGAGATGGTTTTTGCTCTCGTCTGGATGTGACGAGGTGCTTCATTCGATTTTAGTGTTGATCTCGATCGTGTTGCACTTGGCAGTGCTTGTCGGTTGGCATGAACCTGCAGTGCATTGTTCGAGATGTTTTTGTGTGTTGCTCAGGTTGCTGTTGACCTTTAGCCTTGGTTTGATGACCGTACACGTTCTCACGTTGTCTTGGTCATCCCGGCTTGAGTTTGTTCAGCTCCTGATGTGTTTCGCTTCTATTGAAGTGTTCGTTTAGATTCCGTGTTGGAGAAGTTGCTCAGGCGAGCTAGGATTTCCCTTCCTGGTGAGCTTTTGTGGTTGAGCTTCTTGCTTCTCGTCCTTCCTGGTGGAATCTTTTCGAGGTTTGCCTTGGAATTGCTGTCTTAGTGATGCCTTTGTCCTGTGTCTGCTTAAGTGTGGACAGTCTTGTTTTGAGCATGATCTGCTCTCTATTTTACGGTTGCTTGGCTTTGGACGCCATGATGGTGTTAAGAGCTGCCGCGTACCTTAGTTGTCGTGCCGTGTCTAGCGGCCGGTGTATCGTGAAGGCTCATTTATCGATTTCGGGACGTGAAGGTAAGCTGAGATTGATGCTTTCCTTGTGCTTTGTGCTGAAGCTGGTGCTCTTCTCCTGTTGCGCTTAGGTTTCTTGTGATCAGTTGTTCGCGGGATCGGTACTCGTGGTGTGTGATTTGCGATCTTTGTTGATTGCGAAGGTGCTTGGCGTGTGCTGAGGTGCGACTACCGAGGTTGTTCTGTTGCCTGTGCGCGTCTTTGAGAGTGCAGCTGAAGCGTGTGGGTTGGCTACCCATGGGTTCAGAATCGTGTTTTCGAGTTTCTGGCCGGTCGAGAGAATTGTTCTTTCTCGTGGTGACTTTGTCTTGGCTTCCTGTGCCTTGACATTGTTGTGGCCGTGCCGTGTTGTGTCGATTGCCCGTTTGCTGTTGGCATCGGCATTTGTGAGTATTGGGGAAATTGTCGGCATTCCTGCTGATTGAGTGACCTTTGCTCTGCATGTCTTTTCTTGGGTGTTGTGCTCTCGAGGCATGTTTGTAGTCCTTGAGATGTGTTCCCCGAGATTATTGTCATTTCTCGTTGTTGTGGGTCTCTTCTTGGTGAGCAGTCTACTGTGTGACCCATCTCTTGAGGTCGTGTGTTCAGCTGTTCGTGTACCTTGGTGTGACCCTGCTTGCAGTTGTGTTCCTTGGTTCTATGTTCAGAACGGAACCGGAATCCTGCAGGTGCTGCCGTTGTTGTTTTGGCGCTGTTTCTTTATGATTTTGTGTCTCTGTTTGGACCTGGTCGTGTTTATTAGCTTGATGTACTCTTCTTCCCTGGAGTTAGCTTGCGACTCGATCAGATGTAATATCTGAGTGAGGACTGACTTGTTTGTGTTTGTGGTCCAGTGGTGTTTTTGTCGTTGGCGTCCTGTGTGCCAGGTGTTCCCTGTTACCTTTGGCACATGAGCCGATGATGTGGTTGAGCTGTCAGCGGTGAGGACTGTGTCTCCTTGTGTAAGCTGCCGCATGCCGTGCTGTCGTTGTGTTTTTCGGTGCTGGTTATCGGTTGTTGTGGCAGTCGTGTCTCCTGTTCTGTGAGACGTAAACGACGTTGCCCTTGCTTCGGAGGTGTCAGATGTGTTCACTTTGGTGCCATGCTCATGCTGTGGACTTGCTGTCTTGGAAGCTGAGTGTGTACCTGTAATGGTGGTCTGACAGTGTTCCTCTGAGCTGTGCTTTTCGAGATTTGTGTCGTTTCTGTGTTTGTGTTGCTGGGTTGTTCTCCCTTGCTTCTCCTTTGCTAGTCCTTAATTTTGAGGGTGAAATTTCTAAAAGGAGGGGAGGATGTAATGCCCTGGATCCTTGGTAGGTCTTGCTGGATCTTCATTGGATCTTTTGGATTGGTTTTGTTGAGTTTCGGTTCCCTTTTGTGGCTTTTGAGTTGAGTTTGACGAGCCGTGTGGGTTTTTCTCACGTACTAGTTACAGAACCCTACGGTGAGTTTGTTTGTCAATTCTCGAACTCGTGGATGCTACAGCGACGATATACTCTTCGAGCCGGTCGTTTCGGCTATTTTTACGTATTTTTTTGAATTTGTGCATTTTCGGCGCATTTTCAGAATTTTTGGAAATTAGGAAAATTTCCTAATTTCTTTTCTTTTTATTTCCTTTTCCTCTCTCCTCCTTCTCATTCGCCGCCGCCATCTCTCTCTCTTCCGTTCTCTCTCGTTTCGCCTCCTCGGCTCCGGCTGCAAACGGGGTGCCTAGGGGTGCGTGTTGGGGACGTGATGGAGCTGGCTAGGTGCGCGATGGGGCGAGGATCGGATCGATTCTGGCGCGATCCCGTTCGGTAGATTCAAAGCCGGTGAAATCGGTTTACGAGTGGATTTCGGCGTGGTTTAGTCCTTTTGGGGCTCGGTTTCTTCGGTGGAGGTAGGGTGACTGATCCTTACTTCGTCCTCTCCGTTTTCCCTGCCATTGCACGACGTTCAGCTAGGAAACGGTCGAGTTTGGGCTTGGTTTGCCTAAACCGTGATTTTCGTGGTTTTTAGGGTCGGCCGATAAACGGCGACAGTTTGCGGCGTACTTAGTTTTTAACTGACCGCTGGGATGTCAGGATCCCATCCACGTTGATTTCATGTCGTTTGGTGTTCATTCGAGGCCGGTAGAAGTCCGGGAACCTCGGTGACCCATTTTGGGTCGATTTGATGAAATCGCCCGGATCTTGTGTTTTTGAGCTTGCATGTAGGGTTTTTAGTCCCTTGATGTTGTTATTTGGCATTTAGGTTTGTTCCCCCTACGTTTTGGCGTGAATGGGGCATGGAACGGGCCGTTTTGGCCGTTCCTCTATTTTCCCGCCATGACCGATGTAACGGTCATTCCAGTGGCCGTCACTTGTATATAACGGCCCTACGACTAACCGCTACTTTGTCTGAGGTTTTTGAGCTTTCTGGTTTCTGGGTGAGTGACGGCCCTAGGGTGGCGCGTCGCTTCCCTGTAACGCGCCTAGGTCTGCGCGTTACTTCGCTTGTTGTTGCCTTGTTTTGGGGTTGAGTCGGTTGGTCTAACGCGCTTGACCCAGCGCGTTAGATGGAAGTAACGCGCCCTGCCTTGGCCGTTAATGTCCGTTTGACCGACGTTTGACCATTGAGGCGGTTCCCCGGACGGATGGGTTTCCATTCGTTATTTTGAGTGTAACGCGCCTACCCCTGGCCGTTGCATTCTGTTTTGGTCGACTGTGGGTGGCTGTGCCGTTGGTTGTAACGCGCCTGTCCCCATGCGTCGTTTGTGTGTAACGCGTCCTTTTTGGACCGTTACATGCTGTTTGGCTGAGGGTTGTGGGTGTTGTGCTGTTCGATGGTGTAACGGTCATGCCCATGTGCGTCGTTGTTGTATAACGCGCTTGCCCCTTGCCATTGTTTGTTGTTTTGTGCTGGGTTGAGGGTGGCTATGCCGTTGTGAGTAACGCGCCTGCCCCTGTGCGTCGTTTGGTTCTGGCGCGTTTCCCCTGCCGCGTTGCTTGCTTGTAACGCGCTTGGCCTTGTGCGTTACTTGGCCTTGATTCGTGTGTTTGTGTTTTAGAGGTGTTAGGGTGGTGTGTGTGCGACGGCTTGTCGTCTGTCCGTTGTTTGGGTGTAACGGCCCAGGTCTAGACCGTCATATGCTTGTAGCGGTCTAGGGGTGGTGCGTTACCTGCCCTGTGCTTCGATTTCCGTGCTTCAGTTTTTGCTTGTCTTGGCTTGGCCTTGTGGTCTGTCCATTGTGCCGTGGATGTCTTCCGACGTCCTATGAGGGCTAAGACTACGTTGTGAGGTGGCCAGGAGTCTTCTTGCTTGAGGTGGGACTCTCTTTCCTACTGTTCAAGCATTGTGTTGGGTTCAGGTCAACCCGGTGTGACCCAGTGGTTGACATGTGACCTTGTGTGTGTGTGTCTCGGAGGTTGTGCCCGGCTCGAGACACTGCTTTTGGATGCCTCGAGGTGTTACCTTACCTCGGTTTGCGTGTCTAGGTGTGCTGAGGATTCTTGGTGTTTCCCTCAGGTCTCCGTGTGTCGTTTTCTGCGGAGCGTTGTTTTGCTGGCTTAGGATTACACCGATTGGCGGCTTGTTTCGTTGCTTGTGACGATCTTGACTTTGAGTCGTTCGACTCAGGGATCGTTACGTCGTAGGTCTAGTTGCCTGATCTTGAGTCTGTTGGCGGTTGTTCGACTGCCTGGGTGCTTTGCTGTACACGAGACAGGGCTTTTCTTAGACTGTCTGTGCTTTAGCACCTGTGTTTCGGAGTCTGTGCCTTGTGAGCCTCCCCTAGTTGTAGCCCTAGGCTTTTGCCGACCCACCGGGAGTGGTGGAGGGGTGTTTCCTGTTGCGTTTGGTACGTACGGTTTTTAAGCTAGTTCCGTAGGCCCCGGCCAACGGTAGCGTCCTACCGAGGGGAATACTAGCTAGAGGCCTGACCTAGGTAGAGGTCGGTGTGTGCACACGTGGTCAGGGACTGGGGACTTGCGCCGACGGGCGTGGCCCTGACTAGTCACTCGCAGTTGGTGCTGTAGTTTCGGGCTGTGGTACCATGTTTCCTTGGAACTATTGTTCCTCGGACCTGGTTCTTGGTGTGTCTTGTCCTTGAGTGACTTGACACTTGTGGCACAGTGTAAGACGTCAGTGGACGCATCTGGCTATTCTTCTAGGAGGAGGGTGCTCCTGTCACTTGGTGCGGTGACTCTCGGCGTTTTCTTGCGCGCTGTGACCTTTTCGAGTTGCCCGCTTGTGGCTGTACTTGAGGTCAGTGTTCTGTCGTTTGCATGACGTTCTTGTCATGCGTGGGGCTGTGTGCACGACGTTTCATGTCGTGTTTTGTTTGCGCTTTCGGCGCCGGCGTCTGCTTTCGCCTTTGTTTTGGCCGATGGACTGGGTTACCCTACTGTGTGAGTTTGGGGTCGACCGTCTATTGCCGTTTGGAGTAGCTTAGGGTGCCGAGTTCTCCTCGGTGGCAGTTGTTCCGTGTTTTACGACCTCGCTCTCCTTTGTTGTTGAGCTCCCCTTACTCTTAACTTGTTCCCTACTCCTGTTGTACCCTGCCTGTTTACAGCTTTTTAGTGTAGCCTTTCCTGCTTTGCTGCACTTGCTGTTTCTATTGTTGCTTCCGTTGCACTGTGCGTTTTCCAGTGGGGATCCGCGTGACCCCTACTGAGTTTCTGTTTAGAGACTCACCCAAACTTTTCAGGTGGGTTTCGCCGTCTGCCTCTGCTGTTCCTGGTGGAGCGCATTGTTGTAGCTGCCAGCTGTACCTGCGTCGGGCTTCTCCCGACTTCTGTGTACGTTCTTTTCTGTCAGACTGTACTTGTTGTCTTTCCTTTGGACTAGACTCTGGTGTATAATTGTAAAATTTGAATTATTAATGAAAATGTAATTTTATTTCTGCTACATTAGCAAACCGTTCTAATGAAATTTAATTGCTTGCTGTTATATCTGTCAGTTCAATGTACTACACGACAGTCCTTTTTCCCTTCGGCGCTTTCCCGCGCTTGGGAGGCCTCGCGGGTAAGATGCGGTACCACGTGTATCCGGTAGTCCTACCGGGTATACCGGGTATCCGGAATCTGGGTCACCACAGTACCCACTTGTACTTTTACGATCTACAATGCACCCAGCATAATCCGCATCGGTATAGGTAATTAAATCAAGGGAACCACCGATAGGAAACCACAAGCCAAAGTCTATTGAGCCAATGAGATATCTAAAGATGCGTTTCACAGCTGATAAATGAGATTCCTTGGGGCATGACTGAAAACGGGCACAAAGACATACACTGAATTGAATGTCAGGGTGACATGCTGTAAGGTACAATAGTGATCCGATCATACCTCGAAACAGTGTAGGATCTATTGTTTTACCATTTTCATCTTTATCCAGCTTTGTGGTGGTGGCCATGGGAGTTGATATGGGTTTTGCTTCCGCCATCCCGTATTTCTTCAGCAATTCCATAGTATATTTGGCTTGATTGATAAAAATTCCTTCTGAAGTTTGTTTCACCTGCAATCCAAGAAAAAAGTTCAGCTCCCCCATTAAGCTCATTTCGAATTCTCCTTGCATAGTCTTTGTAAATTCCTCGCATAAAGCATTATTAGTAGCTCCAAAAATAATGTCATCCACATACACTTGAACTACTAAAATGTCCTTACCTGATTTCCTTGTGAAAAGTGTTTGATCAACCTTACCTCTCTTGAACCCATTTTCAGCCAGAAAAGAGGTAAGCCATTCATACCATGCCCTTGGTGCTTGTTTTAGTCCGTACAAGGCCTTTTGGAGCTTGTACACATGTCGTGGATGTTTGGAATCTTCAAAACTTGGCGGCTGCTCTACGAAGACATCCTCCTTGATATAACCGTTAAGAAATGCATATTTAACACCCATTTGGAATAGTTTAAAATTCAAAGAACAAGCGTAGGAAAATAAGATCCGGACTACTTCAAGTCTAGCAACCTGTGCAAAGGACTCATCAAAATCAATGCCCATCTCCTGGCTGTACCCCTTGGCCACAAGCCGGGCCTTATTCCTCATAATTAATCCGACATCGTTTAGCTTGTTTCTGAAAACCCAACGAGTTCCAATAGTAGGATGGTTTTTAGGACGCGTCACGAGAGTCCACACCTTGTTTCTTTCAAAATGATGTAGCTCTTCATGCATAGCCTGAATCCAGGATTCATTTTGAAGAGCTTCATGAATGTCCTTGGGCTCTTCTTGTGAAAGAAGGGCCATCAAGTCCTCCTTTTCAACCTGCCTTAGAGAGGACCTAGTTTTTACCCCATCCTCCAAATTACCTATGGTGTTCACAGCTGGATGATCCTTTAGAAGTGTGGAGGAACTGGGCTAATCAGGATGCTGCACTTGTGGTTCTTGCAGTGTCTCGATTGTAGGAACCTCATCTTCCTCATTTTTGCTCGAGGTTACCTTCAATGGTTCATCCTTAGCTTTGACATATGATGAGTTCCTAGGGTCTTCATCTGCATCCAGAGTGGAAGAAATTTGATTTGTGAGTTTTGAATCGGATTCATCAAAAATAACAGGAGGGCTTTCTTCAACGACCAAAGTTCTTTTATTGAATAATCGGTAAGCTCTAGAATTGAGTGCATAACCTAGAAAAATTCTTTTATCACTCTTTTCATCAAACTTACCCAGGTTAGACTTACCATTGTTCAAGACATAGCAAGGGCATCCAAAGGGTTTAAGATAGGAGATGATTGGCTTCTTATCCTTGTAGAGCTCTGTTGAACCCCCTCCTTGTGGGTATTACTAAATAGATTTTGATGATGACCAAACACTATTTTTATGTGTGAATTGAAATTGAGTTGTTCCAACATGAATAGCTTATGAAATGCACATTCTTGATGTAGACTTGGAGCTTTTGGAGGTACAATAGTAACTTCGTCTGGTAAGGCTTTTGAACGTAAAATTACAATGCTAAATCTAATTCAGAATGTATGTCTTTACTGGGCAAGGAACGTGCTTAAGGAACTCGAGGACGGTTGGTGAGATCGACTTCAACATATTGACTTTTGAATATGTGGTTTGAAGTTCATTATTTTGATCTCAAGGATTAAATTGGTTTAGAACTTATCTAAGTTTAAATGGTTTGAGTTTCATTCCCTCTCATGCTTTAAAAACCATCTTGAAACCCCTAGACTTGTTCTTGGACTTAGTGGGTCTTTCAATCAATCTTTTGGATGTTCTGGAACAAGGGTCGACCCATTGGTCCCCTGGTTCTGTTAAACGTGGATCTTTTATCTCCAGCTGAAAGGGTCGACCCATTGGGTCGACCCATTGGGTCGACCCCCAGCCGCAAGGGTCGACCCCAAGGGTAGACCCTTGGTGATTATTTTTTAGAACCCGGCGGGCTCCTTCACCAGACCTGCAAGGGTCGACCCCAAGGGTCGACCCATTCACTCGAGGGTCGACCCCAAGGGTCGACCCCTAAAAACCCCTGTTGCCAGATTTGTTAAACCAGCACGTGTTCTTGGAAGGGTCGACCCCAAGGGTCGACCCATGATGTCTGGCCCATCTGGCCCCTCACGAGGGTCGACCCTTTCTGGTCTGGGCGGCGCCGTGATTGTGGACTCTTGGCATTTCGACCAAATGGTCCAACCACACTTGTGTGGCTGTACTTAATCCACTCCATAACAAGTGGATCTTGTCCCATGGCTGTCCCTTGACCACCCTTGGCCTATATAACAACTTGTAGAGGATGAAAACCCTAAGAGAAATTCGTATGTCCTGATTTTGGGTTTCTTCCTAACATTTGTGTGTGTAGGTCACAGCAGCCACCTCCAGCCCTTATTCCACCTTGGTGGGTGCGTGAATGTGAAGGGAAGAAGGAGGAATCAAAGTTCCAATCAAGCTTCTGCTGCTGGCTACGAGCGAAATCGAGATTCAGCCACAGCCGAGCCAAGATCGTCAAGAACGGTCATCGTGCTGCACAAGTGTTTGATAAAATTTGCATAAGAGAAAGGGGGAGCTCCAACCAGGATAAATCAATCCTTCTTCACTCTTTCATTCTGAATCATTTAACTTAAACTTGAGCATACGTTTGTAATCATTATTTCAGATATTTGTGTATGGTGTTCGTGTTTGGTAACACGAACGTGCGTGTGTGTGTGTGTGTGTGTGTGTGCTTGCTATTCTACACAGCGTGTGTGTGTGATTCACTACATAGTGAAGCCTTAATCCTCCGTGTGAGGGGTGGACGTAGGGGACACGGCAGTGTACCCGAACCTCCTAAAAATTCCGTGTGTCAATTGTGGTTTGCTATTCCGTTTACTTGTCGAGTGGGCTTCGCGGTGAGGTGAGCATTCACCATTTTCTCTATCAATCACACCCACTTCACACGCATTCATGAGTGTGATCCTATTCGTGTAAGGCTAGAGCTTGTGTGCATAATTAGTATAGAATTCACGTAGGTAGTTTCTTTTAATTGGCCATCAATTCACCCCTCCCCTCTTGATTGCCACCCTCCGGGACTCAACAATTGGTATCAGAGCCTTGGTCTCTGTTTAATCTCGACCACACGGTCGTCAGAGCTAGATCCCATTAAATGGCAAACAAGGGGATGATGCCCGAAGGGCATTCTATTCAAAGACCTCCGTTCTTTGATGGATCAAACTACCCCTACTGGAAAAACAGAATGTATATTTTCCTACGTGCCCAGGACTACGATGTTTGGCGTGTCATAAGTAGGGATCCATATGTATTATCTGAAAATGAGAATGAGTGGGATGAAGAAGATATTAGGAAGTGTTCAGTGAATTTTAAAACTATGAATATAATTCAATGTGCTGTTCATCCTAATGAATACTCACGTATATCTACGTGTTTCTCTGCACAAGAGATGTGGAACAAGCTACGGCTTATCTATGAAGGAACGTCGGAAGTAATGGAAACCAAAGCCAATCTTTTAGTCCGGGACTACGAGCTGTTCGCAATGAAGCAAGATGAGTCCATTTCTGACATGTTTGCTAGATTGACAGAAATTACAAATTGACTAAAGGGACTTGGCAAGGAGTATTCCAACAAGGAGCTTGTCAAAAAAGTTCTAAGATCCCCCTCTCCACAGTGGCATACAAAAGCCACTGTAATTGAAGACTCCAAGGATCTCAGCACTCTAACTCTGGATGAGTTGATCGGCTCACTGATGACATATGAAATAAACATCAAAAGGAGCGAGGAGGATCACAAGAAAAAGAAAATTGTCACACCATTGGCCCTAAGGGTGAATCCACAAGATTCAGAGGGCAGTGACAATGATCCCATTAGCAACACTGAAGATGAGGAACTAGTTGCCATGATCACACAAAGAGCAAGAAGGTTCGTCAAAAGAACCAGAAACTTTGGTGGTCAGTTCAGGAAGGGACCAAGAAGGCAAGGACCAAATAAAGGAGAAAGTAGCAAGAAAGAAGAAGTGATTTGCTATGAATGCAAGAAACCCGGCCATATGCGGGGTGAGTGCCCCGATCTCATCAAGAAGGTGAAGAAAGGTAAGTTCAGTAAGCCCAAGGCCATGATGGCACATGGAGCGATGAAGATCAGGAGGAATCTGGAAATGAAGATGGACTAGATGAGCTAGTCCAGAATCTGTCTCATGGCCAATGACGACGAAGGAAATGAGGTAAATTATGAAACTGAAACTCTTACTTGTGAACAATGGCAAATTACATATGAATCTTTATATGAAAAATGTAAAAGATTCAAATCTGATAACAGAAATTTGAAAAAGAAAATTGATCATTTTGTGCATACTAAAAAATCATGTGAAGAGTGCCATGCTTTAAAATCAGAAAATGAAAACATGAAGCATGAAAATGAAATTCTTGCATCCAAAATTGAACTGTTTGAAGAAGAGATTTCATGCTTGAGAGAAGAACAATCCACATTTCTGAAAATGCATGAAGAATTGAAAAATGATATGAAACAAGAAAGCTTGAAAGCATTACTTGCAATGAAGCCAAAGTAAAGGCTGAAAAACAAAGCCAATCTCAAATGGCTCAAATAAAAGAGCTAAAGGATGCTCTTGCCATCCTTGAAAATTCAAAAGTTCAAACAACCCATTGGGCCCCCATAAGTTCAGCATCCTCCAAACCAAAGAAACACATGCATAATGCCTTTTCAAATGTTGGTAGAAGGAGAAAAAGAGAAAGAGCCATCACTTGTTTCTATTGTGAAAAAATGGGTCATGACATGTATGATTGTAGAATTCTGAAATATGATGAAGAAAATTCTGCTAGATTCAGAAATAGAACATATATGCATCATGCCTCTAACCGTCATGGACCCAAGCTTGCTTGGATACCAAAATCTCCATAAGCACTTTGGTTGAATTGCAGGTCTACTCGAGAGCTCAAAGGAACAAATGGTATTTGGACAGTGGTTGCTCTCGGCATATGACGGGAAACGAGGAATGGTTTGTGGACCTGCATGAAAAGGATGGTGGGACGGTAGCATTCGTTGGTAAGGACAAAGGTAAAATCATCAGAGAAGGTAAGATAGGTAAGAATCAAAATCATACCATTGAAAATGTATTGCTTGTGAAAGGTTTGCATCATAATCTATTAAGCATAAGCCAACTTTGTGATAAAGGATGCAATGTGATTTTTGATTCTAACCGCTGCACTGTTTTGAAGAGAAATACTCATGAGATAAAGTTCATTGGTTTCAGGTATAACAATGTTTATATGATAGACTTGAATGATGCCTCTCATGAGAATTTATGTTTAGTTGCAAGGAACAATGATGATGCTTGGCTCTGGCATCGTCGGCTTGGGCATGCTAGTTTTAATGTTTTGTTGAAATTATCTAGAAATGATTTGGTAATTGGACTGCCCAAGTTGAAGGCCGTCGATGATAGAGTGTGTGGGGCGTGTAGCATGGGGAAACAAACAAGGACATCATTCAAGAGCAAGAATGATGTGACCACATCGAGACCCCTTGAAATCATCCACATTGATCTCTTTGGACCAAGCAGAACACACAGCTTGGGTGGTAAATTATATGGTTTTATAATTATGGATGATTACTCAAGATTCTATTGGGTTTACTTCCTTTCTCATAAAAATGATGCCCTGATGGAATTTGAAGCATTTTGCAGGGTGGTTCAAAATGAAAAGGGGTTTTGCATCAAAACCATGCGGAGTGATCACGGTAGGGAATTTGATAACCATGAGTTCAGCAATTTTTGCAGGGCTCAAGGCTACACTCATGACTTCTCCGCACCAAGAACCCCCGAACAAAATGGTGTTGTTGAAAGGAAGAATAGAACACTGATCGAAATGGCAAGAACCATGCTAAATGAGTATAATCTACCGAGGTACTTTTGGGCTGAAGCAGTGAACACAGCCTGCTACATAATCAACCGTGCCATGGTAAGACTGTTGTTGAAGAAAACCCCCTATGAGCTGTACCGAGGTAAGGAGCCAAACATTTCATATCTTAGATCATTTGGCTCAACCTGTTACATTCAAAACAATGGTAAGATAGACCTGGAAAAATTTGATCCCAAAAGTGACAAAGGTATACTTCTTGGGTACTCACTTAGCTCAAGAGCATATTGAGTGTACAACTTGAGAACTCTTGTAGTTGAGGAAAGCCCCCATGTCATTATTGATGAATCATCTCAAAATAGAACTAATGAAAAATATGTCTTGCAGGATGATGAGTTGGATGTTGGAGATATCGGGAAGAAAGAAAGAAAAATTGAGAAACAAGAAGAAGAAGAAGAAGAACCACAAGAAGATGATGCTAATCAGGAAATTCAAGTTGAACAGTAGCTACCAATGAAATGGACCTTTCCAAAGGACAATCCGTCGGACAATGTGATGGGCAATGTAGAAGAAGGAATACGGACACGAGCCTCTTTCAGGGAAGTTGAAAATCAAGATTACATAGCCTTACTTTCTCAATTTGAACCTCACTCCATAGAAGAAGCCTTGAATGATGAGTCATGGATCAAGGCCATGCAAGAGGAACTACACCAGTTCCAAAGGAACAAAGTGTGGTTCCTTGTTCCATGCCCTAAGAATCACTCCGTGATCGGAACAAAATGGGTTTTCCGAAAGAAAACAAATGATCAAGGAGTGGTAACTAGGAACAAGGCCAGGCTAGTAGCCAAAGGCTATAGCCAAGAGTTAGGAATCGACTTTGATGAGTCTTTTGCTCCAGTAGCAAGACTTGAGGCAGAAGACGTGTATGTGGAGCAACCACCGGGGTTTGAAGACACAAAGCATACAGACCATGTGTACAAGCTAGACAAGGCACTTTACGGTCTGAAACAAGCACCCCGTGCATGGTATGAACGGTTAAGTGATTTACTCATTCAAAATGAATTCAAACGAGGTAATGTTGATCAAACCCTCTTTACAAAATCGAATGGTAAGGAAATCTTAATTGTTCAAGTTTATGTTGATGATATTATTTTTGGCTCCACTAATGATACTCTCAGCAAAGACTTTGTAAAATTAATGCAAAGTGAGTTTGAAATGAGTCTTATGGGAGAGCTAACATTTTTCTTGGGATTGCAGGTAAATCAAACGGTAGATGGGTTGTTCATTCATCAAAAGAAGTATGCAATGGAGTTGCTAAAAAAGTTCAATTTGACATTAACAAAACCACAACCAACTCCTATGTCCACCTCAATAAAAATTGATCAAGATGAGATAGGTAAATCAGTGGACCAAAAACTCTTTAGAAGCATGATAGGTTCACTACTGTATTTAACTGCCAGCAGGCCCGACATTCATTTTGTTGTTTGCCTATGTGCAAGATTTTAGTCAAATCCAAAGGAATCACATATGTCGGCTGTAAAACGGATTTTTAGATATATTGCTGGTTCAAGTAATTTAGGATTATGGTTTCCGCGTAATTCGAGCTTTGATTTAATTGCTTATTCCGATGCCGATTATGCGGGTTGTAAAGTGGATCGGAAAAGCACTAGCAGGTATTGTCAATTTCTTGGAGGATGCGTGGTCTCATGGGCCTCCAAGAAACAAAACTCAGTGGCTCTATCAACCATCGAAGCCGAATATGTGGCTGTCGGGAGTTGCGTTGCCCAGGTCCTATGGATCCAACAACAGATGATTGATTATGGCCTTTCTTTCAAAAACACTCCATCTTGTGTGACAACACTTCAGCCATAAACTTGTCAAAGAACCAAGTCCATCACTCTCGCACAAAGTATATTGAGATTAGACATCATTTTCTCAGGGATCAAGTGAGCAAGAGTGATGTAGAAATTAGGTTCATTGAAACAGACCAACAAATTGCCGACATTTTCACCAAACCTCTAAGTGAAGATAAATTCACAACATTTAGGAGAGAATTAGGGGTTTGTTGGATAGACGTGTCTGAGTCTTGATCAGTTGCATATCTATGTATCTCCGTCAGCATCGCATGCATTTGCATTAGTATAGTGCATAGTTGAATTTCCCCTTGTCATGCATGTGCATTATTATTGCTTGACAAACAAACAAAAATTGTATGAAAAATCTTGATTGCATGTCTTGCATGTCTTTTATTTATAGAATACAACCATGTCTTTGTAATTTCTATGGCCGATATTTCCTTGAGTTCTTTTAATGCCAGCAAGAGAGCACACTCCCTCGAAATCTGAAATTTGGAGACGTTAGAATATGAACGTCTACTATGATCCTAGATTTTCTTGAAACAAGTTCCCCAATGCATTCACCCATAAAACAACTCCAATTCCTTGATTCCAACATGATATTATCATTGGGGATTCGAGCCACATCATTTTTTTCTCTTCCCTTTCCCTTCAAAATTTTTGGTGAAAAACAGTGGAAGGGATGACACCAAGGGTCGACTCATGCAGAAGGGATGACCCCAAGGGTCGACCCTCGCGATTGTGGATCCTGTCTGGGGCCGGGGTGAAAGGGGTCGACCCATTGGGTCGACCCGTTACGGTCGGGCGGAGTCCGCCGCATCCGAACCACCCTAAACGGGGTGGAAACCCTATGTTTCCCCCTTCCCATCTCCTAAAACCCCCAAAGCCCCCTTCTAGCCCTAGCCACCACTCCTTTCATGCCCTCAAATCCCCTCTTGGCACCCACATGCTCAAGCCCTAGCCGCGGCTCTCTCGGTGGTGTCCCGCGCACAAATCCTTCTAAGCGATTCCAACGCGTCTTCCTTGAGCTTCACTCCCACTGAGGTATGTTCTTGATGTGTGGAGGATCATAAATCTTTGTGGATAGCATTCCTCTCTCGTTGAACCATCTAGATCTACACCCTCATCAACCGGTTCCTTCGGTCTATGTTTAGATGGCCCCAAAGCGGCGTTCTTCTCGCAGCAGAGGGGAGTCTAGTGCGGCCATGGCACGTCATGGTAGGGCGGCAGCATATGGCAGAGAATCTGCGCCTTCGAGCAAGGTCTTGGACAGAAAGGTACTCCGACCTCGAGCGGTATCATTTGTCAATCTTAACTGCCATCTTCCGAGTTTAGTGGATGTTCTTTGCAGTCAGCCAAATTTGGATTTCATCATGTCTGAACATCGATGCATTTATCCGAATTTGGTGCATCAATTTTATAGCAACTTTACCATGTCCGGGGAACATCCGATTACTGTGGTTAATGGCCAACGGGTTATACTCTCCACAGAATTTTTAGGAGTGGCATTTAATCTCCCTCATGAAGGCTTTACATTTGGAGATATTGTGGTTCCTGGAGAACCTGTTTATCAAATGATGACATCTGAAGAAAAAGGTGCACATTCACTTGCTGGGTTAAACGCCAATCATTTTCCCCCCCTGCAGCATATATTACACAGGATGATCACTACTATCCTGCTCCCAAGAGGAGGAGACCATGACAAAGTGACAGAGATCCATATGTTCTTATTTTACTGTCTCTTGGGTGGTATTCCAGTTAATTTTCCACCTATGTTTTTAGCTCATATGTGTAACAGCATGAAGCACAAGAATAGAACTCTTCCATATGCCGCCGCACTTTCTGCTATATTTGCCCACCTGGACATCAACCTCTCAAAAGAATCTTCTCAGGACATTAGAGAGGCTGATATATTTACTGTTCATTCTATTTGTCATAATATGGGCTATGAACTGCGAGATGGTAACTTGGTCCGGACATTGAAAAGTGCTGCACATGACATCAGTTCTGAGGAGGAGGATGACGATGATGCACATGCCGGTGTGCAACAGTCACATATTCCTGTTGAGGACATGCCTTCCGAGGCGGTTCAGCTGCTCATGGACCGTTTGGATACTATTGATGATCGTTTAGACAATTATGGGGAGACTATGGAGGCTGTGCAACATGCTCTCGCTGATCTGAAGCTATCTCATCAAGAGCACTCTCAGTCTGTTACTGATACTTTGGCTACTCACTCCCACTTGCTTGAAGAAGTCTTGGAGTATATTAGGCATCCGCCAAGCTCACCGACTCCGGATGACGATTAGACGGCTATGCTCTGCAGAATGGCACACTTCCTATCCCTTGTCACCCCCTCCTTTTTGATGATGCCAAAGGGGGAGAAATCTTGTACTATATGTGTGCCCAGGCAATCGGCTATCGGCTACTTATATTCTATGTGTGTGTTGTGTGCTTGCATGCCTGTGTGATTTCATCATATTTCTGATATTTCTGTTCATTAGCAATGTTGCATTTCAGTCTTGTTGCATTTCCGTTTGCATTTCAGTTCTGTTCAGTTGCATCTCATGCATTGCATCATGTAATTCGCCCTTGAACTCAGACCTTGTTTACATTTAACCTGTATTGTCGGCAAAGTACTTTGGAACGTGTTTATGTTCTTCAGTCTCACATTGTTGGCTGGTCTTGTATTTCACTATTACAATGCTTCTTGTATTTTACTCTGAATATGAAGGTTTAAGGTGGAACTCAATGATATTGCTAAATCTTTTTGAAGTCATATGTGTATGTAAGGCATGTAGTATTTTGTCATCATCAAAAAGGGGGAGATTGTTGAACCCCCTCCTTGTGGGTATTACTAAATAGATTTTGATGATGACCAAACACTATTTTTATGTGTGAATTGAAATTGAGTTGTTCCAACATGAATAGCTTTGGAAATGCACATTCTTGATGTAGACTTGGGGCTTTTGGAGGTACAAGAGTAACTTCATCTGGTAAGGCTTTTGAACGTAAAATTACAATGCTAAATCTAATTCAGAATGTATGTCTTTACAGGGCAAGGAACGTGCTTAAGAAACTCGAGGACGATTGGTGAGATCGACTTCAACATATTGACTTTTGAATATGTGGTTTGAAGTTCATTATTTTGATCTCAAGGATTAAATTGGTTTAGAACTTATCTAAGTTTAAATGATTTGAGTTTCATTCCCTCTCATGCGTTAAAAACCATCTTGAAACCCCTAGACTTGTTCTTGGACTTAGTGGGTCTTTCAATCAATCTTTTGGATGTTCTGGAACAAGGGTCGACCCATTAGGTCGACCCCTAGGTCCCCTGGTTCTGTTAAATGTGGATCTTTTATCTCCAGCTGAAAGGGTCGACCCATTGGGTCGACCCCCAGTCGCAAGGGTCGACCCCAAGGGTTGACCCCAAGGGTCGACCCCTGGTGATTATTTTTTAGAACCCGGCGGGCTCCTTCACCAGACCTGCAAGGGTCAACCCCAAGGGTCGACCCATTCACTCGAGGGTCGACCCCAAGGGTCGACCCCTGAAAACCCCTGTTGCCAGATTTGTTAAACAAGCACGGGTTCTTGGAAGGGTCGACCCCAAGGGTCGACCCATGCTGTCTGGCCCATCTGGCCCCTCACGAGGGTCGACCCCAAGGATCGACCCTTTCTGGTCTGGGCGGCGCCGTGATTGTGGACTCTTGGCATTTCGACCAAATGGTCCAACCACACTTGTGTGGCTGTCCTTAATCCACTCCATAACAAGTGGATCTTGTCCCATGGCTATCCCTTGACCACCCTTGGCCTATATAACAACTTGTAGAGGATGAAAACCCTAAGAGAAATTCGTATGTCCAGATTTTGGGTTTCTTCCTAACATTTGTGTGTGCAGGTCGTAGTAGCCACCTCCAGCCCTTGTTCCACCTTGGTGTGTGCGTGAATGTGAAGGGAAGAAGGAGGAATCAAAGTTCCAATCAAGCCTCTGCTGCTGGCTGCGAGCGAAATCAAGATTCAGCCACAACCGAGCCAAGATCGTCAAGAACGGTCATCGTGATGCACAAGAGTTTGATAAAATTCTCAGAAGAGAAAGGGGGAGCTCCAACCAGGATAAATCAATCCTTCTTCACTCTTTCCATTCTGAATCATTTAGCTTAAACTTGAGCATACGTTTGTAATCATTATTTCAGATATTTGTATGTAGTGTTCGTGTTTGGTAACATGAACGTGCGTGTGTGTGTGTGTGTGTGTGTGTGTGTGTGTGTGTGTGTGTGTGTGTGTGTGTGTGTGTGTGTGTGTGTGTGTGTGTGTGTGTGTGTGTGTGTGTGTGTGTGTGTGTGTGTGTGTGTGTGTGTGTGCTTGCTGTTCTACACAGCGTGTGTGTGTGATTCACTACATAGTGAAGCCTTAATCCTCCGTGTGAGGGGTGGACGTAGGGGACACGACAGTGTACCCGAACCTCCTAAAAATTCCGTGTGTCAATTGTGGTTTGCTATTCCGTTTACTTGTCGAGTGGGCTTCGCGGTGAGGTGAGCATTCACCATTTTCTCTATCAATCACACCCACTTCACACGCGTTCACGAGTGTGATCCTGTTCGTGTAATGCTAGAGCTTGTGTGCATAATTAGTATAGAATTCACGTAGGTAGTTTCTTTTAATTGGCCATCAATTCACCCCTCCCCTCTTGATTGCCACCCTCCGGGACTCAACAAGCTCATATGGAGTTTTCTTCAGAATGGGCCTTACCATTGCCCTGTTGATGATGTAGCATGCTGTACTCACGGCTTCAGCCCAAAAATACTTAGGTAGGGAATTCTCACTAAGCATGGTCCGGGCCATGTCTATCAACATTCTATTCTTCCTCTCTACTACTCCATTTTGCTGGGGCGTCCTTGGTGATGAAAAATTGTGTGTGTACCCCTGCTCTTCACAGAACATGCTGAATTCATGATTTTCAAATTCACCACCATGATCACTCTGGATTGTGGTGATGAGGTAACCCTTTTCATTCTGGATTTTTCTGCAAAACACTTGAAACTCTATCAGGGCATCACTTTTATTAGCTAAAAATAGCACCCATGTGAATCTGAAAAAATCATCAACAATCACAAAGCCATAGGATTTTCCTCCTATTCTAGATGTTCTAGTAGGACCAAAAAGATCAAGATGCAACAGTTCCAATGGCCTAGCGGATGAAACAATATTTTTATTTTTTAAGGACATTCGTGTTTGCTTGCCTTTCGTGCAAGCTTCACAGATTCTATCACTTTCAAATTTTAATTTAGGCAGTCCATTCACCAGGTCATGTCTAGACAACTTAGAGATAACTCCAAAACTAGCATGACCTAACCTTCGGTGCCATAACCAAGCACTTTCATGATTGTTCGCAACCAAGCAGAGATCATCACACGAAACGTTATCAATATCAACAGTATAAACATTGTTGTTCCTTTTTCCAAGAAATTTTATCTCATTTGAGTTTTTGTTTAAAACAATGCAGTGGGTTTCATCAAAAACAACTTTAAAGCCCTTATCGCACAATTGGCTTATGCTAAGCAGATTATGATTCAGACCTTTCACCAAAAGCACATCTTCAATAAGAATTTCAGAATTCTTACCAATATTGACAATCCCAACGATTTTACCTTTGTCTTAACCTCCAAAGACAACTGAACCCCCATCCTTATCTTGCAGTGTAGAGAACACTTTCTTGTCCCCTGTCATATGCCTTGAACAGCTGCTATCCAAGTACCATTTGCTCCCCCTAGCTTCAAGACATATCTGCAAGAAGAAAAATTCTCATGCAATTATTTTTGGTACCAAAGCTAGTTTGGGTCCGTAGGAGTTAGTCCAGTTCTTGGTATATCTTTTCTTGGTCCAAAAGACATGATTTCTAGGTGGGCTTTGTCTAAACCAGCAGTTCACAATAGCATGACCAAATCTACCACAATGATAGCAATTAACAGGTGCAAATTTTCCTTGAAACTGTCGTGGTTTGGGTTGATCATGTTTTGGTTCAGGCTTTGAACATGAAGCATGATTTTCACATTTTTCATGAGCAAATGATGTGGTGATCTTATGCTCAAAAGATTTTTTGTTTTGTGGAGTGTATCCAAGACCTTCTTTTTGAAAATTGACTTTCACTCCCAACAAATTATCTAGGTTTTGCTTGCCCTTTACAAACTTAGACAATGTGGACTGAAGATCATCCACTTCTTTTTCCAAGCTCACAGTTTTCTTTTTAAGTTCTGAGTTTGTGGATTTCAGAATTTGTTCTTCAATTTTCATTTTTTCACATGCTTTCTCCATTTCAATTACTTTGCAAGATAATTCTTCTTTGGCTTTATCACAGTTTGAAATAGTTTGTAATAGGCTTTCTCTTTCTTCCGTGGCTTCAAACCATTCCTGTTCCAGTTTTTCAAATTTGACAAAGATATCTTCATGTGACAAGTCATCAAGTTTCTTTTTGAGAGTTTTGTTTTCAAATCTGATCTTCTTGCAATTCGTATACAATTTTTCATATTCAGATTTCCATTTTTCATTAGAAATGAAATCAGGGTCATAGTTTACCTCTGTGGATTCATCTTCATGTGCCATGAGGCACGAGCTTTCCACAAGTTCTTGGATCTCTTCATCAGATGGTTCATCTTCTTCGTCGCTCCATGTGGCGACCATGGCTTTGGGTTTCTTGAAATTATCCTTCTTGAATTTCTTTTTCAGATCCGGACATTCACCTCTCATGTGCCCGGGCTTCTTGCATTCGTAGCATATGATGCTACATGGCTTGCTCGACTCACCTTTGGTCTGCGTGGGCTTTCTTTGCCCTTTTCTAAAGTTTCCCTGAAAGTTTCTCTTCTTAATTAGAAATCTCCTCACTTGGCGAGTTATCATCGCCAATTCTTCCTCTTCATTGCTTCCTTCACTTGATTCACCTTCTTGTAATTCGTCATCGGAGTGATGAGCTCTCAGTCCAATGACCTTTTTCTTCTTGATGTCTTCATCAACTGTTCTCCTTATATTTATCTCATAGGTCAGAGTGACCCTATGAGTTCATCCAAGGTGAGAGTAGACAAGTTATTTGAGTCTTCAATCACGGTGGCCTTTGTGTGCCATGCCGACGGTAGGGACCTTAACACTTTCCTTACAAGGTCAGAATTTGAGTATTCTTTCCCAAGACTCTTGAGACCATTTGTGATCTCTGTTAACCTTGCAAATATCTCGGAGATGGTTTCTTCAGGTTTCATCTTAAATAACTCATAGTCAGTGACTAGGAGGTTTGCCTTCGTTTCCTTGACTTCTGAAGTTCCCTCATATATGAGTCGCAGCTTGTCCCACATTTCTTTGGCTGAGCTGCACATAGAGACACGAGAGAATTCATTAGGGTGTATAGCACATTGCATGATATTCATGGCATTATAGTTAGCGGTGCATTTCTTAATTTCCTCAGGTGTCCATTTATCTTCATCATCCCCTGGTTTATGAGGACCCTTGTCTACAACTCTCCAAACTTCATACTCTTGAGCCCTCAGAAAGACATGCATTCTATTTTTCTAGTACGAGTAGTTTGAACCGTCAAAGTAGAGAGGACGGTTGATGGAGTGGCCCTCGGGCATCATACCCTTATTTGCCATTTAACCAGATCTTACTCTAGATCGTTAGATCTGAAAAGGAAGAGCCTTGGCTCTGATACCAATTGAAGTCCCGAGATTAAATGGTACCCAAGAGGGGGGTGAATTGGGTGATAAAAAATTTCTACCGAGATAGACTCAAATATGCGATAACAAGGGGACACAGAAGAAAACAAGAGCAAGACAAACTATATATATCAAACAATCACTATGCAAATCCTTGGTACTTGACGGAGTTGATAGATCCGTAGATTTACTCACGCAACCTGTTATCTTTCCGGCAAGAGTAACCTTGTCGGTCCGAATCCAGCTTTTGATATACCGCAGGATTTTAAGTGAAGAAGATCAAACAACCTAGATCTAAAGGATTCAAAATATCTAGATGCACAAGTATGCATAGAAGGGGAATAGGAGATATGGAGCAAACCACAAGGGACAGCGATTTTAAGGTGGTTCGGATGCCACAACGGCAACCTACGTCCACCCCTCACGGATAGTGAGGAACCATGCACTATCTTGTAAGGAGTTACAAGATCAACCACACACAACACACACACTGGGAAGGAGAGTTCCCGCGAAGGTGTAAGAACACCTTAATACACACACAAAGCTACAACGGAGAACACACAAACACACACACACGGATCTAGGAAGATCCACACACACTGAAATGTTTAACGATTACAAGAACCATAGATGAAGCTAAAGAGAAAAGAAAATGAATTTAGAACACAAGAGAAGAATCTTGATTTGCTCCCCCTTAATGGATGATTGGATGCTTTGGATGCAGCTTGAATCCTTGGGCTGATCTTCACTTGATTGGATGAAGAAGGATGAAGAACTCTTCTCAGAGTACTGTTCACGTCTACAGTGCGGAATCCCTTCTCTTCCTCTTGGTAGCCCCCTTGATCCACCTTGAGCATTAGGGTTTTCTTCACCCTCTTGTATAAGTTTTAAAGGCTTTGAATGGTCCATGGACTCCCCCAGACTAGATCCACAATTTATGGAGGGTTTGAGTGCTAAAGGATTAAACAATACCAAGTGGAAAGGCTTCTTTCGAAGTGACAAAAAAGTCAACAATATTGGGCAACTCGGGGCTGGCGGTCGACCTGTAGGGTCTGGCAGTCGACCGCCACTGAGAGACCTGCAGGAGGCCGGTCCCTGGGAGATCCGGTCGACCGAGATTGAGGGGGCGGTCGACCGCCACTGAGACAGCCTGTAGAAGTTTACATTCTGTTATTCCAGGTCGACCGGGGTGATGCTGGAGGTCGACCGGGCTGTCAAAAACCTAAAAAATGAAGAGTTTAGCCCAGAAAAATGTGTCCATATGATCGAGGCATGATTTCAACGATTGGTTAAAAGTTATTTCAAGTTCATTCAATGTTCTTAGAAAACCATTTGGAATGCTAAAACCTTAAGCAACAGCATGAAGAGTTCCAACCTTGAAGGCTTATGAAAAACACTTAGGTTATTAGATCCAAGCATGTGAGCAACCCTATGTCCTTGGTTTTGTTATCATAAAAACACCGAGATATATATACAACAAAAAGGCCTTAAAACAATAGTTAAAGGGCTTGTGAGGTCTTTCTACTAAACTTATATATAGTCAGTGGGCTCCCATATCAACAAATGTTATAAAAGGGGGGGGGGCATTAGCTTGATATTGATGGGCCTTCCCGTAGAGAATGAAAGGCTTCACATTAAACTCATATACCATGGGTTTCTCATTTAAGACTTTAATTATGCCAAGGGGCCATTAGCCAATGGGTGTCCACATTAAACCCATTGCGTGCGATGGCTGCATGGGAGGCCTTAGGGTTGGTTTTGCAAGATAAAGTAGGGAATGCGGTGGCAGCTTTGGTAGGAAAGGAAATTAACAACGGAACCTATTAGGATTACCTTTGGAACTTTAATTTCCATTAGGATTCTTAACCCACAGTAGGACTTGTAAAGCTATTGATCCTATATATAAATGCCCTAGCGAAATAGAGCCTCGGTTGCTACTATTGATCGCTAGGTGCTGCTGCGTCTCCCTCTTCCTGTGCCTGCTATTGCTGCTGCCTGGAGATCGAAGGGAGGTTTCTGTGCACATCATTTGTTTCCCTTTTTCCCGGTGGTGCTGTGCGGTGTTGTTGCTGCTTCTTCTTTGCGGTGGATGTTGCACTCCTACTGCTACGGTTGTTGTTGTAGTACGAGAGACTTTCTTCTTTTTTATTCTTCCTTCATATAAGAGGTAGGTGGTCTCTAGAGAGCCTCAACTCGTTAATAAAGCATGCAGTAATCATGGCTTTCATGCATATTTGATATAATCATGTGTTGTAAGTAAACTGTTTGCATACTTTGCAGCTTAGCAATAAAAATATAAATAGCGACCCTTACAAGGTCGCAAAATCAGGAAATGGCGGCATAACCCATTCCGCTATTTAACGCCTTCAACCCTGTCGCCAATTGCTTAGTTAATTATTAAATGCATCATCTTTAAAATTAAATAACCATGAAATCATATGCCTAAAATCATAAATTTCATATGGAATCCCCATGATTGTTCCTACATTTCCGTGTATTTACATGGTGTATTAACTAAAAACATTAACTAGTTAAATAATTTAATGTCTTTTTAACAAGTTGCTCGGGCAAATTTCAAAAGGTATTGTAGCATGTTAGTTATGAGTTTTTGCTTTGACAAATTGTTCGTGGGTGTTGGAGCGTCCTTTGGCCATGAAATTTTACGAGGGTGTTGTTGGGATAGTGAGCAAGGTCGTGGGGGTGGTATCTCCTTTTTCTGATACTCCTAGCCCAAAGTAGCCCTCCTCTCAAGTAAAAATTCTTTGGAATATCACGTTAGGTAGAGTTTTTCGGACTCTTTATTTTGATATATAGATTGTGCGATTCCGATGTGTATACCTCGAGAACGAAAGTTTTAAAGATATCTGGACTATTAGTTAATAAAATAACGACCATATGCGCGATCGATGTTTCTCTAATATATATATATATATATATATATATATATATATATATATATATATATATAATTTTATGTTTACTCAAAATTTTAAAAATTTATATTTATAAAACTATAAAAAAATAAAATTATAAAATATATATTTCTGGAATCCTTAGATTTTTCTCCTAATTATCATATATTTTGTTTCTCTAAATTTTCACTAAATAGTATGTGTCCTTTTAAAGAGATGTTATTTTCTAAATTATTAGATTAAATAGAAATTAAGTTATGAATTGACGTCTTTCCAAAGGGACCTAAATTAAATTCTAGAATTGGCGTCTCTCTAAAGAGATGCTAAAAAATAAATTAACGCCCATCTATATGGATGTAAATTCTTGTTCTCCCCTATTTTATCGGGTTCGGCCCATACCGTTGGTCTATTAGCACTCTTATCCCAGTCCGTGGATAGAGTCCTTGTTTCTCATGTTGTTTCTCGCTCACACACTCAACTCTCGGTGACATACGAGCCCTCTGTTGGACATTCCGTTCCTTCGGACTGGCAAGTTAGTCATTGGGACCTTCGTAAGTCTCCTCGTAGCCTTGGATTCCCTCAAGGCCGACTGAGCTGGTTGTACCCTAAAAACCCTAGAACCAATACGTGTTACTCTGGTCTTCTGGGAGCTTGTATATCTCTGAACTGCGACCATGACATAGACGTCTAATAGAATTGGCGACCATGGTAGGGGCGCAGTTTCTTCTATGTGCGACCATCTATGAGATGCTATTCATAATTTAGCGACCCCATTATGTGTCACTATTTTCCTTGAGCCTATCTTGGTCAATCTAACGTGTGACCACCCCTTGGACGTAGTTTATAATTGACGGCGACTTAATGGACGCCAATTACCCAGTTTTCTCGTATTTATCTCGAATTCATTATATCATGCATTTTCGTGATTGACTTTTCCATTATTTCATGACACTCAGTCCCTTTCTGAGAATTTCCTTGATATTATCTCGAGAACATAACCCTTTGACTCTGTATTTGGCCATATCTGATTCTGAAATATTAAGGGCTCTGGGTCCGCGACTATCAATGTCAGATAGGACGGAAGTCCAATTCTGTAAATCATGGTAATTCTAGGTGTGGCATTGCACCAACGTCTGTACATCTGTTATATTCTGTTATTCTATTATATCTATTATTCTGTAAATTCTGTTAATTCTGGAAATTTTGTTGTTCTGATATTTTGTTGCTCGGTTATTCTGATAATTTAGATATTCTACTAGATTGTTTAATTCTACTTATATTCGTTGAAACTCTGTTATATTCTGGCCAATTCTGAAGTTATGTTCATCTAAGTATCTGTCCTTGTTATATTTTGATATCTTGTCCTTGTCTCTGCATGGGAATTTATCCCTATTTCTCTTGAGCTTATAACTACCTTTGGCCTTGATATTCATCCTTTCTGTTACATTGATTATCATGATTTTCAAGTTATATCGCTTTATGCATTGCATCATCATGAATATGATAAAATCTACTAATCACTTATATTCTGCTTGATGAGAGATGTAATTCCTACTGAGTTTTTTGCTCACCAGCCTATTTTAACATTTTTCAAGTAATAATGATGTCGAAGATATTCAATCTAACGGGGAAGGGCAAGAGTGATAAGCGTAATGGAGAATCGAGTCTATGTCTTTTATTTTTCATTGAGTCTTATCCTATCATTAGAGTCTTTTCTTTTTATTAAAGTGTAATAGTGAGTCCTTTCTTTACTTATGTAAGTTGAGTCAAGTTATGTAAATCAAATATTTGAGTATCAATAAAGATTATGTTTGTCCATATTGTCTGGCCTTGAAATTTTGTGTCTTATGTTTGCTCTGATTATTCACGATTGTATTACTGCCGCGTTCCGAACTGCATGTTCCACTGCTATCAGTTCGGGGCGTGACATATTATGTGCAATGCAGGTTTAGCTATGCATGCAAGACAAGCAAGAATCAAGAACTGTATAGAAAGAATATCGCATGATTTCAAGTATCAATGAGGTACTAGCAAGTGGTTGCAGAATATTTTTCCAAGAAGTAAGAATCAATGTTCAAGCAAGTAATACCAAGCACATGTAATATCAAGTACGTGCAACAACAAGTATATGTAACTAGAATTGGCTATTTCAATCAAGCAAGTACTTTGCCCTTTTTCGGACCACGCAAGTCAAGTAATTGCCCATTCTGGGCCACGCAAGTCAAGTCAAACAAGTAGTGTCACGAGAGAGTGAGTGAAATGTCTAAAGTCTAGCAAGTAAGTACTTCGGTGCAATGCTTAAATACCGTGGTCAATCAACTCCCATGGGCATAAGTACCTTTGGGTGCTCCTCCTAGGACCAGATCGGGCCCTATATGCATAGCATTGAGTCATGTATTTGTTTGACATCCACTCTCATTTATAGCCAATATAGAATTCCAAGCGTTTAACCATTGATGGATATATATATAAGGTAGATCAACATGGAATGAAGTTCAAGGACATATTTTTGTGTAAAGATGAACTACGATTAACACGGCACAAAACACAAGACAAGTCGGGAATCTGGATGGAATTGGCGCCTCAAAGGCTGCCACAGGTTACTAAATTGGCGCACTTCGGGCAGCCATTATATCTGGAATTGGCACCCTCACAGAGGGGCGCCCATTCTGTGACAAGACAGGCTCGGAAAAGTCCAGAAATCAAGACTCAGGGAAATGGCGCCCAGACAGGTGCCATTATTTAACAAATTGGCGCCCATGGGGCTACCTTTATTTCAGTAAATGGCGCCCAGAGGGCTACCATGATTCAGGAAATGGGCGCTTGATTGAAAGGGCGCCCACTCAAGTTTTCATTTTTTTTCTTTTTGTATGTCCTAAAGAAATGGCGCCCCTCTACAGTGTCATCATTTGCTTGACGACCCTGCAGAGGGTCATTAATTAAGTAAATGGCACCCTGGCAGGGGCGCCCATTCATCTGGCTCATCTACGCACCGCGTAGGTACGTTTTGAGACACAAGTTACTATTCATGATTTCTAAAGTTCTCGGAATCAAGAAATAAGGATATGGATAGATAGAGAAAAATATCAGGATCACAGAATCATACTCATGCAAGAACTTTATGGTTTAGTTTCATAGATATAAAATTTATAACATGGTGATTATTAATTGTAGGAAAATGAATTGGCGACTTGTTGAAGGGTCTTCAATTAATGGGCGCCCATCACTGGGTCGCCCACCCATTACCTTAAGGTAGAAATTTTTGATTCCGTAAAACATCTATATATCTGATCGTAAAACCAGTGTAATAGGATATATTTGATCTACATAAAACCCGTGTAACATGCTATATCACATGGAAGATGAACTCTACTAGTTCTATGCATGCATGCTATATTAACCCTATATTAGCTACTAGTTGGGTCAGATCTTGAGAACACCTACCTTTTTGGCGTGAATAAAGAGGTACAGGAAGTAGAAGGAAGAAGAAAGAAGAAGAGGAAGCAGCCTCCTCACGTAGCAGCAGGAAGAAAAACACCCAAATCGAGAAAATTAACTCCTGCGAGGGGTTTTTCCTTCTCAGATCCCCTTGATATAACCCATTTGTGAGTGCACAGTCACTATGCACCCAAAAACTTAGATCCAGATCCGTAGATTCAGGCCATTGTCTCTCCAACGGCACTTTCGGTGCCATTAATGTGTTTGTAGGCCAACGGAGTGCCATTAATGTGTCTGTAGGCCAATGAAATAATGGAATGGGGGGCCTGAAGAAATGGCGCCCTGGACTGGGGCGCCAATTAAATGACACCCTTGTACAGGGGCGTGTAGTACTGGAATTGGTACCCTTGCATGAGGGCGCCCATTGACTGGTTTGACCAGTCAAAGGGTAAATGGCGCCTGTGGGAGGGTCGCCCATTCCTTGGGTTGACCCAGTCAAAAATAAATGGCGCCTAAGACAGGGGCCCCCATTCCTTCTGTGTGAAAAAAATAGGAAAAGCTCCTATACGTGTTATATATATGAGCTGTTTGTTAGCCTAAGTGATGTTTAGGCCTCTTAAACACATGTGTATACATCTAGTGGCCCTTATCAAGTTTAGAGCTATGGTATTTAAAGTTATTTATTTAGAAAAATGTGAAAATTCTCTATGATTTTTATCTGGGGTGCTACACTTTTGTTTTTCTGTCGACTGGATACATGAACCTGTCGACCATGTCGAGCAGGCATTACTTAATGAGAAGGCTCTATCAACCTGGGTGTTTAATTTTTCTTGCTATATCGACCGATGTTGTTTGCTCTTAAATTTTTTCCTGAATCCTGTTGACCGTGCATGCTGAGAATGTCGACTTCTCCTTTGATCCTTTCGACATGAAGCTCTGATACTTAGTGAATTTTCACAGTAAGATGAATGTTATTTTTATTTTTTTAAGATACTTGATTATTAATTAATTTTATGAGTAATGAATGAATAATGATTCATAGTTGAGACATCATCAAAAACCATTTACACAACACGCAAGACATATTATCATCTCAAAGCGACATTCACCCAACGGTTATTATCAACACTACCTCAAACATTGCCAACATGCGAGGTAACATGGGGTCTACACACCGACCTTTCTCTCCAACCTGACATCTCCTACGGTCAGGCTGGCCCAAAATCATAATTCTCTATTACGCGGGGTTTTGAGCCACAAGAACTTCAGTACCACTTACCCCCGTAAGTCTCATCATTCATCCAGTTTGCTTCTGCCATCGTTCACTTTTCATTTATTATTATTATATTTTAAATTTTTTTGACTAATAGTTCCTTGCTCGAGGCATCAAAACATTCATATTGAGTCCAAGAGGGAACACAGAGACCCACCAAATCTTGCTCACACCCATCCGACCAGAAGGGTATCGCTTATTATTATTATATATATGTTTTTTCACTTTTTCCTTTTTGTGACATCTTGGTCGACGATGTTACAATCCAAAATAGACCTACGAATTCTCTGATTATTGACACATATCAGGGCCTTGCTTTCCACACTACTACCTCGATTATGATTGAAACCATTGACACACCAATACCGGGGAACATACGCTCCAATAAATATATTCCTCGAGCCCAAAGCTCGCCCTTACTGAGCTCAGCATACACTTAATGACCCCTCAAAAATCCAAAATCTAATCCTCAACACTGGAGACACTCCTCCTCGGAGGCCAAACACCAGGGGATGACTTCTCACATGGCCCTCGAAAACCCGGTGCAACAACTCACATAAACCACCAGCACAATGAGTAGCCCCAAATAGTATCACCAATTATGTGATACACTCAGCCCGGGCTCCACACAATGCCCTCTCAACCTTCACCATTCTAATCTCAGACCAACTCTCAAGGACACTTGTGACTTCGTTTAAATGCATCATCTGATCACGGAAATGGGTATCGTCACCCACTCCAAGAACATGTAACCTCCACATAGCCTTAAACTACCATCCAATCTCTGCAATTGCCCTGCATATTAACAGGGGAGGAATCAAGGCAAACACAACCCTCCTTTAAAGACTCCCACAACTGTGCTCTTCCTATCCAACCCTGTCGGTGACATCCAATTTAATGTCCTTTTGCAATGGCATGGCACCCAGTGCCACCTTAAGATTCCATGAGCAGAGGAGGCAACTCTAACAAGTCACCTAAAATCCACTAAAAATCTACTTCTCACCACAAGGACGTCTTCCATCCTTACAACTGCTCTAATCCAGGGCCCGCGGGCTATGGACCCACTATGCTTCCGCTGCACTACTCTGATCAATCCACACCATCAAGGCGGGAATACTCTGACACTAGCCAGCAATTAACTCGAACATAAGAAATCTGGGTGGGGAAGACTCAAACACCTTAAATACATAATATAGGTCTCACTTTGGAGACCAAATCATAGTCTCACTTCCCACCAAAGATCTGAAGACCTCAAGCCAATGGTACTAGGAATCATTTCACCAGCCCAACACTGCAGTCCAAATTACTTGGCTGGCCACTCAACCCTTCCAACTAGTCTTCTCCCGTTGCCAAGACTGACAAGACATAACCCCCCATATGTTACGAGGAAACATGAAAGGGAAGATCGAGATCCATCCCCCTACCTCAAATGATGAACACATGCCTTGAATATCTCCATTCCACGCCAAATCTCAAATCTCATGCACAAACCGTGCCCCTAACTCACGAACGGCCTCCGTCTAACTCTCATAATCTTCCTTCCACCACCACCGTCACCCAACTGAGCCTCCTCACATTCCACCGCCTTCAGCCGGGGAAAGAGGAGAGAAACGGGGGAGAACGAAAGAGGAGAAAGGGGGGAATGGAGAAGAAGGAAGGGGTTCGTAGGGTTTTATTGGTTGAAGGTTTTGGGGCTTCTCCAAAGCCGCAAAAATTCCAAAATTACTCCAATGCCCTCCAACATTTATTTTTGGGGCCTAACAACATTAGAAATCATGAAACAATTTACTAATTTTCAGCGGAGTCCAAAATATAATACTTAGAAGTTTGAATCACGCAACAGATTCATGCGTCAAGGAAGCCAGGCCTTATCGAAAACACGAAATCACTCGCGGCTCATCACCACCTTCGCGAATGAAACAACCTCGATTCATCACCCGACCTTGCCCCATATCCCACCGTCACCACCACTACCATCCATCTGCCTCACCCTTCCACAGTCCACCGTCGGCCGTCGGAGGATGGAAGGAGAGTGTTGATTTGTTTTGCTTCTCTTCTTCTTTTTGTTTTGATGTGTAATAAAGATGATAAGCAAAAATCAAAGATCTCAATCAACCCAAGGACATGTGAACCATGAACCTAGGCAACCAGAACAAGCTCTAGCATGGGCATGCTATCTCAATCATCAAGCTAAACTAAGGGAATAAAGAAAAACACATGCCAGGGCGTGGAGCAAGAACAAATAAAAACACACCGCAAGGGTGGAGCAAATATAGGAAATAAGAGATATGAGATGGAGAGAAAGCTAATGCCCAATACTAAGAAAGAACGTGATCGCCACCAAAGTAAACACAAGCCAGAGACTTGAAAATACCTTGGAAATAGGTGGATGAAGCACCCGCCCACGGGAGAGAGAAAACCAGTGAAATCTGTAGATCAACCGAATGTAACGGTCAGACCCCGTGCGTCATAGGAATGTGACGGTCTCCTGATGAGCCGTTATATGAGCCTGACGCGTCTTCTCAAGACCGTCAGAAAACCTGCAGTAATAGCTTGTGGACTCTTTTAACTCCAACTCTTCCAGCCGATCAGAAGACTTGGGCCTCGCGTAGTGAACCTGTAAACCTGCCAAAGAACGTGAAAACACAAGAAAACGGACCCAGATTAGCCCTTTAAACAAGCATAGTATCAATTCTCAAAGAACTTAAGATCATTCAAAAGGAAAGGGAAGTACCGGGAGAGTTTTGGTTTTTTAACCCCTCTGGGTGTTTTTAAAAGATAGGAGGATGTTTAGATGACGAAAAACAGATGCAGAACGTGGAAACAAGGAGAGGGACAATGCCTATGATGAGAGGGAGGAGGAAGAACACAATATTCAATGATGAACTTTGAAACTCAATAGAATGAATACTCCCTTCACCGCGAAGTAGATGGACGTGAAAGACAAGTCTCCTTGGTTAGATGTGGCTCTAGAATGTGGCAGCACTTCGACGCGAATTCCAGATCTTCCTCTTTCAGGCCATGAAGTTAAGGGTGCTATTTATAGCCCCTCAAACTCTCCGGTCGAACAGAGGATAATCCAGCAAGAAAAGAGGATAACTCTTAACAAATCCTTGAAGATAATATCACCAAGAGTCCATAGAAACAAACAGAAGGTTCTGAGGATCAGATTTGGAAGAGAAATCACCAATTCAAACTCTTATCTCAACCACGGAGTAGCAGAGAAAAGACCTGAATTGCCATGACTCTCTGTTGGATGTAACGGCTACTCGACAGACTGCCGTAAAAAAATAACGCACCATTAAACGTCCGTAACATTTAACCTTATCTCAAAAGAGATAAGATCAACGGGAAGAAGATCAAACAAGTTGGACTCTGCAAGATAAGTAACGGCCATAAGTGGACGCGTTGGAGGGAAGTAATGGCTGCACGACAGACCGTTAGAATCAAATGGGCAGGCCAACAGATAAGGATTGAAACAAAGGCCTTAAGTCGTAGGACTCTTCAATATGTAACGGTCCAGGGACAATGCGTTAGAAGAATGTAACGCCCATGCAGAGGACTTTTAGAAATAATGAAGATCAAAATTGATAAGAGCTTGCTAAGCTTCATCCAATGAAAAAGCCACAAGGAACCACACTCAACCAAGGAGAGAAGACCCATAAAATGAGCTTCAAACTAACGAAGGAAACTCAATGAAGAGTGAACAACTTGGAGCATCACATGGATAGAACAAGGAGATGACCCAACTTATCGGTCATAAAACGGGTGTCAACATATGCCCCTCCTTAACGTCCTCTTTACAGGGGAGCGAGCAGAGGTGAAGCGAAAGTAAAATGGAACATGGAGATGAAGCGGAAGTGAAGTAGAGTGGACCAAAAAGTGGGCGTTAAGGTAAACGACACCCGTTCTTTACCAACAAGCGATAAGAATTTTCTGGAAAACTTCGAACTGATCACAAGGAAATAACTAACCAAAGGATGCAAGTCTGGAGGAATTAACAACTAAGGAAAGGAAACACGGCTAGCCGCCAGAGGCAACGGAAAGGAAAGAGAACTGACTAAACTCCAGATAGGAATCTTCAGCCAACCAAATCAAGCGAGAGATCGAAGAAAGCCTTCTAATTCGGAATGGAATAACTCTCCTTATTCGAGATCAAGAACACAGCTATTCACTATCATTGAGACACCTTGAACAAATGAAGATCATGAATGCTCAAAAGATGCGTATGATGCATGATGGGCTAAAGAAAAAGAAATCATTAAAACGAATGCAAAGAAAGATAAAATAACAAAGATACTCGAGAATAATATTGCTAGACTGGAGAAACCAGGGTCAGGACACCATCTGCAACCACGGCGTGCAAGACAGAACCATCGTCCCCAAATTTTTCCAACCTAACGGCCTATCCAACGATTAAACATGTGCACTTAGATCATCATCATTTTTATTTAAGGGGAACATCAGATCCCAGAACACATGAATGACCCGTCGGTTCTCGAGATAATATATCATAGATAACATATAGTAATGCATTAAAGGGACAAGGGAACGAGATACAATACCTGACTTACCTGCCTGACCGGCAAAGCGTGATGTTCATAACTTCGTTCATGAGAAAGAGGTTAGCCAATAATAATACGAGTATGAAATAAGGCATAACCATTCATACGTGTTTGAAGCATTAATAATATGTGCCATGGCAGAAAATGTGGTCATTCAATCATCAAATGGACCATTTTATTCATCAAGAAACTTGCAAGCTGTAACGGTCTGCAGAGAGGGCGTCATATGAAGTAACGGACCAGCCCTAGGCCGTTAGAGATTGGGCGGTTCATATTCTTCAATGAAACAGTTCACATCCATGTAACGGTCAAAAGAGTACGCGTCATTGAGTGTAACGGTTGGACGACAGACCGTCATATTTCCTAAGCGTTCAAAAAAAAACAAACCGAACGGTCACGGCCTCATTCATTCATTCATTCAACACTCAAACGCCCCAAAAAAAACCCCAAACGAGAAACCCCAAGACCACCGGCGACCACCGAAGGAGATGGCCGGCGACGAGGGCTCTCAGGCACCGAAGAAGAGGGAGAGAGGGAAGAAGAAGGCGATATGCCGCCTCCACTGCCGGATAGAGCGGGAAGTGAAACGACGGCCGGAGGAAGAAAAAATGAGGAAGAGAGCTCCAAGGGTGGAAGAAGAGGCTCCAATGGCCGAGGAGGACCAAGGGGAAACTTTCCTGGACGAGGGAGAACCCAAGGAACAGGAGAATAAAGGAAGAGGGGCCAAGACCATGAGGTAGGCCTCCGCCCTAATTTTCAAAATTTTAATAATTTTTTTTTGTGTTTTTTGTATGAATGCATGTGGGAATGGGGGGTAGAAAATGGGTCCCAGAGCCCTTTAGGATCATTTGTAGGCCTTTTGGCCAAAGTGGGAGAGCCACGGAATGAAAAGGAAAAACGCCCCTTAGCAGGGAATGTGACAGTCCTTCCAGTGACCGTCACAAGCCTAACGCGTCACTCTAGATGCGTTAGAGCCATGTGACGCCCCATCCCAGGGCCGTTACATGCACCAAAGGCCAGAACTATTTTTTAGATTTTCAATTATTCAATTTTTGTTTTGTTTTATTTTTATAAATGTTGTGCAATGATTTTATGATGCATTTGACTGACTTATGACTTAAATGAATGCAGGGAAAGAGACGGACGAGGATCTCCTGGCTTCAGATTCGGGCGGTGTACCAGGCACTGCCCGATTACCAGAGAGAGAGGCTAGCCGGGATGGGATTTGCCGAGGTGCTGAGCATCGAGGTGACCAGAATGGACACGCCTCTGCTATACGCTTTGCACGAGAGGTGGGATCTGATCAGCAGGGCGTTCATCTTCCCGTGGGGTCATATGATCCCCACACTAGAAGACATAGCGAGGATTGCTGGGCTGCGAGTACACGGAGCCATAGTGATGGGATGGACATACCGAGACTACCGAGAGATGGCCCAGGAGCTGCTGGGGCTAGATTTGATCAGACCGGGGTAGACGTCATCCCAGCTCTCGAGATCAGTACTACAGGAGAGCCTAGGACTGAGGGGAGCGGCGATAGCCGTGGGCGAGCTACCAGAGGAGCATCTGGGTAGAGTGATTGACCAGGTGCGCCCACGAGTGGCGGCAGAGGCTGGACCAGAGGGAGATCGCACCCTGAGGCGCTTCCTGATGCTACTGTTCGGGAAGCTCCTATTCGCGACTCGGGCAGATGTGATCAGCTTCCGGCTGCTGCCGATGATCAAGGATTTGGGCAGAGTTGGAAAGTACACCTGGGGAACGACAGTCTTGGCCTTCCTGTTGGAGTCCCTCAGTACGACGGACCGACAGACGATGCTGAGCGGCTTCTCACCTTTCCTACATGTAAATGTAATTTACATGCTTCTATTTATGCAAATGTTCATGCAAAGTTACTGACTTAACTTCTAAATGCAGTTCTGGAGCTACATGTACCTCCCGGGCATAGGACGGGGCACACTACTCCACACTGGCCGCATCCCGATCGCGAGGCGATGGGTGGTCGCAAGGGACCCGGGGTCGATCATCAGATTGACTCGGGCGATCCAGGATGATTTGGATTCCTTCCCGCATACGGCGGTAAGCCCGAACTCAAAATTGCTTTCTAAATGATTTTGAATATTTCTATATGCTTCTAGATGATGATTTGATTCATGCTTTTAGGTGAGGTGGACCCCGTACAGAGGTGAGAGCTACGACGGGCAGCCAGGGGTGAAGGCAGCCCTTTCGTACCGGGGACGAGACATATGGTTACACTGCATCCATATCATCGAGCCTCTTCATTATCGACTGATTCTGAGGACTCGGGGACTACACCAGCCAGAGGTGACCTTTCCCCGCCACAGCGACGACCGCCCGGGGAAGTCAGCGAAGGGAATTAGCGGTGACATAGATTGGTGCGCCCGGAAGGCGAAGTACGTCCACGACTGGAACAAGCGGGGCAGAGCAGTGAAAGAGCGGGATGAGAGCGACGAGGCGTACTTGAAAGCCTTTGCTTGACTGTACGGGGACCGGGTGTACCGAGGTACCCGACAACCGGTATGCAACTTCTAAACTCTAAACTCTTTCTATATGACACAATGCAAAATGCTAGATGCACTGACTTATGTACTTCCTAAATGCAGCTAGACCCCGAGGGAAGGATAGTCGAGCTCGAGGGGCTTCTCCATGCCACCGTCCAGCAGCGGGACGAGTACCGGACCGCGTTGGAGCTCTTGGTGAGATTCTAAAAACCTTGGACCTAAAATGATTATGTTTATGATTATGACGCGAATGCGATGGACTGACCAATGATCTCTAAATGCAGCGGGCTGAGGGAGCCCAAAGAGTGGGACTGGATGCCCCATCATCATCCTCATAGCCTATCGGGGACAGAGCTGAGCGGGACGCCGAGTTTGCTGGAGCGGTTGCCCGGGCCGAGGAGGCGGAGGCCACCCTCGCGGAGCGGGTAAGATGCGAAATGCTTATGCAAATTAAATGCTTATGCTTTATGCAAATTCTCATGTTTATGCGACTAACTATATGCAATGCAAACTATAGGCGAGAGAGCTAGCCGTAGCAGTGGCCGAGGCGAAACTGGCTCGGACTGAGGCAGAGGTCTTACGAGCAGAGGTGGCCCGATTGAGAGGAGAGCTTGCGCAGACGGCAACGCAGACAGCAGACTTCGAGAGATACTGGTCCGTGGCACGAGCTATGCGACTCGAGGCCCACGACATGAAGGTCGAGGTTCGGACCTTGGAGAGGACCATACGGATGATGGGCCGAGGACCGGAGCGGAGCGTCTCTCAGAGCAGAGCACCGAGGAGTGCTGCTCGTGCCAGATCAGTGGCAGACTACCTCGTTAGCTCTTCTGGTCAACGGAGGAATGAGAGGGCGGAGAGGGGCCAGCAGGAGGAGAGTGCCTCCATAGCACCACCGTCGAGGAAGCCAGAGGGTGGAGATGATGATGGCGGCCCGGCGGATAAGCCGGCCAAGTAATGCATGTTTTTCTTTTTGTTTTTCTTATTTACTTGTATATAACTTATATGTAAATGGATGAATGAAAAATTTTCTTTTTGATCTTTTGTTTGTTTTTGTGAATGTGTGAATGAATGGATATGAAAATGAATGCAAACAGATGAGTATGAATGAAGGCAGGAATGAATGTGAGAATGTGTGATGGAATGCAGGAAACGCATGTGGATGTGTGGGAATGAATGCGTGTTAAGGAACGGGTGATGGCGTGGATGAGAAAACTGCATGGTGAGATAATGTGTGGACGGGCAGGATGAACAGAAATGAAAAGCCTGTAAGACCGCTGGGTCTAAACAGAGGCAGATAGGAATAGCCCAAATTTTAGCAGCAGACAATGTAACGGTCTAGATCCAGACCGTCAGGATTAAGTAACGCATGATTCGGAGGCCGTCAGATAGGTCAGAGACCCATTTTTTGAGAACTGAACAGCATAGAATATAACGGCTCAGAGCTGGTGCGTCATATATAATTAACGGCCAAATGCTAGACCGTTAGAGATGGCAGAGCAAGATTGAACCATGAATGTACAGACCTCGTCCAAGTGATGTATAGACTTGGAGTGCAGATGACCAAACGATGTATAGACTTCGTTTTAGCCAAAGAGTGCTCAGACTTGAAGGATGTATGGACTTTGGACAAGGGATGTACAGACTTGGGGCTGTGCACACGTTGGGCAATGTATAGACTTGGATCAAGAATGTACAGACTTGAACGACGTGTGGACTTTAGACAAGGAATGTATAGACTTGGGGTTGTACACACTTGGATGAAGACTGTACAGACTTGAGGAATGGGTGTATGGACTTTAGGTGAAGACTGTACACAATGCATAGACTTAAGGCTGTGTAGACTTTGGATGAAGACTGTACAGACTTGGGGAATGCATGTACTTGAGACCTGATGTACAGACTTTGGGAAATGCATGGGATGTATAGACTTCACATGATGTAGACTTGGATGAAGAATGGGATGCATAGACTTAGCCAAAATGTGCAGACTTGGATGAAGAACGTATAGACTTAACAAATGTGCAGACTTCAAAAACGTATGGACTTGAGGCTGTGTAGACTCTGCATGATGTGTAGACTTCAAAAATGCTGTACAGGCTTCAAAGTGAAGCACAGGCTTCAACATGACATGTAGACTTCAACACGAAGTATGAATGTGCAGACTTCAAGATGCTGTACAGACTTCAAAGTGATGTATAGACTAGGATGACGAATGGGATGTATAGACTTAACAAAATGTACAAGAAATGTGACGGTCCACGCACAGTGCATGGGAGATAGATAACGGTCATGAGCAAGACCATTGAGCATGATTGACCAAGAAGAAACTAAAACTGATCAGCAGAGAATGTAACGGCTTAGAGAGAATGTGTCATAAGAATATAACGGTCTGATGATACACCGTTAAGCTTGACAGAACAAGGTTGGACTAAATTTAAACCCACAGGAAATGTGACGGCCCAGATCTGGCACGTCATAGTCAAGTAACGGTCCGACGACAGACCGTTATATCATGAATTGTACTCCGAGACGGATTGAGCCGTAAGGGGCAAAACCCGAGATAAGAAGCCCTTGATCCATTCTAGACTTCTCCCAAACTTAAGATAACGCCTTCCAATCCGAATCTTATTCCTTTAAAACCAAAACCAAACCTTTAAAACTTGAAAACCTAGCCAAAATCGTATCTTTCTGAATTCTCTGCTAGAAGGCTGAAAAACTCCTCCTAAGGGCAGGAAACAAGATGAAGAGAAGCTTCGAGGCGATGGCTATGGAGAAGAGAGTCTACACTGGACCCAAAGCTGCAAGAAAAGAGTATAGAGAGTTGCAAAGGCTAGCCTCAATTCCCAAGCATCTAAGCTCGAATGCTCAAAGAGTGGTAAGCTTCCATAACTTAACCTAGTTCAGAAATTTCTGCACTTCATCTTCTTCCTCATGATTTTCTTTTTCATCTTAGCCCCTTCCCGGTCCAAGATGCTATTCTAATCTGAAGTGGGTGGCTCCCATGGTAAAGGCACTCCCTTTAGAGGTTATATCAATTCTTAAAGCGTGGCACCTTCAACCTCTCTTGGTTTTAGGCAAGAATCTCCAGAAATTGACATTAGATTGGCCTAGTATTTCAGCCCTCGTAGAATTGTGGCATCCACAAACACATACCTTCATCTTCCCTTCCTTCGAAGCAACAGTCCTATTAGAGGAGGTAGAAACCTACCTAGCCCTTCCTAAGACTAAGGCGAGGGATGAAGACCTAGTTTGCTACACGATTGAGCATATTGACCCGTCCTTGATCTTGAGTGATTTCATCCATAATCCAAAGGACGTGAGGACCATGATCAGCCCACACCACATACACTTGATACCCTTGGCACAATGGATAGTCTCTCATTGCAAGAACAAGTGGGAGAGACATGAAGCAATAGCCAAGGCGGTGGTGGTTTGCTTATGCGGAGTTTTCCTTTTCACTACTACCGACCACCTTTTAGATATCCAAAATCTCAGCATAATCAGTGGGTTGTGGTGGGGAATGTCCCTCTCTCAATCGATCCTCTCATATCTCTATGAAGGACTAAGCTCGGCTTGCCTAGGAGGACCCTTATTTGGTTCCATGATACTCCTTGAGTGTTGGATGGGAGTGAGAATCAAATTCCAACCAAAGGAAGACATAACTTCTGCTAGCCGGATCTTCGGGAGCCACCCTCTCTTCTTCATTGGAGGGGCATCTAGATTTTCTTCATAGGTTGAATGCAAGACGGCGGACAAGAAAACTCGGGATGAATGGTGCCTCTTCTTCAACACCTTTCCAATAGACAAGTTCATCATGCGACCAAGAATCCTTCGGAGCACTCTTCTTAGAATATCGCGACGTCAAGGCCTGACTTCTAGCTAGTGGAAAATACTACCATGGCGATCTACAACCCACACCGGTGCCATCTTCAGATCGACTACCTCGGATTGAAGTTCCTGCACTATCGCACTACCCTCCCCTTCTACCTAGGAAGATGGGGACCGAGGAAGATGAGAGAGCAGTTCGGAACGCGCTGACCATGTGGGAGATCAGCAAGGTGCGTCCGTGGTAAGAAGAAGTGGAAGAGAACGACGAAGCACGCCGCGGCTACGCGAAAGAGTTGAGGAAGATCCGCCCTCTTGCGGATAAGAAACTGAATGTAGCTTGATTTTCCTTTTGAACGATGTAATTGACAATCAGAGTTGGAATTTTATCAATCTTGTGTTTCATAAAGTTCATTTGAATAAGATGGGATTGCCTTAGTTGAATGGACATGAACTTTGTGTTTTGATTTGGCTAGAATGATCAGCAGAACAGAGCTTCTGGAGAATGTAATAGATCGGATCAGGGCCATTATAAGGGTATAACGGTGGGGAGATAGGCCGTTAGAGTGTATGTTCTGAGAATCCTGTTCTCTGGAGAAAGTAACGGTCCAACGATGGACTGTTGGGAAGAATGACGGTCGTGTCCCAGGCCGTTAGAGAGAGAGCTGCTGAGAGAATCAAAGCCAACGTTCTGAAGGAAAGTAACGGTTTAATCAAAGACCGTTATATGATTGTGGCGGTCCACTGATGGCGCGTTACATCCCTGAACCTGCATAGTTATGAGATTTCAGCTTTGTTCTTGATCCTGCGTTCTGCACACACTTAAACATGGAACAAGTTAGATCTGTTCTTAGACTCAACCCCTTGCCTCGAGGCAAGTTAGATAATGACCGTTTCTTGATATTTGGTCAAGGGGTGGAGCCTTATTAAAAAAAAATTTTTGCACTTTTAATTTTTTTTTTCCACAAAAACTGGCCAATCTGGGGAAAAACTGGTCGAGTGCACCCCCCCTCAAAGAGGGGGAATGTTCTCACTCCTCCAGTCTACTCCAGGGCCCTGATTTTTATTTAAATTCCTCTCTGAAAATGTACAAGCATAGGGGCATACCCCAGAAGGAAATGAAGGCATATATGAGCCTTTACTTTTCAACAATTACAATGAAAGAGAGAACTGAAATTTTGAGCTGAAGACTATTATGTTAAAACCTGAATGCAGGCAGATCTGCCCTATCCACCCTAATAGCACCCCTTGCCGCATATGGAAGATCCTTTTCTTGAACAAAAACAGAATTATGTGGGGCATTACATGCAAAAGAAGCCAACGAGTCAGCAACTTGGTTCCCTTCCCTGTATATGTGTTGTATTTGACAGCCATTTTCCACCAAAAAATTGCATATCTGCTTCCACCAAGGGATTACCATCCAGCTAGGGGCTATTTCTTTTTTGCAAGCTTCCACAAGAATAGCACAATCAGAATATATTTTGGATAAACTGAAACCACATTGTTTGGCAATTTTCAGACCATCATGAAGGGCTCTAGTTTCTGCAATCACACTAAAACCTATGCCATATGAGAATGCAAACGCCATCACTAACTTTCCAGATGCATCCCTTATACAGCCTCCTCCTCCACATTTACCTGGATTGCCTTTTGATGCCCCATCTGTGTGTAATGTATACCCTTGCGCAGCCATTTTACATCTTACAATAATAGGATGTTTAGTAACAACTTGAGGATATAGTCTATAGGCCGCCAGCTTATTGAGATTTACTAAAGATATCGGCTTCTGAAACTTTAGCTTGTCCAAAGACATCGAAATAGCATCAATGATTCTTCTTTTGATAACAACCAGATTGAATGGAGTACCTTCAAACCTGGCCACACATCTGCTTTTCCAAATTTCCCAGATAAGCATAATGACAGCAAACAAATAGATGAAACTAGAAGTAGATTTCAGGTTTGTTACTGCTAAAATATTCCATAACCGAGTAGTAATATGACTGCTTAACCACGCCATATGACTGATCAGAGGAAGCACCCAATCCCACAGATCTGCTGCCAGATTGCTGGATATAAAAAGATGGTCTAGATCTTCTTGGCTTGGATGAGCACAGCAGTTGCATTTGGAGGCCAAGTTTATACTGCAGTCCCTTATCCTACTATCCACAGGCACTGCACGATGAATAACCTTCCATGTAAATAAAGCTGCTCTTGGAGCAATGAATGGATGCCAAAGTTTTGCCCAGGCATACCTTCTTGTGCCCTTTGGTCTAATGATGTTGTAAGCAGATTTGGTAGAAAAATTGCCTCTTGGATTTCCCATCCATACACAGATATCTGGGTCATCAGTCAGCTGAAAGTTGAACAAAGAAACAGACTCATTGAGTAAACTCCTAGCTGCATGTTGGGGGTCTGAAAAGACCTCCCGGAAGTGAATAACTGAGGAATCAAAGTTATTAGCAGACAGAGGGCCTTTTCCAGTCCAATTATCCCTCACAAAATCAACCTGAGATCCACTGCCAATATACCATCTACTATGCTAAAGAATAATTTCCTTGGCCTGTTGAAATATTGCTTTTGGCATACCAGAAGGAAAGGGCTTAGTACAGCAGGTGAAATGGATGTTGATAAATCTCCTCCGAGCATAGCAGGACCATAAAGATGACCCATTAAGGATATTCCATATCATTTTAACTGCCAAAGATACTTGTACCCATTGTATATCTCTGATGCCTAGGCCTCCCTCAAGCCTAGGTTTTTGGATAGAAGGCCAAGCAATCCAGTGATGACGATTGGTGTTTAGATCTCCATGCCAGAAAAAATTTGCACACTGACTCTCAATATAATGCAGAACCCTTTTGGGGATATTACAAGCAGATGCAAGATAGATTGGAATGCTATGTAAAACTGAATTGATCAGAACTACTCTTCCAGCAGCTGAAAGTAGTTTGGATTTCCAACCTTCAAGCCTAGCTTGAACTCTATCTATAAGAAATTGAAAGTCACTGCAGAGATATCTACCTCTTTTGACTGGTACACCCAAATAGGTCAGACCATCAATTTGACATTTGTAGCCAGTCCATGTTCGGATAGACTGTCTTAAAGCAACAGGTGCCTTAGATGAGAGAATAAAACTACTTTTTCCTGTATTAATTTTTTGCCCAGAGCTGTTTTGATAGCAGCTTATAAAATGTTTGAAAGCATCAATGTTAAGCTTGCTTGCATTTAAGAAGACCAATGTGTCATCTGCATAAAGTAAATGTGAGACCTGCAGACAATTTCTTGGGCCTTTGTATCTTTTCAGTTGACCAGATGAGAATAAAGCTGAAAGCCCTCTGCTAAGAACTTCTGAAGCAATAATGAATAGAAAAGGTGCAATTGGGTCTCCCTGTCTTATGCCCCTGCTGGACTTAAAGTAGCCAGTGATCATGCCATTGAAGTTGATAGAAAACCAGCTGTTATATAACAGCATGCCAATAAGAGATGTAAATCTGGTATTGAAGCCCATCTTTATCAAAACTGCTAGGATGAAATCCCATTTCATCCTATCATATGCCTTTGTCATATCTAATTTGAAAATAACATTATGGCCTCTAACCTTTTTATTTAAATCCACCATCAACTGCCTTGCCATAGCCACATTTTCTAAGATGTATCTACCTTTTACAAAAGCTCCTTGCTTAGGTGATATAATATTGGGCATCAAAGGTACCAACCTTTCAGATATAATCCGGGATATAATCTTGTAAGAGAGGTTACATAGGCTTATTGGTCTAAAGTCATTAAAAGATTTTGGATCATTAACTTTAGGAACCAAAGTGATAAGGGATGAAGAAATACTTTGTGGGAGAGGGAAGCCCATAAAGAAAGCATGAACAGCTTCAACTACATCCTTTCCAACTATGTCCCAAGAAGAAACAAAGAACTCCCCTGTGTAACCATCAGGGCCTGGAGAGCTGGAGGCTTTTAAAGCCCACACTGCATCCTGAATCTCCTTATCATCCGGTAGGGCACATAAGGACTTATTCTGGTCATCAGTGATCAGATGGGGGATACAATCCAAGTTTACAGAGTCCACCTCATGCTGTTCAGTGGAAAAGAGTTGTTTAAAAAAACTTTCAGCATGAGCCTGAAGGGAGGCCTGATCATTACACCATTCAGCAGGTGAACCAACTTTGAGTCTGTCTATAAAATTCCTTCTTCTGTTACTTTGAGTAACAGCATGGTAAAATGAAGTATTTCTATCCCCATTCTCTATCCATTCCATCCTGGATTTCTGATGCCAGAATAATTCCTCCCTTGCTAAAGCCTGACGAAGCTTAGCATTTGCTGCCTTGAGATTTTCTCTGTTAACACTAGAAGGGTCAGTATCATATAAAGTTTCCTGAGTCCTTACAATTGCTTCTGCTTGACTTTTATTTAAGAAGATATCCCCAAATACTTCCCTGTTCCATTGGCATAAGGAAGATTTGACTGCTTTCAATTTCAATGAGAGCCTTACCAGTGCATTGGGATGGTCACTAGTAACCTTCTGCCACACATTTGAGATCAACTCCTTATATGAAGTATGAGAACACCACATTTTTTGAAATATGAACCTGCCAGGAATTTTCTTAACCTTGTCCAAAACAATCAATAGAGGAGAATGATCCGAAGGTCCCCTTAAAAGATGATGAACTGCCAATTGGGGAGCCACAGTGGAGCAATAGCTGTTAATAAGAATCCGGTCTAGCCTTGCACGAATATTGGCTGCAGCAGTTCTGTTATTTGACCAAGTTGTACTCATTCCATGGAAACCAGCATCCATTAATCCAGAAGAGCATATGAAAGAATTAAAAGCTAGCATAGAAGCCAAGGAGGGGGGGTCACCACCCACATTTTCATCTATTTTAGCTACACAATTAAAATCACCCCCCACTAACCAGGGAACTGAAATCGAACTAGCAAAAATAGCAAGGTCACTGAACAGAGACTGTCTGACTCGAAGATCATAAGAAGCATATACAAAAGTGTATAGTTCACTAAAAGAATTGTCCATTTTTAGCCCCAAGGTAATATGTTGAGGGGAATATACAATTACCTCCAGGGAAAGACTTTCATGCCAAAAAACCCATATCTTGGATTCCACTCCGTTGTTTCCAGCATAGTTATTAAGTTTCAGCAATCTTCCTAACTGGGAAGCTTTATTAAAGGGGAGCATAGGTTCAGAAATTGCCACTAGACAGGCTTTATTTGAAGAAACTAAATTTTTTAAACTTCTGCGAGAACTAGAGTTACCAACTCCTCTTATATTCCAAATAATAATAGGCTGAATCATTCAGGATTCCAGATAATATCCTCCAAAGATCTAGCTCTAGATCTGGTAATAACTCCACCCTCGTGGGGCTTAATTGGATATCCACCTTCTTTAATACCCACATTTAATAGCATAAAACCATTATCTGCAAAAGCTTTGTCAGCCACAATCTTACCAGCATTTAATAGATCAATATCCTTTACCTCATCTTGGGGCTTCTCAGAATTGTTTTTTCCTGGGGCTTCAGAGACTAAGCCCATCACCTTTTCTTGAATATCCTTAGTTTGTGGACAGATAGCAACAACCTCTGAAATAGCATTCTCCGTATTAGAGAGAGGGATGAGATCTTCTCTAACCGCAGAACTTCCAATATCCAAGCAGTTTACAGAAACAGCTCTTTCAAACTCTCCTCTAACAGGTTCTGAGGCCTCTTTTAAGAAGACCTTCGTAGCATCCAGAGGACCTACAACCTTAGAGAATACCTCTTGGTCCACTGATTTGATGTGCAGAACAGAATTTTGCTCCATTGCCACATTTTGTCGAGCAGCTCTAGGACTCATCTGTCTAGGCCGAAACTCCTGGTTTTGCTTGGGTGGTTCTGTATCCTGTGGTACTCGAGAACGAGCAACTCTGCCAAGTTTTTTCTTACAGATTTCAGCAGAGTGTCCAAGCCACAAAATGAGCAGAGTACAGGGACTCGAGTATAACTGACTGCTTGCCAAAATCCATCACCATCTGAATCTATCCAAAGTCTATCCCTGCGTGGCGCAGATAAATCCAACTCAACATAGGCCAAAGCCTCAGAAGTATCAGTCATGGCCAGCGAGCGCTCATGAATCTGAAGAACCATACCAAAATTACCAGCGATAGAACGCAGACAATCTTCATGATAAAAATTGGCAGGGAGAGCAGGGAATCTAATCCACACTGGCACCGTGGGCGGATCTGCATCAAAGCTGAAATCCGTCGTCCAACGAAAAAATCGAAAGAGATAGCCCTTTATATACAAATTCTTCTGAATTAGCAGCTTGGTAAAATCTGATTCACATTCAAAAAGGAGACGCAGATGTCTAGGATTTAGCTTACTTATTACAAAATCCGACTGGAGTGTAAGGCGCTGCATCAGGCAGCTTTTGATCTCAGCAAAAGGTGGCCGGCCATATGAACATTTCGCCACCACAGGGAAAGATAAAAACCTAACTGATGCTTGTACCTCTTCTTAAGAAAAGAACATTGCCGGCTCTCCTCTGTCTGTGAAAGCTGGTTCCTTAACCGGAATAACAGTTCTTGATCTCTGTTTGGATTCCATCAAAACCTGCGCAAATGTACGTCGACTGCTGGTTGAGGGATTTCCCAGCGACGGCTCCAAGGAAGAAGATGGCCCGGCCGCGCCGGCCATGGCCGACTGCAGCGAAACCAAGCAGAGTAGAGGGGGCGGGAAATATCAGAGTTTCTCACACTAAAAAAGACTAGAGAGAGGATTTTTAGCCTTATTAAATAGGCGGGAAAAAAACATAATAGAACTAATGCGATGCATGCGGTGCATATGATGGTATTTTTGGATTTTGGAAAATATATTTGAATTTTTTTGATTTTTGGAAATATTTGATGTTTGTGGGTTTTGAAATATATGATGTTTTTGGATTTTGAAATATATGTTATTTTTGGATTTTGAAATTTATGTTATTTTTTTAGATTTTTGAAATATATGTTATTTTTGGATTTTGAAATATATGTTATTTTTGGATTTTGAAATATATGTTGTTTTTTGATTTTGAAAACCAGTGCTTCCCCTTAGCAACGTGAGCCCTCCGCATTGTATTGAGAGTCCCGAGGTTGGCGTGCAATGAGGTGACAAACCCTGACCAAGGCCCAGATTTTCATGACGGTGTTTCTACCAGGGCCATACCCAGGATACTAGTTTCAATCCTGAAAAAGGAAAATAGAACACGGGGGGTAAGCTTAGGCCATATCTAGAAGCTTTTAGGACTTGGGTTCCTCTCCAGACAACCCATTAGAAATTTGGTATGTTGCGCCGGGACTTTGTGTCCGTCATCGAACCTTAGTCCACTCTAGGCATGCGTGCGACCGGACTCATTCGTCCCGCGGGGAACTGTACTGCCACTCTTGTCATGCCTAGATTCTTTTTCTTGCCTTTCTGGAGCTTTGGAATCATATTCAATAGACCTTTGAGATGATGCTTTTGATTTTGTCCTTTGCTTTCATCTTTTTTTTTCTTGTTTCTTTGCTTGTGGCATCAGGTCATAACGGACTGCCCCTATTTGAGACCTCCTCTTATCAGGGTGTCTGGATTGGTTGTCGCCTCCTTATTCACTTCTTGCCCCTGGATTCAGCCGATGGAAGGAACGGACAGGGACTTCGACTTTCCCCCAAAGCATGACCAAGGAGAAACGGTGTCTTTTAAAGCGGGAAACCTGACCAGGGATGTTGTGTAGTGTGTGGTTGCCTTACTCGGGACCCTTTTAGAGAAATGGAGGAACATCTTGCTACCGGGGTGGCACGTATTAGACTCTTAAGGAAAGAACTGCTTAAGGTACAACCCATTCCACGGGTGAGAGAGCTCCTCACCTTCCTCGTTTACTAAGCGATAAGCATTCCCTGGATAAGCCTCTTTTACGACGAACAGCCCTTCCCAGTTAGGTTACAATTTAGACCTAGGTCCTGCAGACCGAATGAATTTGCGTTTCAGAACCATATCACCTTTTTGAAATTTACGTTCAATTACCTTCTTCTGAAAGTAACGCGAAACTCTCTTTTGATAAACGGATACATGATCGGATGCATTCATCCTCTTCTCATCTAAGAGTTCCAGCTGAACCAGCAACGCCTCTCGACGTTCATCGAGATTAAGTTCCTTATCAAGCTGCACTCTAAGGGAAGGGATCAAGATCTCATATGAGAGCACCACCTCCATCCCGTAGGTAAGAGCATAGGGAGTTTGTCCCGTAGAAGTACGGACGGAGGTGCGGTAAGCCCACAGAGCTTCCACTAATCTTTCTGGCCAATCGAAAAACTTATGAGGTTCGCATGTTTTCTTGATGATTTTAAGAAGGGTTTTATTAGTGGCCTCGGCTTGACCGTTGCCTTGAGGGTAATATGGAGATGAATGATGCAATGCAATATTGAACTTCTTACATAGGTCCTTGAGCTCTTGGGAGACAAACTGGGGTCCGTTGTCGGTGATGATACTGCTTGGCACTTCGAACCGCGAGATGATATTCTTCATGATAAAGCAGCACACCGTTGAAGCTTTGATCTCTGCGTACGCCTCGGCTTCGGCTCATTCGGTGAAGTACTCAGTGGCGGTAAGGATAAAGGATTTCTGCTTGATCTGAGAATTAGGATCACCGAGCGGGCCGACAACGTCGAAAGCCCACATAGAGAATGGCCAAGGAGCAGAGAGAGGATGGAGAGATGAAGCTGGAGCATGGATTTTATCGGCATGGAGTTGGCACTTAAGACACCTCCGGACATAGAGGGAGCAATCTTCCTCTAGAGTGGGCCAGTAGTAGCCCTGCCTAAGGATCTTCTTCGCTAGAGCCTGGCCATTGACATGACCTCCACACTCACTAGAATGGGCTGCTTTAGCCACTTTCCAAGCCTCATCATCATCTAAGCATCTCATGAGCATTCCATTAGTAGCACGCCTGTATAGTTCTCCTGCAACAATGGTATACCTTGAGGCGTCTCTTCTTATTGACTTGCGCTGCTCGGCGTTTGCCCCTTCTGGGAATGATCCTTCTTTGCAAAACAACTAGATTTCGTGATACCAAGGCAATTCTTCTTCGTCCAGAATCTCTTCTAGCTCCATTAGAGATACTTCCTTGATATCTTCCTTCTCAGCCCTTGCCTCTACAGCCTTCCTAAGGTTGATGAACCAAGGATCCTGAAGGGAGGGTGCGTCCAGTCTCTGAACGACGATAGTCTCAGTGTTCCGACTGAGAGGGAAAGATAGAGAGGAAGCAAGAGATGCTAGAGCATCGGCTAGAATATTCTGAGAGCAAGGAGTATGGATATAGATCAACTTACGGAATTGCCTAGCAAGGAGCGTGACCAAATCTTGATATGGCTTGAGTTTGGGGTCACGAGTGCGGTAAGTGGACAGAACTTGTCGCAAGACGAGCTGAGAGTCTCCGATGATATTTAAATAGCGCGCACCTAGGAGATAGGCGTGCTTCAGTCCAGCTAGGAGAGCTTCATACTCAGCGATGTTGTTGGTAGCAGGAAATCGCAGTTGATAAGCAAAAGGAATAGTCACTCCCTCTGGAGTGAGCAGAACAGCGCCGATCCCTCGACCTTGAGAATTGAGCGCACCATCGAAGTGCAGAGACCAAAAGGGATGATGGGTGAGTACAGAGAGATGCTCATCAGGGAAATCATCCTGAATGGAGTCAGTGTGAGGAATGGGAAGATGAGCAAGATGCTCAGCGATGGTGTACCCTTTGACCGCCTTCTGAACGACAAATGTGATATCGAATTGAGAGAGGAAGCTCTGCCAACGAGCTAACCTACTAGAAAGGACAAGATTTTCTAAGTGATAGCGAATCGGGTGCATTCTAGAGATCAACCTAACTGGGTGGGCAAGGAAATAATGTTTAAGCTTCTGAGATACCCACACTAAGGCGACACAAGTCTTCTCCATAGCGGTGTATCTGGACTCGCTGGGTTAAATAACCGAGAGAGGTAATACGCAGCCCGCTCTTTCCCTTCATCATCTACTTGTGCTAAGACCGCCCCTAGGGAGTCCTCAATAACCGAGATGTATAGGATCAGGGGTTTCCCAGGGACAGGAGGTTGAAAAACCGGGGGATTGGATAGATATTCTTTTAAGTCCTCGTAGGCCTTCTGACAGTCTTGATTCCATTCAAACTTGACCCCCACCTTAAGCAATTCATAAAATGGACGGCACCTTTGAGAATGTTGGGATATGAATCTTCTAATGAATTGTAATCGACCAATCAGTCCTCGAAGTTCCGTAATGTTCTTAGGCAGAGGCATGTCCATGACGGCCTGTGCTTTGTTAGGATCAATCTGGATCCCCCGTTTGCTCACTATGAAACCTAACAGCTTTCCTGAAGAGACTCCAAATACACACTTCTTTGGATTCATCTTAAGCTTGTACTCCCTGGCTCTTTGCAGCACCTTAGCCAGAATAGAGGGGTGTTCTTCTTTGGTTCTTGACTTCACCAGAATGTCATCCACGTAGGCTTCCATATAGATATGCATCATGTCGTGGAAGATGGCCATCATCGCCCTTTGATAGGTGGCACCTGCGTTCTTCAGACCGAACGGCATAACCACATAACAGTACGTGCCCCAGGGCGTGGTGAAGGAGGTTTTCTCTTGATCTTCCGGAGTGAGACGGATCTGATTATAGCCTGAGTAACCATCCATAAATGACAATGATTCGTACCCGACGGTGCTATCAACCAAGACATCAATATGAGGCAGCGGGAAATCATCTTTTGGACATGCTTTGTTGAGATCCCTAAAATCGATGCAGATACGCACCTTTCCATCCTTCTTGATAACAGGGACTATGTTCGCCACCCACTGAGGATATAGAACAACTCTAATGAATCTGGCCTTATACAATTTGTCGACCTCTTTCTTAATCCTTAAGACCATGTGGGGGTGAAATCTCCTTGACCGTTGTTTCACAGATGTTGCCCCTGGTTTAAGCACAAGTCGATGTTCCACTAAAGAGGGGTCAAGACCTGGCATGTCCTCATAAGACCAGGTGAAAGAATTGCTATACTCCCTTAGAACCTTAATTAAATCTTCTTCTACTTGTGGAGGGAGATTAGCGGCAATAATGATGGGCCATGGGTCTTCTTCAGTTCCCAAGTTGATTTCCTTTGTAGGTTCATCCACTGCCGACGACGGCTCGTCGAATTTCTTAAGTCCTTGTACATACAAATCGGCAGTGTCATCTACGTCGCTGTCCTCATTGATTGGATCTTTTCCATCCAAGATTTCATAGACACCGAGTCCGTCATCGCTCCACACCCCTTCTATTTCTTCTTCATCTTCAATCATAATTGTCGTAGCAACAAATTCTGGACACTTCAAATGGTCATGACAACGCTGAGCTAGATCTTGCAAGAACCTATCAGGGACGGATTTGGGAGGACGCGCAAGCGGGCGCGACTCAGAGGAGGAAGGGTTGGACGACCTAGAACAAGACCCTACTTCTCTAGACCTAACTGACTCTACTTCCCTAGACTCGATAGACCCTAATCTTAACCTAGGAGGAAGAAGACCTAGTGGAAGGGAAGGAGCAGGGGACTCATGCCCCTGGGAGGAGGATGGAGACAAGGTAGCATAATCTTCCACTGAAATCTCCGTTTTGAATTTGACATTTTTTTTGGAGATCAGTGGAGACTACACAACAAGATGGAGGAGGCGGGAGCTGCATGGGAAACAGCTCGGGGAAGATGCAATCTAAGAAAGGATCGGAAGACGAGAACCACATCTCGTGGAGTTGGACGTTGGGAGGAGGAGGAGTGAATAGAGTGGATAGATCAATGGGCGGGCAATGCCCGCAAGCACAGGGAACAAAGAGAATTTCTGGTGGATGAATGAAGGATGGATTTACCATGATGGGAGGAAGACGGGGTAAGAATTCTCTCTACTGTAGGAGAGATTGAAAGCGTGAGGGAGACCAAGAAAAGATAGTCAGCGAGCTCTCCTCCTTCCGCAGATGCTCAGCCGGCTGCTTCTTCGGCCTCCACTGAACAAGCTGAACCTCTTGCTGCTGCTGGCAGTCTTCTTCATGAAATAGCCCCTGAAAGGCTGGACCATAGTCAATCACATCATCAACTGGCCCCCTTAGCACTGGGGGTGGACAAGCAATCGGACAGACTGTATCTTCCCTTGGCGGAGCTGGCCGTGGAGTTAATGTGCCAGCCTGGAGAGGCCCTCGAACAAAGTGTTGACGGTAGTCCCAGATGAGTGGCCCAGAATCACCCATTATAGATAATGCAGTCTCTCGGTAGCCGAGACCTCTTCTGTTCATTTTCCTGCCCTTAAGAATGGGCTTAGTTCGTCCCTGCAATTGAGCACCGTGGCCTCTCCCCGGTTGGTAGCCTAGCTTCAGTATAATGTCCCAGCCCTTGGAATCTCGGATCTAGGGCTTCACCTTGATGTCAACTGCTGCGGTGACGGGCTTGCGAGGTGCGTAAGCCCAAGGAAAGTCAAGATCTAGCACTGACATAACGGGCCGACTGCTTGGCCACAACATGGGAAGAACTTTCTCTGAAATAGCCTTCACTGATTGAACTGTGGATAAGGTTTTGACTTTGACGATCCTCCCTTAGAAAGGGAATTTAATGCATTGATGTGTAGTAGAGGGTACGGCGCTGAGGGTATCGATCCACGGACGACCCAAGATAGCCTTGAACATAGGGTCAATGTCCAACACATAGAATTCCACGGGCATAGTAAGGGGCCCAAGCTCAGCTTGAATGGTGACAATCCCGTGACATGCCCGCCGAGAGTTGTCATAAGCAGCTATGGTAGTGGGAGTTTGGCGTAGAAGTTCTTCTGACAGATTGCAAGCCCTTAGAGTGCTGAGCGGGCATACGTTGATAGACGCCCCTGTGTCAACCAATGCTGCGTCAACGCTGACTTTGTTTAGAATGATAGTAATGCACAGTGGCATTTGCCGAGCTTCTAGTGGTGCTAGCTCGGTTTCAGAGAAAGTAATGGCTGGCCCCTTGGAGATTGTTGCCAGTGCGGTAGGTAAGCCATCAACTGCCATGTCTTCACTAACCATCACCTTTTGAAGAAAGTCTCTTAATGCATCTTGGTGAAGGGTAGATCTCTTAATCAGTTCCAGCACAGATATCTTGGCGGGCACCCTATCCAAATGATGTAATAGATCATATTGGGTCCCGGGTAGTGGCTCGGCCTCTTCTTGCTCGACAGTCGGTTGGGAAGACTGGGGATTGGAAGTGGAAGGATAGTTTCGGTGGAACATGCGCCCGCTCCGTAGGGCGAAGTTATAAGCTGCCGCGGCCTCAGATGGGCTTAGGATAAGTGATTTAGTAGGCCCAGTGGGATGGATGAGCGGTGTGGAAGAGGGTGTGGTGGAAAGGATGATAGGCAAGGGGTTAGTGGCAGTGGGGGCGAGTGGCAGTGGGGATATAAAAGTGGGCGGAGGCGTGATGAGTGGAGGGTTAGACGGCGGTATGGCGGGAGTGGATGTAAGCGTGAGCGGGGAGGGGGTGATAGTAGCGGATGTGAGCAATGGTGAGTGCGATGGAGGCGCGGGTGATGGTTCAGGTGATGAGATAGGGGTGAAAGGAAGGACGAGTGGAGGAGGGGTTTGGTGTGTAGGTATGAGGATGGGGGAAGCGGGAGGATTATGGTAGTTGTGGTGAAGGGCCATGACCTGCGGCGTGGAGTTATAGTCCTCGAAGGACCACCCAGGGTTAGAAGCCCGGTTGGACGACATTGACCTGAGCTGGTGCCGGCGGCGGAGGCTGCGGAGCAGGAGGATGGTTTGGCATTGGGTTTTGATGAATCCCCAGGTCTTGCACCGGCTGCTGTTGCTGCTGCGGCTGCTGCTGTGGCTGCGGTACCTGTTGCTGCTGTACTTGCTGCCTCGGCGGATGCCTTCTCTTTTCTTTGATTTCCGTGATGGCCCTGTGCATTTCGGCCCAATCTATCCTCTGTCCTTCATGAAGATCATATACTAGGTCCCAGAATTGAAAACACCCTTCAATTGTGTGCCCCGGTTGCCTGTGGAACATGCAATACTTCGTCTGATCAACGGCCGGATTCCAGTTGGGCCGTTCCGGAGGGAGCTGTATGGCATTCACCGACATGAGGGCTGAAAAGATGTCTGTGAGTGTTTTTGGCAAGGGTGGGTACTGAGATCTTTTAGGAGCCGGGTGCTTGTTGTTAGGGTTGTTGTTGTAGCCGTTGGGTGGAGGGACATTGTGGTATTGCGAAGGTGGTGGGGGTTGTTGCGGTGCGGTGAAGGTGTTTTATGGAATGGCAAAGGTGGGCGGAGGGTTTTGTGGAGTGACTTGGAAGTTTTGGGGAGCGGGATTCTGTGGAGTGCGGGGATTTTGAGGGAAGCGGAAGAGTGCGGCTTGGAACGGAAAGGCAACGGCTTGAACCTGCTCGTTTGTTTGGACCCCCTCAGTGACCGGCCCTTGAGGTTTCTTGTGATACTTGGGCTTTTGGTTTTCAAATAGTGAGTGAATGGGGGAGTCCTTGAACTGAGTTTGAATGAAGCGCGCTCGGCTGTAGAGTTGGTCCATGTTGGCTATGTCGTTCATGGCCAGAATATTTCAGAAGGTCGGAGTAGCATTGGAAATAAGTAACTTGACCTTCTCTTCCTCCGGAATGTGGCCAGGCACTCTAGCGGCCATTTGCCTCCACCTATCTACGTAAGTAGCAAACTCCTCATCCGGTTTCATTTTTTCGGCCACCAAATCTGTGAACGAATATTCCGGGCCGACCCTGTCTTGAAACCGCTGAATGAACTTATCTTTCACTACCTTAAAGCTCTCGGCTTCGTCCAATGGCAGAGAATAGAACCATTCTAGTGCAACACCGTCTAATGATCGGCGGAACAAGTACGCCATAAGGCGATCATCATATTGGAATTGGGCCGATTCATACAAGAAATCCCTCACGTGAATAAAGGGATTGCCGTTCCCATCATATTTGCGATAGTTGGGGAGCTCAGACTGCGGAGGGAACCGGATGTTCTGAAAGCTAGGAACAAGAACATCTGCCAAGGATTGTGGGCCAACCCGCTTCTGGAGGAAATCGAGTTGCTGTTGCATGGTGGCCCATTTATCAAGTAGTTCCTGCTCTCTGGACGGAGCAGGGGTAGTGAGAGATGATGGCCGAAGTTAGGGAGCAGAAGGGTGGATTGTGGCAGAAGGTGGGAGCCCATAAGCAGGAGCAGAAGGATAAATGGCCGAAGTAGGGGGCCCATAAGAAGGATATTGGGCCTGAACTTGACCCAGATTGGAGTGGGCTTGGGCAACCCCTGGCTGAGGGCGCACGAAATCTGAAGGGCCCATAAGGACTTGTGGAACCATTGGGTTAGACATGTGATGATCCACCTGAACGAAAGAAGGGATAGGAGAATTCCCCTTGTCAAAAGATTACTGGGCCGAAGTAGAAGATTGGCCCATCTCCATGCCAGTGAATGTGATGGTCCGGGGTTGGACCGGAGTATGATTAATTGGAGTGGGTTGGATGGAAGGATTGGATTGACCCTGCATAATCGTGGGAGGGGAGATATTGGATCCTTGCATGGCCTGATAGACAGTTTGGAGTTGGGCCGGATCCAATTGGGCCATCATCTGGAGAATGGAGCCCGCAGAAGGAGTAGTGAAAGAAGGGGTAGCTTGACCACCTTCCATGGAGGTAAAGGATGGAAGAGGGGTTGTCCCCTCTCCAAAAGAGAATGAGGTAACCCTAGCAGGGTTTTCAAGAAGCCCTTGAGGAAGGGAATCCTCTTGGGAACGGGGAGGATTGAAAGAAGCCATGGTGGGTTCGAAAAGCGGATTTGAGTAGAACCTGGAGAAGGAATTGACCCTAGAAGGTGCTTCTAACTGACGAAAATAACTCCACATGCAACGAACAACCTTAACAAGATGCGAACAACACAACACAAACACACAATGAGTAACCACAGTTAGACGATTTATAACAAAGATGTAAGTAACAAGAGATGAAGACACTCAGAGTCAAGCAAGTTGTTTAAGATGATGCTTCAAGATTCTTATGATTTCCCCTTTGGAACTTTAGTGGATTGATTAATGTGAGCTCTCAACAATAGGTCCCTGATAGGAGATGTGTGTAAAGCTTGGTTTGACTCTAAATGTGATCACTCCCTCACTTATGCAACCCTAGACACGAGGTGGGAAAGGTACAACCGGCCCGGCGTCCGTGTGGGAATCCACGGCTCGCGGGGACTTATGGAGGTCCCTGGTGTGATTTCCTAGTCGGCCCCAAGGAACATGGAGACGAGAGGTCCGCACACCAAGGTAGGAAAATGCAATCTAATGTATGAAAGTATGAATGAACCTATGTGCACCAGGGTGCATGCAAATTCTAACCTAGAATCTAGCAAACAATTATGCACACAATGATGTAGATATGTAAACCAACCAAGGAGGAAGTCATATAACACCCAAGCAAGAATATCACAGTGAAAACTGTGGAAATAGAATGCACCTTGGGATGCGTACCTATCTGGAGTGTAACGGTCTAGAAGACCCACGTCAGAAATATATAACGGTCAGAGTCCAGACCGCCAGAAACAATATAACGCAGGGACCCAGGACCGTCGTATGAGCCAGAGAGCCAAAAGCAAACCAGAAATAGAAGGGAAATCCGTGAAAAGCCCAAACAGCAGGATGGGGAGTGTAACGGTCTAAAGCCCCTGCGTCAAAGTGGAGTGACGCGGGGACAGAGGGCCGTCAGACTACCCAGAGAACCAGAAACAAGAGGAAGTAAGAGGGAAATCCGAGGAAACTAAACAAGGAAATGATGGCAGGTTTAAACAGAGATCAAGACACGATTGGCACAAGTTGTCCCACCGTGATCGCCAAAAAATTATCTGTTGATTTGTTTTGCTTCTCTTCTTCTTTTTGTTTTGATGTGTAATAAAGATGATAAGCAAAAATCAAAGATCTCAATCAACCCAAGGACATGTGAACCATGAACCTAGGCAACCAGAACAAGCTCTAGCATGGGCATGCTATCTCAATCATCAAGCTAAACTAAGGGAATAAAGAAAAACACACGCCAGGGCGTGGAGCAAGAACAAATAAAAACACACCGCAAGGGTAGAGCAAATAAAGGAAATAAGAGATATGAGATGGAGAGAAAGCTAATGCCCAATACTAAGAAAGAACGTGATCGCCACCAAAGTAAACACAAGCCAGAGACTTGAAAATACCTTGGAAATAGGTGGATGAAGCACCCGCCCATGGGAGAGAGAAAACCAGTGAAATCTGCAGATCAATCGAATGTAACGGTCAGACCCCGTGCGTCACAGGAATGTAACGGTCTCCAGATGAGCCGTTATATGAGCCTGACGCGTCTTCTCAAGACCGTCAGAAAACCTGCAGTAATAGCTTGTGGACTCTTTTAACTCCAACTCTTCCAGCCGGCCAGAAGACTTGGGCCTCGCGTAGTGAACCTGTAAACCTGCCAAAGAACGTGAAAACACAAGAAAATGGACCCAGATTAGCCCTTTAAACAAGCATAGTATCAATTCTCAAAGAACTTAAGATCATTCAAAAGGAAAGGGAAGTACCGGGAGAGTTTTGGTTTTTTAACCCCTCTGGGCGTTTTTAAAAGATAGGAGGATGTTTAGATGATGAAAAATAGATGCAGAACGTGGAAACAATGAGAGGGACAATGCCTATGATGAGAGGGAGGAGGAAGAACACAATATGCAATGATGAACTTTGAAACTCAATAGAACGAATACTCCCTTCACCGCGAAGCAGATGGACGTGAAAGACAAGTCTCCTTGGTTAGATGTGGCTCCAGAATGCGGCAGCACTTCGACGCGAATTCCAGATCTTCCTCTTTCAGGCCATGAAGTTAAGGGTGCTATTTATAGCCCCTCAAACTCTCCGGTCGAACAGAGGATAATCCAGCAAGAAAAGAGGATAACTCTTAGCAAATCCTTGAAGATAATATCACCAAGAGTCCATAGAAACAAATAGAAGGTTCTGAGGATCAGATTTGGAAGAGAAATCACCAATTCAAACTCTTATCTCGACCACGGAGTAGCAGAGAAAAGACCTGAATTGCTAGGACTCTCTGTTGGATGTAACGGCTACTCGACAGACCGCCGCATAAAAATAACGCGCCATTAAACGTCTGTTACATTTAACCTTATCTCAAAAGAGATAAGATCAACAGGAAGAAGATCAAACAAGTTGGACTCTGCAAGATAAGTAACGGCCATAAGTGGACGCATTGAAGGGAAGTAACGGCTGCACGACAGACCGTTAGAATCAAATGGGCAGGCCAACAGATAAGGATTGAAACAAAGGCCTTAAGTCGTAGGACTCTTCAATATGTAACGGTCCAGGGACAATGCGTTAGAAGAATGTAACGCCCATGCAGAGGACCGTTAGAAATAATGAAGATCAAAATTGATAAGAGCTTGCTAAGCTTCATCCAATGAAAAAGTCACAAGGAACCACACTCAACCAAGAAGAGAAGACCCATAAAATGAGCTTCAAACTGACGAAGGAAACTCAATGAAGAGTGAACAACTTGGAGCATCACATGGATAGAACAAGGAGATGACCCAACTTATCGGTCATAAAACGGGTGTCAACAGAGAGGAGGGAGAACGAAGAAGGAGAAGGAAGGAAAATGAGGAAAGATAAGGGATTTTTTTGAATATAAAATAATTAATTTAGTTTTGCCTCAAATAACCTCGAAAAATGCATAACTCACCCTTAATTAATACTTAATTTGCTTGTCTATAGTCTACACATACAGAAACATCACAATAAAGAAACATAACACCCTATGCTAGCCGCCGACTGTACTGGACACTTTGGACTCTCTGGACATTGCAGCCATTTCAAATTACTGTGCACAACCGCAACCTCACTCTAATACCACCTATCACAACCCAAGATCCAAGTACTGAAAAGTAATCAGTGCAACCTAAATTCCGACCCGCTACCCACGAGCTACAGAGCTCGGAAGGGTTAGATAGTTGATGTGGGTGTACACAAGAATCTAAAAGAACTGCAGTAATTAAAGTGCTAAATTTGAAACTTACATTTATTACAGAACTTAAATGTAGGAAATTAATAGTCCAGAGTCCAAGTACAGTACGATAGAAAAGAAATTACCTAGTGAAGGGTCATACCTTGACTTTTGGCAGGCTGGCGACTAAGAACCACCTCTAGCACCACGCTGAGCGCCCGAACCTCCACCTAAAAGAAAAAGGGATGAATCTCATCTCATCGGCTCAGTAGGGATCCCATGGATCCCCACTACACAACCACAAGCAACAACAGCAAGTAACAACGATAGCAACAATGAGTAACAGGCAGAAAGGGAGGCAAGCAAAACTAAACTAACCGTAAACCACACGATACCTCGAAACCCAAGGAAACGACACTACTCAGCGAGTCACCCACATGCAACCAAATACCTAGACCACCATGGTTGGAAGAGCCACGACCTCACTATCGAAAAAAATCTCAGTCTCAATCGACAAAGGACCATGACCTCGTTGTCGTGGGGACACTACCTCGATCGTTGAGAGAATCACAACCTCACAGTCGAAAACCACAGTCTCAATCGTAAGAGAAAACTTTGTCTCAAGTGATAGGAGAACTGCCCATTAGAAGCAAGGTCGGATGTGTCTACTGACGACTTAATCTGTGCCTCAGGTGTCTCCCTACTCGCCCTAGGCAAACACTGAGACACTGTACACAAGTAACACAAGACTGTAAGGATCTAGGCTGGGATCACAAAGAACGCAGCGGAAAAAGGAAATTAAAATTTTAACCCGGCAGAGTTGATCGCTCCTGCGTGATTCCTGATGATAATCTACAACTACGGGATCCAATTTTACCTCTACGGTACTCAGATCACAGCGAAGTGGAAACAGTCCCTCGTGACGGTAATTAGCCACGTAAGTTAATGGCCTCTAGCGGTATCCACACGGGCACGAACGGTGGAATCTCCTCGTCGCAGCGCCCCACAAACGAACTCCTCCGCGACATCTCCATGATCCCTACGCTAGAGACGAGAGGGAGAAGAGAGAGGAGACGGGGGATGCCCCTCCCTAGGAGAGAGAGAGAGAGAGAGAGAGAGAGAGAGAGAGAGAGAGAGGCTCAAACTGGGAAACCCTAGATGCCTGGCCCAGGGTTCACCCATCTCAACTATTTATATACTTCTCAGTCTTTCACAAAAACCCTGATAAGTCTAATATTGTGAATATACTTCCACTATCCATAACCCTAATGTGTGTGACCCTCTAGGCCTAATGTCGGTCTGGTTTTAGGCCCAATAAGGTTAAGAACTATTTCTTATATTTTTCACATTATTAATTAATATGGAATTAATTATTTAATCATCTCATGACTTAAATAATTAATTAATCATCTCATGATTATTCCTCTGATGGGCTTTCAGGCCACGGTAAGTACCAAGCAACACTCTGTGACCCCAAAAGACAAAGGGGGTCTATGAAACCACTCTGGGACCTTTCCATCAACAGTTATCACACAGCTATAGTCCACCATTCATACCTAATGCCCCTAGTCATAATTAAGGGTATGGTCATACTGTCAAACCCTTCTTATCTATGACCTAATGAACGTACTCCAAGTCCCAATGGAAAACTCATTTTCCATTGAACTATCTACCTTGGCCAAGGATTTAACCAAGTACCATCCATAGGGCATTCTCTCTCATACTATATCTGAGAGTGAATGATCCACTATTGTCACTCAATTACCTTCGCACGTATTCGACTGTTTCTGAATACCTGAGCATCCAAGACTTATGGATAAAGTCCCTATGCCAGGAATCCAAATACAGAAGTCCTCATGCAAGGTATCTTTGGTGACTCATGTCAAAGGACCAACTGTGCAACTGCGACTGAAGAATCTCTTAGTTGACAGTTAGATATAATTACCATCCAGAGATTCTTGATCAGATCAATTCAGTGAACCCTATTCTTATAATGGGCACCTGCACATATATCTTAGTGTCTTCACACCAATGACTATGAGATCAGTCACCCTCATCGTATGAGACGATGTCATGTGCACTGGTCTATCCGGATTCTTCGATGTACTATCTCAAAGACCCTATGACCAGGAACATTTAGAACACATGTATCTAGAAGGTTGATCTCACTATCATAATATCATTATGATTCAACTTTCATAGCCTGCGTTCAAGGACTTCATCATGTCAAGTGATAAAACGCATAAATAAATAAGACATAATGAAGACATTACCATAAATACAAATGAGAATATATAAGAAATGACGTCATCACTTCATAAGTGATTGGCTTGCAGGGCATACACTTCTTTCATTCTCCCACTTGCACTAAAGCCAATCACCTCCTGCTTGATCCCCATCAGCCTTAGGTGATACTCAACCACATCTTGAGTCAACAGCTTAGTTAGTGGATCTATAATGTTATTAGTGGAAGAAACTCTTTCTAGGTGACATCTCCCTTTTATTTATATTATCTCTAATCAGGTGGAACCATTGCAGAAAGTACAATGACTTCTGATGAGACCACGGTTCCTAAGCAAGAGCTATAACCCTCTCGTTATCTGATAACAAGGGTACTTAATTATTGACACTAGGGACTCCCTACATGATGATGAACTATTTCATCTACATAATGTTGAATCGTTATTTGTTGTCTATTTGAAACTCTTCCAACTAACCGTCGAATCACCTTCTCCACTCACCAGGAACATACCCTTAATTCTTCTCAAGAATGTAAGAATATATTTCACAGCATTCTAATGCTGCTCACCTAGATCCATCTGATATATGCTCGTAACACTTAGAGCATTCAATATATCAGACTTCGTACATAGTATATTACACAGGATAAACTCTTATGCCTAAAGCATAACTACTCATGTGTGTGCCACCTCTACACTGAAGTGTTAGAAAATATCTTCTTGGAGAGGTAGATCTCACGTCTCATCAATATGAGACTTATCTGAGTATCGTTCCTTGTCAAACCTTTTGACAATACCACCTATGTACGAAAACATAGTTAAGTTAAGCATCGTTCCTTGATCTATCTATATAGACTAAAGTTACCAGTGCAAAGGATGCTTCTCCCAAGTATTTGATAAAGAAGTACTTAGACAGCGTAACTTTACTTAAGATAACTTAACTACATCATTCCTAATGAGTAGTATGTCATCTACACACAGAATCAAAATTATGACTGCACTCCCACTTATCCTTTTGAAAACACAAGACTCTCTTTCATTCTTAATAAAGTCATAAGATTTTATCACCTTATCAAACCTCATGTTTTAGCAGCGGGAAGCTTTTCTTTAGTCCAATAATGGAATTTTCAACCTAGCATACCATATTTGGATATTCAATGAAGGTGAAATCTCTTTGACCGTAACATATACACTTCCTTATTTAGATTACTTATGAGGAACACTATTTCACATCCATCTACCAAATCTTATAACCATGGTATGCATCAATGGCAAGTAAAATCTCAATGGATTTAAACATGGCAACTGGAGAGAATATTTCGTCATAGTCAACATTTTGACTTTGAGGATATTTCTTCTACCACCAAGTTTACCATGCAGGTATCAACCTATCCATCTTCTCCATTTTCTTCTCAAAAATCCACTTGCATCCGATGGGTACAATACCTTCGAGTGGACCTACCAAGTTCAAAACTTGGCTAGAGTACATGGAATCCACATTCGATTTTATGGCCTCTTGCCATTTTCCCGGAGTCAATAACACTTATTGTCTCCTCATAGGTTAGGGGATCACTATCCTCATTGTATAGTACTTTATTATTCAAATCAGAGATATGTCCAACATATCTTCTCAGTTCTATAAGTACTCAGCCAGACCTATGAACAGCTTGTGTGTCAACTTGAATAGGTTCCTAAGTTGACATTATGCTTTGTAGTTCTAGAACTCCTTCTAGATCCACTTTGCTCCCACTATTCCCACCAACTCTTGATATTTGTAACATTTGCAATATCCGAACCAATTTATCTCCTAAATCACCATGACCTTGTGGTAGCACAACAAATCAATGTGACTTAGTCAATTTGGTCCAACAATAGATAGAAAGTATAGATTAGTGTTATAGCCCTTGTGGTAGCACAACAAAGCTACAAGATTTTTCTACCTTTCTTAAAGACATCACTATGCCATAGACTTAGACTAACCCTCAAGTCAAATGAGCCTTGTGGCAGCACAACAAGCTCGTTTGAAATAAGGATCAGCCATAGGTCTATAATTATGATGGTGGGCTACATGGTGTGTTCTTAATAGCACACGTTTAGTGGGATAGCCCAAAACCTTAACACTCTTAAGGTCAATATATCATTCTCCCTTTCCATATCTCATATGGCATGGGAGACATTGATTTAAACGGAACCTTATTCAATAGATAAGCAGTGGCCTTTAGGGGATGACACCCCAGAGAGACAAGGGTAATCCGACAAATCTTATTATGGACCTTCTACACCCCATAATTGAGGTGAAAGCAAGGAAGTGTCCACCAGGATAATACACCATTATCCCTAAGGTATAATGTGATGTGTGCTCCCGAGTATTTTCCTCCTCGATCCGATCGAAGAGTTTTAATATACTTTACGATTTATTTCTCCACTTCACTCTTAAACTCTTAAATTTCTCACAAGCTTAATATTTGTACTTCATTAAGTACTCATATCAAAGCATCGAGAAATCGTTAGTGAAAGTAGTGAAGTAAGAAAATCTTCCTCTGGCCTGGGTGGAAATAAATCCACATTCATCAGAATGTATGAGTTCAAATAACTCCTTGGCTCTTTCTCCATTTCTCCTAAATGGAGAATTGGGCATCTTACCGATGAGGTATAATTCACATATTGTAAACGATTCATAATCAAATAGATTAAAACATCCATTTTATACAACATGTGAATCTTTTTTTCACTGAGATGACCAAGCCCACAGTGCCAGAGATAAGCTTGATTTATATCAATCCTCTTCCTATTTGAAAGCATAACCACACAAAACTCAGGAGCACCAGTGTTTAGAATGAACAGATCATTACATAAACTCCCACTAGCAAACTCTTTACCATTCAAGAACATTACACAACTATTGTTTCCAAAACTAACATCAAAACCACGAGGGTTTAAAGTAGAATTGGAATTAATGTTCCTGATAAAGGGAGAAATATAATAAAAAATCTATCTATTCTAAATAACTCCTGAAGGCATCTCGAGATCAGTAGTCTCTATTGAAATGGTAGCAACTTTTGCTCCACTTTCAATCCGTAGAATACCCTTAACCTTGATTAAGTGCCTTCTTCTTATCAGTATCCGAAGCTTCACCAAGCTTCTACTTTGCCATCCCTACAAGATTCAACTTGCAGTTCTTCTTCTATTAGCCATCCCCATGGTAATGGAAGCACCAGCTCTACTCTCTCATAGTCTCATCTCCCTTGATAGCCTTAGCCAGGAGTTTCAATTGCTTAGCATTGTCTTTCTCAAAGAGTTACTAAACCCTCCTCTTCTCGTTAGTCTTACTAACAAACATAAAGAGGTTCAGGCAATAGCTCATCAAGAACATAGACTATTTCCCTTTCGAGTCATGAGAACTATTTTCAATTTCATGAGCCAGTCAAAAAAATTTGATTCAGTGAATCTTTGTTGGCATCTTTTATGCCACAACCATACATGATTTGACATTACTAACCTAAAAAGGAGATGCACTATATAACATTATAGACATTCAATTAAAATATGGTCTTTTATTTTAATTTAGAACTCCTACTAATTTTCGACGACTTTACATAACCCCCATTATGTAAAGACGGGAAACTCCGCTAGTTTCCTAGTGGGGACTAGAATCCCATTAACATTATAATAGTGGTCTTGTGATAGCACAACAAACCACCCCATACTTAATGAGTAGGCAACTCTTGCCAATTGTAATTTCTTACAATTTCTAGTCTTATTCGGCCTCCAGAACACTTGTGATCTTGTGGTAGCACAACAAACCACAAAGTCTGGTTAGGTTACATCTATTATTACGTGGTGAGCATGGATTTGTGATGCAGCCCTTGTGGTAGCATAACAAAGTTACACCAGCCCTCCACCCCACACATGGCAAAAGCATGTCATAATTTAGGTCACTGACCTCTTACTGGGTCAACCTTATGGTAGCACAACAAATCTTCCCAGGTTTAAGACCAGCTCACCCAAACTATAATAATAGAAGGCCACGTGGGTCATTCTTAATGCCTCACGTTTGCAACCTAATATTGATCGAAGGGGAGATTTATTGATTTTATTTGGTCTCATCAAATAGTGGTATACAATATATATATATCACATACATATATTTATCGTACCATATAGAATTAGATTCGAAATCTAATCTAAAACAGATAAATAAGAAACACATGCTATAGGTGAGTATGGCCAGCTTATCGTGACCTGACTAGAGCCAGATAGTCAATCCCCAACCCCTAAATATCATCACATGGCAAACCATACACATCACATGCATATCGGCACTTAGATGGATCCTAGCGGCATACAACTTGCAGCACGATCAAATGGCACCTCTTGTTGATGGATCATCCTCGTCCTCATGTACACACCTCCGCAAAATCTTCAAATATAGTTACATGTACTAAACTAATGCCAACTGGCTAAATATTACATTTAATATAAAAGAGGATGCCTTATGGCGAGTACATAATCTGTTTGACTATGTTCCGAGCCCGAGGGTGAGCTAGTCTTAAACCTGTGCAAGGGTTCATTGGGTCGGATGGGTTGGACCATCCCCCTGCGCACAGCCCTGGGGTGGACCACAGCGCACCATGCCGTCGTCTTCCCCACCCCCGAACCCTAACCGCGCGCCTCCTCTTCCGCGAGCCACTCACCGCCGTCACCACGGGAGGCCACCACCAGCCACAGCCGGGACCCAGGAGGCACTGGCCCCATCGCCGTAGGGCCGGCGACCGACCGGTGGGGTGGCCGGTCACCGCCGTCTGCCGCCGCGAGTAGGTTTCTCAACCCCGTGAACCACCGCGAAAAATGCGGCTCACACCTCCATCTCCGGCTAACGTTTCGCAGAAGGCATCACCTCCTTCGGAGCTAGCTGGCCATCCTATGGCCCGACAACGGTCGTGGGACCGAAGCCCACTATTCGGCGGAGCTGGTGGTTCCGATCATTGCCGGATTCGTAGCAAAGATGGGGTTTTGTGAACCCCGATTCCGTCGCGAATAGGGGCCGCCACCGGCGGTTGCAGGGATGCCAGCCAGGAATCTGGGCGCCGTGGTGTCCGTTTCAACCCTTGCGACAGCTGCCGGCAAGCCCTAGAAGGCCTAGCATCACCGATTCTTGTTCGGCCCCATCTCCATGGTCACAGGCCCCATCTCATGGGGTTTTCCATGGCTACAAGATAATCCCGAAAATCTATTGCGAAAATACAAAAAAATTCCAAAAACACAAGGGAATCACAAGCGATCAACTTGGCTCTGATATCACTATAATGATCTAGGCCAGGATCACGAAAAAAGCAGCGAAAAAAGGAAATTAAAATTTTAACATGATCGAGTTGATCGCTCCTGCGTGATTCTCGATGATAATCTACAACTATGGGATCCGATTTTACCTCTGCGATACTCAGATCGCATCAAAGTGGAAATAATCCCTCATGGCGGTAATTAGCCACCCAAGTGAACGGCCTCTAGCGGTATCCACACGGGCACAAACGGTGGAATCTCCTCGTCGCAGCGCCCCACGAACGAACTCCTCTGCGACATCTCCATGATCTCTACGTTAGAGACGAGTCTACGTTAGAGACGAGAGGGAGAAGAGAGAGGAGAGAGGGGTGCCCCTCCCTAGGAGGAGAGAGAGAGTAGATCAAACTGGAAAACCTTAGATGCCTGGCCCAGGGTTCTACCATCGCAACTATTTATAGACTTCTCGGTCTTTCATAAAAATCCTGATAAGTCTAATATTGCGAATATACTTCCACCGTCCATAACCCTAATGTGTGTGACCCTCTAGGCCTAGTGTCAGTCTGGTTTTAGGTCCAATAAGCTTAAGAACTCCGTCTTAGCTTTTTCACATTATTAATTAATATGAAATTAATTATTTAATCATCTCATGACTTAAATAATTAATTAATCATCTTATGATGAATAATCATCTCATGATTATTCCTCTGATGAGATTTCAGGTCACGGTAAGCACCAAGTAACACTCTGTGACCCCAGAAGATAAAGGGGGTCTATGAAACCACTCTGGGACATTTCCATCAACAATTATCACAAAGCTATAGTGTGAGCATACCTAATGCCCCTGGTCATAATTAAGGGTATGGTCATACTGTCAAACCCTTCTTATCTATGACCTGATGAACGTACTCTGAGTCCCAATAGAAAATTCCTTTTCCATTGAACTATCTACCTTGGCCAAAGATTTAACCGAGTACCATTCATAGGGCATTCTCTCTCATACTATATCTGAGAGTGAATGATCCACTATTGTCACTCAATTTACCTTCGCATGTATTCCACTATTTCCGAATACCTGAGCATCCAGGACTTATGGATAAAGTCCCTATGCCATGAATCAAAATACAGAAGTCCTCGTGCAAGGTATCTTTGGTGACTCGTGTCAAAGGACCAACTGTGCAACTGCGACTGAAGAATCTCTTAGTTGACAGTTAGATATAATTACCATCCAGATATTCTTGATCGGATCAGTTCAGTGAACCCTATTCTTGTAATGGGCACTCTGTACATATATCTTAGTGTCTCTACACTAGTGACTGTGAGATCAATCACCCTCATCATATGAGAGGATATCATGTGCACTGGTCTATCCGAATTCTTCGATGTCCTATCTCAAAGACCCTATGACCAAGAACATTTAGAACACATGCATCTAAGAAGTTGATCTCATTATCATAATCTCATTATGATTCAACCTTCATAGCCTGTGTTCAAGGACTTCATCACGTCAAGCGGTAAAATGCATAAATAAATAAGACATAATGAAGAAATTGCCATAAATACGAATGAGAATATATAAGAAATGACGTCATCACTTCATAAGTGATTGGCTTGCAGGGCATACACTTCTTTCAAAGACAAGGGTCTAGTCGGAGTCATGCTCATCAGCACGCGTCCATAGTCCTCGACCACATGGGCACACACTGACTGATTGCACTACATCATGCCCTATATCTGGTTTTCCTCTTGGCCCGGACTCGAGCCGTCACAGTGGGAGGCCCTACGGAAACCAGCCCCAAACTGTCTCTCCCGGGTCTAGCTCTCCACCACTCCCAGGTGGGTTGGCACACGCGTGCCCAAGCAAGCTACAACTAGTGGGGGGGTCACTCAAGGTAAAGCTCACAACTAGAGTAGAAACCATTGGAGCGCCACTGGCTCACACAGACCACACGGGTAGAAACCCTCCGTGGAACTACGGTAACCACGACGACTCAAGGAAACTATTCCCTTGTATTCACCAGACAACTATTTCTAGGAAAACATTTGATAAATCACCTCGCCTCGTAACCTGCGGAATGGGAACAACGTGATGCCCTACTCAGGGCAAGCATGAATAAAACCCAGGGGAGTCATTCTCCACCCATTCATCTTTTAAATCAATGATTAGTAATTAAAGAAAAATACAATAAATTGAAACTTAGAATAAAACGGGCAAAACCCTGACCTCGGGGATTCTAAACCATGTCCTATCGCTATCCCGTTGTAGATGCGAGATGAACCTTTTTGGTGCCCCCAAGAGGTATTGTCCCCGCCACGCCGGAGGGCGGCTAGGATTTTATCTTGTAAAAGGGCCCTCTAGGGTTAAGAGGTGAAGACCTTCTTTATAAGCACTCGGTTGCTTTCTCAATATCCGATGTGGGATTAATCCTGTGACCCTAGGTCCACTACACAAGCCCCCCCTTGAGAAGGCAAGCGAGTGCGAGCTCAGGGTTCCCACAGACGGCGCAACTTTGTAGATGAGAGATGAACCTTTTTGGTGCCCCCAAGAGGTATTGTCCCTGCCACGCCGAAGGGCAGCTAGGGTTTTGTCCTTGTAAAAGGGCCCTCTTGGGTTAAGAGGTGAAGACCTTCTTTATAAGCACTCGGTTGCTTTCTCAACATCCGATGTGGGATTATTCCTGTGACCCTAGGTCCACTACACCCGTGATATGGAGAACACTGGGAACTCTTTCCCCCTGAGACAGAAAACGGACAGAACCCCGACATGGGGGGGTTCTAAACCACGCCCTATCGTTACTCTACGATAGGGAAAAAGATAGGGGAACTTCTCCCGTACAACCACACAATCCCAATCGCACGCGCAGGTAAAATAAGACATCGGGGAATCAATCCCCTCCATACACACCATGAGTAGGAATTAATTAAATTAAATTAATTAAATTAAAATAAACTAAAATTATTGGCCCTCTAGCATGGAATCTACCCTAAAGCATGCATCAAACCAAGATCCAAGCCCAAATCGACGTAAATAAAATGCGGGGAGTTTAGGGTTCTGTCTCCCTACCTCCGAGGGTGAGAACCCCCACTGGATCATCGCCCCACGCGGCCAACCCCATCCACTCGCACGCTCCTGCGAAACCACCGCCGCTAGCTCTCCTCTACGAAGCCCACCGAGATACCATCATCGCTGGCCACCACCGCGGCGGTAGCCACCGCCGATCGGGGCTCCTCCACCGTTCGTCGACACCGCCACGAACGAGACTCTCTATCACAACCAGATCTCACCACCGCCACCGCGTGCTCCTCCCTCGCCGGGTTCGCCCTTGCCGCCGTCGTTCTCTGCAGCCAGCAACAGTAGCGACGGCTGTCGCGGCTACTCTCCCTCTATCCCATCGCCGACGTATGCCCTCGTGGCCGCCGCTGCCTCTGTTCGCCCCTCGCCGACATTGTTGTGCAGCTACACCACGGCTGTCCTCACCAACGCCATCGCGCCGATCTACTTGCCAGCCGCAGCCGCCTGCCAGAATTGTCGACCGTCGAAGATGAGAGAGAGAACGGGGGAGAGAGAAGAGAGATCATGAGAGAGAGGAGAGGGAGATCGAAAGAGGAAGAGGGTGTTACGGGAGGAAGAAGGAGGAGGAAAAGAGGGGAAGAAGAAGAGAAGGGAGGGGGTTTAGGGCACGGGGCCCAACCTTAATTTTTTTTCTTTCCTTTCTTTTTTTATTCCCTTTTCTTCTCTCCTTTTTTTCATTTCCATTCTATCTTCTTTTTCTCTTCTCATGTCTATTTATTATTTATTTTTGAAAATGGGATAGAATCTCAATTAATCTAAAATACCACTAACTCTAAAAATAATTTATTATTTATTATTTGGGGATCCGAAGATTCAATATTCACATATCTGAACCCGCAGATACCCGATCTGAAATCCTAAGATGTTACACTTGGTGTCACTCTCGCTGGAAGAGGAAGCCGGTTGAGGCACCGTCAAAGTCTTTCCACTCGAGTCAGCCCCCTGAGCAAGGGTCTGACTCAAAGAAGGCTGAGTCGAGGAAGTCCATTTGGAGCTTGCTAATACGCTACCTGACTAGTCTTCTTCGCCAGAGGCACCCTCAATGTCCACATGTACATCATCACCCGTTTGATGGTCTAGCGCCGCTATTCAACAAGAAAGAAGGGGGGTGGATATAAGTTAGCCAATGTTATTAAATGGAGGATGCTTGATCAGTCAGGCCGAACACTTTTTACCTAAGCTATCACCCTCCCAAACGTCAACCATGCAAAAAAGTACGTGGGGCACCTGGGAGGCGACACCATAGGGTCCTCTCTGATGAGGACATCACCAGCTTTCCCCATGTTCGAGGATCCATATGCTCGCCAGCTATGCTACATCTTGTGCGCCACTATATTTCGAGTCATATGATGTAATTTTCATTTTCTTATCATGTACTTTTCCTTTTATTTGAGTCCAATACCTAGGTTAGGTAGCTATTTACCTAAGTCTAGAGTCATTATGTTGGTTAATGGGCCCAATTATATGGGCTAGGCCCAGGGGCGCCCCCTTCCCCTTGGTTATGTGTTAGTAATCCAAAATTCAGGGACTTATGTGAAAATGTGGGATTCCTATAAATAGGACCCCAATCCCTCATTTGAAGGCTAATGAAGTATTGAAGAAATTATATCCACTTGAATTGTCTTCCTCTCTCTCTCTCTAGCTCCCCCTCTCTATCTCTCTCTCTCTCTAAAGGGGGCGAACCCCTCTCTCTCTCTCTCCCTTGGGCGCACCTGCCCCTTCACCTCCCACCCTTGCCACCTCATCTGCCACATCAGCCTCCCACCCCTTCACCTTCCCAAGGCCCTTAACTCCACTTCAATTTCCCTCACTTCCCAAGCAACCCTTCCCCTTCCCCATACAACCCTTCATTTTCCCAAGAGAGAATCCCCTCTCCCAAGTAACCTTTCCCCTCCCCAAGGCAACCCCTCCACCTCCCTAGGCCACCATTAACACCACCAATTAACCCTCCACCCAAATCAAAGGAAGACCCACCGCACTCCCCCAAACCATTTGCGCCCCCACCTCCTCCTAGGCCTCTTGCGCATCCACCCTCTCCCCTGCTAGCTCCGCCCCCAACCTCCTCCCTCACCTCCCCTTGCCTCCTCCCAACCATTCTCCACCACCAAAGCAACCATTTTCCCCACCCTTCCACCAAAGAAACCCCCCCCCTTCACCCCTTTTCTCTCCAAATCTGTGTGCAGTTGAAGCCCTGCAGAACGACCTCCTGTTGCAGTGCCGCCCTAGACCACATCCCGGAGCTCCTAGGGTCGTTGCCTACATCGACGGAAAGCTCTCTCAGTCAGCTTCGCAACGGCGGAGGTCTCATCCCCTTCCGAGCTCCGTGCTGCCTGGGAGGTCCGATCTCCCCCGACTGCGCAGAGCTGCCCCTGCAGAGTACCTGAACCAGAATAGGAGCTGTACCACGACGAACCACGGAAGAATCAGGCCAAGAGTTCTTCTGCAAAGTTCTTCCTCGTCCCGTCTATTTTCAGAATCAAGAAGTAGAACATAGATCGGCATCTGTGAGTTAAAGTTATCATTTTTATCCCTCGGCTACACGGATCTGCTTCCCACAGTCTGCATCGACCTATCACCACCATTCAGAGTCCCCTTGTCTTCTCCGGCATCATTCGGCTTTCCCGTCAGTTTTGTTGCGAAGAGGACTCATCCACGGTTCCAAAAACTCCGGCGGTTCATGATTCGGAGTCTGGAAGCTGTCGGGGCGCTCTCTGTAACCTGCTGTTGGAGATCTGAAGCTGCCAGTCCTAGATTCTGTTACTCTGTTCGAGCCTCCACCAAGACCAGCCTCGGCATCAGAAGAATTCAACAAAATTCTGAGATATTCTGGCTCTAGTTATGAAGAGTTCCCCGCTGGTCTCGTCATCAGCAAAATTCCAGACTGAGATCTATGACCTCAACACTGACTGTCTATCACCTATCACAGCGAGCCAGGTAGACTCGGTATCGGTTCCTTCTCTTGGGTTTCAGTGACTCTCCCCTCCCCGCCTAGCTGGCTTAACGCCTCTCCCTGTGCGGAGGTAGTTTTTGATTTGTAATACTAAAATCCCCACCCCAAGTCCACCCTCCTGTGTGAGGCGTAGTGATTGTAACTAATAAACAGGATCAAGCTTCATCGGCGCAGTGTGCGGGGAACCCACACTTCCCCGCTCGCCCTCGTCTCCGAACGGGGTTGGTTTCTTCAAACCAACCAGAGTAAGCTCTCAACTTTGCTCCATCATTAGTACTTGTTCAGCTAATATCCGTGGCATTGCTCCATTGAGCAAGAGAGAGAGTGCCCAACCCCGTGTGATCCACTTACGAGCGGTCACCGTGGGCTGTGTGAGAGAGGGACCTAGTGCCCCAATTGGCACCCGGCCAGCCCCTTAAGTGTGGGCCTCGTACCTTCGGGAGGGCAACCCTAGCCTTACTGGCACTCTACCAGCAAGGGCCTTGATCCATCATCTCCACTTGGCATCATCAAGTCACCCGGGCTCGTGTGTGTGCGACGGCGATTCGGCCCAATCTAGTACTTTGTTGCTTTGTGTTTGTCCTTGCAGAATAGGTCCAAGGACCCGTGTCCATTTTTCTGCATACCCCTTAGTTGTGTCACATCACTCTCTCCCCAGCTCGCTGACTTCTTCTTCTTCAAGGCTACGCTAGTGCCTGCCGCTACTATCTCCTAAACTCTTGCCAGCGTCTCTTCCCTGCGGGTGTTGACCTCTAGGTAGGGCTCCACAGCTACAGGCTATTGAGTATATCCAAGTGATTTTGATGATAACAAACCCAGGGTTATATGTTTTATCACGTGCCATGTTTCAACTATCAAGTTCAAATTTAACACGCTTCCAAAGCCTACTTCACCATGTAATAAGCTTAATTGTTTAAACCCGTCCAAATGAATAAATCCTTGTTTTGGTTTTTGAACCACTCAGGCTAAGATTAAACCTACTCACCTTGATTGGAAAAAGGTAGCCATAAATTATTTCGTTCATATATTATATTGCATTGGCTGACCTTTTATTTTTTGCAGAAAACCCAGCCAGCGGTCAACCGCCAGCTTCTAGTGGTCGACCAGTTTTCCCAGCAACAAATAGACAATTCCTGTAAAAATTTCGGTCGACCGCCCCTATGCACAGGTCGACCGCCAGCCTCGAAAAGCCTCTATTGTTGACTTTTTGATCTCAACGTGAGAAGTCTCTCTTTATGGATTTGTTTAAACCCGAAGCCACCAATCTTCCCATGATTTGTGGATCTGGTCCCTGGCTTGTCTCTTGACCATTCAAGAGTTATAAAAATATCGCATTGAGGCTTGTAACCCTAATCAATCAAAGGAGGCCAAGGGAGGCTATCAAGGGGAGATTCAAGAGCTGGTACTGTAGCCATGAACAGTGCTCCGAGAAGGAACATCTTCATCCATCTTCAAGCAACATCTCGACCAGATCAACCCCGAGCCAAGAGGAGATCAAGCTGCATCCATAACCTTCTTCGTCAACTAAGGGGGAGCTTGAATCTGAAGTTTTCTTTTGTGTCTTCCATTCTAATCTTGCAGGGCTTTAATTTTTGTGTTCTTGTAATATTGAAACACGTGTGTGTGTGGATCTACGCAGATCCATGTGTGTGTGTCAGTGATCTCTTTGTTCTTCACCTCTCTTTGTGTCTCGGTGCTTGTGCACCTTCGTGGGAGTTCTAAACTCACACGATTGTGTGTGTGTGTGTCTTGATCTTATAACCTTCTACAAGATAGTGTGTGAATCCTCACAGTCAGTGAGGGGTGGACGTAGGTTGTAGTTGTGGCATCCGAACCACCTAAAAATCGTGGTGTTCTGTGTGGGTTGCTCCTTATCTCCTACCTCCATTCTGCTCTAGCTCATTTGTTTATTGCATTATCACATAGTTCCTTTGTTTAGATGTAGCTTTATTAACCTTTTTACGGGAGATCTTTGGTATATCAAAAGGTAGTTTCTGATTGACACGGTCAGTCCTGTAGGGAGGAAAACACCTTGTGTGAGAGAATCTTCTCATTCCCGGACTCCGCCTGGTACCAAAGAACTGCTATAGGGGTTGATTTAGCCAGATTCATTTTGTATTTCATCAGATCTATTCTTGTTTGTTGTTTTCTCTTTATACATCTCTTATATTTGTTAAAAGTTGTTAAAATCTGTCATCACCCAATTCACCCCCCCCCCCTCTTGGGTGTCATTGATCGCGGGACTTCAATTGGTATCAGAGCTAAAGTTCTATTTCTTTCAGATCTAACGATCTAGAGTAAGATCCAGATCAATGGCAAACAAGGGTATGATGCCAGAGGGTCACTCCATTCATCGTCCTCCTTACTTCGATGGCTCAAATTATTCCTATTGGAAAAATAGGATGCATGTTTTCCTAAGAGTCCAGGAGTATGAGATCTGGAGAGTTGTGGACAAGGGTCCTTACAAACTCGGGGAGGATGAAGAAAAATGGACACCCAAGGAAATTAAGAAATGTACTATGAATTTCAATGCTATGAACATTATGCAATGTGCTATATAGCCTAATGAGTTCTCTCGTGTATCCATGTGCAGTTCAGCAAAGGAGATGTGGGACAAGTTGCGGCTGATCTATGAAGGAACCTCGGAGGTCAAGGAGACCAAGGCCAACCTTCTAGTCTGAGATTATGAGCTCTTCAAGATGAAGCATGAAGAGACAATTTCAGAGATGTTCGCAAGGCTAACCGAGATGACGAATGTTCTCAAAAGTCTTGGGAAAGATTACACTAATTCTAAGCTCGTAAGAAAAGTGTTGAGATCCCTTCCTCCTGCGTGGCACACCAAGGCCACAGTCATTGAAGACTCCAAGAATCTATCCACACTCACTCTCGATGAGCTCATAGGGTCACTCATGACCTATGAGATAAATATGAAGAGGACAGCCGAGGAAGATACGAAGAAGAAGAAGGTAATTGGATTGAAAGCTCATCAATCTAATGAAGACCTTCAAGAAGAAGAATCAAGTGAAGGAAGCAACGAAGAAGAAGACTTGGCCATGATAACCCGCCAAGTGAAAAGATTTTTGAGGAAGAAGAGAAACTTCAAGGCAACTTCAGAAAGGGGCAAAGGAAGCCCACTCAAATCAAGGGTGAGCCAAGCAAACCAAGTGGCATTATATGCTACGAATGCAAGAAGCCCGGGCACATGAGGGGAGAGTGCCCAGATCTGAAGAAGAAATTCAAGAAAGATAATTTTAGAAAGCCCAAAGCCATGGTCACCACGTTGAGTGATGAAGAGGATGAACTGTCCGATGAGGAAATACAAGAGCTCATGGAGAGCCTATGTCTCATGGCACACGAGGATGACTCAACGGAGGTAAATTCTAACCCTGGTTTTATTTCCAATGAACAATGGGAATCTGAATATGAAAAACTGTATACTAAATACAAGAAAATCAGATCTTAAAATAAAACACTCAAAAAGAAAATTGATGATTTGTCACATGAAGATATCTTTGTTATGTTTGAAAAATTGGAACATGAATGGTTTGAGGCAACGGAAGAAAAAGAAAGTCTGCTACAAACGATTTCCGATTGTGAAAAAGTCAAAGAAGAGCTATCTTGTAAAATGTCTGAAATGGAAAAAGTGTGTGAAAAAATGAAAACTGAAGAAAAAATTCTGAAATCCACAAACTCAGAACTTGAAAAGAAAAATGTGAGTTTGGATAAAGAAGTGGCTGAACTTCAGTCCACCTTGTCAAGATTTGTAAAGGGCAAACAAAATTTAGATAACTTGTTGGGAGTTAAAGTCAATTTTCAAAAGGAAGGACTGGGATACACTCCTCAAAATAAAAAATCTTTTAAACATAAGATCATCACATCCTTTGTTCACGAAAAAGATAACAACAATGCTTCGTGTTCCAATTCTAAATCAAAACATGTCCAACCCAAACCACGACAATTTAAAAGAAAGTTTGCACCTGTTAACTGTTATCATTGTGGTAGATTTGGTCATGTTATTACAAATTGCTGGTTCAAACAAAGTCCACCAAGAAATCATATTTTTTGGACCAAGAGAAGATATGCATAGAACTGGACTAACTCCTACGGACCTAAACTAGCTTGGGTACCAAAATCATTTGCATGAGAATGTTGTTTCTTACAGATATGTCTTGAAGCCAGGGGGAGCAAGTGGTACTTTGATAGCGGCTGCTCAAGGCACATGACAGGGGACAGGAAAGCATTCTCTATGCTGCAAGACAAGGATGGAGGCTCAGTTGCCTTTGGTGCAAAAGACAAAGGTAAAATAATTGGAATTGGTAACATAGGTAAGAATTCTGAAACTGTGATTGAAAATGTTCTTTTGGTGAAAGGTTTGAATCATAACTCGCTGAGCATAAGCCAACTGTGTGACAAAGGCTTCAAAATTATTTTTGATGAAACCCATTGCCTTGTCATAAACAAAACTTCCAATGAAATCAGATTCATCGGCAAGAGAAACAACAATGTATATACCATTGATATTGATGATGTTTCTTGTGATGATATGTGTTTGGTAGCTAACAATCATGACAATGCATGGCTATGGCACCGAAGACTAGGTCATGTTAGTTTTGGAGTAATCTCCAAGTTGTCTAAACATGACTTGGTGAATGGTTTGCCAAAGTTAAAGTTTGAAAGTGATAAAATTTGTGAGGCTTGCACAAAAGGCAAGCAAACACGCATATCCTTCAAAAATAAGAACATTATTTCTACCTCCCGGCCTTTGGAATTGATGCATCTTGATTTGTTTGGCCCAACTAGGACATCCAGCCTAGGAGGAAAATCCTATGGTTTCGTTATTGTTGATGATTATTCCAGATTCACTTGGGTGTTATTTCTATCCAATAAAAATGATGCATTGATGGAATTTCCAGTGTTTTGTAGGAAAATCCAAAATGATAGAGGCTACCTTATCACCACTATCCAAAGTGATCATGGTGGCGAATTTAAAAATCATGAGTTCAGCAATTTCTGTGAAGAGCACGGGTATACACATAACTTCTCATCACCAAGAACGCCCCAACAAAATGGAGTGGTGGAGAGGAAAAATAGAACATTGATAGACATGGCACAGACCAAGTTAAGTGAAAACTCTCTACCAAAATATTTTTGGGCTGAGGCGGTAAGTACAGCATGTTACATCATCAACAGGGCAACGGTAAGGCCCATTTTGAAGAAAACTCCATATGAGCTCTACAAGGGTAAGAAACTGAATATTCCCCATCTTAAACCCTTTGGTTGTTCATGTTTCATCCTAAACAATGGTAAGTCCAACCTAGGTAAGTTTGATGAGAAAAGTGACAAAGGAACTTTCCTAGGCTATGCACTTAATTCTAGAGCCTATCGAGTGTTCAATAAACGGACTTTAATGGTTGAAGAAAGTCCTCATGTAACTTTTGATGAATCTGAACTAAAACTAACTACTCAAATTATGGATGCAGGAGAAGTCCCCAAAGACTCAACCAATGTTGGAACATCTAAAGCCAAGGATGAACCAAAGGAAGGAATACCCAGCAAGAGTGAAGAAGATGAAGATCCTTCAATTGAGATATTGCAAGAGTAGCAAGTGCAGCACCCTGATTTGCCAAGCACCTCTATATTTCTAAAGGATCATCCAGCTGAAAATATAATCGGTAATCCTCTAGATGGGGTAAGAACCAGAGTATCTCTAAGGCAAGTAGAAGAAGAAGATTTGATAGTCTTAATCTCATAGGAAGAGCCTAAGGATATTCATGAAGCTCTTCAAAATGAATTCTAGATCCAGACTATGCATGAAGAGTTGCACCAGTTCGAAAGTGTCACGCCCCGAGCCTTTATTACAGCGGAAGACTCGCTTGAGGAACGCGAACATCCGGCATGGTAAGCCTCTTGCAAGCAAGAACGATCAGAGCGCAAGACAATCACACATAAGAATAATGCAATTGCACAATGATTAACTCAAACTCCAACTTTTATTTCATTAATAATAAAATATTTAAATACAACCACTAATTCACTCTTTCATCATACTAGACTCAAGAATAAGAAAAATTACATAGACTCAATCTAAACAATATAGACTTGCTAAGTCTTCGCTCATTCTTCATTCACTCTCGGATCCGCTACTTGAATACTCCGAATCCGAACCCGACTCACTTCCATCTCCTGAAAAGATTGGAAATAGGTAATGAGCACACTTGCCCAGTAGGTATCTTCGCATCAACATGATTAGCATTATTAAAGTGATTAACTTTTTAGCTCTAGAAGAATAAGGTAAAATCATGCGAAATGCGATCAAACATGTGAATAACCAAAGTAACAGAGATGATAAAATGAACAAATAAGAACTAGCAAGAATGTCACAAGAACATGATATGGCCTTTCATGACCAAGAGTGTAACGAGAATGTACTAGCAATACCACATAGTCATCATCCAAACATCTTTTGCTTATGAGCAAGTATTTGGTGAATTTTTATGGAATATCATGTAACAAGCAAAAAATTCATGTACACGTATTTTTCACGATACCATGGATTTTCACTTATTTATAGAGAGTACTCCCAACGCAATGCGACGCCAGTAGCATCATACCCCATGGTTTATAATAGTATGGTTCCGGCAATCAGCCGAGGGGACTAGCATAGAGCCCTTGAAAACAATCAGTGCTCGATCGCATCTTCAAGTATAAATCAAGCTATTTTCACATTTCATGCAATAAAATATGGCCAAGAATGTGCAATTCCAATAAGTTCATGATAACAATAATTCAATTGAATGAATGCTTCAATGAAGAAATGCGAGGTCAAGAATGACTTAAAATAAGGTTATGCTTATTGAAATAATTCGACAGCATAACAGTACATTTCTTAACTTTCATAATTTAAATTAAGTTTCTTTAGACAATATGACAAGTCCTAGACCATCAATAATCCATCTAAGAACTTTAGAATATTAACCCTTTGGTCAAACCTTGGTTAATGTACTCAAGAACTGTGACGGTCTTATACTGGGCCGTTACATAACGTGACGCTCCAGTATCGGGTCGTTACAATGATCTGAATCCTGAAACAAAGAAATTGGACTCAGTATAATGTGACGGTCATTTATTGGGCCGTTAGATGAGCCTGACGGTCCAACATTGATCCGTTACATATCCAAAAATCAGAAACCATCGATAGTGTTTTCTAATGATTGGGCTTTCATGGTACAACCAACTCGGCGTCCTAGTGGGAATCCCAGGCTCGCAGAGAATTACGGAGGCCTTGAAACAAGATTTCCTAGTCCATTGGAAGGAATATCCAATAGAGAGGTCCTCATGTTCAAGAATATGTTCCTATAGTGCAAAGTGTAAACTAATGGCCATATACCGGAATATATGTCATGTACTTAAAGAAATTGACTCTATAGATAGGAAAAACTGTGAAATGATGTGAAACTCCGTCAATACATCATTTGAAATCATACTTTAAGTACAAACTATTAGAGCTTAGCCAATGAAATTAACATAACTCAAAATAACTTAAAATGCTTGTAATCATGCAATTCCTATCATAAACTCAAGGTCAGGATATCAGATCAAAACTTAGATAACTATGCTTATTTATAAATAGACTTGACTAATTTCCATTCCGTCTCGAGTTGACAGAAAACAGTGTTCTAACGGTCTAGCATAGGTGCATTACAGCCCGTGTGACGGTTTGTCGAGGGGTCGTTACAGTATTGTAACGCTCATGCTATGGTGCGTCAGAGACAACATAATAATTTAAACACAACAGAGAGTGTGACGGATTATCGTAAGGCCGTTACAGTCATGTGACGGTCCTACCCTAATCCGTCAGAGCTTCTGCTGAGAGTAAAGATAAGGAACTGTGTCCATGCAAGAAGAATCATAATCACTAACTAGTCTAGTCATGATAAATGAAGTAAAGGCCAGATACATGCGTAGGTTGCAGTGAATGATCAAGATGATATCTTTTATCTTTGGTTAGGCTAAAGGTATGCATGTATACATGAACTTACTAAAATATGAAATTCCTATTCTATAATGCATGAAATCAAGTTAAACCAGAGGGCTTTTATCCATAACGAGATCTTTTTACTATTGATGAGATGACCTACCTCTTAACTGGGCTTTAGACTTCCAATTTGGTCTTCAAGATACGCCCTAGTTCTTCCTTTCCTGAGATATTTCAGCAACTTCACGTCGCTCTAACTCCTCAGTCTCTTGACCTAAGGACGTGAAATTTGGAGGTTAGGAAGATGAAACTATTAGGAATAAAAAGTTCTAAAGCATCTAACTCTAATTACCTCATTTAGTTTCTCTAATTTTTTGATCTTCAGCATCCCATTGCACAGTTTCCTGGGTTGGCGTGATGAAACTAGCAACTTTAGAAGATCTTAACTCCTTGGATACTCGACCTCCTATCATGAAATTTTGATAGTAGTTAGTCTAAAGTATTAAGAACAAAATACTTTAAAGAACTTACCCGAGATTCTATCTCCTTACCTTGTTTCTTCACGAGCCAAAAGTAAGGGTCGCTCAGTTCAGAACTGGGTCCTATTTATAAGTTTTTGGCTAAGGTTTGAGGATTAGATCGATTCTAGAGTCCTTAGTTCGTCAAAACCTGATCCCTAAGAGTCCCTAGTAACCTTACACATCCTTCTAATTAGGTCTCTAGTAGATAGAATCTCAAAGTTCCAATCTTTTTGCAAGTTCTTCAACTTACGGAATCAGCAGGGTGTAACGGTCGTGTCTAGGTGCGTTACACCACTGTAGCCGTCGCCCGATAGACCGTTACATCCAACGTGTGCAGAGTTTCAATTTAATAAAACTCTTTTATTCATTTTATCTATATAATTTTCTATAAAAATAGTATTTATCTTTAAAATTCATGAATAGGCTAAATAACCTTCTAGAATATGGGCCAAACTTAATAGGCTAGGTCTTTAAACCTTTTGGGTCTTACTCAAATAGGTTAGATTAATTGTTTAACATAATTGGGCCTCATAAATGAGTTATTAATTCATTAATCCATTTATTAATCTATTTAACCCTTATAAATTCTTGATAAATTCCAGAAAATTCCATGAATAATCGATAAATTATTTATATAAATTTTGGGGCACTACACCCTCCCCCACTTAGAAGAATTTGGTCCCCAAATTTAATACATGGATCATGGAGAGTATACTTATAATTAAATAATTCTGGGAATCTTTTCTACATAGCTTCTTCGATTTCCCATGTTGCTTCATATGGCCATATTTTCTTCCATTGAATCTTGACCATAGGAATAGCTTTATTCCTTAGTTGATGCACTTCTCGTTCCAGAATCTTTATTGGTGTTTGCTCGTACGTCATGTCCTTCTGAATTTCTAAATTATCATAGGTGATAACATGGTCAGGATCATATACATACTTTTTCGGCATAGATATGTGAAATACGTCGTGAACTCCTACTAATTATGGAGGTAAAGCCAGTCTATAAGCCACTTCACCGACCCTTTCGAGAATTTCAAATGGGCCAATGAACCTTGGAGTTAGCTTGCCTTTGATGCCAAATCTTCGAATACCACGACCCGGAGAAACCATCAGATATACATGATCTCCAACCTGAAACTCCAAGCCGCGTCTTCGATTGTTTGATCTCCAACCTGAAACTCCAAGTTGCATCTTCGATTGTCAGCATAAGATTTCTACCTATCTTACGCTATCTTCATTCTTTCTTGAATGAGCTTGATCTTCTCTGTAGAATCCCTGATAAGGTCGAGGCCTAGGAATTACTTTTCCCCTATTTCGTTCCAACGTATTAGTGATCTACAGCTTTTTCCATATAAAGCTTCAAAGGGTGCCATCTGTATGCTGGCTTGATAACTGTTGTTGTATGCAAATTCTACCAGAGGCAAGTGATCATGCCAACTTCCTCCAAAATCAATAGCACAAGCCCTGAGCATATCTTCTACTACCTGATTTGTCCTTTTAGTTTGGCCATCAGTTTGTGGATGAAAGGCTGTGCTAAAGTTCAATCTAGTCCCTAGTGAATGTTGTAGACCCTTCCAGAACTGCGATGTGAATCGAGGATCTCTATCAGATATAATAGTAATAGGGATACCATGTAATTTAATAATTTCTTTTATGTATAAAGCTGCTAGAATATCCACAGACTATCGACTTTTTATTGGTATGAAATGTGCAGACTTAGTCAATCGATCTATGATCACCCATATACCATCGTGGCCTCCTCGGGTCTTAAGTAAACCCATGATGAAATCCATCCCTATACTCTCCCATTTCCATTCGGGAATATTCAAAGGATGTAATTTACCTGTGGGTCTAAAATGCTCTGCTTTTACTTGTTGGCAGGTGAGACAACGGGACACGAAATTAGCTATTTCTCTCTTCATATTGGGCCACCAGAAGTTTCTTTTAAGATCTTGATACATTTTTGTACCTCCTGGATGAATAGTGTACTTGGAATTATGTGTTTTTTCTAGGATCAGTTTCTTCGTATCCTCATGATCTGGTACACACACTCGGCCCTGAATAGCAATCTTCTGCAATTGGAAATAGAGAAATCCGGCCTCTGATCTATGTTAGCTTTAATCTCTAGTAACGCGGGATCATCATTTTACAGCTTGACCAGATCCTCTATCAATGTAGGTTGAGCTAGGATATTAGCTATGAAACAATCTTCTTCCTTCCTGTCAATATCTAGATTCAACTGAGCAAATTGAGGAATAAGATTAGTCATACTAATCATAAGACTTGATAGCATTCCCATTGGTTTTCTGCTGAGTGCATCTGCTACAGCATTCGCCTTGCCAAGATGATATTGAATAGTAAAATCAAAGTCTTTGAGATATTCTAACCATCTCCTCTGCCTCATATTTAGCTCTTTTTGAGAGAATAAGTATTTCAAGCTCTTGTGGTCCGAGTAGACCGTGAACTTTTCTCCATAGAGATAATGACGCCAAATTTTTAAGGAGAAAATAACTGCTGCCAATTCTAAATCATGCACGGGGTAATTTTCCTCATGACGTTTCAATTGTCTTGAAGAATAGCAAATTACATTTCCATTCTGCATGAGGACACATCCTAAGCACATACCAGACGCATCCGTATATACTTCGAATCCACCACCTTCCACTGGTAGTGATAGAATAGGAGCCGTAGTAAGATGGTTCTTAAGAGTTTGAAAACTCTTTTCACATTCCTTGGACCAAACAAAAGGATTTTCTTTTCTTGTGAGTCTTGTTAAAGGAACTACAATCTTTGAGAAGTCCTTAATGAACCTTCTATAGTAACCAGCTAAACCCAGAAAGCTGCGTACTTCTGATACAGTTGTTGGCCGGCTCCAATTTCTGACAGCTTCCACTTTCAAAGGATTCACAGCGATACCTTCCTTGGAAATAATGTGGCCTAGGAATGAAACTTCCTTGAGCCAGAATTCACATTTGTTAAGCTTTGCATAAAGTTTATGTTCTCTAAGTGTTTGCAAAACTATCTTCAGATGTTCTTCATGTTCTTTCTTTGTCTTGGAATATATCAAGATGTCATCGATGAAGATGACGATGAATTGGTCTAGATATGGCTGGAAAACACAGTTCATAAGTTGCATAAATGCTGCTGGGGCATTTGTTAACCCGAACGGCATTACCACGAATTCATAGTGGCCATAACGACTTCGAAAAGTCGTTTTATAAATGTCTTCTTCTTTAATTCTAAGTTGATGATAACCTGATCTGAGGTTAATCTTGGAAAAATATTCTGCTCCCAAAAGTTGATCGAAGAGCTCATCAATACGCGGCAACGGATACTTGTTTTTTATTGTAAGTTGATTCAGTTGCCGGTAGTCGATGCATAGCCTGAGAGAGCCATCCTTCTTCTTGACAAAAAGAACTGGCGCACCCCAAGGGGATGTGCTAGGTCTAATGAAACCCTTGTCTAGTAGTTCCTGTAACTATCTTTTTAGTTCCTTGAGTTCTGTGGAGGACAACCTATAAGGGGCTATAGAAACAGGTGCTGCTCCTGGAATAAGTTCAATAGTGAAGTTCACTTCCCTCTCGGGTGGTAAACTGGGTAATTCGGATGGGAATACATTGGGGAATTCATTTACAGTAGGAATGTTTGCTAGGATAATCTGCTTGGACTCGGTAACAATGACAGAAGCAAGAAAAGTTTCACATCCTTGCGAGATAAGTTTGCAAGCGTGAAGAGAAGATATGATAGTGGGGTGTTTCTTGTATTTAATGTCAAGGAAAGAGAATCTTGGAAGACCTGATTTCGGAAGGATATAATCCTATTTCGGCAATTAATATCAGTATCATGGTCTACAAGCTAATCTACCCCTAAAATGGCATCATAACCTTTCATATCAAGGCATACTAAGTTTGCGGGGAGATTGTGACCTTCCACTATCACCTCACTATCAGGGTAATACCTGGTAAGCTTTGTTCCAGAACCTAAGGGTGTGGTAATAGCGAGATCTGAAGGTAAGGGAACTGATGCAATTGGTAATATTTTTGTAAAAGTACTGGAGATAAAAGAATGAGAGGCACCAGTATCAAATAGCACAAATGTAGGATGAGAACAAATTTAAAGAGTACCTTCCATAAGCCCACCATCCCTGGGCGCTTCCACTTCTTCTAAAATGGCATTGAGGCAAGCTTGCCTCCTGTGTCCACCACCAGATGACTGGTCTTTCATAAGGGGGCAATCCGGCATGCGATGCTCCCTGCTTCCACAGCGTAAACAAACGCCGAGGCGCTTCCAGCACTGTTCAGCCGAATGGCCAAACTTTTCACAAAAAGTGCAAGCCGTGGTGACTTGTTCCTCCTCCTTAATCTTCTTATTCATCTGGGAACTTCCACCGTTCCCGCTCCTGGATCGCTTCTTACCATCACGGCTTTTGTGAGGCTCCGTGATATTGAACTTTTCTTTCTTATAACGCCGATCAGATCGTTGACTGGACTCTTCTCCTTTGGCTTTCAATTTTTTGACCTTTTCTAAGGTCCTTTCACATAAGTATACCCGCTGAACCATCTCCGCATAAGTACGGATGTTTTGGGTCCCGAGCTGCTGAATGAAACCAGGACGTAACCCGTCCATAAACTGATTGGCTTTCAATAGATCGGTGCTGATTAAATGCGGTGCATAAGGTGCTAGTCTGGAGAAATGAAGTTCATATTCCGCAACTGGCATCATTCCTTGTCGAAGAGAGGCGAACTCCATAGCCTTTCTTTTCTTTACATGCTCAGAAAAGTACTTTGCATGGAACAAGGTGAGAAAACCATCCCATGTATGAGGTGCTTCGGCCGGAGGTGCCGAAACCGACTTCCACCATGTACGGGCATCCTTGTTGAGTTGGAAAGTTGCAAGACGCACCTTCTCTTGATCGGTGCACTGGATGACGTCAAATATACGGTTCATCTCGTCAATCCAGTTTTCTGCTTCGTCCGGATTAGAAGAGCCATAGAAATGCGGAGGGTTTAAACTCCGGAAATTGCGATGTAAGTCGCCAGCCCTTGCCCCTGCGCCTGCTTGGGCCATAGTTTGCAATGTCTGTGTAAGGCCGGCAACAGTTTGTTGCATGCCATTCCAATCTACACGATGAGCCATTTGTAAAACAAGGTACCTGAGAGAAATATAACAACTTGTTATTTCTCATGGAATTGGAAGAAAATCAATCTTAAAGCTAATTAATTATCTCATCCCGGGCTCTACCCAATTCTCACATGGGTATGGAAATTTCTTCCTTAGTTCATAGGTAGGGGTCCTTAACCATGGACTTGTCCTATGACATGATTCTTCTCCCTAAGTCCTAAGACTTAGGCTCTGATATCAACTTAACTGTCACGCCCCGAGCCTTTATTACAGCAGACTCGCTCGAGGAACGTGAACAGCCGGCATGGTAAGCCTCTTGCAAGCAAGAACGATCAGAGCGCAAGACAATCACACATAAGAATAATGCAATTGCACAATGATTAACTCAAACTCCAACTTTTATTTCATTAATAATAAAATATTCAAATACAACCACTAATTCACTCTTTCATCATACCATACTCAAGAATAAGAAAAATTACATAGACTCAATCTAAACAATATAGACTTGCTAAGTCTTAGCTCATTCTTCATTCACTCTCGGATCCGCTACTTGAATACTCCGAATCTGAACCCGACTCACTTCCATCTCCTGAAAAGATTAGAAATAGGTAATGAGCACACTTGCCCAGTAGGTATCTTCGCATCAACATGATTAGCATTATTAAAGTGATTAATATTTTAGCTCTAGAAGAATAAGGTAAAATCATGTGAAATGCGATCAATCATGTGAATAACCAAAGTAACAGAGATGATAAAATGAACAAGTAAGAACTAGCAAGAATGTCACAAGAAATGATATGGCCTTTCATGAACAAGAGTGTAACGAGAATGTACTAGCAATACCACGTAGTCATCATCCAAACATCTTTTGCTTATGAGCAAGTATATGGTGAATTTCTATGGAATATCATGTAACAAGCAAGAAAGTTATGTACACGTATTTTTCACGATTCCGTGGATTTTCACTTATTTATAGAGAAAGTACTCCCAGAGTAATGCGACGCCAGTAGCATCATACCCCATGGTTTATAATAGTATGTTTCCGACAATCAGCCGAGGGGACTAGCATAGAGCCCTTGAACACAATCAGTGCTCGATCGCATCTTCAAGTATAAATCAAGCTATTTCCACGTTTCAAGCAATAAAATATGGCCAAGAATGTACAGTTCCAATAAGTTCATGATAACAATAATTCAATTGAATGAATGCTTCAATGAAGAAATGTGAGGTCAAGAATGACTTAAAACAAGGTTATGCTTATGAAAATAATTCGACAGCATAACAGTACATTTCTTAACTTTCATAATTTAAATTAAGTTTCTTTAGACAATATGACAAGTCCTAGACCATCAATAATCCATCTAGGAACTTTAGAATATTAACCCTTTGGTCAAACCTTGGTTAATGTACTCAAGAACTTTGACGGTCTTATACTGGGCCGTTACATAACGTGACGCTCTAGTATCGGGCCGTTACAATGATCTGAATCCCGAAACAAAGAAATTGGACTCAGTACAATGTGACGGTCATTTATTGGGCCGTTGGATGAGCCTAACGGTCCAGCATTGATCCGTTACATATCTAAAAACTAGAAACCATCGATAGTGTTTTCTAATGATTGGGCTTTCATGGTACAACCAACTCGGCGTCCTAGTGGGAATCCCAGGCTCGCAGAGAATTACGGAGGCCTTGAAACAAGATTTTCTAGTCCATTGGAAGGAATATCCAATAGAGAGGTCCTCATGTTCAAGAATATGTTCCTATAGTGCAAAGTGTAAACTAATGGCCATATACCGGAATATATGTCATGTACTTAAAGAAAATGACTCTATAAATATGAAAGACTGTGAAACGATGTGAAACTCCATCAATACATCATTTGAAATCATACTTTAAGTATAAACTATTAGAGTTTAGCCAATGAAATTAACATAACTCAAAATAACTTAAAATGCTTGTAATCATGCAATTCCTATCATAAACTCAAGGTCATGATATCAGGTCAAAACTTCGATAACTAGGCTTATTTATAAATAGACTTGACTAATTTCCATTCCGTCTCGAGTTGACAGAAAATAGTGTTCTAACGGTCTAGCATAGGCGTGTTACAGCCCGTGTGACGTTTTGTCAAGGGGCCGTTACAGTATTGTAACGCTCCTGCTATGGTGCGTCAGAGACAACAGAATAATTTAAACACAACAGAGAGTGTGACGGGTTATCGTAAGGCCGTTACAGTCATGTAACGGTCCTACCCTAATCCGTCAAAGCTTCTGTTGAGAGTAAAGATAAGGAACTATGTCCATGCAAGAAGAATCATAATCACTAACTAGTCTAGTCATGATAAACGAAGTAAAGGCCAGATACATGCATAGGTTGCAGTGAATGATCAAGATGATATCTTTTATCTTTGGTTAGGCTAAAGGTATGCATGTATACATGAACTTACTAAAACATGAAATTCCTATTCTATAATGCATGAAATCAAGTTAAACCATAGGGCTTTTATCTCTAACAAAATCTTTTTACTGTTCATGAGATGACCTACCTCTTAACTGGGCTTTAGACTTCCAATTTGGTCTTCAAGATACGCCCTAGTTCTTCCCTTCCTGAGATTTTTCAGCAACTTCACGTCGTTCTAACTCCTCAGTCTCTTGACCTAAGGACGTAAAATTTAGAGGTTAGGAAGATGAAACTATTGGGAACAAAAAGTTCTAAAGCATCTAACTCTAATTACCTCGTTTAGTTTCTCTAACTTCCTGATCTTCAGCACCCCGTTGCACAGTTTCTTGGGTTGGCGTGATGAAACCAGCAACTTTAGAAGATCCTAACTCCTTGGATACTCGACCTCCTATCATGAAATTTTGAGAGTAGTTAGTCTAAAGTATTAAGAACAAAATACTCGAAAGAACTTACCCGAGATTCTATCTCCTTACCTTGTTTCTTCACGAGCCAAAAGTAAGGGTCGCTCAGTTCAGAACTGGGTCCTATTTATAGGTTTTTGGCTAGGGTTTGAGGATTAGATCGATTCTAGAGTCCTTAGTTCGTCAAAACCTGATCCCTAAGAGTCCCTAGTAACCATACACATCCTTCTAATTAGGTCTCTAGTAGATAGGATCACAAAGTTCTAATCTTTTTGCAAGTTCTTCAACTTACGGAATTAACAGGGTGTAACGGTCGTGTCTAGGTGCGTTACACCACTGTAGCGGTCGCCCGATAGACCATTACATCCAACGTGTGCAGAATTTCGATTTAATAAAACTCTTTTATTCATTTTATCTATATAATTTTCTATAAAAATAGTATTTATCTTTAAAATTCGTGAATAGGCTAAATAACCTTCTAGAATATGGGCCAAACTTAATGGGTTAGGTCCTTAAACCTTTTGGGTCTTACTTAAATAGGTTAGATTAATTGTTTAACATAATTGGGCCTCATAAATGACTTATTAATTTATTAATCCATTTATTAATCTATTTAGCCCTTATAAATTCCTGATAAATTCCAGAAAATTCCATAAATAATCTAAAAATTATTTATATAAATTTTAGGGCACTACAGAAAGAAACCAGGTGTGGACTCTAGTGCCACGACCTAAGAATCAACCCATTATCGAAACCCGATGGGTTTTCAGAAATAAGCTAAATGATACGGGATTGGTTGTTAGGAATAAGGCCCGGCTTGTGGCCAAGGGATATAGCCAGGAGATGGGTATTGATTTTGATGAGTCTTTTGCACTGGTTACTTGTCTAGAAGCAGTCCAGATTCTATTGTCTTATGCTTGCTCATCTAACTTTAAATTATTTCAAATAGATGTTAAATCTGCATTTTTAAATGGGTATATCAAAGAGGATGTTTTTGTATAACAACCTCCAAGTTTTTAAGACCCCAAACATCCACAACATGTGTACATGCTCCAGAAGGCCTTGTACGGACTGAAGCAAGCACCAAGGGCATGGTATGAACGGCTCACGTCATTTTTGATTGAGAATGATTTCAAGAGAGGTAAGGTTGATCAAACACTTTTCACAAAGAAATCAGGTAAAGATATATTGGTAGTTCAAGTGTATGTGGATGATATAATTTTTGGAGCTACTAATAATGTGCTATGGGATGAATTTGCAGAAATCATGCAAGGTGAATTTGATATGAGCCTAATGGGTGAACTAACATTCTTTCTTGGACTGCAGGTGAAGCAAACACCTGAGGGCATTTTCATAAGCCAAGCCAATTACATAATGGAACTTTTGAAGAAATATGGGATGGCTGAAGCAAAACCTTTGTCAACTCCAATGGTGACAATCTCAAAGTTAGACAAAGATGAAAATGGTAAAACAGTAGATCCTACACTGTTTCAAGGTATAATCGGATCACTAATGTATCTTACAGCATGCCACCCTGACATTCAATTCAGTGTATGTCTATGTGCTCATTTTCAGTCATGCCCTAAAGAATCTCACTTATCGACTGTTAAACGCATTTTTAGATATTTACTTGGCACAATACATTTTGGCTTGTGGTTTCCCATCTGTTGTTCTTTTGATTTGATTGCATACACCGATGCGGATTATGCTGAATGTATTGTAGATCGTAAAAGTACTAGTGGGTACTGTCAGTTTCTTGGTGGGTGCCTAGTCTCAAGGACCTCCAAGAAACAACATGCAGTAGCTCTCAACGGCCGAGGCTGAATATGTAGCCGCCGGAAGTTGTGGAGCCCAAGTACTTTGGATCAAAAATCAACTACTTGATTTAGATATTGAAATGAAATGTGTGCCAATTTTGTGTGATAATACCAGTGTAATCAGTTTGTCTAAAAATCATGTTCAACATTCTAGAACCAAGCATATTGATATTCGTCATCACTTCCTAAGAGATCATGTTGGGAAAGGGGTCTTTGAATTGAACTTCATTGACACACACAATTAGCTAGCTGACATTTTCACCAAACCCCTCAACGAGGAACAATTTAACAAGATAAGAAGAGAACTTGGGATGTACAAGGGTGAGAGCATTTGTCATGCCCCGAGCCCTTTATTACAGCAGAAGACTCGCTCGAGGAACGTGAACAGCCGGCGTGGTAAGCCTCTTGCAAACAAGAACGATCAAAGCGCAAGGCAATCACACATAAGAATGCAATCGCATAATAATTAATCAAACTCCAACTCTTTTCATTAATAATCAAGTATTCAAGTACAATAACTTTTCATCCTTTTTCCATTTCACTAGACTCAAGTAATAAGAAAATTACATAGACTCAATCTAAACAATATAGACTTTCCTAGGTCTTCACTCGTCTTCATTCACTCTCGGATACGCTACCCGAGTATTCCGAACCCGACTCACTTCCATTTCCTGAAAATATTAGAAATAGGTAATGAGCACACTTGCCCAGTAGGTATCTTCCCATCAACATGATTAGCAATGTTTAAATAATTAGCATTTTAGATCTAAAGAATTTAGAAAAATCATGGGAATGCGATCAATCACGTGAATAACCAAAGTAACAAGATGATCATGTAAGATAGAATGAACAAGTATGAACTAGCAAGAATGTAACAAGAAAGTAATATGGCCTTTCATGAACAAGAATGTAACGAGAATGTACTAGCAAGACCACGTAGTCATCATCCAAACATATTTTACTTATGAGCAAGTATTTTGTGAATTTCTGTGGAATATCATGTAACAATCAAGAAAGTCATGTACAAGTAATTTCATGATGTCGTGGATTTTCACTTATTTATAGAGAAAGTACTCCCAGCGCAATGCGACGCTAGTAGCATCATACCCCATGGTTTATAATAGTATGTTTCTGACAATCAGCCGAGGAGACTAGCATAGAGCCCTTGAACACAATCAGTGTTCGATCGCATCTTCAACTATAAATCAAGCTATTTCCTCGCATGTAACAATAAAGTATGGCCAAGAATGTAATAAGTTCAATAAGCTCATGATAACAATAATCAATGAATGAACGCTTCAATTTAGAATATGAAAGATCAAGAATGACTTATACTATGTTATGCTCATGGAAATAATTCGGCAGCACAACGACACACTTATTAACTTTTCATCCTTGAAAAGTAAGTATCTTGATCATTATACAAGTCCCAGAACATCAATGATCCATCTAGGAACTTTAGAATATCAACCCCATGGTCAAACCTCAGGTTAACGAAATATAGAACTGTGACGGTCTTATACTGGGCCGTTATATAACATGACGCTCCAGTATTGGGCCGTTACAATGGTCTGAATCTGGAGCAATAAAGATGGACTCAGTACATGTGACGGTCATTTATTGGGCCGTTAGATGAGCCTGACGGTCCAACATTGATCCGTTACATATCCGAAAACCAGAAACCATTGATAGTGTTTTCTAATTATTGGGCTTTCATGGTACAACCAACTCGGCGTCCTAGTGGGAATCCTAGGCTCGCGGAGAATTACGGAGACCTTGAAATAAGATTTCCTAGTCCATTAGAAGGAATATCCAATAGAGAGGTCCTCATGTTCAAGATAATGTTCCTATAGTGCAAAAGTATGAACTAATGGCCATATACCTGAATATATGCCATGTACTTAGAGAAAATGACTCTATAGATAGAAAAGACGGTGAAACGATGTGAAACCATGATAACACTCCGTTAATACCTCATTTGAAATCATAATTTAAATACAAACTATAGAGTTTAGCCAATGAAATTAACATAACTTAAAATAACTCAAGATGCTTGTAATCATGTAATTCCTATCATGAATCAATAAATAAACTCAAAGTCATGATATCAGGTCAAAACTTAGATAACTAGGCTTATTTATAAGTGATTTGGACTGTTCTTTATTCTGTATCGGGTTGATAGAACACAGTTACCCTGACGGTCGAGAATGGGCGCGTTACAGAGCTTGTGACGGTTTATCGTGGGGGCGTTACAGTATTGTAACTCTCCTTCTATGGTGCGTCAGAGACAATAGAATAATTTAGACACAACAGAGAGTATAACGGCTTATCGTAAGGCCGTTAGCGTCATGTGACGGTCCTACCCTAATCCGTCAGAGCTTCTGCTGAGGATAAAGATAAGGAACTATGTCCATGCAAGAAAAATCATAGTCACTAACTAATTTAGTCATGATAAATGAAGTAAAGGCCAGATATATGCCTAGGTTGCAGTGAATGAACAAGATGATGTCTTTTATCTTTGATTAGGCTAAAGTTATGCATGTATGCGTGAACTCACTAAAACACGGAATTCATAATCTATAATGTATGAAATCAAGTCAAATCAGAGGGCTTTTATCCCTAACATGTCATTTTTGTCGTTCATGAGATAACCTACTTTTTCCCTGGGCTTTAAACTTCTAATTTGGGTCTTTAAGACACGCCCTAGTTCCCTTCTTCATGTAGTTTATCAGCAACTTCACGTCGCTCTAACTCTTCAACCTCTTGACCTAAGGACGTGAAATTTTGAGGTTAAGAAGGTGATACTAAGGGGAACAAAAGGTTCTAAAGCATCTATTTCTAATTACCTCGTTTAGGCTCTCTATCTCCCTGGCCCTTTGCTCTGAATCCTGGGTTGGCGTGATGAAACCAGCAACTTTAGAAGATCCTAACTCCTTGGATACTCATCCTAAACTTTTTAGGGTAGTTAGTCTAAAGTATTAGGAATAAAAAGTTCAAAAGAACTTACCTGAAATTCTATATCTTTACCTTGATTCTTCACGAGCCAAAAGTAAGGGTCGCTAAGTTCAAAACTGGGTCTTATTTATAGGGATTTGGCTAGGGTTTGAGGATTAGATCGATTCTAGAGTCCTTAGTTCGCCAAAACCTGATCCCTAAGAGTCCCTAGTAACCTTACACATCCTTCTAATTAGGTCTCTTGCAGATAGGATCTCAAAGTTCCAATCTTTTTACAAGTTCTTCAACTCACGAAATTAACAGGGTGTGACGGTCCAGTCCAGATGCGTTACATGCATGTGGCGGTCGCCCGATAGACCGTTACAGCCAACGTGTGTAGAATTTCAAATTAATAAAACTCTTTTATTCATTTTATCTATATAATTATCTAATTAAGGGATATTTATCCTTTAGAATCCGTTGATAAGCTAAATAACCTTCTAGAATATGGGCCAAACTTAATGGGCTAGGTCCTTAAACCTTTTGGGTCTTAATTAAATAGGTTAGATAAATTATTTAACACTATTGGGCCTTATACCCCATTTATTAATTCAATAATCCATTTATTAATCTATTTTGCCCTTATAATTTCCTAATAAATTCTAAAAAATTCCATTTAAAATCTGAAAATTATTTATATAAATTTTGGGGCACTACACCCTCCCCCACTTAAAAGAATTTGGTCCCCAAATTCAATACATAGATTATGGAGAGTGTACCTATAATTAAATAATTCTGGGAATCTTTTCCGCATAGCTTCTTCGGTTTCCCATGTTGCTTCATATGGCCATGTTTTCTTCCATTGAATCTTGACCATAGGAATAACTTTATTCCTTAGTTGACGTACTTCTCTTTCCAAAATCTTTATTGGCGTTTACTCGTACGTCATGTCCTTCTGAATTTTCAAATTATCATAAGTGATAACATGGTCAGGATCATATACATACTTTTTCAGCATAGAGACGTGAAATACGTCATGAACTCCTGCTAATTGTGGGGGTAAAGCCAGTCTATAAGCCACTTCACTGACCCTTTCAAGAATTTCAAATGGGCCAATGAACCTGGAAGTTAGCTTGCCTTTGATGCTAAATCTTCGAATACCACGACCTGGAGAAACCTTTAGATATACATGATCTCCAACCTGAAACTCCAAGTCGCGCCTTCGATTGTCAGCATAAGATTTCTGCCTATCTTGCACCATCTTCATTCTTTCTTGAATGAGCTTGATCTTCTCTATAGAATCCCTAATAAGGTCGGGGCCTAGAAATTGCCTTTCCCCTATTTCATTCCAACAAATAGGGGATCTACAGCTTTTTCCATATAACGCTTCAAAAGGTGCCATTTATATGATGGCTTGATAACTGTTGTTATATGCAAATTCTACCAGAGGCAAGTGATCATGCCAACTTCCTCCAAAATCGATAGCACAAGCCCTGAGCATATCTTCTACTACTTGATTTATTCTTTCCGTCTGACCATCTGTTTGAGGATGAAAGGTTGTGCTAAAGTTCAATCTAGTCCCTAGTGAGTTTTGTAGACCCTTCCAGAAATGTGATGTGAATCGAGAATCTCTATAAGATATAATAGTGACAGGGACACCATGTAGCTTGACAATTTTCTTTATGTATAATGCTGCTAGAATATCCACAGACCATAGACTTTTTATTGGTAGAAAATGTGCAGATTTAGACAATCGATCTATGATTACCCATATACCGTCGTGTCCTCCTCTGGTCTTAGGTAAACCCATGATGAAATCCATCCCTATACTCTCCCACTTCCATGTTGGAATGTCTAAGGGATGTAATTTACCTGCGGGTCTAAAATGCTCTGTCTTTACTTGTTGGCAAGTGAGACAGTGAGACATGAAATCAACTATTTCCCTCTTCATATTGGGCCACCAGAAGTTTCTTTTGAGGTCTTGATACATTTTTATACCACCAGGATAAATAGTGTACTTAGACTTATGTGCTTCTTCTAGGATCAATTTCTTCGTATCCTCATGATCCGGTACACATACTCGGCCCTTGAATAGAAAACTTCCTTCATTGGAAATAGAGAAATTCGGCCTCTGATCTATGTTAGCTTTAATCTCTAGTAACGAAGGATCATCATTTTGTAACTTGACCAGATCCTCTATTAATGTTAGTTGAGTTCAGATATTAGCCATGAAGCAATCCTCTTCCTTTGTGTCAATATCAAGGTTCAACTGAGCAAATTGAGGAATAAGATTAGTCATACTAATCATAATACTTGATAGCATTCCCATTGGTTTTCTGCTGAGTGCATCGGCTACAGCATTAGCCTTGTCAGGATGATATTGAATAGCAAAATCAAAATCTTTGAGATATTCTAACCATCTTCTCTGCCTCATATTTAGCTCTTTTTGAGAAAATAAATATTTCAATCTCCTATGGTCCGAGTATACCGTGAACTTTTCTCTATAAAGATAATGACGCCAAATTTTTAAGGCGAAAATAACAGCTGCCAATTCCAAATCATGAACAGGATAATTTTCCTCGTGACGTTTCAATTATCTCGAAGAATAGCAAATTACCTTTCCATTCTGCATGAGGACACATCCTAAGCCAATACCAGACGCATCCGTATATACTTCGGATCCACCACCTTCCACCAGTAGTGACAAAATAGGAGCTGTAGTAAGATGATTCTTAAGAGTTTGAAAACTCTCTTCACATTCCTTGGACCAAACAAAGGAATTTTCTTTTCTTGTGAGCCTTGTTAAAGGAACTACAATCTTTGAGAAGTCCTTAATGAACCTCCTATAATAACCAGCTAGACCCAGAAAGCCTCTTACTTCTGATACAGTCATTGGCTTGCTCCAATTTCTAACAGCTTCGACTTTAGAAGGATCCACAGCGATACCTTCCTTTGAAATAATGTGGCCTAGGAATGAAACTTCCTTGAGCCAGAATTCACACTTGTTAAGCTTGGCATAAAGTTTATGTTCTCTAAGTGTCTGCAAAGCTATCCTCAGATATTCTTCATGTTCCTCTTTTGTCTTGGAGTATATCAAGATGTCATCAATGAAGACGACGATGAACTGGTCCAGATATGGTTGGAAAACATTATTCATAAGTTGCATAAATGTTGCTGGGGCATTAGTTAACTCGAACAGCATTACCACGAATTCATAGTGGCCATAACGACTTCGAAAAGCCAATTTATAAATATCTTCTTCTTTAATTCTAAGCTGATGATAACCTGATCAGAGGTCAATCTTGGAGAAATATTCTACTTTCGAAAGCTGATCGAAGAGCTCATCAATACGCGGCAACGGATACTTATTTTTGATTGTAAGTTGATTCAGTCATCGGTAATCGATGCATAGCCTGAGAGAACCATCCTTCTTCTTGACAAATAGAACCGGTGCACCCCAAGGGGATGTGCAAGGTCTGATGAAGCCCTTGTCTAATAGTTCCTGCAACTGCTTCTTTAGTTCCTTGAGTTCTGTGGGGGACATCCTGTAAGGGGCTATAGAAACATGTGCTGCTCTTGGAATGAGTTCAATAGTGAAGTTTACTTCCCTCTCGGGTGGTAAAAAGGGTAATTCGGATGGGAATACATCTAGGAACTCATTTACAATAGGGATATCTTCTATGATGATTTCCTTGGACTCCGTGACAATGATAGAAGCAAGAAAAGCTTCACATCCTTGTGAGATGAGTTTACAAGCGTGAAGAGAAGATATGATAGTGGGGTGTTTCTTGTATTTAATGCCGAGGAAAGAGAATCTTGGAAGACCGTATTTTCAGAAGGATATAATCATGTTTCTGCAATTGATATAAGCATCATGATCTACTAGCCAATCTACCCCTAAAATGGCATCATAACCTTTCATGTCAAGGCATACTAAGTTTGCGGGGAGATTATGACCTTCTACTATCACTTCGCTATCAGGATAATAGTCGGTAAGCTTTGTTCCAGAACCAAAGGGTGTGATAATAGCGAGATCTAAAGGTAAGGGAACTAATGCAATTGGTAATATTTTTGCAAAAGTAGTGGAGATAAAAGAATGAGAGGCACCAGTATCAAATAGGACAAATGTAGGACGAGAACAAATTTGAAGAGTACCTTCCATAAGCCCACCATCCCTGGGCGCTTCCTCTTATTCTAAAACGGCATTGAGGCGAGCTTGCCTCCTGCGTCCACCACCAGATGACTGGTCCTTCATAAGGGGGTAATCCGGCATGCGATGCTCCCTGCTTCCACAGCGTAAACAAGTGCCGAGGTGCTTCCAGCACTCTTCAGCCGAATGGCCAAACTTTTCGTAAAAAGTGCAAGCCGTGGCGACTTGCTCCTCCTTAATCTTCTTATTCTTCTGGGAACTGCCACCGTTCCCACTCCTGGATCTCTTCTTACTATCACAGCCTTTATGAGGCTCCGTGATGCTGAATTTTTCTTTCTTGTAGCGCCGATCTGATCGTCGGCTGGACTCTTCTCCTTTTCCTTTTAATTTTTTGACCTTTTCTAAGGTCCTTTCACATAAGTATGCCCGCTGAACCATCTCCGCATAGGTACGGATATTTTGGGTCCCGAGCTGCTGAATAAAACTGGGACGTCACCCATCCATAAACCAATTAGCCTTCAATAGATCGGTACTGATTAGATGCGGTGCATAAGGAGCTAGCCTTGACAATTGTAGTTCATATTCTGCAACCGTCATCATTCCTTGTCGAAGAGAGGTGAACTCTATAGCCTTTCTTTCTTTCACATGCTCACAGAAATACTTGGCACGGAATAAGGTGAGAAAGCCATCCCACGTATGAGGGGCATCGGCCGGAGGTGCCGGAACCGACTTTTACTATGTACGGGCATCTTTGTTGAGTTGGAAGGTTGCAAGACGCACCTTCTCTTGATCGGTGCATTGGATGACGTCAAAAATACGGTTCATCTCGTCGATCCAGTTCTCTGCTTCGTCTGGATTAGAAGAACCATAGAAACGCGGAGGGTTTAAACTCCAAAAATTATGATGTAAATCGCCAGCCCTTGCCCATGCGCCAGCTTGCACCATGGTTTGTAATGCCTGAGTAAGGCCGGCAACAGTGTATTGCATGCCATTCCAATCTACGCGATGAGCCATGGTAATAATAAGGTACCTGCGAGAAATATAACAACTGGTTATTTCTCATGAAATTGGAAGAAAATTGATCTTAAAGCTAATTAACTATCTTATCCCGGGCTCTACCCAATTCTTACATGGGTACGAAAAATTTCTTCCTTAGTTCATAGGTAGGGGTCCTTAAACCTTGGACTTATCCTATGACATGATTCTTCTCCCTAAGTCCTGAGACTTAGGCTCTGATACCAACCTAACTATCACATCCCAAGCCCTTTATTATAGTGGAAGACTCGCTCGAGGAACATGAACAGCCGGTATGGTAAACCTCTTGCAAGTAAGAACGATCAGAGCGCAAGGCAATCACACATGAGGATGCAATCGCATACTAATTAATCAAACTCCAACTCTTTTCATTAATAATCAAGTATTCAAGTACAATAACTTTTCATCCTTTTTCCATTCCATTAGACTCAAGTAATAACAAAATTACATAGACTCAATCTAAACAATATAGACTTTCCTAGGTCTCCACTCGTCTTCATTCACTCTCGGATACGCTACCCGAGTATTCCGAATCCGAACCCGACTCACTTCCATTTCCTGAAAACATTAGAAATAGGTAATGAGCACACTTGCCCAGTAGGTATCTTCCCATCAACATGATTAGCAATGTTTAAATAATTAGCATTTTAGATCTAAAGAATTTAGAAAAATCATGGGAATGCGATCAATCACGCGAATAACCAAAGTAACAAGATGATCATGTAAGATAGAATGAACAAGTATGAACTAGCAAGAATGTAACAAGAAAGTAATATGGCCTTTCATGAACAAGAATGTAACGAGAATGTACTAGCAAGACCACGTAGTCATCATCCAAACATATTTTGCTTATGAGCAATTATTTGGTGAATTTCTGTGGAATATCATGTAACAATCAAGAAAGTCATGTACAAGTAATTTCATGATGTCGTGGATTTTCACTTATTTATAGAGAAAATACTCCCAACGTAATGCGACGCTAGTAGCATCATACCCCATGGTTTATAATAGTATGTTTCTGACAATCAGCCGAGGGGACTAGCATAGAGCCCTTGAACACAATCAGTGCTCGATCGCATCTTCAAGTATAAATCAAGCTATTTCCACGCATGTAACAATAAAGCATGGCCAAGAATATAATAAGTTCAATAAGCTCATGATAACAATAATCAATGAATGAACGCTTCAATTTAGAATATGAAAGATCAAGAATGACTTATACTATGTTATGCTCATGGAAATAATTCGGCAGCACAACGACACACTTATTAACTTTTCATCCTTGAAAAGTAAGTATCTTGATCATTATGACAAGTCCCAGAACATCAATGATCCATCTAGGAACTTTAGAATATCAACCCCTTGGTCAAACCTCGGGTTAACGAAATATAGAACTGTGACAATCTTATACTGGGCCGTTACATAACGTGACGCTCCAGTATTGGGTCGTTACAATGGTCTGAATCCAGAGCAATAAAGATGGACTCAGTACATGTGACGATCATTTATTGGGCCGTTAGATGAGCCTGACGGTCCAACATTGATCCGTTACATATCCAAAAACCAGAAACCATTGATAGTGTTTTCTAATGATTGGGCTTTCATGGTACAACCAACTCGGCGTCCTAGTGGGAATCCCAGGCTCGCGGAGAATTACGGAGGCCTTGAAACAAGATTTCCTAGTCCATTGGAAGGAATATCCAATAGAGAGGTCCTCATGTTCAAGATAATGTTCCTATAGTGTAAAAGTGTGAACTAATGGCCATATACCGGAATATATGCCATGTACTTAGAGAAAATGACTCTATAGATAGAAAAGACGGTGAAACGATGTGAAACCATGATAACACTCCGTCAATACATCATTTGAAATCATAATTTAAATACAAACTATAGAGGTTAGCCAATGAAATTAACATAACTTAAAATAACTCAAGATGCTTGTAATCATGTAATTCCTATCATGAATCAATAAATAAACTCAAAGTCATGATATCAGGTCAAAACTTATATAACTAGGCTTATTTATAAGTGATTTGGATAGTTCTTTATTCTATCTCGGGTTGACAGAACACAGTTATCCTGACGGTCGAGAATGGGCGCGTTATAGAGCTTGTGACGGTTTATCGTGGGGCCGTTACAGTATTGTAACACTCCTTCTATAGTGCGTCAGAGACAACAGAATAATTTAGACACAACAGAGAGTGTGACGGCTTATCGTAAGGCCGTTACCATCATGTGACGGTCCTACCCTAATCTATCAGAGCTTCTGCTGAGGATAAAGATAAGGAACTATGTCCATGCAAGAAAAAGCATAGTCACTAACTAATCTAGTCATGATAAATGAAGTAAAGGCCAGATATATCCATAGGTTGCAGTGAATGAACAAGATGATGTCTTTTATCTTTGATTAGGCTAAAGTTATGCATGTATGCATGAACTCACTAAAACATGGAATTCATAATCTATAATGTATGAAATCAAGTCAAATCAGAGGGCTTTTATCCCTAACATGTTATTTTTACCGTTCATGAGATAACCTACCTTTTCCCCGGGCTTTAAACTTCTAATTTGGGTCTTCAAGACACGCCCTAGTTCCCTTCTTCCTGTAGTTTTTCAGTAACTTCACGTCGCTCTAACTCTTCAACCTCTTTACCTAAGGACGTGAAATTTTGAGGTTAAGAAGGTGATACTAAGGGGAACAAAAAGTTCTAAAGCATCTAATTCGAATTACCTCGTTTAGGCTCTCTATTTCCCTGATCTTCAATGGTCCTTTACTCTGAATCCTAGGTTGGCATGATGAAACCAGCAACTTTAGAAGATCCTAACTCCTTGGATACTCATCCTAAAATTTTGAGGGTAGTTAGTCTAAAGTATTAGGAACAAAAAGTTCAAAGGAACTTACCCGAAATTCTATCTCCTTACCTTGATTCTTCACGAGCCAAAAATAAGGGTCGCTCAGTTCAAAATTGGGTCTTATTTATAGGGATTTGGCTATGGTTTGAGGATTAGATCGATTCTATAGTCCTTAGTTAGCCAAAACATGATCCCTAAGAGTCCCTAGTAACCTTACACATCCTTCTAATTAGGTCTCTTGAAGATAGGATCTCAAAGTTCCAATCTTTTTGCAAGTTCTTCAACTCACAGAATTAACAGGGTGTGACGATCCAGTCCAGATGCGTTACATGCATGTGGCGGTCGCCCGATAGACCGTTACAGCCAACGTGTGTAGAATTTCAAATTAATAAAACTATTTTATTCATTTTATCTATATAATTATTTAATTAAGGGATATTTATCCTTTAGAATCCGTGAATAAGCTAAATAATCTTCTAGAATATGGGCCAAACTTATTGGGCTAGGTCCTTAAACCTTTTGTGTCTTAATTAAATATGTTAGATTAATTATTTAACACTATTGGGCCTTATACCCCATTTATAATCCATTTATTAATCTATTTAGCCCTTATAATTTCCTAATAAATTCTAGAAAATTTCATTTAAAATCCAAAAATTATTTATATAAATTCTGGGACACTACAGCATTCATGCATAGGTTTGCACTTAGATTAAGTTCTGCATTTATAGAAACTCATGTGCATCAAGGGTAGGAAGGCATGCATTTTGTCGTTACTTTTTACCTTGTGTGTTCACATACATTCCTGCATGCTTGAATGTAATTATATGTATAGCCCTCCTTGAAAAAAAATTTCTAAGGCCAGATATTTCTTGGATAAATAATTGTGGACTCAGTGATGTCAGACTTAAGGTAACTTCTGAGGGGGAGTTAGAAACTCTCATCAAATCTGCATATATTTTCCTTTCCTCCACTTCATGACGTTGGCTCAACTCAGAAGGTCGATTGTTAGTCCCCCCATTTATAAAAAAAATAGAAAAGAAAAGAAAAAGAAACAAAAAAATTACAAAAATTGGGGTTTTTCTGGGCTAGCGGTCGACTGCCAGCCCCGCACTAGTCGACCGGTACCGACAAACCAGCCCGACCGGGTCCCAACCAGGCCAGCTTATAAAGGGGTCTAATACCCCACTCATTCTTTATATCACCCCCATTCACTCTCATTCATCATTCCCCAACCCTAGAACTTCCGAACTCCACCTCCCAAGCTCCCAAACCTCATCTTTTCTCCACCTGCACAAGATCTGGCTTGTTCATCACGATTTCGGGATGAACTCCATTAGGCCGTTCGTACGTTCGTGGAGTTTCCACCTTGGTTCCAGTTAGTGGAGAAGGCTTTTGCAAGCCCCTGGAGTGTCCGTAGATCTTTCTTCATCCCCCGGGACGAGAGTCTTCTCTTCAAGGGTTTTCTATCGGGTTGCTAGTTCGGGATGCCGCCTAGATGAAGCTCTCGGCATTCTGCCCAAGGGGAAGGCAGTGGATAGAGACGCGAGGCACCAGCTCCTCCACCACAGCGGGCTCTTGCACCGCGTCGAGCACCTAGGTTGCTCATTCGTCCCATCATCGACCCTCGAATGGTTGATTTCAACGAGGTGAATGAGCTCTTCCCCGACATATGTGTAGTCTTTGAGATTCAGCCGGGTTGGACTGATTTTGTTACTAGGTATAACCGTCATTATCCCAAACTAGTATAGCAGTTCTATGGGAACTTGGTTTAAAGGAATGATGAGCTATATACTATTGTTCGAGGGGTTGAGCTTCACATTAACCCCGATCTGTTTGAGAGGAGTTTAGGGGTTGCGGCTAGAGGAGCCAACATGGATTATGGCCATGGGGAGGTTGAAGATACTTTTATTGCCATGACCAACTGTGAGTACATACGTGGTGTCAGCGATTTGATTGAGTTAAATGTGAATTACTTCCCACCACTGTAGCGTGTCTTACACCATATGTTTACCTCCCTTATTTATCCTAAGGTTGGTAGCAGAAATGAAGTCATAGAAGTTCATAGATTCATGTTTTACCATGTCATGAATGGTATACAAATCAACACGGGTCGCCTCATGACCACCCTTATTGGAGCTTGCCGAACAAATCTACGGCGTTCCTTGCCATATGCTTCACAGTTGACGGAGGTGTTCATTAATGCTGGGATCAGTTTAGCAGACTAACAGTTTATCTATGTTCGCCAAGATGACATCTACAACAAGCATAAAATTTTCACTGATATGGGTTATTACTATGGCCCCGATGGTGAGCTGCGTCGGGATGTGCCTACATATGAAGACGAATATGACAATGAGGATGAGCAGGAACCACAGCAGCAGCAGGTTCAAGGGGATGTACCCCCTTCCGTTCAAGCCGATAAGCAGCCTCCTCCACCCTCACCTCATCACGTGGATGTTGAGCTGCCTCCTCCACCTTCACCGCAGCATATGGATCCGAAGGGGCCTCCTCCTACTCAGTTTTATCATGGAGAGTCCTCCACTCAGGGAGCCACTCAGCCTTCTTAGGTAGACTATGAGGTTTTTGACAGGTGGTTCACTGGGCTAGAGACTCGTGTGGACACTTTTGGGGAGGGACTTTCTGCTCTCGGGGATCGCGTCGACACTATGGGCCATATGGTTGACACCATGTCAGGCCGCATGGATTCCTTCTCCACTGCTCTGGATACCCTTTCCACTCATATGGCCACACTCACCACTCACATGACTAGCCTCACCGACAATGTTGCTGACTCTAGCCAGTCTTTCCACATCATGAACAATACACTTCTTAGCATGGCTCATCGTGATGCGGCTCGTGACCTCTCCATTGGCCGTATTCGGGATACTCTTCATGCTCAAGTTCATGTTCTTGAAGAGATCCGTCATCTTCTTGGACACCAGCCCCCTCCTCCAGAGGATCAGCCACCTCCACCAGCAGATGCACCATGAGGATTTTTCCTTCTTCCACCTCTAGCTTGCTATCCTTTGGTCTTATGTCACTTGGGTCCCCCTTCATCTATCCTATCCCCTTTTTGTTGATGCCAAAGGGGGAGAAGTAGTGGTATAGGGTCTTATATATTTATGTATGTCCGTGTGTGGTTGTATGTTTGCACCGTGTGTGGTTGTATGTTTGCATGTTTGATCATGTGAGGATCATGAGTCTATTTTATGCATTTGTTTAGTCTCTTGAGTCTAGAGTCGTGCATTCACTTTTGCACTAATGTACCTTGTAATGAAACGATGAATTGAATGCAACTGGTGTTTGATCTCAAATTGTTGGCTCTTATATCTCATTTCTCTTCCAATTGGCATATACATGTTGAATGGTTTGTGTTCGCTGGCGTAACGGGATGTGAGTGAAGTGCCTTGACTTCGAATCTTGATCTCAACCTTCAAACTTTGCTAAAAGGCACGTGTATTTCAATACCCCTTCATTTTTGTCATCATCAAAAAGGGGGAGATTGTTGAGTATATCCAAGTGATTTTGATGATAACAAACCCAAGGTTATATGTTTTATCACGTGCCATGTTTCAACTATCAAGTTCGAATTTAACACGCTTCCAAAGCCTTCTTCACCATGTAATAAGCTTAATTGTTTAAACCCGTCCAAATGAATAAATCCTTGTTTTGGTTTCTAAACCACTCAGGCTAAGCTTAAACCCACTCACCTTGATTGGAACAAGGTAGCCATAAATTATTTCATTCATATATTATATTGCATTAGCTGACCTTTTATTTTTTGCAGAAAACCCAGCCAGCGGTCGACCGCCAGCTTCTAGCGGTCGACCGATTTTCCCAGCAACAAATGGGCAATTCCTGTAAAAATTTTGGTCGACCTCCCCTATGCACAGGTCGACCGCCATCCTCGAAAAGCCTCTATTGTTGACTTTTTGATCTCAACGTGGGAAGTCTCTCTTCATGGATTTGCTTAAACCCAAAGCCACCAATCTTCCCATGATTTGTGGATCTGGTCCCTGGCTTATCTCTTGACCATTCAAGAGTTATAAAAATATCTCATTGAGGTTTGTAACCTTAATCAATCAAAGGAGGCCAAGGGAGGCTATCAAGGGGAGATTCAAGAGCTGGTACTGTAGCCGTGAACAGTGCTCCGAGAAGGAACATCTTCATCCATCTTCAAGCAACATCTGGAGCAGATCAACCCCGAGCCAAGAGGAGATCAAGCTGCATCCACAACCTTCTACATCAACTAAGGGGGAGCTTGAATCTGAAATTTTCTTTTGTGTCTTCCATTCTAATCTTGCTGGGCTTTAATTTTTGTGTTCTTGTAATATTGAAACACATGTGTGTGTGTGTGGATCTACGCAGATCCGTGTGTGTGTGTCAGTGATCTATTTGTTCTTCACCTCTCTTTGTGTCTCGATGCTTGTGCACCTTCATGGGAGTTCTGAACTTACACGAGTGTGTGTGTGTATATTGATCTTGTAACCTTCTACAAGATAGTGTGTGAATCCTCACAGTCGGTAAGGGGTGGACGTAGGTTACAGTTGTTGCATCCGAACCACCTAAAAATCGTGGTGTTCTGTGTGGGTTGCTCCTTATCTTCTACCTTCATTCTGCTCTAGCTCATTTGCTTATTACATTATCACATAGTTCCTTTGTTTAGATCTAGCTTTATTAACCTTTTTACGGGAGATCTTTGGTATATCAAAAGGTAGTTTCTGATCAACACAGTCAGTCCTGTCAGGAGGAAAACACCTTGTGTGAGAGAATCTTCTGATTCCCGGACTCCGCCTGGTACCAAAGAACTGCTATAGGGGTTGATTTAGTCAGATTCATTTTGTATTTCATCAGATCTATTCTTGTTTGTTGTTTGCTCTTTATACATCTCTTATATTTGTTAAAAGTTGTTAAAATCTATCATCACCCAATTCACCCCCCCCCCTCTTGGGTGTCATTGATCGCGAGACTTCACAGGCGGCATAATAGCCTCCACAGTTGCAGGCTGCACAATAGCCTCTGCCGTCATGGGCTGCATAATAGCTTTAGTTAAACGGGCATCAGAGCCTGTGGTAGCCTCCCCAGCTACTTCTGTCATTGCCTCTGTCCATTCTCTTGTAGTTGTTAAAATCGGCTGACATTAACATTTATGCTAAGACATGCATGTCAGGTCTCAATTTATGAAAGAAAGGCGCATAACAAAATGGTCTGAACAAGGCCAGTACCAGTGCGTCTTCTTATCTCCCTGCTCTCTAACGAGCTATCGCCACTCGGAGAGCCACCAGTGGTCATCATTGATGAATGAGAACGAATTGCACCGACCAGAACTAATGAACAAGGGTAAGGTCATATTGACTATCCTTCACAATGTAAGGACGGTAATCTTACCTTGAGGACGAATCATCGACGCCTCCTCTACATCATTATCTGAAGCCGTACCCAACACAGGGGCCGTCTCTTTCAACCAAACGAGCAGTTCCTCAAGAGTGGGGGTTGCAAGCTCATCCTCAATTCGAGAAGACACTTCTGGATAGTTAGGGAAAACTACATACTGGTGCCCACCCTTGTAGAAGAGTGGGAAGTTATGGTTCGGAGGTGAAAGAAGTGCTATGTCGATTATATAATTAATTGAAGCCAATAACTTACTTGAGCCACTGGCTTGCCCAGAGGAACTCTCTTCTGTTGGGTCCCGTAGTGCAGGAACACGGATCTAGAGGGGGGGGTGAATAGATCCTACTACTAAAAACTATGACCGAAAAACATAGACAAGCGCACAGTGGAATTAACAACCTTGACGAGATTGAAGATTTCACTCAAGCAAGATGATTAAATTCTCTCAATCTCACCGTTCACACACGATTAAGATAAACACATTAAGCTATTAAACATAACAAGGCAAACCACAATGCAAACCATAGGATACTGAGATTTTTAAGGTGATTCAGGACCATGACGGGCTCCCTACGTCCACCCCTCACCAAACCCGGTGAGGCTTCACTCGGGGATAAATCCCCAACACGGAGACGACGCTCCAAACACACACGGGGATGAATCCCCACACACACACGGGGACACGCCCCAACACACACACAGACAGAGACGAAGTCTCCCACACGATCCGACGATCGGATCACAAACACACACACGATCCGACGACCGGATCATAACACACACACACACGCTGCAACAATCGCAGCACAATGACACAAACACGATCGCACGAAGGTGATCAAACACGACCGTATACACAAACGGTCACACACACGAGTATCTCTATTGTTCAGAAAATAAACACAAATACTCAAGCATGCTCAAACCCAAAGTATAGATCATAGAACATATCACAAAGAACTGATAGAAGACATAGAAGTGATCCCCCTTTGTTCTTCAAGGCCGGTTGATGTTGTTCCTTGAACCACGAGTTGGAGGGAAGCCGGATGAAGACGATTCTTACGTCCTCTTGATCTTCTCTTCGATCCACACCTTTTCTTCTTCTTCCACGATCTCCAGATCTTCACGGAAGTAGATGATCTCCTCCTTGCAAGAGCTCCACCACGTTCTCCCCTTTTCTTCACCTATACGAATGAACAAATGTGCATTAGGGTTAATCACTACTGAAATTCGGAGCAACACATTGATATATATAGGAGACAAACCAAATGACCCATATACCCCTTCTAAAATTAGTTTAAAACACCCTAACATGATTAGGAACCATTAGGGTATATTTTAGAATGGTTTAATAGGGTTTTTAATAAGTTTAAAACACTTTCGTAAGTCCCGTCCGGAAGGGGTCGACCCTCGGGCAACAGGTTGCTGGAAAACACAAAACATCACCTTCTGTTACAGGGGTCGACCCTTGGGGTCGACCCTTGGGGTAGACCCTCGCAGTGGGGGTCGACCCCTGGGGTCGACCCTTTCAGGCAGGGTACACAAAAATAGCTCTGCGCGCTTCGACGGCAGGAATTAATTCTCCTAGGTCCAAACTCCGATCAAAGCGAGACTGGAAGCGTTGGAAAGAGGACTCCCAGAGCTACAACATAAAATTTTTAGAGGGCCAATGGTCAGATTGAAAATGGTGAAGACTGTAAGATAGTTTGAGTTTGAAAAATAACTAAAATCTCCATCAAACCAAAGGGAAATAATTGATTAAATGTTACCATAATCCCATGAAGATCAACAATGATTTTACATCCTGAAAAACATGATAAACCAAGAGGTTAGTTGAGAATCAAACTCATGAATCAAGCATTAACAATCTCTACAAGGGAGCTCAACATTCAAACACAAGGCGACTAAATCTTCAACAATAAAATGCTTCACCACACAAGTGTTAACAAGTATGCCAAATGCAAAGCATGCATAATTATCATGGAACCACATTCATTCAAATGGCATTCTTGTTGACAAAAACTAATATTCATGAAGCCTTATTTTCACGAGGAACATTATCTTCACATGCATCTCACACATCAGTATATACCAATCATGCAAACATGTTTTCTCATGAATTCTCTTGAGTACAGGGCATGTGCATTCTTCCAAGCATATTTCACAAATTCATGCACACATTGAAATCACAATAACTCTATGAATGATATGTCACTATCAGTCAATTAGAAATGTGTGTTCAGTGAACACAATCTCATAGATTAAGACCCAAAAGAAGTCATCTCTAGAAAAGCCATCTTTATGCAATTCTTTCATATAGAAGTCATTAACTCAAGCTTTTAAAGCAAAGTACACATGACCAATCATTCATCCAATGCATGAGTAATATGGAACCAACTTTCATGAAGTCTTGTATGAATATTTCAAGTCCAAAAATATTATGAAGAAAATGCATGAAAATATCTAACCAAGACATTGAAAGCTATTAGATGAAATGAATGAAATGTAGAAGAATCATTGCAATGCAATGAGAGAGGCAACCCCCTTTTTTCAATAAGATCTTCATTGACGCACTCCTTTGAGTTCCAAACATGAAGCATGGATTTTGATCCTACAAATCAAAATATTTAAGGCATTAGATCCTTAAATACAAATCATTCATATAACTTTCAAACATGAACAGAGTTAACTCCCTTTAAGAAGAAGAGCATCATTGATGGACTCCTTAAGATTCCAAGTATGAGCCATGAAGTTGTATTCCTACAAACCAACATAAATATAACCAAGTGTTCACATGACTGTTAAGAGTAAACATTAACTCCATCAACTCATCAACTCAAGATATAACACATGTTGCTCAATGAACCACATACACACATAAACACAATCATTTTGATATCATTGAAACCAAACACCAACTAGGGGATGCAACAATCTCTCCCTTCTTGATGATGACAAAACGATGTGTGTGATAATACAGATTTTGTAAACATGGGCAAACATTGAGCATACACCAATTCTTCCATGCTCCCCAAGACAACAACAAGTATAAGGCATTGAGCATTGAGCACACACATTAAACATTCTCCCCCTTTTTGTCATCTACAAAAAGATAGAGGGTATGTGACACAAAATGAACATGTGAGGTCAAAGGATAAGTTTCCAATTTAAATGCCAATTGATGTTAAGTAGGGGCTCAACCATATGAAACCAAGTGTTGATCAAGGTAGAGGCACAAACATAGACAATGTCAATTCTCGAAGAGAGAGAGCCTCAAAGAGAGCATTTGTTGATCATGATACCATTTGTTGGTTGAACTCATTTTGACATTTATGTAACATGAAGTGTTCAGAATATGCATTTCAGAATGAAAGGTGCCAATTGTTGAAAAGTATGGATTTGATCAAGATGATATCATGAATGACCTATCTGCATGCTGAAAATGTCAAATATGCAAATATGTAAATTAGCACTGAATATGCACTATGTGAATGCTAATCATGCAAGTTATGAAGCGATGCACAAGATGATTGATATCCTTCAAATGTAAGGTTTATGCTCAGAATTAGACTCAAGGGGAATGCATGAACATGCAAGCACACAAGTACAATCGTCATGCATAAAAATATTACATATAGTAACTCCCCCTTAATGAGGCACAGGTTAAGAAAAGAGCACGTGATTCAAATTCAAGAGTATAAGACATGAAGCATAATTAAGAGGTTTTGTGCATACACAACTAGGAGTACTACATAAACATGAATGTAGGCAAATTCATAAAATACATATATCACAAAAATGCCCATGTGAAATGTGAGGCAATGACTAATGAGCTTCAAAATATATGGATTTTCAGATTTTCTAAAGAACACTAGAAGGTAATCTCCTCTCTACACTTTCACTTTAGATTCTCGACTATAGATAGCTTCGCACAACCCCTATTTTGATTCTTTTAATGGACGTCACTTTTCGGCGTGAGTTTCCTCATATGTCTCAATGGGGATTCTCGGATACTTGGATTCGTCACACATATGGATTTTTGTATCTCATTTTGACACGAGTTTCCTCCTTTGTTTCAGGGGGGATTCCCGGTTACTCGGATCCACATTCCACTTATTCAATTTTTTGTGGGGTAGGCAGCTTTTTCCTCACGATTACTCTTTAATGTCCATGTAGAGATTCAAGTTCCCTTTAAAGTGTTAGAAGGAATTTCTTAAATCCTTATCAATGAAAGTCATTAATTCATTATGTGCAAGAGTGTGAGGGCAAATTTTTATTTTGCACGTATAAAATAAATTTGACAAGACACGGCTATGACTCCCCCTAAATGTATGCACGGTCGGAAACAAATCCTCCCCCTTAATATATGACATGTATCACATATGAATAAAATCACTGCATTATTATTTATCAAGGAGGTGAGGTCTTAGAATTTTCCAAGAAATATTTTATAAAATAAATACATACACGCATGCAAGGATTTATGGAAGCATTCATGAATCAAGGGATGCAAATATCATGAAATATATGCCTATGCTCTATATGCATGAATATGCAATATGCAACTTTTTGTCATTTTATATGCATAGTATGTGAATGATATGCAAAGATGCCAATGCATTCTTTTTATGCAAATTTTCAATTTTTGTAATGACTTGATCATATAAGAAAAACATGAACCAGGTGAATGCATGAGATGGATTTTTAATAACATTTCAATAGCTTAGAGTATCATCCACAAACCAAACAGATTTTACAGGTTCCGGTACGAGGTGGAGGTGAAGGTTCGAAAACCCAACTCACACATAGTGGGAGCTTCTAGGTGGACATAATCCACCCTTCCACTACACACCATTTGATATACCAGATACTCAAATACACTCAGATGCTCATGCATTTCATATTGAAAAGTATTCAGTAGGCAAAGACATCATGTTTGATCCTCAAAATTTTTAGATTCATTCAACCAATGAGACATGTTCATCATAGCTGAATACAAGAACAACAGATCAAGTTCAGAAACAATATCTGTCAAAGGAACAATTCTGCATTTCAGAAATTTTGCCTTCTTGAAGCAAGAATGAATTTCAGATTCAATTTGAAAGCACATGCAAATCAAAGGTAAATTGATTTCCTTCAAAACACAAGGTTCCTTATAAGCCAAACAATTCAATTTTAAATTTTGGTACAAGGCGGAGAACATAGGTCCAAAGACCTCCATCGCGCTTAGTGGAAGTATCCAGTTGAACGTAGTCCAACCTTCTCTAACCACCATTTGATATACCAAATATTCATCTATTGAAGAAATGTATGGCTTGTGAAGAATTTTGAGCACAACATGAGAACATACCAAAATCTCATTCCAAAACATCAAAACCACCAAGTTTGACAATGAAGAAGCAAAGTTGGAGTTTTACCATATGAGTGTGCCTTGTTCTATTTTACTGGAACCCCTTTCATTCTTTGTTTATCTCAAGGCACACATTCAGCACAACTCACTCATTTGTCAGATTTTGGGCACCCAAGCCTTCTTGGGTCCTTGGATATTAGAAGCATTTCTTCCAAAAGTTTTCTTTGACATTTTCATTGCCACATTGTCATCACTTTCCATGATCCTGTAATCCTCAATAACATGTCCACGGTTTTCACAATAAAGGTATTGAGGAGAAGCAGTTTTACCAAAAGACTTCCTTTTTGGAGTAAAGGAGGTTTCAAATTCAATTTTTGATTCAAGAGATTCATTTTGTTCTTGCAGATGTTCAATTTTTGACTCTAAGATTTTACAGTTCTCACAGGAGGTATTAGCATGCCCATTCTCATTAATCTTCTTTTTCAAGATTTTATTTTCATATTTGAGTTTCTTGCATTTATCATACACTGTAGCATATGCCATTTGCCATTCCTCAATAGAGAGTTCTTCGGATTCAGAATTTACCTCATCATAGTTTTCTTCATTGAGTTGATCATCATTGTCGGTCATGAGACAATTTTGTCCTTCCATCTCTTGAGCTTTGATCAACTGATCCATAAGCTCCTTGGCGGTTGTACAAGAAGAAACAGATGGAAACATATGAGTATCAATGGCACTTTTCAATAAATTTAAGACAATGACATTTTCATGGTTCTTCAATTTATCTTGACTAGACCACTTGGTCTCATCCAAAGGCAATATGTGAGGACCATCATAAATCAACTTCTAAAGATTAGGATTAATTGAATTGATCATTCCACACATTTTACCTATCCATGAAGTAACATCAGAACCATTAAGAATAGGAAGGCAGTTCATCGACATGTGCTCAATAGAAAAATTCATGATTATAGAATGCACTAGGATCACTCTGTAGATCGTGAGATCTAGGGATAGCAGAGCCTTGCTCTGATACCAATTGTTGGGCCCCGTAGTGCAGGAACATGGATCTAGAGGGGGGGTGAATAGATCCTACTACTAAAAACTATGACCGATTAAAAACATAGACAAGCGCACAGTGGAATTAACAACCTTGACGAGATTGAAGATTTCACTCAAGCAAGATGATTAAATTATTTCAATCTCACCGTTCACACACGATTAAGATAAACACATTAAGCTGTTAAACATAACAAGGCAAACCACAATGTAAACCATAGGACACTGAGATTTTTAAGGTGATTCGGGACCACGACGAGCTCCCTACGTCCACCCCTCACCAAACCCGGTGAGGCTTCACTCGGGGATAAATCCCCAACACGGAGACGACGCTCCAAACACATAAGCGGATGAATCCCCACACACACACGGGGACACGCCCCAACACACACACAGACGGAGACGAAGTCTCCCGCACGATCCGACGACCGGATCACAAACACACACACGATCCGACGACCGGATCACAACACACACACACACGCTGCAACAATCGCAGCACAATGACACAAGCACGATCGCACGAAGGCGATCAAACACGACCGTATACACAAACGGTCACACACACAAGTATCTCTATTGTTCAGAAAATAAACACAAATACTCAAGCATGCTCAAACCCAAAATATAGATCATAGAACATATCACAAAGAACTGATAGAAGACATAGAAGTGATCCCCCTTTGTTTTTCAAGGCCGGTTGATGTTGTTCCTTGAACCACGAGTTGGAGGGAAGCCGGATGAAGACGATTCTTACGTCCTCTTGATCCTCCCTTCGATCCACACCTTTTCTTCTTCTTCCACGATCTCCAGATCTTCACGGAAGTAGATGATCTCCTCCTTGCAAGAGCTCCACCACGTTCTCCCCTTTTCTTCACCTATACGAATGAACAAATGTGCATTAGGGTTAATCACTACTGAAATTCGGAGCAACACATTGATATATATAGGAGACAGACCAAATGACCCATATACTCCTTCTAAAATGAATTTAAAACACCCTAACATGATTAGGAACCATTAGGGTATATTTTAGAATGGTTTAATAGGGTTTTTAATAAGTTTAAAACACTTTCGTAAGTCCCGTCCGGAAGGGGTTGACCCTTGGGGTCGACCATCGGGCAACAGGTTGCTGGAAAACACAAAACATCACCTTCTGTTACAGGGGTCGACCCTTGCAGTGGGGGTCGACCCCTGGGGTCGACCCTCGGCAACCAGGTTGCTGTCGGGGCCAAAAAATGAGCCAAGATTACAGGGGTCGACCCCATGGGTCGACCCTTGCAGTGGGGGTCGACCCCTGGGGTCGACCCTTTCAGGCAAGGTACACAAAAATAGCTCTGCGCGCTTCGACGGCAGGAATTAATTCTCCTTGCTCCGAACTCCAATCGAAGCGAGATTGGAAACATTGGAAATAGGACTCCCAGAGCTACAACATAAAATTTTTAGAGGGGAGATCCAATGGTCGAATTGAAAATGGTGAAGACTGTAGGATAGTTTCAGTTTAAAAAATAACTAAAACCTCCATCAAACCAAAGGGAAACAATTGATTAAATGTTACCATAATCCCATGAAGATCAACAATGATTTTACATCCTGAAAAATATGATAAACCAAGAGGTTAGTTGAGAATCAAACTCATGAATCAAGCATTAACAATCTCTACAAGGGAGCTCAACATTCAAACACAAGGCGACTAAATCTTCAACAATAAAATGCTTCACCACACAAGTGTTAACAAGTATGCCAAATGCAAAGCATGCATAATTATCATGGAACCACATTCATTAAAATGGCATTCTTATTGACAAAAACTAATATTCATGAAGCCTTATTTTCACGAGAAAAATTGTCTTCACATGCATCTCACACATCAGTATATACCAATCATGCAAACATGTTTTCTCATGAATTCTCTTGAGTACATGGCATGTGCATTCTTCCAAGCATGTTTCACAAATTCATGCACACATTGAAATCACAATAACTCTATGAATGATATGTCACTATCAGTCAATTAGAAATGTGTGTTCAGTGAACACAATCTCATAGATTAAGACCCAAAAGAAGTCATCTCCAGAAAAGCCATCTTCATGCAATTCTTTCATACAGAAGTCATTAACTCAAGCTTTTAGAGCAAAGTACACATGACCAATCATTCATCCAATGCATGAGCAATATGGAACCAACTTTCATGAAGTCTTGTATGAATATTTCAAGCCCAAAAATATTATGAAGAAAATGCATGAAAATATCCAACCAAGACGTTGAAAGCTATTAGATGAAATGAATGAAATGTAGAAGAATCATTGCAATGCAATGAGAGAGGCAACCCCGTTTTTTCAATAAGATCTTCATTGACGCACTCCTTTGAGTTCCAAACATGAAGCATAGATTTTGATCCTGCAAATCAAAATATTCAAGGCATTAGATCCTTAAATATAAATCATTCATATAACTTTCAAACATGAACAGAGTTAACTCCCTTTAAGAAGAAGAGCATCATTGATGGACTCCTTAAGATTCCAAGTATGAGCCATGAAGTTGTATTCCTACAAACCAACATAAATATAACCAAGTGTTCACATGACTGTCAAGAGTGAACATTAACTCCATCAACTCATCAACTCAAGATATAACACATGTTGCTCAATGAACCACATACACACACAAACACAATCATTTTGATATCATTGAAACCAAACACCAACTAGGGGATGCAACATCTTCAACCTGAGAAGGTGAAACATAGGGGTTGCCATCGCCACTAGCCCTCCTCCTCACGCTCTTAGCATGAGGTTTAGTATCCCCTACATCTTCTCCAGTGGTGGTATCACCAGTCGGTGTTGCATCCGAAACTTCATATTCTGCTCAAAAAGAAAAGGCGAGGGGATAATACAAAGTTTTGTCAAAATCCCGCTTGACAAAAGAGACACAAAGAAGCAAAGCTCGGACATGTAAAGAGGTCTACGGTCTTACCGTTAGGCCCAAAGGGGGTATCCAGGCGTGTCACCAGTTGTTCCATGCTCATGCCAAAGGCCCATGCCGCCTTTTGATAAGTGGAAAGACAGACATAGAATGGGGGGGATGAATATGTCTTTCTAACAAAAATTTCAACGAACAAATACCACACGCTAATCAACGATAGATGGCAACAGCAGAACTACCATATCCCACACACAAGAGGGACCTATGATCAGATAGTTAGAGTGCACACTATAGACAATGAAGAAATCTCGATGATCAAGGAGAAATGGCAAGAGCAATCTACTATCAGCACCTAAATGTGCTTGCATTCACTGTTATTGGTACTTGCGGAGGTTTGATCAGAGGATCTCCTCACGCAAGAGGTAGCCTTCCAGATAGGCATAACCTATCCTTTCAACTACGCCTTTGATATACCAATTAAGTGATGCACCACATTCTAAATGCCAAGCAGATTATCCGGTCGAATGAACTAAGTGAATTTTGAGAAGAGATTCAAATACACAAACCAACAACTAGAGCACAAGCAATTTTATAGTAGTTCGGCCAGACCTAAGATTTTCCTACGTCCACTCCTTCACTCGAATTGAGTGACGTTCCCTGCTTAATCAAGCAATCATTCACAATAGACTCAGTCTGCAACAACGGCTGTCATTCAGCTCCCCTAAGGAACACACTCCTTGCTTCTCCTACAACCCAGGAGGAAACCCAGAGGATCAACCTCCCTTCCTCTTTACCAAGAGGGAACCTAGTGAGTTGCTCCCAGTAATTCACCCAACCAGAGGTCACGGACCTCTCTTCCTCTGAACCTACAGAGGGGACACGGAGTTAGACTCCCCTTCCTCAGATGTTACTAAGAGGGAACTACAAAAATGAAATCACAGAACTGAATCAGAAGAAGAAAATAGAAAAACGGAAACACAGATTTAAACACTTCAATCGAAAGAGAGAAGAAGGCAATGTAGCTTCAGATCGAATCAATTTCGTAATGAAACCAGTTGGACGAGCTTCTCTCCCTCTCTTAAGAAAAATGGAAACTCAAATTGTTGGTCCCGGGTAGGCGAGCGGACAAGAAGGGGGAGTTGAATTATCCCCCACTTAAAATGGTAAATTAAAAATTAACTATGCGGAATTAACAATTTTGACAAGATTGAAGGGATTAACCTAGACAGTGTAAGCTAAGTTCACTCAATCTCTTCCGACTCACTCGGGCAAGTAAACACAATTGACAAATAAGTATGACACACAGTGGAATTTAGACAATCAAGCAATGTGTGTGAACAATGTATGATTTGAAACACAATCTCTTGTGAATGAGGTAGATGATAAGGAGGCAACCACACAAGACAAATCACAGGACACGGAGATTTTTAAGGTGGTTCGGGACCACGACGGGCTCCCTACGTCCACCCCTTACCAACTGGTAAGGCTCCACTCGCTGGATAAACCAGCACGGTGAAAACTCCCCAACACGGAGCAAGGCTCCATCACACACGGGGATAAATCCCCAACACGGAGCAACGCTCCAACACACACACACGTAGGAATATGCCTGCACACACACACGGGGACGCACCCCAACACACACAAACACGGAGACGGAGTCTCCAACACGATCCAACACCAGATCACAATGCACACAGACTTGCCGCAACAAATACAGCAAACGACAAACACAACCACAAGCTGCAACACCCGCAGCACCGAAATCACACGACCGTACACAGACGGTCACACACACACGAAAATCTTTATGAGTTGAGGAAATGAAAACAAATACTCAAGATATGCTCAGACACAAATGAAACCCTTAAGAACAATCACAAATGGATAGGAGTGAGATGTGGAAGTTGTTCCCCCTTCAATTTCCAGGCCGAATGATGATGTTCTTTGATGCTTGATTCGGAGGTAAGCCGGATGCCGTCGATTTGAACATCAATGCATTCCTCTCTTCAATCCGCTTCACTTTCTCTTCATGCACGATCTCCAAATCCTCATGGATGTTGATCAATTCTCCTTGGCTTGAGCTCTTCCTTGCTATCTCCTCTTTCTCCACCTGCAAGAAGGAAAACATCAACACATTAGGGTTAAGAGTTGTTAAATTCATAGCTCTCACTTAAGCCAATATAGAGAACACCAAAAGACCAACATAACCCTTCTAGAATCCTCCAAAAGACCCCCAATAAGTCTACCACCAACCCAGAGACAAGGGGACATAAGGTTAGGCACTTTTTGACTTGGTTTAGATGAGTTTCGGAAACACGTTTTTGAGTTTTCGACGTTGGCGGTCGACCTGAAATTAGGGGCGGTCGACCGAAAATTCACAGACCCGAACCTTTTGGTTCTGGGAATTTCTGTTGACCGGAATGAATAGTGTCGGTCGACCGGAATGAACAGTAATGAACAGTGTTCCGAGAAGTTCAATCTGATATATAAAAACTCGATATTTAAAAACCCAATGAAAGACTGAAAAGGTTAGATGATAAATGACTAACAACCGAGTGTTCCTTGGTATTAAACAATGTAAAAACATATACCAACCACTTCCATCAAGATCAAAAAAACTCCAAAAGGAAACTTACCATTTTCTCCCAAAAACATACACATGCAAAATACCAGGTTCTCACCATGATCTTTGATACCTTTGCATATGGGATTGGCATTGTTTTCCAAACCTACATAATAAGATAAATGAAGTTAAAATCATATGATGTGTATATGAAAAACACATGATGAAGTTACATCAAAGCATTTTAAACATTCAATAATCACAACATAGGATTATGACCATAAGGCATAAGTGTGAACAAAGTGTGAGCAACTTGTAACCATGAAGAAGGTGCAGAAAGCACATACATTAAAATCCATGGTCAATGTGCATAAAAGCACTTTAGAAAATATAGCAGCTACAATCTTATAAGAAGATCATATAGTCTTGAACTTTTTGCACTTAGAATGAGCATGATAACCAAATTCACATGAAAAGAATAGGACTCTAGCTCAAGGGTCCTATGAACATATCCATGAACATACAAGATGAAAATATGCAAGCTTATTAATTTTACACTCCATCATCAAGATTAAATAGCCCATATCAACCCAAGTAACTCATTTGCAAACAAGCCAAATGAAGACCATATCTTGTGAGATCTAATGAGCTATACATGCAACCCAATGACATCAACTCAAAACAGCTTCATGAGCCATGCATTTAGACACCATGAAAATCTCATTCAAGCTCATTCAATACAAAACCATCTTTCAACCCATCAGTCAAGATATAAACATGTTGCTCAATGAAACACACACAAGCACAATCGTTTTGTTATCATTAAAACTAAACACAAAACATCAACTAGGGAATGCATCAATCTCCCCATTTTTGATGATGACAAAACGATGTGTGCGATAGAGTAGTTGCAAGCATCTTTATGAAAGCAACACACACCAACATTGCAAGCATCTTTATGAAACATAGCAAGCCATACAAACATTCTCCCCCTTTTTGTCATCTACAAAAAGACTGGGGGGTCATATGACATGAGATGAACATGGGTGTCCTGCTACATGAAAGTATGCAAATTGTTGGAATATTAATTTGAAATCCCAAGTGACAAGGAGTATATGAACATGTAGAATACCATTCAACCCTTCATATTTGCCAACCAAACTGTAGTATCAATCAACCACAAGCTCGATGTGATGTCCAAACATAACCATTGTTTGATTTAGAACCTGAAGCATGTGCACATCAGTTAAGATTCCTCCATGAATGTGAACAGGGTGGGAGAACCAAAAGGCTAAATTTCTACCAATCTCTACAACCCCCATGGGACAGAGAAAGTGAGACAATATTACCATATATGCATGTGATGTGTGAGTGTAATCCAACCATTTCTTTCCTGCAAGTAACACAATGGAGCCATGTTAGTATTGAGTTGATAACTTGATGCTCATTTTATCATGACCATTCCTCACAAACAGCTCAAAAATCCATATGGTAAATGCATGAAGTTCATGCATGAAATCTCATGAACTAGGTTCAATCACGCATTTGAACATGACTATTCCTCACAAACTCCACAATCAAGACAAAGTTGAAATCATCATGTGTCTAGGTAATAGAACAATTATCATACCAACTTCCACTTAATTATGCATGATAAACTTAAACATGTGAGGCCTGAAGAAGTGATACCAATTTTGATACCAATGGTTGCTAAATTCTGGCCCCAAAGATAGGATACCATTGTTGGAAGATGATAGCACGCAAAATGATACCAATTGTTGATAGATTTGTGCAGCATTTCAGATACCATGACAAGATGATAGCACTCAAAATCCAAAGCCCATTGCAGAGTTTCACAAGAGGTAGGAGCAAGGAAACGGCAAGATGTTTGTCAAGACAAAATAATAGTGTAGACATCAAATGCCTTTATTTATGGAGTTTCAGATTTTTGATTTTTAGATTTTTAGATTTTCAGGTTTTTCTTTTGAATACATACAAATGATGACACATGGCATGAGTTTCTTGATTTTTTTTGATAACATGTATGAACTATATGTACCCAACCACATTGCAGAGATGATTCATGCAATGCAATTAAACTCGAAGGCTGATAAATGTGTTTGGGCTGCTACCAATGATGGTCAGTTCTCCTGCAAGTCAGCTTGTAATTATGTTCAGCCATGAGGTAATCTCCGAAAACCCCTTAGAAAGATATGGGATCAATACATATCTCCAAGGGTTTCCATGTTCTGTTGGAGACGGTTACACTTGGCAGTTCCTGTTGATATTGCCATCAAGAAATGTGGTGTGTGTATTCCTTCCAAATGTGTGTGCTGTATTGACAACCATCAGGCAGAAAGTTCAAATCATTTGTTCTTGGACAGTCAGATCGCCAAGGCTTTATGGAGCCATTTCAGCATCCTCTTTGAACCCATGTGCAGGGGCTACTCATCCATAACTGACAAATGTTGGGACATCATCAACTCGGCTAATATTGATAATCCATATGGATATGCAGGGATTATTACTATGCTGTATATACTATGGGAAATATGGATACACAGGTGCAAAACTAGGTACGATGGTACGGGCGGTAATATTCAAAAGATGCAACTGCACATCAGGAATCAGGTAGCTTATTCCCTTCAGCAGAAGCAATTCAGCAAAGTTTCTTCTTTTGAGGAAAAAAAGGCCATGGATCGGTTTCAATTCATATGTATTACAAAAGGCAAGATCCCAAGAATTATTAAATGGCACTGTCCGAGCCATGGTTTTGCTCTTAATGTTGATGGAGCATGTAGGGGTAACCCAGGCCCGTCTGGTAGGGGCGGATGTTTGAGAGGAGGCAAAGGTGAGGTTTTACATGGCTTCTCATATTATTATGGTGAGGGAACTAACCTAATGGTTGAGGCAAGAGCTCTTCTGGATGGGCTGAGGATGGTGGTTAAAAGTCGACTTCCAATGTTAGTTATATACACATTCAAAAGTCATAGCAGATATGACACACTCCAATAAATCTCCTCCTTGGATAATCTACAGATGGTGGGATGAAATCATTGACACTCTTAGGACAAATAAATGGGAAGTGCAGCATATCTACAGAGAGGGGAACTCAATCGCGGATGCCCTGGCCTCTTATGCTTGTAATACTCGGTAGAGTCATGATTTTAGAAATTGGAAAAGTCTCCCTAGCCAGGCTCATGGATGTGCCATTGTGGATGCGGCAGGACTCCCCAACTGGAGATTTAGCTAGAATCCTTTCTCATTTTTTGAAGTTCCTTATTTTGTTCCCAGGGGTATGCCCCGTGGTCATATTGTACATGATTTCATTCATTGGCAATAAAAATTAGGGCCTGGTGCTACGGTTGGTGTTTACACATATTGTGCACCCCAATAGTAGTAACTTAAGGTCACATTTTATATAAAAAAAATGTATGAACTATATGCATGCTTAAAATACCATATATGCAAATATGAACACCATGAGCTTCACCTTTCAAATGCAATGAATATGCACTATTTGAATGCTAATCATGTAAGATATGAAGCTATGCACATGATGACTTCTATCCTTCAAATGCAAGGTTTATGCTCAGAATTAGACCCAAGGGGAATGTATGAACATGCAAGCATACAAGCACAATCATCATGCACATAAATATCACATATAGTAACTCCCCCTAAATGAGGCATGGGTCAAGAAAAGAGCAGGTGATTCAAATTCAAGAATGTAAGACATGAAGTATAACTAAGAGAATTGTGCATACACAACTAGAAGTACTACATAAATCATGAATATGAACTAATTCATAGAATACATACATCACAAAAATGCCCATATGAAATGTGATTCAATGAATAATGAGCTTCAAAATATATGGATTTTTAGATTTTCTAAAGAACACTAGAAGGTAATCTCCTCTCTACACTTTCATTTTAGATTCTTGACTTTCGGTAGCTTCGCACAACCCCTATTTTGTTTCTTGTTATAGACTTCACCTTTCGGCGCGAGTCACATCATGTGTCTCAATGGGGTTTCCCGGCTACTAGGATCCATCACACGTGTGGATTTGTTTCTCCTTTCGACACGAGTTTCCTCCTTTGTTTCAGGGGAGATTCCCGGTTACTCAGATCTACGTTCCACTTATTGAATTTTTGTGGGGTAGGCAGCTTTTTTCTCACGATTACTCTTACATGTCCATGTAGAGATTCAAGTACCCTTTAAAGTGTTGGAAGGAATTTCTTAAATCCTTATCAATGAAAGTCATTAGATTCATTATGTGCAAGAGTGTGGGGGTGAATTTTTATTTTGCATGTAAACAATAAATTTGTCAAGACATAGCTATGACTCCCCCTAAATGTATACACGGTCAGAAATAAATCTTCCTCCTTAGTATATGACATGTATCACATATGAACCAAATCATTGCATTATTATTTAGCAAGGGGGTAAGGCCTTAGAAAGGTCAAGAAATGGTTTATAAGTTAAATACATACACGCATGCAAGGATTCACGAAACATTCATGCAGGCATTCATAAGTCATGATATGCGATTATCATGAAATATATGCATATGCTCTATATACATGGATATGCAATATGCTTCTTTTTATCATTTTATATGCATAGTATGTGAATGGTATGCAAAGATGCCAATGCATTCTTTTTATTACAAGTTTTTCAGTTTTTTTGCATTCTTGAATATTCAGGCAAGCATGAAACTCATGAATTTAGAGGATGAATTTTTCATAGAATCTAGAACTGAATCATGAGCATTTTATTTCAGATTTCATCATGAAGGACCATTTTCCTTAGAGCCCAAACATTCAACCATGTTCATTCAAGGCAACTTTGGATTGGATATGAGCTTCAGTTTGAACATGATATGACTAATGTGCTTGAGCATGCAAGATGCAATTTGGATGCGCATGATCAAGTTTCCAACAACTTTCAACCAGAGTTTGATAATAAAGCAGGATTAGCGTTTGAACATCTATTATCAAGATGAAGATTTTTGAACATGTCACCACCAATTCAAGGAAAACACACAAAGTCATTGAGCTTTAAACTGAGCCAATGTCAACATTCCATACCAATTGTTGATATATTGATGCATTTGATCAAGCAAGTCCACAATTCAAAAGTTTTGCCTTTTTGAAACAAGAGAATTTTTTAGATTCAGTTTAGAAGATATTACAGTTCAAAGGCAAATTCAATTCATTCAAAGCACATGATTCCTTATAAGCCAAGCAAATCAATTTCTGAATTTTGTACAAGGCGGAGAACTTTGATCTGAGGATCCAACTAACGCATAGTGATGGCTTCCAAACAGACTTAGCCTGTCATTTCACATATCACCATTTGATATTCCAAATATTCATTCAAGAAGAGCATGTATGGCTTGTGAAGAATTTAGAGCACAACATGAAAACACACCAAAAACTCATGCCAGAACATCAAAACTATCAAGTTTGATAATGAATGAGCAAAGTTGCGGTTTTACCATATGAGTGTGCCTTGTTCCATTTTACTGAAACCCCTTTCGTTTCTCATTTACCTCAAGACACACCTTCACGGAAACCGACTCATTTGTCAGATTTTGGCACCCAAGCCTTCTTGGGTCTTTGGATGTTAGAAGCATTTCTTCCAAAAGTTTTCTTGTCATTTCCATTGTCACCATATTATCATTCTTCATGATCCTGGAGTCTTCAATAACATGTCCATGGTTTTCACAATAACGGTATTGAGGAGAAGCATTTTTGCCTGAAGATTTTTTTTTAGGAGTAAAGGAATTTTCAAATACATTCCATCTTCTATTTTCAAAAGGTCTAGATTTAACAAAATTAGACCTAGCATTCATTCTAGAAGCATGAAGATTTTCTGTTTTCAAAAACCAACACTCTTTATTAACATGCTCGTACTCCCACAATGAAAATAACATGGAGATGCGGGACAACGGAATGACTTTCCATTGTTTGCATGAGTGTTTGTGAACAAGTTTCTCTTATTGAATGCAAACCTTTGAGCATGAAAGACATGTTTATTTCTGAATTTTCTTTGAAAATTTGATTGAGCATTCATGGCATGAAAATCATCATTTTGCTTCACAAAGCAATTATCCATCACATGCCCAAATTTTTGACAATAGAAGCATGAAACATTTTTCTTTATTTTGAAAAAGAATTTACCTTTACATGCATTTTGATCATCCACTTTAATGACATTACACTCATTCATTTCATGGCCATGCATGCCACAGTAAAAGCATTCAACATTCAAGTTCATTTTTTGCCCATTCTAAACTTTTTGAAACCCTTTTTGCATGGTGGGTTTTTTGTTGAGATTTTTCTTTTTCTCAAAACTATTTTCAGAAGTTTTCTTTTGAAAAATGGGAGGGGGAGCTTTGGAGGTGTTAGGAATGTCGGATGAATGAATAAAAGAGGTTGTCATTTTGTGTTCAAAAGATTTTTTATTGACCGGGGTGTATCCAAGACCCTCTTTTTAAAATTCACCTTGACACCTAGCATTTTGTCTAAGTTCCCCTTCCCTTTGACAAATCTAGACAAGTCATTTTTCAAATCATTTATCTTTTTTTCACATGCAACGATTTTCTCACTAAGTAAGTAATTCACAGATTCCAAATGTTCATTCTCTTTCAAGATTTTCTTGTTTTCATCATTCATGGCATGGAGTTTTTCAGTTAAGTTTTCAATAACTTTCTCAGTTTTAACAAACTTTGAAATCTTAACAAGCAATTGTTCATTTTCAAATTTCAACAAGAAATTTTCTTTTTCAAGCTTATCAAAGCATTTCAATCTTCCCTCAAGCAAGGAGTTCTGAATTAACATGGCACCATTTTTCTTTTTAAATCTTCATTTTCATATATGATGCTCTTGCTATCAATTTCAGAATCAAGTAGCTTTTCAAATATTTTATCATCATCAGACAAAGAAGCTAGTTTGTTCTTAAGTATTCTTCATTTTTCTCAAGCATGGAGTTTTTAGACATGAGGAATTTATTTTGCTCACGCAGCTCATCACACTCATTTTCAATTTGAAAAGATGTGTTATATTTTCTAGCCATTTCAACATCTTCATTCAAACAGGAAATCTCTTCTGAAAATATTTCAACTCTTGATTCAAGAGATTCATTTTGTTCTTGCAGATGTTCAATTTTTGACTCCAAGGTTTTGTAGTTCTCACAGGAGGAATTAGCATGCCCATTCTCATCATTTCTCTTTTTCAATCTCTTGATTTCAGATTTGTATTTTTTGCATCTGTCATGCAAATCGGCACATGCTAATTGCCATTCTTCAATTGAAGGTTCTTCAGAACCAGAATTTACCTGACTCGAGCTTTCCTCATCATTTGCCATCAAGCATGTACCCACTTGGGAATCTTCTGGGTTTCCTTCAAATATAGCCAGTTTATCCCATAGATCTCTGGCTGACCTGCAAGAAGAGATTTGGGAAAGAACATTAGACTTTATACAATTCCTTATAAAATTCAAAGCTCGAAGATTGATTTTATTTTTCTTTTCATGCTTTGCACTCCATTCTCATTCATTTGATGGAAGTTTATGTAGACCATTACATATAACTTCCCAGATTTCACGCTCTTTCATACCAAGATAGAAAGACATTTTGTTTTTCCAAGAATTATAGTCGTGACCATCAAAACAAGGATGAGTGGAAGACAAACAAATATAAGACATGATGCTCAATGAAACTCGCCGAGAGATCACTATAAAGGTCGTTAGACACGAGAAATTAGAGCCGTACTCTGATACCAATTGTTGGTCCCGGGTAGGCGAGCGGACAAGAAGGGGGGGTTGATTTGTCCCCCACTTAAAATGGTAAATTAAAAACTAACTATGCGGAATTAACAATTTTGACAAGATTGAAGGGATTAAGCTAGACAGTGTAAGCTAAGTTCACTCAATCTCTTCCGACTCACTCGGGCAAGTAAACAAAATTGACAAATAAGTATGACACACGGTGGAATTTAGACAATCAAGCAATGTGTGTGAACAATGTATGATTTGAAACACAATCTCCTGTGAATGAGGTAGATGATAAGGAGGCAACCACACAAGACAAACCACAAGACACGGAGATTTTTAAGGTGGTTCGGGACCATGACGGGCTCCCTACGTCCACCCCTTACCAACTAGTAAGGCTCCACTCGCTGGATAAACCAGCACGGCCCAACACGGAGCAAGGCTCCAACACACACGGGGATAAATCCCCAACACGGAGCAACGCTCCAACACACACACACGTAGGAATATGCCTGCACACACACACGGGGACGCGCCCCAACACACACACAAACACGGAGACGGAGTCTCCAACACGATCCAACACCGGATCACAATGCACACAGACTTGCCGCAACAAATGCAGCAAACGACATACACAAACACAAGCTGCAACACCCGTAGCACCGAAATCACACGACCGTACACAGACGGTCACACACACATGAAAATCTTTATGAGTTGAGGAAATGAAAACACATACTCAAGATATGCTCAGACACAAATGAAACCCTTAAGAACAATCACAAATGGATAGGAGTGAGATGTGGAAGTTGTTCCCCCTTCGATTTCCAGGCCGAATGATGATGTTCTTTGATGCTTGATTTGGAGGTAAGTCGGATGTTGTCTATTCACATCCATTATTTACTGATAAGTTGAGTCGTTCCTCTTACTCCCATTTATTGATGCCTCAAGTTATCCATCACTCGCTGGGCTATTTTCTGGCATGTTTTGGGCTTATTTTATGGGTAGCCTCCCTCCCTGGCTGGGCTTGCTTGAATTCTGGGCTTAATGGGCCTTGGTTTTGGTTGATTGGGCTTTTCTATAAGTTTCAAGTGCCCATATACATGTACAGTTCATCCCTGGCCGCTCAATCATTGTGCGGTTGCCTGTGGGCCGTCCATACATTCATGGATATTTTGGTTAATTTTCTGAATTATCACCGACAAGCATATATACAGCCTAGCTATAGCCGCATAAGACCATTGTACGGTACATACTAAGCCGTCTATCTATCTAGAGTCCTAACGTCGCTGGTTTTCAGATAATTATCTACTTATCTAATCTATTTTGATTTATCACCGATAGGCATGAGCGGTTGACTCTTGGCCGCTCTTGTGGATGAAAGGTCTACTATTAGCCGTTCATCTATGAGAGTCCAACGGTGAGACTTTCGGTCAGTTCGATGGATAATTGGATAATATTTATGATTTATTTGAATTTCCACCGACAGGGTTGAACGGCCTAGGAGATGGCCGCTCATCCCGTTGGGTGGTCCATCGTAAGACCGTTCATCTACTCGATTCCTGAAAGATTAACAGATTTTCTTTCTCTATCCGTGATTTTATCCCAAACTTCTCCCATCATTTTCTCCACGGATATTAAGCCATTTCGAGTGTCGTTTCTTCTGATGAGAGATAATTCGATTATCTTCATCTTTCCTTTGATTATCTCGACCTGAAAATGCCTAAAAACCCTAATTTCGGGGTTGGCTTCCTAGGTTCTATAAATAGACCCTAGAGGCTACCTTCGAAAGGGGGGAAGATTTTTGGTCGACGGTGAAGCCCTGCTGAATCCTAGAGTGACCTAATACCAGGGAGGGAGGCCTTCTACATCCCAACAGGCCTTCGGTTCAGGGAGTATACCGTTTGTTTGAGTCATTATTTCACTAGTCCCACCGTCAGTTTTCTCGTTGCATGCTTCATCTTCTCCACGTTTTTCTTCACTTGCACTATCATTCACACATCCTCCCACGTTTTTGGTGCCCTAGGGGTTTAAAACCCCCCAGGTACCCCCCACTTCATTTAGTTATATTTATTCCTTTCCTGTAGTGCCCCAGAATTTATGTAATAATTTCTGAGTTATTTATAGAACTTTCTAGAATTTATAAGGGCTAAATAGACTAATAAAAGGATTATTGGATTAATAACTCATTATAAGGCCCAATTATGTTAAATAATTCACCTAGCCTATTTAAATAAAATCCAAATGGTTTAAGGACCAAGCCCATTAAGTTTGGCCCATATTCTAGAAGGTTATTTAGCCTACTTACGTATTTTAAGGATAAATACCATTTTTATGGATAATAATATGGATAATTAACAAAAGAGTTTGATTGATGTTGAACTCTGTGCACGTTGGATGTAGGGGTCTATCGTGCGACCGCCACAGCCATGTAACGCACCAGTCTTGATGCGTTACACTCTGACAGTTCCGTGAAAGAAAGAACAAGCAAAAAGATTAGAACTTTGAGATCTTATCTACAAGAGATCGACTTGGGAGAGTTTATAATATTACTAAGGACTCTTAGGGATTAGGTTCTGGTAAATTAAGGACTCTAGAATCGATCTAATCTTCACAACCCTATAAATAAGACCTAGTTCTGAACTGAGTGACCCTTACTTTTGGCTCGTGAAGAATCAAGGTAAGGAGATATAATTTCGGGTAAGTTCTTTAGAAGATTTTGTTTAGTATACTTTAGACTAATAGTTCTCCAAATTTTATGTTAGGAGATCAAGCAACCAAGGAGATTGAAGCTTCCAAATTTGCTGGTTTGACCATAGTAACTCAGGATTCAGAGCAAAAGATACCTGAAGATCAAGAGATTAAGACGTCTAAATGAGGTAATTAGAATTCAATACTTTAGAACTTTTTGTTCACCTTAGTTTCATCTTCTTATCCTCAAAATTTCACATCTTTAGGACAAGAGGTTGGAGAGATAGAGCAGCAGGAAGTTGCTGGAAAATCGGTGGGAAAGGAGAGCTAGGGCTCGATTTTCAGACTCAAATTAGAAGTTTAAAGCTAAAATAAAAGAGTGGGTTATCTCATGATTGGCAAAAACATCTTGTTAGGGATAAAAGCCCTCTGATTACGTTTGATTTCATGTATTATAGACTATGAATTCCATGTTTTAGTGGGTTCATGCATACATACATATTCTTAGCCCTAATCAAAGATCGAAGATATTATCTTGTTAATTCACTGCAACATATGTATCTAGATGACCTTTACTTTGTTTTGTCATGATTGGGGTAATTAAATCTTTTCAAAACATGACATGGTTTCAAATCACAGTATTTTAATTTCTTTATACTATTAGCAGGGACTCTGACGCATCAAGGTAAGACCGTCACAGTGATCTAACGGCCTTACGATAAGCCGTCACACCCTCTACTGCATCTTAATTACTCTATTGTCTCTGACGCATCTTAACAGGAGCGTTACATTAGTGTAACGGCCCCTCGATAGACCGTCAGAATCACTGTGACGCACCCATTCTAGACCGTCAGGGTAATTGTAGACAGAATAGGAAACTAGTTAATTTAACTTATAAATAAGCCTAGTTATCTAAGTTTTGACCTGATTTCATGTCTTTAAGATTATCTACTGATTCATGATAGAAATTGCATAATTAAGATATCTTAAGTTATTTTAAGTTATGTTAATTTCATGTGCCAAAATTCTATAGTTTTGTATCTAAATCATGATTTTCCAAAGATGTATTGACGGAGTTTTATCATGATTTCCTATTGTTGCACATCATCTCTATCAATAGAGTCATTTCTTTAAGTACATGGCGCATATTCCGATATGTTGTCCATTAGTTCACTTTGCACTATAGGAACATTATTCTTGGACATGATGACCTCTCTATTGGATATTCCTTCCAATGGACTAGGAAATCTTGTTGCAAGGCTTCTGTAAATCTCGGCAAGCCTGGGATTCCCACTAGGACGCCGAGTTGGTTGTACCATTAAAACCAATTGATTAGATTACACTATCGATGTTTCTGGTTATCAGTAGTGTAACGGATCTATATTGGACCGTCAGGCACAAGTAACTGCCCAATATACGACTGTCACATTAACTAAGTCTGATTTCTTGGTTCTGGATTCAGACTAATGTAACGGCCCAATACTGGAGCGTCACATCATGTAACGGCCCAGTACATGACCGTCACAATGCTTGAGTATTTTAACCCGAGGTTTGACCAAGGGTTGATATTCCAAGATTTTTAGATGGACTCTTGATGATCTAGAACTTATCATATTGATCAAGAAACCTAATATAATGAATGGAAGATAAAGAATGTACCGTTATGCTGCCGATTTATTTCCATAAGCATATCATAGTATAAGTCATTCTTGATTTCTCATGATTCTTATTAAAGCATTCATTCATTGAATTATTGTTATCAAGAGCTTGTTGGAATTGTACATTCTTGGCCATACTTTATTGTTACATGCGTGGAAAAAGCTTGATTTATACTTGAAGATGCGATAGAGCACAGATTGTGTTCAAGGGCTCTATGCTAGTCCCCTAGGCTGATTGTCGAAAATATACTATTATAAACTATGGGGTATGATGCTACTAGCGTCGAATTGTGCTGGGAGTACTTTCTTTATAAATAAGTGAAAATCCACAACACAATACAGCATGATTGATACTTGACTTTCTTGATATTCCACAGAAATTCATGAAGTACTTGCTCATAAGCAAAAGATACTGGAGTGATGATTATGTGACTTGCTAGTACATTCTCGTTACATTCTTATTCATGAAAGGTCATATCATGTTCTTATAACATTCTTGCTAGTTCATACTTGCTCTCATTCTATCTTACATACTTTGGTTTAATCGCATGATTGACCGCATTCGCATGATTTTACCTTATTTCTCTAGAGCTAAATTATTAATTACTTTAATGATGCCTTCATGTTGTTGCGAAGATACCTACTGGGCAAGTGTGCTCATTACCTATTTCCATTCTTTTTCAGGAAATGGAAGTGAGTCGGGTTCGGATTCGGAATGTTCGAGTAGCGGATCCGAGAGTGAATAAAGAATGAGCGAAGACTTAGGAAGTTTACATTCTTTAGATCGAGTCTATGTAATTTCTTATTTCTTGAGTCTAGCATGATGGAAGTTGAATTAGTGGTTGTAATCGAATAGTGGATTTGAATATTAATGAAAGTTGAAGTTGAGTAAATATTGTGCGATTGCATTCTTATGTGTGATTGCCTTGCGCTCTGATCGTTCTTGCTTGCAAGTGGCTTACCATGTCGGCTGTTCACGTTCCTCGAGTGAGTCTTCCAATGTAATAAAGGCTCGGGACGTGATAGTTAAGTTGATATCAGAGCCTAAGTCTCAGGACTTAGGAAGAAGAGTCATGTCATAGGATAAGTCTAAGGTTTAAGGACCCCTACCTATGAACTAAGGAAGAAATTTCCACACCCATGTAAGAATTGGGTAGAACCTGGGATAAGATAGTTAATTAGTTTTACGATTGATTTTCCTTCCAGTTTCACGAGAAATAACAAGTTGTTATTTTTCTCTCAGGTACCCTATTATTACCATGGCTCATCGCGTAGATTGGAATGGTATGCAACAAACTATTGCTGGCCTCACTCAGGCATTACAAATCATGGGACAAGCTGGCACAGGAGCAAGGGCTGGTGATTTGCATCGCAACTTTCGGAGCTTAAACCCTCCGCGTTTCTATGGTTCTTCTAATCCTGACGACTCAAAGAACTGGATAGATAAAATGAATCGTATCTTTGATGTTATCCAATGCACTGATCAAGAGAAGGTGCATTTCGTAACCTTCCAACTCAACAAAGATGCCCGTACATAGTGGAAGTCGGTTCCGGCACCTCCGGCCGATGCACCTCATACATGGGATGGTTGTCTTACCCTATTCCGTGCCAAGTACTTTTTTGAGCACGTAAAGGAATGAAAGGCTATGGAGTTCGCCGCTCTTCGGCAAGGAATGATGACGGTTACCGAATATGAACTGCAATTCTCAAGGCTTGCACCTTACGCACCGCATCTTATCAGCACTGATTTATTGAAGGCTAATCGATTCATGGAGGGGTTACGGCCCGGTTTCATTCAACAGCTCGGGACCCAAAACATCCGTACTTATGCGGAAATGGTTCAACGAGCGTATTTGTGTGAAAGGACCTTAGAGAAGGTCGAGAAATTAAAAGGGAAAGGAGAAGAGTCTAGCCGATGCTCAGATCGGCATTATAAGAAGGAAAAGTTTAGCATCACGGAGCCCTACAAGAGCCGTGATAGTAAGAAGAGATCCAGGAATGGGAATGGTGGAAGTTCCCATAAGCAAAAGAAAATCAAGGAGGAGGAGCAAGTTGCTACAGCTTGCACGTTTTGCAAAAAAAATGGTCATTCGGCTGAGAAGTGCTAGAAGCGCCTTGGCGCTTGTTTACGTTGTGGAAGCAGGGAGCATCGCATGCCAGATTGCCCCCTTATGAAAGATCAATCATCTGGTGGAGGACGTAGGAGGCAGGCTCGCCTCAATGCCATCTTAGAAGAAGAGGAAGCGCCTAGGGATGGTGGGCTTATGGAAGGTACTCTTCAAATTTATTCTCATCCTGCATTTGTGCTATTTGACACTGGTGCCTCTCATTCTTTTATCTCTACTACTTTTGTAAAAACATTATCAATTGCATTAGTTCCCCTACCTTCAGATCTTGCTATTACCACACCCTTAGGTTCTGGAACAAAGCTTACCGACTATTATCCTAATAGCGAAGTGATAGTTGAAGGTCACAATCTCCCCGCAAACTTAGTATGCCTTGACATGAAAGGTTATGATGCCATTTTAAGGGTAGATTGGCTTGTAGATCATGATGCTTATATCAATTGCCGAAATAGGATTATATCCTTTCGAAAGCCTGGTCTTCCAACATTCTCTTTTCTTGGCATCAAGTACAAGAAGCATCATACTATTATATCTTCTCTTCACGCTTGCAAACTTATCTCACAAGGATGTGAAGCTTTTCGTTCTTTTGTCATTATTACCGAATCCAAGGAGATTATCTTAGCAGACATTCCTATTATAAGTGAGTTCCCCGATGTGTTCCCGTCCGAATTACCCAGTTTATCACCCGAGAGGGAAATGAACTTCACTATTGAACTCATTCCAGGAGCAGCACCTGTTTCTATAGCCCCTTACAGGATGTCCCCCATAGAACTCAAGGAATAAAAAAGGCAGTTGCAGGAATTACTAGACAAAGGCTTCATCAGACCTAGCACATCCCCTTGGGATGCGCCGGTTCTATTTGTCAAGAAGAAGGATGGTTCTCTTGGGCTATGCATTGATTACCGGCGACTAAATTCACTCACAATTAAAAATAAGTATCCGTTACCGTATATTAATGAGCTCTTCGATCAGCTTGTAGGAGCAGAATATTTCTCTAAGATTGACCTTAGATCAGGTTATCATCAGCTTAGAATTAAAGAAGAGGACATTTATAAATCGGCTTTTCGAAGTCGTTATGGCCATTATGAATTCGTGGTAATGCCATTCAGGTTAACTAATGCCCCGGCAGCATTCATGCAACTTATGAATGGTGTCTTCCAGCCATATCTGGACCAGTTATCGTCGTCTTCATTGATGATATCTTGATATATTCCAAGACAAAGGAGGAACATGAAGAACATTTGAAAATAGCTTTGCAAACACTTAAAGAACATAAACTCTATGCCAAGATAAATAAATGTGAATTCTGGCTCAAGGAAGTTTCATTCCCAGGCCACATTATTTCAAAAGAAGGTATTACGGTGGATCCTTCTAAAGTCGAAGTTGTCAGTAATTGGAGCCGGCCAACGACTGTATCAGAAGTAAGAAGCTTTCTGGGTCTAGCTGATTATTATAGGAGATTCATTAAGGACTTCTCAAAGATTACGGTTCCTTTAACTAGACTCACGAGAAAAGAAAATCCTTTTGTCTGGTCAGTGGAATGTGAGAAGAGTTTTCGAACTCTTAAGAATCATCTTACTACAGCTCCTATCCTATCACTACCGATGGAAGGTGGTGGATTCGAAGTATATATGCATGCATCTGGTATTGGCTTAGGGTGTGTCCTCATGTAAAATGGAAAAGTAATCTGTTATTCTTTAAGATAATTAAAACGTCACGAGAAAAATTATCATGTACATGATTTGGAATTAGCAACTGTCATTTTCGCCTTAAAAATTTGGCGTCATTATCTCTATGGAGAAAAGTTTACGGTCTACTCGGACCACAAAAGCTTGAAATACTTATTTTCTCAAAAAGAGCTAAATATGAGGCAGAGAAGATTGTTGGAATATCTCAAGGATTTTTATTTTTCTATTCGATATCATCCTGGCAAAGCTAATGCTGTTGCGGATGCACTCAGCAGAAAACCAATGCGTATGCTATCAAGTCTTATGATTAGTATGACTAATCTTATTCCTCAATTTGCTCAGTTGAACTTAGATATTGACAGGAAGGAAGAAGATTGCTTCATGGCTAATATCCGAGCTCAACCTACCTTAATAGAGGATCTAGTCAAGTTGCAAAATGATGATCTCGTGTTACTAGAAATTAAGGCTAATATTGAACAACGGCCGGATTTCTCTATTACGGAGGATGGACGATTGCTATTCAAGGGCTGAGTGTGTGTACCGGATCATGAGGATACGAAGAAATTGATTCTAGAAGAAGCACAAAAATCCAGGTATACCATTCACCCAAGTAGTACAAAAATGTATCAGGATCTCAAAAGAAATTTCTGGTGGCCCAACATGAAGAGAGAAATAGCTGATTTCGTGTCTCGCTGTCTCACTTGTCAACAAGTAAAGGCAGAGCATTTTTGACCCGCAGGTAAACTGCATCCCTTGAATATTCCCGAATGGAAGTGGGAGAGTATAGGGATGGATTTCATTATGGGGTTACTTAAGACAAGAGGTGGACACGAATGTATATGGGTAATCATAGACTGATTGACTAAATCTGCACATTTCATACCAATCAAAAGTCGATGGTCTGTGGATATCCTGGCACCATTATACATAAGAGAAATTGTTAAATTACATGGTGTCCCAGTCACTATTATATCTGATAGAGATCCTCGATTCACATCACAATTTTGGAAGGGTCTACAACAGTCACTAGGGATTAGATTGAATTTCAGCACAGCCTTTCATCCACAAATTGATGGTCAGATAGAAAGAATAAATCAGGTGGTAGAAGACATGCTCAGGGCTTGTGTTATTGATTTTGGAGGTAATTGGCATGATCACTTACCTCTGGCAGAATTTGCATATAACAACAGTTACCAGGCCAGCATACAAATGGCACCTTTTGAAGCTCTATATGGAAAAAGTTGTCGATCACCAATATGTTGGAGTGAAATAGGGGAAAGACAATTCCTAGGCTCTGATATTATCAGAGATTCTACAGAGAAGATCAAACTTATTCAAGAGAGAATAAAGATGGCACAAGATAGGTAAAAGTCTTATGCTGATAATCATAGATGCGACTTGGAATTTTAAGTAGGAGACCATGTGTATCTCAAGGTTTCTCTAGGTCGTGGTATTCGGAGATTTGGTATTAAGGGCAAACTAACTCCAAGGTTCATTGGTCCGTTTGAAATTCTCGAAAGGGTTGGTGAAGTGACTTATAGACTGTCTTTACCTCCACAATTAGTAGGAGTTCATGACGTATTTCACGTCTCTATGCTAAAGAAATATGTATATGATCCTGACCATATTATCACTTATGACAATCTGGAGATTCAGAAGGATATGACGTACGAGCAAACGCCAATAAAGATTCTGGAACGAGAAGTGCGTCAACTAAGAAATAAAGTTATTCCTATGGTCAAGATTCAATGGAAGAAAGCATTACCATATGAAGCAACATGGGAAAATCGAAGAAGCCATGCGGAAAAGATTTCCAGAATTATTCAACTGTAAGTACACTCTCCATAATCCATGTATTGAATTTGGGGACCAAATTCTTCTAAGTGGGGGAGGGTGTAGTGCCCCAATATTTATGTAATAATTTCTGAGTTATTTATAGAACTTTCTGGAATTTATAAGGGCTAAATAGACTAATAAAAGGATTATTGGATTAATAACTCATTATAAGTTCCAATTATGTTAAATAATCAACCTAGCCTATTTAAATAAAATCCAGAAGGTTTAAGGACCAAGCCCATTAAGTTTGGCCCATATTCTAGAAGGTTATTTAGCCTATTTACGTATTTTAAAGATAAATATCATTTTTATGGATAATAATATGGATAATTAATAAAAGAGTTTGATTGATGTTGAACTCTGTGCACGTTGGATGTAGCGGTCTATCGTGTGACCGCTACAGCTATGTAACGCACCAGTCTTGATGTGTTACACTCTGACAGTTCCGTGAAAGAAAGAATGAGCAAAAAACTTAGAACTTTGAGATCTTATCTACAAGAGATCGACTTGGGAGAGTTTATAATATTACTAAGGACTCTTAGAGATTAGGTTCTGGCAAATTAAGGACTCTAGAATCGATCTTATCTTTAAAACCCTATAACTAGGACCTAGTTCTGAACTGAGCAACCCTTACTTTTGGCTCGTGAAGAATCAAGGTAAGGAGATATAATTTCGGATAAGTTCATTAGAAGATTTTGTTTAGTATACTTTAGACTAATAGTTCTCCAAATTTTATGTTAGGAGATCAAGCAACCAAGGAGATTGAAGCTTCCAAATTTGCTGGTTTGACCATAATAACTCAGGATTCAGAGCAAAAGATACCTGAAGATCAAGAGATTAAGACGTCTAAATGAGGTAATTAGAATTCAATACTTCAGAACTTTTTGTTCACCTTAGTTTCATCTTCTTATCCTCAAAATTTCACATCTTTAGGACAAGAGGTTGGAGAGATAGAGCAGCAGGAAGTTGTTGGAAAATCGGTGGGAAAGGAGAGCTAGGGCTCGATTTTCAGACTCAAATTAGAAGTTTAAAGCTAAAATAAAAGAGTGGGTTATCTCATGATTGGCAAAAACATCTTGTTAGGGATAAAAGCCCTCTGATTACGTTTGATTTCATGTATTATAGACTATGAATTCCATGTTTTAGTGGGTTCATGCATACATACATATTCTTAGCCCTAATCAAAGATCAAATATATTATCTTGTTAATTCACTGCAACCTATGCATCTAGATGACCTTTACTTCGTTTTGTCATGATTGGGGTAGTTAAATCTTTTCAAAACATGACATGGTTTCAAATCACAGTCTTTTAATTTCTTTATACTGTTAGCAGGGACTCTGACGCATCAAGGTAAGACCGTCACAGTGATTTAACGGCCTTACGATAAGTTGTCACACCCTCTACTGTATCTTAATTACTCTGTTGTCTCTGACGCACCTTAACAGGAGCGTTACATTAGTGTATCGGCCCCTAGATAGACCGTCATAATCACTGTGACGCACCCATTCTAGACCGTCAGGGTAATTGTAGACAGAATAGGAAACTAGTTAATTTAACTTATAAATAAGCCTAGTTATCTAAGTTTTGACCTGATTTCATGTCTTTAATATTATTTACTGATTCATGAAAGAAATTACATAATTAAGGTATCTTAAGTTATTTTAAGTTATGTTAATTTCATGTGCCAAAATTCTATAGTTTTGTATCTAAATCATGATTTTCCAAAGATATATTGACGGAGTTTTATCATGATTTCCTATTGTTACACATCCTCTCTATCAATAGAATCATTTCTTTAAGTACATGGCACATATTCCGGTATGTTGTCCATTAGTTCACTTTGCACTATAGGAACATTATTCTTGGACATGAGGATCTCTCTATTGGATATTCCTTCTAATGGACTAGGAAATCTTGTTGCAAGGTCTCCGTAATTCTCCGTGAGCCTGGGATTCCCACTACGACGTCGAGTTGGTTGTACCATTAAAACCAATTGATTAGATTACACTATCGATGTTTCTGGTTATCAGTAGTGTAATGGATCTATATTGGATCGTCAGGCACATGTAATGGCCCAATATACGACTGTCACATTCAACTAAGTCTGATTTCTTGGTTCTGGATTCATACTAATGTAACGGCCCAATACTGGAGCGTCACATCATGTAACGGCCTAGTACATGACCGTCACAATGCTTGAGTATTTTAACCCGAGGTTTGATCAAAGGTTGATATTCCAAGGTTTCTAGATGGACTCTTGATGATTTAGAACTTATCATATTGATCAATAAACCTAATATAATGAATGGAAGATAAAGAATGTACCGTTATGCTACCGATTTATTTCCATAAATATACTATAGTATAAGTCATTCTTGATTTCTCATGATTCTTATTAAAGCATTCATTCATTGAATTATAGTTATCAAGAGCTTGTTGGAATTGTACATTCTTGGCCATACTTTATTGTTACATGCGTGGAAAAAGCTTGATTTATACTTGAAGATGCGATCGAGCACTGATTGTATTCAAGGGCTCTATGCTAGTCCCCTCGGCTGATTGTCAGAAACATACTATTATAAACCATGGGGTATGATGCTACTGGCGTCGCATTGCGCTGGGAGTACTTTCTTTATAAATAAGTGAAAATCCACAACACAATACAGCATGATTGATACTTGACTTTCTTGATATTCCACAGAAATTCACGAAGTACTTGCTCATAAGTAAAAGATACTGGAGTGATGATTATGTGGCTTGCTAGTACATTCTCGTTACATTCTTGTTCATGAAAGGCCATATCATGTTCTTATAACAATCTTACTAGTTCATACTTGCTCTCATTCTATCTTACATACTTTAGTTTAATCGCATGATTGATCGCATTCGCATGATTTTACCTTATTTCTCTAGAGCTAAAATGTTAATTACTTTAATGATGCCTTCATGTTGATGCGAAGATACCTACTGAGCAAGTGTGCTCATTACCTATTCCCATTCTTTTTCAGGAAATGGATGTGAGTCGGGTTCGGATTCGGAATGTTCGAGTAACGGATCCGAGAGTGAATAAAGAATGAGCGAAGACTTATGAAGTTTACAGTGTTTAGATCGAGTCTATGTAATTTCTTATTTCTTGAGTCTAGCATGATGGAAGTTGAATTAGTTGTTGTAATCGAATAGTGGATTTGATTATTAATGAAAGTTGAAGTTGAGTAAATATTTTGCGATTACATTCTTATGTGTGATTGCCTTGCGCTCTGATCGTTCTTGCTTGCAAGAGGCTTACCATGCCGGCTATTCACGTTCCTCGAGCGAGTCTTTCACTGTAATAAAGGCTCGGGACGTGACATTTCCGTTCTAGCACTCACTACACTTTGCAGTTCTAATTTGAGTTTCTTTTTTTGTTCTACACTCTGTTTCGCAGGTCAGCAACACACTAACACGAGGCCTATTCTTTCTGGCCGGCCGGAAAGGGTGGAGGTTGGACTCTTACAACTTCTGGCGTGGTGATCTTGCGCGGTTCCCATACGTCCGTTCAAGACGAGGTGCGGTGTATCTTCGACTGTTCTTCTTCCAACTGCGGTTGACTTGGAGCCGTTCATCTGCCAGTAGTTCTGCGTCCCGCGTCCTCTACAGCACTGACGAGCGGTCTGTCGTGCGGCCGTTCAACATGAAAGGCGGTTCTTCACAGGCCGCGCATCCATGCAGTGATGCTCATAAGGTGAGTGTCTCCCTCTCTTTCCAAGGTACGGTGTGTCAATCACATTAGGCACCTTGGTGGCGATCACACTTGTTTATCTGCTTCTGTCTCCTTCTACCATCCATCTATTTGTATTTTTTTCATATTGATTTAGTAGAAGGGATAGAGAAGATCTTTTAAGCCAGTATTGAAGAGAAAGTAAAAACATATCAACAGCCCATTTTTTTGGGAAATGAAGCGGAGTGGACCGAAAAGTGGGCGTTAAGGTAAAACGACACTCGTTTTACCAACAAGTGACAGGAATCTTCCGGAAAACTCTGAACCAAACACAAGGAATGATTAAACCAAAAGCAACAGCAGTATGGAGGAACTAAACTAAACGAAATGAAACAAATCGATAAGACCAACCTCATGGGAGACACAATCTCGCGGTCCAATGAGGAGGCCAAAAGCAGGTAGTAAAAGTAAAGGAAATAGGCTAAAGCTCCAGAGGGGGACCTCCTAATCAACCAAATCAAGCAAATTGACCAAAGAGAACCTTCCAACTCATAGTGGAATTAGTTCCTCTTACACAAACACTGAACGCACAGCCAACCATCACTGGTGGGACATTTTACAGGCAAACCATAGGTCATGAAAGCTCAAAAGATGCGTATGATGCATGCTGGGCTAAAATAAAAGAAATCGTTAAAACAAATGTAAATAAAGATTAAAATAGAAAATACTCGAGAATAATATTGCTAAGCTGGGAGAATCAAAGTCAAGATACCATCCGCAACCACAGCGTGCAGGATAGAACCATACTCCTCAAGCTTTCCCAACCTAACGGCCTATCCGAAGATTAAACACGTGAACCTGGATCATCATCATTTTTTTTAAAGGAGAACATCAGATCCTGAAACACGTAGATAACCAACTGGTTCTCGAGATAATATAGTATAGTACCATATAGTAATGCAATAAGGGATGTAGGGATAGAAAGCCATACCTGACTTACCTGTGCAAGTGAAACGGCATGCTTTTTGGATTTTCATTTTTTGATTTTTATGGATTTTCATGAATAAGATAAGCATAACAAACATTACACAATGATTAACTGAACGATAAACAATATGACATGGCATAACGATCAAACAAAGGCAAACGAGCACCTATGCAAGGGCATGAACCAACAACATGCATGCATGAACACGGTGTGACAAGACAACAATGCAGCGGGACAACACACAGTTGGGACAAGAACATGACGGATGACCACACGGTTGAGACAACACAGGGAACGTAGAGGGATGAATATCAACATATGCAAAGCAACTAACAACATGTGGTGAGGGACAAAACAACATGTGTCAACACGGTTGGACATAGACACGAGATAAGGACACGGCAGGACAAAAAGACATGGACAAAATACACACTTCAATCAAAACCTAAGATTAGAATGAAGCAGAACTGTCAGGTTCATAATCGTAAGGCAAAGCCCTCTCATAAAGATATGATCATTGCAAACAAAAGCTGAGAAGTACATGAGCTTTAGAACAAATCGAGAGATATGATTGAAGAAGGAGAGAACATATCAGAAGATGTGAACAGGAGACAGATAAAATAAAATATGGAGCAAGGAAAGCTTGAGTACCTATAACCTGCACACTTAGCAAACGGATTATGTATCTGTCCTCAAAATAAATAGATAGAAAGGAACAAAAGATAAATATATTTTTTTAATTTTCAATTTTCTTGATTTTTTTTTGTTTTTAAAAATATTTGACTTTTTTCTTTTTTTTATTTTTTCAGGACTTTGAAAATATTTGATTTTTTTAGAATTTTGACAATATCTGATTTTTTTATATTTTTAAAATAGCAATCGGCAGCACCCAAAGACAGACTCGAACTACTGGTCAAGGATCATCGTTTCTACCCCTTTCATTAAAAGCTTCCCTTAAGCAGGGCGTGCATGTGAGGGTGGCTTACCACAACCAGCCACTTCTTATAGAACGGTGCCCCTACTAAGGCCATACCCAGGATACAACCCAGCCTAAGAGGGAGAAACCGAAGAAAAAATGGAGACAAGCTTCGTGCAGGATTGGAGATATCAAGGCTCGAATTCCTTCCAGGGCACTACCCCTCAAAGAGTAGGTCTGTTGCGCCGGAGCTTTGAGTCTTCAACCATAATTTTGCATAGCCCTTATTGGCTAGATAATGAAATAACGCTCACTTCTGATTTTGATATACACATGATACTACACTACCCTTCACCGTTTTACGCGAACATCAACTCTTGTTAGGAGAAGCAGGCCCGGTTACTAGGATTAGGGGCATTTTTCATGGTATTTTTCACTCATTTCTTTTTTTCCTTTTCCTTTCTTTCAAGACTGCCCCTATTTGAAACCTCTCTCGTATCAGGGAATGCCTAACTTAGTCTTCTCATCCATCCATCTCTTGCCCCTGCACTTGGCCGAGTAGATAAGAGAAAAGGCCTTTGTGCATACCCATGGTATGGCCAAAGCAGCAATGATGTTGCACAAGAGAGATCGGCTATGGCTCGCCGTGTAGTGTGTGGAAACCCATACTCGAAGGTTACCCTCAACGATCGGGGAAAGGAACTAGACTCTCAGCACGGAGCCATCACCAGCCTAAGATGTTGCAGAAGCTAACTTATTTTATTTGACACAAAGTTAAAATCAAATTTAAACAAAAGCTCCTAAAGCCACTCAATCATGTTGAGGAATCATCCTTATAAGCATGTGAAGGAATAAATAGAAGTATTAGCAATGACAGCATATTTCTTGCACAAAGTAATGATACCTTGCATATCCACGGCGTGGGAACCGTCATCCTGAAGCGAATATGATCAACGAGCTTTGTATTCCTCGCTTGCCAGAAAAAATGGAGAGGATAGCAAAGTGTAGAGATTCTTTGATATGAAGGAGCAGCAGATATCGAACTAGATGAAAAAGGATAAAAAGAAAGAGAGACGAGGGCTAGAACTCCCTCGTTAAGGCACAAAGGCCATGATAACAAGGGACCAAATACAGAATGAACAGAGATTAACTGAGATCAAGACGGACTAAAGCCTCGAAAACAATAAGAAAAAGGGTAGGAACCCTGAAAGGGTGAGGAGGAAAGAACAGAAAGACGATGAAAGGATTGCTGCGAGGATAAGGGAGAAAGAGAACGATCATCCGACGTGGTCGGAGGAAAGAAATAGCGATCATCCACCAGAGGCGGGGAAGAAAATGCATGAACACCCGATAAGGTCAGGGAAAAGAAATGGAAACCACCCGACAAAGTCGGGGAAGGATCAAAAAAATCACCCGACGAGGTCGGGGAACGAGCACAAGGAATCCCCAACAGGGTCGAGGGAAAAATGAGAAGTGAAATCCGGACGTATCCGGGGAGGGAAACTAGAAGATGCCCCTGGATCAGGGGAAGAGGAGGACATAGGCTGAGGCCTAGAATGGTGAGGATAGGAGAAGATGGTAGAAATATGGTCAGGTGGCGGAAGGTACATCACCCATGGATAAGAACTGAGCAACAGAAAAGATGAATGGACGGAAGAAGGAGAGGAGGAAGTTGACCCCCAAGTGCACAACTGACGGCCCTTGAACTTATGTCGTCGCCTCTTCTTAGCAGCAATCTTCTTGAAACAACTCCGCTTGGCGCAGACTCGAGCCTTCAGGCTTCTTGTCTTGCAATGTTTTCTTAAATAACGGGTCCACCTGGTAGACGGCCTAGCCCGATCATGAATACGCAACTTCGTCGGGATGGTTACCCCTAGACACCCAGTGCTAACCATTGGCAGACATTCTTGGATAGATGACTCCTTGGGATGAACATCAGAAAACCGTGGAGTTTCATCACTCGACATCTTCACTTGGCAATCGGGCATGAAGCATAACTCCCTTACCAGAAGAGCAGGACAAAACTGAGGGAGAGTAATGCACGACGTTGACGTGGCTGATTCACCAATAAACTGAGGAAGATTGCATAAGATGTGCAGAACGTCCTTGGAAAATGCAGAAGATACGGTCAATTGCCCCTTGAATAGGGAATCCATCAGGCTCTTGGCAGCTGTATGGGTTAGCACCATCCGGGCGGAAAACTCTTCTGGGCCAGTGAACTGAATAGCAATCAAGCGAGAGGTGATAACAACATCAACAGTGAATTCTCCGGTGAGCAAAGAGATTGCCACCGGCCTTGCTTTAGAAAGAACTGGCACCAATGCTAGAGAACTCTTCTTAACAACCGTCTTCATAGCAAGTGCGGGCTCATTGTCCCTAGAATAGCCAAGGACCAGGGCTCGGACCGGCATGCGGCAAATGAAATCTTGAAGCTTGTAATGCACAGTCAAAACTTGGTTCGGCTCTTTATCTCCCTGGGGACTAGACCCGAGGGGCACCAAAGGTAGCGCACACCCGCTCCGCGAAGTGGGAAGTGGTGGAGGGAGGAGTGGAGAAGGAGGAGGTTCGAAGGGCGCGGGTGGCGAAGGTAACGCGAGCGGCGGAGAGATAATGGCGATGATAGGCTCTGGTGGAGGTAAAGGTTTGTAAGGTGGAGGTGTAGGAGAGGGAAAAGGTGACGATAGTGGCGTGGGTGGAGATGAAGGCAATGGTGGGGGTGTGGGTTTAGGCTCGGCCTGCTCAGGCTCAGAGGATGATGGCGAGAGGGGGAGTGAAAGAAGTGGTGGCGGTGGTGGCAAAGGTGATGAGGGTGGCAAAGGGGGTGATGTGGTTGATGGAGATGGTGAAGGTGAAGAGGAAGGAGGTGAAGATAGGGGTGGGGAAGAAAAAGGAGAGGAAGGTAGTGGCGTAGTGGGGGAAGTGGCAGGTGGTGGCGGTCTTCGGCGTATCTGTACAACACGTCGAGAGGCGTTGGGGACAAGTGTGGTGGTGGAAACGGAGGGTGAAAGAGAAGTTGCCCGAGCGGAGGCTGGGATAGGTAAAGGTGGTGGAGGAGATGAGATGGAGGAAGAAGTGGGTAACGGAGCAGGTATCGTATTAACTGAAGAAACACCAGGGTGCCCCTGGTCTTGAAGTGGAGACGGTTGCCTAGGCGGCCCGGCTTGCTGATGCTACTGCTTGCTGCTGAGATCTGAAATAATTTTACGTATGACATCCCAATTAATCATCTTCTTATCTTCCAAGCTATAAATAAGTTCTCGGAACTCGGGAAAATCCTCAATCAAATGCCCCTGTTGACGATGAAACTCACAGAACTGGAGCAAATTCTCGACCGCGGGTTGGCAAGGCATAACCGGAGGGAGCTGCAACGCATGGGTGGCCATCAAAGCCTTGAAAACATCTGTGAAATATTCTAGCAACGAAGAGTGAGAAGCCCACTTCGGGCAAGGTGGATGACGAGGGGTATAAAAGGTAATGGAGATGGTAGCGGGGGTTGCGTAGGCAAGGGGGATTACATAGGTGAAGGCAGAGGGCTAGTAAGTGAATGAGATGGAGCCGTGGAGGGAGTGGGAATATAGTGGACGGCATCCACCCGCTCTGGGTGTGATGTTTCCTTGACCGGAAGTGGAGAGGTGTGGGGAATTGAAATAGTAGAAGGCTGACTCGTGGAGGGATATGTAGTGGGGTGACCTGGGTGTGTAGGAGCGGAAGGCCAACTCGTGGAGGGATATGTAGTGGAGGGCTGACTCATGGAGGGATATAAAGGAGATGACGGATGGGAGGCGTACATGGGCGTAGAAGGAGACTCTCGGTCAAAGGAAACTAGGAGTTGTTGGCTGATGAAGCAGGCTCGGCTGTAAAGTTATTGCTATGAAGTGATATCGTTCAGGGCTAAGATGCATCTAAGCTCGGGCGTTGTATTAGAAATAACCATCTTGATTTACTCGCCCTCCGGAATATGTTTCGGGACTTGCGTGGCCAGGCGACGCCAGCGGTTGGCAAAGGTGGAGAATTCCTTGTCGGGCTTCATATTCTCTTGGGCCAGATCAACCATAGAATATCTGGGCCCAACCTGGTCCTGGTACTGCTGAATAAATCTTGCTTGGATGGCCTGAAAATTCATCATCTGCTCTTGCGATAATGTGAAGAACCAATCCTTGGCCGAGCCCTCTAAAGATAGGCCAAACAAATAGGCCATCAAGCGTTGATCATGCTGGAACTGGGCCGACTCATATAGGAAATCCTTCAAATGGACGTAGGGGTCACCAATTCCACCATAGCGATGATAAGCCGGTATATGTGAACGTGGTGGAAGCTGAAGACCATGGAATGGAAATGGGATATCCAAAGAAGTTTGGGGATTGATTCGGTGTTGCAATTCATCAAGCTGGCATTGGGCTTGAGCGAACATCTCCTCGGTAGGAAGAGTCCGAGAAGGATATGGGCCGGCCCGAGCAATAGACGATGAATTTAAACCAGGATAATGATGACAGGCCGGATAAGGGTATCCGGCCTAAGAAGAAGGAAAGCTCGTTCCGGGAATGGAGGAATGCATGGGCCTGGAAGAATCGTGTATGTGGGGATGAGAATTGATTGGGCTAGCAACAGCGTGGGTGGGATAAGAAAGCCCGTTAAAAGAATAGAGTCCAATGGAGGAATAAGGAGATGGGCCCGTATGGGAAGGGGAATCCACGCAGGGATAAGAAGATGGAGAAGTATAGGAATTAGGTACAGGGGAAAAATTATCCATGGGGAGAATGGAGACTTTATACAGTGAACTTCAAATGAGTACAAGGAGGGAAATGAACCTAGGACTAATGCAACTAAATGGAGACACACAAAGATGACCTAGACCTAATAAGCCTGATCAAATAAAAAGATGCAAATGATGACACTGCAACATACAATGGAGGGGAGAGATGAGAAAAGAATCAACCAATTGACCAAATCAAATTCCAAATGATGCGCGAAAAATTTTTATAAGTTCCCTTTTAGGACCTTAGTGGATTAATTAAGATGTGAATTCATTCAACCACCAGGTACCTAACCAGGGTGGGGGACGGGAAACTGGCAGACTCTAAGGGACTCTCTCTCTCATGAATGCAGACCCTAGACTAGGGGTGATATGGTACAACCTGTCCGACGTCCGTGTGAGAATCCACGGCTCGCGGGGGCTTACGGAGGTCCTCGACAAGGTCCCCTAGTCGGCTCCAAGGAGTATGGAGACGAGAGGAAACACTATCTCGGTAGGAATGCAACTACTAATGAGAGTGTATGATCCTATGTGCACCGGAGTGCATGCAAAATCTAGCCTAGAAACTAGCAATCAATGATCAATCAAATATGTAAGAAATGAAAACAAGTATGCAACAATGATATAAGAGCAGGGGGGAGATCAATAATCAGCACCAAATATCACGATAATCATATAACGTGGCAATCAAAGTGGAGCACAGGTGCACTGTAGCACGACAAGGATGGTCTCTAGAAGATCGCTCAGGGAGACAGCCGGTTCTTGATGAACCGTTCAAACCAAGGAGTAACGACAATGTAACAGAAAAATCAGGAAATGCTGGAATGGAAGATGACAGAAATGAGAAGCGTACCCGGATGAGCGGTGAATTGACAACCGTTTACGCCCTGGAATGGACCTTAAGCAACCGTGCAACAGCAACCAAACAAACAGTATAAAGACATAGGCGTAGCTGTGCCAGCACAGTGGACGGCCAAAGACAGGCCGTAGAGATAATGAATGGGCGGTAGGAGACCGCATAAGGCAGCGGGCTCACTGGACGAACACGGCTGGAAGCAATGAAATACGGACAGTCCTCAGCCGCACTAAGTCCTAGACGGCTCCCACAGAACCGCACAACCACGAGAACACTTGACCTAAAATCCAGCAAACAACCTGTGACAGCTCAACACAAAGGAGACTAACAAACACCAAACAGGGGGTCAGCAAACACTAACATGATGGGCACTAGGCGTCCCACCGTGATCGCCAAAAATGGGTTGTTGATATGTTTTTACTTTCTCTTCAATACTGGCTTAAAACATCTCTTATATCCCTTCTACTAAATCGATATGAAAAAAATATAAATAGATGGATGGTAGAAGGAGACAGAAGTAGATAAACAAGTGTGATCACCACCAAGGTGCCTAATGTGATTGACACACCGTACCTTGGAAAGAGAGGGAGACACTCGCCTTATGAGCAGCACTGCAGGGATGCGCGGCCTGTGAAGAACCGCCTTTCATGTTGAACGGTCGCACGACAGACCGCTCGTCAGTGCTGCAGAGGACGCGGGACGCAGAACTACTGGCAGATGAACGGCTCCAAGTCAACCGCAATTGGAAGAAGAACGGTCGAAGATCCACCGCACCTCCTCTTGAACAGACGTATGGGAACCGCGTAAGATCACCACGCCAGAAGTTGTAAGAGTCCAACCTCCACCCTTTCCGGCCGGCCAGAAAGGATGGGCCTCGTGTTAGTGTGTTGCTGACCTGCGAAATAGAGTGTAGAACATAAAAAGAAACTCAAATCAGAACTGTAAAGTGTAGTAAGTGCTAGAACGGAAAAGAATAAATATAAATAAAGGGAGTGGGGGATACCTGGGGGGTTTTAAACCCCTAGGGGCACCAAAAACGTGGGAGGATGTGTGAATGATAGTGCAAGTGAAGAAAAACGTGGAGAAGATGAAGCATGCAACGAGAAAACCGACGATGGGACTAGTGAAATAATGACTCAAACAAACGGTATACTCTCTGAATCGGAGGCTTGTGGGAACGTAGAAGGCCTCCCTCCCTGGTACTAGGTCACTCTAGGATTCAGCAGGGCTTCGCCGTCGACCAAAAATCTTCCACCCTTTCGAAGGTAGCCTCTAGGGTCTATTTATAGAACCTAGGAAGCCAACCCCGAAATTAGGGTTTTTAGGCATTTTCAGGTCGAGATAATCAAAGGAAAGATGAAGATAATTGAATTATCTCTCATCCAGAAGAAACGGCACTCGAAATGGCTTAATATCCGTGGAGAAAATGATGGGAGAAGTTTGGGATAAAATCACGGATAGAGAAAGAAAATCTGTTAATCTTTCAGGAATCGAGTAGATGAACGGTCTTACGATGGACCACCCAATGGGATGAGCGGCCATCTCCTAGGCCGTTCAACCCTGTCGGTGGAAATTCAAATAAATCATAAATATTATCCAATTATCCATCGAACTGACCGAAAGTCTCGCCGTTGGACTCTCATAGATGAACGGCTAATAGTAGACCTTTCATCCACAAGAGCGGCCAAGAGTCAACCGCTCATGCCTATCGGTGATAAATCAAAATAGATTAGATAATTAGATAATTATCTAAAAACCAGCGACGTTAGGACTCTGGATAGATAGACGGCTTAGTATGTACCGTACAATGGTCTTATGCGGCTATAGCTAGGCTGTATATATGCTTGTCGGTGATAATTCAGAAAATTAACCAAAATATCCATGAATGTATGGACGGCCCACAGGCAACCGCACAATGATTGAGCGGCCAGGGATGAACCGTACATGTATATGGGCACTTGAAACTTATAGAAAAGCCCAATCAACCAAAACCAAGGCCCATTAAGCCCAGAATTCAAGCAAGCCCAGCCAGGGAGGGAGGCTACCCATAAAATAAGCCCAAAACGTGCCAGAAAATAGCCCAGCGAATGATGGACAACTTGAGACATCAATAAATGGGAGTAAGAGGAACGACTCAACTTATCGACAAAAAATAGGTGTCAACACCGTCGATTTGAACATCAATGCATTCCTCTCTTCAATCCGCTTCACTTTCTCTTCATGCACGATCTCCAAATCCTTCTGGATGTTGATCAAATCTCCTTGGCTTGAGCTCTTCCTTGCTATCTCCTCTTTCTCCACCTGCAAGAAGGAAAACATCAACACATTAGGGTTAAGAGTTGTTAAATTCGTAGCTCTCACTTAAGCCAATATAGAGAACACCAAAAGACCAACATAACCCTTCTAGAATCCTCCAAAGACCCCCAATAAGTCTACCACCAACCCAGGGACAAGGGGACATAAGGTTAGGCACTTTTTGACTTGGTTTAGATGAGTTTTGATAACACGTTTTTGAGTTTTCGACGTTGGCGGTCGACCGAAAATTAGGGGCGGTCGACCGAAAATTCACAGACCCCGAACCTTTTGGTTCTGGGAATTTCGGTCGACTGGAATGAATAGTGTCGATCGACCGGAATGAATAGTAATGAACAGTGTTCCAGATTTTGAGAAGTTCAGTCTGATATATAAAAACCCGATATTTAAAAACCCAATGAAAGACTGAAAAGGTTAGATGATAAATGACTAACAACCAAGTGTTCCTTGGTATTAAACAATGTAAAAACATATACCAACCACTTCCATCAAGATCAAAAAAACTCCAAAAGGAAACTTACCATTTTCTCCCAAAAACATACACATGCAAAATACCAAGTTCTCACCATGATCTTTGATACCTTTGCATATGGGATTGGCATTATTTTCCAAACCTACATAATAAGATAAATGAAGTTAAAATCATATGATGTGTATATGAAAAACACATGATCAAGTTGCATCAAAGCATTTTGAACATTCAATAATCACAACATAGGATTATGACCATAAGGCATAAGTGTGAACAAGGTGTGAGCAACTTGTAACCATGAAGAAGGTGCAGAAAGCACATACATTAAAATCCATGGTCAATGTGCATAAAAGCACATTGGAAAACATAGCAGCTACAATCTTATAAGAAGATCATATAGTTTTGAACTTTTTGCACTTAGAATGAGCATGATAACCAAATTCACATGAAAAGAATAGGACTCTAGCTCAAGGGTCCTATGAACACATCCATGAACATACAAGATGAAAATATGCAAGATTATTAATTTTATACTCCATCATCAAGATTAAATAGCCCATATCAATCCAAGTAACTCATTTGCAAACAAGTCAAATGAAGACCATATCTTGTGAGATCTAATGAGCTATACATGCAACCCAATAACATCAACTCAAAACAGCTTCATGAGCCATGCATTTAGACACCATGAAAATCTCATTCAAGCTCATTCAATACAAAACCATCTTTCAACTCATCAGTCAAGATATAAACATGTTGCTCAATGAAACACACACAAGCACAATCATTTTGTTATCATTAAAACCAAACACAAAACATCAACTAGGGAATGCATCAAGCTTCTCTCCCTCTCTCTGTGGAATTCTCTCTTTTTCTTTCTCTCAGAAGGATTCTCAGATAGTGGTATTCTCTCTGCAATTCTTCCAGCTCCTTCTTCTAAACGAAGGTGCTCAGATTTATAGAACAAAGCGTCGTCGTCCTTCTCTCCGCGATCCAGATCAGCAACTAAAAGTTGATTCGTCCACGTGGATAAAGAATATTCTGATGGCAATCAGAATTCTCAGCGGACTGCCACGTGTGCTGAAGGTTTTCACGCCAATTCTTTCTCAGTACGGTCATCATGCGTTCTTTCATCAAGTGATCATGTGCCTGAAGCAGATTCTTCTTTGCGGCTCAAGTTTTCCTTAATTGCCCTTCGCTGAAGCTCCATATATCATGTTGAACCTTTAATAGGTCGAATGAGACTTTAAACAATCCAAATAAGTCAAGAGATAATCCTTCCATATGGGCAAGTGATATGGAGCACAGTACATGACTGACAGGTCGAGGCATTGGAGTACAGTCATTTGTGTTGATTTCAGAGATGTCGGAGCATTGGATCTTGGCTTTGACCTTAGACATGGCTTGTGGCTTGATGTGTCAATGCATGATCATGATGCTTTGACGTTGCTGCCTTTTAGAATATGAACCTTGACTGGTGCTTCAGTGCATCACCCTGATGCGTTGACGTAGTTCCTTTTGAAGGTATACAACCTGCATTGATGCGTCGGTGCATCGTCCTGATGCGTAGACTTCATATGTACTCTGGCAGTTGTTCATCTTAGTGTGTCGGGGCAAGAGGCTTCAGCATCGTGCTTGAATCTTTATATAGCATCCTGTTGCGTTGATGCATCTGCTGGGTGCATCAACCTATCTGACAGACTCCATATTCTGAATTGAGGGTCCTTCATGTAGACTCTTGATGTGTCGAGTCATCCCTTTGATTTCAGCAACGCAACTCTGTAACTCTCTTCTGAATTTGTGAGTGCACCGAGACATCTGCTGCATGCGTCGATGCATCTGTTCTATATTTGTTGGTTGCGTTGATCCATCATGCTGAAGTTTATTCGGTAATGTTGACTGCACCGAGGTATTTCCCTTGTTACGTCGATGCAACATTCCAAATTTGCTTGAGGGTTTGTGGCTGCATCGAGGTATCTGGTAGATGTGTCGATGTAACATCTCTATCTTTTCCTCATCATTTCAGATGCTCCAAGTTCTTTAAGATTCTTTTCTTGGATTTATTCTGATTTAGATCTTCTGCAAGAATAAGGTCAGTGTCAATACCAAGAATACATATTATATTGACATCATCAAAACCTAGAATTCAACATTCTTCCCCTTTTTGATGATGGCAATACATTATGAAATGTTTTATTAAATGGAAAGCTTTATTTTTTTGAGAAGATAGAAATGATAGAGAAATGATGGAGATGCTAGAGATGGACTGATGGACAGACTGTTCTAATTCTAAACCATCCAACTCTACTACTCCCCCTTAAACCTAAATTACCATGCAAGTTACTCTCACTCCCCAAACCATACACATTTTCTCCATTTTCTCTCCCCCTTTCTTTTTCTCTCCCACATTCCACATTCTTTTATCCTATTCACTCTTTCTGTTCTCAACTGTAACTGTTCTAAATCTTTCTGTTCTCTCCCCCTTTGACATCATCAAAAACAAGAACGAAAGTGGGGATTGTGAAGGCAGACTGAAGGATCAAGAGATCCCTGATACAATAAGTTCACAGATTTAGGAATTGGCAGAATTGTCTCTTAAGAGTGTAAAGAAGTCAACTGAAATAATTTGCTTAGATGTTTCACACTGATGACATTGTGAGATTTTACATGATGAGTTTGAAGATTATCTTCATACGATAATAATGAGGTTAAATCAACTTGTCATATGAATGCGTAGAATAGTCTATCTTAAAACTCTACTAGGTGAACAGGAATAGATTTTTCAAGTAGTCAATTTTCCAACAGTATTGGGGACAAACAACCATACCATATTTTAGTTAGATGGGGTTTTTCAACATATTTTTGACTGATTTACTTTATCAATGAGCAACAAGGTTGGACCTACACTTTTCTTCGTGAGGAGACACATTGGTTAGATGCAGGAATCTCCAGTTACTCAGTGTGGTAACCTGAATGCCTCTCTTTTGAGAACAGAGTTAGCGAATGGAAATGTCTTTTTACATGAGACACAACACGTCTTAGGTGAAGTGACCCAGTTACTCAACCTCCTGTGCCATTGCTCTGCCATGATTTTATAGGCAATGCCTTTTTAATCAGATTTAATGTGGCACTTCATGACACAACTTTACTTCCACTTCAAGGTGAAAGGGTTGGTTTCTCAGTGAACCAAATCATTGCTTTGAGAAGAATTTACCTCTTTAAATTGATTAAGGCAAGATGTTTGAAGACAATACTTCATGTACATATTTTCTACTTGATTGGCATCTATGAGTTCAGGATTCAAGTTTTTAGAAGAAATTCATGGCATCATACTCCAATATTGATCTTGATTCATTGTTCTTGTAAGAAAATATTCTTCAGAAACATTCAGTTTGTTCTCTTCAAGATCATAAGATTGAAACTTCTTGGCTGATCATTCAGTTAACAGATTTAAGGCTTTTAAAAGAGTTCTGAGATTCTGGATCTATGAACAGACTGCATAGGAATCTAAATAATCACAGTAGACTAACAGACCTAAAGTCTAGACAACTCCCCCTCACACTTAGACTTCATGCATTAAAAGGAATTTACACAGTAACAAGCAAAGAATCTTCCCCTGACTTTATGAGACAATGTGCCTTGGTACCTGGCAGAGAATTTTGGTTCAGAAACCATCTCACGCATAGTGCAGGTTTCCAGACATCAGATGCCCTTCTCCTAACACCATTTTATATACCAAGATTGAGTGAGTAAGTAAGGAGAATGATGATAAGAAGCATAAAGATGCACATATGCATCGATCTGATATCTGAATGCATCGACGCAGAGACAACCGACAAAGTTGGAAATGAAGAAGATTGAACAGACAGGTTGAGACATCGGCTCAGTGCATCGAGGCATGTGGCAACCCCAAGAGGAGTTGATGGAATTCAGAGTTCAAGGGGGTCTAAAAATGCCTAATTCTCTCCTTAATGTAGAAAAGTTTTCATTATCCAAGAGCATAGTGAAAATATCTGCAACTTATCGTGCTATGCCTACATGGATTAATTCAAAGTTTCCTTTTGACACTTCATCTCTTATGAAATGATGTCTAATCTCTATGTGTTTGGTGCGTGAGTGCAATACAGGATTTTTAGATAGGTTTATAGCACTGGTGTTGTCATAGTAAATGGGTGTGCAGCCAAGGTCTACATTGTAGTCCTTGAGCTGGTGCTTAATCCAAATAACATGTGTACCACAACTCCCTGCTGCTACATATCCAGCATCTACAGTGGAGAGGGCCACAGAGTGCTACTTCTTGGAGGCCCAAGAGACTAAGCACCCACCTAAGAATTGGTAGAAGCAACTGGTGCTTTTCCTATCTAATTTGCAGCCAGCATAGTCTGCATCTGTGTATGATATTAGATCTAAAGTGTGTGCAGCAGGATACCACAGACCCAAGTTGTGTGTGTTGATTTGTTTTTGTTGTTTTTTTTTATCGTTTGCAAAGAAGAATAGATAAGTTTGATATGATATGAAGATGAATATGAAGAGCAAATAACAATGATCTCAATCAACCTATAAACATGTAAACCATGAACCTAGGCAATCAGAACCAGCTCTAGCATGGGCAATGCTATCTCAATCAAACTAGATTAAGGAAGGAAAAGAAAAACACACACCGGAGCGTGGAGCAAAGGGAGTAAATAAAAGCACACCGCGTGTGTGGAACAAGCAAAAGGAAATAAGATGTGGGAGAGAGAAAGCTAATGCCCACTACCAGGAAAAGAACGTGATCGCCACTAAGGTAAAAACAAGCCAAATACCTGATTAATACCTTAGAATAGGAAGATGATGCACTCGCTCACGGGAGAGAGAAACTAATAGAAAACTACAGCTCTGCTGGATATAACGGTCCAGTGCCTATGCATCACAGGGAGTGTGACGGTCGCCCGACAGACCGCTAGAGGAACCTGACGCGTCTGATGAAGACCATCAGAGTGTTTGCAGAACGAGCTTGTGAATCCTTCAAACTCCAAACCTTCCAGCCTGCTAGAAAGCTTGGGCCTCGTCTAATGAACTCTGTAAAACCTGCCAAAGAACGTAAAACACAAGAAACAACCCCAAATTAGCCTTTCAAACAACGTAGTATCAATACTCAAATGAACTTGATGTCATTCAAAAGGAAAGGGGAATACCGGGGAGTTGTGTTTTTTTTAACCCCTCTGGGCTTTTTAAAAGATAGGAAGGATGCTTAAGTGAATGAAATAAGTGGAAGAACGTGGAAGAACATGAAATAAGGAGTGGGACAATGCTATGATGAAAAGAGAAAAGGAAGACAAGTATGCAATGATGGAACTAAAGCACTCAAGAAAACGAATACTCCCTTGACTGTGAATCAGATGGACGTGAGAGACAACTTTTCTTGGTTGGATATGGCTCCAGAATGCGGCAGCACTTCGACGTAAACTCCAGATTTCTCCTCTTAGGCCATGAAGTCAAGGGTTCTATTTATAGGCCCTCAAACTCTCCGATCGAGCAGAGGATAATCCAGCTAAAAAGGAGGATGATTCTTAGCAAAATCTTGAAGATAACACTCCCAAGAGTCCATAGAAACAAACAGAAGGTTTTAAGGATCAGATTTGGAAGAGAAATCACAAGATCAAACTCTTAACTCGGCCACGGAGTAGCAGAGAAAAGGCTAGACCTGCCAGGACTCTCTGTTTGATGTAACGGCTGCACGACAGACCGTCGCAGGCATGTAACGCTCCAGGAGTAGACCGTCACAATCAACCTTATCCTTTAAGAGATAAGATCAATGGGAGAAGTTTTCAAATGATGGACTCTTGAAGAATGTAACGGTCGAGAGAAAACGCGTCAGATAACTATAACGGTTGCACGATACACCGTCAAAGTCAACGGATAGCCAAAGGATAAGCTTTGAAAAGAAGCCTTATACTCAAGGACTCTTCAAGATGTAACAGCCAAGGACTGATGCAAATATAACGCACCTGGTATAGACCGTTAGAGACAATAAGGATCCAAATGAGACAAAAGCTTGCTAAACTTCGTTCAAACGCAAGGAATCAAGGAACCAGACCCAACTAAGGAATTAAGACCCACGAAATAAACCTCCCACTGATCAAGAAGGCTCAACAAAAGGGAATAACTCGGAGCATCATATAGAATGAACAAGGAGATGACCCAACTTATCGGTCATAAAACGGGTGTCAACAGATGCCCCTCCTTAACGCCCTCTTTGTAGGGGAGCGAGCAGAGGTGAAGCGAAAGCGGAATGGAACATGGAGATGAAGCGGAAATGAAGCGGAGCGACCAAAAAGCGGGCGTTAAGGCAAACGACACCCGTCCCCAACCAAGAAGCGACAGGAATTTTTGGAAAACCTCGAACTAATCACAAGGAAATAGCAAACCAAATGACACATGTCTGGAAGAACTACCAACTAAGGAAAGGAAAACACGGCTGGCTGCCGGAGGCAACGAAAAGAGAAAGATGATTAACTAAACTCCAGACAGGAATCTTCAGCTAACCAAATCAAGCGAGTAGATCGAAGGAAATCTTCCAACTCAGAGTGGAAATGACTCTCCTCATCCGAGATCAAGAACACAGCTATTCACCATCAGTGAGATGCCTTGCACAGATGAAGATTCATGAATGCTCAAAGAAATGCGCATGATGCATGCTGGGCTAAAACAAAAGAAATCATTAAAACGAATGCAAGAAAGGTAAAATAACAAGATACTCGAGAATAGTATTGCTAGACCGAGAAAACTAGGGTCAGGACACCATCTGCAACCACGGCATGCAAGATAGAACCATCGTCCCCAAACTTTTCCATCCTAACGGCCTATCCAACGATTAAACATGTGCACTTAGATCATCATCATTTTTTTAAGGGGAACATCAGATCCCAGAACACATGAATGACTAGTCGGTTCTCGAGATAACATATCATAGATAACATATAGTAATGCATTAAGGGATAAGGATCGAGATACAATACCTGACTTACCCGTCTGTCGAAATGGCTAATGATAATTATTTTCATAACTTCACCCATGAAGAAAGAGGTTAGCCAATGACAATTAATATGAGTATGAAATGAGGCATAATCATTTGTACACATGAATTGCATTAAAAATATATAACATGGAAGAAAATGCGATCATCCAAGCATCAAATAGACCATTTTATTCATCAAGCAATCTGCAAACTGTGACGGTCTAAAGGGGGTGCGTCACACCTCTCTGACGGATCAACACTGGGCCGTCAGAGCCTTGGCGGTTCACATCCTTCAATGCATGATTCAAACTGACCTGACGGTCTAAGGGATACGCGTCAGAGACTGTAACGGTCTGGCGATAGACCGTCACATTTCCTGAGCGTTCAAAAAAAACACACCGAACGGTCACACACATCATTCAAGCATTCATTCACCCTAACACCCAAAAACCCCAAAACCACCGGGGCGTCCACCGGCGACGACCCAACGGAGATGGCCGGCGACGAGGCTCCCAGGCCACTGGGAAGGGAGAAAGGGATGAAAAGAAAGGCTATACGCCGCCTCCACCATCGGATGGAGCGCGAGGTGATCCCGCCGACCGAGGAAGGAGAAACGGCGGTGAGGGCATCCACGGTGGAGGAAGAGCCTCCAACGGCCGAACCAGAATAAGGGGAAGCTCCCCTGGACGAAGGAGAAGCCGGGCAACGGAGAAGAAAAGGAAACGGGGCCAAGACCATGAGGTAGGCCTGTTCGCCCTAATTTCCATTTTTAGTTTTTATGAATTTTTAAGTCCATGCATGCATGAATGGGGGGTAGAAAATGGGTCTATGAACCCATTAGGATCAATTGTAGGCCATTTGGTCAAAGTGAAAAGCCAAGAATGAAAATGAAGACCAGCCCCTTTTCAGGGGATGTGACGGTCCTACCAGTGACCGTCACAACTCTGACGCACCACCCCTGGTGCGTTAGAGTTCTGTGACGCACCACTCCAGGGCCGTCACAGTCACCAGAGACCAGAGCTATTTTTAGGGTTTTCAATTATTCAATTTTTTTGTTTGTTTTCATTATATGAATGTCATGCAATGATTTTACGATGCAATTGACTAATTTATGATCTAAATGCATGCAGTGGAAGAGACGAACAAGAATTTCATGGCTGTAGATCCGGGCAGTCTACCAGGCGTTGCCTGATTATCAAAGAGAGAGGCTCGCAGCGATGGGGTTCGCCGAGGTGCTGAGCATCGAGGTGATTAGGATGGACACACCGTTGCTCTACGCGCTGCATGAGCGATGGGACCCAGTGAGCAGAGCTTTCATCTTCCCATGGGCCACATGATCCCCACGCTGGAAGACATGGCGAGGATTTCTGGATTGAGAGTCCACGGAGCAGCGGTGACCGGGTGGACTTACGGGAACTACAGGGAGCTAGCCCAGGAGCTGCTGGGCTTGGACTTGATCAGACCGGGCCACACCTTGTCCCAACTTTCGAGATCGAGACTGCAAGACAGTCTAAGACTGAGGGGAGCTACTATTGCAGTGGGAGAGCTACCCGAGGAGCATCTTGGGCGAGTGATAGAGTAGGTGCGCCCACATGTGGCGGCGGAGGCGGGACAGGAGGAGATCGCGTGCTGAGGCGGTTCCTCATGTTGCTATTCGGGAAGCTGCTGTTCGTGACTCGAGCGGACGTGATTAGTTGCAGATTACTACCATTGCTCGAGGATTTGGGCAGAGTAGGAAAGTATGCATGGGGAGCAGCGGTCCTGGCCTTCCTGTTCGAGTCGCTCAGCACGACGGACCGGCAGATGATGCTGGGCGGTTTCTCGCCCTTCCTACAGGTATACTTGACTTAAATGCTTCCTATATGATTATGCAATTGATTATGCAATGCAATTGACTAACATGACTTCTAAATGCAGATCTGGAGCTTCGTGTACCTCCATGGGATTGGGCGAGGCACGCAGCAACATCCCAGTCGGATCCCGATCGCGAGGCGATGGGTTGTCGCGAGGGACCCAGGGTCGATCACCAGATTGACCCGGGCGATCCGGGATGACCTGGACTCCTTCCCGCATACGGCAGTAAGCCCAGAACTCTAAATACTTTGAATGCTTTTAAATGCTTTTGAATGTTCTATATACTTATGAATGTTTTTATATGCTGACAAATGAACTAACATGATTTTCAGGTGAGATGGACCCCGTACCAGGATGAGAGCTACGAGGGACAGCCAGGGGTCCAGGCATCCCTATCATACCGCGGGCGAGACATATGGTTGCATTGCATCAACGTCATCAAGCCCTCGCACTACCGCCTGATCTTGCGGACCCGTGGACTACACCAGCCTGAGGTGACATTCCCGCGCCGAAGCGACGAGCGCCCGGGCAAGTCATCAAAGGGCATCAGTGGTGATGTGGATTGGTGCACCCGCAAGGTGAAATACGTCCACGACTAGAACAGGAGAGGTCGAGCAGTGAAGGAGTGGGCCGATAGTGATGAGGCGTATTTGAAAGCCTTCGCCCGGCGGTACGGAGACCAGGTGTACTGAGGCACCCGACGACCGGTATGAAACTCTAAACTTAAACTATGTTTATTCTAAATGTAACAATTCTATATGCATTGACCCATGCTCTCTAAATGCAGCTAGACCCTGAGGGACGGATAGCCGCCACGCGACCATCCAGCAGCGGGACAAGTACCGGACCTCCCTGGAGCTTCTGGTAAGATTCAAAACCTGAGACTTAAATGATTATGCTCATGATGCAAATGATGCAAATGTGACTGACTAACTTTAACTTCTAAATGCAGCGGGCTGAGGGAGCCCAAAGAGCCGAACCCGATGCCCCTTCATCGTCATCACAGCCTGCCAGGGACAGAGTTGAGCGGGATGCTGAGTTTGCTCGAGCAGTCGATCGGGCCGAGGAGGCGAAGGCCACCCTCGTAGGGCGGGTAAGAAACTAAATGCTTTGACTTAAATGCTTATGCTTATGCAAAGTTAAATGCTTATTTGGCTAATCATGATGAGATGCAAACTACAGGCGAGAGAGCTAGCCGCAGCGGTGGCCGAGGCGGAACGTGCCCGAGCGGAGACAGAGAGACTTCAAACCGAGCTGGCTCAGGCACGGGCCGAGGTGGAGAGACTCCGGACCGGGACGGCCGACTTGGAACGTTATCAGACCGAAGCACGTGAGGCTCGACGCCAGGCCTACGATATGAAGATTGAGCTACGGACCCTAGAGAGGACCGTCCGGATGATAGGCCGAGGACCAAAGCGGAGCGCCTCTCAGAGTGGAGCACCGAGGAGCGCTGCCCGTATCGGATCAGTGGCTGACTTCTTCGTCAGCTCCTCCGGCCAGCGGAGGAACGAGAGGGCAGAGAGGGGACAGCAAGAGGAGAGTGCCTCCATAGCGCCACCAGTGAGGAGACCCGAGGATGGTGATGACAATGGCAGCCCGGGAGACAAATCGGCCGAATGAGCTTGTATTTCTCTTCTTTTATTACACGTGTACATGACTTATATATAAAAAAGGGAATGAGAATGAATGAAATGGAGTGAAGAGTTCTTTTTTATGTTTTTGTGTTATTTTATGTGGATGATTGTATGTGTGAATGGAATGCAGACGAATGGAATGGATTGAATGAATTGCGCGAATGAGATGTAAATGTACAATGGAATGAAATGGAAATGCATGTGGAAATGTGTGAAATGGCATGAATGGGATGACTGAAATTATGTAAATGGAATGGGATATGTGTAAATGAAGGACCACGGGCAGAAAGGAATAGCACAAATCCAGCAGCAGACAATGTGACGGTCTAGAGAAGACGCGTCAGAATGCTGTAACGCACCAACTGAAGTCCGTCAGAGATGACAGAGGCCAGACTGTAAACTGATCAGCAGAAAAATGTGACGGTCCATAGATGGAGCGTCAAAATGATGTAACGGTCGAATGATATACCGTTAAAGATGGCAGAACAATGCTATATTAAAGTAGCTTGCAGAAAATGTGACGGTCCATGTGGGGAACGTCAGAGTGAAGTAACGGTCTTGACCCAGACCGTCAGGAATGATTGAACCATGAAGGATCAGAACTGCACGGCAGAAAATGTGACGGCTCAGGAATCATGCGCCACCATCCTGTGACGGTCTACTGTTAAACCGTTAGGCTTGACAGAACGAGATTGGGCTAAAAGAAACCTACAGGTAATGTGACGGCCCAGATTGGAGCGTCAGAGCCAAGTGACGGCCTTACGATAGACCGCCAGAGAACGAGGTGTACTCCGAGACGGATTATGCCGTGAGAGTCCAAACCCGAAGGTTAACCATCTAAACCCCCACTAGAACTCTCCTAGACTTGAGATAAGGCCTTCTAACCCAAATCTTATCATTCTAGAGCCAAAAGCAAGCCTTTAAAACCTGGGAACTCTGCCAAAAATCATAGCTTTCTGAATTCAATGCTACAAGGACTGAAGACCTCACTCAAGAGCAGGAAACACCATGAAAAGAAGCTTTAAAGTGATGGTCATGGAGGAGAAGGTCTACACCGGACCTAAAGCGGCGAGGAAGGAACATGGGGAGTTGCAAAGGCTGACATCAATCCCCAAGCATCTGAGCTCAAGTGCTCAAAGAGTGGTGAGTTCTATTGATTCAAAGTTCATTAATTTCTACACTTCAACTTCTCATGATCTCTTCCTCTCCCTCTTCTTCCTTCTTTCTAGCCTCTTCCTGGTCCAAGATGTTACTCCAACTTGAAGTGGGTGGCTCCCATGATCAAAGAACTCCCTTTAGAAGTTTTAGCAATCCTTAGGGCATGGCACCTCCAACCTCTATTGGTTTTAGGTAAAAAATTTTAAAAATTGTCTTTAGATCGGCCAAGCATTTCAGCCCTCATAGAATTGTGGCATCCTCAAACACATACTTTCATCTTCCCTTCCTTTGAAGCTACAGTCCTATTAGAGGAGGTAGAGACCTACCTAGCCCTTCCTAAGACTAAGGCAAGGGATGAAGATCTAGTGTGCTATACGGTTGAACCAATTGACCCGTCCTTGATCTTGAGCGATTTCATACACAATCCAAAGGATGTGAGGACCATGATCAACCCACACCATGTTCACTTGATACCTATGGCACAGTGGATAATCTCTCATTGCAAAAACAAGTGGGAGAGACATGAAGCAATAGCCAAGGCGGTGTCGGTTGCTTATGCGGAGTTTTCCTTTTCACCACTACCGGCCATCTCTTAGATATCCAAAACCTTAGCATCATCAGCGGGTTGTGGCAGGGTTTGTCCATATCTCAAGCGATCCTCTTATACCTCTACGAAGGACTTAGTTCGGCTTGCTTAGGAGGACCTTTATTCGGATCCATGATACTCCTCGAGTGCTAGATGGGAGTGAGAATCAAATTCCAACCCAAGGAAGACATAACTCCAGCTAGCCGGATCTTCGGGAGCCACCCTTTGTTCTTTATCGGAGGTGCATTTGGATTTCCTTCACAGGTGGAATGTCAGACAGCGGACAAGAAAATGCGGGATGAATGGCGCCTCTTCTTTAACACCTTGCCAACATACAAATTCACAATGCGACCAAGAATCCTTCGGAGCACTCTGCTGAGAATACCGCGGTGCCCAGGCCTTGACCTTCAGCTAGTGGGGAATAACACCCTGGCAATCTACAACCTTCACCGGTGCCACCTTTAGATCGGACTACCCCAGACCATGGTTCCTGCACTATCACACTACCCTCCCCTTCTATCTAGGAAGATGGGGACCGAGGAGGATGAAAGGGCAGTCCAGAACGCTCTGACCATGTGGGAGATCAGCAAAGTGCGCCCGTGGAAAGAAGAAGTGGAAGAAAATGACGAAGCACGCCGTGGCTATATGAAGGACTTAAGGAAGATCCGCCCTCTTGCGGATAGGAAGTTGAATGTAGCCTGAACCTTGTTTATGAATGATGATGTAATTGACAATTGGGATTGGAAAATTTATCAAATTTATGTTTCATTAAGTTCATTTGAATGAGATGGGAATGCCTTAACTATATGAGCATGAGTCCTTGATTCTTGACTTGGCTAGAACGATCTGAAAATAGAGCCTCTGGAGAGTGTAATTGTCCTGCATAGGGCCATTATAAGGACGTGACGGTCTTACGACGGGCCGTCAGGGGAATGAACTGAGAGTTTGGTCCTCTAGAGGGTGTAACGGTCTAACGATAGACCATTAAATAGATGTGACGGTCTAAGTTCAGACCGTCAGAGGAAGGCCTGCTGAGATAATGGAAGCCAACGTTCTGCAGAAGGTGACGGTCAAAGGATGGACCGTTACACGGCTGTGGCGGTCTGATGCTGGCGCGTTACAGACCTGAACCTGCAAAGTTGCAAAATTCCAACCCGGGCTTGAACATGCGTTCTGCACACACTTAGACCAGAAACAAGTTAGATCCGTTCTTAGACTCAACCCCTTGCCTTAAAGCAAGTTAGGAAATGACCATTTCTTGATATTTGGTCAAGGGGTGGAGCCTTATTAAATAGGCGGGAAAATACAATGGAAATAATGCAATGCATGCGATGCATATGATGGTATTTTTGGATTTTGGATTTTGAAAAGGACAACATTTTGATGTTTTTGGATTTTTGGGATATCTGGTTTTTATATTTTTGGAAAATATTTGACTTTTTTGGAATTTTAAAAATATATGATTTTTTTTGGATTTTGGAAATATTTGATTTTTTGGAATTCTAGAAATATATGATTTTCTTTGGGTTTTGGAAATATTTGATTTTTTGGAATTTGGAAATATTTGATTTTCCTTTTGATTTTTTGGAAATATTTGATTTTTTTGGAATTTGGAAATATTTGATTTTTCTTTGGATTTTTGGAAATATTTGATTTTTTTTTGGATTTTTGGAAACCAGTGCTTCCCCTGACAACGTGGGTCCTTCTTATTTTATTAAGAGTTCCCGAGGTTGGCGTGCAATAGAGGTGACAATCCCTGGCCAAGACCTTACTTACGTGCCGGTGCTTCTACCAAGGCCATACCCAGGGTATTTATCTTGGTCCTAAAAAGAAAAATAGAATACGAGGATAAGCTTAGGCCAGATATAGAAGCTTTTAGGACTTGAGTTTCTCTCCAGACAACCCATTAGAGATTTGGTCTGTTGCGCCGGGGCTTTGTGTCCGTCATCGAACCTTGGTCCACTCTAGGCACGCATACGACCGGGCTCATTCGTCCCGCGGGGAAACTGTACTGTCACTCTTGCCATGCCTAGTTATATTTCTTTCTTTTCCTTTGAAGCCTTGGAATATTGATAGGAAGACTTTGGAAATAAACTTTTGTTTCTTGTCATAAAGATTGCTCCTTTGCTTTTTGCTTTTCTTTTCTTTCTTGTGGCGTCGGGTCATAACGGACTGCCCCTATTTGAGACCTCCTCTCGTCAGGGTGTCTAGATCGGTCATCGCCTCCTTATTCATCTCTTGCCCCTGGATTCAGCCGAAGAAAGAAACGGACAGGGACTTTGACTTTCCCTCAAATCATGGCCAAGGAGAAACGATGTCTACAAAGCGGGAAACCTGATCAGGGATGTCGTGTAGTGTGTGATTGCCGTACTCGGGACCTCTTTCATGGCGAAAGGAAAGACACCTCGCTGCCGGGGTGGCACTGATTAGACTCTAAGGAAAGAATCGTTTAAGATACAATCCATTCCAAGCGTGAGAGAGCTCCTCACCTTCGGCGTTCACTAAGCGGTAAGCATTTCCTGGATAAGCTTCTTTTACAACGAACTGCCCTTCCCAGTTAGATTGCAATTTAGACCTAGGACCTGCATACCGAATGAATTTGTGTTTCAAAACCATATCACCTTTTTGAAATTTGCATTCAATTACCTTCTTTTGAAAATAACGCGAAACTCTCTTTTGATAAACGGATACGTGATCGGCTGCGTTCATCCTCTTCTCATCTAGGAGTTCGAACTGAACGAGCAACGCCTCTCGACATTCATCAAGATTAAGTTCCTTATCGAGTTGCACTCTAAGGGAAGGGATCAAGATCTCATATGGGAGCACCGCCTCCATCCCGTAGGTGAGAGCATAGGGAGTTTACCCCGTAGGAGTACGGACGGAGGTGCGGTAAGCCCATAGAGCCTCCACTAATCTTTCTGGCCAATCGAAAAATTTGTGAGATTCGCAGGTTTTCTTTATAATTTTGAGAAGGGTTTTATTAGTGGCTTCAGCTTGACCATTGTCTTGAGGATAATATGGAGATGAATGATGCAATACCATATTGAACTTCTTACATAGGTCCTTGAGCTCTTGAGAGACGGACTGGGGTCCGTTGTCGGTGACGATGTTGCTTGGCACTCCGAACCGTGAGATGATATTCTTCATGATGAAGCGGCACACCATTGAAGCTTTAATCTCTACGTATGCCTCTGCTTCGGCCCATTTGGTGAAGTACTCAGTGGCGGTAAGGATGAAGGATTTCTGCTTGATCTGAGAATTAGGATCACCGAGCGGGCCGACAACGTCGAAAGCCCACATGGAGAATGGCCAAGGAGCGGAGAGAGGATGAAGAGATGAAGCCGGAGCATGGATTTTATCGGCGTGGAGTTGGCATTTAAGACATCTCCGGACGTAGAGGGAGCAATCTTCCTCCAGAGTGGGCCAATAGTAGCCCTGCCTAAGGATTTTCTTCGCTAGAGCCTGGCCATTAACATGACCTCCACACTCACTAGAATGTGTTGCTTCGGCCACCTTCCAAGCTTTATCATCGTCCAGACATCTCATGAGCATCTCATTAGTAGCGCGCCTGTATAGTTCTCCTGCGACAAGGGTATACCTTGAGGCGGTCCTCCTTATTGACTTGCGCTGCTCAGCATTTGCCCCTTCCGGGAATGATCCATCTTTTCAAAACAACTCGATCTCATGATACCAGGGCAATTCTTATTCCTCCAAGATTTCCTCTAACTCCATCAAAGATACTTCCTTAAGCTCTTCCTTCTCAGCCCTCGCCTCTACAGCTTTCCTACGGTTGATATACCAAGGATCCTGAAGAGAGGGTGCATCCAATCTCTGAACAACGATAGTCTCAGTATTCCGACTAAGAGGGAAAGATAGAGAGGAAACAAGCGAAGCTAAAGCATCGGCTAGAATGTTTTGAGACCTAGAAGTGTGGATGTAGATCAACTTACGGAATTGCCTAGCCAGGAGTGTGAGCAAATCTTGATAAGGTTTGAGCTTAGGGTCACGAGTGCGGTAAGTGGACAGAACTTGCCGCAGGACGAGCTGAGAATCCCCTATGATATTCAAGTAACGCGCGCCTAGGAGGTAGGTGTGCTTCAATCCAGCTAAGAGAGCCTCATACTCAGCGATATTGTTGGTAGCAGGAAATTGAAGTTGATAAGCAAAAGGAATCGTCACTCCTTCCGGAGTGAGCAGAACAGCGCCTATCCCTCGGCCCTGAGAATTGAGTGCACCATCAAAGTGCAGAGACCAGAAGGGATGATGAGTGAGGACGAAAAGATATTCGTCAGGGAAGTCATCCTGAATAGAATACGTGCAGGGAATTGGGAGATGGGCAAGATGCTCAGCGATGGCGTATCCTTTGACCGCCTTCTGAACGACAAATGTGATATCGAATTGGGAGAGCAAGCTCTGCCAGCGAGGGACATATCATGACAGCCAAGCAAATCTCCCGATGAGCGGCGTTTACACTTCTTGGTGCTACGAGAGAGGAGATCCTCCTCTTCGGTTGTAGGCCAAGCGACCACAGATTGGATTGACTCATTCAACGCCCCAACCTTTGATTCCCTCTTCCCCGAGGAGGCATTAAATTAAACCAGCAATTTGTAAACATTGCTTGTATGTATTTGATCCACTGATGATGAAATCCAAACTTCTGCAGTACCAAGAAGTCCCCGTATGAACGTTCCTCGCCTTGCCTTCTCCCTTGGCTCGATCTTGCCGACTTTCCAGTATTGAGTGTTGACACAAGTGGTAAAGATATTCTTTCGTCACTTTGTCTGTCTAGTTCAACCTACTAGAAAGGACATGCTTTTCTAACAGATAGCGAATCGGGTCCATTCTAGAGATCAACCTAATTGGGTGGGCGAGGAAATAGTGTTTAAGTTTCTGAGCTACCCACACTAAGGCGGCACAAGTCTTTTTCATAGCGGTGTATTTGGCCTCAGCTGGGTTAAACAACCAAGAGAGGTAATAAGCAGCCCGCTCTTTTCCTTCATCATCTACTTGCGCTAAGACCGCCCCTAGGGAGTCCTCAATGACCGAGATATATAGGATTAGGGGTTTCTCAGGGATAGGAGGTTGCAAAACCGGGGGATTGGACAGATATTCCTTTAAGTCCTCATAGGCCTTCTGACAATCTTGATTCCATTCAAATTTGACCCCCGCCTTGAGCAATTCATAAAACGGGCGGCACCTCTGAGAATGTTGGGATATGAATCTTCTGATGAATTGCAATCTACCAATCAACCCTTGAAGTTCTGTAATGTTCTTCGGCGGAGGCATGTCCATGACGGCCTTTGCTTTATTAGGATCAATCTGGATCCCCCGGTTGCTAACTATAAAGCCTAGCAATTTCCCTGAAGAGACGCCGAAAACACACTTTTTTGGATTCATCTTGAGACTGTACTCCCTAGCTCTTTACAGCACCTTAGCCAGGATAGAGGGGTGTTCTTCTTTGGTTCTTGATTTCACCAAGATGTCATCCACGTAAGCTTCCATGTAGATGTGCATCATGTCGTGGAAAATGGCCATCATTGCCCTCTGATAGGTGGCACCTGCGTTCTTCAGACTGAACGGCATAACCACATAGCAGTACGTGCCCCAGGGCGTGGTGAAGGAAGTTTTCTCTTGATCTTCAGGAGTGAGACGGATCTGATTATAACTTGAGTAACCGTCCATAAATGATAAAGATTCGTACACAGCGGTGCTATCGACCAGGACGTCTATGTGAGGCAGCGGGAAATCATCTTTGGGACATGCTTTATTAAGATCCCTGAAATTGATGCAAATACGCACCTTTCCATCCTTCTTGATAACAAGGACTATGTTCGCCACCCACTGGGAATATAGAACGACTCTAATGAACCTGGCCTTGTATAACTTATCAACTTCTTCTTTGATCCTTAAGGCCATGTGAGGGTGAAATCTTCTCGATCTCTATTTTACGGGTGTTGCCCCTGGTTTAAGTACGAGTCGGTGTTCCACTAAAGAGGGGTCAAGACCCGGCATGTCCTCATAAGACCAGGCGAAAGAATCACTATACTCCCTTATAACCTTGACCAGATCTTCATCCACTTGCGGAGGGAGATTAGCGGAAATAATGATGGGCCTAGGGTCTTCTTCAGTTCCCAAGTTTATTTCCTTCGTAGGTTCATCCACTGCCGACGATAGCTCATCGAATCTCTTTAATCCTTGCGCATATAGATCGGCAGTGTTATCTACGTTGTTGTCCTCATCATTAATTGGGTCTTTTTCATCCAGGAATTCATAGACACCGATTCCGTCATCGCTCCACACCCCTTCTTTTTCCTCTTCATCTTCAATCATGATTGCTGTAGCAACAAACTCTGGACACTTCAAAAGAGCATGACATCGCTGAGCTAGATCCTGCAAGAACCTATCAGGAATGGATTTGGAATGACGCGCAAGCGGGCGCAGCTCAAGCTTGGAAGGATTGGACGACCTAGAAGAGGACCCTACTTCTCTAGTTCTAATCGACCCTACTTCCCTAGACTCAACGGACCCTATGCCTAACCTAGGAGAAAGGAAATCTAGTGGAAAGGAAGAAGCAGGGGACTCGTGCCCCTGGGAGGCGGATGGAGACAAGGTAGCATAATCTTCCACTGAAATCTCCGTTTCAAATTTGACATTTTTTTTGGAGATCAGTGGAGACCACACAGCAGGATGGAGGAGGAGGAAGTTGCATAGGGAACAACTTAGGGAATATGCAATCGAAAAAAGGATCGGAGGATCTAAACCACATCTCGTGGAGTTGGGCATTGGGGGGAGGAGGAGTGAATAGAGTTGACAGATCAATGGGTGGGCAGCGCCCACATGCACATGGAATAAATAGGATTTCGGGTGATCTTTCCGTAAAATACAGATCGACCATAATCGGGGGTGAACGGGGTATGGACTCCGACTGTTGAAAGAGAGATGAGAGGCAGGAGGGAGACCAAGAAGTGATGACGGGTGAGCTCCCCTTTTCTTACAGATAAGTAATTGGTTTCTCCGGCCTCCACTGAACAAGCTGGGTTTCTTGATTCTTATTCTGATCATGGCCATCTGGTTTGCTGAACATTCTAGCAAGTGATTGACTGAAATCTATCATATCATCAACAGATCCTTTTGGTAGCAGAGGCAGACCGGCAATTGTGCAAGCTGCATCTTTCTTTTCAGACTGTGCTGATTGTGAATTTAGGGTACCTGGCTGAAGAGGACCTTTAACAAAGTGTTGACGATAGTCCCAAGTAAGTGGCCCTGAGTCTCCCATCATTGAGAGAGCAAACTCTCGATAATCTAGACCTCTTCGGCTCATTTTCCTCCCTTTGGGCACTGGCTTAGTACGCCCCTGTAACTGTGCACCGAGGCCTCTCCTCGGTTGATAACCCAGCTTCAATATGATATCCCAACCCTTGGAATCTTGGATCTGGGGTTTCACTTTGATACTGACAGGTGTAGTGACAGGCTTGCGTGGTGCATAAGCCCAAGGGAAATCCAGATCTAGCATAGAAATAACGGGCCGACTGCTGGGCCACAATGTAGGCAAAATCTTCTCTGAAATGGCTTTTACAGACTGGATCGTGGATAAGCTTTTGACCTTGACCACCCTCCCATGAAAAGGGAATTTAAGACATTGATGCGCGGTGGATGGCACGGCATTGAGAGTATTGATCCACGGACGACCCAAGATAGCTTTAAACATGGGGTCGATGTCCATCACATAGAACTCAATGGGCATGGTAAGAGGCCCAAGCTCAGCTTGAACGCTGACAACCCCGTGACACGCCCTCCGAGAATTGTCATAAGCAGCTATAGTAGTGGGGGTTGGGCGTAGCAGTTCTTCTGATATATTGCAGGCCCTGAGGGTGTTGAGTGGACATACATTGATAGATGCCCCTGTATCAACTAGTGCCGCCTCAATATTGACTTTGTTCAAAATAATAGTGATGCAAAGCGACATTTACCGAGCTTCCGGTGGTGCTAGCTTGGTTTCAGAGAAGGTAATAGCTGGCCCCTTAGAGATTGTGGCCAGTGCGGTAGGTAAGTTATCAACTGCCATATCTTCACTAACCATCACCTTCTGAAGAAAATCTCTGAGAGCATCCTGGTGAAAGGTAGATCTCTTAATAAGCTCCAGCACAGATATCTTGGCAGGCACCCTATCAAGGTGATGCAGCAGATCATATTGGGTACCCGGTAATGGCTCGGTTTCTTCCTGCTCAGCAGCCGGTTGGGAAGACTGGGGATTAGAGGTGGAAGGAAGGTTGCGGTGAAACATGCGCCCGCTCCGCAGGGTGAAGTTATAGGCTTCCGCGGCCTCGGATGGGCTCAAGATAAGTGACTTAATAGGCCCGGTGGGGTGGATGAGTGACGCGGAAGAGGGCGTGGTGGAAAGGATGATAGGTGAGGGGTTGGTGGTAGCGGGTGCGAGTGGAAGTGGGGATATAAAGGTAGGCAGAGGTGCAATGAGTGGAGGGTTAGATGGAGGTGTGGTGGTAGCGGGGGTGAGTAATGTATGAGAGGCGGGGGGTAGAGTAGGAAAGACAAATGGTGTAGCAGGCGGAGGAGGGTTTTGGTATGTGGGCGTAAGGATGTTAGGAGTGGAAGGAATGCGGAAGTTGTGGTGAAGGGCCATAACTTGCGGCGTAGAGCTGTCATCGTCAAAGGACCACCCGGCATCAGGGGCCGGGGGTTGAACTACATTGACTTAGGCTGGTGCCGGTGGCTGAGGCTGCGGAGCGCGAAGATGGTTTGGCATTGGGTTCTGATGGATCCCCAAGTCTTAAATCCGTTGCTGTTGCGGCTACTGCTGCGGCTGCGGTGCCTGTTGTTGCTGCACTTGCTGCCTCGGCGGCTGCCTTCTTTTCTCTTTGATTTCTGTGATGGCCCTATGTATTTCGGCTCAATCAATCCTTTGTCCTTCATGGAGGTCATAGACCAAATCCCTGAACTGAAAACACCCTTCAATAGTATGTCCTGGCTGCCTGTGGAACATACAGTACTTTGTCCGATCAACGGTCGGGTTCCAGTTGGGCCGTTCCGGAGGGAGTTGTATAGCATTAACTGACATGAGAGCTGAGAAGATATCTGTGAGGGTTTCTGGCAGGGGTGGGTACTGTGCTCTTTTAGGAGTCAGGCGCTTGTTGTTGTTGTTGTAGCCATTGGGTGGAGAGACGTTATGGTATTGCAAAGGCTGTGGAGTGGCAAAGGTGTTTTATGGAGTAGTGAAGGAAGGCGGAGGGTTTTGAAAGTTTTGTGGATTGGGTTGAAAGTTTTATGGCGCGGGGTTTTGAGGAGTGCGGGGGTTTTGTGGAAAGCGGAAGGGTGCGGCTTGGAAGGGAAAGGTAACGGCTTGAACTTGCTCATTGGTCTGAACCCCCTCGGTGACAGGCCCTTGAGGTTTCTTGTGGTATTTTGGTTTTTGGTTCTCAAAGAGCGAGTGGATGGGGGAGTCCTTGAACTGTGTTTGAATGAACCGCGCCCGGCTATAGAGTTGGTGCATGTCGGCTATATCATTCATGGCCAGAATGTTTCGGAAGGTCGGAGTGGCGTTGGAGATGAGCAACTTGACCTTCTCTTCCTCCGGAATATGGCCTGGCACCCTGGCGGCCATCTGCCTCCATCTGTCAGCGTAAGTTGCAAACTCCTCATCTGTCTTCATCTTTTCGGCCACCAAATCCGTGAAAGAATATTCTGGGTCGACTTTGTCTTGGAACCGCTGGATGAACTTGTCTTTCACTACCTTGAAGCTTTCGACGTCCTTTAATGGCAGAGAGTAGAACCATTCCAGCGCAACACCATCCAATGATCGGCGGAACAAATACGCCATAAGGCGATCATCATACTGAAATTGGGCCGATTCATATAGAAAGTCCTTCACATGAATAAAGGGGTTGCCGTTCCCATCATACTTGCGCCAATTGGGGAGCTCGGATTGCGGAGGGAACCGGATGTTCTGAAAGCTAGGGACTGGAACGTCCGCCAATGACTGAGGGCCAACCCGCTTCTGAAGGAAGTCAAGTTGCTACTGCATGGCGGCCCACTTATCAAGCAACTCCTGCCCTCTAGAGGGAGCAGGGACAGTGAAAGATGAATTTTGAGGAATCGAAGGGTAAGCAGATGGAGGAGGCGGCCCATAGGAGGGATATTGAATTGAAGAATGACCCATATTAGTAGGAACTTGGGCTGCCCCTTGCTGAGGGCGCATAAAATCGTTCGGACCAACAAGAGCTTGCGGCATGGCTGGGCCTGAGATGTGATGATCCGACGGAAAGGAAGGAGGAACAAGGGTGTTGCCCTTATCAAAGAATTGCTGGGCCGACCCAGAAGATTGGCCCACTTCAAGATTGGAGAAGCGGAGGGCTCTAGGTTGGACCGGAGTAAGATCAATGGAAATAGGCCGGACCGTAGGTCTATCAGCCCTAGGTTAAGCGACGGAGGGATTAGATTGACCCAGGATGATGGGGGAAGGTGGGGTATTGGACCCCTGCATGGCTTGATAGACGGCCTGGAGTTGGGCCGGGTCTAATTGGGCCATCATCTGGAGCACGGAATTGGCAGAGGGAGGAATAGGGTAAGCGGACGGAGCGCTCTCCATGGGGATAGAAGATGACGGGAGAACGGGCCCCTCTCGGGGCTGGAATGAGACGACCCTAGAGGGGTCCTCTAGAAGGCCCTGAGGAAGAGACTCCTCCTGGGAACGAGGAAGATCAAAGGAAGCCATTGTGGATTCAAAAAGTGGATTGAAGTAGGATGAAGAGAGGGAATCACCCCCGGGTGATGAAGATTCTAACGGATGGAGATGACTCCACATGCAACGGACAACCTTAACAAGATGCAAACAACACACAACAATCACACAATAAGTGACCGAACTAAGATGACTTTTAAAGATGCGAGTGAAAAAAAAGAGATGAAAACACTCAAAGTCAACCAAGTTGTTTAAGATGATGCCACAAGATTTTTATGACTTTCTCCTTTGGAACTTTTAGTGAATTGATTAAAATGAGCTCTCAACAATAGGTTCCTGATAGGAGATGGATACAAGGCTTGGTTTGACTCTAGATGTTCACTCCTTCAATTATGGAACCCTAGATACGGGGTGGAAAAGGTACAACCAGCCGGGCGTCCGTGTGGAAATCCACGGCTCGCGGGGAGTTATGGAGGTCCCTGGTGTGATTTCCTAGTCGGCCCCAAGGAATATGGAGACGAGAGGTCCGCACACCAAGGTGGGAAAATGCAATCTACTGTATGAAAGTATGAATGAACTTATGTGCACCGGAGTGCATGCAAATTCTAACCTAGGATCTAACAAACAATCATGCACACAATGATATAAGTATGTAAACCAACCAGGGAGGAAACCAGATAACACCCAAGCACAAAGATCACAGCAGCAACTGCGGAAATAAAATGCACCTCGGGATGCGTACCCATCTGGAGTGTAACGGTCTATAACCCCTGCGTCAGAAGAATGTGACGGTCTAAGACCAGACCGTCAGAAGCGCGTAACACAGGAACACAGGACCGTCAGAGGAGCCAGAGAACCAGAAACAACAGGAAATAAAAGGGAAATTCGGGGAAAACCAAACAAGGAAATGATGGCAGGTTTAAACAGAGATCAAGACACGATTGGCACAAGTTGTCCCACCGTGATCGCCAAAAAACTGTTGATTTGTTTTTATTGTTTTTTTTTGTCGTTTGCAAAGAAGAATAGATAAGTTTGATATGATATGAAGATGAATATGAAGAGCAAATAACAATGATCTCAATCAACCTATGAACATGTAAACCATGAACCTAGGTAATCAGAACCAGCTCTAACATGGGCAATGCTATCTCAATCAAACTAAACTAAGAAAGGAAAAGGAAAATACACGCCGGAGCGTGGAGCAAAGGGAGTAAATAAAAACACACCGCGTGGGTGGAACAAGCAAGAGGAAATAAGATGTGGAGAGAGAAAGCTAATGCCCACTACTAGGAAAAGAACGTGATCGCCACTAAGGTAAAAACAAGCCAAAGACCTGATTAATACCTTAGAATAGGAAGATGATGCACTCGCTCACGGGAGAGAGAAACTAATAGGAAACTACAGCTCTGCTGGATATAACGGTCCAGTGTCTATGCGTCATAGGGAGTGTGACGGTCGCCCGACAGACCGCTAGAGGAACCTGACGCGTCTGATGAAGACCGTCAGAGTGTCTGCAGAACAAGCTTGTGAATCCTTCAAACTCCAAACCTTCCAGCCGGCTAGAAAGCTTGGGCCTCCTCTAATGAACTCTGTAAAACCTGCCAAAGAATGTAGAACACAAGAAACAACCCCAAATTAGCCTTTCAAACAACGTAGTATCAATACTCAAATGAACTTGATGTCATTCAAAAGGAAAGGGGAATACCGGGGAGTTGTGTTTTTTTTAACCCCTCTGGGCGTTTTTAAAAGATAGGAAGGATGCTTAAGTGAATGAAATAAGTGGAAGAACATGGAAGAACATGAAACAAGGAGTGGGACAATGCTATGATGAAAAGAGAAAAGGAAGAACACAAGTATGCCAATGATGGAACTAAAACACTCAAGAAAATGAATACTCCCTTGACTGTGAATCAGATGGACGTGAGAGATAACTTTTCTTGGTTGGATATGGCTCCAGAATGCGGCAGCACTTTGACGTAAACTCCATATTTTCCTCCTTAGGACATGAAGTCAAGGGTTCTATTTATAGGCCCTCAAACTCTCCGATCAAGCAGAGGATAATCCAGCTAAAAAGGAGGATGATTCTTAGCAAACTCTTGAAGATAACACTCCCAAGAGTCCATAGAAACAAACAGAAGGTTTTAAGGATCAGATTTGGAAGAGAAATCATAAGATCAAACTCTTAACTCGGCCACGGAGTAGCAGAGAAAAGGCCAGACCTGCCAGGACTCTCTGTTTGTTGTAACGGCTGCACGACAGACCGTCACAGGCATGTAACGCTCCAGGAGTAGACCATCACAATCAACCTCATCCTTTAAGAGATAAGATCAACGGGAGAAGTTTTCAAATGCTGGACTCTTGAAGAATGTAACAGTCGAGAGAAAACGCGTCAGATAACTATAACGGTTGCACGATAGACCGTCAGAGTCAACGGATAGCCAAAGGATAAGCTTTGAAAAGAAGCCTTATACTCAAGGACTCTTCAAGATGTAACAGCCAAGGACTGATGCGTCAGAGGAATATAACGCGCCTGGTATAGACCGTTAGAGACAATAAGGATCCAAATGAGACAAAAGCTTGCTAAACTTCGTTCAAACGCAAGGAATCAAGGAACCAGACCCAACCAAGGAATTAAGACCCACGAAATAAACCTCCCACTGATCAAGAAGGCTCAACAAAAGGGAATAACTCGGAGCATCATATAGAATGAACAAGGAGATGACCCAACTTATCGGTCATAAAACGGGTGTCAACTGTGTGTGCCTGAGATATATATAAAAATTCTTTTAACAGCACCTAAATGCAATTCAGTGGGTCTAGACTGAAATCTAGCGCACATGCACACACTAAATTTTATATCAAGTCTTGAGGCAGTAAAGTATAAGAGAGAACCAATCATACCTCGGTATAATTTTGCATCCACTTCTTTACCTGACAAATCAGCATCCAATGAAGTGTTTGTACCCATTGGAGTAGCTATGTGTTTCACCTTGTCCATGCATAATCTCTTGAGAATCTCCAAGATGTACTTTGTTTGGCTGATGAAGCATCCATCCTTCAGTTGCTGAACCTGTAATCCAAGAAAAAAAATTTAGCTCCCCTACCAGGATCATTTCAAATTTACTTGACATTAGACTAGCAAATTCATTACACAGTTCAGGACATGTTGAACCAAATACAATATCATCCACATATATCTAAACTATGATTAGGTGGTCATATAGATTCTTAGTGAAAAGAGTTTGATCCACCTTACCTCGACTGTACCCATGGCTGATCAAAAATTCAGTTAATCTACCAGGCCCGAGGAGCCCGCTTCAAGCCATACAGTGCCTTATTTAACCTGAACACATGGTTAGGTTGTATAGATAGTTCAAATCCAGGGGGTTGCTCAACATAAACTTCCTATTTTATATATACATTTAAGAATGCACTTTTAACATTCATCTAATGAAGTTTAATGTTTTTAGAGCAAGTAAAAGCTAGATATATTCTAATTACTTCCATCCTAGCCACTAGGGCATAGGACTCATCAAAGTCCACCCCAAACTCTTGACAGTAGCCTTTGGCTACCAACTGTGCCTTATTTCTAGAGATGACACCATCTTCATTTATTTTGTTCCTAAAGACCCACTTGGTTCCTATGACTAACACATTTATAGGTCTTGGAACAAGATTCCAGACTTTATTTCCTTCAAACTGACCCAATTCTTCGTTCATTGCATTTACCCAAGATTCATCATTCAAGGCTTCTTCTACTATTTTGGGTTCAATTTGGGACACTAGAGCTATTATTAAGTCTTCATTATTTACAGCCTGATGATAATACCTAGTTCTAGGGGGGTCTTGCAAATTTCCTATGATGTTATGTGCAGGGTGATCTTTCATAAATCTGAAATTTGTTGAAGACTCACCTTGCTCGGCAGACTCACCCTGAACTGGTTCATGTTGTGCAGCAGGTTCAGGTGCCTATGGTTCTTCATTCAATTTTTTTTCCAGAAACTCTCCATCATGTCTTGATTTTCTGTCATCATCATCCAAGTTAGTAAAATTGATGGTTTCACTTAAAATAACATGAGGAGACTCATCTATAGTTTGATCAGTTATATTGAAAACCATGTATGCCCTAGATATTTCAGAATATCCTAGAAAAATTCCTAGGCTACTCTTGGCTTCAAACTTATCATGGTCCTTTTTATTGTTATTGTGAATGAAGCATTTAGAACCGAAAATCCTAAAGTAAGTCACATTGGCTTCTTACCTTTTAAAAGCTCATAGGGGGTTTTCTTATGGATGGGTCTTACCATGGCCCTGTTGATAGTATAGCACGCAGCGTTGGCCGCTTCTGCCCAAAACCTTTTTGGGATCCCAAATTGTTTAAAGGCATTTTTTTGACTATGTTTTCTATATTCTACATTTACAATTTTGATGGGATTATACATAGAATTTTGTCCACTTTGCCTTTTATTAAAAAGGATTTTGTTCCAGTTGGTGGACTGCTTATTTCTTGGGAATTTCTTAGACCCATTCTATCTTGAGAAAACATGATCATTAAAAGGTCTCTGAGAATGGACAGAATTTACCCAGTGTTTTCTATATTGATCCATGTTTATGTTAATTGATGGGTTTCTATCTTGGGTGACTGCCTCAACTTATAAGGTGTGTTGCATTGAGGCATGGGTGTGTTGCGTCGAGGCATCACATCATGAGTACCAGTCTTGACTCTGTGAAAGATAGAGTGCCTCGATGCATCAATGAAACTGGGTCGATGCATGGCAATTTTGCCAGTTAAGTTTCCTTAAGTTTTAATTGGTTATCCAGCAGAGTTTGTTGAATTAGCTTTGATGAATTTCATCAATTTGGGTTGCTAAACATTCTGATTGCGGTTCGAACTGGATGGGGTATCCAGTTTTTCTTTCCCTTTGCCTGGGCAAAAAGTTATAACTTTGAACTCAAAGGGTTTTTTATTTGTTGGGTCATAGCCTAGACCCTCTTTGTTGAAGTTAATTTTTACACCTAGCATGATATCTAGGTTGGTTTTCTCTTGCACAAATTTATCCAACATTTCCTATTTATCATCTAAGTTTTTCTGGAGTTTCTCATATTGTTTCAAGATTTCAGAATTTGCATTCTGCACAGCTTCATATTTCTCTTTCATTAACTCATTTTCTTTCTGAATTTCTTCAAACTTTATCTTAAATTCATCCAGATTGTTCCTAATTTCTTCCTTTTCTGTTATGAGATTTTCATTTTCAATTTTCAGTGGATTCATTTTCTCAAGCTGTTTCTTAAGGTCTTCAATTTCCTTTTCCAAGGAAACTTTATCACTAAGAGTGTTGTTCAGTTTTCTCTTCATGACCTTGTAATCTTTGGTTTGACATTTAAGTTTATCTAGCAAATCGGCGTAAGCATCCTCCCATTCATCAATAGAATAGTTCTCAAAAGGATTGCTTACCTCATTGTCGCTGTCAGCCATAAGACACAGTCATTGCTCTTCTTCGTCTGAAGATCCGCTCTCAGGGTCTTCTTCTTCATCGCTCCATGTGCAGACCATGGCCTGAGACTTTTTCTTCTGCACTTTTACATTCTTCTTCATAAGCTCCGGGCATTCATTCTTCATATGACCTGACTTTTTACAGTGAAAGCATGTAATCTTGTCAGAATTTTTGATCTTATCGAATTTAAAATTGGTGTTCTTACCAACCTGTTGTGGTCTCCTCCTCCTGAAAGTTTTACCTCTGGTCCTAAGGAATTTTTGGAACTGCCGGGTCAGCATAGTCTGCTGCTCACCATCGAGGTCTGAGAAGTTCTTATACTCCTCACTACTTTCACCATTGCTTCTAGACACCTTAAGAGCTATGCTTTTTCCTTTCTTGTTCTCTTCTGTATTCCTCTTAGGTTGATCTCGTAAGCCATCAGGGATCCTATCAGTTCTGTGACAGTCATGGTGGATAGGTCCCTAGATTCTTCCAATACAGTGGCCTTTGTGTGCCATACCGGGGTTAGAGACCTCAGGATTTTTCTAACTAACTCACTCTCCTGGATTTGCATACCTAGAGCCTTCAGACTATTGGTCACCTGTGAGAGCCTAGCATACATCTCTGATATGGTTTCATCGGATTTCATTTTAAATAACTCATAATCAGAGGTTAGCATATTTACCTTGGTGGCTCGCACTTGGGACGTTCCTTCATAAATCAACTAGAGTTCATCCCACATTTTCTTGGTTGTCTTGCACGCAGAGATCCTGGAATACTCCTCTGGATGCACAGCACACTGCATGATGTTCATTGTTGTCCAGTTTACCGTTGACACATGGATCTGCTCCCTGGTCTAAGTGCTTTCATCTTTAGGAAGCTCGAATGGTCCGGTGGTAATGACCCTCCATAGTTCATGACTCTGCGCGCGCAGAAATACTCCCATCCTGTTCTTCCAATATAAGTAGTTAGTGCCATTGAAGAAATGAGGTCTATTTATTGAGTGCCCTTCATCTATGAAGCAGCAAGGATTGCTCGTTTCAGGTCTTCCCTGGTCATTGGACCACATGATGGGAAACCTGGCTCTGATACCAATTGATAAGTGGAAAGACAGATATAGAATGGGAGGGATGAATATGTCTGTCTAACAAAAATTCCAACGAACAAATACCACACACTAATCAACGATAGATGGCAACAGTAGAACTACCAGATCCCACGCAAAGGAGGGACCTCTGATCAGACAGTTAGAGTGCACACTAGAGACAATGAAGAAATCTCGATGATCAAGGAGAAATGGCAGGAGCAATCTACTATCAACACCTGAATGTGCTTGCATTCACTGTTACTGGTACTTGGCAGAGGTTTGATCGGATGATCTCCTCATGTAAAAGGTAGCCTTCCAGATAGGCATAACCTATCCTTTCAACTATGCCTTTGATATACCAATTAAGTGTTGCACCACATTCTAAATACCAAGCAAATTATCCGGTCGAATGAACTAAGTGAATTTTGAGAAGAGATTCAAATACACAAACGAACAACCAGAGCACAAGCAATTTTATAGTGGTTTGGCCAGACCCAAGATCTACCTACGTCCACTCCTTCACTCAAATTGAGTGAGGTTCCTTGTTTAATCAAGTAATCATTCACAGCAGACTCAGTCTGCAACAACGACTGTTATTCAGCTCCCCCAAGGAACACACTCCTTGCTTCACCTGCAACCCAGAAGGAAACCCGAGGATCAACCTCCCTTCCACTTTACCAAGAGGGAACCCAGTGAGTTGCTCCCAGTAATTCACCCAACCAGAGGTCACGGACCTCTCTTCCTCTAAACCTACAGAGGGGACACGGAGTTAGACTCCCCTTCCTCTGATGTTACTCAGAGGGAACTACAAAAATGAAATCACAGGACTGAATCAGAAGAAGAAAATGGAAACTCAGATTTAAACACTGCGATTGAAATAGAGAAGAAGGCAATGTAGCTTCAGATCGAAGCAATTTCGTGATGAAACCGGCTGGACGAGCTTCTCTCCCTCTCTCTGTGGAATTCTCTCTTTTTCTTTCTCTCAGAAGGATTCTCAGATAGTGGTATTCTCTCTGCAATTCTTCCAGCTCCTTCTTCTAAACGAAGGTGCTCATATTTATAGAATAGAGCGTCGTCGTCCTTCTCTCCGCGATCCAGATCAGCAACTAAAAGTTGATTCGTCCACGTGGCTAAAGAATATTCTGATGGCAATCAAACTCAGAGGACTGCCATGTGTGCTGAAGGTTTTCGCGCCAATTCTTTCTCAGTACGGTCATCATGCATTCTTTCATCAAGTGATCATGTGCCTGAAGCAGATTCTTCTTTGCGGCTCAAGTTTTCCTTAATTGCCCTTTGCTGAAGCTCCATATATCATGTTGAACCTTTAACATGTCGAATGAGACTTTAAACAATCCAAATAAGTCAAGAGATAATCATTCCATATGGACAAGTGATATGGAGCACAGCACATGACTGACAGGTCGAGGCATTGGAGTACAGTCATTTGTGTTGATTTCAGAGATGTCGGAGCATTGGATCTTGGCTTTGACCTTAGACATGGCTTGTGGCTTGATGCATCGATGCATGATCATGATGCTTCGACGTTGTTGCCTTATAGAATCTGAACCTTGACTGGTGCTTCAGTTCATCACCCTAATGCGTTGACGTAGTTCTTTTGAAGGTACACAACCTGCCTTGATGCGTCGGTGCATCGTCCTGATGCATAGACTTCATATGTACTCTGGCAGTTGTTCTTTTTAGTGTGTCGGGGCAAGAGGCTTCAGCATCGTGCTTGAATCTTTATATAGCATCATGTTGCATTGATGCATCTGCTGGGTGCATCAACCTATCTGACGGACTCCATATTCTGAAGTGAGGGTCCTTCATGTGGACTCTTGATGTGTCGAGTCATCCCTTTGATTTCAGCAACGCAGCTCTGTAACTCTCTTCTGAAATTGTGAGTGCACCGAGACATCTGCTGGATGCGTAGATGCATCTGCTCTATATTTGTTGGTTCCGTCGATGCATCATGCTGAAGTTGCTTCGGTAATGTTGACTGCATCGAGGTATTTCCCTTGTTACGTCGATGGAACATTCCAAATTTGCTTGAGGGTTTGTGGTTGCATCGAGGTATCTGGTAGATGTGTCGATGTAACATCTCTATCTTTGCCTCATCATTTCAGATGCTCCAAGTTCTTTAAGATTATTTTCTTTAATTTATTCTGATTTAGATCTTCTGCAAGAATAAGGTCAGTGTCAGTACCAAGAAGACACATCAGCTCCTAAATTTCCTCAGGAGTATCTACTACCACTAATTCTGGGATCAGCTCCAACAGTCCAACACCCCCCACATCATTGCTAATGTTTCATCTCTAGCTTGAGACGGTGTCTCTAGTGACTAATCCCGTGGGCAAAGGTTTTGTCTTCCCCCTCTTGTCGCGCCAAAACCCACAATCAGCCAAGAAATGGTCCCACCATGAGTAGGACCTAGGCTTTGCAGAAGCTCTTTGACCTGAGCTTGAAGTTTGCCCAGGCTCGCCCATGTCGCGCCTTAGGGGTTTGAGCGCCCTAATGTACGTGGCATGCTCTGCTCGTCGTAGTCGCCCCTTGTGCTACCAATAAAGCACGGGCTATACGTTCAGCATCCCGACGGATATGGGAGAAGTGAGCTTGCAGAAAATCCAGGCTGATATGTAGTGGTGGCAGGTCCTCCTTCAGGAGGAGAGATTCTTTTGCTTTTCTGATAACTTGGGCAAGTTGACGGAACACACTATTGTGTTCAAACCACCACCTGGCAAAGTATACATCGAACCTACCCTGACGATCTTGCCAGAGAATTGTCCACTCGCCACCATCAAATAAGCCTCTACTAAATAAGCCTCCCAGTGTCTATAAAGGCAACTTGGCTGAGGAAATTCTGAGCTTGGAGGGATCTGCTAGTTGTAGCCAAAGTTGCGACCGAATCAATATGGATAATACATCTCCAATATCGCTGCACTTCCCCGACGCAATGCTAACACACTCGGCCGAGTGCTCTGTACCCAGGCAGTGAAAACTATAGCCCTCTCATCCACCTGGTGAGGGAGCTAATAGACCCGTCGATCCTCCTCCTGTATTGCATAAGGACATTGCTGGACTGTGCAACAGTCAAAAGGTAATCCCGTGTCGCTGCCGAGAGGAAGGATTGCCATGCTACGATGTGCACTTGATAGTTGATTTTGGACATCTTGCTCGGCTTGGTTGTTGAACCTGAAGAGAAATGGTGCATCGAGATTTCTCACTTCCGCGCTCACTGTGAAACTTGGAAACAGTAGACCTTCCCAAGCACTCAAATAATGCACCAGCAGTTGAATACTCTTCTCCCTAAGGCACATATGGCTGGTTACTGCCCCCAGTAAGTGAAATATATTAGACAGTGCTGCCGAGGCCAAGGCTAACCATTCCTCGCCAGCTAGCAGACATGCTGGATACAACAACTCTACCCGTAATGTTTCCTTGTCCCCATGGGGCATCACAAAGGTATCCAGCCAGTAGGCCAGATATGCTACCAAATATGTTATATCTGGGAGACCTCGGGGATTCCATCCTTCTTGTGGGGCATATAAATGTCAAGGGTGACGCCCAACATTAATTTTCAGTTGCTCGTATTGGTTGAGCAGGACCCCGTCCTGGGCAAAGATTTCATAAAAGCAAAAAGGGACATTATAAAAATGGTGAATCCATGCATTTAGCGTTACTCATTCTGAACGAGCCGGTCTATCCTTACCGACCCAGGCCAAATCTCTCCATGTTTTCATCAAGAACCGATAGCTGAACTGAATTTCATAACGACTCACTCCGCCAGTCCTACTCTGATGGACGTCCTCCAGTACCACCTCTTCATACATGCGACCAGCAATGGGGAGTCCTGAAATTCGGTGAAAAGACCATAGATCCAAAGTGGTCTCACCCTCTGCAGTGACAAATGTATTCCATCACATGTTGAATCTTTCAATTAGTGCCTACAGTAATCCTGTGTTACAAGGATACATGTACAATTGCACTGTTACTACATGCCTGATCCCAACCACATCCAGTGGCACCTGATAATAGTTCAGAATGCCTATTAGCCATTAAGTTGCCCCTTGGTGATAGCGATGAGAGGGGACACTGCCCATCGATCATACCAGCATGGTACATTCAGTCGCAGGATGCCATCAAGAATGCAAAGGGGATCATAACTTTCCTTGGTATACTCCCTCCCAGAAGGCGCCAGTATCATGCCAGAAACAGATTCATGGGAGGCCCTGTGATGGCCATGCAAGTCCTAGCTGGCTGGTGACAAGGAGATGGTCTGAACTCTAAAATTTTGATGATGTGCAAAGAACCCTAGACAATCTGCACTTGGGTGTTGCACCGGTCACGTGAAGCCCTCTGGAAAGCTGGGATAAGCAAAGAAACAAACTCCGAACAAGCTATCCTATGTCACAAAATAGTGGTTTCTAGATGTCGACGTTCCCCCAATATAAGTTGGCCACCGACTTCCATGCCTGCTGGCACAAACTACAGTAGGAATGCATATAAATGCCAGTCCAGGGGAAAATGGCGAGGATAAGACCCGGAGTGGTCACACACCCACACACTACCAACGCGTCTAACTTGGCTCACTTCCACTATTCCTTCACCTTCTCTGGCCTCTGTAACGATGCCATCAGAAACCCAGTGGCGTCCTCTGTCCATTGTTGTGAAAATCTTCAGTGTAAGTGTAGGAGTGGTGAACAAGGGCATAGGTCTGCCCATGCACCGCATGGTCGGAGCTCTTCTAACTTCACGTTATGTCTCTTCGTGAGCGTGACGGTCGTCTCCAAAAAGAGCCATTATGTCTGATTGCTACAAAATGGACAAATAAATGAGATAACAAAAAAGTGAAAAGAGATGCAGGACACGGGCCTCCTGTCGTCATCTTCGATTCCAACAGATGACCCGTGGGGGACATTTGTTCGTAGTGTTAAAATTATTTGAATTTATGTTGAATAAGTATGAGAAAGTTGACCATATTAAAAAACACAGCACCCTTCAGTTGGTCAACAGTCTGCGATTAACAGTCACCAATCAAAGTCAGTCCAAGCGTAGTAAAATCCAAGTGTGAACAGTAGAAAAATTCAGAGCATTTTTATAGCACCCAAAACCACCAGTTGGACCAAAGGGGGCGCCCATAGCAACCAGTTGGTTAGGGTGGGTCCGTCTAGTCACCCCACCTTGACAGGGTGAGGGCGGCCAGTGCCCCCACCCTGACCGAAGCCCTTCTCCCAGCACTAAGCTTCATTCATTGCCAGTTTGACAGGGTGAGGGTGCCCAGCGGCCCCACCCTGACCAGATCGACTATCCCAGTGCCGCCGTCGCCCACCGCTGCCACCCTGACAGAGTGAGGGCATTCAGCACCCCCACCCTATACAAAGTCGTCGTTTCAGCACGCTGTCATCTTGATAGGGTGAGGGCATTCAGCGCCCCCACCTTGACCCAGGTCATATTCCCAGTGCCAAACACGCCCCCGCTACCAGTCTGACTGGGTGAGGGTGCTCAACTGTAGTAACCCGAATTAAAATAAATATTTAATTAGATGAATATAATTTCTTGAACAGATAAGGATAATTTCAATTATTGAAATAAAATTTGTTGATTATTATAATTATGAAATGAGCTAGTAATTAAGAGCTTATTGCGTTTAAATGAATGAATTAATCTCTTGATATTTAAAAGCTCAGAAATCCTAAATTCTAATTTGGATAAGTGAGTTAAAACCTAAATAATCAAGATAAATAATTAAGATTATTTGTTTAAATAAAATAGGTAAAAGTATTGAAATTCTTGATTTAGTGATGAAATTGAGTTTTTAAAATATATAAAATAGATTTAGTAATTACTAATAGAGATAATTCCTTAATGATAAATATTTCAAATAACTAAAAGATTTTGACTTAATAATGGAGATAATTATTTTAACATTAAAACTTTTAAATAATGATAATTTCTTGAATTAATGATGATATTATATTTTTAAATATAAATATATTTAATAATTGAATTCTCTTGAAATAAATTAAAATTAAACATTTTAAATTTCATAAAAATTATAAGGGACCTAATTAAAATCCCTATAAATGATTGTGATCTAAATATCGGCTAAAGGATAACCCATATTGGACTGAATTGGAAGATAATGGCCTAAATAGGCTTAAATTCAAAGTAAACCCTAGACCCTAATTTTCTATGGATAAATTGGCCCAAATTCTAGGTGTGTTAGATTTCAAACCCTAACACCATAGCCCACCAGAAATTTCATCCCCTGCCCATTTTGCCAACCCTATTGAGGCTAGGTTAGTGGAAAAGTTTGAATTTAGGGTTTTGAATGTTGAATTCAGAGGTGGAGAATCTTGAATTTTTGAGAGAGGAATCTTGACCATTTTGGCTGGGTTTTTCCTATTAATAGACCCCTCTCATATCCCTCTCGGCCTTTGGCATGTTGGGGAAGGATTTACTGGCATTTTGAGGACAAGATCTGAGGAGGAAAAGGAGTTCTTGGGCAGCTCTTCGCGTTCTTCGTCCCTCCTCTTTGATTCGATCTAAGGTAGGTATTCTCTCAGGCTAAACCCAAATTGATCAATGAAATAGGTGTAGATGCATCTCTAGTTTGTTTCTATACCATTTTCCCCAATTTTTATTGAATAATAAGCATCCTAGGTGGGTTTTCTTGATGAGGTATCGTCGTTTTCGCCGGAACGAGTTTGGTTTCTGATCGTGGTGGTCACAGAGACCGCATTCTGATCACGGTTCCTCGACACACCGCGATGAAACAAGACCCTAGAATTTGAATTTTCGAACGACTATCAGGTCGCAGTCACATTGAGGACTGTGTTCTTAACGAGGTCCCTCTGGATACCGCGTTCTGAACATAGTGTCCAGGACAACCGCGTTCAGGCCAGGTCATCTCCCCTTCACCCGATTCAAAAAAAAGAGAGCGAAACATCATTTTTCTATTTTCAGGCGCCCTCATGAGTGATGCAAGCAATGAGGATGTCCAGACAACTGGACATGGGTTTTAAGTTGAGATCCTTAATCGTCGAAAGTTCCGCCTCAGATCACGGTGACCTTCTAGATCATGTTCCAGATGCGCAACCTTCATGTCGACCCCATTGTCCTCGGGTCCTACTAAACCAATGGTTTTTCCAGCATATTAGAATTGTTACTTTCGAGTTCCAAATCATGTTATGTTTACATGTCATTTAATTAAACACGTGATTAGGTTAAGTATATGGAAGATAAATGATTCTATTCCTTTGAGCTTATATTCCTTCCATGATTCTTGCTATCTTCATGACATCCTTTGATCTCCATGATTACCTTATCTTTTTTGAGCATGTTAAAAGGAGTAGATATAATCTTGCTAAATCACATGTGCTTATTTTCATAGCCCTTTATCAAGATGGCGTACATGTTTAGTTTATATGACCTTGATCGGTGATTCGATGATTGTAGTTGTATATCATGTCTTAAGGGTTATCGATATGAGTCTAGTGGCTTTCGGAATCACGGAATGAGATTCTGTGTGGTTCTGTCTTTCTATTTATGAATGCATCTTGTTCACAAACTACGTTCTGAATGTGGTACGTTCACAGACAGCGTTCACTTCAGAACGTGGTACTTTCACAGACTTCATGCTAAACGTGGTGCTTTCACAGACCGTGTTCAGTTCAGAATGTTGTGCTTTCACAAACCACGTTTTGAACGTGGTGCTTTCACAGACTGTGTTCAATTCAGAACGTGGTGCTTTCACAGATCGTGTTATGAACGTGGTGCTTTCGTAGATCGCATTCAGTTCAGAATGTGGTGCTTTCACAGACTGCATTCTGAACGTGGTGCTTTCACAGACCACGTTCAGGGATGAACGTGGTCTTGGTCCTGACCGTGTTCAGGCCTGATCCCAGATCGTGTTTAGCCAAGTTTTTGATAAGTTTCGTAATGCAAGCGGCTCTATTTCTGTCGACATTTCTGATCATAAACTCTGATAGACCATGTTCCAGTAAGGGAAATTCTCCTTATTGACTTATTGTCATAGCACACCATTGAACTCCTCTTATTAATGTCGTTGAACATGATGCCTTGAAATAATCTTGAACTTCTCTTACAAGTACTTGTGCTTCATGTGCTACATGTTCCTTGAATGGAAAATTTTACAAGATCTGTACTTTATTTCATGAGCTTTATCTTAAAATTCTTTGGCCATCATTATTACTTTAATGTGGATGTCTAGATATTTACATTTTTGGGTCATTGATGTAAAATCTAGATGCCTGACGTTAATGGGGCCCGGTTTGGACCTGCGAGGAACACCCAAAAGTACTCGTGCCCATGGGAGCTATTATTGACCTGGTGTGACATCGCACCAAAGTACTATCTCGCTAGATTAATCTGCGACATTCTACTCACTCATAAATACTTGCACTTGCTTGACTTGCGTGAAATACTTGACTTGTACATTCTTACGTGATATGGCGAATCAAATATTAGCACTTACTACTTGTTCATTCTATACTTGCACTTCTTTATTTACCTTGACTTACTTGTGATCCCAATGCTTGCACCCTTATATATTCATGTGCATGTTCCACGATTTTATTTCGTTTTCTCGACTTCAGTGCATTTACATTATCAACATGTTAACCACATAAAGATGCCTGATGATAGAGATATAAATCCTACTAAGCTTCTTTCTCACCCAGTTTCCTCTAACATTTTTCATGTAATATTGAAGTTGAAATGCACACTAAAGAGGAAGGGCAAGAGTGTAACACCCTCAAATATAGTTAAGTTGTACTCTATATCACCGAGGCATCTTTTGAAGTATCGGCTCAGTTCTTGAAAAGAACTCCGAAGTTAAGCGTGCTTAATGGGGAGTAGTATTGGGATGGGTGACCTGCCCGGGAAGTCCCCCATTCTAGAGCCGATCACTGTTAGAAAAGGATAAAACTGTGAGGTCAGTAGGCCAAAGCGGACAATACCCCGACGGTATAGAGTACGGGGCGTGACAGAATGGTATCAGAGCTATACCCCAGCCGGAAGTGTGGGAACTAAGTGCCATGCAGGGCAAAGTGCTACGCTATGGGAGCCACCTCTTGAACCCGCAATGGGATAAAGTGCTACATAGTGGGAGCCACCTCTTGAGCCTGTAGGGGCCACCTCTAGAGTCCTACCTGCCTGGGGGCTTGATTGCGTGATTGCGTGATTGCGTGCTATACGTGCCCAGCGACGAGGACGTCGCCTATATAAGAGGGGTAGATTGTAACACCCTCAAATATAGCTAAGTTGTACTCTATATCACCAAGGCGTCTTTTGAAGTATCGGCTCAGTTCTTGAAAAGAACTCCGAAGTTAAGTGTGCTTAATGGGGAGTAGTATTGGGATGGGTGACCTGCTCGGGAAGTCCCCCATGCTGGAGCCGATCACTGTTAGAAAAGGATAAAACCGTGAGGTCAGTAGGCCAAAGCGGACAATACCTCGATGGTATAGAGTACGGGGCGTGACAAAGAGTGACCAAGTGTTGTTATATTAGAAGACCCGAGTTCTATCCATTTTCTTGAGTCCAGCTTAGTAGTTGAGAGTCTTGTATTTTGTGTCTTTTCCTTTGAGTTTAAATTTGTACCATTTAGTCATCAAGAAACTGGAATAATGAGTGTATTATTATTATAATCTTTTGTCAAATCGGGTCTTGTTTAGTCACTTCTTGTAGTCGTTGTCCCCCTAACGCTCTACTAGTCTCGACTGTTCGCTGCCACATTCCGAGCAGTTTCCGCTACTACCAGTTCGGGGCATGACATCAGTGCCTCCACCCTGACCCAAGTGGCCCTTCCAGCACCCTAAGCAGTCCTAGCTACCACTTTAACAGAACGGGCATGCTCACCCCCCCCCCACCTTGACACAAATCATCATCCCAACGCCTGAATCGCTCCCAGATGCCACTGTGACAAAGTGAGTGTCCTCACCGCCCTCACCCTGACCAAGATAGTCCCACAGGTGCTCTCGTCGGCAGTCCACACTTTGACAAACTGGTGGTGCTCAACACCCCTACCTCGACAAACTAAGGGCTGGGAGAGGCCCTAGTTGGACGAGATGGCCCATGCTAGCGCCATCAATTTATCCAGATGACCCCTCCCAATGCTCCAAACCACATATCCCCCTTGCTTATAAATAGGGGAGAATAAAAAAGAGGAGGAAGATGAAGATGCACTGAAGACACTCACATACGAGGAGCAAGGCATTCTGAGGCTTTTCTGATTTGTGATTGCTCATTGTGTTACTATCCGGACTTGATGCTATTGCTGCCCATTGTCGACCCTTCTCCGAGGGTATATTTGTATGATCATAAAATAAAAATGGAGGTTCGGTCCCCGAAAGGCGTTGCCAAGATGTTTCCAGGCACTCCCTAACGGGACATCGATTTGTTTAGTTAATCTAGTTGCCCCTGTTCATTCAGTTGTCCTCGTTATCTTAGTCTACCCCAATTTATTCAGCTGTCTCAATTTATCCAGCTGTCCTAGTCCATTCAGCTACGCCAGTCTATCTAGTTGTCCCAGTCTATCCCAGTTTATCCATCTATCTAGTCTATCTAGCCGCCCTAGTTTATCCAACAACCCCAGTTTATCCAGTAGCCCCAGTTTACCCAGCTATCCCAATCTATCCAGTTGCCTCATCCTATCCAGTTGTCCCAGTTCATACAGCTACCCTAGTTTGTCTAACTATCTCAGTAGATTTAATTGTCCCAGTTAACCTAGTATCCAACCATATCCTTGGCCATAATTTCCCCCGATGTCTATTTCATTCCAGTCGTCTCGATCCCTGACCTATATTCAGCTTTGCCCCAAATCAGTTATGATCCGGATACATAAGCTATCTTAGCCACCAACTTTGCTCCGGATCAATTACATCTCGACTGTCCCTCTTATAGTTGCCATCGTGCCACCGCCCCTCTGCATATCTCGGCCAAGGCATGGAACTGTGTCCTGATATAGGTGCATATCTATTGTACCAGCATGCCTTCGCCCGAGCACGCACCCATGCTGGCACGCCGGTGTTCTAAGAGATGTCCAACCGCCAACATAGGTGGAACCTGGACTGGACCCCTACACAATCAATTCAACACCATCAGTGTTGCATTCGGGGCTCATCCTTCATAGCACATAGTCCCCTGCACGGGACATTGTCATGTAAACAGTTGAGTTCTTAATGATGCAATGACCCGGGGACTGACATCTGTGATGAAATTGTCCCGTGGCTTACACTTAATATAGAACCTTCATTGTATTCATATTATGACTTTCACGGCTTATATCAACGAAATGTGGATGATTATGTTCATCTATCCCCACTTTCATGATATCAATGCATCATGTTCCCACTTTGATAAAGACTCCTCCTTCTCTCTCACTTCATGACTTTCTACGCTCACCCCTCGCAGTGGAATGAACCAAGGTGTTCGGATTTAATCCAATGTAAATAAACATCGATCACCTATAGTCAATAGGGATGACATCATGTACCCGAACTCCCAGTCCCCTAGCATGTTTGCACTCGTGGAATCTGTTGGGAGAATGTTGTGCTCAAGTTGGGCATGTGTGGAACGTGAGTGTTTCTATTGTTTTGATGATGTCCAACTATGACTCAACTAATGATTGGTTCTATTGTTTTGATGTGATTCCAACTATGACTCATTTCTAGTGTTTTGATGATGTATGTCTTTAGAGTCATTTTGCTATTCATTATGCATTTGATAATCATTATGCATTTGCTATGCATTTGATAAAATCCATTTGCATATAATTCAGGTCATTATATTGCCAATTCAACATATCAAGAATGGCTTGCAACGCTTACCAAATTGGCCGTACAGAAATCAAGATAGATCCAAAGGCGCCAAGATCACTCAAGATGCAACGTGGAAACTCATGATGCCATGTACACTTTGACTGGAGTGGAAATATCTACTGTGATAGCTCAACAGATTGCAACTAAAGAATGGAATGGAGGTGGCGCAATGAAAGTGAAATGAATACGTCCAAGCAAGGCCAAGCAAGGAAGAAAAGGCTCTAGCTAAGCAAGGCCAAGCAAGAAAGAAAAGGCCCAAGCAATGAAGCAAAGCTTCTACAAAGGACCGAGCATTCATCCAAGATGATCAAGGTACACCATTACATGGACAAGGAATTCAGCGGAGTTGGCAAATGTGAAAGCTCAATGTTGCGCCCTCGCACGCGGATCGACCTGCGCGGTCAGGTCGCGGGGATCGACCTGCCCGGTCAGGTCGCAGGGGTCAAGGGGGCAGCGCCCCTTGCGGGGGTTTCCGGGGGCGGAGCCCCCGGAACAAAAATTTGCTTGAAGACTCAGTAATAAAACTTCAAGATAATCAAGGTCGATGCCACAGACATGAACGGGCGGCTAACGGACTCAAGCGACGGAGCTGGTGCGACCAACAGACCGAACCGGGGTGACCCGGGCTCTGCCCAGCTGGCGGTCGACCGCCAGCACAGGGGCGGTCGACCGCCCCAGCCAGGGACCGCCCAGGCCGAAGATCTTTCAGTGGCGGTCGACCGCCAGCCAGTGGCGGTCGACCGGAATTCCCAGGGGCCATTCGTCTACAGCATTTTACAGTGGCGGTCGACCGCCAGCCCCGAGCCAACCTTGTTTGACCTCGAAATCCACCTCGTGGGCTGCCTAACTCTCATGATTTCTTTAATCCTAAAGAACCCCAAAGTCTCTCAATCACCCACAAATTGTGGATCTGGTCTAGGGCTTCTCCAAGGACCATTCAAGGTCTATAAAACCAACACATTGGTGGAGGCAAACCCTAATGCTTCATTTGGGATTAAGGGTGGCTGCAAGAGGGGTTTTCAAGAGAGAGGATACGAAGTACTGTTCACATGAACAGTAGTTCGTGAATGAGTTCTTCATCCACTCAAGAGTTTCAAGTAAAGATCTAAAGCAATCCTGAAGCAATCACCTTCTACTCTTTAATCAAATTCCAAGAAGGAGAAGAAGCAAAGCTTTCAAGGAGATCCAAGAAGCTCATTTCTCAAAGTGATTTTCTTCATCCTTTCAAGTTCATCCAAGGTGATTTTTGAAGCAATCAATCTCCTACAAGCTATTGAAGAAACAAGATTCAAGGTAGAATCAATTACTCTCTTCATCCACTTCAAGAAGATACAAAGAGAAGATCAAAAGAGGAGATTGAAGGAAGAGTTACTGTTCACATGAACAGTACTCCGTGAAGAACATCTTCATCCAATCCAAGGTATTCAAGCTCATATCAAAGCGATCATCTTCCAAGATCTGTGAAGAAGGAAGCAAGGATCAAGGTAGCATCTATTCACTTCTTCATCCATTCAAAGAGATCAAAGAGAGAAGATCAAGAGAGGATTGGAAGAACAGTTACTGTTCACATGAACAGTACTCCGTGAAGAACATTCATCCATTCAAGGATGAATCAAGAAGATTGATTTGCAAGAAGAAGAGATCCCTGTTGCTGATCAACAAATCATTTCCATTCAAGGGTCAATTCCTTCTTACTCAATCTCTTGTTTTAGTTCTTTCACATTTGTTTTACTTTCAATATTGTTAAACATTGAAGTTGTGATTCGTCCCTACCGGTGGTTAGTATGAAGGCAATTGGAGGGTGTTCCAATTTGCGGTTGACGTCCCTACCAGGTGGTTAGTAGGAAGGTAATCGGAGGTGTTTCCGATATGCGGTGTTGACGTCCCTACCGTTGGTTAGTAGGAAGGCAATCGGTGGTTTCCGATTTGCGGTTTGGTGCGCTGCACTAGTGGAGCCTCACCGGGTTTGGTGAGGGGTGGACGTAGGGCTGAGGATTCAGTCCGAACCACCTTAAAATCCATTGTGTTATGGTGTGTTTGTGTGATTGCTTGTGCTAGATGCATGCTTAGGTTTAATATTCATATTACTTGTTCATCCTGCTAAGCAAATCATTGTCTTCTTCGTTAAGCTAGTTATATTCCGCTGCGATTCTCGTTGTCTAGCTTTAAAGAGGGTTGAATTGCGAAAAGAGGGGCAGATCTATTCACCCCCCCTCTAGATCAGTCAACCACTACCCAACAAGTGGTATCACAGCACACAACAGAATCCTCCTGGCGCTGACCGTTAGATGGTTACCTTGTCGCCGATTTCACGTTCCCTTGTGTGTTCTCGATACCCTCCCCCATATCCGATTCCCCTAACCATAACCTTCGAGGGAAGAGTGAAGAGAGACGGAAGACCCGAAACCCGTAAAACAAAGGCATAGTCCACAAGCTGTGTGGTCATGTCCTCCTTTACTCATTGTTGATGCTTAGGGTCAAGTAGCTCAAGCCTATCTGAGTATTCACCGCTCGTAACTTTGTACTTTTTTCTATGATTAATACTATTTACTCGCTTAATTATGGAAACAAATACTTTATTTATCCTACTCTTGCAAATCACTTTTAAAGTTTTTTTAATCGGACATCTAAGAGTTTATCCGAAGGATTACTCTCATTATAAGTTTTCTTCTGTACCAATATATATGTAAAGAATTCTTACTTTCTAATTGAACACATGAGACACACAAAATTTTATATATATATATATATATATATATATATATATATATATAACATTTGTAACAGAGAACGCTACAATTTACCAAAATAAGACTATAAATTCACTTTTATTAATGGTAAGAGAACCGTACATTACTATTATTTTTTAAAATAAGGTGCCTAGTGCAATTTTTGTTCATAGCAAAAAGAAGAAACGGGGGCTGGTAGCCACCAGAAAATATATGGGGCATAGTCATGTTGAAGTGAATGACCCTTCTTAAAATGCAAAGGTCGGCCCAAAGAAATAAGAGAACCCAAATTAGAGGACAATGCCCCAAAAACTATAATTATGTCCCAAGCCTGTGAGATTAATCTCTATAATTTACAAAGATTAATTGGCGATCCCAAAGAGTTTTATAATGAAGCAAAGAACGAAGGCAGAGACCAGACTCATGGGGACAATGCTTTTCTTCATCATGATCGTACTCCTGTAATCTTCGACCCATGTCCTGTGTGTTGCAAGAAGATCGTCATCGTCGAAAAGATCTTCATTGTGGACAGCTCTAGGGATAAGGGGTACAAAATAAACATTTAGAGCACCAATGGAGAGGATGGAGTCAGTTAGACCTTTAACATTTGATTCCAAGAATTAGGAAGTAGCCGGAATTGTGACTATTATCATATTCTAATACAAAATTAAAGAAAGATAATGAAATATGGGATCCACAGTGTGCCTTCCTCGGCAACGGGCAATGAAATTAAGCAACCTCTTATGAATTTGTTTTAGTGAAATCAATTTCCATCGGTTAATTAGTGAAAAGAGTTTGTTTTAAGAAGATGTTTAGATGAGAAGGGTATTCATGCCTCAATATCCCAAAATTCTTCTTGAATTTGACTTTTGGTAGGGATCTTATAATCCCCAATGAAATGCCATTCATAACTAAATATATACAATTCACTAAAACGAAATTTTAATTCCTTGACCTTGGGAATTAAATTACAATCTAACTAACCCCACAACATCCTAACCAGAACAATCATAACAATGAGAGAAAAGTATGCATCCCCCTCCGAAAACCAAAACGATTAGACCAGCTCGGAGAAGCACCAGACGTGATTCGATCTCATTGGTAAGTATATATATTGCTAAAGGAATATCATTTTAGAATACCGAAGGATCGATCATATTCTCTAAATTGATGCATCAATGCAAATAAATCTCAAAGCAAATTAAACGGGGCCAAACAAGCGAAAACTGGTAATAAAAGTGCAGTATTTGTCACCAGATTCCATGATCATCTCAACTTTGTACTAGTTCAAAGATCTTTGTTCGAGCAAAATATCAATTCAGAAACCATTACAAATTAACTTTTATGTAGTTGTTTCCAATATAATTTGCAGATTATTCCCAGTAGTCCAAGCAGGGTGTAAAATGAGTGGACCAATACCTACTTCTTCTCGGTGATCCACGAAAAGAAGCAATAAAAAAAAGGAAAAAGTACAATCTATAGTCTTGTATTTTTTTATATCAACCATATTCCCTCGTTAATATAAACCGTATTTGGTGATCATCACTAATCTATTCTTATTTAAACCCCAAATATAATATCCCTCAAAATTTTCATATTCTCTAGTATACACCTCCAAAATCTTCTATTTTAATTGTCAACAGAATATTTTGTTAACTATGATGGCATTAAAATCTGAGAGTTATGATTAAATAAGTGATGTTTATTATGAAGATACTCATGACAATGTAAATAATATGAAGATAGAGAGTAAGATACCCAAAGTTCTAGGGATATACATAATCATCAGCCAAAAAACACAATCCAGCGTATTCCACCTCTGTTATACTACTGAAATGATGATGATAAAAATACAACAAAAACGGATGACCTAGCAATGATGATGTTGATCAAACTTTTCCGTGGGCTTTTTGTCCGTCATGTCAACAAACATACGCATTTAGATCCGTTGGCTGTTCCCCGATGGTTACCAAAAAGTGCAACCACAAAAAAATCCTCAAAAAAAGCTCCACCGATCCAAGGGCTGAGGCCTTGACCGCATGGAGAGCTTACTGCTTACCAATTCCTACCAAACTCAGACAATCAGGTAAAAAAAAAAAACGGGGGGGGTGTAAATCACATGCCAGTATTGAGATGGAAACATGCTTTTCATTAAATTAAACAGCAAAGTTATTATATGAGTAATTTTGGCTGCACCACCTGGATGTGTGCAGCAAATTTACACCTCATCCTTCTCGTTAATCCAAATGAACCGACGGGATGTGAAGAAAGAAAGAAACTCTCTCTTTGAGTTCACGCCAAAGAAAAAAAAAATCTCAGTGGAAAATTCATCCATCAATCAAATTGGACCAATTAAAAAAGAACCAGTGCAAACTTGCTGTCCACCAAAACCGTGCACACCTAGTATTGTATCTCATATATTACTCGTATATACGAGAGACCTCGAAAAACCTTTCTCCGTTACACCACCCCTCTTCCCTTCTTTCATGTACAAAACAAAACATCGAATCATCAACAGCCTTTCCCTCACTCGGCACCATGGGCGCCCAACCCAACCCTCCTCCGTCTTCGGTCCGTGGGCCTCGTCCCATGGAACCTGGGATTCCCTGGCGGTTCTGAATACGTCAGGGACGAGGGGGATTCCTGTTCTCCGTTGTCCAAATAACTCCTTATGACGATCCGCTTCTGCTCCACGCTCACCGTCCTCCGGGGTCTCCTCATGAGCTCGATCGCGCTGTCCGGGGGGAGCGGTAGGATGCCCGGCAGGTCTGACACAGGTGAGGCCTCACGTGACGGCCCGCCGGGCTCCTCCGCTTTGCTGCCACCGTCCGAGACCGACCGCCCGTTAACGACCACGCGTGACGATTCCCTCCTGCCCTTGCCCACGATGACGTCGTCTCGGGGGAACACCTTCCTGCCTCTCGGCTCCGAACGCCTGGCGGAGTATGCGTGCTGGATTTCCAGATCTCTGTTGTCCGTGGAAGCGTCCGAATCGGCATCATGATGGGGTGATTTCTTATAATTTGATGTGCCTGTGTCGTATGAAAGGGGTTGGATGCCCTGCAGGTCTGGCTCGGGCTGGAATCCGAAGGGGTGCTTCGCCTCGCCCATTCTCCTGAATGTGATGGATATCCTGTTGTGGACAAGCGGCAAACGTTTAATAAGGAGTGGGTTTTGAGATGGAGGTGCAAATTATTAGAAGGCAACTCATGTGCAGAGCTGGGTAGATGAAGAAGACCTCTTTTGAGCGACAGCCGGCACACAATGCTTTGCAACATCCGCTCCATTGCCATTCAAGACAAGTACCGACCTGTAAGAATTGAAATTTTGGATCATTGAGCTCGTAGACAGAGAGCAACACTTAGATCAGCAGAAACATACAATTGTACTGCATTACAAAAATATAGGGTCAAATGGACAGTCATGGGGCTTATAGAACAAGATTAAAGTAAACTGTTGGCCTAGCATGGCAAAGTGTCTTTTTTTTTTGGGGGGGGGGGGGGTTACTTGCAGGCCCCCAGAAGAGCATAAAAATATGAGTTTGCGTACATAAGTTTGCACCCTCGAAGATACTTACCCCACAGGTAATGGAATCGCAGTTGAACCGACAAAGTCGCCTGGGCCTGCAACCTTCAAGTTGGACCCAAATACGATAGCGCACTCACTAAGGAGCGAAATGGTGCAAAAAGGCCGAACAAAATCGTGGCTATCAATGTGAGGAGGTATGCAGTCTCCGGTATCATAAATGTTAACAATGCAGCTGTCAGGTATACATGATGGAGGAAGAACATGCCACCGAACTAGCCTCTTGATGATCACCTTGAAAAGTTGAGGTATGGGGTCAGCAGACACATTTCTTAAAATGCCTGCCGGATTCCCTTCTCTATCCTGTGATCAAGAATTTAACTAATCAAGAAGATAGAAAGAATCAATTCTAGTTAATCAAAAATTCATACTTTGGCAGTACGTGGCTAACCGTTGCATAGTTGTAGTTACAGCCAAATTGGATGGTTACACGTCCTTTACCCCGCATCCACTTCTCTGGTTCAGAATATGTCCGTTCTGTATGCTCAAACATCAGATCACACTTTCGTCAAAATTGAGTGATTGGGATGAAGACGGCCATTGATTTAACCAAAGAGAATATGCACAAGGCAGCCATCTATTAGACATGCCGCACAGTTCCAGGATAAATAAACCGAGAGGTCGGGGAGGATCGAAGAGGAAGATAATCATTATTCGAGGAGTTGTTTATTTCGATATAATTCTCCAATTTTAGAATCCCCGGTTTTAAAACCGGTGTATTTTAAAATCAGAAGTACTTGTTTGGATGACCGTAAAATAAAACAAGGTATTTCATTGGGTTATTGTAATTTCAACTCATTTTTTCTCAAGTTTTAGTTTCCAGCGGATGTAGAACATCAACCAAACTAAGAAAATCATAGTGCCACATCAACAAACATAATTCCATTTATGCTGTTTTACAGTAAAAAAAACGACCGGAAAATACAAAACAAAATAATTTAGAGTTTGTAGTATTTTATGATGAAAAAACAAGCCCTTAGTCAAAGAGCAAATATGCACGACAGGAGGCTATGTGGAGAAGAGAGGAAGAGGGAGAAAGTGAACTGCCCATCTAATCAATCTACCTCCCTTTACTTCCCAAAAGAAAATATTACATTTCTGCCCTTTCCAGAGAGGGCGACCAAGAAAGAGGACAAAAATACAAATGGTTTTAATAAAATGGCTAAAAAGACTAAATTACCTACTTACCTCTTGTTGTGTGCATTGTGTTTTGATGATGTCTAACTATAAGTCATTAGCTAATCAATTTGAGATAATCTGAAACATCTTCTCTACTGGCTGAACGTGAAGAAATTAACAGAGACTCTTCAAGGCTGCGTCGACTCCATCTAAAGAATGCGTCAACTCATAGGCTCACATGTAAGAACAAGTCAGAATGCTCTTCAGACCGCGTCGACGCAAGTCTCTCAAGGCATCGACACAAATTCAAATCTAGTCCAGCCACAGGGAATATTCCTCGGCTGCGTCGACCCCACTTCATCATTGCGTCGACGCAGCATCGGCTCCAGCATCTGTTAAACGAGCGACACCCCTCAGCGGTGTCGACATCATTCTTACAATAGGTCGACACAGGGCCGCCTCACAAAAGCTGGTTCGGACGCAATTTTACAAGGTTGCGTCGACGCACCCTCCCAGCTGTGTCGACGCACAATGGCTTAGCTTGCGTCAGCCCAAGCGGGCTACTAGATGCATCGACCCCACTCCTTCACTGCGTCGACGCACACTCACCTTGGTTCCCAGCAGGTCATGAAAACTGGAAGTTGCGTCAACGTAGGGCACTAGGTGCGTCGACGCACATGAAGACCTTCTTGTCTGATCAAAAGCCCGTTCGTTCAAACACGTAACATCCTCAAAAGCCAACGACCTCCCAAAATGTGCGATTCAAGGTCTGAAAAAAAGGTCCTAGGATAGAGAACTGTCATTTTCATCATGAAGCAGTCAGAATAACTTTTTGAGAGAAGGATCTGTCAGATAGCAAATTTGGGAAAGGTCACTTTTCATGGTGTCCTTCTAATCAGATTCAGTCCCTGAAAAGTTCCTAGGACAAAGGACCGTCCTTTCTATCCTAACCAATAAGGAGGCAGATCTGAAAAAGTTCTATGAACAAGAACCTTATTTTTATTCTGACTAATCAGATGGCAGGATCTGGGAGGGAAAAATCTTCTGCCCCCTTTCCTCTATAAATATGAAGCTCTGCCTGAAGAATTCGCTGCTGCTTGCTGAAGTTGCCTGGAGAAGAGTTGAACGGGAACAAGAGAGGGAGAAGGAAAGAGAGCTTGCCTGAAGCCTCTACCAGAAAAATTGAGAGGAAGAGAGGAGAAGAGAGTTGCAGCCTGGAAACTGGTCCGAACCAGTCAGTGACGTTCCACTTTCGGAACGGAGTTCACACCGTCGCTCTACTGCTTCTTTCATTCTACAGAAGCTACATTTTGTTTCTTTGTCTTGTGCTTTTATTTTACAATTTTTACCTGGATTTATCTGTGTGCGTGCTGAGTTTCAACTGATTTTCGGTACTCTATTTTAGAGGTCGGAACTCGTTTTGGCTGTTGTGCAGCCGTGTGGGTTCGGGGAGCTTGCTCCTCTTAGCTGTGTGTCAGCGAATGTAGCGGAGTAGCTCCGCGCGTGTGTGTGTGTGAGTGTGTACACTCTCTTTGGCCAAGTATGAAATCCTCACCAAGTTGGTGAGGGGTGGACGTAGGCCTGCTAGATAGCAGTCGAACCACCTTAAAATCTCGTGTGGGGTAGTTTGCTATGACAACTCCATCTCTTCTACCTCCTTCACAGGTGTTGTGACTCGATCTATGGGTTTCATGTCTTTGTGCTTCAAACATTTCGTGTGTTAGTGTGGAACCGTGCTTGAGATCGTTCCTTCAGTCTTGCAGCTTGTTGTTTGATTTTTGAAGTTGTCAAATAATTGAGTGTGGGATCTATTAACCCCCCCCCCCCTCTAGATCCTCCCATACCACTCATCAATTAGTATCAGAGCAAGTTCCCTGAAAATGTGGTCCAACGACCAGGGGAGGTCTGATGAGAACGTCCCTTGCAGCTTTGTAGCTAAGGGTCACTCAATCAACCGACCCCCATTTTTTGATGGGGCAAACTACACGTACTGGAAAAACATAATGGAAGTCTTTCTTCGTGCGCAGGATCATCAGACCTAGCGGATAGTGAGCCGAAGTCCTTTTGAACTGCCTGAAGATGACGATTCTTGGACTACTGACCAAGTCAGGAAGTCCACGATTAACTGGAGCGCAATGAACATAATGCAATGCTCCATCCATCCCACTGAATACTCCAGGGTATCCACTTGCAAATCTGCAAAGGAAATGTGGGATAGACTTGAGTTAATCTATGAAGGAATCTATGAAGTAAGGGCCACCAAGGCCAACATGCTGATTTCTGACTATGAAGCTTTTAAAATGAAGCCCGACAAGTCTATCTCTGAAATGTATGCCAGACTTATCCAACTGACAAATTGTTTGAAATCTTTAGGCAAAGAATACTCTAACAGCGAATTGGTTAGGAAAATATTCAGATCTCTCGCACCAACATGGCACACCAAGGCCACCGTAATTGAAGATTCAAAGGATCTCTCCGTGATGACAGTAGATGAGCTGGTGGGATCGCTCATGACGTATGAGCTCAATCTGAAAAGGAACGAGGAGGATCATAAGAAAAAGAAGCCAGCGGCTCTCAAGGTTTTTGAGAGCACTGACGAGTCCGAGGAAGATGATGAAGACAACTTCCAAGAAGACAGCCTGTGTGACCATGCTCTACTCACCAGGCAGTTTAAGAAGTTCCTAAGAAATCAAGGTAAATTCCAGAAGAAGAAGAGGACGCCACAGGTAAACAAAATCTCCAATCTCAAACTTGATCAAATTAAAAGGTCTGACAAAGTCATCTGCTATCAATGCAAGAAACCAAGGCATATGCGAAGAGAATACCCGGTGCTGCTTAAGAAGACGTTCAAAGCTAAAGGAAAGAAGCCCAAAAATAATGGTCTGCACTTGGAGCGACGATGAGGAGGAAGATGAAAGATCTTCTGCAGATGAGGATGAGGACAACCTATGCTTAATGGCCAATGAAGAAGATCAGGTAAACTCTCCCTTTAAAAAATTTTCAATTGAAGAATGGGAGGATGTGTATACTGATCTGTTTGTCAGTCAATTGGAGAACCAGGGACTCAACTAACATTAAGAACTTTTCATACTGGCGGAGTAAAAAATACGAGATCTATAAGAAAGAAAACAAGAAGTTGAAGAAGAAAATTAATGCTTTAGCTCATGATAATCCAGTCACCAAAAATTTGGAGATTCTAAAAGCTGAGAATGAAAAACTAAGAAAGCAAATCGAGGAATCTTGATCTAACTGCTCAGAACTGAAAAGCATAAAAGAAGAAAATGACAATCTTAGAAAACAGTTAGACCAAGTTAAGTTGAGATGCCAGGAATGTGAAAGAGAAAACCAACTTAACATTGAAAAGTATGAAGCCATAAAAGCTGTAAACGTTGAAATACAAAAGAAGTTTGAGAAGGCTGAGAGTGATTTGAAGGACAAACAATCTGTCCTGGAGAAAATGGTTCAGGGTAAGTCCAACCTGGACGCTATCTTGGGTACCCGGGTAAATTTCAGAAAAGAAGGGCTGAGTTTCAACCCTACTAAGAAAAAAGCACTTGAACTGAAAACCATCTCATTATGCCCTGAAAAAGGGAAAGGAAAATTGATAACGGAAGAACCAATAAGGAAGGATGTCCCTGAGCCCAGAATAATCAAAACTCAGAACCTTCAAGGCAAAAGACAAAACTTCAAGAATCAAAGAAGCAACCAACAGTCTGGCTACAGGAAACATGTTGAACAACCAGGTTGACGGACTGGACAACCAGGTCGACGCACCACTGGTCAACCAAGGTCGGCTGGGCAGCCAGGTCAACACATCAGGCTGTTGAGTCGATGCAGCTCATCCTTTGAATCCAGGAAGAACCCTGGCCGACCCATCTATAGAAGACAGTCAACCAAACATGGGTACCCACCATACCCAATTCAACAAATTCAGAAACCAAAAAGCCAAACCACAATCTAATCCATACTTCATGAATTCGGCAAAACCTGTCTGCATCACATGCAATACATTTGGACACACCAGCACCCATTGTTCTTTGAATCAAAAGAAACATGTCAAGCAAATTTGGATTCCGAAATCTCTACCGTACGCATTCAACAATGTATATGAACCCAGAACTGCTTGGGTTCCAAAACTCTTTGCTTGATTTGTTCTATGCAAGAATGCCTAGCAGCCCATCACAATCGATGGTACTTGGACAGCGACTGCTCAAGGCACATGACAGGAGATAAGAAGAAATTCAGTCATCTGATCAAGAAAGAAGGAGGGCAAGTAAGGTTTGGAGGTAAAGATAAAGGCAAAATCATTGGCACAGGAACAATTGGTAAGAACTCGCCCAATCTCATTGAAAATGTCATGCTTGTTGAAGGCCTTGAGCATAATCTACTCAGCATAAGCCAGCTGTGTGATAAAGGCCACAAGGTATTGTTCGATGCCAATGAATGTGAGATATTTGAACAAAACTGTGATTCTGTGAAGTTTGTAGGTCATAAGTTTAATAATGTTTACATGGTGGATCTTGATAGCTCATTTTCTGAAAATCTCTGCTTGTCTGCCAGTCAGCCTAATGATGCATAGTTGTGGCATAGAAGGCTGGGGCATGTCAGTTACAGCGTTCTGCACAAACTGGCCAAGCATGAAATGGTGAGGGGTCTGCCTAATTTATCCTTTAAAAAGAACAACAAAGTTTGTGAAGCATGCTCCCTAGGAAAGCAAACTCGAAAATCCTTTAAACCTAAAAGTGAGCCACTGTCGTCCATGCCATTTGAATTTCTGCACATGGACTTGTTCGGACCAACTAGAACCGCCAACCTCAGTGGAAAAAAGTATAGCTATGTTTTAGTTGATGATTTTACACGTTTCACATGGATCTTTTTCCTGACCCATAAAAATGATGCCTTCTTTGAATTTCAGAAGTTCTTCAGAAAAGTAAAACAAGAAGGTAAGTTCAGAATTTCTACTATTTTATCTGATCATAGAGAAGAGTTTGAAAACTCTTCATTTTTTGAATTCTGCAACTAGGAAGGACTAATCCACATATTTTCCTCCCAGGACCCCAGAGCAAAATGGCGTTATGGAAAGAAAGAATCGGACAATTGTGAAAATTGCCCAAACAATGCTGATTGAAAGCCAATTGCCAAGAAAATTCTGGGCTGACGCAGCAAACACATCGTGCTATATAATAAGCAGGGCCATGGTAAGGCTAAAAAGTAAGAAAACCCCTTATGAGATGCTGAAAGGTAAGAAACTCAACTTGGCTTACTTCAAAGCATTTGGGTCAAAATACTATGTTCATAACAATGAATAATCTGACCTGGACAAATTTGAAGCCAAGAGTGACATTGGAATATTTTTAGGGTATTCTGAAACGTCTAGAACATATAGGCTTTTCAATGTAAAAAATCAAACTGTGGAAGAAACTCCACATGTAGTGTTTGTTGAAGTATCTGATGAGTCTGATAAAGGTGTTGTTGACAGGGAGATGGAGGATGGTGATGAACAATTTCTGGAGTCCAAGGAAGAACCAGGGCAAGGTAGCCAACCGCAACCTGCAGAACAAGAAACAGGTCTGTCGACCAAAAATCCAATTCAATTAACCATGCCCGGTGAGTCTTCTATCAACATCCGGACTTTAAAAGACCATTCTGTCCCAAACATCATTGGAAACCTCCATGACCCTCCTAGGACCAGATCCTTTCATGGAGATATAAATAATGAACACCTCATTGCATGAGTATCCCAAATTGAACCTAAAAACATTGAAGAAGCCCTACGGGATGAACATTGGATTAATGCCATGCCTGAGGAACTCAGCCAATTTGAAAGGAACAAAGTGTGGAATCTGGTTCCCAGACCCACAGACCAACCTGTCATTGGGACTAGATGAGTCTTTAGGAATAAATTGAATGAAGATGGGGTCATAATCAGAAATAAAGCCAGACTGGTAGCTAAAGGATACAATCAAGAGATTGGGATTGATTTTGAAGAATCATATGCTCCTATAGTAAGAATAGAAGCCATCAGAATTTTATTAGCACGTGCATGCTCATTAGACATAAAACTTCAACAAATGGATGTCAAAAATATTTTTCTGAATGGCTTAATAAAAGAAGAGGTATTTGTAGAACAGCCTCCTGGTTTCGAGCATGATGACTTCCCTAACCATGTCTATAAGTTGAATAAGGCATTGTATGGACTAAAGCAGGCACCTCGAGCCTGGTATGACAGACTCAGTGCACATCTGACCAGTAGGGGCTACAGTAGAGGTAAAATTGACCAAACTCTATTTACAAAAGTTTTGAATGGCCATATCATTATAGTGCAAATATATGTAGATGATATAGTGTTTGGTTCAATTGGTTCCAATGTGTAAGCAATTTGCTGAACTAATGATAAAGGAATTTGAAATGAGCCTCATCGGTGAACTCCAATGTTTTCTTGGACTGCAGGTCACACAGACGAAGGATAGATTCTTCAAAAATCAGTCCAAGTACACATTAGAGATTTTGAATAAATTTGGGATGAAGGATGTCAAACACACATCCACGCCCATGGGAACAAATGCATCTCTAGATGCAGATGAGAAAGGTAAACCTATAGATCCCAAGACATATCGAGGTATAATCGAGTCTCTCTTATATCTCACTGCTTCTAGACCGGACATACAGTTCAGCATATGCATGTGTGTAAGATTTCAAGCCAATCCTAAGTAATCTCATCTAATTGCTGTGAAAAGAATCTTAAGATATTGTTCGCAGTAATTTTTTCTTACAAAAAAAGAAGAAAAAGGAAGAGTAAATTACCCCGGGACAAACTCTCATCCTTTCTTGAAGCAGGGAGTCACAATATGTGGAGGTGAGATATTGCTTAAAGCTCACCACTGCAGAAAGGGGTGACCAGAACTCCCCGGGGTGAACATACAGCAGGTTGCAGACCTACCTGGGGTGGCCAAGACCTGCCCGGGCTGGATAGCAGCAGTAGCCACCCTCCAGATTTCCCTAGCAGCAGCAGACCTACCTGCCCGGGGTGGACTGTAGCAGCAGCAGACCTGTCCGGGGTGGCCAAGACCCGCCCGGGGTGGCCAATGCCCGGGGTGGCCAAGACCCACCCAGGGTGGACAGCAGCAGACCTGCCCGGGGTGGCCAAGACCCGCCCGACGTAGACAGCAGCAGACCTGCCCGGAGTGGCCAACCCCAGACCCGCCAGACTTCCGCGGGGTGGACAGCAACAGCAGCAGCATACCCGCCCGGGGCTTCCTTGGCAACAGCAGACCCACCTGCCCGGGTGGCCCACCCCAGAACCTGCACCCGTCTGTAAGACAGCAACAGGCCTGCCTGGGGTGGATCTCCCCGGGCGGGACCCGCCTGAGACTCCCCCACCCCGGGCAGGTCCGCGCGGGCCTGCCCAGGGTAGGACAGTACCGGGCCGCTCCCGGGGCTCCGCCCACTAATCAAAAAAAAGGGGGGGACCTGCTCGGGGTGGCCTTGACCCGCCCGGGTTCGGCCCGCCCCGGGCCGGTCCCTCACCTTCTATAAAAACCCCCCCATGGGGCTCACACGAAAGGGGGATTTAGTAGGAAATTCTACAAACTTTTTCGGGAAGGAGAAGAAGAAGCCTTGTGTTCGTTGTCTTGGCCCGTTTGGGATATGTAACACCTCGGGCTTGTATTTATGCCCTTACGTGGGCTTTGTCATCGTACCCTGTGAGACCACGGAATTTTTTTATCGTAGATAAAAATAAACATAATGTTCTTCTTGAAAAGAAACATTCCCCTTATGTGTAGGGGTCTATTTCGTGAGTGCGCATCGTATCAGACGATTTGGGTTCGGGTGTTGGACCTCTCCCCACGGACCGAGGTCAGTGTTGATTTACATCGGCCTAACGTCCGAACACATTTGTTTAACTGTCAAAGAAGTCTCAAAATCCTCTCCTTAGGTTCTGATGTGGAGGGCAGACTCACTTTAGAGACTCCATAACCACTCAAGTTGTCGGCGAGTTGTCGACTGTACAAAGATCCAGACTAGCGCGGGAGACAGGGGCATAGCCCCAATTACAAGAAGTTGCAGGGTATAACTGCAAATTATAGGACTTTTGTCTCTTACAGTCCAAGGGAGGACATTTTTTTGTAATTCCGTCATTATAAGGATAGATTCACATAACTTAATCGTCCCGGGACGTAAAGACTTACAAACATGGCCCGCTGAAGGGCATAATTACAAACATGGCCCACTGAGGGGCAAAATTACAAAAACACGCCTTAGGGGTACATCCATAAGGCTCGAGGACTTACCCCTCACAGGCCAAACAAACAGAATAATTCTTTGTACTGGCGGTCTTCTTCTCGTGCGCAGTACGTAGTCTATGTGTGTTCCTCGGACCCTTGGGGGTCTATTTATAGAAGGCTAGAGGATCCAGGTTGACAAAATCGTGGGGAATTACCTCAATTCTGTGAAGGTGGGGTGCAAAAACCCCTATTTCTGTCAAGGTGGGGTGGCAAAAAGTTCTTTTGACCCCTCTCCCTCTTTTTCTCCTTTTTTTTTGTTTTGGAAGACGGGGAGACCCGCGGAGTTAAATGACCCCTCTGGCTACCAGAGGAGTCAAATGGCCCCCGGAGGAGTTAAATGACTCCTCTGGCTACCAGAGGAGTCAAATGACCCCTCTGGCTACCAGAGGAGTCAAATGACCCCCAGGAGTCAAATGACCCCCAGAGGAGTTAAATGACTCCTCTGGCTACCAGAGGAGTCAAATGACCCCTCTGGCTACCAGAGGAGTCAAATGACCCTCGGAGGAGTTAAATGACTCCTCTCCTCTTTTTCTTCTCTCTTTTCTTTTTTTTTTCGAAACACCCGGAGGGGTCGGATGACCCCACGGGGTGGGAGGACCCAGTGGGGTCATTTGACCCCGCGGGTGGCGCCACCCAGCGGGGTCACGCAACCCCGCTCGAGAGCGCGAACCCCGCGGGGCCTCCGCGGGTGGCAGATCTAGAGTGGTCATTTGACCCTTGTGCAGGCCTTTTGACCCCTCTTCGCGCCGTTTTCCTCCGTTTTTGTCAACCTGGGTTGAGGAGAAGCCATGGTAGAGGGTTCATAGCCTGTGGAGGCCCATTCTTCGCCGCGTGGTAGCCGTTCGTCGGTGAAGACTTGCGCGGGAGCGGAGGACCGTTTTGTTTATTGTTGGGTTGTGCGTCGCCGCGTGGGGAGGAATCTTCGCGCCCGTCCGTGCCGTGTGATACACTTGCTCGGCCACTTTGACAGGCATGCATGCATGTCTTCCTCTTAACTTCCATTACTGCGACGCCACTTATGATAATCTGATCGGGTCGATAGACCCTAAATCACGGAGGTACTCTGCGGTCTGACGACATCAGCACTACACCGTATCTTTTTCGTCAGTCGTTTCGGAATGAAATTCTCGAAGTATTTCGAGAAAATTACGGGTGCAACAAATGCCCCCCACGGAACGTTCGTCGAGGCCGAAGGCAGAGGCAGACAGTCCGTGCCCTTTGTAGTATTTTTGATATCTCCTGAGTCTTCATGACATGTGAAGATTGTTGCAGGACTGGACCTCACTGCTTCATTGCTTTCCAGAAAGCTGAGAGTTAATGCGGGTTTGTCTCAGTGAGACCCACCGGTCTAGAAGTGACGTAAGTCTACCTCGGCGAGACACTTTAACCTGAAGTTGATGTCGACTAACCCTTAGGGTATACTGGCCAAAGCTAATGTACACCGTCTTCTAGAGCATATTGTCCTGAAGTCGGATGCTGGCCAATCTTTGGGGGTGCATTAGCCAAAGTTGATGCGGACCGGCCCTTAGGGCATATTGGCCCAATGTTGATGCAGGCCTACCTCGGAGAGGCTTGCTGGCATGGAGTTGTTGTGGACCTGCCTCAGCGAGACTTGTTGGCCCAAAGTTGACGTAGGCCTGCTTCTGAGAGACTTGTTGGCCTAGAGTTAATGTAGGCCTGCTTCTGAGAGACTTGATGGCCTATAGTTGATATGGACCAGCCCTTAGGACATATTGATCCGAAGTTGATGTGGCCTGTCTCGGAGAGGCTTGTTGGCCCGAAGTTGATGTAGGCCTGCTTCTGAGAGACTTGTTGGCCTAGAGTTAATGTAGGCCTACCTCGACGAGGCTTGTTGACCCGAAGTTGATGTAGGCCTGTCTCGAAGAGGCGCATCTATCTGAGTTGTCGTTGATTGACTATTGAGCTGTGATAGCTAGAAATCGACATTGGCTGACCCTTGGGGGTGCGTTGGCCAAAAGTCGTTGCGTTGACTGACCGCTGAGGTATCATTGAAGATGTGTCGGCTGACCACTGAGGTGTGTAGCCGAACATGTCGATGTGTCGGCTGACCGCTGAGGTATGTCGCCGAATGTTAAAGCAGGCTAACTATTGAGGTGTCGCTAAAGATGCGTCGGCTAACTACTGAGGTGTGTAGCCGAAGGTTAAAGTTGGCTAGCCGCTGACTTGTGATAGCTAAGGTTGATGTAAACCAGCCCTTAGGGCATGTTGGTCTGGGAAGATGTCGGCCGTACACGGGCTGAGGCAACTCCTTTCTTTGTTTTAGCTTCAGCTAGTGAGGCTTCAAAGCTGCTTCAGGGTTTCCTGGCCCTTGGGATGGAGTGACTGAATGGTCCTCAACTTGGTGTAGCATTGCCAGATGCATGCATTTGGTCTCCCTCGGGACGCCTGGATGACTGAGCTTGTGTCTTTATGGGAGGAGTTTGCCCGCCTTCACGCTATTTAGGAGCGGAGGCGGAGGACTCAGCTGATGATTCAACCGGAGGAGCGGCAGCTTTGCAGACTTCGGGCGGCCCAGGCTGAGGTGGGCGCCCTGGTCGAGGCCGCCTATGAGCGCGAGCAGGTGGCCTCCACAGAGTGGAGGAGCTTTTGTGAGAGGTCCAAGAGACCGAGGAGCGCAGTCTTGCGTGTGCCGATGTAGACTCTTCGCCGTAGGCTTGAGGGGCTCTAGGAGGAAGCACTTCAGGGTGAGACTCGCCTTGCTGAGCTGAGGAGGAACGAGTCTGATGCTTGATAAGCCTTTTCTTTTTTTTTCTTTTTCACTTTACTGACCCTACCGCCCTTTCGGATTTTCGCCAGGACCGGCCCCCTTTAGCTTTTTTCAGTGCGCCCTTATGGGTTTTCACACTGAGGGGTACCCATTTTTGCCTAAGACACCCTTTCGGGTTTTCACCTTAGCCGGGTTAAAGCCTTTTTGCCCTTGGTTGCTCCCCTAACAGAAACAACCAAGTCCACTAGGGCATCAATATTTTTAACCCCGTTTTTTTTTAAGATACCTATAATGCCAAAAGGCAGGTGTGGCATTCCCGGAGGGACATGGGTGCCGCACCGGTGGGACAAGGTGGGTGGATTTGACAACCCTAGAGGGACGCGCTTAGTCAAACCCAAAGACCGATAGATTGGATGGGCCGGCAACCCGAGGAGGGCATGCATAGGCCAAGCCCGGTTGGGACAACAAGCAAGCAGGTTTAACAGTCCAAAAGGGACATGCGGATTAAACCTGGAAGCCGATGGGCAAAATGAGTTGGCAGCCCGAAAGGGGCATGCATAGGCCAAGTCCAGTAGGATGAAGGGATGGATTTGACAGCCCGGGCTGGGACGTATGAATCAAATCCGTGAGCCGATAGGCGAATAGGGTTGGCAGCCTGAGGAGGCACTCATGGGCCAAGCCCGTGGAGACAAAAGAATGAACTTGATAATCCCGATGGGATAGATGAGTCAAGTCTGAAAGCCAAGAGGCGAGATGGGTTGACAGCCCGAAAGGGGTATGCGTAGGCCAGACCCAATAGAAAGGAAATAGTGGATTTGACAGCCCTAGTGGGACGTGAGAGTCAAACTTGAAAGTCGATAGGCGAGATGAGTTGGCAGCCCGAAAGGGGCATGCATAGACCAGACCCAAAAGGCCAAGATGGGTTTGACAGCCCTAGTGGGGCGTGAGAGTCAAACTCGAGAGCCGATAGACGAAGGATGGGTTGGCAGCCCGAGAGGGTATACTGAGGCCAATCTCTAGAAGGAAAAATGAGCCAAAGGCATGATGGGCTGGCAGCCCGAGTGGGCATGCTGAGGCCAGACCTGGAGGGGTAAAAGAGGGTGGATTTGACAGCCCTAGTGGGACGTAAGAGTCAAACCCGAGAGCCGATAGGCAAAGGATAGGTTGACAATCCGAAAGGGACGTGCATAGGCCAGACCCAGTGGGACAAAAGAAGATGGATTTGACAGCCCTAGTGGGACGTGAGAGTCAAACTCGAGAGCCGATAGACAAGGGATGGGTTGGCAGCACGAGAGGGACGTGCATAGGCCAGATCCAAAGGAAAGGAAAGGTGGATTTGACAGCCCTAGTGGGACGTGAGAGTCAAACCCGAGAGCCGATAGGCAAAGGATGTGTTGGCAGCCCGAGAAGGACGTGCATAGGTCGACCCAAAGGAAAAAAATGATGGATTTGACAGCCCTAGTGGGACGTGAGAGTCAAACCCGAAAGCCGATGGGCAAGGAATAGGTTGGCGGCCCGAGAGGGCATACTGAGGCCGAGCCCAGTGAGACAAAGATAGGTTTGACAGCCCTGGTGGGGCGTGAGGGTCAAACCCGAAAGCCAATAGGCAAGATGGGTTGGCTGCCCGAAAGGGGCATGCAGAGGCCGAACCCGGTGGGACAGAAGAGGGGCGGATTGGATAGCCCGTAAAGGTATAAGATCCAAACCCCTGGGAGATTCTGAAAGATGAATGGAGCTGACATGCCAAGGGGGGGTATGAGTCAACTCTTGAAGAGAAATGGATAGGCTTGACAGCCCGAGTAGGACGTGAGAGTCAAATCTATTGAAATAGTACTGTTGATGGTCCCGGTGGGACTAGGTGTCGCAGGACGACGTAGAAGATGTAGCTGAGGCATTAGTATAATGCTCTTGCCGTTATGGGGTGAAGTCATTGACTTAGAACCACCCGTAAAGGATGATAGAAGAGGATTGTTTTTTTTTCACATTACCAGCCTCACCGCCCTTTCGAGTTTTCGCCGAGACTGACCCCCTTTAACTTTTTCCGATGCGTCCTTGCGGGTTTTCACACCGAGGGGTTGCCCATTTTTGCCTGAGATGCCCTTTCGGGTTTTCACCTCAGCCGGGTCTATGACCTTTTTGCCCTCAGCCAACCTTTGAAGGTCGACTGAGTCCGCCAGGGTATCAGTATTTTTAACCCCTTTTTTTTTAAAACTGGAACCTTCACCGGGGATAGGTACGTCCTGTAAGGATAGCTAGAGAAACTCTTGCGGTGGCGCATAGTAGAGCTTCATGTGCTTGCCGTTAAGAGGAGGGAAGGGATTATCTCCCTTATAGTCGACGACCGAATAGGCTCCTCCTTCATAGACCTTCTGAATGACGTAAGTTCCCCGCCAATTGGGTTGGAGTTTGCTGTTGGATCTTCCCGTGAGGACCTCCTTTTCTTTAATCATGACGAGGTCACCTTTCTTGAATGCCCTTTGCTTGACCAGCTTATCATAGGCACGTGTCATACGGGCTCGATACACTTGTAAGTGCTTGTAGGCTTGGAGTCTCCTATTCGGTCCAATGATTTGTTTTCGATTGATAAACGGAGTTGTAACTCATAGGGTAATAAGTGTGACCAGGTCTGAAAGTGTTTTTGATTGCTAGGCCACACTACTGACTATGTCGACCTATGTGGGAACCTGTGTCGACCTATCCCTTGTTCCTCCCAGTAATGACCCCTTCCTTGAGGCACATGCATTGGCTCTCTATAGAATGTGCGTTGACCTGTATATGGCTTTCTATCATACTGACTGGGCACTGACCAAGAATATGCTGACCTCACTACAAAAGAGTGTCTACCTGCACTACCCTTTTGACCATTTCTAGCCTTAGTGTGGGTTGACCTCGACTGAGATTTGTGTTGTTTTGGCTGGGATTTCTGAGGAGGTTTCTTAGGGATTCTAGGATTTTTCTTTTGAGGTATCTCAATTTTTTCTTTTCCTTTGCTTTGGATGGGTTTTGAGTTGGAGCTAGATGCACCTGAAAAAGACACAAAAGTTATAGTTTTCATGCCAATTTCTTTCTTTTTAGTGGGATTGTAACCCAGCCCTTCCTTATTAAAGTTCATTTTGGTTTCTAACAAGGCATTAAAATTCTCACTTCCATCCACAAATTTCTCCAGTGAGGTTTATCTTCCAATTCTTTTTGGAGATTTTCAACATTTTCTTGCAGTTGAGTGCTAACTTGCTTGACAGCTTCATACTTTTCATTGGACAGTTTGCTGTTATTTTCATAACTTTGCATTTTCAGTTTCAAATCTTAAATTTCATTTCTTAAACTTTCATTTTCAACTTCTAAGTCAATCATTTCAGTCCTTCCAAATTCCAGATCTTCTACCAATTTCTTCATATTTTCAATTTCAGATTCCAGGGAGGCATTCTTTTCACTCATGCTATGATCATGCACAGTGGTGTTGATTTTCTTCTTTAGGGCTTTATTTCCCTTCTTGTACATATCATGTTTGTCCATGAGTTGAAGATAAGCCTCTTCCCAATCACTAGTAGAGAAATGTTCAAAGGGAGAGTGTACTTCAGACTCTTCATCTCCCTTGGCCATAAGACACATGTCTTCCTTCTCTTCCTCAGTGGAGCTGGTTTCTTCATCATCTTCTTCTTCATCACTCCACGTAGTCACCATAGCTTTGTTCTTTTTCCCTTTCCATTTTGTGGAAACTTTCTTCACTCCTTCAGGACACTCAGATTTGACATGCCCTGGTTTCTTGCATGAACAACAAACAATCCTGTCAGTTTTCTTTACATTTTCAGATTTTGAACTAAAAGATTTCTTTACTTGAGGCCTCCATTTCTTGAAGCCTTTACCTTCTTTTCTTAAGAATTTTTTGAACTTCTGGGTGAGCATAGCTACCTCATCCCCATCTTGATTACTGCTAGATGACTCACCTTCTTCGGAGGTTTCTTGATTGCTAGGTCCAGCTTTTAGAGCTAAGGCCTTTTTCTTGCTTACCTCCACTTCCTTGTTCTTGAGATTTATCCCATAGGCCATGAGAGACCCTATGAGTTCTTCCACCTTGGTGGTTGACAGATCTTTGGATTCTTCGACCACAGTAGCTTTTGTATGTCAGGCCGGGGCTAATGATCTAAGAATCTTTCTCACAATATCATGCTCTGAGTAACTCTTTCCTAAACCAGTTAAACTGTTAGTAAGCAGAGTTAAACGAGCATACTGCCCTCATTCTAAACATTTCATACTCTGAAATCAGCATGTTGGCCTTAGTTTCACATACCTGAGAGGTGCCTTCGTATATTACCTCTAAACGATCCCACATCTCCTTGGCCATGATACATGTTGATACTCTTGAAAACTTCACAAGGTGGAGAGAGCACCGCATTATATGCTTGGCACCCCAGTTGAGTGTTGATTTCCTGATTTGCTCGCGGGTCCAAGTATCTTCATCTTCGGGCAGCTCATAAGGACCCTTACTCACAACGCGCCAGATTTCATGATCTTGGGCACGGATGAACATCTGCATGCGGTTTTTCCAATATGGGTAGTTAGATCTAGTAAAGAAGGGTGGTCTGTTAACAGAATACCCTTCGGGCATGTGACCCTTAGATGCCATTCCACCATTTCTCTCAAGGTCGTTGGACCACATCATGAGAGATGGGCTCTGATACCACGTGTTGTATAGGAATGGTTGATCTAGAGGGAAGGGGTGAATAGATATGCCCCCTTTTTCGATATAAAAACTGTGAAATATAAAGACCCTCACACAAAGCAAGAACCTCACACGGTAGATGCAATCAAGAATATGTAACCCGGCCTAAGCAAGCATCTAGCGAAGAACAGTCACACATGCAAACCACAGACACAAAGGTTTTAAGATAGTTCGGACTCTACTTAGAGTCCTATGTCCACCGCTCACTCAACTAAGTGAGGCCTCCCTAATGCAACTGCACTAAACCGCTGAAACACAGCTTAAAGGTACACAAGGCCAGACCACATATCAGAGCACACCCTTTGTCTGTCTTCCTACTACAACCGGTAGGGACAGATCACCACAGATCAGAGCACAACCTCTATCTGTCTTCCTACTACAACCGGTAGGGACGGTTCACCACAGATCAGAGCACACCCTCTGTCTGTCTTCCTACTACAACCGGTAGAGATGGTTCATAGTGTCAGCAGAAAGATGTTCAAAATGAAAAGATAACAAAACACAAAACTCAGACAAGATATGAGAAACTCCAACAAGATGAAAAATGTCCCTGTCTGAAATCTGGAAGGCGCTCTTGGTTGCTCCCAGATTAGTTGCTTCCTTGCAGAGTAGCTTCTCCTTTGCCGCAGGAAGCTGGAGACGGAGCTTCTTCTCCTTACAGAATGAAGAAGAGTGAAGATGCAGATGTCCTCCTGCTTCAGGTCTTCACATGGATGGCCGTGCTCTTCTTCTCTTTTGTCTCCTTCTCTTGGACGAGTTGGACTTCTATTCGAACCTTCTATTCCCCAGTGTGCTCTCCACACTTCTCCTTTTTTCAGCTCTCTATCTATCTCCCTCCTTCAGCTCGTGCTCCCTTGTATATCATATCCTACGTGTAGAAAACTTCCTTTTCTGCATGCATGGTACAAAGTGTGTAGCTCTTGATCTAGTAGCTGAAAATCTGGACCGTCCAGATCCATAGGAACTTTTAGATCCTTAGAAGAATGGTCACTGACTGGCTCAAAAGTGATAAGGTACGATGCCATCCCATTGGCTTGTCAATCCTCTTCATGCAGTACACGACGGCTTGAAACTTTTTCCCAAAAGGCAAGGTGCATGTTCGAACAAAAATCATTTCCAGGAGTTCTTTGATTGGTCCAGTTGAAATCAGGAAATATTTTGCATAAGGGGTCTTTTGGAAGATTGTCATGGCCTAGGTTTATGTGCCAAATGACTTGGCCTTCGAACAGAACCATGAAGCTTGCATTTCTCACGAGCCTGTCCATTTTTCAACCTTACCTAGTCATTTTTCACCCTTAGCGGCCATTAGTCTGCCTTACAGCCTATTTGTCACCCTTATCCTTCATTTATCACCCCTGAGGGCTATTTTTCACCCTTACCGCTCAAGAGCCGTCACCGTTGCTGTTTTCTTCCTACCTTCAGTCGTCGCCTTTGTCCATTTGTTACCGTTGTTGGCCTTTTGTCACTACTGCGAGCCATTTGTTACCCTTGCTGAGTATTTATCACCTGTAGCGCTCATTTGTCACCCTTGCAAGGTATTTTTCACCGTTGTAGAAGCCATTGTGAGCTTGAGGGTCTTGAGCATGCCTGGAGCGAAGTTGACTGAGGTCAACAAGACTGGATCACTGTAGCTAGGTTGACTTTGGCTGGGGTCAGCTTGACTTGAGTCAACCTAAAATTGAACTTGATTGGAGTCACTTTGACTGGCGTTGACTTTGACTAAAGTCAACATTGACTGAGGTTGCTTTGACTACAGTCAGCTCTCTTTGCAAACAGAGTCCACCTTCTTCTTTTTCTTCGAGCTCTTCAGTCTTGCCACTCATTTGTCAGCCATACTTATCTATTTTTCACCCTTAGCATGGCATTTGTCTCCTTTAGAACCCTTTTGTTGCCTTCATTCTTTGTATGTTGCCTTCATAGCTTCAGCGTCGACTCCAGACACCATGGAGTTGACGCAGCTTCTTAGTTTTCCATGCATTTCAGCCTTGCAGCCCATTATTCACCTTTAACGAGCTATTTGTTACTGCTATCAGGTATTTGTCACCCATAACAAGCCATTTGTCACCCTTATCGCTCGTTAACCGTCGCCTTTGAACAGCTCGTAGCTCAACGGGACTGGAGTCGACTCCATTAGCAACTAGAGTCGACTCTCCTCCTTCACTTTTCACAACTTTTGTTCTGTCGTCCATTTTTCAACCTCACGAGCTATTATTCACCCTTGTGGACCTATTTGTTATCACTAGAAGCTATTTTTCACCCTTATTCCGTCGCTATTGCTCTGCTTTGTGCAGTTCACATTCCTTCACTGTGGCACCTCGCTGCGTCGACTCCAGGGTCAGATGATGTCGACGTCATTTGCTCACCAACTGCAGCTTTCACTGTATATCTGCCGCAAAAGTTATTTTTCACCCTTAGGTACCTATTTGTCACTCTTAACTGGTATTTGTCAACGATAGCTTGAGGTGCTCTCTGCTTGGCGAAGTCGACTCCAGTCCATCATGGAGTCGACTCTCCTTCTTAATTTTCATGCAACTGACTTGATTTTGTGCATTTAGCCATTTCTTTGATAAAAAACGACCCTAACTTCACAAAAACTCATGGATATTCATGGATTAACATTATCAAAAATATTTGACAGCATCAAAAACATATGAACCTCAAGAATCAAAACGTATGAAACTCAAAGAGCAAAAAAGGTATGAAACTCAAGGTTCAAAGACACATGAAACTCAATGATGAGTCATAGTGTTAACATCATCAAAACACAGAACATAAGGACACAACAAGAAGCTCTTGCAGTGGCGCATGGTAGAGCTTCATGTGCTTACCATTGAGCAAGGATGGCAAACTCGGTTTCGGACTCGGTTTCGGCCGGGTCCGAAACCGATACGACTCGGTATCGGTTTCGACCGAAACTGGCCGAAACCCAATTAAAAGGTTTAAAAAAACATATTAATTCTAAAAAATTTGGAAAAAATCATAAATAATATAAATAATCACTTAAAATCATGAAAAACAATACACATGTATTTGAGTGTATAAGTTAGTGCAATAACCTTGAAGTAGACAATTACGCATTGAACTTCAAACATTGAACATGTGAAAGTTAAACTAATATTCCATTGTACATTAATACAAGAAGTACAATAAACCTAATTAGACAAAATAAATGTTACAAAAATTCATTGATTCTTACCTAATATGGATAATAATTACTAGAAGAACCTTCTCCCTCGTCGTCTGGCCCTTGATGTTGATACCCATAGCCAGGTTGCATGTATGGTCTATATTCACTATAACCAAACAATGAGGTAGCCAAGTCCTGCATCCCTCTTTGGATCCCTCTTGGAGTGTTTGGTTGGCTTGATTCGAATCCAATATCAGCATAGGAATCGTGAGGAAGAGAAGAGGAACTGGTCGGATATGGATGGAACTGGAATGATGGTTCATAATTCCACGACCCATAAATAGCTGCTTCCTGTTGGCCACCTTCGTAACCTGGTGAATCATATCCTCGCTGACCTTGACTGTATCTAGTAGTACCACCTGCAGCACCTGCATCACCTGCATCACCTGTACCACCTGCAGCACTAGTACCACCTGCAGCACCTCCGGGATGATCACCATCATCATCATCACCACAAGAAATTAGTCGCTTTTTAGCCTTCGGGGATGCTTTTTTCTCTTGTGGTGCCAATTTTTCAGTGATCTTTGACATGAGTCCTTTATCCCTTGGCGTGTGCCTCACATAAATATGCTTCAACTGCTCAATTGCCGGGTCCTCTCGAGCAGCAGCATTTGTCCTCTCAGTTTGCCCATGCACTGATGTACTTCTTCTTAAGGAGACCGGTGGCTTGACCATTCTAGGAGTGACGGGCCTGCTATCTGTATCTGAGTGTCTAGCTGGCTCAAACTAGAACTGCTCCTCAGTGTCATCAACAACCCTAGACTGGTGCGCATGAGTATCTCTAGCCCTCTTTGATGTTCTTTTGAATTCGGGATCTCTTGGGTCATCTTCATCAAGTATGCCCTCTGCCCATGCTCTATCATCAACATCAAAAACGGGCTCATCAACCTGCTCCCGTGTCTCAACCCAAGACTGCAAGGGATTATCATCATCAAACAAGGCATCCACATCAATTTCTGCGGCAGCATCCTCGGCGACGCGTTTGTCTCACAGCTGTTGTCTCAACCTCATATTCTTTATTCTCAACCTCATATTGTAGTGGCAGTACATTAATTTCTCTAACCGATCAGCCTTCAGGCGATTGCGAACCTTTGAGTGTATAAGGCTGAACGTGCTCCAATTTCTTTCACATTGGCTTGCTGATGTGGTTTGACTCAACACCCTGATTGCAATGAAAGCCAATGCAGAACTGCCCAATTCTCTATTGTTCACCATGATCCACCAGTCAGCTGTTACACCAACCAACTATAAACAAATAAATATAAGTTGTAAATAAAAATCAATTAAGGAAGATGTAATTGCAAAGAAAGCACAAAGATGAAGTATACCTGGGCTCACTCTTCCCACTCCGTATAGCAATTGGGAGTCAGAATACGTCCCAGTTCTCATTCTATAGTTGTTCATCTACAAAAATTACATAATAGATTAACATAACTACTTAAGTAAATTCTATACCTCTTATTCATGAAATTAAACAGGCCAACCTCTACTTCCGCCTGAAGCCTCTTATCTGGTGTCCTCGATAAACGACCAATGACTTTTAAAGTGCCTTGAAACACCTCGGCATCAACATGTGCATTGGCATCGTACATGAATCGAGGGTTCAGAAAATAACCTACATTTGTATATAGTTAATGTATGGTCAATAATGTTTGAATACAAATAATCACTCACCGGCTGCATGCAAGTCGTGGTGTAATGTGGCGTCCCATCTATGGTCAATAATCTTCCACCACTTTGCATATTCTTTGGGAAGCGACTCCTGCAACTCCAATTTCGCACGGTCCATGGCCTCATATAGATATCACATATCATTCTTGTCATCGTCATCCACCAATCTTAGGACCTTCACGAGGGGGGTGACTACTTTCATGTATCGTGTTACCCTGCTCCAAAATTTGTTGTCGTCCACGATTTGACAGACATCCAAATAATCCATCTGAGCATCAACATTGCCCTTGTCGATGTATTCCCGCAGGGTACTGTGGTACATGAAAGCTTTCAACTCATTCTTATACCTGTGCAAAGAAATAAAATTTGAATCAAATACAGATCATAACTATAAGGATAAAGAAGTAATAATTGAGTTCAACAATATACCTATGCAGAGACTCCAAAGAAATGAAATTTGAAGCAAATCTGGTTGGCCCTGCACGGATAATATCTCACCCCCCACTTGCATGCTCCCTGAACATGTTCAAAATCCTATGATGGCCATAAATATACTGGGTAATCTTTTGTGCCCTTTCAACCGTCTTCTTCACATGTTTGTCCTTCCCTATGTCTTCAAGTATGAGATCTAGACAATGTGCTACACATGGGAGCCAATATAAATGCCTACGCTCATGCATCAATTTCCTCCCTGCTGCCTTATAATTGGCTTCATTATCAATAACAACTTGTACAACATTTTCTTCACCAATTTCGTCTACCATGTTGTCTATCAAATGAAACAAATAATTGGCAGTTTTTTCAAAATTTGATGCATCTACAGATTTTATAAATACTGTACCTTCGATGCAATATACCAAAAAGTTAATCATTGACTTTTTCGTGGTACCAGTCCAACCATCGCACATAATAGTGCATCCTCTCTCCATCCATATATGCTTGAAGCTTTGAACCCAGTCATAGAGCTCCTCAACCTCTCCCTCAAGCCCACGCCCGTATATGTCCCGACGTGACGGCGCCTTCAAGCCAGGGCCAGCATCTGCTATGGCATCCAACATAGGTTGAAAATATTCACTTTCAGCAGTATGTGCAGGGACACCTGCATGAAAAAACCATTTACAGATGCTTTTAAATGCATGCCCTGCAACTTCTGCAGATTTTTTGACCCCTCTCAATGCACTTTTGATCTTAGGTTGTGTATCCTGGGGCCTTCTGTGGAGATAACTGTCCATGGAGCCTGTTCTATGCGTCTGCGGGGGCGGGGCAGCAACGTCAGGACGTTGTGCAGCTGTACTGGAGTAGGTCCCTCCTGAACCCATGGGTGCCTTTCCTTTCCTTCGAGCGGCTTCTTCACGCTCCCTTGCTTCAGTCAGCTCCGGATCAGAATCTTCAGTGCCTTCCTCATCATCATCCCTCCTAACCCTTCTGCCAGAAATCTCCTCAGCAATTTCCTCCTCATCCTCAGCCCTTTGTTGCATCCTCTCCTTTTTGCCCAGAAGGCACTGGCGCATCTCCTCTCGCACCTCTCGTGGACAGTGGTCGCATTGTCTCACCTCTCCTCGTACCCCTGCCAAATGTTGCTTTCCTCTGGTAATTCCGCCATACATCTCCCTACCACAATAATTACATTTAACCTTCCTTCTCTTAGCATCAACTAAGGACAGGTGGGCCCACCCCGGATCCTCCTGCCGTTGCTGCTCCTGTGTTTGTTGACGTCTAGACATGATACTGCATTAAGACAGTAAAAGACAATGTCTTGTAAGTACAATGAAAAAAAGATAATTTGTCATGAAAGAGGTTAAATTTAGTCAATGAATCTTAATTGAGCATCAATTGAACTTTACTAAACCTAATTAGAGGAAAGCCCCAAAATTAATAATGTCAGTAGGGTTTAATTAACACATATAGCCTAATCACCCTTCATAAAAATTAATTCCGAGCATGATAGAGCTCCAAATTAATTAATGAAGCTTAATTGAGCTTCAATTGAACCTTACTAAACTTAATTAGAGGAAAGCCCCAAATTTAATAGTCTAATTAGGATTTAATTTACAATTTTAGCCTAATCACCCTTGAAAAAAAGTAACTACCAACATGAAAGAGGTCCAAATTAGTCAATGAAGCTTACTTGAGCTTCAATTGACCCTTACTAAACCTAATTAGAGCAAAGCCCCAAAATTATTAGTCTAATTAAGATTTAATTTATAATTTTAGCCTAATCACCCTTGACAAAAATTAATTACCAACATGATAGAGGTTAAAATTAGTCAATGGAACTTAATTGAACTTCAATTGACCCTTACAAAACCTAATTACATGAAAGCCCTAAATTTAATAGTCTAATTGGGGCTAAACTAACATATTTAGTCTAATCACTAAATTAACAGAATTATTTAACAAAATAATCATCTAAGAAATCTTACCTAGCCCTAATCAGAGCTAATTAGGGTGGTATGGTGGGCGGGAGGGGAGCGCGGGTTAGGGCTGGCCGCTGGCCGACTGGCGGGTGCGCACAGGCAGCACACGCACGCACGGGCAGGCGGCAGGCGGGCGGCGGGCGCAGCGCACAGGGGGGGCTGGGCGCTGGCGGGCCTGCTGCTGCTACTCCGCGGCTGCTGCTTCGCGGCTACTGCTCCTGGTGTTTCCGCCGGCGACTGCGGCTGCGACTGCTGCTACCTGCTGGTTTTCCAGGTGTTTCCGCGGCGGGAGGGGACAGGGTGAAGGGTTTCGGGGTCGGGGGGGGGGGGCTCACGTGAACTCCAAAGTTTGGAGTTCACGTGTTTCGCCCGAAACCGAATGGTTTTGGGCCAAAACCATTCGGTTTCGGGCGAAACGGGTATCGGTTTCGCCCGAAACCGATACCTTTACCCGAAACCGTTTTAGCTACAGTAAAATAGGCTTAAACGGTTTCGGGTCCGGCCGAAACCGATACGTTTCGGCCGAAACGTATCGGTTTTGACCGAAACGGACAACCATGCCATTGAGAGGAGGGAAAGGGTTGTTTCCTTTATGGTCGACGACCGTATAGGCTCCTCCTTGATAGACCTTCTGGATGACGTAAGGTCCACGCCAATTAGGCTGGAGTTTGCCATTGGGTCTTCCTGTCAAGACCTCCTTTTCTTTGACCATTACGAGGTCACCCTTCTTGAATGCCCTTTGTTTGACCAGCTTATCATAAGCACGTGTCATAAAGGCTTGATACACTTGTAAGTGTTTGTAGGCTTCGAATCTTTCACCTTCAAGGTTGGATAGTTCCTCGAGCCTTCTTTCTATTTCAGACTGGTCTTGACCTGGTAATCCGGCATGAACAGCAACGCGATAAGATGCCAACTCGATTTCCGCAGGGATCACTGCCTCGGCTCAGTAGACCAAGGAGAACGGGTAGCAACCCGTAAGGGTTTTGTAGATAGTCCGATAGGCCCATAGGGCTTCGTGGACCTTTTCGCCCCAATCTCTTTTACGGCCATCGACTATCTTGGACAGCAGTTTGCAGAGGGTTTTGTTGAAGACCTTGGCCAACTCGTTGGCTTGGGGATTATAGACGGACGACGTCCTCTAGTCGATATGGAACTTGGCTGCCATAGCATATACAATTTTAATCCTGAATGGCATGCCATTGTCAAAAATGATCCGACTGGGAGTGTCGAATATGTATATGATGTAATGCGTCACGAACCGGGCGACTATTTCCCCTGTAACTTCTCGTAGCGGAATGGCTTCTGCCCAATTGGAAAAGTAATCAGTGGCGGCTAAGATAAACTTGTGACCTTGGGATGATGGCGGGAATGGTCCCACAATGTCCATGCCCCACTCTGCAAATGGCCAACTAGGCGCAGTTGAATGGAGCAGATTAGGTGGCTTCCGAGGCACTGGCCCAAATGCTTAGTATTGGTGACATGTACGAGCGTATTGGTTACAATCTCCGTACATGGTGGGCCAATAAAATCCCTTGAGCTTAATATTATTTTTCATTTTGGCTCCTGCTTGATGAGCCCCACACAATCCAGAATGAACCTCGTGCATCACGGTCTTTGCTTCCTTAGATGAAAGGCACCGTAGGAGGGCCGATCAGTCTTTTTCATGGACGAGCTTGAAAAGTAAGCCGTCAATTAGCTGGTAAGATGTTGCCCTGCATAGCAGTTGCACCCTCTGAGCTCGATCGGGGGGAAGCCAGCCGTTCTTTATCTTTATAATCGACTCACGCCAGTCTTCTTCTTCGGGAGCATTCTCCTCTTGAATGTTATTGATCTCGTAGACAGTGAGCTCCCCCTCAGGTGGGAGTTTTAAGGCTACTGCCAACTTTGCCAAAGCGTCAGCTTGGGAGTTATTGTCTCTTGGGACGTGGCTTATTTCAAATAGGTAAAAAATTTTCTTCAGCCTCATGACGGCTTCATGGTAGGAAATGAGCTCCTTCAGGATGTCATAGTCGCCCAGGACCTGTCGAATGACAAGCTGAGAGTCCCCGTACACTTTGATGCACATGATGTCTATCTCTAGCGCCAGCTGAAATCCAATAATTAGCGCTTCATACTCTGCTTCATTATTAGTCAATGACTTCATGAGAGCGCAAGAGTTACGAAGAATACCGCCTTACGGAGATACAAAAACTATCCCTGCGCCCGAGACAAAGTCTGCGAGACGCCAACCCTCTTGATTGTTCGAGAAGCGCCATCAAAATACACTCCCAATGTAGGAGGTTGAGGGTGAGGACGTCCGACTCCGTTTGTGGTGGGACGTTTTCAAGATGCTCCTCAGCCTCTTGTGAAGGCACCAACACCTCTTCATCGGGCAACTCGAAGTTGAATGGCGAATCTTCTGGCACAGGATGCGCAGCTAAGAACTCCGCCATTCCTTGTCCCCTGATCGCCTTGCGTGGGATAAAGGTGAAGTCGAACTCCATGAAGATAAGTGCCCACTTGCCGAGCCTATCGGAGAGAACGGGCTGGCTGAGCAGAAATTTGAGTGAATCACATTTGGAGATGAGCTCCACCCGATGAGCTAGAAGGTAGTGCCTTAGCTTCTTGACAGCAAATACCAGAGCTAAGCACACCTTTTCCATAGGAGTGTACCGATGCTCAAGCCCGATCAGCTTCCGGCTGAGGTAGTACAACAACTGTTCCTTGCCCTCTTCATTGATTTGGGCTAGCAGCGCCCCCAAGGAGACAGCCATGGCAGCAATATAAAGGATAAGAGGCTTTCCTCTGACAGGTGCCCCTACGACTAGAGAAGTCAGTAGATACTCCTTGATTTGCTCGAAGGCCCTCTGGCAGTCCTCGTCCCATATGAAGGGTGTCCCTTTCTTCATCAATTTACCGAAAGGCAGGCATCTTCCCGAGAGGTTAGAAATGAACCGCCTAATATAGGCGAGTCTTCCTTGCAGAGATCTGAGCTCTGTCAAATTTCTAGCGGAGGCAATCCTCTTATGGCCTTTGATTTTGTTAAGGTCAATTTCTATACCTCAATACCTAACGATGAAGCCAAGGAACTTGCCACTGGAGACACTAAAAGCACATTTCATTGGATTCATCTTGAGCTGATGCTGCCGAAGCCTTTCGAAGACTCGACACAAGTCAGCCAAATGATCCTCGCGCCTTTTTGTCTTGACGACCAGGTCATCGACGTAGCATTCAACAAGGTCATGTAGCATCTCGTCGAAAATCTTGGTCCTCGCCCTTTGATAGGTTGTACCGGCATTCTTCAGGCCAAACGGCATCCTTTCATAATTGAAAATCCCCTTGGGAGATCGGAAAGCCGTATGATCTTTATCTTTGATGACCATGCGGAATTGATTATAGCCCGACGACCCGTCCATGAAGGACAATGCTTCGTGACCAGTGGTCATGTCAACCATTGTCTCAGTGATTAGGACGAGGAAGTCGTCCTTCGGACATGCCTTGTTCAAATCCCTGAAGTTGATACAAACTCGAAGTTGGCCATTCTTCTTCTTGACGGGTACTATATTGGCAAGCCACACATGGTACATGCAAGGATCTATGAAGTCCACGTCAAGCATTTTGTCGACCTCAGCATTGACTTTCAACTCCAGCTCGTGGCGCATGCGCCTTTGAGCTTCCTTAACTGGCTTGACTATTGGAAGTATTGCCAGCTCGTGTTCAGTCACGGAAGGGTCAAGCCCAGGCATTTCTTTATAAGTCCAGGCGAAACAATCCTTGAACTCTTCTAAGAGCTGTCAGTACGCCTGCCTTTCTTTCTCGCTGAGGAGCGCGCTTACGAAGGATGGACGGCAGTCTTCTTTGCTTCCGAGATTGATCTCAATCAACTCGTCCACCGTCGCTTGGCCGCCGTCTTCGAGCTCCGGTGGAGCTAGTTGGAGATCGACAAAGTCTCCCTCGTCATCAGTATTTGCTACATAGACTTCAAGTTCTTCGAAGCTCTCTTACTCATAGCTTGAAGTCGAAGGATCTGCTCCCTCTTGCTGACACCCAACGGGCTGAACTATCCCTCCTCCCTCGGGGAGGTGACCAGTGTTGACTTCTGGTGATAGTGTCATTGACATCTCACTGGACTCCCTCACAGAGTCGTCAATCTTGGGCGCAACTTCTACTTGCCCATGAGGAAGAGGTAGCAGTCCTATGGCATTGACTGCGTAGTGGGCCTCAAAGTCCCTCTCCTAGTCATAGCCGAGTCCTCTAGTATCTTTGCGAGAGAAGGAAGGCTGTCTGCGAACCTACAGAGGGTTCCACAGCTGGTGGAAATATGCCGCTCGTGTGGGGTCTTGAGCCTGAGGGATATACTTCTTTTTATACATTTCCCTGATATGCTCTGGCAGATCGTCCATTTCTTGGACTAACTCTGGGGCAACGTCGGCGGGAGTATCCCAGCCAAAATCATCGTCAGGAGGGCCCGATGAGACTAAATCTCCTTTGTAAAAGATAATCTGCTTGTCTTCCTTACCCTTTTTACTCCTTTTCCGCTTGTAGGAGGTTGTGAAGGTCTTCAACTGCTCCACCTCGTGCTCTTCCCGTTGAAACAAGAGCTGGACACATTTGGGCGGTAAGGAGATGCTCCGGTCAATGACTCGACTAATAAGGTTGGCTTCGAAGTCAACGCTTCGCCTCTCTGGCTGAGTCGACTTGGAGGCAACCTTGAGGCTTAGCCTGTGCAGTCTTGCTAAGTATTGGTTGACAGTGAACAGCTGCCCCTCCTCAGCTTCAGAGTTCACTTTTTGCTTCCCTTTGTCTTTTATAGGCTCGGGGATTGCTAGAGTGGGCTCCCCAAAATACAAAGAAGCATCTGCCAGGTGACACTCGTTGGGGCGAAATGGAGCCTGATCTGCAAAGACAGTATGTTGCTCCCCTCCCTTGGCATACTTGAGGCACTGGTGCAGAGTTGACGAAACAACCCAATTTTCGTGGAGCCAAGGCCTCCCAAGCAGCACCTTATAAGATGTGTCGGCGTTGATAATATAAAATGTCACTTGGGTGACAAAATCGCCCAAGGCTAGCTTGACCTCAACCCGACCAAGCGCTTCCTCGGAATCCTGGTTGAATCCCGAAATCTTGACCGTGCTCACCTTTTGCAAGTAAGGCGTCAAGTATAAAGACTTGAAAGTCTTCAGAGGAATGATGTTAATAGCCGCTCCAGCGTCGACCAAAATTCGATTCACATCATGTCCATTGATCGTCCCTCGCATATATAAGGGACGATTGTTACACGGAGAGGACAGCAACATGTCTTTGTCCGTAAAGGAGATGCTGGCTACAAATGCCTTATATGCCTGGGCTTGCAACTCTGCAACATGGGCTTCATAGGCCTCTGAGTCTTGGAGTATATTGATAAGAGCCTCCTTTAGATCTTTGCTCCAAACGATAGCTTCCCAAATGGTGACATTTGTTGGGAACCACTTCATATGGTGGATAATTTTACGGTCTACCCTAGCACGGGTCTTGTCAAATGGCGGGATGATCTCTGCCAGAGTCTTCGAAGCCCCGCGAGGCTTCTCCCGCTTAGAAAGACGTTCCTCGCTCCGGCCCTCCGCATTTTCCTGAAATAGTGGTGCCAAAGACTCCTCCGGAGGTGGCAAGGGTTCATCCTATTCGTCCTCATTAGAAGGACCTGCCCGACTCGCGGGCTCAACCCTGCCAGAGGGACCAGCTTGCTCTGACGCCTTATCCTGAACAGGCGGCTTAGCCGGCTCTCCTTCATCAGAAGAGGCGATTATGAAGGGAACGCCACCCAATTTAGCTTCTGAGATGGGGCTTAAACCCTCTGAGGAGTTAAGGACAAAAGGGATTCCCCGAACTTGAGTTTATGGGACAGGACCCGGTTCTTCCCCTTTGAACAATATGACCCTGTCGAGAGTTAAGGGATCTTCACATCCGCGTCCTCGTCCTCATCCTCGGCCACGACCTCGGCTATTTTTTGCCGGGCAACGCTGATATGTCACCATGGGAGGCTTGCCCCCGCTGCTATCAGCCATAGTACTTTGTCCCGAAGGGGAGTTGATGTTGTCGGGCGGTGGGATCGCCACCATGTTGCAGGAGAGCTCTTGCAACATTCCCTCGAGCATCTTCATAGTGAGCTCCTCATCCTTACAAAATAAGGAGAGCTCTTCTGGGATCGGAAACTCCTCACCTTCTTCGAGACGGTGAGCCATCTCCCAGAGCCACTGAAGAAGGCAGGCATTATACCCAAACTTGTCCCAGGGAATGTATTGTTCAGAGTGACGACCTTGGTGGGCGAGGGGGGGTATACTCCTCCAGCTCATCTATAAGCTTTTGTAGCCTTTGCAAAGGAGTTAGTTCCTTGGGGACTTCCGCAGCTGCCGCTTGCTCAGCTTGCTTCTTCAACCTCCTCTTCAAATTCTTCCTGCGATTCTTCTCTTGTTTCTTTTGGCGTGTCGCCTCTTGAGAAGAAAGTGGGCTTTGTTTTGGAGGTGGGACTGGTTTTCCCTCGGAATTCTGCTTTTTGCTCCGGGCCGGCTCCTTAGGAGCTGGTTCCGCGACTTTTTATGGGAGTAACCTTAGTCCAGTCGGCCTCCTCCGGTTGCACCTGGAAGGTGGCATTGATCGCCTGAGCAATTATTTTGGGCGGCAGCTCCTAGAACTCTGCGAGGCCGAAGTGGAGCCCTTGGGGGCTTTGTGATTCCACCGATTTTGCTGTGATTGGCGACTATGCCTGTTCGAGCTGCTGAGGTCTCTCTACCATCGACGACCTTGTTGGCTCGACACGAGGTTTTTCTTCGGGCTCCCTCGCCCTCACTTTGCCTTTATTGTCTGGCTTAGGGTTTCCCTGTATAACGATGCCAGGTTGACTCAACTTGGAAATGGGTTTGGAACCTCCTCCCGCGGCTTGGCTTTTTGGGCTCTGGGCCTTAGCCCCCTCGCACCTAGCCCTGCCTTTGGGGTTTGGCTGAGAGTTGTTGCCTGTAGACTTGCCTGGCTGGACCTGCTAAGAGGTGGGCTTAGTCTCCCGTGGCTTGGTCTGCTCTTGTTGAGCTTGCCGGAAAATCTTCTCAGCGACCTCTTTAAGATGCCGCCTCGCCGTCGACTTCCCCTGCAAATCGATCTCCTCTTTTTGGATGAGGATTTCAATGCAATCTCGAACCTCGGGCATTCCCCAATGGGGTGGGACACCCTAGCATGATATTTGCAATAGAGAGAATGGCTCTTGGCCGTTTCATTGTAGTAGGACGGCGGATCACGCGCCATCACTCGACCGTCTTCCAGGAACTTGTCGAAAATCTTCTCAGTGTCCTCCTTGGGGAAAGAGTATTGATGAGATGGTCGCCACCCTGGATACCACAATGTGGGCTGGGGCGATTGGGAACTGACTCCTTCCTCCCTCAGCTCCGGGAGTTGGAAAGCAGCCGAGGCATATATGACATTGATAGAGAAATTTAAGCTCTCCCGTCCATGTGGCTGCAGCGGGTTGACCAAGAAGTCACCCATATTGACCACTCCTCGCCTAATCAAGTCTTCAGCGAGGTCCTTGAAGGCCTGGCAATCATGGATAATATGGCATATGACCTCATGATATGGGCAATAGCCCTGGTGTAATGCGGCGCCTGGTGCCTACTGGCTGGGTGACGCCGGGAGGTTTAATAAGCCTTCTCGCCGACACGCGAAGAAGATTTGCAGGGTCTTCTCGCGAGGGAAAGAAAATAACTTCTCTGGCTCCTCGCCTTCAGATGAATCTGAGGATTCCTCAGAGGGCCAGCCCCTGAGCGGAGTCCGGGCAATGGATGATACACCTGCCTCCCATATATGTGTTGGAGTTAGTCCCCCGGCAAATGGCCCAAAGGGGAAGGTGGCCAACTGCTCATCAATGCTTCTTGAGAATTGCAGCAGACGCCTTTGTTCCAGCTACAGCTGTCGGATTTCCCCTCGGATCTTCCGAATAGTCCTCCGCAACGCCAAGCATTCAGGGAGTAAGGAAGGAGCGGCTCCGCGGTCAGCATTAGGTTGTTGATTCGATGGCCCGCCTTCGGAGCCATTGGAGCTCGAAGCAGTCGCCACCATATGAACCACATTGGCCGACCAATTTGGTCGACTCTAAACATGGGGCTGTGGAGGATCGACTGCATGCCCTAATATATTTATCAAGCCTTTTTGAATAAGCTCTTCTGCTATGGTCTTGAAGACATAACAGTCCCCGACAGTGTGATCCAACCTTCGGTGATACACACAATAAGTAGGGTCATTTGTTTTATCCACCTCTGAGGGCTTCCGTGGATCCAGTAGGGTGATGAGCTTTTCTTTCATGCACAGATCAAAGAGCATCTTGGTATGCTCCTTTCTAAAGGAATAGGGCACCTTCATACGCTCTACTAACAGAGACGCATTCGCCTTGACCTCGGACTTTTTGCCATTGCCCTTTGATTTTCCTGCCCCCTTGTCTCCATTCGTCGGGGAGAAGTCCACAGCATTTACCTCCAGACGGTCCTTGGAGGATTTGCCTTTGGCGGAAGCATGTGTACGATGGTCAGCAAAGAACATCTCAATCTCCGCCACCACCGTGTTCAGCTGATCAAAACTTTTGATGTTTGAGCCCAAAAACGTTTCACTAACCTCCACTGCTAGACCCCTGTGGCATATGGTGATCACGTCTTCGGGCATAGGAGGATTATCGCAGCGCATGCTGACATCCCTCCACCGATTGATGAAGTCCAATGCGGTCTCACCTTTTCTCTGTCTGAGGGCACAGAGTTCAGCCAGAGAGACTTTGCGTTCGGCCGTATGGAAACAGTCGACGAACTTTTTCTGCATATCAGCCTAATCGGCCACTGAATTGGGCTTTAGCCTGGAATACCACTGGAAGGCGGTGCCTGTCAGGGACGTGGCAGAGTACCGCAACAGATATGACTCTTCCAGCGCCAGTTCACCCATAGCCGTCATGTAATAGGCCAGGTGTTCATGTGGTGAGCCCTGCCCACTGAACTTCTAGAGTTTTGGGGCCTTCGGGCAATCAGGCGGAAGCTTCTTGAACTGATGGTAAAGGGGATAAGACATGCTGTACAAATCGACGATGGCCACACCCTCATCATGTTGAGCAAATTTTGCCTCCACAATTCGCTCGATCATCTGCCTCTGCGCCATGAGACTTTCTGTGGTAGGAGTGGCAGAGGACCGGGCATTGGCCTCATGTTCCGGCACTTCAATTTCCACTGCTATTGGCAATTTTGCAACAGTAACAGAGGCATTGGCCATGACTGGAATGGGAGGAGACTGTTGTTCCATCCCAGTGGGCGCCGCTTGCGGTTGAACATCAACCTCCTTTTCACGCAATAATGCTTGCAAGAGGTTCTTAAGATCTTGATTTCACGTCGGAGCTCTTCCAACGCGAGGGTCTACGCCTCTCTTTCAAGATCTTCCTTGTGTCCGGAGTTGCTGTCCCCATCGACACTATGGACATCTTCTTGGTGTTCTTCTTGCCACACCAGCTCAGGCTGAGATGTTCCGGCCGCCGACGTCTACTGCATCTGTGCAAGGACCCGTGAGATAGGCCTTGACCTCCTCAAAGTTTGGAGAGGCTGATTCATTTCTCCCGAAGTGTCCTCCGGCTGCTTATCGGCGGAGGTTGTGTTACAGGTGAACACCTTGACAGCATCATTGGTCACCTGAACCACCCGCTTCTTCCTGGGCAGTTGTCTTCCAAGCTTGGGTGCCATCCCTAGTTTGTCAAAAATAGACACCCTAGACGTGGAGGCCTGGGCCGAGCAATCCTCGTCCGTGTGCGTTGAACTGGCCCACGGAGAGGTCGGTCGCACCTTTCTATCGGCTCCTCAGCGCTTCTGCCCACATGCGGGTTAGGTTGTGGACCTCGGGGATGTCGAGGTCTCGATGCTTGCCGGACTCCGCATTTGTTGCAGGTCCGACATGCGGAAGGACCCTTCCACCCTCGCTCGCTTGATGATTCGGGCCTCCTCCTTGGTGACCCATATTTTCTTCAGGCGGAGCTAGCACCCCTCAATTGGGTTGCCCCCTGACTTTGATCGGGGAGCTAGTGGTTTGGGTCGTTGCATCGAACCCTGATTCGCCGCCGGTACGGCGGACTTCTTCAATTTCGCTCCATCCTCCCGGACTTGTCAAAGAAGCTCGAAGCGATTGGAGGTGGAGATAGTTGGGACATGCAGGTCCCGAGGCATAATCGGCTCGCCTCCATCGAGCCGAATGCGAAAGATCCCTGACAATTATAGTCTTGTCGGAGCAAGATATCGTCGTTGCAGGCTTTGTGCCCTTGTGGCTATGACGCTGCCCCCGTTGAGCAGAAGCGGCGCTGGTGAGGCCTGCCATAGGCGTGGCGTCATTGTGGCGGCGACACTGCCCCCGTTGCGCAGGAGTAGCTCTTCTGAGGGTGGCCACAGTAGAGTTGGTGCCATTGCGGCGGCGGCGTTGCCCCTGTTGAGCATGAACGGTGCTGATGGTAACTTGATTGACCGAGAAGACTCGGCCATTTGCTAGGGCAAAAGGCCTGACACCTTCGGCTGTTGTCATGGCAGCCGAGAGGACTCGGCCGGTTGCTGAGACGAAGGGCCTAACACCCTTGGTCAATGAAGAGTTGGCCGGGCGAGCCCGGTCAGCTACTGGAGCAGAGGGCCTGACACCCCCAGCAATTGATCTGTCGACCGAGCAGGCTCGGCCACAATTGTTGAAGCCGAGGGCCTGACACCCCCGACGGTTAGCTTGTTGACCGAGCGGACTCGGCCAGATGCTGGAGCTGAGGGCCTGACGCCCCCGACGGTTGTCTTGTTGACCTGACGGACCTGGCCATTTGTTGAAGTAGAGGGCCTAACACCCCCAGTAGTTGTTACAGGTGTGGCTGAACTGACTTCAGCCACAGGTACGACGCCCAGAAAAAAGGGCGAGCCGGTGACCGCTGGGAAGTCACCAAAAGCAAGCAGAGTCACCAGGTATCCGAACCTGGCGTGGTTGGCGATGACTTGGGGGCCGTATGTAACAGCTGCCATCGTCTTCTTGTTGTCGTCGAGGATGGTGCGTAGCACGAGTGAAGTAGCGCGCAGATGCACAGAAAGCTCTCATGCGAGCAAAGGAATGCCCTCCTCTTCTCGTCCTGTAAGAGGAAGAGGGGGCGATCATAACCTTAAAGAAGGTTTGAGAATTTCTTTGACAGAAAGAAGAAAGGCAGGAAAGGTCCCACCGGACGTGCCAATCTGTTGGCCACGGAATATATATTCAAATAGGTCTTTTAGATAGGGGTTCTCTTTGAAGAGAAATGTTTTTATATAAGGGTTTATTCCGTGGGTGCGCATCGTATCAGACGATTTGGATTCGAGTGTTGGACCTTTCCCCACTGACCGCAGTCAGTGTTGATTTGCATTGACCTAACGTCCGAACACCTTTATTTATCTGTCAAAGAAACCTTAAATCCCCCCTATAGGTTCTGATGTTGAGGGCCTACTCACTTGGGTGGCTCACAATTACCACTCATTCACTACCGACAGACTGACAGAACTAGGGTTTCATCAAAGGCCTCTTATGTTCAGGCAAAAAACCCTAGAATTTAGGAGTACGAATGTAATTCTGCAGAAGCCATAGACATTTTTGAAGTATTAGAAGGGCCCTAGGGGTACTTTGGTAATTTTGGGTTACCGGGGGTGTTTTCGTAATTTTACCAGGTCAGGGGCGTTTCTGAAATTTCTGGGTTAGAAAGAAGGTAGGATAGGATCCCTGACTTCCCGAGGCACTGAGGCCATTTATGGAGGGTTTTGGGGGTTACTAGACCATTTCTAGGTCATGGGTATTTCGATAATTTTACCAAACCCCACACTGACCTAGGTTTGAGGCGACACCCAAGTGTCGGACTGAGCTGACAGCGTCCCTAAACTGAAGGAGCAACGAGGGGCTTCAAAGAAGGCGCACGTTCGTCGATTTACAGAGGGAGGGGTATGTATATAATTTCCCGAAAGTCATGGGGTTTTCTTATAATTTTCTCTGACAGGTGTGCAAAGAAAATCTGTAAGGTGCATTGAATATATTTAGGGTCCAAGTACGTACAAGGTTGTCGCCGAGTTGTCGACTGTATATAAGGAGTCTCCGCACTGACGCGGGACGTAGGGGCATAGCCCCAATTACAAAGAGTTTGCAAGGTAAAACTGTAAATTACAAGACTTGTATTTCCCGCCATCCCGGGAGGAGCTTTTCCGTAATTCTCTATTATACGAGCGGAACTACATAATTTAGTCGCCTTGGGTGCATAGAAAATTACAAACATGGCCCGAAGAATGGCATAATTACAAACATAACTCCCTAGGGGCGTAAATACAAGACCCAGGGATCACCTACCCATCGAGGGCTAAAATAACGAACAATACTCCTTGCGTAGATCTCTCGAGGCTTGATCTCTCCGTCCTGTACGTGTGTTCTCGTTGGCCCAAGGGAGCTATTTATAGAAGTGGGAGGACCCAGGCTGTCAAAAGCATGGAGATCTGCCTCAATTGTGACGAAAAAATGGGTTTTAACAACAATTCTGACAAGGTAGGGTAGCCGCACCCTTTTTTTCTTCTTTTCCCTTTTTTTTAATGGGAACACGGACCCCCGGAGGGGTCATTTGACCCGTGGGCAAGGCCCAGCGGGGTCAAGTGACCCCGCAGGGGTCACGTTGACCCCACTGGAACCGGCCCCGCCCGGGGTAGGCTAACCCCACTGGGGGCCCAGCAGGGTCAAACGGCCCCACCCAGGGTCTTTTGACCCTGCTGGGAGCCCAACGGGGTGCCACGACCCCCCACGGGGTCGACTGGCCCCGCTGGGGTCCAGCGGGGTTGGCTCGACCCCCCGGGGGGGTCGGTTGACCCCGTTGGGGCCCAGTGGCGTGGACGCGACCCCGTGGGCTCGGTGGAACCCGCTGGAGTCCTAGCGAGGTCATTTGACCCCCGGAGCGGCCTTTTGGCCTCTCTTCGCGTATTTTCTGCACTTTTTTGTCGCCCTGGGTGGGAGAGGAGCCGCCGCCCTGCCTTTATTGCTCTCCAAGGCTCACTCTTGCAGCGTGGCAGCAACACGTTGGTGGAGAACCGCGCAGGAGAGAAGGATCGTTCGTTTGTTGTTTGTTTGCGCGCCGCTTGCCCAGAGGGGAGTCTTTGCATCCGTCTGTGCCGTGTGATACACAGTTATTCGGCCACTTTGACAGGTGTGCATGTACATTCTCCCCTTAATTTCCCTTGTTGCGACGCCCCTTGCAATTATAAGGTCGGGCCAATAAATCCTAAATCGCAGAGGTACTCCACGGACCGACGATGTAGCGACCCAAGATCTGGATACCGGGAAAGGAACCCGATACCATTCGGATCCTGGTCCGCCGCCCACGAGCCGGGACTCGGAAGGGCTAAAAAGGAGTGTGGAGGTACAAAGAAATAGAAAATAAAGCAGGACAACAATTAACAGAAATAAATAAACAAACTACAACAACAGAGTCCAGTCCAACAGAAAGTACCGTCTAAGGCAGAGAACGTACCCAACGCCAAGTGAACACTTGGCCCGGCAAGCTGGCGACTAAGAACCTCCGCACAGCACCCTTAAACCTCGAGGAAGAACCGCCGCACCTGAAACGCAGGGGTGAGCCTCCTGTCACTGGATCAGTAGGGGTCCCGCGAAACCCCAACCGAAAACACGGCGGCACGGAAAGCAGCAACTACAGCTAGAGCACCAGGAACAACAGGAACAGCAAACCCGGTGGCCTGTAAAAACTCGGCGCTACAGCTACTCCTACTGTACCAAAAAACACGTCCCGATCTCACAGTTGGGGGACCACCAGACAACAACCCACCCAACGACCACGTTGTCAGGAACTCAACGCTATCTAGGGGGAAAGCCCTCGGTGACGCTCACCGGAACCCCTAGACCTCGGCATCGAGAAAACACCCGGAACTCCACGCAAAACCACGTCTCGCAGACGTGAAGCGGAACTCGACTCTCGAGAAAACTCACGTCACGTGACGGGAGCACTACCCACCAGAAGCAAGGCCGGATGCGTCCACTGACGACTTAGTCCGCAGTCTCAGGTGTCTCTCTACGACACCCCAGGCGGAGACCGAGACACCGTACAGTAACTAGGAACACAGAACAAGGACTACCTGGGGTCGCGCTCGTCAACGCGGGTCCAACAGCCCCCAACTAAGTGTGCACACACAGACCATCCGCTCTAGGTCGGGTCCTCTAGCTGGTTTTCCCCCCAGCCGGACTCAGGCTGCAAAGGCGAGGAGCCCTACGGTAACCAGCCTAAAAATCATCTCTCTCGGGTAAGCCGCTCTACCACTCCCAGGTGGGTCAGCACACGCGTGCCGTAAGAAGGCTACGACCAGTGGGAGGTCACTAAACGCGAACACGGAAAGCCACGCACGCACCCATCGCAAGTAACACGGCGTAGCAGGCGGCACGACGCCACCAGACTCTGGATAGCCCACTAGACCTACTAAATCCAACGATCCTTGAGTCACAGACTCGGGTCAAGACCGTCGCACGCGACAGCACAACGCCGTCAATCTGGCATAATCCCTAGGTCTGAAACTACGGTGACACGACTCACAAGCCGCCGAGTTAATCCCTCATCTAAGGGACGCGCGGAAAAACCTCCAGCCCCCAGGCTGGTTGACAGGACTCACAGTCCAAAGCCATACACATGGCCCACTCGGAAACCACTTTCCGGAGAAGCCCACGACGTGCGGGGAAACCCCACCGCACTCATACCGACGCACAGAGACTCGATCTAGCGAGAACACGGAAGTCCGGAACACAAAGGGTCACCCGGACCCTCCAAACCCATGGGCACGCTAATCGAGATAACACGGTACCTCCGAACATCCCAGAAACATAGACACAGAACCCACGAGGTATCCAGGACATCCACGAGACCGAAGGTCAACCACTGGGTCACAACCGAGTCGACCGGGGTCAACACAACGCAAACCGGAACACAACTAGCACAGAAACCAAGTGGCAGTCCTCCCTTGACCGTCACAGTGCCTAGCGGTCTACCCCTAGACCGCAAGGCACAGCCTAGCGGCCCACCCCTGGACCGCAAGGGCTGGCCTGGCGGTCTATCGCGAGACCGCAAGGAACCCAAAACACGGAAACCTCAAGCGGTCACCCCGGGACCGCCAAGAGGGTGGCGGTCGTCCACCTGACCGCTAGGCGTAGCATAGCGATCAGTCGCGAGACCGCTACCCCACCGACCTCGACTGACCCAAAACACAGACAAACGGTCATGCCCTGACCGCAAGGCAGAGCCTAGCGATCTTCACCAGGACCGCTAAGGCGCCCTGGCGGTCCATCGCGAGACCGCAAGGCACAAACCGACATAAGGGACCCCCCTAGCGGTCTCCACATGACCGCTAGCACCCTAGCGGTCACTGGAACGACCGCTAAGTTGTCCCGAGCCCAAAAACGGCGGGAAACCCCATTCCACGCCCCGTTCACACCCATGTGAAGGGGAAAACAAAGGGGAAACCTTCCCCAACCAACCTAGCATGCATCTAAGCCCTTGGATCGGTCAAAAACCTCACGAAACGAGAGATCCGACGCTCAACCCCAAAACATGGATTTTACCCTACCCGGCTCAAAAACTCCCCTCTCGGCCTCACCTCGGCCTACAAATCACGGGGAAAGCAATAAAGAGGGTAAGGATCGTCCCCCTACTTTAAAGAAGGCCGAAATCCTCCGGATCGCCGTCGATCACAAATCTTGGCCGCACAAGAACGCTTCACCCACGCCGCGAAAAGGGCACCGCCGCGTTCCTCTCGCCGCCGCCGTCGTCACCGTGCCGCCGCCGAAGCCCGCCGTCCGTTGCCAGAGGAGGGAGGGGCGCCGGAGTTCTCGAACGGGAGAGAAGGGGAGCCGCGTGCGCTTACGGGGGAGAAAGAAGGAGGACGAAGAAGAAAGAAGAAAAAGGGAAAAAGAAAAAGGAAATGAAAAAAGGGGGTTTATATAGAAAATCTGGAAAATGCCAAAAATACAAAAAAATAGGAAAAATTATTTCCGCGATCCTCGGAACACGCTCAACGCACTGGTACAGTCCCGGAGGTGAAGAACGCAACGGTTCGCCCGCTATGGCGTTCCGCAGGTTCGTCAGGGAAAAACACGTGTAAACCACAAAATAAGCTCCGGGACCCCCGAAAGTGATCCGAAACTCACGGATCCAGATCCGAAAAATGTCCGAAAAACCCGAGACATTACAGACGATATCGGCACTACGCCGTATTTTCCGTCGGTTGCTATGAAATAAAATCCTCGAAATATCTCGAGCGAATTACGGGTGCAACAACTACCAAGAAGCGTCACAACCCCATCTAGACGACCGTCCAACCTTCTCCACTCCTTGCCCCGCCATCCAGGGTCCCCTTGATAGTCGCCGGCCCAACTTCCCCTTCCAGTACATCAACCCTCAAACAATGCCGCATCTAGATGAGTCTACGCTATAGATCCTCCGGTGGTAGAGGCTTTGCCTCCACACACATCCCACCCCCCTTCACCTGCATCGCACGAACCGAGCCGCCCCTAATAGCTTCCGCGCAGGACCTGCCGAGAATGACACGAGCCCCAAAGCACGCCACCAATGTTGGGCAAGAGCAGAGCAGGCAACCGGGCTCCCGCATCTGAAGCAGCACTGGTCAAACGCATCCTGGCATGGTGCACCGGAGAAACGTCTAGGCGGACCCCCCAGCAGTATGCCCGAATCGTCTCCCCCCCCCTCCCGAGACTTTAATGGCCGGTCGGGGATAACAGTCCCCCAGGGGGATGCGATTTACCCCAGACGCCACCCCTGGCGACCGCAACATCATTCTTTCCCCAGAGCTTCTCGGATACTAACATAAGGTCATGGCATTAAGGTTAAGATGAGCTCATTGCGCATGACAGGAAGGACATCAAAGCTTTGAACTGAGCCACAGGCCACTGGCCTTAACATGTAATGACGAAAGGCTATATAACCATCATTCCCTAAGCATTGTCCCAACATTTTGTGGATGGCTAGATCCTTTTTTCTTTTGAAAGTGGGTAGTACCACTATGTGTATTAAATGAAAAGGAAGGTGTACAAGTGTACACAAGAAGCTCCCAAAAAGAGACCATGTACAAAAAGTCACATCAAGGCAGTGTGGGGCCATTCACCATCCCACCAAATCAAAAAGAGATGAGTAGAAGGCATTCACAATACAAAGCACCTCCGCCCATTCCCTCACTCTAGTACAAATGAAAGAAATAAGAGAGTCCTCCACTCTAGTCTCCCATTGGATGGCTAGATCCAATTAAGGATCAAATATCGACAATTTTTTCCAAACAGCTGCCAGCTTGACATCAACCCTCCACAACATAGTGGCAAGTACTTGAACATGTCGGTCAAAGGCCCATGAGACTAGTTGGCAGGTAGAGGACTGCCTTCCTGATTATTTAGTGTACACTCATATAAGTAGAGATGACCTTCAAAATTGTTCTAGACATTTGGAAAGGCAAAACAAAGAGGAAAAGAGAAAAGTTTGGGTCTCTTCTTTAGTGTAACTATCAGCCAAATAAAGAAATGAACTATTTACTAACTCTGTAACTCATGCTCCATATGGACTCTTCGAAAACAACAGAACTACCTTCATGTTGAACCAAGTCTGATGTATAAGACTTGTGATTTGTGACAGTGATGGTAACAAGCAGCTAAAATGGACAAAAAGGCAGCATAGAACCTAGGGCATTAAGTAATGGACTGACCGTATAAAAGCCCCTCTGCTGGTCTTTTTTCTGGTCTCATTTTGGTGAGGAAGATGAATGACAAGGAGGTAACACCCATAGGAGATTACTCAACTCTAACAATTTCAAGGCTGGACAGGAAAGTCTTCATTTCCATATAATCATGGGAATCCTTGTTTGCATTTTAGGTGGATTTGAGAAAGTATGACACAATAAGCTGCAGCACACTTTTGATAACATGAAAATTAATAAATTAAAAAAAACAATTGACTAGATTAGAGCTTTTATTAACATAAATAGATCACCAGCTCTGATCAGTAGAGACCCACGCCTTAGTAGCTGATGACGCCTGAGAAAAGGGATCCCATTTCCCATTGTTTTCTTGTAGGGTTAAACTCTTAAGCATGACGGAGCATAAAAAGCTATCAGCCAGTCTCATTATAGATGCAAAAATGGGTAAAAGTAACTTAAACACCTGCCATTTTGAAATTCACAGCCCACAGTGTTCTATTTCATTTCTCTAGTTTTAAATTATCCTGAAATTGTTTCTGCCAAGAGTGCCATAGGTTTTGAATTTCCAGAGAATGAGCGAAGTATAACGGTCAAAATCTTGGGCTCCAAGTGTCACTCCTTCACCATAAAAATACTCAAACCTGCTACTGTTTCATCCCAAATCAGAAATAACTAGAAGACTATTGAGCAAGATTTAAAAACAGATTTACAGTTGGAAGCTAAAGATATTATCAGTGAGGCATAGGCTCATCGATTGCCTATATCTCTCAAGTCTTATACTATCTACCAATTTCCAAAGTCCCTAAAACTGTAGAGAAGGACAAATAATCAAAATGGTGGGCATTCTTATGGTTGCAAGCGTATTAAATCTCTGACAAAGTAGAAAAAGTTATTAGGACCAAAGGGCAATGTAAGGGTGATCAAACAAGTCTTGCAATCATGAATATGACTCTCTTAGGGAAAATGTAATGGAAAATTGGATTAAATGATGGTTTTTGCCTATACTAAACACTTCACTACCACAATAAAATGCTAACAATTCTTTTCCCAAGCTAGGATAGTTTTGCTGCTGCATCAAGGTAACTGCTACATCAGCACCATCTGGCATGGCATTTACTATTTTTAATATAAATATGAAATAGTTAAATTGTTGAATGACTTAAACAGAGGTCATTATTTTGGACGATGGCTTTGGATCATGCCCTATCTTCACCCAATTGCACTCCAATAGAGCAATGGTATGCCGGGGGATGGTGAGCATTATTCGGGTTCAACCCGTAATCCAAACCGGACAGGTAGATTTGGTCTAGTTTGGTTCGGATTAAAATTTTAAAATTACGGGTCGGATTAAAACCGAACTGTATTAATAAAAACGGTTTGCCTAGTTTCTATTTTCCGAAAACCAAACCAAACCGTATAAACCGTTTTCAGGGAATTTGTTGTGCAGTGAATAGAGATGTCTTTCCCCAAATAGTGAAAACTTTCCCAATAATGCCAATGGTTAGTCACATTCTTCACTCTTTTGGAGAATTATGGTTCAAACCGAACCAAACCGGACTAACTCGGTTTGGTTTGGTTTGGTTTCAAAGTCATTCAGTGTGGTTTGGTTCGGGTTGAAGCCTTGATCCAGTTTGGTTTGGTTCGAGAAAATTCCTCTTCAAACCGAACCAAACCGGACTAACTCGGTTTGGTTTGGTTTGGTTTCAAAGTCATTCAGTGTGATTTGGTTCGGGTTGAAGCCTTAATCCAGTTTGGTTTGGTTTGAGAAAATTCCTCTTCAAACCGAACCAAACCGAACCGTGCTCACCCCCTATCGAGAGATATTCGGGGAACTAGGATGGGAATGCCCGACCCAGCACACACAAGGACAAGTGGTCAGATCGCACAAGGACACAATCTGACAGCTGGCCTCTTTCACCTCCATCGCCCCCATTTTATTACAGGAGTGCTGGAAAGTGGTGAGCCATTTCCCACCCCCATGCACTTGTTTTCTAAAGGAGGGGCTTGGGGGCGTGAAATGGCCCACCAGCAGCCCAGTGGGCATCTTTTTTTACCCTAGTGTCTCAATTTTGAAAATGGAGAAATGCTAGGTCCTGCAAGTCCAGTGATGAGCGGGTTCTACACGATCGCTCTGGACCTCTGGTCAAGTGTCTACAATTCAAGCCTCCACCCCTGCAATGTTTACTTTTATGGAGTCATTAACACAATGAACCACTTCCTTCAGATTTATTAAAAATCCAGTCATTAAAAAGACTAATGACTTCATTTACATTTAATGTCATTAAAACATTTAAAAGTTTCATTTTTTATTAAGATAAGATGGATGTGCTTCTTTTATGTTATGGGACTACATGGCAGACCAAAGCCTTCTCTCATGAAGCCATGGAAAGAGTACTGTCCTACAATAGAAGAAAAGATTGACCGCACAATTATACTATAAACTTGTCTCTAGACAACTTGGCATTAAACAATGCAATAGAAGATTGGCACAATGTTTCAAATCATGCCAGGTCCCTTTATTGCGCAAACATCCGGTTTGTTGCTCCGGTTCAGTAAATGCATAAGATTTTAGCCTACTGGTCCTACTACAAAGATGCAAAAGGCAGATCTAGTGAACCTTATATTAATTATCATATATGCACTTAACTACTATCCGTCACAACCTGGTAGAGTATTTTCTTTATTTGGTGATGAATAAATGCATCTTTCGTCTCTAATTAATTGTGACTTAAGGACCACCTCCCTAAAGGAAAACCAGTGAGAAAGTTGTGCATATTATAATTGAACCCAAAAAAATGACAAATATGAATGTTTGTTTTAAGCAAGTGATCATACATTTCTAATCTCCTAAAAAAGGTTTGTCTGTTATGAGCAAGAACCCATGCTTATGAAATATATATAGAGAGAGAGAGAGAAGGAATCCACAAGATTTATTAGTTAGGAATCAAGAAAGTAGAAAACTTAAAGCCACTAAAAGAAGATACATCAAATTACTGCAAATGATTAAGTGGACAACAGAAACCATAATAATGGAGTCTTCACTATTAAAAACAAGAAAGAGAACAGCAACTTTAGTTATAAAAAAATGCCAGAACATCAATTTAAGCCTAGACTGTCGACAGAATGCATGGATCAGATATAGGCCATTTGGCTACGGCAAATGAGCGCCTGGAGCAATAGCAGGTTGACTCCATACATGGATCATCCAGCATAACTAACTAGATGACAATGAGAATTGTTCTAAAACCTAGATTTAGATATTTCTAGTTTTGGATGTCCTCTCCTCATAAGGAATTGTGTTCAATCACTCTTTAGCTAATAGTCTCTCATAGAGGAGCATTTATCTTCATATTAAAAAAAATCCCTCTTCATCAGCTCATCAAAACTCCTTCCACTGTCTAGAGAACCTTTGATGATTGCTCCCCAGCTGCAGAAGCTTCAAGCTGACATCACGTAACTAGGAAGGTAGTTGCCACCTGTAAAGAAGCCTCATGGGACTTCTGAGAAATCTTCTCACGTCTAAAGTTACCTTTGCCAAGTACTTAGCACAACTTGTGGAGGATTAACATCATGTCAGCTGCCACTTCATCAAATCCTGCATTCGATCTAGTAGACCACAGATTAATGCATTAGGATTATGTGAGTAATGATGATGAACCATCCATCATACTTCAAAGTCGATAATCGTATAAGAAAACATCTATTACAGCTTATATGTCACCATTCTTCTTTATTCCCTTGGCAAAAGATTTGTCTCCCTCTCTCTACAATTTGTTCATTTCCTATCGGTGTTCTCCTTGCTTTCAAAAGTCTTCCACTTAAATTAAATGGCGCACTTTCATCAAGAAAGTCATAGGTTACTGAAGATTCAAATCACTGGTCTTTCTTCCCCTGCGATGTTATAATGGTCAACCATTTAATTTTCTCCCCTTATATTTGTGTGCATATCTATCCATCCTTATGACTGTTCATTCAAATTTCCACCATTGTTTCAGTGCATCCCTCTGAAAACTATGTCAGCTAGATTTAGGGCTATAACAGAACTTGTGCAGCCAGTTAGCTGATCCATTTTTACATGGACAATAATGGATTTGGATATTTAAAGCATGCCTGACCGTTAGTCACAATTAGAAACAGGTTTTTTATAACTTAGCGCTGGAAATTAAAACATTACATCAATCTCCTAGTTCCCAATTTCGACCTACGTTTTCCGTCCACACTTCCCACCTAACTGTGGGCTGCTGAATGTAAAAGAGGGTACAAGAACCCTCCTCCCTTCCCACCTAACCTCCACAAAAGAAAAAAAAACTGCCTACGACTCACCCTCCCTTCCCCTCCCTCTCTCTCCCTAGTCCTCAAGGCGACAAGGTAGATGCTATGCTCGGCAGCAAGACAACCCTCCTTATGGTACTGCAAATTAGCCCAATGATCTTTAAGGCAGAAGGAGAGATGCTGTGTTCTGCAGCAAGACAACTCTCCTCATGGTGTTTGGAAGTCAGCTCCTTTATGATGACCTGCATTTCTCAGTAAGGGTGCCTCAAAAAGGAAGAGAAAGAGCCTCAGCATTGGCCCACCTGACAGAGAGCATCTCTTTCTCTATGCCACTATCTCTATTTCTATCTCTATATCTTTGTCCTCCATCCTCTCTTCCTCCTACAAGCCATGGGGAAATATGCATCAGTATGCATACCCCATAGCATTGTCCCCATTGGGCATATATTTAAATAAAGAAAGGGAAGAGTAGATAGAGGAAACCTATCGCTATTCTCTTCCTCCTCATCCCATCTCTCTCTAATGTCTCCCCTCTCTAAAATGAATCCCTCAGAGCACATTGCAGGTGAGGAGGAGGCATTGAACTTTTTAAAAAATACTAGAAAATTGATCCAATTCCGTAGAAAATTCAAAAACAAGACAATTATAGTAAACTCCAACTCAATTCAAAGTCAGAGTCTGAAACAGTAAGTTGCTACTAGGATTAGGATTAAAAATAGACAGTTTGACATGGCCTTAGCTTGTTCTTTTCCTCCGCTCCATATGTGTTCTCATAATCACAAGTAAGCTCAAAATTAATCTTGAGAACTTCAATCACCAAATAGTAATCGTTACAACCAAATTGCATCTTCATAAAGCTGACTTGCAATATTTACATGAGTCTGTAGATTTGCGTACCCCTGTTTTTAAGCAAAGCTGAGGTGACAAGGTGGTGCACCTGGCACCTTGGTGAATAAGGTGCATGGATGGGCTGCCTTTGTGTACCTAGTTCACTTCATGGGCCTCTTCACCGCCTATACTCTGGTATAGCCCACTTTATCTTGTGGGCATTAGTAGTCTCTTGATTGCTTGATGGGTAGATTGGCGAATCAGTTAGATCATTAGAGGATACATACATTGGAAAGATCATCAGGCTTCTGTTTTCTCTTTCAAGCTCTTTCTCTTTTAGGACTCAAGGTCTCATGAACTATTTTTACTGATGATGATAGTAATGATAAAGAAGATGACGACGGCATTGACAAGAGAGAAAGAGTTATGGGTGTTTATCATTACAAGGACATGGGTTTTGACATTAAGTTTATAGTCCTATTTTGCTTTAAGGTTCTTTAAACTAGTGTAGTTTTGTGACTATGTTTGACAACTGCCGAGTGAAAATTTATCGTATGACTATGTTATGGTATGCTTACTGTTTTCATAGATGTGTCTCACATTTATGTTTCCCTTTCTGTACCTGGTATGATTATTTAAATAAAAAATTTCAAATTATTTTTTTCATCTTGATAGACAGGTTGTTGTACATTCTCATTCTTTTTTCCTAACAATGATTACTACTTAGTCTACTCTTGCTATGTGCTAAATGAAAGTCAATGTTTCATATTAGCTAAAAATGTAATCTATATATGGTAGAAAATGTAGAGAGCAGTTTTCTTGAAACATGCTCTGTTACATATACTAGGCTTCATCTAGGCACCTAACTTTGTTGCTTAAGCAATAAGGTGGAAAGCCATTGGCTTCATCGCTTGGATGCCTTGACATCTTTGCTGCATACACTCTTGGATAAAATGCTCATCATCAGTAATACTGCCATTTTACTTCCTACTATTTAACTACATTACATATAGGCCACCTTAGCTCCACTTTTGTTTTTGAAAGTGGGTAAACCACATTGTATTAAAGTGTAAAAGGGATGCAAAAGTATAGGCAAAATATTTCCCAAAAAATTCCTATACAAAAAGATGCTTTGGCTCGGGGTCTGGGGAGGGACGATGTACGCAGCCTTACCCTGAAAAATCGAGAGGATGTTTCCTGATTCGAACCCATGACCTCCAGGTCACGCAAGAGGCAACCTTACCATTGCTCCTAGGTCCGCCCTCTACCCCACAACAAAGCAAAACTCGTAGAGTTTTGCGAGTCCACCTTACAAAAAGATGGCTTGCCCATTCTCTTACTCTCCCACATAGGAGACTGCCATCTCCGAAACCCTTGCTTCCCTCTTAAATATTATATTGCTCCTTTCTCCCCACAAGGCCCAAAGGGTAGCATGAAAGATAAGCCACCAAATGATTATGTTTCCCTTGAGCGTCCACCTTCTTTGCCAATTGCCTAGCAGTTGTTGCACACTTTCAACTTGATTTGTTGCAACCTGAGTCCTTATAATCTGTGACCAAACCTCCTGAGAGAAAGAGCACCCTATGAATATGTGATCCAAGGTCTCTTCCTCTACCCTGCATAAACAACGAAGTGGATTGATGTTTGTGAGGAAGGGGGCGAGTCTATCACAAGTTGGCAATCTCCTATGAGAGATCCTCCAAAAAGCAGCTTCACTTTTAGGGAGCTTTTGGTACTCCAGATTTGCAAAGAGAAACGATGTCTCACCCCTCCATCAACAATACTTCTGGATGTTGACCTAACTGAGAATGAGCCGTCTTTCTCCCATCTCCACCAGCACTGAGTAGGCTCAGGAGCAAATTCCATTAGGAAACGCAGAAGCTTCTCCAGGTTGTCCATCTCCTCCATTCTAAGATTCTTTCTGAAAGGAGGGATCCAGACTCCACCTAAAAAAGAAAAAACAAAGCACTGGGATGCTAAGGTCAGGGGTGCAGATGATATGGTATAAAATGAGTCCACAAGAGTACGATCTCCACACCATCTATCTTTCCAAAACAAGCACTTGTAACCACTCCCCAACCAGACTCTGGCCCCACAAATAATGATGTCCTTGCATTATAGAATTCCCCTCCAGATAGGTGAAATATTACGTTGCGAGGATGGTAGCAAATCCCAGTCCCTGATCCTCCCAAACACCTCTGCCTGCTGACCTATAGCCATAGCCCATTATCCTCTGCACCAACCTTCCAAAGCCACTTACACGGTAGAGCGAGGTTGAAATCTTTGATATTCTTGATGCTCACTCCTCCCATATCCTTGCTCTTGCAAACTCTCCCCTAAGCAATATCATGACAGCCCTTGTTTTTGTCTCTGTTTCCATGCCAGAAGAATCTTCATTAAATACTCTCCAACTTCTAAACAACTATTAGCGAGATCCAAAAGATAGAGAGAAAATAAATGGGGTGGCTGTTCATGACCGATTTGCAAAGAACCATCATCCCTACATAGAAGAGGATCCTTGCCTTCTATCCTGCCAATCTGGATTCATACCTTTGAGTCACACTGTGCCAATCATTGCAATGTAGTATAGGAGATAGTGGGAGCCCCAAATAGGTAAAGGGGAATGTGCCTATATGGCATCCCATAATGAATGCTGCTCTCTTGAGTGCCCTATCCTCCATATTTATCCCTACAATTCGGCTCTTGTTGAAGTTCACCTTGAGACCACTTACTTCTTCCAACAATTCTAACATCAACCTAGTAATATATAACTGACTTACATCCTCTGTCGTAAAAAAGTATTGTATCATACACATATTGTAAGTGTGTTATATGGATGTTCTCTGCAACAATCTAGAAACCTCTAATTATGTCTTGTGCCTCAACGCTCAACCACATCCTGCTCATAATATGTGCCACTATTACAAAAAAATATAGGTGAAAGGGGATCTCCCTATCGAAGACCTCTATCACTATGAAAAATTGTGGTGGAGTCTCCATTAATCAAAACTGCAAATGAGGCTGATGACACGCAGGCTCGGATCTAGTTAATCCACTTCATCCCAAATCCCATCTGGAGAAAGACATCAAAAAGACATTGCCAATTGACTCAGTCGTATGATTTTTTGAAATCCAGTTTAAAAATAACCCCTTTTTTCCTTTGAGTCTTCATGGCATATAGATATTCATGGGCTACCAAAAAATTCTCCTGGATATGTCAACCCCTGATAAAAGCCCCTTGATTACCACTTACTAGCCTGTCCATCACACAATTCAATCTCATGGTTAGTAGCTTGGATATGATTTTGTAGACCCCATTTAGTAAACTGATAGGTCTAAAGTCCTGAAAACTCTGTGCTCCTTTTTTCTAAGAGATTAAGAGGAGTGTCTTGCTAATGCCCCTCAAGTGTGCTTTCCCTTTTTGAAACACCCATACAAGTATCAAGTCTGCCTTGATGATATCCCAGCACTTCTGAAAAAAGATGATTGGAAAGCCATCTAGGCCAAAGGCTTTGTCACCTACAATAGAAAATACATACTAATGGACCTCCTCTTTCATGAAGTGCCAAGAAGGAGCACCGCTCTCCTCCTCCGAGATGTCATCTTCAGTGAAGAGTTTGGAGTAGAACCTTCTTACATGACCCTTGATGTCTTCATTCTTGGTAAAGATTTGGAACCCCACTTGATGTCAGTTATGGAGTTGATCCTCCTCCCAAATGCAATCCCCTCTCTCCTGCTCATTCCCCTTCACCTCTCCTTCTTCCCTTCCCCTTACCCCTCCCTTTTGGGACTTTCCCCTCTTGCCTCCCTCGCCATGTTTATTATCCATCTCTTCTGTATCTCGGTGAAGACCCCTTTAAGAACTTTCTCCAAGCCTTCAAAGGAGATTCCCACTCTCTTAGCCAGCTCTTTCACTTGCATCTCTGTCAACCTTTCAACAACCCCAACCATCTCCTTAACCTCCTTTCTCCCCAGCTTGTCCACAACCCCCATACCCTCCCCAACAGACTGGGTTTCCTCCGATCCCCTTGCTCCACAGGGCGTTTTCATAATGATAGCATCACCGTCGTCAGATTGGTCGTTCCGTTCCTCAGTCTGGGATAAGCTGCCCCCCTTGGACATCTCTGTTAGTGAGGGAGTGAACTATATGGACTGGGGGGTCTTTGTCTGGGAGCAGTCCGACCACCATGGTGTCCTCATGTTCCTGAAGCCTATGCCCCTCCAAGGGTTCAATGGCATGCTGCTTCTAGTATGCCTCCTCCTGTGTCTCCAGTGATCAACCGTGGAAGGTTGGGGCCACATTTCCTTGTTTCATCCCTAGGAATGGATCTCCAGTCCGTAATAAAACCTAGGGTCACATCTTGAGGTCCGCCACAGAAGCATTAGCGCTCTGATCAACGTCGGATACGCCGACTGGGACTACTCCGACAATGGATCAGTCTGGAGCGTTATCAGCCCCACTATAGATGTCGGCGGCTGGTTGTCAACGCGGCCCTTTCCTGCCTAGCTGAGTAGGGTTCTAGCGTCATGGTTAGGAGATGTCAACAACTAGCGGTCAAAGCAATCTTTGCCACTCTGTCACAGTCGGGCATCGTTTGCGTGAACAGGGCCTGTTATCAAGCAGGGTAGATAAAATGTATTGATTCTAGGTGAACTGATACGCGCTTCCGGTTCGGACATGAGTCTGTAAGTAGACATGAGACCTGAACCCAACCCGATTCTTGCCTCCATTGGGCTATACAGTGGGCCCAGTTTAATGGGTGGCCCACATTCGGGTCCCTGGCCTGGGCTAACAGCTTAAAGGCGATCTTTCAGCCTAGTCACGGGCCCAACTAATTTGAAATTTGAAACATTGGCTGCGGGGTCTCCACACACCCCAACCCCCCTCGTCTTCTTCCTCACGACTCGACCCGGGTTGCCCTAGCTCCTTCCCTGGTTGGCGGTAAGCTACTCCCCATTATGCATCGATGGCTACCGATTTTCTCTTACTACTGAGAGATCCGCATCAAAAAAATCTCCGCGATGATGTCTACAATAACAACAGCAGGCACATCCTCAGGGCCGTCCACCCTGACTGTTGCTTCCATCGCCGTAAGCTCCTCGCCGTGCACCAACTTCACCGAGCCCAACTCTAGGCCACCAAAGCGGCAAACCAAGAGAGAGACACCCAGCTCATCACAAAGGATGAGAAGCACTCCACGAAGGAACGTCAGAGAAAGAAGATGCCTCCGCCTCTCATTGGCTGACGTTGAAGGACACATCGGATCTCCTCCACCAGAACTCTACAGGCTCTCTACAGGTGCCTTGAAGACCACACCTGTAGCATTGTCGTCCTTCCTAGGGATCCCCTACTCCCCACGAGACACTGGCCGATCTCCGATAAGCCATACCCCCAAGGGGTATCCGGTTCACACGGGTAGCTACGGACGCCACCTATGGCAGCCGCGGCATGCTTCCCCAGAGTTTCTCTCTTTAGATTCGACTAGAGAGAGATCCACCTTAGATCCACTAGTTCTATAAGTTTAAGGCTGCATTTCGAAAGGCTTCTAGGGAAAGATTATGGCCTCTAAATCCACACCCTCCAAAAGTCTTTCTAAATGGTGCCATGTCCCATCAGATTTTGTAAAGGGAAGATTTTGAAAAGGTAAAGAGAGATAAGGAGAAAAAGGGTAAGAGGGAAAATCTCAAAAGGCTCCCACCCCCCGTCTCTCTCTCTAGGGCCCTGTTTGGTTGTAGAATAGGTTAAGGGAGATACTATAACCGGAGTTAGATTATTCTAAAGAACAAGAAATTTTACTTTGATCGAGGGATACCACAACTAGTATTATCTTATTCAGTCTTTTCTCTCGAACAACCTAATCAGCCCTTAACCCAGATACCACAACTAGGATTATCTTATTCAGTCTTTTCTCTCAAACAACCTAATCGGCTATTAACCCAAATACCAACTCTTAGCCCGAATACCTGCAAGAATATGGGATCCGTGCAATCAAACCGATTAGGATGGGTAAGGGTGGGGTATCCAAGTTAACTCGACCCTATTCTACAAACAAATAGGGCTTAGGAGATTTTGGCAATAATCCCAAACTCAGTCACATTTCCAAATGGGGCCTAAGATTCTCATGCAACGATGAGCATCCTATTGTAGATTTCTACAATAGACTTAAACGAGCAATGATAAAGATAATGCCCCTAACTTTACTAAGCCAAAAAAAAGAAGCAAGTTGTTTCCAAATTATTCTATGCAATCAACCTGAGTGAACGACATTCAACCACAAAACAGGTGACTTCTAGCATGATTCCAATATTGAACAAGAATCACCTAAAGAAAGACATTAGACAATACAATTGCTTCCTTTAATCATGCAAGTTTGCCATTGGTGTTGTCCACGGTCCAGACTCCTGACAAGGAAAATCCTGTCTTATTGTTTGAATTCCTTAAATAGAATGTACTCGATTACACTCTTCATTATAATATACTAGGATTTTTTTAACTTCAACATCATCTAAAACACAATCGGCGTGGCTCTTTTACATATGTATGATTATATCTATCGAGTGACATATTTTCCAGTCGCAGTCATTTTGCAAGCCTTGTGCATTTAATTTGCATACTAATAAGTGCTCATTTTTAGATGTTTATTAATATCACACACAATATTTTATGGCCTTTAATGTAATTAATCATGTAATTTTTACAGTTAATCTCAGTCTTAAAGTAAATTTGAATTTTTATAAAATTAATTAAATTTTGAAACATAAATTAATAAGTGGGACTTGAAAAATATTTAAGAAAAATAAAAATATATGATTACAAAACATTTAAATAGATTTGATAATATTATTTTCACTTGAGGGACTAAGGTATATATTTTTTTCGTTTTAAGTTTGTATACAGGGCATCGGTGGAAGAAGAAAACCAAAGCCGCAACGTTGTGCGTCTGCCTGCTGGCCGAAGAGGAAGAAGAAGAAGAGGGCTCGGCAGAGGTGCCGTGGTCGCGTGTGTGAAGAGAAGAAAAGCTCTGACGGTCGCGCATGACGAAGGTGGCATCGCCGGAGAAGAAGAGGAATGAGGCGTGGTTCACATGCGACACATGGCGGGCACATGCGGAGGTCATTGGCAGCACGTGGGCCACGTGGAGGAAGAAAAAAAGAGAAACATCGACAACGGCATGCATGTGCGACAACAGGCGGAAGCGCGCATGGAACTCTGGCGTCAACGGCGGACGGCACGTTGGCGAGCTACACGGTTTGCACCGGTCACATGGGAGCGGCTAGTCAATGCAGGTGGGCTTTCATGCTCCAACAAAGGAAACCGGTGTTGCATGAGGATGGGATGGGCACGTTGGCGGTTGGCTGCACGAGCTCGACGCGGGCAGTGTGTTGTGGTGGGACGGTGCATGCATGGGCTCACGTGTGCAGCTAAATTGGCAACTCGCGACCGGGAGGTAGAAGCAACTGCAGGGCTCTCACACAGCGTTCGTTTGTGCATGTGTTGAAGGATAGCGGAGCAGGCACAATTGATGGCAGCCGCGTGGGTCGCGTGGAGGAGGAAAAAAGAAGAGAGTTGGTGCACGCGTGATTGGTGGAGGTGGCTCCAATGCAGGCGTGAAGGGTGGAGGGAGGCATGAGGCTTTGACGTGGCTGGCTCGCATATGTGGAAATGGTGCATGGCAGTGGTTGGGCTTTCATGTTTCAATGCGAACAGTCGTTCACGTGTTGAGGAAGGGCACCGTTATGATCGCGATGAGAAGAACGTGGCCAGGTGGGAAGCTTGGAAACGAAGGTGGCGAGTTCCAGGCCTATAAAAGGGTTGCAAGGGAGTTCCTTGGGGTAGTTTTAGTTTTAATTTTTTCTCTTTGTTGGTAGGAGTAGGATAGAACCTCCCTCTTCCCCCTATCCTCTTCTTTCTTCCCATTCTATCTCCACTTCTTCCTATTTCTTCTTCCTCTTCTTTCTTCATCTAACCCCATCGCCATCTCCACCTCTTTCTACCTTTTTCTACCTCTTTCTCTCTCTAAACTCTCTCTAGAACTCTCTTTCACGATGACATCTAATCCGGTTCGGGCAGCGAGCTACAAGGTGGCTCGAACTCGAAGGCTCAAAAAGAGATGGCGCCATCTCCCTCACCACGGTGACTCCACTTTCTTCCCTAGTCCTTATTTAATTTGGTGTTATTTGTCATTTATTTTATTTAAATTGTAATTTTATTTGTCGCACTTTCATGTTGTAAGTTTTATCTTTTTAATTAATAAAATATATGTTGATTTTATTTTCTCTCTCTAAAACTTGTTATCTCTCTCTCATCTTTCTCTCTCTCAACTCTCTCTCTGTTTCTCTCTCTTAACTCTCCATATTTTTTTAGATAGATTTATTTCATATTGTTTAAATTCCAAAATCAACCATCAATTTTACTCTAAAAGAAACATAAAGTTTTCAATTTAAAATCTCAACCTCTCTATAGATTCGACCCGTTTTTCTCCTAATATTATGTTCTTTTTATTTATTGTGAGTTCGAAATTTTAAGATCGATAGCCGTGTATGTTTTTAACGACGAACTTCGGGCGACATCACGTGCCGATAAACACAGGTAGGCTTGCTTTCTCTGGCTTAAAATAAGCGCTACAAAGCATTGGACTGGGAACTCATGAGTTTCATGAATAACACATCAGAACGAGAATCGTCATACCTCCCAATTCTCCTCTCCTCCCTTTATCCTGGAGTTCATAGACGAAGCCTACTATTCTCTTCTGCTCCGCAGCACTAAACACTCCGGTGTGAAGCTCGAGGCCGTCAAGAATGTTCACGATCTTCCCCTTAACTCTCTCGAGGCATATAAAATCCTTCTTCCTCCCCACGTTCATGAAGCGAATGTACTCCCTCTGCTCCCGCGACAGCTCCGTCTTCTTCCCCTCCGCCACGGGAGCCCCCTTCTTGGCCCCCTCCACCACCTGCTCCTCTTTGCCCCCTTCCTCCGCACCCGCCGCTTCCCGCGCCTTGGCCTCCTCCGCCTCCATCTCCAGTTCATCCTCCTGCGCCATGTCCGCCCACGACATCCGGACCTTCGGCGAGCACGCCCCCGGGTCGGCCGACCCACCGCCCTCCCCATTCTCGACGCTTCCCGGCGACAACGGCCGGGGCTCGCTCGGATCCACGTCGTCCCGGTCCTCCGCCGAGTGCTCCACAGCACCCTCTGAAATCCAAAGCAACGGGCACCTCATCAAAAAAGCGCACTCATCAAGACAAACCAGCAAGATCTGCAGAGAGGGGAGAGAGAGAGAGAGATCCAGACCTGGATCCAGGGAGCGGACGCGGTCGCGCATGGCGGACGCGCAGCCATCGCAGAGGTCCCTGGTAAGGAAGGGGAGCCAGTTCGTCAGGAATTCCGCCGCGATCTTGAGCTCGGTGGTGTCGTACTCGCGGACGAAGGGATCGTCCATCCCTCTCTCTCTCTCTCTCTCTCTCTCTCTCTCTGGTGTTTCTTCTAACGCTGCTGCTCTGCTGTGCTGTGATGACATGGAAGGGGAGGGGGCAGTTATCCTGCTGACTTGGGAGTGGGGAAGGAGCGGAATCGGAACGGTTGGGGATCCGTCGCCTTCGTTGGTCTTCGTGCGTAGGTTCGAGGGACGCGACTCGCTACGCGAAGGCATACATACATCATGTACAGGCGTACCGCTTATCACAGGACGCGACCCAGAACTGTCACCGCCGTCGATTTTGCGCAGGGCCTAGGATCATGCGGTCTAAGGTTGTAGAGTTTTAATCTTGATTTTTCATCGCCACTGTCTTGAAAATCGGACCGAGCCCATAGATTGAACAGGAAAAAAGTTAGAATAGACGGTTATTTTTGTCGAGTGAACAATGATTTTTTCAGTTTAATCTCCGCTCTAGTTTAAAAATATTAGTATCGGTGTAAAATTATATGTGAATTGAACCAAAAAAAACGTACCCTAAGTAAGAGTGGTCAACCATAATTTATTAACGTACAATACTCTTCTACATTTAAATTTATGAATTTTTTTTATTTTATTTAAATTATTATTTTAATCATACAAATAAAGATTATACATCCAAAAGCGGTTTGGACACTTACATCTTATATCTTGCTCTTATTGATCCACATCTTTTATTTATTCTTTCAAATCTTATCAATCAAAGTAGTCAAGGCGGGCGGTTCACCTTTCGAGTGTTGTTAAAAACGCTTACACTAAACATAATAGTCAAGGCGGGCGCTTAGGCGCTGTTGAACGGGCGAGGCGGACGGGCGCTTTTAACAACACTCAAAAGGAGAACCGGGCGGTCGCCTAGGCGAGATGGGCACCAAGACGGCCGCCTGGTCGCCTTAACCTCGCGGCCCGACTCGTTAAACCACCCACCTCGAACCCGTTTCGTTTAACCCCCCCCCCCCACCCCGTCGATGGTCAACCGATGTTTGACCGCTCCCCCCCCCCCCGCCTCGACCCGACCTCCCACTCCCCCCCTCGATTTTCCTCATCTCCCAGGCGGCAGGCTCCCAGCCCTAGTTGCTCGACCGCCGGCGTGCGCGTGTCGCCGTCGTCGTCGTCGTCGACCACGGCGACGTCTTCCGCCGCAGGCCCCGGCGACGTCCCCTCCTCCGGCTGCGTCTAGAGAAGTCCCGGCGGCGTCTTCCCCCGCGGGCCCAGGCGACGTCTCCTCCTCCACGCCTGCGACACCTCCTCCACCGCCGTCCCCGGAGCGCGGAGCCATCGTCACCGGCGACGTCCATCTCCCGATCTCGGATCTCCGCCTCCGATTAGTCTCTCTCTCTCTCTCTCTCTCTCTCTCTCTCTCTCTCTCTCTCTCTCTCTCTCTCTCTCTCTCTCTCTCTCTCTCTCTCTCTCTCTCTCTTACCGGAGCTCTCCCCCCCGGCCCCTCTCTCTTTCTCCCTCCTCTCCTCGACTCCCCCACAGGCCATAGGGCCTCTTCTCTCTCTCTCTCTCACCGGAGCTCTCCCCCCGTCCCCTCTCTCTGTCTCTCTCCCTCCTCTCCCAGACTCCCCCACAGGAGGGCCACACCAGCCCCCCCCGGCCCCTCTCTCTGTCTCCCTCCTCTCTCTCTCTCTCACCGGAGCTCTCCCCCCCGGCCCCTCTATATGTCTCTCTCCTCTCTCTCTCCCTCCTCTCTCTCTCTCTCACCGGAGCTCTCCCCCCGGCCCCTCTCTCTGTCTCCCTCCTCTCTCTCTCTCACCAGAGCTCTCCCCCCGGCCCCTCTCTCTATCTCCCTCCTCTCTCTCTCAGTCTCTCTCCCTCTCTGTTTGTGGGGTAGTCGGGAGACAGAGAGGGAGAGAGACTGAGAGAGAGGAGGGAGACAGAGAGAGGGGCCGGGGGGAGAGCCGAGAGAGAGAGACTGAGAGGAGGGAGACAGAGAGGAGAGAGACAGTCCGGCAGTCCCTCTCCCTCCTCTCTCTCTCTCTCTCTCTCTCTCGGCTCTCCCCCCCCCCCCCGGACCCCTCTCTCTGTCTCATCCCTCTCTGTCTCCCGACTCCCCCATACGGCCACACCAGTCCCTCCTCTCTCTCCCCCTCTCTCTCTCTCCCGGGCCCTGTCTCTGTCTCCCGACTCTCCCTCTCTGTCTCCCTCCTCTCCTCGACCCCCATGGCCCCTCTCAGGCAGCCCTCCTCTCCCCGTCTCCCCCACAGACCCAGTCACAGTCCCCTCTAATTTATTTTTGGATTATTTTTTTAAATTGAACTTAAATTAATTTTCATTATTAGCTATTGTTTTGGATGTAGATCATGACAGATCATACTTCCACGGCTGAGACCGAGATAAAATTAAAAGCAAAGTCAAAAGACCAGGGATGGAAGTATGCATATTGGCCTGACGTAAATGATAAGAACAAGGTCAAGTGCGATCTTTGTGGCTTGATTACTAATGGGGGCATCAAAAGACAAAAGGAACATTTGATTGGTGGTTTTGGGGATGTGAAAAAATGCTTAAATACTAATAGATAAATTGCTGAAGAGATGCTCAATTGGATGAACAAAAATAAAAAAAGAAAGTCAAATGAGAGTATTCCGATTGAAGGAGATTCTGATGATGAATATGAAGTGGAGAGACATGTGGAAAAGTCCCGGCAAGATTCTTCAACATTAGACTCTTCTGCAAAGAGTTCGGGGACGAGCAAACCACCTACAGCTAAATCCAAAGGGCTAATTGATGCCTTTGCAAGAATGAGTATAGAAGACTTTGTTGATGCTAGAAGAAGTGGGAAGAAAATTCAATCCACGTTAGAAAATAGATGGAACAAAGAAAACAAAAGGATGGTTGATGAGTATGTTGCCACTTTGTTCTATGAAGGTGACATTCCATTCAATGTAGCACGTCTACAATGCTTTGAGCATGCAGTGGAGGCTATAGGACGGTTTGGACCAGGATATAAACCCCCAAGCTATCACATGTTGAGAGTGTCCCTTTTGAAGGACATGGTGGAGAAGATAAAATTGATGTATGAGGAATATCAAAAGTATTGGAAGACATATGGTTGTACAATAATGTGTGATGGTTGGACCGATAAAAGATAAAGAAAGTTAATCAACTTTCTAGTCAATTGTTCGCAGGGGACTTTTTTTGTTGAGTCAGTTAATGCTTCTGATAAGAAGGAAGACGCAGGGTTGTTATATGAGTTGCTTGATAAAATGGTAGAAAGAATTGAAGAAGAAAATGTGGTGCAAATTGTAACTGATAATGCATCATATAATGTAGTAGCTGGTCGCTTGTTGATGGATAAAAGAAAAATATTATTCTGGACACCTTGTGCTGCACATTGTTTGGATCTCATGTTAGAAGATATTGGTAAGTTAAAGGGTTACAAAAGTGTAATTACAAAAGCTAAGAAGTTGACAACTTATATTTACACTCACACTCGCCTTCTTGAACACATGAGAAATGAAACCAATGGTAGAGAATTGGTGAGATGTGGTGTAACTAGATTTACCACATCATTTCTTACATTGGAGAGGTTGAATGATGATGCAATAAAAAGGGCTCTTCGGAGACTATTTAGTTCTGAAGCTTGGTATAAGAGTATATGGTCATCAACAAATGCAGGAAAGAATGCCTCAAGTATTATCTTTCAGGTGAGATTTTGGCATGGTGTTGAAGATGTTTTGAGAGCCTCTCAACTAATTTTACAAGTGTTAAGATTGGTTGATGAAGATGAAAAACCTGCAATGCATTATATATACGCTGCCATGGAGTATGCAAAAGAGTAAATTATTCAAAATTTTGGGTCCAAGTTAAATTTACTGTGCTTTAATTTGCTTATTTTAAAATTTTACCTTGCTTTAAGCTCCATCATCCATATGCAGGAAGTAAAATTTCAGTCAATTCTGAAGATAGTTGATAAAAGATGGCAAGATCAAATGCACCGTTCTTTACATTTGGCGGGATTTTTCTTAAATCTCAACTTATATTTCAAGGCTAGAGAGAAAGATGTTAGTTCATGTGAGAAGTTTGAGAGTGATTTTTTTACATGTCTTGAAAGAATAGTGCCGGATTTGGACCTTCAAGATAAGATAGGTGATCAAGTTACAATATATTTGAATGAAAAAGGGATGTTCGGAAGAGAACTAGCCATAAGAGCTTGCGATAGGAGAATGTCAAGTAAGTGTATCTTTTTAATAATTTTTAAATTTTACTTAGTATTTTTTCAAATAACAATATTTTGACATGTTATTTTTTTTATAGTTGAATGGTGGGTAACATATGGTGGGAAAACTTCCGAATTGAAGAATATTGCGATAAGGATTTTGGGGCTTTGTTGTAGTGCTTCTGGGTGTGAATGCAATTGGAGTACATTTGAGTTTGTAAGTTCCACAAACTCATCTAATTTCAAATGTTTCTTGTATATTAATTAATATTATCCTTATTTAACATTATCCACTTATATTCTTTGCATGTAGATTCACACCAAGAAGAGGAACCGCTTGGAACATAAAAGATCGAATGATCTTGTATATGTTAAATATAATCGTCGTCTTCAAGAGAGATTCAAAGAGAGGAAAAATCATCCAGAAAAATATGATCTCATTTGTCTATCAGATTTAAATTGGGGGAGTGACTGGATGACTCAAAAGTCAAAGAATTTAGTTCATGATGATGAAGATCTTACTTGGACAAATGTTGAACTTGCTATGGAAGCATCATATGAAAGACCAACAAGAAGTAGAGCACAACCAAGAGATTATGATGATCCATCGGATGATAGAGAATTGCTAGAAGAAGATTCTAAAGAGGATGATGATGATGCTCCGTGGGAGTCTAGTGAAGAAGGTCAAGCTCACCAAGAAGATGATGAGAATGACAATCATGATGATGCCATTCCAGCAGAAGTGCCATTTGGTTTTAGGATTTAGTCTTTCATGTAATGTTAAGACGCTTAGACATGAAAAATAATATGGATGATGTGTTACCTAGATGACTAGTATTATGGTTGTGTGAACATTTTTAGTAGTTATCTTGTAACATACTTGCTAAGTACCACTATTTGATTCTTTTTAATGATGTGATTTGTTATTTGTTAATAACTTATTATGTTTGATAGGATTTATTTTTCATATTATGTCTAATATCTTTCAGGATGGAGCTAATAAAAAGATGAAGCTAAAAAAATGTAGCCCACAGGTTAGTGTGTTTAATCATTTGACCTTTATTTTCTATAATTTTCTTGATGTTATTATGTTCTTTTATAATTTTATGAATTATTTTCAGATTTTTTTATATTTTTTGATGCAATTTAATTTTCTATAATTGTCATGTAATTTAATTACAGAAATTTCTTCGTGCTTCTGAATTTTCTGTATTTTTTCTATAATTAGAAGATATATGTTTTAGATTTTTTAATCAGTGCCCAAAGTGTCGCCTAGACGACGCCTAAGCAGACGTCTTGTCGCCTAAGCGCTTAGAGACCCCATGAGCGCCTTGGTTCGCCTTGTCGCCTTGACAGTTATGACACTAAAGAAGACATAATGTAGAATTTCAACAAGTCTTACTCATGTGTGTATATGTATGACATGAGAGGACCTACTAATAATGAGTTGTGAGATGAGAGAAAAAAAATAATTATTTTATTTTTATAAAATATAAAGCTAATATCTATTCTCAACTTATAATTAAAATGATTTAAAAGATACTTATTAGAACATACACATTATTATATTCAAAATTTTTATTTCTTAAACTCCCCTTAGACAATCAAGTAATTAGACTATTTTGTTGAGAGATGAATTGAGATTCTGGAACTTATTCTATTATATATGTTTTTGTTAGAAAATATTCAATCTTAAAAAAATCACGTTAATCTAATATTAATTCACTACTGTGACCTTTTCAAACTGAGTAAACATTTGAAATCAACTTTACATTGAATGGTAGTCTTTATTTTGTTATAGTGAAAAACATGATAATTAGACTAACATGTATATCAAGAGAAGATTAACATACTGTTGCGTCCTTCAATAATATTTGAAACATTTAAATTTGGATGACGTGTGATGACAAAAGATGATACTTACAGACTTTGCAAAAATTAGCAACAATCGGGGACATCGTTGGCACTTGATCATAAGAGGATTGGCTGTCGCAAGGGCAACCATTGCCAGCGGTTGGTAGGGGTAATTAATATAATCCTTAGAATCTTGTGTGTTCAACTATATATTCTCGTATTCTTGATATTATTATTTATACTCTTCACATTAATACATATTATTTATGAGGAGGGTAAAATCAGCTCGACCCATGTAAGGCCCATTTTCGCCAGATCCAATTTGGCCCAAGGTCTACAACGCACCTAACGGGCCCCGACAGTCACAGCCCGTAACGGACAGCCCGAGACAGATAGCCCTCGGATTTGCCAGCACACGAAGGGCATCAACGCAGGCGCAACGGCCACCGAATGACTCTCCGACGACCGAACGTTACCTCCCACGATGTCGACCTCAACCCCACTAAGGGCAAGCACGCCTCACGGGCGCCACAAGACTCGCTAGAGAACCGCCCAACTCCGGAGGAACGGACCCTCAACGGGAAACTCCCCACGATCGCGGGGAGACGTTACTCTATGACTTACGCCCTTCCCTATTAAGGGATAGGTCTTCACCACCAGGACAACCCCTATAAATGGGCCCTCGATAAACAAAGGGAAGAGAGACAGACGTAGAGAGATACACCCAGAGATAGGCTAGAGAGAGACAAAAGCATCGACTTACCGCTACAGTAAGAAAGGTCTCGACTGTCCACCCCTCGGGAGTGGATCCCACGAAGGAGAGCATAAGAAGTCTTCCGAGCACACTTACCGCCCAGCGAGCACTCTCTGGGTGCCCACTAGATATGGCGAGCACTCCTCTTGAAGGCAGACTGCTCCTCCAGGCCCACACAGACGATCTCCAGCTCTCTCTCTCTCTCTCTCTCTCTCTCTCGCTTTCTCTTCTTCATTCTCCATCTCCCTAAGTGTTGACTTAAAAATCCGAGGGTTCTTCTGGGATAACGTCCAAGGCTCCTTCTGACGGTCTTTTCCTCTGGTGTTTGCAGACTTCCATGGGTGCCGGACGATCTTCCTTAACAAATAAATTTAAAAGTCTGGTACAAGGCACATGAATCAATTTTCTACCTCTACAATTTAGTTACACTCCTCTTGCTCTAACACCATCATCATCGAAATTAATAGAATATTTTATCGAATATATAAAATATAGATATTTTAAAGGGTCTACAATATAATATAAAAGATTGTAGGGATACATATATATATACATTCGACATATGAAGAATATAAGATTATAGAGTAGAATATGACAGGAATTGTGATATATGTATAAAATTTTCTATTACTATCCAACCTACATCATATATACTTTATAGTCAACTCTTTGATAACTTCAAGAAGAAGAAGATAGGTGTATGATTTGGACAAGTGACGTCGGACCCAACGTTAGTTTAGATCATGAATCGAAACTTGCTCAAATTTAACTCGACGATTTTATTGCTGTAAGCCTAAAAACTATTGTTAAATATCATAATATTTTTTATACTTTTTTATGTCGAAACGTGGGTAGGTTATAGATGTATAGGATAATTAAGATAGTTGGGGTGGGCAAACTACGCGGGATGAACAAACTTATTGCAGGTAAAATGTGACTTTATTTAAATATTTTCAACTCTAACGTAACAACGTTTAATCTCACAAGGATAAAAAAAAACTTATCTAAGAATATGTTTAAGTTCTAGCGTCGTCGGTGTGAAACGAGCAAAGAGTCAATATAGTGTGAAGAAGTTCCAGTAAGAGAAACGTCGGTGACAAAGAAAAGGCACCAACAGCCGTAGAGGGGGAACCGGCGCCCTCACACTCTTCTACGGGCCCCCTCTCCAACGCCAACAATCAAGCTAACGCCCTACCTCTGTCGTCCACGGGGGGACAACCCAATCCTGGGAACCCAGACGCCCTCCAGACCCTCAGCGCTAAATCGAATATCTTCGTCGATTTGATGAGGACCCATATAGCCAGGGAGGAGAGGACGCTGCTTCCCCGGACGAGTCCTGTCACGTCCCGACGCGGAATATCAGGACTGACAGTAGAAACAATTAATAATATTATGCTCATTTTTAGACATGCTATGCTAAAGCTAAAGGGTCAACACAACACCATGAACAGAAAATAACTCCACTAAATAAACATCAAATGCTCCATAATCCAATTACATCATCTTTTTAAACCAACTTAAGAAAAACTTCTAACATAACATTCATTGGACATCATTACATCAATATTGACTCAACAATTACAACTCCGCTTGACATGCACTCTAAACTATAACTAGACACAAAACATCTATAACGACTCTTCGAAATCTCCAACAGGCTCGCTCCAGGGTTGTCACTCTTGTCCATCCCCATCGGTCTGCGAATCCTCACCTGAGCTACCTGAAAGGGGGGAAACAACTGGGTGAGCGAACGCTCAGTAGGTAATAACGGACAAGTTTAAGTAATTAACCAATTAATCGCATTTATATGTGCGAAAAAAAAGAACGAAATGAAATGACGATATGACAAAGTAACATAATAAAAAGAAGGCGAGATCATGATGTAACTAGAAATTGGCCAACAAGCAAGAATTAACCAAGTCAAGAAAGATTCAAGTAAGAGATTATGTCATAGACATCACACTAGTCATGCACTCGGTGCAATGCCTCACCATGTCATTCAAACTCCCCGGGGCACAAGTACTTTTCGGGCGCTCCTCCCAAGACCAGACCGGGCCCTTATGATGCGTTGGCATTGATTTAATGGATACAAGATCCCAAGTTATGTCTAGACATTAATCAAGTTAAATGGCCAATTATATCAAGGTATGAACTTTCATCGGAAAACCCAAGGATAAGTCGAAGAGATATTTTGTCCAGAAAGTTCAAGTTATCAAGAACCAATCAGGTCCTTGGATTCAATATCAAAAAACACGGAAATCTATTCTGGATGATACGCGGTCTAAACTGGGCCGCTCAAGCTATGTACGGTCTCCATTGGGCCGTTCAGGACAGAATTGGGCTGAGGATCAGCCTCAACGAAGTCAAGGATAAACGGACCATTCTAGGCCGCTCTTATAAGAACGGTCAGAAATGGGCCTTTCAACTATCAAGGACGGTCAATAATGGGCTGCACATGGCCAGAAGGGCTGGAAGCCTAAGAACAAGATAAATGGGCCTTATAGGGCCGCTCGAGGGATGAATGGTCCAATAAGATCCGCTCGAGTACATGAACGGGCCTAATCAGTCCATTCAATTGGGCTTAACTTAATAAACTAGAAATCTACCCAAATGGGCTCCGGGCTGTCATAAGTGGGGCAGAACTGAACCAGGGTCCAGCCCACTCTCCACTGGTCAGCCTAGGGCTTACTGGGTCGATCAAACCCTGATTTGGTCGAAGAAAGGACAAGGATAATCGACCAACCTTAAATGACAATTAGCCAGGGATGCACGGTTCCTAATGGGCCACCTATTGAGTTAAACGGTCCAAATCCGGCCGTTCAAGACTCAATCGGTCCAAATTGAGCCGTGACTCACAACACAGCAATCCAAGCGGTTCGATCACGTGAACAGGTTCAGGTTTTGGTGGTACAACCTGCCCGACATCCTAGTGGGAATCCCAGGCTCGCGGGGACTAACGGAGGTCCTGTAATGAAGGTCTTAGTCTGACGGAAGGAGTATCCGGCGGAGAGTCCCAACCATTACAAGGAAATGAGGCTAATAAAACATCAGAAACCAGTGTAGCAGTCAGTCAATCCTACCGGAGTAGAACGATTGTCAAACAATCCTAATAAAAATTTCAATTATCAATGGATCATAATTAAGATTAACTTCATTAGAAAAGATGAATCAAGATCAAGTGAGAACAAACCAGCAAGAATTCATAAATGTTTACTTCCATAAATTCCACTTTATTATGTGTGTTGCTAAGTTACCATTAGCCACTAATCTACTAAAATAAATCATGCTGAAATGATAATGAAGCAGTTCTGTATAGATTGGCGGTCCGTTCAGAACCTTTCATATGCCTCGGCGGTCGCACGACAGGCCGTTCATGCCCTCTCAGGTCCGAAGGCCTACCGGAGATGAGCGGTTTGTAGAGTGCCGCTGGGGAAGATGAACGGTCTGGGACTGGCCGCCTGATGGAAGGGCGGTTAGGGGTCTGCCGCTCGTTCCATGAAACATATCAGAGATAAAACACATGAATGGTCAAGCACTGGCCGCCTATCTAGGATGGGCGGTCTATCGAGAGGCCGCGCATGTCAGGGCGGTCTCTGCTACCTTCGCCTTGCCCGCCTCCGGCGAGTCCGGCTAGGGTTAGCTAAAACAGTTAAATACACACAACATAGAGCATGAAATTTAGGGCTTTTACTATCAACAGAACGAGCACAAAAAGTTGTATAAGATAGCCTGATCAATTAAAGGTTTAGTGCCCGCAATCCCTACTAAAAACGAAGTGGAACATTGCTAACCCTAATTCTAACATGCTTCCACTAAAACTTAAAATTCTCGCAGGATACTAGATAACATTTAGGGCTTTTTAGACCAAAAAAAAGAGGACTCGTTGATGCTTCTAACCATATATAATACTTAGGGTTTGGCTTGCTATCACCTACCTTAATCGAAGGATGAAGGGGGAAGAGGGATGCCGATCGCGGTAGGTACACACCGCCAGTGATCGTCACGATTCTCCCTTGATCGAGCTCCTCTCCGGCCGCCACAACTTCTAAACGATTTTAGGGTGGCAGCGGATCATTTTTATAGGCTCTATAGGGTTTGGAGAGTTCTAATCGCGGAGATAGAGTCCACGCAACTTAGTCATGCGCGAAACACGTCGGATAGGGTTGCAGCCACCTTACGCCGCCAAATACACCTCCTAGGGTTAGGGTTTCGGAGAATAATAAAAGGGGAGATGATATCTTAATCTTAACCTTTCATTTGCATCCGATTTTAGCTTAAATGATTTAGTATTGGGCTCTAATTTCACGTTTTAAGGTCCGATTAGGCTAAGTGTTGGTTTGGGCCTTAATCTGCTAATTTGACTTATTTAAGAATTTTATTTGGGCTGGTCATAGAAGACAATTTTACTAGACGTTTTATCCTCTACAAGATTCTAATTTTTCCAGATTTTTATAAAATGGTCAAAATTTTACTTATCCTATTTCTTAAGGAATTACTTATTAATTTCTAAAAAAAATTTATTCGTTATTATACCGGGATGCTACACCCTCCCCCGCTTTAAGGAATTTGATCCTCCAAATTCACTGAACTTGATAAAAATAGGGAGTGAAATAGCCCACCTAGAATAAGGCGGGATACTGCTTCCACATGGTATCTTCTGACTCCCAAGTAGCCTCTTCGGTTCCACGCCGACTCCACTGTACTTTAACCATGGGTATGGAACGATTCATGAGTTGCTGCTGCTTATGATCCAGAATCTTGATAGGTCTTTCTTCATAAGTCAAATCTTCCTTCAACTCCAAATCCGCATGCTGAATGACATGAGTGGGGTCATACACATATTTCCGCAGCATAGACACATGGAAGACATTGTGTACTCCTGATAACTGAGGTGGTAGTGCTAATCGGTAAGTAACCTCTCCCACTCTTTCCAGAATCTCGAATGGACCAACATATCTTGGACTCAGCTTGCCTTGAATACCAAACCTGTGAATCCCTCTCATGGGAGAAACCTTCAAAAACACGTGCTCACCGACCTGAAATTCCAAGGCTCTCCTTCTGTTGTCGGCATAGCTCTTCTGTCTTGATTGTGTTACTTGTAACCGATCTCTGATAATACAGATATTCTTGGATGATTTAGAAATGAAATCTGGTCCCAGCCATTGCTTCTCACCTACCTCCTCCCAACATAATGGAGATCGACAGCTTCTTCCATACAAAGCTTCAAACTGAGCCATCTGAATACTGGACTGATAACTATTGTTGTAGGCAAATTCAATCAAAGCCAAGTGATCACTCCAACAACCTCCAAAATCAATCATGCAGGTTCTAAGCATATTTTCCACTATCTGGTTGGTTCTTTCAGTTTGTCCGTCTGTTTGTGGATGAAAAGCGGTATTGAAATTCAGACGGGTTCTCAAAGATTCTTGCAATCCTTTTCAAAACTGTGAGGTGAATCTGGGGTCTCTATCAGACACAATGCTGACTGGAATGCCATGGAGTCTTACAACTTCCTTCATATACAAAGTAGTTAAGACATCAACTGTCAACTTAGACTTAATGGACAAGAAATGAGGAGACTTTGTCAATCTGTCGATGATCACCCATATTGCATCAAATCCACTACGAGTCCTAGGTAGACCCATAATAAAATCCATGCCAATACTCTCCCACTTCCATTGAGGTATATCAAGTTGTTTCAATTTCCCTGCAGGTCTGAAATGCTCAGCCTTGACTTGTTGACATACCAAACATCTACTCACAAATTCTGCAATTTTCTTTTTCATATTCGGCCATCAAAAGGATCTTTTCAAATCCTTAAACATCTTAGTATCTCCAGGATGAATAGTGTATCTGGATCTATGAGCTTCTTCGAGAATCTTATTCTTTATTTCAGCTACATCAGGTACACAGGTCCTTCCCTGAAACAATAATCTGCCATCGTCAACTACCATGAAATCAGGTCTGTTACTCAAACTCTCCTTGATCTCTACCAACTCTGGGGCATTGTCTTGCAAGGACTTGATTTCTATCAAAAATTCTGGTTTAAGTTGAATCTGAGCAATCGTAACCCGGTCCTTGTCAACATTGAGATCCAAACTAGCTAACTGCTCCAACAGTCTCCATTCTTGTAACATGAGATGCGACAACTTAGCTATTGGCTTGCGGCTCAAGGCATCCGCCACTACATTCCCCTTTCCAGGATGATACTCTATGGAGAAGTCAAAGTCTTTTAAATACTCAAGCCATTTTCTCTGTCTCATATTGAGTTCCTTCTGAGAAAATAAATACTTCAGACTCTTATGGTCTGAGAACACTGTAAATGTCTCTCCATACAAGTAGTGCCTCCATATCTTCAAGGCGAACACTACAGCTGCTAGTTCCAAATCATGAACAGGATAGTTCTCTTCATGCTTCCTCAACTGTCTAGAAGAATATGCTATCACTTTCCCGTGCTGCATGAGCACACAACCTAGACCAATGCTTGAAGCATCAGTGTACACCATAAAATCTCCTTCTCCAGATGGTAAAGCCAAAACAGGAGCAGTAGTTAGACATTCCTTCAAGGTCTGAAAGCTTCTCTCGGAATTCTTTGACCAATCAAATTTGTTCTCCTTGCGGGTTAATCTTGTTAAAGGTACCGCGATTTTGGAGAAATCCTTAATAAACCTCCAGTAATAACCTGCTAGGCCTAGGAAACTTCTAACTTCAGTTACATTAGTAGGCCTATCCCAATTCTTCACTGCCTCTACCTTCGAGAGGTCAACAGAAATACATTCCTTTGTAATAATATGCCTTAGAAAGGACACCTCTTGCAGCCAGAATTCACATTTACTAAACTTGGCGCATAGCTGATGGTCTCTCAATATTTGCAACGCCATCATCAAATGTTCAACATGCTCCTCCTCACTCTTAGAATAAATCAAGATATCATCAATAAACACCACAACCCACTGATCAAGATAGGGCCGAAACACATTATTCATCAACTACATGAAAGCTGCGGGTGCATTCGTTAGTCCAAAAGGTATTACTACAAATTCAAAATACCCATACCTGCTACGGAAGGCCGTCTTATAGATATCATCTTCCTTAATCCGTAACTGATGGTATCCTGATCGAAGATCAATCTTAGAAAAATACTGAGCTCATGCTATCTGATCAAATAATTCGTCAATCCTCGGCAATGGGTATTTGTTCTTGATAGTCAGCTGGTTCAATTGCCGATAATCGATGCACAACCTCATCGAACCATCCTTCTTCCGGACGAACAATATTGGGGCTCCCCACGGGGATGTACTTGGACGAATGAACCCCTTCTCAAGTAATTCCATTAACTGTTGCTTCAATTCCCTCAGCTCCGCGGGAGACATACGATAAGGAGCTTTAGAAATAGGGGTCGTACCAGGAATTAAATCAATAGAAAAGATAACTTCTCTCTCAAGCGGAAGTCCTGGCAATTCCTTAGGAAAGACATCTAGAAAGTCTCGGACGATAAGAATGTCCTTAATCTCGATCTTCTTCTCAGGGGTCACATAAACAAAGGCTAGAAAAGCCTGACATCCTTTCCTCATCAACTTATCAGCTCGAAGGGCCGAAATAAGTGGCACAGACTTATGGTGCCTAACATCTATAAAAGAAAGTCCAGGGTGTCTAGAAAAAGACACAGAACTAGAACTGCAATGAACATTGGCCTCATACTTAGCCAACCAATCCGCTCCTAAAAGTACATCATAATCTTTCATATCCATGCAAACTAAATCGGCTGGCAAGTTCTATTCATTAATCATAACCTTACTAAAAGGATAGAAATACTTAATTGCTAAACTAGAACCAATAGGGGTTGAAATCTCTAACGGAGAATTCATCAAGACTGGCTTCACAGCTAAAGACTTAGCAAATTTCCGAGAAACAAAAGAATGAGTGGCACCGGTATCAAAGAGAACGAATGCTGGCTTATCATGTATAATAAGAGTACCTTCAACGAGTCCACCCACCTCGGTGGTTCCGGCATCATCTTCCTGTAGGGCTTGGAGCTTGCCCTGTTGCTTCTTAATTCCTTACAGCTTAGTCGGGGTAGCTTGATCAGACAAAAGGGGACACTCTAGAATACGGTGGTCCCTACTACCACAACGCAGGCAGGCGCCCAGCTTGCGCTAGCACTCTTCCATCCTGTGACCTGGACGGTCACAATACTTGCACACGCCCTTAAATGGCACAGTAGGGCCAGGTTTCTTGTCATCATTCTTCGGCATTTTGCCCTTCCACGACCCAGACCCGCCATTGGGCCTTTTCTTGCCATTGTCGGGTTTGATACTCCCGGAACTAGTAGGTTGTTCCTTCTTAACACCCTTTCCACGGATTCTCTCCGTCATTTCTAAGGTGTCTTCCAAGACTTAAGCTTTCCTTACCATCTCCGCATAAGTTTGAATTTCCATTGGCGCTAATTGGTTGATATACTGCAACTTCAGCCCGTTAAGAAAACGCTTAGCCTTCATCTTCTCTGTAGATATCAAGTGAGTGGCATAACGAGATAACCGAGAGAACTGAGCTTCATACTCAGCTACAAATAGATTCCGCTACTTCAAAGCAGCAAACTCAGCCACTTTTTTTTCTTGCACTATATCAGAAAAATAATTGCTATTAAAGAGTTCCTTGAACTCCTTCCATGAAACTTGTCTATCTCCAAGGGTAGCCTTCACTGCATCCCACCATGTTCTTGCATCACGCTCCAACTGGAAGGTCGTTAAAAGAACACGCTCCTGATCGCTACACTGCATCACTTCAAAGTGTTGCATCCCTATGGTTTTGATGATGTCTCACACTATAAATCAATCTACTATCTCTAGATTTATGCTGGTTCATCATGTAAGTGAGTACAGTTCATATGATGTTTCATTAGTTCATCTATCTACACTCTGCTTAGTTAGAATGAACAGTAGTGGGTCGACCCACCCTTGCTGATGCGTCGACCCATCAGAACACTGCCTGTCTGGGTATCAAAGTCTGTACATCAGCCTGATCGTAGTAAGTCTGTACAGCATGCCTTAGTGTTCATATCATTAAGTCTGTACACTGGCATATCATCTTCAAGTCTGTACATCGGGCACCTTCTAACTGAAGTCTATACACTGGTCTTAATATCTAAGTCTGTACACTGCCCGACCAGTTAAGTCTGCATGACGTGACACGATCTTCCGAAGTTGAGATTTTCTCCTTGATCTGATCGTATGAGTTTCCATATGTTCTCTAAGATCTGTGAACAACGGTTGTTCCATGGAGTCTCTTGCTCTGGATGCCTCCACCTTGGTGTGAGCATCGGTGGGTTAACAGCGTAGGCTGATTGTTGCTGCTTCTTCAAAGTTGATGTGGATGGGCATCTGACGGGTACGGCATGTAGACATGAGCCACCAAGAAGAGCCCACCGTGGATGTAGCTTGGGAAACCTTCTTGCTGCATTATTGTTGAGGGCTTGTTGGTCCGTAGGTGGAGTATGAAATGAGAAGGAAGAATGGGGGATGGGGGAACAAGAAGAAAAGACAAAGTAGCTACAAGACAAAAGGGAATAAGAGAGATGGTGTTGTCGTTGATGCAAGTATAGAAATAAGAATAAATAAACACAAGGTAAATGATAGGGATAAGTGAGAGTTGGCTTCACGCCAGGAAGACATCGACGTTGGCAAACATCGCCACGGCTCGGGGGTTTTTTCTTTTCACAGATCTGTGACTCTTTTTTTTTTGTTGAAAGAACTTCACGAGAGAGAGAAGGTGAGGAGAGAGAGAGGTGCCTGCGGCCATGCAACTGACGTGGGGAGGGAGAGAGAGAATGGGTAGAAAGAGAATGGTGTGGCCGATGGTGACAACGGCAGGAACCTAGTATGCTCGGACCGCTAGCGTGCATGGCCGGAGTCCGTGCTCGCCGTGCTCACTTTTCCGCCAGTGCTCGGAGGTGAGAGATTCTAAGCTTGGATGCCGTTCATGGCCGACAGCCGTGCTTGACGAGGGGAGCGCTGCCGCGGTGGGACTGTGGCGTATGGTGGGGTGGTGCATGCTGGGATCGTAGCAGAGAAGAGAGAGAGAAGGAGAAAAAAGGTGAGATGGGGCAAAGGGGTGGCATAGAAAGAGAGAGTTTAGAGAGAGAGAGAGACGGGATGTGGGGGAGAGAAAGAGAAGCAGCAGTGGGGGGGGGCAGGTTAGGAGAAGCCTGGTGCCGCCATGCGTGGGGGTTGGGGTGCCTGTAGAAGCCAGAAGGAGAGAGAAAGGGAGGGGGTACGCCAGATGAGGGAGGGGAAAAGTAGAGGGGCTAGAGAGAGAAGACAAGAGTGGGAGACGGTTAGAGAGATAAAGGGAGAGAGAGAAGTTGTATGTTACTGTGGAGGAGATGGTGGCACCTGCGATGCCCTGTTCCAAACAGGGGATCGGCCGCGGTTTAGAGAGGGTAAGGGGGAGGGAGAAAAGGCCTTGAGGGGGGGTTACGTGAGTGGGCCTGCGTGAGGAGATGCATGGGAGGGGGGGGGCTGGCTCGCAACTGTAGAGAGAGAGAAGAAGAGAGGAGTGCCGCGGCGGTGTTAGAGAGAGAAAGGGGGTGGAGGTGAGGCTCACGGTGGTGCGAAGGCAAGAGAGAGAGAAAACTGAGGAAAGGAGAGGGTGAAGGGGAGAGAGATAGAGGGAGAGAAGCAGGAGGGGGAAGGAAGTACTGCCTGGGGAGGCCAAGAGGGGGGGTGGGAGAGACGACGGTGAGAAAAAGGGGGGGGGGCGCTGGTACGTGAGTGCATGGAGAGGGAGACCGCCTGAGGAAAGAAGAGGGAGAGGGAGGTGAGGAGGCCAGCAGGGGGAGGGATGGCCGGTGTTGTAGAGGGGAGGGAGATGGGGGCACCGGCGGTGCCCCTGTTCCAAACAGGGGGCCGGTCTCGCGGTTTGAGAGAGTGAGGGAGAGGGAGGAGAAGAAGGAGGGCAGGTGCATGGCCTTACGGAAGAAGTTTAGAGGAAGAGAAGGGGAGAAGGGTGACTGCCATTGCAGGGAGAGAGGGGTTGAGGGAGAGCCGGGGAAAGGGGGGGTTGGGTAGTAGGCCAAGCAGGAGATGTGAGGGGGAGGGGCATGGAGAAGCAAAGGGAGGTGGGGAAGGGAAGGCCGGCGGCCAAGGGGAGTTAGCAGGGAGATTGAAAGGGAGAAGAGAAGGTAGATAGGGGAAGTGGAAGAGCTAAGAGTGGGCTAGAGAGGTCGCCTGCGAAGTGGGAAGTTTGGTGGGAGAGGGAGGGGGTAACGTGGGAGAGAAAGAAGGGGGAAGAGAGAAGAGAGGGGGGGGAGGGGGTATGGGCCCCTCATGGAGGCTTCACATTGTTTCCAAAAGTTTTGATTCCATTCTCTTCCTTATGTGGGGTTACAAGTAACTTAAATAGAAAGAGTGGGAAGGGGAGAGGTCACATCTAAATGGGAGGGGGTGACACATAGAAAACCCAAAGGACATGGGTTATTACGAGGACTCTCATGAGTGCACACTAGGGCCTAGTTATAGCTATACACCTATTCCTAATAACAAAAGGAAACTCACACTAGGCCCACTTATATCATTCCATGTGGCCCATTAACATAAAACATTTAAACATAGCTAATATAGTTTCATAGTTGTCGGCGCCGCTTTAACGATCGTCCGTTGCCGCTTGCCGATCCAATGATGATTCCGTCAAACCCCCCCACTTGGAGAAGGTTCGACCTCGAACCTTGATTCTCAAACCTCGAACTGCAGGACCCCGGCTTGTTGGGACAAACCGGACGACTTGCTCTGATACCATTTGACGTGACACGATCTTCCGAAGTTGAGATTTTCTACTTGATCTGATCGTATGAGTTTCCATATGTTCTCTAAGATCTGTGAACAACGGTTGTTCCATGGAGTCTCTTGCTCTGGATGCCTCCACCTTGGTGTGAGCATCGGTGGGTTAACAACATAGGCTGATTGTTGCTGCTTCTTCAAAGTTGATGTGGATGGGCATCTGACGGGTATGACATGTAGACATGAGCCACCAAGAAGAGCCCACCGTGGATGTAGCTTGGGAAACCTTCTTGCTGCATTATTGTTGAGGGCTTGTTGGTCCGTAGGTGGAGTATGAAATGAGAAGGAAGAATGGGGGATGGGGGAACAAGAAGAAAAGACAAAGTAGCTACAAGACAAAAGGGAATAAGAGAGATGGTGTTGTCGTTGATGCAAGTATAGAAATAAGAATAAATAAACACAAGGTAAATGATAGGGATAAGTGAGAGTTGGCTTCACGCCAGGAAGACATCGACGTTGGCAAACATCGCCACGGCTCGGGGGTTTTTTCTTTTCACAGATCTGTGACTCTTTTTTTTTTGTTGAAAGAACTTCACGAGAGAGAGAAGGTGAGGAGAGAGAGAGGTGCCTGCGGCCATGCAACTGACGTGGGGAGGGAGAGAGAGAATGGGTAGAAAGAGAATGGTGTGGCCGATGGCGACAACGGCAGGAACCTAGTATGCTCGGACCGCTAGCGTGCATGGCCGGAGTCCGTGCTCGCCGTGCTCACTTTTCCGCCAGTGCTCGGAGGTGAGAGATTCTAAGCTTGGATGCCGTTCATGGCCGACAGCCGTGCTTGACGAGGGGAGCGCTGCCGCGGCGGGACTGTGGCGTATGGTGGGGTGGTGCATGCTGGGATCGTAGCAGAGAAGAGAGAGAGAAGGAGAAAAAAGGTGAGATGGGGCAAAGGGGTGGCATAGAAAGAGAGGGTTTAGAGAGAGAGAGAGACGGGATGTGGGGGAGAGAAAGAGAAGCAGCAATGGGGGGGGTAGGTTAGGAGAAGCCTGGTGCCGCCATGCGTGGGGGTTGGGGTGCCTGTAGAAGCCAGAAGGAGAGAGAAAGGGAGGGGGTACGCCAGATGAGGGAGGGGAAAAGTAGAGGGGCTAGAGAGAGAAGACAAGAGTGGGAGACGGTTAGAGAGATAAAGGGAGAGAGAGAAGTTGTATGCTACTGTGGAGGAGATGGTGGCACCTGTGATGCCCTGTTCCAAACAGGGGATCGGCCGCGGGTTTAGAGAGGGTAAGGGGGAGGGAGAAAAGGCCTTGAGGGGGGGGTTACGTGAGTGGGCCTGCGTGAGGAGATGCATGGGAGGGGGGGGGGCTGGCTCGCAACTGTAGAGAGAGAGAAGAAGAGAGGAGTGCCGCGGCGGTGTTAGAGAGAGAAAGGGGGTGGAGGTGAGGCTCACGGTGGTGCGAAGGCAAGAGAGAGAGAGGACTGAGGAAAGGAGAGGGTGAAGGGGAGAGAGATAGAGGGAGAGAAGCAGGAGGGGGAAGGAAGTACCGCCTGGGGAGGCCAAGAGGGGGGGTGGGAGAGACGACGGTGAGAAAAAGGGGGGGGGGGCGCTGGTACGTGAGTGCATGGAGAGGGAGACCGCCTGAGGAAAGAAGAGGGAGAGGGGGGTGAGGAGGCCAGCAGGGGGAGGGATGGCCGGTGTTGTAGAGGGGAGGGAGATGGGGGCACCGGCGGTGCCCCTGTTCCAAACAGGGGGCCGGTCTCGCGGTTTGAGAGAGTGAGGGAGAGGGAGGAGAAGAAGGAGGGCAGGTGCATGGCCTTACGGAAGAAGTTTAGAGGAAGAGAAGGGGAGAAGGGTGACTGCCATTGCAGGGAGAGAGGGGTTGAGGGAGAGCCGGGGAAAGGGGGGGTTGGGTAGTAGGCCAAGCAGGAGATGTGAGGAGGAGGGGCATGGAGAAGCAAAGGGAGGTGGGGAAGGGAAGGCCGGCGGCCAAGGGGTGTTAGCAGGGAGATTGAAAGGGAGAAGAGAAGGTAGATAGGGGAAGTGGAAGAGCTAAGAGTGGGCTAGAGAGTTCGCCTGCGAAGTGGGAAGTTTGGTGGGAGAGGGAGGGGGTAACGTGGGAGAGAAAGAAGGGGGAAGAGAGAAGAGAGGGGGGGGAGGGGGTATGGGCCCCTCATGGAGGCTTCACATTGTTTCCAAAAGTTTTGATTCCATTCTCTTCCTTACGTGGGGTTACAAGTAACTTAAATAGAAAGAGTGGGAAGGGGAGAGGTCACATCTAAATGGGAGGGGGTGACACATAGAAAACCCAAAGGACATGGGTTATTACGAGGACTCTCATGAGTGCACACTAGGGCCTAGTTATAGCTATACACCTATTCCTAATAACAAAAGGAAACTCACACTAGGCCCACTTATATCATTTCATGTGGCCCATTAACATAAAACATTTAAACATAGCTAATATAGTTTCATAGTTGTCGGCGCCGCTTTAACGATCGTCTGTTGCCGCTTGCCGATCCAATGATGATTCCGTCACTGCACATTGCCAAAGTCAGTACAGCTCAACTCTATACATCCTTCCAAGCTTCAACTCTATACATCTGATTACTGTTGCAGTGTTCACCAAGTCTATACATCGCCCTCAGACTTTCAACTCTATACACTGCTACAGGAACCAAGTCCATACACTCATACCTTTTCCTACGCTTTCCTGGTCAAGTCTATACAGCGCTAAGTCTCTACATTGCATTCAACTTACACGTTCAAAGCCTCAAAGTCTGTACAGCGTGAAGTCTAAACATTAGCTCAGGGGCTTCAAGTCTATACATTGAACTGTTCTTCAAAGTCTGTACAGTGGCTTCGTATCGGCAAGTCTGTACATCGACTTCATTCACTCAAGTCCATACATCCACAGTGGATCATCAAGTCCATACATCCACAGTGGTACTTCCATGTCTGTACAACGCTGAAGCCTTCACAAGTCTGTACACTGCTTGAGCCTCACCAAGTCTGTACATCGCTTCGAGCGATTCAAGTCTATACAGCCTGTCTTCACATTCAGAGTCTGTACATCGATCCTACAGCCGATCGTCTCATTCAGAACTTTGCAAGTCTATACAGCCGAGTGTCTCATGCATCGTCTCACTCTGGCAAAGTCTATACACTGGCTCAAGCTTGTCGAAGTCTATACATCACCGTTGGGCATCAAGTCAATACACTGTTCACCGTCTTATTACGAGTCTTACACTATCAAGTCTGTACATTGCGAACAGTGCATCTCTTCCTCAAAGTCTGAACACTGGCCTCTTGCTTCAAGTCTATACATTGGGTTGTCCGACCATAACTCTATACATTCGGTTGTTATATCTTGAGTCTATACAGTGCTCACATCATACTCGTTCCAAGTCTGTACACTGGTTAGGCTTCGTGAAGTCTATACAGTGGCTGAAGCTTTGTAAAGTTTACACTTTGGTAAGGCTCGTTTGCATTGTTCATCACATGTCTATACACTGCCATTCATGAGCTTATGCATTAAGTCTATACACTGCCTTCACATGTGCTTATTCATTAAGTCTATACACTCTCTCACGTTGTACACACTTACTCAGTTGCTGTTTCTGAAGTATATACACTTGTGTTAATAGCCTGAACTAACTAAGTATATACATTCCTTCTGTCTCTGCCTGTAGGCGATTCAGGCTGATGATTGGGCACGTGATCCGAGGTTGGCACCTGGCACGTGATCCAAGAAACTAGGAACATGACACGTGGATGGCAACCCAGTCAGGATGCTGCCATGTGGTCAAAATTCAAATGATCTGGCAAAAAGTTCATGGGCGGGAACCTGGAAGTCACACGCCCAATATCTACTATAAATATGGAGCTTCGTCCTTTAGTAGAAGTGTGATCGTGAAAAGAAAAAGCAGAAGCCATTTGTGTTAGACTGCACGATCCAGAAAGGAAAAAGAGCAGAGAGTTCCATAGTGTCCAGATCCGAGAGGAGTATGTTCGAGAGAGAGAGAGAGCAGTGTCTGTGGTTTGATGAATTGCTTCCTTTGAAGCTACATTTGTATTGGTTTCAGAACCGACTACTTCTTCGTTGGTCTTTGTTTCTATTTTGTTTTCCTTTTATTTTGTTCATTCTTCTGATTCGAATTGGTTCCCCTCCTGTGTGTGGAGGAAGGGAGTGTTACTCCGGTTTCCCTCTGGGTTGCAGAGGAAGAGAGATCGGTGATATCTGGTGTTGCTAGTGACAGGTTGTCATTAGCAGGTTCCCTCCGGTGTGTGGAGGAAGGGAGAGGTGTCTCCGGTTCTGTTCTAGCTGGTAGCTGAAACAGGTTTCAAGTTCTGTGGGTAGCAGAGCTTGGTTGAGGAATTTGTTTCCCTTGGTTGTTCAAGCTGTGTGGCAGCATGTTGTTTGCAGACTGAGTCTGCAGTGTTCTAGCATTGTCTAGTGGAATCCTCATTCTAGTTGGAGTGAGGGGTGGATGTAGATTGCGGACTGCAATCGAACCACCTAAAAACCGAGTGCCTCTTCTGTGGTTTGCTGTTATTATCTGCGCTCTCCATCTGCTTGTCTCTTTGCTTTCATGTGATCAGTTCTTCATTCTCATTTACTTATACTGTCTTGTTTGGTGACTGCGTTTACATTTCTCTGTGTGCGGGTTCAGGAGGGGCGTAAGCAGTAGAATTAATTTTCCGCTAAGTTTTTACAAAGTGGGAGTGATCTATTCATCCCCCCCTCTATATCACTCTTGCTGCGCTAACATTTGGTATCAGAGCAGGTTTACGCCATGTGGACGAACGGTCAAGGAAATGCCAGTGGTCCTAGAACCTTCATGGCCGAAGGTCAATCCATTAGTCGCCCTCCGTATTTTGATGGTAGTAACTATCTGTTTTGGAAGAACATGATGGAAGTGTTTATCAGGGCTCAGAGCCATAAACTGTGGAGAGTAATTACTGTGGGGCCATATGATCTGCCACCAAATGAGGATGCTTGGACAGATGACCATGTCAAGCTCTCTTCACTCAACTGGACGGCGCTGAAAATCATCTAGTGTGCTGTTCATCCAGAGGAATATGCCCGTATATCTGCCTACAAGACTGCCAAGCGAATGTGAGATGAGCTGTAATTGATCTATGAAGGTACAGCTCAAGTGAAAGCCTCGAAGGTAAACCTCTACACTTCTAAGTATGAAATGTTTAAGATGAATGCATATGAGAATATAACTAAAATGTATGCCAGGTTGTCCTTGATCACAAACACACTTAAAGGGCTAGGGAAGGATCTTGCTGAGGCAGATATAGTCAGGAAAATTCTTAGATCTTTATCCCCGGCATGGCACACTAAGGCCATTGTGATTGAGGAGTCAAAAGATCTGACTATCTTGACTGTGAATGAACTCATAGGATCCCTTATGACCTATGAGATGAATTTCCAAGGAGGTGGAGAAGGAAGTGAGAGGAAGGGTAAGAATGTGGCTCTAAGGGCATCCCGCAACAAGGGTAGCAACAGCGGGAGCAGCAGCAGTAGCCCCGAGTCCGAGTCTGAGCTTGAAGGTTTTTCAAATCTCGACCAGGAGGAGCAGGCAATGCTCACTAGATAGTTCAGAAAATTTTTGAAGAAAAAGGTAAAGACCTTTAGGAAGAAGAAGCCACACTCCTTCAACAAGAATGCTGAATTTACTAGTTACAGGGATAGAAATCCTAAGAGACTGACTTATTTTAATTGTAACAAACAGGGACATATGAAAGGCGAATGCCCAGACCTCCAGAAGAAGGGTCCCTATCTTCAGAAGAAAAACATAAAGGTGCAGAAGAAGAAGAAGCCACAGGCGATGGTTTGCACATGGAGCGAGGAAGAAGAAGACCCCGAAGACACTTCCTCAGAAGAATATGAAGATGGAATTTGCCTTATGGCAAATAGTGAAGAGGAGGTAATAAATATTTTTGAAAATTTCTCAATTGATGACTGGGAGGATGCTTATGGTGAATTGTTAGATAAATTTAATTCTCTTAGTAAAGAGCACAGAGTTCTGAAAAGAAAATTTAACACAAATGTTGAAGAACAAACTCAGGTCTGTGAGCAAAATGAGAAGCTAAAAGAACAACTAGAAGAAATGACCTCACTAAGGAAAGAAAATGATAAGCTCAAGGGAGAAATTCAAGAAAGTCAAAATCAGCTCAATGAATTCAAAACTAAAATTGAAGAAAGCATGAATGAAATTAGAGTGAACTCAGAGAAATATGAAGCTGTGAAGAAAGTAAATGCTGAACTCCTAAAAAATTCCGAGTCCCTTCAAAAGGAGCTGGAAGACAAACAAAAAGTCTTAGAAAAGTTTGTCCAAGGAAAAACTAGTTTAGATGCTATACTAGGGACTAGGGTCAATTTCAATAAGGAGGGTCTAGGCTATGACCCAACCAACAAGAGACCCTTACAATTCAAGACCATCACCTTCTGCCCAGAGAAGGGAAAAGAGAAGCTGGACACACCATCCAGCTCAAACAGCACTAAGGGAATTCAAAGTCCTAAAGAAAACACAAAAACCAGTGCTGGACAACCATTTAAGATGGGAATGAATTTTATGAAGAATATCACTAAGCCCACTCACCAGAACACAAATGGTAGATGGACCAAGAAAGCGAATCAGAATAAGAGCTGGAATTACAACAATCAGATGGGTCCAAACAGGACCTACTGGAGAAATAATTTTCATGGTCAAAAATATGTTAATCAACAAGATTACAGGAAATTTCCTAGGAATAGGAAGACTAATGAATGGAATAGAACTCACTTCTCCAGTCCAGCTGGATTCAACTTTAATAAACCAGAAAGGAAGGTGCCAGAGAAAATCATGCTGAAGCAAATCTGGATACCTAAACACTTGATCAGAGATTTGAACAATGTCCTTGGACCCAACTCATCTTGGGTTCCAAATCACTCTGCTTGATGTATTTGTGTAGGTCGGCCTGGCAGCTGAAGACAACAAGTGGTACCTCGACAGTGGCTGCTCCAGGCATATGACAGGAGACCGATCCAAGTTTAGCAAGATAGAGATGAAGCCAGGGGGTCTGGTCAAGTTTGGAGGAAAGAACAAAGGTAAAATAATTGGAGTTAGTACAGTAGGTAAGTCATCCACAAACTCCATTGAAAAAGTCTTACTTGTGGAAGGGCTTCAACACAACCTGATTAGCATTAGTCAGTTATGTGACAGGGGTCACATGGTTGTATTTGATGATAGTTCATGCAAAATCCTTAAAACAAATTCTGATGTGGTTAAATTTGTAGCCAACAGGATTAATAATGTCTACATTGTAGACTTAGATGAGGAATCTGAATCTACTATTTGCTTATCTGCCAACTCTGAAAATGATGCTTTTGAATGGCATAGACGTCTAGGTCATGCTAGCTTTACAACTTTAAATAAATTGGTCAAGCATGATTTAGTTAGAGGCATGCCTAGAATTAAATTCAACTCGATATCAAAAGCATGTGATGCCTGTGCTCTAGGCAAATAGACCAGAAATTCCTTTAAATTAAGATCTGAGCCATTGTCTTCTAGACCAATAGAACTTCTTCATATGGACCTTTTCGGTCCCACTAGAACTCAGAGTCTTAATGGAAACAGGTTTGGCTATGTCATCATAGATGACTTCTCTAGATATTCATGGATATTTTTCTTAGCAAATAAGAGTGATGCATTTCAAAAGTTTAATCTGTTTTTCAACAAGGTCAAACAAGAAGGGAAATACAAGGTCTATTCTATTCAATCTGACCATGGAGGTGAGTTTGAAAACTCCATGTTTACTGATCTTTGTGAAAAAGAGGGACTAACTCACATGTTTTCTTCTCCCAGGACACCTGAACAGAATGGGATTGTGGAGAGAAGAAATAGAACTGTGGTGGAGATGGCCCGAACCATGTTGATTGAAAGTAAATTACCTAGAAGGTTTTGGGCAGAAGCGGCCAATACAGCAACTTACATAATCAACAGGGCCATGGTAAGACCCATTCACAAGAAAACACCCTATGAGCTTCTAAAAGGTAAGAAACCAAACTTGTTTCATTTCAGATTTTTTGGAGCAAAATGTTTTATTCATAACAATGATAAGAAAGATTTAGACAAGTTTGAAGCTAAAAGCTCCCCAGGAATATTCTTGGGTTACTCTGAAGTGTCAAGGGCATATAGGGTATTTAACATATCAGATCAGAAAGTGAAAGAGTCTCCACACATCCTTTTTAGTGAAAAGAAAGATGTTTCTAATGTTGAAAATCTTGACAGGGATTCCAATCATGATGGGGATTTCCTAGAAGACCAACAAGAAGAAGAGAAGACTCAGCCTGGTGGAGAAAGAAATTCCCCCAATCAGGAAGGGCCAAGAGAAACAGGTGAGTCTTCAACAAATGTTAGATTTCTTAAAGACCATCAATTAGATAAAGTCATAGGCAATCCTGAAGATCCTCTTCAGACTAGGTCTCATTTTAGAAATGTGAATAATGATGACTTAATTGCTTTAGTCTCACAAATTGAACCCAAAACAGTAGAAGAGGCCTTGGCTGATCAAGCTTGGGTCAATGCTATGTGTGAGGAATTAGGTCAGTTTGAAAGGAATAATGTCTGGGAGCTTGTCCCAAGACCAGATGGTATTAATGTCATAGGAACCAAGTGGGTGTTCAAAAATAAGATGAATGAAGATGGAATCATCTCGAGGAATAAGGCCAGATTAGTAGCCAAAGGCTGCTGTCAAGAATTCGGTGTAGACTTTGATGAATCCTATGCACCTGTTGCTAGGATGGAAGCTATAAGATTGTTGCTTGCCTTTGCTTGTTCAAAGAATATAAAACTCCAACAAATGGATGTTAAAAGTGCCTTTTTAAATGGAGTCATTAAAGAAGAAGTTTTTGTTGAACAACCTCCTGGATTTCAATACTCTCCTCAACCTAACCAAGTTTTCAGGTTAAACAAAGCCTTGTATGGTCTAAAGCAGGCTCCAAGAGCATAGTATGAAAGATTGTCTGAATTTCTGATCAGCAAGAGCTACAAAAGAGGTAAAGTTGATCAAACTTTATTTACCAATGGCATAAATAGAGATCTCATCATAGTTCAGGTATATGTAGATGACATTGTATTTGGATCAACTAAGCATGAACTATGTGATGAATTTTCTACCATGATGTCTGCTGAATTCGAAATGAGCTTGGTTGGTGAACTAAAATACTTTCTTGGATTGCAGGTACAGTAGCTAGAGGATGGGTGCTTCATCAACCAAACCAAATACACAATGGAACTGTTCAAAAGGTTTGGTATGGAAAACTTAAAGCACATTACAACACCCATAGGCACCAATACCTCATTGGATGCAGATGAGACAGGTAAAGAAGTAAATGCCAAACTTTATCGAGGTATGATTGGATCACTTCTTTACTTGATAGCCTCTAGACCTGATATACAATTCAGTGTAGGAATGTGTGTAAGGTATCAGTCTAGACCTACTAAATTACACTTAGCTGCAGTTAAAAGAATCTTCAGATATTTGTCAGCTACTCATTCTCTTGGTTTATGGTTTCCTGCATCTTACACATTTAACTTAGTTGCATACACAGATGCTGATTATGCAGGCTGTAAACTAGACAGGAAAAGCACTAGTGGTCATTGTGAATTTTTGGGTGGGTGTTTAGTGTCTTGGGGCTCCAAGAAACAACATTCTGTGGCCCTCTCCACTGCAGAAGCTGAATATGTGGCTGCAGGGAGTTGTGGAACACAAGTCATATGGATTAAACACCAGCTTCAGGACTACCAAGTAGACCTGGGGTGCACACCAATCTACTGTGATAATACTAGTGCCATCAATATTGCTAAAAATCCTATTTTGCATTCACGAACCAAACACATAGAGATAAGACATCATTTTATAAGAGATGAGGTGTCTAAGAATAATTTTGAACTGATTCATGTAGGCACAGATAATCAGATTGCTGATATATTCACAAAACCTCTGGATAATGAAAAATTCACTACATTGAAAAGAGAATTAGGCTTATACAAATTGTCTTAATTATGAAGCCTGTTCTTGTTGTGAGGGGGAGTTGTGTTTGTATGATGTTTAGCCTTCTTTCATGCTGGTTTAAGGGGGAGTTCAAAATGTCTGCTGGTTAGCTTTCAGGAATGCTTTGAGTGAGGGGAAGCTTTGAGATTATGCTGGATTATTTTATTGAGGAATGCTATGTCTTAGGGGGAGCTGAGTTGAAATGTGAGAAGAGAAGTTCTTTGACAGATTCAAAAGGATTGTCCAGATGTGTAACTTTGCTGGTTTTTGCATGACTGATCTAGTGTGGTTCTCTCAGACAGTAGAGTGTCACTTATCTCTTAAGTCTATAAGTCAGTGACTCTAAAATCCAGTTAGAATCTTTCCTTTGGTACTCCTTCAGAGATCTGGACTAATTGCATAAAGTATATCTTCCTACATTGTCATTGATTCTGGTTCAGGCCAAAACCTGTATGTCTTGATATCTGACCCAATCAGCTTGAAATCTAGACTTCAAGACTCAATTCAAGAAATAGTCCTTCTGGTATTGTTTTCAACCATTCTATCTCTTTAACTCAAGGGCTTAACTGAACAAACATGTTCTATTTTGATCACTGAGAAACTGGGAGCTTCATCAATGAAATGAATATTTCTCCCATGTCATGAGGTGTCAAATGCTTAAAATGAATGAAAAGACATGACAGAGCAATGGTGGCTTGCTGGTGAGTAACTGGGGACTCTGGCCTCTAATCAATGTGTTTCCTCATGTCAAAAGCCACAGTTACTAACTCTGTTCCTTAACAAAAAAAAGGAAGGAAGTAATAAGGTACTCACTCTGAGTAACTGGGGATTTAGGCCTCTAATCAAGGTGTCTCCCTAATGTCAAATGAGTGAACTACCAACTTACTCATTGATCTTCTTGAAAATCATCTCAAAAAGAAAAAAATTCCTTGTTGTTATGCAACTAATGGATTGCTTGTCCTCAATACCTTGAGAACACCTCTCTGATTTCGTCTCTTGCTGTCTTGTGGGATAGTTGAATGATCAGCTAAATCTGGCCATTCTTGTTAACTCCTGCTCTAAATCATCAACTATGTATGCTGATAAACTTGTCTATCATTCTACTTCTCTATTGTGTACTGGAGTTTAAAGACTCTTCTCCTGAGATTAGAAACTCACTTATTCTCTTAAGACCTACTAGTGACTTTCTGCACTAAGCAGTTACTACCCTTATTCTTCATGTTTCCAGCACTGTCATACATTCTGTATTTCTTTTTGCTGATGTCAAAGGGAGAGAGAACTTCTGCAATATCAGTGAGTCTTGGTTTTGTCTTGAGCTTTGGGGGAGTCATGTTGCTTCGGGGAAGATATGTTTATGAGTTGTGGGGGAGATGAGAGTGTGTGGTAGGAAATGTATAATTCATCTGCATGAGCATGCCTTGAATTTACTCTGTTTGTTGTAGCTGATATTAATTTCTTGTTGAACTGTGATATTGCTTGATTCATAGTGTTGCCATCATCAAAAAGGGGGAGATTGTTGCATCCCTATGGTTTTGATGATGTCTCACACTATAAATCAATCTACTATCTCTAGATTTATGCTGGTTCATCATGTAAGTGAGTACAGTTCATATGATGTTTCATTAGGTCATCTATCTACACTCTGCTTAGTTAGAATGAACAATAGTGGGTCGACCCACCCTTGCTGATGCGTCGACCCATCAGAACACTGCCTGTCTGGGTATCAAAGTCTGTACATCAGCCTGATCGTAGTAAGTCTGTACAACATGCCTTAGTGTTCATATCATTAAGTCTGTACACTGGCATATCATCTTCAAGTCTGTATATCGGGCACCTTCTAACTGAAGTCTATACACTGGTCTTAATATTCTAAGTCTGTACACTGCCCGACCAGTTAAGTCTGCACATTGCCAAAGTCAGTACAGCTCAACTCTAAACATCCTTCCAAGCTTCAACTCTATACATCTGATTACTGTTGCAGTGTTCACCAAGTCTATACATCACCCTCAGACCTTCAACTCTATACACTGCTACAGGAACCAAGTCCATACACTCATACCTTTTCCTACGCTTTCCTGGTCAAGTCTATACAGCGCTAAGTCTCTACATTGCATTCAGCTTACACGTTCAAAGCCTCAAAGTCTGTACAGCGTGAAGTCTAAACATTAGCTCAGGGGCTTCAAGTCTATACATTGAATTGTTCTTCAAAGTCTGTACAGTGGCTTCGTATCGGCAAGTCTGTACATCGGCTTCATTCACTCAAGTCCATACATCCACAGTGGTACTTCCATGTCTGTACAACGATGAAGCCTTCACAAGTCTGTACACTGCTTGAGCCTCACCAAGTCTGTACATCGCTTCGAGCGATTCAAGTCTATACAGCCTGTCTTCACATTCAGAGTCTGTACATCGGTCCTACAGCCGATCGTCTCATTCAGAACTTTGTAAGTCTGTACAGCCGAGCGTTTCATGCATCGTCTCACTCTGGCAAAGTCTATACACTGGCTCAAGCTTGTCGAAGTCTATACATCACCGTTGGGCATCAAGTCAATACACTGTTCACCGTCGTATTAAGAGCCTTACACTATCAAGTCTGTACATTGCGAACAGTGCATCTCTTCCTCAAAGTCTGAACACTGGCCTCTTGCTTCAAGTCTATACATTGGGTTGTCCGACCACAACTCTATACATTCGGTTGTTATATCTTGAGTCTATACAGTGCTCACAGCACACTCGTTCCAAGTCTGTACACTGGTTAGGCTTCGTGAAGTCTATACAGTGGCTGAAGCTTTGTAAAGTTTACACTTTGGTAAGGCTCGTTTGCATTGTTCATCACATGTCTATACACTGCCATTCATGAGCTTATGCATTAAGTCTATACACTGCCTTCACATGTGCTTATTCATTAAGTCTATACACTCTCTCACGTTGTACACACTTACTCAGTTGCTGTTTCTGAAGTATATACACTTGTGTTAATAGCCTGAACTAACTAAGTATATACATTCCTTCTGTCTCTGTCTGCAGGCGATTCAGGCTGATGATTGGGCACGTGATCCGAGGTTGGCACCTGGCACGTGATCCAAGAAACCAGGAACATGACACGTGGATGGCAACCCAGTCAGGATGCTGCCATGTGGTCAAAATTCAAATGATCTGGCAAAAAGTTCATGGGCGGGAACCTGGCAGTCACACGCCCAATATCTGCTATAAATACGGAGCTTTGTCCTTCAGTAGAAGTGTGATCGTGAAAAGAAAAAGCAGAAGCCATTTGTGTTAGACTGCACGATCCAGAAAGGAAAAAGAGCAGAGAGTTCCATAGTGTCCAGATCCGAGAGGAGTATGTTCGAGAGAGAGAGAGCAGTGTCTGTGGTTTGATGAATTGCTTCCTTTGAAGCTACATTTGTATTGGTTTCAGAACCGACTGCTTCTTCGTTGGTCTTTGTTTCTATTTTGTTTTCCTTTTATTTTGTTCATTCTTCTGATTCGAATTGGTTCCCCTCCGGTGTGTGGAGGAAGGGAGTGTTACTCCGGTTTCCCTCTGGGTTGCAGAGGAAGAGAGATCGGTGATATCTGGTGTTGCTAGTGACAGGTTGTCATTAGCAGGTTCCCTTCGGTGTGTGGAGGAAGGGAGAGGTGTCTCCGGTTCTGTTCTAGCTGGTAGCTGGAACAGGTTTCAAGTTCTGTGGGTAGCAGAGCTTGGTTGAGGGATTTGTTTCCCTTGGTTGTTCAAGCTATGTGGCAGCATGTTGTTCGCAGACTGAGTCTGCAGTGTTCTAGCATTGTCTAGTGGAATCCTCATTCTAGTTGGAGTGAGGAGTGGATGTAGATTGTGGACTGCAATCGAACCACCTAAAAACCGAGTGCCTCTTCGCTCTCCATCTGCTTGTCTCTTTGCTTCCATGTGATCAGTTCTTCATTCTCATTTACTTATACTGTCTTGTTTGGTGACTGCGTTTGCATTTCTCTGTGTGCGGGTTCAGGAGGGGCGTAAGCAGTAGAATTAATTTTCCGCCTAAGTTTTTACAAATTGGGAGTGATCTATTCATCCCCCCCCTCTATATCACTCTTGCTGCGCTAACACAAAGATCCTCTCCATCTCTTTTAGCAAGTGCACGACTTCATCGGGGTCGGTCGAGCCTCCAAAACGTGGGGGATTCATCCCACGGAAGTTTCGGTGAAGATCGCCAGCTCCGTGGTTCGCTCCTCCTCCTTGGGCCACTTGCTGCAAGGCCCGAGTAAGTCCTTGAACCGTTCGCTGCATGTCTCGCCATTGCGCACGCTCTGCCGCCATTAGAACGTCCTACACGTAGAATTATTTTAGGGTCATTAAGAAGGGAATCTTAGAATTAGATTATTAACTCAACCCAAGTCTCTACCCAAATCTCACTAGGTTGGGTTCTTAGACTTATAACAAGGTTATAGGTTCTACGACATCACTGAGGATCCTAGAACTTAGAAAACCTAAGAATATTAGAAACCTAGGCTCTGATACCACCAAACTGTCACGCCCCAACGCGAAATATCGGGACTGGCAATAGAAACAATTAATAATATTATGCTCATTTTCAGACATGCTATGCTAAAGCTAAAGGGTCAACACAACACCATGAACAGAAAATAACTCCACTAAATAAACATCAAATGCTCCATAATTTAATTACATCATCCTTTTAAACCAACTTAAGAAAAACTTCTAACATAACATTCACTTGACATCATTACATCAATATTGACTCAACAATTACAACTCTGCTTGGCATGCACTCTAAACCATAACTAGACACAAAACATCTATAACGACTCTTCGAAATCTCCAACTGGCTCGCTCCAGGGTTGTCACTCTTGCCCATCCCCATCGGTCTGCGAATCCTCACCTGAGCTACCTGAAAGGGGAGAAACAACTGGGTGAGCGAACGCTCAGTAGGTAATAACATGCAAGTTTAAGTAATTAACCAATTAATCGCATTTATATGTGTGAAAAAAAAAGAACGAAATGAAATGACGATATGACAAAGTAACATACTAAAAAGAAGGCGAGATCATGATGTAACTAGAAATTGGCCAACAAGCAAGAATTAACCAAGTCTAGAAAGATTTAAGTAAGAGATTATTTCGTAGACATCACGCTAGTCATGCACTCGGTACAATGCCTCACCATGTCATTCAAACTTCCCGGGGCACAAGTACTTTTTGAGCGCTCCTCCCAGGACCAAACCGGGCCCTTATGATGCGTTGACATTGATTTAATGGATCCAGGATCCCAAGTTATGTCTAGACATTAATCAAGTTAAATGGCCAATTATATCAAGGTATGAACTTTCCTCGGAAAACCCAAGGATAAGTCGAAGAGATACTTTGTCCAGAAAGTTCAAGTTATCAAGAACCAATCAGGTCCTTGGATTCAATATCAAAAAACACGGAAATCAATTCTAGATGATACACGGTCTAAACTGGGCCGCTCAAGCTATGTACGGTCTCCATTGGGCCGTTCAGGACAGAATTGGGCTGAGGATCAGCCTCAACGAAGTCAAGGATAAACAGACCATTCTAGGCCGCTCTTATAAGAACGGTCAGAAATGGGCCTTTCAACTATCAAGGACGGTCAATAATGCGCTGCACATGGCCAGAAGGGCTGGAAGCCTAAGAACAAGATAAATGGGCCTTATAGGGCCACTCGAGGGATGAATGGTCCAATAAGATCCGCTCGAGTACATGAACGGGCCTAATCAGTCCGTTCAATTGGGCTTAACGTAATAAATTAGAAATCTACCCAAATGGGCTCCGGGCTGCCATAAGTGGGGCAGAACTGAACCAGGGTCCAGCCCACTCTCCACTGGTCAGCCTAGGGCTTACTGGGTCAATCAAACCCTGATTTGGTCGAAGAAAGGACAAGGATAATCGACCAACCTTAAATGACAATTAGCCAGGGATGCACGGTTCCTAATGGGCCAACTATTAAGTTAAACGGTCCAAATCCGGCCGTTCAAGACTCAATCGGTCCAAATTGAGCCGTGACTCACAACACAGCAATCCAAGCGGTTTGATCAAGTGAACAGGTTCGGGTTTTGGTGGTACAACCTGCCCGGCGTCCTAATGGGAATCCCAGGCTTGCGGGGACTAACGGAGGTCCTGTAATGAAGGTCCTAGTCCGACGGAAGGAGTATCCGGCGGAGAGTCCCAACCATTACAAGGAAATGAGGCTAACAAAATATCAGAAACCAGTGTAGCAGTCAGTTAAGCCTACCGGAGTAGAACGACTGTCAAATAATCCTAATAACAATTTCAATTATCAATGGATCATAAATAAGATTAACTTCATTAGAAAAGATGAATCAAGATCAAGTGAGAACAAACCAGCAAGAATTCATAAATGTTTACTTCCATAAATTCCACTTTATTATGTGTGTTGCTAACTTACCATTAGCCACTAATCTACTAAAATAAATCATGCTGAAATGATAATGAAGCAGTTCTATATAGATGGGTGGTCCGTTCAGAACCTTTCATATGCCTCGGCGGTCGCACGACAGGCCGTTCATGCCCTCTCAGGTCCGAGGGCCTGCTGGAGATGAGCGGTCTATAGAGTGCCGCTGGGGAAGATGAACGGTCTGGGACTGGCCGCCTGATGGAAGGGCGGTTAGGGGTCTGCCGCTCGTTCCATGAAACATATCAGAGATAAAACACATGAATGGTCAAGCACCGGCCGCCTATCTAAGATGGGCGGTCTATCGAGAGGCCGCGCATGTCAGGGCGGTCTCTGCTACCTTCGCCTTGCCCGCCTCCGGCGAGTCTGGCTAGGGTTAGCTAAAATAGTTAAATACACACAACATAGAGCATGAAATTTAGGGCTTTTACTATCAACAGAACGAGCACAAAAAGTTGTATAAGATAGCCTGATCAATTAAAGGTTTAGTGCCTGCAATCCATACTAAAAATGAAGTGGAACATTGCTAACCCTAATTCTAACATGCTTCCACTAAAACTTAAAATTCTTGTAGGATACTAGATAACATTTAGGCCTTTTTAGACCAAAAGAAAGAGGACTCGTCGATGCTTCTAACCATATATAATACTTAGGGTTTGGCTTGCTATCACCTACCTTAATCGAAGGATGAAGGGGGAAGAGGGATGCCGATCGCGCTAGGTACACACCGTCGGTGATCGCCGCGATTCTCCCTTGATCGAGCTCCTCTCCGTCCGCCACAGCTTCTAAACGATTTTAGGGTGGCAGAGAATCATTTTTATAGGTTCTATAGGCTCTGGAGAGTTCTAATCATGGAGATAGAGTCCACGCAACTTAGTCATGCGCGAAACGCGTCGGATAGGGTTGCAGCCACCTTGCGCCGCCAAATACACCTCCTAGGGTTAGGGTTTCGGATAGGGTTAGGGTCTCTTAATACCAACCTTTCATTTGCATCCGGTTTTAGCTTAAATGGTTTAGTATTGGGCTCTAATTTCACGTTTTAAGGTCCGATTAGACTAAGTGTTGGTCTGAGCCTTAATTTGCTAATTCGGCTTATTTAAGAATTTTATTTGGGCTGGTCATAGAAGACAATTTTACTAGACGTTTTATCCTCTACAAGATTCTAATTTTTTCAAATTTTTATAAAATGGTCGAAATTTTACTTATCCTATTTCTTAAGGAATTACATATTAATTTCTAAAAATTTTTTATTCGTTATTATAACGGGGTGCTACAAGTCCCCCCCGTGCAGAAGTCTCCCGGCTTACAGCCGGAGGCCGTTTTACTCTTTAAAGTGGATGTCTCATCCGGAACGGGCCTGATGGGACCTCACAACCCCCGCCCTGGGAACAAGAAGCTTCCTCCAACCCGTGAGGGAGGAAATCCGGCCCACCACAACAGCACACAGAAGCAGACGCCCCCGCCGTGGAACAGCGGGGCAATTGCGGGGGAAACGCCCACAGTCCCCCAGTGCCGTCCCGGCATAAGCCGGAGCAGTCCCTCTATCTGCGAGACTTCAAGCGGCGTTTCGCCGAACAGGAGCGCGCCCTTTGTGCCCTACAAAAGAGTTCCACAAAGGATGACGAGGAGCAATCCCCGTTCTTCGACTATATTTTGCAGGTAGAGATCTCACCAAGAGTTTCTCTACCGACCTTTAAATCTTACTGTAATGCCCCAGAATTTTTATAAATTATTTCTGGAATATTTAGGAATTTTTGGAATTTTCAAAGAATTTATAAAGTACCGAATGAATTAATAAATGAATATTGGGTTAAATAAATCATTAATAAAGTAATCAATTAACCTAGCCTAATTAATTAAAACCCAAAAGGTTTACAGACCAAGCCCATGAAGTTTGGCCCAGATTCTAGAAGGTTAATTAGCTTATTCACAGATTAATAAGGATAAATACTCCATATCTAGATAATTGAGTGGATAATAGAATAAAAGAGTTTGAAGCAATTCAAATTCGACACCCGGGATCTGTAGCGGTCTATCGTACAACCACTACATACCATTAGCGGCTCATTAATCGACTGCTAATTCCTGTCAGTTCCGTGAAGTGAAGAAAGAGCAAAAAGATTAGATTTTTGATGTCTTATCTCCTAGAGATCGAGGTGGGTGGACTAGTAAACATCTTAAGGACTCTCTGAAGTCGATCTAAGGTTTAATAAGGACTCTAGGATTGTTCTAATCCTCAAACCCTAGTAAAACCCAATAAATAGAACCTAGTTTTGACCTGCGCGACCCTTACATTTGCCTCGCGTGGAATTAAGGTAAGACGGCATTATTTCAGTTATGTTCTTTAGAAGTTTTTATTCCTAATATATAGGACTAACATCCCTCAAAATTTTGTGATAGGAGATTGTGGACGCATAATTTTGTTTATTTTATTTATTTATTTATTGATTTATTGATTGATTTATTGATTTATGGATTTATTGGCGTGCCAGTCACATGTGTGACGATTTTTTTTATTGTGCGCTCGATCTGACTTGGTCAGTCGATTGTAAGTGATCGTGTCTGGACTAGAAGTCCGTCATACCCTGAACGCTATGACGTTAATTACGTCCTCCCTGAGGAAGACAACCCTTGATTAAACGCCAAAAATAGGAGGCCTCGAGAGGCAAACATATATTCATGTGTGCAAATGGAACTTCATACCAGAGCCGTGAAGGCGGGCAAGATAATAATATCAGCCATAGAAACAGATGATGTCGTTAAGTCAGCGGTTCAAAGCCCGGGGTTAAGGGGAGAAGGAGGATCCCAATCATAGGTAGCCTGAGCCGCGACCGTGATGAGGTTTAAAACATCGATCAGTATTTCGACAGTATTTCCCCTTAATCCGGATCATGCCCAGGGGGAAATAGACTATCACCCACGGAGTGCCGGGATGAAAGCCGAAAGAGAGAAGTGTTGAACTTCCCGAATCGCTTATCTGCCATGGGGCAATGTTTGATATTCCCTGCAGAAGCCGGTGGAACTCATGCAGTGGCAGAGCCCTCCCGAGCTAAAGGGGTTATTCATGAACCCGATGCGGGACGACGGAAAGTGAGCGAACGCTCAATGTTGCGCCCTCGCACGCGGATCGACCTGCGCGGTCAGGTCGCGGGGATCGACCTGCCCGGTCAGGTCGCGGGGGTCAAGGGGGCAGCGCCCCTTGCGGGGGTTTCCGGGGGCGGAGCCCCCGGAACAAAATTCGGATTTAAGATTCAGTAACAACATTTGAGTCAGTTATCGGTGCAGTTCAATGTTGACTTTATCATCTTGAGAGAATTTCGGCAGCACCTCCCCTGGACTTAGCATCTGCCAGGAGATGATATAGGCTGACATCCACATAGTGCTGGGATGAAAGCCGAAAAGCAAGGGAGCACTAAGGCTCAAGGAGACTGTACATGTCTCTATCATCGATCACTATTCCCCGTCTCGGAGGTCGACGAAACCCTTGCAAAGACAAGGTCCGCCGAACCTGCGGGGTTACATGTGAATCCAATTCGGGACATAGGAATGTAGGGAAGGTCTTCCCCATTGCTGTATCTCCTCAGGGTGTATCTGATGATCTCTAAGCATCCTCTCGACGGATGTATGGAGAGGTTAAAGAGTTGAAGTATAATAGTGCAGAGATGAACCTTGGTCTGGGTTTCACTGGCCGAAGCAGGGGTATCGGCATGGGTTGAATCGGCCAAGAGAGAGGGCTCTCGGCGTGGTTTCTGTTGGCCAGGAGAGGAAGATCTCGGCCAGGGCAAAAATGGGCTTCTCGGCGCGCTATGAAGTGGCCAAAGGGGGGGGGCTTCTCGGCGCGCCCATGAAGTGGCCGGGAGAGGCTCTCGGCCTGGGCCTAAATGGCAAAAAAAGGGGGGCGCGAACCTGCCGCCGGGAAGCCCAGGCCGGGAAGGTCATGTGGAGAGGGGTTTCATGGCCAAGGGGGGGTTGTTGGTTTCTTTGTCATTTAGCAAGAGAGGGAGGCCTCTCGGCTGAGGGGTTTTCGGCGGGGAATTGGCACGCCGGGAGCTTGGTGCCGGGAGGCTCATGTGGAAGGGTTTGAAATAGGTTTTTTCGTCGTTTAGCAGGAGAGGGAGGCCTCTCGGCTGAGGGGTTTTCGGCGGGGAATTTAGCACGCCGAGAAGGCTGAAATGCTACGAGCTTTCAGGGTTTCAGAGCTCGATAACGATGCTCTGTTTGGGGGTTTTCTTGAGATTTCTGGCTCAGGTTAAGGCAAGATCTGGAGCACAGAAAAGGGGGGCTTTCATAGGTGCTTCTGTTAGAAGGATTCCAAGGGAATTGTAAGGCAGGATCAGTAGGGGGAATCGAGATCATCGTCCAGATCCTGTGAGGGTTTTATCTGTTTGCCGTCAGCCGTCTGGGGGATCAAGAGATGACTGTCTCTGATCCCCTGGACGACCCAATGGCATTGAAAATCGGCGACGGAGGGACTTTCAGCACCGAGACTCCAGGCCCTAAGCATTCAAGGCTTAGAATGGAGGACCTAGGGATCGATATTGTCGTTTATCAGAGCTCGGCAGTTCAGGGAACCAAGAGATTGATGTCTCTGGTTCCTGAACTGTATGAAGGGCTCGAAGGGAAACTCGAACTATATGGGGAGAATCTGCCATTGAGACAGGAGGGGAGAAGGAAATAGAGCCCAATCATCCATTAGATAGGGGTGGGGGGTTCTATCCTCATCCCTCTTCGAGGAACAGAGTCGTAGAAAGATCCTGAAATCGAGAGCGTCTAAACTATCAGAAATTCCTGATGAAAGATATACATAGAAAGATATAGAGCAGATATCTCAATCAATCGACACCCAAATGGGCCATGGTAGTATTTCATTTCATAACATCATTCCAACACCGACCACAAAGAGGGAGTGAGGGAAAGGGAGATGAATATACATCGGGATATCCCGGTTACATCCAAAACTAAAGATCGAGATAAACTCGGCAGGATTACACGAAGAAGAAAAGAAAACCATGGGGGAGGGTGGAGCATTGACTCCTCTCCCTCCCCGGAGCAGCCCACCTGGAGCCTTCCCTTCTTCCTTCTCTTCAGATCTTCTCTTTGCTTCTTCGATCGCCTTTTCCTCGGGCTCTCTCTTTCTCTTTTTTGGGTTTCTGGCTATCCTCTCGATATCTCCTTTTTTTTTTCTACTGCCACCGCCCCCTTTCTGTTCGGCCCCGATCCCCCTCTGGTTTCATCGAGCTGGAGGGTTATATATAGGGGGTGTCAAACCCTATTCTTATCGGCGCGCTTCCTTCGTCCTTTGATCCTGAGTCTCGGCGTGCCCTAGGTCGTGGAGGTATCGACGTATGTGGCTTCTACCTGGGCCTTGGGCCTTCTTCGGTCCACGAACCAATCGGCGCCGATGCTTTCGACGTGGGCTTCTCCTTCGTTTCCCTTTATCCCTGGGAAAATAAGAGATATAAGATGAAAATATGTTAGCATTAATATTTATATCACTTGTGTTATCATTTTATTATTATTCTATTATTATCGCTATATATTTTCTCTTTTTTTTCTCTTTTGTTATTATTGTTATTATTTATTTTCTTTTCCTCTTTTCTCTCATTTATTATTATATATACGTATATATTTTATGTGTCAACAAATGCCCCCCACCCGTAGGTGGCGCGAATGAGGGACAAGTGAGCGGGGCCTACGGGTGCAACCCCCATCTAAGAACGTGTCTTTTTATTCTTTATTCAAGCGAACATGCAGGCATTCAATAGTAAGCACAAGCTAGATATATGGAATAGCTCCCCTATAACGGGGATAGGATAAGGACATCGCCTGTGACTCATAGACAGAGTGTGGCTTACGAGACATAACTAAGGGAGATGTGCATGCGCAGAGAGGACATCGCATAGAATATGTGCACAACGTAAGCCACGATCTACACCCGAGGCTACTTCTCTATAGTGTGATAGTGCAAGTTTGCGAGCAGCGAATCTCCGATGTAGGGATACACAGATGTTCTAGATAACACTAGAGTATTGCTCTAGCATCTACACATACAGCTGGGGTTCTCGATTTTCGGTAGCTTCGCACAACCCCCTTAGCTTATTTCTAGCTCCGGACTTCATCGTTCGGCGCGAGTCTCCTCATGTGTCTCAATGGGGATTCCCGGCTACTAGGATTCATCCTTTATAGCAATTTTCTTACGGACTTCACCGTTCGGCGCGAGTCTCCTCATGTGTCTCAATGGGGATTCCCGGCTACTAGGATTCATCCTTTATAGCAATTTTCTTACGGACTTCACCGTTCGGCGCGAGTCTCCTCATGTGTCTCAATGGGGATTCCCGACTACTAGGATTCATCCTTTATAGCAATTTTCTTACGGACTTCACCGTTCGGCGCGAGTCTCCTCATGTGTCTCAATGGGGATTCCCGACTACTAGGATTCATCCTTTATAGCAATTTTCTTAAGGACTTCACCGTTCGGCGCGAGTCTCCTCATGTGTCTCAATGGGGATTCCCGGCTACTAAGATTCATCCTTTATGGCAATTTTATTACGGACTTCACCGTTCGGCGCGAGTCTCCTCATGTGTCTCAATGGGGATTCCCGGCTACTACGATTCATCCTATCATTTTTTTTTCTTTTTTTTTTTTGAATGGGGGGTAGACAGCTTTTTCCTCACGATTACCCTTCATGTGGGTGCAGAAGTTAGAGCATCCATAAAGTATTAGGAAGAACCTTCTAGGATCCCTATGGTAGGAGACAGCTGAACACATAGTGGTGCAAAGTGTAGGAGTTTTGCTTTGGGTGCATCTCACGAGTTGCGTTAGAGACATAGCTGTGACTTTTCTACTAGACATATGCACTCAGCCAATATTGACTTTTCATCCCTTAGTGTATGCCGTGGCGCACACAGTCGTAGAATCTGGATAGCGTTTTTTTTTTTTAGCAAGGGAATGCGGTCATAGAAATTTGAAGGAAGGTGTATTAATAATATACTTCAGGCAGACACACACGCAAAACATGCAAGCAAGCAAACCATGTTATTATTATTTTTTCTTTTATTTTTTTGTTTGTTTTGTTTATTTTTTTTATCTCTTTGTTTTGTTTTGTTTTCTTTCTTTTCTTTTCTCTTTTTTTTTTCTTTTGTTTCTTTCTTCTTCTTTCTTTCTTTCTTTCCTTTTTTTTTCTCTTTTTCTTCATCTTTTTTCTCTTTTCTCATCTCTTTTTTTTTCTCATCTTCTTCTTTTCTTTTCTTTTCTTTCTTCTTTTCTCATCTTCCTTTCTTTTTTTTTTTTAGAACTCAGTGGATACATCCTTAGGTCGACTTTCTTGTAAGTGGACGACCGATGCCATGGTGACAGGGAGAAGTTGTCACATGTTGTGACGAATCCCTGGAGGGACCAAGGGCCGGCGTGGAACCAAGGGGTCTTTTTGTTCATTGGTTAGGATAACAATTCCAAGCCAATGGTAGGATATTTGTTGTCTTAGCCTGAAGGTTATGATGTTGGGTGACTTGGCTTAGACATATGGTCGTGACACCAAGGCAGAGTTTTTAAACGGCTTAGGCAAATTGCCATGACGCTATACAGCTTGGCTTAGGCGGAAGGCCATGATGCCAAGGTAGGATATTTAAACGGCTTAGACGTATGGTCGTGACGCCGTACATCTTGGCTTAGGCGGAAGGCCATGACGCCAAGGTAGGCTATTTAACGGCTTAGACGTATGGTCGTGACGCCGTACATCTTGGCTTAGGCGGAAGGCCATGACGCCAATGTAGGATATTTAACGGCTTAGACGTATGGTCGTGACGCCATACATCTTGGCTTAGGCGAAAGGCCATGACGCCAAGGTAGGATATTTAACGGCTTAGACATATGGTCGTGACGCCGTACATCTTGGCTTAGGCGGAAGGCCATGACGCCAATGTAGGATATTTAACGGCTTAGACGTATGGTCGTGACGCCGTACATCTTGGCTTAGGCGAAAGGCCATGACGCCAAGGTAGGATATTTCACGGCTTAGACGTATGGTCGTGACGCCGTACATCTTGGCTTAGGCGGAAGGCCATGACGCCAATGTAGGATATTTAACGGCTTAGACGTATGGTCGTGACGCCGTACATCTTGGCTTAGGCGGAAGGCCATGATGCCAAGGTAGGATATTTAACGGCTTAGACGTATGGTCGTGACGCCGTACATCTTGGCTTAGGCGGAAGGCCATGACGCCAAGGTAAGATATTTAATGGCTTAGACGTATGGTCGTGACGCCGTACATCTTGGCTTAGGCAAATGACGCCAATGTAGGATATTTAAACGGCTTAGACGTATGGTCGTGACGCCGTACATCTTGGCTTAGGCGGAAGGCCATGACGCCAAGGTAAGATATTTAACGGCTTAGACGTATGGTCGTGACGCCGTACATCTTGGCTTAGGCGGAAGGCCATGACGCCAAGGTAGGATATTTAACGGCTTAGACGTATGGTCGTGACGCCGTATATCTTGGCTTAGGCGAAAGGCCATGGCGCCAAGGTAGGATTTTTAACGGCTTAGACGTATGGTCGTGACGCCGTACATCTTGGCTTAGGCGGAAGGCCATGACGCCAATGTGAGATATTTAACGGCTTAGACGTATGGTCGTGACGCCGTACATCTTGGCTTAGGCGGAAGGCCATGACGCCAATGTAGGATAGTAGGTTTCATCATCGCTACTGGATTCATACTGATGTAAAGAAGTCCATAAGTTTCATCAGAATAGACGTAAGGTCTAATCTGGGTAAATTTCATCATTTTTATCACAAGTGGGACATGAGGATACATACGGGTTTTCATCGTCAATGGGACTTAAGGAAACACACGAGTTTCATCAGAAAAGATGTAAGGTTTATCCTGGACAGGTTTCATAGTTGAACAGGCAATGCGCCGGTCAATCAACGGGAGGGTTTCATTGCCGGTGGCACATATAGAAATATGCGGGTTTTGTGAGGATAGACGTAAGGTCTATTCCAGATAGGTTTCATCGCCAGTCCAGACTGATGGCCTGGGTCAAGGGTGAAAGTTTCTTGTTGACTGACTGGACGAAAGGTCCAAGCCAGAGGCAGAAGGTTTTTTTTTTTTTTTTGACTGACTGGACGAAAGGTCCGAGCCAGAGGTAGAAGGGTCTCTTCATTCATCGACTGGACGGAAGGCCCGTGCCGCAGATAAAATATTAATGTCGACCCGACGGGATATCAGAGTCAACAAACCTTTCTTGGACGGTATGTCCAGAACAAGGGCAGACGTAAAACATTATTGTCGTATGGATGCCATGCCAAAAATGGCCAACCTGGAAGAGACAAAGGGTCTGGGCCAGGGCAGAGGTGGCTGTTGGCTTGACAGACTTGTCAAAGTCAACCAACTTAGCAAGGGCGTGAGGCCATAAGCCAAGGAAGGAATATAAGATAGGTGTTGACTCGACATCGTGTCGAAACCAACGAATTTGACAGAGGCGTGAGGCCTAAGCCAAGGGCAGAATATAGAAAGGGTGTTGACTCAACGTCTTGTCGAAGTCAACGAACTTGGCAAGGGCGGGAGGCCATAAGCCAAGGGAGGAATATAGGATAGGTGTTGACTCGACGTCCTGTCAAAACCAACGAACTTGGCAGAGGCGTGAGGCCTAAGCCAAGGGCAGAATATAGAAAGGGTGTTGACTCGACGTCTTGTCGAAGTCAACGAACTTGGCAAGGGCGGGAGGCCATAAGCCAAGGGAGGAATATAGGATAGGTGTTGACTCGACGTCCTGTCGAAACCAACGAACTTGGCAGAGGCGTGAGGCCTAAGCCAAGGGCAGAATATAGAATAGGTGTTGACTCGACGTCTTGTCGAAGTCAACGAACTTGGCAGAGGCGTGAGGCCTAAGCCAAGGGAGGAATATAGGATAAGTGTTGACTCGACGTCTTGTCGAAGCCAACGAACTTGGCAGAGGCGTGAGGCCTAAGCCAAGGGTAGAATATAGAAAAGGTGTTGACTCGATGTCTTGTCAAGGTCAACGAGCTTGGCAGAGGCGTGAGGCCTAAGCCAAGGGCAGAATATAGAATAGGTGTTGACTCGACGTCTTGTCGAAGTCAACGAACTTGGCAGAGGCGTGAGGCCTAAGCCAAGGTCGACGAAACCCTTGCAAAGACAAGGTCCGCCGAACCTGCGGGGTTACATGTGAATCCAATTCGGGACATAGGAATGTAGGGAAGGTCTTCCCCATTGCTGTATCTCCTCAGGGTGTATCTGATGATCTCTAAGCATCCTCTCGACGGATGTATGGAGAGGTTAAAGAGTTGAAGTATAATAGTGCAGAGATGAACCTTGGTCTGGGTTTCACTGGCCGAAGCAGGGGTATCGGCATGGGTTGAATCGGCCAAGAGAGAGGGCTCTCGGCGTGGTTTCTGTTGGCCAGGAGAGGAAGATCTCGGCCAGGGCAAAAATGGGCTTCTCGGCGCGCTATGAAGTGGCCAAAGGGGGGGGGCTTCTCGGCGCGCCCATGAAGTGGCCGGGAGAGGCTCTCGGCCTGGGCCTAAATGGCAAAAAAAGGGGGGCGCGAACCTGCCGCCGGGAAGCCCAGGCCGGGAAGGTCATGTGGAGAGGGGTTTCATGGCCAAGGGGGGGTTGTTGGTTTCTTTGTCATTTAGCAAGAGAGGGAGGCCTCTCGGCTGAGGGGTTTTCGGCGGGGAATTGGCACGCCGGGAGCTTGGTGCCGGGAGGCTCATGTGGAAGGGTTTGAAATAGGTTTTTTCGTCGTTTAGCAGGAGAGGGAGGCCTCTCGGCTGAGGGATTTTCGGCGGGGAATTTAGCACGCCGAGAAGGTTGAAATGCTACGAGCTTTCAGGGTTTCAGAGCTCGATAACGATGCTCTGTTTGGGGGTTTTCTTGAGATTTCTGGCTCAGGTTAAGGCAAGATCTGGAGCACAGAAAAGGGGGGCTTTCATAGGTGCTTCTGTTAGAAGGATTCCAAGGGAATTGTAAGGCAGGATCAGTAGGGGGAATCGAGATCATCGTCCAGATCCTGTGAGGGTTTTATCTGTTTGCCGTCAGCCGTCTGGGGGATCAAGAGATGACTGTCTCTGATCCCCTGGACGACCCAATGGCATTGAAAACCGGCGACGGAGGGACTTTCAGCACCGAGACTCCAGGCCCTAAGCATTCAAGGCTTAGAATGGAGGACCTAGGGATCGATATTGTCGTTTATCAGAGCTCGGCAGTTCAGGGAACCAAGAGATTGATGTCTCTGGTTCCTGAACTGTATGAAGGGCTCGAAGGGAAACTCGAACTATATGGGGAGAATCTGCCATTGAGACAGGAGGGGAGAAGGAAATAGAGCCCAATCATCCATTAGATAGGGGTGGGGGTTCTATCCTCATCCCTCTTCGAGGAACAGAGTCGTAGAAAGATCCTGAAATCGAGAGCGTCTAAACTATCGGAAATTCCTGATGAAAGATATACATAGAAAGATATAGAGCAGATATCTCAATCAATCGACACCCAAATGGGCCATGGTAGTATTTCATTTCATAACATCATTCCAACACCGACCACAAGGAGGGAGTGAGGGAAAGGGAGATGAATATACATCGGGATATCCCGGTTACATCCAAAACTAAAGATCGAGATAAACTCGGCAGGATTACACGAAGAAGAAAAGAAAACCATGGGGGAGGGTGGAGCATTGACTCCTCTCCCTCCCCGGAGCAGCCCACCTGGAGCCTTCCCTTCTTCCTTCTCTTCAGATCTTCTCTTTGCTTCTTCGATCGCCTTTTCCTCGGGCTCTCTCTTTCTCTTTTTTGGGTTTCTGGCTATCCTCTCGATATCTCCTTTTTTTTTCTACTGCCGCCGCCCCCTTTCTGTTCGGCCCCGATCCCCCTCTGGTTTCATCGAGCTGGAGGGTTATATATAGGGGGTGTCAAACCCTATTCTTATCGGCGCGCTTCCTTTGTCCTTTGATCCTGAGTCTCGGCGCGCCCTAGGTCGTGGAGGTATCGACGTATGTGGCTTCTACCTGGGCCTTGGGCCTTCTTCGGTCCACGAACCAATCGGCGCCGATGCTTTCGACGTGGGCTTCTCCTTCGTTTCCCTTTATCCCTGGAAAAATAAGAGATATAAGATGAAAATATGTTAGCATTAATATTTATATCACTTGTGTTATCATTTTATTATTATTCTATTATTATCGCTATATATTTTCTCTTTTTTTTATCTTTTGTTATTATTGTTATTATTTATTTTCTTTTCCTCTTTTCTCTCATTTATTATTATATATACGTATATATTTTATGTGTCAACAGAGATCAAGTACACAAGGAGATAGAAGCCTGCAAAATTGCTGGTTCCATATTAGCGACCCAGGAAACTGTGCGAAAGCCCGGTGAAGATCAAGGAATTAGGAAACCAAATCGAGGTATTTAGCTTTAGGGCCTTTAGAACTTTTTGTTCCCCTTAGTATCTTCTTTGTACCCTCCAAATTTCATGTCCATAGGTCAAGAGAGTAAGGAGTTAGAGCAACGTGAAGTTGCTGATTTATCACAAGAAGTGCAGGGAACTAACGGTAGCGTCCAGCCTTAAATTGAAAGTTAAAAGTCCAGGACAAAGGTAGGTCATCTCATGAACGGCTAAAATATCATTCTAGGATTAAAAGCCCTCTTATTTCACTTGATTTCATGCTTTATAGATCGTGAATTTCATGTTTTACTTGAGTCTATGCATATAGGCTAATGCTCAGGCATATTCCTTAGCACTAATAAACTAAATAAATTCTCTTGTTCTAATACATGGATCCCATGCATGTTATCTCCGTTTTATCGTGCTGTGAAATTATAATGTGTTGATTTCCAGACATAATGTGTTGTAGTTAGCATCTAGTTGCACATATCTAGTTTTCTGTCAGACGTGCTCTAGCGGTAAAAACTTAGACCGCCAAACCCAGTTCAGCGGCCCTACGATAAACCGCTAGACACTCTGTAGCTTATTTTCTATGAAACCTCTGGTGGACCAGAAATAGACCATTTTTATCTCTCTGGGGGCCTTACGATAAACCGCCACTTGTCTGTAACGGCTCTATATTAGACCGCCAGTGTTCTATTTTCTATCAACCGAGATAGATTTAAGAACAGCCCATTAACTTATAAGTAAGCCTAGTTAACTATGTTCTAACCTATTTTAATGGTATTTCATTACTCTGAGTTTTAAATTACTGATTCATGACAGTGATCGCATGTTCTTTATCATACTTGGGATTATTTTAAAGCTTATGCTAATTTTATGCCAAAACTTATACTTTGTATTAAATACATCTTTCAAGGGTGATAATAAACGTGGTTCACTGATTGGTTTATCACTATTACAAATTCCCTTCTTATCTTAGAGTCATTTCTATAAGTACATGGCATATATCCCGATATATGACCATTAGTTACACTCTTTGCACTATAGGCACACAATCTTGGACTTGATAACCTCTCATTTGGATATTCCGTCCAATGGACTAGGAAATCTTATTTTCAAGACCTCCGTAATTCTCCGCGAGCCTGGGATTCCCACTAGGACGCCGAGTTGGTTGTACCATTAAAACCAAATTATCTAGAAAGCACTACCGATGTTTTCTGAATTCTTTCCTGTAACGGTTCAATACTCGACCGCTAAGTCACATTAACAGCCCAGTATCTGACCGCCAAGTTCTCTGAGTCTAAATTGATTTCTTTCTGGATTCAGCCCATTCTAGCGGCCCAATACTAGACCGCCATGTCAATATAGCGGCCCAGTTATAGACTTGTAACCTTATTCAAAGACATCTAAGATAAAGTATGAAAGATAAAGAACGTACCGTTATGCTGTCGAATTTTCTCCAAGACATAACTTAGTTATTAATGCATTTCTTGAACTCATAAATCTATATTTTGTGCAATCTTATTATTGACATTGAGTCTTGAACACTTATTGAACTTGTTACATGCGTGGCCAACTTTATTGCTATATACGTGGAAGTAGCTTGATTTATACTTGAAGATGCAGATCGAGCACTGATTGTGTTCAAGGGCTCTATGCTAGTCCTCTCGGCTGATTGTCGGAAATATACTATTATAAACCATGGGGTATGATGCTACTAGCGTCGCATTGCGCTGAGAGTACTTTCTTTATAAATAAGTGAAATATCCACGGCACCTAAAGTGAATTATCCACAGAAATTCACGAAGTACTTGCTATTAAGCGAAAAGTACTTCCTTGCTTGTTACATGACGTTCTAGTACATTCTCGTTACATTCTTGTTCATGAAAGGCCATAATTACATTCTTGCTTGATCATGCTTGCCCAATCATATCTTAACTTGATCATGTCTTGTTACTTTGGTTTATTCACGTGATTTTTCGCATTCGCATGATTTTACTTTATTCTCTAGAGCCCAAAATGCTAATCACTTTAATATTGCCTTCGTGTTGATGTGAAGATACATACTGGGCAAGTGTGCTCATTACCTATTTTCCAATCTTTCCAGGAGATGCAAGTAGTTCGGATTCGAGTTATTCAAGTGATGGGTCCGAGAGCGAATAAAGGTCACATAAGATTGAGAGAAGACTTAGGAAGTCAATGATGTCTAGATCAAATTTATGTAATTTTCTCTTTATTGAGTCACGTAGTTTAATAATTGATGTACTTGAATTATTCTGATTATTAATAAAAGTGAAGGTTTGAATAAATTATTGTGCAATTGCATCTTATGTGTGATTGTTATTGCGCTCTGATTATTCTTGCTTGCAAGAGGCTTACCATGCCGGCTGTTCACGTTTCCCGAGATTGTCTTCCGCTATATTAAAGGCTCGGGGTGTGATAGTTAAGTTGGTATCAGCGCCTAAGTTCAAGGACTTAGGGAGAAAAGTCATGTCAGAGGATAAGTCCAAAGTTTTAGGACCCATACCTAAGAACTAAAGAAGAAATTCCCCACCTATGTGAGACATTGGGTAGAGCCCGGGATAAGATAGTAAATTAGTTCTAGATTAATCTCTTTTCAAAATTCCATGGGAATTAACAAAATCATTATTCTTCTCAGGTACCTTATTCTTATTGTAATGGCTCATCGCGTAGACTGGAATGGTATGCAAGAGACCGTTGCAGGTCTGACATAAGCGTTGCAAACCATGGCGCAAGCAGGCGCAGGAGCAAGAGCTGGGGACTTGCATCGCAATTTCCGTAGCTTAAATCCTCCACGTTTCTATGGTTCTTCTAATCCAGACGAGGCCGAGAACTGGATCGATGAAATGAACCGGATATTTGACGTCATACAATGTACAGACCAGGAAAAAGTGCGCCTTGCTACTTTTCAACTCAACAAGGATGCACGTACATGGTGGAAGTCAGTACCGGCACTTCCAGCTAAGTACTGGAAGGTTTTCTTACCTTATTCCGTGCCAAGTACTTTTTAGAACATGTTAAGGAGAGAAAGACTATGGAGTTCACTTCTCTACGTCAGGGAATGATGACAGTTGCCGAGTATGAATTACAATTTTCCAGGCTAGCGCCATATGCAACTCATTTAGTTAGTACCGATTTATTGAAGGCCAATCGATTTATGGACGGGTTAAGACCCGATTTCATTCAGCAGCTTGGGACTCAAAATATTTGTACCTATGCGGAGATGGTCCAGCAGGCGTATCTATGTGAAAGAACCTTGGAGAAGGTTGAAAAATTAAAAGGCAAAGGCGAGGAACTGAGCCGAAGATCATATCGGCGTGATAAGAAAAGTAAGTTTAGTATCACGGAACCATACAAATGCCGTGATAGAAAGAAGAGATCCAGGAATGGGAGTGGTGGTAGTTCTCATAACAACAAGAAAGTCAAAGAAGAAGACAAGCATGTCGCCACGGCCTGTACTTTTTGTGAGAAGTTCGGTCATTCGGCCAAAGAATGCTGGAAGCGCCTTGGTGCTTGTTTAAGATGTGGCAGCCGGGAGCATCGCATGCCAGACTGCCCTCTCATGAAGGACCAATCATTCAGCGGTGGACGTAAGAGACAGGCTCGTCTCAATGCAGTTCTAGAAAATGATGAAACGCCCAAGAATGATGGGCTAATGGAAGGTACTATCCAAATCTATTCCCATCCTGCATTTGTACTATTCGATACTGGTGCTTCTCATTCCTTTATATCTACCACCTTTGCAAAGACCTTGCCAGTCTCATTAGTTCCTTTACCTTTGGACCTTGCTATTACTGCATCTTTAGGTGCTGGAACCAAACTTACAAACTATTACCCCGACAGTGAAGTAAGCGTAGAAGGTCACAATCTTCCTGCAAATCTCATATGCCTTGACATGAAAGGCTACGATGCTATTTTAGGGGTGGATTGACTTGTATACCATGATGCCTACATAAATTGCCGGAATAGGATAATATCTTTTCGCAAACCAGGCCTTCCAAGATTTTCCTTCCTTGGTATCAAGTATAGGAAATATCCTACTATCATTTCTTCTCTTCACGCTTGCAAACTTATTTCGTAAGGATGTGAAGCTTACCTTGCTTCTGTGATTGTTACAGAGTCTAAGGAGATCATCTTAGCAGGCATCCCCATCGTAAATGAGTTTCCTGATGTATTCCCATCAGATCTACCTGGTTTATCACCCGAAAGGGAAGTAAACTTCTCCATTGAACTCATTCCCAGAGCAGCACCTGTTTCAATAGCTCCCTACAGGATGTACCCCACAGAACTAAAGGAATTGAAGATGTAGCTTCAGAAATTATTAGACAAGAGATACATACGACCTATCACATCCCCTTGGGGTGCGCCAGCCCTTTTTGTCAAGAAGAAGGATGGATCGCTCAGGCTCTGTATTGACTACCGGCCACTGAATCAACTCACAATTAAGAGTAAATATCCATTGCCGCGTATTGATGAGCTCTTTGATTAGCTCTCGGGTGCAGAATACTTCTCCAAGATAGACCTCAGGTCAGGATATCACCAGCTCAGGATTAAGGATGAAGACATATTCAAAACTACTTTTCGGAGCCGTTATGGCCACTATGAATTTGTGATAATGCCGTTTGGGTTAACCAATGTCCCAGCAGTATTTATGCAATTTATGAACAAAGTTTTCCAACCTTATTTGGACCAGTTTGTGGTCATATTTATTGATGACATTCTTATTTACTCCAAGACAAAGGAGGAACATGAAGAACATTTGAAAATAGCCTTGCAGACTTTAAGAGAACACAAACTTTATGCCAAACTTAGTAAATGTGAGTTCTGGTTCAAGGAAGTTTCATTCCTTGGTCACATTATTTCAAAGGAAGGTATCGCTGTTGATCCTTCTAAAGTGGAAGTAGTCAAGAACTGGAGCCGGCCAACAACCGTGTCAGAAGTAAGAAGCTTTCTAGGTCTGGCTGGGTATTATAGGAGGTTTATTAAAGATTTTTCTAAAATTGCTATTCCTTTGACAAGACTTACAAGAAAAGAAAATCTTTTTGTATGGTCAAAGGACTGTGAAGAGAGTTTCCTAACTCTTAAGGAACATCTCACGACAGCCCCTATATTATCATTACCCGTTGAGGGTGGTGGATTTGAAGTCTATACGGATGCATCTGGCATTGGCCTAGGGTGCGTTTTTATGCAAAATGGGAAGGTGATTTGTTATTCTTCAAGACAATTGAAGCGTCACGAGGAGAATTACACTGTGCATGATTTAGAATTGGCGAATGTTATATTTTCCTTAAAAATTTGGCGTCACTACCTTTACAGAGAAAAATTTATGATTTATTCAGACCACAAAAGCTTGAAATATTTGTTCTCCCAAAAAGAGTTGAATATGAGGCAAAGAAGATGGTTGGAATATCTAAAGGACTTTGATTTTGCTATTTAATATCATCTTGGCAAAGCTAATGCTGTAGCAGATGCACTCAGTAGAAAATCAACGGGAAAGTTATCAAGTCTTATGATTAATATGACTAATCTCATTCCTCAATTTACTCAGTTGAATTTAGATGTTGACATAAAGAAAGAAGATTATGTTATAGTCAATATCGAACTCAACCCACATTAATAGAAGATCTGGTCAAGCTAAAAGATAATGACCCAGTACTACAGGAGATTAAAGCTAATATTGAGCAAAGGCTAGATTTCTCTATTACCGATAATGGAAGGTTGCTGTTTAAAGGCCGAATTTGTATACCAGATCATGTTGATACTAAGAAACTGATCCTGGAAGAAGCTCATAATTTCAGGTACACCGTTCATCCTAGTAGTACAAAAATGTATCAAGATCTTAAAGGAGCTTCTGGTGGCCCAACATGAAAAGAGAAGTGGCAGATTTCGTGTCCCGCTGTCTTACTTGTCAGCAAGTAAAGGCAGAACATTTAAAACCTACCGGTAAATTATATCCCTTAAATATTCCCGAATGGAAATGGGAAAGTGTAGGGATGGATTTCATCATGGGTTTACCTAAGACAAGAGGAGGACACGATGGTATATGGGTAGTCATAGATCGATTGACCAAGTCTGCACATTTCTGCCAATTAAAAGTCGATGGTCTGTGGATATCCTAGCGGCATTATATATAAGGGAAATCATCAAATTACATGGTGTCCTGTCACTATCATATCTAATCGAGATCCTCGATTCACATCACAATTCTGAAAGGGTCTACAACATTCTTTAGGTACCCGAGTAAACTTTAGCACAACATTTCATCCACAAACTGATGGCCAGACTGAAAGGACAAACCATGTAGTTGAGGATATGGTTAGGACTTGTGCTATTGATTTTGGAGGTAGTTGGCATGACCACTTGTCCCTAGTAGAATTTGCATACAACAATAGCCACCAAGCTAGTATACAGATGACACCATTTGAAGCTTTGTATGGAAGAAGCTGTCGATCACCGATATGCTGGAATGAGGTAGGAGAGAGACAGTTTCTAGGGCCCGATATTATCAGGGATACTACAGAAAAGATAAAGCTGATTCGGGAAAGGCTTCAGATGGCACAGGCCCGGCAGAAATCTTATGCTGATAATCGAAGGCGCGACTTGGAGTTCCAAGTAGGAGACCATGTGTATCTTAAAGTTTCTCCATGTTGAGGTATTCGAAGATTTGGCATTAAGGGCAAGCTTACTCCAAGATTTATTAGCCCATTTGAAATTCTGGAAAGGGTCGGTGAAGTGGCTTATCGACTGGTTTTGCCTCCACAACTAGCAGGAGTTCATGACATATTCCATGTCTCGATGTTAAAGAAATATGTTTATGATCCTTTCCATGTCATCACTTACGACAATCTGGAGATTAAGAAGGATTTGACATATGAACAAAAACCAATTAGAATCGTTGAGCAAGAGGTTCGTCAACTACGGAATAAAACTATTCCAATGGTCAAAGTCCAATGGACCAAGTTATGTCCACATGAAGCAACATGGAAAACTGAAGAAGCGATGCGCAAAAAATTTCTAGAATTATTCAACTGTAAGTACACTCCCCATATAATCCATGAATTGAATTTAGGGACCAAATTCTCTTAAGTGGGGGAGGGTGTAATGCCCCGAAATTTTTATAAATTATTTCTAGAATATTTAGGAATTTTCAGAGAATTTATAAAGTACCAAATGAATTAATAAATGAATATTGGGTTAAATAAGTCATTAATAAAGTAATCAATTAACCTAGCCTAATTAATTAAAACCCAAAAGGTTTAAAGACCAAGCCCATGAAGTTTGGCCCAGATTCTAGAAGGTTAATTAGCTTATTCACAGATTAATAAGAATAAATACTCCATATCTAGATAATTGAGTGGATAATAGAATAAAAGAGTTTGAAGCAATTCAAATTCGGCACCCGGGATCTGTAGCGGTCTATCGTACAACCGCTACATACCATTAGCGGCTCATTAATCGACCGCTAATTCCTGTCAGTTCCGTGAAGTGAAGAAAGAACAAAAAGATTAGATTTTTGATGTCTTATCTCCTAGAGATCGAGGTGGGTGGACTAGTAAACATCTTAAGGACTCTCTGAAGTCGATCTAAGGTTTAATAAGGACTCTAGGATTGTTCTAATCCTCAAACCCTAGTAAAACCCAATAAATAGAACCTAGTTTTGACCTGCGCGACCCTTACATTTGCCTCGCATGGAATTAAGGTAAGACGGCATTATTTCATGTAGGTTCTTTAGAAGTTTTTATTCCTAATATATAGGACTAACATCCCTCAAAATTTCATGATAGGAGATCAAGTACACAAGGAGATAGAAGCCTGTAAAATTGCTGGTTCCATATTAGCGACCCAGGAAACTGTGCGAAAGCCCGGTGAAGATCAAGGAATTAGGAAACCAAATCGAGGTATTTAGCTTTAGGGCCTTTAGAACTTTTTGTTCCCCTTAGTATCTTCTTCTTACCCTCCAAATTTCATGTCCATAGGTCAAGAGAGTAAGGAGTTAGAGCAACGTGAAGTTGCTGATTTATCACAAGAAGTGCAGGGAACTAAGGGTAGCGTCTAGCCTTAAATTGGAAGTTAAAAGTCCAGGACAAAGGTAGGTCATCTCATGAACGGCTAAAATATCATTCTAGGATTAAAAGCCCTATTATTGCACTTGATTTCATACTTTATAGATCGTGAATTTCATGTTTTACTTGAGTCTATGCATATAATGTAATGTTCATGCATATTCCTTAGCCCTAATAAACTAAATAAATTCTCTTGTTCTAATACATGGATCCCATGCATGTTATCTCCGTTTTATCGTGCTGTAAAATTATAATGTGTTGATTTCCAGACATGATGTGTTGTAGTTAGCATCTAGTTGCACATATCTAGTTTTCTGTCAGACGTGCTCTAGCGGTAAAAACTTAGACCGCCAAACCCAGTTCAGCGGCCCTACGATAAACTGCTAGACACTCTGTAACTTATTTTCTATGAAACCTCTGGTGGACCAGAAATAGACCATTTTTATCTCTCTGGGGGCCTTACGATAAACCGCCACTTGTCTGTAACGGCTCTATATTAGACCGCCAGTTTTCTATTTTCTATCAACCGAGATAGATTTAAGAACAACCCATTAACTTATAAGTAAGCCTAGTTAACTATGTTCTAACCTATTTTAATGGTATTTCATTACTCTAAGTTTTAAATTACTGATTCATGACAGTGATCGCATGTTCTTTATCATACTTGGGATTATTTTAAAGCTTATGCTAATTTCATGTCAAAACTTATACTTTGTATTAAATACATCTTTCAAGGGTGATAATAAACGTGGTTCATTGATTGGTTTATCGCTATTGCAAATTCCCTTCTTATCTTAGAGTCATTTCTATAAGTACATGGCATATATCCCGGTATATGACCTTTAGTTACACTCTTTGCACTATAGGCACACAATCTTGGACTTGATAACCTCTCCTTTGGATATTCCTTCCAATGGACTAGGAAATCTTGTTTTCAAGGCCTCCGTAATTCTCCGCGAGCCTGGGATTCTCACTAGGACGCCGAGTTGGTTGTACCATTAAAGTCAAATTGTCTAGAAAGTAGTATCGATATTTTCTGAATTCTGTCCTATAACGGTTCAATACTCGATCGCTAAGTCACATTAACGGCCCAATATCTGACCGCCAAGTTCTCTGAGTCCAAATTGATTTCTTTCTGGATTCAACCCATTCTAGCGGCCCAATATTAGACCGCCATGTCAATATAGCCGCCCAGTTATAGACCGCTAAATTTTCTGAATACTGTTGACCCTAGGTTCAACCCAAGGGTTAATATTCCTATGATCCTAAACTGACTAATGATAGTCCGGAACTTGTAACCTTATTCAAAGACATCTAAGATAAAGTATGAAAGATAAAGAACGTACCGTTATGCTGTCGAATTTTCTCCAAGGCATAACTTAGTTATTAATGCATTTCTTGAACTCATAAATCTATATTTGGTGCATTCTTATTATTGACGTTGAGTCTTGAACACTTATTGAACTTGTTACATACGTGGCCAACTTTATTGCTATATACTTGGAAGTAGCTTGATTTATACTTGAAGATGCAGATCGAGCACTGATTGTGTTCAAGGGCTCTATGCTAGTCCCCTCGACTGATTGTCAGAAACATACTATTATAAACCATGGGGTATGATGCTATTGGCGTCGCATTGCGCTGGGAGTACTTTCTTTATAAATAAGTGAAATATCCACAGCACCTAAAGTGAATTATCCACAGAAATTCTTGAAATACTTGCTATTAAGCGAAAAGTACTTCCTTGCTTGTTACATGACATTCTAGTACATTCTCGTTACATTCTTATTCATGAAAGGCCATAATTACATTCTTGCTTGATCATGCTTGCTCAATCATATCTTAACTTGATCATGTCTTGTTACTTTGGTTTATTCACGTGATTTTTCGCATTCGCATGATTTTACTTTATTCTCTAGAGCCCAAAATGTTAATCACTTTAATATTACCTTCATGTTGATGCAAAGATATCTACTGGGCAAGTGTGCTCATTACCTATTTTTCAATCTTTTCAGGAGATGCAAGTAGTTCGGATTCGAGTTATTCAAGTGATGGGTCCGAGAGCGATTGAAGGTCACATAAGAATGAGAGAAGACTTAGGAAGTCAATGATGTCTAGATCGAGTTCATGTAATTTTCTCTTTATTGAGTCACGTAGTTGAATAATTGATGTACTTGAATTATTCTGATTATTAATAAAAGTGAAGGTTTGAATAAATTATTGTGCAATTGCATCTTATGTGTGATTGTTATTGCGCTCTGATTATTCTTACTTGCAAGAGACTTACCATGTCGACTGTTTACGTTTCTCGAGATTGTCTTCCGCTGTATTAAAGGCTCGGGGCGTGACACTTACGACGGTCAGGGTGACCCGGCCGACCATTACGACAGCTTCGACGCCCTGATGACCCTGCACGGGGCGTCCGATGCCGTCAAGTGCCGAGCGTTCGTGACCACTCTGGTCCAAGGCGTTCAGACCTAGTTCTGAGCACTCGCCCCCAGAAGCATCCTCAACTTCCGACAGTTCGGGTGATTTTTCAAGGAAAGCTTCACCATCAGCGGCCCTCCAAGGTCGATCGCGGGACTGTTGACCCTCAAGCTGGCATAGGGGGAAATGCTGCGGGCTTACATCAACCGCTTTAACTCGGAAGCCCTGCGCATCCCCCACCTGGATGTGGCCTCAGCCATCACTATGCTGACCGGAGGCACCCGAGACGAAAACCTCCGGCGAGAATTGGTGCTCCACCCTCCCTCCTCTCTCGCCGAGTTGGTGACCCTCGGTCTGCGCCATGCCGAGTTCGAAGAAGTCCTCAACGCATGCCGAGATCTGGCAAGCTCGGGAGGGGGGGGGGGCGAGAAGGAGAAAAGAAGCGGTCGTCTGAGCAAACCTCGGGCCAGGGGAAACGGAGGAATCAAGAAGGAGACCGTAGGGAGCCTCCGCGTAAGTTCGAGCGGTACACTCCTTTATCCACCCCCGTCTATAAGATATATCAAGAAATCAAGGACTTAGGCCTTCTTCACCGACCCGAGCCAATGAAAGCTGACCCAAGATGCCGCAGTCATCGAAAGCACTGCCAGTTGCACAACGACCATGACCATCATACTGGTGACTATCAACAGCTCAAGGATGAGATCGAAAGTCTCGTCTGCCAAGGACACCTCTCCCAGTATGTAGCCGAGCAACGGTAGGATTGTGGAGTCCCCCCAGAGGAAATCGACAACCGTCCTCGCGGAGTCCACATCAACGTCATTTCAGGGGGGTCGGCCTCAGGAGGGGACAGTAGTCGAGGAAGGAAGCGTCACACCGAGCGAGCCAGCAGGGCTTCCGAGCCTCGCAAAACTCCACCGGTGAACGATCAGCAGGCCCTGGTGTTCTCTGACCAAGACCTATAAGGGGTAGCTACCCCGCACGATGACGCCCTTGTAATCTCAGCTACTATAAACCATTGTAACGTAAATAGGATTTTAGCGGATAATGGTAGTGCCCCTGATGTTTTGGCATATGAATGTTTCTTAAAGATGGGTGAAAACCCATCGAAGCTTCGCCTGATTCGAACCCCTCTCTGTGGGTTCAATGGCAAGGCAACGTATCCCGAGGGAGCCCTAAGTCTGCCTGTCACTCTCGGTACCCCTCCAAAAACCATCACGTTTATGAAAAACTTCGTTGTGATTAAAGGGATGTCGGCCTATAACGCCATCTTCGGCCGAGGTATTATTGGTCGGATTAAGGCAGTGCCCTCCACTTATCACCAGAAAATGAAGTTTTTCACCAAATATGGTACTGGGGAAGTTCGAGGTAATCATACAATAGTTAGAAGGTGCTATGTAATCTCGGTCGAAGCCGTAAGGCCAGAGGAAAAGAATAAAGAGTTTGGGGAGGTCGAGGATAAAATGGCAGCAGGCAAACTCGGCAGGGAGCTACTGTCAATCTTCCTCAAAGATGACCCGGCTCTCGAAGTAAAAATTGGGACAGATCTATCACCCAATGTACAAAAGCAATATAAAGACTTCCTTTTAGGGTACATTCAAGTCTTCGCATGGTCTGATGAGGATCTTCCCAGAATTCCCGGGGAGATGGTGATGCACAAACTCAACCTCGACCCGTCGGTGAAACCAGTCCAACAATGAAGAAGAAGGCACACCCCAGAAAAACAAGCGGTCATCAGAGAACAAATCAATAAGGGAAAGAAAACTGGGCTGTTCCGCTCGGTCCTTGCCAATGTCGTTTGTAGACACCCAATTTTGACCGATAAGTTGAGCAATTTCTTTGTTCTCCTAGTTAATGCCCCAATTGATCCATAATTGGTTGATTTTATGGGATTTCTCCCTATTCTTGGCCCCACAATTCAATTTCCGTACCTTGGATCTCGTCTCGAATTCGACATTCTCGCGCTATTCACTCACATCATTTTTTGGACCTGATTGAATGATCATTTGAACAGTCGTTATTTCTTGACATTCATAGCATCCACTATGGATGTTATTCTTATTTAATATTTGATTGAACGACTACCCAATGGGTATTTATTCTTTTTCTGATCATTTGGGGAGCCAATTATTGTCCCGCTATATCGTCATAGCGCGTTCATGAAGAACGCGCTATACTCTTGTAGCGCGTTCTCAGTCAGTAACCCAGTCCGACCCAGACTCCCCTTTTTCGATGCAAGTCCTTATTTTGGTAAGTTTCCAATCATATTCCGTCCAAAGGAAGATTCCAAACCCTAATAGGAGTCTTTCCCCCTCATTAATCGGCAAGATTGCCTTGATTTGAGCCGCCAAGTCATTAGTTTGGGATCGAACTCCGACCTAGGGTTCGTTCTTGATCTTTCGCCTATAAATTAGACCCTTGGCCGTCGTTTCTGGGGGATGCAACTCGAGATCTTGACGAGGGGGAGGCTGCGTTTCGTTCCAAATCAACAACTCCTCGCTCCTCACATATCCAAGGGAGTATTTAGGGGCATATTGTGTTCTTCCTAGTTCTTAGTTTTTCTCCCCAATTCGTTCATCCCAATCTTTGCATAGCATTGCATATCGATCTCAAAAATACTTCTTTTACAAAATACACGCATTCACACACACACCAAACCTATTTTTGGCCCTTCCATAGGGGTTTAAAAACCACCAAACCCCCAGGTAATCGAACCCTTCTTTTACATGCTTTTGATTAAGAATAGAGGTAGATTCTACTAAAATCTCGATCTAATGGGCCTTCTGTTTGTTGTTTATGATTATTTGCAGGCACTAGAAGATTGATACGTGGAGCCCTTGCACCTTGGCCGGCCTTGGAGCAAGGAAGAAACGAATCCAACTCATCCCGCTTCCTGTCTAATATCGCGCTATAGGAACATAGCGCGATCCTGAGAAGGCGCTAGGACGATATAGCGCGTTAATCCCCAGGCCAGCTCTTGGCCCTCTTGAATTTCTGAGGTATGTAACATGCCCTATCTTGATCTTTATATTATTTGGCATGTTGTTGGCCTCAGTGGCGATCACGGATTTTGATTATTACATGTAACCCCCCTTTTTTATCATCAATTTTAGTTCTATATCTTGTCAAATCATCTTTTATGCAAATCATTCAATTTGGGGGTGTTCTAATTTTAGAATCTACAAATTGGCGATCACGGTGGGACGCTTTGTGCCACCACGTTCGTTCTTTTGGTTGCCTGCTTGTTAATCCATCAAAGTGTGTGTGATTATTTATCTTTTGGGGTTCTCCCACCCTCTGTCATCGGTCGCGCTATACATCCATAGCGCGTTCTATCAGATCGCGCTATGGACATATAGCGCGTTAATCACCAGAGGGTATTTCACCCACACCTTCTGTCGGGGTTCTGATTGTCATCTTCTCTGGTTGCATCTTGTACATTTCCTGCTGTGTATTCATTTCTTTTATATATTTTCATTTCATTTACTAGTGCTAGTTTAGATATTCTTGCATAACATAGCATTCATCTTTGCATTTGGTTTGGGAGACCCCTTCTCCCCACACTTTTAGGAGATCTTACACCCCCTTGGTGAAGGAAGGACCCTCCATTGAGCATTCCGTCTCATTGGACCGGAAATTCCTAAACCAAACCTCCGTAAGTCCCCGCACCCGTGGATTCCCTCACGGACGCTGGGCAGGTTGTACCTTTGAAGTCCCGGGTTTAGTTGGCCTATGCATGGTGAGAGAGTGTTCCTAGTTGGCATCGAAGTGAACTTATATTGAAACTAGGTTCCTCCCTTGTGTGAATCACTCCAAAGTTTGTTAAAAATCATTAATTCACTAAGGTTCAAATAAATAAAAATCAACGGTAACCATTCCAACTTGTGTGCTTCTTTGCAAATTGTTTTGCTTGAACTTTGATTGCATAATGGCTTACCTTGATAGACAAAACAACATGTTTAATCTTAATTATGTTCATGAGGATGCACAAACTAACATATCATATAATCCTCAATTCCATGATTCTCACCACAATCATTCTAAGGGACCACGTCCTCATTCCTATGGTATTGCCCGACCCATGGGCAATGTCCGATCTCATGGTCCCTCGCCTCAAGCCACTATTCCCTCGGGACCGTCTCCTCCCAACGACGAGAAGGTCTCCCAAATCATCCGTGGATTAGATCATTTCACCCCTCAACAAATCCGAGCCCTTAAGGCCATTGCTGAGGGCACATCCTCTCCTCATCCTCCTTCCAATCCTACACGGGTGGCCCATCACCCGCCTCCTTCATCCACACCTACTCTTATTCGGGTGGCCCATCATCCGTCTCCTTCATCCACACATACTCCTCGGGTGGCCCATCACCCGCCTCCTTCTATTTCTCATCCTTCACGGCCCCAAGGCCCATTTATTCCTTGCAACCCGGCCCATCCGGGTCCTTTAGCGGGTCGGCCCATTAATCCCCCTCCACGGCCGTCATATCAAGCCACCCCTCCAAGGCAATCATGCCAACCTTCTGTTGCTCATGTTACACCCTTCTAGCAAAGCCTCTTTGATAGACTTGCTTCCGTGGAGGAACAACTTAAGAAGCTCACCAGCTCGCAGCCCGCTCCTCCTCCTTCTCAAGTCAATCCTCTTCATGATCTCATGAATAACATCGCTAAGATAGATAAAAATTGGAAGGAGATAAGGGAGAATGGCATCAACGATATATGTGAGCGAGAAGATGTTACAAGTTCTGTGGACGCCGTCCGCCCTCCACTCATCCGCACTGCGCATTTACATGGCTCTCCGCCTCCATACACATATTCGCCTCCTCAAAATTCCCCACAACACCATACTCCACCACTTATCATTTCGCCTCCACCACGGCATCCGCTGAATTTCTTTAATGATGAAGAGTTGGAGATGGTACAAGAATTTGAAGCTCCTCGGGATGCACCCTTTCCGAGTTTCCTTCGCCGTCCTCTTCCTCCACTGCCAGAAGACCCCTATGCTCAGGACTATGCCACAGTCTCCGATCCAACCCCCATTTATGAGACCTCTTGGTGTTACGATGATGGGTCGATACTCCAGTCACCCACACCGGTGCATCATGCGCCTTCCCCTATACCTGACACCTCTCGCCCCATCTGACGTTTTCAACGCACTAAACCTTCTCCGTTCACACCTCCCGTAACCACACCAATATCCTCCATTCCACCGGCCTCCGTCGAGCCTCCATCACCCTCCACTACGCTGGCCTCCGCCAAGCCTTCTATTATTCCCCCTCTTTGTCCGCCACCTCAGCCGTCCACTATGCCTGTAACCCCTACTCCTCTACTTAACCTATCACCCTTACCCGTGGCTAATCCTGAGCAAGGTCCACCCCTTTTTGCACTCGAGCCAACCCCGACTGCTTCCGAGCAAAGGGGGAAGCTCGACGTGTTTGAACCTTCGCTTCCACTCACCCTTTCTCCAACACCTTCCATTATACCTCCACCATCCATGGAACTTTCCGCCTCCACTTCACCCCCCTTTAATACTCGGAACGGGCGACCTTCTGTAAGTACTTGTGCCGAAGATGATCAAGAGTCGGGAAAGAAAGATTTGGCCACGGCCATGCTGTTCAAGATGCAAGAGTTTATTTGTCGGATGCCAATCCGTGTTGTCGTGCCAAGCATGGTCGAAGAGGCCAAGCCCCCGCCACTGCTCACTGAGAGAGAATGTCAAGCTTTGATGCCGTGTAAGTTTGTGCCCAAGGGCCGGGCAGGGCACCCCTTGTTCCAACTTTTAAATCTTGAACCCATTCTTCCATACAAGGGGCGAATGACCATTTTGTTCAACACTCCCTATACGCCACAACCCTTGGGCAACACAATGCTTCCTATCCCAACTTTCCAACTCTCTTACACTATTACTTTTCACTCTCCAAGGGAGTTGTCATTTACCATTAAAGCTTCATCATGGGCTCTTGCTTTATCCATTGGGCCAATTGGCTATATACTTTCACTGCCATGGAGGGGCGGTTATCTTGGTGCTAAGGGGCCTTCCACTATTTTATCCACCTTCTATTCAACGCCATCCACATTCTTGTCTCTCATATTTTCTTCATGGGCCACTCTAAGGGTAAGGAGGAGGATCTCATCCTTTCGCCTTTCATGTTCTTCATATTCTTTGCATCTCATGCATTCTGTTGCATCCATGCATTCATCGCATCCATTCTATTGCATCCACATGCACTTCTTTCTTCCCGGGTTTCCAAACCCGTATCTTCCCCGCCTTCCGGAACTTCCGGATCCCCCACGTTTCCTATATCTTCCGCTTCTATCTTCGGGATCTCCAGATCCCCTTACACTCGCCGGGCATTATGCTCCCTTCAATCTTCCCTCAGGGCATCGCGCCCCTTTCCAACTATTGCATCCGCACTCTCCGGATCTCTCTCTTGTCCTCTTGGGGCATCACGCCCCTTGGTGTCTCAGTCCTCCGGAACCTCCAGACCCTTCATCCTCTTCTAATCCACTCTCCCCGGGGCATCGCGTCCCCTTTCCTGCTATTTACCTGGAACCTCCAAGTGTTTTATCCCTCCTTTTAGGGCATCACACCCTTTTCTATCTTCTTCCCCCGGAACATTCGGATCTTTCTCTTCTCCCCGGGCAGCGCGTCCCATGGTATCTTCCTCCTCCGGAACCTCCGGATCTTGCTCTTTGGGCATCGCGCCCCTGCACACCCTCAAGTCTGGATTTTCTGGGCTTCTATCTGATTCTCCCTGGGCATCGTGTCCCTCGGTATCTTATCCCTCCGGAACCTTTGGACCTCTCTTTTAGGGCATCGCGCCCCTCTACACCTCCATATCCGGATCCTCCATATTCCTCTTCCCTCCTCTCTGGGCATCACGCCCCGTGGTGTCTTCTTCCCCCGGATCCTCTGGATTTCTTATCCCCTCTCCTAGAGCATCACATCCCTTCTTTCGCCATCCCTCCGGAACCTCTGGTCCCTCCTGACCCTTTTCATCCACTCTTCCCGGGGCACCGTGTCCCTCGACATTTTCCTCCTCCGGAACTTCCGGACCCTCCATCTTTCTTCCGGTTCATCTTTCTGCTCCTCCGGGACATCGCGTTCTTCATTCTTTTCCTCCTCTTCCATCATCTTTTTCGCTATTTCTTCCCAGGGCATCGCGTCCCTCAATGTTTTATTCCTCCGGAGCCTCCAGATTCTTCTTCCCCTCATGATTCTCCTCCTCTGCCTCCAGACCCTCCGGATCCGCCTCTTTCCATCTATCAATTTCTTCTTCTAATTCCTCCTAATCATAGGTTCGACCCAACTTCTTCCACGTCCACTGCCTTGGGCATCTGCCCTTTCTCCCACTGCTTCCGAGGCTTTAGTCCTCACTCCTTCTTCTAATTCTCCTCTCCTTCTGTAGACTGTTCCATGTGATCAGGGTCTCCGCGCCTTAATGAGGGAGTTCTAGCCCTCACCTCTCTTCCTTTTCTCCTTATTCATCTGAGTCTGGTTTGAGCAACCACTCCTTCTTGTTAAGTCACTTCCAAATCCTTTGCTTCCAATCCTTTTATCTACCACTTGAGGACAAATCCCATGATGATCAAAATCGCCTCTCATGGCAGCTATTTTAACAAAGATCGCAAGGTAACATATTGGCATAAGTACGTATTTTTATGATATCATTATCTCACTGCTTCACGCATGATTTCCAAAATAAAGTGCTTCTTAACAAGATTAAAAGTGGTGTTTTAGACCTTTATCTTAGGCTTTTGTTTAATTAAATTTCTCAAAAAAGTCTTTAGGCTTGCTATGCAGCACTTTGGTAATAAGAACACCACGCTGGGAATTCGACGTTCTCTCCCTGCTTGTTAAGAGCAACCCTTAGCCGGGCACCGCACACACTTCACGGCGTCCTTAGCCGGCTCCTTGGATAAAACACCGTTGCTACTTTGGCCATGCCATGAGTATATCTGAAAGTCTTTTCTCTTCTTTGCTCAGCCGAATGCAGGGGCAAGAGGTTGACGGATGAGATAACCAACTTAGGTAATCCCCAATACGAGAGGAGTCTCAAATAGGGGCAGTCTTGACCCAAAATCGAAATTAATTTTCATGATATACATCTAGCCAAAAGGGCTATTATGAAAATCAAGTCAAAATTTTGATAATTGCAAAAGTATGAATTATGGCATGACAAGAGTGGCAAAGTCCCCGCAGGGAAAACCCTGGTCGTATGCATGTCAATGGTCTAAAAATCAAAGGCACAAAGCCCCGGCGCAACAGATTACCTCTTTGAGGGGAAATACCTTGGAAGGAATTCAAGTCCCGACATCTCCCATCCTGCATAAAGCTTATCCTCAATTATTCTTCTCTTCTCCCTCTAAGACCGAATGTTTCTCAGGTATGGCCTTGGTAGGGGCACCATTAATCAAGGGCAGTCGGTTATAGGGCGCCACCTTTAAATGCACACCCGACTTTGGGCAGTTTTGAGCGAAAGGGGAAGGAACAAGGACCCCTAGCAGTGGTTTAAACATCCGTTGATGCTGCACTAGCAATATCTAAACCGAAATTCCAAAAAAATTGAATAATCAAAATTCCAAAAATTAAATATTACCAAAATTCAAAAAAATGAATATTTCCAAACTCATAAAAAAATTTGCATATTTTTGAAAATTCCCAAAAAAATTATATTACTGATGGCATTATTGCAGAGATATCCTTTTACAGGGGCGCACAAAATCAAAAGAACAATCGCAAGAAGTGCAAACAAGTATCAAAGACTGTCTCATTCCACTATGTATGTCAAAATAGTACAAAATGAGAATGGATAAAACAACCTCTCTAGCTCTCCCCTCGACCCTCCTGATCTCCCCCTCTACGCGAGCTCTCAGCCTCCTCCTGTCCTCCCCGGGAAGACCTAGGAGGAGCCATCGATCCCCGAGAAGCTGAACCCCTATCACTGCGTGCTCCCCTCTCAGCATCTTCCCTCCTCTGATGCTCAGAGGAGGTAACTAAATAATCAGTGCTCGAATAGGCTCGGGAGTATCCCTCGCGCTGAGCCCACTCACGCCCCCACCGATAGCGATCCTCCGCATCCTTCGCCAGCTGCTCGGTGATTCCTAATCTGGTACGCAGCTCCACCCTCTCTAGCTCCCGCTCCACTCTCTCTCTCTCTCTCCCATCTCTCTCTCTCTCTCTGTCTCGATCCTCCCTCTCTCTCTGTCGCTCACTCCTCTCCACCCCGAGTAGGAGGCGTAGCTCTGCCACATCTCGAGGAAGCTCCTCCGCATCGCGGCGCCTCAGCTCTGCTTCCGCTATCCGCAGCTCCTGCTCCTACACCTGAAAGCTTGGTCAATAATTGATAATTAATAAATTCCCAAGACTAAGTTTAAAGAACAGATTGCTTACTCTTTCCTGTAGGGAGGCCTCAGCTGCCTCCGCCCGAGCGACTGCACTAGCGAGCTGGCTCTCTAGATCTGTGTGGTCACAGACGGGCTGAGCAGAGGATGAAGCACCATGCGAGGATTGGACTGCCTCCAGCTCCTCGCGCTAAAAGAAAAGCATTACCATTAATTGAAATTCAAAACCAAATCATTCTAAATTACAAGTACTTACCAGCTCATCGACGGTCTGCTGGAGGTCCTCACGCTGCCGGATCGTGGAGTCGAGGAGTCCCTGTACCATGGCCAGTCGCCCCTCTATGTCGAACTACAATAACGCATGTTGGTCACATATTGAATAATCAAGTTTTTATAAATGAAAATGCAATTAAATTTAAAGCATACCTGTCCACGTGCGCTTTGGTAAACCCGGCTACCGTATGTCTGAGAGTATGCCTGGAGGTAGGCATCATCTGAGTCCGCTCCCACAGGGACTGGTCGGCCACGCCTTTTCCAATCTGCATACTGCTCCCGGGCACGCTGTCGCCAATCATCTGTCCCCTGGAGGCCTCGAAAACGTCGTCCAGGTCGTGGGTCCGTCGCCTGGGTCGGGAACTCTACTACCGCCTGGTGGAGCCCCAGTGTCCTCATGATTAGCCTATGGTATAGGGGCTCGACCAGGTTGAGGGCGTGCAACCAGATCTCTCTCCCGAAGTATGGGATGGCCGCCTCCACCCAGGGCATCACCCCAATATCCCTCTGATACGGAGTCCAGATCACCTGCAGAGTTCAATTTATCATCGCCATTGATCTCATTCATATAATTAAATTCAATTTCAAAAAATTAAATCTTACCTCTATATGGGGCATCATATCTAACATCTCCTGAATGTGGGTGACCTGGTCCTTCAAAGATCGGCTGTCTCGTGTTGGGGTCCAACGTCTGGCCAGGGGCAGTAGATCTCCTCATCCTCCCAAGCACGCCTGAGGGTAGGAAGATACAAATAACTCCAAACCTGAAATGTAGCTCATGTGATCAATATAAGAGGTAAGTGCATAATTTAATCCATGGAGTTGAAGGTTTAGAGAGATACCTGAAGTAGAGGGTAGAATCCCCCGAGTGAAGACTGGAGTGAAGAAATGCCGAAACTATCGAACAAATGGGCTAGGACTGCCGCACCCCAAGCATACCGACCGACTCTGTTTAGATCCTCCAGTAGAGGAAGGAATCGGCAGCTCACTACATCACCCTGAGTCGCTAGAAGTAGCTTGCCGATCATCAGTATAAGAAACCTCCTCAGCTCCATGTCGGCCTGTGCGCCAGCCTCGGTCGCGAAGCTCTCTCTAGCCCCAGCCTCTAGTCTCCTCTCATGAGCTGTCAAAGTCTCTCCCACCTCCCTCTGTGTGTGGAACAAGCCGAGACTCTCCTGTAAAATGATCCTCGACACTAGCGAGGTCCGGCCGGTCCCCTCCAGCTCCAAGCCCAGTAGCCTGCGCGCCATCTCCCGATAGTCGGGGTAAGTGCAGCCCGTCACTGCCGATCCATGCACCCGCAGCCCGGTAATACGGGTGACGTCTTCTAGAGCCTCATATGACCCCAGGGGAAGAGGAAGGCCTTGCACCCCGTATCCCATCTGGCTTTCAGAGCCCTTATCAATCCCACATCGACTCTCAGCACCTCTATTTCCAAAAACTCTCCAAAGCCCATTTGGCAGAGGCGGGCCCGTTGAAACTCCGGTAGTGCGAAGTAGACGGCCCGGACCAGTGTCCATGAAATCCGGGCACGAACTGCACCCTCCACACCCTGCACACAACATAAAAGCAAGAAATATCAATATGTGTCCATCAAACAAAAGAAAAAAAATCAGAAAATAAAAAAAAATGGCATTCTGTTCTTTGTCGCGCTATATCATCATAGCGCGTTGATCAAGAACGCGCTATGAAGACATAGCGCGTTCATCTTACGAAGGTAGGGGGCGACCCCTCATTCCCCAAATTCATTCCATGGGCATTCTACCCTATACATTTGTCGAAGGGGACGTTTACCCCTCCGTTTTCATCCTTTATGAAAGAAAAAACAAGAAAAATCAAAGAAAAAATAAGTTAGGGGCGGTTTCTTACCAATCGTCGTTTTCGAACTGCCACACCGCCAACGGGTTCTGCCGCTACTTCCTCGGCTGCCGCGGCACTTCAACCTCCTCGGCCTCATCAGGGGGAATCTCCATTTCATCTCCTTCAAGCCTAGCCGAGACGGTCGCCTCCGAGTTGACGTTTTCTTCCACGGGAGAGGGCACTCGTTCCTCCTCCACGCGAGTTCGCTGACGGCTGCGGGTGGCGCGCCGTTTGGAGCGTCGGGGAGATCCTCCTTCCATTGGATGAGGGCAGTAGAGGGTTGGGCTGGAGAGAGGGTAAGAGAGAGAAAGGATGGGTTTGAATGAATGAAAGGGGAGGGGGGCGGTTTTTGAATATATGCGCGTAATGAACGCGCTATATGTTCATAGCGCGACACTATCACGCTATGTATATATAGCGCAATGATGAAAATAAAAGAAAAAAAATAGAAATGGAGGGGGAAGAAAAGAAAAGAAAATGCAATATAGGCTGTGAATGAATAAAAACTTGTGTTCCTTCGCTTGTGCTTGCTTAAATTTGCTCTATGTTCGTTTAATGTTGTATTCCCAGGAAAAGAAAAGGAGAAAATAAAATGGCATGCCATCAGGTAAGTATTCCTTTATCCCTTCCTTTATTGCATTACTATATGATACTTACATTATTATATTATCTCAAGGATCGGCCGGTTCTCCGTGCGTTTCGGGATCTAAGTTCCCCTCTACCAAAAACAGTGATGATCTAGAAACGTGCAGTTAATCGTACGATAGGCCGTTAGATCGGACAAATTTAGGGACGATGGATTTCATCTCGCACGCCGTGGTTGCGAATAACTCTTGACCCGAGTCTATTTGATTTAACAATATTATCCTTGAGTATCTTATATTTTATTCTTTCTTTGCATTTGTTTTAACGATTTCTTTTATTTTAGCCCTGCACGCAGCATGCCCTTTTTGCATTCATAAAGGTCCAGTTTTTCTTCTCAATTAAGGATCAATAATGCTTAAGTTTTCGAATAAAGAAATCCAATTCCATTCTGAATTTGAAAGATTGCTCTTGGTTGAGCGCTAGATCTCGTTGGTCGATGTGACCCTCGCCTGGAATTTGTCTATCTCCTTTCAATCCAATTCAACTTATCCCTTTTGGTCCACTCATTAGCTGTGAACAGCACGATGGCGTCGATGGATCCGCCGGGCTCGCGTCCATTCCACTAATTGAGTGAAATTCGCAGTTGCTACACACTGCGAATGCCTCTTTTGTGCAAGAGGTTGATCAGCTCCCTTTTCTTTGTTCCGCGCCTATCGTTCTAGGCAGGAGTCACTGGTGCTAGCTTGACCTTGTGGTTAGCTTGGAGTTTTCTAGATTATTCCTATCATTTGTCAGTTGTGATGGGTGTCTCTTTTTCCTTGATATCCACTTATCAGTCCGCTCCACTACATTTCCACTTCATCTCTCCGTCATTACCACTCCGTGTCATCTCCGTTTTGTCTCCGTTTCACCTCCGTCTTGCTCCCCTGCAAAGCGGATATCAAGGAGGGGCATCTGTAGACACCCAATTTTGACCGATAAGTTGAGCAATTTCTTTGTTCTCCTAGTTAATGCCCCAATTGATCCATAATTGGTTGATTTTATGGGATTTCTCCCTATTCTTGGCCCCACAATTCAATTTCTGTATCTTGGATCTCGTCTCGAATTTGACATTCTCGCGCTATTCACTCACATCATTTTTTGGACCTGATTGAATGATCATTTGAACAGTCGTTATTTCTTGACATTCATAGCATCCACTATGGATGTTATTCTTATTTAATATTTGATTGAACGACTACCCAATGGGTATTTATTCTTTTTCTGATCATTTGGGGAGCCAATTATTGTCACGCTATATCGTCATAGCGCGTTCATGAAGAACGCGCTATACTCTTGTAACGCGTTCTCAGTCAGTAACCCAGTCCGACCTGGACTCCCCTTTTTGGATGTAAGTCCTTATTTTGGTAAGTTTCCAATCATATTCTGTCCAAAGGAAGGTTCCAAACCCTGATAGGAGTCTTTCCCCCTCATTAATCGGCAAGATTGCCTTGATTTGAGCCGCCAAGTCATTAGTTTGGGATCGAACTCCGACCTAGGGTTCGTTCTTGATCTTTCGCCTATAAATTGGACCCTTGGCCGTCGTTTCTGGGGAATGCAACTCGAGATCTTGACGAGGGGGAGGCTGCGTTTCGTTCCAAATCAACAACTCCTCGCTCCTCACATATCCAAGGGAGTATTTAGGGGCATATTGTGTTCTTCCTAGTTCTTAGTTTTTCTCCCCAATTCGTTCATCCCAATCTTTGCATAGCATTGCATATCGATCTCAAAAATACTTCTTTTACAAAATACACACATTCACACACACACCAAACCTATTTTTGGCCCTTCCATAGGGGTTTAAAAACCACCAAACCCCCAGGTAATCGAGCCCTTCTTTTACATGCTTTTGATTAAGAATAGGGGCAGATTCTACTAAAATCTCGATTTAATGGGCCTTCTGTTTGTTGTTTATGATTGTTTGCAGGCACTAGAAGATTGATACGTGTAGCCCTTGCACCTTGGCCAGCCTTGGAGCAAGGAAGAAACGAATCCAACTCATCCCGCTTCCTGTCTAATATCGCGCTATAGGAACATAGCGCGATCCTGAGAAGGCGCTAGGACGATATAGCGCGTTAATCCCCAGGCCAGCTCTTGGCCCTCTTGAATTTCTGAGGTATGTAACATGCCCTATCTTGATATTTATATTATTTGGCATGTTGTTGGCCTCAGTGGCGATCACGGATTTTGATTATTACATGTAACCCCCCTTTTTTATCATCAATTTTAGTTCTATATCTTGTCAAATCATCTTTTATGCAAATCATTCAATTTGGGGGTGTTCTAATTTTAGAATCTACATCGTTCTGGTGCCGAAAGCTTCAGGCAAATGGCGGATGTGCGTGGACTTCACCGACCTCAATAGAGCCACTCCGAAAGACTGCTATCCATTACCGAGCATCGACCAACTGGTTGATTCAACCTCGGGTAATGAACTCCTCAGCTTTCTGGACGCCTATTTCGGGTACCATCAGATCTGGATGAATCCTTAAGATACCGAGAAGACCATATCAGACGGAACGTCGAGGCCTATATTGACGACATGCTCGTCATGACACCCAAGACCGATGACCATTTTGCCGACCTGGCCGAGACCTTCAACACCCTTCGAAGGCACAATATGAAGCTCAATTCAACCAAGTGCGCCTTCGGAGTCAGATCCAGAAAGTTCCTGGGATTTTTGGTGACCCAACGAGGGATTGAGGCCAACCTTGACAACGTCCAGGCCATCCTGGAAATGCGACCACCCGCCTGTGTCAAGGATGTTCAGCGCCTGATAGGAAGAATTGCTACACTCAACCGTTTCCTATCCCGAGCGGTGGAACGATGCCTGCCCTTCTTCAAATTGCTGAGAGGGCCCAAGTTGGCATCAACTACCTTTGCTTGAGACAGTGAGTGCCAGATGGCATTTTTCGAGCTAAAAGAATTTCTGGCCTCATTGCCAGTATTATCAAAGCCTGTGCCTGGAGAGACACTATACCTCTATCTCTCGGCAACTCCCTTTACAGTAAGCTCGGTCTTAGTTCGAGACGACCGAGGAGTGCAAAAGCCCGTCTATTATGTCAGCAAGGTGCTCCTTGAGGCCGAAAGAAGGTACCCCGCAACCGAGAAACTCGTGCTAGCGTTAGTGACCTTGGCTAAATGCCTCCGGCCTTACTTTCAAGGACACACCATCGTGGTGCTAACCAGTGAACCCCTGAAGAAGATTTTGGCTCACCCTGAAGCTTCTGGTCATCTCGTCAGGTGGGCAATGCTGCTCGAGGCCTACGACATTTCTTACCGACCCCGCACAACCATCAAAGGGCAGGCTCTCGTGGATTTCATCGCGGAGAGGGCTGTCCAGCTCGAGGAAACGTCCCAGCCAGCATCCGGCCCCGCCTGGGACCTGTTCGTGGATGGATCCTCGAACTCGACCGGCTGCTGCGCCGGTATTCTCCTCAGATTCCCAGAAGGAGCGGAGCTACAATACGCTTTAAAATTCAGCTTCCCGGCATCAAGCAACATCTCCGAGTACGAGGCCCTAATCTTTGGGGCCAGGATGGTGCGACGCTTGAGAGCTGAGAGAGTCAGAATTCGCACCGATTCCCAGTTGGTCGCCAGTCAGATCAACTGAGACTACGAAGCTCGGGAACTGCAAATGATCAAGTACCTTCAGCTGGTAAAGGAGATAGCCTGACTTTTCGAGAGTTTTCAGGTGATCCGAATAGCTCAGAAAGAAAATTCTCAAGTGGACGCCCTCTCTCGCTTGGCCTCCTCCATCAGCCCAGAAGGGACCCGGTCAATCCTCCTCGAAGAATTAGAACGACCGAGCATGGAAACCGAACTCGTGGCCGTTGTACAAGTATCATTTGACGGGAGAAGGCCCCCTCAAGAGGAGGTGCGCCGACAAGAAAAAGCTCCATCATGAGTTGATGGGAGCAGCAAGCAAGAAAAGAAAAAAAAAAGGAAAAAGAAGAATAGAAGAGGGAGAAAGATTTGAACACTCCCTTGGGGTATAGGGAGTGGGAGGGGAAGAGAGAAAGGGAACGGAGGAAGAGAGGTAAGGCCATGGTGTTGAATGCCTTCTTCTCTTGAACCATCATCCCAGCCATCCCCCCTCCGGGTGTGGGCGGCAGCTTGGAAGTCATAGAGGAACGCCCAATCATGCGTCCTCCTTTCTTCTGCGTTGTCCGCCCGGTCGTCCTCCATTCTTCTACGCCGAAGCAATCCGAACGCCCCAGCAACCGCTAAAGCCTTCGTCTTCAATGTCGGCCTCAATGCGTCACTAGAGGACGGCAACAGAGAAGAAGACGGTCGCTTCACCAGAGAAGGAGGAAGAGGTGGAGAGTATAATGAAGACCCTTATGCAGCGTGAAGAGGAGGAGGCGCCCTTCGAGACCTTTTATAGGCCGAAGGGGGAGATCTCTACCTTAATTGACCCTCCCCTCGAAAAGATGCGAAGGGACTTCGAATAGAAGGCGGACGTCCTCCCCGAGGAGCAGTTACGCCTTTCTGTCACCAAATTTCTCCTATGGGAATACGTAAAAAGGCAAGGCATTCAATGCTTGGGAAGATGGAAAGACGCCAGATCAGCACCAACGATTCAACCGATCGGTGTGTGATCTGATTTTTCGGTAGAAAAATCGCACAAGATATTCGATATGCTGACGTCTGTGGATACGAAAAATCAGACTCAGTCAAACACAGTAAGGAGCATTTAAATACGCTCTGAACACTATTGCGATTAATTCAAAAAAAAAGAAAGTACATGGAAAGTCTCTAGATGGCCCCCTCAAAAAACAAAAAAGGGAAAGACCAGCAAAACAAGTACAAGTCTAATCTATGGAGATCGGAGAAGAGTGGGAGGTCTGTGCCCCTCGTCGAGGCTCGGTGGTCGGAAGTGTAACGACTCAAGATCCAGATACCTGGAGAAGCCCGATACCATTCGAATCCTGGCCCGCCGCCCACAAGCCGGGAGGGCTCGGAAGGGCTAAAAGGAGTGTGGAGGTACAAATAAATAAGAAATAAAGTAGGATAATTCAACAATTAACAGAAATAAATAAACAACTACAACAGTAGAGTCCAGTCCAACAAAGCACAGTCTAACGATAGAGAACGTACCCAATACCAAGTGAACACTCGGCCCGATAAATTGGCAACTAAGAACCTCCGCACAGGACCCTGGAACCTCGAGGAAGAACCGTCGCACCTGAAAAGTAGGGGTGAGCCTCCTGTCACTGGCTCAGTAGGGATCCCGCGGAACCCCAACCGAGAACAACGACAGTAGTGGAAAAAAAAGTAGCTACAGTTACAGCAGAAACAACAAACCGGAGGCCGGTCAAAACTCGACACTACAGCTACTCCTACTGTACCGGAGAAACACGCCCCGATCTCCCAATCGGGGGACTACCGAACTAACAGAAGAACCTCTGGCTACGCCGCCAGAAGAAATAATCACAACCTCGCAGTCATGGACCTAACATCGTCTAGGGAAAGCCCTCGGTGATGCTCATCGGAAACCCTAGACCTCTATCTCGGGAACACTCCCTGAAAAAGTGGGGGGAACCATGTCTCGCAGACGGGAAACGAAACCCGAAAAATAGGACAGTCATGTCTCACATGACAGGAGTACCTGCCCACAGGAAGCAAGGCCGGATGCGTCCATTGACGACTTATTCCACAGTCTCAGGTGTCTCGCTGTGGCGCCCCATGTGAAGACTGAGACACCGTACAAGTAACCACAGAACATAGAACAAGGGTCTAGGCAGGGTCGTGCTCGTCAGCACGCGTCCGAAGTCCCCAACCACATGTGCACACACTAACTGACTGCACTACGTCAAGCCCTCTAGCTGGTATTCCTCCCGGCCCAGACTCGAGCTGCCACAGTGGGAGGCCCTACGGCAACCAGCCTAAAGTCGTCTCTCTCGGGTAAAGCCTTGCCACCACTCCCTGGTGAGATCACACGCGTGTCGGAAGGCTACGACTAGTGGGGAGTCACTGATGTGACCACTCTCCGAGGAGAACTCCGAGAAACACACACGCACCCTGTGTGAAAGTCGAGAAGAACCAAGTGGCGCCGAGCCACTAGACTCTTTTCTTTTTTGGGAAACCCTACCTAGGGGTAAAATGGTAAGTGCACCTCTTGAAAGGAAACACTTAGCCAGCAAACCACTAGGAGGCTATTTTTATTGATAAGATCAAAAATAAATAATTACATGATACGAACGCTAGGCATACCTAGCTTGTCCAATTGAGCTGCACCCTTAATGTTCATGGGAAGCTCAAGAGAAGAAAAGAAAAAATTACATTTATTGGTGCAAGCAGGAGAAGCTAATAAATCAGCAACAACATTTGCCACTCTAAAGATATGACTAATAGACTCCCACTGAGAGAGGATTTCCCAGATTTCTCTGACATAGGTAAGAATAGTCCATGGGCAATGAGCCTGTTGATTAATGATCTGCACAAGACTCACTAGACTCTGGACAGTCATCTAGACTTACTAAATCCAACGGTCCATGAGTCACAAGGCTCGGGGTCAAGACCGTTGCACGCAATGGCACAATACCGTCAATCTAGCCTAATCCCAAGGTCAAAAACTACGGTAGCACAAATATCGAGGTAGCTCACGAGCTGCCGAGACCATCCCCTCAAAAGGGAACTCCGAAACCCTCCAGCCCCAGGCTGGGCAATTGGACTCACAGTCCACAAGCCACACACATAGCCCACGCAGAAAGCACAGAAGCACGATTCTCAAGGTAGCTCAGAAGCCGCCACGCCGATTCCCCATCCCAGGGAAAAGCGGGAAACCTCCAGCCCCAGGCTGGATGACTGGACTCGCAGTCCAAGGCCATACAATTGGCCCACTCGGGAACCATCTTTCGGAGAAACTCACGACATGCGGGGAAAATTCCACCGCACACACACCGATACATGGTGACTCGATCGAGCGTAGCACGAAAGCCCGAAACATATGGGGTCACCCAGACCCACCACACATACGGGCACGCTAATCGAGGTAACATGGTACCTCCAGATACCCCAGAAACACGGTCACAGAACTCACGGGGTGTCCGTGATAGAAATGTATGCCCTACAAGGCAATTACATGAGATGTGATGACGTCATTTCTTGTAATATCTTATTCATATTTATATTAATGGCATTTATTCATTACATTTAATTTGTGTTAATGATTCGAATGTGATGAAGTCCCTGAACCTGTGCGATGATGACTGGATCATAATGAGATTATGATAATGAGATCAGCCATCCGGATGGACATGTTCCAAATGTTCTCAGTCATAGGATCTTCGAGAAGGGACATTGAAGATCCGGATAGACTGGCACACATGATACTTACTCATATGATGGGTGTGATTGTTCTCATAGTCGTCAGTGTGGTGACACTGAAGTACATGTGTGGGTGCTCATTAGTAGAATGAGTTCACTGAACTGACCCGATCTAGAATCCCTGAATGGTAATCATACTGACTATCAATCAGGGTATTCTATGTCTCAGTAGAATAGTTGGATCTTAGACCTGCGTCACCAAAGATGTCTTGCATAAGGGATGCTGAGTATTTGATTACTGACTTATCAAACTAATTGCCTTCGTACGAGTTCCACTGAGTCCGAATAACTAACTGTAACGGTCCTTGAGTCACGAGACTCGGGGTCAAGACCGTTGCACGCAACGGCACAATACCGTTAATCTAGCCAAATCCCAAGGTTAAAAACCACGGTAGCATGAATATCGAGGCAGCTCATGAGCTGCCGAGACCATCCCCTCAAAAGGGAACTCCGAAACCCTCCAGCCCCAGGCTGGGCAATTGGACTCACAGTCCACAAGCCACACACATAGCCCACGCGGAAAGCACAAAAGCACGATTCCCAAGGTAGCTCACAAGTCGCCACGCCGATTCCCCATCCCGAGGAAAAGCGGGAAACCTCCAGCCCCAGGCTGGATGACTGGACTCGCAGTCCAAGGCCATACAATTGGCCCACTCGGGAACCTTCTTCCGGAGAAACTCATGACATGCGGGGAAAATTCCACCGCACACACACCGATACATGGTGACTCGATTGAGCGTAGCACGAAAGCCCGAAACATATGGGGTCATGCCCTACAAGGCAATTACATGAGATGTGATGGCGTCATTTCTTGTAATATCATATTCATATTTATATTAATGGCATTTATTCATTACATTTAATTTGTGTTAATGATTCGAATGTGATGAAGTCCCTGAACCTGTGCGATGATGACTGGATCATAATGAGATTATGATAATGAGATCAGCCATCCGGATAGACATGTTCCAAATGTTCCCAGTCATAGGATCTTCGAGAAGGGACATTGAAGATCTGGATAGACTGGCACACATGATACTTACTCATATGATGGGTGTGATTGTTCTCATAGTTGTCAGTGTGGTGACACTGAAGTACATGTGTGGGTGCTCATTAGTAGAATGAGTTCACTGAACTGACCCGATCTAGAATCCCTGAATGGTAATCATACTGACTATCAATCAGGGTATTCTATGTCTCAGTAGCATAGTTGGATCTTAGACCTGAGTCACCAAAGATGTCTTGCATAAGGGATGCTGAGTATTTGATTACTGACTTATCGACTTCTGTAAAGTGGTCTTGTACAATTAGTTATTCGGACTCAGTGGAACTCGTGCGAAGGTAATTAGTTTGACAACATGGAATCATTTACTCTCAGTATGATATATGAGAGAGAATGCCCTACAGATCTGTACTCGGGAAATCCCCTGGCCAGGGTACGGGAGTTCATTATGAAAAATGAGTTTTTCTAATGAACCAGTTTGGAGTACAGGATTCAGTCGAGTCGGGACTCAACAGGGTTTGACAGTTTGACCATACCCTAGTCCTGGTGGGGCATTGGATGAATGAGGATCTATAGCAATGTGGAATCTATAGACGGAAAGGTTCCAGAGTGGGTTGCTTATCCCTAATGTCTTTTGGGATCACGAAGCGTTGCTTGGTGCTTTTCGTGATCAGAAAGCCCGCTAATTCCATTAAGAGTTAATGGATAGACTTAATTAAGTTAAGAAGGAGTTCTTTACTTAATGGGCTGGAAAACCAAACAGACTATTGGGCCTAGAGGGTCACACACAATAGAGTGGTGAACAGACCAGGATGGGTAGGCTTTATAGACTATTATTGGGTTTTTATGAAAAATGACAAAGGTCTATAAATATACGATGTTGGGAGAAACCCTGGCCAAGCTACAAGGTTGAACCCTGGCCGCCCTCTCTCCTCTCTTTCTCTGTCCAAGGTGCACCCCCTCCTCTCTCTCCTTCCTCCCCGGTGGATGGTTGTGTTGAGATCGGGTCGGCATGTGGAGATCGTGGAGGAGATCTCGTCTGCTTCCACTGCTCGTGTGGATACATCTAGAGGCCAGACGCTTGAATGGCTCGTGACTCCAGGATCTTCCACTCGTTCGTCTTCGAGGTTTTGGGAGACTCTCAACCCCGCAAAGGTAAAGAATCGTTCTTCACTCCGCGGGGTTTACCGATATTGTTCAATTTTGAAAAACCGGCAATGATATGCAATCTAAGGTTTCGATGATTTTCGCTGTGCATTCTGGTTGGAACCTTAAAGTGGTATCAAAGCTAGGTTGCTGGTTTGATCAAAATCGACATTATTATGTTATTTTTTGTCATTCTCGTTCATGCATGGGGCTCAATATTCATCGTCCGATTGGGTCGCTCATGAGATGATCATCGACCGATTGATGCCAGGGAATCGTTCCCTGGATCAAGAGGATCAATATGCACATCTTGGCGCGTTGATTGACACATTAGAGCTGCCGGATCGACCATCCCTTGGTTGCCGCGGTCGCCGTTCGCTGCGTGGGAAGGAGGCCTTTTGAGGCCGTTAAAGGTCTTCTGTCAGTGCCCTTGAGGGCCAGTGGAGGTTCCCACGGCGGGCGATGGCTTGCGGTGGCCTAGGGTGGCCGATGGAGCGGCCGCGGCGGCGTCATGGCGGCGATCTCCGCCGACAAAGGGGGCACGAGCGTCGTGCTCGTCGCAGGTACGACCTCCGGTGGTGACGACGCCTGCGACGGCGGTGGGAAGGTCTTCTAGGGCAGGCCGTGGCGGGAGGAGGGCCGGCGGGGCCTCCCCGGCGCTGCTCGGACGGGGTGGCGGCTAGGGTTTCACCCTAGCCGTCCCTGCGTGTCGGGCGGGAGGGGAGAACCCCCCGCGGGTCTCCCGCGGGCCTCACGCGGATCAGATCCGGCTCGCGCCGGATCCGACCCGTTAAGGCTTCCCCCCTTCTTAATCCATATCCTACCCATTTTAAAGAGTTTAAAATGCGTACAAATGGCAGAAAATTCTGAAAAATTATTTTAATGAGTTCTGAAATTGTTTTAGCAACTTATTAATTTATTTTTCATTATTTGGCCTCTGTTTAATGAGTTAATGGGAATTCTAAAATGATTTTAGATATTTCATATTATCTAGTTAATTAAAGTTAATTGCTATAAGAATGAGATTCTTATGAGGTTAATTAACTGGGAATTATTATTGAGCCCATGCCGTGAATGTGAATGATGGGGGTCTAAAGTTGTTTAGACTTATTTGCATTAATTAAATCGTTTAGTTGATTGTTTATATGCGTGATTTTAAAATTAATTATTATATTTTGAAATTATCATTATATCTCGCTGTAATTATGTGATAATTACCATTAGATGCATGTGATGTATCTTGTGTGTGGATGGATGATCATGGACTTAGATATCATGTGATGATGCTCTTTGTGGTGAATGGTTTAATATGTGATGTGATTATTGGGGCCTGCGTTAATATGTGAATGGTTTAATATGTGAATGGTTTAATATGTGAATGGTTTAATATATTATGTGATAATTCCAAACAAATCTGTTTGGGGCCAAAATGTCTGAGGGAACATCTGTGCAGACACATGTTATCAAGATGATAGAGTGGATTGAGAGGCCGGCAGAATTGAGTTTTGAGATGAACAAAGATTTGTGCGTTGACCTAATTTTACAATCTCTCCCAGGTTCATTCTCCCAATTCATAGTCAATTTCAATATGAACAAGATAGAATGCTCTCTGGCAGAGCTTCTTAATATGTTGAAGACTGCTGAGGGGGCAATGAACAATGGAAAATCTTCTGTGCTACTTGTTGGTAAGACCAACAAGAAGAGAAAGAATCAAGTTGTTTTTAAGAAAAAGAAAAAGAAAAAGTAGGATAAGTAGGGAAAGGCTGCCAAGAAAGATGAGGCTAGTAAGGACAAGGGCCAGTGCTTCCATTGCCATAAGGATGGCCATTGGAAGAGGAACTGTAAGTTATATCTTGCAGAGAAAGCAAAGCAGAAGCTTGGAGAAGCTTCAGGTATGTTCATGATTGACCTAAACTTGTCATATAGATCCACATCATGTGTATTAGATACTGGATGTGCATATCATATCTGTAATGATTTGCAGGTTCTGACAAGAAGTAGGTGGCTGAACAAAGGAGAGGTTGATCTACGACTGGGGAATGGAGCAAGAGTTGCTGCACTTGTAGTCGGGAGTGTGAACCTCAAGCTTTCCTCAGGAGCTACATTAGAGTTGACAGACTGTTATTTTGTTCCTTCAATAATTAAGAAATTATTTCCATTTCTTGCTTGAACAAATGTGGATTTGTTGTGAGCTTTGGTAACAAAACATGTTCTTTATTATTAAATGGTAAATTGTTTGCCAGTGGGAGCTTAATCAATGGTTTGTTTTTATTAGATGTGGATACTCCTGTTATGTGTGTGGATGGACCTCTTGAGAGGAAGAGGGATGATGTAAATCAAGCATACCTTTGGCATTGTAAGCTTGGTCATATTAGTGAGAAAATATTGAAAAGGTTATGCAAAGATGGATATATTGATCCATTTGATTATGAATCATTTGCAACCTGTGAATCTTGCCTCATGGGAAAAATGACCAACTCTCCATTTACTGGACATGGAGAGAGAGCTGGTGAGTTATTAGAACTCATACATACTGATGTATATGGACCTATGTCCACCCATGCCAAAGGGGGTTACTCATACTTTATTACTTTCACTGATGATTTCTCTAGGTATGGATATCTGTACTTGATGAAGTACAAGTCTGAAGCCTTTGAGAAATTTGTGGAGTTCAAGAATGAAGTAGAGAAACAAACAGGAAAGAGTATTAAAACTCTTCGATCAGATCGAGGAGGGGAATACTTGAGTACAGAAATCACACAATACTTAAAGGATAATGGTATATTATCCCAGTGGACTCCTCCTTACACACCTCAGCTGAATGGTGTGGCTGAAAGGAGGAATCGTACCTTATTAGATATGGTACGGTCCATGATGTGCTTTGCTGGATTGCCCTTGTCGCTCTAGGGCTATGCCCTGGACACTGCTCACTTGTTAAACAAAGTTCCTTCCAAGTCAGTGTCTTCCACTCCATATGAGATATGGAAAGGGAAGAAACCAAACCTTAAGAATGTTAAGGTCTGGGGTTGCCCTGCTCATGTTAAGAAACACAATCCTGATAAACTGGCATCCAAGACTGAGAGATGCAGGTTTGTGGGATATCCTAAGGAAACTTATAGATATTATTTCTACCAGCCTAGCGATCAAAGAGTGTTTGTAGCTAAGCGAGCCGTGTTCCTAGAGGAAGAGTATATCCTTGAAGGAAATAATGGGAGTATGGTAGAAATAGAAGAGGTTCTAGAACCTCAGACTGGAGCTGCATCGTCTCAGAAACCAGTTCAGGATGGCACACAAATTGTGCGTAGGTCTGGCCATGTACATGTTCAACCAGATAGATATGTAGGACATATCTCTGATGGTGGGAACAATGCACACTATAACAGGGATGATGATCCTAAGACCTATGAGGAGGTAATAAGTGGTATTGACTCCTGGAGATGGCAAGAGGCCATGAAATCAGAGATGGACTCCATGTACTCCAACCAAGTTTGGAACTTAGTAGATCCACCTAAGGGTATAGTACCCATCGGATGCAAGTGGATCTTTAAAAGAAAAGTTGGAGCAGATGGAATGGTTGATACCTGAAGAGGGGCGATCTCGCGCTAGTCCTGAGCTGGGGGATGATCACCGATCAGTGAACTACAAGGAAGGGAAACGGATCAGGGGGCCCAGGGGGGGATCCCTGGGGAAAATCCTCCAATGCCTAAGTCAGTAGAGCAGTGGTAGAGGCTATGAAGGGAGGAGGAAGGAGATGCGTGAGATCCCTCTCCACCAAGGTGGTGAAGTGGTTCCTGCTCAGGGAGTTTTAGGCGCATGTAGGCCTTACCGTTTGCTGGAGAGAGTCCACGGTTTAAATAGTGCACTAGTCTCATGAGTCCCGTAAGCTGAGGAGTTACAGGCGGGGGTTATGTCCTCGACGTGGGCTCTTTACGTCCTCATCGTGGGCTCTTTATAACCTTGAGGACTCGTGGGTCCCTTATCTTTATGAACTCCTGCTCATAAAGGGCTCTCAATGGCAGCGTGGATAAGCAATCGTCGGTCGACCCAAGCATGAAGAGTGCCAACCCTTATCCGGGCGATCGGCATAGCTCGAGTGAGGCTCGGTCAGAGTGGGCGCGGGGCGCTACCCTTTATCGCGGTGAGGGGGATAGGTCAGGCTTGGGTCTTCCTCCGACTGGACCGACGCTCGGGCCTTCCGAGCCAAATGGCCGTCGAGGAAGGGCTTGATCCCGAGTGATCTTATTGGGCTTTTATGCTAAGTGGGCCCTGCGGGGACGTCACTTAGATGAGCTGGGTCTCGTTTGGTCTTGCTGGACCTGGTTCGGCCGCTCTTAGATGGGCTACAGAAATCCCCCTCTCCACTTGTCCCCCTCCTACTCCCGAGCCTTGGTAGGCTCGAAAGAGTAGCCGTTTGGGTTTTAGACCAGCGTGGCTCGGGTGGATGGAGATCTGGCGGTGTTAAGAAGCCACGTGTCGTGGTCACCTGGGCCCGTAATAATGATAATCCTGACGGATTTGAAATGAAGCGGCCCCCTTTTCTCAGAGGTTGGAACGACGCGCCGCCTTTCGCATGGGAATATAGGTGTTGTGCGCTTGTTGTCGTTCCAGACTTAGGATTTTTGCTCTCCTTCGTGCTTGCCTTTTGGGCTCTTTGATGCGTCATGAGGACACGACGGAAGAGCAGAGGCTTGCGGCGGCGTTCGCAGAGTTGGCGGAGATAACCGCATAGGCGATTCGACAGCTTCCACTTCCTCCAGAATCTCCGGAGTCTCAGGAGCATTTCCCTTCAAGTTCCTCTTCAGATCCCATGGCGGACCAACATCCGGAGGTCAAATAGTGGGAGGGTGAGCCTGAGGCGAGGGCGATGGTGATACCGCCGGCTCCAAACTGCAGCGAGCTGGGGGAGGCGGAGGTGAAACGGTTGGAGCACCAGTTTTGCCTGCCCTATAAGTTTTACTTTGCCGCGGCTGCCCCGCACGAGACGAGCTTGGATTCTCGTACGGGCCATATCTGCTCCTTCCTTCTATCGTGGAAGAATGGTTTCCGCCTTCCCTTCGAGCACTTTGTTCTGAAGCTTCTTGATTTCTTTAAGTTGGCTCCCCTACAGTTGGTGGCCAACTCTTATCTTCTTCTCTCCGCCTTTCGCATCCTCTGCCGCCAATGCGGGGTTCCTCCTGCCTAGGATCTCTTCCATTATTTTTTCGAGTTGAAGGCGCATTCCTCGGCCGGGAAGGGCTTCTATTTCATCCAGGCGAGACGGAACATGAGTTGTGTCTCTTTAGTCCCGAAGGACTCTTCCCACAAGGGATGGACCTCTCAGTTCTTCTGGGTGGGGATTTTTTCGGTGGAGGAGACTTGGAGGTGTCCTGTAATCCCCAATTTCCATCCGAACATCCCTCCAAGGGAGGATGAGTTTTCTTCGGATGTGGAGGACTATGCGGCCAATTTGCTGAAGCATCGCCAGTCCACAGAGGAGCTGGTTACCCTGGAGAACATCGAGCGGTGCCTCCTCACGCGGCTACAGCTGACAAGTTCGGACGCTACGAATCAGCTTCTTCGTCGGATGACGAGACCATTTTCTTTTCCTGACCATATCTTTCTTCTGCGCAGACGCCAGGCGGCCGGCTGTGAAGGAGGAGCCTGCGGCCGAACAGGAGGTGATCAATCTCGGTGATGATTCGGCTGTCGACGAGTCGTGAGTGTAGATATATTTCTCTCCTCCTACTAAATATCAATATGCATCATGAGTGGAACAATATGCGATGAGCAAATAACAAGGATAAGAGGAGAATAGAGAACAAAAGGACCGTGATCGCCACCAAGGTGCCGGACGTGATGGACACGCCGTACTTTGGAAAGAGGGGGAGTACTCGCCTAAGCTGCAACGCTGAAGAGATGAACGGCTCTTGGAGGGCCGCCTACTGGATGTACGGTCTTACGATAGACCGCCTAAGTGCGCTGCAGAGGGTGCGGGAAGAACTACCACTGGAGGACGGATGACGCTCTGTTGACCGCACCAACAGGATGAATGGTGATTTCTGCACCGCACACGATGTTGAACGGTTGTCTGAAAACCGCACAAGTCCACCACGCAGTAAGTTGCAAGGGGTCCAACCTCCACCCTCTCCGGCCGGCCAGAGGGGATGGGCCTCGTGCTGATGATTGCTGACCTGCAAAATAACGTAAGAAACACACAGAAAAGACCTAAATTAGAACTTGACGGTGTAGTAAATGTCAATATAAGAAGAAATGAACATAAACGAATGGCAAGGGGAATACCTGGGGGTTTCAAACCCCTAGGGTGACAAAAGCATGGGTGGATGTGTGCATGATAATGAGACAGAATGGGGAAGTATGGAGAAAACGATGCATGCAATGAAAGGAAAGTGATGAAAATTATAAACTAAAAGATTCAAGACCAAACTACTCTCTGAACCGGAGGCTTATATGGACGTAGAAAGCCTCCCTCCTTGGTGCTAGGTCGCTCAAGAATGCGGCAGGGCTTCGCCGTTGACCAAAAATTCCCCCCCTCTTCAGTCCGGCCATTAGGGTCTATTTATAGAGCCTAGAAAGCCCGCCCCGAAACTAGGGTTTAGAGCTATTTTTAGGTCAAAATTATAAAAGATAAATCATAGATATTATCATAATCTTTTATCCAGTCGAAACTGCATCAAAAAAGGTTGATTATCCACAAAGAAATCGACAAGAGAAGTCAGGGATAAAACCATGCATAAAAGGGATAAAAATCTGTTAAAAATCACCACTCGACAGGATGAACGGTCTTACGATAGACCGCTCAAGTTGATGGGCGGTCCATTAAAGACCGTCCAACACTGTCGGCGGAAATTCAGAAAATCAGGAAATTAACCCAATTATCGCTCGAACTGACCGAAACGTCCGCCGTTGGACACTCAAAGATGAACGGTTCTAATAAGCCCGTTCAAATGTAGAGCGGCCAACCATCGACCGTTCTAACCCTGTTGGTGATAATTCAAATAATTGGATAATTATCTGAGAAAATTGGCACGCGTAGGACTCTGAGATATAGGCGGTTTGAATTAGCCCGTCCATTTGTTTGAACGGGCCTGATAGGGCCGCACAAAAGCCTGTCGGTGAATATTCAGAAAACCCTCAGGAATTAGCCAAAATGTATGAACGGTGTGGGTTCAACCGCCCCAGTCCTGAACGGCTGATGTTGGACCGCTCATGCTCTTGGATACTTGACTTTCATAAAACCCGTTCAATTAATCAAAGCCAAGGTCCAATAAGCCCTGAATTGATACGGACTTTAACAAGGATGGAGGCTATCCGTAAAATGGGCCCAGGACGTGCCACAAAAAATGGCCCAATGAATGATGGACAACTTAGGGCATCAACTAATGGGAGTAAGAGAAACGACTCAGCTTATCGGCATAAAACGGGTGTCAACAGATACCCCTCCTTAACGTCCTCTTTGCAGGGGAGCGAGCGGAGGTGAAGCGGAGGTGACATGAAACATGGAGCTGGAGCGGAAATGCAGCGGAGTGGACCGGAAAAGCGGGCGTTAAGGTAAAACGACACCCGTTTCTACTAACAAGGGTCATGAATCTTCGGGAAAACTTTGAATAAATCATACGGAACGATTAAACGAAAAGCAACACCCGTCTGGAGGAACTAAACTAAATGAAAATAAATCGAGAAGACCAACCTCATGGGGGACACAATTTCGCGGTCCAATGAGGGGGCCACAAAAGAAAAATAGGCTAAAGCTCCAGACGGGGTCCTTTCAATCAATCAAACCAAAGCAAACCGATTCAAGAAGACCTTCCTACTCAGAGTGGAATTAGTTCTTCTTACTCGAGCATTCGAACATATGGCTGACCATCACTGATTGGACATTCTTCAAGTAAACCATGGGGCATGAAAGCTCAAAAGATGCGTATGATGCACGCTGGGCTAAAATAAAAGAAATTGTAAAAACAAATGCGAAGAAAGATTAAAATATAAAATACTCGAGAATAATATCGCTAAGTTGGGAAAATCAGAGTCAAGATACCATCCGCAACCACAGCGTGTAGGATAGAACCATCCTCCCCGTGACATCTCAACTTAACGGCCTATCCGGAGATTAAATATGTGAAACTGGATCATCATCATTTTTGTTGAAGGGGAACATCAGATCCTGGAACACGTAAGTAATCGACTGGTTCTCGAGATAATATAATATAATACCATATAGTAATGCAATAAAGGTGATAGGGATAGAAAGCCATACCTGACTTACTTGTGCAGGTGAAACGGCAAGCGAAAGTTTGGACTACTGTACACGAAATTGTTAGCAAGATTTGCAATAACATCAAAATTCATCAACTGAAATGCAACCAATATTAAAGAATGCACGGTTAAGAACAAATCGCTCTAAGTAGAACGATTAAGGATTAGCCGCATATATCAGGGAATTTGAACCGACTTAGAAAGCTTACCGTTGAGTATGGATGGTCGGTAGCGAACCGCACAACCCCATGGACGGTCTATCGCTAGACTGCACAACTCCTGTAACTTCGAAAAGAAAAGTTGGAGCAGATGGAATGGTTGATACCTGAAGAGGGGCGATCTCGCGCTAGTCCTGAGTTGGGGGATGATCACCGATCAGTGAACTACAAGGAAGGGAAACAGATCAGGGGGCCCAGGGGGGGATCCCTGAGGAAAATCCTCCGATGCGTAAGTCAGTAGAGCAGTGGTAGAGGCTATGAAGGGAGGAGGAAGGAGATGCGCGAGATCCCTCTCCACCAAGGTGGTGAAGTGGTTCCTGCACAGGGAGTTTTAGGCGCGTGTAGGCCTTACCGTTTGCTGGAGAGAGTCCACGGTTTAAATAGTGCACTAGTCTCATGAGTCCCGTAAGCTGAGGAGTTACAGGCGGGGGTTATGTTTTTGACGTGGGCTCTTTACGTCCTCATCGTGGGCTCTTTATAGCCTTGAGGACTCGTGGGTCCCTTATCTTTGGGAACTCCTGCTCATAAAGGGCTCTCAACGGCAGCGTGGATAAGCAATCGTCGGTCGACCCAAGCATGAAGAGTGCCAACCCTTATCCGGGCGATCGGCATAGCTCGGGTGAGGCTCGGTCGGAGTGGGCGCGGGGCGCTACCCTTTATCGCGGTGAGGGGGATAGGTCAGGCTTGGGTCTTCCTCCGACCGGATCGACGCTCGGGCCTTCCGAGCCTAATGGCCGCCGAGGAAGGGCTTGATCCCGAGTGATCTTATTGGGCTTTTATGCTAAGTGGGCCCTGCGGGGACGTCACTTAGATGAGCTGGGTCTCGTTTGGTCTTGCTGGACCTGGTTCGGCCGCTCTTAGATGGGCTACAGAAATCCCCCTCTCCACTTGTCCCCCTCCTACTCCCGAGCCTTGGTAGGCTCGGAAGAGTAGCCGTTAGGGTTTTAGACCAGCGTGGCTCGGGTGGATGGAGATCTGGCGGTGTTAAGAAGCCACGTGTCGTGGTCACCTGGGCCCGTAATAATGATAATCCTGACGGATTTGAAATGAAGCGGCACCCTTTTCTCACAGGTCGGAACGACGCGCCGCCTTTCGCATGGGAATATAGGTGTTGTGCGCTTGTTGTCGTTCCAGACTTAGGATTTTTGCTCTCCTTCGTGCTTGCCTTTTGGGCTCTTTGATGCGTCATGAGGACACGGCGGAAGAGCAGAGGCTTGTGGCGGCGTTCGCAGAGTTGACGGAGATAACCGCATAGGCGGTTCGACAGCTTCCACTTCCTCCAGAATCTCCGGAGTCTCAGGAGCATTTCTCTTCAAGTTCCTCTTCAGATCCCATGGCGGACCAACGTCCGGAGGTCAAAGAGTGGGAGGGTGAGCCTGAGGCGAGGGCGATGGTGATTCCGCCGGCTCCAAACTACATCGAGCTGGGGGAGGCGGAGGTGAAACGGTTGGAGCACCAGTTTTGCCTGCCCTATAAGTTTTACTTTGCCGCGGCTACCCCGCACGAGACGAGCTTGGATTCTCGTACGGGCCATATCTGCTCCTTCCTTCTATCGTGGAAGAATGGTTTCCGCCTTCCCTTTGAGCCCTTTGTTCTGAAGCTTCTTGATTTCTTTAAGTTGGCTCCCATACAGTTGGTGGCCAACTCTTATCTTCTTCTCTCCGCCTTTCGCATCCTCTGCCGCCAATGCGGGGTTCCTCCTGCCTATGATCTCTTCCATTATTTTTTCGAGTTGAAGGTGTTGAGTCTTTACATGTTTTGAATGGAATGGAAAAAGTTGAAGGCTACTGAAGCTTGAAATTTCTCTCCTGATTGAATGGAAAAAGTTCCTGCTAAACAAGAAAGCTTTAGATGATGCCACCAGGTCCTCGATGAAAAGCTTGCAGATGGTATGTTCAAAGATAGCAACAGCACTTCGTGAATTACAAGATGCTCATATTTCTTCTTTTAAGTCATCGGCCAGCATTATAGATCATTGTTTTGAGATTAGGACATCCTTAGAAGTTTTGAAGGGGTCATTTAGTGCCCTAGGACCAGATGTCCAGAAGATCTATGACAAATTGATCGCTTTCTTAGCAGAAGTGAGAACTCTGACTGACAGATATGAATCTGTTAATATTCGCCAAGAAGACATCATTTCAGAAGTGGCACATGTCAGAAGCTCCGTGGTGTATTGGCTAGCTGAATTGTCCAATGACTTGAAGGATCTTCACTCTGCCTTGGGTTCAGCCCCTGGTCAGGCATCCTCCAGCAGAGGTCCAACTCAAGAATTCTCCTCTGTTGCTCCTAGGGGTAGACCACCACAAGACAGGCAGCGTGGCCCTTCCAGCAGACATGCCAGATTCTTTTCTCCTTAAAAAATAGTGTTCTATATCTTTTGTCCATTTTGAGGCTCTCTCACACTCTTGGACTTGTTAATTACACTTCGTATCATTTGCATTTCTGCCTCCTTTTGTTTCTTTCTTTTTGATGTTGACAAAGGGGGAGAACTCAAGTCTTTGCTACTACTACGATTGAGAATGAATGATTTTGTTGTTGTTAACGATTCTTTAATATTCTTTAATGATGATTAATGATGGTGCTGATGATGTTTAGCTTTGAACAGGTTGAAAATTATTCCTGCAAAGACTCAAGACTCATAGTGTTGCCTTCCATCAAAAAGGGGGAGATTGTTGAGTCTTTACATGTTTTGAGGATGACAACACTATGAGTCTTTGTGGAGAACAAAAAGAGTCTCTTTAGTTATGTTCAGGGGTTGTCTTCGTGTCGTTATTTGTTCCATCGTGTGCTGAACACTGCAGCACCTCGTGCTACTTTCTGTGCCACCTCGTGTCGCTCCATCTGTGTCACCCCTATGTCTTCGAGTCTTATGTTCGTTCCAAGTCTATACAGCGTCATCTTTACCTTCGTTCCAAGCCAAAGTCTACACATTCGTTTCCTTGGGCAAAGTCTATACATCGTGGCCTTGAACTCTCAGTCTGTACACTCTGTATTTCTGTTGGTTTATGCCAGCGTCTCCTTGGATTTGGTGTGTACCATGTGGGGTATGGGACCCACGTGGGACCATCGGTGCTTGGCAGCCCAACCCGCCGCATGGATTATGGGGTCCATGTGCGAAGCCCCTCATGCCCGCCCACAGCACGTTATAGACGTGGGGCTCTGCGCTGCCATAAGGAAATACGGTCTAACCTTCGCTACCAGTTCGAGCTTTTAGCGCAACGGTAGGGGCTTGATCCTGTAAACTGGTATCAGAGCGAGGTCGCGGGTTCAAATCCCAGGTGCCGCTGGGGGGGAGATTGTTGGTTTATGCCAGTGTTTCCTTGGATTTGGTGTGTACCAAGTGGGGTATGGGACCCACGTGGGACCATCGGTGCTTGGCAGCCCAACCCGCCGCATGGATTATGGGGTCCATGTGCGAAGCCCCTCATGCCCGCCCACAGCACGTTATAGACGTGGGGCTCTGCGCTGCCATAAGGAAATACGGTCTAACCTTCGCTACCAGCTCGAGCTTTGAGCGCAACGGTAGGGGCTTGATCCTGTAAATTGTTGTATCCCCTAGTTCGTGTTTGGTTTCAATGATATCAAAATGATTGTGATTGTGTGTGTATGTATTTCATTGGGCAACATGTTTTATATCTTGATTCGATGAGCTGAAAGATGGATTTAATGTTCACTCTTGAAAGCCATATGAACCTTTGGTGTTTAAGGAACTAATGCTATCTTTATGTTGATTTGCAGGTATACAAATCCATGGCTCATACTTGGAATCTAACGTGGTCCATCAATGAAGCTCTTCTTCTAAAAGGGAGTTAACTTTGTTCATATTTGAAGGTCATATGAATGATTTGTATTTAAGGATCTCAAGCCTTGAATATTTTGGTTTGCAGGACCACATCTACGGTTCATGTTTGGAACTCAAAGAAATGTATCAATGGTGATCTTCTTGCAAAAGGGAGTTAACTCATTCTTCACCTTATGTCGACTCTCACTTGTAACTTGGAGATTGATGAATGTGACCTTAATGATGCTTGCTCATTATTTGGATTCATGACCACTTGATTTGGTAAAAGGTTGATGTGTTTCATTCATGTTTCACATAAGCTCACTTGAGACCTTTGAGGGTTGGCACATGTTTGAGTATGCTCATGGATATTATTGTTGGGGTTATTGTGATTTAAATGTATGAACGATTCAAAAAGATCTCTTGTACCTATCAATGCTCCTCATGAGATAATGGTTCATGAATGTTAATTTTTAATCAACAATAATGCCATTTAAATGTATGTGGTTCCATGACATTATGCATGCTTTGCATTTGGCATAATTGTTAACATTTAAGTAATGAAGCATTTTGATATTGAAGAGTTGATTGCATTGTAACTGAATGTTGAGCTCCCATGTCATTGTATTTGATTGATTGAGAAATCCATGTTCATCATAACAAAACCTTGTCATTTGGTGGAATATATTTTTGTTGATTGATTTGAGAAGCAAAACGCATGTTTGATGAGGTTCAATGATGTATTTCATTGTGAACATGTTCATAGTGTTAATGCATAACTCATATATTTTGATTCTCAACTAACCTCTTGGTTTATCATATTTTTCAGGATGCAAAATCATTGTTGATCTTCATGGGATTATGGTAACATTTAATCAATTATTTCCCCCTGGTTTTGATGGAGGTTTTAGTTATTTTTCAAACTCAAACTGTCTTACAATCTTCACCATTTTCAATCCAACCATTGGATTTCCCCTCTAAAATTTTATGTTGTAGCCTTTGGAGTCCTCTTTCCAACGCTTCCAGTCTTGCTTCGATCGGAGTTCGGAGCTAGGAGAATTAATTCCTGCCGCCGAAGCGCGCAGAGCTGTTTTTGTGTACCCTGCCTGAAAGGGTCGACCCTTGGGGTCGACCCCCACTGAAAGGGTCGACCCATGGGGTCAACCCCTTTAAACCTGGCTCTTTTTTTTGGCCCCGATAGCAACCTAGTTGCCAAGGGTCGACCCCAGGGGTCGACCCCCACTGAAAGGGTTGACCCCAAGGGTCGACCCCTGTAACAGAGGGCCTCTTTTTGTGTATTCCAGCAACCTGGTTGCCGAGGGTCGACCCCAAGGGTCGACCCCTTCCGGATGGGACTTACGAAAGTGTTTAAAACTCATCCTAAACCCCTTGAAACTTTACCAAAACACCCCCCAATAGTTCCTAATCATACTAGGGTGTTTCTAACATGTGTGAGGAGGGTTTTATGTGTCTTTTGGGCTCTCTAAGTTATATATATATATGAGCTACGAGATTCACAAGGTACTAACCCTAATCAAAGTGTGTTCTTCCTTGTAGGAGAAGAAAGGGCTGAAACGGTGGAGAAGCTCCAGAGGTCTTCAACAGCAGATCTGATCTACTTCCCTTGTGATTTGGAGCTCGTGATAGAAGAAGAAAAGAAGCGGTTCGAGGAGAAGAACAAGAGGACGCCAAAATCGTGTTCATCCGACTACGAACTGAGAAGAGCCAGATTGTTCTAGAGAGGGGGAGCTTTACATTTTAGTTTTGTTGTGTGGTTAGTGTTTAGAAATTATTCTGGGTTGATTGTATGCATATCTGATTTCCACATAAATTCCTAAACGATTTTCTTGTGTGGGTGTTCGGAGAAAGGGTTCTCCGAGTGGTTTGTGTTGACGCTTGTGCATCATATGCGGTGGAGGTTATTCGTGTGTGTGCTTGGAGATATTGTGGGGTGTGTTCCCTGTGTATGGTTGGGAGTTTACTCCCGTGTAGCTGTGTAGGCGTCGTCCTACGTATGTGTGTGTTGGGGTACATCCCCGTGTGTGTGCTACTCTAGTAGCGTGTGTGTTGGGGTTTTTACCTTGTGTGTGTGTGGGGAGAAATCCCCGTGTTTACTGCATTCACAGCGTGTGGAGAAAGCCTTACCGGTTTGGTAAGGGGTGGACGTAGGGAACCCGTCGTGGTCCCGAACCACCTAAAAATCCCTGTGTCTCATGGTTTGATTTGTGTGTTTGTGTGCATCTCTTTTTAGTCTATATACGCAATCGTGTGAGCTCGGTGAGATTGAGAGAATTGAGTAATCCTACTTGTTCCAATTCAGTCAATCTCATTAAGTTTGTTAATTCTGCTGTGAGGTCGGTTAAGATTTTAATTGGACATAGTTTTTAGTAGGAGGGTTCTATTCACCCCCCCCTCTAGAACCGTGTCCCTGCACTACGTGACCCAACAATTGGTATCAGAGCGAGGCTCTGTTGACCTTAGATCTAACGATCTACAGAGTGATCCTAGGTCATTCTACAATCATGAATTACTCTACTGATCAAATCTCCTTGAATTGCATTCCTACTTTTGATGGTCATGATTATAATTCATGGAGAAATGCTATGTGTGTTTATCTTGGTTTGCATGAGCCTAATGTTTGGAAGGTTATATGTGAAGGTTCATACAAGCTCCCTACTGAACAGAACAAATGGAATGATATGCATGTCAAGAAAAATGCAATGAATGTTAGAGCATTAACTTTCCTCATAAATGCCATTGAATCTAACATACTTTCACAAATTCCCTTGTGCAGGTCGGTAAGAGATCTTTGGGATGCGTTGGCACGAAAGTATGAAGAAGAAGTGATGGATCCATGTTTAATGGCTCACGGTGAAGAAAATGCTAAAGAGGTGAATTCTAACCCTGACTCTGATGAAGATGAAATATCTTTTGAAGAACTACTTGATGCTTATGAGGAGTTGTCGAGTAGATACAAGAAGCTCAAATATGAAAATAAAAGTCTGAGAAAGGAAACTAGTGAGAATGTGCATGATAATCTTTCATGTCAAAACTGTAATACTCTAGATTCAAACATTGAGAACCTAAAATACAAAAATGAACTTTTGGAATCTAAAGTTGAATTATTTTCAGATGAGATGTCTTGTTTGAATGAAGAGCTTAAAATGTTGAGAAAATCTGATACCGCTCTTGAAACAGAAAATAAATGTTATGAGTTGCGTGAGGAAAATAAAACCTTGTTGTCTAAAATCTCCCTGCTTGAGAAAACTGAAAAATGCTTGAGGAATAAACTTGATTCACTAACTGATGATGAGAGAATGTTTGAAAAACTCCTTGATTGTGAAATAGATAGCAAGTGCATCAAGAATGAAAATGAAGAACTTAAAAAGGAAAAAGATGCCATGATGATTCAGATTTCTCTTCTTGAAGGAAGTTTGAAAAGTCTTGATAAGCTTGAAAAAGAAAACTCTTTGTTGAAATCTGAAAATGAATACTTGTATGCAAAGATTTCTAAGTTTGTTGAAACTGAAAAAGTACTTGAAAAATTAACTGAAAAATTTCACCCAATAAGCATTGAAAACAAGAAGCTTTTGGAAGAAAATGAAAACTTCAAATCTGTCAATTGTCTACTTAATGATAAAATTCTTGCTTGTGAGGAAGAGGTGTAAAAGTTAAAAGATGATTTGTCAAGATTTGTGAAGGGGAAGGAAACATTGGATAAAATGCTGGGTGTTAAAGTCAACTTTCAAAAAGAGGGTCTTGGTTACATCCCGGTCAACAAAAAATCTTTTGAATCAAAAATGAAAACCTCGTTTGTTCATGCTTCTGACATACCAAGCACCTCCAAAACACATCCTCCCACTTCTCAAATAAAAACTTCTGAAAATGATTTTGTGAAAAAGAAAAATGTCAACATTAAGTCTTCCATGCCAAATAGATCACAAAAATTGAAATCCAATGTTGAATGCTTCTATTGTGGTGTGTTTGGACATGTCATGGATGAATGCGTTGTTATGAGAAAAGATGAACAAAAAACTTTCAAGAAAAAGAGGAATGTTTTATGTTTCTATTGTCATAAACTTGGCCATGTCATTGATAATTATTTTATGAAGCAAAATGATGATTTTCATGCCATGAATGCTAAGTTCAACATTGAAAGAAAATTCAGAAATGAACATGGGTCTTATGCTCAAAGGTTTGCATCCAATAAGAAAAATTTCTTTACAAACACTCATGCAAACAATGGAAAGTCATTCCATAGACCCACAACTTCTTGTTGTTCTCATTGTGGAAAATACGGTCATGTTATGAATGAATGTTGGTCTTTAAAAACTGAAGATTTCCATGTTCCTAGATTGAATGCTAGGTTTGATTTTGTTAGACCTAGATCTTTTGGAAATAGGAAATGGAATACCTTTGAAAATCATTTTGCTCCAAAAAGGAAAATCTTTGCTAAAATTGAACCTCCTCATTGTTATTACTGTAGAAATTCTAAACATGTGATTGAGAACTGCAGGATCATGAGAAATGATGATATGGAAGCAATGAGACTGTGGAAGAATTCAGTTGGTGGTAATACCACTAACTCTGAGGGACCCAAAAAGGCTTGGGTGCCCAAATTCGCTCAATGAATTGGCCTTGATGCTAGTGTGTCTTGAGGTAAACAAAGAATGAAAGGGGTTCTAATAAAATGGAACAAGGCACACTCATAAGGTAAAATCCCAACTTCGCTCTTTCATTGTCAAACTTGATGGTGTTGATGTCTGGTTTGAAATTCTTTTGTGTTCTCATGATGTGCTTTAAATTCTTCACAAGTCATACATATACTCATTGAATGAATTCTTGGTATATCAAATAGTGATGTGTGAAATGATAGGTTAAGCCTGTTAGGAAGCCATCATTATGCGTGAGTTGGATCTTTGGATTAAAATCTTCGCCTAGTACCAAAATTCATAAATTCAATATGTTTGACTTATGAGGAAACATGTTTTGAATAAAATCAAGTTGCCATTGCATTGTAAAATCTCTCAAGTGAATCTGAAAAACTCTCTTATTTCTTAAGGAAAAATTTCTGAATTGTGAAATTGCATGATGAAATATAACAATTGGTATTGAGTGCTGAGCATGCCCCAATTTAAAGCTCATTGATGTTGTGTGGTTACTTTGGATGAACGAAAGTTGCTCGATATATTCAAACTGAAATTTTATCTTAAGCATTACTGTTTTAGATGATGATGGTTGAACTTTTGGGTTTTAAGGAAATGATTCTTCATGATGAAATCTGAAATAAAGTGCTCATGATTTATTGCTAAACTCATTGAAGATCAATCTCATGCATTTACCTGTCTCATGCCATCTTAATTGCTCAAGTTCTAGTAAAAAAAAAGAAAACTTGCATAAAAAGAATGCATTGGCATATTTGCATATTATTCATAGGTCATGCATGCATTGTGAATTTGAGTCTCATGCATACCTTGACTTAGTTGTGCTTGAATGTCATAAGTTACAAAAAAAAATACATTTATTGCATATTGCATACTCATGCATATAGGGCATATGCATATACTTCATGATAAATACATATCTTGGAGTATGAGTGCTTGCATGAAGGCTTTGCTAAATTCTTGCATGCTTGTATGTACCTAACTTATAAAACCTTTTCTTGACCCTTCTAAGGCTTGACCTCCTTGCTAAATAACAATGCAATGATTTGGTTCATACGTGATACATGTCATATACTAAGGGGGATGATTTGTTTCCAACTGTGCATACATTAAGGGGGAGTCATAGCCGTGTCTTGTCAAATTCATTTTATCCATGCAAAACACAACTTTAACCCCACACTCTTGCACATAATGAATTTAATGAATTTCACTAATAATGATTTAAGAAATTCTTTGCAATACTCTAAAGGGAACTTGAATCTCTACATGGACATTAAAGAGTAATCGTGAGGAAAAAGCTGCCTACCCCTCAAAAATTCAATAAGTGGTATGTGGATCCGAGTAACCGGGAATCCCCCCTGAAACAAAGGAGGAAACTCGTGTCGAAAGGAGAAACAAAAATCCATATGTGTGACGAATCCAAGTAGCCGGGAATCTCCATTGAGACATATGAGGAAACTCGCGCCGAAATGTGAAGTCTATTAAAAGAAACAAAATCGGGGTTGTGCGAAGCTACCAAAAGTTGAGAATCTAAAGTGAAAGTGTAGAGAGGAGATTACCTTCTAGTGTTCTTTAGAAAATCTGAAAATCCATATGTTTTGAAGCTCATTAGTCATTATATCACTTTTCACATCTGGTTATTATTGTGATGTATGTATTCTATGAATCTGGCTACATTCATGGTTCATGTCGTACCTCTAGTTGTGTATGCAGAAATCTCTTAGTTATGCTTCATGTCTCACATTCTTGAATTTGAATCATATGCTACTTTCTTAACCCATGCCTCATTTAGGGGGCGTTGCTATATATGATATTTGTGTGCATGACGATTGTGCTTGTGTGTTTGCATGTCCATGTATTTTCCTTTAATTTAATTCTTAGCATATACCCAGCATTTAAATGATAGAAGTCATCATGTGCATAGTTTCATATCTTGCATGATTAGCATTCACATAGTACATATTCATTACATTTGAAAGATGAAGTTCATCGTGGGCATATTTGCAAATTTGGCATTTTTAACATGCATATAGCTCATGCATAAGAAACACGCATATAGATTCCATGAGTTCATGTATTTCAAAAGAAAAATCTGAAAATTAAAAAAAAATAAAAACAAAAACAAAAAAAAATAGAAACTCCAAGAATAAAGGCAACTAGGCACTATTGTTCTCTCTTGCCAAACATCTTGTCATTGCCTTGCTCTTAATTTTTGTGAAACTCAACTGGACTTTGGATTTTGAGTACAATCATCTTGCCATGAATCTGCAATGTGCATAAATCTTCAACAATTGTATCCTATCTTTGGAGCAAACAATCAACAACCTTTATTATCAAGATGGGTATCATTCCTTCAGGTTTCACATGCTAAGTTTGTCATTCATAACTAAGTGGACGTTGGTATGATGAATGGTTGAAATGCTAAATTATTCACTCGAAACTCACATGGTTCCATTGTCTTACTTGCAGGAAAAATTGGTTGGCTCTCATTTACCGCATCGCCTGTATGTATGGTAATATCGTTTCACTTTATCTGTGCCATGGGGGTTGTGAAGATTGGTAGCAATTTTGACACTTTGGCTATTACATCCTTTCCCATTCATGGATGGTTCTTAAATGGTGTGCACAGGTTTTTGGTTCTAATCCCACAATGCCTATGTTTAGCTCTTCCAGTTCACACTACTTCTATTTTACATAAGGGAGCGTAGTTGGCCACCAATGTTCATGTCTTGTTCTTTCACCCCCTGACTTTTTGTCGATGACAAAAAGGGGGAGAATGTTGGTGTGTGCTCTTACTTCACAAATGACCAATTGGTGTACGTGCTCAATGTTAATGTTATTTAACAATTGGTGTATGTGCTCAATGTTGTTTGCAAATGTTTGTTGTTTAACAATTGGTGTATGTGCTCAATGTTGTTTGCAAATGTTTACACAATTTGTATTTTCACACACATCGTTTTGTCATCATCAAAAAGGGGGAGATTGTTGTATCCCCTAGTTCGTGTTTGGTTTCAATGATATCAAAACGATTGTGATTGTGTGTGTATGTGTTTCATTGAGCAACATGTTTTATATCTTGATTCGATGAGCTGAAAGATGGATTTAATATTCACTCTTGAAAGCCATATGAACCTTTGGTGTTTAAGGAACTAATGCTATCTTTATGTTGATTTGCAGGTATACAAATCCATGGCTCATACTTGGAATCTAACGTGGTCCATCAATGAAGCTCTTCTTCTAAAAGGGAGTTAACTTTGTTCATATTTGAAGGTCATATGAATGATTTGTATTTAAGGATCTCAAGCCTTGAATATTTTGGTTTGCAGGACCACATCTACGGTTCATGTTTGGAACTCAAAGAAATGTATCAATGGCGATCTTCTTGCAAAAGGGAGTTAACTCATTCTTCACCTTATGTCGACTCTCACTTGTAACTTGGAGATTGATGAATGTGACCTTAATGATGCTTGCTCATTATTTGGATTCATGACCACTTGATTTGGTAAAAGGTTGATGTGTTTCATTCATGTTTCACATAAGCTCACTTGAGACCTTTGAGGGTTGGCACATGTTTGAGTATGCTCATGGATATTATTGTTGGGGTTATTGTGATTTAAATGTATGAACGATTCAAAAAGATCTCTTGTACCTATCAATGCTCCTCATGAGATAATGGTTCATGAATGTTAATTTTTAATCAACAATAATGCCATTTAAATGTATGTGGTTCCATGACATTATGCATGCTTTGCATTTGGCATAATTGTTAACATTTAAGTAATGAAGCATTTTGATATTGAAGAGTTGATTGCATTGTAACTGAATGTTGAGCTCCCATGTCATTGTATTTGATTGATTGAGAAATCCATGTTCATCATAACAAAACCTTGTCATTTGGTGGAATATATTTTTGTTGATTGATTTGAGAAGCAAAACGCATGTTTGATGATGTTCAATGATGTATTTCATTGTGAACATGTTCATAGTGTTAATGCATAACTCATATATTTTGATTCTCAACTAACCTCTTGGTTTATCATGTTTTTCAGGATGCAAAATCATTGTTGATCTTCATGGGATTATGGTAACATTTAATCAATTATTTCCCCCTGGTTTTGATGGAGGTTTTAGTTATTTTTCAAACTCAAACTGTCTTACAATCTTCACCATTTTCAATCCAACCATTGAATTTCCCCTCTAAAATTTTATGTTGTAGCCTTGGGAGTCCTCTTTCCAACGCTTCCAGTCTTGCTTCGATCGGAGTTCGGAACTAGGAGAATTAATTCCTGCCGCCGAAGCGCGCAGAGCTGTTTTTGTGTACCCTGCCTGAAAGGGTCGACCCTTGGGGTCGACCCCCACTGAAAGGGTCGACCCATGGGGTCGACCCCTTTAAACCTGGCTCTTTTTTTTGGCCCCGACAGCAACCTAGTTGCCAAGGGTCGACCCCAGGGGTCGACCCCTGTAACAGAGGGCCTCTTTTTGTGTATTTTAGCAACCTGGTTGCCGAGGGTCGACCCCTTCCGGACGGGACTTACGAAAGTGTTTAAAACTCATCCTAAACCCCTTGAAACTTTACCAAAACACCCCCCAATAGTTCCTAATCATACTAGGGTGTTTCTAACATGTGTGAGGAGGGTTTTATGTGTCTTTTGGGCTCTCTAAGTTATATATATATATGAGCTACGAGATTCACAAGGTACTAACCCTAATCAAAGTGTGTTCTTCCTTGTAGGAGAAGAAAGGGCTGAAACGGTGGAGAAGCTCCAGAGGTCTTCAACAGCAGATCTGATCTACTTCCCTTGTGATTTGGAGCTCGTGATAGAAGAAGAAAAGAAGCGGTTCGAGGAGAAGAACAAGAGGACGCCAAAATCGTGTTCATCCGACTACGAACTGAGAAGAGCCAGATTGTTCTAGAGAGGGGGAGCTTTACATTTTAGTTTTGTTGTGTGGTTTAGTGTTTAGAAATTATTCTGGGTTGATTGTATGCATATCTGATTTCCACATAAATTCCTAAACGATTTTCTTGTGTGGGTGTTCGGAGAAAGGGTTCTCCGAGTGGTTTGTGTTGACGCTTGTGCATCGTATGCGGTGGAGGTTATTCGTGTGTGTGCTTGGAGATATTGTGGGGTGTGTTCCCTGTGTATGGTTGGGAGTTTACTCCCGTGTAGCTATGTAGGCGTCGTCGTACGTGTGTGTGTGTTGGGGTACATCCCCGTGTGTGTGCTACTCTAGTAGCGTGTGTGTTGGGGTTTTTACCTCGTGTGTGTGTGGGGAGAAATCCCTGTGTTTACTGCATTCACAGCGTGTGGAGAAAGCCTTACCGGTTTGGTAAGGGGTGGATGTAGGGAACCCGTCGTGGTCCCGAACCACCTAAAAATCCCTGTGTCTCATGGTTTGATTTGTGTGTTTGTGTGCATCTCTTTTTAGTCTATATACGCAATCGTGTGAGCTCGGTGAGATTGAGAGAATTGAGTAATCCTACTTGTTCCAATTCAGTCAATCTCATTAAGTTTGTTAATTCCGCTGTGAGGTCGGTTAAGATTTTAATTGGACATAGTTTTTAGTAGGAGGGTTCTATTCACCCCCCCCTCTAGAACCGTGTCCCTGCACTACGTGACCCAACAATTTCAAAGTCTGTACATTGTTGCCTTGAAGACCGTTCCAAGTCTATACATCCAGTTGAATGCAAAGTCTACACATCGCCTAACATCATATGAAGGCTGTACGTTGGAAGTGTCTTTCTTGCTTTGTGACCACACTTCGTGTTGGTTTCTATTTTCGTCTTCGAGTTGGTTTCAATTCGTGTCGTTTCGTGTCGTCTTCGTCTTCGAGTCGTTCGTAAGTTCGAAGCAATCTTGTATTCGAGTAGTTTTTTATGTCTTCGTGTTATCTTTTGTGCTTGTGTCTTCGTGTTAGTTTTATGTTTGTGTCTTCGTGTTATCTTTTGTGTTTGTGTCTTCGTGTTATCTTTTGTGCTTGTGTCTTCGTGTTATCTTTTGTGCTTGTGTCTTCGTGTTAGTTTTGTGTTTGAGTCCGTGTTAGTTTTGTGTTTGAGTCTTCGTGTTGTTTCTGTGTTTGTGTCTTCGTGTTGTTTTTGTGTCTTCATGTTGTCTTTGTATTTGTGTCTTCGTGTTGCTTCTTTCTATCTTCGTCCAGGTTTCCTCTGATCGCGTGTTTTACTACCGTTTTACTTCGTGTTATTTCCTTCTCACCTCGTGCTGTTTTCATCTGACCTCGTGTCATTCTCTCTTTATTTCGTACTGTAATAATCTTGTGTATCTCGTGTCGTTCTCAGTATAGTGCATCTCGTATTGCTATCACATACCTCATGCAGTTTTAGTTTGTGTGGCCCTGAGTTTTAATGGTTTTAATTTCTTTGCAGGAGAAGAAGAAAAATAAAAAGAAGAAGGTGGTCCGAGGAAGAATATTCCCAGTGACTGGGCTGCACGTGATCCAATGCTAAAGGAACCAATGCTATAAAGGCACGTGGCAAGAAGGTTTTGGATCAAGTGTGGGAGGCACACGCATTCTGCACCTTATCCACCTGCTGCTGCTATATATTGAAGCCTTCGTCCACAGATGAAGGTTGATCGAAAGGGAAAAAGAAAAAGCAGAAGTGCAGAGAGTTCGATCCAGCAAAAGAAGAGAAGAAAATAGAGGGCAGAAACTGAAGAAGAGGAAGAAGAGAGAATAGCAGAGAGAGTGAGAGAGAGAGAGCTCGAAGCTGAGAGTTCAGAAAGAAGAAGAAGAAGAAGAAGAAGGTTTCTGGTTTCAGAATCAAATCTGAACCAGTTTGCTCTATTGTGAGCTATATTCCGTGTTTCATCGTTCCAGCATTCAGTCTGCTGTATCTTTTTTAGTTTCTTATTTTTGATCTTTCTTTACTGTTCTAGTTTTATCTCCGAGTCTCAGGTTGAGATCGGTGGTCCTCCTGTTCTGTTGGTTCAGGAGAAGGGAGACGCTGTCTCCAGTTGCAAGTGGCCGTGTGCTGCTTGTGGGTTCCCTCTGGGCTTCAGAGGAAGAGAGACCTTGGTCTCTGGGTCTAGTGACTGCAGATCACTAGTGTTCCCTCCGGTTGGAGGAAGAGGAACTTGTTTCCTAGTTTCTAGGGACTTGGCGTCCTTAGGGTTCCCTCCGGGTGTGGAGGAAGAGGGGAGGGTGTTCCCCTGGTGAAGCTGTGAATCAACAGTTGTCGCAGACTGAGTCTGCTTGGCTAGCCGGTGCTAGTGGAAGCCTCACTTCGGTTTGAAGTGAGGGGTGAACGTAGGCAGACTGGAGGTCTGACCGAACCACCTTAAAAATCCCTGGCGCAGTGTGTTTGGTTTCTATTCTGGCCTTGGATCTATTCGGTAGATGCTTGTCTAGGCCGATCCATCTCTATCTTCCTAGCTGATCGTTCTGCGCGGTTAGTGTTTGATCGTTAAGATTTTTTTCGGAAACTCCTAATTGAGAACTTATTTTTTAATCCTCATTGTTCTTACCCCCCTCTGGACCTATCAATTGGTATCAGAGAAGTCTCTGGTTCAGAATCCAACGATGCTCAGAGGATCCTCTACGTGTTTCCTGTGTGCATTGTTTTGCTTGTGAGTTAGTGTTTGATATCTATTCGTTTGAACTAATGGCAATGGCTAATCCACCGATTTTTAAGGGACCTGATTTTGACACATGGTTCAGTGTTTTTCGCATGTTTGTTAAACAAGCTGATAAGGACTTGTGGAAGTTGATTTCACAAGGTCCGTATGAACTGCCTAAGAAAAGGTCCAAGTGGACGGACAGTGAGAATCAGATGTTCCGAGAGAATCAATAGGCCTTAAACCTAATGTTAACAGCGACTGATAAAGCCTTGCATTCTTGTTTCCATGATTACAGATCCGCCAAGGATATTATGGACCAGCTGAAGCTAGCCCACAGGAGAAATGAAAGCACATGCATGATGGTTAACAGAAGTGACCACAGTACCAGCCAAGAGATGGAGGAGAATGAAGAAGAGGTAAATCTCTTCGAGAACTTTTCTATAGAAGATTGGAAAAATGCTTACAACGATCTATCTGAGTCATATGAAAAATTGCAAAAAATGATATAAAAAATTGAAAAGGAATAAGGGATTAGATAATTCAAGGTCTGACTGTAAAAAATGTACTGAATTGAAGAGTTCTCATGATGCCTGTGTGTCTAATCTACAAATGCTGAAAAAACAAAATGATGTGCTAATCAATGGAAATAAGAATCATGTGAGTGAGATTGATTCCCTGAGAAAATCCTCAGCTGAAAGCAAGGAAAGTTTAGAGAAGCTCAGGATTGAAAATAAAGTACTTACTGAAAAATCTGAAGTCATTAAGTCTGTCAACTTTGAATTACAGAAAAATATTGAGAAACTGCAAAAAGACTTGAAAAATTTTAAGGATGGAAGAAAATCTGAAACTGACTCTGATGATCAGATTTGATAAACGAATTAATTCAGAATGACAGACTAAAGGAAGAAATTGAGAAACTAAAACATTTGAACACCATCTTGTCAGAGAGATTGCTGACATTTGAAAAGGGTAAACATGTGGTGTCCAATAATTCAGAAGAAATTGATGAGTTGAGAAAGGAAGTTGAGAAATACATAATTGCCAACAAAGTCTTGAATGAGACTGTCAATTGCAGTGAACAAGAGACTGCAAGTTATGAGTTACACATTGCCTCTTTAGAAGAAGAAATCCAAGACTTATGGAAATCTTTGTCTAAATTTGTTGATGGGCAAGAAAATCTGAACAAACTGCTGGGAGTAAAAGTCAATTTTCAGAAGGAGGGGTTAGGTTATAACCCTGTAAATAAAAAGATCTTTGAAAATAAAATTCAGACATATTCTGTTTCTAGCTCTACTTTTGAGAAAAAGGGACTATGCTACAGTCCAGTCATGAGTAAGGTCTATGGATCAAATTTGGAAACTGTTTTTGTTAAATCATCTGAACAGGATAAAAAACAGAAAATAAATAAAAAGGGCTCATCTGTGCATGTTGATCACAGTCCGCACACACACTCATCTAAAAGGAAAATGTCATGCCACTACTGTCATAAACTTGGACATTTAATGCATGAGTGTAAATTGATGGAGAAAGATGATATGAGGGCCGAGATAATGAATGCTAAGAAACTTCATGATAAAAATTCTTCATTCCAGAAAAAGAAAATTGAATGTCTGCACTGTGGCATACTAGGACACATCATCACACAATGCTGTTTTGCAAATGGTAAGAAAATATATTATTCACATCATGCTAAATTTCCTGCAAACCATAATGATGTTGAGAGGAATAAAGTTGCTGCAAATAGAAAATACTCTGCATGTGTCAACTGTGGAAAGACAGGCCACATGGCCATTGAATGCTGGCATGGTCAGGGTAGAAAAGAGAATTTTAAGAGAATGAACACTTCTCATTATTTTAACTGTGGAAAGCCAGGTCACAAGGCTGCAACTTGTTGGCTGGCAGGATAGCAAAGCAATGCTGGTTTTGGTAAACAGAATTTCAATTCTGTTAATAAAAATTTTCATACATATGTGCATAAAGATCATGTTAATAAGAATGTGCATAAATCCAATCTGAAACCTGCTGCATCTTGTTATTATTGTGGTACAATTGGTCATTCAATGAATAATTGCTATCTGATGAAATCTGATGACCATGCTACTAGGAGATTGGTTAGAAAACCTGCTAGGAATGTCACTGTTAACTCAGGACCCAAGACTTCTTGGGTGCCTATTCGTGCAAAATAGTTTGCTAACCTGTAGGTGTGCCTTGGAAGCTGAAAAAAAAAGAAGAGTAATAAGCCAAGGCACTCGAAAAGAAAAACCCCAGGATCTTAATATTCAGGTCAATTCCCAATACCTGCTTTAATTTTGTTTTATTGTGATTTAAATTTGGTTATGTGATGTAGTCTGTGTGCAACTAAATATTCCATGATCACGAGTGTCCTCCTCTGACTGCTTTGCTAAAATCTCTTGGTTGGACACTTGGTATCACGCTGTAACTCATGCTCATAGTCAGGGGGAGGCATACAATTATTGTGTCAACTTACTGATTCGTGCTCATTGCATCACATTCCATTTATTTGAAAAACCATAAGTTTGTTTCAACGTATTGCATTTCAGCTGATAGCATGTATGTTATTCAATAAATAATTAATATTTCCAAGAGTTGTGTGTGAGATGTCCTTGTGTGGGCTGAAAAGGAGCTTGTCAGGTCATCTGGTATCTGAAGAACCTTTGTCTGCCGATGTGGTTAGTTGGTGTTGAGTTCAGACATCTCATGAGGTTACAGCTTATTGCACAAGAGCATTCTCTGGTTACGAGATTGAATTTCCTCAGGAAGATTTCATTTGTGAGCTCCTTGGTCTTTACTCTCTAGAGTAATCTCTCACTTGCTGCTTTGCTGTTAGGAGTGCTTCTCATCTCATCTCTCTCCATTCTGTTTGTCACCTCCTTATCCTTTTCTTATCCCCTTTGGTTCAGGAATATTCTTGAAGAAAAATTCCTTCTTATAGCTTTGTTACTCTTATCAGATTTGATCAGAATACCTTAAACCACCCAAAATCTATTGTAACAAGTTACACCTGTTAATAAAGAACTTTAATGTATGGGTGTTATATCTTGTCCTTTAATCCTTCTAAGTTATCCTCTCTATTGTTGGTCAACATATTGTAAAACTTTCTGTTAAATGGAAAAACCTTGCGGAGGATTTCGTTTTAACTGAAACTTATGTGAAGAGGGCTATGAAAAAAAAAATTTGTTAAGTAAGGGCTCTGTCTTTTGTCCAAGATCATGAGAGGTGTTACCAGGGAATACGCCATACTTTGTGGCAGAGCAATGGCAATTGTGGAGAAATAGATATTCTAGATCAAAGAAGTCTAGAGTTTCTGTCATGATACAATTAGCTATCTCTGTTTCTTATAGAAAAGTTAAAATAAAAAAAAAGGAGGGAAAGAAAAGTCAACAAAAATTCATTGTTTTTCATTGGCATAAAGGTAGCCTGTCCTGAGTAACAAGGGATTCTGGTGTCTTATAAACATGTCTCCTTGTGTAAAAAGGGACAATTCTACCTAAGCGCTCAACAAATTGGTTGACTCTGTATGCCCTCTCTTGTCTTTTAAATGAAGTAATGAACCCTGCTTGACTATCTATTTGTTATTTCTTTGCTTGACAAACATAAGGAGTATTTTAATCGTGACCTTCTGTAGGCCAAGTACTTTTAACAGCTAGTTTTGTGATCTTGTTGATTTAACGTCTTGAGGTAACTGACCAAGGTATTCGGAAGAATATAATAAATCCATATATTGAAGAGCGAACTTTAACGGGCAATGGCTGTGTTACATATTGAATGAGGGTAGTTTGGGTATTTCCTGAAAAGTTTGATAAGAGTGAAAAGTGACCCCCCCCAAAACCCTTCTTGTTCCTCAAGGTTACATCCAAAAACCCTCGTGTGCCCTTGCCGCTTCCTATTCCTCCTCGTGCCGATACGTCTTGTATGCTCCTTCAAACCCTTCTCTCCCGCTCATTTTTCTTCACGAAAATCTCATCTCTCCCACAGAGTTCTCTTCCGTTCTTGGTTCTAGCTTCATCTCCAGTAGCAACCAGCAAGAAAGAGTTGATACTCTGGGAGTTACGGCAAATGGATCAGCTAGAATCCGTCGCTCCTGTTGAAAGGAAGAGGAAGGGAAAAGAAACAGTTGAGGAGCCTTCGTCCAAGCAGCAAAGATGTCTAGAACCAGAAATAGCTGTGGAAATTTCTTCTGCACAAGGTACCAGGCCTTCTCAGTCTATCGTGTTTTTAGAGAGTGGGAAAATTATTTTTCCAAGGACAATATATTTCGGCGATGAATCCATGGTTTTGAAGTTTCCAGAACTTTTGGAGATTTTTGAGTTTCAGGATTGGAGGAAATTCCTAGAAAATCACCATGTCCTAGCCTGGTAATGGAATTTTATAATAATTTGTCTTTGAGCCGAGATAGGTCTGCTCTGATCTCGTCTGTTAAGGGGATTGAGATAGCAGTAACGTGTGACTCTCTCCAAAAAGCTCTCAGTATTCCAGAAAAAGGGGAGGTGGAGAGAGGGTTTAGATATAGTCTGCATGAAGCCTTTTCGGTCATTACTGGTAAACCCAGTAACATTCATGACAAGGGGCAATTGAAGCTGAAAGCTTACCAAACCTTATCATTTCCCCCTCTTCACAAGCTTCTTCAGAACATCATTGCCTCTATAGTAACCTCACAGACTGGAGCTAGAGGAAGAATCACAGACACTCAGAGATTTCTTTTGTTCTGTCTGATTCAGCATGTAAAGATCTGTCTCCCTGAAATTATTTTTTCTGTCATGAAGGGGTGTATTGGGTTCAAAAGACACCTGCCCTACGCTGCCCATCTGACAGACATCTTCAAGTATTCAAAGATTTCCTTGGATGGAGAAGCCATGTCTGAAGTTAGGGGTCGAAACATATTTAACATGAATTTTGTTTCAGTATTTTTGGGCTTGGAGGGTTCTTCTCTCACGGGGCAGGTTAAGGCCCAGAAAGTTAAAGAATCATAAGCTCAGAGAGAGCTTATGGAACATCCTCAAGAATCTGCCCAAACAGTTTTAGAAGTAGCTTCTGAGGTTGCTTTACAGGAGACACCATCTGAACAACCACTGTCTGCTACTTCTGCTGCACCTACTGAAGCATCTCTATCTTTTCAGAGGCTTGTTGAGATTGCATCTGAAGAAGTTAGGATGTCTGAAGACAGCATTCAAACTGAACTAGATACAAATATTGGTGGTTTGTTTGATTCCTTTGGGAAGACATCAGAAGAAGTGAGGCTGCCCGTGGAACAGCCTGCCCAAGAGCAAGAAAGTAATGAGCAAGACCTTGTTGAGTTTGTTAATTTCATTCTTAGAGAGACTGTGGAGAAAAGCTTGGAAGAGGTTGACAACGTGGTTACAGCTGAAATTATAGAACAGGCACCTGTTGAAAACTCTGCAGATGATGATCTCATGGAAGAAAGAGTGGATGAGTGTCAGGAGAAAGTTACTGACATAGAACAAGACGCAAAATCATCAAGTGAAGAAGAAGCACCTGAAAATGTATTTTCTGAAAAAGAAATCCAAGCTGAAGATGAAGATAGGGTTCCAGCAGGAGACAGCCAATCGCCAGTACAAGAAGAAGCAGATGAGAGAACAGCACCTGGCTGTGAATCTTATGGTACACCCCTAGGTCAACCTCGACTTCTATCTGCTCGGGTGCCCAACATTGAAGAACTCCTTATAAATTTGACTCAGCAGATGCAGAGACAGGATAAGAAAATGGATGATCTGCTCAAGTATGTCACTCTAAATATTAATCAAGTTCATTCCAGGCTACTGAAGCTTGAAATTTCTCTCCTGATTGAATGGAAAAAGTTCCTGCTAAATAAGAAAGCTTCAGATGATGCCACCAGGTCCTCGATGGAAAGCTTGCAGATGGTATGTTCAAAGATAGCAACAGCACTTCGTGAATTACAAGATGCTCATATTTCTTCTTTTAAGTCATCGGCCAGCATTATAGATCATTGTTTTGAGATCAGGACATCCTTAGAAGTTTTGAAGGGGTCATTTAGTGCCCTAGGACCATATGTCCAGAAGATCTATGACAAATTGATCGCTTTCTTAGCAGAAGTGAGAACTCTGACTGACAGATATGAATCTGTTAATATTCACCAAGAAGACATCATTTCAGAAGTGGCACATGTCAGAAGCTCCGTGGTGTATTGGCTAGCTGAATTGTCCAATGACTTGAAGGATCTTCACTCTGCCTTGGGTTCAGCCCCTGGTCAGGCATCCTCCAGAAGAGGTCCAACTCAAGAATTCTCCTCTGTTGCTCCTAGGGGTAGACCACCACAAGACAGGCAGCGTGGCCCTTCCAGCAGACATGCCAGATTCTTTTCTCCTTAAAAAATAGTGTTCTGTATCTTTTGTCCATTTTGAGGCTCTCTCACACTCTTGGACTTGTTAATTACACTTCATATCATTTGCATTTCTGCCTCCTTTTGTTTCTTTCTTTTTGATGTTGACAAAGGGGGAGAACTCAAGTCTTTGCTACTACTACGATTGAGAATGAATGATTTTGTTGTTGTTAATGATTCTTTAATATTCTTTAATGATGATTAATGATGGTGCTGATGATGTTTGGCTTTGAACAGGTTGAAAATTATTCCTGCAAAGACTCAAGACTCATAGTGTTGCCTTCCATCAAAAAGGGGGAGATTGTTGAGTCTTTACATGTTTTGAGGATGACAACACTATGAGCCTTAGTGGAGAACAAAAAGAGTCTCTTCAGTTATGTTCAGGGGTTGTCTTCGTGTCGTTATTTGTTCCATCGCGTGCTGAACACTGCAGCACCTCGTGCTGCTTTCTGTGCCACCTCGTGTCGCTCCATCTGTGTCACCCCTATGTCTTCGAGTCTTATGTTCGTTCCAAGTCTATACAGCCTCATCTTTACCTTCGTTCCAAGACAAAGTCTACACATTCGTTTCCTTGGGCAAAGTCTATACATCGTGGCCTTGAACTCTCAGTCTGTACACTCTTTATTTCAAAGTCTGTACATTGTTGCCTTGAAGATCGTTCCAAGTCTATACATCCAGTTGAATGCAAAGTCTACACATCGCCTCACATCATATGAAGGCTGTACGTTGGAAGTGTCTTTCTTGCTTTGTGACCACACTTCGTGTCGGTTTCTGTTTTCGTCTTCGAGTTGGTTTCAATCCGTGTCGTTTCGTGTCGTCCTCGTCTTCGAGTCGTTCGTAAGTTCGAAGCAATCTTGTATTCGAGTAGTTTTTTATGTCTTCGTGTTATCTTTTGTGCTTGTGTCTTCGTGTTAGTTTTATGTTTGTGTCTTCGTGTTATCTTTTATGTTTGTGTCTTCGTGTTATCTTTTGTGCTTGTGTCTTCCTGTTATCTTTTGTGCTTGTGTCTTCGTGTTAGTTTTGTGTTTGAGTCTTCGTGTTGTTTCTGTGTTTGTGTCTTCGTGTTGTTTTTGTGTCTTCATGTTGTCTTTGTATTTGTGTCTTCATGTTGCTTCTTTCTATCTTCGTCCAGGTTTCCTCTGATCGCGTGTTTTACTACCGTTTTACTCCGTGTTATTTTCTTCTCACCTCGTGCTGTTTTCATCTGACCTCGTGTCATTCTCTCTTTATTTCGTACTGTAATAATCTTGTGTATCTCGTGTCGTTCTCAGTATAGTTCATGTCGTATTGCTATCACATACCTCATGCAGTTTTAGTTTGTGTGGCCCTGAGTTTTAATGGTTTTAATTTCTTTGCAGGAGAAGAAGAAAAACAAAAAGAAGAAGGTGGTCCGAGGAAGAATATTCCCAGTGACTGGGCTGCACGTGATCCAATGCTAAAGGAACCAATGCTATAAAGGCACGTGGCAAGAAGGTTCTGGATCAAGTGTGGGAGGCACACGCATTCTGCACCTTATCCACCTGCTGCTGCTATATATTGAAGCCTTCGTCCACAGATGAAGGTTGATCGAAAGGGAAAAAGAAAAAGCAGAAGTGCAGAGAGTTCGATCCAGCAAAAGAAGAGAAGAAAATAGAGGGCAGAAACTGAAGAAGAGGAAGAAGAGAGAATAGCAGAGAGAGTGAGAGAGAGAGAGCTCGAAGCTGAGAGTTCAGAAAGAAGAAGAAGAAGAAGGTTTCTGGTTTCAGGATCAAATCCGAACTAGTTTGCTCAATTATGAGCTATATTCCGTGTTTCATCATTCCAGCATTCAGTATGCTGTATCTTTTTTAGTTTCTTGTTTTTGATCTTTCTTTACTGTTCTAGTTTTGTCTCCGAGTCTCAGGTTGAGATCGGTGGTCCTCTTGTTCTGTTGGTTCAGGAGAAGGGAGACGCTGTCTCCAGTTGCAAGTGGCCGTGTGCTGCTTGTGGGTTCCCTCTGGGCTTCAGAGGAAGAGAGACCTTGGTCTCTGGGTCTAGTGACTGCAGATCACTAGTGTTCCTTCCGGTTGGAGGAAGAGGAACTTATTTCCTAGTTTCTAGGGACTTGGCGTCCTTAGGGTTCCCTCCGGGTGTGGAGGAAGAGGGGAGGGTGTTCCCCTGGTGAAGCTGTGAATCAGCAGTTGTCGCAGACTGAGTCTGCTTGGCTAGCCGGTGCTAGTGGAAGCCTCACTTCGGTTTGAAGTGAGGGGTGGACGTAGGCAGACTGGAGGTCTGACCGAACCACCTTAAAAATTCCTGGTGCAGTGTGTTTGGTTTCTATTCTGGCCTTGGATCTATTCGGTAGATGCTTGTCTAGGCCGATCCATCTCTATCTTCCTAGCTGATCGTTCTGCGCGGTTAGTGTTTGACCGTTAAGATTTTTTTCGGAAACTCCTAATTGAGAACTTATTTTTTAATCCTCATTGTTCTTACGGGTAAAGGTCCATTCACCCCCCTCTGGACCTATCAGAAGGCGCATTCCTCGGCCGGGAAGGGCTTCTATTTCATCCAGGCGAGACGGAACATGAGCTGTGTCTCCTTAGTCCCGAAGGACTCTTCCCACAAGGGATGGACCTCTCAGTTCTTCTGGGTGGGGATTTTTTCAGTGGAGGAGACTTGGAGGTGTCCTGTAATCCCCAATTTCCATCCGAACATCCCTCCAAGGGAGGACGAATTTTCTTCGGATGTGGAGGACTATGCGGCCATTTTGCTGAAGCATCGCCAGTCCACAGAGGAGCTGGTTACCCCGGAGAACATCGAGCGGTGCCTCCTCACGCGGCTACAGCCGACAAGTTCGGACGCTACGAATCAGCTTCTTCGTCGGATGACGAGACCATTTTCTTTTCCTGACCATATCTTTCTTTTGCGCAGACGCCAGGCGGCCGGCTGTGGAGGAGGAGCCTGCGGCCGAACAGGAGGTGATCAATCTCGGTGATGATTCGGCTGTCGACGAGTCGTGAGTGTAGATATATTTCTCTCCTCCTACTAAAGATCAATATGCATCATGAGTGGAACAATATGCGATGAGCAAATAACAAGGATAAGAGGAGAATAGAGAACAAAAGGACCGTGATCGCCACCAAGGTGCCGGACGTGATGGACACGCCGTACTTTGGAAAGAGGGGGAGTACTCACCTAAGCTGCAGCGCTGAAGAGATGAACGTCTCTTGGATGGCCGCCTACTGGATGTAGGGTCTTACGATAGACCGCCTAAGTGCGCTGCAGAGGGTGCGGGAGGAACTACCACTGGAGGACGGACGACGCTCTGTTGACCGCACCAACAGGATGAACGGTGTTTTCTGCACCGCACACGATGTTGAACGGTTGTCTGAAAACCGCACAAGTCTACCACACAGTAAGTTGCAAGGGGTCCAACCTCCACCCTCTCCGGCCGGCCAGAGGGGATGGGCCTCGTGCTGATGATTGCTGACCTGCAAAACAACGTAAGAAACACACAGAAAAGACCTAAATTAGAACTTGACGGTGTAGTAAATGTCAATATAAGAAGAAATGAACATAAACGAATGGCAAGGGGAATACCTGGGGGTTTTAAACCCCTAGGGTGACAAAAGCATGGGTGGATGTGTGCATGATAATGAGACAGAATGGGGAAGTATGGAGAAAACGATGCATGCAATGAAAGGAAAGTGATGAAAACTATAAACTAAAAGATTCAAGACCAAACTACTCCCTGAACCGGAGGCTTATATGGACGTAGAAAGCCTCCCTCCTTGGTGCTAGGTCGCTCAAGAATGCGGTAGGGCTTCGCCGTTGACCAAAAATTCCCCCCCCTCTTCAGTCCGGCCATTAGGGTCTATTTATAGAGCCTAGAAAGCCAGCCCCGAAACTAGGGTTTAGAGCTATTTTTAGGTCGAAATTATAAAAGATAAATCATAGATATTATCATAATCTTTTATCCAGTCGAAACGGCATCAAAAAAGGTTGATTATCCACAGAGAAATCGACAAGAGAAGTCAGGGATAAAACCATGCATAAAAGGGATAAAAATCTGTTAAAAATCACCACTCGACAGGATGAACGGTCTTACGATAGACCGCTCAAGCTGATGGGCGGTCCATTAAAGACCATCCAACACTGTCGGTGGAAATTCAGAAAATCAGGAAATTAACCCAATTATCGCTCGAACTGACCGAAACGTCCGCCGTTGGACACTCAAAGATGAACGGTTCTAATAAGCCCGTTCAAATGTAGAGCGGCCAACCATCGACCGTTCTAACCCTGTCGGTGATAATTCAAATAATTGGATAATTATCTGAGAAAATTGGCACGCGTAGGACTCTGAGATATAGGCGGTTTGAATTAGCCCGTCCATTTGTTTGAACGGGCCTGATAGGGCCGCACAAAAGCCTGTCGGTGAATATTCAGAAAACCCTCAGGAATTAGCCAAAATGTATGAACGGTGTGGGTTCAACCGCCCCAGTCCTGAACGGCTGATGTTGGACCGTTCATGCTCTTGGATACTTGACTTTCATAAAACCCGTTCAATTAATCAAAGCCAAGGTCCAATAAGCCCTGAATTGATACGGACTTTAACAAGGATGGAGGCTACCCATAAAATGGGCCGAGGACGTGCCACAAAAAATGGCCCAATGAATGATGGACAACTTAGGGCATCAACTAATGGGAGTAAGAGAAACGACTCAGCTTATCGGCATAAAATGGGTGTCAACAGATGCCCCTCCTTAACGTCCTCTTTGCAGGGGAGCGAGCGGAGGTGAAGCGGAGGTGACATGGAACATGGAGCTGGAGCGGAAATGCAGCGGAGTGGACCGGAAAAGCGGGCGTTAAGGTAAAACGACACCCGTTTCTACTAACAAGGGTCATGAATCTTCGGGAAAACTTTGAATAAATCATACGGAACGATTAAACGAAAAGCAACACCTGTCTGGAGGAACTAAACTAAATGAAAACAAATCGACAAGACCAACCTCATGGGGGACACAATCCCGCGGTCCAATGAGGGGGCCACAAAAGAAAAATAGGCTAAAGCTCCAGACGGGGTCCTTTCAATCAATCAAACCAATGCAAACCGATTCAAGAAGACCTTCCAACTCAGAGTGGAATTAGTTCTTCTTACTCGAGCATTCGAACATACGGCTGACCATCACTGATTGGACATTCTTCAAGCAAACCATGGGGCATGAAAGCTCAAAAGATGCGTATGATGCATGCTGTGCTAAAATAAAAGAAATTATAAAAACAAATGCGAAGAAAGATTAAAATATAAAATACTCGAGAATAATATCGCTAAGTTGGGAAAATCAGAGTCAAGATACCATCCGCAACCACAGCGTGTAGGATAGAACCATCCTCCCCGTGACATCTCAACTTAACGGCCTATCCGAAGATTAAATATGTGAAACTGGATCATCATCGTTTTTATTGAAGGGGAACATCAGATCCTGGAACATGTAAGTAACCGACTGGTTCTCGAGATAATATAATATAATACCATATAGTAATGCAATAAAGGTGATAGGGATAGAAAGCCATACCTGACTTACCTGTGCAGGTGAAACGGCAAGCGAAAGTTTGGACTACTACACACGAAATTGTTAGCGAGATTTAACATCAAAATTCATCAACTGAAATGCAACCAATATTAAAGAATGCACGGTTAAGAACAAACTGCTCTAAGTAGAACGGTTAAGGATTAGCCGCATATATCAGGGAATTTGAACTGACTTAGAAAGCTTACCATTGAGTATGGACGGTCGGTAGCGAACCGCACAACCCCATGGACGGTCTATCGCTAGACCGCGCAACTCCTGTAACTTCGAAAAATAATGAACCCTTCGTCTCCCTCCACCGTAACCGACGGTGGAGGGAACGAAGGCCAACCCAGGGCCATTCAACCCTTCTCAACCCTTCCCCCTACCTTTCCTCCTCCCTCTCGCCCTCTCAATGCGCCAAAAGCACCAAGCGAGGCGTCCAGGGATGGCCGAAGAGGGGACCTCCGTACCACCGCCGTCGATGACCGCCGCGGTGGCGAGCACCGAAGAACCACCGCCTGTGGCGGTGCCGTCGTCCATGGCCAAGGAGGACGCGCCCCCGCCACCGTCCACCGTCGAGGAGGAACCGGGAATAGAGGCGGCCGAGGCAGAACTCACCGTCGCCGGGGAAGAAACGCCGGCGGAAAGACCGGCCAAACAACCACGGGACCCCGAGGTAGGAGCCCTAAAAAACCTTCCCCATTTCCATTTTTATTCCATTTTTAAGCCATGCATGTTAGTTTTGGGGGTTTTAGAGGACTTAGGGGGCTGGTTTGGGGGCTATGGAAGCCTCTTTGCTGGCCGGGGGACGCCCACCGTGGTCGGGGAAGATGATGGTGGGGCGGTTCAACAGAGACCGCACAAACCAAGACACGCGGCCCACATAGGACCGCTCAAATCAATACGGCCTTGGAAGGACCGTTCATAATCACACAGCAAGCGAACCGAACCAAGCCAGGACGGTTAAGGGGTCACCGCACAAACAATGAACGGGCCACATTGGTCCGTTCAGCAACCAAACAATGCAAAACTAAACGGTTCCCATAGGACCGTCCATGATAAGAACGGTGGAAGGAAGACCGTTCTTTAAGCTGTGAGTTGAATTCTTGAGGATCTTATTTGAATGACACAAAATGCGAAACTAAATTACTAAAATGCATCTAACAACGAATGAAATGATTGCAGGGGAAGCGTAGGACCCACACCTCGTGGCTGTAGGTCCGCGCAGTGTACTTGGCGCTGCCGGACTTCCAGAGGGAGCGGTTGGCTGCCATGGGGTTCGCCCCCTTCCTGAGTATTGAGGTGTGTCGCTTTGACGCAGCTCTGCTCTATGCCCTGCACGACCGCTGGGACCCAGTGAGTCGGACATTCCTTTTCCCATGGGGGCATATGGTCCCCACGCTAGAGGATGTGGCCAGGCTCACGGGCCTACGCGTGCACGGGTCACCGGTTAGCGGGACTACCTTTCCCAACTACCGGGGTTGGCTCGGGAGTTGCTGGGCTTACAGCTACGGAGCCCCGAGCGACAGTCGACCCTCCTACCCCGGGCTGCTCTCCAGGACAGCCTGGGTTTACGACGAGCGGGCGTTGCGGTTGGCGAGCAGCCGGAGGAGCACCTGGAGCGGCTGATAGGGCTGGCACGGCCGAGAGTTGCTGCTGGACCAGGAGTGGAGGCTGACCGAGTGCTGAGGCGGTTTCTGATGCTGATGTTCGGGCGACTCCTCTTCTCCACGCGAGCGGACGTGATGAGCTGCCGGTTCCTTCCCTTCCTCCAGGAGCTGGAGCACGTGGGCGACTACGCTTGGGGAGCGGCAGCCCTTGCCTTCCTCTTCGACACTCTGAGTTCGACGGCGCGTCGGACGATGCTTGGGGGCTTCTCCCCCTTACTCCAGGTACGACTCTTACCCTAGACTTAATTATGCGACTCTGTGTGTTTCCTACATGCTGACACAGTGCTATGATGCAGGTGTGGGCCTACGTGTACCTGCGTGGGCTGGGCAGAGGCGAGGAGACCCGTCCTGGGCTCCTGCCGATTGCACGGAGGTGGACAGCACCTCGGGAGATGGCAGCCCTGATTCGACAGGTCCGGGAGTTGCAGGACGACCTAGACTCTCTACCGTATACCTCGGTATGCTTCTAGACTCAGATACTCTAGTTAAATGCAATTCTTATATGGTTATGATGATGCTGATGCAAGTTCTTACGGTGTAGGTACGGTGGACACCCTACACAGGGGAGAGCCAGGTGAGCCAGTCGTGGGTGACTGAGGCCCTCGCCTTCTCCGGACGAGACGTGTGGCTTCACTGCATGAATGTGGTGGAGCCACTGCACTTCAGGTTGGTGATGAGGACCATCAGGGTCCATCAGCCTACGGTGGAGTTTCCCACGCCCGAGAAGGCAGGGGAGCGAGTGATGAGGACGACACGAGGACTCCGTGAGGCGTACGACTGGACCGCGAGGAACGCCACCCAGATCACCGATTGGACCGCACGGGGGCGAGTGGTGACCGCCCGGGCTGAGAGCGATAGCGCGTACTACACCGCGTACGCACGCCACTACCGGGACCAGGTGTTCCGGGGTGCTCACCGACCGGTACGACTTCTAAACTTGAATTCTTTCTATTATGCTTATGATTCCTATATGATGATGCACTGACACATGGGCTTCTAAATGCAGCTGGACCCTGCGGGACGAGTGGGGGAGTTGCAGGGACTTCTGCACTCTACCATCAGGGAGCGGGATGAGGCCCGGCATGCCCTGGCCTTACTGGTGAGTCTTCTACACCTTACACTCTTTAAATTATGCAATTCTATATGATTATGATTATGCATGTGACTGACCTGGAGTATTTGGATGCAGCGTGCCAAGGGTACTCAGAGGGTGAGACCAGATGCCCCTTCCTCCTCTACGACCCAGACTCCGGCCGACCGGGCTGCGAGAGATGCGGAGTTCACTCGGATGGTAGCGCGGGCCAAGGCGGCCGAGGTGGCCCTCACTGAGAGGGTACGCAATTCTAAACTTCCCCTTGCTTATTCTGCTTATGAATGAAATGCTTATGCAACTGCCTAATAATGATATGCAGACGGCTGAGCTGACCCGCCTCCAGACAAAGCTGGAGCAGAGCCGGGTAGTGGCTAGGGAGGAGGTGGCCCGGGTGCGCGAGGAGGCCGCACAGAGTCGATCGGCAGACGCAGTGGAGACGGCACTCCTCCGGGCCGAGCTAGAGCGACTACGAGCCGGTGCTACCGAGGCGGACCGTTACCGGGCAGAGGCAGAGCGTTACCGGAGTGAGGCAGAGCAGGCCCGTCTACAGGTTGCCAGGCTGGAGGGCAAGGTGGAGGGTCTGAAGGAGGCGAGTCGGGAGCGCAGCAGGGCGATTGCGAGTGGCAGCCACGGCACCCACGGTTCCGTGAGGAGTTACTTCACTGGTTCCTCCGGCCATCGGAGGAACGAGGAGGAGGAGCGGTGCCGGCGACGGCATGATGAGGCGACCTCAACGATGCCTCCCCCAAAGAGGCATGAGGGCGGTGAAGACAGCGATGGGGGCCAAGGAGAGGGACATGCTTGACTGTGTACTGGGCCTGTCTTTTGTACATGATGTGATATGATATGATAGTGGTATGCATGTTTTTGTTTTGATTTTTGTTTGTTGGTGACTGTATGTATGCATGAATGAACGTGACTTAGCTACTAGAGGGGGTGAAGCAAACATGCGAGATTGAAAGGTGCGCCCGACCTGAGAGGGGGACGCACAGCCGACTTGAGTGAGATGGGAGTGACGCACACGTCGACTTGAGTGAGATGAGAGTGACGCACACGCCGACTTGAGTGAGATGAGTGATATACACGCTGACTTGAGTGAGATGAGTGACGTACACGCCGACTTGAGTGAGATAAGAGACGTACACGCCGACTTGAGCGAGATGAGAGTGACGTACACGCCGACTTGAGTGAGATGAGTGACGTACACGCCGACTTGAGTGAGATGAGTGACGTACACGCCGACTTGAGTGAGATGAGTAACGTACACGCCGACTTGAGTGAGATGAGAGTGACGTACACGCCGACTTGAGTGAGATGAGTGCGCCTATTAGTTGGGCAGGTGGATAGAAAGGGCGGACCAGATGGGCGGTTCTCACAGGGCCGCTCAAAGTGACAAACGGTTCCCAATAGACTGCTCCAATGCAATTTAAACGGTTTAATACTAACCATGTTGAGTGACAAACGATTTGTAATAGGCTGCATTAGTGGTTGGATCCGGGTTCTCTAGTAGGAGATGAACGGTCAGATGAGGACCGCACGATAGTATGGGCGGTTTATCGTAAGACCATCCAAGTGGATACCCTGCGAGCCTTAAAGGGGACTCTCTGGAGAGTCCTCAACCCGAGGGTAAAGCGATTTGAACCTATCCACACCTCATCCTAATCTGTCCTGAACCTATCCAACCCTAATCCTAAGAGGCCTAGGCTTCCTAACAAGCCCTATAAGTGGGGGAGGAGTCTAAATTCGCAGCTCACACAACCCTCTCCTTCCAAACCTTGAAACCTTTGATTCTCATCACCAATTCCTCATGAAGAGGGCTCTAGAGGGAAGTTCTATGGAAGGATCATCTTGTGAAGGGCCAACATCGGCCAGAAAGGAGCGGGAAGTGCTCCAACGGCTAAGCTCAATCCCCCGACATCTAAGTGCTACTCCTATGAGAGAGGTAAGCTCATCATGGTTCATTCAACTTCTTTTACGTCAACTTCACTTATGTGTCCTCTCTCTCTTACGTTCTCTTTCAGCTCCTTCCGGGCCCGAGGTGCTATTCTGGTTTGAAATAGGTGGCTCCCATGATCCGTGCTTTGCCCCTCGGGGTGACTTGTCTTCTCAAATCCTGGCACCTACATCCCCTTTTAGTCTTAGGCCAGAACTACCCTAAGCTCTCATTGGATTGGCACAGCATCTCAGCTTTGATAGAAACATGGCATCCTCAGACCCATACCTTCTTCTTTCCATCCTTTGAGGCCACGATCCTATTAGAGGAGGTAGAGACCTACTTCGGGTTCCCTAGGTCCAAGGTGGGGGAGGAAGACTTGATATGCCATACTGTTGCCCCTATAGACCCAAAATTCATCCTAGGAGGGTTCATACCAGACAGCAAAGACATTCGTACCTTTGTAGGTCCTCATCATATTTACCTCCTTCCTCTTAGTCAGTGGGTAGTAGAGCATTGCAAGAATAAATGTGGGTGGACTAAGGCCATAGCCAAAGCTGCATCTATCTGCTTGTGCGGGGCCATCCTCTTCCCTTCGGCTGACCATGTGTTAGAGATTCCCTTACTTAGCACCATCAGCGGCCTGTGGCAGGGGCTTTCCATCTCCCAGGCCATCTTAGCCTACTTGTATGAGGGTCTCAGCTCAGCGGCCTTAGGAGGCCCTCTCTTTGGCTCTATGATCCTATTGGAGTGCTGGATGGGAGTTAGGATGAAGTTCATCCCGAGAGAGGATATCACTACTGTCAGTAGGATCTTCGGGAGCCACCCCCTTTACTTCATAGGAGGCACCTTCAGGTTCTCCCCAAAGGTTGAGTGTAGGACGGCCGAGATGAAGACCAGGGACGAGTGGCGCCCGTACCTCCACAGACTGCCCCTGGATAGATTTGTGATGCGCCCGGGCTTCCTCCACGACACCACTATCAGACTACCTCGGAGGGCGGGCTTGGACTTGAGGCTCGTGAGCAATACTGCATTGGCGATGTACAGCCCACACAGGTGCTACCTACAGGTTGGACTACCCCGGACCGTGCTACCGACGCTACCCTACCTTCCCGTGCTACAGGCGAGGAGGATCGGGAAAGAGGAGGACGAGCAGGCGGTCAGGAGCGCGCTGATTATGTGGGAGGTGAGCATGGTGCGCACCCTACCAGCAGAGGTTGAGGAGGTTCCAGAGACACGACAGGCTTACCTTAGGGAGCTGAGAGAGATACGTCCCCGCGGGGATGCCCAGCGGGGGACAGAGTGATTGTTTTATCTTTTCATGATGATATGGATATGGATGTTTAGAGTTTGATGGTTGAGAATGAATAAGATTGATGGTTGAGATGATTTTGAGTTTGGACATTCTCTGATGTGATTGCGTGCGTCCATGGCTTGGCTGTATCTTCGATCTTCTGTTTGCCCATGTGCTTACACAAAATGAATAAAGGAAAACAAGTTAAATCTGTTTTAGGCTTGACCCCTTGCCCGCGGCAAGTTTAGAAAGTGACCAATCCTTGATTTTGGTCAAGGGGGCAAGCCTTATCAACATAGGCAAAAAAACACAATGACAAAGTGCAATGCATGCGATGCACATGAGAAACCAAAATCTTTTTTTTGGAGATTTTGAAATATTTGATTTCTTTGAGTTTTGGAATATTTGATTTTTTTTTGGGTTTTGAAATATTTGATTTTTTTGGGTTTTGAAATATATGATTTTTTTGGGTTTTGAAATGATTGATTTTTTTGGGTTTTAAAATGATTGATTTAATTCTTTTTTTTTGAAGTTTTGAAATGATTGATTTTTGTGGAGTTTTGGGAACCACCTCAAGCTTAAATAACAGGGATCCTCTCATCTCGCTATGGACTTCCCGGATTCAGCACGTGCGAAAAAAAAGGGGGCCGCCCGTGGCCGGGGTCAACTTTGCTCAATGGTGTTTCTGCCGAGGCCATACCCGGGGTGGGATTTGTTCCTTGGAAAATTGAAAAAGATTGAGTAGTGAAGCTGGTGGTAGGTGTAGAGGTTTTAGGGCTTGAGTTCCTCCCAAGACACTCCCCTTTTCAAAGAATCCGGTCTGTTGCGCCGGGGCTCTGTGTCCGTTATCGAACCTACATCCGCTCTAGGCACGCGTACGACCGGGCTCATAACGTCCCGCGGGGAAACTGTACTGCCACTCTTGCCATGCCTAGTTGCATTATTTGGGGATTTCGAGAGCCTCGAGCTTTGTGCTCTCAGCCTTGACTTTTGATTTTGCCCCTCTTCTTTCCGCTTTTTTGCTTTTCTTTTCCTTTTCTTCGCAGAATAAGGTCTTAACGGGCTGCCCCTATTTGAGACCTCTTTTAGAGGGGGGGTCTAGGTCAGTTCTCGCCCCCTTTATTCACCACTTGCCCCTATTTTCAGCCAAGAGAGAGGAAATACAAGGATCTTCACTTTCCCCAGGCATGGCCAAAGGAAAAACGGTGTCGGACAGCACAGGAGAAAACCGAACCACGGGCGGCTGTGTAGTGTGTGAGATGCTGGACCCAAGTCCTCCTTTCGCGATCAGGTGGGGTGTACCCCGCCATCGAGCCGTTGCTGGTTTTGACTCTATGGATAGAAACGTTTTAAATATAGCCCATTCCACGGGTTTGGCAATTCTTCACCCTCTGCGTTGATTAAACGATACGCATTACCCGGGTAAGCTTCCTTGATTACGAATGGCCCTTCCCAGTTGGGTTGCAGCTTAGACCTGGGACCTGCCGATCTAACGAATTTACGTTTCAACACCATATTACCCACTTGAAATTTTCTTTCAATGACCTTCTTTTGAAAATATCGCGAGACACGCTTTTGATACACTGAAACATGATTGGCCGCATTCAGCCTCTTCTCGTCTAAGAGTTCAAGTTGGACTAACAGCGCCTCTCGACGTTTGTCGAGATTAAGTTCTTTGTCCAGTGCACTCTTAGGGAAGGGATCAAAATCTCATACGGGAGCACCGCCTCCATCCCATAAGTGAGAGCAAAAGGAGTCTGCCCTGTAGGGGTGCGGACGGAGGTGCGATAAGCCCATAGAGCTTCTATCAGTTTGTCGGCCCAATCAGCAAATTTATGCGATTCACATGTTTTCTTGATAATTTTGAGAAGGGTTTTATTTGTGGCCTCATCTTGGCCATTACCTTGAGGGTAGTATGGTGATGAATGATGCAAAGCTATATTGAATTTCTTACAAAGGTCACGGAGTTCTTGTGATATGAATTGAGGGCCGTTGTCGGTGACGATGTCGCCTGGCACTCCAAACCGCGAGATGATGTTCTTCATAATAAAGCGGCATACTATGGTGGCTTTGATATCTGCATATGCTTCAGCTTCCGCCCATTTGGTGAAGTACTCCGTAGCCGTCAAAATGAAGGATTTCTGCTTGACTGCGGAATTCGGATCACCGAGGGGTCCGATGATATCAAAGGCCCACATGGAGAATGGCCAAGGAGCAGAAATAGGATGAAGAGAAGAAGCAGGCGCATGGATTTTGTCAGCATGGAGCTGGCACTGGAGACACCTACGGACATAGGTGGAGCAATCTTCTTCTAGGGTCGGCCAGTAATAGCCCTGCCTAAGAATCTTCTTTAACAACGCCTGTCCATTCACATGCCCTCCACATTCACTGGAGTGAGCTGCTTCTACTACTTTCCAAGCCTCTTCGTCATCTAGACACCTCATTAGAACTCCATTCAGAGCCCGCCTATATAACTCACCAGCAACAATTGTATATCTTGCAGCGACTCTTCTAATGGCCTTTCTCTGTTCAGCATTCGCAGCCTCCGGAAATGTGCCATCCCTGCAATACTGCTCAATTTCGTAGAACCACGGCAATCCTTCTTCTTCGATGATTTCCTCAAGCTCAGTCAAGGATACTTCTCTCACCTCCTCCCTTTCTGTCTTCTTCTCTATAGACTTCCTAAGGTTGTCAAACCAGGGATCCTGCGGGGAAGGAACATCTAACCGCTGGACCACAATGGTCTCAGTGGCACGACTGAGGGGGAACGCGAGGGAAGAAGCGAGTGACGCAAGTGCGTCAGCCAAGATGTTCTGAGAACGAGGGGTATGAATATAGATAAGTTTCCAGAACTGCCTAGCCAAGAGCGTGACCAGATCTTGATAGGGCTTAAGCTTAGGGTCACGGGTGCAGTAAGTTGACAGAACTTGACGCAACACCAACTGAGAGTCTCCTATGATGTTAAGGTATCGCGCGCCCATGAGGTAGGCGTGCTTCAGACCGGCAAGGAGAGCCTCATACTCGGCTATATTATTAGTGGCATGGAATGAGAGTTGATAAGCAACAGGGATGGTTACTCCCTCCGGAGTGAGGAGAACGGCGCCAACTCCGCTGCCCTGGGAATTGAGAGCACCATCGAAATGAAGAGACCAGAAAGGAAGATGAGTGATTACTGCCAAGTGTTCATCAGGGAACTCGTCCTGGATTGAATCAATACGAGGGATAGGAGAATGAGCAAGGTGCTCAGCAATAGCATATCCCTTGATTGCTTTCTGAATGATGAAGGTGATGTCAAACTGGGAAAGAAAGCTCTGCCAGCGAGCTAGTCTGCCAGAAAGGACAGGCTTTTCCAAGAGATAACGAATGGGGTCCATTCTAGAGATCAGCCTAACCTCGTGGGCGAGGAAATAATGTTTAAGCTTCTGAGCTACCCACACTAGTGTCGCACATGTCTTCTCCATGGCAGTATACTTAGATTCAGCAGGATTAAATAATCTCGAGAGGTAGTATGCTGCCCTTTCCCTTCCTTCATCATCTACCTGTGCCAAGACAGCTCCTAGGGAGTCCTCAATCACGGAAATGTACAATATCAGGGGTTTCCCAGGGACGGGTGGTTGTAGAACCGGGGGATTAGAAAGGTAAACCTTAAGCTCCTCATAGGCCTTTTGGCATTGTTCATTCCATTCAAATTTTGTGCCTGCCTTTAACAGTTCATAAAATGGGCGGCATCTTTGCGAGTGTTGAGATATGAACCTCCTAATAAATTGCAAACGCCCAATCAAGCCTCGAAGTTCAGTAATGTTTTTTGGCGGCGGCATTTCCATGACGGCCTTTGCTTTGTTTGGGTCGATCTGAATCCCCCGTTTACTAACTATGAATCCAAGCAATTTCCCTGAGCAACTCCAAATACACATTTCTTCGGATTCATTCTTAACTTAAATTCCCTATCCCTTTGCAACACTTTGGCTAGAATGACGGGGTGTTCTTCTTGAGACCTCGATTTGACCAGAATATCATCCACGTAAGCTTCCAAGTAGACATGCATCATATCGTGGAAAATAGCCGTCATCGCCCTTTGATAAGTGGCACCTGCATTTTTCAATCCAAAGGGCATGACAACATAGCAGTATATGCCCCAAGGCGTAGTGAACGAGGTCTTTTCTTGGTCTTCTGGAGCTAGAAGGATTTGGTTATATCCAGAATAACCATCCATGAAAGAGAGGGCTTCGTATCCAGCAGTATTGTCGACTAAGACATCGATGTGAGGGAGTGAAAAATCATCTTTTGGACATGCCTTATTTAAGTCCCTAAAGTCAATACAAATCTGGATTTTACCATCCTTCTTCATTACTGGGACTATGTTTGCCACCCATTGTGGATATAGTACAACTCTAATGAACTATGCCTTATGCAATTTATCAACCTCTTCCTTAATTCTCAAGGCCATCTACGGGTGGAATCTTCTCGCCTTCTGCTTAACGGGTGTTGCCCCTGGTTTTAGGATCAATCGATGTTCAACCAGTGCAGGGTCAAGACCTGGCATGTCCTCGTAGGACCAGGCAAAAGAGTCACTGTACTCCCTCAAAACCTTGATAAGCTCCTCTTCGACCTGAGGAGGGAGGTTAGCAGAAATAAGTATGGGCCTGGGATCCTCTTCTGTTCCGAGATTAATCTCTTTAGTGGGCTCATCCACTGCCGAGGAAGGTTCGTCAAACTTCTTTAAGCCTTGTGCGTATAAATCGGCAGTGTCACCCACCTCACTTTCCTCATCATCAGCTGGGTCCTTCTCATTTACGATTTCATATACCCCTAGTTCATCATTGCTCCATACCCCTTCCAATTCTTCATCATCTTCCAAGAGGATCGCGAGTTCTACAAATTCAGGGCACTTCAGAAGGGAGTGGCATCTTTCAGCCAGATCTTGCAGAAACCTATCGGGAATGGTTTTGGGATGACGCGTCACGGGGCGCGCCGCAGACGTGGATGGGCTTACTAGACTCGAACTAGACCATACTCCCACTGACTCGACTAACCTAGGAGACTCTGCACACTGTACATTTACCCTAGGAGAGAGGAAATCTATTGGAAGAGAAATAGGGGTCTCGTGCCCCTGGGAACCTGAGCAGAACATAGCGTAATCTTCCATTAAGACCTCCGTTTTGAAATTGACATTTTTTTTGGAGGCCGGGGGTGATCATGCAGCAAGAGGAGGAAGAAGACGGAGGAGGAGGTAACTGCATGGGGAACAATTCCGGAAATATGCAATCAAAGAAAGGATCAAAAGAAGAAAATCACATTTCATGGAGCTGAGCTCCGGAGGGAGGAGGAGTAAACAATGTTGAAAGATCAATGGGCCGGCAATGCCCACAAACACAAGGAACAAACAGAATTTCAGGCCTCTCCGTGAAGTGTGGTTCGACCAGGATCGGAGGAGAACGGGGAACAAACCCCAACTGTTTGAACCAAGAGGCAAGACGAGATGGGGACACAGAGTGAGAAATGACGGAGCTCCCCGCTTCCCGTGGCCCCTGGCAAGCCAATGGCATCGGAGGACGCCTTACCAGCTGCGTCTCCTTTTTCTTCGGTTTGCTCTCTTTTTCCTGAAACAACTTTTCAAAACAACCAGACCAATCTTCTAGGTCACCAACCACTCTTTGCAGCGGCGGTGGCGGCTCAGTGACAACACAGGCCTCATCTGCCTTTTCTTTGAGACTGGACGGTGATTCCTTCAAGGTACCTGGCTGTAACAGCCCTTTTACAAAATGTTGCCGGTAGTCCCATGTTAATGGCCCAGAGTCTCCAAGTACTGACATTGAGGATTCAAGGTAACCGAGGTCTCGGCGGCCCATCTTCCTTCCTTTGGGAATGGGGTTGGTCCGGCCCTGTAACTGTGCACCAAGCCCCTGGCCCGGCTGATAACCCAATTTCAAAATCATCTGCCATCCTTTGGAATCTCTAATCTTGGATTTGACTTTCACATTGACTGGCGCAGTGGTGGGCTTGCGTGACGCATATGCCCATGAATAATTCAAATCCATCACCGACAGAACCGGCCTATTGGTGGGCCAGAGTGTAGGGAGAATCTTAGCCGCTATGGCATCAACATTTTGGACTATGGAAATACTCTTTACCTTGACCACCCGCCCTTGGAATGGGAACTTCAAGCATTGGTGGGCAGTGGAGGGTATGGCATTTAAACTGTTCAACCGTGGACGACCCAGTATGGCTTTGAACATCGGGTCTATGTTCAATACATAAAATTCCACGTTCATGACCAAGGGCCCTAGCTCGGCCTGTATAGTCACGACCTCGTGACAAGCACGCCTGGAATTATCATAGGCTACTATTGTGGTCGGTGTTGGCTTGAGCATGTCTTCTGAGATATGCACGGAGGGTACTTAATGGACACACATTTATTGATGCTCCTGTGTCCACAAGGGCAGACTCCAGGGCCACTTTGTTTAGGGAAATGGTGATGCACAATGGCATCTGCCGTGCCTCAGGGGGTGCCAGTTTTGATTTAGAAAATGAAATGGAAGGTCCCTTGGTAATTGTTGCCAAAACTGACGGCAAGCTATCTACTGCCACGTCCTCGCTCACCATAACTTTATGCAGAAAAGTCTTCAAGGCGTCCTGGTGTAGTGGCGACCTCTTGATTAATTCCAAGACTGAGATTTTGGCCGGCATCCGGTCTAAATGCTACAATAAATCATATTTTGTGCCCGGCACAAGGTCTACTTCTTCTGTTTCAGCTGTGGGAGAATGAACTTGGAGGTTAGGTGCAGACTCACCGGAAGGGAAAAAAATTCTCTGGAAGGGACGCCCGCTCCGAAGGGCGCACTGTGATGCTGGCCCGGCCTGAGATGGACCCCCGCTCGGTCCGGTGGAGTTGGTGAAAGGCGTAGTAATGGGGGTGAGGATGGCGGAAGTGGGTCTAATGGGCCCTGGTGGAAGGGAAATGGGTGAAGGGTTAAGCGGAGGGGTAATGACGGAGGGTACAGTGGGTGGTGGCGAAGGGACTGGTGGAGCGGAGGGGAATATAACGGGCTTAATGGGTGGCGTGGAGGGAGCAATGAGTGGTATAGTGGTCAGAGTGATGGGTCTGAGGATGGAGGGGAAAGCAGGTGCAGGGGAATGGTTGTGGTGGAAGGCTAGAAGGTGTGCCCCCTGCATCCTGTGCTGGGGGTTGGGTGCTGGACAATACTCACTTGTGCGGGAGCCGGTGCCGGCGGCTGTTGTTGTTGCTGAGGAGCGGGTTGATGTACTGGCATGGGATTGTGATGGATCCCGAGGTCTTGTTGCTGCTGCTGGGGTTGCTGTTGCTGCTGGGGCTGCTGCTGCTGCTGTTGGGGCGCCGCCTGCTGCGGCCTGGCATGTCTCTGTCTTTACTTGATATCCTCAATCAATTGGTGCATCTGGGCCCAATCAATCCTCTGGCCCTCATGCAGGTCATACACTAGGTCTCTGAACTGATAGCATCGTTCTATTGTATGCCCGGGTTGTCGATGGAATATGCAGTATCGGGACTGATCGGCTGCCGGATTCCAATTTGGACGCTCAGGAGGCAACTGAAGATCACCAGTGTACATTAAGGCAGAGAAAATATCAGGCAAAGCTTCAGGAAGAGGAGGGTAATGGGCCCTCTTTGGACTCGGTCGAGCAGATCCATAGGCGGCGGGGGGCGGAACATTGTTGTATTGTGGCGACCGCTGAGGCTGTTGGGGTGGCGGAGGTGCTTGTTGCGGATATTGCGGGACTTGGAAGGAGGGCTGGGGAACTTGCGTAGTGGCAAACTGGGGGTTGCGTGAAGGCTGGGGGAAGCGGGGTGGAGCGGCCTGGTGGGGGAACTGAACAGCCTGGACCTGCTCATTAATCTGTACTCCCTCAGTGACGGGGCCCTGGGATTTTCTGGGAGCCTTGGGTTTCTAGGCCTCAAATAAGGAGTGGATGGGGGAGTCTTTGAACTGGGTTTGTATGAACCGAGCTCTGCTATATAACTGGTGCATGTTTGAGATATCATTCATTGCCAAGATGTTCTTGAATGTTGGCGTGGCATTGGAGATCAGCAACTTCACTTTCTCTTCCTCCGGGATCTGCCCGGGCACACGTGAGGCCATCTGCCTCCATCGGTCTGCATAGATTGCAAAGTCTTCCTCTGGCTTCATCTTCTTGGCTACCAAGTCAGTAAAAGAATATTCGGGTCCGACCCGATCTTGAAATCTCTGGATGAACCTTTCCTTGACGGTCTTAAAACTCTCAGCCTCCTCCATGGGCAAAGTATAGAACCATTCCAGGGCGACCCCCTCCAACGATCGGCGAAATAAATAAGCCATTAGACGGTCATCTTGCTGGAACTGTGCTGACTCATATAAGAACTCCCAGACATGAATGAACGGGTTGCCATTCCCGTCATATTTGCGGTACACAGGGAGCTCAAACTGAGAAGGAAAACGAATGTCCCTGAAGTTAGGGATATGGACATCAGCAAGAGATTGCGGGCCGACCCGCTTGTGGAGGAGATCAATTTGTTGCTGCATAGCAGCCCATTTGTCAAGAATTTCCCGTTCCTGGGAAGGAGGAGAAGGAGCAGAAGGAGCAGGAGGAGCAATACCTGGATAGGTGGTTAAAGGATAAGCTGATTGAGGGGGCGGCCCATAAGAGGGATAGTGGGCCGAGGAAGGGCCCATATCCGCATGAGCCAACTGGGCTGTCCCTGATTGCAACCTAACGAGATCCGCCGGGGCTACGAGGGCCTGTGGTGACGGAGAAATCGTGGCGTATGGATCAAGGTAAGGAACTGAGGAGACTGGAGACTTTCCCTTATCGAGCTGCTGATGGGCCGAGGTGGAAGCCTGGCCCATTTCCATATTGGAATAGCGAAGGGCCTGAGGTCGGATAGGAGTAAGGTCGATGGGAGCCATAGAGGTGGTCCCAACAGCGGGAGACTGGATGGCAACGGCAGTCGTGCCATGAGAAGGAATTGAGGTTGGCGCATCGGCCCCTTGCAAAGCTTGCCGGATGAGATGGAGTTGGGTAGGGTCCAGCTGGGCCATCATATTAAGGATTAGATTGGCTGAATTCTGATTGGACGGATTTGAAAGAGAGGGTTGGGAACCTTCGCCAAGAATGGTTGGGAGGGGAGGGGCAGTCCCCTCTCCTCCTTGAAGGTGGGCGACCCTAGGTGGGTCCTCAAGAAGGCCACAAGAAAGGGAGTCCTCGTGGGACTGAGAGAAGTCGTACGACGACATGGAAGATGACGAATCGAACAAGGGGTTGGAGTATGAATGGAAATAAGAACCAACCCTAGGAGGTGATCGTGAGGGAAAGAGACAATCCCACATGCACCAAGACACCTAGGACTGGGACCGACAAAACTAACCGACCAAACCTACAAAGCAAATCACAAGCATGCAATGGAAGGAAGAGATGAGATCCGAATCACCCAATTAGGCAACCAAGTTATTAAATGATGCTCGTTAATTTCTTCTGATTTCCTCTTCGAACCTTAGGGAGTTAATGAAAGTATAAGTTCTCTCAACCACTAGGTGCCTAACTGGGGTAGGTAATGAGGAACTGTGTGACTCTACAAGGATCTCTCGCTCGCGGATGTAAACCCTAGACTAGTGGTGGATGTGGTACAACCTGCCCGGCGTCCGTGTGGGAATCCACGGCTCACGGGGGCTTACAGAGGTCCTCGGCAAGGTCCCTAGTCGGCTCCAAGGAATATGGAGATGAGAGGAAACCCTACCTCGGTAGGAATGCAACTACTATGAGAAGAAATGGATGCTCCTATGCGCACCGGGGTGCATGCATAATCTAGCCTAGCAACTATCAATCAATGAGCAAGCATACGCATGAACAACAAAGAGAATGATAACGCGACTATGATGAGGGAGCAGGGGGGAAAATCAACAACTAGCACCAGGAGCGGTAAATCGCGTAGAATATGACAATCAACATACACCGTAAGCGCACTGTGACAGAAGATGAACGGCCCTTATGCGACCGCTCCACCAGTAAAACGGTCTGTCTAGGACCGTGTAATCCAGGGAGAAAACAACAGCAGAACTATGGAATAATCACAGGATACTGAGAACATGAGGTAGCAGTGGCAGGAAAATACCTGGAGAACGGTCTGTATTCAACCGCGCAATCCTCTGCACGGTCGTCCAACAGCCGCGTACCTACAACCAAAACAAAGGGAAGCGTACCTGTGGTGAAGCGATGGACGGCTAGACTCAAACCGCTCCAAATGCTTGACGGCGTGTCAGGAACCGTCCCGGACAGGAAAGAGGAGAGAAGCTGGCTCTGGCCGCAGGGGACGGACGGTGGAGAATCAACCACTCCTATGTATGGGCGGCTCAGGAGAAACCGCGCACGTCCCAGGAGGCAGAAAACACATCCCACCTACAAATCGCTCTTAGAAGAAAACTTGCACAACAAATAAGGGGGGTCAGCAACTCAAAAGCACAATGGGCGTTAGGTGTCCCACCGTGATCGCCACAAAAGGGGATGTAGATATATTTCTCTCCTCCTACTAAAGATATTGATATATGCATCATGAGTGGAACAATATGCAATGAGCAAATAACAAGGATAAGAGGAGAATAGAGAACAAAAGGACCGTGATCGCCACCAAGGTGCCGGACGTGATGGACACGCCGTACTTTGGAAAGAGGGGGAGTACTCGCCTAAGCTGCAGCGCTGAAGAGATGAACGGCTCTTGGAGGGCCGCCTACTGGATGTACGGTCTTACGATAGACCGCCTAAGTGCGCTGTAGAGGGTGCGGGAGGAACTACCACTGGAGGACGGACGGCGCTCTGTTGACCGCACCAACAGGATGAACGGTGTTTTCTGCACCGCACACGATGTTGAACGGTTGTCTGAAAACCACACAAGTCCACCACGCAGTAAGTTGCAAGGGGTCCAACCTCCACCCTCTCCGGTCGGCCAGAGGGGATGGGCCTCGTGCTGATGATTGCTGACCTGCAAAACAACGTAAGAAACACATAGAAAATGTTGTGTTGTGCCCCTGTGTGGTTTTGATGATGACTGACATACCATGAGTCACACTGAGGTGTGCTAGATGACTGATTGACTGCTTGAATATCTGATTGTTTGCTTGAATAACTAATTCATGAATATGGCTAGATTGGGGCAACATAGTGGCTAATTGTTTGCTGTTTGCTCATGCATTTCAAGTCTGTACATTGGGTTCACATCTCCAAGTTTGTACAGCCGTTTGCTTTGGATTTAAAGTCTATACTTTGGCTAAGTGTATACACTGTCAGTCTCATTTAGAGTCATATTTGATGATCAGTCATGCTTCATGTTAAACTGATGCATAAAGCATTCATTGCTGAGGTTTTAATGATTTATCTGGTTTTGATGATTGGTGTTTGATGTTAATCACTGTGAGTCATCCTGCTGAAATGTTCATTCATGCCTTCATATGCTCAGTCAGTTTATCTGCTGACATTGTGCTTTGATGATAGCTTCATGATTGTGATTTGTATATCATATGGAGAATGCACGTGTATGACTGATATATTGTGTGTGTTAGACTTCTGGTATGTGCATGGTCTATACATCGCCTTCAATCTTCAAGTCTGTACATCCACAGTTAGACTTGAAGTCTGCACTCTAGTCTTCACTGTCAAGTCTGCACATTGGTGTTCGTTTTCAATGTCCGTACATTGGGCTTTTACATGAAGTCTACACATTGTTGTTTGCAGTGAAAGTCCATACTTTGGACTGTTCATCAAAGTCTGTACATCATACTGCTATAGTATGTCTGTACAGTGAGTGATTCATTGGTGAAGTCTGTACACTTAACTAAACTACAAGTCTACACATTCAACACTGTTCTTCAAAGTCTGTACATCAGATTGTACTTCATCTTCGTGCTGTTTCTGTACTTGAGTCTTCGTGTTGTTTCCCCTCACTAACACGAAAAGAACTCGTGTCGTATGAGCTTACAACACTTCGTGTTGATTTCCTTGCGTGACAGGAAAGCTTGTATGAGGTTAGACTTCGTGTCGTTTCCCTTGTCTCATTTGTCTTCGTGTTGTTTTTTGCTTTATTGTCTTCATGTTGTTTTTATTTTGATTGTCTTCGTGTTGGTTCAGTGTCTACGTCTTCGTGTTGTTTTAGTGTTCTGTCTTCGTATTGGTTTTACGTAATCAAGTCGAGTCTGTTTGTGTTGTCCGCGTGTCGTTCGTAAGTTCGTGCAATTTTCTCTTCGAGTCGTTTTCACTCCGTGTCGATTTCAGTTTTTGACTTCGTGTTGATTTCAACCCATGTCAATTCTGTTTTGTCTTTGTGTCGTTTTCACTCCGTGTCGAAACCTGTGTTTCGTCTTCGTGTTGTCTTCACCCCGTGTCATTTTTTCAGACTTCGTCTCCGTGTTGTTTTCATAACTTCGTGTCGTGTTTGTTACACCTCGTGTCGTTTTCCGTTTTGTGTCTTCGTGTCGTTTTTGTTCTTCCTAGACCTTGTGTCTTTCTTGTGTTGAAACCACACTTCGTGTTGGTTTCTGTTTTGTCTCCATGTATCTCGTGTCGTTCTTCTTTTTACCTCGTGTTGTTTTATAACTTCACTTCGTGTCGTCTCGCTTTAACCACACTTCGTGTTGCTTTACGTAGACCTTGTGTCTTACTTTGTTTGCAAACACTTCGTGTCGGTTTCTGCTGTCACCCCGTGTTGTTCTCGTGTTATCGTTTATGTCTGTGTGGTCTTACTTCGTGTTACTTACTGTTGTACATCGAGTCCTTACTGACTTCGTGTCGTTTTCCCTATTGTGTCCTCGCGTTGTCTCCGTGTCGTTGCTATTTGTCACTTCGTGTTGTTTCGTTTTAACCTCGTTCAAGTTTCTTCTAAAGTACTGTTCTTCTGATAATCTATACAGAGGTGTTCCTTAAATTGATTACTTATCCGATACTCTGTTTTACAGGTGCTCTAATTGTGAAGCAGTACGTGATACAAGGCTGCATCTGGCACGTGATCCAAGATGCAGAGGAGCCTCCACGTGGTCCGAAATATTAGGGCAGGAAACGTGGGAGGCACACGCGTTTTGTGCCCTATCCACCTACTGCTGCTGCTATATATAGGAGCCTTCGTCCACAGATGGAGTGTGATCGAGTTGGCGAGAAGAAAACTCAATACAGAGAGCCACGATCCAGACAGAAAAGAAGAAAAAGAAAAGAAGAAGGGAAAGAGAGTGAGAAAGAGAAAGAAAGAGAGATTGAGTAAGAGATCGAGATAGCAGAGTGTGAAGAAAGGAAGAGGAAGAAGAATAGAGAAGAAGAGAGAGCTAGAGTGATAGAAGCTTCAACAGAAGATCTGTTCCTGCTGTACCGTGGATCAAATCCAGGCCAGCCAGCTCCTGCGAGAGCCACATTTGTTTTTATCTTTTCAGCCTTCTGTTGCTGGTTTCGTTTTTGTTTTTATCCATTTACTGTATTTCCGATCCTCTGTAGAGAGGTCGGGGTTCCTCCTGTGGGTTCAGGAGAAGGGAGACTTTGTGTCTTCGGTTTGCAAGTAGCTGGGTGCTACTTGTGGTTGGTACCCTCCCGTGTGGAGGAAGAGAGACTTGCGTCTCTGGTTGCCTTTGACAGGGTGTCATCGGTTGTTTCCCTCCGGGTTGGAGGAAGGGAGATTTATCTCCGATTGTGCTTCCCTCTGGGGTTCAGAGGAAGAGAGACTTGGGTCTCTAGGTTCCCCTCCGGGTTGGAGGAAGGGAGGCTTGTTCCTCTGGCTCTGGGCTTGTGAGTAGCAAGCCCGGTGGTTCCCTCCGTGTGTGGAGGAAGAGAGACCGTGTGTCTCTGGTTTCCAAGTGGCTGGAGTCACTTGTGGGTTCCTCCTGTTTGTTCAGGAGAAGGGAGATTGCTATCTCCGGTTGCAAGTAGCTGGGTGCTACTTGTTGATTCCCTCCGGTTTGGAGGAAGGGAGACTTGTCTCCGGTTCTGGGCTTGTGGATTCAAGTCCAGGGGTTCCCTCCAGGTCTGGAGGAAGAGAGACCTTGTGTCTCTGGTTTGCTAGTGACTGGTGTCACTAGTGGTTCCCTCCGGTTGGGAGGAAGAGGGGAGGTTGTTCCCCTGGTCAAGCTGTTTGGCAGCGTTTGTTGCAGACTGAGTCTGCTGTTTCTAGCGTGAGCTAGTGGAAGCCACACTCAGTTTGAGTGTGGGGTGGATGTAGGTCTGGAGGACCGAACCACCTAAAAACCCCTTGTGCATTGTGGTTTGATTTGTTCATTTGTGCTTCCGCTAGATGAATGCATAGGGGCACTCCATGTGTTTGCTAACTGGTAGAACTGAATAGTTGATTAGCTTTCAGATTTGGTAAATCTTTCTAGTTAGCATCATAGTTCTAGTTTGGGCGAAATTTTATATTGAGTGAAAGTCTTGTTAGTATTCTAGTTTTAAATTGGGTGAAAGTTTTTTAAAGGGTTATATTCATTCACCCCCCCTCTGAATACTGCATCGAACCCAACAATTGGTATCAGAGAGGTTCTCTGATTGTTCAGATCCAACGATCTGCAGAGGATCCTGGTGTCCCTTGTGCTTATCTGTTTCTACCCTTTGCTTCATTAATCTGTTTACGGATTTACTCAATGGGTTCTCCACCGGTTTTCAATGGCTCTGATTTTAACTCATGGATTAGCAGTCTTCACAATTATGTGAAAATGATTAGTCCGGATCTGTGGAAGTTAATTTCACAAGGTCCCCACAGATTGCCAAAAGAAAAGTCCAAATGGACTAAAAGTCACAAGTCAAAATATGAAGAAAATCAGAAGGCCTTTAACCTGGTTAAAGCTGCTATTGACAGAGCCTTATGGTCTTGTATTCATGATTGCAGGTCCGCCAAGGACATTATGGATGAGCTGAAGCTTGCTCAGAAGGGAAATGTCGACAACTGTCTGATGGCTGACGAGAGCAACCATGGTAGTGATCAAGATGAATCCGAAGAACGTGATGATGAGGAGGTAAACCCTTTCGAGAATTTTTCATTAGACGATTGGGAAGATGCCTATGCAAATCTGTTAAGATCCCGTAAGAAACTAGGGAAGAAATATAAAAGTCTGAAAAAGAAGCTTGAAAATCTAGGAGGTGAAAAACTTGAAACTCTGAAAACTGAAAATGAAATTTTAAGAAGACAACTACAAGCCTTTGACTCTACTACTACAGATCTAGATCATTTGAAATCTAAAAAACAAACTCTTTTGAAACAAATTGGTCTACACAAAAAGGAGAGTCAAGAGCTTGATTGTGAAATTGTTGAACTAAAGGAAAGGCTTAGCTTCGTTGTTCAGACTCATAACATTGGTGTTGTTCAAAATGAAAGATTGGTGAGAGATTTAGAATGTATCAATTCTGAATTGAAAGAATTGAAATCTGAGAATGAAAAGCTCAAAAACCAATCCAAAGAATTTGAACATAAATCAATGAACCTTGAAAAAGAAAATTGTTTAATTTCTGAAACCTTGGAGACTGTCATAATAGAAAATTCAGAACTTCAGAAAAGGCTTGAAAAACTTCAATCTGAAGATGAACAAGAAGTGTTTAGTGAATGTCAGACCACCTTAAGTGTTTTGAAATTTGATGATGAAATCCTGGAACACAATGGTAAAATGAGACAGGAGATCTGCAAGCTAAAACAGTTAAATACAGCTATGTCTGAGAGACTTATCACTCTTGAAAAGGGGAAGAGTGTTAGCCTGGATAGCTCTGATGAGCTAATGAAAGCTGAACAGGAAATTGAAAGTCTTAGGACTGTTAATCAAATGCTGAAAGAAGATGTTATTTGCTATAAAAAGAAAGTTGATGAATATGAAATCCATGTATCAAAGCTTGGATCAGAAGTTACAGAATTGAGGAAATCTCTTGAGAAATTTGTCAGTGGAAAAGAAAATCTTGATAAAATTCTTGGATCTAAAGTGAATCTCCGAAGAGAGGGTTTGGGCTACAAACCAATAGATAAAAAGAGCTTTGAAAGTAAGCTTCAAACTTCATTCGTGAGTAGCTCTAAGTCAGGCAGCACATCGAATGTGCCTATTTTTGAATTTAGTGCTAAGAAGAATCAAAATTCCACTGACAGCCCTAAGTCTGAGAAACAAGTTCAAAAACAGAAAAAGACTATTCATGTTCAGAACAAAGATTCAAGGAACTCTCATGATAAACCTGAGAATGCTGTGCCTAAATTGAACAAACACATTCATGCAAATAAAAAGAAAATTTCATGCCATTACTGTCATAGGTTTGGTCACTTGATGCATGAGTGTAAATTGATGGAACAGGATGATAGAATGCATGCCAGGAAGTACAATAACAAAAACAGTCCTGTTGAACAGAAAAGAAAAAGTCATTGTTATCATTGTGGAAAAACAGGTCATGTTAGTGAACAATGTTGGTTTGCCAAAGGTAAAGGCAAATATTCTTTAAATTCTAATCATGACAATTTGTATGAAAATCAGCATGTCTTTAAAAGGAACAAAAATGGGTCCAGGGGCCAACACATGGTGTGTTTCACCTGCAGCAAGTCAGGCCATAGGGCGGTTGACTGCTGGCTTAATGTTGGTAGAAGAAATTCCATCTTCTGCTATCACTGTGAGAAAGTTGGCCATACAGTCAAAGACTGCTGGTATTCTCAGAGAAAGAAGGTCAACTCTAAATTTGTTAAACAAAGTGTGTTTGGTAGAAACAAATCTGCTCAAACAAGAAAATCCCTCACATGTTTTGAGTGTGGTAAGCAAGGTCACAAGGTGACTGATTGCTGGTTTTCTGACCATTTGAAACAAAGTGGTGGTAAAAACAGAAACATTCATGCTCATGAATTTAGTACACCTGCTTACATGCATAGTAATAAATTCAGACCGAGTGGTTCATGTGATTATTGTGGTCGGTCTGGACATTCCATGCCTAGCTGCTATATGAAAAAGCATGATGTTATGATGGCTCAGAAGCTTTGGAAAACATCCCATCAAAATGCCACTAACCCTGCAGGACCCAAGGAAACTTGGGAACCAAAATGTGCCAAGTGAGAAACTTTTTGCAGGTGTGTCTTGGGAATGAGAAATAAAAGGGGCAAATAAACCAAGACACCCTAAAAGGGTAAACCCCACTCATGCACCTCTCAGGTAAGTCTCTTGACTTTTCAATGAGTTTGCTTAGATGGCATTAGGTATATAGATAGATTTGTTAATTAGTGGTTTAAACATGTATGTTTGCATTTCCATGCAATAGTTGTTGCTTCTGAATATGCTCATTCTGTGACTGCATACATCTAGAATTCATGACTCATGAATGATTTTCAAATGTTCTGAATGCACACCGTCAGGGGGAGCTGCACTGCATATCATGCACATTTGACCAGTCTAATACCCTTCAGGGTCTTCATGCCTTTCATGGGTAGTTAATACATCTAATTGCATCTCAGAGTGGCATCATTTAATCATGAAATTTTTCAAAAGAAAAGGGAGGGTTACAGTTTATGCACTCAGTGAGGGGGAGCATCTCTCATTATTCATTCATGTAAGTGCATGTGACCATCAGACCTCTCATCAAAGCTCATGTCTGATGACTAATACTCACCTTCCTGTTTGAACTGCAATCTGGATAAACTCCTTGGTGATTGTGAAATGCATTGTATTTCAGCCTCTTGCTTCAATTCTTGTCAGCCATTGTCACTCATACTATCAATTGGTATTCATTGGCATTTGTTGACGTGGCTGTACCTGAAAATTGCTCTTGCCTTCCTTGAAGTCCCAGAAAGATTTCTCTGCTCATATCTTGATCATAAATCCGAAAAACATTGTTTTTAAGGAAATTTCTATCATATAGGACTATGAATGTCTGAAGATTTCAGCCGGTTGAAGTTTCATGTACTTCTTGTGTTTGTTTATGAATTCTTCTTGGAAATATCTGAGTTAGTCTTAATAAATTTTAACCAATCCTTTCATGTTGTGTCTTTTAAACTCTTCTGAAATCTGAAATTCTGAAATCATGATTTTCCTTGACTGATTTGCATGAAAATATGTATTGTTTTTAAACATCAGGGAATATGGATTGTCAAATACCAAATCTTGTCAGAGCAATGTCCTTGGTCACTGAGAAACACATCTCATTCATCAAAGAAATGAATTGAGATATGTCATGAAGTGCCATAGTTAACTCTGTTTAAATATGTTGATTAAAAATCTGGCAGAGCAATGGCAGGCACACTGAGAAATACATGTCTCTCATCAAAGAAATGAGTTTCAGTGTGTCATGAGGTATAAATGCTATCTCTGTTCTTAAGAAGCATGACAGTTAGTCCTTCCAAGCGCTTAGGGATACTGGCGTCTAAACAACGTGTATCCTCCAGTTGTAAGGATGTACTTAACTTAATTGCTCTTGAATATTGCTGTTAAAAAAAAATTTCGTTGCCTATCTAGCAGATCATCTGAGATTGTTTGGAAAAGAATGTTCTTTCAATAGAAATTTTGACAGAAATAAATGGTTTCTTGTTTGTTTATCCTCAATACTATCGATTGCATTTCTTGAGGAAATCCTTGAAATTAAGCGAGGAAGAATGAAGAAGGTTAAAAAGGTTTCTCAATATGAAAACTTGGTTCACTTGTTATTAAGAAAACTGATTTCAGATATGAGTAGAAATAGCTCATGTTCAAACCTCGCATACATAAAATTCTGAACTGGTTTGTCAACATAGGTTCATTCATAGGTTTCTATGATGGAAAAGTCTGTAATCATTTGTTTAAATCAGATTTATGAAATTGATATTTCATTGAAAATCTTTCTCATTCTTTCTGAATTCCTTTTTACTCTCTCACACTGGACTCCAGTCGGTCAGACTAAACTGACTGCTTCATTTGCACTCAGTTCTATCAATTGGTTCCAACTGTTGACTTCCACTGATGTCTTGGACCTGCATAAGCATGATGGATGCATAAGAGTTGTATGTCTAAGGGGGAGCTAGTCAAACTTATTGCATAACATGTCTTTCAGGTTTTGATTCATGCATAGGTCTCATATCCTACATGAATTCTCATTGACTGTGCACTCGTATAATTAATTGCAATACATTCATAACATCTTTTTAGTGACGATGGGGGAGACTTCATTCATGCATTTAGTTGAGATCCTAACTCTTTTCTGAATTGAGTTCTTCATACTTCAGTGCTCCTGTGTGATTGAAAATATGACATATCTACTGGGGGAGAAGCTCTTGAAAGGATACATTTGGAAGATAGTTGTCACACTCCAAAGGGAAGTATAACATTCAAGTCTATACTGAATTGTTTCCCTATTTCATATCTTTGATGAAGGCAAAGGGGGAGAAGAATCTAATCTGATTCAGTGTAACTCATAGTGTTGCCATCATCAAAAAGGGGGAGATTGTTGTGTTGTGCCCCTGTGTGGTTTTGATGATGACTGACATACCATGAGTCACACTGAGGTGTGCTAGATGACTGATTGACTGCTTGAATATCTGATTGTTTGCTTGAATAACTAATTCATGAATATGGCTAGATTGGGGCAACATAGTGGCTAATTGTTTGCTGTTTGCTCATGCATTTCAAGTCTGTACATTGGGTTCACATCTCCAAGTTTGTACAGCCGTTTGCTTTGGATTTAAAGTCTATACTTTGGCTAAGTGTATACACTGTCAGTCTCATTTAGAGTCATATTTGATGATCAGTCATGCTTCATGTTAAACTGATGCATAAAGCATTCATTGCTGAGGTTTTAATGATTTATCTGGTTTTGATGATTGGTGTTTGATGTTAATCACTGTGAGTCATCCTGCTGAAATGTTCATTCATGCCTTCATATGCTCAGTCAGTTTATCTGCTGACATTGTGCTTTGATGATAGCTTCATGATTGTGATTTGTATATCATATGGAGAATGCACGTGTATGACTGATATATTGTGTGTGTTAGACTTCTGGTATGTGCATGGTCTATACATCGCCTTCAATCTTCAAGTCTGTACATCCACAGTTAGACTTGAAGTCTGCACTCTAGTCTTCACTGTCAAGTCTGCACATTGGTGTTCGTTTTCAATGTCCGTACATTGGGCTTTTACATGAAGTCTACACATTGTTGTTTGCAGTGAAAGTCCATACTTTGGACTGTTCATCAAAGTCTGTACATCATACTGCTATAGTATGTCTGTACAGTGAGTGATTCATTGGTGAAGTCTGTACACTTAACTAAACTACAAGTCTACACATTCAACACTGTTCTTCAAAGTCTGTACATCAGATTGTACTTCATCTTCGTGCTGTTTCTGTACTTGAGTCTTCGTGTTGTTTCCCCTCACTAACACGAAAAGAACTCGTGTCGTATGAGCTTACAACACTTCGTGTTGATTTCCTTGCGTGACAGGAAAGCTTGTATGAGGTTAGACTTCGTGTCGTTTCCCTTGTCTCATTTGTCTTCGTGTTGTTTTTTGCTTTATTGTCTTCATGTTGTTTTTATTTTGATTGTCTTCGTGTTGGTTCAGTGTCTACGTCTTCGTGTTGTTTTAGTGTTCTGTCTTCGTATTGGTCTTACGTAATCAAGTCGAGTCTGTTTGTGTTGTCCGCGTGTCGTTCGTAAGTTCGTGCAATTTTCTCTTCGAGTCGTTTTCACTCCGTGTCGATTTCAGTTTTTGACTTCGTGTTGATTTCAACCCATGTCAATTCTGTTTTGTCTTTGTGTCGTTTTCACTCCGTGTCGAAACCTGTGTTTCGTCTTCGTGTTGTCTTCACCCCGTGTCATTTTTTCAGACTTCGTCTCCGTGTTGTTTTCATAACTTCGTGTCGTGTTTGTTACACCTCGTGTCGTTTTCCGTTTTGTGTCTTCGTGTCGTTTTTGTTCTTCCTAGACCTTGTGTCTTTCTTGTGTTGAAACCACACTTCGTGTTGGTTTCTGTTTTGTCTCCATGTATCTCGTGTCGTTCTTCTTTTACCTCGTGTTGTTTTATAACTTCACTTCGTGTCGTCTCGCTTTAACCACACTTCGTGTTGCTTTACGTAGACCTTGTGTCTTACTTTGTTTGCAAACACTTCGTGTCGGTTTCTGCTGTCACCCCGTGTTGTTCTCGTGTTATCGTTTATGTCTGTGTGGTCTTACTTCGTGTTACTTACTGTTGTACATCGAGTCCTTACTGACTTCGTGTCGTTTTCCCTATTGTGTCCTCGCGTTGTCTCCGTGTCGTTGCTATTTGTCACTTCGTGTTGTTTCGTTTTAACCTCGTTCAAGTTTCTTCTAAAGTACTGTTCTTCTGATAATCTATACAGAGGTGTTCCTTAAATTGATTACTTATCGATACTCTGTTTTACAGGTGCTCTAATCGTGAAGCAGTACGTGATACAAGGCTGCATCTGGCACGTGATCCAAGATGCAGAGGAGCCTCCACGTGGTCCGAAATATTAGGGCAGGAAACGTGGGAGGCACACGCGTTTTGTGCCCTATCCACCTACTGCTGCTGCTATATATAGGAGCCTTCGTCCACAGATGGAGTGTGATCGAGTTGGCGAGAAGAAAACTCAATACAGAGAGCCACGATCCAGACAGAAAAGAAGAAAAAGAAAAGAAGAAGGGAAAGAGAGTGAGAAAGAGAAAGAAAGAGAGATTGAGTAAGAGATCGAGATAGCAGAGTGTGAAGAAAGGAAGAGGAAGAAGAATAGAGAAGAAGAGAGAGCTAGAGTGATAGAAGCTTCAACAGAAGATCTGTTCCTGCTGTACCGTGGATCAAATCCAGGCCAGCCAGCTCCTGCGAGAGCCACATTTGTTTTTATCTTTTCAGCCTTCTGTTGCTGGTTTCGTTTTTGTTTTTATCCATTTACTGTATTTCCGATCCTCTGTAGAGAGGTCGGGGTTCCTCCTGTGGGTTCAGGAGAAGGGAGACTTTGTGTCTTCGGTTTGCAAGTAGCTGGGTGCTACTTGTGGTTGGTACCCTCCCGTGTGGAGGAAGAGAGACTTGCGTCTCTGGTTGCCTTTGACAGGGTGTCATCGGTTGTTTCCCTCCGGGTTGGAGGAAGGGAGATTTATCTCCGATTGTGCTTCCCTCTGGGGTTCAGAGGAAGAGAGACTTGGGTCTCTAGGTTCCCCTCCGGGTTGGAGGAAGGGAGGCTTGTTCCTCTGGCTCTGGGCTTGTGAGTAGCAAGCCCGGTGGTTCCCTCCGTGTGTGGAGGAAGAGAGACCGTGTGTCTCTGGTTTCCAAGTGGCTGGAGTCACTTGTGGGTTCCTCCTGTTTGTTCAGGAGAAGGGAGATTGCTATCTCCGGTTGCAAGTAGCTGGGTGCTACTTGTTGATTCCCTCCGGTTTGGAGGAAGGGAGACTTGTCTCCGGTTCTGGGCTTGTGGATTCAAGTCCAGGGGTTCCCTCCAGGTCTGGAGGAAGAGAGACCTTGTGTCTCTGGTTTGCTAGTGACTGGTGTCACTAGTGGTTCCCTCCGGTTGGGAGGAAGAGGGGAGGTTGTTCCCCTGGTCAAGCTGTTTGGCAACGTTTGTTGCAGACTGAGTCTGCTGTTTCTAGCGTGAGCTAGTGGAAGCCACACTCGGTTTGAGTGTGGGGTGGATGTAGGTCTGGAGGACCGAACCACCTAAAAACCCCTTGTGCATTGTGGTTTGATTTGTTCATTTGTGCTTCCGCTAGATGAATGCATAGGGGCACTCCATGTGTTTGCTAACTGGTAGAACTGAATAGTTGATTAGCTTTCAGATTTGGTAAATCTGTCTAGTTAGCATCATAGTTCTAGTTTGGGCGAAATTTTATATTGAGTGAAAGTCTTGTTAGTATTCTAGTTTTAAATTGGGTGAAAGTTTTTTAAAGGGTTATATTCATTCACCCCCCCTCTGAATACTGCATCGAACCCAACAGAAAAGACCTAAATTAGAACTTGACGGTGTAGTAAATTTCAATATAAGAAGAAATGAACATAAACGAATGGCAAGGGGAATACCTGGGGGTTTTAAACCCCTAGGGTGACAAAAGCATGGGTGGATGTGTGCATGATAATTAGATAGAATGGGGAAGTATGGAGAAAACGATGCATGCAATGAAAGGAAAGTGATGAAAATTATAAACTAAAAGATTCAAGACCAAACTACTCCCTGAACCGGAGGTTTATATGGACGTAGAAAGCCTCCCTCCTTGGTGCTAGGCCGCTCAAGAATGCGGCAGGGCTTCGCCGTTGACCAAAAATTCCCCCCCTCTTCAGTCCGGCCATTAGGGTCTATTTATAGAGCCTAGAAAGCCCGCCCCGAAACTAGGGTTTAGAGCTATTTTTAGGTCGAAATTATAAAAGATAAATCATAGATATTATCATAATCTTTTATCTAGTCGAAACGGCATCAAAAAAGGTTGATTATCCACAGAGAAATCGACAAGAGAAGTCAGGGATAAAACCATGCATAAAAGGGATAAAAATCTGTTAAAAATCACCACTCGACAGGATGAACGGTCTTACGATAGACCGCTCAAGTTGATGGGCGGTCCATTAAAGACCGTCCAACACTATCGGTGGAAATTCAGAAAATCAAGAAATTAACCCAATTATCGCTTGAACTGACCGAAACGTCCGCCGTTGGACACTCAAAGATGAACGGTTCTAATAAGCTCGTTCAAATGTAGAGCGGCCAACCATCGACCGTTCTAACCCTGTCAGTGATAATTCAAATAATTGGATAATTATCTGAGAAAATTGGCACGCGTAGGACTCTGAGATATAGGCGGTTTGAATTAGCCCGTCCATTTGTTTGAACGGGCCTGATAGGGCCACACAAAAGCCTGTCGGTGAATATTCAGAAAACCCTCAGGAATTAGCCAAAATGTATGAACGGTGTGGGTTCAACCGCCCCAGTCCTGAACGGCTGATGTTGGACCGTTCATGCTCTTGGATACTTGACTTTCATAAAACCCATTCAATTAATCAAAGCCAAGGTCCAATAAGCCCTGAATTGATACGGACTTTAACAAGGATGGAGGCTACCCATAAAATGGGCCGAGGACGTGCCACAAAAAATGGCCCAATGAATGATGGACAACTTAGGGCATCAACTAATGGGAGTAAGAGAAACGACTCAGCTTATCGGCATAAAATGGGTGTCAATAGCGAGCTCCCGAGGGGCGCTCCCGAGCCCGGGATAAGGGCAAGGGGATGGCCCAGGAGGGGTCTTCCAGGCCGCGGGGGGCGAAATGCAAAGATCCCGTGGAGGGCATGATACGGGACGCCATGAAGGCCAAGAAGCTGGCCAAGAAGGCTGGGTCTATCTTCGCTGTCGAAGATGACTCTTGCTCGGAAGCTCTCCCCTCTTCTGAGCGAGATAGGGCCGACCCTATTGGGCCGGCTCCCCCATCCGCCGAGCGAGAGGGGGCCGAGGAGGCTAGGGCCGCTTCTGGGGGCGGCGGCGTTGGATCGGCTCTCCCCTCAGCATGAGCCGAGGGGGCCAGGGCCGCTTCTGCTGGTGGCGGTGGCGCTGGATCGGCTCTCCCCTCAGTAGGACCGAGGGGGCCGGAGTTGACGCGAGTGACTCTAGGACAGCGACCGAGACTGGGGTGTCGATCGAGGCGGGCGAGGCTCCGGGTGGCGGCGCAGGGGCCGAGTCGGTCGAGGTCGGGGGGTCGCGAGGAGCGGTGGCACAGCCCCGATCGACTGAAGCAAGAGGGGCGGATGAAGCAGCGGCTCAGTCCAGGCCGGCTGGCGGGGCTCCCGAGGGGATACCGTTCGGAGGGGGGACCCCTATTTCGGAGGCTCTGGAGAGGCTGGGCATCCAGGGCCCTCTGTATCGGGCGTGTTGCAGCATAGCATCGAAGGTGGCGAAGGGAGGAGACAAGCAATGCTCCCCGCCTACGGCCCTCGAGCTGGTTATGGAGGGCGGCTTGGTCCTGGCCCAGATGGGGGCCACCCTGGCTGAAGCTTACGCCCGGTCGGAGTTAGAGCGGGCGAACCTTGCCTGGACCCTTGGTGGGTCTGACAGGAAGATGGCTCGACTCTCCGAGGAACGTGATGGGCTTCGGCGGGAGCTCTCCTCGGTCAGAGAGCTGGCGCGAGCGAGTCAGGCGGAGGCCCGGACACTGACCGAGCAACTGGCTCGGGCCTGCGAGTCGCTCGAGAGGAAGAACAGGCTTCTGGAGGAGGAGCGCGTGGCCCGTACCGAGGTAGACGGCCAGTGGGAGGCCGAGCGCACCGAGCTATTTGGCCAGGCGGAGGAAGCCATACGCCTTTGGCGGGAGGCCGAGGCTGGTCGGGCCGAGGCGGAGAAGCGGTCAGCCGAGGTAGAGTGGAGATTGACCAAGGCGGAGTGGGAGAAGGCCAAACTCGCCGGTAGGGTGGAATCGGCCAGGGCGGAGGCACTCGAGCAATACAAACGCTCGGAGGCCTACCGGGTCGACCTCAAGGAGGCTGCCCTCCCCTACTATGAGTCAGCACTTCGCCGGGGCATCCGCAAGGGATTCAAGCAAGGCTATGACCGGGCCATCTCTTATGCGGAGGAGCAGGCGTCCGAGACAATCAATTTTCATCCGGGTAATGCTATGACTCAGATTTGTCATCCTCCGGTTCCTCTGGTTCGGCGTCGGAGGAAGGAGACCAGGGGGACTCTTCATCCGAGGGGTCGCCAACTCTGGATGCCTCAGGAGGGCACGCAACCGAGGCAGTTCCCAGGCCGGTGGGGTCAGTGCCAGGGTCGGCCGTCGCCGAGGGTGCCGGGGGCAGACCGTCTGAGCCTTCCACTTCCGAGCCTCAGGGTGGGCCAGAGGCCTAATGTATTTGCTTTGCTTTTTCTCCTTGTATGTTTTTCCTTTTTCTGAAGAAAAAACTTCTCTTGTTGTGTAAAGGGAAAAATGTAAGGCAATAGCGTTATGATGAAAACTTAACTCTTTTGTATCGCCATTGCTGTAGTTTGACCAGCGTATCCGCAGTAGTTGGAAAGTGCTGATACCTTCTGTGTGGATCTTGCATGATGGTTGGGCGGGCGTCTGACAGGGTGTCTTTCCATTTTCTCATGCTTTAACTGCCCGGCCGTTTCGTGTGTCCCGCTGGGATGGAACCGAGGAGTCTGAGGTGACCGCTCGTAGGGAGAAGTCCCTTTAGCGTGTTTTCGAGGGGAGAATCACTTAAGGCAAGTAACCTCCCTTCGCCTATAAAAGGTCTGAAGGGCGTCTCTCCCTCTCCATCGCTTAGGGTTTTCTCTGACAGTCTTCCCTCTCTCCTTCTTCACGAGCGTTGTGCTGTCGAATTTGAAGCTTGGAAGACGTTCTGGAAGACGAAGCTGCCGATGATGGAGGGCAAAGAGTCCTTGATGCTTCAGGTTTGAAGGGAGTTCGACGGCCGGTGGGCAGGTTTGAAGGGGGTTTGACGTATGGAAGCACATCGCCCTCTTCTATCAGTTCCGGTGGCGCTAGCTGGGAGGTTACTCGGGAAGAAGGTTCGACATGTTGGGGCATGTCGAACTACTGTCCCTGACCTACCGACTCCATCCCGAGGGGTGGGGGAAAACAATTAAGCTCCCTCCTTTCTGGGCTTTCCCCTGCCTCCTCGTCCAGCTCTGCTGGTTTCTTTTTCTCCCCCCTTCTCATTCTTTGGAGGGTGCCTGCACTCTCTTCCTTCCAAAGAGTTGACAGAGAGGAGGCCTTCATTCGTATTCTCTCTTCCCCTTCCTCCATATTTGTCAACTTGGAAGGTAGCCTTCTTCTTCCTGATCCCTCTATCACTTTTGTTCTGAGTTACCCGAGCCAACGGGGTCGACTACCCTTAATCCGAGCCAGTTTCTGCACGAAGCAGAGTCAGTGGCTGGACGCGGGAAGGCTAACCGAGTCAGCCGAGCGATGGGCTCGTTTAGCGGTGCCAGATGGATTTTCCCTTTTTCGACATGTATCATCTTGGCTTTCGGCCTTTCTGCTGTACAAGCAAGTTGTTTGAATAAAAGAGGAAAGGAAACTTTTATTTTATTTCATGTTGCTTACACAACGCTCGGTGTTCAGAAATAGAACTTGCATAGTGTAGTCGCGTTCCACGTCCGAGGGATGGGTTCTCCTTCCATTGTAGATAGCCGATATGCTCCTTTCCCGAGCGTCTCGACCACTCGGTCGGGGCCTTCCCAATTAGGGGATAACTTGCCCGCCGCCTCAAGTGGTCGAGAGGCTTCGGCTTTCCTGAGAATGAAGTCTCCCGGTTGAAAGTGTCTATCTCAGACTTTGGCGTTGTAGTATCAAGTGAGGCGACGTTGATATTCCATTGCTCAGACGCTGGCAATCTCTCGGAGTTCATCCACCAGGTTGAGGTTTTCGAGCAGTTTCTGGTCGTTTGCCTCGGGCGAGAAACAGATGACTCGGAGGGAGGGATTGGCAATCTCCAACGGGATCACGGCCTCGGTGCCGTACACCAGCTGAAAGGGACTTTCACCGGTTGCCGTTCTGGGAGTCGTTCTGTGCGACCAAAGTACGCTTGGCAATTCCTCGAGCCAGCTGCCCTTGGCTTTGCTGAGCCTGGTCTTGATGCCTTTCAAGATAGTCTTATTGGCATTTTCGACCAGCCCGTTAGCCTGAGGGTGGGTGACCAAAGTGAAGTGATTGCGAATGCTTAAGTCAGCACATCTATCTCGGAAATAACGAGAATCAAATTGTCGGCCATTATCGCTCACTATCACCCAGGGGATGCCGTCTCGGTGATCCTAGCTGTGGCTTCGGCCTCGATCCACTTGGTGAAGTAGTCGATGGCGATAATGACGAACTTCTTCTGGGCCTGAGCCGTAGGGAACGGTCCAAGGATGTTGATCCCCCACCGAGCGAAAGGATAAGGCTCGGCTAGGGTGACGAGCTCCGTTGCCGGCTGATGGACCAAGCGATCAAATCGCTGGCATCGGTCACACTGTTGTACGTAGGTTGAGCAGTCGCGCTGCAGAGTGGGCCACCAGTAACCCTGCCGAAGCAAGATTCTGGCGAGCGACCTTCCTCCTAGATGCGCTCCGCACAGGCCTTCTTGAACCTCTTGGATCGCTCGGTTGGCTTCGTCAGCACTGATGCACTTCAGGAGGGGACCGGAGAAGGATATGCGGTATAAAGTGCCGTCTAGAATGACGAATCACCGAGCTTGGTACTTCAATCTCCAGGCTTCCCAAGGGTCGGGAGGCTCCTTAGAGTCTTAGAGCCATGACAGATAGGGGGTGCGCCAGTCGCTTGGGGAGGCCGAGTCAACAACCATGAGCTCCGAATCAATGCTCGGTCGCTCTAGCTCTTCGAGAAGGACAAATTGAGTACCTTCGGAGTCAAGAGAGGAGGCCAGTCGAGAGAGGGCGTCTGCTCGGGAGTTTTCTTCCCGAGTTATTCGGACTACCTCAAAACTCTCGAACTGTTGTGCCACGGCTCTGACCAGCTAGAGGTATTTGACCATCGGTGCTTCTCGAGCTTCATAACCGCCGTTGACCTGGCTAGCGACCAGTTGGGAGTCAGTGTGAATTCTGACTCACTCAGCCCCCAACCGCCGGGCCATGTGGGCTCCCGAGATAAGGGCTTTATACTCGGAGGCGTTGTTGGATGCCTGGAAGTTGAACTTTAAGGCGTATTGCAGCTCTACTCCTTCGGGGGACTTCAGGAGGATCCCAGTGCCGCTCCTGGCCGAGTTGGAGGATCCGTCGACTAACAATTCCCACGTTGGCCCGGGTACGGACGGAGATTTTTCTTCGGCCGAGATGGTGCTCTCGACGATGAAGTCGCCGAGCGCCTATCCTTTGATCACCGAGCGGGACCGGTACGATATATCGTAGGCCCCGAGCATGATGGCCCACTTGATGAGGCGTCCCGAGGCTTCAGGGTGGGCGAGGATCCTCTTCAGTGGTTCGCCGGTTAGCACGATGATGGAGTGCCCTTGGAAATAGGGTCGAAGGCGCTTGGCCGAGGTAACCAACGCTAGCACGAGTTTCTCGGTTGCGGGGTACCTTCTTTCAGCCTCGTTGAGCACCTTGCTAGTGTAGTAGACCGGTCTCTCGACTCCCGAGTCATTTCTGACCAGGGCCGAGCTAATTGTGGATGGAGTTGCCGAGAGGTAGAGATGCAAGGCTTCACCAGGGACAGGCTTAGACAGCACTGGGGGTGAAGTCAGGAACTCCTTAAGCTCGGTGAACGCTCTTTGGCATTCCTCATTCCATGCGAACGTAGCAGATGCCATTTTGGGCCCCCTCAATAGTTTGAAGAAGGGTAGGCATCATTCGGCCGCACGGGATAGGAATCTGCTGAGCGCGGTAATGCGCCCGGTCAGGTGTTGAACGTCCTTGATGCAGGTGGGTGGGCGCATGTCTAGGATGGCGTGAACCTTGTCGGGGTTGGCCTCGATCCCACGCTGGGTGACTAAGAAGCCCAGGAATTTCCCAGACCTTACTCCAAAGGCACATTTGGTGGGGTTGAGCTTCATATTATACCTCAGGAGGGTGTCGAAGGTCTCTGCTAGGTCAGCGAAGTGGTCCTCGGCCTTGGGGGTCTTGACGAGCATGTCGTCAATATAGGCCTCGACGTTCCGACCGAGCTGTCCTTCGAACATATGATTGACCAGCCTCTGGTACGTGGCTCCAACGTTCTTCAACCCGAAAGGCATCCTGGTGTAGCAGTATACGCCGAAGTCGGTGATGAAGGCGGTCTTCTCGATGTCTTTTGGATCCATTCTGATCTGGTGGTAACCTAAATAGACGTCCAGGAAGCTGAGTATCTCGTTGCCCGAGGTTGAGTCAACCAGTTGGTCGATGCTCGGTAATGGATAGCAGTCCTTCGGTGCGGCTTTGTTCAAGTCGGTGAAGTCCACACACATTCGCCACTTTCTTGAAGCTTTTGGCACCAGGACGACATTAGCCAGCCACATCGGGTACATGACCGGTCTAAAAAGACCAATCTTTTGCCCCTTGGTGACTTGCTCCTTGATGATCGCCTACTTTTCTGGCGCGTGCTTCCTTCTGCGTTGTTCCACGGGCTTCACGGTTGGGTCGAGGTTGAGTTTATGCATCACCGTCTCCTCCGGTATTCTGGGGAGTTGATCATCAGACCATGCAAAGACTCGGATGTACCCGAAAAGAAATTCTTTGTATTACTGCTGAACCTCAGATGGTAGGTCGGCTCCAATCTTTACTCCCAAGGTCGGGTCATCGTTTAGGAAAACCGTTAGCAACTCGCCTCCAGGCTCGGAGGTTACAGGTTTTTCCTCGACTTCCCGGGGGCCCTTGTTCTTCCCGTCCGGCCTTGTGGCTTCGACCGAGATATTATAGCACCTTCTAGCCATCGCCTGGTTGCCTCGGACTTCCCCCACCCCATTTTTAGTGGGGAACTTCATCTTTTGGTGATAGGTAGAAGGAACCGCTTTCGTTCGGACTTCCCCCACCCCATTCCTCGACCGAAGATTGCATTGTATGCTATCATACCCTTGATCACTATGAAGTCCACCATAATCATAACGGTTTTGGGTGGGGTATCGAGAGTAACCGGTAGGCTTAGTGCTCCCTCGGGATAAGTGGCCTGACCATTGAACCCGCAAAGGGGGGTTTGGATCGGGCGGAGTTTAGACGGATTCTCCTCCATCTTAAGGAAACACTCATAAGATAAAACATCAGGGGCACTTCCATTGTCAACTAGAATCCTATCTACGTTACAATGGTTTATCGTGGCCGATATGACTAGGGCGTCGTCATGCAGGGTGGTTAGCCTCTCCAAGTCTTGGTCGGAGAAGACTATGACCTGGGGCTCACTTGGCGGGGCCTTGGGAGGCTCAATGGCTCGGCTCGCCCGCTCATCATGACGCTTCCTTCCTCGGCCACTGTCTCCTCCTGATGCAGCTCCTCCAGCGATGATGTTGATGTGGACCCCGCGAGGGGTGTTGTCGATTTCCTAGAGGGTGCCTCGGTCTTCCTTATGCCCGGCCACAAATCGGGATAGGTGTCCCTTGCGGACGAGGCGCTCGATCTCATCCTAGAGCTGGTGGCAATCGCCGGTATGGTGCCCATGGTCGCTGTGGAACATGCAATGTTTGCTGCGATTGTGACTTTTCGACCTCATTGGCTCGGGTTGGCGGAGGAGGCCCGAGCCTTTGATGTCTTCATATATCTCGTACACTGGAGCGGTTAAGGGAGTGTACCGCTCGTACTTCCGGGACAGTTCTTTGTGCTCCCCGTCTCGGTTCCGCCTTTTTCCTTGGCCCGAGCTTGACTCGGGTGCCCGCTTCTTGTCCCCCTCCCGACCCGAGCCGATTGCGCCTCGACATGCGCTGAGAACTTCTTCGCACTCAGCATGGCGTAAGGCCAGAGTCACTAGCTCGGTAAGGGTCGGGGGAGGGTGGAGGACAAGTTCGCGACAGAGGTTTTCGTCCCGGGTGCCTCCGGTCAGCGCGGTTATGGCCGAGACTACATCCAGGCGAGGGATTCTCAGGGCTTCCGACTTAAATCGATTGATGTAGGCCCAGAGTTTCTCCCCTTGCGCCTGTTTGAGAGCCAATAGCCCTGCTACCGACCTTGGGGGGCCGCTGCCGGCAAAACTCTCCTTAAATACTCGCCCAAACTGCTTGAAGTCTCGGATGGATCTGGGGGAGAGGGCTCGGAACCATGCTTAGGCGTCTTGGACCAGGGTGGTCACAAAGGCTTGGCATTTGATGGAGTCGGACGCCCCGTGAAGGGTCATCAGGGCGTCGAAGCTGTCAAAGTGGTCGGCCGGGTCGCCCTGACTGTCGTAAGACTTGAAGGTTGAAATGGGGATTATGGGAGATACCTCTGCCTTCAAGGTATAGTTGGCGAACGGGGATTTCTCCTCATCCTCTGTTAGGAAGGTCTTCTGCAAGGCGCGTAAGGCGCGCTCCTACTCTGCGAAGCGCCTCTCGAACTCTCGCAGGCGGAGGGATAACTCCAGCTGCCGTTGTGTCGTGGGGCTAGGGGGACGCGATGGCACGCTGTCCTGGTGCTCCCTGGGGACTTTGGTCTCCGGGTGCAGATGGCGTGCCCCTGGTTTTCCCCACTTCGGCGTGAAGGAGGCCTCTTGCTCCGGAGGAGGGGCTTGTGAAGGTCCTCCTGACCTATTGCGAATAAGCTACCATCCTCGGAGGGTGAAGTGACCTCCGGCAGTGTGTTGGGATGCGTCTCCGCGGTGAGGGCTTTCTGGAAGGATGCGTGACCTTCCTTCTCTGGCCGCCTGGGTCCTCATGAGTTCCACGAGGACATCCAATTTTGCATTGAGGGCTTGGAAAGCGTTAGTGCCCTCATTGGATGGTCGCCCTACCGCCGCGGGCGGAGGTTGTTCGTCGGCTGGGGTGCTGGCGTTGGAGGGGGGCTCTTGCGGCCTGAGAAGGGCCTTCTCCCCCCACCACCATGGCCTTCCCCCTATCACCGGTGGATCTCCTACCTGTACTTCTTTGCACCATGCTGGCTCTTTGATCGCTTCCTACAGACGGCGCTAGATGAAGAGGGGCGATCTCGTGCTAGTCCTGAGCTGGGGGATGATCACCGATCAGTGAACTGCATGGAAGGGAAACGAATCAGGGGGCCCAGGGGGGGATCCCTGGGGAAAACTCTCCGATGCCTAAGTCAGTATAGCAGTGGTGGAAGCTATGAAGGGAGGAGGAAGGAGATGCGCGAGATCCCTCTCCACCAAGGTGGTGAAGTGGTTCCTGCTCAGGGAGTTTTAGGCGCGTGTAGGCCTTACCGTTTGCTGGAGGGAGTCCCCGGTTTAAATAGTGCACTAGCCTCATGAGTCCCGTAAGCTGAGGAGTTCCAAGCGGGGGTTACATCCTCGACGTGGGCTCTTTACATCCTCATCGTGGGCTCTTTATAACCTTGAGGACTCGTGGGTCCCTTATCTTTGTGAACTACTGCTCATAAAGGACTCTCAACGGCAGCGTGGATAAGCAATCGTCGGTCGACCCAAGCATGAAGAGTGCCAACCCTTATCCGGGCAATCGGCAGAGCCCAAGTGAGGCTCAGTCAGAGTGGGCGCGGGACGCTAGCCTTTATCCCGGCGAGGGGGATAGGTCGGGCTTGGGTCTTCCTCCGACCGGACCGACGCTCGGTCCTTTCGAGCCTAATGGCCGCCGAGGAAGGGCTTGATCTCGAGTGATCTTATTGGGCTTTTATGCTAAGTGGGCCCTGCGGGGCTATCACTTAGATGAGCTGGGCCTCGTTTGGTCTTGCTGGACCTGGTTCGGCCGCTCTTAGATGGGCTACAGAAATCCCCCTCTCCAATACCTATAAGGCAAGGTTGGTTGCGAAGGGATATCGTCAAAGATAAGAAGTTGACTATGACGAGGCCTTCTCACCAGTTGCCATGACTAAGTCCATTAGGATTTTACTTGCTATCACTGTGTACCATGATTATGAGATCTGGCAGATGAATGTGAAGACTGCTTTCCTTAATGGAAACCTTGAGGAAGAGGTGTATATGATATAGCCTGAGGGATTCATATCCAAGGAGCACCCAGATAAGGTATGCAGGTTGCTGAGATCTATTTATGGACTGAAGCAAGCATCCCGCAGTTGGAATTTAAGATTTGATGAAGCCATCAACTCTTATGACTTCGTTAAGAACGAAGATGAGCCGTGTGTGTATAAGAAAACATGTGGCAGTGCTATCACCTTCCTAGTCCTATATGTGGATGACATACTACTCGTCGGGAATGATGTAGGTATATTATCATCAGTTAAAGCTTGGCTGTCTAAGCACTTCTCCATGAAGGATTTGGGTGAAGCATCCTATGTATTGGGGATCAGGATCTATAGAGATAGATCAAATAGGATGCTAGGCTTGTCCCAATCTATGTACATAGATTCCATTGTCAAAAGGTTTGGCATGAAAAACTCCAAGAGAGGTCTCATACCGATGAGACATGGAGTTTATCTCTCTAAGGAAATGTCCCCTCAGACTCCTGAAGAGAGGGCGCGCAAGAGTAGGGTACCTTATGCTTCTGCCATAGGGTCCATCATGTATGCCATGTTATGTACAAGGCCTGATGTTGCGTATGCTCTAAGTGTTACGGGCAGGTTTCAGGCGGATCCAGGTGAGCAACACTGGATAGCTGTAAAGTGTATCCTTAAGTACTTACGAAGGACTAAGGATATGTTTTTGGTTTATGGAGGAGAGGAGTTGAAACTTCGAGGTTATACTGACTCAAGTTTTCAGTCCGATAAAGATGACAGCAAGTCAACTTCGGGGTATGTGTTTACCCTGAATGGTGGGGCAGTGAGTTGGAAAAGTTCAAAGCAAGAAACCACTGCCGATTCTACGACCAAAGCTGAGTACATTGCTGCTGCTGAGGCAGCCAAAGAAGCGGTTTGGATGAAGAAGTTCATCGAAGAGCTTGGAGTTGTTCCGAGCATCTCTGATCCGGTCCCCTTATTATGTGATAATAATGGGGCGATTGCACAGGCAAAGGAGCCGAGGTCTCATCATAAATCAAAGCATATTCTACGGCGTTACCACCTGACCAGAGAAATTATAGCTAGAGGAGATGTTGTAATTGATAGAGTGTCTTCCAGTGATAACATTGTAGATCCACTAACTAAGCTATTAACTCAAAGTGTGTTTGAGCGTCACCTAGGGCTGATGGGGATCAAGCATATGGGTGATTGGCTATAGTGCAAGTGGGAGATTGATAGAAATGTATGCCCTACAAGGCAATTACATGAGATGTGATGCTGTCATTTCTTGTAATATCTTATTCATATTTATATTAATGGCATTTATTCATTGCATTTAATTTGTGTTAATGATTCGAATGTGATGAAGTCCCTGAACCTGTGCGATGATGACTGGATCATAATGAGATTATGATAATGAGATCAGCCATCTGGATGGACATGTTCCAAATGTTCCCAGTCATAGGATCTTCGAGAAGGGACATTGAAGATCTGGATAGACTGGCACACATGATACTTACTCATATAATGGGTGTGATTGTTCTCATAGTCGTCAGTGTGGTGACACTGAAGTACATGTGTGGGTGCTCATTAGTAGAATGAGTTCACTGAACTGACCCGATCTAGAATCCTTGAATGGTAATCATACTGACTATCAATCAGGGTATTCTATGTCTCAATAGCATAGTTGGATCTTAGACCTGAGTCACTAAAGATGTCTTGCATAAGAAATGCTGAGTATTTGATTACTGACTTATCGACTTCTATAAAGTTGTCTTTTATAGTTAGTTATTCGGACTCAGTGGAACTCGTGCGAAGGCAATTAGTTTGACAACATGGAATCATTCACTCTCAGTATGATATATGAGAGAGAATGCCCTACGGATCTGTACTCGGGAAATCCCCTGGCCAGGGTACGGGAGTTCATTATGAAAAAGGAGTTTTTCTAATGAACCAGTTTGGAGTACAGGACTCAGTCGAGCCGGTACTCAATAGGGTTTGACAGTTTGACCATACCCTAGTCATGGTTGGGTATTGGATAAATGAAGATCTATAATTGTGTGGAATCTGTAGACGGAAAGGTTCCAGAGTGGGTTGCTTATCCCCAATGTCTTTTGAGATCATGAAGCGTTGCTTGGTGCTTTTCGTGATCAGAAACCCTGTTAATTCCATTAAGAGTTAATGAATAGAATTAATTAAGTTAAGAAGGAGTTCTTTACTTAATGATCTAGAAAACCAAACAGACTATTGGGCCTAGAGGGTCACACACAATAGAGTGGTGAACAGACCGGGATGGGTAGGCTTTATAGACTATTATTAGGTTTTTGTGAAAAATGCCAAAGGTATATAAATATACGCTGTTGGGAGAAACCCTGGCCAAGCTACAAGGTTGAACCCTGGCCGCCCTCTCTCCTCTCTTTCTCTCTCCAAGGTGCGCCCCCCTCCTCTCTCTCCGTCCTCCCCGGTGGATGGTTGTGTTGAGATTGGGTCGGGGTGTGGAGATCATGGAGGAGATCCCGTCTGTTGTGACGCTTAAGGTGATCTAGAGGGGGTGAATAGATCAGTCACCCGATAAAAATGACTGCAGCAGATTCAAGTGCGGAATATAAGAACTTCTGATAAACAGATAGAGGGCACAAAGCAAAGACCAGCCAGAACTTCTAAAGAACCGTCCTAAACAGTCATCTACTGCGCAAAGTACAAGAATAAAGAAGCGATGCAAACCACAAAGCAATCATACAGTAGACATGAGTTTTTAGGTGGTTCGGTCCTCCAGACCTACGTCCACCCCACACTCAAACCCAAGTGTGGCTTACTGCTGCGCAACACAGCTTGCGTCTGCTGGGCCTTACAGCTTAGCCTACAACCGCTGAGCTTCACAGCTTGCTGCCCGAGACCAAGTCTCGCCCGCTGAGGAATTACAGCTTCACCTGTCCAGAGGATACACCTCTGCAACCGCTGGAGACTACAGCTTGACCCGACCAGTGGAATCCTCCACTGCAAACGCTGAGCCTCACAGCTTGGTCCGCTGGGCAATACAGCTTAGCCGTTCGAGGTATCCACCTCGCCCGCTGAGCAACACAGCTTGCTGTCCAGAGGAATCCTCCTCTGCAAAATCGCTGGCTACCAGCTTGAAGAAAGGTTTAAAAGAAAAACAAGAAATGGGAAACAAAACAGCAACAGAAAGCTGTATACGATAAAGCACAAAATGTATCCCTACAGAGAATGAAGCTCAAACAATTGAGCAAACTCAGATCTGGTTTTGAACCAAAGATCTGAGGAACAAATCTCTCTCAACTCTCTCCTTCTTCTCTTTCTTTTTCTTCTGGATCGTGGAAGCTCTCTTTCTGCTTCTGCTCCTTTGATCACGATCAGTCTTTTCCAGATGGAGAAGTCTTCATTTTATAGAGCAGCAGATAGGTGGGCGTGTGTCCTCCACATTTCCCGCCCAATTGATTCTACCACGTGGAAGCATCTCAGCAGGCTTCAATACACGTGTCACGATCCTGACACTTTATCCATTCTTGGATCATGTGCCCTTCTTAAACTTCACTAAAAGTACCTGTCAGTCAGTGAGAGAATTATCAACTTAAGACTAAAATCTTGTATAGACTTCACTATGCAACATGTGTGAGCATATATAGACTTGTGCATGCCTACGATGCCAAAGCTGTACAGAGTATATGTGCTAGGATGAAGGATGTACATACTATATATGCTAGTAGCACAACCAGAAGCATGCATAGACAAGACGATGTATAGACTAGCTCAGTCATCAAAACAAACAAGCACTCATTAGTGTATAGACTTGCTACGGCATCAAAGCAACCGTGTGCAGACTTTAAAATAAAGAATGTACAGACTTCAGATGAATGCATGGACTATGCCGTTTAAAGAGTGCTGACGATGTACAGACTTGCTGAACTACAGCATAAACATATCAGCAGAGAATGTATAGACTCTGCGTGCGTGCATGCTGCAAAGCAACGTATGGACTTGTGTTTGCGGGCAGACAATGTATGGACTTTAAATCAAAGGATGCACTGGCTGTACAGACTTTACGTATGCACATGAGACGCTGAGTGAGATGGAGTGGGATGGAGTGCACATTGAATGGCGTTGATGGCGCTCCAGTTCAGAGTGGATTTCTAGATTTCTTCTTTCGTCCACACTTCCTCATTCTCATGTAACTCATAAGGACCTTTGCTTATAATTTTCCAGATTTCGTAATCTTTGGCTCTGAGGAAGACCTGCATCCGGTTCTTCCAATATGGGTAGTTGGATCCGTCGAAGAATGGTGGCTTTGTAGTGGACTGTCCCTCTGCTATTAACCCTCTAGCATCCATGGCCGTTCCTCTTTAGGATGTTAGTCCTGCACAAAGAGTTAGGCTCTGATACCAATTGTTGTGACGCTTAAGGTGATCTAGAGGGGGGTGAATAGATCAGTCACCCGATAAAAATGACTGCAGCAGATTCAAGTGCAGAATATAGGAACTTCTGCTAAACAGATAGAGGGCACAAAGCAAAGACCAGCCAGAACTTCTAAAGAACCGTCCTAAATAGTCATCTACTACGCAAAGTACAAGAATAAAGAAGCGATGCAAACCACAAAGCAATCACACGGTAGACATGAGTTTTTAGGTGGTTCGGTCCTCCAGACCTATGTCCACCCCACACTCAAACCCAAGTGTGGCTTACTGCTGCGCAACACAGCTTGCGTCCGCTGGGCCTTACAGCTTAGCCTACAACCGCTGAGCTTCACAGCTTGCTGTCCGAGACCAAGTCTCGCCCGCTGAGGAATTACAGCTTCACCTGTCCAGAGGATACACCTCTGCAACCGCTGGGGACTATAGCTTGACCCGACCAGTGGAATCCTCCACTGCAAATGTTGAGCCTCACAGCTTGCTCCGCTGGGAAATACAGCTTAGCCGTCGAGGTATCCACCTCGCCCGCTAAGCAACACAGCTTGCTGTCCAGAGGAATCCTCCTCTGCAAAACCGCTGGCTAACAGCTTGAGGAAAGGTTTAAAAGAAAAATAAGAAATGGGAAACAAAACAGCAACAGAAAGCTGTATACGATAAAGCACAAATATATCCATGCAGGGAATGAAGCTCAAACAATTGAGCAAACTCAGATCTGGTTTTGAACCAAAGATCTGAGGAACAAATCTCTCTCAACTCTTCTCTCTCAACTCTCTCCTTCTTCTCTTTCTTTTTCTTCTGGATCGTGGAAGCTCTCTTTCTGCTTCTGCTCCTTTGATCACGATCAGTCTTTTCCAGATGGAGAAGTCTTCATTATATAGAGCAGCAGATAGGTGGGCGTGTGTCCTCCACATTTCTTGCCCAATTGATTCTACCACGTGGAAGCATCTCAGTAGGCTTCAATACACGTGTCACGATCCTGGCACTTTATCCATTCTTGGATCACGTGCCCTTCTTAAACTTCACTAAAAGTACCTATCAGTCAGCGAGAGAATTATCAGCTTAAGACTAAAATCTTGTACAGACTTCACTATGCAACATGTGTGAGCATACACAGACTTGTGCATGCCTACGATGCCAAAGCTGTACAGAGTATATGTGCTAGGATGAAGGATGTACAGACTATATATGCTAGCAGCACAACCAGAAGCATGCACAGACAAGATGATGTATAGACTAGCTCAGTCATCAAAATAAAAAAGCACTCATTAGTGTATAGACTTGCTATGGCATCAAAGCAACCGTGTGCAGACTTTAAAATAAAGAATGTACAGACTTCAGATGAATGCATGGACTATGCCGTTTGAAGAGTGCTGACGATGTACAGACTTGCTGAACTACAGCATAAACATATCAGCAGAGAATGTATAGACTCTGCGTGCGTGCATGCTGCAAAGCAACGTATGGACTTGTGTTTGCGGGCAGACAATGTATGGACTTTAAATCAAAGGATGCACTGGCTGTACAGACTTTGCGTATGCACATGAGACGCTGAGTGAGACGGTGCATGCGATGCGATGTACAGACTTAACATGAGACGCTAAGTGAGACGATGCATGCGATGCGATATACAGACTTAGCATGAGACGCTAAGTGAGACGGAGCAATGTATAGACTTAGCCAAGACGTCATGAGCAATTGGACGATGTACAGACTTGAGTTTGTGCATGCTACAGGGCAATGTATGGACTTTGAATGTGTTCATGCTAAAACAGTGAACGTAGGTAAAGATAGGAATGTATAGACATGTGTGTCCACGCGTCAAAGCTATCAGCAGAGAATGTGCAGACTTGCTGTAATAATGCATGAATGTTACAGCAAAGAATGTATAGACTATATGACGTGCAACTGATGAATGCACCGATGCAGTGTATGCATATAGTAGTGAACAAATGCAATGTATGCTAAACACAATGACTGGCTCACTATGATACTCTCACTGTGTTGCTATCATCAAAACAAAATAGCATATGCTTGTGCATAAGGGGCACAACATTCTCCCCCTTTTTGATGATGGCAACAAAGTGACAGTGAGTCACCAACCAAATTTTCTCCCCCTTTGACATAATCAAAAAGAAAGAAGAACATGAGTGCAAAATGCAGTATACATTGCAGATTTCCCTTTGAACAACTCATTTTCCCCTTGAATGTATAACTCCCCCTGAATTATTTCTCCCCCTTTGAGAAGGAATATGGATGGATGAAACATGAATAAGGTAAGGGGTCACTACACAACAGCTGAAGCATTGGTTCATAAAGTGAGCATGATTATAAACAACTGTTAAAGCATAAGAATCAGTAATATACAGTCTTGAAAGAATTCTGGTTTAACAGTGATAAATATAGAGTAAAGCAGCTGACCACTGAAAAAGAATTATAGACTCCATTTATAGCAATGAATCTAGGGCACATGGTTTTAATAGATAAGTTAGAAACAATACCCTTTGTGATTAACCATGGAAGTTCAAGAAAGGCAACTTGAATATGTATTGAGAAAAACAATTTACACTCAATGACTTTTGATTTCAAAGGGTTACAGCAGTTTATTTTTCACCTTTTAATTTTCAGAAACTGAGCTAAGTGAATAGACCAGTGGCATTTATGCTGTTGACATTAGGTGTACACCTTGATCAGAGGCAGGTACCCCCAGTTACTAGGCATAAACTACTAGATCTATTTCAGATCAAGACCTACAAGGAACAATTTTCACCTTTGACATTAAGGGTACACCTTGATCAGAGGACAATACCCCCAGTTACTTGGTGAAACACTTCATGACTTATTAATTCTCCTGCTTCTTTGGAGGAGATCACAGTTTCTCAGTGCAATTCAGCCATTGCTCTGTCACTGTGTTCAGCTCTTTACATTGATGATCTTATTACTGTTGCCCTGATTTCTTTTAGAGTGATTGTTTAAAAAATAGTACACACTCTTATTCACCTTTTCTAGACATTTCCAGTTTTAACACGTTCAGGCATTAAAAAAAAACTTTTTCTATTCTAACCACGAGACAAAAATTAAGAGCTATAAAGGTTTTCTTTTATCTCAAGTTCTGAAGTGCAGACACTTAACTCTTCAATTTATAAAAGTTAAACCTTTAGTTCTTTTCAATTTGCAAGTGTGATTCTTATAAATGAAAAATTGTAATAACCACAGCTCAATGTACTAAACCAGAAGCAATACTGTTGTTCAGTGAAGGTGATAGGGAAATGATAGCAATAGACATTAAGGTCCAAGAGCATCTGATGTCAAAGAATATGAATGAATTGAATGGGGACTATGAGGAGTGAAAAAGATTCAATGTACTGAACTTAGCTCTCATCTCCCCCTGACACCAAGATGCAACAATATGCTATGCAATGCTTTCAACTAACTAAATGCAGACTATACAACAATGATACATAAAGTAAGTATGCAATCATTTCAAGTTTATGCACCCAAGTCATGAACATTTTATCCTTTTTCAGAGAGTTTATTTCATGAAAGTCAGGTGTATATAATCTAGAGAATTGAGAATCAACTACAACTTAATGCCCTAAGTCAACATGACTTTCTCAATTCTAAAGGTGATTCACTTACCTGCTTTACCTGACTGATTTATTTTTTACCCTTGGTGTTGCATCAGAATGTTGACAAGGCCTCCAATCTCCTTCAGTTTTTAGAATTTTTGGCCCTGCCTCTTGTCATATGCCTGGAGTAGCTATTCCTGTTTCATCATTTTGTTCCCGGCTACCAGGCATACCTGCAAACACACTTAGGGAGCAGATTTTGGAACCCAAGATAGTTTGGGCCCCAAGACAGAAACAGACATGTGAGAGTGAAAACATGACAAAAGCTGTTTAGGGATCCACATTTGTGTGAAAGTGGATGGTTTGGTGGATTCTACAGCTTGAGAATTCTTTTTGTTATTTTTCTTTTTCTCAGCACCAACAGGTTTAGCTTTCTTTTTCTGGTGCTGTGATGGTTTTTGTGTAGTCCTGGCATTCATTTTATTAGAAACATTGTTATTTTTCTGCCAGTGCCTTGGCCAATGAGTGTACTGGAAGTTGTGGCCCAAATTGGTCCTAGGCTGACCATAGAACACCTGTTGACTAGGACTCCATGTCCTAAAGTGACCATCCCATCTCCTAGCCGGCTGAGATCTATAGGGCTGAGTGGGGAATTTCTGATACCTAGACCTCATGTACACAGGATTCCACCCAAACCTATTAAGTGGTTGTAAGTGAATGTGATGATAGACTTGGGCTCGAGGGAAATAGGGATGTGCAAACTGGTTCCTAGCGACACTTGGTCTCCCTGCCACCTTTGACCCTCTAGGATTCTGCACTGACTTATATTTGGTCTTTTTCTGAGCAGTTGATGGTGGTGGAGACTTAGCAGCCTTGGACTGGGGTTTTGATGTGCTAGCTGGCTGACCCCTAACCTTGGACTTATCCATGGGAGAAGAGCATGCAGCACTAGGCTCTACAACTTTCTGCTTTCCCTTGTCCTTAGCACTGGACACTTTTGATTTTACATTTTTGGAAGCAGATTTTTCGCTGACCATTTTTATGAGTGATTCTTTGTTCTTTTCTCTCACGAGTGAAATGGTTTTCTTCAGTTCAATATTCACTGACAAGACATCTTCATATTTTTCATTTGAAATCTTTATTTCATTTTCAAGCTTCTGAATTGTCAATTTCAACTCATCAACGACATTTTTCAGCAATTCATTTTCTTTCCTACAGTCAATCAAAACATGCTTTAACTTATCAAAATTAGAACATGCACTTTTCAATCTGTCATTCTCTGATTGTAAACATGCAACCTTATCAGAAAGTGTTTTATCATTAACCAGAGAATTTACTTTCTTCTTCAAGTGTCTGTTCTCCTTCCTAATATCATCCACTTTATCTAACAGTTCTCCATAAGCATTTTCCCAATCAGAAATAGTATAGTGTTCGAAAGGGGATGATACCTCATCGAATTCTTCTTCTTCTCTTCCATTCCTGGCCATCAAGCAGGTGTCCTTTTCTTCTTTCTCACTATCTGAGGAAGTGCTCAGCGTGCCTTCTTCCTCATCACTCCATGTACTGACCATGGCCTTTCCCTTTGGCGCTTTCTTCCATGGTCTTTCTTTCATTTTCTGGAACTCTGGACAATCAGCCTTAATATGGCCAGTCTTCATGCAATGATAACAATTATTAGCATCAGATTTTTCAGCAGGGTTGAATTTATACCTGTTTTGCTTCCTACTGTGGTGTCTTCTGTAGACATTCTTCCCTTCTCTTTTAAGAAATCTTCTGAACTTTTTTGTGATCATAGCTATTTCATCCTTTTCAAGGTCAGATCTAGATAGACTCCGATCACTGGATGATCCAGTGCTGCTGGACTGTTTTGAACAACTATGCTTGGCCTTCAGAGTAATAGGCTTCTTGTATTCGAGCTCTTCAGCTTGTAGAAGATTCATCTCGTACACCATCAAAGAACCTATCAGCTCATTAGGTTTCATCTTTTATAAATCTCTTGACTCCTCAACCACAGTCACTTTGGTATGCCATATCGGAGTCAACGATCGAAGGATCTTCCTCACAACTTCATAATCGGTATAGCTTTTTCCCAGATTTCTTAGACCATTTGTTATAATGGTCAGACGAGCAAACATTTCGCTCACTGTCTCACCGGGCTTCATTCGAAATGCTTCATACTCTGACACTAACATATTTGCCCGCGTCTCTCTCACTTGAGACATTCCCTCATAAATGACCTCATGGGTATCCCACATCTCCTTCGCCGTCTTGCAGGATGACACTCTATCGAACTCAGTGGGATGGAGTGCACATTGAATGGCGTTGATGGCGCTCCAGTTCAGAGTGGATTTCCAGATTTCTTCTTTCGTCCACACTTCCTCATTCTCATGTAACTCATAAGGACCTTTGCTTATAATTTTCCAGATTTCGTAATCTTTGGCTCTGAGGAAGACCTGCATCCGGTTCTTCCAATATGGGTAGTTGGATCCGTCGAAGAATGGTGGCTTTGTAGTGGACTGTCCCTCTGCTATTAACCCTCTAGCATCCATGGCCGTTCCTCTTTAGGATGTTAGTCCTGCACAAAGAGTTAGGCTCTGATACCAATTGTTGTGACGCTTAAGGTGATCTAGAGGGGGGTGAATAGATCAGTCACCCGATAAAAATGACTGCAGCAGATTCAAGTGCAGAATATAGGAACTTCTGCTAAACAGATAGAGGGCACAAAGCAAAGACCAGCCAGAACTTCTAAAGAACCGTCCTAAACAGTCATCTACTGCGCAAAGTACAAGAATAAAGAAGCGATGCAAACCACAAAGCAATCACACGGTAGACAGGAGTTTTTAGGTGGTTCGGTCCTCCAGACCTACGTCCACCCCACACTCAAACCCAAGTGTGGCTTACTGCTGCGCAACACAGCTTGCGTCCGCTGGGCCTTACAGCTTAGCCTACAACCGCTGAGCTTCACAGCTTGCTGTCCGAGACCAAGTCTCGCCCGCTGAGGAATTACAGCTTCACCTGTCCAGAGGATACACCTCTGCAACCGCTGGGGACTATAGCTTGACCCGACCAGTGGAATCCTCCACTGCAAATGTTGAGCCTCACAGCTTGCTCCGCTGGGCAATACAGCTTAGCCGTCCGAGGTATCCACCTCGCCCGCTAAGCAACACAGCTTGCTGTCCAGAGGAATCCTCCTCTGCAAAACCGCTGGCTAACAGCTTGAGGAAAGGTTTAAAAGAAAAATAAGAAATGGGAAACAAAACAGCAACAGAAAGCTGTATACGATAAAGCACAAATATATCCATGCAGGGAATGAAGCTCAAACAATTGAGCAAACTCAGATCTGGTTTTGAACCAAAGATCTGAGGAACAAATCTCTCTCAACTCTTCTCTCTCAACTCTCTCCTTCTTCTCTTTCTTTTTCTTCTGGATCGTGGAAGCTCTCTTTCTGCTTCTGCTCCTTTGATCACGATCAGTCTTTTCCAGATGGAGAAGTCTTCATTTTATAGCGCAGCAGATAGGTGGGCGTGTGTCCTCCACATTTCCTGCCCAATTGATTCTACCACGTGGAAGCATCTCAGTAGGCTTCAATACACGTGTCACGATCCTGGCACTTTATCCATTCTTGGATCACGTGCCCTTCTTAAACTTCACTAAAAGTACCTATCAGTCAGCGAGAGAATTATCAGCTTAAGACTAAAATCTTGTACAGACTTCACTATGCAACATGTGTGAGCATACACAGACTTGTGCATGCCTACGATGCCAAAGCTGTACAGAGTATATGTGCTAGGATGAAGGATGTACAGACTATATATGCTAGCAGCACAACCAGAAGCATGCACAGACAAGATGATGTATAGACTAGCTCAGTCATCAAAATAAACAAGCACTCATTAGTGTATAGACTTGCTACGGCATCAAAGCAACCGTGTGCAGACTTTAAAATAAAGAATGTACAGACTTCAGATGAATGCATGGACTATGCCGTTTGAAGAGTGCTGACGATGTACAGACTTGCTGAACTACAGCATAAACATATCAGCAGAGAATGTATAGACTCTGCGTGCGTGCATGCTGCAAAGCAACGTATGGACTTGTGTTTGCGGGCAGACAATGTATGGACTTTAAATCAAAGGATGCACTGGCTGTACAGACTTTGCGTATGCACATGAGACGCTGAGTGAGACGGTGCATGCGATGCGATGTACAGACTTAACATGAGACGCTAAGTGAGACGATGCATGCGATGCGATATACAGACTTAGCATGAGACGCTAAGTGAGACGGAGCAATGTATAGACTTAGCCAAGACGTCATGAGCAATTGGACGATGTACAGACTTGAGTTTGTGCATGCTACAGGGCAATGTATGGACTTTGAATGTGTTCATGCTAAAACAGTGAACGTAGGTAAAGATAGGAATGTATAGACATGTGTGTCCACGCGTCAAAGCTATCAGCAGAGAATGTGCAGACTTGCTGTAATAATGCATGAATGTTACAGCAAAGAATGTATAGACTATATGACGTGCAACTGATGAATGCACCGATGCAGTGTATGCATATAGTAGTGAACAAATGCAATGTATGCTAAACACAATGACTGGCTCACTGTGATACTCTCACTGTGTTGCTATCATCAAAATAAAATAGCATATGCTTGTGCCTAGGGGGCACAACACCGTCTGCTTCCACTGCTCGTGTGGATACGTCTAGAGGTCGGACACTTGAACGGCTCGCGACTCCGGTATCTTCCACTCGTTCGCCTTTGAGGTTTTGGGAGACTCTCAAGCCCGCAAAGGTAAAGAATCGTTCTTCACTCTACGGGGTTTATCGATATTGTTCGATTTTGAAAAACCGGCAACGATATGCAATCTAAGGTTTCGATGATTTCCGCTGCGCATTCTGGTCGGAACCTTACAGTCCGGGACACTTACAAGGCTGAAGGTCGACCACTGGGTCACAACCGGGTCGACCGGAGACCAACACGACGGTAAACGGCACGACGAGCACGAAGAATCGCCTAGCGGTATACCCCTGGACCACTAAGCCTCAGGAACTCGTAACCCCTAGTGGTCACCTCTCGGACCGCTAGGCTGGTGGCGGTCTTTTGCATGACCGCTAGGCGATGCCTAGCGGTTTGTCGCGAGACCGCTACCCGACCGACCTCGAACGACTCCAAAACAGAAAATGGTCTTGCCCTGACCGCTACCAGGAGCTTGGCGGTCTACCCATGGACCGCGGGGCACTGGCTAGCGATCTACCTCTGGACCGCTAAACACCCTGGTGGTCTATCGCATGACCACCAGCCTTAAACCGACATAGGGGGACTCCTAGCGGTCTCCACATGACCGCTTGGAGCCCCTAGCGGTCTCTGGAACGACCGCTAAATCGTCCCGAGCCCAAAAATGGCGGAAACACCAAAAAATCTGATCCATGCCCCGATCATAGCCCGATGATGGGAAAACAAAGGGGAATCCATCCCAAAGTCTCCTAGCATGATTCTAAACCCTTAGATCTGTCAAAATCTCCGTAAAACGGAAGATCCGGCTCACACCCCAAAAACATAGATTTTCTCCAAAATGCTCAAATAAGTCCGCTCGGCTCGCCACGACCTACAAAACTCGTGGGAAATGAAGTACACGAGCTGGGGGTCCATCTCCCTACCTCCACCGAAGATTTCACACGTCGTGGACGCCGATCCACGAAGAAAACGCCGTTAAACCCTCGCCGGGGCACGAACTCGCGGCCGAGCTTCCACGCACCTCCGTCCCCCGATCCTCGACCCATCCTCGCCGTCCTCCCTGCCCGCGTCGCCTCGCTGCGCCCCCGCCCTACTCCGTCGGTCACCGGAGAAGAGAGGGTGAGAAGGGAGAGCGTGAGAGAAGAGAGAGGGAGAGAGTGAGAAAATGAGAGGGGATAGAGAGAAATGGTTAATATATATAGAAAAACCTAAAAATTCTAGAAATTTAGAAAAAATACTAAAAATTACCTTCGCAATCGTTGGGAGGAGCAGAACACGCCGGTACTGTCCCAGAGTCAGAGAACGCCACGTTCGCCCTACACAGAGTTCCGAAGGCACATCAGGAAAAAACACGTGTAAAATACAAAATACACTCTGAGACCCACCAAAATAATCCGAAAAATATCCGAAAAATCAGGGGCGTTACATCCCTCCCCCCTTAAAGAAATTTCATCCTTGAAATTCAGGACTAGCACCAAGTCACAGGGGATGAACACCGTAATCAACAGACAACACTGTCAAAGCCCTAGCACAGAAAACCTCGATTCTCATGAAAGCACCGATCCTGAGGGACACAACCAGAGTACAATCACGAACGACACCTCGCTCCGCACACCGCGCACACCGGCCATCAGAGCAGGCACACACCAAAGGACACAGTCCGGCATCACCTCAGATAATGCGAGAACCAATCATGGCATTGCTGCCACCATCTCGTTTACCGAGGAGACACAATCCTCGTCACGAGAAACATCTACCAATCCATCTTATGTTCGGCAGACAAATCACACATCAGCTTCACAGCCAGCTGACAGGTTTCACACCCTGCTCGAGGGAACAACCAATACAGAGCCTCCATCAGCACACAACAGCATAGGGCCAACTCTGTCAGAACTCAAACTTCGATAAAGCCCAGATCCCATCCTGAAAGCACATCATGGAAACGACCACCAAAGGCATCACCGATGCAAGGCTCTCACCGTTCACGATGCACAACCAACAACATCTTCTGTCTGTGAAAAGACCATCCACTGGTCGCCAGATACACGTCAACGGAAAACCTTCACCGGCCCAACAGGCACGATCCAACTCATAACAGGCCATCCGCTGACTCACACAGACAATTACCACATCTCAAGCCGAGCTTCTCTCGGGCACCGCACCGCATCCGATCTCGATCATCGTGTCAACTCAACCCTCTCAGGGGAGCACGACGAAACCAACGACAAGACTCAGGAGTTCTCAGTCCTTATCTCACTCAACTCAGACTTACAGGGAAATCCTCCCGTGCTGGTCACAGACCAAGGACCACCATTCCGACGCCAATCTCTTTCCAAAGACCTCCGCCCACAGGCGTCACTCTTTCGTTCTGTCTCATCGAATCCTATCTCATCTTAATCAAATCAAGTGGACACCTATTAATCCCGATTCCGCCCTTATCACAGAGCCACGGGACACCACTGGGACAATTCATGGCACATCTCTCTAGGGGAGGAAAGTGCCAACCATTCTCACGGCAACCTGGTCGCCAATACCACGACCAATGCACTCTGGGTCCCCAGTCGATTATATATCTCACCGTCACAATCCGACACGACCATATAACCAACAGACGCTGCTATGGTCGATCACACTGTTAGGCTCACCAGCCACTCACAACTGCCAAGTGGGACCCATAATCTCTCAGAGATCACTTCCTCAAACACGATCTTATCCGAGGACACAACCTCCAATAGAGGTTGGGCACCAAGCCACCAACTCTGACCAACACGTCCTCGACCTCCGTCAAGCGACATCCTCAACAACCCCATTCGGATCTAACACCGATGCCTGACACGGCTTCCATCACAGGAACACGGTACTCATGCGGCACACTTGCCAACATTTTGCCCCCAACACTCCATCCTTCCAGTGCCAAGAACCACAATACCTCGAGCAGCGACATGGCAATAACACGTTTCACGCAACCTCGGGAAATCTGCCCGTAGCAACCAACGCTACGATCCTGAACCTGTGGGTTATGGGCCCACCTCGCTTCCGCTATGCACTCTGATCCACGTGCACAGCCAAACACGGCAACTCGGGACTCGCCATCCCAACAATCCACAACTCGGCTGGCCAACTTCAGAAAATAGGGTGAGGAAAGCTCCCTTACCTCGGACCCCTAGCACAGATTCACCCCCAAATCTGGCAATCCTCTGCAACTGTACAGGCTCCGAACCACCACGCATCGACAAGTCACGACACCAGCCGCAAATTCTCAAGAACACCGCCCAACTGGCACACGTCCTTACGGAACAGCACCAACACCCCTCACACAACAATGGAATTGGGCACGACTTCTCACAGGCAACCACCTTGCCAAAACGTGAAACATGTCTCGCACGGACTCCATGGCACGCAAAGGCCAACCAATCCGGACACACAATGCAAGACGACGAACCTTAGCCAAACACAATCTCTCCAACCAAAGGAGAAACCAACACTCCTCCGACCAATCGGAGAAACTCCACGCTCGACCTGACCTCGAACCTTGCACATGCTGGGAACAACACCAGGAAAACCATCACTTCCGTCTGGCCAGCACCTCCGACAACACTCATCCAGTGTCTCATTGGATGATATTCACAGCATCTCGCGATGCACCACCACTGCAATTCCTCGAACTATAACACACCACGCCAAGAGCTGCAACACGAGCCATAATCTACAACCACTAACGCTCATCCTCGAGTCCCGAACTAACCGCAGAACCTTGACAACTCACCCGCCGCCACACATGGCGCATTCAAGACAGTTACAGCGGCCCTAAATTCCACGATCTGGGCAAGAAGCCAAGCCACTGTCGCACAATCTCGAATCAAATCCAGGGTTACCATAACCCATTCGCACTCAAAAGCGCAGAACAAGAACTTAATGGGACACCATAGCCCAATCCTGCCTCGAAATCTGCAAAACAATCAGGACCGACACGTCATTCCTGACGCCACAGAGCACGACAAGATCATTAGGCTCGACAATCAATAGCTCACCGAGAAGATCCTCAACTCACCCGAGCACACTTCTCGATCAAAGCACCCGCTCTGCCACCTCAAACCACGACCTTACCACCTCAGGGGTTGGATAAATCCCACACTAGAGTGGCCAAACTCAACAACAGCTCCCTAAGAGCACGCTCATGGCCACTTAACCATGAACAATCCTCGCCAGACACCTGACCTCGCGACAAATTCCTCAAATGCATAACCACAAATCCGCGCCTACTGGCAACCTCTGCTCAACACAGCACAACCGGGGCCACCACCGATGAGGGAGAAAGCTCTCGACCTCGATCCTTAGACCCCACGCCAGCACGGAAGCCGTGAACATCAACCATCTTTACAGCATCGCACGGCGCACTCAAGTTCTCAAGCGAGAAATGAAGGGAAAAGTAAAACACAAAATCCTAAGCCAGCTGTCGATTGTACTGGACCTTATGGACTCTGATCACTATGATATCTCGAATTCCTATGTACGTCCACAACCACCACTCCTATACCAATTGTAACGACTCAAGATCCGGATACCGGGAGGAGCCCGATACCATTCGAATCCTGGCCCGCCGCCCATGATCTGGGAGGGCTCGGAAGGGCTAAAAGGAGTGTGGAGGTACAAAGAAATAGGAAATAAAGCAAGACAATTCAACAGTTAACAGAAATAAATAAACAACTACAACAGCAGAGTCCAGTCCAACAAAGCACAGTCTAAGGCAGAGAACGTACCCAATGCCAAGTGAACACTCGGCCCGGCAAACTGGCAACGAAAAACCTCCGCACAGCACCCTCGAACCTCGAGGAAGAACTATCACACCTGAAAAATAGGGGTGCGCCTCCTGTCACTGACTCAGTAGGGATCCCACGGAACCCCAACCGAGAACAATAGCAGTAGCGGAAAGGAAAGCAACTATAGCTACAGTAGGAACAACGAACCGGAGGCCGGTCAAAACTCGGCACTACAGCTACTCCTACTGTACTAGAGAAACACGCCCCGATCTCCCAATTGGGGGACTACCGAACTAACGGAAGAACCTCTAGCTATGTCGCCAGAAGAAACAATCACGACCTCGCAGTCGTGGACCTAACACCGTCTAGGGAAAACCCTCGGTGACGCTCACCGGAAACCCTAGACCTCTACCTCGAGAACACTCCTTGAAATAGTCGGGGCAACCATGTCTCACAGACGGGAAACGAAACCCCAAAAATAGGAGAGTCACATCTCACATGACAGGAGTACCTGCTCACCAGAAGTAAGGTCGGATGCGTGCACTGACGACTTAGTCCACAGCCTTAGGTGTCTCGCTGCGGCACCCCAGGCGGAGACTGAGACACCGTACAAGTAACCACAGAACATAGAACAAGGGTCTAGGTGGGGTCATGCTCGTCAGCACGCGTCCGAAGTCCCCGACCACGTATGCACACACTGACTGACTGCGCTACGTCAGGCCCTCTAGCTGGTATTCCTCCCGGCCCGGACTCGAGCCGCCACAGTGGGAGGCCCTACGGCAACCAGCATAAAGCCGTCTCTCTCGGGTAAAGCCTTGCCACCACTCCCTGGTGGGACCACACGCGTGTCAGAAGGCTACGACTAGTGGGGAGTCACTGATGTCACCACTCTCCGAGGAGAACTCCGAGAAACACACATGCATCCTGTGTGAAAGTCGAGAAGAATCAAGTGGCTCCGAGCCACTAGACTCTGGACAGTCCTCTAGACTTACTAAATCCAACGGTCCTTGAGTCACGAGACTTAGGGTCAAGACCGTTGCACGTAACGGCACAATGCCGTTAATCTAGCCTAATCCCTAGGTCTAAAATCACGGTAGCATGAATACCGAGGCAGCTCACGAGCCGCCGAGACCATCCCCTCAAAAGGGAACTCCGAAACCCTCCAGCCCCATGCTGGGTAATTGGACTCACAGTCCATAGGCCACACACATGGCCCACGCGGAAAGCACAGAAGCATGATTCCCAAGGCAGCTCACAAGCCGCCACGCCGATTCCCCATCCCAGGGAAAAGCGGGAAACCTCCAGCCCCGGGCTGGATGACTGGACTCGCAGTCCATGGCCATACAATTGGCCCACTCGGGAACCATCTTTCGGAGAAACTCACGACATGCGGGGAAAACCCCACCGCACACACACCGATACACGGTGACTCGATCGAGCGTAGCATGAAAGCCCGGAACACATGGGGTCACCCGGACCCACCACACCTATGGGCACACAAATCGAGGTAACATGGTACCTCTAGACACTCCAGAAACACGGTCACAGAACTCACGGGGTGTCCGGGAAATTCACGAGACCAAAGGTCGACCACTAGGTCACAACTGGGTTGATCCGAGACCAACACGATGGTAAACGGCACGACGAGCACGAAGAATTGCCTAGCGGTCTACCCTTGGAACCCTAATGCCAGCCTAGCGGTCTACCCCTAGACCGCTAAGCCTCAGGAACTCGTAACCCCTAGCGATCACCTCTCGGACCGCTAGGCAGGTGGCGGTCTTTTGCCTGACCGCTAGGCGATGCCTAGCGGTCTGTCGCGAGACTGCTACCCGACCGACCTCGAACGACTCCAAAATAGAAAACGGTCTTGCCCTGACCGCTACCAGGAGCTTGGCAGTCTACCCATGGACCGCGAGGCACTGGCTAGCGGTCTACCTCTAGACCGCTAAACACCCTAGCGGTCTATCGCATGACCGCCACCCTTAAACGGACATCGGGGGACTCCTAGCGGTCTCTACATGACCGCTTGGCGCCCCTAGCGGTCTCTGGAATGACCGCTAAATCATCCCGAGCCCAAAAATGGCGGAAACACCAAAAAAACCCGATCCACGCCCCTATCATCGCCCGATGATGGGGAAACAAAGGGGAATCCATCCCCAAGCCTCCTAGCATGATTCTAAACCCTTAGATCTGTCAAAATCTTCGTAAAACGGAAGATCAGACTCACACCCCAAAAACATGGATTTTCCCCAAAATGCTCAAATAAGCCCGCTTGGCTCGCCACGGCCTACAAAACTCTTGAAAATTGAAGTACACGAGCTGGGGGTCCATCTCCCTACCTCAACCGAAGATTTCACGCGCCGTGGAAACCGATCCACGAAGAAAACACCGTTAAACCCTCGCTGGGGCACGAACTCACGGTCGAGCTTCCACGCGCCTCCTTCCTCCGATCCTTGACCCATCCTCCCCGCCCGCGTCGCCCCGCTGCGCCCCCGCCCTGCTCCGTGAGCCGCCGGAGAAGAGAGGGTGAGAAGGGAGAGCGTGAGAGAAGAGAGAGGGAGAGTGAGAAAATGAGAGGGGAGAGTGAGAAAGGGTTAATATATATAGAAAAACCTAAAAAATTCAAAAATTCAAAAAAATACTAAAAATTATCTCCACGATCCTCGGGAGGAGCACAATGCGCCGGTACTGTCCCGGAGTCGGAGAACGCCACGGTTCACCCTGCACAGAGTTCCGAAGGCACATCAGGGAAAAACACGTGTAAAACACAAAATACACTTCGAGACCAACGAAAATGATCCAAAAAATATCTGAAAAATTAGGGGCGTTACAGGAAGGCCCGCGACACTCGGGCCCATTCCCAAAATTAAGGGCGGCTCACCCCCGATTCCTACAGTGATGACCGGCTCAGGCACTGATCCCACCTGGAATTGCCTCGACTGTGCGCTCTCCCGAGGCAATTGGAGTTGGTGAACTTTCTTCCACAAGAGCAGAAGTATCTTCGCTATCTTCCCTGGTGCTCGACACTGAAGAAGAAGGAGGAGTCGAGCCTTATTCTCCCGAGTCGTAGCGCTGCCCGTGGATGAAGACAAGCTCATCAAGGACTTGCTTCTGGGCCTCAATTACTGCCCGCCTAAAGCCTTACGAAAAACCCTTCCGCAGCCCCCGCCGATAGCCCGGCTCATAATAAGCGAAGGTGCACTTCTTTTAGGCTTTGCGATATTCCTCTGAGCCCTGATATCGCTTGATCGCCTCCGCCCTGACTCTAATTGCCTTCTCCTTAAGCTCAGCTATCTTCATTCCGACCTCTGTCAGCTTCGCCTCGGCCTCAGCCTGTGTCACTTCGGCCTCCCTCTTAGCCCGCTCGGCCTCTAGGGCACGACCCCCGAGCTCCTCTCGCTCGATTGTCCACCGTCCCAAACTCGCCGCATGAGCCTGACGCTCCTCCTCTAGGAGCTTGCCCTTAAGGTCAGCCATATATCGAGCTTGGGACAGTTGCACGGACAGCGATCGAGATTCCTCTTGGCTCACACGGTCCCGAGAGCGAAGTGAGGCCACTTCCCGCTGGAGAACCCCGAGCTCGGAGGATAACTGTCCAACCCTCCGGTCGGACTTAGCCCGAGCTCTAGCCTGGGCCTTCTCCTCGCTCTCCAACCGCGGCAAGTAATCTACTAACTCAGCCCCAAGCTGAGCCATGAACAATCCCCCCTCCATGAGCCTCCCCAGGAGCGTCGGAGGGGAACAATTTTTGAATTAATCCCAGAAGGACGAAGGAGCCAGAGCCCGGCAATAATCGTACAGGGAAGCCCGAGTGGCGGATCGCCCCCCCTGCCTGGCAGAATCCCCCCTTGGAAGAGTCGAGGTCAGGATATCTCCCTCGGACGCCCCCGAACTCGGGACTACAACGTCTGCCTCGGTCGGGGCCTGTGACCTAGCCTCCTCCTCCACGCGCGGGCCAGCAAGCTCGGTCGGGATGACTGAACCGACCTCCTCGCCGCGTGCTCCTGCAGGCTCGGCAGAGGCTCCCTCGACCAAAGCAAGCAACTCCGGCTCAGCGACAGAAGAGCCCGGGCGAAGGGCACCCTCGGCTGGGGGAGGGACCTTTGTTTTTTTCTGCCTACTATTCTCGACGGTTAGGGCCTTCGTTGAAGCCAACAACAACCGCTCCCCGGGGTCCTTACGCTTGGATCCCCATCGCTCCTGGTCGCTTTCCCAAGCAACCTACTTGCCCTTATCTCGGGCAGAAGAAGTTGTTGTGTCCCTGTGGTTTTGATGCTTTCCAAGACTACGAGTCATTAATATTCTCATCCCTTGATTGCTGACATTGATTGATATTCTCATGATAGATAAGCCAAATAAGTCATAAGAGATGGCAAAAGATGAAGCCCAATGCACGCGCCCAAGTCACCTTAGAAAATTCCTCAAAGATAGTTTTTACACTGGTGGTGTCGACCTCACAGCCCAGAAGTGTCGACCTTACCAGCTCAAGCGCCATTAGTCAAACAAAGGTCAAAGGGTGGTGTCGATCTACCTCTTCCAGGAGGTCGACATGTGACCCTCCTAGAGAGCGTTATAAATGCATTTTCGCTTGGCAGTGTCGACCTGCTTATTTCAGGAGGTCGATCTGTGGGCTTTCTAGAGAGCGTTATAACTACCCCTTCATTAAGAAAGGTCGACTTCACCACCTGTACAGGTCGACACCACAGTTATCTCCGCAAAATTTTAAGCCAATTTTCTATCAAATCGAAGGGCAATCCAGAGAGCGAAAAGTCATACCGTAAATCCCCAAAATCACAGATTTCAAGGTCTGGAGGAAGGTTCCAAGTCTGTCACATGTCCTAGCCATCATGACCACATCTAAAAACACCTTTTGGAGGCTACTGTGAAAGGGTTCAAATCTGGGAAAAGTCTGCTACCTTTTTGCAGCTAACCAATGGGTGATGCTCTTAGAAAGGTACACTGTCCTGAAAAGTAACAAGAGCAAATGGGATTACTGGCTGCAAGATCTCTTACTTGAGAGTCATTAAATGCCCAGATCTGGAGTAAAAGAAATGGGTCTTTCTCAAATAATTTCTTCCAAGGCACTCAAAGAAAATCCAGTCCGAAAAAGGCATCTTTTCTGCCCCAATCGGACCGATCAGTGGACATGATTTTTGGAGGGAAAGCTCCCTCTGCTGGGTGATCTGAGTGGCATAATTCCATGCACATAGGGAGCGGTGCAGGCACTTAAAACTTAGGGTGAGCTGCTGCTGTTGAAGAGGGTGTGGACTAGAGAGACCAAAAAGAAGAAGTGAGTGCTATTGCTGGTGTTGCTGGCGTCCCTTGAAGAAGAAGGAGAAGATCTCAAGGAGCCCGAGTTGCTGCGTCCAAAAAAAAAGGAAAAAGGAGAAAGGAGGAGAAGATGGCAAGAGCTCTAAGCCTTTCGTGAAGATCCTGTTCAAGGCCGCATGCTTATCATCCACCCGTTCGTTGTCTTGCAAAGAAAAGTCATCACCAAAGAAGCAATGAACCTCAATGCAGCAAGCCAAGCTCTCCACATCTTAGACGAGGACATTTGCATTAAGCATTGAGCTTCATTCTTCATGTTTAAGCTTTTACATTGTTCCTTTTCTGTTTATTGTTCCGTTTGCTAAAACTGTGAACCGTCCCTACCAGTTGTTGTAGGAAGACAGTCAGAGGGTGTCTCTGGTCTGCGGTAGGCCGTGTGTGCCTGTTGCTATGTTATCAGCTGTTTAGTGCAGTGGTACTAGAGAAGCCTCACTTGGTTCAAGTGAGGGGTGGATGTAGGACTCAGGTTTGAGTCTGAACCACCTTAAAATTCTTGTTCTCATGGTTTGATTGTGTGTTTGCCATGCACTAGTTGCTTACCTAGGCTCATTGTCTATTTACATTCCTTCATCTTGCATGCAGGTTCTCGCTTTACTCACTAGTTTTTTTATTCCGCTACATTCATTGTTTTAGTGTAAAAAAGGGGGGCAAATCTATTCACCCCTCCCCTCTAGATCAGCCATTCCCACATAACACGTGGTATCAGAGCCAATTGTTGACACCCGTTTTTAACCCGCAAGTTGCGTTATTTCTCTTATTCATCAATTTTGGTGTCCCGAATTAACCGTTAGTTTGGAGCGTTCCTTAGATGAATTTCGAGCCCATTTCATTGTTCCATTCCCTTTGAATATTGAAGATCATGATTTCTTAGAGCCCTGGAGCCTATTTTTCACCTTCCGACCTTCCAAGTCGACTTACGGCCCATTTAGGTCGACTTCCCTCAGGAATGTGGCCCCTTTCGCTACATAGTCTTGAAAAATAGTCCCTTTTCACCCCCTTCCTTTCCTATATTCATGAAGTGTCCTTCACCAAAGTTGTTCTATTTTTAAAGCCCTACATTTTCTTCTTCTACGCCATTATCCAGTTCTCCACTGTTTTCAAGCCCAAGTATTTTTCTCTATTCTCACCCCATTTTCTCTCTCTTATGATCATTTTTTCATCTTGTTCTCTTCATGAAAGTTGATCATCTTTTAGTTATCTACAATTTCTTCTTCTACCACTTTTTCTAGTTCTGCATCGTTTTCAAGATATTCTCTGATTTCTAAAGTCACGCGAGCTTGGCAGCCAAACCTTGATAAACGGTCAACTATTGACCGTTACTGTTCATATGGTCCAACGTGGACCGCGTAACATGATAAACGGGCAACAATTGATCGTGTGAACAGTAACCTTTTTATTTTTTTATTTTTTATTTTATTTTTATTAATTTTGAAATGTCAATAAACGGTCTTCTTAAGACCGCTTATGTCAAAAAACGGTCTGTGGATGACCGTTTATTCATTTTTGTGCCAAAAGTCTCCCAATCGCCCCCTGGTTCATTGGGCGGTCTACCCCTATACCGCCCCATTCATTAAACGGTCTATCGTGCGACCGTTCATATAACAAAGAGTCCAAAAGTTCTTGAACTCCGTTTTCTTCGCCGCTGGACTCTAAGGTTGATTTCTGTTCGCCGGGGTCACCTTTCTAAGGCTCTATCTTCTCGAATATTCCATCAAATCACTTCCCGTTTGTTTCTGTCTCTTGCCACCACTATTATCTCGAGTTCAAGCCATATAACTCAAAATTTAGTGGAACATATTCTCGGGAATCTTGGCCGCAATATCAGGTTTTATGCATTTTCGTGTCACACAAACTCTTCCAGATTAGGCTCCGGGGCCACCTTCCAAGGAGTCTATCTTCCAGATCCTTCCACCAAAAAGAGTCCCATTTATTCCTAGCTCTTATCCTATCTATTATCTTGAGATTGATTCATAGATCTCGAGATTTGGTGGACTCTATCTCCTACAATCTCGATGGAAACTTCTGGGTTTCAGCAGATTTCTATATAAACCTGCCCAGTTCGCCTGCGCGACGGGGGGCTCTTCTTCGACTCGGGGCGAAGCCATGCCGGATCGTCGACTCACACCTTCGACCCCACTACGAAGAGGGAAGTATCAGCTTTAATTTTCATCTCTTTGGGCTCAGTTTCATTGCTCCAATCCTTAGTTCTCATCTCCTACTTTTCACAAATCACCACAGTTTTTACACTTAGTTTTTGCACTGTTTTCGACACGTTCATGCATTTTTCTCCATTTTACACAACATTTTTCTCCCTCTTCTTTCCACCAAATTTCATGATTTCAAATCCTATGCATGCACACCACTCCCACCTTTTATTTGCACCCATTCATAGGGGTTAAAAAACTCTCCCCCGGTGCATTCTCCCCCTTTTTTCATGCTACTTTATCATTTCGGGACATATGCTACACTTCACATTCTAATGGGTTTTCTCTCTTTTGTGGCTTTGTTTTGCAGGAGACTATTGATAGAACGTGAGGCCCTTACCTTCCGACCGGCTAGGAGGTGAGGAGGTGCACCCACAATGGTTCCCCGCGTCCCATTTCAAGTGCGATCACACGTTGTAGCGGCTTCCCGTTAGGCCGCATCTTTCTCCATATTTTCTAAGTACACGGTGCCATCTTCATCCTTTCTTCATCCTTTTGGTGCTGTAAGTCCTTGGTGGCGATCACGGTTAGTTCTTTATTCCTCGTCACCCCTTTTCGTTTCATGCAATTTCATGTTTATATGCATGCTTATATTGTTTAGTTCGGGGCGGGGTAGATTACATTTACATCCTACACCAATCTCTCATGATGGGGTCTAACGACCTTGAGAGAAATGGTGGAATGGCGTCCAAGGGACTTATGCCCGAAGGCCATTCTATTAACAGACCGCCCTTCTTCACTAGATCTAACTATCCTTACTGGAAAAATCGTATGCAGGTATTTGTCCGTGCCCACGACTATGAGCTCTGGCGAGTTGTGAGCAAGGGTCCCTATGAGCTTCCAGAAGATGAGGATACTTGGACTCGAGAGTAGATAAGGAGATCTACACCTAACTGGAGTGTTAAACACATTATACAGTACTCTCTTCATCCAGTGGAATTTTCAAGAGTATCAACATGTGCAACAGCCAAAGAGATGTGGGATCGCTTAAAGGTAATATACGAAGGCACATCTCAGGTGCGTGAGACCAAAGCCAACATTTTAATTTCTAAATATGAAATGTTCAGAATGAAGCCTGATAAATCCATTCAAGATATGTATGCTCGTTTAACTATGCTCACAAATAGCTTAATTGATCTGGGAAAGAAATATACAGAGCAAGACATAGTGAGAAAAATCCTCCGATCATTAACCCCCGCTTGTCATACCAAAGCAACAGTGGTCGAAGAGTCCAGAGATTTATCAACCACCAAGGTAGAAGAGCTTATATGATCTCTTATGACCTATGAGATTAACTTAGAGAACAAGGAAATAGAGGTAACTAAGAGGAAGCCTTTGGCTCTAAAGGCTGGACCTTGCAATCAAACTACCTCCGAGGAAGGTGAGACTTCCACCAGTGAGCAAGATGAGGATCAAGTGGCCATGCTCACTCGTTAGTTTAGAAGTTTCCTGAGAAAGGAAGGAAAGGGCTTCATGAAAAGGAAGCCACAGGTAAATAAAGGTTATAGATAAAATTTTAAAAATTCAAAGAGAACTGGCAAAATCATTTATTATTCGTGCAGCAAACCAGGACATGTCAGGACTGAGTGTCCTGAAAGAGTAAAGAATGCTGCCAAATGGAAAGGGAAAAAGAAGAACAAAGTCATGGTATGCACATGGAGTGATGAAGAAGAAGATGATGATGAATCAAGCTCCACAGAGAAAGAAAAGGAAGACTTCTATCTTATGGACAAACGAGATGAAGAATCTGAGGTACATTCTCCTTTCAAGCACTTTACTGTTAGTGATTGGGAAGAAACCTACACGGAGCTTATGGATAGGTATGATATGTATAAAAAGGAAAACAAAGCCTTGAAAAAGAAAATCAACTCAATGGTGCATGACCATAACATGAATGATAAAACTGTCTCCATTGAATCTGAAATTAAGATCTAAAGAAAATGATTGAAGATTTAGAAAATGGAAGAAAAGAAATGGCTGACTTGGAAGTTGAAAATGAAGACTTAAGAAATGAAATTGACAATATGAGGCTAAGAATGCAAAGCTAATGAAAGTGACAATAAATTGTGTAATGAAAAATATGAGGCTATCAAACAAGTCAATTCTAAACTTCTTGGAAATATTGAAAATATGCAAAAAGAACTGAATGACAAACAACAATCTTTGGAAAAGTATGTAGATGGCAGGGAAAATCTAGATGCATTGCTAGGCACAAAAATGAATTTCAACAAGGAAGGGTTGGGTTTTAATCCCACAAACAAAAAGCAAGTTGGATTTAAAACTGTCACTTTTGTATCATCCACGGGTGCTTCCACATCAAACACAAAACCCATCCAAAATCAAGAAAAATCCAATAGCAAGGGAAAAGAAAAGGTTGAATCAGATGAAGTGAAAACCCCTGGAAATCCCAAGAAAATCTTTCAAAAAACCCAGGCAGGTCGACCTCATTCACAGTCCAGGTTTGCACATCACCAAAATAGAAATGGCGCAGGTCGACACTACACTTACAGGAGGTCGACACTCCAACTAGATAGAAACCGTTATAACTGGGAAAAACAAAGCACAGGTCGACACTCCAGTCACAGGAGGTCGACACTTTAGTCATCCAGAGGCAGTTATAAGTGGGTAGCACAAAGAACATGTCGATAGCTCAACACACCCAGGTCGACACCATCATATGGTTGGCCCCACTATGCCTCACACACACACTGGCTTGGTCAGGATCATTTTCCCATAAACCATAACACCTTCTATCAATTGAAAATAAGTCATTGGAACCAAAAACAACCCTTTTCACACATCTATCACAAATCAAGAAGTGAGAAACAAAGGAATAATGTTAAAATGGACAATAGGAACATAAATATGGTAGCAAGCAAGAAAATCAAAAATGAGAAGAAAATGTGGATTCCAAAGAGTATGGTAACATGTCTTGAAGAATTTGATGGAACCTAAATTTTGGTGGGTTCCAAACATTGTTACTTAATTCCCTGTGCAGAAGTGTCTTGCAGCCGTGCATAATTGATAGTACCTGGATAGCGGTTGCTCAAGACACATGACCGGGGACAGAAATAAATTCTGTATTCTGGTGGAGAAAGGAAGTGGACATGTCACATTTGGAGGGAATAACAAAGGAAAAATCATCGGTACAGGTAATGTAGGTAAGAATCTTTCCAACTCTATTAAAAATATCTTGTTAGTTGAAAGTCTGGAATACAACTTGCTGAGCATAAGTCACTTATGTGATAAAGGTCATAGAGTAATATTTGACTCTCATGAATGCAAAATTCTGGAACCAAAATCTGAGAAAGTAAAATTTTCTGGTAAGAGAGTCAATAATGTATACATGATTGGCTTAGATAATCCTGCACATTTAAATCTCTACCTTGCTGCACCAAAATCGGAACTTGCATGGTTATGGCATCGAAGACTAGGACATGCTAGTTACAATGTCTTGCATAAACTCATGAAACATTCAATGGTAAAAGGGCTGCCTGAACTCTATTTTAAGCAAGATAATAAAATCTATGATGCATGCGCCCTAAGAAAACAAACAAGAAAATCATTCAAAAACAGATCTAAAAATCTATCATCTAAACCACTTGAACTAATTCATATGGACTTATTTGGGCTAACAAGAACTGCTAGTCTAAGTGGTAGAAGATATGGATATGTATTAGTGGATGATTTCTGTAGGTTCACATGGGTATTCTTTCTTACACATAAGAATGATGCTTTTGATGAGTTTCATGCACTCTACATGAAGATAAAGCAAGATGGTGAGTTTAAAATTTCTAACATTCAATCTGACCATGGTGGTGAATTCGACAATGCTGAGTTTTATGATTTCTACAGGGCTGAAGGAATATCACATAGATTTTCATCACCAAGAACCCCTGAACAAAATGGAGTAGTTGAGAGGAGAAACCGAACACTCATAGAGATGGCTAGAAAAATACTAGCTAAACGACAACTTCCAAGGAGATTTTGGGCCGAAGCAGTAAATACAACATGTTACATCATCAACCGCTCCATGGTAAGGTCATTCACCAAAAAGACTTTTTATGAGCTGCTAAAAGGTAAAAAACCTTCTCTCTCACACATAAAAGTGTTCAGATCTAAATGCTTCATCCATAACAATGATAAAAGAGAATTGGATAAGTTCGAGCCCAAGCGCGATGAGGGTATATTTCTTGGTTATTCTGATCGATCTAGGGCTTATATAATTTACAATATCAAAACTCAACTTGTGGAAGAATCACCCCATGTCACTTTTGATGAATTCAATGATGATACTAAAGATGACAAGCCTTGCAGGAAAGATGATGACGATGGAAAATTCTTGACCACAAAGGAAAAGCATGATCTTCCACAAGAAAAGACAAGAGGAGATGATGACTTGGGAGAACCAAGCAGTATAATGGATCAAGCTACCAGTGAAGGTAATGACACTACCAATATTCGAGCACTTAAAGATCAACCTTTGGAAAATGTTATTGGTAGCTTACATGACCCACCTAGAACCAGGTCGCATTTTAGAATTGTTAAAGAATTGGATCAAATTGCACTTGTCTCACAAATTGAACCAAAGAATGTGGAAGAAGCTTTGAAAGATGAAAACTGGATGAATTCCATGCAAGATGAATTAAACCAGTTTGAAAGAAATAAAGTATGACATCTTGTTCCTAGACCATCATCAAAATCTGTCATAGGTACCAAATGGGTCTTTAGGAACAAGCTTAATAAAGATGACAAGATAATAAGAATAAGGTCAGATTGGTGGCTCAAGGTTACAATCAAGAATTTGGGATAGATTTTGAAGAATCCTTTGCCCTGGTAGCTAGACTTGAAGCTATTAGGATTTTGCTTGCATTTGCATGTTCACACAAAATAAAATTGCAACAAATGGATGTAAAAAGTGCTTTCTTGAATGGTTTAATAAAAGAGGAATTTTATGTGGAGCAGCCCCCTGGTTTTGAAAGTTCTAATCATGAAGATTATGTGTATAAACTAGATAGGGCACTCTATGACTTGAAGTAAGCACCAAGAGCTTGGTATGATAGACTAAGCTCATTCCTCACCGAGAAAGGGTACACAAGAGATAAAATAGATCAAACACCCTTCACCAAAAGATAAGGTAAGGACATCTTGATAGTTCAAATTTATGTTGATGATAATGTGCTTAGATCTACAAAATATGAAATGTGTGAGGAATTTGCCAATCTTATGACTAGTGAGTTCGAGATGAGTTTGATGGGAGAACTTAAATGCTTTCTTGGCTTGCAGGTCAGCCAAAGTGTAGATGGGTGCTTCATAAGTCAAGCTAAATATATCAAGGAGCTGCTGAAAAGGTTTGACATGACAACTTGTAAGACAATTGTAACTCCTATGGGAACCACTACATCACTGGATGCGGATGAGAGAGGTAAATTGGTGGATGCAAAAATTTATAGAGGTATGATTGGCTCATTGCTTTACTTAACTGCATCTAGACCAGACATCCAGTTTAGTGTATGCCTTTGTGCTAGATTTCAAACTAGTCCTAGAGAATCTCACTTGATTACCGTCAAGCGTATCTTTAGATATCTTGCCGGGACTCAAGATTTGGGATTGTGGTATCCATCATCTTGTGATCTATCTCTTATCTCTTATTCAGATGCGAATTACGCTGGATGCAAGCTGGATCGCAAGAGCACAAGTGACTATTGCCAGTTTCTGGGCAAGTGTTTAGTCTCTTTGGCCTTCAAGAAACAACACTCAGTTGCCCTCTCAACCGTAGAGGCAGAATATGTTGATGCGGGGAGTTGTGGCACCCAAGCGTTGTGGATTAAACACCAACTCCAAGACTACTTAGTGGATCTTGGTTGTGTCTCAATTTTGTGTGATAACACTAGTGCAATCAATCTTGCAAAAAATCCAGCCTAACACTCTAGGACCAAGCACATTGAAATTAGGCATCACTTCATTAGAGATGAGGTCCTTAAGAAAAATTTTGAACTGTATTTTGTTGATACATTGAACTAAGTTGCTGACATATTTACCAAGTCCTTGCGTAATGACATGTTTTCAACACTTAGAAGGGAGCTTGGTCTATGTAGACCTCAATTGAATAAGAATTGAATTGGTGGACATCTTTATTTCACCTTGGTTGCTTGTTGATTGTGCTGAACTGCAATAAAAAGTCTGTATAGAAAATCTGATGCATATACTTTTCATATTAATACATGTCTTTATGCATTGGCATGCACGGTTTGATAGGTCTATGTTCATGATGCATTGCATTGGTTGCTGCATTGTTTTTGCTTGACCATGGTATATAAAATGGTGATTTGTGGAAATGTAGGTTATGCTTGCCTGAAAGTATTCACCATGCGTGAGGATACACCTCTGCTGAGTACCACGAGTCGATATTACATTTAGGCCATATTGTAAGGGGGAGCAACTTCCTTGAACCGTTCTTGCATACATGCTGTCTTCATTTTGTCAACTTTAATAAGTGTACAACCATTGGCATGAACTTCCATATCATGTTTTGATATCTTGCTGATGATCAGGTCAACCCTAACACCACTCAGGTCGACCTCTCGGTGGCACTCAGGTCGACCTTAGACCTATTCAGGTCGACCTTGCAGGTCTCTTCCGCTTGAACACTGCCCTCTGTCTAAGCTCATTGCATATCCTCTGGGGGAGTGTTCACTACTCATTCTCTTCACTTGATAATCATGCTTATCTGAAAATTCAATGGGTCAATTCTTGTTGTTGCTACTGGCTGTTCTGTTCACCTTCTTGAAAAATATGAAATTCAGTAGCTTCCAATCTAGGTACCATGATCATAAAACTGAGTGGAATTTAAAGTAAGAATCTTCTATTATATGACATTGTGCTTGTCCATACTATAAAAATGGTTCAGGTTGTAGCACCCCAGATAAAAATAATGGAGAAACTAACTTTTTCCTAAATAAATAACTCTAAAAAGAAATATCATAGCCTTATACTTGATGAGGGTCACTATATAAATATACCAATATTTAAGAAGGCCAACATCACTTAAAGACCAACACATAGATAACACGTATAGGGGTTTTTCATTTTCCAAACAAAAGGGAATGGGCGCCCCCTTGCAAGGGCGCCATTTACATTGACTGGGTCAACCCATTTAATGGGCGCCCCTCCACATGGGTGCAGTTTAATGGGCGCCCCCTGCTTGGGCGCCAATTCCTAATAGGTAAAAAGGACCATTCTTCTAGAAGGGTTTGAAACATGAACAACAAGCTTTCGCTGGCAATGGACCCTTAGCATTTGCTTCCCCTATAATTATTTCCCTCCATCGAACGAACAATAAGTTACTGCCAACATCCTGCTGTCATTCTCGTCTCCACCTGTAGAAGAGAAGGATCTTCCTTCTTTTCTTCATGAGAAGAAGACGTGAAGGGCATCTTCTTCCTATGTTCTACTTCCTACTGCTGAAGCTTTGCTGAAGAGAACGTGAAGGGCTTGGCTTTCTTATTCTTTTTTATACTATTACCTGTACCTCGTTATTCACGCCAAAAAGGTAGGTGTTCTCAAGATTTAGCCTAACTCGTAGCAAAAATAGGGTAACAAGCATGAGTAGCAGTAGTATAATTCCATATCCTGCATTATATAGCCTGTTACACAGATTTTTTGGAGACCTATTGCATGCTTGTAAATGGCGCCCAAGAGGTTGCCATCATTTAATGGGCGACCTGTCAGTGGGCGCCCATTCTTGAATGGGCGACCCAGTGAAGGGCGCTCATTCCAATTCCCTTTTTCTGTTATTAATAAACACCGTGGTTAGAAAATTTATATCTATGAAATGAAACCCTAATATACTTGCATGAGCATGATCTTGAAATCCTGATATTTTTCTCTATCTAGCCATGTCTTTACTTCCTGATTTTGTGAACTTTAGAAATTATGAATAGTGTTATGTGTCTAGTTGTGTACCAACCCGATGCGTAGCATCAACCAATGAAATGGGTGCCCATGCCTTGGGCGCCAATTACATGAATAACGACCATCTGCAGAGTCACCAATTAAATGATGACTCTGTGAGGGGGCGCCAATTCTTTTAGGGCAAAAAAAAAATGAAAATTGGAATTTTAGTGATGGGCGCCCCTGCCAACAGGCACCAATTTGTAAAATGATGGCACTCACTTGGGCGCCATTTCATCAAATGATGGCACCCACCTGGGCGCCAATTCCAGAAAGAGTGTTCCTAGTCTCACAGAGGATTGGGCGCCCCTGTGAATAGGCGCCATTTCATAAATTAATGGCACCTGTCTGGGCGCCATTTCATCAAATAAGGGCACCTGACTGGGCGCCATTTAATCAATTAATGGCACCTATCTGGGCACCATTTTCCACAGTATGGATTTCCAGATTTTTTGAGCTGCTGTCTAACCCACACCATAGGTTCTAGGTGCTATTATCTCAGTCCGCAGATACAGTCCCACGTTTCTGGCATTTCTCGTACACCCCACAACTCCCGGTGATGATTAAAACCCTTGATCCCCTTGAATGCCATGTCCAAGGAAACATGGTAGCATAGCCCTCACAGTGTATTGTTTGGCATATGTGAGCTTGTTCTTCCCTGTACTTCTAGAATGAACGCCCCTCAGTAAGGGCAAAATTCCTGAAATAAATGGCTGCCAGATGGGTGCCAATTATGTAATCTGTGGCAGCCCTAGAGGCTCTAAGTCCACCAAGATTTCCGATATATCGTGTGTATTATGTGGTTTAGTCACAGTTTATCCTTACATGAAAATTAGTTCTTGAACTCTATTCCATAAGATCCACCTCATGTTCCTACGATGGTTAAATCTTTTGGAATTCTACATTGGCTATAAACTAGAGTGAATGTCGAAAGAAATACATGACTCAATGCTGGCGTTAATGGGGCTCGATCTGGTCTTGGGAGGAGCACCCAAAAATACTTGTGCCCATGGGAGCTATATTGATCACAGTGTGGCATTACACCGAAGTGTATGCCTTGCTAGATATAAGGCATTCCACTCACTCTCTCGTGACAATACTTGACAATTACTTGCGTGCTTGACTTGACTTGACTTGCGTGGCCCGGAATGGGCAAGTACTTGCTTGATTGAAATAGCCAAATTCTACACGTTCTTGATATTACATGCTTGAATATTGATTCTCACTTTTCTGAAAAAGAATTGTGCAAACACTTGCTAGTACTTTATTGATACCTTGAAAATCATGCTATGTTCTTCTCTAAAAGTTCTTGATATCTTGCTCATCCATCATACATAGTTATGCCTGCATTGCACATAACATGTAATTACTTAAAGCATTGCTAGTTCTTGAGATATAATTCCTACTGGGCGATTTGGTCATCTAGTTTCATTCCAACATTTTTCAGGTAACTCGGATAGCGACAACCATATGGATGGGAATGAGATCGAGTGAAGAGTGCTAGAGCCACCGATCGTCGAACTGTAGTCTAGTCACGTCTCTCTTGTTTCCTTGAGTCCTTGCCTTTGCACTTTCAGTTATGCTGGTCTAGTTGGTCGGAACATGTTAAGGCTTGTAGCCCTATGATTTAACTTGGGTCATTATCATTATGGTTATTTGGATCAATGTCACCTTGGAATATTGGTATTATTTTGGAAATTTAAGTCTTGTTATTATATTACCTTGTCTTTTGCACACTCTGTCTTTATGTCAAAAATCTTATTGCTCTAATTGACACGATCTATATAAACTCGTCACGCACCCCGGGTTACTTCCACGCTCGGGGCATGACAATTTTCGTGGTATCAGAGCCTAGGATTTCAAATTCCTAAGAAACCCAAGTCCAAGGATAGGTTTACACCTTATACCCGGTGAGATGGGTAGAGCCATGGGTTAAGTCCTATGTTGACATCCAAGATTTTATAATCTAAAACACGAAACTAATTTGATTGAAATTTCTTGTAGGATTATGGCCGCTGAAAGAGCACAATGGCGCGAGATGCAGGGCACAATGCAAGGTCTAACGCAGGTGCTACAACAAGTGGCGTAGGGCGGAGCCAACCGCGGAGCTGGTGATCTCCATAGAGGATTCCGCAACATGAACCCACCAAGGTTCACGGGCTCATCTGACCCCGAGGTTGCAGAGAATTGGTTGAAGGAAATCGAAAGAATTTTTCGTGTAATGCAATGCACGGATGAAAAAAAGATTTTGCTGGCCACATTCCAACTGGAGCGGGACGCTCGATGTTGGTGGGAATCCGTAGAAGCAACATTGCCGAGTGACTATGTCACATGGGATGAATTTGTTGAACATTACAACAAGTACTTTTCCGACCGCATTCAAAAGAAAAAGGCCGCAGAATTTGCCACAATGAAACAACAGACCCTGACAATGGCCTAGTATGAGGCCCAGTTCTCAAGACTATCCAGGTATGCACCCCACTTGGTGTGTACTGAAGAGATGAAGGCAAGAAGGTTCCTCAACGGGCTTCGGCCCCAATACATTGCCTAACTGGCACCGATGGACATCCAAGTCTATTCGGAAATGATCCGACGTGCACAGTTGCTCGAGGATGCCACTGAATTATCTGATAAGATCCGAGGAAGGGGCAAGAAGGAGCAAGTCACAAGTCCCGGAAACTTAAAACCATTATTTAACAAGAAGCAGTCCGACAATGGAGGGGAGTCCTCCAAAGAAAAGAAATTTAAGAAAAATGACAAGCCATTCTCCATCACCACACCTTCTAAGGAAGTTTGTAAACACTGTGACAAGGCCGGCCATAGGGCCGAGGAATGCTGGAGGAGACTGGGAGCCTGTCTCCGATGTGGGAGCCGAGAACATCGAATTCTTGATTGCCCATTGTTGAATGAGCAAACCACTAAAGATGAGAAACGTACGGCCAATAAACCAGTCCGTCTGCAAGCTCTCCAAGAGACGAAACCGACGGAAGGTGGAATTGTGGAAGGTACACTAACTGTTTGTTCTAAGACTGCTAAAGTTTTATTTTATACCGGAGCAACTCATTCATTTGTTTCCAAGAAATTTACTGCTTCATTTTCTAAGGAACCCAAATGGTTAGACTTAGTCATATCTACACCTCTCGGGGATGAGTCTGATATCACACATCACTACCCAAATTGTAGGGTTATGGTTAAAGGAGACAATCTACCTGCCGACCTAATATGCCTAGATATGAAGGGGTATGATGTCATACTAGGTGCCGACTGGTTATCCACACATGAAGCAACTGTAGATTGCCGAAATAGCAAGATAACTTTTGTGGATTACCAAGAACTGGTTTACATTAGCCCTCAGAATATATCACCTCTTATATCAGCTCTCCGAGCTAGTAAACTTATAAGTAAAGGATGTGTGACTTTCATAGCATTTGTGACTGCCACGGAAGCCGAGGAGTCCAAACCTAAAGACATCCGTGTAGTTCGGGATTTTTCTGACGTTTTTCCAGAAGAATTATCCGGCTTACCCCCAGAGAGGGAAGTGTCATTCACAATCGACCTTGTCTCTGGTGCTGGTCCTGTTTCCAAGGCATCTTACAGAATGTCCCCCGCTGAGCTGAAGGAGCTAAAAGTGCAACTAATGGAGTTATTGAAAAAGGGTTTCATCAGGTTGAGTACTTCTCCATGGGGAGCACCCGTGCTATTTGTCAAGAAGAAGGACGGATCAATGAGACTCTGCATCGACTATCGACAGTTGAACCACTTTACAATCAAGAACAAGTACCCGCTGCCGAGGATTGATGAGCTGTTCGATCAAATATCTGGAGCTAAATACTTCTCCAAGATTGATCTCTGGTCTGGTTACCACCAACTGAGGATCAAAGAAGAAGACATTCATAAAACTACATTCTGAAGCAGGTATGGGCATTATGAATTTACTGTTATGCCTTTCGGACTAACAAATGCCCCCGTAGCTTTTATGCAGTTAATGAACAACACCTTTAGGCCACATCTGGATCAATTCATTGTGATCTTTATTGATGATATCTTAATTTATTCAAAGTCTAAAGAAGACCATGAAGTACATCTGAAGAAGGCATTACAGATATTGAGGGAAAATAAATTGTATACCAAATTTAGCAAGTGCAAGTTCTGGCTCGAGGAAGTATCCTTCTTGGGCCATATAATCTCGAAGAATGGAATTTCCGTGGACCCATCAAAGGTCGAAGCCATGAAGAACTGGGGATGACCAACAAATGCAATGGAGATTCGAAGTTTCTTGGGGCTAGCTGGTTACTACCGACGTTTCATCAAAGGACTTCTCAAAAATTGCTGTTCCTCTCACCAGGTTGACTCGCAAGGAAGTGCCTTATGAGTGGAATGAAGACTGTGAGAAGAGTTTCCAAGCTTTGAAGGATCTCTTGACCACTGCTCCAGTCTTATCATTACCAATTGAAGGAGAGAAGTATGAGGTATATACCGATACTTCTGGTATTGGCCTCGGGTGTGTATTGATACAAAATGGAAGGGTCATTGCATACTCTTCCGGACAATTAAAGAAGCACGAAGAGAACTACCCGGTACATAATTTAGAGCTGGCCGCGATAGTGTTCGCCTTAAAGATCTGGAGACACTATCTCTACGGAGAACAATTCACAGTATACTCCGATCACAAAAGCCTCAAATATCTATTTTCCCATAAGGAACTAAACATGAGGCAACGACGTTGGCTTGAATACCTCAAGGATTTCGACTTCACAATCTAATACCATCCGGGTAACGGTAACTCCGTAGCAGATGCCCTCAGTCAAAAGTCGAGAGCAATACTTGCCAATTGTATGATTCAAGAATGGAAGTTACTGAAGAAATTCTCAGAACTCAATGTAAGCATGGATAACAAGAACGGGTGTATCACTCTATCCCACATGAGTCTACATCCAAATTTGCTACTAGAAATTCAGAAGCTACAAGAAGAAGATCTTGCACTAGTAGAGATAAGGGACAAGCTAGACGAGAAACTCGACTTCAAGCTGTCACCCGATGGCAGAATGCTATTTCATGAACGGACATGTGAACCGGACTGTCCTGAGTTGAAAAAGAAGGTTCTTGAAGAAGCTCATCGATCAAGGTACATGATTCACCCTGGAGCAACAAAGATGTACCAAGATTTGAAGCGAACTTTCTGGTGGCCTAATAAGAAACGGGAGGTGGCAAACTTTATATCTCGTTGCCTGACATGCCAACAAGTGAAGGCGGAACATCAGAAACCCGCCGGAAAGCTGCAACCGCTAGATATTCCCAAGTGGAAGTGGGAAGACATCGGCATGGACTTCATCATGGGCTTGCCTAAGTCTAGGGGCAGACATGATGGAATTTGGGTAACCATCGACCATCTAACTAAATTGGCTCATTTCTTGCCTATCAAAAGCCGATGGTCGGTTGATATCCTTGCTGCCAAGGAGATTGTTAGATTACATGGAGTTCCTGTGTCTATCATATCTGACCGAGATCCGCGCTTCACTTCCCATTTCTGGAAGGGTTTGCAACACTCTCTGGGGACGAAACTCAGTTTTAGCACTGCTTTCCTTCCCTAGACAGATGGTCAGACTGATAGGACAAACCAAGTTGTTGAAGATATGTTAAGGGCATGTATTATAGATTTCGACGGTAGCTGGCATGACCACTTACCCCTGACTGAATTTGCTTATAACAATAGCTATCAAGCCAGTATCCAATTGGCACCTTTCAAGGCACTTTATGGCAGGAGTTGTCGATCTCCAATATGCTGGGATGAAGTCGACGAAAAACAAATTCTAGGCCCAGATATGGTAAGAGATACAACCGAGAAGATACACCTCATTCGAGAAAGACTCAAGATAGCACAATCTAGGTAGAAGTCATATGCTGACAATAAAAGAAGAGATCTGGAGTTCCAAGCTGGAGACCATGTTTTTCTCAAGGTATCTCCCGGCCGAGGTATTAGAAGATTCGGAGTTAAGGGGAAGCTTACACCGAGGTTTATTGGTCCATTCAAGGTGTTTGAAAGAATGGGCGAGATGGCTTACCGCATTGTCTTGCCTCCATAACCATCAGAAGTGCACAATGTATTCCATATTTCTATGCTGAAGAAGTATGTGCACGATCCTTTTCACATCATCGACCACAATGACTTAGTCATACAAAAGGACCTTACCTACGAGCCAAAGCTGATGAAGATCCTCGACCGAGAAGTCTGAGTTTTAAGGAACAAGACAATCCCTTTGTTAAAAATCCAATGGAATCGCTGCTTAGAACAAGAACCTACATGGGAAACCAAGGAGTCTATGAGAAGGAGATTTCTGGAGCTATTCTAGTCTATAAGTACTCCACACCCTCCATGTCTCCGTATATGCAGTTGAATTTGGGGACCAAATTCTTTTAAGTGGGGGAGGGTGTAGCACCCCGGATAAAAATAATGGAGAAACTAACTTTTTCCTAAATAAATAACTCTAAAAAGAAATATCATAGCCCTATACTTGATGAGGGTCACTATATAAATATACCAATATTTAAGAAGGCCAACATCACTTAAAGACCAACACATAGATAACACGTATAGGGGTGTTTCATTTTCCAAACAAAAGGGAATGGGCGCCCCCTTGCAAGGGTGCCATTTACATTGACTGGGTCAACCCATTTAATGGGCGCCCCTCCACATGGGTGCAGTTTAATGGGCGCCCCCTTCTTGGGTGCCAATTCCTAACAGGTAAAAAGGACCATTCTTCTAAAAGGGTTTGAAACACGAACATCAAGCTTTCGCTGGCAATGGACCCTTAGCATTTGCTTCCCCCATAATTATTTCCCTCCATCGAACGAACAATAAGTTAGTGCCAACATCCTGCTGCCGTTCTTGTCTCTGTTGTATATATATCTCGGTGTTTTGATGATAACAAAACCAAGGACATAGGGTTGCTCACTTGCTTGGATCTAATAACCTAAGTGTTTTTCATAAGCCTTCAAGGTCGGAACTCTTCATGCTGTTACTTAAGGTTTTAACATTCCAAATGATTTTCTAAGTACATTGAATGAACTTGTAATAACCTTTTAACCAATCGTTCAAATCATGCCTTGATCATATGGACACATTTTTCAGGGCTAAACTCTTCATTTTTCAAGTTTTTGACAGTGCGGTCGACCTCCAGCATCACCCCGGTCGACCTGGAATAACAGAATTGAAACTTCTACAAGCTGTCTCAGTGGCGGTCGACCGCCCCTCAATCCCGGTCCACCGGATCTCCCAGGGACCGGCCTCCTGTAGGCCTCTCAGTGGCGGTCGACCGCCAGACCCTGCAGGTCGACCGCCAGCCCCGAGCTGCCCAATATTGTTGACTTTTTGACACTTCGAAAGAAGCCTTTCCACTTGGTATTTTTTAATCCCTTAGCACTCAAACCCTCCAGAAATTGTGGATCTGGTCTGGGGGAGTCCATGGACCATTCAAAGCCTATATAACTTATACAAGAGGGTGAAGAAAACCCTAATGCTCAAGGTGGATCAAGGGGGCTACCAAGAAGAAGAGAAGGGATCCAGCACTGTAGACGTGAACAGTGCTCCGAGAAGAGTTCTTCATCCTTCTTCATCCAGTCAAGTGAAGATCAGCCCAAGGATTCAAGCTGCATCCAAAGTATCCAATCATCCATTAAGGGGGAGCAAATCAAGATTCTTCTCTTGTATTCTAAATTCATTTTGTTCTCTTAAGCTTCATGTGTGGTTCTTGTAATCGTTAAACATTTCAATGTGTGTGGATCTTCCTAGATCCGTGTGTGTATGGTTGTGTGTTCTCCGTTGTAGCTGTGTGTGTATTAAGGTGTTCTTACACCTCGCGGGAACTCTCCTTCCCAGTGTGTGTGTGTTGTGTGTGTTTGATCTTGTAACTCCTTACAAGATAGTGTGTGGTTCTTGTGGACATGCAAAATTGCACGCCCATACGTCCCAACTAGTCTAGCATCAACAACGGCACCGGGTGAGGAAGCCCCAGAGAGACTGGTCATCTGGACTCCCCAAATATGCACACTGCCGTGAAGCCATCTCCGGAGTCACGACAGTGAAGAGAAATCAACCACCAAGAGCCCCACAATCCATGGGCCTCGAAGAAAATCAAATGGGCCACAGCTCGCGCTCACAACGGGCTCAGAACTGCCCATTCAGCCCTTCAGCGGCACACTCCGGGAGCTTCAGCGGCACGCCCCTGGTGCCCTTCAGCGGCACACCCTTGTTCCCCCTTCAGCGGCACGCCCATGGGGTGCTTTGCCGGCACGCTGCCTAGCCTCCAGCGGCACACCCCCGATGCCCCTTCGGCGGCAAGACTCTTCTGGTCCTCTAGCGGCACGCTGGCTAAAGCCTTCAACGGCACGCTCCCCTCGACCCCAGAGGCATGGCTTTCCGCCCTCCCAGCGGTACGCCCTCAGGGCCCTTCAGCATCACGCTTGCGCCAGCCCTTCCAGCGGCACAACCTTTTGGCCTCTCAGCGGCATACCTTGCCACCCGGTGCAACCGACAGAGTGACGTGATGCCCATCCCCTATGATTCGTGGTGCGCAGTGAGCTGGCTAAAGTGTCGCCCAGGGAGGAAGACACGCAAGCTACTCCCTCCTGCAACGAAGGACGGGAGAGTCAACTCCCATTTAATGCCCATCGACTTCGGACGCTCCCCGCCTTCGGGAGCTCTTGCCGTGGGAGGTATAAAATGCCTCCGCTGCTCCACACGGACGGACACACAGGAAGACAGGAGGAAAGAGCCAGAGAAGAAGAGAAGAAGAGAAGGAGAAGGAGAAGAGAAGAAGAGAGGAAGAGAGGGGGAGGAGTGCTCTCCGCTCCACCCACCGCCGCCGTCTGTGCGAAAAGAGAAGAGAGGGGAGAGTGCTGCTGCTCCACACACTGCCACCGCCGGAATAGAAGAAGAAAAGGAAGAGAAAGAATAGAAGAAGAAAAGGGGGAGAGGGCCTGCTGCCCTTCCCCTCCCCACTGCTACTCCGGCCCCCGGCGTCCGTGCGAAGAGAAAAAGAAGAAGAAGAAAAGAGAGGAGAGAGAAGAGAGTGAGCTGTGGGAGAGGAGGAGTCCATGCTCTGTTCCCCTTCCCACTATATTTCCTTTTCTTCTTTCTTTTCCTTCATTTACTTCTTTTATCATCGTTGTGATGTATTATCCCCCCTGGGGGGGGCACTCCTTTTATGAGAATAAAAGTAGAAGGCTTGCAAGTATTTTTGGACGTCTTTCTAAAGCATTTCTTCCGGGTTTGCATCCTTCGGTGTTTCACGCCCCTTTCCTTTTTTCCTTTTGTTAGGGTTTGCTTCCTCCCAGGCATTTTTGCCTTCGTTCAACCCTGGACGCCCTCAGCGGCACACCCCAACTGTGCCTCCAACGGCACACCCCAGTTGTGCCTCCAGCGGCACGCCCCTACGGGCCTTCCCCGGCACGCCCCACCCAGCTCCTTCCCCGGCACGCCCTAGCCAAGCCCTTCGCCGGCACACCCCTGCGGGTCTTTTCCAGTGCACTCTAGGCCACCCTTCATCGACACACCCTGGCCTCCCTCAGGCCGGCACACCTCTCCATCCCCTACAGGCTCCCCGGCCGGCACGCTAGCCACCAACCCCTCCTTCTTGCCCGGTGCACCCCCCCTAGCAAGTCCTAGAATCGTCTCCCATTCGCCGTTCCCTCCGAGTTTTCCGAAGTTTTATTAAGGTGTTGCCACTCTCGGGCGCCCACCTCCAGTTGTCGGGTTCCGCCACTCCTTGTGGGCGTGTTTCCTGTATCTCCCTTACGCTCGGGTCAAGGGGAGATGCTGTCGAATTTTTGTTAGAAACGATAACATATTAAAAAAAAGACAAAAGGAAGCAACAAACAAATGGGACAATAGCGAATTAAAAGGCTAAAGGGAGCAACAAACCAATGAAAAGAACAACAATAAAACGCTTTAACCAAGGCAAGGGAACCGTAATCAACCTAAAGAGAGCCAAATCGAACGACAATTAAACAACTTGAACATTCGTCCTCGTGGGAGAAGGAACGGAAATTAATCAAGAGAAGGAAAGAAGAAACCCGTGCAAACTGAATAGAATCAAGAGAGAAAAGAAAAAGAAAAGACATAAGAATGGAAGAGGAGTGGGCTCCGTCCGGACCTTCGCCGGTACACCCTGCCTCGAAGTTTCCTCGGTGTGCTCAACCCCACCTCTTTGAACCCTCCAGCAGCACGGTCTCCCCATGCCCTTCGCCGGTACACCCTACAGCACTCTTGGCCGGCACGCCACCACCCAGCTCCTTCCCCGGCACGCTCCTAGGCCGGCGCACCCTTCGCCGGCACGCCCGCCCGCGCCCTTCCCCGGCACGCCCATCTTGGCGGCTCTTCGCCGACACGCCCCTCCAGCCATCCTTCGCCGACACGCTCCCGAGACCCCTTCGCCGGCACGCTCTCCCCACGCTCAACGGCATCCCCTTTCAGCCCTTGTCCGGCACACTCAGTCAGGTCCTTTGCCGGCACGCCTCCCCTTCCTTTCCCCAGCACACCCTTTCTGGCCTCTTCGCCGGCACGCTCCCTTTGTCTGTTGCCCGGCACGCCTTTAGCCTGCCTTGTCCGGCACGCCTGCCTCCCCTCGAGCCCGGTACGCCCTCTGGAGCCCCTTCATCGGCACGTCCCCCTTTAACCCCTTTTAGCCCTCCAGCGGCCCACTCTCTCTCCAAAAATATATATATATAATATACAATGATAATGATAACAATATTAATAATAATAAATTAATAAAAATCATGATAAATAAATAAATCTGAATATATACGTAAGAAACAAAAAAATGTGAGATAATAATGATAATAATAATAACAACAAACAAAATAAATAAAAATCATTCAGAACAAATACATAAAAGGGAAAAAAAGTAATAATATATATATATATATATATATATATATATATATGGTAACCCAGATAAAAGTAGTAATAATCCATAGTGCAGCCCCGTCTCTCCCTGTGGCCCGATGCTGAAGGAACAATAATGTCGCCCTCGTAGGCCGGGCCTGAGCCTTGGGAGTCATCCCAACATGGCCGTGACCCGACCTCGCCTCGGGCCGACATTCCGATTAAGCCGGACCCGTTTCTCAGGCCGGATCCCTTCCGAGCCACTACTAAAATTGCCGCGCGTTCGGCAGACATTCGAACAGGTTCACCTCGATTCCCGCCGCGTTCCTATTATGGACCTGCGTCCGAACATGAAAAGGTCCGTGAGTGACCGACCTGGCCGACGGCTCCCATCCCGATATGGTCGTGATCCGGCGTTGCTCTGGGTCGATAGTTCGTCAAATATGATTCATTCTATTGGGATTCGTTCTTGCTCTTTCATTGAAATTGCCGCGACTTCGGCACACATTTGTATGGGGTTGTTTCCATCTACGTCGTACCTTCAATGCGGACCTTTGGCCGAATATAAAGCGGTCCGTGAGTGACCGACGAAAATCGTTATAGAACGAGATGGCTCTCGCCATCCCTGGACCCTTTGCATGGGAATATCATTAAGGCCTCTGTGGGCCACGTGTAGACCTCGAGTCCATCATGATTATGGTCATCGTCTGACCCATATCCTCGGCCTATAGCCCGCTCCCTCTGAACACATTTTCCGTTTTGGAGTCTAGTCCCGGGACTCTCCCCCGTTGCCCTCCGACACCGGAAATATTAATGATGCCCACGCAAGCCTCGTTCGGACCGCGGGAGGCACCCCGGGTATGGTCCTAACCCGATCTCGCACCGGGCCGATAAATTCACTAGTTTCCTGCTACACTAACCGAGATTCAACCGAATGTTTTCAGTGCCTCGGAATAATATATTTGCCGTATCCCGGCATACATATGTTCCGGGTCTTCCCGCGACGATTGCGATATTCTCAAGCCGGACACCCGTCCGAATATTAAATGGTCCCCTGAATGACTGACACGTTTCGAACGTTCGCTTCCCTAGACGCAGGGCTTCCCAGCTGATTCAAGGGATATTCCTCCGTTGCCCCTTGGCACCGAAAATATTAATGACGCTCATGCGAGCCTGACTTCGACCGTGGGGGTCCCACCGCAGTATGGTCGCAACTTGATCTTGCACCGGGCCAACAGGCTTACTGGTTTCTGACCGCTCTAACCGAGATTTAGCCGAACGTTTTCCGTTCTTCTGAACAACAAATTTGCCGTACCTCGGCATACATGCGTTCCGGTTTTTCCCGCGACAATCGCGATTTTCTCGAGCCGGACATTCATCCGAACATTAAATGGTCAGCACATGACCGATATGATCTCGAATGTTTTCTTCTCGCCCTCGCGCGAGGATTTCAATACCTCCTAATAGACCTTTCATGCAATTAATTTCTTGGCCATGAGGTCCTGAATCCCGGCAATTAATCAAGGGTGTTCCCTCGTATGGGGGATGTAAATGACGCCGCGACCTTTATGGCGCGGCGGGTTTTGGTCCCGACACGAACTACACAATCATCTGACCGAGTCAGATCGAGTGCACCATGGGCTCTTCGGAGCCCGAATAAATTGTCACTTTGTGACTGGCACGCCTACGCACTTAATAAACCAATAAACGAGCGTAATAAACAAATAAATTAAGATGTAATAAAAAGTGCGTCCACAAGTCTGGCACGCCCGGTGGGACGAAACCACCCTTCATCTCTTTGCCGGGATTCAGGGCCTCATGGCCCCCTAATAAATGATGTTTGCCTCCTTTGATGAATGGCAGGTGCTGTCTTCGCCAACCATATAGGGAGAAAAGCCGGACTAGGTGCAACTACCTTTGTGGCCTCGAGGACGCTGCTCCAAAGCATATGCAGCTTCCAGGAATCATGGGGGCTGTTATAAAAAAAAAGAGTGAACAGAAAGAGAAAAGAAGGGAGGGGAAATCAAACCCCCCCTTTTTTCCTCAAGAAGAAAGAGAATAAAAGAAGAAAATGAGAAAAGAAGAAAAGAAGAAAAGAAGAAAAGTAGAAAAGAAAGAAGCAAAAAAGAAGGGAAAGAATCGGCGAGAGAGGGTTGTATGCCCGCATCCGTCGACGCCCGTGTTGAACAAGTATTACCACTGTGGGGTTGATGCGGTGGAGCGAACCACTCATCCCCTCCTTGAGGGAGTGAGCGCTCTCCCGCGCACCTGCCTTGGTTTGTTACACAATAAAAGGAAGAAAAAAAGAGAAAAGAGAGAAAAGACAAAAAAAAGAAAAAAGTTGGCAAGCGTTGTCGAGAAAGAGAACAAGAAGAGGGATGACATCCCGCTCGACTCTAGGAGGGTCCAAGTCCGTGGTGCAATGCCCTGGTCCGTTCCACCTTCCTGCTGCCTCTATTCGGCACAAGACGGCCCCTCGAGTGGCTGTTAGAAGATCCAACAAACCATAATTATAGCTTGATGAATTGCTGCTCGTTGTGGGGAATGCTTTATAGTAATGAGGCCAAGCACGGCCACCACTCCCGAAGAGAGCATGCATATACCCCGCCATGGGGGCATAAGATGCAAGAAAAGCTACACCCCGCTATGGGGGCATAGGAAGCAACAAAGAATTCACCCCGGCCTGGGGGCATAAGAAATAAAGAATACACCCCAGACTTAAGAGAATCTGAAGAAGAAACATAAACCCTGCACGAGGGCATGAGAAGCAAAAGATATAGCCCACCTTGGGGGCATAAGCAGCAGACTCCACCCCGCCATGAGGGCGAAAGAAGCCAAGACTCTACCCCGTATGGAGGCACATGAAACAAAAAAGGCACACCCTGGCTTAGGGGAATACGAAGAGAAATGTACCTTACCATGGGGTAGAAGAAGTAGAAAACTCTACCCCGATATAGGGGCATAAGAAACAGCAGAATATACACCCCACCTTGGGGGCATCAGAAGCAACAATACACCCCACCTTGGGGGCACTAGCTGCAGAATATACACCCCACCTTGGGGGCACCAAGAAGCAAAACATACCCTCGCTCAGGGGGCGTTTGAAGAAGAAACACACCTCGCCTGGGGGCATGGAAGCCAAAATAAGACACCCCGGCTTAAGGGGGGCATTTAAAGAAGCAACACACCCCGCCTGGGGGCACAGAAGCCATAAGGAATATACCCCGCCTAGGGGCATCCGAAGAAGAAACTCACCCCGGCCGGGGGACACGCAAGGGAAGGAACATACCCCGCGTGGGGGCATACAAAGGAAGAAACCCGCCCCAACTCGGGGGACATGTGAGGCAGAAGCTACATCCCGGCTTAGGGGCATCAAAAAATATACCCCGCCAGGGGTGCATAAGAGGCAAGAAATATACCTTGGTCTCGGGGCATGAAGACAAAGAGCTGTGCCCTGGCCTGGGGGCACATAAAGAAAAATATGCCCCGAGTTCGGGGCATATGAAGAGGAATACACCCCGGCCTCGGGGTTCATGAAGCAACATACCCCCCCCCTCGGGGGCATTTGAAGCAGGACAAACAACATTCCCCGGCTTACGGGCGCATGAAGAAAGGAATGCACCCCGCTTAGGGGCACATAAGCATAAGAAGAAGAGACTGCCCCAGCCTGGGGTCATGAGAAGAAGCAGAGTTGCACCCCGGCTTAGGGGCATATGAAGAGAAGTGTACCCCACCCTGGGGCATAAGAGGCAGAAGAATCAACCCCGACTCAGGGGTAACTGAAGAGAAATTCACCCCGCCTCGGGGGGCACAAGAAGCAAGAATTCCACCCCTGCCATGGGGGCGCAAGAAGCAACACCCCCGATTCGGGGGGCATGTGAGACAAAGAATACGCCCCGGCTTAGGGGCATTTAAAAAATACATACACCTCCGCCTCAGGGGGGCATAAGAAGCAAAAGATACACATTGTGCTGGGGGCATATGAAGAGAATACACTCCATCCTGGAGGCATATGAAGCGAAAAGAATGCACCCCGCCGGGGACATACGAGGAGAAATATACCCCACTCTAGGGTAGAAGAAGCAGAAGAATCTACCCCGACCTGGGGCACAACAAGCAACAAAGATACACCCTGCTCTGGGGACATATGAAGAGAAGCACTCCTCCGCCTTCAGGGGTAGAAGAAGCAGAATTCACCCCTGCCATGGGGGGGGGTATAAGAAACAAAAGACACACCCCGTGCCAGGGGCATATGTAGAGAAACTCACCCCACCATGGGGGCATAAAAAGTAGAAGAACCCACCCTGGCTTAGGGGTATTTGAAGAAGAAACACACCCCACCTGGGGGCATAGAAGCCATGAAGAGTATACCCCGGCTTGGGGGCATTTGAAGAGAGCTACACCCCGCCTTGGGGGCATCTGAAGAAGAAACATACCCCACCTGGGGGCATAGAAGCCGTGAAGAGTATACCCCGGCTTGGGGGCATTTGAAGAGAGTCCACCCCGACTCCGAGGCATTCGACGAAGAAACTCACCCCCGCTCTAGGGGCATATGAGACAAAACCATACCATGATTTAGGGGCATTTGAAGCAAGGACCTCACCCCGCCTCAGGGGGGCATAAGAAATGAAAGATATACCCCACCCTAGGGGCACAAGAAGAAAACATACCCCACCTTGGGGGCGTAAGAAGCCAAGAGATATACCCCGCCACGGGGGCATTAGAGGTAGAATGCATCTCCCCCCCCCCCCCGGGGGGGGGACACATGAAGCAACATACACCTCGCCTCGGCAGCATATGAGGCCAAGAAGATATACCCCGGCTCGGGAGCATAAGAAACAAAAGATATACCCCACACCGGGGGCATATGAAGAGAAACGCACCCCGCCCTGCGGGGCGTAAGAAGCAGAAGAATCCACCCCGGTCTGGGGGCATAAGAAGCGGAGGACACACCCCACCTTGGGTGCAAAGAAGCAAAGACCCTACTACGTATAGGGGCATATGAAACCAAAGAATACACCTTGGCTTAGGGGAATACGAAGAGAAATATACCCCACTCTGGGGCAGAGGAAGCATAAGAATACACCCCGTCTTGGGGGCATATGAAGCCAAGAATCACACCCCCGTCTTGGAGGTATTTGAAGAAGAAGCATGCCTCGCCTCGAGGGCCTAGAAGCTATAAAGAGCACGCCCCGACTCAGGGGCATATGAAGAGAAGTCCACCCCGGCCTAGGGGTATTTTAAGAAGAAACATACCCCGCTAGGGGGCATAGAAACCATAAAGAATATGCGCCGGCTTAGGGGTATTTGAAGAAGCTACATCCCGCCTTGGGAGCATAAGAAGAAAAGAGAATCCACCCCGACTTAGGGGTATTTGAAGAAGCTACATGAAGCAACATGCACCCCCGGGGGGCCCCCCGGGGGGGGGGGGGACATTTGAAGCAGAACAAACAACATCCCCCGGCTTAGGAGGGGCCTATGAAGAAAGGAATACACCCCGATATGGGGGCACGTAAGCAAAGAAGAAGAATTCACCCCGCCTCGGGTGCATAAAAAGCAAGAACTACACTTCACCTCAGGGGCGGCAATACACTCCACTTTGGGGGCACTAGAAGCAGAATATACCCCGTGTCGGGGGCTTGTGAAGAGAAAGATACCTCACTCTGGGGCATCAGAAGTAGCAATACGCCCCACCTTGGGGGCATCAAAAGCAGCAGTACATTCCACCCTGGGAACACAAGAAGCGGACATTCCTCCCGGTGTGTCTGGGCAGAAGAAAAAAATTCACCCCTGCTTGGGGATACTCGAAGAAAGAATCCACACCCCGCCCAGGGGCATGAGAAGAAGAAGAATTCACCCCGGCCTGGGGTACACAAAGAAAGAAACACACCCCGACTTAGGGGCATATGAGGAAAGGAGTACACCCCGCTCGGGGGCACACAAGCACAAGAAGAAGAATTTACCCAGCCATGGGGGCGTAAGAAGAAAGCAACATACCTGCTCTGGGGGCACAAAAAGGAGACACATTCCGCCCTTGGTGCATGAGAAGCGGAAGCATCTACCCCACCATGGGGGCGTAAGAGTCAAGGACTCTACCCCGTCCTGGGGGCATAAGAAGCAAAGACTTCACCCCGCCTCGGGGGCATCAGAAGCAGCAATACACCCCACCTTGGGGGCATTAGAAGCAGAATACGTCCTCACTTCGGGGCATGTGAAGGAAAGCTACGCCTCGGCATGGGGGCATACAAAGAAAGAAAGCTACACCCCCACTCTGGGGGCATATGAAGAGAAATACGCCCCACCGCGAGGGGGTAGAAGGAGTAGAACATACCCCCGCCTGGAGACATAGAAGCAGAAGACACACCCCAACTCAGGGGCACATGAAGAGAGGTGCACCCCGTCCTGGGGCATAAGAAGCAGCAAGAATGCACCCCGGCTTGGGGGTATTTGAAGAAGAAATATACCCTGATATGGGGGCACATGAAGAGAAATACACCCCCGCCATGGGGGCACGTGAGAAGAATCTACCCCGACCTGGGGGCATAAGAAGAAACAGGGCTGCATCCCGATTCGGGGACATGTGAGGCAAAGGATACACCTCGGCCTGGGGATATTTGAAGAAGAAACATATCCCGCCAGGGGGGGCATAGAAGCCATAAAGAATACGCTCCGACTTAGGGGCATCAGAAGCAGCAATACACCCCACCTTGGGGGCATAAGAAGAAACATACACCCCGTCTAGGGGTACAAAAGCCATCAAGAAGAAGAAACATACACCCCACATGGGGGCACAGAAGCCATCAAGAATGCACCCCGTCTTAGGGGAATCTGAAGAAGAAACATACACCCCGCCTGGGGGCATAGAAACCATAAAGGATACACCCCAACCTGGGGGCACGTTGAGAGAAAAACACCACAGTCCCAAGGCATCAATGAGAAAGGAAGAACATAACAAAAAGAATAGTCATGAGATAGGCGTGGTCTCTGCACCCGCCTCTTCACAATAAAAAAAGAAGAAGAGAAGAAGAGAAAGAAGAGTCACGAGACAGACGCGGTCTTTGCACCCGCCTCTCCACACAAAAGAAGAAGAGAAGAAGGGAAAAAGGAGTCACGAGGCAGACACAGTCTTTACACCCGCCTCTCCACACAAAAGAAGAAGTGAAGAAGGGAAAAAAGAGCCACGAGGCGAGCGTGGTCTTTGCACCGGCCTCTCTACAAAAGAAGAAGAGAAGAAGAGAAAGAAGAGTCACGAGACAGACGCGGTCTTTGCACCCGCCTCTCCACACAAAAGAAGAGGAGAAGAAGAGAAAAAAGAGTCATGAGGTAAACATAGTCTTTGCACCGGCCTCTCTACAAAAGAAGAAGAGAAGAAGGAAAAAAGAGACGTGAGGCGAACATGGTCTTTGCACATGTCTCTCCATAAAAGAAGAAGAGAAGAAGAGAAAGAAGAGTCATGATGCAAACATGGTCTTTGCACCGGCCTCTCTACAAAAGAAGAAGAGAAGAAGAAAAAATGAGACGTGAGGCGAACATGGTCTTTGCACCTGTCTCTCCATAAAAGAAGAAGAGAAGAAGAGAAAGAAGAGTCACGAGGCAGACGCGGTCTTTGCACCCGTCTCCCCACACAAAAGAAGAGGAGAAGAAGAGAAAAAAGAGTCATGAGGCAAACATGGTCTTTGCACCGGCCTCTCTACAAAAGAAGAAGAGAAGAAGGAAAAAAGAGACGTGAGGCGAACATGGTCTTTGCACCTGTCTCTCCATAAAAGAAGAAGAGAAGAAGAGAAAGAAGAGTCATGAGGCAAACATGGTCTTTGCACCGGCCTCTCTACAAAAGAAGAAGAGAAAAAGAATAAAAGAGATGTGAGGCAAACATGGTCTTTGCACCTGTCTCTCCATAAAAGAAGAAGAGAAGAAGAGAAAGAAGAGTCACGACACAGACGCGGTCTTTGCACCCGCCTCCCCACACAAAAGAAGAGGAGAAGAAGAGAAAGAAGAGTCATGAGGCAAACATGGTCTTTGCACCGGCCTCTCTACAAAAGAAGAAGAGAAGAAGGAAAAAAGAGACGTGAGGCGAGCATGGTCTTTGCACCTGTCTCTCCATAAAAGAAGAATAGAAGAAGAGAAAGAAGAGTCATGAGGCAAACATGGTCTTTGCACCGGCCTCTCTACAAAAGAAGAAGAGAAGAAGAAAAAAAGAGACGTGAGGCGAACATGGTCTTTGCACCTGTCTCTTCATAAAAGAAGAAGAGAAGAAGAGAAAAAATAGTCACGAGGCGAACATGGTCTCTGCACCCGCCTCTCCACGCAAAAGAAGAAGAGAACAAGGGAAAAAAGAGCCACGAGGCGATCGTGGTCTTTGCACCGGCCTCTCTACAAAAGAAGAAGAGATGAAGAGAAAGAAGAGTCACGAGGCAGACGCGGTCTTTGCACCCGCCTCTCCACACAAAAGAAGAAGAAAAGAAGAGAAAGAAGAGTCACGAGGCAAACTTTTACCTCCGACCTTCAACCATCCAACAAATAGAAACCAACAGACCTTCTGCCAACGAGGCGTTAAACCGACGAGACCTTCCGCCGAGGGGGCGTTAAACCGACTAGACCTTCCGCCGACGGGGCGTTAAACCGACTAAACCTTCCATCGACGGGGCGTTAAACTGACTAGACCTTCCGTCGATGGGGCGTTAAACCGACTAGACCTTCCACCGACGGGGCGTTAAACTGACGAGACCTTCCACCGACGGGACGTTAAACCGATGAGACCCTCCGCTGACGGGGCGTTAAATCGACGAGACCTTCCACCGACGGGGCGTTAAACCGACCAACTTTCAGCCATCGGGGCTTCAAGCCGACAGCTACCCCTTCATCGGCCTTCGGGTCGACAGCTATCTAATTATCGGCCTTCGGGTCGACAGCTACCCCTTCATCAGCCTTCAGGTCGACAGCTATCTAATTATCAGCCTTCGGGTCGACAACTACCCCTTCATCGGCCTTCGGGTCGACAGCTATCTAATCATCAGCCTCTGAGCCAATAGCTACCTCATCATCGGCCCCCTTGTCGACAGCTACCTTATCATCGGCCTCCGAGCCGACATCTATATAATCATCGGCCCCTGAGCCGACAGCTACCTCATAATCGGCTCCTATCCGACAGCTACCTCATCATTGGCACCCCAGCCGACAGCTTCCCAGTTAAAAAAATAGACCTCTCACTTTGGTTCGGATCCTTCCCCGGCCAGAGAACAATAGAATAAACCTTTACTTTGGTCCAGACTCTTCCCCGGTCAGAGAACAAAAGAGACCCTTCTCTTCAACTCTCACATCCCGCTACCCAACGCCCCTCTGCAGGGCCATCTCAGCCAGGGCCCACTATCAGGATTAATCCATCCGTCCCACCGCGCTTCCCGATTCTGACTCCCGCAGCCCGCTTCCCAGAATCTTTTTAGCCCTTATGGCCCACTCCCCTAATGTCCCTTGGGTTCTATAGCCCGCTTCCCTAATATCCTTTCAGCCCTTTGCGGCCTGCTTCCCTAATACCTTTACTACCACTACGCTTATACGTAACGATAGTATGTTCTTACACAAAAAAAAGGGAGATATAAAAAGAAAAAAAAAGAGAATGCATGATTGCCCTGTTTACATGCTTGCTTGTAATATGGAATAATACACCTCTTTGGAATTTTCTAGGACCGTGTTTCCTTGCTAAATAATAATGCTGCCCCGATTCCGGATGCACGTGCGTCACGGCGTACGCTCGAAGGGAACCCAATTATGGCGGGTGCACACGTCAAGGGGAAGAGTCATGGCTGAATTGCTAAGCCCAACTCACAAAATAAACCTGAGGCAATGCTCCCACACTTGGCACTTAATGTGTTCAATAGATTTCAACCATAGGTATTGACCGAATTCCTCCTTAGCACTCTACGGAGACTTGAATTCCTGCACTCGCGTGAAAGGTAATCGTGAGGAAAAAGCTGCCTACCCCCACTGTAAAAAAAAAGAGAGAGAAAAAAAAGAGAGAGACAATAAAAAGAGAGAGAGAAAAAGATGATGCAAGAAAAAAGAGAGAAACGTGAATCCGAGTAGCTGGGAATCCCCATTGAGACATATGAGGAGACTCGCGCGAAATGGTGAAGCGAATTGTAACAAGGACGAAGCCTAGTAGCCGAGAATCCCCATTGAGACACATGAGGAGACTCGCGTCAAACGGTGGAATCCGTAATAGAATCACAATAAGGATGGATCCTAGTAGCCGGAAATCCCCATTGAGACACATGAGGAGACTCGCGTCGAACGGTGAAATCCGCTACCAAAATAAACAGATGGGGGCTGTGTGAAGCTACCGAAAGTTGAAAGCCTAAAACTAATGTGTAGGCGCTAGAGTGATCCTCGAGTGTCACTAGGAAAACCTGCATATCCCTATGGTTAAGGCCCTTTGTTCACACATTTGCACTGACATGCTACAGAGAATTGCCTCGGGTGAAATGCGTGAATTTAGGCTATGCATGCAAGACGTGCGATATCCTCCTGACGGGTGGACCCCTTAATTGTACCTCCTGACCCGCACTGCGTCTACGAATTGTGGGCGATGTCCCTATCCTATCCCCTATAGAGGGAGCTATCTTACGTATATTTACGTTATGCCTGCTAATGAATGCCTGCATGTTTGAATAAAATTAATAATAAATAAAAAATAATAATAAAAATGTGTGTATACAATAAACTCAATTTCGGCCATCGAACCCTACTTTCCCAGCTCTGGCTCGTAGAGCCCAATCTTGCCCCCCAGGCCTACCTCTTGCCCTCGCGGCCCGTTAATCTCCCAACTCCGGCTTCTATAGTCCGCTTCCCCGTTTTGGGCTTTCGCATCTTGCGCCCCAATTTTGGCTTCTGTAGCCCGCTTCCCCGATTTCAGCCTTTGCGGCCTACTTCCGTAACACCAACTCCGGCCCTTGCGGCCCACTTTCCCGAGTCCGGGTTTCATAACCGGTACCCCCGGCGCATTAAAGAATGAAACACCCTTTTGCCCTGGCCCGAGCTTGCCGATCGGGTGAGGAATCAACCCTCTTTCTTCGCACCGACACTAGCCCGTGTCAATGACTTAACAACCTCTCCGTCCCCTCGAGTGACAAACATTTCTTTTGAATCAACAAACTCTTCTCTCCGTCCCTTCGGGCGACAAACACCCCTTTTGAATCAATGAACCCTTCTCTCTGCCCTCGTGGCACGCCTTTCACAACTTCGACTCTTGAAGCCCGCTTCCAGCATTGGCTATTTTGGCCTCCCTTATCGGCCCCTGAGCCGACAGCTATTCACTTATCGGCCTCCGAGCCGACAGTTATTCACTTATCGGCCCCTGAGCCGACAGCTATTCACTTATCGGCCCCTGAGCCGACAGCTATTCACTTATCGGCCTCCGAGCCGACAGCTATTTTCTATCTGCCCCTGAGCCGATAGCTATCCTTTATTGGCCTCTGAGCCGATAGCTACCTTCATCGGCCTCCCAGCTGATAGCTATCCAATTATTGGCATCCACGCCAGCAGTCGCCCAGAGTTCTTCAAAAAAAGGGGAAAGAGAAGGGAAGAAGAGAAGAAGAAGGAAAGAGAGAAGAGAAAAGAAAAAGAGAATTAAAAAAAAAGAGAAGAGAAGAGAAGAGAAGAAGAAGAAGAAGAAGAAGAAGAGAAGAAGAGAAAAGAGAGAAGAAAAGAAAGAAAAGAGAAGAAAGTGAGCACCCTATGAGGCCAAGTGCACTCCGTCGGCACTGACGAAGAAGAGAAGAAAAGACCAACATATCATGTCAACGCCCGACACCCCGTTGGGACTGACGAAGAGAAGAAGAGACCAACAAATCATGTCAGCTCCCGACACCCTGTCGGCACTGACAAATAGAAGAAGAGACCAACAAACCATGTCAACGCCCGATACCCTATCGACACTGATGAAGAGAAGAAAAGACCAACATATCATGTCAGCGCCCGACACCCCGTCGGCACTGACGAAGAGAAGAAGAGACCAACAAACCACGTCAGCGCCTGACACCCTATCGGCACTGACGAAGAGAAGAAGAGACCAACAAACCATGTCAGCTCCCGACACCCTGTCGGCACTGACAAAGAGAAGAAGAGACCAACAAACCATGTTGGCGCCCGACACCCTGTCGGCACCGATGAAGAGAAGAAAAGACCAACATATCATGTCAGCGCCCGACACCCCGTCAGCACTGACGAAGAGAAGAAGAGACCAACAAACCACGTCAGCGCCCGACACCCTGTCGGCATTGACGAAGAGAAGAAAAGACCAACATATCATGTCAGTGCCCGACACCCTGTCGGCACTGATGAAGAGAAGAAGAGACCAACATATCACGTCAACTCTCGACGTCCTGTCGGCACTGATGAAGAGAAGAAGAGACCAACATACTACGTCAGCTACCGGCACCCCGTCGGCACTGATGAAGAGAAGAAGAGACAAGCATACCATGTCAGCTCCCGACGCCCGGTCGGCACTGATGAAGAGAAGAAGAGACAAACAAACCCTGTCAGCTCCCGACTCCCCGTCAGCACTGATGAAGAGAAGAAGAAACCAATAAACCATGTCAGCTCCCGACACCCCGTCGGCACCGACGAATAGAAGAAGAGACCAGTACACCCACGGGCACCCCCCGGCTCATCCTTCGCCTGCGCTACCAGTGGGTGGGGGGCATTTGTGGACATGCAAAATTGCACGCCCATACGTCCCAACTAGTCTAGCATCAACAACGGCACCGGGTGAGGAAGCCCCGGAGAGACTGGTCATCCGGACTCCCCAAATATGCACACTGCCATGAAGCCGTCTCCGGAGTCACGACAGTGAAGAGAAATCAACCACCAAGAGCCCCACAATCCATGGGACTCGAAGAAAATCAAATGGGCCACAGCTCGCGCTCACAACGGGCTCAGAACTACCCATTCAGCCCTTCAGCGGCACACTCTAGGCCCTTCAGCGGCACACCCCTGGTGCCCTTCAGCGGCACACCCTTGTGCCCCCTTCAGCGGCACGCCCTTGGGGTGCTTCGCCGGCACGCTGCCGTAGCCTCCAGCGGCACACCCCCGACGCCCCTTCGACGGCACGCCTCTTCCGGTCCTCTAGCGGCACGCTGGCTGAAGCCTTCAACGGCACGCTCCCCTCGACCCCAGCGGCACGGCTTTCCACCCTCCCAGCGGTACGCCCTCAGGGCCCTTCAGCGTAACGCTTGCCAGCCCTCCCAGCGGCACACCTTCTGTGTCTTCCAACGGCACAACCTTTTGGCCTCTCAGCGGCACACCTTGCCACCCGGTGCAACCGACAGAGTGACGTGATGCCCATCCCCTACGATTCGTGGCGCGCAGTGAGCTGGCTGAGGTGTCGCCCAGGGAGGAAGACACGCAAGCTACTCCCTTCTGCAACCAAGGGCGGGAGAGTCAACTCCCATTTAATGCCCGTCGACTTCGGACGCTCCCCGCCTTTGGGAGCTCTTGCCGTGGGAGGTATAAATTGCCTCCGCTACTCCACACGGACGGACACACAGGAAGACATGAGGAAAGAGCCAGAGAAGAAGAGAAGAAGAGAAGAAGAAGAGAAGAGAAGAAGAGAGGAAGAGAGGGGGAGGAGTGCTCTCCGCTCCACCCACCGCCGCCATCTGTGCGAAAAGAGAAGAGAGGAAGAGAGGGGAGAGTGCTGCTGCTCCACCCACCGCCACCACCGGAATAGAAGAAGAAAAGGAAGAGAAAGAAGAGAAGAAGAAAAGGGGGAGAGGGCCTACTGCCCTTCCCCTCCCCGCTGCTACTCCGGCCCCCGGCGTCCGTGCGAAGAGAAAAAGAAGAAGAAGAAAAGAGAGGAGAGAGAAGAGAGTGAGTTGTGGGAGAGGAGGAGTCCATGCTCCGTTCCCCTTCCCACTGTATTTCCTTTTCTTCTTTCTTTTCCTTCATTTCCTTTTTTTATCATCGTTGCGATGTATTAGCCCCCCCCCCCCGGGGGGGCACTCCTTTTGTGAGAATAAAAGTAGAAGGCTTGCAAGTATTTTTGGACGTCTTTCTAAAGCATTTCTTCCGTGTTTGCATCCTTCGGTGTTTCACGCCCCTTTCCTTTTTTCCTTTTGTTAGGGTTTGCTTCCTCCCGGGCATTTTTACCTTCGTTCACCCCTGGGCGCCCTCAGCGGCACACCCCAGCCGTGCCTCCAACGGCACACCCCAGTTGTGCCTCCAGCGGCACGCCCCTACGGGCCTTCCCCGGCACGCCCCACCCAGCTCCTTCCCCGGCACGCCCTAGCCAAGCCCTTCGCCGGCACACCCCTGCGGGTCTTCCCCGATGCACTCTAGGCCACCCTTCATCGACACACCCTGGCCTCCCTCAGGCCGGCACACCTCTCCATCCCCTACAGGCTCCCCGGCCGGCACGCTAGCCACCAGCCCCTCCTTCTTGCCCGGTGCACCCCCCGAGCAAGTCCTAGAATCATCTCCCATTCGCCGTTCCCTCCGAGTTTTCCGAAGTTTTATTAAGGTGTTGCCGCTCTCGGGCGCCCACCTCTAGTTGTCGGGTTCCGCCACTCCTTGTGGGTGCATTTCCTGTATCTCCCTTACGCTCGGGTCAAGCGGAGATGCTGTCGAATTTTTGTTAGAAACGATAACATATTAAAAAAAAGACAAAAGGAAGCAACAAACAAATGGGACAATAGCGAATTAAAAGGCTAAGGGAGCAACAAACCAATGAAAAGAACAACAATAAAACGCTTTAACCAAGGCAAGGGAACCGTAATCAACCTAAAGAGAGCCAAATCGAATGACAATTAAACAACTTGAACATTCGTCCTCGTGGGAGAAGGAATGGAAATTAATCAAGAGAAGGAAAGAAGAAACCCGTGCAAACTGAATAGAATCAAGAGAGAAAAGAAAAAGAAAAGACATAAGAATGGAAGAGGAGTGGGCTCCGTCCGGACCTCCGCCGGTACACCCTGCCTCGAAGTTTCCTCGGTGTGCTCAACCCCACCTCTTTGAACCCTCCAGCGGCACGGTCTCCCCATGCCCTTCGCCGGTACACCCTAGAGCACTCTTGGCCGGCACGCCACCACCCAGCTCCTTCCCTGGCACGCTCCTAGGCCGGCGCACCCTTCGCCGGCACGCCCGCCCGCGCCCTTCTCCGGCACGCCCAGCTTGGCGGCTCTTTGCCGACACGCCCCTCCAGCCATCCTTCCCTGGCACGCTCTCCCCATGCTCAACGGCATCCCCTTTCAGCCCTTGTCTGGCACACTCGGTCAGGTCCTTCGCCGGCACGCCTCCCCTTCCTTTCCCCGGCACACCCTTTCTGGCCTCTTCGCCGGCACGCTCCCTTTGTCCGTTGCCCGGCACGCCTTTAGCCTACCTTGTCCGGCACGCCTGCCTCCCCTCCAGCCCGGTACACCCTCTGGAGCCCCTTCGTCGGCACGTCCCCCTTTAACCCCTTTTAGCCCTCCGGCGGCCCACTCTCTCTCAAAAAAAAAATATAATATACAATGATAATGATAACAATATTAATAATAATAAATTAATAAAAATCATGATAAATAAATAAATCCGAATATATACGTAAGAAATAAACAAAAAAATGTGAGATAATAATGATAATAATAATAATAACAAACAAAATAAATAAAAATCATTCAGAACAAATACATAAAAGGGAAATAAGTAATAATATATATATATATATATATATATTTGGTAACCCAGATAAAAGTAGTAATAATCCACAGTGCAGCCCCATCTCTCCCTGTGGCCCGGTGCTGAAGGAACAATAATGTCACCCTCGTAGGCCGGGCCTGAGCCTTGGGAGTCATCCCAACATGGTCGTGACCCGACCTCGCCTCGGGCCGACATTCCGATTAAGCCGGACCCGTTTCTCAGGCCGGATCCCTTCCGAGCCACTACTAAAATTGCCGCGCGTTCGGCAGACATTCGAACGGGTTCACCTCGATTCCCGCCGCGTTCCTATTATGGACCTACGTCCGAACATGAAAAGGTCCGTGAGTGACCGACCTGGCCGAGGGCTCCCATCCCGATATGGTCGTGATCCGGCGTTGCTCCGGGTTGATAGTTCGTCAAATAGGATTCATTCTATTGGGATTCGTTCTTGCTCTTTCATTGAAATTGCCGCGAGTTCGGCACACATTGGTACGGGGTTGTTTCCATCTACGTCGTACCTTCAATGCGGACCTTTGGCCGAATATAAAGCGGTCCGTGAGTGACCGACAAAAATCGGAATAGAACGAGATGGCTCTCGCCATCCCTGGACCCTTTGCATGGGAATATCAATAAGGCCTCCGTGGGCCACGTGTAGACCTCGGGTCCGTCATGATTATGGTCATCGTCTGACCCATATCCTCGGCCTATAGCCCGCTCCCTCTGAACACGTTTTCGATTTTGGAGTCTAGTCCCGGGACTCTCCCCCGTTGCCCTCCGGCATCGAAAATATTAATGATCTCCATGCAAGCCTCGTTCGGACCGCGGGAGGCGTCCCGGGTATGGTCCTGACCCGATCTCGCACCGGGCCGATAAATTCACTAGTTTCCTGCTACACTAACCGAGATTCAACCGAATGTTTTCAGTGCCTCGGAATAATATATTTGCCGTATCCCGGCATACATATGTTCCGGGTCTTCCCGCGACGATTGAGATATTCTCAAGCCGGACACCCGTCCGAATATTAAACGGTCCCCTGAATGACCGACACGTTTCGAACGTTCGCTTCCCTAGACGCAGGGCTTCCCAGCTGATTCAAGGGATATTCCCCCGTTGCCCCTTGGCACCGGAAATATTAATGACGCTCATGCGAGCCTGACTTCGATCGCGGGGGGCCCACCGCAGTATGGTCGCAACTTGATCTTGCACCGGGCCAACAGGCTTACTGGTTTCTGACCGCTCTAACCGAGATTTAGCCGAACGTTTTCCGTTCTTCTGAACAACAAATTTTCCGTACCTCGGCATACATGCGTTCCGGTTTTTCCTGCGATAATCATGATTTTCTCGAGCCGGACATTCGTCCGAACATTAAATGGTCAGCACATGACCGATATGATCTCGAATGTTTTCTTCTCGCCCTCGCGCGAGGATTTCAATACTTCCTAATAGACCTTTCATGCAATTAATTTCTTGGCCATAAGGTCCTGAATCCCGGCGATTAATCATGGGTGTTCCCTCGTATGGGGGATGTAAATGACGTCGCGACCTTTATGGCGCGGCGGGTTTTGGTCCCGACACGAACTACACAATCGTCTGACCGAGTTAGATCGAGCGCACCATGGGCTCTTCGGAGCCCGAATAAATTGTCACTTTGTGACTGGCACGCCTACGCACTTAATAAACCAATAAATGAGCGTAATAAACAAATAAACTAAGATGTAATAAAAAGTGCGTCCACAGTTCCTCACTGTCGGTGAGGGGTGGACGTAGGTTGCCATTGTGGCATCCGAACCACCTTAAAATCGTTGTCTCCTTGTGGTGTGCTCCATATCTCCTATCCCTCTTCTGTGCATACTTGTGAATCTAGATATTTTGTATCCTTTAGATATTTTGTATCAAAAGCATAATTTGTCTTGCTCTTGTTTTCTTCTGTGTCCCCACGTCATCGCATATTTGAGTCTATCTCGGCAAAAAAATTTTATCACCCAATTCACCCCCCTCTTGGGTGCCATTTAATCTCTGGACTTCAATTGGTATCAGAGCCAAGGCTCTTCCTTTTCAGATCTAACGATCTAGAGTAAGATTCGGTTAAATGGCAAATAAGGGTATGATGCCCGAGGGCCACTCCATCAACCGTCCTCCCTACTTTGACGGTTCAAACTACTCGTACTTGAAAAATAGAATGCATGTCTTTCTTAGGGCTCAAGAGTACGAAGTTTGGAGAGTTGTGGACAAGGGTCCTCATAAACTAGGGGATGATGATGATAAATGGACACCTGAGGAAATTAAGAAATGCACCGCTAACTATAATGCCGTGAATATCATGCAATGTTCTATACACCTTAATGAATTCTCTCGTGTCTCCATGTGCAGCTCGGCCAAAGAAATGTGGGACAAGCTGCGACTCATATATGAGGGAACTTCAGAAGTCAAGGAAACCAAGGCAAACCTCCTAGTCACTGACTATGAGTTATTTAAGATGAAACATGAAGAAACCATCTCCGAGATGTTTGCAAGGTTAACATAGATCACAAATGGTCTCAAGAGTCTTGGGAAAGAATACTCAAATTATGACCTCGTAAGGAAAGTGCTAAGGTCCCTACCGTCGGCATGGCACACAAAGGCCACGGTGATTGAAGAGACACTCACGACCTATGAGATAAATATAAGGAGAACAGTTGATGAAGACATCAAGAGGAAAAAGGTCATTGGACTCATAGCTCATCACTTCGATGACGAATTACAAGAAGGTGAATCAAGTGACGGAAGCAATGAAGATGAAGAATTGGCGATGATAACTCACCAAGTGAGGAGATTTCTAAGGAAGAAGAGAAACTTTCAGGGAAACTTTAGAAAATGGCAAAGAAAGCCCACACAGACCAAAGGCGAGTCGAGCAAGCCAAGTAGCATCATATGCTACGAATGCAAGAAGCCCGGGCACATGAGAGGTGAATGTCCGGATCTGAAAAAGAAATTCAAGAAGGATAATTTCAAGAAACCCAAAGCCATGGTCGCCACATGGAGCGACGAAGAAGATGAACCATCTGATGAAGAGATCCAAGAACTTGTGGAAAGCTTGTGCCTCATGGCACATGAAGATGAATCCACGGAGGTAAACTCTGACCCTGATTTCATTTCCAATGAACAATGGGAATCTGAATATGAAAAATTGTATACGAAATGCAAGAAGATCAGATCTGAAAACAAAACTCTCAAAAGAAACTTGATGACTTGTTACATGAAGATATCTTTGTCAAATTTGAAAAACTGGAACAGGAATGGTTGGAGGCCACGGAAGAAAGAGAAAGTCTATTACAAACTATTTCAGACTATGATAAAGCCAAAGAAGAACTATCTTTCAAAGTAATTGAAATGGAGAAAGCATGTGAAAAAATGAAAATTGAAGAACAAATTTTGAAATCCACAAACTCAGAACTTAAAAAGAAAACTGTGAGCTTGGAAAAAGAAGTGGATGATCTTCAGTTCACATTGTCTAAGTTTGTTAAGGGAAAGTAAAACCTAGATAATTTGTTGGGAGTGAAAGTCAATTTTCAAAAAGAAGGTCTTGGATGCACTCCACAAAACTAAAAATCTTTTGAGCATAAGATCACCACATCATTTGCTCATGAAAAAGGTGAAAATCATGCTTCATGTTCAAATCCTGAACCAAAACATGATCAAGCCAAACCACGACAGTTTCAAGGAAAGTTTGCACCTGTTAATTGCTATCATTGTGGTAGATTTGGTCATGCTATTGTGAACTGCTGGTTTAGACAAAGCCCACCTAGAAATCATGTCTCTTGGACCAAGAAAAGATATACCAAGAACTGGACTAACTCCTACGGACCCAAACTAGCTTGGGTACCAAAAACAATTGCATGAGAATTTTTCTTCTTGCAGATATGTCTTGAAGCCAGGGGGAGCAAATGGTACTTGGATAGCGGGTGTTCAAGGCGTATGACAGGGGACAAGAAAGTGTTCTCCACACTGCAAGATAAGGATGGAGGTTCAGTTGTCTTTGGAGGTCAAGATAAAGGTAAAATCGTTGGGATTGGCAATATTGGTAAGAATTCTGAAATTCTTATTGAAGATGTGCTTTTGGTGAAAGGCCTGAATCATAATCTGCTTAGCATAAGCCAATTGTGCGATAAGGGTTTTAAAGTTATTTTTGATGAAACCCACAGCATTGTATTAAACAAAAACTCAAATGAGATCAAATTTCTTGGAAAAAGGAATAACAATGTTTATACTGTTGATATTGATAACGTTTCGTGTGATGATCTCTGCTTGGTTGCGAACAATCATGAAAATGCTTGGTCATGGCACCGAAGGTTAGGTCATGCTAGTTTTGGAGTTATCTCTAAGTTGTCTAGACATGACCTGGTGATTGGACTGCCTAAATTAAAATTTGAAAGTGATAGAATCTGTGAAGCTTGCACGAAAGGCAAGCAAACATGAATTTCCTTCAAAAACAAAAATATTATTTCATCCGCTAGGCCTTTGGAACTGTTGCATTTTGATCTTTTTGGTCCTACTAGAACATCTAGCCTAGGAGGAAAATCTTATGGCTTTGTGATTGTTGATGATTTTTTCAGATTCACATGGGTGCTGTTTTTAGCTAATAAAAGTGATGCCCTGACGAAGTTTCAAGTGTTTTGCAGAAAAATCCAGAATGAAAAGGGTTACCTCATCACCACAATCCAGAGTGATCATGGTGGTGAATTTGAAAATCATGAATTCAGCATATTCTGTGAAGAACAGGGGTACACACATAATTTTTCATCACCAAGGACGCCCCAGCAAAATGGAGTAGTAGAGAGGAAGAATAGAACGTTGATAGACATGGCCCGGACCATGCTCAGTGAAAATTCCCTACCTAAGTATTTTTGGGCTGAAGCCGTGAGTACATCATGCTACATCATAAATAGGGCAATGGTAAGGCCCATTCTAAAGAAAACTCCATATGAGCTCTACAAGTGTAAGAAGCCAAACATCTCCTATCTTAAACCCTTTGGATGCCCTTGCTATGTCTTGAACAATGGTAAGTCCAACCTGGGTAAGTTTGATGAAATGAGTGATAAAGGTATTTTTCTAGGTTATGCACTCAATTCTAGAGCTTACCGATTATTCAATAAAAGGACTTCGGTCGTTGAAGAAAGCCCACATGTTATTTTTGATGAATCTGATTCAAAACTCACAAATCAAATTTCTTCCACTATGGATGCAGATGAAGATACCAGGAACTCATCATATGTCAAAGCTAAGGATGAACCATTGAAGGAAACCTCGAGCAAAAATGAGGAAGATGAGGATCCTACAATTGAGACACTGCAAGAATCACAAGTGCAGCATCCTGATTTGCCCAGTTCCTCCACTCTTCTAAAGGATCATCCAGCTGTGAACATCATAGGTAATTTGGAGGATGAGGTAAAAACTAGGTCCTCTCTAAGGCAGGTTGAAGAGGAGGACTTGATGGCCCTTCTTTCACAAGAAGAGCCCAAGGACATTCATGAAGCTCTCCAAAATGAATCCTGGATTTAGGCTATGCATGAAGAGCTGCATCAGTTTGAAAGAAACAAGGTGTGGACTCTCGTGCCGCGTCCTACAAATCATCCTACTATTGGAACTCGTTGGGTTTTCAGAAACAAGCTAAATGATGCAGGTTTAATTGTGAGGAATAAGGCCCGGCTTGTGGCCAAGGGGTACAGCCAGGAGATGGGCATTGATTTTGATGAGTCCTTTGCACCGGTTGCTAGACTTGAAGCAGTCCAGATCTTACTGTCCTATGCTTGCTCCCTGAATTTTAAACTATTTCAAATGGATGTTAAATCTGTATTTCTTAACGGTTATATCAAGGAGGATGTCTTTGTAGAGCAGCCGCCAGGTTTTGAAGATTCCAAACATCCACGACATGTGTACAAGCTCCAAAAGGCCTTGTACGGACTAAAACAAGCACCAAGGGCATGGTATGAACGGCTTACCTCTTTTCTGGCTGAAAATGGGTTCAAGAGAGGTAAGGTTGATCAAACACTTTTCACAAGGAAATTAGGTAAGGACATTTTAGTAGTTCAAGTGTATGTGGATGACATTATTTTTGGAGCTACTAACAATGCTTTATGCGAGGAATTTGTAAAGACTATGCAAGGAGAATTCGAGATGAGCTTAATGGGGGAGCTGAACTTTTTTCTTGGATTGCAGGTGAAACAAACTTCAGAAGGAATTTTTATTAATCAAGCTAAATATACTATGGAATTGCTGAAGAAATACGGGATGGCGGAAGCAAAACCCATATCAACTCCCATGGCCACCACCACAAAGCTGGATAGAGATGAAAATGGTAAAACAGTAGATCCTACACTGTTTCGAGGTATGATCGGATCACTACTGTACCTTACAGCATGTCGCCCTGACATTCAATTCAGTGTATGTCTTTGTGCCCGTTTTTAGTCATGCCCCAAGGAATCTCATTTATCAGCTGTGAAACGCATCTTCAAATATCTCATTGGCTCAATAGACTTTGGCTTGTGGTTTCCTATCGGTGGTTCCTTTGATTTAATTGCCTATACCGATGCGGATTATGCTGGGTGCATTGTAGATCGTAAAAGTACAAGTGGATACTGTCAGTTTCTTGGTGGTTGCCTAGTCTCATGGACCTCCAAGAAACAACATTCAGTAGCTCTCTCAACGGCCGAGGCTAAATATGTAGCCGCCGGAAGTTGTGAAGCCCAAGTACTTTGGATCAAAAACCAACTGCTTGATTTAGATATTGAAATGAAAACTGTTCCAATACTGTGTGATAATACCAGTGCAATTAATTTATCAAAAAATCCTATTCAGCACTCAAGGACCAAACATATAGATATTCGTCATCACTTTCTGAGAGATCATGTAGGGAAATGGGTCTTTGAATTGAACTTCATTGACACACACAATCAGCTAGCTGACATCTTCACCAAACCCCTAAACCAGGATCAATTCTATAAGATAAGAAGAGAACTTGGGATGTGCAAGGGTGAGAGCATACATACATAGATGTGCATCTAAGGTATAGGGTTGCATTTGTAGAAATTCATGTACATCACGGGTAGAAAAACAAGCATATTGAATTTACCGTTGAATGCATTGTGTGTCTTCATTCACCGTTGAATGCCTGCATGTACATACTTATATTTAGCCCTCCTTGAAAAATAATTCTACGAACAAATATTCCTTGATTGAATACATCTGTGGACTCAGTGTTGCTGGAACTAACGGTTCTACCTAGGGGAAATCAAAACTTCTTCTCGTCTCCACATCTTCGCCTCTACATACTTCCAATGTCTTGTTGGTTCAAGTAGTCGGTTGCTTATCCCCCCCATAAACAAAAAAAAGGGAGAAACAAAAAAAGGAAAATAAAAAAAGGAGAAACACAAAAAAAAAGAAAAAAGAAAAAGATTTTTTTTCAAAAAATGGGGATTTTGGTCCTGGCGGTCGATCGCCAGGCCCGCGCCGGTCGACCGCCGGCGGCGAACCGGCCCGACTTAAGGGTCAACCGACCCCCTTTTAAAAGGCTCTCTCTCCCTCTTTCCTTCTCTCCTTCACTCCTTTTCACTCTCTACCACCTTGCCCTAACCCTAACACTCCATCTCTCCACCAACCAAGCCCCCACAACTCTCTCTCCCTCCACCCGCACAAGATTCGGTCGTCCCGTCATCTTCCCGGGACATCCTCCATACGGTCACTCGTGCGTCTGTGGAGATCCCTCTGAGCTTCCACACTGTAGAAAGGTCGATCCAATCCCTAGCAGTGCTCCTGTGCTCCATCCACGTTTCCGGGGTTGAGATCGATTGTTCCAAGAGTTTCTCGGTGGGTTTTTCTAGGTCGGGATGCCGCTCAGACGGAGCTCTCGGCGTTCTGCCCAAGGGAAAGCTAGCCGTCAACGGACAGAGGCCCCGGCTCCTCCACCTCAGCAAGCTCCTCTTCTGCCTCGAGCACCTTTACCTCCGCGTCCTATTATCGACCCTCGCTTGGTCGACTTCAATGAGATGAATGAGCTCTTCTCGAATTTGTGCGCTCTTTTTGAGGTTCAGGACGGTTGGATGGATTTTGTTACCCGGTACAATAGATATTATCCTCGGTTGGTGCAATAGTTCTACGGGTTTTTAGTTGTGAGGAATGACCAGTTATACACCACGGTTGAAGGTGTGGAGCTTCATATCACTCCGGAGTTATTTCAGCAGGCCCTAGGAGTATCCGCCATGGGTGCAGATAGGGCATATGGTTTTGGTGAAGTTCCAGCAACATTTACTGCTATGACCAACTGTGAGTATGTGCACGGTGTGAGATATTTGATCAAGCTGAATGCCAATCATTTTCCTCCAATACAATGGGTCCTGCACCACATGTTTACTTCATTAATTTATCCCAAAGTGGGCGGTCGGGATGAGGTTACAGAAGTTCAGAGATTCCTATTCTATCATGTCATGAATGGCATTCAAATCAATATGGGTCGGCTCATGACAGATCTGATCAGCACCTGTCGTACCTACCTCCGACGCTCTCTTCCATATGCTTCATAGTTGACCGATATCTTCATTTATGCCGGGATAGATGTGGCAAATGAGCAGTTCATATATGTTAGGCAGGATGATGTATACAACAAGCATAAAATTTTCATAGATTTTGGCTACTACTTTGGTCCCGACGGCGAGCTTGTGCGGGACATTCCAGTTTATGGAGAAGATGAAATCAGTGAGGAAGAAGAAGAACCAGCACAGCAGCAAGGCGAGGGGGATATCCCCCCTTCAGTTCCAACTGAGGAGCAGCCTCTCCCACCATCTCCTTCTCATTCGGCTTTTGAGATGCCTCCTCCACCCCAGTTTCACCGTGGGGAATCTTCCACTCAGGGGGCCGGACAGCGCCCTTTGCTGGACTACGAGGCTCTTGATGGGCGGCTTACCGGCTTGGAAACTCGTGTGGATATCCTTGGGAATCATCTCTCTACCCTTGGGGACACTATGGGCACTGCGTTTGACACCATATCAGGGCGCATGGACACCTTCTCTACTGCCTTCGAGACTCTCTCTACACAGATGGCCACTCTCACCACCCACATGACTTCCTTCCGAGAGGATTTAGCTGAGTCTGGCCAATCCTTTAGCTTCATGCACCTCTCCCTTCTTGGCATGCGGCGCCAGGATGCGGCTCGTGATGAATCCATTGGTCATATTCTTGATCTTCTTCACAGTCATGCCCACCATCTTGGCGACATTCGTCGGCACCTTGGCCTTCCAACTACACCTCCAGCCGATCAGCCACCTCCTGAAGATTCTCCATGAGGATTTGTTTTGTTTTCACCTCTAGCATGTTCTCTTTTGGTCCAGTGTTGCTTGAGTCCCTCCTTCATCTATCCTATCCCTTTTTTCTGTTGACAAAGGGGGAGAAGTAGTAGGGCAAGTTTATTATCTACTTATGTATGTCGTTGTGTGGTTGTGTTGCTTGCTTGCATGTCACATGTGAGGGCTGTCAGTAGTGTTAGTCTTTTGCTTAGACTTTGGTTTTAGAGTCGTGCATTCACTCTCGCACTAATGTACCTTGTAATGAAACTATGATGAATTGAAAGTACTGGTGTTTTGAACTCAGACGGTTGGCATTTGTGTCTCATTTCATATTCTTGCTGGCATACAAGTGGTTGTTTTTTTCTTAACATGAACTTTGGTTTGAATGCCCTAGAGTTTTGTCATCATCAAAAAGGGGGAGATTGTTGTATATATATCTCGGTGTTTTGATGATAACAAAACAAAGGACATAGGGTAGCTCACTTGCTTGGATCTAATAACCTAAGTGTTTTTCATAAGCCTTCAAGGTCGGAACTCTTCATGCTGTTACTTAAGGTTTTAGCATTCCAAATGGTTTTCTAAGTACATTGAATGAACTTGTAATAACCTTTTAACCAATCGTTCAAATCATGCCTCGATCATATGGACACATTTTTTTGGGCTAAACTCTTCATTTTTTAGGTTTTTGACAGTCCGGTCGACCTCCAGCATCACCCCGGTCGACCTGGAATAACAGAATGGAAACTTCTATAGGCTATCTCAGTGGCGGTCGACCGCCCCTCAATCCCGGTCGATCGGATCTCCCAGGGACCGACCTCCTGCAGGTCTCTCAGTGGCGGTCGACCGCCAAACCCTGCAGGTCGACTGCCAGCCCCAAGTTGCCCAATATTGTTGACTTTTTGACACTTCGAAAGAAGCCTTTCCACTTGGTATTGTTTAATCCCTTAGCACTCAAACCCTCCAGAAATTGTGGATCTGGTCTGGGGGAGTCCATGGACCATTCAAAGCCTATATAACTTATACAAGAGGGTGAAGAAAACCCTAATGCTCAAGGTGGATCAAGGGGGCTACCAAGAGGAAGAGAAGGGATCCAGCACTGTAGACGTGAACAGTGCTCCGAGAAGAGTTCTTCATCCTTCTTCATCCAGTCAAGTGAAGATCAGCCCAAGGATTCAAGCTGCATCCAAAGCATCCAATCATCCACTAAGGGGGAGCAAATCAAGATTCTTCTCTTGTGTTCTAAATTCATTTTGTTCTCTTAAGCTTCATGTGTGGTTCTTGTAATCGTTAAACATTTCAGTGTGTGTGGATCTTCCTAGATCCGTGTGTGTGTGGTTGTGTGTTCTCCGTTGTAGCTGTGTGTGTATTAAGATGTTCTTACACCTCGCGGGAACTCTCCTTCCCAGTGTGTGTGTGTTGTGTGTGTTTGATCTTGTAACTCCTTACAAGATAGTGTGTGGTTCCTCACTGTCGGTGAGGGGTGGACGTAGGTTGCCGTTGTGGCATCCGAACCACCTTAAAATCGCTGTCTCCTTGTGGTGTGCTCCATATCTCCTATCCCTCTTCTGTGCATACTTGTGAATCTAGATATTTTGTATCCTTTAGATCTAGATTGTTTGATCTTTTTCACTTAAATCCTGTGGTTTATCAAAAGCATAATTTGTCTTGCTCTTGTTTTCTTCTGTGTCCCCACGTCATCGCATATTTGAGTCTATCTCGGCAGAAATTTTTTATCACCCAATTCACCCCCCTCTTGGGTGCCATTTAATCTCGGACTTCAGTCTCCACCTGCAGAAGAGAAGGATCTTCCTTCTTTTCTTCATGAGAAGAAGACGTGAAGGGCATCTTCTTCCTACGTTCTACTTCCTGCTACTGAAGCTTTGTTGAAGAGAACGTGAAGGGCTTGGCTTTCTTATTCTTTCTTCTACTATTACCTGTACCTCGTTATTCACATCAAAAAGGTAGGTGTTCTCAAGATTTAGCCTAACTCGTAGTAAAAATAGGGTAACAAGCATGAGTAGCACTAGTATAAATCCATCTCCTACATTATATAGCCTGTTACACAGATTTTCCGGAGACCTGTTGCATGCTTGTAAATGGCGCCCAAGAGGATGCCATCATTTAATGGGCGACCAGTCAGTGGGCACCTATTCTTGAATAGGCGACCCAGTGAAGGGCGCTCATTCCAATTCCCTTTTTCTGTTATTAATAAACACCGTATTTATAAAATTTATATCTATGAAATGAAACTCTAATACACTTGCATGAGCATGATCTTGGAATCCTGATATTTTTCTCTGTCTATCCATGTCTTTACTTCCTGATTTTGTGAACTTTAGAAATTGTGAATAGTGTTATGTGTCTAGTTGTGTACCAGCCCGATGCGTAGCATCAACCAATGAAATGGACATCTATGCCTTGGGCACCAATTACATGAATAACGACCCTCCGCAGAGTCACCAATTAAATGATGACTCTGTGAGGGGGCGCCAATTCTTTTAGGGCAAAAAAAAATGAAAAATGGAATTTTAGTGATGGGCTCCCCTGCCAACATGCGCCAATTTGTAAAATGATGGCACCCACCTAGGCGCCAATTCCAGAAAGAGTGTTCCCTGTCACACAGAGGATTGGGCGCCCCTGTGAACAAGCGCCATTTCATAAATTAATGGCACCTATCTGGGTGCCATTTCATCAAATAAGGGCACCTGACTGGGCGCCATTTAATCAAGATTTTTTCAGCTTCTGTCTAACCTACACCACGGGTTCTATGCGCTGTTATCTCAGTCCGCAGATACAGTCCCATGTTTCTAGCATTTCTCGTACACCCCACAACTCCCGGTGATGATTAAAACCCTTGATCCCCTTGAATGCCATGTCCAAGGAAACATGGTAGCATAGCCCTCACAGTGTGTTGTTTGGCATATGTGAGCTTGTTCTTCCCTGTACTTCTAGAATTAACGCCCCTCAGTAAGGGCGAAATTCCTAAAATAAATGGCTGCCAGATGGGCGCCAATTATGTAATCTGTGGCAGCCCTAGAGACGCCAAGTCCACCTAGATTTCTGATATATCGTGCGTATTATGTGGTTTAGTCATAGTTCATCCTTACATGGAAATCAGTTCTTGAACTCTATTTCATGAGATCCACCTTATGTTCCTACGATGGTTAAATCCTTTGGAATTCTACATTGGCTATAAACTAGAGTGAATGTCGAAAGAAATACATGACTCAATGTTGGCGTTAATGGGACCCGATCTGGTCCTGGTAGGAGCACCCGAAAGTACATGTGCCTATAGGAGCTATATTGATCACAGTGTGGCATTGCACCGAAGTGCATGACTTGCTAGATATAAGACATTCCACTCACTCTCTCGTGACAATACTTGACAATCACTTGCGTGCTTGACTTGACTTGACTTGCGTGGCCTGGAATGGGCAAGTACTTGCTTGATTAAAATAGCTAAATTCTACACGTACTTGATATTACATGCTTGAACATTGGTTCTCACTTTCCTGGAAAAGAATTGTGCAAACACTTGATAGTACTTTATTGATACCTTGAAAATCATGCTATGTTCTTATCTAAAAGTTCTTGATATCTTGCTCGTCCATCATACATAGTTATGTGATGTGACACCACCTTGGGGGTGGCAGTGGTAAGCTTGCTTGTAGGGGGGATCCCGACAGTTGTAGGTGACAGGGAAGGGAAGGAGGAGGTGGATGTGGTGTTGCCGGGTGAGGGGTGCGTGGGCCGACCTGGTAGAGTGGAAGTTGGGGTGGTGGTCCGTGCCGCGACAGCCGGTGGGGGGGGGGGTTCTCAGGAGAAGACAACGCAGCAGCGGTGGCGACGGGTTGAGGGGAGAGGATACCCACGCCGGTGGATGGTGGGTGAAAGAGAGATAGAGAGCGGTGTTGGTGGACTGACGTGGGGTGGTAAAGAGTCCGCTTGGGGGCTTAGAGAGGCCGCCGATGGGTTCGCTAGGTTGCTGGGTTCTAAGATGGAAGGCAGGGATGCAGAGCTATGGGGGCTGGAGAGGGTGGCAATGATGGTACCAGGGTGGGAGGACGTGGTTGGGGCTTCTCACCCGTCTCTTTCATGGAGACGATGCAACCATTAGCTTCTCACCTGAGGCCATTGTGGGAGTGGCTGTGGGAAAGAGAAAGGGGAAGGGGCAGGCAATGGTGGAGAAAGGGAGAGTGGTGAGAGGGAAGGCGGTGGAAAGGAGGGAGATGGTGGATAGCCGGGCATCTCACTCGGGGGGGGGGGGGGGGCTTCTCACCCCATCTCCTTCTCGAAGAAGAGCACGCAAGGCTTCTCACCTCACTTGGGATATGGTTTCCAAAAATTTCTATTCAACTTCATTCTCTATTATCTCGAACGTGAGCTTACATGTGTTTAAATAGAAAGCATGGGGAGGGGAAAGGGCACCTGGGAATCCCATGGGACATGGGTTCCACGAGGAGTCCCTCATAAGTGGACATTAGTGCATATATATATAGATTATATTAATATATTTATTTCTAATAACAACATAAAAGCTCACATATTAGGCCCAATTATCATTTCATGAGGCCCAAGAACATAAAACTCTTAGACATAGCTTAATATAGTTTGATAGTTGCTAGTGACGCCTCGCCGATCGTCCGCTGCCGCTTGTCAATCCCGTGATGATCCTGTCAAACTCCTCTGCTCGGAGCAGGTTCGACCTCAAACTTTGAATCTCGAACCGACGATCCTGTCAAACCCCTCCGCTTGGAGGAGGTTCGACCTCGAACCTTGTAGCGTAGGATCCCGGTATGATGGAACAGACTGGTTCCCTAGGCTATGATACCATTTGATGTGACATCACCTTGGGGGTGGCAGTGGCGAGCTTGCTTGTAGGGGCGCTCCCGACAGTTGCAGGCGACGGGGAAGGGAAGGAGGAGGTGGATGCGGTGGTGCCGGGTGAGGGGTGCGTGGGCCGACCTGGCATAGTGGAAGTTGGGGTGGTGGTCCGTGCCACAACAGCTGGTGGGGGGGTGCTCAGGAGAAGACAACGCATCAGCAGTTGCGACAGGTTGAGGGGAGAGGTTACCCACACCGGTGGATGGTGGGTGAAAGAGAGAGAGAGAGAGCGGTGTTGGCGGACTAACGTATGAAGAGTCCGCTTGGGGGTTTGGAGAGGTCGCCAATCGGTTCGCTGGGTTGCTGGGTTCTAAGTTTTGAGTCTCTCCAAGTGATTTTGATGATAATAAAACCCCAATTGTATTTTCTGTCTCATGCCGTGCATAATTGCAAAAGTGAGATTCAAGGATCAAAATTAGATCGTATTTCATCTTGGGAACAAATGTAATGCTAAAAGCCTTTTAAGTGGTCAAATAGAGTTATTTGAGCCCCAAAATGATTGTTAAAGTGTTCAACCATAATACCTTGAAGTCTGGACTTAATTCGTGGGCTAACAATGTTAAATTTGTAAGTTTTTCAGAAGTTCGGTCGACCTGGCCAGTAGGGGCAGTCGACCTAACTTACCAGCACCCAGAACTCTGAAAATCTATAGAGTTTGGTCGACCACCAACCCAGGGCCAGTCGATCGATTTTTCTAGGGCTGAAAGTTCAAATTCTGTAAAAGTTAGGTCGACCGCCAAGCTCTATCCGGTCGACCGAACCCTTCGAAGCCTCCATCTTTGACTTTCTTTTCTTCACGAGGTGAAAGCATATATCATTGATTTTTTAATCTCAAAAGTCTCCAGACATCCCTGGAATTGTGGATTTGTGTCTGGGCTTGTCCTTGACCATTCAAGGCTTATAAAAACATCTCATTGGGTCAAGAAAACCCTAATCACTTAAGGGAGATTAAGGAGGCTATCAAGGGGAGAAATAAGGTTGCTACTGTAACTCCGTGAACAGTGCTTTGTCTAGGAATTCTTCATCCATCTCCAAGTTTTTTCAAGAACAATATGAAGCCTATCAACCCCAAATCAAGTGGAGATTCAAGCTTCATCAAAATCTGCATCACCTACTCAGGGGGAGCTTAAATCAGAGCTTTTATTTTGTGTTTCTTCTTCCATAGTCTCTGAGCTTAAAGAGTGTGTTTCTTTGTAATCTCCAAACATTTGTGTGTGTGGATCTCTTCAGATCCGTGTGTGTGTTTGATTTCTGTCAGTTCTGTGTGTGTTTCGGTGTGTTTACACCTTCGTGGGAGTTCCTATTTCCCTACTTGTGTGTGTGTGTTCAGATCTTGTAAGCCCTTACAAGATAGTGCGTGAATCCTCACAGTTTGTGAGGGGTGGACGTAGGTTGCCGTTGTTGCATCCGAATCACCTAAAAATCGTTGTCTTTTGTGTGGTTTGATCCTTTTCTCCTATCTTCATTCTGTGCAAGCACACACGTAGATTAGATATGTTGTATCTCTTGAGTTAGATCTTGCACAACTTATCATCTTAACATCTGATCTCTATATTAAAAGGTGGGTTCGGATAGACAAGGCAAATCTTGTCAGGAAGATAACACTTTGCGTGAGTAGAATCTTCGGATTCACATCTCCGCCACGGTACCAAGGATCCGTTGTGTGTGATAGATTTTGTTAGATCTAATAGTTTTTATATAGATCTGAACTTCCTCGTTGTTGGTTTTCACACTTGTTTAAATCGGCTTAAGTTTTCTTAAAATTTGTAATCACCCAATTCACCCCCCTCTTGGGTGTCATTGATCGCGGGACTTCAATTGGTATCAGAGCCAAGGCTCTATATTTTTCAGATCTAACGATCTAGAGTAAGATCCAGATCAATGGCCAACAAGGGAATGATATCTGAGGGTCACTCTATTAACCGTCCTCCATTCTTTGATGGTTCGAATTACTCCTACTGGAAAAACCGAATGCATGTCTTTCTAAGGGCTCATGAGTACGAGGTCTGGAGGGTTGTGGACAAGGGTCCTTATGAACTCTCTGATGATGAGGATAAATGGACACCCGAAGAAATCAAGAAATCCACAGTTAATTTTAATGTTATGAACATTATGCAATGTGCTATTCATCCTAACGACTTTTCTCGTGTATCCATGTGAAGTTCAGCTAAGGAGATGTAGGACAAGCTACGACTTATCTATGAAGGAACCTCCGAGGTCAAAGAGACCAAAGCCAATCTACTCGTCAGAGATTATGAGCTGTTCAAAATAAAACCTGAAGAAACCATTTCTGAGATGTTCGCAAGACTGACTGAGATCACTAATGGTCTCAAGAGTCTTGGAAAGGAATACACCAACTCCGAGCTTGTGAGGAAGGTGTTAAGATCTCTTCCATCTGCCTGGCATACAAAAGCCACAGTCATTGAGGATTCGAAGAATCTATCCACACTCTCCTTGGACGAGCTCATAGGGTCACTCATGACCTATGGGATTAACATCAAAAGAACTACAGAGGAGGAATCTAAAAAGAAGGAAATCATGGGCTTGAAAGCCAACCAGTCTGATGATGATTCCCAAGAAGAGGAGTCCAACGAAGGGAGTAATGAAGAAGAAGACTTAGCTATGCTGACTCGCCAAGTGAAGAAGTTTTTGAGAAGAAAGAAGAATTTCTAAGGAAATTTTAGAAAGGGTCAAAGAAAGCCCGTTCAAACTAAAGAGGAGCCAAGCAAGCCGAATAGCATTATATGCTATGAGTGCAAGAAGCCTTGGCAGATGAGAGAAGAGTGCCTAGAATTGAAGAGAAAGTTTAAGAAGGATAAATTCAAGAAACCCAAAGCCATGGTCACCACATGGAGCGACGAAGTGGATGAACCATCTGACGAGGAGCTGGAGGAGCTCGTGGAAAGCTTGTGCCTCATGGCACATGAGGATGATTCAACCGAGGTAAATTCTGATCCTGATTTTATTTCAAATGAACAATGGGAGTCAGAATATGAAAAGTTGTATACAAAATACAGAAAAATCAGATCTGAAAATAAAACACTCAAAAAGAAAATTGATGATTTAACACATGAGGATTCTTCTGCTAAGTTTGAAAAACTTGAGCAAGAATGGTTTTAACTAATAGAAGAAAAAGAGATTTGGTCTCAAACAATTTCAGATATTGAAAAATCCAAAGAAGAATTATCATGTAAAATATCTGAAATAGAATTTTTTTTTGAGAAATTGAAAAATGAAAAATGAGTTTTGATATCCACGATTTCAGAACTCGAAAAGAAAAATGAAAGTTTAAATGAAGAGGTGGCTGAACTGCAGTCCAACTTATCTAGGTTTGTCAAAGGCAAACAAAACTTAAATAATTTGTTGGGAGTTAAGGTTAATTTCCAAAAAAAAGGTTTGGGGATATTTCCCGGAACAAAAAATCTTTTGAGCATAAGATCACAACATCCTATGTTCATGAAAAAGAAATAACTGTGCATCATGCTCACACACTAAGACATCACATGTCCAACCTAAACCACTGTTATACACGCGCGGGGAGTCACTTCTGGTTTCTTCCTCGTGGCGGGGGCGCACACTCGCCTTTTACAGAAGGCCGAGATAGGTTGACTGGGCACGCGGGGATTCCAGGGGTATTGAGAAGAAGGCAGAGAGAATGATATGAATGCGCTGGAAAGAATGGCGTATGGTTAATCATTCTAGGAGACTGGGACAGGGATGGGTGGGTGGAATGCGGGCGTGCCAGTCAATTTCTCGACGATCACCTATGGAACCAAGGATTGACCGGGGAAGTGTCGTCAGGATGCGGCACGTGGCTCGAGAGATCAGGCGACACGTGGATAGAAGGGGTTTCACGGGTGCGAGTGCGCAGGTGATTATGGGGATTCGTGTACTGGACGTCTTTCCCCACCGGTCGCAAGCAACCGGTGTTTATTTTACATCGGATTGAATCCAAACACCTTTGTTTCTACTGCCAAAGAGAGAGTCAGGGACCTTGGGAGCCGTGACGTCGGGTGGGCTTAGTCCGTGCAACAGCGATAGGGCAACATCAACATAACAGGGATAACTGGGGGTAGAGAGACTGGTTCCGGCGAGGAGGGGGATCCGCTCCCTGACTGGATTATATGCCATGAAAGGTATTTATATGGGGGCATGAGAGCCCGATTATAATTGCTTATAAGCCACAGGACAATTACGTCATTCATGACGGTCCCCGGGTCATTGCATTATTGTGTGGGTAGTCCCGTATCAGTACATAGTGTCCGTCAGAGGACCTGTGACTCAGTAGGATTGCGCCCGAGGGGCGTGACAATGTATTCCCGACATGAGACAGTGCCGTGGTCGGGGTAGTAGTGCCGTAAGCACCGTTGTGCTGGGGAAGTTGAACGGTCGGGTGCTACAGGCCCCGATGTGACTGGAGTAGCTGGCAGTCGGGTGCCGGGGGCACCCTTGTGACTGGAGTTGTTGAGTGATCGGGTGCCGCGGGCCCCGATGTGACTGGAGTAGCTGGCAGTCGGGTGCCGTGGGCCCCGTTATGATTGGAGTGGCTGAGCGATCGGGTGCTACGGGCCCCGACGTGATTCGAGGAGCTGGTAGCAGGATGCCGGGGGCACCGTTGCGATTGAGTTGTCGAGCGATCGGGTGCCGCGGGCCCCGAGGTGACCGGAGTGGCTGGCAGTCGGGTGCCGGGGGCACTGCTGTGACTGTGTTGTCGAGCGAGCGGGTGCCGCGGGCCCCGAGGTGACCGGAGTAACTGGCAGTCGGGTGCCGGAGGCACCGTTGTGATTGGAGGAGACGGGCGCCGGGAGACCTCGATGGTCGTGCTCGGGGCCCGGTGTGACTAGCAGTCGGGTGCCGGGGGCACCGTTGTGACTGAAGGAGACGGGCGCCGTGAAGAGACTGAGACCCGAGTACATGTACATGTATTCAATTGGTTTCACGCTGTATGAGAGCCACGTGGGTTTTACAAATGGGCCGAGGAGGCCAAAGTACAACTGGCGCAAGCCACGGGAAAATTCCGACGCGCAGGTCGGTCCCTGGGTCAATGCGTAATAAGGCGGATATCCGCGTGTTTTTTACAGAGGCTCTCCAAGAGGAGATGGAGACAAGCCCGACAGCCTAGGTGGCAAGGGCGGTCGTGGGTTGGCGCCTGGAGAAGGGTGGACGTGGCTCAAGGTGTGCAGTCGGGTCCGGGCCTCAGAAGGTGAATGTCGTCATGCTGGGGAGTCGAGTGATGTGTCTATGTGATTTTGATGATGGCAAATACCAAGATGATTCATATGTGTGCATGTGTCCATGAAAGACCATGATGATTCATATGAGTGCATGTTAAGATGATTCATATGTGTGAATATGCATTTGTGAATGTGTGCTTATGAATGAGATTTCATCATATACACTGTGTGCATATTATTTCTCTGTGTGCATATTATTTCCTTGTGTGCATGTCATTTCCTTGGGTCTGGCATTTTGATAAACACTTGGTCGATGCATTGCATCTGTCAAACATTTGGTCAATGCATTCATAACACAACGTATGTGTGTGTTTTGGCTTAATTGTCTAAAAGTCAGTGCATGTTTGCACACACGAAGTCGGTGCTAAGGATTATAAAGGTTCGTGCACTTCACTGTTCGAATCGGTGCACATTCTGTGTCCGTCTCACTTAGCGTGTCATGTTGTGTCTCAACATACCCAGGTCTGAGCATGTTTCGTGTCTGTGCATACCTTAAGGTTGATGCATATAGTGAGCATCTAGTCAGTGTGTGTTTTAGGTCTCATACAATAAGCATTCATGGGTCGGTGCATTGTTTGCCTTGCGCATGCAATGGTCGGTACAGATGTCAAGTTGGTGCACACTCTTGTCTTGCGCACGCATGTAGGTCAATGCATATTCTTTGCTGTGAGCACCTCATGCGTTTGTGTCTACAACATATACACTCGGAGCATGTTTTGGCCAAACGAACATAAGGTCAGTGAATTGCTTTACTTAATGAATATAAGGTCGGTGCAAGCCATCGTACCGCACATATAGGGTCTGTGCATTGCTTGCATCATGCATACACAACGCCTGTGCTAAGAAACATGAGGTCAGTGCACTTCATGCTAGCAAGCCTATCCAAGTCCGTGCATATACCTGTAGCAGTGAAATTGAAGTCCGTGCAACATTTAGGTCTATGCATCATTTAAGTCCGTGCACATTCTTCCTTACATAGAACAAAGTCCGTGCATACTCTGTTACATGCATTTATAAGGTCTGTGCTAAGTTGTACTATGTGCATACTGAGGTCAGTGTTAGTTGTATACAGGGTCAGTGCAAGGTTTTCTCGTCTAACATATATTCACTATCGGTGCAATTTTTTAACTGCGAGCTCAAGGACGGTGCAAGCCTTGCTGTGAGCTCAAGTCAGTGCAACTTTGCTGTGACCCCAAGTCAGTGCAACCTTGCTACGAGCTCAAGTCAGTACAAACCTTACTACGAGCCCAAGTCAGTGCAAGTTTTCACTGCAAGCACAAGTCGGTGAAGTTTTGCGAGCATCGCGAGCACAAGTCTGTGCAGGTCTAAGGCTACGGCAACTTCTACAAGCTTGGCCATACATTCGAGCATATGATCTGCACGAGGGCAGAAATCATCATGCGACACGTGAGCTCGTAAGGATAACAGAAATAATGATTGGCACGTGGTCCCAGGAAGAATATCTCTGACATTCTGCCACGTGGATCAACGTCTCGAATCCTCTCTGGACGCGTGAGCTCGTGGGAACCCTACCAACAGCCATATAAGAAGGCCAGTCCTTCGATCAAAGGAGGCGACCTGAAGAACAAGAGAAGTGAGAAGAACAGAAAAAGGAGAAGAGCAGAGAAGAGAATAGGAGAGTTCAAGAAAGAAAAGGAGAGAACATCGGAGAGGAAGAAGAAGAAGAAGAAGAATAGAAGAGATGAAAAAGATAGAGAGAGAGAGCACCTAGAAGAAAAAGAGATCGAAGCAGAAAGAGAGAGTAGAAGGAGAGCAGAGCTAAAGAAAGAGAAAAAGAAAAGAGGCGAGCAGTAGCCAGAGAGAGTAAGAGAGCCGACAGCAGAAGAGGAAGAGTGAATAAGTTCAGTTCTAGGATCAGATCTTGAACTGCTGTGCTCCTACGTGAGCTATATTCTTTATTGAGCTTTATTTGCCAGTTTGTTTTTCCTTTTTGTTACTTTCATCTTCAAGTTTCTTGGTCTTATGATACTCAGGTTGAGTTCGTGGTTCCTCCTGTGGACTCAAAAGAAGGGAGACTTAGTGTCTCCGGTGGCAAGTGACTTGGTGTCACTTGTGCTTTTCCTCTGTGTTTCAGAGGAAGGGGGACTTGGTGTCTCCAGTTGCTAGTGACTGGGTGTCGCTAGTGGTTGCCCTCCTGGGTGGAGGAAGAGGTTAGTGTGCTCCTCTGGATCAAGCTGTTAGGCAGCGTGATGTGACACGATCTCGGACCTAATGCAAGCAAGCACAATCGCATTCAAAACGGGCCAAATTGGGCCACCGCTCTATCGTCACTCACCCAAGCCCGGGGTGACTTGGCAATGCCAAGGGGAGGATGTGGGGTTGGGCCCTTGCTGGTAGAGGGCCAACAAGGCCAAGACTTGATTCCCAAAGGGTGGGGATGCCCAAATCAAGGGGGCCGACAAAGTGCCAAAGGCACCGGTTGCAATATTCCCACGGTGATCACTCAAGTTTATGGGGCTTGAGGATCGGGCTCTCACTCGCATAACCAGCGGAATTAGAACTAATATTGAAAGACAAGCACTAAGTGGAGTGAAGGTTTGAGCACTTACTCGACCGGATTGAAGAAACCGGTCCTGGTCGGAGACGAGGGCGAGCGGGGAGGCGAGTGGATCCCCACACGCCGCTGCGGTGTCGCTTGACCTGCCCAAATAAGTTACAACACTACACCTCACATAGGAGGGGGATCTTGGGGTGGGGGTTAATAGAAATTATAATCAATACTACCTCCACACAGGGAGGGACCTTCAGCCGGTCAAGCGGGGTGGGGAAACTAAAGCAAAGAACGAGGAAGAAGGGTGGACGCCGAATCTGCTTGCTGTCTGCGAGCCGGGATAGAGAGTCGGTGTTGCTGCTGTAGATCTTGATCAGGAATTTTGTTGACGACGAAACTAGAGGGAAAGCCTTCGTAGCTGGAAGGGGAATGCCTCAGAATTTTCTTAATTTCTTCTGGAGTCACTGCTGGTCGGGGCAGGAGCTTGAACATGGCCTCTGTTTCTTGGACTAGCAAGGGCAGGTCACCAACAGTAGGATGCAGAGGCTGTCCTGGCCGCTCCCGAACTCCAAATTTGATGCCGTCAGCGCCGTTAGAACCGTGGGTGAGTCCTCTTTGCAGAAAAAGAAACGGGGACACCAGAAGAGGTCAGAGACAATCTTTGGAACCAGACGAGTGAGGAGGGGTCGGTGCAGACTGTAGAAGGCAGAACCGCGCATTCGGGGGAGAAAATTGGTAACTTCTGCTCCCGGATGCTGAATGAAATTCCTCTTCTTGAATCTGAAACTAGACAGGCCAAAGAGGAACTTTGAAGAAGAACTTGAAGACTGATTCCTTCAGGGTCTATCGTGGCAGAGCTTCTAAACTGGTTCAGGTCCTTAGCCGAGGCAGAACCGCGCAGCTGTGGAAGAATGGACCTCCAGGATGGCTCGGAGATCGGAAGAAGATGAAACCACTTCGGTTGCGAAGGTGACTGGCAGACGCTTCCGACCATGGCTCTTGGGTCTTCAAACTCATCCGGAGGTGATCGTGGTGGCCGCTGCAAGCTGCTGCTCTATTGTAGATCTTCAGTTGAGAGCTGTAGGTTGATGATGATGGGGGGGAATGGGGTATATGGGAGGGGAAATGGGGGTGGATGAGTGTGGGGAAAGCCCGGGCTGTGAGGGGGTCTAGGAGGGGGTGTTCTAAGGTGGGGGAAGAAAGAATGGGGTCTGGAAGGGGGTCTAACAGGTGGTGGGAGGAGGAGCTACGAATTTGGGAAGGTGGGTGAGAGGAGAAGGTGAGGGGGGGCACAAGTGAGTGGAGGAAAGGGTGGATTTCAAATTCAAATATGCTTTGGAAGTTGTGGGGTTGTGTGGGGAAGGGGTTGATTGTGTTGGAATGGGGAAAGTGGTGTTGGAATGTGGAGGATGGTGTTGGAATGGTGAGGGATCTCCTTGGGACTAGGGGGGTGGAGTAATGGAGGCCATGGGGAAGTGGAGGGCTTTAATGATGGTAGGTGGGGGTTGAGGTGGTTGGGAAAGGAGGAGAGAGAAGAAAATTCGAAATTGGGTGTTGAGGAGAGAGAAAGTGGAGTGAAAAAGAGGGATTAGGAGAGGGAAGGGTGGGGAATCTCTCCCCTAGGGTTTCTCACCTAAAAAATGTTAGAATCACTCCACTAAACTAAGCTTTGGATACTCAAATGGCATTTTTCATTGATTCATTCGTTAAGTTGAAATGGGGGGAATGTGGTCCTATATATAGGAAACCCACATTTCTACAAAAGTCCCTTACAAAAGACTCAATAAGAAATAACCGAAGGGGTAGGGGGGGCTCATGGGCCAAGCCCGAAGAATTGGGCCCAATAGCACATTACACAATCTAATGACACTCAAACTTAGGAAAATAAATGTAAGACCTAGGAACATGACTCGAATAAAAGGGAAAATACATCAAATGACTCAAATAAAATTACATAGGACTCAAAATTAAATGACTAAACCATGCCGGATGCAACCGGGGTGAGGAGACAAACGGTAAACGTGGGCATGGGAGGTGATGTCCCCATCACAGCGTCTGTTTGCAGGCTGAGTCTGCGGTTCTTGCTATTGCAAGGGAAGCCTCACTCTGGTTTGGAGTGAGGGGTGGACGTAGGCAGACTGTGGGTCTGGCCGAACCACCTAAAAAATATCCTATCCATCGTGGTTTGTTCTTTGCGCTCCTCTATATCATCTTTCTCCACTTCACAGGTTATGTGTGCTTGATTAATTGCGTTCGCCCTTGTGTTACGTTGAGAGTTTTATATAAATCTGTGGAGTGTATGTTCCTTTGCTTAGTAGAAGTACATATGCGAGCCTGAGTGTCTCAGCTCACTATTGTGAGAAGAGAGTAGTTGTGCTGTCTCACTTGATTGCTGAGCATTATTAAAAGTTTGATTCCACAATTGTTTTAATTGGGTGTATTTGTTGAAAGATTCATTCATCCCCCCTTCTGAATCCGTGTCTCACAGCCACATATCCTAACAAGTGGTATCAGAGCAGGTTGCTGTCTTATCGGATCCAACGATCCGCAGTAGATCCTGTAGCCTCTTTGGTGCATTTCTGAACTTACCTTCTGGTGCATTGATTTGTTTGCCGATTTATTCCATGGGTCATCCACCGGTCTTCAATGGCTCTGATTTTAATTCGTGGGTTAGCAGTCTCCATAGCTATGTGAAACTGATTGATCCTGATCTGTGGAAGTTATTTTCACACGGTCCTCACAGATTACCAAAGAAAGAGTCCAAATGGACTGACAGTCACAGATTAAGGCATGGAGAGAATCAAAGAGTTTTGAATCTAATGAAAGCAGCTACTGACAAGGCCTTACACTCTTGCTTCCTTGACTGCAGCTCTGCTAAGGACATTATGGATAAGCTAAAGCTAGGACACAGAAGAAGGGAGGATAGCTGCATTAATGCTAATGGCAGCGATCAAGACAGTAATCAGAATGAAGAGGATAATGATGAGGAGGTAAATCCCTTCGAGAATTTTTCTTTAGACGAATATGAGAATGCATATGCTGATTTGTTAGAATCTCATGAACAATTAAGAAAATAATACAAAAACTTGAAAATGAAAAGTGATCGGGGTAGTTCAAGTTCTCCATGTGAAAATTGTTCAAATCTGAAGCAATCTCATGATGCCTATTTGTCTGATATCCATATGGATAAAAAGCAGATTGGGTTGCTGAAAAATGAAAATCAAGGATTTATAGATCAGATTTCTGAACTAGAAGGAAAACTCAACTCAACCAATGATGATCAGCTCCTTATCAATAACTCGGCTCAGAATGAAAAACTGTTGGAGGAACTTGAATGTGTTAATTCAGAACTAAATAAGCTGAAATCTGAAAATGATTCCCTTAGAAAATCTGTTAATGAAAATGAAGAAAAATTTAGGAAACGTGAGCAAGAGAAGAATTTGTTTGCTGAAAAATTTGATGCCATCAAATCTGTAAACATGGAGTTACAGAAAAACATTGAAAACCTACAAAGCAAATCTAAAACTCCAAATAATCCAAAAGCATCTCATGATGATCAGATTCTTCTTGATGAGTTAATTCAGAATGATGCTCTGGTTAAGGAAAATGAAAAGTTAAAACAGCTGAACTCTGCTATGTCTGAAAGACTTCTAGCCTTAGAAAGAGGAAAAACTATTTGTATTGAAGATTCTGAAAAACTGAGCAATCTGGAACAAGAAATTAAAAAATACAAAACAGCTAACAAAGTACCGAATGAAGTTGTTAACTGCAGTGAACAAGAGATTGTAAGTTATGAAATAAACATTGCATCACTAAAAATTGAGATTCAGGATTTGAAAGCTTCTCTATCTAAATTTGTTAGTGGGCAAGAAAATCTTGATAAGTTGCTAGGAGTCAAGGTTAACTTCAGGAAGGAAGGTCTGGGCTACAATAATGTTAATAAGAAAGTTTTTAATAACAAGCTAATGACATCATTTGTCACTGCATCAAATGTAGCCACCACCTCAAAAGATAAACAGCCCATCGTTCAGAAAAATCAGATACAAACTGACCTTCAGAAATAAGCTGAAAAAGTATGTTCATGTGAAGAACAAGCAAAGAAACAATCATGCTGATGCTGTGCATGTGACACATAACCTAAACACACACACAAAAAGAAAATGTCATGCCACTATTGTCATAAACTTGGTTATCTGATGCATGAGTGTAGGTTGATGGAAAAGGATGATCTGAGCGCTAGCATAATGCATGCTAGAAAATTTCATGATAAAAATCCTTCATTTTAGAAAAATAAAATTGAATGTTTTCACTGTGGTAAATTAGGACACACGATTACACAATGCTGGTTTGCAAGTGATAAGAAAAAATCACATTCATATCATGCTAAATTTCATGCAAACATTCATGCTTTTCACAAGAACAAGTTTGTTTCAATAAACCAGCATAAGACATGCTTTAACTGTGGCAAATTGGGTCATAAGGGATTTGAATGCTGGTAGAAGAAATTCTAATTCATGCTCTCACTGTGGCAAGAAGGGCCACATTGGTGCCCTATATTGGCATGCCCAGGGAAGAAATTTCCACTCCAAATCTAGTAAATTCCCTGTAAACAAAAAGGTTTTTGATAGGAATAAGTCTGTGTTTAAAGAAAAATTTATTACATGCTTTGAATGTGGAAAGCCAGGCCACAGGGCTGCAACCTGTTGGCTGGCAGGTTATAATAAACAAGCTGGGTTCGGTAAACAGAAACTTAATTCTGTTAACAGAAATTTTCATGCAAAGACTGAGAGATTTTTTGACAACAGTAATTTGCATAAAAAGAATGTGAAATCTGCTGCATCATGCCATTACTGTGGTTATATAGGTCATTCAATGAATAATTGCTACTTGATGAGATTTGATGACCTTAATACACAAAAATTGTTTAGAACACCTGCTAAAGGTGTCACTGTTAGTTTAGGACCCAAGACCTCTTGGGTACCTGCTTGTGCAAAATAACCCAGTTGCTGCAGGTGTGCCTTGGAAAGAAACAAACAAGGGGTTAATAAACCAAGGCACTCAAGAACGAAAACCCCATGATTGCACTCTTCAGGTCAGTTCTCAAACCTCTGCCCAAACTCTGTCTTCTGAATCTGTCTGCTTTAGATGTCTGCTTTAAATGTCTGCATATGATGTTAATTCTTTTGTGCATCATCTAACTGAGTCTCTTTGAAAGTCTGAAATGCACATGGAAATACTTGTAGTTTGTATCTGAATGCATTGCATATCTATGTCATGATGCATGATTTGTCAAATTCTCTGCATGTTGAGTATTGCACATGTGCATTTAGAAACTTCATACATTGCATTTAATCAGGGGGAGTAGATGCACAATTTGTCATGCATTTGTGACACTTAGAAATTTGAATTATACTGCACACTAGTCAGAGCAATTCATCCTGAGGAGAGCCGTTGCATATGCATACATGTAGTGAACTGCATTGCATATCACTTATTTTGAAAACTCCAAAAAGAAGTGACTGACTGCATATAGAACTGCATTGGCACTGCATTGTCTTGCTTGACCATCATGGTATATTAAATGGAACAGTGCTGAAGGGCAGATGGAGTCTGTCTGGATGCTCCTACCATGTGTGAGGTGGTCCTTAGACCAAGTCCTCCGCCAAGTACCATGGATCAAGTTGCATATTATCTTTGTTAGACCTGCATACATATTGTAAAATGCATACACTGATCTATGAATTCATGCCCAGTACATGCATACTGATGGGGGGAGCAAAATGCCTTTTTGACTCCAAATTTGTCTAGTTCGATCGACCCATCTGCTCTCTTCAGTCAACCGAAGCTCCCAATTCAGAATGTTATGTCTGAACATCATTGCATATAGATAGGGGGAGTTTATGTCAAGAAAGCATTGTGTACATTGCACATGTTGCATACCTTCTGATGATCTTAATCCTGAACTCTTCCTGTCCATCTAATTGATTTACCCTGCCATATCTGTCATTTTAGTGACTCACATCATCAAATAATCATTGCTGGCTACTGCTGAATACTCAATAACTGAACTGAGATTTGAAGTAAACATTCAGTTTGAATAATGCTTCATAAATGTCAAAACACCTTTAATGTAGAATCTTCCATTATACAGGTTTAAGAATGTTTGTTGATTTGGAATTGGTTTAAGTCTAATGTACTCTTAAGTTTGAGCTCAAAGAACTTGAAAAATATCTGATTCAACTTTTTAATAAACCTTAAGGGCCACTTTGATAACAGAATAAGAGAGAATAGGATGAGTTATTTCGCCTATTCACCCTTAACCTAGTTTGATAGCAGGGTTAAGTTATTTGGGGTCGGTTAGGAATAAAGCCCTTATTATAGGAGTAACTCATTCTACCATTTCACATGGAATGAGTTATTCTCAGGGTAAGAATATGTTATCAAACTCAAAAAGGACAAACTCAAAGAATAACTCACCCTGACCCACCTCATATAATTTATCCTAATCTGTTATCAAAGAGGCCCTAACTGATTGTCTCATGTAAATTCATGTAAGACTTCCTGAAATCTGAAAAGTTGAAATCAAGATTTTCTTTGGTTGAAATACTGAGTGTCAGTATTGCTATTAAACATTTAATCTATCTGAATTTGTCCTAAAAGAAATATTGTGGATAGATCAATGACTGTGGTTACTGAGAAACCTGTCCGAAGGACTGTGTCATGAAGTACCATAGTTAACTCTGATTAAAATCATTGAAAATAATGTGAAAATATGGTAGAGCAATGGCATGGTTGTATTAAGTAACTGGGGATTCTGGCCTCTAATCAAGGTGTCTCCTCATGCCAAAGATACCTCTAATGCTATCTATGTTCTCTAAAATAGAGAAGCAATACAGTTATCACACTGAGTAACTGGGGATTCTGGCCTCTGACCAAGGTGTCTCCTCACGTCGAAAGGTGTTGATCAACCAAAATTACTTATTAAAATTTATATATCCTAACAAGTGTTTAATGATCAAAAGAAAAATATGAAAAAGTGTGATTCAAATATTCTGGAAGAACAATAAAATTCAGATGCTTTCACGAGTGTTTATTCTCAATACTACATCATGTGATTCTCAAAGTAATCATGGAAAGTAAACTGAGTAAGATGGAAGAAGGTTGAACTAGAAGTGATATATGAGCATTTGGTTCACTTTTATTAAACATTTATTTTAGATATGAGTATGGTTTCTTTTTGAAAAACTTTGTTTACATCTCTCTTAAACCATATCTATCAATCAAAGGATTCATAAGCTTTTATAGTGGAAGACTCTAAAACCTAAATTCTGGTTTATGAAGTTGGTAACTTACTGAAAAATTCTATATCTCAGGGTCTTTGAAAATAAAGCTTTTGCTCAATTGTTTATCTCTGTTACCTTCATTGATCTTTTCAACAGATATCAAAATTGTTCCTGAAATATATGTGCTTTGATTGATCTTTGCACATCAGCCTGAGTCTCTTTCAATGGATTCCACTACCATATTTCTTTTGGCTAGCAAACCATGATTGTTCTGTAGACCTTTCATTTGCAGACCATACAAATGTGAGGATCCATTGTCATTATTACCTTATTCACTTGCAGCTTTCTGAACTTCAAAATTGTTGTGGTTGAATATTCTAGTTTGACTCCTTGAATGGTCAACTTACTCAAAGGAGGAGAATAGGTTATCTTGCCATTTTGGATCTATTGTGCCTTTACTCTGTAGAAAAGCTTTTGCAGTCATCTTGACGACCATTTTCCTGGTTGCATTCCTCACTGCTATATCTCTTGGCTCGTTTAAGTGTCTTATTGCCCCTGTGTTTTTGATGTACATTCTCTCAGGGGGAGAATTGTTTGCTGACTGCTTTTTAGCTCATGATTCAATCATCTTACAATTGGTGTTACTCTATTTTCTCTTTTTGATGAAGTCAAAGGGGGAGAATAGGTTGACATGAGTTGCCTTATACTTTGTTATCATTATGACTCATTATGGTGTTGCCATCATCAAAAAGGGGGAGATTATTGTGTCTCTGTGATTTTGATGATGGCAAATACCAAGATGATTCATATGTGCGCATGTGTGCATGAAAGACCATGATGATTCATATGAGTGCAAGTTAAGATGATTCATATGTGTGAATATGCATTTGTGAATTTGTGCTTGTGAATGAGATTTCATCATATACACTGTGTGCATATTATTTCTCTGTGTGCATATTATTTCCTTGTGTGCATGTCATTTCCTTGGGTCTGACATTTTGATAAACACTTGGTCGATGCATTGCATTTTGTCAAATATTTGGTCGATGCATTCATAACACAACTTATGTGTGTGTTTTGGCTTAATTGTCTAAAAGTCAGTGCATGTTTGCACACGAAGTCGGTGCTAAGAATTATAAAGGTTCGTGCACTTCACTGTTCAAATCAGTGCACATTCTGTGTCCGTCTCACTTAGCGTCTTAGGTTGTGTCTCAACATACCCAGGTCTGAGCACGTTTCGTGTCTTGGCATACCTTAAGGTTGATGCATATAGTGAGCATCTAGTCAGTGCGTGTTTTAGGTCTCATAAAATAAGCATTCATGGGTCGGTGCATTGTTTGACTTGCGCATGCAATGGTCGGTACAGATGTCAAGTTGGTGCACACTCTTATCTTGCGCACGCATGTAGGTCGGTGCATATTTTTTGCTGTGAGCACCTCATGCGTTTGTGTCTACAACATATACACTCAGTGCATGTTTTGGCCAAACGAACATAAGGTCAGTGAATTGCTTTGCTTAAGGAATATAAGGTCGATGCAAGTCATCGTACCGCACATATAGGGTCTGTGCATTACTTGCATCATGCATACACAACGCCTGTGCTAAGGAACATGAGGTCAGTGCACTTCATGCTAGCAAGCCTATCCAAGTCCGTGCATATACCTGTAGCAGTGAAATTGAAGTCCGTGCAACATTTAGGTCTATGCATCATTTAAGTCCGTGCACATTCTTCCTTGCGCAGAACAAAGTCTGTGCATACTCTGTTACATGCATTTATAAGGTCTGTGCTAAGTTGTACTATGTGCATACTGAGGTCAGTGTTAGTTGTATACAGGGTCAGTGCAAGGTTTTCTTGTCTAACGTATATTCACTATCAGTGCAGTTTTTTAACTGCGAGCTCAAGGACGGTGCAAGCCTTGCTGCAAGCTCAAGTCAGTGCAACTTTGCTGTGAGCCCAAGTCAGTGCAACCTTGCTACAAGCTCAAGTCAGTACAAACCTTGCTGCGAGCCCAAGTCAGTGCAAGTTTTCATTGCAAGCACAAGTCGGTGCAGTTTTACGAGCGTCGCGAGCACAAGTCTGTGCAGGTCTAAGGCTACGACAACTTCTTCAAGCTTGGCCATACATTCGAGCATATGATCTACACGAGGGCAGAAATCATCATGCGGCACGTGAGCTCGTAAGGATAACAGAAATAATGATTGACACGTGGTCCCAGGAAGAATATCTCTGACATTCTACCACGTGGATCAACGTCCCCAATCCTCTCTAGACGCGTGAGCTCGTGGGAACCCTACCAACAGCCATATAAGAAGGCCGGTCCTTCGATCAAAGGAGGCGACCTGAAGAACAAGAGAAGTGAGAAGAACAGAAAAAGGAGAAGAGCAGAGAAGAGAATAGGAGAGTTCAAGAAGGAAAAGGAGAGAACAGTGGAGAGGAAAAAGAAGAAGAAGAAGAAGAAGAATAGAAGAGATGAAAAAGATAGAGAGAGAGAGCACCCAGAAGAAGAAGAGATCGAAGCAGAAAGAGAGAGTAGAAGGAGAGCAGAGCTGAAGAAAGAGAAAAAGAAAAGAGGCGAGCAGCAGCCAGAGAGAGTAAGAGAGCTGGCAACAGAAGAGGAAGAGTGAAGAAGTTCAGTTCTAGGATCAGATTCTGAACTGCTGTGCTCCTGCGTGAGCTATATTCTTTATTGAGCTTTATTTGCCAGTTTGTTTTTCCTTTTTGTTACTTTCATCTTCCAGTTTCTTGGTCTTTCGATACTCAGGTTGAGTTCGGGATTCCTCCCGTGGACTCAGGAGAAGGGAGACTTAGTGTCTCCGGTGGCAAGTGACTTGGTGTCACTTGTGCTTTCCCTCTGTGTTTCAGAGGAAGGGGGACTTGGTGTCTCCGGTTGCTAGTGACTGGGTGTCGCTAGTGGTTGCCCTCCTGGGTGGAGGAAGAGAGGAGTGTGCTCCTCTGGATAAAGCTGTTAGGCAGTGTCTGTTTGCAGACTGAGTGTGCGGTTCTTGCTATTGTAAGGGAAGCCTCACTCTGGTTTGGAGTGAGGGGTGGACGTAGGTGGACTGTGGGTCTGGCCGAACCACCTAAAAAATATCCTGTCCATCGTGGTTTGTTCTTTGCGCTCCTCCATATCATCTTTCTCCACTTCACAGGTTATGTGTGCTTGATTAATTACGTTCGCCCTTGTGTTACGTTGAGAGTTTTATATAAATCTGTGGAGTGTATGTTCCTTTGCTTAGTAGAAGTACATATGCGAGTCTTAGTGTCTCAACTCACTGTTGTGAGAAGAGAGTAGTTGTGCTGTCTCACTTGATTACTGAGCATTATTAAAAGTTTGATTTCACAATTATTTTAATTGAGTGTATTTGTTGAAAGATTCATTCATCCCCCCACTTCTGAATCCGTGTCTCGCACCCACATATGCTAACATCGAGGCCGGCCCCCGGAATATTACTCCCGGGCCAGTGGTTCGGCTAACTCGAGTCATCAGTCAGAGCGGTCGGGGGCCAGCTCGTGGCGGGCGGTAGGCACGTGATTCCATGATGGAAGTAGGTGCGGCATCATGGCGTATGCATAGCCACCGTGGGTTTTCATACGCGGGCGGACCCGAGATACGGGTTTGTTCGCCGTTGTCATAACGCCATATGTGCGGCAGGGATGGACTTGTGTGCGATGGCTAGACGCCGTGTGAGGGGAGTACGTGTGACATACCCTCGGCGTGTACGAGCCGATCAACAAGCCAACCATGCGCACACTTAGTTCCTCGCATTCTGTGTACGACCCTCGCTGGGTGCCCGCGGAAGAACTCCGAGGGTGCAGCGGTTAGGTCATAGGTTATTGAATTCCATTTCATTCCCTCTCCCTTGAGCTCCCTAGGGGGGGATTTTATAGGGAAGATGAAAGGGTGGAAGGGGTTTACCCGGACCAAGTTGAGGGCTAGGTTTGGTCCGGGTAAACCTTTAGAAAAAAAGTTTTTTTTTTGTTTACGAAATGGGGGAGGGAGGGTTTAGGCGGACCAGCCCAAGTCCCCGGAGGGGTTTACGCGGAGTAAAAAATGTTTTTTTATTTTTTGATGGGTTTAGGCGGACTAGCCTTGGGGGTGAGGCTAGTTCGCCTAAACCCCTCCCCTCAGGGGGTTTAGGCGAAGTAAAAAAATGGTTTTTTCATTTTATGGGGGTTTAGGCGGACCAGCCTTGGGGGTGAGGCTGGTCCGCCTAAACCCCTCCCCGGAGGGGTTTACGCAGAGTAAAAAAACTTTTTTTTATTTTATGGGGATTTAGGCGGACCAGCCTTAGGGGTAAGGTTGGTCCACCTAAACCCCTCCCCCCAGGGGGTTTAGGCGGACCAACCTGGAGGTCCAGGCTAGTCCGCCTAAACTCTCCCCCGGGGGGGGGGGGGGAGGGTTTAGGTGGGTTTGACTGGGGGGTTTTACCCGGGTTTGACCGGGGGGTTGGATTGGGGTTTGACTGAGGGTTTGACTGGGGGTTTACCGCGAGTTTGACTGGGGGTCCGCGTGTGAGGTAGCACGATGGTGGTGCATGATGCGGTGGGTTGCTGGGAGTCCCGAGTCGAGCTCCAACTTGCTGTAGAGTGGCTGGAGTATACGCGCCCACCAGGTGCTCGGGGAAATTCCCGACACTCGTGTGTGGGCTGTATAAGGTTGCTGTGAGCACCTGAAGCTTGTGGTTGGTCCCAGGTGGGTCTTCCTTTGACTTTTGAGGGCTGGCGAAAGGTGACTTAGGGGTAGACCCAGGCCTCGTTGCCGGGTGCCACATGGCGTGGCTTGTAGTTACGGCGCCCCCGGGTCGGCTCGGGTAGCTGTGTTGAATGCGGGCAAACCCGCAAACTGAGTGATCGGGGGTGGGCCCGATCGATTGTTGATGTTGCCATTGGTCATGGCTAGCCGGTTTGGACCCTTGGTTGTGCCCGGTCACTGGGGCGTCGACATGATGATGCCGTTTGTCTAGTGGTCGAGGTGACCCTCGCTCCCTGGCGAAGAGTCGTATGAAGCGGCAGGCTGTCCTGAGTCCCGAGTTAACCCGGTTGTTGAAGCATCGGAGGTGTGATACCTTATGTAGGGTGTCTGGGGGTGATCCCTGAATCTTCACAGAGTGCCGTAAGGTACGACAGGTTGTCCCGAATCCCGAAACTGACCCGATTGTCGGGAAACTGGCGGGCATAGTGCCATTTACTCGGGGCCGATCCCCGGTTGTTATGTTGCGCCGCTTGACCCAGTGACACGTCTCGATTTCTGAGCATAACTGCCGTTTTGCTCCATTTAGGGAGTATTTCCCTATGCTTAATCCTTGATTAATTTGAGAAAATAAGCCGGTGCCAACAACCACATAGATACCAAAGAAGGTTTTCAAATGTCAATTACTTTCATTGTGGTAGATTTGGTCATATTATTGCTTATTGTTGGTTCAGACAAAACACATAAAGAAATCATGCTGTTTGGACCAAGAAAAGATATATGCAGAATTAGACTAACTCTCCTGGACCCAAAATAGTTTGGGTATCAAAATCAATTGGATGAGAATTTTGTTTCTTACAGATATGCCTTGAAGCCAGGGGGAGCAAATGGTACCTGGACAGCGGTTGCTCAAGGCATATGATAGGGGACAAGAAGGTGTTCTCTACTCTGCATGATAAGGACGGAGGCTCAGTTGCCTTTGGTGGAAAGGACAAATGTAAAATAATTAGAATTGGCAACACAGGTAAGAATTCTGAAATCTTGATTGAAAATGTCGTTTTAGTGAAAGGCTTGAATCATAACCTGTTGAGCATAAGCCAATTGTGTGACAAGGGTTTTAAAATTATTTTGGATGAAACTCACTACCTTGTCATGAATAAAATCTCTAATGAAATTAGATTCATTGGCAAAAGGAACAACAATGTATATACTATTGATCTTGCGGATGTTTCCGATGATGATATGTGCTTGGTAGCAAACAACCATGACAATGCATGGCTATGGCACCGAAGACTAGGTTGTGCTAGTTTTGGACTAATCTCCAAACTGTCTAGACATGACTTGGTAAATGGTTTACCAAAATTAAAATTTGAAAGTGATAAGATATGTGAGGCTTGCACAAAAGGTAAGCAAACACACATCTCTTTCAAAAATAAAAACATTGTTTCTACTGCTAGGCCTTTAGAATTGCTGCACCTTGATCTTTTTGGTCTGACTAGGACATCCAGCATAGGAGGAAAATCTTATGGATTTGTGATTGTTGATGATTACTCCAGATTTACATGGGTGTTATTTTTAGCCAATAAAAGTGATGCCTTGATGGAGTTTCAAGTGTTTTGCAAGAAAATCCAAAATGATAAAGGATATCTCATCACCACAATTCAAAGTGATCATGATGGTGAGTTTGAAAATCATGAATTCAATAGTTTTTTCCAGGAGCAAGGATATACGCACAACTTCTCATCACCCAGAATGCTTCAACAAAATAGAGTAGTGGAGAGAAAAAACAGAACCTTGATAGACATGGCACGAACCATGTTAAGTGAGAACTCCCTACCCAAATACTTTTGAGCCGAGGCAGTAAGTACGGCATGCTACATCATCAACAGGGCAATGGTAAGGCCCATTTTGAAGAAAACACCATATGAGCTCTACAAGGGTAAGAAAGCAAACATTTCCTATCTTAAACCCTTTGGATGCCCATGCTTCATCTTGAATAACGGTAAGTCTAACCTAAGTAAGTTTGGTGAAAAGAGTGACAAGGGAATTTTCCTAGGTTATGCAATAAATTCTAGAGCTTACAGGTTATTTAATAAAAGGACTTTGGTTGTTGAAGAAAGTCCTCATGTCATTTTTGATGAATCTGAATTAAAATTGACAAATCAAATTTCTTCTACCTTGGATGCAGATGAAACTCCTAAACAATCAAATGATGCTAGAACATCTGACGTTAATGATTAACCAACTGAAGGAAATTCCAATAAGGATGAAAATGATGAAGACCTTCCATTGAAACACTTAAAGAACAACCACTACAACACCCTGACTTGCCTAGAGCTTCAACATACTTGAAAGATCACCCTGCTGAAAACATCATTGGTAATCCTGAAGATGGGGTATGAACTAGATCTTCTCTAAGGTAAGTAGAAGAAGAGGATTTGATGGCCTTAATCTCTCAAGAAGAGCCTAAGGATATTCTTGAAGCTCTTCAAAATGAAACCTGGATCCATGCTATGTATGAAGAACTGTACCAGTTTGAAAGAAATGAGGTGTGAACTCTTGTGCCGCGTCCTAAGAATCAACCCGTAATAGGAACCCGTTGGATTTTCAGAAATAAGTTGAATGACGCGGGATTGGTTGTTAAGAATAAGGCCCGGCTTGTAGCCAAAGGGTATAGCCAGGAGATGGGCATTGATTTTGATGAGTCTTTTGCACCGGTTGCTAGATTAGAAGCAGTCCAGATTCTATTGTCCTTTGCTTGCTCTCTCGACTTCAAATTATTTCAAATGGATGTTAAATCTACCTTTCTAAATGGGTACATCAAAGAGGATGTCTTTGTAGAACAACCTCCAGGTTTTGAAGACTCAAAACATCCAAAGCATGTGTACAAGTTGCAAAAGATCTTGTATGGATTGAAGCAAACTCCAAGGGCATGGTATGAAAGGCTCACTTCATTCCTGACTAAAAATAGGTTCAAAAGAGGTAAGGTTGACCAAACACTCTTCATGAGAAAATCAGGTAAAGACATATTAGTGGTTCAAGTATATGTTGATGATATAATTTTTGGAGCTACTAATAATGCCTTATGTGATGAATTTGCAGAAATAATGCAAGGAGAATTCGAGATGAGCTTAATAAGTGAACTTACATTTTTTCTTGGATTACAGGTGAAGCAAACATCTGAAGGCATTTTTATAAATCAAGCTAAGTACACATTGGAGCTGTTAAAGAAATATGGGATAGCAGAAGCAAAATCCCTGTCAACTCCGATGGCCACAACCACGAAGTTAGACAAAGATGAAAATGGTAAAACAGTAGATCCCACACTGTTTCGAGGTATGATCAGATCATTACTGTATCTCACAGCATGCCGTCCTGACATTCAATATAGCATATGTTTATGTGCTCGCTATCAGTCATGTCCTAAAGAATCTCATTTATTGACTGTTAAACGGATTTTTTGATATTTGATTGGCACAATAGACTTTGGCTTATGATTTCCCATCGGTAGTTCATTTGATTTGATTGCATATACCGATGCGGATTATGCTGGGTGTATTGTTGATCGTAAAAGTACTAGTGAATACTATCAGTTTCTCGGAGGGTGCCTAGTTTCATGGGTCTCCAAGAAATAAAATTCAGTAGCTCTCTCAACGGTCGAGGCTGAATATGTAGCCGCAGGTAGTTGTAGAGCCCAAGTACTTTGGATCAAAAATCAATTGCTTGATTTGGATGTTGAGATGAAATGCGTTCCAATCTTGTGTGACAACACCAGTGCGATTAGTTTGTCAAAAAATTCTGTTCAACACTCTAGGATAAAGCATATTGACATTCGGCATCATTTTCCGAGAGATCATGAAGGAAAAGGAGTCTTTGAATTGAATTTCATTGACACACACAATCAGCTAGCTGATATCTTCACAAAACCCCTTAACCAGGAATAATTCAGCAAAATAAGGAGAGAACTTGGGATGTGCAAGGGTGAGAGCATATATATCTAGGTTTGCACTTAGGTTAAGAGTTGCACTTGCATAAACTCATTTGCATAAAGGGTAGATTCCCATGCATACACTGTGTGATCATTTCCAATAAACTTGTGAATATATATACTATTGCATGCCTAAATGTAATTATACATACATCCCTCCTTGAAATTATTCTAAGGCTGAATACTTCTTGATTAAATAAGCGTGGACCAAGTGATCTCGGGATCTGAGGCACTTTCTGAGGGGGAGTTTCAGAAATGCTCCTAAAGCAGCCATCTCAGAAGCATCAACCATCCCTTCTCGTCTATACACAAGAAAGGGGGCAAGTGAAGTTTGAGAAAGAAAGGGTTGAAGGAGTTATATATATATATATAAATAGTTTTTAAGGCTAGGTCGACCACTTCGATCGACCGCTGCCCGTGTTCCGGTCGACCGTTCGCGGCGAACCGGCCTGACTGAACCTCAACCGAACCCCTTTTTTAAGGTTGCAAGATCACTCATTCCTTGGCCCCCATACTCTCTCCAACATCCTTCACTAACCCTAAAACACCAAACCTCCATCCCTCAAGACCAAAACCCTCATCCTTCTTCCATCCACACAAAATCTGACGTGTTCTTCACCATCTTGGGACGACATCTGCACCGCGGCTTGTGCGATCTTGCAACCACTCCCTGCGCTCCTGCTTGTGGAGATGGTTCTTCCGCCATCTATTGGTGTGTCATCTGGTCTCCATCCACTCCCGAGGGTAGCGGTTTGCGTTTCAAGGGCTTTCACAACGGGTTTTAAGTCTAGGATGCCGCCTAGAAGGAGCTCTCGATGTTCTACCCAGGGGGAACCTAGTGCCCGGAGACGCGAGGCCCCGGATCCTCCATGACAGCGGGCTCCTGTGCCTCCTAGTGCACCTCGGTTGCCTCCATGGCCTATTATCGACCCTCGACTGGTCGATTTCAATGAGGTGAACAAATTTTGCCCAATCTATGTGCTGTCTTTGAGATTCAACAAGGTTGGACCGATTATGTCACTAGATATACTAGATATTACCCAAATCTAGTGCAGCAGTTTTATGAAAATTTGGTTGATAGAAATGGAGAGTTATATACAGTTGTTCGAGGTGTTGAGATTCATATTACTCTGGATCTTTTTGCACATGCTTTAGAGGGTCAACCATGGAAGCTAATATGGTTTTGGTCATGGCGAAGCTGAGGACACATTTATTGCTATGACGAACTGTGACTATGTGCATGGGGTTAGTAATTTGATTACCTTAAATGCAAATTATTTTCCACCACTGTAGCGGATTTTGCACCACATGTTCACCTCACTTATATATCCAAAGAGTGGGAGTAGAAATGAAGTGACAGAGGTTCACAAATTTCTATTTTACCATGTTATGAATGGAATTTTAGTCAACATGGGTCGGCTCATGACAGATTTGATTGGAACATGTCGAACCCAAATGAGAAGATCCTTGCCTTATGCTTCTCAGTTGATGGGAGTATTTATATATGCTGGGATAAATTTGGCTGATGAACTGTTCATTCGAGTTTGACAATATGATATCTACAATAAGCATAAGATTTTCATAGATTTTGGATACTTTTAGGGTCCAGATGATCAGCTTCACAGAAATGTGCCCGTTTATGGAGAAGAATCTGAAGAAGAAGAGAAAGAAGAGCCCCAGCAGCAGCAGGGTCAAGGGGAAGCCCCCCTCCTGTTCAGGCAAAGGACCAGCCTCCTCCACCTTCTCCAGCACATGTCGATCCAGAGATGCCTCCTCCACCTCAATTCTTTCACGAGGAGTCCTCTTCTCAGGGTGCTGGACAGCCCTCTTGGGGAGACTTTGAGGGCTTTGATAGGCGACTGACTAGCATAGAAACTAAGGTGGATACCTTTAGGGAGCAACTGTCTACTTTTGGGAGTAACATTGATACATCTTTTGCTTCCATTGGCAACCTTATTGAATCAATGCACGGCCAGATGGCTACCTTCTCTAACTCCTTAAATACACTCACTCAGAACATGGCTACTCTCTCTACTCGCCATGAAGACACTTATGAAGCCTTCCACACCACTTCCCGTTCTCTCGTCGGCATCCAGCACCACATGCTAAGCCAGGATGACCTTCTCAACTCCATCATCCATCATCTCAGCAATTCTGGCCACGGCCCTCAACCTGGCCACGATCCTCTACCTCATGCAGATGACGTCTAAGGAGCTTCTGGTTCATCTCTTTGGTGATTATTTTTGGGTCCTGCAATTTACTTTTTGAGTCCACTTTTCTGTATCCTATCCCCTCTTTGATGATGCCAAAGGGGGAGAAGTAGTTAGTGCATGTCTATATAGTGCAGGTCTATATAGCTTATACATGCGTGTCTCTATGTCTGTGTGTCTGCTCATTTGTGAGGATCATGTTGTGAGTCCGTTTCATGTTGTGCGTCAGTTTGGGTTTTGCATTTGTGTTTGCCTTCGTCTAGACGTCATAAGTCATGCATTCTCTCAAGCATCAATGTACTTGTAATGAAATTGAATGATGAATTGAATGCAATTGGTATTTGTCATTACATGATTGGCTCTTATCTTTCATTTCCTTTATATTTAGCAAATAAAATGTTTGAATGGCTCAAGTGACTGTGGCTTAATGAAATGATTACATGGATTGACCGCCTTGTGGGTTGTTGGCTTTGCCATTTCTCAAATTGGTTCTATATATATCAAATGGTGTTGGATGAAATACGAGCTAGCCAGTCTGAAATCCTTCACTATGCGTGAGTGTAAACTCCGCCTCGTACAAGAATCATGTGGGATAGTGCACGGATACAATGCGTTATTTTATAGTTCCAAATTTTCTCAAAGGCACGCTAATGCTTTTTATGTTCTACAATTTTGTCATCATCAAAAAGGGGGAGATTGTTGAGTCTCTCCAAGTGATTTTAATGATAACAAATCCCCGGATGTATTTTCCGTCTCATGCCTTGCATAATTGCAAAAGTGAGATTCAAGGATCAAAATTAGATCGTATTTCATCTTGGGAACAAATATAATGCTAAAAGCCTTCTAAGTGGTCAAATAGAGTTATTTGAGCCCCAAAATGAATGTTAAAGTGTTCAACCATAAGACCTTAAAGTCTGGACTTAATTCGTGGGCTAACAATGTTAAATTTGAAGGTTTTTCAGAAGTTCGGTTGACCTGGCCAGTAGGGGCGTTCGACCTAACTTCCCAGTGCCCAGAACTCTGAAAATCTATAGAGTTTGGTCGACCGCCAACCCAGGGCCGGTCGACCGATTTTCCTAGGGCTGAAAGTTCAAATTCTGTAAAAGTTGGGTCGACCGCCAAGCTCTATCCGGTCGACCGAACCCTTTGAAGCCTCCATCTTTGACATTCTTTTCTTCACGAGGTGAAAGCATCTATTAAGGATTTTTTAATCCCAAAAGTCTCCTGACATCCCTGGAATTGTGGATTTGTGTCTGGGCTTGTCCTTGACCATTCAAGGCTTATAAAAACATCTCATTGGGTCAAGAAAACCCTAATCACTTAAGGGAGATCAAGGAGGCTATCAAGGGGAGAAAGAAGGCTGCTACTGTAGCTCCGTGAATAGTGCTTCATCTAAGAATTCTTCATCCATCTTCAAGTTTTTTCAAGAACAATCTAAAGCCTATTAACCCCAAATCAAGTGGAGATTCAAGCTTCATCAAAATCTGCATCACCTACTCAGGGGGAGCTTAAATCAGAGCTTTTATTTTGTGTTTCTTCTTCCATAGTCTCTGAGCTTCAAGAGTGTGTTTCTTTGTAATCTCCAAACATTTGTGTGTGGATCTCTTCAGATCCGTGTGTGTGTGTTTGATTTCTGTCAGTTCTGTGTGTGTTTCGGTGTGTTTACACCTTCGTGGGAGTTCCTATTTCCCTACGTGTGTGTGTGTGTTCAGATCTTGTAAGCCCTTACAAGATAGTGTGTGAATCCTCACAGTTTGTGAGGGGTGGACGTAGGTTGCCGTTGTTGCATCTGAACCACCTAAAAATTGTTGTCTTTTATGTGGTTTGATCATTTTCTCCAATCTTCATTCTATGCAAGCACACACATAGATTAGATATGCTGTATCTCTTGAGTTAGATCTTGCACAACTTATCATCTTAACATCTGATCTCTGGTATATTAAAAGGTGGGTTCGGATAGATAAGGCAAATCTTGTCAGGAAGATAACACTTTGCGTGAGTAGAATCTTCAGATTCACATCTCCGCCACAGTACCAAGGATCCGTTGTGTGTGATAGATTTTGTTAGATCTAATAGTTTTTATATAGATCTAAACTTCCTCATTGTTGGTTTTCACACTTGTTTAAATCGGCTTAAGTTTTCTTAAAATTTGTAATCACCCAATTCACCCCCCCTCTTGGGTGTCATTGATCGTGGGACTTCACTAAGATGGAAGGTAGGGATGCAGAGCGGTGGGGGCAGGACAGGGTGGCGATGACGATGCCAGGGTGAGAGGACGTGGTTGGGGCTTCTCACTCGTATATTTCACGGAGATGATGCAACCATTAGCTTCTTACCCGAGGCCATTGTGGGAGTGGCTGTGGGAAAGAGAATGGAGAAGGGGCAGGTAATGGTGGAGAAAGGGAGAGTGGTGAGAGGGAAGACGGTGGAAAGGAGGTGGATGGTGGATAGCCGGGCATCTCACTCTGGGGGGGGGGGGCTTCTCACCCCATCTCCTTCTCGAAGAAGAGCACGCAAGGCTTCTCACCTCACTTGGGATATGGTTTTCAAAAATTTCTATTCAACTTCATTCTCTATTATCTCCAACGTGAGCTTACATGTGTTTAAATAGAAAGCACGGGGAGGGGAAAGGGCACCTGGGAATCCCATGGGACATGGGTTCCACGAGGAGTCCCTCATAAGTGGATATTAGTGCATATTTATATATATAGATTATATTAATATATTTATTCCTAATAACAACATAAAAGCTCACATATTAGGCCCATTTATCATTTCATGAGGCCCATGAACATAAAACTCTTAGACATAGCTTAATATAGTTTGATAGTTGCCAGTGCCGCTACACCAATCGTCCGCTGCCGCTTGTCGATCCTGTGACGATCCTGTCAAACTCCTCTACTCGGAGCAGGTTCGACCTCAAACTTTGAATCTCGAACCGACGATCCCGTCAAACCCCTCCGCTTAGAGGAGGTTCGAGCTCGAACCTCATAGCGTAGGATCCCAGTATGATGGAACAGCTCGGTTCCCTAGGCTCTGATACTGGTGTCTAAACAACGTGTATTCTCAAGGATACAAGGCATGCACTGGACTTAATTGCTCGTAAAATTTATCTTGTGCTCAAATAAAAATATGAGCCTGATAGCAAAAGATAAAAGAAAAAGTGCTGAAATTCTCATAATTTCATAAGAAAGTCATGCTTGTTTAACCTCAATACTAGCTTGTGTAATTCCCAACGGAGTCATCAAATCTGAATGTGTAAGACAAAGGAAGGTTAAACATGGTTTTGACATGCAATTCTAGTTCATTTCTATTAAAACATGAATATAGATGTTTTTCAAATTCTATTGATAAACTCAGATTTCATTAGATTTGAACCATGCAAATTCATTGAGGACATGTTCTAAGTTCTGTATAATGGTCGACTCTGAACAATTGTTATTCTCTGGATTATGAGATTACTATCAGATTGTGATTACTTCTCTCATGGGATGTATTTCTCCAAAATGCCTCATTCTCATACCTTCTTTATCAACTTCTCCCGTCTATTCTCTCCTTTCTCTCCACCACTTTCATTGCTCTTTTTTTTGCTGATGTCAAAGGGGGAGAGATATTTAAGTAATTTATTTAGGGGGAGAGTATTTCTTGTGTCATTGAAATGGGGAGAGCAGATCAATTTTCACTTAAGGAGAAAAAGTTCATGCTGTGTCATGAAAATGCTTGATTCGGGTCACATTGCCAATAATGACTCACAGTGTTGCCATCATCAAAAAGGGGGAGAATGTTGTGTCCCTGTGGTTTTGATGCTTTCCAACACTATGAGTCATTAATATTCTCATCCCTTGATTGCTGACATTGATTGATATTCTCATGATAGATAAGCCAAATAAGTCAAAAGAGATGGCAAAAGATGAAGCCCAATGTACGCGCCCAAGTCACCTCAGAAAATCCCTCAAAGATAGTTTTTACACAGTTGGTGGCGACCTCACAGCCTAGAAGTGTCGACCTTACTAGCTCAAGCGCCATCAGTCCAACGAAGGGCAAAGGGTGGTGTCGACCTGCCTCTTCCAGGAGGTCGACATGTGACCCTCCCAGAGAGCGTTATAAACGCATTTTCGCTTGCCAGTGTCAACCTGCATGTTTCAGGAGGTCGACTTGTGGGCTTTCCAGAGAGCGTTATAACCGCCCCTTCATCAAGACATGTCAACCTCACCACCTGTACAGGTCGACACCACAGTTATCTCTGCAGAATTTTAAGCCAATTTTTTGTCAAATCGAAGGGCAATCTAGATAGCGAAAGGTCATACTGCAAATCCCCAAAATCACAGATTTTAAGGTCTGGAGGAAGGGTCTGTCACATGTCCTAGCCATCATGACCACATCTGAAAACACCTTTTGGAGGCTGCTGTGACAGGGTTCAAATCTTGGAAAAGTCTGCTACCTTTTTGCAGCCAACCAATGGGAGATGCTCTTAGAAAGGTAGACTGTCCTGAAAAGTAACCAGAGCCAATGGGAATACTGGCTGCAAGATCTCTTACCTGAGAGTCATTAAATGCCTAGATTTGGAGTAAAAGAAATGGGTCTTTCTCAAATAATTTCTTCCAAGGCACTCAAAAGAAAATCCAGTCCGAAAAATGCATCTTTTCTGGCCCTGTCGGACCAATCAGTGGACAAGATTTTTGGAGGGAAAGCTCCCTCTGCTGGGTGATCTGAATGGCGCAATTCCATGCACATAGGGAGCGGTGCAGGCACCTAAAACTTAGGGTGAGCTGCTGCTGTTGAAGAGGGTGTGGACCAGAGAGACCAAAAAGAAGAAGTGAGTGCTGCTATTGGTGTTGCTGGCATCCCTTGAAGAAGAAGGAGAAGATCTCAAGGAGCCCGAGCTGTTGCGTCCAGAAAAAAAAGGAAAAAGGAGAAAAAAGTAGGAGGAGACGTCAAGAGCTCCAAGCCTTTCGTGAAGATCCTGTTCAAGACCGCAAGCTTATCATCCACCCGTTTGTTGTCTTGCAAAGAAAAGTCATCACCAAAGAAGCAACGAACCTCAACGCAGCAAGCAAGGCTCTCCACATCTCAGACGAGAACATTTGCATTAAGCCTTGAGCTTCATTCTTCCCATTTAAGCTTTTACATTGTTCCTTTTCTATTTATTGTTCCGTTTGCTAAAACTGTGAACCGTCCCTACCAGTTGTTGTAGGAAGACAGTCAGAGGGTGTCTCTGGTCTGCGGTAGGCCGTGTGTGCTTGTTGATGTGTTATCAGCGGTTTAGTGCAGTGGCACTAGAGAAGCCTCACTTGGTTTAAGTGAGGGGTGGACGTAGGACTCGGGTTTAAGTCCGAACCACCTTAAAAATCATTGTTCTCATGGTTTGATTGTGTGTTTGCCATGCGCTAGATGCTTGCCTAGGCTCGTTGTCTATTTACATTCCTTCATCTTGCATGCAGGTTCTCGCTTTACTCACTAGTTGTTTTTATTCCACTGCATTCATTGTTTTATTGTGAAAATGAGGGGCAGATCTATTCACCCCTCCACTCTAGATCAGCCATTCCCATACAACAGAAGCACCCTCGAGGATATGAGGCACGTCTGAGGTGATCACCTCCACTCGCTCGATGACCTCCTGCTCCGATGATCATTCCCCATCATCACCGCACCTCGTCTCTGCCCACCAAAAGGCAAGCCATCAGTAGAAGTTCAACCAACCAGAAAAGGGGAGTGCAAAGCGAAGCCCTAAGATCCTTACCCCTGGGAGGCAACGCGCGACGTGAATAGTCCTCGATGTTGGCTAGAGTCACCAGCTCTACGGTCGACTGACGATTATCCTGAAGAATCTTGATTGCCTCCTCCAACTCCGAGGAGATCACTAGATGCTTCGCAGGGAATACAGGCTTAAATTTCAGCTTGTCAGGGAAATTCCAATAAGTGGCATCCTTGGTGAATCATATCCAGAAGAACTGAGTTTTCCACCCCTTATGCGAAGAATCCCGAGGGAAGAGGGTCACACAACTCTTCCCCCTCCTCGCCTGAAGATAAAAGAAAACTTCCCAGGCGTGGGTATGCTCCTTCAGCTCGAAGAAGGCGTGAAAAGGTCTAGAGATGTGGCAACACCGCACGAGCTACAAAGAGCGATGAAGGAAAAAATGAAGGTATAGGAGTTGGAAACCAACTGGACGGGAGCCAGCTGATAGAATTTCAACAGCTCGACAACGAAGGGGTGGAGAGGACGATGGAAGCCACACTTCCAAGCCAAAAGGAAGGTATAGAAAAGGTCCGACCGGGTATCCAGACTAGACTCATGAGGTTTGGCTGGAGAAAAGTAGTACCGCCATGGCAACTTGAAGCGGACCTTGAACTCCTTCACCTCGGACTCAGTCAGGTCACTACGGAGGTGAGAGATAGGCGCGGGCCCTGATCCTCCCGCCCCTTGCTCGAACTCCTGAATCTCAACCTCAACATCCTATTCCGCCATGGAGAAACGGGGAGAAGAAGAAGAGGTGCTGGAATCAGACGAGCTGGCAGGAGGGGGAAGCTAACGGATGGCCGCCACAGTAATCTCTGCTAACTCCGCAAAGGCCTCTGAGATCTTCTGCTCCCTATGACTGCTCTCCCGGTGCATCAATCCTACTGTAAATCCCCAAACATGACGAAGGGAAAAGCCCTAAACAAAGGAAACGTAAGGCGCAAGCATGTAAGATACTTATAGGCCCAAGCGGTCTTGAGAAGAATCGTCGTGCCGTTTCGAACTCCAAGAGGGGCCTCCCCGAACCAACACGAAGGCATCATCATCATGCTCGAGCCCCCATGCACTAGGACAGCCACATTAAATGCCCCCTAAAAAATTGGGACAGCTCACATTGGCCAATCCCCGACTGAGCCACACATACAGCCCAATTATGCTCTACTCTTCGACCCCGACCTTTGGCTCGAGAGTATGGGGGAAAGTGGAGAGGGGTAAAATCAGCGGCCCAGAAACATGTTACCCGGAGCGGCCCAACTAGGTCCAACCTGACCCAAATAGGTCGAACTCCCCAAGTGATAGCCCCATTTAACGGGCCCACTTAGTCTGAAGCCCAAATCACTCGGACATACTTCCGAGGTGGCCCTCAGGCCCGGAAGACTGAGTAGCGGTCGCTCGGGAGAATCCCAAGCGGCATCCGAGCATAACTGACCAATGACACTCCCGTCACCCGGGAAAAGTCCGAGCGCTCCCTAAACAGGCGCCCCACGCTCGGACTGCCCACCGGACGCTTATCCAGGCGGATGTTATGTAGCCGCCCAAGAGTAGGAAGCTCAAGGGGACAAGGGAGGGCAAGAGCACTCAAGCGGTGAAGTGCCCTCAGTAAGGACGTAATGCCCCCTTGATCTCTCAAGCTTCCTTAACTCCAAAAAGAGAAGCAAGCGGCTATATAAACTCAAAGGAAACCCTCCAGAAAGGTAAGCAAGTCTGAGCACTCAATGGCACACTTGTTGGTGGAGAGCAATCTCGTGCCCATCTCTTTCCTTCTCCTACATCTCTTCTGCCTACGCTCTATCAATTTGCTGACTTAGGCATTGGAGGATTTTTCCTGGGGTCATCACCCTGGGCTCCTCTGATCTGTTTCCTATCTTGCAGAATCCTCATCATTGGTGGCGGCGATTAGTGTCTATCAAGGATCGTATGGCTCAAGCTTCAGCACGAGATCACATCTCTTCCAGTTCCATTTCACTCTAGTTTAAGAAAACTTTTCTTTATGCAGATTTACTAGTAAGGCTTTCGTTTGGTATACTATGGTAGTCTTTTGAACAAGTTAAATTCTCCCATTTAACAATGAGTTGGAGAACCTCAGGCTTTGTGGAGGGTTAGTGAAGGTGGAATCACATTTGGGGTATGCATTTTGGGTGCAGTGGTTAGGACGTCTCGTTTATGAGTTTTCGCCCTCCCTATCATCCACCGTCAAATTATAAATTATTCCCTTTTAAATTTTGATTAGTAACATTGATGAATTTTTTGACAAAAAATTATTATTTTAATGATATATTTTTATAAAATGTGTTTAAAATAAATAAAAATAAGTTTAAAAATAAATCATGCTAGGGTATGTGTCATTTTGTCATTCAATAGGTCTATTAGATCATATGCATCTTTGAAAATATAAATGAGAATTTCAACTAACTTTATTAAAAAGTAAATTATGTTAATGACTATAATAATAATAATAATATATAATAATATATATAGTATTTTCTCTCTCTCCTCGTCTCTCTCTCCTCTCATTTTTTCGGAGGCAACTCGGATGTGAAGAAAGAGGAGCACAAGATAGGGGTAAAAGTGACTTTTCTGTTGCGAAGCACCTTCCCACCATGAAAATCTCATCCTCAGGCTTCCGAGAAGCACACTGCATGGCGCGGACTATGTCTATCTCTCTCCTCTCCAACTTGAGAAGCCGAACACACATGTACTCCATTGCCACTTGTGCCCATTTGGTAATGCTTTACCAGTGCCGGGACTTATCGGTGATTGGAATCCCCTTTCCAAGTCTAACCAAATGGGGCCTAAATATTGAACAAGACCGGAACAAAATAGTCCCATTCAGTGTGGTTTGTTTTGCCTTTTCTAAAGACAAATAACTTATTCTGAAAAATATGTTTAGGAAATAACATATATTGAAAAAATTGTTTCCAATTCCATAATCCATATAAACAAGATATAGTTTTGGTGACAACCATAATTTGTTGACTCGTGTTGTACAAATGTGAGTCGGTTGACTTGTATCGTATAGGAGGAAAATCGATACATCAGGTCACTGGTACAATATGGGTTCAATGGGTAAGCGGAGGAGAGAAGCAACTTTGTGGGGACTACTTTATGACGTCATTGCAGATGGATAGATTTTGTCTCTGAGACAGTGACAAACTAGAGGTACACTACACCACCACGAGGTCGAGGCACCGGCTGGCTCTGTGGAGGTGGACCAACGAGAGGGAGTTGGCGACACAGAGGGGTTAGAAGCCTAACTCCTTAGGGTCACTTTAGTAACGGATTAGGTTAGGGGCGGGTGGCTTACTCGGGTTAACTCACCCCACCCCTAACCCTAACCCGGGTGGATTAACTCATTCCACCTATTTCTTAGGAATGAGTTAATCGACTTTAACCCTTTCCGACCCGGGTTAAGAAAAAACCTATCAAACAAAGATCAACCCACCCGACCTCGGTTAACTCACCATAACCTAACTTAACCCGTTATCAAAGTGGCCCTGAAAGACAAGTTCATCAGTGGTGTTGAATGGATAGGAGGTTGAAAAGGGGCTCAATGATGAGGAGAGCGGAGTGGGTGGGGTCGGCATTAGGCCTGACAATTATCCGTTTATAATTCGAATCGAATTCGAATTTGTATTCGTTTAATCGGATAATTATCCGAATAAAATATCTGGAGGATAATTTAATCGGATATCGGATATCCGATTATTAATCGGATACGAATTCGGATATTGAGATATCCGTGTTGGATATTATCCGACCGAATATGAACCCCTAGATAAAAATATAAGGATACACATATTCTATATATAATTAACTTAAATCTTAATATATTGTTTGATTACTCCTTTTTATCTTTTTGTCTCAAAATATAATTTAAAAATAAGAAATCCACTTACACCCATTTTGTAAGTTATCTCTTATTTTTTAAGATGAAGTCTAATCTTTTGATAACATCTCCCAAAATAAAAATAACTTCCACTCTTTCTTTTTTTTTGAGAAAACAACGTACGACGCTCTCACACGGCTTACACGACTCACCTCTAAGTAGGCTTAGCAATTATCCGTTTAAAATTCGAACCAAATTCGAATTTGTATTTAATTATCCGATAATTATCCGAATAAAATGTCCGCCAGATAATTCGTTTACTAATCGGATAATTCGATTATTAATCGAATACGAATTCGGATATCACACTATCCGCTCCGTATCTGATCCGTTTACGGATCTAGTCGGCATGGAAGAGGCCCCGGAGCACTCGATCCCACACCTCCCATTAGAGGTCAGCATGGAGGAAGGGTGAGGAACTGGTCAGCCATCGACCACTACTTGCATCCAACGTTGGCAGGGCGATCGAGGCATGCAATTGGGAACCACCGCCACAAGATCGCTGTCAGAGCTCGCCGCTATTGTCAAGGATGACCATGCTGGTCGTTGATGGGACTGAGAGTGTAGTCAGTAACTATTCGACACTCTTCATCTGATAAATTACTATTCTACACTCTTTATTCCTCAATTTTAGTGTTAATCTGAGAAAATTAAAGAAAATGAGTCAAGCGAGTCAATCATGGCATGATCATACCATACTGTGTTGTCAGGGAACCGGGTAACCCTGACCAGACAGCACAGCCAACCATGATGACAACAAAATAATAGTATGACAATGGCCAATAAAAAAAAGATTCATGGTTAAACCTTTAGTCTAATCGCAGGAATTACTAGGTGAGGTTTAAGTAGATTAAGGCCCCTATCCTTTTATCTTTCTCCAATCTAAACTCATGCCTACTAAACTGAACGAAAATAGCCCTGTTTCACAATTCGGGATTTATCTCTCGATGGATTTTAGTGCAATCCACTAGCACAATTTTGTTTGGGGATTAGGGTCATGGAGAGTTAATTAGAAGAGAAAGTTTGTCCCAAATAGTTGAAGCAAATAAGTAATAGCACACATGTTAATATTAGCTCTATTGCTCAACTGTTAAATTGTTAGATTCGGTTAGAAGTTGTTAGAGGTTGTTAAGAGTTGTTAAGGATTCTGTTCTAGTTCGTCCTATAGAGCCAGAAGATCTGGCGACTACAGTGATGGCAGATGCTCATAGGGCGTCAACCTCTCCAATCTCTTCTATCTCTGGAATGGTTCAAACATCGAATCCTCTCAATCAGTTCATTTCAATCAAATTAGAAGAAAATAAATTTCTTTTCTGGAAACAACAAGTTAGAGCAGTTATCATGGTATATGGACTTGAAGGTTTCATCTATGGAACTCAATCCATTCCGCCATAGCTACTGCAAGATGGAGCAGGTGTTCTGTGATAAATCCTGCCTTTATTGTCCATTATCGACAAGATTAGCTTCTTGTTTCTTGGTTAATTGCTTCAATGAGTACTATTCTACCTCAATTAGTGGGATGTGAAACTGCTTGAGATGTTTGGTGCAAATCTTTGATTCTTATTCTACAACAAAGATTATGTAGTATAAATATCAGTTACTAACTCAGAAGAAGGGTTCTCTCTCGATGAATGAGTACTTGTTAAAGATGAAATACATCTGTGATATTTTAACTACGTCTGATCACCCTGTTTTAGAAATTGATCAGATTCTTTCTATATTAGCTACCCTAGGAACTGAATATGAATCTATCATCGTCATGATCACTTCCAGAGATGAACCTTGTTCTCTTAAAACTGCATCTGCTTTACTTCTTGCATTTGAAAGTAGGATTATGCGAAGTCATTCTCCTACTAAAGTTCAAATGTCTGCTAATCTTGCTATGCAAAATGACAAGAATTGAAATTCCTATGGAGGAATACAGTTCTGTGGTCAGACTTCTGTTAAGAGGAAGAGGAGGAGGATATGGAAACAATGGTCTTAGCAGAGAAAAAGGAAAAGGGAGGTATTATAATAATAATAAGCCAGAATGTCAATTATGTCAAAAGATTGGTCATATAGCTCTCAGTTGCTATTATAGTTTTAACATCAGTTTTTCTGGACCTTACAGTCCTGGTGCGAGCTCTTCTCGATCCAATGACAATGGAGGTCAGAACATCCCAAATGTTATGATGCAATGGTTGCAACTCTAAATACACTCAAAGAAAATTAATGGTATACCATTTCTGGATCATCAAATCATATTACAAAAGATATGAACAACATGCCATTTGGTTCTGAATACCATAGAAATAGCAAGATTCATATGGGAAATGGCATAGGTTTGCTTATATTACATATTGGTGAATCTTCCTTTGATTCCAATTTCAACACTCTATCTTAAAAACCTCCTTCATGTTCCTTCAATCACCAAAAATCTAATTTCAGTTTCTCAATTTACCAAAGATAATGATGTTTTCTTTGAGTTTCACCCTTCCTTTTGCCTTGTTAAGGATCGAGTTACGAAGAGAATTCTTCTTCAAAGGACTCTTAGTGATGGACTATACAAATTTTGCCTGTTAAATGATAATTCAATTACGTCCGGATTTAAATATTATGTCAAATCCGTTTTGCTTTCTATTGCACCTGTTCTAGAATTCCGTAGTTCTTATAATCATTCTTCTTCTATAAATTTGACGTTTGAGCTTTGGCACAAAAGTTGGGTCATCCAGCACCCAAAGTTATTTGTAAAGTTCTTTCCCAATGTAAAATGTCATTCAAGTCAACAAATAAAATTCCTTTTGTGTGTAAAGCTTGCCAAATAGGAAAGAGTCATAAATTGCCCTTTTCTGCCTCTAACATTGTGTAAACTGCTCCTTTGCAATTAGTTGAGTCTGATCTTTGGGGTCTATCCCCCCACATTAGTCAAAATAGATTCAAATATTATGTTTCATTTGTTGATACTTATTCCCAATTTACATGGATTTATTTTCTTAAAAATAAATCTGAGGCTATTTATTCCTTCATTCATTTTAAGACCCAAGTCGAATTACATCTTGATGTCAAGATAAAAACCTTCCGGTCAGATTGGGGATGCGAATTCAGGTCATTTTCTTCTTATCTTAATACTTGTGATATTGTTTTTAGAAATTCTTATTCATACACTTCTGAGCAAGATGACATTGTTGAAAGGAAACATAGACACGTAGTAAATCTGGATCTTTCGTTGCTTGCACAAGTCTCTATGGCCTACAAATTCTGGCTAGAAGCCTTTTTCAGTGTAGTTTATCTTCTTACAAGATTACCCACTATAGTCTTTCATCAAAAGTCACGTATGGAGGTATTATTCAAATCTCAGCCAAGCTATTCTTTCCTAAAAATATTTGGTTGCTTATGCTTTCTTTACTTGCATCCATATAACAATCATAAACTTCATTTTCAGATCCTCACTTTGCACATTTATTGGATATAGCTCTAAACATAAAGGGTATAAAAGTTTAGCTCAAGATGATAGAGTCTACGTATCTAGACATGCCATTTTTGATGAATTTTCTTTTACTTTTGCCTCCAAGAAAAACTCTATTGATATGTCTAACTTTATCGCAACTTCCATTCGAGCTTCTTCGTTACTTGTTTACATACCATGTCTACATCTACATCTGTAAGTCATTTTCTTGTAGATTCCATTCTTTTTTTTTGACTAGCACGAAAATTTTATGACCATTGGCAAATTCTACTGATTGATAAATGCAAAGCCCTAAACATTGTCTACTTTAATTCATGGTATTCATGAATTTAATAGTTCACATTCGAAGCAAACCAGTTTCTAGAATTGACAAGGAAAACTCTTGATCAATAAGTAAAAATCATGGGACTACTGCCAATCTATTGGTTGAGAAGGTAGGATGCAACCACCAGTATGATCCTTACATGTAGTACAACATTACCGAGAGGGGAACAAGAATATTTTAATCTTTCATGATCTCAATGTACTCCCTCCTGATGCTTGATGCATTTATGATTACTATTTCAACTTTATCTCCCTTGTATGTATCCCTTTCAATGGTAGATGCAAAAACATCTTTTACCAAGTTGACAGCTTCAACTGCAGATAACAATGTCACAGCATCCTTGGCGGGCAATAGGGGTGGGCTAGAAGATTTCAGTTGGTTATCCAAAATGGGTATAACTAGAGTTGAACCGGTGCCTTGGGCACTATATCCAACCCTCTCATATGATCCAACGACGTCATACGTGAACACACAACCCTTTCCTTCACTATTGAGGCCTCCTAGAATGTTGAAGGCACAGTGAGGAAAGAATCGCTTATAGTAAAGTGTATTTGACAAGAGTTGACCCATCGTAGGACAACTCATTTGTTTGTTGTGTCGGTGCTGGTAGATCAAATGCCTCACAGGCAAATTCTTTTGCAGTGCTTTTATGTCAGCTTAAAAGCTAGAGGATGCTAAGACGCACTTGTATGCAAGCTGGTAGATCATGGAGCAGTCGCGGGAAAGGATATTGTAGCCCATGGAAATCCTGGTGTTGGAAGCCACCATGCAGTAATCCACACCCGCGATCGTGACGCATGTCCCTCCATTGTTGTCATAGGGGTTGAACCGCGAGCCCATCACCGATCAACGAAAGAGAGAGAGCATTGAGATGAAGTTGAGACCTAAACATACTACTTTCGTATGATTGATGCTTCAGTGTTTTCTTCCTATGCACATGCAAATTCCATTCACTCGGCTGATCACACTCTTCCCGTTGATGAACCTACAGAGCATTCACCTAGGGCGTGTTTGGTAACCGAGCACGGTAACCGCCCTCGGTTAAGCGCCCGTGTGTGAGGGGGAGGGTGGGCGGAGGCGGGGCCCACCGGTTAGCGATGTCGGCTAACCGGTGGACAACCCCGTTGTCAAACACGGCCCTAAAGTTTCCATGCCAAATGTTGTTTCTTCCAACTCTACTAATGAATCTACTCCTGCACCTAACTCTAATGATGAGTCAACTCCTGCACTCATAAATCATAATGTTCATCCCATAGTCACTAGGCCAAGTTAGTGATTTTTAAGCCCAAAGTTTATGTTTCTGATTTAAAAACACAAGAACCCTCATCAGTAAAAGAAGCTCTCATGCATGATCACTGGAGAACAGTCATAGAAGAAGAGTATGATACTTTAATTAAAAATTAAACATGGTCTCTAGTTCTCTTACCCCCCAACAGAAAATTAGTAGGATGTAAATGGGTTTACAAGGTCAAAAGACATCCAAATGGCTCAATTTCTAGGTACAAGGCTTGTTTAGTAGCAAAGGGATATCTGCAAATAGCCGATTTTGATTTTTCTGAGACCTTCAGTCATGCTACAGTTAAAATAACTCGAATAGTCAGGCCCAGGTCGGGCTCGGGTTTTAATATTGATAAGTCGGGCCCGGGCCGGGCGGACCTAAATCCGGCCCGGGCCCAGCCCATTGGCAGCCCTAACTGGACGTCTTTCCCCACCGATCACAAGCAGTCGGTGTTTATTTACATCGGATTGAATCCGTACACCTTTGTTCCGTGCTGAAGAGAAGTCTGTATGTGTCTAAAGTCATGGATAGGGGGCTGGGGGCATCCTGCAGCTATAAGGGCGCATTTGACTGGGAGGTTTGGTTTACTGGAGTTAGAGATGCTAGACACACACTGGGTAGTGCGGGAGGAAGCTGAGACCCGGGTATAGGTACATGTATTCAACTAGTTTCATGCTGTATGATAGCCACATGGGTTTTACAAATGGGCCGAAGAGGCCAAAATACAACTGGTGCAAGCCGCGGGACAATTCCGACACGTGGGTCGGTCACCGAGTCAATGCATAACAAGGCGAACATCCATGTGTTTTTATAGAGACTCTCCACAAGGCTAGGGACGTGCCCAATTTGCTAAGGGAGGACTAGATTGGATGGCAGGGGGAGATACTGGTCGTCGCTTGGAGGAGGGCCGGACGTGGCTCGGGATGAGTAGTCGGGTACGGGTCCTGAGAGGCGAGTATCTTCATGCTGGGGAGTCTGGGCCGGTCTCGGGAATGTAACTTCCGGGCCGGGGTCCAGTTAACTCGAGTCATCAGTCAGAGTGGTCGGCGGCCAGCTTAGGGCGAGCGATAGGCACGTGGTTCCGTGACGAAAGTAGGTGCGTCATCATGGCGTATGCATAGCCACCGTGGGTTGTCATACGTGGGCGGACCCGGGATGCGGGTGTGTTTGCCATTGTCATAACGCCTTTCGTACGACGGAGATAGGCTTGTGTGCGATGGCTAAACACCGTATGAGGGAAGTGCGAGCGACATACCCTCAGTGTGAAGTCCCATGATCAATGACACCCAAGAGGGGGGGTGAATTGGGTGATTACAAATTTTAGAAAACTTTTACCCGATTTAAACAGATATGATAAAACATCAACTAAGAAATTCAGATCTGTTTAACTACAAGTTAGAATTATCAAAATCTATCGCCACGATAGTTCTTCGGTACTAGGCGGAGGTGTGAATCCAAGGATCCTATTCACGTAAGGTGCTATCGTCCTGACAAGACTGATCTTGTCAATTCAAAAACACTTTTTGATATACCAAAGATCTATTTAGAGAAAAGATCGATTATGCTAGATTTTGAAGGATCAAACGCGGAAGAACAATATGCACGAACAAACACATGGAATGGGGGTAGAAGAAATGAACCAAACCACACAATAGATAGGGATTTTAAGGTGATTCGGATGCAACGATGACAACCTACGTCCACCCCTTACTAAAACCCAGTGAGGCTTCACTGTTGGAAACCAGCACGGGGATGAATCCCCAACACGGAGCCAAACTCCAACAACATGTAGGTCGATGCCTGAAGATACACGGGGAACAAACCCCAACACACACACACACACACACACACACACACACGGAGATAGTCCCCAACACGATCCAACGACTAGATCTACGACGTACACACACATGCTGCAGCAAACGCAGCACAAACTATGGATCTTAAAAGATCCTCACACACAAACATACGGATCTGGGTAAATCCACACACACACAAGTGTAGATCTGAAACGATCAACATACACACACTGATGTTCAGAGATTTACAAGATTACACACATGAAGCTCAAGAAATTTAGAAGAAAAAACATAAATGAAAAACTTCTGATTTAGGCTCTCCCTGAGTAGATGATGCAGATTCTAGATGAAGCTTGCTTCTCCACTTTTTTTTTTTGGGAAGCCCTACCTAGGGGTAGATGGGAGAGTGCACCCCTTACCAGAGGTAGGGGGAGTAGCCACTCCACAACCGCACCACTAGGAGGTGAATTTTATTAACATATGAAAAATAATAACAATTACATCAATCGAATGCTGGGCATACCTAGCTTATCCAAGCGAGCAACACCCTTAATATTTTTAGGTAGCTCATGATGGGAAAAAAAGAATTACACTTGGTGGAGCAAGCTAAAGAAGCTAATGAATCAGTTACTGAATTCGCTTCTCTGTATATGTGAGTAATAGTGTTCAGCTGAGAAAGAATGCTCCATATTTCTCCACTTGATTTCCAGTTAATTGGCTTCAGATTGATCTTGAAAAGCTTGAGGTTCGATGAAGAACTTCTGGATGGATCACTGTTCACGGAGGTGTTGCAGCAGCTCTCTTTTTTCCTTTGGCAGCCTTCCTTTGATCCCTATGAGCCATTTGGGTTTCTTGATCCAAGAGTTATTTTTATACGACCTAGGATGGTCAAGGGACAAGCCAGGAACCAGATCCATGATTTTAGGCAAGTTGGGAAGCTTTTAGACCAAAGAGTCCAAGAAAGAGGCTTTGAACACATTCATGAAACAAACTCAACAAAGGCAGCCTCGAAGGGTTCGGTCGACCAAAATGTTTGGTCGGTCGACCGAACTCTGTGACTTCTGTAAGTTTTCATTTCTAGGAGAATCAGTAGACTGAACTGGAACCATCGGTCGACCGAACTCTGTAAATTTTTAGAGTTCTGCCTGCTGGTAATTTTGGTCGACCGAACTCAGCCCATTGGTCGACCGAACTCTGGACTTCCTGCAAAATTGAGTTGTTAGCCCACGAAAGTATATATAATCAACCTTTGGATTGAATGTATGTTTGCATCTATGTGAAGTCCGTTTGAACTCTATTTATGCATTTTGAAGACTTGATCATTTGAAGCATTTGATAAGATGGAGTTTAGCCTTAAGTGCATTCTAGTGTTCGCCCTTAAGCTAGTATACACAACGTGAGATGGAAAACACGTCCAGGGTTTTGTTATCATCAAAATCACCTGGAGAGACTCAACAATCTCCCCCTTTTTGATGACGACAAAACTCTAGACCAAAAGATGCATTTGCGTGCTGATAACCAAATTTAGAATTTGAAATCAACGCATTCCATACTTGCAGGCTCCCACATGGTTCTTGTACGTGGCAAAGTTTGCACTCACGCATAGTGAGTGATTTCAGACGACATAGCCTATCTTTTATCCAAAACCATTTGATATACATAGAACCCATGAATGGTTAACAATCCAATAATCCGTAAGGCAACTTCAATCCCTTCAAGATACATCATTCAAACCATTTAAGCCAACACAAATCATTCAATCATATTTGCCAAGTGGAAATTTGAGAAGAAATGAAATACAAGTACCAACATGTATGTCCAAGACCAAGTGCATTCCATTTCTTTTCACGTTCATTACATGGTGCAAAGATACTTGTTTGACACATTACAGGACAAATGCGGAATGACTCAACTAATACAAAGGCAAAAGACTCAACGAATGCAAATGCAAAAGCAAATGCCAAATGGCATACACACATACATTCACACTTGCATAAAATATAGATAAACCTAATAACTTATAGATAATTATTTCTCCCCCTTTGTCATCATCAAAGATGGGAGGGGATATAAGAAAAGTGGATCAAAAGCGAACCGCAAGGCCCAAAAACAACGACTAAGGTGAAGAACCAGAAAGTCCTTAGTTGACATCTGCTGGAGGTGGTTGATCGCCAAGGCGGTGACGGATATCTTCAAGAGTGTGATCTTGAAACTGAAGGTGATGCTGAATATATGCAAGGGAGGTTGTTGGATCTCCAGTTTTGATGATGACACACTATGAATCATGTTAGTGATAAAGTGCTTGTTTACATGATTCATATGCTTGATGTTATGCATAAGCTAAGGTCGATGCATTCACTGAGTCTATACATAGTCGTTTAGTCATTCTGTCAAACAGTCTGCATACATGAGCATTCTTAATGGTCATAAGGTTGATGCTAGCTTAATGTTGCATGTTCATAAGGTTGGTGATAGCGTGGTCTTAATTTCAATAAGGTAGACCCATGCTTCAGACATTCATTACTAAGGACGATGTTAGTAACATCCTGCATTGAGTCCGGTCGATGCTAGTTGCATCTTCCATCAAGTCAGGTCGATGCTAGTTGATTCTTTCACTAAGTAAGGTCAGTGCTAGTAGCATCTCATGCATAATTAAAGTCGGTGCTAGTAGCATCTCACGCATACTTAAGGTCGATGCTAGTTGCATCGCTCATGTAGTGAGGTCGGTGCTAGTTACATTGTCTACATAACCAAGTCGATGCTAGTCACCATGCTTGCATAAGTGAGGTCGGTGCTAGTTACCCTGTCTACATAATCAGGTTGATGCAAGTTACCTTGTCAGCATATAGAGTTATGCAAGGGTCGGTTCAATTCATTGTCTCATGCATATTTTGCATCGCGCATGACTAAGGTCGGTGCATGTCCTCACTAGTAGCATATCAGGTCTATGCACGTTTTGCATCAAGCATATATAAGGTCGGTGCATGCTTTGCTGAACGCATGCAATGGTCGATGCTATCTTGTTTTCTTCATGAACTAAAGTCGATGTTAGTTTGTGTCTCATGCATAGCTAAGGTCGATGTTAGTATGTTGAGTCCTGCATCCAAGATCAGTGTTAGTCTACAGTATCTCACATTTAAGGTCTATGTTAGTTGGCTTTGGTTTTCGAATAAGGTCTGTGTTAGTTGACTGTGGCTTATGTACGAGGTCTGTGTTAGCCCTTACATTTCTAATATAAGGTCGATGTCAAGGTCGGTGCTAATACTGATTTCAAGCCCATTCTCACAGAATTCCTTGTATATCCTATCTGTCTGATCTGGACTTTGTTGTGGACGTATGAACTAGGGTCTATACATGACTGTCGATCTTGTCTCTCACTTTATAACATATCTTCATGTAAAGGTCAGTGCATATTGACTTTTTATTGTGTTAGCACAGTGTTTGATGAAATGCCTCTTGAATTATTGGCAGGAACTTAAAGTCACGTGATATCAAGACAAAAGCTCATGATCAAGGGATGCCTTATTGACTGGAGATTCTGTCACGTGGCCAGCCACCATCATGTGATCTCTGACACGTGAACTTCCAGCGAGTTAAGTTACCTGGAAATTTGGGTGGGAACGTGCTTCCCACACGCCCATCCTCTGAAACCTATAAATAAAGGGTTTTCGCCTAAAATCAGAGAGAGACATCGAGAGAGAGTGAAGCAGACCGTGAAGTGTGAGAACTAGATAGACCAGAAGAGAAAAGAAGAGGTGGATTCATCGTGAAGAAGGGAGCATCTGATAGAGAGAGATTCAGAGAGAGAAAAGTGAGACAGAAATAGAAGGAGAAGAAAAAGAAGAAGAGGGAGATTGTGAGATCAAGAAGGCTCGGAAGACCTATTCCACTGGACTTTGGATCAGATTCAAACCAGTTTGCTCCTGCGTGAGCATTTTGATTTATTTTCACTGTCAGCTTTCTGATACTGAATCTTTTGGTTTTCTGTTTTCATTCTTTCATTCAAACCTTATTCTAAGCTGTGTATCAACAAATGTTGGCAAGCTGTGAGGCCCAGCGGCAGAGGTGGATTCCTCTGGATAGCTAAGCTATAATGCTCAGCGATCGGCAAAGCTGTAATGCCCAGCGGTTGGCAAGCTGTGAGGCCCAGCTGACGCAAGCTGTGTTGCACATCCATTTGTAGGCAAGCTATGAGGCCCAGCGGTTTCAGAATCCACACTCTGGATTGAGTGTGGGGTGGATGTAGGTCTGGAGGACCGAACCACCTAAAAGTCTTGGTGTTGTGTGATTGGTTCTTCTTATGTCTGCATCTTTTGTTTGCTATAAGAATTGCTTCCGCCAGCATAGCTGTTTAACAGTTTGTTAAACTAATATGCATGATATGTGTTTGATCGCTAGTCTAGGCAATTGATTTTTCTTATTTCAGATCTGTTAGCATTTTGCCAGATTAGATCTCCAGAATTTTAAATTGGTCGAAATTTGAAGAGATCCATTCACCCCCCTCTGGATCCTCTGTTATACCGATTCACATCGCCTTAACTCCTGCCATCGGAGCAGTTGCACCGTGCATAGATTCTAACAGTTGGTATCAGAGCTGGAATCTACAATAGAAGGTCCAACGACCTGCAGATCAGATCCTGCCTCATTTGTGGTGCAATTTGCTTTCATCTCTTTCATTGCTGTCTTCGATCTGATTTTGTTTGCAATGGCTGAAATTCCTCAATTTACTGGTTTTAAGTATTATGGTTGGTTTGGAAAATTTAGAGACTACGTTATTTTTGTTGATCCTAATTTATGGATACTTATTTCACACAGTCCGTATGACATTCCAGAGGATCAATCCCAATAGAATGCTTCAGACAGACTGAAGGTTGCTGAAAATCAAATGGCCCTTGAACTACCAAAAGGAGCGATAAATGCTGACCAATTTCCATTCATTTCTGAGTGCAGGAGTGCTACTGAAATTATCAACATGATAGCAGCCAACAAATGTGAAGATGAAGTGAAGTGCCTCATGGCTGGAGATCACAGCAGCGATCAGATGGAAGATTCATCTTCGCAGGTAAATTCTGAAACCGATGATTTTAGTTTTGAAGATCTTGTTGTATTGCATGAACATTTGATTGAAAAATATGAGAAAGTAAAGTCTGAAAAGAAAAAGCTAAGAAGGGAAATGATATATGAAGTTACAAGTTTAAAAGTAGAGAATGAAAACTTAAAATCAGACATGAAAAAGAGAGAAGGTTCTTGTGAGAAATGTTTATTTGTAAACAAATTAAATGCCAGCATTCAATCTGATCTGATTTGGCAAGAAAAATTAATTGACTCTTTAAGGGAAGAGATTGAAGATTTGTTAAACTGTAAAAAAGAGCTTGAAAAGAATGAAGTAGAACTGAGTAAAAAGCTGAATTCAATGTCAAAAAGTGAAGAAGCTGAGAAACTGAAATTGAAAAATGAAGATATTAAAGAACAGAATAAAAAGCTGATGGTCCTCAATATAGTCTTGTCAGAAAGATCGCTTGTCCTTGAAAAGGGAAAATCAATTTTGGAGGAAAAAGAAGCAAACAATGAACTGAAACTTAAACAGGAAATAGAAACCTCGAAAAGTCTGAATGATGTACTGCATGAACAAGTAATTTCCTGTGAAAATGACATTGCGAGTTATGAGATTAGCATTGCTTCATTACAAACTAAAATTGAAGATCTGAATAATTCTTTGGCAAAATTTGTTAAAGAGAAAGATAATTTGAATAAACTTCTTGGCTCGAATGTAAATTTTCAGAAAGAGGGTGTAATATCCCAGACCCTTTGGATCCTTCTTCTTGGGTCCTAGATTTATTTTCTCGGAGAATTTGTTCTCATTTTGCCCGGAATTATCTTTCAGGCATTTTTCGGGTTCAGATCCGTACGTTTCGGATCAGTTTCGGAGGTCCCGGAACGTGTTCCGCAGTTTTCTGTGTTTTTCCCTGACAGGACCTACGGAACCCCGTAGCGGATGAACCGGGTCGTTCACCTACTCAGGAATGGTACCACAGCGATCAGCGTGTTCCAACGATCGCGGCGGTATATTTTTATATTTTTTTGTATTTTTCAAAAAATCAAGATTTTCTATATAATCCCATTTCTTTTTCTTTTTCTTTTTCTTTTCCCCTTCCTCTTTCTTCTTCTTCTTCCTCCCTTTCTCTCCCGTGAGCGCACACGACCGTGGCCCCCCTCCTCTTCCTGCGATGACCCTGGCGTGCTCCCCTCCGACTGTAGATGGCGGTGGGCGACGGCGTGGTGATCGAGGCGACGGTGGTGGCGTGGTGATCGCGGCGGCATTCGGTGCTCGGTGAGATCGTGGGAGCTCGTGAAGGTTTAAGCGAGTTTTTAAAGTTAGGCGGCGATCCGCCGCGTTTCAGATGAATCCGAGGTAGGGTGACGGTCCTTAGCTCGGTATTTACCTTCCCCATGATTTATAGGCCGAGGCGAGGTCGAGTGTGGGCTATTTTGAGCCAGGAAGGGAAAATCATGTTTTGGGGTGTGAGCGCCCGATATAACGTTCCAATGCATGTTTTCGTGGTTTGTGGGCATCAAAAGATGCATTGGGGGCTTGGGAACAAGTTTCCCTTTTGTTTCCCCTTCACCCGGGGGTGAATAGGGCGTGGAATGGCAAATTTGGGATTTTCCCACCGTTCTCGATTTTTAGGGTCTGTGGCGGCCCTTCCAGTGACCGCAACACCCATTAGGCGGTCCCCGTTTGATCGCTTCAAGCTTTCCGTGCATGGGCTGGGCGTGGCGGCCTCACGATGAGCCGCCAGAGCCTAGGTGGCGGCCGAAGGTCCGACTGTTAAGCCCAGTTGGCCAGCGTGGCCTTCGAGGTGTTTTGACCATTGGTTTTTGACCGTTGGAAGCTTTTTGGGTCTGGCGGCCGAAGGTTCGCCCGCCTCATGCCCTTTGGCGGCAATATATAGGACCGCCTGTTCTTTCGTGACCCAGGGTGTGGTGGCCCATCATTGGACCGCTATAGTCCCTGTGGCGGCCTAATATTGGACCGCTATATCTTGTGGCGGCCCAAAGGTAGACTGCCAGAGGTTCACGTTCGACCGGAGTTATGTTTTGTCGATTCGAGTCCCGCGTTAGTGGATCTCGATCCACGTGCTAACCCGTGGTCTGACTGATGTTGGGCATCATGTGGGGACCACACGTTAGGGTGCCGTGGGATCCTGAGAGGTGGTGTTCTCGGCTCGTGTCACCGTGAATCGGTGTCGGTACGAGGAGTGACCCTTGTACTTTGTCTGGAATAGACGCTATTTTCCGTTGACTAGAGAGTCTACCCTTTCAGTGACCCTCCACTAGTCGTAGCCTTTCGACACGCGAGTGGTCCCACCAGGGAGTGGTGGCGAGACTACCCTGAGAGACGGTTTTTAGACTGGTTTCCGTTGGGCCCCACGTTTGACGCCAGAGTCCGGCTGAGGGGAAAACTAGTCAGAGGGCCAGACCTAGGACGTATGGTCTGTGTGTGCACACGTGGTTGGGGGCGGTTGGACCCGCGCTGACGAGCGCGACCCCAGCTAGTCACATGTTCTATGGTTACTTGTATGGTGTCTCAGTTCCCGCTGGGCCTGAGGGAGACACCCGAGGCGCGGTTTAAGTCGTCAGTGGACGCATCCGGCCTTGCTTCTAGTGGGTTGGTACTCCTATCTTCGTATGGTAGCGACTCTTGGGTTTCTCTCGCGTCTTGACGAGTTGTCTCGGTTTTCATGTCGTGCGTTCGGTACTAGTCGTAGTGGTAGCTTGTAGTTACTTTCCGTGCAATTTCTCGGTTTGCGAGGTGGGGACCGGATGATCCCTGTTGAGCCTTCTGTTTTGAGGCTCATTCCTTGCGTGTTTTCCGTGTTTCAGGTGAGACGCGGCTTCCGGGGAGTGCTTCCGAGGCTCCACATGGTTCAGGTGCCCAGGGTTAGTTGCCAGTTGCCAGTTCCGGGGTATGTCCCGTGTAGTTGTACCTTTCTCTTTGAACTGTACTAGTTGTGGTCTACTGTTATATTTTAGACTACCGTTATTATTGTGGACCATGTAATTTAATTAATGTTATTAATTGCTTCCTGCTTAATTCATTTAATCTGCATAGCTCTGCAATTGTTTTAGAATCTTGTGTATCTCCACACCATCATTTTAACCCTTCTGAGTCTTCGGGCTTGTGGGTGGCGGTTCGGGATTCGGGCTTTCAAGCCTTTCCGGTGTTTGGATCTCGGGTCGTTATGGCTGGTATAAGAGCATGGTTGTGGATATATATGAGAATCGTAAATAATTATAGTGGTCCACTAGTCCACAATGATGATGTACAGTTGGCACTGGCTTAGGGCATCGTGTGTTTTATTGATTTCGCCGTTTCTCGTGTCTTCTATCTTTTTGCAGTAGGCGAGTATGGCGCCGAGACGGAGGACTCACTCTCAGTAGGGACAGTCGACAGAGGAGCAGAGCAGAGTGCCACCAGTTACCACCCAGGCAGGGGATGCAGCGAGAGTTCCGGGGGTCGAGGATTTCTTTCGGAGCATGTTTCAGGCCATGGCTCAGTAGTTTGGCGGTGATGCTGGTGAGGGCTCGTCGTCTAGGGGTGGTCCCAGTCGTGCTGTGAGGGACTTCTTACAGTTTCAACCACCCTATTACGATGGCCAGCCAGATCCCGATGTGGCAAGGAGATGGCTTGATGAGATGGAGAGAGTATTCAGTTCCATGCGCTGTGCTGAGGAGGACATGGTGATGTTGGCCTGTAACCAGTTGCAGGGTACGGCTCGAGATTGGTGGTCTTCAGAGTAGAAGACGTCCTTTTAGTCTCATCCATTTCGGGAGATCGTGTGGAAGGACTTCGTTACGGTCTTTGAGTGTACTTACTGCCCATCCTATGTTGGTACGCAGAAGATGTGTCTGTTCTTGGAGCTGGTTTAGGGCGACATGTCAGTGTTGCAGTACAGGGCTCGGTTTATGGAGTTAGGCCGTTATGCTCCCCATATCATGGCGCATGAGGGAGTGAAGACGGAGCAGTTCGTCCAGGGTTTGAGGCAGGAGCTGGGGCACCTTCAGATGGCGAACGCTGCTACTGATTTGGAGACATCATCTCGTGTTGCGGCATCTTTGGAGCTGGATATGCAGAAGGTCCGAGGACAGGGAGGCCAGGGGCAGTCCCAGTCAGGCCGTAGTCAGCATTCGGCTACCCAACAACAGAGTACTTTCCAGCACACTATGGGTAGTTTGGGAGCATCGGCTCTAGCGGTGTCTGTGGCAGGATCTGCGTCTTTTGGCTCCAAGGTCAAGAAGTTTCTCAAGAAGGGTTTCTATAAGAAGCGCAAGGATTAGAGGCAGGCGTCTACTGGCAGTGTACATCAGCCGATTCCTTTTCAGTGTCAGGGATCAATGGGTGGATCGCGGGGACCGTGTCCCCGATGTGGAGAGTCGCATCTAGGCAGGCAGTGCACGGTGCCGATGATTTGTTTCAGGTGTGACCATCCAGGGCACATGGCGCATGACTGTCCCCAGAGGCCGCAACAGCAGCAGTACCCTCAGTAGCAGCACCCCCAGCAGTAGAGGCCACAGCAGAAGTAGTAGCAGTAGGGGTAGTATCCGCCGCTACCCAGGTCAGCGAGTGTGGGGGGCAGACAGAGGTCCTGAGGCCAGATTACACACATGACCAGGGCAAAGGCAGTGGCGTCACAGCTCGTGGAAGGTACCGTTAGGATTTTGGGTTGTGCGGCTCGAGTTTTGTTTGATTCTGACGTGTCTCATTCGTTTATCTCGGAGGATTTTGCTCTGAGTATTGACGAGCCGGTGACCCAGTTGTCCTGTGATTTGGCAGTGGAGTTGCCTTCTCGTGATTTTATGATCACTCCGTATTGTTTCGATGAGGTTCTTGTGTGGGTTGAAGGGCGGAGTTTGCCGGCCAGGCGTTGCCACTTCAGGATTTTGATGTGATTTTGGGCATGGATTGGCTCGAGGCACATCATGCGTTGGTGGATTGTGGCTCGAAGAGGGTTTATTTCCGGCGACTTCATGGACCCACCTTCTATTTCCAAGGTATTAGGTCTTCCTCTTCCCGCTTTCTTATTTCGGCTATTAGGGCTCGACGTTTGCTTGATGCGGGTTGTCAGGGTTTTCTCGCTTCTGTGGTCGCGGTGGACCAGTCCGAGCCGGATGTGGAGAATATTCCATTAGTGTGCGAGTTTCCTGATATTTTTTCCCAGGACCTACCTGGATTACCTCCCCAGCGGGAGATTGATTTTATGATCAAGATTGTACTTGGTACGGGACCTTTGTCGAAGGCTCCTTACCGCATGGCTCTCGCTGAGTTGAGGGAATTGAGGGCGCAATTGCAGGAGTTGCTGGCCAAGGGGTACATTCATCCTAGCTTTTCCCCTTGGGGTGCGCCAGTGTTGTTCGTGAAGAAGAAGGATGGTAGTCTGAGGTTGTGCATTGACTACCGGTAGTTGAATGAGGTGACCGTTAAGAATAAGTATTCATTGCCGCGGATTGATGATTTGTTCGACCAGCTTTGGTCTGCTCGAGTGTTCTCGCAGATTGGTTTGTGGTTCGGTTATTATCAGTTGCGGATTCGAGAGTCTGACGTGGAGAAGACTGTGTTTAGCTTGAGATATGGGCATTGTGAGTTTTTGGTGATGCCGTTTGGGCTCACCAATGCCCCCGCAACATTTATGGATTTGATGCAGAGGGTGTTCCGTCCGTACCTGGACCAGTTCGTGGTCGTGTTTATGGACGACATCCTTGTTCATTCGCAGTCTGCAGATGAGCATGCGTATCATTTGAGAGTGGTGTTGCAGACTTTGAGAGATCACCAGTTGTATGCTAAGCTCAGTAAGTGTGAGTTTTGGCTTCACGAGGTGCACTTTTTGGGGCACGTGATTTCTGGTGATGGTATTTCCGTGGATCCAGCCAAGGTCGAGGCAATAATGCAGTGGCCGAGGCCAAGGTCCGTGACGGAGATTCGGAGTTTCTTGGGGCTTGCAGGTTATTACATGAGGTTTATTCTGGATTTTTCCCGTGTTGCAGCCCCGATGACCAGGCTTACGCGGAAGGATGTGCCGTTTGTCTAGACTGGTGAGTGTGAGCAGAGCGTTATGGCGCTTAGGAGGTTGCTCACCTCGGCACCAGTGCTGGTGTTGCCTTCTAGATCAGGAGGTTTTGTGGTGTGTACAGATGCGTCCGGGATTGGGTTGGGTGCCGTGCTGATGCAGCATGGTAGAGTTGTGGCGTATGCATCTCGGTATCTAAAGCCACATGAGGAGAACTATCCCACCCATGACCTTGAGTTGGCGGCTGTGATTTTTACGCTGAAGATTTGGAGGCATTATCTGTACGGTGAGAAGTTCGAGGTGTTCACAGACCATCAGCGTTTGAGATATGTGTTCACTCAGAAGGACCTCAACCTCAGGCAGAGGTGGTAGATGGAGTATATGAAGGATTATGACTTCACCCTGTCTTATCAGCCGGGCAGGATGAATGTCATTGCCGATGCCTTGAGTAGGAAGGTTGTGGTCAGCGCTATGATGATGAGGAAGTGGAGGCTCTGGGAACAGGTGCCAGCCGTGACATTTAGGCTCAAGGTTCCTCAAGAGCCGGGGTCAGCTGTTCTTGCGAGCTGACTGTCACGCCAGCTATTCGTCGTCAGGTGACAGATGCTCAGCATGCAGACCCTGAGTTGCCCCGAATTTTATCTTTGGCTGATGTGGTTTTCGGCGAGGACAGAGCTGTGAGATTCCGTGGTAGGCTATACGTCCCGGCCGCAGAGCAGGTGAGGCGTGCGGTGTTACTTGAGGCTCATGGGAGTCGGTACACTGTGCACCTGGGTGTGACGAAGATGTATCAGAACTTGAAGAGGCAGTTCTGGTGGCCAAGCATGAAGAGAGATATTACCGATTATGTGGCCCGATGTCTGACCTGTCAGCATGTGAAGGTAGAGCATCAGCGACCAAGAGGTACGCTTCAGCCCTTGGAGGTTCCCACGTGGAAATGAGATCACGTGACCACATATTTTATGGTGGGATTACCGAGGACTCCAAGCGGGCAGGATAGTATTTGGTTGCTAGTGGATAGGCTGACGAAAGTGGCTCTGTTATTACCGATCAAAGTCAGCTGGAGTGTGTCCAAGTTGGCTCGTCTTTATGTGGAGCGGATCGTACCTTTGCATGGAATCCCCATTTCCATTGTGTCAGATCGAGATCCACGTTTCACTTCTGGATTCTGGAGGAGTTTCCAGCGAGCTCTTGGCACGGAGTTAGTGGAGGAATTTTCAGCGAACTCTTGGCACAGAGTTAGCATTTAGCTCAGCATATCATCCTCAGTCAGATGGTTAGTCGGAGAGGACCATTCATACGTTAGAGGATATGTTGAGATCCTGTTGCCTGGAGTGGCAATGGAGTTGGATTCACCATCTACCATTGGTGGAGTTTGCCAACAACAACGGCTATCATATGAGCATTGGGATGGCCCCTTATGAGGCGTTGTATGGGCGACCGTGTCGGACTCCACTCGATTGGTCTGAGGTTGGTGAGCGTGTTATGACGGGACCGGAGCTGGTGCAACAGTGCATTGATGTGGTGCAACTGGTCCGTTAGAACATGTTGGCGGCGCAGAGTCGGCAAAAGAGCTATGCTGACCGGAGAAGGCAGCCACTCGGTTTCACGATCGGTGATCGAGTATTTTTGAGGGTTTCTCCCATGAAGGGAGTGATGCGATTTGGACAGCGTGGGAAGCTGAGTCCCCACTTTGTTGGTCCTTTCCTCATCGTGGAGCGCATTGGCGAGGTTGCTTATCGGTTGCAGCTACCTCCTGAGTTTGCAACGGTGCATGACGTGTTCCACGTCTCGATGTTGAGGAAGTATATGCCCGATGTCTCTCATGTGTTGGAGGATTCGGTTTGGCCCGAGGTGACTCCCGATCTGTCTCTACCGAAGTTCCCTATCCGTATTGAGGATCGGCGAGAGAAGCACCTGCGGAACAAGGTTATCCCTCTGGTTAAGGTAGTGTGGCAGCGGCACTCTGGCGGTGAGGCTTCTTGGGAGCATGAGGACCAGATGCGTCAGCAGTTCCCTTAACTGTTCGAGTGAGTATCCTTTTTCTTTCCCCTGTGCTTTACTTTAAATTTCGAGGATGAACTTTGTTTAAGGGGGGAGGGCTGTAATATCTCGGACCCTTCGGATCCTTCTTCTTGGGTCCCAAATTTATTTTCTCGGAGAATTTGTTCTCATTTTTCCCGGAATTATCTTTCGGACATTTTTTGGGTTCGGATCCGTGCATTTCGGATCAGTTTCGAAGGTCCCGGAACGTGTTCCGCGGTTTCCCGTGTTTTTCCTTGACAGGACCTACGGAACCCCGTAGCGGGTGAACCGGGTCGTTCACCTACTCAGGAATGGTACCACAGCGATTAGCTTGTTCCAACGACCGCGACGGTATATTTTTTCTATTTTTTTGTATTTTTCAAAAAATCAAGATTTTTTATATAATCCCATTTCCTTTTCTTTTCCCATTTCTCTTTCTTCTTTTTCTTCATCCCTTTCTCTCCCATGAGCGCACACGACCGTGGCCCCCCTCCTCTTCCGGCGACGACCCCGGCGTGCTGCCCTCCGGCTGCAGACGGCGGTGGGCGACGTCGTGGCGGTGACGGTGGCAATGTGGTGATCGCGGCGGCGTTCGGTGCTCGGTGAGATCGTGGGAGCTCGTGAAGGTTTAAGCGGGTTTTTGAAAATGGGCGGCGATCCGTGGCGTTTCGGACGAATCTGAGGTAGGGTGACGGTCCTTAGCTCGGTATTTACCTTCCCTGTGATTTATAGGCCGAGGCGAGGTCGAGTGTGGGCTATTTTGAGCCGGGAAGGGAAAATCATGTTTTGGGGTGTGAGCGCCCGATCTAGCGTTCCAATACATGTTTTCGTGGTTTATGGGCATCAAAAGATGCATTGGGAGCTTGGGAACAAGTTTCCCTTTTGTTTCCCCTTCACCCGGGGGTGAATGGGGCGTGGAATGGCGAATTTGAGGTTTTCCCGCCATTCTCGGTTTTCAGGGTCTGTGGCAGCCCTTCCAGTGACCGCAACACCCTTCAGGCGGTCCCCGTTTGACCGCTTCAAGCTTTCCGTGCGTGGGCTGGGCGTGGCGGCCGAAGGTCTGACCGCTAAGCCCAGTCGGACAGCGTGGCCTTCGAGGTGTTTTGACAGTTGGTTTTTTACCGTTGGAAGCTTTTTGGGTTTGGCAGCCGAAGGTTCGCCCGCCTCATGCCCTTTGGCGGCCCTATATAGGACCGCTTTTTCTTTCGTGACCCAGGGTGTGGCAGCCCATCGTTGGATCGCTACAGTCCCTGTGGTGGCCTAATATTGGACCGCTATATCTTGTGGCGGCCCAAAGGTAGACCGCCAGAGGTTCACGTCCGACTAGAGTTATGTTTTGCCGATTCGAGTCCCGAGTTAGTGGATCTCGATCCACGTGCTGACCCGTGGTCTGACTGATGCTTGGGCATCATGTGGGGACCACACGTTAGGGTGCCATGGGATCCCGGGAGGTGGTGTTCTCAGCTCGTGTCACTGTGAATCGGTGTCGGTACGAGGAGCGACCCTTGTACTTTGTCCGGTATAGATGCTATTTTCCGTTGACTAGAGAGTCTACCCTTTCAGTGACCCTCCACTAGTCGTAGCCTTTCGACACGCGAGTGGTCCCACCAGGGAGTGGTGGCGAGACTACCCTGAGAGACGGTTTTTAGATTGGTTTCCGTTGGGCCCCACGTTTGACGCCAGAGTCCGGCTGAGGGGAAAACTAGTCAGAGGGCCAGACCTAGGACGTATGGTCTGTGTGTGCACACGTGGTTGGGGGCGGTTGGACCCGCGCTGACGAGCGCGACCCCAGCTAGTCACTTGTTCTGTGGTTACTTGTACGGTGTCTTAGTTCCCGCTGGGCCGGAGGGAGACACCCGAGGGGTGGTTTAAGTCATCAGTGGATGCATCCGGCCTTGCTTCTAGTGGGTTGGTACTCCTGTCTTCGTATGGTAGCGACTCTTGGGTTTCTCTCGCGTCTTGACGAGTTGTCTCGGTTTTCATGCCGTGCGTTCGGTACTAGCCGTAGTGGTAGCTTACAGTTACTTTCTGTGTAGTTTCTCGGTTTGCGAGGTGGGGACCGGATGATCCCTGCTGAGCCTTCTGTTTTGAGGCTCATTCCCTACATGTTTTCCGTGTTTCAGGTGAGACGCTGCTTCAGGGGAGCGCTTCCGAGGCTCCACGTGGTTCAGGTGCCCAGGGTTAGTTGCCAGTTGCCAGTTCCGGGGTATGCCCCGTGTAGTCGTACCTTTCTCTTTGAACTGTACTAGTTGTGGACTACTGTTATATTTTAGACTGCCGTTATTATTGTGGACCATGTAATTTAATTAATGTTATTAATTGCTTCCTGCTTAATTCATTTAATCTGCGTAGCTCTCCAATTATTTTAGAATCTTGTGTATCTCTACACCATCCTTTTAACCCTTCCGAGTCTTCGGGCTCGTGGGTGGCGGTTCCGGATTCGGGCTATCGGGCCTTCCTGGTGTTCGGATCTCAGGTCGTTATAGAGGGTCTGGGCTATAGTCCAGCTAATAAGAAAGTTAATGGCAAGAAGAATTCAACTGTGTTTGTAAAAAGCTCAGAACAAGAAAAATCCTCTGGTTCATCTATGTTTCAGTTTACTGCTCGGAAATCAGAAAGTTCAATTAAAAATTTGAAAAAGGTTGAAAAATAGAAAAAGCAGAACAATGTTCCTCCTGTGAATGTCTTTGATACTTCTGGACATATCATGAACAAACCTGTCACCAAATTGCATGCTTGTCACTACTGCGGTAAGAAAGGACATGTTATGGATGAATGCATTGTTTTGAGAAATGATGAATTAGATGCATGCAAATATGTAAATACAGTTAAAAACAAACCTGTGAAAAGACTTGTTAAAAATGTTTCTGATGCATGCTTTTACTATGGAAAAAGAGGCCATCATATGCATAATCGTAATTTGATGAAACAAGAAGATCAAATGGTTAGAAAAGTTCATGCTAGAGACAGTTATGTAAATAAGCATGTTAAAAAATCTGAAGTTCGGAAAAGTACTTGTTTTAACTGTGGAAAGTTTGGACATGTTGCATCCAAATGTTGGTTTGCTAGAAACAATGTATTTCATTCTGATCCCATTTAACTTCCTGCATTTAGAAGAATTCATAATTCTGTTTTCATACATAGATCTCCCATTTGTAATAACTACGGAAAACAAGGTCACACTACCCCTGAGTGTTTTTGGATGAGTGGTTGGAATAATTGGAGAGCACTAATGTGGGGTGCTACTAATCCTTCTGGACCCAAGAACTCTTGGGGTCCAAGATATTTCAAATAACTGCTTGGTCGCAGGTGTGCCCATATGGATCAATTAAAAAGGGGTTGAATAAAATCAGGGCACACAAGGTCAGTAACCCCACTCTTCTGTGTATATGCTGTAGCTACCTGAATAATACTTTCTGTGGAATTTTGCATGTGACCAGATTAAATTCTTTTATGTTAACTGGTGATATCTTGCCTTGGGTAATGAATCTTGATGATCTGTCTCATGCAATTCCATGTGAAATTCTTCCTGTTAGACTTTCATAGTTCAGTGCATGTTCATGACTATTGTTCATGTGTGTCATTCATGTCAGTCTTTTGTAACTCAGTGCATAGTCATGCATGACCTTGTGGTATATCAAATGGCCAGTTGGGAGAAGGGCAGATTATGTCTGTCTGGAAACCCATATCATGCATAGAGGACTGAACCTCCGCCATGTACCAAGGTCAATCTGCATTTCATACTCATTAGTTGCATAAGTGTGTACATGTGAAGAAATGTCTGTTGTCTTCCATTGTTGTTCACTGCAAGAAGAAACTGAATTGGCATTGTTTGAAGTTTTGGAATATCCTTGAGTGGTAGACTGTATGTTGTGGTTTGAAATGCATGCATGATGTAAGGGGGAGCTGAATGAAGTATATGAATGCTGCTGTTCTTAGTACAAGAAAACAGAGAGGAGGTTTTTATTTATGCAATAAGGATAAATCTGTCTATTTCTCTGAATTGATGAGCTGCTATATCTTTTAGAACTGAATAAGTTATGTTGCCTGTTGCTAGTCAGTTATGTGTGTTTGCTGAATGGTATCTTGTCAAAGGCTAAAATCAGCTCAAGATGATTGAAGTATTAGCTAGTCATTCTGAGTGGTCTGTCAGTCTGATAAAGAGTTTTATTTCTGAATTCTGTCTGATCTCATTGGAATGAAATTGGACATATGCAAATCTGTCAATAGTGCTTCACAGATTCTTGTGGCCATTCCTCGTGTTCTCAATCTTTTCTTGATAAGCCTTTTCTAAACTCATTCATACATTCCCTCAACTATCTCTGGTACATTCTGTCTTAGTGTGTATTATTCAGGGGGAGTAACTATTAAAGTGTATTGAACATTACTGATCATTAGATGAAATAAAATCTCCTGGAACCTGAGACAATTCCCTGATTTTACACTTAATGAGAACTGTTGATAGCAAAGAAGTTAAATCTAATTTTGAAGCCCAAAAAATTAACCATACTTGCATTTACAATGTCCTTAAACCACTTTGAAGTTGAAAAGTGTAATTCACTACTTGAGGTCTGAAATTCATAAGTAATTGGACATTGACTGGGAAGAAAATCATTTTGTTATATTGACTTTAAATTATTTTCTGAGTTAAAACTGAAATAAAACTAGAGAATATGCCATAAAATAAAATTGTGAAAAAGGCAAAGCAATGACTCATTTTTTGAGAAACTAATCATCTAGACCAATGAAGTCTAGAGATTATGTCATGAAGAAATGGTTAACTTTGTTCATAAACTTGAAGCATGAAGGTATATTACACTGAGTAACCAGGAAGTCTGGTGTCTGATAAACATGTCTTCTTGAGTAAAAAAGGTGTGATCATACTAGAGTGCTCAATGAAAATAAAAAAATTTAAAAAAATGAATGATGAAAATGGTTGACTCTGTGTAAAATCCAGAAAACTCTAAAACTGTTTACTTTGAATATAAGGGGGTGTTTTCTCACCAAAAATGTTTAATGATTAAATGAGTACATTAGTAAATCTGATTTAATCTCATTGTCTCTGCATCACATGTTAAATTTAAAGGCTCTCAAGAACCTAGATTTAATGGCTTTAAAATCACAGTTTTCATACATACATAAAAAGGGGTTGTTTGAAGGGAAAGGGTAGAAAAGTAATTCTTCCTAATGTTTGGTAAAGTTAAAATACCTTTTATTCTCCCCTCACTTTAAAACCTTACCTTCGTGAAAAATTCTTTCAAAGGCGTCTACGCTATCTTCATGTAAAACTCTTTTGCCTCAACGTTTTCACCTCACCGTATCTCTCTGTTCTCCTTTCTCAAAACCCTTTGGTGAGGCTCGTGCACCTTGTTCTTGCTATTCGCATCCTTGTTATCTTGCACCCTATTCCTCATTAGCCATTCCTACGATGTCTTCTCCAGTCGACAAAAGCTTGAGGAAACGAAAGATGACAGAGGAGCAAGAATCAGAGGATGTTGAAGTAAGGAAGGAATTTGTCATTTATTCTCGGAGGGAGAAACGCTCAAAACACCAGCACGATGAAGGCACTAGCTCAAGGGTACATGCAAAGAGAGTTGATAAAGGAAAAGAAAAGGTTTCAGAATCACCGGCGAAACAGCGTCGATCAGTGAAGAAAAAGGCCTCTCAGTGGTTAGAAAAGAAAGGTACCTCTAAATCCAATAAAGAAAGGTATGTGAGTTCATCAGCAAAGATTATCTTTCCAAGATATGTGAATTTCCATGATAAGAGAATGTTTGATGAATTTACTGGATTGATGGAGCTTATAAAATTTCAAAAATGGAAGAAATTTATGGGAAAGCACAAATATTACTACCCTGGACTAGTTTCTAAATTCTATCATAACATGCAGTATGATCCTGAAAAGTCCAAGATTAAGTCAAGGGTTAAGGGAATTAAAATTATGTTGACCATGGAATTTCTTCATAATGTCTTTAGAATTCCTAAAGAGGGAGAGTGTGAGGAGGATTTTGAGTATGATGAATTTGAAGCCTACTCCCTATTGACTGATCAGCCAAGTGATGTAACTGATTCCAGGCAGACTAAGTTAGTGAACTTCAATGCAAATAAATTTTCGCCTTTGAAAAGGCCGATACACCACATGTTAACCACTATCATCACCCCACAGGATAGTGGCCGAGGAAAAATTACTGAAACTCAAAGATTCATCCTTTTCTGCATGTTTAAGAATATAAAGATTTGTCTGCCGAGCATCATGATAAAAATCATTGGTACATGTACAGAGTCTAGGAGACATCTGCCTTATGCAGCCCATCTTACTGCTATTTTTAGAAAGTTAAAGGTGCCTTTGGAGGATGAGAAATTCAAAAAGGTCTCAAATGTGAATGTTTACAACATGGATTTCATCCAGAAGTTCATAAAATTAAAGACTCAGATTGCACTTGTTGAGAAATTGGCAGAAAAGATAGTTGAAAAGTCTCCAGTAGTTGTCCATGAGGTGGAGGAAGAATAACCCTTGATAGATGCTCATAGTCAGGGGGAGCAACAGCCACTGACAGTTGAACAAGAAGGGACAGAAAATCTAAATGAGTCTCCTCTAGCAAATGAATAGGGAGTGACAGAAACTATAGAACAAGAGGATGAATTAATTCTTAGAGGTCAAGAAGAATCACAAATGAATTTGGACGAAGAGCAGCAAATCATTTTGCAAGAAGAAGAAAGGGAAGAAATGAAAAGAGATGCACAGATAGACCAAAGTATAAGTGAGCTGGAACTACAATCTTTATCCACTAGACAGATAATTTAGCAGCTTGACCAGCACTTCAATCAGCTCATTGAACAGATTGAGACAAATCTGGAGCAGCAGTAGCAGACTGAACAAGTGTGTTCACAGGAGCAGTAGATGGAATTTGAAGAACAACTGGAACAAGTAGATAAGGCTAAAGCATCGCAGGCTGGCCCAGTATTTGGACCACTTCATGGAGCTCTCATTAGTCTTGGAGTTCAACCAACATTGTCTCCAGAAGAGCAACAAATTCCACAACAGTTTGAAGCTTCAACTTCTGCTTCAGCATCAGCTGATCCTACACTAGTAAATTTGATAATGACACAAATTGGTATTGTGAATACTTCTCTTTATCAATTAAAGAATGCTGTAGATAAGCAAGACACTAGACTACTTCATCTGGAACAAACTGTGAACATCAATTGGCATAAGTATCTGAGAGATAGGCACAGATCAAATGAGCAGCTAAATAGGTTTCTGTATTCACTTTTGAATGTTTGTCATCAGGCAAGTTCTACTTTAAATAATTTGAGGGTGAACTCTGCTGAGTCATATCTGAAAATAACTCAAACACTTGTTCATGCCCTTGATATTAAGAGAGAATAGCAGAGAATTAGAAATCAGTTAAGTCTCATGCTAAATGAACAGCAAGCTTTGTCTGCCAAGCTGGTTAGTGTATCAAATGTTGTTCAAGAGTGCATAACTCAGTTGGGGAACATGTCTACTAAACTTGATTTTGTTCAGGAAAGAGTACAGTATTTGACTGTAAATCTCAGGAACTTTTTCAATGAACAATCCACCAGCACCTCTACTTCCATAGCAGATTTTCTTCAACATCAATCTACTCAGCTGGACAGTACAACTGACATGATACACGACTGGGTGACAGATGTATCCACTTTTGTCAGCAAATTGCATGACCAAGTACTGGCAACAGATTCGAAGCTATCTCTTAAATTTGCAGCTCTTGGCACAAAGATAGCTTGGCTTCCTCAAAATTTCCCTCGAGCTGTACCACTCAGAGAGCAAGGAAGCTCCAGCAAAACACCTGTAACTATAGCTTCAAGAAGAGGACGCATAGCTGGCAATTCTACAGTTTCCATAGTTTCTCCTATAGATGTTTAGTAATTCAGAGCACAATGTTGTCTGATCTATACCTCCTCTATTCTTTTTGATAATGACAAAGGGGGAGAAGTGATATTATGAGTCATGTCATAGACATGTCTGGTTGGTCTAGTTGTCTTGACTGATGCAATTTCTCTTGTCTGATGCAATTTTTGTTGTCTTGGATGTTGGATGAGATAGACCTTGTCTGTCAGGATACTTTATGCAATGGAATCTGAAAAGCAACAGTCTGAAAAGCAATAGACATTTTCTTCACATGTACACAGTGTTAGTACACAGTGTTAGTTGCATGTGCATGTCATGTCTCCTTTCCACTTTTCTTGCTTTCCTTCCTGTTTAGCTGTGTGATTAAAATGAAGTCTTTTGCTATGAGTTGTTTGACCACAATGCACACCGCCATATGGGGGGGGAGGATGTTGATCTTGTTAATAAAAACACATGACTCATAGTTGTCATCATGAAAAAGGGGGAAAATGTTGGATATCTAGTTTTGATGATGACACACTATAAATCATGTTAGTGATAAAGTGCTTGTTTACATGATTCATATGCTTGATGTTATGCATAAGCTAAGGTCGATGCATGCACTGAGTCTATACATAGTCGTTTAGTCATTCTGTGAAACAGTCTGCATACATGAGCATTCTTAATGGTCATAAGGTTGATGCTAGCTTAATGTTGCATGTTCATAAGGTCGGTGATAGCATGGTCTTAATTTCCATAAGGTAGATGCATGCTTCAGACATTCATTACTAAAGACGATGTTAGTAACATCCTGCATTGAGTCAGGTCGATGCTAGTTGCATCTTCCATCAAGTCAGGTCGATGCTAGTTGCGTCTTTCACTAAGTAAGGTCGGTGCTAGTAGCATCTCATGCATAATTAAAGTTGGTGCTAGTAGCATCTCACGCATACTTAAGGTCGATGCTAGTTGCATCGCTCATGTAGTGAGGTCAGTAATAGTTACATTGTCTACATAACCAAGTCGATGCTAGTCGCCATGTTTGCATAAGTGAGGTCGGTGCTACTTACCCTGTCTACATAATCAGGTCGATGCAAGTTACCTTGTCAGCATATAGAGTTATGCAAGGGCCGGTGCAATTCATTGTCTCATGCATATTTTGCATCGCGCATGACTAAGGTTGGTGCATGTCCTCACTAGTAGCATATTGGGTCTGTGCACGTTTTGCATCAAGCATATATAAGGTCAGTGCATGCTTTGCTGAACGCATGCAATGGTCGGTGCTATCTTATTTTCTTCATGAACTAAAGTCGATGTTAGTTGTGTCTCATGCATAGCTAAGGTCGGTGTTAGTATGCTAAGTCCTGCATCCAAGATCAGTGTTAGTCTACAGTATCTCACATTTAAGGTCTGTGTTAGTTGGCTTTGGTTTTCGAATAAGGTCTGTGTTAGTTGACTGTGGCTTATGTATGAGGTCTGTGTCAGCCCTTACATTTCCAATATAAGGTCGATGTCAAGGTCGGTGCTAGTACTGATTTCATGCCCATTATCACAGAATTCCTTGTATATCCTATCTGTCTGATCTGGACTTTGCTGTGGACGTATGAACTAGGGTCTATACATGACTGTCGATCTTGTCTCTCACTTTATAACATATCTTCATGTAAAGGTCAATGCATATTGACTTTTTATTATGTAAGCACAGTGTTTGATGAAATGCCTCTTGAATTATTGGCAGGAACTTAAAGTCACGTGATATCAAGACAAAAGCTCATGATCCAAGGATGCCTTATTGACTGGAGATTCTGCCACGTGGCCAGCCACCATCATGTGATCTCTGACACGTGGACTTCCAGCGAGTTAAGTTACCTAGAAATTTGGGCGGGAACGTGCTTCCCACACGCCCATCCTCTGCAACCTATAAATAAAGGGTTTTCGCCTAAAATCAAAGTAAGACATCGAGAGAGAGTGAAGCAGACCGTGAAGTGTGAGAACTAGATAGACCAAAAGAGAAAAGAAGAGGTGGATTCATCATGAAGAAGAGAGCATCTGATAGAGAGAGATTCAGAGAGAGAAAAGTGAGATAGAAAGAGAAGGAGAAGAAAAAGAAGAAGAGGGAGATTGTGAGATCGAGAAGGCTCTGAAGACCTGTTCCACTGGACTTTGGATCAGATCCGAACCAGTTTGCTCCTGCGTGAGCATTTTGATTTATTTTCACTGTCAGCTTTCCGATGCTAAATCTTTCGGTTTTTCATTTTCATTCTTTCATTCAAACCTTATTCTAAGCTGTGTATCAGAGGATGTTGGCAAGCTGTGAGGCCCAGGGGTAGAGGTGGATTCCTCTGGATAGCTAAGCTATAATGCTCAGCGATCGGTGAAGCTATAATGCCCAGCGGTTGGCAAGCTGTGAGACCCAGCTGACGCAAGCTGTGATGCGCAGTGGTTTGTAGGCAAGCTGTAAGGCCCAGCGGTTTTAAGCTATGAGTTAGCAGTAATCCACACTCTAGATTGAGTGTGGAGTGGATGTAGGTCTGGAGGACCAAACCACCTAAAAGTCTTGGTGTTGTGTGATTGGTTCTTCTTCTGTCTGCATCTTTTGTTTGCTATAAGAATTGCTTCCGCCAACATAGCTGTTTAACAGTTTGTTAAACTAATATGCATGATATGTGTTTGATCGCTAGTCTCAGCAATTGATTTTTCTTATTTCAAATCTTTTAGCATTTTGCCAGATTAGATCTCCAGAGTTTTAAATTGGTCAAAATTTGAAGAGATCCATTCACCCCCCCTCTGGATCCTCTGTTATACCGATTCACATCGCCTTAACTCGTGCCATCGGAGCAGTTGCACCGTGCATAGATTCCAACGGATGTCTCTTGAGCCTGGCCACGGCGCTGAAGGCCCGAAAGTGTGTGGTTCATGTGATAAAAAACTTGGCCTGACCCTTCATGGTTGCAGGTGAGGGTAGCCACTTGGGTGGACAGGTTGGCCATATTGGTGGAGAGGGTGTCCAAGGCGGTGGAGAAGGAATCCATCCGACCAGTCATTATGTCCATGAAAGTGTCAAGCCGGCCAAAGGACGTGTCGAGCCGGCCAAAGGATGTGTCAAATCGACTCCCAAGGTCAGAAAGTTGCCCCCCCAAAGGTATCCATATGTGTTTCTAAGCCTGAAAGACGTCTATCAAAAACCTCATAGTCTACCCAAGTGGGCTGTCAAGCACCCTGAGTAGAGGACTCCCCATGGTGAAACTGTGGAGGCGGCGACAAGTCCGGATCTACATGTAGAGGAGAAGGTGGCTGCTCCTCGTGCTGAGCTAGAGGTGGGGGTGGTGCTTGAACTTCCTACTGTTGCTATTGCTCTTCGTTCTCTTCCTCACTTTCAGATTCGTCTCCATAGGCTGGCACATTTCTGCGTAACTCACCATCTGGACCCCAAAAGTAGCCAAAATCTGTGAAGATTTTATGTTTGTTATAGATATCATCCTGTCTCACTAGAATAGACATCTCATCAGCCAGACTAATCCCAGCATAAATGAATACATCAGTCAACTGTGATGCATATGGCAATGATCTCCTCATTTGGGTACGGCATGACCCAATCAAATCTGTCATAAGTTGGCCCATATTGACTAACATCCCATTCATAACATAATAGAACAAGAACTTGTGTACTTCGGTCACTTCATTGTGGCTTCCACCCTTAGGATAGATGAGGGTGCTAAACATATGATGCAGGATTCGCTGTAATGGAGGAAAGTAGTTGGCATTTAACGTGATCAAGTCGCTGACACCACGCACATACTCACAGCTGGTCATGGCGAGAAAGGTGTCCTCAACGGCACCATGACCAAAGAGCATATCTGCACCCCTAGCTGAAACTCCTAGGGCTCTTTCAAATAAGGTTGGAGTAACTGTAATCTCAACGCCTTTAACTACGGTAAATAGACGTTCATTCCTCTTGATCAAATTTCCATAAAATTGTTGGATAAGGCTGGGATAGTATCTAAGATACCGTGTGACAAAATCAACCCAACCATCTTGTATTTCAAAAAATGCACATAAATCTAGAAGAGCTTCATTCACCTCGTTGAAATCAACTAGACGGGGGTCCATGTGTGACGACCCAGGAGATCCGGATACCGATAACCCGATATCATCGATTTATCGATACCAAGAGCTCGGGGAAGCCACCCAAGAGGCTGATGAGGCCTCGTAAGGGTTAGTGAGTGTTTATCGAGGGGATGCATAACGAATAGAAATTACGCGTGCAATATCAATTAAAGCATTCATTTGAACTTTAAACGGAAGCAATTACATATTTCAGAGTGGTAAAATTTATACAAGTAGCCTAGATCCATATATCACAAGTCCCAGACTGTACAATGGTCAAAATAAATAACTACATGGGATGTAGCCCGGCTCAAAAGAAGACCACTGACCGACCACTGACAGACCACTGCTGGTTCTAAGGTTTTTAGCCAAAAGCACGAGAGAATCCTGCAGCCGGTTGCTCCGCCTCACCTGTAAAAGGAAGAGGTGAGTCTCACAGCAGAGACTCAGTAGGGTTCGCAGAAATCCCTAACTCGCAACTAACTAAAGGAAAGCAGTAAAGCATGTATTGGCATAAATAAATGACAATTTAATAAAGCTGTAAAACTAACTAAATAGTTTATGAACAGCTAACTAGCATGCCAATTAGAATTAAAACGCAAGTACTCAAAATCTACCAATAGACAATAACTCAATCATTTCCAAGTGACAAGAGTGAGAAGGAGAGGAGATCCACCAGAAGAAGAAACCAGATGCGTCCACTGAAGGCTTACACTGCGTCTCAAGCATCTACGCAAGCCTGATCATAGCAAGCGAGACGCGTAACAGTACCAAAATAAGTAACTAGTCAGAGCAACACTCGTCAGTGTCAGTCCAAGTCTCTGACCACGTGTGCACACACCGGCTTGTGCCTAAAGCCAGGCCTCTAGCTAGTATTCCCCTCCGTAGGACGCTACGGTTGGACTGGGGCCCACAGAACTAGCTTAAAAATCATGAAATTGGGATACCCCGCCACCTCTCCCGGGTGGGATCAACACTAAAAGTCGTCGGGCTACGACTGGTGGTTCCATCACTAGGAAAGAGAATAAAGCTCTATTGGGATCTAAAAACATGCCATAATTTATGATAACAATTAATCATGGCAAATATGCAAGATTCAAGGCATAATTAACTGAATATGCTAAGATGGCCATTATTCAATAATTCAATGCATAAATAATTGAATATGCTAAAATGGCAATCATTCCATAATTAAATGCATAATTATGAAATTACTTTATTTCTCAATCATTGCTCACGACGATCTTCAATTCTGATCGGATACTCTGGTGTGGATAAATCTGCAGTCACTTCAGGCCAAACTGAATCATCAAGGACGTGAGATGCATCAGAAACATATTTCCTCAGTTGGGACACATGAAATACATCATGGATTGCTTGCATCGCTGCTGGCAATTGAAGACGATAAGCCACTTGGCCCACACATTCCAGAATAGGAAACAGACCAATATAACGGGGACTGAGCTTTCCACGTTTCCCAAACCTCATAACGCCTTTAATCGGAGATATTTTTAGAAACACCATATCTCCAAGCTCAAACTTCAATGGTCGCCTGCGCTGATCTGCATAACTTTTCTGTCGACTCTGAGCTGTCAACATTTTCTGCCTGATCAAGCGAACCACATCAACACATTGCTGAACCATATCAGGTCCTGTCAATAATTTGTCACCGACTTCAAACCAGTTTAAAGGTGTACGACAAGGATGCCCATACAAAGCTTCATACGGTGCCATGCCAATGCTGGAGTGATAACTATTATTGTAAGCAAATTCCACAAGTGGCAAATGCTAACTCCACGAACCCTGCCAATCTAGGCAACATGATCTCAGCATATCTTCTAAAGTCTGAATATTCCTTTCTGACTGACCATCTGACTACAGATGATACGCTGAACTAAAAGCTAACTCTGTGCCCAATGCCTTTTAAAAACTGCGCCAGAAGCCAGAAGTAAACCGTGGGTCGCGATCTGACACAATTGATATTGGAATCCCATGCAATGGCACAATCTTCTGAACATAAAGCTCGGCCAATTTCTGAACACTCCAGGTAACTTTAATTGGCAATAATCTTGCTATTTTTGTTAACCGATCAACTAACAGCCAGATTCCATCGAAGCCTTGTGAAGCCTGGGGTAAACCCACGACAAAATCTGTCGTGACATGATCCCATTTCCACATCAGAATTTCCAAAGGTTGAAGCATTCCTCCAGGTTTTTGATGCTCGACTTTAACCTGTTGGAATGTCAAACACTTAGACACAAATGCAGCTACATCCTTTTTCATTCCCGGCCACCAGAAGTACCTTTTTAGATTTTGATACATCTTGGTAGTGCCGAAGTGAATAGCATAACGGGATCCCTGGGCTTCACGCAAGATGGTATTTCTTAACTCATCAACAGCTGGAACATATAGCTTGCCACGGAAGCTGACCACTAGGTCATCATCAAACTCAACATCATGCATCATTATAATGCGGGACAAATCAGAATCTGCCTGTTGAGCTTCCTTGATTTGCTGATAAATAGATGGAGTCATCACAAGACTAGCACACACAACTACCATCGGATCAGAAGGAATGTCCACGCTAAATGTTTCACTAGGAAACTGTTCCCACAATTTCCATTCATGAACAAGCAAATGACTAATTTGTACTTTCCTGCTCAGAGCATCAGCCACAACATTCATTTTTCCTGGCTGATAGGAGAGAGTGAAATCATAGTCTTTCTTATATTCCATCCATCTGCGCTGCCGGAGATTCAAGTCTTTTGGAGAAAACACATACTGCAATCTTTGATGATCGGTAAAGATCTCAAATTTCTCGCCATACAAGTAGTGTCTCCATATTTTTAGTGCAAAGATCACCGCTGCAAGCTCTAGATCATGAGTCGGATAATTCTCTTCATGCTTTAATTGTCGGGATGCATAAGCTATGACTTTACCATGTTGCATAAGCACTGCACCCAGACCTACTCGAGAAGCGTCCGTGCAAGCCACGAATCCACCCGAGCCAGAAGGTAATACCAGCACTGGAGAAGAAGTGAGAAGCCTTTTAAATTCATTAAAGCTTTGCTCACATTGATCTGGCCAGACAAAAGGTACATCTTTCCGTGTCAGTCTAGTCATCGACGCGGCAATCCGTGCAAAGTCTTGAATGAATCTTTGATAATAATCAGCAAGACCCAGAAAACTTCTGATCTCTGTCACAGTCCTTGGTCTCTGCCATTGAAGAACAGCTTTGATTTTAGCTGGATCAACTGTGACTCCATCACCAGAAATCACATGGCCGAGAAAATGAACTTCCCGAAGCCAAAACTCACATTTACTGAATTTTGCATAGAGTTCGTGATCTCGCAGAGTTTGCAATACAATCCTGAGATGCTGAACATGTTCCCTTATAGAAGCCGAATAAATAAGAATATCATCGACAAAGATCACAACAAACTGGTCCAGATATGGACGGAACACACGCTGCATCAGGTCCATAAATGTTGCTGGAGCATTGGTTAGCCTAAACGGCATAACCAAAAACTCATAATGACCATAACGCGTGCTAAAAATAGTCTTTTCCACGTCAGATTCTCGAATCCGCAATTGAAAATAGCCAGATCAAAGATCGATTCGTGAAAAGACAGTAGCAGACTGCAATTGATGAAACAAATCATCAATCCTGGGAAGAGGATATTTATTCTTGACAGTCACCTGATTCAATTGCCTATAATCAATACATAGCCTCAGGCTTCCATCTTTCTTTTTCACAAACATGACTGGAGCACTCCATGGAGAAAAGTTGGGACGAATATAGCTTTTTTCCAATAATTCTAACAATTGTGCCCTCAGTTCCTTCAATTCAGCTGGAGCCATGCGGTATGGTGCCTTTGCCAAAGGTGCCGTACCTGGAATCAATTCAATCACCATTTCTATTTCTTGCTGTGGAGGTAAGCCTGGTAACTCATCAAGAAATACATAAAGAAATTCACAGACCATAGGAATAGCATTGATATCCTGCTGTGGTGCCTCAACAGTAACCACGGAAGCTAAGAATCCCTGACAACCTGCATTAAGCAATTTACAGGCTCGAATAACAGAAAGAAGCAAGCAAGAAGAACGAGATCGAATACCTTGAAAATAAAATGCTGGTTTCCCATGTGACTGAAAATAGACTTTCTTTGATCTACAATCAACCACAGCTCCATATTTTTCTAACCAATCCTTGCCCAGAATAATATCATAATCAACCAGCTGCAACGCATATAATCTAGCCGGCAACTGATGATTACCAATCATAATAGGTGACTCTTCCAGACAAAGAGGAGTGAACATGAAATCCCCAGAAGGTAGTTCCACAAGCAACTCACAAGTAATTTTAGAAGTTGGCTCCTTAATACAGGCAATGAAGTTTTCAGAAATAAACGAATGAGAAGCGCCTGAATCAAATAAGACACGAGCTGCATGTCCTTAAATCATAATCGTACCTTCAACAAGATGAGACGCCACAGCTTCAACCCAGGTAATATGAGAAACCTTTCCCTTCTACTTCCTGCCAGCTGCAGTAGACTGCTGGGAAGAAGACATTAAAGCTTGAGGATAATACTACTATGCCTGAGGTGGTGGAGGAGGTCTGAACTGAGACGGCTACAGTTAAGAAAACTGCACTGGCTTCGGCCTCTGTGGATAGTCTCGAACCACATGTCCCGGTTGATCGCATCGGAAACAAACCACCGGCAGCGAACACGGCTTGCCTGGGTGGCTCCCACCACATCTTGCACATACTCTCGGATGACTAACTGCTGAGCCTTGACGCTGCTAGAAAGAAGGTGCCGATTGCTGCTGCACGGTACCCGAAGATGCCTGACTGCCATACTGCTTCTTAAACTTCTTGAATTTCTTGAACTTAGGCTTAGAAACAGGAATGCCATTGGTAGCAGGAACATCAGATGGGACTCCTGTAGCAGGTGGCTAACTGAACTGTTGACGCGGCACACCTGGCTAGATTGACGCCATTTGAGTATGCCCTCGGGATCTTGCCAAGTTGAGCTCTAAAGCCACAACTGCCTGATATGCTGCGTCCATCTCTACCACTCTGGTCACAATCAACGGCTGCCTCAACTCTGGTTTTAATCCACGCAGAAATTGCTCTATCTTTAAGCTTTCATCAGCAAGAATGTGGGGCGCATACCGACCCAATTCCATGAACTTGCTCCGATATTCCAGCACAGTCATATTGCCTTGAGCTAGTTCCATAAACTGGTGCATTTTATCCATCCTAAGATAAGCTGGACTGAAGGTGCGCTCAAAGGCTGTGACAAACTCCATCCATGTAATTTGACGAAGAGGACGGGATCTAAAAGCAACCTCCCACTCCGTGGTCCACCACGTGAGTGCTGCTCCTTGAAGTTGAAAAGTAGCCAGCATGACTTTTTCATCCTCTGTGCACTCCATGGAATGGAATACACGTTCAGTTGCATCTATCCACACTCTGGCTGCGTCTGGATCTGCTAGTCCTTCATAAGTCGATGGGTGGAACAGTAAAAATTCTTTCAAAGCTCTGCCACGGCCACCAGGAGGCAATTCAGCTTGAGGAGCAGGGTCAGCTTGAATTGGAGCTGGCACATTAGTCGGAGCCGAAGGAGAAGTGCCACTACCTTCCCCCGGGACACGTGCCCTTCTACGAGGCGACATTTTAATCTAGAAGAAGACATGTAATAACAGAAAATGCATCAGTAATCATGAAAAACATCCTAAACCAGTAGTAGTAGACTCACATGTACTTGTTCAGGACTAATGTAATTTCAATTCCTTATACAAATCCTCAACACCGCTCTGATACCAACTATAACGACCCAGGAGATCCGGATACCGATAACTCGATATCATCGATTTATCGATACCAAGAGCTCAGGGAAGCCACCCAAGAGGCTGATGAGGCCTCGTAAGGGTTAGTGAGTGTTTGTCGAGGGGATGCACAACGAATAGAAATTACGCGCGCAATATCAATTAAAGCATTCATTTGAACTTTAAACGAAAGCAATTACATATATCAGAGTGGTAAAATTTATACAAGTAGCCCATATCCATATATCACAAGTCCCACACTGTACAATGGTCAAAATAAATAACTACACGGGACGTAGCCCGGCTCAAAAGAAGAAGAAGGACAGACTGACCACTGACCGACCATTGACAGACCACTGCCGGCTCTAAGGTTTTTCACCAAAAGCACGAGAGAATCCTGCAGCCGGTTGCTCCGCCTCACCTGTAAAAGGAAGGGGTGAGTCTCACAGCAGAGACTCAGTAGGGTTCGCAGAAATCCCTAACTCGCAACTAACTAAAGGAAAGCAGTAAAGCATGTATTGACATAAACAAATGACAATTTAATAAAGCTGTAAAACTAACTAAACAGTTTATGAATAGCTAACTAGCATGCCAATTAGAATTTAAACGCAAGTACTCAAAATCTACCAATAGATAGTAACCCAATCATTTCCAAGTGACAAGAGTGAGAAGGAGAGGAGATCCACCAGAAGAAGAAACCAGATGCGTCCACTGACGGCTTACACTGCGTCTCAAGCATCTACGCAAGCCTGATCATAGCAAGCGAGACGCGTAACAGTACCAAAATAAGTAACTAGTCAGAGCAACACTTGTCAGTGTCAGTCCAAGTCTCTGACCACGTGTGCACACAACGGCTCGTGCCTATAGCTAGGCCTCTAGCTAGTATTCCCCTCCGTAGGACGCTACAGTTGGACTGGGGCCCACAGAACTAGCTTAAAAATCATGAAACTGGGATACCCCGCCACCTCTCCCGGGTGGGATCAACACTAAAAGTCATAGGGCTACGACTGGTGGTTCTATCACTAGGAAAGAGAATAAAGCTCTATTGAGATCTAAAAACATGCCATAATTTATGATAACAATTAAACATGACAAATATGCAAGATTCAAGCCATAATTAACTGAATATACTAAGATGGCCATTATTCAATAATTCAATGCATAAATAATTGAATATGCTAAAATGGCAATCATTCCATAATTAAATGCATAATTTAAATGAACACGCATCATTATAGAACAAGCGGTCGAACTAGGGCCGCTATGGTTTTAGTGTTGGGTTCGGTGCAGTATTCAGAGGGGGGGTGAATGAATATAACCCTTTAAAAAACTTTCGCCCAGTTAAAATATGATGCTCACTAGAATTACTAGTTCGCAAACTAGATAAGCTTAAAAGCTAATAATCAGTTGCAGAACCAAACAAGCATACAGTGAGATCACTAGGATGCTAACTAGGCTGAATTTGACAAGGAGTCGCTCAACAAGAATTTCGCTCTCTTGACAAATTAAAACATTCTAAGAAGACTAATTAACTCTTCTTCTCAACCCGAAGCCAAACGCATGGAGCACCCCTATGCATTCATCTAGCGGAAGCAAATCATAAGCAATCAAACCACAATGCAAGAAGGGTTTTTAGGTGGTTCGGTCCTCCAGACCTACATCCACCCCACACTCAAACCGAGTGTGGCTTCCACTAGCTCACGCTAGAAACAGCAGACTCAGTCTGCAACAGGTGCTGCCACACAGCTTGACCAGGGGAACAGCCTCCCCTCTTCCTCCCAACCGGAGGGAACCACTAGTGACACCAGTCACTAGCAAACCAGAGACACACACGGTCTCTCTTCCTCCAGACCCGGAGGGAACCCCTGGACTTGAATCCACAAGCCCAGAATCGGAGATCAGATCTCCCTTCCTCCAAACCGGAGGGAACCCACAAGTAGCACCTAGCTACTTGCAACCGGAGATAGCAATCTCCCTTCTCTTGAACTAACAGGAGGAACCCGGACCTCACTACTGAGGATCGGAAGAACACAGATAACCAAATGAAACAGGAAAAATAAGAAAAGAAAAATACACAGCGATCAGAAAGCCGTAAAGACAAATAACACAAATGTGGCTCGCATGGAGCTGACTGGCCTGGATTTGATCCACGGTCCAGTAGACAGATCTTCAGGTAACTTCTTCCTTGTTCTCCATGAGCTCTCTCGCTCACTTTCTATCTCTCTTTTCTTTCTCTTCTACTCTCCTAGGAGCTTCTTCTGCTACTTCTCTTCTTCTTATTCTCAACTCTCTTCTCTCTCTTTTTCTTCTTCTGCTCTTACTCTCACTCTCTTCTCTGCTCTCTTCTTTTCTTTCTTCTCTTCCTTTTTCTGGATCGGGGCTCTCTGTATGAGCTTTTCTTCTTGCCAACTCGATCACCTTCATCTGAGGACGAAGGGTTCTATTTATAGCAGCAATAGCAGGTGGATAGGGCACAAAACGCGTGTGCCTCTCACGCTCGATCCAGAATCTTCCTGACACGTGTCCTTATCAGATTGGTTCCTCTTGTCTCGGATCACGTGCAGCCCAGGAGTGTGGAATGTTCTTCCTCGGACCTGTAATGAGATTAAAATCATTAACACTGAGGGCCACAGGAACTAAAGCTGCATGAGATATGTAATAGTAATACGATGGCACTGTACTTGGAATGACACGAGATAGACAAGGTGACTGCAGCACGAAGTAAGGAAAAAATGACACGAGATACATTGTGACAAAACAGACACAACGAAGAGAACGACACGAAATGAGGTTATAAAACAACACGAGGTAAAAAGAAGAACGACACGAAGTGGTTGCAACAGCAAGTAAGACATAAAAGATGACACGAGATGCAACTAGAGGACAGAGAGAAGCGACACGAGGTGGCACAGAAAGCAACACGAGGTGCTGCAATGTTCTGCACGCAGTGGAACAAAAACAACACGAAGACACAAAGACAAAAACAACACGGAGACACGGAGACAAAAACAACACGGAGACACAAACATAAAAACAACACGACATAACACACAGCAAAGAGAACGACACGAGTTGACCATAACGCGAAGACGAAAAAATAAAGAACCGACTCGAACTAAGGACGACACGTGCTGACAACAGAAACCGACACGAAGTGGTTGCAAACAAGCAAGACACGAGGTCTACGTAAAGCAACACGAAGTGTGGTCAAGACGAGACAGACACAAAGATGAAAAAAAAATAAGATTCGACACGAAGTGAGAACATCACGAAGTGAAAACACCACTAAGACGAAAACAGAAGTTGACACCAAGTGAAAACAACACGAAGTGAAAACACCACTAAGACGAAAACAGAAGTTGACACCAAGTAAAAACAACACGAAGTGAAAACAAGACTAAGACGAAAACAGAAGTTGACACTAAGTGAAAACAACATGAAGTGAAAACAAGACTAAGACGAAAACAGAAGTTGACACTAAGTGAAAACAAGACTAAGACGATGAGAACTGCACGAGGTGAAGCGACACGGGGTTCACTGGGAAACGACTCAAAGTTCATCAGAACAAATCGAGCTGCTACAGTAAACAACACGAAGACAATCAAACAAAAACAACACGAAGACAATGGATGCTACAGTGCAATGTCTAGACTTGAAGTTCAGTTGAGTGTACAGACTTCACCAATGAATCACTCACTGTACAGACTTACTATAGCAGTCTGATGTACAGACTTTGATGAACAGTCCAATGTATGGACTTGTACTGCAAACAACAATGTATAGACTTCATGTAAAAGCCCAATGTATTGGACATTGAAGTCGAAGACCAATGTGCAGACTTGACAGTGAAGACTAGTGTGCATACTTCAAGTTTAACTGTGGATGTACAGACTTGAAGAAAGAGCCAGTGTATAGACTTGAAGATTGAAGGCGATGTACAGACTTTGATGACCAACACCAATGTATAGACTTAGGGGCATAAGACACGGCTGTACAGACTTCGCCTAAGACGCTGTACACACTTAGCCTAAGACAATGCATAGGCTTGAACGAGAGTCCAATGTATAGACTTGCATGATGCACAATTACACAGTCCAGTGTATAGACTTTGCTACCCAGACATGATATATGCAGAGACATGATATCTGACAGAATGCAATGCACATATATAAAGAGCAAATGCCATCAATGCTAGACATCATCATTCATGTTGCTATCAATATGCAGAATGCTCAAGAATAATAATGCATAGAAATGCACTTTGTTTATTGCAATCATCAAAACATAATAACATTGCTATCATCAAAATACAATATCAAATGCACTCACTGTCTTGCTATCATCAAAACCAAAAAGCATTGCTATCATCAAGGCGACATAGCACATGCTTGTGCCTAAGAGGCACAACATTCTCCCCCTTTTTGATGATGGCAACACAATGACAGTGAGTCACACACAAGATTTTCTCCCCCTTTGACATGATCAAAAAGAGAAAAATAGTAAAAATATGAGTGCAAAGTGCAATATACATGCAAATTCCTCTAGAACATTTTTCCCTGAAAGTAAGACTCCCCTGAATTATTTCTCCCCCTAAATAGAAGCTCCCCCTTTGAGAAGGAATATGAACAGATAAACAAGGTAGAGAAAGTAGGAGGGTCACTTGACAACAGCTGAATCATAGGTTCAGAAAGGAAGCATGATTATAAGCAACTGTTAAAGTTTAAAAATCAGCAACATACAATTTTGACAAAGATTCAGGTTTAACAGTTATAATTCTAGAGTAAAACACCTAACCCCTGAAAAAGAGTTTTAGATTCCATTTATAGCAATGAATCTAGGGCACATGGTATTAATAGATAAGTTAGACATAATACCCTTTTGTGATTAAACAAGGAAATTCAAGAGAGGTAACTTGAATATGTATTAATAAAAATAATTTCCACTCATAGACTTTTGATTTTCAAAGGGTTACAGCAGTTTGATTTTCATTTTTCAATTTCTGAACCTAAACTGAGTAAAAAGATCAGTGGCATTTATGCTGTTGACATTAGGTGTACACCTTGATCAGAGACAAGTACCCCCAGTTACTAGGCATAAACTACTAGACCTATTTCAAATCAAAACCCACAAAGAATAGTCTTCATTTTTGACATTAAGGGTACACCTTGATTAGAGGCCAGTACCCTCAGTTACTTAGTGAGAACTCCCTCTATAGATTTGACCTTTTGAACAGAGATATTCTGAAGCACTTCATGACTATGAGTTCTCCTACTTCATTGGAGGAGATCATAATTTCTCAGTGCAATTCAGCCATTGCTCTGTCACTATGTTCAGTTCATAGCATTATGATCTTATTTACTGCTGCCCTTACTTCTTTTAGAGTGATTGTTTAAAAAATCAGTACACACTCTTATTAGCCTTTTCTAGAAATTTCCAGATCAACACATTTGGCATTACAAAAACTTTTTCTAATCTTACCATGAGATAAAGATTAAGAGCTATAAAGGTTTTCTTTTATCTCAAGTTCTGAAGTGCAGACACTTAACTCTCTAATTTATAAAGGTTAAACCTTTAGTTCCTTTCAATTTGTGAGTGTGATTCTTATAGAAAAACAGTTGCAATAATCACCATTCAATGTACTAAACCAGATGCAAAGCTGTTGTTTAGTGAAAATGATGGGGAAAGGATAGCAATTGGCAAAATGGTCCAATGGCATCTGATGTCAAAAGATATGAATCAAATGAATGGGGACAATGAGGAGTAAATAGGGTTCAGTGAATAGAATAGAATCTCTCAGCTCCCCCTGACACCATGATGCAAAAATATGCTATGTAGTAGACAGTTCTACATGCAGACTATGCAACATTAGTCAAACTCCTCCTGACAAAGTGCATGAAATAGAATTAATGAACTGCTCATAATTTTAGAATATGCTCAAGAAGAATTCATGCTTTGTTCAGTCAGAGAGAGAATTTATCAAATGCATCATCTTCCTTTTAAATTTTCAGATTTTTTTTTTAACATATGATGCAGTACACTGTTCTTCATGAAGACTAGACTCATGGTACTAGGCGGAGGACCTGGTCTCAAAGACCATCTCACACATGGTAGGAACCTCCGGGTAGATTTCCCTGCCTTTTAGTAACATACCATTTGATATACCAAGGTTAACAAGGACAATGCAACATAAGGCAGTCCTTCATGCATTGAACAGCATCATTGACACATGCAATGACAGTCAGTCTATACACAATCAGTCCAAGTATGCATTCAATAACAAGCATGCAATGCATTAACACAAAACACATGCAAGGACACAGAGTCTATATAGTGCATCAACTGTATACACTAGAGAAGCATTCAAATTCAGTTCAACATATAGCAAGAGAAGAGCATCAGATATGCAGAATTGAATTCAATAGCTGAGTCTGGAATGTAGACTGATCAGCTAGACATGAAGAGTTCATTAAAAAATCAACCAAGCAAATCAACATGAAACTCATAATTTTCATGCTCACAATTTCAGATAATGGAATTTAAAACAGATTTCAGAACTGACCTGAATTGAATCATGGGGTTTTCTTTTTGAGTGCCTTGGTTGACCCCTTTTATTTCTCCTTCCAAGGCACACCTGCAGCAAGTCAATCAAGTTGATCCTGCAGAGACCCAAGCAGTCTTGGGTCCTGCACTACCCCTATCAGGTGTTCTAAACAGTTTCTTAGCAACATGGTCATCAAATATCATCAGAAAATAATTGTCCATAGAGTGACCAAGTTTACCACAATATCTACATGAAACAGTAGATTTTCTGGTCCTATGATGCATATCAACAGCAGCATGAGACCTATGATAATGAGCATGAATTTTTCTGTTATAAGCATGAATTTTTGATTTACCATTACCTGCCCACCAGCATTCAGAAGCTCGGTGGCCAGGTTTTCCACATTCATAACAACCAAGAGTCTTTTCTTTAAGACCAGCTTTATTTCTGTCCAAGAAATTTTTGTTTGGAGGGAATCTTACAAATTTGGAATTAAAATGATTTCCCTGAACAAACCAGCAGTCCTTGACTGCATGCCCATACTTGCCACATTCAATGCACCTAGGGTGCTTACCTCTTGAGCCAGTAAATCCCCATGAAGGCCTAAACCAACACTCAACAGCTTTATGACCACGTCTGTTACAATTGTAACAAATGATATGTTGGTTTGAGGAAGACATGTTTCTTTTGGGGTGGTGATGATTATTTGGAAATGTTTTATCATGCATCATATCATCACTTATCATCACTCTGCAGTCATCCATATAATGACCATGCCTACCACAGTAGTAACAAGAGGCATCAGATTTCCTAGGAACATGGTTTCTATCATATGAGTTCCTAGATGTATGTGAATGAGTATAGGAAGCATGAACAGTGTGTACACCATCAGGCTCAACCGAGCTAGCAGCTTTCTGTTCGTGTGCAGGAATAGTCTTTACCTTCTTTATTTGACTCTTTCTTTTCAATTTCTGATTATCCTTAACAGGTTCTGTTTGTTTTTCTATTTTCTGGGCTCTGAACTGGAAAACAGGTTTTGAAGGTGACTTATGATTTTCATTTTGTTTTGGGGATTGCCTTGAGGTACCAACTACATTAGAACTATGCACAAAGGTAGTATATAACTGGTTTCTGGTAGTTTCCTTAACATCAGGACTACAGCTTGTCCCCTTTCTTGGATTGCCATCCTTCATTTTCACAACAGTTTTTACTTTTCTTTCATTCTTAGCAGAATTGGATGCTGATTTTTCTAGATCCTGAATCTTATTCTCCAAAGATGTTATGTGAAGTTCATAACTGGCTATTTCCTGTTCACTGCAATTAACACATTCGCTTAGAACTTGGTTTGCAGTTTTATACTTCTCAATTTCTTGTTCTAGACTGTTCAAACTTTTTGAATTTTCATCATAAACAGCTTTTCCTTTTTCTGTGGTGAGAAGTCTTTCAGACAAGCCAGTGTTTAACCACTTCAGTTTTTCAACTTCAGCTTTTAATTCAGTATTTTCTTCCTCAAGATCTCTAGTCTGAAATTCATTACCCTCACATCTCTCTCTTCCAGACATTAGCTCCAATTTTTCAATTAATTCCTCTTCTCTTTCCTCCACTTTAATTTTCTCAGTGAGCAGATTTTTATGATCATCTTTAAGTGAGGCTATTTGTTTATTTAGCCGTTCATTCTCACTAAAGAGATCTTCATTTCGTTCTCTTAAAGCAGAGCATATTTTACAATCTGATTTAGCAGAAGAGGACTGTGAAACCTCATTGATTTCATTCATTCTGATAATAAGAGTTTTATTCTTCTTTTGAAGATCCTCATTCTCCAATTTCATTTTGTCCAATTTAGAATTAACTTCAGTTAGTTCTTGCATGCCTTTTAGATGCTCATTTTTCTTATCATTCAGTTGATTCTGAAGTTCAGACATTTTATCTAAGCATGTTTGTTTTTCAATTTTTAGAGAATCATTTTGTTTCTTAAGATTCTGAACATCTAGCATGCATGCATCATAAGACTTTTTCATATTTGGATAGTTTTCACAGGAATCTTTTAGATTTATTCTATCACATTTCTTTTTCAACTTTTTGTTCTCAGATTTCAATTTCTTGGATACTTCTAACAAATTTTCATACATCTCTATTAATTCATCGAAAGAGTATCCTTCTGATTCAGAACTTACCTGAGATGAGATCTCATCTTCATCATCCCGGTTGGCCATCAAACAGCTATCACCTTGCTGATTATGCGCAGAAACGACTCTGTCATATATTTCCTTTTCAGATGTGCACCTGAGAACAAAAGGATACATATCAATATTAACTACAGCTCTCAAGATATTAAGAACTATGGTATTATCGCAATTCTTAGAGCTGTCCTCACTAGACCAATTGGTCTGATCTTTAGGTAAGCGGTGTGGGCCTTTAGATATAAGACTCCACAAATGTGGACCAATTGAGTCTATGTACACAGCTACGCCTCCTAGCCAACTTTCAAAGTTAGAACCATCATAAATCGGAGGTCGAGCCATTAGAACAGATGGCAGACAAGTTCAGCGAAGTAAAACAAATGACACGAACTCCACTGAAACCAGATAATCAAAATAAGACACAAGTCAATGAAGCAAGACACGATTTCAAGAGATCCACTCTGAAATGCACCAAACAAATCGGCAGGATCCTCTGCAGATTGTTAGATCTGATAGATCAGAGACCTGCTCTGATACCAATTGTTGGGTTCGGTGCAGTATTCAGAGGGGGGGTGAATGAATATAACCCTTTAAAAAACTTTCGCCCAGTTAAAATATGATGCTCACTAGAATTACTAGTTCGCAAACTAGATAAGCTTAAAAGCTAATAATCAGTTGCAGAACCAAACAAGCATACAGTGAGATCACTAGGATGCTAACTAGGCTGAATTTGACAAGGAGTCGCTCAACAAGAATTTCGCTCTCTTGACAAATTAAAACATTCTAAGAAGACTAATTAACTCTTCTTCTCAACCCGAAGCCAAACGCATGGAGCGCCCCTATGCATTCATCTAGCGGAAGCAAATCATAAGCAATCAAACCACAATGCAAGAGGGGTTTTTAGGTGGTTCGGTCCTCCAGACCTACATCCACCCCACACTCAAACCGAGTGTGGCTTCCACTAGCTCACGCTAGAAACAGCAGACTCAGTCTGCAACAGGTGCTGCCACATAGCTTGACCAGGGGAACAGCCTCCCCTCTTCCTCCCAACCGGAGGGAACCACTAGTGACACCAGTCACTAGCAAACCAGAGACACACACGGTCTCTCTTCCTCCAGACCCGGAGGGAACCCATGGACTTGAATCCACAAGCCCAGAACCGGAGATCAGATCTCCCTTCCTCCAAACCGGAGGGAACCCACAAGTAGCACCCAGCTACTTGCAACCGGAGATAGCAATCTCCCTTCTCCTGAACTAACAGGAGGAACCCGGACCTCACTACTGAGGATCGGAAGAACACAGATAACCAAATGAAACAGAAAAAATAAGAAAAGAAAAATACACAGTGATCAGAAAGCTGTAAAGATAAATAACACAAATGTGGCTCGCATGGAGCTGACTGGCCTGGATTTGATCCACGGTCCAGTAGATAGATCTTCAGGTAACTTCTTCCTTGTTCTCCACGAGCTCTCTCGCTCACTTTCTATCTCTCTTTTCTTTCTCTTCTACTCTCCTAGGAGCTTCTTCTGCTACTTCTCTTCTTCTTCTTCTCAACTCTCTTCTCTCTCTTTTTCTTCTTCTGCTCTTACTCTCACTCTCTTCTCTGCTCTCTTCTTTTCTTTCTTCTCTTCCTTTTTCTGGATCGGGGCTCTCTGTATGAGCTTTTCTTCTTGCCAACTCGATCACCTTCATCTGAGGACGAAGGGTTCTATTTATAGCAGCAACATCAGGTGGATAGGGCACAAAACGCGTGTGCCTCTCACGCTCGATCCAGAATCTTCCTGACACGTGTCCTTATCAGATTGGTTCCTCTTGTCTCGGATCACGTGCAGCCCAGGAGTGTGGAATGTTCTTCCTCGGACCTGTAATGAGATTAAAATCATTAACACTGAGGGCCACAGGAACTAAAGCTGCATGAGATATGTAATAGTAATACGATGGCACTGTACTTGGAATGACACGAGATAGACAAGGTGACTGCAGCACGAAGTAAGGAAAAAATGACACGAGATACATTGTGACAGAACAGACACAACGAAGAGAACGACACGAAATGAGGTTATAAAACAACACGAGGTAAAAAGAAGAACGACATGAAGTGGTTGCAACAGCAAGTAAGACATAAAAGATGACACGAGATGCAACTAGAGGACAGAGAGAAGCGACACGAGGTGGCACAGAAAGCAACACGAGGTGCTGCAATGTTCTGCACGCAGTGGAACAAAAACAACACGAAGACACAAAGACAAAAACAACACGGAGACACGAAGACAAAAACAACACGGAGACATGAACATAAAAACAACACGACATAACACACAGCAAAGAGAACGACACGAGCTGACCACAACGCGAAGACGAAAAAATAAAGAACCGACTCGAACTAAGGACGACACGTGCTGACAACAGAAATCGACACGAAGTGGTTGCAAACAAGCAAGACACGAGGTCTACGTAAAGCAACACGAAGTGTGGTCAAGGCGAGACAGACACAAAGATGAAAAAAAAACAAGATTCGACACGAAGTGAGAACATCACGAAGTGAAAACACCACTAAGACGAAAACAGAAGTTGACACCAAGTGAAAACAACACGAAGTGAAAACACCACTAAGACGAAAACAGAAGTTGACACCAAATGAAAACAACACGAAGTGAAAACAAGACTAAGACGAAAACAGAAGTTGACACTAAGTGAAAACAACATGAAGTGAAAATAAGACTAAGACGAAAATAGAAGTTGACACTAAGTGAAAACAACACGAAGTGAAAACAAGACTAAGACGATGAGAACAGCACGAGGTGAAGCGACACGGGGTTCACTGGGAAATGACTCGAAGTTCATCAGAACAAATCGAGCTGCTACAGTAAACAACACGAAGACAATCAAACAAAAACAACACGAAGACAATGGATGGTACAGTGCAATGTCTAGACTTGAAGTTCAGTTGAGTGTACAGACTTCACCAATGAATCACTCACTGTACAGACTTACTATAGCAGTCTGATGTACAGACTTTGATGAACAGTCCAATGTATGGACTTGTACTACAAACAACAATGTATAGACTTCATGTAAAAGCCCAATGTATTGGACATTGAAGTTGAAGACCAATGTGCAGACTTGACAGTGAAGACTAGTGTGCAGACTTCAAGTTTAACTGTGGATGTACAGACTTGAAGAAAGAGCCAGTGTATAGACTTGAAGATTGAAGGCGATGTACAGACTTTGATGACCAACACCAATGTATAGACTTAGGGGCATAAGACACGGCTGTACAGACTTCGCCTAAGACGCTGTACACACTTAGCCTAAGATAATGCATAGGCTTGAACGAGAGTCCAATGTATAGACTTGCATGATGCACAATTACACAGTCCAGTGTATAGACTTTGCTACCCAGACATGATATATGCAGAGACATGATATCTGACAGAATGCAATGCACATATATAAAGAGCAAATGCCATCAATGCTAGACATCATCATTCATGTTGCTATCAATATGCAGAATGCTCAAGAATAATAATGCATAGAAATGCACTTTGTTTATTGCAATCATCAAAACCTAATAACATTGCTATCATCAAAATACAATATCAAATGCACTCAAATGCACTCACTGTCTTGCTATCATCAAAACCAAAAAGCATTGCTATCATCAAGGCGACATAGCACATGCTTGTGCCTAAGAGGCACAACATTTAGGCGGTCGAACGACGAACCGCCGCATGCTACTCAACGGACTAACCGTGAAATTTCTTCCACCATTCAAATTTAATTTATTTACGCGGTTTAATCGTCAGCCACTCGGTTCAATAAAAGGTTTATGGCGAACCGTTATAAAATCTAAATTAAATTAAACATGGTCCTTACCGGAGAACCGGATCCACCGGAATCACAATCGGATCCCTTCTCGGTCGACTCAAATCGACATGAATTATTATTTTTAACCTGTTCCCTGCCAATCCATCATCTCAATATAATAATTTATCATCTATGAACTCAGCGACGATGGGCATGCTTTTATTAATCTATGAACTCAGCGACGATGGGCATGCTTTTATTAATCTATGAACTCAGCGACGATGGGCATGCTTTTGGAACAATTTAAGGGGCTAGGGCATTGATCCCCCTACCTCAAACGTGCCGAAATGTCCGATCCGGCCGCGAACAAGCCGAGGGTCGTCACGGTTCGCTTGTTCCCGGCCATCTCTCCACTCCATGGATCATCCCGAGTTGATGCCACGCCATTCCTCGTCGCTCCAAACGAGGCTAGAAAGCCGTCCCCCCCACTGGATCTAGGCCGAGGATGCCGATTTTGCCAAGAGAGAGCCATGAGAAGGGGATATAGGCCACCGTCTTCCACCGCAGTTTCATCCCTCCACGCCGGGGTTTGGCTCCGACGGTGTCGCTGTCGGGTTCTACTCCTTGCAGGTTCGTCGACGGAGCTCTGGCTCCTCTGTCAAGGCCGTCGGGTCGTCGGCGTGCCGAGAAGAGAGAAAGAGGGAGAGAGGAGGTCACCGTCCTCCGCTGCGGGTTCGCCTCTGACGAGGGTGCCGCCGCTGTTCTACCCTTGTCAGCCCGTCGGTGAGGCCGTCGGAGTCTGCTGCCGCAACCCCCCCGGGTCACCGCCGCCGCGAAGAGGAAAAAGGGGAAGAGGGGGGGTTGCGCAGGCCCGCCGCTGTCGCGCCCTCCTCCTTGCCGGTCCATCGGCGTGGTCGCCGCCAAGGCCGCTGGGCCGCCGCGCCGCCGAGAAGAGGGCCGGGGGTGAGGGGGTCGCCGCCGCGGCGAGCTCGCGGTGGCATCCCTGCGGGTTCGGCCGGGTGCGCCTGCGCGTCGGGTGAAAAAGGAAAGGGGGGAGAGATTGGGAAAGTAAGAGAGAGGGGGAGAGATCGATGGGTAAAAAAAGATTAAAATATTATTTTTTTTATTTTTACCCTTTTTTTGCATTCTAAACCCTCAATTAAGCAAAAACGTGTAAATGCCCATTTATTTTAGGGTTTTTTGCATGAAAAGCATTGTTAAAAGTGAATTTGAAAAAACAATCATTCCTAAAAATATATTAGCAGGTATATCATTGAGTTAATTCAAATCGTGCATAAATGCCATTTAAGCGTGGTTTTCTTGCAAGTTGTTGGTAAAAAGAAGTGATATGCATGCAAATAAATATGGCATTTTTGCACAATTCAGATTACACAGTGATATACCTGCTAATGCATTTTTAGGAATGGTTTTTTTGAAAATTCACTTTTAACAATGGTTTCCATGCAAAAAACCCTTTATTTTACAGAAAGGCTTTAATCTAATTAGATTAAATACTAGAAAAAGCCCATAAATTTCATAAAATTAGCCGAAATTCACAGATTAAATTCTATTCTAAAACTGGTAAGGATTCATTAAAGAACGGGTCTCACACCATGATTGGCCGTGGGGGCAGCCGTGGTGCACGTGGAGGTGCAGGAGCCCGCTGACGTGGAGGAGCGGCTGCCTCACCTCTCCTGGCACTGGATTCCCCTTGGCTAGAGCGCCGAGAACTTCTTCTAGGCGCCATCCTAGACATAAAAACCGCTGTGGAAACCCTTGAATCACGAACCTCTTTCTTGGGGAGTGGATGGAGAACAGATGACACACAAAGAGATGGTAGAAGAATCATCTCCACAAGCGGGAGCTCAGGGAATGACTGCAAGGTCGCACAAGCCGCCGGGGAGATGTCATCCCGAGACGATGACGAACATGCCAAATTTTGTGAGGATGGAAGAAAGAGGAGGTTTTAGGGCTTGAGAGAGGGGTTTTGGGGGTGTTTTAGGGTTGGAGAAGGAGTGGGAGAGTGAATGGGTGTGAGAGAATGGGAGAAGTGGGGTGAGAGCCCCTTTAAGAAGGAGTTCGGACGTGGTTCGGCTGGCCCGGTTCGCCGAGTTCGGTCGATTGAACTCGGGGAGACGGTCGACCGAAATGGTCGGCCTAGCCCTAATTTCATCATTTTTTTTTATCAACTCCTTCACCTTTTTTTGTGTATCAACTCCTTCAACCCCCCCCCCTTTTGTTTGCAAACTTCACTTGCCCCCTTTCTTGTGTAGAGAAGAGAAGGAATGGGTGATACTTCTAAGATGATTGCTTTAGGAGCTTTTCTGAAACTCCCCCTTAGTAAATGCTTCTGATCCTTAGGTCTTAAGATCCACATTTATTTAGCAAGGAATTATAGGCCTTAGAAACATTTCAAGGAAGGGCTATATGTATAAATACAAACAAGCATGCATTGGTGGTATATCATCATACAAGAAACCAGAAATGTACACACAAGGTATGCATGTTTTTCTATGCCATCTACCCTTAATGCAACTAACTTTGCTATCTATGCAAGACTCAGCCTCAATACCGACTTAGGTAAGTATGCTCTCACCCTTGCATAGCCAAGTTCCCTTCTGATTTTATTGAATTGTTCCTGATTTAGGGGTTTGGTTAAGATGTCAGCCAACTGAATGTGTGTGTCTATGAATTTTAAATTCCCCTTTACCTACATGATCTCTCAGAAAATGATGCCGAATGTCAATGTGCTTTGTCCTAGAATGTTGTACATGAGTTTTGACAACTTAATTGCACTGGTATTGTCACACAAAATTAGAACACATTTCATCCCAACATTCAAATCAAGCAATTGATTTTTAATCCAAAGTACTTGGGCTCCACAACTTTCGGCGGCTACATATTCAGCCTCGGCCGTTGAGAGAGCTATTGAATATTATTTCTTAGAAGTCCATGAAACTAGGCACCTACCAAGAAACTGACAGTACCCACTAGTACTTTTACGATCAACGATGCATCCAGCATAATCCGCATCGATGTATGCAATCAAATCAAATGAATTACCAATGGGAACCACAAGCCAAAGTCTACTATGCCAATTAAGTATCGAAAAATCCGTTTAACAGCCAATAAATGAAACTCTTTAGGTCATGACTGAAAACGAGCACATAAACATACGCTGTATTGAATGTCAGGACGGCATGCTGTTAAGTATAGTAGTGATCCGATCATACCTCAAAATAGTGTAGGATCTACTATTTTACCATTTTTATCTTTGTCTAACTTCGTGGTTATGGCAATCGGATTTGACATTGGCTTTGCTTCTTTCATGCCATATTCCTTTAGGAACTCAACGGCGTATTTGGCTTAGTTTATGAGGATTCCTTGGAACATTTGCTTAAGCTGTAAGCCAAAGGAGAAAAAAATGTCAATTCACCAACTAAGTTCATTTCAACTTTACCCTACGTGATTTCTGCAGATTCATCACATAAGTCATTGTTAATAGTTCAAGAGATGATATCGTCTACATAAGCCTGAACCACTAGCATGTCTTTACCTGAATTTTTTATGAATGGGGTCTGATCAACCTTACCTCTTGTGAGTCAATTTTTAGGTAAGAATGAGGTGAGCCTCTCATACCATGCCCTTGGTGCTCGCTTCAGTCCGTACAAGACTTTCTGTAGCTTGTACACATGTTGTGGATGTTTTGGATCCTAGAGGTTGTTTTACAAAAATATCCTCTTGATGTCCCCATTAAGAACATCAGATTTAACATCTATTTTAAGATAATTTAAAATTCAGCGAACAAGCATAGGATAAGAGAATCCGGACTGCTTCTAATCTAGCAACTGGTGCAAAATATTCATCAAAATTACTACCCATCTCCTAGTAGCAGTTGAGGGAATTCTCATCATCTTCATCCTCGCAAGATATTCCTTCAGTTGATTCAAACTTGGCCATGGCTGGCCCAACATCACTTGGATTTTTGGGAGTGTGATCGCATCCAAAGTTGAAATGATTTGATTTGTCAATCTCGATTCAGATTTATCAACAATAACATGAAGACTTTCTTTAGCAACTAAAGTCCCCTTTAAAAGCTCTAGACTTAAATGCATAACTTAGGAGCGAGCCTAGGCACTATGTTCACATGACTAATCTGGTAACTCCCCCTTAATGTGTGCAAGAATGTGAAATGTTCAGTGAAATTTTAATGTGATATGCAGCCTTTAAGTAATTGACTCATAGTACCGGGCGGAGAACTTAGATCCGAAGATCACCTCACGCATAGTGATAGTTTCTAGACAGGCTTAACTTGCCCTTCCACATGTCACCATTTGATATACCATGTAGTCATTGATATGATGAAGGCAGGAGGGTTGCAATACATTATGACATGAATTCAAAATATTTAACTTTTACATGATAGAATGTGAAAACATATGAAAACATCTCAATGTATGTAGTGAAATCTGATTTAAAAATTTTCAAGCTCCCCTTCAACAAGATGCTTTACGACAAGTAATATACACAGAGTTATGCAAACAACTATAGATGGAATGCATGTACAAACATATGCATTATCTCATAAGATTCAGCACAAAGCAAATCAAGACATAGCACCTTTTCTAGAGAAATGAGAGGGATATCACCTGAGTGTTCAGATTTCAATTTTTGGTTTTTCTTTTAACCTGACTTATGTCGCTTAGCCCGTGTACCTTACCTTCTTGACTAAAAACATATTTCACGCTTCATATTCGCAAGACACACCTGTAAAATAGATTTATCATTTTGCATTCTTAGATTCTCAAGCCATCTTGGATCCTTGTGGGTTAGCACTCTTGGCAGGTGGCTTCAACATTTTGACAACATTCAAAGTATCATTTTTTTATCAGAAAACAATCATACATTTTATCCTCAAATTTGCCACAGTAATGACAACATGACTTTGAATACTTAAAAGCATGAATATTGTTTGAAGCATGTGACATCACATTCCTTCTTCTCATTGGCTCGATCATTTTGTATGTGCTGGCATGATGTGTTGAATGAAAACTTCTTTTCTTTATCATTGATGGATTAACAAGTTTTATGAAGGTAAACTTGTCATCATGCTTTAACATGAAGCAATCATTCATCTTGTGACCTACTTTACCACAGTAGTCACAATTGACATATGACATGAGAGAATTTTTATTCAGATTAGTAACATGCTTCCATGTTGATGAAGAAACTTTATCTTGGCCAGCATGAAAATTCATTTTCTTCATCAGCAGCCAGTAGTGTGAAATTGCATGACCTCTTTTACCATAGTGATTACAATGCATGGAAGATTTTGTGGTAAATGATTGCTTTTTATTTTTGAAACCAGTTCTGTTGCTGCATGCTTTCAGATCATCATTTTTCATAATGAAACAATCATGCATCACGTGTCCAAATTTTCCACAGTAGAGACAAGAAATATTTCTTTTTCTATATGCATGGGGTTTCACATGAATGTTTCTAGCATGCACATTTGGGACATTCACACTATTTTTCAAATTTTGTTGAGTTCTTGGCATAGTGTGTTGCTGGGAGTTTGATTTGGAGGTGCTAGGTGTACATATGCTGTGAACAAATGAAGTGTATAACTTGTTCTCAAATTTATTTTTGTTCACAAGATTATATCCCAGCCCTTCTTTTTGAAAATTCACTTTCATTCCCAGTAATTTGTCCATGTTTTCTTTACCATCTACAAATTTGGACAGCAAATTATTCAAGTCAAGAATTTCAGATTGAAGTGATGAAATGTGCAATTCTGCACTGGCAAATTCTTCTTCAAAAGTGGCAAGCCTGACATTCAACAAAGTATTGGTATTCTTGAGGCTATCAACTTCCTATTTTAATCCATCCACATCTTCACAATCACTCACGACCATAAATTTTCCTTTTCCTAAAATCAACAATCTTTCAGAAATGGCCGTGTTCAATTCCTTCAGTTTCTCATTTTCTTTCCTAAGCTTCTCATCGCGAATGAGTTCATCTATCAAGGTTTGATCATTGGCCATTGAGTTTACCTTTTCTTTCAGCTCTTTATTTTCATTTCTTAAGGAGTAAAATTGATCTTTATGAAATTCAATGTCGAACACATGAGTCTCAATCAATTCCTCAAAATGTGGGTATTTTTTACAGGAGGAATCACAGTTGTTTTGTTCAACCTTCTTTTTCAATTTTTTATTCCCAGATTTTGGCTTCTTATGTTTACTTGCAAGCTCACTATATGCATCCAATAGCTCATCAAGAGATATATTTTCAGAATCTGAATTTACCTCCGCGGGTGATCCATTCTGCTGAGCACTACCATGATCACTCATACCTGCCATAAGACATTTGTCCTCATTCTCTTCATGGAAACCGGCTAAGCCATCCAGTATGTCCTTTGCGGAGCTGTAGTTGAAGAGAAAGGGAAAACTATTAGAATTAACTGTAGCAGTGAGCAAGTTTAGAACTAAGCAATTTTGATCATGTTTAGACTTATAATCTGCAGTCCAGACTGATTCGTCTTCAGGCAACTCATAAGGACCATGTGAGATAAGCTTCCATAGCTTAAGGTCACATGAGTTGACAAGACTGCACATTCTTCCTAACCACAGGTTGAAGTTAGTACCATCAAACATAGGTGGAGAATCTATGGAAAACACTTTGGTAGCCATTGATCTGGATCTTGCTCTAGATCGTTAGATCTATAAAAAATAGAGCCTTTGCGCTGATACCAATTGAAGTCCCGTGATCAATGACACCCAAGAGGGGGGGTGAATTAGGTGATTATAAATTTTAGAAAACTTTTACCCGATTTAAACAGATATGATAAAATATCAACTAAGAAATTCAGATATGTTTAACTACAAGTTAGAATGATCAAAATCTATCGCCACGATAGTTCTTCGGTACTAGGCGGAGGTGTGAATCCAAAGATCCTACTCACGCAAGGTGCTATCATCCTGACAAGACTGATCTTGTCAATTCAAAAACATTTTTTGATATACCAAAGATCTATTTAGAGAAAAGATCGATTATGCTAGATTTTGAAGGATCAAACGCGGAAGAACAATATGCACGAACAAACACACAGAATGGGGGTAGAAGAAATGAACCAAACCACACAATAGACAGGGATTTTAAGGTGGTTCGGATGCAACGACGACAACCTACGTCCACCCCTCACCAAAATCTAGTGAGGCTTCACTGCTAGAAACCAGCACGGGGATGAATCCCCAACACGGAGCCAAACTCCAACAATACGCAGGTCGACGCCTGCAGATACACGGGGAACAAACCCCAACACACACACAAACACAGACGGAGTCTCTAACACGATCCAACGGCTGGATCTTCAACGCATACACACACGCTGTAGCAAACACCGCACAAACTATGGATCTGAAAAGATCCTCACACACAAACATACGGATCTGGGTAAATCCACACACACACAAGTGTAGATCTGAAATGATCCACACACACACACACAAGTATAGATCTAAAACGATCCACACACGCACACTGATGTTCACCGATTTAGAAGATTACACACATGAAGCTCAAGAAATTTAGAAAAAGAAACACAAATGAAAAACTTCTGATTTAGGCTCCCCCTGAGTAGATGTAACAAATTCTGGATGAAGCTTGCTTCTCCACTTGATTTCCAGTTGATTGGCTTCAGATTGATCTTGAAAAGCTTGAGGTTTGATGAAGAACTTCTGGACGAATCACTGTTCACGGAGGTGTTGCAGTAGCTCTCTTTTTCCCTTTGGCAGCCTTCCTTTGATCCCTATGAGCCATTTGGGTTTCTTGGCCCAAGAGTTATTTTTATAAGACCTAGGACGGTCAAGGGACAAGACAGGAACCAGATCCACGATTTTAGGCAAGTTGGGAAGCTTTTAGACCAAAAAGGCCAAGAAAGAGGCTTTGAACACATTCATGAAACAAAGTCAACAAAGGTAGTCTCGAAGGGTTCGGTCGACCGAAATGTTTGGTCGGCCGACCGAACTCCGTGAATTTTGTAAGTTTTCATTGTTGGGAGAATCGTTCGACCGAACTCTATAAATTTTTAGAGTTCTGCCTGCTTGTAATTTTGGTCGACCGAACTCAGCTCATTGGTCGACCGAACTCTGGACTTCTTGCAAAATTGAGTTGTTAGCCCACGAAAGTATATCTATGTGAAGTCTGTTTGAACTCTGTTTATGCATTTTGAAGACTTGATCATTTGAAGCATTTGATAGATGGAGTTTAGCCTTAATTGCATTCTAGTGTTCACCCTTAAGTTAGTATGCACAACGTGAGATGGAAAACACGTCTAGGGTTTTGTTATCATCAAAATCACCTGAGGAGACTCAACATGGCATGCGTGAGCCGATCAACAAGCCAACCATGTGTGCACACTTAGCTCCTTGCGTCCGTCCTTGCTTGTTGGGTGCCTGCGGAAGTCCGGATGTGTAGCAGTCAGTTCATATGTTGTTGCATCCATGCCCCTTGAGCTTCCAAGGGGGTTTTTATAGAGGAATACGAAGGATCAGGGGGGTTTAGGCAGACCAAGTTGAGGGTAGAACTTGTTCTGCATAAACCCTTTAAAACTAAACCCAGGGGCTAGGTCTGGTTCGCCGAAACCCCTCCCCAGGGGGGTTTACGTGAGCTAAAGGCTAGGTTTTTATTTTTAAAAGAAACCTTTTTTTTGGTTCTAGGTGGGGTTTAGGCAGACCAGCTCTGGAGGCTGGGTTTTTTGATAAAAAAACTTTTTTTTTGGTTATTGGATGGGTTTAGGCGGACCAACCTGGGGGCAGGGTTTGGTCTGCCTAAACCCCCTTTCCCAGGGGTTTAGGCGGAGTAGACTGGGGGTCCGGTCTGGTCCGCCTAAACCCCCCATGGGGGGGGGGGGGTTACGCGGAGTAAACCAAGGGTTTTTACCTCTATAAAAACCCATTTTTATCTATTTTTGGCCCAAGTTGACCCTGGGTGACCACAAGAAGACAAAAGGATATGGGTGTTGGACTGGTTGGCTGGTTGTGTGCGCACATGGAACGAGGAGGTTGACTTTGCGACCCAGGGACTTTGTCTTCACGAACGCCTTGAAGTTGGTACACCAATGGACCTTACGCAGGACTGGGACTGGGATGATTGCTGACTGGGGCTGAGCGGGCTGGGTGGAGGGGCCACCCCTCCGGGGGAGTTCACCCCCACCACGGCGCGGCCTCGCTTGGGGCGAACTCCCCCCAGGCGGGCCGTGGCCACATGGGGTGGTCTCGGGGGTCCTCTTTTGTCGTATGGGTTTGTCCTTTGAAGGATGGGGTGCTCCAGGATGCTGGGATTGGCCCGTGGGGCTTGTCGTTGTTGTGTTGTCGCTAATTCTTGACACACCTCGGGTTGTCGATCGGCTTGGGTAGGTGATCGGCGGGCCTTAGAGTTGGCCCTGGGGCTGAGGGCAGGGGCTCACAGGAGCCGAGAGAGGGCCTTTCGGGCATGTGGGCCGGGCCTTCGTGGCGTATGCCGTGTAGCACGGCGGGTAGCCCCGGGTCGACCCAAGAGCTGAAAATAAATGGCTTGTCGCCGCGTGTCTGGGGTGGCCCCGACTTGCTAGAGAGTTGTCATGGGACATGGCTGGAGTACTAGAGCCATGGGTTGACCCTCGGCTTGTTGTAGAACGGCTAGGATATGCACGCCCGTGAGGTGTTCGGGAAAATTCTTGACACGTGTGTATGGGCCACATATGGGTGCTATGGGATTCTAAAGCCTATGGTTGACCAAGATAAGTCTTCTTTTTGCTTCAGAAGGGTGGAGGGAGGCATCTTGGGGGTAGATCCCAGCCTCGTTGCTGGGTGCCATGTGTCGTGGCCTATCGTTAGGGTGTCCCCGGGTTGACCCGGGTGGCTGTGTTGAACACGGGTAAACCCACAAACTGAGTGATCGAGGGTGGCCCCAATCAATTGTTGATGTTGCCGTGGGTCATGGCTAGCTGGTTGGGATCCTTGACTAGGCCCGAAAAGCCATAAGAAGGATTGGGTAGCCCACACTTTAAAGGTGTTTGGAGAAATTCCCGAACCCTTATTTCTTGATATTTTATCGGGAAATTATCTGGGTACAACAAATGCCCCCCACGGGGCGTGCGTCGGAGGTGGAGACGAGGGCGTACGGCCCGTAAACTCCTCATTCTGGGTTGTTGTAGTTGTATTTTGACACTTCATATGCTCTTTTGCTAGCATTTCTGTGTGTATTGACCCCCATATGCTTACCATGTTTCTGTAATTGTTTTGCAACTATGGCGAGATTTGGCATGGATGACCGGGTTCCGAGGCGCGTGGCCCGTGGCCCGTGAGGAGGAACACTGGGTGAGGAGGACTGGGCGGCCCTTGCCTCCTTTGGGCCCGTCCGTTGTCACCATGGCCAGTGTGGACCAGCTTGACCTAGGGTGTTTGCTGGTAGTTGAGGGCCCCATTGGAGAAGGGGCGAATGGAGTAGGGACCGTAGAACTGGCCCGGATTTCTGAGGCATGTGGGATTTACACCTACGACCGTGCAGGAGGCTACCCGGTGGAGTTTCCATTGGATCGACACTTGTTCGAGTTCGTCCGGAGTTTCGTTCCACCTGGTATGGAGGACGGAGACCCTCGTGTTGCTGGGGAGCACCTCCCGCTGGAGCGAGCTATTCTGGTGGGGAGGGATAGCTTGCATGGGGTCACCCTCTATAGCTTCCCAAGCTTCTCTAGAGATTACTGGTGGCAGTGTCAGTTTCCCAGCACCGAGTGTTTGGGCTTTTTCAACAGGGTGGACCAGTTCGGGGTTCGTATTGGAGTGCTAGGTCCCGCTTCTTGGGACTTGCACGGTCACCACTGGGTTGAAACCAAGGGGACCATGGGGCTGGGGTTGGAGCCATCTGGGCTGCAGTATGCTGGCGAAGGCTATGATGACCACAACCTTCTTGACGGGATTCTTCGACAGACAGTCGTGAGCTGGTACGGGCGTTGGGCAATGATCCCTTCGCATAGGTACCATCAGGGGGCGACTGAGTGGTTGATGGGGATTGTGCACCATTACAGAGCGCTTCTGGATAGGGCCAGGATCAGATATGCAGTGACCGCGGTGCTGTATGGGTACCCCTGCTACACGGGGTTGCTATAGGCACTGGTGGAGTGCTTCAACCACCAGTGGAACACCGTGGCGACAGTAGAGGGAGAGACTTCACTAGACTTGTGGTCTCTCTTCCGGATTTCTAGTTTGCCCATCAGCGATGAAGGGTACGAGAAGGTGGTGATGGATGACCTCCACCGCAGCCACACTGACGGATAGGGGTGATACCGGGTTCCTCACCGCTACCGATACCTACTGAAGACTTGGAGAGACCTGGCTTTAGACGGGAGAGAGAGAGCCGCGCAGACTCTCAGGGTGCTGCTGAAGGTGTGGGTCCGTCCCTTCTATAATGGGCCCTTCTGCTTTTACCAGGGGTTTACGAGAGACCAGACTCCTTGGGAGGAGTATACGGAGGTGGAGTTGCGGTTTAGGACCTACTCTAGATATATATATGCGCTGTAAGAGGGGTGGAACCCCCATGGGTTTCCAGATGTGACGCACTTGACGGCCTATCTGGCTTACTGGCTAGCAACGTTTGTAGTCCCGCACAGAGAGGACAATCTTCTGAGGGTCGAGCTGTTGTGGCCCGCGTGCTTATTGGCAGAGGGGCGGAGGCTGGCGTTGGCTCCTGTAGCGTTGGCCAACATTTATGAGGGGCTGGGAGTATTGTCGCCACATCCAGCGCCGCGCAAGCGGAGTCTGCTTCTTCCGACCCACTACCTCAGCATGTGGGCTGGTTTGCTATTTCCTGGGTTGGTGATGGGGGCAATGGTGGTGAACCCGACGGCCCCTTTGTTGTTTAGCTTCAAAGGGCAGCCGAACGGAGGTGCCATTGCACAGCTGGAGGGGGCCAGGAGGGCCCTGTCTTACTTGCCCGACAGGGGCAAGGACGGGCTCCCTTTTGACAGTGCTTCGAGAGATTCTCGTCTGATTCTGGTGCCTTCGAGTGGCATGGTATCCTGCGCCCTTCCATACCAGCGAGAGCCGGATGCCGCGTTGTATACAGAGTGGGTGATCAGCACCCGACTAGGGATGTAAATGGATCGGGTTCGGCTTGGGTAGACCAATACCATACCCTATCCGTGAAAATTTCACAAATACCATACCCGGATAGTACCCTATTATGTTCGCGGGTATGGATACGAGTATATCTATCATGGGAATGGATATACCCACGGATATCCGTATCCATCCATAAAGTATGAGTCTACATCCACATATAAGGAAATGTGAGATTTATGAGAATTAGAGAAATAGAAATTCGGTCAATTCTTTCCTTTCTAGAGTAATTTTTATGTTTTATAAAAATGTCCTTACAATTTTAGCAAGAAGTCCAAACTCACAAACTCAACAAGACGGGCAACGAGTTAAGTTCATGTCAAAATCATAGGCCTAACATGCACAATAAGTTATTAAGAGTCAGTTCAGATCAGGTATGGATTCGAGTGCACTAAATCCATACCTTATCCAAATATGAAACGGGTATTTTAAACATATCCGAACTCGAATCCATATCCGTTTATTCGGGTATTACCCGACCGATCACGTCGGGTGATGCGGGTAATCGGGTTTACAGATATTTTTGACATCCCTACACCTGATCGGCGGTGCTGGCACTACACCGGTCTACTACGAGCTTTCTGGAGCCCTGCTACCTTCACCGGTTCGCCCGGAACTTTGGGTATGACTAGGGAATCTCACCAAACCAAGAGTTTCCTTTGGCGAGCCGATTGCATAAGGGTTGGGATAGCCACCTGTTAGCAGCTGCTTGGTGGGATTTCTATTGCCGCGGGGAGTCGGAGCGGTTGCCGACGCCGGGGTCAGACCGCCGCGGAAGGTTAGACATCCACTACGCCAGGTGGTGGTTCGAGCATAACCACCTGTATCACCAAAAGGCTTCGACGATCTGGAAGGCTGAGGAGGGCCAGCTTCTGCGGGAGGATCAGCCTCATATTTCGCTGGATGACGAGTACTCGAGGACTCCTTTCTCCCGGATCCACCGAGAGGTGGAGTGGCTCGCATAGCAGTGGCCCGGAGGCGGCCGGGCATCTTCGTCAGTGGGCCGAGGTCACAGTGGGGCGCTCAGGTCCCTGAGGCTGGTGCAGGCAGCGCCTGCAGGTGCTGCTGTTAGGGCGTCACGGTCGAGGGCGCCGAGGACTTGGTGGACCCAATTCCAGGCCGACTGTGGCATTTGGAAGAAGGGTTCCTTGGACAGGGTGGTCCCCGAGGGGAGCTTTGCTGGCACTGTGGTTGATGACTGGAGACGCCACATCGCTCACGTGATCGGGTCAGCTGGACTGGTAGAGTTCATCTCTCGCGTCGAGTGTGCCTACACGCTGAGGGACGTCAAGGAGGCAGTTGCAAAGGCTACCCGAGTGTTGGGATTGAAGCCGGAGCAGCTAGTTCCTCTGCCGTTGACTCCGTTCGTGGCCTCAGGTGAGACCCTTCTTGAGCATATTGTCTCAACCTTATATTTTTTGTGCGTATGACTGAGGTGTTGTGTGCCATTGTATTTCTTTGGTAGGTTCCTCAGCAGGGGAGGATCATCTCTCCACGGAGGTGTCCTCTGGGAGCGGGGATGGGTGTCTTCAGCCCAGGCAGAAGCGACCCCAGGTGGACACTAGAGTAGTGGGGGCTGGTGAGTCCTCTCAGGGACTCAGGGTGGAGGATCATATAGAGGCGGAACCGGCTTTGAGTAAGCACCATGTTCGCCTTTGTCTCTTTCCGGCTTAGCCATTCTGATTGACTAACCTTGCACTACTTGATTGGTTTTCTTGTAGCTCTACTAGAGACTGGGGCGAAGGTGGCTTTTTCACCACCCCCGGAGGCCGATCCTTTCCTAGAGGATGAGGCCGAGTGTGACTTCAACATCGAGGAGGCTCTCCGCATGATGGATGAAACTAGACCTAATGCCGAGACGTTCCCTGACTTTGAGTCATGGAAGGCTTCCGAGGACATTTGGGCAGGTGAGGTCCTGGGACTGGAAATGTTCTGTGTATGGCAGTGCTTGCTTGTGGAAACTGACATAGCCATGTACTTTATGCAGAGACGGGGGATGCCAGGGGCCATAGCCCCTCCCGAGGCAAGAGATGAGGTGTCCACCCTTGTCGAGGAGCAGGAACCTGCGGTAACCCGGGACAGCTCCGGTAAGTGCCGAGCCATTCTGAGGAGAGTTGTCTCCCTGTTTGTCTAGTGTTTTATGGACTGAGGTTGCTGACTGGTTTGTGATTTTGTTTACCAGGTGAGGACCCAGCTACTACCTGGAGATGGTCCAGGAGCTAGTGAGCACTGGACCGTTAGTAGAGCTCCCCTCGTTTGAGGTCGAGCCGGGAGTGACGGGTGGCCTAGCCACTCTTGTTGCTAGAGTTGCATCTGGGCCGCCCCTCCCTCCTTTGCCAGCCGTTGTCTCAGCTTGCACGGTGGGGCTGGTGGGGTCTTCATCATGGGACCCTCAGGTATGTGGCTGGGGCTTAGCCATTCGTGATGGGGTTTTTGTATCGTCCGGTAGTGCTAAGCTTCTTTTGGTATTGGTCACAGGTACTTGCTCCCCCTTAGAGGAGGGTGAACTTCCCCATGATACTATTGGAGCCACGGAAGGAGAGCTTGCAACGGCGACTTTGACTAGTGAAGATGAAGAGATCATCGACATATAGGGGCTCTCTGAGGGGAGTGCCCCGGCTGGTGAGCTTCTTGACTGAAACCCTTAACTGGATGGCTGTCTTTATATGAGGCTAGGCTGTGTGCTGACCCTTGTTGTTTTGTTGATCCGCAGGGGCTTCTAGTTCCACCACCTCCGATAGTTCTTCAGAGACTTCTTCAGGCTCCTCTGGTAGCAGGAGTTTCATCATGGAGACAGAGGAGAGTTCAGGCTCCTCTTCTTCTGGGGGCTCTTCCGCCGAGGGGGTTGAGATGGAGGCTACTTCTGGAGGTGCGTGGGGGTCTTTCCTTCCCCTCTTTAGCACTAGTTTATGTTTTTTGACAGAATACTGACATTTCTATCTTGTGTGTAGTGCTGTAGTCAGGGGAGGAGCGTATGTCAGCTCCTAGTGCCAATGGTCGGGAGGAGGTCCCCGACCTCCCTGGGGCTTCTGGGGGGGGGGCAAGACGGTAGGAGAAAGCTCACGAGTCATTGAGGAGTCTCTGCCTTCTCCGACCCCGACAAGTGACGCCGTAGGTATGGAGGAGTTTGCTATGGGTAAGGAATGAGAACTCCTTTTTCCTAGGTTTTCCATCTTATTTATTTTTCATGGGAAGTTTCATGTGTATTTCTCACTTTCCCTTTTGTTGTTTCTGAGCAGCCTCCACTGGCGTGCTAGCTGGGATAGGTGACTCCTCCCTGAGCTTGGAGGTCGAGTGGCCCACTTTCGCCGCACCGCCGGAGCCGTTGGTAGACGCGAGTGTGGGTGCCTCCCTGCTTCAGTGAGCATGGGGCTACCTGCAGAGCGACTGCCTCCCGTCTCCGGAGGATCTGAGGTAGCGTCTGATAGAGTGCACCCGGGGCTACCACATCCTCAGCTTCCCACGTGGGCTTTGGATGTCTGGGCTAGCAGGGATATGAGCGGAGTACCTACGGCTTCGTCAGACGCAGGAGTAGAGGGCCCAGAGGCTGGCAGCGATCCAGGAGGAGCGAGAGCGACAGGCTCGGATCGCGGCAGCCGTGGCCGAGCAGAGGGGCCACATCGAGGTAGGTGAGTCCCTCCTTCGAGGCCGAGCTGTTCAGCTGGAGGAGGCCGAGAGCAAGGCTGAGGCTTGGAGGAAGGCCTTGGAGGAGCAGTTGTCGGCCGTGGAGGGCGCCAGGGTTGAGTGGCAAGCGGTCGGGAGCATGGTCAAGGCTGGTACTCAGCTCTTGTCCACTCTTGAGGCGGAGCTCGCGGCTTCAGAGTCTCGTCTGTCTACGTTGGAGGGGAGCAGACTGTGATTTGATTGTATCTCCTCCCCCCTTTTGCAAGGTTATGTGCCCTGGTTATATGTATTGGTTACCCCAAGGGCATGTCTTGGGCTTTCTTTATAAAGTATGAATGACAAGCTTCCAGATTTCTCTTGCCATTTCTTGAGTCGTTCCACCTCTTTTCTTTCTTGTGGAACAATGCTGGATGCAGGTGCTGGCGACCACGTACTATTAGTCATGGTTGATTCTTCTTCTCTGTACTGGTGCTGGTGACAGAGAACAGGGTACTTGAATCCGGGTATTAGACAGGAAACTGAGTGTTAGCTAGTGGTTGCCGGATACTGGGTACACAGGAAGACCTGAGCACAGGGTACTAAGGACTGGGCACTGGATACTGGGTGCTGAGGGTTGGGCACTGGGGGGGCTGAGTGCTGGGTACTGGAGACTGGGTACTAGGTACTGGAGGCTGAGTGCTAGGTACTGGAGACTGAGTGCCGGGTAATGAATGCTGGAGGCTAACCCCAAATGGGATGTTGGCCTATATTGCTAGGAACTGGATGTCACGCCCCGAGCCTTTATTACAGTGGAAGATTAACTCGGGGAGCACGGACAGCCGGCATTGTAAGCCTCTTATATGCAAGAATGATCAAAGCGCAAGACAATCACACACATAAATGTAATTGCATAATATTTACTCCAACTTTATTTCATAATAATCAAATATTCAAATACAACCACTAATTCAACTTATTACAATCTATCAGACTCAAGAAATAGGAAAATTACATAGACTCAATCTAAACAATATAGACCTTTCTAAGTCTTCACTCTCATCTTGACAATACTTTCATTCGCTCTCGGACCCGCTACTTATATAACCCGAATCCGAATTCGAATCACTTCCATCTCCTGAAAAGATTGGAAATAGGTAATGAGCACACTTGCCCAGTAGGTATCTTCGCATCAACATGAAGGCACTATTAAAGTAATTAACAATTTAGCTATAAAGAATAAGGTAAAAATCATGCGAATGCGAACAATCATGTGATTAAACCAAAGTAACAAGACGATCAAATAAGTTAGAATGAGAGCAAGTACGAACTAGCAAGAATGTAACAAGAACATGATATTGGCCTTTCATGAACAAGAATGTATCGAGAATGTACTAGCAAGTCACATAATCATCACTCTAGTATCTTTTGCTGATGAGCAAGTACTTCGTGAATTTTTGTGGATTATCAAGCAAGAAAGTAATGTACAAGAATGTCATGTCATGCCGTATTGTGGATTTTCACTTATTTATAGAGAAAGTACTCACAGCGCAATGCGACGCCAGTAGCATCATACCCCATGGTTTATAATAGTATGTTTCCGACAATCAGCCGAGGGGACTAGCATAGAGCCCTTGAACACAATCAGTGCTCGATCGCATCTTCAAGTATATATCATGCTTTTTCCACGCATGTAACAATACAGTATGGCCACAAATGTAATAAATTCAATAAGCTCATGATAACAATAATTTAATGAATGGATGCTTTAATAAGAATCATGAGAAATCAAGAATGGCTTAAGCAAGGTTATGCTTATGGAAATAAATCGGCAGCATAACGGTACATTCTTTATTTTCCATTCATTATTTTAGGTTTCTTGATCAATATGATAAGTTCCAGATCATCAATAGTCCATCTAGAAATCTTGGAATATCAACCCTTGGTCCACCTTGGGTTAAAATACTCAAGCAGTGTGACGGTCGTGTACTGAGCCGTTACATGATGTGACGCTCCAGTATTGGGCCGTTACATTAGTATGAATCCAGAACCAAGAAATCGGACACAGTTGAATGTGATGGTCGTATATTGGGCCGTTACTTGTGCCTGACGGTCCAACATAGAGCCGTTACATTATTGATAACCAAAAATATCGATAGTGTAATCTAATCAATGGGCTTTAATGGTACAACCAACTCGGCATCCTAGTGGGAATCCCAGGCTCGTGGAGAATTACGGAGGCCTTGACACGAGATTTCCCAGTCCATTGGAAGGAATATCCAATAGAGAGGTCCTCATGTCCAAGAATAATGTTCCTATAGTGCAATGTGAACTAATGGATAACATACCGAAATATGCGTCATATACTTAAAGAAATGACTCTATTGATAAAGAGAACGTGTAATGATGTGAAACCATGAGAAAACTCCGTCAATACAACATTTGGAAAATCATGATTTAAATACGAAACTATAGAATTTTGGCACATGAAATTAACATAACTTAAAATAACCGAAGACACATTAATCATACAATTTGATTATGAATCAGTAACTAAACTTGAAGTCATGATAACAGGTCCAACATAGCTATCTAAGCTTATTTAAAAGTAAACTTAACTGGTTATTATTCTGCCTTGGGCTGGCAGAACATAGGGGTCTGATGGTCTAGGATAGGCGCGTTACAGTGCTTGTGACGATTTATCGAGGGGCCGTTACAGTGGTGTAACGCTCCTGCTAGGGTGCGTCAGAGATAATAGAATATCAAAACACAACAGGGTGTGACGGTCTATCGTAAGGCCATTACATTCATGTGACGGTCTTACGTTGGTGCGTCAGAGAATCTGCTAGCAGTAAACTAAGTAAAGGTTTATGAAAACATAACATGCCTGGAAATCAAAATACTACCACTGTCCTAGTCATGATAACGAAGTATAGGCCAACTATATGCATGGGTTTAGTGAATATACATGATAATATCTTTTAATTTCCATTTAGGGCTAAGAGATGCATGAATGTATAGAAATATTAGATCATGAAATTCTTAGTCTAGAATGTATGAAATCAAGCACAACTAGAGGGCTTTTATTCCTAACAAGTTGTTTTTGCCAATCATGAGATAACCTACCTCTTCTAAAACCTTTAAACTTTGAATTTGATGCTAGGTGCTACCCTTAGTCCCTTGTACTTCATGTGATAAATCAGCAACTTCAATCTGCTATATTTCCTCAGCCTCTTGACCTAAGGATGTGAAATTTTGAGGGTAAGAAGATGAAACTATTGGGAACAAAAAGTTCTAAAGGATTGAACTCTAATTACCTCGTTTAGACGTCCTAATCTCTAGATCTTCAGGGAACTTGCGTTCAGATTCTTGGGTTGCTAAGGTTGAATCAGCAACTTTGGAAGCTTCTATCTCCTTGGTTGCTTGATCTCCTAGCACAAAATTTGGAGAGCTATCAGTCTAATGTATTATAAACAAAAAGTCGTAAGGAACTTACCCGAAATTATGACTCCTTACCTTGATTCTTCACGAGCCAAAAGTAATGGTCGCTCAGTTCAGAACTAGGTCCTATTTATAAGGTTTTGAAGATTAGATCGATTCTAGAGTCCTTAATTTACCAGAACATAATCCCTAAGAGTCCTTAGTAATGTTATAAGCTCTCCCAAGTCGATCTCTTGTAGATAAGATCCCAAAGTTCTAATCTTTTTGCTCGTTCTTCCTTTCACGGAACCAACAGAGTGTAACGCATCCAGCCTGGTGCGTTACAGGGCTGTGGCGGTCGCCCGATAGACCGTTACATTCAATGTGTATAGAGTTTCATTTTTATAAAACTCTTTTATTCGTTTATCCACATAATTATCTGATATAAATAGTATTTATCCTTAAAATACGTGAATAAGCTAATTACCCTTCTAGAATATGGGCCAAACTTGATGGGCTTGGTCCATTAACCTTTTAGATTATCTTTAAATAGGCTAGGTTAATTATTTAACCTAATTGGGCCTTATAATGATTTATTGATCTAATATTCTATTTATTAATTTATTTAGGCCTTTATAAATTCCAAAAAATAATTAAATATTCCTAAAATAATTTATAAAAATTTTGGGGTCTTACACCCTCCCCCACTTAAGAGAATTTGGTCCCCAAATTTAATATATGGATTTCGAAGAGTGCACTTACAGTTAAATAATTCTGGAAATCTTTTCCGCATGGTTGCTTCGGTTTCCCAAGTTGCTTCATATGGCCATATTTTCTTCCATTGAATCTTGACCATTGGAATAACTTTATTTCTTAGTTGATGCACTTCCCATTCCAGAATCTTTATTGGCTTTTGTTCGAACGTCATATCCTTCTGAATCTCCATATTGTCATAAGTGATAATATGGTCAGGATCATATATATACTTCTTCAGCATAGAGATGTGAAATACGTCATGAACTCCTGCTAATTGTGGAGGTAAAGCTAGTTTGTAAGCCACTTCACCAATCCGTTCAAGAATTTCAAATGGACCAATAAATCTTAGGGTTAGCTTTCCTTTAATGCCAAATCTTCGAATACCATGACCTGGAGAAACCTTTAAATATACATGATCTCCTACCTGAAACTCCAAGTCACGTCTTCGATTGTCAGCATAAGACTTTTACCTATCTTGTGCCATTTTCATTCTTTCTTGAATGAGCTTGATCTTCTCTGTAGAATCTCTGATGAGACCGGGGCCTAGAAATTACTTTTCCCCTATTTCATTCCAACATATTGGTGATCGACAGCTTTTTCCATATAAGGCTTCAAAAGGTGTCATTCGTATGCTAGCCTGATAGCTATTGTTATATGCAAACTCTACTAGAGGTAAGTGATCATACCAACTACCTCTAAAGTCGATAGCACAAGCCCTGAGCATATCTTCTACTACCTGATTCGTTCTTTCCGTTTGACCATCTATTTATGGATGAAAAGCTGTGCTGAAATTCAATCTAGTCCCTAGTGAATGTTGTAGACCCTTTCAGAATTGTGATGTGAATCGAGGATCTCTATCAGATATAATAGTGACTGGGACACCATGTAGTTTGACAATCTCCTTTATGTATAATGCTGCTAGAATATCCACAGACCATCGACTCTTTATTGGTATGAAGTGTGCGGTATTTAGTCAATCGGTCTATGATTACCCATATTCCATCGTGTCCACCTCTTGTCTTAGGTAAACCCATAATAAAGTCCATCCCTATACTCTCCCATTTCCATTCGGGAATACTCAAGGGGTGTAATTTACTTGCGAGTCTAAAATGTTCTGCTTTTACTTGTTGGCAGGTGAGACAACGGGACACGAAATTAGCTATCTCTCTCTTCATATTGGGCCACCAGAAATTTCTTTTGAGATCTTGATACATCTTTATTCCTCATGGATGAATTGTGTATTTGGAATTGTGCGCTTCATCTAGGATTAGTTTCTTCGTAGTCTCATGATCTGGTACACATATTCGGCCCTTAAATAACAATCTTCCGTCATTGGAAATAGAAAAATCCGGCCTTTGTTTAATATTGGCTTTAATTTCCAGTAATATAGGATCATCATTTTGCAGCTTGACCAGATCTTCTATCAATGTAGGTTGAGCTCGGATATTAGCTATGAAACAATCTTCTTCCTTTATGTTAATATCTAAGTTCAACTGCGCAAATTGAGGAACAAGGTTAGTTACACTTATCATAAGACTTGATAGCATACCCATTGGTTTTCTACTGAGTGCATCTGCTACAGCATTAGCCTTGTCAAGATGATATTGAATAGCAAAACCAAAGTCCTTGAGATATTCTAACCACCTCCTCTGCCTCATGTTAAGCTCCTTTTGAGAGAATAAATATTTCAAGCTTTTGTGGTCCGAGTAGACCGTGAACTTTTCTCCATAAAGATAATGACGCCAAATTTTTACAGCAAAAATAACCGCTGCCAATTCCAAATCATGTACGGGATAGTTTTCCTCGTGATGTTTCAATTATCTTGAAGAATAACAGATTACTTTTCCATTCTGCATGAGAACGCATCCTAAGCCAATGCTAGACGCATCTGTATACACTTCGAATCCACCACCTTCCATCGGTAGTGATAGAATAGGAGCTGTGGTAAGATGATTCTTAAGAGTTTGGAAACTCTTCTCACATTCCTCTGACCAGACAAAAGGATTTTCTTTTCTTGTGAGTCTAGTTAAAGGAACTGCTATCTTTGAGAAGTCCTTAATGAATCTTCTATAATAACCAGCTAGACCCAGAAAGCTTCTTACTTCTGATACAGTCATTGGCCGGCTCCAATTTCTGACAGCTTCTACCTTAGAAGGATCCACAATAATACCTTCTTTTGAAATAATGTGGCCTAGGAATGAGACTTCCTCGAGCCAGAATTCACACTTATTGAGTTTGACATAAAACTTGTGTTCTCTAAGTGTTTGTAAAGCTATTTTCAAATATTGTTCATGTTCCTCTTTTGTCTTGGAATATATCAAGATATCATCAATGAAGATGACGATGAACTGGTCCAGATATGGCTGGAAGACATTGTTCATAAGTTGCATGAATGCTGCTGGGGCATTAGTTAACCCAAACGGCATCACTACGAATTCATAGTGGCCATAACGACTTCGAAAAGCCGATTTATAAATGTCCTCTTCTTTAATTCTAAGCTGATGATAACCTGATCTGAGGTCTATCTTAGAGAAATATTCTGCTCCTGAAAGCTGATCGAATAGCTTATCAATACGCGGTAATGGATACTTGTTTTTAATTATAAGCTGATTCAGTCGCCAGTAATCGATGCATAGCCTGAGAGAACCATCCTTCTTTTTGACAAATAGGACAGGCGCACCCCACGGGGATGTGCTAGGTCTGATGAAGCCCTTATCCAGAAGTTCCTGCAACTACTTCTTCAATTCCTTAAGCTCTGTGGGGGACATCCTGTAAGGGGCTATAGAAACAAGTGCTGCTCCTAGAATGAGTTCAATAGTGAAGTTCACTTCCCTCTCGGGCGGTAAACTGGATAATTCAGATGGAAACACGCCTGGGAACTCATTTACAATAGGGATGTCCGCTAAGATAATCTCCTTGGATTCGGCAACAATGACAGAAGCAAGAAAAGCTTCACATACTTGCGAGATAAGTTTGCAAGCGTGAAGAGAAGATACGATAGTAGGATGCTTCTTGTACTTGATGCCAAGAAAAGAGAATCTCGGAAGACCGGGCTTTTGAAAGGATATAATCCTATTTCGGCAATTGATATAAGCATCATGATCTACAAGCCAATCTACCCCTAAAATGGCATCATAACCTTTCATGTTAAGGCATACTAAGTTTGCGGGGAGATTGTGACCCTCTACTATCACTTCGCTATCAGGATAATAGTCGGTAAGCTTTGTTCCAGAACCTAAGGGTGTGGAAATAGCAAGATCTGAAGGTAAGGGAACTGATGCGATTGGTAATATTTTAGCAAAAGTCATGGAGATAAAAGAATGAGAGGCACCAGTATCAAATAGCACAAATGCAGGACGAGAACAGATTTGAAGAGTACCTTCCATATGCCCATCATCCCTGGGCGCTTCCTCTTCTTCTAGAACAGCATTGAGGCGAGCATGCCTCCTGTGTCCATTACCAGATGACTGGTCCTTCATAAGGGGGCATTCCGGCATGCGATGCTCCCTGCTTCTACAACGTAAACAAGCGCCAAGGCCCTTCCAACACTCCTCAGCCGAATGGCCAAATTTTTCATAAAATGTGCAAGCCGTAGCGACCTGCTCCTTCTCCTCCTTGACTTTCTTTTGCCTATGAGAACTTCCACCATTCCCATTCCTGGATCTCTTTTTACTATCACGGCTCTTGTAAGGCTCCGTGATGCTGAACTTTTCTTTCTTATAACGCCGATCTAAGCGTCGGCTTGATTCTTCTCCTTTCCCTTTCAATTTTTCGACCTTCTCTAAGGTCCTTTCACATAAATACGCTTGCTGAACCATCTCCGCATAATTACAGATGTTTTGGATCCCGAGCTGCTGGATGAAACCGGGACGTAACCCGTCCATAAACCGATTCACCTTTAATAAATCGGTACTGATTAGATGTGATACATACGGTGCTAGCCTTGAGAATTGCAGTTCATATTCGGCAACCGTCATCATTCCTTGCCAAAGAGTGGTGAACTCCATAGCCTTTCGTTCCTTTACATGCTCCGAAAAGTACTTGGCACGGAATAGGGTAAGAAAACCGTCCCATGTATGAGGTGCATCGGCCGGAGGTGCCGGAACCGACTTCCACCATGTGCGAGCATCTTTGTTAAGTTGAAAGGTTGCGAGACCCACCTTCTCCTGATCGGTGCATTGGATAACATCAAATATATGATTCATTTCGTCTATCCAATTTTCTGCCTCATCGGGATTAGAAGAACCATAGAATCGCGGAGGATTTAAACTCCTGAAATTGCGATGTAGGTCACCGGCCCTTGCCCCCGCGCCACCTTGCGCTATGGTTTGCAATGCCTGAGTAAGGCCGGCAACTGTTTGTTGCATGCTATCCCAATCTACATGATGAGCCATTCGTAAGATAAGGTACCTGAGAGAAAATAACAACTTGTTATTTCTCATGAAATTGAAATGAAAAAAAATCAATCTTAAAGCTAATTAATTATCTTATCCCGGGCTCTGCCCAATTCTCACATGGGTATGGAAATTTCTTCTTTAGTTCATAGGTAGGGGTCCTTAAACCTTGGACTTTTCCTATGACATGACTCTTCTTCCTAAGTCCTGAGACTTAGGCTCTGATACCAACTTAATTGTCACACCCCGAGCCTTTATTACAGCGGAAGACTAACTCGGGGAGCGTGGACAGCCGGCATGGTAAGCCTCTTGCAAGCAAGAATGATCAGAGCGCAAGATAATCACACACATAAATGTAATTGCACAATATTTACTCAAACTCTAACTTTATTTCATAATAATCAAGTATTCAAATACAACCACTAATTCAACTTATTCCAATCTATCAGACTCAAGAAATAGGAAAATTATATAGACTCAATCTAAACAATATAGACCTTCCTAAGTCTTCACTCTCATCTTGACAATACTTTCATTCGCTCTCGGACCCGCTACTTGTATAACCTGAATCCGAATTCGAATCACTTCCATCTCCTGAAAAGATTAGAAATAGGTAATGAGCACACTTGCCCAGAAGGTATCTTCGCATGAATATGAAGGCACCATTAAAGTAATTAACAATTTAGCTCTAAAGAATAAGGTAAAAATCATGCGAATGCGATCAATCACGCGATTAAACCAAAGTAACAAGACGATCAAGTAAGTTAGAATGAGAGCAAGTACGAACTAACAAGAATGTAACAAGAACATGATATTGGCCTTTCATGAACAAGAACGTATCGAGAATGTACTAGCAAGTCACATAATCATCACTCTAGTATCTTTTACTGATGAGCAAGTACTTCGTGAATTTTTGTGAAATATCAAGCAAGAAAGTCATGTACAAGAATGTCATGTCATGCCGTATTGTGGATTTTCACTTATTTATAGAGAAAATACTCACAGCGCAATGCGACGCCAGTAGCATCATACCCCATGGTTTATAATAGTATGTTTCCGATAATCAACCGAGGGGACTAGCATAGAGCCCTTGAACACAATCAGTGCTCGATCGCATCTTCAGGTATAAATCAAGCTTTTTCCACGCATGTAACAATAAAGTATGGCCACGAATGTAATAAATTCAATAAGCTCATGATAACAATACTTTAATGAATGGATGCTTTAATAAGAATCATGAGAAATCAAGAATGACTTAAGCAAGGTTATGCTTATGGAAATAAATCGGCAGCATAATGGTACATTCTTTATTTTCCATTCATTATTTTAGGTTTCTTGATCAATATGATAAGTTCTAGATCATCAATAGTCCATCTAGAAATCTTGGAATATCAACCCTTGGTCCACCTTAGGTTAAAATACTCAAGCAGTGTGACGGTCGTGTACTGGGCCGTTACATGATGTGACACTCCAGTATTGGGCCGTTACATTAGTATGAATCCAGAACCAAGAAATCGGACACAGTTGAATGTGATGGTCGTATATTGGGCCGTTACTTGTGCTTGACGGTCCAATATAGAGCCGTTACATTACTGATAACCAAAAATATCGATAGTGTAATCTAATCAATGGGCTTTAATGGTACAACCAACTCGGCATCCTAGTGGGAATCCCAAGCTCGTGGAGAATTACGGGGGCCTTGAAACGAGATTTCCTAGTCCATTGGAAGGAATATCCAATAGAGAGGTCCTCATGTCCATGAATAATGTTCCTATAGTACAATGTGAACTAATGGACAACATACCGAAATATGCGCCATATACTTAAAGAAATGACTCTATTGATAAAGAGAACGTGTAACGATGTGAAACCATGAGAAAACTCCGTCAATACAACATTTGGAAAATCATGATTTAAATACAAAACTATAGAATTTTGGCACATGAAATTAACATAACTTAAAATAACCGAAGACACATTAATCATACAATTTGATTATGAATCAGTAACTAAACTTGAAGTCATGATAACAGGTCCAACATAGCTATCTAAGCTTATTTAAAAGTAAACTTAACTGGTTATTATTCTGCCTTGGGCTGGCAGAACACAGGGGTCTGACGGTCTAGGATAGGCGCGTTACAGTGCTTGTGACGGTTTATCGAGGGGCCGTTACAGTGGTGTAACGCTCCTGCTAGGGTGCGTCAGAGACAATACAATAATAAAACACAACAGGGTGTAACGGTCTATCGTAAGGCCGTTACATTCATGTGACGGTCTTACGTTGGTGCGTCAGAGAATCTGCTGGTAGAAACTAAGTAAAGGTTTATGAAAATATAACATACATGGAAATCAAAATACTACCACTGTCCTAGTCATGATAACGAAGTATAGACCAACTATATGCATGGGTTTAGTGAATAGATAGGATAATATCTTTTAATTTCCATTTAGGGCTAAGAGATACATGAATGTATAGAACTATTAGATCATGAAATTCTTAGTCTAGAATGCATGAAATCAAGCACAACCAGAGGGCTTTTATTCCTAACAAGTTATTTTTGTCAATCATGAGATAACCTACCTCTTCTAAAACCTTTAAACTTCGAATTTGATGCTACATGCTACCCTTAGTCCCTTGTACTTCTTGTGATAAATCAGCAACTTCAATCTGCTCTATTTCCTCAGCCTCTTGACCTAAGGATGTGAAATTTTGAGGGTAAGAAGATGAAACTATTGGGAATAAAAAGTTCTAAAGGATTGAACTATAATTACCTCGTTTAGACGTCCTAATCTCTAGATCTTCAGGGAACTTGCGTTCAGATTCCTGGGTTGTTAAGGTTGAATCAACAACTTTGGAAGCTTCTATCTCCTTGGTTGCTTGATCTCCTAGCACAAAATTTGGAGAGCTATTAGTTTAATATATTATAAACAAAAATTCGTAAGGAACTTACCCGAAATTATGACTCCTTACCTTGATTCTTCACGAGCCAAAAGTAAGGGTCGCTCTGTTCAGAACTAGGTCCTATTTATAGGGTTTTAAAGATTAGATCGATTCTAGAGTCCTTAATTTGTCAGAACCTAATCCCTAAGAGTCCTTAGTAATGTTATAAGCTCTCCCAAGTCGATCTCTTGTAGATAAGATCCCAAAGTTCTAATCTTTTTACTCGTTCTTCCTTTCACGGAACTAACAGAGTGTAACGCATCCAGCCTGGTGCGTTACAGGGCTGTGGCGGTCGCCCGATAGACCGTTACATTCAACGTGTATAGAGTTTCAATTTAATAAAACTCTTTTATTCGTTTATCCACATAATTATCTTATATAAGTAGTATTTATCCTTAAAATACGTGAATAAGCTAATTACCCATCTAGAATATGGGCCAAACTTGATGGACTTGGTCCATTAACCTTTTGGATTATCTTTAAATAGGCTAGGTTAATTATTTAACCTAATTGGGCCTTATAGTGACTTATTGATCCATGATTCTATTTATTAATTTATTTAGGCCTTTATAAATTTCAAAAAATAATTAAATATTCTTAAAATAATTTATAAAAATTCTGGGGTCTTACACTGGAGCTGGGAGCTGAGACTGGAACTGGTATTGAGACTATAACTGTTGCTGGCCGGTTAACCGTTTGAGGTGTTGTAGCCGGGGACTGGGACTGGTCGGCTGACCATTGAGGTGTGTAGCCGAATGTTAGAGCTGGAGACTGGAGCTGGCCGGCTGACCGCTAAGGTGTTGAAGCTGGGGACTGGGACTGGAGCTGGGGACTGGAACTGGCCGGCTGACCGCTAGGGCGTTGTAGCCGGAGACTGGGACTGGTCGGCTGACCGTTGAGGTGTGTAGCCGAATGTTGGAGATGGAGTCTGGAACTGGCCGGCTGACCGCTAGGGCGTTGAAGCCAGATATTGGGACTGGTCGGCTGACTGTTGAGGTGTGTAGCCGAATGTTGGAGCTGGAGACTGGGACTGGCCGGTTGACCGCTAATGTAGCGACCAAAGATCCGGATATTGGGAAGAACTCGATACCATTCGAATCCCGCTGCCCACGAGCCGGAGGGCTCGGAAGGGCTGAAAGGTGTCTGTGGAGCACATAGAAATAAGAAATGAAGCAGGATAATTCAACAATTAATAGAAATAAATAATCCAACTACTGTTGGGTCTCCTCTGGATTTGAATGATAAGGGAGAATGTTCACATGCTGATTTGTTTTATCTGATGGCAACGATAAAGTTTAACTTCGATGACTGCATAGTCAACTTTGTCTATTTTATACTGATATGATGTTATGTGTATTTTGATGACCTTTCATATGTCAGATGTTCAAATAAATGTTGCCTGCATACTTACACTTAGTCTGTGCATAAGATTAACGTCGGTGCAATCATTATTCCAGTACGCGACCAAGTCTGTGCTGGAATAATTGGGTGACTGATCTATTCACCCCCTTCTAGATCGCGTCTTGGACTTATCAGTTGGTATCAGAGCATCCATCTATCCTTACAACTACAACAGAGTCCAGTCCAATAAAAGTACAGTCTAAGGTAGAGAAGCGTACCCAACACCGAGTGAACACTCGGCCCGGCGAGCTGGCAACTAAGAACCTCCGCGCAGCACCCTCGAACCTCGAGGAAGAACCGCCACACCTAAAAAGAAGGGGTGAGCCTCCTATCACTGGCTCAGTAGGGGTCGCACAGAACCCCAACCGTAAACAACGGCGGTAGCGGAAAGCAGCAATAACAGAGGAACATCAAACACGGTGGTCGGTAAAAATCTCAGCTCTACAGCTACTCCTACTGTACCAGAAAATATGCCCCGATCTCACAGTCGGAAGACCACCAAACTAACAGGAAAACCTCTGGCTACGCTGCCAGAAGAAACATCACGACATCGCTGTCGTGGAGGCCCGTCCTCGCTGACTAAGGCCCAACCCAAGACCACGCGGTCCGGGGCAAACAGTCACGACCACGCAGTCGTGAACCCTACACTGTCTACAGGTGAAACCTCGGTAACTCTATCGGAAACCCTAGACTTCTACATCGGGAAAACGCCCGAAAACTATACACAAAGCCACATCTCGCAGACGGGAAATAGAAACTTGAGTCACAAGAATCTCACGTTACGTGACGGGAGCACTGTCCACTAGAAATAAGGCCGGATACGTCCACTGACATCTTAGATCGTGCCTCAGGTGTCTCCCTATGATGCCCCAGGCAGAAATTGAGACACCGTACAGTTACCACGCAAGCACCCATCGCGAGTAACGCGGAGTTACAGGTGGCCCTGGGCCACCAGATTCAGGACAGCCTTCTAAACCTACTAACCCAACGGTCCTTGAGTCACATGACTCGGGTCAAGACCGTCATACAGGGACATCTCCATGTCGTCAATTGGCCCTAACCCTAGGGTTAGAAATCTCGGTACGAGAATTCACGAGGCGGGTCACAACCGCCGAGACCATTTTCCTACAAGGGAACTCGAAAAACCTCCAGCCCCAGGCTGGGTGATTGGACTCACAGTCCAAGACCACAAGCACGGCCCACTCGAAAATCACCATCCAGAGAAACCCACGTCGTGTGGGGAAACCCTCTGCACCCATACGGCCTCACGACAACTTGATCTAGCGAAAGCACGAAAGCCTAAGACACATGGGGTCAACTGGACCCTCCAAACTCACGGGCACACTAATCAAGGTAAAAGGATACCTCTAGACACCCAAAAACTCGATCACGACATCCACGGGGTGTCCGTTACATCCACGGTACCGAAGATCGACCACTGGGTCACAACCGGGTCGACTGGGGGCCAACACAACGTGAATGGAACATGGCTAGCACGGAAAACCGAGTGGCGGTCCTCCCTGGACTGTCACCTCAAGTGGCGGTCCACACTGGACCGCAACCAGAATATAGCGGTCCACTCTGTGCCGCTACCCTCCAAGTGGCGGTCTCCACGAGACTGCTACTTGCCAGGGATACCTGGAATAAGACGACCATCCTCGGACCGTGTCACGCCCCGAACCGATAGCAGCAGAACGTGTTCGTTTGCTCGGAACATGCCAGTTAAACAGTCGAGTTGATCAGAGCATAGTCATTTCCACAAAACACAATTTGGACAAAATAACAAATTTCATTTCAAATATAAGTTTATTACAAATTTGGACCCAAAATAAAAGAAAGACTCAATAAAGAAAAATTACAATGAGACACTTGACTAGACTTAACATACGACACAAGATAGCATGTCTAGATGGTTTGTCTAGATGTCGGAGTACTTATCACTCTTTCCCTTGCCCATCATGTTCGATCTCGTCATCGCTATGGTCATTACCTGAAAAATCATGGAAACAAACTGGATGAGCGAACGCTCAATAGGACTTAATATCTCAAGCTCCAAGCTAGCTTTAAGTCAATTACGAATTAACATGTTCATGCAGGTCATGCAAGATATAGAAATAGAGAACTATAATGGCACAAGATAATTCACGAACGATAAGAAACAGACAAGATAAGAACAAGTAGATTGATGAGAGAGTATACCCAGAACTTTCATGACGGGATAACAAGTACTTTCGATAAGATAATTCAAGAACATTCATGATGAACTTTAAACAATATAGAAGTAGAGCAATCACTTCTACCAGCACTATTGTAGCACCCTGGAAATTTAAATGTAGAATAGATAAAATAACTATAAATACTCATCATGGAAATTTAATTTCGATAAAAGGAAAAGCCATAATTAGCTAAAAAGGAAAAAGGTTAATGGACCTAAATTTTAATAAAGGCATAAATGAACAAATGATGAATAGAAATTAAATATTCCCCTTTATCTATGGGAAATACCATTCAAGTATTCCAAAATATAATTACATGTATAAAGATTTCATAGGATCGAACTCGACTCTGATATCCAAAACAACTGATGAAATATTAATAAGGTAAACGAAGATATAGGAAACAAGGCTACATGGAGCCGGAGATTTGCATAGGAAGTTTCAAAAGATGAATTCCCCTAAGTTTAGTGGGTCTACCGACCCGGATGAAGCGGAGAATTGGGTGCAAGAAATAGAAAGAACCTTTAGGGTTATGCAATGCATCGACGAAGAAAAGGTATTACTGGGAACCTACCAACTAGAGAAAGATGCTCGAGTCTGGTGGGGATCCGTGGAGGTAATCTTGCCCAATGATCAAGTTACCTGGGTTGAATTCTTAGAACATTTCAATGAGAAGTATTTCTCAGAAAGGATCCGTGAGAAGAAGGCCATGGAGTTCGCGGCTTTGAAACAACGTAGTCTATCCATAGCAGAGTATGCGGCAAAGTTTTCTAGATTGGCCCGGTATGCACCACACTTGGTCTGCACGGAGAAAATGAGAGCAAAGAGATTCATGAATGGTTTGAAGGTGGAGCTTAGTCCTCAATTAGCTCCGCTGGAAATATAAACTTACACGGAGATGGTTAGGAAGGCACAACTCCTAGGAGATGCCATAGATATGATGGAGTGAGTCAAGCTAAAAAGGAGCAAGCGAACGGATCTAAGAATAAGGAACCCGTGAATAGAAAGAAGAGATTTAATGGAGGTAACGATTCTCAAAAGAACAAGAAATCCCGGAATGATGGTCAACAAACTGTTCCGGTCAAAGAAAAATGTGAACATTGTAGGAAAGGGAGATATGATCTGGACAAGTGTTGGTATAAACTTGAAAAATGCATCTGTTGCGGAAGTAGAGATCACAAAATTGCTCGATGTCTGCTCTTAAAGGAAGAAACGCCGCAAGCATTGGAAGGTAACTCTATAAACCTATCTCACCTACAATCACATGAATCGGTTATGGTGATCTTAGCATCTAGCATGTTATGTATACATTGTTTTGGACATGGTGATTTTATCCCACTATTAGAGAAAGAAAATCATGTGAATTTGGGGACCAAATTCTTTTAAGTGGGGGAGGATGTTGCATCCTGGAAATTTAAATGTAGAATAGATAAAATAACTACAAATACTCATCATAGAAATTCAATTTCGATAAAAGGAAAAGCCATAATTAGCTAAAAAGGAAAAAGGTTAATGGACCTAAATTTTAATAAATGCATAAATGAATAAATGAGGAATAGAAATTAAATATTCCTTTTTATCTATGGGAAATACCATTTAAGTATTCCAAAATATAATTACATGTATAAAGATTTCATAGGATCGAACCCGACTCTAATATCCAAAACAAATGATGAAAAATTAATAAGGTAAGCGAAGATATAGGAAACAAGGCTCGTATATAAATATATATAGGTGGAGTCTACTAAATGAATTAGTTAAAACTGAAATAGTCTACAAAACACACACCCACGTACCTATATGTATATATAGTTCTACAGTTAGTTTATAATTCTAATTGATTAATGGGCTTTTCCCCATGCGTACACAGAAAGACCTCAAAATCCCTCCATGTACCTCACGATGGCCCGCCAGCAAATCCACGGTAAATAAATCTTAAATAGAAGCTCAAGTACCCCAATGAACGATAGGACTAAAGGGCCTTAACTCAATGGTTAAGGCTAAACACCACAGCAGAAGTTAATGGACCCTTGTAATAATAAATGTTAGTTAATGGGTCCCTTGATTAAAACATATACATTGTTAAGAGAGCATTAGCGTTTGGGCTTTTGGGTTTTATTAAACATATGTTTATAATGGACTTTTGGGCTAACGTAAGGGCCATTGGATAATGGCATTTCAAGACACTCAAACCCTATATAGATCCCGTTCGAAAAATGCATGGGGCTTTTCGGTTCATGATAAACACGGCAGGCGGCTAGTAAGTGGGAAAGCTCATAACAAATACAAGGCAGGAGTTAAAACATTGCCTTAATAGCATTCGAACCCTCTCAAAGCCTTACCTCCCCTATAAATATCTTGTCCTTCGAGCAAAGCAACCCTATTGTTGCTGCGATCGGTGGAAGCTCGGTGCGTCGACCTCCCTTATCCTCCTGTTCATGCTGTGGCTCCGTCGTGAACCTGTCGCTACTGTACGTGGGAGGCTTCTTCGTCCATCTTCTTCCTCTACTGTTGACGGGCGATTGCATTTGCCATTGTTCATCGTCATCATCTTGCTATTCTTCTTCTATTATCTTCTTCTATCTGTCAAAGTATCAACGAAAGGTAGGTAATCTCCCAAGCTTAACACTAAGTTAATCATAAGCATCATGTTAACTAGATCACGTAATCTCTCCTTGTATTTATACCGTTATTACATGATTATCTTAATTAATTAAAAAATCATAGCACGATAAAAATTTATATCTATATAACCATTTATCTAAAAATCACAAAGTGCATGTGACTTGAATCCTCGTGATTTACTCTAAATTTCCATATGATTATATGAGTATTAACTAGTAACATTAACTAGTTAATTAATTTAATATATTTATAATAGTTACACGGTTAATCACGATTTACACTGTAGCAGTTAGTTATAGAATTTTACTTTGTTTAGATTTTTCTAGGTTGTCGGAGCATCTTTTGACCATGAAATTTTATGGGTGTGTTATTGGGGTGGAGACCAAGGTAGTGAGGATGGTACCACCATTTTCCGTATCTCCTATCTCAAGAACCCCCATCTCTCAACGAAAAATTATTTTGAACACCTAATTAGGTAGAATTTTTCGAGCCCATCATTTCAATATATTATATGTGCGATTCCGACGTGATTACGTTGAGAAACGAGAGGATTAAAGAAGTTGACCATTTCACTGTTTAAACAACTCCGCGGACGACCGCCGCTCATTATATATATATATATATATATATATATATATATATATATATATATAACTTATAACTATATCTTTGAAAATTCATATCTATCAAACTATATAACATAAAATTATAAAAATTATAATTTTAGAATCCTCATATTTTTCTCCTAATTATCATATATTCTATTTTTAATTATTTTGTATAAATAAATGTGTCTTCGAATGTATATTTTAAAAATTATTCAATTAAATAGATATTGACGTGAATTCTTGTTAAATAAATTAAGTTAAAAATCATAGAATTAACGTCTCTCCAAGTGGACGCTAATTAATAAATGACGCCACCATGGGCGTCAATTAATATAAGTTTATTTAATTTTAGAATCAGCGTCTCTCTTAATGGACACAAATTCTTTAATTAACGCTTTCATGTCCTCATAGTTTTCTTCCGGTTATGACCCATACCGCGGGTCTTCTGGCACTCTCATCTCACGTCCATAGATGGAGTCCCTGTTTCACGATTGGTTCACATAAATATCTCAACTCTCGGTGACATACGAGCCCTCCGTTGGACATTCCGTTCCTTCGGACTGACAAGTTAGTCATTGGGACCTCCGTAAGTTCCTCGTAGCCTTGGATTCCCTCAAGGCCGACTGAGCTGGTTGTACCACAAGAACCCTAGAACCCTGTTAGTCACGTCACTCTAAAGAAAGCATGACACCCGGCCCTCATAGAACGCTGTTATGACGTTTCTATGAGAGATCTATCTCTATCTGACTTATAAGGTGCTAATTTGATTAGCGACTACATTGGTTATCGCCGTTTTCTGTCGTGAGCATGTTGAAGGGGTGACCTTATTGGCGGGCGCTTAGTGTAAAAGCAACCGTATTGTGGAGACACCAATTCTTCAATACTTTGTTCAGAGAATGAGTGACCACCACTATGGGCGCGACTTCCTAAATATACGGTGCTCTGACGAGACGCCAATCTCCCAGATTTCTCGAATTGTCTCAATTTTTGGGTGCCATCGTACTAGACTTGTCGAGGTCCATCTTGAATCCCTATTCAATGAAATCTACTCTATTGTTCGTACATGCTTGATCCTTGAAATTCTTGGCCATTAATATGGAATTAGTCTAGACAAAATGTCAAGGGCTATGGGTCCCAATAGAATGATATTTTAAATGCTACGGGTCATGATCTGACCCTATTGGGCGAGGTAAAGCCCAAACGTTTACCGGTATACGATGATCGGGTGCTGGCATTCACTACCTATAGTCGTCTATAACTTATTTCCATGAGGGGCAGTCATATCTTCGTGATTTCCCCTTAGCGTATTGGCCAATCCTATATAGTGCTAGGTGTGCAAACGCTCTCGTGATAGTGATGATAGGGAGTAATTGCCATCATAGTACACAATCCTATGTAGTGCTAGATGTGCAAAAACTCACGTGATAGTGATGATCGGGAGCAATTGCCATCATAGTGCACCCTTCCACAACTTATTGTTCATCATGATAAGATCTTAAATTACCTTATTAGAGGAGCTATCATATTATCGTGATTTCCCCTTAGTGTCTTGGCAAACTCTATATAGTGCTAGTAGAAGTGATTGACTTACTTCTATATTGTTTATCATTAATGTTCTTGAATTATCTTATTGAAAGTACCTGTTATCTCGTCATGAAAGTTCTTGATATATTCTTTCATCAATCTACTTGTTTTCATATCTCTTGAAAGTGTCCAACGACTTGTCTACTCTTATAGTTCTTGAATTTATCTCGTGCCATTATAGTTCTCGATTTCTATATCTTGCATAACCTGCATGAGTATGTTAAACTGTAATTGACTTAAAGTTAGCCTGGAGCATGAGATATTAAGTCCTACTGAGCGTTCGCTCAACCTGCATTTTTCAATATTTTTTAGGTAACAACCATAGTGATGACGAGACCGAACATGATGGACAAGGGCAAGAGTGAAGAGAACTCTTACATCTAGATGAACTGTCTAGTCTGGTTATCTTGCGTCTTATGTCTCATTATAATTTTTCTTTATTAAGTCTTTTCTTTTACTTGGTCCAAATTGTAATGAACTTATATTTGAAATGAAATTTGTTATTTTGTCTAAATTATGTTTTGTGGAATGGCTATGCTCTGATCGATTCGACTATTTAACTGCCATGTTCTGAGCAAATGACACGTTCCGCTGGTATCGGTTCGGGGCGTGACAACTATATAGGATTAGCCAATACACTAGGGACATCACAACAATATGACAACCCCGAATGGCTGTTTCAAGATCTTTCATGATGAATACTAACTACAATAAAGGTTTGGCCACATGCACTTAGGGGTTCTCACGAACTGTATGATTGCCCCTAAAGGAGTAGCACTACGTAAGATTGGCCAACACATTAAGGGAAAAATCACGATGATATGATCGCCCCTCATGGAAATAAGTCGTAGACAACTATAGGTGGTGAATGCCAGCACCCGATCATCGTTATACCGGTACACGTTTGGACTTTTCCTCGCCCGTGGGAACAGATCAGGACCCCATAAACACTAGCATTTAATAGTCATTTATGTGGGACCCATAGCCCCTGACTATATACAATATCGAGACAAATTCCACTTTAATGACTAAGACTTTGAAGGATCAAGTCATGTAGGAACATTAAGATAGATTTCATGAAACATAGAGTTCAAGGACAGAACTTGTAGTAAGGATGATATATCAATAAACCATATGAAAACCATGACAATTTAGGAATCTGGGTGATTGGGTACAACCTGCTCAGACGGCCTTGAGAGAATCCAAGGCTACGTGAAGACTTATGGAGGTCTCTATGACAAGTCACCAGTCCGAAGGAAGGAATATCCTGCGGAGGGCTCATTCGTCACCGAGAGTTGAGATGTATAACGTGAACCAATCGTGAAACTGGGACTCTATCCACGGAATGTGATATGAGTGCCAAGAGACCAGCGATATGGGCCAAAACTCGATGAAATCATGAGATTAATTTGCGTCTCCTTAGAGAGGAGTAAATTTTTAGTATTTATCACAATTGAAATAAAATTACATTAATTGGCGTCCATAGATGGAGGTGCCACTTCACTAAGTCATGACGTTAATTCTTTGATTTTTCATATCATTTTCTTTTAATAACATAGACAAGAATGTGCGTCTATTTAAGAAGGCATTTAATTCATATTCTATTTCTATTTAAATTAATAATTCAAAATAAATAGCATCACTTTGAAAAGACGTCAATTTATATTTTATTGATAATTTAGAAAATGATGTCTCTTTAAAAAATATATATTTATCACACCATATATTTATTTTTAAAGAATAAGGATATATGGATAAGGATTTGAGGAATAAAGATAATTGAGAAGGTTAGATAGGACATATATGCAATTGATTTTCATAGGGTGAGTGGAAAAATCTTCAAAGAAATAACGACAAGGGCATTGTCGTGTTTTCTTTATACAACGACATGCATTATGTCGTTATTTCCTTAAATGTGATTACTGTCATTTTTTTATTTTAAAGAAATTTTATGAAATAATATATATATAAATAAGAGAAAAATGTAAGGATCCTAACTATGAAATATCATAATTTTATTCTATCTATTTTTAAAGATAAAAATCTTTGAAGTTCATGCGGAGTTTTAACCGAATAATCAGGGTCAATTTTATTCTAACCGAATTTTAATAAAATAAAATCAGAAAAATTATCAGAAAAATCTAGGGATCATAAAAATATACACTTTACTATTTTTATTAATATGGTTCAGTAGATGTTAAATTTCAAAGATTATAACAATTATCAATTAACTAAAAGATGCATGTTCTTACCACAAAACAAAACGTGATAATACAATCTGGATTATGAAATAATCACATAGGATGAATTAACATGAAGATTTATTAGGTTTTGTTAAGATTTATTAGATTTTGTTTGGAAGATTGCCTACCTTTACGTTGATGCTCTGACAGAACGAAGAAGAAAAAGAAGAAGAACGGAAGATGACGATGAATAATCAGTAACTGTTGCAGTCTTCTGGGCAAACCACAACAGCCTGAAACCGCAGAAGCAGCAGCAGCAGCAACTTGCGGCCACCACGCGAAGGAAGAAGGAGAAAGAAGATAACAACGTCGACGTTGGTTTCTTGCGAACGTGATAGTAACTATGGCGCTTGTTTGATGGTCATGGCTTTTATAGGAATAGAATCCTAAAGAGGGTGGAATCCTAACAAGGATCGTACCTTCCCTTGATCGATCCTAACTTTACCCAACTTACAGCCGCCTCCCACATGATGGCTTTTGAAACCCGAAAGCTAATCCTTCGATCCTGCACATGGGTTGCTGTTAGTGCATGGTACAGGTAGGTGGGTTGTTAAGGGATGGGTTTGGTTGGTTGTGCGCATATATTCGATCATATATAGGCTTTAGGCCCATTAGTTCATTTCAAAGCCCATGTACAATCTATATCTATATTTATATATATTTATACATACATTTCAAGGTTCTTAAGCCCTTATACCAAGCCTACTAATTGAACCCAATGTTTATACATGGATAAAGGTGTGTGGGTGAGTAGGTGTCTTAGCCCATTATTATATAAGCTTTAGCTAATTTATTTAGTAGACTCCATATTCACATGAGCCTTGTTTCCTATATCTTTATTTACTTTTCTATCTTGTTAATTTTCGTTATTTGCTTTGGGTTCGATCCTTTTACTCAATTCTTTATTTGTATCTCCATTGAGGCCCATTAAGTCCTATCCTTTAGCTGGGCTTGTAATTTATAACCATTGAATTATGTAGACCCATTATCGATTATCCTTAATTTTATTATTTTTTTATTTTATGGAAATATTAATATTTATTCTTTATATATTTTCGGGGTGCTACAGACCGCTACAAGGATAATGTGGCCACCATTGGACCGCAACCTGGAGAATGCGGCCATGGGGTGACCGCATGCTCAGGGGTTCGGTGAAAAGCGCGTCGATGTGCCTGCCACGGGTGCGTCGACCCCACTAGGTGACGGTCCTGGCCTGACCGCTATCAGCGAGTAGCGGTCAGTCGCGAGGCCGCTACCTCAAACCGACATACCAGTCAATAAGCGGTCTCCAATAGACCATTTTCTCAGGTAGCGGTCTCTGGTACGACCGCTACTTGCTTCTGAGCCCGGAAACGGCGAATCCAGCGAAAAACTCCATTTCACGCCCCATTCACACCCATGTGAAGGGGAAAACAAGGGAAAACCCCTCCCCAGCTTCTCTAGCGCCAAGAGGACCCATTTAAACCAAAAAAATATGATCAAAATGCGAAATCCGGCTCACACCCCAAAATCACATGTTTTAACATCGGCGGAAAAATAATCCCTCTCGGCTCACCTCAGGCTACCAAACTCGCGGGAAATGAAGTACAGGGGTTAAGGAACCATCCCCCTACCTCCACCGAAGATTTCACTCACCAAGGATGCCGATCCGCCATGAAAACACCACACGAGCCACCGCGGTGCCCCGAACTCATGGCCGAGCTTCACTGGGCCTCCACTGCCTTGATCCTTACCCATCCTCGCCCACTCCTTGCCTACGTCGCCTCCGCCTCGCTCCTTCGGCGGTCGGAGAAGAGAGGGGAGAAAGAGAGAGCATGAGCGAAGAAAGGGAGAGAGTGAGGGTTGTGAGGAGAGAGAGAGGGGGGTTTATATATAGAAAATTCAAAAAATCTAAAAAATAAAAGAAATAGGGAAAAATCATCTCCCTGATCCTCAAAGAATACATAACGCATCAGTAACATCCCGGAGTTAGAGAACGTAACGGTTCGCCCTACACGGGATTCTGAAGGCTCGTAAGGGAAAAACACGCGTAAACCGTAAAACTCAATTCGGGACCCACAAAAGCGATACAAAACCCATGGATCCTGATCCGAACAATATCCAAAAAATTCAAGGCGTTACAGCTAAGGTGTTGCAGTCGGGGACTGGGACTGGAGCTGGGGATGACCGACCCTCGGGGGTGTAGTGGCCACCATTGTTGTGCAGTGATGCTGAGCTCGCCGTCGGCGGGATGTCGCGGTTGACGGCTTTCATCAGTGAGGAGTCGAGAGGAAGATGATTTTTTTAATTTTCTCTTTACCAGCTCTACCGTCCTTATGGGTTTTGGTCAGAGCTGGCCCCCTTTAACTTTTTTCGGTGCGCCCTTGCAGGTTTTCACACCGAGGGGTTACTCGATTTTACCTGAGGCGCCCTTACGGATTTTCACCTCAGCTGGGTTGGTGGAAACTTTTTCCCTCAGTAGTCCTTTGGAGGGAGCTAACTGAGGCCACTGGGGTATCTCTATTTTTAACCCCACATTTTGTCATTTTTTTATTTTTGTTTGTTGTTGTTTTTTTTTGAATCTGGGGATTGTCATCCATAGCATACTGTTGTAAGGGGATGTGACCTGAGGCTTGTGTTGTTTGAAGATTTGATATCTCTGTGGCCCTGGTTAGGACTTTTGCAGGGTACTACGTCATGGCCCCTAAGGGTCATTATATCTTGGTGGAGTGTGACTGGAGTTATAACTGGTGGGTTAGGGAATCCGTAGACATTGAAATGGTGACTGGGACCATGGTAGTGAACCATGATGAACTGGCGACTGGAGCTTTTGGATTGAAGGTATTTAAGGTGTATGGTCAGGGAATGAAGGGGGTCTGGGAATTGGCTGAGATTGAGGTTCGCTGGGATAAATGACTGGGATAACGTGTGGATACTGGGGTATGCAGGCTCGCTAGAACGGAGCGGAGATTGAGTGTAAGATGGGAGAACCTGGGTGATATAAACCTAACTGGAAGGAGTAGGGTTAATGAATTGGAGATATGTATTGGTCAAGGACTGGCATGTTTTGACAGGAGAGGCCTATGATTTATTGAGAGGTGGGTGGATAATCACCCTGACTGGTGGAGAGCGAGATTTTTTTTTCTCATTACCAGCTCTACCGCCCATTCATGTTTTTGCAAGAGCCGCCTCCTTTTAGATTTTTCCGGTGCACCCTTGCAGATTGTCACACCCAGGGGTTCCCCAATTTTGCCTGAGACGCCCTTTTGAGTTTTCACCTCAGCCGGGTTGTTGGCCTTTTTACCCCCAGTCGCCTCCTTGTTAAGGGGACGACCGAGTCCACCGTGATATCTCTATTTTTAACCTAATTTTTTTTTTTGCTTACCTGGGAGCCTCGTGTTGTACCTCCTGTGGTTTTGATGATACCAAATACTATGACTCATCATAAGCATGATGTCATATGTGTTGTTGCTGCATTAATGGGATTGTTGACTTGATCAACTGTGTGTTGACTTTACTTTGACTTTTGCAGCATTATCGTTTTATAAGTCAGAATAAAATTCTGTTGCATAATGGTCATTGCATAGTCAGTCTCTTGCACTAGGTCGGTGCACATAGCACTACAAGGTTGTTGACACCCATTTTTAGCCGGCAAGTTACGTTATTTCTCTTATTCATCATTTTTGATGTCTCGAATTACCCATTATTTTGGAGGCTTCCTTGGATGGATTTTGAGCCCATTTCACTGTTCCCTAGTCTTTGAGCCTTAGAGATCATGATTTCTTAGAGTCATGGAGTTTATCTTACCAACTTCCGGCTTCCAAGTCGACTTTCGGCCCATTTAGGCCGACTTCCATCAAGCATTCGGTTCCTCTCACTGTGCAGTCCAGAACGCGACCATTTTTCATCCCTTTCCAATCCACTGTTGAAAAAGTTCGCTTCATCAAAATTGTTAGATTTTTCGATATCTACAACTTATTCTTCTACTCCATTAGCCAGTTCTGCCCCGATTGTGATCTATTCGCATTTTTTTGGCAGGCTGCACTGTTCACCTGCAGACCCAGCGTTTTTCCTATAATCTAGCCCCATTTTCTCCCTCTTTTGATCATTTTCTCGTCTTACTCTCTTCATGAAAGTTTTTCATCTTTCAGTTATCTACAATTTCTTTTTCTACCACTTTCGTTAGTGCTGCACCGTTTAAGAGATATACTCCGATTTCCAAAGTCACGTGCAGTCTGCCCAGAATGTTCTTTCATTTAGTAAGTGGTCTACTGCTAGACCGCCCCATTCACTAAGTGGTCTACTACTAGACCATCCCATCACAAAGTGGTCTACTGCTAGATCGCCCCATTCACTAAGTGGTCTACTGCTAGACCGTCCCATGACTAAGTGGTCTACTGCTAGACCGTCCCATCAGTAAGTGGTCTACTGCTAGACCTCCCCATTCACTAAGTGGTCTACTGCTAGACCGTCCCATCACTAAGTGGTCTACTGCTAGACCGCTCCAAGCACTAAACGGTCTACTGCTAGACCGTTTTCATCCTGTTTTAGCCCGAACTGCCGTGGTCGCCCAGGTCTCTGTTCTTCATGATAAAAGCGGCCTAATGATGACTGTTTATTTCTAAAAATGGTCTATCGTGCGACCGTTTATATGACAGAGAGTCTAGAAGACCCTGAACTCCGTCTTCTTCGCTGCCGGACTCAAAGGCCGAAACTTGTGCAACGGGACCTCCTTGTTAGGGCTCTATCTTCTAGAATCCTCCACGAAATTGAGCCCCGTTTATTTTTGTGTCTTCCTCTTTGTATTATCTCAAATTTGGTATACGGAGCATGATTTTTAATTGACTAGATATCCTGGAATCTTGACTGCAATATCAGGTTTTACGTATTTCGTGCAACAAAAACTCATGCAGATTGGGTTCCAGAGGCTTCTTCCAAGAGCCATAACTTCTACATCCTTCCACCAAAATGAGTCCCGTTTGTTCCTATATCTTATCTTGACTATTATCTCGAGAATGATGCAGAGAGCTCAAGATTTGGTGGACTCTATCTCCTGGAATAGTGGGAGAAAGTTCAGGGTTTCACCACTTTTCTATAAATAGATGCCCAATTCGCCTGCGCGCCGGGGGTTCTTCTTCGACCTGGGGCGAAGCCATGCCGGATCATCCACTCAAACCTTCAACCCCAGGCTATTGAGGGAAGTATTAGCTTTAATTTGGTTCCTCATTTACTTCATTTCATCTTTGTTTGCCCTCCTAACTTCGCCTCTACTTTTTACAAATCATCACAAGTTCTTGAACCTCTGCGGCGGGGCGCCCTTCGTCGGCTCGGGGCGGAGTCATCCGACATCCTCTTCGTCCTCCATTGGTCCCATCCTGAAGAGTGGAGTATCTTCTTCATTTTTCATCTCTCTGGGCTCTCTATACTCTCTCCAATTTCTTATTCTCTTCTCCTACTTTTCACAAATCACCACAGTTTTTACACTTAGTTTTTGCACTATTTTCTTCACGTTCATGCATTTTTCTCCATTTTGCATAATATTTTTCTCCCTCTTCTTTCCACCAAATTTCATGATTTCAAATCCTATGTATGCACAACACTCCCACCTTCCTTTTGCACCCATTTATAGGGGTTAAAAACCCTCCCCCAGTGCGTTCTCTCCCATTCTTTCATGCTAATTCATCACTTCGGGGCATGTGCTACACTATCATATTCTAATGGGTGTTCTTTTATTTTCATGGCTTTATTTTGCAAGAGACTATCAATAGGACGTGAGGCCCTCTTCCTCTAGCCGGCTGGAAGGAGAGGAGGTCCAATCTCATGAGTTCCCCACACCCGTCTTCAAGGCGCGATCACACGTTGTAGCGGTCACCTTCGGTCACGATTTTCTTCTTCCTTTCCCAAGGTACACCGTAGGTTTGTTTTCATCATAGTATCTATTTCCTATTGCTATTCCTTGGGTGGCGATCACCGTTTCTTTCTTTTCATCATCGCCATTTTGCCCTTCATTGTCTATATTTCATGTTTTACATGTTCATGTTTATGTTTACATAGTTTGGGGGTGGGGTAGATTAATCTATTTACACCTTTTTTGGCAATCACGGCGGGACACATAGTGTCCATCACGTTATATTTTTAGTCTCTTGCATGTTGGGTGGGTGTTCATGCATGTTTGGGTAGTCTCCTCCACATTTTTCCATCGTTCTGTCAATTTTTGGGTCTATCAGGGGTAAACGGTCTATTGTAGGGCTGCCCAGCACCTTTAATGGCCTTTCTAGGACAGCCCAAACCCTCTGGGGTTATAAATGGTCCTCCGAGGACCGTCCAGGACCTGGGAGGTCCTCCAGGAGATCGCTTATAGGGTAAAAACGGTCATCTATGGACCTTTTAGTGGTTCTGGCCGGACATGATTTCTGTTCACGGGGGCCTTATTCATTTGGGCATAACTTTATCTCCCGACGTCAGATTGGGCTGATTCTTGTTGCGTTGTGTTGTCCTTTGTATTATCTTTCCATACATATAAAATTTGCATCATTTGGACATCATTTTCATATATAAAAATTGTCTCCATTTTTATATTTTCTGCATTTAGTTTGCATGCGGTCTGCGCACAGGTTCACGGGGGCATCTTTCTTGGACGACTTAATTGGCTTCCCAAGGTTGGATTGCTTTGTTCTTAGGCCCATTGCGTAAACCTTTGTATTATCTTTCCATCCATAGTTTATTTGCATCATTTGGACATCATTTGCATATTTAAAAATTGCCTCCATTTTTACATTTTTGCATCTAGTTTGTAGGCAGATTCGGGACAGATTCGCAGGGCCATTTTGTTTGCCGATTTAAACTGTCTTCCAGGGTCTGTTTTGGTTGTTTCTTGGTTCCATTGCATAGTATTTTGTATTATCTTCACATCCATATATTATTTGCATGCATTGGACTTCATTTGCCTACTTAAAAAGGGCCTTCATTTTTGCATTTTATGTATAAAATTAACGTGTAGGTCTGGGGGCAAACACAAAGGTTCATTGTTCTTTTATGACTTTTCCTATCTTTTAGTGCCTAATTGTCTCTGTTTGTGATCTTGCATCATTGTTATTCATATTGTTTTGCAGTTTCCATGCATTTTGTGATGTTAGCATGATTTCATGATTATTTTGATGTGCTAGACTTAGGCTAGAAATTACATGCACTCCGGTGCACATAGGATCTTGCATATTTGTATATTGTAGTTACATTCCCATCGGTAAGTGACCCTCTCGCTCCCATATTCCTTGGGCTTGACTAGGTGATCTTATCCGGGACCTCCGTAAGCCCCCGCGAGCCGTAGATTCCCACACGGACGCCGTGGCGGTTGCACCTTTTCACCCCTTAGGCTTGCATTTGTATACATTGTGAGGGAATTAACTATAGCTAAACCAACGTTTGGACCTTATTCCCTATAGGATACCTATCTTGAGGGAATTAATCTCAATTCAAATCATTAAAAGACCCACCCTAAACTTTGACATTAAAATACGTTCCATCATATTAACTTGTTTGACTTGGTGAAATCCTTCATATTGCTTGTGTTATTTGGGCTTGTCCAAGCCCATTTGTGGTATTTTGTGTTGCATCCCCCATCATCCATATAAATTTTGTTGTTAGGCCCATTGAGGCTAGTCTATTCTGCGTGTCCATTTGTCCAGTCTCATTGTCCTAGGTTTCTTTTTCTTTTTTTCCTTTGCATTATTGAGTCAACCCCCTCTTTGATTCTCGAGCCCTTACTTCCCTCATTGTATTTCCCTGATTTTTCTGTATAAAGTCCCCATTTTCCCTCATGGAGTGCCATTTTCTTCTGTATATTACTCTTCTTCTTCCCCGTCTTCCTATTCCCGCGTGGATTCCTTTTCCCACGCGAGCCCATCTTCTCGTGGCCGTTCCGACCCGCAAGCAAATCTCATGGCCCACCTATCATCTCTTGCTTGCCAAACGGCCCCGATCTAGGCCCAAAAATTCATTGCTAATCATCTTAATGGGCCTTATTCTCATAACGGGCCTCCCTCTTCTACTCTTAGTGGGCCCCCTTCCTTTAACGGGCCCTCTTATTCTCTTAATGGGCCCCATGTTGCTACTGGCCCAATCAGTCCTTATTCCCATGGTCATGATCCTTCCAGACCCATGCATCCTTCTATTCCTGGAATGGGCTTTCCTCCTTCTCAGTCCGGATCTCCTTATCCGACCCAATATCATAATCCTGGTCCAAATCCACACTCTCTTACTCAGGCCGGCTTGTATCCTTCCCGATCTCTCCCCATCGAGGAGATGATTGCTCAAACCCAACGCCAGTTCGATGAACTTCAACGTCAAATTGATCCCAAAACTTCTTTTAGTGTCTCGTTTGCATTCCAAGGTCTTCAGCTTCCACCGCATTCACAAATTCCCGCATATCGCCGCTATGGTGGAGTCGGTGACCCCTACATGCACTTGAAGGAGTTTCTTTATGAGTCGGCCCAATTTCGACATGACCAACGTTTGATGGCCTATCTGTTTGGTCTGTCTCTAGAAGGTCCGGCTCGGGATTGGTTCTTTACATTGTCACAGGATCAAGTGGTGAATTTCCAAGCCGTTCAAGAGAAATTCCTTCAGTAGTATCAAGACCAGGTTGGGCCCAGGTATTCCATGGTTGATCTGGCCCATGAGAAGATGAAACTCGACTAGGAGTTCTCTACCTTTGCCGATCGCTGGCGTCACCTGGCCGCGTAAGTCCCGGGGCCTATTCGAGAGGGAGAATAGATCAAAATGCTCATTTCTAATGCAACGCCCGAGTATCAGTTCGTCTTAGCCCTCAGCGATATCACGTCATGGCAGCAGCTGTATATCTGAGCCCGCTTCATCCACCAACAACTCTTACTTTCCCTTGACCTCGAGTCCCCTCCACCTTCTATGCCCACATACGCCTCCTATCCATCACCTTCCATGAGTCAGCCATCCACCACATATCCTTCCACAAGTCAGCCTTCCACTTCCCCACACCCATATACCTCCACATATCCCTCCACATATCAACCCTCCACGAGTCAGCCTTTCACCTCTTCATAACCGCATGAACCTCCACCTTCGGTCAAGGAAACACCACACCCCAAGTAGGTGGATGCCGTCTATATACCCCCTCATCCTGCTCTGCATATTCCTTCACCAAATCCTTCCCTTAACCATGCACCATTGCCTACGCAACCTCCACTTCCATCCCCGCAACCTTTTCCATCACCTTCCCATATCCCTCGGCATCCACCGTGCCCGAAGCGGGCTCCTTCTCCGTCGTTGTCGGAGTCTCTTCCAGACATTTTTAGGGCTTTGATGGTCGCTCACGCGTTACAGCTCCCTCCGATTGTGTCTTGCCGACCCACGGCCGAAGATGTGTTTCAATATTATGAATTTCATCGCTAGCAGGGGTATTTGGTTGAGGATTGCCCCGAGTTTCAGGAACTTGTTTATGGTTTGGAAGACAAGAAGATGATCGATTAGACCGCCATGCATGAAGCTATCTTAAATCTCTGCAATAAGCAGCAACAGCAGCAAGAAGTGCCGCCCAGGCAGCCATCTCCACTACAAGACCATGGGCACCCCTGTGATTCTTTATATGGTATTGCACCCGCTCCATCACCTACTCCATCACTTGTTCCCTCCCCTATGCTTTTGTCCACCTCGTTGCCTACCTCATCACCCTCTTCATCTCCACCCACCCCCTCACCTTTACCATCTCCTACTCAACCTCCATCTTCCCCACAGACCCAAGCCTCTGCTCAGGCAAGTGCTACCTCTCCTACCTCCTCCATTTCCACCACCACTTCTATTCCCGACGCAACTCGACGCGTTGTGTCGATGCGTCGAAGGTGGCGTCATGACTCTCCACTTCCTCCGCCTCACCACCACTGTTACCATCCTCACCTCCACTACCTCCATTGACCACATCACCCTCTCCACCACTTACCCCTACCGCTATAACCATCGTCTTCACCGCCACCTCTCCTAGTGACCCCTCTTCCATCACTTCCACCATCTCCATCGCCTTTACCCTCTCCTATGCCTCCACCTTTGCCTTTACCCCAACTTACGCCTTCCGAGCCTTTACCCATGCATTCCAAGCCTATTGCCTCCACTTCTCCATCCCTATCCACCCCACGGAGCTGGTGCGCGCTATCTCTGGTGCCCCTTGGGTCTGGTCCCCAGGGAGATAATGATCCGAGCCAGGTTTCGATTATGCATTTCAAGATTCAAGATGTCATTTGCCGCATGCCAATCCGGGTCCTGGTCCCTGTCTATTTTGGGGATAATGAGCCTGCATTTTTAGAAATGGTTGCAAAGAAGAGTTCACTTGCACTAGTGTCAGTTTCTTCACAAGCGAGGCCGGTGGCAATCTCATTGCTCGCCGGGGGATTCACTATCGATGCTGTTATTTCTCCTCGCTCCATTGTTGTTCAGTTCACTGGCCGAGAGGGGTTCTCTACTCGAATTGTGCTAACCCATACGGCCTCCAGGAGCCTGATGGATTCCCTATACAAGGGGTAATTGTCCGTATCTTCTGCACTTTCCAAGGACATTCTGCACTCTTTATGCAATCTCCCTTGGTTTATTGGTGAATCGGTCACGTCAACGCCGCACATTACTCTCCCTCAGTTTTATCCTGCTCTTCTAGTAGGCGAGTTATGCTTCATGCCCGATTGCCGAATGGAGATGCCAAATCTCATGTTGCTAGTGCCGAGTGGCAAGACTCCATGGTCTTCTGATGTTCATCCTAGGGAGTTACTTGTTCAAGGATGTCTGCCTATGGTTAGCATCGGGTGTCTAGGGGTAGCCACCCTGATAAAACTGCATATTCATGACTGGGCTAGGCCATCTGCCAGGTGGGCCCGTTATATGAAAATATGTTTCAAGACAAGAAGGCCGAAGGTCCAAGTCCGTGCCAGGCGGGTCCATTACAAGACAGTTTCTGCCAAGAAGAGGCGACGACGCAAGTACAAAAGCCACATGTTGTGCACTTGAGGGGCCGCTACTTCTTCTTCTCCTTTCTTCCATTCATCATTTCTTCTACTCAGCTCCCACACTTGGGTGGTGTATTTACCTTCTCCCAATCTAATTTCTATTGTTTTCTCCTCTCTTTTCGAGTCCGCAAACCCCCATTCTTCTTTCTCCCCTCATCCAGAACCTCCGGATTCTCCATTTTCTCATGATTCTAGGCCTCGGCCTATGTCATCCTTTCATCCCACTTTCGGGGCTTCTTCTGATCCTTCTCCTCCGGTATTCCCAGGTTCTACTTCTCATTCTCTTTCCCTGACCCTGTCGGGTGACCGTCTGTAGCAACCCTGGTAAATTAAAAGAATAAAATCTTAAATAGAATAAAAGATTTAAAACCAATGATAAAAGTTCAACTCATATACACTTAAAACATATAACAAAAAGGGCCAAGATAAAATAACGCCTCTGTTAAAGTCGTCATTTAATTGAAGACTGTTCACGCAGGCACAAATTTAAGAATTGGCGCCCTCTTGACAGGCGTCATATAAAAGAATTGAAGACTGTGACAGAGGTGTCATTTTTAAATCACGCCCCAACCTTAGGCGTCATTTACAAACAGAACCGTTGGTGTTTGGTTCGAACAGGGATGTTATCCGGGGTAAGTTTTGATTAAGAAAGGGATTGATACATGTATATTTAAGTTTAGTAAGGATTCTACCTAGGAAATTTTAGTTCTAATCGAACTCCTAAAAACCCATTAGGATTCCTTCCCTATAAATACCCCCTTCCATCGAGCCAACCTGCTGGCTCTTTTCTTCATCAAACCTACTGCTACTGTTGATCGTCCAAGCATCGAGGAGCCTTCCTCTCCATCATGTTGTTGATACGAGGAGGGGTTCTCATCATCTTTCTCTTCATCCTTCCGTGGACGTGGAAGGACCTTCGTCCTCATCTTCTTCCTCTTCCTCTTGTTGCCGATACGGTGAAAAAGGGGGGGGGGATCCATCTTCTGCTTCTCTATTTTGTGGACAAAATGGGCTACTGCGTTGCTGCTCTTACCGTCTCCTTCCTACTAAGAACATGGAAGAATCATATTCTTCTTCATGTTTCCTACTGCGTTGCTATTCTTCTGCTAGAGGAAGCAAGCTGTTATCGTGGTGAAGCTGCTGTTATTATTCTACTGCCAAGTTCTCTGTTAAAAATAGAGTATCGGTTCTTCATCATCTGTCAAACAAAACATCAACCAAGGTAGGTTTTCTCAAGTGTGAAGCCAAATTTAATAATTTTAGGTGGTATACATGCATATAGGTCTGTGAAGGAATTATAGATATCACTCTGGATGGAGTTTTCGTTGTTTTACTGCATGGATTAAATTAGCGACCCAGTCTAGGGCGCTATTTTATTTAACGACCGTGTAAACAGTCGTCAATTGTCTAGTTATTTAATAAATACACAATGTTCAAAATTTAATAACTGTGAACCCTTATATGTAAACTAATGCATGATCATGTCCATAAATTCCTGCTGTTTTTTTCTATCTGTACATGTCTCTAGTTTCTTGATTGGAAATACTCCAAAAATCATGTGTCTATGATTGAACTTGTCCGGTGCAAATCGTATGACAAAGAAATAATGACTGTAGCTAGGTCGTCAATTGAATGAATGCCCATGTGAACGGGCGCCAATTTAGTGATAACTGTGAATTAAAGAATTATTTATAATATTCTTGGATATTGAAATGACGACATATACCCAGCCCTTTAATTTGATATATGATGCCCCTGACAAGGGTGCTATTTACAGAATTGAAGCCTTCATGAAAGGCGTCATTTTTATAATAATCAAAATTAGAAAAAATGTTTATAGATATTAATATTTACACAATCTGGATTTAACGACTGAGTGAACAGTCATCATTTACTGAACTGACGACCCTGACAAGGGCGTCAATTCAGAAAATGAAGACTTAAGCTCAGGCGTCAATTTACTACCCTTGACCACGGGTTGTATATAATGGCATTATATTCCATTCCGTGAATATAGCCCCATGTTTCATGATGTTTTATCGATTACCCACTATTTCTTGGTGATAGATGAACTCTCCATGGGACATTCTATTCCTTTAGACCGGTGACTTTGTCATAGAGACCTCCGTAAGACTTCGCTAGCCTTGGATTCCCTCAAGGCAGCCGAGCAGGTTGTACCATCAAAACCCACGACACTACTTGATTTCCATGTCACTCTAAAGAAACATGGTATACTGGCCCTCATGATATGCTATTTTGATGTCATGAGAATACTCTTTAATTAATGGAATGGGAAACCATGCCATTAATACCTCTTAAGAATGATGTGCCATACTTGTGGACACTAATTCTATCTACCTTATCATGTACAAGAACGAGTGACCATCTCTATATGAGCGCTTATTCTTATTATCATGGCACCCAAGTTAGGGAGCCGATTCCACCTAGATTTATTAAAGCGAATCGTGGTTATACCGTTATTATCATCCTTATACATCATGTTCAATCCTTGTGGTTCTATTTCGCACGATCTACCTTAAAGTTCATACAAGCTTGAATCCTTGGAATTCTATATTGGCTATAACTATAGTGGATGTCGAAAATACATGATCAATGCCTGCGCATATAGGGCCCGATCTGGTCTTGAGAGGAGCACCCGAAAGTACTAGTGTCCATGGGAGTGGTAATGATCACGGTATGGCATTGTACCGAAGTTCATGACTAGCTTGATAGACATTCCACAATCTCGTACTTGACTTGACTTGACATGACATGACTTGCGTGACTCGGAAAGGGTATTTATTGTACTTGCTTGAAACCTGATAGCCAATTCTTGACATGACATGATCACTTGACATGATAGATATACGTGCTTGATTATCTTGCTATCTTAACATGAGTTCTTGAAAGACTTGCTAGTTCACTCACTATCACTTGATATACATTCACTATTCTCTTGTTATACATTCTCTATTGTCGTTTTATGCGAGTATGCATAGCTTATTGCATTTCATGTAACATGTAATCTACTTAAAGCAAACTAGCTCTTGAGATATAATCCCTACTGAGCGTTGGCTCACATAGTATTTTTCCCTTATTTTTCAGGAAAGTCCGAGGATGAAACACTTTCGGATGGGGAAAGTCAAGAGTGATGATATTAGAGCTACTCCAATTATCCAAGCATCTACTAGTCTTATATTTTCTATTTTCTTGAATCTCCCGTTGTATTTTTATTTTATTTGAGTCTTAGTAATTTCATGAAGAGGATTGTAATAGAAGTACTTTGAAGGTTTTAATAAAGGATTGGGTTATTTTACTCTTTGCGCGCTCTATCTTTGTGTTGAATACACTAACGCTCTGTGTTAGGTCCCGAAAGGCGGCAATCAAGAGGGGAGGGGTGAATTGATTAGCCAATAAAAATTAATTACCCCGCGACACACAAAAAGCAGTAACAAGGATACAAATGAACTCAAAGCAAACAAGCACTCAAGCTCACCGGAACAAGGTCTCTCTCGGTAGAACAGAATAAGACGCGAGTGAGGTATGGCACTACAAGATAACACTCAGCTAAGCGTGTAGCCCACTAGAAGCAAACCATGAAAAACAAACCACAGAGGAGGCACAAGATTTTTAGGTGGTTCGGGTACACACGTGTGTCCCCTACGTCCACCCCTCACTCGGAGGATAACACTCCACTATAAAGTGAGCCACACACACGCTGTATCAACAGCCAACACACACTCAATGGCCTTTCTTGGCCACTACACACACACACACACACTCTCGTGTCACATATCACGAGCACACACTCACAAATCTGTTTCAAGATGATTTAAAGTTCAACAATTTTCCAGATTCAACAATAAGCACTAAAGAATATCAGAGTAGAAAAGATTTCTAGATAGAACTCCCCCTTTGTCTTCTTCGAATCTCCTTTGATACTTCAGCAGGATGATGAACTCACTTTGTTGGAGTGTGAAGCAAGGCAGCACGAATAGGGGTTGAAGCTTGATTTCCGATGCAACTTTCAGTTGTATGTGATTTTGAACCTTGATTCAAGCTCCTTCCATTCGATTTTAGCTTCAGAGCAAGGTGGAGGTCGAGCTTGGGGTGGCTGTTGCGAACCTGCACACACTTAGGTTAGAACTCCAAAAACCACACTCTTCTTACTTGCCTTCTTAGGTTTTTGATCCAAGAGAGAGGGTTATATCCCTCTAGGACGGACAAGGGATGCAGCTGGGACAAGATCCGTAATTCCTGGAAAGATTCCAGGCGCAAAGAAGGAGAGATTTGACTTGTAAACTGCGGATGAAAGAAGTCCAAGAATGCGGCTCCGTGAAGGTGTCGACACCTGGTGTCGACACCTGGGGCATTAGAATGAGAAAATAGTAAAAAAAAGAAGTTCTGGGCGCTGGGTGTTGACACCTGGTGTCCTGGCTTGCTGCCATGTTTCTAACAGGTAGGTGTCGACACCAGGTGTCGACACCTCCTGGACTGGCTGCTGGAAAGCTCAATCAGGAACAGATGTCGACACCTGGAGTCGACTCCTGCCCTGCCAGAAGGTTAAAAAGCCCAAAAAGCTAAGGATTGAACTAAGAACTCCTCCAAGGTTGAAGACATGATAAAAAGAGATTACTATGAGGTCTTCCAACCTGCAAAAACACTAAGTGATCATTAGATTGGTAAAACATTATAGTGTTCATAAAGTAACCATACTGTTCAACTCTTCTTTAATGAAAGTAGGACTTAAAGGATATTGCCAAGGTAGGCCAATTCAAAACTTATTCCATTTCCCATTTGAATGAAAGATCCATAACAAACCACATGAGAATGTCTCCTTCCACAGTTTGCCTGAATTCACCATCGGTCTTCAGTTAGCTTGCTCATTTGTTAAATTGACATTCACAAAGCATTTTGAGTGTAAGCCAAACTTCACCACATGATCAAAAAGATATTCATAAGAGAATGAATCCAGTTTGCACTAATCAAGTTTACACATGGCATTCATTAATCATCAAAACATATATTTCCACACATCATATCCTCGGGGTCAAACAATCTCCCCCTTTTTGATGATGACAATGATGTTATATGATATGATAAAATCCCGGTGACTAGGGCGTAGTCTTTGTTGCAATTGAGAGCACTTCCATCACATATAAATGGTTTCCATGCTAGAAAGCATACATAAAACCACGAATGAAAATATTCATTGAGTTGAAATGACATTCACAATCATAAAGAGGAGTTTCACAACCACACTTAAAAAGCCTTCTTAACAACGTTGAGTTGGATTACAAGAGACAAAATGATCATGTATGATAATGCAACAAGTACAGTACGATCACAGGACCCACCGCGGACAAGACGACTAGACATGCATGCAAGCAACACTGTCTAAACAGGCAACAAAAGCAACAAACATGCAGGCACACATAGGCACACATACATAACATAGATACTATAATAGCATATAGCTAAAGCTAGTAGCTAGATAACTCTCCCCCTTTGGCATCAACAAAAAGAAAGGGGAGCCGGGAGTACAAGTAGCAAGTGCCAGCGAGTAACAGCAGGACTCAATTAGACCCGGAGGAAGGCGGTGGAGGAGGTCGGCGAATATAATCCACAATGTCTTGGAACTGCTGGGTTTGAGCATCCATGGCGGATTTAAGAGAATCAATGGAGGTGTTGATGGACTGAAAAGTCTGGAGATAGGTGGCATGATTAAGCTTCAATTCGGCCACATCCTGAGTAAGAACATCCATAGTTTCCCTCATTTCACCGACATCACCACTCAAAGTCTCCAAAGTCAATCGGATCCCCTGATCATCTGGGAACTCAGCAGAAGTCCCAGAAGTTCCACCCAGTGCAGGCGGTTCATCGTCCTCATCGTCTTCTGCATCAGAGTCAAGTATAGACTCTTTTGCTTTCACTTATTTTAGATGCCAAACCAATCGGCCTTGTGCATTTTTCTCATAGCCCATATTATGGCAAACTGAATGAACTGTGTAGATGTCTCCGTCACGCAAGGTTTGATAAGGTTCCTTGCTCAAATCAATAGAAGCCATTCGGAAAATCGCAGTTAGTGCTGCGGCATACGGGAGTGTGCGATTCCGATTATGGAGACAAGCTATAATGTGCTGGAACAAAAGGACTAAAACATTGATCGGTTGTCCTAGCATCAAATTGGCAAGTATAAAAATCTGTTGATCAGTGACTTTCTCTCTCCCTCCTGCTTTGGGAAGTAGGATGGTAGTAACCATATGATGTAGAATGCGCTGCAACGGGGGAAAATGATTGGCGTTTAAGCCACTAACAGACCGTTTTTGCATTTCTTCGCCGGTCAGGAGTTCATAGGCCACGTCTTCATCAATCATGGCCTTGCCATGAAGTTCACCTGTAGCTGGCATTTTGAATGCACGGGCTAGCTGTTCTTTGGTCATCCCCAATATGTGTCCATTGACCACAGTCATATATTTGTTGTTCTTGAGAAACATATTCCCATAAAATTGAAGAACAAGGGAATGATATACCCTTCTGTGATCAGCCATAAATGAGATGAGATTCGGTTGATTCTTTACCAGAGGAAACAACTCCGGCAGACCTTGGTGAAGATCGTTGAAATCAACCGCTCGGGGTCGGAGAACCTTCCGATCCATCATTTTGAATTGAACAGGAGTAGGTTTTTCCAGAATAGCTTCGTGTTCCTTTTTCTTGGCCCGAGCTTCCCTCTTGCGGCTGGACTCTTCAACTGGTTCCTTGCCCAGAGCACGGCGTTTGGGCGCCATGGGAAACCGATCTTCGAGGGAGACGAAAGAGGAGGAGATGGGATGAGTTTGGGATGACTCTAGGGCTCTTACCACGGATGGGAGGAATCTCCACAGCTCATCCACGCTCCAGGGGACTTGCGGCCGAAGGGGAAGGGCGATGGATGCTCATCCAAGAGGAATCGCGGGTGCCACAGTGAAGTCCGCTTGTTCTAGGGCTGGAATGTGTGAAGGGAGAACAAGAAGAGGTTGAAGGGAGCAAGGATCGTGGCACTGTTGAAGGAGGGGCATTTGGGCGAAATATAAAATGGGTTTGAGAAGTTGAGAGGGGTTTTAACCCCTTGTGAACCGGTTCACGGACGAACCGTGACCGGTAGGTGTCGACTTTAGGAGTCGACACCTGCTGCGCCCAAATCTGCCCAGAAATGATTTTTCCAGGTGTCGACTTTAGGTGTCGACACCTGCCTGTAGGCGAGTCAAAAATGAATTTAGTGCAGGGAATGAATATTCCAAGAATCAAGTTTGAAGTCCCAAATGACTAGAAATAAAATTGGATTAATGTAAAGAGGATATATGATGTTTTTGTCAAATGGGGTAGTTCGAAGCCATTTTAAATCATATAGAGCCTTGCTCCATAACCAAATTTCCGAACAAGATTTTATCCCGCTGTTCTAGTGGCAATGCCTTATTAAACAAGGAGTTCATATAAATAGCTATAGAAGAGCAAAAGTTATTCTCTGAATTTGGATTTTTTGAAGGACATAAATATATACGTACATACCAAGCATATGGATATGACAATACAAGCACATGCAATGTAACTCACAAAAGCAAATATGATGCATATGCATGGTCCAAGGGTATTATGCAACACACAATCTAGTGGTGAAATGCAGATGCAAATGCATGAGACAGTCTAAAACAAGTGAATGGCACAAGCTAGCTCTCTAGACGACAAATGCCTAACTCTCTCCTAAAAGAAGTGAATTTGTCTTCATTGAGAGGTTTAGTGAAGATATCAGCAATTTGATTGTTTGTATCAATAAATTTAATTTCAACATCTCCTTTGCTAACATGATCATGCAGAAAGTGATGCCTAACCTCAATATGCTTTGTGCGAGAATGATGCATTGGATTTTTTGATAAATTTATTGCGGAAGTGTTGTCACAAAGAATGGCTGTGTTTCCTAGTGTGATGCCAAAATCAATCAATTGTTGCTGTATCCAGAGCACTTGGGCAACACAGCTACCTACGACCACATATTCGGCCTCGGCAGTTGATAATGCCACATAATTTTATTTCTTGGAGGCCCATGAAACCAAGCAACCTCCGAGGAACTGACAATACCCACTAGTGCTCTTCCTGTCTATTTTACAACCCGCGTAATCAGCGTCGGAGTAATCAACTAATTCAAGAGCTAAAGTACGCGGAAACCAAAGACCCAAATCACAAGTTCCAGCAATGTATCTAAAAATTCGCTTTACGGCTGACATGTGTGATTCTTTGGGATTCGATTGAAACCTTGCACACAGACATACTGCATATTGAATGTCGGGCCTGCTTGCTGTCAAATATAACAAGGATCCTATCATGCTCCTGAAAAGTGTTTGGTTAACGGGTTTACCTTGATTATCTTGATCAAGTTTCAGAGATGTGGACATGGGAGTGGGTTGTGGTTTAGTTGATGTCAAATTGAATTTCTTGAGCAGGTCCATTGCATATTTCTTCTGGGTTATGAATAAACCATCAACTGTCTGAGTCACCTGCAATCCCAAGAAAAATGTTAGCTCACCCATTAGACTCATTTCAAATTCACTTTGCATCAATTTGGCAAAATCTTTACTTAGAGAATCCTTAGTGGAGCCAAAAATGATATCGTCTACATACACTTGAACAATTAGTATTTCCTTACCATTCAATTGTGTAAAAAGTGTTTGATCAACATTACCTCGCTTGAAACTATTTTGAACAAGGAAATCACTTAATCGTTCATACCATGCTCGGGGTGCTTATTTCAGACCATAGAGAGCCTTGTCAAGCTTGTACACATAGTCTGGATGTTCCGGATCTTCAAACCCCGATGGTTGCTCCACGTACACGTCCTCCTGGATAAAACCATTTAAGAATGCACTTTTCACATCCATCTGAAACAGTTTAATGTTATTACAACATGCAAATGCCAAAAGAATTCTCACTGCCTTGAGTCTAGCTACAGGAGCAAATGACTCATCAAAATCAACTCCTAGCTCTTGGCTATAACCTTTGACAACAAGCCTCGCCTTGTTTCTAGTTACAACCCCTTGATCGTTTGTTTTATTATGAAAGATCCACTTGGTTCCAATCACAGAGGTGTCTCTAGGACGAGGTACGAGGAACCACACCTTGTTCCTTTGGAACTGGTGTAATTCTTCTTGCATGGCCAAGATCCAGGAATCAACCTTTAATGCATCTTCTAAGGAGTGAGGTTCAGATTGTGAAAGTAATGCAATGTAATCTAGATTTTCAACTTCCCTGAACGAGGAACGTGTTCTTATTCCTTCTTCCACATTGCCAATGACATCCTCTAGCGGATGATCTTTTGCAAACGTCCATTGCCTAGGCAGCTGTAATTCAATTTGGGCTTGCTGATTTTTATCATCAATTTGTTGATTTTCTCCTTCTGGGTTAATTGATTTCTTTGACCTCTCTTCGGCATCATCATTTTCTGATTCTTCTTCCTGTAAGACAAGTTTGTTATTGGAGTCTTCGGATGATGATTCATCAACTATAACATGGGGACTTTCCTCAACTACAAGAGTTCTCAAGTTATACACTCGATAGGCTCTTGAGCTAAGGGAGTATCCAAGAAATATCCTCTTATCACTCTTGGGGTCAAACTTTGCCAGGTCCATCTTGCCATTATTATGAATGTAGCATATAGAGCCAAAAGGTTTGAAGTAAGAAATATTCGGTTTCTTACCTTGATATAGCTCATAAGATGTTTTCTTTAACAATGGCCTTACCATAGCTCGGTTTATTATGTAGCATGTAGTGTTCACGGCTTCAGCCCAGAAATACCTCGGCAGGTTGGTTTCATATAGCATAGTTCTGGCCATTTCAACTAGTGTTTTGTTCTTCCTCTCAACGACCCCATTTTGCTCGGGGGTCCTTGGTGCGGAGAAGTTGTGTATGTAGCCTTGAGTCCTGCAGAAATTGCTGAACTCATGGTTATCAAATTCTCTGTCATGATCACTCCGCAAGGTCTTGATGCACCAACCTTTTTCATTCTGAACCATCCTGCAAAACGCCTCAAACTCCATCAAAGCATCACTTTTGTTAGAGAGAAAATACACCCAGCTATATCTCGAAAAGTCATCCACAATCACAAACCCATATAGCTTACCGCCCAAGCTGTGAGTTCTGCTTGGTCCAAATAGATCAATATGGATCAATTCAAGGGGCCTGGAAGTGGTTACTTCACTCTTACATTTGAATGATGTTCTTGTTTGTTTGCCCCGGCTGCATGCCCCACAAATTTCTTCATTTGTAAGCTTCAACTTGGGTAAGCCAACGACCAGATTTTTCCTAAACAACTTCATCATCACATTGAAACTAGCATGCCCAAGACGGCGATGCCATAACCATGCATCATCAGAATTTTTTGCAACCAAGCAAAGATTTTTATGTGAAGCATCATCAAGGTCAATCATATAAACATTGCTGTGTCTAAACCCTATGAACTTGATTTTATGAGAATTTCTATCCACTACAGTGCAGTGAGTAGAATCAAAAGACACATTGCAACCTTTGTCACACAGTTGACTTATACTAAGAAGATTGTGATGCAGGCCTTTGACAAGTAAAACATTTTCAATTACTTGAGTTTCCTTCTTACCTATCTTACCTTCTCCAACAATTTTTCCTTTGTCCTTTCCCCCAAAGGCTACTATTCCACCATCTTTTTCTTGCAGGTCTGCAAACATTTCCTTGTTTCCCGTCATATGCCTTGAACATCCACTATCCCGGTACCATTTGTTCTTTTGAGCTCCGAGGCAGACCTGCAAAGACAAGAAGAATACTTATGGGGTTTTTGGTACCCAAGCAAGCTTGGGTCCTCGATGGTTAGACAGAAAAGGCCTGTATGATCTATTCATCATTTTAGCAAAATTTTCATCATCAAATCTCATAGTTCTGCACTCATACATATCATGGCCTAATCTTCCACAATAAAAGCATGTAGTGATTTTGTTATCACGGTTTCTTCTCCTGTTCACATTCATAAATGAATTATGCATTTGTGTGTTAGATGATGAGGGAAATGAACTTCTTGGAACCCAAGGAGTCATGTAGATTTTGGACTGAGATTTGTTTCTCTTTTCAAATGTGAGTAGAGAACTTTCTTCATGAGGACTTACACAGGTGTTCATCACCTGTTTCCCCTTTTTTAAGACAGCAAGATCATTTTTCAATTCATTTATCTCAAGCAACAAAATTTCAATTTTCTTTTCAGCAGTCTCCTTGGTTTGATTACATGTGAGTTTTTCAAACCTCTCTTGTTCCAAATCCTTTTTCAATTCTTCATGCATTTTGATAAAAGCAGTTTGATCTTCACGCATGCATGAGCTCTCTTCTTCAAACAATTCAATTTTGGACATTAGAGTTTCATTTTCTTGTACAATTTTCACAATGATTTTCAACATGTAAAAGATGCTCAATCTTCTTTTTCAGAAGTTTATTTTCAGATTTAAATTTTTTACATTTTCCATATAATGATTCATATGCAATCTGCCATTGTTCACATGTAAGATTTTCGGATTCAGAATCTACCTCATTTGAGTTGTCTTCATCAGCCATGAAACACAGATTCTGAACGAGCTCATCCAAGTTATCTTCATTTCCAGATTCTTCCTCATCTTCGTCGCTCCATGTGGCGACCATTGCCTTTGGCTTCTTGAATTTTCCTTTCTTGAATTTCTTCTTCAAATCTGGGCATTCTCCCCGCATGTGACCAGGTTTCTTGCATTCGTAGCAAATAACTTCATCCTTCTTGCTACTTTCATTCTTCTTCGGACTTTGCCTTCTTGGTCCTTTTCTAAACTGACCACCGAACTTCATGGTATTCTTGAAAAATTTTCTTGCTCTTCTGGTGATCATAGCAACAATCTCCTCATCTTCAGTATTAGCCATGGATCCTTCCTCGCTTTCATCCGACTCCTGTGGGTTTACTTTCAATGCCAATGTTGTGGCAATCTTCTTCTTTTTGTTGTCCTCCTCGCTCCTTTTGATGTTGATTTCATATGTCATCAGGGAGCCAACTAACTCGTCCAAGGTCAGAGTGCTGAGATCTTTTGAGTCTTCAATCACTGTGGCCTTTGTGTGCCACTGTGGTGAAAGGGATCTTAACACCTTCCTTACAATATCTCGATTTGAGTACTCCTTGCCAAGAGCCTTCAAATCATTTGTAATTTCCACAAGCCTCGCGAACATTTCAGTAATGGATTCTTCTGGCTTCATCATAAACAATTCATAATCTCGGACCAACAGATTTGCTTTTGTCTCCTTGACTTCAGAGGTTCCTTCATAGATCAAGCATAGTTTGTCCCACATTTCGTGTGCAGAGGAACACATAGATATGCGTGAGTATTCATTCGGATGGATAGCACACTGAATTATATTCATGGCCTTAAAGTTAGCTGAACACTTGTTGATATGGTCGTCATCCCAATCATCTTCATTGTCAGGCAACTTATAAGGACCTTTGTTGATAACATTCCACACTTCATAATCTTGTGCACGCAGGAAAACATACATTCTGTTTTTCCAATAAGTGTAATTTGTTCCATCAAAGAATGGAGGTCTATGAACTGAATGCCTTTCGGGCATCATCCCTCTGTTTGCCATAAAAAGAGATCTACTCTTCGACCGTGAGGTCGGGCGATATAGAGAGCAAAGCTTTGATACCAATTGTTAGGTCCCGAAAGGTGGCAATCAAGAGGGGAGGGGTGAATTGATTGGCCAATAAAAATTAATTACCCCGCGACACACAAAAAGTAGTAACAAGGATACAAATGAACTCAAAGCAAACAAGCACTCAAGCTCACCAGAACAAGGTCTCTCTCGTTAGAACAGAATAAGACGCGAGTGAGGTATGGCACTACAAGATAACACTCAGCTAAGCGTGTAGCCCACTCAAAGCAAACCATGAAAAACAAACCACAGAGGAGGCACAAGATTTTTAGGTGGTTCGGGTACACACGTGTGTCCCCTACGTCCACCCCTCACTCGGAGGATAACACTCCACTATAAAGTGAGCCACACACACGCTGTATCAACAGCCAACACACACTCAATGGCCTTTCTTGGCCACTACACACACACACACACACTCTCGTGTCACATATCACGAGCACACACTCACAAATCTGTTTCAAGATGATTTAAAGTTCAACAATTTTCCAGATTCAACAATAAGCACTAAAGAATATCAGAGTAGAAAAGATTTCTAGATAGAACTCCCCCTTTGTCTTCTTCGAATCTCCTTTGATACTTCAGCAGGATGATGAACTCACTTTGTTGGAGTGTGAAGCAAGGCAGCACGAATAGGGGTTGAAGCTTGATTTCCGATGCAACTTTCAGTTGTATGTGATTTTGAACCTTGATTCAAGCTCCTTCCATTCGATTTTAGCTTCAGAGCAAGGTGGAGGTCGAGCTTGGGGTGGCTGCTGCGAACCTGCACACACTTAGATTAGAACTCCAAAAACCACACTCTTCTCACTTGCCTTCTTAGGTTTTTGATCCAAGAGAGAGGGTTATATCCCTCTAGGACGGACAAGGGATGCAGCTGGGACAAGATCCGCAATTCCTGGAGAGATTCCAGGCGCAAAGAAGGAGAGATTTGACTTGGAAACCGTGGACGAAAGAAGTCCAAGAATGCGGCTCCGGGAAGGTGTCGACACCTGGTGTCGACACCTGGGGCATTAGAACGAGAAAACAGCAAAAAAAGAAGTTCTGGGCGATGGGTGTCGACACCTGGTGTCCTGGCTTGCTGCCAGGTTTCCAACAGGTAGGTGTCGACACCAGGTGTCGACACCTCCTGGACTGGCTGCTGGAAAGCTCAATCAGAAACAGATGTCGACACCTGGAGTCGACTCCTGCCCTGCCAGAAGGTTAAAAAGCCCAAAAAGCTAAGGATTGAACTAAGAACTCCTCCAAGGTTGAAGACATGATAAAAAGAGATTACTATGAGGTCTTCCAACCTGCAAAAACACCAAGTGATCATTAGATTGGTAAAACATTATAGTGTTCATAAAGTAACCATACTTTTCAACTCTTCTTTAATGAAAGTAGGACTTAAAGGATATTGCCAAGGTAGGCCAATTCAAAACTTATTCCATTTCCCATTTGAATGAAAGATCCATAACAAACTACATGAGAATGTCTCCTTCCACAGTTTACCTGAATTCACCATCGGTCTTCAGTTAGCTTGCTCATTTGTTAAATTGACATTCACAAAGCATTTTGAGTGTAAGCCAAACTTCACCATACGATCAAAAAGATATTCATAAGAGAATGAATCCAGTTTGCACTAATCAAGTTTACACATGGCATTCATTAATCATCAAAACATATAGTTCCACACATCATACCCTCGAGGTCAAACACTCTCATTGACATGATTGATATAAACTCGTCACGCATCTCTGGGTTCCTTCCGCGCTCGGAGCGTGACACCGTCATTCTTCTTCCCCGACCTTGTCGGGTGTTTATGCTTCTTCTTCCCCGCCTCTGGCGGGTGATCGCTACTCTCCTTCTCCGACCATGTCGGATGATTCTTATTCTCTTCTTTCGTCTTACTCCTTCTCACCCTTTCGGGGTTCTTGCCCTTTTTCATGCGATTTTCGAGGCTTTAGCCCCCCTTGATCTCAGTTAATCCCTGTTTATTCTGTATCTAGTTCCTTGTTATCAGGGCCTTAGTGCCTTAACAAGGGAGTTCTAGCCCTCATCTCTCTTCCTTTTTATCCATTCTTCGTCCAGTATGATGTCTGCCACTCCTCTGTGTCGAGGAATCCAATCATTTGCTCTCCTTTCATCCTTTATCCTGGAAAGCAAGGAATACAAAGCTACTCGTGCTCCTCAAAGCTCGATGATCGAGATCGCTTCAGGATGGCGGTTTCCACGCCATGGATTTACAAAGGTATCTTTATTTTGTGCAAGAAACGTGCTTTCATTTCCATTATTTCTATTGTTTCTACACATGGTTATAATGTTAATTCCTTAACATGATTGAGTGGCTTTAGGAGTCTTTGTTTAATTAGATCTTAACTTTGTGTCAAATAAAAAAGTTAGCTTTTGTAGCATCCTTAGGCTGGTGATAGCTCCGCGCTGGGAGTCTAGTTTCTTTTCCTGATTGTTGAGGGTGACCTTTTGTACGGGTTTTTCACACGCTTCACGCCAAGCCATAGACGATTCCTCTAAGGCACACCGTTGCTGCTTTGGCCATACCATGGGTATGCACAAAGGCCTTTTCTTTTCTCTGCTCGACCGAGTGCAGGGGCAAGAGATTGACAGATGAGATGACTGACCTAGGCGCTCCCTAATACGAGAGAGGTCTCAAATAGGGGTAGTCTTGACCTTGAAAAATAAGCTCTCATGTAATATCTAGCCAATAAGGGCTCTCAAAATCAAATTTCAATGAATCAATATGCAAAATTATGAAAATAAAGGCATGGCAAGAGTGGCAGTACAGTTCCCCGCGGGACGTCATGAGTCCGGTCGCATGCGTGCCTGATAAATATGGGTCTAAAAATTAAAGACACAAAGTCCCCACGTAACAGACTATATCTTTGAGGGGTAGTGCCTTGGAAGGAAGTCGAGTCCTAATATCTCCCATCCTGCATAAAGCTTGTCTCCAATTTTTCTTATATTTCTCCCTTTTAGGTTGGGTTGTATCCCGGGTATGGCCTTTGTAGGGGCACCGTTCTTTAGAGGTGGTTGGTTGTGGTGAGCCACCCTCATATGCACGCCCTGCTTAAGGGAAGCCTTTAATGAGAGGGGTAGGAACGATGGTCCCTGGCTAGTAGTTCGAGCCCGTCTTTGGGTGCTGCGAATTGCTATTTCAAAAATTCAAAAAAAGGAAATATTGCCAAAAATCCAAAAAATGAGATATTATCAAAAGTCTAAAAAAATCAAATATTGTTCGAAAACCAAAAAATCAAATATTGTTGAAAATTAAAAAACAAAATCAAGAAAATTAAAAAATCTAAAAATATTTATCTTTTCATTCCTTTCTATCTATTTATTTTGAGGACGGATACGTGATCTGTTTGCTAAGTGTGCAGGTTGTAGGTGTTCAAATTTCCTTGCTCTATCTTTCGCTCTGCCTCCTGTTCACGACTTTTGATCTGTTCTCTCTTCTTCAATCTATATCTCTCGATCTATTCTTAAGCTTGTGTCCTTCTCAACTCTCGCTTCATCTCATCATGTCTCTATGAGAGGGCATTGCCTCGCGATTTTGAACCTGGCAAGTTCTGCTTCATCCGATCTTAGGGCTTTGATTGAAGAATGTGTTTGTTATCTTTTATGCCCCGTGTTGGTTATCACATGTGTTTATGTCTGTCATGTTTTTGTTTCATGTGTCTATGTCTCGCACATGTTGTCCTTGTCACGCGTGCCTTTGTCCCTCCGTGTCATCGCACGTGCTGTCTTATGTCCCACGTGTCTTGGTCCGACCATGTCCGTGTCATCCCACGTGTTGTCTTATGTCCCCCGTGGTGTTGTCCCACATGTCTTTGTCCCACCATGTCCTTGTCCCATTGTGCTGTGGTGTTGTCTTGTTCCACCGTATTCTTTAATCTCACGCATGCTTGCCATTTGTTCTTGTGATGTTTGTTATGCTGTTATGTTTTTTGTGATGTTATGTTTAATTCATGTTCAGTTATGTTATGTTATCCTCATGCTTGTTCATGTGATTGTGTCTTAGTCAAAAATCCAAAAAAAAATGCCGTTTCGCCTGCACAAGTAAGTCAGGTATGATCTTCTATCCCTTCTCATTATTGCATTACTATATGGTATCTATATTATTATATTATCTCGAGAACTGGCTGGTCATTCATGTGTTCCAGGGTCTGACGTTCCCCTCTAATAAAAATGATGATGATTTAGGTGCATATGTTTAATCATCGGATAGGCCGTTAGGTTGGGAAAATTAGGGAACGATGGTTCTATCACGCACGCCGTGGTTGCGGATAGTGTCTTGACCTAGATTGTTCCGGTCTCGCAATACTATTCTTGAGTACTTTCTATTTTATCTTTCTTTGCATTCGTATTTATGATTTCTTTATTTTAGCCCAGCATGCATCATGTCACATTTTGAGCACGCACAACTCGTGACCCGTTCAAGATTGTTCCTCAGCAATGGTTAATTGCACTTCAATTCACTTGGATAAGAGATTCTCATTCCACTTTAAATTTGAACGATTTCTCTGATCTTGCCGCTTGGTCGGGTTGGTCAGCTGATTCCTGTATGGATTTTATCTCAGTTATATTTCTCCTGCTTTTTACGTTATGTTCCTTTCTGACCCCCTCATCGTCTGTGGATTGTGTCCCCAATGAGGCTGGTCATGTTTCCTTTTTTTCCTGTTAGTTTAGTTCTCCAGACATGTCTTGTTCTTGTCATTCAGTCCTGGTGGTTAGTTCGACGATTTTGGGAGAATTCATGTCGCTTGTTGGTTAAAACGGGTGTCTTTTGCCTTGATGCCCGCTTATCAGTTCTCTCTGCTTCATCTCTGCATCATCTTCATTTCATGTCGCTTCCGTTTTCGCTCCATCTCCTTTTCATTTTACCTCCGCGTCGCTTTTGCTAGCTCCTTTGCAAAGCAGACATCATGGAGGGACATCTGTTGACACCCATTTTTAGCCGACAAGTTACGTTATTTCTCTTATTCATCATTTTTGATGTCCCGAATTACCCATTATTTTGGAGCCTTCCTTGGACGGATTTTGAGCCCATTTCACTGTTCCCTAGTCTTTGAGCCTTGGAGATCATGATTTCTTAGAGTCCTGAAGCTTATCTTACCAACTTCCGGCTTCCAAGTCGACTTTCGGCCCATTTAGGCCGACTTCCATCAAGCATTCGGTTCCTCTCACTACGCAGTCCTGAACGCGACCATTTTTCATCCCTTTCCAATCCTCTGTTGAAAAAGTTCTCTTCATAAAAATTGTTAGATTTTTCGACATCTACGACTTATTCTTCTACGCCATTAGCCAGTTCTTCCCCAATTGTGAGCTATTTGCATTTTTTTGGCAGGCTACGCTGTTCACCTGCAGACCCAGCCTTTTTCCTATATTCTAGCCACATTGTCTCCCTCTTCTGATCATTTTCTCATCTTGCTCTCTTCATAAAAGTTGTTCATCTTTTAGTTATCTACAATTTCTTCTTCTACCACTTTTGCTAGTTCTGTACCGTTTGAGAGATAGACTCTGACTTCCAAAGTCGCGCGCGGTCTGCCCAGAATATTCTTTCATTCAGTAAGTGGTCTACTGGTAGACCGCCCCATTCACTAAGTGGTCTACTGCTAGACCGTCCCATCACTAAGTGGTCTAATACAAGACCACCCCATTCACTAAGCGGTCTACTGCTAGACCATCCCATGACTAAGTGGTCTACTGCTAGACCACCCCATTCACTAAGTGGTCTACTGCTAGACCGTCCCATGACTAAGTGGTCTACTGCTAGACCGCCCCATTCACTAAGTGGTCTACTGCTAGACCGTCCCATCACTAAGTGGTCTAATGCAAGACCGCTCCAAGCACTAAACGGTCTACTGCTAGACCGTTTTCATCATGTTTTAGTCCGAACTACCGTGGTCGCCCAGGTCTCTGTTCTTCATGATAAAAGTGGCCTAATGATGACCGTTTATTTCTAAAAACGGTCTATCGTGCGACCGTTTATATGACAGAAAGTCCAGAAGACCCTGAACTCCGTCTTCTTCACCGCCGGACTCTATGGCCGAAACCTGTGCAACGGGGCCTCCTTGTTAGGGCTTTATCTTCTAGAATACTCCACGAAATTGAGCTCTGTTTGTTTCTGTGTCTTCCTCTTTGTATTATCTCAAATTTGGTATACGGAGCACGATTTTTAATTGACCAGATATCCTGGAATCTTGGCCGCAATATCAGATTTTACACATTTCGTGTAACAAAAACTCATGCAGATTAGGTTCCAAAGGTTTCTTCCAAGGGCCATAACTTCCACATCCTTCCACCAAAAAGAGTCCCGTTTATTCCTACATCTTATCTTGACTATTATCTCGAGAATGATCCAGAGATCTCGAGATTTGGTGACTCTATCTCCTGGAATCGTGAGAGAAAGTTCGGGGTTTCACCACTTTTCTATAAATAGATGCCCAGTTTGCCTCTGCGCCAGGGGTTCTTCTTCAACCTGGGGGGAAGTCATGCCGGATCGTCCACTCAAACCTTCGACCCCAGGCTATTGAGGGAAGTATTAGCTTTAATTTGATTCTTTATTTGCTTCATTTCATCTTCGTTTGCCCTCCTAACTTCGCCTCTACTTCTTGTAAATCATCACAAGTTCTTGAACCTGTGCGGCGGGGCGCCCTTCGTCGGCTCGGGGTGGAGTCATCCGACATCCTCTTCGTCCTCCATTGGTCCCATACCGAAGAGGGGAGTATCTTCTTCATTTTTCATCTCTCTGGGCTCTCTATACTCACTCCAATTTCTTATTATCTTCTCCTACTTTTCATAAATCACCATAGTTGTTACACTTAATTTTTGCACTATTTTCTGCACGTTCATGCATTTTTCTCCATTTTGCATATCATTCTTCTCCCTCTTCTTTCCACCAAATTTCATGATTTCAAATCCTAAGCATGCACAACACTCCCACCTTCCTTTCCCACCCATTTATAGGGGTTAAAAACCCTCCCCCGGTACGTTCTCCCCCATTCTTTCATGCTATTTCATCACTTCGGGGCATGTGCTACACTATCATATTCTAATAGGTGTTCTTTTATTTTCATGGCTTTGTTTTGCAGGAGATTATCAATAGGACGTGAGGCCCTCTTCCTCTAGCCGGATGGAAGGAGAGGAGGTCCGATCCCATGAGTTCCCCACACTCGTCTTCAAGGCGCGATCACACATTGTAGCGGTCACCTTCGGCCGCGGTTTTCTTCTTCCTTTCCCAAGGTACGCAGTAGGTTTGTTTTCATCATAGTATCTATTTCCTATTGCTATTCCTTGGGTGGCGATCACGGTTTCTTTCTTTTCATCATCGCCCCTTTGCCCTTCATTATCTATATTTCATGTTTTACATGTTCATGTTTATGTTTACATAGTTTGGGGGAGGGGTAGATTAATCTACTTACAAAGGTCTGTGCACATCAGATCTGTGCACATTTGCCAAGTGCTATACAAGGTCAGTGCAAGTCACTGTTAGTGCATAAGCCTTTCGTATAAGGTCTACGTTAGTTACCGCATATGCATACTAAGGTCAATGTTAGTCAAAAAAAAAGGTCAATGTTAGTCTGCCTTAACATGCATTGAAGGTCTACATTAGTTTGCTTTACTAAGCACTTCAGGTCGGTGCTAGTTGTGATTTCACACAGCTAACGTCGATGTTAGTTGATGTTGTTATGCACCCAGGTCAGTGTTAGCTTGCATAAAGTCTGTGCAAGTTGTCGTGAGTGCTTCATAATGTCTATGCATGTTTTATATACAGACCGTGCATATTCTATTTGTGCAAGACCAAGGTCGGTGCACATTTGTAACCTCGCATTCTCAGGTCTGTGCACGTTCTCATACTTGCATACATGGTCAGTGCTAGTCTTGCATGAGGTTTGTGTTACCTTGCATTGTCATGTGCACCAAGGTCGATGCTAGTTAGCCTTGCTTCGCACGTAAGGTCTGTGCTAGCTGGTACACAATGTCTGTGTTAGTTGACTTGAGCTCTTGACTAAGTCTGTGTTAGTATGAATAGAGTCTATGTTAGTTTGCACATAGTCTGTGTTAGCATGTAACACGTTACATTAGTATGTGCATGAAAGAGTCTGTGCACGATTAAGCTCAGTGCATACTTCTATTGTCTGCATGAAAGAGTCTGTGCATATCCTTCATTATGCATAAAAGAGTCTGTGCATGTTTCTGTAGAACCTCGCACAAAGTCTGTGCAAGTTTCGGTCTTATGCACGTAAAGGTCTATGTAGCTCTTATCTAGTGCGCACATAGGGTCTGTGTAGGTTTTGCCTTTTACGCACAAAGTCTATGCAGGGTCTGTTTTAGGCACACATAAGTCTGTGCACTTTTGCGATAATGCACATAAGGTCTGTGCATCTTTTGTTGCATGCTCATCATCGAAGGTCAGTGCATTGTCAGTTGCATTCTATGGAAAGTTTGTGCACATAATGTCTGTGCAAGTGTTGTTCTGCACGCATATTAGAGTCTGTGTTACCTTATTAAAGTCAGAGCTAGTTTGCATAGTTAAAGTCAATGTCAGCAGACTAATTCATATGTACACATGATGCTTTCTTCCTAATCATGCTCACATTAATTTCTTGTGCATTCTATCATTCAAATGCTCTGCATTATTAATGTCAATTTGTGACTGACTTATGGTTAGGTTTGCATAATTGACTTTTGTATTTAATGTCTTCCAGAGCATTTGACATTATCTGCATGATTCTCTGAAATCTGAATTACAACATAATTCATCTCATAAATAAAAAATCATTGTGTCAGATTTAGTGGCTTGTTTTAAATCAAAAATTGATTGCCAGGTCAGTTATATGGTCGAACACTTGATGGGAACACTAACACCCTACGAACTTGACCTACAAGGAAGTTAAAGTACCAGGTTATTGGCACGTGATCCTAGGCAAGGGTCTAAAGGAGATTCAGCCACGTGTAACTATGAGTCTTCAGATCTTTACACGTGGACCTCCAGTGATGCGCTTGTCTCAAGACACCTTGGGCGGGAAACGTGGTTTAGACACGCTCTCGTCTCGAAAAGGCTATAAAAGGGACATAATCCCTCTGATCAGATCATCGAAAATTGAAGAGAAGAAGATTGAGAGAGCAGCAGAGAGCTAGCGAAGAAGAGTAGAAAAAGAAGATTGAGAGAGCAATAGAGAGCTAGCGAAGAAGAGTAGAAAAGGAAGATTGAGAGAGCAGCAGAGAGCTAGCAAAAAAGAGAAAGAGAAAGAGAAAGAGAGAGAGAGAGAGAAGCAGAGGTGATGGTTTGAAGAGCTCGTGAGCAAGAAGCATTCAGAAGTTCAGATCTAAGGATCTTTCTGTTCTGTGTTCTTTGGATCAAATCCAGGACATAGTGCTCCTGAGTGAGCTTGTTTGTTTTGGTTTTAATGTCAGCTTTTCGTTGCTGAGTTTTATCATCCTTGTTTTTCATTTTACAAACCTTTGCAGAAGCTGTGTATCAACGGATGGCAAGCTGTGTCGCCCAGCGGATGGCAAGCTGTGATGCCCAGCTGAAGTAGGCAAGATGTGAGGCCCAGCAATTTAAGCTGTGTATCAGCGAAAGCCACACTCAGGTTTAGTGTGGGGTGGATGTAGGTCTGGAAGACCGAACCACCTAAAATCTTTTTGTTGATTGTGGTTTGATTGTCTACTCTGATTTCGCTAGATGCATGTTTAGGATTGTGTTCTAATTGCATATTTGTTGAGCTATTCTTTAGGCCATTAATCAGTCAATTAGTGAGTTTTTCAGTTAACTAAGTCAATCAGTTTAATTCTGTAATAGTTAACTGTATAAAGCTTCATTTAGTTTCAAGAGTAAAATATTGAAGAGGGATTCATTCACCCCCCCCCCTCTGAATCAGGGTTTGCACCGTACATAGACTCTAACACTTGGTATCAGAGCGGGTCTCTAATTTCCAGATCTGACGATCTGCAGAGGATCCTGCTAGTTTGTGTGGTGCTTTGCTATTTTTTGTTCGGTCCATTTGTCATCTTGTTTTTCAGGTTTTTAGATCTGAACTTATTCAGTTGTTTTTCAATGGCATTTTCTATTTTTTTTGATGGATCTAACTTCAACAAATGGTTAGGCGGCCTATGTGTTCACCTGAACTCTATTGATTCAAATCTATGGAGTCTTGTATCAAAAGGCCCACATATAGTACCTCAGAATAAGACCGTATGGTCTAGAGAGGATAGGATAAAAGACAGTGAGAATGCTACTATCTTTAACATTCTCAGAAATTCAGTCAACATTGAAAAGTTTCCATGTGTTGCAGGATGCAAGTCTGGAAAGGAGATAATGGACAAAATAAACACCATCTATAAGGAACAAGTTGGAGTTTGCATGATGGATGATCGAAGGGATCAAACTGAAGAAACAACATCCCAAGTAAGCACTGAATCAGAAGACCTTTCTTTTGATAAATTGGTTGAAATGTACGATGATTTGCTTGTTGAGTATAAGAAAATCAAATCTGAGAATAAGAAATTATGGAAGAAGATTGATCAAGATAAATCTGACCTGTCTTGTGAAATCTGTCCAAAATTGAGACAGTCATATGATGAATGTTTGGCAGATGTTCACAAGTACAAGGTGCATATTGTTCTGATGAAGAGTGAAAATGATGAACTTACTGTTAAGATTTTTGAACTAGAGAATAAGCTGAATTCATTAGGAGATGATCACATCTTAATTAATGAATTGGTTCAGAATGAACAAATAAGAAAGGAAAATGAAGAATTGAAGCTTCTGAATACTGCCATATCTGATAAGCTTCTGATGCTTGAAAAGGGAAAGAACATATCTGAAAATGAATATGAGAGGATGAGTGCATTGATGGAAGAGATCAACAGTCACAAAACCATTAATGCCATGCTTAATGAAGAAGTAACAAATTCTGAACTGCTCATCTCTTCTCTTAAAAATGAGATTTTTGATTTGAACAAGTCTCTGTCTGAATCTGCTAATCAAGAGAAGCAAAATGCTGTATCTACAGATAACTGCAGGAAGAAAGGTAGTAATTTTCAAGTTAAGCAGGGAATGAGGAATAAACTTTATACAACTTTTGTGCGTAGCTCAGACATAGCTGGCACTTCTACCTCACCCTAAACAAGCTGCTGTTCAAGAAAATAAGAAAACAAAATAGAACAAAAATTTGAAAAGGAGATAACACTGGAGAAGAATGATGACAATCAACATGCTAAGAAAGTTCAGGCTAACAAGAAATCTCTGGCTAGGAATGTTAACTGCTTTTATTGTGAAAATTTTGGTCATGAGATGTATGATTGCTTTATAATGAAGAAGGATGATCTGAATAGTGGTAGAATTCATGCTAGGAATTCTCATGCTAAGAAATCTTCTTCTGTTCAAACTAAAAGGCTTCAATGCTATTATTGTCATAAAATAGGTCATCTCATGCATGAATGTTGGCTAACGAAAATAGATGACATGTCTGCTGTTGGAGTGCATGATAAACTGTTCCATGCTAAAAATCATGCAACTCATAAAAAGAAACTTCAATGTTTTAATTGTGGAAAATTAGGCAACATTGCTGCTCAATGTTGGCATGCTCAGAGAAAGAAAGTTCATTATGGATTTGTTAATTTCCATGTTAACAAAAATATTTTTGAAAGAAATAATTTTGATTCTAAAAGAAAGCACATTATGTGCTTTGAATGTGGAAAGCATGGCCACAAAGTCAAGGACTGTTGGCATGCTCAGGGAAATAGATTGACTTCTGAACTTGGTAAAATCCCTATAAATAAAAATGTTTTTGATAGGAATAAATCTGATTTTAAAGAAAAATCCATTACATGTTTTGATTGTGGAAAACTAGGCCATAAGGCTAGTCACTGTTGGTCGGGTGTTGAAAGAAGAAATTCTTCTTATTGTTATAATTGTGGTAAGAAAGGCCACATGGCCGTCAAATGCTGGTCTGCCAATCAAAAGAAGAAACCTCACTTTCATAATGTTCATGCTGAATATTCTGTAAATCATGGATCTTAAAGAAACAAATCTGGTTTAAACAGTCAGCATAATCAGTGCTTTAATTGTAGAAAATCTGGTCATAAGGCTAGAGAATGCTAGTTTGCTGACTATGATAAAAGAAAATCTCATGTCAAAAATGATAACATGCATGCTTACTCACAAAAAATATAATAATCATTCATTTGAGTGAATTGTGAGAACCTCAAGTCATTATCATTACTGTGGTAGGTTTGGGCATAACGTGGAAAATTGTTTCATGTTAAAATTTGATGATAACAATGCCCTGAAATCTTGGAGAACTCCTGCCAGAGGAGTTGCTAACCAGGGAGGGCCCAAGAATTCTTGCGTACCTCAACAGGCAAAATGAGATTCTATTTTTGCAGGAGTGCCTTAGAAGGAAATAAAAAGGGGGTTCAATAAGCCAAGGCACATGAGTATGGTAAAACCCCACATCTGCACATTACAGGTTTGTTCATTTGAATTTCTCAGAATATTCTTCTAGATAGTTGCATATCATGTGTGATCTGTTAAATTTTCATGCATACATATTGTTAATCACTTTAAAATCTACATCACATTCAGATATTGAACTGTTTGTGCACATATTCATTGAAGATATGTTAAAATTCATTTCTCATCTACATGCATTTATATATTGACATTTAATTGTGTTTCAACTGGTTGCATGATGAGAGGCAGATGAAATAAACTTAAATGCATGGACTCTCATGTCAGCATATACTTGCTCATATGCGTATTCAATTGAATTGTCTTGCACTCTTAAAAATCTTAATGGCTGGAATTTGATGCCTGCATGTTGTCTTATGCATAAAATGCTCATCTACATACATGACATGCACACATATTCACATTTGCATATGTTTAGCATATTGTCAATTCAAGATGCACATAGGACTGCATTGTGTATTGCACTATTTTGCATGACCATTATGGTGTATTAAATGGTAAGTTACCAAAAGGTAGATGCCATCTATCTGGAAGTTCTTACTATGTGTGAGGTGGTCCTTTGGACTAAGTCCTCCGTCAAACACCATGGGTCAAACTGCATATAGAGCAGTCTAAGACACTCATGTGCATAATTCATTTATCTCCCTACATAATTTGTCATTGCATATGCTGCATTCAGAGTTGTCACATATGGCATATAGATAGGGGGAGTTTCTGCATTTGTTATCATGCATATGGTGATTTCAAATAAATTGCATTTCATTACATTGAAAATGCCAAAAAGATTGATTGATTGCATACTGTCAGAGGGAGCATATTTCATATTCTTGTGTTCCTCTATGTCTTCTTTGTCATGTCTTACCTAAATCCATTCAAGGGTTTGGTAATCCTTTCAAGAAGATTTTGTCATAGCGTATGTTAGTCAGGGGGAGCATTTTAATTAGTGTTGAACTGCATGGCTATGTTTTATTCTATCACTGTCTAGTTCGGTCGACCAAACTGCCTATTTCGATCAACCGAAATCATCACTGAATAGCCATCTCCCTGGACATCTTGCTATCTATGCCTTTTCAGGAGTCTACACTGTTAGGTGGTCTCATCTGCCTATATCTATTCTGAAATTACTAGAGCTCATCTTCTTCTTGGAAAATTGTTTGACCTTGTTCTCTTGACTATCTTTGTCATATCTTTGAGCTTAACAATTTTGAAAATCTTGTTCATATGCTATTCCTTGATTATCAGCTCAAACTGAATGACTACAAGATTCTTTTATACACTCTGTATGCTTCTTGCTGCTCATGTTTTTGTTAAGGGGGAGCTTCACTCGCTGAAAACGCGTACATTCTTTGAATTTCTATATGTTCTGAATTCTCTATAAATGTTACTCTTCTTGAATCTGAATTTAATTGTGTTCTGTTTGTGTATTTACTGAGGGGGAGCTAGTTGTTTCAAAATCAATCTGTCTGATGGTCTTCTGGGTATATCTGACTCTCTCTCTTTGACACATACTTTGCTGCACCTCTTATTAGTCCTGATTAGAAGTGTGTTTCTGATTTTGATTCTGCCTTGTTGTTCTAAAATTATTTTCATCCCTTTCATGAATGTTGATATATCACTCCCATTCATGTTAAGTGCTCTTTACTCCTAATTGAATTGGAAGCTCTCAAACTTCTTTGACTTGTCTATTGAAAAGATTTCAATGAGTATACCATGTTCCTAAATCTGAATGCAAAATTAAGAGGAATCTTCTACTATACGGGATTATCAATATCTGAAAATTTTCTGCTGGTTTAAGTTTCATGTATTTCTTGAGTTTGGATTTGAACATCTTGAAAATATCAGGATCAATCCTTTAATAAACTTTAACCAGTTGATTCATGTTATATCATGAAAAACCTTCTGAAATCTGAAAGTTTTATAACCATGGCTTTCTTTGGTAGAGATACATAAGGAGAGTGTTACTTTTAAACGTTTGTTAGATCTGAGTAATTTCTGAATGTAAAGTAAGGTCAGAGCAATGACTTTGGTCATTGAGAAACTATGTCCAAAGAACTGTGTCATGAAGTGCCTTAGTTACCTCGGGTGAAAATTTAAATAAAAAATCAGTGAAAAGTTAAGACAGAGCAATGATTAGGTTGCACTGAGAAACTAGGATCCTCATCAAAGAAATGGAGGTATCCTATGTCATGAAGTGTCCTAGTTAACTCTGTTCTATGTGAATCATGACAGTTAATCATACTAAGTGCTTAGGGATACTGGCGTCTAAATAACGTGTATCCTCTAGTTACAAGGTGTGGACTAAACTCGATTGATCTTGAGAGTTATTGCAATAAATATTGATGTTGCATAGATAGAACTACAATCTGAAAATGTGAATATTGCTAAAATTTTGGACAAAATCAGATCCTCACATGTCTGTTTAATCTCAACACTATATTTTGCAACTCCTAAAGGAGTCATTGATTTTGAATGAGTAAGAGATAGGGAGGTTAAACTAGATGTTAACATGAAGGCATGGGTAATCGTTATTGAAATTGATTTCAGATATGAGTACAGAATGTATGAATAAAACTTGAATACATCATGTTTAAACCAGGGTGTTCAATATAGATTATGTCATAAGCCTTTATAATGGGAGATTCTGAAAAAAATTCATATTCCTGGATTTATGAAACTGATATATCTTTGAAAATCTCGTTAAATTTCTCTTGTGTTTAAAGATCTTTTGAGAATTCTGCATGACCAGAACTCATTCTTGATTGCCTCTGTGTTTTTCATGATATATGCTTATCACTTCTTCCACTCTAATCCCTCTGTTCTGTCAAAGAGGGAGACTGTCTCATCAGCCTGATTTCTGGTGTTAAGGGGGAGATTTATCTGATGAACATTCCTTTTTTGGCTATCATTTGTCATACCCTATCCTTACTTCTATTCACCTCACATTTTCAAGGGGGGGGTAGGTTTAGTTCATTTGAAAAGGGGGAGATTTGGTCATGACTCAACCATATCATGCATGTTTTGTATTCATCTCTACTCATTTTATCAAACTATCATTTCTTTTTGATGAAGTCAAAGGGGGAGAATAGTTTGATATGAGTCAATATGTTGTTTTATGACTCATAGTGTTGCCATCATCAAAAAGGGGGAGATTGTTGTACCTCCTGTGATTTTGATGATGCTAAACACTATGACTCATCATAAGCATGATGTCATATGTGTTGTTGCTGCATTAATGGGATTGTTGACTTGATCAACTGTGTGTTGACTTTACTTTGACTTTTGCAACATTGTCGTTTTATAAGTCAGAATAAAATTCTATTGCATAATGGTCATTGCATAGTCAGTATGTTGCACTAGGTCGGTGCACATAGCAGTACAAGGTCTGTGCACATTTGCCATGTGCTATACAAGGTTAGTGCAAGTCACTGTTAGTGCATAAGCCTTTCGTATAAGGTCTACGTTAGTTACCGCATATGCATACTAAGGTCAATGTTAGTCTTCCTTAACATGCATTCAAGGTCTACGTTAGTTTGCTTTACCAAGCACTTTAGGTCGGTGCTAGTTGTGATTTCACACAGCTAACGTCGATGTTAGTTGATGTTGTTATGCACCCAGGTCAGTGTTAGCTTGCATAAAGTCTGTTCAAGTTGTCGTCAGTGCTTCATAATGTCTGTGCATGTTTTATATTCAGACCGTGCATATTCTATTTGTGCAAGACCAAGGTTAGTGCACATTTGTAACCTCGCATTCTCAGGTCTGTGCACATTCTCATACTTGCATACATGGTCAGTGCTAGTCTTGCATGAGGTTTGTGTTACCTTGCATTGCCATGTGCACCAAGGTCGATGCTAGTTAGCCTTGCTTCGCACGTAAGGTCTGTGCTAGCTAGTACACAAGGTCTGTGTTAGTTGACTTGAGCTCTTGACTAAAGTCTGTGTTAGTATGAACAGAGTCTATGTTAGTTTGCACAGAGTCTGTGTTAGCATGTAACACATTACATTAGTATGTGCATGAAAGAGTCTGTGCATGATTAAGCTCGGTGCATACTTCTGTTGTCTGCATGAAAGAGTTTGTGCATATCCTTCATTAGGCATAAAAGAGTCTATGCATGTTTCTGTAGAACCTCGCACAAAGTCTATGCAAGTTACGGTCTTATGCACGTAAAGGTCTATGCAGCTCTTGTCTAGTGCGCACATAGGGTCTGTGCAAGTTTTACCTTTTACGCACAAAGTCGGTGCAGGGTCTGTTTTAGGCACACATAAGTCTGTGCACTTCTGCGATAATGCACATAAGGTCTGTGCATCTTTTGTTGCATGCTCATCATCGAAGCTCAGTGCATTGTCACTTGCATTCTATGGAAAGTCTGTGCACATAACGTCTATGCAAGTGTTGTTCTGCACGCATATTAGAGTCTGTGTTACCTGATTAAAGTCAGAGCTAGTTTGCATAGCTAAAGTCAATGTTAGCATACTAATTCATATGTGCACATGATGTTTTCTTCCTAATCATGCTCACATTAATTTCTTGTGCATTCTATCATTCATATGCTCTGCATTATTAATGTCAATTTGTGACTGACTTATGGTTAAGTTTGCATAATTGACTTTTGTATTTAATGTCTTCTAGAGCATTTGACATTATCTGCATGATTCTCTGAAATCTGAATTACAACATAATTCATCTTATAAATCAAAAATTATTGTGTCAGATTTAATGGCTTGTTTTAAATCAAAAATTGATTGCCAGGTCAGTTATATGGTCAAACACTTGATGGGAACACTAACAACCTGCGAGCATGACTTACGAGAAAGTTAAAGTACCAGGTTATTGGCACGTGATCCTAGGCAAGGTTCTAAAGGAGATTCAGTCACGTGTAACTATGAGCCTTCAGATCTGTACACGTGGACCTCCAGTGATGCGCTCGTCTCAAGACACCTTGGGCGGGAAATGTGGTTTCCACACACTCTCGTCTCGAAAAGGCTATAAAAGGGACATAATCCCTCAGATCAGATCATTGAAAATTGAAGAGAAGAAGATTGAGAGAGCAACAGAGAGTTAGCGAAGAAGAGTAGAGAAAGAAGATTGAGAGAGCAGCAGAGAGCTAGCGAAGAAGAGTAGAAATGGAAGATTGAGAGAGCAGCAGAGAGCTAGTGAAAAAGAGAAAGAGAAAGAGAAAGAGAAAGAGAAAGAGATAGAAGCAGAGGTGATGGTTTGAAGAGCTCGTAAGCAAGAAGCATTCAGAAGTCCAGATCTGAGGATCTTTCTGTTCTGTGTTCTTTGGATCAAATCCAAGACACAGTGCTCCTGAGTGAGCTTGTTTGTTTTGGTTTTAATGTTAGCCTTTTTGATGAGGACATCTCACGACACTCCCTTTGGCTCGGGTCGCCTGCACACTCTTGATGTGGACTGACTATGATCTACACTTGTTATCTTCATTTCCAAAGTTTCATCTTATGTATTTTCCTTTTATTGAGTCATGTTGCTCTAGTCTATTCCTCTTATTATGCTTAATTGGGCCTTAGTACCTTAGTTTTGGGCCTAATGGACTGAGTCTAGGACTTGTTGGGTCTTTTGTCTTATTGTCAGGGTCATTTTTGTCATGTAAAGAGTGGTTGCCTATAAATAGGCCCCATCTCTCTCCATGTAATTACTTTTGGCATGAATATTGAAATAGCATTTCCACCTCCTCTATTCCCTCTCATTATCTCTCTTTCTCTCTCTCATCAAGCAAGGGGCGAACCCCTCTCTCTCTCCTCTTCTCCCACCTACCTCTTAACTCCCCTCCCCTCACTTAAGACCCCTCCCAACCACCCACCACCCCATTAACTCCCCCTAGTCCCAAGAAAGTTTCCACCAATCTCCACTCCACCCTCCAACCACCACCTACCCCATTCCCTTTCCCAAGCACCTTTCTACCTCCCCTAGGTTTAAGGGGCTCCTCCCAAGACCCCAAATTTGAAATTCCCTCCCTTAGGGATGTGCCCTTTCATCTCCCCCCACCCCTAATCACCCTAGTTCGCCCCCCATCTCACTACACCCAAGCCAAGTTCGCCCCTCCCCTTGCCCTCCCCTTTGTTCACATTAGGCTACACCCTCCCCTCCACTCCACTCACAACCCTCTCCAGCCTCATTTCGCCCTCCCCACCTTCATCTCCACAGCCCTCACAGCCCCTAAACACCTTCCATATCCCTCCCATAGTCACTCATCACCACCTCCACCCCTTAGTCTCTTGACCATCCCCTTCCCCACCCCCTCTTCTACACTATATTCTGTCTCTGTTGCAGGCAGCAGAGTTGCAGTGACTTGCAGAGGCAGCCACGACTTCCCCTCAAGGATTCAGTTGGCAAGCCCTATAATGCTGGAATCGTCTTTGAGTCGGCTTTCCAACGGTGGTGGTCCCGCTGGCTTCCAAGGTCGGAGCTGTTCGGTGGAGCATATCTCGTCCGACTGCGCATTCTGCCCCTGTCTGAAGACCTGAAGCTGAAAGCAGAAGTCACCACGGCAAGTACAGGTAAGATCTGAGAGCCATTTTCGGAGGGCAGGAGCTACGTCCAGTTAGCTTTCATCTCCAAGAAGAAGGGACTCAATCGACCACCGGAGCTCCCAGTTCCAATTTTCTTCACCGGAGTGTGCAGACTGCTCCCTGTGGTTCCAGGTTCGACCAGTCCCCACTTATCCGGCCACCATTCTCTTCTATGACCTCCTATTGCGGCCCCATCAACTCCTGCTCGAAGCTACTCCGACCATGATAGCGTCGCCGTCAGTTTTTTCTCAATTGGATTTCGGAAGTGCCCGCAGAGCCTTCTGCAACAGACTGCACCAGTCCTGCACCAGCCAGAGACAGTACGTTGCTGTCCTGCTCCAGTCGCTGGCCCGATCAGCCCCGAGTTTCAGAGCTTCCCCAAAAATTCAGACATCATCCTCGGTCAGTTGGGGAACTTTTGGCACCAGTTTTGTCAAGATCTGAGTTCCGTGGAGTCCGTGGCGGTGTCATCACCGACACCCTATCCAGCGAATCTGAAGATTGGCAGAACCGGCGGAGCTCCGAAAGTCGGGTTTTCTTGCATAATTCTCCCACCCCGCTTGGCCAGCTGAAGGCCCCTCCCTGCGTAGAGGTAGATTTGGTTGTAATAAGTTTAACCCCCACCTCAAGACCCCCCCCTCCTGTGAGAGGCGTAGTGCTGTACTTCTTCTAATTTTCAGGTCAAGCGCCATCGCCGCAGCGTTCGGGTGTATACCTACGGTTCCCGGCGCGCCCTCATCTCCGAGCGGGATTGGTGTTTTCACATCGATCAGGTGAGCATCTGGTACTATCCTTGATTGCCTCTATTCTGAAAATTTAGTATTGCTTTGAATGCCCATCGGACGGTGAGAAGAGAGCCCGATCTTATATACTACCTTGATTGTGTCCACCGCGGCCCGGGAGTGAGTGCCACCCAAACCCCGCCCTGCGGGCCAGCCGCCCATGAAGTTGGGTAACCCAGATCCTTAGGGGTCAGCTTAAGCCCGCTAGGACTTTAGAAGCGATTGGGTTCCCCCTCGGACCCTTGCCATCATCCCCGGTCACCACCGGGAGATCATGTGCGCCTTGCGAGTGAGCCGCTAGTGTAAGCTTGTTGATTACTCTTTTATGCTTGCGGGTCTAGGTCCTAGGTTCATCATTTCAAACTTAGTCATCCTTGGGCTGTGCTACATCAAGTGGTATCAGAGCGGTCATAGGCTTGTCCTTACAAGTCTAGTCTTGGGTCACACTTGGTCATTCATAGGTGCATCCGCACACCCTTGCATAGCCCGCCCAACTTTGCATGACCACTCGTAGTGGAGCTCTTTATCAAGTCAATCCATCCTCTTCCAATATCACCATGAATCCCAATCCCCAAGGGAATCCCACTCACAACGAGCATGAGCTTCCCGACCACATGAGGTTTCTTGTGGAAGGCATGACTAACATTATGGGACGGCTTGATGATATTACGGCCCGGCTTGAACAAATTGAGGAAAATAGGCCTGCCCCAAGGGCAGGAGATAGGAGGGAACCACCTCCACATGTAGAGCCAGCCATAGGAGAGCTCAACCTTGACCACCCTCCCAAACCGGAAAGGGACCCACCCCCTAGGAGGAATGAGAGACTTCCCCGGGACAACCCGGATGACCAACTAATGAGACTTGTGAAAGTCGATGCACCCACCTTTGATGGGTCTCATCACCCAAGCATCTACTTAGATTGGGAGGCAGCCATGGACCAATATTTTGATTGGTACCCAATGACCGAGGATAGGAGAGTCCGGCTTGCAAAGATGCAACTAACCAAATTAGCCAAGACTCATTGGATGAATGTTGAGGCATTAAGGATAGTTAGGAGGGAAGCTCCCATCACCACATGGGGGGCCATGAAGGACCAACTCAAACTCAAATATGTCCCACCCTCCTACCATCAAAACCTCCTAGATGAGTGGCAAGCTTTAACCCAAGAAGGAAAGACCGTTATGGAGTACATTGAGAAGTTTGACTACTACATTCTTAAGTGTAGAGTCCAAGAGGACCCCACCGTCACACTCTCCCGCTTTAGGAATGGACTTCAATTCCATATAAAAAAGGAGTTATTCATGCGTCAAGTAGCCACTCTAGAGCAAGCCTACCAAATAGCTCGGGATGCCGAGAAATTCTCTCGGTACACACGGATGGTTCCCTCTCGGGGGATGGACCCCAAAGCCATGGCACCTCGGACCAACCCCCCACCTCTCCAAAGAGGTCTCCTTCCCACACCCATGGGAGCTCCTCCCACCCGGGTCACCCCTCCTAGTGGCACCCCGCAACCCCGCCCCACAAGTGGGCCCCTAAACACAACTCCCAATAGGCCTAATCCGGCACCCACTCCCCCTCACACTAAGATGGCCCCAAACCATCAAAGTGGGCAGCAATGCTTTAGGTGCCTTGGGTATGGACACTTTGCCAATCAATGCCCCACCAAGGGAGCATCTAACTTGCTCATAGAGGAGACCAACCCCCAACCCCAAGCTGAATTTGAAGGGGAGGTTGATATATATGAACCCACTCTTGAATGGGAGGAGGAGTATGAGAACCACTACATGGAGACCAACCAAGAACAAATCCCTCCACCCACCGACTCCCACCTCGGAGTGGTTAGGTCTACCCTCACTCAAACACAAGAGCATGATTGGAGAAGAAACACCATATTCCATACCTACATCCGGATAGGGAGCCATGTTAGAAAGGTCATCTTGGACAATGGAAGTAGTGTGAATGTGGTGTCACCCGACACCGTCAAACTTTTGGGCCTTATCACCTCCCCACGTCCACACCCATATCGGGTAGCATGGATTGATACCACCTCCATACCCGTTAGTGCTCGTTGCCTTGTCCCCATTACATTCCAATCCTATCAAGGCCAAGTGTGGTGTGACATCTTACCAATGGAAGTTGGGAGTATACTCCTCGGGCGGCCTTGGATCTATGATGTAGATGCCACCTTCCTTGGAAGGACAAACACTTGCATCTTCACTCATGAGGGAAAGAAAATCCAACTCAACTGTTGTATCCCCTAGTTCGTGTTTGGTTTCAATGATATCAAAACGATTGTGATTGTGTGTGTATGTGTTTCATTGAGCAACATGTTTTATATCTTGATTCGATGAGTTGAAAGATGGATTTAATGTTCACTCTTGAAAGCCATATGAACCTTTGGTGTTTAAGGAACTAATGCTATTTTTATGTTGATTTGCAGGTATACAAATCCATGGCTCATACTTGGAATCTAACGTGGTCCATCAATGAAGCTCTTCTTCTAAAAGGGAGTTAACTTTGTTCATATTTGAAGGTCATATGAATGATTTGTATTTAAGGATCTCAAGCCTTGAATATTTTAGTTTGCAGGACCACATCTACGGTTCATGTTTGGAACTCAAAGAAATGTATCAATGGCGATCTTCTTGCAAAAGGGAGTTAACTCATTCTTCACCTTATGTCGACTCTCACTTGTAACTTGGAGATTGATGAATGTGACCTTAATGATGCTTGCTCATTATTTGGATTCATGACCACTTGATTTGGTAAAAGGTTGATGTGTTTCATTCATGTTTCACATAAGCTCACTTGAGACCTTTGAGGGTTGGCACATGTTTGAGTATGCTCATGGATATTATTGTTGGGGTTATTGTGATTTAAATGTATGAACGATTCAAAAAGATCTCTTGTACCTATCAATGCTCCTCATGAGATAATGGTTCATGAATGTTAATTTTTAATCAACAATAATGCCATTTAAATGTATGTGGTTCCATGACATTATGCATGCTTTGCATTTGGCATAATTGTTAACTTTTAAGTAATGAAGCATTTTGATATTGAAGAGTTGATTGCATTGTAACTGAATGTTGAGCTCCCATGTCATTGTATTTGATTGATTGAGAAATCCATGTTCATCATAACAAAATCTTGTCATTTGGTGGAATACATTTTTGTTGATTGATTTGAGAAGTAAAACGCATGTTTGATGAGGTTCAATGATGTATTTCATTGTGAACATGTTCATAGTGTTAATGCATAACTCATATATTTTGATTCTCAACTAACCTCTTGGTTTATCATGTTTTTCAGGATGCAAAATCATTGTTGATCTTCATGGGATTATGGTAACATTTAATCAATTATTTCCCCCTGGTTTTGATGGAGGTTTTAGTTATTTTTCAAACTCAAACTGTCTTACAATCTTCACCATTTTCATTATCCAACCATTGGATTTCCCCTCTAAAATTTTATGTTGTAGCCTTGGGAGTCTTTCTTTCCAATGCTTCCAGTCTCGCTTCGATCGGAGTTCGGATCTAGGAGAATTAATTCCTGCCGCCGAAGCGCGCAGAGCTATTTTTGTGTACCCTGCCTGAAAGGGTCGACCCTTGGGGTCGACCCCTTTAAACCTGGCTCTTTTTTTGGCCCCGACAGCAACCTAGTTGCCAAGGGTCGACCCCAGGGGTCGACCCCCACTGAAAGGGTCGACCCCAAGGGTCGACCCCTGTAACAGAGGGCCTCTTTTTGTATATTCCAGCAACCTGGTTGCCGAGGGTCGACCCCAAGGGTCGACCCCTTCCGGACGGGACTTACGAAAGTGTTTAAAACTCATCCTAAACCCCTTGAAACTTTACCAAAACACCCCCCAATGGTTCCTAATCATACTAGGGTGTTTCTAACATGTGTGAGGAGGGTTTTATGTGTCTTTTGGGCTCTCTAAGTTATATATATATATGAGCTACGAGATTCACAAGGTATTAACCCTAATCAAAGTGTGTTCTTCCTTGTAGGAGAAGAAAGGGCTGAAACGGTGGAGAAGCTCCAGAGGTCTTCAACAGCAGATCTGATCTACTTCCCTTGTGATTTGGAGCTCGTGATAGAAGAAGAAAAGAAGCGGTTCGAGGAGAAGAACAAGAGGACGCCAAAATCGTGTTCATCCGACTACGAACTGAGAAGAGCCAGATTGTTCTAAAGAGGGGGAGCTTTACATTTCAGTTTTGTTGTGTGGTTTAGTGTTTAGAAATTATTCTGGGTTGATTGTATGCATATCTGATTTCCACATAAATTCCTAAACGATTTTCTTGTGTGGGTGTTCGGAGAAAGGGTTCTCCGAGTGGTTTGTGTTGACGCTTGTGCGTCGTATGCGGTGGAGGTTATTCGTGTGTGTGCTTGGAGATATTGTGGGGTGTGTTCCCTGTGTATGGTTGGGAGTTTACTCCCGTGTAGCTATGTAGGTGTCGTCCTACGTGTGTGTGTGTTGGGGTACATCCCCGTGTGTGTGCTACTCTAGTAGCGTGTGTGTTGGGGTTTTTACCTCGTGTGTGTGTGGGGAGAAATCCCCGTGTTTACTGCATTCACAGCGTGTGGAGAAAGCCTTACCGGTTTGGTAAGGGGTGGACGTAGGGAACCCGTCGTGGTCCCGAACCACCTAAAAATCCCCGTGTCTCATGGTTTGATTTGTGTGTTTATGTTCATCTCTTTTTAGTCTATACGCAATGGTGTGAGCTCGGTGAGATTGAGAGAATTGAGTAATCCTACTTGTTCCAATTCAGTCAATCTCATTAAGTTTGTTAATTCCGCTGTGAGGTCGGTTAAGATTTTAATTGGACATAGTTTTTAGTAGGAGGGTTCTATTCACCCCCCCCCTCTAGAACCGTGTCCCTGCACTACGGGACCCAACAATTGGTATCAGAGCGAGGCTCTGTTGACCTTAGATCTAACGATCTACAGAGTGATCCTAGTGCATTCTACAATCATGAATTACTCTACTGATCAAATCTCCTTGAATTGCATTCCTACTTTTGATGGTCATGATTATATTTCATGGAGAAATGCTATGTGTGTTTATCTTGGTTTGCATGAGCCTAATGTTTGGAAGGTTATATGTGAAGGTTCATACAAGCTCCCTACTGAACAGAACAAATGGAATGATATGCATGTCAAGAAAAATGCAATGAATGTTAGAGTATTAAATTTCCTCATAAATGCCATTGAATCTAACATACTTTCACAAATTCCCTTGTGCAGGTCAGCAAGAGATCTTTGGGATGCGTTGGCACGAAAGTATGAAGAAGAAGTGATGGATCCATGTTTAATGGCTCACGGTGAAGAAAATGCTAAAGAGGTGAATTCTAACCCTGACTCTGATGAAGATGAAATATCTTTTGAAGAACTACTTAATGCTTATGAGGAGTTGTCGAGTAGATACAAGAAGCTCAAATATGAAAATAAAAGTCTGAGAAAGAAAACTAGTGAGAATGTGCATGATAATCTTTCATGTCAAAATTGCAATACTCTAGATTCAAACATTGAGAACCTAAAATACAAAAATGAACTTTTAGAATCTAAAGTTGAATTATTTTCAGATGAGATGTCTTGTTTGAATGAAGAGCTTAAAATGTTGAGAAAATCTGATACCGCTCTTGAAACAGAAAATAACTGTTATGAGTTGCGTGAGGAAAATAAAACCTTGTTGTCTAAAATCTCCCTGCTTGAGAAAACTGAAAAATGCTTGAGGAATAAACTTGATTCACTAACTGATGATGAGAGAATGTTTAAAATACTCCTTGATTGTAAAATAGATAGCAAGTGCATCAAGAATGAAAATGAAGAACTTAAAAATGAAAAAGATGCTATGATGATTCAGATTTCTCTTCTTGAAGGAAGTTTGAAAAGTCTTGATAAGCTTGAAAAAGAAAACACTTTGTTGAAATCTGAAAATGAACACTTGCATGCAAAGATTTCTAAGTTTGTTGAAACTGATAAAGTACTTGAAAAATTAACTGAAAAACTTCACTCAATAAGCAATGAAAACAAGAAGCTTTTGGAAGAAAATGAAAACTTCAAATCTGTCAATTGTCTGCTTAATGATAAAATTCTTGCTTGTGAGGAAGAGGTGCAAAAGTTAAAAGATGATTTGTCAAGATTTGTGAAGGGGAAGGAAACATTGGACAAAATGCTAGGTGTTAAAGTCAACTTTCAAAAAGAGGGTCTTGGTTACATCCCGGTCAACAAAAAATCTTTTGAATCAAAAATGAAAACCTCTTTTGTTCATGCTTCTGACATACCAAGCACCTCCAAAACACATCCTCCCACTTCTCAAATAAAAACTTCTGAAAATGATTTTGTGAAAAAGAAAAATGTCAACATTAAGTCTTCCATGCCAAATAGATCACAAAAATTGAAATCCAATGTTGAATGCTTCTATTGTGGTGTGTTTGGACATGTCATGGATGAATGCGTTGTTATGAGAAAAGATGAACAAAAAACTTTCAAGAAAAAGAGGAATGTTTTATGTTTCTGTTGTCATAAACTTGGCCATGTCATTGATAATTGTTTTATGAAGCAAAATGATGATTTTCATGCCATGAATGCTAAGTTCAACATTGAAAGAAAATTCAGAAATGAACATGGGTCTCATGCTCAAAGGTTTGCATCCAATAAGAAAAATTTCTTTACAAACACTCATGCAAACAATGGAAAGTCATTCCATAGACCCACAACTTCTTGTTGTTCTCATTGTGAAAAATACGGTCATGTTATGAATGAATGTTGGTCTTTAAGAACTGAAGATTTCCATGTTCCTAGATTGAATACTAGGTTTGATTTTGTTAGACCTAGATCTTTTGGAAATAGGAAATGGAATACCTTTGAAAATCATTTTGCTCCCAAAAGGAAAATCTTTGCTGAAATTGAACCTCCTCATTGTTATTACTGTGGAAATTCTAAACATGTGATTGAGAACTGCAGGATCATGAGAAATGATGATATGGAAGCAATGAGACTGTGGAAGAATTCAGTTGGTGGTAATACCACTAACTCTGAGGGACCCAAAAAGGCTTGGGTGCCCAAATTCGCTCAATGAATTGGCCTTGATGCTAGTGTGTCTTGAGGTAAACAAAGAATGAAAGGGGTTCTAATAAAATGGAACAAGACACACTCATAAGGTAAAATCCCAACTTCGCTCTTTCATTGTCAAACTTGATGGTGTTGATGTCTGGTTTGAAATTCCTTTGTGTTCTCATGATGTGCTTTAAATTATTCACAAGTCATACATATACTCATTGAATGAATTCTTGGTATATCAAATAGTGATGTGTGAAATGATAGGTTAAGCCTGTTAGGAAGCCATCACTATGCGTGAGTAGGATCTTTGGATTAAAATCTTCGCCTAGTACCAAAATTCAGAAATTCAATATGTTTGACTTATGAGGAAACATGTTTTGAATAAAATCAAGTTGCCATTGCATTGTAAAATCTCTCAAGTGAATCTGAAAAACTCTCTTGCTTCTTAAGGAAAAATTTCTGAATTGTGAAATTGCATGATGAAATGTAACATTTGGTATTGAGTGCTGAGCATGCCTTAATTTAAAGCTCATTGATGTTGTGTGGTTACTTTGGATGAATGAAAGTTGCTCGATGTATTCAAACTGAAAATTTTATCTTAAAGCATTACTGTTTTAGATGATGATGGTTGAACTTTTGGGTTTTAAGGAAATGATTCTTCATGATGAAATCTGAAATAAAGTGCTCATGATTTGTTGCTAAACTCATTGAAGATCAATCTCATGCATTTACCTGTCTCATGCCATCTTAAATGCTCAAGTTCTTGTAAAAACAGAAAACTTGCATAAAAAGAATGCATTGGCATATTTGCATATTATTCATAGGTCATGCATGCATTGTGAATTTGAGTCTCATGTATACCTTGACTTAGTTGTGCTTGAATGTCATAAGTTACAAAAAAAAAAAAAATTATTGCATATTGCATACTCATGCATATAGGGCATATGCATATACTTCATGATAAATACATATCTTGGAGTATGAGTGCTTGCATGAAGGCTTTGCTAAATTCTTGCATGCTTGTATGTACCTAACTTATAAAACCTTTTCTTGACCCTTCTAAGGCTTGACCTCCTTGCTAAATAACAATGCAATGATTTGGTTCATATGTGATACATGTCATATACTAAGGGGGATGATTTATTTCCAACTGTGCATACATTAAGGGGGAGTCATAGCCGTGTCTTGTCAAATTCATTTTATACATGCAAAACACAACTTTAACCCCACACTCTTGCACATAATGAATTTAATGAATTTCACTAATAAGGATTTAAGAAATTCTTTGCAACACTCTAAAGGGAACTTGAATCTCTACATGGACATTAAAGAGTAATCGTGATGAAAAAGCTACCTACCCCTCAAAAATTCAATAAGTGGTATGTGGATCCGAGTAACTGAGAATCCCCCCTGAAACAAAGGAGGAAACTCGTGTCGAAAGGAGAAACAAAAATCCATATGTGTGACGAATCCAAGTAGCCGGGAATCTCCATTGAGACATATGAGGAAACTCGCGCCGAAAGGTGAAGTCTATTAAAAGAAACAAAATCGGGGTTGTGCGAAGCTACCGAAAGTCGAGAATCTAAAGTGAAAGTGTAGAGAGGAGATTACCTTCTAGTGTTCTTTAGAAAATCTAATTGTATGTTTTGAAGCTCATTAGTCATTGTATCACTTTTCACATCTGGTTATTATTGTGATGTATGTATTCTATGAATCTGGCTACATTCATGGTTCATGTCGTACCTCTAGTTGTGTATGCAGAAATCTCTTAGTTATGCTTCATGTCTCACATTCTTGAATTTGAATCATATGCTCCTTTCTTAACCCATGCCTCATTTAGGGGGCATTGCTATATATGATATTTGTGTGCATGACGATTGTGCTTGTGTGTTTGCATGTCCATACATTTCCCTTTAATTTAATTCTTAGCATATACCCAGCATTTAAAGGATAGAAGTCATCATGTGCATAGTTTCATATCTTGCATGATTAGCATTCACATAGTACATATTCATTGCACTTGAAAGATGAAGTTCATCGTGGGCACATTTACAAATTTGGCATTTTTAACATGCATATAGCTCATGCATAAGAAACACGCATATAGATTCCATGAGTTCATGTATTTCAAAAGAAAAATTTGAAAATTAAAAAAAAATAGAAACAAAAAAAAAATAGAAACTCCAAGAATAAAGGCAACTAGGCACTATTGTTCTCTCTTGCCAAACATCTTGTCATTACCTTGCTCTTAATTTTTGTGAAACTCAACTGGACTTTGGATTTTGAGTACAATCATCTTGCCATGAATCTGCAATGTGCATAAATCTTCAACAATTGTATCCTATCTTTGGAGCAAACAATCAACAACCTTTATTATCAAGATGGGTATCATTCCTTCAGGTTTCACATGCTAAGTTTGTCATGCATAACTAAGTGGACGTTGGTATGATGAATGGTTGAAATGCTTAATTATTCACTTGAAACTCACATGGTTCCATTGTCTTACTTGCAGGAAAAATTGGTTGGCTCTCATTTACCGCATCGCCTGTATGTATGGTAATATCGTTTCACTTTATCTGTGCCATGGGGGTTGTGAAGATTGGTAGCAATTTTGACACTTTGGCTCTTACATCCTTTCCCATTCATGGATGGTTCTTAAATGGTGTGCACAGGTTTTTGGTTCTAACCCAACAATGCCTATGTTTAGCTCTTCCAGTTCACACTACTTCTATTTTGCATATGGGAGCGTAGTTGGCCACCAATGTTCATGTCTTGTTCTTTCACCCCCTGACTTTTTGTCGATGACAAAAATGGGGAGAATGTTGGTGTGTGCTCTTACTTCACAAATGACCAATTGGTGTACGTGCTCAATGTTAATGTTGTTTAACAATTGGTGTATGTGCTCAATGTTGTTTGCAAATGTTTGTTGTTTAACCATTGGTGTATGTGCTCAATATTTTTTGTAAATGTTTACACAATTTGTATTATCACACACATCGTTTTGTCATCATCAAAAAGGGGGAGATTGTTGTATCCCCTAGTTCGTGTTTGGTTTCAATGATATCAAAACGATTGTGATTGTGTGTGTATGTGTTTCATTGAGCAACATGTTTTATATCTTGATTCGATGAGTTGAAAGATGGATTTAATGTTCACTCTTGAAAGCCATATGAACCTTTGGTGTTTAAGGAACTAATGCTATCTTTATGTTGATTTGCAGGTATACAAATCCATGGCTCATACTTGGAATCTAACGTGGTCCATCAATGAAGCTCTTCTTCTAAAAGGGAGTTAACTTTGTTCATATTTGAAGGTCATATGAATGATTTGTATTTAAGGATCTCAAGCCTTGAATATTTTAGTTTGCAGGACCACATCTACGGTTCATGTTTGGAACTCAAAGAAATGTATCAATGGCGATCTTCTTGCAAAAGGGAGTTAACTCATTCTTCACCTTATGTCGACTCTCACTTGTAACTTGGAGATTGATGAATGTGACCTTAATGATGCTTGCTCATTATTTGGATTCATGACCACTTGATTTGGTAAAAGGTTGATGTGTTTCATTCATGCTTCACATAAGCTCACTTGAGACCTTTGAGGGTTGGCATATGTTTGAGTATGCTCATGGATATTATTGTTGGGGTTATTGTGATTTAAATGTATGAACGATTCAAAAAGATCTCTTGTACCTATCAATGCTCCTCATGAGATAATGGTTCATGAATGTTAATTTTTAATCAACAATAATGCCATTTAAATGTATATGGTTCCATGACATTATGCATGCTTTGCATTTGGCATAATTGTTAACTTTTAAGTAATGAAGCATTTTGATATTGAAGAGTTGATTGCATTGTAACTGAATGTTGAGCTCCCATGTCATTGTATTTGATTGATTGAGAAATGCATGTTCATCATAACAAAACCTTGTCATTTGGTGGAATATATTTTTGTTGATTGATTTGAGAAGCAAAACGCATGTTTGATGAGGTTCAATGATGTATTTCATTGTGAACATGTTCATAGTGTTAATGCATAACTCATATATTTTGATTCTCAACTAACCTCTTGGTTTATCATGTTTTTCAGGATGCAAAATCACTGTTGATCTTCATGGGATTATGGTAACATTTAATCAATTATTTCCCCCTGGTTTTGATGGAGGTTTTAGTTATTTTTCAAACTCAAACTGTCTTACAATCTTCACCATTTTCAATCCAACCATTGGATTTCCCCTCTAAAATTTTATGTTGTAGCCTTGGGAGTCCTCTTTCTAACGCTTCTAGTCTCGCTTCGATCGGAGTTCGGATCTAGGAGAATTAATTCCTACCGCCGAAGTGCGTAGAGCTGTTTTTGTGTACCCTGCCTGAAAGGGTCGACCCTTGGGGTCGACCCCCACTGAAAGGTTCGACCCATGGGGTCGACCCCTTTAAACCTGGCTCTTTTTTTGGCCCCGACAGCAACCTAGTTGCCAAGGGTCGACCCCAGGGGTCGACCCCCACTGAAAGGGTCGACCCCAAGGGTCGACCCCTGTAACAGAGGGCCTCTTTTTGTATATTTCAGCAACCTGGTTGCCGAGGGTCGACCCCAAGGGTCGACCCCTTCCGGACGGGACTTACGAAAGTGTTTAAAACTCATCCTAAATCCCTTGAAACTTTACCAAAACACCCCCCAATGGTTCCTAATCATACTAGGGTGTTTCTAACATGTGTGAGGAGGGTTTTATGTGTCTTTTGGGCTCTCTAAGTTATATATATATATGAGCTACGAGATTCACAAGGTATTAACCCTAATCAAAGTGTGTTCTCCCTTGTAGGAGAAGAAAGGGCTGAAATGGTGGAGAAGCTCCAGAGGTCTTCAACAGCAGATCTGATCTACTTCCCTTGTGATTTGGAGCTCGTGATAGAAGAAGAAAAGAAGCGGTTCGAGGAGAAGAACAAGAGGACGCCAAAATCGTGTTCATCCGACTACGAACTGAGAAGAGCCAGATTGTTCTAAAGAGGGGGAGCTTTACATTTCAGTTTTGTTGTGTGGTTTAGTGTTTAGAAATTGTTCTGGGTTGATTGTATGCATATTTGATTTCCACATAAATTCCTAAACGATTTTCTTGTGTGGGTGTTCGGAGAAAGGGTTCTCCGAGTGGTTTGTGTTGATGCTTGTGCATCGTATGCGGTGGAGGTTATTCGTGTGTGTGCTTGGAGATATTGTGGGGTGTGTTCCCTGTGTATGGTTGGGAGTTTACTCCCGTGTAGCTGTGTAGGTGTCGTCCTATGTGTGTGTGTGTTGGGGTACATCCCCGTGTGTGTGCTACTCTAGTAGCGTGTGTGTTGGGGTTTTTACCTCGTGTGTGTGTGGGGAGAAATCCCCATGTTTACTACATTCACAGCGTGTGGAGAAAGCCTTACCGGTTTGGTAAGGGGTGGACGTAGGGAACCCGTCGTGGTCCCGAACCACCTAAAAATCCCCGTGTCTCATGGTTTGATTTGTGTGTTTATGTTCATCTCTTTTTAGTCTATACGCAATGGTGTGAGCTCGGTGAGATTGAGAGAATTGAGTAATCCTACTTGTTCCAATTCAGTCAATCTCATTAAGTTTGCTAATTCCGCTGTGAGGTCGGTTAAGATTTTAATTGGACATAGTTTTTAGTAGGAGGGTTCTATTCACCCCCCCCCCTCTAGAACCGTGTCCCTGCACTACGGGGCCCAACAATTGGTATCAGAGCGAGGCTCTGTTGACCTTAGATCTAACGATCTACAGAGTGATCCTAGTGCATTCTACAATCATGAATTACTCTACTGATCAAATCTCCTTGAATTGCATTCCTACTTTTGATGGTCATGATTATATTTCATGGAGAAATGCTATGTGTGTTTATCTTGGTTTGCATGAGCCTAATGTTTGGAAGGTTATATGTGAAGGTTCATACAAGGTCCAAGCCATTCTTGAGTGGCCCGAGCCCAAGACCCTTCATGAGGCCCGAAGCTTTCACGGGCTAGCCACTTTCTATAGGAGATTCATCCGAGGATTTAGCACAATCACCGCTCCTATCACGGATTGCCTCAAGAAAGGCACCTTTGTATGGACTAGGGCAGCCTCCAAAGCATTCCTAGAGCTCAAGATAAAAATGACCCAAGCTCCGGTCCTTTGCCTACCCGACTTCTCGAAAGTTTTCGAAGTCACTTGTGATGCATCCGGGGTAGGGATTGGGGGCATTCTTAGCCAAGAGGGTCACCCGGTAGCCTATTTTAGTGAGAAACTTTGTGAGGCTAGGACTAGGTACTCCACATATGACAAAGAGCTTTATGCCGTGGTTCAATCCCTTCGGCATTGGAGGCACTATCTCCTACCCAAGGAGTTTGTGATCTTCTCGGACCATGAGGCTTTGAAATATCTCAACACCCAACAAAAGCTCAATGCCCGCCATGCCCGATGGGTAGAATACATTCAAGCCTACACCTTTGTCCTCAAGTATAAGATGGGTAGTGAGAACCGCGCCGCCGACGCGCTAAGTAGGCGGGTAGCCTTACTCTCCACCATCCAGGTAGAAGTAACCGGGTTTGAGAGAATCAAAGGGGAATACCCAAATTGCCCCGACTTTGGGACTCACTACAACACCCTCTCCACTCATCCCCACATGGAACATGAGGGGTTCATACTCCAAGAGGGGTATCTATTCAAGGGAGCTAGGCTATGCATACCCCGGACTTCACTTCGGGACTTCTTAGTTTGGGAGTTACACACTGGTGGCCTAGCTGGTCACTTTGGGCTCCAAAAAATCATAGAGCTAGTTGAAAGGCAATTCCATTGGCCTAGTCTCAAGAAGGATGTGGCCCACATTGTGGGACAATGTCGCATTTGTGCCTCAGCCAAACAAGTGAAGCAAAATACTGGACTTTACACACCCCTACCCATACCAGACCGACCTTGGGAGGATTTGAGCATGGACTTCATCCTTGGCCTACCTAAGACCTTGCGCAAACATGATTCCATCTTTGTAGTGGTTGGCAGGTTCTCTAAAATGGCCCACTTTATCCCATGTTCCAAGACCTCCGATGCTTCTAGGGTCGCCCGATTATTCTTCGATGAGGTAGTCCGACTCCATGGAATACCTAAGACTATTATGTCTGATCGGGATGTGCAATTCACCAGTTATTTTTGGAAGACTCTTTGGCACCTGATGGGAACCCTCCTCAAATTCTCCACTGCTTACCATCCTCAAACCGATGGCCAGACTGAGGTTGTCAACCGAAGCCTTGGGAACTTGCTCCGTTGCCTTGTAGGGGACCACCATGGGAATTGGGATCTCCTCTTATCTCAGGCCGAGTTTGCCTACAATGATTCTGTCAATAGGTCCATAGGCAAGAGTCCATTTGAGGTTGTACATGGTTATAGGCCTAGAAAACCTTCCGATCTTATTCCCCTTCCCCCACATGCTAGAGTGTCAGTCTCAGTTGAGTCCTTTGCACAGCATATCAAAGAGTTGCATGATGACATCCGCAAGCATATAGGGAAAAGCAATGAGGCTTACAAAAGGCGGGCAGATGCTCATCGGCGCCACTGCAAATTCCAAGTGAGAGATTTGGTGATGGTGAGGACAGAGCAACTCCTTCCAGGGCCTGCCTCCAAGTTGAGGGCACGAGGTTCGGTACCCTTTCGAGTTATAAGATGACTTGGCAGTAACGCTTATGAGCTTGACTTACCTGAGAGTTATGGGGTACACCCTACCTTCAATGTGGCGGACCTGGTACCCTACAAGGGCCCCGCGGTGGAACCCAGTGAGGAACTCGAGCCTTTACCCCCCCTTGAGAGAGACACTCCCGGTGGGACTCCACTTCCTAGCTTGAGAGACCGACGGGAGCAGGTAGAGGCAATACTGGATGAGCAGAGTATCATTACTAGGCACAAGGTGTAACAGTGCTACCTGGTTAGGTGGAAGAACCATCCCCCGAAAGAGGATACTTGGGTGAGTCGGGAGGACCTGCTGCGCTTGGACCCCGATATTCTGGAGCGTTACTACAGCCAGGCAGACCCATACTCGACGGGGTCGAGTTCTCCCCACCCCGGGGGATTTGATGAGGACATCTAACGACACTCCCTTTGGCTCCGGTCGCCTGCACACTCTTGATGTGGACTGACTATGATCTACACTTGTTATCTTCATTTCCTAAGTTTCATCTTATGTATTTTCCTTTTATTGAGTCATGTTGCTCTAGTCTATTCCTCTTATTATGCTTAATTGGGCCTTAGTACCTTAGTTTTGGGCCTAATGGACTGAGTCTAGGACTTGTTGGGTCTTTTGTCTTATTGTCAGGGTCATTTTGGTCATGTAAAGAGTGGTTGCCTATAAATAGGCCCCATCTCTCTCCATGTAATCACTTTTGGCATGAATATTGAAATAGCATTTCCACCTCCTCTATTCCCTCTCATTATCTCTCTCTTTCTCTCTCTCATCAAGCAAGGGGCGAACCCCTCTCTCTCTCCTCTTCTCCCACCTACCCTTTAACTCCCCTCCCCTCACTTAAGACCCCTCCCAACCACCCACTACCCCATTAACTCCCCCTAGTCCCAAGAAAGCTTCCACCAATCTCCACTCCACCCTCCAACCACCACCTACCCCATTCCCTTTCCCAAGCACCTTTCTACCTCCCCTAGGCTGAAGGGGCTCCTCCCAAGACCCCAAATTTGAAATTCGCTCCCTTAGGGCTGTGCCCTTTCATCTCCCCCCACCCCTAATCACCCTAGTTCGCCCCCCATCTCACTACACCCAAGCCAAGTTCGCCCCTCCCCCTTGCCCTCCCCTTTGTTCACATTAGGCTACACCCTCCCCTCCACTCCACTCACAACCCTCTCCAGCCCCATTTTTCCCTCCCCACCTTCATCTCCACAGCCCTCACAGCCCCTAAACACCTTCCATATCCCTCCCACAGTCACTCATCACCACCTCCACCCCTTAGTCTCTTGACCCCTTCCCCACCCCCTCTTCTCCACTATATTCTGTCTCTATTGCAGGCAGCAGAGTTGCAGTGACTTGCAGAGGCAGCCACGACTTCCCCTCAAGGATTCAGGTGGCAAGCCTTATAATGCTGGAATCGTATTCAAGTCGGCTTTCCAACGGTGGTGGTCCCGCTGGCTTCCAAGGTCGGAGCTGTTCGGTGGAGCATATCTCGTCCGACTGCGCGTTCTGCCCCTGTCTGAAGACCTGAAGCTGAAAGCATAAGTCACCACGGCCAGTAAGAGAAAGATCTGAGCGCCATTTTCGGAGGGCAACTACGTCCAGTTAGCTTTCATCTCCAAGAAGAAGGGACTCAATCGACCACCGGAGCTTCCAGTTCCAATTTTCTTCGCCGGAGTGTGCAGACTGCTCCCTGTGGTTCCAGGTTCGACCAGTCCCCACTTATCTGGCCACCATTCTCTTCTCTGACCCTCGATTGCGGCCCCGTCAACTCCTGCTCGAAGCTACTCCGACCACGATCGCGTCTCCGTCAATTTCGTCTCAATTGGAGTTCGGGAGAGCCCGCAGCACCTTCTGCAACAGACTGCACCAGTCCTGCACCAGCCAGAGACAGAACGTTGCTGTCCTTCTCCAGTCGCTGGCTTGATCGGTCCCGAGTTTCAGAGCTTCCCCAAAAATTCAGACATCATCCTCTGTCAGTTGGGGAACTTTTGGCACCAGTTTCGCCAAGATCTGAGTTCCGTGGAGTCCGTGGCGGCGCCATCACCGACACCCTGTCCAGCGAATCTGAAGATTGGCAGAACCGGCAGAGCTCCGAAAGTCAGGTTTTCTTGCATAATTCCCCCACCCCGCTTGGCCGGCTGAAGGCCCCTCCCTGCGTGGAGGTAGTTTTGGTTGTAATAAGTTTAACCCCCACCCCAAGACCCCCCCCTCCTGCGAGAGGCGTAGTGCTGTGCTTCTTCTAATTTTCAGGTCAAGCGCCATCGCTGCAGCGTTCGGGTGTATACCCACGCTTCCCGGCACGCCCTCGTCTCCGAGCGGTATCGGTGTTTTCACACTGATCAGGTGAGCATCTGGTACTATCCTTGATTGCCTCTATTCTGTAAATTTAGTATTGCTTTGAATGCCCGTCGGACGGTGAGAAGAGAGCCCGATCTTATATACTACCTTGATTGTGTCCACCGCGGCTCGGGAGTGAGTGCCACCCAAACCCCGCCCTGCGGGCCAGCCGCCCATGAAGTTGGGTAACCCAGATCCTTAGGGGTCAGCCTAAGCCTGCTAGGACTTTAGAAGCGATTGGGTTCCCCCTCGGACCCTTGCCATCATCCCCGGTCACCACTGGGAGATCATGTGCGCCTTGCGAGTGAGCCGCTAGTGTAAGCTTGTTGATTACTCTTTTATGCTTGCGGGTCTAGGTCCTAGGTTCATCATTTCAAACTTAGTCATCCTTGGGCTGTGCTACATCACTTTTGTTGATGAGTTTTATCATCCTTGTTTTTCATTTTACAAACCTTTACAGAAGCTGTGTATCAGCGGATGGCAAGCTGTGTTGCCTAGCGGATGGCAAGCTGTGTCGCCTAGCGGATGGCAAGCTGTGATGCCCAGCTGATGTAGGCAAGCTGTGAGGCCCAGCAGTTTAAGCTGTGTATCACCAGAAGCCACACTCAGGTTGAGTGTGGGGTGGATGTAGGTCTAAAAGACCGAACCACCTAAAATCCTTTTGTTGGTTGTGGTTTGATTGTCTACTCTGATTCTGCTAGATGCATGTTTAGGATCGTGTTCTAATTGCATATTTGTTGAGCTGTTCTTTAGGCCATCAATCTGTCAAGTAGTGAGTTTTTCAGTTAACTAAGTCAATCAGTTTAATTCCGCAATAGTTAACTAAATAAAGCTTCATTTAGTTTCAAAAGCAAAATATTGAAGAGGGATTCATTCACCCCCCCTCTGAATCAGGGTTTGCACCGTACATAGACTCTAACACCTGGCGGCTGAATCGTTGCTAGTGCTGGGCGTTCTCGCTTTTGCGATCGTGGGAACAAAGCTGGGAGGCCGACCTCTACGAGTGTATAGTGGTGGCACTAGGAGGGCCTGGCTGGCCTTGCTGCTTCACTGGGAGGAAGGACCAGGAGAGGTGGTTGGACCCACCATCAAGGGGGGGTCTGTGTCAGTGGTGACGGCTGAGGCGCGCGCCTTAGTCTAGGTGGCACGCGAACTAGTGCTCTAGGGCGTGGTATAACTTCATGTATTTACCGTTGAGCGGTGGGACTGGCTTATTACTCTTATGGTCTACAACCGTATAGGCCCCACCCTCGTAGACATCATGAATGATGTACGGACCTCGCCAATTAGGTTGCAATTTTCCACTAGAGCGCCCCGCCATGACTTCTTTTTCCTTGATCATGATGAGGTCGCCTTGCTTGAAGGCTCACTGTTTGACGAGCTTATCGTAGGCACGCGCCACGCGGGCCTGGTATATTTGCAGGTGTTTGTAGGCTTCGAGCCGTTTGCCTTCTAGATCGACGAGCTCCTCTGGCCTCCTCTGGTATTCATCTGCGTCTAGGCCGGCGAAGCCGGTGTGCACCGCCACGCGGTAAGAGGCTAACTGGATTTCGATGGGGATGATGACTTCTGCTCCGTAAATGAGAGAGAATGGTGAGCATCCCATAGGGGTCTTGTAGATTGTTCAGTAGGCCCATAATGCCTCGAACACCCTTTCACCCCAATCTCGCTTCCGGTGGCTAACCATTTTAGCCAGAAGCTTGCAGAGGGTTTTATTGAAGGCCTCTGCTAGGCCATTAGCTTGAGGGTTATAGACTGAAGAGGTTCTCCAATCGATGTGGAATTTGGCCGCTAGTTGGTATACGACCCTATTCTTGAATGGTGTGCCATCGTCTGACACTTTGCGGCTCGGAGTACCAAATCGGTAGATAATGTGGTGCTGAACGAATCGGGCTACTATTTCGCCGGTGACCTCCCGTAGGGGAAGGGCCTCCGCCCAGTGAGAGAAATAGTTGGTGGCGGTCAAGATGTATTTATGGCCCTTGGAAGATGGCGGGAAGGGTCCTGCGATGTCCATACCCCACTCCGCGAACGGCCACGTGGGGGCCGTGGGACACAGTGGGTTTGGGGGTCTTCTAGGTACTGGGCCAAAGGCTTGGCATTGATGGCACGTACAGGCATACTGAGTGCACTCCGCGTACATGGTTGGCCAATAGTAGCCTTTGAGCTTGATGTTGTTCTTCATCTTATCTCTAGCCTGGTGAGCGTTGCATAGTCCTGAATGGACTTCATGCATAATGGCTCGAGCTTCAGCTAGGGAGACGCATCTCAGGAGAACTGACTTGTCCTTTTCATGGACAAGTCTATACAAAGAGTCGCTGATCAACTCATATGACGTTGTCTGGCGAAGTAACTGGACTCTTTGAGCTCGGTCAGGAGGGAGCCAACCTCGCTTGAATTTGATGATAGGCTCACGCCATTCTTCTTCTTCCGGAGGAGTGGTCCGGTCGAGGCTGTGGATCTCATAGGTAGTGAGGCCGGATTCATCTTCGAGTGTAGTCGACATTAGCCTTCTGTGCTTGGCAGTGATGTCGACTTCGCCTTCGGGAGAAAGCTTGATGGCCACAGCCAATTTTGCCAGGGCATCTTCCTGAGCGTTGCTGCTCCTGGGGACATGATGTATTTCAAAGAAATAGAACTTCTGGGTGAGTCTGGTGACGACGGCATGGTATGGGAGCAACTTCTGCTTCCACACGTCGTAAATGCCGAGGACTTGCTGGACTATTAGCTCGGAGTCCCTGTAGACTTTAAGGCACTTGATGCCCATGTCGAGAGCCATCTGAAGCCCGATGATTAGAGCTTCATACTCAGCTTCATTGTTGGTCAGGGATTTCATGAGGGCGCATGAGTTGTACAAAACTTTACCCTGAGGGGTCAGGAAGACGTTGCTGGCACCTGCCATGACGGCTGGATTTTGATTACTCCGGGTAATCCATCGGAAAGCGCCATCGAAGTAGAGCTCCTAGCAAGGTACATTGGCTGTGAGGGAATCTTGCTGCTGATAATGCAAGGCATCTCCGGTCTGTTCTACTGGTGGTTGTGGCTAGACAGCAAGGGACTCCTCGTCAGGGAGCTCCGTGTTGATAGGTGAATCGTACGGTACTAGATGGGCCGCCAAGAATTCAGCCATGCCCTGTCCCTTGATTATTTTTCTTGGGACGTAAGTAATATCGTACTCCATCAGCAGGAGAGCCCATTTTCCTAGTCAGCCTGAGAGGACGGGCTGTCTAAGGAGATATTTGAGCGGGTCATGCTTAGATATAGGCTCGACTAGAGGGGCCAGGAGGTAGTGGCCCAGCTTCTTGATGGCGAATACCAATGTCAAGTAAACTTTCTCCATGGGGGAGTAGCAATACTCAGCGTCAATTAGTTTCCAGCTGAGGTAGTAGAGCGGCTGCTCTATACCCTCCTCATTGATTTGCGCAAATACAGCTCCTAGCGAAGCGTCCATGGCAGCGATGTAGAGTGTAAAGGGTTTGTGATGTAAAGAATGGATGAATAAGAGATCTAGAGGGGAGTGAATAGATCTACCCCAAAAAAATCTATAGCAGTTAAAAATAGTGTGGAATTAAAATAAATTACTGTAGATACAAACACTAATAGCAGTGAATTATCAATAGGAGAATCTATAAAGAAGTAGCAGATTAATCAACGTAATCACCAACGCAAACACTCAAGTCACTCAGTATAGTACTAGGCAGAGGGTGGATTGGATAATCTCCTCACGCATAGGTTAGTTTTTCAGATAGATGTAATCTGTCATTCTGACTGAACCTATTTGATATACCACTGAGTTGAATATAACAAATAGATAAGGATGATAAATCTCTAAACAACTCAAACAATATTAGTTCAAGAATAATCAATGTAGTAAGATCCAAAGTATGTATGAGAAGATAGATTTAGAATTGACTGAATATAGTTAGATGAATAGATTGAATTTCGTAAGAGATAGCAGTTGACAATCCTAAGCATTCATCTATCCGTAATGAGAGAAAATCAATCACACACTGAGCGAATCAATTTTTAGGTGGTTGATCTCAATCTTGAGATCTACGTCCACCCCTTACTCAACCGAGTAAGGATTCTGCTGCCACACAGCTTCAATACCACTGATCCACAAGTTTGGGGATATGATCCCTTCAATAGTTGATCCACAGCTTCGGGGAACACGTCCCAGACAGTTGAGTCTCACAGCTTGCTAACTGAGGAACACTCCTCGCCGCTGAGCACCACAGCTTGCTAAATGAAGAACACTCCTCACCGTTGAGCACCACAGCTTACTGACCGCTGATACACAGCTTATGAAGGTACTCGGAAATCAAATGAAAATGAAAGAAAACAAAAATATCATCAAAGAAGCAATGTAGCTCACAAGGAGAAAATTGACTCTGGATCTGATCCAAGAGTCTCTTATATCAAATCTTCCTCACTGCCTCACTGCTCACTTAGACAAACTTCTCAAACTTACGACACTCTATTTTTCTTCACTCTTGCAGCAAGGTCTTCCTCCTGATCTCCTCTTAGACTCCAATTCTTCTCAGCTTCTCTGAACTCTTCTACTCTTCTTCTCTTCTACTTCTGCTTCCTGTGTTTCTATATATTTCAATTTGAGAGCTCGACCCCTTTTTATAATGGAGATCATCAATCTATGGTCCCACAGGAAATTCAAATTTGGGCACGTGGAGGACACACTCCCGCCCAAATATTTAATCCATAAAGTACTTCTAGAGGCCACGTGCCAGAGGTGGAGGTAGTGACGATCCACGTGGTAGAGTTTTAGTTCTGCATTCTACCTTGGATCTCGTGCCTTTCATATGAAATCTTGGATCACGTGCTTTTTAATCTGGAATCTTGGATCACATGCTCCACTTGAGTTTTTGCTACTTTCAGAGACATAGTGTTTGCCTTAATCCTGCCAATCAGAAGACAGACATTTAGTCAAACACTTTATTCATTAGAGTGCATACTTAGGCAATAATCAAAGAATTCATATGCTCAGACGAATGATATGAATGTATATGCAATTGCCTTAGAGCATGGACTTTGATGCATAGACTTAATGACGTGATTCTACATGTGCATCGACCTTAGACTTTGCATGTGCATCGACCTGATTTTATCATATGCACAGACCCTGGCCATGCACAATCCTATATGTGCACAGACTTTAGCATGTACGTAGACCTTGAAATCCAAATGTGCATAGACCCAAAACCTGCATAGACCTATATGTGCACAGACTTGAACATGTGCACAGACCTTGAATTCCAAATGTGCACAGACCCAAAACATGCATAGACCTATATGTTCACAGACCTGAATGCTGCATGTGCGTAGACCTTACAAGACATGATAAGAAATGTGCATTGACCTTGTAGACCATGCTACAAAACATGCATCGACCTTATCTTATGCCAGATGCAATGTGCATCGACCTTGATATTTAACATGCATTGACCCTGGTTTTGATATGCAACATGCATTGACCTTTACTTGCAATAGAGTGAGCATACACCGACCTTAATATGCAGTAGTATGAATATGCATCGACCTTTCAATGCGGTACTTCTACTTGTGCATCGACTTTGCTAAGCAATAACTCTGCACATGTATAGACCTTCAGAATAAAAATGATATATGCACAGACCTTTACTTGACTAAACATGAATTCTGACTTAGAGTGAGGACATCAAAGTAACAGTGTTACCAAAGTCAAAATAGAGTCAACTAAGCTGTTGCCAGTCATCAAAACACATCATTCTCCCCACGTAGCATCAAATCCAGAGGAAACACAACATTCTCCCCCTTTTTTATGATGGCAACTCAACTATATTTTGATGGTAATACTCATGTCAATCTTAGAATATGCAAGAATAAAAGTCAAGTACAATGTAGTGGAAAGCATACAAGTAGACACATGCAAAAATTACCATAGACATGCATGGATTCTGACACAGCATTTCAGACAGTCTCCCCCTGATACTTCAAAGAATGATGAAAATCTCTCCCCCTTTGCCCTTTGCATACCCCATCAAAAAAATACTTACCATAAAAAAATAATATTCTCCCCCTTTGCCATCAGCAAATAAGGAAATGGTAGAGATAAGGAAAGATAGGATAGAATCAAGAAGTAGGAAAGAACAAGAGAATTTTGATTCACATGCTGAGTGAGAGTTCATTAAGCTAAGCACATAGAGCTCAAACTCTTCAGATATAAGATTCGATGTACTGCAATCTTGATAGAATTCTGGTTGAATAGTAATAAAGATTAGAGTGTATCCACTGGACTCTTGAATAAGTTTGCAATAACCTTTAATAGCAATAAACCAGAACCACATTAGACATGAAGAAGTTGTCCTTACTATATCCTACTTGCTCAGAAATTAGTGAATTTCTTTAGGAGTGACAAAGATATGTATTGAGGTTAAACAATTTGACATTCCTGAATTTTTACTTTATGGTTACAGCAGAGGCATTATTTATCTTTTTGTTTCCAGAATTTTGAAAAGTTAGGTATCATTTATACCTTTTATCATAAGAGTACACGTTGATTAGACGTCAGTACCCCTAGTTACTCAGCAGAATGCACCATCCTATTTTATATATCAAAACAGTAGAAATAGTTTACACCTTTTTGCATAAGGGTACACGTTTATCAGACGCCAGTACCTCTCGTTACTCAATGAAACTACCCATACTGTTTTGACCTTTGAACAGAGATAACTTGAAGCACTTCATGACATGAGTTTTTCTCCATTACTTTGATGAAGTACCCAGTTTCTCATTGCATTCAATCATTGCTCTGCCATACATATTTTGACTTATTTTTATAATCTTGTTGCCCTTCGTGTTTAGAAAGACTTGTTCAAAAAATAATACTCATTCCAAGTTTCTCAACCAAGAAATCATTAAACCAAGAACTTTTAGATATTTGAAGACTTTATCAGACATGTTATGAGAAAAATGGTTGAGATCTTTTAATTGTCATCAACATACTTGTTCATTGAATCAAGTTTTTAGAGTCTAAAGTTTATTAAGTTTAAACCATCAGTTCATTCATGAAGCAAAATAGATTCTTATAAAATAAAACTTCTGATTTAGTAGCTTACAATGATGAATTGATTGTCAGACTGTCATTATTTCAGAGGATAAGATTTGCAAGCACTTTCCAAAAGATTGATATCAATGGATGGAAATGTATGAATATGTCAGAAAGGCTAGATATCAATCAATGGAATTACTGAACTCATAGGATAAGTGAATCTGTTTGTCAAGGATGTAGAAATACCAAGAGAATCATCGAGAGATGTTTGGATGGAATTACAGATTCCAGAAGGTAATAACATGGACAAGATTCAACCAGTTTAAACTGAATTCCCCCTAACTATTTGAACTCCCCCTGACAACATGCATAAGACAAAATATGAGTACATATTCCCCCTGTCTATATGCATTGTTATTGGACACAACATTAATATATGACATGCAGGATTTAGACATACTCTTGATTCAGGATACTTGGCGGAGGATTGGCCTCTACATATAGTATGGGTTTTCAGACATAATGAATCTGTCCTTCTACCATCATACCATTTAATATACCTCTGAAATCAAGATGACCCAACGCAAGACATGTTTTGAGATGAATTAAAAGCACATAGAAAATCAAACACAGAACATTTATTCATGACAAGAATGAAATCAAGAAATTATTCATCATGCTGAAATTTACATAAATCTAATTCTCTCCTTAAGAATTTAAATCTATCATTCCCAAGAGGTTTAGTAAATATATCAGCAATTTGTTTTTCCGATTCAATGAAGTTAAGTTCAATTTCATTCTTGCTTACTTCATCTCTTAAGAAGTGATGTTTTATTTCAATGAGCTTAGTCCTAGAGTGATGAACATGATTTTTAGTTAAAGAAATAGCACTGGTATTATCACATTAAATGGGAATGCATCCCAATTTTATGTGATAGTCAATAAGTTGATATTTTATCCATAGTACTTGGGATTTACAATTCCCTGCTACGACATACTCAGCCTCAACAGTAGAGGGAGCAACAGTATGTTGCTTCTTAGATGCCCAAGGCACTAGACAACCACCTAAATATTGACAATACCCACTAGTGCTCTTTCTATCTATTCTACACCCTACATAGTCTGCGTCAGTGTAAGCTACAAGATCAAGCTCACACATGGCAGGATACCATAAGTCTAAATCAAGGGTGCCAGATAGATACCTAAAAATTCTTTTTACTGCACTTATGTGAGACTCCTTAGGACTATCCTAAAATCTAGCACATAAACATATTAAAAATTGAATGTCTGGACGAGATGCAGTAAGGTATAAGAGAGATCTGATCATACCTCTATACAATTTGTTGTCAACCAATTTACTTTTTTGGTCAGCATCAAGACTAGTTGATGTACCCATAGGTGCAGTAATTTCCTTGAGGTTTTCCAGCTTGAATTTCTTCAATAGATCTCTGATGTACTTAGACTGAGTAATGAAGCTTCCTTCTGAAGTCTGATTAACTTGCAAACCAAGGAAAAACTTCAATTCTCCCGTTAGGCTCATTTCAAATTCATTTGTCCTTAATGATGGGGTGCTAGACCCGGATTCAGAGGGGGGTGAATGAATCTCCCCTTTAAAACTTCACCCAATTAACACTTAAAGCAATCAGAGTTACGGAATAGAAATCAATTGAGCTCTTCCAAATAAGAGATTCAAAGAAGCACTTGATCAATCAGTTGGACTGCTAAAATGTAGGCATCTAACCAAGTCTAGTCCGTAGACAGAGTCAAATAAGAACAACGTGTGCCTTAAAGCATTCAGATAGAATACTCAAATGAAACGCTCCTAGCCATTCATCTATCGACAATCAGATAAGAAATCAAACCACGGAGACAATAGATTTTAAGGTGGTTTGGTCCACTGACCTACGTCCACCCCACACTCCAACTAGAGTGTGGATTCTGCTAATACACAGCTTAACAGCTGGGCCTCACAGCTTGCCAACATCAGTTGAGCATCACAGCTTGCTTCCGCTGGGCAATACAGCTTAGCCATCCGCTGCCTAACAGCTTGACCCGCTGAGCAATACAGCTTAGTCGACCAGAGGAATCCTCCTCTACAACTGTTGAGCAACACAGCTTGCTCCGCTGACTAACAGCTTGAATAAAGATTCAAAAGAAAACGAAAGACAAGAAAACACAGCAACTGAAAGCTGTAAACTATATCAACACAGATGTGGCTCCCATGGAGCTGACTGGATTGGATTTGATCCAGATTCCAGTAGGGACAGATCTTCTGATGAAGCTTCTCTTCTTCTCCTCGAACTCTCTATCTCTCTCTATCCTTCTTTCTCTTCTGCTGCCTCTCTTTCCTCTCTCTAGCTCTCGAACTCTCTTCTTTCTCTTCTGCTCCTTTTCCCTCTTTGCTATTCTCTCTTTTCTTCTCTCGATCTCTGCTCTCAAAAGCTCTCTCTCTCCTTCTTCCTCTTCCTCTCTGGATCGTGCTAGCTCTAGATCTTTTCTGCTTCGATCACTTTCTCCGGAAGGAGAGGCTTCCTTTTTATATGAGCAACAGATGTAGGGCGTGTGCTTTTCACGATTCTCGCCCAAATGCCTTGGCCCACGTGGCAGCATCCTAGCTCAATGCGTTCCACGTGTCACGATCCTAGCACCTCCTCCACTCTTGGATCACGTGCCATTCTTATTCTTCTAAAAAAAATACCTATCATACAGTCAGAAAGAAATATCAGCTCGAGACAGTTATACATATAGTAAAGAGTTAAACAGGACTGCACGGAGTCAATAGGTGAATAAGCCAGATGTGTACAGACTTAATTGCAGCACAAGACTAACGGATGCACTAGCTATGTGTATGCAATGTGCAAGCATTGCACAGACCTGATCGGGTCGTGAGCAGCCTTGCAAGACTCCGTGTGTGTGAGTATTAGAGGGATGCACAGACTCTAATTACTTGGTGCAAGTGTTGCACCGACTCAGTGAATGCTATGAGAAATATTGCACAGACGTACCTGATGTGCTAAAGGCATTGCACTGACTTAATATTGCTAAGAGCACGGACTCAAATACACGAATAGATCAATGCACTGACGAAGATATGCACTGACTTTAGTCTACACAAACTGGAATTCTGCACCGACCTTGTGTATGAGCAGCCAAGAGAATGCACCAACTTGGGTGCGTGCAAAGGATGCCTTGCACCGACCTATCCAGCGTGCACCAACAAAGGTTGCACCGACCTTATGCTCGGTCACATAAGATGAAACATGCACGGATGCTCTACTGAATGAACATGGTTGTACTAACCTTAATGTAAGCATGAACACAATATGCACCGAGGCAAGGTTTGCACTGAGGCAAAACTTTTGCACTGATCTTCTATATGCACCGACCCAAGTATGCTGTTTTCACGACCAACATTGCACCGAGTGCACATATGCACCGAAGTAAAACATGCACTGACTATGCTATATAAGTATGCAAAGTTTGCACCGAGACAGAAAATGCACTGACCTTCTTCAGTGTGATGCATGCACAAGCATACCCATGAAATGCTCATCAAACTCGTGATGCATACAACAATTATACTCGTGGTGCATACGACAATTATTCACCAGCAATGACTTAAGCAATGCACAGCAAGCAAGTGCAGATGCGTAAACATTCAATCTTTCATTCAATCTTTCATGCAAACACATGGTGACTTATAGTGTTTGCTATCATCAAAACCACAGGGACACAACAATTAATCTAGAAAATTCCTCACATATGGCAGGTTTGGTTGACCTAAACACTATATCATCTACATAGATTTGTACAACAATGATGTCTCTATTGTCTACCTTGGTGAATAGGGTCTGGTCAACCTCACCTCTGAAAAATCCCTTACCTGTGAGGAAGGAGCTCAGCCTGTCGTACCAGGACCTGGGAGCTTGCTTCAGTCCATATAATGCTTTATCTAATTTATACACATGATCAGGGAAGTCAGTACATTCAAACCCAGAAGGTTGTTTAACAAAAACATCATCTTTAATTAACCCATTCAAGAAAGCAGATTTTACATCCATCTACTGCAATTTTATTCCTAGACTGCATGCAAAGGCTAAGAGAAGCCTAATGGCTTCCAATCTAGCTACAGGGGCAAAGGATTCTTCAAAATCTATTCTATATTCCTGATTATACCCCTGAGCTACAAGTCTAGCCTTATTTCTAATTATTTTTCCCCGCACATCAGTTTTCTTTCTGAATACCCATTTAGTGCCTATAACATTACCATGTGAAGGTTTAGGAACTAGATGCCATACCTTGTTCCTTTCAAATTGGTTCAATTCATCATGCATGGCATTAATCCAGTGTTCATCTTTTAAGGCACTATCTATATTTTTGGGTTCTATCTGTGAGACTAGAGCAAAAGAATTTAGTTCATTCTCTATTCTAAAGTGTGATCTAGTCCTAGGGGGTTCATTCAAATTACCAATAATATTTTCTAAGGGATGATCTTTGAGAATTCTGATATTGGTAACATGATTACCTATATCTACATTTACGTCCCCCTGAGCTCTAGACCCATAAGTCTCATATTCATCTGCAGGCTTTGCATCCTGCTCCTCTTTATTATCAAGAATCTCACCATCAGCTTTGACCCTGCATAAACCAGTTTTAGAATTGTTAGCATGTTCATCAAAAACTATGTGTGGTGATTCCTCAACAGTTTGAGAATTAAGGTTATAGATTCTATAGGCTCTGGATTTTTCTGAATAACCTATAAATATTCCCGGTTCACTTTTGGGTTCAAATTTATCAAGGTCTCTTTTAGAATTAACATGAATGAAACATTTACAGCCAAAGACCTTAAAGTGTGCTAGTGAAGGTTTCTTACCCTTGAGTAACTCATAGGGAGTCTTTTGAGTGGAAGGTCTTACCAGGGCTCGGTTAATGATATAACAAGAGGTGTTCACTGCTTCAGCCCAGAACCTTCTAGGTAGATTCCCTTCAACAAGCATCGTTCGAGCCATCTCCACCAAAGTTCTGTTCCACCTTTCAACAATTCCATTTTGCTCCGGAGTCCTTGGTGAAGAGAACCTATGATTTATTCCATTTTCCCTGCAAAATTCATCAAACTGTGAGTTCTCAAACTCACCACAATGATCAGATAAAATAGAAGAAATAGAATGCACACCAGTCTATTTTATTTTGAGGTAAAGTTCATGCAATTCTTTAAAAGCATCATTCTTGTGAGTTAAAAAGAATACCCATGTGAATCTAGAAAAGTAATCAACTAAGACATATCCATATCTCCTACCAGATAAACTAGCTGATCTAGTAGGACCAAATAGGTCCATATGAATCAGCTCAAAGGGTTTGGAAGACATGTTTTCAGTCCTAGACTTAAATGACTTTCTAGTTTGTTTACACTGGGTACATGCCTCACAAATTTTGTTGTTCAGTTTGAAAGAGATTTTAGGAAGACCTCTCACCATGCTATGTTTATTAAGTTTGTGCAACACATTATAGCTGACATGACCTAACCTACGATGCCAAAGACAGGCTAAGTCAACCTTATTCACAGTGAGACACAGGTTAGTGTGTGCTGCATCATCTAAATTTACCATGTATATGTTATTGACTCTTCTACCAGAGAATTTAACAACTTCAGAATTAGGTTCAAGAATAGTGCATGCAGTAGAGTCAAACACAACCTTATGGCCTTTATCACATAATTGACTAATGCTAAGCAGATTATAAGCAAGGCCCTCAACTAATACGACTTCCTCAATACAACAAGAAGAGCACTTACCTACCTTACCTGACCCAATTATTTTTCCTTTGGTATTACCTCCAAAGGTAACATGACTTGCATCCTTCTTCACCAGCATGCAAAATTTATCCTTATCCCCGGTCATGTGCCTGGAACAGCCACTGTCAAGATACCATCTGTTATGATTGGCTGCCAGGCATACCTGCAAAGGAAATCAAGTGGAGAATTTTGGAACCCAAAACTATTTGGGCCCCATAATTGCATTCATTTCATGCAGACAAGATATCGGTGTTTTGGCATACACAATTATTTTGGTGTCTTCACTGAAGTTGTGGATTTCTTGTCAATCAGCTTAGTCTACTTTTTCTTGCCACTTTTAATCTTTGAAGATTGTTTTTGAGGTGTGGCAATCTTCTTATTAAATCCATTTTGAAAGCTTCTTTGCCAGTGACCAGTCCAATGGGCATTGGGAGCAGTGTGTGCATTGTAGACCCTAGACTGATCAGACATGGAATGGATAAAACCATAAGAGTTTTGGCTTCTGAAATTTTTGTGCCTAGGTTGCACATAGGAGTTCCAAGGGTAAGGTCGATGCATCTGCGTAGCATATGAATTCTGGAAGTTATGCTACATTGACCTTATGTAGAGGTTGCCTAGACCTCTCCTATCAGAATTGTGGTGATAGGAGTTATGGAATGAAGGATAGGTCGGAGCACTCTGGTAGTAGCTTCGACCTGGGTTACCTCTGCTCAGACCTTGGTTCCCAAAGGACTTGAATCCAGTAGAACTAGAGGTCGGTGCAGGTTTGTAGTTGCCTCGACCTTTCTATTGAGGCTGGGTTGCTTTGGCCTTGGGGTTTCCTTGGACTCTAGCCTTAACAGACTGACCCCTAGCCTGTCCCTTGGTGTGAGGTGTAGTTGTATGTGAGCATGACTCCCTGGACTCCTCTACTTTCCCTTTGCCCTTGTCTTTGGCACTGGACTTGGTTTTCTCAATGATTTTCATTGGCTTTTTATTCTGATTCTCTCTAGAAATCATTTTTATTAAAGGTTGTGATGTTCCCTTTTTAGCCACAAAAGAGATAGTTCTTACATCAAACCTTTTCTTGTTCGTTGGGTTAAAACCCAAACCTTCTCTTCTGAAGTTTGTTTTTATTCCCAAGATGGCATTCAGATTATCAGTTCCCTGTGTCATGCCCTCAGGGGAATGTTGTTTGTCCTTATTCTCTTTTTCTAAATTCTCAATTGATCTTTTAAATTCTTCATTTACACCATTGACATCTTCATATTTTTAGTAGCTATCCTAGTTTCTTCCTTAAATTTTTGCATTCTTATTCTGAGTTCATCAATGGTGTTCTTCAGATTCTCATTTTCAACTCTCAAATCAATCAAGATGATTTTATTACTTTCAGCTTCATCAAGAGAGTTTTTCAGATTGAAGTTTTCAGTTTCTAGACATGCAAGTTTATCATTCACAGATGTATCATGAACTAATGAATTTACTTTCCTATTCAAATGTCTGTTACCTCTTCGCATATCATCATATTTGTCAAGTATTTTAGCATATGCTTCTTCCCAATCACTATGTGTAAAGTTTTCAAATGGGGAAGTTACCTCATTATCATCTTCCTTGTCTTCATCATCCTTTGCCATCAAACATAGCCGATCTTCCTTCTCACTGTTAGAGGAGCTGCTTTGACTTTCTTCTTCTTCATCGCTCTAGGTGCTTACCATGGCCTTTCTCTTCTTGTTTTTCAACTTGGGCTATTTGTCTCTCAATTCAGGACAATCTGTCTTGAGATGTCCTACTTTTCTGCAGTTATAACATACAATGCTGTCAGATTTCTTGGAAGTTTCAGGTTTAAACTTTGACCACCTCTTCTCAGAGAAATATTTTCTCCTAAACCCCTGTCCTTCCTTTCTGAGAAACTTTTTAAATTTCCTAGTGAGCATGGTGAATTCATCTTGATCTTCATTTGAACTTTCAGAGCTATGCTCACTAGATGACCCTTTGTTATTAGTAGTTACTTTAAGAGCCAAGGGTTTCTTTTTCTTCTCAGACTCATCGACCTTCTTAAGGTTTAACTCATATGTCATGAGAGAACCGATGAGTTCATCTACTGATGTGGTAGCTAGGTTCCTGGATTCCTCCATAACAGTGGCCTTGGTGTGCCAAATCGGTGTCAGGGACCTAAGTATCTTTCTGACTAGCTCGTACTCACTATAAGATTTTCCCAGACTTCTTAAGCTGTTAGTGAGTACCATCAGACGGGCCTACATCTTTGAGATGGACTCATCAGGCTTCATTTTGAAAACCTCATATTTAGAGACTAACATGTTGGCTTTAGTCTTCCTAACCTAAGACGTCCCTTCATAGATCACCTCCAGTTTATCCCACATCTCCTTAGCTGTGGAACAGGAGGAAACTCTGGAGAATTTGGTGGGATGAAGAGCACATTGCATGGCATTTACATCGCTCCAGTTTAAGGTGGACTTACGAATCTGCTCTCTGGTCCAGACCTCTTCATCCTCATGTAGCTCAAAGGGGCCTTTGCTAACTACCTTCCAAATTTCGTAATCCTTAGCTCTAAGGAAAACTTGCATACGACTCTTCCAATAAGCATAATTTGATCCGTCAAAGAATGGCGGCTTACTGGTAGAGTGACCCTCAGCAGTTAACCCTCTAACATCCATTGCTAATCTCTCCGGGATGTAAAGTCCTAAGAGAGAGTTAGGCTCTGATACCACGTGATGTAGAGAACGGATGAATAAGAGATTTAGAGGGGGGGTGAATAGATCTACCCCAAAAAAATCTACAGTAGTTAAAAATAGTGCGGAATTAAAATAAATTGATGTAGATACAAACACTAATAGCAGTGAATTATCAATAGGAGAATCTATAAAGAAGTAACAGATTAATCAACGTAATCACCAACGCAAACACTTAATTCACTCAGCATAGTACTAGGCGGAGGGTGGATTGGATAATCTCCTCATGCATAGGTTAGTTTTTAAGATAGATGTAATATATCCTTTTGACTGAACCTATTTGATATACCACTGAGTTGAATATAACAAATAGACGAGGACGATAAATCTCTAAACAACTCAAACAATATTAGTTCAAGAATAATCAACGCAGTAAGATCCAAAGTATGTATGAGAAGACATATTCAGAATTGACTGAATACAGTTAGATGAATAGATTGAATTTGGTAAGAGATAGAAGTTGACAATCCTAAGCATTCATCTATTTGTAATGAGAGAAAATCAATCACACACTGAGTGAATCAATTTTTAGGTGGTTCGGTCTCAATCTTGAGATCTACGCCCAGCCCTTGCTCAACCGAGTAAGGATTTTGCTGCCACACAGCTTCAATACCGCTAATCCACAGCTTCGGGGATATGATCTCTACAACAGCTGATCCACAGCTTTAGGGAACACGTCCCAGACAGCTGAGCCTCACAGCTTGCTAACTGAGGAACACTCCTCACCGCTGAGCACCACAGCTTGCTAACTGAGGAACACTCCTCACCGCTGAGCACCACAGCTTGCTGACCGCTGATACACAGCTTATGAAGGTAATCAGAAATCAAATGAAAATGAAAGAAAACAAAAATATCATCAAAGAAGCAATGTAGCTCACAAGGAGCAACTTACAGCAAAGCTTCCTCACTGCCTCACTGCTCACTCAGAAAAACTTCTCAAACCTACGACACTCTATTTTTCTTCACTCTTGCAGCACGGTCTACCTCCTGATCTCCTCTCAGACTCCAATTCTTCTCAGCTTCTCTGAACTCTTCTGCTCTTCTTCTCTTCTACTTATGCTTCCTGTGTTTCTATATATTTTTTAATTTGAGAGCTCGACCCCTTTTTATAATGGAGATCGTTAATCTGTGGTCCCACAGGAAATTCAAATTTGGGCACGTGGAGGACACACTCCCGCCCAAATATTTAATCCATAAAGTACTTCGAGAGGCCACGTGTCAGAGGTGGAGGTAGCGACGATCCACATGGCAGAATATTAGTTCTACACCCTACCTTGGATCTTGTGCCTTTCATCTAGAATCTTGGATCACATGCTTTTTAATCTGGAATCTTGGATTACGTGCTTCACTTGAGTTTTTACTACTCTCAGAGACATAGTGTTTGCCTTAATCCTGCCAATCAGAAGATAGACATTTAGTCAAACACTTTATTCATTAGAGTGCATACTTAGGCAATAATCAGAGAATTCATATGCTCAGACCAATGATATGAATGTATATGCAAATGCCTTAGAGCATGGACTTTGATGCACAGACTTAATGACGTTATTCTAAATGTGCACAGACTTGAATGCTGCATGTGCATAGACCTTACAGGACATGATAAGAAATGTGCATTGACCTTGTAGACTGGTGCATTAAATCAGCCTACAATCTTATTCGTACAAGAGGTATGAAAAGGCCAGCCTGGGCAAAATTGTGGCATTCTGCTTTCAATCCAAGAGCAACTCTATTTATATGGAAGCTAATCCACCGGGCAATTCCAGTTGATAGCAGGGTTATTGACTGTGGTATCCAAATGGCTTCTAAATGCAGTTGTTGTTCCCTTCCTGATGCGGGACGGACACAGGGACCGACTCTACGTGGTATGGACCTCGGACTCTAGATGCGGACATGACCAGCAACACATGATGGGAGAGACATTAGGCCCGACACGGAGAGCTCCTATGGGCTATACGCCGCTAACAGAACGCAAGCTCACTCGTCGTCCCAAGCGAGGGAAACGCGGATTGTGCGCGGTTGAAGAACCGGCAGAGTTCAAGGTAGTCAGACTCACTTCCGGACTCGGATCGAGTCGCGGGACGGGTCACTCTCACACTCACAGCGGTGACATGAACACACGGGCTAGTACCTATCACTCTCGACAGCGGCAAAGACCATATACTAGCTAAGCAAATGAACGCCAAGAGGTTCGGACCATTACCTCCACGCACCCAGCGTGGCGAAGACAACCCCGGCCGAATCACGGACTCCCAGTTAACAATTATTACAGCAATGCACTAAGTCGACCCACTCCACACAGGGAGGTAAAAGGTCACATGTGGGGTCCAGGAATCACGCAACTCGGGTTGACGGGCAGCATCTTGATGTCGCCCGGCGGTGCCGAACTCCGCATTTTTATGCTTTCCGAACGGCGGCTTCTACGGGCCCGTGGGGTCCACGGACGATGCTATCCTCCGGATCTACGGGGGTGGGACCCACTGTGATGGGGACCCCTGGTGGCGTGCCTCCACGGACGGCGGTCGGCCGGGAACACCGATCGGGGGTCGATCGGCCCCGATTCCCAATTCTTGAACTAACTTCCCACGGATTTTGATTACTATTTTTCGGCGCGCGCTCCGACGAAAACGACCGCTGCGATCAATCCCGACGTCAGATCGGGACGCATGAGCTATCGTTGGAAAGCTCTCTTCAAATGCTTCAATCTAGACCCAGAGAGATCTGCTGGATCTGGTCGGATCAGAACGTTATTGAATTGACAACTCCCTGTTGTACAGTAACCGAAACCTCAGATCTACAGGTGAGTTGTCTAAAGACTGCCTTTGACCGCGAGGAAGATGGCAGACTCAGCTCCTGAGTTCTTCATCAAACCTGTGAGATTTTGAACAAGGAGAACAGGGATATTTTTTGTGGACTGCTTGGAGGTGGCTGTGATTTGTTATGATTTGTTTACTGGAGGGTGGTCGGATATGGGAACAGGTGGACAATACTGTAGCTATCTTTGAGATCGATTTTTTAAAAATATGGGATGGCCTCACAAAAATTCAAAAAAAATTGGGGACGGTGGGATTGATGGACAGAACTCCCAGTAAAATTGGGAGCTCTAACAAAAATCGTAAAGGGGTCTGAACATTTGAAACACAGGGCGGGTGGAAATTGAAACAGCAAGCAGACAGATCTGGAAATTAAGGTTGGACGAAAATGAAAAAATATCAAAGGGGATCTTTATGACCAACCAAAGTTTTTGGGACGTGATTGACACCTCTGGAACATCCCCTCAAAATCTCAAGTCGATCTGACCTCGTGGCTGATGGCTGAATTTCGTGGAAGCTGTTGTGGTCGGAAGAAGGCAGAACTCCGGCGATCTCGGCGGTGATGCGATGGCGGCTCGTGGCGGCGGCGGCGGCGACTGGAATGATAAGGGGAGGAGTCACACCTCCAGAGGGAAGCCTTCACAGCTTCAAGGGGGAGAGGGAGGAGAGAGGAGGGGGCGCACCAGGCTGCTCCAAGCTTTTTTCTCCATATGAATGCATTTATTCATCAAAATGGGAAATTACAAGTATTTATGTGTTACATCTCACATCCATTGTCCACCGTTGGATCTAGGGGATGGGAACGGGTGGCTTGGATTGAGTGTGACACACACACAAAATACAATAAATAAATTAAGGGGGGGGGGGCCTATTGACTAGAATGGCAAGGGGGACATGTTTGGTAGCCACCTTGGACTTTGAAGTCCACTTGTCTCCCATGTGCCTTTTACCATTCAAACTTCTAGATGCCTCCATTTGACATGTTGACTGACCCCACATGGGGCCCATGAGCTGAGGTGGATCAATGGGAGCGGGTCTGTGGGCCCGTGGGACCCGGGGGTCCCATTTTACAAATAAACCCCTCTTACAATCAAAATTACATACCGAATAAAATGAAATAAACACACATCACACAAATAAAGTATAACTAAATATGATAAATGCCGGGACTCAAGGGGGCGTCTCGAGGATGTCTCTGAGCCAGATGGATGCTGAGGTGGCTCGCGTCGTACTCCGTGTGTGGTACCGGTGGCTCGGCGTATCGCGCCGCTCAACTACTCGGGTGTCAACTTTCTTAAACACAGTAGTCAAGTGGGCTGCATAGGGTAAATTTCTTCTAGACTCCTTACATGTACCCATAATCTAATAATTATCTCTAGCAAACATATCCTGATCCTCTTTTGCAAACAGAAGAGAATGAATCTCTGAGACTCAGTTAGTCTCCCTCTTCCACCAACTTGAGGGGTTATCATTGTGGTAAGAATGTGGTGTAATAACCTTTTAAGAGGAGAGAACTTGTTTGCATTAAACTGACCCAGTTTAGTTTGCTTCTTGTCTTTGGGATTACTAGACACATCTATGATAAGGGAGTATGCATCATGAAGATTATACATAGACTCTCCTTCGACTTCCCCATCTTTTGGAATTCTAAAGACTTTATGAAGGAAGTGCCCATATATTTCAATCTTGGTCCCCTTAACAATATTCAAAAGTTTTGACTGCTCAGGATCATATTTCAGATTGTTGTAGAGCTCTGCAACAAGTCTAGGGTAATAAACTCTATGTTTACCCAGAAACTTCTTGCATTTTTGAAATTTAAACAACTCAACCAATTCAAGATATTTTGAAATCATTTCCTGGTCATGAAAATCCACATACCGTGGAAACATAATCTTGCCCTCTTCCAAAATTATCTCAGCTTGCATTGAAGACCTAGCGGAAATGCCTTCTTCTTCAGATTCTTCTTGGGTGGTTTCTACAGCGAGTGCCCGTTGTCGCTTGGAGGACGTTCCCTCAACTTTTCTTTTCCTTTTCCTTTCTCCTCTTATGGGACCTCTGCACCTCTTGCTGACACAGTTTCCTCTGGCTGTGGCTCCTCCATTGTCTTCCTCTTCCCTTTACTCTCGACGACCGGAGACGACATGGTAGAAGCGATAAAGGGTGGAAGATGGATCGTAGAAGAATGAATAGAAGAAATGTGAAGAAGGGAAACTGGAGAGACAGACTTACGGTCTGGGCACGAAAGAAGGGATCGAGAATGCGGGAAGAAGTTTCGGCGTGAGTGAAGAGGGTATGATAGACAATGTAAGTAGGGTTGAGTATTTTATATATGAGATACTGTCGACTTTACCAATTTCAACAGTTAATACCCAGACTACCATTTACTTAAAATAAAATGCCTTTCTACGTAGTTATGCAATTTCCGACATATGGGATTATATCTTATAATATGAATCTTCACAAATTATTCCTATGAAGCAAAGTCAATGGAAATAAAACAGTTTTATCAAGGACACTGCCCAATCAGAGAAATCATTAATCTTACTAGTCATTTTCATTAGCCAAAATTGATTGAAAAATCTATTTTATATTGAACTTAAAACAGTTTTAGTTTACTAAAAAGACCCCAGAGTCAGCCATATTTTTCATTGATCTTTTATAATTTTTGATTGAGCATTCCTGTATTATCGCACTTTTTTACTCAAGGAGACATGTTGATTAAACACCAGAATCCCTGGTTAGTCAGTGCAGTTTACCTTTATGCTTCATATTTTGAACAAAGATAGCATTTATTATCATGACTTGACCTCTGAATTTCTTTGGAACAGATGGTCAGTTTCTCAATTGATATGCCATTGCTCTGCCTATTTCATTTTTTATTTAATGGCGTATTCCCTAGTCTTTTGACATAATTTTCTTAAAACTTGGCTTAAGGACCATATAAACACCAGATTTTCTATCAAATTGACTCATTACTAATGACTTTCATATTTTTAGACAACCTTCAGAGTAGTTCCAATTTAGACTGTTTTAAGACCATTGAAGACTCATTCAAGGGTAATTGTGAGTATTTTAAGATAAGATTTAATCTTCATAAATAGAAAATCACACTTCAGTTAAGATCATCAATTTTATTCTTCGTTCAGAGTGATCTTAGTAGTTAACTGTTGAAGATTAGTAAAGGTGACATATTTAAGACTTTACTCCTCTTGAATAACACAGTCTATGAATTTCTTATGAAGATCAGATGAGAATATGAATGTGGATAAATCAAAGAGAAGATGAGTAAGGAGATATGAATGAAGGCCACACAAGAGCAAGGTTAAGACTTAGAGCCAATTTACAAACACCCAAGAGACTTAACCTTAAGGTCTAGCAACAGACTAACAGCCTTTTATATAATCCAGCAGCTTTCAGCCTTCAGCTTGTAGAGAAATCAGTGTTTCCAAAAGAGCATTTCCCAACCAACTGACCTTTTATCTTAAACCAGACTTAAACTGATTTCAAAAACAAATTCTCAGCAGCAGCACTTTACTACTCAAAAGGCAAATATAGCCCACTATCCAAGCAGCAAATCAACAATAACTAACAGACAGTCCAACCCCAAAACATTATACACACAATCTCTAATCAGTTCAGCTCCCTCTCAAAATGTGCAGAGATATCAACCAAACATCACTTAATTTTCTTAAAGTACACAGAGATGCAGCAACTAAATGCACATTTTAGATTTAAACTACATGCAATATTTTGAACTCTTGGTACTTGGCGGAGGTCTAGCCTCTACACATGGCGTGGGTTTCCAGACAGAAGACATCTGCCCTTCTCCCAACTTCCATTTGATATACCAAGAAGTCATGCAGACCTATGCATCTACTCATGAACATAAATCTCTGACATATATCAATTCAGCAAGTTCTCATGAGAAACATACATGTGGCAGATTGATCAAGAAGTTCAGCATTCATTATAATACAGCCTTAATAAAAAAACATTGCTCGATGAAATAGCAATTAATAGCAACACAAGAGTCATTCTGACCAATCATGTAGGAACTCAAGGAAGAATTATTCAAACCATAAAGTAAGCAAAACAAGAAAAGGTAAGGATGGGGTTTAACTGACCTTCTTGTGCCTTGAGTATTTATTCAACCCCTTTTATTTTGTTCATCAAGGCACACTTGCAAGACCGAATTACCTTGCATATCTAGGAGCCCAAGAACCCTTGGGTCCGGTTAGATGAGTAACACCTCTAGCAGATGTACTCCAATTATTCCAAGCATTCAAATCAAAATTTATCCAATAGCATTCAAACATGGTATGACCAAATTTTCCACAGTGATTGCATTTTGGATACCTATGATTTTGTGTAGAGTTATTCATGATGTGTATGTTTCTAAAAGCAGGCAACTGAGCATGTTTAGCATGATAATATTTCTTTACTGACCCGCATTGTGATGCTACATGCCCGACCTTCCCACAATTAAAACACTCCAAATTCAAAACAACATGTTTCTTAACATGATACTTCTGTGGGTTATTGTTTTTAACATGAACCTTCTGAGTTTCAGATTTTCTAGCATGCTTATTTACATAACTATTTTGAGCATGAATTTTTCTAAAAGTTTGACTTTCTTGTTTCATTAACTTACAGTTATGCATATAATGACATCTTTTTCCACAATAAAATAATGCATCAGAAACATTTCTAACAAGTCTTTTCACAGATTTATTTTTAACTGTATTTACATGTTTGCGTGCATCTAATTCATCATTTCTCAAAGCAATGCAATCATCCATAACATGTCCTTTCCTACCGTAGTAGTGACATGCATGCAATTTGGTGACAGGTTTGTTCATTATATGTCCAGAAGTATTAAGGACATTCACAGGGGGAGCATTGTTCTTCTTTTTCTATTTTTCAACATTTTTCAGATTTTTAATTGAATTTTTTGATTTCTGAGCAGTAAAATGAAAACAGATGAACCAGAGGTTTTTTCTTGTTCTGAGCTTTTTGCAAACACAGTTGAATTCTTCTTGGCATTAACTTTCTTATTAAGTGGACTATAGCCCGGACCCTCTTTCTGAAAATTTACATTCGAGCCAAGAAGTTTTTTCAAATTATCTTTCCTTTTAACAAATTTTGCCAAAGAACTTTTCAGATCTTCAATCTCAGTTTGTAAAGAAGCAATGCTAATCTCATAACTCGCAATGTCATTTTCACAGGAGATTAGTTGATGATGCAGAGCATCATTCAAGCTTTGGAGTTTGTCTATATCCTGTTTTAGCTTTGTTTCACAGTTAGCTTCATTTTCTTTCAAGACATATTTTCCTTTTTTTATAGCTAACCATTTTTCTGACATAACAACGTTCAGTACCATTAGCTTTTTGTTCTGTTCTTTCATATGGCTATTTTCTTCCAACAGTTTATCTTCATATTGATCAGCTTCCTTTTTCTTTTCAAGCAATATCTCATTTTCTTCTTTTAAGGACATGATTAGACTGTTTTGCATGTTATCATCAGAATCACGATCATCAATTAATTCCTTTAAAAATGCACATTCATTGCATGAATTTTCAGTTTCAAGGAGTTTGTTTCTAAGACTATCATTCTTAAATTTTAATCTATTTAATTCGGATCTCTCCTTGTTAAATTCCTGTAACTTCATTTTAAGATTTCCAATTTCAGCTCTCAGTGTTTTATCTTCAACATTATCAGATTCAGCATGGTTAGCATATTTCTGTTTCTTTTTCAATGATTTGTTTTCCTTTCTCATTTTCTGTTACATTTCAAACAAATCAGTGTAGGCTTCCTCCCATTGATCTACTGTGTAATCTTCGAAAGGGGAGCTATGGACGCACTTCTTGTTAAGATCGTTGGTTGTTCATTTATTGGGTTTATTAAGTGCGAGGGCGTGCTAGTCACCTAGGTGACGATTTATTCGGGCTTCATGGAAGCCCATGGTATGCGCGATCTGACTAATCAGACAATTGTGTAGTTCGTGTCGGGACCGAAACCCGCCGTGCCGTAAAGACCACGGCGTTATTTACATCCCCCATACGGGGGAACACCCTTGATTGATTGCTGGGAATAAGGGCCCTACGGCCTAAAGAGAATACTAATAATGCAGGAGGATAGTGAAGGATGAACTATGCTAGAAACCCGTATCGGGACGTGAATGTTCAGACTATGTCGGCCACTCATGGGCCACTTCATGTTCGGACGAAGGTCCGTGTTTGTAGTATAAAAGACGGTAACAAAACCGCGCAGATGTCTGCCACGAACAAGGCAAGTTTAATGAGAATGTGGGATTGGATCCCGGTAAGGACGGGTCAAGTTGATAGACTGTTGGCCGGAGATGATTTCGGACTATGGCCATGTCGGAAATTCCGTAAACCACGTCCGATACCATAAGGCGTCATTGATTTTCTCTTTGCACCCAGTCCGAGGGAGTGAATTATTAAGTGCGTAGCTCGAGCTCACTAACGTGCGCCCTCACACGCGGATCGACCTGCGCAGTCAGGTCGCGGGGATCGACCTGCCCGGTCAGGTCGCAGGGGTCAAGGGGGCAGCGCCCCCGGAACAAAATTTTAATTGAAGCACGGGTAATATAGTTCCTTTCATTTTTTTTGGCATTGATCTTTGCATTCTTTTTTTTGATTGAACCTTGCTCTCCCTTTTTTATTATTATTTAGCCCTCTTTATATAAAAGAGGCGCGCCGGGTTTGAAGTGGACAAAAGGGGAGGCGCGCCGGATAAGGACTTCAAAGGAGGGCGCCGGTTAAGGGAGCACAAGGGGTGCGCGCCGGATTAGCCAAGAATAGGAGGGCGCGCCGGATTGAGGCTAAAGGGGGGCACACTATTCATTTCAGGAGTTTGAAGATGGTTTTGGGTGTGAAGCTAAACCGGCGCGGGGGGGTAGCGCGCCGGATTAACCCGGGCCGGATTAGGGCGCGCCAGGTTAATCTCTGTGGGTTTGATTTCATTCTGTTTGATTCTTTTCGTTTCTGTTCTTGTTTCTTCAACCTGTAGATTGACGTTTTGATTGGTTTATTCATTTAATTGATGGATTAAGTTGATAGAGAAAGAGGTTAAAACCTTTTAATCATTTATTAAGATGAACGGGCATGGAGATTGAATGTTTTATTAGGAGGGTTTATGCAGGAACTCAGAGGTTTAGGTTGATTCAACGGTTTCAGACATACGCTGCGCTTACTCCCAGAGAGCTTAGCTTGTTCGTCTGTTCTTATGTGTTCTTCGTCTGGCAAAATTTGGGCAGCATCTCCCCCGGACTAAGGTTTTGCCAGAGAAAAATGGGGAACACCAAGCGGATTGCTCCGGGGTGAACCTCAAAACTCGGAGTGAGGCCTCCGTTAACCCGTAAGCGCTTGTGGAGGCTCGAGGACTAGCCTTCAAGAGCTCCAGCAGCTTACAGGTGGTGATTTCGTGAACGGGCCGAATGTATGCCACAAGAGGGCTATGAATGTTCATCCATCACGTGGACTCCTTTGAAGGCCATACCATGGAGAGGTAGGCCTCAAAGACCCTGGATGAATAGAAAGTGAAGAAGAGAGGCAGAGGCTAAACAAAGAACAGGAAGCTCGCAAAAGGACATCTCTTTTTTTATTCATCCACATAAACGGGGGAAGGTTTTTAACACAGAGAAGGTTCATCTCGAGATAAAAAAAAGAAATACATTGCACGGGGGGCAAGAATACATCGACAGAGGAGGGGAAGAGAGCACAGGCTCTTTCCCCTCCGACTCACCTCTCACTCTCACTCCCCTCTCTTCACCTCACCTCTCCGGAACGGGGATGAAGCCTTTCTTCTCTTCGGCTGGGCTCCTCTTCTCAGCAGCTCTCACCTCTGAACAACCGCCCAACCATCCAGCAGCCTCCCTCCTTTTCTTTTCTGACGGGTTTGTCATATATATGGAGGTGGGGGAAGAAATATCTGAATCCCCCTTCCCTTTCATTCCATTCTTCTCATCCTCTCCGCGTCTGAAGCTCTCGAGTGGCCTGCAGGTGGAGGGGTTGATAGAGTAGGCAAGCTGCCTTCACGAGATTGGCCGATGGTGACCAACGAAGAAGTGACGTTTGGTGTGGGGCTCGAAGCCTTCCATTCCTGGGTGCAAGAAGGGCTCAGGCAGTTGCACGCCGGTCATGTGTAGGTTGTTCGGCCATTTCAGGTAAGTTCTCTTTGTTCGCACCCCAAAATAGGGGATCGGAGTGAAGATGGGACGGTAGTTTGGTTAAAACGGCGCGGGGGGTGAGCGCGCCGGTTTAGGACCAAAAGAGGAGCGCGCCGATTTAACAAGGGAAGGAGGGGCGTGCCGGTTTAAGGCAACAGTAAGGGCAAATGAAAAAAAAAGGGCGCGCCGGTTTTGGGGGCGCCGTGTTAAGATGTTGAAGGGGCGCGCCGGTTTAGAGCACGCCGGTTTAAGGCCCTTCTGCGCCGTTTTAAGCCTCAAATGGATTCTTTTCGAAGTCGCAGCCATTTATTCGAGTGTTGGCATTCTCGGAATGTTCTAGTTTCAATGTGTGGCCTCCATAATATTCCGTTTGTAGCCTCTGGGGCTCGGTCCCATACTTTGCGTGACTTTCGGTGCATGCCGAGACTGTGCCGGAGTTCCTGACTTTTCTTTGATTCTGCTCTCGACATGGCCGGTCGGAGAGTTGTAGCTATATCTTCTGCCCGAGGGCCTCCTTAATGGATGGCGGACCACCAAGTGAGTTCTCATCCTGGTTGGGCGAGGTATGGGTTTGTTCGGCCCTCTCATCTTCGACTTGCGCTTGAACGCGTAGACGCGAGTGTCGTATGATCATCATCGTCATCATTTTTTTTGACGTCCACAGGAGCTTACCTCTTCATCAGCAGTTTCAGCACTTGACACAAGGCATTTGTGTTTTTCCTTCTGTTTCCAGACTGGAGTGATCTTCTCTAAGATTTCCTTAGCAGTCCTTGATAAGTGTGTATTTTTACCTATTAATTCATGATTATACACATTTTTATGAGCTTAAATAATAATAAATATACACATATCACACGTATTGTTAATTTAGAGTAAAATATTTAATTTTTTGAAATTAAATAATGTTAATAAAGATATTTGCTTATTTATGTAAGCATTCAAAACGGAAAAAATAAGAACATAAAGAAAATAAAAATATATATATATATTTGGAAATGGGCCAAAAGCTCAAGGACTTGTTCAAAAAGAAAAGAAAAAAATTAGAAAAAAAATAGAAAAAAATAGATTTATTTACTATTTTTAGAGATTTTATAAGATTTATACATAAGATATATATATATAATATATATATATTATATAACTAATTTGTGTGTGTGTGTGTGCGTGTGTGTTTTCCTTTGCAGGGATCGAACCCGCGCCACGAAGGGCACGGGCGACGAGGCGGGGGAGCGTGGGTCAGCGCGCTCCCCTGGTCAACCGCCACGCGGCGAAGGAGGAGGAGGCGGGGTCTGGCGCACCACGCCCGCGGCCGACACGCGGCGGCCGGGCGGACGGCGGCGCATGGCGGCCCACGCGGCCCGCGTCTCACGCGGAGAGAAAGCGGCCGGCGCACGGCGGTGCACGCAGCCGTAGGGGAGAGAAAAAGAGAGAGAAAGAGAGAGAAAGGAGGAGAAAAAAACGCCAAAAAAATCAGAAAAAAATCAGAAAAAATTAGAAAAGTGTGCAGCACATGCTAGCACACAATTCCAAGTCAAAAATAGCAGTCATTGCTTGTATTTGTCAACAAAAGAAGTAAGAAGTGTTCATATTAGAATAGGGTTGTTGTGTTACCCTATATAAAGGGCTTCAAATGTAATGAAAAGGGGAGATAGCAAAGAGTTGTAAGCTATGGGTTGCTAAGATTTGTAAGTGTTCTTGAAGTTCTTGCTTTGTGGCTTTGGTAGGAGAAGATTTTGAGAGCTTTGTATTTAAGTTTTGAAGTTTGTTGTTAGTTTGTATTGAATACTTTCATTGTACTCTTAGCCATTTTTGGCTCTTCATAGTCAATTTACAAGCTTGTGTGATCTTTATTTCAATTTATTATTTTCTACAAAGTTGTCAATCTGTAAGTGTTCTTCAACTTCTCTTTCTAGTATTTCCCTCAATTCCTTCTAAATTGAAAGTTATTTTCTGTCTTTCTAAGTTATGTTCTACGTGATTACTGTTCATCCGAGGTGATACCTTCTATTATTCTTCTATTTTGAAGTATTTTCAATCCTCTTTTCATTCTGAGTTCTTCATGAAAGTTGTTCCTCTCTTATAGATCTATCTTTTATTCTTCTACCACTTCCTCTAAGTCTTCTTAGTTTTTGAGTTATTTTAATTTTCCCACAGTTCTATCTTTAACGTTTTTACTATTCATCCGCGCGCATAGGGTCCGTGTTTTCCTAATTTTCACCTCCTTCCTCTCATTTTCTATCTCTACACTCTTCATAAAAGTTATTCCGAACCCTCTTATCTTTAATTTTGTCTTCTGTCATTTCTTCTAATTCTCGCCAGTTTAAAAGTTATTTTCATTCTAATGTCACCCTAGTTTCATTATAATTTTCTTTTCGTAGTTCTTTCATCCACTTCCCTTTCTTTACATCCTTCACACACCCTAAGGCGGTTTCAATTCAATTCTCATGATTTTTAAATCTTAAAAACTCAAGATTTTCAACTTTCAAATCTACTTCTCCCTGTGGATTCGACTCGGTCTCATCACTTAACTATTCTATTTATTTAATTTGTAGACCGGATATTTAAATTTGGTAGCAGGGCGTATTAACGACGTGCGTTTCTGCGCATCAAATTTTGGCGCCGTTACTGGGGAGGTTTGAATTTGAAGTTGATAACTTTGTGCTTTCTTTTGTATATATATTGGTGCTCACTCTTATTTTTGCAGAAAAATAAAAGGATCATCAAAAGCACAAAAAATAGAAAATTTTGAAAATGTCAAAAAGTATTGTGTCTCCCCGAGGTAAGTCTTCTTTATCTTCTACTCTTGTTATTTTTTATTTACCAAATAAAGAACGAGGGAATGCGATTACGGTTAGTACTCTTATCCTCTTTCCATATATTTAGTTTCTTTATTTTTAATTTCAATATGTAATTTGGTTTCATGCTTAGAAATGTTCTTAAAAAAATAAAAAAATAGAAGAAATAAAAAATATGGTGGATTAGCTCAGTTTACTAAAAAAAAAAAATAGAAAAATAAAAGCAAAAAAAAAGTATAACTTGGTCTCACTATCATCTTCGAAACTGGTGTCTAAGGCTAGAGGTCAACGGCAAACGCTATAAGCGGGAAAGTGGTTACTTAATTAGGACCTTGTGAAAGCAAGGGGAGCCTCCCACTTCCACACCTGTTACCTGGCCGGTGGATAAGTTTGATGGTGAATCTAAGTTAGACTTTAATTGATAATTTGTTTGCATCAAAAAAAAGAAGAAAAAATAAAATATACAAAAAATGGTGAGATCATAACTTTCATCTATGGATTGTGCACACAACTTAGCTAGGTTTGACCAATTGGCTCATAAACTTGATCAATTTTTAGCCATGGATCAAGACCCCTTCATACCACCTAGTCACCATGATAATGATCACATGTGGGATAACCCGGCCCATTATGTAGGTGGTTGTCCAAATCCACACTCATTTCTCACCCAAAATAACCCGACCTCTTATGACAGTCCATATTCGTGGTCGGCCCAAAATGAGATCCCGTCACCTATGATGGCCCAGTTTCCATCGTTTACCCAAGACCATATTCCAACCACTCAGTTTGGGGGCCATGATCTACCTTTCACCCCGGAGCAAGGCCAATATGATCAACGGTTTTCTCAGCCCGATTACGAATCATCTCCAGATACTTATACCTCTAGCTGGGAAAATCAACCAACAATCTCTTGGATGGACCAAGCAAGGCAAACCCAAATGTCTCCAGAACTCTCCACACCTTATTTTGACCCATGTCCAAATAACTTTAATTCTGGTTGGAGAGATCAACATGATTCTTCTTGGGAGTCTTATCAGGATCAAGGCCAAAGTCCTCAAGAACAAGATTTTCAAAATTGGGCCCCATACCCAAATGATTCTTATGATCAACCCTATTATGGAGGGGAACCCATACACTCTCCACCATCTCATTCTCGGACAGAGTACCCTTCAAACTACTATCCATCATAATCTGACTCTCAGCCCACTTATCTATCTCCTCCATACACAGATTTGCATAAGGAGGAGATGTTTGATCAATTGACACGGCTCTTCCAGACTCAACAACAAGCCTTCCAGGAACAACTACAAAACTTTGAGGCTCATGTGAGTCGGGTTGCTAAAAACATCATAGAAATGGAAGTCGATCCAATGCCTAGCAACTCCACTATAAGTCTTGAGGATCAACTTCCTGGATTTGATGGACGTGATAACGATGAAAATCAATATGTTCAACCTATGATTCCCCAATCTATCACTCATATCACTGTTGATTTTGAGGGGATCATGGAAGAGTCTTATGAGGAGGACGTAAAGGAAGAGCAGCCTGAGAAGCCTAAACCCCATTCCATTTGTGAAGAGGATTATGATGATCTTGAGTCGTTGGGGGGAGAAGAAGAGGATGATGATTTGCCAGTCAATGACCAAATTCCATTACTTGCCATTCCTAAATTTGATGAATCCTCTTTCCAAGTACATGATGATGAAAATATGAGTGTGGAGGGTGAATTAAGTGTATACATAAATCCATCTTCTTGGGTAATTGAGGAACCAGGTACTCCACTGGAAAGTCACTCTGATTGGGCATCTCATGATTTAGAGAAGGATGTGGATCTTTTCCCCATCCCTAACCTTGGTGAATCCATAATCATTCCAAATATTCTGCAACTCACCAACTGGTTAGATCCATATGAGCCTTCTGTGAATTCTTGTGTTGAGGAGCGCACTGATTTCATTCCTAATCCTCCTTATCTCCTTGACACTAGTCATGTGATAGATTCCCCAAAAATCTATAACACCCTTATCCCCTCTCACCTAAACAATACGCAAGTACATCTTAAAAGTGAGGATGAAGGAGAAAAGTTAAGAGAAATTAAGGTCCGCATTGATGTGTTTAATACTTATAAGGACCTTAAACATACAGAGGAATATTTTGTAATTGAAGCTATGATAATTCCTCCACCATTCTTTGACCGAGGGGGTCCATCCAAATTCGTAGACCCACCTTGGCATGCTTCTAACCCACATGCATCGAGGCATAATCTTTTTCTCCAATGGTACACGGGCTGGAATTTATCGGAGGATAAGATCATTTGGTGGCTCATTCTGAATGCCACCCGTTGGTTAGTGAACTGTAATATGTCTGGCTGAAGACGTTAAACTAAGCGCTTCTTGGGAGGCAACCCAAAATTTTTATGATTTCTGTGTGAGAATAAATAACTTCTTGGGAGGCAACCCAAGTTTTTTATTGTGGTTTTGTGTTTATTTTGTAGATTTGAATAAAGGATAAGTTGGGGGGAGAAAGCTGATTGCTTACTCTGTTGCTCCGATTTTCAAAGCCAAGTAACGCCTCTCAAACACCAAGGCTGTCGAAGTACACATCAGGTTGTCCCGTTCTTTTCCAAACATATCATGTCTACATTGTTCTATTGTCTCATATTGTTCATGCCATTGAGGACAATGTCATTTAAGTTGGGGGGACGGAAATCATGTTGCACATGCATTCATATACAACCTCATTTTTTTTTCAACCCATTTTGAGTTTCATGATTCATGCTTCCATTGAAAGTAATTCTGGAATAGAAATGACTGGATAAGGATGATGGAAGATTATTTAATCTAGCCATGGAAAACTGATATAAGAATCTTTTTAAAGTTCATGTGCACTTTAGAAAAATGAAAATCACTTTGCACGCTAATGAAACAAGCAGGACAAGCCTTCTGCTATTTTGGGTATATTGCCTGATATTCTGCGCTTTATGAGGAAGAGATCTTTTATAAGCTTTCTGCCATGTTATCTATTGAAAAAAATTTGAAAAAAAAAACACCATGAAAAATGCTCCGATTCTGAGTAACCGGGCTTACTTCACTTAAGATGTGTTGAGGTTCGCGTCAAAAGGAAAATGGAATTTGATATGTGTAAACGGGCCTACTTCACCTAAGACGTGTTGAGGTTCGCGTAAACCAATGAAGGGTAGTGCAGTATCATGTGTGTATAGAAAAAAAAGTAGAAAAAAAAAGGAAAAAAGGAAAAGAGATCCCAAAAGGGACATAGCAATAAGGCAGACAAACAAAGCTATTATGCTGAACGCTCTAATTAAGAAGTGCAGAATTGAAAGGTATTTGTTCGGAATAGCAACTGGAGGACGCAATTGTCTCTACTGTGAATTTAGTATTACACATGCACAAGTGCTACTGAATTTTGATTAGAATTCTTTATCATGTACCTGAATTTCCTACATAAGACTAATATGTGATAATGATTCTAGATTCCTAATCTTTAGTTGACTCTATGAAAGATGATCTAGAAATGAGGCATGGATATTTTAAAATCTTGTTGGTCCAAATTTTTTTTATTATTTGCATTGCTAAGGGACTAGCAATGAGTAAGTTGGGGGGTGTGATAAGTGTATATTTTTACCTATTAATTCATGATTATACACATTTTTATGAGCTTAAATAATAATAAATATACACATATCACACTTATTGTTAATTTAGAGTAAAATATTTAATTTTTTGAAATTAAATAATGTTAATAAAGATATTTACTTATTTATGCAAGCATTCAAAATAGAAAAAATAAGAACATAAAGAAAATAAATATATATATATATATATTTGGAAATGGGCCAAAAGCCCAAGGACTTGTTCAAAAAGAAAAAGAAAAAAATTAGAAAAAAAATAGAAAAAATAGATTTATTTCCTATTTTTAGAGATTTTATAAGATTTATACATAAGATATATATATATAATATATATATTATATTTATATATATATATACTATATAACTAATTTGTGTGTGTGTGTGTGCGTGTGTTTTCCTTTGCAGGGATCGAACCCGCGCCACGAAGGGCACGGGCGACGAGGCGGGGGAGCGCGGGTCAGCGCGCTCCCCTGGTCAACCGCCACGCGGCGAAGGAGGAGGAGGCGGGGCCGGGCGCATCGCTCCCGCGGCCGATGCCCGGCGGCCGGGCGGACGGCGGCGCACGGCAGGCCCACGCGGCCTGCGTCTCACGCGGAGAGAAAGCGGCCGGCGCACGGCGGCGAATGCGGCCGTAGGAGAGAGAAAAAGAGAGAGAAAGGAGGAGAAAAAAATACCAGAAAAATCAGAAAAAAATCAGAAAAAATTAGAAAAGTATGCAGCACATGCTAGCACACAATTCCAAGTCAAAAATAGCAGCCATTGCTTGTATTTGTCAACAAAAGAAGTAAGAAGTGTTCATATTAGAATAGGGTTGTTATGTTACCCTATATAAAGGGCTTCAAATGTAATAAAAAGGGGAGATAGTAAAGAGTTGTAAGCTATGGGTTGCTAAGATTTGTAAGTGTTCTTGAAGTTCTTGCTTTGTGGCTTTGGTAGGAGAAGATTTTGAGAGCTTTGTATTTAAGTTTAGAAGTTTGTTGTTAGTTTGTATTGAATACTTTCATTGTACTCTTAGCTATTTTTAGCTCTTCATAGTCAATTTACAAGCTTATGTGATCCTTATTTCAATTTATTATCTTCTACAAAGTTGTCAATCTGTAAGTGTTCTTCAACTTCTCTTTCTAGTATTTCCCTCAATTTCTTCTAAATTGAAAGTTATTTTCTGTCTTTCTAAGTTCTGTTCTACGTGATTACTGTTCATCCGAGGTGATACCTTCTATTATTCTTCTATTTGGAAGCCTTTCCAATCCTTTTTTCATTCTGAGTTCTTCATGAAAGTTGTTTCTCTCTTATAGATCTAACTTTTATGCTTCTATCACTTCCTCCAATTCTTTTTCGTTTTTGAGTTATTTTAATTTTCCCACAGTTCTATCTTTAACGTTTTTACTGTTCATCCGCGCGCATAGGGTCCATGTTTTCCCAATTTTCACCTCCTTCCTCTCATTTTCTATCTCTACACTCTTCATAAAAGTTATTCCGAACCCTCTTATCTTTAATTTTGTCTTCTGTCATTTCTTCTAATTCTCGCCAGTTTAAACGTTATTTTCATTCTAATGTCACCCTAGTTTCATTATAATTTTCTTTTCGTAGTTCTTTCATCCACTTCCCTTTCTTTACATCCTTCACACATCCTAAGGCAGTTTCAATTCAATTCTCATGATTTTTAAATCTTAAAAACTCAAGATTTTCAACTTTCAAATCTACTTCTCCTTGTGGATTCGACTCGGTCTCATCACTTAACTATTCTATTTATTTAATTTGTGGGCCGGATATTTAAATTTGGTAGCGGGGCGTATTAACGACGTGCGTTTCCGCGCATCAGTCCTGCACACATTCACACTAGGAAATAGGTTAACATCTATCGCCCTTTTTATCATCTCAAGGGCTTTCAAGTTATCTGCATTCTTAAGTCTTTCAACAATAGTCCATATGGATGGATCATCTGGAACATTGTATGGACTGTGTGCAATCAAGACCCATAAGTTCGAATCTACAGAGATTACATAATCTCTGAACTTTCCTAGCCAACTGTAAAAACTAGAACCATCAAATCTCGATGGTTCGGCCATGGAAATAGATTTAAACCAAATACAAGAACACACAAAATGCACTAAAGTTGCAAGATCTGATCTATAGATCGTAGAATCTAAGGACACAGAAACCCGCTCTGATACCAATTGTTAGGATGACAATGGTGCAACAAAGATTCAGAGGGGGGTGAATGAATCCCCTTCTAAAAACTTGATCAGTTTAAATCTTAAACTGAAGACTTTAAACTTAAGCAGAATTAAAATTAGATAAGCTCTACTAAATATGAGAGCCAATGATGCATTAGATCAAACAGAAGAACTACAAAATACAGACTCCTAAGTAAGTCTATGCTATTGATGAAACCCAATCAAACATGTGTGTACACAAAATCCTTTCAGACAGAACCGTAGATAGAAGTGAGCCTAGCATACATCTAACGATTGATGATTCAGCAAGCAAACCACAATGCACAAAACTTTTTAGGTGGTTCAGTCCTCAGGACCTACATTCACTCCACACTCCAACCAGAGTGTGGATTCCGCTGACAGACAACTTGAACGGGTGGGCCTCACATCTTGCCAACAACAGTTTAGCCTCACAGCTTGCTTGACCGCTGCCTAACAGCTTGATCCGCTGGGCCTTACAGCTTAGCCACCGCTGCCTAACAGCTTGATCCGCTGGGCCTTACAGCTTAGCCACCGCTGATACACAACTTACAAGAAGTATGAAAAATGAAAATGGAAAACCAAAAGATTCAGCATCGGAAAGTTGACAGTGAAAATAAATCAAAATGCTCACGCAGGAGCGCTGTGCCTTGGATCTGATCCAAAGGACACAGTGGAACCAATCTTCAGATCTTCTTCTTCTTGACGGTACTCTGCTTTCTTTTCGGAACATGCTCTCACTCTATTTCCCTCTCGTTCACTCTTCCTTTCTTCAGAAGGCTTTTCAAATCCCCCTTTTTCTTTTACTTTTTCTATGTATATCGATCTGAAGAATCTGGCTTCAATTTATATGCCGTGAAAGATTGGACGCGTGGAACATATGTTTCTTACCCAGAAATTCCAACAAGAGTGCGTTGATTGAAGTCCACGTGTTAGATGCTGAAGATGTGCTTTCCACGTGGCTAAGTCTCTAGTCCAGACTCGCCTTGGGTCATGTGCTGGTAAGTTAAGTTTGGGTCCGCAGTGACTTGAGCCTACCAATCAGAATAGAGGCATTTAGTCGAACACTTTGTGAGCTGGAGGAGTTCATAAGGACATTCATACACACAGACTTATTATATGAATGATACGAAACGTGTACCGACTAGAGACATGCATGGACTTGAATGCACAAACCTTTTACATGCATTAGACAGACGTGCACTGACTTTTATATGCATAAGGCAAAGATGTCCACCGACCCTTACATGCGTAAGATGAAACATGCACCGACCCTAATATGAAAGATGTAGAAAGTGCACTGACTTTTGTATGCGTATGATAAAACGTGCATCGACCTTTTATGCATTTCTACAGAAACATGCACCGACTATACATGCAGTCATCAGGAGTGCACCGGCTTTTGTATGCATGAGACACAAACGTGCACCGACCCTTTGCATGTGTGCAACAACAAAAAATGCACCGACCTATATAAGCTTGATGCAAAAGTTGCACTGACCGTTATACGCTTAAGGGGAAACATGCACGGACCTATATTGCACAAGGCAGAGGATGCACCGACTTGTTCTATCTAACGAAGAGAGTGCACTAACTCCGTTATGCCTGATGACGTATATGCACTGACTTTTACATGCACGAGGCAAAACATGCACCGACCTTATGTACACAAGATCAGAGCATGCACTGACTTTGTGTGCATTCACGCAGGATGTGCACCGACTATATGTGCAGAGAAACGAAGATTGCACCGACCTTATTAGAAGAATACAAGAACATGCACCGACCTTATTCTTCTACATGCATGCATATGCACCGATCTTTATATGTGTAAGGCAAAACGTGCACCGACTACATGTGCATTCTATAAAACCTGCACCGACCTTGTGTGCATCTCTTAAAAGGCGTGCACTGACCTATATGTTGACCGATGAGAAAGTGCACGGACTTGATATGCATAAGAAGGTAAAAATGCACTAACATATTTACTGTCCTTAGACACGCAAAATATGCACTGACCTATATGCTATCCTTACATGAAGACTCACAATGTATGCACCGACCTATATGTACGCATAAACATGAACGTGCATCGACCTTGGTGCTGACTGACACAGATGAGTTTTGATTGAGGTATATATGCATTTCTATCTTAACATGATTCATAGAATGTCATTATCAAAACCAGGGTTGCAACAAACTTATGCTAGACAGATTTAAATCTGATGGAAGAAAACCACAAGTGTTCTATTGAGGCTCACACTCGAACACTAAGCCAGCACACGCAGCCTTAAACTTTACTAATTACGCGGATGATACTTCATAGCTGTGTTTGATACGAACCAACAATATATGGAAGAACTTCAACTAGAAAATGATCAAATTGTCTGTGAAGGGGGATGGAAAATATATAATTGGACAATCACCCAAACACCGATGCTCAGAGATTTTAGATGGTTTGGTCTGCTACCACAGACCTACATCCATCCTCCACTCAAACCTGAGTGAGGATTACTGCTGAAAAATAGCTTGAACTTTTGAGCATCATAGCTTGCTTACACCGCTGAGCAACACAGCTTGCTATCCGCTAACTAACAGCTTGAACAGCTGAGCATCACAGCTTGCTATCTGCTGAGCCTTATAGCTTAGCTATCCGAGGATTACACCTCACCCACTGAGCACCACAGCTTGCTCTGCTAATTCACAGCTTACAATGGAATTCAAAACAAAAATGAAGGAATCAAAGAAAATAAGGACAGAAAAGACAATGTAGCTCTCAATAGAGCAATCTGACTCTGGATCTGATCCAGATGTCAGGATAGAACAATCTCACTAAAACTCTCTTCTTCTTCTCAACCCTCTCTACAGCACTCTGCTTTTCCCTTTCTTCTCAAAAAACTGGCTCTCTCACTTTTCTCGCTCTCTCTTCTCCTATCTTCCTAATCTCTCCTCTTTTCTTCTCTCTCAGACTCTAATTCTTCTCAGCTTCGCTGGGCTCTTATGCTCTTCTTCTCTTCTGCTTCTACTTCTAATTCCACTTGCTTCTCTAGCTCTCAGACGCTGCTTCTGATCTTCTCTATCGTCGCTCTTTTCGCTCTGGAATTTCTGGCTACACTGACTCCCTTCTTCTTCATCTTCTTTTTCTTCTATCTTCCTTCTATTTTCATTTGAGCGATCAGGCCTCTATTTATAGACTCGTAATAGATTGGGCGCGTGGAAAACATGTTCCCGCCCAAGGAAGTTCGAAAAGGAATGCTCTGCTGGAGGTCCACATGTCAGGTGATGAAGGTGCACTGTCCACGTGGCAGAATCTTCAGACGAGATCCATATCTTGGATCACGTGCCTATAAATAATTTCGAACTAGGTGACTGCAGCCTACACTTAAGCATGTGCTATAAGTGTTCGACCCTGTTGATTGAAAAGACTTTAAGACACTTCACACTTAAGCTCCTGCCAACAGTACATGAGATATTTTATCAAATACTTTGTCAGCGTAGGTGAATATTCAATATGCATTGACCTATAAAAATTGAGTCATAACATAAGTAATTGAGTAGACTTGAGATGCACAAACCTTAGTTCAAACTGTGCGGGGTATGCACAGACCTTAGTTCAAGCTGTGTAGGATATGCACAGAATTTAGTTCAACCCCTTTTATTCCTCGGCCCCAAGGCACTCCTGCAAAATAGATTCTCATTTTACAAATTTTGGTACCCAAGAATTCTTGGGTCCTGAACTGTCAGTGGCAACTCTAGAGGGTGCTCTCCAAGACTTTAGAGCATTTAAATCATCATGTTGGAGCATGTAACAATTATACATCGAATGTCCATGAAAGCCACAATAATGACAACATCCTGGATTCTTCACAGATTTCTGATAAGTATGTGTTGGCATCGGCTTATTTTCTCAAATTAATCGAGGATTAAGCATAGGGAAATACTCCCTAAATGGAGCAAAATGGCACATCACCAAAGTTGCTCTACCAGTCAAGTAGTGCTCGGAAATCGAGAAAGGTCGCCGGGTCAAGCGGTGCAACATAACAACCGGGGATCGGCCCCGAGCGAATGGCACTATGTGAGCCAGTTTCTCGACAACCGGGTCAGTTTCAGGATTCAGGACAACCTGCCGTACCTTATGGCACTCTGTGAAGATTCAGGGATCAGCCCCGGACACCCTGCATACGGTATCACACCACCGACGCTTCAACAACCGGGTTAACTCGGGACTCGGGATAGCCTGCCGCATCATGCGACTCTTCGCCAAGGAGCGAGGGTCATCCCCGACCACCAGACAAACGGCATCATCATGTCGATTCCCCAGTCACCAGGACCAACCAAGGGTCCTAACCAGCTAGCCGTGACCCATGGCACCATCAGCAATCGATCGAGCCAACCCTCGATCACTCAGTTTTTGGGTTTACCCGCGTTCAACACAGCTACCCGGGCCGACCCGGGGGCGCCCTGACTACAAGACACGCCATGTGGCACCCAGCAACGAGGCCGGGGTCTACCCTCGAGTCATCTCCCTCCAGCCCTCTGAAGTCAAAGGAAGAACCATCTGGGCCAACCACAAGCTTCAGGAGCTCACAACACCCGTATACGGCCCACGCACGTGTGTCGGGAATTTCCCCGAGCACCTGTTGGGCGCGTATGCTCCAGCTACTCTACAGCAAGTCTGAGCCCAACTCGGGACTCCCAGCAACCCATCGTGTCATGAACCACCATCGTGTGCCCTCGCATGTGGATCGACCCCAGTGAAACCCCAATCTAAACCCCAGTCAAACCCACGGTAAATCCACGATCAAACCCCCCAGTCAAACCCGCGTAAACCCCCCCTGGGGGGGTTTAGGCGGACCAGCCCGGCCCCTTGGGCTGGTCCACCTAAACTCCTGGGGAGGGGGTTTAGGCGGACTAGACCTGCCCCCTGGGCTGGTCCGCCTAAACCCCCTAGGGGGAGGGGTTTAGGCGGACTAGCCTCACCCCGAAGGCTGGTCCGCCTAAACCCTAATTACAATAAAAAGTATTTTTTAATTAAACAACACCCAACCCAGTCCGCCTAAACTTCTTGGGGGAGGGGGTTTAGGCGGACCAGCCTCACCCCCAAGGCTGGTCTGCCTAAACCCCATCAAAATACAAAAAAAGGGTTTTTTAAAGAAAAAAGGGCTAACCCAATCCGCCTAAACCCCTCCCAAAACCAAAAAAAAAAAAGAATTTTTGTGAAGAAAAAAACCCCTCCGTGAGGGGTTTAGGCGGACCAGCCCATGGGGCTGGGCTGGTCTGCCTAAACCCTCCCTCCCCCACTCCGTAAACAACAAAAAAGGGTTTTCTTTTCTTTCTTCAAGGGTTTACCCGGACCGAGTTGGGCCCCCAACTTGGTCCGCCTGAACCCTTCCCCAACCCTTCACATTCCCTATAAAAGTCCCCCCTAGGGAGCTCAATAGTCATGGAATGAAATGGAATTCAACAACCTATGACCTAATTGTTGCACCCTCGGAGTTCCTCCGCGGGCACCCAGCAAGGGTCGTACGCAGAATGCGAGGAATTAAGTGCGGGCGTGGTTGGCTTGTTGATCGGCTCGTACACGTCGAGGGTATGTCACATGTACTCCCCTCACGCGGCGTCTAGCCATCGCACACAATTCCATCCCCGCCACACATAAGGCGTTATGACAACGGCGAACACACCCGTATCTCGGGTCCGCCCGCGTACGACAACCCACGGTGGCTACGCATACGCCATGGTGCCGCATCTACTTCCGTCATGGAATTGCATGCCTATCACCCGCCACGAGCTGGCCGCCGACCGCTCTGACTGATGACTCGAGTTAGCTGGACCCTGGTTATGCGGGACGGACCACGGACATGACAAGCTCACGATTGTCCCTTAGCGAGAGAAGCGTCGGACGTGCGCGGTTGAGAAACCGGCAATGAGGTAGGGTGGTCGGCTCTCTTTCGTGCCCGGATTGGGTCACAGGACGGTCACGCACTCTCTCGCAGCAGCGGTAATAAACAATATATAGCGAGCTAGATATCCCTACACATGCTCTCTAGCAGCGGCATAAACAAGTATATATGAGTAAAGCAAATGCCGAGTCAGGGAGCGAATACGATACCTCCACGCTCCCAGCGTGGGGAAGACGGACCCGGCCAAAACTCGTACTCCCGGGACAATTAGTACACAAATATTACAGCAATGAATTTACGGCCCACTCCACGCAGGGTGGTAAAGGGCGACACAATGGGGTCCGGGAGGACCAATTTCGGGTTGACGGGCGGCTTCTCGCGTAGCTTCGGCAGCACCTGAACTGGTGACTGTGGGACCCGCGTGCTGGCCGGAGGGGCCGTGTGGGACCCGGTGGCACCGCTGTAGTGGAGACACTTGGGGAAGCGCTCTCCGGGATGGCGGCACGCTGATTCGCCGGTCGGAGGCCGGACGGCTCCGATCGGCACCGGTCGGAATAACCGGCCACGGATCTGCCGGTCCTGTTTTTTAGCGCGCGACCCGACGAGATCGCTCGCTGCGACCAACCCCGATGTCGGATCGACGATCAGGAGGTACCGATGGAAAGCTCTCTCGAAATCCTTCAAGATAGAACTTAAGAGAGTAGCTGGATCTTCACGGATCTGGGCCTTAACTAATTTTGAAGCTGCTGTTGTACAATACCCGAATTCTCAGATCAGCAAAGAACGTTCCTATGGATCGCCTTTGACCGTGAGGTAGACGTCCAAATCTGACATTTGGTCCTTCAGAAAAGTTGTAGATCTTCAAGAGAGGAAACAAGGGGTATTTTTAGATCTGGACAATATGGTGATTTGGATTTTCTAGAGTGTTTACACTGGACTGGGGTCGGATCTAGACTGATGCAGATAGAACTGTAGATGAGTTTGAAAAGGAATTTCTAAAAATATGCGATGAACGTTCAAAATTCCGTGAAAATTGGGTGAGGTAGAGGAAGGTGGACAAAACTCCCAGTAAAATTTGGGGCTCCAAGAAAAATCAAAAAGTGGTCAGGAAATGGAAAACTCAGGGAAACTATCACTGTAGACAGAGATCTGGCAGAACTGGAATGACAGTTTGAACGAAAATTGAAAAATATCAAATGAAGGAAATATGACTTGAAATTTTTTTTGAAGATAAGGGTTTGAGAGGTGAACCACTCCTGAAAATTTCAGCTCCAGAGGAGGTGGGAGCAGAAATTTGGGGAAGTTGCCTCTGTCCTGGATGGACAGAACACCGAAGACAGCTTCGCGGCGGCGCGATGGCGGCACGAACGGCGGCGGTGGCGGCACCGATGAACTCAGAGATTGAGGGGGAGGAGATATCACTCTATAATGGGGGTTGGGGATGAAGAAACCAGAGGGAGAGAGAGGGGAGGTCGAAAGTCACTCAAGGGGGGGGGGGGCTCTTGCACAATGCTTTTTCTCATTTTCATTAATTCTAGAATAATAGAAATACATGACTTATATAATAAATAAACAAAGACCATGAATACCCTTAGATCTAGGATCTGGAGGGGCATTTAAGGGACTTCATATTTGATCCAAATAAAATAAAAAAAATGAAATTCCTAATTAATTCTAATGGGGGGACAAGGTAGGTGAGGTAGGTAGCCTACCTTTGAATTTTTAATCCACTTGTCTCCCATGTGGTCAATTGGCATTCCAACCTTCTAGATAGCCACCTAGGATAGTTGAATAGCCCCACATGGTCTAGGTGGACCAATGGGAAAGGTGTGAGGGCCCCCTTGCTTGGGCATACTGGAATTTTACATATAAACCCACTAAGACTTACAATTGCGTACCCATATAACACAAGGGTATACATACAAATATGAAAGGACATAAATGCAAACAAAATGTACATGCTCGGCGTCGATTCCCATCACCTGGCCCGGGAGTAATATTCTTGGGGCCGGCCTCGACTCCCCAGCATGACGACATTCGCCTTCCGAGGCCCGGACCCGACCGCTCACCTTGAGCCGCGTCCAACCTCCGTCAGGTGCCAGCGCATGACCGCCCCTGCCACCTAGGCAGTCCGGTTTGTCTCGATCTCCTCATGGAGAGCCTCTGTAAAACACGCGGATATCCACCTTATCCAGCATTGACCCGGGGATCGACCTGCGCTTTGGAATTGTCCCGCGGCTTGCGCCCATTGTACTTCGGCCTCCTCGGCCCATTTGTAAAGCCCACGTGGCTCTCACACAGCATGAAACCAGTTAAATACATGTACTTGTACTCGGGTCTCAGCCTCTCCACGGCGCCCAGTTATGCCAGTCACAACGGTGCCTCCGGCACCCGACTGCCAGTCACACCGAGCCCCGAGCACGACCATCGAGGTCTCCCGGCGCCCGCCTACTTCAGTCCCAACGGTGCCCCCGGCACCTGACTACCAGCTACCCCAGTCACAATGGTGCCCCCGACACCCGACTGCCAGCTACTCCAGTCACATCGGGCCCGTGGCACCCGATCACTCAACAACTCCAATTACAACGATGCCCCTGACACCTGACTACCAACTACTCTAGTCACATCGGGGCCCGCGGCACCCGATCACTCAACAACTCTAGTCACAGCGGTGCCCCCGGCACCCGACTGCCAGCTACTCCAGTCACATCGGGGCCCGCGACACCCGATCACTCAACAACTCCAGTCACAACGGTGTCCCCGGCACCCGACTGCCAGCTACTCCAGTCACATCGGGGCCCGCGGTACCCGATCACTCAACAACTCCAGTTACAATGGTGCCTCCGACACCTAACTGCCAGCTACTCCAGTCACATCGGGACCCTTGACACCCGATCACTCAACAACTCCAGTCACAACGGTGCCCCCGGCACCCGACTGCCAGCTACTCCAGTCACGTACGGGCCCGCGGCACCCGACCACTCAACTTCCCCCATACAACGGTGCGCATGACACCCCTACTGCCCCGACCTCGACACTGTCTAATGTCGGGAATACATTGTGACGCCTCTCGGGCTCCATCCTGCTGAGTCACAGGTCCTCTGACAGACACTATGTACAGATACGGAACTACCCACATAATAATGCAATGACCCGGGGACCGTCATGAATGACGGAATTGTCCCGTGGCTTGCAAGAAATTGTAATTGGGCTCTCATGCCCCCATATAAATGCCTTTCATGGCATATAAGTCATGTAATCTAGTCAGGGAGCGGATCCCCCTCCTCACCGGAACCAGTCTCTCTGCCCCCAGTTATCCCTATTGTGTTGCTGTTGCCCTGTCGCTGTTGCACGGACTAAGTTCTCCCGACGTCGCGGCTCCCACGGTCCCTGACTCTCTCTTCGGTAGTAGAAATAAAGGTATTCAGATTCAATCCGATGTAAAATAAACACCAGTTGCTTGCGGTCGGTGGGGAAAGACGTCCAATACACGAATCCCCATAATCGCCTACGCACTCGCACCCGTGGAACCCCTTCTATTCACGTGTCACCCGATCTCTCGAGCCACGTGTCGCGTCCTGGCGATGCTTCCCTGGTCAATCCTTGGTTCCATAGGTGATTGTCGAGAAATCGACTTGCACGCCCACATTCCACCCAGCCATCCCTATCCTAGTCTCCCGGAACGATTAACCATACACCATCCCTTCCAGTGCGTTCATATCGTTCTCTCTGCCTTCTTCTCAATACCCTCAGAATCCCTGCTTGCCCAGTGAACCTATCTCGGCCTTCCGTAAAAGGCGAGTGAGCACCCCCGTCGCGAGGACAAAACACAAGTGACTCCCCGCACACGTAAAATAGTATGTTTTCTGAAATTCTGTAAATAACGAGGTTTGTTATCATTTTTAACATGAACATTTCTTTTCTACCAACAGTCCTTGACTGTATGGCCATGCTTTCCATAGTGAGAGCAAGAAGGAGAATGTCTTCTATGAGAACCTGACCAGCATTCAGTAGCCTTATGACCTGGTTTGCCAAAGTTAAAACATGTGATATGCTGGTTTATTGAAATAGATTTATTCTTGTTAACAACATGATAGTTTGCATGAAATTTAGTATGATATGATTGTGAATTTTTCTTATCACTTGCAAACCAGCATTGTGCAGCTACATGTCCTATTTTCCCACAATGAAAACACTATATTTTTCTTTTAAAAATAAATTTGTTTCTACCAAAAGCATTTTGATTTGCAGGGACATTTATAGGTTTAGAATTAAATTCCTTTCTCTGAGCATGCCAACAATGCTTGACTGTATGGCCAATCTTCTCACAATGGGAGCATACAATGTGCTTACCTCTAGACTCAAATTCATTTCTATCAACAAACTTTTTATTGACAGGGAAATTAATATGTTTTGAGTGAACATTTCTTCCCTGGCCAACCCAGCAATGTGCTGCAATGTGGCCTTCCTTACCACAACAATATCAATGAATTTTCTTATTCTGAACAGAAGGAGATTTCTTAGCACGAGGATTCCTAGCATGTGTTTTACTAAAATTCAAATCATCCTTCTTCATTACAAAGCAATCATTCATCAAATGTCCATGCTTACCACAGTAATGACAAGACACATTAGATTTCTTTGAAGCATGGTTTTTCTCATTATTGAATTTTTTTTTGAGTTTTCAGATTTTCAGGATGTTTCTGAGTTTTGCTTTATTTCTGATTTCTCTGGATTGTGGTCTGTTTAACTTGTGAGGTGGCGGCTACATTAGATGTTTTTACAAAAGATGTTGTCAACTTGTTTTCAAAAGATTTTTTATTGACCGGATTGTAGCCCAACCCCTCTTTCTGAAAATTTACTTTCATTCCCAGCAACTTATCCAAATTATCTTGACCTTCAACAAATCTAGACAAGGAATTTTTTAGATCCTTAATTTCATTTTTCAGAGATGGAATATGTATCTCATAACTAGCTATCTCTTGTTCACAACAATTAACACACTCATTTAGCACCTTGTTTGCAGTTTTATAGTTCTCAACTTCTTGTTCCAAATTGCACAATTTTTCAGACTCTTTTATGCAAACAAATTTCCCTTTTTCTAAAGCAAGAAGCCTCTCATGCATAGCATTGTTTAACATCTTCAAATTTTCATTTTCCTTTACCAGAGCATCATTTTGAATTAATTCATCAAGTAATATCTGGTCATCATGAGATGCTCGTTGATTATTTTCAGTTTCAGATTTTCTTTGCATATTTCTAAGATTTTTCTGAAGCTCCAAGTTCACAGACTCAATAGCATCACATTTTTCAGCAATTAACTTCTTTTCCTCTTCAAGTTTCCTGAATTTTTCTTCACTTTCCTTGATAGATTCTCTGAGAGGACCATTTTCAGATTTCAATTTATTGCATTCTGAGTTAACACCTTCAAGATCTTCTAATTATTTTTTCAGACTATTATTTTCAGTTTTCAGAACTTCCAAGTCAACATTTTCTAAACAGGTACTCATACTATCATTCAGTTTCTCTTCTAGTTCAGAAATCTTATTAGCAAATTCTTGATTATCATTTTTCAGCAAACAAATTTGTTTCTTGTGCATATGAACATCAGACAGGCATTTATCATAAGATTGTTTTATATTCAAACAGTTTTCACAAGAGGAATTTGAACTGTTCTGATCAATTTTCTTTTTCAATTTTTATTTTCAGATCTCATTTTCCTATATCTATCAGAAAGCTCTTCATACATTTTCACTAGTTCATCAAAAGAAAGTTCTTCAAATGCAGAGCATACCTGAGACAGTGAATCCTCATTCACTTGATCACTACTGTGATCACTCCGGTTAACCATTAGACATCGTTCTTCTTGTTCTTCCTTTTTCTCATGGACTGCAACCATTTTATCCAGAATTTCTTTTTCGGACGTGCATCTGAAAACAAATGAGAATATGTCAGTATCGACTGCAGCCATTAAGATATTGAGAACCATAACATTTTCACGATCTTTCAATCTATCCTCACTAGACCACTTGGTCTGATCATGAGCCAGTTTATGTGGGCCATTTGATACAAGACTCCATAGATTAGAATTAATGGAGTTCATGTAGACACATAGGCCGCCTACCCAACTGCTAAAGTTAGAACTATCAAAAACCAAGAGAGGAGCCATTGAAAACACATATCAAGCAGATTTAAAGTAATAAGCAATTGATGAGCAATGCACCAAAATAAGATAGCAGGATCCTCTACAGATCGGTGGATCTGGACAATCAGAGACCCGCTCTGATACCAATTGTTGGGGGTGCAAGGCACGGATTCAGAGGGGGGTGAATGAATCCCCTCAAAAATATTGCAGAATTAAAAACTCAAACCCAAATATACTCTAATTCAAACTCAACTTATGCTAGACATATTTAAATCTGATGGAAGAAAACCACAAGTGTTCTATTGAGGCTCACACTCAAACGCCTAGAGATTTTAGATGCTAGATAGATTTTAATCCTTCAATAATATATGGAAGAACTTCAACTAGAAAATGATCAAACGGCCTGTGAAGGGGGATAGAAAATATGAAATTGGACAATCACCCAAACCACGATGCTCAGAGATTTTAGATGGTTCGGTCTGCTACTAGAGACCTACGTCCATATCCCACTCAAAACTGAGTGAGGCTTACCGCTGACAAACAACTTGAACCGCTGAGCATTACAGCTTGCTTACACCACTGAGCAACACAGCTTGCTATCCGCTGACTAACAGCTTGAACAGTTGAACATCACAGCTTGCTATCCACTGAGCCTTACAGCTTAGCTATCTGAGGATTACACCTCGCCCGCTGAGCACCACAACTTACTCTGCTGATTCACAGCTTACAATGGAATTCAAAACAAAAACGAAGGAATCAAATAAAATAAGGAAAGAAAAGACAATGTAGCTCTCAATAGAGCAATCTGACTCTAGAACTGATCCAGAAGTCAGGATAGAACAATCTCACTGAAACTCTCTTCTTCTTCTCAACCTTCTCTACGACACTCTGCTTTTCCCTTTCTTCTCAGAAAACTGGCTCTCTCACTTTTATCGCTCTCTCGCTCTCTCTTCTCTTCTCTTCCTAATCTCTCCTCTTTTCTTCTCTCTCAGACTCTAATTCTTTTTAGCTTCTCTGGGCTCTTCTGCTTCTATTGCTGCTTCTGCTTCTACTTCCACTTGCTTCTCTAGCTCTTAGAGGCTACTTCTGATCTTCTCTATCCTTGCTCTTTTCACCCTGGAATTTTTGGCTACACTGACTCCCTTCTTATTCATCTTATTTTCTTTATCTTCCTTCTATTTTCATTTGAGCGATCAGGCCTCTATTTATAGGCTCGTGAGAGATTGGGTGCGTGGAAAACACATTCCCGCCCAAGGAAGTTCAAAAAGGAATGCTCCACTGGAGGTCCACGTGTCAGGTGATGAAGGTGCCCTTTCCACGTGGCAGAATCTTCAGACGAGATCCCTATCTTGGATCACGTGCCTGTAACTAATTTCGAACCAGGTGATTGTAGCTTACACTTAAACCTAGACTGTAAGTGTTCGACCCTGTTGATTGAAAAGACTTTAAGACTCTTTACACTTAAGCTCCTCCCAACAGTACATGAGACATTTTATCAAACACTTTGTCAGCATAGGTGAATATTCAATATGCATTGACCTATAAAAATTGAGTCATAACATAAGTAATTGAGTAGACTTGAGATGCACAAACTTTAGTTCAAACTGTGTAGGATATGCACAAACCTTTATTCAAACTGTGTAGGACATGCACAGACCTTAGTTCAAGCTGTGTAGAATATGCACAGACCTTAAAGGTGCATGTGCTCTGACTTGAGTGCATATGCTTAGACTTGTATGAAACATGTGCTCCGACCATGCCTAGTATGCTCTAACCTGATGCCTTCATGTGCACTGACTACAGTAATGGTGCTCTGACCTTATAATGCACACTAGCACATATGCTTAGACCTTATAGTGCAAGCTAGCACATATGCTCAGACCTTACTGTGCGCTCATGCACATATGCTCAGACCTTAGAGTGGTGCACCAACCTGCATAACTAGACTATGCACATATGCTCTGACTTGAAGAAAGGTGCTCAGACGTGAAAGCCTGCATGTGCTTTGACCTTGATGAACACAAGATACATGTATGAACATCGACCTAGATTGACATTATGCATGTATGTCCATTGACCTTTGCATGCAGCACTTTCTTCATGTGCACTGACCTTACATGCAACACTGAACATGTGCACAGACCTTAGTATGCAATAGGGACAATGTGCACCGACCTTTGCATGCAACACTTTCTTCATGTGCATTGACCTGGCATGCAACACTAAACATGTGCACCGACCTTAGTATGCAATAATGACAATGTGCACCGACCTTTACATGCTATCGCTAACACATGTGTACCGATCTGATCTCGCTAAATGCAAATGTGCACGGACCTTATGCTTCACATGTGCACAGCTCTTCAACAACATGCACCGACCTTACTCTGTGCTAGCGAAAGGTGCACCGACCTTTAGTACATGACTTATGAACATGCACTGACCTAATACGCTTACATGCAGACATGCACTGACCTTCATATGCGACATGTATGAACATGCATTGACCTGCATATGCAACACTATGAACATGCACCGACCTTCATATGAAGAAACATGAATGTGCATCGACCTTACCTGTTCACAGAGAAGGTATATGCTCCAACCTTTATGCTTTAGACTTGGATGTGCATTGACCTTACCTATCAAAGAGCTGACTCACAATTTGATCAGTTGACCTGTTGTCAGTTCTTGAACAGTGACGTTGACTTGCTTTGACTTTCTTTCATGACTTTTTGAGTCATCTTCAGAACTTGTTCTGACATATTTCATACTTTTATATTTGTGATGAGATCATTAATTCATGCATCAAGGTTTTATCATCAAGGTTAAATATAATGGCATAATAGTTGACATCATCAAAATCACAGAGACACAACAATCAGTTTTCTAGGCCTCGTCTGGCTTGCGAGTTTCTGGCAGCTCGATAATCTTCTGGGCCATACAGAGGTCGAAGAGCATCTTCATGTGTTCCTTTTTAAAGGAGAAGGGTGTCTTCATATGCTCTGAAAAGGAAGGAGCAGCCGGCTTGTCCGCTGGCTTTTTGTCAGACCCGCATGGCTCAACCTCCTTACTGGCTTTGGCGGCGGGGGTGAACTCAATGATGTTCACCCCCTTACCGAGCTGGCATTCTCGCGTCTGCTTACCCTTAGCTGAAATGTAGCTTGTGTTATCGATGAACAACATCTCTATTTCGGCGACGGTCGAATTGAGCTGGTCGAAGCCTTTAATGTTAGTGCCGAGAAGCTTTCGCTGACCTCGGTTGCCAAGCCTTTACGGCATATGGTGATGGCATCTTCTTGGACTGGCGGGTTGATACACCTCATGCTGAGGTCTCGCCATTTCTTGATGAAGTCGAGGGCGCTCTCACCCTTCTTGTGCCGGAGAAAACAGAGCTCGGCCAGGGAGATCTTACGCTCGGCCGTCTGGAAATGGTCGACGAACTTCTTCTAGAGATCTGCCCAGTCGATCACTGAGTTGGGCTTCAGGCGGGACTACCACTGAAAGGCCGTTCCCGTGAGTGAGGTGGCGAAGTAGCGGAGGAGATACGACTCGTCTAACGCTAGCTCGCCCATGACCGTAATGTAGTAGGTCAAGTGCTCATGTGGAGACCCTAGCCCGTCGAACTTCTGTAGCTTCGGGGGCTTGGCGTAATCCAGAGGGAGCTTTTTCAACTGGTGATGGAGCATGTAGAGTACACTATAGAGGTCTATAGTGGCGACCCCTTCCCCATACTGGGCGAGCTTTGTCTCGTCAATCCGCTAGATCATCTGGTGTTGTGCCATAAGATTTTCGGGTACTAGCGTATTGGATGCTCGCAGATGAGCTTCGACTGGGGGCGTGCCGAACCCGGCAACTATCGGGGTTTAGGCAACAGCTGCTGAAGTGTTGACACCATTGAGCCCCACTGGCAGTGCTGGTGCTTCAGCTGGAGGCCTAGCAGGTTGCTAAGGGTGAAGGTCCCACTCCTGAAGGAGGTCTTGCAGGAGGGCCTTCAAATGCTGGTTCTCCTTCACGAGAGTCTCGAGGGTCACCTCTTGAACTTCGTTTGCTGGAGGATCATTGTTGGCTGGGTCTGCATTGATATACGCGCCATGATCCTCGACTGGAACCTCTTCTGCATGTTTCGATGCCTGAGGTCAGGTGGAAGTGCCGATGTGGCCCGACGACGTCGGAGGTTGAGTTTTATGGCGAGGCCTCCTGAGCTAGATAAGAGGCTGGTTCATGTCATCAGACTGAGTATCGGGCTGGTGTTCGGTGGTATAACATGTGAACACCCGAACCGCGTCGTTGATGACTGGAACCGTCCACTTTTTTTGGGAATGCTTCTCAGAGCAGACTGGTGTCCCCAGCCTATCAAAGACCAAGGCCCGTTGTGGTGGAGCCTCCATCATGGTGTCAACTTGAGGAGAACTCAGAACTGAGTGCTGGTGGGGCCCGGAATGAGTCCTTCTTTGTTTTCACTTATTTAAGTGGGGGATGCTGAGTGGCTGGGTGTCGTCAAACTGTGCCGATGTAGACGCGGTTGCATCCCGCCCGACGGCAGGCCTGAGCGCTCGGAAGGGGTTCTTAGTACGTGCCCTCCGAACAGCTTGAGCCTCTTCTGGGGTAACCCAGATTCTTCTTAGGCTTAGTTGTTTATCTCCCTTGTCGTTGTTGCTTCGACGAGACTTGGGAGCCAGGTTATCGGGCTGGTGCGGGTGCCCCTGAACTGCTGTCGAGGCGCCTACTTCTTGAGCTCCACTTTATCCTCTCGGGTTCGCTGCAGGAGGCTGAAGCGGTTGGTGGTGGGGACCTTAGGGACGGTCCGCTCCCGGCGTATGATTGGTTCACCTCCATTGAGACGAATCTGCAGGTCACCGACAAGGATGGTCTTACCGGAATTGCTGGTTGTAGTAGCGAGTCGCCTGCCTTTATGGCCGTGGCGACGCTTCTTCCGGGGAGTCGATGAAGATCCTGCTCCAAGGTGGTAGACCGAGAAAACCCGATCTCCCGTTGCTCGCAGCACGAGGCAGTCAGTCGAAAGTGTTAAGATTGGCCTGTGGGGCACGAGGTCCGTATCGGGAGCCAGTGGCTGAGTGACTCGGGTGTAAGCTCTTACCTGAGCCGACAGAAGTGTCATCGATGCTCGAAATGTCACTCTTGCACTGAGAACCAATGTTGCAGAAGATACCGAAGTGCCAGCAACCCGATGTTGTAAACCAACGTCGAGTGCTGATGTAGCTGGAGGGTGAGACAGGGGGCCCATAGCGGGCACTGAGATTGACGCATCCCAAAGAGGGAGACCTATGCTGGGAATTGGCGTTACTGGACGGTAGGGAAAAAGACCCCATGGTAGAGTTGGGAGGCTAGGGGCCTGATGCGGAGGTCTACGCCAGGAACCGACCTTGGTAGGACCCGGGGTTGTGTACCCAGGCTGGATGCTGGGGAGCCTCGAACTCGGGGTTGGGAACCCGTATTAAGTGACGACTCTTTCGGGGTTCGGGTCGGAAGACCCGAGCAGAGTGCTGGGGAGCCTCGCCCCTGGGGTGTGGAACCCGTGCTAGGGGTAGGCTCGGCTGGGACTCTGAGCTGAGAGCCCGAGTGAGATGCTGGAAAGCCGGGGACCCGAGGCAAGGAGCCCGTGTCAGGTGCCGACTTGGCTGGGACTCAGGGTTGAAGACCCGAGTGAAACACTGCGGAGTTGGAGACCCGAGGCAGGAAGCTCGCGTCGAGTGCCTACTTGAGTGGGGCTCGGGGTTGAAGGCCCGAGCAAAGTGCTGAAGTAGTAACTGAAGTCCAGGGCACAGGGCCCGTACTGGAGATCGGTCAAAGCTGCGCTCGGGAGCTGCCGCTTGTCTAGGCAAGAGACTATCTGGGACCCCTGCGGGGGTCGATGGTGGAGGTCCCGAGTCCGAAGCTCAGGCGGGCCGCTGAAGCTGGAGCAGAGCGTGGCGCGTTGACTGCACAAACAGGCAGAGGAACTGGGATCGACTACGGAACAGCCACAGCGATCACGCCCAGGAAGTAGGGCAATTCGATGACAGGGGCAAAGTCGGCGAAAGCGATCGGCGTCGCCAAGTAGCCCACCCGTGCATGGGTGGCGATGACAATGGGGCCATAGATCACGGTCGCCATAGTTGCTGGAATGCTAGCTGCTGGAGAGGCGATGGTCGGAGACGGTCCTCGGGCACGGTCCGGCTGTCAAAATGTGAACTGGAAGCTGCTGCGAAGTGCGCGTGTGTGTCCCCCTCTACCTCTCCTACAAGGACAGGAAAGAGGCCACCATGGCCTCAAGGCTGGCACAGGCTTCTCTTCAGCAGAAAGAAAAAAGGCGGGAGACGTCCCACCGAGTGTGCCATCCTTATCGACAGTGTGTGTCGGGGATCAGTGACCGGGATAAGGGAATGAATAAAGCGGGAAAGGAAAATACGGGAGTTTGATGTATCTCGGGTATTCTCCTTCATAGCCGTATGCCTCTCATGACGGTACTGGGCACTCGCCTTTTATGGAAGGTCGAGAGGGGGTCGAATGGCACGAGAATTTTCTGGGGTTAAGGTAACTAGACCTGGGTGCAGGCGTGCCGGTCGATTTCTCGACAATCAGCCGTGGAACCGAAGGTTGACTGGGGAAGCGTCGCCAGGATGCGACACGTGGGCTCGGGAAGTCGGGCAACACGTGGAGAGAGAAGGTTCCATGGGTGCGAGTGCTCAGACGATTGTGGGGAATCGTGTACTGGACGTCTTTCCCCACCGACCACAAGCAGTCGGTGTTTATTTAGATCGGATTGAATCCGAACACCTTTGTTCCGTGCTGAAGAGAAGTATGTATGTGTCTGAAGCCATGGATAGGGGGCTGGGGGCATCCTGCAGCTATAAGGGTGCATTTGACTGGGAGGTTTGGTTTACTGGAGTGAGAGATGCTGGACACACACTGGGTAGTGCGGGAAGAAGCTGAGACCCGGGTACAGGTATATTCAACTGGTTTCATGCAGTATGAGAGCCACGTGGACTTTACAAATGGGCCGAAGAGGCCAAAATACAACTGGTGCAAGCCGCGGGATAATTCCGACACGTGGGTCGGTCCCCGGGTCAATGCATAACAAGGTGGACATCCGTGTGTTTTTACAGAGACTCTCACAAGGCTAGAAACGTGCCCGATTCGCTAAGGGAGGACTAGACTAGATGGCAGAAGGAGATACTGGTCGTCGCCTGGAGGAGGGCCGGACGTGGCTCAGAATGAGCAGTCGGGTATGGGTCCGGAGAGGCGAGTATCTTCATGCTGGGGAGTTTGGGCCGGTCCTAGGATTGTTACTTCCGGGTCGGGGTCCGGCTAACTCGAGTCATCAGTCAGAGCGGTAGGCATGCGTTTCCGTGACAAAAGTAGGTGTGGCATCATGGAGTATGCATAGCCACCGTGGGTTGTCATACGTGGGCAGACCCAGGATGTGGGTGTGTTTGCCATTGTCATAATGCCTTACGTGCGACAGAGATAGGCTTGTGTGCGATGGCTAAAAGCCGTATGAGGGAAGTGCGAGCGACATACCCTCGGCGTGTGTGAGCCGATCAACAAGCCAACCACATGCGCACACTTAGCTCCTTACGTCCGTCCTTGCTTGCCAGGTGCCTGCAGAAGTTCGGATGTGCGGCAGTCAGTTCATATGTTGTTGCATCCATGCCCCTTGAGCTTCCAAGGGGGTTTTTATAGAGGAATACGATGGGTCAGGGGGGGTTTAGGTGGACCAAGTTGAGGGTAGAACTTGGTCCGCATAAACCCTTGAAAATAACATTTTTTTTTATTTTCAGAGTGGGGGAGGGTTTAGGCAGACCAACCCAGGGGCTGGGTCTGGTCCGCTTAAACCACTCCCCAGGGGGGTTTACGCGGAGTAAAGGATGGGTTTTTATTTTTTAAAAAAACTTTTTTTTTGTTCTGGCTGGGGTTTAGGCGGACCGGCTCTGGGGGCTGGGTTTTTTGATAAAAAAACTTTTTTTTGTGTGATTGGAGGGGTTTAGGCAGACCAACCTGGGGGCTGGGTTTGGTCTGCCTAAACCCCTTATGGGTGGGTGGGGGGGTTTACGCGGAGTAAACCAAGGGTTTTTTTCCCAAACCTCTATAAAAACCCATTTTTGTCTATTTTGGGCCCATGTTGACTCTGGGTGACCGCAAGAAGACAAAAGGATACGGGTGTTGGACTGGTTGGCTGGCCGCGTGCGCATGTGGAACGAGGAGGTTGACTTTGTGACCCTAGGACTTCATCTTCACGAACGCCTTAAAGCTGGTACGCCGGTGGACCTTATGCGGGACTGGGACGATTGCTGATTGGGGCTGATCTGGTTGGGTGGAGGGGCCGCCCCTCCGGGGGAGTTCGCCCCCACCAGGGCACAACCGCGCCTGGGGTGAACTCCCCCATGGGCAGGCCGTGGCCACAGGGGGTGGTCCCGGGTGTCCTCTTTTGTCATCTGGGGTTGTCCTTTGAAGGATGGGGTGCTCCGGGATGTTGGGATTGACCCGTGGTGCTTGTCGTTTTCATGTTGTCACTGTCGCTCGCAAGGTGTTCGGGAAAATTCCTGACACACCTCGGGTTGTCGATCGACTTGGGTAGGTGACCGGCGGGCCTTAGATTTAGCCCTGGGGCTGAGGGCAGGGGCTCGCAGGAGCCGAGAGAGGGCCTTCTGGGCATGTGGGCCCAGCCTTCGTGGCGTATGCCGTGTAGCACGGTGTGTTGGCTGGTAGCCCCGGGTCGGCCTGGGAGCTGAAAATAAACGGCTTGTCGCCGCGTGTCTGGGGGTCGGGGGTGGCCCCGACTTGCTGGAGAGTTGTCATGGGACATGGCTAGAGTACTGGAGCCACGGGTTGGCCCTCAGCTTTTTGTAGAACGGCTTGGATATACATGCTCGCAAGGTGTTTGGGAAAATTCCCGACACGCGTGTATGGGCTGCATACGGGTGCTATGGGATTCTAAAGCCTGTGGTTGACCAAGATAAGTCTTATTTTATCTTCAGAAGGCTGGAGGGAGGCATCTTATGGTAGATCCCAGCCTCGTAGCTGGGTGCCACGTGTCGTGGCCTGTTGTCAGGGCGCCCCCGGGTTGGCCCGGGTGGCTGTGTTGAACACGGGTAAACCCACAAACTGAGTGATCGGGGGTAGCCCCAATCAATTGTTGACGTTGCCGTGGGTCACGGCTAGTTGGTTGGGACCCTTGTCTAGGCCCGGAGAGCCATAGGAAGGGCTGGGTATCCCACGCTTTAAAGGTGTTCGGGGAAATTCCCGAACCCTTGTTTCTTGATATTTTGCTGAGAAATTGTCTAGGTACAACAGCTATCAAATCTTGTGTGTCCATTCTTGTATATGTGGATGGCATAATTCTAACTAGGAGTGGTCTACAAGAAATAAAACACTTCGTTACCCTTTTGAATTCTTCCTTTTTCTCTAAAGGATTTGGGACAATTGAATTATTTTTGGGGTATTGAAGTCAAAGAAGTTAAGAATGGAATTCATTTATCTCAAAAGAAATATATTTCTGATCTTCTTGACATGGTTAAGATGAGAAATGCAAATTCCTTGCCAACCCCCGTGAGTAGTGGATTACAACTCTCCTTAAGAAAAGGAAGTCCCATTTCAAATAGCCATGCGTACAGAAGTGTTGTTAGTGCACTTCAATACATTACCATAACTAGACCTAAAAATGCTTTGAGTGTTAACAAGGTATGTCAGTTTATGCAGAATCCTTTAGACACACATTGGAAGGGAGTAAAAAGAATTTTATGGTATTTAAAGGGTACTCTAGATTTTGGCATAACCATGAGGAGGTCAATACAACTTGTTTTAACATGATTCTCTGATGCAGACTGGGGAAGTGATCCTGATGATAGATGATAAATAACTGGGTTTTGCATTTATCTGGGGAGCAATATAGTATTTTGGTGTTCAAAGAAACAACACACTGTTGACACCCGTTTTCAGCCTGCAAGTGGGTTCTTCTCTTATCCGTCCTTTGTGATGTCCCAAATTACCCACTGTTTGGGAGAATTCTTTGATCTCATTTCGAGCACATTTCCTGATCATTTCCCTAGCCCATTGAGCCTTGAAACCCCTGGAGGTCGTTTGCCCTTGACTGTCGTGTCGACCGGAGGGATCCTGCTACCTCAATCAAGTGGCGGCCATGTGGATGACTGCCACTTACAAGTGGCAGCCATCCAAATGGCTGCCTCTTCCATTCTTTTGCCCAAAGCCACCTTTGTCTATCTACCCCCTGTTTGCCTGTGGTTGTGGCCCTTTGGTTGGCCGCAACTTGCAAGTTGCGGCCATTTAGTAGACCGCTACTTACCTACTTTGTCCGTGGCTGTGTCGACTCTGTGGTGTGTGCGTCGACTCCCTATTATGTCCCAGTCAAATGGAGGTCCTTGCATGACTATTTTCTTCATGTTGCGGCCTCGCGATAGACCGTTTTCTCAGAGTAGATTCTGGATTGATCTGAACTCTGATTTCTTCACCCGATGACTTCTTGGACTCCTTGTTTGAACCATTTTTGAGGGAGATAAGTCTCTACCTCGATTTTCACCCATTTAGGGCTCTTATTCTTGCTATTATCTTGAGGTTTTATCAAATTTAAACTCCTATTTCGAGGATTTATCTCCTATTTTGAACTAGGGTTTCCTGCTCCTATAAATAGAACCCAGGTTCGCAGAACGTGAAGGGGGGCTCTTTCTCGATTCGGGGCGAAGCCATGCCACATTGTCATATCGTCTCTTCAACCTCGTCTTGAAGAAGGAAGTATAGGCTTTCATTTTCACACTCTAGGGCTTTATTTCATTATCTCTACTCTTAGTTCTCTCCTCCTACTTTTTTAAAATCGTCACAAACTCTATTTTTCTGCTACATCTGCATTTTTCTTCATATTGCACGGCATATTCCCGTAGTTGTGTTGCATGATTTTTGCTCCTCTTTATTTCATTCTCATCACAACACACACAGCTTTTATTTCCACCCTTCCACAGGGGTTAAAAACCTCCCCCCGGTGCATTCTTCCCCTTTTCTTCATGCTCTTTTATCACCTCGGGATGGATGCTACATATGCATAGTTTCTAATGGGTTTTTGCCTTTGTCTGTGATTTTTTTTTATTTTGCAGGAAAGCAAGAGAACGTGAGGCCCTCTTCTTCTAGCCGGCTGGAAGACGAGGAGGTTGATCCCACAAGGTTCCCATATCCCCATATCAAGCGCGCGATCGAGTTTTCATTTCTTTCCAAGGTACATGGCGCCCTTCCCATCCTCTCTCAGTCCCTTTGGCGTTGTCATCCTTGGTGGCGATCACGGTACGTCTAGCTATTCATCACCCCTTTCCCTTTGTTCATGCTATTTCATGCTTCATGCATATATTTGTTTAGTTTGGGGGCAGGGTAGATAAATCATCTACACACACGGTCTCCAAGTCTGGTACAGAAGCTGAATAAAAGAGTCTAGCCAATGCTACATCCGACGTCTTGTGGTTGTAGTCACTATTAACTGAACTTCGAGTCCTAATCCTATTCTTCATTCCAGAACTAAACATATGGAACTTGATCTTTACTTTGTAAGGGAAAAAGTTTTAGAAAACAAGTTGTCAGTTAATCATGTACCTACATTAGATCAGATTGCTGATATTCTAAGCCTTTGTCAACAACATTTTTAGATCAGATTGCTAATAGAACAGAACAATCTTTCATATTTATAAGAAATTGCATATGACAAATCTTGTTTGACTTATAAATGACATGTTACATATTTTAGCTAAATCAGAGCTTAGACATATGAACTTATTTTCAGATCATATCAGAGTCATATTTCAAATCTGAACATCATATTAGGCCATGCTTGTTTACATAATCACATAATACATTAGTTAATTATCATATATTGGATAAACACATATTGGACAGGCATCCCGTCACTATAAGTAGTAGCAAATACATACCTAGGGATCCATGCATCGACTTAAAGACAAATGGTCTAAACGCTAGAGCCTGTCGGCCTTGATCAACCACGTAGGATCATGAGTTAATACTCCACCATTCCCCAGATAATTTTCTTATTCTTGATTCTAGATTTTTCAGAAGTCCGTTTGTCATCAGAAATGGGCCTAATCCCGTAGTAGATGCTAACTACGGTTTGTCGCCCCACACCTCCTTAAAGTGACACAGTCCATATGCTTAATTAAATTTTTATTCTTATTACATAGTCATCTCAATACATAAAATTTATCATTAAAATTGTTAAAGTAATTGATTATCAGCGAGTCATACTTTAATATCGTGAATCAAATTTTAATCATAGGGTAGTGGACAGAATCTATTAACTAAATAAATCACCATTGTTTAACTAGAAAATTACACTTCTAATTATTCAATAAAATTAACATAATAGTAACTAAAAAAATAACTGATTTTAAGAATAGATCATCGGGTCAAATCTAATAAATAAATCACTGATTTAAGCATGAATAATTACCTTTTAAATGAAATCAAATCAAAGAAATATAAATACCAAATAACATGTAGTCGGTTTATCATGTGCCTACCTTTAGGGTGGACTCCTCAAATTAAATTTAATATCTCACCCGAGCTCCCGTAATAATCTTTACGTAGGAAAAGATAATTTTTCTATTTTAAAAATAATTTTTATCTTATTATATCTTTCCCTAATAATAAAATTTAAATAACCCGCAACTTACCCGTAAGGACAGATTCCTACATAAGAGGGGAAAATTCTCCCAATAAACTCTCAAATTCTCCCTCTAAACTTTTGTCAAATTTTCACCTTATTCTGACTCCGTATTATTTTCTTCGTCAATTTATAAGAGAATGAGAGAGTGGGAAGAAAGATGAGAGAGAGAGAAAAATTAGAGAGAGAGAAAAAGAGAGAGAGAGTTGAGAGAGATGAAAAAAATGAGAGAGGGAGGGAGAGTTGAGAGAATGTGTGAGAGAGAGAGAGGGGTGAGAGAAGAGATGAGAGAGTTGGGAGGGAAGAGAGATATGAATGAGAGGTGGAGGGGGAGAGGAGAGTGAGACGTGGGAGAGGGAGAGGGGGAGAGGGGGGTATATATAGGGGGAGGGGAGGAGAAGATAAGAAGAAGAAGAAGGGGATAAGGATGAGGGAGGGGATAGAAAGGAGAAGAAGAAGATAAGAAGGAGGGGGGGAGATTATTTTTTCTTTTTTTATACTTCTCCAACGGATGAGGATGATAGGGATAAGAGAGGGGGATAGTTGTTACACAAAAACCCTCGAAAACTTAACAATAACAAGGTTTTAAAGAACTAATTTATTCTATCTTATTTTTGACCTACCAAATGTCAGAATTTGAAAGTATATTCAACATGAAACTTGTAGATCTTTAAATTCTCTTTTCAATGGATCTAATATTGACCCTATTCTGACATTTCTACGAAGAGTTACATACTAATAAAGTGAGATATCTATTTAATTTAGTTAATAACGTTCGTTAAACTCATATTCACTATATAGTTCATGATATTGGGTTTTGGTTAAGAGAATCTAAAATTTATATGGACTCTAAATATAAAATATTTAATTATTCTTAAATTTCAGATAGATTGGGGTGTTATAAATCTCTCCTCCTTAAACAAATTTCATTCTCAAAATTTAAAAATTTAATCAAAACGTACCGAATAGCTGTGGATATCTCTTCCTCATATCATCTTCCATCTCCCAAGTGGCTTCTTCTATTGAGGTACTTTTCCACAATACCTTCACCATTGGAATTATCTTCGTTCTCAACACTTGTTCTTTTCGATCGAGAATGCGAACTGGTTTCTCTTCATATGTAAGATCTGACTGAATTCTCAAATGCTCATGATCTATAATGTGTGACGAGTCTGGCATGAATTTTCTTAACATAGACACATTGAATACATCATGAACTCCTGACAATGATGGTGGTAAAGCCAGTTGATATGCCGCCTTACCAATCCTTCTTAAGATTTCAAATGGTCCAACGTACCTTGGATTGAGCTTACTTTTCTTGCTAAATCTCATTACTCCTCTAGTAGGCGAAACCTTTAAAAATACGTGATCCCCGACAGCAAATTGTAGATCTCTCCTTCTATGATCAGCATAACTGTTCTGCCTACTCCGAACTATAAGTAATCCTTTTCTAATCAAATCACCAATGAATCTCCGCTCACCAACCTCATCCCAACAAACATGTGATCTATATGGTCTACCATATAAGGCTTCATATGGTGCCATTCCTATACTTGCATGATGGTTGTTGTTATATGCAAACTCAATTAAAGGAAAATGTTCATCCCAACTGTCTTGCCAGTCTAAACTGCACGCCCTCAACATATCTTCTAGTGCTTGAATGGTTCTCTCTGATTGTCCATCTGTTTGAGGCTGAAAAGCTGAGCTAAATTTTAATTATGTACCCAACATTTTCTGTAAACTCCTCCAAAATTTTACTGTAAATCTTGCATCCCTATCTGAAATAATAGACACCGGCACACCATGAAGTCTCACAATCTCTCTGACATATAAATGGGGTAAATCCTCTAACGATTATGTCTTTGTGATTGCCATAAAATGAGTTGACTTAATAAGCCTATCAACAATTACCCAAATAGAGTCATATTTTTTCCTAGTCATTGGTAATCCCATCACAAAATCTATAGTGATATGTGTAGGCGCCTGATTTCGGACATCCCGCAGACATTGTCTAGCCATCATAGAAGTGACACTTCCTCTTAGTTGATTGGGAGTGTAGGGTCTCATCCTTGTTTAGGTAGACTCCACCCTATCCCTTCGCAGATCCAACTTCGAGGAAAGTTGGCGGGGGGTTACAGGGGGCAGCGCCCCCCTACCCGTAAGGTCGGGGGTTTGGGGGCGTGAGCCGTCAACGCGAATTTTTTGAGGTTCTATATACATCCTCTGCACTAATTTCTAGAAGGCCACATGTCTGGCTGCCCACATCCCAAAAAGGCATGTCTGGCTGCCCTCAGTCCCCTAGAAGGCCATTTGGTTGTCTGCCCACCATATCAGAAGGCCACCTTGTTGGCCGTCCAGCTTGCTAGAAGGCCCAATCCCTGGCCGCCCTCACCCACCTGGAAGGCCATTGACTTGGCCGCCCAGGCCGTTAGGCGGCCAGAATGCTGGCTACCCAGCTCCTTTGAAAGGCCACAGCCTTGGCCGCCCATGTTCCGAAGGTGTCCAGAACCTTGGCTGCCCAGCCTGCTTTGAACGGCCATCGACATGGCCACCCACTGATAACCGTAGTCAACTCCATGATCCGTCCACACCGGGCACGTCCTCCACAACCGTTCCGCACTCGGGGGGGGGGGGGGGGGGGGTTCGAGACTCACGTAGCCTCACATGCACCCTATTTCGAATGGTTTTCATGGAGGGAAAGCCCCCACATACAAAAGCCAATTTCGAACGACCCAGTTCAGGGGGGGGGGGTTGGACATTTTTGGAGGGCAGGAGGCCGTGAGAGCAGAGAGAGACCTTCCTCACCTTAGTCTTGTCGAAGAGCTCCGCGACGTGAGAGTCCTGGTTCCAGGGGGCAGCCATCGACATGGCCGCCCACCACCTTTGAATGGCCACATAGTTGGCCGCCTCCTATTGGTCGACGGGAAAACCCCGTCTTTCTCTCCTCGCTCCCATATCTTGCTACGTTTTAATTCATTCTATTGCATTCATGCATGCTAGATTTTCCTAGATCTTCTTTTAAAGAGGTTTTCCAATCCAAAATATAGGGAAGCCGGATGGTCGAAAGTCTCAGCCATCCCCCTTCCCACCCCCCTTCCTGGTACGATCACCATTGTTTGCATGTTTTTCTCTTTGATTTGAGCATATACTACACTTTCACAGTCTAATGGGTTTGTTTTCGTTATTTGCTGGTTAATTTGTCGGAACTCCATCACCGACTTGCAGAGCTCCCCGTTCTTGACCGGCCGAGAGCGAGGATAGGAAGAACCCACATCTCCCGTTCCTAAGGCATTCACGATCATCCTACCCCTGTGCGGCTCAGGTATAAGCCTCTGGCGATCACTCTATCTCTTTATTTCTAATCTGTGCACTGTAGGTAGCAGCAGCATACTTCAGAGGGAGGCCGAACGCCCATGCACATCGTGCGTGACACCACTTCCGACGCCTACAACCTTATGGTGATCACGATGGGACATTGGTTGCTCACTGTGAGTCTTTAGATTGAAGCTTACTACATTTATTTTCTAGCAAATAGCCTTTTCCCATTTTATTTTTTATTTTTAGTTGCTCTTTACACCTGTTCTACACTTGGCGGACCTGCGGGGCCAAAATAGGAGGCGGCCAGGTTTCTGGCCGCCTAGGTCCCAAGGCGGCTAGAGACCTGTCCGCCTCGATTTTCTAAGCGGCCATCGACTTGGCCGTCTTCGGTTCGCGTTTCTGCTTCCGTTTCAGTCCTATTTGCGTAGTTTAGCTTCTATTTTGTGTATTCTTGGTTCTATGTGTTCTAACATTGCAGGTTGATCGGGGTGGGCTTAGGAAGAGCCGGCTTCACATCAATTAGGAACACCCTCTCTTTGATTTGGACTCTTCACCCAGGGATTCCCACTCGGGTGTAACTAGTCCTTCTCAATTGGGAACCTCCGTAAGTCCCCGTGAACCGTGGATTCTTACACGGTCACCGGGCAGGTTGTACCTTTGAAGTCCTATTTTATCTCCCAGAGGGTTTGAGTGAGAATCATGTTAGGATTATCCTGGAGTTTGGCCTTGATCCCCCCAGAAAATTTCTATTCTCATCTATGAGGGAACAAATTCAAATTGGACTAATCACGGGATTAACCTAAGCTAAAATTGTTGGGGCGCATTGTTTGAATACGTGCTTGTGGTTAGTTACCACTAATTCAATCCTAGTTGGCCTTAAAAATTTCACTTCAATTTCTAAAAATTAATTAGGTTGAGTTACAATGGACCAATGTCATTCTAACATGCATGTCAATGACAAGGATGCTTTTGAATTTTATGACACACAAACCCGGCTTGATGCCGAGGAAGATACACCCAATGCTTTCATTGGGATGTGTCAAGATTCACAAATTGATATAGGTCAAAGTACAAGTAGTGAAGAATCATCCCCCGAAAGTCAAGAGTTTATCAATGCCAAAACCCCATCGATTCTTCCAAAAGAGGACCAAGAGTTAGCTAGCGTACTATCTCGATATTCCCCTAATCATTTGATTGCTCTAGCTTCCTAAAGAAGATCACATCTCACTCCTCAATCCATTCCAAGGAGATCTCCAATTCCGATGCCAAACTCATTCAATAGAACTCCCTTTCGTGTTCCTAATCAGCCTAACCATCCTCTTCACTCTCAAGGGGTTGCATCCTCTCCAATATCTCACGCCATGCCTAATGTCAATGCACCCCTTAGGCAATCCAATCTCATATCTCGACAACGGGTGGAAAGATATGTTCCGCAAGCAATTGCCGAAAGCCTCCCCAAACCTCAACCTCACTCCTTCACTATCTATTGCAAACTTCAGAATGCTTATTTCCCTCGGTTTTCAAAGGCCCCAAATATCAGAAGTATGATGGTTGAACTGATCCACATGAACATCTTTCTTGCTTTCTAATGGATTCTCATCAATGAATTTATGATTAGGTCCTCCTACTTCATCTCTTTCAAAAATCTCTAGAAGGGGAGGCCTTTAGGTGGTTCTCTTCACTCCCGACCATTGATCTTATCAACTTTGACATCGTGTCCGAGCATTTTATTGCTTAATTCAGCCACATGGCTAGTGTAGCTCCCACTCTCACGGACCTTATCATGGAAAAGATGAAGCCCAATGAGGACTTCATTCAATTTGCTAATCGGTGGAGAGCTATGGCTTCCAAGTCTGGGATTGCCATCCCGGAATCTCAAGCCATCACTGTTCTAGTCAATAATGCAACTCAGCTCCGTGCTATCTTGATGCTTAGAGAATTTCACACATTCGCTCAACTCTACAAAAGAGCTCATGTTGTCCACACTCAACTCAAGAATTCCTCCTTGATGATTGCGATGTCCCAACCTCGGAAGGGGCAAGTTCCGATGATCATATCAATGCCTTGCATCAGCTCCCCAATTCTACCTATCCCATGGATGCCACTGCAAACTCCAAGGTGCCCACGAGAAGTGTGGAGAACATCCAAAGTTCCCTTCCCTTCCATCAATCACCTCATGTTCTATCCTACACTCAGGAAAGGTCAGCCATGGCTAGGAGCAATCAAGAATCTAGGCTAATGGGAAAAGGACAACATTGGCAATATGATGAGGAAGAAGTGGCGAATGAACAACCCATAGTGAGCTCAGACACAAGGAACATGATTGGCCATGGACAAGAGACAAGACCTTTGGTCTTGATCCGACCCAAGAGTGAACCACCCGACAAAGCCAAGACATCCCTCCTTCCACTCCCACTTCCACTTCACCTGAAGGGGTAAGGCCCTTGGTTCTCATTCTGCCTAAGGGCACATCATCCAGTCGGCAGTCAAATAAAGGTGTCTCTTCTCCGCTCATGGCGGACGATCACTCAACTTTATCCACTTTTCACCAAGACACCTCACGGGAAGAGCTACTATCATCTAGTGATTTAATCAAATCAGCTCCAACCCCGACCATGCTGCCAACTCAGTTTGAACTAGCCCATGTTGTTGATGAGTCATTTGTGACCCCTACCCCAATCGATCTAGCTCTGATTCAATATCCCCAACATCAATCTATCCATTTTGATGAATCAAATGCTGGATTTGCTCTCCCAAATCAAGATGTCATTCCAACTTTCCAATCCAGCTCTCCAGATATCTCTAACCCCTAGATTGCTCCCGCTTTAAAAATTTTGGCCGACATCTGCACGGTGTTGAACTCGGCCACGATCATGTCATCAAAGGATAAGGAGCCCATCGTCTCCACTCTGGATGTCCATCAATCTACTCCATCCTCCGAATCCTTAAGTTTTTCTCTTTGTATATCAGAGAATACTCTACTACATCAGATGTCATTTACCAAATTTGGCGTAACTGGATTGCCATTAGCCTTTTTCTGCTGAGTGCATCTGCTACCACATTTATTTTTCCTGGGTGATAATTCAATGTTAAATCATAATCCTTCAAAAATTTAATCCACCTTCTCTGCCTTAAATTTAATTCTTTCTGAGAGAAAATATATTTTAAACTCTAATGGTCTATAAATACTTCAAATTGCTCACCATACAAATAATGTCGCCAAATTTTCAGAGCATGTACCACTACTGTCAACTCCAAATCATGTGTTGGATAATTCATCTCATGGTTCTTTAATTGTCTGGATACATATGCTACTACTTTGTCATTCTGTATCAGGACACGTCCTAGTCCTTTTCTAGAGGCATCTGTATATACCACAAATCCTCATGACCCACAAGGTAAAGTAAGCACTGAGGCTGTAGTTAATCTTATTTTTAATTCTTGAAAACTCATTTCACATTCATCTGACCATTCAAAAGGAACTCCTTTCCTAGTCAATTTGGTCATAGGAGCTACAATGGAAGAAAAATCTCCAATAAACCTGAAATAGTAACCTGCAAGACCCAAAAAGCTCCTAATCTCACTGGCATTCTTTAGCCTTTCCCAATGTAAAACTACCTCAACCTTAGCTGCATCAATAGACACTCCATCTCCAGAAATGATATGCCCTAGAAATTGAACCTAGTCTAACCAAAATTCGCATTTACTGAATTTCACATAGAATTGATGTTTCCTTAAAGTTTCCAACACAATCCTCAAATGTTCTTGATAAGTTTCAACAGTAGGAGAATAGATCAACACATCATCAATAAACACTACTACAAATGCATCCAGATATGTTTGGAAAACCCTATTCATTAAATCTATAAATGCTGTTGGTGCATTAGTTAACCCAAATGGCATAACCAGAAATTCGTAATGCCCATATCGTGTTCTGAAAGTAATTTTTGAGATATCTTCTTCCTTTATCCTAATTAGTTGGTGGTATCCAGATCTAAGATCAATCTTTGAAAATACTGTGACAACTCGTAGCTGATCAAATAAATCATAAATTCTTGGCAACGAGTACTTGTTCTTAATGGTCACTTGATTCAACTTCGTATAGTCAATGCATAATCTAAGCGCCTTATCTTTCTTTCTAACAAACAAAACAGGTGCATCCCAAGGGGATACACTTGGTCGAATAAACCCCTTATCAAGTAGTTCTCGTAATTATTTCTTCAATTCTGCTAATTCAGCTGGTGCCATTCTGTAGGGAGCGATGGAAATAGGTAAAGTATCCGGTGAGAGTTCAATAGTGAACTCTACCTCTAGGTGTGGTGGCAAACCCGGAAGTTCATCAGGGAATACATCTGAAAATTCCTTGACAATATCAATATCTAAGGTGGTTTTCTTATTTTCATTAGAGGGAATAACCACTACATTAGCCAAATAACCTTGACACCCACTTCTGAGCCATTTTAAAGCTTTAAGGGCTGAAACTATATGGTTCTACTAGAATAGTGCCTTGGACATTGATAGTGAAATATCTGCCCTCCAGATTCTTGAAAAATCACTTTCTTTCCACGATAATCTAGAAGAGCAAAATTCCTATCTAATCAATCCATTCCCAAGATGACATCAAAATCAGTCATTTCTAGCATATATACACATGCTGGCATAATCCTCCCCTGAATCACCACATCAATGTTAGGAATAACATAAGTGGTTCTAGTTATCTCCCCAGTTGGTGTGTTAATGGACATCTCATTAGTTTTCATAATTTGTTTATCTTTCATTAATTCAGCAAATCTCAGAGAAATAAAGGAATGTGTAGCACCCGGACCAAATAAAACTCTAGCATGTATATCATCTATTAGAATAATACCTTCAGCTACTGCATTGGCATCTCGGATATCTTCCTTTCCTAATGCATAAACTCTATCTTGAACTCTCCACTGCTGTTGTGGTTGTTGCTCTTGCCTTGGTCTTTTTGGACAATCTCTTATCATATGCCCAGTCTCATCGCATGAGAAACATTTTTCAGTGGCCCACCAACATTCTTTACCTCTATGCTGCATCCCGCACTGTTGACAAACTGGCATCTTATCTCTTTTAACTGGCTGAACTCTATCTGAAAATGCCATATTTGGCTTCTTATCTTTCCTCACGGCTGAACCAAGATTGCCCCTTTTTACATTATCCCTTTGTCTTTCTTCTAAGAATTCCTCATATTCAACATCCATAATAAAAGCGGTCCTCAAAGCTGCTGCCATAGTCTGATGATCAAGAATTGTAACTCTACTTCTAATATTACTCCTCGAACCTCTAACAAATTTCTTCACTCTTCTAAGATCATCTGAACAAATATGAGGGGCATACTTTTTCAATTCAGTAAATTTCGCTTCATAATCGGCAACTGACATACCTCCTTGAGTCAGATTTAAAAATTATACTTCTTTCTTATCCTTCACATGCTGAGGGAGAAATTTGGCATGGAAGACATCCAGAAATTCATTCTAGCCAATCTCAATCTCTCTATCTCTGAAAGTGATCCTAAGTGCAGACCTCCACCACTCGTCCGCACGGTCCTTAAGCATAAATGTGGCTAATATCACCTTATCCTGTTCTGCACATTTAATGACTGTGAAAATCTTTTCAATTTCTCTCACCTAATTTTCCACAATCTCTGGTTGACTCTCCCCCTTAATAGAAGGAGGACTCATATTTTTGAATTTCTCCATCAAGGTAGCACCTGCTGCCCTATTCGGTTGTTCTTGCATACAGGTTTGTAATTGGGCTTGCATCATCGCCTGAGTTTGGGCCAATAACTGTATAGTCTGCACTAACCCTTGAAAAGTTTGTGTGAACCCTCCTAAGTCTGACACACCTTGAGTAGACAACACACCTTTTCCATCGGGAGTAAGCCCGCCATGTATTGCTTCTCCGACAACTCCTTGTGATGTTCCATTTAAGGGCGCAAACTCCTCGGGAGAAGTATCCACCTCAACCCTATCACTCCCTGCCATATCCTACACGGGAGAACTAACCTGAATTAGTATGATTCTAAGTTTGACATCAAATTATAAAATAAATTCTTAAGATCTTGTGGTATGGTGTATAAATCAGATGGCTGCAAATAATTCCAAGCCTCACAACATTGCTCTGATACCAACACCTGTGGCGCCCTCTTCCCGCAATCCCATATCCGCTCCGGAGACGTCACAACGTATAGACGGACTGTTGTGGACCGAGATATTTGGAAGGCGTTAAAGGCCAAACCATCATATATTCCAAAAGTACAACCATACCATTTTCATAATATAAACACACATAATTTACATCATATACAGTGTTCTACAAATCTCTACCCAAAAGACATATTTACATTCATTATATAAAATAAAACTAAATCTACTTATTCTATGTAGCGGAAATCTAAACTACACCTGGGATTACCCTCCGACCTATTTCCCATCGGAGTAAAAGTGCACACTCGTCAGTTTCCTGAAATGGTTAGGCAACGAATGTGAGTCCAAAGACGCAGAATGCATTAAAACCAATCACAAACTTATGATATAATAACCTGTACAAAATCCATGATATATGTATAGCTAATCACAATTCCATTGGATTGTACATATACGATAAATGCGAAGGAAATATAATAGAACAGAACAATCTTTCATATTTATAAGAAACTGCATATGACAAATCTTGTGTGACTTATAAATGACATGTTACATATTTTAGCTAAATCAGAGCTTATTTTAGCTAAATCAGAGTTTATACAGATGAACTTATTTTTAGATCTGTCCCAGATAATTTTCTTATTCTGGATTCCAGGTTTTTCAGAAGTTCGTTTATCCTCGGAAATGGGCCTAATCCCGTAGCGGACGCTAACTACAATTTGTCGCCCCATACCTCCTTAAAGTGACACAGTCCGTATATTTAATTAAAATTTTATTTTTATTGCATAGTCATCTCAATACATAAAACTTGTCATTAAAATTGCTAAAGTAATTGATTATCAGCGAGTCATACTTTAATATCGTGAATCAAATTTTAATCATAGGGTAGTGGGCCGGATCTATTAACTAAATAAATCACCATTGTTTAACTAGAAAATTACACTTCTAATTATTCAATAAAATTAGCATAATAGTAACTAAAAAATAACTGATTTTAAGCATAGATCATCGGGTCAAATCTTTTAAATAAATCACTGATTTAAGCATGAATAATTACCTTTCAAATGAAATCAAATCAAAGAAATATAAATACCAAATAACATGTAGTCGGTTTATCATGTGCCTACCTTTAGGGTGAACTCCTCAAATTAATATTAATATCTCACCCGAGCTCCCGTAATAATCTTTACATAGGAAAAGATAATTTTTCTATTTTAAAAATATTTTTTATCTTATTATATCTTTCCCAAATAATAAAATTTAAATAACCCGCAACTTACCCGTAAGGACATATTCCTACATAAGAGGGGAAAATTCTCCCAATAAACTCTCAAATTCGCCTTCTAAACTTTTGTCAAATTTTCACCTTATTCTGACTCCGTATTATTTTCTTCGTTAATTTATAAGAGAATGAGAGAGTGGGAAGAAAGATGAGAGAGAGAGAGAAATTAGAGAGAGAGAGAGAGAGAAAGAGAGCGAGAGTTGAGAGAGATGAAAAAAATGAGAGAGGGAGGGAGAGTTGAGAGAATGTGTGTGTGTGTGTGTGAGAGAGAGAGAGAGAGGGGTGAGAGAAGAGATGAGAGAGTTAGGAGGGAAGAGAGAGATGAATGAGAGGTGGAGGGGGAGAGGAGAGTGAGACGTGGGAGAGGGAGAGGGGGAGAGGGGGGTATATATAGGGGGAGGGAAGGAGAAGATAAGAAGAAGAAGAAGGGGATAAGGATGAGGGAGGGGATAGGAAGGAGAAGAAGAAGAGAAGAAGAAGGGGGGTAGAGAGAGAGAGAGAGAGAGAGAGAGAGATATATATATATATATATATATATATATATATATATATATATTATACTTGTCCAATGGATGAGGATGAGAGGGATAAGAGGGGATAGTTTTTACATAAAAACTCTCGAAAACTTAACAATAACAAGGTTTCAAAGAACTAATTCATTCTATCTTTTTATTTTTGACTTACCAAATGTTAGAATCTGAAATATACTCAACATGAAATATGTAGATCTTTAAATTCTCTTTCCAATTGATCTAATATTGACCCTATTCTGATATTTCTATGAAGAGTTACACACTAATAAAGTGAGATATCTATTTAATTTGTTTAATAACGTTCATTAAACTCATATTCACTATATAGTTCATGATATTGGGTTTTGGTTAAGAGAACCTAAAATTTATATGGGCTATAAATATAAAATATTTAATTATTTTTAAATTTTGGATAGATTGGGGTGTTACATAAATAATAGCACATATGTCAATATTAGCTCTACTACTCAACTATTAAAATGTTAGATTCGGTTAAAAGTTGTTAGAGACCGTTAAAAGTTGTTGCAACAGCAAGCATGGAACAATGGCATCTCTGTACGCCTCTGTAACACTTTTTTATAAATAGAGAGAGTAATGATGTAACTTATAACTTTCTAGAAGTTCTTCCTTGCTTCCAAGAATTCTAGCTTGAATTAAACTCACTTTTACTTTGATAACAAGGGGTAGAATTCATAACCTACCTCTCTTGGTGGATACATAATCCAGATTTAATTTAGGTTAGTTCGGTTTCTAACTTTGTTACACAACTTGACCCATCAAATTGAAAATCTAGTTAAACTTGAGCTAATCGCAGGATAACCTCAAACAATGTCATTTTAAAAGCCTCTCTTTTGTGATTTTTTAGTTTTTTTCATATATATGTCTAGAAACTATTATGTTTATATATACCCCTAATTTTTTAATTTTGTCATAAATACCCTTATATCTTCAAATAGATTCTAATTATACCCTTATCTCGGAGTGCCATTAACTCTGGTTGAATATGTCAAACAAATTTGATATTATTGCATATATATCCATGGATTCACTAAAATTTTACATATATACCTTTACTTCACCAGAATTTATGGAATCTTTCTAACATATTTGGTTGATGGTAATGTCAATTAGGTTTGGCGTACCACTCTGGCGGTACGGTACGATAACATGTCAACACATGAGGGTTTTTTGTCATAAAAAATATTTTTTATTACAAAGAATGATATTGGAACAAGGGCGTACCGACATACCATCGTTCTAGTTTTTGGCTAGCACCATCCGGTATGTGCAATAAGTAGTGATCCTCTACGGCACGATAAAGCATGACAAAACATGATGTCCATTTGATAGAAGGGTCTAATTGCAATCTTTTTGAAGACATCAGGAGTACTTATGACAATATATAAAAATAGGCATATATATGTGAATATCCTATTTTTAGGGGCATACTTATAAAAAATGCTACACATTACACATGCATCTTCTTAGTTCTTATTTGCATGAGAACGTAATGGATAAAAATAAAAAGTTTCTTTGCATGTAGACCATCCTTATAACAAAATAATGAGTAATGTTTTGTGCACCGAATTCGGTGTACATAAGCCATGTCAACGCGCAACGAATGCGGCAATTGGTCCAATTAGGCATAACATGGCGGGATGGGGTGGACAAATTGAGGCTTGATGGCATTATCACAGTGGCTTTAAATGGGAGAAATTCACGCACATACCTTGCCTTTTGTCATACTGAAAATACCCTTATGTATTGGCTACATTAAGGCATCATTTTTCTTGCCATTGATTGCTTCATTTCTCCTCATTTTCGCTATCGGGACAGATAGAACAAAGGACATTGTCTGAGGAGAGACAGAACTGAGCTAATCTTCTGAGCCAAAAGAGTATTTGCTACAACATTTCCTTGTTCCATTTACACCGTTTACCTTTTTTCTCATAAGTAAAGGTGTAACTAAAAATAGAGAAAATATATTCATTGCAATACTTGCAAGGCTGTGCTCTTTGTCATTTTGAAGAAGAAATAGATGGAGAGTATTTATTGTTCCACATTAACCATCTATAGTGTAACAACTGATGTCTTATGTCACGTCTCGAACTAGTAGCAGCGAAAACTACTCGAAACGTGACAACGAACAATCATGACAATCAGAGCAACAAAACAGACCACTAAAAGACAACACAATGAGACTAGAATTTAACAAAAATATAATTTTATTAATGTCAGAAACTTCATAATTACAAATTTTGACTTGAATTTCAATAATAGACTAAAATAAAAGGAAAAGAACAAGATACAAGACTCTCGACTCCAACTAGACTCAAGAAAATAAAGAAAAGACTAGGGTCTCTAAGCTCCAGGTGCACTCGATCAATCTTGCCCATTCCCGATAGCATGTGCTTCCGCTTTAGCATTACTTGAAAATTGTTAAAGAAACGCGGGTAAGCTAGAAGCTCAGTAGGAATTGTTGGGCATGTGTGGAACATGCTTTATTCTATTATTTTGATGATGTCTGACCATGAGTCATTGATGAGTCTTATATAGATTTGATGATGCCAACATGTATAAGCTTCAAGTCAAAGTCAGCGCATGGTGTCATATGATATGGTGCATTGAAGTTGAGCCATGTGAAGATAAAAGATAGGATATGAGGTTTGAATTGATGCAATGGTCTCATGTCATTCACATTACTGCATGCATCAGCATCGACCAAGTCACAGGCCAGCAACCAACCAGCAATAGCAAGATCAGCATCAGCTATACAAGGAATGGGCTGAACATCAAGGGCAAAAGAGCTTTGAATCAACAGAAAATCAAAAGAACAGTCTAGGCAATATCATCAGCAGCATCGACCCTAGGTATAGCTGCGTCGATGCAGGAGCCAAGTCAAAAGTGTCGACCCATGGTGTTGAACCCTTCATACGAAGGTTCTATCGTGTTCAGCTGCGTCGACTCCAAGTCACACTGCGTCGACTCCAAACGTATGCACAGCAAGCACTGAAGTAGTTTTTATAAAGCTACATCGACCTCACTGTCTTGATGCGTCGACCTCATCAAGCTTCAGTTACAGTCAGACAGATGCACGTGTAGGATGCGTCGAGCCCACTTCTTCAGGGCGTCAACACAAGGCCTCTCACAGAAAGCGTTGTAAACGCCATTCATAATGAATGCGTCGACGCACCGTTCATCCTACGTCGACCCTGTGAAGCTCCGGCCTGCCAGCAACTCAAAGGGCTATGAAGATGCGTTGACGCCATGACCATGCCGCGTCGACGCACCTAAAGCATTCCAAGCTTATTTCTGTTAAAACCCGCAATGTGTTAGAATTCATCCTGGGAATAAAATATACTGACGTAAACCTCTAAAAACACACTTTTTGAGGTCTAAAAAAGGCTCCAAGGACAGTAGACTATCCTCTTCATCATGAGGCTTTAGGGCAACCTTTGGGAGAAGCTTTTTGCAGGTACCAGAGTTAGGAAAGGTCAGTTTTCATGGTACCATACCTTTTGGCCTCAGCCAATCAAATTCCAGTCTGTGGAAGAATCATGGCAGAAGTTCAGATCTGGAAAAAGGCTAGTCTGTCTCCATGGACCAATGGGAAAAAGGTATTTTGTCAAAGAACTTCTTTGTTTATTCTGACCAAAACAAATATTGATCTAGAAGACTCCAAGCCAATGGGAAGCCTCCACTACATGGACCAAGATCTGTAGATCTATTCCAAGCTCAAGACCCATGATCCATCAATCCAGAACTTGGCTCCAAGGATCTGAATGGCTCATATTGATTCCTCCATATTCAAGGGTGCAGCTCCAAACTTCCTCTATAAATATGAAGCAATGGCCACCTTGGTAGGGTTGGCCGAGCCATGCTTCAAGAAAGAAATCTTTAGCTCGTCCCAAGGAGAGAAAGAGAGAAGGAGAAGAGATAAAGGAAAGAGTGAGCATCCCTGAATTCATGAGAAAAATCTGAGGAGAAGTAGAAGATAGAGAGAGTGTAGTGAGCAGATCGCAACGAGCAAGAGGGAAGAAGAAGAGGGAAGAAGAGAGCATCAAGATCACAGTCAAAGCGCTTCCTTGGAAGCTACATTGTTTCTATCTTGCGCTCTTCTTGTTTTCCTGTCTATCATTATTGAATCACTGTATGTGTGTGCTGTGTCTACAGCGTTATTCGGTGCTCTGGGTAGAGACCGGAAGTGTGCTAGACTGTTGCGCAGTCATGTGGTTGCTGGGGGTCTATCCCCTTGTTTTCTTGCTGCACTTGCAGCATGTCTCTTGTTTTTCTTTTGTGCGTGTGTGTGTGCATGGGGCTTGTCCCCGTGTGCTGCGTCTACAGCGTGAGGACTTTGTCCTCGTGAAGAGCTTGCTCCTCGTGTGGTTGGGGCGTCATCCCCGTGTGGTGCTGTGAAGCACTGTGAGGACTCTATCCTCGTGAGGACTTCGTCCTCGTGTTGTCGTGGGGTTCTAAGATCGAGAGTTAGCTCGAGGGAAGTATCTGAGTGCAGCCGGAGCATACTTGAAGACCCGTTGAGGTCATTAGCTCGTGGATCAAATCTAGGGCTATTCTGCTCATTTGGAGATACAGTTTTTCCTGTTTCATTTCGTTGTTTTGTTTTCATGCTTAATTGTTCCTTGCTCCTTAACATTGAGGCATATACTTGTGTATGTATCTGTGCAATGGTCGCACAGGTTCAGATTGTCTGAGTGTCCGTGTGTGTGTGTGTGTGTGCAAGATCTGTCCTGTGTGTGTGTGTGTGTTGGGACGTGTCCCCGTATGTGTGCAAGCTTGTCTTGAGTGTTGTGGAGCTTTGCTCCATGTTGGGGAGTTATCCCCATGCTGGTTTTTCCAGCGAGTGGAAGTCTCACCAAGTTGGTGAGGGGTGGACGTAGGGAGCCCGTCGAGGTCCCGAACCACCTTAAAATCCTTGTTCCTTGTGGTCTGATTTATGCGATTGCTTCCTTGTCTTCTACCTCATTCACAAGAGATTGATTTTAGATTCACACTCTTTGATCTGTTTTACAGATACATCTTAATCACACACATATTATTTTCTTGTTCGATGTGCATCACACATTAATCCTCTATCTACACATTGCGAGGCCTTGAATGTTTACATGTTAGATGAGTTTATGCATAATTAGATTTCATGAATGGTTTAATGTTCATCAGTTCGCACATCTTTAGATAGTAAGCCTTTGTTCAGTTTCCGCTGTGTGAGATCTGTGATTGTTTTAATTGGACATAAATTTTTTAAGAGGGATCTATTAAAACCCCCCTTCTAGATCCGTTTCGTTGCACCCCGGGACCCAACGATTGGTATCAGAGCAGGCTCTGCTGTCCCTAGATCTAACGATCTATAGAGAGATCCCGGTGCATTTTTACAATCATGAATTCTTCTGTTGAACAAGTCTCGATGAATGATTTACCTATCTTTACTGGTACTGATTTTGATTCATGGTTAAGTAAAGTAGGTGGGCTAATCAATTCTAGTAATCCTAATCTTTGGAAGCTGGTTTGTGATGGTCCTCACAAAGTGTCTCCAGATAAGACAAAGTGGTCTAAAGAGGATAAGATGAAAAACCATGCCAATGTTACTGTCCTAAATTTATTACGAACAGCCGTAGATGCTAACATGTTTCCATTTGTTTCTTCATGTAGGACGGCGAATGAAATCTTGAGTGGTCTAATAAAGCTTCATAAAGAAAAGCCGAAGGATGAATGCTTAATGGCTAACAACAGTGATCGTGCAAGTGAAGAAAACTCAGAGGTAAATTCTGACGACGATGAAATTTCATTTGATGAATTGATGAATCTGTATGAGGAATTGTTAGATAGATATAAGAAAGTGAAAGCTAAAAATAAGAAGCTTAAAAAAAATCTAAAAATTTCACTCATGTTTATCTCTGTGATAGATGTTCTGAGCCTAAAAAGCTAAATGAATCTCTCGTGATTGATGTTAACATTCACAAAGAGACCATTTCAGATCTAAGAAATGAAAATCAAGATCTAAAGGTTAAAATCAATCAGTGTGATGAAATTGAAAGAAAGCTAAACAATAAACCTTAAGACACCTTCCATGATAACGTTTTTTGTGATAAGTGTTCTGAACCTGATGAATTTAAAAAGGAAAACAGTGCTATATTTATTTAGATTTCATTGTTTGAAAGTAGGTTGAAAAGCTTTGATAAAATTGAAAAGGAAAACACACTATTGAAATCTGAAAATGAAAAGTTGAAAGAGTTGAACACAACCATGTCTGAAAGGCTGTTAGCTTATGAAAAAGGAAAATATGTGATTGCTAATTTTGAAAAGTTGAATAATTAAAAAAAAGAAATTAAAAATTTTAAAATTGTTAATGATTTGTTGAAAAATAGGCTAGCTGAATGTGAAGAGGAGATGGCCAGCTCTGAAATGCACATTTCATCCTTAGAAACAGAAATTAGCTGCTTGAATGAGGCTCTGGCTAAATTTGTCCAAGGGAAAGAAAATCTTGATAAAATCTTGGGGACCAAGGTGAATTTTCAACGGGAAGGACTAGGGTATGAACCTAGTAAAAAGAAAATTTTTGGTCTGAAAACTCAAACCTCTTTTGTACATGCCTCCTGTTCTTCTAATATTTCAAATACATTTTCTATTAAGAAACCAAATTCTGAATCTCAGACTCAAACAAGGACCAAGAAATCTGATCCTCCATCGAAACATCAAAATAGTCCTAAGAATCAAAAGAAAAAGGTTGATGCTCATAAGAGTCAAATGAGACATGATCACATCGAGTAAATTTTATGTCATTACTGTGGTAATCATGGTCATTTGATGCATGATTGTAGATTGATGAGAAAAGATGATTTGAATGCTAGAAGAGAGTATGCTAGGAAATTCCACACTGCACAGAAAAATAACATTAAATGTTTTCACTGTAGTAAAGTAGGACACATTGCTGCACATTGCTGGTTTGTCAAAGGAAAAAGAAGATTTCACTCTAAAGATGTTAATTTCCCTGTAAACAAAAATGTTTTTGATAAAAATAAATTTTCTTCAAAAGGAAGATCTCTTGTGTGTTTTAATTGTGGGAAGCCAGGCCACAGAGCTTCTGATTGCTGGCTGGCTGGTCATAGAAGATATGGCTTTCATGATAAAAGTGGCAACATTCATGGTCATTCACAGAAATTTCATGTTCATGCTCAAAATGGTAGACCTCCTGTCTATAAACAGAAATTCACCACTCATGCTCATACAAAGAAAATGAGTCAGCATGCATGTTGTCATTATTGTGGTGAATTGGTCATGTCATGGATAATTACAGTTGGATGAAATTTGATGAATTGAATACGTTAAAGAAATTGAATGCTCATGTTAACCATCTGGGATCCAAGAACGTTTGGATACCCAAAACTGTTAAATGAGAACTTTGCTGTAGGAATGCCTTGAAGAAAATGATGATATTGAGAAAAACAAAGGTCTCTCAAGGCAAAGATATGGAAATAAAATTTGCTGGAATGTTTGGTACTAGATGAAAGTGTTCTAATGATAAGCTTTGACTATGAGAAATTTGGTCAGTTTCAGATTATTTCTACTCTCTTATATGCTCAAGATGGTTTTTTCTTTTAAAGCTCAGTCTCTATCGTGAAGAATTGGTGTGGCCATTTGAATGTCTTTATAATTGGAATTGCATGTGCATATGTGAAGTTACTTGGAGTTTCTGGTATATTAAATGGTGATCTGCAGAAAGGCATATTATGTCTGCCTAGAACTCTCACCATGCGGGAGGTGGTCTTCGGACCTAAGTTCTCCGCCTTGTTCTAGAACTCGGAGAAAAATAATGGCCGCTTGTGTATGGCATTTTAAACTGACATGTTTCAATTAGTAAATGAATTTATGAAGTGGATCAGAAAATGTGTTTCTAAGCTGCCTCCGAAATCTTACTCATTGCTTATTCTTGAGCTGGATTACATGTTTGCATATTTCTCTTGCTGGATGTTATAGTTTGCTAGTCTCTAAAAGCACTATGGGATGCTTTGCACATTTCTGATCATGTCTGGATTCTTGCTCATAAAAACATGAAATGGAGAATGGTTGTCTAAATGTCTTTTGATGCATTTAGTGAGGAGGAGTCATTAGATAAATGACTTGCAATTGTGATTCAATCCAATTTTTCCTAGAATATCTCATACTAATTGTTCATGCTGAATTGATTAAAATCCTCTGCAAATTGCTCCTTAAAATGCTAAAATTCTTGCAATGGTTTTCTATAATCTTGTCATTGTCTACACTGAAAGTGTCGACTCACAGGGTCGACCCCCTTGAACCTTTAGTTTGCTTTAACTCTTGAATCTGTTAGTTTGCAGTTTTGTGTTCTGAATGTCTCCTTGAGAAATATGTCATAAATTTTTAGATCACTTGGATCAAGCTCTGGCATCTTGCATTGCATTCTCATATAGGTATAGGCTGCATACTCTTCTTTCAAAACCTTTATTGAACTTTCCAAAAATCATGCATTTGCTAAGGGTGAGTTACTAGCTAAACAATCTGAAAATTGATGCTTTGTATGAATTTTCTGAATCCTCATTACCAAATAGAAATGTGATCTCACATTTGCAAAAATGTATTTCATGCATTGGTTGCATTAGTTGCATTTAGTTCACTCAAGCAAAATTTGAATTCATGCATTTTGTATCCACATCGCATTCTGCATAGCATACTGCATATCTCTCCTACTGTGTGCTTGCATGTTAATATTTGTTAAAACCCCTTGCTTGAAGATTCTAAGACCTTACACTCCCTTGGTAAATAATGTTGCATTTGAGTCATCACTGGTGTGTATCATGTCACACACTCTAGGGGAGTAAATTTTTAATAAGTGCATCTATATAGGGGGAGCTGCATTGTCATGTACTCAAGAAAATTTTTGATATACATACTAAATCAAATTCACACACTTCTTGCATAAAAATGTGAAAATGAGTGTTACTCGTAAGGATATAGAAGTTTCTCTTCAACACTGAAGAAATTAAACTTGTTGTATGGATGTTAAAGAGACAGTTGAGGAAAAAGCTACCTGCCTCAGTATGAAAAGATTTGATAAAATGGAAGGCAGAGCAATGCTTAGTCTCACTGAGTAAATTGGATGCATGTCACCTGAGACGTGATGTGGTTCATTTATGAAAAGTGCTATATTAGAGTATCCCTTTTCAAAATGAGGTGAGATAGTTAATGCTCCGAGTAACCGGGGAGTCTGGGATGAGCTCCATGTGTCTCCTTGCATAAAAAGGAGTAGACTGAACCTAATCACTCTGAGAAAAATTCAGATTGTCAAATTGTGAAAGTGTTTGAAAAGGTAAATTCTGATTTAAAAACAAAATTGAGGCAGAGCGAAGCCCCCAATACGCTATTCTCTAAATTGAAGTGCAGTCTGGGCAATATCTCTTGTGTTGAACTGAAAATCTAGTTATCTATATGGCTAAACTTTATTTTCATGTTACTCACTTACACATATGGAAATTTGATTTAATATGTATTTAAAAAATTGAATGATTGCACTAGCTAGTGCATGATTCTTCTATATGATTGCACAACCCTCCAAGTGCTACACATGAACACTTTTGGTGTATTGACTCATCTGCATCTTTCTTACACCCTTCTCACTTCTAAATAAAGAGGGCGAGTTATGCTGCATGTATATACACATATCTGCTTGATTGCATTATGCATAGCTCATCTCAGCATTTAATTTGTCATCATCTACATGCATCAGGTTTAATGTATTCCTAACAGAACACTAAAACCTGAAACACAAAGAAAACTTTCATGCTTGGTTTCACAGTTATTTGCTCTGATTGTTCACATTTAAGATTCTCTTGGTCCAAAAGTCCTTCAAATGCACATTTTCACATCTGTATAACCAGAATTTTCTGATCATTTTGAATTCAGACTGATCTGACTGTTAAAATTCTTTGGTTTGCCTCCCATGCCATAAAATCCATGATCCTGCTGATTGTTACACCTGCTAAAGCTTGTGTCATCTCAACATTCATCTTGCTCTTCATTGCATTCCTCCCAGTTTTTGATTATGTCAAAAGGGGGAGAAGGAGTTTTTGTGTCATAAAGCTATAAAGTTTGTCATCATCAAAAAAGGGGAGATTGCTTTGTATCTTGCATATGGATTTTGATGATAACTAAACTTTATGTATATGTGTGAAAGAGCTTAGTCTATTGACTTCTTAGTGTGAATGTGTGAAAGAATTGCATGAATCTATTCTCTTCTGAAGATAGCTTAATTTGGCTTCAATCTGTTGTTGGATTTCTGACTTGGTTTTTGGTGTTTAAATTTTAATGTTTGAGTGTTAATGTTGACAAATTGTTGTGTGCATACTTTGATGTTCATGGAAGTGACTAATGTCCTAGCAGGACTGATAAGGAGCTCATTCGAAGAAAAATCTCTGAAGAGAAGTCTTCACGGCAACTATTTTTCAAGCCAGTTCACCAGGCAACTGAAGTAAACAGAAGTGACAAATAGCCTCTATGGGCGATGAATGAAGGATAGTGGTGACAAATATGTATATAGAGGTGAAAAATAAGTTGGCACGGGAGAAAACAAGCTAAGAAGAGGATAATGTGAAGAGGAGTCGACGCTAGAAGCCTTTGGAGTCGACGCCAAGGCCACCCACTAGCCAAAGCAACAAAGGCGATGGCTAAAGACAAATAGGGGTGACAAATAGGCAGGCATTGGTGACAAATGACCAATAGAGGTAACAAATGGCTCTGGATGGGTGAAAAATGGCTTTCGAAGGTAAAGACAGTCAATTTCACATCGTTGTGTTGACGCAACGTCCTAATGCGTCGACGTAGCCAAGTCGAACTGTCCCTGGGTGATATACACTTCAGAAGGAAGTCAAATGGAGCATAAGAGTGACAAATAAGGCCTTAAGGGTGACAAATGGAAGATAAGTCTGACAAATAGGTCACCCGGTTGAAGAATGGGAAATCATGCTGAAGTGAACAAGTTCTACATAGTTATGTTGATGCAGTACTCTTTGTATGTCAACGTAGTCATGCTGGGTTACCAAGCCAGTCAAGCTGGAGAAGGAAGCATCACTGGTGACAAATGATTCAATATGGGTGACAAATAAAAGTTAAGGCTGACAAATAGGTCTACATGGGTGGAAGAGAGCTTGTAGAGGTGAGTTCAGCAAATTTCACACCGTTGCATTAACGCAACGTTCTAGTGCGTTGACGCAGTCGAGTAGAATCAAGGTCTGGGTTTTTCAAAGGCGACAGCTCACATGCCTAAGGGTGACAAATAACTTTATAATGGTGACAAATGGACCGTAAGGGTGAAAAATAGCTTGGGAAGGCTAACAAATGGCTCAGCTTGTGAGCGACTCAAGAGAGTCACGTGCCTTCTACCTCAAATGATTAGCACATGATCCTAGGATGACTGGCGCACTTCCAGATGATTCCAAGGAGGGAATCTTCTTCACTGCCAAATGTACCAATGGAATATCAATGGATTAATCATCTCATCCAAAGAATTCTAGAGGCTCTGTTATTTAAGCCCATCAAACCCTCGAAGCTACAGCTGCTACCTTCAAAGAAAAAGAGAGCCCATCTGAGAAGAAGGTGAAAGCCATTCGGAGAGCCAGATAAAAGAAGAAGGGTGTTCCAATAGATAGAGCTATGAAGCCAAAAAAGAAAAGAGCGAGCCACTACTGAAGATCAGTTATAGTTTGAAGAGAGCTTGAGAGAGAGCTTGAGAGAAGTAGAAGAAGAAGAAGAAGAAGAAGAGAAGAGAGAGATCGAGAGTTAGCTCAAGGGAAGTATCTTAGTGCAACCGGAGCATACTTGAAGACCCGTTGAGTTCATTAGCTCGTGGATCAAATCTAGGGCTATTTAGCTCTTTTAGAGCTACAATTTTTCCTGTTTCATTTTGTTGTTTTGTTTTCATGCTTAATTGTTCCTTGCTCCTTAACATTAAAGCATATACTTGTGCATGTATCTGTGCAATGGTCGCACATGCTCAGATTGTCTGAGTGTCCGTGTGTGTGTGTGTGTGTGTGTGTGTGTGTGTGTGTGTGTGTGTGTGTGTGTGTGTGTGTGTGTGTGTGTGTGTGTGTGTGTGTGTGTGTGTGTGTGTGTGTGTGTGTGTGTGTGTGTGTGTGTGTGTGTGTGTGTGTGTTGGGGTGTGTCCCCGTGTGTGTGCAGGCTTGCCTTGCGTGTTGTGGAGCTTTGCTCTGTGTTGGGGAGTTATCCCCGTGCTGTTTTTTTCAGCGAGTGGAAGCCTCACCAGGTTGGTGATGGGTGGACGTAGGGAGCCTGTCGAGGTCCCGAACCACCTTAAAATCCTAGTGCCTTGTGGTCTGGTTTATGCGATTGCTTCCTTGTTTTCTACCTCATTCACAGGAGATTGATTTTAGATTCACACTCTTTGATCTGTTTTATAGATACATCTTAATCACACACATATTGTTTTCCTATTCGATGTGCATCACACACTAATCCTCCATCTACACATTGCGAGGCCTTGAATGTTTACATGTTAGCTGAGTTTATGCCTAATCAGATTTCATGAATGGTTTAATGTTCATCAGTTCACACATCTTTAGATAGTAAGCCTTTGTTCAGTTTCCGCTGTGTGAGATCTGTGATTGTTTTAATTGGACATAATTTTTTAAGAGGGGTTGAAGAATTTTTTTTTAAGAGGGATCTATTCAACCCCCCCTTTTAGATCTGTTTCCTTGCACTCTGGGACCCAACAGTCCTCGTGGGGCTTGTCCTCGTTGTTGCGTTTGCGACGTGTAGTGAAGCCTCACCAGGTTTGGTGTGGGGTGGATGTAGATCTACGGGTTTACAGACTGAACCACCTTCAAAATCCCCTGTGCCGTGGTGTGTTCATGTGTGATTGATTCCATTTCCTCTACCTCCTTTCACAGGGGCTTTTATGATTATGCTTTATACATCTTTGCAATGTTTATACATTACATGCACTATGAGTTGCTTGGCACGAGTTATCTTCTCCGTATAAGTGCAGTTATCCCCTTCAATATAGGACTATATCGTATCTGATTATTGTCCCCGGAACAGTCCATGAGCTCCAGTGTGGTCATCACTGTGAGCAGGTTTATCCCGGATAGATATGCAGCAGATCAGTCCTTAAGGGTATAGCAGACTTGTCTGTCTGCTAGGTGTTCTGTTTTTAGTAGCTCAGGCCGTCACCCTTCAATTTTGAGTAGCTCTACACCTTGTGGATTTATTTGGAGCACTTGTATGGTTATGCATCATTGCAATATCCACTGTGTACTCAAACTAGAAGTTTGTCTGGTCAAATAAGTTTTTAAAAGGGCATATTTTTAAGGGATCTATTCACCTCCCCTCTAGACCCAGTTGCACCCAAGCTAGGGACTCAACAGGAATTACATCCCTATCGCTAGGTAGGATTTAAGTAATTAACATTTTAATAGTGTGAAAAAGGACTATATGTAAGAACAGTACGAATCCATAAAACAAGTAACTCCGAGAGACTATAACCAAGGTAGAGTCAGGATCAATGGGAATTGAAGAGTTAAGTAGATGAATATATATCAAGTATAGAAATTCAATTCGGGCAAGGCATAAGGAACAAGCATCATGATAATTAACGAGTGATGAATAAATAATAAATCAAGTGAATCAATAATTGAACATGTACAAGTGATCAATATTTATAGAGTTGGCCATTCATCGAGTCAAGCAAGCAAGTACTTTTCACATATTCATGTCAAGTGAATTTATATATCTCATGTAGAAGTGGAATGTCATAGATCACTCTAGCAAGTCAAGCACTTTAGTGCAATGCCCCACCTGGTTATTATAACTCCCATGGGCACAAGTACTTTTGAGTGCTCCTCCCAGGACCAGACCGGGCCCTTTAATGGTGCGCTGACATTGAGGGGTGGATCATAGATCCCATGTAAAAATATAGACATCCACATTATATTTTTAATGGCCAAGGAATTCCAATAACAAGCTCATGTAGTCAAGGAAATAAATCAATTTCCAATAATCCAAGCTCAAGGGATCAAGATAATAAGTAATGGAAGCTCATCAAATAAGAAGATTCAAGGACATAACCTCAAGTAAGGTCGAGGGTGTCAAGAAAATAGCCATGAGAGGCTAGAATTAGGAATGAAATTCATAATTTCCACATCACAAACGCAGAAACAGAGTTCTGGGAAAATTGGGTTGAACACGATCTATTCAGGCACTGTGTCCTGAACATGTCCCGTAAGGGCGACGTGATCAAGGTCAATCATGGATCCACAAGAAAAAGGAAGTGTGAGTCATGGCATGAATGCGTCGTATGGGCGGTCACGTTCAATGAACGCGTCCAGTCAACCCGACGCGTCAATACTTGCACCATCAGGCTCACATAAGGTCAACCAGAACGCGGTCTTCGTGCATGCCGCCTTCTGGAGATAGAACCAAAATGCGGTCCTTGGGTCCACCGTGTTCAGAACGGACTACACAGAACTTTGGCAGAACCTTGTGCTATCATTCTAAAGGCCAGTCGAACCCTATCCTACTTAGTAAGACGTCGATTCTAGTGATTTTCACGGTGTTAGTGGTACAACCTGCTCGACATCCTAGCGGAAATCCTAGGTAATGTCCCAGGCAAACGATAATCAAGAAGGGGGGTTGAATTGATTGCCCCAGAATTTTTTGACAAATAAATAATTATCGAGTGAGCAAATTTTAAGCAATCAAAATATGTCATGAATTAGATAATTCTCTCTAACCTCACCGGAATACTCTCGAATATGAGCCACAGAAATTGCAATCGATTCTAGTCACACACAATGCAAACCACAGAGACACAAGATTTTTAGGTGGTTCGGCCACACACACCAGTGTGCCTACGTCCACCCCTCACTAACTAGTGAGGCTTCACTATATCCACGCTACCAAGTGGCACACATAAACAGAGATGGAGTCTCCATACAATTCACGGAGACAAAGTCTCAACCACAACCACGCTACATAGAGCAACTCGGACACACACACAAATACGGAGAGATAAAAATCTCTGCACCATACACACAATCACTTAGAAATAGTGGAGATTATGTTCAGAGTATTATAATGAAGCTCTCAAACTAAAGTGTAACGACCCAAGATCTAGATACCAGGAATTACCCGATACCATTCAAATCCTAGCCCGCCACCCACAAGCCGAAAGGCTCGGAAGGGTTATTTAGGTGTATGGAGGAGGTACATTGAAATTTAAGATAATGTAGGAAACAACTATATAATTAACTATTAAATAACAGGAAATAAAATTACATTTTCAATTAATAATCTAACTACAGTCCCAACAAAGTACAATCTATAGGGAAAGAACTATACTCTACCATCAGGTACACCCCCAGCTCTAGCAAGCTGGCACTACGAACCTCTACGCTGCACCTCCAAACCTCCAGGAGGAACTGCAACACCTGAAAAGGAAGGGATGAGCCTCATCTCATTGGCTTAGTAGGAGTCCCACGGATCCCCACCACTAAAACAACGGCGGTAAATAACAACAATAACAATAATAGCAATAATAATTGTAACAGGAGTAGCAATAGCAACAATAACGACGGAAGTAATAGTCGTAGCACGCACTTAAAAATGGTAGTCGGTGGAACCACGGCTCTCTAAGCTACTCCTAACGGCAACGAAAACAAAACCCCAATCTCATCGTCGGGGACCGCCGAACTAATGAGAAACCCCGGCTGCATTTCCAACAAGGGAAATCCACAACATCTTTATCGTGAAGGCCAGTCCTCACAGACAGAGGCCCAACCTAAGACCACATGGTCCAAGGGCACGGTCACGACCTCACCATCGTGAACCCTATACTATCTACAGGTGAAATCTCGACAACTCTACCAAAAACCCTAGACCTTAACATTGAAAAGCATACACGAAAATCATCCAAAGTGCCACATCTCACTGACGAGAAACTAAACCTCGAGTCACGAGTCACGTGTCGCGTGACGGGAGAACCTTCCCACTAAAAGTAAGGCCAGATGCGTCCACTGACTACTTATCCCACACCTCAAGTGTCTCCCTACTCGTCCCAGGTGGAAACTGAGATACCGTACAAGTGATACAAGGACAAGGGTCTAGTTGGGGTCGTGCTCGTCAGCACGCATCCGAAGTCCCCGACCACGTGTGCACACATTGACTGACTGCCTTACGTTAGGCCCTCTAGCTAGTTTTTCTCCCGGCCCGAACTCGAGCCACCACAATGGGAGGCCCTACGGCAACCAGCTTAAAACTGTCTCTCCCGAGCCTAGCTCTATGCCGCTCCCAAGTGGTTCGGCACACGCGTGCCTAGGAAAGCTATGACTAGTGGGAAAGCCACTCGACGTAAGACTCTCAAAAGAAACCACCGAAGTACTGATAGGCTACACCTAGGCCCATCGCAAGTAACTCGGAACACGGGATGGCACTATGCCACCAGACTCAAGATGACTAGATAAACTCGCTAATCCAGTGGCCATAGAGTCACGCGACTCATTCCAAGGCTGTTGTACCATAAGGCACCATGCCGTCAAACCACCCTAGTCCAGAAGTCGGAAACCATGGTTAAAAGGACTCTTACGGCGGCTCACAACCACCAGGTCCATTCCCTTTCTAAGGGAGACTAGAAAGCTCCCAGCCCTAGGCTGGGCCACGGAACTCTCGGTCAGTGACCATCGCATGGCCCACATGGAAACCACTTTCTGAGGAAACTAACACAGAGTAGGAACACTCCTCTACCCGTACGAGAGTGTACGATGACTCGATCTAGCATACGAAGAAGCCCAGAACTCATGGGTCACCTAAGCCCTCTAAACCACATGGGCACGTTAATTGAGATAACATGATTCCTTCAGATACCCAAAAACACGGTCTGGGTCCTCATGGGGTGTCCGAGACATCCATGGGGCCAAAGGTCGACCAAAGGATCTCAACCAGGTCGATCGGAGGCCAAAATGGGCGAAAGAGGCTGGGTTTGGTCAACCTACCCTTGGGGTTAGTCGATCGGCCCTCAGGGGTCGGTCGACCGAACCAACCCAGTCGCCCCTTCCGCGGCGAATCGGTTTGGTCGACTGAACCCTGTCGGTCGGTCGACCGAAATCGGCGAGCCTGCAACCCGACCCCTACCATGGGGTCCCATTCTACGCCCCACTCGATCCTGATCAAGGGGAAAAATATCAGGGACCTTACCCTAGGTCTCGAACCAATAAATGCACGGAAATAAATGTCAAAACGTTGCCCGATTCGCTGAAAACCGTCACTCCCCCTAAACATGGAATAATCACCTCGAATTGAAGGAAAACCCACTCTCAACCTCGCCTCAGCCTACAAACCATGGTAAAATGGAATAAAAGGGCCAGGGATCCATCCCCCTACCTCCATCGACGATTTCTCATTCCGAGGATGTCGATTCCATGCGAAAACGAGCCTCGAACCCATGCCGACTTCACGAACTCGCGAGTGAGATCTGTCACATCACTGCCTCGTTCCTCGCTCCATCCTTGATCTCTCGCCACCCCCATGTCGCCTCCACCTTGCCCGCCTCCAACTCCGTCGGCCGCCTAGAGAAGAGAGGGAGAGAACGAGAGAAATGAGAGGAGAGGGGGAGAGAGGGTGAGAATGAGGGTAAGAGGGGTGGGGGTTGGTTTATATAGAAAAAGTTTTGGGATTTAAAAATCCATAAAGTAAGAAAAATAGTGAAACTAATATCCACGATCCTTGGAAAATGCGCAATGCGCTTGCAACATCTCAACGCCCAAAAACATAACAGTGCACCCTACACACGGGTCCAAAGTCTTTGTAGCCAAAAATCTGATTTAATTACAAAATGAAATCCAGGACCCACGAAAGCGGTCCGAAACCCTCAGATTTTGATCTAAAAAATCCTGGGTGTTACAAGAAGAAAATAAGAATTATAAATCCCCCTTTGGTTTCTTGTGCAAATTGGATCCGATACTGAATTTCTCTTGATCTGCTCTGTGATCTGCCAGCCTCTTAGGATGTAGATTGATAGGATGAAGCTCCTCAGATGATGATCCATGCACTTCTTCAAGGCTTCCATGCTTTGCTACCTCTTCTCCTTCACTTGGCGGTAGGATGAGGATCTTCCAATGAAACAGTGGCTCCTTGCTCTTTCTTACGGCGCAACACAACCAAATCTTGTAACAATGGGATTTATATGAGATTAAGGGGTAAAAATACTTCCGTACCCCTTCTAGAATGTGCCCTAGGACCCTCTCACACGTTAGGAAATGAGTTGAGGGCATTTTGGACAAGTTTTAGGGCCATAGAAGGTCTCACGTGCGGTCCGCGGTGAGTTCGTGAATGTTAGGGAGAATTCTGTGAATATCTTAGTCAACCGGACTTAAAGACCCTGTCGACCGGACCTTGGTCTGTCCCAAAAGTTTAAGGCCTTTTGTATGCCTTCGGTCAACCATACCATCATGCCATGTACTTTTCTTGTCGACCTGAGTGAAAATTGGTTCTGGATGGGAAAATTGATAGGGAACCTGTCGACCTGGCAACTGTGCACCCTGTCGACCAAACTTTACTCAGGTTTTGGATGAAGAATCTATATAGAGACATTGTCGACCAAACTTCCTGTTGGTTTTGGAAAATTGAAACTCCACAAAAAACCTGTCAACTGGATTATTTTTCTTGTCGACACCTTCACCTGGAAAACATAGAATAAAATGTAGTCAGCCCATGAAACACTTAAATCAAAGGCTACATACCTTGGCTTTCCATTTGAATGTACTTTGGCCATCTTTCAATCATGTTTGAGTACTAAAGAAGGAATTTAAATATTCAACTTCCCATTAACAAAACTATGAGAACGAGGACCGCAAAAATTGACACTCATTCTCATCTAATCTCAAGGATCATAAGAATATAGACCAAGAACTCAAATCAAGAGGGGAACTCAAGTCTTTCAAAGGAATAAAACCATCAAGCACAATAACACACATGTTTTGTGATCATCAAAACCTTAATGCCAAAATCAATTAGGGAACTCAACAATCTCCCCTCTTTTGATGATGACAAAATATTGTGTGCTTGACTTTACTGAATTAATGTGAAATCATTTCAAAAAATATTCTAAAGTTCATTTCAGTCGGAAGGATCTCATAAAACATTCACTGCAGTCGAAATACATTATTCTAACTTGAAAGGCCCTTTCAAAATTCATGCTTTGTAACATACGACCATAAAAGTAACTTAAGTTCGAAATAAGTAAGTTTATATCTAATATAATATGTCACATCCTACAAATTTTGGTACTTGGTGGAGATATTGATCTGAAGACCCAGCTCACTCAAAGTGTTGTCTTCCTGATAGGCTTGACCTATCATTTCAAAAAACTCCCTTTGATATACCAACGATTTGTCAGGAAAATGATTGAGTATAATAGATGTAAACTTATTTTGTGTGAACTTATTTTGCTGATAAAAACTTATTTGCAAGAGTAACCAAAAGCTTGCGATCAAAAGCAAAGTAAACAAAAGCAAATGTGATGATTTGGCAAGTTAAGAACTTTAACTTGTTTAAGCCTGCTTTTCCTTTCCTTTCCAACTAAGCATTCTTCTTCTTCTTTCTATCTTCCCCTTTCATTTTCTATCGGTTATCCAGCAAATCTTCACCTTTTTTTTCAAGCATACAACCTGTCTCTCTCCCCCTTTTTGTCATCAACAAAACCCAATCAGGATGAGATTAGGAAAAGAAGATATATACAAAAATGGTTATTTGTCAAGCAATATGTGTATTGAAAGAAGCATGCAAGCATGCAGGCATTCTGCACAATCAAGCATAGAGTAATATAGTAGGAATGTCTCTCCCTTTGTTGGGAGCGGGATAAAGAAAGTGCACATGATTCAGAGGTAAAGTGTAGCACATGACGCATAACTAAAGAAGATGTGCTTCCATAAAAGAGTATTGCATAAGTCATGTATTTAGTCAAGTTCACAATATACACCCAGTACAATTATTCCCTTATGTGTAAAAGTGAAGATGTGATCAATGAGCTTTAATCATAAGGATATGCAGAGTTTCTAAATAACACTATAAGATTACTCTCATGACTACACTTACTTGATAGATCCTTGACTTTCAGTAGCTTCACACAACCCTGTAGAGTGGTGATAGGCAGATCTAGAGGGGAGGGGTGAATAGATCAGCCCTTTACGGAAATAAAAATTAGATCTAACACAAATGATAATAAGACAGATATTCAATAATAGCTAAGAAGTTGGATACACAAATGATATCCGTGAACGGTCCTACCAAGCTTCTATCGTTAGAACATAAAAGAAAGCAAATCACAAGACACAATATTTAAGGTGGTTCGGTATCAATCTAGAGACCTACGTCCACCCCTCACACAACATGGTGAGGCTTCACTGGTGCCAATGCACATCCGCTGATTCATAGCTTCTGACTGAGAGATACACTCTCACAACTCCGCTGCCACACAGCTTGAGGGATCACAACCCAAGACACACAGATCGGTGTCCTCACCATCTGTCTTCCTACACGCAGGAATGGAACAAATGAGATAGAGTGTGTTTTGAAGAAAAGTAAACTGAAAATGAAACAGCCAGACAGAGTATCGTAATGAAACACGATGAGAAAGAGATCTCCTGTCTGGAAAGAGTTTGAGGACTCCTTGGCTCTCTTCCTATTCTTCCTGGTTTTTCACCACAACCCTGGCGAGGGAAGGATGATCTAGCTTTCAGCTTTCAAGGGTTCTGGACGGAGCTTCATGAAACCTTCCTGCTTGCTTAGAGACCTTTCATCGTGAGGAAGAGGATCATCTTCATTTTTGTTGCACTCACGCCAGCAGCATCAGGAAGGAGATGGCTTCGTCAGCAAGCTTCTTGCTTTTTGTTTTTCCTCTTGCTTGCCTTAGTGTCGAACTGGAGCTCATGCTCCTGATATATTGGTAACAGCCGATGACACCAACGTTGTCCCCTTTTCAAGCTAAACCCAGAATGTCACATCCACATAATTTGATTTGCTTCTATTGGCCTAGTTGACTCTTTTTCTGTCAAGTCTGCAGATATGTGGGTAGGTATGAGACCATATCAGCAAAGGTATAGTCCTTTCAGGGGATTTCTCTGCCAGACCATCATCCTCTGACAGAGTAGCCTCTTTGATGACCTTTTCCAAACTGAACGGATCCTCCAGGACAAGTTCCGGATCTTGAAAACGGCTTCTGTCGATTTCAGACCCGTTCTGGTCGAACACGAATGTGTTGACACTTTCCACACAGTGTGTCGAGACATCTCATTGAATAACTTGAGGATAGCTTCTGTGACGACCCGGAGATTCGGATACCGATATACCGATGCCATTGATACACCGATACCAAGAACTGGGGAAGCCACCCAAGAGGCTGATGAGGCCCCTGTGTAGACACGCCATTCTTGACGTCTCCTGAGAAAGTCTCATATTACTATACAACGCCCCGCGACGGCTTTCGCATTTCGAATCTCTTAAATACTTCCTTTTCTTGGGTCTTCTTCTGCCTTTTCCGGCATCCGGAATCATCTCGTCACCGCATTCGGACGGCATCAACACAAGTCAAATGCATCAGGAGGTTCCGGAATCAAGAAGGGTGTCTGCCAGGCGGCCGCCAACGCCTGAACTGAGGACCCGGGTGGGTCTTAATGGGGGCGTCCAGGCCCCTGGACGCCCCCATTCTTTTAATTTATTTTATTTGTTTTTTAAAACCCAAAAATAAATAAATAATATATATTAATGGAGGCGTCCAGGACCCTGGACGCCTCCATAAAAACTAATATTAAAAAATATGTAAAATGCCAGTTGGCATAAAAGACAAAACATAAATAAAAAAATATATATTAATGGAGGCGTCCAGTCCCCTGGACGCCTCCATAAAAATAAGTATAAAAATTAAAATGCCAGCTTTGGCATAAAAACAAAACAAAATAATAAAAAATAATATATTTATGGAGGCGTCCAGGCCCCTGGACGCCTCCATCAACTCCCTCACGGGCGCCGCCCACCGAACGACGGTTTGTCGTGTGTGAAAAAATCCAAATTATGGAGACGTCCAGCCCGCTGGACGCGCCCATTTCAAAATTACGAGGCGCCGCTCACAAAACCACGCGTTGTGCCAAACCGCGTGCGACCGTCGGTGGGGTTCGGTGGACCTGTTTGAGGCGTCCGGGGCCCTGGACGCCTCCACAAAAATATTCTGAAAAAATAAATAAAAATAGAATAAAATATTAGTCCGGCCCTGATGGAGGTGTCCAAGGTCCTGGACACCTCCACCCTCCGGAGCCATAAATAGAGGCCCACCCCCTCAGTTCTAGGAGAGCTTCGAAGAGATCCGATAGGCTGCCGGAGCCCAGAGGCTACCGGAGTCATTTTCTAACCCGTGGGGTCTTTTGTAGGTGGAGGTTCTGCTGGCTTCTCGGGTGCCCACGCTCGCGAGAGGAAGGTCATCTTCATCCACCGCGCTTCCACGCCATCCCTACGCTGCCGAGCTCCGCCGGATTTCACCATCGGCACATCCAATAAGCCAATCCTTTCCTTTTCTTCTTAGTTCTTTTGCATTCATCATCTCGCATCATCTATCCCCCTTCATAAGGGTGCCTCTTCTTATATACTTCTTGCATCCATCATCTCATTTTCCTCCTACTCGAGTCCGAGAGGGGTTTAAAAGACAACACCAACCAGGTGTGTGTCTTGCCATCATTTCGTTATTTTTATCGCAAGGATTTGAATACTACACCTTCATCTTTCTAATCCACTCGTTACTTGTTTGTCGTTGTTTTGCAAGGGTACCCAAGGAAAGCCCTCTCCGTCGGCCGGCCGAAGGGGGAGGAAGAAGCAACCCACCATCTCCCGCTCTTGAGGTAGGCGCGATCACTTTCTTTATTTTGGGGTCTTTCGGCCCCTGGCGATCACATCTTGTTCTCGAGGCCGCGGTGAGTCACTTCCCCAATGGCCGTTTAAATTCCCGTTCTTATACTCTTTTTATATTCTGTTGTATTCTGTTCATATTCTCGAGGCCGCGGTGAGTCACTTCCCCAATGGCCGTTTAAATTCACGTTCTTATATGTTATATTCTTATCTATTCATATTCTCGAGGCCGCGGCGAGTCACTTCCCTAATGGCCATTTAAATTCCCGTTCTTATATATTATATTCTTATCTATTCATGTTCTCGAGGCCGCGGCGAGTCACTTCCCCAATGGCCGTTTAAATTCCCACTCTTTATATTCTCCTTATATTCTGTTATATTCTTATCTGCTCATATTCTCGAGGCCACGGCGAGTCACTTCCCCAATGGCCGTTTCAATTCTTGCTATTTAATTTCTGCACCATTCCCATCCCCCCGAGGTCGCGGCGAGTCACTTCCCGCTATGGCCGTTTAACCCCCATATCTTGCTATATTACATTTGTCCCGCTCACCCCACCGGAGCAATCTCCCGTGGTGGCCCCTTCTCTTTTCTCTTATTTCTGTGTTGCAGCAAACAAAAAGAAGGAGCCCGCGCGCTCCGCGTCCTCTCCGCTTCCCCGAACCGCGTGACGTCACTCACATGCAGGCTTGATGGGAGCTGGGATTTGAAAGATATATCCAGTACGAGCTGACGAAGCTGCAGACAAACCCGGATCTTCGAGGAAGACGACCGGGTGCTCCATCCTACTACAGATTCATTTCTCTCCAACCAAAAACTTCAAGGAAGATTTTCATACACCTATTGGAAAACGAAAGGGGAATGTTCTATATCTTTTACCCACTTCCTTGCGTTGGTTTTCTTGATCTAAATCTTGTGTGAGCATATGTTGTAAATCCTTGTATGTTGCTGAACTCTGAATATTATTGTGTGTGTGGATGGAGCTGCGTCTCCGTGTGGTTTTAGTGTCCGGGGTGTGTTCCCAACGTCGTGTGTGTGTGTGCTGCGGTGGCAGCGTTTTGGGGCCAGGCCCCGTGTGTGTGGATTGCTGCGGAAGCAACGTGTGTGGTGTTGGGGTTCATCCCCGTGTTGCTACATTTTGTAGCGTGTAGTGAAGCCTCACCGGGGTTCGGTGAGGGGTGGACGCAGGGAGCCCGCCGTGGTCCCGAACCACCTAAAAATCTCTGTGTCAATTGTGAATGCCTGTGTGATTGTCCATTTCATCAACCCCCATTCACAGGTCTATTGATAGGTTTTTATTCACTGCTCTACTACACATTGCTACCTCTGCTACTTGTAATTAAGCATAGTTAACTTGTTCCTTGCATTGATAATCCGTGTGAGATCGGTAAGATTGAGAGAACATTTTAATATCATGTCAACTTAGGTTAATTAACGTAGTTAATTTTGTTCCCGTTGTAATTAGTTCAAATTGGTTTTAAAATCCGCCATCTCGGCTTGGGGACAATTCAACCCCCCTTCTTGTCCGCCATCTCTCTGTACCAACAATTGGTATCAGAGCCCAGTCTCTGATTTTTATTTTACGGACCTTACGGTATAGAAGAAAAGATCTTTTTCATGATGGCTAGTTTGAATTCGGTTCCTCTCTTTGATGGTTTTGATTTTGCATCATGGCTTAAAAATTGTGTGTTTGGATTTCTGGTACTAATCCGAAGCTTTTGAACTTAATGACTCCCGATCCTCATGCTCTACCAAAAGATAAGTCAAAGTGGATCAATGAGGACAGGAAAATGGATTCTGATAATCTTTTTGTTTTGAACACTCTTAAGGCTGCTGTGAACACTGACGTATATCCCTTCATTTCATCTTGTAGGTCAGCCAAAGAGATCTTGGATGGGCTAAGCGAAGCCCAAGAAGAAGGCTGGAATAGTGAGTGCCTCGTGGCAAATAAAGAGAATGAACGTCAAAGTGAGGAGAGCTCAAAGGTAAACTCTAACTCCGATTCTGATGATGGAGACGACTTGAGTTATGAGGAGCTAATGAATGCTTATGATGAATTGTTTGATAGATATAAAAAGATGAAATCTAAAAACCGAAAATTGAAGAAGAAACTAGATGATTTTTCACATGTTAACCCTCCATGTGCGAAGTGCTCTGAAATTGAAAATGCTTATGTTGTTTTAACCCTTCATGTGAAAAATGTTCTGAGCTTAGAAACTTGAATGAAAGTTTGTTGCATGATGTTGATGTGCATAAAGAAACAATTTTAATTCTGAAAATTGAAAATAAAACCTTAATGGCTAAAATTTCAGAATCTGAAAACATTGAAAGATAAACCAGAGGAAAGTTGAGTTGTTCAAATAGTGATCAGTTCTTGATTAATGAGCTTGTTCAGAATGCAAAGCTTGTTGAAGAGAGTGAAAAATTAAAGGTTCATAATAATTTGCTGGTTGATAAACTCAACATGTTTGAAAAAGGAAAACAAGTGATTGTTGATGACAATGAAAACATTCATGCTATGGAACAAGAAATTGCAAGCTATAAATTCATCATTTCTCTGTTGAATGATAAACTTGCATTGTGTGAAGAACAGCTTCCCAATTGTGAAGTGCACATTTCATCATTGGAAAATGAGATCAAGAATTTGAATGAGTCCATGTGCTTGAGTGATAAAGAAAATAAAAAATAGAAAAATATCATTGATTGTCATTGTGAGCATAAAAAATCCCACACTACTGAGTTTGCTCATGTTTCAAGAAAAAGAAGGAATGTATCATATTTTTATTGTGGCAAATTTTGCCATGATATGTATGATTACTTTTTAATGAAATCTGATGACAATGAGGCAATGAAGTCACAAATGAAAATTGTTGATGATTCTAAAAATTCTGAAAAATTAAAGAAGAAAATTTTCACTGTTCATTGCTTCTATTGTGGTTTGCATGGCCATGTAATGGAAAATTATTTTATGAAGAAAAATGATGATGAGTGGCCTATAAAAAGAAAACCTTCATGTCATTATTGTGGTGAACGTGGACATGTAATGAATACATGTTCCTTAATGGAAAAAGATGACAAATAGTTCATGAAAAGAAAATCTTCTCATTGTTTCTAGTGTGGTCTGAATGGACATTCAATGGATGATTGTACCATGATGAGGGCCGACGATGAATGGTATGAGAGAAAAAATAAAAAGATTACATTTTCTCATGTTAGAACTAACCCCTCGGGACCCAAGATGACTTGGATACCCAAATGCCCAAAATGAGAATTTGTTTTACAGGGTGCCTCGAGGACAATGAAGATGTTGATAAATAAAGGCTTCTCAAGGTAAGAAAGAAAATGGTTTGATTCTAAGAACTCATCTGTTCAGGTTCATTTGAAAATTTTGAAAAGGTAAAAATTGTGTTTGGAGCTGTTTTATATTTTGTGAATATCTTTAGTTCTTAAATACTTTCCATTGCACATGTCATACACATCTTTGCATACTTGTGTGCTTGAATGCCATGATTAACCGGTTTAAAAAATGGCGTTAGTGGAAAGGTGGATTACGTCCACCTGGAAGCCTTCCTTATGCGTGAGTAGGGTCCTTAGACCATTAACTCCGCCACGTACCGGTAATCAACTTGTGTGAAACATTCATCTCAATGCATGCCACATGTATATTCTTCTATGTCTCTTCATCAAGCTAGATGAACTTGCACTGATTTGGATATGTTTGTTGCATGGCATATAAATAGGGGGAATCTGGCTGTCCCTCCATAATGTTCATACCTCTCATGTGCATGTAATGCTTCTAGGAAAGTTATTGCATATGCATACATGTAGTGAGCTGCATTGCATATCACTTACTTCGAAAAACTCTAAAAAGAGTCGGTTCAATGCATATAGGCAGGGGGAGGATTTTGAATTCATCAATCTCTCATTGACTCAAATTCCTCTGTCTAGGTAGCTGCAACTTCTTTTTGCCAGCTTATCTTTGAAACTCATCCCTGCCACAACTGTCAAGTTGGTCTGACTGAATTCCAGACTTTGTTATTGATTCCTGAACTACGTTGATTCACTGCCATTGGTTTTCTGAAAATTCTATCACAAGCATGAGTTCAAATTCATTCTCTTTCTATGCATGCTTGTTAATGTCTCTGCTGCTGAATGTCACTGTCAAGATGTTGATTGAACTAAGAATTGAAGAGATATCAGTTTGTGCACCCTTTCATAAATCTGAAATCATCTCTTATGAAGAATCTTCTATTATACAGGTTTAAGAATGTTGTTGATTTGAATTGGTTTAAGTCTAATGTATTCCTAAGTTTGAATTTGAAGGACTTGAAAATATCTGAATCAGCCTTTTAATAAATCTTAACTGACTGTCTCATGTAAATTCTTGCAAGACCTTCTTGAAATCTGAAAAGTTAAGACCATGCTCTTCCTTGGTTGAGATACATAATATCCGTATTATTCTTAAACATTTGATCCGTCTGAATTTATCTTAAAAGAAAGTTATGGACAGAGCAATGATTTTGGTCACCAAGAAACTGGGTCCTCTATAAAGAAATGGAGTAAACCCATGTCATGAAGTGCCATAGTTACCTCTGCTGAAAATTGCATGAAAATTTGATAGAGCAATGTCATGACTATATTGAGTAACTGGGGATTCCTGCCTCTAACCAAGGTGTCTCCTCACGTAAAAAGATACTTCTAATGCTAACTATGTTCTCTTAATTGAGAAGCAATACGGTTATTACACTGAGTAACTGGGTCATTTCACCTAAGACGTGTTGTGCCTCATGTAAAAAGGTGTTGATTAATCAAACTTGTTCATTAAAAAATAAATTGATGTTCAAAAGTAAAAATCTGAAAAATGTGTGTATCAAATTTTTTTTGGAAGCAATGTCAAATTTAGATGCATTCACAATTGTTTAATCTCAATACTACTTTGTGTAACTCCTAAAAGAGTCATTGAAATTAATTGAGTAAGATGGAAGGAGGCTGAACTAGAAAGTTCTATGAGCAATTGGTTCATTTTTATTAAAATATTGTTTCAGATATGAGTATTGAATCTCATTGACAAACCTTATATACATGTAGTGCCCCAGAATTTATATAAATTTTTTTTAAATTTTAAATATTTTTTTGGAATTTTTAAAGGCCTAAATATATTACGGAATGGATTATTAGATTAATAAGTCATTCAAGGCCCAATTAGGTTAAATAATTAACCAAGCCTATTTACACAAAATCTAAAAGGTTTAAGGACCAAGCCCATTAAGTTTGGCCCATATTCTAGAAGGTTATTTAGCCTATTCACGTATTTTAAGGATAAATACTAGTTATATAGATAATTATATAGGATAAACGAATAAAAGAGTTTTATTAAATTGAAACTCTATACACGTTGAATGTAACGGTCCATCGTGCGACCGTCACATGCTTGTAACGCACCAGGCTAGACGCGTTACACCCTGTTAGTTCCGTGAAAGAAAGAACGAGTAAAAAGATTAAAACTTTGGGATCTTCTCCACTAGAGATCGACTTGGGAAGAGTTATAACATTACTAAGGACTCTTGGGGATTAGATTATGGCAAATTAAGGACTCTAGAATCGATCTAATCTTCAAACCATAGCCAAAACCCTATAAATATGACCTAATTATGAACTGAGCGACCCTTACTTTTGGCCCGTGAAGAATCAAGGTAATGAGTCATAATTTCGGGTAAGTTCTTTAGAAGATTTTGTCTAGTATATTATAGACTAAAAGATCTCCAAATTTCATGCTAGGAGATCAAGCAACCAAGAAGATACTGATTTAACCTTAGCAACCCAGGAATTTGAACGCAAGATCCCTGAAGATTCAGAGATTAAGACGTCTAAACGAGGTAATTAGAACTCGATCCTTTAGAACTTTTTGTACCCAATAGTTTCATCTTATTACCCTCAAAATTCCACGTCCTTAGGTCAAGAGGCTGAGGAAATAGAGCAGATTAAAGTTGCTGATTTATCACAAGAAGTACAAGGGTCTAAGGGTAACATCTAGCATCAATTTTGAAGTTTAAAGGTTTTAGAAGAGGTAGGTTATCTCATGAACGACAAAAATGACATGTTAGGGATAAAAGTCCTTTGATTTTGCTTGAATTACATGCACTTTAGCTCATGAATTTCATGTTTTAGTGGAGACATGCATATATCTATATCCTTAGCCCCAACTAAATTAAAAAGAAACTTCCTTGTGAAATTCACAGAGAACCCATGCATGATATTCGTTTAGCCTTCATTATATCATGTGGGAAGGTATATGTATGATTTTCAGACATGATGCGAGTTGAAACTTAGGTCATTGTTATTTATGGCTGTCAGCAGAGGCTCTAACGGATCAGGGTAAGACCGTCACATGATATAACGGCCTTACGACCGACCGTCACACACTCTGTTATGTTTTCATTTCACTGTTGTCTCTAACACACCAGGATAGGAGCGTTACATTACTGTAACGGCCCCTCGATAGACCGTCACAAGCACTGTGACGCTCTCCTGTTAGACCGTTAGACTCTGTGTTCTGTCAGCCCATGACAGAATAGTAACCAGTTAAGTTAACTTATAAACAAGCCTAGTTAGCTGAGTTTTGACCTGTTATTATGATTTTAAGTTTACTTACTAATTCATATTGGAATCTGCATCATCTAGGCATCTTGAACTATTTTATGTTAATTTCATTGGCTAAAACTCTATAGTTTTGTATTCTAAATAATGATTTTCCAAATATTGTAATGACGGAGTTTCCTCATGGTTTCACAATGTTACACATTCTTCCTCTATCTATAGAGTCATTTTCTTTAAGTACATGGCACATACTCCGGTATGTTGTCCATTAGTTCACTTTGCACAATAGGAACATTATTCTTGGACATGAGGACCTCTCTATTAGATATTCCTTCCAATGGACTAGAAAATCTTGTTTCAAGGCCTCCGTAATTCTCCGCGAGCTTGGGATTCCCACTAAGACGCCGAGTTGGTTGTACCATCAAAGCCCATTGATTAGATTACACTATCGATGTTTTTGGTTATCAGTAATGTAACAGCTCTAGATTGGACCATCAGGCACAAGTAACGGCCCAATATACGACCGTCACATTCCACTGAGTCCGATTTCTAAATTCTGGATTCAGACTAATATAACGGCCCAATACTAGAGCATCACATCATGTAACGGCCCAGTGCATGATCGTCACACTGCTTGAGTATTTTAACCCAAGGTGGACCAAGGGTTGATATTCCAAGGGTTCTAGATGGACTATTAATGATCTAGAATGTATCATATTGATCAAGAAACCTAATATAATGAATGGAAGATAAAGAACGTATCGTTATGCTGCCGATTTATTTCCATAAGCATAACCTTGCTTAAGTCATTCTTGATTTCTCATAATTCTTATTGAAGCATTCATTCATTGAATTATTGTTATCATGAGCTTATTGAACTTATTACATTCTTGGCCATATTTTATTGTTAACATGCGTGGAAGTAACTTGATTTATACTTGAAGATGCAATCGAGCTCTGATTGTGTTCAAGGGCTCTATGCTAGTCCCCTCAGCTGATTGTCGGAAACATACTATTTATAAACCATGGGGTATGATGCTGCTAGCGTCACATTGCGCTGGGAGTACTTTCTTTATAAATAAGTGAAAATCCACGGCACGACATGACATTCTTGTACATGACTTTCTTGCTTGATATTTCACAGAAATTCACGAAGTACTTGCTCATAAGCAAAAGATACTAGAGTGATAATTATGTGGCTTGCTAGTACATTCTCGATACATTCTTGTTCATGAAAGGCCAATATCATGTTCTTGTTACATTCTTACTAGTTCGTACTTACTTTGGTTTAATCGCATGATTGATCGCATTCGCATGATTTTTACCTTATTCTTTTTAAATTGTTAATTACTTTAATAGTGCCTTCATGTTGATGCGAAGATACCTACTGGGCAAGTGTGCTCATTACCTATTTCCAATCTTTTCAGGAGATGGAAGTGATTCGAATTCGGATTCGGTTTATACAAGTAGCGGGTCCGAGAGCGAATGAAAGTATTGTCAAGATGAGAGTGCAGACTTAGGAAAGTCTATATTGTTTAGATTGAGTCTATGTAATTTTCTTATTTCTTGAGTCTAGTGCATAATGGAAATTGAATTAGTGGATGTATTTGAATATTTGATTATCAATGAATTAAAGTGGGAGTTTGAATATATATATTGTGCAATTGCATCTTTATGTGTGATTATCTTGCGCTCTGATTGTTCTTGATCGCAAGAGGTTTACCATGCCGACTGTTCGCGCTCCCCGAGGTAGTCTTCCGCTGTAATAAAGGCTCGGGGCGTGACAGTTAAGTTGGTATCAGAGCCTAAGTCTCAGGACTTAGGAAGAAGAGTCATGTCATAGGATAAGTCTAAGGTTTTAGGACCCCTACCTCTGAACTAAGGAAGAAGTTCCATACCCATGTGAGAATTGGGTAGAGCCGGGATAAGATAGTTAATTAGCTTTAAGATTTATTTTGTTCATTCCAATTTCATGAGAAATAACAAGTTGTTATTTTCTCTCAGGTACCTTATCTTACGAATGGCTCATCGTGTAGATTGGGATGGTATGCAACAAACAGTTGCCGGCCTTACTCAGGCATTGCAAACTATAGCGCAAGGTGGCGCAGGGGCAAGGGCTGGTGACCTACATCGTAATTTCTGAAGTTTAAATCCTCCGTGATTCTATGGTTCGTCTAATCCCGACGAGGCAGAGAACTGGATAGACGAAATGAATTGTATATTTGATGTCATCCAATGCACCGATCAGGAGAAGGTGCGTCTCGCAACCTTTCAACTCAACAAAGATGCTCGCACATGGTGGAAGTCAGTTCCGGCACCTCCAGCCAATGCACCTCATACATGGGACGGTTTTCTTACCTTATTCCGTGCCAAATACTTTTCAGAGCACGTCAAGGAACGAAAGGCTATGGAGTTCGCTGCTCTTCGGCAAGGAATGATGATGGTTGTCGAATATGAACTACAATTCTCAAGGCTTGCACCTTACGCACCACATCTTATCAGCACTGATTTTTTGAAGGCAAATCGGTTTATAGACGGGTTACGACTCGGTTTCATCCAGTAGCTCGGGACCCAAAACATCCGTATTTATGCGGAGATGGTTTATCGGGCATACCTATGCGAAAGGACCTTAGAGAAGGTCAAAAAATTGAAAGGGAAAGGAGTAGAATCAAGCCGACGCTTAGATCGGTGTTATAAGAAAGAAAAGTTCAGCATCACGGACCCTTACAAAAGCCGTGATAGTAAGAAGAGATCTAGGAATGAGAATGGTGGAAGTTCTCATAAGCAAAAGAAAGTCAAGGAGGAGAAGGAGCAGGTCGCCACGGCTTGCACATTTTGTGAAAAATTCGGCCATTCGACTGAGGAGTGTTGGAAGCGTCTCGGCGCTTGTTTACGTTGTGGAAGCAGGGAGCATCGCATGCCGGAATGCCCCCATATGAAGGACCTATCATCTTGTGGAGGACGCAGGAGGCAGGCTCGCCTCAATGCTATTCTAGAAGAAGAGGAAGCGCCCAGGGATGATGGGCTTATGGAAGGTACTCTTCAAGTTTGTTCTCATCTTGCATTTGTGCTATTTGATACGGGTGCCTCTCATTCTTTTATCTCCACTACTTTTGCTAAAATATTACCAATCGCATCGGTTCCCTTACCTTCAGATCTCGCTATTTTCACACCCTTAGGATCTGGAACAAAGCTTACCGACTATTATCCTGATAGCGAAGTGATAGTAGAAGGTCATAATCTTCCCGCAAATCTAGTATGCCTTGACATGAAAGGTTATGATGCCATTCTAGGGGTAGATTGGCTTGTAGATCATGATGCTTATATTAATTGCCGAAATAGGATTATATCTTTTTGAAAGCTCGGTCTTCCAAGATTTTCTTTTCTTGGCATCAAGTACAAGAAACACCCCACTATCATATCCTCACTTCACGCTTGCAAACTTATCTCGCAAGGATGTGAAGTTTTTCTTGATTCTATCATTATCACCGAATCCAAAGAAATTAGCATAGCAGACATCCCTATTGTAAATGAGTTCCCAGACGTGTTTCCATAGTAACTACCCAGTTTACCACCCGAGAGGGAAGTAAACTTCACCATTGAACTCATTCCAGGAGCAGCACCTATTTCTATAGCCCCTTACAGGATGTTCCCCATGGAGCTTAAGGAATTGAAAAGCCAGTTGCAGGAACTACTAGACAAGGGCTTCATCAGACCTAGCATATCCCCTTGGGGTGCGCCGGTTCTATTTATCAAGAAGAAGGATGGTTCTCTCAGGCTATGCATCGATTACCGGCGACTGAATCAACTTACACCTAAAAATAAGTATCCGTTGCCGCGTATTGATGAGCTCTTCGATCCGCTTTCAGGAGCAGAATATTTCTCTAAGATTGACCTCAGATCAGGTTATCATCAGCTTAGAATTAAAGAAGAGGACATTTATAAATCGACTTTTCGAAGTCGTTATGGCCACTATGAATTCGTGGTAATACCGTTTGGATTAACTAATGCCCCAGCAGCATTCATGCAACTTATGAACAATATCTTCCAGCCATATCTGGACCAGTTCATTGTCATCTTCATTGACGATATCTTGATATATTCCAAGACAAAAGAGGAACATGAACAACATTTGAAAATAGCTTTACAAACACTTAGAGAGCACAAGCTTTATGCCAAACTCAATAAGTGTGAATTCTGGCTCGAGGAAGTCTCATTCCTAGGCCACATTATTTCAAAGGAAGGTATTGCTGTGGATCCTTCTAAGGTAGAAGCTGTCAAGAATTGGAGTCGGCCTACGACTGTGTCTGAAGTAAGAAGCTTTCTGGGTCTAGCTGGTTATTATAGAAGATTCATTAAGGACTTCTCAAAGATAGCAGTTCCTTTAACTAGACTCACAAGAAAAGAAAATCATTTTGTCTGGTCAGAGGAATGTGAGAAGAGTTTTCAAACTCTTAAGAATCATCTTACGACAGCCCCTGTTTTGTCACTACCAATGGAGGGTGGTGGATTCGAAGTGTATACGGATGCGTCTAGCATTGGCTTAGGATGCGTTCTCATGCAGAATGGGAAAGTAATCTATTATTCTTCAAGACAATTGAAACGTCACGAGGAAAACTATCCCATACATGATCTGGAATTAGCCGCGGTTATTTTCGCCTTGAAAATTTTCCATCATTATCTTTATGGAGAAAAGTTCATGGTCTACTCGGACCACAAAAGCCTGAAATATTTATTCTCTCAAAAGGAGCTTAACATGAGGCAGAGGAGGTGGTTAGAATATCTTAAAGACTTTAATTTTACTATTCAATATCATCCTGACAAGGCTAATGCTGTAGCAGATGCACTCAGCAGAAAACCAATATGTATGCTATCAAGTCTTATGATAAGCGTAACTAACCTTGTTCCTCAATTTGCTCAGTTGAACTTAGATATTGACATAAAGGAAGAAGATTGTTTCATAGCTAATATCCGAGCTCAACCTACATTGATAGAAGATCTGGTCAAGCTGTAAAATGATGATCCTATATTATTAGAAACTAAAGCCAATATGGAACAAAGGCCGGAATTTTCTATTTCCAATGACGGAAGATTGTTATTTAAGGGCCGAATATGTGTACCAGATCATGAGGCTACAAAGAAACTAATCCTAGATGAAGCGCATAATTCCAAATACACAATTCATCCAGGAGGAACAAAGATGTATCAAGATCTCAAAAGAAATTTCTGGTGGCCCAATATGAAGAGAGAAATAGCTGATTTCGTGTCTCGTTGTCTCACTTGCCAACAAGAAAAGGCAGAGCATTTTAGACTCGCAGGTAAACTACACCCCTTGAATATTTCCAAATGGAAGTGGGAGAGTATAGGGATGGACTTTATTATGGGTTTACCCAAGACCAGAGGAGGACACGATGGAATATGGGTAATCATAGACCGATTGACTAAATCTGCACACTTCATACCAATAAAGAGTCGATGGTCTGTGGATATCCTGACAGCATTGTACATAAAGGAGATTGTCAAACTACATGGTGTTCCAGTCACTATTATATCTGATAGAGATCCTCAATTCACATCACAATTCTGGAAGGGTCTACAACATTCACTAGGGACTAGATTGAATTTCAGCACAGCTTTTCATCCACAAACAGATGGTCAAACGGAAAGAACGAATCAGGTAATAGAAGATATGCTCAGGGCTTGTGCTATCGACTTTGGAGGTAGTTGGCATGATCACTTGCCCCTAGTAGAGTTTGCATATAACAATAGCTATCAGTCTAGCATACGAATGACACCTTTTGAAGCCTTATATGGAAAAAGTTGTCGATCACCAATATGCTGGAATGAAATAGGGGAAAGCAATTTCTAGGCCCCGATCTTATTAGGGATTCTACAGAAAAGATCAAGCTTACCCAAGAAAGAATGAAAATGGCACAAGATAGTCACAAGTCTTATGCTGACAATCGAAGACGTGACTTGGAGTTTCAGGTAGGAGATCATGTATATTTAAAGGTTTCTCCAGGTCGAGGAATTCGAAGATTTGGCATTAAAGGAAAGCTAACTCCAAGATTCATTGGCCCGTTTGAAATTCTTGAACGGATTGGTGAAGTGGCTTATAAACTGGCTTTACCTCAACAATTAGCAGGAGTTCATGACGTATTTCACGTCTCTATGCTGAAGAAATATGTATATGATCCTGACCTTATCATTACTTATGACAATCTGGAGATTCAGAAGGATATGATGTTCGAGCAAACGCCAATAAAGATTCTGGAATGAGAAGTGCGTCAAGTACGAAATAAAGTTATTCCTATGGTCAAGATTCAATGGAAGAAAATATGGCCATATGAAGCAACATGGGAAACCGAAGCAGTCATGTGGAAAAGATTTCCAAAATTATTTAACTGTAAGTACACTCTCCACAAATCATATATTGAATTTGGGGACCAATTCTTCCAAGTGTGGGAAGGTGTAGTGCCCCAGAATTTATATAAATAATTTTTAAATTTTAAATAATTTTCTGGAATTTTTAAAGGCCTAAATATATTACGGAATGGATTATTAGATTAATAAGTCATTAAAAGGCCCAATTAGGTTAAATAATTAACCAAGCCTATTTACACAAAATCTAAAAGGTTTAAGGACCAAGCACATTAAGTTTGGCCCATATTCTAGAAGGTTATTTAGCCTATTCACGTATTTTAAGAATAAATACTAATTATATAGATAATTATATAGGATAAACGAATAAAAGAGTTTTATTAAATTGAAACTCTATACACATTGAATGTAACGGTCCATCGTGCGACCGTCACATGCTTGTAATGCACCAGGCTAGACGTGTTACACCCTATTAGTTCCATGAAAGAAAGAACGAGTAAAAAGATTAAAACTTTGGGATCTTATCCACTAGAGATCGACTTGGGAAGAGTTATAACATTACTAAGGACTCTTGGGGATTAGATTATGGCAAATTAAGGACTCTAGAATCGATCTAATCTTCAAACCCTAGCCAAAACCCTATAAATAGGACCTAATTCTGAACTGAACGACCCTTACTTTTGGTCCGTGAAGAATCAAGGTAAGGAGTCATAATTTTGGGTAAGTTCTTTAGAAGATTTTGTCTAGTATATTATAGACTAATAGTTCTCCAAATTTCATGCTAGGAGATCAAGCAACCAAGAAGATAGAAGCTTCCAAAGTTGCTGATTTAACCTTAGCAACCAAGGAATCTGAACGCAAGACCCCTGAAGATCCAGAGATTAGGACGTCTAAACGAGGTAATTAGAACTCGATCCTTTAGAACTTTTTGTACCGAATAGTTTCATCTTCTTACCCTCAAAATTTCACGTCCTTAGGTCAAGAGGCTGAGGAAATAGAGCAGATTGAAGTTGCTGATTTATCACAAGAAGTACAAGGGTCTAAGGGTAACATCTAGCATCAATTTTGAAGTTTAAAGGTTTTAGAAGAGGTAGGTTATCTCATGAATGGCAAAAATGACATGTTAAGGATAAAAGTCCTTTGATTTTGCTTGAATTACATGCACTTTAGCTCATGAATTTCATGTTTTAGTGGAGACATGCATATATCTATATTCTTAGCCCTAACTAAATTAAAAAGAAACTTCCTTGTGAAATTCACAGAGAACCCATGCATGATATTCGTTTAGCCTTCATTCTATCATGTGGGAAGGTATATGTATGATTTTCAGACATGATGCGAGTTGAAACTTAGGTCATTGTTATTTATTGTTGTCAGCAGAGGCTCTAACGGATCAGGGTAAGACCATCACATGATATAACGGCCTTACGAACGACCGTCACACACTCTGTTATGTTTTCATTTCACTGTTGTCTCTAACGCACCAGGATAGGAGCATTACATTACTGTAACGGCCCCTCAATAGACCGTCACAAGCACTGTGACGCTCTCCTGTTAGACCATTAGACTCTGTGTTCTGTCAGCCCATGACAGAATAGTAACCAGTTAAGTTAACTTATAAATAAGCCTAGTTAGTTGAGTTTTGACCTGTTATTATGATTTTAAGTTTACTTACTAATTATTATTGGAATCCGCATGATCTAGCATCTTGAACTATTTTATGTTAATTTCATTGGCCAAAACTCTATAGTTTTGTATTCTAAATCATGATTTTCCAAATATTGTAATGACGGAGTTTCCTCATGGTTTCACAATGTTACACATTCTTCCTCTATCTATAGAGTCATTTTCTTTAAGTACATGGCACATACTCCGGTATGTTGTCATTAGTTCACTTTGCACTATAGAAACATTATTCTTGGACATGAGTACTTCTCTATTGGATATTCCTTCCAATGGATTACGAAATCTTGTTTCAAGGCCTCCGTAATTCTCCGCGAGCCTGGGATTCCCACTAGGACGTTGAGTTGGTTGTACCATCAAAGTCCATTGATTAGATTACACTATCGATGTTTTTGGTTATCAGTAATGTAACAGCTCTATATTGGACCGTCAGGCACAAGTAACTGCCCAATATACTACCGTCACATTCCACTGAGTCCGATTTCTAAATTATGGATTCAGACTAATGTAACGGCCCAATACTGGAGCGTCACATCATGTAACGGCGCAGTGCACGACCGTCACACTACTTGAGTATTTTAACCCAAGGTGGACCAAGGGTTGATGTTCCAAGGGTTCTAGATGGACTATTAATGATCTAGAATTTATCATATTGATCAAGAAACCTAATATAATGAATGGAAGATAAAGAATGTATCGTTATGCTGCCGATTTATTTCCATAAGCATAACCTTGCTTAAGTCATTCTTGATTTCTCATAATTCTTATTGAAGCATTCATTCATTGAATTATTGTTATCATGAGCTTATTGAACTTATTACATTCTTGGCCATATTTTATTGTTAACATGCGTGAAAGTAACTTGATTTATATTTGAAGATGCGATCGAGCACTGATTGTGTTCAAGGGCTCTATGCTAGTCCCCTCGGCTGATTGTCGGAAACATACTATTTTATAAACCATGGGGTATGATGCTACTGGCGTCGCATTGCGCTGGGAGTACTTCTTTATAAATAAGTGAAAATCCATGGCACAACATGACATTCTTGTACATGACTTTCTTGCTTGATATTTCATAAAAATTCACGAAGTACTTGCTCATAAGCAAAAGATACTAGAGTGATGATTATGTGGCTTGTTAATACATTCTCGATACATTCTTGTTCATGAAAGACCAATATCATGTTCTTGTTACATTCTTACTAGTTCGTACTTACTTTGGTTTAATCGCATGATTGATCGCATTCACATGATTTTTACCTTATTCTTTAGAGCTAAATTGTTAATTACTTTAATAGTGCCTTCATGTTGATGCGAAGATACCTACTGGGCAAGTGTGCTCATTACCTATTTCCAATCTTTTCAGGAGATGGAAGTGATTCGAATTCGGATTCGGGTTATACAAGTAGCGGGTCCGAGAGCGAATGAAAGTATTGTCAAGATGAGAGTGCAGACTTAGGAAAGTCTATATTGTTTAGATTGAGTCTATGTAATTTTTCTATTTCTTGAGTCTAGTGCATAATAGAAATTGAATTAGTGGATGTATTTGAATATTTGATTATCAATGAATTAAAGGGGGAGTTTGAATATATATATTGTGCAATTGCATCTTTATGTGTGATTTTCTTGCGCTCTGATTGTTCTTGCTCGCAAGAGACTTACCATGCCAGCTGTTCGCGCTCCCCAAGTTAGTCTTCCGCTGTAATAAAGGCTCGGGGCGTGACAATACATCACTCTTAAACCATGCCTATCAATTAAAGCCACTTCATAAGCTTTTATAATAGAAGAGGCTGAAACTTAACCATGGATATATGGAATGGGTACCTCACTGAAAATCTTTTCTTCTCAAATATTGTGTTTTAGAAATTCGATCACACCTGCTCAGATCCTGCTCACTCTATTTGTTGAACTATCTTTGAAAGATCTTGTATTCTGCATGTTGCCATGTCAACCCTCCTAAATTAATTCTTGACATACCTCTTACCTTACACTCTTGAACGTCTTGTTTCATTCTGAATAAGGAGCATTGTATTGTTTTAAGGGAGAGAATAGTCTTGTCCAGACTGCATTTCTTGCTTTGTAAAGGGGGAGATTTTCTTGTGATCTTATCTACTTATGTCAAAAGGACTTGCTTGATTCCACACTTGAGTACCTGATTGCTTGATCATTTGTATTCATGCAATATATTCATTCCATCTTGATTGCATATTGCATCTTGCATATTGCATATTGCATAATTGCATATTGCCGATTACATATTACATATTGCACGTCAAATGTCATCTCTTTGGTCATCAACTTTGCAGAAAATTAAAACAAAAACATTGATGAGTATTTGAATATGTTTTTGTCATCTTGCATATTGCACTTCAAATTCTACAATCTTGCTTAGAGTTCATGGTTCACACACCTCCTCTTCATGGGCGGTTCATTGCTGGGTTCGTGCACCACAGGCTTTCTATATCCGTCTACTTCTGGTTAAACTTTCACATCTGTTCTCTTTAGTTCCCCACTTTTTGATAATGTCAAAGGGGGAGAGAGTTTTAGAAGGCCACAATATATTGTCATCATCAAAAAGGGGGAGATTGTTGGGTTCATGTCTCTCCCTCTTTATCTTTGATAATGATTTTGATGATCACAATATATCGTGTGAAATATTGTGTGCTTGATTAGTGGAAAACATCTTCATGATAAACGAACTCACATGTTGCTATCTTATCTTGCAGGTTGCTCTACTAAGTTGGTTGATGTTGAATCATGCATGCTGCTCATTAGTCCTTAGAGGTTTCATGTGAAGACTATGCTTCTCAGTAGAATGGTTGAGTCCTTATGGATATGAAATTGATTGCATGGCCTTGTGTTGTGTAAATGCATAGCCATTTCATTACATGCTCTGCTGAAGATTTCCTCTGGTTCTTGTATATCATGAATGCATAAATGATGGTTCCTTGTCATTCTGATTATATGGCTTAAATGCCTTGAAATGGTTTGTGAGAGAATTGGGTTGAAGTTGGGATCTTCAGATTCGTTGGTTTAATATTAACTTGCTTCTAAATTCCCAGAAAGTGCATGTTAATATTGCCCACAATGTGATGGATTCAAGGTAAGAATTTATATTGGAATCCATGGTGATACTCTTCTAATATTGAGTTGGGAAAATGGGTTCTCAAGTGCTTTCATACATATCTTTCATGGGGATTCTTATGTGCCTCACGCTAATACTTTCATAATCATATTTCATGTCATTTGGGTCTTGGTCTCAAAACTAGCTCCATATGTTGATGCTTGATCTAAATATTTTAATTTCGATCTAACCTCCTATTTTATCATGTGTTTCAGGGATACTATTCATGGTTGATCATCATGAGATTATGATAATATTTAATCATTTATTTTCCCTTGAATTCGTGGAGGTTTGATGGGTTTTTATAACCCAAACTGACATGGGTCGACCCCTGGGGCCGACCTTAGTGTTTCTGGTAGGTCTGCCTACATGGGTCGACCCCTGGGGTCGACCCTCCCTGTATGGGTCGACCCCAAGGGCCGACCCCTGGTAGCTTGATTTTAACTCTCGCCGGGTCCTTTCACCATAACTGCAAGGGTCAACCCCAAGGGTCGACCCATTCACGCGAGGGTCGACCCTTGGGGTCGACCCCTGTGAGTTGTATTTTTTAACCCGCACGGAAGGGGCACGAGGGTCGACCCATTGAATCTAGCTCTTGAAAACCCCACGAGGGTCGACCCTTTCCGGTCCAGGGCGGGACCGTCAAAAATGACCTTCGTGTAAGGGCTCCGAAAGTCTTCTAACTCCAGTCCAACTACCTTAAATCACTCCATGATTTGTGGATCTTGTCCCAGGGCTGTCCCTTGACCATCCTGTTGACACCCGTTTTATACCGATAATTCGAGCTGTTTCTCTTACTCCCATTAGTTGATGCCTCGAGTTGTTCATCATTCACTGGGCCATTTTGTGGCATGACTCGGGCTCATTTTATGGGTCGTCTCCCTCCTTGGTGCAATTCGTGGTGATTCGGGGCTTAATGGGCCTTGGCTTTGGTCAATTGAACGTATTTTATGAGAATCAAGTGCCTAAGGGCATGAACGGCTTCACATCAGCCGTTCAGAAGGTGGGCGGTTGAATATGGACCGTTCATGTATTTTGGCTAATTTCTGAGGATTTTCTGAATATCCACCGACAGGCTTTTGTGCGGTGTGATTAGAACCGTTCAATATCATGAACGGGCCTATTCCAACCGCCTATATCTCAGAGTCCTACGCGTGCCCAGCTTCTCAGATAATTATCCAAATGATTCGAATTATCACCGACAGGGTTAAACGGTCGTGTTTGTGCCGCCCTAAACTAAAACGGTTTAAATACAACCGTTCATATGTTCAGAGTCCAACGGCGAACATTTCGACCAGTTCGAGAGATAGTTGGGATAATTTTCTGATTATTCGAGTTTCCACCGACAAGATGGACGGTACGAATAAGACCGCCCATCCCTTGTGCGGTCTATCGTAAGACCGTTCCAGCCGTCGGCTGTTGATTTTCAACCGATTTTATTCCATTTATCTCATGGTTTTATCCTCAACTTGTTTTGATGATTTCTCCGCGGATAATCAACCATTTTTGATGCCATTTCGTCTGGATGGAAGATTATGATATTATCTACGAATTATCTTTTGAGAGTTCGACCTGAAAAAGTCTCTAAACCCTGATTTCGAGGCTGGCCTTCTAGGTTCTATAAATAGACCCTACGGCCGGACGTCAAAAGGGGGGGAGATTTTGGTCGACGGCGAAGCCCTGCCGCATTTTTGAGCGACCTAGCACCAAGGAGGGAGGCTCTCTACGTCCGCTCGAGCCTCCGGTCAAGGGAGTAGCCCAGTCTTTGTAGTCTTTCGTTCCGTAGCTTTGCCGTTTTCCTTCATTACATGCATTGTTTCTCATTCGCGTACCCCCTCCTTCTCATTATCATGCACACAACCATCCCTTTTTTTGTCACCCTAGGGGTTTAAAACCCCCCAGGTATTCCCCTTTTCATTTGTTTATGCTTAATTCTTCTCGTTTGAATGCATACTACATTATTTAGGTCTAATCTAGGTGTCTCTTCTGTGTCTCTACATTGTTTCGCAGGTCAGCACTTAATCAGCACGAGGCCCATCCCCTCTGGCCGGCCGGAGAGGGTGGAGGTCGAGCCCTTCTCAACTTGCTGAGTGAAGGTACTGAGCGGTTATCCTCCGACCGTTCAACAGTACGCGCGGTGCATCAACGACCGTTCTTCCCTGGAACGCGGTCCCTCTAGCGCCGTCCATCTCACTGCAGCAGTTCCTCCCGCGTCCCTCGCAGCGTCCTGGGGCGGTCTATCGTAAGACCGCTCAACATAGTGCGGTTCTAAGGGAGTCGTTCATTCCTCAGCGCTGCACTAAGGCGAGTGTCTCCCATTTTCCAAGGTACGGCGCGCCTATCGCGTACGGCATCTTGGTGGCGATCACGGTACTTTGCTTCATTCCCTATATTCTCTTCTTTCTCTCACTTGTCTCATGCACCTGACGCACTTTTGACCCTTAGTGAAGGGGAGAGAGGAGAGAAATATATATCTACACCCCTTTTGTGGCAATCACGGTGGGACGCCTAATGCCCATCGTGCTTTTGAGTTGCTGACCCTTCTTAGTCGTTGTCAAGGTTTCCTTCTTGGAGTGATTTACAGGTTGGATGCGGTTCCTGTCCTCTGGCGCATACGCGGTTCGTCCAGGGCCGTCTACTAGTACGCACGGTTGATACTCCACCGCTCATATACTCTACCATCAGGTTTATCTACCCCGGCCTTTCCTGTTGCAGACGGCTCCCTGGACGCCGTCCATCCATTTGAGCGGCTTTCACACAGCCATCCCGCGCTCAGGCACAGGTATGCTGTACTTTTTGGGTGGCAGATACATGGCTGTGAGGCGGCGGTTCAAGTACGTGAGCGGTTTACTATCGGCCGTCTGTCTGGTATTTCCCTTGCCTTCCTCCCATCAACTACGGTTGGATATTAACCGCCTGTGTACTTAGAGCGGTCAGAGGAGGACCGCACATCTCCTGTCGCAGTGCATTTATTTCATCTTGCTTAGTTTTTTTTTCGGCTGATATATATATTGCTCCTGGTGCTGTTCATTGGCTCCCCCTGCCATCTTATTACCATTGCATTACCATGTTTTTACTACTCATGTGTATACTCGCTCATTGATTGATAGCTGCTAGGCTAGTTTGTGCATGCACTCCGGTGCGCATAGGAGCATCGACATCGTCCCATATTAGTTGCATTCCTACCGAGGTAGGGTTTCCTCTCGTCTCCATATCCCCTGGAGCCGACTAGGGACCTTGCTGAGGACCTCCGTAAGCCCCTGTGAGCCGTGGATTCCCACACGGACGCCGGGCAGGTTATACCGTATCCACCCCAGTCTAGGGTTGCATTCGCGAGTGAGAGGTCCCGATAAGGTCACACAGTCCCTCGTTTCTCATCCCAATCAGGCACCTAGTGGTCGAGAGAATTGATATTTTTATTAATCCACTAAGGTTCAAACCCAAAGATATAAGGAACTGACGAGCATCATTTTAAGAACTTGATTGCATTACTGAGTGATTCTGCTCTCATCTCGCTCCATTGTATGCTTATTATTTGATTGGTAGATTTGATTGATTTAGTGTTGCTTGTTCTAGTAGTAAGTGTCTTGGTGTATGTGGGGCTACCTTCTGCCCCCACGATCATCTCCTAGGGTGGACTCTTATTTCCATTCCTATTCCAACCCCTTGTTCAATTCTTCTTCTGCCATGTCGTCGTATGACTTCTCTCACCCACCTAGGGTCACCCACTTGCAAGGGGGAGAGGGGACGGCCCCTTCACTCCCAACCTCTCTGGGTGAGGGTCCCCGACCCTCTTTTTCAAACCCGCCCAGTCAAAATTCAGCCAGCATGATCCTCAATATGATGGCCCAGTTGGACCCCACCCAACTCCATCTCATCAGATAAGCTTTGCAAGGGGGCGATGCCCCGGCCTCAGTTCCGGCTCATGCCACGGCCAGTGTCGCCACTTCATCTCCTGTGGTCGGGACCACCTCTGTGGCTCCCATTGACCTTACTCCGGTTCGCCCTCAGAACCTTCGCTATCCCAATATAGAAATGGGCCAGGCGTCCACATCGGTCCATCAGCAACATGATAAAGGGAAATTCCCGATCCCCTCTGTTCCTTATCTTGAGCCGTACCCTACAATTTCTCCATCGCCTCAGGCCCTCATGGCCCTGGCGGACTTCGCTAGGTCACAATCAGGGATGGCCCAGGTGGCTCATGCGGATATGGGCCCTTCCTCAGCCCATTATCCCTCTTACGGGCCGCCTCCTTCGTCAGTTTATCCTTTGGTCGCCTATCCAGGTGCTGCTCCTCTTGCTCCTCCCCCTCCTTCCCGAGAACGGGAAATTATTGACAAGTGGGCTGCGATGCAGCAACAAATTGATCTCCTCCACAAGCGGGTCGGCCCGCAATCTCTTGCCGATGTCCCTATCCCTAACTTCAGGGACCTACGTCTTCCTTCCCAGTCGGAGCTCCCCGTGTACCGCAAATACGATGGGAACGGTAACCCGTTCATCCATGTCTGGGAGTTCTTGTATAAGTCTGCGCAGTTCCAGCAAGATGATCGTCTGATGGCCTATTTGTTCCGTCGATCTCTGGAAGGGGTCGCATTGGAATGGTTCTACACCCTGCCTATGGAGGAGGCTGAGAATTTCAAGACCGTCAAGGAGAGGTTTATATAGAGGTTTCAGGATCGGGTCGGACCCGAGTACTCTTTCACTGACCTGGTGGCGGAGAGGATGAAGCCGGAGGAAGACTTCGCAGCCTATGCGGACCGCTGGAGACAGATGGCCTCACGGGTGCCCGAGCAGATCCCGGAAGAGGAAAAAGTGAAGTTGTTGATTTCCAATGCTACGCCAACTTTCAGAAACATTCTGGCAATGAATGACATTTCAAACATGCACCAACTATACAGCAGAGCTAGGTTTATTCAGACCCAATTTAAAGACTCCCCCATCCATTCTTTATTCGAGGCCCAGAAACCCAAAGCCACCAAGAAAACCCAAGGCCCCGTCACGGAGGGAGTACAAATTAACGAGCAGGTCTAGGCCGTTCAGTTCCCCCAACAAGCCGCTCCACCCCGCTTCCCACCGCCTCAGCGTAACCCCCAGTTCGCCGCTCCGCCAGTTCCCCAGCCTGCCTTCCAAGTCCCGCAATACCCTCAACAAGCACCTCCGCCACCTCAACAGCCTCAGCGGCCCCCACAGTACAATAGTGTTCCTCCACCCCCCACCTATGGCTCTGCTCGACCAGCTCCAAAAAGGGCTCATTACCCCCCTCTTCCGGAGACCTTGCCAGATATTTTCTCTGCTCTAATGTATACTGGTGACCTCCAGTTGCCTCCTGAACGCCCGAACTGGAATCCGGCTGCCGACCAATCCTGATATTGTATATTCCATCGGCAACCCGGGCACATAATAGAGCGATGTTACCAATTCAGAGACCTGGTGTATGATTTGCATGAGGGCCAGAGGATTGATTGGGCCCAGATGCGCCAGCTGATTGAGGATATCAAGCAGAGGCAGAGACAGGCCAGGCCGCAACAGGCGGCGCCCCAGCAGCAGCAGCAGCAACAGCCCCAGCAGCAACCGCAACCTCAACCGCAGCAGCAAGACCTTGGGATCCATCAAAATCCCATGCCAATGCATCAGCCCGCTCCTCCGCAACAACAGCAACCGCCGGCACCGGCCCCAGCACAAGTGAGATTGGTCCAGCGCCCAGCCCCCAACGCTGGGTGGACGTTCGATGATGAGACCCCCGCCCATCTCTTGGCCTTACACCAGCACTACTCTCCCTCACCTGCCATCCCCTCCATCCTTAGATCTGCCGCTACACCGCCCGCCATTTCCTCCGCGTCGCCTCTTAGGCCCGCTACCTTCCCCTCTACTCCGTCCGTCCTTTCACCACCACCCGCCATGCCTCCCATCATTTCCCCTAAGCTTAACCCTTCACCCATTTCCCCTCCACCAGGGCCCATTAAATCCACTTCAGTCATCCTCACCCCCATCTCCACGCCATTCACCTGCCCCACCAGGCCAAGCGGGGGTCCAGTCAGGCCGTGCAAGCATCGCAATACGCCCTTCGGAGCGAGCGTCCTTTCCAAAGAATTTTTCCTTCCCCAGGTGCATCTGCACCAAACCCTGCAGTTTCCTCCCCTACAGTTGAACCAGAAGAGATAGACCCGGTGCTGGGCACAAGATATGATTTATTACAGCACTTAGACCGGCTGTCGGCTAAAATCTCAGTGTTAGAACTAATCAAGAGGTCGCCGCTCCACCAAGATGCCCTGAAGATCTTCCTACAAAAAGTTATGGTGAGCGAAGACGTGGCAGTGGATAGCCTGCCCGCGATCTTGGCCACGATCACAAAGGGGCCCTCTATTGCATTTGCTGAGTCAGAGCTAGCTCCTCCTGAAGCACGGCAGATGCCGTTATGTATTACCATCTCTCTAAACAAAACGGCCGTGGAATCCGCCCTTGTGGACACAGGGGCATCGATAAATGTCTGCCCATTGAGTACCCTTCGTGCTTGTAATATATCAGAGGACATGCTCAAGCCGACGCCAACCACGATAGCCGCATATGATAACTCCAGACGTGCTTGTCACGGGGTGGTAACTGTGCAGGCCGAGCTAGGGCCATTAGTGATGGATGTAGAATTTTATGTGTTGGACATAGACCCAATGTTCAAAGCCATTCTGGGCCGTCCATGGTTGAATAGTTTGAACGCCGTCCCCTCGACCGCCCACCAGTGTCTGAAGTTCCCATTCCAAGGGCGAGTGGTCAAAGTGAAAAGTGTTTCCACAGTTCAAAACGTTGACCCCATAGCAGCCAAGATTCTGCCCACACTGTGGCCGAGTAACAGACCTGTTCTATCTGTCATGGACTTAAACTATTCGTGGGCATATGCGTCGCGCAAGCCCACCGCTGCACCAATCAATGTGAAGGTTAAGCCCAAGATGAGAGACTCCAAAGGGTGGCACCTAATTCTAAAATTGGGCTATCAGCCAGGCCGGGGACTCGGCGCACAACTGCAGGGCAGAACTAACCCCGTTCCCAAGGGAAGGAAGATGGGCCGCCGGGGCCTCGGCTACCATGAATCCTCCATGTCAATGCTTGGGGACTCTGGGCCGTTGACCTGGGATTACCGGCAACATTTTGTGAAGGGTCCGTTGCAGCCCGGCACCTTGAAGACCTCGCCATCCAGCCTTGAAGAAAAGATAGATGAAGCTTGTGCTGTTGCCGATCCGCCACCACCACCGCAAGAGCTAGCCGGTGACTTGGAAGACTTTGCTAATTGCTTTACAAGGATGTTTTGTGAAAAAGAGGGTGACCCAAAGAAGAAGGAGACGCAACTGGTAAAGTGCCCTCCGATGCCATTGGCCCGCCAGGGGCCCCGGAAGACGGGGAGCTCCGCCACTACTTATTCTATGTCCCCATCCCGTCTCGCTTCCTGGTTTCAACGGTTGGATTCTGTTCCCCGTTCCCCTCCACTCCTGGTCGACCCCTACTTTACGGAGAGACCTAAAATTCTATTCGTTCCATGTGCTTGCGGGCGCTGTCCGCCCATTGATCTATCAACCCTATTCACTCCTCCTCCTCCAGGAGCTCAGCTCCACGAAATGTGGTTTAAGTCTTCTGACCCTTTCTTTGACTGCATCTTCCCAGAATTGTTCCCCATGCAGCTTCCTCCTCCTCCGCCTTCTTCCTCCTGTTGTGTGATCACCTCCGACCTCCAAAAAAAAAAACGCCAATTTCAAAACGGAGGTCTCCATGGAAGATTACGCTATGTTTTGCCCAGATCCCCAGGGGCGCGAGACCCCTGTTTCTTTTCCGGTAGATTTCTTCTCCCCTAGATTAGATGTACAGTGTACAGAGTCTTCTAGGATGGTAGAGTCAGTTAGGGTAGAGTCTAGTTCGAGTTTTGTCAGCCCATCCACGTCTGCGGCACTTGCCGTAATGCACCCTCCCAAAACCATCCCCGATAGGTTTCTACAAGATTTGGCTGGGAGATGTCATGCTCTGTTGAAGTGTCCAGAATTTGTGGAGACCGCAATTATCCTGGAAGATGATGAGGGAATTGATGAGGTATGGAGCAAGGATGGACTAGGAGTATATGAAATTGTGAATGAGAAAGACCCAGCTGATGATGAGGAAGATGAAATGGATGACACTGCCGACCTATATGCCCAAGGCTTGAAGAAGTTCGACGAGCCTTCCGTGGCAGTGGATGAATCCACTAAAGAAATTAACCTCGGAACAGTAGAGGACCCCAGGCCCATACTTATTTCCGTCAATCTCCCTCCTCCAGTCGAAAAGGAACTTGTCAAAGTCCTGAGGGAGTACAGCGATTCTTTCGCCTGGTCCTACGAAGACATGCCAGGCCTTGACCCCGCATTGGTCGAACACAGGCTGATTCTCAAACCAGGGGCAACGCCCGTTAAACAGAAGGCAAGGAGATTTCACCCGCAGATGGCCTTGAGGATTAAGGAAGAAGTCGATAAATTGCATAAGGCCCGGTTCATTAGAGTGGTGCTGTACCCGCAATGGGTGGCAAACATAGTCCCGGTGATGAAGAAGGATGGTAAAATTCGAATCTGTATTGACTTCAGGGACTTAAACAAGGCATGTCCGAAAGATGATTTTCCACTTCCTCACATCGACGTCTTGGTCGATAATACAGCTGGGTACGAAGCCCTCTCCTTCATGGACGGCTACTCGGGGTATAACCAAATCCTTTTGGCTCCGGAGGATCAAGAAAAGACCTCGTTCACCACACCTTGGGGCACATACTGCTACGTCGTTATGCCATTTGGGTTGAAAAATGCAGGTGCCACCTACCAAAGAGCGATGATGGCTATCTTCCACGATATGATGCACGTTTATTTAGAAGCTTATGTGGATGATATTTTAGTCAAATCGAGGTCACAAGAAGAGCACCCCGCCATTCTAGCTAAGGTATTGCAAAGGGCTAGGGAATACAAGTTAAAGATGAATCCAAAGAAGTGTGTGTTCGGAGTTGCATCAGGGAAATTGCTCGGGTTTATAGTTAGTAAACGGGGGATTCAGATCGATCCAAACAAGGCAAAGGCCGTCATGGAAATGCCACTGCCGAAGAACGTCACTGAGCTTCGAGGTTTGATCGGGCGTTTGCAATTTATCAGGAGATTCATATCTCAGCATTCGCAAAGATGCCGCCCGTTTTATGAATTGTTAAAGGCAGGCGCGAAATTTGAATGGAATGAACAATGTCAAAAGGCCTATGAGGAACTCAAGGTTTACCTCTCTAATCCCCCGGTTCTACAACCACCCGTCCCCGGGAAACCCCTGATCCTGTACATTTCTGTAATTGAGGACTCCCTAGGAGCTGTTTTGGCACAAGTAGACGATGAAGGAAGAGAAAGGGCGGCGTACTATCTCTCAAGGTTATTTAATCCTGCTGAATCCAAGTACACTGCTATGGAGAAGACCTGTGCAGCACTAGTGTGGGTAGCGCAGAAGCTTAAACACTATTTTCTTGCCCACGAGGTTAGGCTCATCTCTAGAATGGACCCCATTCGTTATCTGTTGGAAAAGCCGGTCCTTTCTAATCGGCTAGCTCGCTGGCAAAGTTTTCTCTCCCAGTTCGACATCACCTTCATCGTGCAGAAAGCAATCAAGGGATATGCTATTGTCGAGCACCTGGCTCATTCTCCTATCCCTCGCACTGATTCCATACAGGATGAATTCCCCGATGAACACCTGGCGGTGATCACTCATCTTCCTTTTTGGTCCCTTCACTTCGATGGTGCCCTTAATTCCCAAGGCAGCGGAGTCGGCGCCGTTCTCCTTACTCCAGAAGGGGTAACCATCCCCGTGGCATATCAACTCTCATTCCCCGCCACCAACAATATAGCCGAGTATGAGGCTCTCCTTGCCGGTCTGAAGTACGCCTACATCTTGGGCGCGGATACCTAAACATCATAGGAGACTCCCAGTTGGTGCTGCGTCAAGTTTTGTCAACCTACCGCACCCGCGATCCTAAGCTCAAACCCTACCAGGATCTGGTCACGCTCTTGGCCAGGCAATTCAGGAAACTCGTCTATATTCACACTCCTCGCTCTCAGAATATCTTGGCCGACGCCCTTGCGTCGCTCGCCTCTTCTCTATCACTCCCCCTAAGTCGCGCCACTGAGACCATTGTGGTCCAAAGGCTAGACGTTCCTTCCCTGCAGGGTCCCTGGTTCAACAATCTTAGGATCTCCGTAGAGAAGAAAATAGAAAGGGAGGAAATAAAAGAGGTTTCATTGACTGAGCTCGACGAGATCATTGAAGAGGAAGAATTGCCGTGGTTTTATGAGATCGAGCAATACTGCAAGGATGGTACATTTCCGGAAACGGCCAACGTTGAGCAGCGAAAAGCCATTAGAAGAGTCACCGCCAGATACACGATCATCGCCGTGAATTATACAGGCGGGCCCTGAATGGAGTTCTAATGAGGTGCCTAGATGACGAAGAAGCTTGGAAAGTCGTGGAAGCAGCCCACTCCAGCGAGTGTGGAGGGCATGTGAACGGACAGGCCTTAGCAAAGAAGATTCTTAGGCAGGGCTATTACTGGCCAACCCTAGAAGAAGATTGCTCTACCTATGTCCGTAGGTGTCTTCAATGCCAAATCCATGCCGACAAAATCCACGCCCCGGCCTCTTCTCTTCATCCGGTTACGGCTCCCTGGCCATTTTCTATGTGGGCCTTTGACATCATCGGGCCCCTCGGTGATCCGAACTCTGCTGTTAAACAGAAATCCTTCATTCTGACAGCTACAGAATACTTCACTAAGTGGGCCGAAGCTGAAGCTTATGCAGAAATCAAAGCCACCACAGTGTGCCGCTTCATCATGAAGAACATTATCTCGCGGTTCGGAGTACCAAGCAGCATCGTCACCGACAACGGGTCTCAATTCATCTCACAAGAACTCCAGGACCTCTGTAAGAAATTCAATATAGTTTTGCATCATTCATCACCATACTACCCCCAAGGTAATGGCCAGGCTGAGACCACGAATAAGACTCTTCTCAAAATTATCAAGAAAACATGCGAATCACATAAATTTGCTGATTGGGCCGACAAATTGATAGAAGCTCTATGGGCCTACCGCACCTCCGTCCGCACCCCCACAGGGCAGACTCCCTTTGCCCACACCTATGGAATGGAAGCGGTGCTCCCGTATGAAATTCTAATCCCTTCCCTAAGGGTGCAGCTGGATAAGGAACTTAATCTCGACGAACATCGAGAGGCGTTGCTAGTCTAACTGGAACTCTTAGACGAGAAGAGGTTGAATGCGGCCAATCATGTTTCAGTATATCAAAAGCGTGTCTCGCGATATTTTCAAAAGAAGGTCATTGAAAGGAAATTTCAAGTGGGTAATATGGTTTTAAAACGCAAATTCGTCAGGTCAGCGGGCCCCAAGTCTAAGTTGCAACCTAACTGGGAAGGGCCCTTCGTAATCAAGGAAGCTTATCCAGGCAATGCGTATCGTCTAATTAACTCGGAGGGGGAGGAACTGCCAAACCCGTGGAATGGGCTGTATTTAAAGCGTTTTCATCCATAAAAATAAAAACCAGTGAACGGCTCGATGGCAGGGCATACCCCACCAAATTGCGAAAGGAGGACCCAGGTCCAGCATCTCACACACTACACGACCCCGTGGTGCGGTATTCTCTCATGCTACCCGACACCGTTTCTCCTTTGGCCATGCTCGGGGAAGGTGGAAATCCTTGTATTTCCTCTCTCTCGGTTGAAGATAGGGGCAAGTGGTGAATAAGGGGGTGAGAACTGACCCAGATTCCCCGTTAAAAAAAAAAGGTCTCAAATAGGGGCAATCCGTTAAGACCTCACTCCGCAAAAGAAAAAAGAAGAGGAAAGCAAAAAAAAAGAAAAAGAAAAAAGGAGAAAAGAACCGGGGCAAAATCAAAAGATAAAGCTGAAAGTACAAAGCCCAAAGGATGCAACTAGGCATGGCAAGAGTGGCAGTACAGTTTTCCCGCGGGACGTTATGAGCCCGGTCGCATGCGTGCCTAGAGCGGGTGAAGGTTCGATAACGGATACAGAGCCCCGGCGCAACAGACCAGATTCCTTGAAAAAGGGGGGGTGTCCTGGAAAAGAACTCAAGCCCTAAAAACCTCTACACCTATCGTCGACTTCTCTACTCAATCTTTTTTACTTTCCCAAGGAATGAATCCCACCCCGGGTATGGCCTCAGCAGAGGCACCGTCGAGCAAAGTTGACTCCGATCACGGGCGGTCCCCCCTTCCTGCACGCGCTGAGCCTTGGAATTCCGTAGTAAGACGAGAAGGTCCCTGTTATTGAGACCCGAGCTGGCTTCAAAACCCAAAAAAATCGAATATTTTAAAACCCAAAAAAAAGTCAAATATTTCAAAACCCAAAAAAAAAATCAAATATTTCAAAACCCAAAAAAATCGAATATTTTAAAACCAAAAAAAAAATCAAATATTTCAAAACCCAAAAAAATCAAATATTTCAAAACCCAAAAAAATCGAATATTTTAAAACCCAAAAAAAAAGTCAAATATTTCAAAACCCAAAAAAAAATCAAATATGTCAAACCCAAAGAAATCAAATATTTCAAACCCAAAAAAATCGAATATTTCAAAACCCAAAAAAATCAAATATTTCAAAATCCAACAAAAATCAAATATTCCAAAAAAGAAACCAAAAAACTTACATGTTTCCCTCTTGCATTTATCTGCATTTCTCGCACTTTGATATTTGCCTATTTAATAAGGCTCACCCCCCTTGACCAAAAGTCAAGAAAGGGTCATCTCCTGACGTACTGCAGGCAAGGGGCTGAGCCTAAAATAGATTTAATCTGTTTCATGTTTTCATGTGTGCAGGGGCAGGTTGGAAGGGCAGTTGGCTCGGACCACATGAATATTCAATCCTCGCGTTGGCCTATGCAATCACATCACCTCACAATCATATTACAAAGCTCAAACTCAATCTCATCAAATCTTATTCGTATCATATATCAAGCTGTCCGAATGTAAAATCCTATCCCATATCATCATAAAAATAAAAATCACTCAGTCTGCCGCTGGGCATCCCCGCGAGGACGTATCTCTCTCAGCTCCCTAAGATAAGCCTGTCTAGTCTCTGGAGCCTCCTCGACCTCTGCTGGTAGGGTACGCACCCTGCTCACCTCCCATATGATCAGTGCACTCCTGACTGCCTGCTCGTCCTCCTCTGTCCCGATCCTCCGTGCCTGTAGCATGGGAAGGTGGGGTAGCGTAGGTAGCACCGTCCGGGGTAGTCCAATCTGCAGGTAGCATCTGTGTGGGCTGTACATCGCTAAGGTAGTGTCACTCACGAGCCTCAAGTCCAAGCCAGCTCTCCTCGGTAGCCTGATGGTGGTATCATGGAGGAAGTCCGGGCGCATCACGAACCTATCCAGGGGCAGCCTGTTGATGTACGGGCGCCACTCGTCCCTGGTCTTCAGCTCAGTCGTCCTGCACTCAACCTGTGGAGAGAACCTGAAGGCGCCCCCTATAAAGTAAAGGGGATGGCTCCCAAAAATCCTACTGACTGAGGTGATGTCCTCCCTCAGGATAAACTTCATCCTAACTCCCATCCAGCACTCCAATAGGATCATTGAACCAAAGAGAGGACCTCCTAAGGCTGCTGAAGTAAGACCCTCGTACAGGTAAGCTAAGACAGCATGAGAGATGGAAAACCCCTGCCAAAGGCCGCTGATGGTGCTGAGTAAAGGAGTCTCTAGGACATGGTCGGCTGAAGGGAAAAGGATGGCCCCGCATAGGCAGATGGACGCAGCTTTGGCTATGGCTTCAACCCACCCGCACTTATTCCGGCAATGCTCCACTACCCACTGGCTCAAAGAAAGGAGGTGGATGTGGCGAGGGCCTATAAAGGTACGAACATCCCCGCTATCAGGTATGAACCCCCCTAGGATGAGTTTTGGGTCTATAGGGGCAACGGTATGGCATATCAAGTCTTCCTCCCCCACCTTGGACCTAGGGAGCCCGAAGTATGTCTCTACCTCCTCTAGCAAGATAGTGGCCTCGAAAGATGGGAAGAGAAAAGTGTGAGTCTGAGGGTGCCAAATCTCCATCAGAGCAGAGATACTATGCCAGTCTAAAGAAAGTTTGGGGTAATTCTGACCTAGTACTAGGAGGGAGTGCAGGTGCCAGGATTTGAGAAGATGAGTCACCCCGAGGGGCAATGCACGGACCATGGGAGCCACCCACTTTAAATTAGAAAAGTGTCTCGGGCCGAGAAGAAGCTGAAAAGAAGGAGAAAGCAAGGGGTGTAAAGAGATATAAGAGGAAATTGAAAGATGGACTCTAAGCATATTCTGATCAAACTTACCTCTCTCATAGGGGTGGCGCTGAGATGTCGAGGAATCAAGCTTAGCCGTTGAATCGCTTCCCGCTCCTTTCTAGCCGGCCGCGGTCCTTCAAACAACGCGCCCTCCGCAGGACTTCCATCATAAGCCCTCTTCATGTTGAGGTGATGAGAATCAAAGGTTTTTGGCTTCAGGAAAGGGAGGATGAGTGAGCTGAGGGTTCAGGCCTTCCTACTACTTATAGGGTTCATTAGGGAGCCTAAAACATCTTAGGATTAGGCCTAGATAAGCCTAGGACGGGTTTAGATAGGGTTCTGATAGGTACAAAGCGCCTTGCCCTCGGGCTGGGGACTCTCCAGGAGTCCCCTTTCGGGCAAACAGGATGTTAGATTGGACGGTCTTACGAGGAAGCCCGTAATCAACCGTTCTTCTCTCCAAGGAAGCCCGAGCCCGGTGACTTGTGCGGCCCTAAATCCGCCGTTCCACCATTCCTACGGTTTACATGGAACCTTCCCAATAAATTTAAGCGGCCCTTATAGAACCGATCTTATCTACGGACGGCTAGGGGAGAACCGTTCATGTGCTCTGCCCCCCCCCCAATTAACCTGCTCACTCATCTCGCTCAAGTCGGCGTGTGCGTCACTCATCTCACTCAAGTCGGCGTGTGGGTCACTCATCTCACGCAAGTCGGCGTGTGCGTCACTCATCTCACTCAAGTCGGCGTGTGCGTCACTCATCTCACTCAAGTCGGCGTGAGCGCTCTCATCGCACTCAAGTCGGCGTGTGCATCGCTCATCTCTCTCAGGCTAAGCACGCGCCTCAAACTCATTTTGCCCACTCATACATACATTCATCCACAAAGCAAATGAAAAACAAAGGCATGCATATCACTAATCATGTCACATCGTGTACAAAGACGGGCCCAGTACAACCAGTCAAGCAGCTCCCTCTCCCTGGCCCCCGTCGCTGTCTCCACCGCCCTCATGCCTCTTTGGGGGAGGCATCGCTGAGGTCGCCTCATCACGCCGTCGCCAGCGCCGCTCCTCCTCCTCGTTCCTCCGATGGCCGGAGGAACCAATGAAGTAACTCCTCACGGAGCCGTGGGTGCCGTGGCTGCCACTCGCAGTCGCCCTGCTGCGCTCCCGACTCGCCTCCTTCAGACCCTCCACCTTGCCCTCCAGTCGGGCAACCTGTAGATGGGCCTGCTCTGCCTCACTCCTGTAACGCTCGGCCTCTGCCCGGTAACGGTCCGCCTCGGTAGCACCGGCCCGTAGTCGCTCTAGCTTGGCCCGGAGGAGTGCCGTCTCCACTGCGTCCACCGGTCGGCTCCGCGCAGCCTCTTCTCGCACCCGGGCTACCTCCTCCAGAGCCGCCACCCGACCCCGCTCCAGCTCCGCCTGGAGGCGGGTCAGCTCGGACGTCTGCATCCACATATCACTATCAGTTGGTCACATTTCATGCATTTCATAAGCATAAATAAACAAGAGGAAGTTTAGATTTGTGTACCCTCTCCACGAGTGCCACCTCGGCCGCTTTGGCCCGCTCTACCATCCGAGTAAAGTCCGCATCCCGATCAGCTCGGTCTGCTGGGGTCTGGACGGAGGAGGAAGAAGGAGCGTCTGGTCCCGCCCCCTGAACACCCTCGGCGCGCTGCATCCAAATACTCCAGGTCAGTTATAGGCATAAGCATAATCATATAGAACTGCATAATTTAACGAGTCTAAGGTTTAGGAAACTCACCAGTAGGGCCAGGGCCTGTCGGGCCTCGTCTCTCTCCCGGATGGTGGAGTGCAGGAGTCCCTGCAACTCTGCCACCCGTCCTGTAGGGTCAACCTACATGTAAAAGTCCTTGTTAGTGCATCATATAAGAATTATAAGCATGATAGACAAGTTTAAGTTTAGAAGTCGTACCGGTCGGTGGGCGCCTCGGAACACCTGGTCCCGGTAGTGCTGTGCGTACGCAGTGTAATACGCGCTGTCGCTCTCTGCCCGGGCGGTCACCACTTGCCCTCGTGCAGCCCAGTCAGCAACCTGCTCGGCGTTCCTCACTGTCCAGTCGTACGCCTCGCGGAGTCCCCGGGTCGTCCTCGACACTCGTTCCCCCGCCTTCTCGGGCGCAGGGAACTCAACGGCCGGCTGATAGACCCCGATGGTCCTCATCACCAACCTAAAGTGCAGTGGCTCCACCACATTCATGCAGTGAAGCCACACGTCCCGGCCAGAGAAGGCCAAGGCCTCGGTCACCCACGGCTGGCCCTCCGGGCTCTCCTCTGCGTAAGGAGTCCACCGTACCTGCAAGGAATAGGAAACTACATCAGCATCATTATAATCATGGAAGAATAGCATGCATTTAAAGAGTCTGAGTCTAGAAGCGTACCGAGGTGTACGGTAGAGTGTCCAGGTCGTCCTGCAGCTCCCGGACCTGCCTCCTCAAGGCCATCATTTCTCGGGGTGCTGTCCACCTCCGCGCGATCGGCAGAAGCCCAGGGCGGGTCTCCTCGCCTCTCCCCAACCCGCGTAGGCGCACGTAGGCCCACACCTGTACCACAAGTCGTGTCAGCATTTAGTAAGCATATAGAGTTGCATAATTAAAGACTAGAGAAGAGAGTCGCACCTGGAGTAAGGGGGAGAAGCCCCCAAGCATCGTCCGACGTGCCGTCGAACTAAGGGTGTTGAAGAGGAAGGCGAGGACCGCCGCTCCCCAAGCATAGTCACCTACATGCTCGAGCTCCTGGAGAAAAGGGAGGAAGCGACAGCTCATCACGTCAGCCCGAGTGGAGAAGAGAAGCCGCCCGAACATCAGCATCAGGAACCGTCTCAGCACTCTGTCCGCCTCAGGTCCCGGCACCGCTGCGACCCTCGGTCTCGCCAGCCCCACGAGCCGCTCCAAGTGCTCCTCTGGTCGCTCGCCCACTGCAACGCCAGCTCGTCGAAGACCCAGGCTGTCCTGGAGAGCAGCCCGGGGAAGGAGGGTCGACTGCCTCTCGGGGCGCCGCAGCTGTAGGCCGAGCAGCTCCCGAGCCATCCCCCGGTAGTCAGGAAAAGTAGTCCCGCTGACCGGCGACCCGTGCACGCGTAGGCCAGTAAGCCTAGCCACGTCCTCCAACATAGGGACCATGTGCCCCCACGGGAATAAGAAAGTCCGACTCACTGGATCCCAGCGGTCGTGCAGGGCATAGAGCAGAGCTGCGTCAAAGCGACACACCTCGATACTCAGGAAGGGGGCGAACCCCATGGCAGTCAACCGCTCCCTCTGGAAGTCCGGCAGTGCGAGGTACACTGCCCGAACCTGCAGCCAGGAGGTACGGGTCCTACGTTTCCCCTGCATTCATCCATCTCCTTTACATTAGTCATTTAGTTTCTCATTTGTCTCATATAAATAAAATGCTCAAAGTCCAGTTATTGATTTGAAGAACGGTTACTCACGAACCGCTCTATATGTGAGCGGCCTCCCTCAAACCGTTCTATTTCTTAGGTCCCCCCGTTTGAACGGGCTATCCCTAGCCGTTTCTATCTTGGACGGATTACCCGGAACCGTCTGTTTGCCCGTCTTCCTAAGGAGTAACAGCCCACCTTTGGCCGTATTGTTTTGGTGACGGTCCTGGAAGGACCGTATTGTTTTGAGTGGTTACATGATTGGACGGACCTATTTGGCCTGTCTACCTTTTGAACGGTGATAACCTCACCGTATTGGGGTTTTGGTGCCCCGTTGGCTGTGTGAGTGTGAACGGCGCTCCCTGCACCGTGTTTATTTGAGGTGGTCCTTTGGGGACCGCATTGTTTTGCCGTACGGTTTCTGTTAAACCGTTTTATTGTCGCCGTCCCCGACGACGGTGAAGGCCCCCCGGCCGGCTGGGAGACCTCCGTGGTCCCTAAACCTACCCCCCTAGGCCCCTCTAAACCCCTAAAACTAGCATGCATGGAACAAAATGAAAAGAAATGGGAGGAAAGGTGGGGGGAACCTACCTCGGGATCGCGGGGTTTCTTGGCCGCACCCGCGGGCGGTGGTCCTCCGGCCACCTCCTCCTCACCGGCGAGGGCTTCTTCGTCAGCAGCGACGATGGCAAGCTCTTCCATGGTCACCCCAGGCATTTCTCCTTCTTCCTCCGGCGGTGGCGGTTGCTCCGGCGGCGACGAGCCCTCACCGGCGGCCGACGGTCTGGCCGCCTGGTGCTTCGTCCGGGTCATCAAATGGGCTGGAGGAAGGTTGAGAGAGGGAGGGAGGTTGAGAAGAGAGAGTGAGAGAGGGAGAGTGAGGGCGTTTTGCCCCTTCGTTCCTTCCACCGTCAGTTACGGTGGAGGGAAACGAGGGGGTTCCTTTTTTTCGAGGTTGTAGAGAAGAACGGTCTATCGTTAGACCGTTCATTGTGTGAACGGTTCGTCTATGACCGTATGTATCTCTTGACCGTTAATCTCAGGTCAGTTGGAATTCTATGCTCGAGTGGTTCTCTTTGAGCCGTTCTTATTATAAACGGTGCCGTACCAGCCGTTCGTCACTGGCAACCGGCCCTGTAAGATTTGTTCGAAGGTCAGGTAAGAACGGCTAACATAGAGCCGTTTGGAATATTGCACGGTTTAGATAAGGCCGTATATCTGGTTGGTCTATTTTGAATATTGAATATTTTCTCTGGAAATACATATCTTAACCATCTTATGCAGCATCAGTTCAGTCTGTCTCGCCATTTCGCCTGCACAGGTAAGTCAGGTATGGTCTTCTATCCCTAAATCCCTTATTGCATTATTATATGGTATTATATTATACTATCTCGAGAGCCGACAGGTTTCTTATGTGTCCCAGGATCTGATGTTCCCCTTCAACAAAAACAATGATGATCCAGGCTCATATACCTAACCTTCGGATAAGCCGTTAAGTTGGGATATCATGAGGAGGACGGTTCTATCCGCACGCTGTGGTTGCGGACGGTATCTTGACTCTGATATTCCTAGCTTAATAATACTACTCTCGAATATTTTATATTTTAATCTTTCTTTGCATTCGTTTTAACGATTTCTTTTATTTTTAGCCCAGCATGCATCATGCGCATCCTTTTGAGCTTTCACGCCCCATAGTCTGCTTAAGAAATGTCCCGTCAAGTGATGGTCAGCTATGTGTCCCAATGCTCGAGTAAGGTGAACTAATTCCATTCCGAAGGTTTTCTTTGGTCAGTTCGTTGGGGTCGGTTGACTAAAAGATCCCCGTCTGGAGTTTTAGCATCTTTTTCTTTTGTGCCCCCCTCATTGGACCGCGGGATTGTGTCCCCCATGAGGTTGGTCTTGTCAGTTGATTTCGTTTAGTTTAGTCCCTCCAGATTGGCGTCGCCTTTTGGTCAATTACTCCTAACATTCGGTCTAGAATTTTCCGAAGGATTCTCACCGCTTGTTGGTAGAAACGGGTGTCGTTTTACCTTAACGCCCACTTTTTCGGTCCATTCCGCTGCATTTCCGCTCCGCCTCCATGTTCCATATCACCTCCGCTTCACCTCCGCTCGCTCCCCTGCAAAGAGGGCGTTAAGGAGGGGCATCTGTTGACACCCATTTTATACCGATAATTCGAGCCGTTTCTCTTACTCCCATTAGTTGATGCCTCGAGTTATTCATCATTCACTGGGCCATTTTGTGGCATGACTCGGGCTCGTTTTATGGGTCGTCTCCCTCCTTGGTGCAATTCGTGGTGATTCGGGGCTTAATGGGCCTTGGCTTTGATCAGTTGAACGTATTTTACGAGAATCAAGTGCCTAAGGGCATGAACGGCTTCACATCAGCCGTTCAGAAGGTGGGCGGTTGAATATGGACCGTTCATGTATTTTGGCTAATTTCTGAGGATTTTCTGAATATCCACCGACAGGCTTTTGTGCGGTCTGATTAGAACCGTTCAATATCATGAACGGGCCTATTCCAACCGCCTATATCTCAGAGTCCTACGCACGCCCAGCTTCTCAGATAATTATCCAAATGATTCGAATTATCACCGACAGGGTTAAACGGTCGTGTTTGTGCCGCCCTAAACTAAAACGGTTTAAATACAACCGTTCATATGTTCAGAGTCCAACGGCGAACATTTCGGCCAGTTCGAGAGATAGTTGGGATAATTTTTTGATTATTCGAGTTTCCACCGACAGGATGGACGGTCCGAATAAGACCGCCCATCCCTTGTGCGGTCTATCGTAAGACCGTTCCAGCCGTCGGCTGCTGATTTTCAACCGATTTTATTCCATTTATCTCATGGTTTTATCCTCAACTTGTTTTGATGATTTCTCCGCGGATAATCAACCATTTTTGATGCCGTTTCGTCTGGATGGAAGATTATGATATTATCTACGAATTATCTTTTGAGAGTTCGACCTGAAAAAGTCTCTAAACCCTGATTTCGAGGCTGGCCTTCTAGGTTCTATAAATAGACCCTACGGCCGGACGTCAAAAGGGGGGGAGATTTTGGTCGACGGCGAAGCCCTGTCGCATTTTTGAGCGACCTAGCACCAAGGAGGGAGGCTCTCTACGTCCGCTCGAGCCTCCGGTCAAGGGAGTAGCCCAGTCTTTGTAGTCTTTCGTTCCGTAGCTTTGCCGTTTTCCTTCATTACATGCATTGTTTCTCATTCGCGTACCCCCTCCTTCTCATTATCATGCACACAACCATCCCGTTTTTTGTCACCCTAGGGGTTTAAAACCCCCCAGGTATTCCCCTTTTCATTTGTTTATGCTTAATTCTTCTCGTTTGAATGCATACTACATTATTTAGGTCTAATCTAGGTGTCTCTTCTGTGTCTCTACATTGTTTCGCAGGTCAGCACTTAATCAGCACGAGGCCCATCCCCTCTGGCCGGCCGGAGAGGGTGGAGGTCGAGCCCTTCTCAACTTGCTGAGTGAAGGTACTGAGCGGTTATCCTCCGACCGTTCAACGGTACGCGCGGTGCATCAACGACCGTTCTTCCCTGGAACGCGGTCCCTCTAGCGCCGTCCATCTCACTGCAGCAGTTCCTCCCGCGTCCCTCGCAGCGTCCTGGGGCGGTCTATCGTAAGACCGCTCAACATAGTGCAGTTCTAAGGGAGTCGTTCATTCCTCAGCGCTGCACTAAGGCGAGTGTCTCCCATTTTCAAGGTACGGCACGCCTATCGCGTACGGCATCTTGGTGGCGATCACGGTACTTTGCTTCATTCCCTATATTCTCTTCTTTCTCTCACTTGTCTCATGCACCTGACGCACTTTTGACCCTTAGTGAAGGGGAGAGAGGAGAGAAATATATATCTACACATCCTAGAAGCATAAATACATCTTATTGGGTTGTAAACCCTAAAGAACCAAGCTAGATCTGAAATTTCGAGCTGTTCTTAACCCTTGTATGTGCAGGACGCAGGCAGCGGCTCCAGGGCTTCTTCCACATTGTTCTGGGCGTGAAAGTGAAAGGAAGAAGGTTGATTCAAGTTTTTGAACGATCTTCTACTGGAAGCTGTGTGGGAAATCAAGCTACAACGTCGTTCTTGCAAGATTCGTTCATCTTCCCTCAAGAACAATCTTCAACTTGCAGAGGCATTGAAATAGATTCGAAGGAGAGAAAGGGGGAGCTCTAATAACTACACATTGAAATGGTCCTTTGTCCATCTATTTGCTGCCCTCTTATTAGTGCTGTGATTTTCATCCTGAGCAACAAGATGAGCTAATGCTTTCCATTCTTTTGCAGAAGAAGAAGGAGGAGAGCTGCCACAAGGTTGAGAGGAGAGGGGTTTGTGAGGTTAATCAATTTTCTGATGTATGCAGGCTTAATGGGAGCTAGGATTTTAAGGATATATCCAGTACGAGCTGACGAAGCTGTAGACAAACCCGGATCTTCGAGGAAGACGACCGGGTGCTCCATCCTACTACAGATTCATTTCTCTCCAACCGAAAACTTCAAGGAAGATTTTCATACACCTATTGAAAAATGAAAGGGGAATGTTCTATATCTTTTACCCACTTCCTTGCGTTGGTTTTCTTGATCTAAACCTTGTGTGAGCATATGTTGTAAATCCTTGTATGTTACTGAACTCTGAATATTATTGTGTGTGTGGACGGAGCTGCGTCTCCGTGTGGTTTTAGTGTCCGGGGTGTGTTCCCCTACGTCGTGTGTGTGTGTGCTACGGTGGCAGCGTTTTGGGGCCAGGCCCCGTGTGTGTGGATTGCTGCGGAAGCAGTGTGTGTGATGTTGGGGTTCATCCCCGTGTTGCTACATTTTGTAGCGTGTAGTGAAGCCTCACCGGGGTTTGGTGAGGGGTGGACGTAGGGAGCCCGTCGTGGTCCCGAATCACCTAAAAATCTCCGTGCCAATTGTGAATGCCTGTGTGATTGTCCATTTCATCAACCCCCATTCACAGGTCTATTGATAGGTTTTTATTCACTGCTCTACTACACATTGCTACCTCTGCTACTTGTAATTGAGCATAGTTAACTTGTTCCTTGCATTGATAATCCGTGTGAGATCGGTAAGATTGAGAGAACATTTTAATATCATGTCAGCTTAGGTTAATTAACGTAGTTAATTTTGTTCCCGTTGTAATTAGTTCAAATTGGTTTTAAAATCTGTCATCTCGGCTTGGGGACAATTCAACCCCCTTTCTTGTCCGCCATCTCTTTGGGCCAACACACGTGTTGTGCAGGCCAGTTAAGAAGGCAAAAACTTACTTTTCAATCATAAAAAGAGTTTGCATTTGTTCCTCCTTTGACATGCCTTGGACAGCCATTATCATGAAGCCATTTGATATGTATGGCTGCAAGGCTTAGCTGCAAGCAAATTAAACTGCCAATTTGGGAACCCAAGTAGCTTGGGTCCCTTTTGAATGTTTAACTCTTCAAGACATGACAATATGTCTTTTGGTATCCACAACTGCCTTGCTCGCATTGGATTCTCATTATGTCTGCATGAAGATTTCTCAACAATCGAGGTAAAAGGATTAGAATGGTTCACAAATTTTTGCTTCTTTATAAAATTCTTGTTTCTATCTTTCCAGTAAGCAGAGGGTGATTTGGACTGACCATTTAGCTGGTGACCTGGTCATTGCTGTAGCATTTATTATAGAAAAATCTCTTCAAAGCAAACAATTCATTATTTTGATTCACCAATTTTGAGCTTCTCTTAGAATTCTTACTTTCCTACCCAAAGAGCCAATGATCTTGGTTCTCCCAGATGGATCTTATGGCCTGTGACTTCTTCCCTGACCTCCACTCTCTTTCTCTGTTCATTAAAGCATGGTATTTATTTATGTCAGCTTTCTTGGTCGACTCAGAGGGGTGTGTGAGTCGACTCCTGAGTTCCCAGAATCCATCTGGGTTTCTATTTCTGTTCCATGTCGACTCTTGAAGGGGTCTGAGTCGACTCTTGTTCTGCCAGGCTCCGGGGGAGCTTCTGGTTCTACCCGTTGTCGACTCAGGATGGGATCTGAGTCGACTTTTGAATTTCCAGAAGTCTTATTTTCTCACTTAATGGTGGTTAGTTGACTTTGAACCCTGATTTGATAAATTTTTATTGGTTTTGGGGAGATTTTGGATAATTTGAACTTTGGATTTTATGTTTTCTGGGCCAACTTGATTCATGGAATTTTCACATGGGCTTTTATCATTTGCTTTCACGGTTGCTTGGTTTTTAGTAGAACCACTTGCTTCATCCAATTTTTCTGACCCATACATATCAACAAGAGGTCTCTTTCCTTTTATGTCTTGCTCAACCACGAAGGTGATTGTTTTCAATCGAAATTCCTTTTTGGCTGTTGGGTTGTAACCTGACCCTTCTTTTTGATAATTTACTCTTGATCCCAAAACTGCATTCAAGTTTTCTCTTCCTTTTACCAATTTTTCCAAGGATTCTTGTTTGTCTTTCAGTTCTTCTTGAGTCTTCTAAATTTCCTTCTAAAGTTGACTATTAACCTCCTTGATGGCAGTATACTTTTCTTTTGTTACTCTTGTCTCTTTCTCATAATCTTGCATTTTCAACTTAAGTTCATCTATTGTTTTCTTCAATATTTCATTTTCATCTTTCAATTCTTTTGACTCTGATTTTTGCATTCTCATTTTCAAATCATCAATTTCATCTCTCAGATTTTCATTCTCATCTTCCAGTTCTCTTAGTTCAGATTTGGAAGTCTCTAAGTCATGAACTTATTTTTTCAGATTTGAAATTTTAATTTTCAAAAATGCATTCTTATCAGATGAGGTTGTATCATGAATCATGGAATTCATTTTCTTTTTCAAAGCTTTGTTTTCCTTTCTAACAATATCGCATTTATCAATCAATTCCCCATATGCTTCTTGCCAATCATTGATAGTGAAATGCTCAAATGGAGAAGAGTTTTCACTTACCTCATACTGACCTATTGCCATAAGACCTAAGTCTTCATTGGTTTCACTGGATGAACTCTTCCCTTCACTTTTGTCACGTCCTGAGTGCGGAAGCTTACCCACGGCGCGACAGTTCTTTATATAGAACCAAAGCGAGCTAGCTATTTGATGGAATTCTTCCGTTGACAATTAATGAGTGCGCAATTAACTAAGATTTGACTTGAAATTAACACAATAGTTCGCTAACAATTATTACAACTAACCAAAATGTCAAATTACATATCTTCCCAGAGTCAAACTACTAGTCCTCAATCCTTTATTAGTTTTAACCAAGGGAAAAACAACTGACTTGACTGGATACAACTGACATAACTAGATTACAAATAATACAAATAGTGGGATTACAATAACATAATTGACATGACTAACTCGATTTCTACACTCATCACTCAGACTCATTCCCTTCCGAGTGTTGGCTGATATCCAAATTACCTGAAAATGTTAAAAAGCAACTACATGAGCGAATCACTCAGTAGGATTTACATCTCAAGCTCTAACATGCTTTAAGTGAATTACAAGTTCATTTAATGTAGATAAATCTATGCATGCAGACAGGTAGATATCAAGGAATTGTAAAATCGACAAGAGCAGGATAAGATTAACAAGTAAGAGTATATATATTTTTAAATTTTTAAGCAGCAGTAGCAAGTGATATCAAGTAAGTGATAACTGAGAAGTAACAACTGGAATAACAACATGTCAATCAAGCAATAGTAAGCAAAGCAATTTCAAGCATGTGTAACTGGAATTAGCTATTTATCAATTCATTCAAGTAAATACTTTTACCCTTCTGCAGATCTCAAGTCAAATCAATCAAGTAAAATCACGAGAATGAGTGGAATACCTAAGTCTAGCAAGCAAGTACTCCGGTGCAATGCCAAACACAGTGGTCAATAAACTCCCATGGGCACAAGTACCTTCGGGTGCTCCTCCCAGGACCAGACCGGGCCCTATATGCACAGCATTGGTCATGTTTTTCGACATCCACTCTCATTTATAGCCAATATAGAATTTTAAGGTTTGACCAGGTAGAATATATAAGGTGGATTTATGGAATATAATCCAAGGGTGTATTGATATGTAGGGACAAACTAGGAGTAAAAACCAGTAACGTTTAATACACGAAAAAATTGGGTGAGGTCGGTGCCTTATAGGACACCTGACATGTTCAGAAATGACACCCTCACCTGGGAACTATACAGGGTTTAGAGAACCCTGTTAGGAGTTAAATGGCGCCTCTCAGGCTGCCATTTATTAGTGAATGGCGTCCTGTCACAAGGGCGCGTCATTCAGGGGTTTAAGGCCTCGAAGAATCCAAAATACAGGGTCTATTTGATAGGTGACTGGGTCACTGCCACCTTTGAGTAATAGGCGACTGGGTACAGGGCGCCTGCTTCTGGGACTATAGGGCACTGATTTAGGGTCTGGAATTGGCACCCAGGGGGCTGCCACCTTCTATTAATAGGCGCCCATACTCCTGCCATGTCTTAGGTGATAGGCGCTCTAGGATCATCCACGTTTTAAAGGGTTTACAGGGCCAGGTTTAATAGGTGCCCAAGGGTCTGCCATCTTCTTGAAATTGGCGCCCCATGGTCAGACTTCTTTCAAGAAATGGCGCCCTGATGGTTGCCATGTTTCACTGATAGGCGCCCCTGGGTCAGGCGCCTATCAAACTGATGGCTAAGGTGATCAGCTGGTTAAACTGAGGTTCAACTATTCTAGGTTTAACTAATGGAAATAGAGGTTTAACTAAGGGATGAGGGTATTAAGCTCTTGTTAAGCTGACTAACTAGTTAAACATAGGTTTAACTAATGGAGATTTAACTAATGGCTGAGGGTATTAGGATCTGATTAAGCTAAATGGCGGGGGTTTAACTTAACTAATCAGGATGTATGGTTTAACCACAAATTGATAGAAGGCGCCCAGGGGTCTGCCATTTCCTTGAAATTGGCGCCCTGGGTGCAGACTCCTTCTAGTAAATGGCGCCCTAAGGGCTACCATCTTCCAGTGATAGGTGCCCAAGGGCCAGGCGCCTATCAATCAAGATGTTGTTTGCTGCAGATTAATTAATGACCGTGGTTTAACTAATGGCTATTGGTTAACTGGTTACAACAGAAGTTTAACTAATGTTTGAGGGTTTTAAGCTTTGATTAAGCTAAATGACTGGGGGTTGACCACTTAAGTCAGGGGTTTAATTAATCTAGGTTTAACTAATGGCAATGTAGGTTTAACCAATCCAGGTTTAACTAATGGCTGATAGAAGGCGCCCAGGGGTCTGCCAACTTCTAGAAATTGGCACCCCAGGGGCTGCCACCTTTCAGTAGTAGGCGCCCCTGGTCCATACTTGTCTTAGTAAGAGGCGCCCCTGGGTTGGGCGCCAATTTCAAGGGGTTTTGTTGCCCGATTTTGAGCTCGTTTTGAGCAGAATAACGACGTCTGTTCGGTCGTTGTTCAGTGAATGGCATCCGGGTCAGGGGCGCCCTTCACTTTAGGCTGATTTATATAAAATTGATGACATGGACATGTAGAGAAAATTATGAGGATTACAGATCTATGTTCATGCACTCGTTTCATGCTTTAGTTTCTCAAATATCAAATTTTTTTAACATGACTTAACATACTGATTTACATCTTATAGAAACTAAATGGAGGCAGGGTTTCTATGTGATTTAAAAGACGCCATGAGGGCAGAACTTTATCTATATCTAATCTGGTGTATAGATTAGGTAGACTAACATGTTAATTAGGTATGCTAACAGATTAGTTAATAGATTAACTAACAGGCTACGTAAAAACACAATAAAACTTGCGTTACACATGATATATCGCATGGATATGAAGCTAATACATGCTAATTACCTTAGATTGAAGATAATACATGCTAATTACCCTAGATTGAAGCTAATACATACTAATTATCCTGGGTATGAGACTAATACTTGCTAATTATCCTGGGTGTGAGACTAATACATGCTAATTATCCTGGGTATGAGGCTAATAAATGCTAATTATCCTGGGTATGAGGCTAATACATGCTAATTACCGTCGATATGAGCTATTAGTTTAGTTAAAGTTGAGAAAACCTACTAAAACATGATGTGTAACCACTAAATACCGCATGGAGATGAGACTAATCACTAATTTTACATGCTAATATAACCTAGATTAGCTATGGTTTGGTTAAAGCTCGAGATCACCTACCTCTTTGGGATGAGAGACTAGGTGCAGGAAGAAGAGAGACACCTCTGCAACCTCTGCAACTTCAGAGAGTGTCCCCTTGCAGCAAGCCTTAGAGCTAACGGAATAGAAGGGGAATATAGGGATATGTTATAGCATTAGGGTCGACATGAGGGGAAACAAGATCCGAAATAATAGGATCTGAGTGGGATGCCAACTCAAACAGGCTATTGGTGATGAAAATATCGCAAAAGTTGTCGGATGGGAAATGGCGATTGGGGTCAGACTCCTTTTAATCCTGAGTTTTATATATTAAACTTCCAACTTAACTTCAATGATTTTTATCTTTAAAAATTGATGGAGTTAGTTTATGACATTTCATGGGTGAGATCCTTACATTTTTCTCTATTTTTACATATTTTTTTTTGAAACATTCTTTTTAAATAAAAGGTGGCATTATTCACTATACTATTCACGTTATATGAAATAGCGACTTAATATGCGTCGTTATTTAATGAATAACGACCATGTAGTGGTCGTTTCTTACTTGGAGCATTTTCCCATCTCCCTCAAAGGATCGAAATTGTAGATATGTCCTTTTAAACCTTGTGTATTTACTTTGCTCGAATAACGACATCTTACATGTCGTTATTTCACAAGTAACGACTTAACAACGGTCGTTATTTTGAACGGAGATTTTTGTATTCACCGTATACTTAACCAAAATTATCTATATACCCTTTCTTACTTCCTAAATTAGGTTTATCCTTTAATTATTCATCTATATACCCTTATTTCTTTCAAACATGGATATAAATGTAAAAATTGAATTATTTAATTTTATAATTTATGAAAATATGATTTGGCCTCTTTTAAAAGTGATATTTATTGTTTTAAAAATATTTCAAACTATTAATTAAATATTTTAAATGATTAATTAAATAGAATTAAATGGTTAAATTCACTTATTGCTATTTTAAAATTTTTCAGGTGTTACAACTTTCCTCTTCGTCACTCTAGGTACATATCATGGCTTTCTTCTTGTCTTTCCTCTTGGAGTGTGTTTTCTTCTCATTGTGTGGACATTCAATCTTGATGTGTCCGGGCTTACTGCAATTGTAACAAACAAGATTGTTAAATTTTTTCTCAAATGATTCAGATTTGAACTTGGATGACTTTCTTACCTGACCCTTTGGATTCTTGAAGTTCTTACCTTCCTTCTTCTAGAACTTTTCAAATTTTCTGGTTAGTGTGGCAAACTCACCCAAGTCCTCCTCAGTGCTGGATGACTCACATTGCTCAGAAGATTCAGAGTTAGCCTTCAGTCCTAATGGCTTCTTCTTCTGCTATTCTTCTTCTTCTGTTCTTTGCATATTAAGCTCATAAGTCATAAGAGAACCTATCAATTCATCAACAGTCAAGATAGATAAATCGTTGGAGTCTTCTATGATTGTAGCTTTAGTATGCCATGCAGGGTTTAATGACCTAAGGACTTTTCTTGCAAGTTCTTTCTCTGAATAACTTTTCCCTAGTTTTTTTAAACTATTTATCAGTTGAGATAGCCTGGCATACATGTCTGAAATAGATTCATGTGGTTTCATTTTGAATAGTTCATATTCTGAAATTAACATATTTGCTTTTGTTTCTCTCACCTGTGATGTGCCTTCATAAATTACCTCAAGTCTGTCCCACATCTCTTTGGCACTGGCGCAGGATGAAACGCTGGAAAATTCTGTAGGGTGGAGTGTGCACTGCATCATATTCATTGCTCCCCAATTCAGATTGGACTTTCTGATCTGCTCTCTTGTCCATGTGTCTTCATCATCGGGAAGCTCAAACGGGCCTGTGCTCACCACTCTCCAGATTTCATGATTTTGTGCTCGGAGGAAAACCTGCATTCGATTTTTCCAATAATAATAGTCAAAACCATCAAAGTACGAAGGTCTGGTCACTGAGTGACCTTCGGAAGCATTTCCCCAGGTAGCCATTCCACTATTGAGCTCGTGGTCCTTGGACCAATTGAATTGAGCACCCGCTCTGATACCACGTGTTGTGCAGGTGGAATGGCGGTCTAGAGGGGGGTGAATAGATTCGCCCCCAAATTCAAAAACTATTGCAGACTTATGTGAACAATTTAAACTATGCGGCTTAAGCGGAAATTAAAGCATATACTCTATGCATAACAAAGACGGACCTAGGCATACCTCTAGCGGAAGTCACAAGCGAATGCAAACAATCACACACAAAAGGAGACATGAATTTTAGGTGGTTCGGCCAGACATCTAGTCTGCCTACGTCCACCCCACACCAAACTTGGTGAGACTTCCTTCCGCTGACTCACAGCTTGAAACCTCCGCTGACTCACAGCTTGAACACTCCGCTGACTCACAGCTTGAACAGTCCACTGACTCACAGCTTGATTAACCCCAGATCCAAGCACCCTAGATTGATCTGAACACTCCGTTGATGAACAGCTTAATTAACCCTAGATCCAAGCACCCTATCTTGATCTAAACACTCCGCTGACGAACAACTTGATTAGCAGAACAAAAAGGAAAATGAAATATTGAATAAACAAATGAACACAGATCGAGTGTAGAATTCTCCTGATGATTGGGTATCTCGATCTGTGGATGGAGTTCGTCGAGCTTCTTCTCTAATTCCATATCTGCGCTGATCTGGTGCTGATGCTTCTCCTTCTGCTGCTCTTTTGATGCTTCTAATCTTCTATTGTTGCTGATCTTCCACTTGTAGAGGTCATGATGCAACTCTGGATCTCCTGGCGCTTCTCTAGTTTTCTTCCTCTCCTTCTTCTTCTTGATCTAGGTCACACAGGCCCTTTCTCTCTTCTCCTTCCCATGAGATGCAGCTTCTTTGTCTTGCAGCCGCGCCCTTTTTAGTTCACTGCTACCTATCTTTTTTCAGCCTTCTCGCCACCTATTTTTCAATTTTTGAAGAACACTGAGAATATCTGCTAGTTTAGTTGGAGAACCGGTGGGAAAAGGTCCTATTTTTCAGTAAAGAAGTTGAAGACTCAGTCTTCTCCTTATGCAACAACAAAATCTGATAAAACCCACGTTTCTTGGCCCATCTGGACCATCTATGTGCGTGCCATAATGGATCCATGCCTTGGGTATCGGATCTAGTAGCAATTGGGTTCATTTTAGGGTTTACAACTCGAATCTCCGGTGAGAGTCGACTCATAGGGCCTTCAGAGTCAACTTCTGAATGATCCCAAAAATACCTCGTTTCTATCTGCTAGTCAGAGTCGACTCATGAGGACCTCTGAGTCGACTTCTACTTCAGTCCAGAACCAGGGTGGTTCTGTCTGCAGTCTGTGGTCGACTCTCAAGTAGTTTTGGTCGACTCCTGCACCCCATATGCATGATTTGACTAGTTTTGGAGATCTTGAAGGCTGAACTTCTGTATTTAATTGGGTCCATTCTTCTTCTTTGGCTAGTCCATTTAGTCATCAAAATACTTGCATTGGGCATTTGGATATCAAACAATTGCAAATTATTTATTATGCCATATAGCTTCTTTATTTATGACCAGCTTAGGTTCAATTCAACATATTGCATGTACTTATGGTAAAGACAATGAGATATAGATTGTCATCATCAAAACAAGGGATGCACAACACAGAAGAGAGAGATCATGATACCGGCTTCAGAAAAGAGCTTCTTTCAAAATTATGGTTTAAATGGAGCGCGTATTCTAAAAAATTGGTGTCTCAGAGGATTCTAGTGCCGAAACTTTTCAATCATACGAGGGTGACACTGCAGAGTGGATTGCTTCTAATCTTCGTCTGATCGAATCTGCCAAGCCACTTTGGTTGTGTATGGAGGACGAAGTGGAAGAAGTCGACCCAACTGAGCTAAATGAAGCAATTGTTGGGCAAGAGGAGTCGTCTGAGAGAGGGGATTCTTCTGCAACTGGTGATGGTGGAGGATGATCCAACGGATATCTGTTGATTTGTAATTGTAATTGTAAAAAATTACACATTTGAATTAATGTAATTGTAATTTCTTTTATTCATTGAGTTATATGTTGTGTGGATTTTATCGGGGGATGTGTGTTTTATGTTGAGTTGTGTAGGTTGTGTGTATAATTGTAGTTTTAAAGGGTGATAAATAGATAACAGAAGTAAAAGATATGTTTTGAAGCGAAACAAAGGCGATGGTTGGCGAGCGATAAGGGTGACAAATAGATGTTGTGAGTGACAAATAGCCGTTAGCAGTGACAAATAACTCTGTAACGGTGACAAATATCTCATGACAGTGAAACTTGAAGAAACTCAAGTTCGTTTGAAATGTTTAACCGTGTATGGGTTTCCTAACTCTACCAATACGGATCTGAAGTATTCCTAGTCATCAAACGACACTGATTAAATGAAGCGAAACATTTATATTATTTTTCTATCATTTTTCATAATTAGGTGGTTTTATATTATTGTTATAGTGTTACATTTATTAATTATCAATTTTATATTTTTTGTTAATTTTATAATTAATTTATTATTATACTGGTACATTTATTAATTATTATTTTTTATGATTTTTATCATTTTCATAATTATGTTACTATTATTATGATGTTACATTTATTAATTATCATTTTTATGTTTTTTCTCATTTTTAATTATTTCATTATTATTTTACCGTTACATTTTTGAATTATCATTTTCAATTTTTTTAGTTTTTATCATTTTCATAATTATTTAACTATTATTATGATGTTACATTTATTAATTATCATTTTATATGGTTTTTGTCTTGTTCATAATTATTTTATTATTATTATTATGTTATATTTATAAATTTTCAATTTATATGGCTTTTTGGTATTTTTATTTATTTTATTATAATTACATTATTATATTTATTAATTATCACTGTTAGACAGAAAGAAGAACAAGTTTTGAAGTTTTGGAGCCAGTAAGTCAGATAAGCCAAAATCAAGCGCGACGGCTAACACCGCATAGTGGTGACAAATAGTCATCAGTGGGGAGAAATTAATTTCAGGGTTGACAAATGTCTCCTCAGGGTGATAAATGGATAACAGAAGTAAAAGATATGATTTGAAGCGAAATAAAGGCGGCGGCTAGCGAGCGATAAGGGTGACAAATAGATGTTATGAGTGACAAATAGCCGTTAGTAGTGACAAATAACTTTGTAACGGTGATAAATAGCTCAGAAAAATGGGAAATACTAACGGTATTATCAGACTAAAAAGTTTTCGTCAGAAATACGTCAGAATAATTCGACTTTCATGGTTTGTTTGTTATTTTCTTACTTATGTGACAAATTATTTTATTTATTGATTATCATTTTTATGGATTTTTTTATTGTTATTTTTATTTTCTCTTTTAGGTTCACCTTCCGTATGTGAGAGCAGCGAGTAAAATGAATGATAAGGGTGATGAATGCATATTATTGGTGACAAATAAGTTGACAGAGGCAACAAATGCACATTAGTGGTGACAAATAGGTTGACAGGGGCGACAAATGCGCATGAGGGGTGACAAAAGGCTCTTAACGGTGAAAAAATGCACAAAGGCGACGGCTCCCAGGGGCAAAGGCGGACGACTCCTGCATGCTATAAGAGTGAAAGATGCCTATTAGTGGTGACAAATAGATCAACAGGGGGGACAAATGCGCATGAAGGGTGACAAATGGATCCTAACGATGAACTATGAGCATGAAGATAAGCCCTACTAATATTAGAACCATCGACAAACCCTGCTACTTATAGGGGAAGAACTCCCCTTCGTAAAGGTAACCCCTACCTGCGATGGATGGTATCCTTCATTTGACGGCAAGCACATCACACAAAGATCAAGCATCCATCATGCAAAGAAATGTTGCAGAAAAAGAAATTATATTGATAGGGGAAGAGGGTACAAGCGGTTACTCGTCCTCTTTGGGACGGAACCTGTCAAGTTGGAGGCTCAACACCCCCTTGTTACAAAACAGGTGGTCCACCTTCGCCAAGGAGTCCTGCCACCCTTGCATGTACCCCTACTTGTATTCCTCCGAAAAGTCGACGCCGCTGCTTTCCCCTGATGGCTGGTCCGACACTGGTAGGACTTCCTTTTGGAAGCACAGCCTTTTGGCAGGAACCTGCTCTGACGAAGAATCTGACTTCTCAGACGACGACACCTTCACGAGAGTGTCTTTGATCGCCAAAGAAACTCAAGATGTCCTTAGGGTTCCCCACAGAGTCTCTATTTATAGGAAGGAGACGAAACCCCCAGAGGGCAAAAGAGTCTTCGTGCCTCCCTTTGTGGAAATCAAAGCGACGGGATCGCGAAGATCGTTCCATCTCCCCCAACTTTTCTAACTCTCGGTCCTTCCTTTTTGTCGGTCATGAGATCGCTTGGATCGAGCTTCCTTTCGTCCCGATACATCAGCCGCATAGTAGACGAGAGGCCGGAGAGAGATACTGCAACGGCTAACACCGCATAGTAGTGACAAATAGTCATCAGTGGTGACAAATAGGCTACAAGGCTGACAAATGTCTCGTAAGGGTGATAAATCGATAATAGAAGTCACAATATGTGATGAAACGAAACAAAGGTGACGTCTAGCGAGCAATAAGGGTGACAAATAGCTCGTTATGAGTGACAAATAGCCATTAGAAGTGACAAATAGCTCTGTAACGGTGACAAATAGCTCATGGCAGTGAAACTTGAAGAAACTCAAGTTCGTTTGAAAGATTTAACCGTGTCCTAGCGATCCTAACTCTACCAACACGAATCTGAAGCCTTCCTAATCATCAAACGACACTGATTAAAATCGACCTGTCTTTTTAACTCGACCTGCCTTTCATATGTTCAGACCTAAAATTGCATATATGCTCAGACCTTAGTGTGCGCTCATGCACATATGCTCAGACCTTAGTGTGTAACAGTGACAATGTGCACTGACCTTTGCATGCAGCATTTTGTTCATGTGCACTGACCTAAAATGCAACACTGAACATGTGCACCGACCTTATGTGCTTACATGCAGACATGCACTGACCTCCATATGCGACATGCATGAACATGCACCGACCTACATATGTAATACTATGAGCATGCACCGACCTTCATATGCAGCACTATGAATATGCACCGACCTTCATATGCAACATGTATGAACATGCACCGACCTTCAAATGCAGCATGTATGAACATGCACTGACCTTAATGAGAAACACATACACACTAGCATGAGAGGCTATAAGATACTAATAGTGTTGCCATAATGAAAAGTAGATTCAGAATATCACAATTTGCCAATATCCAAAAGCTTAAGACAAAATGTATTGTTGCCAATCATCAAAACTTAATTAGAAATTAAATTTAGAGAATCAAATTAAAGGAGACACAACATGAGACACAAATTATCCCACACAATCTCCCCACAACATCCGTCTCCGAATAGGTGGTGCCATCTCCTCATCTTCCAGTTGGTCTAAAATAGCCTCCTCAATGTCGTTGAACTTTTCATCGTCCTCCATTACAAATTTCATTACAATCCGATCAAAGTCTACACATCACACAAAGCACGTCCATCACCAAGACATCAAAGATGAAATAACCTAGTCGTTGTCAACGAGTAAAATGTCCAGTACATTATTTCCCTATAACCAAGTCATTTATAGCAGCATGTGCTTCCTTTACCAAGTGAAAACCCTTATAACGAGCTCCAGGGTATCCATTCACTTGGACAAAGCATTCAGGCCAATTATAATATACACCGGGTTCGCGACCAACCCACACTACATAGCATTAATACCTTCCCATTTTCTGAACCTCAATTCTCTGCATGTAAGGTGTTATAAAAGACAATAGGTATGACAGACATAATAATTGTAGCAAATTTAATATGAAGTCCAATCCATAAGAGCAAGTTTGTAGATCAGAAAGCATGTAGGTTTAAGGTTACACTGCATGAAGTATGATATTGTGGGGTAGGGGATTTAAGTCTACTAGTTCAAGTGCATGAATAAGGTTTATGTCATGTGAATTAACACCCAATCAACCCTAAGCAATAGTATGCCTTAATGTGGTGGAATAAAATTTGAACACATTTACATGCTTTCCTGGCAAGTAATGACAATATGGAAGTCCATTTCCGTGTGCTCTTATCAAAGCAAGGTAGATGTTAGGCCCAATACAGTATACAGAGCATACACAAAGCATGGTAGAGGTCCAACAAAAAATAATACTTGTGCAGAGGTTAAGAACAAAACAACCACTACATCCGTTTAATATGAAACTACCCAGAGCATATCATATACGAACATATGAAAGGCCTGTAAAATGCTTAAATATGGAAGAGGATTAAAAAAAAGGAAGAGGGCATCTGCAGCAAGAACCAGTGATGACAAGGGACCGAGGAGGACGCAGAGGAGACGGGCTCTTTTGCTAGGGAAGCCACCGCTACGCGTAGTGATGAAGGGGATGACATTGCGGAGGAGCCTTAAGAACTTAAAATAGAAGAGCGGGTGTCAATGTAGGGTCACGAGCGGGATCGGTGCGTCGATTTAACACATCGCTGCAATGGAGGTGGTAACACAGCCCCTCGGGAGCAGAAAAAAGGGGAACGTCGGGAACCCTAGCCGAACGATCGTCGCTCGATCGGAGTATATTGCAGAGGTGATTGGACAAGAGAGAGTGTAGGCAAATACACTGGATAAGGGTGAAAAATACCTATCAGTGGCGACAACTAGATCTGTAGAGTAGACAAATACATTGGTAAGGGTGAAAAATAGATCCTAGAGCTAACCAATGAAAAGCAGAAGGAGCTGAAAGGAGGAGTCAAGTTCACAAGAGGATAAAAATGTGAACAGTGTATTAAGAGTTTATAGAGCAATCAGAAGAAGAACGAAGGGACTTGGTCAATGCCAAGGCAGTCAATGTCGACTCGTCAAGGTCAACGCCAGTCAAAGAGGACTCCAGAAAGCTCAACTTTTTCTTGACTACAGTCATGAGGTCCCAGTCAAAGTCAAAGGTTAATAAATAGATTAGTCAGCTACAGTGATCCAGGTCAAAGACAAGCAGCTAATGGAGAGAAAAGAAGGTAACGGCTGGTCATGTGGTAAGATAAGAGTGATAAATATGCAGTAAGGGTGACAAATAGCCCGTATGACTGACAAATGGACGATAAGCATGTAAATTAGCCAGTAAGGCTGACAAATGGGCTGAAAGGGTGAATCACAGGGTCGGTGTGTCTGGCACACTCTCAACTCGAAAGTCAGGGGCCCAGACTTTGCACATGATCTGAGGCTACCCTGTCAGAGGTATATTCTCTCTCATGGGACAAGGATATTTCCATATTTCAGTCTGATCATCTATTATTCACCCTTTGTTGCCTCTTTTACACCAGTAAGGGCTATTTTTCACCATCGGCCACCTATTTGTCACCCTTAAAGCGTAGCCAAAACCCTTTTCATCCAGTGGGTGACTTGGGTTTTTCTCTTCAGCAGTCTGAATTGGAGTCAGCTCCACGGTTGACTCTAGTCGACACTTGTGCAAGTAAAGCCTTCATCTTTTCACACTTCAGCCTAGTTCCTTAACCAAACTTGAATCTATCTTCAGAAAACTCATTGATATTCATGAATTAACATTATCAAGCACACACATTAAAAGTATTAAAACATATAAAACTTCGAAGATCAAAATGTATGACAAAAGAAATATCAATGAAGATAGGTATGCCACATTCTAAGGTTTGAGACGTGAAATATTTAAGATCTTGTATTTCCAAAGGTAATGAGGTCGGCCCCAAACCGGGCTCTAAACATATTACAATCACCCTCATTAAATGTCCATGATGTCTCCCCCTTCCTTGACAATTCATGAACATATTTCAGTACATAAATGGCACAGTTAAGGCTTCCATCTGCCTGTTGGGGACATTCGTTGTCGAATACAAGATCCCATTTCTCAACTCCCTCGAATGTCCCAAAGAGCTTCAGAGACCCCCGTACAACTGTAGCCTGCAAATGAAAGGTTATAAATTATTAAGGAATAATTAAAAGACAATATAAATATCTATGATTTCAAGTACATGGATAAGAAAAATTTCCCAATTTCTTGTAGTGGCATCATGGATGGCCATGCCTCTCATGGAATTGTATGAGACAAAGCGACGATTCTCCAGGTCAATAGCAAGTAGATGCCAGTGACCTCCAGAGTGTAACACGAAGAATAAATATTTGTTCTTATGCAGTTCTGATAATTCAACATTCTCGTAGGCGCACACCAATAATTCGTTGGATTTTTCGTAGTTGGCCGCTGTCCTGCCGTTTATGTGATTCACAAAAGTAGTGAGAAAATAAACCCACTGATGAAAGGTGTCAGATTCATTGAATCGTGAGTCGAGGAGGTACATCATGGCGTCGATCACCTGTAAATTAACAATCACGATTCTATTAGCTGTAGAAACACAAGTTCAGGGTAGGGCGAGTGACAAAAAATTTCACAATTAATGAAAGAAAGTATCGTATCATCTATCATCTGGCAGTATAATAGATCAATGACATGACGACGTTTCAAAACAATCCCGTTCTGTAATTCAAATATGGGGCCACTATATTGGAGAAAAATTTTCATGGTAGTCAGAGTAAGGCGGATCAGGATAATTACATAAACTATAAGAGGACAACTTACTCAATATCCCCGAGGCACAAGCATCAATGAATTCATTCACAATCGTGTTATCTATCGGCTTTAGCCGGCCTTTACCGATCGAATCAGTACACTGTATGAGCTTTCTATAAGGGTCGGCTTCATCTCCCTTCTACATTTATGCCAATATACCAATCTTAGATTCTATACTGTAAGAAGTAGGAACAACGCAGACTCACCTTCTTCTTCCCCCGTCCTGCAGTTTTCTTTGCAAGTGCCCGCCATTTCCTCACGGGCTTCTCGTCTCGTTGATGAAGGGACTGAGAAAAGACACCTTGATGACGGTCACCATGCCCATTGGTCACCTCCATCTGAGCTTGGATATCGCCTTGCACATCGTCTTCAGGGGCTACCTTAGATGGCACAGTATCATTCGTACTTTGTTGAAGGGGTCTTGGAGGTGGGACATCGGTGGCAATGTCCATTTCAGAGGTTTGACATATACTTTGCTCAACATTTTCAGCCCCTTGCACTTCCTTGACAGGGGCTGTCGGAGGTGGCATGACATCGACCGTCACCTGTTCGACGGGCCTAGGAGGTGTTGCATCAGCGGTAATGTGAGCCTCTTGCACCCTAGTCAGAAAGAAGGCTCTCATTTCCTCAAGTAGCCACTGCTGGATCTTCAATGTAGCGGTAATATCCTGTAGCATAGGCATGCATGGAGCTGATGAGGACATCTCCTGAGCATTGGGTCGGGTCATCATCTGACCTCCGTACACCGTGTCTCTTTCACTTGGCTCAACAAGGAGCCCTTCGATCACCTGCATTTCAAACCACATCACTTCGGTTCTTCATTAATGTTGAATGACAAAGAAGAAGTTTTTAGTACTCATACTACCTGTTGGCCTCGTAGGGATCCAATGGAGAATTTCAATTTCCGATCTAGAAATGGCCCCCACCTAAATAGTCGGGGGAATGTCACATGCCATAGTGACTGTCGCACCCGCGTGTGCTCAAAAGACCAGACCTGTAATATGAAATATATCAAGTTATTTTACAATGCAATAGAATTAATGATTGACACATTAATTATTACACAACAAAAATAAAAAAACTTACAGCAAGTGCGGCAGAACAACCAAATATAAATGTATGGGCCTGTGATGTATCCCCGGCTCTTCTCTTAGCACGGTCAATTGTACCTGACCGTCGTTTCTGGACTGCCAACACTAATTGCTCAAACTTGTGCATCGTTACCTGTTGCACGGCGGCTGCTCAGTTGTAATCTGAAACTCTGTCAATGTCATCTAAGCATGACAACATCTGTTGTGGATAAAAATGCGTCGATCGTGGGCAAAGGAAAGTGGACAGTAAGAGTACAATCCATAGCCGGACAGTGTCGGCCACATCCTACTCTTCATCGGACCCAACAATTTACAGGATGAGAGAGCACACTTTCTTCCGGTCAAATATTGCTGTAAATCCAAATCGATGCTGCAACTTTGACTTCTGTTTCACAGATCCATAATGTTGAACCAGCTGTCTGGAGCAAGGTAATCCTATAATTATGCCCACATCTTCCACACTGAATGCGACCTCCTTACTACCCATACGGAAGTAATTTCCTTCACTATGGGTGCAAATAATCTCCTCCAATAGTGTCATGGTGAAGGTGACGGGAGAAGCATTGTCAACATAGGGACCAAAGGGTGTGGTCCTCATCAATGACTTGTGACATTCCCGAAATGCCATCTAATCCCTGTCCTTCATGTAAATGTCCATAGAACACTAGGCGGAGATGACCATTGTGTTCACTAGATTCAAAAAAATGTGTAAACAAGAAATTCAGTTAATTGACTAATTAAGAAATACAAAAAATATTAAGAGTAAGACAAGGGTGACAAATGTATAGACAAGGGAGTTTAGGTGTGACAAATAGGTGCTTAAGGGTGACAAATGTATGAAATTCAGAGACAGGTAGGTCTAAATCTGACACAAATAGGTAGATATAAGCGTGACAAATAAATAGGTCGATAAGGGGGGCAAATAGCTATGTAAGGGAGATAAGGAACCACACTACCTTTAACTTGTCGTCCTGAAGTGGAGGCCTTAGAAACCCTAGGTATGTGAAACGTTTCTTCTTCGGCCGTAGGAACCAGTACAATTTCTTGAGATGCAGGTGGGACATCCAGTTTACGGCGGACGGAGCATTGCATGGGTGTCTCCTTTGGCTCCATGGCTGTCAGTGATGAAAGAGAGCTCGCAATTCAGGAGTGCTCGAATAGCAAATGACGGAGAGGTCGCAAATGGCACTACGAGGAAGACAAGATGTTGAGCACGATGGAGAGACGAATCGACATTTGGTAGGTTACGTAAGAGCCAAGACATGGCGGGAAGGGTAAATAAGTAATTGGGGATTTTTAATTTCAAGGATCTAGTTCGGCGTCATCATTTCTGTTGATGTGGCCTGCGGCGTTGGATCGGCGGTAATACGCGAACAACACACACGCGTGGCCGACGTGTCCCGTTTTCCATGTGCACCAATTGGAGCTTAAGGGCGACAAATGTGTCTACACGGGTGACAAATGTGCTAGCAAGGGTGAAAAATACCCTGCTAACGGTGACAAATAGGGCTCAATAGAGACAAGGCTGACGCGTGACTTTCAAGGCAATGTAGGAGTAAGGACGACGTCTTGTGGACTTTAGTGGTGACAATTAGGTGAGTGTGGGTGACAAATGCTCACCTGGAGTAACAAATAACTTCCTTAAGTGTATCGCTGTTAATCGTGAGGTGCCGGGTTCGAAACAAAGTTCTATCGTGTTTTCATTTACATTTTTAAATAAGTTATATTAAAAAAACTTAAGGAAACCTTAAGCTGAAGCTAAGATTCGAACCCGGGGAAACCCTGATAAGTGTACATTTTTACATGTTAATTAATGTTATATCACACTTTTATAAGCTTTAATATATATCACTATGCATTTATCACACTTAATCATAATTTAGAGTAAAATATTCAGTTTGATGAAATTAAATAATTTTAATAAGTAAATTTATTTATTTTGCAGGCACAGAAAGGACGACGCAAGTTGACAGAATAATGGGCCAAAGACCATTAAGGAAAAAAAAGAGAAAACGAAGAGTACAAATGGGCCAAAGGCCCATGGACTTGTTTAAAAAGAGAGAGAGAGATTAAAAAAGGAAAAAAAAAAAGAGAGCAACAAAAAAGAGAAACAAAAAGTTATAGATATATTTATTCACATATAATATATGTATATATATATATATATATCATATATATATGTAAAGTTTTCACGTTGCATGCACGGCCGCCAGCATGCAAACGTGCATGGCATAACGTGGTGGCGGGTCTTCAACGGGCTTTGCTTGTGAAGAGCACAGCGCATGCGACGTGGCTTCGGTGGGAGCCTTCACACGCGGCAGGACTTTAGCGAGTGAAGCACGCTGTCGGCAGCAGCGAACGAGTGGCAGCTGACTTCGGCGAGCATGCGGGCGCGGTTCGCGGGCTCACGCAGCGGGAAGTCAGCGATGTCTGCCAACAAGCGGCTGAAGGCGGACGCATGAGGCGAATGCGGCAGGTCAGCAAGGCTTCGGGGGTGTAAAGTCAGGAAAGTGGCAGGCTCTTCAACAAAAACGTCAAAGGCTGGCGAGCTTCAGCAGGTCTACGCGGCGGGAAAGAGAGAAAGGCAGAGAAAAAGGATGGTCAACCTTGGTTTTCAATAAAAGAGGGAAGAAAAATAAAAGCAGTGTTCACATGTAATAGTGTTTGGCTTGGGGCCTATATAAGGAGGGCATGGGGGCTCACGGGCCTCCCTCTCCCCCCTTTCTATTATGCACTCACGTAGATAGAAACCCCTCATGATGTTTTCCTTTTATTTCTAGTGTTAGGCTCTCTCTCTCTCTCCCTCATGTACGTAGATTTAAGTTTTCATTAGTTCCCCCTTCACTTTTCATTTCTATAGTTAGGCTCTCTCTTTAGTTAGTGTTTTATTATTGTTGTAATTTCCATTCACTTGTAAGTTTACTTTAATTCATGTTTAATTCTAGTGGTGTTGTTATTTTCAATTTTATTTAGCATAATCTTCCCTTTTTCTCTTCTATCTATCTCTCCCCCTTCTATTTGCATCTAAATCTCCCCAATGCGGAGTTGCTCTCTCTCGGTTCCCTCACGGCGGCGTTCTATACCAAAGCGAGGCGCGATCAAAAGCTCGGCACGGCGTGGCGGCGTCAATCTTCCAATCCTTGGCTCATTTCTTCCCTTATTCTTTTCATTTCAAGTTGCATTTTTAATTTTCATAGTTGTACTTTTTATTTCCAAAGCAATAAAATTCATGTTGGCAATCTATCTCTTCCAAATTTCTCCTCTCAACCCCTCTCAATTTATTTAGTTAAATTTATTTCCATGCATGTTAATTTCCTATTTTTGTACAAACGCACTCCAAATAAATGATTCAATTTCAAATATAAGAATTCTTTATCTCATTCTTAATTGAAAATATTTCCTCCTCATGGGATCGACCCGCTATTCACCGCTTTACTTGAATTTTCAAAGCTATTTAAGTGAGTGAGTGCGGTTATGTAAATTTTAAAATTGTGTGTGGCACGGTATTTTTAAACGACGAGTGCCGAGCTCATCAATTTTTGACGCCGTTGTCGGAGAGGAAATCATTTTTTTAATGATTGAAAATTCTTATTTTTTATTTGTATATTTGTATATTAATTTTTCTGTTTTAATTTTTCAGGAAAAAGAAACAAATCAGAAAATCAAAGAAATATTAGAAATTCAGACCTGAAATTCATGGGAAATAATCTATCGCCGAAGGCCAGGAAGCGTCGCTGAAAGTCTATTTCTGTCACTATAGGGAGCTGAAATTCTGGAAAATCATAGAAAATCAAGCGTCGCTAAAGGTCAGTAAACGTAGGTACAGGTTCTATTTTTTAAATTTCTAAAAAATCTAAAAAAAATCAGATAAATTCATGAAAAATTCATAAAAATTTAAAAAAATCAGGAAACCTGAAAAACACAAAATCATGATTTTAGACTTTATTTTTCAGTAGGTTACATGATAATTAGTATTTTTAGTTATTATTTGTATTTTACCTATCTCTCTTTTTGAAAAAATAGAAAAATAGAAAAATAACTCTCTGAAAATCCACAAAAAATCAAAAATCTAGAAATTTTCAAAAACATAATTTTAGGCCTCATTTTTCTATATTTGCATGCTGTTTGGTATGTTTAGTTTATAATTTTTATTTATTCATCTCTTCTTATAAAAAAGAAAAAAACTTCTTGAAAAATCAAAAAAAATAGAAATCATAAATCAAAAAATAAAGAAAAAAATTGTCTCATGTTATCATGTCCTCATTTTAGTTACATCAATTTCATGCATTGTGCATTTAGTTGAGTATTTGTTCTTTTATTTGCATCATTTGAAAAAAAAATCATCATCATCCTCTTCTTCTCCTTTCTCTTCTTCCTTATTTTCCCTTTTTAAGGGCAACATAAGCACACCTCTCTTGGAATTGGAAAGACCCTCCATTGAGCACTCCGTCTCTTTGGACTGGAATTTTCTTTTCCAAGACTTCCATAGTTCCCCGCACCCGTAGATTCCCTCATGGAAGCCGACCAAGCTATACCAACAAGCACCCCCGAGTTAGATTACCCTTAGAAGGTTAAAAAGAAGTTTTAGAATTTGTTGCTATTTTAGAAAACTGGTGTCTAAGACTAGAGGTCAACGGCAAACGCCATAAGCGGAGTTGTGGTTGTTTAATTAGGTCCCTACGAAAGTAGGGGAGCCTCCCACAACCCCACCTCTTACCTAGCCGGTGAACCAACTTGGTAGTATGTCCCGACTCCTCTTTTGTAAAAATAAAAAAAATAAAAAAAATAAAAAAATAAACAATAAATAAAAAATATCATATATGCATTCATATAGTTATTAATTCATAACATTTACGTTTAGTAATTCATTCATCGCCTAATTCTTAAAAATTCTTTGAAAAAATCATGATCATTGTTGCATAAATCATTCATTTAGGAATTAATTCATTACATTGTTTCAATAAAATAAAATAAAACAAAACATAACTAAAAAAGATTTTCCTGTAAAATAAAAATAAATAATAAAAATCAAAATAAAAAATCATCACTTTTTCTTGAGCCTTTTTCATTGCCACATCCACTTTTGTTCAGGCTCATTAATGGATTCTTTCATGTTCAACCATGCGCGCTATTTGAATTCAAATCCTTCATTTGCCTATTGTCATCAAACTCCTTCGCTCTTCCACAATGGGGTTTACAATTCATCTTTCACCCAAGAGCCATATAAATTGTCATCAAATTTTTTCACCTCTTTCTCTCACACAAATCCATATCCTAGGTGGGAAAACCATCAATCATCTTCTTGGACACATTATCAAAACCCCATGCAAAGTCCTTCAACCCCACACTTTTCAGATTGGGCTTTGTACTCAAATAATCCTTACAACCAAGCCCCATATGAAGGACCACCCATCTACTCCCCATCACCTTTGTACCAGACTGATTTCTATTCTAATCACCCACCACAATCTGAGTGCAACCCAACCTATCAAGCTCCTTCACAGTCTGATTACGAGAATAGGTTTAATCAAATGACTCAACTCATTTTGGCTAATCAGCAATCCATTAATACTCAGAACCAAATTATCCAAGCCCAGCTTGCCCAACTTGATAAAGAGCTTGAAAACTTGGAAAATCTATTTTCTGATTACGATTATAATATCAGCTTGAATGATCCATCCAACAATCCTCAATTCAACAACTCTCAAATAATTTTTGATGATGAGGATAATATGGAGCAGCCATATCAGAAAAATTGAGGGGAAGCTAATGAATCTCAATTTGTAATGGCCAAGGAAAATAATGAGGAGTCTAAGTTGGGGGGAGAACAAGAGAATAATGAAAATTAAATTTGGGCCCCAAACTCTAATGACTATTATGATCCAGCCCAACATACAAACCATTCTCCTCCTTGCTATTCATCTCTTCCACCCTCAGATAACAACCCAGATGATCAATTCAATCAGTTAATTCTTCAAAGTCAATCCCTCCAAGAGCAAATCGATAGGCTGACCGAGGAAGTCAAAAACATGAAGGGAGATGAATTCTTTGATTCCTCTGGACCCAATCCTTCTCATCAAGTCCTTCGCACTGACTGTGATCAATCCTTGATTCCTCAATATCATAACACTCAAATCAATTTTGATTCCGAAGATGAAGGAATTATGAAGAGATCATGTCAATAGATTTTGAATGAGAACTCTAAGGAATTTGAGGGGATTGAGGAATTTGCTGGAAAAGAAATAGATGAAGGTGATGACTTAATGAATGATCAGCTTGTGCTTGATTATCCTTGTGAGGAGAGTGCTAGAGAGGTGGATGATCTCCAGTTAGGGGGAGAGGAAGAGTATAATGAACCTTAAATCTTTAATCACGTGTCTCTCCTCGAATTTGATGAAATTCTCTTTGAAGATGAGAAGGAAGAAGAAGTGAAGATGGAACAAGAATTGAACATTTATTTGAGCAATGAAGTTGGGATTAATGTGGAATTGAATGAATTGAGTGTGCCGTATAATAATTTCAATTTGGCGAAAAGGGTAGGGCTTTTGCCCATTTGTGACCACAGTGATTCTTTTGAAACTCTTCCGGTTGATTGGTCTAATTTTGCTCTAGCCGAATTGACAAATCCCATAAAATCTCACGATCATTGTGTTGAAGAGCATGTTTCTTTGACTCTTGAGATTGATAATCTCCTTGACACTGATCAATTTATGGGAACCCGTCACCCTCCAATCTATTCTCACCTCAGTCGCATTCATGAAATTCCCAAAATTGAGGTGGAAAATAAATTTTTTGAAGAAGATAATAAGGTCTGCATCATTCCATTCACACCTTTCACAGACCTTCAAGAGGAATATTTCATAATTGATGACATGATTTTTGCCAATGTTCCTCCTCTCTTCTCTGATCGGGGTGGTCCTTTTGAGATGCCTCCACCCCGATATATGCTTTGCCCTTATACTCACCAGTTACAGTTGTTTCTCTCAGGGCATGAAAAAGAAAATTTTGACAAGGATAAAATGCTCTGGTGGCTTATTTTAAAATCAACTCATTGGTTATAGAGCTTACATGCGTTTGGCTGAAGACGTTAAATTTAGCGCTTCTTGGGAGGTAACCCAAAGTTTTCATGATTTCGTGTGCTAATAAATGGCTTCTTAGGAGACAACTCAAGTTTTTCTTGTGTTTATGTTTTTATTTTACAGGTGTGAATAAAGGATAAGTTGGGGAGAGAGAGAAGATTGCTTGCTCCTATGTCTCGCCTTTAACGGCCAAGGACCACCTTTGGTTAGCAATGATGCCCATCGAAGTTCACTTTTGTAACGACCCGAGAATCCGGTTACCGGGAAGGCCCGATAACCCGAGACTCGAACCGCCGCCCACGAGCCGGGAGGGCTCGAAAGGGCTAAAAAGGAGTGTGGAGGTACAAAGAAATAGAAAATAAGGCAGGGCAATTCAACAACTAACAGAAATAAATGAACAACTACAACAGAGTCCAGTCCAACAGAAAGTACAGTCTAAAGCAGTAAAACGTACCACATGCCAAGTGAACACTCGGCCCGACAAGCTGACAACCAAGAACCTCCGAACCGCACTCTCGAACCACGAGGAAGAACCGCCGCACCTGAAACGCAGGGGTGAGCCTCCAGTCATAGGCCCAGTAGGGATCCCGCGGAACCCCAACTGAGAAACAACGGCGGCTCTGAAAGAAGTAACAATGAAAGCAGAAAAGTAACTACGATGGCCGGCAAAACCTCGGCTCTACAGCTACTCCTACTATACCAGAAAACATGACCTAGTCTCCCGTCGGGGGACAACCAAGCCACGCACCCGACCACCCGACCACCCGATCCCACGATCGGGGACCACCAGACACGAACCGCCCTAGCCACGCTACTAGGAAAAACGCCACGATACCTCCGTAACGGAGGCCTGCCCTCACGAAAAGGGCCCGAGCCAAAAACCACATGGTCAGGGAACACGGTCACGACCTCACCGTCGTGAACTCAACGCTGTCTGGAGAAAGGCCCTCGGTGATGCTCACCGGAAGCCCCAGACCTCAACTCCAGGAACACTCCTGAAACCACTCACGAAGTCCCGTCTCGCGGACGGAAACAGAACCCGGTGCATGACAACTCACGTCACGTGACAGAAGCACCACCGACTAGAAGAACGACCGGATGCGTCCCCTGACGTCTTACACCGCGTCACAAGTGTCTAGCTACGATGCCCCGGGCGTGAGACTCAGACACGCAACAAGTACCACAACAAGGACTAGCTGGGGTCACGCTCATCAGCGCGTGTCCTAAGCCCCCAACTACGTGTGCACACACAGACCATCTACTCTAGGTCGGGTCCTCTAGTTGGTTTTCCCCCCCACCGGACTCTGGTGGCAAAGGCAAGGGGCCCTACGGTAACCAGCCTAAAAACTGCCACTCACTGGGTCTCGCTCTCCACCACCCCCAGGTGGGTCCGCACCCGCGTGCGCAGGAAGCTACGACTAGTGGACAGGTCACGGAACGTGGACATTGAAAACCACACCCGCACCCATTGCGAGTATCGTGAAGTAGCAGGTGGCACGACGCCACCCGACTCTAGATGGTCTACTAGACCTACTGAACTCAACGGTCTTTGAGTCACAAGACTCGGAGTCGAGACCGTTGCGCATGACAGCACTAAGCGGTCAATCTGGCCTAATCCCTAGGTCTAAAACCACAATGCGATAACTCACGAGGCAGTTCACAACTGCCGAGACCCATCCCTCGAGGAGGGAACTTAAGAAACCTCCAACCTCAGGCTGGGAGACTGGACTCACCGTCCAAGGCCACACGCTTGGTCCACTCGGAAGCCACCTTCCAGAGAAGCAACGACCTGCGGGGAAACCTCACCGCACTCACACCGATACACGGTGACTCGATCTAGCAAGAATCACAGAAGCCCGAAACACCTGGGGTCACCCGGACCCACCAAGCCCACGGGCATGCTAATCGAGGTAAACAGAACCTCCAGACACCCAAAGACACGGTCACGGAACTCCACGAGGTGTCCGGGACACTCACGAGGCCAAAGGTCGACCACTAGGTCACAACCGGGTCGACCGGAGACCAACACAATACAATCGGAATGCTAGAAGGTCTCCCGGACCCTTAAACTCACGGGCACGCTAATCGAGCTAAACGGAACCTCCAGACACCCAAAGACACGGTCACGGAACTCCACGGGGTGTCCGGGACACACACGGCCCAACGGGAGCACGAGACAGTAGGACAGATCGCACTAGGATCACCTAGCGCGACAAGACAAAACGCGCTAGGATCCCCTAGCACGACGAGGCAGGTTGCGCTACGAACCCCTAGCGCGACAAGGAATAACGTGCTAGGATCCCCTAGCGCGACTAGGCAGATCGCGCAAAGAACCCCTAGCGTGACAGGGCAGAACACGCTAGGACCCTATAGCGCGACAGGAACTGCCTAACTGTTCATCTTCTCCGATGAACGCGCCCTATCGGGGCGGCGTGACCCTCAAGAACGCGCTACCTGAGACTAGCGCGTTCTCAGTCCGCACCCGGAAGAACGGGAAAATGGTGAGAAATCCATTCCACACCCCAATCACCCCCAGGTGAAGGGGAAACAAAAGGGAAAACATTCCCCAAGCCCCTAGGCATGCATCTAAACCCCTGGATCGGCCAAAAACACCGTAAAACGGGAGATCCGGCTCACACCCCAAAAACATACATTTTCCCCAAAACACCCAAACAAGCCCGCTCGGCTCACCACGGCCTAGAAAACTCACGGGAAATGAAGTACGTGGGTTGAGGGTCCATCTCCCTACCTCCACCAAAGATTCGACGCACCGTGGATGCGGATCCACGAAGAAAACGTCGTTGAAGTCTCGCCGTTCCATGAACCCATGGCCGAGCTTCACCGCGCCTCCACCGCCTCGATCCTTACCCATCCTCACCCGTGCCTCGCCCTCGCCGTTCCCACCTCGCCCACGCTCCACCCCGTCGGTCATCGGAGAGAGAGGGAGAGAGGAGAGAGCGTGAGAAGAGAGAGGGAGAGAAGAGAGAAATGAGAGGGGAGAGAAACGAAAGGGTTATGTATATAGGAAAATCCGAAAATTCTGGAAAATACCAAAAAATAGAACATCACGTTTTCGTGATCCTCGGAATGCACCGATCACAACGGTACCACTCGCGCCCTGGTGAACAGCCCGGTTCACCCACAACGAGGTTCCGAAGGAATTACCGAAACACATATCGGGAATCGGAAAACACACGCGAAAAAGCCGCGGAACGCTTCCAGGCCTCCGAAACAACTCCGGATCGCGCCGATCCGAACACGAAAGATGTCCGAAATGAAATTTTGGACACAACAGAGTCAGACACTCTAAGAAACTAGATCCAGGACCCACGAACAAGGATCCAAAAAATCTGGGGCATTACAGCCCTCCCCCCTTAAAGAAATTTCATCCTCGAAATTCAGGACTAACACCAAGTCGCAGGGGAAGAACGCCTCCACCAACTGACAACGTTGTCAGGGCCCCAGCATAGAAAAACCTCGATTCTCACAAAAGCACCGATCATGAGGGATACGGTAGACCATAATCACGAATGACGCCACGCTCCGCACACCGCACACACATCGGTCACCAGAGCAGGCATAATACAAAGGTGCAAGTCTGGTATCACCTCAGACACAACGGAAATAACTCACGGCATCGCTGCCACCCTCTCGCTCATCGAGGGAATGCAATCCTCGCCACAAAAACCAATCAACCGGTCAACGCCCATGCTCGGCGGACCAACCAAATGCCAGCTTCACAACCCGCTGACCGGTCTCACACCCTGCACCAGGGGCGACCAATCACTGAGCTTCCACCAGCTCACACCTCAGAAACGGCCACCAAAAGGCCTCGCTGGCACGCGGCTCTCTCCATTCTCGAGCTCCTACAACCAGCATCTTTTGTCTGTGAAAGACCACCCACTGGTCACTAGACATTCGTTAACGGGAAACCTCCGCTTGCTCAGGTTCTTCCTTCTTTCCTGGTCCTCCCCCAGATCCGAAGGGAACATTCCAAACCTCGGCATGCCATCCGTTGACTCTCGCACAGGCCACCACCACATCCAGATGGATCCCCACGCCAACTCTACCCTTGAGGGGAGCACGGCGGGACCCAAAGACTCCATCTCCCCTCGGTCTTCACGTCACTCGACTCAGACTTACGGGGAATCCTCCCTTGCTGGTCGCAGACTGAGGATCAATATCCCACGCCAACGTCTCATCAGAGACCACTCTCCGACGCCAATCCCACGAAAAGGCCTCAGCCCACAGGCGTCGCTCTTCCATCTGGTCTCATCAAATCCTTCGATCAATCCAAATGGACACCTGCCAATCCCTGACTCCCGCCCTTATCACAGACCCACGGGACACACAACCTCTTACGATCTACGACACACTTCTCCAAAACACGATCTCATCCGTGAACGCAACCTCTAACACAAGAATAGGGTACTCATGCGGCAACCTCGCCAGCATATTTCCCTAACTCTCCACCTGCCAGTGCCATGAACCACAATATCTCAAGCAATGGCACGGCAACATGTCTCACGCCACCGGAGACAATGCATATCAAGGAACCAATCCTCCGCTACTTACTCATTCTCAAGAAATCCGCCCATAGCAACCAACGCCACGATCCGTGCACTCTGATCCACACGCACCGCCACCACAACGCCAACTCGGGATTCTCCATCCCGACAACCATCTGCAACCCCGCAGACTCCGATCCTCTGCACATCAGGAACAGCAACACCAACCGCAAATCTCAAAACACCGCCCAGCCAGCACTCGTTCTTCCGGAACAACGCCAACACCCTTACACATCAGGGAACGGGCAACGCTTCTCACAGGCAACCACCTTGCCAAAACGCAGGATGCGTCTTGCACGGACTTCATGGCACACGAAGGCCAACCAATTCAGACACACAGTGCAAGACGACGAACCTTAACCAACCGCGATCTCCTCCAACCAAGGGAAGAACTCAATGCACTTCCGACCAATCGGAAGGAAAACTCCACACTCGACCTGACCTCGAGCCTCACGCATGCTGGAAACAGCACCTTCTAGCACCAAGAAAAATCGTCACTTCCGTCAGGTCAGCTCCTCCAACAACACTTACCAAGTGTCCCGTCGGACCACGATCGCAACATCTCTCGATGCACCACCATTACAATTACTCAAACTGCAACATGCCACGCAAAGGGCCGCAACACGAGCCATAACCGGCAACCGCCAACGCTCATCCTCGAGTCCCGAAACTCACTGCGGAACCTTCTCATCTCGAGCCAAATCCTGGGCGAACACAACCCATTGGCACACAAGAGCGCAGGAGCAAGACTTACTGGGACACCACAACCCAATCCTGCCTCAAAATCCGCAAAAATAATCGGGACCGACACGTCACTTCTGATGCCACAGAGCACGACAAGAACGCCAGGCTCGACGAATCAGCAGCTCAATAGAAAACCTTCCGCTCATTCGAGCACAATTCTCGACCAGAGCACCCGCTCCAACACCTCAAACCACAACCTCAACGCATCATGGGCTGGATAATCTTCAAGCTGGAGTGGCCAGACTCTATAACAGCTCCCTCAGAGCACGCTCACAGCCACTTAACGACGAACAGTCCTCGCCAGCCACCTGACCTCGCTGTAAATTCCTCGAACGAAGCACCACCGCAACCTGCTTGCCGGCAAACTCTGCCCAACGCAGCACGACCGGGGCCACCACCGATCGGGAAGAGGTCTCTCCATCACGTCCCTCGGGCCCCGCACCGGCACTCCAACGAGACATCAACCACATTCACGGCGCCAACGCCACACACTCAAGCTCTTACACGAGAAACCAAGCGAAAAACATGCACAAAACCCTATGCCAGCTGCCGACTGTACTGGACCTTACGGACTCTGATCACTGCAATATCTCGAATTCCCATGTACGTCTACAACCACGCTCTGATACCAACTGTAACGACCCGAGAATCTGGTTACCGGGAAGGCCCGATAACCCGAGACTCGAACCGCCGCCCACGAGCCGGGAGGGCTCGGAAGGGCTAAAAAGGAGTGTGGAGGTACAAAGAAATAGGAAATAAGGCAGGATAATTCAAAAATTAACAGAAATAAATGAACAACTACAATAGAGTCCAGTCCAACAGAAAGTATAATCTAAAGCAGTAAAACGTATCACATGCCAAGTGAACACTCGGCCCGATAAGCTGGCAACCAAGAACCTCCGAACCGCACCCTCGAACCACGAGGAAGAACCGCCGCACCTGAAACGCATGGGTGAGCCTCCTGTCACAGGCCCAATAGGGATCCCGCGGAACCCCAACTGAGAAACAATGGCGGCACGGAAAGAAGTAACTACGAAAGCAGGAAAGTAACTACGGTGGCCGGCAAAACCACGGCTCTACAGCTACTCCTACTGTACCAGAAAACACGACCTAGTCTCCCGTCGGGGGACAACCAAGCCACGCACCCGACCACCCGATCCCACGATCGGGGACCACTAGACACGAACCGCCCTAGCCACGCTACTAGGAAAAACGCCACGATACCTCCGTAACGGAGGCCTGCCCTCACAAAAAGGGCCCGAGCCAAAAACCACACGGTCAGGGAACACGGTCACGACCTCACCATCGTGACCTCAACGCTCTCTGAGGAAAGGCCCTCCCTCGGTGACGCTCACTGGAAGCCCCAGACCTCAACTCCAGGAACACTCCCGAAACCACTCACGAAGTCCCGTCTCGCGGACGGAAATAGAAACCGGTGCACGACAACTCACGTCACGTGACAGAAGCACCACCGACTAGAAGAACGACCGGATGCGTCCCCTGACGTCTTACACCGCGTCACAAGTGTCTAGCTACGATGCCCCGGGCGTGAGACTCAGACACGCAACAAGTACCACAACAAGGACTAGCTGGGGTCACGCTCATCAGCGCGTGTCCTAAGCCTCCAACTACGTGTGCACACACAGACCATCTGCTCTAGGTTGGGTCCTCTAGCTGGTTTTCCCCCCCACCAGACTCTGGTGGCAAAGGCAAGGGGCCCTACGGTAACCAGCCTAAAAATCACCTCTCACTGGGTCTCGCTCTCCACCACCCCCGGGTGGGTCCGCACCCGCGTGTGCAGGAAGCTACGACTAGTGGACAGGTCACGGAACGTGGACACTGAAAACCACACCCGCACCCATTGCGAGTATCACGAAGTAGCAGGTGGCACGACCCCACCAGACTCTAGATGGTCCACTAGACCTATTGAACTCAACGGTCTTTGAGTCACAAGACTCGGAGTCGAGACCGTTGCGCATGACAGCACTAAGCTGTCAATCTGGCCTAATCCCTAGGTCTAAAACCACAATGCGATAACTCACTCGGCAGTTCACAACTGCCGAGACCCATCCCTCGAGGAGGGAACTTAAAAAACCTCCAACTTCAGGCTGGGAGACTGGACTCACCATCCAAGGCCACACGCTTGGCCCACTCGGAAGCCACCTTCCAGAGAAGCAACGACCTGCGTGGAAACCTCACCGCACTCACACCGATATACGGTGACTCGATCTAGCAAGAATCACAGAAGCCCGGAACACCTGGGGTCACCCGGACCCACCAAGCCCATGGGCATGCTAATCGAGGTAAATAGAACCTCTAGACACCCAAAGACACGGTCACGGAACTCCACGGGGTGTCCGGGACACTCACGAGGCCAAAGGTCGACCACTGGGTCACAACCGGGTCGACCGGAGACCAACACAATATAATCGGAACGCTAGAAGGTCGCCCGGACCCTTAAACTCATGGGCACGCTAATCGAGCTAAACAGAACCTCCAGACACCCAAAGACACGGTCACGGAACTCCACGGGGTGTCCGGGACACACACGGCCCAAGGGGAGCACGAGACAGCAGGACAGATCGCGCTAGGATCACCTAGCGTGACAAGATAGAACGCGCTAGGATCCCCTAGCGCGACGAGGCAGGTCGCGCTAGGAACCCCTAGCGCGACAAGGAATAATGCGCTAGGATCCCCTAGCGTGACTAGGCAGATCGCGCTAAGAACCCCTAGCACGACATGGCAGAACGCGCTAGGACCCTATAGCGCGACAGGAACTGCCTAACTGTTCATCTTCTCCGATGAACGCGCCCTATCGGGGCGGCGCGACCCTCAAGAACGCGCTACCTGAGACTAGCGCGTTCTCAGTCCGCGCCCGGAAGAACGGGAAAACGGCGAGAAATCCATTCCACGCCCCATTCACCCCGAGGTGAAGGGGAAACAAAAGGGAAAACATTCCCCAAGCCCCTAGGCATGCATCTAAACCCCTGGATCAGCCAAGAACACTGTAAAACGGGAGATCCGGCTCACACCCCAAAAACATACATTTTCCCCAAAACACCCAAACAAGTCCGCTCGGCTCACCACGGCCTACAAAACTCGCGGGAAATGAAGTACGCAGGTTGAGGGTCCATCTCCCTACCTCCACCGAAGATTCGACGCACCGTGGACGCCGATCCACGAAGAAAACGCCGTTGAAGCCTCGCCGTTCCACGAACCCACGGTCGAGCTTCACCGCGCCTCCACCGCCTCGATCCTCACCCATCCTCGCTCGTGCCTCACCCGCGCCATCCCCACCTCGCCCACGCTCCACCCCGTCGGCCACCGCAGAGAGAGGGAGAGAGCGTGAGAAGAGAGAGGGAGAGAAGAGAGAAATGAGAGGGGAGAGAGAGGAAAGGGTTATGTATATAGGAAAATCTGGAAATTCTGGAAATACCAAAAAATAGAAAATCACGTTTCTGCGATCCTCGGAATGCACCGATCGTAACGGTACCACTCGTGCCCTGGTGAATGGCCCGGTTCACCCACAACGAGGTTCCGAAGGAATTACCGAAACACACATCGGGAATCGGAAAACACACACGAAAAAGCCGCGGAATGCTTCCGGGCCTCCGAAACAACTCCGGATCGCGCCGATCCAAACACGAAAGATGTCTGAAATGAAATTTCGGACACAACGGAGTCGGACACTCCGAGAAACCAGATCCGGGACCCACAAACAAGGATCCGAAAAATCCGGGGTATTACAACTTCTGCTAGGTTGTCTCGTTCCTTCACAAATTTCATGTCTATATTGTTCAATTATTCCATATTGTTCATGCCATTGAGGATAATGTCATTTAAGTTGGGGGGACGAAAATCATGTTGCATTCATATATACTACCTAATTTTTTCCAAAATGAAAAAAAAATCCAAAAAAAAGAAAATCCATTTTAAGTTTCATGATTCATGCTTGACTTGAAAATGATTCTAGAATAGAAAAGATTAGGGATAAAGATGATGGAAAATTTATTTAATCTAGCTATAGAAAATTGATCTAAGAATCTCTTTAAAGTTCATGTGTACTTTAGAAAAATAAAAGTCACTTTGCACGCTAATGAAACATGCAGGACAAGCCTTTTGCTATTTTTAGGTATATTATCTGATATTCTACACTTCTTAAAAAGATATCTTTTATAAGCTTTCTACTAAGTTATTTGTTTCATTAGTGCAATAGCACGTTGAAAACACGTTGAAAAAATAAGAAGAAAAAGAAAGAAGAAAAAGAAAATACCATGAAAAATACTCTGAATCTGAGTAAACGGGTCTACTTCACCTAAGACGTGTTAAGATTCGCGTCAAAAAGGAAAAGGGAACCTTGATCTGCGAAATCGGGCTTCCTTCGAGGTTCGCGTTAAACAGTGAAGGGTAGTGTAGCATCATATGTGTAGAAAAAATAAAAATATCCATAAGGAAGAAAGCAAGAAGGCAGATAAAAAGTTAATAAAATGCTCTGATGAAAGGCACTTATTTGGAATAGCAAATGGGGGATGCAATTATCTACGCCGTGGATTTAATATTTATACATGCACTAGTGCTATTGAATTTTGAATTGAATTCTTGATCATGTACCTTAATTTCCAAATCTATGGCTAGTGTGTGTTAACGTTTCCGGATTCCTAATCTTTGGTTATTTCTGTGAAGGAAAAATTGGATATGATGGTATGAACTTTGTAAACTCTTGTTAGTTTTAAATTTTTAATTATTTATATTGCTAAGGGACTAGCAATGAGTAAGTTGGGGGGTGTGATAAGTGTGCATTTTTACATGTTAATTAATGTTATATCACACTTTTATGAGGTTTAATATGTATCGCTATGCATTTATCACACTTAATCATAATTTAGAGTAAAATATTCAGTTTGAAGAAATTACATAATTTTAATAAGTAAATTTATTTATTTTACAGACATAGAAAGGACGACGCAAGTTGACAGAATAATGGGCCAAAGCCCATTAAGAGAAAAAAAAAGAGAAAACGAAGAGTACAAATGGGCCAAAGGCCCATGGACTTGTTTTAAAAAAAGAGAGATAAAAAAAGAAGGGTTTTTTACATGAAAACCATTGTTAAAAGTGAATTTATAAAAAAATCATTCCTAAAAATACATTAGCAGGTATATCACTGTGTAATCTGAATTGTGCAAAAATGTCATATTTATTTGCGTGCATATCACTTCCTTTTACTAACAACTTGCAAGAAACTCACGCTTAAATGGCATTTATGCACTATTTGAATTAACTCAGTGATATACTTGCTAATGCATTTTTAGGAATGGTTTTTTACAAATTCACTTTTAACAATGGTTTTCATGCAAAAAGCCTAAAAAAGAAAAGAAAAAAAAGTGAGAAAAAAGAGAAATAGATAGTTATAGATATATTTATTCATATATATATATATATATATATATATATGCAGAGTTTTCACGTTATATGCATGGCAGCCAGCATGCAAACTTGCATGGCATAACGTGGTGGCGGGTCTTCAACGGGCTTTGTATGCGAAGAGCACATCGCATGCGATGTGGCTTCAGTGGGAGCATTCACACATGGCAGGACTTCAGTGGGCGAAGCATGCTGTCGGCAGCGGCGAACGAGTGGCAGCTGACTTCGACGCCCATGCGGGCACGGTTCGCGGGCTCACGCAGAGGGAAGTCAGCGATGTCTGCCAGCAAGCGGCTGAAGGCGGACGCATGCGGCAAATGCGGCAGGTCGGCAAGACTTCGGGGGCTGTAAAGTCAGCAAAGCGGTAGGCTCTTCAACAAAAATGGCAAAGGCTGGCGGGCTTCAGCAGTTCTACGTGACAGGAAAGAGAGAAAGGCAGAGAAAAAGGATGGTCGGCCTTGGTTTTCAATAAAAGAGGGAAGTGTTCACATGTAATAGTGTTTGGCTTGAGGCCCTATATAAGGAGGGCATGGGGGCTCACGGGGCCTCCCTCTCCCCCCTCTCTATTATGCACTCACGTAGATAGAAACTCCTCATGATGTTTTCCTTTTATTTCTAGTGTTAGGCTCTCTCTCTCTCTCCCTCATGTACGTAAATTTATGTTTTCATTAGTTCCCCCTTCACTTTTCATTTCTATAGTTAGGCTCTCTCTTTAGTTAGTGTTTTATTATTGTTGTAATTTTCATCCACTTGTAAGTTTACTTTAATTCATGTTTAATTCTAGTGGCGTTGTTATTTTCAGTTTTATTTAGCATAATCTTCCCTTCTTCTCTTCTATTTGCATCTAAATCTCCCCCTTCTATTTGCATCTAAATCTCCCCAATACAAAATTGCTCTCTCTCGGTCCTCTCACGGCGGCATTCTATATCAAAGTGGGGCAGCAATCAAAGGCTCGACACGGCGTGGCGGTGTCAATCTTCCAATGCTCGGCTCATTTCTTCCCTTATTCTTTTCATTTCAAGTTGCATTTTTAATTTTCATAGTTGTACTTTTTATTTCCAAAGCAATAAAATTCATGTTGGCAATCTATCTCTTCCAAATTTCTCTTCTCAACCCCTCTCAATTTCTTTAGTTAAATTTATTTCCATGCATGTTAATTTCCTATTTTTATACAAACGCACTCCAAATAAATGATTCAATTTCAAATATAAGAATTTTTCATCTCATGCTTAATTGAAAATATTTCCTCCTCGTGGGATTGACCTGCTATTCACTGCTTTACTTGAATTTTCAAAGCTATTTAAGTGAGTGAGTGCGATTATGTAAATTTTAAAATTGTGTGTGGCACGATATTTTTAAACGACGAGTGTCGAGCGCATCAATTTTTGACGCCATCGCCGGGGAGGAAATTATTTTTTTAATGATTAAAAATTCTTGTTTTTGATTTATATATTTGTATATTAATTTTTTTGTTTTTATTTTGTAGGAAAAAGAAAAAAAATCAAAAAATCAAAAAAATATTAGAATTTCGGACCTGAATCTCATGGGAAATAATCTGTCGCAGAAAGCCAGGAAGCGTTGCTGAAAGTCTATTTCTGTCACTATAGAGAGCTGAAATTCTGGAATTCTAGAAAATCATGGAAAATCAAGCGTCACTAAAGGTCAGTAAGCCTAGGTATAGGTTCTATTTTTCAAATTTTTGAAAAATCTAAAATATCAGATAAATTCAAGAAAAATTCAAAAAAATTTAAAAAAATCAGGAAACCTGAAAAACATAAAAATCATGATTTTAGATTTTTCTTTTCAGTAGGTTGCATGATAATTAGTATTTTTAGTTATTACTTGTATTTTATCTATCTCACTTTTTGAAAAAAGAAAAAAATAGGAAAATAACTCTCTGAAAATCCACAAAAAAATAAAAAATTCAGAAAACTTCAAAAACATAAAATTAGGCTTTGTTTTTTTAGATCTGCATGTTGTTTGGTATTTTTAGTTTATAATTTTTGTTTATTCATCTCTTCTTATATAAAAAAAGAAAAAAACGTCTTGGAAAATAAAAAAAATTGAAATCAGAAATCAGAAAATAAAGAAAAAATTTATCTCATGCTATAATGTCCTCATTTTAGTTGCATCAATTTCATACATTGTGTATTTAGTTGAGTATTTGTTCTTTTATTTGCATCATTTGAAAAAAATCATCATCATCCTCTTCTTCTCATTTCTCTTCTTCTCTATTTTTCCTTTTTAAAGGCGACATAGGCACACCTCTCTTAGAATTGGAAGGACCCTCCATTGAGCACTCCGTCTCTTGGGACTAGAATTTCCTTTTCCAAGACCATCATAAGTCTCCGCACTCGGAGATTCCCTCACAGAAGCCGGGCAGCTTGTACCAAGAAGCACCTCCCGAGTTAGATTACCCTTAGAAGGTTAAAAACAAGTTTTGGAATTTGTTGCTATTTTGGAAAACTGGTGTCTAAGGTTAGAGGTCAACGACAAACGCCACAAGCGGATTTGTGGTTATTTAATTAGGTCCCTACGAAAGTAGGGGGAGCCTCCTACAATCCCACCTCTTACCTTGGCGGTGAATCAACTTCGTAGTAGGTCCCGACTCCTCTTTTGTAAAAATAAAATAAATAAATAAATAAATAAATAATATCATGGTTGCATTCATATAGTTATTAATTCATAACATTTGCGTTTAGTAATTCCTTCATCGCCTAATTCTTAAAAATTCTTAAAAAATCATCATCATTGTTGCATAAACCATTCATTTAGGAATTAATTCATTGTATTATTTTAAACAAACAAAATAAAATAAAACATAACAAAAAATGATTTTCCTATAAAATGAAAATAAAAAAATAAAAATAAAAATAAAAAAATCATCACTTTTTCTTGGGCCTTTTTCATTGCCACATCCACTTTTGTTCGGGCCCATTATTGGATTCTTTCATGTTCAACCATGCAGACTATTTGAATTCAAATCCTTCATTTACCCATTGTCATCAAACTCCTTCACTCTTCCACAATGGGGTTTACAATTCATCTTTCACCCAAGAGCCATATCAATTGTCATCAGATTTTTTCACCTCTTTCTCTCACACAAATCCATATCCTAGGTGGGAAAACTATCAATCATCTTCTTGGACACATTATCAAAACCCCATGCAAAGTGTTTCAACCCTACACTTTTCAGATTGGGCTTTGTACTCAAATGATCCTTACAACCAAACCCCATATGAAGGACAACCCATCTACTCCCATCACCTCTGTACCAGACTGATTCAATTCTAATCACCCACCACAGTCTGGGTGCAACCCAACCTATCAAGCTCCTCCACAGTCTAATTACGAGGATAAGTTTAATCAAATGACTCAACTCATCTTGGCTAATCAGCAATCCATTAATACTCAGAACCAAATTATCCAAGCCCAGCTTGCCCAACTTGATAAAGAGCTTGAAAACTTGTAAAATCTATTTCCTGATTACGATTATAATATCAGCTTGAATGATCCATCCAACAATCCTCAATTCAACAACTCTCAAATAATTTTTGATGATAAGGATAATATGGAGCAGCCATATCAGGAAAATTAGGGGGAAGCTAATGAATCTCAATTTATAATGGCCATGAAAAATAATGAGGAGGCTAAGTTGGGGAGAGAACAAGAGAATAATAAAAATCAAATCTGGGCCCCAAACTCTAATGACTATTATGATCCAGCCTAACATACAAATCATTCCCCTCCTTGCTATTCATCTCTTCCACCCTCAGATAATAACTCAAATGATCAATTCAATCAGTTAATTCTCCAATGTCAATCGCTCTAAGAGCAAATCGATAGGCTGACCGAGGAAGTCAAAAACATGGAGGGAGATCAATTTTTTGGTTACTCTGGACCCAATCCTTCTCATCAAGTCCTTCCTACTGACTGTGATCAATCCTTGATTCCTCAATATCATAACACTCAAGTCAATTTCGATTCTGAAGATGAAGGAATTATGAAGAGATCATGTCAACAGATTTTAAATGAGAACTCTAAGGAATTTGATGGGATTGAGTAATTTACTGGAAAAGAAATAGATGAAGGTGATGACTTAATGAATGACCAGCTTGTGCTTGATTATCCTTGTGAGGAGAGTGCTAGAGAGGTGGATGATCTCCAGTTAGGGGGAGAGGAAGAGTATAATTGTAATGTCCCGAATCTTTGCTGGATCCTTAGTAGGTCTTATTGGATCTTTCGGATCTATTTTGGTGAGTTTCGGTTCACTTTTGTGGCTTCCGAGTTGAGTTTTACGATCCGTGTGGGTTTTTCTCTCGTACTAGTTACGGAACATTACGGTGACTTTAGTTGTCAGTTCATCGACTCGAGGATGCTGCAGCAACGATGTACTCTCCAAGCCGGTCGTTTTGACTATTTTTACGTATTTTTCTGAGATAAGGCCAAAAATCAGATTATCAAAAATTAGGAAAATTCCTAATTTCTTTTCCTTTTTCTTTTCCTTTCCTCTCTCCTCCTTCTCATTCTCGCCGCCGCACTCTCTCTCTCTCCCGTTTCTCTCCCGTTTCGCCTTCTCGACTCCGGCTGCAGACGGAGGACCTAGGGGCGAGTGCTGGGGACGCTGTGGAGCTGGCTGGGTGCGCGACGGGGCGAGGATGGAGCAATTTCAGCGCGATCTCGAACGGTGGATTCAAAGTCGGCGTTTGAGCTCGCGACACAATTTTCGGTGCAGTTTAGTCCATTCGGGGCACGGTTTCATCGGTGGAGGTAGGGTGACGGATCACCACTTCTCCCTGCCCGTTTTCCCTGCCATTGCACGTCGTTCGGCGCAGAGACGGTCGAATTTGGGCTTGTTTAGCATAAACCGTGATTTTCGAGTTTTGTAGGGTTCACCGGAAAACGGCAACCATTTCTAGATCAGTTACTGTCAATGGACTCCCTGGGACGTCAGCGCTCCATAGTCACTGATTTCGTTTCGTTTGGTGGTCCCGTTTGACCACTAGGGTTCCGAGAAGTCCGGAAACCCTTTTTGGGTGATTTCGTTAGAATCGCCCGTTTCTTGCGATCCGTGCATCGTTTTGACTCCGGACGGAGTCTATGTGATTGCCAGCAGATCCATGGTTGTATCCCCTTTGTCTCGGGATGAGCGGGGCGTGGAAAGGCCACCGTTGGGCCGAACCCACGGTTTGCTCGCCAAGGCGCTTGAACGGTCAGTTCCGGACCGTTCATGTATAAGGGCAGCCATCCCTGGACCGTTTATCCTTATGTCTGTTGTGGTTGTGTGGTCGCACGATAGACCGCACATCCCCTTGGGCGGTTGGTCCTGGACCGTCCATCTTATGTCGGTTTGGGTTGTGTGGTCGTCTGCTGACCACATATCCCTTTGTGTGGTCGTCTGCTGACCACATATCCCCTGGGAGTTGTGCGGTCAGATTTGGACCGTTATCCGTTGTGCGGTCCAGTCCAGACCGTTTATCGAGTTGTGTGGTCCCTTTCGGACCGTCCATCCCTTGGAGTTGTGTGGTAAGTTTCGGACCGTTCATCCCCTTTGTGTGGTCAGTTTCGGACCGTCCATCCTGTTGTGTGGTCCATTCTGAACCGCTCATCCCCGATGTTTTATCTGTTGGCCGTGATGGCTTCTCCCGGTGTCGTGTTAGAGTCATTGCTCTGGTCTGGTCGACCCGGTGTGATCCAATGGTCGACATGCAACCTTGCCTGTGTCTCGATGGATTTGTCCAACTCGAGACGTAGTTCTGGACACCTAGAGGTACGATTTGACCTCGGTTTGTGTGTCCAGGTGCCTTGAGGGTGTCGAAGTTCTCCCAAGTCTCCGAATGTCCTGTCTGTTTCGTGTCGGTCGTCTACGTGAGTTAGGGCGGTGTTTCTAGTGGTCCTATCCTAGACTGCTAGTGCTGGTTTGTCTGTCCGGTGGTTCCCTGGATCGGTCGGTTCGGGTGAATTGTGTGCGGTCCATTCCTTGATTGCTATAGTTTCTCCGAGCGACTTAATCTAGGACCACCAGTGTCTTTGCCTCTGGTCGCGTGGCGAGTCCTCCTTGACTACTTGGATGACCTAGCGGCCGAGTGATGGATAGCCTATGCCCAGAGAGTGGTTTACCGGTGGTTTGGTTTTTCGGTATTTTGGCTTGACCTTATGGTTCGCCCATTGTCACGTGGACATCACCCAATGTCCTATGAGGGCTGTAACCATTTTTCGAGGTGGCCAAGAGGGTTTGTGCTTGCGTGTCATTGTTGGGTTCCGGTCAACCCGGGGTGACCCAATGGTCGACGGGTGACCTTGTGTGTGTGTCTCGGCAGTTCTGTCAAGTCCGAGACTTTGGTTCTGGATGCCTCGAGGTGTCATCTTACCTCGGTCCTTGTGTCCAGGCGTGTTGAGGGTCCTCGGTGTTCCCTCCGGTCCCCGTGAGTCATTTTCTGTGGAGCGTCGTTTCCCGTGGCTTAGGATTAGACCGATTGGCGGCTTGTTCCGCTGTCAGTGAAGATCTTTCCTTTGAGTCGTCCGACTCAAGGATCGTTACGTAGTAGGTCTAGTTGCCTAGTCCTGAGTCTGTTGGCAGTTGTCGTACTGCCAGTGGTGCTTAGTAGTACGTGCGACAGTGCGTTCTTGCTTGTCTGTACTCTAGCACTTGTGTTTCTGAGTCTGGTGTCTTGTGAACGTCCACTAGTCGTAGACTGTCGACGCATGCGATCCAGTGTGTTAACCCACCTCGGAGGGGTGGAAAGGGAAATTCCCGTGATACGGTTTGTAAGCTTGTTCCGTGGGCTCCCGGCCAGCGGTGGCGTCCTACTGAGGGAGAAAATTAGCTAGAGGGCCTGGCTTAGGCATGAGCCAGTGTGTGCACACGTGGTCAGGAGCAGAGGACTTACGTCGACGGGCGTGACCCTGACTAGTTACTTGTTGTTGTAGTTCCTGTTTGGTTCAGTGCGTGTCTGCGACTCTACCGTGGCTTTGGTGGTACCGTAGGCGAGACACTCGTGGCGCAGTGTAAGACGTCAATGGACGCAACTGGCTGTTCTTCTGATGAGGAGGTGCTTCCGTCACGTGACATGTGACTCTTCACGTTTCTTGTGCGTCGTGACCTTTCTGAGCTAGCCCTCTCGTGGCCCTACTCAAGGTCTGTGTTTTGTTGCATGCACGACGTTGTAGTCGTGTGTGTCGTCGAGTCTATCTATCGTCTGTCAAGATCTTTTCTTGACTTTTGTCTGTCCTTGCAGGTCTTCATCTTAGGCTTGGCGTCGTGTCGACAGATCGGTAACTCCTGACTTTGTCAGATCAGAGTCGCCCTTCTGTTGCTGCTTGGAGTAGTTTGGGGAGCCGAGGGTTAGTTCGGCTGTCGCGCCTGTTCGGTACGACTCTTTCCCTATTATTTTAGCTTCCCTTGCTCTTAGCCTATTCCCTACTCCTGCTATTCCCGTTCTTTTTACAGCTTGGTAGTGTAGCTTTTCCTGCTTTGCTACTACTGTTACTTTCTATTCCGTGTACTGAGTGTTGTTCAGTGGGGATCCGCGTGACCCCTACTGAGTCTCTGTTTGGAGACTCACCCCTGCTTTTCAGGTGGGTGGCATCGTCTCTGTTCGTGGTTCCTGGTGTGACGCGTCTGTAGCTGCCAGCGGTACCTGCGTCGAGTTTCCCCCTACCTCAGTGTACGTTCTTTCCCTGTGGCCTGTACTTGTCTTTAATTTCTTGGACTAGACTCTGGTATAATTGTTAATTAAAAAGCAATTTTATTTCAGCTACTTTAGCAAACTGATCTAATGAAATTTTATTACTTACTGTTATATCTCTGTGGCTTCAATGTACTACACGACAATCCTTTTATCCCTTCGGAGTTTTACCGCTCTTGGGTGGCCTCGCGGGTTCCAAGTGGTATCAGGTGTATCTGGTAGTCCTATCGGGTATATCTGGTATCCGGGATCCGGGTCGTCACAGTTTTGGTATCAGAGCATTGTTATGTGAAGTACATGGGAATCCGAGATATTACAGTATCCAGAGTCCTTAAAGTCTAGTACAGGCATTTGCTGGCTTAGGTGTTGCGATGATTTGTCGCGTTGTTTTCTTCGTATGTGGTCTTGTGCGTGCTATTCTGGCACTACGCAAGGTGATTTATGTTCTCGTCAGGATGTGATGAGACGCTTCTTTCTATCGTGGTGTTTGTCTCGATCTTGTCGTACGTGGCAGTGTACGTCGGAAGGCTTGAATATGTAGTACGTTGTTTGAGGTTGTCTTCGTGTGTTGTTCAGGTTGCTGTTGACCTTTGGCCTTGGTCTGATGACCGTACATGTTCTCACGTTGTTTTGGTCGTCCTGGCTTGAGTCTGTTCAGCTCCTGATGTGTCTCGCTTCTATTGAAGTGCTCGATTAGGTTCCGTGTTTGAGAAGTTCAGGCAAGCTAGGATTTTCCCTTCCTGGTGAGCTTTCGTGGTTGAGCTTATTGCTTCTCGTCCCTTCTAGTGGAATCTTTTCGAGGTTTGCCTTGGAATTGCTATCTTAGTGATGCCTTTGTCCTGTGTCTGCTTAAGTGTGGACAGCTTTGTTCTGAGCCTGATCTGCTCTTTGCTATACGGTTGCTTGGCTTTGGACTCCATCATGGTGTTAAGAGCTGTCGCGTACCGAATTTGTCGTGCCATGTCCAGCGGCTGATGTATTGTGAAGGCTCGATAATTGTTTCAGGACGTGAAGGTAAGCTGAGATTAGCCTTTTCCTTGGGCATGTGCTGAAGCTGGTACTCCTCTTCTTTGCACTTAGGTGACTTATGATCGGTTATTTATCAGATCGGTACTCTTGGCGTATTACGTTACGATTTTCAAAAGTTGCGATGGCGCCAAGTGAGTGCTGAGTTGCGGATACCGAGATATTCCCTAATGCCTGTGTGCGTTTTATGAGTTTGCAGCTGAAGCGTGTGGGCTGGTTACCCACGGGCTCAGGATCGTTGGTGGTGAGATTCTGGCCAGTCGATAGGTTTGTTATTCTCGATGTGACTTTGTCTTGGCTTCCTGTGCCTTGACGTTGTCGTTGCCGTGCCGTGCTGTTATTGGAAGCATTTTTGGTGTTGGCATTGGCATTTGCGAGTGTTGGGGAATCTATCGGCATTCCTTGCTGATTGAGTACCCTCTGCTCCGCATGTGTTTTCTTGGGTGTTGTGCTCTCAAGGCGTGTTCGTGGTCCTTGAGGTGCGTTCCCCGAGATTGTCGTTTCTCATTGTCGTGGGTCTTTTCTTAGTGAGCAGTCTGATGCGTGACCCGTCCCTTGTGTTCGTGTGTTCAGTTGTTCTTGTGCCTTGATGTGACCCTGCTTGCAGTTGTGTTCCATGGTCCTGTGTTCTATACGGAGCCGAAATCTTGCAAGTGCTGTTGTTATCATTTTATCGCTGTTTCTCTATGATTTTGTGTCTCTGCCGTGGACCGTGACCTTGTCAGTTAGCTTGCTGTACTCCCTTTCTCCCGTAGAGTTGGCATGCGACTCGATCAGAGGTAATATCTGTGTGAGGACTGACTTGATTGTGTTTGTGGTCCGTTGTTGTCGTTGGCGTCCTGTGTGCCAGGTGTTCTCTGCCACCTTTGGCACTGGATCCGATGATGTGGTCGAGCTGTCAACTGAGAGGACTGTGTCTCCTTGTGTAAGCTGATGCATGCTGTGTTTGTGTTTTTGTTTTTCCGCTATCTCTCTTTGTGGCAGTCGTGTCTCTATTTCTGGTGAGACGTAAGCGACGTTGTTTTGCTTCGGAGGTATCAGACGTGCGTTCACTTGGGTGTCGTGCTCGTGCTGTAGACTTGCTTGTCTTGAGCACTAGAGCGTGTACCTGTAATTGTGGTCTGACAATGTTCCTCTGAGCCGTGCTTCTCGAGATTTGTGTTGCCGTGTTCTCGGCATTGTTGTTGGCTGATGCATAGTGTGCATAGCCATGTTGGGTTGTTCTTCCCTTGCTTCTCCATTGTTAGTCCTTAAATGTTGAGGATGAAATTTCTTAAAGGAGGGGAGGATGTAATGTCCCGGATCATTGCTGGATCCTTAGTAGGTCTTATTGGATCTTTATTGGATCTTTCGGATCTGTTTCGGTGAGTTTCGGTTCACTTTTGTGGCTTCCGAGTTGAGTTTTACGCTCCGTGTGGATTTTTCTCTCGTACTAGTTACGGAACCCTCCGGTGACTTTAGTTGTCAGTTCATCGACTCGAGGATGCTGCAGCGACGATGTACTCTCCGAGCCGGTCGTTTTGACTATTTTTGCGTATTTTTCTGAGATAGGGCCAAAAATCAGATTTTCAGAAATTAGGAAAATTCCTAATTTCTTTTCCTTTTTCTTTTCCTTTCCTCTCTCCTCCTTCTCATTCTCGCCGCCGCCCTCTCTCTCTCCCGTTTCTCTCCCGTTTCACCTTCTCGGCTCCGACTGCAAACGGAGGACCTAGGGGCGAGTGCTGGGGACGCTGTGGAGCTGGCTGGGTGCGCGACGGGGTGAGGATGGAGCGATTTCGGTGCGATCCCGAACGGTGGATTCAAAGTTGGTGTTTGAGCTCGCGGCGCGGTTTTCGGCATGGTTTAGTCCCTTCGGGGCACGGTTTCTTCGGTGGAGGTAGGGTGACGGATCACCACTTCTCCCTGCCCGTTTTCCCTGCCATTGCACGTCGTTCGGCGTGGAGATGGTCGAGTTTGGGCTTGTTTAGCCTAAATCATGATTTTCGGGTTTTGTAGGGTTCACCGAAAAACGGCAACCATTTCTAGATCAGTTACTGTCAATGGACTCCCTGGGACGTCAGCGTTCCATAGTCACTGATTTTGTTTCGTTTGGTGGTCCCGTTTGACCGTTAGGGCTCCGGGAAGTTCGGAAACCCTTTTTGGGTGATTTCGTTAGAATCGCCCGTTTCTTGCGATCCGTGCATCGTTTTGACTCCGGACGGAGTCTATGTGATTGCTAGCAGGTCCATGGTTGTATCCCCTTCGTCTCGGGACGAACGGGGCGTGGAAAGGCCTCCGTTGGGCCGAACCCACGGTTTGCTCGCCGTGACGCTTGAACTGTCAGTTCCGGACCGTTCATGTATAAGGGCAGCCATCCCTGGACCGTTTATCCTTATGTCGGTTGTGGTTGTGTGGTCGCACGATAGACCGCACATCCCCTTGGGCGGTTGGTCTTGGACCATCCATCTTATGTCGGTTTGGGTTGTGTGGTCGTCTGCTGACCACAAATCCCCTTGTGTGGTCGTCTGCTAACCACATATCCTCTGGGAGTTGTGCGGTCAGATTCAGACTGTTTATCTCGTTGTGCGGTCCAGTCCGGACCGTTTATCTAGTTGTGTGGTCCCTTTCGGACCGTCCATCCTTGTTGGTTGTTGGAGTTGTGTTGTCAGTTTCAGACCGTTCATCCCCTTTGTGTGGTCAGTTTCGGAACGTCCATCCTGTTGTGTGGTCCATTCTGAACCGCTCATCCCCGATGTTTTATCGGTTGGCCGTGATGGCTTCTCCCGGTGTCGTGTTAGAGTCATTGCTCCGGTCTGGTCGACTCGGTGTGATCCAATGGTCGACATGCGACCTTGCCTGTGTCTCGATGGATTTATCCAGCGCGAGACGTGGTTCTGGACACCTAGAGGTACGATTTGACCTCGGTTTGTGTGTCCAGGTGCCTTGAGGGTGTCGGAGTTCTCCCAAGTCTCCGAATGTCCTGTCTGTTTCGTGTCGGTCGTCTACGTGAGTTCGCGCGATGTTTCTAGTGGTCCTATCCTGGACTGCTAGTGCTGGTTTGTCTGTCCGGTGGTTCCCTGGATCGGTCGGTTCGGGTGAATTGTGTGCGGACTATTCCTTGACTGCTATAGTTTCTCCGAGCGACATAATCTAGGACCAACAGTGTCTTTGCCTCTGGTTGCGTGGCGAGTCCTCCTTGACTGCTTGGTTGACCTAGCGGCCGAGTGATGGATAGCCTATGCCCAGAGAGTGGTTTACCGATGGTTTGGTTTCTGGTATTTTGGCTCGACCTTATGGTTCGTCCATTGTCACGTGGACATCACCCGATGTCCTATGAGGGCTGTAACCGTGCTCCGAGGTGGCCAAAAGGGTTTGTGCTTGCGTGTCATTGTTGGGTTCCTGTCAACCCGGGGTGACCCAGTGGTTGACGGGTGACCTTGTGTGTGTGTCTCGGTAGTTCTGTCCAGTCCGAGACTTTGGTTCTGGATGCCTCGAGGTGTCATCTTACCTCGGTCCGTGTGTCCAGGCGTGCTGAGGGTCCTCGGTGTTCCCTCAGGTCTCCGTGAGTCATTTTCTATGGAGCGTCGTTTCCCGTGGCTTAGGATTAGACCGATTGGCGGCTTGTTCCTCTGTCAGTGATGATCTTGCCTTTGAGTCGTCCGACTCAAGGATCGTTACGTAGTAGGTCTAGTTGCCTAGCCCTGAGTCTGTTGGCAGTTGTCGTACTGCCAGTGGTGCCTAGTAGTACGTGCGATAGTGCGTTCTAGCTTGTCTGTACTCTAGCACTTGTGTTTCTGAGTCTGGTGTCTTGTGAACCTCCACTAGTCGCAGCCTGTCGACGCACGCGATCCAGTGTGTTGACCCACCTCGGAGGGGTGGAAAGGGCAGTTCCCGTGATACGGTTTGTAAGCTAGTTCCGTGGGCTCCCGGCCAGCGGTGGCGTCCTACCAAGGGAGAAAACTAGCTAGAGGGCCTGGCTTAGGCAAGAGCCAGTGTGTGCACACGTGGTCAGGAGCAGAGGACTTGCGTCGACGGGTGTGACCCTGACTAGTTACTTGTTGTTGTAGTTCCTATTTGGTTCAGTGCGTGTCTGCGACTCTGCCGTGGCTTTGGCGGTACCGTAGGCGAGACACTCGTGGCGCAGTGTAAGACGTCAATGGACGCAGCTGGCTGTTCTTCTGATGAGGAGGTGCTTCCGTCACGTGACACGTGACTCTTCACGTTTCTTGTGCGTCGTGACCTTTCTGAGTTAGCCCTCTCGTGGCCCTACTCAAGGTCAGTGTTGTGTTGCGTGCACGATGTTCTAGTCGTGTGTGTCGTCGAGTCTATCTGTCGTCTTTATAGATATTTTCTAGACTTTTGTCTGTCCTTGCAGGTCTTCGTCTTAGGCCTGGCGTCGTGTCGACAGATCGGTAATTCCTGACTTTATCAGATCAGAGTCGCCCTTCTGTCGCTGCTTGGAGTAGTTTGGGGAGCCGAGGTTAGTTCGGCTATCGTGCATGTTCGGTACGACTCTTTCCCTTTTCTTTTTGCTTCCCTTGCTCTTAGCCTGTTCCCTACTCATGCTGTTCCCGTTCTTTTTACAGCTTGGTAGTGTAGCTTTTCCTGCTTTGCTACTACTGTTGCTTTCTGTTCCGTGTACTGAGTGTTGTTCAGTGGGGATCCGCGTGACACCTACTGAGTCTCTGTTTGGAGGCTCACCCCTGCTTTTCAGGTGGGTGGCGTCGTCTCTGTTCGTGGTTCCTGGTGTGACGCGTCTGTAGTTGCCAGCGGTACCTGCGTCGGGTTTCCCCCGACCTCAGTGTACGTTCTTTCCCTATGGCCTGTACTTATCTTTAATTTCTTGGACTGGACTCTGGTATAATTGTTAAATTGAAATTGTTAATTAAAAAGTAATTTTATTTCAGCTACTTTAGCAAACCGATCTAATGAAATTTTATTTCTTACTGTTATATCTCTGTGGCTTCAATGTACTACACGACAATCCTTTTATCCCTTCGGAGCTTTACCGCTCTTGGGAGGCCTCGCGGGTTCCAATTTGTATCAGGTGTATCCGGTAGTCCTATCGGGTATATCTGGTATCCAAGATCTGGGTCGTCACAGTTTGGTATCAGAGCATTGTTGTGTGAAGTACATGGGAATCCGAGATATTGCAGTATCCAGAGTCCTTAAATTCCAGTATAGTCATTTGCTGGCTTAGGTGTTGCGATGATTTGTCGCGTTGTTTTCTTCATCTGTGGTCTTGTGCGTGCTGTTCTGGCACTACGCAAGGTGATTTTTATTCTCGTCAGGATGTGATGAGACACTTCTTTCTATCGTGGTGTTTGTCTCGATCTTGTCGTATGTGGCAGTGTACGCCGGAAGGCTTGATCTGTAGTACGTTGTTCGAGGTTTTCTCCGTGTGTTGTTCAGGTTGCTGTTGACCTTTGGCCTTGGTCTGATGACCGTACACGTTCTCACGTTGTTTTGGACATCCCAGCTTGAGTCTGTTCAGCTCCTGATGTGTCTCGCTTTTGTTGAAGTGCTCGATTAGTTTCCGTGTTTTAGAAGTTGCTTAGGCAAGCTAGGATTTTCCCTTCCTGGTGAGCTTTCGTGGTTGAGCTTATTGCTTCTCGTCCCTTCTGGTGGAATCTTTTCGAGGTTTGCCTTGGAATTGCTATCTTAGTGATGCCTTTGTCCTGTGTCTGCTTAAGTGTGGACAGCTTTGTTCTGAGCCTGATCTGCTCTTTGCTATACGGTTGCTTGGCTTTGGACTCCATCATGGTGTTAAGAGCTGTCGCGTACCGAATTTGTCGTGCCATGTCCAGCGGCTGATGTATTGTGAAGGCTCGATAATTGTTTTAGGACGTGAAGGTAAGCTGAGATTGGCCTTTTCCTTGGGCATTGTGCTGAAGCTGGTACTCCTCTTCTTTGCACTTAGGCGACTTATGATTGGTTATTTGTCAGATCGGTACTCTTGGCGTGTTATGTTACGATTTTTAGAAGTTGCGATGGCACCAAGTGAGTGCTGAGATGCGGATACTGAGATATTCCCTGATGCCTGTGTGCGTTTTATGAGTTTGCAGCTGAAGTGTGTGGGCTGGTTACCCACGGGCTCAGGATCGTTGGTGGTGAGATTCTGGCCAGTCGAGAGGTTTGTTGTTCTCGATGTGACTTTGTCTTGAAATCCTGTGCCTTGCCGTTGTCGTTGCCGTGCCGTGCTATTATTGGAAGCATTTCTGGTGTTGGCATTGGCATTTGCGAGTGTTAGGGAATCTATCGGCATTCCTTGCTGATGGGGTACCCTCTGCTCCGCATGTGTTTTCTTGGGTGTTGTGCTCTCAAGGCGTGTTCACTGTCCTTGAGGTGCGTTCCCCGAGATTGTCATTTCTCGTTGTCGTGGGTCTTTTCTTGGTGAGCAGTCTGATGCATGACCCGTCCCTTGTGGTCATGTGTTCAGCTATTCTTGTGCCTTGATGTGACCCTTCTTGCAGTTGTGTTCCATGGTCCTGTGTTCTATACTGAGCCAAAATCCTGCAAGTGCTGTTGTTATCATTTTATCGCTGTTTCTCTATGATTTTGTGTCTCTGTTGTGGACCGTGACCTTGTCAGTTAGCTTGCTGTACTCCCTTTCTCCCATAGAGTTGGCATGCGACTCGATCAGAGGTAATATCTGAGTGAGGATTGACTTGATTATTTTTGTGGTCCAGTGTTGTCGTTGGCGTCCTGTGTGCCAGGTGTTCTCTGCCACCTTTGGCACTGGAGCCGATGATGTGGTTGAGCTATCAGCTGAGAAGACTGTGTCTCCTTGTGTAAGCTGATGCTTGCTGCATTTGTGTTTTTGTTTTTTCGGTATCTCTCTTTGTTGAAGTCGTGTCTCCATTTCTGGTGAGACGTAAGCGACGTTGCCTTGCTTCGGAGGTATTAGACGTGCGTTCACTTGAGTGTCGTGCTCGTGCTGTAGACTTGCTTGTCTTGAGCACTAGAGCGTGTACCTGTAATTGTGGTCTGATAATGTTCCTCTGAGCCGTGCTTCTCGAGATTTGTGTTGCCGTGTTCTCGGCATTGTTGTTGGCTGATGCGTAGTGTGCATAGCCATGTTGGGTTGTTCTTCCCTTGCTTCTCCATTGTTAGTCCTTAAATTTCGAGGATAAAATTTCTTAAAGGAGGGGAGGATGTAATGTCTCGGATCTTTGCTGGATCCTTAGTAGGTCTTATTGGATCTTTATTGGATCTTTCGGATCTGTTTTGGTGAGTTTCGGTTCACTTTTGTGACTTCCGAGTTGAGTTTTACGATACGTGTGGGTTTTTCTCTCGTACTAGTTACGGAACCCTACGGTGACTTTAGGTTTCTGTTCATCGACTCGAGGATGCTGCAGCGATGATGTACTCTCCGAGCCGGTCGTTTTGACTATTTTTACGTATTTTTCTGGGATAGGGCCAAAAATTGGATTTTTGAAAATTAGGAAAATTCTGAATTTCTTTTCTTTTTCCTTTTCCTTTCCTCTCTCCTCCTTCTCATTCTCGCCGCCACCCTCTCTCTCTCCCGTTTCTCTCCTGTTTCGCCTTCTCGGCTGCGGCTGCAGACGGAGGACCTAGGGGCGAGTGCTGGGGACGCTGTGGAGCTGGCTGGGTGCGCGACGGGGCGAGGATGGAGCGATTTCAGTGCGATCCCGAACGGTGGATTCAAAGACGGCATTTGAGCTCGTGGCGCGGTTTTTGGCGCGGTTTAGTCCCTTCGGGGCACTATTTTTTCGGTGGAGGTAGGGTGACGGATCACCACTTCTCCCTGCCCATTTTCCCTGTCATTGCACGTCGTTCGGTGCAGAGATGGTCGAGTTTGGGCTTGTTTAGCCTAAACCGTGATTTTCGGGTTTTGTAGGGTTCACCAGAAAATGGCAACCATTTCTAGATCAGTTACTGTCAATGGACTCCCTGGGACATCACGTTCCAAAGTCACTGATTTCGTTTCGTTTGGTGGTCCCGTTTGACCGCTAGGGCTCCGGGAAGTCCAGAAACCCTTTTTGGGTGATTTCGTTAGAATCACCAGTTTCTTGTGATCCGTGCGTCGTTTTGACTCCGGACGGAGTCTATGTGATTGCCAGCAGGTCCATGGTTGTATCCCCTTCATCTCGGGACGAACGGGGCGTGGAAAGGCCTCCGTTGGGCCGAACCCACAGTTTGCTCGCCGTGACGCTTGAACGGTCAGTTCGGAAACGTTCATGTATAAGGGCGGCCATCCCTGGACCGTTTATCCTTATGTCGGTTGTGGTTGTGTGGTCGCACGATAGACCGCACATCCCCTTGGGCGGTTGGTCTTGGACCGTCCATCTTATGTCGGTTTGCGTTGTGTGATCATCTGTTGACCACATATCCCCTTGTGCGGTCATCTGCTGACCACATATCCCCTGGGAGTTGTGTGGTCAGATTCGGACTGTTTATCCCGTTGTGCGGTCCAGTCCGGACTGTTTATCTAGTTGTGTGGTCCCTTTCGGACCGTCCATCCTTGTTGGTTGTTGGAGTTGTGTGGTCAGTTTCGGACCATTCATCCCCTTTGTGTGGTCAGTTTCGGACCGTCCATCCTGTTGTGTGGTCCATTCTGAACCACTCTTCCCTGATGTTTTATCGGTTGGCCGTGATGGCTTCTCCCGGTGTCGTGTTAGAGTCATTGCTCTGGTCTGGTCGACCCGGTGTGATCCAATGGTCGACATGCGACCTTGCCTGTGTCTCGATGGATTTGTCCAGCTCGAGACGTGGTTCTAGACACCTAGAGGTATGATTTGACCTTGGTTTGTGTGTCCAGGTGCCTTGAGGGTGTCAGAGTTCTCCCAAGTCTCCGAATGTCCTGTCTGTTTCGTGTCGGTCGTCTACGTGAGTTAGGGCGGTGTTTCTAGTGGTCCTATCTTGGACTGCTAGTGTTGGTTTGTCTGTCCGATGGTTCCCTGGATCGGTCGGTTCGGGTGAATTATGTGCGGTCTATTCCTTGACTGCTATAGTTTCTTCGAGCGACTTAATCTAGGACCACCAGTGTCTTTGCCTCTGGTCGCGTGGCGAGTCCTCCTTGACTGCTTGGTTGACCTAGCAGCCGAGTGATGGATAGCCTATGCCTAGAGAGTGGTTTACTGGTGGTTTGGTTTCCGGTATTTTGGCTCGACCTTATGGTTCGGCCATTGTCACGTGGACATCACCCGATGTCCTATGATGGCTGTAACCGTGTTCCGAGGTGGCCAAGAGGGTTTGTGCTTGCGTGTCATTGTTGGGTTCCGGTCAACCCGGGGTGACCCAGTGGTTGTCGGGTGACCTTGTGTGTTTGTCTCGGTAGTTCTATCCAGTCCTAGACTTTGGTTCTGGATGCCTCGAGGTGTCATCTTATCTTGGTCCGTGTGTCCAGGCGTACTGAGGGTCCTCGGTGTTCCCTCAGGTCTCCGTGAGTCATTTTCTGCGGAGCGTCGTTTCCCGTGGCTTAGGATTAGACCGATTGGCGACTTGTTCCGCTGTCAGTGACGATCTTGCCTTTGAGTCGTCTGACTCAAGGATCGTTACGTAGTAGGTCTAGTTGCCTAGTCCTGAGTTCATTGGCAGTTGTCGTACTGCCAGTGGTGCCTAGTAGTACGTGCGACAGTGCGTTCTAGCTTGTCTGTACTCTAGCACTTGTGTTTCTGAGTCTGGTGTCTTGTGAACCTCCACTAGTCGTAGACTGTCGACGCACGCGATCAAGTGTGTTGACCCACCTCGGAGGGGTGGAAAGGGCAGTTCCCGTGATACGGTTTGTAAGCTAGTTCCGTGGGCTCCCGGCCATCGGTGGCGTCCTACCGAGGGAGAAAACTAGCTAGAGGACCTGGCTTAGGCAAGAGCCAGTGTGTGCACACGTGGTCAGGAGCAGAGGACTTACGTCGATGGGCGTGACCCTGACTAGTTACTTGTTGTTGTAGTTCCTGTTTGGTTCAGTGCGTGTCTGCGACTCTGCCGTGGCTTTGGCGGCACCGTAGGCGAGACACTCGTGGCGTAGTGTAAGACGTCAATGGACGTAGCTGGCTGTTCTTCTGATGAGAGGTGCTTCCGTCACGTGACACGTGACTCTTCACGTTTCTTGTGCGTCGTGACCTTTCTGAGTTAGCCCTCTCGTGGCCCTACTCAAGGTCAGTGTTGTGTTACGTGCACGACGTTCTAATCGTGTGTGTCATCGAGTCTGTCTGTCGTCTATCTAGATCTTTTCTAGACTTTTATCTATCCTTGCAGGTCTTCATCTTAGGCCTGGCGTCGTGTCGACAAATCGGTAACTCCTGACTTTGTCAGATCAGAGTCGCCCTTCTGTCGCTGCTTGGAGTAGTTTGGGGAGCCGAGGTTAGTTCGGCTATCGCGCCTGTTCGGTACGACTCTTTCCCTTTTGTTTTAGCTTCCCTTGCTCTTAGCCTGTTCCCTACTCCTGTTATTCCCGTTCTTTTTACAGCTTGGTAGTGTAGCTTTTCCTGCTTTGCTACTACTGTTGCTTTCTGTTCCGTGTATCGAGTGTTGTTCAGTGGGGATCCGCGTGACCCCGACTGAGTCTCTGTTTGGAGACTCACCCCTACTTTTCAGGTGGGTGGCATCGTCTCTGTTCGTGGTTCCTAGTGTGACGCGTCTCTAGCTGCCAGCGGTACCTGCGTCGAGTTTCCCCGACCTCAGTGTACGTTCTTTCCCTGTGGCCTGTACTTGTCTTTAATTTCTTGGACTGGACTCTGGTATAATTGTTAAATTGAAATTGTTAATTAAAAAGTAATTTTATTTCAGCTACTTTAGCAAACCGATCTAATGAAATTTTATTGCTTACTGTTATATCTCTGTGGCTTCAATGTACTACACGACAATCCTTTTATCCCTTCGGAGCTTTACCGCTCTTGGGAGGCCTCGCGGGTTCCAAGTGGTATCAGGTGTATCCGGTAGTCCTATCGGGTATATCTGGTATCCGGGATACGGGTCGTCACAATAATGAACCTCAAATCTTTAATCACATGTCTCTCCCCGAATTTGATGACATTCTCTTTGAAGATGAGAAGGAAGAAGAAGTGAAGATGGAATAAGAATTGAACTTTTATTTGAACAATGAAGTTGGGATTAATGTGGAATTGAATGAATTGAGTATGCCGCATGATAATTTCAATTTGGAGGAATGGGTAGAGCTTTTACCCATTCGTGACCACTGTGATTCTTTTGAAATTCTTCCGGTCGATTGGTGTAATTTTGCTCTAGCTGAATTGGCAGATCCCATTGAATCTCACGACCATTGTGTTGAGGAGCATGTTTCTTTGACTCTTGAGATTGATAATCTCCTTGACACTGATCAATTTATGGGAACCCGTCACCCTCCAATCTATTCTCACCTCAGTAACATTCATGAAATTCCCAAAATTGAGGTGGAAAATAATTTTTTTGAAGAAGACAACAAGGTCTGCATCATTCCATTCACACCTTTCACATACCTTCAAGAGGAATATTTCATAATTGATGACATGATTTTTGCCAATGTTCCTCCTCTCTTCTCTGATCGGGGTGGTCCTTTTGAGATACCTCCACCCCGATATATGCTTTGCCCTTATAATCACCAGTTATAATTGTTTCTCTCAAGGCATGAAAAAGAAAATTTTGACAAGGATAAAATGCTCTGGTGGCTTATTTTAAAATCAACTCGTTGGTTATAGAGCTTACATGCGTCTGGCTGAAGATGTTAAATTTAGCGCTTCTTGGGTGGCAACCCAAAGTTTTCGTGATTTCCGTGTGCTAGCTAATAAATGGCTTCTTGGGAGGCAACCCAAGTTTTTCTTGTGTTTGTATTTTTATTTTACAGGTGTGAATAAAGGATAAGTTGGGGAGAGTGAGAAGATTGCTTGCTCCTATGCCTCACCTTTAACGGTCAAGTACTATCTTTGGTCAGTAAGGATGCCTGTTGAAGTTTACTTTTGTTAAGTTGTCCCGTTCCTTCACAAATTTCATGCCTAAATTGTTATATTATTCCATATTGTTCATGCCACTGAGGATAATGTCATTTAAGTTGGGGGGACGGAAATCATGTTGCATTCATATATACAACCTCATTTTTTCCAAAATGAAAAAATATCCAAAAAAAATAAAACTCATTTTGAGTTTCATAATTCATGCTTGACTTGAAAATGATTCTAGAATAGAAAAGACTAGGGATAAGGATGATGAAAAATTTATTTAATCTAGCTATGGAAAACTGATCTAAGAATCTCTTTAAAGTTCATGTGCACTTTAAAAAAATGAAAATCACTTTACACGCTAATGAAACATGCACGACAAACCCTCTGCTATTTTTAAGTATGTTGTCTGATAATCTAAACTTCTTAAAAAAGAGATCTTTTATAAACTTTCTGCCAAGTTATCTATTTCATTAGTGTAATAACACGTTGGAAACATGTTGAAATAATAATAATAAGAAGAAAACACCATGAAAAATGCTCCGAATCTGAGTAAATGGGCCTACTTCACCTAAGACGTGTTGAGGTTCGCGTCAAAAAGAAAAAGGGCAGCTTGATCTACGAAATCGGGCCTACTTCGAGGTTCGCATTAAACAATGAAGGGTAGTGCAACATCATGTGTGTAGAAAAAATAAAAAGATCCCTAAGGGACAAAGTAATAAGGCAGATAATAAGCTAATATTCTTAAATACTCTGATTAAGTGGTGCAGGGTTGAAAGGCACTTATTTGGAATAACAAATGGGGGATGCAATTGTCTACGCCGTAGATTTAGTATTTACACATGCACTAGTGCTATTGAATTTTGAATTGAATTCTTGATCATGTACCTTAATTTCTAAATATATGGCTAGTGTGTGTTAACGTTTCCGGATTTCTAATCTTTGGTTATTTCTGTGAAGGAAAAATTGGATATGATGGTATGAACTTTACAAACTCTTGTTAGTCTTAAATTTTTAATTGTTTGCATTGCTAAGAGACTAGCAATGAGTCAGTTGGGAGGTGTGATAAGTGTGTATTTTTACATGTTAAATAATGTTATATCACACTTTTATGAGCTTTAATATGTATCACTATGCATTTATTACACTTAATCATAATTTAGAGTAAAATATTCAGTTTGATGAAATTAAATAATTTTAATAAGTAAATATTTTTATTTTGCAGGCACAGAAAGGATGACGCAAGTTGACAGAATAATGGGCCAAATCTCATTAAGAAAAAAAAAGAGAAAATGAAGAGTACAAATGGGCCAAAGGCCCATGGACTTGGTTAAAGAGAGAGAGAGAGAGAGAGAGAAAAATGAAAAGAAAAAAAGAGAGAAAAAAGGGAAACAAATAGTTATAGATATATTTATTCATATATGATATATGTATATATATATATATATATATATATATATATATATATATACACGTTACATGCATGGCAGTCAGCATGCAAACGTGCATGGCATAACGTGGTGGCAGGTCTTCAAATTTTATGGTTTGTACGATGTAGCCCTTCTTATTCTGCACTATCCAAATAAATCCAAATGGAGAAGTTGCAAGGATCTTTCAGTTGAAACAATATTCTTGCATTTAAAGGAGATCTTGGTTTGTTTTCCTTTATTGCATGCTTCACAAATTTTATTAGATTCAAAATTTAAGTTTGGAAAATCTGAAACTAAATTTTTTCTTAACAATTTGGAGAGAACATTGAAACTTGCTTGTCCTAGATGACGGTGCCATATCAAAGCATCGTCGGAGTTATTTGCAACTAAACAAAGATTACTGCATGATACATCATCAAAATCTATCGTATATACATTATTGTTCCTATTTCCAATGAACTTTATTTGATTTGAAATTTTATCAACAACTGAACAATGTGATAATTCAAAAATCACTTTGTAACCTTTGTCACAAAGTTGGCTAATACTCGAGATTATTATTCAAACCACCAACTAAAAGAACACTATCAATTGAGTTTTCAGAATTTTTACCTATTTTTTCGCTTCCAATGATCTTACCTCTATCTTGTCCACAAAAAACAACTGTACCACCTTCCTTTTCATGTAGGTCTGTGAAGAGCTTTATATTTCCAGTCATGTGTCTGTAGCAGCCACTGTCCAGGTACCACTTATTCCCTTTAGATTTCAACTAGACCTGTAAAAAAATAAGACAATTCTCAAGTTGATTTTGCTACCCAAGCAAACTTGGGTCCATAGGTGTTAGCTCTAGTATGTACAACTGATTTCTTAAACCTCATAGCAAACAATTCATCATCATGCTGCATTAATTTTCATATATACATTGTGTGTCCTGCACCTCCACAATAAAAACATGAAACTCTTCTTTTTCCAAAACTTTTTTTTTTAGCATGAAAGGGCACCTAGGGGCAGACTCACAGCTTGAAAACTCCACTGACTCATAGCTTGAACACTCCGCTAACTCACAGCTTGAACACTTCGCTGACTCACAACTTGATTAACCCCAGATCCAAGCACCCTAGCTTGATTCGGACACTCCGCTGACGAACAGCTTGATTAACAGAACAAAAAGGAAAATGAAATATTGAATAAACGAATGAACATAGATCGAGTGTAGAATTCTCCTGATGATTGGGTATCTTGATCTGTGGATGGAGTTCGTCGAGCTTCTTCTATAATTCCAGATCTGGGCTGATCTAGTGCTGCTGCTGATGCTTCTCCTGCTGCTGCTCTTTTGATGCTGCTAATCTTCTATTGTTGCTGATCTTCCACTTGTAGAGGTCGTGCTGCAACTCTGAATCTCCTGGCGCTTCTCTAGTTTTCTTCCTCTCCTTCTTCTTCTTGATCTAGGTCGCGCATGCCCTTTCTTTCTTCTCCTTCCCACGAGACGCAGCTTCTTTCTCCAGCAGTCGCGCCCTTTTTAGTTCACTGCTACCTATCTTTTTTCAGCCTTCCCGCCACCTATTTTTCAAATTTTGAAGAACACCCAGAATATCTACTAGTTTAGTTGGAGAACCGGTGGGAAAAACTCCTATTTTTCAGCAACGAAGTTGAAGACTCAGTCTTCTCCTTATGCAACAACAAAATCTGATAAAACCTACGTTTCTTGACCCATCTGGACCCCTTATGTCCGTGTCATAATGGATCCATGCCTTGGGTATCCGATCTAGTAACAATTGGGTTCGTTTTAGGGTTTACAACTCGAATCTCCGGTGAGAGTCTACTCATAGGGCCTTCAGAGTCGACTTCTGGATGATCCCAAAAATACCTCGTTTCTGCCTGCTAGTCAGAGTCGACTCATGGGGGCCTCTGAGTCAACTTCTGCTTCAGTCCAGAACCAGGGTGGTTCTGTCTGCAGTCTGTGGTCGACTCTCAAGTAGTTTTGGTCGACTCCTGCACCCCATATGCATGATTCGACCAGTTTTAGAGATCTTGAAGGCTAAACTTCTGTATTTAATTGGGTCCATTCTTCTTCTTTGGCTAGTCCATTTAGTCATCAAAATACCTGCATTGGGCATTTGGATATCAAACAATTACAAATTTATTATTATGCCATATAGCTTCTTTATTGATGACCAACTTAGGTTCAATTCAACATATTGCATGTACTTATGGTAAAGACAATGAGATATAGATTGTCATCATCAAAACAAGGGATGCACAACATAGAAGAGAGAGATCATGATACCGGGTTCAGAAAAGAGCTTCTTTCAAAATTGTGGTTTGAATGGAGCGAGTATTCTAAAAAATTGGTGTCTTAGAGGATTCTAGTGCCAAAACTTTTCAATCAGACGAGGGTGACACTACAGAGTTAGTTGCTTCTAATCTTCGTCTGATCGAATCTGTCGAGCCACTTCGGTTGTGTATAGAGGACGAAGTGGAAGAAGTCGATCCAACTGAGCTAAATGAAGTAATTGTTGGGCAGGAGGAGTCATCTGAGAGAGGGGATTCTTCAGCAAGTGGTGATGGTGGAGGATGATCCAAAGGATATCTATTGATTTGTAATTGTAATTGTAAAAAATGACATATTTGAATTAATGTAATTATAATTTCTTTTATTCATTGAGTTATATGTTGTGTGAATTTTATCGGGGGATGTGTGTTTTATGTTGAGTTGTGTAGGTTGTGTGTATAATTGTAGTTTTAAAGGGTGATAAATGGATAACAGAAGTAAGAGATATATTTTGAAGTGAAACAAAGGCGATGGTTGGCGAGCGATAAGGGTGACAAATAGATGTTGTGAGTGACAAATAGACGTTAGTAGTGACAAATAACTCTGTAACGGTGACAAATATCTCATGGCAGTGAAACTTGAAGAAACTCAAGTTCGTTTGAAATGTTTAACCGTATATGGGTTTCCTAACTCTACCAACACGGATCTGAAGCTTTCCTAGTCATCAAACGACACTGATTAAATGAAGCGAAATGTTTATATTATTTTTCTATCATTTTTCACAATTAGGTAGTTTTATATTATTATTATAGTGTTACATTTATTAATTATTAATTTTATATTTTTGTATCAATTTTATAATTAATTTATTATTATACTGGTACATTTATTAATTATTATTATTTTATGATTTTTATCATTTTCACAATTATTTTACTATTATTATGCTATTACATTTATTAATTATCATTTTTATGTTTTTTTCTCATTTTTAATTATTTCATTATTATTTTATCGTTACATTTTTTAATTATCATTTTCAATTTTTTTAGTTTTTGTCATTTTCATAATTATTTAACTATTATTATGATGTTACATTTATTAATTATCATTTTATATGATTTTTTTATCTTTTTCATAATTATTTTATTATTATTATTATGTTATATTTATAAATTTTTAATTTGTATGGTTTTTTGGTATTTTTATTTATTTTATTATAATTACATTATTATATTTATTAATTATCACTATTAGATAGAAAGAAGAACAAGTTTTGAAGTTTTGGAGCCAGTAAGTCAGATAAGCCAAAATCAAGCGCGACGGCTAACACCGCATTGTGGTGACAAATAGTCATCAGTGGTGAGAAATAGGTTTCCGGGTTGACAAATATCTCCTAAGGGTGATAAATGGATAACAGAAGTAAAAGATATGTTTTGAAGCGAAACAAAGGCGGCGGCTGGCGAGCGATAAGGGTGACAAATAGATGTTATGAGTGACAAATAGCCGTTAGCAGTGACAAATAACTCTGTAACAGTGACAAATAGCTCAGAAAAATGGGAAATACTGACGGTATTATCCGACTAAATAGTTTTCGTCGAAAATACGTCAGAATGATTCGACTTTCATGGTTTGTTTGTTATTTTCTTGCCTATGTGACAAATTATTTTATTTATTGATTATCATTTTTTATGAATTTTTTTATTGTTATATTTATTTTCTCTTTTGGGTTCACCTTCCGTATGTGAGAGCAGCGAGTAAAATGAATGATAAGGGTGATGAATGCATATCATTGGTGACAAATAAGTTGATAGAGGCAACAAATGCATATTAGTGGTGACAAATAGGTTGACAGGGGCGACAAATGCGCATGAGGGGTGACAAAAGGCTCTTAACGGTGAAAAAATGCACAAAGGTGATGGCTCCCAAGGGCAAATGCGGACGGCTCCTGCATGCTATAAGAGTGAAAGATGTCTATTAGTGGTGACAAATAGATCAACGGGGGGGACAAATACGCATGGAGGGTGACAAATGGATCCTAACGATGAACTATGAGCATGAAGGTAAGCTCTACTAATATTAGAACCATCGACAAACCCTGCTACTTATAGGGGAAGAACTCTCCTTTGTAAAGGTAACCCCTACCTGCGATGGATGGTATCCTTCATTTGACGGCAACCACATCACACAAAGATCAAGCATCCATTATGCAAAGAAAGGTTGCATCAAAAGAAATTATATTGATAGGGGAAGAGGGTACAAGCAGTTACTCATCCTCTTTGGGACGGAACCTGTCAGGTTGGAGGCTCAGCACTCCCTTGTTACAAAACAGGCGGTCCACCATCGACAAGGCGTCCTGCCACCCTTGCAGGTACCCCTGTTTGTATTCCTCCGAAAAGTCGCCGCCGCTGCTTTCCCCTGATGGTTGGTCCGACACTGGTAGGACTTCTTTTCGGAAGCACAGTCTTTTGGTGGGAACCTGCTCTGACGAAGAATCTGACTTCTCAGACGACGACATCTTCACGAGAGTGTCTTTGACTGCCAAAGGAACTCAGGATGTCCTTAGGGTTCCCCACAGAGTCTCTATTTATAGAAAGGAGACGAAACCCCCAGAGGGCAAAAGAGTCTTCGTGCCTCCCCAACTTTGTGGAAATCGAAGCGACGGGACCGCAAAGATCGTTCCATCTCCCCCAACTTTTCTGACTCTCGGTCCTTCCTTTTTGTCGGTCATGAGATCGCTTGGACCGAGCTTCCTTTCGTCCGGATACATCAGTCGCATAGTAGACGAGAGGCCGGAGAGAGATACTGCAACGGCTAACACCGCATAGTGGTGACAAATTGTCATCAGTGGTGACAAATAGGCTTCAAGGCTGACAAATGTCTCGTAAGGGTGATAAATCGATAATAGAAGTCACAATATGTGATGAAGCGAAACAAAGGCGATGTCTAGCGAGCAATAAGGGTGAGAAATAGCTCGTTATGAGTGATAAATAGCCATTAGAAGTGACAAATAGCTCTATAACGGTGACAAATAGCTCATGGCAGTGAAACTTGAAGAAACTCAAGTTCGTTTGAAAGATTTAACCATGTCCTAGCGATCCTAACTCTACCAACACGAATCTGAAGCTTTCCTAATCATCAAACGACACTAATTAAACTCGACCTGTCTTTCTAACTCGACCTACCTTTCATATGTTCAGACCTAAAATTACATATATGTTCAGACCTTAGTGTGTGCTCATGCACATATGGTCAGACCTTAGTGTGCAACGGTGACAATGTGCACCGACCTTTGCATGCAACATTTTGTTCATGTGCACTGACCTGAAATGCAACACTGAACATGTGCACCGACCTTATGTTTACATGCAGACTTGCACTGACCTCCATATGCGACATGCATGAATATGCACCGACCTGCATATGTAATACTATGAGCATGCACTGACCTTCATATGTAGCACTATGAATATGCACCGACCTTCATATGCAACATGTATGAACATGCACCAACCTTCAAATGCAGCATGTATGAACATGCACTGACCTTAGTGAGAAACACATACACACTAGCATGAGAGGCTATAAGATACTAACAGTGTTGCCATAATGAAAAGTAGATTCAGAATATCACAATTTGCCAATATCCAAAAGCTGAAGACAAAATGTATTGTTGCCAATCATCAAAACTTAATTAGAAATTAAATTCAGAGAATCAAGTTAATGGAGACACAACATGAGACACACATTATCCCACACAATCTCCCCACAACATCCGTCTCCGGATAGGTGGTGCCATCTCCTCATCTTCCAGTTGGTCTAAAATAGTGTCCTCAATGTCGTTGAACATTTTAGCGTCCTCCATTACAAATTCCATTACAATTCGATCAAAGTCTACACATCACACAAAGCACGTCCATCACCAAGACATCAAAGATGAAATAACCAAGTCGTTGTTGTTGTGCATCCCTTGTTTTGATGATGACAATCTATATCTCATTGTCTTTACCATAAGTACATGCAATATGTTGAATTGAACCTAAGCTAGTCATCAATAAAGAAGTTATATGGCATAATAATTAATTTGCAATTGTTTGATATCCAAATGCCCAATGCAGATATTTTGATGACTAAATGGACCAGCCAAAGAAGAAGAATGGAGCCAATTAAATACAGAAGTTCAGCCTTCAAGATCTCCAAAACTGGTCAAATCATGCATATGGGGTGCAAGAGTCGACCAAAACTGCCTGAGAGTCGACCACAGGCTGGCAGACAGAGCCACCCAGGTTCTGGATAGGCGCAAGTGTCGACACCTAAGGCCTCGAGAGTCGACTTTAGGTTCAGACAGAAACAAGGCTGGTTCGGGCAGGTGCTGAGAGTCGACTCTCAGGGTCTTGTGAGTCGACCATCGTCGGAGGATCATGTTAAAACTCCAAAAACCGAACCCAGCTGGTTTAAGACCCGATACCCAAGCTGTGGATCCATTATGGCACACATATAGAGGGTCCAGGTGCACCAAGAAACGTGGGTTTTCATCATATTCTCTTGCATCACCTGGAGTAGACTTGGTCTTCAACTTCCTCGCTGAAAAATATGAGATTCCCACCGGTTCTCCAACTAGATCAGCAGATTTCCTGGGCGCTCTTCAAAAAATGGAAAATACATGGTGGGAAGGCTGAAAAAGTGAAGGAGCGGCGAAGTAAAGATGGGCATGGCTACTGGAAAAAGATAGGTCTGCATCTCGTGGGAAGGAGAAGAGAGAAAGGGCATGTGCGACCTAGATCAAGAAGAAGAAGGAGAGGAAGAAAACTAGAGAAGCGCTAGGAGATCCAGAGTTACAGCACGACCTCTACAAGTGGAAGATCAGCAACAATAGAAAATTAGTAGCATCAAAAGAGTAGCAGCAGGAGAAGCATCAGCAGCAGCACCAGATCAGCCCAGATCTGGAATTAGATAAGAAGCTCGATGAACTCCATCCACAGATCGAGATATCCAATCATCAGGAGAATTCTACACTCGATCTGTGTTCATTCATTTATTCAATATTTCATTTTCCTTTTTGTTCTGTTAATCAAGCTGTTCGTCAGCGGAGTGTTCAGATCAAGCTAGGGTGCTTGGATCTGGGGTTAATCAAGCTGTGAGTCAGCGGAGTGTTCAAGCTGTGAGTCAGCGGAGTGTTCAAGCTGTGAGTCAGCGGAAGGAAGCCTCACCGAGTTTGGTGAGGGGTGGACGTAGGCAGACTGGATGTCTGTCCGAACCACCTAAAAAGTCCATGTCTCTTGTTGTGTGTGATTTTTTGCATTCGCTTGTGACTTCCGCTAGATGCATGCCTAGGTCCGTCTTTGTTATGCATAGAGTATACACTTTAATTTCTGCTTAAGCCACATAGTTTAAATTTTTCACATAAGTCTGTAATAGTTTTTAAATTTGGGGGCAGATCTATTCACCCCCCTCTAGACCGCCATTCCACCTACACAACACGTGGTATCAGAGCGGGTTCTCAATTCAATTGGTCCAACGACCAAGAGCTCTATAGTGGAATGGCTACCTGGGGACAGGTTGCTGAAGGTCACTCAGTGACCAGACCACCTTACTTTGATGGTTCTGACTATTATTATTGGGAAAATCAAATGCAGGTTTTCCTTTGAGCACAAAATCATGAAATCTGGAGAGTGGTGAGCAAATGCCCGTTTGAGCTTCCCGATGATGAAGACACGTGGACAAGAGAGAAGATCAGAAAGTCCAATCTGAATTGGGGAGCAATGTATATGATGCAGTGCGCACTCCACCCTATAGAATTATCTAGAGTTTTATCCTGCGCCAGTGCCAAAGAGATGTGAGACAGAGTTGAGGTAATTTATGAAGGCACATCACAAGTGAGAGAAACAAAAGCAAATATGTTAATTTTAGAATATGAACTATTAAAAATGAAACCACATGAATCTATTTCAGACATGTATGCCAGGCTATCTCAACTGATAAATAGTTTAAAAGCCTAGGGAAAAGTTATTCAAAGCAAGAACTTGCAAGAAAAGTCCTTAGGTCATTAACCCCTGCATGGCATACTAAAGCTACAGTCAGGACTCCAAAGATTTATTTATCTTGACTGTTGATCAGTTGATAAGTTCTCTTATGACTTATGAGCTTAATATGCAAAGAACAGAAGAAGAAGAAGAGCAGAAGAAGAAGCCATTAGGACTAAAGGCTAAAGAGCATAGCAAGGTGTCCTCAGATGATAGTGAGTCATCCAGCACTGAGGAGAACTTGGGTGAGTTTGCCACACTAACCAGAAAATTTGAAAAGTTCTTGAAGAAGGAAGGTAAGAACTTCAAGAATCCAAAGGGTCAGGTAAGAAAGTCATCCAAGTTCAAATCTGAATCATTTGAGAAAAAATCTAACAATCTTGTTTGTTACAATTGCAGCAAGCCCGGACATATCAAAACTGAATGTCCACAAAATGAGAAGAAAACGTACTCCAAGAGGAAAGACAAGAAGAAAGCTATGATATGCACCTGGAGTGACGAAGAGAAAGTGAAGGGAAGAGTTCATCCAGTGAAACCAATGAAGACTTAGGTCTTATGGCAATAGGTCAGTATGAGGTAAGTGAAAACTCTTCTCCATTTGAGCATTTCACTATAGATGATTGGCAAGAAGCATATGGTGAATTGGTTGATAAATGTGATATTGTTAGAAAGGAAAACAAAGCCTTGAAAAAGAAAATGAATGCCATGATTCATGATACAACCTCAACTGATAAGAATGCATGCTTGCAAATTGAAGTTTCAAATCTGAAGAAACAAGTTCATGACTTAGAGATTTCCAAATCTGAACTAAGAGAACTGAAGATGAGAATGAAATCTGAGAGAATGAAAGCTTGAAAAAAACAATAGATGAACTTAAGCTGAAAATGCAAGATTATGAGAAAGAGACAAGACTGACAAAAGAGAAACATACTACCATCAAGGAGTTAATAGTCAACTTCAGAAGGAAATTGAAAAGATTCAAGAAGAACTAAAAGACAAACAAGAATCCTTGGAAAAACTGGTAAAAGGAAGAGAAAATCTGAATGCAATTTTGGGATCAAGAGTAAACTATCAAAAAGAAGGGTTAGGTTACAACCCAATAGCCAAAAAGCAATTCCAATTGAAAACAATCACCTTCGTGGCTGAGCAAGACATAAAAGGAAAGAGGCCTCTTGTTGATATGTATGGGTCAGAAAAATTGGATGAAGCAAGTGGTTCTACTAAAAACCAAGCAACAGTGAAAGCAAATGATAAAAGCCCATGTGAAAATTCCATGAATCAAGCTGGCCCACAAAACATAAAATCCAAAGTTCAAATTATTCAAAATCTCCCAAAAACCAATAACAAATTATCAAATCAGGGTTCAAAGTCAACTAACCACCATCAAGTGAGAAAATAAGAGTTCTGGAAATTCAAGAGTCGACTCAGACCCCATCCTGAGTCGACAACGGGCAGAACCAGAAGCTCCCCTGGAGCCTGGCAGAACAAGAGTCGACTCAGACCCCTTCAAGAGTCGACATGGAACAGAAACAGAAACCCAGATGGATTCTGGGAACTCAGGAGTCGACTCACACACCCCTCTGAGTCGACCAAGAAAGCTGACAGAAATAAATACCATGCTTTAATGAACAGAGAAAGAGAGTGGAGGTCAGGGAAGAAGTCACAGCCCATAAGATCCATCTGGGAGAACCAAGATCATTGGCTCTTTGGGTAGGAAAGTAAGAATTCTAAGAGAAGCTCCAAATTGGTGAATCAAAATAATGAATTGTTTGCTTTGAAGATATTTTTCTATAATAAATGCTGCAGCAATGACCAGGTCACCCAGCTAAATGGTCAGTCCAAATCACCCTCTGCTTACCGGAAAGATAGAAACAAGAATTTTGTAAAGAAGCAAAAATTTGTGAACCATTCTAATGCTTTTACCACCATTGTTGAGAAATCTTCATGCAGGCATAATGAGAATCCAATGCGAGCAAGGCAGCTGTGGATACCAAAAGACATATTGTCATATCTTGAAGAGTTAAACATTCAAAAGGGACCCAAAGCTACTTGGGTTCCCAAATTGACAGTTTAATTTGCTTGCAGCTAAGCCTTGCAGCCATACATATCAAATGGCTTCATGATAATGGCTGTCCAAGACATGTCAAAGGAGAAACAAATGCAAACTCTTTTTGTGATTGAAAAGTAAGTTTTTGCCTTCTTAACTGGCCTGCACAACACGTGGAATCAGGTAATCCCTCAAAATTGAAACTTATATTCTGCTGTATTGGACTGTTGGAAATTTTAATATTGCTGCTAAAAACTACATGGTTGAAGAAGTTGTGATGTTGCTAAAATAGTTGATAAAATCTACATGATGAATTGCTTTGTGATATTTTGAAGACTGCTGCATTTGTCTATTGACAGATTCCATGATCTTGCTACAACTATCTTGATTTTAATTGTTAAATGTATGTCACAGTGAGGGGGAGCTGCACATATGGTATAGGTACTCTGCATGAGTCATGCATCCATTTTCATATCTGAGTTTGCTTGTGCAGTAGTCATGCATTCATACCATGGACACTTGTGGTATATTAAATGGTGATTGGTGGAAGGGAAGGTTAAGCTTGTCTGAAAGCCACACTATACGTAGAGGACTTACCTCCGCCAAGTACCAAAGGTCCAAAATTCATGTAGGCAAGAGCTTTGGATAGGTCAATAGGTGCATTACATTTCATGAATGCATATAGAGTCACCTGATTTGACTGAGGGGGAGCTCAGACCATCATCTTTCATTGATTTTACATTGTTCTTAGCTGAAAGTCGACTCTTTATTCTTAGAAAGTCAACTTATGTCATTGTCTATTCATGAAAGTTGACTTATTGATTAGAGCCCCATTTCCAATCCTTGTGTCCCTGCTGTTCTGAACATCATTCGTGCATCCATTCTCATCATGTCAAGAAGCCTTGCAAAACTCCTCATTCTACCATCAACAATTGGTATCATCACTCTTGCATCTCTGTTGCACTAATTTATTCTGAATGCTTTCCGGTCCATCTGATTTCAACACAGGTTCATAATTTCAGGGGGAGCTATAGGCAAACACTCTTTTAGTTTCTTAGAGAGCTATTAAAATTGACCCATGGAAATAAGTTAATGGTTTGGGGTCTATAAACCTCTGAAATTTAAAATTAAACGCCTATGAAAATCTCAGCCTGTGTTCATATAACTGTTTTGAATCAGCCTAAGAGAACTATGTCCTCATCTTCTCTTTAGATTGAATTTTTGATAGTAATAAGGCCACTCTAGTTAAAAGGTTTTAACTTAGTATTGTTTTTAAACTTGTATCTTGAAAAAGCCAAAAAAAGGAATACGCTATAGCCATGAAAAACTTAGCAGAGCAATGATTTGGCTTCCGAGAAACTTCTGCCTCTTTTGAAAAAAAAATCATATTGAATAATGATGGAGGCATGTGTGGCATGACGAACCAAGTTAACTCTGTCCCAACAGTAAGGGAGAGTGGTTGGGTGCACTGAGTACCTGAGGATACTGGTGTCTAATCAATGTGTATCCTCATGTAAAAAGGTGACCACCTGATTACATAGGCGGGATGGTTAGGCGTGCTGAGTAACCGGGGACTCTGGCGTGTAAAAAGCGTGTTTCTTCGTGTAAAAAGGCATGTGATGAACTTGACCGTGTAATTAAATTTTTTTTTAAAAAAAAAAATAATGGTGAAATAGTTGACCCAAGGCAAATATCAAAATTTGAACAAGTTTAACCTCAATACTAGTGAAAATCACTCCTAGAGGTGTCCAATGAAATCATTTTGACAATTAAAAGAGCTTGGACGGGAACGAGTTTGAAGAGGTTGTTTTAACACTGTTATATGTGCTAGAATGAAATTGCTCTCGGTTTTTAACTTCAGATTTAAGGCTTATATGTCTTTAACCATTGACAACAATAAGGTCATTTACCTTAGCCTTTAAGAAAATTGATGAGTGTTTCTCAATTTCTACCCTCAAGTGAAACTTCTCTTATGAACCATGTTGAAAATCATGAATAGTTTCATTCATGCCAATGTTCCCTCTCATCCCTAACAGCTTCATTCATTTCTTTTTCTCAATACCTTGCATTGATCTTGTCTCTCACTCTCTCAACTCTCCAGTCTTGTTTTGATGATGTCAAAGGGGAGAGAGTGTCAAGTCATTGTGAGAGAGTGACAAATCACTGTATTGCATACAGGGGGAGAGTTTGATGTAAGGGGGAGATATGAAGAGGGAGAGAGTATAAAGAGCATCAAGTTAGGAGAGATTGATTTAAGGGGGAGAGAGTGTCAAGTCATTGTGAGTAATGTAGTGTCAAGTCAGGAGAGATTGATATGCTTGTTTGTCTGTTCATAATGACCTATTCATCATAATGACTTATCTATCATGAATACTTTTCATTCATAGTTCACAATGATCTACATTTGCCATCATCAAAAAGGGAGAGAATGTTGTGAATCCCTTGTTTTGATGATGACAATCTATATCTCATTGTCTTTACCATAAGTACATGCAATATGTTGAATTGAACCTAAGCCGGTCATCAATAAAGAAGCTATATGGCATAATAATTAATTTGCAATTGTTTGATATCCAAATGCCCAATGCAGGTATTTTGATGACTAAATGGACCAGCCAAAGAAGAAGAATGGACAAAATTAAATACATAAGTTCAGCCTTTAAGATCTCCAAAACTGGTCAAATCATGCATATGGGGTGCAGGAGTCGACCAAAACTACCTAAGAGTTAACCATATGCTGGCAGACAGAACCACCCAGGTTCTGGACAGGCACAGGTGTCGACACTTAAGGCCTCGAGAGTCGACTTCAGGTTCAAACAGAAAAATGGCTGGTTCAGGCAGGTGCTGAGAGTCGACTCTCAGGTTCTTGTGAGTCGACCATCGCTGGAGGATCATGTTAAAACTCCAAAAATTGAACCCAGGTGGTTCAAGACCCGATACTCAAGCCGTGGATCCATTATAGCACGCATATAGAGGGTCCAGATGTGCCAAGAAACGTGGGTTTTGATCAGATTCTCTTGCATCACATGGAGTAGACTTGGTGCTTGGATCTGGGGTTAATCAAGCTGTGAGTAAGCGGAGTGTTCAAGCTATGAGTCAACGGAGTTTTTAAGCTGTGTGTCAGTGGAAGGAAGCCTCACCGCATTTGGTGAGGGGTAGACGTAGACAGACTGGATGTCTGGCCAAACCACCTAAAAATCCATGTCTCCTTTTGTGTGTGATTGTTTGCATTCGCTTGTGACTTCCACTAGATGCATGCCTAGGTCCGTCTTTGTTATGCATAGAGTATACGCTTTAATTTTCGCTTAAGCCGCAAAGTTTAAATTATTCACATAAGTCTACAATAGTTTTTGAATTTTGGGACGGATCTATTCACCCCCCCTATAGACCTCCATTCCACCTGCACAACAGTTGTCAACAAGTAAAATGTCCAGTACATTATTTCCCTATGCAGACCAAGCGTAGTACACTTCCTTACTTACAAAAATAGTAATAACAAAGCAACTAATATGAAGAGGAGCAACACTACTAGAGTACATAATGTTAGAGCTGGTGCGATGGATTCAGAGGGGGGTGAATGAATTCCTCAGTGAAGATCTCAACCAATTTCAAAACCTAAGACAAGGACACACCAGATCAGAGCTCCCTGAAACGATGCAAGACTTGACTAAACAACGAAATACTCTATTGATGCACACCGTTGAACACTTGACCTGCACTTCAAGCAGAAACAGAGCGTTTGTGCTCTCAAGATGAGTCAACAGATAAGAAATTGAAACGAGATCCTAAGCATGCATCTAGCATTGAACACATAATAGAGCAATCCACACAGTACACAAGGATTTTTAGGTGGTTTGGTCCTTCAGACCTACGTCCACCACACACTCAACCAGAGTGTGGATTCCTGCTGTCACACAGCTTGAAAAATCGTTGGGCTTCACAGCTTGCCTACAACCGCTGAGTGACACAGCTTGCTGTCCAGAGGAATCAATCCTCTGCAACCGCTGATGAACAGCTTGAATAAAGTGTCAAATAAGTAAAAGCTAAAAGGACTAAACACAGCAACGGAAAGCTGTCAATAAATCCAGAATAAACTGCTCACACAGGAGCCAAACGTCTCGGATCTGATCCAGAGAACACACCAGAAAATTTAATCTTCAGAGTGATGTTCTTGCTTCCCTTCGCCTTGTCTCTCTCTCTCTCTCTTCTTTTCGGGTGCTCGATCTCCCTTCTTCCAGATTCTTCAGTAATTCACCCCCCTCTTATTTTCGAAGCCAGCTCCCTATATATATATATATATATATATATATATATATATATATATATATATATATATATCTAGCAAGAGAAACGTGTGTGGAGCAACCAACTTTCTCGCTCAGATTTTAGTCTTGATCTGAGTCTTCAGAAGACACGTGCCAGCTTTAGTATCGTCGAGCTAGCATCCTGAAAATCATACTTAGCTCGAAGTCAGCCTTATGACAATTGAACACAAGTCAAGGAATAATGAGATTGCACGAAGTTAATAAAACAACAGACGTAATATGCACTGACTCACTCAGTATAAGATTTCGTATGCACGGAGTCAAGCTGTGCACATATCAAGTGTTGCACGGACTGAGTGTGTGCGAGATGCAACGACTATATCGACAGCATGCGTGCAAGACATAAGAGATGCACAGACTTCACTGTATACACTAGATTTGCACAGACTTCACAAACATATATTGCACATACCTTGCGAATGTCTTAGGCATAAACACACATGCACCGACCCTGAGTGTGTCTTAAACATGTATGCACCGAACTAATATGAGGGAAATGCACTGACCTTATACGCACAAGTGGGATAGCACCGACTCACCTGATGAACGCGAGCGACTTGGTCGTGTGCGTGTGCAATAGCAAGAGTTGCACCGACTAGATGAATACATGCAAGGACTATGCTGTGGATCAGAAACAGAGTTGCACCATCGCAACTATAATTTGAACATGTATTACGAGAACCTAAGGCAGTACAAGGCAAACCATACAAACACATCAGCCTAAACATGATTCATAAGTTGTCATTATCAAAACCAGATTTTTAACAATCTCCCCTTTTTTTATGATGACAACATAATGAGTCATGTATGAGAATTCACACAATCGATCATGCAAAATCATTTGCTGTCATGCATATAACAAGCACATTTGCTACACAAAATGCAATTAGAATTCCTACAAGTGCACACTATCACATCTGTGTATAAAAAGTCAAAGTGTGTTAACATTCACAAGTATCCTCAGCTTTACAAGCATGTCCATGAAAGTATCCACAGCACTATAACTGATCACAGAATAGCCAAACCTCAAAGCATCCTTACATTAAGCATTAGCATCAGCATCCCATAACATTCTCTCCCCCTTTGTCATTATCAAAAAAAAAGGAAATGATAGTAGCTAATGACCTCGGTAGCTCCCCCTGTCTCTAGGAGGATATGTTGAACTTGAACCAGAAGTCGAAAATATGTTCAGCAAAGAAGTGTGAAGATCCCTAACAGAGTCTGCCAGTCTATCAAGCTTCTGATGCACAGTGTTCCCCAGCCTTTCCACTAGAGAGGTGACTGATTCTCGTTTGTTTAAGGCTTGTTTTACTGTCTCTGACAATGTCTGCAGATTGGACTGGATAACTTCAAACTTTGTGATGATTTCTGACTGAGTGGCTGCTATATTGGTTAACGTGCCCTTTAACAATTCAAATTCAATTTTCAAATCATATGTATGGCCAAGAATTTTACCCATATTGGTGACTATGGAGATTTGAGTATCTTGAATTTTACTGACCATGTCACCTATTCGAGTACTGATACCCATAAGAGATTGTAAAATCTCTCGTACTGCTTCATCAGTTTTCCGTTTGGCAGTTAAAAATTCTATTCCTTGGCATTTCACAATCTTTTCCAAATGTTTCAGTCGCCCTTCTACTCTGTCTATTTGAACAGTCTGGAACAAGAACTGTTTATTCATCAAGTCATTCTGATTTAGAACACTCTCTGTCAGGTTGGACAACATCTGAGCAAGATTGGGTTTAGCATTTGTTCCATGTTTACTAGAGGTGGAAGCATTGGAATCTGGCAGCTCAGTGAAGTATTCATGATGCTATTCAGGGAGAGGAGGAGGTGGTACTCCAAGACCAATAAGTTCTCCAAGGTGTGGACCATACTCAGGAGCCGGAGAGAAGGACATTCTTGGATATAATCTGTGGTGAGGGGCAGGTCCTATGACATAGTCATGTGTACTCTCTTCAGTGACCCCTGGAACTTCTTCTTCTCTTGGTTGATTGCCCTCATGTTCATTGACAACAGACTCAGCAGTCTCTTCAAGAATTTTCTCAGCTTCTTCTGTCAAAATCTGTGTAGCCACCCTAGACAGCATTTCATCATCAATTTCAGTTGTTTCTTCTCTTTCGTCTTCTATGCCTTGTAGCTCATTTTTTTGAATTTCTGCTTCTTTTTGTTGATATTCTTCTTCTTGTTCTTGCTGAGCAACTTGATGTTCCTGTCCAGATATATTCCGAATTTATCAAAAAGCTGACTGATATTCTGATCTAGCTGCTCCACAATTTGAGTATCAGTTAGGTTTAGTTCATGGACTTATTGCTCTAGTTGTAGATCAATGAGATTCTTCTCAATAGGTTTAACAACAGAGCATTGGACTTGTTCAGGTAATATAGAAGGAGTTTCTTCTTGAAAAATCTGGGGAGGCTGTTATGTCACATTTTTCACTTGAACTTTCATCTTTTTCTTCAATAGAGCATGTTTTACTGATTTCTCTTTTCTTTGAGCTTCATCAGAAGGACTCTCTGAGTCAGTCTCATCCAATCTCATGTAAGTATCAATGAAGTCCATGTTGTAAACATTGAACTTTGGAATATCTTTCGAAGGTTCATCTTCTAAGGCTATGTTAGCCTTCTTAAAGACAACAGTTAGGTGAGCTGTGTAGGGTAAATGTCTCCTAGACTCTTTGCCGGATCTCATTATCTGAATGATTATTTCAGGCAAGCACACTCTGATTTTCTTCAGCAAACAATATAAAACAAATCTTTGAGTATTGGTCAGTCTTCCTCTCCCTCCAACTTGAGGAGTGATCATGGTAGTGAGAATATGATGTAGCAATCTCTTGAGAGGAGAGAAGTTGTTTGCATTAAACTGACCCAATTTTACCTGATTTTTGTCTAGGGGATTTTTAGGCTCATCTGTGATGACAGAGTATACCTCATGGAGATCACATGCAAACCCTTTTTCAGCTACTCCTTCTGATATTCTAAATACAGTATGTAGAAGGTGTTTAGACACTTCAATCGTGTACCCCTTGACTTTAGAAACTAGTATTGCTTGATCCAAATCATATTTCAGATTCTGGTAGAACTCTGCTACGAGTCTAGGATAGTATATCCTATGCTTACCCAAAAATTTTAACCATTTCTGAGCCTTAAAGATTTCAATCAACTCAGGAAATTTCTCAAGCATTTTCTAGTCATGAAAGTCTACGTACCGTGGGAAGACTATCTTGCCGGCCTCCAGAGTTATTTCTACATATCTTGAAGTTTCAACTGTGATATCTTCTTCCTCGTGTACCTTTCTTTTACTTCGACCTTGTGCCGTCTTCAGCTTCTTTTCTTTTGGCTGTGGCACCGCAGCTTTCACTGACTCTTGATCTTCTACTAATTGTACTTATGTTTCCTTTCCTTTCCCCTTGCCCGACTTCTTCTGAACTGATTCTGATGCCATACCCGTTGCATGTGTTTCCTTTGATCTTCGCTTATAGGCTTTGGTCACACTGGTGTCCAAAACTTGAGGAGACGCGGGTTGCCGCTCTTCCGTGATTTTCTTCATCCTCTCACTCGTGGCCGACAGAGAGGACATGGTGGAAAATTAACAAGTGGAAGATAAAAGATAGAGAGAAAGACAGCAAGGATGGTGAGAGAGGTGGCTTGAGAAACCACGGTCGTGTTCTGCACAGAGGTGAGGTACAGGAATCCCAAGAGTCGGAGAGAGTTTCGAGCGGGAAGGAGTGTGTTAGATAGTGGCGGTAAATAGGGTTTGAGAAGATTATCTAATGTACTATCTACTTTACCAACCTCAACATATAATACCCAAAACACCCTTTACTTTTCAGAAAAATGCCTTTCGTCTCTTTTTGTGATTTTCACTGTATGGGACTATATCGAATGACATGAAGTCTTCACAAAATATCTTTTGAAGAGAAATCAATGAGAATAAAAAAATTTCATCCATGATTATCCTCAATAAGATATGCTTTTAATTCTTACTAAATATTTTCATTTGCCAGCTCTGAAGAGAAATCGATTTTTATATAGAGCTTAAATCAATTTTGATTTTTCTTAAAGCCACACCAGAGTCAACCATATGAATATTAAACTTTTATTAAGGATTGAGCATTCTGGTAATACTACACCTTTTTACTTAAGGAAGCATGTTGATTAGACACCGGAATCCCTGGTTACTCAGTGTAGCTTTACCTTACTGCTTCAAAATTTTGAATAGGAATTTTGAACAGAGATAGCACTTATCATCATGACATAACCTCTGAATTTCTGTGAATCAGATGGTCAGTTTCTCAAATACTGTGCCATTGCTCTGCCTCCTTTTAACAAACAATTTTATTTGCTTATTTTCCTTTGATGGCGTATTCTCTGGTTTGTCAACAGAATTATCTTAGAACAAGTTTAAGAACCATATAAACTTTAGATTCTTCGTCAGGTTGACACATTCCTCGTGATGTTCAAAAATTTAAGCAATCTTTTGAAATGTTCCACTTCAGACAGTTTTATGACCATTGAGTCTTCATTCAGAGACACTTGTGGAAACTTTAAGATAGGATATAATATCCATAGGCAGAAAATCACGGTCCAGTTAAGATCGGCAATTTTGTTCTCAGTTAGGGGTGTTTTTAGTAGATAAGTGTTGAGGATTAGAAAAGGTAATAGATATCAGATTTTAACTCCTCCTGATTGCCGCATTCTATGAATTCTTGAATACAGATGAGAGTAGTGAAAGAGAACACATAACAATGTGATATGGGTGAAGGCCACTCATGAGCCGAGTAAGGACTGAAGACTAGTTCGCACAAATCCATAGGCATACCCTGAATGATCATCAACATATAACCATCCTTCTCCACAAGCTATCAAGCATTCAGCCTTCTGGGAAGAAAGTGAATCCAAAAGCCCAAAACTCAACCAATTGACTTTTCATATTAGACCAGATTCAAGTTGACTCCATGGTCGATATCACAAGAAAAGAACCTTACAATTCATCAGACACATGAGACCAACTGCCCAAGCAGCAATGAATCACTGATCAAAGCATGTATTCTATCTCTGAATTGCACAGCTCCCCCTCAACATGTGACGAGATATCAAAGAAAGACACTATCTGATTATCTTAATTCACACAGATATGTATCAACATTATATGCAATCTATAGAATCATGCACAGACTTTTTTACGTCATGACACACATAACTTGCATCGACCTCATCTGGCTCGAGGCAAGGGATGCACCGAGTTTAAATGAATTCAGCTGATATGTGCACCGACTTGCATGCATAAAACAACAAAACTTGCACAGACGTTGTGACATTCTAGTTGAGCATGGAAGATTCTAGATGTAATTTGACCCCTGGTACCTGGCGAAGGCAAGCCTCTACGCATAGCATGGATTTCTAGACAGAAAACAACTGCCCTTCTTTCAACATACTATTTTATATACCATAGGGTCGTGCAAGCCTACTTATCTAATTATGAACATGACATCATCCATCATTGATTTATTTCAATTATTCATGTAACATTCCACAAGGATCATTTGCTCATACAATTTCAGTGAGGAGATGCACATGGAACATCACATGGAATGCAAACATGTATCATGATAACTCAGGAAGATACTACTGTAAACCCAAAATTTAAGATGATTAGAAGACTAACTTGAAAAATGTAGAAAATGGAGTTTTTCATGTTCTGGTGCCTCGGCTTATTTTCCCCCTTTTTATTTCCTCCGAGGCATACCTGTAAAACAAAGGGTTATCTTGATCCAGTAGGAACCCAAGCAACCTTGGGTCCTGTATTACCCTCAACATGTGTTCTTGACCTTTTACAAACAACACTGTTGTCATAACCCATCAACTTGTAATTGAACATGGGATGTCCAGACTTACCACGGTAATGACAAATAACAGAATTCAAGTTCCTTTTATGCACTTTATTGTGAGTATTGAATCTATGTGCATGAATATTGAAATTTCTGTTATGTACATGAGCATTTTGTTTTCTAAAACCTGCCACCCAGCACTCAGAGGCTTTGTGGCCAGGTTTTCCACAATTAAAACAAATGTTTTTTTTCATGAGATCAGTTTTATTGCTAAAATTGTTCTGTTGGACAGGGAATTTAATAGATTTAGCAGTGCATTTGCCTCCCTGTGCATGCCAGCACTGTGTATAGATGTGCCCTAACTTCCCAAAACAATTCACATTCTTTCTCCTAGAAGCATGATTTCTAGCATGATATTTCTGTGAATTAATAGCAGCAAGGTCATCTAATTCCATTGATTTGCATTCATGCATGAGATGACCTGCATTATGACAGTAAAAACATTTTATTCTACTGTTTTGAACATGAGTAGGTTTCTTCTGATCCTTTCTCATGTCAAAACAGTCATGCATCTCATTGCCGAATGTACCACAGTAGAAACATTTCACATTCTTTCTTTTAACAGAAGATAGTTTGGCTTGAGAAGTTTCAGCATAGAGATTCTTATTCTGTTTTTTTTTTCTTTTTCTAAATTTTCTTTTGTTTTTCTAAGTTTTTACTCTGCTCTTCACTTCTCTCTGCTGTGAACTGAAATGGGGATGAGGTAGAAGGTTTTTCTTGTTCTAAACTTTTAACAAAAATATTTTTTAATTTATTTCCATCAACTTTCTTCATTACTGAACTGTAACCCAGTCCCTCTTTCGAGCATTCACATTATCTCCAAGCAGCTTATCTAAGTTGTCTTTTCCCTTAACAAACTTTGACAGTGAATTCTTTAGATCTTCAATTTCAGTTTGGAATACCATAGTGTCCTCCTCATATGAAATTATTTGATTATGCAAACCATCGTTGAGTCTTTTCAAATTTTCAACTTTCTCCACTTTCTCCACTTTCTTCAACCTCAACTTTCTTTTCCAGCAATAATTTGTTTTCTTCTTTCAGAGATTTGATTAATTCTTTTTGCACATTGTCATCATAATCTATATCATTGATCAGATCTCTGAGAACGGCACATTCATTGCAAGAATCATTTTCTTTGACGAGTCTGGTTTTTAAACTCTCATTTTTAGACTTCAATTGTTGCATTTCATTTTCTTTTCTGTTCATGTCAGACCTTAGGTTTTCATTTTCCACCTTCATACTTCTAATTTCATGCAACATTTCTTTTCTCAGTTTCTTTTTCTCAGATTTAATTTTATCGTACTTTTCAATTAGATGCTCATTCAACATAATCAAATTTTTGAGAGAGAAATTACCAGTATCAGAATTTACCTGTGACGAAGTTTCATCCATGTAATCCTCGTCTTCGTCTACTGCCATGAAACACTTTATCGCATCTTGACATTTGATAGCTGCAACCATATTGACAACTTCTGACGCACTGCAACACTCAAGCACCCATTGAAACTTGTCAGCGTTTATAGCCCTTAGAGTTAGATCCAGGGCCTTCTGATTCCTTGCATATTTCAAGTGGTCTGAGGTTTTCCATAAGGAATTGTCCTTTGGAACATCATAAGAGCTGTGTGCAATAATTATCCATAGATCTGGATTAACCTGCATCACATACTCTCTAAGTTGATTAAACCACTTGTAAAAACCTACACCTTCAAACCTCGGAAGATCAATTATGGACTTCATGCTTAGACAAGATCAGAAATCTAAATAGAGATTAGATCAATTAATGCAAGCAGACGGATCAACTCAGATCGCACCAAATCTAATTACGGATCGGATCTGCAAGTCGTTGGACCCTCTGTGCAGACACCCGCTCTGATACCAACTGTTAGAGCAGGTGCGATGGATTCAGAGGGGGGTGAATGAATTCCTCAGTGAAGATCTCAACCAATTTCAAAACCTAAGACAAGGACACACCAGATCAGAGCTCCCTGAAACGATGCAAGACTTGACTAAACAACGAAATACTCTATTGATGCACACCGTTGAACACTTGACCTGCACTTCAAGCAGAAACAGAGCGTTTGGGCTCTCAAGATGAGTCAACAGATAAGAAATTGAAACGAGATCCTAAGCATGCATCTAGCGTTGAACACATAATAGAGCAATCCACACAGTACACAAGGATTTTTAGGTGGTTTGGTCCTTCAGACCTACGTCCACCACACACTCAACCAGAGTGTGGATTCCTGCTGTCACACAGCTTGAAAAATCGCTGGGCTTCACAGCTTGCCTACAACCGCTGAGTGACACAGCTTGCTGTCCAGAGGAATCAATCCTCTGCAACGCTGATAAACAGCTTGACCCGCTGGGCTTTACAGCTTAGCCGACCAGAGAAACCTCCTCTGCAATCGCTGACGAACAGCTTGAATAAAGTGTCAAATAAGGAAAAGCTAAAAGGACTAAACACAGCAACGGAAAGCTGTCAATAAATCCAGAATAAACTGCTCACACAGGAGCCAAACGTCTCGGATCTGATCCAGAGAACACACGAGAAAAGCTAATCTTCAGAGTGCTGTTCTTGCTTCCCTTCGCCTTGTCTCTCTCTCTCTTCTTTTCGAGTGCTCGATCTCCCTTCTTCCAGATTCTTCAGCAATTCACCCCCCTCTTGTTTTCGAAGCTAGCTCCCTATATATATATATATCTAGCAAGAGAAATGCGTGTGGAGCAACCAACTTTCCCTCTCAGATTTTAGTCTGGATCTGAGTCTTCAGAAGACACATGCCAGCTTTAGTATCGTCGAGCTAGCATCCTGACAATCATACTTAGCTCGAAGTCAGCCTTATGACAATTGAACATAGGTCAAAGAATACTGATATTGCACGAAGTTAATAAAACAACAGACGTAATATGCACCGACTCACTCAGTATAAGATTTTGTATGCACGGAGTCAAGCTGTGCACATATCAAGTGTTGCACGGACTGAGTGTGTGCGAGATGCAATGACTATATCGACAACATGCGTGCAAGACATAAGAGATGCACAGACTTCACTCTATGCACTAGATTTGCATAGACTTCACAAACCTATATTGCACATACCTTGCGAATGTCTTAGGCATAAACACACATGCACCGACCCTGAGTGTGTCTTAAACATATATGCACTGAACTAATATGATGGAAATGCATTGACCTTATACGCACAAGTGGGATAGCACCGACTCACCTGATGAACGAGAGCGACTTGGTCGTGTGCAACAGCAAGAGTTGCACCGACTAGATGAATACATGCAAGGACTATGCTGTGGATCAGAAACTGAGTTGCACTGATGCAACTGTAATTTGAATATGTATTACGACAACCTAAGGCAGTATAAGGCAAACCAGACAAGCACAGCAGTCTGAACATGATTCATAAGTTGGCATTATCAAAACCATATTTCCAACACATAATAGAACAACAATAATTCAAGGCACATTTGACATTTGTGTAGTTTGTTGGCGTTGTGCCTGGTTCCTTGAATCATAGTCAGGCCCGGGACTTGCATGATATGTAGGCATGGGCCTTTCCTGTAGTTGAGGATGATCAACATACGTATGCCTGCTATTGCCAACCCCATTTATAGCAGCATGTGCTTCCTCTACCGAGTGAAAACCCTTATAACGAGCTCCATGGTATCCATTCACTTGGACAAAGCATTCAGGCCACTATAATATACACCGGGTTCGCGACCAACCCATACTACATAGCATTTATACCTTCTCATTTTCTGAACCTCAATTCTCTACACGTAAGGTGTTATAAGAGACAATAGGTATGGCAGACATAATAATTGCAGCAAATTTAATATGAAGTCCAATCCATAAGAGCAAGTTTGTAGATCAGAAAGCATGTAGGTTTAAGGTTACACTGCATGAAGCATGATATAGTGGAGTAGGAGATTTAAGTCTGCTAGTTCAAGTGCATGAACAAGGTTTATGTCATGTGAATTAACACCCAATCAACCCTAAGCAATAGTATGCCTTAATGTGGTGGAATAAAATTTGAACATATTTACATGCTTTCCTGGCAAGTAATAACAATACGGAAGTCCATTTCCGTGTGCTCTTATCAAAGCAAGGTAGATGTTAGGCCCAATAAAGTGTACAGAGCATACACAAAGCATGGTAGAGGTCGAACAAAAAATAATACTTGTGCAGAGGTTAAGAACAAAATAACCATTACATCTGTTTAATATGAAACTACCTAGAGCATATCATATACGAACATATGAAAGGCCTGTAAAATGCATAAACATGGAAGAGGATTAAAAAAAAGGAAGATGGCATCTGCAGCAGGAACCAGTGACGACAAGGGACCGAGAAGGACGCAGAGGAGATGGGCTCTTCTGCTGGGGAAGCCACCGCTACGTGCACTGATGAAGGGGATGAAATTGCAGAGGAGCCTTAAGAACTTAAAATAGAAGAGCGGGTGTCAATGTACGGTCACGAGCGGGATCGATGCATCGATTTAACACAACGCTGTAATGGAGGTGGTAACACAGCCCCTCGGGAGCAGAAAAAAGGGGAACATCGGGAACCCTAGCCGAACGATCGTCGCTCGATCGGAGCATATTGCATAGGTGATTGGACAAGAGAGAGTGTAGGCAAATACACTGGATAAGGATGAAAAATACCTATCAGTGGCGACAACTAGATCTGCAGAGTAGACAAATACACTAGTAAGGGTGAAAAATAGATCCTAGAGCTAACCAATGAAAAGCATAAGGAGCTGAAAGGAGGAGTCAAGTTCACAAGAGGACAAAAATGTGAACAGTGTATCAAGAGTTTATAGAGCAATTAGAAGAACGAAGGGATTTGGTCAATGCCAAGGCAGTTAATGTCGACTCGTCAAGGTCAACGCCAGTCAAAGAGGACTCCATAAAGCTCAACTTTTTCTTGACTACAGTCATGAGGTCCCAGTCAAAGTCAAAGGTTAATGAATAGATTAGTCAGCTACAGTGATCCAGGTTAAAGACAAGCAGCTAATGGAGAGAAAAGAAGGCAACGGCTGGTCATGTGGTAAGATAAGAGTGATAAATATGCAATAAGGGTGACAAATAGACCGTATGACTTACAAATGGACGATAAGCATGTAAATTAGCTAGTAAGGCTGACAAATGGGCTGAAAGGGTGAATCACAGGGTTGGTGTGTCTGGCACAAGCTCAACTCGAAGGCTAGGGGCCCAGGCTTTACACGTGATCCGAGGCTACCTTGTCAGAGGTATATTCTCTCTCATGGGACAAGGATATTTCCATATTTCAGTCTGATCATCTATTATTCACTTTTTGTCGGCTCTTTTACACCAGTAAGGCCTATTTTTCACCATTGGCCACCTATTTGTCACCCTTAAAGCGTAGCGAAAGCCCTTTTCATCCAGCGGGTGACTTGGGTTTTTCACTTCAGCAATCTGAACTGGAGTCGGCTCCACGGTCGACTCTAGTCGACACTTGTGCAAGTAAAGCCTTCATCTTTTCACACTTCAGCCTAGTTCCTTAACTAAACTTGAATCTGTCTTCAGAAAACTCATTGATATTCATGAATTAACATTATCAAGCACACACATTTACAGTATTAAAACATATAAAACTTTGAAGATCAAAATATATGACAAATGAAATATCAATGAAGACAGGTATGCCACATTCTGAGGTTTGAGACGTGAAATATTTAAGATCTTGTATTTCCAAAGATAATGAGGTCGGCCCCAAACCGGGCTCTAAACATATTACAATCACCCTCATTAAATGTCCATGATGTCTCCCCCTTCCTTGACAATTCATGAACATATTTCAGTACATAAATGGCACAGTTAAGGCTTCCATCTGCCTGTTGGGGACATTTATTATCGAATACAAGATCCCATTTCTCAACTCCCTCGAATGTCCCATAGAGCTTCAGAGACCCCCGTACAACTGTAGCCTTCAAATGAAAGGATACAAATTATTAAGAAATAATTAAAAGACAATATAGATATCTATGATTTCGGGTACATGGATAAGAAAAAGTACCCAATTTCTTGCAGTGGCATCATGGATGGCCATACCTCTCATGGAATTGTATGAGACAAAGTGACGATTCTCCGTGTCAACAGCAAGTAGATGACAGTGACCTCCAGAGTGTAACACGAAGAATAAATATTTGTTCTTATGCAGTTCTAATAATTCAACATTCTTGTAGGCGCACTCCAACAATTCATTGGATTTTTCGTAGTTGGCCGTTGTGCTGCCGTTTATGTGATTCACTAAAGTGGTGGGAAAACAAACCCACTGATGAAAGGTGTCAAATTTATTGAATCGTGAGTGGAGGAGGTACATCATGGCGTCGATCACCTACAAATTAACAATCACGATTCTATTAGCAGTAGAAACACAAGTTCAGGGTAGGGCGAGTGACAAAAAATTTCACAATTAATGAAAGAAAGTACCGTATCATCTATCATCTGGCTGTATAATAGATCAATGACATGACGACGTTTCAAAACAATCTCGTTCTGTAATTGAAATATGGGGCCACTATATTAGACAAAATTTTTCATGGTAGTCAGAGTAAGGCGGATCAGGATAATTACACAAACTATAAGATGACAACTTACTCAATATCCCCCGAGGCACAAATATCAATGAATTCATTCACAATCGTGTTATCTGTCGGCTTCAGCCGGCCTTTGCAGATCCAATCAGTACTCTGTATGAGCTTTCTATAAGGGTCGGCTTCATCTCCCTTCTACATTTATGTCAATATACCAATCTTAGATTCTATACTGTAAGAAGTAGGAACAACGCAGACTCACCTTCTTCTTCCCCCGTCCTGCAGTTTTCTTTGCAGGTGCTCGCCATTTCCTTATGGGCTTCTCGTCCCGTTGATGAAGGGACTGAGAAAAGGCACCTTGACGACGGTCACCATGCCCATTGGTCGCCTCCATCTGAGCTTGGATATCACCTTGCACATCCTCTTTAGGGGCTGCCTTAGATGGCACAGTAACATCTGTACTTTGTTGAAGGGGCCTTGGAGTTGGGACATCGGTAGCAATGTCCATTTCAGAGGTTTGACATATACTTTGCTCAACATTCTCAGCCCCTTGCACTTCCTTGACAGGGGCTGTCGGAGGTGGCATGACATCAACCGTCACCTGTTTGACGGGCCTAGAAGGTCCTGCATCAATGGTAATGTTAGCCTCTTGCATCCTAGTCAGAAAGAAGGTCCTCATTTCCTCAAGTTGTCGCTGTTGGATCTTCAATGTAGCTGTAATATCCTGTAGCACAGGCATGCATGGAGCTGATGATGATGTCTCCTGAGCACTGGGTCGAGTCATCATCTGACCACCGTACACCGTGTCTCTTTCACTTGGCTCAACAAGTAGCCCTTCGATCACCTGCATTTCAAACCACATCACTTCGGTTCTTCATTAATATTGAATGACAAAAAAAGAAGTTTTTAGTACTCATAATACCTGTTGGCCTCGCAGGGATCCAATAGAGAATTTTAATTTCCTATCTAGAAATGGCCCCCACCTAAATAGTCGGGGGAATGTCACCTGCCTTAGTGGCTACTGCACCCACGTGTGCTCAAAAACCAGACCTGTAATGAAATATATCAAGTTATTTTACAATGCAATAGAATTAATGATTAACATATTAATTATTACACAACAAAATTAAAAAACTTATAGCAAGTGCGGCAGAACAATCAAATATAAATGTATGGGCCTGGGATGCATCCCCAGCTCTTCTCTTAGCACGGTCAATTGTACCTGACAGTCGTTTCTGGACCGCCAACACTAATTGCTCAAACTTGTGCATCGTTACCTGTTGCACGGCGGCTGCCCAGTTGTAATCTGAAACTCTATCAATGTCATCTAAGCATGACAGCATCTATTGTGGACAAGAATGCGTCGACCGTGGGCAAAGGAAAGTGGATAGTAAGAGTACAATCCACAGCCGGACAGTGTCGGCCACATCCTACTCTTCATCGGACCCAACAATTTGCTGGATGAGAGAGCACACTTTCTTCCGATCAAATGTTGCTGCAAATCCAAATCGATGCTGCAACTTTGACTTCTGTTTCACGGATCCATAATGTTGAACCGGCTGACCGGAGCAAGGTAATCTTAAAATTATGCCCACATCTTCCACACTGAATGCGACCTCCTTACTACCCATACGGAAGTAATTTCCTCCACTATGGGCGCAAATAATCTCCTCCAATAGTGTCATGGTGAAGGTGACGGGAGAAGCATTGTCAATATATGGACTAAAGGGTGTGGTCCTCATCAATGACTTATGACATTCCCGAAATGCCATCTGATCCCTGTCCTTCATGTAAATGTCCATAGAAGACCGGGCGGAGATGACCCTTGTGTTCACTAGATTCAAAAAAATGTGTAAACAAGAAATTCAGTTAATTGACTAATTAAGAAATATAAAAAATATTAAGAGTAAGACAAGGGTGACAAATGTATAGACAATGGAGTTTAGGTGTGGCAAATAGGTGCTTAAGGGCAACAAATGTATGAAATTTGAAGACAGGTAGGTCTAAATCTGACACAAATAGGTAGATATAAGCGTGACAAATAAATAGGTCGATAATGGGGGCAAATAGCTATGTACGGGAGATAAGGAATCACATTGCCTTTAACTTGCCATCCTGAAGTGGAGGCCTTAGAAACCCTAGGTATGTGAAACATTTCTTCTTCAGCTGTAGGAACAAGTACAATTTCCTGAGATGCAGGTGGGACATCCAGTTTACGGCGGATGGAGTGTTGCATGGGTGTCTCCTTCGGCTCCATGGCTGTCAGTGATGAAAGAGAGCTCGCAATTCAGGAGTGCTCGAATAGCAAATGACGGAGAGGTCGCAAATGGCACCGCGAGGAAGACGAGACGCCGAGCACGATGGAGAGACGAATCGGCTTCTGGTAGGTTGCGTAAGAGCCAAGAAATGGCGGGAAGGGTAAATAAGTAATTGGGGATTTTTAATTTTGAGGATCTAGTTCGGCATCATCATTTCTGTTGATGTGGCCTGCGGCGTTGGATCGGCGGCAATACGCGAACAACACCCACGCGTGGCCGACGTGTCCCGTTTTCCACGTGGACCAATTGGAGCTTAAGGGCGACAAATGTGTCTACACGGGTGGCAAATGTGTTAGCAAGGGTGAAAAATACCCTGCTAACGGTGACAAATAGGGCTCAATAGAGACAAGGCTGACGCATGGCTTTCAAGGCAGTGTATGAGTAAGGGTGACGTCTTGTGGACTTTAGTGGTGACAATTAGGTGAGTATGGGTGACAAATGCTAAACTGGAGTAAATAGCTTCCTTAAGTGTATCACTGTTAATCGTGAGGGGCCGGGTTCGAAACAAAGTTCTGTCGTGTTTTCATTTACATTTTTAAATAAGTTATATTAAAAAAACTTAAGGAAACCTTAAGCTGAAGCTAAGATTCGAACCCGGAGAAACCATGATAAGTGTACATTTTTACATGTTAATTAGAATTATATCACAGTTTTATGAGCTTTAATATGTATCACTATACATTTATCACACTTAATCATAATTTAGAGTAAAATATTCAGTTTGATGAAATTAAATAATTTTAATAAGTAAATGTGTTTATTTTGCAGGCACAGAAAGGACGACGCAAGTTGATAGAATAATGGGCCAAAGCCCATTAAGAAAAAAAAAGAGAAACGAAGAGTACAAATGGGCCAAAGGCCCATGGACTTGTTTAAAAAAGAGAGAGAGAAAAAAAGAAAAGAAAAAAAAGAGATAAACAAATAATTATAGATATATTTATTCATATATGATATATGTATATATATATATATATATACATATATCATTCATATATATATGTAGAGTTTTCACGTTGCATGCATGGCAGCCAGCATGCAAACGTGCATGGCATAACGTGGTGGCAGGTCTTCAACGGGCTCTGCATGCGAAGAGCACAGTGCATGCGACATGGCTTCGGTGGGAGCCTTCACACGCGGCAGGACTTCAGCGAGTGAAGCACGCTGTTGGCAGCAGTGAACGAACGGTAGCTGACTTCGACGCACATGCGGGTGCGGTTCGTGGGCTCACACAGCGGGAAGTCAGCGATGTCTGCCAGCAAGCGGTTGAAGGCAAACGCATGCGGCTGAAGGCGGACGCATGCGGTGAATGCGGCAGGTCGGCAAGGCTTCGGGGGGTGTAAAGTCAGCAAAGCGGCAGGCTCTTCAACGAAAATGGCAAAGGCTGGCGGGCTTCAACAGGTCTATGCGGCGGGAAAGAGAGAAAGGTAGAGAAAAAGGATGGTCGACCTTGGTTTTCAATAAAAGAGGGAAGAAAAATAAAAGCAGTATTCACATGTAATAGTGTTTGGCTTGGGGCCCTATATAAGGAGGGCATGGGGGCTCACGGGGCCTCCCTCTCCCCCCCTCTCTATTATGCACTCACGTAGATAGAAACCCCTCATGATGTTTTCCTTATATTTCTAGTGTTAGGCTCCCTCTCTCTCTCTCCCTCATGTACATAGATTTAAGTTTTCATTAGTTCCCCCTTCACTTTTCATTTCTGTAGTTAGGCTCTCTCTTTAATTAGTGTTTTATTATTGTTGTAATTTTCATTTACTTGTAAGTTTACTTTAATTCATGTTTAATTCTAGTCGTGTTGTTATTTTCAGTTTTATTTAGCATAATCTTCCCTTCTTCTCTTCTATCTATCTCTCCCCCTTCTATTTGCATCTAAATCTCCCCAATGCAGAGTTGCTCTCTCTCGGTCCTCTCACGGCAGCGTTCTATACCAAAGTGGGGCGGCGATCAAAGGCTCGACACGGCGTGGCGGCATCAATCTTCCAATCCTCGGCTCATTTCTTCCCTTATTCTTTTCATTTCAAGTTGCATTTTTAATTTTCATAGTTATATTTTTTATTTCCAAAGCAATAAAATTCATGTTGGCAATCTATCTCTTCCAAATTTCTCTTCTCAACCCCTCTCAATTTCTTTAGTTAAATTTATTTCCATGCATGTCAATTTCCTATTTTTGTACAAACGCACTCCAAATAAATGATTCAATTTCAAATATAAGAATTTTTCATCTCATGCTTAATTGAAAATATTTCCTCCTTGTGGGATCGACCCGCTATTCACCGCTTTACTTGAATTTTCAAAGCTATTTAAGTGAGTGATTGCGGTTATGTAAATTTTGAAATTGTGTGTGGAACGATATTTTTAAACGGCGGGTGCCGAGCGCATTAATGTTTGGCACCGTTGTCGGGGAGGAAATTATTTTTTTAATCATTAAAAATTTTTGTGTTTGATTTGTATATTAATTTTTCTATTTTTATTTTACTGAAAAAATAAAAAAAATTAGAAAATCAAAGAAATAATAGAAATTCAGACATAAAATTCATGGGAAATAATATGTCGCAGAAAGCCAGGAAGCGTCGCTGAAAGTCTATTTCTGTCACTATAGGAAGCTGGAATTCTGAAACTCTGAAAAAACCTGAAAAATCAAGCGTCGCTAAAGGTCAGTAAACGTAGATACATGTTCTGTTTTTTAAATTTCTGAAAAATCTCAAAACAAATCAGATAAATTCATGAAAAATTCATAAAAATTTAAAAAAATAAGAAAACATGAAAATCATGATTTTAGACTTTATTTTTCAGTAGGTTGCATGATAATTAGTATTTTCAGTTATTATTTTAATTTTATCTATCTCTCTTTTTGAAAAAAGAAAAAAATAGAAAACCAACTCTCTGAAAATTCACAAAAAATCAAAAATCTAGAAAACTTCATAAACATATTTTTAGGCCTTATTTTTTTAGATTTGCATCCTGTTTGGTATTTTTAGTTTATAATTTTTGTTTATTCATATCTTCTTATATAAAAAAGAAAAAAACTTCTTAGAAAATAAAAAAAATAGAAATCAGAAATCAGAAATCAGAAAACAAAGAAAACAATTATCTCATGCTATCATATCCTCATTTTAGTTGCATCGATTTCATGCATTGTGTATTTAGTTGAGTATTTATTCTTTTATTTGCATCATTTGAAAAAAATCATCATCATCCTCTTCTTCTCCTTTCTCTTCTTCTATATTTCTCCTTTTTAAGGGCAACATGGGCACACCTCTCTTGGAATTGGAAGGACCCTCCATTGAGCACCCCGTCTCTTTGAATTGAAATTTTCTTTTCCAAGACCTCCATAAGTCCCCGCACCCGTGGATTCCCTCACGGAAGTCGGACATGTTGTACCAAGAAGCACCCCTGAGTTAGATTACCCTTAGAAGGTTAAAAATAAGTTTTGAAATATATTGCTATTTTGAAAAACTGATGTCTAAGGCTAGAGGTCAACAGCAAATGTCATAAGCAGACTTGATGTTATTTAATTAGGTCCTTACGAAAGTAGGGGGAGCCTCCCACAACCCCACCTCTTACCTGACCGGTGAACCAACTTAGTAGCAGGTCCCGACTCCTCTTTTGTAAAAATAAAAAAACAAAATAAAAAATAAAAAATAAATAATAAACAATAATAGCATGTTTACATTCATATAGTTATTAATTCATAACATTTGCATTTAATAATTCATTCATCACCTAATTCTTAAAAATTCTTAAAAAAATCATCATCATTGTTGCATAAACCATTCATTTAGGAATTAATTCATTGCATTGTTTCAATAAAATAAAATAAAATAAAACATAACAAAAAAAGATTTTCCTGCAAACTAAAAACAAAATAATAAAAATAAATATAAAAAATAAAAATAAAACAATCATCACTTTTTCTTGGGCCTTTTTCATTGCCACATCCACTTTTGTTCAGGCCCATTAATGGATTCTTTCATGTTCAACCATGCAGGCTATTTGAATTCAAATCCTTCATTTGCCCATTGTCATCAAACTCCTTCACTCTTCCACAATGGGGTTTACAATTCATCTTTCACCCAAGAGCCATATCAATTGTCATCAGATTTTTCCACCTCTTTCTCTCACACAAATATGTTGCATCCCTACGGTTTTGATGATGTCTCACACTATAAATCAATTATTTTCTACTATAGATCAATTTGTCTTTATACGGTGTATTTCCTTGTTTCTAAGCATGAAGGAGGTCTGTGTTTATAGCATGATTTAGGTTCGTGCATTACATGTTCTCGTTCTCTGTTTAAGGCATATTAAGTTCAGTGCAAGTTCTGCATCTCTTACATAAAGTGCTTGCCTCGGTGCAAGTCCTTGATCAGGTTCATGTGTTGTCTCTATGCATTTCTCTAGGTCGTGTCCTCTAAGGACCATGCATATCATGTCTCTGCAGCTCACCTTTTGAGGTCGATGCAATTCTTGACCAGAATGCCTTGGTCAGGCTGGTCATTCCTACACCTCAATGCAAATCCATCTCGGTGCAAGCTTTGACTTGCATCTATCGTTGTCTTTTCAGTGCTAATGCATCTCGGTGCAAACCTTGATTAGTCAAAGGGATTGGAACACAACTCGGTGCACGCCTTGCTTAAAACAAGATCACGTTCAGTGCATAATCTAGCCTATTCGATTCTCTGTTGCAACGAGGTCGGTGCAGTTCATGCATCAGGTCTATTAGACTCGATGCAAGTCCTGTAAATAGCTAAAGTGGCCTGGTGCAACTTTTGTTTCATTCCATATCGGTATTTTTCTTGCGTGTCATAGTCAATGTTTATTTCTTTGACTCGATGCAAACTTTTCTCTCTGGCAAAATAAATTCACTACAACAGATGATTTGGGAATTACTACTCAGTGTAGTTTCTGGTTTCTTATTCCTTACACTAATATGAATTGTGCTAAGTGTGTGTGACAAAATTACTATTTCTTCTCTGACAATTTGTCTGTGCAATTCACCAGGAAGATGACACGTGATCCGAGGTAGACAGAGGTCCAGAATATTCCCACACGTACCCCAACCTTTCAGGCGGGAAACGTGGTATCCACACGCCCAAGGATCTGGCTCAGACATATATATATATATATATGCTGAAGAAAGGGTTCGAGGAAGAGAGGATGGAACAGTGAGAAAAGAAGAGCAGCGTGAGAGCAGTGGATCAAGAGAGAAAGCCAGAGACTACCCACTCCATCCAGAGCTGAGAGAAAAACTTCTGAGAGAGAGAGAAGAGATTGAGAATGTGAACTTATGCTTCTATGGAAGCTATATTGCTTTTGTTTTGTGTGAAAATTGTTGTTCATTGATCATTTTTGTTTTCAAGTTTTCTTTACTTTCATTCCATTCTGTTTCCCTCCACTGTTCGGAGGAAGGGAGAGGTTCTCCAGTTTCCATCCATTGTCGTGGAGGAAGAGAGGTTGATCCTCTGGTTGTGTGAGTTACTTGGGAGTAACCGCATAGGGTTCCCATTGCTGCGTGCAAAGGAAGGGAGATTGGTTCTCAAGTATTTTTCTTCTGGTCGATCAGAAGACTGAGGAGGCTGTTCCTCAGGGCAAGCTGTTAGGCAGCGGTTGTTGCAGACTGAGTCTGCTGTGTGCGATATAATATTGCAAGGAAACCTTACTCTCTTGAGTAAGTGGTGGACGTAGATTGCTGATAGCAATCGAACCACCTAAAAAATTTCATGTCTCTTCTGTGGTTTGCTTATTTACGTTGTGCTGCTCCCCATCTACTTGACACATTGCTTCATTGTGGATTGCTTTCTCGATCTCATTCCTTTTACTAGTCATCATAGTTGCCTGTCTCCGAGGTCTTCTTCACTGCAATTTAAGGGGTTAATAAATCGTGTCTGAGTTTATCGAATTTGTGGGAGTGAGCTATTCATCCCCCCTTCTATCTCACTTTCCGATGCGCGTATCATTTGGTATCAGAGCAGGTTTTCATCATGTGGGCCAACGGTTAGGGTAATCCTAATGGTCCTCGAAGCTTCATGGCTGAGGGACAATCTATCAGCCGCCCTCCATTCTTTGATCGTAATAATTATCATTTCTGAAAAAATAGGATGGAAGTATTCATCCGGGCGCAGAGCCACAAGCTGTGGAGGGTGATCACTACAGGGCCATACGCTCTGCCACCGAACGAGGACGCGTGGACAGATGATCAAGTCAAGCTCTCATCACTCAACTGGACGGCCCTAAACATCATCCAATATGCGGTACACCCAGACGAATACGCCCGCATCTCAGCTTGCAAGACGGCCAAGAAAATGTGGGACGAGTTGGGTCTAATCTATGATCCTCAAGTGAAAGCAACGAAGGTAAATCTCCTCACCTCTGAATATGAGATGTTTAAGATGAAATCAGAGGAGACCATAACTGAGATGTATGCCAGACTATCATTGATTACGAATAGTCTTAAGGGGTTTGGGAAAGAGATAGCTGAGGGAGATATAGTCAGGAAGATACTTAGATCTCTAACCCCTACATGGCACACTAAGGCCATTATGATAGAGGAGTCTAGGGATCTGTCGACAATGACAGTCACCGAACTCATAGGATCCCTTATGATGTATAAGATGAATTTTATAAGGGAATGGAGAAGGAAGCGATAGGAAGGGCAAGAATATTGCCCTCAAGGTGTCCCGCAGCAAGGGAAGTAGCAGCAGCGGGAGTAGTAGCTGCGAGTCTGACGGACTGTCAGACCTCGACCAGGAGGAGCAAGCAATGCTCACTCGATAATTCAGGAAATTCTTAAGGACTAAGGGAAAGACCTTCAGAAGGAAGAGGTCATACCCCTCTGGTAATAATTTTGATTTCAACAATGATAAGAATAGGAGCACCAAGAAAATTACATGTTTTCATTGCAGGAAACCTGGACATATGAAAGGGGACTGCCCTGATCTTCAGAAGAAGGGTCCCGACTTTCAGAAAAAGAGCTCGAAGGTGCAGAAGAAGAAGCCACAAGCGATGGTCTGCACATGGAGCGATGAGGAAGAAGATCCGAAAGCCAATTCCTCAGAGGAGGAAGAAGAAGGAATTTGCCTGATGGCAAACAGTGAAGAGGAGGTAACAAATATCTTTGAGAATTTTTCTATTGATGATTGGGAAGATACCTATGCTGAACTGTTAGATAAGTTCAATTCTCTGAGTAAAGAGCATAGGGTTCTGAAGAGAAAATTAAATGCTAATATTAAAGAACAAACTCAAATCAGTGAAGAAAATCAGAAATTAAAGGAAGAATTAGAAGAAATGACTTCTCTTAAAAAGGAAAATGAAAAGCACAAATCAGAGAACTAGGAAGTTCACACACAGCTCAACGAACTCAAGCTTAAATTTGAAGAAAGTCTGAATGAAAATAGTGTGATCACAGAGAAGTATGAAGCTGTTGAGAAAGTGAACAGTGAAATCTTAAAAAATTGTGAGTCTTTGCAAAGAGAGCTGGAAGACAAATAAAAGGTCTTAGAAAAATTTGTTCAAGGAAAAACAAACCTGGATTCTATACTTGGAACAAGGGTTAATTTCAACAAGGAGGGTTTAGGCTATAATCCAACTAACAAGAGACCCTTTCAGTTTAAGACCACTACCTTCTGCCCAGAGAAGGGAAAAGAAAAGCTGGACACACCATCCAGCTCAAACAGCAATCAAAACATTCAATGTCCAAAGGAAAATTCAACAAACAATGCTGGACGACCATCTAAAACAGGAATGAACTTTGTGAAGAATTTCTCTAAGCCCATTCACCAGAACAAAAGTGGTAGCTGGACTGGGCAAATGCATCAGAATAAAAGTTGGAACTACTATAAAAGAATGGGTCCGAATAGCAGTTACTGGAGAAATAACACTCACCCTAAAACATTTGTTAATCAACAAGCGCACAGAAGATACCCCAGGGATGAGAAGCCTAATAACTGGAATAGATTTCAATTCTCTAGACCAACTGGACATAATTCAAGTCACAATTTCAATAGACCCAAAGTTAAGATGCAAGAGAAAAACAAGTTCAAACAACTCTGGATTCCTAAACATCTGCTTAAAGATTTGAATGATGTCTTTGGACCCAACTTATCTTGGGTTCCAAACCACTTTGTTTGATTTCGTTTGTGTAGGTCTGCCTGGCAGCTGAGAACAACAAATGGTACCTTGACAGTGGCTGCTCCATGCACATGACAGGAGACCGGTCCAAGTTCAGCAAGTTAGAAATGAAGGTAGGGGGTCTGGTCAAGTTCGGAGGAAAGAACAGAGGTAAGATCATTGGGGTTGGCACAGTTGGTAAGTCCTCCACTAACTCTATTGCGAAAGTCTTACTTTTGGAAGGTCTTCAACACAATCTGATTAGCATTAGTCAATTATGTGACAAGGGTCACAGGGTTGTGTTTGACAACAACTCATGCAAAATCTTTGAAACAAATTCTGATCATGTTAAGTTTGTAGCAAACATGTCCAATAATGTCTACATGGTAGACTTAGATGTTGAGTCTGAATCTAACCTCTGCTTATCTGCTAACTCTGAAAGTGATGCTTTTGATTGGCATAGACATTTAGGCCATGCTAGCTTTTCTACTTTGAATAAATTGATCAAGCATGATTTAGTAAGAGGCATGCCTAAAATCAAGTTTAATTCAATTTCAAAAATCTGTGATGCCTGTGCTTTAGGCAAACAGACCAGGATGTCCTTCAAACTAAGATCTGAGCCATTGTCTTCTAGACCAATGGAACTTCTTCATATGGATCTCTTCGGTTCTACTAGAACTCAGAGTCTCAATGGTAGTAGGTTTGGTTACGTGATCATTGATGACCACTCTAGATTTTCATGGATCTTTTTCTTAGCCAACAAAAATGATGCTTTTCAAAAATTCAAACAATTTTTCAATAAGGTCAAACAAGAAGTAAAACATAAGATTTGTTCAATTCAATCTAACCATGGAGGTGAATTTGAAAACTCCATGTTTTCTGACCTTTGTGAAAGTGAAGGACTAACACACAAGTTCTCTTCTCCCAGGACACCAGAGCAGAATGGAATTGTAGAGAGAAGAAATCGAACCATTATGGAGATGGCCCGAACCATGCTGATTGAGAGTCAACTACCAAGAAATTTTTGGGCAGAGGCGGCCAATATAGCAACTTATACAATCAATAGGGCCATGGTAAGACCAATTCACAAGAAAACCCCCTATGAGCTATTGAAAGGTAAGAAACCAAACTTGGCTCATTTTAGGATTTTTGGTGTTAAATACTTTATCCATAATAACGACAAGAAATACTTAGATAAGTTTGATGCTAAAAGCTATCCAAGAACATTTTTAGGATACTCTGAAGTGTAAAGAGCATATAGGGTCTTTAACATAACTGATCAGAAAGTTGAAGAGTCTCCACATATCATTTTTGGTGAAACAAAAGATGCTGCTAACTTTGAAGATGCTGACTGGGATTCCAGGCACGATAGAGAATTCCTAGAAGACAAAGAAGAAGAGCAGGTTCAGCCGAATGAAACATCAGATACTCCTAACCAGTTAGGGCCAGCTGAAACAGGTGAGTCTTCAATAAATATAAGATTCTTGAAAGATCACCCAATAGATAACATCCTAGGCAACATTGAAGATCCTCTTAGAACTAGGTCTCACTTTAGGAATGTTCATAATCAAGACCTAATTGCTTTGGTCTCACAAATTGAACCCAAATCAGTAGAAGAGGCCTTAAGTGATCAATCATGGGCTAATGCTATGAGTGAGGAGTTAAGTGAGTTTCAAAGAAATAATGTCTGGGAGCTAGTTCCAAGACCAGAAAATACTAATGTCATAGGAACTAAGTGGGTGTTTAAGAATAAAATGAATGAAGATGGAATCATTTCTAGAAATAAAGCCAGACTAGTAACCAAGGGCTACTGTCAGGAATTTGGAGTTGACTTCGATGAGTCCTATGCACCTGTTGCTAGGATGGAAGCTATAAGAATATTGTTAGCATTTGCATGCTCCAAGAATATAAAACTCCAACAAATAGATGTGAAGAGTGCGTTCTTAAATGGAATTATCAAAGAAGAATTTTTTGTTGAACAGCCCCCCGGTTTTCAATTCTCCACTAAACCTGACCAAGTTTTCAGATTGAATAAAGCCTTGTAGGTCTAAAGCAGGCTCCTCGAGCATGGTATGAAAGACTGATAGAATTTCTAATCAACAATGGCTATCACAGAGGTAAGGTGGATCAAACTTTATTTTCCAAGAGCTCAAATAAAGACCTCATCATAGTTAAGATATATGTAGATGATATTGTCTTTGGGTCAACTAGCTCTGAACTATGTAATGAATTTTCTAAGTTGATGTCTACTGAATTTGAAATGAGTTTGGTAGGTGAATTAAAGTATTTTCTTGGCTTTCAGGTACAACAGTTAGAGCATGGATGCTTCATCAACCAGACCAAGTACACATTGGACATTCTCAACAGGTTTGGCATGACCAACTTGAAGCACATTACAACACCAATGGGTACCAATATCTCATTGGATGCAGATGAGACAGGTAAAGAAGTAGATGCCAAGCTTTATTGAGGTATGATTGGATCTCTACTTTATTTGATAGCTTCAAGACCTGATATACAGTTCAGTGTAGGAATGTGTGCAAGGTATTAATCTAGACCCACTGAATTGCATTTAGCTGTAGTGAAAAGAATTTTTAGATATCTATTTGCTACACACACCCTTGGTTTATGGTTTCCTGCATCACACACACTAGATTTAGTTGCATACACATATGCAGATTATGCTGGGTGTACACTAGATAGAAAAAGCACTAGTGGTCACTGTGAATTTCTAGGTGGGTGTTTAGTATCTTGGGGTTCCAAGAAACACCATTCTGTGACCCTCTCCACAGCAGAGGCTGAGTATGTGGCTGCAGGGAGTTGTGGTACACAAGTCATTTGGATTAAACACCAGCTTCAGGACTATCAAGTAGACCTAAGGTGCACACCCATTTATTGTGATAATACCAGTGCCATCAATCTAACCAAGAACCATGTCTTGCATTCCCGCACCAAACACATAGAAATAAGGCATCATTTCATAAGAGATGAGGTTTCTAAAAATACCTTTGAGCTATTTCATGTAGGCACTGCTAATCAAATTGCTGATATCTTCACCAAGCCTCTGGACAATGACAAATTCACCACATTAAGGAGAGAATTAGGCTTATTTAAATTATCTTAATTGCTAATCTCCTGATATTGAATTGTTTTATCTTGGCAAGAGTTTGTATGAGAAGCCTGTCCTACCAGTGAGGGGGAGTCCTGAGAGTCTGTTGATTAAATTCCTTTAGTGCATCGGTTGAGGGGGAGCTAGGCAGTTAGTGAATTTTGACTGATTCAAAAGATTGAACAGATGTGTTTCATTGCTGGTTCTCATGATTGAATGAGTGTGGTTCTCTCTCAGATAGTAGAATCTCACTCATCTCTTAAGTCTATAAGTCTGTGTTACTAAAGTCCTGCTAGAATCTTTTCTCTAGTAGTCCATCAGAGATTTGGATTAAGTGTTCGAAGTATATCTTCCTACATTGTAAATGATTCCGGTTCAGGCTAACACATGTATGTCTTGACTTCTGTCAAAAACAACTCAAAATCTAGACTTCAAGATTCATTTCAAAGAAATAGTCCTTCTGGTATTGTCTTCAATCACTTCATCTCCACAATATAAGGGATCAACCAATTAAACATATTGATCACTGAGAAACTGGGAGCTTCATCAATGAAGTGAAGTAATTCCCATGTCATGAGGTGTCAAATTCAAAAAAAAAGGGGAAGAGCAATCTCTGCAAAAAAAATTTGTGCTTCTGATCATTACAGAGCAATGGTGACAAGGTGGTGAGTAACTGGGGACTCAGGCCTCTGATCAAGGTGTTTCCTCACGTAAAAAGTCACAGTTACTAACTCTGTTCTCTAAAAAGGAGAGGTAATGAGGTACTCACATTGAGTAACTGGGGATTCAGGCCTCTGATCAAGGTGTCTCCCTAATGTCAAAAGTGTGATTTACCAACTTACTCATTGGTCTTATTGAAAATCTCTATAATATCCCTTATGTTAGTACAAATTACTGGAATGCTTGTCTTCAACACCATGAGAACACCTTCTCTGCTTTTGTCTCTTGTCGTCTACTGAGTATTGTTGTTTTGTTAAGCAATGTCTTGCCATACTTGTTCATCCCTGCTCTACATCATATACCCTGTATGTGGATACACTTTCCTCTCATTCTACTTCTCTATTGATTACCAGAGTTCAAGAATCTTCTCTTGAGTTGAGCACCTCACTTATTCTCTTAAGATATGCTCTTGAGTCTTTCTACACTAAGAAGCCACTGTACTTCTCCCTCATGTCTCCAGTAATTTCTTATATCTTTCATTTCCTTTTGATGATGTCAAAGGGGGAGAGAGAGGTCATGCAACATCTGAGAACATCTGAGAGAGGTCTTGCTACTGTGAAGAGGTCATCTGAGAGTGAGTAGTGGGGAGAGCAAATTTGAAGAGAGAAGAGGTTCAGAAGATGTGTTTCTAGAAAAGGCTCTCTAGTTTGTCTATATGATTGGCTTGCTCTCGATTGTTCTTAATGCCCTGACATTACTTGATTCATAGTGATGCCATCATCAAAAAGGGGGAGATTGTTGCATCCCTACGGTTTTGATGATGTCTCACACTATAAATCAATTATTTTTGACTATAGATCAATTTGTCTTTTTACAGTGTATTTCCTTGTTTCTAAGCATGAAGGAGGTCTGTGTTTATAGCATGATTTAGGTCCGTGCATTACATGTTCTCGTTCCCTATTTAAGGCATATTAAGTTCAGTGCAAGTTCTGCATCTCTTACATAAATTGCTTGCCTCGATGCAAGTCCTTGATTAGGTTCATATGTTGTCTCTATGCATTTCTCTAGGTCATGACCTCTAAGGACCGTGCATATCATGTCTCTGCAGCTCACCTTTTGAGGTCGGTGCAATTCTTGACCAGAATGCCTTGGTCAGGCTGGTCGTTCCTACACCTCAGTGCAAATCCATCTCGGTGCAAGCTTTGACTTGCATCTATCGTTGTCTTTTCAGTGCTAATGCATCTCGGTGCAAACCTTGATTAGTCAAAGGGATTGGAACACAACTCGGTGCATGCCTTGCTTAAAACAAGATCATGTTTAGTGCATAATCTAGCCTATCCAATTCTCTGTTGCAACGAGGTCGGTGCAGTTCATGCATCAAGTCTATTAGACTCGGTGCAAGTCCTGTAAATAGCTAAAGTGGGTTGGTGCAACTTCTGTTTCATTCCATATCGGTGTTTTTCTTGCCCCTCATAGTCAATGTTTATTTCTTTGACTCGGTGCAAACTTTTCTCTCTAGTAAAATAAATTCACTACAACAGTTGATTTGGGAATTACTACTCAGTGCAGTTTCTGGTTTCTTATTCCTTACACTAATACGAATTGTGCTAAGTGTGTGTGACAAAATGAGTATTTCTTCTCTGACAGTTTGTCTATGCAATTCACCAGGAAGACGGCACGTGATTCGAGGTAGATAGAGATCCAGAATATTCCCACACATACCCCAACCTTTCAGGCGGGAGATGTGGTATCCACACGCCCAAGGATCTGGCTCAGACATATATATATATATATGCTGAGGAAAGGGTTCGAGGAAGAGAGGATGGAACAGTGAGAAAAGAAGAGCAGCGTGAGAGCAATGGATCAAGAGAGAAAACCAGAGACTACCCACTCCATCCAGAGCTGAGAGAAAAACTTCCGAGAGGGAGAGAAGAGATTGAGAATGTGAACTTCTGCTTCTACGGAAGCTATATTGCTTTTGTTTTCTATGAAACTTGTCGTTCATCGATCATTTTTGTTTTCAAGTTTTCTTTACTTTCATTCCGTTTTGTTTTCCTCCACTGTTCGGAGGAAGAGAGAGGTTCTCCAGTTTCCCTCCATTGTCGTGGAGGAAGAGAGGTTGATCCTCTGGTTGTGTGAGTTACTTGGGAGTAACCGCACAGGGTTCCCATTGCTGCATGCAAAGGAAGGGAGATTGGTTCTGTAGTGCCCCAGAAATTTTAAAAATAATTTTCAAGAAATTATAAAGGCCTAAATAAATTTATAAATGGTTATTATGAGGCCAAGTGGTGTTAATCAATTAACCCAAACCACTTAATTAAAGTCCAAAAGATTTTTAACTCAGGCCCATTAAGTTAGGCCCACATTCTAGAAGGTAATTAAGTCTATCCACGGATATTAAGGATAAATACTAATACTATAAGATAATGATTTGGATAATTAACAAGAGAGTTTTCATAAATTGAAACTCTAAACTACGATGACTGCAACGGTCTATCGTAAGACCGCCACAGCCATGTAACGCATGGTCAGTCGACCGTTACATTCCTGTTAGTTCCGTAAGTGAAGGGACTCATGAAAAGATTGGAACTTGATGTTCCTATCCACTATGGATCGACTTGGGAAGGATTGTAAAAACTCTAAGGACTCTTAGAGATTAGGATTTGATGAAATAAGGACTCTAAACTCGATCTAATCCTCAAAACCTAGCCTAAACTCTATAAATAGGGCATAGTTCTGAACTGTGCGACCCTTACTTTTTGGGCATAAGGAAGCAAGGTAAGGAGTCATTATCGCAGGTAAGTTCTTTAGAATAATTTGTTTACAATACTTTAGACTAACTCCCCTCCGAATTTCACATCTTTAGGTCAAGAGGGCGTGGAGTTCGAGCCTAAAGAAGTTGCTGAAAAAGTCACAAGAGAAGGAAGGGATCTAGGGCACGGTTCTCAACCAAATTCAGAAACTACAGTCTAAGTAAGAGGTAGGTTATCTCATGAACGGCAAAAACAGCAGGATAGAACTAAAAGTCCTCTGGTTTGATTGAATTCCATGCATTGTAGAGCATTGATTTCATGTTTTATTTGTTCTATGCACATCATGCACCTCTTAGCCAAATTAAGAAATTAAAACATGACTATTCATCTATTCATGATTACTTATGCATGTAGATGGCCTTATTTCGTTAACATGACTAGAAACTCATCATGTTTTGATAAAAGACATGATGTGAGCTGATCTCTTAGTTTCTATGATTGTTATCTGTTCCGTCGCTTCCAAGTAACGGCCCTACGACAGACCGTTACACACTCTGTGATATTTGAATTGCACTGTTGTTTCTAACGCGCTTGGACAGACGCGTTACAATCATGTAACGGCTGGGTCCTGACTGTCACTTTCACTGTGACGCCCCATCTCCAGACCGTTATATCATGTGTACTGTCAACCTTTGACAGATTATAACTTGCCAATATTACCATTGTTTAAGCCTAGTTATCTAAGTTATAACCTGATCTCATGTTTTAAGGTTATTTGATCGTTCATAACAGGTATTGCATGTTTTGGTATCACTTTTATTTTTAAGCTATGCTAATTTCATGAAGCTAAAACCTATAGTTTTGTACTATTAAAGGATGATTATAAAAGCATGACTTGTTAGCATTGTATTGACGGAGTTTTCATCACGGTTTTCACATTTATTATACATGTCACTACCTGTCAATAGAGTCAATTCTATAAGTACATGGCACTTACTCCGGTATGATGTCATTAGTTCACACATTGCACTATAGGAACACTATCTTGGACATGAGGACCTCTCTATTGGATAATCCTTCCAATGGACTAGGAAATCATTGTTTCAAGGCCTCCGTAATTCTTCGCGAGCCTGGGATTCCCACTAGGACGCCGAGTTAGTTGTACCAATGAAAGCCCATTAATTAGAACAGTCTATCGTGGTTTTTGATTTTTGAAATGTAACGGCCTTGAACTGGACCGTCATGCTCATGTAACGGCCCAGTGCCAGACCGTCACATTCCTCTGGGTCTATTTTTATCCTTCTGGACTCGGATCACTGTAACGGCCTATTACTGGCGCGTTACATAATGTAACGGCCCAGCCAATGACCGTTACATAGCTTGTTTATGTTAACCCAAGGTTTGACCAAGGGTTGATATTCCATTGATTCTAGACAAACCTTGATGATCTAGAACTTGTCATATTGCTTAAATGGATCTAAAAGGAATGGAAGTTAAGGAAAGTACCGTTATGCTGTCGATTTATTCAATAAGCATAACTTAGTTAAATATCATTCTTGATCTCATATATTCAAAATTGAAGCATTCATTCATTGATTTTAGTTATCATGGAATTATTGGAAGTGCTATATTCTTGGCCATACGTTACTGTTATACTGCGTGGAAGTAGCTTAATTTATAACTGAAGATGCGATCGAGCACTGATTGTGTTCAAGGGCTCTATGCTAGTCCCCTCGGCTGATTGCCGGAAACATACTATTTTATAAATCATGGGGTATGATGCTACTGGCGTCGCATTGCGCTGGGAGTACTATTTCTATAAATAAGTGAAGATCCACGGCACAACATGACATTCTTGCTTGATATTCCACAGAAATTCACGAAGCACTTGCTCTTAAGCATAAGATGCTAAAGTGAGGAATATGTGGCTTGCTAGTACAATCTCGTTACATTCTTGTTCATGGAAGGCCAATATCATGTTCTTGTTATATTCTTGCTAGTTCATTCTTGATCATTCTATCTTACATAGTTATCTTGTTTCTATTGATTTGATCGCATGATTGATTCGCATTCGCATGGTCTTACCTTATTTCTTTAGAGCTAAAATGATAATTACTTAAATAGTGCCTTCATGTTGATGCGAAGATACCTACTGGGCAAGTGTGCTCATGACCTATTTTCTAATATTTTTCAGGAGATGGAAATAGTTCGGATTCGGATTCGGGCTATACTAGTAGCGGGTCCGGAAGCGAGTGAAAGTGTTATAAAGATGAGAGTGAAGACTTAGGAAGTTAAAGTGTCTAGATTGAGTCAATGTAATTTTCCTATTTCTTGAGTCTAGTAGAATGGAAATCAAATTAGTGATTGTATCTTGAATATTGAGCATTATGAAATAAAGTTGAAGTTTGATTAAATCTTGTGCAATTGCATTTACTTGTGTGATTGTCTTACGCTCTGATTGATTCTTGCTTGCAAGAGGCTTACCATGTTGGCTGTTCGCGCTCCCCGAGCGAGTCTTCCGCTGTAATTAAAGGCTCGGGGCATGACAGTTAAGTTGGTATCAGAGACTAAGTCTCAGGACTTATGGAGAAGAGTCATGTCATAGGATAAGTCCAAGGTTAAGGACCCATACCTATGAACTAAGGAAAAATTCCACACCCATGTGAGGATTGGGTAGAACCCGGGATAAGATAGCTAATTAGTTTAAGAATTATTTTGCTTATTCCAATATTCATGAGAAATAACAAGTTGTTATTTTCTCTCAGGTACCTTATTATTCTTATCATGGCTCATCGCGTAGATTGGGACGGTATGCAACAAACTGTTGCCGGCCTCACCCAGGCACTGCAAACTATAGCACAAGGTGGTGCGGGGGCAAGGGCAGGAGACCTTCATCGCAATTTCCGGAGTCTAAATCCTCCTCGTTTCTATGGATCTTCCAATCCAGACGAAGCAGAAAATTGGATCGACGAGATGAATAGGATATTTGATGTTATTCAATGCACTGATCAGGAGAAAGTCTGTCTAGCTACATTCAATTAAACAAGGATGCTCGCACTTGGTGGAAATCGGTTCCGGCACCTCCAGCCGATGCCCCACATACATGGAATGTTTTTCTCACTTTATTCCGTGCCAAATATTTCTCCGAGCATGTAAAGGAAAGGAAGGCTATGGAGTTTGCCTCCCTTCGTCAAGGGATGATGTCCGTGGCAGAATATGAGTTGCGGTTTTCAAGACTGGCACCGTATGCACCACATTTGATTAGTACAGACTTATTAAAAGCAAACCGATTTATGGACGGGTTACGGCCCGGTTTCATTCAACAACTAGGGACACAGAATATCCACACTTATGCGGAGATGGTTCAAAGGGCATATTTATGCGAGAGGACCTTAGAGAAGGTCGAAAGATTGAAAGGAAAGGGAGAAGAATCTAGCCGGCGCTCTGATCGGCATTATAAGAAGGAGAAGTTCAGCATCACGGAACCATACAAAAGCCGTGATAATAAGAAAAGATCAGGGAACGGGAACGGTGGAAGTCCTCAAAAGAGTAGTAAAAAGGTGAAGGAAGAAAAGGAGCAAGTCACCTCGACGTGCACCTTTTGTGAGAAATTCGACCACTCGACTGAAGAATGCTGGAAGTGCCTAGGTGCTTGTTTGCGTTGTGGGAGTAGGGAGCATCGTGTGCCAGATTGCCCCCTTATGAAAGACCAACCAAATAATGGAGGACGTAGGAGGCAGGCTCGCCTCAATGCAGTTATAGATGAAGAAGAAGCGCCCAGGGATCAAAATGATGGGCTCATGGAAGGTACTCTTCAAATCTGTTCTCATCCTGCATTCGTGCTATTTGATACTGGTGCTTCTCATTCTTTTATCTCCACCACTTTTGCAAAAACCTTACCAACTGCATCAGTTCCCCTACCTTCAGATCTCGCTATTACTATCCCTTTAGGATCTGGAACTAAGCTTACCAACTATTATCCTGATTGTGAGGTAGTGGTAGAAGGACACAATCTCCCCGCAAACTTAGTATGCCTTGACATGAAAGGATATGATGCCATTTTAGGGGTAGATAGGCTTGTAGACCATGATGCTTACATCAACTGCCGAAATAGAATTATATCTTTCCGAAAGCCCGGTCTTCCAAGATTTTCCTTTCTTGGCATCAAATACAAGAAGCATCCTACCATTATATCTTCTCTACACGCCTATAAACTTATCTCGAAAGGATGCGAAGTTTTTCTTGCTTCAGTCATTGTCACCGAATCTAAGGAAATTATCCTAGCAAACATTCCTATTGCAAATGAATTCCCTGACGTGTTCCCATCCGAACTACCTAGTTTACCGCCCGAGAGGGAAGTAATCTTTACCATTGAACTCATTCCAGGTGCAGCACCTGTTTCTATAGCCCCTTACAGGATGTCCCCCACAGAGCTCAAGGAATTAAAGAAGCAATTACAGGAACTTCTAGACAAGGGTTTTATCAGACCTAGCACATCCCCTTGGGGTGCGCCGGTTCTATTTGTCAAGAAGAAGGATGGTTCTCTCAGGTTATGCATTGACTACCGACGATTGAATCAACTTACAATCAAGAACAAATACCCATTGCCGTGTATTGATGAGCTCTTCGATCAGCTTTCGGGAGTAGAATATTTTTCTAAGATTGACCTAAGATCAGGTTATCATCAGCTTAGAATCAAAGAAGAGGACATCTACAAATCAGCTTTTCAAAGTCGTTATGGCCACTATGAATTCGTGGTAATGTCGTTTGGGTTAACTAATGCCCCAGCAGCATTCATGCAACTTATGAACAGTGTCTTCCAGCCATATTTAGATCAGTTCATCGTCGTCTTCATCGATGATATCCTGATATACTCCAAGATAAAAGAAGAACATGAAGAACATCTAAGGATAGCCTTGCAAACACTTAGAGAACACAAGCTATATGCCAAACTCAATAAGTGTGAATTCTGCCTCAAGGAAGTCTCATTCCTAGGCCACATTATTTCAAAAGAAGGAATTGCTGTGGACCCTTCTAAGGTAGAAGCTGTCAGAGATTGGAGCCGACCAACGACTATATCTGAAGTTAGAAGCTTTTTGGGTCTAGCAGGTTATTATAGAAGATTCATAAAGGACTTTTCAAAGATCGCGGTTCCTTTAACTAGACTTACCAGAAAAGAAAATCCTTTTATCTGGTCGAAGGACTGTGAAAAGAGTTTTCAAAATCTTAAGAATCATCTTACAACAGCCCCTGTTTTGTCACTACCAATAGAGGGTGCTGGATTTGAAGTATATACGGATGCATCTGGAATTGGCTTAGGGTGTGTCCTTATGCAAGATGGAAAGGTGATTTGTTATTCTTTAAGACAATTGAAACGTCACGAAGAAAATTATCATGTACATGATTTGGAATTAGCAGCAGTTATTTTCGCCTTGAAAATTTGGCGTCATTATCTTTATCGAGAAAAGTTCACTGTCTATTCGGACCATAAGAGTTTGAAATATTTATTTTCTCAAAAAGAGCTTAACATGAGGCAGAGGAGATGGTTGGAATATCTTAAAGACTTCGATTTCGCTATTCAATATCACCCTGGCAAGGTAAATGCTGTAGCAGATGCACTTAGCAGAAAATCAATTGGTATGTTATCAAGTCTCATGATTAGTATGACTAACCTTGTTCCTCAATTTGCTCAATTAAATCTAGATGTTGACATTAAGGAAGATAATTGTTTCATGGCAAATATCCGAGCTCAACCAACATTGATTGAGGATTTGGCCAAGTTACAAGAGGATGACCCAATTTTACTGGAAATTAAGGCCAATATTGAACGAAGACTGGATTTTTCTATATCCGAAGATGGAAAAATGCTATTCAAGGGCCGAATGTGTATACCCGATCATGAAGATACAAAGAAATTGATCTTAGAAGAAGCACATAAATCAAAGTATACCATTCATCCAGGAGGTACAAAAATGTATCAGGACCTCAAAAGAAGCTTTTGGTGGCCCAATATGAAGAGGGAAGTAGCTGACTTCGTATCTCGGTGTCTCACATGTCAACAAGTGAAGGCGGAACATTTCAGATCCGCAGGTAAATTACATCCCTTAAGTATCCCGGAATGGAAATGGGAGAGCATAGGAATGGATTTTATTATGGGACTACCTAAGACAAGATGTGGACACGATGGAATATGGGTAATTATAGACCGATTGACTAAATCTGCACATTTCATACCAATAAAAAGTCAATGGTCTGTAGATATTCTAGCAGCACTATACATAAAAGAAATTGTCAAGTTACATGGAGTCCCTATCGCTATTGTATCAGATAGAGATCCCCGATTCACATCACAATTTTGGAAGAGCCTACAACATTCACTTGGGACTAAATTGAATTTTAGCACCGCTTTCCATCCAAAAACTGATGGTCAAACAGAAAGGACAAATCAAGTGGTAGAAGATATGCTCAAGGATTGTGTCATTGATTTTGGAGGAAGTTGGCATGATCATTTGCCTTTGGTAGAATTTGCATATAACAACAGCTATCAAGCAAGCATACAAATGGCACCTTTCGAAGCTCTATATGGGAAAAGTTGTTGATCACCAATATATTGGAATGAAATATGGGAAAGGTAATTTCTAGGCCCCGATTTAATCAGGGATCCTACAGAGAAAATCAAGCTCATTCAGGAAAGGATGAAAATGACACAAGATAGGCAGAAATCTTATGCTGACAATCGAAGGCGCGACTTGGAATTTCAAGTAGGAGAACATGTATATCTAAAGGTTTCTCCGGATCGTTGTATTCGAAGATTTGGCATTAAAAGAAAGCTAACTCCAAGATTTATCGGTCCATTTGAAATCCTCGAAAGGATCGGTGAAGTGGCCTATAAATTGGCTTTGCCACCACAGTTAGCAGGAGTTCATGACGTATTTCACGTCTCGATGCTAAAAAGATATGTGTATGATCCAGATCACATCATCACTTATGACAATCTGGAGATTCAGAAAGACTTGACATACGAACAAACACCGATAAAGATTCTGGATCGGGAAGTGCGTCAACTCAGAAATAAGGTCATTCCTATGGTTAAGATTCAATGGAAGAAAGCATGGCCTTATGAAGCAACATGGGAAATCGAATCAGCTATGAAGAAAAGATTCCCGGAATTATTTAATTGTAAGTACACTCTCCTCAATACATGTTTTGAATTTGGGGACCAAATTCTTTCTAAGTGGGGGAGGGTGTAGTGCCCCAGAAATTTTAAAAATAATTTTTAAGAAATTATAAAGGCCTAAATAAATTTATAAATGGTTATTATGAGGCCAAGTGGTGTTAATCAATTAACCCAAACCACTTAATTAAAGTCCAAAAGATTTTTAACTCAGGCCCATTAAGTTAGGCCCACATTCTAGAAGGTAATTAAGTCTATCCACGGATATTAAGGATAAATACTAATACTATAAGATAATGATTTGGATAATTAACAAGAGAGTTTTCATAAATTGAAACTCTAAGCTACGATGATTGCAACGGTCTATCGTAAGACCGCCACAGCCATGTAACGCATGGTCACTCGACCGTTACAATCCTGTTAGTTCCGTAAGTGAAGGGACTCATGAAAAGATTGGAACTTGATGTTCCTATCCACTATGGATCGACTTGGGAAGGATTGTAAAAACTCTAAGGACTCTTAGAGATTAGGATTTGATGAAATAAGGACTCTAAACTCGATCTAATCCTCAAAACCTAGCCTAAACTCTATAAATAGGGCATAGTTCTGAACTGTGCGACCCTTACTTTTTGGGCATAAGGAAGCAAGGTAAGGAGTCATCATCGCAGGTAAGTTCTTTAGAATAATTTGTTTACAATACTTTAGACTAACTCCCCTCCGAATTTCACATCTTTAGGTCAAGAGGGCGTGGAGTTAGAGCCTAAAGAAGTTGCTGAAAAAGTCACAAGAGAAGGAAGGGATCTAGGGCACGGTTCTCAACCAAATTCAGAAACTACAGTCTAAGTAAGAGGTAGGTTATCTCATAAACGGTAAAAACAGCAGGATAGGACTAAAAGCCCTCTGGTTTGATTGAATTCCATGCATTGTAGAGCATTGATTTCATGTTTTATTTGTTCTATGCACATCATGTACCTCTTAGCCAAATTAAGAAATTAAAACATGACTATTCATCTATTCATGATTACTTATGCATGTAGATGGCCTTACTTCGTTAACATGACTAGAAACTCATCATGTTTTGATAAAAGACATGATGTGAGCTGATCTCTTAGTTTTAATGATTGTTATCTGTTAACAGATACTGTAACGCATTAGCATAGGACCGTCGCTTCCAAGTAACGGCCCTACGACAGACCGTTACACACTCTGTGATATTTGAATTGCACTGTTGTTTCTAACGCGCTTGGACAGACGCGTTACAATCATGTAACGGCTGGGTCCTGACTGTCACTTTCACTGTGACGCCCCATCTCTAGACCGTTATATCATGTGTACTGTCAACCTTTGACAGATTATAACTTGCCAATATTACCATTGTTTAAGCCTAGTTATCTAAGTTATAACCTGATCTCATGTTTTAAGGTTATTTGATCGTTCATAACAGGTATTGCATGTTTTGGTATCACTTTTATTTTTAAGCTATGCTAATTTCATGAAGCTAAAACCTATAGTTTTGTACTATTAAAGCATGATTATAAAAGCATGACTTGTTAGCATTGTATTGACAGAGTTTTCATCACGGTTTTCACATTTATTATACATGTCACTACCTGTCAATAGAGTCAATTCTATAAGTACATGGCACTTACTCCGGTATGATGTCATTAGTTCACACATTGCACTATAGGAACACTATCTTGGACATGAGGACCTCTCTATTGGATAATCCTTCCAATGGACTAGGAAATCATTGTTTCAAGGCCTCCGTAATTCTCCGCGAGCCTGGGATTCCCACTAGGACGCCGAGTTAGTTGTACCAATGAAAGCCCATTAATTAGAACACTCTATCGTGATTTTTGATTTTTGAAATGTAACGGCCTTGAACTGGACCGTCAGGCTCATGTAACGGCCCAGTGTCAGACCGTCACATTCCTCTGGGTCTATTTTTATCCTTCTGGACTCGGATCACTGTAACGGCCTATTACTGGCACGTTACATAATGTAACGGCCCAGCCAATGATCGTTACATAGCTTGTTTATGTTAACCCAAGGTTTGACCAAGGGTTGATATTCCATTGATTCTAGACAAACCTTGATGATCTAGAACTTGTCATATTGCTTAAATGGATCTAAAAGGAATGGAAGTTAAGGAAAGTACCATTATGCTGTCGATTTATTCAATAAGCATAACTTAGTTAAATATCATTCTTGATCTCATATATTCAAAATTGAAGCATTCATTCATTGATTTTAGTTATCATGGAATTATTGGAAGTGCTATATTATTGGCCATACGTTACCGTTATACTGCGTGGAAGTAGCTTAATTTATAACTGAAGATGCGATCGAGCACTGATTGTGTTCAAGGGCTCTATGCTAGTCCCCTCGACTGATTGCCGGAAACATACTATTTTATAAACCATGGGGTATGATGCTACTGGCGTCGCATTGCGCTGGGAGTACTATTTCTATAAATAAGTGAAGATCCACGGCACAACATGACATTCTTGCTTGATATTCTACAGAAATTCACGAAGCACTTGCTCTTAAGCATAAGATGCTAAAGTGAGGAATATGGGGCTTGCTAGTACAATCTCGTTACATTCTTGTTCATGGAAGGCCAATATCATATTCTTGTTATATTCTTGCTAGTTCATTCTTGATCATTCTATCTTACATGGTTATCTTGTTTCTATTGATTTGATCGCATGATTGATTCGCATTCGCATGGTCTTACCTTATTTCTTTAGAGCTAAAATGATAATTACTTAAATAGTGCCTTCATGTTGATGCGAAGATACCTACTGGTCAAGTGTACTCATGACCTATTTTCTAATATTTTTCAGGAGATGGAAATAGTTCGGATTCGGATTCGGGCTATACTAGTAGCGGGTCCAGAAGCGAGTGAAAGTGTTATAAAGATGAGAGTGAAGACTTAGGAAGTTAAAGTGTCTAGATTGAGTCAATGTAATTTTCCTATTTCTTGAGTCTAGTAGAATGGAAATCAAATTAGTGATTGTATCTTGAATATTGAGCATTATGAAATAAAGTTGAAGTTTGATTAAATCTTGTGCAATTGCATTTACTTGTGTGATTGTCTTGCGCTCTGATTGATTCTTGCTTGCAAGAGGCTTACCATGCCGGCTGTTCGCGCTCCCCGAGCGAGTCTTCCGCTGTAATTAAAGGCTCGGGGTGTGACAGGTTCTCCAGTATTTTTCTTCTGGTCGATCAGAAGACTGAGGAGGCTGTTCCTCAGGGCAAGCTGTTAGGCAGCAGTTGTTGCAGACTGAGTCTGCTGTGTGTGATATAATATTGCAAGGAAACCTTACTCTCTTGAGTAAGGGGTGGACGTAGATTGCGGATAGCAATCGAACCACCTAAAAAATTCCCTATCTCTTCTGTGGTTTGCTTGTTTACGTTGTGCTGCTCTCCATCTACTTGACACATTGCTTCATTGTGGATTGCTTTCTCGATCTCATTCCTTTTAGTAGTCATCATAGTTGCATGTCTCCAAGGTCTTCTTCACTGCAATTTAAGGGGTTAATAAATCGTGTCTGAGTTTATCGAATTTGTGGGAGTGAGCTATTCATCCCCCCCTTCTATCTCACTTTCCGCTGCGCGTATCAAAATCCATATCCTAGCTGGGAAAACCATCAATCATCTTTTTGGACACATTATCAAAATCTCATGCAAAGTCCTTCAACCTCACACTTTTCAGATTGGGCTTTGTACTCAAATGATCCTTAGAACCACGCCCCATATGAAGGACAACCCATCTACTCCCCATCACCTCAGTACCAGACTGATTTCTATTCTAATCACCCACCACAGTCTAAGTGCAACCCAACTTATCAAACTCCTCCACAATCTGATTACGAGGATAGGTTTAATCAAATGACTCAACTCATCTTGGCTAATCAGCAATCCATTAATACTCAGAACCAAATTATCCAACCCCAGCTTGCCCAACTTGATAAAGAGCTTGAAAATTTAGAAAATTCATTTACTTATTATGATTATAATATTAGCTTGAATGATCCATTCAACAATCCTCAATTCAACAACTCTCAAATAATTTTTGATGATGAGGATAATATGAAGCAGCCATATCAGGAAAATTGGGGGAAGCTAATGAATCTCAATTTATAATGGTCAAGGAAAATAATGACATGTTTAAGTTGGGGGGAGAACAAGAGAATAATAAAAATCAAATTTGGGCCCCAAACTCTAATGACTATTATGATCCAGCCCAACATACAAATCATTCCCCTCCTTGCTATTCATCTCTTCCACCCTTAGATAATAACCTAGAAGATCAATTCAATCAGTTAATTCTCCAAAGTCAATCCCTCCAAGAGCAAATCGATAGGCTGACCGAGGAAGTCAAATACATGGAGGGAGATCAATTCTTTGATTACTCTGGACCCAATCCTTCTCATCAAGTCCTTCGCACTGACTGTGATCAATCCTTGGTTTCTCAATATCATAACACTCAAATCAATTTTGATTCCGAATATGAAGGAATTATGAAGAGATCATGTCAACGGATTTTAAAAGAGAACTCTAAGGAATTTGAGGGGATTGAGGAATTTACTGGAAAAGAAATAGATGAAGGTGATGACTTAATGAATGATCAGCTTGTGCTTGATTATCCTTGTGAGGAGAGTGCTAGAGAGGTGGATGATCTCTAGTTAGGGGGAGAGGAAGAGTATAATGAACCTCAAATCTTTAATCACATGTCTCTCCCCGAATTTGATGAAATTCTCTTTGAATATGAGAAGGAATAAGAAGTGAAGATGGAACAAGAATTGAACATTTATTTGAACAATGAAGTTGGGATTAATGAAGAATTGAATTAATTGAGTATGCCGCATGATAATTTCAATCTGGAGGAAAGGGTAGAGCTTTTGCCCATTCGTGACCACAGTGATTCTTATGAAATTCTTCTAGTCGATTGGTCTAATTTTGCTCTAGCCGAATTGGCAGATCCCATTGAATCTCACGACCATTGTGTTGAGGAGCATGTTCCTTTGACTCTTGAGATTGATAATCTCCTTGACACTGATCAATTTATGGGAACCCGTCACCCTCCAATCTATTCTCACCTCAGTAACATTCATGAAATTCCCAAAATTGAGGTGGAAAATAATTTTTTTGAAGAAGATAACAAGGTCTGCATCATTCCATTCACACCTTTCACAGACCTTCAAGAGGAATATTTCATAATTGATGACAAGATTTTTGACAATGTTTCTCCTCTCTTCTCTGATCGGGGTGGTCCTTTTGAGATGCCTCCACCCTGATATATGCTTTGCCCTTATTGTTAGAGATGTATGCCCTTCAAGCAAATCACAAGTGTTTTGATGGCAACATTTCTTGTATAATTTCATTCTGTTATAATAATAATGGCATTTCTTCATTACGTTCTTAGCACGTTATAGTGTACATGTTGTAATGTGATGAAGTCCCTGAATACGAGCTATGATGACTGGTTCATAATGAGATTGTGATAATGAGATCAGTCATCTAAAGGTTTGTATTCTAAATGTTCCTGGTTGTGAGATCTTCAAGAAGGGACATTGAAGATCTGGATAGACCAGTGCACGTGGTACTCACTCATGTGATGAGGGTGGTCGATCTCATAACCACTGGTGTGGTGACATCAAGGTACACGTGCAGGTGCTCATTAGTAGAATGAGTTCACTAAACTGACCCGATCTAGAATTTCTGAATAGTAATCATGCTGACTATCAATCAAGAAATTCTAGTGCCACAGTAGCACAGTTAGATCTTTGACCTGAGTCACTAAAGAGGTTTTGCATGGACTCCACTGAGCGTTTGATTGCTGACTTATGAACTTCAACCTTGTGGTTCTTAATAGTTAGTTATTCGGACTTAGTGAGATTCATGTGAAAACCCTTTGGTGGACAACAAGGGATCATTCACTCTCTGCATGGATTAAGAGAGAGAATGCTCTATGGACATGTACTTAGAAATCCCTAGCCAGGGTATGGGAGTTCACTGAGAAAAGGAGTTTTCCAGTGAACTGTACTTAAGAGTACAATGGTCTATATGATCAGGATGCTTTAGGGTTTGATAGTTTGATCGTACCCTAATTATGATTTGAGCATTGTATGAATGAGGATCTATAACTGTGTGGAATCTGATGACGGAAAGGTTCAATATGGGTTGCATCCCTCCCAAAGTCATTTGGGATCACGAGGTGTTGCTTGGTGCCGTTCGTAGTCGGAAAGCCTATTAATTCCATTAAGAGTTAATGGATTATAATTAATTAAGTTAAGAAGGGTTCTTAGCTTAATGGGCATGAAAATTAAACAGACTATTGGGCCTAGAGGGTCACACACAATAGAGTAGTGGATTAGATGGAAAAAGATGGTATTTATAGACAATGTTTGGGTTTTTGTGAAAAATGCCAGAGTCTATAAATATACCCTAAGGAGAGAAACCCTGGCCCAAGCATTAGGGTTTCTGCTCTGGCCGCCCCTCTTTCTCTCTCCTCCCTTTGACATGGGCGCACCCCTCTCTCTCTCTCCTCCCCCTGCGGTGGTGGATGGTGCTGCTGAGGAGTGGCCGACGTGTGGAGATCGAGAAGGAGAATCCATCTGTTCCCGCTGCTCGTGTGGATACGTCTAGAGGCCGGACAATTGGATGGCTAGCAACCCGACGTGCCTCTACTCGATCGTCTTCAGGCATCTGGGAATTAATTAATCCCGCAAAGGTATAGAATTGTTCTTCCTTAGCGGGTTCCCTTCGATTAGTTTTTGATTTTGATCGCCAGCAATGAGCTGTCTCCTAGGGTGTCGTTGTTTACACTGCATCTCTGATCGAAACCTTATAGTGGTATCAGAGGCAGGTTGCTGGTCTGATCTAAATCAAGATTATATTATTATTTTCATCGTTCATGTTCATGCTTATGGCTCAATTTAGGGTATTCGATTGGGTCTCCAATGGGATGAGAATTGGTCGATTGATCCCAAGGAATTGTTCCCGGGATCAAGAGGATCAAAACGCACATCTAGATGCGTTGTTTCACCCACCGGGGAGGGTGAATCGTTCACCCCCTCACGGCCGCAGTCAACGTTCGTGCACGGAGAGGGAGGCCGTTTAAGGCCGGAAGCAGGAGCCCATGGGCCGGCTAAGGGACCCTTGGTGGTCCTCCATCCTTACGGCGGTGTCCAGAGGCGTGCGGTGGCCGCTCCGGCGATCACGGCGGTGATCGTGGTGAAACGGGTGGATGCGCTCCGATTTCATCGTGGGCCCCCTCCTCCGGCGACGGCGGTGAGGCAGTGGCCGGTGGCCCTTCCGGCGGGACCCCTGGGGTCGTCCGTGGAGGTCGGGGACGGCGGACGGGGCCCCTACGGCGAGCACCGGGAGCTAGGGTTTTTACCCTGCTCCCCTTCCTTGTCGGGCAGGGAAGATGCCCCCCGTGGGTCTCCTGCAGGCGGATCCAGCCCGTGCCCGGATCCGCACCGATAAGCCCCCCCCCCTATTATTTTTTTTGAATTTTATGCGTTTTAAAATGTTTAAAATGCATATAATGTCAGAAAAATTCTGGGAAAATTCTGAAAAATATTTTAATGGATCTTAAAATTGTTTTAGTAATCTATTAACTTATTTTTCATTATTGGACCTTGGTTAATTAATTAATGGGAATTTTTAAAATGGTTTTAAGTATTTTTTATTATCTAATTAATTAAAGTTAATTATTATAAGAATATGATTCTTATGAGGTTAATTAACAGAAAATTCTTATTGAGCCCATGCATTGAATGTAGATGACGATTGTCTAAAGTTGTTTAGACTTATTTGTTTTAACTAAATTGTTTAGTTAATTGTTCAAATTGCGTGATTTCAAAGTAATTACTATTATTTTGAAATTATCGCATAGTACCTCGCTGTAATTATATGATAATTACTTTATGATGCATGTAATGTGTCATGTGTGTGGATGGATAGTCTTGGACTTAGATATCATGTGATGGTATGGTTTGTGGTGAATGAATGATGATGTGATTATTGGGGCCTACGTGCCCTCCTTCTCTCTCTCTCTCTCTTAATAATCCGGGTTGTATATTCTATCTCCCTCTTATGTTGTACTCCCCTTGACTGGTTCAAGATTTCTTATTATTATCTGATGTATATTTGTTGGCCTGCATGCCCAATTTCAAATTTACTTGTAATAATGAGAAGCAGATGGAGTCTAAGAAGGAGACCGACTACGGTGGGCTCGGGAGATTCTTCACATCCAGTTGGAGCATTGGATGCTCCAAGTCTTTTTATTTGCCATGCTTATGTGTAGATTACCAACTAGCTCTGGTAATGTTGCTAGGATAAAGTCCATGATCATCCATCGGTATTTATGCATATGTATGACATGTGTGGTTGTGCTATAAATTACATATATACATATTTAGAGTATATACGATACTCCAAATTATTATATGTATATAGCATCAATATTGATGAGACTAAAGTGCTATTCAAATCCCCTTAAATTCAATATTAGGTTGATAAGCGTGAGGCATTGAGAATGACCCACGTAGCCTTCCATTGTTATAGTCTAAGTGAGCTGTCCTTAGACTGTGAGAGTTTGTTGTGCTACCACAAGACTATCACAGCAAGGGGGCGGAGACTTAGGCTAAGGCTTAGGCCAAATCTTGGGATGGGGGCTAGCATGGCTTTGTTGTGCTACCACAAGAGTTATGTCATAAACCTACTCTCATAACGTAACAAATGGGCTGGACCTAACCAAAGCTTGTGATTTGTTGTGCTACCACAAGAGCACAAACATTTGGAGGCTAAACATACTAGGAGTTGCAAGGAGTTGCATTTGGCAAGAGTTGCCTACCCGTTAAGTATGGGGTAGTTTATTGTGCTACCACAAGACTATTTCCATAATGTTAATAGGATCCTTGTACCCACTAGGACACAGTCGTTGTGTCCCGTCTTTGCATACAAGGGGTGATTCAAATTCGTCAAAAATTAGTGGGAGCATTAAATTAGAATTAAAGTCCATTTTTTAATTTAATATCATGAATGTTTGCAATATTGTTATTAATTTGTTTAAATTTCTTGTTGTAGACTGCAATGACGAACCACCCGTTGAGAGGCATACTGAATGCCAATAGGCTGACTGGTCCAAATTATGTCGATTGGCTCAGGAATTTGAGAATTGTTCTCACGACTGAGAAAATAATCTATGTCCTTGAGCAGCCTGTTCCTGCTCTTCTTGCTGATGATGCCGATGAGGCTGAGGTGATTCTTTATGAGAAGCATAAGGAAGATGCCACTCTGGCCCAATGTTATATGCTAACCTCTATGACTAATGAGTTACAAAGGCAGCATGAAAAGATGGATGCTAGATCCATCCTGTTTCACCTAGAGGAGCTCTTTGGAGCTAAGAGTAGAATAGAGAGATATGAGATATCTAAGAATCTCTTCGGGGCCAAAATGTCTGAGGGAACATCTGTGCATACACATGTTCTCAAGATGATAGAGTGGATTGAGAGGCGGAAAGAATTAGGTTTTGAAATGAACAAGGATTTGTGCATTGACCTAATCTTGCAGTCTCTCCCATGTTCATTCTCCCAATTCATAGTGAATTTCAACATGAATAAGATAGAGTGCTCTCTGGCAGAGCTTCTTAATATGTTGAAGACAGCTGAGGGGACAATGAACAATGGGAAATCTTCTGTGCTACTTGTTGGTAAGACCAACAAGAAGAGAAAGACTCAGTCTGGTTTTAAGAAAAACAAGAAGAAAAAGTAGGATAAGCAAGGAAAGGCTGTCAAGAAAGATGAGGCTAAGAAGGACAAGGGCCAATGCTTCCATTGCCATAAGGATGGCCATTGGAAGAGGAACTGCAAGTTGTATCTTGCAGAGAAGGCAAAACAGAAGCTTGGGGAAGCTTCAAGTATGTTCATGATTATTGACCTAAACTTGTCTTATAGATCCACATCGTGGGTATTAGATACTGGATGTGCATCTCATATCTGTAATGACTTGTAGGTGTTGACAAGCAGTAGGCGATTGAACAGAGGAGTGGTTGACTTACGACTGGGGAATGGAGCAAAGGTTGTTGCACTCGCTGTCGGGAAGGTGAACCTATAGCTGCCTACATGAGTTACACTAGAACATATAGAATGTTATTATGTTCTTTCAATAATAAAGAACATCATTTCCATTTCATGCTTCAATAAATATGGATTTGTTGTAAGCTTTGGAAACAATGGTTGTTCCTTATTATTAAATGGTGAATTGTTTGCCAGTGGGAGCTTAATGAATGGTTTGTATGTTTTGGATATGGCGTCTCCTGTGATGTGTGTGGACAGACCTCTTAAGAGAAAAAGAGGCAATGTGAATCTATCCTATCTTTGGCATTGTAAACTCAGTCATATTAATGAGGAGAGATTGAAAAAGTTGTATAAGAATGGATACATTGATCCATTTGATTATGAATCATTCACAACTTGTGAATCTTACCTCATGGGTAAGATGACCAAGTCTCCATTTTCTGGACATGGAGAACGAGCAAATGAGCTATTAGAACTCATACACTCTGATGTGTGTGGACCTATGTCCACACATGCCAACGGAGGTTATTCATACTTCATCACATTTACTGATGATTTCTCAAGATTTGGATACGTGTACTTAATGAAGTACAAATCTGAAGCTTTTGAGAAATTTGTCAAGTTCAAGAATGAAGTAGAAAAATAAACTGGGAAAAGTATTAAAACTCTTCGATCAGATCGGGGAGGTGAATACTTGAGTTCGGAGTTCACACAATATTTAAAGGATAATGGAATATTATCTCAATGGACTCCTCCTTATACACCTTAGCTAAATGGTGTAGCAGAAAGGAGGAATAGTACCCTATTAGATATGGTACGGTCCATGATGTGTTTTGCTAGTTTACCCTTGTCTCTCTGGGGTTATGCCTTGAAAACTGCTGTGCACTTGTTGAACAAAGTCCCATCGAAGTCAGCCGACTCCACTCCATATAAGATATGGAAAGGAAAGAAGCCAAATCTTAAGTATATTAAGATTTGGGGTTGCGCCCTGCCCATGTAAAGAAACATGACTCTGATAAATTGGCATCAAAGACTGAGAAGTGTAGGTTTGTAGGATATCCTAAGGAAACTTATGGATATTGTTTATACCATCCTAGCGATCAAAGAGTGTTTGTAGCTAAACATGTTGTATTCCTTGAGGAAGAGTATATCATTGAAGGGAACAATGGGAGCTTGGTAGAACTAAAAGAAGTTCTAGAACCACAGCCTGTCAGTGTACGTTCTCAAGATCTAGTGCAAATTGACACACAAACTGTGCGTAGGTCTGGCCGGATACCTGTTCAACCAGATAAATATGTGGGACATATTTCTGGTAAGGTATCACATAATGAGGATGATGATCCTAAGACCTATGAGGAGGCAATGAGTGTCATTGACTTTGGGAAATGGCAAGAGGCCATGATATCTAAAATGGATTCCATGTACTCCAACCAAGTTTGGAACTTGGTGGATCCACTAGAAGGTATTGTACCTATCGGATGCAAGTGGATCTTTAAAAGAAAGATTGGAGTGGATGGAAAGGTTGATACCTATAAGGCAAGACTTGTAGCGAAGGGATATCGTCAAAGGCAAGGTGTTGACAATGACGAAGCCTTCTCTCCTGTAGCCATGCTGAAATCCATTAGAATTTTACTTGCCATTACTACGCACTATGATTATGAAGTCTGGCAGATGGATGTGAAAACGGATTTCCTCAATGGAAACATTGAGGAAGAAGTGTATATGACACAGCCTGAAGGATTCATATCTAAAAGGTATCTAGATAGGGTGTGCAGGCTTCAGAGGTCCATATATGGACTAAAACTAGCATCCCGCAGTTGGAACATAAGGTTTGATGAGGCAATCAAATCATATGACTTCGTTAAGAACGAAAATGAGCCATGTGTATACAAGAAAACCAATGGCAGTGCAATCACCTTTTTAGTACTGTATGTGGATGACATACTACTCATTGGGAATGATGTAGGTATGTTATCGTCAGTCAAAGCCTAGCTGTCAAAGAATTTCTCCATGAAAGATTTGGGAGAAGCATCCTATGTGTTGGGGATTAGGATATATAGAGATAGATCAAAAAGGATGCTAGGCTTGTCCCAATCGATGTACATAGACACCATTGTCAAAAGGTTTGGCATGGAAGACTCCAAAAGAGGTCTAATACCAATTAGACATGGAGTCTACCTCTCTAAGGAGATGTCCCCCAAAACTCCAGAAGAGAGGGAGTACATGAGTAGGGTTCCATATGCCTCTGTCATAGGGTCTAAGGAGATGTTATGTACTAGGCCTGATATAGTTTATGCTCTAAGTGTTATGAGCAGATATCAGGTAGATCCAGGTGAACAACATTGGATAGCCGTGAAATGTATCCTTAAGTACTTGAGAAAGACTAAGGATCTATTTATGGTTTATGGAGGAGAGGACTTGAAACTGAGAGGGTACAGTGACTCGAGTTTCCAGTCTGACAAAGATGACAGCAAGTCAACCTCTGGGTTCATTTTTACTCTCAATGGTGGGGCAGTAGGTTGTAAGAGTTCCAAACAAGAAACCACTACTGATTCAACAACCGAGGCTGAGTATATAGCTACTGTCGAGGCGTCAAAGGAGGCGATCTGGATGAAGAAGTTCATCAATGGATTGGGATTTATCCAAAGCATCTCTGATCCTATCCCCATGTCTTGTGACAACAATGCGGCAATTGTGCAAGCAAAGGAGCCGAGGTCTCATCAGAAGTCTAAGCACATTCTGCGGCGTTATCACTTGATCAGAGAGATTATAGCTAGAGGACATGTGATAGTAGATAAAGTATCTTCTATTGATAATATTGCAGATCCACTGACTAAGCCTTTATCTCAAAATATGTTTGAGCGTCACCTTGGACTGATGGGGATCAAGCATGTGGGTGATTGGCTTTAGTGCAAGTGGGAGATTGTTAGAGATGTATGCCCTTCAAGCCAATCACAAGTGTTGTGATGGCAACATTTCTTATATAATTTCATTCAATTATACTAATAATGGCATTTCTTCATTACATTCTTAGCACGTTATAGTGTATATGTTGTAATGTGATGAAGTCCCTGAATACAAGCTATGATGACTGGTTCATAATGAGATTGTGATAATGAGATCAATCATCTAGAGATTTGTATTCTAAATGTTCCTGGTTGTGGGATCTTCAAGAAGGGACATTGAAGATCCGGATAGACCGGTGCACGTGGTACTCACTCATGTGATGAGGGTGCTCGATCTCATAACCACTGGTGTGGTGACATCAAGGTACACGTGCAGGTGCTCATTAGTAGAATGAGTTCACTAAACTGACCCGATCTAGAATTCCTGAATAGTAATCATGCTGACTATCAATCAGGAAATTCTAGTGCCACAGTAGCACAGTTAGATCTTTGACTTGAGTCACTAAAGAGGTTTTGCATGGACTCCACTGAGCGTTTGATTGCTGACTTATGAACTTCAACCTTGTGGTTCTTAATAGTTAGTTATTCGGACTCAGTGAGATTCATGTGAAAACACTTTGGTGGACAACAAGGGATCATTCACTCTCTGCATGGATTAAGAGAGAGAATGCTCTATGGACATGTACTTAGAAATCCCTGGCCAGGGTATGGGAGTTCACTGAGAAAAGGAGTTTTCCAGTGAACTGTACTTAAGAGTACAAGGGTCTATACGATCAGGATGCTTTAGGGTTTGACAGTTTGACCGTACCCTAATTCTGATTTGAGCATTGTATGAATGAGGATCTATAACTGTGTGGAATCTGACGATGGAAATGTTCAATATGGGTTGCATCCCTCCCAAAGTCATTTGGGATCACGAGGTGTTGCTTGGTGCCGTTCATGGTCGAAAAGCCCATTAATTCCATTAAGAGTTAATGGATTATAATTAATTAAGTTAAGAAGGGTTCTTAGCTTAATGGGCATGAAAACTAAACAGACTATTGGGCCTAGAGGGTCACACACAATAGAGTAGTGGATTAGATGGAAAAAGATGGTATTTATAGACAGTGTTTGGGTTTTTGTGAAAAATGCCAGAGTCTATAAATATACCCTGAGGAGAGAAACCCTGGCCCAAGCATTAGGGTTTCTGCTCTGGCTGCCCCTCTTTCACTCTCCTCCCTTTGACCAGGGCGCACCCCTCTCTCTCTCCTCCTTCTGCGGTGGTGGATGGTGCTGCTGAGGAGTGGCCGACGTGTGGAGATCGAGAAGGAGAATCCATCTGTTCCCGCTGCTCGTGTGGATACGTCTAGAGGCCGGACAATTCGATGGCTAGCAACCCGATGTGCCTCTACTCGATCGTCTTCAGGCATCTGGGAATTAATTAATCCCGCAAAGGTATAGAATTGTTCTTCCTTAGCGGGTTCCCTTCGATTAGTTTTTGATTTTGATCGCCAGCAACGATCCATCTTCTAGGGTTTCGTTGTTTCCGCTGCATCTCTGATCGAAACCTTATACTTATACTCACCAGCTACAGTTGTTTCTCTCAAGGCATGAAAAAGAAAATTTTGACAAGGATAAAATGCTCTGGTGGCTTATTTTAAAATCAACTCGTTGGTTATAGGGCTTACATACATCTGGCTGAAGACGTTAAATTTAGCGCTTCTTGGGAGGCAACCCAAAGTTTTCATGATTTCCGTGTGTTAATAAATGGCTTCTTGGGAGGCAACCTAAGTTTTTCTTGTGTTTGTGTTTTTATTTTGCAGGTGTAAATAAAGGATAAGTTTGGGGGAGAGAGAAGATTGCTTGCGCCTATGCCTCGCCTTTAACGGCCAAGTACCACCTTTGGTCAGCAAGGATGCCCGTCGAAGTTCACTTCCGCCAGGTTGTCCCGTTCCTTCATAAATTTCATGTCTACATTATTCTATTATTCCATATTGTTCATGCCATTGAGGACAATGTCATTTAAGTTGGGGGGACGAAAATCATGTTGCATTCATAAATACAACCTCTTTTTTTCCAAAATGAAAAAAAATCTAAAAAAAATAAAACCCATTTTGAATTTTATGATTCATGCTTGACTTGAAAATGATTCTAGAATAGAAAAAACTAGGGATAAGGATGATGGATAATTTATTTAATCTAGCTATGGAAAACTGATCAAAGAATCTCTTTAAAGTTCATGTGCACTTTAGAAAAATGAAAATCACTTCGCACGCTAATGAAACATGCAGGACAAGCCTTCTGCTATTTTTAGGTATGTTGTCTAATATTCTACACTTCTTAAAAAATAGATATTTTATAAGCTTTCTGCCAAGTTATCTATTTCATTAGTGCAATAGCACGTTAAAAAAATAAGAAGAAAAATAAAATATTATGAAAAATACTCCGAATCTGAGTAACCGGGCCTACTTCACCTAAGACGTGTTGAGATTCGCGTCAAAAAGGAAAAGGGAACCTTGATCTACGAAACCGGCCTGCTTCGAGATTCGCGTTAAACAGTGAAGGGTAGTGCAGCATCATGTGTGTAGAAAAAATAAAAAGATCCCTAAGGGACAAAGCAATAAGACAGATAAAAAGCTAATATTCTTAAATACTCTGATTAAGTGGTGCAGGGTTGAAAGGCACTTATTTGGAATAGCAAATGGGGGATGTAATTATCTACGCTGTGAATTTAGTATTTACACATGCACTAGTGCTATTGAATTTTGAATTGAATTCTTAATCATATATCTTAATTTCCAAATCTATGGCTAGTGTGTGTTAACGTTTCCGGATTCCTAATCTTTGGTTATTTCTGTGAAGGAAAAATTGGATATGATGGTATGAACTTTGCAAACTCTTGTTAGTCTTAAATTTTTAATTGTTTGCATTGCTAAGAGACTGGCAATGAATAAGTTAGGGGGTGTAATAAGTGTGCATTTTTACATGTTAAATAATGTTATATCACACTTTTATGAGCTTTAATATGTATCACTATGCATTTATCATACTTAATCATAATTTAGAGTAAAATATTCAGTTTGATGAAATTAAATAATGTTAATAAGTAAATTTGTTTATTTTGCAGGCACAGAAAGGACGACGCAAGTTGACAGAATAATGGGCCAAAGTCAATTAAGAAAAAAAAAGAGAAAACAAAGAGTACAAATGGGCCAAAGGCCCATGGACTTGTTTTAAAAAAAGAGAGAGAGAGAAAAAAAAGAAAAATAATAAGAAACAAATAGTTATAGATATATTTATTCATATATATATATATATATATATATGCAGAGTTTTCACGTTGCATGCATGACAACCAGCATGCAAACGTGCATGGGATAACGTGGTGGCGGGTCTTAAATGGGCTTTGCATGCGAAGAGCACAACACATGGGACGTGGGTTCGGTGGGAGCCTTCACATGCGGAAGGACTTCAGCGGGTGAAGCACGTTGTCGACAGCGGCGAACGAGCGGCAGCTGACTTCGGCGCGCATGCGGGCGCGGTTCTCAGGGTCACGCAGCGGGAAGTCAGCGATGTCTGCCAGCAAGCGGCTAAAGGCGGATGCATGCGGCGAATGCGATAGGTTGGCAAGGCTTCGGGGGGTGTAAAGTCAGCAAAGCGGCAGGCTCTTCAACAAAAATGGCAAAGGTTGGTGGGCTTCAGTAGGTCTACTCAACGGGAAAGGGAGAAAGGCAGAGAAAAAGGATGGTCAACCTTAGTTTTCAATAAAAGAGGGAAGAAAAATAAAAGCAGTGTTCACATGTAATAGTGTTTGGCTTGGGGCCCTATATAAGGAGGGCATGGGGGCTCACGGGGCCTCCCTCTCCCCCCCTCTCTATTATGCACTAACGTAGATAGAAACCCCTCATGATGTTTTCCTTTTATTTCTAGTGTTAGGCTCTCTCTCCCTCTCCCTCATGTACGTAGATTTAAGTTTTCATTAGTTCCCCCTTCACTTTTCATTTCTATAGTTAGACTCTCTCTTTAGTTAGTGTTTTATTATTGTTGTAATTTTCATTCACCTGTAAGTTTACTTTAATTCTAGTGGTGTTGTTATTTTCAGTTTTATTTAGCATAATCTTCCCTTCTTCTCTTCTATCTATCTCTCTCCTTTCTATTTGCATCTAAATCTCCCCAATGCGGAGTTGCTCTCTCTCGGTCCTCTCACGGCAGCGTTCTATACCAAAGCGGGGCAGTGATCAAAGGCTCAGCACGGTGTGGCGGCGTCAATCTTCCAATCCTCGGCTCATTTCTTCCCTCATTCTTTTCATTTCAAGTTGCATTTTTAATTTTCATAGTTGTACTTTTTATTTCCAAAGCAATAAAATTCATGTTGGCAATCTATCTCTTCTAAATTTATATTCTCACCCCCTCTCAATTTCTTTAGTTAAATTTATTTCCATGCATGTTAATTTCCTATTTTTGTACAAATGCACTTCAAATAAATGATTCAATTTCAAATATAAGAATTTTCCATCTCATGCTTAATTAAAAATATTTCCTCCTCGTGGGATCGACCCGCTATTCACCGCTTTACTTGAATTTTCAAAGCTATTTAAGTGAGTGAGTGCGGTTATGTAAATTTTGAAATTATGTATGGTATGACATTTTTAAACGACGGGTGCCGAGCGCATCAAACCCATTCAAACGGTAGAACAATAAACCAAATGATACAACATGTCATTTCAATTTTTTTATTCCATTATATATATATATTATAGTTTTTCCTATCGGTACGCAATGTCCAATCCAGTCCCGAGCCGTGTCGGGACGACCGGTTTGGCAGGGATGGCCACACCTGCCCCGAATGATGTGCACGTGACTCAAGGGCGATGTTGATTATTATCCTGAGTGCTTCGACGTGGCATTTCCCGCGAGGAGCCCTAGCTCCCGAAAATTCATTATAGACGTGACGGTAAATTCAAAACACATGAGTTTGACGGGGGCACGGAACAATGAAGAAATGGTCAACATGTGACCGATACGCCTCTGAGTATCTTTTTGCACCCCGATGTGGGCTTTTCAAGGTAGCTATGCTTTTCAACATGCTATATCTTCCTTTTATAGGAATCGATTTATCGGCCATACGGCCCCATTGCTTGGCGATTAATTAAACGTTTTCCCCTCTTATCGCTGTGATCGACCTTTATGGCACGGCGGGTCGCCAGTCTCGACCCGATGCCCACACCACCGTCTGTTTAGTGATCAGAAGGAGCGCACCTTCGGTTAGTCCAGACCATTCCTGTCTTGGAACTTGAACACATTGTCACACACAAGTGATTGGCACGCCCTATCGTGAGTGAAACTGATAAAAGATACAATGATATTTTATTATTATCCTGAGTGCTTCCACATGGCATTCCCCGTGAGGAGCCCTAGCTCCCGAAAATTTATTATAGACTTGACGGTAAATTCAAAACACATGATTTTGACGGGGGCACGGAACAATAAGGAAATGGTCAACATGTGACCGATACGTCTCTGAGTACCTTTTCTCACCCCGATGTGGGCCTTTCAAGGTAGCTAGACTTTTCAACACGTTGTCTCTTCCTTTTATAGGAATCGACTTATCAGTCATGCAGCCCCATTGCTTGGCGATTAATCAAACATTTTCCCCTCTTATCACCGTGATCGACCTTTATGGCATGGCGGGTCGCCAGTCCCGACCCGATGCCCACAACATCATCTGCTTAGTGATCAGAAGGAGCGCACCTTCGGTTAGTCCAGACCATTCCAGTCGTGGAACCTGAACACATTATAACACACAAGTGATTGGCACGCTCTATCGTGAGTACAATCGATAAAAGATACAATGATATTTGATTATTATTCTGAGTGCTTCCACGTGGCATTCCCCGTGAAGATCCCTAGCTCTCGAAAATTTATTATAGAGGTTGATGCGCTTGGCACCCGTCATTTAAAAATGTTGTGCCACACAATTTCAATATTTATAAAATCGCACCCACTCACTTAAATGGATTTGAAAATTCAAGTAAAGTGGTAAGAAGGGATCGATCCCACGAGGAGGAAATATTTTCAATTAAGCGTAGTTGGAAAATTCTTATATTTGAAATCAAATCATTTACTTGGAGTGCATTTGTACAAAAATAAGAAATTAACATGCATGGGAAATAAATCTAACCAAAGAAATTAAGAGGGGTTGAGAAGAGAAATTTGGGAGTGATAGATTGCCAACATGATTTTTTTTAATGCTAAGGAAACTATAAAACTTAAAAGTACAACTTGAAATTAAAAGAATAAGTGGAAGAAATGAGTTGAAGAATCAGAAGAGTGACGCCGCCACGCCGTGCCTAGCCTTTGATCGTCGCCCCGCTTAGGTGTAACGCCGCCGTGAGAGGACCGAAGAAGCAACTCCACATTGGGATGTTTTAGATGAAAATAGAAGGGAGAAATAGATAGAAGGGAAGAGAAACACATGGAAAATGATACTTAAAATAGGGTGAGTTAAGGAGAGAAATATCTTTAAAACCAGAGAAAATTAGAAGAAGTGATAGACGAGAAAGTTGAAGATTGGAGGGTTAGGAAGAAGTTTCATGAAGAGTGCAGAGACAGAAAATGAGAGGAAGAAGGTAAAAAATGTGAAAAATCGAGATCTATAGGCGCGGATGAACAGTGACTGAGCAGAAAGTAGAACTTTATAAAATTAATTCTAACTTGAAATTGAGGAAGAATTGGAGGAAGTGGTAGAAGATGAAAATGAATATCTACAAGAGAGGAAGAACTTTCATGAAGAAATCAGAGAGAAAAGAGAATCCGAAGGATTTCAAAACGGAGGAATAACACATACTAGCATCTCAGATGAACAGTAACATACCAGGACAGCAAGTGGAAAAATATTTAATAGCTTAAAAAAGGAGAGGATTTAGAGGAAGAGGTAGAAAGATAAAATGTAGAGTATTGGAAACTGAAGAAGTTTACAGAAGACCATAAATTGAAAAGAAGAACAAATAAGCATGTAAAGAGCTATGAAATACTTAAAATAGCTAAGATTTCAACAACATGAAGAACATTACACTAATAACACCCCCAAAACATAAACCAAAACCTACGTAGCCCATCCTACCCACCAGAGAACCCCCCCACATCAATAACAGGGGCCCTTTTTATAGGGCCACAATTAACCCCTTTGCTATGCGAACACCCATTTCCTTTCTTGTCAATTTTGTTGAATAACTCAAGCCCACCAAACATTTTCTGCCCACTTTGAATAAGTGTGTGAGAGATTGATTGGTCACCAACCTTTTTCTCTCTTCTTCTCTCACGTCCAACGTCGGAAGCCGCTGCTCTGCGTGAAACATGGCACCCTCCATCGCTCTCTTCCCGCGTGCGAAGACCTGTCGCTTTTCTCTCTTTCTTCCGCCCACGTCGGTAGCTTCGCATGAGAACACCTGCCACCGAAGCCTGCGCCCGCCGCTGCTTTGCTAGACCTGCCAGTTGGCCCTCGCCCGAAGCCGCGTGGTGCGCCCGTGTTGAACCCGTTTGAAGCCCTTTACCGTTGACTGCATGGCCGCCCGAGCCTCGTGACCGAAGCCAGCTGCCGACCTACATGCACGGTGTTGTGAAGAGAAGCTTGCCATGCACGTTTGCGTAGATGCCTTAGTGAAGCCCCCACATCACATGCAACTACGTGAAGGGCCTTCTGCTGCCTTCACGTGAGAGTATAAGGGCCTTTAGCTTGGCTGCGATATATATATGTATGTTATATATATATATATCTCATATATGTATATATATATATCATATATATATATATATATCTCATATATATATATATATATCATATACTTAATATATATCATATATATATATATATCTAATATAATGCCAACTACTTATTTTCTTTTTTTTTCTTTGCTTCTTTTTTTCTTTTGTTTTAAACAAGCCCATGGGCCTTTAGCCCATTTTACTCTTTTATTTTTTTTCTTTTCATCTTTAATGGACTTTGACCCGTTATTATGCAGACTTTGTGGAGTTCTTGCCATCGTCCTTTTTGTTCCTATAAAATAAGTAAATTTATTTATTAAAATCACTTAATTCCATCAAACTGAATATTTTGATTTAGACTAGAATTAATTATGATAAGTGCATATTTATTAATATTAAAGCTCATAAAAATATGTTATAACATTAATTAACATATATAAATGCACACTTATCACACCACCCAACTTACTCATTACTAGTCCCTTAGTAATGCAAACAATTAAAAATTTAGGACCAACAAGAGTTTACAAAGTTCGTACCATCATATCCAACTTTTCCTTCACAGAAATAACCAAAGATTAGGAGTCCAGAAACATTAACACACACTAATCTTATATTTGGAAATGAAGGTACATTATCAAGAATTCAACTCAAAGGTCAATAGCACTCGTGCATGTGTAATACTAAATTCACAGCGTAGACAATTGTGTCGCCCATTTACTATTCCAAATAAGTGCCTTTCAATCATACACCTCTTAATCAGATCATTAAGCACATTAGCTTTTTTTCTGCCTTATTACTTTGTCTATTGGGGATCTTTTTATTTTTTCTGCACACATCATGCTGAACTACCCTTCACTGTTTAACACGAACCTTAACTCTTGCCTTAGGAGAAGCAGGCCCAATTTCACAGATCAAGGTTCCCTTTTACTTTTAACGTGAATCTCAATACGTCTTAGGTGAAGTAGGCCCGATTACTCATATTCGGAGTATTTTTTATGGTATTTTTTTTCTCAATTTTTTCTCAATTTTTTTTCTCAATCTTTTTTCAATTGTGCTTTTGCACTAATTTTGATAGATAACTTGACAGAAGAAAGCTTATAAAAGATTTCTTCTTTACAAAATGCAGAATATCAGGCAACATACCCAAAATAGTAGAAGGCTTGTCTGGTCATGTTTTATTAGCGTGCAAGTGATTTTCATTTTTCTAAAGTGCACATGAACTTTAAAGAGATTCTTAGATCAGTTTTCCATGGCTAGATTAAATAAATTTTCCAGCATCATTCTCCCAGTCTTTTCTAATCCAGAATTACTTTCAATGGAAGCATGAATCATGAAACTCAAAATAGATTTTATTTTTTAAAAAAAGAGGTTGTATATGAATGTAACATGTGTAATGGCATGATTTCCGTCCCCCCAACGTAAATGACATTGTCCTCAATAGCATGAACACTATGAAATAATAGAACAATGTAGACATGAAATTTATGAAGGAATGGGACAGCCTGACGGAAGTGAACTTCGACGGGCATCCTTACTTGAATAACATGCGGTACTAGGCTTTGAAAATCTGGACAATAGAGTAAGCAATCATCTCTCTCTCCAACTTATCCTTTATTCACACCTGCAAAATAAAAGCAAAAATACAAGAAACACTTGGGTTGCCTCCCTAGAAGCCATTTATTAGCACACGGAAATCATAAGACCTGTGGGTTGCCTCCCAAGAGGTGCTAAGTTTAACATCTTCAGCCAGACGCATGTAAGCTCTATAACCAACGAGTTGATTTTAAAATGAGCCACCAAAGAATTTTATACTTGTCAAAATTTCCTTTTCCATGCCCTGAGAGAAACAACTGTAACTGGTGAGTATAAAGGCAAAGCATATATCGGGGTGGAGGGGACTCAAAAGGACCACCCCGATCAGAGAAGAGAGGTGGAACATTGGTAAAAATCATGTCATCAATTATGAAATATTCCTCCTGAAGGTCCATGAAAGGTGTGAATGGAATGATGCAGACCTTGTTATCTTCTCCTAAAAAATTATTTTCCACCTCAATTTTGGGAATTTCAAGAAAGCTCGTGAGGTGGGGAGAGAATAGAGGGTGAGAGACTCCCAATTGATTGGTGTCGAGGAGGGTATCAACATCAAGAGCCAAAGAAATGTGCTCCTCAACACAGTGGTCATGAGATTCAATGGGATCAGATAAATTAGCAAGATGTAGAGCAAGGTTGGACCAATCGGCTGGAAGAGTTTTAAAAGAATCACCGTGGTAAAGAATTGGCATAAGCTCTACCCTCTCTTCCAGATTGAAATTATCATGCGGCACACTCGATTCAGTCAATTCCTCATTAACCCCAACTTCATTGTTCAAAGAAATGTTCAATTCTTGTTCCATCTTCACTGCGTCTTCCTTCTCATCTTCAAAAAGAATTTCATCAAATTCGGGGAGAGACATGTGATTAAAGATGTGAGGTTCAATATACTCTTCCTCTCCCCCTAACTGGAGATCATCCACCTCTCTAGCACTCTTCTCACAAGGATAATAAAGCACAAGCTGATCATTCATTAAGTCATCACCTTCATCTATTTCTTTTCCAACACATTCCTCAATACCCTCAAATTCCTTAGAGTGTTCATTTAAAATCTGCTGACAATTTCTCTCCATAATCACTTCATCTTTGGAATCAAAATTGATTTGAGTGTTATGATATTAAGGAATTAAGGATTGATTATAGTAAGTGCGAAGGACTTGATGAGTAGGATTGGATCCAGTGTAATCAAAGAATTGATGTCCCTCCATGTTTTTGACTTCCTTGGTCAACCTATTGATTTGCTGTTGGAGGGATTGACTTTGGAGAATTAACTAATTGAAGTGATCATCTGGGTTATTATCTGAGGGTGGAAGAGATGAATAGCAAGGAGGGGAATGATTTGTATGTTGGGCTGGATCATAATAATCATTAGAGTTTGGGGCCCAAATTTGATTTTCATTTATCTCTTGTTCTCCCCCCAACTTAGACTCCACATTATTCTCCGTGACCATTACAAATTGAGATTCATTAGCTTCCCCCTAATTTTCTTGATATGGCTGTTCTATATTATCCTCATCATCAAAAATTATTTGAGAGTTGTTGAATTGAGGATTGATGGATGAATCATTCAAGCTGATATTATAATCGTAATCAGGAAATAAATTTTCAAAGTTTTTCGTGGGGAGGCTAACACATTGGTCCATTTCAAGCACTCTCTCATGTTGGTCAAGTTGGGCTTGAATAATTTGGCTCTGAGCTTGAAGGGATTGCTGATTGGCCAAGATGAGTTGAGTCATTTGATTAAACATGTCCTCAAAATCAGACTTTGGAGGAGTTGGATAGGTTGGGTGGCACTCAGACTGTGGTGAGTAGCAATCAGAATAGAAGTTAGTCTGGTACTGAGGTAGTGGAGAGTAGATGGGTTGTCCTTCATGTTGGGCTTAGTTGTGAGGAGCATTTGAGTAAGAAGCCCAATCAGAAAAGTGTGTTTAAAGGACTTTGCATGGGGTTTTGATAATGTGTCCAAGAAGATGATAGTTGATTTTCCCACCTAGGATATAGATTTGTGTGAGAGAAAGAGGTGAAAAAATCCGATGACAATTGATATGGCTCTTGGGTGAAAGATGAATTGTGACCCCCATTGTGGTAGAGTGAAGAAGTGTGATGATAATGGGCAAATGAAGGATTTAAATTCAAATAGTCTGCATGGTTGAACATGAAAGAATCCATTAATGGGCCTGAATAAAAGTGGATGTGGCAATGCAAAAGGCCCAAGAAAGAGTGATATTTTTTTAATATTTTTTCTATTTTAATTTTTATTATTTTATTATATTTTATAAGAAAATCTTTTTATTTTATTTTATTTTATTGAAATAATGCAATGAATTAATTCCTAGATGAATGGTTGTTGTACCCGGACTATTTCCCCAGTAAAATACCCAGAAATAAGGGTTCAGGAATTTCCTCGAACACCTTCAAGGCATGGGCTACCCAGCCCCTCCGACAACCCAGTGGGCCCGACAAACGGCCCCAACCCGCTAGCCGAAGCGTTTGGTGGCACTAGCAATCGATCGAGACCACTCCCGACTCCTAAGTTGCCGACTTTACCCGCCTTCTACACGACCACCTGGGCCATCCCGGGGATACTCCGACTACAAGCCACACCACGTGGCACCCAGTGAAAAGACCAGGGGCCTATCCCGGGACGCCTTCTTTCAACCCTCCAGGGTCAAAGAGAGACCCGAATAGGTCAACCACAGGCTCGGGAGGCCCGAAGCACGTGTGTACGGCTCACACAAGTGTGTTCGGCATTCTGCCGAACACCTTGTGGGCGCACATGTTTCAACCCTTCTACAACAACCCACGGGCCATCCTGTGGTTCCAGTACACCAATTGGATCCTACGACGACCCCCCAGCAAGTCGGGACCACCCCCGACCCTCAGACAAGTGGCAACAAGCCACTGAACTTAGCTCTCGGGCCAGCCTAAGGCTACTCTGCAAACCCACCGTACAGCACGGAACGTAGTACGAGGCAAGGCCCATGGGCCCAAGATGCCTCCTCCCAGCCCCTACGAACTTCTACCCTTGGCCCTTGGCCAAATGCAAGTCCCGTCGGCCACCTACGCGGCTCGTTCGGCAACCTGGGGTGTGTCGGGCATTCGCCCAAACACTTTACGAGCGGCCACTACAACTCGAAGAACAATGGCTCTCTTGGGCCATTTCAACATCCCAGAACTCCGTATCCTTGAAAAGGATATCCCCATACGACAAAGGAAGATCCCCGGGGGCCATCCCCTGGGGTTGCGACTCACCCGGGGCCAGTTCGCCTCGGGGCATGGCCGCGCCCCCGGAGAGGGTGAACTCCCAGGGGGCCGCGCCCTCCCCTCAGCTCGGAGGCCTGATGGCCCTCCCTAGTCCCAGTTCACGGAAATTCCTAACTTCACGGTCCAAGGTTCGTGCAAAGTTCATTCGTTGTACCCGTGTGTCGAAGGATTCGTGAAGACGGAGTCCCAGGATTACGTTGAGTAACATACACGTCAATCCCTCAATCTTCGCGCACAAGCAGCCAGTCCACCAGTGTATCCCTCTAGTATCATCTTGTCCTTTTCTTCTTAACCAATTTAGGAAGAAAATTCATAAAAAATAAGGTTTTATAGAGGTGGGACCACTCCCTCTCTCTCTCTTCTACCTGGTGTAGATCGTGATAAATCCACACATGTAGAACAAACCACTCATATGAGATATGTAAAATGATGGAGATGATAACAAAGACAAAAGAAAGCACGTGGTGCTATAAAGGAGAGTGATCGCCAGAGGGGTTACCTCAATAATAAAATAAATGATCGCGAATACCTGGTGATAAGTGGGATGCGGGATGGATTGTGAATTCCTTCCTCCTCCTTCTATCGGCCGGCCGATGAACGGGGTTTTCCTTATTGATTACCCTTGCAAAAAAGAACAAACAAGTAAAAAAGATGGATCAGCCAAAAGTGAATGTAGTATCAATCCCAAATAGAAGATACGATGATGAAAGAGAACACAACATGCGCACCTCTTTTTTTTGGTTTTAAAAACCCCTAAAGAGTTAGGGAAAGGAGAAATATGATGCTAATGCAAGAAAAGAAAACGGTGGATGATGATCGATGGAGAAGCACAAATAGATAAGCAAAAGACCCCTGCTGTCCCTGACGACAGTAGAGGGGAACCGGGGTTGATGCTGCTGGCAGGAAGAAGAGGAAGCAGAGAGCTCTTCTAAAAGATCGCACAGGAAGAAGATGAAGAGAGCCTCTGTAAACCCTGTATGTATCTATATGTATAACTTCTGACCTCGGTAACCTCTGTCAAGATCGACCAGAGCATGCTTATATAGGGTTTAGATCAAGATAACCACAGATTTGGGAAGATAAGAACGGGCAATGTTTATCAATGGCAAGGACTCCAGTTCCCTGATTGAGCAAGGTGACCAAAGAAGGCAGGGAACTATTCAGGAAAGGCACACTCAGACAGGACACCGAAACATAAAACGCGACCTTCAGAAGGGCGTCAAATTTGAATTGACGACCTACCTTAGGACGTTACTACATAACACGACCTGGTCAAGGGCGTCACTTCTTGGATTTAAATTTGGAAATAAAACTTTCTTTATTTGAAAATTATGAGAAAACGCCTGAGATAAAGGCGTTACTTGAAAACACGCCCTGAGGAAGGACGCCAATCAGTAATTGGAATTTATTTTGAAACCGGATAATACAAGGAATTGATGCCCTGACATTTGGTCGTCCTTTCTTTTGAACACGCCCTAGGTAAGGTCGCTTTTAAAATAACGCCCCTCTTCAGGTCGCGAATCACAAAAATGCAAGAACAACCCAAAAAACACACAAAAATAGAAAAACTTCATATTATGAATGTATTGAAGTTCACTTTGGGGCGTCAACATAGTGACATGAGATTTGATCAACATAGCGTCAATTTTGGCGTGTCTACAGCTGCCCCGCCTTGGCGTCTGCTTTGCAAGGGTGTGAGACGAAAATGAAGCGAAAGTGCAACCAGCGGAATGAAGTGGAATGAACTGATAAGTAGACGCCAAGGTGTGATGTGACACGCCTCAGACACCAAGCATTAGAAATCTTTCCAAGATTCTGAGTGAAACAACTCTAGGTGATTCCAAGGAAGCATCGATTTGCTGGATAAAAGAGACTAAACTAAGTAAATAAAATGCGCACGCGGCACGATAAGGAGACACCATTGGAGAGCGGTTACCAGCCAACGTGGACGTGCTACAACCAAGGTGGATTTGCAGAAAAATAAAGGGAATTGAGATGGAGACCCAGCAAAGGAACATTTTCAAGGAACCAGCCTGAGCGACTTTAGAGAGAATAAAGTACTCAATTTGGAGTGGAATATCTCATGTCAACTCAATCAAGAACGAGTGACTTTCATTATCGCCATAATATGAAGATTTTCATCATGAACCTCAAAGTCCTACATGATGCATGTTGGGCTAAAAGGAGAAAATAAAACAAAAACTAAAAAAGAAAATAATCAAGGATAATATTACTAAGCCATCTAGACTTGGTCAAGAATCCATCCCTCTGAGCTGACACTAAGTCGAAGCCCGTTTGTCCGCGCATCATCTCAGAAAGTGGAACCATCGTCCCAAACCTTGGATGACTCAACGGCCTATCCGTGTGATCAAGACTCTCCTGGAATTATCACCATTTTTGATGAAGGGGAACTCAAATTCCAGGTTCATCAGAACCACAAGGTCCTTGATATATTATAATAACGTAGAATACCATATAGTAATAATGCTTACAGAAAGAAATACAAAAAATAGGATGATGTTACTCCCACGAGTGACCCATGCTCCTCGAACCTGCAATCTTCTGTTTGCAGACCAGACAGTTACAGGCAGCACGTACCCAGGCTGCCCTGGCCGAGACAGAGTTGGCGATCCGCGAGCAGCGGATTACAGAGCTGGAGCGGTCCCTGAGGCGACGGGAGAAGCTGCCTCAGGACGTAGCAGAGCTGCGGGTTGCTCTTGAGCTGGAGCGACGAGAGCGCGCTCGAGAGCGAGAGGAGCACCTGGCAGACCGAGACTGGCACCACGAGCAGCAGCAGACAGACCGTGCCCGGTACCAGGAGCAGGTGGCGGCGCGCGATCGTGAGCTGACAGACCTGAGGACGCAGCTGGCCCTTTCTCAGGAGCGGCTACGAGTGTCTGAGGAGAGTCTCCAGCGAGGGCGTGAGCGAGCGCGTGCTGCAGGGGTACTCCTTCACCAGCTCCACCTTTGTGGCGGGTTCTTCTCTTCGAGAGAGGAGCGAGGTAGGGGGCCAGGTTCGAGTTCCATCTTCTTCACGGGGGCCCATGCCCCCTCCACCAGCGCCTCCTCGGGACGGTGAGGACGAGGTAGAGAGTAGGAGAGAGGAGGGTGGAGGCGAGAGCTGAGAGACTTACTTGTACTCCCCCACTCTCACACCTGTACTCAGATATTCATGATGTATATATATATGAGATTGACATTTTTTGTTACCTGAGCACTTATGTAGTTGTGTACTTGCTTCTTTTCCACGTTCTTTGTTTTACCTTACTTTGCCCTGTACCTGCAGCTGTGGTTCACACTTGAATAAACATGTTAATTCATCTGTTCGACTTGGCCCCTTGCTCAATAAGCAAGGGGTGCTTTTACTTTGACCTTGATAACGGGTCAAGGGGCCAAGCCTTTAATCAAATAAGGCAAATGAAATAACCAATAAAGGGAGATGCAACACGCAAGCACACGTATGCAAACGATAATCAAGATGCCCTATGCAATAATGCAAACACGCTCATGAAGAATAAACCCCATTTCCTCTTTTCTTTTCTTTTCCTTTTATATTTATTTTTTTTCTTTTATTTTTCAAAAGAAGCGCCATAGATTAGGTCGTTATTCAAACAAAAGACGCCCTAGGTCACGGCGTGAATTTGAAAATGTTTTTGAATTTTGTTGAAAAGACGACCCACACAAGGGCGTTATTTAAAAAAAGACGACCTTCTCCACAGGCGTTAATTTCAGAAAAGGCGCCTTATTCAAAGGCGTTAATTTTCCTATTTTTAGCATTAGGTTGACAAAGCTACTAGGGCACTGGGTCCTACACGGTCATCATTGAGGATTCATTGACCTTTCTTGATTAATCAAAAAGGAGTCGACGTGCCAGTGGTTAAACTTATACGCAAGATCTCGCCCGGTGCAATTTCCTAGGTCAGCCTCGACCATTCTGCTGGTTTATGACTTACCACCAAGAAAGAGATGGAAGAAAATATAAGGAAGCCCATAAGGGATTCTGAAAAGCTTAAGGTAAAACTACCTCCCCTACCCTATGCCTGTTGGGGTTCGGTCTTTGGCGTAGGGAAATTTTATTGCCTTTTGCCTCTTTTGTATTGCATGCATACGCCCAAGGTTTTCCTCGCGGGGACTTTGCCCTCTTGTCATGCTTTTCTTTTCACCATTTGACTTTCACTTTGAAATTGACTTGCATTGATGAACAACCTAATTGTACTTGGGCTTTTGTGTATTTGCTCCCTTTTGGGCCCTGACTTCCACCTACTAGGGCGGCGGATAGGCTTGGCGGGTCTACCCCGAGGTCTCCCTTCCTCCCTTATGGGCCGAAGAAGAAAAGAACGGGTATTATCTTTCACCTTTAGTCAGGTTTTGACTTCCCATCGGTTTTTGCACTGCTTGAGATCAAGAATGAAGCGTGTAGTGTGTGCGGGTGTTGACCCAATTTTAGGTTAACAAGACTGATGAATGAATTCTGAATTTTGACCTTTCGGACCTTGATCCTTCGTGTGCCATGGCACCAATTTTGAAAGCTTTTCATTTTTATTGTTATTTTAATTTTTTTTGATTTTGGAGAATTTCTATTTTTTATTTGCTTTTTGGAATTTCTATTTTTTTTGGTTTTTGGAAATATTCCACTTTGTTTTGGATTTTTGAATCAATTTTCATTTTTTTTAGATTTTGAAAATATTCTATATATATATATTTTTGATTTTTGAATCAAGGGTAGTATTTCTTAAGATACAAACCATTCCATGAGTGAGTTAACTCTTCTCCTTCAGCATTAATCAGTTTATAAGCATTGCCCGGATAAACCTCTTTTATGACGAACGGTCCTTCCCAGTTTGGTTGGAGTTTTGAGCGGGGCCCACCAGGTTTTACAAAAATTCTTTTAATTACCATCTCACCGATTTTGAATTTTCTCTCAATCACTTTCTTTTGATAAAAACGTGAGAGCCTGTTTTGATAAATGCGCGCATGCTCAGCGGCGACCAAACGCTTCTCATCTAGGAGTTCCAATTGAGCAAGGAGTGAATCACGACGCTCATCAATAGAGAGTTCCTTGTCAAATTGTACTCTCAGAGAGGGAATGAGAATCTCGTAAGGGACTACCGCCTCCATTCCATAAGTAAGGGCGAAAGGGGTTTGCCCAGTGGGGGTACGAATGGAAGTGCAATAGGCCCAGAGAGGTTCAACTAGATTGTCTGGCCAATACGAAAATTTATTAGCCTCACACGTCTTTTTTAACAATTTTGATCAAAGTTTTATTAGTTGCCTCTGCTTGGCCATTGCCCTGTGGATAATAGGGAGAAGAATGATGTAATACAATGTTATACCTGTTGTAAAGATCCTTGAACTCTTGAGAGATGAATTGAGGTCCATTGTCGGTGACGATGGTACCCGGGATGCCGAACCTCGTGATGATGTTCTTCATTATGAATTTGCAGACAGTTGATGCTTTAATCTCCACGTAAGCTTCTGCTTCCGCCCACTTGGTGAAGTACTCCGTTGCCGTCAGGATGAACGACTTTTGTTTCGTGAGGAGGTTCGAGTCACCAAGAGGTCCAATGATATCAAAAGCCCACATGGAGAAAGGCCATGGGGAGGACATAAGATGGAGTGAAGAAGCAGGAGAATGAATTTTGTCAGAGTGCAGCTGGCACTTAACACACCTACGAACATAAATGGAACAATCCTCTTCTAAAGTGGGCCAATAGAAACCTAGCCTAAGAATCTTCTTAGCTAGCATCTGGCTGTTCACATGACCACCACACACCCCAGAATGCGCCTCTTCCACAACTTTCCATGATTCATCATCGTCGAGGCATCTTAATAAAACACCAGTGAGCCCTCTCCTGTAGAGCACACCTCCAACCAAGACATAACACTGAGCCACTCTTCTGATTGCTTTCTTTTCTTCCACAGTGGCTTCTTCGGGATAGGACTGATTATTGCAATATCTGGCAATCTCATAATACCAAGGTTTTTCTTCGTCAGCCAACTCCTCTTGCCAATCTAACAACATGACCTCTTTGCCTTTAAGAGCTTCCCTCTGCTTGACCTTTTCGAGCACTTGATCCCTAATATCGAGGAATGCACGATCCTTAATAGCTGGAGTGTCGCGCTGATGAATCAGAGGAACATGAAATCACGCTCAGGAGGGAAGACTAAAGCAGAAGCTAAAGAGGCAAGGGCGTCAGCCAAGATATTCTGGCTACGAGGAACATGGACGAAAATCAATTTGGTGAAGAGCTTGGCATAAGCTGAAGCAAGTTCCTGGTAGGGTTTGAGCTTGGGATTGATAGTGCGGCACTTGACGAGCACCTGGCGTAGAATAAGCTGACTATCACCAACAATCATCAAATGGGTGACACCATATTGATGAGCGGTTTGAAGACCGGCCAAAAGAGCTTCATACTCAGCTATATTATTGGTGACAGGGAAAGTGAGCCGAGCAGCAAATGGGATGGTGACCCCTTCTGGTGTTAAAAGAACCATGCCGATCCCTCTTCCTTGGGAATTTAGAGCTCCATCAAAATGTAATGTCCATAAAGGATCCTGGGGTTGATTAATGGACATCAGTTCTTCATCTGGAAACTCCGAATTGACAGGGTCAAAGCGGGGGAGAGGGTGATGAGCAAGGTGTTCGGCAATGGCGTAGCCTTTGATAGCTTTCTGTTGAATGTAAGTGATGTCAAATTGAGAGAGGAAGCTTTGCCAGCGTGCTAATCGATCAGTGAGGACAGATTTTTCAAGAAGGAATTTGATCGGATTCATGCGTGCAATGAGGTGAACCTCGTGAGCTAAGAAATAGTGTTTTAATTTCTTGACTACCCAAACCAAAGCAGCACAAGTCTTCTCCATGGCTGAGTACCTCTGCTCACAGGGATTAAGAAGTTTAGACAAATAGTATGCTGCCCTCTCCTTACTTTCTTCATCCACTTGAGCCAAGACAGCACCTACAGAGTCATCCAGGACAGAAACATAGAGGATAAGTGGTTTGCCCGGAATTGGCGGCCTCAGGACAGGAGGATTGGCCAAATAATCCTTCAATCCGTCAAAGGCTGCCTGACACTTGTCATCCCAATTAAACTTGACTCCCGGCTTAGTGAGCTCGTAAAACGGCCTGCATCGTTGTGAGTGCTGGGAGACGAAGCGGCGAATAAATTGCAACCTCCTGATTAATCCTCGAACTTCCTTCAAATTCTTGGGAGGAGACATGTCTCTAATGGCCTTTGCCTTGTTGGGATCAACTTCAATTCCCCACTTGCTAACAATGAAACCAAGCAACTTCCCTGAAGAAACACCAAATACACACTTTTTAGGGTTCATCTTCAATTGATATTCTCGTGATCTTTGCAAGACTTTAGCCAGAACCCCAGGATGCTCAATCCTTGTCCTTGATTTTACAACCAGGTCATCCACATACACCTCAATAAAAATGTGAATCATATCATGAAAAATCACCATCATTGCCCTTTGATAAGTGGCTCCAGCATTCTTGAGTCCAAATGGCATGACCACATAACAGTATGTTCCCCATGGTGTTGTGAAGGATGTTTTCTCTTAATCTTCTTCAGCCAAACGAATCTGATTGTAGCCTGAAAAACCATCCATAAAAGAGAGAGTCTCAAATCCTGCCGTATTATCGATCAGAACATCAATATGAGGTAGGGGGAAGTCATCTTTAGGACACGCACGGTTGAGGTCCCGGAAGTCTATGCAAATCCGAACCTTTCCATCTTTCTTCATGACCGGGACGATGTTAGCCACCCAGTTGGGGTAGAGGACAACTCTAACAAATCTGGCCTTATGGAGTTTGTCGACCTCTTCTTTCATCTTTAAAGCCATGTTAGGGTGGAAACGTCTCAACCGTTGCTTGACCGGGACAGACCCTGGCTTAAGTGTAAGCCGATGTTCAACGAGCGCAGGGTCTAATCCAGGCATATCCTCATAACTCCACGCAAACGTGTCCTTGTATTCTTGAAGTACCAAAATAAGCTCCTCCTCTTCGGAGGGCGGCAAATTCTTGCTGATGAGGACAATCCTAGGGTCTTCCTCGGTACCCAAATTAACTTCTTTGGTAGGCTCCTCTACAGAGGCTGATGGTTCGTCAAATCTTCTCATGCCACTGGCAAAGGCATCAGCCTCGTCCTCACATTCTTCATAACTTTCATCCCCCTCTTCAATAGGGTCTTCATCATTCATAATCTCGTAGACACCCAAACCCTCATAAGAAACAACAGTATCCTCATATTCTAATTCTGGCAGGATAATCGGATCCTCTACAAATTCCAAGATGACTAAACAAGCACGACATCTGATAGCTAACTCAAACAAAAATCTACGGGGAATCTGTCTACCCTTAGACTTCTTATGTGAATCTCCCCCATGAATTTTATTACTAGCAGAAGAAGAGGAGGAGCAACTAGCTTTATTAGACGAAGAAGGAGGTGAGAAAGCGGATACAGGAGGTGATACAGATGAAGACCCCTCATCGGAGGGGGAAAAGAGATTTATCAAGGAATCTTGGAAGAGCGGCCCCTGGGTCGAGACACACTCGGGAAGGAGATAAGAGGTTTCCTCAAAAGTGATGGAGGATTGGAGAGTTGGAATTTTGGCGTTTTTTTTTTCATTTTTATTTTTATCTTCATTTTTATTCTCTTTTTCTAGAAGAAAGCAATGCGAGGGGAGAATAGCAGGAGGAGTGGAGATTGCAAGATTGGAGAAAGATTGAATCGGTGGTGGCCCACGTGGGGGTGCAATGGAGAGTTTAGAAAATCGCTCGGGGAGCGAGGGAGGAATCGGCAGAGAAACTTGGATTGAATTTGGAGACAAATTGATCGTAATCGGTGGCGGTCTTGGCACGCGACCAAACCAATGAGAATATAGAGAAGTAAGAACAGATGGATGCATGGAAGTGAGAGAAAAGAGGCCGGCCCACAGCCTGTCCACAGTGAAACCTTCCTCAAACGGAATATCTGGCTCTCCAGTATCAGTGTAGTCACTCAGCAACTGCCTCTTGTCTGTAATCACAGCAGGTTTTTCAATCAATTCATGAATAAGTGGTGGCCATTCCGAATCTGTCGGCATAAAGAGGCGGCTCAAGGAAATAGTAATGTCTTGCATATCGAACCACCTGTACCAGTCACATTCTGGATCATCCATTTTCCTTCTCTTGTCAGGCCTTAAGGATTCCAGGGCTTTATATGTGGCCAGCGGGGCAACATGACGAGCAAACTGTCTGGCATGAACATCTGACAGTCTAGTATGGAAGTGATTATTGTAGTTTGCTCATTATTCTGAAAGCCACCCGTGACAAAATGTGTCTACAATGTCCAGGTAAGCGGCTGGCAATCTGTCTTCAATGTAGATGTCATAACTGCCCACGGTTCATCTTCATTTTTGCCCGGCCCTTGGTAGCCCAAGCCACCTCGTGCAATCAGCTTCTGGGATTTAACAGGCTTAGTCGTGCCCTGGAGTTTGGTACCTAGGCCTTTGCCGTTTTGATACCCCATTTTCATTAAAATGTTCCAGCCATGGGTGTTCATCACCGTTTTCTTCTTCTTCCCCTTGGAAGGCAGGGGTGTCATAGCAACTGTTGTGATAGTCTCGGATAGCATTGGCTGTGGGCTGGGGGCGTCCAATACAGATAACAATGGCTTATTGGCAGGCCAAATAGAAGGAACTGATGAAGCCACATGAATATCCTCCTCTGGCAAAATTGGCATACTGGTGACTTTAATAATGCGGCCCTTGTGTGGAAATTTAAGGCATTGGTGATTTGTCGAGGGCACCACATCGAGCTGCTGGATGTAGGGGCGTCCCAGAATGCCATTAAATGTCGGATCCATATCCAGAATGTGAAAATCGGCTGTGATGTGGCAGGACCCAAACTTACTTTTAGTGTTATCATGCCCAGAGGAGGCTTCTTAGTGTTATCGTATGCAGTAACTGTTATGGTGGATGGCCGGATCAGATTCTCGGGAATGCCGTACATCTTCAAAGTGCTCGGCGGCAAGACATTGATGGATGCCCCAGTGTCCAACAAACACTGTTGTACAGCCACCTTATTGATATCAACTGTGATGCATAGAGCATATTTTCTTGCTGAGATTGGTGCCAGCTCATGCTCATAAAAAGTGATTGCTGGTTGACTGCCAGTAGGTGTTAAGACTGCGGTTATCTGCTCGATCGGAATGTCCTCATTGACCATGACTTTCTGCAGATATTCCTTTAGAGCCATATGATGAGTGGTCGACCTCTTGATCAGTTCTAGAATTGAAATTCTTACCGGAGTCCGGTCCAAATGCTTTAACAAGTCGTATTCTGTGCCTGGTATGGACTCATGTTCTTGTTCCTGTTCTTGCGGCCCCTGCGCGGGCTCTAACCCTCTCTGTGGAAAAATGCGGTGGAACATCCGTCCACTGAGGAGCGGCGCCACGCCTTGACGCGCCTCTGTCGGGGCAAGTGTGGGAGGAGGGTTAGAAGAAGAAGAGGGTGTGTTAGTGTTGATAAGCGGTGGAGGAGTGTTTGAAGAAGGAGCCCCCACAGGGGGTGTTGATGAAGAGTTCAATAAAGATGCCCCCGTAGGAGGCGTAGGAGTAGAAAGGGATACCCGAATGCGGGGGGAATTGGTGGGTGGAACGAGGAGAGATCTGGGCATAAAAGGTGGGGTAGAAGAAGGTGGAGGGATCCTTGCCGGTGGAGGAGTAGTGGTGGCGGGTGCAACGGGCGTTGGTGACGGGCGGTTAAGGAGTGGCCTAGATGGCAGTGGTGAAGGGTTGGTGGTGGATGGGGTTTGTTGTGGTGTAGGTTGTGGAGGTGGTAAGCGGGTAAGAAGGGGGCGAACCGGCAAGGTTGGAGAATAAGTGGGGGTAGGTGGATTAATGGGGCGCAGAAGGGATCGGCTCAATTGGGGGGTATAAGAAGAAGAAAGGGTGCACAAGAGGCGCGGAGGTTGATTTTGATTGTGATTAAATGCCCCGACAGAGGCGTTTTCTTCATGCCATCCCTGCCCTCTCTCCACCTTAGGGAGAGACGTGACAGCGTTTACGTGCTGGTTTGGCGGGTGCTCCGGCAGTGGATTGTGGACAATCCCCATATCCTGCTGAGGCGCTGGAGCTTGTTGTTGCTGCTGTGGAGCTGGTTGCTATGGCTGCTGAGCCTGTTGCTGCCGAGGAGGCCTTCTTTCTTTCATGGTGGCAATAAACTGCCTCATCTCATCCCAGTTGATGCCGCCCTGGTCATTTAGATCATAAATATAATCTCTGAAGTGAAAGCAACGATCAAGGTTGTGACCAGGTGCGCGATGGAAAGCGCAGTAACGGGATGTGTCAACATTAGCGGGCCATGCTGTTCTTTCCCTTGGTAACACGAGCAAGTTGGTGGCCATTAAGGCGTTGAAAATATCCGGGAGACTTTCTGGCAGTGGAGGGTAGTGGGCTCTCTTGGGGCCAAGTGGTGGTCTCCGTTGTTGTTGTTGGCCATAGTTGGTAGGTGGTGGTACCTGGTGGTACTGTTGCGGAGCTGGAGGGTCAGCGCGGGGCGCTTGGTTTTGCGATGGAGCAAAGGAATGTTGGGGTGCGAATTGGTGTTATGGAGTGGAGTTGAAATGGGGGTTTTGTGGTGGAGGTGGGTTAGGCCGTGGGTTAGATTGATGGTGGGGGTGGCCAACTACGCCAACCTGCTCGTTTGCAATTGTGCCCTCAGTCGTGGGCCCGCTGTTGTTGACATTTGTACTTTTCTTAAATAGCCGTGGCTTCGGCTCAAACATGCCCATGATGGGCGAATCCTTCATCTGTGTTTGGATATAATGAGCTCTTTCATAGAGCTCCTCCATGGTTGTTAATCGGTTCATGGACAAGATATGCCGGAACTGAGGAGTTGCATTAGAAATTATCATCTTAACTTATTCTTGTTCCGACAGTGTATCTTTCAATTTCTCGGCCATTAACCGCCATCTATCAGCAAATATTACGAAGTCCTCTCGGGCTTCATTTTTTCTGCAACCAAATCGGTGACTGAGAGGGAGGGTCCAACCCGGTCCCTGTACTTCTGTAAAAACTTCTTTTGAACAATATCAAAATTGCTGGCATCAGCGGGATCCAACGAATAGAACCATTCAAGGGCTGGCCCCTCCAGAGATCTCCTGAATAAATAGGCCAAAGAGGCCTTGTTGTCTTGCCAGAAGGAGGTCTCGTACATAAAATCCTTCAAATGAATGAAAGGATTACCAGTCCCATTATATCGCCGAAAATTTGGCATCTCAGATGGTGGTAAGTGGAAAACTGGCAGTGTGGGGAGGGAGACCTCCAGTGCATTCTTGGCCGTAGTGACCTTCTTCAGTTGCTCTTCCATGCTGGCCAACTTCTGGAGCAGTAGAACATTGGTGTCGGACTCGACTGGGGCCGTATTTTGAATGAAAGAATGCGGTATAGGCGTCCGTAGAATTCGGGGAGGTTGGAGAAACTGAGGCCTAACCGCTGAGTAGCTCGCCTGTTGGGCCGGCATGGCCGCACCGGGCATTGGTGGACGAGAGGGGGGTTTGTGCAAGACCGCCTGGTCATTAGTGAGGTGATGGCCACTCTCGGCCGGAGGAGGATTAGAGGATGAAGATGGAACAGACTTCCCTTTCAAAGCGGCCTGAACTGCCTGCCGCTGGGAATCATCTAACTGAGATAGAGCATTAATTAAATCCGTGACATTGAAGGATGGGGAAGGGTTCCCCGAAGTGTTGGAGGGTAAAGTCTGAGAAGAGGGCACAACCTCTTGAGGAGTGGTATCAACCACATGAACCTGAGGGTAATGAGACTGAGGAGGAGGGTAATTTCCCTCATGATAAATGGAATCTTGGAGGGGGATTTCATATTGACCAAAAACATTCTCATCCTCATCATCATAAGAATACCCGTAGCCTGCCATGTTGATGATTTTACCTGAACGGAGTTTCATGTTTAAGAAGGGGAAAGCTTTATAAAAGGGGTTATGACACAAAAGCACTCAATCCAAGCAAACTTTAATCAAATCAACCCAACCAAATTTATGCAATCAAGTTGAGATGAACGTAAAATTTTAGTGTTATGCTTGAGATTAGAGTGGATTAATTTGTAGAATAATTCACTCCTTTTGCAAAGTGAAACCTAGTTTGGATCCAAGTGTAACTTCCGGGTCAACTAGGTTCTTTCTCTCTCTTCACCAACGATGGGTTCTCTATACTCCGGGTACTTCAAGGGTACAACCAGCCCGGCGTCCGTGAGGGAATCCACGGGTGCGGGGACTTACGGAGGTCATAGAAAAGGGATTTTCGGTCCAAAGAGACGGAATGCTTAATGGAGGGTTGTCCCGATTCCAAGAGAGGTGTGTGGAATCCTAGTGTAGAGAGAGGAGGTCTCTCAACCAAATGCCATAAGATGCAAGCCAAGATATGCAGATCACACCAATATAGCCAAATAATCAATATAAGAATCAATGCAGCATGAATAAGCAAAGACAGCAGGGTTCTGTAAAATCACAGGAAAGAGACGACCTAGCCACGGTCGCTATCAACAAAAAAGACGACAGTGAGACTGTCGTGAATCCCTGGGGATCCCACAGGCAATGGATAAAACGCGCCTTGGTGTGAGACGCTATATGTGAAAAGGACGCCTTCGGCAGAGGGCGTCAAATCTGGAAACGCGCCTTGATGTGAAGCGCTAAGCAATAAAGAGACGCCCTGGGGCAGGGCGTAAATCCACAAACAGCGTAATAAAAGCAAGGGATATGATGAAGCACGCCTTATCAGAAGATGTTAAACATAAATCAGACGCCCTGGATGAAGGCGTTAAATTAAAAACGCGCCTCTGGGTGAGGCGTTAATTCAGATCACAAACTGGCTGATCCCGGGAGTGTGCAGTGTGCACGGTGGAGGGTGCCCGTGGGGCACAAAAGGAGGGGTACCGTGGGTACCGAGGGGAAAGGGCACAAGTGGGTGCCGAAGGGGAAAGGGCACATGTGGGTGCCAATAGGAAAGGGCACACGTGGGTGCCAATAGGAGATGGTAATCAAAAGAAAAATAGTGGAACTCCCACCGTGATCGCCAATTCATAGATCGTGATAAATCCACACATGTGGAACAAACCACTCATATGAGATATGTAAAATGATGGAGATGATAACAAAGACAAAAGAAAGCACGTGGTGCTATAAAGGAGAGTGATCGCCAGAGGGGTTACCTCAATAATAAAATAAATGATCGCGAATACCTGGTGATAAGTGGGATGCGGGATGGATTGTGAATTCCTTCCTCCTCCTTCTATCGGCCGGTCGATGAAGGGGGTTTTCCTTATTGATTACCCTTGCAAAAAAGAACAAACAAGTAAAAAAGATGGATCAGCCAAGAGTGAATGTAGTATCAATCCCAAATAGAAGATACGATGATGAAAGAGAACACAACATGCGTACCTCTTTTTTTTGGATTAAAAAACCCCTAAAGAGTTAGGGAAAGGAGAAATATGATGCTAATGCAAGAAAAGAAAACGGTGGATGATGATCGATGGAGAAGCACAAATAGATAAGCAAAAGACCCCTGCTGTCCCTGACGACAGTAGAGGGGAACCGGGGTTGATGCTGCTGGTAGGAAGAAGAGGAAGCAGAGAGCTCTTCTAAAAGATCGCACAGGAAGAAGATGAAGAGAGCCTCTGTAAACCCTGTATGTATCTATATGTATAACTTCTGACCTCGGTAACCTCTGTCAAGATCGACCAGAGCATGCTTATATAGGGTTTAGATCAAGATAACCACAGATTTGGGAAGATAAGAACGTGCAATGTTTATCAATGGCAAGGACTCCAGTTCCCTGATCGAGCAAGGTGACCAAAGAAGGCAGGGAACTATTCAGGAAAGGCACACTCAGACAGGACACCGAAACATAAAACGCGACCTTCAGAAGGGCGTCAAATTTGAATTGACGACCTACCTTAAGACGTTACTACATAACACGACCTGGTCAAGGGCGTCACTTCTTGGATTTAAATTTGGAAATAAAACTTTCTTTATTTGAAAATTATGAGAAAACACCTGAGATAAAGGCGTTACTTGAAAACACGCCCTGAGGAAGGACGCCAATCAGTAATTGGAATTTATTTTAAAACCGGATAATACCAGAATTGACGCCCTGACATTTGTTCGTCCTTTCTTTTGAACACGCCCTAGGTAAGGTCACTTTTAAAATAACGCCCCTCTTCAGGTCGCGAATCACAAAAATGCAAGAACAAACCAAAAAACACACAAAAATAGAAAAACTTCATATTATGAATGTATTGAAGTTCACTTTGGGGCGTCAACATAGTGACATGAGATTTGATCAACATAGCGTCAATTTTGGCGTGTCTACACCTGGTCCACCCAAACCCCCCCTGGGGCGGGGTTTAGGTGGACCAGCTTGGGCCTCCAAGCTGGCCCGCCTAAACCCCCCAAGGGGGCGGGGGGTTTAGGCGGACCAGCCTGGACGCCCAGGCTGGTCCGCCTAAACCCTTGAATAATAATAAAAAAAGAAGATTTTAAAATCAAAAAAAGGGACCACTTTGGTCCGCCCAAACCTCCCCTGGGGAGGGGTTTAGGCGGAGCAGGGGAGGGGGTTTAGGCGGACCAGCCTGGGGGTCCAGGCTGGTCCGCCTAAACCCATCCAAATATAGAAAAAAAGAATTTTTACCCTCCAAAGAGGGGTTTAGGGGGACCAGACCAGCCCATGGGGTTGGTCCGCCTAAACCCCCCCAAGAGGAGGGGTTTAGGCGGACTAGACCAGCCCCTTAGGCTGGTCCGCCTAAACCCCACCCCTTCCACTCCGACACACACACACAAAACACATAAAAAAATGCAAATAAAATAATAATAAAAATACTATTTGGGGGGTTTACCCGGACCAAGTTGGACCCTCAACTTGGTCTGCCTAAACCCCACCCCCCACCTCTTCAACTTCTATAAATTGCCCCCTTACCAACAAGCTATGGGCAATGCATGCATGAAGCAAGGAAGCAACGCACGGAGCAAACTTCCCCGGCCTAATTGTCGCACCCTCGGACTCCCGAGGCTTTCGACAAGGGTCGGGAACGTGAGAAGACAAGTGCGCGCGCGGTTGGCTTGTTGGTCAGCTCATACACGCCGAGGGTATGTCGCACGTACTCCCCTCACGCGGTGTTTAGCCGTCTCACACCAAGTCCATCCCCGCAACATGTAAGATGACCGTACCAACGGCAAGTACGCCCGCACCCCGGGTCCGCCCGTGTACGTCAACTTATGACACATACGACGGTAACGAAGGGTACTTCATAACGCCGCGTCAGCCCTTGACACGGAACCGCGTACCCGCCGTTCACCTCCCAGCCGGCCGTCGGCCCCTCAGATTGACAAATCAAGTCTAGTCGAACCTCTGGCTCGGGAATCATAATTCCGGGGCCGACCTCGACTCTCCAGCATGACAACACTCGCCGTCCGAGACCCGGGCCCGACCGCTCACCTCGAGCCGCGTCCGGCCGCCGCCAGGCGCCAGCCCGCGTTCGTTCTGACCACCAAAGTAGTCGGACCCACACCAACTCCTCTATAAAGAGCTCCAGTAGAACACGCGGACATCCGCTTTGTTACACAATGACCCGGGGACCGACCCACGTGTCGGAATTGTACTGCGGCTTGCTCCAGTTGTACTTCGGCCCATTAAGGCCCCCTTGTAAAGCCCATGTGGCTCATCATAAAACTAGTTAAATACATTCACCCTCATTCGGGCCCCCAACTTCCTACCCACACCACTCGGCATCCATGCCCAACACCCTAATCCAAGTAAACACACCCCTCAGTCTAACGCACACCCATAGCTACTAAATGCCCCCAGCCCTCTACTAATGGCTTCAGACACATATACAGATTTTTCTTCAGCTTAGAACGAAGGTATTCGGATTCAATCCGATATAAATAAACATCGGTTACTTGCGGCCGGTGGGGAAAGACGTCCTGTACACGATTCCCGCAATCGCCTATGCACTCACACCCATGGAATCCCTTCTCTCCACGTGTCGCCCGATCACCCGAGCCCACGTGCCGCGCCTTGGTGGAACTTCCCCGGTCAAACCTTGGTTCCATGAGTGATTGTCGAGAGATCGACTGGCACGCCCACATCTTGTCCGGTTAACCCTTATCCCGACACTTCCGTGCCATTCGATCCTTTCCGACTTTCCGTTAAAAGAGAGTGCCCGGTACCGCCGTGAGAGGCATGCACCCGTAAGGAGGATACCCGAGATACATCAAACTCTCATATTTTCCTTCACCGCTATATCCCTTCCCTCACCCCGGTTAATCGGCATAAAAAACCTACGCAACAGAGAGGATGGCACGCCCGGTGGGACGTCTCCCGCCTTCCTTCTTTTTGCTGAAGAAAAGTCTATGCTAGCCCTGAAGCCCGGTGCCCTTTCCCTGTCCTTGCAGGAGAGGCAGAGGAGGGTACTTGTGCGCATTCTCCAGCGGCTCCCGGTTCACGTTCTGATCGTCGGGCCGTTCTCGGTGACTATCAGCGACCGTCACCTCCGCAGCACTCAGCATCCCAGCAACCATGGCGGCCGTCAGCTACGGCCCCAACGTCATTGCCACCCATGCCCGGGTGGGCTACTTGGCGACGCCGATTGCTTTCGGCAGCTTCGCCCCAGTTATCGGATCACCGTACTTCCTGGGTGTGATCCCTGTGGCTGCTTCTCAGCCAACTCCAGTCTCTCCAGTGGCCCCTGCGGCCAACGCGCCATGCGCACCCCCAGCTCTAGTGTCCCACCTGAGTGCCGGGTGCTGAACTGTCACTGTAGGCCCCCACAGGGCCCCCATATCAACGCCAGCCCGGGTGAACATCACCTCCCAAGGCCAGCTTCGTCCGATCTCCAACACAGGCCCCGCGCCCCGGGCTTCGGTCACCATCACAGCACCTTCATCGGGTCCTCAACCCCGAGCCGTAGCCAAGCCGGCACCCAACACGGGCTCCCTGCTCCGAGTCCACGGCTTCACAGCACCTTCCTCGGGTCCTCAACCCCGAGCCCCAGCCAAGCCGGCACCCAACACGGGCTCCCTGCCCTGGGTCCACGGATTCACATCATCTTCGTCAGGTCCTCAACCCCGAGCCGTAGCCAAGCCGGCACCCAACACGGGCTCCCTGCCCCAGGTCCGCGGCTTCACAGCATCTTCCTCGGGTCCTCGACCCCGAGCCCCAGCAAAGCTGGCACCCGACATGAGCCTTCAACCCCGGGTTTACGGCTCCCCAGCATCTGCATCGGGTTTCCGACCCCGAATCCCGGCAAGGCCGACACTCGACACGGGCTCACAGCCCCGAGTTCGCGGCTCCCCGGTAGTGCACCCGGGGCCCTGGTCCTGAGCTCCAGTTGAACCGGCTCTCCCCGTGGGTCTTCTACCCAGGGGGCAGTGCTCCTCAGCACCTTCCTCGGGTCCCCTGACCCGAGCCCAGACTACGCCGGTACCTACCACGGGTCTTCGACCCAGGGGCATTGGCACCCCAATACTTCCGATGGCGTCGCCTCCTAGTGCAAGAACGTCATCTCGAGCATCGGTGACACTCCTATCGGCGCGGGCGAAGGCTTACACCCGAGTCACCCAGCTATCGACTCCCGGCACAAGTTACTTACCTCGGGGGCCGATCCCAGCACTTCGAACTAATAGCTTCATGTTGCCGATCGTTCCGGGCCATGTTCTCTCTATCTACCATCTTGGGATGGAGTCTTCCTCAGCTCCTCAGAAGAAGCGTCACCATGGCCGCAGAGGCAGGCACCTCGCTGCTGTGACCAGCAACTCTGGCAAGATGGTCCTTGTCGGTGACCTGCGGATCTATCTCGACGGGAGTGAACCAATCATACCCCAAGAACAGATCGTTCCCACCATCCCCACTTCCAATCGTTTTGACCTCTTGCGTCAAACACGTGAGGATGGGGTGAAGCTCAAAGGACCGGGTTCCTTGGCGGCAGCCCGGGGGCACCCACCACAGCTAGATACATGGCCTCCCAAGACAACTGGTCGAAAAAGCGGCGACAAGGGAGACCAGCAACCTGACTTGAGGAGAATCTGGGTCACCCCAGAAGAAGCTCAAGCTGTTCGAAGGGAGCGGATCACAATCCCCCTATGAGCACTCAGACGCGGCATCAGACGCGATGCGGCTGGCCCCACAGTAGCATCGTCTGACGATGCCTAGTCGTCTAATATCCCCCACGCAAGCAAGCGGAGGCAAAGGTGAGCCCGTCCTATGGCCCTCTAGCAACCTGTCCAGGGTTCTCCTCAGACTGACTTCGACAGTGAGCCCCCTCCGCAGCGCATCTCGGTCTTTGACAGACTAGGGACGCCTGTTCATCCCGAGTGACACCCGCGGAGGAAGCAGACGGCCCGGTTCATCAATGATGCGGTTCGAGTGTTCGTGTGCTACACCACCGGACACCAGTCGGACAACGATAGCCTCATATTTTCACATATTATTTCTGTATGCTTGGGAGATGATTCTCAGTAAATTGTTGATTATGTGTGAAAATGTTCACAAAAATAGATTTATATGAATATGGGAGTTTTCATGGAAAATGATAATTATTGGAGAGTAATTTGTAAATAAAACTCAGTGCATAATCAAGCCCACTTCCTCCCTTGAGAGAGCACCCCCCCATGAGAGCACCGTTAACCCGGGGAGCGTTACGTTTTTAATTGTCCTCTGCCCTTGCTAGCAACATCGCCCCCATCACGGTAGCATCAAGAACGCCTCCAGTAGCTTCCTCCCCCGCCGGCCATGGAGGGTTTGGTGGGGGAGTCCTCAACCTCCGGTGATGGAAGGAAGACAGGTTCTGAAGCCGTTCCCGTACAGACCAGCAAATCTTTTGCTCAGACGGTCTTGGAAGGTCTTCAGAGCCCTCGTCGCCGGATTCCGGTGAAGGCCCCAGCATACACGGAGCAAGGTGAGCCGGCTGTGTTCTTCTCGCCAGAAGACATTCAAGCCTCCTGTGATCTCCTGCAGCTTGCGATCATTGCTAAGTGTTCATATGGAAGGCCGTCAATTCCTGAGGTTAAGGCTTGTTTGATTAATTCGCTTCAGTTGGAGGGGGATCCGATTATCAGTCGGATGAACCCTAGGCACCTGCTGATTCGCTTGCGGAATGAAGCGGACTTCCTGCGCGTGCTTCTTCAGCGCAATCTCCTGGTTAAAGGTTATATGTTCAGATTTTTTAAATGGCAACCGGATTTCGATTTCAAGGCGGATCCCCCGATTATTCTGGCTTGGATAGGTTTCCCGGGCCTTCCTGTCAATTACTATCATGAAGACATGTTGCGATCGAATGCAGGCAACATTGGTCAAGTTTTACGAATTCACGAAACTTCGGTAGCACTCACAAATACCGCTGAGGCTCTGGTCTGTGTTGAGTTGAATCTTGATAAGCAAATGAGGGAGAGAATTTGGATAGGCTCCAGCCATGGAGGGTTCTGGCAGAAGATAAACTACCACAGGGTTCCTAGACTTTGCTCATACTGCCACAAGATTGGCCACCAGGAATCTGAATGCAAGAGAAGGTCGGGGAGAGGTTTAGACAGGAAGACTTCTGCAGACTTTGAAAAGGCTCGGAAAGCCCGGCCAATTTTTAGGCCAAAAAGGTTAGACTCAGCTGAGGTTTTCCATTCAAATGGAAATCGGTTTGCTGTGCTGGATCAAGTGGCTGATGAAGCAGACACAGAGTCAGTCCCATTTCAAGAAAAGAAAATTGATGAGACTCCTCCAATTGTTAAAAATCTGGGCTCAGCTGTTATTGTTCCACAGGAGGAAATAGCCCCGAGAATTCTAGTTTCAAGAATAAACTCTGCAGCTTCCATTAGTTCAAATCTCGGTGGGCTATCCTGCATTGAGGAAACCTCAGAATTTGGGGAACTTCCTTCGGCTCCTCTGAGTCCAGAGGAGGGAGTTGACCAAACAATATCAGGTAACCTCTGCCAGTCTCTAAATGGTGTCTGTGGTGAAGGGGCCTCTTCTATTTCGGCTGCAGAAAATATTAAGATGGTTTGTCCTACCAATAGTTCCCTTAAATATATAAATTAGAATAGTATCACTGATATAATGCTGCCTGGAGTTCTTTTCTGTGATACACGTCTGACCAGAGCTAAAGCCAAGGAGTTGGCTGTTGAATCCTCTTCTTCATTTAATAATGATTAATTCAGCTTTGGTTTGGAACATTAGGGGGATAGGTAATGCTGCTTCTACCCGTAGCTTGGCTCAGATCATTAGAGCAAATAAAATTAATATAGTGGCTATCTCTGAACCTCACATTAGTTTTAAACAAGCTTCTGATGTTGCTGGGAAAATAAGAATGCAGTCAGTCATTGGGAATAATGGAGATGCTTCCAAAATTTGGATTTTCCACAATTTGGGAGTGGACTTACAGGTTGTGTTATCACATCCTCAGTTCATTACAGTCGGTCTTCAAGAAGAAGGTTCCACCACAGTATTGATCACTGTTGTTTATGCTTCTTGTAATCGTTTGATCAGAAGAGAGCTGTTTGATTCTCTGATGGAGTTTAGTCAGGGGGTGAATGTCCCTTGGATAATTGCTGGAGATTTTAACTGTGTTCTGTCTACTGATGAGAAATTTGGAGGCAACCTTCCTTCAGCCCCTTCAATGTTAGACTTTCAGGGATTTGTTGCATCTACCGGTTTGGTTGATGCAGGTTATAATGGATCCAGTTTCACTTGGTCTAACAATCAATTAGGCTCCTCTCATATCCGAGCTCGGTTGGACAGGGTTATGTACAACTCTCTTTGGTTGGACAAAAACATTAATCTGTCAGTCACACACTTACCCAGGGGGCCGTCAGATCATGCTCCTTTACTTATTTCTACTATCCCTTCCTCTCAATTCCCAAGGAGGTTTATATACCAACACATGTGGCATTCACATTCCAGCTTCCTAGAATTTGTAAAGGAGCAATGGAACAAGATCCGGATGGCTGAACCTGCAATTCATCCTTTCTATGCTCTTCAAAGTAAAATGAAATTTCTTAAAGTTCAATTGAGAACCTGGAACAAGGAAGTATTTGGTAACATTTTCAAAGCTAAGCTTGAGGCATCCCAATCAATTGAAAAAGCTCAAAATATGTTTGATGCTAATCCTTCTGCTATAAATAGAGAACTTCTTAACAAGGCTAATGCTGAAATGAGGTTGATTATGGCCAGGGAGGAGACTTTCTGGTTTCAGAAGTCTAGAGTTTAGTGGATGCAAGCGGGGGATAGGAACACTGAATTTTTCCATAATTATACTAGAGTTAAGCAGCAGAGATCCTTCATTCAAAAACTTAAAGTGGATGATGTTTGGGTGGACAAGCAGGAGGAACTGATGACTGGAGCAGTGAAATACTTTCAAAACCTACTCACTTCCGAAGCCCACAATATTGAATATGAGATTTTATCTGTTATTCCTGCATTGATGACTGATGAGCAGAATAATTCCCTTTGTGCTATTCCTCTGGAGGAGGAGATAAGAAGTGATGTTTTCTCATTGTCTGGGAATAGTTCTCCAGGTCCGGATGGATTCACTGGAGGCTTCTTTACTCACTGTTGGGATGTTATTTGCTTGGATGTGGTGAAAGAAGTGCAAAGTTTTTTTCAGGGCTGGGGGCTCCCACAGGGTGTTACCTCCTCTATAATTTGCTTGATTCCCAAAGTAAAGAACCCTGTCTCTTATGCTGACTTTAGGCCGATCAGCTTGTGTAATTTCTCTTACAAGATAGTCTCCAAAATTCTAAGTGATAGGTTGAGGCCTGTGCTCCCTAATATTGTATCTAGTGAACAGAGTGGATTTACTAGTGGAAGGCTGATTTCTGACAATTTCCTGCTGGCTAGGGAGTTATTCATGGAGCTGGATAGGCCGGTCAGAGGTCATAACATGCTAATCAAATTAGATATGGCAAAAGCTTATGATCGCATAGAATGGGATTTTCTTCTTCAAGTATTAAAGAAGTTTGGCTTTTCCAACAGGGTTCTTTCTCTTATCTCTCAGCTCCTTGTGAACTGTTGGTTTTCTATTGCCTTTAATGGTCGGATTCAAGGTTACTTTAAGTCTTCAAGAGGGGTTCGTCAGGGAGATCCTTTGGCCCCAGCTTTGTTCATACTAGCAGAGGAGGTCTTGAGTAGAGGCCTACATCAACTTTTTTTGTCTGGGAAATACAAGCCCTATCACTTGCCTCGTGGTTCTCCTTTACTGTCCCACATCTTATATGCTGATGATTCGATTATTTTTTTGAATGGTGGGATGTTAACAATTAAACACCTTCTTGCTTTTTTGGGGAGTTACGAGAGGTCTTCTGGCCAAAGAGTGAGTGCATCCAAAAGTTGCTTTATGGCTTCAAAAAATATGCCTGCATTAGCTGTGAACAGGATAAAGAAGCTCACTGGTTTTCAGCACAGGACTGGTTCAATTCAATACCTGGGAATTCCTTTGTTCAAAGGTAGTATCAAGGTCATTCATTTCAAGTATCTCCTTGATAAAGTTCATGCTAGACTTGCTGGGTGGCAGAGCAAGATTCTGTCCCAAGCTGGCCGAGTAGTCTTAATTCGCTCAGTGTTATCTTCAATTGCCATTTATTCTGCATGTGCTACATCCATTCCTTGTACTATTAGGAATCAGATAGCTAAGATCTGTGCGAGTTCTTTTTGGCAGGGTGTGGACTCTACCCATAAGAGGCATTGGATTGCTTGGAAAAAATTATGTTCTCCCCTTAACAGTGGAGGTCTAGGTATTAGAAGCCTGGATGACATTCAAATTTGATGTCAGGTTAAGCAGTTGTGGCTCTCTCTAGTGAGTGATTCACTGTGGGCTAAGTTTATCAGGAGCAAGTACTTGCATGGAAGACATATATCTGAATGTGATGCTCCTTTTCCGGCAGGGATTAGGAGGAAAGCTTTTGTAAAGGCTAAGCAAATCCTGCTATCTGGCCTTCGAATGGTGGTTATGGATGGAGCTTCTACCAGTTTTTTTAAGTACATTTGGTACAAGGATAGTGTAATACCAGTTCAGATGGCCCCTCCTCCCTCCATTGTGCATGTTTCAGTTAAGGAAGTCCTAACTAACAGGCTACACTCTGCTTGGGATTTTATTTTTGATTTGCAGACCTGTCAGGCTCTACAGGGTTTCTCTCTGCAGGCTGGCAAGGATTCTCTCATCTGGGCTTTTACCATCTCAGGAGAATTTAGCATTAAATCTACCTACAGGTATATAAGAAGTGGCAGCAATCTCCAGCATGGTCCTGGGGTTAAGAATTCGTTCAACTGTAATTTTCCTCCTAGGGCTGCACTTTTCTGTTGGAAGCTCTCTCAGCAAGCTGTGCCTGTGGACAGCAGAATCCAGTCAGTAGGGATACCTCTGGCTTCATGCTGTTCATGCTGTCTGAACTTTAAGGAAATTGAAAGCTATGACCACTTATTTGTCACCAGTGAGATTGCTAAGTTCTTATGGGAAAAGTTTGGGCCTTTACTTGGTGGTATTAGGCCGAGCACTCAAAACTTCTGTTGCTGGCTGAATTCCTTTATCACTGGGTTCAGTATTGCTTCCCCTAAAGGTTTTATTGCTCGGCTGGTGGTTTTGCTTGTTTCCTGGGAGATATGGAAAACTAGATGTTCAGTTAGGTTGGAGGGCTGTGCCCCTGATATGCCAAGGGTGGCTGATAACATATTGGCTGATATTAAACAAATCATGCTCTCTATGGTTTTTAAAAATTCTGTTCACTCCAGCTACAGGAATATAATTAGTGAGTTTGGCATTGAAGTGAAATCAAAAAGGCCGGTTATATCAATAGTTAGATGGACTCCTCCAGTGGTAAAATTTTCTTTAAATGTGGATGGGGCATGTAAGGGGGATCCAGGCCTTGCAGGAGGGGGTGGTTGTGTAAGGGACACACATGGCAACTTTATTCTGGGTTTCTCTTATTTTTATGGGTATGGTACTTCCCTGTTAGCAGAGGGGAGAGCTCTTCTAGATGCTCTGCGCTTGCTGAGGCAGCATTCCATCTCTGTATCAATCATCTTCTCGGATTCAAAGATGTTGGTGGATCTTCTATCCAGACAGATGAATCCACCTTGGAGTCTTCTGCCGTGGTGGCCTGCATTAAAGAAACTATTTGCTTGGTGCAATTGCCCTATTGCTCACTCCTTTAGAGAGATTAATCAAGTAGCGGACTATCTTGCTTCACATGCCATTTTGATGGGCCGGAATAAGGACTTCCATTCACTTGGTGAGTTACCAGTCCAAGCTAGAGCTTATGTGCGGGCGGATGCAGCTGCTGTTCCCAATATTCGTAGGCATTTTGTATAGATTTTTGTATTCTTTCTGTATTTAGAGACCTAATAGCTTGGTCTCCTTCTGCATTGTAAAGGCGCCGCCTCATTGTACATAAGCCATTTGGAAGTTAAATAAAATTTCAGCATCTATTGTGCTTGTGGTGGAGTGGGTCCATTCCCTTCCTCTGGTAGGGGGTGCACTCTCCCTTAAGCCAATAGATGACTAGAGCTTTAGAGAAAAAGAAAAAAAAACTCAGTGCATATATGTGAATAAGTTTTATATTAATTAATATTTTATGTTACAACATTATTTATCTTGGTGTCACATATGCACTCTTTCTAAATGGCAGGTGCATGGGTTGGACGTGGTATCACGTGCATGAAGGCACACCTTGAGAACGCAAGAAGAAGGGCCATATGGGTTGCATGAAGCACGTGATGAAGGACCATGGGCTAGCAGCTAACGTGGCTGGGTGGTGGCTATTTCATGCATGGTGGTGGGCTTCCTTCACGTAGAGGGCCATGTGGGTTGCATGAGGCAGCAAGGTGGCGGCAGTATAACATGAAATGCATAAGAAGGACATCACGTGCATGGCTTGGCAAGATACTTATACATGCATTGGCAAGACCATTGGCTTATTTGCACGTGCATGAAAGCTACAGTTTGATGGGCCGATCGCGAGAAGAAGTGGCCGCTTGCTACATGGCTTCAACAGAAGATGCAGTTGAGGAGATAGCGATGGGCATTTACATCTCCATGATCACCACGGGGATATCGGCAGCAGCTTCGTGAGAGGATCCCTAGTAGCTAGCATGGTTGGAGAAGGTTCGTGATACGTGGCTTCCGTTCGCAAAAGACACGATGCATGGAGCCTGGTTCGTGAGAGGATGAATGCGGCAAATGCTCGCGAGATACTCGCGTAAGATGCTACAGGCGGTGGCATGAGAAGTGGAGGCCATCTGCTCAGTGGGTGTCAGCCGTTCATTCATGGCGGGGGGCTCCTAAAACGGTATGCGGGATGCCAGATCATGAGAGATTGGATGATAGCGGCGATGGCGAAGATACCGGAGGTGGTTTCGGGGAGTTCTTGGCGAGGTGTATCCCTATAAAAGGGAGGTTCAGGGAATGCGATGGGGTGTTGTTCGTTCTTGGTTTTCTCTTTGGGTTTTTAGTTTTGTGGTTTCTGGCCTTCTTTCGCAGGTTCCTCTGCTGAGCACCCATGGCGGGAGTTCGACAGCTGAAAGTACAGCGTCCGTCCATCTCTCGTGGAGTTCCCTTGCCGCTCGCGTGCCCAGTCTGCTGCCACGAGCTTCCCTCTGCAGCTGTCACACGGGCTTCCGGGGTGAGGATACGAGATGAGCTGTGCAGGCAGCGAGCATCCTCTGCAGTTGCTGATCCTTTGGCCTTCCTCCGCTGCTGTTATTCAGGCACCTATGGCGACGAGGCGGAGAGATGGGAAGATGGGAATAGAGGCGCTCCATTCTGCATTCTTTTTTTCTGTTTACTACTATTCTATTCATTTCACTTTCTATTTTTGTCCATTGTAGTATTTTCTTCAAAGTGCCAACTTAGTTATTTTATTGATAATAGTTGTCTTAAGTTTGATAATTACGCTGCAAGCATACTGGTTCTTTGGTATTACTTTAGTGGAAGTGCTTTAGTTTTATTCATTATCTTCATCTCTCTCTTCCCTCTTCTCCAAATGTGGTGTCTTTCTTTTGTTGTTGTCCTTGCGATTAATTAAATTAATTTGTGTCTTAGTTTCTTAAAGTCCATTCACCTAGGTTAATTAATTTTAATTCATCAACTTTCATTTGAGCATCCATTTGTCATGACTTGTTAATTATAAGAACTCAAGATTTTCTAACTTAAAATCTAAATTTCTCCGTAGATTTGACTCGGTCTCACCGCTCAACTATTTCTTTTTAATTAAATTGTGGGCCGATAATTAAATTTAGTAGTAGACGTATTAACGGCAAACATTTCTCCTATCAATTTTTGGCGCCGTTGCTGGGGAAGTTTATGATTTTTAGGTTGTCAATCTTGTGTTTTTGTACATAAAGTGACACTAATAATTTTTCTTTTCTTATTTTTACAGGAACAAAATAAAAAAAAAGAGGTAAGTTTTTTTATTCATTTATTTCAAAAAAAGAAGAGAAAAAGTGAGGGAACGCGTTTTCAAGTAAGTACTCACACTTTCCCTCTTTCATTTGAGTTTATTTTCTCCATTTTTTTTCATATCTTGTGGTTAGATAGGTTCTTAAAAATAAAAAAAAATCACTTGAACTTTAATAAAAATCCTCATCTCAAGGTTAGCAATCACATTTCCATGTTTTAGGTCATGCATCATATAGGTTAGAATTTTTTGTTATTTAATTTTGTTAAATGCATTACTGAAGATTGCGGGGGCAAGGTGAGTTCTTCTATCTTTTTTTTAATCACATGACATGCATATTTGCATAGAACCACTTGTTTGACTTTGTGATGTTGCATTGCATTTTAAATTAATTTTAAGGGCAAAACCCATAATCACATAAGGTGGTGATTTGATCACCCTTCCTTAGCCCACAAACTACAACTCCACATTTTACATTTCCTAAGCCTAATAAAATTCAGTAGACATTGGCCCTAGGGTTCACATTGAGATTTGGGTCCACTTAGGCCCATTATCAATTTGGAAACGGGTTTCTAGGAAAGAGGTCTAATGGCAAACGCCTTAAGCGGGATTGTGGTTACTTAATTAGGACCCTATGTAAGTAGGGGGAGCCTCCCACAACCCCACCTCTTACCTGGCTGGTGGAAGAATTTGATAGTGGACTTGGGCTAGATTTAAGTTGATTTGTGAGAAAGCTAACATTGGGCCCACTTAGTGGTTGGAACCTAAGAGAGATTGTGCTTGTATCACCATCTAAGGCTGGTGTCTAGGCAAGGGGTTAAAAGGCTACGCCTAAGTGGATTTGTGGTTCATTAATTAGGAGCTTGCGAAAGCAAGGGGAACCTCCCACGATCCTACCTCTTACCTGGCCAACTTGAAGGTTGGTGTGTACAAGATTGCAATTGAACTTTGGGGAATTCTCACTATTTGTGCTTTTAAGTCTAAGGAGCCCTAGGTCTTGTAGGTTAATTTGTTGAACAAGTGTTTGCAAAAATAAAAAAATAAAAAATAATTATTTTCTTAGGGTTCATGCAAGGTAGAAGATCCCAACTTCCACATTTAATTGAACCTATCCAAGAAATTGAGAGAGTGATCCACCAAGCCCAAAATCCCATTCAACAAATGGCTAATTAAGGTGAATTGCCCAAGCAGATGAAGGAATACTTCATTCCTTCTAGCTACCAACCTTCCACATGTATCCATCTTCTAGAAGTGCCAGCGGCCCAAAATGAGATAAACTCTAGCACTATCCAAATGCTCCCTTCATTCCATGGGCATACAAATGAAGACCCATATAAGCACCTAGATGAGTTTCTAGAGATATGCTCCACTGTGAAAATTCAGAATTTCACAGATGATGCCCTGAGGCTAACTCTCTTCCCCTTTTCTTTGAAAGACAAAGCCAAATATTGGTTAGGGACCTTAGGAAGACCCATTTGATCATGGGAGAAAATGTAAAAAGAATTTTTAAAAAAATTCTATCCTATAGGTCGGACCAACACAATGAAAAGAGCCATCACGGGTTTTGCTCAAACCCCCGGGGAATTGATCCATGAGTCTTGGGAGAGAATGAAGGAGTTGTTGAGAAAATGCCCACATCATGGGCTATCAAAATGGCAAATTGTGCAAGCTTTCTATGAGGGATTGACTGAACCTTACAGGCAAATGGTTGATGCTTCTTGTGGAGGTGCTTTTATGAGTAAAAGTGAAGAAGAAGCTTATGCTCTCTTTGAAATATTAAGTGAGAACTCCATTAATCATGCTTCTCTTTCTTCATATGAAAGTTCAGTAGGGCCATCTAGGAAAGCTGGGATGTATGAGGTAAAAGATAGGGGAGAATTCGAGCCTAGATTAGATGTGAATGCCTTGGCTCAAAAACTGGAGAAAGTTGACCTGTTAACGCAATAAGTTGGCGAGCTCATTAAATTAAATAAACAAACTTTCAATGCCCAATCACAACCATCTTTTCACTCTTGCCAAGGTCAGGTCCATGAAGCTTGTGTGCTATGTGAGAGCCCAGCCCATTAGGTGGACGAATGTCCCGCGGTGGTTCAATTACCCCATGCTATCCAAGAGCAATTCTATGCAGCCCAAGGACTCTCAAAGCCCAACAATGACCCATTTTCAAACACATACAATCCGGGTTGGAGAAATCACCCGAACTTCTCTTGGAAACCTCAACAGACCCAAAACTACCAACCCAAGCCCCAACCTCAAGCCCATTTTCAAAATAAAACTTTCCACAAGAGCCAATTGGCACAACAATTGCCAAGTCATCCTCAACTTCCTTCCAGCCAACCACCTTATGGCCAACCTTCATTTGTTCAGCCCGCATATAGGCAATCTTCATATCCTCCACCAGTCTACAAACTACCTACCCTACCTCCTCTAGTGGCCCAAAATGATGATAGAATCAATCAATTGCAACAGCTCATTTTGGCCCAAAATCAATCTTTCCAAGCCCAAATGGCGGACATGAAAGCCCAGATTGGCCAACTCTTGGAAACCAATGTGAGGAGAGATCTGGGTCAACTTCGAAGCCAACCCATGCCTAATCCTTGAAATTATCCTCCAGGTTTTCAACAGTAGCCCCTCCCACCTACTCCTCAAGGGCAATTTCAAAAAGGCCCAAATCCTCCAAAGGGCCCCCAATTTGAGAATGCCAAGGCCATCTCGGCCTTAAGAAGTGGTAAAACTCTGTCAGATCCTTATCAGACTCATGAATCCAATCAAGCCTCATCCAGTCAAGCCCAAGAAGAAGAAGAATCCATTACCATCCCCATAGTGGATAATGAGGGAGTCAATAAAGAGAAAAGGAAAGACAAGAATTGATGAATCACCTAAAACATACCAGCCCAAGATTCCCTTCCCCACTGCCTTAGAAGCTAGAAAAGAAAAGAAAAAGAAGAGCATTCAAGCTTAAAATGAAGAATTAATGAAGTTGTTCAAACAAGTCCATATCAAAATTCCTCTTCTAGATGCAATCCAACATGTTCCTGCATATGCCAAATTTCTCAAAGAAATGTGCACTCAAAAGAGGGAACCAAAGATAAATCCGAAAAGAATTCTATTGTCTGAAGATGTAAGTGCTGTCTTACTGAACCAACTCCCTCAAAAGATGAAGGATCCTGGTGCCCCACTCATATCTTGTGTCATTGGGGGGGTCACCTTTGAAAATGCTTTGTTGGATTTGGGTGCGAGTGTGAATCTTCTTCCGACATCTGTGTACCAAAAGTTTGGGATGGGAGAACTTAAATCAACCCCTGTCATTCTCCAATTGGCTGATCGATCTGTTAGGACACCTAGAGGGTTGGTAGAAGATGTCCTTGTCAAGATAGACACTTGCTATTTTCCTGTTGACTTCTTCATCCTTGACATGTATTCTAAGTCAGACTTGGCCTAAATCCCAATTATATTGGGTCGACCCTTCTTAGCCACAACCAATGCCAACATCAATTGTAAGTCTGGGCTTATGGATATCTCTTATGGAGATCAAAAGATAACACTCAATGTCTTCAAAGCCTCTAAACACATGAGGGAGGAGGAAGATTGTTATACCATTGATGTGATGGATGAGATGGTAGAGACTGACCCTCCCTTGACCCAACTTGAAAATTTTGACATGGCTGAAGACAAAGAGCCCATTTCAGAGGTCCATGCTCTTGAACCCACCGCACCTTGGCCCACTAAGCTTGAACATTTGTCTGATTTGAAACATGAACCTTCAATTCCCTCCATCCAAGCCCCACCACAGCTAGACTTAAAGCCCTTACCGGATTCTCTGAAATATGTCTTCTTAGGGCCTGAGAGGACTTTGCCTGTCATTATAGCATCTGATTTGACATCCACTCAGGAGGACCAATTGATTCATGTCCTCAAAAGTCATAAGGAAGCCATAGGTTGGTCAGTGGCTGATCTTGGAATATGTCCATCGGTGTGCATGCATCACATTTATTTGGAGAATAATGCAAAGCCAACTAAGGAGATGCAAAGAAGACTGAACCCTCACATGAAAGAAGTGGTTAAGAAAGAGGTGGTTAAGTGGCTTGATGCGGGAATCATATATCCAATTTCTGATAGTAAATGGGTAAGTCCAACTCAAATAGTGCCTAAGAAAGCTGGGCTCACTATGGTGAGCAATGACAAAGGAGAGTTGGTACCCACTAGATTACCCACAGGGTGGAGGGTATGCATAGACTACAGAAAATTGAATGCTGCCACTAAGAAAGACCATTTTTCTCTACCCTTCATTGACCAAATCTTAGAGAAATTAGCTGGCCAAAGATATTTCTATGTTTTGGATGGTTATTCAGGATATAACCAAGTGGCCATTTACCAAGGGGATCAAGAAAAGACCACATTCACATGTCCTTATGGAACATTTGCATTTAGGAGAATGCCCTTTGGGTTGTGTAACGCTCCAGCCACTTTTCAGAGATGCATGATGGCCATTTTCTCGGATATGGTGGGGGACTTCTTGGAAATTTTTATGGATGATTTCTCAATTTTTGGAGATTCTTTTGAAGCATGCCTGGATAATCTTACAAGGATTCTTGAGAGATGCATAGAAAAGAGGTTGATTCTGAGCTGGGAGAAGAGTCATTTTATGGTGAAAGAGGGCATAGTCTTGGGCCACATAGTTTCTAATCGAGGTATAGAGGTTGATAAGGCAAAAATCGACCTCATCTCCAATCTTCCTTCACCCATCTCAGTTAAGCAAATTCGATCTTTCCTTGGCCACGCCGGCTTCTATCACCGATTTATCCAAAATTTTTCTCAAATTGCCCGACCTTTAACCCTCCTCCTAGCTAAAGATGTCCCTTTCCATCTTGATGAACCATGTTTAAAGGCTTTCGATGTTTTGAAGGAGGCTCTGACCAAAGCTCCAATTCTTCAGCCACCTAATTGGTCTCTGCCCTTCGAGATCATGTGCGATGCATCTGATTTTGCTATAGGTGCAGTTTTAGGGCAGAGGATTGATAAGCGTCACGTGGTGATCTACTATGCTAGCCGCACACTTGGCGATGCTCAACTGAATTACACCACCACGGAAAAGGAACACTTGGCTATGGTGTTTGCCCTTGAAAAATTTAGATCATATCTATTAGGGTCCAAGGTAATCATCTACTCTGATCACTCAGCTTTGAGATACCTAATGTCTAAGAAATAAGCCAAGCCCCGTTTGATTAGATGGATCTTACTCCTACAAGAATTTGACATTGAAATTCGGGATAAAAAAGGGTCTAAGAATGTAGTGGTTGATCATCTTTCCAGGATTCCTGTGCAAGAGAATGAGCCCATGAGAGACTATTTTCCAGATGAACAACTCTTGTCCATTAACCACATCAAATCTCCTTGGTATGCTGATATTGTTAATTATCCGACAGTTGGATTGACCCCTGAAGGTTGGTCTAAGAATGAAAAAGATAGATTCTTTGCTCAGATAAGACATTACTTTTAGGAGGACCCAAAATTGTTCCGTATCTGTGTTGATAATGTCATTCGAAGGTGTGTTCCTGAAAATGAGCATCAAAGCATTCTCACCTTCTACCATACTCTTGCTTGCGGGGGACATTTTTCTTGAAAGAAAACTACTGCGAAAGTCTCCATAGTGGTTTTTATTGGCCCACTCTCTTTAGAGATGCCCATGCTTTAAGTCAATCCTGTTGTGCCCCTTGTGTTTTGTTGATGATGTGGTGTTTTAATGATAGCAACATAATTGAGTCACCACTTTATCTTGAATATGTCTGATCTATTCTGTGGGAGATTGCATGAGTGTGCCATGTCTGAATTGTGAAGAATGCATGCGTATACTTGAGTCATGCTGTGATAAATTGGTTTGTGCTTGATTTCTGTTCAGTGCATTGCTTCTCTGCTGATAATGTTCATGTTGTAGTTCATCAAGTCTATACATCCGTCTCACTGTTCACATGCTTCAAGTATGTACAGCGTCCGTCTCATGTCATATGTGTTTACTTAATTCAGAACTTGGTACACAAAACAATTTAACTGTGAGCATGGCATAGATTATACATGGCATAGATTATACACTCACCATGTCTGCATGTCTGCATGTCTGTCTTTCATTAATATGGGTTCTGTGAAATGAGTGCGTTGACGCAGTTGGAGATTGGGTTGACGCATTGGCTGTCTGTTCACTAGCTGCGTTGACGCTACAGGACACTGCGTTGACGCAGTAGTCACTGGTTCACTAGCTGCGTTGACCCAGTGGATCAGCTGGGTTGATGCCATGCTACTTTGTCTACTTTTTGTTGCTCATTAAGTCTTAAAGTCTGTACAGGGCAGTTCATGCATCACTCTCTTTGCCAAGTGTATACATCGGTCAGCATTGCATCTTGTTCGCGAAGTCCATACTTTGGGCCATTCATCAAAGTCCATACATTGCATAATGTTTGTCAAGCCAATACATTGCACTGTAGATGCATCGAAGGGAAGTATGCACATTGGTCTGTTCATATGAAGTCTGTACATTGGAAGTGTGTACAGTGTTCAGTTGCCTTCTCATAAAGTCTGTACATCACCTTCAGACTTTCAATTGTTGAATCTTTACATGTTTTGAGGTTGACAACACTATGAGCCTTAGTGTCGTTAATTGTTCCATCGCGTGCTGAACACTGCAGCACCTCGTGCTGCTTTCTGTGCCACCTCATGTCGCTTCATCTGTGTCACCCCTATGTCTTCGAGTCTTCTGTATTCGTGTTGTTTCTTCCAAGACCCCGTGTCTTTCTTGCTTTGTGATTACACTTCGTGTCGGTTTCTATTTTCGTCTTCGAGTTGTTTTCAGCCCGTGTCGTCCTCGTGTTCGAGTCGTTTTCCTGTATCTTCGTGTTATCTTTTATTTTTGTGTCTTCGTATTGTTTTTATGTCTTCGTGTTAATCTTGTGTTTGAGTCTTCATGTTATTTCTGTGTTTGTGTCTTAGTGTTGTATTTGTGTCTTCGTGTTGCTTCTTTCTATCTTCGTCCAACGTTCCTCTGATCGTGTGTCTTTCTACCATTTTACTCCGTGTTATTTCCTTCTTTACCTCGTGTCGTTCTCTTTTTATCTCGTGTTGTAGTCATTTTATGTACCTCGTGTCTTTCTCAGTATAGTGCACCTTTTGTTGTTCCTACACACCTCGTGCAGCTTTAGCTTGAGTGTCAACCGACTTATTTTAGGTATATATATATATATATATATATATATATATATATAGATAGAACCCTGAGTATTAATGTTTTTAATCTCTTTGCAGGAGAAGAAGAAAAAGAAGAAGAAGAAGGATTCTGGGTTCATGATCAAATCCGAACCAGTTTGCTCTATTCTACTGTTCGTGGAGCCTATGCAGAGTGGGCACGTGATACGAGGTTGGCATCTGGCACGTGATCCGAGATGCAGAGGAGCCTCTACGTGGACTGAAGCATTTGGGCGGGAATCGTGGAGAGCACACGCCGCCTTAATCTGCTGCTGCTATATATATGTGTCTTCTTCCTCTGAAGAGGGTGTGAGAGGTAGAGAGAGTGACTGAAGTAGAAGCAGCCAGAGCTAAGAGAAGAAGTGCAGAAGAGAAAGAAGAGATAGAGAAAGCTGAGAGCTAGATCGAGAGAGCAGAAGAAGAAAAAGAAAGAGAGACAGTGAGATAGAGAGAGTGAGAAGAAGGAGAAGGCAGAAGCAGTAAGAAGAAGAAGAAGTAAGAAAGAAGAAGAAGAAGAAGAAAAGAGAGTTCGTGCTAGGAGAAAGAGAGAAGCAGTAGAAGAAGTTTATGCTGGACCGTGGATCAAATCCAGGCCAGCTAGCTCCTGCGAGAGCCACATTTGATTTTATCTTTTCAGCTTTCTGTTGCTGGGTTTTGTTTTTCCTTTGAACTAGTCACTTGCTGTATTTCCGATTCTCTATAGAGAGGTCGGGGTCCCTCCTGTTGGTTCAGGAGAAGGGAGATTGCTATCTCCGGTTGCAAGTAGCTGGGTGCTACTTGTGGGTTCCCTCTGGTTAGAGGAAGGGAGGCTCGTCCTCCGGTTCTGGGCTTGTAGGTTTCAAGTCCAGGGGTCCCTCCAGTTGGGAGGAAGAGAGGTCCGAGACCTCTGGGTTGCAGGTGACTTAATGTCACTTGTGTTTCCCTCTGGGGTTCAGAGGAAGAGAGACTTGGGTCTCTAGGTTCCCCTCCGGTTTGGAGGAAGGGAGGTTTGGTCCTCCGGTTCTGGGCTTGTGGGTAGCAAGTCCAGGGGTTCCCTCCGGGTCTGGAGGAAGAGAGACCGTGTGTCTCTGGTTTCCAAGTGGCTGGGAGTCACTTGGGGTGTCCCTCTGGTTGGGAGGAAGAGGGGAGGTTGTTCCCCTGGTCAAGCTGTGTGGCAGCATTTGTTGCAGACTGAGTCTGCTGTGCTAGTGTTACTAGTGGAAGCCTCACTCCGGTTGGGAGTGAGGGGTGGACGTAGGTCTATTGACCGAACCACCTAAAAACCCTGGTGTCCCTTGTGGTTTGATCTTCTTATATGTTCACTTAATTGCTGCGCATTAGATGCTTGCTTAGGATCCTTCGATGGGTTCTTGAGTTGTTGTCTTGCTTTGATCCTTCTAAGTTTCCTCAGGCTATTTCTGCAATAGTTTTAATTCCGCATAACTGAGCTTTATATTTTTAATTAGGCTATATTTGTAGAGGGATACATTCACCCCCCCTCTGTATCCGGGCCTTACATTCTAACAATTGGTATCAGAGCAGTGTCTGCATACAAGGTCCAGCGACCTGCAGATTCGATCTTGCTGTCTTAGGTGCTAATTTATCTTTAGTGCATAATTATTCATGTTGCCTTGAACTTACTCGCTATTTGTTTTTCAATGGCTTTACCACCCATCTTTAGTGGTTCTGGTTTCAGTCAGTGGTACACTGCTTTACATGCTTATGTAAATTCTGCTAATCCTGATTTGTGGAAATTAATTTCACAAGGTCCTCACATCTTACCAACGAAAGTGTCCAAATGGACCGACAGACACAGATCAAAGGATGGAGAAAATAAGAAAGTCTTTAACCTGTTGAAAGCAACTACTGACAGAGCCTTATGGTCTTGTCTTCATAATTGCAGCTCAGCAAAGGACATCCTGGATAGGCTGAAGCAATTTCACAGGGTAAACGAGGACAACTGCATGATGGCTAACAGAAGTAATCCAATTGGCAGCAATCAAGGCAGCAGTCAGACTGAAGATGATGATGATGAGGTAAATCTCTTCGAGAATTTTTCTCTAGAAGATTGGGAGAATGCATATGCTGAATTATTTGAATCCCATGAACTGTTAAGAAAACAGTATAAAAAATTGAAGAAGAGTACTGGTTTAGATAGTTCAAGTTCTCCTTGTAGAAATTGTGTTGAATTGAAAAATATTCATGATGCCTGTATGTCTGATCTTCTAATGTTGAAGAAACAAATTTCTTTATTGAAAACTGAGAATCAAGATCATGTGAAAGAAATCTCTGAACTTGAAAAGAAGATTAGTCTAGCTCATCATGATTCTGTTCAGAGCAAGGATTTACTAAAAGAAATTGAATGTGTTAAGTCTGAACTAAACAAGCTGAAATCTGAAAATGATTCTCTTAAAGAGTTCTCCAATAAAAATGATGAAAAATCAGAGAAACTTAGACAGGAGAACAAATTGCTGATTGAAAAGCTTAATGCCATAAAATCTGTAAACATAGAATTACATAAAGATTCTGAAAAACAACAGGAAATGTTTCATGAATGTCAGTCTCTCTCAGATGAATGGGTGCTTGATGCTGATCTCCTAGAGCAGAACAGTAAACTGGAAGAGGAAATCAATGAGTTGAAACATCTAAACACCCAGCTGACAGATAGGCTAATGACAATGGAAAAAGGCAAGTGTGTGAGTGTGGATAATTCTGATAGGTTGATGAATGCTGAACAAGAAATTGAGAGTCTGAAAATCATCAACTTAATGTTAAATGAAAATGTCAGTTGTAGTGAACGGAAAATAGCTGGACATGAGCTTACTATCACATCCCTTCAATAAGAAGTTGATGATCTTTATAAGTCCCTATCTGAAGCTGACAATGAAACAAAACTAAAACAGGAAGTTGAAAAACTCAAGAGTCTGAATGATGCCTTGCATTAACAAGTCATTTCCTGTGAAACAGATCTGTCCAAATATGAAGCTAAAATTGCTGATTTGAATTTTGAGATTAAAGATTTGAAAAATTCTCTTTCAAAATTTGTCAAAGGTAAGGACAATCTGAATAAGCTTCTTGGAAAGAGTGATAACTTTGAGAGAAAGGGACTGGGCTATAGTCCGACAAATAAAAGGAGTAATGGGAATGAAACATCTACTATTTTTGGCAAAGCCACCAATCAGAACACAACCTCTGCTCCTTCTATCTTCAAATTCACTGCACAAAAATCCACTGTGAAACCCAAAACTGTGGAACAAAATCAAAAAGTGAAAAAGGGTGAAACTTCACAGAAGAAGGATAAAGACACTCCTACTACTATAAAGAAGGCTACACACAATTCACATGATCTCTCACACACTCACATTAAAAAGGGTTCATGTTATTATTGTGGGAAGCATGGTCATCTCATGAGTGAATGTTTTATCATGAAAGAAGACAATAAACAGCATGCCAAGTTCCCCATTCATGTTCATGGTCCATATGAATCTAACCACAATTCTAGTCAGCACATTGTGTGCTTCAACTGCAATAAGCCTGGGCACAAGGCTGCTGAGTGCTGGTTTAGATCTACTTGGGGTAAAAATGTTTTTCACAGAAGAAATTCTTTTGCTTGCTCCCACTGTGGGGAAAAGGGGCATACAGTCAAGGACTGTTGGTATGTTCAAAAGAACTATGTTAAACCCCATTTTGTCAAATTCCCTACAAAACCTTTTGTGAAAATTTCATGCTATAACCGTGGGAAGCCAGGTCATAAATCTGCCGAATGTTGGATGGTTAAGAACAAGCATCAAACTGCTCATGCATATAACAGAAAATCTTATGAACATGTTTATAAACATCACCATGCTGTTAATATGCATCATAAGAATCAAACACCAGCCATTTCATGTAGATACTGTGGAAAATTTGGACATTCTATGGATGACTGTTCACTGATGAAATTTGATGATAATGTTGCTATGAAAATGTTTAGAAAACCTGTCAAGGCTAACGCAGGACCCAAAGCTGCTTGGGTCCCTGCAGGATCAAGATGATCAAATACTTTGCAGGTGTGCCTTGGAGGGAGAAATAAAAGGGGTTAACCAAGGCACTCAAAAAGAAAACCCCAGGACTCAATTCAGGTCAGTTCTGAAATCTGTTTCAATTTCATTATCTGAAATTATTATTTTGCTTGGTTGATTTTTTTCTCATGCTGTTGTTTGCACTAAATAAATGAGATTACTTTGCACTGCATATGTCATTTGCATGACCATCATGGTATATGAAATGGAACATTGCTGGAGGGCAGTTGGAGTATGTCTGGATGCTACTGCCATGTGTGAGGTGGTCCTTGGACCAAGTCCTCCGCTCAGTACCATGGGTCAAGTCATATAAAGTAGTGTATTGCATATCATGTTGATCTGTTGACGCTAAACTGAAGTTTTCTGAAATATGAATTGAACAATCATGCTTATAGTAATTCTCTTCTGTCTAACTTGCATAAACTGCATCAATTCATGGGGAGCTTGTTGAGTCTTATGTGAGTCACTGCATATAAACAAGGGGGAGCATTATTATATTATTGTCACTATTTGAAATTCACATTCTACACTCTTTCAAATCATCAATTGACTATTTTGAGTTCATACCTTATTGAATCTGAAAATTTGGCTGCTAATCCTCAATCTGTTGAAGAAGGAGTGTCTCATTTTATCTGACTGAAATGACTTTAAACCTGTATTGAGTGATTGACACTGCTAGTGGTTTTAAACCTTATTCTCTCTTGCTGATTGACTCTTCCACCAGCCTGTACTCTTCCTTCCTATACCTCTTAGCTGGTGTGACTATGTTGGCTGCATTATTGAGTTGTTGGTCAGCTAAATTTATTGTTCTGATCTGAGGAACTTAAGCTGCATATCATGCAATTCAGTCTGAGATTTTGGTAGAAACTCCTGTCATATGGGTTTAAGAATTATCACTGAATCAGACTGATATAAGATTAATGTATTCTCTGCCTTGTAATTAAACGAATTGAAAATATCTGTTGATAAGGTTTAATAAACTTTAACCTCTTATGTCATGTAATCCTTAAAGTCTCTCATCTGATATCTGAAAATTTGAAATCTAGGCTACTTTGGTAGAGATACATAGAGTGAGTGTTCTGGTTAAACATTAACTTGAAAAAGTTGACTAAAAAAAAAATTATGAATTCAGAGCAATGACTCGGTCACTGAGAAACTGAGTTCTTTATAAATGAAATAAAGTAACTCATGTCATGAGGTGCCACAGTTATCTCTGATAAAAATTTAGTGAAACAAAACCTGACAGAGCAATAGCTTATTTGTGTTGAGTAGCTGGGGAGTCTGGCCTCTGATAAAGGTGTCTTCTCATGTAAAAAGGCACTCATATTGCTCACTCTGCTCTCAAAGTGAGAGGCAATGCCAGTTATCACACTGAGTAATTGGGTCACTTCAACTAAGACTTGTTGTGCCTCATGTAAAAAGGTGTTGATCAACTTAAATTGCTCAGGAAAAATATAATGTGCTTCAAATAAAATTATCTTGAAAAAATCTGTCAACTCATGTTCTTGAAAAAGTGTTTAACTTCAGTACTAACCTGTGTATTTTTCAAAGGTGCAATTGAGATCATATGTGTAAGATAAAAGATGATTGTTTTTGAGTGTTTTCTGACTATTTGGTTCACTTTTATTAAAACTTGGATTCAGATATGAGCATTGAGTTTAATTTGGCAAAGTTGGTATACATCAAAATTAAATCAGATTGGTTAAGTTGCCACTTCATAACTCCTTATGATAGAAGAGTCTACATCTTTTAAGACTTATTGAAGTGATGTATGCATTCAAATCCCTCATGATCAGATTCATGCATGATCAACAAAGTGAACTCCTCTCTTATCAATTGACTGATTCCATCTGCTTTTTTCTGACCATACAAATGTGAGGTGCCACTCCCATTATTACCTTGTTCACTTGCAGCCCTCTGAACTTCAGAATCATTATGGTGGTGGATTTCAGATTGATTCCTGAGATGCATTACTCTCCACACTGTTGAAATCTTCCATCTTGTTCTGCAATAAGTTCTGATTCTGTGGTATTTTCACCAGAATTCAGATTCTTTGTAATGGCTGATTTCAGATTGATTTATTGGATAACCAGAGTCCATTCCTGTGCTTCAGGGGGAGTTATGCTTTATTTCCATCTAAGGGGAGAGTAGTCAATCATGCATGTTGATAGGGGGAGAGCTGTTTCATTGTCATAAGGGAGATCTTCATTTTTTTAAGAACCATGACTTATTCTCTACATTTATGTGCTACATTTGACTATCAAACCATTTCCCTTCTTTTTGATTATGTCAAAGGGGGAGAATAGTTTGATGAGTCAGTGTGACTCATTATGTTGCCATCATCAAAAAGGGGGAGATTGTTGCGCCCCTTGTGTTTTGTTGATGATGTGGTGTTTTAATGATAGCAACATAATTGAGTCACCACTTTGTCTTGAATATGTCTGATCTATTCTGTGGGAGATTGCATGAGTGTGCCACGTCTGAATTGTGAAGAATGCATGCGTATACTTGAGTCATGCTGTGATAAATTGGTTTGTGCTTGATTTCTGTTCTGTGCATTGCTTCTCTGCTGATAATGTTCATGTTGTAGTTCATCAAGTCTATACATCCGTCTCACTGTTCACATGCTTCAAGTATGTACAACGTCCGTCTCATGTCATATGTGTTTACTTCATTCAGAACTTGGTACACAAAACAGTTTAACTGTGAGCATGGCATAGATTATACATGGCATAGATTATACACTCACCATCTCTGCATGTCTACATGTCTGTCTTTCATTAATATGGGTTCTGTGCAATGAGTACGTTGACGCAGTTGGAGATTGGGTTGACACATTGGCTGTCTGTTCACTAGCTGCATTGACGCTACAGGACACTGCGTTGACGCAGTAGTCACTGGTTCACTAGCTGCGTTGACGCAGTGTATCAGCTGGGTTGACGCCATGCTGCTTTGTCTACTTTTTGTTGCTCATTAAGTCTTAAAGTCTGTACAAGGCAGTTCATGCATCACTCTCTTTGCCAAGTGTATACATCAGTCAGCATTGCATCTTGTTCGTGAAGTCCATACTTTGGGCCATTCATCAAAGTCCATACATTGCATAATGTTTGTCAAGCCAATACATTGCACTGTAGATGCATCGAAGGGAAGTATGCACATTGGTCTGTTCATATGAAGTCTGTACATTGGAAGTGTGTACAGTGTTCAGTTGCCTTCTCATAAAGTCTGTACATCGCCTTCAGACTTTCAATTGTTGAATCTTTACATGTTTTGAGGTTGACAACACTATGAGCCTTAGTGTCGTTAATTGTTCCATCGCGTGCTGAACACTGCAGCACCTCGTGCTGCTTTCTGTGCCACCTCGTGTCGCTTCATCTGTCACCCCTATGTCTTCGATTCTTCTGTATTCGTGTTGTTTCTTCCAAGACCCCGTGTCTTTCTTGCTTTGTGATTACACTTCGTGTCGGTTTCTATTTTCATCTTCGAGTTGTTTTCAGCCCGTGTCGTCCTCGTGTTTGAGTCGTTTTCCTGTATCTTCGTGTTATCTTTTGTTTTTGTGTCTTCGTATTGTTTTTATGTCTTCATGTTAATCTTGTGTTTGAGTCTTCATGTTATTTCTATGTTTGTGTCTTAGTGTTGTATTTGTGTCTTCGTGTTGCTTCTTTCCATCTTCGTCCAAGGTTCCTCTGATCGTGTGTCTTTCTACCGTTTTACTCCATGTTATTTCCTTCTTTACCTCGTGTCGTTCTCTTTTTATCTTGTGTTGTAGTCATTTTATGTACCTTGTGTCGTTCTCAGTATAGTGCACCTTTTGTTGTTCCTACACACCTCGTGCAGCTTTAGCTTGAGTGTCAACCGACTTATTTCAGGTATATATATATATAGAGAGAGAACCCTGAGTATTAATGTTTTTAATCTCTTTGCAGGAGAAGAAGAAAAAGAAGAAGAAGAAGGATTCTGGGTTAAGGATCAAATCCGAACCAGTTTGCTCTATTCTACTATTCGTGGAGCCTATACAGAGTGGGCACGTGATACGAGGTTGGCATCTGGCACGTGATCCGAGATGCAGAGGAGCCTCCACGTGGACTGAAGCATTTGGGTGGGAATCGTGGAGAGCACACGCCGCCCTAATCTGCTGCTGCTATATATATGTGTCTTCTTCCTCTGAAGAGGGTGTGAGAGGCAGAGAGAGTGACTGAAGTAGAAGCAGCCAGAGCTAAGAGAAGAAGTGCAGAAGAGAAAGAAGAGATAGAGAAAGCTGAGAGCTAGATCGAGAGAGCAGAAGAAGAAAAAGAAAGAGAGACAGTGAGATAGAGGGAGTGAGAAGAAGGAAAAGGGAGAAGCAGTAAGAAGAAGAAGAAGTAAGAAAGAAGAAGAAGAAGAAGAAAAGAGAGTTCGTGCTGGGAGAAAGAGAGAAGCAGTAGAAGAAGTTCCTGCTGGACCGTGGATCAAATCCAGGCCAGCTAGCTCCTGCGAGAGCCACATTTGATTTTATCTTTTCAGCTTTCTGTTGCTGGGTTTTGTTTTTCCTTTGAACTAGTCACTTGCTGTATTTCCGATTCTTTGTAGAGAGGTCGGGGTCCCTCCTATTGGTTCAGGAGAAGGGAGATTGCTATCTCCGGTTGCAAGTAGCTGGGTGCTACTTGTGGGTTCCCTCTGGTTAGAAGAAGGGAGGCTTGTCCTCCGGTTCTAGGCTTGTAGGATTCAAGTCCAGGGGTCCCTCCGGTTGGGAGGAAGAGAGGTCCGAGACCTCTGGGTTGCAGGTGACTTAATGTCACTTGTGTTTCCCTCTGGGGTTCAGAGGAAGAGAGACTTGGGGCTCTAGGTTCCCCTCCGGTTTGGAGGAAGGGAGGTTTGGTCCTCCGGTTCTGGGCTTGTGGGTAGCAAGTCCAGGGGTTCCCTCCGGGTCTGAAGGAAGAGAGACCGTGTGTCTCTGGTTTCCCAGTGGCTGGGAGTCACTTGGGGTGTCCCTCCGGTTGGGAGGAAGAGGGGAGGTTGTTCCCCTGGTCAAGCTGTGTGGCAGCATTTGTTGCAGACTGAGTCTGCTGTGCTAGTGTTACTAGTGGAAGCCTCACTCCGGTTGGGAGTGAGGGGTGGACGTAGGTTTATTGACCGAACCACCTAAAAACCCTGGTGTCCCTTGTGGTTTGATCTTCTTATATGTTCACTTAATTGCTGCGCATTAGATGCTTGCTTAGGATCCTTCGATGGGTTCTTGAGTTGTTGTCTTGCTTTGATCCTTCTAAGTTTCCTCAGGCTATTTCTGCAACAGTTTTGATTCCGCATAACTGAGCTTTAGATTTTTAATTAGGCTATATTTGTAGAGGGATACATTCACCCCCCCCCTCTGTATCCGGGCCTTACATTCTAACAAATCCTGCCCAAAGTGTCAAACTATAGAGAATATCTCTCGAAGAGACATGATGCCCCTAAACCCTATCTTGGTGGTAGAAATTTTTGATGTTTGGGGAATTGATTTCATGGGACCATTCCCACCATCTTATGGGCATGAGTACATTCTAGTGGCTGTTGATTATGTTTCAAAATGGATTGAAGCTGTAGCAACTAGAACCAATGACCACAAAGTGGTAATGAAGTTTGTTCAAAAGAACATTTTCTCTAGATTTGGATTCCCTAGGGCAATAATCAGTGATGGAGGCAGCCACTTCACAAACTACCAATTCAAAAGCTTGCTAAAAAAGTATGGGATCACCCATAAAGTGGCCACACCATATCATTCCCAAACTAGTGGGTAAGTGGAAGTTTCCAATCGAGAAATCAAAAATATTTTTGCAAAAGACTGTGAAGACTGATAGGAAGGACTGGGCTGAGAGATTGGATGATGCATTATGGGCCTACAGAACGGCCTATAAGACCCCCATTGGAATGTCACCTTTTAGATTGATCTATGGAAAAGCCTGCCACCTCCCAGTGGAACTAGAACACAAGGCTTATTGGGCGATTAAGCAATTTAATTTGGATTTGGCCCAAGCTGGAACACACAGGGCCCTGCAACTAAGTGAGCTAGATGAGCTTCGCAAGGAATCTTATGAGAATTCCAGAATTTATAAGGCTACGATGAAAGATTTCCATGACAAACACATTGCAAGGAAAACATTCGAACCTAATCAAAAAGTCTGGTTATTCAACTCCAAATTGAAACTTCTTCCTGGGAAGCTCATATCTAGATGGGATGGGCCGTATATTGTGGTTAATGTATTTCCCCATGGTGCTGTTGAAATTCTTGATCCTAAAAGTGGGAATACATTTAAAGTCAATGGGCAAAGACTTAAACCCTAGATTGAGGGGCTCTCAAATGACATGACTGAGGACACAATTGATTTGTCTAATACTCATTGAACTCTCATGCGTCTGGCTGAAGACGTGAAATTTAGCGCTTATTGGGAGGCAACCCAATATTTTTCTCAATTATTATTGAGTCATTTTTTTTCCTTTTTGTAGGAGGCTACAGCAACCCATCTATGGAGGCACCTTCATCTTGCCCAGGTTGTACCTTTCCCTCTCAATACATTCCCATCTATATTGTTCTAGTTTTTTGTATTGATCATGCCATTGACAACAATGCCACTTAAGTTGGGGGGGAGAATAATTTTTAAAGTTCAAAATTTTTTTTTCTCTTGGCTTACACTCCTAACCAAGTGCTTCATGCTCATATTTCATGATAAGAAACTTGTCAAAATGATAAGGCTTAGAATATCCACTTGTGACAGCAGTAAGTTAAGGGGTGAATTAGTTGGTTATGTTTTTAGTATCTTCCTCAGAATACACTCAGATTTTTGAACTCACACACATTTGCACACTAATGAGAATAGTGGGTATTAAACATAAGGATGATGAGATTTTTGCTTAATACTTAGGGGATGATTGATAATTCTGCCTAGTCATTAAAGATCAATCGTGAGGAAAAAGCTACCTACCTACAAATAAGTGCAAAGCACCAAAAATATGTATATATAATAAAATCATGGAAAATGCTCCTGATCTTAGTAACCGGGCCTGCTTCTCCTAAGGCAAGAGTTAAGGTTCGCGTCAAACGGTGAAGGAATGTGCAGCACCATGAAGAAAAAAATTTGATGAAAAAAAATGATGATGAAATAAGGCAGAGTGGAGCTACCTGTAATTCGAGAGTCTGATTTGAAATATGTAGAATTGGAAATCATCGTTACGTAATAGATAAAAGTCTCATGCATCCAGCTGACTGATCTCCACTAATCAAATTAGAACACATGTATACAAAGAGATACAAAAATTGTGAGTGTAACCTGAGAAAGTGTCTAAATACATGGATTGACTAAGTTTATTCCTGACATTTATTGCTTAAACTTGTAGTATTCTATAGTTTAAATCATGGTGCTCACATTCTTGTCATGAAATGTGAATTATGAATTCTTGTTAGTCCTAAATTTATAATTGTTTGCATTGCTAAGGGACTAGCAATGAGTAAGTTGGGGGGTGTGATAGCCTTATATTTTCACATATTATTTCTGCATGCTTGGGAGATGATTCTAAGTAAATTATTGATTATGTGTGAAAATGTTCACAAAAATAGAATTTTATGAATATGGGAGTTTTCATGGAAAATGATAATTATTGGAGAGTAATTTGTAAATAAAACTCAGTGCATATATGTGAATACGTTTTTTATTAATTAATATTTTGTGTTACAACATTATTTATCTTGGTGTCACATATGCACTCTTTCTAAATGGCAGGTGCATGGGTTGGACGTGGTATCACGTGCATGAAGGCACACCTTGAGAACGCCAGAAGAAAAGCCATATGGGTTGCATGAAGCACGTGATGAAGGACCATGGGCTAGCAGCTAACGTGGCTGGGTGGTGGCTATTTCAAGCATGGTGGTGGGCTTCCTTCACGTAGAGGGCCATGTGGGTTGCATGAGGCAGCAAGGTGGCGGCAGTATAACATGAAATGCATAATAAGGACATCACGTGCATGGCCAAGCAAGATACTTATACATGCATTTGCAAGACCATTGGCTTATTTGCACGTGCATGAAAGCTACAGTTTGATGGGCCGATCGCGAGAAGAAGTGGCCGCTTGCTGCATAGCTTCAACAGAAGATGCAGTTGAGGAGATAGCGATGGGCATTTGTGTCTCCATGATCACCACGGGGATATCGGCAGTAGCATCGCGAGAGGATTGCTAGTAGCTGGCAAAGTTGGAGAAGGTCCGTGATACGTGGCTTCCGTTCGCAAAAGACACAATGCATGGAGCCTGGTTCATGAGAGGATGAACGCGGGAAATGCTCACGAGATACTCGCGTAAGATACTACCGGCGGTGGCATGAGAAGTGGAGGCCATCTGCTCAGTGGGTGTCAGCCATTCGTTCATGGCGGGGGCTCCTAAAACGGCATGCGGGTTGCCAGATCGTGAGAGATTGGATGATAGCGGCGATGGCAAAGATACCGGAGGTGGTTACGGGAGTTCTTGGCGAGGTGTATCCCTATAAAAGGGAGGTTCAGGGAACGCGATGGGGGGTTGTTCATTCTTGGTTTTCTCTTTAGGTTTTGGGTTTCTGGCCTTCTTTCGCAGGTTCCTCTGCCGAGCACCCGTGGCGGGAGTTCGACGGCTGAAAGTGCAGCGTCCGTCCATCTCTCGTGGAGTTCCCTTGCCGCTCGCGTACCCTGTCTGCTGCCACAAGCTTCCCTCTGCAGTTGTCACGTGGGCTTCCGGGGTGAGGAGACAAGAAGAGCTATGCAAGCAGCAAGCATCCTCTGCCGTTGCTGATCCTTTGGCCTTCCTACGCTACTATTATTCGGGCACCTATGGCGACGTGGCGGAGAGATGGGAAGATGGGAAGAGAGGCGCTCCGTTCTGCATTCTTTTTTTCTGTTTACTACTATTCCATTCATTTCACTTTCTGTTTTTATCCATTGTAGTATTTTCTTCAAAGTGCCAACTTAGTTAGTTTATTAATAATAGTTGTCTTAAGTTTGATAATTATGCTGCAAGCATACTGGTTCTTTGGTATTACTTTAGTGGAAGTGCTTTAGTTTTATTCATTATCTTCGTCTCTCTCTTCCCTCTTCTCCAAATGTGGTGTCTTTCTTTTGTTGTTGTCCTTGCGATTAATTAAATTAATTTGTGTCTTACTTTCTTAAAGTCCATTCACCTAGGTTAATTAATTTTAATTCATCGACTTTCATTTGAGCATCCATTTGTCATGAATTGTTAATTATAAGAACTCAAGATTTCTAACTTAAAATCTAAATTTCTCCGTGGATTCGACTCGGTCTCACCGCTTAACTATTTTCTTTTAAAATAAATTGTGGACCAATAATTAATTTGGTAGTAGACGTATTAACGACAAACGTTTCTCCTATCAGACACCCAGTCTAACGACTTGAACCAGCCTTTGTCTCACTACAGGAGGCCGCGCCACCAGGTTCCGCCACCTCCTCAAACAGGTCACATCAACACTTTTGCCGGACCGCAGGCGTCGGAACGCGCAGAAGAGGTCTCGGTGGAAGATCGTGACCCTCCTATCAACGCAGAGCCGGTCGACAACGACCCTCCTGCAAACGAGGCTCAGGAAGTGACCCTCGACACTCTTATGAAGGAGAACCAGCATCTGAAGGCTCTCCTACAAGACCTCCTCTAGGAGCGAGACCTTCATCCGCAGCAACCTGCTAGGCCTCAGGCCGAGGCACCGGTACCCCCGGTGGCTCGAGATGCTGCCAACACCTCAGCGGCAGTTGCCTGAACCCCGCTGGCAGCTCGGTTTGGCACGCCCCCGGTTGATACTCCACCACGAGCCTCAAACACGCCAGTGCCAGAGGATCTCTTGGCACAACGTCAGATGATCGAGCACATTGTCGAGACAAAGCTCGCCCAGTATGGTGAAGGGACGGTCACGGTGGATCTCTATAGTGTACCCTACCCGCCTCACCATCAGTTGAAGAAGCTTCCTCTAGAATACTCCAAGCCCCCGAAGCTGCAAAAGTTCGATGGGCCGGGGTCACCACATGAACACTTGGCCTACTATGTCACGGCCATGGGTGAGTTAGCGTTGGACGAATCATATCTCCTCCGCTACTTCGCCACTTCACTCACGGGAACGGCCTTCCAATGGTACTCCCGCCTGAAGCCCGACTCAGTCGTCGACTGGGCGGATCTCCAGAAGAAATTCCTCAACCGATTTCAAACAGCCGAGCGAAAGGTCTCCCTAGCCGAACTCTGTTCCCTTCGGCAGAAAAAGGGCGAGAGCACCCTCGACTTCATCAAAAAATGGCGAGATCTCAACATGAGGTGTGTCAATCCACCTGTCCAGGAGGACGCCATCACCATATGCCGTCGAGGTCTGGCAGCCGAGGTCAGTGAAAAGCTTCTCGGCACCAATATCAAAGGCTTCGACCAACTCAATTCGGCAGTCGCCGAAATAGAGATGTTCTTCGCAGATAACCCGAGCTATACTGCAGCAAAGGGTAAACAAGCGCAAGAATGTCAGCCCGGCAAGGAGGTGAACCTCATAGAATTCACCCCTACCACCAAGGCCAGTAAGGGGGCCGAATCCAGTGGCTCTGACAAAAAGCCAGCGGACAAACCGGCTACTCCTTCCTTCTTGGAGCGCATGAAGACACCCTTCTCCTTCAAGAAGGAACACACGAAGATGCTCTTCGACCTCTGCATGGCCCAGAAGATCGTCGAGCTACCAAAAATCTGCAAGCCAGACGAGGCCCTGAAGACCGACGATCCCAGTTATTGCCTGTACCATCGCATGCTGGGTCATTCAATTGAAGATTGCTACGTCTTCAAGACTCAGGCGCAGAAGCTGATCCGAGACGGCCTCGTCAAGATGAAGAGCGGTCTCGTCGATCCTCCGCAACCCCATACGTGGGCCAGGCCAGCTAAGGCAGCCCACGTGAATCACCCCTCAGCCAATGTCATCCACATGATGGCCGCATTCTCTCTTTCTGATGACGAGTCATAGGAGCACAGTGCCAATCGAAGGGAACATTCGATCTGGTATCCTAGGTGGAGGCCTTGGCATGATCAGAGACCTCTCTCCTTCCCCAGGGAGAGAACCCGATGACTCTTCAATATCCTCGTCGAGACTGGGCAAATCATGCCTCACGACTCGCCTCCGGACTACACCTAGTGGGATCGTAGTCACCCCCTGTATTGCCCCTTCCATGCCAGAATCTGCTACCCGATCAAGTCCTGTGAGGAAGTTCAATACCTCATCCAGAAACAGATCCAATGGGAGCAGATCGATGCGAAAGGAAACTCCATGTCGCTCGTCAGGCTTCGGCAAGCTGTCGAAGAGACCCTGCGCATCGCTAGGGATGCTCCAGAGCAGCCAGACTCTTCTCAAGAAAATGAGCACGGGCTGCCTTACCAGTATCCTCCAGAATGACTCGAGTTTCGGACCAACAATCAAGAGGCGCTCGAGCGACTGCGAAGGCATAGAGAGCATGATGCCAATCAAGAGGCGGAGATGACTAACTTTTCAGTCAACGTCATCCATTCTCCTGCTCCTCCGGCCCTTGAGGGCTCCCAGACATCACCACCTAACCAGCCAACCCCAGCCACCTCGGCCGTAAGGTGGCGATACTGGCGAGAGCTAAAGTCTCTCCCTTTCCCTGAAGAAGACACTGCCAGGCTCCTCCGGGTCCTTCTCGGCCGAGAGGACGTTCTGGTGGGCGAGATGACGACAAGATCTTCGGCTCTTACTCGTCCTCCTCCCGCCCTATCTTCGTCACCGACAACCGCAGATAGGAAGGGAAAGCAAAAATAGGGTGAGGCCCCGCCTTAGCCTCCGTGTACCTCCTCAGCGGAGGGGCCATCGGGTCTACCCCGCCTACCTGTTGACACAATCCGGAGTATGAAGAAGACATCTTTGGAGTCTTCAGTGGCTTCTCTTCAAGTGGCGGGCCCCCCGCCACAAGGCTCCTTCATTCCGCAAAGTCAGGATAACTGTACAGTGCGACAATGTCCTGCGACGATGTCAATCATCCCTAGGCCTAGCTCTCAGCATGGTTGCAAAGGCAAGGCTAAGGAGCGGGACGACCCGTGCCCCTCTCTGTCCGCTTCTCAATAGAAGCCATCGCCACCGCGGCTAAGGCATCAAACCACGCACACATCTTTAGACGCTAGCACCAGCCTACCGACCCCTCGTAGGCTCCTACCGCCACCACGGGTAAGGCACCAAACCGCGCATATGTCCTCCAACATCGGTCCCAACATACCGGCTCAGCAGAAGACATCTTTGTCGCCATCGCGGCTAAGGCATCAAACCACGCACACGTCTTCGGACGCCAGCACCAGCCTACCTACCCCTCGTAGGCTCCTGCCGCCACCGCGGGTAAGGTATCAAACCGTTCATATGTCCTCTAATATCGGTCCCAACGTATCGGCTCAGCAGAAGACATCTTTATCGCCACCGCGGCTAAGGCATCAAACCGCGCATACGTCTTCGGACGCCAGCACCAGCCTACCGACTTCCCGTAGGCTCCCATCGCCACCACGGGTAAGGCACCAAATTGCACATACGTCTTCGGACGCCAGTCCCAGCATTCTGGCATACCAGGAACTGCCGCTCGAGATGATCGAGTAGGTAATTAATGCCACCTTCCAGATACAACAAGCGGAAGGCGGCTGGATCGAGATCCGGGCAAGGAAGAGTCATCGACCTCGCCCCATAAGGGCGTCATCTCGGAGATATCCTCATCAGGATTTGTCAACTCCGGCTCCAGCACCTCTCCCTCCTACTCCCTTGGAGACGGCTATCGCCAAGAGACAAGAGAAAACTAGGAGGAAGAACCTTAGAAGGCGGCTCAAGAAACAAGCAGAACAAGCATCCACCCTACAATCCCCGACTGAGCCAACGCCTCTTCAAAGGCTCCTGCAGCTCATTCATGACCTGGAGGAATACGTTCCCCCTTGTCCTACCGGGGTTTTCCCACTCGACAGCTACATCCTGTGGGAAGAAATGCAGAAACGAGCCCGCCTCAGAAATTGGGTCCAAGAGATGATCCAAAAGCTCAAGAACAGCGAAAGACTCGTAATCCCTGACGAGCTCTCCTTGTGCTATAAAGACGAGGAGATCACCACAGAGTAACTAGAAGAAATGCTTCGACACTGCACCTGCAACATGGTGGCCATCCCACCTCCCGACAGTATCAACATTTCTCGACAGGGCGAGCCAGTAGCCTCCGGGACAAGACAAAGGGCTATTGCCCCTCTTGGGCTACAGCCCGCTCCAGAACACACCGATCGTGGCTGAGGTCGTGGCCGGGGACACGGTAGAGGCCGTTGGAGAACTCCCGAGTTACCCCTCTCTCCATCCACTTTCGACCCGGAGCGAATCATCCTCTTTCGAGGAGAGGAACCGGCTCCCATCCTGGAAGTAGAAATTCGAAATGGACCTAGTATCTTCGATCCTTTCGGCATCGGCGAGACTATTACCGGTCTTCCAGCCCCTGCACCAGTACCAACTTTGGCACCAGAGCAAGCGGGACCGTCCGGCAAGGATGAGCCAGCCCGCCAATCACCCCCAGAAGAGCTGTCACTGGCATCCCTATTCCAAGAGTCCGCTAGTGATCAAGGTCAGTCTGATCCCAGTGGTAAGGGAAAGACAGTGCAACTCCTCAATGCGGAACAGCATGGCAGCTCACAGAAGGTTCAACCGGACATACTACCGTCTCTGGAGGATGCTCGAGCCCGAGCTGACCGGAAGGTCCTCCACCAAATGAAGCGCTTCCCTGCCAGCATTTCGATTTGGGAAGCCATTGCTTGGAGTAAAGACCTAAGGGAAACCCTTATCAAAATACTCCAAGAACTGGAAGTCTATGAAGCGCATGCCACGGAAATGAAGGCGGCTGCTTATAGAGCCTTCGCAGCCACCATCACTTTCACGGAGAAAGACATGCTGCTATCCCCTCCTTGCCACAATCGTCCTCTTTATATGAAGGGGAAGATCAACGGACATGATGTGAATCGGATCCTGGTGGATGCTGGTGCCGCTGTTAACATCATGCCGCTCAAGACATTCAAGTCTCTATATCTGACCCCGTACTTCCAGAAGGTTCAAGCGGTCAAGATATCCGGCTTCAACCAGAAGACTAAGGACGTCCTCGGCCGGGTGGACGTCGATCTGGTGCTCGATAATTTCACCTCTAAGGCAACTTTCTACATCATCGACTCCAACACGTCTTACAAGATACTATTGGGCAGACCCTGTGATGTGATACCACTACGGGGTATGCAGCAAGCAAATGTAAACTTAGGACCTATTCCGCATTCACAACCACATAGCAATTAAGTTGATAAATCGGGGCCAAATCACCGTCGCACACACGCGAGCCCGGGGTGACTAAATGATGCTAGGGGGAGGTGATGGATCAAGACCCTTGCTGGTAGAGTGCCAGCTGGGCTAGGGTTGCCCTCCCGAGGGTACGTAGCCCACGCTTATGGGGCTGGCCGGTGCCAATTGGGGCACTAGGTCCCACTCTCTCACTTTAGCCACGGTGAGCACACTAAGATGGTGGCTCCGGGATCGGGCACTCGCTCGCATGCACAACGGAGCTATGTCTACGGATATTAAATGAACAGACACTAAATAGTAATGGAGCAAAGTTTAGAGCTCACCTGGTTGGTTTGAAGAAACCAACCCCGTTCGGAGACGTGGGCGAGCGGGGAAGTGTGGATCCCGCACACTGCGCCGATGTAGCTTGAGCTGCTTAATACAAACACTACTCCTCATGCAGGAGGGTTGGACTAAGGGTGGGGAAATCAAGTTTACATCCAAACACTACCTCCACGTAGGGAGGGGCGCTAAGCCGGCCAGGCGGGAGGGGAAAACTCGCCGAGGTTGTAGGAGGGGAAGCCGACGTAGGATCTGCTCGCTTGCTGTGAGAGGGGACAGGCCACCGCTGTTGCAGTTTTAGTTCTTACTCCGGAATTTTTCCGGCGACGAGACCAGGAGGGAATTCTTCGTAACAGGAGCTGGGACGCCTCTGAATTTTACTGAATTCTTCTAACATCATCGCTGGCCGTGGCAGAGGATCGAACAGGATGAAGGAATCTGGGGTTGACAGCTTCAGATCTGATGCAGTAGGATGCAGAGGTTGTACCATGGGCTCCCGAGCTCTGAATCTCGAACCGTCAGAATTTCTGGAACCGTGGATGAACCCTCTTTGCAGAAAAACTGGTGGGAGGCCGTCGGAGATCGGAATGGCCTGGGAGACACCGATGAGTGAGTTCTGGTCGCAGAAGACTGGAGAAGGCAGTCCCGCGCGACTGGAGGGGAAAAATCATAACTTTTGCTCCCGGACGCCGAATGTAGCTCTGCTTCTTTCTCTTGGTCGGGGACAGGGGGAAGAAGAACTTTGAAGAAGGAATTTCAGTCAGAATCCACCACTGTGAATCGTGGTTCAGCTTCTGGTCGAACTCTAGTGCTCTGCAGATGGAGCTTGGTACAGTCAAGGGAGAATGGCTCTCCCGGGCAGCTCCGGACTCGGAATGGTGCGATTCTTTCTTGCCTGTGTAGTGGACTGGAAGACCTTTCCAGAAAGGTAAGGTACGCCCTCAGATGTCACCGGATGAACTCGGGGAAGCTTCTGCAAGACGGGCCTTCTTCTGCCACCTGCAGTCGTGACCAAATGAAGTGGATGGTGGTGGGGTTAGGTTAAGGGGGACGGGAGTTTGGTAATGGAGGGAAGGGTGGTGGTGATAGCAGATGGGGGAGGGGTGTGTGGATGTGAAGAGAGGGGTGGAGCAGGTAGTATGGAGGTGCAGGAGAGTGGAGGGGTGAGAGGGCCGAAGCTTGGAGAAGGGGGGGTGGAGGGATCGGCCAAGGCAAGGGGATGGGTGTAGATGGTGAGGGTGGTGCGCAACTTGTGGTGGGGTGGGGGTTGGGATGGTCAAGGGATATGAATGAGGGTGTGGGGGAGTGGGAAGGTTGCTTGGGGAAGAGGGATGGGTGTCTTGGAGGTGGAGAAGGGGTATGGGGAATAGGAAGGGTTGCTTGGGAAGTGGAGGAAATTGATGAGTATTAAGTGGCCTAGGGGAGGTGAAGGGGTGGAGGGTGAGGTGGCAGCTGAGGTGGCAAGGGAAGGGGGAGGTGAAAGGGCAAGTTCGCCCAAGGGAGAGAGAGAGAAGGGGGGAAGAGAGAGAGAGGGGTTCGCCCCCTAGAGAGTGGGAGAGAGAATGGGAGAGCTAGAGAGAGAGAGGGGTGCACTTATGCTCAAATATTCAAATGTTCATTAACCATCTCAAGGGGGGTTGGGGTCCTATTTATAAGGATCCCAACATTTACAAAAAGTCCCTGGAGAAAATACTAAAAGCAAATAAGCAAGGGGGTGGGGGAAGGGAGAGGGCGCCCATGGGCCAGGCCCATCTAATTGGGCCCATATGACCCCCTAGCCTAACAAACATAGATAGATAACGTGATAACCTAGGGACATGACTCAAAATAAAGACAAGTACATCAAGATGACTCAAGAAAGGAGAAAATACATCAATATGTCTTCAGAAATAAACTCCCGTGTCGCCGTGGGCCCATCAAGTCGTGTAGTCGCACACTACCTATCTCCGGAAGGGAGAGAGGTGTCGAGCCAAAGGGAATTCTGGGTGATGTCCCCATCAACTCCCCCGGGCTGCGAAGAGCTCGACTCTGTCGAGAAAGGGTCCACTCGACTGTGGTAATGCTCCAGGAGGTCGGGGTCCAGCTGCTGAAGATCCTCCCTACTCACCCATGAATCATCTGAAGGGGGCCGGCCCTTCCACCTGACCAAGTATCGCTCGTATGCTTTGCTCCGGGTGACAGTGACATGTTCATCCAATATCCGCTCTATTTGCTCCCGTTGGCCCCTCTGGACTGGTGGAACTCTCTCATGGGTGGTGGCTCTCTCAGAAGGTGGAACAGGCTCAATTCCCTCACTAGGTGTCACCGTGGGACCCCTATATGGCACCAAGTCAGCCACATTGAATGTGGGACTTACTGCGTACTCCTCGGGGAGGTCCAACACGTAAGCGTTTGTGCCAATCCTCCTCAGAACCTGGAAGGGGCCTGATCCACGCGACCTCAGTTTGGAGACATTTCCAGGGAAAAGCCTCTCAGTTCTTACCATCACATAGTCACCCACGTGAAACTCCTGGTGGCGTCGGTGGGAATCGGCCGTTTTTTTATACACCTCATTGCTTTTGTTAATGCGTTTGCGGATTTCTTCATGCAATTCTTTCATGTGTTGGGCAAACGACTCAGCACTAATAGACACTCTAGCATGTGGAGGCAAAGGAATGAGATATGTAGGCTTTCTAGGATTGTACCCATGCACAGCTTCAAATGGGCTCATCCCTATCGACCTATTCACTGAATTGTTGTATGCAAACTCTGCCTGGGGTAATATGAGATCCCAATTCCCGGGGCGATCCTCAACAAGACAACGGAGTATATTCCCAAGACTCCTATTAATGACTTCGGTCTGGCCGTCAGTTTGAGGGTGATAGGCCGTGGAAAATTTAAGAAGGGTCCCCATTAGGTGCCAGAGAGTTTTCCAGAAATAGCTGGTGAATTTGACATCCCTATCAGAAATGATGGTCTTGGGTAGACCATGGAGGCGGACTACCTCATCGAAGAATAGGCGGGCCACATGAGAGGCATCGGAGGTTTTAGAGCAGGGAATGAAATGGGCCATCTTAGAAAACCTATCCATTACGACAAAGATGGAATCATGCCTTTTTTGAGTCCTAGGTAGGCCTAAGACGAAGTCCATGCTTAAGTCCTGCCAGGGACGATCAGGGACATGGAGTGGGGTGTATAGGCCTATGTTCTGTCTTGTCTGTTTGGCTGAGGCACATATCCGGCACTGTCCTACAATTTTGGCTACGTCCCTTTTGAGGCTTGGCCAGTAGAACTGACCCTCAACCAAAGCAATGGTTTTATGTACCCCAAAATGCCCAGTAAGGCCTCCTGCATGTAACTCCCAGACCAGGAAATCCCGTAGAGAGGTTCTAGGTATGCAAAGTCTATAACCTTTGAAGATGAATCCGTCCTCTAAGATGAATCCTTGGTGTTCCTTAGGTGAGAGGGTGGACAGAGTGGTATGGATTGGACCAAAGTCCGAGCAGTCAGAGTACGCCTCCTTGAGTCTTTCAAATCCTATGACTTCCACCCGAATGGTAGCTAGCAAGGAAATTCTCCTACTGAGGGCATCGGCAGCACGGTTTTCACTTCCGGCTTTATGTTTGATCACAAATGTGTAGGCCTGGATGTATTCGACCCATCGGGCATGCCGAGCATTCAGTTTCTGCTGGGACTTGAGGTATTTCAGGGCCTCATGGTCGGAGAATATGACAAATTCTTTAGGCAAGAGATAGTGTCTCCAATGCCGGAGGGATTGTACCACGGCATAAAATTCCTTGTCATAGGTGGAGTACCTCATCCTGGCATCACACAACTTCTCACTAAAGTAGGCCACTGGGTGTCCTTCCTGGCTAAGGATCCCACCAATTCCTACCCCGGAGGCATCACAAGTCACCTCAAAGACTTTGGAGAAGTCAGGGAGGCATAATACTGGGGCTTGGGTCATCCTTTCTTTGAGCTCTTGGAAGGCCCTAGATGCTGACTTGGTCCACACAAAGGTCCCCTTTTTGAGGCAGTCGGTGATAGGGGCTGTGACTGTGCTAAACCCACGGATGAACCTACGGTAAAAGGTGGCTAACCCATGAAAACTCCGGACTTCATGGAGAGTGCGGGGCTCCGGCCATTCGAGGATGGCTTGGACCTTTTCAGGGTCCATGGATACCCCCTCGGTGGAGACAACATACCCAAGGAAGGTAATGGATTTTGTCATGAAGTGACATTTTCCCAAATTGGCAAAGAGGCTTTCCTTCCTAAGGGTGGTGCAGACTTGCCTAAGATGACTGAGGTGTGCTTCCTTGGACTGGCTGTAGATGAGGATGTCATCAAAATAGACTACCAGGAAGACTCCAATGTAGGGCCTAAGGACCTCGGTCATAAGGCGCATAAATGTGCTTGGGGCGTTAGGGAGCCCAAAAGGCATCACCAGCCATTCAAAGAGCCCATCCTTGGTTTTAAAGGCAGTTTTCCACTCATCCCCGAGCCTTATCCTAACCTGATGGTAGCCACTCTTGAGGTCTATCTTGGAGAAAATGGTGGCTCCAGCTAGCATGTCGAGCATATCGTCAAGTCTAGGTATGGGAAACCTATATTTGACCGTGATCTTGTTGATGGCCCTACTGTCGATACACATCCGCCATGTCCCATCTTTCTTTGGTGTGAGGAGGGCTGGGACAGCACAAGGACTTTTGCTGAGGCGGGGGAAGCCTTTTCTAATGAGTTCCTCCACTTGTCTTCTCAGTTCAGCGTGCTCAGTGGGGTTGAGGCGGTAGTGGGGAAGGTTTGGGAGGGTGGCTCCTGGGACCAGGTCAATGGCATGTTGGACATCCCTCATGGGTGGCAGATGATCGGGAAGCTCCTCGGGGAATACATCCTTGAATTCTTCTAGGAGAGGGTGTATTTCCACAGGGTGGGGATTGGAGGGTGTTGTCTCTCCTAGACAAAGGACAACAGCACACAAGGGTGTTCCTTGAGCTAGTTCTTCCTCGAGTTCTTTCCTAGAGATGAGGTGTAGGCCTTTGGTGGGACCCTCATGGGTGGACAGTTGACTTGTTGGTTGGGTTGGGGGTGATGTGTCCCCTGGGTTTTGAGGTGGTGTGGGGAGAATTCCCTTGGAGGGTGGGTCCTTTCGGGGTGAGGAAGGGTTGAGGCGAATGGTCTTCCCCTTGTGTTCAAAGGTGCACGTGTTCGTTTTCCCATAGATGGTAGCATTGACATCATATATCTAAGGTCTCCCTAGCAGGATGCTTCCTACAGCCATAGGGATGATGTCACACCATATTGGCTCTTGGTAGGATGAGAAGGTGATGGGGATAAGACAACATGTGTTGACGGGTAGGGAATGGTAGTTTATCCATGAGACACGATATGGTTTGGGGTGGGGTGTTGGGGTAAGTCCTAGGAGCTTGACGGTGTCCGGGGACACGGCATTGACACAACTTTCGTTGTCTAGGATAACCTTCCTAACATGGTCCCCAATTTTGATGAAGGTGTGAAAAATGGAAGTCCTCCTCCAATCATTCTCTTGTGGTTGGGTAAGGGTGCACCTTATTACTCCCAAGTGGGTGGAGTGGGGGTCATCTTCTACCCCTTCCTCAAAGAATTGCTCCTCGTATTCCTCTTCCCACTCTAAAGTAGCCTCGTGTTCCTCAATATTATTCTCATGGGTTTCTTGGGATGTAGTAGGTCCGCCCTCAATAACAAGGCTCGACATCCCCTTGGAAGGGCATTGGGAGGCTATGTGGCCATAACTATGGCATTGAAAACATTTAATCATACTACTCCCTGGGGTCTTTCCTTTGGAGGCTTCCTCCCTTCGGGGAGGAGGGTTGAGTGGAGTGGTCTTTGTGGGGGTGGGAGTGGTTGGTTGGGGGTAGGGCCGAGTGGGGGTTCCCCCACTGGGAGGAGGTGTTCTTAACAGAGGAGGCAGGTTGGGACGGGGTCCCGGGCCCTTGGGGGGGGCAAACCTTGGGTTCCTAGAGAATCTCTCTACATCACGGGCTATTTGATAGGCAATCTCCAAGCTATGCACTTCCCTCATAAAAAGCTCCCGTTTGATGTGGGGAAGGAGACCATTCCTAAACCGGGATAAAGTGACGGCTGGGTCTTCGACCACACCACACCTTAGGAGATATGAGTCAAATTTCTCAATATACTCTTCCACGGTCTTTCCCTCTTGGGTAAGGCTTTGCCATTCATCAAGGAGAAGTTGGCTATAGGAGATGGGAAGATATTTATTCCTAAGTTGATCTTTCATGTCTATCCAAGTGTCAATGGGTTCCTCACGCCTGATCCTCCTTTGGCTCTCGACCTTTAGCCAATAGGTTTTGGCTAGTTTAAGAAGGTGCATCTTGGCCAACCTAACCTTTCTCTCCTCGGACATGGGGTACCAATCAAAGTATTGGTCCATGCCATGCTCCCATTCTTTATAGGCACTACGGTTATGAGACCCATCAAAATTAGGAGCTTCCACTTTGATCATTCTTAGTAGGAAGTCATCCGGATCCTCACGTGATCGCCTCTCATGATATCGAGGTTGTGGGGCTCTCTCTTGCTCACGATACCACTCATCATTTAGGTCTTCCCTCTCATGTTCAGCCCGTGGAAGAGGATCCCTTTGGGCATGGTTCCTAGGTGGGGCCCTAGCTTCTTCTAACCTCTCTAATCGGGTGGAAATTCCATTCATTTGCTCCGTGAGGACTTGGATGGCAGCCTCAATTCGATCCATAGGAGTTTGGGGAGCTTCCCTAGGGATGTTTTGGTTGCCATGCACATTGGGATCCATAGGTGGATTGAATTAGAGGGATCAGCCCGATATATGGTACCCCTACGGGTGGACATGCACAATGATGACAACACGGGATAGAAATGTAATTGCCCTTGGACCTAGGCTTGTAGAGACAAGTCTAAAACTTGCTCTGATACCAACTGATGTGATACCACTATGGGGTATGCAACAAGCAAATGTAAACTTAGGACCTATTCCGCATTCACAACCACATAGCAATTAAGTTGATAAATCGGGGCCAAATCGCCGTCGCACACACGCGAGCCCGGGGTGACTAAATGATGCTAGGGGGAGGTGATGGATCAAGACCCTTGCTGGTAGAGCTGGGCTAGGGTTGCCCTCCCGAGGGTACGTAGCCCACGCTTATGGGGCTGGCCGGTGCCAATTGGGGCACTAGGTCCCACTCTCTCACTTTAGCCACCGTGACCACACTAAGATGGTGGCTCCGGGATCGGGCACTCGCTCGCATGCACAACGGAGCTATGTCTACGGATATTAAATGAACAGACACTAAATAGTAATGGAGCAAAGTTTAGAGCTCACCTGGTTGGTTTGAAGAAACCAACCCCGTTCGGAGACGTGGGCGAGCGGGGAAGTGTGGATCCCGCACACTGCGCCGATGTAGCTTGAGCTGCTTAATACAAACACTACTCCTCACGCAGGAGCGTTGGACTAAGGGTGGGGAAATCAAGCTTACATCCAAACAGTACCTCCACGCAGGGAGGGGCGCTAAGCCGGCCAGGCGGGAGGGGAAAACTCGCCGAGGTTGTAGGAGGGGAAGCCGACGTAGGATCTGCTCGCTTGCTGTGAGAGGGGACAGGCTGCCGCTGTTGCAGTCTTAGTTCTTACTCCGGAATTTCTCCGGTGACAAGACCAGGAGGGAATTCTTCATAACAGGAGATGGGACGCCTCTGAATTTTACTGAATTCTTATAACGTCGCCGCTGGCCGCGGCAGAGGCTCGAACAGGATGAAGGAATCTGGGGTTGACAGCTTCAGATCTGATGCAGTAGGATGCAGAGGTTGTACCGTGGGCTCCCGAGCTCCGAATCTTGAACCGTCAGAATTTCGGGAACCGTGGATGAACCCTCTTTGCAGCAAAACTGGTGGGGAGGCCGTCGGAGGTCAGGGTGGCCTGGGGGACACCGATGAGTGAGTGCTGGTCGCAGAAGACTGGAGAAGGCAGTCCCGCGCGACTGGAGGGGAAAAATCAGAACTTTGGCTCCCGGACGCTGAATGTAGCTCTGCTTCTTTCTCCTGGTCGGGGACAGGGGGAGGAAGAACTTTGAAGAAGGAATTTCAGTCAGAATTCTCCACTGTGAATCGTGGTTCAGCTTCTGGTCGAACTCTGGTGCTCTGCAGATGGAGCTTGGTGCAGTCGAGGGAGAATGGCTCTCCCGGGCAGCTCCGGACTCGGAATGGTGCGATTCTTTCTCGCCTGGGTAGTGGACTGGACGACCTTTCCAGAAAGGTAAGGTACACCCTCAGATGTCGCCGGATGAACTCGGGGAAGCTTCTGCAAGATGGGCCTTCGTCTGCCACCTGTAGTCGTGACCAAATGAAGGGGATGGTGGTGGGGTTAGGTTAAGGGGGACGGGAGTTTGGTAATGGAGGGAAGGGTGGTGGTGATAGCAGATGGGGGAGGGGTGTGTGGAGGTGAAGAGAGGGGCGGAGCAGGTAGTATGGAGGTGCAGGAGAGTGGAGGGGTGAGAGGGCCGAAGCTTGGAGAAGGGGGGGTGGAGGGATCGGCCAAGGCAAGGGGATGGGTGTAGATGGTGAGGGTGGTGAACAACTTGTGGTGGGGTGGGGGTTGGGTGGTCAAGGGATATGAATGAGGGTGTGGGGGAGTGGGAAGGTTGCTTGGGGAAGAGGGATGGGTGTCTTGGAGGTGGGGAAGGGGTATGGGGAATAGGAAGGGTTGCTTGGGAAGTGGACGAAATTGATGAGTATTAAGTGGCCTAGGGGAGGTGAAGGGGTGGAGGGTGAGGTGGCAGCTGAGGTGGCAAGGGAAGGGGGAGGTGAAAGGGCAAGTTCGCCCAAGGGAGAGAGAGAGAAGGGGGGAAGAGAGAGAGAGGGGTTCGCCCCCTAGAGAGTGGGAGAGAGAATGAGAGAGCTAGAGAGAGAGAGGGGTGCACTTATACTCAAATATTCAAATGTTCATTAACCATCTCAAGGGGGGTTGGGGTCCTATTTATAGGGATCCCAACATTTACAAAAAGTCCCTGGAGAAAATACTAAAAGCAAAGAAGCAAGGGGGTGGGGGAAGGAAGAGGGCGCCCATGGGCCAGGCCCATCTAATTGGGCCCATATGACCCCCTAGCCTAACAAACATAGATAGAGAACGTGATAACCTAGGGACATGACTCAAAATAAAGACAAGTACATCAAGATGACTCAAGAAAGGAGAAAATACATCAATATGTCTTCAGAAATAAACTCCCGTGTCGCCGTGGGCCCATCAAGTCATGTAGTCGCACACTACCTGTCTCCGGAAGGGAGAGAGGTGTCGAGCCAAAGGGAATTCTGGGTGATGTCCCCATCACCCTGGATCCATGAAAACTCGGTCGTCCCGTCAACTCTCCACCAATGCATCAAGTATGCCAAGGACGGGGAGCAACATAAAGTCTTTGCAGACCTGTCGCCGTTCACACCTGCAGAATGCAACCTGGCCGACGCTGCACTCTACTTCAAGGGGATCGGTCCCTACCCCGTGATCAAGAGAAAAAGTAATGGCTGGCTCTCAGAAGAAGATGACGATGATCTCTTCTCTGTCGACGAGGAGAAGGCCAAGCTTCACCGGCTGCGCCTTGGCCCCAAGTCAACCCCAGACCGCCCTGAAAGGCGCCAGATCGACTTCGAGGCTAATCTCATTAGCCGGGCTATCGGCAAGAGTATATGCTTGCCACCAGACTGCATCCAGCTCCAGTGTGCATCCGAGGAGCACAGTGTCGAGTCCCTGACAACGTTTATTGTCACCTTTAAGCGACAACACTAGAACAAGAGGAAGGCTAATAGGGGCAAACCCATTGTCTTCTACAAAGGAGACATGGCCCCTCGAGCCCTGCCGGATGACGACTTCGGCTGGTCTAGGCAAGCCGATAACACCCCTGAAGCAGTCCAGGTGTGGGGCGAGCTGTCGCCGCATATTCAAGAAATGTGTTTGAAGCAACACATTCCCCTGTGGCAAACTTCTGCCCAACAAAGATACTTCTGTCGATTGTGGGACCCTTCCCAGGTCCGAGGGCAACCCCCGTCCTTCCATAAGGATACCAGGGTGCTTGGTTACGACCAGGACCCGGACTTCCGCGTCCACTACGCAGTTAACGTCGTAGGCTTGGCACTACAAGCCCACGACCAAACAAGAGTCTAAGCCAAATTCGACAGCTCCGGGGACGAAGGAGAGGAAATTCTGATCCCGATCTCCGCCAAAGCCAGAACCCCAGCCCAGGCCGTCGGGGAACCTTCTTCACCTCCCTACCAAGACAAAGGGATGGAAGAAGCTTCTCCGGTCTCTCAGTTAGTCGAGGGACCCAGTATAATAAACCCTCCTGAGGGGGGGGGATCTTGCTGGTCCAAGCTGCAAAAGATTGTCAGCTTCGCCAGGCAACCCCGAGGAGATCTCAGCAACTCCAGTCGACAACTGCTTGCCGGGAGCCGGCGGCCCAGATCAATCTTCGATGGATCCTAGCAATAACCACTCTCCAGTCCCGTCAACATCAGTCGATGGCCTCGAGAACCAAGAAATACACGAAGCCAACACTGATGATGATGATTTCATCGACCTCCAGCCCGCTCCTCCCGAGCTGGAGGACGGCGGCCAGGCGACCGTCGATGATCTTGTGGAGATCAATCTGGGCGACGATGAAGCCCCTCAGCCTACATTCGTCAGTGCTCTCCTCACCGAGGCAGAGAAGCAAGACTACAAGCAACTCTTGCTCGAGTTTAAAGACTGCTTCGCCTGAACATACAAGGAGATGCCAGGGCTAGACCCCTCCGTGGCGGACCACGACCTAGCCATTTCTCCCTCAGTCGCTCCGGTCAAGCAACCACAGCGGCGCATGCGCCATGAGCTGGAGATGCAGGTTTCGGCCGAAGGTCATAAAATGGCGGAGGTCGACTTCATCGAGCCGTGCATCTACCCGATCTGGCTCGCCAACATAGTCCCAGTTAAGAAGAAGAATGGTCAAGTCCGCATCTGCGTCGACTTCTGGGACCTCAATAAAGCTTGTCCGAAGGATGACTTTCCAGTCCCCATCACAGAAATAATGGTCAATATGACCACCGACCATGAAGCCTTGTCTTTCATGGACGGGTCGTCCGGTTATAATCAAATCCGGATGTCCCTCAAAGACAAGAACCATACAGCCTTCAGATCCCCCAAGGGGATTTTCAATTACAAATGCATGCCCTTTGGTTTGAAGAATGCCGGTGCTACTTACCAAAGCGCCATGACTAAAATATTCGACAAGATGCTGCACAACATCGTCGAATGCTACGTCGACGACCTCGTTGTCAAGACCAAAAGGAGAGAAGACCATTTGCACAACCTTCTCCAAGTCTTCAAGCTTCTCCAGCAATATGGGCTCAAGATGAACCCCATGAAATGCACCTTTGCCGTATCCAGTGGCAAATTTCTCGGCTTCGTCGTCAGGTACCGAGGAATCGAGGTGGACCCCAGTAAGATCAAAGCAATCCGGGAGCTTCCACCACCCAGCAACATCACCGAGCTTAGGTCCTTCCAAGGGAGGCTAACCTACATTCGGAGGTTTATCTCTAACCTCTCCGATCGGTATGTGCCTTTTGGCAAGTTGATGATGAAAGACCCCCCCGTTTACATGGGACTCGGAATGCCAAGCGGCTTTCAAGCAAATCAAGGAGTACCTCCTTACTCCCCCAGTCCTGGGGGCACCAATCAAGGGTAAACCCCTCATCCTTTATATTACCGCCATGGACGCTTCACTAGGAGCTCTGTTGGCGCAAATCAATGAAGAAGGTAAAGAGCAACCCCTCTATTACCTCAGCTGGAAGCGAATTGGTGCCAAGTATCGATACTATTCTATGGAGAAGGTTTGCTTGGCATCGGTGCTCGTAGTTATGAAGCTGTGGCATTACCTTCTATCCCATCAAGTCGAGCTTATATCCAAGCATGACCCCCTGAAGTATCTCCTTCGGCGACCTGTCCTCTCAGGCAGACTAGGAAGGTGGGCTCTCCTGCTAATGGAGTACAACATTACTTATGTCCCTAGAAAAGCAATTAAGGGACAAGGCATGGCTGAATTCTTGGCATCCCATCCAATACCAGACGACTCACCCTTCAACTCGGAGCTCCCAGACGAGGAGTCCCTTGCTGCTCAATCACAACCATCGGTTGAACAGAGCGGAGATGTCTTGCATTACTAGCAACAAAGCGCTCTCACAACCACTATTGTTCAATCACAACAACCAGTTGAACAGAGCGGAGATGTCTTGCATTATTGGCAACGAAGCGCTCTCACAACCAGCGTGCCTTGCTGGGAGCTTTACTTTGACGATGCTTCCCGAGGGATCACCAGAAGCAACCAGGATCCAGCCACCACGGAAGGTGCCGGCATAGTCTTCCTGACTCCTCAGGGCAGAGTTTTGTACAACTCTCGCACCCTCATGAAGTCCCTGACCAACAATGAAGCCGAGTATGAAGCTCTACTTATTGGGCTCCAGATGGCTCTCCACATGGGCATTAAATGCCTCAAAGCCTACGGGGACTCCCAGCTGAAAGTTCAGCAGGTCCTCGGCATCTATGACGTGCGGAAGCCAGAGTTGGTTCCATACCATACCGCCATCGCCAGATTGACTCGGAAGTTCTATTTATTCGAAGTAGATCACATTCCCATGAGCAGCAACACATATGTAAGCAAAAGCCTTCAACAAAACCCTATGTAAGCTCCTGGCTAAGATGGTTAGCCACCGGAAATGCGACTGGGGTGAAAAGGTCTTTGAAGCATTATGGGCCTATCGGACGATCTACAAAACCCCCACGGGATGCTCGCCGTTCTCCCTCACTTACGGGGCAGAAGCAGTTATCCCCATCGATGTCCAGTTAGCCTCCTATCGTGTGGCAATCCACACCGGCCTTGCCGGCTCTGATGAAGACGAGTACCAGCGAAGGCTGGAAGAGCTCACCGATCTCGAAGGAAAGCAACTCGAAGCCTAGAAACACCTGCAGGTATACCAGGCTCGCATGGCCCGGGCCTACGATAAGCTCGTCAAACAGCGAGCTTTCAAGCAAGGCGACCTTGTCATGATCAAGGAAAAAGAGATCATGGCAGGGCGCTCCAGTGGAAAACTACAGCCAAATTGGTGAGGTCCATACATTATCCAGAATGTCTACGAGGGTGGGGCCTACACAGTTGTTGATCACAAAGGTCATAGACCGTTCCCGCCTCTCAACGGTAAACATATGAAGCTATATTATGCACCGGAACACGAATTCGCGCGCCAGCCAGACTAAGGTGCACGTCCCAGCTACTACTAATAAGGCCGGACTTTCTTCAAGAAGAATCTAACCGGCCAGTCCTCCCAGTCTTCAATTCCCAGTCAACCAATCAGCCCAGCTCCTCGGAATCGATGCTAGGCATCTGTGGGAAATGATCTCCTGCCCTCATTCCCGTTGCCACGGGAGCACGGGCGCTTCTACACCGGCACCAGTCTAGCCGCCAGGCTCACAGGTAAGTCAAAAGAAAAATATATATAAAAAATATATATGGGGTTAAAAATAGAGATACCCCGGCAGACCTAGTCATTCTCACCATAATGGGGTGGCTGGGGGCAAAAAGGCCAGTAACCCGGCTAAGGTGGAAACCCGAAAGGGCACCTCTGGCAAAATCGGGAAACCCCTCGACGTGAAAACCCGAAAGGGGAAGTCGGAAAAAGCTAAAGGGGGTCGGCTCTAGAGAAAACCCGAAAGGGCAGTAGAGCCGATAACGAGAAAATCTTCTTCTCCCTACCAGTCTACACGGCGTTCCACCTATTCCTTGGTGGGCCGTTGGCTTCATCCAGAGCTAGTCCTCAATACATTTGCACTGCTACGGTGCAAGCCCTTCAATCCCCAGCTAATCTTGCATTACTCCTGCTTAGCTGGGCCAACCTTTCGCCCTCACCTCAACATCACAGTTCAACCAGTCCCTGTAACAGTCAAGCTTCCAGCCACCGTCTTGGTAAACTCATATCCCAATGCATTCTGAGACATTTATCATCCGCTGCCCCTACATCCCACATACCCTGCAAATCCAGAGCCTTCCAGTTCATCATAATCCCAGTTCTCCCATATGATCCCTGATCCACCAGTCACACCTTGTCATGATAAAGTGGTCCTTCGCCACCATAGGGTGAGGGTTTCTAAAAAAACCTTTGTGAATGGCCGAGCAATATTCAGCTATCCACACCTTCCAGTCTCAGGTTACATCCCCTGACAGTAATATGCTACGGACGTCAGTCTCAAAAAATATATATATATAAAAAATGGGGTTAAAAAAAGAGATACCCCGGCGGCCTCAGTCAACTCCCTCTATGAGGCGACTGGGGGCGAAAAATGCCACCAACCCGGCTGAGGTGAAAACCCAAAAGGGCACCACAGACAAAATCGGGTAACCCCTCGGTGTGAAAACCCACAAGGGCGCACCGGAAAAAGCTAAAGGGGGCCAACCCTGACAAAAACTCGCAAGGGCGGTAGGGCTGGTAAAGAGAAAAAAAAACTCTCTCCCTCTCCACTCTACACTTGCAAAGCCATCGGCTACGACACGCCTTGATGGCGAGCTCAACATCACTTCACAAAAATGGTAGCCACTACACCCCCGAGGGTCGGTCACTGCCAGTCTCCAGCTTCCAGTTTCGGCTACAACGCCTTCACAGGCCAGCCGCCAGTCTCCAGCTTCTAGTTTCGGCTACAACGCCTTCACAGGCTAGCCACCAGTTTCCAGCTTCCAGTTTTGGCTACAACGCCCGTACAGGCCAGCCGCTAGTCTCCAGCTTCCAGTTTCGACTACAACGCCTGTACAGGCCAGCCGCCCGTTTCCAGCTTCCAGTCTTCGGCTACAACGCCTTCACAGGTCAGCCGCCAATTTCCAGCTTCCAGTCTTCGGCTACAACGCCTTTACAGGCCAGCCGTCAGTTTCCAGCTTCCAGTCTTCGGCTACAACACCTTTACAGGCCAGCCGTCAATTTTCAACTCCAGCCTCGGCTACAACGCCTTTACAGGCCAGCCGTCAGTTTTCAACTCCAGCCTCGGCTACAACGCCTTCGCAGGCTAGTCTCCCATCCTCCAGTCCTAGTCTCAGCTATAACGCTTTCCCAAGCTAGCTATCTGACTCAATTCCAGTTCCCAACCATTGCACCTTTCTAGGTCACCCAGCTGGCTTCAGCTCCAGTCCCCATTCTCAGTCACAGTCCCAGCTTCAATTCCCAGTCCCTCTCCTAGTCCCGATCTTGGTTACCGTGTCCGCCTAGGCCGTCCAGCCAGCTCAATCCCAGTTTCCCAGACACATACGAATCCCATCCTTTGGCTAACAGCACAATGTTAGCCAATATCCCACCATTCAGCTAAGAATCAATATCCACTTTCCAGAATCACCTCTGCAACTCTAGACCACGTGGACTGCCCCGTTCTTGTAAGCCTACGCTGGTTCCAGAGTAGGTGGGCTTTCACCCTCCAGGAGGATTGGCCCCTACATATAGCCTTTCTTTTCTCTACTACCCAACACTCAACCTCCAGCTTCTAACACCGAGTTCCTTAAAATCAGTCCCTGTTATCACTCATGACGATGGGTCATAGGACAAGCAAGCACGACTAACAATAAGTGGTCGTCAGTTCACACGCATCATTCCATTCCATCAAAGAGGGGGGGAACAACCCAGTAAACAAAGGATCTGGAATTTGTCATTAATACTCTGTAAAAGGAGCCCAAGACATGCCCTTGGGGTAACAAAATCCATACACTCCAGAAAAAAAAGGGGGGGGAGATACAATCAGGGCTCCGCTTCAGCCCCCTCCAGCGCCGCAAGACGAAAGTCTGCTGCTGCAAGCTCCGCCTCCATGGTGGACAAGAGCTGGGCACTGGCTCCGGATGTGGTCTCAGCCGCCTGCCACTTGGCTCGGACGCGCTCGGTGACTACCTACCGCTCCTCCTAGGCCTTCCTCAAGGCCTCAGCCTGACTCTCCACCTCCCTCAGCTGTGCGACTCACGCTTGAGATGCTGACGCGGTCGCTTCGGCGTGACTCTATTGTGCCCCTGTGGTTTTGATGATAGCAAACACTATAAGTCACACGGTGTTTGTATGAAAGACTGAATGAGCATGATTGAATGAGCATCTGGTTTTTGCATGTTATATTGCGTACAACTTCATCAGGGTGCATGGCATTTCATCGAACAGATCAAGGTCAATGCTAGTATAGACAGCATGCATTCAAGGTCTGTGCACTTCATGATAGCCAGCTTAGACAAGGTCTGTGCATACATGTTCAAGTCGGCGTCACCTGGATATAGGTTTGTGCATATGGTGAGAATAGGGTCAAGGTCGGTGCATATGTGAGCATTTTGCACACAAGTCAGTGCACATTCGAGTCTGTGCAAGATAACTCTGGGCACTTTATGTTGCATAGCGCATGAGGTCTGTGCATGTGCATAGCTAAGTCGGTGCAACTTTTATCTCTGGCTTGATTAGGTCTGTGCAATGTTTGTACTCTACGTATTCATAGTCAGTGCATCTGTTGGCCATGTACTGGAATCAAGTCTGTGCATATGCTTGCATGTAAACACTGAGTCCGTGCATGTGTGTGTGTGTGTGCAGTTTGTGCATTTCTTAACTCTGCATTCAGGTTATGTCTGTGCATACTCTCTTGAATAACACCTACTGAGCTCGTGCACACTAGCTTGTACGCCCTATTAAGTCTATGCATTTGACTGCTGTGTGAACAGATTTTCATATGGTTGAGCTTCAAAGTCGAAGCATCCCTTCTCTGCACAAGCAAGTCAATGCAACGTCTTTGCCAGCACGACTAATCTAGTAAGTCGGTGCAATGCCTTCGCCAGCATGACCAGGAACAACCAACTAAGTCGGTGCATGCATTTATATGGAACTTAAGCACGCAAGTGATAAATTGAGGAAAACCATGTTTCGAGCATCTTATGTGCACCTGAGTACCTTACTTACGAGGATCAGAAGAACAGGAGCACGCGATATAAGCAGAACAATCAAATGGCACTTGATCCAAGGCTGATCATTATTCTAAGAAGCTGCCACGTGGATAGCTAAACGATGGAGATTCTGACACGTGGCTGAAAGATTCCTGAAGCTTCCTGGCGGGAACGTTCTCTCCACACATCTAGGGTGTGAGCTAGTGGGCCCCAGACTGAAGCCATATATAAGACCTTTCTTCTGCACAAAGGGAGAAATGCTGAATAGAAGACATCTGAGTGCAGCCTGAGAGAAGAGTATGAGAGCCAACAAAGTAGAAGAAAAGAAGAGTTCGTGAGATCGAGGAAAAATAGAGAGAGAGGAGCAGAGAAGAGAAGTGAAGTAAAAGAAAGAGGAAGAGAAAGAGAGAGAGAGAGAGCCCGTGGAGAAGGTTGAAGCTTCCTGAAGATTTATCCTACTGGACCTCGGATCAAATCCAGGCCAGTCAGCTCCTACGTGAGCTATATCTATTTTGCAATTTCCTCCACTTTCAGTTGCTGTGATTTTCGATCGTTTGTTTTCCTTTTCATCTTTCTTCAAGCTATTAGTCAGCAGAGCAAGCTGTGTCGCTCAGCAGTAGCAGAGGATTGGTTCCTCTAGACGGCCAAGCTGTATTGCCCAGCGGACATCGAAGCTGTAATGCCCAGCGGTCAAGCAGTTAGTCAGCGGTCGGCTAAGCTGTAAGGCCCAGCGCAAGCTGTTAGTCAGCGGTTTGTAGGCAAGCTGTGTCGCCCAGCGGTTTTCAAGCTGTTTGGCAGTGGAAGTCACACTCTGGTTGGAGTGTGGGGTGGACGTAGGTCTGGAGGACCGAACCACCTTAAAATCTTCTGTCCATTATGGTTTGATTGTTTATTCTGCTCCGCTAGATGTATGCTTAGGAATGTTCATGATAGTCTGATCTTATATCTAGTAAGGGATAGGTTTGTACACCGTGCGTTTGATTCTGGTCTTGATAGAGTAAGTTGATTAGATGAACTGAGTCATCTCCTTAGCTCATATGGAGTAGATCAGAAGTACAATCTATCTGATCTTTCTTCGATCATTCGAAGAGTGCACCTAAGCTGATTAAGGCACCAGTGGGTTTTAATTCTGCATCTCTGTTTGTTATGAGTTTTTAATTGGGCATTATTTTACAGAGGGATTCATTCACCCCCCTCTGAATCCATCGCACAAGTCCTATCAATTGGTATCAGAGAGGGTCTCTGACTTACCAGATCCAGCGATCTGCAGAGGATCTTGCTATATTGCTTTTGGTGGTGCATTACTTATCGTTTGCTGTGTGTGTTGAACTTGCTTGTTATCTGTTAATGGCTCGTCTTCTGGTTTTTGATGGGTCGAACTTCAGTAACTGGTTAGTCGGGCTATGTGTTCACATGAATTCCATTGATCCAAATCTATGGAATCTTGTATCAAAAGGCCCACATAAATTACCTCAGAATGAGACCAGATGGTCTATAGAGGACAGAATTAAGCATAGCGAGAACGCTAGAGTTCTCAATATTCTGAGAGACGTAGTTAACACTGAAGTGTTTCCATATATTACAGGATGTCATTCAGGAAAGGAGATCATGGATAGATAACCGCCATTCATTAGAAGCAAGAACGAGTTTGCCTAATGGCCAACCGGAGTGATCAATCAGATGAGTCTCCATCCCAGGTAAACTCTGAGACCGAGGATATTAGCTATGATGATTTAGTTGCCATGCAAGAGCATATACTAGATAAATATGAAAGAGTTAAATCAGAAAAGAGAAACTTAAGAAAAGAGAAAAATGATGAAATCACAAGTCTGAAGGATGAAAATGAAAATCTAAAATCAGAATTGAAAAATAAAGAAGGATCATGTGAAGATTGTTCATCTTTGAAAACATTGTGTGACAGCATGGAATCTGATTTGAGCCTAAAAGAAACCTTGATTGATTCATTAAAAGAAGAAATGTTGCTCAATGAAAAGGAAATTAAAAAGACAGAAGAAAAACTAAAACAAGAAAAATGAAGAATTGAAATTACTAAATTTTGCTATTTCTGAGAGGTTTTTAATGCTTGAAAAAGGGAAGAGTTCATTTGAAAATGAATGTGAGAAAGTGAGTACATTAATGGAAGAGATAGACAGCTACAAAATCGTCAATGCTATACTTAATGAAAAGATCACAAACTCTGAACTGCTCATCTCTTCTCTTAAAAATGTGATTTTAGATTTGAATACGTCTCTGTCTGATTATGCTAATCAAGAGAAGCAGAATGTTGTATCCACAGATAACTGCATGAAGAAAGGCAGTAATTTTCAAGTTAAGTAGGGAATGAGGAATAAACTTTATACAACTTTTGTGCGTAGCTCAGACATAGCTAGCACTTCCACCTCATCCCCTAAACAAGCTGTCGCTCAAGAAAATAAGAAAACATAACATAAAAGGAAAATATTGAAAAAGAATGATAATAATCAGCATGCTAAGAAAGTTCAGGCCAACAAATCTATTGTCAAGAACATTGAATGCTTTTACTGTGAAAAGTTTGGCCATGAGATGGTTGATTGTTTTATCATGAAGAAGGATGAATTGAAATCTGATAGAATTCATGCTAGGAATTCTAATATGAAGAAACCCTCTTCTGTTCAAACCAAAAGGCCTCAATGCTTTTATTGTCATAAAAAAGGTCATCTCATGCGTGAATGTAGGCTAATGGAAATAGATGACCTATCTGCTATTGGAGTGCATGATAAACTGTTCCATGCTAAAAATCATGCAACTCATAAAAAGAAACTTCAATGTTTTCATTGCGGCAAATCGAGCCACATTGTTGTTGAATGTTGGCATAATCAGGGAAAGAAATTTCGTTCTGGATTTGTTAATTTCCTAGTTAACAAAAATATTTTTGAAAGAAATAATTTTGGTTCTAAGGGAAAGCATCTTAAGTGCTTTGAATGTGGAAAGCATGGCCATATAGTCAAGAATGGCTGGCAAGCTCAGGAAAATAGATTGAATTCGAAATCTGTAAAATTCCCTGCTTTCTATTCTTCTGCTAGGAATAACTTAATTGATAAAAAGAAAAAATCTTCATGCTTTGAATGTGAGAAGCCAGGCCATAGAGCTGCTGATTGTTGGCTGGCTGATTTTAGTAAACAGAATTTTCTCTCTACTAATAAATTTCATGACAACAGTAATTTGCATAAAAAGAATTTGAAATCTGCTGCATCATGCCATTACTGTGGTCAAACAGGTCATTCAAAGAATAATTGCTACTTGATGGGATTTGATGACCTTCATGCACAAACATTGTTTAGAACACCTGCTAGAGGTGCCACTGTTATTTCAGGACCCAAGATGCCTTGGGTACCTGTTGGTGCAAAATGAGGAATTACTTTACAGGTGTGCCTTGGGGATGAGGAATAAAGAGGGGCAAATAAACCAAGGCATCATAGTATGAAAACCCCAGTTCTAAAATTGTCAGGTAACATTCTTGCATTCTTCAGGATTGCTCATTCGAATCATGCAGAAATCTCATTTGATGCATTGTATGCTTAAGTTGTTAAATAAAATTCGCATGCATACATACTTTTATTTGCTTTAACAAGTGCATTGAGCAACATGAGTCTATACATTCATATTTTGAGCTGTATGTGTACATATTCATTGAAGATATGTTGAATTCATTTCACATTTACATGCATTAATGATTTGACATATGTTTGTGCACATAGAGAAGGTTAGAAACTCATGAACTTAGTTTGCATACATGTGAATTGCATATACATGCATTCGACATACAGTCATTGAAAATCTGATGCACTTAGGACTATTGGTATTGCATTGTCATGCATGACCACTATGGTATATCAAATGGTAAGCTACTAAAAGGCAGGTGAAATCTGTCTGGAGGTTCTTACTATGTGTGAGATGGTCCTTTAAGACCAAGTTCTCCGCCTAGCACCATGGGTCATATTACTTAATAGGGCAGTCTGAATGAGCATGAGTCACAAAATCATATGTTCAGCCTTCATTGCAAATATTGCATAAAGTCAGGGGGAGTCTGTCTAGTCCTTGCATGTCCTCATGCCACATGTGTCTTGCATAGTCATTGAAAATCTGATAGGACTACATGTGCCCCCCATGCATCCATAAGCATAGTTCATGATTTCACGTACATAAAGTCCCATGCATTATCTTCATGACATATATGATGATTCAATACATTTAGTTAGGGGGAGTCAACGCATTGCATACATGTTGTCAAATGCATACACTTATTTTAGAATTCATTGCACATCACTCATATTGAAAATAACAAGATTGTGTTCTGCTGGCTATTCATCTAGTTTCTTGTTATCTTAATCAGTCAACTAAAGCTCTCATCCTTATCTTGAGATCATCCATTTCACGTATCTGAACTTGACTCTGATTTGATTTTGAATCTTGTGAGCTGGTCTTTCTTGAGTAAATATGTCTGATGGACCTCTAGATATCTATGATTCTCTTGTCCTAATTGGAAGTGTCGACACAGTGAGTCGACATCATCTTGGAAATGCTTTGTCAAATGTCGACACCTTCATTGTTGTGCTCATCTTTGTTATATGCTTGAAACTCTTGTGCCGTTCACATCTTGAGTGCTACTGAATCTCATTGAAAATTCAGAAAATTGAGAAGAGTTCAATTCGTATACCTTGATCATAAATCTAAAAATCAATTCATTAAAGAATCTTCTATTATAAAGATTTATGAATGGCTAAAAGATCAGATTGGTTTAAGTTTAATGTATTCATTGAGCTTGGATATGAGTATCTTGAAATATCTGAGTCAATTTTAATAAACTTTAACCAACTATTTCATGTTGAATATTGTAAAATCTTCTGAAATCTGAAAATGTTAATATCATGGCTTTATTTGGTTGAATTATATGAAATCGGTATTATTTTTAAACATCTGATGAATCTGAAATGTTCCTATGGGTAAATTCTATCAGAGCAATGATTTTGGTCACTGAGAAATCATGTCCATTGACCATGAAGTCTAGAGGACTATGTCATGAAGTGCCATAATTAACTCTGCTAAATAAAATTCATTAAAAATTCAGGTAGAGCAATGGCTTGAATACTGAGAAATATACTTCACTTATCAATGAAATAAGGTGAAGTATGTCATGAGGTGTCAATACTATCTCTGAAGCATGACAGTTAGTCATACTAAGTGCTTAGGGATACTGGCGTCCAAACAACGTGTATCCTCTAGCCACAAGGTGTGTACTGAACTTAATTGCACTTGGTAAACTTGCTATGAAATCTTGTACTGTGCTTAAAGAAAAATCTGAAATTATTTGAAGAAGTATGGCTGATCCTCAGGAACCAAATTTGAATTCCTTCATGTTGTTTAACCTCAATACTAATGATTGTAATTTCTAAAGAAGTCATTGAAATTGACTGAGTAAGATGAAGGGAGGTTAATCAAGATATAAATATGAGGACTTTGTTCACTTTTATTAAACATTGATGTTCAGATATGAGTACAGAATTTTATTGACAAACTGTGTATACATCATATTTAAACCATGATGTTCAAATAAAAATTCATAAGCCCCTATAATAGAAGAGTCTGAACCAAGTTTATTCAGATTTATGAAATAAGTATCTTATTGAAAATCTTCTATTTCTTTGAAAGATCTTGTATTCTACATGCTGCCATGTCATCCTTCCTGAATGTCTTCTTGACATATCCCTCACCTTACACTCTTGAAAGCCTTGCTTCATTCAGATCAGGGAGCATTGGATTGTTTTTAAAGAAGAGGTTAGGTCTTGCCTAGACTGCACTTATTGCTTTTTAAAGGGGGAGGTTTGTTTGTGATCTTGTCAAAGGGGGAGGATAGATTGATTGATTCTTGTCTCGTCTGCATCATGTAAGCATCAGGTTCTACATGAATTGCATTTATTATTCATAAAGAGAGAATACATCTACAACATAGACTTGATTGGTGCTTAATTGTTTAACTGCCTCTGTGTTTTCTATGCCTTAATGATTTTGCCATAGGAGAAGATTTTAATTCAATCATATCATGTATGTCTGTAACTCTCGTCTCAAACTAGTTCCTTTTTGATGAAGTCAAAGGGGGAGAATAGTTTGACTGGAGCCAGTGTGACTCATAGTGGTGTTGCCATCATCAAAAAGGAGGAGATTGTTGTGCCCCTGTGGTTTTGATGATAGCAAACACTATAAGTCACACTGTGTTTGTATGAAAGACTGAATGAGCATGATTGAATGAGCATCTGGTTTTTACATGTTATATTGCGTACAACTTCATCAGGGTGCATGGCATTTCATCGAACAGATCAAGGTCAATGCTAGTATAGATAGCATGCATTCAAGGTCTGTGCACTTCATGATAGCCAGCTTAGACAAGGTCTGTGCATACATGTTCAAGTCTGCGTCACCTAGATATAGGTTTGTGCATATGGTGAGAATAGGGTCAAGGTCGGTGCATATGTGAGCATTTTGCACACAAGTCTGCGCACATTCGAGTCTGTTCAAGATAACTCTGGGCACTTTATGTTGCATAGCGCATGAGGTCTGTGCATGTGCATGGCTAAGTCGGTGCAACTTTCATCTCTGGCTCGATTAGGTCTGTGCAATGTTTGTACTCTGCGTATTCATAGTCAGTGCATCTGCTGGCCATGTACTGGAATCAAGTCTGTGCATATGCTTGCATGTAAACACTGAGTCCGTCCATGTGTGTGTGTGCAGTTTGTACATTTCTTAACTCTACATTCAGGTTATGTCTGTGCATACTCTCTTGAATAACACCTACTGAGCTCGTGCACACTAGCTTGTATGCCCTATTAAGTCTATGCATTTGACTACTGTGTGAACAGATTTTCATATGGTTGAGCTTCAAAGTCGAAGCATCCCTTCTCTGCACAAGCAAGCCAATGCAATGTCTTTGCCAGCACGACTACTCTAGTAAGTTGGTGCAATGCCTTCGCCATCACGACCAAGAACAACCAACTAAGTCGGTGCATGCATTTATATGGAACTTAAGCACGCAAGTGATAAATTGAGGAAAACCATGTTTCGAGCATCTTATGTGCACCTGAGTACCTTACTTACGAGGATCAGAAGAACAGGAGCACGTGATATAAGCAGAATAATCAAATGGCACTTGATCCAAGGCTGAACATTATTCTAAGAAGCTACCACGTGGATAGCTAAACGATGGAGATTCTGACACGTGGCTGAAAGATTCCGGAAGCTTCCTGGCGGGAATGTTCTCTCCACACGTCTAGGGTGTGAGCTAGTGGGCCCCAGACTGAAGCCTTATATAAGACCTTTCTTCTGCGCAAAGGGAGAAATGCTGAATAGAAGACATCTAAGTGTAGCCAGAGAGAAGAGTACGAGAGCCAGCAGAGTAGAAGAAAAGAACAGTTCGTGAGATCGAGGAAAAATAGAGAGAGGAGCAGAGAAGAGAAGTGAAGTAAAAGAAAGAGGAAGAGAAAGAGAGAGAGAGAGAGCCCGTGGAGAAGGTTGAAGCTTCCTGAAGATTTATCCTACTGGACCTCGGATCAAATCCAGGCCAGTCAGCTCCTGCGTGAGCTATATCTGTTTTGCAATTTTCTCAGCTTTCAGTTGCTATGATTTTCGATCGTTTGTTTTCCTTTTCATCTTTCTTCAAGCTGTTAGTCAGCAGAGCAAGCTGTGTCGCTCAGCGGTAGTAGAGGATTGGTTCCTCTAGACGGCAAAGCTGTATTGCCCAACGGACGGCGAAGCTATAATGCCCAGCGGTCAAGCTGTTAGTCAGCGGTCGGCTAAGCTGTAAGGCCCAGCGCAAGCTGTTAGTCAGCGGTTTGTAGGCAAGCTATGTCACCCAGGGTTTTCAAGCTGTTTGGCAGCGGAAGTCACACTCTGGTTGGAGTGTGGGGTGGACGTAGGTCTAGAGGACCGAACCACCTTAAAATCTTCTGTTCATTATGGTTTGATTGTTTATTCTGCTCCGCTAGATGTATGCTTAGGAACGTTCATGATAGTCTGATCTTATATCTAGTAAGGGATAGGTTTGCACACCGTGCGTTTGATTTTGGTCTTGATAGAGTCAAGTTGATTAGATGAACAGAGTCATCTCCTTAGCTCATATGGAGTAGATCAGAAGTACAGTCTATCTGATCTTTCTTCGATCATTCGAAGAGTGCACCTAAGCTGATTAAGGCACCCGTGGGTTTTAATTCTGCATCTCTGTTTGTTATGAGTTTTTAATTGGGCATTGTTTTAAAGATGGATTCATTCACCCCCCTCTGAATCCATCGCACCAGTCCTATCAGACTCCTCTGCTCAGCTATGGCTGACACGAGCCGAGCCCGCTGCTCCTGCGCCTCCCGGATCGCTGCTAGTCTCTGAGACCTCTGCTCCTGCACCTCTCAGAGTAGCAGGTACTCGGCCCAGATTCTGGCTAACCCGGACATCCAGAGCTCGTGTGGGAATCCGAGTGCGTGATAGCCCTAGGTGCACTCCCGCAGTCGCTGCCTCAGGTCATCCAGAGAAGGGAGGGGCTCACTCTGTAAGTAGCCTCGCGCTCGCTGGAGCAGGGCGGAACCTGCACTCGCCTCCAGCAACGGCTCTGGCGGAGAAGCGAATGGAGGCCACTCCACCCCTAAATCTAGGGAGAGGTCTCCGGACGCAGCCAGCACTGCAGTGGAACCTGCATAGTCCCAACAAACACCAAAGGGAGTAAGTAATACATGAAAGACTTCCTTCGACAAACAAGGTGAAAAACCTGACAAAAAAAGGAAGGAGGCAAGTCCTGACTCCTTACTTGGAGCAAGTCCAGCCGACTCTGTGGCATCATCTGTCAGGGTCGGGGAAGGCAACTGCACCTCCGCCTCCACAGCATCACCTACCGGGGTTAGAAAGGGCAATGGTTCCTCCACCATCCGATCATCTCCAGCAAGCACAGGTTGGATAAGCGGCTCCTCCTGCCCGCCCTCATCAGGAGCCGACACATGCTCCTCCCCAGGATCCGATGCTGCAAGTAACTCAAGAACGTCAGCACTCTGCCTTATAGAGCGTACAAGCACTAAATAAAGGCAGAGAGGACCACTACATACATCTAGCGGAAGTCCCCGCTGGAACCTCCGTACTAGTAGAGGCCCCAGAGGATGAAGAGCTCGAGCTCAAGCTCTCCTCTATCTCCATCTCCGAGCCTCCGTCGTCTGAAGAGCTCGACGAGGTCCCGGCGAACTCCCAGAGGTGGCCGAACCAGAAGTTCCTACAAGCCAACGCAGCAAACAAGGTCATCACAAGACTGATGTGACACAAGTATAGGGTATGCAGCAAGCAAACGCAAACCTCGGACCTAATCCGCATTCACAATCACATAGCAAGTAAAATGATAAATTGAGACCGAAACGCCGTCGCACACTCGCAAGCCCCGGGTAACTATATGATGCTAGAAGGAGGTGATGGATCAAGACCCTAACTGGTAGAGTGCCAGCAGGGCTAGGGTTATCCTCCCGAGGGTACGTGGCCCACACTTTGGGGCTGGCCGGTGCCACTTGGGGCACAAGGTCCCACTCTCTCATGATGACCACGGTGACCACTCAATGATGATGGCTCCGGGAACGGGCACTCACTCTCTTGCGCAACGGAGCTATGTCTACGGATATTAAACAAACAGACACTAATATAAATGGAGCAAAGTTTTAGAGCTCACCTGGTTGGTTTGAAGAAACCAACCCCGTTTGGAGACGTGGGCGAGCGGGGAAGTGTGATCCCCGCACACTGCGCCGATGAAGCTTGGGCGGCTAGTTACATGAACTACACCCCACGCAGGAGGGTTGAACTAGGGGTGGGGTAATCACAATTACATCAAACACTACCTCCACGCAGGGAGGGGCGCTAAGCCGGCCAGGCGAGAGAGAGAATTCCGCCGAGGACGACGGAACGGGCGCCGACGTGGTTCTGCCCACTTGTTGTTGGAGGGGACAGGAGGTCGCTGTTGCAGTCGTAGCTTGCTCTCAGGAATTTTTCCGATGACGAGATCAGTGAGGATGGCTTCGTAACAGGTACAGGGATGCCTCAGATTTATGTCAAATTCTGCTGCCGTTTCTGGTGGTCGTGGTGGAGACTCGAACAGGACGTCGGAATCTGGGGTTGGCAGCTTCAGAATGGATGCAGCCGGATGCAGAAGTTGTACCTGGGGTTTCCGGACTCAGAATCTCGATCCGTTGGAGTTGTTGGATCCGTGGACAAGTCCTCTGCACAGAAAAACTGACGGAGACTCCTTCTGAGGTCGGGGTGGACAGGAGGGATCCGTTGAGTGGGATCTGGTCACGGCAGACAGCAGGAGGAAGACCCGAACGACGGTGGGAGAAAATTTGGAACTCTAGCTCCCGGAGGCCGAACGGGGTTCCGTTTCTTGCTCCTGATCGGGGATAGGGAGAGGAAGATCTTTGGAGAAGAAACTTCAGTCTGGATCTGTCGATGTCGACCGTGGTTGAGCTTCTAGTCGGACTCTGGTGCTCTGCAGCTAGTTCCAGACGCTGTCGGAGGAGATCGGCTCTCACGGGTGGCCACGAACTTGGAACGGAGTGCTTCCACTTCGCCTGGGAAGAGGACTGGGAGCCCTTTCCAGAATGGTACGCCTTGCCTTCAGAAGCCACTGTATGAGTTCGGGGGAGCCTCTGCAAGACGTGTCTTCTTCTGCTACCTGTAGTGGGGCAGGATGTAGGAGAGGGGCTGGGATGGAGGCATGGGAGGCTAGTGTTTGGTGGAGGTGGAGAGGGTGGGGGTGTTCGTAGGTGGCAGGGGGGTTGTGTGGGAGTGGAGGAAGGGGTGGAGCAGGGGTGTGAAGGGGCAGGAGGGTGGAGAGGAAGTGGGGGCCGAAGCTAGTGGAGGTGGAGGTGGGGTTCGGCCATGGCAAGGATGTAAGGGGGGGGGTGGCTGTTTGCGCAATAGGTGGAGGGGGGCTGGAGTTTGAATGGTCTTGGGGTGTGAATGAAGGTGTGGGGGAGTGGGAAGGTTGCTTGGGGAAGAGGGAGGGGTGTATTGGAGGTGGGGAAGGTGTATGGGGAATAGGAAGAGTCACTTGGGAAGGGGAGGGAATTGATGGGGGTTAAGTGGCCTAGGGGAGGTGAAAGGTTGGAGGGGGAGGTGGCAGCTGAGGTGGAGGAGAGAGAGAGGAGGTGAAGGGGCAGGTTCGCCCTTGGGAGAGAGAGAGAAGGGGGAGGAGAGAGAGGGGGATCCGCCCCAAGGAGAGAGAGAGGGAGAGAGAACTAGAGAGAGAGAGGGGGATTGCAATTATGCTCAATTCTTCAAATCTTCATTACCTTCTCAAGTGGGAGTTGGGGTTCTATATATAGGGAACCCAACTTTGTACAAAAGCCCTTGAGAAAAAGGGAAATAACAGATAACCAAGGGTGCAAGAAGGGGGCGCCCACGGGCCTAGCTCCCTAATGGGCCAAAAGACCAGACAAGTCCAATATGATGACCCACTAATAAGAGCACCTAGGGCAAGACTCAAAAATAGAAGTGAAATACATCAAAAGGACTCAACAAAGGAGAAAATACATCAAGATGTCTATAGTAGTGAGATCCAGTGCCGTCGAGGCCCCATCAAGTCATCCTATCCGTCTCCAGAGGGGAGAGATGTGTCGAGCCAGAGGGAGCTCTGAGTGATGTCCCCATCAAAGACCCAGTTCTATATAAGGAGGCCTCTCCAGCTAAGAGTTGCAAACATAAAACTCACGGGCCGAGCACTCCCCTCCGAAACCTTCTCGATATTGATGATCTCCTCGTCGCCCTCAGCAGGGGCCACTTCTGTGGGCCACTCCTCCACCATCTCGACCCCGTTGCGGGGCAGCTCACCTTCTTCTAGAGGCGAAGGTACACCTATAAACAATACCGACAGGACCTCAGCACTAGAAGACAGTCAACATAAGAAGGCTTAACAAAAGTGGTTAAGTCCCCAGTTACGCACCTGAGGGTCCCATGCTTGAGGACCCAACCAGCCCCACAGTGCAGGCAGACACCACAGTCGGCAGGGAAGCTCGTTCCACCCCCGCCAACAGCTACAGCAGCAAGCTAGACACTTCCTCAGTCGTGGGAGGCATTGAAGCACTTCTCTTCTCAGGTTCCCCCTCAAAGGAGGGAAGGGACACGGAAGGGCCGGTACGGACCAGCTCCTGAATCATCTCTAGAGTGGCGGCTGGATCCTCTCCTGGCGAAGGACATCATATAGTCAGTCAGTATCGGCATCCCCGTAACTCTATAATGGAAGGGCAATAATTTTTGTAACAGTTCGATACTTACCCAAGCCATCCTGGGTCACAGCGGGCTCCTACCCGTCAACGGATGGGGGCACCTCGCCTTGCATTTCTGAAGAAGCTGCGGTCTCTGATGCCCCGGCCACCTCTACATGACACCAGCAACTATGTCAACTCCCGGAAGCAAATACAGTCATAAACACAACCTGCTCGGTCCCAGAATTATTTACCTGGCTGGGCGTCCTTTAAAGCCTTCCATGGCTCAAAGTCGGGGAAGGTCTCAACATTGGGGGCGGTCTCGTCCATCATATAAGGAGCCCCTCCATATCTATCTCATGATCGACCCCGTCGTCAGGAAGGGGGTCGACCTCCTGAGGTGGTGAGAAGGCCACATCAGCCCCGGTCTCCAGTGGCACTGTGGAAAGCAAATCCAATTGCACAAGGTTAGCCAATCGTCAAGGCTGAATCAATATAAAGCAAGTAGGTGAATATGGCACGTACTCAGAGCCGGCTCCGCCTAGATGTGCTCCCTGGCAGTGGGTCCCCGGGAGGACTCACCAACCTCCCTGACTCCGGTCTCCACCCGGGGGCGCTTCCTCCGAGGCTGAAGGGCCCCGTCACCATACCCAGAAGATGTCCCTGTGGAGAGGGGATCCCTGTCCGCCGCAGAACCTGCCAAACACAGCCACACAAGATCTCTCAGCCATATGTCCTAGAAAACAACAAAGTAGGGCTAGCAGGCTAATAAAGAGGCCTTACCTGAAGTCACGAAGGGGGTCAGTGGCAGAGGAACTAGCTGCTCTGGCTTCGAACCCACAACCCGTGCAGCCTTCGCGACCGCATCCTTCACGTCCCTCAGGGTGTAGGCGCACTCAATGAGGGACACGAGCTCTATAGGTCTAGCTGACTCGATCGCATGGGCAATATGACGCCTCCAGTCGTCAGCCGCCGTATCTGCAAAGCTCCCCTCAGGGAGCACTTGGTCCAGTGAATCTCGCTGCCACCAAGTCCTCGACGTCTCGGGTCGAGGTGCCCGGACTCTGGTACCTCCAGGCGCCGCCCACGCCTACTTGAGGGGCTTCAGTATCCCGTTGCCACTCCGCTCCGTCGACAAAGAGCCTCGGCTCCCCTGGGGCGCCTGCTGCGCCAGCCTCTCTACCTCTCGGCGGATCTGATAAAAGTGAGTCCGCAGATACCCGTCATCTAGTGCGATGAGACGCAGATCCTCCCTCAAGAGACAAGTCTCCTCGGCTTTCCGGATTGCCGAGGCCTTCTATCGGTACTGATGACTATGCTCGAACCACCACCTGGCGTAGTGGACGTCAAACCGTCCCCTGCGTCCCTGCATAGGCGTCGGCAATCGCTCCGGCTCTCGGTGACAGTAAAAGTCCCACCACGCCGCCGCTAGCAAGTGGGTGTCCCGGCCTCTGTACTGACGACCTGCCAAAGGAAACTCCTGGTTCGGCGGGATCCCCTGGTTGTACCCAAAGTTCCGAGCGAACCTGTGCGGGTAGTACGGCTCTAAGAAGCTCGTCACGGACCGGTGTAAAGGCAGCACCGTTGGTTGGGTGCTCATCACCCACTCTGTGTACAATGACGCGTCCGGCTCCTGCTGGTAAGGTAGGGCGCAGGCTGCCCCACCATCCGAAGGCACCATGATCTGGTGGGAGTCCCTTGTGGCACCGTCAAAGGGAATACCCTCCTCGCCCCTACCGAGCAAGTAACACAAAACTCTCCTAGCCTCCTCTAGCTACACAACTGCGTCCCCATCTGGCTGTCCGGTGAAGCTAAACAACAAAGGTGCTACCTAGTTCGCTACAGACTTGTGAGACACCAACCCTGGGAACAGTAGCCCAGCCCATGCGCTGAGGTAGTGAGTCGGCAGAAGCAGGCTCCGCTCACGTGGCGCCGGGTGCGCCGCCAGTACCCCCAGTCCCCGATAAATATTAGCCAAAGCTGCTGGGGCTAAGGCCAACCTCCGTCCCTCTGCCAGTTGGCACGCAGGCTACGACAGCTCTACTCTCAGCTGACCGTCCTCCCCGTGGGGGACCACAAACGTCGCCAACCAGTATGCCAAGTACGCGGCCAAGTGGGTCACGTCCGGCAGCCTCTGGGGGTTCCACCCCTTCTGTGGTGCATAGATATACCTCGTGTATGTCCGGAAGCGCAGCTCCACCTCTGTGTACTCCTCCCCGGGGGTCTGGTCCCTCGCAAACTCCTGGTGAAAGCAAAAGGGTCCGTCATAAAAGTGGCGAATCCACGCGTTCAGTGGCACCCTGGGAGTCTACGCCGCTCTTTCTTTCCCAGCCAGGGCTAAGTCCCTCCAGGTCTTTAGAAAATACCGGTAGCTGTAAGAAACCTGGTATCGCCCATGTCCGTCAGTGTGGCTACGGTGGATGTCATCCAGCACTACCTCCTCGTACCCCTCGTCGCTGATCGGCAACCCAGAGATCCTGTACAGGGACCACAAGTCTAACGAGGTCTCTCCCTCAGCCGTTGCCACGGTGTTCCACCTGCGGTTGAAGCGCTCAGTCAACGCCTGTAGAAGTCCTATGTAGCAAGGATACCCATACAGAGCCGCAGTCACAGCATATCAGATATCAGCTCGGTCTAGCAGCACCCGGTAGTGGTGAACTATGCCCATCAACCACTCGGTAGCTCCCTGGCGGTATCTGTGCGACGGAATCACCGCCCAGCGGCCATACCAGCTAACGGCGGTCTGTCGCAGAATCTCGGACAAAAGGCTGTGGTCGTCATAGCCTTCCCTGGCATACTCCAGCCCTGATGGCTCCAGTGCTAATCCTGGACTGCCCTCTGTCTCTGCTCGGTGGTGTCCATGTAAATCCCAGAAAGTGGGACCCATCACTCTGGCGCAGACTCCGAACTGGTCTGCTCTGCTGAAAAAGCCCAGGCACTCAGGACTAGGAAACTGACTCTGCCTCCAGTAATCCACAGAGAAACTCGGGAAGCCGCAAAGGACAATTCCGTGCAAGTTGTCTCGGCCCACCAAGATCGCCCGCTCCAGTCGACGATGGGCTCCAGCAACCTGTGAGTCACTCTCCTCCAGGCTTGACGGGATGAAGTGCCTGATAAACTCAAACAAGTGTCGGTCCAGAGGGAACTCCACAGGATAGCCACCGCTGCGGTCATAAGTGTAAATCTCGCCCGCCTCCGACGGGCAGGCCATCTCCACAACCCCAACCACGTTGCCACGCTCACCGACGGGGCCCTCTGCCACAGCTGTCTACCCACCATCAAGCTGCCCCACGTTGGCCACAGTGATGACTGGCGGGCCCAAAGGGGCATGGGCCGCTCGCTCCTCCTCACCCAGTAGTCCTCCTCCCGGACCACACGCCTTTGGACCCTCTCGTCCCTGCCAAATCGGGCCATAGCTACAAGACATAGCACAAAAATGGTCAGTAGGCCAGAAATTCAACACATACAATACAGCAAATCACAAGTATATGAAACGTCAAAATGCAACTACAACAACTCAAAAGGAGAGGTTCACGGGCCGTACGCCCTCGTCTCTGCCTCCGACGCACGACCCGTGGGGGGCATTTGTTGTACCCGGACTATTTCCCCAGCAAAATACCTAGAAATAAGGGTTCTGGAATTTCCTCGAACACCTTCAAGGCATGGGCTACCCAACCCCTCTAACAACCCAGTGGGCCCGACCAACGGCCCCAACCCGCTAGCCGAAGCGTACGGTGGCACTAGCAATCGATCGGGACCACTCCCGACTCCTAAGTTGCGGACTTTGCCCGCCTTCTACATGACCACCCGGGCCATCACGGGGATACTCCGACTACAAGCCACACCACATGGCACCCAGTGAAAAGGTCAAGGGCGTACCCCGGGATGCCTTCTTTCAACCCTCCAAGGTCAAAGGGAGACCCAAATAGGTCAACCACAGGCTCATGAGGCCCGCAGCACGTGTGTACGGCTCACACACGTGTGTTCGGCATTCTGCCGAACACCTTGTGGGCGCACATGTTTCTGATAGTTTGGTGCGATAGATAAACACAGATCCAGAGGGGGGTGAATGGATCTTCTAATGAATTTTTACCAATTTAAAATCCATATGAGATGATAATCACAAGTTCAATGGACAAATGCTCAAACATCAAAGATGCATACCCCATCAATCACTAGGACATGGACAACCAATTAGATCACAGTCCTAGCATGCATCTAGCGGGATCGATCAAACAGACAAATCACTGCACAAGGGATTTTTAGGTGGTTCGGTCCACAGACCTACGTCCACCCCTCACTCCAAATCGGAGTGAGGCTTCCACTAGCAACAGCTAGAACCGCAGACTCAGTCTGTAAACAAATGATGCCTAACAGCTTGACCAGAGGAACACACTCCTCTCTTCCTCCCAACCGGAGGGAAACCACCAGTGACTCACAGTCACTAGCAACCAGAGACGAAATCTCTCTTCCTCCAGACTAGGAGGGAACCCACAGGTAGCAACCACTACCTGCAACCGGAGACCCAAGTCTCCCTTCCTATGAAACCCAAAGGGAACCACAAGTGACACCTAGTCACTTGCAAACCAGAGGTCACGGACCTCTCTTCCTCCACACCAGAGGGAACCACTAGTGACACACAGTCACTAGTAAACTGGAGAACAAGTCTCCCTTCTCCTGAGACCACAGGAGGAACCCCGATCCCAAACAAGGGAATCGGAAGAACAAGGTGAACTGATAAAAAGAAAAACAATAACCGAAAATACAGCAATCAGAAAGCTGGAAATGAAATCTACAAAGTGGCTCTCGCAGGAGCTGACTAGCCTGGATTTGATCCACGGTCCAGTAGGAACTAATCTTCTGATGAAGCTTATTATCTCTCCTCGAGCTTTCTATCTATCTCTTTCTTTCTTCCTCTTCTTTCTTCTTCTCTCTGCTTCTCTTTTCTTCTTTTTCTTTTTCATCTCACTGTCTACTCTTTTTCTTCTCTGCTCTTCTCTTCTCTCTCACTGTCTTTCTTTTTTCTCTCGATCCTCACGAGCTCTCTCTCTCTCTCTTTTTCTTCTGCAACTTGTCTTTTCTTCTGCTTCTTCTCTCTTTCTCTTCTTCACTCTTCTTCTTCTTCTAGATCGTGCAGACTCTGTCTCTGCTTCTGCTTCGATCAGTCTTCTCCAGATGGAGGAGTCCTCTTTTTATAGCAGTTCCAGCAGGAGCAACACTAGGCGTGTGATTCCCACGCCTTCCCGTCCAGAAGGTTCCTCCACGTGTCATCATCCTATCAGCCCTTCCAGACTCGGATCACGTGCCCTTCTCAATTTCCTCGAGTAGATATTCTGTCAGGTCAGACGAGGATAATTATCAGTTTAAGGTTGAAACCTTGTACAGACTTTATGAAGGCAACGCTGAAGCATGTACATACTTCATGTATGCAAGACTATGGCATGTACAGACTTTGTGAATGCAAAGCTAAAGCATGTACAGACTTCACGTATGCAAGGCTATGGCATGTACAGACTTTGAACGTGTGTAATGCAGTGTGCATGCAGTGAAGTATGTACATTGAAAGTGGATGCACAGTCGTGCCGTCAACAAATGTATGGACTTAGTGTGTGTAGTGTAGAGTGCATCTAAGCAAGGTATGAACATTACAATTGGATGCACTAACATGCCAAATGAATGTGCAGACTCAACGTGCACCATAGTAGACTCAACGTGCACCATTGTGCAGACTTACTAAAATGATGTATGAGCACAGCAACACACAATGTGCAGACTTCGTTCAATGCATGAAGCAATGTATAGACTTAGAGCGAAGGAGTGCACAAATGCAGATAGCAAGGTATATACATTACAAATGGATGTACTGACATTCCAAATGAATGTACAGACTCTGCATGTAACAATGTGTAGACTTAGTGTTTGTGCAGCTAGCCAATGTATAGACTTGGCGTTTGTGCAGCTAGCCGTTGTATAGACTTTGCATTATGAAGCACACAGGCTGTAATGTATAGACTTTGAGTGAGATGCTGAGTGAGACGGATGGATGTACAGACTTGGGCTGTACAGACTTCAACTCAAATATGCATAGAGACACTAAGTGAGACGGATGGATGTACTGACTTGGGCTGTACAGACTTCAAATCAAATATGCATAGAGACGCTAAGTGAGACGGTGGATGTACAGACTTGCTGTGTGTAATGCATGCGATGTATAGACTTGATAGATGATGCATGCACAAGCCACAACGATGTATAGACTTGATGAATGATGCACTAAAACTCTGTACAGACTTGGCCAATGTACAGACTTAGCAGTATAGCATAAGGCACATGATGCAACAATGTATGGACTTGAAATCAAGAGATGCACTGGCTGTACAGACTTTGAATGCGCAATATGCAGACGTTGTACAGACTTGCTAAGTCTGGAGTTAAGCATGAACGCACAATGCACAGACTATGCGTGTGCATGAATGGACTATGAGTACATGACATTGCCTTACGTCTGTATGCAACAGAGTGTATAGACTTTATATGCATGAATGCACCATGTAAAGACTTTGCGTTCAAGACACTGTATATGCACCGAGGTCATATGACAGATGAACACTTAAAGTAAATGATGCATAGACCTTAAAGATTTGAGAGTAGACAGAGCATTACCTGATCTGACTGTGCACTAATCTTACCTATCACTGGTTGACTTTTGACTTGAGTTGACTTCATGACCTGTGAGTCATCTTTAAACATGTTCTGACAGTTTCTCATAATACATCAGGATTATATCATCAAGGATGTACATGTAAACATAATGAGACATAAAATTGTCATCATCAAAACCCCAGAACCACAGGGGACACAACAGTTTCAACCCTTCTACACCAACCCACGGGCCATCTCGTGGTTCCAGTACACCAATTGGGTCCTACGACGACCCCCCAGTAAGTCGGGGCCACCCCTGACCCTCAGACACGTGGCAACAAGCCACTGAACTTAGCTCTCGGGCTAGCCCGAGGCTACTCTACCAACCCACCGTACAATGTGGCACGTAGTACGAGGCAAGGCCCATGGGCCCAAGGTGCCTCCTCCCAGCCCCTACAAACTTCTACCCTTAGTCCTTGGCCAAATCCAAGGCCCGTCGGCCACCTACGCGGCTCATTGGCAACCCGGGATGTGTCGGGCATTCGCCTAAACACTTTGCGAGCGGCAACTACAACTCGAAGAACAATGGCTCGCATGGGCCATTTTAACATCCCGAAACTCCGTATCCTTCAAAAGGATATCCCCAGACGACGAAGGAAGACCCCTGGGGGCCATCCCCCGGGGTTGCGACTCGCCCGGGGCCAGTTCGCCCCGGGGAGTGGCCGCGCCCCCGGAGAGGGCGAACTCCCTGGGGGCCGCGCCCTCCCCTCAGCTCGGAGGCCCGACGGCCCTCCCCAGTCCCAGTTCATGGAAATTCCTAACTTCACGGTCCGAGGTTCGTGCAAAGTTCGTTCGTCGTACCCGTGTGTTGAAAGATTCAGGAAGACGGAGTCCCGGGATTACGTTGAGTCACACACACGTCAATCCCTCGATCTTCGTGCACAAGCAGCCAGTCCACCAGTGTATCCTTCTAGTATCTTCCGGTCCTTTTCTTCTTAACCAATTTAGGAAGAAAATTCACAAAAAAATGGGTTTTATAGAGGTGGGACCACTCCCTCTCTCTCTCTTCTACCTGGTCCGCCCAAACCCCCCCTTGGGAGGGGTTTAGGCAGACCAGCTTGGGCCTCCAGGCTGGTCCGCCTAAACCCCCCAAGGGGGGGTGTTTAGGCGGACCAGCCTGGACCTCCAGGCTGGTCTGCCTAAACCCTTGAATAAAAAAAAGAAGATTTTAAAATTAAAAAAAGGGACCACTTTGGTCCGCCCAAAAAAAGGGACCACTTTGGACCCCCAAGCTGGTCCGCCTAAACACCTCCAAAAATAATAAAAAAAGAATTTTTACCCTCCGAAGAGGGGTTTAGGTGGACCAGACCAGCCCCTTGGGCTGGTCCGCCTAAACCCCACCCCTTCCACTCCGACACACACACATAAAACACATAAAAATACAAATAAAATAATAATAAAAATACTATTTGGGGGGTTTACCCGGACCAAGTTGGACCCTCAACTTGGTCCGCCTAAACCCCACCCCCACCCCTTCAACTTTTATAAATTGCCCCCTTACCAACAAGCTATGGGTAATGCATTCCTGAAGCAAGGAAGCAACGCACGGAGCAAACTTCCCCGGCCTAATTGTCGCACCCTCGGACTCTCGAGGCTTTCGGCAAGGGTCGGGAACGCGAGAAGACAAGTGCGCGCGTGGTTGGCTGGCTGGTCGGCTCACACACGCCGAGGGTATGTCGCACGTACTCCCCTCACGCGGTGTTTAGCCGTCTCACACCAAGTCCATCCCCGCCACATGTAAGATGACCGTACCAACGGCAAGTATGCCCGCACCCCGGGTCCGCCCGTGTACGTCAACTTACGACACTTACGACGGTGACAAAGGGTACTTCATAACGCCACGTCGGCCCTTGACACGGAACCGCGTACCCACCGTTCACCTCCCAGTCGATCGTCGGCCCCTCAGATTGACAAATCAAGTCTAGTCGGACCTCTGGCTCAGGAATCATAATCCCGGGGCCGACCTCGACTCTCCAGCATGACAACACTCACCGTCTGAGACCCGGGCCTGACCGCTCACCTCGAGCCGCGTCCGCCTCCGCCAGGCGCCAGCCCGCGCCCGTTCTGACCACCAAGGCAGTCGGACCCACACCAACTCCTCTATAAAGAGCTCCAGTAGAACACGCGGACATCCGCTTTGTTACGCAATGACCCGGGGACCGACCCACATGTCAGAATTGTGCCACGGCTTGCTCCAGTTGTACTTCGGCCCATTAAGTCCCGCTTGTAAAGCCCATGTGGCTTATCATAAAACCAGTGAAATATATTCGCCCGCATTCGGGCCCCCAACTTCCTACCCACATCACTCGGCATCCGTGCCCGACACCCTAATCCCAGTAAACACACCCCTCAGTCTAACGGGCACCCATAGCTACTGAATGCCCCCAGCCCTTTACCGATGGCTTCAGACACATATACAGACATTTCTTCAGCTTAGAAAGAAGATATTCAGATTCAATCCGATGTAAATAAATACCGGTTACTTGCGGCCGGTGGGGAAATACGTCCTGTACATGATTCCCGCAATCGTCTATGCACTCGCACCCATGGAACCCCTTCTCTCCACGTGTCGCCCGATCACCCGAGCCCATGTGTCGCGCCCTGGTGGCGCTTCCCCGGTCAAACCTTGGTTCCATGAGTGATTGTCGAGAGATCGACTGGCACGCCCGCATCTTGTCCGGTTAACCCTTATCCCGACACTTCCTTGCCATTCGACCGTTTCCGACTTTCCGTGAAAGGAGAGTGCCCGGAACCGCCGTGAGAGGCATGCACCCGTAAGGAGGATACCCGAGATACATCAAACTCCCGTATTTTCCTTCACCGCTGTATCCCTTCCCTCACCCCGGTTAATCGGCATAAAAAGCCCGCGCAACAATGGTTTATGCAACAATGATGATGATTTTTTTTATTTTTTTAATTTAAGTTTTTTTTCTTTTTTTAAGATTAGAAAATCACCATGTTTCTTTAATTTTTTTTAATTTTTTTTGTTTTTTTAACACTAATTGAGATGACAAGAGAGAAGAGGAGGAATTTTTTTATTTTTTCATACACAAATAAGTTGACACACCAATTATCTAACGACCTAGATGTGACCTAGACATATAAATAGGGTTTCACAAAATGACTAAAGTGTAACTTAAATTCACCCTCAATATTTCCACTGGTCAGGTAAGGGGTGGGGTAGTGGGAGGCTCCCCCTACTTTCATAGGGACCTAATTATTTCAAACCACTAGCCCGCTTAAGGCGTTTACCGTCCGACCATCTTTTCTTAGGCACCGATTTTCACAAGAGGGTAAACGCAAATCGTACTAAAATCACAGTGTGATCCTAAGCCAATGTCTACTGACCTTTATTTAAGGCTTAGGTTATGCAAAGATGCTAGGGAAATGTGATTTGTGGGCTAAGGAAGGGTGATGAAATCCCCACCTTATGTTATTTAGGGGTATTGCCCTTAAAGTATTTTGAAATGAAATACACACCATAATTTCAAACAAGGGATTCTTATGTAATATGCATGCCAGAATAGGATAAGTAGAACGTACCTTGCCCCTTGCAATCTCCAAAACGCAATGACAGAAATTGAATAAAAAGGAAAAATCATATGCTAAATGATGCATGACCCAGAACATAGATGGCGTGGTTTCTACTCTTGAATGAAATCTTTTATTTTTAGTGCAAGTGATTTGTTCTTTTTTTTAACTAATGAAGCTATCTGGCCAACACAATTTTTTTGAGATTTTTCTAAATATAAAAGTTAACAAAATACATAAATTAAATTAAAGCACAAGAGGGAAGATTGAGATACTTACTTGGATCGCGATCTCTCGTCCTTTATTTTTTTGATTTTTGTTCTATTTTTGTTGACTTTCTTTAAGGAGATGTAAAAATGTATTTTTCTATTTTTTTCACATTATCTAAATGCAACAATATATGAAAGAGCTGTAACCAGCCATTGTTGACACCCGTTTTATACCCAATAAGTCGGGTCATCTCCTTATTTCATTCTATATGATGCTCTGAGTTGTTCACTCTTCATTGAGTCTCTTGATCAGTTGAGGCCTGTTTCTTGGGTCTTAATTCCTGGATTAAGAATTGGCTTCTGGTAGCGTTTCGTTGGCAACAGCTTAGCAACCCTTTATTACTATTCTTGAAACTCAATGGTAATAACGGTCCGAACCAGGCGCGTTGTTTCATTATAACGCACGGGGCCTGGACCGTTACTCTTTGAAGAGTCCTAAGGCTTAAGGCCTCGTTGTAAAGCTTATCCTTTTGATTCCACATTGGTAATAACAGTTTGTCGAGCAGCCGTTGTTTCATTCTGACGCCCTATGCCTTGGCCGTTGCTTCCTTAAAGAGTCCAACTTGTTGGGTCTCCTTCCCGTCGATCTTATCTTTTAGGGATAAGGTTGATAGTAACGGACGGTTCTTGATGCGTTACTTCCAAGTGGCGGTCTGTCGTGCAGCCGTTACTTCCTTCAGAGAGTCCTGGCAGTTCGGGCCTTTTCTCTGCTACTCCGTGGTCGAGATAAGGGTTTTGTATTGACGATATCTCTTTCAAATCTGATCCTCAAGACCTTCCGTTCGATTCTATGGACTCTTGGTGATATTATCTTCGAGGATTTGCTAAGAGTTATCTCTTTATCTTGTTTGATTATCTTCTGCTCGACCTGAGAGTTTGAGGGTCTATAAATAGAACCCTTGACTTCATGGCCCGAGGGGAAAAGATTTGGAATTCACGACGAAGTGCTGCCAAACTCAGGAGCCATCTTCATCCAAGAGGAACTGCTTCCCACATCCATCCATCTCATAATCCAGGGAGTACTTTGGTTTTGGTCTTTCAAGTTCATCATTGCATGCTTGAGTTCTTCCCTGGTTTTTTCTCAATCAAAGCATTATCCCTCCTCTTTCTCCACATTTTTCACTGTCCTCTAAGCATATAAACATCTTCCCAAACTTTTAAAACACCCAGAGGGGTTAAAAAATCAAAAACTCCCCGGTAATCCACTCTCCTTTTGATGATGTTAAGTCTTTTGAGAATTGATGCTATGCTTGTGAAAAGGACTAATTGAGGTTATTGTGTTTGGTCTTTCTACATCTTTGGCAGGTTTACAGGTTCATTGACACGAGGCCCAGGTCTTCTAGCCGGCTGGAAGAGTTGGAGTTAAAAGAATTCAAGCTTTGTTACTGCAGGTTATCTGACGGCCTTGTGCAGGCGCGTCACTCTCCTCCGGCGGTCTATCGTGTGGCCGTCACTTCCAAGCGACGCACGGGGTTCTGGCCGTTACTTCTAAGTTAATCTGCAGGCTTTCTCTGGTTTTCTCTCCCGTGGGTGGGTGTTTCATCAACCTATTTCCAAGGTATATTCAGGTTTTTTGACTTATTTTTACTTTGGTGGCGATCACATCTTTCCTTGGTATTGGGCATTAGCTGTCTTCTTCATCATATCTTTCTATTTTCCTTGCTTGTTCCACCTTCACGGTGTGTTTTTATTTATTCCTTGCTCCACGCCCCGGCGTGTGTTTTCCTTTTCCTTAGCGTAGTTTGATTGAGATAGCATGCCCATGCTAGAGCTAGCTATGATTGCCTAGGTTCATGATCACATGTTCATAGGTTTGAGTAGATCTTTGATTGTTTGTTTGTTATCTTACTATATCACTTTCCAAACCTCAAAAGAAAGATAGAAGATAGACAAATAAATATCAACAGATAATTTTTTGGCGATCACGGTGGGACAAGTTGTGCCAATCATGCTTTTGATTCTTGTTTAAACCTGCCATCATCTACTTGTTGAGTTGCCTTTTGTTTCCCCTTTGATTACTGCTCATTCTGGTTTTCTGAGTTCTCTGACGGCCAGGTGTCCCCGCGTCACAATCCTCTGACGCAGGGGCATTAGACCGCCGCTTTGGTTCTGCTGTGTGAGCTTCCACGGGCCTTTCCGGTTACTTCTGTCTGATTTTGGTTCCCTGGCTCATCCGACGGCCTCATCCCCCTGCGTTATATATTATCTGGCGGTCTGGCCTTTGACCGTTATTGTGCTCTGACGCAGGGTCCTTCGATCGTTATTCGCTTGGCAGGTACACATCCGAGGTGCATTTATTTCCGTAATTTTTGCTGTGATTTATTGCTTGGGCGATACTTGACCTCCTCCTTCCTTTGCTCATATCTCCATATCATTGTGTGCACCATTGATTGTTAGATTCTAGGCTAGACTTTGCATGCACTCCGGTGCACATAGGGTCATTCATCTTTTCATACATTAGATTGCATTTTCCTACCTTGTTGTGAGGACCTCTCGTCTCCATATTCCTTGGGGCCGACTAGGAAATCACAGCAGGGACCTCCGTAAGTCCCCGCGAGCCATGGATTCCCACATGGACGCCGGGCTGGTTGTACCTTTCCCACCCCGTGTCTAGGGTTGCATAGGTGAAGGAGTGGTTACACTTAGAGTCAAACCAAGTCCCATATCCATCTCCTACTAGGAACCCATTGTTGAGAGCACATATCAATCAATTCGCTAAAGTTCCAAAGGAGAAATCATAAGAACCTTGTTGCATCATCTTAAACAACTTGGTTGATCTTTGAGTGTCTTCATCTTTTATCACTTACATCTTGTTACAATCACCTAAGTTTGGTTGCTTATTGAGTGTTTTTTATGTTGGTTGTTTTCGCATTGTCAAGGTTGTCCGTTGCATGTGGAGTTGTTTTCGTCCGTCTGAATCATCTTCTCGAGTCAGTTCCTTCTTCACGTTCTATTCTAATCCCCTCTTCGAGTCCACCATGGCATCCTTCAATCCTCCTCGCTCCCAAGAGGACTCTCTTCCTCAAGGGCTCCTTGAAAACCCCCCTAGGGTTATTACATTTTCCTCTGGAGAGGGGACTGCCCCTCTCCCATCCTCCACTTCTATGGAGGGTAGTCAAGTTACCCCTTCTCTCTCTACTCCTTCCGCGGGCTCCGTCCTTCATATGATGGCCCAATTGGATCCGACCCAACTCCAAGTTTTATATCAAGCTATGCAAGGGTCCAATACTTCTCCCTCTGCCACTATCCAAGGTCAATCTAATCCTTCCATTATTGGGCCGTCCGTTCAGCCCACTCCGATTGATCTCACTCCGGTCCAACCCCGGACCATCACTTTCGCTGGCATGGAGATGGGCCAGTCTTCTAATTCAGCCCATCAATCTTTCGATAAAGGGAAGACACCCATCCCTTCCTTTGTCCAGTTGGATCATCACAACTCCGGTTCGGTAGTTCCGCAGCTCCTTATGAACCCTTCCGATTTCTTACGCCCTCAGCAAGGAGTGGCCCAAAATTATTCTAATCCGGGTCTACCTCAGGCCCAATATCCTTCTTACGGGCTACCTATTTCCACTGTCTATCCTTCCACTCCTTACGGGCTCCCGCCTGTTGCTACAGCCATTCCATCTGCCCCTCAAATACAATCAGCATCCTTCACTACCCTTGCTCCTTCCCGAGAGCAGGACTTGCTTGACAAGTGGGCCACCATGCAGCAACAACTCGACTTTCTCCAGAAAAGGGTTGGCCCACAATCCTTGGCCGATATTCCTATTCCGAGCTTCCAGAACATCCGGTTCCCTCCGCAATCAGAGCTCCCCAACTATCGCAAGTACGATGGGAACATCAATCCCTTCATCCATGTGAGGGATTTTCTTTATGAATCGGCGCAGTTCCAATATGATGATCGCCTCATGGCGTACTTATTCCGCCGATCTTTGGACAGTGTTGCTCTAGAATGGTTCTATTCTCTACCACTGGAAGAGGCCGAGAGTTTCAAGGTAGTAAAAGATAAATTCATCCAGCGGTTCCAAGACAGGGTCGGCCCTGAATATTCATTTACAGATCTAGTGGCCGAGAAGATGAAGTCGGATGAAGAGTTCGCCACCTATGCAGACAGGTGGAGACAAATGGCCGCCAGAGCACCGGGCCACATTCCGGAGGAAGAGAAGGTCAAACTGCTGATTTTCAATGCCACCCCGACCTTCCGCAACATCCTGGCAATGAATGACATAGCCAACATGCATCAACTCTATAGCCGGGCGCGCTTCATCCAGACTCAATTCAAGGACTCCCCTATCCATTCCCTCTTCGAAAACCAAAAGCCCAAGTACCACAAGAAACCACAAGGGCCGGTTACTGAGGGAGTCCAAACAAATGAGCAAGTACAAGCCATTGCTTTTCCATATCAGGCCGCACCTTTCCGCTACAACCAAAACCCCCGCAATTCACAAAACGCTGCTCCGCAAAACTTCCAAGCCACTCCACAAAACCCTCCCCCCGCCTTCACCATTCCACAAAACACCTTCGCCACACCACAACAATCATCACCACCACCACAATACCATAACGTCCCTCCACCCAATGGCTACAACAACAACAATCCAAATAGCAAGCACCCGGCTCCCAGGAGAGCCCAGTATCCTCCGTTGCCAGAGACGCTTACAGATATCTTCTCGGCTCTCATGTCAGTAAATGCAATCCAACTTCCTCCGGAACATCCTGTTTGGAACCCAGCAGTCGATCAGACTAAGTATTGTATGTTCCACCGGCAGTCAGGCCATACCATAGAAGGATGTTTTCAGTTCCGAGATCTGGTATATGACCTTCATGAGGGACAGAGAATCGACTGGGCCGAAATGCATAGGGCCATTGTTGAGATTAAAGAAAAGAGAAGGCAGCCACAGGGGCAGCAAGTGCAGCAGCATCAAGCACCGTAGCCGCAGCAGCCACCACAACAGCAGCAACCACAGCAAGTACAAGACCTAGGCATCCATCAGAACCCGATGCCGAATCATCCACCCGCTCCTCAGCCTCAGCCGCCAGCACCAGCGCAAGTAAACATGGTCCAGCCATCGGCCCCCAACGCCGGATGGTCTTTCGATGATGATGGCGCCACACTGCAGGTCATGGCCCTCCACCATAACCACCGCAATCCTCCCTTCATCATCCCTGCACAGCCGACGTCCTCTCAACTCATCCTCCCATTTACACCCGCTCCAGCAAATCCTCTACCACTCACCATTCCATCATACTCTCCATCACCCACTCCCATCACCGCCATCACACCACCATCCAATCCCTCACCCATTCTTACCCATCCGCTAGCCTTCCCTCCACCCGCATCAACATCCATCACCACCCTGCCTTCCACCAATCCTTCATCCATCATCCGCGCACCGCCCATTAACCTCACCAACCCTACGCTCCACCAAACCGCCTCCCCCGCACCACCTGTTCCATTCATCCCTCCCGCAGGGCCCATCATACTATCTTCAGATGCCGCGGCAAACTGTGCTTTGAGGAGCGGGAAGATGTTCCATCAGAATTACGCTACTACTTCCAATCCCCAGTCCTCTCAGCCGGTGGCCGAGCAAGAAGAAACTGGACCTTTGCCGGGTACTCAATATGACTTGCTGCATCATCTGGATCGAGTGCCCACCAAAATATCTGTGCTAGAGCTGATCAAAAGGTCTACCCTTCATCAAGATGCACTGAGGGATTTCCTACAGAAGGTAATGGTTAGCGAAGACATGGCAGTTGATAGCCTACCAACGGCATTGGCAACTATCTCCAAAGGGCCGGCAATCACGTTCTCTGAAACTGAGCTTGCACCTCCGGGGGCTCGGCAAATGCCACTCTGCATAACAATTACCCTGAACAAAGTCGACATTGAAGCAGCACTGGTTGACACAGGGGCCTCAATTAATGTTTGCCCACTCAGCACCCTCCGAGCATGCAACATATCTGAAGAGTTACTACGGCCTACCCCCACCACTATAGCGGCATATGACAACTCAAGGCGAGCATGTCACGGGGTAGTCACCATTCAGGCAGAGCTCGGGCCCCTTACTATGGCCGTGGAATTCTATGTTCTTGATATCGACCCTATGTTCAAGGCTATCTTGGGTCGTCCCTGGATTAACACACTCGGCGCCGTGCCCTCCACCGCACATCAGTGCATTAAATTCCCCTTCCAAGGGAGGGTCGTCAAAGTTAAGAGCTTATCCACAGTACAGTCAGTAAAGGCTATTTCAGAGCAGGTTCTTCCCACACTTTGGCCAAGCAGCCGGCCCGTTCTGTCAGTATTGGATTTGAACTTTCCTTGGGCTTACACATCCCCTAAGCCCGTCGCTACTCCAGTTAATGTCAAAGTGAAGCCGCAGATTCGAGATTCAAAGGGGTGGAACATTATATTGAAACTGGGCTATCGACCGGGGAGAGGCCTCGGTGCGCAACTGCAAGGGATGACTAAGCCTATACCTAAGGGAAGAAAAATGGGTAGGAGAGGTCTCGGCTACAAAGAGACAGCATTATCTATGATAGGTGATTCTGGGCCGCTCACCTAGGATTATCGGCAGCATTTTGTCAAAGGGCCTCTCCAGCCTGGCACATTAGCTCCAAAGCCGGTTCAACAAGAAAGGAATACAGTTTGTCCAATTGCCAGTCCGCCTCCCTTGCCAAGAGGGTCAGATGATGACATGCTCGACTACAGTCAGGCCTTGCAGGGGCTCTTTTATGAGGAAGAATGTCAGAAGAAGCAACAAGAAGTTCGGCTTATGCAGTGGAGGCCGAAGAAGCAGCTTATTGTTGATCTACAGAAGGAGGAGAGCTCTCCAGTTGTCTGTTCTTGGCCTCTCTCACGCTTCCAATCTATCTTTCAACAAAAGGAGTTCGTACCCCGCCTTCCTTCTATCATGATAAATTCATCTTTCATTGATCCACCGGAGATTCTATTCATTCCGTGTGCTTGCGGGAAATGTCCACGCATTGATCTATCCACTCTGTTTACTCCTCCTCCTCCCAACGCTCAGCTCCACGAGATGTGATTTTCTTCTTCTGATCCCTTCTTTGATTGCATCTTCCCCGAGCTGTTCCCTATGCAGCTCCCACCTCCTCCATCTTGCTGTGTAGTCTCCGCTGATCTCCAAAAAAAATGTCAAATTTGAAATGGAGATTTTAGTGGAAGATTACGTTATCCTGTCTCCATCCTTCTCCTCCCAAGGGCACGAGTCCCCTGCTCCTCCCCCTCCACTAGGCCTTTTCTCCCCTAGGTTAGGGTTAGGGTCCGTCGAGTCTAGAGGAGTAGAGTCCGTTAGGTCTAGAGAAGTAGGGTCTTGTTCTGGGTCGTCCAACCCTTCCCATTCTGAACCGCGCTCGCTTACGCATCCTTCCCGATCTGTTCCTAATAGGTTCTTACAAGATCTAGCTCAGCGGTGTCATGCTCTTTTGAAGTGTCCGGAATTCGTCGCTATAGCAATCGTGATTGAGGATGAAGAGGAAATAGAAGGGGAATGGAGCGACGACGGATTAGGCATCTATGAGGTCTTGGATGAGAAGGATCCAATAGATGAAGACAGCGATGTAGATAACACTGCCGACTTATATGCACAAGGACTAAAGAGATTCGACCAGCCGTCGACGGCAGTGGATGAACCTACAAAGGAAATAAACTTGGGAATGGAAGAAGACCCAAGGCCCATCATTATTTCTGCTGATCTCCCTTCACAGGTAGAAGAAGATCTAATTAAGGTATTAAGGGAGTATAGTGATTCTTTCGCCTGGTCTTATGAGGACATGCCAGGTCTTGACCCCTCCTTAGTGGAACATCGACTCGTGCTTAAACCAGGCGCAACACCTGTGAAACAACGGTCAAGAAGATTTCACCCCCACATGGCCTTAAGGATCAAAGAAGAGGTCGACAAACTATATAAGGCCAGGTTCGTCAGAGTGGTTTTATATCCTCAGTGGGTGGCGAACATAGTCTCTGTTCTCAAGAAGGATGGAAAAGTGCGCATATGCATTGATTTCAGGGATCTAAACAAAGCATGTCCCAAAGATGATTTCCCGCTACCTCATATAGACGTCCTAGTGGATAACACTGCCGGGTATGAAGCTCTGTCATTTATGGATGTGTACTCGGGCTATAATCAGATCCGTCTCGCTCCAGAAGACCAAGAGAAAACTTCCTTCACCACGCCCTGGGGCACGTATTGTTATGTAGTTATGCCATTTGGTTTGAAAAATGCAGGTGCCACCTATCAAAGGGCGATGATGGCCATTTTCCACGACATGATGCACATATACATGGAAGCTTACGTGGATGACATCTTGGTGAAGTCAAGAACAAAAGAAGAACACCCCTCTATCCTGGCTAAGGTGCTGCAGAGGGCCAGGGAGTACAAGCTTAAGATGAACCCGAAGAAGTGTGTATTCGGAGTCTCCTCAGGGAAGTTGTTAGGGTTCATAGTGAGCAAACGGGGGATCCAGATTGATCCTAATAAAGCACAGGCCGTCATGGACATGCCTCCGCCAAAGAATATTACGGAACTTCGAGGATTGATTGGTAGACTGCAATTCATTAGAAGATTTATATCTCAGCATTCTCAGAGGTGTCGTCCGTTTTATGAGTTGCTTAAGGCGGGTGTCAAGTTCGAATGGAATCAAGATTGTCAGAAGGCCTATGAGGACCTCAAAGAGTATCTGTCCAATCCCCCGGTTTTGCAACCTCCTATCCCTGGGAAACCCCTAATCATATACATCTCGGTTATTGAGGACTCCCTAGGGGCGGTCTTAGCACAAGTGGATGATGAAGGAAAAGAGCGGGCCGCGTACTACCTCTCTCGACTGTTTAATCCAGCTGAATCCAAGTACACCGCTATGGAGAAGACTTGTGCCGCCTTAGTGTGGGTAGCTCAGAAGCTTAAACATTACTTTCTCGCCCACCCAGTTAGGTTGATCTCTAGAATGGACCCGATCCGTTATCTCTTAGAAAAACCCGTCCTTTCTAGTAGGTTAGCTCGCTGGCAGAGCTTCCTCTCTCAGTTCGACATCACCTTTGTTGTTCAGAAGGTAGTCAAAGGATATGCCATTGCTGAGCATCTAGCACATCTCCCTATTCCTCACACCGATTCTATTCAGGATGATTTCCCTGATGAGCATCTCTCTGTCCTTTCTCACCATCCCTTTTGGTCTCTGCACTTCTATGGTGCACTCAACTCCCAAGGCCAAGGGATCGGTGCTGTCTTGCTTATTCCAGAGGGAGTAACCATCCCCTTCGCTTATCAACTTCGATTTCCTGCTACCAACAACATCGCTGAGTATGAGGCTCTCCTAGCCGGCTTGAAGCACGCCTATCTCCTAGGCGCGCGCTATTTAAACATCATAGGAGACTCCTAGCTCGTTCTACGGCAAGTTCTGTCCACTTACTGTACTCGTGACCCCAAGCTCAAACCTTATCAAGATTTGGTCATGCTCATTGCTAAGCGATTCCGTAAGCTGATCTATATCCATACTCCCTGTTCTCTGAACATTCTAGCTGATGCTTTGGCATCTCTTGCTTCCTCCTTATCTTTCCCTCTCAGTCGTAGTACTGAGACCATCGTCATCCAGAGATTGGACGCACCTTCTCTTCAAGATCCTTGGTTCATCAACCTCAAGAAATCTGTAGAGGCAAGAGCTGAGAAGGAAGATCTCAAGGAAGTTTCATTAACAAAGCTAGAGGAGATTCTGGACGAAGAAGAATTGCCTTGGTATCATGAAATCGAATTGTTTTGCAAAGAAGGGTCATTCCCAGAAGGGGCAAAGGCCGAGCAGCTTAAAGCAATAAGAAGAGTCGCCGCAAGGTACACTATCATTGCAGGAGAACTGTATAGGCGCGCTACTAATGGAATGCTCATGAGATGCTTGGATGATGTAGAAGCTTGGAAAGTGGCTGAAGCGGCCCATTCTAGTGAGTGTGGAGGTCATGTCAATGGCCAGGCTCTAGCGAAGAAGATCCTTAGGCAGGGCTACTATTGTCCCACTCTAGAGGAAGATTGCTCCCTCTATGTCCGGAGGTGTCTTAAATGCCAACTCCATGCTGATAAAATTCACTCTCCAGCTTCGTCTCTCCATCCTATGACTGCTCCTTGGCCATTCTCAATGTGGGCTTTTGACGTCGTCGGCCCGCTCGGAGATCCTAATTCTCAGATCAAGCAAAAATCCTTCATCCTCACTGCTACTGAGTACTTCACCAAATGGGCCGAAGCCGAGGCGTACGCAGAAATCAAAGCTACAACGGTGTGCCGCTTTATCATGAAGAATATCATCTCGCGGTTCGGAGTGCCAAGCAGCATCATCACCGACAACGGACCCCAGTTCGTCTCCCAAGAGCTTAAGGACCTATGTAAGAAGTTCAATATTGCACTACATCATTCATCTCCATATTACCCTCAAGGCAACGGTCAAGCCGAGGCCACTAATAAAACCCTTCTTAAAATCATCAAGAAAACATGCGAAGCACATAAATTTTCTGATTGGCCTGAAAGATTGGTGGAAGCTCTGTGGGCTTACCGCACCTCCGTCCGTACCCCTACGGGACAAACTCCCTATTCCCTGACCTATGGGATGGAGGCGGTGCTCCCATATGAGATCTTAATCCCTTCCCTTAGAGTGCAGCTCGATAAGGAACTTAATCTCGATGAACGTCGGGAGGCGTTGCTGGTCCAGTTGGAACTCTTGGATGAGAAGAGGATGAATGCGGCTGATCACGTTTCTGTTTATCAAAAGAGGGTTTCGCGTTATTTTCAAAAGAAGGTGATTGAACGTAAGTTTATGACGGGTGATATTGTTTTGAAACGCAAATTCATTCGGTCTGCAGGTCCTAGGTCTAAATTGCAACCTAACTGGGAAGGGCCGTTTGTAATAAAAGAAGCTTATCCAGGGAATGCTTATCGTTTAATGAATGCGGAAGGTGAGGAGCTCTCTCACCCGTGGAATGGGTTGTATCTTAAGCGTTTCTTTCCTTAGAGTCTAAACCACGTGCTTTCCCGGTAGCAAGATCTTCCTTCCTATCTTCAAAAGAAGAGGTCCGGAGCAAGACAATCACACACCACACGACATCTCTGGTTGGGCTCCTTGTTTAAAAGACACTGTTTCTCCTTGGCCATGCTTTAGGGGAAAGTCAAAGTCCCTGTCCGCTTCATTCTTCGGCTGAATCCAGGGGCAAGGAGTGAATAAGGAGGCGACGACCAATCCAAACACCCTAACGAGAGGAGGTCTCAAACAGGGGCAAGTCCGTTATGACCTGACGCCACAAGCAAGAAAGGAAAAGAAAAGAAAAGGAGTGCTCTTTACGACAAAGTCAGAAGCGCTATCTCAAAGGTCTACAGATTCCGAATTTTTGAAAAACTCCAAGGAGAAAAGAAAGCTAGGCATGACAAGAGTGGCAGTACAGTTCCCCGCGGGACGTTATGAGCCCGGTCGCATGCATGCCTAGGGTGGACAAAGGTTCGATGACGAACGCAAAAGCCCCGGCGCAACAGACCAGATCTCTAATGGGGTTGTGCGGTGAGAAAATCAAGTCCTAAAAACTCTCATATCTGGCCTAAGCTTCCCCCATGATCTTTTTTCTTTTAGGACTAAGATTAGTACCCTGAGTATGGCATTGGTAGAAACACCGTCATGATGATTAGGTCTTGGCCAGGGGTTGTCACACTATTACACGCCAATCTCGGGACTCAATCTAAAACAAGGAAGGGTTCGCGTTGCTAGAGAGGCACTGGTTTTTCAAAATCCAAAAACATCAAATATTTTAAAAATCCAGAAACATCAAATATTTTCAAAATCCAAAAACATCAAATATTTTCAAAATCCAGAAACATCAAATATTTTCAAAAGGCAAAAACATCAAATATTTTCAAAATCCAAAAACATCAAATATTTTCAAAATCCAAAAACATCAAATATTTCAAAATTCAAAAACAACAAATATTTTCAAAAATCCAAAACAAAACAGATATCTCTAAAAATCCAAGAACATTAAATATTTCCCAAAACTCCCCAAAAATACCATCATGTGCATAGCATGCATTGCATTTTCATTATGTTTTCGCCTATTTAATAAAGGCTCCACCCCTTGACCAAATATCAAGGAACGGTCATTATCTAACTTGCTTCAAGGCAAGGGGTTGAGTCCAAGAACAGATCTAACTTGATTCATATTTAAAGTGTGTGTGCAGAATGCAGGGGCAAGATTTAAAGCAAAAAAAAGTTCACAAGTATGCAGGTTCAAGGTATGTAACGCGCCAACATCGGACCGTTACAATCACATAACGGCCCCCTCTTCGACCGTTATTTTCATGCAGTCATGGGCCTTCTTTCTTTCACTAATCATCACTATAACGGTGTGGAGAATACCGTTACTTTCTTATAACGGCCCAAGGCCTATCCGTCATATCCTTCAGAGACAGGGTTCTATTGTTATTCTCATTCTGACGGCCTGTCGTAAGACCGTTATTTCCTTGTGGCGGCCCACTGCATATCCGTTGCTATCTCCAGAGGCTCTGCCTGTCCACATCATTCCAGCCATTCAAACCACGAAACTCAAGCCCATTCAACTGTGGCAATTTCATCTCATTCAAGCAAGCTTAATGAAAGATAATTCTTGATAAAACAAGCTCTGATAATCAAATACACATAACATCTCTCATGAACAAAAAGAAAATCAAGATACATTCAATTTCTTATCCGCAAGAGGGCGGATTCTTCTCAACTCTTTCACATAATCTCGGCGTGCTTCGTCATTCTCTTCAACTTCTGCTTGCCACAGGGCGCACCTTGCTGATCTCCCACATGATCAGTGCGTTCCGGACTGCTCGTTCATCTTCCTCGGTCCCCATCTTCCTAGGTAGGAGGGGAGGGTAGTGTGATAGTGCAGAAATGCCAGTTCGAGGTAGTCCGATCTGAAGATGGCACCGGTGCGGGTTGTAGATCGCCATGGTAGTATTCCCCACTAGCTGGAGGTCCAGGCCTTGACGCCGTGGTATTTTGAGAAGAGTGCTTCGAAGGATTCTTGGTCGCATGATGAACTTATCCATTGGCAAAGTGTTGAAAAAGAGGCGCCATTCATCCCGAGTTTTCTTATCCGCCGTCCTGCACTCCACCTGAGAAGAATATCCAAATGCCCCTCCAATGAAGAAGAGAGGGTGGCTCCCGAAGATCCGGCTTGCAGAAGTTATGTCTTCCTTGGGAAGGAATTTGACTCTCACTCCTGTCCAGCACTCAAGGAGTATCATGGAACCAAACAAAGGACCTCCTATGCAAGCTGAGCTTAGTCCTTCATAGAGGTATGAGAGGACCGCTTGAGAAATAGACATTCCCCGCCACAGTCCGCTAATAATACCAAGATTTTGGAGGTCTAAGAGGTGGTCGGTCGTAGTAAAAAGGAAGACCCCGCACAAGCAAACCGCCACCGCCTTGGCTATTGCTTCATGTCTCTCCCACTTATTTTTACAATGAGACACTATCCATTGTGCCAAGGGTATCAAGTGAATGTGGTGAGGGCTGATCATGGTTCTCACGTCCTTTGGATTATGAATGAAGTCACTCAAGGTCAAGGACGGGTCAATGGGCTCTATTGTATAGCAAACCCGGTCTTCATCCCCCACCTTAGTCTTAGGAAGGGTTAGGTAGGCTTCTACCTCCTCTAATAGGATGGTTGCTTCAAAGGAAGGGAAGATGAAAGTATGAGTTTGTGGATGCCATAGTTCCACAAGTGCTGAAAGGCTTGGCCAATCTAAGGACAATTTCTGGAAATTTTTGCCTAAAACCAAGAGTGGTTGAAGGTGCCATGCTTTAAGGATTGATGTGACCTCTATGGGGAGTGCCTTTACCATGGGAGCCACCCACTTCAGGTTGGAATAGCACCTTGGGCCAGGAAGGGGCTTGAGAAAGAAGGAGAAGAAGAAGTCATAAAACGGATTGAAGTGCAGAATTTTCTGAACTTGGATGTGTTGTTGAGGGACTTACCACCCTTTGAACATTGGAGCTTAAGTGCTTGGGAATTGATGTCAACCGCTGGAGCTCTCCGTGTTCTTTTCTGGCAGCTTTAGGTCTGGTGTAGACCTTCCCTTCCATGATCATCGCCTCAAAGCTCCTCTTCATCTTGATTTCTACCATTAGGAGAGGTTCTTCAACCCTAAAGTAGAGGTTTTCAGCAAAGCTACGATTTTGATTGAGTTTCCGAGTCTTAAAAGCTTGATTTTGGCTTTTGGAAGGATAGGATTCAGACTAGAAAGCTTTATCTTCAATCAGGATAAGTTCCAGTAAGGGATTAGATGGCTAAACCTCGGGTTTAAGTTCTCACGGCTCAATCCGTCTCGGAATACAACCCAGAATCTAACGGTCTATCGTAAGGCCGTTATTTCACTCCAACGCTCCAACCTTAGGCCGTCGCATTTTCCTGTGGGTTTAGTTCCCCGATCATGTTCTGTGAAGATTAACGGTCTAAGGCCTGACCGTCGTTTCTTATAACGTGCGAATCTTGAGCCGTTATATTCTCATCCACTCAGTTCTTTCTCTTCTAGGCTAAGCACTTCCTGACGGCCCTGGTTATGGCCGTTGCTTCACTCTGACGCGTCTCCCTCAGGCCGTCGCATTTTTCTGCTAGTTGTCCTGACAACCATCGTTCTGCCATGATCAACGGTCTAGTCTTTGGCCGTTATTTATCTTTGACGCACCTGCCGTTGGCCGTCGTTTCTCCTGAAGCCCTACTACCAGGATGGGCCCCTGTTATGAGTAACGGCCTTTCACCGGCGCGTCGTTTGATTATGACGGTCTGAGTCTAGACCGTTACTTTCTCTGTTGATGAATTCTGGTTATTCCTTCTGCCCATGCCTAGACCTGGCGGTCTCTCGCATTGTACACCCCATTCTCTCTACATTTTTTTTCACACACATACATTCCCACAAATAACTCATGCACACATTCCTGCCCATGACTCATTCATCCATTCATTCGCATCTCATCCACATTCCTACACACATCCCTTCATTTCACACTTGCGCAAAATAAAATTGAAAACCAAAAAAGAAAAAAGATCTCATTCCATCTACCACAAGTTCTGTACAAAAGGTAAGAAAAAAACATAAAAAATACATCATTCGGTCGGCTTATCCGCCGGACCACCCTCATCCTCTCCATCCTCGGGTCTCCTCGCAGGTGGCGGCGCTATAGAAGCACTCTCCTCCTGTTGTCCCCGCTCCGCCCTCTCATTCCTCCGTTGGCCGGAGGAGCTGACAAGAAAATCCCCTACCGAGCTGCTCGGAGCAGCACTCCTCCGTGCCCCACTCTGGGAGGCACTCCGCTCTGGTCCCCGGCCCATCATCCAGACCGTCCGCTCCAGCGTCCGCAGCTCGATCTTCAGCGTGAAGATCTGACGCCGCGTCTCCCGCGCCTCGGTCCGGTAGCGATCCAGGTCCGCCGTCCCGATACGGAGCTGCTCCACCTCAGCCTGTGCTCGCGCTAACTCTGTCCGTAGTTGCTCCATCTCTGCATCATCCGAGCGTCGCGGGATCTCCGCTCTCAGCCGAGCCAGCTCTGCCCGTACAAGCTCTGTCTCCGCTCGGGCTCGATCAGTCTCAGCCCGGCTTCTCTCTGCCTCTGCCCTCGCCTGACTGGCCTCGACCACTGCTGCTGCTAGCTCCCTCACCTGTAGATTGCATCATATCATTAATCATAAGGCATTTTTAGGCATAATCATAAGCATGAGCATTTTAGCATCTTACCCGCTCCGCGAGGGTGGCCTCCGCCTCCTCGGCCCGGGCAACTGCTCGAGCAAAATCGGCCTCCTGCTCAGCCCTGCCTCCCGCAAGCTGTGAGGAAGATGATGGGGCATCCGGTCCGGCTCGTTGGGCTCCCTCGGCCCGCTGCATTTTAGAAATCATGGTTAGAAGTCATGGTTAATCAGCATTTGCATCATGATATTCCATTAAGCATAATCATAAAGCATTTTAGGTCTCACCAGGAGCTCCAGAGCGGTCCGGTACCCGTCCCACTGCTGGATGGTGGAATGGAGTAATCCCTCCAGCTCGGCTATTCGTCCCTCAGGATCTAGCTGCATTTTAGAAAACATGAGTCAATACATCCATGACATGGCATTTTTTGCATATAGAAAGAGCTTTTGGGTTTAGAATTGCATACCGGTCGTCGGGTACCTCGGTACACCCGGTCGTCGTAGAGTCGAGCGAAGGCCTTCAGATATGCCTCGTCGCTCTCGTCTCGCTCCTTCACCGCTCGGCCCTGCCTATTCCAGTCGTGGACGTACTTCACCTTCCGAGCACACCAATCCACATTGCCGCTGATGCCCCTTGCTGACTTGCCGGGGTGGTCATCGCTGTGGCGTGGAAAGGTCACCTCGGGCTGATGTAGTCCCCGGGTCCGCAGGATCAGCCTATAGTGCAGAGGCTCGATGATGTGGATGCAATGCAACCATATGTCTCGCCCCCGGTACGATAAAGCCGCCTCCACCCATGGCTGTCCCGTGTAACCCTCGTCGCGGTATGGGGTCCATCTCACCTGAAAGCATTTTTAGTCCATTCATCAGCATTAGCATATAAAAGCATTAAAGGCAAAAGCATTTAGAAAGCATTTAGAAGCATATAGAAGCATATAGGAATCATTTTTTCAGCTCTGGACTTACCGACGTATGCGGGAAGGAGTCCAAGTCATCCTGGATCATCCGGGTCAGTCTAATGATCGACCCTGTGTCCCTCGCCACCGACCATCGCCTCGCGATCGGTATGCGGCCGGGATGGAGTAATGCGCCTCTCCCGATGCCCGGGAGGTACATATAGCTCCAGATCTGCATTTAGAAATCAAGTCAGTCGCATGGCATTGCATAAATCATTGCATAAATCATGGCATAAATATTCATGGCATAATAGAAAACATATGAAGTGCATTTACCTGTAGGAAAGGCGAGAAGCCGCCCAGCATCGTCTGCCGATCCGTGGTGCTGAGGGACTCGAACAAGAATGCGAGCACTGCCGCTCCCCAGGCGTATCTCCTGACTCTGCCCAAATCCTCTATCATCGGCAGTAGTCTGCAGCTGATGACATCTGCCCGAGTCGCGAAGAGGAGCTTCCCGAATAGCAGCATCAGGAATCATCTGAGCACTCTATCTCCCTCTGGTCCAGCCTCTGCCGCCACGCGAGGGCGCACCTGGTCTATCACTCTGCCCAGATGCTCCTCAGGTAGCTCTCCCACGGTGATCACCGCTCCTCTCAGTCCCAAGCTCTCCTGCAGCACTGATCTCGAAAGCTGAGAGGAGGACTGTCCCGGTCTGATCAAATCTAGCCCGAGCAACCGCTGCGCCATCTCTCGGTAGTCGTCGTATGTCCACCCTGTCACCGCGGCTCCGTGGACTCTCAATCCGGTAATCCTCGCTATGTCTTCTAGCGTGGGGATCATGTGGCCCCACGGGAAGATGAAAGCTCTGCTGATCGGGTCCCATCTCTCGTGCAAGGCGTACAGTAGCGGCGTGTCCATCCGGATCACCTCGATGCTGAGCACCTCGGTGAATCCCATGCCGGCTAATCTCTCTCTCTGGTAGTCGGGCAATGCCTGGTACACTGCCCGGATCTGTAGCCAGGAGATCCGCGATCGTCTCTTCCCCTGCATTGCATGTTAGATCATTAATCAGTCCAACTTGCATCATATAATCATTGTACAAACATTCATACTTGAAAACAAAAAAAAATTGAAAATTGAAAACCCTAAAAAATAGCTTAAGTCCCTGGCATGAGTGACGGCCCTGGGGTAGGGCGTCGTTTGACTCTGACGGACTCAGCATGGTGCGTCAGAAGAGTGACGGTCGCTGACAGGACCGTCACATTGTCTGCATTTGGGAATTTTTTCCCTTGCATCCCCGTGGTCTCCCACTATGGCCAAATGGCCTACAATTGTTCCTAGGGGGTGTGTGGACCCATTTCTACCCTTTAATCCCGCATGCATTCATAATAAAAACACAAAAAAAAATTAAAATTTGAAGTTAGGGCGGAAGGACCTACCTCACGGTCCATGCCCCTTTTCCACTTCTTCTCGGGTTCTTTGGGTTCCTCTGCACCCAATGGGGCTTCCCCTTGGTCCCCCGCGGCCGTGGGAGCTTCTTCTTCTTCTCTTGGCTCTCTTCTCCTCGGTTCTTCTTCCGTGACCGGTGGGATCGCCTCCCGTTCGAGCCGGCGGTGAAACCGCTGGATTGCTTTCTTCTTTCCCCTCTCCCTCCTCTGTGGTGGTGGCTGGGGAGCCTCGTCGCCGGCCATGGTAGTAGTGGGACGGTGGTCGCCGGTGGTTTCTCTCGGTTGGTTTTTTGGGTGATGAATGTGGAATGGAATGGCCGTGACCGTTCGGTTGTTATTTTTTTGAACGCTCAGGAAATGTGACGGTCTATCGACCGACCGTCACATCCTTCTAACGCGTCTGTTTTCGACCGTTACATATGATTGGACTGTTTTATTGAAGAATGTGAACCGCCTGGTTTATGACGGACTAGGGATGGTCCGTTACTTTATGTAACGCCCTTTCTTCAGACCGTTACAAACTTGCAAGTTTCTTGATGAATTAAATGGTCTATTGGGTGTCAAAATGGTTCCATTTTCTTCCATGTTGTTCCTTATTGATGTTCCTTGCGCGTACAATGGTTATGCCTTGATTCATGATCATATTTATTGTTGGCTAACCTATCTTTCATGAAGGAATTATGAGTGAAGTTATGCTTTATCGTCCGTCAGGCAGGTAAGTCAGGTATTGTATCTCGTTCCCTCACTCCCTTAATGCATTACTATATGTTACTTATGATATATTACCTCGAGAACTGGCTGGTCATTCATGTGTCCTGGGATTTGATGTTCCCCTTAAACAAAAATGATGATGATCTAAGTTCACATGTTTAATCGTTGGATAGGCCGTTAGATTGGAAAATTTGGGGACGATGGTTCTATCTTGCACGCCGTGGTTGCAGATGGTGTCCTGACTCTGATTTTCTCCGATCTAGCAATATTATTCTCGAGTATTTTAGTATTTTATCTTTCTTCACATTTTGTTTTGAAGATTTTGTTTTCCTTTAGCCCAGTATGCATCATACGTATTCTTTGAGCATTCGTGAAGCTTCATTTGTTCAAGGTCTCGATGATGGTGAACAGCTGTGTTCTTGATTCTGGATAAGGAGAATTATTCCACTCTGAATTAGAAAGTTTCCTTCGATTTGCTCGCTTGATCTGGTTTGCTGAAGATTCCTGTCTGGAGTTTAGTCTCTTTCCTTTCCGTTGCCTCCGGCGGCTAGCCGTGTTTCCTTTCCTTAGTTAAATAGTTCCTCCAGACTCGCATCCCTTTGGCTGGCTATTTCCTTGTGATCAATTCGAAGTTTTCCAGAAAATTCCTATCGCTTGTCGGTAAAGAACGGGTGTCGTTTACCTTAATGCCCTCTTTTTGATACACTCCGCTTCATTTTCCGCTTCATCTTCATGTTCCATTTTCACTTTCGCTTCACCTCCGCTCGCTCCCCTGCAAAGAGGACGTTAAGGAGGGGCATCTGTTGACACCCGTTTTATACCCAATAAGTCGGGTCATCTCCTTATTTCATTCTATATGATGCTCCAAGTTGTTCACTCTTCATTGAGTCTCTTGATCAGTTGAGGCATGTTTCTTGGGTCTTAATTCCTGGATTAAGAATTGGCTTCTGGTAGCGTTTCGTTGGCAACAGCTTAGCAACCCTTTATTGCTATTCTTGAAACTCAATGGTAATAACGGTCCGAACCAGGCGCATTGTTTCATTATAACGCATGGGGCCTGGACCGTTACTCTTTGAAGAGTCCTAAGGCTTAAGGCCTCGTTGTAAACCTTATCCTTTTGATTCCACATTGGTAATAACGGTCTGTCGAGCAGCCGTTGTTTCATTCTGACGCCCTATGCCTTGGCCGTTGCTTCCTTGAAGAGTCCAACTTGTTGGGTCTCCTTCCCGTCGATCTTATATTTTAGGGATAAGGTTGATAGTAACGGACGGTTCTTGATGCATTACTTCCAAGTGGCGGTCTATCGTGCAACCGTTACTTCCTTCAGAGAGTCCTGGCAGTTCGGGCCTTTTCTCTGCTACTCCGTGGTCGAGATAAGGGTTTTGGATTGACGATATCTCTTTCAAATCTGATCCTCAGGACCTTCCGTTCGATTCTATGAACTCTTGGTGATATTATCTTCGAGGATTTGCTAAGAGTTATCTCTTTATCTTGTTTGATTATCTTCTGCTCGACCTGAGAGTTTGAGGGTCTATAAATAAAACCCTTGACTTCATGGCCCGAGGGGAAAAGATTTGGAATTCACGACGAAGTGCTGCCAAACTCAGGAGCCATCTTCATCCAAGAGGAACTGCTTCCCACGTCCATCCATCTCATAATCCAGGGAGTACTTTGGTTTTGGTCTTTCAGGTTCATCATTGCATGCTTGAGTTCTTCCCTGGTTTTTTCTCAATCAAAGCATTATCCCTCCTCTTTCTCCATGTTTTTCACTGTCCTCTAAGCATATAAACATCTTCCCAAACTTTTAAAACACCCAGAGGGGTTAAAAAACCAAAAACTCCCCGGTAATCCACTCTCCTTTTGATGATGTTAAGTCCTTTGAGAATTGATGCTATGCTTGTGAAAAGGACTAATTGAGGTTATTGATTTTGGTCTTTCTACATCTTTGGCAGGTTTACAGGTTCATTGACACGAGGCCCAGGTCTTCTAGCCGGCTGGAAGAGTTGGAGTTAAAAGAATTCAAGCTTTGTTACTGCAGGTTATCTGACGGCCTTGTGCAGGCGCGTCACTCTCCTCCGGCGGTCTATCGTGTGGCCGTAACTTCCAAGCGACGCACGGGGTTCTGGCCGTTACTTCTAAGTTAATCTGCAGGCTTTCTCTTGTTTTCTCTCCCGTGGGCGGGTGTTTCATCCACCTATTTCCAAGGTATATTCAGGTTTTTTGACTTGTTTTTACTTTGGTGGCGATCACATCTTTCCTTGGTATTGGGCATTAGCTGTCTTCTTCATCATATCTTTCTATTTTCCTTGCTTGTCCCACCTTCACGGTGTGCTTTTATTTATTCCTTGCTCTACGCCCCGGCGTGTGTTTTCCTTTTCCTTAGCGTAGTTTGATTGAGATAGCATGCCCATGCTAGAGCTAGCTATGATTGCCTAGGTTCATGATCACATCTTCATAGGTTTGAGTAGATCTTTGATTGTTTGTTTGTTATCTTACCATATCACTCTCCAAACCTCAAAAGAAAGATAGAAGATAGACAAATAAATATCAACAGCCATGATATCATGATGAAAGAAAATTTCTGTTTTCTATTTTTTGATTTTTTAGAGATTTTTTATATTTTTTAATTTTTCTAATTGATGTAAATAAATAGATAATCAACTAAAATGCATGAACAATATGCATCTACAATGAAAATATGATAGTATGAGACCAAAAGGTTTCTGTGATTTTCTGTTTTCTACTTTCTATTTTTTTAGAGATATTTTTTTATTTTTTTAAATTTTTAATAAGAAATGAATATAAGAAGTTATAAATAATAAAATAATAAAGACATGCAAATTAATTACAAAATGAAGCCTAAAATGATGTTTTTTTGTGTTCTAATTTTTTATGATTTTTTATAGATTTTTCAGGAATTTTTCAGATTTTTTTAAAAATTTTCAGAAATTGAAAAAATAGAATCTGTACCAACGTTTCAAATCTTTAGTGACGCTTGACTGCTACCGTTCTAGGCTTTCAGCGACACTTAATTTTTTAAGAATTTCAGGTCTGATTTTCCTCTTTCTTTGATTTTTTTCTTTTTCTTACAAAATAAAAATAAAAAAATTATTATACAAATGTACACATCAAACACAAGAATATCCAACTGTAAAAAAATATTTTTCCTCCCAGGTAACGGCGCCAAAAATTGATGCGCTCGGCATCCGTCATTTAAAAATATCGTGCCACACAATTTCAATATTTATAAAATCGCACTCATTCACTTAAATGGATTTGAAAATTCAAGTAAAGTGGTAAGAACGGGTCGATCCCACGAGGAGGAAATATTTTCAATTAAACGTAGTTGTAAAATTCTTATATTTGAAATCAAATCATTTACTTGGAGTGCATTTGTACAAAAATAAGAAATTAGCATGCATGGGAAATAAATCTAACCAAAGAAATTAAGTGGGGTTGAGAAGAGAAATTTGGGAGTGAGAGATTGCCAACATGATTTTTTTAATGCTAAAGAAACTATAAAAATTAAAAGTACAACTTGAAATTAAAAGAATAAGTGGAAGAAATGAGTTGAGGAATCGGAAGAGTGACGCCGCCACGCCGTGCCGAGCCTTTGATCGTCGCCCCGCTTAGGTGTAACGCCGCCGTGAGAGTACCGAAGAAGCAACTCCACATTGGGATGTTTTAGATGAAAATGGAAGGGAGAAATAGATAAAAGGGAAGAGAAACACAGGGAAAATTATACTGAAAATATGGTGAGTTAAGGAGAGAAATAGCTTTAAAACCAGAGAGAATTAGAAGAAGTGACAGAAGTAAAAGTTGAAGATCGGAGGGTTAGGAAGAAGTTTCATGAAGAGTTCAGAGATAGAAAATGAGAGGAAGAAGGTGAAAAACGTGAAAAATCGAGATCTATAGGTGCGGATGAACAGTGACTGAGTAGAAAGTAGAACTTTGGAAAATTAATTCTAACTTGAAAACGAGGAAGAACTGGAGGAAGTGGTACAAGAAGAACATGAAGATCCACAAGAGAGGAAGAACTTTCATGAAGAACTCAGAGAGAAAAGAGAATCAGAAGGGTGGATTTAGAGGAAGAGGTAGAAAGAGAAAATGTAGAACATTGGAAACTGAAGAAGTTTGTAGAAGACCGTGAATTGAAAGGAAGAACAAATAAGCATGTGAAGACCTATGAAAGACTTAAAATAGCTAAGATTTCAACAACATGAAGAACATTACACTAATAACACCCCCAAAACATAAACCAAAACCTACGTAGCCCATCCTACCCACCAGAGAACCTCCCCCACATCAATAACATGGGCCCTTTTTATAGGGCCACAATTAACCCCTTTGCTATGTGAACACCCATTTCCTTTCTTGTCATTTTTGTTGAAAAACTCAAGCCCACCAAACATTTTCTGCCCACTTTGAATAAGTGTGTGAGAGATTGATTGGTCACCAACCTTTTTCTCTCTTCTTCTCTCACGTCCAACATCGGCAGTCGCTCCTCTGCGTGAAACACGGCGCTCGCCATCACTCTCTTCCCGCGTGTGAAGACCGGCCGCTTTTCTCTCTTTCTTCCGCCCACGTCGGCAGCTTCGCGTGAGAACACCCGCCACCGAAGCCTGCGCCCGCCGCTGCTTTGCTAGACCCGCCAGCTGGCCCTCGCTCGAAGCCGCGTGGTGCGCCCGTGTTGAACCTGTTTGAAGCCCTTTGCCATTGACTGCATGGCCGCCCGAGCCTCGTGACCAAAGCCAGCTGCCGACCTGCATGCACACTGTTGTGAAGAGAAGCTTGACATGCACGTTTGCGTAGATGCCTTAGTGAAGCCCCCACGTCACATGCAACTACGTGAAGGGCCTTCTGCTACCTTCACGTGAGAGTATAAGGGCCTTCTACTTGGCTGCGATATATATATATATGTATGTTATATATATATATATATCTTGGGTCTTTTCTCTGCTGTATGCCCCTCCTCGCCGGCCATGGCCGGCGCGGTGGGGGAGGCTCTGTCATCCTTGAAGGACAATGTAGCTGGATGCTCGGGTGTGGTGGCTGCGGCTCCCCAGAAATCTTATGCACAAACCCTGATGGAGTCACAGAACCAACCTCGAGCTTCCTTCCAGGTGAAACCTTCGGCGTTCACAGACAAAGGTGAGCATGCAGTCTTCTTCTCTCAGGAGGAAATCCAGATATCTTGCTTGCATCTCTAGAATGTTGTCATAGAAAAATGCTCATATGGTCGACCTTCAATTCCGGAGATCAAAACATGTCTGTCGCAGCGATTACATCTTAGCTCAGAATTTATCATCAGCCAAATGAACCCTAGGCATATTTTGATTCGACTGGGCAGTGAAGCAGATTTTCTTAAACTGATTCTTCAAAAGAATTTATATATTAAGGGGTTTCTGTTCAGATTTTTTAGATGGATGCACAATTTTGACTTTGATGCTGATCCTTCGGTTGCAGTTTGGATCGGATTTCCCTCTTTACCTGTGAATCTTTATCAAGAAGATATGCTTCGATCTATTGCTAGTAATATTGGTCCTGTCCTGCGTATTCACGACGCAACTATTGCCATGACTGAAACCTCAGAAGCATTGGTCTGTATTGAGATGGATCTGAACAAGCAGAAATAGGAATGAATTTGGGTTGGTATTGCAGGAGGGGGGTTCTGGCAATCGATAAGCTATCATAGAGTGCCTCATCTATGCTCTCACTACCACAAAATTGGACACATGGAAAATGATTGCAAGAAGAAACAGGGAAATGCTAAATCCTGGCAGTCTTCTGCTCATCCTTACATCCCTCCTGTAGCTCCAAATAAAATTCGACAGGAATACAAGTCAAAAATGGCTCAAACTTTTATCCCTAAGAATATAGGGAATGAGGAGCAGAAGTCAAGGACGGCTCAACCTTTCAACTCAATGTTAACAGAGAATGTTGCAAATAGATTTACTACGTTGAGCATATTATCTGATGACACAGATTTTAAAGAAGGTAATGCTCAAGATAAAATGGTTCCTGGAGAAATTGAAATTTCTAATGCACCAATTCATTCTCAGTTCATTGCATCTTCTTCTAGAACTTCGGAGATGCAGGAGATAGATGGAGTTCTCTTAGGTGCTTGCAACAATGACTCAATTAAAATGACCTCCACAGGTCTGTCCACAATAGAGGAAACTTCATAATCAGAAGAGCTTCCTTCAATCCACTGTAATTCCCTGGCTCTTTAGGATAATAATCTAGCTTCATTATCTAGTTACCAGAAATTAGATTTGAAAACCTTCAAAATAACAAGTTCAGATGCTGTTTCTACGCTATCTGCCTATGAGAATTCTAGAATGATGTGTCAAGAATGTGAAAACATAGTTAAACACTCTCAAGAACTTAAATCAAATGAAGTATCTGGTCTGCCGGGTGTATTGTTTAGTGGTGCCAGATTGACAAGGGCCAAAGCCAAGGTCTTGGCTGCTCACTCTCTTACTTCCTCGGACCATGATTAATTCATTACTGATTTGGAATGTTAGAGGTATAGGGAACAATGCCACTGTTAGAGGCCTTGCTGAGCACATACAAGCTCATGATGTCAATATAGCTGCAATCTCTGAACTCCGCATTGATTTTATTCGTGCTCAGGGAGTGGCTTATCGAATAAACCTCCCTTATGTTATTGGCAATAATGGTGATTCCTCCAAAATATGGATATTTTACAAGCCTAGTATAACCTTGTCATCATTGAGCTTCATCCTCAATACTTGACAGTAGCCCTCAAGGATAATAATTCTGTTGTTTTGTATTTCACTGCTATATATGCATCCTGCAGCTATAATCATCGCAGGGACATGTTTGACTCATTGATGGAATTTAGCAATGGTGTGCATATTCCATGGATAATTGGAGGAGATTTTAACTGTATCCTATCTCCAGAGGAAAAGTCTGCTGGTAACTTTTCTTCAACTGTTGCAATGACTGATTTCCAAGGATTCCTAGCTGCCATTGGTTTTGTTGATGCAGGATATTCAATTCCCAAGTCTACTTGGTCTAATAACCAAACTGGTTCCTCTCACATTAAGGCCAGACTGGACAGGGTCTTTTACAATCTCCACTGGCTGAACTCTAACCAGAATTTATCTGTAAGGCACCTTGTTAGAGGTCCATCCGACCATGCCCCGTTGTTGCTATATACTAACTCCACACCTATTTTACCGGGGAGATTCATATACCAACATATGTGGCACACACAATGGGTTCCTTGAATTTGTGAGAGTTCAGTGGACTAATAACACTCAGAAGGATACCCATCCTTTTTACAATCTTCAAAGAAAGTTAAAAAACTTGAAAGCAGCTTTAAGGAGTTGGAACAAAGAAGTCTTTGGCAACATCCATAAGGCCAAAGAGAAAGCAGAACTTCTGGTTGAGCAGGCTCAAACAACTTATCATGCTAATCCTATTGCTGACAACAGAATGATGCTAAATAAAGCCAATGCTGATATGCACATTATCCTTTCTCGGGAGGAGATATTTTGGTTTCAAAAATCTAGAGTTCAATGGTTAACCTGTGGAGACAGAAACACTCAATTCTTTCAGCATTATACCAAGACCAAAAGACAAAGAAATTTCATTCAGAAACTAAAGATTGACAACCAATGGGTGGATGACCAAGAGGATCTTCTTAATGGAGCAGTTGACTATTTTAAAACTCTCCTCACCTCTGAAACTCATAGCATTGATGAAAACCTCTTCTCAGTAATTCCCAGACTCATTACAGATGAACAGAATGCCTCTCTTTGTGCTATACATTCGGCTGATGAAATAAAGAACTCAGTTTTCTCTGTGTCAGGCAATAGCTCACCAGGGCCAGACGGTTTCACTGGTGGTTTTTTTACCTACTGCTGGGACATCATCTGTGAGGATATCATCAGTGCAATTCAGAGCTTCTTCCAAGGCTGGGGTCTCCCACAAGGAGTGACATCCACTATTTTATGCATGATTCCGAAGGTTAATAATCATGTCTCCTTTGCTGATTTCAAGCCCATTAGCTTATGCAATTTTACTTATAAAATTGTCTCCAAAGTCTTAAGTGACCGCCTTCGTCCAATTCTGCCTTTGATTATTTCACAAGAACAAAGTGGCTTTATCAGTGGCAGGCAAATCACAGATAGTTTTATGCTAGCCAAGGAATTATACATGGAAATTGATAGACCTGTTAGAGGCCATAACATGCTAATTAAGCTCGATATGGCTAAAGCTTACGACCGAATAGAATGGGATTTCATTTTCTAGGTTCTCAGAAGTTATGGTTTCTCTAATAGACTGATTTCTCTTATTGCTCAATTATTGATGAATTGTTGGTTCTCTATATCTATGAATGGACAAATCTCTGGCTTCTTTAAATCATCAAGAGGGGTTCATCAGGGCGACCCTTTGGCTCCTGCAATCTTTATATTGGCAGAGGAAGTACTAAGCAGAGGGCTCACACACTTGTTCTCCACTGGTTTATGTAAATATTACCATCTTCCCCATGGATCTCCCCAGCTGTCTCATATCCTTTATGCAGATGATACCATCATCTTTATGAATGGTGGTACCTCCTCTATTAAACAGTTGATGTTTTTTTTGGGAAGATATGAATCATCCTCCGGCCAAAGGATAAATGCACAAAAAAGTTGCTTTGCAGTGGCCAAACGAATGCCAAACTCTTCTATTGACCGAATCAGACATTTAACTGGATATCAATACAAAATTGGCAGCATAAGATACCTAGGTATTCTTTTATTCAAAGGCGAATCAAAAATCCCTCATTTTAAATATCTTCTGGAAAACGTTACAGCAAGGCTAGCTGGCTGGCAAAGTAAGCTTCTATCCCAAGCAGGAAGGATTGTTTTAATTCGTTCAGTTTTAACATCAATCTCCTTATACACAGCAAGTGCATCATCCATTCCTCACACCATTCAAAAATAGATTGGGCACATTTGTGCCAACTTATTTTGGCAGGGACTTGAAATCATCCATAAGAAACACTGGATATCTTGGGACAAGATCTGCAGCCCTATCTCAGCAGGTGGTCTGGGTATTCGCAACCTTTCAGATATACAAATCTGCTGCTATGTTAAAATGTTATGGCTTTCAATGCACAGTAAATCACAGTGGGCTGAATATGTTAGAAATAAATATTGCCATGGTAAACACATTTCAGGTTGCAAAATTTCATTTCCTGCTGGCATTAAATCTTGTGATTTTATGAAAGCCAGAGCAATTTTGCTGACTGGATTTCGCATGATAGTTCAAGATGGAATGAGCACTGATTTCCTCAAAGACATATGGTTCAAAAACAAAACATTGGCTGATCAATTATTTCTTCAAAATAATATCTCTGCAGAAGATTGCTCAGTTAATACTGCCTTGTCTAATCCCCGGCATCATATTTGGGATAAAGTGAATAATCAGCAATTACAGACTAAACTACAGAATATAGTAATTCAACATGGAAATGACATTCCCATTTGGTCACTCACAAACTCTGGCAGATTCAGTACTAAGTCAACCTACAGGTAAATTAAAGAACAGTCTGTTGATTCATATAATCCTCTTTTTAGCAAATTATGGAATTCCAGATTTCCTCCGAGGGCTGCCCTATTCTGTTGGAAAATATTAAAACAAGCAGTCCCAGTTGACAGCCGTATACAATCCATTGGGGTGAATTTAGCATCTTGCTGTACTTTCTGCACCTCCTATCATGAAGCTGAAAATGAGGACCATCTTTTTATCAAAAGTGAGCTTGCTCAGTTTTTATGGAACATGTTTGCTCTCTTACTCACAAATAACAGTTTGGAAGCATCAACTATTCTTAGCAGATTGAGGCAATCCATTATTGGGGCGAATATTAAAAGACCAAAAGGCTTTATCTCAATGCTTGTTACTCTATTGATAACATGGGAGATATGGAAAAATAGATGCATGGTCAGGTTTGAAGGCCATAGAATCAATCTTCCCAAGATTGTAAATAAGATTCTAAAGGATATTAACCAAATTCTAAAGCATATCAAGTTTCAAGGGGTTAGTTCAGATTACTGTAATGTCCTTCGGGGATTTGGTATTGAAATCTGTTGTCGGCACATCACTTTCTTTACTGTTTGCTGGACAGCCCCTGTCATTCACTATTCCCTCAATGCTGATGGAGCCAGTAAAGGAAACCCAGGACCGTCCGGTGGTGGAGGATGCGTTTGAGATACTCATGGGTAGTTACTACTGGGGTTCTCATACTATTATGGTTATGGTTCCAATATGGTGGCTGAAGGAAGAGCCTTATTAGATGGTCTCCATCTTGCTCAGCTTCATTCAATCACATTGTCGGTAATCTACACTGATTCAAGGGTCTTGGTGGAGCTGCTGAACAATAAAAGAGAACCGCCATGGTCTCTCCTCCCTTGGTGGAAATCTCTTCAGCAACTCTTCTTATTCTTTAACTGCCCTATTATTCATTCTTATAGAGAAGCCAATCAGCTAGCTGACACTTTGGCTAATCACGCGGTATCCAATGGACATAACAAGGAATTTCTTGACTTTAGTGAGCTACCTTTATTAGCCAAAGCCTATGCCAAAGCCGATGCTTGCAGCATAACTAACTTTCGTAGGAGACTTGTATAGGATTCTTTCTCATTCTTTCTTTGTATGACAGAGACAAGGTCTCCTCCGATAATGTACTTTCAATCTACAAGAAATAAAAATTGCATCTAGTGGTTGTTGGTGGAGTGAGAACATTCCCATCCTTTGGATTGGGGATGCACTCTCCCTTTATACCACTTGATGTTTTGTGCTTAAAAAAAATCATATATATATATATATATATATATATATATCTCATATATATATCTCATATATATATATATCATATATCTAATATATATCATTTATATATATATCTAATATAATGCCAACTACTTATTTTCTTTTTTTTTCTTTGCTTCTTTTTTTTTCTTTTGTTTTAAACAAGCCCATGGGCTTTTGGCCCATTTTACTCTTTTATTTTTTTCTTTTCATCTTTAACGGAATTTGACCCGTTATTATGCAGACTTTGTGGAGCTCTTGCCATCGTCCTTTTTGTTCCTGTAAAATAAGTAAATTTATTTATTAAAATCACTTAATTCCATCAAACTGAATATTTTGATTTAGATTAGAATTAATTATGATAAGTGCATATTTTTTAATATTAAAGCTCATAAAAATATATTATAATATTAATTAACATATATAAATGCACACTTATCAGACGGTAAATTCAAAACACATGAGTTTGACGGGGGCGCGGAACAATAAGGAAATGGTCAACATGTAACTGATATGCCTCTGAGTACCTTTTCGCACCCCGATGTGGGCCTTTCAAGGTAGCTAGACTTTTCAACACGATGTCTCTTCCTTTTATAGGAATCGACTTATCAGCCATGCAGCCCCATTGCTTAGCGATTAATCAAACGTTTTCACCTCTTATCGCCGTGATCGACCTTTATGGCATGGTGGGTCGCCAGTCCCGACCCGATGCCCACACCATCGTCTACTTAGTGATCAGAAGGAGCACACCTTTGGCTAGTCCAGACCATTCCAGTCTTGGAACCTGAACACATTGTCACACACAAGTGATTGGCACGCCCTATCGTGAGTAAAACCGATAAAAGATACAATGATATTTGATTATTATCCTGAGTGCTTCCACGTGGCATTCCCCGCGAGGAGCCCTAGCTCCCGAAAATTCATTATAGACGTGACGGTAAATTCAAAACACATGAGTTTTACGGGGGCACGGAACAATAAAGAAATGGTCAACATGTGACCGATACGCCTTTGAGTACCTTTTCGCACCCTGATGTGGGCCTTTCAAGGTAGCTAGGCTTTTCAACACGCTGTCTCTTCCTTTTATAGGAACTGACTTATCAGCCATGCAGCCCCATTGCTTGGCGATTAATCAAACGTTTTCCTTTCTTATCGCCGTGATTGACCTTTATGGCACGGCGGGTCGCCAGTCCCGACCCGATGCCCACCATCGTCTGCTTAGTGATCAGAAGGAGCGCACCTTCGGTTAGTCCAGACCATTCCAATTTTGGAACCTGAACACATTGTCACACACAAGTGATTGGCACGCACTATCGTGAGTAAAACCGATAAAAGATACAATGATATTTGATTATTATCCTGAGTGCTTCCACGTGGCATTCCCCGCGAGGTGTCCTAGCTCTCGAAAAGTCATTATAGACGTGACGGTAAATTCAAAACACATGAGTTTGGCGGGGGCACGGAACAATAAGGAAATGTTCAACATGTGACCGATACGCCTCTGAGTACCTTTTCGCACCCCGATGTGGGCCTTTCAAGGTAGCTAGGCTTTTCAACACGCTATCTCTTCCTTTTATAGGAATCGACTTATCCTTCAAGTAGGGTTTTACCTCCCGCTCCGGGATGCCTCAACCCGCACGTCCCGACCCCGCCCAAGTGGTGGGCGGCGCCCGGGTCGTGGGTCGTGACCGGGACACTTCATTATTTTAATATTTTATTTTTTATATATTATATTTATAGTCTTTTTTAACTTTGTTGTATTATTTTATAATATTATATATATAAAGAGTCATTTATTATTTTAACATTTTACGAGATGGACCGACATGGAGCGAATATGCACCGACCCGACCCGTCCCGGGCCGTGACTGGGATGGGCGGGTCGGTCGAGACCACAAACCCTGCTTTCAAGGTAGCTAGGCTTTTCAACACGCTCTCTCTTCTTTTTGGTAATGATCGACTTATCGGCCATAAAAAAGTTAAAATTTTCTAAATTATAGATCTCAAAATATTAAATAATATTTTTTTTAGATCTAATGATATTTTTTACTGAGGGAGATTTTATCCTATTAGAAGAAATGAATGAATGACAAAAAATCACGAATGAATGAATGAAAACATGGCGCCAAATGAAAATATGGCGCCAAATAAAAAGAGACAAGAATAGGCAAACGACCCCTCTCCTGACCTCCGTAGTCCTTCCCCCTTCCTCCTCCTTCAACCACTGTATCCCTTTCCTCTCTCATGATCACACCCGCCTCTCAATCTCTCAACGGCGGGTGGCAGAGTGGCGAGGGCGGGCGGAGGTGAGCTCCGACAGCGGCGGTGGTCAAATTCTTTCCGGCGGACACCCCCCCACCGCAGGTATTCCCCTCTCTCCCTCTCTCGTTGGCCCCCCTCTTGACTACATTTTATCCCTCAAGTAATATGTACTTAAGTGTTGCATAGAGATTACTTTTAAGTAAACCAACCGCTCCTTTGAGAATTTTAACCTTCATGCCTGATCTACAAGATGAACCTTTTCTCTTTATCACCTGCTGTACTCTTACAACATCAGATGAAATTCCAAGCCCATGTTTTTACTGGTAGGGTGGGAAGAGGGATGTGGGTATAAATGTGTGTGTGTAAATGTGGATATGACCCTTTTTTCATTTTTGCCCGTTCAAGACTTTTGTTATGATATATGTGATTAGTATGCTTAGATGTGAATTAAATTGGTAGACAGGTTTGGATGCTGATATGTAAGAAATCATGATGTGTGTGAATGCGAGTATGTTAATGATTTTTTCCAGAAGATGATGTCGATGTCAACCACGATGTGTGAATATGGAAGTGAAAGTGGATATGGATGTATATGTGACCAAACAGAATGTACAAGTGTGGAAAATAGTCAATATTTAGGGGAGATGTACATGATATTTTATTAGATGTAGTGATAAGACATATTGATATGAAATTTTTAATATGTTAGGTAAATCTGGCTAGAATTGATCGTTCATGGATGAATCGCAGAGTAGTTGATGGAGTGGTGTCAGAGGAGTTTAAGGATGGAGTTGATAGTTTTATTCAGTTTGTATTGGGGTATCCAACAGCAGTGGACCGGTGTGGTAACATCCGATGTCCTTGTTTACGTTGTAAAAACAAGAGATTTCATTTGCTATGGGATGTGCAAGCTCATTTATACAAGAAAGAGTTCACAAAAGGTTATATGAATTAGGTGTGTCATGGTGAGGACTTCTGGTTGTATGAGCCCGGCAATGTTGCAAGCACAAGTACCTATGCAGACATGGTAATCGATGTTGCTGGCACTAACTTTAATGTACAAGGGGAATACATGTACAACGAAGAACCACCAAACAAGTCGGCTGAAAGATTTTGTCAATTACTTCGGGATGTTGATGAGCCGCTGTGGGATGGTTGTGAAAATCACACTCGGTTGCTTGCTGTCTCACAGTTTTTGAATTTGAAATCCGAATTTCACCTTAGTGCATGAGAGTTATTTTGACCGTATTCTCCTCCTTATCAAGAGTATGCTGCCTCGAGTTGAGAAGCTGCCTGAAAATTTTTACCGTTCAAAGAAGATGGTCAATGAGTTAGGGCTTGAATACCAAAAAATAGATGCATGCCCTAATCAATGTATGTTATATTATGAAGATAATGATGTAGATAAAAGATCATGTGATATTTGTCAGCATGATAGATTTAAACCTAAGAGAGGGGACAATTCAAAGCAGAAGGATGTGCCTTACAAGTCACTGCGATAGTTACCTCTCACGGCCAGATTGCAGCAGATGTATATGTCGTCAAAGACAGCTCGGCATATAATATTGCACACGGAGAGAGTAGGTCGTGTAGATGATATAATCAGTCATCCCGCTGATGGTGAAGCCTGGCTCATTTCAATCGTACGTATACTACTTTTGCTCACGAGCCATGCAATGTTAGGTTAGGTTTATGTACAGATGGCTTCAACCCATTTGGAGGTTCAGTGGCATCTTACTCATGTTGGCTGGTGTTCATGATGCCGTACAACGTTCTGTCGGGCATGTACATGAAGCGAGAGAACCTTTTCTTAACTTTCGTGATTCCAGGTCCAAAATATCCAAGAAAAAATTTAGACATATATCTCAGGCCACTGATTAATGACTTTAAAAGATTATGGAATGATGGAGTTGTTACTTATGATGCGTATAGAAAATAAAATTTCACTATGAAGGCTGCATTGATGTGGACAATAAGTGACTTCCCTACATATGGAATGCTATCTTGCTGGAGCACACACGGGAGGTTGGCATGTCCTTACTGTATGGCTGCTACCAAATCCTTTGTCCTGAAATATGGTAAGAAATCATGCTGGTTCGATTGTCATCGACGGTTTCTACCAATTGACCATCTTTTCCGAAGGCAAAAGGACTCATTCATTAAGAACACAGTTGAAATGGATGAAGCAGACTTGGAACGGATGTCTGGTCGACAAATGGCGGCACATGTACAAAACTTACCAGATATAGTGCAATTGTCGGGTAGTACATGACATCTTCGTTGATTTGGAGAGGATCACAATTGGGTGAAGAAAAGTATCTTCTGGGAATTGCCTTACTGGTCAACCCTTTTGATACAGCACAACCTAGACGTCATGCACGTTGAGAAGAATATCTTTGATAATGTGTTCAACACCATCATGAACGTGAAAGCCAAACAAAGGACAATGCCAAGGCGCGATCGGACTTGAAGATACTTTGCAAACGACCAGAGTTGGAATTACGGCCGGTACGGGGCAAAGTTGTGCAACCTAAAGCATCTTACGTGTTGAAAGACACATAGATCAATGAACTATGCCAGTGGCTGAAGCAATTAAGATTCCCTGATGGATATGTGTCTAACATAGCCCGTTGTGTGAATGTTAATGAGGGAAAAATATATAGATTGAAAAGTCATGACTGCCATGTGTTCATGGAGAGACTTTTGCCCATTGCATTCTGTGACATATTGCCAAAGCCTATATGGGGAGCATTGACTGAGTTGAGTCAATTTTTCAGGATTATATGTGCATCAGAACTCAAACTTGGGGACGTGTAAACTATGGAACAAAATATGGTCACGACAGTATGCAAGTTGGAGAAGATATTTCCCCCTGTGTCCTTCGACTCCATGGAGCACCTGATTATCCATTTGCCATACAAGGCCAAAGTTGGAGGACCTGTACAATTTCGATGGATGTATCTATTTGAGAGGTAATCAGTATGTATTTACTGATTATTTGACATTAGTTACATGTGTCTGTCATTGTCACTGTATGTCATTGTCATATGAATTGTTGTCATAGGTGTATGCATGACCTGAAAATGAAGGTTCGCAACAAGGTTAAAGTAGATGGTTCGATTACCGGGGCGTATATTATTGAAGAAATTTCAAACTTCTATTCGATGTACTTCAAACCCGAAATTCAAACTCGCTGCAATCAACCTCCACGTAATGATGATGGAGGAGAGGTGGGTCCGTCCGATCGGTTGTCCATATTTAAGTATCCAGGACGTGCATTCGGACGTTGTTCGAATCACATATTAGAGGACAGAGAGTTGTTGGCCACAGAGATATATGTTTTCCTGAACTGTGCTGAGATTGAACCTTATGTTGAGTGAGTCGTCAACTCCGCAGCTCCAGAAAATTTATAAGCATCTTGACGTTCTTCCTCCCATTTACGGTGATGTTGCATTTATCATTGTAGGCAATTTGATTCAGAATTAATTACTCAATGTCCACACATCAATGACATGGAGGTTCAAAATGAACGAGAGAAATCTTTTGCCAGATGGCTTAAAGGTCAAGTAAGTGTCAATCTACCAATTCCACAAAGCTTGAGGTGTATGAAAGTATTAAAAGAAAAGTAACGTGGTTTATATTCATAGGTTGAAGAAGATTATGTTACTGATGAAAGAGTCCGGGTGATAAGTTATGGACCTTCGAAGGTCGCGCATGCCTATCCAGGATTTTTTGTGAATGGTTATAGATTTCACACCCGAGATTATAGACGAAATAAGTCTACGATGAATAGCAGCATATGCGTGAAATGTAGTACATACAATGAAAATGATCTTGATTACTATGGTATTCTTGAGGAGGTCATAGAATTACAGTATCTCGGACAAGACAAGCATATATTCCTTTTTAAGTGTCATTGGTTTGATCCTCATTCAGTTCGAAATGACGCAATATATGGGATTGTCGATGTTAAACATAGATCAAAATTGAATACCTATGAGCCATTCATTTTGGCCGCACAAGCCCAGCAGGTGTATTATTCAAGTTATTCATCGTCTAAGAATAAAGATTGGTGGGCAGTTTGTAGGGTAAAACCAAGGCTTGTGCCTAATGATGAGTTAGATCTGATTGAAGCTGTCTCAGAGGATTCTAGTGCCGAATTTTTTCAATCAGACGAGGGTGACATTGCAGAGTTGGTTGCTTCTAATCTTCATCTGATCGAATCTGATGATCCACTTCGGTTGTCTATAGAGGACAAAGTGGAAGAAGTCGATTCAACTAAGCTAAATGAAGTAATTGTTGGGCAGGAGGAGTCCTCTGAGGAGGAAGTGTATGAATCTAGTGAGAATGGGGAAGATGACGAAGATGACAATGAGTTTGATATATCTTCAACGTCTGAAGATGAAATAGATACTGATTAAATATTTTGTAAGAAATTTAACATATATACACTTCTTATCATTATTACTTACCACCTATCCTCGTAATTAGTTGTGGACTAATATGCACTACTTTAATTGTTGTCAATAATTAGATGGTTCGAGGTAGTACCGGATCTTCGAGGAGAGGTGGTTCCGGGAGTGGTTCTACTGGTATGTTTATTTAAATTCTTAGATAAATGAATAGTGAATATATGCACTTTGTTTTGGCAATGATATTTTATGTGTCTGCACCAGGTACATAGAGTACACCACCCCCACCACCTGCTACGGGTCTGTTTATTTAAATTCTTAGATAAATGAGTAGTGAATATGCACTTCATTTTGGTAATGATGGTTTGTGTTTATGGCACCAGATACATAGATTACACCACCCCCACCACCTGTTGTGGGTCTGTTTATTTAAATTCTTAGATAAATGAGTAGTGAATATGCACTTCGTTTTGGTAATGATAGCTTGTGTTTATGGCACCAAGTACACATATTACACCGCCCCCACCACCTGCTGCGGGTCTGTTTATTTAAATTCTTAGATAAATGAGTAGTGAATATGCACTTCATTTTTGTAATGATAGTTTGTGTTTATGGCACCAGGTACACAGATTACACCGCCCCCACCACCTACTGCGGGTCTGTTTATTTAAATTCTTAGATAAATGAGTAGTGAATATACACTTCATTTTGGTAATGATAATTTGTGTTTATGGCACCAGGTACATAGATTACATCTCCCCCACCACCTGCTGTGGGTCTATTTATTTAAATTCTTAGATAAATGAGTAGTGAAAATGCACTTCGTTTTGGTAATGATAGTTTATGTCTCTGCACCAGGTACACAGAGTACACTGACCCCACCACGTGCTGCGGGTATGTTTTTTTAAGATCGTTCATGAATCAGTAGTGACTTAGCACTTTGTTTTGCTCACGATATTTTAAATATATGCACCAGGTACACAGAGTGCACGGCCCCCACCAACTGCTACGCATATGCTTATTTAAATCCTTAGTGTTTCGGCTCCATGTTTTGATGCTGTCAAAATTTAGGTTCATGTATACTCTTCATGTGGATAGTCAATGTGTTTTGTTGATGTAGAATCATCCATGGAGCTATAATGATTTTGTGTGTGTAGTTTACTTCTAAATTGCACAAAGAACAGGTTGACAGTTGCAAATAGAACAGGCTGAAAGCCAGTTATTTTCTCAAGAAACGAAGAAAAGTCAACGTGGTAACATAGTCAACGCACAATCAATTGAGCTAAGACAGTGGTCAACCCAAGTCTATGCACTCAAAGTCTGAATTCTTTAGAAATGGTGAACAAATCTGTTAAGATTCATACAAGGGAAGGCAGGAAGATAAGGCAGACAAATGACTCATTAGTGGTGACAAATAGGGAGGTAAGGCTAACAAATACCTCTCTACGGGTGAAAAATAGGTTGTTGCACAGAATATGTGTGAAGTGTTGAAGCTGCATGAAGGGGAAGTCCACTTGTGTTTACCCGCCAGCAGAAGAAGCTAAAGACGACAAATGCACACATAAGGCGAACAAATAGACTGCAATATACCCTCTTAAGGGTGAAAAATAGGTGTCAACGGAGACATTAGCTTAAGTGCTTAAGTGTTCGACGCATGTTTTGTGCAAACTCTTGTTAACATATTGTTCATTATGTTTTAAAATTGGGTAGCGCCAGATTTTTTATTTTAATTTGGGCATAGTTTTTAATCGGGGGATATATTCACCACCTCTCTATATCATATCCTTCCACACATCACTTAGATAAATGAGTAGTGAATATGCACTTTGTTTTGCTCATGATATTTTATGTCTCCACACAAGGTATACAGAGTGCACCGCCCACGCCAACAACTGTGGGTATTTTTATTTAAATTCTTAGATAAATGAGTAGTGAATATGCATTTTGTTTTGCTCACGATATTTTATGTTTACAGGTTTGAGTGCCTTTACATCAGGTCTACAGAGTGCACCGCTTCCATCACATTCTACTGCTATGTTTATTTAAATTCTTTGTTAAATGATAAGAATTCTATATGTTTACTTATTGAAATTTTTTATTTAATAATGAGCTAAATTCTGATTAACTACTTCTATTTTACTTGTAACAGGTACGTCAGGCACACCACCTGCGATAGTTGGCTCGTCCGCCCACCCAGGCACACAATAGGCAGACGATGCTGTTAGCCATCACGAGGGCAAGCAAGTGGTCTTGCAAGATGGACGCAAGCCATGTTGGGTCTCTGGGTAAATATTTAAACTCATGAATTATGTTCGTTATCTATCCATCAACTATATATATAATTTTTGGCTATCATTTTAACATTTGTAATTGTAGGGATAAAGTAGAGCCCAGTGAGGCTTCTTGTTTTATTACCAACATTATTGAGTGACACGTGACCGGCCCATATAAGTCATTTCGAAAGTTTCCTCAGGATTTCCGCGATCGATTGTATGACGAGTTCCTGGTATACGATTTAATCTTTTAAATTACATATTACCCAACTCCACAATTTCAATCGACTAACTTATAAAATTTGAATTCTTGACAGCAAGGATATCAGTTTGTGAGGTGAGCTGACGTCGGACGAGCTTGACGTGCATGGGAGGCCACAGGAATTGTAAATTATAAGCATCATTTACACGACTGTCGGGAACGTGCCAAGGCTCTAGCCGGGGGGAGCGAGGACCGTGGCCTTTGGAAGGCACACAGCCCAGCATGGATGAGGAGGGAGCACTGGGAGGACCTCTGTGAGAGATGGACCGAGCCTAATTGGATGGCCAAATCCGCAAAAGCCAAAGCCGCACGTGTGTTACATCCAGACGTGCATCTCTATACTTCTGGATCTGTTTTCTTCGCGACCCAGAAGAAGAGATTGGTAAGTAATCATCTTAATTTTATTATAATTTATTTCTTATATGTCCCTATGTATTCTCTATAACATGTATAACAGGAAAAGAAGATGGGTGGTACGGTCTCGTACCGTGATTTATTTGCTACAGTTCACCAAAAGAAGGGGACGGATCAGTATGTGAGCGAGAGAGCTCGCTCAGTAGTGGTAAGATTATATACATACACATTTTTTTATATTTCAATTTTTAAATATGATTGATTAATATGACATTTACAATATTTTTTATTCAATTTACAGGAGTCATATGACAGGCATATGACTGAAAAGTATGGGGACGAGGAGATGCAGCGGCCGCAACTAGATCCTGAGGCATGGGTAGTAGTAGCCGGCCCACCGAAGAAAGGACGAGTATATGGTTTTGGGCAGAGCCTGGACACCAGCCCGATTCTAGCATCTTCTCTAGACTCAGCTTCGTCCTACCCCAGTAGCAGTTCCTTCTCTACTCCCTCCATCGGCACGTCTACGAGCCAGATTACATCCATCGTCGAACATGCGGTAGACCTAGTCGAGGAATGCATGGAGGCACGCTTTGCTCGGGTGGTTGCTACCCTCTTGGCCCAGGCGGGGATTTTGTCATAGGGAGCACCCTCGAGCACACCACAGCCCTCTCATGTGAGTATTTAATATAATTTTTAATTTCGTAGACTTTATAGTTATAATAGAAGAGTATCTGTGATACCAATGTTGTGTGCTCTATAGGCAAAGCCGGAAGCAAGTATATGAATATGTGTGCGTAGTAGGATCTAGAGGGGGGTGAATATATCCTATAAAAATTTTAACCTCAATTTTTAAGCCTAAGACAATTTAACACTCAGCTATCAAACCACGAGCTCAGATGATATCTGTGAGAACAATATAAATGAAAGTGACAAGAATGCACTAACTAAGAGAATGCTATCTTACAGAATCCACTCAGATCAGATAGATTTAACAGACTGCAATACAACCACTTAGCGTATAGGGAAGATATGTTCATACGCAAACATGTGAATGGAGGAAGATGATAAGGGCCAATCACACCAATGTAAATCACAGCACATAGAATTTTTAGGTGATTCGATCTGCCACGCAGATCTACGTCCACCCCACACTCAAACCTGAGTGTGGCTTCCCCTTGCAACAGCAATAGCCGCAGACTCAGTCTGCAAACAAACGCTGACTTATAGCTTTACCTAGAAGAACATTCTCTTCTCTTCTTCTGATCAAATTAGAAGGAACCGTGAGTAACACCCTGTTACCCACAACTAGAGGACCAGTCCTCTCTTCCTCTGAAGCACAGAGGGAACCCCGTGAGCAACACCAAGTTACCCACAACCTGAAGATCAAGATCTTCCTTCCTCCTTCCTCTGATACCAAAGGGGACGATAAAGGAAACCCCTCCACTACACTCTAGTTACCCAGAGCAACACACTGATAGTACATGTGAGCAAACACCTTGAGTGCACCGGGCACTGCACGGCAACGAACACAAACTAAACTAAAATGAGAAAGAACAAAACAAAAGGTAAAATGTCGAGCACAATCGACACAGTGGTCATAGATCTGTATGCAAGCCATGGCTCCATAAGTCATCCAAACAGCCATAGTAGAATGCTGTATGACTGGAGTGCAGCTTCAACTAAACCCAACAAGAACACGGTGCCATGTTCAATAATTTCACCATTGAAGGCCAGGAGAACTGAAGTCCAAGTCAGTTTCTTGACTTTAAACAAGGATCATTAGGGTCGTTTGATGCTCAATGATTCTCTAGAATCATCATGGGGAAGCTGGGAACCTCATGGACAATCATTCTCTTCAACCAGTTTGATCATTCTTCAAATGTCATAGCCATGAGCCACTTTACACCACTGAAGAGCAATTTCACACTGCTATACATCCATTTGTCTGCTTTGTCCACCCATTTTCACCCTTAATCCGTAGCTAAAAAGTCTTCTTTCATTCTGTGAATTCTTCTATCAGAAGTCGACTTGTAAGCCCTTCCGAGTCGGCTTGAGGTTCTTGGTTTTCAGTTGTTTCACACCTACTACCTATTATTCTCCTTCGCACTGCTATTTGTCACCACTGTTGCCTATTATTCACCTAGTCCATCTATTTGTTACCCTTAAGGTAGTATCTGTCACCCGTAATGCACATTTGTCAGCCTTAAGGGAAATTTTTCACCCTTATTCTTCAGCGGGTACAAAGTCTATCTTAAGGTGATATATCAGCTTGTTTCTTCAGCGATTGGAGGCTTCTTCTGCAGAGTTGCTTCTAGGGCTGCTGTGACACTGCTATGCTTATGCTTACCTGAATTCTTCAAATATTACAGTTCTTCAAACATACATTCTACAAGCATACAGACATAACAGTTCAAGCATTCATAGTATTGACATTACAACTCTTAAAGCCTTCATATGAAAATGTTGTTTAAGGCATTATAAAACATATGGACATTAGCCAGCACACATCAAATTTATGATATAAAAAACTATTATCATAATATGATTCATAGTGTTAGACATCATCAAAATCACAGGGCACAATAATAACATTACTACTTAGTTTAAAGAATTCAGCTTTGAGAGTGAAAGAAATCATCTTCATGTTATCTACTTTCGAATTTAAAAAATTAAAAAGATATTTAACTAGATTTATTAATAATTATATTTATTTAAATCTATTTATTATTAATTTTTTATGATGTAAGATCCTCCTGCAACCGGTGATGGCGGACATGCTACGAATGACGAATGACGATGATGCAGTAGATATCTCTTGATTTTTTTAATGATATTTCGAAAAAATGATACATTTCAATTAATGTAACTGTAACTTTTTTTAATCAAAGATTTATGTGTTGTGGATGTTCTTTATTGTAATTTACAATAGGACTTTATCCTATTGTGTGTTGTATATGTTGTTTATTGCGTGTTTTATGTTGAGTTGTGTCGATTATGGTATATAATTGTAGCTTTAAACAGGTTTTTAAAAATTTAAAATATATAAAAAATGTGGAGAAAGTTTTCGACGGAATTTTGACCAACTAACAATTCGTCGGAATCAATTTCACGCACTTATTTCCTGACGTATTTATTTTCCAGTGCAAATCGGTCGAAAGGTTCAGACATATTTTCGACCAACTAAATGTTCGTCGAATCTAATTTGAGCCACATGAGTTCCGACGTATTAATTATCCGTCTCAAATACGTCGAACATTAACGACATATTTTCGACCCAAGGTAGGTTCATCGGAACTAATTTGATCCACATTAGTTTCGACGTATTAATTTTCCGTCTCAAATACGTCCAAGTTTAACGACGTATTTTCGACACAATAACAGTTCGTCTGAACTAATTTGACCCACAGGTTTCCAATGTATTACTTATCCAATTGAAATACGTCAAAAATTAACGACATATTTTTGAACAAAATAACTTTCGTCGGAACTAATTTAACCCAAAGGTTTGCGACGACATAATGATTCTGTCGAAAATACATCGAAAACTTTAGACGTATTTTCAACTAAATTATGTTCCGTCGCAATGATTAATTAATTTTCATATTATTAATTACCGACATAAATAGCCACCATAACTTCGACGATATAGTTTCATCGATAATTTCGGTCTTATTGACGACGCTATTGTAATACGTCGAAACTTTACGACATAAGATTTCCGACGTCCATATTCCGTTGTAAATACGTCAAAAATACATCGAAAATTTACTTTGTGACGTATTTTCGACATATTTGCGACGGCAAATGGACGTTGGAATTTCCCATTTTTCTTGTAGTACATATAAGAACATGTTTAGAATGAAAAAGATGCATGGAAAGACATGAATCATGCAAAGATTCTTATCTTTAGTTACAAGGTGCAGGGCTAATATGCAGAGAAAAGCATGCAAGCGCAGTTAGGGGAAAACATCAAATACTCAACGTAGAAAATATGAAATCAAGCAAGGTTAGAGGGCTTTTGTTCCTAACTTGCTGTTTGAGCTTCTCGTGAGATAACCTACCTCTGGGGTTGCTCCTAGAGTTCAAATTTCTGACTGGAAGATGGTGCTGGTTCCTGCGCATCCTACGTAGAAATAGCAACTTCTCGCCCTTCTATCTCCTTAACCTCTTGACCTAAATTCATGAAAGTTGGAGGAAAGTTAGAAGACATGAAGGGGAACAAATAACTCTAAAGACCAAACTTGAAATTACCTCGGTTGGGGTTCCTAAATCTTTGATCTTTCTCGGAGAAACTCACTCGTTCTTGTGCAGTTTATAGAGAACCAGCGACTTCCGAGGCTTCTAACTTCTCAGGGGCTTGATCTCCTAACATGAAATTTGAAGTGGAGTTAGACAATACTAAAGGGAACGAATAGCTCAAAAGGACTAATATGAAATAACACCACCTTACCGTCGAACCACGCGAGCCAAAATGAGGGTTCGCACAGGTTGAACCTGAGACCTATTTATAGAGAAAGGACTAGGGTTGAAAGATTAGATCAAATAGGAGTCCTATAAGGCATCCATTCGATCCCCCAAAAGTCCTAGCTAGGTTTACATGCTAGAACACTTCGATCCTAGGTGATTGGAATGGGAAAAATCCCATTTTTCCACGTTTCTACACCACCCGTTCACAGAAGAAGAACGCGATCTTGATCGGACTGGTTCTATCAGAACACGGTCGCGAGATAGACCGTGTTCTGGCGTTTTATCCAAAATTTTTAGATTTTCCAATTTATCTTCTATTTATCCCCTAATTATTCTATTTATCTATTTTAAATCCGCAAATAGCCCTAATTACGTTTCTGGAAGTGGGCTTGGGCTAAAAGGACTTTGAAATTGGTCTTTGGGCCCAATTTAAGTGGGATTATTTATTTGGTTAATATGGGGCCTTTAATTATCCATACTTCATTTAATTAGCCCATTAAGCCTTTTAAATGTTAAATAATTTTATTTAATTTTAGAAAAATCTTAAAATTTTCTGGGGTGTTACACCCTCCCCCACTTAGAAAGAATTGTATCCCCAAATTCATTGCATGAGTTTTATGGAGAGTGTATTTTACTTTTAGTTAATTAGTTTTACTAACAATTAAGGCTATGATGAATATGAATAGGTCAAGATGGTACCTTTAGTTGTTTTACCTTCACCATCCAAGACAGCATTAAGTCGGCCTTGCCGCCTGCGTCCATTATCATCCCTTGACGATTGTTCCTTTATAAGGGGACATGCAGGGATGCGATGCTCCTGGCTTCCACATCGTAAATAGGCACCGAGACGCTTCCAAAATTCTTCGACCGAATGACTGAATTTCTCACAAAATGAGCAAGCCGCCATGACTTGCTTTTCCTCTTCCTCCTTGACTCTTTTATTCTTGCCATTCCCATTGCCATTACGAGACATCTTCTTGTTGTCACGGGATTTGTAGGTCCCTATGATGCTGAACTTCTCTTCCTTTCGTCCGCGTTTGTCAAACCTCCGACTTGACTCCTCGCTCTTACCTTTGAATTTCTCGACCTTCTCTAAGGTCCTCTCACATAAATGAGCCCTGTGGACCATCTCCGTATAAGTGCGGATATTTTGAGGTCCAAGTTGATTTATGAAGACCGGCTTTAGGCCATCCATGAAGCAATGAGCTTTAAGAATCTCTGTAGCCACCAAGTGTGGAGCATAAGGGGCCGGACAAGAGAATTGAAGCTCGTACTCCGCCACGGACATCATACCTTGCCTTAAAGAGGCAAATTCCGCATCCTTCCTCTCCTTGACATGCTCAGAGAAATATTTCTCTCGGAAGAGTTCAAGAAACTCCTCCCAAGTGAGTTGCGCGTTTTGCAGATGAGCAAAGGGGGCCTTCCACCAAATACATGCATCCTTATTGAGTTGAAAAGTGGCGATTAAGACCTTCTCTTGATCGATGCATTGCATAACGTTGAAGATCCGGTCTATCTCGTCGATCCAATTTTCAGCTTCATCCGGATTTGACGATCCTGAGAACCGCGGAGGGTTCATACTCCGGAAGTTCCTGTGTAAATCACCGGCGCCTGCCCGCGTGCCAGCTTGAGCCACCGTTTGGAGGGCCTAGGTAAGACTCACAACCGTCTGTTGCATAGCTTCCCAATTTGCACGGTTAGCGGCCATTGTGAGAATGAGGTGCCTGAGAAAATAGACAATTCGTTATTTCCTTGGAACTTAGGAAGACCTACCTAAAGATGAATTTCTAAATAACTATCTCATCCCGGGCTCTACCCAATTCTCACATGGGTTCAGACATTTCTTCCTAGTTCATAGGTGTGGGTCCTTAAACCTTGGACTTAGCCTATGACATGATATTTTCCTAGGACTTACTTATGCCTATGCTCTGATACAAACTTAACTGTCACGTCCCGAGATATATGTACAGAGAAAGATATTCAAGAATGTAGACAGTCGACAATACACCTCAAGCTAGGCATATAATCAGAGTGTAATCATTCACACCTAAGAAGAGTGAACAAAGTGTGATGTACTCAAAATTCACTTTTATTCAATAATAATCAAAGGTTTACAATCTGACTCTCGACTCCTTTAATTTCTAGACTCAAGGAAAAAGAAAATTACATAACATGATCAACTTCACCGCCTATTATAGTGAAGGAACTTAATAACAATATGACTCATGACTAGACTAGCTATGGCTTCTCTCGAACCATCAATCACTCTCGGACCCGTCACTTGTATAGTCCCAATCCAACCCGCTAGAGTTTCCTGAAAATGTTGAAAAAGTAGGAAATGAGCACACTTGACCAGTAGGTATCTTAATATCAACATGAAGGCAAGTTTAAGTAGTTAGCAATTTAGCTTTAGAAGATAAGATAAAGAAAATATGGTAAACCATACGAATAAAACCAAAGTAACACAAGTAACAAGTCATGAGCAAGATATGTGAATATGATCAAGCAAGATTGAATGTAGATGTAAGTATGGCCTTTCATGTAACGAGAATGTACTAGCATGTATCGAGAATGTACTTTTCTAACCATAAAGGCTATGCACTAGAAAGTCATGTAACAAGAATGTATAATTTCATGATGAGCCTCGTGCTTTTCACCCGTTTATAAAAAAAGTACTCCCGGCGCAATGCGACGCCAGTGTTCATCCGCCGAGGGGGCTAGCGTCGAGCCCTTGGACTATGTCCGTGCCTGCTCTTGCATCTTCACGTTATAAATCAAGCTACTTCCATGAGAAATATAAAGTTTGACCGATAATGTAATGTTCAAACAATAGCTTTATGATAACAAAGATCAATGTAAGAATGCACCAAATATGATTCATGAGAGTTCAAGGTCGAATTAAGGATAAGGTCATGCTACAGAAGGAATCTGGCAGCATAACGGTACAATCATTATCTTCCAAAATTCATTAATAACTTATTATATAAAGTTTGGGTTCCATATAATCAAAGGACCATCTAGGAACAGAGTGGAGTTAACCTTTTGGTCAAACCATAGGTTAGACATGAATTAGATAGCAAACGGTCATGCCAGGACCACTTCATTGATAAGGCAGTCAAGTGAAGACCGTTTCATTGATAAGGCGGTCAAGTGAAGACCGTTTCTTGAAGATAGCAGTCAAGTCAAGACCGTAATCAAGTGGAGTCGACACAGAAAGAAGGAATAGGTCGACGCAGTGATAATGCGGTCACACCGGAACTGCTACCTGAAGGTGGCGGTCGCCTGAGAACCGTGACTAATCCAGAGTGTAGAAAATGCCAGAAAACTCAAGTGCTTTCTAGACCAATGGGTTTTTAAGGTACAACTAGCTCGGTGTCCTAGTGGGAATCCCAACTTATGGAGGCCTTGAAACTTGATCACCTAGTCCGACAGAAGGAATATTCGATGGAGAGGATCACAAGTCCAAGAGAGTGTGCCTGTCAAGTGCGTGTATAACTAATAGCAACGTACCGGGATACGGGCTATGTACTTAAGAAAGACTATAGATGAGAGTGAATCATGTAGAAACAACGATCAAATCATCAATGTAACAAGTTCCATAAACCATATGAAAATAACCTTAATACAAGACTATATGGTTTTGGCATGAAATTAACATAAGATTAAAATAGGTTTATAAAACATGAAGGGCATGAAATCTATCATGATTGGTGCACAATATAACCAATGTCATGAATATAAGGAGATAACTAGGAATATGACCTAATTACCTAAGCTTAACATATAATTATAAGGCTTGATCTGCAATCTGTTTGGAGTTAATAGAAAGTAGAAAATAGAAAGAAGAAAGTGGTTTAGAAAGAACCGCTTCTTGGTAATAGCGGTCGGTCTGGAACTGCCTCTTGACAGTAGCGGTTCCTGAGGAATCGCCTTCTGCCTACAACAGGCAGAAGGTAATTATTGCTTGCTAGGCCTATCCTAGGGCAAATAATGCATGGAAACTATAAGGAATAGAAGGATAACATGTAAGAACATGTTTAGAATGAAAAAGATGCATGGAAAGACATGAATCATGCTAAAATTCTTATCTTTAGTTACAAGGTGTAGGGCTAATATGCAGAGAAAAGCATGCAAGCGCAGTCATGGGAAAACATCAAATACTCAATGTAGAAAACATGAAATAAAGCAAGGTTAGAGGGATTTTGTTCCTAACTTACTGTTTGAGCCTTTCATGAGATAACCTACCTCTGGAGTTGCTCCTAGAGTTCAAATTTCTGACTGGAAGATGGTGCTAGTTCTTGCGCGTCCTGCGTAGAAACAACAACTTCTCGCCCTTCTATCTCCTTAACCTCTTGACCTAAATTCATGAAAGTTGGAGAGAAGTTAGAAGACATGAAGGGAAACAAATAACTCTAAAGGCCAAACTTGAAATTACCTCGGTTAGGGTTCCTAAATCTTTGATCTTTCTTAGAGAAACTTACTCGTTCCTGTGTGGTTTGCAGAGAACTAGCGACTTCCGAGGCTTCTAACTTCTCAGGGGCCTGATCTCCTAACATGAAATTTGGAGAGGAGTTAGACAATACTAATGGGAACAAATAGTTCTAAAGGACTAACATGAAATAACACCACCTTACCGTCAAACCACGCAAGCAAAAACGAGGGTTCGCGCAGGTTGAACCTGAGACCTATTTATAGAAAAAGGACTAGGGTTGAAAGATTAGATCAAATAGGAGTCTTATAGGGCATCCATTCGATCCCCCAAGAGTTCTAGCTAGGTTTACATGCCAGAACACTTCGATTCTTGGTGATTGGGATGGGAAATATCTTATTTTTCCACGTTTCTACACCACCTGTTCACGGAAGAAGAACACCGTCTTGATCAGACCGCTTCTATCAGAACGAGGTCGCACGATAGACCGCGTTCTAGTATTTTATCCAAAAATTTTAGATTTTCCTATTTATCTTCTATTTATCCTCTAATTAGCCTATTTATCCATTTTAAATCTGTAAATAGCCCTAATTACGTTTCTAGAAGTGGGCTTGGGCTAAAAGGGCTTTAAAATTGGTCTTTGGGCCCAATTTAAGAGTGCTTATTTATTTGTTTAATATAGGGCCTTTAATTATCTATACTTCATTTAATTAGCCCATTTAGCCTTTTATATGTTAAAGATTTTTATTTAATTCTAGAAAAATCTTAAAAATTTTCGGGGTGTTACACCGATGGTCTTTGTGAAATGTCCATTGTTTGGGCGGCTTCTGCTGTGGTGCTTGTGGTACTTGTTCTTCTTGATTTTCTGGATTTTGTTTTGCTTGTGCTACATCCTATCCATTTCTTTCATCTCATTTCTCTCTTTCTTCTTCTTCCTGCTCTATAACAAGAAAATTATCCCTTGCATTAGATTTCCTTGAAGTAAATTTATCAACAAGAACATGTGGGCTTTCTTCCACTACGAGTGTTCTCAAGTTGTATACTCTATAGGCCCTTGAATTAAGTGAGTGTCTAAGGAAAATTCCTTAGTCACTTTTAGCATCAAAATTTTCAAGATTGTCCTTTCCATTATTCAAAATATAGCATACATATCCAAATGGTTTAAAGTAAGAAATATTAGGATTTTTACCTTTGTACAACTCGTAAGGAGTTTTCTTAAGAATAGGGCTTACCATGGCTCTGTTCGTGATATAGCAGGCCGTGTTGACTACCTCGGCCCAAAAATACATTGGAAAATCATTCTCGAATAACATAGTTCTCGCCATCTCCACAAGTGTTCTATTTTTCCTTTCCACAACTCCATTTTGTTGAGGGGTCCTTGGTGCTGAGAAGTTATGAGTATACCCCTGCTTCCCACAAAATTCATCAAACTCATGATTGTCAAACTCCTAACCATGGTCACTTTGAATGGTTTGTATGTAATAGCCCTTCTCATTCTGCACTATCCAAATAAATCCAAATGGAGAAGTTGCAAGGATCTTTCAGTTGAAACAATATTCTTGCATTTAAAGGAGATCTTGGTTTGTTTTCCTATATTACATTCTTCACAAATTTTATTAGATTCAAAATTTAAGTTTGGAAAATCTGAAACTAAATTTTTTCTTAACAATTTGGAGAGAACATTGAAACTTGCTTGTCCTAGATGACGATGCCATAGCAAAGCATCGTCGGAGTTATTTGCAACTAAACAAAGATTACTGCATGATGCATCATCTAAATCTATTGTATATAGATTTGTGTTCCTATTTCCAATGAACTTTATTTGATTTGAAATTTTACCAACAACTGAACAATGTGATAATTCAAAAATCACTTTGTAACCTTTGTCACAAAGTTGGCTAATACTCGAGATTATTATTCAAACCACCAACTAAAAGAACACTATCAATTGAGTTTTCAGAATTTTTACCTATTTTTTCGCTTCCAATGATCTTACCTCTATCTTGTCCACCAAAAACAACTGTACCACCTTCCTTTTCATGTAGGTCTGTGAAGAGCTTTATATTTCCAGTCATGTGCATGTAGTAGCCAATGTCCAGGTACCACTTATTCCCTTTAGATTTCAACTAGACATGTAATAAAATAAGAAAATTCTCAAGTTGATTTTGCTATCCAAGCAAACTTGGGTCCATAGGTGTTAGCTCTAGTATGTACAAATGATTTCTTAAACCTCATAGCAAACAATTCATCATAATGCTGCATTAATTTCCATATATACATTGTGTGTCCTGCACCTCCACAATAAAAACATGAAACTCTTCTTTTTCCAAAACTTTTTTTTTAGCATGAAAGAGCACCTAGGGGCAGACAGGAGGGTGCACCCCCTTCCAGGGAAGGGAATGTTACCACTCCACCATCACACACACCTAAGTGAGAATTTTATTGCAATAAAATGTCCTTCTACAAAAACCAACGGGGCATACCCCTGAAGTATCTCCAAAGTGAATCAGTGGGCCGGGCATCAGGCCAGGCTACATACTGAACACATCAGAAAGCGTACTGTCTAAGAGCCGGCAACCTTGCTGCATCCACCACCGCACAACCGCGCTTCTTTTTCCAAAACTACTTTTGTTATTCAGATTCTGAAAATTATTGAATATATGTGAATATAGATCTTATGGTTTTTCAGTTTTCAAGTGTTTGTGTGTGGATGTGTTTGCATGTAAATATGAAGTCATGATTTTATGTTCAAAAGCCTTTTTATTAACGGGCACATAGCCCAATCCCTCATGCTGAAAATTACCTTTCATGCCTAAAATGTTGTCTAAATTCTGTTTTCCCTTGATAAACTTCTTAAGAACTTCTTTTAGATCTTTTTGTTCAAGAAGCAATGATTCAACTTTAATTTCAGCCTCTTCCTTAGCTTGATCACACTTGACTATTTTCATGTGTATTTCTTCCAATTCTTTCTTCAACTTTCCATTTTGTTCTTCTAGATTGTCCATCAGCTTATCTACATTTTGTTTCTCACTTTCCATGCATGCAGTTCCTTCCTCAAATAATTTCACTTTAGAAACTAGCAATTTATTTTCATTCTTCAGATTTTCAATTTGAGAATCTAGATCATTACATCTTTTGCATGAGATATTAATGTGAGTAAGGTCATGTACTTTCTTTTTCAAATTTTTATTTTCAGATTTGATTTTTTTGTATTTTTTATGAAGATCTGCATAAGTAATTTGCCATTGCTCACTAGTAAGACTTTCTGAATCAGAGTTTACCTTAGTTTGATTGTCTTCTTGAGCCATCAGGCAAAGGTTCTTGACTAGCTCATCAAGCTCATATTCCTCCTCTGACTTAGATTCATCTTCAACCTTGTCACTCCATGTTGCCTTCATAGCTTTAGGCTTCTTTGCCTTGCCCTTCTTTATCTTCTTCTGGAGTTCGGGGCATTCACCCCTCATGTGACCTGCTTTCTTACATTCATAACAAATAATTTCATCTTTCTTGCTTGTCTCACCCTTCTTGATCATTACTTTCCTCTGAAACTCTTTGGGAAAAACACCTACCTTCCTTGCCATCCTAAAATACTCTCTGGCTCTCCTGGTGATCAGTGCCATCAGCTACTCTTCTTCACTATCCACATTTGATTTGTCATCACTCTCTTCGGATGATTGGGGGTTGGCCTTTAGCGTCACGATTTTCTTCTTGTTGTTATCTTCCTCGGTTCTCTTTGTGTTCAACTCATAAGTCATGAGTGAACCGACCAACTCATCTAAAGTAAGTGTAGTGAGATCCTTCGAATCTTCGATTACAGTGGCCTTGGTATACCACTGTGGAGATAAAGACCTAAGTACTTTTCTGACCAACTCTTGATTGGAGTATTCCTTTCCCAATGCTTTCAAACCATTTGTTATCTCCATCAACCTAGCAAACATCTTAGAAATTGATTCCTCTCGCTTCATGCTGAACAATTCATAGTCCCTGATGAGAAGATTGGCTTTTGTCTCCTTAACTTCGGACGTGCCCTCATAGATCAACCTGAGTTTATTCCACATTTCCCACACCGATGAACACATAGAGATACGTAAGTACTTATTGGGATGAATAGCACAATGAATTATATTCACTGCTTTGAAATTAACAATTGACTTTTTAATATGATACTCAGTCCATGCATCTTCATTCTTACGTAGTTGACATGGACCTTTACTAATCACGTGTCATACATCAAATTCTTGCGTCCTAAGAAACACAGTCATCCTATTTTTTCAGTAAGGGTAATTTATCCCATCAAAGAAGGGTGGCCTATGAATCGAGTGGCCTTCAGGCAATAATCCCTTGTTTGCCACTTGCTTATGATCTTTGCTCAAAGACTGTGAAGTCTATATAAATAGAGACCAACACTTTGATACCGGTTGATGTCCCAGGCAAACGACAATCAAGAAGGGGGGTTGAATTAATTGCCCCCAAATTTTTCGACAGATAAATAATTATCAAATGAGCAAATTTTAACCAATCAAAATATGTCAAGAATTAGACAATTCTCTCTAACCTCACTGGAACACACTCGAATCTAAGCAATAGAAATTGCAATCGATTCTAGTCACATACAATGCAAACCACAGAGACATAAGATTTTTAGGTGGTTTGGCCACACACATCAGTGTGCCTACGTCCACCCCTCACTAACTAGTGAGGCTTCACTATATCCACACTACCAAGTAGCACACATAAACGGAGACGGAGTCTCCACACAATTCAATGAGACAAAGTCTCCACCACAACCATGTTGCACAAAGCAGCTCAGACACACACACAAATATGCAGAGTAGAAATCTCTGCACCACACATATAATAACTCAGAAATAGTGGAGATTATGGTCATAGTATTACAATGAAGCTCTCAAACAAAAAGAATATAAGAATTAGAAATCTCCCTTTGGTTTCCTACGCAAATTGGATATGATGCTGAATTTCTCTTGATCTACTCTGCGATCCGCCAGCCTCTTGGGATGTAGAATGATAGGATGAAGCTCTTCAGATGATGATCCATGCACTTCTTCAAGGATTCCACATTTTTCTACCTCTTCTCCTTCACTTGGCGGCAGGATGAGGCTCTTCCAATGAAACATTGGCTCCTTGCTCTTTCTTATGGCGCAGCTATCGACGGCTTGCATAAAAATTCCTTGAGGCAGGCTTTTTCCCACGGCGGTGACACACACTCGCCTGTTACGGATGGCCGAGATGGGTCGACTTGGCACACGGAGATTTTGGGGTATTGACGGAGAAATGCCAAGAACGATATAAAATGCACAAGAAAGAGTAGCGTATGACTAATCGTTCTAAATGACCGAGACAGGGAAGACTGGGCGGAGTGTGGGAGTACCAGCCAATTTCTCGGCTATCACCTACTGAATCAAGTTTTGATCGAGAAAGTTCCACCAAGGCACGGCACGTGGGCGCGGGATGTCAGGCGACACATGAAGAGGAGGAGGTTCCGCTGGTACGAGTGTAGGTGATTGTAGGGATTCATGATAGCACGTCTTCCCCACCGATCACAAGCAATCAGTGTTTTCTTTACACTGGATTGAATCCGAATACCTTTATTTTTTTTGCTAAAGGAGGACTGGGACACCCTAGAAGTCGTAGTGTAAAAGAGGGACATGGTTCGTGCTGTAGCTAGAATTTGACCATCGGATTCAGCAAACTGGGTTGAAGGCATTGGAAATTGGAAGAGATATAAACCGGAATAGGGCAGGCTCAGCAAGGAGCAGATGGGTCCTAGTCTGAGAGACAAATAATACCAGGAGTTGGAGGGGCAGGGACACCGAAGTGTGCCAAGGGAGGTGTAGAATTGGGTTTTTTGAATACACTTCACTATGACGAGCCACAAGGGCGTTACAGAGATGTGCTAAAAGGCTTTAATACACTGGAGCAAGCCACGGGAAAATTCCATTACAAAGATCGATCCCAGGGTCATTGCACAATAACGTAGGTTTTTTTCACAGTTTTACAGAGGGTCCTCTAGGGACTATAGACACTATGGAGCGATGTAATCCATACTAGGTACTAGGGTACTGACATGGACTGGAGGGCATGTGTGCTAGGTCTCAGCATATCCAGGAGTTAGGACCGAGCCTCGGGAATGATACTTACGGGCTAAGGTCGATCTAACTCAGTGTGGCTAGCAGGACAGTCGATCACCAGCTTAGATCAAGCAGTGTTGGGACTCCTCTGGGTTGATAAGCAGTTCATGCACTACTTTGTGATGAAACAGTTTAATGATTGACAATAGTTGTTTTGATGACTAGCAATAGTGGTGTGTGACTCAGTTGGCTTTATTTCTATATACGATGGTGTAAGTATTTTGATGCATTCATATGTCAGATAATCATATCAATGGTGTGTACATCTTAGTCTGTGCTTTGAATAGAGTCGGTGCAACACATGGTTAATTTTGCATTGAGTTTGTGCAATCCTCGCTGATGCACACGACTAAGTCGGTGTAATTCTTCTCGATGCACGCCACCGAGTCGGTGTAACCTCTGCACCAGGCACTTAGAGTCGGTGCAATATGTCTTAGGTAACTCGGTGCATAGAAGTTCATGCATTCTCCTTTTGCACATTAAGTCTGTGCAAGTCAAGCATTCTGTGTGAATAAGTCCGTGCAAGCTCAGGCATGGGGCATGCTAAGTCTGTACAATGTCTTATGTGGCAAGTCATCAGGTCAGTGCAATACTTGCCCATTGCACACACTCAGCCGATGTATCCATAGGTCTTGTGTTGAAACCATGTCTGTGCATCTATTTTTGAAGAGATGATTGAGTCTGTGCATGTGTATGTAAACACCACAATTGAGTCAGTGCATCACAATCTCTATTCTGTGCAATCTCCTTTTTATATCGTATAATTGTCTGAATATGACATTATATCTGATGCCTTGACATGTGCCTTTTCGTAAAGACTAAGAAGGGCACGTGATCCAAGATTGAAGAAAGTGCAAGGATCGTGACACGTGGAAAGTAGCTATGCTGAGATGCCGCCACGTGACGAAGGTGTTTGGGCGGTAATTGTGGTGACCACATGCCCTATCCTTCTACTGCTCTATAAATAGGAAGCTTCTTCCTCAGGAGAAGGGTGATCGTGAACATACTTCAAAAGAGCAGAAGTAGAGAGAGCTTGCACGATCCAGAGAGAAGAGAAAAAGAAGAAAGAGAGAAGAAGAGAAGGAGAGAGCTGAAAGAGAGATGTCTGAGAGAATACTGTGAGTGTTTATTCCTCAGTCTCTCGGTTTAGAACCGGAGCTGAAATTGCTCAGTGTTGAGCTACATTCCCCTAGTGGGTTCTTTTGTTTCTTTGTTTGTTTTATTTTTCATTTCTGAAACTGCGTTTTCAAGCTATGTGTCAGCAGAGCAAGCTGTAAAGCTCAGCGGTTTGCAGAGGTGGATTCCTCTGGTCGGGTAAAGCTGTAAGTCCCCAGCGGTTTGTAGAGGAGGATTCCTCTGGACGTCATAAGCTGTAACGCCCAGCGGTGTGTAGGGTTTTGACCCCAAAGCTGTGGATCAGCAAAGCTGTGCATCAGCAGTAGAAGCCACATTCCAGTTTGGAGTGTGGGGTGGACGTAGATCTCGGGTTTGAGATCGAACCACCTTAAAAATCTCTATCTACTGTGCGATTGTTGTGTGGTTTGTGTGCATCCTGTTTATTTCTTCGATCCGTAGTAGATGAATGCTTAGGACCGTCTTGATCTAGATCTATTAGGTCGGCTTCCATTGATTGTGTTGTTTATCCTTCTGTCATCCAACAGCAGCTTGTTTTAATTCCGCACTTGGAGATGTTGTTGTTGGTCTTAATTGGGTGTCTGATCTATTCACCCCCCCTCTACATCGGTTATAGCATCCTATCAGTTGGTATCAGAGCATACCACTTGATCCTAACACTTGGTATCAGAGCCTAACTCTTCTGCAGGGATCAACGTCATGAAGAGAAACGGCCATGGATGCAAGAGGGATGACGGGTGAAGGACATTCCACCACGAAGCCCCCATACTTTGACGGGTCGAACTACGCATACTGGAAGAACCGTATGCAAGTTTTTCTGAGGGCGAAAGACTATGAAATTTGGAAGGTGGTAAGTAAAGGACCATTCGAGCTGCATCCTAATGAGGATATATGGACGAGAGAGGAGATCAGGAAATCTACTCTCAACTGCAGCGCCATCAATGCCATACAGTGTGCTCTACATCCCACTGAATTTGCAAGAGTCTCTTCGTGTGCCACAGTGAAAGAGATGTCAAATAAGCTGGAGGTTATCTATGAGGGAACCTCTCAGGTGAGGGAGACCAAGGCTAATTGACTAGTTTCAGAGTATGAAGCCTTCAGGATGAAGCCCAGCGAGACCATCACTGAGATGTACGCGCATCTTACCCTCATAACTAATGGTCTCAGAAATCTGGGGAAAAACTATTCTGATTATGAAATCGTGAGAAAGATACTACGATCCCTGACTCCAGTATGGCATACAAAAGTGACAGTTATTGAGGAGTCGAGGGATCTCCAGAACACCAAAGTGGACGAGCTGATATGTTCATTGATGACTTATGAAATGAATCTGCCAAAGACAGAGGAGCTCGAGAAAAAGAAGCAGCCTATCGCTCTGAAGGCAAGCAACAGTTGTTCCAGTCAATCCAGCCACAATGGATCGTCTAGTGATCAGAGTCTCTCTAGATCGGAAATTGAAGGAGATCAGATAGCAATGCTGACCAGAGAGTTCAGAAGATTTCTCAGAAAGGAAGGAAGAAATTTCAGCCGAAGACAATATGGCGGGAGGAGATACAATAGGTACAAATCTAATTCTGGCAAGAAAATTGACACTAATGTCTATTACCATTGCAGGAAGACCGGTCATATGAAGGCCGATTGTCTAGAGCTCCAGAAGCTGAAAGAGAAAGCCAAGAAGAAAGCTCCCAAAGGAAGAGCAATGGTGAGCACATGGAGTGACGAGGACGAGGGGACCTTGAGCAGCACATCAGAAAGTGAAGACGAAGAAAATCCCATCTGTCTGATGGCCAGAAATGATGAAAATGAAGTGGAAGACTTCGACGAGGTATCATCTCCTTTTGAGCATTACACTATTTCAGATTGGGAAGATGCTTACGAAGATTTGCTAGATAAGGTAGATGATATCAGAAAAGAGAACAGGCATTTGAAGAAGAAAGTAAATTCTCTTATGAATGACAAAACTATGTCTGATAAACTTACCTGCTTGCAATCTAAAAATGACATGTTAAAAAATTCATGTGCTGAAGTTGATAATGTTAAGCATACATTGATAGATTCTAGAAGAGAAAATGATAATCTGAAAAATGTGATTGACGAATTAAAATTGAAATTGCAAAATTATGAAAATGAAATGAAAATTGTTAATGAGAAATATTAAGTTGTACTAGGTGTTAACCATGAACTAAAAAATTCAATTGATCACCTAGAAAAAGAGAATGAAGATAAAAAGAAAATTATCGAAAACATGACCCAAGGATCTGATAATTTGAATGCACTCTTAGGGTCAAAAGTAAATTTCAGAAGAGAAGGCCTTGGGTATAACCCCACAGCTAAAGGGAGTTTTGCTTTGAAAACAATTTCATTTGTTGCTGAGAAGGAAAAGGGATCCCTCGTCAAGATGAGAAATGTAAAGTCTGCTATTAAAGTTGTTGATTCCAAATTGCCCAGTGCTAAGGACAAGGGCAAGCAGAAAATGGGTGAGTTTAGCCATGATAGTACACAATGTCCTACTTCTCAGGGTACAGTTCAGATTAGGGGTCAACCTTCGCGCACACCAAAACCCCAGGCTAGGGTTAACAAGTCACCGCCAGCAGTTCAGAGGAAGACTCAACCCTCACCCATGAAGAAGTCAAGTGAGTCTAGGGTGCAAGGTAGAAACACTTCTGCCAGAAGTCAATCGAGCCATTTCCACCAGCCCAGAGTCCAGACCTACCATCATGTGGAGCCACAACAATTCTATAAGTCTGGATGGAATAGAGCTCAAGGGAGGTCTAGATATCAGTCATGTACCACACAGACATATAGACCTCGGGCTAGAAACTGGGTTGGGTAGTCTAGAATATGGGCTTCTAGGAAACAAACCACCTACAGTAAGCCAAGGACCAACGTTGGCCACTATTTTCCGAATGCTCATTGGCCTAGGCACTGGCACAAAAATAATCAAATTGCAAGGAACAATGACGGCAGGACAAATAACAAGTCAAGAAAAATTCAGTCTGCCAATGCTGAGAAGAAGAGAAACAATACAAAAAATGTCGAAAAATCCACCAATCAACCAGCTCTCAAACAAGCGTGGATCCCAAAAATCTTGTTGTCATGTATGAATTGTTCTATTTCTGCTTCGGAGCCCAAACAATTTTGGGTTCCAAAATTTTTTCCATGACTATGATTGCATGTATGCCTGGCAGCCAAGCACAACATGTGGTACCTGGATAGTGGCTGCTCCAGGCATATGACAGGGACAAGGACAAATTTTGCTTGCTGACAGAGAAGAATGGAGGCCTTGTCACCTTCGGAGGAAACACTAAGGGTAAAATCATCGGATCAGGTAAAGTAGGTAAGTGCACTACCTGTTGCATTGATGAAGTCTTGCTGGTGGATGAATTAGCATATAATCTTCTAAGTATCAGCCAGCTTTGTGATAAAGGGCACAAGGTAGTATTTGATGCACTTAGCTGTAAAATTTTTGAACCTGATTCTGATGTGGTTAAATTCTCTGGAAAAAGAATGAATAATATTTACATGGTAAATCTAGATGATATTGCACACTCTAACCTATGCCTCACTGCTAATAAAGAGGACTTAGCTTTTCTATGGCATCGTAGGTTAGGCCATGCTAGCTACACTATCTTGCACAAATTGAATAAACATAGCATGATAAGAGGACTCCCTGAAATATCTTTTAAGAAAGAAAATAGGGTGTGTGATGCGTGTACACAGTCCAAACAGACCAGAAAGTCATTTAAATCAAGAACTGAAAACATGTCTCTCAAACCTTATGAGCTGATACATATGGATCTATTTGGACCCATACGATCAGTCAGCTTGTCAGGTAGGAGATATGGATATGTCCTAGTTGATGACTTCTCTAGGTATACTTGGGTCTTTTTCATCACTCACAAGAATGATGTTTTTACTGAATTTCAGGAGTTCTATTTAAATATCAAACAGAAAAATGAAAATTTGATTAAAAATATTTTGTCTGATCATGGAGGTGAGTTTGAAAACTCACAATTTGAAAACTTTTGCAGGGACAATGGGATTACTCATCGGTTCTCCTCCCCAAGAACACCTGAGCAGAATGGAATAGTAGAGAGTAGGAACCGGACACTTGTGGAGATGGCCCGTACACTACTTGTTGAAGGTGGCTTACCAAGAAAATTTTGGGCAGAGGCAGTTAATACTGCATGCCATGTAATCAACAGAGCCATGGTAAGGCCGTTCACTCAGAAAACTCCTTATGAGATTTTAAAAGGTAAGAAGCCTTCAATTGCTTATTTCAACGTCTTTGGGTGTAAATGCTTCATTCATGTTAATGATAAAAGAGATCTTGATAAATTTGAACCTAAAAGTGATCCAGGAATCTTCCTTGGATATTCTGAAAACTCTAGAGCATATAGAGTGTACAACCTTAATTCTAAAACTGTTGAGAAATCTCCACATATTATCTTTGATGAGTTCCTAAATAACTGTGAGGTTGGTCAATGTAGGAAAGAAGATGGCGGAGAAATTCTCAAGAAAGAAAAACCTGAAGATCAATCAGACCAAGAAGAAGAAGCTGAAGAAGGCAATGCAGAGGAGCCTGGTATTCAGGGGGAGGTAACTGAAGGTCAAGGTAACCAAGTTATAAATGTCAGATTTTTAAGAGATCATCCTATTGAAAATATCATTGGTGACTTGCATGAACCCCCTGGGACTAGAGGTTTCATTAGAGCTCAAAATGAATTAAATGCATATGCATTGGTTTCTCATGTTGAACCCAAAACCATTGATAGTGCTCTCAAAGATGTGCATTGGATCAATGCCATGCACGAAGAGCTTAATCAGTTTGACAGGAACACCTCCTGGTCATGGGACTGTCATTAGAACAAAATAGGTTTTTAGGAATAAAACTTATGAGCTAGGTAATGTAGTTAAAAATAAAGGTAGACTTGTTGCTCAGGGGTACAATCAAGAATTTGGAATTGACTTTGAAGAGTCATTTGCCCCTATAGCCAGGTTAGAAGCAATTAGAACACTTTTGGCCTATGCATGCTCATTAGGAATAACTCCCTAGCATATGGACGTTAACTCTGCTTTTCTCAATGGGGAAATAAAAGAGGATGTCTTTGTAAGACAACCTCCTGGCTTTGAATGCTTAGATTTTCCTAATCATGTTTATAAGTTAAATAAAGCTCTTTATGGCTTGAAACAAGCCCCTAGAGCTTGGTATGACAGACGCAGCAAATTCCTTACCGAGAAGAAGTTCACAAGAGGTGAGGTTCACCAAACGTTGTTCACCAAGGTAAGTCATCCAGACATTCTTCTTGTTCAGATTTATGTGGATGACATTGTGTTTGGGTCAACTAACCCCAAATTGTGTAAAGAATTTTTCGAACTAATGGCACAAGAATTTGAGATGAGCTCAATGGGTGAACGACAATTGTTTCTTGGACTACAGGTGACTCAAACAAAAGATGTAACATTTATCACCCAGTCTAAGTACATAAGGGATCTGCTGAAGAAGTTCAAATTTGAAAACCTCAAGGAAATTGCAGCACCAATGGGTACTTCAACAAGTCTTGATGAAGACTACAAAGGTAATACAGTGGACCAAAAGTTATATCGAGGTATGATCGGATCCCTTTATATCTTACTACATCTTGGCCTGATATACAGTTTGTAGTGTGTTTATGTGCCAGATTTCAGGCTAGTCCTAAGGAGTCTCACCTTAGAGCAGTGAAAAGGATCTTTAGGTATTTATCAGGCACTCAAGAACTTGGACTTTGGTACCCTGCTAGGTGTGAGCTAGAGCTTCTGGCATACACTGATGCAGATTATGCTAGGTGTCGGATAGATAGGAAAAGCACTAGTGGGCATTGCCAATTCCTAGGTGGCTGCCTAGTATCCTGGGCTTCTAAGAAGCAACATACAGTTGCACTGTCCACTGCAGACGCAAAATATGTTACTGCAGGAAACTGTGCAGCTCAGGTACTATGGATCAAGCACCAACTTTCAGATTATCAGATAAAATTGGGATGCATTCCAATTTTATGTGATAATACTAGTGTTATTTGCCTAACTAAAAATCATGTTCATCACTTTAGGACTAAGCACATTGAAATAAAACACCACTTTCTTAGAGATGCTGTAAGTAAAAATGAAATTGAATTAATATTTGTTGAAATTGAAAAATAGACTGCTAACATCTTTACTAAACCCCTTGGAAATAAAAGATTTAAATATCTAAGACGAGAATTGGGGCTATGTAAATTTTAGCAAAAAAAATGATGAATAAAATTCATTCTTGAGCTGTGTGTTGAGATGTTCTGAGGTGATTGTGTCAGCCTGTTCCTTAAAAAGTTGAATAAAGAAGATTCTTGATTAATCGGTTGTTTGATGTCTTGCACAGACATTTTCTGATGGTTGTGTATGAATTGCATAGAGTCTTGATGCACGTATTACATCTAGCCTATGCAATGTGTAAGCACTCTGGTCATTGCATACTTTGCATGAAGCATAAGTCCTTGTATGTCTTTAGGTCTGTGCATATTGCATTCTAGTCACATGTAGGTCAGTGCATGTCCATACCGCACGTACATATAAGTCCGTGCATTGTCTACATTTCGCACGCTAATGTCGATGCATGTCTTGCATATTGTTGATGCATAATGTAAGGTTGTAGCATGATGGTCGGTGCATCTTTTATCCAAACTGCATGATAAGGTCAGTGCATTGCATTGCTCGTGAAGGATAAAGTCAGTGCAAAGTTTGCCTGTTGCATATCTGAGTTAATGCATCTTGATGTCAGGGGGAGGATAGCAATATCTGAACTGAGTTCAACTCCTTCTACTCTCTCCTCTGTCTCAGAAGACCCACCATGTGGCATCTTTTATGTCCTTGGTACAAATTGATTTTGCCAGGAACTACTTCCTTTGAAAATTCTTGAGTTGATTCTGCACTTCTATGTCCACTCCTTTTACTAAGAATGGACAACAGTCTAGTAATTGGTTCATTGTCGTGAGCTGCAATTATTACAACTCTTCTGCTCTAAGAATCACATGTGCTCAATTGAATGAACTGAAGGTTTAACTTTAATAGGCTGTAGAGTTCAAAAGACCGTCTTCAGAAAACAAGGTGATAGAAAATATTTATAGCTCTTAACCTCTATCTCATGGCTATAATAAAACAGGTCTTCACAGTATCTGAACATGACAGATTTAGTGAATTCTAAGGTTTGAAAACTAAAGTCTGTATTGTTCTTAAACAAGGCACTCCTAAAAGTTATAAGGGTAGAAAATTTAAGATCATTAAAGAAAAAGAAATGAACAAAGTGGCAGAGTAATGATTGAGTTACACTGAGAAACTGAGGTCTCCATCAAAGAAATGGAGAGTACCTTAAGTCATGAAGTGACTCAGGTTAACTCTGTTCATGTGGTCAAATTTATAGGAGAGGTTTCACTGAGTAAATAGGGGTACTGGCCTCTGATCAAGGTGTACCCTTAATGTCAAAAGTGCAAACTATCCATGTAGCTTTTGATCAGAGACAGATATAGTGGTTTATGCTTAGTAACTGGGTGTATCAGCCTCTAATCAAGGTATACACCTAATGTCAACGGCATAAATGACACGTGACTGTTCAATAAGTTTAAATTTCTGAAACTCATGAAAGAAAATTGATGTTACCCTTGGAAAAACAAAAGTCATTACGTGTCAATTGTTTAACCTCAATACAAATTCAAGTGACTCTCCTTGCTATTCACTCTCTCTGAAATAAGTAGGGTGTTGTCTCGACCTAGACTTTTATGGTTATGTGACTCAGGTTCATTGCTATAAATGGAATATATAACCATATTTCAGAAAGTCAGTGAATTCACTTTAACTTCTATAACTGTTAAACCTGACTTTAATCAAGAAAGCCCATTGCTCGATTCATATAACTTAAGGGTTGCCCCATAATTTGCTCACATTCTGAACTGTTACATAGAATGTTGTTCCTTATTTGCTGATGGCAAAGGGGGAGAAAATGTGTGTTTGCATTTAGATATTCAAAGGGAAAATTCAAAGGACTCGCTCAGGGAGTAAGTCTATGCATAACTTGTGTAGTTGCATGCATGCCACTTGATTATCATTCATGTCTCATCAAAATACATCATCTCATTGTATTCATTCTATGTGTTGCCATCATCAATAAAGGGGAGATTGTTGAGACTCCTCTGGGTTGATAAGCAGTTCATGCACTGCTTTGTGATGAAACGGTTTAATGATTGACAATAGTTGTTTTGATGACTAGCAATAGTGGTGTGTGACTCAGTTGACTTTATTTCTATATACGATGGTGTAAGTATTTTGATGCATTCATATGTCAGATAATCATATCAATGGTGTGTGCATCTTAGTCTGTGCTTTGAATAGAGTCGGTGCAACACATGGTTAATTTTGCATTGAGTCTGTGCAATCCTCGCTAATGCACACGACTAAGTCGGTGCAATTCTTCTCGATGCATGCCACCGAGTCGGTGCAACCTCTGCACCAGGCACTTAGAGTCAGTGCAATATTTCTTAGGTAACTCGGTGCATAGAAGTTCATGCATTCTCATTTTACACATTAAGTCCGTGCAAGTCAAGCATTCTGTGTGAATAAGTCCGTGCAAGCTCAGGCACGGGGCATGCTAAGTCTGTACAACGTCTTCTGTGGCAAGTCATCAGGTCAGTGCAATACTTGCCCATTGCACACACTCAGCCGATGTATCCGTAGGTCTTGTGTTGAAACCATGTCTGTGCATCTGTTTTGAAGAGATGATTGAGTCTGTGCATGTGTATGTAAACACCACAATTGAGTCTGTGCATCAAAATCTCTATTCTGTGCAATCTCCTTTTTATATCGTATAATTGTCTGAATATGACATTATATCTGATGCCTTGACAGGTGCCTTTTCGTAAAGACTAAGAAGGGCACATGATCCAAGATTGAAGAAAGTGCCAGGATCGTGACACGTGGAAAGCAGCTATGCTGAGATGCCGCCACGTGACGAAGGTGTTTGGGCGGGAATTGTGGTGACCACACGCCCTATCCTTCTACTGCTCTATAAATAGGAAGCTTCTTCCTCATGAGAAGGGTGATCGTGAACATACTTCAAAAGAGCAGAAGCAGAGAGAGCTTGCACGATCCAGAGAGAAGAGAAAAAGAAGAAAGAGAGAAGAAGAGAAGGAGAGAGCTGAAAGAGAGATATCTGAGAGAATACTGTGAGTGTTTATTCCTCAGTCTCTCGGTTCAGAACCGGAGCTGAAATTGCTCAGTGTTGAGCTACATTCCCCTAGTGGGTTCTTTTGTTTCTTCGTTTGTTTTATTTTTCATTTCTGAAACTACGTTTTCAAGCTGTGTGTCAGCGGAGCAAGTTGTGAAGCTCAGCGGTTTGCAGAGGTGGATTCCTCTGGTCGGGTAAAGCTGTAAGTCCCCAGCGGTTTGCAGAAGAGGATTCCTCTGGACGGCATAAGCTGTAATGCCCAGCGGTGTGTATGGTTTTGACCCCAAAGCTGTGGATCAGCGAAGCTGTGCATCAGCAGTAGAAGCCACATTCCGATTTGGAGTGTGGGGTGGATGTAGATCTCGCGTTTGAGATCGAACCACCTTAAAAATATCTGTCTATTGTGCGATTGTTGTGTGGTTTGTGTGCATCCTGTTTATTTCTTCGATCCGTAGTAGACGAATCCTTAGGACCGTCTTGATCTAGATCTGTTAGGTCGGCTTCCATTGATTGTGTTGTTTGTCCTTCTGTCGTCCAACAACAGCTTGTTTTAATTCCACACTTGGAGCTGTTGTTGTTGGTCTTAATTGGGTGTCTAATCTATTCACCCCCCTCTCTAGATCGGTTATAGCATCCTATCAGTTGGTATCAGAGCATACCACTTGATCCTAACAAGCAGTTGAAGGCCGATCTCGAAGTACGAGAGGTTCCAACATGATGGTATCAATGTCGTTACCATGGCACACCATACGCAAGCAAACTTGGTGGACGAGTGTTCTCGCTATTACCATGGTGCCCCAGGTGCATAGGAGAATGTTCGTGTGTGTTGGCTAAATGCCATATGAAGGGTGTTGATGTGACATACCCTCGGTGTGTACAAACTCAAACATGAATAGATAGCCAGGTTATGCTCCAAGTGCTTCAACGGTGCTTCAGGTATTGGATCCTCTTATCGATCCCTCTTGATAACTATATGACCCTTGGCCTTCCAGGGGGATTGATAGGCAAGAGATGGCTGGGTGGTGAGGCTCCCACGTAAAGGGGTGAGCCCACGTAAAGGTCAGGGGGTTTGAGGGATTGGCCTACCTAAAGGGTAGGTTTAGGTGGGAGGAATGGAGAGAGAAATGGCTTTGTGTGTGAGGGTTGGAGTGTTTTAACCCGCCTAAAGGGGGGGTTTAGGGGGGTGGCCTGGAGAGAGAATGTGAGTTGGGTTCCACATGCTTTAGCCCACCTAAAGGGGGGTTTTAGGGGGGCACATGTAGGAGAGAGGATGAGTTGGGGTCCACATGGCTTCAGCCCACGTAAAAGGGGGGTTTAGGGGGGCGCATGTAGGAGAGAGGAGGGGTTTACGTGGGGAAGTGGGAGTGTGTCCCACTTGGCTTCATCCCACCTAAAGGGGGGGTTTAGGTGGGGAAGATGGAGAGAGAGAAATAGGGGTTTACGTGGAGAAGTTTTCTTCCACTTTCTCTCTCTTTTTTTGGATGGGTATATGGCCCGCCTAAAGCCCCTGGAGAGAGGGAATATTTAAATGGCCCCCCTTATCTAGACCCCACTTGACTGGGATTTGACTAGTTTTTGGCACGTTTGGACTAAGTTTTTAGATGGGTTTGAACCCCTAGAAGACCGGGTGCTCGACGTGCTTGAACTCGCTTCTTGGACTGCGCTTCCATCTTGGATGCACTTTGGATGCTTCTCGTGCACTCCATGCGGTATGTGAACTTTCCACAGACTGAGATTAAACTAGAGTGATGGCTGGACGAGACTGGGAAGAGGCGCCCCGGGGGCCGGAGCATCCTCGGCGTGGGGTCCGCCCCTGGACGCGGGGGTCATGGGGCAGCCTCGGGGTGGTCTCCCCTCTTCTTTTCCTTTCTTTTGATGAGTGGGAGGGGGCTGGCCTACACGTTTCATGGCTTGTGTGTTGGCACGAGCTTCGAAACAGTCAAGGTGTTCGGGGTAATTCCCCTGGCCTTGTCAGCGTGTTGTATAGGCATAGCTCGGATGGCCCACTAGGACTTTGAATTCCCATCTGGCATAGCTAGGACAGTGGGAGCAAGGCATTGTGGGCATGGAAGCCCAGTCTTAATAAGCATATGCCATGCTAGACAACGAGCTGGTACGTAGCCTCGGGTTGGCCCGATGACTAAAAAGAAAGCGGCCCAACGTCGCATGTCTGGGAGTCGGGGGCGGTCCCCCTCTCTTGTGGTGTCACCACGTGATGCGACAAGTATTCCGAAGTTGTGGGTTGGCTCCGACTCATGGTGAAGAGGCTGGAACTATGAACGCCCGAAAGATGTTCGGAATAATACCCAACTACCATCTACGGGCCATATGGGTTGGCTAGTGACCCTCGGGGCCCAATTTTGAGTGGGTGACCGAGTCCATTAATGTTGGCTAGCTGGAAGGAGACTTTTTGAGGAAGTCCTCAGCCCCATGGCTGGAGCCACATGTCACGGCGTATTGCCGCGAGCTCCCAGGTTGGCTAGGGTAGCTAAATTGTTGGTGGGCGAATGCCGCTTGTCAAGAGGTCAGGGGTGGTCCCACTTTATGTAGAGTCACCGCATGGCGCGGCAAGTGGCCCAAAGCGTCTGGTTGGCCCTGGGTTGATGTAAAACAGCTGGAAAATGGACCACCTATATGGTGTTCAGGATAATTCCTTCACCCCTTGTTAGGAGCAGTATGCGCTGGGTGACGATCTCTCGGGGCTCGAGTTCACCTCTTGTTCGGAGATTTTTGGCATTTAGTGACTGGTAAGAGGCATATTGGGCTGATCTCAAGCCTCATTGCTAGGCGCCGTTTAGCACGGCGTGTTGCTAAGGTGCCCCCGGGTTGGCTCGGGTGACTAGATTATGAGTGAGCAAAGCTGCATGATGGGTCCGATCGGGGATAGTCCCCACTTTTTATCAGAGTCGCCGTGAGTCACGGCAAGCTAGTTTGAATCCCCGATTGGGTTTGGGGTGTTGTGAAGATGCTAAATAATTAGCGCTCAAAAGGTGTTCAGGTGTGGCCCCACACCCTTAAGTTTGGATTGTCTTCTGAGATAAAAATGGTTACAACAATTGCCCCCTATGGGGCGTGAGTCGGAGTCGAAGATGAGGGCCTACGACTCGTGAGCCTTGTCCTCTTCTTGTTGTTATGGCTTAGATATTTTTTTTACTGTTCTCTCTCTTTCGCAATAATATTTGTATATATTGCTAACATTGCTTTTGCTGATTTTTTGCAGTGAATTTGCAATCATGCCGAAATTTGGGAGAGATGGCAGGGAGCACAGGTGTGTTGGGGCGAGCAATGATCATTGGGTCTGGCGGACGGACTGGTTGATGTCGCCATTAGACCCACCCTCCATTACTTGGGCCAACTTCGATAGCATTGATCGAGGGCTGACCTTGATTGCTGAGGGCCCTCTGGGTGAAGGAGATGGAGTGGCATGGATTGTGGAGGTGTCCCGGATATCCCGTACAAATGAGATTTACCAGTACGATTGATCAGGAGGTCACTCGAAGGAGTATCTGCTAGACCATTTTCTGTTCACCTTTCTCCAGAGCTTCATTTCATAAGGGATGGAGGAAGGTGATCCCATACTTGCTGGAGAGCACCACCATCTGGAGGCGGCCATTCTTCTGGGTAGGGACAGCCTGCGAGGTGCTTGTACTTTCAACTATCCTAGTTTCCTGAGAGAATTCTGGCTACAACAGTAGTTTCCCATTGTCAAGTGTCTAGGATTCTTCGACAGAGTGACAGAGTTTAGGGTTAGAGAGGTAGCTTTAAGTCTAGCTACCTGGGACTTACATGGTCATCACCGAGCTGACTCCAGTGCAGTGGCAGGATTATTTCTGGAGGCATCAGGGTTGGCATATACAGAGCATAATGTAGAGCAGTGTTGTATTCTAGACGGCATCCTGAAGCAGATAGTGCCGAGCTAGTAGGGGAGCTGGGCTGTGGCAGCATCCCATTATTACTGCCAGGGAGCGACAAAGTGGTTGATGGGGGTGATACATCATTACCGGGTGCCACTAGAGAAGGCCGGGATACGCTATGTAGTTACAACAGCATTGTACGGGTATCCTTGTTACGCTAGTTTGTTACAGGCACTGGCAGAGAGATTCTATTGCAGATGGAACACCTTCAGCACAGCTGAGGGAGAGACTTAATTCCCTAGACTTATGGTCTCTTCATAGGATTTCAGGGCTACCTATAGTTGATGAGGGCTACGAAGAGGTGATACTGGATGACCTCCACTGGAGCCAAACTTATGGTCAGGGTTAGTACCAGATAGCACACAACTACCGATACTTGTTGAAGACTTGGGGGGACTTAGCCCGTGCTAGGAGAGACAGACCAGTTCACACCAAGAGGGTGACATTATATGCTTGGGTCCGTCATTTCTATAATGGACCCTTCTATTTTTACAATGAATTTGCTAGAGATCAGACACCCTGGGAAGAGTACAGGCAGATTGAGCTTCATTTTCGGACATATTCCAGATACATATACGCACCGAGAGGGGGGTCGAATTCCCATGATCTCCCTGATATGACATATCTGGCCACGTACTTGGCGTACTAGCTGGCAACCGTTGTGGTTCCTTATGGGGAAGATGGTCCGTTGAGGGCAGAGCTGTTGTGGCCTGCGTGCTTGTTGGCAAAGGGCAAGAGATTAGCGCTGGCTTCGACGGCACTAGCTAACATTTATCAGGGGTTTGGAGCATTAGCAGGACACCCGATGTCGAGGAAGAAGGGCATCCTGATGCCGACACATTACTTGAGTGCCTGGGCCGGCCTTCTTTTTTCGGGGTTTGTGACACAAGTGGAGGTGGTGAACCCAATGACTCTGTTGTTCTTCGGCATCATGAATCAGCGTGACGACGACATATAGAGCCAGTTGGATGACGCCCTGTAATATCTTGGATTCTTCGGATTGGAATCGGAGAGCTATCGGATCGCTTTCGTGGGTCCTGATACGTGTCTTACGATCCATGCGGGTTTTTCCATTGTATAACTTGTGAAACCCTGTGGAGAGTTGACCGTTGAGTTTTGTTATTCAGGGATGCTACAAGTGCGTTGTGCTCGTTCCGAGGATCACAAAGACTATTTTTCCATATTTTTTTGAATTTATGGATTTCATGCAGAAAATTAGATTTTAGGAAAATTATCAATTTTCCTTTTTCTTTTTCTTCTTAACCCTTTCTCTCTCCTCTATCTCCCCTCATGTCTCTCATTTCTCTCCCTCCGTTCTCCCTCCTCTCTTCTCCTCTCCCCCGGGCGCGCGACCGGTGTGGAGCTGGGTGAGGTGATGACGGCGTGGGACTGACCTGGAGCGTGATGGCGTGAAGACTAGAGCGTGGCATTGGCGTGATCCCTCGGTGGATTCAAAGCCGGCGTGGGTGGGTTCGTGTGATGGTTTTTGGCGTATCGTGGCCGTTTCGGCGCATGAGATCTTTGGTGGAGGTAAGGGGACAGATGCCCTACACTTTTCGTGCTTTCTCTCGTGATTTGGAGCCGAACGGTGTGAGTATGAGTGGGTTTTGCCTTGGTTGTGTGAAATGCATGTTCGGGGGGGGGGGGGGGGGGGTGAGCCGTGTTTGCCCTTATAGTACCCGGACTATTTACCAGCCAAAATAACAAGGAGTAAGGGTTCGGGCATTTCCCCAAACACCTTCAAGGCCCGGGCTATCTAGCCCTTTCTACAACCTTGTGGGTCCCTACAAGGCTCCCGACCAACTTACCGTGACACGCGGCGACACAAACAATTGTCCGGGGTCAACCCCGGCCACTCACATATAGGCTTTGCTCGTATCCTGCATGGCCGCCCGGGACCACCCGGGGGCGCCCCGACACTAAGCCATGCCACGTGGCACCCAGTGAAAGAGCTGTGGGCCCACTCCGACACACTCCATTCAACCCTCCAAGGTTAAAGGGAGACCCGAGCAAGTCAACCAAAGGCTTTGGAGGCCCGCAGCACGTGCATACGGCCCACACACGCGTGTTCGACATATTTCCGAACACCTTGTGGGCGCATATGTTCCAGCCCTTCTACACAAAACCACGGGCCATCCCGTGGTTCCAGCACACTAATGGGGTCCCACAACGATCCCCCAATAACTCGGGGCCAACCCTGACCCTCAGATATGTGGCAACGAGCCACTCAACTTTAGCACTCGGGCCAACCCGAGGCTACCCTGTCAACCCACCGAGCAACACGGTACATAGCCCGAGGCATTACCCACGTCCACAAAATGCTCCCTCTTAACTCTCACGAGCTCCTATCATCAATCCAAGGCCCACCGTGCGGTTCCTCGGCCATCTACTCAAGCCGTTCAGCAATCCGGGGTGTATCGGGCATTTACTCGAACACCTTCCGAGCGGCCGCGACTACCCGAAGAATGACGGCCCCATGGGCCCATGCTAGCCTCCCGAAGTTCGAAGTCTGTCAAAGGACATCCCCAGAAAACACAAGAAGACCCCCTGGGTTACGGCCAGCCTGGGGCCAGTTCGCCTCGGGGCATGGCCGCGCGCCCCAGGGAGGGCGAACTCCCTGGGGGCCGCGCCCTCCCTCCAGCCCGGTGGTCCCACGACCGCACTCAGTCCCAGTTCGTCCGATTTACGGTCCTACGACGCGGTTCGTGTGCCGTACCAGTTCGAGAAGTCGATGCGTGGACGTGGGAGCGCAAAGCGACAACAAGCAGGAATTCCTCAAGTCAACGCGCACACAAGCCTCCAGGTATCCTCCCAGCTATTCGTCCTTTTCTTTCTTAGTCAAATTAGGAAGAAAATGGCCCAAAAAATCAAATTTTATAGGGTGGGACCACCCCCCCTCTCTCCTTGGAGCGAATCCGCCTAAACCCCCCATGGGGGGGGGGGGGTTACACGGACCAGCTCACCCCTCCTGGCTGGTCGGGGTGAGCTAGTCCGTGTAAACCCCCCATTCAATTAAAAAAACTTTAATTTTTCAAAAAAGAAAAAACACAAACCACTCCACCTAAACCCCCCCTGGGGTGGGGTTTAGGCGGACCAGCTTGGGCCCCTAGGATGGTCCACCTTAACCCCCTGGGGGAGGGGGTTTAGGCGGACCAGCCCAGCCCCCTGTGCTGGTCTGCCTAAACCTCCTGAGGGGGGGGTTTATGCGAACCAGCCTAGGCCCCTAGGCTGGTCCGCGTAAACCCCATCCACGGGGGTTTACGCAGAGCTAGTCCGCGTAAACCCCTTGTGACTCTTCAACTTTCCCTATAAAAACCCCTAGGAGCTCAAGGGGTGGGGGCATGATAAGGTTCATCCTTCCAAGTTCCAGCATCCAGCAAGCACCGAGCATCCAAGACTTCAAGCGCGGCTCCGAGCAGCGAGCTAAGGAGAATTGTGCGTGTGACTTGTTCGTCGGCCTAATACCCCGGAGGTATGTCATTTGCACTCCCTTCACGCCATATGTAGCCGTCACACACAAGTCTACACCCACCGTATGTGAGATGCTACGACACGGGCGGACGTCCCCTCATGCCGGGATTTCCTCTCGCGTGCCCGTCGGTTGCGATAACATGCGTGCCATGACGTCATGCTCTCTTGCAGTCACGAGGCCATGTTCAACCGCTCAATTCGAGTCGTGACCGACCCTCGCCCAAATACCAGATCGATGTATCCCTCCAGTCATCCAGTCACAGGCCCCCGTTCGGCAACGCGGCCCTGGCCCACCCCACTGGATGAGCCCTCTATAAAACGCACACGTGTTCATTCATCACTCATCGACCCGGGGACCGACTAGCACGTCGAAATTGTCCTGTGGCATGCGCCAGTTGTACCTTGGCCATCACGGCTTTCCTGTAAAGAAGTATACACCTCAGTATAACACCTCCGATTGGACGAGTGCTCTCGCACCCACGTTCAGGCCCTCAGTTTTTTGTCTACACCACTTGGCATCCATGCTTAACACCCTAACCCCAGTAAAGACCCCTTGGTCTAATGCGCACCCATAGCTGCTGAATGCCCCTAGCCCTCTACCCACGGCTTCAGACATATATATAGACTTTTCTTCAGCTCAGAACGAAGGTATTCGGATTCAATCCATTGTAAATAAACACTTGTTGCTTGCGGCCAGTGGGGAAAGACGTCCAGTACACGATTCCCACAATCGTCTACACACTCACACCCATGGAACCTCTTCTCTCCACGTGTCGCCCGATCACCTGAGCCCACGTGCCGTGCCCTGGTGGCGCTTCCCCAGTCAACCTTTGGTTCCATGAGTGATTGTCGAGAGATCGACTGGCACGCCCGCACCCTGTCCGGTTAACCCTTATCCCAACATTTCCATGCCACTCGACCCCTTTTTGACTTTCCGTGAAAGGAGAGTGCCCGATACCACCGTGAGAGGCATGCAACCGTAAGGAGGATACCCGAGATATATCAAACTCCCGTACTCTCCTTCCCTGCTGTATCCCTTCCTTCACCCCAGTAATCGGCATGACACAAACCCGCACGAACAGAGAAGATGGCACACCCGGTGGGACGTCTCCCGCCTTCCTTCTTTTTGCTGAAGAAAAGTCAGTGCCAGCCCTGAAGCCCTGGTGCCCTTTCCCTGTCGTTGCAGGAGAGGCAGAGGAGGGTACTCGCGCGCAGCTCCTGGTTCGCGTTCTGATCGTCGGATCACTCTCGGCGATTGTTAGCAACTGTCGCCTCCGCAGCACTCAGCTCTCCAGCAACCATGGCGGCCGTCACCTACGGCCCCAACGTCATTGCCACCCATGCCCGGGTGGGCTACCTGGCGACGCCGATCACTTTCGGTAGCTTCGCCTTGTTATAAGATCACCCTACTTCTTGGGTGTGGTCCCCGTGGCTGTTCTTCAGCCAACTCCAGTCTCTCCATTGGCTCCTGCGGCCAATGTGCCACATGCATCTCCAGTCCTGGTGGTCCACCTGAGCACCGGGCACCGGACCGTCACCACTGGCCCCTGCAGGGCCCCCAAGTCAATGCCGCCCCAGGTGAGCGTTAGCTCCCGAGGCCAACCTCGTCCGATCTCCAGCTCGGGCCCCGTGCCCCAGACGTCGGTCACTACTGCAGTGTCTTCCTTGGGTTCTCAACCCCGAGCCCCAGTCAAGCCGGCACCCAACACCTGCTCCCTGCCCCGGGTCCACGGCCTCTCAGTGTCTTCCTCGGGTCCCCAACCCCGAGCTCCTGCCAAGCCGGTACCCAACACGGGCTCCTTGCCCCGGGTCCATGGCTACTCAGCATCTTCCTCGGGTCCCCAACCCCGAGCTCCTGCCAAGCCGGTACCCAACACGGGCTCCTTGCCCCGAGTCCACGGCTCCTCAGCATCTTCATCGGGTTTCCAACCCCGAATCCCGGCGAAGCCAACTCTCAACACGGGCTCCCAGCCCCGAGTTCGTGGCTCCCCGGTATTGCATTCGGGATCCCGGTCCCACGGTCCAGTTGAACCGGTTCTCCCCGTGAGTCTTCCACCCAGGGGGCGACGTTCCTCAGCACCTTCCTCGGGGCTCCCGACCCGAGCCCAGACTACGTCGGCACCTACCGTGGGTCCTCAACCCAGGGGCGTTGGCACCTCAGCACCTCCGACGGTGTTGCCTTCTGGTGCAAGAGTGTCATCTCGAGCATCGGCAACACTCCTATCGGCGTGGGCGAAGGATTACACTCGAGTCGCCCAGCCATCAACAACCGGCATGGGTTTCATACCCCGGGGGCCGATTCCAGTACCTCAGACTGAAGGCTTCATGCTGCCGGTAGCTCCAGGGCTGGTCTTCTCGGTCTACCATCTTGGGGTGGAGTCTTCCTCAGCTCCTCAGAAGAAGCATCACCATGGCCGCAGAGGCAGGCGACTTGTTGCTGCAACCAGCAACTCCGGCAAGACGGTTCTTGTCAGTGATTTGCGGATCCGTCTCGACGGGGGTGAACCAATCATACCCCAAGAACGAACCATTCCCACCATCCCCACCTCCAATCATTTTGACCTCTTGCGTCAAACACGAGAGGACGGGGCGAAGCTCAAAGGAGCGGGTTCCTCGGCAGCATCCCGGGGGCACCCACCCCAGCCAGACACACGGCCACCCAAGACAACTCATCAAAAAAGCGGCGACAAGGGAGACCAGCAATCTAACTTGAGGAGAATCTGGGTCTCCCCAGAAGAAGCTCAAGCTGTTCGAAGGGCACGTATTAGGAACCCCCTGCGAGCACTCATACGCGGCATCAGACGGGATGAGACTGGCTTCACAGTAGCATCGTCTGACGACGCCCAGTCGTCCAATGTCTCCCGCACAAGCAAGCGAAGGCAAAGGTGAGCCCGTTCCCGGGCCCTCCAGTAGCCTGTCCAGGGTTCTCCTCCGACTGGTATTGGAAGTGAGCCCCCTCCGTAACGCACCTCGGTCTTTGACAGACTAGGGACGCATGTCCGCCCTGAGCGGCACATGCGCGGGAAACGGACGGCCTGATTCATCAATGACGCGGTTTGAGTGTTCGTGTGCTACACCACCGGACACTAGCCAGACACCCAGTATGACGACTTGAACCAGCCTCTGTCCCACTTCAAGAGGCCGCGCCACCAGGCTCCGCCGCCTCCCCCAACAGGTCACATCGGCAATTCTACAGGGCCGCAAGCGACGAAACGCATGAAAGAGGTCCTGGTTGAAGACCGCGACCCTCATATCAATGTAGAGCCGGTCAATAATGACCCTCCTGTGAATGAGGTTCAAGAAGTGACCCTCGACACTCTCATGAAGGAGAACCAGCATTTGAAGGCCCTCCTGCAAGACCTCCTCTAGGAACGAGACCTTCATCCTCAGCAACCTTCTAGGCCCTAGGCCGAGGCACCGGTACCCCCGGCAGCCCGTGATGCTGCCAACACCTCAGCGGAAATTTCCTGAACCCCGTTGGCAACTGGGTTTGGCACGCCCCCAGTTGAGACTCAGCCATGAGCCTTTAACACGCCAATGCCAGAAAATCTCCTGGCGCAACGCCAGATGATCGAGCGCATTGTCGAGACAAAGCTCGCCCAGTATGGCAAAGGGGCTGTCACGGTAGTTCTCTATAGTGTACCCTACCCACTTCACCACCAGCTAAAAAAGCTTCCCCCAGAGTACTCCAAGCCCCCGAAGCTGCAAATGTTCGACGGGTAGGGGTCACCGCATGAACACCTGGCCTACTATGTTACGGCCAAGGGTGAGTTAGAGCTGGACAAATCATATCTCCTCCGCTACTTCGCTCACGGGGATGGCCTTCCAATGGTACTCCCGCTTGAAGCCCAACTCAGTCATCGACTAGGGGGATCTCGAGAAGAAATTCCTCGATCACTTTCAAACGGCCGAGCGAAAGGTCTCCCTAGCCGAACTCTGTTCTCTCCGGTAGAAAAAGGGCGAGCGCGCCCTCGACTTCATCAAAAAGTGGCGAGACCTTAGCATGAGGTGTGTGTGGGGACGGATTTTTTATTCTTCTCTGTTAATATTATGGTTTGTTTAAATTTATCTCTTTGGTTTGCTGGAATATTAGGCGTGCCAGTCACCGTAGTGACAGTTTTATTGTGCGCTCGACCTGACTTGGTCAGTCGATTGTGAAGTCTGAGTCGGGACCAAAAGTCCGCCATGCCGTAAAGGCCATGACGTTAATTACGCCCTCCCTTAAGGAGGACAACCCTTGATTAAATGCCAAAGACAGGAGGCCTCGGAAGGCGATCAAAATTGCTAATGTGCGAAATAAAGATTTCATACTATGGGAGAAAAGGACAAGTGGAGGGCAGATTTATTGAGTTTAACGGATTAAATCGGGCGGCATAACCTTTAACTTTGAGCCATGCCGTGTAGGGATAGAAGACCATCCACGCAATGGCGGGACGGAATTCAGATAATCATTAGGGTATTTCCCCTTTGATACTTCCACTTAATCGGATGCTCCAAAAGATTCATTTCCCCCAGAAGATGGAGCCAGATGGGAGGTGTATAGGTGACACTCCCTCAGCTCACCGGGGTTGATAACGTTAGACTGAGTTTCGGCAACATCTCCCCTTAACTCGGACCATGCCCGGGGAAGAATAGGTGATCATCCACGGAGTGTCGGGATGAAAGCCCAAAGAGAGAGGCACTAGGCCCCAGAACGGTGTAATGTTGGGGACGGCTCCCCGTTTATTTATCCCATGGGATGTACCCGATGACTTATGGATGTCCCTCGGATTGGTATGGTAGGGTGCTAAAAGGTTGGATAGAGGAGGAAAGGTTCTCGGCGTAGCAAAAAAAAAAAGAGCATAAATAGGCTTCCCGGCGTGGGAAAAAGAGCTCTCGGCGCGCCTCTTAGAGGGGCTTCTCGGCATGGATTTAGTAGGTTCTCGGCACAGGCTTCTCGGCATGGCTGAAAGAAGGAGGAGGGGCTTCTCAGCATGGCTGAAACAAGAGGAAGAAGGTCTCAGCGTGAGGTTCTCGGCGCGCTGAATGCCGCGCCGGGAGCTGTTCATCACGCTGAGGGGTGTTGGCGCCGGGAAGGCGATGGTTCTGGATGCCGGGAAGGTTTATGGGGTTTTGCGGTACTCTGTTCTGAGGATTCTCTTTGGGATTAGATGATGACTGGGAGATTTTTAGGATGCAAACTAGTAAAGAGTCAAGGGCTTTATCATGTTATCATCAAGGAGTCGCAGGGATGAAAGGGGGGTTCGAGGGATTAAAGTCATCAGGCGTTCGAAACCCTCTGGAACAGGCTTTATGCCATTCATGTCGCCGGCCATCCAGGGGATCAAGAGATGACTGTCTCTGATCCCTGTAATGACCCCGATGGCTTGGGAAACTTGAGAAGGCTACAGACTTCATTGCGTTAAAATCATCGATGTCATCGAGGGAGAGAGGGGGGACGAAACCCAGGAATCCATAGAAGTAAGGATCGGGGCTCTGCACCAGCTCCCTCGAGACTACAAGAGGTACGAGTAGCAGGGAGTGTTCGACAACCACTTGGGCTAACAATAGACACTCGAGACCACGGATTCATCGATCAAACAATACAACAGAAAGGTTAACGACAACAATCATCAGAGAGGGGTGAGGGAAAAGAATCCCGAGCTTCCATACATTCAATCAATTCTATCGTTTACATTTCATCGGTTACAGAGATATAATTCGAATGATAACAGAGAAGAGCTTTGAACATCATTTGAATAGAAGAAAAGCCCACAAAAGGGTGTAGAAAGGGTACATAGGATGAGGAAATAAAACCCATTCGGATAACAAGAAGATGGGGGAGGGCGGAGCATTGACTCCTCTCCCTCCCCAAGCACCCACCTTCTCCTTCTTTCAGCCTCCGCAGTAGCTTCTCTTCTCTTCTCTCTTTTTGATATCTGGCTATCCGAATATCTCTCGTCTCTTTTTTTCTTTTGATGGCTCCCTCTTCTCTCTCTCCATCCTTTTGACGAAATGGGGGGGGTGTTTATAGGCACAGCCCCCCTCCTTCTCGGCATGATCAACTTAGGCACGTCTTTCACACCTTCCCGGCGCACCTCAGTCGATTGCGGAGGCTTCCCAGTGCCAAGAGTCTAGCTTCCCGACGCCACCTCCCATGGGCTTTGGGCTTTGGTGAGGAGCTCCCGGCACCACACTCATGAGCCCATTTAGGGCTTTTAATATTTTGATATCTCTCATCAGCAGGCTTGAGCTGTCGAAGATGCCTAACCTATCTTTTCATTTGTCAGTCCTTTGAATCTGTTATAACAGGTGAAGGCCTCTTAGTTGGTGAGTTGGCATAGTCTTATCAGAACATTTCTGGGGATTTTCATCAGTCAATAGTGTTGAGACAGGTGCGATAGATTCAGAGGGGGGGTGAATGAATCTCCCCTTTAAAATTATAGCCTAATTAAAAACTTATGCTCAGATATGCGGAATTATAACCTATTGCAAAAATGTTCTGTGAATGCTTAGGAGGATCTCAGCAAAATAGCACAAATGAATTTACCTTCACTCGATCCTAAGCAAGCATCTAATGTGCGAAGCAATAGATGAACACATAAGAAAATCAAACCACAATGGACACCAGGATTTTTAGGTGGTTCGGTCCACAGACCTACGTCCACCCCTCACTCCAAACCGGAGTGAGGCTTCCACTAGCAACGCTAGAACAGCAGACTCAGTCTGCAACAAATGCTGCCACACAGCTTGACCAGGGGAACAACCTCCCCTCTTCCTCCACACCGGAGGGAATCCACTAGTGACACACAGTCACTAGCAAGCCAGAGACCGAAGTCTCTCTTCCTTCACCAAGGAGGGGACCTACAAGTAGCAACACTACCTGCAGCCGGAAACCCAAGTCTCCCTTCCTCTGAACCCCAGAGGAAAGCACAAGTGACACCAAGTCACCTACAAACCAGAGGTCTCGGACCTCTCTTCCTCCATGAAGGAGGGAACCACTGATGACACAAAGTCACCAGCAAACCGGAGAAATAAATCTTCCTTCTCCTGAAACCACAGGAGGAACCCGATCCCCAACAGGGCAATCGGAAGAACAAGGTTCAGTTTGAAAAGAAAATAATAAAAGAAAATACAGCAACTAAAAGCTGGAGATATAAAATCAAAATGTGGCTCTCGCAGGAGCTGGCTGGCCTCGATTTGATCCACGGTCCAACAGAAACTAATCTTCAGTTGAAGCTTCTTTTACTCTAGCTCTCTCTTCTTCTCACTCTTCTTTTTCTTCTCTTTCGTAGGCTCTCTCTGTCTGGCTCTCAGCTTCTCTTTTCTTTCTTCTGCTCTTTCTGCTCTTTGCCTCTCTACAGCTCTTTCCTTCTCTCTAGATCACTCTCTTTCTCTTCTGTCGTTATCCCCTTCGTCTTTTTTTTCTTTAGTGGAAGAAAGCTTCCTTTTATAGCAGCCGATTAGGGCAGCGTGTGTCTTCCACATCTCCCGCCAAAGAGCCTCAGTCCACGTGTCAGCTTCTCAGCATCTTGGATCACGTGCCAAGTCATCATCTTTGCACTTTAGTCCCTGTCAGTCAGTCGAATAGAAACTTATCAGTTTAGTGTCGACACCTTGTACAGACTTCATAGTATGCACAATACAGTGTATAGACTTTGTAGAGCGACAGGAATGTATGGACTTTGCAGTGTGTGATGTGCAGACGTTGTATAGACTTCTGAAGTGTAATGCAATGTGCAGACTTTGTATAGACTTTTGAAGTGTAATGCAATGTGCAGACTTTGATCATATATGAAGAACATATGTTGTACAGACTTGCTAATGAGTAACGTAGAATGCATCAAGCAAGATAATGCATGAAGAACATTGTGCATACATGCTGGCAAATGGATGTACAGACTTCATTCAAGCAAGCGAGACAATGTCTAGACTTTGATAAATTGAAGCACAACTAAAAGATGACTCTTTCCTAGGCGTCAGATTCAGAATGGACGCTCCTACTGATGGGCGTCAAATTTCAAGTAAAATCAACCATGATGAAGTGTGTAGACATTGTATAAACTTGAACGATGTGCAGACTCTGTGTTATGAACACAGGCTGTACAGACTTCATGTATGCAAGTCTATGGCATTGTACAGACTTTGTGGATGCAAGGCTGAAGCAATGTATAGACTTCACGTTGTGCAGACTTCAATGCATGAAGAAGCGGTGTGTAAACTTTGACAGACACAACGTGCAACACTGTATAGACTTGGAACACTAGATGCACGATGTACAGACTTGAATGCTATGCGATGTACATACTTCATGTTATGCATGAGTCTCTAAGAAGACAGACGATGTATAGACCTTGCCAAAGGAAAGGGCTGTACAGACTTGACCAAGGCAAAGCAATCGAATGTATGGACTTTCACAAGGTATAGACTTGCCAAAGACTGGATGATGTACAGACTTGAACAAGGCAAAGTCTGTACAAACTTGAAGGTTCACAACGTATATACTTTGGCAAGATAATGGTTGTACATACCTCAACTTGAGCAATGTATAGACTTGCAGGTGCAACGTAGGTAAAGGTACCAATGTACAGACTTCGAAGTTGAACTGGTGGATGTACAGACTTCACTTCGTGCAAACTATAGTGCAGTGTACAGACTTCAGACATGATGCACTGTATAGACTTCAAATGAGACTGTACAGACTTGGTCCGATGTACAGTGCAATGTATAGACTTTCATTCAGCAAAGACATTAAGAGAGACTGTACAGACTTTGACTTCAAAAGAGACGCTGAATAAGACGCAGCTATGTATAGACTTTACAGTGAATGCTTATGCCAATGTATATACTTGAAAGCATGAAGTCCAATGTACAGACTTGGAAGATGTGAGCGAGACAATAGACTTGGCCCTTGAAGGATGTACATACATTGAAGACTCGAAGCCCCATGATGTATAGACTTTGAAGCATGTGAACATGGGGATAATGTACAGAGTTGGCTTCGTGCTTGCTACAGTACACTATCTAGACTTGGACAGCTTCAAGGCACAATGTGCAGACTTTACCAATGTATAGACTTAGGGTTCTGAACGTAGGTAAAGACTGGGAATGAATGTATAGACTTGGGCTAAGCAAGCTACAGGGCCGATGTATAGACTTGGCCAATGTGCAGACTTGAATGTTCGACCAGTGTACAGACTTTGATGAACATGCAAGTGAATCTATAGACTTTACCTTATGCACATGTGACGATGAACAGACGATGTATAGACTTCAATGATCCATGCACAAGACGCAGCAAGACTCTGTACATACTTGCTGTGAAGAACAATGTATAGACTTCAAATGACCTAATGCAAAGGCAATGTACAGACTTGAAATGTGTGCTGTCTAGACAGACTCTGTATATACTTAAGCAATGTATGGACTTCATCCAACAAAGTTCAGGCATGCTATTAACGGATGTATAGACTATGCTGAAAGGGTATGGCAGCATCACCCATTGTACATACTAACATCAAACACTCCAGATAAAATGCAATTATGAAATGCATCAACAATTATGAAATGCACCAATGCACACAACACACAACCTCAGCCTGTTTGTTGGTTATGTCAGATAAGATGTTCAATGAGACATTCATTCAACAAAGTTTAGGTATATATGCAGACTCAAACAGTATGCAAACTAAAACAGATGATGACTTATAGTGTTTGCTATCATCAAAACCTCAGGGACACAACAAATAGACCGCAATTATGCATCTGCACTGCCATCTGAGCGACGACAACACCGGATATCAGCTTGGCCGAGAAGGGCTTCAGCCGGGTAATAGCTTCAGTGACGACTCTTCTGTAGTCCTGGCCTTGCAGATATTACGAGGGTCTCCATTGCTAATTCTACTCTCATTCTTGTCTCAGCTCATATTTCAGCTGTCAACAAATGCCCCCCACCTGCGGACATCGTAAGCGCAGAATAAGTGGCACGGTGTTCGCCGGTGCATCATTGTTGGCACCTAAAATATGATCGTCGGCGACCAAGCCACAAAGACAAAGGACCCGGCCCGCTGAAGCACGGAAGCCGATAAAGATCAACATATTGAAGATTTCTCAAGCTGCCAGAGCCTCGAGTCACCCCGTATGGACACGGGGACTTCACCTTAGGAGAGCCGAGACAAACTCACAACCAACCGGCAGTGCGATCAAGCCTGCCCAATGAACCGGCATCGACTCTGTCGTGCCGCATACACTGCACCTGTTGTCCGATCAAGGACAATGGTCTACCCAGTGGCTTCCCACCTCATGAAGGGCTCTCCTGAAGATGAAAGAGTCCCCCTGGCTCTCCGAGACGGAGGACCGAAAGCTCTGACGGCAGAAGATCCCGATCACCCGGCATGGGTACGGCTTCCCACCAAGATGGGCCCATTAGTGGCTGAATGATCGCCCAGCTCAAGAGGAACTATCCCTGGTGTTACCCCACCCCCTAAGGAGCTTTGGGCACGAGCCAGTCCGAGCCAGTAGCACGAATCATAGAGCCGAAGGCCGTGTTAGCGGAAGGCCCATGTGATCAAATCAAAGCTATCTAGAGTCTCGAGAATGGCCGTACGTCAACCTAAGAGCTTTGACAAGACATCTCATCAAGGTTTCGATGAGCATTGGCAAGATAAATGTTCACGGTGACCCCCAAAATCATCCCCGGACTCATCGACTGGCTCGAAATGCGCTAGGAGCATTAGCACGGCGCGCCTTAAACCGGCGCCCCCCCCCACTTGATGCCCCCTTATCCCGGCGCGCAAAGAACCCCACCTGATGCCCCTTATTCCGGCGCGCAGGAGCCCATGAAGCTTTTCCCGGCGCGCAGTTCTTCACGCCGGATGAGGCTTGGGGTTCAATGATATATATATGCATGTGGTTGTTCAAAAAGAAAAAAGAGGGGCAGATAGAAGAAGATAGAAGAGAGGTTTTCAAGAGAGGCTTTCGAAGAGGAGACAGAGAGAGAAAAGGAGGAATCAGGAGAGAGCTTCCTGGGAAAAATAGGGTTCCTTCTGAGCATCCTCCACCGGCCATCTTCCTCTTCCTTCGCTCGCTGAAGATACGATACTCTGTTTCAAGAATAGGTGGGTTCTGGCGCCTATCTTCCTCTGCTTTTGTGGATTCTTTTCTTTTGAGGTTTCCATCTATCAGATGTAAGCGAGAGGGGGAGGGATGGCGATGATACGAGCCGACCCCCCTCCCCCTTCTCTGCAATTATCTCTTTCCCTTTGCTTTATTGTTGTGCCTCTGCACGTCCCTCTGCCTCTATCATTGATGAACGGCGACCGAGCAATGATGCCGGCACTGGATTCTTAACATGTAAATGTTAGCCCATTCCCATTTCTGGGATGGTAATGTGTATATAAATGCTTAGACCAGCAGGTCGAATGAATGCTCGAAGCTTCTGTCCCCTTCTCTATCTATATCAATGTGAATGTTTGAGTTCTTCCGCGCGTGGTCTCTGATTCCGGTTTCCCCGAAGTCCCGATCATGCCCCGAAGCATCGTGGGCTACAGAAACGACCCCTCCCCAGGTCTTTCCGATCGACTGCTTTCATTTCTGATTTAAGGATCTCTGTATCCCCTCGTGGACAGAGCTGTGCTTATGCGCATGTTTCTTCCCGCCGTGGTATCGAGGGTCTAGTTTCCATTAACTCCTCCCTTCGTACTTGTCACGCCCCGAACAAGGCGGAAATATCGGGACGTACAGTTAGGGACACGCTAACAAGAGAGGGAACAATATCTAAAATGATACACAAGTGCTACAAGATGGAATACTAAATGATCATTAACAAACCACAACTGATACAATAACCTCAAGTTTAACTTAATACAACTGGAATAATCAACCACTAAAACTCAATGACATAACTGAAACTAAATGCTTTCCAAAACACCACTAGAACTGATACACTCAAGACATCACTCCAGCCCTTCCCCATCGGTAAGCGCGTCACCTGAAAAGCCTGGAAAGGGGAAAAACACAACTATGAGCTGACGCCCAGTAGGAAATAACAGACGGGTATAAGTGATTAACAGTTTAATTACATTTTAAAATGTCATGCTACAAATGATAAAACAATATAAAGATAACGATAATATCACGAAACGGAATTTAAAGATCTTGCAAGGTCAAGAAATATAATGAATAGAATGGTAAGACAAGAATTTACTACAGGAGATAACGATAAGAAGTTGGCCATATCAAGTCAATTCTAGTCATGTCAAGCACGCATGTATTTTCATTTCCACGTCCAAGTAATCAACAAGTAGAGTAACCACAAGCAGAGTATAGAACAGTAAAGAGTGGAAAGTGAAACGTAATAGCGAGTAATATAGAGAGTAGTGGAAAGAGTAGTGAGTAGTGGACAGTCCTAGATTTAACACATGTCAAGTACTGGTGCCAAATGCCACACCTAGTCATTCACCTCCCCGGGGGTACACGTAGTGTTCGGGCGCTCTTCCCAGGACCAGACCGAGCCCTTATTTATTTGCCAGGCATTGATTTCTTTTGGATCAAAGATCCCACGAATCTAAACTTCCACAGTTTATGGCCAGAATTCCAAGGTTTAAGCTAAGTAGCAATAACAACATCAAGTAGGAAAGAGATTCATTTCCAGAATTCCAAGGTAAGTATAATTATGAAGGAGATTGAAATCAAGTCACAACAAGAATTAATCATGTTGCGCTACTGTAAAACAGCAGCAATCAAATAAGCTAATCAACATATTAATCCTAATCACCAAGTTAAGATATCATGCTTAACCATTATCATTTGTATTAGCCAAAGTGCCAACAAGCTAGAACAAGTTATCAAGGTAAAGAACAAGCTCTCACAGGAGTGAAAAAGAATGCATTAACAGAGATTTAGTTACACCATTAATCATTAATTAAGTGAGTTTCTATTTAATCTTGTATGCATTGAAATGAAGATGGTAAACGGTGCGTTTTTATGCTAAGTTTTCATGTAGGAACCCATCCAAATTTGAAATCAAGAGGGGTACATGAATAGATCAAAAGTTCTTCAAACATATAATTTCAATGGGTCTAAGTTAAATGGGTTGATTCCCCATTGATTCGGATCCATTTTCGGTTCGAAAAATGAAGAAAACGGGTTTTCTGGTGTACGGGTCGACCCTTGGGGTCGACCCCTGCAAAACGGGGGTCTGGGAGCTGTATGGGTCGACCCCTGGGGTCGACCCTCGCACTGGGCCGCATGGGTCGACCCCTGGGGTCGACCCTCGGGCTGCCTGGATAGCCAGGTGCATGGGTCGACCCCTGGGGTCGACCCCTGCAAGAACAGATCCGGCTGCTCGTCCGGGAAACATGAAATCTCATCCAAATGGGGTCCAAATGAGTTGAAATTAAAACCATATGATCTAGGAATGTTAATGGACATTCTAGGGTCATAAAACTACAATTTGGAAACACTAATTTCATCAGAAATCACAAGAATCACAACCTATTCTATGAAGAACACAAGTAGACCTAGTTCAGGACATACCTCCATTAAATTGACAAATACTCTCGATATACAAAACCAAATTTAGGGATTTTGGTGTCAAAAGAAAGCTAACTCGATCATGAATCCAACCATATACTATATGCTACATTAAGATCAAGTTATATGACTCAAAATGAGCCCGTAATCAAGCTCTGGCTTAAGGAATTCTATATGAAACATGTTCTAGATATATTTTTACAAAACTTCGAAATTCATGATGCATGCTCAATGGAATTTGGGGCTTTCTAAGTTAAATGAAAGATAATAACATGCTGATTACTTCATGTGAACTAATTAAAGTTTGGTTGTTAGATCCTACCTCAAATCGGAGAGAGAAAACTCGGAACCCTAGGATGAAGAACACTTGGACATCACCTCACCAAAAGCTCGATTTCTCCACGGATACCTAATGCAATTGGGGCTTTTGCCACCAATGGATAGAGCTCGATGAGAGGAACAATTTGCTATACTTATGATCAAGATTTGGTTGAGAATTCCTACCTCAATCGATGGATCAAAGAAGGATGAAGAGAAGCCAACGGCCTACTGACCGACCTCCACAAATCGAACTAGATCTCCTCAGATCCGAAATTTCAGCGAACCCCACAGCAGCCAAATGAAAGAAGACTCGTAGGGCTTCATTTTGATAGCTCATAGAGCTTCTAGAGCCTTCGGAATTGGGAGTATTCGCTGCTGCAAGCCGCGTGTTTAGAAACGGCGCCGAAATCCTAGACTTGACCAAACTATGTCGGCAGCACGTTTTGGGGCTAAGTTTACCTCAAATTGATTGAGGGTAAATGTTCCTTACATTGTGGCCTTCCATTTGCCCCTGATTTCAGATCATTTGGTTGAGTAATCATGTCGAATTTCGCGTTTTAATCCAAGGGTTAGGTATGAGTCAAAAGTGTGCACATTTGGGTTTGAATTCTAAATAGATCTTACCACGGATTTACCATGGCTTAATGCCAGAAGGAAAAGTTGTTATCTACATCAATATTAATCTATTTACTATTTTTACAGATTTTTCTGAGGTAGTCGAATTATTACTTATACTATTCCGTAATTAATTAAATATTAAGTTCGGAAGACTAAGTTCACTAATTCCGGCGTAATAAATGATTTTCTTAGGCTTAAATGTAGAAGACAAAGTTGCTAAACAAAATTAGTTCTACAAGATGTGATTTTTGGGGATTTTTATAAAATAGTTGAAAAATGACTTATTCTATTAATTAATTAATTAATCTAATTAATTTGGATAATTCTCATTAATTTCGAATAACTTCAAATAAATTCCAAATAATTACAAATAACTTCCTAAATAAATTTCTAAAGAATTTGGGGTCTTACAGTACTGCTCTCATTGTTCGCAAGGTGGGAGTTGCCTTTGGGGACGGCCGGATCCATACCCTTGAATGCTGCGTCCTAACTGTTCGAGCATATGCTTCTATGATGGGCCCGTCTCATCTGTGCATGTACTACCCCTCTGCATCATGGTCATTTGAACCGTTCTGAGATTCTCTCATCCCGTCTTAATCACCCGGGGAGGGGGACATTCCCCTATTGCTTCATGGAATTGTTGGGCGATCTGGGGCTCTACCTCTCGATGGTAGATGCTTTCTCGAGGCCATAGCAGACAGTGACAGGGGTCTTAGCCCAACAAGCTTAGCCCCGACAATCGGAGACCCGATCAAGGCCAAGGGATGTATGCTCCTGGTAGGCTAGCCCTCGGAGCTCCACTCTCCTAACGGCCGGTCCCTTCAATGGATGTGCCATAAGCTTTGGGTTGCCCACCCCTCGTAGGCTAGCCCTCGGGGTGATGCTCCCATCATCAATGGCCTCATCCTTCTATCTTCACCCACGGAGTATTGGTGCCCCTCACAGGCTAGTCCTCGGGGTATCCTATCCGATGGGAATTTGCTGGCTGCCACTGTGCAGACCGGCAGTTTAGGGGCTTACTCCATGAGTGAGTATGACCCCGTTCCTCCCCTGCAACTCTTCGTGTTCAGGGGAGATGCTGCCCAATTTTGGACAGACTCAGAGTAGTAAATCCATAATCAGACACTCGTTCTGGACTCAATCAACTCAGTGCTCGAGTATGAACCTCGCACTGACTCACTGCATCACTTCCGAAGGATTTTGGACTTCAATCAAACAAACAGCTGGCCTAAATAACTCTAAAACTCTCAAAATAAGCTTAACAAACTTAATGGTTTCAAAAGGCATCAAAAACAAATCAAGACGGCGCGGCCTTAGTCCGGCGCGCCCTAATACGGCGCGGTCCCTCCCCCCCGTGCCGGATTAGCAATAGACTCATAAATTCTGTTTTCTTGGCTGGCCAATTCCCGGCGCGCCCCGTTCCCTGCACGCCGGGCTAACAAGTGCCAATGGCCGTGCCGTTTTAAACTTTTCCTACATTTTGACCGCGCCGGTTTAGACTTTTGCCTACGTTTTGGCCACGCCGGATTTGTTCTGTTTGCCCACGATTGGCCGCGCCGGGGAACTCTACCCCTACGCGTGGCTGCATCGGTCTTAAGCCCTGGTGTTGTTCTAATCATCCACCTACCCTCGGTTTGACCTTCATCTCCCATGACCAGAATCAACGAATCCTAATAAAATGAATAAGAGAAGTGATGTTTGGATCCGAATCACTTTGCTATCCGGTTTGTGCTATTATTCTTGCCTCACTTGGTGGAGATCGACAAACGTGAGTGAGCACTCCTCGCTTTCACAATTCTGTTGCCATGCTTAATATAGTTATCATCATCATGCTTGCATACTTGCATAGACCCCCGGGTATATCAAAATGGCGTTGATAGAAGGTCGGGTTACGCCCGATTGGAAGTCTCCGCTATGCTCGATGGTGGTTTCCGGACCTGCGTCCTCCGCCGTGTACCAAGGGTCTCTAGTCCAATGAACCATGCCTCTCCTGCATGATAGATAGATGCATCGTGCATGATTCCGTCATGTTCATAACGTCGCGTCCTTTATTCCGGCCTCGACAGCCCATTATCTCGGCAATTAATCAAAGGTGTTCCCTCCTCGTGGGGGATGTAATTAACGTCATAACCTTTATGGTATGGCGGACTGCTGGTCCCGACTGAACCTCACTTTTGCCCGACATGGGTCAGAATGAGCGCATAATAAACTTGTCACCTACGTGACTGGCACGCCCGCGTCGTTAATCAGTCAGTTAATTACCAGTTAGTTAATTGGTTGATCGACACGTGAAACAAGACATATATATATGTACATATATACATATATACATGAAATAAAACAATAAGATGGTCAGATAAAACCCATCGCAAACAGTCTGGCATGCCCGGTCGGACAGTGTCACCTTTCATCTCTTTGCCGAGATACTTGGGCTTCGAGGCCCTCTCAAAGGCTACTGATCGTTGGCTTGTTTATCTTTGCAGGCGAACGATGACAACAGCGGGATTAACTGGCGTCGGCTTCGGTCCTTCGATCGTTGCCGGGCACGCACAAGGGTACCTGGCGGTGCCCATGGAGTTTGGCAGCTTCCCTGCCGCCATTGGCTTCCCCAACTTCTTGGGGTTAGCCTTTGTTGATATGCTGGAAGTCGAGTCCCCGGAACCTGTCAAGGAAGCCGCGGGGAAAATGGAGTCTCTGAAGACTCCCTGCTGCAACGACTCATCCAAGAGTCCGGCCCCGACCGCTAGCTGTCTAGTGCACCACGTCATACGTGGGACCCGCCCCAATATCATCAACAAGCACCTTGGAGGATGTCAACGTCGCCAGACCCAGAGGAGTGAGGCTGTGATTACCGGGACTCTATCCCAGTCCGGGAAATCTATGATGGTTGGCGGCATGCGCGTCTTTTGATAAGTGTCCATTTCTTATGACAATTCATTACATGTACACCATTTTATGTGCATATAATTAGGTAATTATGCATATTTCATAGTTAACCTCAACTCCGCATTTAAATTGGAGCTTTCACGTAAATTGATTAATTCGATTATCTTATTTAATAATAAATTAAAGTTGAGGACCATGAGCATTAATTCTCCATTACATAATCATGAGCATTTGAGATTGATGTGCACATTGTGGTAATTTTTATGGACTAAAGTGCAATTATGTGTGTGTAGGACACCGAAGGTAATTACAAAAGAAGCCGGGGACAAAAGGGTCATCACCATTTTGACCAAGTCAAATAAAGAATTCAAATTATTTTGGTTGGAGGGAAAGGAAAATTCAAAATTTCGAATTCAAAGTTTGAAAAGGAGGAATCCAAACTTTAAGTTTGGAAAGGAGGAAAAGGACATTCAAAGTTTGAATTAAAGGAGAGACATGATGAGCCTTGGGAAATGGGGTGCCTAAAGTCCAAGAAAGGGGGTGCCCACCTACTTTTACTCTTCCCCATGCATCATATTCCATTTGAATCTCAGCCATTCATCTCCTTTTGATATAATCTCCACCCTCTATCTACCAAACTTTCCCTATAAATAGCCCATGGCAAGGAGGAGAGGGGAGTCTTTTTTTTTTAGCAATCTTTCACTCTCCCTCTTTCTCTCCTAACCTTAGGCCTCCGATTTCTCCCATGTAAGTTCGTTTTCTCCTTTTGTGTTCTTCATAAACGTTCTTCATTTTTAAGTCCTCTACAATTTCTTCTTCTTGCTCAACTTCTAATTCCTTCTGGTTTTCAAGCTATTTCGTATTCTTCAATGTGCTATCCTATTCATCTGTGAAACAGTTTTCTCTCTGTTCTTCCCCTTATTTCTCCCTCTTCTAATCATTTTCTGCTCTATCTTTCTTCATGAAAGTTCTTTATTTTTAAGTTCTCTACAACTTCTTCTTCTTGCTCATCTTCTAATTCCTTCTGGTTTTGAAGATATTTCTAGTTTTACAACTTGCTGTCCTGTGTTTTTACTGTTCATCCGAGGTGCTAGCTTCGGTTATGTCTCCATTTTGAAGCTCTTCTTCTCTTCTTTTCTCTCTGAGTTCTTCATTAAAGTTTTTCCTCTCTTCCCCCTCTTCAACTTCTTCTTCTTGGGCATCCCCTAATTCCTCTTGGGTTCAAAGTTATTCACCCTCCAAAGGCAGCTTCAACGACAAAGGCGACTTCCTCCCGGTGTAGACGACATCTTCCACAAGGTGGTTCGTGATCCAAGGCCAAGAGAGGACGGCGCCGTCATCACCATTGCGGCTACCATCTTCACATCTCAGGCTCCTCTTGTTGCTATTGCTTTAGTTTCATTTTACTTCATTGTAATCTCGTCATATCTTTATTGTAAGCTCGTCTTGCACTTCATGTAATCGTTTCTTTATGTTAATGAAAGAAGTGTTCATTTGATCTAGAGTTTGTTCATCTTCCCTCTCTTCCTACTTTTTCTACCTCTTCTTCTCAATGTTATGCAATTATTTCCCATGGCATAGACTCATAATCATAGGCATTTTGATTTAATTGTTGGAATCATTCTTTGTTTAATCATTCTCTTCAAGCTACAAAAAATCACAAACATTTTCTAAAAGGTTACAAGGTTTTTAACTCTAAAAGTATCTTCTTCCCCGTGGATTCGACCCGTGCTTGCCATAGTACTACATTCTCTTTTGATCATTTTGTGTGAGTGCGATTTTAAGATTGTTATACGCGTGGTTTAAACGACGAACTTTCGCGTTATCAATTTTTGGCGCCATTGCCGAGGAAGAATGATGATTTTTGACTTAATAACTTTATTTTCCTTGTGTTTATAGTGTACTAATAAAGTTCTCTTTTCTTTTTCTTTTTTTTGCAGGTGAAAAAAAAAGGGAGAAAAAGTAACTTGAAAACTCAAAAAAATTAGAGGTAAGTTTGCCTTTCTTTCTTTCATCTTTGTGATTTAGTCATTCATTTAAAAAAAAAAAGGGAACGAGGGAACGCTTTTCAAGTAAGTATCCAAACTTTTCCTCTTTCATTTCAATTTCATTTCTCTACATTTCATATCTTGTGGTTAGATAGGTTCATTAAATAAAAACAAAAAAAAAGCATCACTTGAACTTCAATAAAAATGTCCATTGCAAGAGTAGAACCCACACTTCCATGTTTTAGGTCATGCATCATTTAGGATAGACTTTGTTTTTCCTTGTTGTTTAATTATTGTTAATTGCATTATTAAAGATTGCGGGAGGCAAGGTGAGTACTCTAATTTTTTCAAAAGCATGCTCATGCATTTCCATGCTTGCATAGAACCCCTTGTTTGAACTTGGTTTGTTGCATATCATTTCTAAAATATTCTAAGGGCAACACCCATAAACAAGATAAGGTGGGGATTTCATCACCCTTCCTTAGCCCACAAACCATAATTCCCTTGCATCTTTGCATCACATAGACCTTAAAATAAAATTCAGTAGACATTGGCCCTAGGTTCACACTGTGGTTCTTGTGTTATTTGGGCTTACCCTCTTGTGAAAACCGGTGCCTAAGGCAAGACGGTCGGACGGCAAATGCCTTAAGCGGGATAGTGGTTTGGCATAATTAGGTCCCTACGAAAGTAGGGGGAACCTCCCACTTCCCCACCCCTTACCTGGCCGGTGGAAACATTGAGGGTGAACTTAAGTTTCACTTTAATCATTTTGTGAAACCCAATTTGTAGGTCTAGGTCACATCTAGGTCATTAGAAAATTTGTGTGATAACTTGTTTGTGATTGCATAAAAAAATTAAAACAAAAAAAATCAATTTTTTTTTCTCCTCTTCTCTTTCCTCATCCTATTTTGTGTCAAAAAGAAAATAATAATAAACAAACAAAAAGTCAAAAAAAAAATCTTTCATTTCTCTCTTCGTCCTAGTTAATGCAAGGTAGAAGATCTCAACATCCAAACCTACTAGGACCCATTCAAGAAATTGAGAGAGTCTTGTATCTAGGGAACGATCTCCAACAAGATCTCATGGCCGAAAATCAAGGACCTCACCACCAAAATCTAATGGCCGAAAATCCTAATCCTCCAAAGCAAATGAAGGATTATTTCTTGCCCAATCAATACCAACCATCCTTCTATGTCCAAGCACCTCAGAACCAGGCGGTTCATTATGAAATCAAGTCTAGTACCATCCAAATGTTACCGTCTTTCTATGAAATCCTAATGAAGACCCTTACAAACATCTTGATGAGTTCCTTCAGATCTGCTCAACTGTTAAAATCCAAAATTTCTCTGATGATGCTCTTAGGCTAACTCTCTTCCCATTCTCTCTCAAGGATAAAGCCAAATATTGGTTAGGAGCCTTGGGTAGAATCATTGATACATGGGCGGAAATGCAAAAAGAATTTTTGAAGAAGTTCTATCCCATAGGGCGAACCAATACCATGAGAAGAGCAATTACTGGATTCACACAAAATCAAGGGGAACATATCCATGAAGCATGGGATAGACTAAAAGATTTATTGAGGAAATGCCCCCACCATGGGTTATCAAGATGGCAAATTGTACAGGCATTCTATGAGGGTTTGGCGGAGAATTATAGACAGATGGTGGATGCATCATGTGGGGGAGCATTCATGAGTAAGAGCGAGGATGAGGCTTATGATTTATTCGAAATGCTTAGTGAAAATTCCATAAGTCATACCTCGCTTTCATCATATGAAAGAATGATAGGGCCTTCTAAGAGGGGTGGACTTTATGAAGTTAAGAGCTAAGGTGAGTGTGAGAACAAGATAGATATTAATGCCATAACCCAAAAGTTGAATAAAATGGATTTGTTGGCGCAAAAGATAGAGAAGGTCGATATGGTTGCCCAAAAGCTAGACCAGTTGTTGTCCATGTCTAGACAGGAACCCTCTTTCCCTTCTGCCCCTCAACCTCAACAAATCTCAACCCCAAGTCAAGAAGAAATTTGTGCTTTGTGTTCTAGCCCTAGCCATTCTGTGAGTGAGTGTCCCACAGTAGCCCAACTTCCCCCATTTATCCAAGAACAAATCTTTGCTGCTCAAGGTGTCTCCAAGCCTGCATATGACCCTTACTCAAACACCTACAATCCAGGTTGGAGAAATCACCCAAATTTTTCTTGGAAATCCAATCAAAGCCCATCCACCCAACCTCATCCCTCACACCATTTAAATCAAAAACAATCTTTTCCAATGCCAAGTCAATCTAATCCAAATCACTCTTATTCATCTCCTTTTCTCCATCAACAATTCCAGCAACCTCTTTTCCATCAAGCTCAGGCCCCATGTCCTCAAGCCCAATTTTCTCAGGGCCAATTTCAACAATGTCCTTCACATCGTTCCCATCAGCCACATTATCAGCCACCTCCTACTCAGCCCACTTTTGATGACAAGTTTGAACAACTCCAACAACTTATTCTTACCCAAGCACAATCCATTTCCAAGTTGGAGAACCAGATAGGGCAACTTGCTGCCAACAACATGAGAAGAGAGGTAGGCCAGCTCCCTAGCCAACCGGTGGCCAACCCTCGCAATCAACAACCTCCAGGCTTCCCTCCAAGAGCTCCCATTCTTCCTCAACCCAATCAGCCCAACCAACCTCAGCTGCCCCCTCCTATAGGTCCTCAGTTCGAGAATGCCAAAGCCATCTCTAGCCTTAGGAGCGGGAAAATTCTTAATGATCCTCATCAGGCTAAGGATGTCGGAAGTAGTTCTGGCCAAGATGCCTATAAGGAAAGTGATAGTGAAGATGAAGAGCTGGTAATTATGCAAGAAAAGAAGAGACAAGAGGGGGGAGAAAACAAACTGGACAAAGGAAAATCAAAGGTTGATGAAGGACCCCGAGAGTATGTTCCTAAGGTCCCATTCCCTGATGCATTGAAGCCAAAAGCTCAAAAGAGAAAGCCGGTCCAACAAGAAGAACTAGTGGAATTGTTTAAACAGGTGAACATCAATATTCCACTATTGGATGCAATCAAACATGTGCCAACGTATGCAAAATTTTTGAAAGAGCTATGTACACCAAAAAGGGAACCAAAGGCAGTAAGACAAAAGGTCCGCTTGTCTGAAGATGTCAGCACAGTTGTTATGAATCATTTGCCTAAAAAATTGAAGGACCCCGGAGCTCCATTGATCTCTTGTGACATAGGTGGAATTACATTTGATAGAGCATTGCTAGACCTTGGAGCCAGTGTGAACTTGTTACCCACCTTTATATATGAGCAATTTAATCTAGGGGAGTTGAAACCTACATCTATAATCCTTCAACTGGCAGATCGATCTGTAAAAACTCCAAGGGGACTATTGGAAGATGTGATTGTGAAGGTGCATGAATGTTATTTCCCAGTGGACTTTCTTATTCTGGATATGGCCTCGTCCCAGGAATTAAAGCACACACCTATTATTTTGGGACGTCCGTTTCTTGCTACGGCCAAGACCAATATAAATTGTGCCACGGGGATGATGGATATTTCCTTTGGAGGAGATAAGGTTTCTCTGAATGTATTCAAAGCATCTCAATATCCAGACCATGAGGAGGAATGTAATGTCATTGATGTTTTTGAAGAACTAATTGAAGAAAGTCTAGAAGTTAATGAGGAATGTCTAGAAGAGGGTAGCATGCTCCAGGATTCTCCACTTTCTAGTGCACCCCACTCTAGAGTAGAGCCACTCCCTCCACTTCAAGTTGAACCTATTCTTCCATCTTTGGATCAGCCGCCCAGTCTAGAATTGAAGGCTCTACCAGATCCTTTGAAGTATGTTTATCTAGGTCCTAACCAAACTTTACCCGTAATCATTGCTTCCAACCTCACTGCTACTCAGGAATCCCAACTCTTAGATATCCTTCAGGAGCATAAGAGGGCGATAGGTTGGTCTGTGGCCGATTTGAAGGGTATCAGTCCGGATGTGTGTATGCATTACATTTACTTAGAGGACAATGCCAAGCCGAGCAGAGAGATGCAGCGTCGGCTGAATCCAAGTATGAAAGAGGTGGTGAAGAAAGAAGTGGTCAAATGGTTGGATGCCGGGATCATATATCCCATTTCTGATAGCAAGTGGGTGAGCCCAACTCAAGTTGTTCCCAAGAAGTCAGGGCTAACAGTTGTAACAAATGAGAAAGGAGAAGAAGTTCCTATACGATTACCAACAGGGTGGAGAATTTGCATTGATTATAGAAAATTAAATTCAGTTACAAAGAAAGATCATTTTCCACTACCATTCATAGATCAGATTTTGGAGAGACTGGCAGGACAGAAGTATTATTGCTTTTTGGATGGCTATTCCGGGTACAACCAGGTTGCTATTTACCCGGAAGATCAAGAAAAGACAACGTTCACATGCCCATATGGCACATTTGCTTTTAGAAGAATGCCATTTGGGCTGTGTAATGCTCCTGCCACATTCCAGCGGTGTATGATGTCCATTTTCTCTGAAATGGTGGGAGAATGCTTGGAAGTTTTTATGGACGACTTTTCAGTGTTTGGTGATTCATTTGATGATTGTTTGGGAAATTTGACTCGGGTATTGAAAAGATGCATTGAGTCAAATCTAGTGTTGAGCTGGGAGAAGAGCCACTTCATGGTAAGGGAAGGGATCGTTTTAGGCCATGTAGTTTCAGAGAGGGGAATAGAAGTTGACAAAGCAAAGGTAGATTTGATTTCTAATCTTCCTCCCCCTTCATCGGTCAAACAGATCCGTTCCTTTCTTGGCCATGCAGGATTCTACCGCAGATTCATTCAAAACTTCTCCACCATTGCTCGACCACTCACACAACTACTTGCCAAGGACACTCCCTTTCATCTTGATGAGTCCTGTCTAAAGGCGTTCAACTCTTTGAAAGCATCCCTCACACAAGCTCCTATTCTCCAATCTCCTGATTGGTCACTCCCTTTTGAGATCATGTGTGACGCCTCAGACTATGCTGTAGGAGCTGTCCTAGGTCAAAGAGTTGAGAAGAAGCCTGTGGTGATATATTATGCGAGCCGCACCCTCGCTGATGCCCAAATGAACTACACCACCACGGAAAAAGAATTACTAGCTGTTGTGTTTGCCCTCGAAAAGTTTCGATCATATCTGTTAGGGGTGAAAGTCATTGTTTATTCTGATCACTCAGCATTAAAATTTTTGATGTCTAAGAAGGAAGCCAAACCCCGTCTCATACGGTGGATTTTATTACTACAAGAGTTTGATTTGGAAATAAGAGATAAGAAGGGGTTGGAAAATGTTGTAGCTGATCACTTGTCAAGGATTGTAATTCTTGAAAGTGCCCCTATGTCTGATTCCTTCCCTGATGAGCAAATTCTTTCCATCTCTCATACGACAACCCCTTGGTTCGCTCATATAGTCAACTACCTGGCAGTAGGCAAGATTCCCGAAGGGTGGTCTAGACAGGAGAAGGATCGATTCTTTTCCAAGGTAAGGCACTATTTTTGGGATGACCCGGAGCTATTTCATATGGGCCCAGATCAAATAATAAGAAGATGTGTCCCCGAGGAGGAGCAACAATCTATTTTGAACTTCTGTCATAATCTTGCTTGTGGGGGACACTTTTCAGGAAAGAAAACATCGGCGAAAGTGTTGCAGAGCGGATTCTATTGGCCCACATTATTTAAAGATGCTTATGAATTTTTCAAAACATGTTTAAGGTGCCAAGCCGTGGGAAACAATTCAAAAAGAGATATGATGCCACTCAGTCCCATTCTGGTAGTAGAAAATTTTGATGTTTGGGGAATAGACTTTATGGGACCATTTCCACCTTCATTTGGCAATGAATACATTTTGGTGGCAGTGGACTATGTTTCAAAATGGATTGAAGCTGTTGCTACTAGGACAAATGATCACAAAGTTGTGATGAAGTTTGTGAAGAAACACATCTTTTCTAGATTTGGTTGTCCTAGAGCTATCATTAGTGATGGGGGCTCTCACTTTATTCATTTTCAATTCCGAGCTCTACTTCGCAAATATGGCATCGCTCACAAGCTCGCTACACCCTACCATCCTCAAACCAGTGGCTAGGTAGAAGTGTCAAATAGGGAGATAAAAACCATTCTGCATAAGACAGTTCGGCCAGATAGAAAAGACTGGTCCGAGAGACTAGATGATGCACTCTGGGCCTACAGAACTGCATTTAAGACTCCCATTGGCATGTCACCTTATCGCCTCATTTTTGGAAAAGCATGTCACTTGCCTGTAGAGCTTGAACATAGGGCATATTGGGCCATCAAATAGGTCAACTTTGATCTCATTCAAGCCGGGGCCCAAAGAGCTCTACAACTCAATGAATTGGAGGAATTAAGAAATGAAGCCTATGAGAATTCAAAAATCTATAAAGCCAAAATGAAAGCCTTCCATGATAAGCATATTCAAAGGAAAATTTTTCAACCAAATCAGAAAGTATGGCTTTTTAACTCTAGGCTACGCTTGTTCCCTGGAAAGCTCAAGTCCAGATGGGACGGACCGTTTGTAGTTGTCAAAACTTTTGACCATGGTGCCGTCAAAATTTTGAATCCTAAAAATGGTCAAATTTTCACTATCAACGGTCAAAGATTGAAATCTTATGTGGAAAATGATCAGTTGCAAAAAGAATCCATTGTTCTAAGTGGTCTGGAATAAAATCTTCATGAGCTCTCATGCGTCTGGCTGAAGACGGAAAACTTAGCGCTTCTGGGAGGCAACCCAAAGTTTTTTTGTTATTTTGACATTTTATTTGAGTGTGTTTTAGTAGTCAGGTTAAGGCCAAGGAGAGGAAGTCATCGCCGCCTATGACATTGATGTAGGTTTCGTCCCGCATATCCGGTTGTCTCTTTCCCACTCAGAAGTATTTATTGATACATTATTCTTTTACTTTCAATTCTACATGCCATTGAAGACAATGTCATTCAAGTTGGGGGGGGAGAGAAATTTTCATGCTGCATATAGTACAACCTGATAGGAGTTCTGTCTTGCATAAAGATATAGTACAACCTGATAGGAGTTCTGTCTTGCATAAAGATGTAAACCCCATTTTGAGTTTCATGATTCATGCTTAAATTAAAAGTAATTCTGGAATAGAAAAGGCTAGGGAGAAGGATGATGAAAAATTTAGTCAATCTAGCCATGGAAAACTGATATAAGAATCCCTTTAAAGTTCATGTGCACTAAAAAAAAAAATTTTTTTTTTATTTACATTACACAGTAATGAAACAAGCAAGACAAGCCCTCTGCTATTTTAGGTATATTGTCTAATATTCTACATTTCTTAAGAAAAGAGATCTTTATACAAAGTTTTCTGCCAAATTATCTATCAAATAAGTGCAATGGCACTATGAAAAAAAAAACACACATGAAAAATGCCCCTAATCTTAGTAACCGGGCCTACTTCACCTAAGACGTGTTGAGGTTCGCGTAAAACGGAAAAGGGAACCTGGATCTGTGAAACTGGGCCTGCTTCTCCTAAGGCAAGAGTCGAGGTTCACGTTGAGCAGTGAAGGGTAGTGCAGCATCATGTGTGGTATAAAAGATCCCAAAGGGACAAAATAATAAGGCAGACAAAAGCGAATATACTTAATGCTCTGATCTAAGAGGTGCAGAGTTGTAAGACATTTGCTTGGAATAACGAATGGGGGATGGAATTGTCTAAAGCTGTGGATTTGGTAGTTACACATGCACAAGTGCTATTGAGCTTTAATTTGAATTCTTAAATCATGTACAAGTAAGTTCCTACATAAGGCTAGTGTGCATTAATGATTCCGGATTCCTAATCTTTGGTTGATTCTATGAAGGGATAACTAGATATGAGAGCATGAATTTTGCAAACTCTTGTTAGTCCTAAAATTCCATTTATTGGTATTGCTAAGGGACTAGCAATGAGTAAGTTGGGGGGTGTGATAAGTGTCCATTTCTTATGACAATTCATTACATGTACACCATTTTATGTGCATATAATTAGGTAATTATGCATATTTCATAGTTAACCTCAACTCCGCATTTAAATTGGAGCTTTCACGTAAATTGATTAATTCGATTATCTTATTTAATAATAAATTAAAGTTGAGGACCATGAGTATTAATTCTCCATTACATAATCATGAGCATTTGAGATTGATGTGCACATTGTGGTAATTTTTATGGACTAAAGTGTAATTATGTGTGTGTAGGACACCGAAGGTAATTACAAAAGAAGCCGGGGGCAAAAGGGTCATCACCATTTTGACCAAGTCAAATAAAGAATTCAAATTATTTTGGTTGGAGGGAAAGGAAAATTCAAAATTTCGAATTCAAAGTTTGAAAAGGAGGAATCCAAACTCTAAGTTTGGAAAGGAGGAAAAGGACATTCAAAGTTTGAATTAAAGGAGAGACATGATGAGCCTTGGGAAATGGGGTGCCTAAAGTCCAAGAAAGGGGGTGCCCACCTACTTTTACTCTTCCCCATGCATCATATTCCATTTGAATCTCAGCCATTCATCTCCTTTTGATATAATCTCCACCCTCTATCTACCAAACTTTCCCTATAAACAGCCCATGGCAAGGAGGAGAGGGGAGTCTTTTTTTTTGAGCAATCTTTCACTCTCCCTCTTTCTCTCCTAACCTTAGGCCTCCGATTTCTCCCATGTAAGTTCGTTTTCTCCTTTTGTGTTCTTCATAAAAGTTCTTCATTTTTAAGTCCTCTACAATTTCTTCTTCTTGCTCAACTTCTAATTCCTTTTGGTTTTCAAGCTATTTCGTATTCTTCAATGTGCTATCCTGTTCATCTGTGAAACAGTTTTCTCTCTGTTCTTCCCCTTATTTCTCCCTCTTCTAATCATTTTCTGCTCTATCTTTCTTCATGAAAGTTCTTTATTTTTAAGTTCTCTACAACTTCTTCTTCTTGCTCATCTTCTAATTCCTTCTGGTTTTGAAGATATTTCTAGTTTTACAACTTGCTGTCCTGTGTTTTTACTGTTCATCCGAGGTGCTAGCTTCGGTTATGTCTCCATTTTGAAGCTCTTCTTCTCTTCTTTTCTCTCTGAGTTCTTCATTAAAGTTTTTCCTCTCTTCCCCCTCTTCAACTTCTTCTTCTTGGGCATCCCCTAATTCCTCTTAGGTTCAAAGTTATTCACCCTCCAAAGGCAGCTTCAACGACAAAGGCGACTTCCTCCCGGTGTAGACGACATCTTCCACAAGGTGGTTCGTGATCCAAGGCCAAGAGAGGACGGCGCCGTCATCACCATTGCGGCTACCATCTTCACATCTCAGGCTCCTCTTGTTGCTATTGCTTTAGTTTCATTTTACTTCATTGTAATCTCGTCATATCTTTATTGTAAGCTCGTCTTGCGCTTCATGTAATCGTTTCTTTATGTTAATGAAAGAAGTGTTCATTTGATCTAGAGTTTGTTCATCTTCCCTCTCTTCCTACTTTTTCTACCTCTTCTTCTCAATGTTATGCAATTATTTCCCATGGCATAGACTCATAATCATAGGCATTTTGATTTAATTGTTGGAATCATTCTTTGTTTAATCATTCTCTTCAAGCTACAAAAAATCACAAACATTTTCTAAAAGGTTACAAGGTTTTTAACTCTAAAAGTATCTTCTTCCCTGTGGATTCGACCCGTGCTTGCCATAGTACTACATTCTCTTTTGATCATTTTGTGTGAGTGCGATTTTAAGATTGTTATACGCGTGGTTTAAACGACGAACTTTCGCGTTATCATCTTCCTCAACGGACGCAATGCATGGGTGGCCCCAGACCGAGTCATCCCCACTATCCCTGTCCACAATACATACCAAGCTCTGACTGGAAGGAGGGCAGAAAGAGAAGAAACCGGCCACTATGGCCAAGGAAGGTCGGCCCCCAGGTCGAGGAAGTTCAAACAGGTGTGGGTTCCCAAGCGGGCCCAACCTGTCCATCAGCTGACACCCATTCGCCGCCGTCCAGTGAATGACGGGGTGGAAGAGAGAAGAGAAAGGGGCTTGCCCCCGAAGAAGGAGGAAGAAGTGGCTGCGGACCCTCCGCGCCGTAAAAGTTTTCGGGCTGCTGCCCGTCAAGCCAATGTCCCAGCTGCGGGACGAAGATTCCAACAACCTGCCGACAGAGCTCGGCTGGCTTATATCCCTCCTGCGGGAGGTCGACAATCATCCCCCGTGTTATATCAAGAGCGGGGTCGAGAAGAGATGACTTGTTGGTCAGAAACTATTTTCGAGGGTTAGGCAACCCCTCGCTTGGTCAACAGCGACTGATGCAAGCAGCCACCGATGAAGACTATTGCCCATCAGTGGCAGATGAAGAAGATATGGGAGAAAGAATGATGGTGTCGTCAGTCGACGACAATGGATATGAAAACGGCTTCGAGATCGAAGCCGATGAAGCCATCCCCGAGCGGGAAGAAAGAAGAAGATTTCCTGTGTTCGAGAGACTGACCTTCCCGCAGGAAGCTAAAAGGAGGGTCCATCGACAAAGGAAAAGAATGCAGGTCTTCACCTGCAACATGGCTGGTATATCTGACCAATATGGGGGGCTTCCCGTAGATCCCCGAGAATTGGCTCAGTTGGCCGCACGGCCAGGGCCGAGCACTCGCAGAACGGAAGCAGCAAGGGAGCTCCTGATGATGACTAAAGGAAAGCAACCCCAGGTTTACCACCACTGGGATGACAAGGCCCCCGTCCCTGACCGTTAATGTGGTGACGGCAGAGGAAGAAGACGACGCCCCCCTCGACATCCTGCCCGAGGGTACGTCTGGGGAGACGGCAGAAGTTATCCCCACTACAGCCACTATAGACCCATCGGTCTTGATATTACTTCAATAATATCGGCAGGAGATAGACTTGCTAAAGAAGCAGCTGGTGGAGAAAACTGAACAATCCTCAGCTTCCAAGCCACCCGAAGTCCAGGGTGAATCATCTAGGGGAGCAGTCCGTCGTGACGGCCCTCCGCCACTCTACACACTGCCTCAGTCGTCAGAGCCAAGCATGGCGACAATGTAACAGCGGCCACCACAGCCCCAGCCGCTACTACCATCGGTGCTCCCTCAGGCGCACCAGATACCCCCGCTGCTGCGTCCTCCACAGGCGACCACCCTGGTCACCCCATACCTGCAGCCGGCGCACTTCTATCCGGAGCCAGTTGACCCCACGGTCATGAACCGGATGATGGTGGAGAGGATGATCGAGCTGAAGCTCGCAGAGAAAAGTGAAGGCGACTATGTCGCATTTGATGCCTATCGGGTGCCCTACCCGCAACACCATGCTGCTAAGCGACTTCCCCCGGGGGTCAACAAGCCACCCAAGTTTGATAAATTCAACGGGAAGGGGTCCCCAAAGGAGCACATTGCATATTACATGACCGTCATGGGTGATCTGGCCACCGACGAGTCATATTTGTTGAAGTTCTTCGGGTCCTCGCTGACAGGACTCGCATTTGAATGGTACTCTAGCCTCCCGGCCGGGTCGATCAATGACTGGTCGGATATGTAGAGAAAGTTCAGAGAAAGGTTTCATGTTACAGAGAGGGAGGTCACAGTGGCCGAACTCTATTCAACAAGACAGAGGGCCGATGAGACAGCCCTCGATTATATCAAGAGGTGGAGAAACCTCGGAATGAGGTGCAAGCGACCCCCGCATCAGGAGGACGCTGTGCAAATATGCAAACAGAATCTCAGAAGGGAGGTTCTAGAAAAGATGATTGGGATGAAAATACGGTCGTTCGACTGACTGAATAATGTCGTGGTCGAAGTGGAAGCTTTCCTGGCCAGACCTACCCTTACATCCGCTGTCGGCACAACCCAGAAGGGCAAGGCAGTAGATCGGCACTCCTCGCCCAAAGAAGCGAACGCTCTTGACATAAAGGCGTTCGAACAACAGAAAGGTGAAGGCAAGAAGGGAGTCACCCCACAGCCTGCAGAAGCCCCAGACGGTAAAGAAGGTCCTTCGCTGAGGGACAAAATGAAGAAGGCCTATTCCTTTCCAAAGGACAAGACCCGGGTTCTGTTCGACTGGGTAACAGAATATAGCATGGTCACCCTGCCAGAGCCAAGAAGACCGGAGGACCTGAAAAGAAAAGACAGTCCAAGATTCTGCCCCTACCACCAGATGTTGGGACATCCAATCGAAGACTGCTATTTTTTCAAAGACATCATCGAAGGGATGGTGAAGAAGAATGAAATTGAGCTGGGAGAGTACAAAGTGGACCCTCCTCAAACGCATGAAGCCCCTCGGAGAAGGGCAGTAGTCAACATGATCTCCCTCTACCAGGCATTGCCCGAGGAGATCTCTGAAGCAAGCACGCGGAGCACCTACGAAACTCATTTCTTGGAGCCCGCGAAAGAACAGCAGGGATGGCAGCAGATCCCTGCGAAGCACAAGAAGAAGAGGGCACCCCGCCCGAAAGAGGGGGCACATATCCGTGGTATTACACCCCGGCCTGCTCCGTCAGTGGTAGCACCCGTGTGGGTCACTCCACCTACAGCTATCAGAATACCCACACATAATCGGAGAAGACAAACTCCGCTGCCAGTGATTAAGGAAACCAATCCTGGAGTCCTTCGATTGCAAAACCTCATTGAAGGGCTAGACGAGTATGTGCAGCCCGAGTTGAAACCTCTGCTGGTGCGGGACCACGTCCCGTGGCAAGAATTAGAGCAGCTCTCACTTGAACAAAAGGAGGAAGCTGAAGAGGCACCCGAAAGAGAGGGCAATCTATTCTGGGGGCATCCGCCCGCAGAAGCAAAAAAGAAGAAGAAGCAAAAGAAGAAGAAAAGAAAGGCCGCTGGGGCCAATAAAGTGCAGGTTGTCTCCTGTAATACCTTGTCAGCACTCTTCAACCTGCCCGGAGAGGAGGAAGAAGAGGAAATTATTTTCACACCCCATGCTGGGGGAGGCAAGGCCGAGGCTGCAACTGCTGCACATGCCACCCGGTCAGGCCGAAGATGGGGGAGCCAGCCGCCACCCAACCACAACATCATGTTCAGAGGGGAGCAACCCTACAAGACATCTCCACCGGAGGTCAAGGGAGTCCAAATCCCTCCTCCGTCAGGCCTATATAACAAGAGTGGGGGCAAGGGGGTCCCTTCATTTCTTGAATTCATGAAGATGTCCAAGGGGAAACAGCCTTGCCAGGAGGCTAACCCTACACCCGGGACCGTTCACCCGCAGCTCGCACAATCTGCTGAAGAGCCAAATACAGATGGAGCTTGCTCCGCAGCAACTAACAAAGAAGACCCAGAAGTCGGTACCAGCCAGAAAGGCGCCGAATCTAAGGAAGATGAAGCAGGTCCGTCAGGGCCCACAAATCAAAACCTCTCCAAGCCCAGATGGGCCGAAGAGATGAAGCTCTCCAATGTCTGAGCTGGGAGCCGAATAATGAAGCTACTCAAGAAGCTCCCTGCTCGATTTACAATCTGGGAGATCCTCTCTTTGAGTGAAGAGACCCGACATGCGATCATCACGGCTCTGCAAATGCCTACTCATTTCGAGACTTGCATAGATGAAGCTGTACCGGAAGCCAGTATGACCTTCACTCCAGAAGACATGCTACTGCCTACCATCAGCCACAACAGGCCGTTGTATATGAAGGGGCACTTGAATGGAAGGGAGCTTAACAGGATTCTAGTTGATCCCAGTGTAGTGGTCAACATCTTGCCATATAGAATATATGAGAGGCACCACTTTAATGTGCATCTTGAAAAAGTCAAGGATATGCGTATCGTCGGCTTCAATCAAAAATGTGAAGTGTCCATGGGAGTGGCAGAGTTCACCCTCACCTTAACAGATTTCACTACGACGGTGCAGTTCCATGTCATTGACTCCCACACCTCGTACAAGGCACTGCTCGACCGCCCATGGCTACATGAAAACATGGTGGTGCCCTCCACGCTCCACCAATGCATCAAATACAGTCTCCAAGGGAAGGAGGAGAGGATATTTGCAGACCCCCACCCATTCGAGGTGTTTGAATATCATTTGGCAGATGCCAACCTATATACAGGGCCTTCCCAGAAGACCTCTGAAGCTAAGGCCCCTGCGGGGGCATCCAGAAGCACATCCGGCAGCAGTTGGTACCCACCACCGCCGCGCAGATACGTCAAGCCTAAGGTGGTCTCCCATATCACAGCATCTGGGCATGTAGGAAGAACAGCACCTCCAACATTATACCCTGAAGCTAATGAAGTGCGGGTCGCTCAGCGGCACAATCATATTGAAATCCCGGATGGCCTTACTAAGCCGGCACCCGGCCTTGACAACCCTACTGTCGAGCCTTTCATGACTTGGGAGGTGATACAGGAAGATGGACCCAACAGCTTGTTCTATACAGCTGAGGAGCATCCTACTCTGGAAGACACAGACTGCAGCCTCCCCGAAGATATAAGCAACCCGCCGGTTCCCATCCAAGGTCTGGCATTTACAACTGATCGGATGGCCAGGATGTTTCAGAAGCAACACATCCCCCCCCGATCAGTCTCAAAAGCGCAAGGAAGCTTTCCAGAAAATGTGGTATCCCGCAAATCTGGATAAGGAAATGAGACGTGTCTCTCAACATCCAGGGTTGGGCTTCACCCTGGAAGAATATTATTACAGTGGGCGATACGAGGTGGACACCATCTCCGCCTTCTACCCTGCTGAAGATAGCCCGCTGGGAGCCACTTTTGATGAATACCCGGTGGAAGCTGAGCATGTTGAACTGGCTCGACCCGGAAATCAAGAAGCAGAGACCATGGCCTCCTGCCGATGCTGGGAGCAGGTCTACCCTGAAGAGGCGGCCCTTCAAGCCAAATTTGACACGGCTAGCAGCAGTGAAGCCGAAGATACTGAGGAAGCAGGAGTTTCTCCCTCCAGTGGAGTCCTACTGATGATAACTTCAACACCCCTTCTACAAATCAGGGAAGCCTCGGTCGACTCCGATCAGGGGGAACAAGCTACCAGGAAAGAAAAAGCCACTTCTACGGAAGATACAAGTGCCCCAGAAGGCGAGACCTCCTCAACTTCTGCTACAAAACCAGGATCCTGTCCGAGCCCGGCAGTAAACAACTATCAGCCTGTCGCGGCTGTAGCCTTATCTACAAACACTGAAGCTGCTCTCTCACCCAGGGGAGCTGCAACGGCGGCGGATTTGCTAATAGAACAATCCGCGCAGCCGCTAGCACGAGAAATAGAGAATCCTCAGGAAGCTCTGGTGGTGTCTGACGAGGAAGTCGAAACACTCGACCCTCAAGATGGTATTCCAGATTTCGTTCACCTCCAGCCGGCACCTCTGGAGATAGAAGACGGAGGCCAGGCCACAGTCGATGAACTGATAGAAGTCAACTTGGGAAATGAGGAGGACCCTAGGCCCACCTTCCTCAGTGCCCAGCTGTCCCCAGAAGAACGGGAGCTGTACGTCCAGCTGCTGCTAGAGTATCAGGATTGCTTCGCCTGGACTTACAAAGAAATGCCGGGTCTGAGCCCCGCTGTCTCACAACATGAGCTGGCAATCAGCCCTGAGGCCGAGCCGGTGAAGCAATCACCGCGGCGCATGAGGCCAGAACTCATTACTCAAATTTGTGCTGAAGTCAACAAGCTCATTGACGTGGGATTTGTTGAAGAAAACCAGTACACCACATGGCTGGCGAATATCGTCCCTGTGAAAAAGAAGAATGGACAGATCCGGATATGTGTTGACTTCCGAGATCTAAATAAAGCCTGCCCCAAAGATGACTTCCTAGTGTCGATAACAGAAGTCATGATAGATGCTACAACCGGCCATGAGGCCCTGTCATTCATGGACGGGTCATCCGGTTACAACCAGATTTGGATCACGGAGCATGACCGGGTCCATACTGCCTTCCGATCCCCTAAAGGCATTTATCACTATAAGAGGATGCCGTTCGGACTAAAGAATGCTGGCGCAACCTATCAGCGCGCAATGACCAAAATCTTTGATGAGTTGCTCTACCACAAGGTTGAGTGCTACATAGATGATATGGTGGTCAAAACCAGAAGAAAAGAAGATCATCTGCAAGACCTCCAGATTATTTTTCAGAGGTTGAGGCATCATGAGTTGAAGATGAACCCCATGAAATGCGCGTTCGGAGTGTCGAGCGGAAAATTCTTGGGCTTCATCGTCGATATCGGAAGATCGAGATAGACCCCGCAAAAATCAAACAAATTCAAGAGCTACCTCCACCAAGAAATATCTCCGAGCTGAGATCACTACAGGGCCGCCTGGCTTATATCCGGCGGTTCATCTGCAATTTGTCACGGCGATGCCAGCCTTTCCACAAGTTGATGATGAAAGATGTTCCCTTTTATTGGGATGAAGATTGCCAGACAGCCTTTGACAAGCTGAAAGACTATCTGAAGACTCCGCTAGTGCTGGGCGCACCAGTAAAGGAAGGCCATTAATACTGTATATAGCAGCTACACATAACTCTCTAGGGGTAATGCTGGCCCAGAATAATGAAGAAGGGAAAGAGCAAGCCCTCTATTACCTCAGTCGGAGACTGGTCAGGACTGAGGAGAAATATACTTATATTGAGAAGGTCTGCCTGGCACTGGTCTTCGCAATTAAGAAGCTCCGACACTACATGTTGTCGCATGAAATTAGCTTGGTATCAAAAGAGGATCCCCTGAAATATATTATATCCCAGCCGGCACTCAAAGGTCGCCTGGGCAAATGGGCGGTAATCCTTATGGAGTTTGACATCTCCTATGTACCGCGCAAGGCCGTCTAGGGCCAAGCTATTGCAGACTTCTTCGCTGAACACCCGGTACCTGGGGACTGCCCGTTCGAGCCAGAGCTCCCTGAAGATGAAACCCTGGAAGCCGTTCAGGTGCAGCCCTCCTTGTGGCAACTATATTTTGATGGCGCTTCCAGAATTGACACCTCTGCCACTGGACCAGCCAGAGTCAAGGCAGGAGCAGGCATAGTCCTGAAATCCCCAGAAGGAGAAGTGGTGCACACATCCTACTCCATAAACAAGCATTGCACAAATAATGAAGCGGAATATGAAGCCCTGATAATCGGGCTGCAGATCACCCTGTCCATGGGAATTCAGATGCTGGAAGCGTTCGGAGACTCCCTGCTAGTTATAAAACAGCTAGAAGGAGAGTTCGATGTGCGAAAGCAAGAGCTTCTCCCCTATCACCAGCTGGCAACTCGCCTGATGTCAAGATTCTACTTCATCAGCATCAAGCACATCAACCGGGGTCAGAATGCTCAGGCAGACGCCCTTGCTAAGCTGGCCAATTCATTGGCGGTCCCGCCAGATGCAAGCCTGAATGTAACAGTGATCAACCGCCGGTAGGTCCCCAGTGTAACGGAGGTCTTGGCTGACGAACAAGAGATTGAGGTGGTAGTCGTCGAGGAGATTCAACAGCCCGATTGGCGAGAACATCTCCTGCGGTGGTTCCAACACCAACAGCTCCCGAGGGAAAAAGAACAGAGAATGAAGCTCCTAAGGGTCAAGGACTCTTACGAGATGAGAAGCGGAACCCTGTTCCGAATAATGGTAGATGCCCGAAGGAAAGTCCTACTTCGTTGCTTGTCGTCAACAGAGGCGGGACAGGTGATGCAAGAAGTCCACGCGGGATCAGCTGGAGCACACGTGGCTGGCCCAAAGGTGAAAATTAAGATAAAGAAATTGGGCTACTATTAGCCCACTATATTTGATGATTGCTGCAAGTTCGCCAAAGCTTGTTAGAAGTGTCAAGAACACGCTAATGTGGCTAGAAGACCTCCAGTGCCATTACACCCGACCCTACCAAGCTGGCCGTTTGCTCAGTGGGGCACGGACGTGGTAGGGCCGCTACCAGCATCTTCATCAGGGTGCAAGTATATCTTAGTAGCTACAGACTACTTCTCCAGATGGGCAGAGGCGGTAGCACTAAGAGATGTGACGGGAGAGCTAGTTGCAAGATTCTTTCGGCAGAATATAATATTCCGGTTCGGGATCCCCAGCCGAATCATCTCTGATAATGGCAGCCATTTTAGGAACCAGAAGGTTTATCGGCTAGCCGACAAATACACGATTGACTGGAGGACATCGTCCCCCTACAACCCTCAAGCCAATGGACTTGCAGAAGCCTTTAACAAGACACTATGCACGTTGCTGGCAAAGACTATCAAGTCTAATAAGAAAGATTGGGAAGAAAGGATGTACGAAGCGCTCTGGGCTTATCGTACTGTCTACAAAACCCCAACCGGCTGTTCACCTTTCTCCCTCGTGTATGGGTCAGAGGCTGTGGTGCCGATTGAACTGGAAGTTCCTTCGCTGCGAGTCGCCATCCAGCATGGACTAGTCAGCGGTGATCAAACCAATGCAGAAAGAAGATTAGAAGAGCTCGCTGAGCTCGAAGGAAAACGCCTTCGGGCGCAACAAAACATCCAACTCTACCAAGCTCGTATGGCCCGTGCTTTTGACAAGCTGGTCAAAGGTCGAGAATTCAAGAAAGGAGACCTAGTAATGGTCAAAAGAAGAGAAGTAATGGCCTCCAACCCCAAAGGGAAGTTGGTCAAAAACTGGATCGGACCATATATCGTCCGTCGAGTATATGAACGAGGTGCCTACGTCCTAGTAGACCACAAAGGAGTCATCCAGTTCTCTCTCCTCAACGGAAAGCATATGAAGTTGTATCATGCAGCGCAACCGACATTCCCCAAGTGATCGGTCGGAATACCTTTCCTCGGTCTGGTGGTACTCCGCCCTAGCCGAGCTACCCTTATCTTGGTCTAGCGGCACCCCGCCCTAGCCGAGCTACCCTTATATTCGTCTTGTGGCATCCCGCCCTGGCCAAGCTACCCTGATCTTGGTTTTGTGACATTCTGCCCTTGCCGAGCTACCCTTATCTTGGTCTAGTGGCACTCCGCCCTAGTCGAGCTACCCTTATCTTGGTCTTGTGGCACCCCGCCCTAGCCGAGCTACCCTTATCTTCGTCTAGTGGCATCCCACCCTGGCCAAACTACCCTGATCTTGGTTTTGTGGCATTCCGCCCTAGCCGAGCTACCCTTATCTTGGTCTAGTGGCACTCCGCCCTAGCCGAGCTACCCTTATCTTGGTCTTGTGGCATTCCGCCCTAGCCGAGCTACCCATATCTTGGCCTAGTGGCACTCCGCCCCAGCCGAGCTACCCCCATCTTGGTCTAGTGGCACTCCGCCCTGATCGAGCTACCCTTATCTTGGTCTAATGGCATTCCGCCCTGATCGAGCTACCTTTCCTTGTTCTAGTGGCACTCCGCCATGGCCGAGCTCTCAAAAGAATACACCATATTGCCGTTGCGGGCCTTACGTCCGAATCGGCAAAAGATCATTCCTTTGCGTTAGCATTCAGCCCCTGCTAACGAATATACTGCTCTGCTCGGCACAAGGCCCGGTGATCCAGTCAACAGTCGTCTACTACCAACCAAGGGTCAAACATCACACTTCGACCTACCATCCTTTATATCAAAAAAAAAGAGAGAAAAGAAAATGGGGTTAAAAATAGAGATACCCCGCCAGACTTGCTCCTATATTAGGACAAGTGCAAAAATGGCTATAACCCAGCTGTGGCGAAAACCCGAAAGGGCGCTGCAGACAAAATCAAGTACCCCGCCACGTGAAAACCCGAGAGGGCGCGTGGGCAAAAGTACCAGGGGACTGGCTTAGGTGAAAACCCGAAAGGGCGCTTAAGTCGGTAAAGTGATAATTTAAAAGTGCCTCTTTTGTTATCCACCTGATGAAACTCCAAAAGGGACAATCATCAAAAGTCCCACCGGAAATCCTTTAACCAAACCCGTGTTCGACCCTCGTCATCATCGGTGAGATCGGTCGATCTCTACCCCTAACTTGGACCCTCCGTCCCTGTTAGTAATCCTACCTTTGCTTCGGCATGTGACCCATGCTGATGAACAAACCCGTGTTCGAACCTCATCATCATCAGCGAGATCGGTCGATCTCTACCCCTAACTTGGACCCTCCGTCCCTGTTAGTAATCCTACCTTTGCTTCGGCATATGACCCATGCTGATGAACAAACCCACGTTCGACCCTCGCCATCAGTCAACCTCTACCCCTAACTCGGATCTTACGTCCTTGTTAAAAAACCATGATCTTTGCTCCGACATTTAGCCAGTGTCGACGAACTAAACTAGAGACCAATCCTTGTCATCATCGGCAAGGCCAGTCAGCATTCTCACAGTCCAGTTCTTCGGTATTCCTAATTCAAAAAAAGAAGCAGAGAGAAAAAGAAAGAAAAAATGGGGTTAAAAATAGAGATACCCCGCTAGACTTGCTCCTATATCAGGACAAATGCAAAAATGGCTATAACCCAGCTGTGGCGAAAACCCGAAAGGGCGTCGCAGGCAAAATCGGGTACCCCGCCACGTGAAAACCCGAGAGGGCGCGTGGGCAAAAGCAAGAGGGGGCTGGCTTCGGCGAAAACCCGAAAGGGCACTTAAGTCAGTAATGTGAACAAAAAAAAGGGGGAAGAAAGAGAAAAAAATTATAAATCAATGACGAATAGTGATGATCCGTCCTCCATTCGGAAGGCCCTTTATAGGGTCGAAGCGGAGTCGGCATCCGATGTCCCCCCTTATATATCTACATATATATTTCCTTTAAACAAACCCTTTTTGACCCTTGTCACCATCGGCAAGATCGGTCGCTACCCTTTCCGATTTTTGTCATCATCGGCAAGACCGTCTACCCTTTTCGACCATTGTCACCATCGGCAAGATCGGTCGCTACCCTTTCCGATTTTTATCATCATCGGCAATACCGTCCACCCTTTTCGACCCTTGTCACCATCGGGAAGATCGGTCGCTACCCTTTCCAGTTTTTGTCATCATCGGCAAGACCGTCCACCCTTTTCGACCCTTGTCACCATCGGCAAGATCGGTCGCTACCCTTTCCAGTTTTTGTCATCATCGGCAAGACCGTCTACCCTTTTCGACCCTTGTCACCATTGACAAGATCGATCGCTACCCTTTCCGGTTTTTGTCATCATCGGCAAGACCGTCTACCCTTTTCGACCCTTGTTACCATCGGCAAGATCGGTCGCTACCCTTTCCAGTTTTTGTCATCATCGGCAAGACCGTCTACCCTCTTCGACCCTTGTCACCATCGGCAAGATGGGTCGCTACCCTTTCCGATTTTTGTCATCATCGGCAATACCACCCTTTTCGACCCTTGTCACCATCGGCAAGATCGGTCACTACCCTTTTCGATTTTTGTCATCATCGGCAAGACCGTCTACCCTTTTCGACCCTCGTCACCATCGGCAAGATCGGTCACTACCCTTTCCAGTTTTTGTCATCATTGGCAAGACCGTCTACCCTCTTCGACCCTTGTCACCATCGGCAAGATCGGTCGCTACCCTTTCCGGTTTTTGTCATCATCGGCAATACCGTCTACCCTTTTCGACCCTTGTCACCATCGGCAAGATCGGTCGCTCCCTTTTCGGCCCTTGTCATCATCGGCATGACCATCCACCCTTTTCGACCCTTGTCATTATCGGCAAGATCGGTCGCTACCCCTTCTCGATTCTTGTCAGCATCGGCAAGACCGTCCACCCTTATCGACCCTTGCCACCATCGGCAGGTTCACTCGCTATCTATTTTGGTGTTCGTCTCTCATATATCCTTTTGAGTCCTCCGGGCTCTCGGCTCGTACAAGTCGTTGTTTAGTCTTGAGAATAGTCGCGATGCGGTGGAGCGAACACCTCACCCCTTTGCTGAAGGCGTGAGCGCTCTCCTGCCCTCGCGACCCACACACTCGGACTAGAATCAACTGGCGAAAAAAAAAGGAAGAAGAATGATGACAGGATGGAGTCGTCATTTGACGGCAAAATGAAGATTTTTTATTCTACGGAATAAAGAGTACATGTTACGCGGGGCATTCCCGGGGATACATAAAGTCCATCAAAAATAGGCAAATAGAAAAGAACTATGGCAGGGGGCGTCGGAAGATGTCCTCCAAATCTGAAATGCCTAGGGAAGGATGGCGGGCCAGCTCCTGCAGTCTTAACTCAGTGGCCTCCAGCTCGGATAATCTCTCCCCGAGGGAAGCAACTTGCCCTTCAGCCATTTCTGCCTCCTCCACCTTCTAGACTTCCAGGCATTTTACCTCTTGAAGTTCAGCCTCTGCCCTCGAGAGTTCGGCATGTAATTCCGCTATGCGAGCCGTGAGAAAGCTTCGGCGCTGCAAAGAGGCATTGGTCCCTTTCAGAGAAATGAGAGCGGTTCGGCATTCGGCCCACTCCAGTGTTACGGCCGCAAGCTGGTTAGCTGCCTCCCGGCCTAGAAATTCCCTCCTTTTTACATACTTCAGGAGCAAGATCACCCGTGGAGTCCAGTAGTCCATGGGGCAACCAAAGGCCAACAGCGAGCGGGATAAATGCTCTATCAAGCCACTCAGCTGAATATAAGTTAAATCTCTGCTGGCCGTTATGGTCTGCTGAAGGGTCCCTAGGAACTGCCACACGAGGTCACTTGAAGATTGGAGACCAAGCGGCGATGTCTCGGGTAGTTCAAATTCCACTCTGCTATCCACAGTGGCCCAGATATCATCGCCCGTCCTAGAAGATGACGATGGCATGAGCTGCAGTCCACTGCGATGGGGAACAACCGCGCTGGCTGATACGGTGGATGGAGCCTCAATGATAACAATTTCCTTGCCTGCCCCCCTGGGATGGAGGTGCGATAGGAATATCAAGAGCCAAGGACGTCTGTTCTTTGACGATCTCTCCGGCTTCTATTTCGGAGGGGCCACCCTTCTCCGGAGCTGACCGTTGTGTGACTTCTAATGGCTGAAAGTCCACAACTGCTGCCGAACTATCAACCCTCACAAGTGCTCCGGGTCCAGCTAGAGCCGTTGCCACTGCATAGTCCTGGGGTATCGCAGCGCGATAGGCCGCAGGACGGACGGTAGAGTTGCATGGCCCGTGCCGAGAGTCGGGAGAGGTATCTGCACCGTCATGGTTGGCAGCACCACCTCGGTCTGTGCCAGAAATATATATATTAAAAGCTGAAAGGAAGAAGAAGGAAGGGCAGTAGGCACCGACCACGGATGGATCCTTAACTCGCCGGTACTAGGCTCAAATCTCTAAGGGCCACTTCTCCGGCGCCAGCCTCTCCGCTCACGAGCGAGCCTGACGGCCCAAAACCACTCCACGACAACCGGGGTGGGCTGAAAGTCGGATGATCGCTTTCATAGGCCGAGGACGCCCCGGCATCCTCCGTCTCTGTGTCAACAGGTGGGAACTCCTCATCACTGGAGCCGCCACCATAATCAACCTGTTCAGAGGAGGAGGATCCCTCTGCTCTTTTGGGATGCTCCACCGTCGGAGCAGGAGCCTTGCCAGCGGAAGCATCATCCACAGCAGGAACTTCTCCCATGCTCTCCACACCAGAAGCAACAGCGGGCGGGATCTTGAGGACAGGTTCGCCCTGTCCCGGGACGACTGTTTCCTCTACTCTCTCCGAGCCCGGAAGTAATGATGGTTGTATATCAACTGAAATTTACGGCAAGAAAGGGTCAAGCCGGCTGAAGATATGAAGATTCATGGTGGCATCGCAATTAAACTATGAATTACCTTCCATCTCCTATCTGGGTGTTGGAGAACATAGATCTCTCTCTACGGGAGCAGTAGGGATTTCCTTTGCCCCTTCCCTAGCCGCAACATCTACCGTCCCCTCCAGCCCGACGACCGGGGCAACTGTGTCGGCAACCGTCAGCATGGGCTAGCCAAGGCATTCAAAGCAAGCTAATGAACTTTAAAGAGAAGAAGATCCTACCTTCAGCCTCTAGCCTATGTGTGCGAGAAGCTTCAAACTCTTCGAAGGATACAACCGAAGGAAGAACGGTTGCTGATTCTCTCTCTGCAGCCTTCTTTCGGCGCGCCCGTGTCACCCGGGTCACCGCCGCCTTCGCCTTTCCGATGGCTTCTCTCAACTGGGATCGAGTTCGCTTTCTCGAATCCCCAGGAGGTAGTGGCGTCGTGGTCAGGGGCCGGCTTGGGAACCTCGAAATATGCTGGCTTCTGGGCCTTTATTATCAGCTCCCTGAAGTGCCGAGTCTCCTCCGAAGTTGGTCAGACTGCACATGCACAAGGGTGAGAATAATGCACCACAATGAAAGAAAGAAGCTGGCCGAAGGGCCTGAATGAAGAAATGGAACATACTTGCTGGCCCCTTATAGAAGGGGAAGAGAGGCCAATAAAACAACGAAGGCGCTTTGTCCCTCGAAGCCGCCTCTCGAATAAGCCAGCATAAATCCCTGATCTTTTCACTCGGCTCGGCCAGCAGCGCCAGGTCCTCGTGACCACGAGAAGATAAGAGATAATACAGGCTCAGGTGGTCCAGCCCCCATCTGTCAGCATATTTGAACGAGATATGAAGAGGTCGGTCCAAGATGGCTTCGCTGGGACCACCCACTGAAAGACCATGTGAGCAAAGAAGCGCAAATAGCCAGGGGATGTTGTCGTACAAGGCATCCCACCTGTCTTCCTTGCGAATGAAGGTCCGATAGGGGTACAACCTATCCACCTCGGGACACCAGTCGGCCACAGCCGAGATAGGCTCCTCTACCGACAGAGGGAGCAGTTGAAGAATCACCCTCTCGCTGCTTACCCGGCATAAACCCCGAAGGGTTTTCACATAGTCATCCTTGTTGATCGGGGGCAGCTTCGGTTCAACCTTCGTCCTGCGACTTTTTACAACCTTGCGGGCCTCCAGATAGGCCTTCACTTCCGTATTGGTCCAGGATTTCAACTTCTTCAAATAAGAAGGCTCAATGTCAAGGACTGGCTCTAGTTGGGAATCCAGAAACCTGTGCTCTGCTACGGCCCAGCACTCTTGCCGGGAGCTCCTGCAGAACCCTGTCCGCGCATTCCACCACTTGATATATTCAGGCGTGACGCGGGGAAAACGGGCAGGGGTTGGCACCCTGAAAGAAATGTCCTCCCGGCGATGGAAGAAGTCCCACCATATCCGGGCATCATCATTCGAAACCTGCCCGGCCCTGTGCCTGTTAGGTAATGCAAACTGTGAAGAAGAATGTGGGATGTGCTGGTCGTAGCCAAAGTTCCGACTGAAGCGGAACGGGTAGTACGGCTCCAACCACAGAATGCCGCTCTTGCGGAATACAAGGACACCTTGCCTGATAGCCAGCGCCCAATCAACTAACTCCGACTCAAGAATAGGCCTTGTACATTTGGCCTCGGAAAGCGGATGAATATACTCCTCAGTCTCAAAAAGCTTACACTGCATCGTCCTGTTCACCAGCGGGCTAGAGTGGGCAGCTAAGCTCCAAAAATGAAGGACCCCGGGGGAATCCGTGGGAATACGGGCCAATTTGCCCCGAATGGCGTAGAGTTGCTCCGCTAGTAAAGATGGCTCGGCGCTTGCAAACTCTATCATCCGCGAAACGAGAAAAACCGCCTGTAATGCCCGAGGAGCCACCTCCGGGAACAGGGTACAAACCCAAGCATTGAAAAAATGTAATGGACCGACCGTTCGAAGACTTCTGGGGAGACGCGTCTTGTGCAGGTCCCCCAACATCTTATAAATAAGGCATAAAGCCACCGGACAAAGAGATAGCTTGGTACCCCAAGCCATAAGACAGGCCGGATAAATGGCCTCCGCCCTAATCACGCTCTCGTAACCTTGCGGAAGAGCGAAAGAACAAAGCCAATAAACCAGATATGCAGCACAGTGAGTGACTGCGTCAACACTAGTAGGGTTTGGGTGCTCCCCCTGCCCTCCTCTCGAAGAAGACTGGCGTCGCACCCTCTTCTTCCGCTTCTGAGCCACTGGCGCTATCGGGGGAAAGTCCTCATACTTATTCTTCCCATTGAAGAAATATTGAAGCCAGGTACCCATCCGCACCCTTCGCTTCTCACCCGGCTTCCGAGCTTCCCTCGTGTCGTGCGACGAATGAAAGAGGGTGCGGTACGCCTTCATCAGATATCGATAGGCGTAACCCGCCAGATACCGGCTGTCACCGTCGGTCTGATCTTTCAGTCAGTCAGGCCAACAAACCTCTTCATACGGTTCCCCATCAATGGGTAGACCGCTATGCTACGAGAGGCTCCATAAGTCTAGAGAGGTCTCTCCTTCCGAAGTATAGAAAGTGTTATATTCGGGGCAGAACACCTCAATCATACCGCAGCACAAGCCTCGGGAGATGGGGTAGCGATACCTTGAGGCATACACGCTGTGATATACACCAGCCCTGGTCAGAATTGGAGCATAATGATGCAGCACATAGTCTGTGAACTCCACTGCTCCAGGCCTGAATGCGTGGGCGTCGGTGGCCCTCAGCTCGGCAAACCACCCCACAGATATCTGGTGCTTGAAGCGGACTGCCAAGCAATCCAGCAAGAATGATTCTTCTCTGTACCCCCACTTCAGCGGGGCAAGGAACAAGCCAAAGATCATCTTCTCCCGATCCACTCTGCCCGCGGAATCATTCCACCGAGCGGGTACAAATTCGGGGGCCCTGGTCAGCAGCCCGTCTTGTGGAGCCAGATCTTGCAGTCCCAGCATGACGCTCCATTTCCTGACCTCTCCGGGGAGGTAAATGGGTCTTCCCCGCACCACGCAATCCATCAGACTGTCTCTCTCCACAGCAGGGCCTGCTCAACTTTTCGGACAACGAACACATCCCCCTTCCCATGAAGGTTGAAGGGTTGGAGAAGGGACATCAGGTGTTTATCTTTGGGGTAGTCCCTCTGGGCGACACCTTCCCTGTCATAATGAAAGGAGTCGCCCCCAAGAATGAGGAGATGGCTGGTACCCATAGTATCTGTCTCCGAATCTGAGGATTCCGCAACCACGGCCACTTGACCGTGCCCCCAATCAAGGGAATTGACGTTCGCCCACGTCACCACGGCATGAGAAGAAGAGCCGGATGCCATAATAGCTGTAAAGAAGCACATCGAACGATAAGAAAAAGTCAGAAAATAGCTAATCAAAGGTAGATTTCTGACAAAATTTCGGCAGAGTCTCCCCAGCACGAGAGATTGCCAAAAGAAAAGTGGGAACGCGTCCACTAAGGGAACGGCCCCTAAAAGCAGCCATCGGCATCACACCGAGGCCAAAAGGAACACCCGGGGAAATAGCTCCGAGGGCAAGCCCTACTAGAAGCCTCCCGGGGCCCAAAGAATGGGTTTAAAAACCCAAAAGGGCATCATTTCGCTCACCCCAAAGGAAAAGCCGCCGCCACTCTCGCCCTCACCTCGCTCGGCATTGTGGGAAGAGAAGAAAGGGAGGAGAGAGAAGGGAAGTTTGCAAATGAGGAGTGATGAAGGAAAAAACAAAGAAGAAAGAAATATATAGGGGAAGCCTCCCCCTTGTTAAATCGGCGCGCTATTTAGCGCACCGGATTAAAAGACCCGTAAGCAAAAGGCGCACCGGGATTGGCCGCGCCGAAGTCATGCGTCAATGGAAAAGGCACGCCGGATTAACAGGCAAACAGCCAGGGCCGTGCCGTATTAAAAACCCAAAGGGCCAAGAGCGCGCCGAAGCAACCTCGCGCCGTATTAAAAATGTTATGTTAGATGGACGCAGTCTATCTCCAAGAAGTGTGGACCTAGAGGGGGGTGAATAGATCTAATGCCTAATTAAAAACTAGTATAAGCTCTAATGCGGAATATAGGCAAACAACAGTTAAGCCAAATGAAGAAACACTATGTAAAGGGTCGACACATGCAGCCACATAGTAGAACACAAGTAGTTTCACAAAGGTGCACAATGAAAAACACAAGACCCACAAGCAAACACACAGTAGGCAGCAATTTTAAGGTGGTTCGATCTCAATCCAGAGATCTACGTCCACCACACACTCCAACTAGAGTGTGGATTCAGCTGACTAACAGCTTGAACAGCTGGGCAACACAGCTTGCCTTACAACCTCTAATACACAGCTTCGCTGGGCTTTACAGCTTGCCAACCAGAGGAACAGATCCTCTACAACAGCTGGGCAATACATCTTAGCCGTCCGAGACCAAGTCTCGCCTGCTGAGGATTACAGCTTCACCTGTCCAGTGGAGACCTCCACTGCAATGCTGCCTCACAGCTTGAAGAAACAAGAGTATCGAAATCAAAAGATAGAAGCAAATGAAAATAAGAAAACCCGGAAGGGAAATAGCACTCAATGAGCAAACATATCAGCTCTGGTATCTGAACCAAGAGACTGATTTACAACATCTCGAACAAGCTCTCTCAATCTCACTCTCTCAACTCATCTCTTCTCTCTTTCTCTTCTTCTCTATTTTTCTTTCTTCTTTCTTTTCTTCTCCTCTGTGGATCGGTGGCTCTCTGTTGCTTTTCGTTCACTGTATAGACTTTGCCCACTTCATCGATCAACCTTCATCTGAAGACGAAGACTTGTATATATACCAGCAGCATGTGGATAAGGGCGCGTGGCTTCCACATTTCCCACCCAGTGAATTTTCCAGAACCGAGGCAATTCCATCCACATGGCAGCATCCTGTGATGGGCTACTTCCACATGTCACCATCACAGCACCTCGTCCTCTTTGGATCACGAGCCAAGTCACCAATCTCTGTAAAGAATCCCTGTCAGACAGTCGAAATAGACTTATCAGGTTAAGTATAAACCCTGTACAGACTTGTAAGACTAAATGCATTGTATAGACTTCACTGTATGGACTTGTGAACTCGAATGCAATGTACAGACTTCATATAAGAAGGCAACCGCTGTACATACTTGCTGAAGCGTCAAACAATGTGCAGACTTTGAAGAACAGTAGCCAGTGTATGGACTTAGGCAGGCTTCAGCTCGTGCAATGTCTAGACTTCATGCAATGCAATGCAGATGAATGTATAGACTTCATGCAATGCAATGCAGACCAATGTACAGACTTTGGCGAAGCAAAGGCTGTACATACTTCAACTAAAAGATGCACGATGTACAGACTTGGAGATCATTCAACAGCCAATGTGTAAACTTCACGATGTATAGACTTTCCAAAGGAAAGGCTGTACAGACCTGAACAAAGCAAGGCAGCGAATGTATAGACTTCCAATGTATAGACTTGCCAACTGAGCGATGTACATACTTGAACAAGGAAACTCTGTACAGACTTGATCAAGGCAAGGCAGTCGAGTGTATAGACTTCCAATGTATAGACTTGCCAAGGGAAACGACGGTAAAGCTATCAGTGTATAGACTTCGAGTGCAACGTCGGTAAAGCTACCGATGTACATACTTGCGAGTGCAACGTAGGTAAAACTTTCAATGTACAGACTTTGAAGTTGAACAGGTGGATGTACAGACTTGGAAGTTCACTGATGGATGTACATACTTCACCTCGATGTATAGACTTGGAAGTTCAATGAAGGATGTACAGACTTCACCTCGAGCATCTATAGTGCAGTGTATGGACTTGAAGAATGATGCACAGTGCAATGTATAGACTTCATGACTATGCTCATGCAATGTATGGACTTTGGAAAGTTAAGGCCAATGTATAGACTTCAATGATGCGTGCTACAGTCCAATGTATGGACTTATGAAGAACAATGCATGACGCTGTACAGACTTCACTGATGCATGCTACAGTCCAATGTATAGACTTTGAATGTTGATGCATGAACAGTCCGTTGTACATACTTCCAATGTATAGACTTCCAGTGAGATGGACGATGTACACACTTTAGCTAATGCAATGCAGTGTATGGACTTCAACTAAGATGGACGATGTACACACTTAGCCAATGCAATGCAATGTATGGACTTCAACTAAGACGAACGATGTACACACTTAGCCTGAACCACTGTATAGACTTTCATGAGATGCTCAATGAGACGCTCAATGTACACACTTCAAGTCAGTGTATAGACATTGCCTTAGACTCTAAATGAGACAGACGTTGTGCAGACTTTAGCCAATGCAATGTATAGACTTGCTGCGTTGACGCTGCACGAGACACTAAGAAGATGGACAATGTATAGACTTGAATGTTCTGAGGGAGTCGACCCATCTAGGAAGGGGGTCGACCCACTACTGTCCAGACTGTGCATGGATGTATTGACTTACGTTCTCAACAATGCACAAACACAACACAAGGCAGTGTATAGACTCTACGTGCAATGTGTGAACTTTGAGTGTGTGTGCAGTGTGTAAACCTGTGAAGTGCATAGAACACACATACAATCTGATAAGAACAATTTCATCAAAGCATAAACAGTTGCCAATCAATCAAAACAATGTGTTGCCAATGAAGTAAAGCATATGTCAACATCATCAACATAGAGGAGTCACAACAATCTCCCCCTTTTTGATGATGGCAACCCCTTATCATATAGAATAGCAATTACCTGTCATACAGATGATGAGAGACATGCTTTGCTATTCAGATTGTCATGCAGATGCTATGCATGCATACTACGAAATGTAAGCAACTCCCTGCACACAAAATCTCCCCCTTTGCCATAACATAAATCTCCCCCTTTGCCATAACATAATGCATACACTCCCCTGGAATGAATTCAGAATTCATACAATATTCTCCCCCTTTGCCATCAACAAAGAGGAGGGAAAGTGAATACAAGGGAAAGATCAAGAAATCATCTGATTGGCATTCTGAACAAGTAGTTTAGGAATAAGCATTCTAAAGCACGGAGTCTTCAGTCATATGAATTTAGAAACTACTTTCAGATAGAATTCTGGTTTAAAGACTATAAAATTTTGAGTTCATGCACTACAATCATTGGATAAGAGTTATGTGCATGATAAAACAATAAACCAGAAACACATTTGCATGAGAGATTCAGTTTCAAAATATCTTACTTTCATAGACTCAGGAAAAATGATTAAGAGATACCAGGCCATGTATTGAAAATAAACAAATTGACATCCAAGAAATTTCTTGTGAAGGAACAGCATTTTTCAATATGAGTTCATTTTGGGCATTCAGGTACCATTTACCTTTTTACGTAAGGGTATACGTTTATCAGATGCCAATACCCCTAGATACTCAACATCATGGACCATTCTGCCTATGATTAAACACAATAAAACTGATTCACACCTTTTTATGTGAGGGTACACGTTTATCAGACGCCAGTTACCCCCAGGTACTCAGTGAAACCAACCTATTATTTTGGATCATTTTATACAGAGATAGCTGATACACCGCATGACATGAGTGTTGTCCACTTCTTTGATGGATCACTCAGTTTCTCAGTGATTTACCAGTCATTGCTCTGCCAATGTTATTTTTCAATTGATTTTCAATGTTTTCAACATTATCTTAGCTGTCCTTTATTTGTTTCAAAATGACTTGTTTAAGAACAATACACATGCTAGGCTTCTCTAACATGATTTCAGATGAGTTTTCAGATTCCAGATATAAGTAGCTTTGTCTGACATGAAATAAGAAAAGGGTTTAGAGTTTTATCAATTTTCAACATTCTTATTTACTGATTGCAATCTTTAAACTCCAAAAATTATAAAATTTAAACCATTAAGTCAGTCTTTAAGCAATTGAAATTCTTATAACTAAAGAAGTCCGTTTTCTATTGCTTAGGAATCAGAACTGACTAACATATTGCCATATGTCAGATTCAACTCATTCAGGACCAAAGAATGAATGAATTCAAGAAAGTTGATGACCACTCTAAATTTCTAATAATACTCCCCCTGTCTATATGCATGTAGTTTTGCAAATGAATGGCAATAATTAGATACCAACTGTTATGATATGCAATGAATAATATGTCATGAAAAAATATGTCATGCATGCATGGTCTAGTCTAACATTCAACAATCACAGAGTTTTATTCAAGCTATCAGATGCAAGTCCAAATCAGAAATTTTATTCAAAGCAGTTGAAAAAATTATTCATCATGCTGAAATTTACACAAGTCAATTTCTCTTCTAAGAAATTTGAACCTTTCATTCCCAAGAGGCTTAGTAAAAATATCAGCAATTTGTTTTTCAGTTTCAATGAAGTTCATTTCAATTTCATTTTTATTTACAACATCTCTCAGAAAATGGTGTTTTATCTCTATATGCTTAGTCCTAGAATGATGAACATGATTTTTAGCAAGGCATATAGCACTAGTATTATCACATAACATTGGAATACATCCCAATTTTATCTGATAATCATCCAGTTGGTGCTTGATCCATAGTACTTGGGCAGCACAATTACTTGCTGCAACATATTCAGCTTCAGCTGTAGACAAGGCTACAGTGTGTTGCTTCTTAGATGCCCAAGATACTAGACAGCCACCAAGGAATTGACAATAGCCACTAGTGCTTTTTCTATCTACTTGACACCCAGCATAGTCTGCATCAGTGTAAGCTAGAAGTTCTAACTCACATTTCGCAGGATACCACAGACCTAACTCTTGGGTGCCTAGTAAATACCTAAAGATCCTTTTCACTGATTTAAGATGTGATTCTTTAGGACTAGCCTGAAATCTAGAGCATAAACACACTGAAAATTGAATATCAGGCCTAGATGCTGTAAGATATAGAAGAGATCTGATCATACCTCTATATAGCCTTTGGTCCACTGGTTTACCTTGAGGATCTTCATCCAAACTGGTTGAGGTACCCATTGGAGCAGCTATTTCCTTGAGGTTATCCATCTTGTACTTCTTCAATGGATTCTTTACGTACTTGGACTGAGAGATGAAAGTGCCATCCTTTGATTGTGTAACATGTAGTCCAAGAAATAGTTTGAGCTCACCCATTGAGCTCATTTCAAACTCATCAGTCATAATTTGAGAGAATTCCCCACACAATTTGGGGTTAGTTGACCCAAACACAATGTCATCCACATAAATCTGAATAATAAGAATATTTGAATAACTCACTTTGGTAAACAATGTTTGATCAACTATACCTCTTGTGAAATTCTTGTCGGTGAGGAATTTGCTCAACCTTTCATACCAAGCTCTAGGAGCTTGCTTTAAACCATAGAAAGCTTTATTGAGTTTGTAAACATGATTAGGGAAATCTAAACATTCAAACCCAGGAGGCTGTCTCACATAGACATCCTCACTAGTTTCCCCATTTAGAAAAGCAGATTTCACATCCATCTGCTGAAGATTTATACCTAGGGAACATGCATAAGCCAATAATATTCTGATTGCTTCTAACCTAGCTATAGGGGCAAAAGACTCTTCAAAGTCTATTCCAAATTCCTGATTGTACCCCTGAGCTACAAGTCTAGCTTTATTTTTAATGACATTCCCTGATTCATCAGTTTTATTTCTGAACACCCATTTAGTCCCTATGACTGTTTCATGATCAGAAGGTGGAACCAAATGCCACACCTTATTCCTGTCAAATTGATTGAGCTCCTCATGCATGGCATTAATCCAATGCACATCTTTGAGAGCACAGTCAATGGACTTGTGTTCTACTTGTGAAACAAAAGCAAAAGCATTCAATTCATTTTGAATTCTTAAGTGGCCTCTAGTCCTAGGGGGGTCATGCAGATTTCCAATTACATTATGTACAGGATGATCTTTAAGATATATAATGTTAACAATTTCATCACCATGAGTTTCATTTACCTCCCCCTGAGCTGTAGGCTCTTCTTCATTAAGCTCTTCATGTCCTTCCTCATCCTCGGATTTATCTGCAGGATCTCCTTCCTTCAAAATATCACCATTGTCTTCATTCCTACATTGACCAATATTAGTCTTCAATAAAGATTCATCAAAAATTAAGTGTGGAGATTCTTCAACAGTTTTAGAATTCAGATTGTACACTCTATATGCTCGGGTGTTTTCAGAATAACCAAGAAAGATTCCTGTTTCACCTTTAGGTTCAAATTTATCAAGGTCTCTTTTATCATTTATATGAATGAAACATTTACATCCAAAAACCTTGAAATGAGCAATAGAAGGTTTATTACCCTTTAAGATCTCATATGGTGTTTGCTGGATAGAAGGTCTTACCATGGCTCTGTTAATTACATAACAGGCAGTGTTCACTGCTTCAGCCCAAAACTTCCTTGGTAGACCACCTTCAACCAAGAGTGTACGACCCATCTCCACTAGGGTTCTGTTCCTTCTCTCCACAACTCCATTCTGCTCAGGTGTCCTTGGTGAAGAATACCTATGGTTAATTCCATTTGACCTGCAGAATTCATCAAACTGTGAGTTTTCAAACTCACCTCCATGATCAGTCAAAATATTTTTAATTTTCTGATTTATTCTAACATAGAACTCCTGAAATTCTGAGAAAGCATCACTCTTATGAGATAAGAAATAAACCCAAGTATACCTAGAAAAGTCATCTACCATGACAAACCCATACTTGCTCCCTGATAAGCTGATAGATCTGGTTGGCCCAAAAAGGTCCATGTGTATCATGATATGGCACAGCCCAAAGATCACTAAATATGATGAGATGACCCTAGGACTTAGACCCGCAAGCATACAAGCGCTCAATGATTCTCACGATGACGATTTTTGCTCACCCGATTCACACGTTCACCCGGTGGGTCCGGGAGATAATGATGAAGGTCCGGGGCGGGACCCAATTGTTCTAATGGACTTACAATGCTAGGGCTGACCCCAAATGAGTCTAGGATACCCAACTTTGTGGGCGGATGGCCCGCAGGGCGGGGGCTTGGTGGCACTCACTCACGGTCCGCGGTGGACACTAACAAACTAGCATGCAAGTTCAAGCCCTCTTCTCACCGCCGATGAGCAATCAAAGCAATACTAAACTAGCAGGAATAAGGCTACTAAGGATAGTATCAGAAGCTCACCTGATCGGTGTGAAGACACCGATCCCGATCGGAGACGAGGGCGCGCCGGGAGGCGAGGGTATGCACCCGATCGCCGCGGCGATGTAGCTTGACCTGAAATTGCAAACGGTACAGCACTACTCCTCACGCAGGAGGGGTGATCTTGGGGTGGGGGTTATGCTTAATACATTCAAAATTACCTCCACGCAGGGAGGGGCCTTCAGCCGGCCAAGCGGGGTGGGGAGAGATGCAAAGGAAACCGAGTTTCCGAGCTTCGCCGATTCTGTCTAGCTTCTGTAATTCTAGACAGGGAGTCGATGTTGATGCAGCCAATAAATCCACCGAGCTTAAAATATGATGAGACTTGCGCAAAAATATTGCTAACCGGAGAGGGGTGCGGCTTGAATTTTTGGATGAGGTTCTGATCTGGGGGCTGACTGCTCCGGCGACTGGAAGATGGATGCAGCTCTGGTCTCTGGCCGAGCTCAGTCTGAAACAACAGGTTGCAGAAGCAGCCACGGTCGCTCCTGAGCTCCAAATCTGGCACCGCTGGACTCGTTGGAATTGTATACGAGTCTACTTTGCAGCAAAACAAACAGGGAAGTCTTCTGATGTCGGAGATGAGCTGGATGTCCAGAGAAGTGGACGGTGGTCGGGACAGACTGTGAGGAGGCAGACCGGCGTGATTGTGGTAGAAAATTGGTATCTCTGGTTGTCGGACGCCGAACGGGATTCCGTCTTCTGTTCCTGGACACTGACAGGGGGAGGAAGAACTTTGTAGAAGACCCTGAAGGCTGGTTCCTTCAAGGTTCATCATGGGAGAGTCTTCTCTGCCGCTCTGGCTTCTGGTCTGAGAAGTTCTGCACAGTCGGAGAAGAATGGTGGTTGCGGACAGCACCGAGCTCAGATGCCGACGAAACCGCCTCACCTTGAAAGCTGACTTGCAGACAAATCTAGAAATGTAGGCCTCGCCTCCTGAGTCATTGAGGGATGACCGTGGCCTCCTCTGTAAGTGCTGTAATCCTGCTTCCTGAAACAGGGCGGGAATGAAGGGAAGATGAAGTGGTGGGGAAGGGAATGGCCAAGAGAGAAAGTGGTGGAAGGTGGTTCTACTGGCTATGGGAGGAAGATGAGTGGTGTTTGAGGGGTATTGGAGGCTATGGAAATGGAGGTGGGGGGGGGGGGGCGATGTGGGGCTGAAGAGAATATGGTCTGCTAGTGAAGGTGGTGGAGGATGAGGGTGCACAAGAGAGAGGGGTGAGAGGGAGATGGTGGGGGCGAACTTGGTTCAAGGGAGGGGGTTGAGGGGCGGTCAAGGCAAGGGAGGGAAGGTTCAAATTTGAAATGGGTCTAGGGAGGGGTGGGATTTGTGTGGGGAAGTGGTGGATTGTGTTGGGAGGTGGAGGATTTGCTTTGGGACAAAGAGAGGGGAGTAAATGAGGGGCTTGGGGAAGTGGAGGGTCTTAATGGAGGTGGGTGAGGTAGTGGAGGTGGTTGGGGGTTGGAGTAAGTGAGGGGGGGGGGGGGAGGAGGAGAGAGGGGGGGGGGGGCGAACTCCCCTTGGGAGAGAGAGAGAGTGAGAGAGAGAGTGAGGGAAAGAGAGTAAGAGAGAGAGATTTAAGAGGTAAAAGGAAGTGGTTTTTTTTTCAATATCCAAAAGTGAGTACAAGTGGAGAGATGGGGCCTATATATAGGCAACCACTCTTTACATGACCAAAATGTCCCTGATAATAGGACAAAAGACCGAGCATAACCTAGACTCAATCCTATGGGCCCATAACTAAGGAAATAAGGCCCAATTAAGCAAAATAAGGGAAATGGACTAGAACCACATGACTCAATAAAGGAAAATACATAAGATAGGACTCAATAAAAGGAAAATACACAAAATAAACCTGGGAAAATGAAGATAACAAGTGGAGACCATGATCAATCCATATCAAGAGTGTGTAGACGACCAAAGCTAGAGGGAGTGTCGTGAGATGCCCTCATCAAATCCCCCGGGGTGGGGAGAACTCGACCCTGTCGAGTATGGGTCTGCCTGACTGTCGTACTGCTCCATCATGTCGGGGTCCAGGCGCATCAAATCCTCCCGACTCACCCATGCATCCTCGGTCGGGGGACAGTTCTTCCACCTAACCAGATAGCGCTGATACACCTAGTGCCTTGTAATGATACTCTGCTCATCCAGTATTGCCTCTACCTGCTCTTGTCGGTCCCTCAAGCTAGAAAGTGGAGTCCCTCCGGGGTGTCTCTCATAAGGGGGGGTAAAGGCTCAAGCTCCTCACTAGGTTCCACCGCGGGGCCTTTGTAGGGTACCAGGTCTGCCACGTTGAAGGTAGGGTGTACCCCATAGCTCTCTGATAGGTCAAGCTCATAAGCATTACTGCCAAGTCATCGTAGAACTTGAAAGGGTCCCGACCCTCGTGCGCTCAACTTGGAGGCAGGCCCGGGAAGGAGCCGCTCCATCCTCACCATCACCGGGTCCCCCACTTGGAATTCACAGTGGCGCCGGTGAGCATCGGCCCGTCTTTTGTAAGCCTCATTGCTTTTACCTATATGCTTGCGGATGTCATCATGCAACTCTTTGATATGCTGTGCAAAGGACTCAGCTGAGACTGACACCCTAGCATGTGGGGGAAGGGGAATGAGATCCGAGGGCTTTCTAGGCCTAAAACCATGCACTGTCATGAATGATGATCCTATAGGGATGAAGGGAGGGCCTGGACAGCCAAATTCAGCCCTATCAAGTGTTAGATTGGTTTTGACAGACTTAGGAGGACCAGGGCATCCATGAATTGACCTATCATGCTTAGAAACCATGTGGACCTTGATGCACTTAGGTGGACCGGGGCAGCCACAAGTGGCCCTATCATGCATGAGACGGATGAAGAGTGGGGGAAGACCAACTTGTCCAAATGTAAACCTATCATGCACTGGATCTAGTGTGTGAATGACACAAATGATGTGACTTGCCTGACCACATGATGCAAAAGGTTGTGATACATGGATTCTTATCAAGATGGTCCCATCTGTGAGATTTGGGGGTTTCCACTCATGGGGATCGAAGCGGTTCCAGGGGGTGGACATCTTGGGATGGGTCACTCCCTCATTTCCAAGGTTGATGCCACCCTTGGCATTGACTCTCATAGTGTGGGCGGAATTTCGGAATGGGTGGGTTAGGCCTGACATGGTGGGTGAGGGTAGGAGGGAGTGGGTGGTGGGTGAGGAGTACTTGGAAGCCCATAGGGAGTGGCCAAACAGATCAAGATGGGTTAAGGGGTGGGTGATGTGGAGGTGGGTTTCAATCCAAGTGGTCGCCCTAGGGTCCCTAGCACACATAGGGAAGTGAAAATCATGAACCCAGTGGGACTTTTCGTAATGCTCCTTGCAAAGGGGCGAGGGGTAGGGAGAGATGTAGGAGGGCCAGGAGGTGGGTTGGTAATGAGGGGCTAGTGGGAAGGGAACATGTGGATCTAGGAGGACTTGGGTTGAGGGGAATGAGGCTTCTTCCCATCCTGGACCTTGAGCATTCCAAAGTATACACTCCCTAGTGTGGGCTGGGCACTCGTCTCCTAATGGGGTAAGCACCAAAGTGGATTCCTTAGGTTGATTGCCCTCTCCTTGTGGTAGGGGAGTGGTGTAAAACTCATCGGGAATTGAAATCCCTTTCCTTGTGGAAGGAGGGGATTTCCATTGAGTGGGGTCAAAAGGATCATAGAAATTGAAACTCTTATGGAGGGATCCCTCCATGCCCTTGGATAGGTTGGCCCAAGTAGGACGTTCCCCGATACATGTTGAACCTTTATCGACAAGGGGCAACAACAAGAGTGTGGACTCACTAGGAAGTGTGACCTTGAGGAGAGGAGAGCATTTTTTTGTGGGGCTCATTGGGTCATGTTCCCTAGGGGTTGGCAGGAAGATTAGAAGCTCACTAGTGCATTGGCCTATAGTGCAAATAGATGTAATGGAGCCAATGGATGAGTAGGCAAAGGCAAGGTACTTGGGCTTAATGGGTTCCATGGCCAACATGCTAGTCAACCCCATTTGATAACTCAAACTCCTAAGTAGGTCTTCAAGGGTTTCCACAAAGTAAAAGGATTGATATGTTGTGTGACGAGAATGACATGGCACTAGTTGAACTTGCTCTATGGGGAGGTTGCATGGGGTTGAAGGGTACAAGATGGGACCTTTCTTGAGCTAGGTAGCTAGGGGCTCCTCTATGGTTAGCTCACCAGTGGGTGGGATGAGTTGCTCATGTTGGGGTTCGGGTTGGTTTTGTGCAATGGAGATTTGAGGCTCATTTAACTGATCGCTTTTGAATGGTTTGCTTAAACTTGGAGAGGGCTTGGTTATAAGAATTTGGGAAGTGGAACTTTTTCTTGTCTCCCGGGGATTGCAAGTGACACCCTTTTCCTTCGGGGTCTATGATTGCTTGTTGTTCTTCCATCCATTCTTTTCCCAAAATAATATGTGACCCAAGGGGCCGAATTTTGCACCATGCTCCACTACCCCACGTAATGGATTTGGAGGGAATGCGGCTTACACAAGGTACGTAGAACTCTACAAAAACCCATTCCCCATGGATGACAATTTTCCCTTCTTGTGACAAGGAGTTCACAAGAGTTTGGGAGACATAATTTCCCGATTGGTACTCATCAAGGAACACAGTGGTGATTTTGTTGTGGGGTAGGACTACTTTGAAGCTAAAGGACATGGTGAACCGGTCACCGTGGGAATTGGGATTCATGGTGTTATTGGAAGAAGATGAATTGCCTTGATAATGAGTTCCACTACGAGTGGTCATGCAAAGTTGGGTGGGCTATGCAAGGGTGTGCGAATGCACCTAAGAAAAACTTAGTGTGACCCAAGACTAGACTTGTAAGGACAAGCCTATGACCGCTCTGATACCACTTGATGTGGCACAGCCCAAAGACCACTAAATATGATGAGATGACCCTAGGACTTAGACCCGCAAGCATACAAGCGCTCAATGATTCTCACGATGATGATTTTTGCTCACCCGATTCACACGTTCACCCGGTGGGTCCGGGAGATAATGATGAAGGTCCGGGGCGGGACCCAATTGTTCTAATGGACTTACAATGCTAGGGCTGACCCCAAATGAGTCTAGGATACCCAACTTTGTGGGCGGCTGGCCCGCAGGGCGGGGGCTTGGTGGCACTCACTCACGGTCCGCGGTGGACACTAACAAACTAGCATGCAAGTTCGAGCCCTCTTCTCACCACCGACGAGCAATCAAAGCAATACTAAACTAGCAGGAATAAGGCTACTAAGGATAGTATCAGAAGCTCACCTGATCGGTGTGAAGACACCGATCCCGATCGGAGACAAGGGCGCGCCGGGAGGCGAGGGTATGCACCCGATCGCCGCGGCGATGTAGCTTGACCTGAAATTGCAAACGGTACAGCACTACTCCTCACGCAGGAGGGGTGATCTTGGGGTGGGGGTTATGCTTAATACATTCAAAACTACCTCCACGCAGGGAGGGGCCTTCAGCCGGCCAAGCGGGGTGGGGAGAGATGCAAAGGAAACCGAGTTTCCGAGCTTCGCCGATTCTGTCTAGCTTCTGTAATTCTGGACAGGGAGTCGATGTTGATGCAGCCAATAAATCACCAAGCTTAGAATCTGATGAGACTTGCGCCAAAGATTGCTAACTGGAGAGGGGTGCGGCTTGAATTTTTGGATGACGTTCTGATCTGGAGGCTGACTGCTCCGGCGACTGGAAGATGGATGCAGCTCTGGTCTCTGGCCGAGCTCAGTCTGAAACAACAGGTTGCAGAAGCGGCCACGGTCGCTCCTGAGCTCCAAATCTGGCACCGCTGGACTCGTTGGAATCGTATACGAGTCTACTTTGCAGAAAAAGAAACGGGGAAGTCTTCTGATGTCGGAGATGAGCTGGATGTCCAGAGAAGTGGACGGTGGTCGGGACAGACTGTGAGGAGGCAGACCGGCGTGGTTGTGGTAGAAAATTGGTATCTCTGGTTTTTGGATGCCGAACGGGATTCTGCCTTCTGTTCCTGGACTCTGACAGGAAGAGGAAGAACTTTGTAGAAGACTCTGAAGGCTGGTTCCTTCAAGGTTCATTGTGGGAGAGTCTTCTCTGCCGCTCTGGCTTCTGGTCTGAGAAGTTCTGCACAGTCGGAGAAGAATGGTGGTTGCGGACAGCACCGAGCTCGGATGCCGACGAAACCGCCTCGCCTTGAAATCTGACTTGCAGACGAATCTAGAAATGTAGGCCTCGCCTCCTGAGTCATTGAGGGATGACCGTGGCCTCCTCTGCAAGTGCTGTAATCCTGCTTCCTGAAACAGGGCGGGAATGAAGGGAAGATGAAGTGGTGGGGAAGGGAATGGCCAAGAGAGAAAGTGGTGGAAGGTGGTTCTACTGGCTATGGGAGGAAGATGAGTGGTGTTTGAGGGGTATTGGAGGCTATGGAGATGGAGGTGGGGGGGGGGGGGGCGAAGTGGGGCTGAAGAGAATATGGTCTGCTAGTGAAGGTGGTGGAGGATGAGGGTGCACAAGAGAGAGGGGTGAGAGGGAGATGGTGGGGGCGAACTTGGTTCAAGGGAGGGGGTTGAGGGGCGGTCAAGGCAAGGGAGGGAAGGTTCAAATTTGAAATGGGTCTAGGGAGGGGTGGGATTTGTGTGGGGAAGTGGTGGATTGTGTTGGGAGGTGGAGGATTTGCTTTGGGACAAAGAGAGGGGAGTAAATGAGGGGCTTGGGGAAGTGGAGGGTCTTAATGGAGGTGGGTGAGGTAGTGGAGGTGGTTGGGGGTTGGAGTAAGTGAGGGGGGGGGGAGGAGGAGAGAGGGTGGGGGCGAACTCCCCTTGGGAGAGAGAGAGAGTGAGAGAGAGAGTGAGGGAAAGAGAGTAAGAGAGAGAGATTTAAGAGGTAAAAGGAAGTGGTTTTTTTTTCAATATCCAAAAGTGAGTACAAGTGGAGAGATGGGGCCTATATATAGGCAACCACTCTTTACATGACCAAAATGTCCCTGACAATAGGACAAAAGACCGAGCATAACCTAGACTCAATCCTATGGGCCCATAACTAAGGAAATAAGGCCCAATTAAGCAAAATAAGGGAAATGGACTAGAACCACATGACTCAATAAAGGAAAATACATAAGATAGGACTCAATAAAAGGAAAATACATAAAATGAACCTGGAAAAATGAAGATAACAAGTGGAGACCATGATCAATCCATATCAAGAGTGTGTAGACGACCAAAGCTAGAGGGAGTGTCGTGAGATGCCCTCATCATATCAGCTCATAGGGTTTAGAAGACAGATTTTCTGTTCTAGACTTGAATGACTTTCTAGTTATCTTTGACTGAGTGCATGCATCACAGATTTTATTTTCTTTCTTGAAGGAAACTTCAGGAAGTCCTCTGACCATGCCATGCTTATTCAGTTATGCAAAACAGTATAACTAGCATGACCTAACCTACGATGCCATAAAAATGCTAAGTCTTCTCTACTAGCAGTAAGGCATAGGTTAGAATGTTGAATATCATCTAAATCTATCATATATGTATTATTTATTCTTTTTCCAGAAAATTTGACAATTTCAGAATCAGGTTCAAAAACCTTACAGCATTGAGAATCAAATAAAACTTTATATCCTTTATCACACAACTGGCTGATACTAAGTAAATTATAAGCTAACCATTCAACCAGCATAACATCATCAATGCAGCAGGTAGAACACTTACCTACCTTACCTGATCCAATAATTCTACCCTTTGTGTTGCTTCCAAAGGTGACAAGGCCTCCTAGTTTCTCAGTCAGCATACAGAACTTGGCCTTATCTCCTGTCATATGCTTGGAGCAGTCACTGTCCAGGTACCACAAGTTGCTCTTGGCTGCCAGGCATACCTGCATACACAATTAGGGAGAGAGGTTTGGAACCCAAGACTGATTGGGCTCCAGAACAGATGAAATAGAAGCAAAGCAAGAAAGCAGACTTTTCGGAATCCACATTTGTTTAAAAGAACTTTGTTCAGTGGATTTTGTAGTTTTCCTTCTGTTATTCTTTCTCTTATTTTTGTTGTTTTTCTTCTTATTAGCACCAATAGAGTTATTCACAAAATTGTTGTTGTTATGCCACTACTTCGGCAAGGTTGTATTCATAAGGTTTTGGTCAAAGTGATATTTGGGCTGGCTGAAAGATTGGAAATTCCTAGGTATCCGACTACCATACCCATTATCCCAATTTCTGACATAGGGTATGTAAAATTGTGTAGGTTGATGAACGTACCCTGTATGCATCCCTTGAGTTCTAGTCCACCCAAACCCATTAGGATAGGTTGACTGTGTGGGGTAGTAGGACTGAACTCTAGGTGGATTAAATTTGTTGGGCTGACTCCTGAAAGCATTTTGTCTTCCCTGCACCCTTGACCCTGCTGACCTGTTCACAGGTTTTTGTTGGGTCTTTTTCTGTGATGGTGGTGGTGAGGACTTTTTGGCATTGACATGGGGTTTGTTTGTCTGAGCAGGCTGACCCCTAACCTTGGGTTGAGCACTAGAGTTAGGTTTGGAAGTGCCAATTCTACTAGGCTCACCAATTTTCTGTTTGCCCTTCTCCTCTGCAGTGGGCTATTTCAGATTCACATTTGTGTTCACAGCATTATTAGAATTCATGTTGATCAGAGGTCCTCTCTCCTTTTGTGCAACAAAGGAAATAGTTTTCATTCCAAAGCTCTTAGTTGCACTAGAGTTAAATCCTAGGCCCTCTCTCCTGAAATTAACCTTCGACCCCAATAAAGCATTTAAGTTTTCAGATCCTTGGGTCATTTTCTCAATGGTTCTCAAGTCATCCTCATTGTCTTTCTGAATTTCATCAATAGACTTTTTCAATTCATTATTTACATTGAGGACAGCTTCATATTTTTCAGAAATAATTTTTATCTCACTTTCATATTTTTGAATTTTCAGTTTCCATGCATCAGCTTCTTTATCTAACCTCTCATTGTCTTCTTTAGAGGCTTTTAACTCATTTCTTATTTCATCTAATTCAGAACATGTGAGTTTCAAATTTTTATTCTCAGATTCTAGACATGCAATTATATCAGTTTGAGTTTTATCATTTTGCATGGAATTGATCTTTCTTCTTAGATGCATGTTCTCTTTTCTAATATCATCAGCTCTATCAGCTATGTCATGGTAAGTATCTACCCAATCAGCAATTGTGAAATTTTCAAATCTAGTGATTACCTCATCTGAGTCCTCTTCTCAGTCTTCTGAGCTTGTTGCCATAAGGCAAATGGGCTTCTCAGATTCGGCTTCACTGTCTGAGCTACTACTGAAGGAACCTTCATCTTCATCACTCTAGGTACTCACCATTGCTTTCCCTTTCGTGTTCCTTTTCTTTGACTTGTCCTTATATTTCTGATTATCTGGACAGTCAGCTTTCAGATGGCCCGGTTTCCTGCATTGATAACAAGTGTTAGTTTCAGTTTTCTTAGCAGGGTTATGCTTATACCTTTTATCCCTTCGACCGCCACTGTATTTCTTCTGGCTGTATCGTCCTGCTCCTTTCCTGAGAAATCGCCTGAACTCTCTGGTCATCATGGCCATCTTAGACCGAGTTATATCTTCTTCATTCAGGCTCTCATCTGATGATGAACTGCTGGAGCTGGATTTACTGGATTTGCTGGAACCAGCCTTCAGCGCTATCGGCTTCTTCTTCCTCTCAGCTTCTTCCATCTTTGGCATATTAATCTCATATGCCATTAGCGAACCAATTAGCTCATCAGCTCTTGTATTTCGCAAGTCCCTTGACTCCTCCATCACTGTAGCTTTAGTATGCCAGGCATGAGTCAGGGAGCGCAGTATCTTCCTCACCACATCATATTCTGTCTGAGGTTTCCCGAGACCTCTGAGACCATTGGTAATAATAGTCAACCGAGCATACATTTCACTGATGGTCTCGTTCTGCTTCATCTTGAAGGCTTCGTATTCTGGCACAAGGAAATTGGCCTTCTGCTCTCTGACTTGAGATGTCCCTTCATGAATGACTTCCAGTGCATCCCACATCTCCTTAGCTGATTTGCAGGCTGATACGCGGGAGAATTCTGTAGGGTGTAGAGAGCACTGGATGGCGTTTATGGCACTCCAGTTTAGTGTAGACCTCCTGATCTCCTCCTTGGTCCAGACCTCCTCATTATGGGACAGCTCATAAGGTCCCTTGCTGACAACCCTCCAGATCTCGTAATCTTTAGCCCTCAAAAATACCTGCATACGATTCTTCCAGTATGCGTAGTTAGATCCATCGAAGAATGGGGGCTTTGTGGTTGAGTGTCCTTCAGCTATAATCCCTCGAGCATCCATCTCTGCCTTTCCTCTTCGGGCGATGAGTCCCTGTAGAAGAGTATGGCTCTGATACCAAGTGTTATGTTAGATGGACGCAGTCTATCTCCACGAAGTGTGGATCTAGAGGGGGGTGAATAGATCTAATGCCTAATTAAAAACTAGTATAAGCTCTAATGCGGAATATAGGCAAACAACAGTTAAGCCAAATGAAGAAACACTATGTAAAGGGTCGACACATGCAGCCACACAGTAGAACACAAGCAGTTTCACGAAGGTGCACAATGAAAAACACAAGACCCACAAGCAAACACACAGTAGGCAGCAATTTTAAGGTGGATCGATCTCAATCCAGATATCTACGTCCACCACACACTCCAACTAGAGTGTGGATTCTGCTGACTAACAGCTTGAACAGCTGGGCAACACAGCTTGCCTTACAACCACTGATACACAGCTTCGCTGGGCTTTACAGCTTGCCGACCAGAGGAACAAATCCTCTACAACAGCTAGGCAATACAGCTTAGCCGTCCAAGACCAAGTCTCGCCTACTGAGGATTACAGCTTCACCTGTCCAGTGGAGACCTCCACTGCAATGCTGCCTCACAGCTTGAAGAAACAAGAGTATCGAAATCAAAAGACAGAAGCAAATGAAAATAAGAAAACCCGGAAGGGAAATAGCTCTCAATGAGCAAACATATCAGCTCTGGTATCTGAACCAAGAGATTGATTTACAACCTCTCGAACAAGCTCTCTCAATCTCACTCTCTCAACTCATCTCTTCTCTCTTTCTCTTCTTCTCTGTTTTTCTTTCTTCTTTCTTTTCTTCTCCTCTGTGGATCGGTGGCTCTCTGCTGCTTTTCGCTCATTGTATAGACTTTGCCCACTTCATCGATCAACCTTCACCTGAAGACGAAGACTTGTATATATACCAGCAGCAGGTGGATAAGGGCGCGTAGCTTCCACATTTCCCACCCAGTGAATTTGCCAGAACCGAGGTAATTCCATCCACATGGCAGCATCCTGTGATGGGCTACTTCCACGTGTCACCATCACAGCACCTCGTCCTCCTTGGATCACGAGCCAAGTCACCAATCTCTGTAAAGAATCCCTGTCAGACAGTCGAAATAGACTTATCAGGTTAAGTATAAACCCTGTACAGACTTGTAAGACTAAATGCATTGTATAGACTTCACTGTATGGACTTGTGAACTCGAATGCAATGTACAGACTTCATATAAGAAGGCAACCGCTGTACATACTTGCTGAAGCGTCAAACAATGTGCAGACTTTGAAGAACAGCAGCCAATGTATGGACTTAGGCAGGCTTCAGCTCGTGCAATGTATAGACTTCATGCAATGCAATGCAGATGAATGTATAGACTTCATGCAATGCAATGCAGACCAATGTACAGACTTTGGCGAAGCAAAGGCTGTACAGATTTCAACTAAAAGATGCACGATGTACAGACTTGGAGATCATTCAACAGCCAATGTGTAAACTTCACGATGTATAGACTTTCCAAAGGAAAGGCTGTATAGACCTGAACAAAGTAAGGCAGCGAATGTATAGACTTCCAATGTATAGACTTGCCAACTGAGCGATGTACAGACTTGAACAAGGAAACTCTGTACAGACTTGATCAAGGCAAGGCAGTCGAGTGTATAGACTTCCAATGTATAGACTTGCTAAGGGAAACGACGGTAAAGCTATCAGTGTATAGACTTCGAGTGCAACGTCGGTAAAGCTACCGATGTACAGACTTGCAAGTGCAACGTAGGTAAAACTTCCAATGTACAGAATTCGAAGTTGAACAGGTGGATGTACAGACTTGGAAGTTCACTGATGGATGTACAGACTTCACCTCGATGTATAGACTTGGAAGTTCAATGAAGGATGTATAGACTTCACCTCGAGTGATGAGGACATCTCCCGGCATTCCCTATGGCACGAGGCGACTCCGACTTCGTGACCCCTTGGAGATGTGGTCCTCATGGCTATCTTTATTTGTTGCTTATGTAGTTTCTTTATTTGAGTCATATCATGTGTAATTTTCCTTTATTTGAGTCCATTATCTAGGTCTTAGAGTTAATTATCCAAGTCTTGAGTCATTTGGACCCTTAGTTGAGGACATTGGGCCCAGTTAGTGGGCTTGGCCCATGGGCGCCCCCCCCTGTCTCTTGGTCTTTTGCATTTATGCACTTTGTTAGGGGGTTTTGTGCAAATGGTCCAACTCTATATAAGGACCCCCCCCTCTCCCATTTGTAACAACTTTTGATGAATTGAAAAATTAAACCCTCAAGTATTCTCTCTCCCTCTCTCTATAGTTCTCTCTCTCTCTCTCACTACTTCTCCCTCTCTCTCTCTAAATTTCGAAATCCCCTCTCTCTCCTCCCTAATCACCCTTCTTTAAGACCCCTTCCCCTTCCCTATACACTCATTCAATTCCCCCTCCAACCCCTAGGTGGAAACCCCTTCTCCTAGGCACCCTTTCATCTTCCCAGGCACCCTTTCACCTTCCCAAGGCCACTCCCCACCCTTCCCAAGCCATATTCCTCCACCCAAGAGCCCTTTCCCCTCTCCAAGGGACCCCTTCACCTCCCTAGGTCGTCCATCCCCTTCCCCTCCCTCCTAGGGTCGCACCCCCCTCCACCTCCACCCACATACACCACCACCACCTTAGCCTCCCCTCCACAAATCCATTCCAGCCCGCAGGCAGTTTCTGGCCCCAACTTGCAGAGCATTTTCCAACCCGTTCCAGGAGGATTCGGCATCCAAGCGCTTCAGCAAACTTGTGCATCCACGAGTCTTCTCCGCAGGCGAGTTGGAATCGCTCCGTTCCAAGATCGTGGCCGGCCGCTAGCTCCGTTCTACCGCGACTGCGCACTGGGGGCTCAACCAGAAGGCCATCTCTGTTCGACCCTCGTGCAGCGGCCAAGACTGGAGGAATCGGTCATCAAACTCTTCATCAAAATTCTTCCTCCCCCTGTCAGCTTTCAGAAGCCGAAGACGGAGCATCGTTTGAACGCCGTAAGTGGAAGTTACCATTTTTATACCGCCGGGCGTTCGTTCTGCCTCCTGTCTGTCTTCCCCGACCTGTCCCCCTTCAACGGGACCATCCTGTCCACACGGACTTCAGACAGTGGCGAGGCCGGCTCCGTTGGAAAGTAGACTTCCCCACGCTTCCATCGACACCGGCCGTTTGCAAAACAGAGCCCGGGAGCGTTCGTGGCGTCCTCGGCAATCTGCTGTTCAGAAGCTGAACCTGTGCAGGTCCTGAACAGGGACCCCGTTCGGTCGATCGTGGCAGCCCGGCTCGTGCAGAAAGAAAATCCATAAAATTTGAGGCGCACCCCTATTCTGTTACGAAGCCAACGACACCGACCGCGCCTCCGGCAAAATTCCAGAAAGTGTTCTACGGCTACATCAGTGACTGCTGGTCCAGAATCCCAGAACCGGACAGGTTTCGGTATCGACCGCCGGTGTGATAATTAACCAATTTTCCCCACCCCGCTTGGCCGGCTGAAGGCCCCACCCTGCGTGGTGGTAGTGTTTGGTGTAAACTCCATAACCCCCACCCCGAGATCCCCCCTCCTGCGAGAGGCGTAGTTGTGTAATTAACTAACCAGCAGGTCAAGCTACCCCGCCGCGGCGTTCGGGTGCATACCCACGCCTCCCGGCGCGCCCATCGTCTCCGGCCGGGATCGGTGTCTTCACACCGATCAGGTGAGCTTCTGGTCCCTCTCCTGGTCCTCATTTACTTTGCTTAGCTAGTATCGTTTCCTTAGCTCGTTGGCGGTAATTGAGTGCCCGGACTTGATTGTTTGTGAAACCACGAGCGCACCACCGTGGCAAGTGAGAGAGCGCCACCCAAGCCCACGCCCCAGCGTGCTAGCCCGCCCATAAATTGGGTATCCCAGGCCCATTAGGGGTCAGCCATAAGCCCACCAACCGGTGGAAACCTTAGGGTCCCACCCCGGATCCTCGCCGGCATCACTCGGACCCACCGGGAGCGCATGTGCGTCGCGTGAGATAGGTCGCACGGTGAGCCGAATTGAGAGCTTGTATGTTTGTGGATGCATAGGTCTAAGGGTCATTATCATCCTAGGTAGACCGTGTCACATCAAATGGTATCAGAGCAAGTTTTAGACTTGTCTCTACTAAGTCTAGTCCTAGGGCGCATTGTCATCTAGTTCATGAATCATGGCTACCACATACCCATCCCACTCGGCCCACTACCGGGATCCGATCAACCCAATACTTTGGGACATTATTCGAGATGAGGGTGTTACCTTTGATGGGTCGCATGCTAGTGATTACCTCAAGTGGGAGGCTGCAATGGAAAGGAACTTTGAGAGGAATCGGGTATACGGACACACAAGAGTTTGTAGGGCCAAGGGACAAATTCGGGGTCAAGCCAAGATAGAATTGGAACACATAGAGGCCATAAGAAGGATTGAGAGGCAAGAGCCCATTCACTCGTGGGAAGAGATGACGAGAGAACTTAGGAAAATCTACATTCCAAAACCTTCCTACTCTTCCTACTCACACACCCCTAGCCCGAGGAGCACCACCACTACTCAATCCCAACCCGGCCAACTTAAGACCATCCATAGGACTCCGCCCCCACCACCCCTAACCGATCCCCTCTCCACATTTCGCCACCAACTCCTCTCCCTTAGAACCCAACTGTCCCAACTACCCACCCCTCCACCTAGGCCCCCAAAGACCACCACCCTCCAACCCACAAATCCCTGCCAAACCCCTCCACCCCAAAGAGTTGAGAAAGTGATTGAAGTTCATGAAGCTCCCCTTGAATGGGAGGAAGAATTTGAGGCACAATGCCAAGAGTCAAGTCAGGAAAACCCAATCCCCACCAACCTTCCCCAACTAAAACTCACTTCCATAACCCTCACCGTTCAAACCCAAGTGGATCCCGTGCCCACCCCTCCACCTAGGCCCGCACCGGTCACCACCCCGCAACTCACTATTCCCCATGAGACCCATACTCCCCAAACCCCCGTAGCCCCTACTACTACCCCTCCATTATCCCCTATAAGGGATGCCCCACCCAAGATCGACCAATCCAACTGTCTTCACCCAACCCACCTTCCACTTCCAACTACAAACCTACCCCAACCTAGACTCCCACTACCTCCACTTCCAACCCCAACCCAATTCCGACCTTGCTCATCACCTTGGGGGCGCCATGCACCTACCATCACCACCCCACCCCGAACATACTCTCTCACCTCTTTGGAGGAGGAACCCATACCCGACCCCAAAGTGGTGAACACCCCGGACCCAATTCCCAACATGGAGACCACACATGTCCAAATTGAAGAAAAAAACTCACATGGTAACCTTCACCCTACACCACCCTCTCTAGATGGGACCGAGCTTATTTTAGGAGAGACCCTTGTTAGCTGGTTGATGGGTAGCCCAATTAGAGAGATAATGGCCCATGCCTACCCTCCCATGGAACAACACCTCCCCATAGTCCCTCTCTCCTCTTATCACACCACTATCCAATCCTCCTATGAGGTTGAGAGTTGGGATGACCTTCTTAAGGGCCTAGCATGGCAAATAGAGTTGACCGACATGTTGGCCACAATGGCTGACCAACCTAGGAGCGTTGACCTCCTACATCTATGTGTCGGATCCATCACCACAGCTTACACTGTAGGTTGCTACACTAGCGACCTCCTTCTAATCCTCCCTACACCGGATGAGCCTGCTGCTCTCCATGAATTAGAATTGCTTATCTCGGGTAGAGTGTCAAACCATCCCTTCCTGGCTGATCCACCCACCAAAGACTTCGGCCCAATTATTTCTTTAGAGAAGGATGACTCACCGCTACATGAGGACCTGGAGTTCCTCTCCCTAGGGGACCCTTACCATGACCCCTTTGACCCCTTCCTATGGGAGTCTAGACCCCCATGCAACCCACCCCCCTTACCCACCACCCACCCTTTCCTACCCTCACCCACCTTAATAGACCAGGCCCACTCTATTTTCCCAGACCCATTTGACCCCTATGAGAGGAAACTCCCACACCAAGCCATACACATTAGGGATGCCATTTGGGAAGGAATGCATGTGTCTAGACACACCACACCGCTTGACATGATTCATGAGTCGGGTCCATTCATTCAAATCACCCACATGACATGTAAGAAGTATGAGTGGTCTATGTACGGATGTAATGGCCCACCCTCGTTCGTCGCAAGTCTTAGGCATGAGAGAAATATTCAAGGAAGTTCGGGTTCCCCGGTAATTATCACCACCATGCATGATAGATCCATCTATGGTTGTCCTGGCCCACCTAGGTCTATTAGGGCCTACATGGCATGGCATGATAGGTCCCTTTATGGGTTTTCCGGGTCTTCCATCCCCACCCCCTTTGACAAGACGCATAAGCCTCCTAGGTCTACCAAAGTCTGTGTAGCACCACTGCATGATAGGTCCACTTTTGGTTGTCCAGGACCCCCATTATCTCCTAGTGAGTCAACATCCACAAAGATACATGAAAACATCCGCAAGCATATAGGCAAAAGCAACGAGGCTTACAAAAGGCAGGCCGATGCTCATCGTCGTCACTATGAATACCAAGTGGGAGACCATGTGATGGTGAGAACGGAGCGGCTCCTCCCAGGGCCCGCCTCCAAATTGAGGACACGGGGTTTGGGACCCTTTCGGGTTCTAAGACGGGTTGGTACCAATGCTTATGAGCTCGACTTACCTAAGGGCTTTGGGGTTCACCCCACTTTCAATGTGGCGGATCTGGTTCGCTATAAGGGCCCCACGGTGGAACCCAGTCAGGATCTCGAGCCTTTACCCCCCCTTGTGAGTGACCCTCCCGGAGCGAAACTACCACCCCGATTGAGAGGCCGACTTGAGCAAGTGGAGGCAATACTGGATGAGCAGAGCACACTTACCAGGAACAGGGTCTACCAGCGCTACCTCGTGAGGTGGAAAGGCCGTTCCCCGACCGAGGATGCTTGGGTAAGCCGAGAGGACTTGATGCGCCTAGACCCGGACCTGCTGGTGCAGTACGAGAGCCGATTGGACCCCTACTCGACGGGGTCGAGTTCTCCCCACCCCGGGGGATTTGATGAGGACATATCCCGGCATTCCCTATGGCACGAGGCGACTCCGACTTCGTGACCCCTTGGAGATGTGGTCCTCATGGCTATCTTTATTTGTTGCTTATGTAGTTTCTTTATTTGAGTCATATCATGTGTAATTTTCCTTTATTTGAGTCCATTATCTAGGTCTTAGAGTTAATTATCCAAGTCTTGAGTCATTTGGACCCTTAGTTGAGGACATTGGGCCCAGTTAGTGGGCTTGGCCCATGGGCGCCCCCCCCTGTCTCTTGGTCTTTTGCATTTATGCACTTTGTTAGGGGGTTTTGTGCAAATGGTCCAACTCTATATAAGGACCCCCCCCTCTCCCATTTGTAACAACTTTTGATGAATTGAAAAATTAAACCCTCAAGTATTCTCTCTCCCTCTCTCTATAGTTCTCTCTCTCTCTCTCACTACTTATCCCTCTCTCTCTCTAAATTTCGAAATCCCCTCTCTCTCCTCCCTAATCACCCTTCTTTAAGACCCCTTCCCCTTCCCTATACACTCATTCAATTCCCCCTCCAACCCCTAGGTGGAAACCCCTTCTCCTAGGCACCCTTTCATCTTCCCAGGCACCCTTTCACCTTCCCAAGGCCACTCCCCACCCTTCCCAAGCCATATTCCTCCACCCAAGAGCCCTTTCCCCTCTCCAAGGGACCCCTTCACCTCCCTAGGTCGTCCATCCCCTTCCCCTCCCTCCTAGGGTCGCACCCCCCTCCACCTCCACCCACATACACCACCACCACCTTAGCCTCCCCTCCACAAATCCATTCCAGCCCGCAGGCAGTTTCTGGCCCCAACTTGCAGAGCATTTTCCAACCCGTTCCAGGAGGATTCGGCATCCAAGCGCTTCAGCAAACTTGTGCATCCACGAGTCTTCTCCGCAGGCGAGTTGGAATCGCTCCGTTCCAAGATCGTGGCCGGCCGCTAGCTCCGTTCTACCGCGACTGCGCACTGGGGGCTCAACCAGAAGGCCATCTCTGTTCGACCCTCGTGCAGCGGCCAAGACTGGAGGAATCGGTCATCAAACTCTTCATCAAAATTCTTCCTCCCCCTGTCAGCTTTCAGAAGCCGAAGACGGAGCATCGTTTGAACGCCGTAAGTGGAAGTTACCATTTTTATACCGCCGGGCGTTCGTTCTGCCTCCTGTCTGTCTTCCCCGACCTGTCCCCCTTCAACGGGACCATCCTGTCCACACGGACTTCAGACAGTGGCGAGGCCGGCTCCGTTGGAAAGTAGACTTCCCCACGCTTCCATCGACACCGGCCGTTTGCAAAACAGAGCCCGGGAGCGTTCGTGGCGTCCTCGGCAATCTGCTGTTCAGAAGCTGAACCTGTGCAGGTCCTGAACAGGGACCCCGTTCGGTCGATCGTGGCAGCCCGGCTCGTGCAGAAAGAAAATCCATAAAATTTGAGGCGCACCCCTATTCTGTTACGAAGCCAACGACACCGACCGCGCCTCCGGCAAAATTCCAGAAAGTGTTCTACGGCTACATCAGTGACTGCTGGTCCAGAATCCCAGAACCGGACAGGTTTCGGTATCGACCGCCGGTGTGATAATTAACCAATTTTCCCCACCCCGCTTGGCCGGCTGAAGGCCCCACCCTGCGTGGTGGTAGTGTTTGGTGTAAACTCCATAACCCCCACCCCGAGATCCCCCCTCCTGCGAGAGGCGTAGTTGACATTGGGCCCAGTTAGTGGGCTTGGCCCATGGGCGCCCCCCCCTGTCTCTTGGTCTTTTGCATTTATGCACTTTGTTAGGGGGTTTTGTGCAAATGGTCCAACTCTATATAAGGACCCCCCCCTCTCCCATTTGTAACAACTTTTGATGAATTGAAAAATTAAACCCTCAAGTATTCTCTCTCCCTCTCTCTATAGTTCTCTCTCTCTCTCTCACTACTTCTCCCTCTCTCTCTCTAAATTTCGAAATCCCCTCTCTCTCCTCCCTAATCACCCTTCTTTAAGACCCCTTCCCCTTCCCTATACACTCATTCAATTCCCCCTCCAACCCCTAGGTGGAAACCCCTTCTCCTAGGCACCCTTTCATCTTCCCAGGCACCCTTTCACCTTCCCAAGGCCACTCCCCACCCTTCCCAAGCCATATTCCTCCACCCAAGACCCCTTTCCCCTCTCCAAGGGACCCCTTCACCTCCCTAGGTCGTCCATCCCCTTCCCCTCCCTCCTAGGGTCGCACCCCCCTCCACCTCCACCCACATACACCACCACCACCTTAGCCTCCCCTCCACAAATCCATTCCAGCCCGCAGGCAGTTTCTGGCCCCAACTTGCAGAGCATTTTCCAACCCGTTCCAGGAGGATTCGGCATCCAAGCGCTTCAGCAAACTTGTGCATCCACGAGTCTTCTCCGCAGGCGAGTTGGAATCGCTCCGTTCCAAGATCGTGGCCGGCCGCTAGCTCCGTTCTACCGCGACTGCGCACTGGGGGCTCAACCAGAAGGCCATCTCTGTTCGACCCTCGTGCAGCGGCCAAGACTGGAGGAATCGGTCATCAAACTCTTCATCAAAATTCTTCCTCCCCCTGTCAGCTTTCAGAAGCCGAAGACGGAGCATCGTTTGAACGCCGTAAGTGGAAGTTACCATTTTTATACCGCCGGGCGTTCGTTCTGCCTCCTGTCTGTCTTCCCCGACCTGTCCCCCTTCAACGGGACCATCCTGTCCACACGGACTTCAGACAGTGGCGAGGCCGGCTCCGTTGGAAAGTAGACTTCCCCACGCTTCCATCGACACCGGCCGTTTGCAAAACAGAGCCCGGGAGCGTTCGTGGCGTCCTCGGCAATCTGCTGTTCAGAAGCTGAACCTGTGCAGGTCCTGAACAGGGACCCCGTTCGGTCGATCGTGGCAGCCCGGCTCGTGCAGAAAGAAAATCCATAAAATTTGAGGCGCACCCCTATTCTGTTACGAAGCCAACGACACCGACCGCGCCTCCGGCAAAATTCCAGAAAGTGTTCTACGGCTACATCAGTGACTGCTGGTCCAGAATCCCAGAACCGGACAGGTTTCGGTATCGACCGCCGGTGTGATAATTAACCAATTTTCCCCACCCCGCTTGGCCGGCTGAAGGCCCCACCCTGCGTGGTGGTAGTGTTTGGTGTAAACTCCATAACCCCCACCCCGAGATCCCCCCTCCTGCGAGAGGCGTAGTTGTGTAATTAACTAACCAGCAGGTCAAGCTACCCCGCCGCGGCGTTCGGGTGCATACCCACGCCTCCCGGCGCGCCCATCGTCTCCGGCCGGGATCGGTGTCTTCACACCGATCAGGTGAGCTTCTGGTCCCTCTCCTGGTCCTCATTTACTTTGCTTAGCTAGTATCGTTTCCTTAGCTCGTTGGCGGTAATTGAGTGCCCGGACTTGATTGTTTGTGAAACCACGAGCGCACCACCGTGGCAAGTGAGAGAGCGCCACCCAAGCCCACGCCCCAGCGTGCTAGCCCGCCCATAAATTGGGTATCCCAGGCCCATTAGGGGTCAGCCATAAGCCCACCAACCGGTGGAAACCTTAGGGTCCCACCCCGGATCCTCGCCGGCATCACTCGGACCCACCGGGAGCGCATGTGCGTCGCGTGAGATAGGTCGCACAGTGAGCCGAATTGAGAGCTTGTATGTTTGTGGATGCATAGGTCTAAGGGTCATTATCATCCTAGGTAGACCGTGTCACATCATCGAGCATCTACAGTGTAGTGTATGGACTTGAAGAATGATGCACAGTGCAGTGTATAGACTTCATGACTATGCTCATGCAATGTATGGACTTTGGAAAGCTAAGGCCAATGTATAGACTTCAATGATGCGTGCTACAGTCTAATGTATGGACTTATGAAGAACAATGCATGACGCTGTACAGACTTCACTGATGCATGCTACAGTCCAATGTATAGACTTTGAATGTTGATGCATGAACAGTCAGTTGTACATACTTCCAATGTATAGACTTCCAGTGAGACGGATGATGTACACACTTTAGCCAATGCAATGCAGTGTATGGACTTCAACTAAGACGGATGATGTACACACTTAGCCAATGCAATGCAATGTATGGACTTCAACTAAGACGAACGATGTACACACTTAGCCTGAACCACTGTATAGACTTTCATGAGACACTCAATGAGATGCTCAATGTACACACTTCAAGTCCAGTGTATAGACATTGCCTTAGACTCTAAATGAGACGGACGTTGTGCAGACTTTAGCCAAAGCAATGTATAGACTTGCTGCGTTGACGCTGCATGAGACACTAAGAAGATGGACAGTGTATAGACTTGAATGTTCTGAGGGAGTCGACCCATCTAGGAAGGGGGTTGACCCACTACTGTCCAGACTGTGCATGGATGTATTGACTTACGTTCTCAACAATGCACAAACACAACACAAGGCAGTGTATAGACTCTACGTGCAAAGTGTGAACTTTGAGTGTGTGTATAGTGTGTAAACCTGTGAAGTGCATAGAACACACATACAATCTGATAAGAACCATTTCATCAAAGCATAAACAGTTACCAATCAATCAAAACACGGTGTTGCCAATGAAGTAAAGCATATGTCAACATCATCAACACAGAGGAGTCACAACAAAAAACCCAAAGGGCCAAGAGTGCGTCGAAGCAACCTCACGCCGTATTAAAATGCAAACGGCGCCGGGTTAACGTCCATGCCGAATTAAGGGCCTTCCCAAGCTCCTGTCAACCGAAGGGGAGATCATTCCAGGTGAAATTCATCCGTCGGCCTTGCTGCACTCGTGCCTTGCTCGCAACACCCACGTCTGGGGGGCATTTGTTGGCACCCAAAATATGATCGTCGGCGACCAGGCGACAAAGACAAAGGACCCGGCCCGCTGAAGCACGGAAGCCGATAAAGATCAACATATTGAAGATTTCTCAAGCTGCCAGAGCCTCGAGTCACCCCGTATGGACACGGGGACTTCACATCAGGAGAGCCGAGACAAACTCACAACCAACCGGCAGTGCGATCAAGCCTGCCCAATGAACCGGCATCGACTCTGTCGTGCCGCATACACTGCACCCGTTGTCTGATCAAGGACAACGGTCTACCCAGTGGCTTCCCACCTCATGAAGGGCTCTCCTAAAGATGAAAGAGTCCCCTTGGCTCTCCGAGACGGAGGACCGAAAGCTCTGACGGCAGAAGATTCCGATCACTCGGCACGGGTACGGCTTCCCGCCAAGATGGGCCCGTTAATGGCCAAATGATCGCCCAGCTCAGGCGGAACTATCCCTGGTGTTACCCCACCCCCTAAGGAGCTTTGGGCATGAGCCAGGTTGAGCCAGTAGCACGGATCATAGAGTCGAAGGCCGTGTCAGCGGAAGGCCTGTGTGATCAAATCAAAGCTATCTGGAGTCTCGAGAATGGCCGTACGTCAACCTAGGAGCTTCGACAAGACATCTCGTCAAGGTTTCGATGAGCATTGGCAAGATAAATGTTCACGGCGACCCCCAGAATCATCCCCGGACTCATCAACTGGCTCGAAACACGCTAGGAGCATTAGCACGGCGCGCCTTAAACCAGCGCCCCCCCCACTTGATGCCCCCTTATCCCGGCGCGCAAAGAACCCCACCTGATGCCCCTTATTCCGGCGCGCAGGAGCCCATGAAGCTTTTCCCAGCGCGCAATTCTTCACGCCGGATGAGGCTTGGGGTTCAATGATATATATATGCATGTGGCTGTTCGAAAAGAAAAAAGAGGGGCAGATAGAAGAAGATAGAAGAGAGGTTTTCGAGAGAGGCTTTCGAAGAGGAGACAGAGAGAGAAAAGGAGGAATCGGGAGAGAGCTTCCTGGGAAAAATAGGGTTCCTTCTGAGCATTCTCCGCCGGCCATCTTCCTCTTCCTTCGCTCGCTGAAGATACGATACCCTGTTTCAAGAACAGGTGGGCGCCGACGCCTATCTTCCTCTGCTTTCGTAGATTCTTTTCTTTTGAGGTTTCCATCTTTCAGATGTAAGCGAGAGGGGGAGGGATGGCGATGATACGAGCCGACCCCCCTCCCCCTTCTCTGCAATTCTCTCTTTCCCTTTGCTTTATTATTGTGCCTCTGCACGTCCCTCTTCCTCTGCCATTGATGAATGGCGACTGAGCAATGATGCCAGCGCCAGATTCTTAACATGTAAATGTTAGCCCATTCCCGTTTCTGGGATGGTAATATGTATATAAATGCTTAGACCAGCAGGTCGAATGAATGCTCGAAGCTTTTGTCCCCTTCTCTATCTATATCAATGTGAATGTTTGAGTTCTTCCGCGCGTGGTCTCTGATTCCGGTTTCCCCGAAGTCCCGATCATGCCCCGAAGCATCGTGGGCTACGGAAACAACCCCTCCCCGGGTCTTTCCGATCGACTGCTTTCATTTCTGATTTAAGGATCTCTGTATCCCCTCGTGGACAGAGCTGTGCTTATGCGCATGCTTCTTCCCGCCGTGGTATCGAGGGTCTAGTTTCCATTAACTCCTCCCTTCGTACTGCTCTCATTATTCGCAAGGTGGGAGTTGCCTTTGGGGACGGCCGGATCCATCCCCCTGAATGCTGCATCCTAACTGTTCGAGCATATGCTTCTACGATGGGCCCGTCTCATCTGTGCATCTACTACCCCTCTGCATCATGGTCATTTGAACCGTTCCAAGATTCTCTCATCCCATCTTAATCACCCAGGGAGGGGGACATTCCCCTATTGCTTCATGGAATTGCTGGGCGATCGGGGGCTCTACCTCTCGATGGTAGATGCTTTCTCAAGGCCATAGCAGACAGTGACAGGGGTCTTAGCCCAACAAGCTTAGCCCCGACAATCGGAGACCCGATCAAGGCCAAGGGATGTATGCTCCTGGTAGGCTAGCCCTCGGAGCTCCACTCTCCTAACGGCCGGTCCCTTCAATGAATGTGCCATAAGCTGTGGGTTGCCCACTCCTCGTAGGCTAGCCCTCAGGGTGATGCTCCCATCATCAATGGCCTCATCCTTCTATCTTCACCCACGAAGTATTGGTGCCCCTCGCAGGCTACTCCTCGGGGTATCCTATCCGATGGGAATTTGTTGGCTGCCACTGTGCAGACCGGCAGTTTAGGGGCTTACTCCATGAGTGAGTATGACCCCGTTCCTCCCCTGCAACTCTTCGTGTTCAGGGGAGATGCTGCCCAATTTTGGACAGACTCAGAGTAGTAAAGCCATAATCGAACGCTCGTTCTGGACTCAATCAACTCAGTGCTCGAGTATGAACCTCGCACTGACTCACTGCATCACTTCCAAAGGATTTTGGACTTCAATCAAACAAACAGCTGGCCTAAATAACTCAAACTCTCAAAATAAGCTTAACAAACTTAATGGTTTCAAAAGGCATCAAAAACAAATCAAGACGGCGCGGCCTTAGTCCGGCGCGCCCTAATACGGCACGGTCCCCCCCGCACCGGATTAGCAATAGACTCATAAATTCTATTTTCTTGGCTGGCCAATTCCCGGCGCGCCCCGTTCCCTGCGCGCCAGGCTAACAAGTGCCTATGGCCGCGTCGTTTTAAACTTTTCCTACGTTTTGACCGCGCCGGTTTAGACTTTTGCCTACGTTTTGGCCGCACCGGATTTGTTCTGTTTGCCCACGATTGGCCGCGCCGGGGAACTCTACCCCTACGCGTGGCTGCATCGGTCTTAAGCCCTGGTGTTGTTCTAATCATCCACCTACCCTCGGTGTGACCTTCATCTCTCGTGACCGGAATCAACGAATCCTAATAAACTGAATAAGAGAAGTGATGTTTGGATCCGAATCGCTTTGCTATCCGGTTTGTGCTATTATTCTTGCCTCACTTGGCGGAGATCGACAAACGTGAGTGAGCACTCCTCGCTTTCACAATTCTGTTGCCATGCTTAATATAGTTATCATCATCATGCTTGCATACTTGCATAGACCCCCGGGTATATCAAAATGGCGTTGACAGAAGGTCGGGTTACGCCCGATTGGAAGTCTCCGCTATGCGTGATGGTGGTCTCCGGACCTGCGTTCTCCGCCGTGTACCAAGGGTCTCCAGTCCAATGAACCATGCCTCTCCTGCATGATAGATAGATGCATCGCGCATGATTCCGTCATGTTCATAACGTCGCATCCTTTATTCCGGCCTCGACATCCCATTATCTTGGCAATTAATCAAAGGTGTTCTCTCCTCGCGGGGGATGTAATTAACGTCATAACCTTTATGGTATGGCGGACTGCTGGTCCCGACCGAACCTCACTTTCGCCCGACATGGGTCAGAATGAGCGCATAATAAACTTGTCACCTACGTGATTGGCACGCCCGCGTCGTCAATCAGTCAGTTAATTACCAGTTAGTTAATTGGTTGATCGACATGTGAAACAAGACATATATATATGTACATATATACATATATACATGAAATAAAACAATAAGATGGTCGGATAAAACCCATCGCAAACAATCATTCAGTTTTCTTTAATCTTTATCCTGACAACTTTACTGTAATGGCTTCAGTGTATTCTTTTCTTTGTTTTTCATACTTTCTGGCAATTTCATGCTTCATCAATAGTTTCAGGTGGCTTCTTGGTGTACAGGGCTTGGTTCTCGGCTAGCAAACCTTCCCGGCGTGAAGACGGCAGGTTCCCGGTGCGGGGACTTCTCGACGCGCCTCTTGGCCGAAAGGGGCTCTCGGCCTGCCCATTTTCGGCAGGCTTTTTGAAATATGGGCAGTTCTCGGCGCGCCTCTTATCGCGCCGAGAACCCTTCTTCTGCGGGGCCTATTTAACCCGTCGAGAGCCCAGTTTGCCTTCATTTCTCACGTTCCCTTCTCTCTCTTCATCCTCTCGGCAGTGGCGAGCTCCTCTTCGCGAGCGGTTCCGTTTTCTTTCCGTTCCGGCAGCTTTCGTCCGGGCGGGACATTGTTTGGGGATTAAATCCCTATTTCTTACGGGATCACTCCCTCTTGGTGGGTGACTCCCTATTCTCTTTAGGCAGACCCTAAACAAGGAGAAATGCTGCCGAAATTTTCACAGAACCTTATACTTTAATCTTCGTAAGACTGCTTCTTATTTTGGGACTTTCATTCACATCTTTTCTTTGACTGCAGGCATTGTAATGGCTTCCAGTTCCGCTGCTGCATGATGGGGACATCGAGGCAAGACTGTCCGCATTTTATTTGCATTTATGTCCTTTCATATTTGTATGTATACCCTTGTGTTATATGGGTACGCAATTGTAAGTCTTAGTGGGTTTATATGTAAAATTCCAGTAGGCCCAAGCAAGGGGGCCCTCACCCCTTTCCCATTGGTCCACCTAGACCATGTGGGGCTGGTCAACCATCCTAGGTGGCCATCTAGAAGGTTGGAATGCCAATTGACCACATGGGAGACAAGTGGATTAAAAATTCAAAGGTAGGCTACCTACCTCACCTACCTTGTCCCCCCATTAGAATTAATTAGGAATTTCATTTTTTTATTTTATTTGGATCAAATATGAAGTCCCTTAAATGCCCCTCCAGATCCTAGATCTAAGGGTATTCATGGTCTTTTTTTATTTATTATATAAGTCATGTATTTCTATTATTCTAGAATTAATGAAATGAGAAAAAGCATTGTGCAAGAGCCCCCCCTTGAGTGAATTTCGACCTCCCCTCTCTCTCCCTCTGGTTTCTTCACCCCCAACCCCCATTCTAGAGTGATATCTCCTCCCCCTCAATCTCTGAGTTCATCGGTGCCGCCGCCGCCGCTGTTCGTGCCGCCATCACGCCGCCGCGAAGCCTTCTTCGATGTTCTGTCCATCCAGGACAGAGGCAACTTCCCCGAATTTCTGCTCCCATCTCCCACCTCCTCTGGAGCTAAAATTTTCAGGAGTGGTTCACCTCTCGAACCCTTATCTTCACAAAAAATTTCAAGTCATATTTCCTTCATTTGGTATTTTTTCATTTTCGTTCAAACTGTCATTCTAGTTCTGCCAGATCTCGGTCAACAGTGATAGTTTCCCTGAGTTTTCCATTTCCCGAACACCTTTTGATTTTTCTTGGAGCCCCAAATTTTACTGGGAGTTCTTTCCGCCCTCCTCTACCTCTCCAAATTTTTGTGGAGTTTAGAAAGTTCGTTTCATATTTTTAGAAATTCCTGTTCCAACTCATCTATAGTTCTATCTGCATCAGTCTAGATCCGACCACAGCCTAGTGTAAACCTTCTAGAAAATCTAGGCCACCATATTTTCCAGATCTAAAAATAGTCCTGGTTTCCTCTCTTGATTTCCTACAACTTTGCTGAAGAAAATAACTTCGGATTCGGATGTCTACTCTACGGTCAAAGGTAATCTACAGGAAAGTTCCCTGTTGATCTGAGAGTTCGGGTACTGTACAACAGCAGCTTCAAAAATAGTTAAGGCCCAGATCTATGAAGATCCAGCATATCTCTAGACCTATCTTGAAGGATTTCGAAGCAGATTTCCAACGGCGCCAGTTTCGTCACAATCCAACATCGGTGCTGGTCGTAGAGAGCAATCTCGTCAGGTCGCGCGCTGAAAAATAGAATCGACAGATCCGTGGCCAGTGTTTCTGACCGGTGCCGATCGGAGCCGCCCGACCTCCGGCCGGTGAACCAGCGCCTCTACATCCCAGGGAGTGCTCATTCGGGCATCCCCCACTACAGTGGTGCCACCGGGTCCCACACGACCCCTCCGGACAGCACGTGGGCCCCACAGTCACGAGTTCGGGTGCTACCGAAGCTACGCGAGAAGTCGCCTGTCAACCCGAAATTGGTCCTCCCGGGCCCCATTGTGTCGCCCTTTACCTCCCTGCGTGGAGTGGGCCGTAAATCATTGCTGTAATCTTCATGTATTAACTGTCCCGGGAGTACGAGTTCGGCCGGGTCCGTCGTCCCCACGCCGAGAGCATGGAGGTATCGTATTCGCTCCTATACTCGGTATTTTGCTTACTTCATATATATTTGTTTATGCCGCTGCTAGAGAGCATGTGTAGGGGTATCTAGCTCGCTATATTTTTGTATCACCGCTGCTGCGAGAGAGAGCGATACTGTCCCGTGACCCGATCCGGGCACAAGAGAGAGTTGACCACCCTAGCTCACTGCCGGTTTCTCAACCGCGCAGGTCTGATGCTTCCCTCGCTAAGGGAAAATCACGAGCTCACCTAGAGTCCGAGGATCGCATATCATTTCGGAGTCGAGTCCGTGGTCCGTCCCGCATCAATTTGGTATCAGAGCGCCAGTTGAGTCTAGGGTGTCCAAAACAAAAAAAAAGTGTCCTTTGCCTCACATCCCAATAACCCGGTATATCAAAAGATGTTGTCCGAACGTTAGGCTACGCCTATCGGGAAGGCCGCACAACTTGCGCGAGTGATCTTCGGATCGATTAGCTCCGCCACATACCGAGTCTTGGTTGTGTCTAGGTTGGTAGTCGAGTCAGCATTCCAACTTGCATTGTCGTTTAGAGTCATGTTTAGTCCATTGTCTAGTTGGTTTGTCTTGTCTCCACGTGTTTGCATGTCCATCCTATAGTTCCCCGGTGTCCAATGGACTCCAAGTCACCTAGGCCGTACCACTGGCGGTACGACACCCGTGGGCTTGGCAACCTTCCCATCCACTTCCATCGGCCCGAAGCCTCGGACTTTCATGGCTCCAAGGTCCCGAGCGACTACCTCAAGTGGGAAGCCGCCATGGACACGTATTTTGAGTGCTACACTATGTCCGATGCCACGCAAGCCAGCTTTGCCCAAAAGAGGCTTGTCCACGAAGCCGCCTGGAAATGGGAGAGTATAGAACGCATGAGGGAGGTTAGGATGCAACGGCCCATTGAGTCGTGGCATGAGATGAAGGGTGAGCTTAGAAAGGTCTACCTACCCGGCCTGGTCACCTTCAACCAACCCCGCCCCTTCACCTCCACCCAAGCCCACCAAAGCACTCCCAATCAAGTGGGCCACACCTCCAACCAACCGCATCCATTTACCGCCAACCAATCCTACCCAAGCGCTTCAAAGCAAATGGGTCCTAGCCGGAAGCAAGAGGTCCCGCCTATAGCCAAACCTAGGTCCACACTCAGGCCTAGAGACGATGTGCAAGTCCACCATGAGCCCCTTACTCCAACCCGCACCTTTGCCGAAATCTTAAAAATGTTTACGGACCGGTTGGATAGGATGGATCGGACACGTGCTCATATGGGCGGACTCCTACCCGAGCCCAAGGAGGTCATAGCCGGTAGTCTTAATCCGGCCCCACCTCCAGCATCCCCAAGCCCTCTCCCCATCATGGAGGTCCCTCCTTCATCCCCCATGAGAGATCCAATGCTGCCACCCTCTCCTTCAGGGCTCTATTCAGAACCTTCTTCTTTGGAGCTACCAAAGCCCGATCCACCCGTGTTTCTAACGGGTATGCTATACATAGTCGAGCCGCTTCTTAGTTGGCTCAAGGATGCCTTGGTCCCACATCCCTTCTCATCCATGGACCCCACCTTCCCTTTAGTGCCGGTCAACTCATTCCATACCACATTTCGATCTAGTCACCATGTTGATACATTGGACAATCTTGTCATGGGATTAGACTCACAATGGAAGTTGACGCATCTATTGGCCCGAGGCTTTGACCAACCCGCTAGTCTTAGCTTCACCCATTCGGCCTTAGGGTCCATTACCTCCGTGTGCACCGTGGGTTGTGTCATCACGGAGGTTCTTCTACTTCTCCCGCTATCGGATGAGCCCGACTTCATTATGTTTATTCCGAGGGAGGAACCATATTCTCTATACACGGTCCCATCTACCACGATGGATGGAAGTGACCATCTGTGGAACGCACTGGAATTTCGTTGGGTGAAAGTATCGGGATATCGGTGGTCTTTTTATCGGTTTATCTAGTGCGAGGGCGTGCCAGTCACCTAGGTGACAATGTGTTCGGGCTTCAAGACTGGAGTGGTCCGAAGCCCGGGGTGCGCTCCATCTGACTGATCAGATGATTGTGGATATCGGGTCGGGACTGGAGACCCGCCGCGCCATAAAGGGCGCGACGTTAATTACATCCCCTCAGAGAGGGGAAGACCTCTGATTAATCGCCAAGAAAAGGGGTCAAATGACCTAAAGATCGTTTTTCATTAAAGCATGCGAGTTGGGTTGACATGATTTAAACCCTCCGCGTCGGTATGTAAAACGGTGTTCAAAAAACCGTACAAATACTTGCTGCGAGTGCGGCGAATTTAATGAAAGTGCGGGATTAGATCCCGGTATATATATATATATATATATATATCAGTCACTAAGGACCATCCAGTATTCGGTCGAGAGTTCATATTCGAAGCATCGAAGGTAACAACAAAGACATTCGGATATCTACCGTAGGTACGGCACGTTTCATGTGGGTGCGGGATCGGATCCCGGAAGAAGTGGGTCAATTTGATGAACTATCGGCCCAAGAGGTGCACGGATCATGACCATGTCGGGGATCCCGAGGTCCATGTCCGATACCACGGGGCATCATTACACAGTCCGGGGGAGCGGGTCGTTAAGTGTAAGGCCAAAACTCGACAATGTGCGCCCTCGCACGCGGATCGACCTGCGCGGTCAGGTCGTGGGGTTTGACCTGCCCGGTCAGGTCGTGGGGGTCAAGGGGGCAACGCCCCTTGCGGGGGTTTTCGGGGGCAGCGCCCCCGGAACAAAATTTGGTTAAGGCGCGGGTAATAGAATTCCTTTCGGTTTTTTTTTTTGGGTTTAGTTCTCTTCCTTCGCTTTATTCATCAATTCAAGCCTTTTCTTCCTACTTAGTTAATTCCCTCCCCCTTTTTTTAATGAAGCACGCCGGTTGCAGAATGAGTCAAGGGGGCGCGCCGGATAGAGGCAGTAAAGGGGGGGGGGGGGGGCGCCGGGTGGAGGTACCCATGGGGCGCACCGGTTGGGGCGCGCCGGTTTAAGGGGTTTCAAGGGTGGGGCGCGCCGGTAAAGGGGCGCCGTTTTAAGATGTAAATGGAGACGGGGGGCGCGCCGGATAAGGGGCGCCGTTTTAAGGTGTAAATGGAGATGGGGGGGTACGAGAGAGGTGTTAAATCGGCGCGGTGAGGGGTGACAGCGCCGGATTAGGCCACACCGGGACATCGTTTCGTTCTGTGGACTTGTTTTGCTTTCTGTTCTTGATTCTATAGCCTACAGAAGGATCAATAGTTAGATCAATTGTTCAATTGACACCCTAGATCAATAGGATGAAGGTTTAAGCATCGTTGATGGTTTGTTAAGGTGAATGAGCAAGAGGTTTAAGTGTTTTATTCGGGGGGGTTCAGTTCACAGAGTTTTACTGTGTGTTTCTTTTCTTTCACCCGTAGGCAAATTCTATGATACATTCATTCATTGTTCTTGGTGTTCTTGACCCTGACGAAAATCGGGCAACACCTCCCCTAGATCGGAAGGGTCTGGGGGAAAAATATGGGGCGCGCCATGCGGAGAGAACTCCGACGGCCCCGAAACATCCCGGTGCGTGCTAAGCAACGACACCAGTAAAGTTACCCCATTTGGGGCCGGAGATCCCGAGGGCTAGCCTACAAGGGAAACCGGTGACCCATGGGTTGTTGCGATCGTATTGACTCCCCCGTTCGGGGCCGGAGATCCTGAGGGCCAGCCTACAAAGGAACTCCGACGACCCGAGGGTTGCCGTGATCGCGTGGCTGAAGACCACGTGAGAGCCGAAGTCGACACAAGAACACGGCGGTAAAAAAAAATAGAGCCACTATGGGATGAGTATTGAGGGGGATTGAGGCATCAAGATCTCCCAAAGGGGAGTTTTCCTTTCATTTCACAACAGACCGAACTCCGATTACATTGAAAGGGAATACGAAGACAAAGGTCTACATGTGAAGATCACCAAAAGTAAATCAAAGGGGCAGAAGGAAATGCAAAGACAAAGGGGGGAACCGAGCTCTCTTCCCCTCACCTCTCCTTCTTTCTTTCACCCTCTTATCTCTCTTCACACTTCGGAGCAGGGCTTCGCCGCCAGTAGAGCGTCCCTCCTCTTTTTTTTGCTTCTTGCCTGGAGCTTGTATTTATAGGGGGAGCAGGGAAGCAAGCTTCCCATTTCTATGGCTTTTGTTCTGTTCGCAGTTGCCGTTGCTGACGTCGCTGGGGTCACCGTGTCGAGTGCCGTTGTCGTGGACGTCACCTCCGCCGCGGCTACAGTGTGATCGGGAGAGGGGCAGAGGCATGGCCTCCTCCTCTGTTGGCATATCCACCGCGAGACACGCGGCTTTCATCATTTGCAGGAGCATGGGTGGCCGACGGACGAAGTGGACGTTCGACGGTGCAGGGCTCGAGGGTTTCCATTTGAAGAACATGCTTGGATGCCCAACGGGTCGAAGCATACCTTTTGCCATTTTAAGCAGTTCGTCGACGTGCTGTTCGCAGGAAACAGGGGACCGTAATGCCGACGGGATGGGTTGGTTGCTCGCCAGGAAATGCTTCAGAGAAAGGGGTTAAAACGGCGCCACATCCAAAGGGGGGGCGCGCCGTTTTAAGCATCCAAAATAGAGGCCCCCTTCGAGCGCGCCGTGTAGCCAATGAAAATAAAAGAGGTTAAAATGGCACCATATTCCAAAGGGGGCGCGCCGTTTTAAAGGGGGGGGGGGGCGCCGTTTTAAGGCGCGCCGTTTTAAAGCCCCCTCGTGCCGTTTTAAGCACTAAACGGATTCTTCTCGAAGTCGCGGCCATTTTACGTGAATGTCGACATTCCCGGAAGGTTCCGGTTGCTATGTATGACCTCTACAATGTTCCATTCGCAGCCTTTGGGGCCCGGTCCCAGACTCTGCGTGACTTTCGGTGCACGTCGGGCTATGTCGGAGTCCCCGACTCTTCTTTGATTCAGCTCTCGGCACGGCCGGCTGTAGAGTTGTGGCCATATCTTCCGCCCGGGGGGCTCCCTCATCGGCTAGCGGACCACCAAGCAAGTCCTCATCCTGATCGGGGAGGCATGAGGTTTATTTGGTATTTTCATCTTCGGCTTGCTCTCGAGTGTCGAGACGTGCATGCCGTATGATCATCATCGACATTTTTCGACGTCCACACCATCACCTTCATGAATTTCAAACATCGGACTATGTAACGGAGGAACTGAGGGGTCACACATTCTTTGACCCATTCGACCCCTACTCTAGTGGGCCCCGTGACCCATCACTTCCTTTATACCTTATCGGGGAGGTCCACTTTCACACCCCTTTCCCACAGGTCGGGCCATCTATACCCACCAAACCCATCTCCGATACATCCACATCTGGCCCTTCCACACCCGGCTTCCCTAGCCCTCTCAAGTCTCCCAAATCCAAAGGGACGTCCATGCATGACTGGGTCATACTTGGCCATTTAGGTGTTCTCCATGCCACCCATCTCTGGTTACATAACATGCATGCATGGCACACGTTCGGGTGTCCTGGTCTGCCGTCATCCATATACGGGTCGGACTAACCATAGATTTGTCTCGAGTCATGAGTCAGTTTCTTATTTGTGTGGTTTGCATATGTGTGTTAGTGCATGGTGAGTCTGCATGTGTCATGTGCAAGCTCGTCGATGTCAGTCCCTTATGAGTGTGAAAGCAAGTAGACTCACTCGAGGAGTTTGGGAACGGTTCTACCTCTATACCCGGATCAGTCACCTACAGGGACCCAGCAGTGACTCCTAGTGAGTCTTCAAGCCACCTCCTCCCATTTTGAGAGTGCCCCACCCGGAGTGTCCACCTCTAGCCCACAGCAGCTTGTGCATATCGAGTATATATGGAATGTGTTAGGGTGCAAGGCCCGGATACAGAGGGGGGTGAATGTATCCCTCTACAATAATAGCCTAATTAAAACTCTAATACTCAGTAATGCAGAATTAAAACTGTTGCAGAAATGGCCTGATGAACCTTGGAAGGATCAAAGCAAGACAGCAACTCAAGAAGCCCTCAAACGATCCTAAGCAAGCATCTAATGCGCAGCAATTAACTGAACATATAAGAAGATCAAACCACAAGGGACACCAGGGTTTTTAGGTGGTTCGGTCAACAGACCTACGTCCAGCCCTCACTCCAAACCAGAGTGAGGCCTCCACTAGTAACACTAGCACAGCAGACTCAGTCTGTAACAAAGGCTGCCAAACAGCTTGACCAGGGGAACAACCTCCCCTCTTCCTCCCAACCGGAGGGACACCCCAAGTGACTCCCAGCCACTTGGAAACCAGAGACACACGGTCTCTCTTCCTCCAGACACGGAGGGAACCCCTGGACTTGCTACCCACAAGCCCAGAACCGGAGGAACAAGCCTCCCTTCCTCCAAACTGGAGGGGAACCTAGAGACCCAAGTCTCTCTTCCTCTGAACCCCAGAGGGAAGCACAACCGGAGATAAATCTCCCTTCCTCCAACCCGGAGGGAAACAACCGATGACACCCTATCAAAGGCAACCAGAGACGCAAGTCTCTCTTCCTCCACAACGGAGGGAACCAACCACAAGTAGCACCCAACTACTTGCAAACCGAAGACACAAGATCTCCCTTCTCTTGAGTCCACAGGAGGAACCCGATCCCCAACAGGGCAATCGGAGGTACAACAAATGAATAGTTCAAGGGAAAAACAAAACCCAGCAATAGAAAGCTGAAAAGATAAAATCAAATGTGGCTCTCGCAGGAGCTGGCTGGCCTGGATTTGATCCACGGCCCAGCAGGAACTTCTTCTACTGCTTCTCTCTTTCTCCCAGCACGAACTCTCTTTTCTTCTTCTTCTTCTCACTGCTCTTACCTTCTCCTTCTTCTCACTCTCTGTATCTCACTATCTCTCTTTCTTTTTCTTCTTCTGCTCTCTCGATCTAGCTCTCAGCCTTCTCTATCTCTTCTTTCTCTTCTGCACATCTTCTCTTAGCTCTGGCTGCTTCTACTTCAGTCACTCTCTACTCTCACTGCTCTTCAGAGGAAGAAGACACATATTTATAGCAGCAGCAGATTAGGGCAGCGTGTGCTCTCCATGATTCCCGCCCAAATGCTTCAGTCCACGTGGAGGCTCCTCTACATCTCGGATCACGTGCCAGATGCCAGCCTCGTATCACGTGCCCCACTCTTCACAGGCTCCACGAACAGTACCTGTCACACAGTCATAGGAGATTAATCAGAAGGATAAAATGTATAGACTTTGAAGACTTAGCCAACGAGTGTATTGACTTGAACAGCTAGCCACGAGTGTATAGACTTAAGATGTGATAACAAGTGTGTAGACTTGAACTTAGAAATGAATGTATAGACATTAGAACAGCAAAAGGTGCACTCTACTGAAAACGACACGAGGTACATAAGATGACTACAACACGAGATAAACAGAGAACTACACGAGGTACATACAGTATCAAGGCTAACACTACAAGGATAACGACACGAAGTCAGATGAGAACAGCACGAGGTAAGAGAGAACGACACGAGGTAAAATGGTAGTAAAACACGCGATCAGAGAAAACCTGGACGAAGATAGAAAGAAGCAACACGAAGACATAAAAACGACACTAAGACATAAACACAGAACTAACATGAAGACTCAAACACAAAAGATAACACGAAGACACAAAACTAGAAACAACACGAAGACATACAAACAACACTAAGACATAAACACAGAACTAACATGAAGACTCAAACACAAAAGATAACACAAAGACACAAAACTAGAAACAACACGAAGACATACAAACAACACTAAGACATAAACACAGAACTAACATGAAGACTCAAACACAAAAGATAAAACGAAGACACAAACATAGAAACAACACGAAGACATACAAAACAAAAGATAACACGAAGACACAGGAAAATGACTCGAACACGAGGACGACACGGGCTAAAAACAACTCGAAGATGAAAACAGAAACCGACAAGAAGTGTGGTCACAAAGCAAGAAAGACACGGGGTCTTGGAAGAAACAACATGAATACAGACGACTCGAAGACATAGTAGTGACACAGATGGAGCGACACGAGGTGGCACAGAAAGCAGCACGAGGTGCTGCAGTGTTCAGCACGCGATGGAACAAATAACGACAAGAAGACAACTGGAATGATGCGTGTAGCAGTTCGTTGTACATACTTCCAATGTACAGACTTTGAAATAAAGAGTGTACAGACTTGAGAGATCAAGGCACAATGTATAGACTTTGCCCAAGGAAACGAATGTGTAGACTTTGGCTTGGAACGAAGGTAAGGATGAGGCTGTAAAGACTTGGCCAATTTGAGACACTGTACAGACTTTGTCAAGTGACAGGCTGTACAGACTTCATATGAACAGACCAATGTGCATACTTCCCTTCGATGCATCTACAGTGCAATGTATTGGCTTGACAAACATTATGCAATGTATGGACTTTGATGAATGGCCCAATGTATGGACTTCGCGAACGAGATGCAATGCTGACCGATGTATACACTTGGCAAAGAGAGTGATGCATGAACTACCCTGTACAAACTTTAAGACTTAATGAGCAACAAAAAGGGACAAAGTAGCATGGCGTCAACCCAGCTGTTCCACTGCGTCAACGCAGCAAGTAAGCCATCAACTACTGTGTCAACGCAGTGTCCTTGTAATGTCAACGCAGCTAGTGAAGAGACAGCCAATGCGTCAACCCAATCTCCAACTGCGTCAACGCACTCATTGCACAGAACCCATATTAATGAAAGACAGACATGCAAATATGCAGACATGGTGAGTGTACAATCTATGCCATGCTCACAGTTAAGTTGTTTTTTGTGTACCAAGTTCTGAATGAAGTAAACACATATGACATCAATTTGTCATCATCAACTCATGTAAACTATATCAAAACCACACACCTCAGTGTGACTCATGGTGTGTCAGCCATCATCAAAACCACACAGGGGCACAACAATCTCCCCCTTTTTGATGATGGCAACACTATGAGTTACACTGACTCAGATTAGATTCTTCTCCCCCTTTGCCTTCATCAAAAAATGAAATAGGGAAACAATTCAGTAAAGCACAGGAAGGTTATACTTCCCTTTGGTTTGTTGATGGTTCGAAGGAGGCCTTTTCTTTGGAGACATCTATCTTCCAAATGAATCCGTTCAAGAGCTTCTCCCCCTTTGACTTCAGCAAAAAGACATGAGTTGAAGAGGAAAGAATAAGACTGTATAAAAGAGTGAAATAAAAGCTCCTCCTTTTGATCAATCTGCCCCTTTTGTCAAACAACTTATGCAGTGATGCATATGCAACAAATACTCTCCCTTTGACATGGCAGAAGATATAGAGATAATGTAGACAAACAACATGATCAGACACTCTAGTACATTGTCCCCTTATGCATATAGTCTCTCAAACAGACCAGAGAATCTAGCCCTTATGATCTATGATGCAAGATACCACCAATTGATAGGTTGCAAGAGAAATCCACAAGGATGAACTCTGGTTATCCAAAAAAACTACAAGTACACATGATAAACTGAGAGAAGTGCTTCTCAAAAAAAATGACAACCAGTCTAACACAGTGATAAAGAGCCATAGGATGAGCAGATTCAATATTTAGTGAAGGTTGAGATATTGAACTTTTCAGCAAGATACTAACTTCATAGAACAAACTTTTAAGTTCTAGAGTCCTCCATTATAAAAGCTTATGAAACCTTGATTTTCAGATATGGTTTAAGAATGATGTAAACAGGTTTTTCAAAAAGAATTGTACTCATATCTGAACCAGCTCTTAATAAAAAGGAACTACAAGCTCATATAAAATTCTAGTTCAACCAACTTCCATCTTACTTAGTTTACTTTCCATGACAGTTTTAGGAGATACATAAGAGAATGCAACAGAATTTTACATTGTTCTTTCAGAATTTGATTTACACTTGTTCATAATTTTCTTTTTAAATGAACAATTTTGGTTTATCAACACCTTTTGACATGGGGAAACACCTTGATCAGAGGCCCGAATCCCCAGTTACTCAGTGTGACAACCGTATTGCTTCTCCCATTTTGGAGAACAGAGGTAGCATTGGAAGTATCTTTGGCATGAGGATACACCTTGATTAGAGGCCAGAATCCCCAGTTACTCAATATAACAATGCCATTGCTCTACCAAATTTTCATAGTATTTTCAATCATCTCTTTAAGCAGAGTTAACCATGGTACTTCATGACACAATCCTTTGGACAGGTTTCTCAGTAACCACAGTCATTGCTCTGTCCATACTTTTACTTATAAAGGATTCAGAACAAGTTAGTTGTTTAGGAACAACCACATACACTATATATCTCAGTCAACGTAGACATGGATATCAACTTTTCAAATTTCAGAAAGTCTTAGATGAATTTACATGAAGCAGACAGTTAAAGTTTATTAAGAGGTTGAAACAGATATTTTTAAGTTTTTTGTGACCAAACAAGAGTACATAAGACTTAAACCACTTCCAGTTAACAAATGTTCTTAAGCATGTATAATGGAAGGTTCCTCATTAAAGATATTTTAACTTTTATGAAGTAGTATTCAGGCTGAAGGTTTACTTCATATCTCAGCAGAGTAATTCAAGTGAGAATATTCACTAAACAGCATGATTCTGAAGAATTGTAGCAAATGAGCTGCTCTTGAGCAAAGAGGTTCAAAGTTGACTGAATAGAGAAAAAGCTCTCATTCAGCAGATTTAGGAGAGACAAACATATACCAATAAGGTAAGCATTCAGATTTTGAACAACTTCAGAAGTAGTCAAGAAATCATTTGATACCACTTTACATGATGGAATTACTGACACTTCAGATATGACAAGATTAATCATATAGCTGGAGAGGAACGGATTAAGCATGCTCCCCCTATCTATATGCAGTGACATTTCCCTTCCCCCCCCCCTTTTTTTTTTGATTTTTCAAAGAAGTGATATGCTATGCAATGATTCCCTCAAACTAAAAACACTGAATCATCCTATATGTCATGCAGATAATGTAGATGATGAATGACTATGCAACAACAGATTTAACATGCTATGCAGTAAATCTAAAAACAGTTGAGTCATTTCAGATGTATGAATAATGCTCCCCCTAAATGTATGCATTCAATCTATCTTTTTTTTGGCTTTTTCAATGTAAAGAAATGCAATGCAATTAACTTCATGTATGCAGGGGCATGAAGTAAAATATTCACATGAAAATGCAGACATTCTGTGATATGCAAATTTGACCCTTGGTACTTGGCGGAGAACTTGGTCTAAAAGACCATCTCACACATAGTAAGAACCTCTAGACAGATTTCCTCTGCCCTTTAGTAGCTTTCCATTTATATACCAAGTGGTCATGCATGACAATGCAATACAAACAGTCCTATATGCATCAGATTTTCAATGATTGTATGTCATGTGCATGTTTATGCCATTCTCATATATGCACACAGCTCACAGTACAAACAAGAAAGCCCACAAGGCTCAATGCAAGAGTCAAAACAAAAAAAAAGCATGTATGCATGAAACTATGACTTATCAGATCAACCATAAATTTCATTTGAACAGATTTGAGAAGTTTACCTGAATGAGGTTTTATCAACTTGGGTGCCTTAGTTTATTTCCCCCTTTTTATTCTTCAGCTTCCAAGGCACACCTGCAAGTTAGCACACTATCTTGCATGGGCAGGTACCCAAACAGTCTTGGGTCCTGCATGGTTAATAGTGACACCTTTGGTAGGTGTTCTAAACACCCTTTTCGCATTTAGGTCATCATATCTCATCAGATGGCAATTATTCATTGAATGACCTAATACACCACAATAATAGCAAGAGGCAGCAGATTTCAGATTTGTTTTATGCACATTCTGATTAGCATGAGTTCTATGTGCATTTGCATTAAATTTTCTATTAACAGAATTAAGATTCTGCTTACCAACATAAGCCAGCCAACAGTCAGCAGCTCTATGGCCTGGCTTCCCAACTTCAAAACATGCAAGTGTTTTCTTTTCAAAAATAAATTCATTTCTATCAGAAATATTTCTATTGACAGGGAATTTACAAAGTTTATTGTTAAACTTCCTTCCCTGAGCATGCCAACATTGGGCTGCAATGTGGCCCATCTTGCCACAGTGAAAGCATGAACTAGAATTTCTTCCACCAGCCCTCAGCCAGCATTCAATGGCCCTGTGGCCTGTCTTTCCACACTCAAAGCATGTAATGAGCTTACCTTTAAAAACAAATTTGTTCTTATTAGGACCATGTTGACTTGTAGGTGATTTACCATGATATGAATGAGATGCTTTCTTATCATTTGCAAACCAGCATTGTGCAATTGTGTGTCCTAATTTACCACAGTGAAAATATTCTATTTTCTTTTTCTGAAATGAAGGATTTCTATCATGAAGGTTCCTAGCAGTCATATCATCCTTCTCCATCAATTTACACTCATGCATCAGATGACCAAATTTATGACAATAATGGCATGACATTTTCCTTTTAGATGCAAGTGAATGTGTGTGTGAACTTTGAACAACATGCCCTAATGAACCCTTTTTATTTATTTTCTGTTTTCCAATCTTTTTCTGATTTTTGTTCTGTTCTTCAGTTTTCTGAACAATGGGCTGTTTATCTTTTGAGGTGGTGGCTACATTTGAAGCTTTTACAAAAGATGTCATCAACTTGCTCTGCAACTCTTTCTTATTAGCATTGTTGTAGCCCAGCCCTTCCTTCCTAGTGTTGATTTTTACACCTAGTAGCTTGTCTAGATTTTTCTGCCCACTTACGAATTTTGACAGAGAATTGTTCAGATCATTTATTTCAGATTGAAGAGAATAAATCTGATGTTCATAGTTGACTATATCTTCTTCACAGACCAGAATCTGTTGATGCATCACATCATTCAAATTTTTAAGAGTTGCAATCTCTTGTTTCAATTTGAGCTCATTTTGATTTTCATCAACAGATTTTCCTTTTTCAAATGTCAGCAATCTCTCTGACATGGTGGAGTTCAACTGTTTCAGTTTCTCAATTTCTTCCTTTAGACTTGTGTTTTCCTGCTCAAGTTTATCATCATCAAATAATACATCAGTTAGGAAACTTGGATATTCTGATTTACAGTTTTCACAGTTTTCTTGAAATTTTAGGTTCGCAACACTAATAGCTTCAAATTCCTCATTGATCAATCTGTTTTCACTTTCAAGACTGATTAGTTTTTGGTCAGATTCCTGACATTGTTTTCTGAGTTTAGTGTTTTCAGATTTAACATGATCAAGTTCTGATTGGATTCCATCTAGTTTAGACACTTGTCTTCTGAGTATTTCATTTTCAATTTTCAGAATTTCAGGATTTTCAAGATTTTCAGTCCCAGAAATTGGATCCCCTAGATTTGTTATCTTCTTTATCAGACTTTTATTCTTCTTCCTCAGTTTTTCATGGGAGTGTAATAGATTAGCATAGGCATCTTCCCAGTCATCTAAAGTGAAATTCTCGAAAGGGTTTACCTCCACAGCATCTTCAAATTCATCTTGTTCACTGCTATAGTCGCTCTTATCAGCCATCAGGCAGCTGTCCTCATTCATCCTCTGAGCTAGCTTCAACTGATCCAGAATGTCCTTTGCGGACCTGCAGTCATAAAAACAAGAGTGTAGAGCCTTGTCAGTAGCTTCTTTTATTAATCTCAAAACTTTTTGATTCTCTCCATTTCTTGATCTCTCACTTTTAGTCCATTTGGACTCTTCCTTTGGCAGTCTGTGAGGACCATGTGAAATTAACTTCCACAGATCCGGATTCATCAAATTCACATAGTTATGTAGATTGCTAACCCATGAGTTAAAGTTAGAGCCATTAAAAACCGGTGGAGAGCCCATTGAATAAATCGGTAAGCAAACTAATGTAGCAAAGAGTAAAATCAGAAAGCACCAAGGAACAACAGGATCATCTGCAGATCGTTGGATCTGATCACTCAGAGAACCGCTATGATACCAATTGTTAGGGTGCAAGGCCCGGATACAGAGGGGGGTGAATGTATCCCTCTACAATAATAGCCTAATTAAAACTCTAATACTCAGTAATGCGGAATTAAAACTGTTGCAGAAATGGCCTGATGAACCTTGGAAGGATCAAAGCAAGACAGCAACTCAAGAAGCCCTCAAACGATCCTAAGCAAGCATCTAATGCGCAGCAATTAAGTGAACATATAAGAAGATCAAACCACAAGGGACACCAGGGTTTTTAGGTGGTTCGGTCAACAGACCTACGTCCACCCCTCACTCCAAACCAGAGTGAGGCTTCCACTAGTAACACTAGCACAGCAGACTCAGTCTGCAACAAAGGCTGCCAAACAGCTTGACCAGGGGAACAACCTCCCCTCTTCCTCCAAACCGGAGGGACACCCCAAGTGACTCCCAGCCACTTGGAAACCAGAGACACACGGTCTCTCTTCCTCCAGACACGGAGGGAACCCCTGGACTTGCTACCCACAAGCCCAGAACCGGAGGAACAAGCCTCCCTTCCTCCAAACAGGAGGGGAACCTAGAGACCCAAGTCTCTCTTCCTCTGAACCCCAGAGGGAAGCACAACCGGAGATAAATTTCCCTTCCTCCAACCCGGAGGGAAACAACCGATGACACCCTGTCAAAGTCAACCAGAGACGCAAGTCTCTCTTCCTCCACACCGGAGGGAACCAACCACAAGTAGCACCCAGCTACTTGCAAACCGAAGACACAAGATCTCCCTTCGCCTGAGTCCACAGGAGGAACCCGATCCCCAACAGGGCAATCGGAGGAACAACAAATGAATAGTTCAAGGGAAAAACAAAACCCAGCAACAGAAAGCTAAAAAGATAAAATCAAATGTGGCTCTCGCAGGAGCTAGCTGGCCTGGATTTGATCCACGGTCCAGCAGGAACTTCTTCTACTGCTTCTCTCTTTCTCCCAGCACGAACTCTCTTTTCTTCTTCTTCTTCTCACTGCTCTTGCCTTCTCCTTCTTCTCACTCTCTGTATCTCACTGTCTCTCTTTCTTTTTCTTCTTCTGCTCTCTCGATCTAGCTCTCAGCCTTCTCTATCTCTTCTTTCTCTTCTGCACGTCTTCTCTTAGCTCTGGCTGCTTCTACTTCAGTCACTCTCTACTCTCACTGCTCTTCAGAGGAAGAAGACACATATTTATAGCAGCAGCAGATTAGGGCAGCGTGTGCTCTCCACGATTCCCGCCCAAATGCTTCAGTCCACGTGGAGGCTCCTCTGCATCTCGGATCACGTGCCAGATGCCAGCCTCGTATCACGTGCCCCACTCTTCACAGGCTCCACGAACAGTACCTGTCACACAGTCATAGGAGATTAATCAGAAGGATAAAATGTATAGACTTTGAAGACTTAGCCAACGAGTGTATTGACTTGAACAGCTAGCCACGAGTGTATAGACTTAAGATGTGATAACAAGTGTGTAGACTTGAACTTAGAAATGAATGTATAGACATTAGAACAGCAAAAGGTGCACTCTACTGAAAACGACACGGGGTACATAAGATGACTACAACACGAGATAAACAGAGAACTACACGAGGTACATATAGTATCAAGGCTAACACTACAAGGATAACGACACGAAGTCAGATGAGAACAGCACGAGGTAAGAGAGAACGACACGAGGTAAAACGGTAGTAAAACACGCGATCAGAGAAAACCTGGACGAAGATAGAAAGAAGCAACACGAAGACATAAAAATGACACTAAGACATAAACACAGAACTAACATGAAGACTCAAACACAAAAGATAACACGAAGACACAAAACTAGAAACAACACGAAGACATATACACAGAACTAACATGAAGACTCAAACACAAAAGATAACACGAAGACACAAAACTAGAAACAACATGAAGACATACAAACAACACTAAGACATAAACACAGAACTAACATGAAGACTCAAACACAAAAGATAACACGAAGACACAAACATAGAAACAACACGAAGACATACAAAACAAAAGATAACACGAAGACACAGGAAAACGACTCGAACACGAGGACGACACGGGCTGAAAATAACTCGAAGACGAAAACAGAAACCGACACGAAGTGTGGTCACAAAGCAAGAAAGACACGGGGTCTTGGAAGAAACAACACGAATACAGACGACTCGAAGACATAGGAGTGACACAGATGGAGCGACACGAGGTGGCACAGAAAGCAGCACGAGGTGCTGCAGTGTTCAGCACGCGATGGAACAAATAATGACAAGAAGACAACTGGAATGATGCGTGTAGTAGTTCGTTGTACATACTTCCAATGTACAGACTTTGAAATAAAGAGTGTACAGACTTGAGAGATCAAGGCACGATGTATAGACTTTGCCCAAGGAAACGAATGTGATGTGACACAATATGCAGCGGAGGATAATGATACTAATTTGATGTGACGCGACTCCCTTGGACCTAGGATAGCAAGCAGCACTATGAGTCGGCAACGTCACACAGGCGGTTTCGCTCGTGGAAGCACGCTCGGATCCGTAGGAGGACCGACGATGGGGGTTAGGGTCCGAGTTTGGACCTCGCGGTTCCAAGGGTCGGCCGGATAGGGATAGATCCCAATGGGCCAGGGATGTCCGATTTCACGGGTAGCCGGCACGCCGAGGGCGTGGGATGTGATGGAACTCTCTCAACTCGCTCCGCGGCGAACACTATAATTGGTTGAATTGAGGATCGGGCGCTCCTCTCACCTCCGACGGACAACTAAAAGCAATACTAAGCAAGCAATGGTAATAACCAGCAAAGAAGAGTGGCCAAGAGCTCACCTGATCGGCGTGAAGACGCCGAACCCGGGCGGAGACGAGGGCGAGCGGGGAAGTGTGGTCCCCGCACACTGCGCCGGTGTAGCTTCAAAAACCTGTCAAGAGTACAATTACTACACCTCGCGCAGGAGGGTGATCTCGGGAGTGGGAATTGATTAATTACAGCAAACACTACCACCACGCAGGGTGGGGCGGTAAGCCGGCCAGGCAAAGGGGCGAGGAAACTATGGAAAGAACTGAAATGATCTTCCCGAGTTCTGCTTGCTGCCCGATCTGCTGACCCGTCTGTGCTGTGGAAGTTCCCGAGCTCGCTGACGACCTCAGAATGGCGTGGGACTGGTGCCAAATTGATGGTGATTGGCTCCTGGAGGTCTGTAAATTCTGGCCGGGCTTCTGGTGGTCGTCGCTGGCCGGTAGGAGATCTGCAACAGGACCGAAGTGTTCTGGTCTGCATAGGTTCCAGGAGCAGGGGCTTGAAGAACTGGCTGCCACGATCACTCCCGGAACTCAAATGTGGCGGGATCAGCTCTGGAGCGTCCGTGGTCGAGGTGGCTCTCAGCAGAAGTTGACGGAGCTGCAATCCAATGCTGAGAGTGGACGGTGTGCCCAGGAGAGTGGGCCCTGGTCGCTGCAGACTGCAGGAGACAGACCCGCGAGACTGAGGGAGAAAATTCGTATCTCTGTCTCCCGGTGTCCGAATGCCGTTCCGCCTTCTGATCCTGAAAGAGGGCCGGGAGGAGCAGAACTTTGATGAAGACGCCCTGGCCTGGTTCAGCAGTGGTTGATTGTGGCACTTCACTCTTGCTGGTTCTGATTCTCTGCAGGGGCGGCACCGCGTGGTTCCTGGTTCTGTAGCAGCCGGTTGCAGATGCTGTCACGAGTGCTCCCAGACTCCAAATGGCACGAAACCAGCGGTGTCGTCTCCGTGGTCGAGGTAGCTTTCAGCCGGAGTTGACGGAGATGCAATCCAAGGCCGAGAGCGGTCTGTGTGCCCTGATGAGTGGCCACTGGTCGCTGCAAACTGCAGGAGGCAGACCCGCGTGACTGAGGGGAAAACTTTGCAACTCTGGCTCCCGGATGCCGAATTAAACTCCGCTTCTTGCTTCTGATCGTGGACAGATGGAGGAAGAGATTTGAAGAAGAAACCGCAGCCTGATTCCATCGCCGTTGGTCGTGAAGTAGCTTTCAATCGGGCTCAGGCTCTCTGCAGGTGGCGTCTAGCGCAGTCGGGGTAGAACAGCCCTCACGGACGGCCACGAACCCGGAATGGAGTGATTCCACCTCGCCTGCGAAGAGCACATGGAGGCCTTTCCAGAAAGATAGGCCACGCCACCAGCAGCACCAGGATGCAGTCGTGGATGTCGCTGCAACAGAATGCTAATCTGCAGGTCGGCCTGCACACAAAGCTGGAGTTTCTATGAAGGGGAAATGGCTTCTTTGGTGGGTGGAATATGGTATAAGGGTGACTGTAGGGTGAAGGGGGGGTCTTGTGTTGTGGGGAAGAAGATGATGAGAGGAGGCAGGGGCGAAGACAGCAGGGGGAGAGGTGGGTGATGGGGTGGACGCAGCTAGGGGTTGAGGAGGGGTGGAGGGTGCGGCCTAGGCACCAAGGGGGGGGGAAGAGGAATGGGGTGGCCAGGGGCGAACTTGGGAGGAGGGGGGGTGGTTTGGTCGACCTGGAGATGATGGGCTGTATTGGGGAGAGAAAGAGCCTTCTAGGGAGGTGGATGGTTGCTTGGGGAAGGGGGAGGGATGCCTTGGGAAGGTGGAAGGGTGCTTGGGGAGGTGGAATAGTTAATGGAGAGAAGTAATGGGGCCTTGGGAATTGAAGGGGCTTGCCTAGGTGGCAAGTGAGGTGGCAAGGGGTGAGGAGAGAGGGGAATTTCGAACTAGAGAGAGGGGGGGAGGAGAGAGAGAGGGGTTCGCCCCAAGGAGATAGGGAGAGAGAATTAGAGAGGGAGAGAGAAGACTCAAGGGGATTCAAGTGGGTTCAATTTTCATTCATTCATCAATTACCTCAAAATGGTGGCTTGGGGCCCTATTTATAGGGAAACCCCAATTACATAGAAGTCCCTGGAAAATGGACTAATGACAGAAGACCAAGGGGTGGGGAATGGGGCGCCCATGGGCCAGGCCCAAAGAAGTGGCCCCTTAAGGCCTACTAACCCACTATCCTATTAAACCACTTAATGCAACCTTGGACTTAGGTAGATGACATTACCTACTTAGGTACTTGACTCAATAATGAGAAAATTACATAGATAGACTCAAGAAAAAAAAAAGAAAACTACATGGCTATACTCAGAAAATGATGGCGAACAAAATGGCGAGCAGCAGGACCATGTGAAGGGGTAAGCGATGTCCCCATCAGAATGTGTAGACTTTGGCTTGGAACGAAGGTAAGGATGAGGCTGTAAAGACTTGGCCAATTTGAGACACTGTACAGACTTTGTCAAGTGACAGGCTGTACAGACTTCATATGAACAGACCAATGTGCATACTTCCCTTCGATGCATCTATAGTGCAATGTATTGGCTTGACAAACATTATGCAATGTATGGACTTTGATGAATGGCCCAATGTATGGACTTTGCGAATGAGATGCAATGCTGACCGATGTATACACTTGGCAAAGAGAGTGATGCATGAACTACCCTGTACAAACTTTAAGACTTAATGAGCAACAAAAAGGGACAAAGCAGCATGGCGTCAACCCAGCTGTTCCACTGCGTCAACGCAGCAAGTAAGCCATCAACTACTGTGTCAACGCAGTGTCCTTGTAACGTCAACGCAGTTAGTGAAGAGACAGCCAATGCGTCAACCCAATCTCCAACTGCGTCAACGCACTCATTGCACAGAACCCATATTAATGAAAGACAGACATGCAAACATGCAGACATGGTGAGTGTACAATCTATGCCATGCTCACAGTTAAGTTGTTTTTTGTGTACCAAGTTCTGAATGAAGTAAACACATATGACATCAATTTGTCATCATCAACTCATGTAAACTATATCAAAACCACACACCTCAGTGTGACTCATGGTGTGTCAGCCATCATCAAAACCACACAGGGGCACAACAGAATGAGCAGGTGACGGTCACTTGGAGTGAAGCATACCCGCGTTACTTGGCACGGTGACGGATCTGCCGGAGTACTCGAGCATCCATACCCCTACTCGACGGGGTCGAGTTCCTCCCACTCGGGGAGAATTGATAGGGACATCGAGGTAAGACCGTCCGCATTTTGTTTGCATTTATGTCCTTTCATATTTGTATATATACCCTTGTGTTATATGGGTATGTAATTGTAAGTCTTAGTGGGTTTATATGTAAAATTCCACTAGGCCCAAGCAAGGGGGCCCTCACCCCTTTCCCATTGGTCCACCTAGACCATGTGGGGCTGGTCAACCATCCTAGGTGGCCATCTAGAATGTTGGAATGCCAATTGACCACATGGGAGACAAGTGGATTAAAAATTCAAAGGTAGGCTACCTACCTCACCTACCTTGTCCCCCCATTAGAATTAATTAGGAATTTCATTTTTTTTATTTTATTTGGATCAAATATGAAGTCCCTTAAATGCCCCTCCAGATCCTAGATCTAAGGGTATTCATGGTCTTTTTTTATTTATTATATAAGTCATGTATTTCTATTATTCTAGAATTAATGAAATGAGAAAAAGCATTGTGCAAGAGCCCCCCCTTGAGTGAATTTCGACCTCCCCTCTCTCTCCCTCTGGTTTCTTCATCCCCAATCCCCATTCTAGAGTGATATCTCCTCCCCCTCAATCTCTGAGTTCATCGGTGCCGCCGCCGCCGCCGTTCGTGCCGCCATCGCGCCGCCGCGAAGCCGTCTTCGGTGTTCTGTCCATCTAGGACAGAGGTAACTTCCCAGAATTTCTACTCCCACCTCCCACCTTCTCTGGAGCTGAAATTTTCCGTAGTGGTTCACCTCTCGAACCCTTATCTTCACAAAAAATTTCAAGTCATATTTCCTTCATTTGGTATTTTTTCATTTTCGTTCAAACTGTCATTCTAGTTCTGCCAGATCTCTGTCTACAGTGATAGTTTCCCTGAGTTTTCCATTTCCCGACCACCTTTTGATTTTTCTTGGAGCCCCAAATTTTACTAGGAGTTCTGTCCGCCATCCTCTACCTCTCCAAATTTTTTTGGAGTTTAGAAAGTTCGTTTCATATTTTTAGAAATTCCTATTCCAACTCATCTACAGTTCTATCTACATCAGTCCAGATCCGACCATAGCCCAGTGTAAACTCTCTAGAAAATCCAGGCCACCATATTTTCCAAATCTAAAAATAGTCCTAGTTTCCTCTCTTGATTTCCTACAACTTTTCTGGAAAACACAACTTCAGATTCGGATGTCTACCTTACAGTCAAAGGCAATCCATAGGAAAGTTCTCTGCTGATCTGAGAGTTCGGGTACTGTACAACAGCAGCTTCAAAAATAGTTAAGGCCCAGATCTATGAAGATCCAGCATATCTCTCTAGACCTATCTTGAAGGATTTTGAAGCAGATTTCCAACGGCGCCGGTTTCGTCACAATCCAACATCGGTGCTGGTCGTAGAGAGCAATCTCGTCAGGTCGCGCGCTGAAAAATAGAATCGGCAGATCCGTGGCCAGTGTTTCTGACCGGTGCCGATCAGAGCCGCCCGACCTCCGACCGGTGAACCAGCGCGTCTACATCCCAGGGAGTGCTCATTCGGGCATCCCCCACTACAGTGGTGCCACCGGGTCCCACACGACCCCTCCGGACAGCACGTGGGCCCCACAGTCACGAGTTCGGGTGCTACCGAAGCTACGCGAGAAGTCGCCCGTCAACCCGAAATCGGTCCTCCCGGGCCCCATTGTGTCGCCCTTTACCTCCCTGCGTGGAGTGGACCGTAAATCATTGCTGTAATCTTCATGTATTAACTGTCCCGGGAGTACGAGTTTGGTCGGGTCCGTCGTCCCCACGCCGAGAGCGTGGAGGTATCGTATTCGCTCCTATACTCGGTATTTTGCTTACTTCATATATATTTGTTTATGCCGCTGCTAGAGAGCATGTGTAGGGGTATCTAGCTCGATATATTTTTGTATCACCGCTGCTGCGAGAGAGAGCGATACCGTCCCGTGACCCTATCCGGGCACAAGAGAGAGTTGACCACCCTAGCTCACTGCCGGTTTCTCAACCGCGCACGTCCGACGCTTCCCTCGCTAAGGGACAATCACAAGCTCACCTAGAGTCCAAGGATCGCATATCATTTCGGAGTCGAGTCTGTGGTCCGTCCCGCATCACTGCATCTTCTGGAGCTGTTGGAACAAGCTCGTCAGCCCAGCCAGACATATCACGGGCTGTAGTAAACTGGCTGAACGTGCATAGCCTGGACTTCGGATATGACAAAATCGTCACCGTTGATGAATCTTCTAATTCTGAAACTGATACAGTATCAACCTCCAGGGTATATTCCACTGCAACAGAGACATGCTTCCGGCGGGGCAACAGCTATCGGCCGGATCTTCCGAAGGACCGCCACTTGATGCCATTCATCCGAACTTTTACAGTGGGTGGCATGCGAGACCATCGGATAGCCCGTGTAGTAGAAGCTGCTATTCTGGCCGAAAGAGACAGCCTGAAGGAGTCAGTGTACCGCAGCAATGCCATCTATCTTCCCGGGGAGAAGCGTGACTGGGACGCAATCCTCGGTATATCAGAGCTGGAGCCAGAGAAAAAGATGCTGACTCGTGCCCCGGAATTTACACCTGCTCGATGGGACACAATCAGTGGCAAGGTTCACAAAGAAAAATCCGGCTATGGTCTCTTCCTAGCACCCATAAAGTGGGGGTATAGAGATGAACCCTTTGTGCTGAACTGTCTGGCCGTCCAGTTTAAATATCCGCTAGTTGCTGGTTGGTTAGGAGATGCCAAGGTAACTGATGCCCATCTGTTCTGAGTGGGAGCAGTAGAATTCACCGAGTTTGTTCTGAAGGAATACGCCCCTCTGCTGATCAGAGCCAGGGTATATCATAGTATCTTTGCTTCTTGATTCTGCTATCCCATCTCCCGAGGTTTATGCTGCAGAATGTTTGAAGTGTTCTGCCCCTTATTCAACACATTTTATACAGCAGAGGGTGAAACGTCTCTCAACCTCTGGAGCTTATCACAGCTTTCCGGCCTACCCATTGATGGTGAGCCGTATGAAGAGGTTTGCTTGGAAGACTCTGAAAAGGACAGCTCTAATGGCGAATGTAGGTACTCACTTGGCTACTCGTACCGATACTTAATGAAAGCCTATCGCTCCATCTGTTTAGCTCATAGTAGAGGATCCTCCAAGGGTTACCAACCTCGAGAGAAAAGCAACAAGCTAAGGGTCTGGATAGGACAGTGGATCCAGTACTTCTTTGGCGGTCCTTTAAAGTATGCAGACTTCCCTTCTGTGGGTCCAACTGCCAGTAAGCAGATAAGGACTCCCCGTTACAATTCAGCACTGCCATCTTCACTGCTCCGTGTAGGCAAAGATGGTCCGAACCCGGCAGGGGTGGACCCTATCACACATTGTGCGGCTTATTTCACGTTTTGGCTGTGCACCTTCGCTCTCCCTCAAGGGGACGAGACGGTTATCCGGCCAGAAGCCATATACCCGGCCTGTCAAATGGCCTGGGGGATGAGGTTGTCACTATGCCCGGCGGCTTTATGTTTGGTTTACAAATCTCTGGGGGACTGTACAAACACCGGGCTCCCCGCTCTTTGAGGATCGTGGGTCCATTTCGTTTCTTCAACGCTTGGGTATGCAGTTTGTTTCCCGAGCTGGCTCCCAGAACTTTACAGTCAGATACACTGTTACCCATGATGATCGAGTTTACCAGTGCCGAACCTGGCTCTTTTTCTGATCAGCTGTTCAAGATAAGGGGCAGGTTGGTAAGGGTACCAGTAGACGCCCCTGGTAGCATTCATTTCTGGAGCTTGGCAGCAAGTTCAGCTCCTTTGGTCCATCCTCAGAGAGAATGTAAGATGGAAGAGGTAGAGACCTATGTGCATCCTATCTCAGGGGCTAATGCCGTTCGGTCTATTCTGGAGCCAGAGCTGGTCAGGTGGGCCATGGCTATCCGGCCTAGTGTTTTAGTCTTCAGAAAAGGTGGCCTGCTTCTCTTGGAACCATATTACCCATTCCGTTTCGGGAGGAACTTCGGCTATGACCAGCACATCCCCACATCAGTTGCTCAGTTCCCTTTGGACAATCGGGCCAAGCACGGGTCCACAATTGTTGGTGACGGCCGGTTATGGTGGGATTTTTTTCATCGCCAAGATGGCGCAGCCTTCAGAGTTTCGACCATCTCTAACCGTGTTCCCCGTGTTACATCAGAGTACATCAAATGGTGGAACATTCGGACCAGCTTTTACAGGGATGGCAGGGGTGCATTCTGGGACGTGGCCGAGCGTTCTTTCTCAAAGCAACAACCCGGGCCAGTATTTGACATCGCCGAGGCCCATCTGAAAATGATTTATTCACAGCACTCGAGAGAGGCAGAAATTTATTTGGCCAAACGTCAGACCTTGAAAGAAGAAGGCTCTGAGCCACCCACTCCGATCTTTGCTGCTATTAATGAAGACACTTTTGTAAAGAACTTAAGGCATTTATGCCTTGTAGGGAGTGCTCAGCTGGAGATGTAACAGTATCCATTCCCTGTTGAAGAGCCGCTCCTGACAGCAGTCCCTTGGAAGGGTCTGACAGACAGATTCCATCCCTACAGGACGTTTGTGCGTCGGGAAGTTCGAACTCAGACGTATTATAAGCACACATCTTGGTTGTTTATTTTGTTGAATGTTCATGGGCTATCTATGGAGAGCCCGATAGCTGGCATCTTGAATAAGCCGTTGTTCATTTCTTTTCATTATGTTGACGGCTGGGGTATGGATCACCTTGACCTGTTTCGCTGTCTTGATTTTCACGGTCACAGTGATCTGGCTACATTAGTGGAGAAGTGTCAGACGGTCGGTGACGTCTGCTGGCTCATTAAGGAGTCTGCCACCCGCTCAAAGGAGGTGGCTTATCTGTACTGGCCGCTTTTCACTTTCTATGATGGCCCGGCAGGTACGATTTTTTTCTTTTCTGACTATAGTGTCTTCTGCTCAGTGTTGAACTCTGCATTCATCGGTTTTCATTGCTCTTTTTGTGTCTTCAACAGACAAGCCATATATAAAGCGGCAAGGACTTTACAGGAAGATCATTGCACAGGCTGAGAAGCCCGCTTATTTTGAAATTTCTGCAGCAGCACCGACCACCACTCCCCTGCCTCCGGGCAAGAAGAGAAAAACTTCTGCAGTTAAGGCCGTAGTTGTGAAGGCCAAGAAGGCCAAAAAAGTTCATGCTCGGCAGCCGGCCTTGATAGTGACGGACACTGGGACCCCTCTCCCTGATATCCCCTCATTTGACGAGTTCGAATCTCAGAGGGAGGCCGCCCAGACATCCGCCGAGGGTAACATCAATAACTTGCAGCTGTATCTTTCATTATCTTCTTTGCTGAATTTCAAGGAGATCTTTGAATCCGACCCTTCCCCTTTTTGTACAGTCCAAGAGCCGATTGTGGCGCCTTCTGTGGTGGACACCAGGTTGCCCTCTCCCACGTCGGCTAGTGAGGTGGAGGGTAAGTGTGCTTTCTCATATCTTCTTGCACATTTCAATTATTCTTCTGTCATCTCCCTTACAAGCTTTTCACTGTAGTGACGGCCGGAGAGGAGGCTGGGGTCATAGCAGTAGCTCGAGATGTGCCTCAGCCACAGGAGGGTCATAAAACCCAGACGAAAAGGGGCATCGTCCCTGCGAGGCGCATAGTTACCCGGTCCTCCTCTCGGCATGCTCCGGGAACAAAAACCTAGCCCGTGGATAGTGTGGAAATATCTTCCAACATCTCTGCGACCGCCTCTGATGCAGAGGAAGAAGAAGTAGGTTTCAACGATAGCGAGGCGGATATCTCCAAATTAGAGGTTCCGTCCACATCTGCCGAAATTCTTCCGCCGTTCCATCCTCCCAAATTGTTGGTGCTGTCTTCTGAGGAGGAGCTACAAGAAGAGTTCGTCGGTCTGGACACCGAAGCCGACATAACCCCTCCCATTGTTGCTTCAGCTGGGGAGCTTTCCTCTCCCCTGCACTCTTTCGAAGACATCGACATCACATTGAGAGTGAGTCACTTTTCTTTTCTTCTCATACCTCGTCATTTCACCAATTTTTCTTTCTTTCATTGATTGCCTGATGTCATCTTGACTTGTTCACAGGAACCTGCCGTCGCCAGCCTAGTAACAACTGCAGCTTCTGAGATCATTCCATCTGAAGCTTTGGCTATTATCACAGTTCTATCAACAACCTGTATGGGTATCTCTGGGATTGTTCGTCCCGTGCCAGTGAGGGTACAGTCTTATACGGACCTGGCACTGTTGGACTTGGGAGCCTCAGGGGAGAGCTTGGCTCTCATCTGGGTTTTGGATTTTAGAGGCGAGGTGGACCCAGCTAGGGGTTCTGCTTTTGTACCGGCCACAGTGATGACCATTGCACCTGAATCAGCGGTCCCTAGAATGGCGATTATGGAGATTGATCCCCTGCCCCTTCGAGCCATAGCCCCTGCGGCCCTATCATTGAAGGAAGTGTCCGTGGCAGAAGAAGTGGCCGAGTAGGAGGCAGTTGCTGCAGAGGCGGGCCTGTTATCCATAGCTGGCCCAAAAGCAATCTCCATGGTTTCAGAGTTGGAGGAGGGGGTGCCCCAGGATGAGAGCATTGAAGATGCATCCATTGTGCTGGAGACCCATGACGGGACAGCCCCAGTACTCCCTAGCCCTTCTCCTCCGAGCATTCAGACAGCAGTCCTTGAGGAGCTCATGGTGGAAGAACATTCAGCCCTGCAAGAGGTTATAGAGAGGGCCCAGTCAGCCCCTTCGGCAGATCTGCCTTCTTCCTCCTCCCAGCTGGATGTTACATTATGGGCAGACATTGACAGTGAGGTGACTTTTGAAGTAACCCCCTCCCCTTCCTTCGGCTTTGCTTCATCCGAGAGCTTCATTTGGCAAAATCTGGACATGCTGCGCCAATTGGTGGAGTCGCAGCCTGGGCTGACTTATCTGCAGCTGAAAGAGATAGCCGAACGTTTCACCGCTGGTCTGCAGGCGATGGGCTATCCCCTGGAAATATGGGCCCAGCGTGTTCTGTTGTTGTTAAAATTTGTACACCGCCGGGATTTCTTGGCACATATTATGTCTGACAGACTGGCAGCTTTGAAGTTGCAGAAGGTAGAGTGCAAATCTGAGCTGGAGAAAATGAGCTCTATCCTTCAGGAGTGCCAAGGCCAACTGCAGTCCCTGTCACAGTGGGAGCAATTCGTACGCAACCGGATAAGCATTCTAGAGGCTGAACTGGCTGATCTTTGAGTTGAACTACCGTCGATAACAACCTCTCGTCCGCAGTTCGCAGAGGAAGTAGCTCTGTTGGAGGGGCAGGTGGCATCTTTTCAGGACGAGTCTGCTCGGCTACAAGAGGAGAAGGCTCGTCTACATGAGTTAGGAGCTGCTCCGTATGTGGGTCTTCTGGCCTTCGAAGACATATTCCGGCGTCAGTGAACATCTATTCTTCCCCCTTTTTTTTTAATACAATTCCCCCCCACAGGGGCTTCCCTTGTACTCTTTTTCTTCTTCATATAGTGAAAAGGAATCTTTATGTTGGTCCCATATATAATTGTTCTTTACTTGCTGTACTATCATTGCTTCATGGCGATTTGGCAGCGGTTTTAGCAATCCTCATGCGAATAACCCGTACCTAGCAGGAGAGCGTCCACCCTTTCAGGGAGAGGATGGGGAACTCGCTCCACCGCGTGACGGTATCCGGAGGGTGCTTAAACCGAACTCCGTTGGTAGCAGCAAATGTCTTCTTCGGCCATATGTGCCGCAAGGGAGATTATTTATAGAAATGTGAATGAAAAGGGTTAGAGTATCATCTGGAACGGGCGAATCGTCCATCCCGGGTAGGTTTCAAAACTGATCGGGACAATGTGCCAATCGACCAGTGGCTGATTTTATCATCGATATTGGATTTATATTGATGCAAAGAAGTTTTATAGGTTTCATTAGAATAGACGTAAGGTCTAGACTGGGTAAGCTTTATCGCAGGTGGGGCGTGAGAGCATATGTGATTTTCATCAGAAAAGACGTAAGGTCTGACCTGGACAGGTTTCATCATTGATCGGACGGGGTGCCGGTCAATCAATAGCTGGTTTCATCATCGACATTGGGTTTATATCGATGCAAAGAAATTTTATAAGTGTCATCAGAATAGACGTAAGGTCCAAACTGGATGGGGTTTTATCATTGATCGGGCAAGGTGCCGGTCGATCAATAGCTGGTTTTATCATCGATATTGGGTTTATATCGATGCAAAGGAATTTCATAAGTTTCATCAGAATAGACGGAAGGTCTATCCTGGATGGGTTTCATCATTGATCGGGCAAGGTGCCGGTCGATCAATAGCTGGTTTCATCATCGATATTGGGTTTATATCGATGCAAAGGAATTTCATAAGTTTCATCAGAATAGACGTAAGGTCTAAACTGGATAGGTTTCATCGTTGATCGGGCAGTGTGCCGGTCGATCACTAGCTGGTTTCATAAGAGTGGTGATGGGTTTTATCGTCGGTGGGACTTTTGAAAGGGGCCTGAAGACTTTATCAGGGCAGACGTAAGGTCTGTCCTGCGAGGGTTTTATCGCTAATCGGACAAGATGCCGAGCGACAAATGGAAGGTTTCTTGTAAATGGTGGGAGATGAAGGTAGCATGCCATTGGCATGGAACTTTTTAAATTACCACATTACTGACCCAAGCGCCCTCTCGGGTTTTTGCCGGAGCCAGCCCCCTCTTGCTTTTGCCCACGCGCCCTTTCGGGTTTTCACGTGGCGGGGTACCCGATTTTGCATGCAGTGCCCTTTCGGGTTTTCACCACAGCTGGGTTTTGGCCATTTTTGCCCTTGTTCAGAATGCCCGAATAAGTCTGGCGGAGCATCTATATTTTTAGCCCCATTTTGTCTCTTTCCTCCTTTTTTATTATTTTTTTTCTTGTTGAACTAAGACTTTGGCTTTGTAAATTGCTAATCCATATGCTCAACTGTGTATGCATCGTCATTGATGTGGGTGTTATCATCAATGCAAGGGGTATGGGGTTTCATCGTACACCCAGGCAAAAGGCCTGGGTCGACTTGAGTGTGTTCCGTGGCTTAGGCGCGAAGCCGTTCACCGAGAGCATGACTGTAATCGTTAATGTGGGGATTAACATTAACGCAAAGGAATAGGATTTCGTCATCTATCCAGACGGAAGGTCCAGATTGACTCGAGGATGTGTGTGGCAGCTCGAGCACGAAGCCGTTCGCTAGGAATGTAGGTTTCATCGTTAATGTGGGGGTTTAACATTAACGCAAAGGAATGGGATTTCATTATCTATCTAGACGGAAGGTCCGGGTTGGCTTGAGGAAATATGTTGTGTTTTAATCAGAGTAGACGGAAGGTATACCCTGGATGGGTTTCAGCATCGATCAGGCAAGGTGCCACTCCACCAGTAGCTGATTTCATCACCGGTATTGGGTTTATACTAATGCAAGGAGTTCTATCGGTTTCATCGGGACAGACGTAAGGTCTAAACCGGATAGGTTTCATCATTGATCGGGCAGTGCGCCAATCGATCAATAACAGGTTTCATCATCGGTATTGGGTTCATACCAATGCAAGGATTTCATAGGTTTCATCGGGATAGATGTAAGGTCTAAGCCGGATAGGTTTCATCGTTGATCGGGCAGTGCGCCAATCGATCAATAGCAGGTTTCATCATCGGTATTGGGTTCATACCAATGCAAGGATTTCATAGGTTTCATCGGGATAGACGTAAGGTCTAAGCCGGATAGGTTTCATCATTGATCGGACAGTGCGCCAACCGATCAATAGCAGGTTTCATCATCTGTATTGGGTCCATACCAATGCAAGGATTTCATAGGTTTCATCGGGATAGACGTAAGGTCTAAACCGGATAGGTTTCATCATTGATCGGGCAGTGTGCCAATCGATCAATAGCAGGTTTTATCACCGGTGGGACATATGATAGGTTTCATCAGAATAGATGTGAGGTCTAAATTGGATAGGTTTTACCGTGGTGGGTCTCAGGCAGAAAGTGGAAGGGTTTTATCAGAACAGACGGAAGGTTTATTCCGAGATGGGCTTTAGCATTGATCGAGACGATATGCCTTATGATCAACATGGTTTCATCATCGGTGGAACATGCGGTGGATGTGCTACCGAAGGAGATTCATGAAGTGAACCTTTTATATTACCATATTACTAACCCAAGCGCCCTTTCGGTTTTCACCGGAGCCAGCCCCCTCTTGCTTTTGCCCACGCGCCCTTTCGGATTTTCACGTGGCGGGGTACCCGATTTTGCCTGCAGTGCCCTTTCGGGTTTTCACCACAGCTGGGTTTTGGCCATTTTTGCCCTTGTTCAGAATGCCTGAACAAGTCTGGCGGGGCACCTCTATTTTAAGCCACATTTCTTATTCTTTTATTATTATTATTATTATTATTATTTGATTCTCACGTCGTTATTAGAGTGTATGCCATTCATTGATGCGGGGTAAACATCAACGCAAAGGAGAGTAGGGCTTCATTATGCAATTCAGACGGAAGGTCTGAACTGAAGTTGGTGGATGGCGGCTTGGGCATGAAGCTGTTTGCCGGGAATGTGGATCTTATCGTTGGTGTGGGGATAAACATCAACGTAAAGGAGAGTGGTTTCATCGTCTACTCGGACGGAGGGTCTGAGTGACGTTGCTGTGTAGCAGTTCAGGCATGGGGCCGTTCACTGGGAAATGTGTACATAAGTTTTATCGTTGATGTGGGGTAGACATCAACGCAAAGAAGGATGATTTTTCTTCATGCAGTCCAGACGGAAGGTCTGAACTGATGCTGATGGGTAGTAGCTTGGGCCTAAAGCCATTTTCCGGAGGGTAGATTCATTTAACAAGGACGAAGGGCCCAAGTTAAAGGAGTAAGCCGACCGATCTTGTCAATGATGACAAGGGCCTAAAGATAGTTGGACAGGATTTCGGTGGGACTTTATGATGATCGTCTTTCTCGGAGTTTTATCAGGAAGGGTGAAAAAGGGAACTTTAAATTACCACATTACTGACTCAAGCGCCCTTTCGGATTTTCGCCGAAGCCAGCCCCCTCTTGCTTTTGCCCACGCGCCCTTTCGGGTTTTCACGTGGCGGGGTACCGATTTTGCCTACAGTGCCCTTTCGGGTTTTCACCATAGCTGGGTTTTGGCCATTTTTGCACTCGTCCGAGATGTTTTGGACAAGTCCGGCGGGGCACTTCCATTTTAAGCCCCATTTTTTCTTTTTTTTATTGACATAAGGAAGAATAAGGTCTCATTATCTCATCCGGATGGGAGATCTAGATTGATGTTGGTATGTAGCAGCTCGGGCCTAAAGCCATTCGCCGAAAAGGTGAGCGGGTTTTATCGTTGATGTGAGGTAAACACCAACGCAAAGAGGAATGGGGTTTCATCACCTAATCCGGATGGACGATCCGGATTGAGGTTGGTATGTAGCAGCTCGGGCCTAAAGCCATTCGCCGAAAGGGTGAGTGGGTTTTATCGTTGATGTGGGGTAAACACCAATGCAAAGAAGAATAGGGTTTCATCATCTAATCTGGATGGAAGATCTGGATCGATGTTGGTGTGTAGCAAAGGAGCGACCCTTCTAATTGTCATCAGTCTTGATTTATCTGTCCATTCGCTACTTCCCCAGTAGGCAGTTGTGCGGCATGATAGAGTTTCAGATGTTTCCCATTGAGTGGCGAGAATTGAATTTCCCCTCGATGGTTGACAACCACGTAGGCTCCGCCCTCGTAGACCCTCTGGACTACGTATGGACCCAGCCAGTTAGCAACAAGTTTGCCTTTTGGATTGGAAGCCATGACTTCTCTTTTCTTGACCATGACCAGGTCTCCTTTCTTGAATTCTCGCCCTTTGACGAGCTTATTGAAGGCATTTGCCATGCGGGCTTGGTACATCTGGATATTTTTCTGGGCTTGCAGACGCTTCCCCTCCAGTTCAGCCAGTTCTTCAAATCTTCTTTCAGCGTTGGTTTGTTCGTCACGAACTAGGCCATGCTGGACTACAATCCTGAGTGACGGTACCTCCAGCTCTATAGGGACTACTACCTCGGAGCCGTACACCAGTGAATAGGGTGAGCAACCCGTGGGGGTTTTATAGACAGTGCGATATGCCCATAGTGCTTCATACATCTTTTCACCCCAGTCCTTTTTGTTAGAACTGACAACCTTGGCTAGCAGGGTGCATAGTATCTTATTGAAGGCTTCGGCCAGTCCATTTGCTTGTGGATTGTAAGGAGTGGAGGTCCTCCATTCAATTTTGTACTTCTCAGCAAGCCGATATATTTTCTGGTTCTTGAAGTGACTTCCATTATCAGATATTATTCGGCTGGGGACCCCGAACCGGAAGATGATATTGTGCTTGATGAATCTGGCAACCAACTCACCAGTCACTTCTCTGAGTGCTACTGCCTCCGCCCACCTGGAGAAGTAGTCTGTTATAGCCAGGATGTACTTGTGTCCAGCTGAAGAAGTCGGTAGTGGCCCGACTACATCAGTTCCCCACTGAGCAAAAGGCCAGCTGGGAATTGTAGGGTGTAGAGCTACAGGAGGCCTCCTGGGTACAGTGGCATGTTCCTGGCATTTCTGGCATGACTTTGCAAACTGGCAACAGTCTTCAAACATAGTGGGCCAATAATACCCCAGCTTCTTGATTTCAATCTTCATCTTAGGCCCAGCATGGTGTGCCCCTGCTGTTCCAGCATGTATCTCTTTCATTGCTTGCCAAGCTTCTTCAGTAGATAGGTAGCGTAGCAAAATCTTCTTGCGGGCGTCTGCCATAATTCGGAACAAAGTTCCGTTTCTGCATTCATAGGAATCCTTAACCCTTAGGAGTTTCATTCTCTCTTCCTTGTTCTTGGGCAGCTGTTGGTGTAGGAACCACTGCAGTAGGTGCTATCTCCAATCAGACGCCAGGACTTTGTCAACGGCATCAATCTCATATTCTTCAGGACACGCTTCCAGCATGCTGGGGACTTGCCGCCTGTTCATGACAATAATGTTGAGCGTCTCATCTAGCGGGACTGATAGTGAGCTGGCCAGCTTTGCCAGTGCATCAGCTTGAGCATTATGTCCCCGACCCACATGATTGAGCTCAATGTGGTAGAAATTCACCATGAGGCGTATAGCCTTTTGATAATAGGGGTTCAATTCTGGCTTTCGCACTTCGAATTCTCCCTGTATTTGTTTTATTACTAACATTGAGTCACCGAATACCTGAAGCATCCGAATACCCATACTGAGGGTGACCTGGAGACCAATTATCAGAGCTTCATATTCAGCTTCATTGTTGGTGCAGGGCTTATTTATAGAACAGGAGGTGTGCAACACTTCTCCTTCTGGCGATTTCAGCACAATGCCGGCCCCTGCACGTATTCTTGTTTTCCCACTGGAATCAGTTTCTGTTCTTGATGCCCCATCAAAATATAATTGCCACATGATTGGCTGGGTTTGACAGGCTTCGAGCACTTCATCATCAGGTAGCTCGGTCTCAAGCATAGCATTTTCTGGTACAGGGTGCTCTGCAAAGAAGTCAGCCACAGCCTGGCCCTTTATAGCCCTCTGAGGTATATAAGTGATGTCAAACTCCATCAGAATCACAGCCCATTTGCCTAGTCGACCTTTGAGTGCCGGCTGAGTCAATATATATTTGAGCGGATCTGCTGCAGATATCAACCTGATCTCATGTGACAGCATATAGTGTCGGAGCTTCTTGACAGCGAAAACCAGTGCCAAGCAGGTCTTCTCTATGTAAGTATAGCTTTCTTCAGTTCTGATCAACCTTCTGCTAAGGTAATATAAGGCTTGCTCCTTTCCATCTTTATTTATTTGAGCTAACATTGCCCCCAGCGAACAATGCGTGGCTGCTATATAGAGGATTAAAGGGCTGCCCTTGACTGGTGCCCCCAATACTGGAGGGGTCTTGAGATATTCCTTCAGCTTTTCGAAAGCCTCTTGGCATCCGTCGTCCCACAGGAACGGCACATCTTTCATCATGAGCTTATGAAAGGGGTGGCACCGACCCGACAAGTTTGATATAAATCGTCGGATGTAGGCCAGACGCCCCTGCAGAGACCTTAGCTCAGACAGATTCTTTGGTGGAGGGAGCTCTTGAATAGCCTTGATCTTGGATGGATCAATCTCAATACCCCTGTACCGGACAATAAATCCAAGAAATTTTTCGCTGGTCACGCCAAAGGCGCACTTCATAGGGTTCATCTTCAGCTCGTGTTTCGCAGCCTTTGAAACACTACCCTCAGGTCCTGCAGATGGTCTTCTTTCTTTCTGGTTTTTACCACCAGGTCATCAACATATCACTCCACTTTCTTGAAGAGCAAATCATCAAAAATCTTTGTCATGGCTCTTTGGTAAGTAGCGCCGGCATTTTTAAGGCCGAACGGCATTCTTTTGTAGTGGAATATTCCTTTTGGAGTGCGGAATGCAGTGTGTACTCTGTCTTTCTCAGCAATACAAATTTGGTTGTATCCGGATGAACCGTCCATAAATGACAGGGCTTCATGACCAGTGGTTGCATCAATCATTACTTCAGTAATCGGCACTGGGAAATCATCCTTTGGGTAAGCCTTATTAAGGTCTCGGAAGTCAACACATATTCTGATCTGCCCATTTTTCTTCTTTACGGGCACTATGTTCGCCAGCCATGTGGTGTACTGATTTTCTTCGACGAAGCCAACATCAATAAGCTTGTCGACCTCTTTATTGATTTGGTTGATCAGCTCAGGTCGCATCCTTCTGGGCGGCTATTTTATGGGGTTGGCTTCTGGATTAATCGCCAGCAGGTGTTGTGCCACATCGGGGTTTAATCCTGGCATTTCATCATACGTCCAAGCGAAGCAGTCTTTGAACTCCCTTAGAAATTGTATGTAATGTTCTCGGACCTTTGGTTCCAGCAAAACACTAAGAAAGGTTGGCCTTGGTTCCTCCTCTGTCCCCAAGTTTACTTCTACAAGCTCATCAACAGTGGCCTGGCCACCATCTTCAACTTCGGGCGGAGCCTCCTGTAAATCGACAAAACCTCCCGGGATATAGTTTTCCTCAGTTTCAGAGCTCTCTAATTCTTCATGCCGGACCTCGGCCAATGATGACTCATCATACAGGGCAGAAACGTGTGACTTTGTTCAGCCTGCCCATGGGATATGACCTGCTCCGTGTACTGCTTAAAGACTAGGTCTTCCATTTCCGGAGGCTTTACTGGCGTAAATTCCTCTGGGGAATCTATATTTTGCAGAGTTCGAACTTCTTCCAGAATACGTTCAAACTCCAAGCATTCTCTTGTATCATCAGAAATCCGGTCTTCATCCGGGGTTCCCGTGTCAAACTTTGCTTCAGCCTGGAACAGGTCTTCTTTGCAGGATAGTTCCTCCCAGCACCGACACACATCTGCTTCGTCAGATCTCTCTGCCTCTGGCTGGCTATTGGAAGGCCCATCATCCAGTATAGACTGGTATATAGCCTCTTCATCTTCTGAGGGGTAATCGTCATAACCCATCCCAGGAGGATCTTCATGTGAAAAGAAGGCGGAGATGACATCTACCTCGGCCTCATAGTATTCTTGTAGAGTGTAGCCCAATCCCGAGTGTTGGGTGATCTTCATTAATTCCTTGTTGTTCTGGGGCGGATCCCAAAGTTCTTGGAATGCTTTCTTCTGGGCAACGGACTGCAGTGAAGGCATCTGCATTTTGGAGAACATCTGCGAGACCCTCTGTGTGGTGTAGTCCAAGCCTGTGATTGGCACCATTCGGCTTGTGGACTCTTCCAGGATCATGCAGTCCTGATCATCCTCCTCAACAGGCTCCCCGGTATAGAATATGATGGGAGGCTCGCAGAAGCGAGGGACCTCCATGATCTTGAGTGGCAGCACTGTCTGGCATTCCAAACTGGCGACGGGCTTGACCAGCCCTTCCGGTACCCTGACTTGTGTATATCTTTCTTTCATTTCTTCATCAGTATCATCGGGATGAATGCTTGGAGGTGCAATCCGTGCAAAATCCCCAACATGAGAGATATGGGATACCTCATGCTTCTTGACATAGCCCCGTGGCGGCGGCGGAGACCAATCCTCTGTCTTCGCTACCAACTTCTCCTGACTAGTCAGAGCTTCTTTCTTCTTATCTTTTTGCAGAATGTCCGCATAATAGGATGCATCGAGCATATGACATTCGAAGACTTCAAAGGGGTGCAAATCTGCGAACACCCTTTCCTCTTTGCCATCATGACAGTACTTAATGCACTGATGCAGCGTGGACGGCACTATCTGGTACTCATGCAACCACGGTCGCCCCAACAAGGCCTTGTATGTGGTGTTGGAATCGATCACATAGAATCGTACCACAGTGGTGAGGTCCCCCAGTGTGAGGTTGAAATCCGCTACCCCCAAAGGTGTCTCACACTTCTGGTTAAAGCCGGAAATCTTCATGTCTCTTACCTTAGTGAGGTGCATATCAAAGTAGTACTTCTGATAGATGCGGTATGGCAGAATATTTACAGCAGCCCCTGGATCTACCAGTATCTGGCTTAATGGCTAGCAGTTGAGATGTCCTCTCATGTATAGCGGCCTGTTGTGGCTGGGATTTGGAATCAACATGTCATCTTCAGTGAAAGTGACTGTCGGCCCAGAATTGACTTCTGTCAGTAGTGCTTCATACTGTGCTGGTGACTGTAGGGCATCAATAATTACTTGGCGGCCATCCTCGCTCAAGGAGAGAATTTCCCATATAGAGAATCTGGTGGGGAGCTTCTTCAGCATTTTCATAATTCGGCTGCCTACCCGGACGTTGGAGAGCCGCATCTCTTCTGCCCAGCGGGGCTTTGGAGGCTCCCGAGGTGCTTGCGGCATTGCCTGCCCACTTCTTGTTTCAGCTCCTTGGTTGGTTTCTTGAGGGACTTCTTCCGGAAAGACGGCCCTTGGTGTTGCTGGAGAATCTTTTCCTTCTTCCTCACCCTGCTTAGGCTTCAGAGCCGTTGATTGCTGGTGCTTGTTACTTCTGGCTGGTGCAGTTTGTACCGGCTTTTCGCCCTCTAAACTGGATAAGAGTTCAAGGAATGACGGAGCTCCATCCCTTTTCTTCTCTTCTTGGTATAGATTAGCAGGAGGAGGGATCTGGACACCTCGCATTTTCGGCTCTGGTATCTGATAAGGTTGCTCTCCCCTGAAGATGATATTGTGATTGGCTGGCGGGGGACGTCCCCATCTTCTCCCAGAACGGGTAGCATGCGCCGAGGTTGAAGCTTCAGCATGGTTGGCTTCCAATGGCGTGGTCGATACCTCTGCGTCATCATCCTCCCCAGGCAAGGTGAATAGCACCGAGAGTGTATCGCAGTGTACCGTCACGACTTTCTTCTTTCTTCTGTTCCTTGGCTACTTTTTCTTCTTCTGGTGCTTTGGCTTTGTTGGCTCTTGCCCCCAGAAGGGTTCAATCTCATCTTTTTCATGTTCTTCCTCTGGTTTTTCTTCAATGGTCAATTCTTCTAGCTGCTCCCAGAGTATGCAATCTTTCACCAGCAGGGGCTTCGGCTCAGTCTGTTCATATTCGTCGAGCCCATTGATGTACTGTTGGAGACGTTTTGCCTCAGGACTTATTTCTTTTTGTGTGGGAAGAGGAGTCTTCCTCCTCCGATTGTAGATGGGGATTCGGATGACAGGCTTCGTCTCAGCTACATGCCAAATCGGCTTTACTGGAGGCGGACCCGGCTCTGGAGTGGCATTACGAATGGATGGTCCAGTTGTTCCGGCAACAAGTGTCCTCTTTCTGGTCTTCACCGGCTTTGTCTTCCACGCCTCCTGATCTCTTAATGGGGTAAGGAAGCATGCTTCATAAGTGTGCCTAGTGCATTCTTCAACAGCCTCTTCGGGTAACTGCTAATATACAGAGATCATATTTGCAGCCATCCTCAGTGCTGGAGGTTCATGAGGGCGTGGAGGGTTCACCTGGTAATCCCCCAATTGCAGCTCACCCTTTTTGAACATACTTTCCATGACATCTTTAAAGACATAATAGTCTTCTATAGCATGCCCCAGTGCCCGGTGATATGGACAGAACAGTGGGTCATCTTTCTTTGCTGCATCGGCAGGTCTCTTTGGTTCGGGCAATGTTACTTTATTGAACTTATAGGCCCAATTAAACAGTGCACCCGTCTTGTCTTTGGGGAATGAGTATGCCTTCCTCATCTTATTCCTTAGGGAGACCTTCTATTTCATTTCTGTTGGGCCTGCCGGTGGAGGAGCATCAGTTGTCTTGCTTTTTTCTTTCTGCTGTTCAAAGGTTCCGAAATCAACAGTGTTGGCTTCTGAATGCGATGGCCGTCGATCAACAGCCTTCCCTTTTTGCATAGCAGGGGCGTTAGTGGCCGGATGCTTAGATAGGAACGTCTCGACTTCTGCAACTATGTTATTTAACCGGTCAAATGTTCTGACGTCTGCCCCGATCATCTTTTCCAGCACTTCCCTTCTGAGATTTTGCTTGCATATCTGTACTGCATCTTCTTGATGGGGAGGTCGCCTGCATCTCATGGCCAGATTCCTCCATCTTTTGATGTAATCCAGGGCGGTCTCATCTTGTTTCTGCCTGGATGCATATAGTTCTGCTATTGTGATTTCTCTTTCTATAACATGAAATCTGTCTCGGAACCTCCGCTGCATATCAGGCCAGTCAGCTACCGATCCAGCTGGCAAACTGGAGTACCATTCGAAGGCTAACCCTGTAAGGGACGAGCCGAAGAATTTTAGCAAATATGCTTCATCAGTCGCCAGGTCACCCATAATTGTAGTGTAATAGGCTATATGCTCCCTGGGGGAGCCCTGACCGTTGAACTTTTCACACTTCGGCGGCTTGCTAATGCCTAGTGGTAGTCTTTTGGCGGCATAATGCGTAGGGTATGGTACCTTATAGACATCATAAGTACCAGAATCATCCCCGACTTTCTCAGACAGCTTCATTTCGATAATCTTTTCTATCATCAGTTTATTTGCCACAGACGGATCCACTGGTTCCGGAAAGAAGTATGCCTGCTGATGGCTGAGAGGGGTCGTCATGACCGTTGTATGTAGCGTCGGCTGAGGTGCAGGCACAGCAGACTGCATTTGAGATGCAGAGGGCTGGGCTGCCACCTACTGTGGAAGAGGTTGACTTGGCGCCCTGCCCTCGTTATTCAGACGAGGAACAGATGGAATGGCCACTTCGACTGAGCTGGAGGTCTGCCCTACTGGTTTGGCCTGCTTAGAAATAGGTGTTTGTTCACTTCTCTCATTCAACTGTCTCTTGAGGGAATCGATTTCTTGCTGATATCTCATGAACATCATCCGGATCATGGGATCCATTGCTGTTGGAATTTGCATCTCTCCCGAAGTCCCTACAGTGGGGTCTAAGAGAGGATTGTCTTCCTCTTCAGTAGTCACCACATTTACTGTCATCGTGGTGACCCTTCGGGCTTCATTGATGGCCGAGAGGTCATCTTGATTAGCAGCTACTATCTTATCTTTCGCTGCCTTGCTTCTTCTTGTGACTGCACCCGGTCTGTGGGCCAGGCTGATCAATTCTTCTGGTTGATTTGGTAACATACCATATCTTCCGGCGATGCCGGCCGTATTGCAAGCAAGAATCTGCATTTTTCCTCTCTGCCTGCGAATCCTCCTTTTAACCTGTCCAGGATATGTCAGACGGTCAAACACGGACACTCTTTCCTCTTTTTCTTTCCTCTGTCGGATATCTTTCTCATATCTGGCCCTGCGACCGTTTTCATAATCATTAGAGTCCGAGGATGAGATTCCCAGCACCACTTCCTCTGGAACCTCTTCTTCTTCCACAGTGCCCAAGGCATGAGATAGTCTTTGTTGCCCCAGGGAGGAGTTCCCTAGGTAATGTGAACCACCCAGTTCATCTCTTCCTGACTCTGCCCTTGTAGCTCTGAACGGGACAGCAGCCTCTCCTGAGTCTTCGACTGGTAGGCCAGCCTCGAGACTTGAGTAGCCAAGTATTCTGACCTGGGGTATCTGAATACATCGGCCTGTCTAGCGCAGGCCCTGGATCTCTGCGGAGCAGCAACAGAAGCGACTTCCTCTACTCTTCTTTCATCTTTCTTTCGAAAATCTCCGCCCCTCCTTCCGGGGTGAGTGACAGCAATGTCTTTCTCCTTCTTCTCCCATCTCCTGCCCCCGGCCCTGGGGCAGACAGTAGCAACATATTCTACTTCCCTTTCACGTCTCCTGCCCCCAGCTCTAGGGCGGGTGACAACAATGTCTTCTTCTCGAGCTGGTGCCCAACTCTGAATCTTCTTTGACACCCAAACTTGTTTGAACTTGGTCGGCCTAGGCGCCAGCGGCTGTTTACCCTTGTTCTCCCAGTCGGCCTTCCTGGTGGCCAACGGCTGGAATCTATTGTTGGTATGGACCGATGGAATGACCCTGTCGGGCCGTGCATCCATGGGGTGGCCATTGAGGTTCACCCTCATGTTCCCCACCGTCATAGTCTTTCCTGAGGCTGAGAGACGACCTCCAGTTGCAGCAAATCGACTTCTCTGGTTGTTTCTTCTTCTCCTACCAGCAGTGGCGGGGGCAATAGTCTTCTTCTCCAAGTGATGGACAAGGCAAGAAACAACAGCAGGGGCAGCCATCGTCTTCTCTCCAGCTCTTGGTGCCACCGTGGTCTCTATCGTGGCGATATTTCCAGCTTTGTTGTCGACTTGCAGCAGGTCGACGAATACTAGGCCCAAGCAGTTGGGCAGACCCACCACCGGAGGCATGGATCCGAACTCCATTGGTACCGCCAGGTACCCCCCATGGATGTGGCCATCGACCACCTACTGGCCGAAGTGAACAGCAACCAGTCCAGCCTCCATTTGTAGTTTCTGCGAGTAAGATTAACGCACAGTTATAATTTTGAGAGAGGCCGCCGGGCCTCCTGCTTTGGCGTAGAGATGAAGGGAGACTAGGTCCCACCGGGCGTGCCGGCTTGTGGGGATGGATTTTTTATTCTTCTCTGTTAATATTATGGTTTGTTTAAATTTATCTCTTTGGTTTGCTGGAATATTAGGTGTGCTAGTCACCGTAGTGACAGTTTTATTATGCGCTCGACCTGACTTGGTCAGTCGATTGTGAAGTCCGAGTCGGGACCAAAAGTCCGCCATGCCGTAAAGGCCATGACATTAATTACGCCCTCCCTTAAGGAGGACAACCCTTGATTAAACGCCAAAGACAGGAGGCCTCGGAAGGCGATCAAAATTGCTAATGTGCGAAATAAAGATTTCATACTATGGGAGAAAAGGACAAGTGGAGGGCAGATTTATTGAGTTTAACAGATTAAATTGGGCGGCATAACCTTTAACTTTGAGCCATACCGGGTAGGGATAGAAGACCATCCACGCAATGGCGGGACGGAATTCAGATAATCATTAGGGTATTTCCCCTTTGATACTTCCACTTAATCGGATGCTCCAAAAGATTCATTTCCCCCAGAAGATGGAGCCAGATGGGAGGTGTATAGGTGACACTCCCTCGGCTCACCGGGGTTGATAACGTTAGACTGAGTTTCGGCAGCATCTCCCCTTAACTCGGACCATGCCCGGGGAAGAATAGGCGATCATCCACGGAGTGCCGGGATGAAAGCCGAAAGAGAGAGGCACTAGGCCCCAGCACGGTGTAATGTTGGGGACGGCTCCCCATTTATTTATCCCATGGGATGTACCCGATGACTTATGGATGTCCCTCGGATTGGTATGGTAGGGTGCTCAAAGGTTGGACAGAGGAGGAAAGGTTCTCGGCGCAGCAAAAAAAAAAGAGCATAAATAGGCTTCCCGGCGCGGGAAAAAGAGCTCTCGGCGCGCCTCTTAGAGGGGCTTCTCGGCATGGATTTAGTAGGTTCTCGGCACAGGCTTCTCGGCATGGCTGAAATAAGGAGGAGGGGCTTCTCGGCATGGCTGAAACAGGAGGAAGAAGGTCTCGGCGTGAGGTTCTCGGCGCGCTGAATGCCACGCCGGGAGCTGTTCATTACGCCGAGGGGTGTTGGCGCCGGGAAGGCGATGGTTCTGGATGCCGGGAAGGTTTATGGGGTTTTGCGGTACTCTGTTCTGAGGATTCTCTTTGGGATTAGATGATGACTGGGAGATTTTTAGGATGCAAACTAGTAAAGAGTCAAGGGCTTTATCAGGTTATCATCAAGGAGTCGCAGGGATGAAAGGGGGGTTCGAGGGATTAAAGTCATCAGGCGTTCGAAACCCTCTGGAATAGGCTTTATGCCATTCATGGCGCCGGCCATCCAGGGGATCAAGAGATGATTGTCTCTGATCCCTGTAATGACCCCGATGGCTTGGTAAACTTGAGAAGGCTACAGACTTCATTGCGTTAAAATCATCGATGTCATCGAGGGAGAGAGGGGGGACGAAACCCAGGAATCCATAGAAGTAAGGATCGGGGCTCTGCACCAGCTCCCTCGAGACTACAAGAGGTACGAGTAGCAGGGAGTGTTCGACAACCACTTGGGCTAACAATAGACACTCGAGACCACGGATTCATCGATCAAACAATGCAACAGAAAGGTTAACGACAACAATCATCAGAGAGGGGCGAGGGAAAAGAATCCTGAGCTTCCATCCATTCAATCAATTCTATCATTTACATTTCATCGGTTATAGAAAATATAATTCGAACGATAACAGAGAAGAGCTTTGAACATCATTCGAATAGAAGAAAAGCCCACAAAAGGGTGTAGAAAGGGTACATAGGATGAGGAAATAAAACCCATTCGGATAACAAGAAGATGGGGGAGGGTGGAGCATTGACTCCTCTCCCTCCCCAAGCACCCACCTTCTCCTTCTTTCAGCCTCCGTAGCAGCTTCTCTTCTCTTCTCTCTTTTTGTTATCTGGCTATCCGAATATCTCTCGTCTCTTTTTTCTTTTGATGGCTCCCTCTTCTCTCTCTCCATCCTTTTGACGAAATGGGGGGGGGGGGGTTTATAGGCACAGCCCCCCTCCTTCTCGGCATGATCAACTTAGGCGCGTCTTTCACACCTTCCCGGCGTGCCTCAGTCGATTGCGGAGGCTTCCCGGCTCCAAGAGTCTAGCTTCCCTGCGCCACCTCCCATGGGCTTTGGGCTTTGGTGAGGAGCTCCCGGCGCCACACTCGTGAGCCCATTTAGGGCTTTTAATATTTTGATATCTCTCATCAGCAGGATTGAGCTGTCGAAGATGCCTAACCTGTCTTTTCATTTGTCAGTCCTTCGAATCTGTTATAACAGGTGAAGGCCTCTTAGTTGGTGAGTTGGCATAGTCTTATCAGAACATTTCTGGGGATTTTCATCAGTCAATAGACCGCAATTCTTCATCAGCACTGCCATCTGAGCGACGACAACACCAGATATCAGCTTGGCCGGGAAGGGCTTCAGCCGGGTAATAGCTTCAGTGACGACTCTTCTGTAGTCCTGGCCTTGCAGATATTACGAGGGTCTCCATTGCTAATTCTACTCTCATTCTTGTCTCAGCTCATATTTCAGCTGTCAACGGTGTGTCAATCCACCCGTTCAAGAGGACGCCATCACCATATGCCGTCGAGGTCTAGCGGCCGAGGTCAGCGAAAAGCTTCTCGGCACCAATATTAAAGGCTTCGACCAACTCAATTCAACAGTCGCCAAAATAGAGATGTTCTTCGCCGATAACCCGAGCTATACTGCAGCAATGGGTAAGCATGCGCGAGAAAGCCAGCTTGGTAAGGAGGTGAATATCATAGAGTTCACCCCTGCCGCCAAGGCCAGTAAGGGGGCCGAATCCAGTGGCTCTAACAAAAAGCGAGCGGATAAGCCGGCTGCTCCTTCCTTCTCGGACCGTATGAAGACACCCTTCTCCTTTAAGAAGGAACATACGAAGATGCTCTTCGACCTCTGTATGGCTCAAAAGATTGTCGAACTGCCAGAAATTCGCAAGTGGGACGAGGCTCTGAAGACCGACGATCTCGGTTATTGCCTATACCATCGCATGCTGGGTCATTCAATCGAAGATTGCTACGTCTTCAAAACTCAGGCGTAGAAGCTGATCTGAGACGGCCTTGTCAAAATGAAGAGTGGTCTCGTCGATCCTCCACAACCACATACGTGGGCCAGGCCAGCTAAGGGAGCACGCGTGGCTCACCCCTCAGCCAATGTCATCCATATGATGGCCGCATTTTCTCTTTCTGATGATGAATCAGAGGAGCCTAGCCCTAACCGAAGGGGACGTTTGATCTGGTATCCAGGGTGGAGGCCCTGGCATGATCAGAGATCTCTCTCCTTTCCCAGGGAGAGAACCCGGTGACTCTTCGATATCCTTGTCGAGAACGGGCAAATTATGCCCCGTGACTCGCCTGCCGGCTACACCCATTGGGATCGTAGTCACCCTCAATATTGTCCCTTCCACACCAGAATCTACCACCCGATCGAGTCCTACGAGGAAGTTCAACACCTCATCCAGGAACAGATCCGATGGGAACAGATCGATGTAGAAGGAAACTCCATGTCGCTCGTCAGGCTTTGACAAGCTGTCGAAGAGACCCTGCGCATCGCCAGGGATGCGCCAGAGCGGCCAGACTCTCCCCAAGAAAATGGGCATGGGCTGCCTTACCAGCATCCTCCAAAATGGCTCGATTTTCGGACCGACAACCGAGAGGCACTCGAGCGATTGCGGAGGCGTAGAGAGTAGGATGCTAGTCAAGAGACGGACCCAACCGACTTCTCGGTCAACGTCATCCATTCCCCTGCTCCTCCAGCCCCTTCGGGCTCTCAGACATCAGCACCTAGCCAGCCAGCCCCAGCCACTTTGGCCATGCGATGGTGGTCCTGGCGGGAGCTAGAGTCTCTCCCTTTCCCTGAAGAGGATACCACCAGGCTCCTCCGGGTCCTTCTTGGTCAACAGGACGTTCTAGTAGGCGAGACGACGACGGGCTCCTCAGCTCTCTCTCGTCATCCCCCCGTCCTATCTCCATCTCTGGCATCTATGGATAGGAAGGGAAAGCAAAAATAAGGTGAAGTCCCGCCTCAGCCTCATCACATCCCCTCAGCGGATGGGCCGTCGGATCCTCTCCGCCTACCCGTAAACATAATCCGAAGTACAAAGAAGGCAACTTCGGAATCTTCAGCGGCTTCGATTCAAGTGGCGGGCCCACCGCTACAAGGCTCAGCCAGTCTGCAGAGTCGAGATAATTGTGCAGAGCAATAATGTCTTGCGACGCCGTCGGTTGTCGCTAGGCCTAGCCCTCATAATGGTTACAAAGGCAAGGCACACATCTTTGGACGCCAGTCCCAGTATCTTGGCATACCAAGAATTGCCGCTCGAGGTAATCGAGCAGGCGATTAATGCCACCTTCCAAATACAACAAGCGGAAGGCTCCTGGATCGAAATTCGGGCAAGGAAGAGTCATCGACCTCACCCTGCAAAGACGCCAGCTCGGAGATATCCTCATCAGGATTTATCAACTCCAGCTCCAACACCTCTCCCTCCTACTCCCTTGGAGACTGCTATCGCCAAGAGACAAGAGAAAAATAGGAGGAAGAACCTCAGAAGGCGGCTCAGGAAACAAGCTGAACAAGCGGCTGCCCTACAATCCCTAGTCGAGCCAACGCCTCTCCAAAGGCTCCAGCGGCTCATTGATGACCTGGAAGAATACGTTCCTCCTCGTCCTACCGGGGCTCTCCCACTCGATAGCTACATCTCGTGGGTAGAAATGCAGAAATGAGCTCGCCTCAAGAATTGGGTCCAAGAGATGATCCAAAAGCTCAAGGGCGGCGAAAGACTTGTGATCCCATATGAGCTCTCCTTGTGCTATAAAGACAAGGAGATCACAACAGAGCAGCTGGAAGAAATACTTCGGCGCTGCACCTGCAACATGGTGGCCATCCCACCTCCTGACAACATCAATGTTGCTCAGCGAGGCGAGCCAGTTGCCTCCCGGGCAAGACAAAGAACCATTGCCCCTCTTGGGCTACAGCCAGCTCCAGAGCACACCGGTCGCGACCGAGGTCTTGGCCCGGGACGTGGTAGAGGCCGTGGGAGAATCCCCGGGTTACCCCTCTCTCCGTCCACCTTCGACCCTGAGCGAATCATCCTCTTTCGAGGAGAGGAACCGGCTCCCATTCTGGAAGTAGAAATTCGGGGCAGACCCGGTATCTTCGATCCTTCCGACAGTGACAAGGCTATGGCTAGCCTCCCAGCCCCTGCACCAGTATCGGCTTCTGCAGCGGAGCAAGCGGGACCGTCTGGCAAGGATGAGCCAGCTCGCCAATCACTCCCAGAAGAGCCATCATTGGCATCTCTGTTCCAGTAGTCTGTCAACGATCAAAGTCAGTCTGATCCCGGTAATAAGGGCAAGGCAGTGCAACTTCTCGACGGGAAATAGCACGGCAGCTCGCAGAAGGCTCAGCCTGGCATACTACCTTCCTTGGAAGATGCTCGAGCCTGAGCTGACCGAAAGGTCCTCCACCAGATTAAGCGCTTCCCTGCCAGCATTTCAATTTGGGAAGTCATTGCTTGGAGTAAAGACCTAAGTGAAACCCTTATCAAAATACTCCAAGAGCCGGAAGTCTATGAAGCACATGCCGCGGAAATGAAGGCGACTGCCTATGGGGCCTTCACAACCACCATTTCCTTCACAGAGAAAGACATACTGGTTTCCCCTTCATTCCACAACCGTCCTCTCTACATGAAGGGGAAGATCAACGGGCATGATGGGAACCGGATCCTGGTGGACGCAGGTGCCGCTGTTAATATCATGCCGCTCAAGACCTTCAAGTCCCTATATCTGACCCCGTACCTCCAGAAGGTTCAAGCGATCAAGATATCCGGCTTTAACCAGAACACTGAGGACGTCCTCAGCCGGGTGGATGTCGACCTGGTGCTCGATGATTTCACCTCTAAGGCGACATTCTACATCATCGACTCCAACACATCTTATAAGATGCTGCTGGGTAGACCCTGGCTCCATGAAAATTGGGTCGTCCCATCGACTCTCCACCAATGCATCAAGTATGCCAAGGACGGGGAGCAACATAAGGTCTTTGCAGACCTATCGTCGTTCACACCGGCAGAATGCAACCTAGCCGACGCTGCGCTCTACTTCAAGGGGATTAGTCCCTACCCTGTAATTAAGAGCAAAAGCAACGGTTGGCTCTCAGAGGAAGATGATGATGATCTCTTCTCTGTTGACGAGGAAAAGGCCAATCTTCATCGGCTATGCCTCGGCTCCAAGTCAACCCCATATCGCCCAGAGAGACGCAGATCGACTTTGAGGCTAATCTTATTAGCCGAGCTATCAGAAAGAGTATATGCTTGCCACCAGACTGCATCCAGCTTCCATGTGCATCTGACAAGTTCAGCGTCGAGACTGACAACATTCATTGTCACCTTCAAGCGACAACGCCGAAGCAAGAAGAAGGCTAACAGGGACAAACCTATTGTCTTCTACAAAGAAGACATGGTCCCTCAAGCCCCGCCAGACGATGACTTCGGCTGGTCCAGGTGAGCCGATGATACCCCTGAAACAGTCCAGGTGTGGGGCGAGCTGTCGCCGCATATTCAAGAACTGTGTTTAAAACAACACATTCCCCTGTGGCAAACTTCTGCACAACAGAAATACTTTCAACGACTGTGGGACCCTTCCCAGGTTCGGGGGCAACCCCCGTCCTTCCATAAGGACACCAGGGGACTTGGCTACGACTAGGACCCGGACTTCCACATCTACCACATAGTTAATGTCGTAGGCTTGACACTACCAGCCGACGACCGAGGTAGAGTCGAAGCCAAATTCGACAGCTCCGGGGATGAGGAGGAGGAAGTTCTGATCCCGATCCCCGTCAAAGCCGGTACCCCGGCTCAAGTCGTCGGGGAACCTTCTTCGCCTCCCTGCCAAGACAAAGGGGCAGAAGAAGCTTCTACGGTCTGTCAGCCAGTTGAGGGACCTAGTTCAACAAACCCTCCTGAGGGGGGAGGATATCACTGGTCCTAGCTGCGAAGGATTGTCGGCTTCGCCAGGCAACCCTGGGGAGACCTCAGCAACTCTAGTTGATGACTGCTGGCCAAAATCCGGCGGCCCAGATCAAGCCTCGATGGATCCCAGCAACAATCACTCTCCAGTCCTTTCAACATCAATCGGTGGCTTCGAGAACCAAGAAATACACGAAGCCGACACCGATGATGAGGATTTCATTGACTTCCAACCCGCTCCTCCTGAGCTGGAGGATGGCGGCCAAGCGACCGTGGATGAGCTCGTCGAAATCAACTTGGGCAAAGATGAAGCTCCCCAGCCAACATCCGTCAGCGCTCTCCTTACCGAGGCAGAGAGGTAGGACTACAAGCAACTCCTGCTTGAATTCAAGGACTGCTTCGCCTGGACATACAAGGAGATGCTAGGGCTAGACCCCTCCGTAGCGGAGCACGATCTAGCCATTTCTCCCTCAGTCGCTCCGGTCAAGAAATCGCAGTGTCGCATGCGCCATGAGCTGGAGCTCCAGGTTTCGACCGAAGTCCATAAAATGGCGAAGGTCGACTTCATCAAGCCGTGCATCTAACTGATCTGGCTCGCCAATATAGTTCCAGTCAAGAAGAAGAATGGTCAAGTCCGCATTTACGTCGACTTTCGGGACCTCAACAAAGCCTCTCCGAAGGACGACTTCCCAGTCCCAATTACAGAAACAATGGTCGACATGACCACCGACCATGAAACCTTGTCTTTCATGGACGGGTCATCCGATTACAATCAAATCCAGATGTCCCTTAAAGATAAGAATCACACAGCCTTCAGATCCCCTAAGGGGATTTTCAACTTCAAGCGCATGCCCTTCGGTTTGAAGAATGCCGGCGCTACTTACAAAAGGGCCATGACAAAAATATTCGACAAGATGCTGCACAACACCGTCGAATGCTATGTTGACGACCTCGTCATCAAGACCAAAAGGTGAGAAGACCATTTGCGCGACCTCCGCCAAGTCTTCGAGCGTCTTCGGCAGTATGGGCTCAAGATGAACCCCATGAAATGCGCCTTTGGCGTATCCATCGGCAAATTTCTCGACTTCGTCGTCAGGTACCGAGGAATCGAGGTGGATCCTAGCAAGATCAAAGCAATCCGAAAGCTTCCAAGGGAGGCTGACCTATATTCAGAGGTTTATCTCTAACCTCTCCGGTCGGTGTGCGCCTTTCAGCAAGCTAATGAAGAAGGACGCCCCATTTACATGGGACTCGGAATGCCAGGTGGCTTTCAAGAAAATCAAGGAGTACCTCCTTACTCCCCCAGTCCCGGGGGCACCAATCAAGGGTAAACCCCTCATCCTTTACATTGCTGCCATGGACGCTTCGTTAGGAGCTCTGTTGGCGTAAATCAATGAAGAAGGTAAAGAGCAACCCCTCTATTACCTCAGTCGGAAGCTAATCGATGCTGAGTACCGCTACTCCCCCATGGAGAAGGTCTGCTTGGCATTGGTGTTCGCAGTTAAGAAGCTGCGGAATTACCTCCTGTCCCATCAGGTCGAGCTTATATCCAAGCACGACCCCTGAAGTATCTCCTTCGGTGACCTGTCCTCTCAGGCAGACTGGGAAGGTGGGCTCTCTTGTTGATGGAGTACGTCATTACTTATGTCCCCAGAAAAGTAATTAAGGGACAAGGCATGGCTGAATTCTTGGCAGCCCATCCAGTACCAGACGACTCACCCTTCAAATTGGAGCTCCCAGACGAGGAGTCCCTTGCTGCTTAATCACAACAGCCAGTTGAACGGTGTGGAGATGTCTTACATTACTGGCAACAAAATGCTCTCACAACCACTGTTGCTCAATCACAACAACCAGTTGAACAAAGCCGAGATGTCTTGCATTATTGGTAGCCAAGCGCTCTCACAACCAACGTGCCTTGCTGGGAGCTCTACTTCGACGGTGCTTCCCGAGGGATCACCCAGAGCAACCAGGATCCAGCCACCACGGCAGGTGCCGGCATTGTTTTCCTAACTCCTCAGGGCGGAGTTTTATACTACTCCTGCGCCCTCATGAAGTACCTGACCAACAACGAAGTCGAGTATGAAGCTCTACTCATTGGGCTCCAGATGGCTCTCCACATGGGCATTAAATGCCTCAAAGCCTACGGGGACTCCCAGCTGATAGTCCAGCAGGTCCTCGGCATCTATGACGTGCGAAAGCCAGAGTTGGTTCCATACCATACCGCTGTCACCAGATTGACCCAGAAGTTCTATTTCTTCGAAATAGATCATATCCCCAGAAACAGCAACGCTCAGGCGGATGCCTTAGCAAAATTGGCCGCGGCCATCAAGCTCCCGCCCGAGGGCGAGGTTGACATTGTCATCAAGCACAGAAGGCTGATGCCGAGCTCACTCGAAGTCAACACCGGTCTCACCATTTACGAGGTCCATGACCTTGACTGAAACACACCTCCAGAAGAGGATGATTGGTGTAGGCCCATCATCAAATTCAAGAAAGGGTGGCTTCCCCCTGACCGAGCTCAAAGGGTCCAGCTACTCCACCGAGCAACTCTTATGAGCTGATCGGCGATTCCTTGTACCGACTCGTCCACGAGAAGGACAAGTAAATTCTCTTAAGATGTGCCTCCCTCGCCGATGCTTGAGCCGTCATGCAGGAGGTCCACTCCGGATTGTGTGGCGCGCACCAGGCCGGAGACCGAATGAAGCACAGTATCAAGCTCAAGGGTTTTTATTGGCCAACCATGTACACGGATTGTGTCCAGTATGTCCGTACATGCCATCAGTGCCAAGCCTTTGGCCCAGTACCAAGGAGACCTCCTAATCCATTGCGTTCTACAGCCCCCACCTGGCCATTTGCTGAGTGGGGCATGGACATCGCGGGGCCTTTCCCGCCATCTTCCAAGGGCCATAAATACATCTTGGCCGCCACTGACTATTTCTCTCGTTGGGCGGAGGCTCTACCGTTGCGAGAGGTCCCCGGCGAAATCGTTGCCAGATTTGTCCGGCACAACATTATATACCGATTTGGTACTCCCAGTCGCATAGTGTCCGAAAACGGGACACCATTCAAGAATAAGGCTGTATACCAGCTAGCAGCCAAATTCCACATTGACTGGAGAACCTCTTTGGTCTACAACCCCCAGGCTAACGGTTTGGCGGAAGCCTTCAACAAAACCCTCTGCAAGCTCCTGTCTAAGATGGTTAGCCACCGAAAACGCGATTGGGGTGAGAAGGTCTTCGAAGCATTATGGGCCTATCGAATGGTCTATAAAACCCCCACAGGGTGCTCACCGTTCTCCCTTGCTTACGGGACAGAAGCAGTTATCCCCATCGAAATCCAGTTAGCCTCTTATCGCGTGGCGATCCACACCGGCCTTGCCGGCCCTAACAAAAGTGAGTACCAGAGAAGGCTAGAAGAGCTCGCCGATCTAGAAGGAAAGCGACTCGAAGCCTACAAACACCTGCAAGTATACCAGGCCCGCATGGCACGGGCCTACCATAAGCTCGTCAAGCAACGAGCTTTCAAGCAAGGTGACCTTCTCATGATCAAGGAAAGAGAAATCATGACAGGGCGCTCCAGTGGAAAATTACAGCCAAATTGGCGAGGTCTGTATGTTATCCATAATGTCTATGAGGGTGGGGGCTTACACGGTTCTCGCCCACAAAGGTCACAGACCGTTCCCGCCTCTCAACGGCAAACATATGAAGCTATATTATGCACTAGAGCATGAGTTTACGCATCAGCCAGACTCAGACACACATCTCAGCTACTACCAGTAAGGCCGGTCCTTCCCCGTGAAGTATCTAACCGGCCAATCCTCCCAGTCAACTAGTCAGCTCAGCTCTCCGGAATCGCCGCCAGGCATCCGCGGGGACTGATCTCCTGCCCTCATTCCCGTCACCACGGGAGCACGGGCACTTCTGCACCGGCACCAGTCTAGCCACCATTCTCCCAGGTAAGTAATATATATATATATATATAATATAAAAAAGAAATGGAGTTAAAAATAGAGATGCCCCGGCAGACCCAGTCATCCTCACAAGGAGGCAACTGGGGGCAAAAAGGCCAGTAACCCGGCTGAGGTGGAAACCCGAGAGGGCACCTCAGGCAAAATCGGGGAACCCCTCGACGCGAAAACCCGCAAGGGCGCGTCGGAAAAAGCTAAAGGGGGTCGGCTCTAGCGAAAACTCGAAAGGGCGGTAGAGCCGATAATGAGAAAATCTCCTTCTCCCTACCAGTCAGAACGGCCTTCCGCCTATTCCATGGTAGGCTGTTAGCCTCATCTAGAGCCAATCTCCAATCCATTCGCACTGCTACGGCGCAAACCCTCCAATTCCCAATCGGCCTTGCATTACTTCCGCTCAGTTTGGCCAACCTTTGGCCCTGGCTTTGACAACACAGGTCAACCAGTCCCTGTGATAGTCAATCCCCCAGTCACCATCCCAGTAGACTTATATCCCAGCACACTCCCAGACACTCATCATTCTCTGCCCCTAAATCCTACATCCTCTACAAATCCAGAGCCTTCAAGTTCATTATAATCCCAGTTCCCCCCATACAATCTCTGATCCACTAGCCAGAACTCCAGTCATATCCTGCCATGACAAAGTGGTCCCTCGCCACCATGGCGTGAGGATTTCTAAAAAACCCCTATTAATGGCCGAACAATATTCGGCCACCCACACCTTCCAGTCTCAGGTTACGTCCCCTGACAACAACATGCTATGGACGGCAGTCTCAAGAAAAAAGAAATGGGGTTAAAAATAGAGATACCTCGGTGAGCCTGGTCGAATCCGTTATAGGGAGCCGACTAGGTGCAAAAATTGCCACTAACTCAGCTAAGGTGAAAACCCGAAAGGGTGCCTTAGGCAAAATCGGGTAACCCCTCGGTGTGAAAACCCATAACGGCGCACCGAAAAAAGCAAAATGGGGGGAGCTCTGGCGAAAACCCACAAGGGTGGTAGAGCTGGTAAAGAGAGGAAAAAAAAGGAAAACTCTCTCGCTCTTTACTCTTCATTTACAAAAGTCGTCGGTCATGACAGGCCCCGATGGCGAGCTCAACATAACTCCACGACAATGATGGCCACTACACCCCCCAGGGTCGGTCATCTCCAATGCCAGTTCCGGTTCCAGCCTCCAGTTCCAGTTTTGGCTACAACGCCTTCACAGGCTAGCCGCCAGCCTCCAGATCCAGTTTCGGCTACAACGCCTTCACAGGCTAGCCGCTAGCCTCAATTTCCAGTTTCGGCTACAACGCCTTCACAGGCCAGCCGCCAGCCTCCAGGTCCAGTTTCGACTACAACGCCTCTACAGGCCAGCCGCCAGCCTCCAGTTCCAGTTTCGGCTACAACGCCCCTACGGGCCAGCCGCCAGCCTCCGATTCCAGTTTCGGCTACAACGCCTCACCAGGCCATCCGCCTAGCCTCTAGCTCCAGTCTCCGGCTTCCACGCCTTCACAGACCGGCCGGCTAGCTCCTGTCCCCAGTTCTAGCTTCTGGCTACAATGCCTTTATGGGCCAGCCGCTAGCTCCCGGCTCCAGTTTCGGCCACGATCCCTCAGCGGGTGGGCCAACCAGTCCCAGTCCCGATCACAGCCCTCGGTTGTGATGTCTTTTGAGGCCATTCATCCAGCTTAGCCTCAGTTTCTCAAGTCGAGGAGAGCTACATTATCGGCTAACGACATACAAACAACCAACACCCGGGAGTCAACCTACAACCGATACATCCCAGAATCAGCTCCCGACCTTAACCAAACAGGCCGCCACATCTGGACGGGCCTACGCCAACCCTACACTAGGGGCCTTTTCCCTACTTCCCAGCAACCAGCACTCAGTTCCCAGTACCCAAAGTCCAGTCATGCCACTCTCCCACCCAGTCTTTTATTACAGCTCTATTTTCGGGTAAATCCCAGTCCCCAGCCCCTTACGTCGGTACGTGTTAAGACAATCAAGCACGGCCGACAGTAAGTGGTAGCCATCTCTTCTACCCAACCCTATTCCATAGACCAGGGAGAATAACAACTCAGTAAACAACAACACTAAAATCCAGAGTTTGTCATTAACACTCTGTAAAAGGGAGCCAAAGACATGCCCTTGGGGTAACAAAAATTTACAGTCCGGATAACAAAAAGGGGGAAGGGAAGCAATACAATCACGGCCTAGCCTCGCTCCCCTCCAGCTCCGACAAGTGGGACTCCGCAGCCGCCAGCTCCGCCTCCAAGGTCGACGTAAGCTGAACGCCGGCCTCGGCTTCGGCTTCGGCAATCCACCACTCAACTCTAGCAAGCTCTATGGCTTGCCGCTGCTCCTCCAAGACCTTCTGCAATGCCTTGGCTCTGCTGGTCGCCTCGCTCAGCTGCCTGGCACGGTCCTAAGCAAGAGACACGGCCGTGTCGGCAAGCCTCCTCTGCTCGGTCGCAGCTGACGCAAGCTGAACACACTGCTCCTGTGCCTCCCGAATGGCCGCCAGTCGCTGTGCCCGCTACGCCTGAGCCTCCAGAAGCCGTAGGTCCTCCACCCAGATGCTGGCCAAGCCAGACATCCAGAGCCCATGAGGGAATCCAAGGCCATGGTAGCCGCGTGTACACTCCCTCAGCCGCTGCCGAAGCTCCTTGGGAGAAGGCAGGGGATCACCCCCTACATAGTCCCGGGCTCGCTGGAGCAAGGATGCACCTATGCTGGCATCCAGCAGTGGCTCCGGTGGTGAAATGGATGTAGGCCACTCGATCCCCAGCTCGAGGGAAGAGTGAACCGTCTCAGCCAGCACACCGTAAGGACCTTCACAACCCTATCGAACACGAAACGGGTCAGCCATGCTCAGGGTTTTCCTATGACAAGACAAGGTGAAAAACCTAAGAAAGGTCCTGACTCCCACCTGGTGTGGCTCCCGCCGTGCCTGTAACTTCCCCGCTCGGGGTCGGTGAGGGTAACCTCTCCTTCACCCCGGTAGTATCCTCTGCTGGAGTCGGAGAGGGTAGGGACTCCCCTGTAATCAGGTCCTCCCGAATAGCCATTGAGGTGACGGAGGTCTCCCCTTGACCCTCCTCGCCGGGAGCGGACGCGTGCTCCTCCTCAGACTTCAGTCCTAGACATAACACAAAAATGTCAACACTCTACCATAAACTCTGTATCAAAGCCAATGCGGAGGCAAGGAGAAGTCACATATACCTTCCAATGCCGCCTCCATCTTGGCATCTCCGGCAGAAGAGGCCTCGAAGGAAGAAGAGCTCGAGCTCTCATCAGTCTCCATCGTGGCGCTACCACCCCCTGAAGAACCGGACAAGCTCTCTGATGAACCCCTGGCCGTGGGCAAATCATGGGCACCTATACATCGGGAAGCCAGATTAGGCTACTACCAAGTCCAGCCACACATAAAGATAGCTCCCTAGTCGAAGGTACCAGGGAAGAAGCTCACCAGTCGGGGCGCCCCCTTTGGAAATCCCCTCAATGTCAACAAACTCCTCGTCGCCCTCGGCAGTAGCTGCGACGGGAGGTTCATCTCCTGATGGCCGGTCCGTATCTCGAGGGAGCTCTCCTTCCTCCAGAGGGGAAGAGGTACCTGCAATCCATCCCAGTCAAAGCTCAGCACGGGTGGTGGAGAGGGGGATTTCTGTAGCCCAATTAAGAGCAGCCAAACTAGGCCCATCTGGACCGAACGACGCTCAGCTAATCCAAGTGACAGTCCTCTAGGGCCCACTTCGGCAGAAAAGCCCAATAAAGATCACTCGGAATCCCATCCTTCCTCGGCGGCCCTTAGGCTCGGAAGGCCCGAACGACAGAACGGAGGAAGACCCACGCCCGAGCCATCCCTCATCGGGATGAAGGGCGAGCGCTTCACGCCCACTCCGACCTGACTGCATCCGAGCTATGCCCATCACCCGGACAGGGCTGGCACTTCTCATGCTTGGATCAACTGACAAATGCTTATCCATGCAGCCGTTGACAGTCCTTTATGAGCAGGAGTTCATCGGGATAAGGGTGCCACGATCTCCCAAGGTCATGAAGAGCCCACGATGAGGACGTAACGATCCCATGATGAGGACGTAACTCCCGCCTGAAACTCCTCGACTTATGGGACTCATCAAGGGAACTCGCTATATAAACCAGGGATTCTCTCCGACGACAGGTAAGGCAGATAGATGCCTAACACTCCCTGAGCAAGAACCACTTCACCATCTTGGTGTTGGGGAATCTCGCGCATCTCTTTCAACCTCCCTCAATACCTTCCACCATTGCTCTACTGACTTATGCATCGGAGGATTTTCCCAGGGAACTATCCCTGGGCCTCCTAATTCGTTTTCCTTTCTTTGCAGTTCACTATCCGGTGATCATCCTGCCAGCTCAGGACCAGCGTGAGATCACGCCCCTTCATCTGGCGCCGTCTGTGAGAAACGACCAAAGAGCCAGTATGGTGAGAAGAAGTTCAGGGAGGAGGTCTGCCGGTGATAGGGGATAGGCCACGGCGGCTGCGGGGGAAGGCCCCTCACAAGCCTCCCAAAACCCCCCCTCCGGTGCCAGCACTCCCGCCGACGGACCGCCCCCTCCACCTGCGGCCAGGCTGCCGCCCCTTCCTCCCACGACGGTAGGGCTGCCGCTCAACGGCAGCACCGACGCCTTCCAAGCCCTCAATGCGAAACTGGATGTCCTCGTGGAACTCATGAGGACCCAGGCGGCCAGGGATGGAAGGTCACGCGCCCCTCCAGAGAGCCCTCCCCATGAGAACATGTCCCAGCACACCACCGGATGCCACTTCACCCTCCGAGGACAGCAGCTCATCCGCAACAAAATAGGAGGACCCTCGCAAGCTCCCCCTCTGGAGCAGGAGGCTTCCTCCACGTTGAAGTGGGGTAGGCACGGGGCACATCGTCCCCTCCCGGAGATCGAAGTCCCCAGGGAGTGCCAAGATAGCCTGCCTTCACGCCCCCTCAGCCCTACGGCGCAGCGGCAGCCAGAGCTATCCCTCCGACTGTGAGAATTCGAGAGGCGTTTCGCAGAGCAAGAGCGCGCCCTGCGAGCCCTGCAGAAGACCTCTCCACCAGAGGATGAGGAGAGATCCCCATTCTTCGACCATATCTTGAAAGTAGAGGTATCTCCCCGAGCCTCCATCCCGACCTTCAAGCCCTACGATGGCCAGGGCGACCCGACCGACCACTTTGACAGCTTCGACGCTCTGATGACCCTTCACGGAGCATCCGACGCCATCAAGTGCCGAGCCTTTACGACCATCCTGGTCCAAGGCACCCAAGCATGGTTCCGGGCCCTCGCCCCCGGATCCATCCGAGACTTCAAGCAGTTGGGGCAGTATTCAAGGAGAGTTTCACCGGTAGAGGCCCCCCAAGGTCGGTAGCGGGGCTTTTGGCCCTCAAACAGGCGCAAGGGGAGAAACTTTGGGCCTACATCCTCCGATTCAAATCGGAAGCCCTGAGGATCCCCCGCCTGGATGTCGCCTCGGTCATAACCACTCTGACCGGGGGCACCCGCAACAAGAACATCCACCGCGAGCTTGTCCTCCACCCTCCCTCGACCCTTGCTGCGCTAGTGACTCTGGCATTGCGCCACGCCAAGTGCGAGGAAGTGCTCAGTGCATGCCGAGACGCAACCGGCTCAGGTCGGGAGGGGGACAAGAAGCGGGCACCCGAGCCAAGCTCGGGCCCAGGAAAAAGGCGGAACCGAGACGGGGAACGCAAGGAACCGTCGCGGAAGTACGAGCAGTACACCCCCCTAACTACTCCAGTGTACGAGATTTATGAAGACATCAAAGGCACATGCCTCCTCCGCCAACCCGAGCTAATGAAGTCAAAGAACCGTAGTCGCAGCAAGCATTGCCTATTCCACAGCGACCACGGGCATCATACCGGCGACTGCCACCAGCTCCAGGATGAGATCGAGCGTCTCATTTGTCAGGGGCACCTCTTCCGGTTCATGGCCGGGCACCAGGAAGACCGAGGCGCCCCAGAAAAGATAGACAACGCCCCCCGAGGGGTCCACATCAACGTCATCACCGGAGGAGCTGCATCGGGAGGAGACAGTGGCCGGGGAAGGAAGCGTCAGGCTGAGCGGGCGAGCCGAGCCATCGAGCCTCGTAGGGCCCCGCCCAGCGAACCCCAGGTCATAACCTTCTCCAACCAAGACCTGGAGGGGCTGAGCACCCCGCACGATGACGCCCTGGTGATATCAGCCACAATAAACCATTGTAACGTAGACAGGATTCTGGTTGACAATAGAAGTGCCCCTGATGTATTATCCTACGAATGTTTCCTTAAGATGGGGGAGGATCCGTCTAAACTCCGCCCGATCCGGACCCCCCTGTGCGGGTTCAATGGCCAGGCCACCTATCCCGAGGGAGCCCTAAGCTTGCCGGTTACTCTTAGCACCCCACCCAAGACCATTACGGTCATGGTGGATTTCATAGTGATCAAAGGTATGATAGCATACAACGCAATCTTCGGCCGAGGAATCCTCAGCCGAACAAAAGCGGTGCCTTCTACCTATCACCAAAAGATGAAGTTCCCCACCAAAAATGGATTGGGGGAAGTCCGAGGTAACCAGGCAATGGCCCGAAGGTGCTACAATATCTCGGTTGAGGCCATAAGGCCAGACGGGAAAAGCAAGGGCCCCCGGGAAGTCGAGGAAAAATCCGCAACCGCCGAACCTGGAGGCGAATTGCTAGCGGTTTTCCTAAACGACGACCCGACCCTAGGAGTAAAGATCAGAGCCGACCTAACATCTGAGGTTCAACAGCAATACAAAGAATTCTTTTCTGCGTACATGTGGACGCACTAAAATTTGCTTATTCAGGCAGTTCGTATATTGAGTGCGTGGGCCTACCAGTCACCGAAGTGACGATTTATTCGGGCTCCGAAGAGCCCATGGTGCGCTCGACCTGACTTCGTCAGATGATTGTGTGGTTCATGTCGGGACCAAAACCCGCCGCGCCGTAAAGGTCACGACGTCATTTACATCCCCCATACGAGGGAACACCCTTGATTAATCACCGAAATTAGGGGCCCTGCGGCTGAAAGAAATAATACTAACTACGCGAGAAAGGGGTAGGAATAAATCACACTAAAGTCCGCATCAGGATATGAGCCATTAGCCATGTCGGTCACTCGTGGACCCTTCTCATATTCGGACACGGGTCCGTGATGGAAACGCGACGGAAACCGGGGCGAATCCGTTCAAATGTCTGCCGAATGCACGATAATTTTAATAATGGCTCGGGAGGGATCCAGGGCGAGAAACGAATCCGGTCTGATTGGAATGTCAGCCCAAGACCAGGTCGAGGCCTGGCCATGTCAGGATGATTCCCAAGACTCGGGCCCGGCCTGAGAGGGCGGCATTATTGTTCCTTTTGTGTCGGGTCACGGGGAGAGACGGGGCTGCAATGTGGACCCTAGCATTTTTATCTGGGGTTTTAATTATATGTTCCTCTCTTTCCTTTTGCTGTTTATTACTTCTTTATGCATTTGTTCCGAATGATTTCCTTTTTTTGTTTATTATTATTATTATTATTCTCTCCCTCTTTTACTATTATTATCACTATTGCACATTTTTGTTTTGTTTCCTATATATATTCGGATTTCTTTATTTATCATAATTTTTTAATTTATTTATTATCATTATTATTATTACCAATATCATCATCATTATATGTTATATGTATATGTTTCCCGGAGAGAGAGAGCCGCTGGAGAGTGTACCGGCAAGGGGTATGGGGGGGCGTGCCGATGAGGGCGTCCCAAGGTGTACCGATGAAGGGAGAAGAGGATGCGCCGGGGAAGGCACCAAGGAGAGTGTGCCGGTGAAGGTAGACGAGGGTGTGCCGGGGGAAACTCAAAGTCTGTACATCGCCTGTTCGAGTCTGCACATTATCCATTGGCTACAACTCAGAATCCATACACTGGCTGTTAGCACACCCGAAGTCTGTACGTCCCTCAGCCCAAAGTCTATACATTGACGGGTCACTGCGACACGAAGTCTATACATCGGGTATTTGCTGCACACAAAGTCCATACATCCTTCAGCTCAAAGTCTGTACGTTATCCATTAAAGTCTATACATTGGCCAGCTCAAAGTCTGTACATTGTCTATTGGAGTCTATACATTGGCTAACTCAAAGTCTATGCATTGTCCATTAAAATCTATACATTGGCCGGCTCAAAGTATGTACATTGTCCATTAAAGTCTATACATTGGCCGGCTCAAAGTATGTACATTGTCCAGCTCAAAGTCTATACATTGTTCCTTGGCTACAGTTCAAAGTCTATACATTGGCCAGCCTAAAGTATGTACGTTGGCCAACTCAAAGTCTATACATTGTTCAGCTCAAAGTCTATACATTGTCCCTTGGCTGCAGTTCAAAGTCCGTACATTGGCCAGCCCAAAGTCTGTACGTTGGCCAACTCAAAGTCTATACATTGTTCAGCTCAAAGTCTATACATTGTCCCTTGGCTGCAGTTCAAAGTCTGTACATTGGCTAGCCCAAAGTCTATACACTGGCCAGCTCAAAGTCTATACATTGTTCAGCTCAAAGTCTATACATTATCCCTTGGCTGCAGTTCAAAGTCTGTACATTGGCCAGCCCAAAGTCTGTACATTGGCCAGCTCAAAGTCTATACATTATTCCTTAAAGTCTGTACATTGTAGTTCAAAGTCTATACATTGCTTGTTGCTATGTTCGTGCATCAATCTAAAGTCTATACCTTGTGTTCCACTTCGGAGGGTGAGAAGAGTGTGCCGCTGAAGGGCCCAGAAGGTGTGTCGTTGAAGGGTTGATAGGGTGTGCCACTGGAGGGCTGATAGGGTGTGCCGCTGGAGGGCTGATAGGGTGTACCGGCGAGGGGAAGAATGAGACGGTGGAGGAGTGTGCCGGTGAGGAGCCAAGAAGGTGTGCCGTTGAAGGGCTGATAGGGTGTGCCGCTGGAGGGCTGATAGGGTGTACCGACGAAGGCTGGAACGGACGTGCCGATGAAGGTCCACTCCTTTGTTACTTGTTTTTAAGGCTTTTCTTTTCTTCTTTTCTTTCAGTTTTGCATTGTTTTATACAAATCTTTCCTCCTTCTTCTTGCAATCTGTTGTTCTATTCGTTTGATGGTTTTGTTGACTTTTGATATGTATTTCTTATCCCATTCGTTTGTTGCATCATTTTGCCCTTTTTTTGTGTTGTTATTTTCTAACAAAAATTTGGCAGCATCTCCCCTTGACCCGAGCGTAAGGGAGATAAGGGAACGCGCCCACATGGAGTGGCGGAACCCGACAACTGGAGGTGGGCGCCCGAGGGCGGCAACACCTTGATAAAACCTCATAAAACACGGGGAAACAACGAGCCGAAGACCTCTAAGACTGGACAGGGTGGGCTGGGGGTTAGTCAAGGCGTACCGGCCAAGGACAAGCACAGGGTGCTTGAGGGGTGTACCGGGCTAGGGAGAGGCCAGGTGTGCCGCTGGGGCACCAAGGGGAGGTGTACCGCTGGGGGGCTACTATGGGTGTACCGGCCAAGGTGCCGGAAGGGTGTGCCGCTGGGGGAAAGTGCAAGTGCACCGGACAGGGCTCCAAAAAAGGGTTGGTCTGCTAGCGGGGAGGGGTGTTAGACTGATCAAACCCACAGGGACTTCCAGCAAAAGGGAAAAAGGTTCAAAGGGGCAGGCACAGGTGAAGGTACTGGTACTGGGCTTCACAGGAGAAGGTTCATGACCTCAAACCATTCAAGATGGTGCCACATCCGGAGGAAATCGTCGGCATGAGGGATGAACGCAAACACAGAAAAGCGAAGGGAAAAAAATGACCAAACGCACTGTGGCCCAAAACAATGAGACAAAGAGAAGACCCACTGATGGGGACATCACCGCCCATGACCACGTTCACAGCTCGTCTCCTCGCCCCGGTTGCATCCGGCATGGTCTAGTCATTTAATTTTGAGTCCTATGTAATTTTTATTTGAGTCATTTGATGTATTTTCCCTTTTATTTGAGTCATGTTCCTAGGTCTTGTGTTCATTTCCCTAATTTTGAGTGTCATTAGGTTGTCTAGTTAGCTATTGGGCCCAATTCATTGGGCTTGACCCAAGGGCTCTCCCCTACCCCCTCGGTTATTTGTCATTGAGTCAATTATCAGGAACTTTTGTAGAAATGTGGGTTTCCTATATATAGGACCCCATTCCCCCCATTTCAACTTAATGAATCAATGAATGAAAAACTTGCCATTTTGAGAGTTCAAGCTTCTTATCTAGTGGAGAGATTCCATTATTTGGGTGAGAAACCCTAGGGGAGAGATTCCCCACCCATCCCTCTCTTAATTTCTCTCTTTCACTCCCCTTTCTCTCTCCTCCACACCAAATTTCGAAATTCTTCTCTCTCCTCCCCTCCCAACCACCTCCACTCTCCCACCTACCCCATTAAAGGCCACTCCCCTTCCCCACACATCCCATTACTCCACCCCCTAGTCCCAAGAGAGCTTCCACCAATCCTAGCTCCACCCCCAACCCCCAACTACCCCACCCACTTTCCCAAGCACCCTTCCCACTACCCCAAGCACCCATTCCCTTCCCCAACACAACCCCTCCCATCCCCAAGACCACCATTGAATACCCTTCATTAAGCAAAATTCAAACTCACCTTCCCTCCACTCACTTGTGCCCCCCTCACCTTCTCCTCTCCCCCACCCTCCCAAATTCGTAGCTCCTCCTCCCACCACCTGTTAGACCCCATTCCAGACCCCATTCTTCCCTTCCCCCACCTTAGAACACCCCCTCCTAAACCCCCTCACAGCCCGGGCTTTCCCCACACTCATCCACCCCTATTTCCCCTCCCATATACCCCATTCCCCCCATCATCTTCAACCTACAGCTCTCAACCGAAGATCTACAGAAGAGCAGCAGCTTGCAGAGGCGACCACGGCTTTCTCCGGACGTTTCTGAGGGATCAAGAGCTATTGTTGGAAGCGTCTCCCAGTCTTCTTCGCAACGGCAGTGGTTTCATCCTCATCCGAGCTGTGTACTGCCCGGGAGCTCCGTTCTCCCACAACTGCGCAGAGCTGCCCCGGCTGAGTACTAGAACCGGATTAGAAGCTCTGCCACGACGAACCTCAGAGGAATCAGCCCAAGAGCTCTTCTGTAAAGTTCTTCTTCCTCCTTTCTACTTTCAGAATCACAAAGCGGAGTTCCGTTCGGCATCCTGTGGCAGGAGTTATCCTTTTTCTCCCTCAGCTACGCGGCCCTGCTGCCCACAGTCTGCTTCGACCAGTCGCCATTGTTCTGTGTCCCCTGATCTTCTCCGACATCGGTTGACTTCCCCGTCAGTTTTTCTGTGAAGAGGACTCGTCCACGATTCCAACGACTCTGACGGTGCTGGATTCCGAGTTCGGGATCTGTCGGGGCATCCTCTGCAACCAGCGGTTGGAAACTAGGGGCTAGCTCTGCAGAGGTCCTGATCCAAAGAGAAAGCTTCACCACGACAAACCCTGGAGGAATAAGGCCACAAGCTCTTCTACAAAGTTCTTCCCCTTCCTGTCTACTTTCAGAATCAAGAAGCGGAACTCCATTCGGCATCCGGCATCAGAAGTTACGAATTTTCTTCCTCAAGCATGCGACTCTGATTCCCACAGTCTGCACCGACCCCCACTCACTGTTCTGGGTCCCCTGATCTTCTCCGGCATCTTTCGGCTTCCCCGTCAGCTCTGTTGAAAAGAAGACTCGTCCATGGTTCCAGCAGCTCTGGCGGCACCTGATTTGGAGTTCGAAGACTCGTCCAGGTGTTGGGGATCGAAGCAAGGACGATCGTCCACTGCTCTTTCCCCCACCTTCCCCTACTACATCAAGCCCTCTCTCTCTCTTACTCTCTTCTCTTTGCCTGGTGGTTGTCGGAAGACTCCCCGCCGGAGCCCTCTCCCTTTTCCTCTCTCTTTTCCTTCTTCTCGTAGGTGGCTCTGTGCCTGTTCTTCTCTTCCTGGGGGTCTCTTCTCATCTGTGTCCTCTCTCTCTCTGCCAGAATGGGAGTGGCTTTATACTCCCAGCAGCGGGAGCCCTCGAGCACGGCAGTCGGAGGCGGGAAGCGGCTGGTCATGATGGGGTTTGACTTCCCCCTTCATTAAGTAAAATTCAAACTCACCTTCCCTCCACTCACTTGTGCCCCCCTCACCTTCTCCTCTCCCCCACCCTCCTAAATTCGTAGCTCCTCCTCCCACCACCTGTTAGACCCCCTTCCAGACCCCATTCTTCCCTTCCCCCACCTTAGAACACCCCCTCCTAGACCCCCTCACAGCCCGGGCTTTCCCCACACTCATCCACCCCTATTTCCCCTCCCATATACCCCATTCCCCCATCATCTTCAACCTACAGCTCTCAACCGAAGATCTACAGAAGAGCAGCAGCTTGTAGAGGCGACCACTGCTTCCTCCGGACGTTCCTGAGGAATCAAGAGCCATGGTTGGAAGCGTCTCCCAGTTTTCTTCACAACGGCGGTGGTTTCATCCGCATCCGAGCTGTGTACTGCCCGAGAGCTCCGTTCTCCCACAACTGCGCAGAGCTGCCCCGACTGAGTACCAGAACCGGATTAGAAGCTCTGCCACGACGAACCTCAGAGGAATCAGCCCAAGAGCTCTTCTGAAAAGTTCTTCTTCCTCCTGTCTACTTTCAGAATCACGAAGCGGAGTTCTGTTCGGCATCCTGTGGCAGGAGTTATCTTTTTTCTCCCTCAGCTACGCGGCCCTGCTGCCCACAGTCTGCTTCGACCAGTCGCCATATTTCTGCGTCCCCTAATGTTCTATGACATCGGTTGGCTTCCCCGTCAGTTTTTCTGTGAAGAGGACTCGTCCACGATTCCAATGACTCTGACGGTGCTCGATTCCAAGTTCGGGATCTGTCGGGGCATCCTTTGCAACCAGCTGTTGGAAACCAGGGGCTAGCTCTGCAGAGGTCCTGATCCGGAGAGAAAGCTTCACCACAACAAACCCCTGAAGAATCAGGCCACAAGCTCTTCTACAAAGTTCTTCCCCTTCCTGTCTACTTTCAGAATCAAGAAGCAGAACTCCGTTCGGCATCCGGCAACAGAAGTTACGAATTTTCTTCCTCAAGCGTGCGACTCTGATTCCCACAGTCTGCACCGACCCCCACTCACTGTTCTGGGTCCCCTGATCTTCTCCAGCATCTTTAGGCTTCCCCGTCAGTTCTGTTGCAAAGAAGACTCATCCACGGTTCCAGCGGCTCTTGCGGCACCTGATTTGGAGTTCGGGAGCGACCGAGGCAACCTCTTCTTCCTGCTATTAGTAACCAGTTGCTGTCAGTCTGAGAATCAGTGTCCCTGTTCGAGCTCCTGCCCAGGCCAGCAGCGACCCCAGAAGAATTCGGCAAAATTCAGAGCACTCCAGTTCCAGTAACAAAGATTTTCTCACTGGTCTCGCCCTCGGAAAAATTCCTGATCACGTTCTGCAGCCACAGTACCGACTGTCTGTCCACAATTGCCGAGAGAAGGCAGATTCAGCATATTCACTTCATCATCGTTTTAGCCCTAGTATTCCCCACCCCGCTTGGCCGGCTGAAGGCCCCTCCCTGCGTGGAGGTAGTTTTGATTGTAACTATCATCTTCCCTTCCCCACGATCCCCCCCTTGCATGGGGTGTAGTGTTGTAATAGCTTAAACAGGTCAAGCTACCCCGGCGCGGCGTGTGGGGAACCCACACTTCCCCGCTCGCCCTCGTCTCCGAGCGGGACCGGTTTCTTCAAACCGGTCGAGTAAGTGCTCCAAACTTTACTCTAATTTATGCTTGTTCTTTCAATATTAGTTCATAAACTCCGCTGGCCGTGAATGAGAGCCCGATCCTTAAGCTCTTGTGCTATAAGTGATCACCGTGGGAAAAGAGAGAAACCGGTGCCTTTGGCACTTGGTCGGCCCCATTGTCTTGGACTTCCACATCCATTGGGAATCAAGTCTTGGCCTTGCTGGCCCTCTACCAGCAAGGGCCCAACCCCTCAACCTCACCTTGGTATTGCCAAGTTACCCTGGGCTTGGGTGAGCGACGAGAGAGCGGCGGCCCAAATTGGCCCATTTAGATTGCGAATGTGCTTGCTTGCTTAAGTCCAAGGTCATGTCACATCAATTGGTATCAGAGCAAGTTCTAGACTTGTCTCTACTAAGTCTTGTCCTAGGGCCATTGCATGCATCACCCTTGTCCACTATCATGACTACCTCATACATGGCATATTCGCCACTCTTAGGCCCATTAGAAGCCTTTGTGTTTGATGGATCCCGCCCTAGCATATATCTAGAATGGGAGAAGTCCATAGACCAACACTTTGTGAGGTTTACCCTGTCAGGGCTTGTCCAAGTCAACTATGCCAAGAGTTTGCTTTGGCGCCAAGCTAGGAAAGAATGGGAGAACATTGTAGGTTTGAGAGAAGCCAAAGGGGAAGCACCCATTGAATCTTGGGATGAAATGAGGGCCGATCTTAGAAAGATCTACGCACCCCAACCCAAACCTCTTCAACCAACCGATCTTTCACCCCCGAACCCAACTCCCACCCATGAACTTCCCCGACCAAGCCCAACCCAAGTCCACCCATGTTCACCACCCCGAGAGTACCATGCACTGACCATTATCACTCCACCCACCATAGACTATCCTACCCCATTATCCTTGAAAGTTGTGGCCCACACTCCTACCCAAGTGGAGATGGATGCCAATCCGGATTCACCTCCCACCATAGAGAACATCCTAGACCCCCCACTTCCACCCACCTCTCCTAGTTCGGGTCCTCATGAGCCGCACACCCTAACCATGAATGAGTCCATACTCCAATGGCTTAAGCAAGGCCCCACCATTCCTAGCTCACCACCTTACCTCTCACCCTTGGCATATCAAGTCCAAATTATGCCCACCCGGTCTTCCTATGTCACACTTCAAACCTCCTACTTTGTGGAAGGCTTAGGGGACCTAGTGGACTGTTTACAATGGCAAGTCTACCTGACCAATATGCTAGCCATAGGACCATTGGAGTCTAGCCCCATCTACTCTAGTGGACCCTTCCTAGCTTACCCCGCCACCGGTTCCATCACCTCCATCTACACTAGTGGCCATTATACGAGTGAAATCCTCCTCTTTCTCCCCAAGGATGAGAAACCAATCTTGGCTCACTTCCCACCCATCAAGATTCCAATTGCTTTAATTGGCCAACCCACTAGAGACCTTGGCCCAATTATCTTGGAGGAGGATGACTCACCGTTTGGGTACCTTGAAGACATAGAGTGCTACCCTCTAGGAAGACCTTTCCACTACCCCTTTGATCCCTTCCTATGGGAGCCTAGACCCCTATGTGACTCAACCACCTTATCCACCACCCACCTTTCCCTAACCCAACCCACCATGTTTGACCCAATCCACCCCATCCTAGACCCGGGTTGCCCCTTGGGAGCCATGACCTTGGGCCACATATCCCTAGGTAACAAAGTTGTGCCCCACCCCATGATGACCACCTTCTTAGATCCATTCGATCCTTTCCAATGGGAGTTCAAAGGTTGTCCCACACCTATACACATGGAAGTCACTTTTGGAAAAAGTATGCATGTGTCTAGGCTTTCCACACCCCTTGGCATGAACACGATGTTGGGTCCATTCATTCATATCACCCACATGTCAAGTAGAAAGTATGAGTGGTCCATATTCGGATGTCATGGTCCACCTTCATTCATCATGGGTCTTAAGCATGTCAAAGGCATCTACGGATGTCCGGGTCCTCCTATATTTATCACCAATTTGCATGATAGGGCCACCTACGGGTGCCCCGGCCCACCTAGGCTAACCAAAGTCTACACTGCAACATTACACGATAGGTCTACTTTTGGTTGCCCAGGTCCACCCATCACCCCTAGAATGTCTGCATTCACAACATTGCATAAAGAGATCCGCAAGCACATTAACAAAAAGAATGTGACTTATAAAAGGCGAGCCGACTCTCATCGACGTCACCAAGAATTCCATGAGGGTGACTTTGTGATGGTAAGGACGGAGAGGCTCTCCCCGGGAGCCATCTCCAAATTGAGGTCACATGGGGCTGGTCCCTTCCAGGTCCTGAGGCGCATTGGTGCAAATGCCTATGAGTTAGATCTCCCCGAGGAATATGGGGTAAGTCCCACATTCAGTGTCGCCGACCTAGTGCCATACAAGGGACCCACGGTGGTACCTAGTGAGGATATTGAGCCTATTCCCTCCGTTGAGAGAGCACCCACCCGTGAAGAGAGGCCACCAGCCAAGAGAGCCCAGCGTGAGCGCATTGAACGAATATTGGATGAACAGGTCACTACCACCAGGAGCAAGGTACACAAGCGCTATCTCGGCAGATGGATGGATCGGTCTCGTTCGGAAGACTTGAGGGCAGTACCATGTCTACACCCTCCAAGGAGGGAAGGACACTTACTCAACGGAGTCGAGTTCTCCGCACCCCGGGAGTATGATGGGGACATCACCTCCCATGACCACGTTCACAGCTCGTCTCCTCGCCCCGGTTGCATCCGGCATGGTCTAGTCATTTAATTTTGAGTCCTATGTAATTTTTATTTGAGTCATTTGATGTATTTTCCCTTTTATTTGAGTCATGTTCCTAGGTCTTGTGTTCATTTCCCTAAGTTTGAGTGTCATTAGGTTGTCTAGTTAGCTATTGGGCCCAATTCATTGGGCTTGGCCCAAGGGCTCTCCCCTACCCCCTCGGTTATTTGTCACTGAGTCAATTGTCAGGAACTTTTGTAGAAATGTGGGTTTCCTATATATAGGACCCCATTCCCCCCATTTCAACTTAATGAATCAATGAATGAAAAACTTGCCATTTTGAGAGTTCAAGCTTCTTATATAGTGGAGAGATTCCATTATTTGGGTGAGAAACCCTAGGGGAGAGATTCCCCACCCATCCCTCTCTTAATTTCTCTCTTTCACTCCCCTTTCTCTCTCCTCCACACCAAATTTCGAAATTCTTCTCTCTCCTCCCCTCCCAACCACCTCCACTCTCCCACCTACCCCATTAAAGGCCACTCTCCTTCCCCACACATCCCATTACTCCACCCCCTAGTCCCAAGAGAGCTTCCACCAATCCTAGCTCCACCCCCAACCCCCAACTACCCCACCCACTTTCCCAAGCACCCTTCCCACTACCCCAAGCACCCATTCCCTTCCCCAACACAACCCCTCCCATCCCCAAGACCACCATTGAATACCCTTCATTAAGCAAAATTCAAACTCACCTTCCCTCCACTCACTTGTGCCCCCCTCACCTTCTCCTCTCCCCCACCCTCCCAAATTCGTAGCTCCTCCTCCCACCACCTGTTAGACCCCGTTCCAGACCCCATTCTTCCCTTCCCCCACCTTAGAACACCCCCTCCTAAACCCCCTCACAGCCCGGGCTTTCCCCACACTCATCCACCCCTATTTCCCCTCCCATATACCCCATTCCCCCCATCATCTTCAACCTACAGCTCTCAACCGAAGATCTACAGAAGAGTAGCAGCTTGCAGAGGCGACCACGGCTTCCTCCGGACGTTTCTGAGGGATCAAGAGCTATTGTTGGAAGCGTCTCCCAGTCTTCTTCGCAACGGCGGTGGTTTCATCCTCATCCGAGCTGTGTACTGCCCGGGAGCTCCGTTCTCCCACAACTGCGCAGAGCTGCCCCGGCTGAGTACCAGAATCGGATTAGAAGCTCTGCCACGACGAACCTCAGAGGAATCAGCCCAAGAGCTCTTCTGTAAAGTTCTTCCTCCTTTCTACTTTCAGAATCACAAAGCGGAGTTCCGTTCGGCATCCTGTGGCAGGAGTTATCCTTTTTCTCCCTCAGCTACGCGGCCCTGCTGCCCACAGTCTGCTTCGACCAGTCGCCATTGTTCTGTGTCCCCTGATCTTCTCCGACATCAGTTGACTTATCCGTCAGTTTTTCTGTGAAGAGGACTCGTCCACGATTCCAACGACTCTGACGGTGCTCGATTCCGAGTTCGGGATCTATCGGGGCATCCTCTGCAACCAGCGGTTGGAAACTAGGGGCTAGCTCTACAGAGGTCCTAATCCAAAGAAAAGCTTCACCACGACAAACCCTGGAGGAATAAGGCCACAAGCTCTTCTACAAAGTTCTTCCCCTTCCTGTCTACTTTCAGAATCAAGAAGCGGAACTCCATTCGGCATCCGGCATCAGAAGTTACGAATTTTCTTCCTCAAGCGTGCGACTCTGATTCCCACAGTCTGCACCGACCCCCACTCACTGTTCTGGGTCCCCTGATCTTCTCCGGCATCTTTCGGCTTCCCCGTCAGCTCTGTTGAAAAGAAGACTCGTCCATGGTTCCAGCAGCTCTGGCGGCACCTGATTTGGAGTTCGAAGACTCGTCCAGGTGTTGGGGATCGAAGCAAGGACGATCGTCCACTGCTCTTTCCCCCACCTTCCCCTACTACATCAAGCCCTCTCTCTCTCTTACTCTCTTCTCTTTGCCTGGTGGTTGTCGGAAGACTCCCCGCCGGAGCCCTCTCCCTTTTCCTCTCTCTTTTCCTTCTTCTCGTAGGTGGCTCTGTGCCTGTTCTTCTCTTCCTGGGGATCTCTTCTCCATCTGTGTCCTCTCTCTCTCTGCCAGAATGGGAGTGGCTTTATACTCCCAGCAGCGGGAGCCCTCGAGCACGGCAGTCGGAGGCGGGAAGCGGCTGGTCATGATGGGGTTTGACTTCCCCCGTCCTGGATGTCGGGGGAGTAGCCTGCGTGGCCCAACCTCTGGTTGACACCTCGGACAGCTCACTGTGCGCCAAGGATATGTAGGGCATGGGCGTCACGTCGTTCAGCCGTTGAAAACGTCTTCACGCTGTGCCGCTTGCGGGCTCAAGAAATGTGCCGCATGAGGGCCAAAAGGGAGTGCCGCTGAGGCCCCAAAGGGGCGTGCCGCTGAAGCCCCAAATGGGTGTGCCGCTGAGGCCCCAAATGGGCGTGCTGCTGGAGCCCCAATTGGGCGTGCCGCTGAAGGCCAGGGGCTGTGCCACTGAAGGCCAAATGGGCTATGCCGCTGGAGGCCAAGGGCTGTGCCACTGAAGGGTGTGCCGCTGAGCAGGGCAAGGGGTGTGTCGTTGAACAGGGCAGAGGGTGTGCCGCTGAAGCCCCAAGGGCGTGCCGCTGAAGGCCGTTAGGGGCGTGCCACTGAAGGCCATTGGGGGCGTGCCGCTGAAGGGCTAAATGGGCGGTTCTGAGCCCGTTGTGAGTGCGAGTTGTGGCCCCTTTGATTTTCTCCGAGGTCCATGGATTGTGGGGCTCTTGGTGGTTGATTTCTTTTCACTGTCGTGACTCCGGAGATAGCCTCACAGCAGTGTGTGCATGTTCGGGGAATCCGAATGACCCGTCTCTCCGGGGCTTCTTCACTCGGCTCTGTTGTTGATGCTGGGCCGAACAGGATATCTGGGTGTGCAATTTTTGGTGTCCACAGGCCCATGGATTGTGGGGCTCCCGGTGGTTGATTTTTCTTCACTGTCGAGACTCCGGGGATGGCTTCACGGCAGTGTGTGTGTGTGTTCGGGGAGTCCGGATGGCCCCTCTTCCACGCAGTTTCTTCAGTTTGGGTTTGCTGTTGATGCTGGACTAGTAGGGGCGTACGGGAGTGCAATTTTGCATGTCCACAGTACATCCGGGTCTTTGCATGGTCTGATGATCAACTCCCCGGGATACCGGAGGAGACGATGGTGCATAAGCTCAACCTCAACCCAACCATGAAGCCCGTGCAACAACGCAGAAGGAAGCATGCGCCAGAGAAGCAGATGATTATCAAGGAGCAGGTCGCCAAGGGGCGGAAGACTGGCCTTTTTAGGCCATTCCTGTACCCGACGTGGCTAGCTAACGTCGTCCTGGTGCCGAAAGCTTCGGGAAAGTGGCGGATGTCCGTGGACTTCACTGACTTGAACAAGGCTACTCCAAAGGATTGCTATCCCTAACCGAGCATCGACCAACTGGTTGATTCAACCTCGGGTAATGAGATACTCAGCTTCCTGGATGCCTACTCAGGTTACCACCAGATCAGAATGCACCCCGAAGACATCGAGAAGACCGCCTTTATCACCGACTTCAGCGTACACTGCTACTCCCAGATGGCTTTCGAGTTGAAGAATGCCGGAGCCACGCACCAAAGGCTAGTCAACCATATGTTCGAGGGACAGCTCGGTGCGGAACGTCGAGGCCTATATTTACGACATGCTCGTTAAGACCCCCAAGGCCGAGGACCACTTCGCCGACCTAGCAGAAACTTTCAACACCCTCCTGAAGTACAACATGAAGCTCAACCCCGCCAAGTGCGCCTTCGGAGTAAAGTCCGGAAAATTCTTGGGCTTCTTGGTCACTCAGCGTGGGATTGAGGCCAACCCCGACAAGGTCCAGGCCATCCTGGACATGCGCCCACCCACCTGCATCAAAGACGTTCAACGCCTTACCGGGCGCGTTGCTGCGCTCAGCAGATTCCTGTCCCGCGCGGCTGAACGATGCCTACCCTTCTTCAAACTGTTGAGGGGGCCCAAAATGGCATCTGCTACATTCACGTGGGACGAGGAATGCCAAAGAGCATTCGTCAAGCTTAAGGAGTTTCTGGCTTCGCCCCCAGTGCTTTCCAAGCCCGTCCCGGGGGAAGCCTTGTATCTCTATCTCTCGGCAACTCCATCCATAGTTAGCTCGGTCCTAGTTAAAAATGACTCAGGAATCGAGAGACCGATCTACTACACAAGCAAGGTGCTCAACGAGGCTGAGAGAAGGTACCCCGCAACCGAGAAACTCGTGCTATCGTTGGTTACCTCGGCCAAGCGCCTCCAACCCTATTTCCAAGGGCACTCCATCACCATGTTGACCGGTGAACCATTGAAGAAGATCCTCGCTCACCCCGAAGCCTCGGGACGCCTCGTCAGGTGGGCCATCATGCTCGGGGCCTACGATATATAGTATCGGCCTCGCTCAGCTATCAAAGGCTAGGCGTTCACTGACTTCATCACCGAGAGCACCATCCCGACTGAAGAAAGATCTCCGTCCGCACCCGGGCTGACCTGGGAACTGTTCGTTGACAGATCTTCCAATTCAGCCGGGAGCGGTGCTGGCATCCTCCTGAAGTCCCCCGAAGGGGCAGAGCTACAGTACGCCCTAAAGTTCAACTTCCAAGCATCCAACAATGCTTCCGAGTACGAGGTCCTCATATCGGGAGCCCGCATGGCCCGGCGGTTAGGAGCTAAACGAGTCAGGATTCACACCGACTCCCAACTAGTCGCTAGCCAGGTCAACGGCGATTATGAAGCTCGGGAGGCACCGATGATCAAATACCTCCAACTGGTCAAGACTGTGGCACAACAGTTTGAGAGTTTTGAGGTAGCCCGGATAGCTCGGGAGGAAAACTCCCGAGCGGATGCCCTCTCTCGGCTGGCCTCCTCTCTTGACCCCGAGGGTACTCGATCAGTCCTTCTCGAAGAGCTAGAGCGCCCGAGCATTGATTCGGAGCTCCTAGCTGTTGGCTCAGCCTGCCCAGGCGACTGGCGTACCCCCTACCTGTCGTGGCTCCAAGACTCCGAGGAGCCTCCCGACCCTGGGGAAGCCCGAAGGATGAAATACCAAGCTCGGTGATTCGTCACCCTGGATGGCGCACTTTACTGGAGATCCTTCTCTGGCCCTCTTCTGAAGTGCCTCGGTACCGACGAAGTCAACCAAGTGATCGAAGATGTTCATGAAGGTCTATGCGGAGCGCATTTGGGGGGAAGGTCACTCGCCAGGATCTTGCTACGGCGAGGTTACTGGCGGCCCACCCTACAGCGTGACTGCTCGACCTACACACAATGTTGTGACCGTTGCCAGCGATTCGACCACTTGGTCCATCAGCCAGCAACGGAGCTTATCACCCCAGCCGAGCCTTATCCTTTCGCTCGCTGAGGAATCGACATCCTCGGGTCATTCCCCACGACCTAGGCCCAAAAGAAGTTCATCATCGTCGCCATCGACTACTTTACTAAGTGGATCGAGGCTGAAGCCACTGCAAGGATCACCGAGACAGTCGTCTGGAATTTCATCTGTAAGTCGATCATCTGTCACTACGGCATCCCCCGGGTGATAGTGAGCGATAATGGTCGGCAATTTGATTCTCGATACTTCCGAGACAGATGCGCCGACCTCAATATTCACAATCACTTCACTTCGGTCACCCACCCTCAGGCTAACGGGCTGGTCGAAAATGCCAACAAGGCTATCTTGAAAGGCATCAAGACTAGGCTCGGCAAAGTCAAGGGCAGTTGGCTAGAGGAATTGCCGAACGTACTTTGGTCGCACAGAACGACTCCCAGAACGGCAACCGGTGAGAGTCCTTTTCAACTAGTGTATGGCACCGAGGCCGTGATCCCGTTGGAGATCGGCAACCCCTCCCTCAGAGTCATCCGCTTCTCGTCCAAGGCAAACGACCAAAAACTGCTCGAAAATCTCAACTTAGAAGATTAAATCCGGGAGATCGCCAGCATCAGAGCAACAGAGTACCAACGCCGCCTCACTCGATACTACAACGCCAAAGTCTGAGACAGACACTTCCAGCCAGGAGACTTCATCCTCAGGAAAGTCGAAGCCTCTCGACCACTTCAGGCGGCGGGCAAGTTATCCCCTAACTGGGAGGGCCCCTACCGAGTGGTCGAGACGCTTGGAAAAGGAGCATACCGCCTATCTACAATGGAAGGAGAACCCATCCCTCGAACTTGGAACGCAGCTACATTACGCAAGTTCTACTTCTGAGTACTGAGTATTGTGCAAACAACGTGAGATAAAACAAAAGGCTCCCTTCTTTTTATTCAAACAACACGTTTGTACATCAGGAAGGCCAAAGCCAATAGATTACATGTCAAAAAAGCAAAAGATCCATCTAGCGCCGTCGTATGAGCCCGTCACTCGGCTGACTCGGATGACCTTCCTGTGTCCAGCCATTGACTCTGCCTAGTGTAGAAACTGGCTTGAATAAAGGATAGTTGACCCCGTTGGCTCGGGCAGCTCGAGACAAAGGTGACAGAGGGATTAAGAAAGTGAAGGCTACCTTCCAAGTTGAGCTTGGAAGAGAAGGAGGAGAGGGAATGCATATGAAAGCATCTTCCCCGTCAAACTACCAACTCTTTGGAAGAAAGAGAGTGCAGGCACCCTCCGAAGAGTGAAAGAAAGGAGGAGCAGAGTAGAAGAGGAAAAAAGAGGCTGCCAGAAAGAAAAAGAAACCAGCAGAGCTGGTTGAGGAGGTATGGGAAGGCCCGGAAGGGATGGAGCTTAGTTGGCTTCCTCCTCCCATCCGTGAGGCGAGCAGGAAGGGACGGGCAGCAGGGATGTCTGATCCCCCCATCCGTCCTCCATCTCGCCCCCCTGCAAGCGCCACCGGAACTGATAAAGGGAAAACGGCGTGCCTCCGCGCGTCGACCCCTTTTCAAGTCTGCCCACCGACCGTCGACTCCTTTTCAAGTTCGGAGCAGCAGGAACTCCTTGCCCCCCATCGTCGGCAGCCTCCTTATCTGGAGCTTCCTCCATGCTCCGAATACCACGGCACAACGCAACGTGAATAAGGAATGAGGAAAGACTGTCAGGGAAAACCCTAAGCGGTGGAGAGGAAGGGACGCCCTTCAGTCCTTTTTATAGGCAAAGGGAGGCTACTTGCCTTAAATGATTTCCCCCCTCGAAAACATGCCAGAAGAATTTCTCCCTACAAACAGTCACCTCAAACTTCTCATCTTCCGCCCCAGCGGGACACACGAAGCGGCCAGGCATTTAAAGCGTGGGAAAACGGGAAGACACCCTGTCAGACGCTCACCCAACCATCGAGCAAGATTCACGCAGAAAATATCAGCTCTTTCCAACAACCGCAGATACGCTGAACAGAATACGGCAACGGCGGTATGGAACAGATAAGTCTTCATCACAATACCACCGCCTTATTTATTTCTACACAAAAAGAAGGAAGTTTTATCCTTCCAAAAAGAAAAAGGTATACAAAGAGAGGAAGCAAAGCGGATACATCAGGCCTCCGGCCCACCCTGAAGCTCGGAAGTGGAAGGCTCGGATAGTCCGCCCCCTGCATGCTCAGCGACGGCCGACCCTGGCACTGACCCCGCCGGCGTAGGAACTACCTCGGTTGCGCGCCCTCCCGAGGCATCCGGAGTTGGCGATCCCTCGGGCGAAGACCCCTCCTGATCCTCTTCGTCCGATGCCGAGACATAGGAGCCCGAGGATGACAGATCTGAGTCGTAGCACTGTCCGGATGGGAATTCAATCCCAGAATCATGTTCCCCGGCATAAGATATCGCGCGGTCGTAGCCCTACTTGAACCCCTTGCGGATGCCTCAGCGAAGCATTAACTCGAAGTAGGGAAGGGCAGCCTCCTTAAGGTCGACTCGGTAGGCCTCTGAGCTCTTGTACTCCTCGAGAGCCTCCGCCCCGGCCGATCCAACCCTACCAGCGAGCTCGGCCTCCCTCCGCTCCGCCTCGGCTGACCTCCGCTCGGCCACAGTAGTCCGCTCTTCGGTCGCCGCCACCTACTTCTCTGCCTCGGCCCGATCGGCCTTGGCCTCCCGTCGAAGGCGCTCGGCTTCCTCCGCTCGATCTACCAGCTCGGCCCGCACAGTCTCCCACTGGCCATCCAGCTCAGCGCGCACAAGGTGCTCCTCCTCGAGAAGCTTGTTCTTCCTCTCGAGCGATTCACGAGCCTTGGCTAGCTGCTCGGTTAGCGCCCGGGTCTCCACCTGGCTCGACTGCATCAGCCCCTTGACTGAGGAGAGCTCCTGCTGAAGCCCGTCACGCTCCTCGGTGAGCCGAGCCAACCTCCTGTCCGACCCACCAAGGGTCCAAGCCAGGTTCACTCGCTCCCATTCCGATCGAGCATACGCTTCTGCCAGAGCAGCCCTCATCTGGGCAAGGGCCAGACCGCCCTCCATAACCCCGGCAAGAGCCATAGACGGGGAGTAATGCCTACCTCCCCCCCTCACCTTCACAGCTATACCGCGGCATACCTGGTGCAGGGGGCTCGAGATACCGAGCCTCTCCAAGGCCATCGGAAGGGAGAACCCCCTATCGCCCGACGCCCCACCGTGTGGCTCGGATCGAGCCCCAGCCTCGGTCGCCCCTCGCGCCTCGGCCGGATTTTCTTACGGCTCCTCAACCTAGATCGGCTCCCCACCTGCGCCACCGCCCGAAGCGCCAGCCCCGGCCGTAGTCACAGCACCCCCAACTTCGGCCACGGCCCCCTAGGCCCCGGCCGAGGGGAGAGTCGGGTCGGCCCCACTGCCGGTTGCAAGAGCACCCTCGGCCCCCTCAGTCCCAGCCAAAGGAGGAACCAAGCCCGCATCATCGCCACCCGCGGGGGCAACCCTGACCTCCTCGGCCCCCTCTAGCTCGGCTAGTGGGAGATCCCGCCCGAGAGGGTCGGCCCCATTGTGCCCGGCGGAGGGGTGAGTGGCGGTAGGGTCGCCTTCGACCGTGGGTACGACCCCGGCCTTCTTGGCTTGCTTTCTGGCCCTCGCAGCGGCCCGTATCATACCCTCGACAGGGTCCATGCGCTTGGGTCCCCGCGGTCCGGAGGATTCGCCCTGGGCCGCTCCCTTGCCCTTATCTTTGGTTCGGAAGTGACCCATGGGAGTAGTCGGTTCGTCGGCAGCCGAGTCATCTCCAAGCTCGATCACCTCTGCGGCCTCCTTCAGAGGCTCTCACCTGGTGTCTGCACAAGGAAGAAGACGTGCTCAGGAAAAGAAAGATGACCCCCACATCCGAAGGAGGATCTAAGTTGTGGCACCTGAGCCCGACGGATGCAGTCGCGTAAGAAGACACCGCTCGATATTCTCCAGCGTCACCAGCTCTTCGGTGGACTGGCGGTGCTTCAGTAAAATGGCAGCATACTCCTCCACATGAGGAGGGAACTCATCCTATATGGGAGGGACGTTAGGGTGGAAATTGGGGATTACCGGGCACCTCCAGGTTTCCTCCACTGAGCAAATCCCCACCCAGAAGAATTGGGTCTTCCACCCCTTATGCGAAGAATCCTTCACCGCCAAAGAAATACAACTCCTATTTTGTCTCGCCTGGATGAAGTAGAAGCCCTTCCCCGCCGAAGGATGCCCTTTCAACTCAAAGAAAAAGTGGAAGAGGTCCATGGAAGGAGGGACTCCGCACTGACGGTAGAGAATACGAAAGGCGGAAAGGAGGAGATAAGAGTTGGCTACCAACTGAATGGGCGCCAACTGAAAAAAATTAAGAAGCTGAAGGATGAAAGGTTCAAAAGGAAGGCGGAATCCACCCTTCCACGACAGATAAACATACAGATGTGACCTGTACGAGAGTCCAGGCTCGTCTCGTATGGGGTAGTAGCGGCAAAACTGAACTTGTGGGGCAGGCGGTATGGTGCTCCAGCCTCCTCACATCCGCCTCCCCCAGTTCGCTGCAGTTGGGGACCGGTGCCCTCGCCACCGGCTCGTCCTCCCCCTCCTCAACATCTGGGCGCTGGCCCGCCATGGAGTCAGAAGAAGACTCTGAGGGAAGACGGTCCCGAGACCCTGAAGATTCCGGGGGAGGAGGAAGCTGATGGATGACCTCCGCGGTTATCGCCACCAACTCCTTGAATGCCGCCGCAAGCCTCTGATCCTCCGTCGTGTCCTCACGGCGCATCGAAGAGCCCCAAAAACGAGAACGAAGGAGAGCCAAAATATTAAGAAACGGAGGGAGTCTGGAATGACAACAAGCGCCCAACGCCTATAAACCTACGCGGGAGGCGGCGCGTCATTCCGACCTCCGAGGAAAGGGGGCCCCTTCAGTTCAAATCCGTCAGGATCATCATTAACACGGGCACAGGTGACCACGACACGTGGCTTCCTTAACACCGCCAGATTTCCACCCACCTGAGCCACGCTGGTCTGAAACCCCAAACAGCTACTCGACCGAGCTTACTAAAGCTCGGGAGTAAAAGGGGGACAAGTGGAGAGGGGGATTTCTGTAGCCCAATTAAGAGCAGCCAAACTAGGCCCATCAGGACCGAACGAGGCTCAGCTCATCCGAGTGACAACCCTCTAGGGCCCCCTTCGGCAGAAAAGCCCAATCAAGATCACTCGGGATCCCATCCTTCCTCGGAGGCCCTTAGGCTCGGAAGGCCAGAACGACAGAATGGAGGAAGACCCACGCCCGAGCCATCCCTCATCGGGATGAAGGGCGAGCGCTTCACGCCCACTCCGACCTGACTGCATCCGAGCTATGCCCATCGCTCGGACAGGGCTGGCACTTCTCATGCTTGGATCAACTGACAAATGCTTATCCATGCAGCCGTTGACAGTCCTTTATGAGCAGGAGTTCAGCGAGATAAGGGTGCCACGATCTCCCAAGGTCATGAAGAGCCCACGATGAGGACATAACGATCCCATGATGAGGACGTAACTCCCACCTGAAACTCCTCGACTTATGGGACTCATCAAGGGAACTCGCTATATAAACCAGGGATTCTCTCCGGCGGCAGGTAAGGCAGATAGATGCCTAACACTCCCTGAGCAGGAACCACTTCACCATCTTGGTGTTGGGGAATCTCGCGCATCTCTTTCAACCTACCTCAATACCTTCCACCATTGCTCTACTGACTTAAGCATCGAAGGGTTTTCCCAGGGAACTATCCCTGGGCCTCCTAATTCGTTTCCTTTCTTTACAGTTCACTATCCGGTGATCATCCTCCCAGCTTAGGACCAGCGCGAGATCACGCCCCTTCAGGTGGGAAAGTCAAATAATTCACCCTAAAGCGATCAAGTGCTCAGCTACATACCTAATGGTCCCACACTGGAGGACTCCACCAGCCCCACCGTACAGGCCGACACCACAGTCGGCAAAGGTGGGAGAGGCACCTTCATCAGTAGCGGCGGTGGTCTACTCAACGTGTCCTCAACGGTAGCTGGGGGCACAGAAGTCACCGGTCTGGGCTCATCTCCAAAAGATGATAGGGTCACTGACGGGCCGGCATCCGCCAACTCCTGGATCATCTCCAGAGTAGCCACCGCGTCCTCACCTGCCAAACCAGCAACATAAGTCAAGTCAACAATTCTGGCTTGTTAAGAGAGTCCAACAACAACGGGAAGGTCCCCTCAACAATAATTGGACACTTACCCGGACAACTACTAGCCACCGTGGGTGCTGGATCTTCCGCCTACCCAGGGGCTCCGCCCAGTATCTCAGTCGGGGCCTTGGTCCCTGACACCTCTGCCTCCTCTGCACAATCCAGACGGTTATGTCAGTAACCGAAAGCAAGTGAATCACAGCCTACACTTAGCGTCAGAAGCCCTTACTCAAAGGAGCTCCACCAGTGGCCTCCCACAACTCAAAGTCGGGGAAGGTCCCAGCATGGGGTGCAGGCTCATCCATCAGACGAAGGAGCCCCTCCATATCTATCTCAAACTCGTCCCCTTTCTCAGAAGGAGAATTCACCTCCCAAGGGGGCGAGAAAGCCGCCTCCACTCTAGTCCCCAGCGGGGCTACAAAACACAAATCCAGCAAAACAAGATTAGCCAACTACTATGGCTAAACCAAGCAGGAGCGAACAAGGTAAAGTGACACATAGTCAAGGCCGCCTCCACCTCAACTCGCTCTCCAGTCTTGGGTCCCTCAGACGACCCACCAGCCTCGACAGCTACATCCTCCACACGAGGGCATTTCCTCCAGGGCTGCAAGCTCCCATCCCCACTCCCTGAGGACGTTCCCGTGGAGGGCTGGTCCCTCTCTACCGTAGAACCTGCCGACAAACACAGCATTATACAACACCTCAGTTATGTACCTAAGAATTACAGAATGAAAGGGAGACAGTAGGCTAAAGGAGGAAAGCCTAACCTGGAGCCCCAAAGGGGGTCAATGGTAAAGGCACCAGCTGCTCCAACCCCAACGTCAGGGCTCGGGCCACCATCGCGACGGCCTCCCGAATATCCAGTGGAGTGCATGCTCACTCGACCTGGGATAGAAACTCCACAGGCCCAGCTGACCCAATCACATGGGCGATGTGCCGTCTCCAGTCATCAACTACTGTGTCGGCGAAGCTCTCGTGCAGGAGCTCCCGGTCCAGCGACCCTCTACCCCGAATGCCACAATCGGCCAAGAACTGAGCCCACCAGGCCTTAGGTGCCCTCGGTCGAGACACCTTTGCTCCAGTCGCTGTCACCGAGGCCCGTCCCAGGGGCTTCAGTGCCCCTCTGCTGCTTCGGCTCCCAGAAGACGAACCCCGACCACTCCGGGGCCAGTGTGCTACAATCCGCTCGATCTCTCGGTGGATCCGAGCAACACGGGTCCTCAGGTACCCCTCATCCAGTGCAATAGGAGGCAGATCCTCCCTCAGCAAATGACTCTCCTCCGCCTTCCTGATCGCAGAGGCCTTCTGTCGGTAGAGGTGACAGTGCTCAAACCACCACCGGGCGTAGTACACAATGAACCGTCCCCGACGTCCCTGCCTCGGCATCGAGAATCACTCCGGCTCCCGACAGCCATAAAAGTCCCACCAGGCCGCTGCAATTAGGTGGGTATCCTTACCCTTGTACTGTCGGCCCGTCAGAAGGAACTCCCTGTTCGACGGAATCCCCTGGTCGTACCCAAAATTCCTGGCAAAGCGATGCGGGTAGTACGGCTCCAAGGAACTCGTCGCCGACCGGTGCAGCACCAACATAGCTGCTCGGGTGCTCAATACCCACTCAGTCCGTGGTCCAGTATCGGCTGCCCCCTGACCGGGGTGGGCGCTGTTCGCCCCTCCACCCGAAGCCCCCAGAAAGAGGCCAGAGTCCCTCACTGCACTGTCAAAGGGCAGTCCCTCCTCGCCCTGGGCGGGCAGGTAACAAAGGGCGCTCCTGGCCCCCTCAAGCTGCTCCTCAGCATCACCATCCGACTTACCAATAAAGCTGAACAAAAGTGGTGCCGTCGGATTCACCACGGTACCTCGTGTCACCAGCCCCGGGAACAGTAACCCAGCCCACACACTGAGGTAGTGGGTCGGTAGGAGTATACTTTTGGCGCTGAGTGTGCCACCAGAACTCCAAGTCCTTGTTAGATGTTGGCCAGTGCAGCGGGAGATAGAGCTAACTGTCTCCCCTCAGCCAACAAGCAAGCCGGCCATAACAACTCAGCTCTCAACAGCCCGTCCTCTCCGTGGGGAACTACAAAAGTCGCCAACCAATATGCCAGATACACTGCAAGGTGTGTCACATCTGGCAGATCATGGGGATTCCACCCCTCCTGTCGTGCATACACATATCTGGAGTATGTCCGGAAGCGTAGCTCCACCTCAGTATACTCCTCCCATGGAGTCTGGTCCCTGGCGAACTCCTGGTAGAAGCAAAATGGCCCGTTGTAGAAATGACGAACCCATACATTCAGTGGTACCCAGGGAGTCTGTGCGGCTCTCCCTCTCCCTGCTAGAGCTAAATCTCTCCAGGTCTTCATGAGATATCGATAACTGTGAGGCACTCGGTATCTTCCCAGTCCGTCGGTATGACTGTGGTGGAGGTCATCCAGCACTACCTCCTCGTATCCTTCACCGACGACCGACAAGCAAAAAATCTTGAACAAAGACCACAAGTCAAGACTGGTCTCCCCCTCTACTGTTGCCACCGTGTTCCAACGACGGTTGAAACGCTCAACCAAGCTCTGTAGCAGTCCGATGTAGCACGGGTACGCGTACAGAGCGACAGTCACCGCGTACCTGATCTCAGCACGATCCAGTAACGCCCGGTAGTGGTGGACGATCCCCATCAGCCACTCAGTGGCGCCCTGGCGGTAGTAGTGTGACGAGATCACTGTCCAGCGACCATACCATCTAGTGACGGTCTGTCGCATGACTCCATTCAGCATATTATGATCATCATAGCCCTCTCCAGCGTACTGCACACCAGCAGGCTCCAATACCAACCCAGCAATCCCCTCTGTCTCCGTGCGATGGTGACCATGCAAATCCCAGCTAGCAGGGCCAATCGGCCCAACCCTGACTCCGGACTGCCCCACCATGCCGAAGAACCCCAGGCAGTCAACACTGGGAAACTGGCGCTGCCTCCAGTAGTCCTCCAAAAGCTCGGATAGCTGCAGAATGCTATACCTTGCAAACTATCCCTGCCAATCAAGATGGCCCTCTCAAGCCGGCGGCGGGCCCTTGGGATCTGCGAGTCGCCCTCCTCCATGCCAGGAGGGACGTAGCTGTAGATGAATTCAAACAGGTGAAGATCCAGGGGGAACTCCAATGGATAGTGTAATACCCCGGTTTTAAAAATCTGAAATTTAATTGAAATGAATGAATTTTAGAATTTAATATTTAATATTTAATTCCTTAGTAAATAGAACTAGTGAAAATTTTCGACTACCTTATAAAAATCTAGAAAAATGGTAATTAGGTTAAGGACCATTTATTTAACAACTTTGTCTTCTGTGGTCGACCCAACAAAAATCCATGACTAGGTCTAATTATTGGATTAACTCCAAAAGTGCACACTTACCTAACCTTAACTTAAATCGTAAAATTGGAGCTTAATACTCCACCAAATGACCCCAAATCGGTGGCAAATGAAAGGCCACGATCTAGGGATCATTTTCCCTCTGTTAATTGATTGAAACCCTAACCCTAAAATGTGGTGTCGGTCGAGCTTTGGTGATGTCAACCATTGCGACGCCGTTTCAAACACTTAACTTGCCCCGTCGAATTCTCCCAGCTCCGAAGGCTCCAGAAGGTGTGCAACCCTAGAATCCTTTGGTAGCAGCGGCGGTCGCAGTGGAGATCGATCAAGGGAGATCTCTGGTGTTTAGTGGTGACGTGTCGGCGTCCGTTCTTCTTCCTTTCTTCCCTGATTGAGGTAGGTTCTCTCGGGCTCAAACCTCATGTAATATATCAAAATGTTCAGCATCAAGTCCTCTTTCTTTTGATATATAAAGCCGCAAATATCATGAAGTATCCTGCGAGTATTTTGATGTTTAGTAGAAGCATGTCAAATTAGGGTTAACTTTGTTTTAACTTTGTTCCTCTTCGATTTAAGTAGAGACTTAAGAGAGTAAAAATGAAATTGATCCATGCATCTTGTAGAGTTTTCGTGCTCTTTCCATTGATTATAAAAGCCCTAAATTTTATGGATCTTGTTTAGAGAATTTCCGATCTGAGTAAGGATATGTCTAGACTTAGTTTTTTGAAGTATTCTTTTGAGTTAAATTATGATTTCGTGTGATTTTGAGTTGTTAATATTGATCCCCATATAGCATGTCATATATGGTTGGAATCAGCATCGAGTAAGCTTTCTTTTGATATATAAAGCCCCAATTTTTATTGTGTATATTGTGAGAATTTCGTGATTTAGTAACAGCATGTCCAGATTAGGGTTTTTAGTGTTCCTGCCATTATAAATTGTGATTTCAGGAAGTAATTATGAAATTGATCTTCCTATTAGGTAGTATTTTTCATAACCTTTCCAACGGTACCAAAAGTCCCTTGTTTCAAGTTCGTTTGCATGAGTAATTAGTGTTTTAGATCAATCCCCTTTAACCCCCAACCTTCCGGCGTTCATCGGACGTGGAAGGGGTGACCGGAATACACCCAGAGTTGGACGGTCTTACGATAGACCGCACAACTCAAGCCCAGAATTTGACCCTGGTATAGTCTTAGTTAAACGGTTTATCAGGAACCACACATCCCCGGATGAACGGTTCTCATCTAACCACATAACTAGTTGAACGGTCCTGAAGTGACCACATAACTTGGAAGGTCCTCTGGTAACCACATAACCCAGGGGATGGGCGGCCCTTACCTGACCGCCCAACCCCTTGGGCGGTTCTGACATGGCCGCCCAACCCCCAGCAGTGCACACAACTCCCTGCAAGCCCCCGATTTGCCCAGTAGATATAAGGTCTTCCAAGAACCGTTTATCCCTGCAGTTAATGACTTAATACTAGTTCTAAATGATTCATCTTAGCATCTTAAATGGTAATTAGTAAATTAGAAACCCACATGATAAGTGGTTAATTATGCAAGTAAATTTCTGTTAAATGCATGCTGTTCATTCCTACGCGATCTTGTTCATTCTCCTTATCATCTTGATTCATCTTTTTGGCAATTGGACTTAATGTAAATTATAATCCTTAGTAATTTGGCATGAAATTAGGTTTATAATGAACTTTAGGTTGCTGGATAGCCATTCTATTCCAGTAGAATGGTGTGACCTATTCGCTGACTTCTAGTAAGTCATTAGCCTTCTAGTTGAGCTAGTCTTGATTTTACCCCCGGACACTCCATCCGGCGGACTTACCATCATCTTGGGATCTTTTTATATCCCTGCTAGAAACCTTTTGGACCTCCAGTAACTTTGTTTTACGTGACTAAACCGTTGGTTTTAAGTCTTGGATCGAATAGGGCTAAACAGGCATGTGCGGCCAGTAGTGGACCGCATATCCTTATAGGCGGCCCTATGACGACCGCATATCTTTAATACGGCCAGTATGGACCGTATATCATGTTCAAGGGTCTTAATGTCTTCCGGACATACGCGGCCCAGTATTAACCGTATATATATTGAGCGGCCCTTGTCTGACCGTTCATATGACAGTTTTCCGAAAAGTGATTATTTCATGAATTTCAAATTGTGTGAGCTAACCAAGCCTATGTAGGCTATGGTATTTCATGATTTGACCTACTGTTAGGTCCATTGATCATTAATTATAGTCCTTAGGGACAACTATTCTTCTCGATTAAGGAGCTTATTGTTTGGACTCTTAAAAATCATTATTCTTACATCCTTTACCTTGACTACATGAACTTGATCTTGGAACTCTTGGCCATTAAATATTGTGGATGTCTAGTCTCGTGGGATCTACGATCCAAAAAGAAATCAATGCCAAGGCAAACAAATGAAGGGCCCAGTCTGGTCTTGGGAGGAGCACCCGAAAAGTACTTGATCCCCGGGGAGGTGAATGATTAGGTGTGGCATTTGGCACCGGTACTATCTAACGTGTTGGGTCTATGACATTTCTCATTCTCGTGAAACTTATTATTCATGCTTAAAGTATGAAGTATTTACTTGCTTGCTTGACATGACTTGAAATTGACTTGTAAATGGCCATTCACTAGAAAATCTTGTTAATCTTGCTTGATATCTCGACATGCAACTATTTCTTTCTGTTAATTATCGTTACTCTTTCTATCTTAGTGATTATTTAGTTCTGCTTATTTTATCGCGTTAATCATGCATATTCATTAATTGGTTAATCACTTAAACTATGCCTGACGATAGAGTATAATTCCTACTGAGCTTCTTGCTCACCCCTACTTCCAATCCTTTTCAGGTAACGTGGTAAACGGTACGTTACAAATGGGAATCGGATCAGTGTGATCGAGTGAACCTGGAACCTAGAGATCGGAGTCTGTCTTTTTACCTTCTTGAGTCTAGCTAGTGTCGTGAGTCTGGTTATTTCTTTTTCCTTCCCTTATTCTTTCTTCCCTTAATTTGAATCTAATATTGTAAGAGTGGGTCAAAATTATACTTTTAAATATTAATAAGAGCTCGTATTTTCAATATGTGTGTATGGCCTCCATGTGTTTAATTGTGGTTATTTATTTTCACTCTTGTTATCATGACTGTTAACTGCCACGTTCCGAGCATCGCTTCCCGCTGCTATCGGTTCGGGGCGTGACAGAGGTGGTATCAGAGCCTCCGTTGCCTGAGTCCTTGGATTTTGTCCAAGAGTATAGGTTACCCTAAGTCTTAAGACCCGTGTCATCCCTTGTCACCTGGTGAGATTGGGTAATATCTTGGGTTAAGTAATAAAATATATGCAAGATTACGTTGTGTTACGCGTAAGGGTAATGAAAACGTTAACCATATAACTATTTTGCAGGTCTCTAAGTCATTATTAAAATGAAAGCGAGTGGGTCCATGGGTAAGCTAAGATTCGGTTCTACTAGAGGCTGGCGAGTCCGTCGTAAGGAAACCCGAAGTAATAATAAGAAGAAGAGCAATATTACGCAAATGAAATGTTTGTACTGTCACAAACTTGGTCATCTCGCAAAGGAGTGCTGGCGAAGGAGCGGAGCGTGTCTGCGTTGCGGAGATCAGGATCATAAAATGACTAACTGTCCTAAGTTACTTCCACAAGCAAAAATATAAGAAGAATCGGAACCAACTTCTATCGAATGAAGAATTATATATGGTATCGTTCTCTTTTATCCCTAGCTATATCTAAATTCTTTCGTCATTAATTGTATAATTAACATGTTATTTTGATAGATAAGATCATCTTAGTTCAAATATTTAAATAATTAGTAATGCCCGACAAATTTGGGGACCAAATTCCTTAAAGTGGGGGAGGATGTAATACCCCGATTTTAAAAATCTAAAATTTAATTGAAATGAATGAATTTCGGAATTTAATATTTAATTCCTTAGTAAATAGAACTAGTGAAAATTTTCGACTACCTTATAAAAATCTAGAAAAATGGTAATTGGGTTAAGGACCATTTATTTAACAACTTTATCTTCTGTGGTCGACCCAACAAAAATCTGTGACTAGGTCTAATTAGTGGATTAAGCCCAAAAGTGCACACTTACCTAACACTTACCTAACATTAACTTAAATCATAAAATTAGAGCTTAATACTCCACCAAATGGCCCCAAATCGGTAGCAAATGAAAGGCCACGATCTAAGGATCATTTCCGCTCTGTTAATTGATCGAAACCCTAACCCTAAAACGTGGTGTCGGCCGAGCTTTGGTGAGGTCAACCATTACGGCGCCGTTTCAAACACTTAACTTGCCCCGTCGAATTCTCCCAGCTCCGAAGGCTCTAGAAGGTGTATGAGCTATAAAAATAAAGCTCTGCAACCCTAGAATCCTTTGGAAGCAGTGGCGGTCTCAGTGGAGATTGATCAAGGGAGACCTCTAGTGTTTAGTGGTGACGTGTCGGCGTCCGTTCTTCTTCCTTTCTTCTACCTTTCTTCCCTGATTGAGGTAGGTTCTCTCGGGCTCAAACCTCAAGTAATATATCAAAATGTTCAGCATCAAGTCCTCTTTCTTTTGATATATAAAGCCCCAAATATCATGAAGTATCTTGCGAGTATTTTGAGGTTTAGTAGAAGCATGTCAAATTAGAGTTAACTTTGTTTTAACTTTGTTCCTCTTCGATTTAAGTAGAGACTTAAGAGAGTAAATATGAAATTGATCCATGAATCTTGTAGAGTTTTTCGTGCTCTATCCATTGATTATAAAAGCCCTAAATTTTGTGGATCATGTTTAGAGAATTTCCGATCTGAGTAAGGATATGTCTAGACTTGGTTTTTTGAAGTATTCTTTTGAGTTAAATTGTGATTTCATGTGATTTCGAGTTGTTAATCTTGATCCCCATATAGCATGTCATATATGGTCGGAATCAGCATCGAGTAAGCTTTCTTTTGATATATAAAGCCCCAATTTTCATTGTGTATATTGTGAGAATTTCGTGATTTAGTAACAGCATGTCCAGATTAGGGTTTTTAGTGTTCCTACCATTATAAATCATGATTTCAAGAAGTAATTATGAAATTGACCTTGCTGTTAGGTAGTATTTTTCATAACCTTTCCAACGGTACCAAAAGCCCCTTGTTTCAAGTCTGTTTGCATGAGTAATTAGTGTTTTAGATCAATCCCCTTTAACCCCCAACCTTCCGGCGTTCATCGGACGTGGAAGGGGTGACTGGAATACACCCAGAGTTGGACGGTCTTACAATAGACCGCACAACTCAAGCCCAGACTTTGACCTGGTATAGCCTTAGTTAAACGGTTTATCAGGAACCACACATCCCCAGATGAACGGTTCTCATCTAACCACATAACTAGTTGAACGGTCCTGAAGTGACCACATAACTTGGAAGGTCCTCTGGTAAGCACATAACCCAGAAGATGGGCGGCCCTTACCTGACCGCCCAACCCCTTGGGCAGCTCCCAGAGAACCACCCAACCCCTTGGGTGGTTCTGACCTAGCCGCCCAACCCCCCGCAGTGCACACAACTCCCTGCAAGCCCCCGGTTAGCCCAGTAGATATAAGGTCTTCCAAGAACCGTTTATCCCTACAATGAATGGCTTAATACTAGTTCTAAATGATTCATCTTAGCATCTTAAATGGTAATTAGTGAATTAGAAACCCACATGATAAGTGGTTAATTATGCAAGTAAATTTCTGTTAAATGCATGTTGTTCATTCCTACACGATCTTGTTCATTCTCCTTATCATCTTGATTCATCTTTTTGGCAATTTGACTTAATGTAAATTATAATACTTAGTAATTTGGCATGAAATTAGGTTTATAATGAACTTTAGGTTGCTTGATAGCCATTCTATTCCAATAGAATGGTGTGACCTATTCGCTGACTTCTAGTAAGTCATTAGCCTTCTAGTTGAGCTAGTCTTGATTTTACCCCCGGACACTCCATCCGGCAGACTTACCATCATCTTGGGATCTTTTTATATCCATGCTAGAAACCTTTTAGACCTCTAGTAACTTTGTTTTACGTGACTAAACCATTGGTTTTAAGTCTTGGATCGAATAGGGCTAAACAGGCAAGTGTGGCCAATAGTGGACAGCATATCCTTATAGGTGGCCCTATGACGACTGCATATCTTTAATACGGCCAATATGGACCGTATATCATGTTCATGGGTCTTAATGTCTTCCGAACATGCGCGGCCCAGTATTAACTGTTTATATATTGAGCGGCCCTTCTCTGACCGTTCATATGACAGTTTTCCGAAAAGTGATTATTTCATGAATTTCGAATTGTGTGAGCTAACCAAGCCTATGTAGGCTATGGTATTTCATGATTTGACCTACTGTTAGGTCCATTGATCATTAATTATAGTCCTTAGGGACAACTATTCTTCTCGATTAAGGAGCTTATTGTTTGGACTCTTAAAAATCATTATTCTTACATCCTTTACCTTGACTACATGAACTTGATCTTGGAACTCTTGGCCATTAAATATTGTGGATGTCTAGTCTCGTGGGATCTACGATCCAAAAAGAAATCAATGCCAAGGCAAACAAATGAAGGGCCCAGTCTGGTCTTGGGAGGAGCACCCGAAAAGTACTTGATCCCCGAGGAGGTGAATGATTAGGTGTGGCATTTGGCACCGGTACTATCTAGCGTGTTGGGTCTATGACATTCCTCATTCTCGTGAAACTTATTATTCATGCTTAAAGTATGAAGTACTTGCTTGCTTGCTTGACATGACTTGAAATTGACTTGTAAATAGCCATTCACTAGAAAATCTTGTTAATCTTGCTTGATATCTCGACATGCAACTATTTCTTTCAGTTAATTATCGTTACTCTTTCTATCTTAGTGATTATTTAGTTCTGCTTATTTTATCGCGTTAATCATGCATATTCATTAATTGGTTAATCACTTAAATTATGTCTGACGATAGAGTATAATTCCTACTGAGCTTCTTACTCACCCCTACTTCCAATCCTTTTCAGGTAACGCGGTAAATGGTACGTTGCAAATGGGAATCGGATCAGTGTGATCGAGTGAACTTAGAACCTAGAGATCGGAGTCTATCTTTTTACCTTCTTGAGTCTAGCTAGTGTCGTGAGTCTGGTTATTTCTTTTTCCTTCCCTTGTTCTTTCTTCCCTTAATTTGAATCTAATATTGTAAGAGTGGGTCAAAATTATACTTTTAAATATTAATAAGAGCTCGTATTTTCAATATGTGTGTATGGCCTCCATGTGTTTAATTGTGGTTATTTATTTTCACTCTTGTTATCATGACTGTTAACTGCCACGTTCCGAGCATCGCTTCCCGCTGCTATCGGTTCGGGACATGACAGATAGCCCCCGCTCCGGTCATAACTGTACAAACCACCCGCCTCTAGAATCCTGGCCACTTCCATGGCCCCTGCTCCAGCTGTCCTCTCACCAAGCGGACCCTAAACCACTGCCGTATGACCTTGATCCAGCTGCTCTATCCCGGCCACAGTGATCACAGGTACGCCCAGAGCGGGCATCTGTCGATCAGTCCGCCGCACCCAGTGATCCTCCTCCCAAGCCATCCGCCTCGGGACTCGCCTGTCTCTGTCGAAGCGTGCCATAGCTGTAAGACAGGGCACAAAAAAAAAATAGTCAGTATACCATAAAATCAACATATACAACACATCAAGATAAAGGCCCATGAAGTGTCAAAACACAACTACAATAACTCAGAAGGAGGGTTTCACAGGCCGTACGCCCTCATCTCCGCCTCCGATGCACGCCCCGTGGGGGGCATTTGTTGTACCCAGACTATTTCCCAGCAAAAATAACAAGAAGTAAGGGTTCGAGCATTTCCCCAAACACCTTCAAGGAACGGGCTATCTAGCCCTTTCTACAACCCTGCGGGTCCCTACAAGGGTCCCGACCAACTTACCGTGACACGCGGCGACACAAACAATTGTCCGGGGTCAACCCCAGCCACTCACATACGGGCTTTGCTCGTATCCTGCATGGCCGCCCAGGACCACCCGGGGGTGCCCTGACACTAAGCCACGCCAGGTGGCACCCAGTGAAAGAGCCACGGGCCCACTCCGACACACTCCATTCAACCCTCCAAGGTCAAAGGGAGACCCGAGCAAGTCAACCACAGGCTTTGGAGGCTCGCAGCATGTGCATACGGCCCACACACGAGTGTTCGGCATATTTCCGAACACCTTGTGGGCGCATATGTTCCAGCCCTTCTACACAAAACCACGGGCCATCCTGTGGTTCCAGCACACTAATAGGGTCCCACAACGATCCCCCAATAAGTCGGGGCCACCCCTGACCCTTAGATATGCGACAATGAGCCACTCAACTTTAGCACTTGGGCCAACCCGAGGCTACCCTGTCAACCCGCCGAGCAACGTGGCACACAGCCCGAGGCATTACCCACGTCCACAAAATTCCCCCTCTTAGCTCTCACGAGCTCCTACCCTCAATCCAAGGCCTGCCGTGTGGTCCCTCGGTCATCTACTCAAGCCGTTTGGCAATCCGAGGGGTATCGGGCATTTACTCGAACACCTTCCGAGCGGCCGCGACTACCCGAAGAATGACGGCCCCATGGGCCCATGCTAGCCTCTCGAAGTTCGAAGTCCGTCAAAGCACATCCCCAGACAACACAAGAAGACCCCCGGGGGCCATCCCTCGGGGTTACGGCCAGCCCGGGGCTAGTTCACCCCGGGGCATGGCCGCGCGCCCCAGGGAGGGTGAACTCCTTAGGGGCCGCACCCTCCCTCCAGCCCGGTAGTCCCACGACCCCACTCAGTCCCAGTTCGTCCGATTTACGGTCCTATGACGTAGTTCGTGTGCCGTACCTATTCGAGAAGTCGATGCGTGGACGTGGGAGTGCAAAGCAACAGCACACGGGAATTCCGCAAGTCAACCCGCACACAAGCCTCCACGTATCCTCCCAGCTATTCGTCCTTTTCTTTCTTAGTCAAATTAGGAAGAAAATGGCCCAAAAAATTAGATTTTATAGGGTGGGACCACTCCCCTCTCTCCTGGGAGCAAATCCGCCTAAACCCCCCATGGGGGGGGGGGGTTTATGCGGACCAGCTCACCCCCCTTGGCTAGTCCGCGTAAACCACTGTGGACATCAAAAAAATGATGATGATGATCATACGACACTCACGTCTATGCACCCAAGGGTAAGACGGAGACGAAAGGCCGAATAAACTCCATACCTCCTCCAAGCAGGACAAATATATACTCGGTGCTCCGCCACCTGTGGACGCACTTTTTATTAAGATATTTGTTTATTCGTTTATTGGGTTTATTAAGTGCGTGGGCATGCCAGTCACCAAAGTGACGATTTATTGTGCGCTCGATCTGACTAATCAGACGATTGTGTAGTTCGTGTCGGGACCAAAACCCGCCGCGCCATAAAGGTCACGGCGTCATTTACATCCCCTCGGAGAGGGGAACACCTTTGATTAATCACCGGGAATCAGGGCCTCATGGCCAAGAAACTATATCGAGAGAAACAAGCCGATAGCGGTCTCAGATCAGTCGGAAAGCACGATGTCTAGGGAAGCAAGCATTCGAAATATGTCGGTCACTCACAGGACCATTTTGATATTCGGACGAGCGTCCGGCTTCAAAAAATCATGTTCGTCACGGGGAAAACCGGAGCATATGTATGCCGGGGTACGGCAAATTTATTGTTCAAACGGATAGGAGACATTCGGTTGAATCCTGGTTAGAGTGGTCGGGGATCAGCGCGTTTATTGGCCCGGTGCGAGATCGAGTCAGGACCATTCCAGGGGCGCCTCCCATGGTCCAAGCGATGCTAGCATGGGCATCGTTAATATTTCCGGTGCCGAAGGGCAGCAGGAAAGTGTCCCGGGACTAGATTCCAAAATAAAGACGTGTACAGAGACAGCTCGCTATAGGCCTAGGATGTGGGTCGGGCAATGACCATGGTTGGGGCGAACCCGAGGTCCAAACGTGACTCACGAAGGTCTTATTGATATTCCCACACGTAAGGTTCTGGGAAGACGAGAGCCGTCTTGTTCCATTCAGATTTTTTTGGTCATTCATGGACCACTTTATGTTCAGACAAAGATCCGTATTGAAGGCACGACGTAAATGGAAATAAACCCGTACAAATGTTTGCCATGAGTGCGGTAAGTTTAATGCAAATACGGGATTAAATCCTGGTGTATATGTCGGTCACTAACGGACCATTCATTGTTCGGACGAGAGTCTGCATTTGAAGCATCAGAGACGACGATAAACCGTACGAATGTCTGCCGCGAGTATGGCAAGTTTAATTCAATACTGGGATTAGATCCCGGTATATATATGTCGGTCACTAACGGACCATTCATTGTTCGGACGAGAGTCCGCATTTGAACCATCGAAGACGACGATAAACCGTACGAATGTCTGCCACGAGTACGGCACGTTTAATGGGATTGCGGGACTGGGTCCCGATAAAAATGGGTCAAGTTGATAGACTATTGGCCAGAGATAGTTTCAGACTATGGCCATGTCGGGGATTTTGAGGTCCACATCTGATACCATGGGGCGTCATTACTTCTCTCTTCACGCACAGTCCGGAGAAGCGAATCGTTAAATGAAGCCCGAACTTTCCAACATGCGCCCTCGCACGCGGATCGACCTGTGCGGTCAGGTCGCGGGGTTCGACGTGCCCGGTTAGGTCGCGGGGGTCAAGGGGGCAGCGCCCCTTGCGGGGGTCTCCGGGGGCAGAGCCCCCGGAAGAAAATTTAGATTATAACAGGGGCGATATTAATTATTGGCTTCGTATTCCTCTCTTCGTTTGTTTAATTATATATATTTCATTTTTTGGGAGGCACGCCGGTTTAGGTGGAACACAGGGCGCGCCAGTTTAGCCACAAGGAGGGGGGGCGCGCCGGTTTTGGTGCAAAGAGAGGGGCGCGCCGGTTTCGGTGCAAAGAATGGGGCGTGCCGGTTTTGGTGCAAAGAGAGGGGCGCGCCAGTTTCGGATGTGAGTGAGAGGTGGGGAGGTGTTTTGGTGAGAAGGTTTAATCCAGCACATAGGGGGCGCGCCGGTTTGGAGCCAAAGGTGGCAAAATGGTTTATGAGTGTGGGGCTAAAGCGGCGTGGGGGGGTACCGCGCCGGATAAGTGCGCACCGGATTAGGAGCGTGCCGGATTAGTCTGTTTTATGCTTTTCAAAGGCTTGCAGGCTAACAGATGGTTAAGTTGTTTGTTCACTTAGCAAAAATAGGTGGATTGGAAGGTTTCAAAGTGTTTTGTTTGTCTGTTAAGATCAAAGTTTAGATGGTTTGTTCAAACGGGTTTAGAAACTCCAAAGCCCAGCTCATTCTCTGAAGGAACTCAGTTCGTTCTTGTTGTTCACAGTTCTGGTAAAAATTGGGCAGCACCTCCCCTGGACTGAGGTTTTCTGGGGAGAATGGGGGATCGTCAAACGGAATACTCCGAGATGACCTCCAATATTTGGAGTGGCCTAACGGCTGTCCGGTGTCCCATAGTCGAACGCAGGAGCCCCGAGGACCAGCCTTCAAGGGGATCTAACAGTTCATGGGTTGTAGCTGTGTGAGAGCTCCGACGGGGCAGATGTTCGCCATGGGATGGCCATGAATGTTCACCCTCATACGGTTACTTCAAAGACCATGCTATAGAGGAGCAGGCTTTGAATCACCTTAAGTGAGTAGAAGACAGAGAGAAGAGGGGGAAAGGAGGGCAAACGAAGTAGAACATAGTGTTCAGCAAGGCTTTTCTTCTTTTCATTCATCCACAAGGGAAGGAGGCTAAATATAGAAGGGGATCTACCCCGAAACGGAAGAATACATCATAGAAAGAAATGAAAAATACATCGGTGGGGGAAGGGGAACAGAGCACAAGCTCCCCCCTTCCAAACTCACCTTTCCTCTCTCTCACTCTCTCTCTTTTCTTCACCTCACGGGCGCAGGGGAACGGAGCTTCTTCTTCTCCTCTGCTGGAGACCTTTCAGAGAGAACTGGCCAGAGAGACCGCCTGTCGAGCCCCCTTCCAGTGGGGTGTTCATTGCATATATGTGGATGTGGGGGGGGGGGGAGAAGCCCCTCCACTTTCACTCTTCTCCTTATCCGCATTTGACGTCGTTGAGTGGCCTACAGGTAGAGGGATCCGTAGAGTAGAGAAGCTGCCTCCACCTGATTGGTCAACGGTGACTGGTGGAGACGGGACGGCCGGTGCGGGGCTCGAAGTCTTCCATTCTCGGAGGCTTGAGGCATGTAGGCGGTTGCCCACCGGTCTAATGCGGGAGATTTATCCATTTCAGGCAAGCCAAGGCTAGTCTGTTTGTAGAAAACAGGGGACCGGAGGTAGGATGGGATGGCAGCTTGGTTAAACCGGCGTGGGGGGTGAGCGCGCCGGATTAGGAGCATTAGTGGGGCACGCCGGTTTAAGGCTCTTGCAAGGGCGCGCCGGTTTAAAGTTATTGAAAGGGGCACGCCGATTTAAGGCTGTATAGGTACAGCCGCGCCAATTTAAGACCCATTAGATTTCTTCCTGGCTTAGCGGTGATTTGGATGGACGACTGCCCTCCCGTGTTGCTTTGGTTGTGAGTCTCCGAGTCCTGGTGTCTAGTTTAGAGCCTCCGAGTCTCGGTCCAGGACTTTGAGTGATTTTCGACGTGTGCCGAACGTGTGTTTGCATTCCTGAGTTTCTTCTGATTCGGCCTTCGGCACCCCCGACTAGGGAGCCGGAGCTGTCTCTTCTGCCCGAGGGGCTTCTTTGTTGGGTGGCGGAGAACTGAGTATATATTTGTCCTACTTGGAGGAGGTATGGAGTTTATTCGGCCTTTCCGTCTCCGTCTTGCTCTTGGGTGCGTAGACGTGAGTGTTGTATGATCATCATCATCATTTTTTTGACGTCCACACCACCCAACAAAGAAGCCCCCTCGGGCAGAAGAGACAGCTCCGGCTCCCTAGTCGGCGGTGCCGAAGGCCGAATCAAAAGAAACTCGGGAATTTAAACACATGTTCGGCATGCGTCGAAAATCACTCAAAGTCCTAAATCGGGGCTTGGAGGCTTCAAATCAAACGCCTCGGAGGCGGTGCATTACAACTAAAGCCTTGCGGGAGTGCAAATGTTCATCTGAGTCACCACGAAGCCGGGACAAGATCTCTTGATGCTTAAAATGACGCGGCTTGGCCTTAAAACGGCGTGCCCCTTCAAGAGTTCCTAAACCAACATGCCCCCTTCAAAACGACTGAAACCAGCGCGCCCCTTGCAAGAGCCTTAAACCGGCGCGCCCCATTCATGCTGTTAATCCGGCACGCACAACCCCGCGCCGGTTTAACACCAAAGCATCCCATCACAACTCCGGTCCCCTATTTCCTGCAAACGGCATGCCAAAGAACTACTTAAAATGGCAAAGTTCCCGCTTCAAACCGATGGGCAATCGACTATAGCCCAAGAATGGGAATTTTCGAGCTCCGCTCCAGCCAGCCCATCCCCTTCGGTCACCGTCGACCAATCTGGTGGAGGCAGCTTCCCTACTCTACGAATCCCTCTACCTGCAGGCCACTCAACAACGTCGAATACGGAGCAGGAGAAGAATGAAAGCGATGGGGGCATTGAACTTCAGAGGGCTTCTTCCCCATCTCGACGGATATATATATCAACAGAAGAACGACAAAGGAGTGGGCTCGAGGAGAGAGTAAGAAGAAAAAAAGCTAAGAGAAGAAAAGAAGAGAGCTGAGGGAGAGAGTCTGGTTCAGCTGGGAGTTCCTTCAGAAGAAAAGAAGAAGCCCCGTTCCTGTGCCTGCTAGGTGAAGAAGAAGAGAGATTGAGTGTGAGAGGAGAGAGGTGAGCTCGGAGGGGGAGGAGCTTGTGCTCCGTCCCCCCTCCCCCACCGATGTATCTCTTTCTTCTTTCTTCGATATATCTTTCTTTGCTTTGGGGTAGATCCCCCTATGTATCTCATCTCCCTTCCTTTTGCGGATGAATAAAAAGAAAAGCTTTTTGCAACCTATGGTGTTCTAATGCTTCATCCTCTTTTCCTTTTTTCTTTCTCTCCGTCTCCTACTCATCCATGGTGCTTTGAAGCCTGCTCCACCATAGCATGGTCTTCGAAGTAACCGTTGGAGGGATGAATAATCACACCCTTCCTCGGAGAATATCTGCCCCATTTGGGGCTCCTACGATGTTACTACCCATGAACTGCTAGAACCCCTTGAAGGTCGGTCCTCGGGGCTTCTACGTTCAACTATGGGACACTGGACTGCCGTTAGGCCACTCCGGGTTTTTGGGATTGTCCCGGAGTACTCCGTTTGACGATCCCTTATTTCACCCCAGCAAACCTCAGTCCGGGGGAGGTGCTGCCCAATTTTCGCCAGGAATATGAACAATAAGAACGAACTAAGCTCCCTCAGAGCATGAACTGAACTCTGGAGTTCTTGAACCCCTTTGAACGAACCACTCAAACTTTGACCTTAACATATGAACAACACACTTTGAAACCTTCAAATCCACCTATTTTTGCTGAGTGAACAAACAGCCTAACCATATGCTAGCCTGCAAGCCTTTGAAAAGAACAAAACAGCCTAATCCGGCGTGCTCCTAATCCGGCGCGCACTTATCTGGTGCGGTACCCCCCCCCCCCCCCGCGCGCCGCTTTAGCCCCACACTCATAAACCGTTTTACCCCTCTTGGCTCTAAACCGGCACGCCTGCGCGCCGGATTAAACCCTCTCACTAAAACACCTCTCCACCCTTACTCACATTCGAAACCGGCGCGCCCCCTGCGCGCCGGATTAAACCCTCTCACTAAAACACCTCTCCACCCTTACATCCGAAACCGGCGCGCCCCTAGTCTCCCTTGAACCCGGCACGCCCCCCATGGGCTTTAGACTGGCGCGCCCCTGCTATGCCACCTAAACTGGGGCGCCCCCTGAATCTCTTCTAAACCAGCGCGCCCCCCTGAATCTCCTCTAAACCGGCGCGCCCCTACTATGCCATCTAAACCGGTGCGCCCCTTCCTTGTGGCTAAACCGGCGCGCCCCTTTGTTCACCTAAATCGGCGTGCCTTCCAAAAAATATAATTAACCAAATGATGATATAAAATATAATTTTCTTCTGGGGGCTCTGCCCCCGAAAACCCCCGCAAGGGGCGCTGCCCCCCTTGACCCCCGCGACCTGACCTCGCAGGTCGATACGCGTGCGAGGGCGCACGTTGGCGAGTTCGGGCTTCACACTTAATAACTCGCTTCCCCGGACTGTGCGTAAAGAGAAAAGCAACGATGCCCCATGGTATCGGACGTGGACCTCGAAGCCCCCAATATGGCCACGATCCGAACTCATCTCGGGCCAATAGTTCGCTCAGCTTGACCCACCTCTACCGAGATCCGATCCCACACCCACATTAAACTTGCTGTACCTACGGTGGACATCCGTACGGTTTTATCGTTGTCTTCGATGCTTCGAATGCGGACTCTCGTCCGAACAAGAAATGGTCCGTTAGTGACCGACATACATACCGGGATCTAATCTCGCGTTTGCATTAAACTTGCCGTACTCACGACAGACACTTGTACGGTTTGTCACTCTCTCTTACGCTACAAACGCAGACTTCCGTCTGAACAAGAAATGGTCCGCCAATGACCGACATGCACGCATACCTTGGGACCTTCGTTTCCCCGGACTGTGTGTGAAGAGAAAATCAATGACGCCCCATGGCATTGGACGTGGACCTTGGGAACCATCCCGATATGGCCATAATCCGGCGTTGCTCTGGGGCGATAATTCGTCAAACCAGACTCGTTCCCATTGGGATTCGTTTCCACTCTTTTATTAAAACCACCATAAACTCAAGCATACATTTGTACGGGTTTATTTCCGTTTACGTCGTGTCTTCAATACGGATCTTTGTTCAAACATAAAGTGGTCCATGAATGACCAACAAGATCTGAATGGAACGAGACGGCTCTCATCTTCCCCGAACCCTATGGGTGGGAATATCAATAAGACCTTCGTGAGTCACATTTGGACCTCGGGTTCGTCCCAACCATGGTCATTGTCTGACCCACATCCCAGGCCTATACCCAGCTATCTCTGTACACGTCTTTATTTTGGAATGTAGTCCCGAGACACTTTCCCGCTGCCCCTATACACCGGAAACATTAACGATGCCCACGCAAGCCTTGTTTGGACCGCGGGAGGCGCCCCCGGAATGGTCCTGACCCGATCTCGCACCGGGCCAATAAACTCACTGATTTCCGACCACTCTAGCCGGGATTCAACAGAATGTCTCCTATCCCTTTGGATAATAAATTTGTCGTACCTTGGCATACATATGCTCCGGTTTTCGCCGTGACGATCATGATTTTCTGAAGCCGGATGCTCATTCGAATATCAAAATGGTCCCTTAAGTGACCGACATATTCCGAATGCTTGCTTCCCTAGACATCAGGCTTTCCGACTGATTCGAGACCGTTATCGGCTTGTTTCTCTCGATATAGTTTCCTAGCCATGAGGCCCTGATTCCCGATGATTAATTAAGGATGTTCCCCTCTCTGAGGGGCTGTAAATGACGCCGTGACCTTTACGGCACAGTGGGTTTTAGTCCCGACACGAACTACACAATCGTCTGATTAGTCAGATCGAGCGCACAATAAATCGTCACCTAGGTGACTGGCACGCCCACGCACTTAATAAACCCAATAAACAAATAAACAAATATCTAAATAAAAAGTGCGTCCACAACCCCCCATTCAATTAAAAAAAAATTATTTTTCAAAAAATAAAAAACCCAAACCACTCCGCCTAAACCCCCCCAGGGTGGGGTTTAGGCGGACCTGCCTGGGCCCCCAGGCTGGTCCGCCTAAACACCCTGGGGGAGGGGGTTTAGGCGGACTAGCCCAGCCCCCTAGGCTGGTCTACCTAAACCCCCTGAGGGGGGGGGGGGTTTACGCGGACCAGCTCAGCCCCCTGAGCTGGTCCGCGTAAACCCCTTCCCCCTCTCTCTCTCTCAATCCATAACCCAAGTACTATTCACTTGGGTTTACGTGGACCAGCTCACCCCCTTAGCTGGTCCGCATAAACCCCTTGTGACCCTTCAACTTTCGCTATAAAAACTCCTTAGGAGCTCAAGGGGTGGGGGCATGATAAGGTTCATCCTTCCAAGGTCCAGCATCCAGCAAGCACCGAGCATCCAAGACTTCAAGCGCGGCTCCAAGCAGTGAGCTAAGGAGAATTGTGCGTGTGACTTGATCGTCGGCCTAATACGCCGGGGGTATGTCGTTTGCACTCCCCTCACGCCGTATGTAGCCGTCACACACAAGTCTACACCCACCGTATGTGAGATGCTATGACACGGCCGGACGTCCCCTCATGTCGGGATTTCCTCTCACGTGCCCGTCGGTTGCGATCACACGTGTGCCATGACGTCATGCTCTCTCACAGTCACGAGGCCATGTTCGACCGCTCAATTCGAGTCATGATCGACCCTCACCCAGATACAGAATCGATGTATCCCTCCAGTCATCCAGTCACAGGCCCCCGTTCAGCAACGCGGCCCTGGCCCACGCCACGGGATGAGCCCTCTGTAAAACGCACACGTGTTCATTCATAACGCATCGACCCGGGGACCGACTAGCACGTCAGAATTGTCCCGTGGCATGCGTCAGTTGTACCTTGGCCATCACGGCTTTCTTGTAAAGAAGTATACACTTCAGTATAACACCACCGATTGGACGAGTGCTCTCGCACCCACATTTAGGCCCTCAATTTTTTGTCTACACCACTTGGCATCCGTGCCTAACACCCTAACCCCAGTAAAGACCCCTCGGTCTAATGTGCACCCATAGCTGCTGAATTCCCCCGGCCCTCTACCCACAGCTTCAGACATATATACAGACTTTTCTTCAGCTCAGAACGAAGGTATTCAGATTCAATCCGATGTAAATAAACACCGTTTACTTGCGGCCGGTGGGGAAAGACGTCCAGTACACGATTCCCGCAATAGCCTATGCACTCGCACCCATGGAACCCCTTCTCTCCACGTGTTGCCTGATCGCCCGAGCCCATGTGCCGCACCCTGGTGGCGCTTCCCCGGTCAACCTTTGGTTCCATGAGTGATTGTCGAGAGATCGACTGGCACGCCCGTACCCTGTCTGGTTTAACCTTATCCCGACATTTCCGTGCCACTCGACCCCTTTTCGACTTTTCATGAAAGGAGAGTGCCCGATACCGCCGTGAGAGGCATGCAACCGTAAGGAGGATACTCGGGATATATCAAACTCTCGTACTCTCCTTCCCTGCTGTATCCCATCCTTCACCCCGGTAATCGACATGACACAAACACGTGCGAACAGCCATTCTAGGCGACGGTTTCTAGTTTCCATCGTTTCATTTGAACCCCTGGCATGTTGGGAATCTTTTTCTGCCAGTTTCATTGCATTTGGTTGAGAATCGGAGCCGGTATGAGCCCGGCCATCCATGTGACTCATTTTGGGTCGATTCGTTGGAATCACCCGTTTCTAGTGTTTTTCTGCGTGGTTTGATCCCTTCCGGCTTGTGAAAGGTGTATAACATGTCTAGGGTTGTTTCCCCGTCGTTTAGAAGCGATTGGGGCGTGGAAATACCAGGTTTTGAGCTTCCCTATGTGATGTGACACTACCTTGGGGTGATGACCACAAGACAATATGACCCTTGGACCTAAGGTTGCAAGCAAGCAAATTGGCGATGATACCACTCGAGCGGCTCACTCGCTTGGTGCACACTTGTGCCCGTGGGCAACTAAACGATAATGGAGAGGGTCCGGGGTGGGACAATGATGCTCCGGTGCTTGGCAAGCTTGGGGAGAACCCCAATTGGGCCAGGGATGCCCACTCACGGGCGGCCATCACACCATGGGTGTGGGTTGAAATGGCTCGCTCACAACTCGCCCGCGATGGACACTCACATGTTCAGCAATTTGGGCCGGGCCCTCGCTCTCCGTCTGACGCAGCAAAGCAAGAATACTAAGCTAAGCAAGTGATATTGACCAGCAAGGAAAGGGGGACCGAGGCTCACCTAGCCGGCGTGAAGACGCCAACTCCGGCCGAAGACGGGGGCGAGCGAGGAGGCAAGGGTTTACGCCCGCAAGCCGCGTCGGTGTCGCTTCAAATCTGTGAAAATATTATTACATGAACTACACCTCTAGCAGGAGGGGGGCTCTTGGGGTGGGGGTTAGACTTATTACAACCAAGATTACCTCCACACAGGGAGGGGCCTTCAGCCGGCCAAGCGGGGTGGGGAAATTATGAAGAGAATGCCGACTCTCCAAGCTTCGCCGGTTCTGCCACTCTTCAGTTTTGCTGAATAGGTTGTCGATGAAGATGCTGCCACGGACTCAACCGAGCTCCAAATTTGATGAAACCGGTGCCAAAAGTTCCCCAACTGGCCGAGGATGATGCTTGAATTTTTTGTGAAGCTCTGTAACTTGGGGCTGATCGGACCGGCGACTGGAGCAGGACAGCAACACTCTGCCTCTGACTGATGCAGAACTGATACAGTGGATTGCAGAAGGCACTGCGGTCACTCCCGAACTCCAAATCGAACGAAACTGGCAGTGACATGATCGTAGTCGGAGTAGCTTCGAGCAGAAATTGACGGGGCCACAGTCTGAGGTCGGAGAGGAGAATGGTGGCCGGAGAAGTGAAAACAGGTCGAACCTGGACCTGCAGGGGGCAGACTGCACACTCCGGCAAAGAAATTCAGAACAAATAGCTCGGGTGGGCGATTGGCATTGTTCCTTCTGCTACTGATGGAGGACTAGACGAAGAAGAATTTTGTAGAAGGAAGTGTGATCGAATTCCTCCATGGTTGGCCGCTGAATGGCTTCCAAGATCGCTCTGGCCTTCAGTCTCGAACAGATTGCGCAGTCGTTGAAGATGACGTTCCTCCGGACAGCTCCGAACTCGGATGCAGGCAGGAGTACCACCGTTGGAAAGAAGACTTGGAGATGATTCCATAAATATAAGATATGCCACTGGGAGCCTTCAGGGGAAGTCGTGGCTGCTACTGCAAATCACTACTTTTCTGAAACCTGCAACAGGGACAGAATAGGTGGAGTAGAGGGTGTGGGGAAGGGCATGAACAAGGGGTTATTTGGTGGATGGGGAAGGGGGGGGTGCGACCTTGGGTGGTTAGGGAGGTGGGGAGATGAAAGGGCACAGCCCAAGGGAGAGGGAAATTCAAAATTTGGCCTAGGGAAGGGCTCTTTCAGTCTTGGGGAGAGGGAGGGTTGCTTGGGAGAGTGGAAAGGTGCCTAGGAGAAGGGGTTTCCACCTAGGGGTTGGAGGGGGAATTGAATGAGTGCATGGGGAAGGGGCCTTAATGAGGGGTGAATGGGGAGGAGAGAGAATGAATTTCGAAATTAGGGTGGGGAGGAGAGAGAGAGGGGGCACAACCCACTTAGAGAGAGTGATAGTAAGAGAGAGAGAGAGGGAGATATTGAGAGGGAACTAGAAGGTGTGGAAATTTTCTGGATTCAATATTCAAGCATAATTGTTACAAATGAGAGAGGGGTGGGGCTATTTATAGACCCCACACTTTTCCTAAGACCAAACTGACCCTGACAAACTAACTAATGACCAAACAGTCCAAGGGAGGGGCGCCCCTGGGCCTAGCCCAATGAATTGGGCCCATTAACCTATCAAACCAACATAATGACTTCAAGACTTAGGAAAATGACTTTCTAACCTAGGTACCGGACTCAATAAAGGGAAAATTACATGTTTAAGACTCAAATAAAAATAAGAAAATTACATGACCTAACTCACAAACACATGAGGAACATAATGGCGTACACCGAGCTTCAGAAAATGTGGAGGGGCAAGGGATGTCCCCATCATACCCCCGGGGTGGGGAAAACTCGACCCTGTCGAGTATGGGTCCACCGGGGAAGTAGCATCCCAAACACAGTTCCGGGCGAACCTTGTTCTCCAAACTCGACCCATGTCCATAGCCGAGGAACGGTGCTTCCACTCGACAAAGTGGCTCGGACACACCCTTAGGCTGGCGAGGAGATCTTGCTTTGCTTAGTATTGCCGCCATGTGCTGACGTCGGGCTCTCGGGCTAGTTTGTGGTGGCACTCCGAGGGTGTCTCTCACAAGGATAGGTGTAGGCTCAAGACACTCACTAGGATCCACCGCAGTACCCTTAGAGGGTGCCGGATCCGCCACATGGGAAGTGGGATGAATCCCAAAACCCATTGGTAAGTTCAACCCGCAAGCCGGGTGCCAAGGCCACTCGGAACTTGGCAAGGTCCAAGTCCTCGTGCCCTCAAATTGGAGGTGACCCTAGAGTAGAGCCACTCCAAAATCATCATCATCATCAAGTCGCCAACGTGGAATTTCAAGTGGCGCTCACGAGTTTTTGCCCACTTTTTGTAATTCTCACCACTTTTTGCTTGATGCATGTTTTGATGCATATGCCATGTACTAAGATGCGGTGTGAGTGAGTAGTGCGTGGTATGCAAAGGTGGTCCAGGGCAACCACATGTGGACCTATCATGCATTGATGTTATGAAGACTTTGAATGTCTTGGGAGGACCGGGGCATCCATAGGTGTCCCTTTCATGTGTGAGTGTGATGAGTGCCGGGGGACCCGGACATCTATGAATGCTCCTAACATGCTTGAGATTTATGATGAATGATGGTGGACCATTACAACCAAATATTGACCACTCATGTTTTCTTCTTGACATGTGGGTGATATGAATGAATGGACCCGACTTTCTAATCATGTCAAGTGGGGTGGTATGCCTAAGCACATGCATTTCAATCCTAGTGATGACTTCTATGTGCATAGGTGTGGGGTGGCCCTTGAGCTTCCATTCGTATGAGTCAAAGGGATCTAAGAAGGGAAACATCATGGAGTGGGGCCATCTATCAATCCCATTGTGTATGTTACATATAGTTAAGGCTTCTTTGGTGTAACCCAATTCTAGGAAGGGAAGGTTTTGGGTTATCATGGGTGGCAAGGGTAGGGTAAGGTGGGTGGTGAATAAGGTGAGTGGGTTACATTGAGATCTAGGCTCCCATAGAAAAGGGTCAAAGGGATCATGGTAAGGGTCACCTTGGTAGGGATACTCTATGCTCTCAAGGTCCTCGAATGGTGAGTCATCCTCCTCAATAATTGGGCCAAGGTTGCTAATGGGTTGACCGATCAAAGCACTTGGGATCTTAATGGTTGGGGAGTGGACTAGGATAGGTTCTTCCTCCATGGGAAGAAGGAGGATGATCTCACTAGTAACTTGGCCGTTAGTGTAGATGGAAGTGATGGAGCCAATGGAGGGATATGCTAGGTTAATGGTGTTAGTTTCGGACGGCCTCAAGGCTAGCATATTGGTCAAGTGAATTTGCCAATGTAGGTAGTTCACTAAGTCTCTCAAATCTTCCACACAATAGGAAGTTTGATAAGTAACATGTGGCTGAATGGGAATGATTTGGGATTGATATCCCATGGATAGGTGGCATGGTTGTGAACTAGGAATGGTGAGACCTTTCTTGAGCCATTGGAGTATGGACTTATCTATGGTGAGGTTGTGTGTCTCTAGAGGAGCTAGGCTAGAGGTGTGTGAGTTGTTTGGCCTTTGGATTTCCTCTATGTTGGGAGGTGGATTCGGATGGGCATCCTTCTCCACTTGGGTAGGTGTGTGGGTAGCAACTTCTATTGCTAATGGAGTAGGGGGATCTATGGTGGGTGGTTTGGTGATAGCTAGCGTATGACACACCCAGGGTGGTGAACAAGCATGGGCTTGGGTTGGGATAGGAAGGGGAAGTAGAGGAGGCCTAGGTTGGGGAAAGATTGGTGTAGGAAGTGGGAGGTGGGTTGGGTGAGGGGTTTTGGGTTGATTTGTTTTGGGAGATGTGTCCCTTTTTGGGGACGATGGTGGGTTTGTGGTGGTGGTCAAGGGGGCTTGTGGGGTACGAGTTTGGTGAGGGGTTTTGGGTTTGGGGGTGGTGGCCATTATGGGCCTAGGTGGAGGGGTGGACGCGGTGTCCACTTGGTTTTTAATGGTGAGGGTTGGATAAGTGGTGGTCACCATGGAGGGAATTGGGTCGGTTAGGGGTCTCTTGTCCTTGGGATCGTTTGGGGTGGAAGTGGGGGCTAAAGGGGCTTGACTAGTGTAGGTTAGGGAAGGGGGGTTTGGTTGGGGTGTGGGGGCCCTCATGGGGTTAGGTGGGGAGGTGGAGGCCTTGGACACTTGGGTTCTAGTGGTAAGGGTTTGGACGGGTGGGGTTGGAGGAGTGGGAGTGCTCCTCGAGTTTTGGTAACCCGGGTAGGAGGGAGGAGGTCGGGGAGTGTAGACTTTCCTAAGTTCGGCTCTCATGTTCTCCCATGTGTTAATAGGCTCTAGCCTCATAACCCTCCTAAATTGTTCAATGAACTTCCACCTATCCTCGGCATGGTACACAAGTCGACTCTTGGCAAGGTAGATTTTCATGGGTTCAGTCATTGGATTCCTTTTAAAGTATTTGTCCATGTTTTCCTCCCACTCTAAATATGCACTAGTGTGGTATCCGTTAAAGATAAGGTCCTCAAATAGGACTTTGTCCAAAGGGGTGTCAATCAGACCTTTGCGGAGGGCCGAGTGAGATAGATGTGACTTACATGAAGTAGCCATGCTAGTGGACAAAAGAGATGCAACCGAAGACTCTAAATGCATATGAGCGTCCAAGGACCAACTTGATAGAGACAAGTTGTGAACTTGCTCTGATACCAATTTGATGTGACACCACCTTGGGGTGATGACCATAAGACAATATGACCCTTGGACCTAAGGTTGCAAGCAAGCAAATTGGCGATGATACCACTCGAGCGGCTCACTCGCTTGGTGCACACTTGTGCCCGTGGGCAACTAAACGATAATAGAGAGGGTCCGGGGTGGGACAATGATGCTCCGGTGCTTGGCAAGCTTGGGGAGAACCCAAATTGGGCCAGGGATGCCCACTCACGGGCGGCCATCACACCATGGATGTGGGTTGAAATGGCTCGCTCACAACTTGCCCGCGATGGACACTCACGTGTTCGGCAATTTGGGCCGGGCCCTCGCTCTCCGTCCGACGCAGCAAAGCAAGAATACTAAGCTAAGCAAGTGATATTGACCAGCAAGGAAAGGGGGACCGAGGCTCACCTAGCCGGCGTGAAGACGCCAACTCCGGCCGAAGACGGGGGCGAGCGGGGAGGCAAGGGTTTGCGCCCGCAAGCCGCGTCGGTATCGCTTCAAATCTGCGAAAATATTATTACATGAACTACACCTCTCGCAGGAGGGGGGCTCTTGGGGTGGGGGTTAGACTTATTACAACCAAGATTATCTCCACGCAGGGAGGGGCCTTCAGCCGGCCAAGCGGGGTGGGGAAATTATGAAGAGAATGCCGACTCTCCAAGCTTCGCCGGTTCTGCCACTCTTCAGTTTTGCTGAACAGGTTGTCGATGAAGATGCTGCCACAGACTCAACCGAGCTCCAAATTTGATGAAACTGGTGCCAAAAGTTCCCCAACTGGCCGAGGATGATGCTTGAATTTTTTGGGAAGCTCTAGAACTCGGGGCTGATCGGACCGGCGACTGGAGCAGGACAGCAACACTCTGCCTCTGACTGATGTAGAATTGATACAGTGGATTGCAGAAGGCACTGCGGTCGCTCCCGAACTCCAAATCGAACAAAACTGGCGGTGACGTGATCATGGTCGAAGTAGCTTCGAGCAGAAATTGACGGGGCCACAATCCGAGGTTGGAAAGGAGAATGGTGGCCGGAGAAGTGAAGACAGGTCGAACTTGGACCTGTAGGGGGCAGAGTGCACACTCTGGCGAAGAAATTCAGAAAAAATAGCTCGGGCGGGTGATTGGCATTGTTCCTTCTTCTACTGATGGAGGACTAGACGAAGAAGAATTTTGTAGAAGGAAGCGTGATCGAATTCCTCCAAGGTTGGCCGCTGAACGGCTTCCAAGATCGCTCTGGCCTTTAGTCTGGGACAGATTGCGCAGTCGTTGAAGATGACGTTCCTCCGGACAGCTCCAAACTCGGATGCAGGCAGGAGTACCACCGTTGGAAAGAAGACTTGGAGACGATTCTAGCAATATAAGATATGCCACCGGGAGCCTTCAGGGGAAGTCGTGGCTGCTACTGCAAATCACTACTTTTCTGAAACCTGCAACAGGGACAGAATAGGTGGAGTAGAGGGTGTGGGGAAGGGCATGAACAAGGGGTTATTTGGTGGATGGGGAAGGGGGGGTGCGACCTTGGGTGGTTAGGGAGGTGGGGAGATGAAAGGGCATAGCCCAAGGGAGAGGGAAATTCAAAATTTGGCCTAGGGAAGGGCTCTTTCAGTCTTGGGGAGAGGGAGGGTTGCTTGGGAGAGTGGAAAGGTGCCTAGGAGAAGGGGTTTCCACCTAGGGGGTGGAGGGGGAATTGAATGACTGCATGGGGAAGGGGCCTTAATGAGGGGTGAATGGGGAGGAGAGAGAATGAATTTCGAAATTAGGGTGGGGAGGAGAGAGAGAGGGGGCACAACCCACTTAGAGAGAGTGATAGTAAGAGAGAGAGAGGGAGATATTGAGAGGGAACTAGAAGGTGTGGAAATTTTCTGGATTCAATATTCAAGCATAATTGTTACAAATGAGAGAGGGGTGGGGCTATTTATAGACCTCACACTTTTCCTAAGACCAAACTGACCCTGACAAACTAACTAATGACCAAACAGTCCAAGGGAGGGGCGCCCCTGGGCCTAGCCCAATGAATTGGGCCTATTAACCTATGAAACCAACATAATGACTTCAAGACTTAGGAAAATGACTTTCTAACCTAGGTACATGACTCAATAAAGCGAAAATTACATGTTTAAGACTCAAAAAAAAAATAAGAAAATTACATGACTCAACCTACAAACACATGAGGAACATAATGGCGTACACCGAGCTTCAGAAAATGTGGAGGGGCAAGGGATGTCCCCATCACTATGGTTTTCCCGCCGTATCGGCTTAGCAGTTCTTCCAGAGACCATTTTTGGCTTTGCGTTCTCGCAACCGACCGCAAGGTCTCTGCTTGCAGCTCTTAGAGGATCGCTAAGCTTTTGCATAGCGGCCTGAGGAGGACCGCTAGGCTCTGAGGCCCAAGGGTGACCGCTACTCTCCACATTGTGTTTGGCTAAGTCGATTCACTGGGTAATGGCCATGCGACTAACTGCCTCTGAGGTGTTGTGGCCCTTCTATGACCGCCACCTGTCATTTTATGTCGGTTCACAGTTTAAGTAGGTTCGGGCTAGCGGTCTATCTCCAACCGCATGGGTGTCCTTGGCGGCCTTGGGGTGATCGCCAGGCTTTGTGTAACGGTTTTGCATAGACCGTTAGGTTGTTTTGACCGGTTGAGTCGATTTAACTGTTTTGGGTTTCACTGTGCATAGCGGTCAGGTCACGACCGCTAGGCTCAGCATTGCGGCCCTGAGGAGACCGTCTGGTGGCAGTAGCGGCCTCAGGTAGACCGCAAGACTCCTGCTTTTGTGGTTTTTATATCTGGGGTTTTTCTTGAAGGTAGCGGCTCTTTGGATGACTGTCAGGTTGGTCTAGCGGCCAGGGTGAGACCGCCACCTGCCTAGAGTGTTGTTTTGTGTCGGTTTGATTTTCGGTTGATGTGGCTTTGACCCCTTGGTTAGCCCATTGTTCCGTTGATGTCTTGGATGTCCTATGAGGGCTATGACTATGTTATAGGGTGTCTAAGAGTGCCACTGTACCGAGTAGTGTTTTGTGTTATATCGAGGGTCATTATGGTTTCTGGTCAACCTGGTTGTGACCCAGTGGTTCACACGTGACCCCGTGAATGTCTCGTCTATCCTGTGAGGATCGAGACATGGTTTTAGGCGCTTGGAGGTAGTGTCTTACCTCGTTTTGCATGCCATATGGTTCGAGGGTTTTGTTGTTCCTCATGTACCATGTTTCATGTTATACGGAATTGTGAGTCCGTTCAGCGTGTTGCTGTGATGTGCGACGATCTTGACCCGAGTCTTGTGACTCAAGGATCGTTGTCAGCAGGTCTAGTTGGCTATCCTGAGTCTGGTAGCAGTGGTGTACTACATTATGCTCCATAGTACGTGTGATAGGTGTGTGCTTACCCTGTTTGTACTTCATTGTTCGTTGTTTTGAGTCTCTGTGTCTAGTGATCCATCACTAGTCGTAGCCTGACGACACCTACTGGTGTGTCGGCCCACCTAGGAGTGGTGGTGGGGCAGTTCCCAGTTGATGATTTTTTGGCTAGTTTTCATGGGTCCCCTTGCTTTGAGATAGCGTCCTACTGGGGGGAACTAGCGAGAGGCCTGGCTCAAGGCATTGGACTTATGTGTTCACACGTGGTCAGGGGCGGTTGGACGAGCACCGACGGGCGTGACCCTGACTAGTCACTCGTTATTGTTGTTCCTTGTACTTGGTTTCTGTTGAGTGTCTCGGTTACCACCGTTGTAGGCATGTGGGAGATACTTGTGGCGTAGTGTAAGACGTCAGTGGACGCATCTGACTGTTCTTCTAGTGAGGAGGTGCTTCTGTCACATGACACGATGACTTGTGTTTGTCGTGACTTTTTTGAGTAGCTTGTGCTTGGCTTCACTCAAGGTTACGGGTTTTGTAGCATACACGACGGTGAGTTCGTGTATGTCTTGCGCCTTTGACTGTGTATGTGATGTCCCGGACCCTTTCGGATCCTTCTTCTTGGGTCCCGGATCTGCGTTTTCGGTGAACTTGGCTCCGTTGTGTCTGGAGTTATGTTCTGGACATCTTGTGTGTTCGGATTGGTGCGATTCGGAGCTGTTTCGGAGGCCCGGAGTGTGTTCCGTGGCTTTTTCCGTGTATTTTTCCGATTCTTGCTTGTGTTTCGGGAAAAGCTACGGAACACCGTAGCGGGTGAACTGGGCCATTCACCTACCCGCGGGTGGTACCGTTGCGATCAGTGCGTTCTGAGGACCGACAATATGTATTTTTTTAATTTTTGGTATTTTGGCATTTTCTGGATTTTCCATAAATACCCTCCTATTTTCCCTTTTCTTTTTCCCCTTTTCTTCTTTTCCTCTTCTTCTTTCCTCCTCCCGTGAGCCACGGCCGACCGTTGCAACCCCCCCTCTTGCCCGTCGGACTTCGTGGCGCCCCTCCCCCTCCTGCGACGGGTGGTGGACATCGGTGGCGGCGCGGTGACGACGGCGGTGGCGAGAGGATCGTGACGGTGCCCCCATTGGTGCGTGGGAGAGGAGTTCGTGTTCGAGCAAGATTCGGCGATCGGCAGCGATCCGGTGGTTTTCAAGCTTCTTTAAGGTAGGGTGACGGATCCTTGCCCTCTTTACAGCATCCCCCGTGATTTCTAGGCCGTGGAGAGGTCGAGAGGGATTAAATTCATGCCGGGAGGGTTATTTCAATGCTTGGGGTTTGAACACCAGATCTTCCGTTTTATGGGGTTTTTGACGGCTCTATGGGCTTAGATGCATGCTAGGGAGGTTGGGGGAGGTTCCCCCTTTTGTTTCCCCTTCACTTGGGAGTGAATGGGGCGTGGGACTGAGTTTTCCGAGTGAACTGCACAAACCGGGCTCGGCCCGTTGTCGCGCTAGGTTCCAGGGGCGCGTTCTTGTTGAACGCGCTGAGTCATCCGAGCGCGTTCGTCTGAGAAGATGAACAGTTGGCGGTTTATGTCGTGCCAGGGTTGGGCAGCGTGTTCTTGATGAACGCGCTAGCTTCTGCTAGCGCCTTCTTGGAGAACGTGCTAGCTTCGGCTAGCACCTTCTTGGAGAACGCGCTAGCTTTTGCTAGCGCGTTCTTTAGAGGGTCGCGCCAAGGGACCAGAGCCCGACAGTGTCACCCCCTGAGTCCCTAGCGCGTTAATCCCCCTCGCCGTGCTGTGTTTCCTTTCAGTAGTTTTACCTCCGATGGAGTGAGTCTCGGATCCGGTTGTGGCGTGTGGCTCGAGGGTTGCCGTGAGCACCCAGTGAGAGCCACAGGGGTGCCCGGGGGTCCCCGGAGAATCATTTATTTCGGTAGGGGTGACGCATGACTCGAGGGACGGTCGAACCTCATGCGTGTCCCCGACATCCGTACTTACCGTTTTGGTTACCGAGAGTCTGCGTTAGTGTGTGGCCGGTGGTTTCCGTGAGTCAGTCCTTACTTCCAGTGACATGTCCACTAGTCGTAGCTTCCTGCGCACGCGGGTGCGGACCCACCTGGGACTGGTGGAGAGTGAGACCCGGTGAGAGGCGGTTTTTAGGCTGGTTACCGTAGGGCCCCTTGCCTTTGCCACCAGAGTCCGGTGGGGGGGAAAACCAGCTAGAGGACCCGACCTAGAGCAGATGGTCTGTGTGTGCACACGTAGTTGGGGGCTTAGGACACGCGCTGACGAGTGTGACCCCAGCTAGTCCTTGTTGTGGTACTTGTTGCATGTCTGAGTCTCACGCCTGGCGTCGTAGCTAGACACTTGTGACGCGGTGTAAGACGTCAGGGGACGCATCCGGTCGTTCTTCTAGTGGGTAGTGCTCCTGTTTGCTGGTAGGTGTGGACTCGAGTTTTGTTGGACCAAGGTTAGTAGTACGGTACTATTAGAGTAGACGGTTTTTCCGTTTATTTACTTTAGCTTGTTGGTTCTACCGTACTCCTGTTAGGTGGGGTTGCTTTTCTGCCTTCTTGCTTCCTGCCTTCTTTTTCGCACGAGGTGGGGGTTCGCGGGATCGCTACTGGGCCAATTAAATGAGGCTCACCCTTGCTTTTCAGTTGAGGCGGGGTCGTCGAGAGGCGTAGCCGAGTTTCAGCGTGGTTCTTCTAGCCAGGGTTAGTCGCCAATCTGCCAGTGCCGGGGGATGCCCCGTGTAGTTGTACTCCGGGGGATGCCCCGTGTAGTTGTACTTTCCTTTCTGTTGACTGTACTTTTATTTTTGACATGAGACTCTGTGGACCTTGTAGCAGTTTATTTTATTTATATTATGTTGTGCATTTTATTTTGATCATTGTGCTATCTCTGCGGTCGTTTCAGCTCCTCTTGTACTCCCACTCCATCCATTTTTACCCTTCCGAGTCTTCGGGCTCATGGGTTGGCGGGCCGAGATTCAAGACGTGCCGGTTCCTTTCCGGTACTCGGATCCCGGGTCATCACAGTGTAGGTCTTTGGTAGGCCTTTACCTGTTTTGGTAGGCTTTTCACGATAGGGTTTTGTGATTTGACAATGGATCGGTGACGCCCGACTTTCTGAGATCGGGGTTTGCCTTTCTGTTGTTGTTGGGAGTAGTTTGGAGGGCCGAGGTTCCTTCGGCGGCCGTGTTTCCGTGTTACGGGTTTCCTCTTTACTTTTGTTGTTCTTGCTCCTGTTGTTACTGCTTTACTTTAGTGTAGCACTACTGTTGTTGTGTATGTGATTTTGATGATTACAAAATGACTTTGTTGCTTGGTCTTGTGCTTGAATGATTATGCATGTCTTCATGTGCTTGAACTCATTATCCTCTAGCTATGAAGTATGAAATGATTGTGGAAATGATTACACAATGTTGTTATTGGGATATCATCATGTGGATGCATTTATGACTCTATAAGGCTCATATGTGCTTTGATGTTAGCACATTGCATATACATTGCATATTCACTTGGTAAGAGGCATATACATTGCATATTCACTTGGTAAGATTGCTTTGTATTCAATGAGAAAGCCTTTGTGGAAAACATGCTTGGATAAATGTCATATTGAGCCTCATGTCATGCATGTGTACTTTGGTAATGTTAAATGAATGATTTAGATGCAAATACCATTGCTAGCCCCCAAGGTAATGATGTGTGGATTGATGACTTTGGATGATGATCAAATGGAATGTGACTCAATATTATTTTGCGTGGCTTGGCTCCTTACTCTTTAAATTCCAAAATTAGTTGCATCATGCAATGGTGACTGATGCTTGGAACTCTTTCACAAGTACTTATGGTTCTATCAGAGAAGGTGAAATGAAATGGGTTGGTTTGTGAGATTAACATTGAAGCAAAACTAAGTTTCTCTTTATGTTTTGCAGGTTGGAAGAACTCCTCACAACCTTCTCTCATCATCCCAAAACTCACGGTGAAGTTGGAGCTTTCCTTTTTAGCTTAATGGGTCTCTGGGCTTTTTGTGGGTGCAGGTGTCGACACCAGGAGTCGACACCTGCATCTAGAACTCATTTTCAGAAGCTAAGCCCAGGAGGTGTCCACACCTACCTGAACCTGGTTCTGTAGCAAGCCAGAACACAGGTGTCGACACCTGGTGTCCAGATCTTCTGTTTTGGGTTTTTGTGAACTGGAATGCACAAGGTGTCGACACCTGACACCAGGTGTCAACACCTATGCAGAGCCGTGAAAGATGACTTTCATGTCCTTGCTTTGAAAGTCCATTAACTCAAGTCAAACCGCCCTCAAATCACTCCCTTATTTGTGGATCTTGTCCCAGGGCTGTCCCTTGACCGTCCTAGAAGCTTATATACATCTTATTGGGTTGTAAACCCTAAGAAACCAAGCTAGATCTGAAATTTTTTTTTCTCTAAAGCTCTAGTCATCTATTGGCTTAAGGGAGAGTGCACCCCCTACTAGAGGAAGGGAATGGACCCACTCCACCACAAGCACAATAGATGCTGAAATTTTATTAAACTTCCAAATGGCTTATGTACAATGAGGCGGCGCCTTTACAATGCAGAAGGAGACCAAGCTATTAGGTCTCTAAATACAGAAAGAATACAAAAATCTATACAAAATGCCTACGAATATTGGGAACAGCAGCTGCATCCGCCCGCACATAAGCTCTAGCTTGGACTGGTAACTCACCAAGTGAATGGAAGTCCTTATTCCGGCCCATCAAAATGGCATGTGAAGCAAGATAGTCCGCTACTTGATTAATCTCTCTAAAGGAGTGAGCAATAGGGCAATTGCACCAAGCAAATAGTTTCTTTAATGCAGGCCACCACGGCAGAAGACTCCAAGGTGGATTCATCTGTCTGGATAGAAGATCCACCAACATCTTTGAATCCGAGAAGATGATTGATACAGAGATGGAATGCTGCCTCAGCAAGCGCAGAGCATCTAGAAGAGCTCTCCCCTCTGCTAACAGGGAAGTACCATACCCATAAAAATAAGAGAAACCCAGAATAAAGTTGCCATGTGTGTCCCTTACACAACCACCCCCTCCTGCAAGGCCTGGATCCCCCTTACATGCCCCATCCACATTTAAAGAAAATTTTACCACTGGAGGAGTCCATCTAACTATTGATATAACTGGCCTTTTTGATTTCACTTCAATGCCAAACTCACTAATTATATTCCTGTAGCTGGAGTGAACAGAATTTTTAAAAACCATAGAGAGCATGATCTGTTTAATATCAGCCAATATGTTATCAGCCACCCTTGGCATATCAGGGGCACAGCCCTCAAACCTAACTGAACATCTAGTTTTCCATATCTCCCAGGAAACAAGCAAAACCACCAGCCGAGCAATAAAACCTTTAGGGGAAGCAATACTGAACCCAGTGATAAAGGAATTCAGCCAGCAACAGAAGTTTTGAGTGCTCGGCCTAATACCACCAAGTAAAGGCCCAAACTTTTCCCATAAGAACTTAGCAATCTCACTGGTGACAAATAAGTGGTCATAGCTTTCAATTTCCTTAAAGTTCAGACAGCATGAACAGCATGAAGCCAGAGGTATCCCTACTGACTGGATTCTGCTGTCCACAGGCACAGCTTGCTGAGAGAGCTTCCAACAGAAAAGTGCAGCCCTAGGAGGAAAATTGCAGTTGAACGAATTCTTAACCCCAGGACCATGCTGGAGATTGCTGCCACTTCTTATATACCTGTAGGTAGATTTAATGCTGAATTCTCCTGAGATGGTAAAAGCCCAGATGAGAGAATCCTTGCCAGCCTGCAGAGAGAAACCCTGTAGAGCCTGACAGGTCTGCAAATCAAAAATAAAATCCCAAGCAGAGTGTAGCATGTTAGTTAGGACTTCCTTAACTGAAACATGCACAATGGAGGGAGGAGGGGCCATCTGAACTGGTATTACACTATCCTTGTACCAAATGTCCTTAAAAAAACTGGTAGAAGCTCCATCCATAACCACCATTCGAAGGCCAGCAGGATTTGCTTAGCCTTTACAAAAGCTTTCCTCCTAATCCCTGCCGGAAAAGGAGCATCACATTCAGATATATGTCTTCCATGCAAGTACTTGCTCCTGATAAACTTAGCCCACAATGAATCACTCACTAGAGAGAGCCACAACTGCTTAACCTGACAGCAAATTTGAATGTCATCCAGGCTTCTAATACCTAGACCTCCACTGTTAAGGGGAGAACATAATTTTTTCCAAGCAATCCAATGCCTCTTATGGGTAGAGTCCACACCCTGCCAAAAAAAACTCGCATAGATCTTAGCTATCTGATTCCTAATAGTACAAGGAATGGATGTAGCACATGCAGAATAAATGGCAATTGAAGATAACACTGAGCGAATTAAGACTACTCGGCCAGCTTGGGACAGAATCTTGCTCTGCCACCCAGCAAGTCTAGCATGAACTTTATCAAGGAGATACTTGAAATGAATGACCTTGATACTACCTTTGAAAAAAGGAATTCCCAGGTATTGAATTGAACCAGTCCTGTGCTGAAAACCAGTGAGCTTCTTTATCCTGTTCACAGCTAATGCAGGCATATTTTTTGAAGCCATAAAGCAACTTTTGGATGCACTCACTCTTTGGCCAGAAGACCTCTCATAACTCCCCAAAAAAGCAAGAAGGTGTTTAATTGTTAACATCCCACCATTCAAAAAAATAATCGAATCATCAGCATATAAGATGTGGGACAGTAAAGGAGAACCACGAGGCAAGTGATAGGGCTTGCATTTCCCAGACAAAAAAAGTTGATGTAGGCCTCTACTCAAGACCTCCTCTGCTAGTATGAACAAAGCTGGGGCCAAAGGATCTCCCTGACGAACCCCTCTTGAAGACTTAAAGCAACCTTGAATCCGACCATTAAAGGCAATAGAAAACCAACAGTTCACAAGGAGCTGAGAGATAAGAGAAAGAACCCTGTTGGAAAAGCCAAACTTCTTTAATACTTGAAGAAGAAAATCCCATTCTATGCGATCATAAGCTTTTGCCATATCTAATTTGATTAGCATGTTATGACCTCTGACCGGCCTATCCAGCTCCATGAATAACTCCCTAGCCAGCAGGAAATTGTCAGAAATCAGCCTTCCACTAGTAAATCCACTCTGTTCACTAGATACAATATTAGGGAGCACAGGCCTCAACCTATCACTTAGAATTTTGGAGACTATCTTGTAAGAGAAATTACACAAGCTGATCGGCCTAAAGTCAGCATAAGAGACAGGGTTCTTTACTTTGGGAATCAAGCAAATTATAGAGGAGGTAACACCCTGTGGGAGCCCCCAGCCCTGAAAAAAACTTTGCACTGCTTTCACCACATCCAAGCAAATAACATCCCAACAGTGAGTAAAGAAGCCTCCAGTGAATCCATCCGGACCTGGAGAACTATTCCCAGACAATGAGAAAACATCACTTCTTATCTCCTCCTCCAGAGGAATAGCACAAAGGGAATTATTCTGCTCATCAGTCATCAATGTAGGAATAACAGATAAAATCTCAGATTCAATACTGTGGGCTTCGGAAGTGAGTAGGTTTTGAAAGTATTTCACTGCTTCAGTCATCAGTTCCTCCTGCTTGTCCACCCAAACATCATCCACTTTAAGTTTTTGAATGAAGGATCTCTGCTGCTTAACTCTAGTATAATTATGGAAAAATTCAGTGTTCCTATCCCCCGCTTGCATCCACTGAACTCTAGACTTCTGAAACCAGAAAGTCTCCTCCCTGGCCATAATCAACCTCATTTCAGCATTAGCCTTGTTAAGAAGTTCTCTATTTATAGCAGAAGGATTAGCATCAAACATATTTTGAGCTTTTTCAATTGATTGGGATGCCTCAAGCTTAGCTTTGAAAATGTTACCAAATACTTCCTTGTTCCAGGTTCTCAATTGAACTTTAAGAAATTTCATTTTACTTTGAAGAGCATAGAAAGGATGAATTGCAGGTTCAGCCATCCGGATCTTGTTCCATTGCTCCTTTACAAATTCTAGGAAGCTGGAATGTGAATGCCACATGTGTTGGTATATAAACCTCCTTGGGAATTGAGAGGAAGGGATAGTAGAAATAAGTAAAGGAGCATGATCTGACGGCCCCCTGGGTAAGTGTGTGACTGACAGATTAATGTTTTTGTCCAACCAAAGAGAGTTGTACATAACCCTGTCCAACCGAGCTCGGATATGAGAGGAGCCTAATTGATTGTTAGACCAAGTGAAACTGGATCCATTATAACCTGCATCAACCAAACCGGCAGCTGCAACAAATCCCTGAAAGTCTAACATTGAAGGGGCTGAAGGAAGGTTGCCTCCAAATTTCTCATCAGTAGACAGAACACAGTTAAAATCTACAGCAATTATCCAAGGGACATTCACCCCCTGACTAAACTCCATCAGAGAATCAAACAGCTCTCTTCTGATCAAACGATTACAAGAAGCATAAACAACAGTGATCAATACTGTGGTGGAACCTTCTTCTTGAAGACCGACTGTAATGAACTGAGGATGTGATAACACAACCTGTAAGTCCACTCCCAAATTGTGGAAAATCCAAATTTTGGAAGCATCTCCATTATTCCCAATGACTGACTGCATTCTTATTTTCCCAGCAACATCAGAAGCTTGTTTAAAACTAATGTGAGGTTCAGAGATAGCCACTATATTAATTTTATTTGCTCTAATGATCTGAGCCAAGCTACGGGTAGAAGCAGCATTACCTATCCCCCTAATGTTCCAAACCAAAGCTGAATTAATCATTATTAAATGAAGAAGAGGATTCAACAGCCAACTCCTTGGCTTTAGCTCTGGTCAGACGTGTATCACAGAAAAGAACTCCAGGCAGCATTATATCAGTGATACTATTCTGATTTATATATTTAAGGGAACTATTGGTAGGACAAACCATCTTAATATTTTCTGCAGCCGAAAAAGAAGAGGCCCCTTCACCACAGACACCATTTAGAGACTGGCAGAGGTTACCTGATATTGTTTGGTCAACTCCCTCCTCTGGACTCAGAGGAGCCGAAGGAAGTTCCCCAAATTCTGAGGTTTCTTCAATGTAGGATAGCCCACCGAGATTTGAACTAATGGAAGCTGCAGAGTTTATTCTTGAAACTAGAATTCTCGGGGCTATTTCCTCCTGTGGAACAATAACAGCTGAGCCCAGATTTTTAACAATTGGAGGAGTCTCATCAATTTTCTTTTCTTGAAATGGGACTGACTCTGTGTCTGCTTCATCAGCCACTTGATCCAGCACAGCAAACCGATTTCCATTTGAATGGAAAACCTCAGCTGAGTCTAACCTTTTTGGCCTAAAAATTGGCCGGGCTTTCTGAGCCTTTTCAAAGTCTGCAGAAGTCTTCCTGTCTAAACCTCTCCCCGACCTTCTCTTGCATTCAGATTTTTGGTGGCCAATCTTGTGGCAGTATGAGCAAAGTCTAGGAACCCTGTGGTAGTTTATCTTCTGCCAGAACCCTCCATGGCCAGAGCCTATCCAAATTCTCTCCCTCATTTGCTTATCAAGATTCAACTCAACACAGACCAGAGCCTCAGCGGTATTTGTGAGTGCTACCGAAGTTTCGTGAATTCGTAAAACTTGACCAATGTTGCCTGCAATCGATCGCAACATGTCTTCATGATAGTAATTGACAGGAAGGCCCGGGAAACCTATCCAAGCCGGAATAATCGGGGGATCCACCTTGAAATCGAAATCCGGCTGCCATTTAAAAAATCTGAACATATAACCTTTAACCAGGAGATTGCGCTGAAGAAGCACGCACAGGAAGTCCGCTTCATTCCGCAAGCGAATCAGCAGGTGCCTAGGGTTCATCCGACTGATAATCGGATCCCCCTCCAACTGAAGCGAATTAATCAAACAAGCCTTAACCTCAGGAATTGACGGCCTTCCATATGAACACTTAGCAATGATCGCAAGCTGCAGAAGATCACAGGAGGCTTGAATGTCTTCTGGCGAGAAGAACACAGCCGGCTCACCTTGCTCCGTGTATGCTGGGGCCTTCACCGGAATCTGGCGACGAGGGCTCTGAAGACCTTCCAAGACCATCTGAGCAAAAGATTTGCTGGTCTGTACGGGAACGGCTTCAGAACCTGTCTTCCTTCCATCACCGGAGGTTGAGGACTCCCCCACCAAACCCTCCATGGCCGGCGGGGGAGGAAGCTATTGGAGGCGTTCTTGATGCTACCGTGATGGGGGCGATGTTGCTAGCAAGGGCAGAGGACAATTAAAAACGTAACATTATGTTGCTAGATCTGAAATTTCATTTTGTTCTTAACCCTTGAATGTGCAGGGTCGCAGCAGTTGCTCCAAGGGCTTCTTCCACGTTGTTCTGAGCTTGTATGTGAAGGGAGGAAGGAGGTTTCAAGTCATCAAACGACCACCTACTGGAAGCTACATGGAAAATCAAGATACAAGCATCGTCCATGCAAGAATCGATCATCTTTCTTCAAGAACGGTTTCTCATCCTGCAGAAGCATTTCATTGAAAATCTGAGGGAGTTATCTTGATCTTTCACTTCTGTGTCTTTTGTTTGAGATTGTAGAAGGTTTTGAATGATTACCTAAAAGGTGCAATATATATATACATGTTCTTTTGTGCATCTATTTGCTGCCCTCTTATTAGTGCTGTGTTTTTCATCCTAAGCAATAAGATGAGCTAATGCTTTCCATTCTCTTGCAGAAGAAGAAGGAGGAGTGCGGCCACAAGGTTGAGAGGAGAGGGGTTTATGAGGCTAATCATTTTTCTGATGTATGAAGGTTTGATTGGAGCTAGGATTTGAAGGAAAAGAGGATCGGCTAGAGTAGAGGAAGAAGATGATGTCTAAATCATGATCATCCGTCAACGAGCCAAGGAGAATTAGATTTTGTTGAAGAAGGGGGAGCCTTTTACTTGATGCATCTTTCTAGTTTTCATCTATAGAATTTGTTTGGGGGGTCATAGCATATATTTGTCTTTGATTCATATACATTTGAGAGAATACTTTGTGTGGGTGTTCAGAGAAAGGGGTCTCCGAGTGTGTGTATTGTCATATGTGTGTCGATTTGTGCGGAGTATATCCGCGTGTATGGTTGGGAGTTTTCTCCCGTGTAGTTGTGTAGGCATTATCCTACGTGTGTGTAGAAAGAGTTGTGTCTCCGTGTGAGGTATTTAGTGCGGGGTGTGTTCCCCAGCGGTGTGTGTGTGTGTGTGTGTGCGCGCGTGCGTGCGTGCTGCTGTGGCAGCAATTTGAGGCATGGCCTCGTGTGTGATTTGCTGCGGAAGCAGCGTGTGTGGTGTTGGGGTTCGTCCCCATGTTGCTACTTTTTGTAGCGTGTAGTGAAGCCTCACCGGTTTGGTGAGGGGTGGACGTAGGGAGCCCGTCGTGGTCCCGAACCACCTTAAAAATCCCCGTGTCTTGTGGTTTGTTCCTTGTGATTTGTTCCTTGTAATTGTGTGTTTCAGTATCCTTTCTGTTATGCAATCGTGTGAGCTTGGTGAGATTGAGTGAATTAAGTTTAAACCTGTTTAGATTAAATTCTTCAATATGATCAATCTTGTAAATTCCGCTGTGTGCTAGTTTGTGTTTTTAATTGGACATAGTTTTTAGTAGAAGGATCTATTCACCCCCCCTCTAGATCCGTATTCTTGCACTACGGGACCCAACAATTGGTATCAGAGCGAGGCTCTGTTGTCCCTAGATCTTGCGATCTACAGAGTGATCCCAGTGCATTCTACAATCATGAATTTTTCTGCTGAACATATCTCAATGAATTGTTTGCCAATCTTCACTGGTTCAGATTTTAATTCATGGCTAGGCAAACTGTGTGTGGTGATCAATTCCATTAATCCTAGTCTTTGAAAATTGATTCATCATGTTCCACACATATTACCTCTAGATGAGACCAAGTGATCTAATCAGGATAAAATGATGCATCATGATAATGTTACTGCTTTTAGTTTATTGAAAGCTTCTGTAAGTACTAACAAGTTTCCATTTGTATCTTCGTGTATGACGGCAAAGGAGCTTATGGACCAGTTGATCAAAGCTCAAGAGAAGGAAAGATAAGAATGTCTTATGGCCGATGATGTTGATCAACAAAGCGACGAAAATGTAGAAGAGGTAAATTCTGATTCTGAAGAATTTACTCTTGATGATCTTGTTGATGCTTATGATGAGTTGGAAAAATAATATAAGAAAATCAAGTCAGAAAATAGAAAATTGAAAAAGAAATTGGAAAACATGCACCATGAAAATGGATCTTGTGATAAATGTTCTGAGCTTGATAACTTGAATGAACTTTTAGAGCATGATGTTGAATGTCACAAAGAAACCATTGCTTGTTTGAGAAATGAAAATGTTACCCTCAAGAACAAAATCGATCAATTGGAGAAAACTGAAAAAGATCTAAGAAACAAAATAGAATCAAACTATATTGATCAGGATATTTACAATGAATGATAAACTTGCAAATGAAAATGAAGAACTTAAAAAGGAGAATAGTGTGATGCTAATTCAGATCTCCCTGCTTGAAAGTAGATTGAAAATTCTTGAAAATCTTGAAAAAGGGAAATCTGTGATTGTTGATGAATCTGATAAAATGCTTGTGCTTGAACAAGAAATAGCTAACTATGAATTACACATTGCATCCCTTGAATCTGAAATTGTTGACTTGAATGCATCATTGTCTAAGTTTGTAAATGGGAAAGAAAATTTGAACAAGATATTGGGGACTAATGTGAATTTCCAAAGAGAGGGGCTGGGCTATAATCCTGTGAACAAAAAGAATTTTGAAAATAAAGTCTATACATCATTTGTCCATAGTTCAAACATATCCAGCACATCAAATGGGTCTCCAAATCAATCTGCTCCTCAAACAACAAAGAGATCAAATGAAAATCTGAAAAAGAAACAAAACCTGCATCAAAAGGCTAAAAATGTTGTTGGTGTCACGATGAATGCCAAGAAAAATCATATTGCACACACACATGCATCCATAAAGAAAATCTCATGTTTTTATTGTGGTGAACTTGGTCATATTATGCATGATTGTCCTTTGATGAAATCTGAAGAACTAGAAGCATGCAACAAAATGAATGGCTTCACAAAACCAAGAAAAGTTTTGAACAAAAAAAGAACTTTTGATAACTCTTATGTTCATGCAAGAAGACCATTTGAAAGATTTACTCCATTGAACTGTTTTCATTGTGGAAGGTTCGGTCACAGGATGAATAATTGCTTTAGTTTGAAAAATGATAACATCTCTACAAACCCACAGAAATTCCATGCTCATTCTTACAAGAAAAATCTGAAGTCTTTTGGTTGTTGTCATTATTGTGGTGAGTTTGGACATACCATGCATGATTGATCCTTAATGCATTTTGATGATATGCATGTCCAAAGACTGTGGAAGGCACCCACTAGAGGTGCAACTAACCATCCGGGACCCAAGAAGGTTTGGGTACCCAAAACTATTGAATGAGAACTCGTTGCAGGATTGCCTTGAGGCCAAGAGGAAGGCTTAAAGTCGACTTGGCCAGCTCTGGTGTGATACCTTGGTAAACATGGGCTTGTCCTTGAGTTAATACTGATTTGTAAGTTGGTTGTTCATGCTTTGTGCACATTGATTGTGTGAATTCTCAGTTCATACTGCTGGAAATTAAGTCTCTAATATGTAGTTTTGAAGAGGCAGTCTTGTGTGTTTTATGTGCATCAACCTTGTCTACACATGTGTTAGGTTCGGTGCAGTATTCAGAGGGGGGTGAATGAATATAACCCATTAAAAAAAAACTTCACCCAATTTAAAACTAGAATAATAACAAGACAGATTCGACAATCTGAAGCTCAACTGGAAATTCGCTCTCTTGACAGATTAAAATATTCTAAGAAAACTAATCAACACTTCTGCTCAACCAGAAGCCAAACGCTTAGAGCGCCCCTATGCAATCATCTAGCGGAAGCAAAAGCAGATAAACCAAACCACAATGCACAAGGGGTTTTAGGTGGTTCGGTCCTCCAGACCTACATCCACCCCACACTCAACCGAGTGTGGCTTCACTAGCTCACGCTAGAAACAGCAGACTCAGTCTGCAACAAATGCTGCCAAACAGCTTGACCAGGGGAACAACCTCCCCTCTTCCTCCCAACCGGAGAGAACCACTAGTGACACCAGTCACTAGCAAACCAGAGACGCAAGTCTCTCTTCCTCCAGACCGGAGGGAACACCTAGTCTTGCAACCCACAAGACTAGAACCGGAGGACCAATCCTCCCTTCCTCCAAACCGGAGGGGAACCTAGAGACCCAAGTCTCTCTTCCTCTGAACTCCAGAGGGAAGCACAAGTGACACTACGTCACCTGCAAACCAGAGGTCTAGGACCTCTCTTCCTCCCAACCGGAGGGACCCCTGGACTTGAAACCTACAAGCCCAGAACCGGAGGACGAGCCTCCCTTCCTCTAACCAGAGGGAACCCACAAGTAGCACCCAGCTACATGCAACCGGAGATAGCGATCTCCCTTCTCCTGAACCAACAAGAGGGACCCCGACCTCTCTTACAGAGAATCGAAAAAATAGCAAATGGATAGTTTAAAAGGAAAACGAAATCAGCAACAGAAAGCTGAAAAGACAAAAACAAATGTGGCTCTCGCAGGAGCTGGCTGGCCTGGATCTGATCCACGGTCCAGCAGGAACAAATCTTCAGTTGAAGCTTCTATCACTCTAGCTATCTCTTCTTCTCTATTCTTCTTCCTCTTCTTCTCTTCACACTCTGCTATATCGATCTCTTACTCAATCTCTCTTTCTTTCTCTTTCTCACTCTCTTTCTCTTCTTCTTTTCCTTATCTTCTTCTCTGTCTGGATCGTGGCTCTCTGTATGGACTTCACCTTTCGCCCATTCGATCTACCATCTTTTGTGGAAGAAGGTTCATATATATATATAGCAGGAGCAGCAGCAGCGGCAGCCCCGTCTTGTGGCCTCCACACTTTCAGCCCTAAATATTAGGACCACGTGGCAGTCTCTCAGCAGGCTTCATTCCAGCCTCGGATCACGTGCTACCCAGACGTGTGTGGAATGTTCTTCCTCGGACCTGTAATGAGATTAAATCCATTAACACGCTGTATGGCCACAAAAACCAAAAACTGCATGAGGTATATAATAACAACACGACGTGACTACTATACGAGATAATAAAAGAACGACACGAGATACACTGTAACAGATCAGACACAACGAAGAAAACGACACGGAGTGAGGTTATAAAACAAAAGAGACACGAGGTCTAGGAAAGGCAACACGAAGACACGAAAATAAAACAACAACAAAAAGACACAAATACTAGACAAACACGAGGTTATGAATGCAAAAACAACACGAGGACAACACGGGCTGACAACAAAAACCGACACGAAGTGGTTGCAATCAAGCAAGACACTAGGTCTACGTAAAGCAACACGAAGTGTGGTCAAGGCGAGAAAGACACGAAGTCTAAACAAGCAGACATAAAAGATGACACGAGATGCAACTAGAGGACAGAGAGAAGCGACACGAGGTTCATACAGAAACGACATGAGGTGGCACAGAAAGCAACACGAGGTGCTGCAATGTTCTGCACGTAGTGGAACAAAAACGACACGAAGACACAGAAACAACAGTAACCGACACGAAGTAAGTACGACATGGAGACAGATGTCAGAAACTGTCACGAGTTGAAAACAACACGAAGACGATGAGAACAGCACGAGGTGAAATGACACGGACTGACAACGACACGAAGACGAGAACAGAAACCAACACGAAGACGAAGAGCTGAAACCAACACGAGGTGTGGTCTCAAAGCAAAAAATACACTGGGTCAGAAAAACAACATGAAGATAGAACTAAATAGGAAAATACGAAAACAACACGAAGTGAAACGTAAGAAGACTCAAAGACGCAAGAAAAATGACTTGAAGACAAGGACGACAAGGATAGAACAACACGAAGTATACCTCACACAAGTTTTCCTGTCAAGCATGGAAATCAACACAAAGTGTTGTAAGCTCAGACGACACGAAATCTTTTCGTGTTAGTGAGGGGAAACAACACGAAGTGTAGTGATCATGAACAGCACGAAGATGAAAGGAACAGTGCAATGTATAGACTTTAAATCCAATGCAAACGGCTGTACAGACTTGAAGATGTGAACCCAATGTACAGACTTGACAGTGAGCTCTGCAGCGAATGTAGACTTTCAATGAAGGGCGTTGTGTATACTTTGGCTTTGAACGAAGGTAAGAATGAGGCTGTAAAGACTTGGCCAGAACATAGGGAAAAGCACCAATGTGCAGACATGAACATCCAGCAATGTATAGACTTCGTGAACAAAGTGCAATGCTAACTGATGTATACACTTGACAAATAGAGTAATGCATGAACAAACAATTAGCCACTACGTTAACCCAATCTAGCCATATTCATGAATTAACTATTCAAGCAAACAATCAGATATTCAAGCAGTCAATCAGTCATCTATATTAATTAGCACACCTCAGTGTGACTCATGGTGTGTCAGTCATCATCAAAACCACACAGGGGCACAACAATCTCCCCCTTTTTGATGATGGCAACACTATGAGTTACACTGACTCAGATCTCAGATTAGATTCTTCTCCCCCTTTGCCTTCAGCAAAAAGACATGAGTTGGAGAGTGAATTAAAACCAATTGTTAATTAAAAACTCCCCCTTTTTACTAAGCTGCCCCTTTTACTTTAGCAAAACGAATAAACCAGAGATGTCATATGAGACACTCAAGATAGTTCAGTAGAAGATGGCAACACAATATCAGAAGCAATTAAAAATAATTCTCCCCCTTAGTCAAACAACTTATGCAGTCATGCATATGCAACAATACTCCCCCTTTGACATGGCAGAAGATATAGAGCTAATGCAGACAAATAACACGATCAGACAATCTAGCACATTGCCCCCTTATGCATGTAGACTCTCAAACAGACCAGAGAATTCCACCCTATGATCCTTGATGCAAGAGAAATCTACAAGGATGAACTCTGGTTATCCAGAGACAACAACTCTCATATGTGACGACCAGTCTGAATCAAATCACAGTGATAAAGGGCAATAGGATGAGCAGATTCAACGATTTGTGAAAATTGAGATAATGAACTTTTTCAGCAAGATACCAACTTCATAAAATCAAAGTCTTAAGTTCTGGATTCCTCCATCATAAAAGCTTATGAAACCTTGACTGTCAGATATGGTTTAAGAATGATGTAAACTGAAATTTTCAAAAGAAATTGTACTCATATCTGAACCAACACTTAATAAAAAAGGAACTACAAGCTCATATAAGATTCTAGTTCAACCAACTTCTATCTTAATTAGTTTACTTTCCATGACAGCTTTAAAGGAGACACAAGTGAATGCTCCTGAATTTTACTTGTTCTTTCAGAATTTGATTTACACTTGTTCAAATCTTTCTTTAATGAACAATTTTGGTTTATCAGCACCTTTTGACGTGGAGAGACACCTTGATCAGAGGTCAGAATCTCCAGTTACTCAGTGTGACAACCGTATTGTTTCTCCCATTTTAGAGAATAGAGGTAGCATTAAAAGTATCTTTGGCGTGAGGATACACCTTGATCAGAGGCCAGACTCCCCAGTTACTTAATACAACTATGCCATTGCTCTGCCATATTTTCACAATAATTTCCAATCATCTCTTTAAACAGAGTTAACCATGGTACTTCATGACACAATCCTTTGGACAGGTTTCTCAGTGGCCACAGTCATTGCTCTGTCCATACTTTTTCTTAACAAGGATTCAGAACTAGTTAGTTGTTTAGGAACAACCACATACACTATATATCTCAGTCAACGTAGACATGGATATCAACTTTTCAGATTTCAGAAAGTCTTACATGAATTTACATGAAGCAGACAGTTCAAGTTTATTAAGAGGTTGAAACAGATATTTTCAAGTTTCTTGTAACCAAACAAGAGTACATAAGACTTAAACCACTTCCAGTTAACAAATGTTCTTAAGCATGTATAATGGAAGGTTCCTCATTAAAGGTATTTTAACTTTTATGAAGTAGTATTCAGGCTGAAGGTTTACTTCATATCTCAGCAGAGTAATTCAAGTGAGAATATTCACTAAACAGCATGATTCTGAGGAATTGTAGCAAATGAGTTGCTCTTGAGCAAAGAGATTCAAAGTTGACTTGAATAGAGGAAAAGCTCTCATTCAGCAGATTTAGGAGACACAAATAGATACCAATAAGGTAAGCATTCAGATTATGAACAACTTCAGAAGTAGTCAAGAAATCATTTGATACCACTTTAAATGATGGAACCACTGACACCTCAGATATGACAAGATGAATCATATAGCTGGAGAAGAACGGATTAAGGATGCTCCCCCTATCTATATGCAGTGACATTTCCCTTCCTTTTTTTTTGATTTTTCAAAGAAGTGATATGCTATGCAATGATTCCCTCTAACTAAAAATGCTGAATCATCCTATATGTCATGCAGACAATGTAGATGATGAATGATTATGCAACAACTGATTTAACATGCTATGCAGTAAATCTCAAGACAGTTGAGTGAATTCAGATGTATGAATAATGCTCCCCCTAAATGTATGCATTCAATGTATCTTTTCGGCATTTTCAATGTAATGAAATGCAATGCAATTAACTATATGTATGCACGGGCATGAAGCAAAAATATTCACATGAAGATGCGAACATTCTCTGATATGCAATCAAAGCATTGAAACATGATTTCAAGGTTTATGCTCATTCAGACTGCCCTATGAGGAGATATGACCCATGGTACTAGGTGGAGAACTTGGTCTGAAAGACCATCTCACACAAAGTAAGAACTTCCAGATAGATTTCCTCTGCCCTGTAGTAGCTTACCATTTGATATACCAAAGTGGTCATGCATCATAGTGCAATTCAACATACAAGGAGTTTGGCATATCATTCATCATGGCATTTGTGTGCAAATGCATTTAGAAGTAAACTCAATCATTTTCATGAGCATTTCAGATTTTTCCAATTAGTTTCAGTTAGACAATGCGCAAAAGAAATATCATGATCTGCAATGCATTCAGATCACACAACTCAGAATACAAAGTTTTCAGAATTTACCTGAATGGGGCTTTATCATCTTGGGTGCCTTGGTTTACTTTACCCCTCTTTGTTCCTCAGTCCAAGGCACACCTGCAGATTATTTGATCATCTTGATCCTGCAGGGACCCAAGCAGCTTTGGGTCCTGCCTTAGCTCTAACAGGTATTCTAAACATTTTCATAGCAAGATTATCATCTAATTTCATCAGTGAACAGTCATCCATAGAATGTCCAACTTTTTCACAGTATCTACATGAAATGGCTGGTTTTTGGTTCTTATGATACATGTTAACAGCAGGGTGATGTTTATAAACATGTTCATAAGATTTTCTGTTATATGCATGAGCAGTTTGATGCTTGTTCTTAACCATCCAACATTCAGCAGATTTATGGCCTGGCTTCCCACAGTTATAGCATGAAATTTTCACAAAAGGTTTTGCAGGGAATTTGACAAAATGGGGTTTAACATAGTTCTTTTGAACATACCAACAGTCCTTGACTGTATGCCCATTTTTCCCACAGTGGGAGCATGCAAAAGAATTTCTTCTATGAAAACTATTTTTACCCCAAGTAGATCTAAACCAGCACTCAGCAGCCTTGTGCCCAGGCTTATTACAATTGAAGCACACAATGTGCTGACTAGAATTGTGTTTAGATCCACATGGATCATAAAAGTGCATGGAAGACCTGGCATGTAGTTTATTGTCTTCTTTCATGATAAAACATTCATTCATGAGATGACCATGCTTCCCACAATAATAACATGAAGCATCAGGCTTCCTAGTAGCATGGTTTCTATCAGAGAGATTTCTTGAATGTAAAGTTCCACTAGCATGCTCATCCTTTAACATCAATCTGCAGTCTTCCATTATGTGACCTCCTTTCCCACAATAATAACATGACCCCTTTTTAATATGAGTGTGTGTGAGATCATGTGAATTGTGTGTAGCCTTTCTTATTGCAAGAGGAGTGTCTTTATCCTTCTTCTGTGAAATTTCACTCTTTTTTAGTTTTTGAGTTTGTTCCACAGTTTTGGGTTTCACAGTGGATTTTTGTGCAGTGAATTGGAAGACAGAAGGAGCAGAGGTTGTGTTCTGATTGGAAGCTTTAACAAAAACAGTGGATGTTTTATTCCCATTACTCCTTTTATTTGTCGGACTATAGCCCAATCCCTTTCTCTCAAAGTTATCACTCTTTCTAAGAAGCTTATTCAGATTGTCCTTACCTTTGACAAATTTTGATAGAGAATTTTTCAAATCTTTAATCTCAGAATTCAAATTAGCAATTTTAGCCTCATATGTGGACAAATCTGTTTCACATGAAATTACTTGTTGATGCAAGGCATCATTCAGGCTTTTGAGTTTTTCTACTTCCTGTTTTAATTCTATTTCCTTGTCAGCTTCAGATAGGGACTTGTAAAGATCATCAATTTCTTGTTGAAGGGATGTGATAGTAAGCTCATATCCAGCTATTTTCTGTTCACTGCAACTGACATTTCCATTTAACATTAGGTTGATGGTTTTTAGGCTCTCAATTTCTTGTTCAGCATTCATCAACCTATCAGAACTATCCACACTTACACTCTTGCCTTTTTCAATTGTCATTAGCCTATCTGTCAGCTGTGTGTTTAGGTGTTTCAACTCATTGATTTCCTCTTTCAGTTTGCTGTTCTGCTCTAGGAGTTCATCATCAAACGCCCATTTATCTGTTGAAGACTGACATTCATAAAACATTTCTTGTTGTTTTTCAGATTGAAATTTGTCAAGATTTTTCTGAATCTCTGAATTTGTTACTCTATCAGCCTCCAGTTTTTCAGAAATCAATCTATTTTCTTTTTCGAGATTTGTTGATTTGAGTTCAAATTCCTTGAGCTGATTATTGAGTATTTCATTTGCAGATTTCATTTTTTCAATTCAGAGTTGACACATTCTAATTCTCTCACCAATTTTTTATTTTGAACAATATCATTGTTGTGAGCCTGATCAACTAAGCTAAGCCTTTCCTTTAGTTCAGTAATTTCACACACAAACTCTTGACGCTCCTTTTTGTGTAGAGCAACTTGTTTCATAAGAGATTGTTTTTCAGATTTGAAATGATCTAAGTCTGAACTAATAGAATCACACTCTGTTATCTGTCTTCTGAATATTTCATTTTCAGTTTTCAGAGTTTCAAGATTTTCACCTCCTAGTTTTTCCAGCTTCTTTTTCAGTCTTCTATACCTCTTACTCATTTTTTCATGGGAGTGTAACAGATTAGCATATGCATCTTCCCAGTCATCTAAAGTGAAATTCTCGAAAGGGTTTACCTCCACAGGATCTTCAAATTCATCTTGTTCACTGCTATGGTCACTCTTATCAGTCATCAGACAGCTATCCTCATTCATCCTCTGAACTAGTTTCAACTGATCCAGAATGTCCTTTGCAGACCTGCAGTCATAAAAACAAGAATGAAGAGCCTTGTCAATAGCTTTTTTCATTAATCTCAAAACTTTCTGATTCTCTCCATTTCTTAATCTATCACTTTTAGTCCATTTGGACTCTTCCTTTGGAAGTCTATGAGGACCATGTGAAATTAACTTCCACAGATCCGGATCCATCAAATCCACATAATTGTGTAGACTGCTAACCCATGAATTAAAGTTAGAACCATTGTAAACCGGTGGAGAACCCATGGATTAGATTGGCAAGTAGATTTATGCAGCAAAGAGTAAAGTCAGAAATGCACCAAGGGACAATAGGATCCTCTGCAGATCGTTGGATCTGATCAATCAGAGAATAGCTCTGATACCAATTGTTAGGTTCGGTGCAGTATTCAGAGGGGGGAGAATGAATATAACCCGTTAAAAAAAAAACTTCACCCAATTTAAAACTAGAATAATAACAAGACAGATTCGACAATCTGAAGCTCAACTGGAAATTCGCTCTCTTGACAGATTAAAATATTCTAAGAAAACTAATCAACACTTCTGCTCAACCAGAAGCCAAACGCTTAGAGCGCCCCTATGCAATCATCTAGCGGAAGCAAAAGCAGATAAACAAAACCACAATGCACAAGGGGTTTTAGGTGGTTCGGTCCTCCAAACCTACATCCACCCCACACTCAACCGAGTGTGGCTTCACTAGCTCACGCTAGAAACAGCAGACTCAGTCTGCAACAAATGCTGCCAAACAGCTTGACCAGGGGAACAACCTCCCCTCTTCCTCCCAACCGGAGAGAACCACTAGTGACACCAGTCACTAGCAAACCAGAGACGCAAGTCTCTCTTCCTCCAGACCGGAGGGAACACCTAGTCTTGCAACCCACAAGACTAGAACTGGAGGACCAATCCTCCCTTCCTCCAAACCGGAGGGGAACCTAGAGACCCAAGTCTCTCTTCCTCTGAACTCCAGAGGGAAGCACAAGTGACACTACGTCACCTGCAAACCAGAGGTCTAGGACCTCTCTTCCTCCCAACCGGAGGGACCCCTGGACTTGAAACCTACAAGCCCAGAACCGGAGGACGAGCCTCCCTTCCTCTAACCAGAGGGAACCCACAAGTAGCACCCAGCTACGTGCAACCGGAGATAGCGATCTCCCTTCTCCTGAACCAACAGGAGGGACCCCGACCTCTCTTACAGAGAATCGGAAAAATAGCAAATGGATAGTTTAAAAGGAAAACGAAATCAGCAACAGAAAGCTGAAAAGACAAAAACAAATGTGGCTCTCGCAGGAGCTGGCTGGCTTGGATCTGATCCACGGTCCAACAGGAACAAATCTTCAGTTGAAGCTTCTATCACTCTAGCTATCTCTTCTTCTCTATTCTTCTTCCTCTTCTTCTCTTCACACTCTGCTATATCGATCTCTTACTCAATCTCTCTTTCTTTCTCTTTCTCACTCTCTTTCTCTTCTTCTTTTCCTTATCTTCTTCTCTGTCTGGATCGTGGCTCTCTATATGGACTTCACCTTTCGCCCATTCGATCTACCATCTTTTGTGGAAGAAGGTTCATATATATATATAGCAGGAGCAGCAGCAGCGGCAGCCCCGTCTTGTGGCCTCCACACTTTCAGCCCTAAATATTAGGACCACGTGGCAGTCTCTCAGCAGGCTTCATTCCAGCCTCGGATCACGTGCTGCCCAGACGTGTGTGGAATGTTCTTCCTCGGACCTGTAATGAGATTAAATCTATTAACACGCTGTATGGCCACAAAAACCAAAAACTGCATGAGGTATATAATAACAACACGACGTGACTACTATACGAGATAATAAAAGAACGACACGAGATACACTGTAACAGATCAGACACAACGAAGAAAACGACACGGAGTGAGGTTATAAAACAAAAGAGACACGAGGTCTAGGAAAGGCAACACGAAGACACGAAAATAAAACAACAACAAAAAGACACAAATACTAGACAAACACGAGGTTATGAATGCAAAAACAACACGAGGACAACACGGGCTGACAACAGAAACCGACACGAAGTGGTTGCAATCAAGCAAGACACTAGGTCTACGTAAAGCAACACGAAGTGTGGTCAAGGCGAGAAAGACACGAAGTCTAAACAAGCAGACATAAAAGATGACACGAGATGCAACTAGAGGACAGAGAGAAGCGACACGAGGTTCATACAGAAACGACACAAGGTGGCACAGAAAGCAACACGAGGTGCTGCAATGTTCTGCACGCAGTGGAACAAAAACGACACGAAGATACAGAAACAACAGTAACCGATATGAAGTAAGTACGACATGGAGACAGATGTCAGAAACCGTCACGAGTTGAAAACAACACGAAGACGATGAGAACAGCACGAGGTGAAACGACACGGACTGACAACGACACGAAGATGAGAACAGAAACCAACACGAAGACGAAGAGCTGAAACCAACACGAGGTGTGGTCTCAAAGCAAAAAATACACTGGGTCAGAAAAACAACATGAAGATAGAACTAAATAGGAAAATACGAAAACAACACGAAGTGAAATGTAAGAAGACTCAAAGACGTAAGAAAAACGACTTGAAGACAAGGACGACAAGGATAGAACAACACGAAGTATACCTCACACAAGTTTTCCTGTCAAGCATGGAAATCAACACAAAGTGTTGTAAGCTCAGACGACACGAAATCTTTTCGTGTTAGTGAGGGGAAACAACACGAAGTGTAGTGATCATGAACAGCACGAAGATGAAAGGAACAGTGCAATGTATAGACTTTAAATCCAATGCAAACGGCTGTACAGACTTGAAGATGTGAACCCAATGTACAGACTTGACAGTGAGCTCTGCAGCGAATGTAGACTTTCAATGAAGGGCGTTGTGTAGACTTTGGCTTTGAACGAAGGTAAGAATGAGGCTGTAAAGACTTGGCCAGAACGTAGGGAAAAGCACCAATGTGCAGACATGAACATCCAGCAGTGTATAGACTTCGTGAACAAAGTGCAATGCTGACTGATGTATACACTTGACAAATAGAGTAATGCATGAACAAACAATTAGCCACTACGTTAACCCAATCTAGCCATATTCATGAATTAACTATTCAAGCAAACAATCAGATATTCAAGCAGTCAATCAGTCATCTATATTAATTAGCACACCTCAGTGTGACTCATGGTGTGTCAGTCATCATCAAAACCACACAGGGGCACAACAACATGTTGTTTGACTTGGTCCTTCATGTGCATTGACCTGTGCTACACATGGACAGACCTGGGTTCTTCATGTGTTTAGTCTTGTGCTTTATATGCATAGATACACTATTGGGCTAAACTTGAAATTTCTGAACTGAACTTTGAACTCATGTCAACTTGAGTGAATCACTTGTATTGAAAGCTGCAACTCATCATACATACTTGCAGCTCATAAGACTTTATCTTGTGGAAGAAAAGCACTGAAATTGGCTTTCTCATTTGTATTAAATTGAGATTGATATGAAATTGAGTTTTTGATATTGCAGGTTGAGAGAGAGAGAGTCTTATGTGATGAAAAGCCTTGAAGTTAGTTTCTTCATATGCATTAACTTAATATTGACATGAATTGAGCTCTTTACAGTGCAGGTTTGATAATGACTATCAACCCTTGAAATTATGGGAAGAATTCAATGTTTGAATGTATCTCCATGTGCCTAGATTGAGTCTAATTCATGTATGGCTTTTCTGAACTCAGATTAACTGTCTTAGGCAGTTTTGCATGTTTCCTAAGTCAGTGTCGACACCAGGTGCCAACACCTGGTCTGGCAGATCTGGAACAGGTCTGAGTATTGGGTTTCGTAATGCCCATCTTGAGGTCCGATTGGTTTGAGCTTTTACCCCATTACTCTTAGGATTTCTCTTCATATTCTAAAGGAGTTTTGGAAGGATTTTGGCATGGGGTTCTTGATCTTGTTATCACCTTTATGTGCTGCCTTATATGAAATGCAAATTTGGGATTTCAATGGAATTTCTTTGGCTAATATCGTTCTATTTCTTGCAGGAGAGAAAGAAAGGAGTTCAAGAGGACTTCAACGCCAGATTTGATCTACTTCCATTGGATTTGGAGTTTGTTGATGAAGATTACATCAAGCGAAATAAAGTGAAGAATTTGAGGATGTTAATAAAGGCAACTCAATGCAAAGGTGAGAAAATAAATTATTTGGCTAAAGCTTTATGGGCTTGATGCCAGTGCCATCTCTTGACAGACAGTGAATTTGAAATTGTTATTCAATGCCCATGTGTTTGTTAAACCCCCGATGTCATATGGGATTGCATTGTATTTTTCTGATCATCATTTAAATGATTACATGGTATATAAAATGGTGACATGTGGAAGGGCAGGTCATGCCTGTCTGAAAGCTATCACCATGCGTGAGAATGTGCCTCCACCCGGTACCATGAATCATCTATGCATATGGCATCAAACTTAAATGAATTTTCTGAAATCATGCATTAATTATGGGGGAGTCTTGCAAGCTGAAAATTTTGAGATTGATGTTTTTCCATTCTCTCAGCATGATGATGTTATTTTGTGGCTGAACTTTTTGAGGACTGAATTTGATCAATGTTCCGTGGTCTTTACCAATGTGCTACTCATCCTTTGGATAAAAGCAAAACTGTTTTCAAGAAAAAGTTTACATGTGATGATTTTGATGCTTTGAATGAATTTCTTAAATTATCTTTTCAAAGTAAAATTGTGTCCTCACATTTTAACAAAAAAAAATGCATGTCATGCATCAGTTGCATTAGGTGCATATAGAGTGTCATGTGGAATCTGAAATCTTGCATCACATTGCATATATGCATATCATTTTCTGCATATCATTCACATAGTGCTCTTGGAAGATGAAGCTCATCGCGTGTCTTGTTGCATAGTTGACATTTTCAGCATGCATATAGTGCATATTTTAAAATGTATCATTTTGAACATTTCATGTTGCATAAATGCCAAAATGGATACTCCCAACAATGGTATTATACCTTTGGGGCCAACAATTCCAGCACTGAAATTACATATCTTTGCATTCTGCACTGCATATATGCATATCTCCATTGTATGCTTGCATGTTAATATATGCTAAAACCCCTTCCTTTGAAACTTCTAAGATCAAATACTCCATTGATAAATATTATTGCATCTGAGTCTTAACAAGTGTGCTTCATGTCAAACTCTCGGGGGGAGCATTTCATGCTTATTGCATTTACATAGGGGGAGCTGCACTATCTTATTTTGAGTTAAATTTTCTCCATACATGTTAAATCAAATTCGCACACTTCATGCACTATAATGTGAAATTGAGTGTTATTCATAAGGATATAAGAGTTTCATTTCAACACTCTAAAGTAATTCAACTTGCTGCATGGATGATAAGAGACAGTTGAGGAAAAAGTTATCTGCCTCCACATAAAAAAATAGTTGAAATGAAAGGCAGAGCAATACTTTATTTCACTGAGTAAATTGGTCACATGTTACCTGAGACGTGATGTGGTTCATTTCTGAAAAGTGTTGACTAAAGTATCTCTGTTCAAAATGAGGTGAAATGGTTCAGTATTCTGAGTAACCGGGGATTCTGGCATGAGCTCCATGTGTCCCCTCGCGTAAAAAGAAATTATTTGAACCTGATCATTCTTAGAAAAATTCAGATTGTCAGTGTGAAAAATTCTGATGATAAATTTGATTGAGGCAGAGCGAAGTCTCCAATACGCTGCTCTCTAGATTGAAATACAGTTTGTGTAATTATTATTGTGTTTAATTGAAAATCTGGATATCCATATAGTTAGAATTCATTCTCATATTACTCACTTACACATGGTAATTTGATTTGATATGTATTCTGAAAATTTGATTAACTACATGACCTGCTGTACGTCTTCTCCTATCTATCTGCACAATCCTGTAGGTGTAATCATGAGAACTCTGATCTTAATGACTCACTTGCACTTTTCATACACATATCCCTTCACTCTAAATAAAATGGGGGAGCTATATTGCATGTGTATGTATATCTATTTGCCTGTGATCAATACTATTGGATCATCTTACTTGCATTCTGCATGTCCATATTGTCCACATTTGTATTACACAGTTGTGCCATTAGTTCATGCATATTGTGCATATTGGTTCTCTTTATAAACACAAAAAAATGTTATTTTTGATTTTTGCTGCCATCATGGATTCTCCATCATGATCCCCATTTCTGATTATGTCAAAGGGGGAGAGAGCATTATAGCATAACACTTTGTCATCATCAAAATGGGGGAGATTGTTGTGTATGTGATTTTGATGATTACAAAATGACTTTGTTGCTTGGTCTTGTGCTTGAATGATTATGCATGTCTTCATGTGCGTGAACTCATTATTCTCTAGCTATGAAGTATGAAATGATTGTGAAAATGATTACACAGTGTTGTTATTGGGATATCATCATGTGGATGCATTTATGACTCTATAAGGCTCATATGTGCTTTGATGTTAGCACATTGCATATACATTGCATATTCACTTGGTAAGAGGCATATACATAGCATATTCACTTGGTAAGATTGCTTTGTATTCAATGAGAAAGCCTTTGTGGAAAACATGCTTGGATAAATGTCATATTGAGCCTCATGTCATGCATGTGTACTTTGGTAATGCTAAATGAATGATTGAGATGCAAATACCATTGCTAGCCCCCAAGGTAATGATGTGTGGATTGATGAGTTTGGATGATGATCAAATGGAATGTGACTCAATATTATTTTGCGTGGCTTGGCTCCTTACTCTTTAAATTCCAAAATTAGTTGCATCATGCAATGGTGACTGATGCTTGGAACTCTTTCACAAGTACTTATGGTTCTATCAAAGAAGGTGAAATGAAATGGGTTGGTTTGTGAGATTAACATTGAAGCAAAACTAATTTTCTCTTTTTGTTTTGCAGGTTGGAAGAACTCCTCACAACCTTCTCTCATCATCCCAAAACTCACGGTGAAGTTGGAGCTTTCATTTTTAGCTTAATGGGTCTCTGGGCTTTTTGGGGGTGCAAGTGTCGACACCAGGAGTCGACACCAGGAGTCGACACCTACATCCAGAACTCATTTTCAGAAGCTAAGCCCAGGAGGTGTCGACACCAGGTGTCGACACCTCCCTGAAACTGGTTTTGGCAGCAAGCCAGAACACCAGGTGTCGACACCTGGTGTCGACACCTAGTGTCTAGATCTTCTGTTTTGGATTTTTGTGAACTGGAATGCACAAGGTGTCGACACCAGGTGTCGACACCTATGCAAAGCCGTGAAAGATGACTTTCATGTCCTTGCTTCGAAAGTCCATTAACTCCAGTCAAACCGCCCTCAAATCACTCCCTTATTTGTGGATCTTGTCCCAGGGCTGTCCCTTGACCATCCTAGAAGCTTATATACATCTTATTGGGTTGTAAACCCTAAGAAACCATGCTAGATCTGAAATTTCATTTTGTTCTTAACCCTTGAATGTGCAGGGTCGCAGCAGTTGCTCCAAGGGCTTCTTTCACGTTGTACTGAGCTTGTATGTGAAGGGAGGAAGGAGGTTTCAAGTCACCAAACGACCACCTACTGGAAGCTACGTGGAAAATCAAGATACAAGCATTGTCCATGCAAGAATCGATCATCTTTCTTCAAGAACGGTTTCTCATCCTGCAGAAGCATTTCATTGAAAATCTGAGAAAGTTATCTTGATCTTTCACTTCTGTGTCTTTTGTTTGAGATTGCAGAAGGTTTTGAATGATTACCTAAGAGGTGCAATAAATATATACATGTTCTTTTGTGCATCTATTTACTGCCCTCTTATTAGTGCTACGTTTTTCATCCTTAGCAACAAGATGAGCTAATGCTTTCCATTCTTTTGCAGAAGAAGAAGGAGGAGTGCGGCCACAAGGTTGAGAGGAGAGGGGTTTATGAGGCTAATCATTTTTCTGATGTATGAAGGTTTGATTGGAGCTAGGATTTGAAGGAAATGAAGTTCGACTCGAGGAGAGGAAGAAGATGATGTCTAAATCATGATCATCCGTCAACGAGCCAAGGAGAATCAGATTTTGTTGAAGAAGGGGGAGCCTTTTACTTGATGCATCTTTCTAGTTTTCATCTATAGAATTTGTTTGGGGGGTCATAGCATATATTTGACTTTGATTCATATACATTTGAGAGAATACTTTGTGTTGGTGTTCGGAGAAAGGGGTCTCCGAGTGTGTGTGTTGTCATATGTGTGTCGATTTGTGCGGAGTATATCCGCGTGTGTGGTTGGGAGTTTTCTCCCGTGTGGTTGTGTAGGCATTGTCCTACGTGTGTGTGGACAGAGTTGTCTCCGTGTGTTCCCGAGCGGTGTGTGTTCCCGAGCGGTGTGTGTGTGTGTGTGTGTGTGTGTGTGTGTGTGTGTGTGTGTGTGTGTGTGTGTGTGTGTGTGTGTGTGTGTGTGTGTGTGTGTGTGTGTGTGTGTGTGTGTGTGTGTGTGTGTGTGTGTGTGTGTGTGCCGCGTGCTGCTGTGGCAGCAATTTGAGGCAAGGCCTCGTGTGTGGTTTGCTGCGGAAGCAGCGTGTGTGGTGTTGGGGTTCGTCCCCATGTTGCTACTTTTTGTAGCGTGTAGTGAAGCCTCACCGGTTTGGTGAGGGGTGGACGTAGGGAGCCCGTCATGGTCCCGAACCACCTTAAAAATCCTCGTGTCTTGTGGTTTATTCGTTGTGATTGTGTGTTTCAGTATCCTTTCTGTTATGCAATCGTGTGAGCTTGGTGAGATTGAGTGAATTAAGTTTAAACCTGTTTAGATATTCCTCAATATGATCAATCTTGTAAATTCCGCTGTGTGCTAGTTTGTGTTTTTAATTGGACAAAGTTTTTAGTAGAAGGATCTATTCACCCCCCTTCTAGATCCGTATTCTTACACTACGGGACCCAACAACTGTTTACTGTGTTGTTTTGCGATAGGGTTCTGCAGGATCCCTACTGAGCCAGTGACACGAGGCTCACCCCTGACTTTTGACGTGTAGCTATTCTGCCCTGTGGCTAGAGGTTTCATTGTGCGGTAGTTCTGTGTTGCCAGCGTTTGCCAATGTCGGGCTTCCCCTGACTTAAGGGTACGTTTCCCTTTCTGTTGGACTATACTTGTCTTTCTTGTTGGACTGGACATTGTTAGTTTTAATTATTTTAGATAATGTAATTTTATTTCTGCTATTTTAGCAATCATGATCATTGAAATTTATTTGCTTACTACTTTATCTGGAAGTTCAATGTACTCTCACATATATTTCTATCCCTTTGAAGCTTTTCCGCTCTTGGGAGGCCTCGCAGGTTCCAAGTGGTATCGGGTTTACCCGATATCCGGAGTCAGGGTCGCCACAGTTGGTATCAGAGCAAGAGTTCAGAGTTGTTCAGAATTTTTCTGAGCTAGCTGAGCTTTTGTTTGTGAAGTACATGGGAATTCGAGATATTACAATGTTCAGAGTCCTTAAGGTTCAGTACAGTCGGCAGTTGACATTGGTTTTGCGATTGTTTATCACTTTGCTTTCACGTGAGGTCTTGTGCATTGGCACTGTGCGAGATGGTTTTGCTCTTGTCAGGTTCTGATAGAGCGCCTTTCTTTTGTCATGGTGTTTGTCTCGATTATGTTATACTTGGCAGAGTTCACCGGCATGCGTGAATCTATGGTGGAGTGTTCGAGATTTTTCTGTGACTTGTTCAGGTGGCTGGTAACTTTATCATTTGTGTGATGGCCGTGGACATTCTTATGTTGTTTTGGTCATCCCATCTTGAGGTTTGTTCAGCCCCTGAGGTGTTAAGGTTGTGTTGTGGTGGTCGATTGAATGCCTTGATTGAGAGAATGCTCGGGCGAACCTAGGATTTTCTTTCCTGGTGAGCTACTGTTAGTCGAGCTTGATTCTTCTCATCTTGTCTCGTGACGTCTTTTCGAGGTAAGCTTTGGGAGTGTTGTCTCTGTGAAGCCTTTGTCTTGTGTCTACTTATGTGTGGATTGTGCTAATTCTGAACCTTGTTTGCTCTTGTTTTGGCAGTTGCTTGGCTTTGGACCCAGTTTATGTTTGGGGGCCATTGTGCACCGTGTTCGTTGTGCCATGTTTGGCGGCTGTTGTGCTGTGAAGGTTCAGTAATTGTTCCATGACGAGAGGATAAGCTGAGATTAGTATTCCTTGTGCTTTGTGTTGAAGCTAGTGCTCTTCCTAATTGCACTTAGGCAACTTGTGATCGGCTGTTTGCAGGATCGGTACTCGAGGCGTGGTACATTGTGGTTTCATGAATTACGATGGCGCCGGGTGTGTGCTGAGATGCGGATGCCGAGTTGTCTGTGATGCCTGTGTATGTTGTGTTGAGTGCGCAGTGGAAGCGTGTGGGCTCATAACCCACAGGTCGAGGATCGTTGATTGGAAGATTCTGACTGGCTGAGAGGATTGTTTCCTCGGTGTGACATCATCTTGGCTATGTGTGCCTTAATGTTGTTGCTTTCTGTGCCATTGCTTGAAGCTTTGTGATGGTTGGCACTAGCATGTTTGAGGATTGGGGAAATTTATCGGCGTATCTGTTGGTCGAGTACCCGTTCTTCTTCTGTATTTTTCTTGCGAGTTGTGCTCTCGGGACGGATCATGGTCCTTGAGATGCATTCTCCGAGGATTGTTGTGGGTCCTTGTTGTTAAGCTACGCATGGCTAGTATATTTTTAGTCGTGTGTCCAGCTGTAATTTTGCATTGATGTGACCCAGCTTGCAGTTGTGTCCCGTGGTTCTGTGTTGAGAACGGGGCCGGGAATTTTGCTGGTGTTGTTGTTGTTGTTGTTGTTTGGTGGTTGTGTTCAACTTGGGAGGAGTTCCCTATGAGTCTGATTTGGCATTGTGTGGACCGAGGTCTTGTCGGTTTGTTTTGTTGTACTCTTCTATTATGGCAGAGTTGGCATGCGACTCGAATCAGATGTAATGTCTGACTAAGGACTGACTTGATTGTGCTCGCGGTCCAATGCTGTCATTGGCGTTCTGTGTGCCAGGTTTCATTGTTGTTCTTGGCACGGAAGCCAATGATTTGGAGTTGTCAGCTGAGAGGACTGTGTTTCCTTGTTTAAGATGATGCTTGTTGTGTCTGCCAGTTGTTTTATTGGTAGCTATTTTTGTGGCAGGGGTCGTGTCTCCTTTCCCTGTGAGACGTAAGTGACGTTGCCCTGTTTCAGAGGTGTCGGACTTGTGTTCACTTGTGTGCCATGCTCGTTTTGTGGATCGATATGTCTTGAGATCCGGAGCGTGTGCCTGTGATTGTGGTCTGGCAGTGTCCCTCAGAATTGTGTTTTTTGATATTGGTGTTATTGTGTTTTGTGTTTGAGCTTTGGCTGATGCTTGGAGAGCGTAGCCAGTGTTGGGGGTTTGTTCTTCCCTTGTTCACTTGTTAGCTACTAGAATTTTGAGGATGAAATTCCTTTAAGGGGGGAGGACTGTAATATCCTGGATTCTTCGGATCGGAATCGGAGAGCTATCGGATTACTTTCGTGGGTCTTGATACGTGTCTTACGATCCACACGGGTCTTTCCCTTGTATAGCTTGTGAAACCCTGTGAAGAGTTGACCGTTGAGTTTTGCTACTCAGGGACGCTACAAGTGCATTGTGCTCATTCCGAGGATCGTGAAGGCAATTTTTTCGTATTTTTTTGAATTTATGGATTTTCATGTAAAAAATCAGATTTTAGGAAAATTGTTAATTTTCCATTTCCTTTTTCTTCTTAACCCTTTCTCTCTCCTCTCCCTCCCCTCATGTCTCTCAGTTCTCTCCCTCCGTTCTCTCTCCTCTCTTCTCCTCTCCTCTCTTCTCCTCTCCCCCGGACGCGTGACTGTTGGGAAGCTGGGTGAGGTGGTGACGGCGTGGGACTGACCTGGAGCGTGATGGCGTGAAGACTAGAGCGTGACGTTGGCGCGATCCCTCAATGGATTCAAAGCCGGCGTGGCGGGTTCGTGTGATGGTTTTCGGCGTATCGTGGCCGTTTCGGCACGTGAGATCTTCAATGGAGGTAGGGGGACAGATGCCCTACTCTTTTCTTGTGTTCTCTCATGATTTGGAGCCGAACGGTGTGAGTTTGAGCGGGTTTTGCCTCAGTTGGGTGAAATGCATGTTCGGGGGGTGTGAGCTGTGTTCACCGCTCCAAGTGACAGTTTCTAGTTTAAATGGATTCATTTGAACCCCTGGCATGTTGGGAATCTTTTCCTGCCAGTTTCATTGTATTTGGTTGAGAATTGGAGCCGGTATGAGCCTGGCCTTCCATGTGACTCATTTTGGGTCGATTCGTTGGAATCACCCATTTCTGGTGTTTTTGTGCGTGGTTTGATACCTTCCGGCTTGTGGAAGGTGTATAACGTGTCTAAGGTTGTTTCCCTGTCGTTTAGATGCGAATGGGGCATGGAAATATCGGGTTTTGAGCTTCCCTATGATTTTCCCGCTGTATCGGCTTAGCGGTTCTTCCAGAGACCATTTTTGGTCTTTGGCGGTCCATTGGAGACCGCTAGGTTGAGTGTATAAGTCAGTTTGGCTTTGCGGTCTCGCGACCGACCGCATGGTCTCTGCTTGCAGCTCTTAGAGGATCGCTCAGCTTTTGCATAGCGGCCTGAGGAGGACCGCTAGGCTCTGAGTGACGGTCCAAGGGTGACTGATACTATCCACGTTGTGTTTGGCTAAGTCGGTTCGCTCGGTAACGGCCATGTGACTGACCGCCTCTGAGGTGTTGTGGCCCTTCTGTGCGACCTGTCATTTTATATCGGTTCAAGGTTTAAGTCGGTTCGGGCTAGCGGTCTAGCTCCGACAGCATGGGTGTCCTTGGCGGCCTTGGGGTGACCACCAGGCTTTGTGTAACAGTTTTAGGTAGACCGTTAGGTGGTTTTGACCGGTTGAGTCGGTTTAACAGTTTGGGGTTTGACTGTGCGTAGCGGTCAGGTCACGACCGCTAGGCTCAGCATTACGGCCCTGAGGAGACCGTCTGGTGGCAGTAGCGGCCGCAGGCAGATCGCAAGACTCTTGCTTCTGTGGTTTTTATATCTGTGGTTTTTTCTTGAAGGTAGCAGCTCTTTGGATGACCGTCAGGTTGGTCTAGCGGCCAGGGTGAGACGCCACTTGCCCAGAGTGTTGTTTTGTGTCGGTTTGATTTCTGGTTGATGTGGCTTTGACCCCTTGGTTAGCCCATTGTTCCGTGGATGTCTTGGACGTCCTATGAGGGCTGTGACTGTGTTATAGGGTGTCTGAGTGATGTGGCACAGCCCAAAGACCACTAAAGAGGATGATATGACCCTAGGACTTAGACTCGCAAGCATACAAGCACTCAATGATTCTCACAATCGACGATTTTTGCTCACACGGTTCACACGCTCACCCGGTGGGTCCGGGGGATAATGATGAGGGTCCGGGATGGGACCCAATTGTTCTAATGGACTTACAATGCTACGGCTGACTCCAAAGAGTCTAGGATACCCAACTTCGTGGGTGGCTGGCCCGCAAGGCGGGGTTTGGGTGACACTCTCTCACGGTCCGCGGTGGACACTAACAAACTAGCATGCAAATTCGAACTCTCTTCTCACCGCCGACGAGCAATCAAAGCAATACTAAGCTAGCAGGAATAAGGCTACAAAGGGTAGTACCAGAAGCTCACCTGATCGGTGTGAAGACACCGATCCCGTTCGGAGACGAGGGCGCGCCGGGAGGCGAGGGTATGCACCCGATCGCCGCGGCGGTGTAGCTTGACCTGAAAATGTAAAGGGTACAGCACTACTCCTCTCGCAGGAGGGGTGATCTTGGGGTGGGGGTTACACTTAGTACATTCAAAACTACCTCCACGCAGGGAGGGGCCTTCAGCCGGCCAAGCGGGGTGGGGAGAAATGCAAAGGAGATCGAGATTCTGAGCTTCGCCGGTTCTGCCCACCTGCAGGTTTTCTGGACAGTGGATCGGTGTTGTGGCAGCTAAAAATTCCACGAAGCTTGGATTGCGACGAAACCAACGCCAAACGTTTTCCAACTGATAGGGGATGAAGCTTGAATTTTTGGGGAAGCTATGATTCTCAGGGCTGACCGCACCGGTGGCTGGAAGGTGGATGCAGCTCTGGTTGCTGGTCGAGCTCTGTCTGCAACAGCAGGTTGCAGAAGGTACCACGATCGCTCCGGAGCTCCGAACCTGGAACCGCTGGACTCTTTGGAATCTTGGAGGAGTCTTCTTTGCAACAAAACAAACGGGGACGTCTTCTGATGTCGGAGATGAACTGGGTGTCCAGAGAAGTGGACGGAGGTCGGTGCAGACAGTGAGGAGGCAGACCGGCGTGGTTGTGGTAGAAAAATAGTAACTCTGGTTGTCGGATGCCGAACGGGGTTCCGCCTTCTGTTCCTGGACGCTGACAGAGGGAGGAAGAACTTTGTAGAAGACCTTGAAAACTGGTTCCTTCAAGGTTAGCCGTGGGCGAGTCGTCTCTGCAGCTCTGGCTCCGGATCTGAGAGGTTCGGTGCAGTCGGAGAAGAATGGTGATTGCGGACAGCACCGAACTCGGATGCCGACGAAACCACCTCGCCTTGAAAGCTGGCTTGCAGATGATTCTGGAAATGTAGGCCTTGCTCCCTGAGTCGTTGATGGGTGACCGTGGCCTCCTCTGCAAGTTGCTGTAATTCTGTTTCCTGAAGCAGGGTAAGAATGTGAAGAAGAAGATGAGGTGGGGAAGGGGGTGGCCAAGAGAGAAGAAGGGGCAAGATGATTCTAATGGCTATGGGAGGGAAGGTTCAAATTCGAAATTGGCCTTGGAAGTGGTGGGATTTGTGTGGGGAAGTGGGGGAATTGTGTTGGGAGGTGGAAGAGTTGCTTTGGGACAAGGAGGGGAAGTAAATGAAGGGCTATGGGGAAGGGGAGAGCCTTAATGGAGGTGGGTGAGGTAGTGGAGGTGGTTGGGGGTTGGAGTAAGTGAGGGGGGAAGAGGAGAGAGAGGGAGGGTCGAACTCCCCTTGGGGAGAGAGAGAATGAGAGAGAGATTGAGAGATATAGTGAGTAAGAGAGAGAGTTGAGAGATAATAAGAGGTAGTTTTTTTCAATATTCATCAAGAGTGACTACAAGTGGAGAGATGGGGCCTATTTATAGGCAACCACTCTTTTCATGACCAAAATATCCTTGACAATGGACAAAAGACCGAGCATATCCTAGACTCAATCCTATGGGCCCATAACTAAGGACATAAGGCCCAGTTTAAGCAAAATAAGGGAAATGGGCTAGAACCACATGACTCAATAAAGGAAAATACATAAGATAGGACTCAATAAAAGGAAAATACATAAATGACACTGGGAAAATGAAGATAACAAGTGGAGACCATGATCAGACCATATCAAGAGTGTGCAGACGACCAAACTAGAGGGAGTGTCGTGAGATGCCCTCATCAAATCCCCCGGGGTGGGGAGAACTCGACCCTGTCGAGTATGGGTCTGCCTGGCTGTCGTACTGCTCCAACATGCCGGGGTCCAGGCGCATCAAATCCTCTCGACTCACCCATGCATCCTCGATCGGGGGACGGTTCTTCCACCTAACCAGATAGCGCTGATACACCCTGTGCCTTGTAATGATACTCTGCTCATCCAGTATTGCCTCTACCTGCTCTTGTCGGTCTCTCAGGCTAGAAAGTGGAGTCCCTCCGGGGGTGTCTCTCATAAGGGGGGGTAAAGGCTCAAGCTCCTGACTGGGTTCCACCGCGGGGCCTTTGTAGGGTACCAGGTCCGCCACGTTGAAGGTAGGGTGTACCCCATAGCTCTCTGGTAAGTCAAGCTCATAGGCATTGCTGCCAAGTCGTCGTAGAACTCGAAAGGGTCCCGACCCTCGTGCCCTCAACTTGGAGGCAGGCCCGGGAAGGAGCCGCTCCGTCCTCACCATCACCGGATCTCCCACATGGAATTCATAGTGGCGCCGGTGAGCATCGGCCCGTCTTTTGTAAGCCTCATTGTTTTTCCCTATATGCTTGCGGATATCATCATGCAATTCTTTGATATGCTGTGCAAAGGACTCAGCTGAGACTGACACTCTAGCATGTGAGGGGAGGGGAATGAGATCTGAGGGTTTTCTAGGCCTATACCCATGTACTACCTCAAATGGACTCTTGCCTATGGACCTATTGACAGAATCATTGTAGGCAAACTCGGCTTGAGATAAGAGGAGATCCCAATTCCCAGGGTGGTCCCCTACAAGGCATCGGAGTAAGTTCCCAAGGCTTCGGTTGACAACCTCAGTTTGGCCATCGGTTTGAGGATGATAGGCAGTGGAGAATTTGAGGAGGGTCCCCATCAAGTGCCATAGAGTCTTCCAAAAATAACTAGTGAATTTCACATCTCTATCGGACACAATAGTCTTAGGTAACCCATGGAGTCGGACTACCTCATCGAAGAACAACCGGGCGACCTTAGAGGCATCAGAGGTCTTGGAACAGGGGATAAAGTGGGCCATTTTTGAGAACCTGTCAACCACTACAAAGATGGAATCATGTTTGCGCAAGGTCTTTGGTAGGCCAAGAATGAAATCCATACTCAAATCTTCCCATGGTCTATCGGGTATGGGTAGAGGTGTGTAAAGCCCGGTGTTTTGTCTTACTTGCTTGGCGGATGCACATATGCGGCATTGTCCCACAATGTGGGCCGCATCCTTCTTGAGACTGGGCCAGTGGAATTGCCTCTCAACCAACTCTATGGTTTTGTGGACCCCAAAGTGACCAGCTAGGCCGCCACTATGTAACTCCCAAACTAGGAAGTCCCTAAGTGAAGTCCTAGGTATGCAAAGTCTATCCCCTTTGAACAGATATCCATCTTGAAGTATGAACCCCTTATACTCCTTGAGTGGTTGGGTAGAAAGGGTGTTGTAGTGGGTCCCAAAGTCGGGGCAATGTGGGTATTCTCCTTTGATCCTCTCAAATCCGGTTACTTCCACTTGGACAGTGGAGAGTAAGGCTACCCGCCTACTCAGTGCATCGGCGGCGCGATTCTCACTACCCATCTTATACTTGAGGACAAAGGTGTAGGCTTGAATGTATTCTACCCATCGAGCATGGCGGGCATTGAGCTTTTGTTGAGTGTTGAGGTATTTCAAAGCCTCATGGTCCGAGAAGATCACAAATTCTTTGGGTAGGAGATAGTGCCTCCAATGCCGGAGGGATTGAACCACGGCATAAAGCTCTTTGTCATATGTGGAGTATCTCGTCCTAGCCTCACAAAGTTTTTCACTAAAGTAGGCTACCGGGTGACCCTCTTGGCTAAGGATACCTCCAATCCCTACCCCGGAAGCATCACATGTGACCTCAAAGACCTTTGAAAAGTCGGGTAGGCAAAGGACCGGGGCTTGGGTCATTTTCTCTTTAAGCTCTAGGAAGGCTTTGGAGGCTGCCCTAGTCCAAACAAATGTGCCTTTCTTGAGGCAATCCGTGATAGGAGTGGTGATAGTGCTAAACCCCCGGATGAATCTCCTATAGAAGGTGGCTAGCCCATGGAAGCTTCGGGCGTCATGAATGGTTTTGGGCTCGGGCCACTCAAGAATAGCTTGGACCTTTTCGGGGTCCATGGATACTCCTTGGGATGAGACAATAAATCCTAGGAAGGCTAGTTGATTGGTCAAGAAATGACACTTCCCGGGATTGGCAAAGAGACTCTCTTTCCTAAGGATGGTGCACACTTGTTTGAGGTGATCGAGGTGGGCTTCCTTGGATTGGCTATATATGAGGATGTCATCAAAGTAGACAACTAGAAAGATGCCAATGAAGGGCCGGAGGACCTCGGTCATGAGACGCATGAAGGTACTTGGTGCATTAGAAAGGCCGAAAGGCATAACAAGCCATTCATAGAGACCGTCTTTAGTTTTAAAGGCGGTTTTCCACTCGTCCCCGGGCCTAATGCGGACTTGGTGGTAGCCACTTTTGAGATCAATTTTGGAGAAGATGGTGGCTCCCGCTAGCATGTCTAGCATGTCATCAAGCCGAGGGATGGGGAACCTATATTTGACCGTTATCTTGTTGACGGCTCGGCTATCTACACACATGCGCCAAGTCCCATCCTTTTTGGGTGTAAGAAGAGCCGGGACGGCACAAGGGCTTTTGCTAATTCGGAGGAAGCCCTTCTTGATGAGTTCTTCAATCTGCCTCCGAAGCTCGGCATGCTCGGTGGGGTTGAGTCGGTAGTGTGGGAGGTTGGGCAAGGTAGCCCCGGGCACGAGGTCGATGGCATGTTGCACATCTCTCATAGGTGGTAGTTTGTCCGGAAGCTCCTCGGGAAATACATCATGGAAGTCCTTAAGGAGTTGATGAATTTCTAGGGGGTGTGGGTCGGTTGGGGTGGATTCCCCTAGACAAATGACAATGGCACATACTTGATCCCCTTGGTTGACTTCTTCCTCAAACTCTTTCCTAGTGACAAGGTGTAGGCTCCTAGGAGGCTCTTTGATGTTACTAGGACTAGGACTTGATGGGGTGGGGTTTGTTGGTGTTGGGATGGGGGGAAGGGTAGTGGGTCCCTCAAGGGAGGGAGAGGCCTTCTTAGGTAGAGTGCGGGGTGGAGATGGGTTGAGTTGGATCTTCTTCCCCTCATGAATGAAGATGCAAGCGTTGGTTCTTCCTAAGAAGGTGGCATCTACATCGTAGATCCAAGGCCGTCCTAAAAGGATACTCCCAACTTCCATTGGAAGGATATCACACCACACTTGGCCTTGATAGGATTGGAATGTAATTGGGACAAGGCAACGGGCACTAACGGGTATGGAGGTGGTATCAATCCATGCTACCCTATATGGGTGGGGATGTGGGGAGGTGGTAAGGCCCAAAAGTTTGACGGTGTCGGGTGACACCACATTCACACTACTTCCATTATCCAAGATGACCTTCCTAACATGGCTCCCCATCCTTATGTAGGTATAGAATATGGTGTTTCTCCTCCAATCATGCTCTTGGTTTTGGGTGAGGGTGCATCTAACCACTCCTAGGTGGGAGTCGGTGGGTGGAGGAGGTTGTTCTTGGTTGCTTTCCATGTAGTGGTTCTCATACTCCTCCTCCCATTCAAGAGAGGGTTCATATACCTCAATCTCTCCTTCAAATTCAGCTTGGGGTTGGGGGTTGGTCTCCTCTATGAGTAAGTTTGATGCTCCCTTGGTGGGGCATTGATTGGCAAAGTGTCCATACCCATAACACCTAAAGCATTGCTGCCCACTTTGATGGTTTGGGGTCACCTTAGTGTGAGGGAGAGTGGGTGTCGAATTGGGCCTATTGGGAGTTGTGTTTAGGGGCCCACTTGCGGGGCGGAATGGTGGATTGGCATTAGGAGGGGTGACCCGTGTGGGAGGAGTTCCCATGGGTGTAGGAAGGAGACCTCTTTGGGGTGGTGGAGGGTTGGCCCGAGGTGCCATGGCTCTAGGGTCCATTCCCCGAGGGGGAACCATTCGCGTGTACCGAGAGAATTTCTCGGCATCCCGAGCTACTTGGTAGGCTTGCTCTAAAGTTGTTACTTGACGCATGAATAGTTCCTTTTTGATATGGAATTGAAGCCCATTCCTAAAGCGGGAGAGTGTGACGGAGGGGTCCTCTTGGACTCCACATTTGAGGAGGTAGTAGTCAAACTTTTCAATGTATTCCATAACGGTCTTTCCTTCTTGAGTCAAGGCTTGCCATTCATCTAAGAGGTTTTGATGGTAGGAGGGTGGGACATATTTGAGTTTGAGTTGGTCTTTCATGGCCCCCCATGTGGTGATTGGGACTTCCCTCCTAACTATCCTTAAGGCTTCAACATTCATCCAATGAGTCTTGGCAAGTTTGGTTAATTGCATCTTTGCAAGTCGGACTTTCCTATCCTCGGTCATTGGGTACCAATCAAAATATTGATCCATGGCTGCCTCCCAATCTAAGTAGATGCTCGGATGATGAGATCCATCAAAAGTGGGAGCATCGACTTTCACAAGTCTCATTAGTTGGTCATCCGGGTTGTCCCGGGGAGGCCTCTCATTCCTTCTAGGGGGTGGGTCCCTTTCCGGTTCGGGAGGGGGGTCAAGGTTGAGTCCTCCTATGGCTGGCTCCACATGTGGAGGGGGATCTCTCCTATCTCCTTCCCTTGGAATAGGTCTATTTTCCTCAAGTTGTTCAAGCCGGGCCGTAATACCGTCAAGCCTTCCCATAATTTTGGTCATGTAGTCCACAAGAAACCTCATTTGGTCGGGAAGCTCATGCTCATTGTGAGGGGGATTTCCTTGGGGATTGGGATTCATGGTGTTATTGGAAAAAGATGGATTGCCTTGATAATGAGTTCCACTACGGGTGGTCATGCAAGGTTGGGTGAGCTATGCAAGGGTGTGCGAATGCACCTAAGAAAGACTTAGTGTGACCCAAGACTAGACTTGTAAGGACAAGCCTATGACCGCTCTGATACCACTTGATGTGGCACAGCCCAAAGACCACTAAAGAGGATGATATGACCCTAGGACTTAGACCCGCAAGCATACAAGCACTCAATGATTCTCACAATCGACGATTTTTGCTCACACGGTTCACACGCTCACCCGGTGGGTCCGGGGGATAATGATGAGGGTCCGGGATGGGACCCAATTGTTCTAATGGACTTACAATGCTACGGCTGACTCCAAAGAGTCTAGGATACCCAACTTCGTGGGTGGCTGGCCCGCAAGGCGGGGTTTGGGTGACACTCTCTCACGGTCCGCGGTGGACACTAACAAACTAGCATGCAAATTCGAACTCTCTTCTCACCGCCGACGAGCAATCAAAGCAATACTAAGCTAGCAGGAATAAGGCTACAAAGGGTAGTACCAGAAGCTCACCTGATCGGTGTGAAGACACCGATCCCGTTCGGAGACGAGGGCGCGCCGGGAGGCGAGGGCATGCACCCGATCGCCGCGGCGGTGTAGCTTGACCTGAAAATGTAAAGGGTACAGCACTACTCCTCTCGCAGGAGGGGTGATCTTGGGGTGGGGGTTACACTTAGTACATTCAAAACTACCTCCACGCAGGGAGGGGCCTTCAGCCGGCCAAGCGGGGTGGGGAGAAATGCAAAGGAGATCGAGATTCTGAGCTTCGCCGGTTCTGCCCACCTGCAGGTTTTCTGGACAGTGGATCGGTGTTGTGGCAGCTAAAAATTCCACGAAGCTTGGATTGCGACGAAACCAACGCCAAACGTTTGCCAACTGATAGGGGATGAAGCTTGAATTTTTGGGGAAGCTATGATTCTCAGGGCTGACCGCACCGGTGGCTGGAAGGTGGATGCAGCTCTGGTTGCTGGTCGAGCTCTGTCTGCAACAGCAGGTTGCAGAAGGTACCACGATCGCTCCGGAGCTCCGAACCTGGAACCGCTGGACTCTTTGGAATCTTGGAGGAGTCTTCTTTGCAACAAAACAAACGGGGACGTCTTCTGATGTCGGAGATGAACTGGGTGTCCAGAGAAGTGGACGGAGGTCGGTGCAGACAGTGAGGAGGCAGACCGGCGTGGTTGTGGTAGAAAAATAGTAACTCTGGTTGTCGGATGCCGAACGGGGTTCCGCCTTCTGTTCCTGGACGCTGACAGAGGGAGGAAGAACTTTGTAGAAGACCTTGAAAACTGGTTCCTTCAAGGTTAGCCGTGGGCGAGTCGTCTCTGCAGCTCTGGCTCCGGATCTGAGAGGTTCGGCGCAGTCGGAGAAGAATGGTGATTGCGGACAGCACCGAACTCGGATGCCGACGAAACCACCTCGCCTTGAAAGCTGGCTTGCAGATGATTCTGGAAATGTAGGCCTTGCTCCCTGAGTCGTTGATGGGTGACCGTGGCCTCCTCTGCAAGTTGCTGTAATTCTGTTTCCTGAAGCAGGGTAAGAATGTGAAGAAGAAGATGAGGTGGGGAAGGGGGTGGCCAAGAGAGAAGAAGGGGCAAGATGATTCTAATGGCTATGGGAGGGAAGGTTCAAATTCGAAATTGGCCTTGGAAGTGGTGGGATTTGTGTGGGGAAGTGGGGGAATTGTGTTGGGAGGTGGAAGAGTTGCTTTGGGACAAGGAGGGGAAGTAAATGAAGGGCTATGGGGAAGGGGAGAGCCTTAATGGAGGTGGGTGAGGTAGTGGAGGTGGTTGGGGGTTGGAGTAAGTGAGGGGGGAAGAGGAGAGAGAGGGAGGGTCGAACTCCCCTTGGGGAGAGAGAGAATGAGAGAGAGATTGAGAGATATAGTGAGTAAGAGAGAGAGTTGAGAGATAATAAGAGGTAGTTTTTTTCAATATTCATCAAGAGTGACTACAAGTGGAGAGATGGGGCCTATTTATAGGCAACCACTCTTTTCATGACCAAAATATCCTTGACAATGGACAAAAGACCGAGCATATCCTAGACTCAATCCTATGGGCCCATAACTAAGGACATAAGGCCCAGTTTAAGCAAAATAAGGGAAATGGGCTAGAACCACATGACTCAATAAAGGAAAATACATAAGATAGGACTCAATAAAAGGAAAATACATAAATGACACTGGGAAAATGAAGATAACAAGTGGAGACCATGATCAGACCATATCAAGAGTGTGCAGACGACCAAACTAGAGGGAGTGTCGTGAGATGCCCTCATCACTGAGAGTGTCACTGTACCGAGTAGTATTTTGCGTTATATCGAGGGTCATTATGATTTCTGGTCAACCCGGTTGTGACCCAGTGGTTGACACGTGACCTCGTGAATGTCTCGTCTATCCTGTGAGGATCGAGAGATGATTTTGGGTGCTTGGAGGTAGTGTCTTACCTCATTTTGCATGCCATGTGGTTCGAGGGTTTTATTGTTCCCTCGTGTTCCGTGTTTCGTGTTATACGAGATTGTGAGTCTGTTGTGCGGCTCGGAGGTCGAGGACTCATCATTGATGTGTTTTACCGTGATTTTGGCTTAGGGACTAGGCTAATTAACAGTGTGTTACTGTGATGTGTGATGATCTTGACCCGAGTCTTGTGACTCAAGGATCGTTGTCAGAAGGTCTAGTTGACTGTCCTGAGTCTGGTAGTAATGGTGTACTGCATTATGCTTCATAGTACGTGTGACAGGTGTGTGCTTACCTTGTCTGTACTTCAGTGTTCACTGTTTTGAGTCTCTATGTCTAGTGATCCTCCACTTGTCGTAGCCTGACGACACCTTCCGGTGTGTCGGCGCACCTAGGAGTGGTGGCGGGGCAGTTCTCGGTTGATGATTTTTAAGCTAGTTTCCGTGGGCCCCCTTGCTTTGCGATAGCATCCTACTGGGGGGAAAAATTAGCTAGAGGCCTGACTCAAGACATTGGGCTTGTGTGTGCACACATGGTCAGGGGCGGTTGGACGGGCGTCGACGGGCGTGACTCTGACTAGTCACTCGTTATTGATGTTCCTTGTACTTGGTTCATGTTGAGTGTCTCGGTTACCACCGTTCCAGGTGTGTGGGAGATACTTTTGGCGTAGTGTAAGACGTCAGTGTACGCATCTAACTGTTCTTCTAGTGAGGAGGTGCTTCTGTCACATGACACAATGACTTGTGTTTGTCGTGACTTTTCCGAGTAGCCTGTGCTTGGCTTCACTCGAGGTTGCGGGTTTTGTAGCGTACACGACGGTGAGTACGTGTATGTCTTGCACCTTTGACTATGTAGGTCTTTGGTAGGCCTTTACCTATTTTGGTAGGCTTTTCACGATTGGGTTTCGTGATTTGACATTGGATCGGTAACACCCGACTTTGTGAGATCGGGGTTCGCCTTTCTATTACTATTGTGAGTAGTTTAGAGGGCCGAGGTTCCTTCCACTGTCGTATTTTTATGTTACTGCTTTCCTCTTTACTTTTGTTGTTCCTACTCCTGTTGTTACTGCTTTGCTTTAGGGTAGCCCTATTGTTTACTGCGTTGTTTCGCGGTAGGGTTCTACAGGATCCCTACTGAGCCAGTGACACGAGGCTCACCCCTGACTTTTGAGGTGTAGCTGTTCTGCCTCATGGCTGGAGGTTCCGATGTGCGGTAGTTCTGTGTTGCCAGCGTTTGCTAGTGTCGGGCTTCTCACGACTTGAGGGTACATTTTCCTTTCTGTTGGACTGTACTTGTCTTTCTTGTTGGACTGGACTCTGTTAGTTTTAATTATTTTAGAAAATGTAATTTTATTTCTACTATTTTAGCAATCCTGATCATTGAAGTTTAATTGCTTATTGCTTTATCTGGAATTCAATGTACTCTCACATACCTTTCTATCCCTTCAGAGCTTTTCCGCTCTTGGGAGGCCTCGCAGGTTCCAAGTGGTATCAGGTTTACTCGGTATCCGGAGTCTGAGTCGCCACACGCCCGGTGAGCCCTTTCCTTCCTCCCATGTAGAGGCGACAGATGCTTACCCTTTGATTGCTGTTCAAAGGGTTGCAAGCCGGTGGTTGTTCAGACTGAGGTGGGACCAGCCCACACTTTACCAAGATTCTGGGAGCCACCCGGCTTTGTCTTTGCTGAGTGAGTGTTTAGCACTTAGTTGACCATGTTAGTTATGCATCGGGTAACCACGACAATTCTGGAGCCATATTATCCCTATATTTTCATGAGAAACTTTGGGTTTGACCAAGCTATTCCACCGAGCCTGGAGTTTCCTTTGTCTAGTCAGGTATACAAGTGCAAGGACGCCCATTTGGTAGTCGCAACATGGTGGGATTTTAGCAGTAGGGTAGACCAGCCACCTTGCCGATTTTGGAGCCAGCCCGCCTGGGGCATTTTCATGTTCATTATGCTCGTTGGTGGTTTGAGCATAGCAATCTATTTTGCCAGAAGGCACAGGCCTTGAGAAAGGCAGAGGAGGAGCGACTACTATGAGAGGACCTACCTCATGTTCACCTTGACGCTGGGCTTCTGAGAGGGTGATTCTCCCAGATCAGCCAGGAGATTGAGCGGATTGCCAGCTAGTGGCGAGGTAGGAGTCCAATGTCTTCAAGAGCTATTTCAGCACCGGTTAGGCCACGTAGAGCCTCGTGAGCATCACGAGCGGCCTCAGCTTTAGGTATGGCTGGAGCAGGTTCTAGTCAGGTTTGGACATGGCGAACCCAGTTGTTACAGGACTGTGGGCTAGACTTGAGGAGCCAATGCGATACCGTGCTCCCGGAGGGGAACTTTACCGACGCGGCGATTGTGAGCTGGAGATGGCACATCATCCATACTGTAGGAGTGGCTGGGCCGGTGGAGTTTGTCCCTTATGTGGAGCAAGCTCACACCCTGGGCGAGCTGCAAGAGGTCGTAAGATAGGTTGCCCGAGTAGTTGGGCTAAGGTTAGAGCAGCTCGTACTTCTTCCTACTACATCTTATGGACCGGCTGGTAAGGCATGTCTTCTTGTGACTTGTTTTGACATTTGAATTATGCTGGTTACATAATGTTAATCATTTATCTGGTAGGGTCACCTACGATAGGAGATCGCTCCTCGACAGAGGTGTCGTCGGGTGGTGGGAGCGGGGATCTTCAGTCGTGCCGCAAGCGTGCCCGTGTGGGAGGAGAAGCAGAGACTGGTGCACCCTCGCATGCCTTGGCGAGGGAAATAGATGTCGGGGAAGAACCAGCACTGAGTGAGTATTTCTACCCTGTGATTCTTCTGACTTTGGTTACTGCCATTGCCTTTTATAGTTGATTCACTTATGCATGAATGTTCATTGTAGCTCCTTCAGAGGCTGTGACCGGACTGGGTTTCTCTCCCACTCCTGAGGTGATCCCCTCGTCAGTAGAAGGGAGTGAGCAGAGCATCGATTTTGTAGAGTTGATGGATCTGATGAGGGAGCCTACAGCTGCTGCTGGCACACCTTTGTATCAAGAGATGGGAGAGGCCTCTGGAGCTTTAGGTAAAGCTATTTTGTCATAATGTGGTATCATTTGATATTTTCTTGTCCTGCAAAAATAACTGGTGGTATGTTTCCTTTAGTGTTGCAAGTACAGAGGCAGATAACACTGTTGATCCCCTTTCGAATGAAGGTGGTTTATCTCCCACTAGGGATTCACTGGAGAGCGGGGAGTTGAGGGAGAGCCCGGGTGAGTGCCACTTTGCCCATGAATGAGCTACTAGCTTTTCTTTCTCACCTTTTATCATTTATTCACCACTACTAATTGACTGATAGCGTTGCTCCCTTGTGTAGTTGAAGATAGGACGATGGCTCTCGAGATGGTTCAGGAGCTTGCCACCACAGGTCTGGATGTAGAGCTACTGGCTTTTGATGCAGAGCCAATGATTACTGGGGGCGTTGCTACCATTCAGGGCAAGGTCATGGGAGGTGACTCATCCGTAGCGCCAACAGAGTCGTCGTTCCCGCCTTTACTATCAGAGTTCCTGACTTACACTGTGAGTTGGGCCGCGTGCATGTCAGGACCTTCATGTAAGTAATTGTCTATCTTATTGTGACAAATTTGATTTGTTAATACTGGCTGCATAGTAACATGTTCTTATGCAGATGTGCCTGCTTCTCCCACCGAAGATGAGTTGCCATCGACAGTCGTCGGAGCATCCGGTGGAGGTTCTGGCACCCCTAGCTCATCGCAAGGGAGAACTGAGGACCTTGACATTCAAGGTGTTTCCCCGGGAAGTACCCCTGTTGGTAAGACTTATCTAGACTTCTTCTAGATGGCAAGTATACTTGGCTATTGCTCAATGTATACTAATCTGGGTCCTTTCAAAGGTTACTAACCCTTCCTTACACCTCACACAACCTCCATGCTTAGATAGCCAATTAGCTCCTAAAATCACATCATAGCGCTCCATATCCATACGTATCAGATCAGCATGTAGATTATAATTGACACTTTCCTCAGACTCTAAGACGCAATCTTCTAGATACCACAAAGACTGTCACGCCCCAATGCGGGAACTCAGGGCGTGACAGTCGTAATCATTCATTCAATCAGAGCAAAATCAAAAATTCAAAGGGTAAGACAACATAATTCCACCGAAGAAATGAACTTTATTAATAATCCAGAAAAAATCCAAAGTTACATATCTCTTTTATACTCCAAATTCACCAAAACATAGAATTACATTTTTTTTGAAGACTCCAAAATCCCTAAGACTTATTACAATTGACACTTTCAGCAGACTCTAAGACGTAATCTTCTAGATAGTCGCTCGGGATCACTCCAAACCCAGCCCGTCTGATTGAGGTTCTTCATCTTCAGAACTACATGAAAAATATTGAAAAACACTAGGTGAGCGAAAGCTCAGTAGGGATTACTCCTCATTAACTCAGAAAATATAAGTAATTAATTATTTTATATAATATGTCTACATATCATGGTATGAAAATCATAGGTAATCTGAAGGACAATTGATAGGATTAGTGCGATGGATTCAGAGGGGGGTGAATGAATCCCACCCTTAAAAACTTTTCGCTCAATAAAAAACTAGAACGCTATCAATGCAAAATAGACAATCTGAAGAACAAGTTAAATTCTCTTTTAAACCAATGAGCAAATATATATCGCGCGCTTAAACAAACAACTAGTGGAAGCAGCACAGATAGAAACAAGAATGCTCAAGGCAACCTGTGAAGGAGGTAGAAGACAAGGAGCAAACGCACAAGCCCAACCACACTGCACAGAAGATTTTTAGGTGGTTCGGTCACCAAGACCTACGTCCACCCCTCACTCCAAATAGGAGTGAGGCTTCCACTAGCTAACGCTAGAACAGCAGACTCAGTCTGCAAACAGTTGCTGCCAAACAGCTTGACCAGGGGAACAACCTCCCCTCTTCCTCCCAGCCGGAGGGAACCACTAGTGACACACAGTCACTAGTAAACCAGAGACCGAGGTCTCTCTTCCTCTGAAGCCCAGATGGAACACCTGGACTTGTAACCCACAAGACCAGAACCGGAGACGAATCTCCCTTCCTCCAAACCGGAGGGGAACCCACAAGTGACAACCTGTCACTTGCAAACTGGAGACAAGTCTCCCTTCTCTTGAGACCACAAGAGGAACACCGATCTCTAACCAGAGAATCAAACAGCACAGTGATCAAATAAAAGGAAAACAAGAAATGAAAATACAGCAATCGGAAAGCTGGAAACGCAATGTAAAATGTAGCTCTCGCAGGAGCAAGTCTGGCTTGTATTTGATCCAAATGCCAGTGAACAGATCTTCTGAAGAATCCTCTTTCTTCTTATTCACGAACCCTCTCTCTCTCTTTCTCTTTTCTTTTTCTTCTTCTGCTCTCTCACTCTGGCTCTCAGCTTCTCTTTCTCGATCTCTCTTCTGCTCTCTCTATTCTTCTGCTCAGGCTCACTCTTCTTCTTCTTTCTTCTTCTTCTTCTTCTTCTTCTTCTTCTTCTTCTTCTTCTTCTGCTTCTCTGCTGCTCTCACCTTCTTCTATCACAGTCTAGATCTATCCTCTCTTTTTCTCTCTTGCTCGATCGCTTCTATTTATATCAGCAGCAGATGTAGGGCGTGTGCAGGGCTTGTGCCCTCTCTGTCTAGATAACCTAGGATCACGTGCCAGGTGCCAGCCTCAGATCACGTGCCCATTCAACAGCCTGTACAATGACAGAGTTACTTCAGTCGATCAACAATGAATGTATAGACTTAATGAAATAGTGCATGAACAAAACAGAAAGGAATGTGGAGACTTCTGTGTGATGCATGAAGCAATCGAATGTATAGACATGCAACAAGGGAGTGTATAGACTTGATGTTTACATGCATGAGAACTCAATGTATAGACTTGCTGTGCCTGCAGTAGACGACACCAGTGTACAGACTTGAATGCTCGAAGCACACAATGTATAGACTTTGAAGCATGTGAACACGGCACTGTATAGACTTGAATTGAATGCAATGCAGACACAAGAGTGTATAGACTTTCAATGCGTGCGGCGATGACAATGAATGGACTTGTGTGTGTAGGCTGTACAGACTTGATAGCGTGCATGCTGCAAGGCAATGGATGTACAGACTTGACCGATCTGGCTGTATAGACTTGATGTGTGTGTGCTAGACAATGTATAGACTTGGGTGATGATGCATGAGATGATGCATTGTATAGACTTAGCGATGCATGCACAAGCCAACGATGTACAGACTTTGCCAATGTAATGCATGCACAACCCAACCGATGTACAGACTTTGCCAGACGATGCATGCACAAGCCAACCGATGTACACACTTGAAGAAATGCATGCTACAGTGCAATGTATAGACTTAGTGCAATGCAAAGGCTGTATAGACTTAGCGTGCTTCAAAGCAACCATGTGCAGACTTTACCGATGTACAGACTTAGTGTTATGAACGTAGGTAAAGCTAAGGAATGTATAGACTTAACATATGCACTGGCTGTACAGACTTAGCCATGAGCTGAACAATCAGATGTATAGACTTTGAGATGAATGCATGAACAGGCCGATGTACAGACTTGCCAATGTATAGACTTTAAGTCCAATGTAAAAGGCTGTACAGACTTTGAGACTTAATGCATGGTGGCGAATGTACAGACTTTCTCTGTGATGTGCAGACTTGCTATGTCTGTGACACATGCATTGTACAGACTTGATGGCGTGAAGTTCTGAATGCATATGAGAAAGTAGTGCACAGACTTCAGATGCAGCATATAGGCAAGTATGTACATTATGAGAATGTGTATACTTTGAATGCCTTCATGCGACCTCAATGTACACACTTGACAAATGATGTATGAACATATCAGAAAGGAATGTGCAGACTTGCTACGGCATCAAAGCAACCATGACAGTGTACAGACTTGTTGTGTGAAATGCATGCGATGTACATACTTGCATGAGACGCTGAAAGAGACGCAACATGAGACGCTAGACGATGTATAGACTTTAAAGCTCAAGTAAGACTGTGGATGTACAGACTTTAAAGCTCAACTGAGACGGTGGATGTACAGACTTTATGTCCAAATGAGGCGCTAAGTGAGACAGACCTCACAGGCTGTACAGACTTTGCGAGCTCTGTACAGACTTGATCTGAATGCATGGACTATGCCCTTGAAGAATGTACAGACTTTGAAGAAGGCATGCACTTACTATGTTATGCTTGGGATGTACAGACTTCGTGGAAGGCATGTGCAGTGATGTATAGACTTGTTAAAGTAATGCATGCAGACTTGCTGTGCATGAATGTATAGACTTCAATGTATATGCAATGCAAGGGCTGTACAGACTTCAATGTAAAGACTTGCGAGTGCAGTAGCCAAGGATGTGTAGACTATGCAGCAATGTGCAGACTATGCAGCAACGAATGTGCAGACTTTGTGTAGTCTACAGGCAATGTGCAGACTCTGTTACATGAATGCATCGACCAGATGTCAGACAGATATAATGGAATGTCATTCACAAGCATACATTCACAAATACATGAACACATATGAATGCACTTAAATGAATCAGCAAGGTCTTTCATGCACACATACATATGGTGACTTATAGTGTTTGCTATCATCAAAACCACAGGGGCACAACAATCTCCCCCTTTTTGATGATGGCAACACTATGAGTCACATTGACTCAAGTCAAAAATATTCTCCCCCTTTGACTTCAGCAAAAAGACATTAGTTAGAGAGAGAAAAATGAAACAGGTATTAAACGATTGATATAACATTTCTCCCTTTAACTACATGAAAGCACATTCTTCCCTAAAGAGCAATATGACTCATACCAATATCTCCCCCTTTGTTTTAAAAAAAAAATCATGGGAGAGGTATGAATGCAGAGATGCAGATGCAACAAGACATGCAAGAACTCCCCCTAAATTTATGAATGCAAGCACACAATTCTCCCCCTTTAAGAATTTCTATGCAGCATGATTCATATGACAAGGAAGCTCCCCCTGAATAAATGGAACCTTATGAAATGAATGAGAAGGAGACCACAGGGGCAATCAAGGATAAGTTCAGGTCATGATGAATCAAGGACAGTGAGGATAAGAATTTCACTAAGCTCCAAACACAAGGAATTCAATAAGATTTTCAAGGAGATATCAATCTCATAAATCCAAAACATAAGTATTCAAAGTCTTTCATTATAAGGGCTTATGAATGAACTTTATTGATCAGCAGGGTTTAAAAATGATGTATGCTTAGTTTGTCAATAAAATTCTGTATTTATATCTAAAGTCACGGTTTAATAAAAATGAACCAAGCCCTCATAGTTATATCTTGATTAGCCTCCCTTTCTCTTACACCATCAAATTTACTGACTTCTTTCAGAATAACAATCACTAGTATTGAGATCAAGCAATTATGAAGTCATGTGATTTTGTCTAGGGTTATAGCAATTTGATTTTTTAAATCAATATTCAAATATTACAATTTGTTCAACAAATTTTCATGCTACAAATTTTACGAGCACTCTAGTTCAGTGCACACCTTGTAACTAGAGGATATACGTTGATCAGACGCCAATATCCCTAAGCACTTAGTGTAACTAACAGTCATACTTTATATGAACAGAGATAGCATTTACACATCATGACACACTACAAATCATTTCTTTGATGAGTGAGATGTATTTCTCAGTGTGCATGCCATTGCTCTGCCTGATTATCAATCATTCTTAAGTAGAGTTAACTATGGCACCTCATGACACAGTCCTTTGGACATGGTTTCTCAGTGACCAAAGTCATTGCTCTGACAATTTACCCTTTAGACATTTCAGAAAAATTCATTTGCTTCAAATCAATACTAATTTCATGTACTTAACCAAATAAAGCCATATATTCAATAGTGCAGATTTCAGAAGTTTTTACAAGACACAGCATGAAATAGTTGGTTAAAGTTTATTAAACATGATTCAGATATTTTTAAGAGATTTTAAAGTCAAACTCAATAAATACATTAAACTTAAACCACCTGAGTTATTTCAGACATTCATAAAATCGTATAATAGAAGATTCCTATTTCAAGTGTTTTCAGATTTATGATTGAGATATGCCCCATTGAAATCTTCATGAATGACTGATAGAAGAAATCCAGCAAAAATAAGTGATTTTGAAGCCCAATGTTTTCAGATATGATCAAGGTTTATCAATAGAATCAATAAAAAGGATATGCACACCAAGCAAAATAACAGGAGGTCAGGCATGTTCCAGGGTCTTCAAGGTGAATATGCAATGAATTCTGACAGAAGTGTATGCATTTGACAATCTGCATGCAATGCATTGACTCCCCCTGACAATATGCATTCAATCAATCTTTTTGACATTTTCAATGTAATGAAATGCAATGCAATTAACTACATGTATGCAAAGACATGCAAAGACTTCAACAAACTCTTCCTGAAAACATGCAATGATGTTCAGACACTATAATCTGAATTCATAAAACAATGTATTCATTTTGCAATATGTGTGCATGTCTAACAAAGATATTTTACAACATGACCCATGGTACTTGGCGGAGGACTTGGTCTAAAAGACCATCTCACACATAGTAAGAACCTCCAGACAGATTTCCCTGCCTTTTAGTAGCTTACTATTTAATATACCATAGTGGTCAATCATGATAATTCAACATGCAGTCCTATAAGCAATCCAGATTTTCAGTGAGCTATGCAACAGACAGATTTCAAACAATATTCATATGCAGTTCAGATTTTTAGAAATTGCAAGTTTATTCTCATTTCAATATCTAAACAGACAATTCATATGAGCATTGAGAGACATGAATACTCATAGTATTCAAAAGATGACAAATATGCAAGAACACATCAAAGCAGATATGCTATTATCCAAGGTTCACAATTTCAAATAATAAAGTTTAAGACAAGTTTTCAGAACTGACCTGAATTTTGCAATCCTGGGAATTTCATTCTTGAATGCCTTGGTTTATTACCCCTCTTTACTCTTCAGCTTCCAAGGCATACCTGTAACAAATACCTCATTTTGATGTAACAGGTACCCAAGAAACCTTGGGTCCTGATTTACCACTAACACCACAAGATGGTGTTCTGAACGGTCTTTTGGCAACCTTGTCATCAACCTACATCAAATAGCAATTATTCATTGAATGACCTATTTGACCACAATAATGGCATGATGCAGTAGATTTCAAATTCTTTTTATGCAAATTACTGTTGTCATGAAATTTATTGGCAGAGAGAGAGTTCTGTTTACTATAATGATAGCAAGATGCATCAGATTTTAGATTTGATTTATGCACATTCTTATTAGCATGAATTCTATGTGCATATGCATGAAAATTTTTGTTAACATAATTGAAATTCTGTTTACCAAAATAAGCCACCCAACAGTCAGCAGCTCTATGGCCTGGCTTCCCACAGTTATGGCATGTAAATTTTGCAACATGGGGTTTAGCAGAATTCTTCTGAACAAGACACAGCATGAAATAGTTGGTTAAAGTTTATTAAACATGATTCAGATATTTTTAAGAGATTTTAAAGTCAAACTCAATAAATACATTAAACTTAAACCACCTGAGTTATTTCAGACATTCATAAAAGCGTATAATAGAAGATTCCTAGTTCAAGTGTTTTCAGATTTATGATTGAGATATGCCCCATTGAAATCTTCATGAATGACTGATAGAAAAAATCCAGCAAAAATAAGTGATTTTGAAGCCCAATGTTTTCAGATATGATCAAGGTTTATCAATAGAATCAATAAAAAGGATATGCACACCAAGCAAAATAACAGGAGGTCAGGCATGTTCCAGGGTCTTCAAGGTGAATATGCAATGAATTCTGACAGAAGTGTATGCATTTGACAATCTGCATGCAATGCATTGACTCCCCCTGACAATATGCATTCAATCAATATTTTTGACATTTTCAATGTAATGAAATGCAATGCAATTAACTACATGTATGCAAAGACATGCAAAGACTTCAACAAACTCCTCCTGAAAACATGCAATGATGTTCAGACACTATAATCTGAATTCATAAAATAATGTATTCATTTTGCAATATGTGTGCATGTCTAACAAAGATATTTTACAACATGACCCATGGTACTTGGCGGAGGACTTGGTCTAAAAGACCATCTCACACATAGTAAGAACCTCCAGACAGATTTCCCTGCCTTTTAGTAGCTTACTATTTAATATACCATAGTGGTCAATCATGATAATTCAACATGCAGTCCTATAAGCAATCCAGATTTTCAGTGAGCTATGCAACAGACAGATTTCAAACAACATTCATATGCAGTTCAGATTTTTAGAAATTGCAAGTTTATTCTCATTTCAATATCTAAACAGACAATTCATATGAGCATTGAGAGACATGAATACTCATAGTGTTCAAAAGATGACAAATATGCAAGAACACATCAAAGCAGATATGCTGTTATCCAAGGTTCACAATTTCAAATAACAAAGTTTAAGACAAGTTTTCAGAACTGACCTGAATTTTGCAATCCTGGGAATTTCATTCTTGAATGCCTTGGTTTATTACCCCTCTTTACTCTTCAGCTTCCAAGGCATACCTGTAACAAATACATCATTTTGATGTAACAGGTACCCAAGAAACCTTGGGTCCTGATTTACCACTAACACCACAAGATGGTGTTCTGAACGGTCTTTTGGCAACCTTGTCATCAACCTTCATCAAATAGCAATTATTCATTGAATGACCTATTTGACCACAGTAATGACATGATGCAGTAGATTTCAAATTCTTTTTATGCAAATTACTGTTGTCATGAAATTTATTGGCAGAGAGAGAGTTCTGTTTACTATAATGATAGCAAGATGCATCAGATTTTAGATTTGATTTATGCACATTCTTATTAGCATGAATTCTATGTGCATATGCATGGAAATTTTTGTTAACAGAATTGAAATTCTGTTTACCAAAATAAGCCACCCAACAGTCAGCAGCTCTATGGCCTGACTTCCCACAGTTATGGCATGTAAATTTTGCAACATGGGGTTTAGCAGAATTCTTCTGAACATGCCAATAGTCCTTGACTGTATGGCCATTCTTCCCACACTCGAAGCGTCTGATATGCTTACCTTTAAAACCATTTCTACCCTAAGTGTCCCAGCATTCAATGGCCCTGTGGCCTGTCTTTCCACAATTGAAACATGCAGAATATTTTCTATTGTCAACAACTTTATTCTTATTAAGACCATGTTGGCTTGCAGGGAATTTAGCATGATGTGAAAAAGATATTTTCTTACCATTTGCAAACCAGCATTGTGTAATGTTGTGTCCTAGTTTGCCACAGTGCAGACATTCAGTTTTCTTTTTCTGAGGTGAAGGATTTTTATCATGAAATTTCCTAGCATTCATTATGCCGGCCCTCATATCATCCTTCTCCATCAATTTACACTCTTACATCAAATGACCGAATCTATGACAGTAATGACAGATCATTTTCTTTTTAGATGCATGTGAGTGTGTGTGAGGACTGTGATCAACATGCACTGATGAGTCCTTTTTGATTATTTTTTGTTTTCCAGTCTTTTTTGGATTTTTATCCTATTTTTCTATTTTTTGAACAATGGGCTGTTTGACCTGTGATGTTGTGGCTACATTTGAAGTATTTACAAATGATGTCATTATTTTGTTCTGAAAAGCCTTTTTATTTAGATTATTGTAGCCTAACCCTTCCTTTTTGACATTGACTTTTACACCTAGTAGCTTGTCTAGGTTTTCTTGCCCACTCACAAACTTAGACAGAGAACTCTTCAAATCTTGAATTTCATTTTCGAGAGAGGTAATGTGTAACTCGTAACTGGCAATCTCTTGCTCACTGCAATTCACACATTCACTTAGCACCTTGTTAGCAGTTTTATATTTCTCAACTTCCTATTCCAGATTGCTCAGTTTATCAGGCTCTTCTATGTAAACAGACTTTCCTCTTTCTAAAGCTAGAAGTCTCTCAGACATAGTAGAGTTCAGCTGTTTTAACTTCTCATTTTCTTCCTTAAGCTTATCATTTTGAATTAACTCATTTATTAGAGTCTGATCTTCTAAGTTAACCTTGCTTTCTCTCCCAGCTTCAAACTCCTTCAATTCTTTTTGTTGTTATTCAAAATCTTTCTGCAATTCCATATTTACAGATTTGATGGCATCAAAGTTTTCAATCAGCAAATCATTCTCTCGTTTAAGTTTCTCTAATTTTTCTTCATTTTCTTTGACAGATTTTCTAAAGAGTCATTCTCACTTTTCAGCTTGTTTAGATCAGATTTAACACATTCAAGATTTTTCAGCAAATCCTTACTCTGAACAGAATCATAACAAGTTAGGCTAAGCTTCTTCTCAAGTTCAGAGATTTCTTTTACATGATCTTGATTCTCAATCTTCAGCAACGAAATTTATTTTTTCAACATTTGAATATTAGACTAAAAGCATCATGAGATTGTTTCAACTCTAGACATTTTTTACAAGAGGAGCTTGAACTTTCTAACCCAGTACCCTTTTTCAATTTTTTATACTATTTTCTTAACCTCTCATGTGACTCTAATAAGTCAGCATATGAATTCTCCCAATCATCTAAAGTATAGTTCTCAAAAGGGTTTACCTCCGCATCATTATCGTCTTCATTCTAATTGATGTCTTGATCGCTGCCACTTTGATTACTTCTGTTAGCCATCATGCAGCTGTCCTCATTTATCTTGTGAGCTAGCTTCAGCTTATCCAGGATGTCTTTAGCGGACCTGCAATCATGAAGGCAAGAGTGTAAGGCTTTGTCAGTAGCTGCTTTCATCAGATTCCAAGCTTTCTGATTTTCTCCATCCTTTGATCTGTGACTGTCGGTCCATTTGGAAACTTTCTTTGGTAGTCTGTGAGGACCTTGAGAAATTAACTTCCACAGATCAGGATTAACTGATATAACATATTTGCGCAGACTGACAAACCACACATTAAAATTAGAGCCGTTGAAAACCGGCGGATCACCCATGGAAACAGATCAGATTAATGCAACAGGAATATTGATGCACCAAAAGTGAGATAGCACCGAAGACTACAGGATCGGATCTGTAGGTCGCTGGACCTACTATACAGACACCCGCTCTGATAGCAAATGCTAGGATCGGTGCGATAGATTCAGAGGGGGGGTGAATGAATCCCACCCTTAAAAACTTTTCGCTCAATAAAAAACTAGAACACTATCAATGCAAAATAGACAATCTGAAGAACAAGTTAAATTCTCTTTTAAACCAATGAGCAAATATATATCGCGCGCCTAAACAAACAACTAGCGGAAGCAGCACAGATAGAAACAAGAATGTTCAAGGCAACCTGTGAAGGAGGTAGAAGACAAGGAGCAAACGCACAAGCCCAACAACACTGCACAGAAGATTTTTAGGTGGTTCGGTCACCAAGACCTACGTCCACCCCTCACTCCAAACCGGAGTGAGGGTTCCACTAGCTAACGCTAGAACAGCAGACTCAGTCTGCAAACAGTTGCTGCCAAATAGCTTGACCAGGGGAACAACCTCCCCTCTTCCTCCCAGCCGGAGGGAACCACTAGTGACACATAGTCACTAGCAAACCAGAGACCGAGGTCTCTCTTCCTCTGAAGCCCAGAGAGAACACCTGGACTTGCAACCCACAAGACCAGAACCGGAGATGAATCTCCCTTCCTCCAAACCGGAGGGGAACCCACAAGTGACAACCTGTCACTTGCAAACCGGAGACAAGTCTCCCTTCTCTTGAGACCACAAGAGGAACACCGATCTCTAACCAGAGAATCGGAAAGCACAGTGATCAAATAAAAAGAAAATAAGAAATGAAAATACAGTAATCAGAAAGCTGGAAACGCAATGTAAAATGTAGCTCTCGCAGGAGCAAGTCTGGCTTGTATTTGATCCAAATGCCAGTGAACAGATCTTCTGAATAATCCCCTTTCTTCTTCTTCACGAACCCTCTCTTTCTCTTTCTCTTTTTCTTTTTCTTCTTCTGCTCTCTCACTCTGGCTCTCAGCTTCTCTTTCTCGATCTCTCTTCTGCTCTCTCTATTCTTCTGCTCAGGCTCACTCTTCTTCTTTCTTCTTCTTCTTCTTCTGCTTCTCTACTGCTCTCACCTTCTTCTATCACAGTCTCGATCTATCCTCTCTTTTTCTCTCTTGCTCGATCGCTTCTATTTATATCAGCAGTAGATGTAAGGTGTGTGCCCTCTCTGTCCAGATAACATAGGATCACGTGCCCATTCATCAGCCTGTACAGTGACAGAGTTACTTCAGTCGATCAACAATGAATATATAAACGTAATGAAATAGTGCATGAACAAAACAGAAAGGAATGTGCAGACTTCTGTGTGATGAATGAAGCAATCGAATGTATAGACATGCAACAAGGGAGTGTATAGACTTGATATTTACATGCATGAGAACTCAATGTACAGACTTGCTGTGCCTGCAGCAGACGACACCAGTGTACTTACTTGAATGCTCAAAGCACACAATGTATAGACTTTGAAGCATGTGAACATGGCACTGTATAGACTTGAATTGAATGCAATGCAGACACAAGAGTGTATAGACTTTCAATGCGTGCGGCGATGACAATGAATGGACTTGTGTGTGTAGGCTGTACAGACTTGATAGCGTGCATGCTGCAAGGCAATGGATGTACAGACTTGACCGATCTGGCTGTACAGACTTGATGTGTGTGTGCTAGACAATGTATAGACTTGGGTGACGATGCATTGTATATACTTAGCGATGCATGCACAAGCCAACGATGTACAGACTTTGCCAATGTAATGCATGCACAGCCCAACCGATGTACAGACTTTGCCAGACGATGCATGCACAAGCCAACCGATGTACAGACTTGAAGAAATGCATGCTACAGTACAATGTATAGACTTAGTGCAATGCAAAGGCTGTATAGACTTAGCGTGCTTCAAAGCAACCCTGTGCAGACTTTACCGATGTACAGACTTAGTGTTCTGAACGTAGGTAAAGCTAAGGAATGTATAGACTTAACATATGCACTGGCTGTACAGACTTAGCCATGAGCTGAACAATCGGATGTATAGACTTTGAGATGAATGCATGAACAGGCCGATGTACAAACTTGCCAATGTATAGACTTTAAGTCCAATGTAAAAGGCTGTACAGACTTTGAGACTTAATGCATGGTGGCGAATGTACAGACTTTGTCTGTGATGTGCAGACTTGCTATGTCTGTGACACATGCATTGTACAGACTTGATGGCGTGAAGTTCTGAATGCATATGAGAAAGTAGTGCACAGACTTCAGATGCAGCATATAGGCAAGTATGTACATTGTGAGAATGTGTAGACTTTGAATGCCTTCATGCGACCTCAATGTACACACTTGACAAATGATGTATGAACATATCAGAAAGGAATGTGCAGACTTGCTACGGCATCAAAGCAACCATGATAGTGTACAGACTTGTTGTGTGAAATGCATGCGATGTACATACTTGCATGAGACACTGAAAGAGACGCAACATGAGACGCTAGACGATGTATAGACTTTAAAGCTCAAGTGAGACTGTGGATGTACAGACTTTAAAGCTCAACTGAGATGGTGGATGTACAGACTTTATGTCCAAATGAGATGCTAAGTGAGACGACCTCACAGGCTGTACAGACTTTGCGAGCTCTGTACAGACTTGATCTGAATGCATGGACTATGCCCTTGAAGAATGAACAGACTTCGAAGAAGGCATGCACTTACTATGTTATGCTTGGGATGTACAGACTTCGTGGAAGGCATGTGCAGTGATATATAGACTTGTTAAAGTAATGCATGCAGACTTGTTGTGCATGAATGTATAGACTTCAATGTATATGCAATGCAAGGGCTGTACAGACTTCAATGTAAAGACTTGCGAGTGCAGCAGCCAAGGATGTGTAGACTATGCAGCGATGTGCAGACTATGCAGCAACGAATGTGCAGACTTTGTGCAGTCTACAGGCAATGTGCAGACTCTGTTACATGAATGCATCGACCAGATGTCAGACAGATATAATGGAATGTCATTCACAAGCACACATTCACAAATACATGAACACATATGAATTCACTTAAATGAATCAGCAAGGTCTTTCATGCACACATACATATGGTGACTTATAGTGTTTGCTATCATCAAAACCACAGGGGCACAACAATAAAATAACATGATCAATAAGGAAAGAACTTTAGAGTACGAAATAATATCAAGGAATAAGCGATGACAGGAAAAATCGATTGTTAAGAAATTCAATGATAAGCTATCACAACACATTAATGGACTAGACATTTGGATGAACATAACATTAAAATTGGCCCATTAACATTGAAATTTCAATAACAATTTACCCCTTCCGGGTCAAGGATAATAATTCAAGTTGATCATTCATTCTTCAGAGAATGTCTAGCATTAATCTTGCATTGGGTAGGTGCAATGCCAACACCCCATTTGATCAATACTCCCGCGGTTAATGAGTAATTTGGGTGCTCCTCCCAGGACCTGATCGGGCCCTATCGCACTGTTATTATAGTTGGTTAGACCATTAGTCACAATCCATTAGTTTCTAGACAGTTCCATTCATTCATTAGTGGCCAATGAGTCCAAAGAAGTTATGTTCCAATAATATGAAAGGAATAACTAACTATAGGTCATTACGATCTCATTGAAGTATGAACTAAGTTAGAACTTAGATCAAGTCATGGAGAATTTCAATAAGGTCAAGCAACAAGGTGCATGACTCTAAAAAATACCCTTAATGGGTCAAGGGAAACAATGAAGTATGTCAAGCATAATGAACCTTGGACTTAGGAACATGCAAAACATTTAATTATTGCAAAAACTCGGTCATTAGGAACATTGAGTTTAACGCGGTCAGTCAAAGGGCCGCCTCCTGATGAACACGGTTACAATGGGCACCGACTTCAGAGATGAACACGGTCAGACTGACGGCCGCGATCCACTCAGGGGTTGAAAGAACACAATCTCTGATCAGATGCGTTCTCAAACAGAACTTGAACGCAGTTTTGATAGAGTCCACATTCAGTACAGACTCACTAGATCGTTGATAGAACCTAGTTCTATCCTTCCCATGGCTGGTCGAACCCAATCCTACACAGTAGGATGTGGATTCCAGTGGTTTTCAGGGTTTTTAGGGTACAACTTGCTTGGCGTCCTAGTGGGAATCCCAAGCTCGTGGAGACTTACGGAGACCTTGATGAAGGAAGTTTCAGTCTGACAGAAGGAGTATCTGGCGGAGAGTCCTAACCTCAACAAGAATTGTGTTTCTATCACACTACAGAAATCAATATCAAGTGGTAGGTTAATATCACCAGGGTGATAAAACTTTCAAACAAAACCATATGCGATCCATCATAACCGTCGATCAATAACATATGCAAAGATAGAAAATCATGCTATAGATGCATCAATTTCAAGTTTCAGATTACATCTACTTTCTTAAGACATCATGGAGATAAGGGACTTAGTGAGAACATGAGGGACATAGAACATGACCTTTATCTTTAAGAATTTACTTCCTTGCATGATGGCCTAGATATTTGGTGCGTTCAGATGCCATGAATAGGGAAACTAACATGATATTATCCTATACATACCATGAAATCAACTGAGAAAACTAGGGTTCTCAAAAATAACTCGTCACAGAATGCGGTCTATATTGGGGACACGAGCTGATCGTGGTCAGTATGGAGGCCGCATTCAATTAAAAATAACTATTTGTAAAAAATTTCATAGAGAGAGAAAAACATGTTTAATAAATAATCCATACGGTCGCGGTCTAGGTGAAAGCCGCATTCAATAAAATTAAATAATTTTTATATTAAAAATAAAAAATAAGTTAAGTTTAAAATATGAAGGTCGCGGTCTATCGTAGGGCCGCATTAAGAATGCGGTGTCTGGTTGTGCCGCGTTCAGGAATAGAACTTTGTTCTGACACGGGACGAAGCAACGAACGCTAATTCATCCAATACATGCAATATACTTGATAAAAATTTGGCAAAAAACATTCTAGATCTTGTATACATGCATATGAACATAATTTAGATCCTTAATTGATTTGTACCTTAGAGGAAACCTACCTTAGACTCGATCTAATGAAGGGGACGATGAACTCCGGCCGCTCCTCGAATGCCTCCAATTCTCGCCTCCTTTCTCCCAAATCCTATCTTCTTCTTCCCCTCCACGCCTTGGCACGAACTAAGGGGTCGCCTAGGGTTTGATTGGGTCCTATTTATACGGGTTAAGGCTCCTGAACTCGATTGAATCAAGGGATAGAATCATTCTCCAAATTTCTCTGAAAAATTTGATCTTTTCCCATATCTAGCGTCGCCATCTCTCTCTCAAAGCCCTAATTAGGTCAGGGTTTTGAAGGATGGCATTCAACTTTAAGTGGGCTAGGGTTTCCCTAAGAGTTTAGGCCCAATTAGTTAGGTTTCACCTATAAATTTAGGGTTTCACCCAAATAGTCCGATTTTAGGGTTTCTGGCCCATTATTACGAATACTACTTGATGCGGGACAGACACGCGACTTGGGACTCTAGCTCGCGATCGCCCCTAAGCGAGGGAAGACGTGGGACCGGGCACGGTTGAGAAACCGACCATGAGTCTCGGGTATCGGCTTTCCGCATGTACTCGGATTGAGTCACGGGACGGGTCACTCACTCACTCTCGCAGTAGTGATAAAATGATAACGAGCTAGATAATCTATCACTCATGCAGCAGCATTCAAAGATATACGAGATAAGCAAAATGCGAAATAAGGAGAGTGGTGAATTTACCTCCACGCTCCGGGCGTGGGGAAGACGATCCCGGCCAAGTACGGTAACTCCCGGTAACAACGGTTAAAATTTAATTATAGTAGTGAATTATATTACCCACTCCACGCAGGGAGGTAAAGGGCTACAAGTGGGGCCCGGGAGGACCGACCCTGGGTTGACGGGCAGCAAGCTGGAGGTGCGTTCGAGCGAACTCAGCCTGCTGGTCCGACTGGGTCCTGCGCCAACTCGGTGCTACGCCGACTCAGTTCTGACTCGCTGGACAGCAAGCCGTTGTCTCCAAAGGAACGTCGCCTTCCTGAGATCTTCTGATGGCGCCGCTTGGCTGGGACGATGGCAGGACGTCCCTGAACGACTATCTGAAGTGGCGGTTCCAGAAGTTGACCTTTGGTATTTGTTTGTGAATTTCTCCAGGACTGCTATTTCGGACCTGCACAGGGAATAGATTTGCGCATCTCGGCGGAAAGAATTAATTCTCTCAGATCCGGAATCAGATCGAGGTGAGACCAATGGCGTTGGAAAGAGGACTCCCAAATCTACAAATATAATTTTTGTAGGTCAATCCAACGAAGGGATGAGAAATGGGAGGCTCTGCAACACTATGTTGTATCTGTGGATCTGCTTACTGACACTCAGGACAGAAAGGGATCTGCCTGAAACTCACCTTTGACCGGTGGGTAGGAGGATTTTATGGGTGCTGCTAAAATTACTAGGGGAAGGGGTGGATGTTAGGAACACCTGAGAATTTTTATGGATTTTTTGAAAATTGATAAGGAGGTGGGAAAAATATGAAAATGGAACACTATTCTGCAGATCTGCAAACTAGCATATTACTAAGGGGAAGAACAAAAATATGGTAAAAATACCAAACGAAAGTCAAATGGCACGAAATTTAAACTGGAGACTAGGGGTGACAGAGAGAACAAGCACTCAAAGTTTGGGCTCGATCAGACAACAATAGAAGAAGATAAAATTATAGGATTGAGGTTCTATCCTGATTTGGACAGAGCTCCAGCGATGGCGGTGGCGGCACGTTGGCGGCACGAACGGAAGGCGGCGGCCGGAAGTCGCATCCAGCAGAGGTTGGAGATCTTGGAGTCACACCAAGATGAGGGCTTCACACCCTAGAATGGGCAGCAATCACTGCTGCAAGGGGGAGAGGAGAGAGGGGCGCACCATGCTCTCTTGGGCAATTCAGTATTTTCTTCTCATTAATTCTCATAAATTGTGAAATACATGGTATTTATATGCAAAGGTAAATGACCTAAACTAACCTCAGATCTAGGGTTAGGGAGGGGCATACTAGGGATAGAGAATATTTAATTTCCCATGTGATTTGGAACAAAATAAAAAACCTATTTATGGGGGGCGCCCCTTTGACAAATGGGTATGACATCTTGGACATTTTAAGCCCATTGTCTCCTTTGAATGTCAAACCATCTAGAAGTCACCTAGGACCTTTGACCAGTCCCACATGGACCCCAAGATGCCACTTGGACCAATGAGGAATGAGTGGAGGGTCCTGCATGGCCTACATGGTCTTTTACACAAAAATCCAAAGAATCCTAAGGAATGACAAATTGGCTTATAAAGCCTTACAATTGTAAACATACTTTCCTAAGGATATAAATGCAAACTAAAAAGACTCAAATGCAAAATAAAAGTTAGTGGTCTTGCTCTGATGTCCCCATCAATTCTACCCGGGTGGGAAGAACTCGACCCCGTCGAGTAAGGGGTGCGGCTGCTCGAGTAGCTCCTGCGGATCCGTCGCCGAACCTGGAAGTGCGGAGTACGCTCCACTCCAAGTAATCGACACCTGCTCATCCCGTATAGATTCGACATCTGCTCATCCCGTATAGATTCGATATGCTCACGCTGCTGTGGGAATGAGGCTAGAGGTGGACACTCCGGGGTGAGGTCACTCTCAAAAGAGGGGGAAGACGGCTCGAAGACTCACTAGGAATCACCGCTGGGTCCCTTTATGTGACTAGATCCGATATGTGAGGTAGAACTGATCCCAAAGTCTGACAAGTCTCGTACTTGAAAGGGACTTACAATGCGAGCGTACAAAAGACCGACTCGACTCGACACATGCATGTACAGACACACGAGACCCTAGACAAACCTATTGTTAGTCCTACCCATACACATGCAAGGGTGGACCAGGACACCCGAATGTGTGCCATGCATGCATTTTACGTAACCGGAGGTTGATGGCATGGGAAACATCTAGACGTCCAAGTGTGACCCAGTCATGCATTGTCCTCCTATGGGATTTGGGTTGGCCAGGAGAGCCAAAGTTATCTTTACCCCCATATGATGGTTCGGACCTATTGCCATGTGAAGGTTGCCAGGCCTGAGTGGGAGGGGTGTGGTAGAGGACTCCCTCGGTAAGGTAGAAGTGGAGTGGATATGGTAGCTCGGGAGGTTCACTAGTGAAGGGGTCAAAAGGGTCAAAGAAGGTATGACCCCATGAGATGGGCTCCCATGTGATACGGTCCCAATTGTGAAATTCTTGATGGTGTGGGTGGTCACCTTCATCCATCGTGGTGGATGGGACAGTATATAGAAGATATGGTTCCTCCCTCGGGATAAAAGGAATGTAGGTAGGCTCAGCTGGTAAAGGGAGGAATAAGAGAATCTCCGTGGTGACATAACCCACGGTGCACACGGAGGTAATGGACCCGAAGGCTGGATGGGTGAAGCTACGACTAGTGTGTTGGTCGAAGCCTCAGGCCAATAAGTGCGTCAACGTCTATTATCGGTGTAGACCCATAATAAGGTCACCCAAGGTATCAACGTGGTGACTAGACCGGAATGTCGTGTGGTAGGAGTTGACGGGCACTATAGGTAAGGTGGGGTCCATGGGTGGATAGCAAGGTGGGGTAGGGACCAAGCCATCCTTGAGCCAGCTAAGAAGCGACTCGGCTATGAAAAGCGTTCCCGTTAGAAACACGGGTGGCTCGGGCTGAGGTGGCTCTAAATGAAATGGCTCTGGGTGAGGATCAAAAATGGGTGGCAAAGGAGCACTAGGGGAAGGGCTGTCCACTAGGAGGGAACGAGGCCCTTGGGACCCTGTAGGTGGGGCCAGGTTGGGACTACCGGCTATGACCTCCGTAGATTTGGTGGTGGCTATGTCCGGACTCGGAGGTGGGCAAGGGGAGACCAGCGACTCAAAATAAGCACATCTCTTATCCACCCGATCCGAAATCATTTGCACAAGTTCGGCAACGGTGTGGGTTGGAGTAGGGGTATCGCGGTGGACTCACCCGTAATCAACCGGCCTAGGTTTGGGTACCTGAGGCCTCCGGATATGACCCACTTGGTTGGAAGTGAGTTGGTGGGGTCGACTGGAGGTGTGACCCATGTGGTTTGAAGTAAATGGGTGGGACGGGTTGGAAGGGACCGGATGGGGAAGGTAGACACTTCTAAGCTCTCTCTTCATGTCCCACCATGACTCGATGGGCCATTGCCTCCTAACCTCTCTCAAGCGCTCAATGTGGTCCCACTTTTGGCGGCCTCGTGTAGAAACCTCTCCTTGGCGAAATAGAATTGCCCAGCTTCGAACATGATATAACAATCAAAGTATGTGTCCATGGCGGCCTCCCATTTGAGGTAGTCGCCCGGGTCATTGGAGCCATAAAAATCCGAGGCTTCGGGCCTACGGAAGTGGAGAGGGTGGTTGCCAAGCCCATGGGTGGGCCAACAGTCATATCGCCTGGGCGACCGAGATTCCATTGGAAATGGGGAACTACAAGACGGACATGCTGACACTTGGACAAGACACTAGACACGACTATGCAAGGTTGGAATGCACTAACTAATGCACACTAAGGACCCTAGAATTAAACCAAGATCTGGTACCTGGCGGAGTCCGGGGATCCGAAGATACTCTCACGCGAGTGAATCACCTCCCCGATAGGCGTAACCTAACGGTCGGGTGACACCTTTTTCATATACCGAATAATGGTATGCAAAAGTGACACCTAGACTTAGACACCTTTTTTGTGTTTTTGTTAAGTAAAGACTAATGACTACCCTATACTCGACTCGCTCTGATACCAATTTGATGCGGGACGGACACGCGACCTGGGACTCTAGCTCGCGATTGCCTCTAAGCGAGGGAAGACGTGGGACCGGGCGAGGTTGAGAAACCGGCTGTGAGTCTCGGGTATCGGCTTTCCGCGTGTACTCGGATTGAGTCACGGGACGGGTCACTCACTCACTCTCGCAGCGGTGATAAAATGATAACGAGCTAGATAATCTATCACTCATGCAGCGGCATTCAAAGATATACGAGATAAGCAAAATGCGAAATAAGGAGAGTGGTGAATTTACCTCCACGCTCCGGGCGTGGGGAAGACGATCCCAGCCAAGTACGGTAACTCCCGGTAACAACGGTTAAAATTTAATTACAGTAGTGAATTATATTGCCCACTCCACGCAAGGAGGTAAAGAGATACAAGTGGGGCCCGGGAGGACCGACCCTGGGTTGACGGGCAGCAAGCTGGAGGTGCGTTCGGGTGAACTCGGCCTGCTGGTCCGACTCGGTCCTACGCCGACTCGGTGCTGTGCCGACTTAGTTCTGACTCGCTGGACAGCAAGCCGTTGCCTCCAAAGGAACGTCGCCTTCCTGAGATCTTCTGACGGCGCCGCTTGGCTGGGACGATGGCAGGACGTCCCTGAACGACTATCTGAAGTGGCGGTTCCAGAAGTTGACATTTGGTATTTGTTTGTGAATTTCTCCAGGACTGCTATTTCGGACCTGCACAAGGGACCATATTTGTGCGTCTCGGCGGCAAGAATTAATTCTCTCAGATCCGGAATCAGATCGAGGTGAGACCAGTGGCGTTGTAAAGAGGACTCCCAGACCTACAACATATAATTTTTGTAGGTCGATCCAACAAAGGGATGAGAATTGGGAGGCTCTTCAACACTGTGTTATTTCTGTGGATCTGCTTACTGACACTCAGGACAGAAAGGGATCTGCCTGAAACTCACCTTTGACCGGTGGGTAGGAGAATTTTATGGGTGCTGCGAAAATTACTGGTGGAAGGGGTGGATGTTAGGAACACTTGAGAATGTTTATGGGATTTCTGAAAATTGATAAGGGGGTGGTAAAAATACGAAAAGGGAACATTGTCCCGTAGATCTACAAACTAGCAGATTACTGAGGGGAAGAACAAAAATTATGGAAAAATATCAAACGAAAGCCAAATGGCACGAAATTTAAACTGGAGACTAGGGGTGACAGGGAGAACAAGCCCTCAAAGTTTTGGCTTGATCAGACAACAATAGAAAAAGATAAAATTATAGGATTGAGGTTCTATCCTGATTTAGACAGAGCTCCGACGATGGCGGTGGCGGCGCGTTGGCGGCACGAACGGAAGGCGGCGACCGGATGTCGCATCCAGCAGAGGTTGGAGATCTTGGAGTCACACCAAGATGAGGGCTTCACATCCTAGAATGGGCATCAATCACTGCTGCAAGGGGGAGAGGAGAGAGGGGCGCACCATGCTCTCTTGGGCAATTCAATATTTTCTTCTCATTAATTCTCATAAATTGTGAAATACATGGTATTTATATGAAAAGGTAAATGACCTAAACTAACTTCAGATCTAGGGTTAGGGAGGGGCATACTAGGGATAGAGAATATTTAATTCTCCATGTGATTTGGAACAAAATAAAAAACCTATTTATGGGGGGCGCCCCTTTGACAAATGGGTATGGCATCTTGGACATTTTAAGCTCATTGTCCCCTTTGAATGTCAAACCATCTAGAAGCCACCTAGGACCTTTGACCAGCCCACATTGACCCCAAGATGTCACTTGGACCAATGAGGAATGAGTGGAGGGTCCTGCATGGCCTACATGGTCTTTTACACAAAAACCCAAAGAATCCTAAGGAATGATAAATTGGCTTATAAAGCCTTACAATTGCAAACATACTTTCCTAAGGATATAAATGCAAACTAAAAGGACTCAAATGCAAAATAAAAGTTAGTGGTCTTGCTCTGATGTCTCCATCACTACTTATCCAATTAGGCCCTAATAAATTCTCAATTAAGCCCAATTAGCTTATCCTTGATTTATCCAAATTTTAAATTTAATTTGTTTCATTTATTTACACACTTATATAATTATTGCTATTTAAAGTGAAAATAATTGAAAAATATTTTCTTATATATATATATATATATATTATACTTATATTTTATCGGGTTACTACACTCTCCCCCTCTTAAAAAGAATTTGGTCCTCAAATTCATATGATATGAAATGATCGGGTAACAGAACTTACCTGCAAATAATTGTGGGTACTTCTTCTTGATAGCTTCCTCTAATTCCTATGTCGCTTCTTCTTGACCACGTCTGCTCCACTAGATCTTGATCATAGGTATCATTCTATTCCTCAATTGTTGAAGCTTCCAGCACCTTTATAGGCTTCTCTTCATAAGATAGATCATTCTGTAATACCAGGCCATCATGACGAATCACATGAGAGGGGTCATACACATATTTTCTGAGCATAGATACATGAAACACATCGTGCACTCCAGCCAACTGCAGGGGCAAAGTAAGCCTATAAGTCACTTCTCCAACTCTCTCCAGAATTTCAAATGGACCAATAAATCTTGGACTCAATTTACCCTTAACTCCAAACCTTTAAATATCTCGTGTTGGCGAGACTTTTAAGAAAACATGATCTCCTACTTGAAACTCCAAGTCTCTCCTTCTATTATCTGCATAGCTCTTTTGTCTAGATTGCGTAATCTTTAGTCGATCTCAAATAATCTGGATATTCTGGGTAGTCTCTTGAACAATATCAGGACCAATCAACTGCCTCTCACCAATCTCTTCCCAACAAATAGGTGATCTACAATTCTGACCATACAAGGCTTCGAACAGAGCCATGTGAATACTGGACTGATAACTATTATTATAAGCAAATTCTATCAATGGTAAATGCTTGTGCCAACAACGACCAAAGTCTATGATATAAGCCCTGAGCATGTCTTCAATAATCTGGTTAGTTCTCTCCGTCTGACTGTCTGTCTGTGGATGAAAAGTTGTGCTAAAATTCAACTTAGTTCCCAAAGAAGCTTGCAAACCTTTCCAAAAATGCGATGTAAAATGAGGGTCTCGATCTAAAACAATAGATACTGGAATGCCATGCAACCTTACCACTTCCTTGATGTACAAAGCTACTAACACATCCACCGCCCACTTATTCTTAATAGGCAACATATGAGCTGACTTCGTTAATCAGTCCACAATGACCCAGATTGCATCAAATCCACTACGAGTTCTTGGTAGACCCACTATGAAATCCATGCCAATACTCTCCCACTTCCACATGGGTATTTCCAATGGTCTACGTTTACTAGCTGGCCTTAAATGCTCTACCTTCACTTACTGACATGTTAAGCAACGACTCACATAATCGGCAATCAATCTCTCTTCATGTTCGGCCACCAATAAGTCTTCTTTATATCTTGGTACATCTTGGTAGCTCACGGATGGATAGTATACTTGGAACGATTCGCCTCTTCCATAAGCCTCCCCTTAATACAAATGTGATTAGGTACACAAGTTCTTCCTTGAAACAAAAGCCTTTCATCACTTGAAACATCAAATTCTTGTCTCTTGTCCAAGCTTCCCTTAACTTCTACCAGGAACAGATCAACATCCTGAAGTTCCTTAATCTCGGTCAATATGCTGGGATGCACACTAATATTGGAAATCAAAAGATGACCTCCTTTAGCTTCCACATCCAACTTTAGATCAGCAAATTGCTTTAGCAGATTCCATTCCTTAATCATTAAACAAGATAGAGAAACCATAGGCTTACGACTAAGAGCATCTGCCAGCACATTACCTTTCCTAGGGTGATACTGGATAGAAAAATCAAAATCCTTTAAATACTCAAGCCACCATCGCTGCCACATATTCATCTCCGTTTGAGAAAACATATATTTCAAACTCTTGTGGTCAGTGTAAATAACGAATTGCTCACCATATAAATAATGTCTCTAGATCTTGAGGGCAAAAATCACACTTTCTAACTCCAGATCGTGCAAAGGATAATTCTCTTCATGACCCTTAAGTTGCCTAGAAGCATAAGCAATGACTTTCCCGTGCTGCATCAATACACAACCCAAACCAATACCTGAAGCATCTACATAGACTTCAAATCCTCCACTACCCATGGGAAGGGCAAGAATAGGGGTGGTCGTTAAACATTCCTTTAAGATTTGAAAACTCTTCTCACAATCCTCCAACCACACATATGGGTTCTCCTTTTGAGTTAACCTCGTCAAACGTACAATAGTCTTGGTGAAATCTTTAATAAACCTTCGGTAATAACTAGCCAAACCTAGAAAGCTCCGAACCTCGGTAACATTGCTGGGTCTCTCCCAGTTCTTAACGGTTTCCACCTTCGAAGGTGTTGTACCCAGATGTTTCTCCAGCAAAGTAACAAGAAATGAGGGCTCGGGAATTTTCTTGAATACCTTTAAGGTGTTATCCACCAGCCCTTTCTACATCACACCGGGCCCTGACCAAGGGTCCTAACCAGCTCGCCATGACCAATGGCATCATCAACAGTTGATTGAGGTCACCTCGATCACCCAGCTTGCGGGTTTACCCTCCTTCAACCAAGCCACCCGGGCCAACCCGGGGGCACCCTGACTACAAGCCATGGCATGTGGAACCTAGCAACGAGGGTGGGATCTAACCCAAAGACACCTCCCTCCAGGACTCTAAAGTCAAAGAAACATGTATCCCTGCCAACCATGGGCTTTGAAGGGTTGTAGCACACTCATATGGCCCATGCACGTGTGCCGGGAATTTCCCCCAACACCTTATGGGCGTGCATATTCCAGACATTCTACAACAAGCCAGGGGCCAACCCGAGGCTCAAGTACTTTAGCCGTGTCCTATGGCAACCTTCCATAAAGTTGGGGCCACCCCCAACCCTCAGACATACGGCATTGAGCCGTTCATCTTTAGTACCCGGGCCGACCCGAGGCTACCCTGCCAACCCACCATGCAAAGTGGTAGAACCTATGAAGGCTCAGCCTCACACCTGAAAAGCCTTCTCTCAGCTCCTACAAGCCCCTATTTCTGGTCCGGGTCCATATCCGCTGCCCGTCGGCCAGACACTCGAGCCATTTGATGACCCGAGGTGTGTCGGGAATTTCCCCGAACACCTTGAGGGTGGCAGCACCGACACCAAGCAACGGGCCCCCATGGGTCAATCCCAGCCCTTCTTCAGCCCGAGTTCTTCAAAGGACATCGTCAAACAACCCCAGAAGGTCACCCGAGCCAGCCGCGCATGACGACCGCGCCGCAATGGGGGCGAACTCCCCTTGGGGGGCCTCTCCCTCCACCCGGCTTCGTGGGTCCCACCACCATCTCATCCCAGCCCCGATCCATCAAAGAATCAGTCCACATACCAGCTCACAGGCACTCGCGGAGGAGAAGTTTCAAGATCATATGGAACTCGGGTCAATCTCCTCGTTCTAGCGCACACGTGGCCAGCCAACCAGAGCTTTTATCCTTTGTCCTCGCAGTCAGAGTGGGCCCAAAAATACAAAAAATGGGGATTTTATAGGCACTAGGGCAAAAAAAACCCATTTTAACCTGTGTAAAACCCCCTGAGGGGGGGGGGGGGGTTAGGCGGACCAGGCTGGCCCCCCAGTCTGATCCACGTAAACCCCCCCCGGGGGGGGGGGGGGGGGTTTACGCGGTCCGGATTGGCCCTCCATTCCAGACCGCCCTGGGGATCGGATTTATTAATATGGTATTTTATTTTATTTATTTAATTGATTAGGATTTATTGTATTTATTTGATTTATTTGTTTGTTGTGTAGGCGTGCCAGTCGCATGTGTGACAGATTTATTGTGCGCTTGATCTGACTTGGTCAGACGAAAGTGAAGTCCGTGTCGAGACCGGAAGTCCATCATACCATAAAAGCTATGACATTAATTACATCCTCCGAGAAGGAGGAAACCCCTTGATTAATTGCTAAGATAAAGGGGCCACTGGGGCTGAGTAAATATATAAACGTATGCAAATTAAACGGGTGACATTACACAATGCAGGATCTTGACATACATTCTAGCATGCAATGCAATCATATTTATTAACCTAATCCTCGATACAGGGCGGAGGACATAGGTCCGAGGAACACCATCGCGCATAGCAAGAGCTTTCAGTCAGGCCTAATCTGACCTTCCGCAAATCACCATTTAATATACCAAGGGTCAGAACAATGACCAACACGCAATGAAGTAGTGGTATATATACATAGATACATGCATATAGGTAAATATGTGAGCACGAGGAACAAACACCAGAGAGATTTGGTATTAATTCCATTATTAATCTTATTATTTATTCAAAATATGACCCTAGGCCAGGAAATTAAGGGGCTTTCAAAAGGGTTGACAAAGGCTGGAGTCGACCCCGGGCTCACATGAGGTCGACCTGGGCAGAAGGGTGATTAATCAACGCCAATGGGAAGCGGATCGGCACTGGAGAGGGGCAATGTGGTGAGTCGATGCCTTTGGAAAGGGGAAGCACGCAGGATAAGAACGGATCGGCGCCAATGGCGCCGATTCATTTGGTCTGCCGCTGACTCATTCTCTAAGAAGAAGAGTGGTGCCGAATCAAAGAGTTTTTTGAAGGGGAATCAACTCTTCTGGCTAGGGGTTGACCTGGACAACACTAAGGTCAATGTAGGGAAATCTTGGCCTAGTTTTGGAATTGGCTAGCGGAATTGAAGGGTCAGACTGACCATAATCAAGGGTCCTGGGGATGCCATTGATTTATGTTGTTGCCTTACTCACCCTGACCTTGAAGGGATGAAATGGGCTTGACAATTATCTGATGTTTATTGTGTTGGAATTCTTATTGCTCTTGGTTTCATAGTTCGTCATCCGTGCGAGGTTCATACTCGAGCACGGGTATACAAATTCCACAGACACCTCATGTCTAGCACTAACATTCATATAGCATCATTCAGAACCAAGTGTTCATCTTGAACTCAGCTCAGATTGGAGCTAAAGACATTTAACCGAGGCAAATAGACAAGGGAAAACCTGAGAAAATTTGGGCAGCATCTCCCCTTTTCTGAGGGAATCTGAAGGAGAAAAATTGAGCTTACACACAGAGAATTCTGGTGTAAAACTCATAATTATTGAGAGGCCAAACAAGGCGATCTTATGATCCAAATTGGATGTAGAAACCATGAGGACTAGTCTGCTAAGGGCCCTAGTAATCCAGGATCAGAAATTCAAAGCATGGGTCCTTCATGTACGTTGTCACCCAGGTGACTTTTATTGTTCACCTGTGGAATGGTTTCCAGAGGGTCATACCATGACGGGGTAGATCCCTGAAAGCCTGGGGTGATCCAGAAACACTAAGAGAAAAATCAGTAAATGGGGATTTCCCCCTCCCCGGTACTGGCTTCACAGATGTACTCGAGAAGCAACCGATATAGTGGAAGAAACATAATCTTATCCTGGGCAAGGGGAGATGCAACTCATGTTATCAGAATCAGTAGACTTGCACTCCTGCCATGGACATATGTTGGCATACGAATAACCCGATGAAAGCTCGAGGGTCCTCACCCAGAGGTAGGAAGAGTCAGAGCAAAGCAATCCCAGCCAGGGGAAATGGGCTCATGCCTGCTTTTGAGAACACAGGAGGGAGATGCTCAGAGGATAAAGGCCCTCAAGGGCAATTTGCCGAACACCAGACGAAACACACAGTGACTAACATGATCTGATGGGAGAATAAGCTAGGCAATGCTGTAGATAGGATAAGAGAATCCAGACACAATCTTGGAGTGCGCCAATGCCCCTACAACCTAGTGGGATGAGTGAAAAGGCATATGGCAATCTCCTTCAGAAAGCATATCCATTGGTTCACTATTAGCATAACATATACGCTCACAGATATACACTTACCATTCTATCACATTCACAGACACTATGCACATAGGAAATAACATACGATAGAACCCATATTGAATCTCGGGGAGGGGATTTCACTATCGCCCGTCGGGCGTGGCCAAGGGACATTCTAGCATCGGGACACAGAGCGGGAGACTACAAGTTCCCGAACGATCAAAGGATCACAGATGTGAATATAGCCCTTGTAGGGCCTCCTCACGATCGGGATGTAGACCCCCATTGCTCAGTAAAGAGATAGAGACTTCCGGAAGGGGATTAGGAAAGGTAAAAGATTAAAAGAATTGATATGAACATTCAACAGATCAAGCATCAGAATGTAAACACATGATCAAAGAAGATCAAGGACACAGTAACGTTTATTTCATAGGAAAGGAAAATATAGGAAAGCTAAACAAATATAAATCACAGATAGAAGAAGGAGCTCTTGGCCCCCTTGGGGCTTCTCTACAGTAGAGACCCACCTAGCAGCTCTCTCTCTCACTCTTCTCTGGTTCGCTCTCTTATGGTGCTCTCCTCTTCTTCCTTCTCCTTGTCATCTGCTCTGCATCTTCGTGTGGCGCTCGAAGATAAGTGTTCTTTTTATCGGCGAAAATAGGGTATCGCTCATGGGATGGGAGAGGTGTCCCAATGCCGATTCACCGAAGAGAGAGGCGCCGACTCAACAAAATGAAAGGGGCGCCGATTCATAGTGAGAGGGGTTGGCACTCGAGAGGGGTGCCGATTCAGCAACAATGGAAAGGGGGGCATCGATTCAGTAGAGGGGCGCCAACTCATAGGGGGGCGCCGATTCATGCTGATGAGATGGGTGCCGACTCAACGTGAGGGCATTTTTTTAATTTTGCCTTGTTGCCCCGAAACTGACCCCGACGGAGGTCCGACGTCTGTTGCAGTAGCCTCGGAGTGTATATTTCATCATTTCCTAGTCCTGATTTGCAATTCTGAGTGGTTTCCGGCACGTGCCGAACTTGTGATGGATTAGTCGGGTTTTATCCTTATTTGGCCTTCGGCACTATGCTTTATGCTACCAGGCCTGCTTTGTGCGTATGTGCGGCATCCTCATCGAGTGGGTTATCACTCAGAGTATTTTCACCCTGACTGGGCAGCTTTTTGGCTACTTACGGACCTTTTCGATAAAAGGTGTACCTGAGTCTGGTCACTCGGGTTTTTCACTGACATGGCCTTCGGCACCTTGTTCTGAGGAACCAGGGATATTTCTTCACCTCGAGAGGGTTTCTTATCAGGCGGCAGACCACCAAGTATATTTTTTTCCAGATCAGACGAGGTAGGGGGTTTGTTCGGCATGACCGACTCGATGTCGGTTTGTTGTGTTTGTTGATTTCGGCAGGTCATACGACCTTGCCGGTTCATTGTAGACTTCCTCCAAACGTCCCGAGATGATGAGTTTTGGAGTACCTGATGTTCTTGTCGGTGACTTGAGGCTTCAGCAGTCCGAGAGGACCCTTCTTTGAACTTTCTTTGGCTTCTCCTTGCGTGGCTGGCAATTCCCAGCTCTTACAACGTGGTTGCCGTATGGCAATATTTTTAGATGTCAACAAATGCCCCCCAACCGCAGGTGTCTCGAGCGAGGGACAAGCAATGCGGGACCCGCGGATGTATTTGTTTCATCATGGCTATTACAAGTGGGGCCCACTTTGTTCAGAAACTCATTACATAAAGCTGAGTCTGAAAAAGCCCTAGTTGTAGTGAATCGGCACCTAGGCTTTGACCTCCTTGAGTCGGCATCGGGCTTTGACCTCCTTGAGTCTACGCCGGGTTTTGAACTCTTTGAGTCCGCGACGAGCTTCGTATGGGTGAATCGGCGCAGAGGGCGTTTGCTGAGTTGGCGCCGACTATGCGGACCGGTGAGTCGGCGCCGGGCGCTCGCTGCGAAGCGGTGAGTCGGCGCCAATCTGGACGTCGGGGCAGTGAATCGGCACGGGCGTTCACCGATTCACTTCCCTTTACACAATGCAGGATCCTGACATACATTCTAGCATGCAATGCAATCATATTTATTAACCTAATCCCCGATACAGGGCAGAGGACATAGGTCCGAGGACCACCATCGCGCATAGCAAGAGCTTTCAGTCAGGCCTAATCTGACCTTCCACAAATCACCATTTAATGTACCAAGGGTCAGAACAATGAGCAACACACGATGAAGTAGTGGTATATATACATAGATACATGCATATAGGAAAATATGTGAGCACGAGGAACAAACACCAGAGAGATTTGGTATTAATTCCATTACTAATATTATTATTTATTCAAAATATGACCCTAGGTCAGGTAATTGAGGGGCTTTCAAAAGGGTTGACAAAGGCTGGAGTCGACCCCGGGCTCACATGAGGTCGACCTGGGCAGAAGGGTGATGAATCGGCGCCAATGGGAAGCGGGTCGGCACTGGAGAGGGGCGATGTGGTGTGCCGATGCCTTTGAAAGGGGAAGCGTGCGGGATAAGAATGGATCGGCGCCAACGACGCCGATTCATTTGGTCTGTCACTGACTCATTCTCTAAGAAGGAGAGTGGTGCCGACTCAAAGAGTTTTTTTGAAGGGGAATCGACTCTTCTTGCCAGGGGGTTGACCTGGATAACCCTAAGGTCGATGCAGGGAAATCTTGGCCAAATTTTGGAATTGGCTAGGAAAATTGAAGGGTCAGACTGACCATAATCAAGGGTCCTTGGGATGCTATTGATTTATGTTGTTGCCTTACTCACATTGACCTTGAAGGGATGAATTGGGCTTGACAATTATCTGATGTTTATTGTGTTGGAATTCTTATTGCTCTTGGTTTCATAGTTCATCATCCGTGCGAGGTTCATACTCGAGCATGGTTATACAAATTCCAAAGACACCTCATGTCTAGCACCAGCATTCATATATCATCTTTCAGAGCCAAGTGTTCATCTTGAACTCAGCTCAGATTGGAGCTAAAGACATTTGACCGAGGCAAACAGACAAGGGAAAACCTAAGAAAATTTAGGTAGCATATCCCCTTTTGTGAGGGAATCAGAAGGAGAAAAATTGAGCTTACACACGGAGAATTCCGGAGTAAAACTCATAATTACTGAGATGCCAAACAAGATGATCTTATGATCCAAATTGGATGTAGAAACCTTGAGGACTAGCCTGCTAAGGGCCCTAGCAATCCAGGATCAGAAATTTGAAGCATGGGTCCTTTATGTTGTCACCTAGGTGACTTTTATTGTTCACCCGTGGGAAGGGTTTCCAGAGGGTCATACCATGACGGGGTAGATCCCTGAAAGCCCGGGGTGATCCAGAAACACTAAGAGAAAAATCAGTAAATGGGGATTTCCCCCTCCCCGGTAGTGGATTCACAGATGTACTCGAGAAGCAACCGATATAGTGGAGGAAACATAATCTTATCTTGGGCAAGGGGAGATGCAACTCGTGTTATCGGAATTAGTAGACTTGCACTCCTGCCATAGACATATCTTGGCGTACGAATAACCCGGTGAAAGCTCGAGGGTCCTCACCCAGAGGTCGGAATAGTCAGAGCAAAGCAATCCCAGCTAGGAGAAATGGGCTCATGCCTGCTTTTGAGAACACAGAAGGGAGATGCTCAGAGGATAAGGCCCTCAAGGGCAATTTGCCGAACACCAGATGAAACACACAGTGACTAACATGATCTGATGGGAGAATAAGTTAGGCAATGCTATAGATAGGATAAGAGAATCCAGACCCAGTCTTGGAGTGCGCCAATGCCCATACAACCCAGTGGGATGAGTGAAAAGGCATATGGCAATCTCCTTCAGAAAGTATATCCATTTGTTCACTATTAGCATAACATATACGGTCACAGATATACACTTTCCATTCTAGCACATTCACAGACACTATGCACATAAGTAATAACAGACGATAGAACCCATATTGAATCCCGGGGAGGGGATTTCACTATCGCCCGTCGGGCGTGGCCAAGGGCCATTCTAGCATCGGGACATAGAGCGGGAGACTACAAGTTCCCGAACGATCAAAGGATCGCAGATGTGAATATAGCCCTTGTAGGGCCTCCTCACGATCGGGATGTAGAGACTTCCGGAAGGCGATTAGGAAAGGTAAAAGATTAAAAGAATTGATATGAACATTGAATAGATCAAGCATCAGAATGTAAACACATGATCAAAGAAGATCAAGGACACAGTAACGTTTATTTCATAGGAAAGGAAAATATAAGAAAGCTAAACAAATAGAAATCGCAGACAGAAGAAGGAGCTCTTGGCCCCCTTGGGGCTTCTCTACAGTAGAGACCCACCTAGCAACTCTCTCTCTCTCACTCTTCTCTGGTTCGCTCTCTTGTGGTGCTCTCCTCTTCTTCCTTCTCCTTGTCATCTGCTCTGCATCTTCTTGTGGCGCTCGAAGATAAGTGTTCTTTTTATATGTGAAAATAGGGTATTGCTCATGGGATGGGACAGGTGTCCTAATGCCGATTCACTAAGGAGAGAGGCGCCGACTCAACAAATGAAAGGGGCACTGATTCACAGTGAGAGGGGTTGGCACTCGAGAGGGGTGCCGATTCAGCAACAATGGCAAGGGGGCGTCGATTCAGCGGAGGGGCGCCGACTCACAGGGGGACGCCGATTCATGCTGATGAGAGGGGTGCCGACTCAACGTGAGGGCATTTTTGTAATTTTGCCTTGTTGCCCCGGAACTGACCCCGACGGAGGCCCGACGTCTGTTGCAGTAGCCTCGGAGTGTAGATTTCATCATTTCCTAGTCCTGATTTGTAATTCCGAGTGGTTTCCGACACGTGCCGAACTTATGTTGGATCAGTCGAGTTTTATCCTTCTTTGGCCTTCGGCACTATGCTTTGTGCTACCAGGCCTACTTTGTGCATATGTGTGGCATCCTCATCGAGTGGGTTATCATTCAGAGTATTTTCACCCTAACTTTTTTTTTAACTAAAGGCAATACCCAAACGGGATAGGAGGATGGCGCTCACCCCTTTAGGGAAGAAGTGAGTAGTTCGCCCCACCACCTATCACCATCCAGGCTAATTTTATTAATTGTAGAAAATATAATAATGTTCAAAGGATACAACTAGGGCCTGAATGAGGGGCACCCCATCTTATCAAGACGATAGGGGCCCCTAACAGAAGGAGGAAGATCAGCCCATGAAGACCACACAACCAACGAAGACAAGGAGCAACCAAGGTTGGCAAGCATATCCGCCACTTGGTTTGCCTCCCTGTAAACATGTGAAATAGAAGCCTGTAGTTCCCTAAATTTGCTAAATACATCACATAAGACATAGGACAATTGCCACGGAGGAGAGAAACGGTGATTAACAATCTGCGCCAAAATAAGGGAGTCGGTCTCCACCTGCACAGAAGTAAACCCTCGATCGCAGCAGAGAGTTAATCCATCCCGGAGTGCCATAGCCTCCGCTTGAAGGCTGGAAGAAGCATAGGGATGTGCATTAGCAAATGCAAAGATAATTTGTCCATTGGAGTTCCAGACGATACCACCACCTCCGGCTGCACCAGTGCTGCATTTGAAGGCACCATCAACATTGAGTTTCAGTCGGCCCGACGGAGGAGTGGTCCAGAGAATCAATCTCGGAGCGTCCAGCAACGGTACGTCAATAAAAATGGTCCAAGAGTGAAGTAATTGGCGCTGCCAAGGCAAGAGATCCCTTCCTTTAAGATTGTTGGAAAGCGCAATAGACCGGACCGCATGCTTCACCCTGCATAGTATTTTTTGTGGGTTCATGGGCTGCCCATCAAAGCGAGCTCTATTACAACTGCACCAGATTTCCCAACAGGTAACCATGAAAAGACATCTAGAGATAAGTCCAGCCAAGGAAGATAGATGAAGGTCCACCAAGAATTCAGATACCCCACTGGAAGCCACTGTTATAGATCTATTATTAAAACCCAAGAAGCCAAACAGCGCATTCCAAACCTCATTAGCAGTGACACCATGGAAGAATAGATGTAATAAGGTCTCAATCTGGGGAGATGAGCAACAACTGCACATGGAACATAGGGGAATACCACACGCCATGACCGTGCCATCAGTCGGAATGCAACCAAGGAGAAGCCGCCACATATGAACCGACCACTTAACTGGGATATGAAGACTCCACAGCAACGCCCAGCAAGGAGAGACAACAGGCGATAGAAGGCATCGGGCAGACTTGGATGTGAACTTTCCATCAGGCTCTGGGGTCCATATCCAAATATCTTTAGCTGAAGTTGTCGCCCAAACCTGATCAAAGCATACAGCAGGGCAGAATTGGCGAGCAATCAGAAAGTGCTCACTAGAGGTGTCGGAAATAACATGCTGAACAGAACAAAGCTTCTCGACAGAGCAGACCAAGTGTGTGAGGGCAGGTAATCCTTCAGGGGAACAGATCCAACCCATGCATCATACCAAAAACTTACACGAGCATCATCCCTTGAAATAAATACCCGGTGGTTGGCATGGATCAGATTTACGGCCTGCTGCCATAACAACCTGTCCGCAGCAGGCATATGACTGAAAGTCGCCTCTGAGTAGTGCTCGACATGCAAGTGTTTAGCCTTAAAAAAATTTGCCCAGAGGGATTTGGAAGTAGTAGCTCTCCAGAGCAGCTTTGTAATCATAGCAATTTGTAAGAGATTAAGATTGAGGACGCCCAGGCCCCCACATTCCTTGGGACGGGAAATGGATTCCCAAGATTTCAAATGCTTCTTGGCAGAACCTTCATAAGACCCCTAGAAAAAATTGGCCATTAACCTGTGAAAAGACCGAAGGGTGGACCTTGGAATGGCCGTGGATGACATAGTGTAAATGGGCAAGGCACTGAGAACATGACGGATGAGAATGAGGCGACCGCCAGTTGATAAGAATTCTGATTTCCAGGTCTGCAGTTTTGCCGCTGTCTTAGCTAGAATATGTGCAAAGTAAGATGGCTTTTGTCGGCCAGAGTAGAGAGGGACCCCCAAGTACTTCACCGGCAATTCAGCCTTCATGAACCCCGTGGCCTCAGCAATGGACCTGCTAAGAGAGCTCGATGCAGCATGTGGGGTAATGAAGGTGCTCTTTGAATTGTTAATTAACTGACCCGAAGAGGATTCATATTTCCTAAGAAAATCCATGAGCTTTCTAATATGCCTCACAGAACCATTAGAAAAAATGAGAGTATCATCCACAAAGAGGAGGTGTGATATCGGGGGACATCTCGAAAGGGACTGAAACCACCCCCCTCTGCTCCGATGGAAGAGGGCAGATAGACCACGACTAAGAGCTTCATCCGCCAAAATAAAGAGAGCAGGTGCAATTGGATCACCTTGGCGCAATCCTCTCGATGAATTAAAATAGCCGTGAGCCTTGCCATTGAAAAGGACTGAGAACCAACAGTTAGATAGCAGTGGGTCAATGAGGGAGATCACCGTCATGGAAAAGCCAAATTTACGAAGGACAGCATACAAGAAATACCATTCCATACAGTCATAAGCTTTTGCCATGTCAAGTTTGAATATAATGTTCTTGCCCCGGCATTGCTTCCCAAGGTGGCGAACAATTTCTCTGGCTAAGGAAATATTTTCAATGATAAAGTGCCCCTTCACAAAAGCACCTTGCTCCTCTGAGACAAGGAGGGGGAGCACACGGGCCAGCCGGTCACTCAAAACCCGTGAGATGATCTTGTATAAAAAGTTGCATAGGCTGATTGGCCGGAAATCAGTGCAAGTCTTGGGCTTGTCCACTTTAGGAATAAGGGCAATGAGTGACGAAGTGAGACCACGAGGCATAGGATGACCGACGAAATAAGCTTCCACAGCAGAACAGACATTTCCTTCAATAAAATCCCAGCAAGAATGAAAGAAGTGGCCCGTGAACCCATCAGGACCCGGATCACTATCAGGTGACATACTAAAAACAACAGCTTTAATTTCATCACAAGTAGGCATCGCACTAAGCATTGTATTATGAGCTTCCTGCAGCACCGAGGGGATAACATCCAGCACCTCTGGATGGATATTATGAGGGGATGAAGAGAAAGCATCAGCAAAGTGAGAGACAAACAAGTTAGCAATAGCATCCTCCTGTTGTAGCAAGGCCCCACTTGCATCATGGATTTCCGAGATAGTGTTGCGTTTCCGCTGAGATAAAGCATAAGAGTGAAAGAATTTAGTGTTTCTATCACCCTCCTTAAGACATTTGATCCTAGACTTCTGTCTCCAAAACATCTCCTCCTGGATATGAACCCGATCAAGATCATCCTTAGCAGCCAAGAATGCCAAGTGATTAGCTTCAGAGGGACACATGTCAAAATTATCCTGGGCCGCAAAAAAACATGTTTCAGCTGCCTGCACATTTGAGAATACATTTTTAAAGACATTGATATTCCATTCTCGAAAGAAGCCTTTCATATGTTTCAGTTTAAGGACCATAGCAACTAATGGGAAGGAAGATGCAGGGGCAGCAGCCCACGCCAAACGAGAGGCCAGCAAAAAATTTTCGTGAGTGGTCCACATCTGCTGAAAACAGAATCTAGAAGGGGAAGCTCTACAATTAGACACCATAGAAAGTAACAGGGGGCTATGGTCACTACATGCCCGAGATAGATGCTTCACCAAAACAGAAGGACAGGACATAGTCCATTCACCATTAACAAATACTCTGTCAAGACGAGCCCAAATGCCATTACGTTGCTGTCCATTATACCATGTAAAAGTGCTGCCACAATACCCGGCATCCTCTAGACCAGCAGCAGTAATACAAGCTTGAAATTCCGCCGAGGACATTGAGAAAGCACTCTTGCCCCCTCGCTTCTCCCGTGGATCAAGAATACTGTTAAAGTCACCCCAAGGAGCCAAGGCCCATCAGCAGATGCTGCAAAATCAACTAGCTGATCCCACAAAGAACGACGATCAACCAATGAGCAGCTAGCATGCACAATGGAAACAAAAAACTTGGTGGCCAGAACTGAAGAAACAGATATGGTAATCTGCTGGTCAGAACAAGAGACTAGAGAAACATCAAATTGCCTCCGCCAAAAAATCCAGATACGACCCTTAGGAGAGGCATTAACCAGAGAAGATGCCATATGAAGCTTCTTCCTGTAATCATCGATGCATGAGCTTTGTAACTTGGGTTCAATAACGGCCACAAATGATAAGTCATGCTTATGAATAAGCAATTTCAACCTACTCACAGTCTGGGCATTTCCAATACCCCGAACATTCCAAATCAGAGCCTTCATTGAGCTTTGGCAAGGTGATGGCTAACTGAGGCACTTCTGCGCATACCACGTCGAGTCTTAACACCAATATCTTCCAATGGAGCCTGCGGGTCCTTACCCACAAAATTCTCATGAGCTGCACCAAAATTTTTTATAACAGTAGTGTGCTGAATCCCCGGCACAGTAAGAACTTGTATGGCTAATGAGGAATCATCAGGCCCGGGTGGGCCAACCCCCTTAGGGATCGAGGGAACAAACGAGATAGCCCCCAAGGAAGCAGAGGGAGCAGAGGCTGTAGCAACCCTAATAAATTTAAAAGGAATAAATAAATCAAAATATATTAAAAGATTTAGTAAATAAACGAAAGAGCTTGGAATAAAAATAATTAAACCCTGATGAAAATAACGCCTCAGATATAGGCGCTACTTTACAAGAAAACGCCTTCACCTAAGGCGTGTTTTGAAGAAAGGACACCCACATGTCAAGGCGTCAAATTTCAAATGACCAAAATAAATAAAAAGGGCAAGTTTGCATAACGTCCTTTGAGTGGACGCGTTTCAACAAGTAACGACGCCTGACAAGGCGTCAATTTAAATTCGACGCTCTTACTTAGGACGCTAATTCAGTTTGAGTTTCGTTCGACCCAGGAGTCTATCCAGGGTAAGTTGATAACTATGAGAAAGAGTTCGAATGTAGTAATAACTCTATCACGGAAGTGTTACTTCCAATCAAACACTAACCCTATTAGGATTTCCAGAACTCTATAAAAACCCTTGACTGTCGAACCCTAAAGATCTATTTGGACGACCTACTGCTGCTACGGTACGTAAAGAACAGCATGTTCTTTTTCCTTTAATCTGTCTATCAAATTGTGAAGAATACTGATCATTCTTCATTCTCTTCTGATTCCAGGTTGAAAGCTTTTGTCATCTGAAGAACGGGTAAGTTCTTCTCCTTCTTTACCTTCTGTTAGTTCTTACGAAGAGTAATACCTTCGTTTTATTCTGCCTCTACAGGTTGCCTGTAGAAGTGAAACCGATCGATTGAAGAATTGAGGGTTCTTCATCCACGTACATCATCTGCAACTTCTCCTTCATCTTCTTCTTCCGGTGATCACTCTGTTACAGACAGAGCATCGTCTCTTCACCAGATCTTTCACGTTTCATCAAAAGGTAGGTTTTCTCAAGCACTGTAGCCCAAATCACCATAATAGCTATGTTAAACCATATATATTAATTCATGCATATAGTTTTCGAGAGTTTTGAATGTTTCTATTGTTGGAAAGAAACGCCATTTCCAAGGGCACTAATTTTATACGCGACCCAGACTAGGGCGCTATTTAAATAAATGACCCTGACAATGTCGTCAATTCAAAAGATTTGACGCCCTGTACACAGACGTCAATTTAATTACCTGATAATTACCCATGTTAATTAGTCCAATATTCACTTAAACATGATTCTAAATCAGTGCATGATCATTAATCCTGATATTATCCTGTCATGACCATATCTCATTTTCTGGAAATTTCAATACTTGAAAAATTGTAAATTCTTGAAATACACGACCCTGTATAGGTCGTCTCTCACTTGACTAACGCCCCTGTTCAGGGCGTGAATTGAAAAGTAACGCCCTTGTACAGGGCGTGTTTTTTGATAAATTACTGAAAATATATATTCTGCAAAAATAGAAGTAAAGAATGAACGACCATTGTATACGTCGTCAACTTGTAATTAAACGCCCCTTACCAGGGCGCGTTTTTGGTAAAATACTGAAATATTGAAATTTTGTAAAAATGTAAAATAGATAAACGCCCTTACTGAAGGCGTTAATTACTTGAGTAGTGACTTTACTTAAGTCGTTATTTTCCTGTAAAAATGTTTTTACCCTGTTTCTGATAACCGATGGTTTCAGTATATCTATATATATGTATATCGGCACTATATCTCCACTCCGTGAGTATAGTCCCACGTTTCATGATGTTTTATCGATCACCCTTAATTCTCATTGACATACAAGCTCTCCATTGGACATTCCGTTCCTTTGGACTAGCGAGTTAGTCATAGAGACCTCCGTAAGACTCCTCGAAGCCTTGGATTCCCTCAAGGCCGATTGAGCTGGTTGTACCCTAAAAACCCATTGCACTATTGATTGCCATGTCACTCTAAAGAAACATGGTATACCGGCCCTTATGATATGCAAAGAGTATATCATGAGAATTCTTAATGGGATGATGATATCATGCCATTTGTTGATGTTCTTGTGGACCTCAATTCTATAATAAGAATGAGGGTATCTTGCCTTTGATATACTGTTCATGTGGATCTCAATTCTATAAAAAGAATGTCCATACTTGTTTGTCATGGTACCCGAGTTAAGGGAACCTAATTCCACCTAGTTTCATCGATAAATCATGTTTATACCGTTATTATCGCCTCTCTATGTCCAATGTTATATTTTTGGACTCCATTCTCTCAAAGTTATCCTACGTGTCTACAAGCTTAAATTGTTGAAATTCCATATTGGCTATATATATATACAAGAGTGGATGTCAAATATACATGATAAATGCCTGCGCATATAGGGCCCCATCTGGTCTTGGGAGGAGCACTCGAAAGTACTTGTGCCCATGGGAGTTGAATGATAAGGTATCTGGCATTATACCGAGTGCATGACTAGCTTGATTGGACATTCCACACAAATCTTGTACTTGACTCGTACTTGACTTGACATGACTTGCGTGACCCGAGAAAGAGTAATTACTTGCTTGCTTGATACATGATAGCCAAAGTTCTTGACATGACTTGCTAAAAAGTACTTGCTTGAATATCTTGTTATCTTTTCTTGAAAGCTCATGACTAGTTCATCTTGATGTCTTATTGATAAATTCTCTCTCTATCTTGTCGTTTTATACGAGCATGCATGGCTATAGTACATTCATGAAAAATGTAATTACTTAAACCCCTTGCTAGCGCTTGAGATATAATTTCCTACTGAGCGTTCGCTCACTCCGTGTTTGTCCCTTACTTTTCAGGTAAGTCCGACGAAGAAGGTCAAACTGATGGGGAAAGTCAAGAGTGAAAGTGATAGAACTTCTCCAAGTGTCATCTAGTCTTTTTCCTATTTTCTTGAGTCAACTATGTACTTTTCCTTTTTAATTGAATAGAGTATTGGATTTGTAATAGTCTATCCATTATGAAATAAAGGATTGGGTTATCTTTCTATTTTGCGCATCTCTGTTTTGGTGTCGAATACACTACTACTCTGATTGACATGATTGATATAAACTCGTCGCGCATATCCGAGTATCTTCCGCGCTCGGGGCGTGACAGTTTTTGTGGTATCAGAGCCTAGGGTATTCAATTTCTAGGAAAACCCAAGTCCAAGGATATGTTCAAACCTTTAACCAGTGAGATTGGGTAGAACCAAGGGTTAAAGTTAACATAGAATGCTAGTCTTTAAGATACAAATCACGTATTAATCTAGTTATTATAATTGTAGGATAATGGCTGCCGAACGTGCTCAATGGCGCAACATGCAGCGTACACTGCAAGGCATGACTCAAGTGCTGCAGCAAGTAACGCTAGGAGGTGGACAACGAGCAGGAAGTCTCCACCAGACTTTCAAGAACATGAACCCGCCCAAGTTCACGGGTTCTACTGATCCAGATGACGCTGAACACTGGATTAGGGAAACAGAATGAATATTCCGTGTTATGCAATGCACGGATCAAGATAAGGTCTTATTAGCTACTTTTCAGTTAGAAAGGGGTGCTAGATGCTGGTGGGAATCAATAGAGGCTACTATAAATCAAGATCAGGTTTCGTGGGAGGAATTCGTTGAACACTTCAACGCAAAATATTTCTCGGACCGAGTTCAGGAAAAGAAGGCTACAGAATTTGCCGCATTAAAGCAACGATCCTTGTCAGTGGCCGAGTATGAGGCCCAATTCTCTAGATTGTCTCGGTATGCCAAGCATCTAGTTAGCACCGAGAAAATGAAAGTTAGGAGGTTTCTTAATGGGCTCAGGCCCCAAGCTATTACTCAACTGGCGCCGATGGACATTCAAGTCTACTCGGAGATAGTACGCCGAGCTCAACTATTAGAAGATGCCACGGAACTGTCTGATAGGATTCGTGGAAAGGATAAGAAGGAATAAGTTACAGGTTCGGGTTCCTTTAAACCCAACTTCAAGAAAAGGCCTAGCAATAGAGGAGCATCCTCACAAGACCAAAAGTTCAAGAAGACCAAGCCCTTCTCTATCACCACTACCTCTCCAAATACAGTGTGCAAACATTGTGATAAAGCGGGTCATAGAGCAGAAGAATGCTGGAGGAAACTAGGAGCATGTCTCCGTTGTGGGAGTCGTGAGCATTGGATTCCCGATTGCCCATTACTTAACAATCAAGCCGATGTCAGGAAACGCCCAGTAACCAAGAATGCTCGTCTTCATGCAATCAAGGAGACCGAGCAAGAAGAAGAAGGCGGCTTAGTGGAAGGTACATTGAAAGTTTGTTCTAGGAATGCATATGTCTTAATTGATATTGGTGCATCGCATTCTATTATTTCTAAGAAGTTTACTGACCCATTACCCCTAGAACCGGAATGGATAAAGTTAGTTTTGTCTACTCCTCTGGATGATGAGACTGATATTACTCATCATTACCAAAACTGCGAAGTATTGGTTCAGGGTAGAAATCTCCCTATTGATCTCATATGTTTAGATCTGAAAGAGTATGATGTTATACTAGGGGCAGATTGGTTATCCAAGTATCAGGCAACGGTTGATTGCCGCAATAGTAAGGTTACATTCAAGGAATTTCCAGAACTAATCTTGACTAGCCCCAAGGGTCGGAGCAGATCCCCTCTTATTTCAGCTCTCCGAGCTAGCAAGCTCATCAGGAAAGGATGTACATCTTTCCTTGCCTTTGTCACAGTTAAAGAAGCTAAGGAAGCTAAGCTAGAAGACATTCCAGTGGTACAAGAATTTCCGGACGTGTTTCCGGAAGATTTGCCGGGATTACCCCCGCAAAGAGAAGTGGCCTTCACCATTGACTTAGTCCCCGGTGCTGGTCCGATTTCAAAGGCACCTTATAGGATGTCACCTGCCGAACTTAAGGAGTTAAAAGAGCAATTGATGGAACTCATTAAGAAAGGATTCATTAGACCAAGTACTTCCCCGTGGGGAGCGCCTGTATTATTTGTAAAGAAGAAAGACGGATCCATGAGGTTATGCATCGACTATCGACAGTTGAATCATCTCACTATCAAGAACAAGTATCCACTGCCGAGAATCGATGAATTGTTTGATCAAATTTCAGGATCCATGTACTTTTCCAAAATTGATCTTAGGTCAGGATATCACCAACTAAGAGTCAAGGACGAGGATATTCATAAAACCGCATTCAGAAGCAGGTATGACCATTATGAATTTGTTGTTATGCCTTTCGAACTAACGAATGCCCCTGCTACCTTTATGCAGTTAATGAATAATATATTCAGGCCTTATTTAGATCAATTCGTGGTGGTCTTTATTGATGATATATTGATTTATTCCAAGACCAAAGAAGAGCATGAGGAACATTTGAGGATTGCATTACAAATATTGAGGACAAACCAATTATATGCAAAACTTAGCAAGTGTGAATTCTGGCTTGAAGAAGTGACTTTTCTCGGACATGTTATATCAAAGGATGGCTTGTCTGTAGACCCATCAAAGGTTGAAGCTGTAAGGAACTGGGAAAGACCGACCAATGCTAGCGAGATCCGAAGTTTCTTAGGTCTTGCCGGCTATTACAGGCGATTCATCAAGGATTTCTCTAAAATCGCCGTGCCACTTACGAGGTTAACTCGCAAGGAGATCCGTTATGAATGGGATGAGGAATGTGAGAGAAGCTTCCAAACTCTCAAGGATCATCTTACTACAGCTCCTATCTTAGCATTGCCAATTGAAGGAGAAAAGTTCGAGGTATACACTGATGCTTCTGGCATTGGCCTCGGGTGTGTTCTAATGCAACAAGGGAAGGTTATAGCCTACTCTTCTCGTCAATTAAAGAAGCATGAAGAGAACTACCCCGTCCATGACTTAGAATTGGCCGCGGTAGTATTTGCACTCAAAATATGGAGACATTATCTTTATGGAGTACAGTTTACTGTATACTCCGATCACAAGAGTCTCAAATATCTTTTCTCACAGAAGGAACTAAATATGAGGCAAAGACGATGGCTGGAATATCTCAAGGACTTCGACTTCAATATACAATATCATCCCGGAAAGGGTAATCATGTAGCAGATGCCCTTAGTCGAAAGCCGAGAGCACTGTTAGCCAATTGTCTGATTCAAGAATGGAAATTGCTGGAACAATTCTCTGAACTCAATATAAGCATGGACACGGACCCTAGATGTGTCACATTATCTCATGTAAGCATACAGTCAGATTTATTATCTGAAATACAAGCACTTCAGAATGATGATCCTACATTAGTAGAAATCAAGGGCAGATTAGAAGGACAATCGGATTTCCAATTAGCTTCTGATGGAAGATTAATGTTCAAGAATAGAACTTGTATACCGGACTGCCCAGAATTGAAGAAGAAGGTCTTAGATGAAACTCATAGGTCAAGGTATACGATTCATCCTGGATCTACGAAAATGTACCAAGATGTGAAAAGAAATTTTTGGTGGCCCAACATGAAAAGAGAAATAGCGGACTACGTATCACGCTGTCTCACGTGCCAACAAGTCAAGGCGGAACACCAAAAGCCTGCTGGAAAACTACATCCTCTAGATATCCCTAAATGAAAGTGGGAGGATATTGGTATGGATTTCATCATGGGTTTATCTAAATCAAAAAGAGGACATGATGGAATATGGGTTATCATTGACCGATTGACTAAATCAGCGCATTTCTTGCCAATCAAGAGTCGATGGTCAGTTGATGTCTTAGCTGCACTATACATCAAGGAAATAGTCAGATTACATGGTATTCCTGTTTCAATCGTGTCTGACAGAGATCCCCATTTTACTTCTCATTTTTGGAAGGGACTACAACATTCGTTGGGAACAAGGCTTAACTTTAGTACAGCTTTTCATCCTCAAACGGATGGTCAGACTGAGAGAACTAATCAGGTCATTGAAGATATGCTTAGGGCATGCATCATTGATTTTGGTGGAAGCTGGCATGATCACTTGCCGTTGGTGGAATTTGCATACAATAATAGCTACCAGGCAAGTATACAAATGGCACCTTTCGAAGCTTTATACGGAAGGAGTTGCCGATCACCCTTATGCTGGGACGAAGTTGGAGAGAAACAACTGTTAGGTCCAGACATGGTAAGGGATACTACCGAGAAGATACAATTGATCAGAGAAAGACTACAAGTTGCTCAGTCTAGATAAAAAGCTTATGCCGACACGAGAAGAAGAGATCTTGAATTCCAAGTTGGAGATCATGTATTTCTCAAGATATCGCCTGGACGTGGAATACGAAGATTTGGTGTTAAGGGCAAGCTTACACCAAGATTTATTGGACCTTTTGAAATTCTAGAAAGAGTTGGTGAGGTTGCTTATCGCATCGCATTGCCTCCTCAATTGTCCGAGATACATAATGTGTTCCACATATCCATGTTGAAGAAGTATGTACACGATCCATCACATATTATCGAACATGGAGACCTAGTAATCCAGAAGGATCTCACATATGAGCAGAAGCCTATGAAGATCTTAGATCGAGAAGTACGTACCCTAAGGAATAAGGTTATTCCCATGCAAAAAGTACAATAGAATAAGAATTCAGAACATGAAGCTACATGGGAGACCGAGGAATCTATGAGGAAATAATTTTCAGATTTATTTTTAGAAGGTACATACTCTACACTCTCCAAATGTAAATATATGATATGGAATTTGGGGACCAAATTCTTTTTAAGTGGGGGAGGGTGTAGCAACCCTAATAAATTTAAAAGGAATAAATAAATCAAAATAGATTAAAAGATTTAGTAAATAAACGAAAGAGCTTGGAATAAAAATAATTAAACCCTGATGAAAATAACGCCTCAGATATAGGCGCTACTTTACAAGAAAACGCCTTCACCTAAGGCGTGTTTTGAAGAAAGGACGCCCACATGTCAAGGCATCAAATTTCAAACGACCAAAATAAATAAAAAGGGCAAGTTTGCATAACGTCCTTTGAGTGGACGCGTTTCAACAAGTAACGACGCCTGACAAGGCGTCAATTTAAATTCGACGCCCTTACTTAGGACGCTAATTCAGTTTGAGTTTCGTTCGACCCAGGAGTCTATCCAGGGTAAGTTGATAACTATGAGAAAGAGTTCGAATGTAGTAATAACTCTATCACGGAAGTGTTACTTCCAATCAAACACTAACCATATTAGGATTTCCAGAACCCTATAAAAACCCTTGACTGTCGAACCCTAAAGATCTATTTGGACGACCTACTGCTACTACAGTACGTAAAGAACAGCATGTTCTTTTTCCTTTAATCTGTCTATCAAATTGTGAAGAATACTGATCATTTTTCATTCTCTTCTGATTCCAAGTTGAAAGCTTTTGTCATCTGAAGAACGGGTAAGTTCTTCTCCTTCTTTACCTTCTGTTAGTTCTTACGAAGAGTAATACCTTCGTTTTATTCTGCCTCTACAGGTTGCCTGTAGAAGTGAAACCGATCGATTGAAGAATTGAGGGTTCTTCATCCACGTACATCATCTGCAACTTCTCCTTCATCTTCTTCTTCCGGTGATCACTCTGTTACAGACAGAGCATCGTCTCTTCACCAGATCTTTCACGTTTCATCAAAAGGTAGGTTTTCTCAAGCACTGTAGCCCAAATCACCATAATAGCTATGTTAAACCATATATATTAATTCATGCATATAGTTTTCGAGAGTTTTGAATGTTTCTATTGTTGGAAAGAAACGCCCTTTCCAAGGGCGCTAATTTTATACGCGACCCAGACTAGGGCGCTATTTAAATAAACGACCCTGACAAGGTCGTCAATTCAAAAGATTTGACGCCCTGTACACAGACGTCAATTTAATTACCTGATAATTACCCATGTTAATTAGTCCAATATTCACTTAAACATGATTCTAAATCAGTGCATGATCATTAATCCTGATATTATCCTGTCATGACCATATCTCATTTTCTGGAAATTTCAATACTTGAAAAATTGTAAATTCTTGAAATACACGACCCTATATAGGTCGTCTCTCACTTGACTAACGCCCCTGTTTAGGGCGTGAATTGAAAAGTAACGCCCCTGTACAGGGCGTGTTTTTTGATAAATTACTGAAAATATATATTCTGCAAAAATAGAAGTAAAGAATGAACGACCATTGTATACGTCGTCAACTTGTAATTAAACGCCCCTTACCAGGGCGCGTTTTTGGTAAAATACTAAAATATTAAAATTTTGTAAAAATGTAAAATAGATAAACGCCCTTACTGAAGGCGTTAATTACTTGAGTAGTGACTTTACTTAAGTCGTTATTTTCCTGTAAAAATGTTTTTACCCTGTTTCTGATAACCGATGGTTTCAGTATATCTATATATATGTATATCGGCACTATATCTCCACTCCGTGAGTATAGTCCCACGTTTCATGATGTTTTATCGATCACCCTTAATTCTCATTGACATACAAGCTCTCCATTGGACATTCCGTTCCTTTGGACTAGCGAGTTAGTCATAGAGACCTCCGTAAGACTCCTCGAAGCCTTGGATTCCCTCAAGGCCGATTGAGCTGGTTGTACCCTAAAAACCCATTGCACTATTGATTGCCATGTCACTCTAAAGAAACATGGTATACCGGCCCTTATGATATGCAAAGAGTATATCATGAGAATTCTTAATAGGATGATGATATCATGCCATTTGTTGATGTTCTTGTGGACCTCAATTCTATAATAAGAATGAGGGTATCTTACCTTTGATATACTGTTCATGTGGACCTCAATTCTATAAAAAGAATGTCCATACTTGTTTGTCATGGTACCCGAGTTAAGAGAACCTAATTCCACCTAGTTTCATCGATAAATCGTGTTTATACCGTTATTATCGCCTCTCTATGTCCAATGTTATATTTTTGGACTCCATTCTCTCAAAGTTATCCTACGTGTCTACAAGTTTAAATTGTTGAAATTCTATATTGGCTATATATATATATACAAGAGTGGATGTCAAATATACATGATAAATGCCTGCGCATATAGGGCCCGATCTGGTTCTGGGAGGAGCACCCGAAAGTACTTGTGCCCATGGGAGTTGAATGATAAGGTATCTGGCATTATACTGAGTGCATGACTAGCTTGATTGGACATTCCACACAAATCTTGTACTTGACTCGTACTTGACTTGACATGACTTGCGTGACCCGAGAAAGGGTAATTACTTGCTTGCTTGATACATGATAGCCAAAGTTCTTGACATGACTTTCTAAAAAGTACTTGCTTGAATATCTTGTTATCTTTTCTTGAAAGCTCATGACTAGTTCATCTTGCTGTCTTATTGATAAATTCTCTCTCTATCTTGTCGTTTTATACGAGCATGCATTGCTATAGTACATTCATGAAAAATGTAATTACTTAAACCCCTTGCTAGCGCTTGAGATATAATTTCCTACTGCGCGTTCGCTCACTCCGTGTTTGTCCCTTACTTTTCAGGTAAGTCCGACGAAGAAGGTCAAACTGATGGGGAAAGTCAAGAGTGAAAGTGATAGAACTTCTCCAAGTGTCATCTAGTCTTTTTCCTATTTTCTTGAGTCAACTATGTACTTTTCCTTTTTAATTGAATAAAGTATTGGAGTTGTAATAGTCTATCCATTATGAAATAAAGGATTGGGTTATCTTTCTATTTTGCGCATCTCTGTTTTGGTGTCGAATACACTACTACTCTGATTGACATGATTGATATAAACTCGTCGCGCATATCCGAGTATCTTCCGCGCTCGGGGCGTGACAGAGGCAGAGGGAGCAGAATTTATGTCGACTTCAGACAAACCAGGAGTCGACTTCAGGTCGATCCCCTGCAGAGTACCAGGTTCCCAACCAGGAACAGTTAGAGCTTGGCAGACAACAGGGAAGGACTGAGCGTTAGAAGTTGAAGATGAGGATGGCTCGTCCGCAGCACAAAGTTCAGCATCCTCTGTAGCACAATTGTCAGCATGCTCAGTTGAAACATCACCAATCACAGGTACAGGAGAGGGTAAGCAAGCTGCAACTCTATCCGATGGAGGATGAATAGAGTTTGCATCATAGGGAGCACCGCAGGGCATAGAATTATCAATAGCAGGTGCAAGGGCTACAGAAAGGACTGTCCCATGCCTATTGATGATAGGAGGGGGGCCAGGAGATCTCTGCTTGCCATTGCTAAAAGCCTTCGACGGGGAGCACCCAGAGGATCCATCAAGCAAGGTGAGAATGCCCGGTGGCTCCTGGCGTGGACCATCAGCCGAGCCAATGACCAAGGCATCATGGCTGGCAGGTCCATAATCATCCGCAGCTGCCTGGGAGAGGAACATCTTGGGAAAAGCAGGGGGATCAAAAAGATGGCCTGCCGTAAGAAGAGCAACGTCCCGATCTACATGAGCATGTGGGACCTGTTGAACAACTAGAGGGACAGGAGGTGAAGTAAACCGATCCATGTTCGCGGCTACAGCAGGAGCTATAGTGGGACGCCATTCTCGCCTAACATTGACCTTGGTGGCTGGTAGGGAGTTAGCAACCGAAGCATCAAGGGCCATTCCATCCCTGGCAGAGGGCTCGGGATTGATAGAAGGTGAAACAGGGGCAGTGGACTTCTTCTTGCACTGAGACTCCACGTGGCCAGGGCGTTTGCAGGAGAGGCATAACAACGTAGGGTCACCAGCCTTACCGGTTGAGGGAATAGCCAAGGCAGGTGCACCATCAAGATCAGCAGGCTTCTTCTTACATTTAGAGGATGTGTGCCCAAGCTGTTTGCAAGATGAACAATACAGGGGCATAGATGGATAAACCACCCGCTGCCATTTACCATCATTCCCTGCACCAACCCAGACACGATAGGGAGGCTGCTTGGACACATCTAATTGCACACACACGCGAGCAGCATCAGTGCGAGTTAAGCACGTGGTATTACGGTCCACTTGTAGAACAGGGCCAATGCTCCCTGCTATAGATTGGATCATGCCATCACTGTAAAAATTCGCAGGGAGGCCAGGAAACTCGAGCCACACTGGGACAATAGGGGAGTCCTCATCAGGGGAGAAGTCCATCGTCCACCTGGAAAACCAGAATGGCTTCCCTTTGATATACAAGGATTCCTTTAGAAATACTAGCAAAAAATCTTCACGATTCTGAAGACGGAGCATAAGGTGATGTCCATCCAAGGCGCTAAGAATGAAGGCCTGCTTTAGATGGAACCGCTGGGAGAGATGAAGCCTTATGTCTTGATAAGCAGGGTGGCCCAAAGGTGTCTTAGCAACAATGGCAAACTCAAGAGGTTTGCACGATAGGTATATCTCATCGACAGAAAAGAAAGCAGCAGGTTCTCCCTTGTCTGTATATGCAGAACAATGAGCTACAATAGGGGGAGGTAAAGGAGAGACCGATTGAAGGACTTGTGCAAAGGAGGGTTGGCCAGGGGATGGTCCGGCATTAGCGTCACCTGCAATAGAAGCCGAAGGAAGAGAGGGCCATGGGTTGCTTACTCCATACTTCGGGGGTGCAGCCTGTGATGCCCCAGTAGGTGGCCTTCCACGAGCGCTAGGGGTAGTAGCACGGGAAGCAGTCTTGATGGCTGGAGCAGGACGAGCAGAGATACTCCCAGCCCCACGGGCAAGCACAGGAGCCTTGACACAACCAGAGGCTACCGCACGAGGAGTAGTACAAGGAGCATACCTGCTAGGTTCGGGCGGAGGCACTTCCAGATCTTCTACCACCACTTTAGATATCAAAGGATGTGCAGCTGTGAAGGACCGGACCCGTGGGCCAGTAAGAAGTACTCCACTAGCAGTAGTAGGGAGGTCATTAACGCAAGCAGGACCAGCAAATATGGTGGACGAAGGGGACACCAAAGGACCGCCACCAACACCTTCTACCAGATTCAGATCAAGATCTGGAGGCACCTCATCAGGATAAGACTGGGCTAGAAGGGGATAAGCAGCATTGATCTCCCGTGCCTGTTGGCCAGCAGAAAGGCCACTTCTAGCAAGGACTTTCCCAACACGTGGAGATGCTTGGCCAGATACATCCGGAGGGGGACAATCGCGGGAGCCACCAGGTGCAATGATCAGGCCTTCCACACTTGCACCGGCAGCTAAGGGGGACGTAAGGGACACCAAGGGACCAACATCTGCAACTCCTTGCACACCACCTAGAAGGGGTCCCGATGATGGCAAACCATCTCGTGTGCAGCAGTATGGGTATCCCGTGACCTGTTACATGCAACAGCTGTTGAAGGGAGAGCAAAGGGACCACGAACAGCAGCTGGGAGTGCTGTATATGGGCCAACATCCGACGAAGCAGCACGGAGGGTAGCACCAAGAGGAGGGACCATGGATGGGGAGGGGGGAGGTGGAGGCCCCCCCCATGGCCACCCATGGCCGGCGAGCAGGAACCCTAGATCTCCCAAGAAGGAACGCTCCCACCTAACCCACGGGATAACTTTTTATGGTCTATTTTCACCCTGACTGGGGAGCTTTTCAGCTACTTACGGACCATTCCGATAAAAGGTGTACCCGAGTCTGGTCACTCAGGTTTTTCGCTGACATGGCCTTCGGCACCTTGTTCTGAGGAACCAGGGATATTGCTTCACCTCGGGAGTGTTTCTTATCAGACGGCAGACCACCAGGTATATTTTTGTGCAGATCGGATGAGGTAGGGGGTTTGTTCGGCATGACCGAGTCGATGTTGGTTTGTTGTGTTTGTTGATTTCGGCAGGTCATACGACCTTGCCGGTTCATTGTAGACTTCCTCCAAACGTCCCGAGATGATGAGTTTTGGAGTACCTGATGTTATTGTCGGGTGACTTGAGGCTTCAGCAGTCCGAGAGGACCCTTCTTTGAACTTTCTTTGGCTTCTCCTTGCCTGGTTGGCAATTCCCAGCTCTTACAACGTGGTTGCCGTATGGCAATATTTTTAGATGTCAACAAATGCCCCCCAACCGCAGGTGTCTCGAGCGAGGGACAAGCAATGCGGGACCCGCGGATGTATTTTTTTCATCATGGCTATTACAAGTGGGGCCCACTTTGTTCAGAAACTCATTACATAAAGCTGAGCCTGAAAAAAGCCCTAGTTGCAGTGAATCGGCACCTGGGGTTTGACCTCTTTGAGTCGGCATCGGGCTTTGACCTCCTTGAGTCTGTGCCGGGTTTTGAACTCCTTGAGTCCGCGACGGGCTTCGTATGGGTGAATCGGCGCAGAGGGCGTTTGCTAAGTTGGCGCCAGCTATGCGGACCAGTGAGTCGGCGCCAGTCTGGACGTCAGGGTAGTGAATCGACGCGGGCGTGCACCGATTCACTTCCCTTTACACAATGCAGGATCCTGACATACATTCTAGCATGCAATGCAATCATATTTATTAACCTAATCCCTGATACAGGGCAGAGGACATAGGTCCGAGTACCACCGTCGCGCATAGCAAGAGCTTTCAGTCAGGTCTAATCTGACCTTCCGCAAATCACCATTTAATATACCAAGGGTCCGAACAATGACCAACACGCAATGAAGTAGTGGTATATATACATAGATACATGCATATAGGTAAATATGTGAGCACGAGGAACAAACCCCAGAGAGACTTGGTATGAATTCCATTATTAATCTTATTATTTATTCAAAATATGACCCTAGGTCAGGTAATTAAGGGGCTTTCAAAAGGGTTGACAAAGGCTGGAGTCGACCCCGGGCTCACATGAGGTCGACCTGGGCAGAAGGGTGATGAATCGGCGCCAATGGGAAGCGGATCTGCACTGGAGAGGGGCGATGTGGTGCGTCGATGCCATTGGAATGGGGAAGCGCACGGAATAAGAATGGATCGGCGCCAATGGCGCCGATTCATCTCATCTGCCGCTGACTCATTCTCTAAGAAGGAGAGTGGCGCCGACTCAAAGAGTTTTTTGAAGGGGAATCAACTCTTCTGGCCAAGGGGTCAACCTGGACAACCCTAAGGTCGATGCAGGGAAATCTTGGCCAAGTTTTGGAATTGGCTAGGGGAATTGAAGGGTCAGACTGACCATAATCCAGGGTCCTAGGGATGCTATTGATTTATGTTGTTGCCTTACTCACCCTGACCTTGAAGGGATGAAATGGGCTTGACAATTATCTGCTGTTTATTGTGTTGGAATTCCTATTGCTCTTGGTTTCATAGTTCATCATCCATGCGAGGCTCATACTCGAGCACGGGTATACAAATTTCCACAGACACGGAGAATTCCGGAGTAAAACTCATAATTACTGAGAGGCCAAACAAGGCAATCTTATGATCCAAATTGGATGTAGAAACCCTGAGGACTAGCCTGCTAAGGGCCCTAGCAATCCAGGATCAGAAATTTGAAGCATGGGTCCTTTATGTTGTCACCCAGGTGACTTTTATTGTTCACCCGTGGGAAGGGTTTACAGAGGGTCATACCATGACGGGGTAGATCCCTGAAAGCCCGGGGTGATCCAGAAACACTAAGAGAAAAATCAGTAAATGGGGATTTCCCCCTCCCCGGTAGTGGATTCACAGATGTACTTGAGAAGCAACCGATATAGTGGAGGAAACATAATCTTATCTTGGGCAAGGGGAGATGCAACTCGTGTTATCGGAATCAGTAGACTTGCACTCCTGCCATGGACATATGTTGGCATATGAATAACCCGGTGAAAGCTTGAGGGTCCTCACCTAGAGGTAGGAAGAGTCAGAGCAAAGCAATCCCAGCCAGGGGAAATGGGCTCATGCCGGCTTTTGAGAACACAGAAGGGAGATGCTCAGAGGATAAGGCCCTCAAGGGCAATTTGCCGAACACCAGACGAAACACACGGTGACTAACACGATCTAATGGGAGAATAAGCTAGGCAATGCTGTAGATAGGATAAGACAATCTAGACACAGTCTTGGAGTGCGCCAATGCCCCTACAACCCAGTGGGATGAGTGAAAAGGCATATGGCAATCTCCTTTAGAAAGCATATCCATCTGTTCACTATTAGCACAACATATACGCTCACACATATACACTTACCATTCTAGCACATTCACAGACACTATGCACATAGGTAATAACAAACGATAGAACCCATATTGAATCCCGGGGAGGGGATTTCACTGTCGCCCTTCGGGCATGGCCAAGCCCCATTCTAGCATCGGGACAAAGTGCGGGAGACTACAAGTTCCCGAACGATCAAAGGATCGCAGATGTGAATATAGCCCTTGTAGGGCCTCCTCACGATCTAGATGTCGACCCCCATTGCTCAGTAAAGAGACAAAGACTTCTGAAAGGCGATTAGGAAAGGTAAAAGATTAAAATAATTGATATGAACATTCAACAGATCAAGCATCAGAATGTAAACACATGATCAAAGAAGATCAAGGACACAGTAACGTTTATTTCATAGGAAAGGAAAATACAGGAAAGCTAAACAAATAGAAATCACAGACAGAGGAAGGAGTTCTTGGCCCCCTTGGGGCTTCTCTACAGTAGAGACCCACCTAGCAGCTCTCTCTCTCTCACTCTTCTCTGGTTCGCTCTCTTGTGGTGCTCTCCTCTTCTTCCTTCTCCTTGTCATCTGCTCTGCATCTTCTTGTGGCGCTCGAAGATAAGTGTTCTTTTTATATGCGAAAATAGGGTATCACTCATGGGATGGGGGACAGGTGTCCCAATGCCGATTCACCGAGGAGAGAGGCGCCGACTCAACAAAATGAAAGGGGCGCCGATTCACAGTGAGAGGGGTTGGCCCTCGAGAAGGGTGCCGATTCAGCAATAATGGCAAGGGGGGCGACGATTCAGCGGCGGGGCGCCGACTCACAGGGGGGTGCCGATTCATGCTGATGAGAGGGGCGCCGACTCAACGTGAGGGTATTTTTATAATTTTGCGTTGTTGTCCCGGAACTGACCCCGACGGAGGCCCGACGTCTGTTGCAGCAGCCTCGAAGTGTAGATTTCATAATTTCCAAGTCTCGATTTGTAATTCCGAGTGGTTTCCGGCATGTGCCGAACTCGTGTTAGATTAGTCGAGTTTTATCCTTATTTGGCCTTCGGCACTATGCTTTGTGCTACCAGGCCTGCTTTGTGCATATGTGCGGCATCCTCATCGAGTGGGCTATCACTCAGATTATTTTCACCCTGACTGGGCAGCTTTTCAGCTACTTACGGACCTTTCCGATAAAAGGTGTACCCGAGTCTGGTCACTCGGGTTTTTCGCTGACATGGCCTTCAGCACCTTGTTCTGAGGAACCAAGGATATTGCTTCACCTCGGGAGGGTTTCTTATCAGACGGCAGACCACCAAGTATATTTTTGTCCAGATCAGATGAGGTAGGGGGTTTGTTCGGCATGACCGAGTCGATGTTGGTTTGTTGTGTTTGTTGATTTCGGTAGGTCATACGACCTTGTCAGTTCATTGTAGACTTCCTCCAAACGTCCCGAGATGATGAGTTTTGGAGTCCCTGATGTTCTTGTCAGGTGACTTGAGGCCTCAGCAGTCCGAGAGGACCCTTCTTTGAACTTTCTTTGGCTTCTCATTGCCTGGCTGGCAACCCCCAGCTCTTACAGCGTGGTTGCCGTATGGCAATATTTTTATATGTCATTAAATGCCCCTCAACCGCGGGTGTCGCGAGCGAGGGACAAGCAACGCGGGACCCACGGATGTATTTGTTTCATCATCGCTATTACAAGTGGGGCCCACTTTGTTTGAAAACTTTTACATAAAGCTGAGTCTGAAAAAGTCCTACTTGCAGTGAATCGGCACCTATGCTTTGACCTCTTTGAGTTGGCATCAGGCTTTGACCTTCTTGGGTCGGCGCCGGGTTTTGAACTCCTTGAGTCCGCGATGGGCTTCGTAAGGGTGAATCGGCGTCGAGGGCCTTTTCTGAGTTGGCGCCAGCTATGCGGACCGGTGAGTCGACGCCGGGCACTCGCTGCGAAGCGGTGAGTCGGCGCCAGTCTGGACGTCAGGGCAGTGAATCGGCGTGGGCGTGCGCCTATTCACTTCCCTTTAAAACCCTTTCGCAGGGTTTTAAAACCCTATCCCCGCCATCTGCTTTCGCCACCAGCCCTTCCTTCGACGGCCGCAGTGAGCTCCGCTTCCTCTCCGGGCACGATTACGTCAGCGACGGTGGGCCTCCCTTCTTCTCCTCTGATGACGATGGGGTCGACGGCGGTGGCCCTTTCTTTTTCCTCTTTCTTCCCCGAGTACGGCCAAGGCGATAGCGGCGCTGAGTTTTCCCTTTCTTTCTTCTCTTGTACCGCGAGGGCGGCGGCGAGCTTCACCCTTTCCGTCGATGGTGGCGGCGTGGCGGTGAGGCGGTGAAGCCATGCTCGCCCAATTTTTAAGGGGTTCGACCCCTTCTCACTTCATTGCTCCGCGGAGGTTTCTAGAAGGTTAGCGCTCGAATCCAACATTCCCCGGTGTCCATTTGGCCTAGGTGCATCACCTATGGCTCTATTTTTAGGGACCGTCTCACCTTGGTGTGTGGACACGTTCCCATGTTGTATTTGGCATGCTCCTAGTTAAGGGGAGACTCTGCTGAAATTTCTTCAGAAAATTTCTTCTATGCATGGAAGTGTTTTTCTGATTTCATTATCTTTGTTACATATATAACAATGACTTAGGCAGTTCCCTCCGCAACTACGCAGAAGACCAGTACTCCATCTGGAGGATCAAGAAGGTCGGTTGTGTCCTGGCAGAACATTAATAAACTTGACAAAGGGCGAGATTGCCTGGCAGCAGTGGCCGACTCTTCTGACTCAGAGACCGACACGATGGATACCGGGCGGTTGGCACTTTCAAATAGCAGTCGCTTCGAATTTGACCGTAGCCGGGGTTATAGAATTGACTTTTCGAAGGATAAGCAAATACTTTCTTTTATTCATGCCTTTAATCTCTTGGGCAAGAGGGACCTCCATGTGGTTCGCATAGCTAAACAGAGCATCCTCCTTGGCCGGGACAGCATGACAAATTCGGTAGTGAGGGGCGATCCCATATATTTTCCTGGAGAGCCCCGAAAGTGGGATGCTGTTATAGGAGTATTAGAGTTGGCTCCATCAGAGGGCATGTTGACACTATCCCCTGAATTTACCCCTACCAGGTGGGATCTGTCAGCCGGTAATGTGCACAGGGAGAAACCATCATTCGGCCTGTTCCTGGCCCCGTTGAAGTGGGGGTTCCGAGAGGAACCGTTTCTATTAGATTTTTTGGCGATACAATTCAAGCACCAGATCGCCGTTGGGTGGTTTGTTGATTTTAAAGCCACTAATTCTCAAGTGTTTCGTGCCGGAGCCATTGAGTTTATAGATTATGTGCTCCAGCATTACGGCCTAATTCTGATGAAAGCCGGGGTATACAATAGCGTCTATGCTTCCCGCTTCCACTACCCCATTTCAAAGGGCCTTTTCTACGGAATGATAGAGGCCTTCTGCCCTGAGTTCAACACTTTTCACACAGTGGAGGGGGAGACTTCATTAGACCTATGGAGTCTATCTCAATTGAGTGGCCTCCTGATTAATGGAGAGCCTTATGAAGAAGTTTGATCGGGCTAAAGGACCAGACAAACGGGGAGGGCCGCTATTTGAGTGGATTTGCTTATCGGTACATGATGAAAGTGTACCGAACTTTGTGGTTGTCGCATCGCGACACTACTGAAGCCACTTCTTCTCGCACTCACTCTCGAAAAGAAAGGAAACGAGTGAGGATGGCCCTATGGTTACAATACTTCTTCGGGGGCGATCAAAAATACAAAGATTTTCCTTCTGTTGTAGCGGCTCCGAGCAAGTTGAAGAAGCATGCTCGGCGGAACCCATCTTTCTTCTTCCTTGCAAAAGGGGCAACGGAGCAGCTCTAATCCAGTCAGAGTAGACCCCATCACGCACTGTGCCACGTATTTAACATACTGGCTATGCGAGTTTTCTCTCCCCCAAGGTGATGAAACTGTAATTCGCACCGAGGCTATATATTTGGCGTGTCTTATGGTGTGGGGAGTGAAGCTATCTGTCTGCCCGGCCGCCTTGTGCTTGATTTATAAGATGTTGGGAGACCTTCACCATTCACGTCTTCCAATAAATATGCGGACCGTAGGCCCTCACCATTTCTTTAATGCTTAGGTGTGCACTTTATTTCCTGAGTTTGCTCCTCGGTCATTGCAGTCATCAAACTTGTTCCCGAGAATGTTAGAGTTTGCCAATGTGGAGCCGAATCAGCCGACAGACCAGCTACTTTCCATCTGGGGGCAACTGACAAAAGTCCCCATGAACGCCCCTAGTGCTTTACACTTTTGGAGTTTAGCTACACATTCCAGTCCGCTGGTGAATCGTTCGCGGGAATGTAAATTTGGAGCAGTCGAGGATTACACCCACCCAATTTCTGGCGCAGTCTGTACACAGCCTTCTTTGGAACCAGAACTTGTAGACTGGGTTCTAGCTATCAGACCCAGTGTCTTGGTTTTCCGAAAGGGAGGGAGCACTTACTTGGAGCCATATTACCCCTTCTGTTTTGGAAGGAATTTCGTCTATGACCAACATATTCTCCCATCTTCAGCACAATTCCAGTTGGAGAACTGGGTGAGGTTGGGGTCGGCAGCAGTTGAGGAGGCTCACACCTGGTAGGATTATTTCCACCGTAGAGAAGTTGTTTCATTCAGGATGCCTACCTCTGCACATTTCCCCCGCGTGACGCCGGAGTATATTAAGTGGTGGAATTCTTGAACAAGCTTCTTTCGACCTCCCGAAATGATTGCTGGGACACAGTAGAGCAAAAGTTCCTGAACGCCCAGTCGTCTCCAATGTTTAAAATTGACCCGGCCCACCTGAAAAGGCTGAAGTACCGAAAGGATGCCGAGGTGCAAGCCTATCTATCTGCATGGAAGGCCACAAAGTGCAATACTCCGAGGCCGCAGCCTGAGCTCCCCATGATCAACAAGGATGATTTCTTGAAGACCCTTCAGGGCTTGTGCTGTGTAGGGAGCGAGAGGCTAGCTCTCCAACAATTCCCTCTGCCAGTGGAGGAACCCCTTGTGTCTGCTGCTTCCTGGCGTCCAGAGGTCGATCGCCATTGTCCTTATAGGACATTCATCAAGAGAGAAGATCGGCGGCCCACCTTTTATAACCAAACTTCTTGGCTGTTTGTGTTGCTACGCATCCACAGCCTCTCGATGAATGACAAAGTTGAGGCGATACTGAGTCAGCCTCTGTTTATTACTTTCAAATATGCCGATGGGTAGGGTATGGACTACCTCGACTTGTATCATTGTTTGCTAGTCCGCGGTCATGAAGACCTGGCTTTGTTGGCCGAGCATTGCACGTTGATAGGGGACATTTGCTTGCTGGTTTGTGAAGGGGCATCCCGAGATAAGGATCCCCCGTTAATCTACTGGCCCCTCTCGCCTCTGTACTCAGGACCGACAGGTATACTTCTCCGAATTTGTTTATTCATGTACGTCATGTTCCTTTTCAGATATACATTACCATCCATTTTTGTGACCACCATGTGGGTATATCTTATGCAGATCACCCTGATTCGAATAGAATCAGGGAGTATAGGAAATTAATCTTGCAAGCTCAGAAGTCGAGCTATTTTGAGGCTCCAGTTGCTGCGCCAACAACGACCCCTCTGCCGGCTGGTGGTTCAAAGAAACGAGAAAGGCCTCACCTTAAAGAGGCTATGACTCGAGCTAAAAGGGCCCGAACAGAAGCTGCAAAGTAGAAAGAGAAGGCCATGACAGCAGAATCTGCAGTGCCGCTTCCGACGATTCTGACCTTCAAAGAGTTTGAGGCCTTGCAGCCACAAGAATGTCCGGCTATAGGTAGAACCCGATGCTTCGCCATCTTGCACTGGCCATGAGTTAATCTTCATTCTTCTTTTTTTTTATCTTCCCCCTTTTTTATCTTAGTTCCGGCGCCTCAACCTACTCTAGCCATGGAGGAAGTTGCCATCACTAGTGGAGCTGAAGAGGGAGGCGGTGGTATGGCAATCATCTTGACAGAAGAAGATTTGCCTTCACCGATGCCCAGCCACGAAGGCCAAGGTACTCAATGGTTACTTCCTCTCTTGAATTCCTTATGAGTTGCCTTAATTTTATAGGCTAGTTTTGCCGAGCAAGTACCGGCCCTTCTATTCCTGTGGAGGCTCCTCCTCTTAGCGCTCCAACCCAGGGAGCATTGATGAGCCGATGTTCATCGGAACGACTGGTTGCTCTTGCGACCAAAGGAAGCTCTTCGGAGGTAGCCCAAGATAGTTCAGCACTGCTTAAGGGGTCAGCTAGAGAGGCAGTGGGTTCATCGGAGAGTCCACCCTCTGATGAACCGGTGGACTACGGTACTTCGAGTGATGCGGAGCTTCCTGAAGCGGGGTCAAGAGAAACTACTCCATCAGTAACTTATGGGAGTGATCTCCTAGCCTTCAGCCCAGCACGTCTTAAGCCAGGTTTTCTTACTGCCCCGAGTCTTTCTCTGGAGGAGGGCGAGGTTACTTCTGGCTTGACACACCCGTCAATGGGGGCTCCTGTAATGGCTGAACTGGACCTTGTGGAAATTGAGGTGAGCCCCAAATTTCACTTGGTTTCTTTGTTATTGCCCGTGTGTTGTAATGGGGATTTTAACATGTCTTTTCTTCCTTTGGTTTGTTCGCTTAGTGAAGGATCCCATTATCCCCATGGGGCCAGTTCCACCGTCGGAGGGCGCAGTGCCATCACTCCCTGCTCCCCAGCTGGAGTCTTCCAAGTTCTCCCCTTGTGAAGGTGTAGTGCCTGTGTGGAGGCCGCTTGCGCTACGGCTTCCAAGAGCGTACCTCAAGATAACCAGCCTCAGCGAGCCTGTGAGAATTCCTGGGTTTGATTACATCGTGGAGCAGTTACAGCCTCCGCCATTGGCCATTGAACAAGGGCCGACCGACGATGTTACTAATGCCAGGGAAGCACTATTGGAACTTCAGGAGAAAGTGGCCGATGAAGCAGCTAACCTGGCGATTACTGCCGGAGCGGAGCTTGAAGAAACCATTTCGACATGAGAGCATGAGGAATCCTCTCCCACAGGCCTAGAGCAAACTTCTGACCTCATGCTTGAAACTTCAAGCTCGACGCCTGAAGCCAGGGGTGAGTCTGTAGCCATTGTTCCTGCCCTGCCTGCATTTGTTGAGGATAGTCGGGAGGAGTCGGTAGCAGCTTCAAAGGAGGCAGCTGTTGACACCCGTTTTAAGCCTGCAAGTTGATTTATTTCTCTTATTCTCCTTTATAATGCCCTGAATTAACTATTGTTTTAGAGCCTTCTTTGAGCCTATTTCAAGCCCATTTCTTGACCATTTTTCAAGCCCATTGAGATTTAGAAGTTCTTATCTTCAATTCCCCAACTTTCGGGCCCATTTCGGGCCAATTTGGAGCATCAACGGTCGACCAGAATGAAGCCAGAGCGATCAACCTATGACCGCTACTCATTGGTTGACCGCTACCTTGAGGGTGGTGGTCAATAGTTGACTGCCACCTAGATTTAAAAAAATAATTAAAAACCTCAGATAGCGGCCTAGGGAAGATCGCTACCTGAAGGTAGCGGTCTCCCCTAGACCGCTACCTCCAAATTTGTGCTCAAATCGTCCCGGCTCGCCCTAGTCACTTGGCGGTCACCCCCATGACCGTTTTCTTCAAATAACGGTCCTCCCATGACCATTTCTTCAAGTTGCGACCCTACGACAGATCATTTCTTCAACAGAGAGTTCAGAACCTCCTGAATTCCGATTTCTTCGCCAGAGGACTCATTGGACTCCTTGTTTGATCAATTTTCTCCAAGGTATTCCTCCCAGATCGATTCTAATCCACCTTGGGGATATATTCTCACTATTATCCACGTGTCACGTCCCAACATTATGCAGCGGAAACAATCGAGAATGTGAACAGTCGGCTAGTACGTCTCGAGCAAGTAATACAATCAGAGCGTAAGACAATCACATAAGAGTAATTGCACAATGTAATTCACCAAAAACCTTTTAACTTTATTACTTCATAAAATAATCCCAAATTACATAAGAACTTTGATTCTCATTGCTAGACTCAAGAAAATTAAAATTACATCATGACTCGACTAGACATTTAATAACTAAGGCTTCTCTCGATCCATATTCTTTAATCGCTCTCGGACCCATCACTAGTATCATCCGAATCCGATTCACTTGAATTTCTTGAAAAAGATTGGAAAGTAGGGTAATGAGCACACTTGCCCAGTAGGTATCTTCGTATCAACATGATTGGCAAATTTAAGTAATTAGCATCTTAGCTCTAAAGAAATAAGATAAACCATGCAAATACGATGAAACATGCGAATAAAGCCACAATAACGTGATATGATCAAGCTAGAGACATGAGAATATGATTTGATCAAGTATACAACAAGAATGTAATTTTTGGCCGTTTCAAGAATGTAACAAGAATGTACTTTTCATGTCATGTAACAAGCAAGAATGTACTCTTCACTTAGTAACAAGTACTTCATGAATTCATGTAGATCACCCCGTGGATATTTCACTTATTTATAGAGAAAGTACTCCCAGCGTAATGCGACGCCAGTAGCATCATACCCCATGGTTTACATTATGTTTCTAGCAATCAGCCGAGGAGACTAGCATAGAGCCCTTGAACACAATCAGTGCTCGAACTACATCTTTAAGTATAAATCAAGCTACTTCCAAGTTATAACAATAATATGGCCAAGAATGTACAATTTCAACTATAGTTCCATGATAAAGTAACCAAAAATAAGAATGCTTCTATTGAGAATAAGAGATTTCAATAATTACATTAAATAACTAGGTTATGCCATGGAAATAAATCGGCAGCATAACGATACATTCTTTAACTCTCAAAATTACTTAGGTATCTTAAAAATAATGTGATAGGTTCTAGATAATCAATTGGACCATCTAGGAACATAGAAAAATCAACCCTTGAGTAAAACCCCGGGTTAACCAATCTCAGGAAGCTAGCGGTTGTTTACGGGACCGTTTCTTGCTCCTGGCGATCTAGTTCAGGACCGTTTTATAAGATAATTCGATATTTTGAAAACAGAATATCTGGAGTCTTAGCGGTCTAATGCATGGCCATTTTGGATCCATTAGCGGTCAAGTGCAAGGCCGCTAGCAGAGTCAGACGGTCAACCAAATGGCCGCTAAAGTCCTGAATATAAAACATCAGTATAAGTGCCTTCTAGACAATTGGGTTTTAATGGTACAACCAGCTCGGCGTCCTAGTGAGAATCCCAGGCTCGCGGAGTCTTATGGAGGCCTTGAAACAAGATTTCCTAGTCCGTTGGAAGGAATATCCAAAGGAGAGGTCATCATGTCCAAGATTGTATTCCTAATGTGCAAAAATGTAACTAATGACAACATACCGGGACATGTGCCATGTACTTAATAAAATGACTCTTAGAAGAGAGAATCGTGATAAAACAATGATCAAGTTAAATCATGACTCATCTATCATTTGAACATATATTTATTACAAGAATATATGATTTTGGTCACAAATTAACATAAGTTAAAATAATACCAATGTGCATGAAAACATGAAATCTATGATGATAAACAGTAACTATAACTAAGTATATGAAACCAGTACCTAAATCAGGCTTAAACTTAGTTAAATAGGCTTACAATATAATAACTATGGTTAATTCTGTAATATGGTTCGGGTTAACAATATTACAGAAATTATAACAGAAAACGATCTAGTGGGCAACTGTTTCACGGTGGCTAGCGGTCTATCGGGCGATCGCTAGAGTTCCTGGCAGTCTACAAGAAGACCGTTTCTTCCTGTATTAATCTGAGTGCAATTGCTAATGAAACAGAATGCTAAACTAAGGCGTATCATGCATGGAAATCAACATATTATAACTTCCACAACCATGATAGAACAAATATGAGCCAACAATATGGATAGGTTCATGTAATTTTACAAGAATTTTCCTTATTACTTTATTAAGGCTAGTTCATGCATTAGGAAAATACTAGATGCATAGTCCTAAGTAAAACATAAAATTCTCGAAGTACAATGCATGAAACCAAGTGAAACAAGAGGGCTTTTATTCCTGACTTCAAATTTGAGCCTTTCATGAGATAACCTACCTCAATTAATTCTGTTAGATAGTAAATTTCGGACTGGAAGTCAGCCCTAATTCTATCCGTTCTTGTACTAAATTAGCAACTTCAAGTCCCTCTATCTCCTGATTCTCTTGACCTATGGACATGAAATTTTGAGGGTAGATAGAAGATATAAATGGAAACATAAAGTTTTAAAGACACTTCTACTAAATACCTCGTTCAGGGCTCCGAATTCCTTGATCTTCTTGGATCGGATGCACTAATTTTTGAGTTCTTAATGTAGAATCAGCAACTTTGGAAGACTCTAACTTCCTGTAGGCTTGATCTCCTAGAACGAACATCGGAGGGTAGTTAGTTCTAAATATAATAAACATATTCTTAGAAGAAATTTATCTCTAATTCATCCTCCTTACCTGAGTTCCACGTGTGCCAAACGTAAGGGTCGCACACGTCAAATCTGAGATCTATTTATAGGGTTAGCTAGGGTTTTGAGGATTAGAACGAATTTAGAGTCCAAACTAGGCTTTCAATTCGATCTACTATCCTTCTAGACTTATCTAATTAGTAGATAGAGTCGATCCTATGTGATTTAGATGCCAAAATTCCCACCTTTCCACGCTATTTTCCATTCACGGAACTGCAGTGATTTAGTGGTCTAGGACTGGACCGCCAACCGTTCATTAGCCGTCTCGCGATAGACTGTTTTTCATTCCAGGCGCCGAATTTGAAATACTTCAAACTCTTTTGATATTATCCCTAATATTATCCTTTCATTTATATCCCAAGGAGTAATTATCTCCTTAATTCTGTGATTACACCCATTCCTAGCTTCTAGAATATGGGCTAAAGTCCAAAACAATCTTTTTGGGCATATTGAGTTTGTTATATGGGCCTAATCTTCTTGGATTAGTGTAGGGCTAAATAATTAGATTTAATTAACCATAATTCATTTAATAGACTATTAAATGCTTTATAATTACTTTTTAAATCCAAAAAATTCTTAGAAAAATTCTCGGGCGTTACACCACGAGTTTTATCAAGCTATATCTCTATTTTGGGTGTTTATCATCAGATTTAAACCTTGGGTTTCTGCAACCTCTATTTAAACCCGCCCAGTTCGTAGGTCGCGAAGGTGGACTCTTTCTCGGTTCGAGGCGAAGCCATGCTGCATTGTCTACCTTCTTCTTCGACCCTGGCTTGATGAGGGAAGTATAGGCTTTCAATTCCATGCTCAAGGGTTCTATCTCTCTTTATTCTCTTAGTTATTCCCCTCCTATTTTTAAAAATCATCACAGGTTCCTATTTTTATGCTATACATGCATTTTTTCTCCATATTGCATCTCTGTTTACCGCAGTTGTGTTGCATGATTTTTCCTCATATTTGTTGCATTCTCATCACAACACACACACCTTTTATTTTCACCCTTCCACAGGGGTTAAAAACCTCCCCCCGATGCGTTCTCCCTTAATTTCTACCCCTCTTTTATCACTTCGGGATTGATGCTACACTTATAGTTTCTAATGGGTTTTTCCTCTTGTGTTTGCTTTGTTTTGCAGGAGAAGCATGATTGAACGTGAGGCCCTCTTCTTCTAGCCGGTTGGAAGGCGAGGAGGATGATCCCACATCGTGTCCCGCATCCCCATATCAAGCGCGCGATCAAGTCTTCATCTTTTTTCCAAGGTACACGGCGCCGTTGCATCCTTTCTTCAATTCCTTTGGCGTTGTTATCCCTTGGTGGTGATCACGGTTAGCATTTCCATATCTCCATCGCCCCTTTATCCTTTGTTCATGCTATTTCATGCTTCATGCATATACTTTATTAGTTTGGGGGTGGGGTAGAACAATCATCTACAGCCTTATTTTTTGACGATCACGGTAGGACACATAGTGCCCATCACGTTATTCATGCTCTCTTGTACGTTGGGCGTGGGTATGTGCAAGTTTAGGTAATTTTTTCTCCATTTTCCTGTTGTTCTGGGTGTTCTCGGATCTGTCAGGTGGTTGCGGTCCTCTCTGAGGCCGCCACATACCTGTAGCGGCCATCATAGGGCTGTCACTGTAGTTGCAGTCTTTCAGGAGACCATAACTTGGTAGAAACGGTCATCCAGTAGACCTCTACTTGCTTTCTGGCAGGTCTATGCACAGGCTCACGGGGGCATCTTTCTTGGATGATTTGAGTGATCTCCCGAGGTCAGATCGCTCTATTTTTGGGCCCATTGTGTAGCCCTTTGTATTGTCTTTCATTGCATATATCATTTGCATTATTTGGGTCATGTTTGCATAATTTAATTATGTCTTCATTTTTGAGTTTTCTGCATAAAGTCTGTATGCAGGCCCGGGAAAGACTCATAGGTACGTCTTTGGTTGATGATTTAGTTGGGTTCCCATGGTCTGATTGCTCGTTTCTTGGTCCCATCTTGTTCCCCTTTGTATTATCTTCATTTCCATATTTTATTTGCTTGCATTCTGTCATGATTGCATAGTTAAATTGTGTCTTCATTTTTGGGTTTTATGCATAAAATCTACATGCAAGTCCAGGGACAGACTTACAGGTACGCTTTGCATTGATGATGTAATTGCCTTCCTATTATGTTTTTTTCTGGTATTGCCTTGTTGTCCTTCGTATTATCTTCATTTACATATATTATTTGCACCCATATTATTGTATTTGCATAGTTTAATATTGCCTTCATTTTTCACTTTTATGCTAGATTTCTGCGTGCACTCCGGTGCACATAGGAGCATTCATTGCATACCATAGTTGCATACCTACCTTGATAAGTGATCCTCTCGCCTCCATATTCCTTGGGGTCGACTAGGTGATCTTATCTGGCACCTCCGTAAGTCCCCGTGAGTCGTGGATTCCCACACGGACGTCGGGTCGGTTGTACCTTTCACCCCTTAGGCTTGCATTTGCATACGTGTGAGAGAGTTAAACCTAGTCAACCCAAAGTTTGGACCTTATTCTCATTTGATACCTATCTTCAGGGTATTATTCTTAATTCAAAACATTAAATGGTCCATTGAAACTCCAAAATAACTTAACGATCATATCAACTTGTTTGACTTTGGTGAAACCCCCTTGCAGATTGTTGCTGTGTGTTCATATTGTTTTGCATTCTTTGCATAATCCCCCACATTTCGTGTGTTGCATTTCTTTCATCATCTAGTTTGCCTCATCTGTTTGCATAGTCCTCCCCTTGTGTTATCTTGGTCTATCTGCCCGTCTGTCTCAAAGTATAATAGCGGTCCTTACTGGGCCATTTCTATCTATTAGCGGTCTCCCTAGGACCGCCTCTTCCCCTATGGGCCCCGTCCTCTTCCTTGGCCCTCTCCTCATCGAGCCCTTGCTTCCCGAGCTATATTCCCATTGATTTCTTGTAGAAAGTCTCCATTTGTCCTCATGGAGCATCGTCATCCCATTTATCCTTCTCCTTCCCAATCTTATTCCTATTCCCTCGTGGAATCTTCTTCCCACGCGGGCCCATCCTCCCGTGGTCCTTCTGACCCGTCTGAAGAACAGGCTTATCTCATGGCCCACTTATCATGTCTTGTTCACCAAATAGACCCGTCCTAGGCCCAACATCTTATTGCAAACCATCTTAATGGGCCTTCTCATTCTAATGGCCAAATTCATCCTAATGGGCCTTCTCCTTCTTATGTTGCTAGCCCAATCCCTAATGGCCAACTTCCTCATAATGGGCCTTCTCCTTCCCATGCGGTTGGCCCAGTTTCTCATGGCCAATTCCATCTCAATGGGCCTTCTCCTTCCTATGCTGCTAGCCCAATTCCTAATGCCTAATCTCATCATAATGGGCTTCATTCTTCGTCTCCTCATGCTGCTAGCCCAATGGGTCCTTATGCTCATGTTCCTTCCAGGCCCATGTACCCTTCCACTCCTGGAATGGGCTTCCCTTATTCTTCTCAGCCCGGATCCTCTCATCCGGCCCACTATCATCCTGGCCCAAATCCATAGTTCCTTGCTCAGGCTGGCCCACTTTCTTCTCGATCTCTCCCTAATTGCTCAAGCCCAACGCCAGCTTGATGAACTCCAACTCCGAATTGATCCCAAATCCTCCTTAAGTCCATTCTCATTTCAAGGTCTTCGGCTTCCACCTCCTTTGCAAATTCCTGCATATCGCCGTTAAGGAAGAGTCGGTGACCCGCATGTGCACTTGAAGGAGTTTATTTATGAGTCGGCCCAATTTCGACATGACCAACACTTGATGGCATATCTATGTGATCTATCTGTAGAAGGCCCGGCTCGGGATTGGTTCTTCTCATTGCCGCAAGAGCAGATTGTGATTTTTCATGTGGTTCAAGAGAAATTTCTTTAGCAATTTCAAGACCAGGTTGGGCCCAAGTATTCTATGGTGGATCTGGCCCACGAGAAGATGAAGCCCGATGAGGATTTCTCGACCTTTGTTGACCACTGGCGTCGCCTAGCCGCGCAAGTCTCGGGGCACATTCCAGAGGGAGAGCAAATCAAGATGTTAATATCCAATACAATGCCGGAATATCAGTTTATCTTAGCCCTTAATGATATAACTTCCTGGCAACAACTATATAGCCGAGCCCGCTTCATTCGCCAACAAATCCAAGGTTCTCTTGACACCGAGTCCCCTTCACCATCCACCTCCACTTACACCTCACCCTCCACAAGCCGACCCTATGCTCCCATGAGTCAGCCCTCCGTGAGTCGGCCTTACACCACATCCACCTCCACGTATCAAACCACCATTGGTCAACCCTCCACGAGTCATCCGTCCGCTTATTCATATCCTCATGTGTCTCCCCCTGTGCCTCCACCTCCGGTCAAGGAAGCACCACACCCCGAGCAAGTGGATGCCGTCCACTATATTCCTGCTCCTACGCCATTGCCTAGTCCCTCCACTAGCCATGTACCCTTGCCTATGCAACCCCCACTTCCGTCTCCGCGATCTCCACAACCTTCCACTTCATTCCAAATCCCTCGGCATCCACCTTGCCCGAAGCGGGCTCCTCGCTCTCCGTTGCCGGAGTCTTTCACGGACATTTTCAAGGCTTTGATGGTGACTCACGCGTTGCATCTCCCTCCAGTTGTGCCTTACCGACCCGCGGTGGGTAATATGCTTCAATTTTGTGATTATCATCGCCATCAGGGACATTTGGTCAGGGATTGCCCCAAATTCTGGGTGTATGTTTATGGTCTGGAGGATAAGCAGAGGATCGATTGGTCCGCCATTCACAAGATTGTGATATATCTCCACAGCAAGTAGCAGCAGCAAGCGCCACCTAGGCAGCCGTCTCCATCACTTCAAGACCAGGGACACACATGTGATTCTTTATCTAGTGCAACAATTGCTCTGTCACCCACTCCAGCACCTACTCCCTTGCCCACTCCATCTTTCTCTACCCCATTGTCTTCGTCGTCTCCTACGCCGCCTTTATCTCCTCCGCCGACCCAAGCCTCTGCTCAGGCTAGTGCCTCCATTTCATCCACTTCCGCCACTACCACTACATCTGCCCTCAACGCCACTCGACGTGTTGTGTCAATACATCGACCTTGGGCCCCACGGCCTTCCACTTCACCTTCACCCTCTCCACCGTCTCCACCACTAACATTATCCCCATTGCCTGCATCACCATCCTCTCCATCTTCGCTACCTTCGCTGCCTTCACCTTCTCCACTTTCTCCTCCATCTTTCTTGTTTCCTAAGCCTGAGCAAGCTCCACCTTCACCTTTGCCCTCACCCACACCTGAACCTGTCATTGCCACCACACCTCCACCTTCATCTATGCCTCTCATTGCTACTATACCCCCATTGCCTATTACGCCCACCACTCCTATTACCTCCATTCCTTCTCCATCTACTTCCACCCCACAGAGCAGGTGTGTGCTACATTTAGTGACCCTCGGGTCTAGTCCCCAGGGAGACAAAGAGCCGAGTCAAGATGACACGATGCCAGTTATACAGTTCAAGCTTCCAGATTTCATCTGTCGCATGCCAGTCCACATCTTGATTCTGGCTACTTTGGGGTTGATGAGCCTATATTTCCCATGACGGTTGTCAAGAAGAGTTCCCCTACATTAGTGCCAATTTCTTCTCAAGCGAGGCCGGTGGCAATCTCTTTGCTCGCCAGAGAGTTCACCGTTGATGCAATTATTTCTCCTCGCTCCATTGCAATTCAGTTCACTGGCCTAGAAGGGTTCTCTACCCGAGTTGTGCTAACACATACGGCCGCCAAGCGGATTATGAACGTTTTATCTCAGCATGCATTCATTTTGATGATTTCTTTATTTTAGCCCAGCATACATCATGTCATTTTGAGCATTCACATCTCGTAATTCTCTCAAGATTTTTTCCTCAACAATGGTTAATTACACTTCAGCTCTCTTGAATAAGAGATTCCTCATTCCACTCTGAATTTGAACGTTTTCTCTAATCTTTCCGCTTGGTATGGTTGGCCAGCGTGATTCCTGTCGGGATTTTATCTCAGTTTCACTTCTCTTTTCTAGCTTTTCAGCTGTATTTTTTCCGATCCCCTCATTGTGCGTGGATTGTGTCCCCCAATGAGGTTGGTCGTGTTTTCTTCTCCAGGCATGTCTCATTCCGCGTCATCCGTTCCTTGTGATTAGTTCGGCGTTCTCGGGAGAATTCCTGTCGTTTGTTGGTTGTGATGGGTGTCTTTCGCCTTGATGCACGCTTTTCAGTTCTCTCCGCTTCATCTCCATTTCTCATCGCTATAGCTTTCGCTCCATCTCCTTTCCATTCCGCCTCCACGTCGCTTTCGCTCGTTTCCTTGCAAAGCGGACATCAAGGAGGGGCATCTATTGACACCCGTTTTAAGCCTGCAAGTTGAGTTATTTCTCTTATTCTCCTTTATAATACTCTGAATTAACCATTATTTTGGAGTCTTCTTTGAGCCTATTTCGAGTCCATTTCTTGACCAGTTTTCAAGACCATGGAGATTTAGAAGTTTTTATCTTCAATTCCCCAACTTTCGGGCCCATTTCGGGCCAATTCAGAGCATCAACGGTCGACCGAAACGAAGCCAGGCAGCCCCCTCTAGTAGCGGTCAACCTATGACCGCTACTTGCGGCAGCGGTCATTGGTTGACTGCTACCTTGAGGGTGGCAGTCAATAGTTGACCACCACCTGGATTAAAAAAAAATTAAAAAACCTCAGATAGCGGCCTAGGGAAGATCGCTACCTTAGGTAGCGGTCTCCCCTAGACCGCTACCTCCAAATGTTGGAACCTTGGTTTTGATGATGTCACACTATGAATCATGGTATGACAGAACTACACAGAGCCATTCATGTTGATCAAGTCATTTCATATTCTAAGTGTCAAAAAATCAGGTCGATGCACATTTCAGTTTGTAGCATGTCAGGTCGATGCATCCTTGTACCACGTTGAACAAAAGGTCGATGCATGTTTGTGCTTGCACTTTGATAGGTCGGTGCACATACTTGTTTTGAGACTATTAGGTCGATGCTACACGTCTTACATCTGTTAGGTCGATGCATGTCACGCTATTTGTTTATAACGTCAGTGCACATTGGATCTTGTGTTCAGCAAGGCCGGTGCACATTGGACCTTGTGTTCAGCAAGGTCAGTGCATATACATGCATTCATTCTATCAGGCCAATACTCATGCAAGCATCATATCCATCAGGTCTAAGCACATACGTCAGTCACTGGACCCAGGTCAGTGCAGACATATATATTGGAATCTTCAGGTCGGTGCATTCTCATGAGCTACAGTATCTAAGGTATGTGCACATGTAGAGTCTAAAGTCTGTGCACATGTAGAGTCGGTGCACATGAAAAGTAAAGTCTGTGCACATGTAGAGTCGGTGCACATGAAAAGTAAAGTCTATGCACATGTAGAATTCAGGACATCAGGTCTGTGCACTGAGCCTATACATCGAGACATACGCATCATCATACATTCATTTGACCAGAGTATCTAATTTTTCTGAAATTGACTAAGTATGCATTCTCCTAAGTAATTAGGATGAAAAGGTGTTTAATGAAATATTTTATATCTTATTGACAAGGATTCGATCAAACACTTAAAGGGCAGAGAGCAGCAAAGACCTAAGTGATCACGTGGTTCGAAATGGTGTAAACAGGCACTTGATCCAAGGCTCCCAGTTCTTTAAGATCGATTGGCCATGTGTATTTGCCTCGTCTTCGAGATCTGACACGTGGACCTTTTCAAGTCCTTTTCTGGAAAAGCTACTGGAGGGAATCCTCCCTCCACGTGTCAGACTGAAACCATGCAGGGACTACTTGATCCAGTTCGCTGGCATATAAAGTTAGCTCTCGTCTGAAGTAGAAAATACCGAACGGAGAAGAGAATTTTAGTAGATTGAAGATTAGAGAAATTAGAGTTGCAGAGAGCTACGAGCGAAGAAGAGAAGAGATAGAGAAGCTCCAGAGAGGAGAGTTCCAGAGCAGGTGAATCTAAGAGGAGTATTGAGAGAGAAGAGCTTGTTGCAGAAGAGAGAAGAAAAAGAAAGAAAATAGAGTATCGGATGTTGAGAAAAAGATCGAGAGAAAAGAAAGAGAGAGAGCAGCAGAGATAGTTCTGAGAGGGAGATCGTTAGAAAGAAGAAAGAGTGTTTAGAAAAATAGAGTATCGGAGTTATTGGAGTGAAGGCGGAGATCTACTGAAGATCAGTCTGTGTTCTAACTCGTGGATCAAATCCAGAGTCTGTCTGCTCAATTGAGCTACATATCATTGTGTTTTTTTCGTTTGTTTTCTTCTTTGTGACAGCAAGCTGTGTTGCTCAGCGGCGAGGTGTGAACCTCGGACAGCAAGCTGTGGTGCTCAGCAGTAAGGATTCCTTGGGTTAGCAAAGTTGTAAGGCTCAGCGGATAGTAAGCTGTATTGCTCAGCGGTGTAAGCAAGTTGTGATACTCAGCGGTTCAAGCTATTTGTCAGCGGAAAGCCTTACTCGGGTTTGAGTGGGGGATGAACGTAGGTCTGTGGTAGCCGTCTGAACCATCTAAAATCTTTGTGCACCGTGGTTTGTATGATTTTCCAATTCCATATCTTCTATCCTCCTTCACAGGCTGTCTGAGCATTTACCATTTGAAGTTCTTTTGTGTGTTATTTATCCATATCCAACACATCTACGAAGTGTTGTCTACATGCTTAGTAGAGTCTCAGGTTGAGTGGGTTGGCTAAGTGTTCGAATGTATGTCGCATTAGAACATCTGTTTAGCCTGAGCCATCCAGTTTTATTTCCGTACGATTTTATAGTGAGAGTTTTAATTGAAGTAATTTTTGAGAAGGGATCTATTCACCCCCCCCTCTAGATCTCAGTCTTGCATCTAAATATCCCAACACCAAATTTGTGCTCAAATCGTCCCGACTCGCCCTAGTCACTTGGCAGTCACCCCCATGACCATTTTTCTTCAAATAGCGGCCCTCCCATGACCGTTTCTTCAGGTTGCGGCCCTGCGATAGACTGTTTCTTCAACAGAGAGTCTAGAACCTCATGAACTCCGATTTCTTCGTGAGAGGACTCCTTGGACTCCTTGTTTGATCCATTTTCTCCGAGGTAATCCTCCCAGATCGATTCTAATCCACCTTGGGGATATATTCCCACTATTATCCATGAGTTTTATCAAGCGATATCTCTATTTTGGGTGTTTATCCTTGGATTTAAACCCTGGGTTTCTTCAACCTCTATTTAAACCCGCCCAGTTCGCAGGTCGCGAAGGGGGGCTCTTTCTCGATTCGGGGCGAAGCCATACTGCATCGTCTACCTTCTTCTTCGACCCTGGTTTGAAGAGGGAAGTATAGGCTTTCAATTCCACGCTCAAGGGTTCTATCTCTCTTTATTCTCTTAGTTATTCCCCTCCTATTTTCGAAAATCATCACATATTCCTATTTTTCTGTTACACATGCATTTTTTCTCCATATTGCATCTCCGTTTCCCGCAGTTGTGCTGCGTGATTTTTCCTCATATTTGTTACATTCTCATCACAACACACACACCTTTTATTTTCACCCTTCCACAGGAGTTAAAAACCTCCCCTCGGTGCGTTCTCCCTCAATTTCTACCCCTCTTTTATCACTTCGGGATTGATGCTACACTTATAGTTTCTAATTGATTTTTCCTCTTGTGTTTGCTTTGTTTTGCAGGAGAAGCATGATTGAAGGTGAGGCCCTCTTCTTCTAGCCGGCTGGAAGGCGAGGAGGTTGATCCCACATCGTGTCCCGCATCCCCATATCAAGTGCACGATCAAGTCTTCATCCTTTTTCCAAGGTACATGGTGCCGTTGCATCCTTTCTTCAATTTCTTTGGCGTTGTTATCCCTTGGTGGCGATCACGGTCAGTATTTCCATATCTTCATCGCCCCTTTGTCCTTTGTTCATGCTATTTCATGCTTCATGTATATACTTTATTAGTTTGGGGGTGGGGTAGAACAATCATCTACAGCGACGACAGTTTCAGGCCTGTCAATGACGTTGCCGTCCTCCACGTCGGCGCCTTCTGATGCACTTTGGGCCGAAATTGACAGTAGGGTGGAGTTTCATCTGCCCGAAGCCGTACCCCTTGGGTTGTCTTCTTCAGACGAGATGGTGTGGCAAAATCTTAACATGTTGCATCATACTGTGTTAACCCATAGAGATTTGACTTATTTGCAATTGCGGGACATAGCAGAATGTGTTACTTTAGGGCTTCAAGCCTACGGATGCCCTTTGGTAGTATGGACGCAACGGGTGCTCCTGCTACTAAAATTTGTCAATTGAAGGGAGTATCTCGACCACATTTCGGGGGACGATGTGGCTGCCCTAAAATTTCAGCGTGCCGAGTGTCGGGCTGCTCTCCAATCGTCTGAGGAAACTGTGCAGTAACAGAGGGAGGCTACCGAGACTGCCCGCCGTCATATTGACTATCTACAGAAAAGGATATCAGGGCTTCGGGCCGAACTTGCTCAGGCCGAAGAGGACCTGCAAGACTCCGAACAAGTGCGGGTGAGGAGCCTGGATGAAGCCATGCTTGCAGAAGGCCGGGCCATTTCTTTCCAAGAGGAGTTAGCAAGGCTCGAAGCCGAGGAATCTCGCCAGACACCCTTTCTTGGGGATCCTTGAATTCGAAGATATCTTCCGCCGGCCGTCTCAATAGTTGACCCGTTCTTCTGTTCCTTTGTCTCTCTCTTAGTTTTTGCTTTTCTTTTGCGCACTTCATGTATACCGGGGGATGCCCCGTGATGTCATGTAATTCTCTTTTTGTGCAATGAAATTTCTTCAATTTTTACATTACACATTCATGGCCGATTCACGACATCTTTCTTCAATTTTTTTTCTTCTTCTCTGCAACTTTAGACAGAGGAATATCGCTAATCCATCAAGCCTGGGGCACATTAGCTGCTAGGGCAGGAGAGCGCTCATGCCTTCAAAGAAGGTATGAGGGGTTCGCTCCACCGCGGCACGGGCTTCTCCCGAGGGCAAGATTCAATTAGCCTGGGTAGGAATGTCGTCAGCTGGACGTCGAAGGATAGAGAAGGTTTATTTGTCGACAAGGCCGAAGGGCGGAGTCGATAGTTTGTTCATCGATTTCGCCGATGGTGACGGAAATCGAGAGTAGGCTTGTTCATCGGCATGTGTTAAATGCCGAAGTAAAATAGTTTGTTTATCGACAGGGACGAAAGGTCTGAGTCGATAGTCTATTCATCGATTACGCCGATGGTGACGAAGATCGAAGGTAAGTTTGTTCATCGACACGGGTTGCATGCCGAAGCAAGGGGGTTTGTTACAGCATAGGCGTAAGACTTATGTCGGTGGGACATGTAGGAGTATTTTCATGAGGGAACCCCTGCGAGCAATTTCTTGTGTATATCGGCGGCCCTCATGGGCAATTAACCGGTGGCCCTTGTGGGCGCTTAATCGGCGTGGCACCTTCCCATTTAACCAGTAGCACCACGCCCAACAGAGTTGGCATTCAAACCTCAATGGATTCCTAAATTCCATGGGTAATGCCAACATTTTGAACCCCCGAGGTCTGGTTTCGCACTGTGCTCCGGCGAGATCGTTTCGGATATTACCGCTTCCGTTCGCATCCATATAATTTAGGGGTCATCTCGGACTTGTCTGTGAATGAGTACTCGCTTAACACCCCCGATCATCTCGGATACGGGGAGATGCTGCCGAAATTCGGTCAGGAATACAACTAATAAAAGAAATAAAGATCACTGAATAACTCTAACCATAAAAAGGGGATGAACAAATTAAGATGTGAATGAACATAAATGACCCATGGACTGCCAAAGGACGGCTGCAATGCATACTTCCTGAGCAAAAGAGAACCAAGGTCATGCACACGCTTAAGGCACCACACGTGCACAAGGCCTGCATAAAACCCCCGCCGACTCATCGTTAACAAAAGGAAGAATAAATAGGGGACTCCTCATATTTGTTGAAAACTTGTGCATATCATGCATCCCTCCCGCGTGCACATTAGGAATGACACGCATCTCGTGAATAAGAATCATAACCTCGCATATGCATTTAAGCACCGTGCATGCATCATAAGCCTAAATGGCCACCGGTTAAGTGTCCAAAAGTGGCCACCGGTTAAATGGTTGCCCACCGTTTAAATCACCTCCCACCGGTTAAATGGGCATTCACCGGTTAAGTGGCCCAGGGGGAAGCTACCGGTTAAATTGGCCTCTGCCGGTTAAGTGGGGAATGTTGCAGCTATGAGAGGAAGGCACAAATATCCTCCAGCTTCTCCCCATTCTCCTTTGTTCCTACGCATCATCACCTCCCCTCCCAGCAGTGGAGGATGGGCCTCGGCGACAAAGCTCCTACAGTAAAGTTCTGATAGATCAACAGACCAGCACCGGGGAGCTCCCGTTCCACCAGGTCTTCGTGAGCATACCCTTTCACTGACACACCCTTATCCCATGAGCCTGCTCGTCCATGGCCTCCAAATATGGTCACTGCCACAGAGAAATTGGCGGGGCCAAAGCATTTCAACACCCTCTCGACCAAGGCGTTGTAGTCCACAGGGTATGGGTCGAATCCCCTGGCCTCGTAGCTCGCGTAGCTGAAGCCGTCCTCCGGTGTGACATGGATGGTCGACAGTGCAGAGCCGATGATCCCGTTCATGGAGTAGCCGCAGGGTTCGAATTTGAAGTCACATATCTCCATCTCGGGGATGATGTCCGGAATCCCTGCAAGCTTCGTCATTTGTTTGGCCGAAGAGGCAGCTCCCTCGGTAGAATTCTTGAAGGAGACAGATGCCCGGTCCTTGTCCAGACCAGTCATGCACATCACCAGGGTCACCATCGGCTGCTCCGGCCTCTCGCAGGCATAATAGACGTGCCAGTTCTGGTTCGGTAGAGCAGGGTTGCCGATGACATATGCATGCCCATCTGAGGAGAGGCCACCAAAGAACCCATTGAGGATAGATACCTCCTCGGAGAAGCTGCGGTGAGGTGCAAGCTGGGCTTCTGGGAATATGAAGCTGCCACGAGAGTACTTTGCAGAAAGAACAAACAGCGAGAGCTCAGCGACGAGTTCAATGATCCTGGGGTGCGCGGACGGCCGGGTGCATGGACGAGCTGAAGGGTAGAGGAGACGGCTCCGAAGAATTGCGTTAGATGTTTTAGAGGGAAGTGCTCCCTTTCCGCGTCTCCTCCATTCCCAGGTGGTGCGGTGCAGGGGAGAGAGGAAGATGGGGATTTAAACGACGGAGGTGTGAGAGAGAGGTTAACAGGTGGGGAGAGAAATAGTGGGATCGCGGTTTAAACGGTGAGGGGGAGAAGAGGAGATGCGGGCCATTAAACGGTGGGGTGAGAGAGAGGCATAACCGGTGGGAGAGAGGAAGACAATTTGTATTCCATTCGTCTTTTGGGAAGTACATTCATGATGGCACGATGCCGTGTGTAAAATGCAGCCCCACCATCACCATAGTTGATATTCGGCTGCTAGGGCCTCTTCCTTTTGTTTCTTCTTCTTCTCCTTTTTCCAACGTCAGACGATCAAGTCCCTCACCCGTAAGTGGCACGAGGGAGGGACTAGTAAGCAGGGCCTGCGGGTGTAGCCCATTTGAAAGTGCCTTATTATTATTATTCTTTTATTCTTTGTTTTCATCATTACTTCATTCATTCGTTCTTTCTTTTAATTTATCTCTTTCATTTCTTTATTCGTTCATTCAATTCATTTCATTTTTTTATTTCCACCCAAGCATTCAGGCGTTCATTAATAACAAGCACACGATAAGTACGTATGATAACCCCCCTTTATCGGAGATAGGATAAGGACAGTGTCCATAACTTATAGACAGAGTGCGATTCATGAAGCACAACTAAAGCGGATGTGCATAGGCAACGGGGACACCGCATAGTCTATGTTCATAGTCAAAACTACAATTCACCCGAGATAATTTCTCTGTGGTGTGGAAATGCAGGCATGTGGGCAATGAGCCCTAAACATAGAGATATGCAGACTTTCTAAATAACACTCAAGAATTACTCTATCACCTACTCATACATTTCTGGTTCTCAACTTTCAGTAGCTTCGCACAGCCCCCTTGTTTATTCTTTTTTTGGTTGCGGACTTCACCGTTCGACGCGAGTCTCCTCATTTGTTTCAGTAGGGATTCCAGACTACTAGGGTTCATCCTTATCGTAATTTTATCATGGCATTTTGCTTCACCATTTCGCGTGAGTTTCCTCATTTGTTTAAGTGGGGATTCCCGGCTTCTGGATTCACTCCCCCCTATTCGTCATTTCATTTATTTATTTTTGCTTAAAGGGGCAGGTAGCTTTTTCCTCACGATTGCCTTTCATGCGAGTGTAGGAATTTGAGTGTCCACAGAGTGTCAGGAAGAAATTCCGAAATCCCAACAGTTAGAGACCATTGAACACACTAAGTGCGAAGTGTGAGACTTTTGTCTGGGGTGTATTTTTCTAGCGACATAGACACGACTCTTCCCCTTGACGTATGCACTTACCAGAATTGGTTTCTTCCCCCTTAGCATGCGACATGGCACACACGCGTCCAGATCGAGTTAGGGCAACATTATTTATTCAAGGAGGTACGGTCCTAGGACTTTCCAAGGAAAGTGTGTTAGATTATAATACAAGCAAGCATGCAAGAGTAAGCACTCAAAATTAAGATCATGCAAAAGTTTTTTTGTTTTGTTATATATATATATACATATATTGTTGCTTTTTGTTGTTATTTTTTTATTTTTTGTTGTTTGTTTTTTTTCTTCTCTTTTTTGTTGTTCTTTTTGTTGTTGTTGTTTTTTGTTTATTTTTTGTTTGTTTCTTCTTGTTGGGCTTACTCTCGCAGCAAGGGAGAAAGGGTTCAATGCGTGGTGGTGGATCTCAGCAGGACAAAGGGTTAGTGTTAGCCAAGGGCAGTCTTTTTGTTCGGATGGCAATTCCGGCCAAGGTAGGATATTCGTCGACTTAGACGGAAGGTCGTAACGCCGACCACATGAAGGGTCTTTGTTCTTTTATGCACTGGCTTAGACGGAAGGTCATGACGCTGCCTATATGAGGGTTTTGTTTTTGTTCTTTTATTCACCGGCTTAGATGGAAGGTCATGACGCCGGCTATATGAGGGTTTTATTTTTGTTCTTTTATTCACCGACTTAGACGGAAAGTCATGACGCCGGCTATATGAGGGGTTTGTTTTGTTCTTTTATTCACCGGCTTAGACGGAAAGTCATGATGCCGGCTATACGAGGGGTTTATTTTTTTATTCAATAGCTTAGACGGAAAGTTATGACGCCGGCTATATGAGGATTTTGTGTTTGTTCTTTTATTCATCGGCTTAGATGGAAAGTCATGATGCCGGCTATATGAGGGGTTTGTTCTTTTATTTACCGGCTTAGACGGAAAGTCATGACGCTGGCTATAGGAGAAGTCTCTTGTTCTTTTATGCATCGGCTTAGACAGAAGGTCATGCCGCCGACTATATTTGGATGGCCGTTCTGGCCGAAGGTAAGATGTTCGTCGGCTTAGACGGAAGGTCGTGACACCGACTTCATGATGAGTTTTTTTTGTTCTTTTTTTGGATGGCCGTCGTGGCCGAAGGTAGGGTACTTGTCGGCTAGGACGAAAGGTCGTGAGGCCGACCACATGAAAGGTCTCTTTGTTCTCTTGTTGGATGCTCGTCGTGGCTGAAGGTAAGATGTTCGTCGGCTTAGATGGAAGGTCGTGATGCTGACTTCATGAAAAGTCTCTTTTGTTCTTTTGTTGGGTTCATTGGGTTTATTCGGTTTATTGAATTTATTTGATTTATTGGATTCATAGGGTTTATTTGGGTTTATTTAGTGTATTAGGTTTATTGGGTTTAATGTGTTTATTGGGTTTATTAAGTTTATTGGGTTTATTTGGTTTATTGAGTTTAGTGGGTTTGTTGGGTTTATTTGGGTTTGTTGGGTTTATTGAACTTATCCCCCTTTTTGTCCTTTGGTTCTTTTCTTTCTTCTTTTCTTTCTTTTCTTCTTCTTTTGTTCTTTTCCTCCTTCTTTTCTTTTCTTTTTCTTTTTTTTTATTCTTTGAGAAAAGACCCGAACATGGGTGTTGGGGCATCCGCGACGGCTCCCGTTCACCGCGCCGTGGGGGCCTCCACTCAGCATCGCCCCCAAGGGATATTCACTGACAGCTGCGTGCAAGATTCACGGCTGCCCTCCTTTGTTGTCTTGCTCTCATTTTCTTCTTTCTTCTCTTGCCTACTGGAGTGAGCATATTAATGTCCGTTGAAGAAGCTTTCGAACAAGTGATGCTCCTGCTGGACTGCTGGACTCATCCAGCTGGACTGCTGGCATGTGCTACGCAGTTAGTTGGCTTCTAGCATTTTGTGACTTCAGGGCATGGCTTGCTGAAATGAAGAACTTGAGTGTATCACCGGTGCATTCATCTTGGCATTTCATCGAACGGTTGCTTTCTTGCAAAAAATGGAGTAAACCTATCTCTTGATCTTTAATGATGTTAATCAATCACATCCAATGCTTGAGATAACTCTAGATTCAATATAGAAGTGATAGAAGACCCATTCAGAGTTGATTCCTTCAACCGGACTTGATAGCTCTTTATGTTTCAGTCCTACGAGCTATTTTTCACCACTAACCAGCTATTTGTCACCCTAACTGCCTTTTTTTTACCGCTAACTATCTATTTGTCACCTTATTTTCAATAGCCATCACTGCTGCTTGTTGCTTCTTTGCCTTGCAAACCTGCGTCGACGTAATTAGCCATGGCGTCGACACAACAAGAAGAAATGTGAAGGCTTCAGCGTTGTGACTTTCCTTGTAAGTGGAGTTGACTCTAATGGTCGACTCTTCTTCTTGGTTTTTCATGTTTCAGCACTGTCACTTATTTTTCACCCTTACAAAAGTATTTGTCAGCCTTACTACCTATATTTCACCTTAGACCACCTATTTGTCACCACTAATCTTCAACCGCCATTGCCTTTGTTCCTTTGGCTAGTGGGTGAACTGGCAGAGCTCAACTCAACTTTCAAAGCTTCCCAAGTCGACTTCCTCTTGACAGATCCTTCTTCACAACTCTTTTTCACCTTTCCTAAAAACATCATTTGTCAAACCATTGGAGTTTGAACATCAATGTAAACATGAAGAACAAGATGTAAGAATAAAATGTGTAGTTTATCATTTATGTATTTTCAGACTAAAAATCAAAATGACTTCATGTTGGATTGACATCATCAAAACATAATTATACCCAACAATCTCCCCCTTTTTGGTGATGGAAACCACATGAGTCATTGAGCTTATTGTGTTGACATTGAATAATAAAAGAAAGTTATGACCCTTGAGGAAACAATTGGATGACTTCAACAAGATATGCAATAAGCCACAACTACCAACTACTGAGCAACTTTCTGAACTGACAAAACTGTCATTGATTGAATGATATGCAATGAATGATATGCAATGACTAATGACTCACAAGACTTATAGCAATGAATGATATGCAATGACCATGACTCATCACAAGACTTATTCTCCTCCCTTTGACATCATCAAAAAGAAACTAAGCAATAGGGAGACAATAAAGAGATTGAGCTCTGAGTAGCAGAAACAATGAATTTACAGACCAAGCAGCTGACTACCTTCAAGAGCAATTCTTTTAGGAAGATAAGTGCATCAGCTAAGATAGGTTTCATGGTTTACGATTGATAACTCAGAAAGACTGAAGAGAAAAAGTCCGAAGACATTATATACCCAAGCAATGGAGAAGGAACAAGTTGACTTGTGTGTCTAGATGATCAGTCTGCAGCTTTACTAGTCATTGGTGCAGGGACTTCTCTAGGAAGATCTACTACTAGTATTGAGGACAAGCACGTGTAACCAATCTTTATGGAATTTATTTTGAGGGTACACTATGATGTTTTTCCTTTTCAAAAAGGTAAATTTCCACATAATTCTCTTTATATGAACAATCTGGTTCAATCCACACCTTTTGTCATGAGGAAACACATTGTTTAGATGTAGGAATCCCTAGTTACTCAGTGTGTTAACCGTTTTTCCTATAGTAATTACAGAGTTAACAATAGAAATGGCTTTTTACATGAGGCACAACACATCTCAGGTGAAGTGACCCAGTTACTCACCATACTATGTCATTGCTCTGTCATGAGTTTTCATTACAAAGAAAATTTTTAATCAGAGTTAGTATGGCACCTCATGACATAATTCACTTCACATCAGGGTGAAGGATAATTAGTTTCTCAGTAAACCAGAACCATTGCTATGAAATCTTGTATTCCCCCCTTTTGAATTCATTGAGATGGTTTAAGTGTTTAAAGACAATACTTAATTTGAAGATTTTCAACCAAAGTTGCCCCCTTACACATGAATTTTAGGCTTTAAGAAGATTTCTGGACATAATACATCAAAGATGTTCTTAATCCATTAAGTTTGTATAGAATTACTCTTCAAAACTCTTTTATTTTATTCTTGCATGGTTATGAGTCTTAAACCACTATACTGAACATGGCCAACTTACTTGATCTTTGCCTTAATAGGAAAGTCCTGAATGCAGAAATCATCAAGTCTGTAAAAGGATTGTTGGAGACTCATAATAATCTCTCTAGAATTTTTTTATGCACATGTCTAAGACAACTAAGATGAATAAAAGTGAGAGAACTGAAATGGAATTATTTAAGGCTACTCCCCCTGACAGTATGAATGAGAACAATCATGAAGACATTGAACAAAAGGACCTTATCTCCCCTTATTAGATGCATTATCACCCTTGGTACTTGGCGGAGAACTTAGGTCAGATGACCACCTCTCGCACAGTGAGAGCCTCCAGACAGGTCTTACCTATCCTTTACCAACACATCGTTTGATATACCATAGGGTGGTTAGCAGTCATGTGAAAAAAAATACGGATAACTATGGGGCTAGCTCCCGCTCACTCGATGCAGCTATGGACAGAGACTGACAACTAACTGAAATCAAGAAATGTTGCATAGTCAAATTGATCTGAAAAGACCCAATTCTCTTCTCAAGGTGAAAATTTTTTCATCATCAAGTGGCTTAGTAAAGATGTTTGCAATTTGATGAGCTGTGCCTACATGAATCAATTCAAAAAATTTCTTTGAAATTTCATCCCTTATGAAATGATGTCTAATGTCAATGTGTTTTGCACGTGAGTGTTGGATTGAATTTTTAGATAGATTTATAGCACTTGTGTTATCACAGTAGATGGGTGTGCAGCCAAGATCTACATTGTAGTCTTGCATTTCATGTTTAATCCATATGACTTGTGTGCCACAGCTACCAACAGCCACATACTCAGCCTCTGTGGTTGACAGAGCTACAGAGTGTTGCTTCTTAGAAGTCCAAGAAACCAGACACCCACCTAAGAATCGGCAGTAGCCACTAGTGCTTTTTCTATTATCGTACCCGGACTATTTCCCAGCAAAAATAACAAGGAGTAAGGGTTTGGGCATTTCCCCGAACACCTTCCAGGCACGGGCTATCTAGCCCTTTCTACAACCCTGCGGGTCCCTACAAGGGTCCTAACCAACTTGCCGTGACACGCGGCGACACAAACAATTGTCCGGGGTCAACCCTGGCCACTCATATGCTGGCTTTGCCCGTATCCTACATGACTGCCCGAGACCACCCTGGGGCGCCCCGACATTAAGCCACGCCACGTGGCACCCAGCGAAAGGGCCGCGGGCCCACTCCGAGACACTTCTTTCAACCTTCCAAGCTCAAAGGGAGACCCGAGCAAGTCAACCACAGGCTTTGGAGACCCGCAGCACGTGCATACGGCTCACACACGCGTGTTCGGCATATTTCCAAACCCCTTGTGGGCGCATATGTTCTAGCCTTTCTACACAAAACCACGGGCCACCCCGTGGTTCCAGCACACTAATGGGATCCTACAACGACCCCCCAGCAAGTCGGGGCCACCCCCGACCCTCAGATATGTGGCAACGAGCCACTCAATTTTAGCACTCGGGCCAACCCGAGGCTACCCTGTCAACCCGCCGTACAACGTGGCACACAGTCCGAGACATAACTTACATCCACAAAATGCCCCCTCTCAATTCCCACGAGCTCCTATCTTCAATCCAAGGTCCGCCGTGTGGCCCCTCAGCCATCTACCCGAGTCGTTCGGCAATTCGGGGTGTGTCAGGCATTTACCCGAACACCTTCCAAGCGACTATGACAACCCGAAGAACAACGGCCCCCACGGGCCCATTCCAGCTTTCCGGAGTTCATCGTCTATCGAAGGACAACCCCAAACAACACAAGAAGACCCCCGGGGGCCATCCCCTGGGGTTACGGCCGGCTCGAGGCTAGTTCGCCCTGAGGCATGGCCGCGCGCCCCAGGGAGGGCGAACTCCCTGGGGCCACGCCCTCCCTCCAGCCCGGTGGTCCCACGACCCCACTCAGCCCAGGTTCATCCCATCTACGGTCCTACGACGCGGTTCGTGTGCCGTACCAGTTTGAGGAGTCAACGCGCAGATGCACGGAGCGACAGCACGACGGGTTCACACTCCGGTCAACGCGTACAAGTCTCGCAAGCTTCCACGTATCCTTCCCAGCTAATTGTCCTTTTCTTTCTTAGTCAAATTAGGAAGAAAATGGGCCCAAAAATCAAATTTTATAGTGTGGGACCGTCCCCCTGTCTCCTTGGCGCCAGTCCGCTTAAACCCCCCTGGGGGGGTTTACGCCGACCAGCTCACCCCCCTGGCTGGTCCGCGTAAACCCCCCATTCAATTAAAAAATTTAAATTTTTTTTAGGGGGTTTAGGCGGACCAGCTCAAGGACCAGCCTAGCCCCCTGAGCTGGTCCGCGTAAACCCCTTCCCCCTCTCTCAACCCGTGTAACCCCAAGCACCACTATTCACTTGGGTTTACGCGGACCAGCTCACCCCCCTTAGCTGGTCCGCGTAAACCCCTTGTGACCCTTCAACTTCCCCCTATAAAAACCCCTTAGGAGCTCAAGGGGTAAAAAAATCCAGAATCAATCATCAAGCCTCCAGAGCATCAAACGTCAAGCATTGGCGTCACCGGCTTCCCTCCAAGGCTTCGAGCGGCTCCATGCAGTGAGCTAAGGAGAATTGTGCATGTGACTTATTCGTCGGCCTAATACGTCGGGGGTATGTCGTTCGCACTCCCCTCACGCCGTATGTAGCCGTCACACACAAGTCGACACCCACCGTATGTGAGACGCTACGACATGGGCGAACGTCCCCTCATGCCGGGATTTCCCCCTCGCGTGCCCGTCGGTTGCAACCACACACGTACCATGACGTCCTGCTCTCTCGCGGTCACGAGGCCATGTTCGACCGCTCAATTCGAGTCGTGATCGACCCTCGCCTAGACACCAGATCGATGTATCCCTCCAGTCATCCAGTCCTAGGCCCCCGTCCGGCATCACGGCCCTGGCCCACGCCACGGGAGGAGCCCTCTGTAAAGCGCATATGTGCTCATTCATCACGCATCGACCCAGGGACCGACTAGTACGTCGGAGTTGTCCCGTGGCATGCGCCAGTTGTACCTTGGCCATTATGGCCTTCCTGTAAAGAAGTAAACACCTCAGTATAACACTGCCGATTGGACGAGTGCTCTCGCACCCACGTTCAGGCCCTCAGTTTTCTATCTAAACCACTTGGCATCCGTGCCTAACATTCCAGTCCTAGTAAATATCCCTCAGTCAAAAGTGCACCTACAGCTGCAGAATGCCCCAGCCATCTACTCACGGCTTCAGACATATATACAGACTTCTCTTCAGCTTAGAACGAAGGTATTCGATTCAATCCGATGTAAATAAACACCGGTTGCTTGCGGCCGGTGGAGAAAGACGTCCAGTACACGATTCCCGCAATCGCTTAACACACTCACACCCATGCAACCTCTTCTCTCCACGTGTCACCCGACCCCCCGAGCCCACGTGTTGCGTCCTGGCGATGCTTCCCCTGTCAACCCTTGGTTCCATGGGTGATTGTCGAGAAATCGATTGGCACGCCCGCATCCTGTCCGGTTAACACTTATCCCGACATTCTCGTGCCATTCGACCCTTCCCGACTTTCCGTAAAAGGAGAGTGCCCGATACCACCGTGAGAGGCATGCAACCATGAGGAGGATACCCGAGATACATCAAACTCCCATATTTTCCTTCCCCGTTGTATCCCTTCCTTCACCCCGGTTATTCGGCATAAAAACCCGCGCAATAGTGAGGATGGCACGCCCGGTGGGACGTCTCCCGCCTTCTTTCTTTATGCTGAAGAAAAGTATGTGCCAGCCCTGGTGCCCTTTCCCTGTCCTTGCAGGAGAGGCAGAGGAGGGTACTCGTGCACGCATTCTCTAGCAGCTTTCGGTCAGTGTTCTGATCGTCGGATTGCCCTTGGCGACTGTCAGCAACAGTCGCCTCCACAGCACTCAACACTCTAGTAACCATGGCGGCCGTCACTTACGGTCCCAACGTCATCGCCACCCATGCCCGACTGGGCTACTTGGCGACGCCAATCGCTTTCGGCAGCTTTACCCCTGTTATCAGATCGCCCCACTTCTTGGGTGTGATCCCCGTGGCTGCTCTTCAGCCAACTCCAGTTTCTTCATTGGCTCCCGTGGCCAACGTGCCATAGGCACTTCCAGTACCGGTGTCCCGCCTGAGTATCGGATACCAGACTGCCACCACTGGCCTCTGCAGGGCCCCCAGATCAACGCCGGTCCGGGTAAGCGGAAGCTCCCAAGGCCAGCCTCGTCCGACTTCCGGCGCGGGCCCCGTGCCCCGGGGTTCGGCCACCTTCCCAGCACCTTCCTCAGGTTCCCAACCCCGAGCCGCAGCCAAGCCGGCACCCAACATGGGCTCCCAGCCCCAGGTCCACGGCTTCCCAGCACCTTCCTCGGGTTCCCAACCCCGAGTCGCAGCCAAGCCGACACCCAACATGGGCTCCCAGCCCCGGGTCCACGGCTTCCCAACACCTTCCTCGGGTTCCCAACCCCGAGCCGCAGCCAAGCCGGCACCCAACATGGGCTCCCAGCCCCAGGTCCACGGCTTCCCAGAACCTTCCTCGGGTTCCCAACCCCGAGCCGCAGCTAAGCCGGCACCCAACACGGGCTCCCAGCCCTGGGTCCATGGCTTCCCAGCACCTTCCTCGAGTTCCCAACCCCAAGCCGCAGCCAAGTCGGCACCCAATACGGGCTCCCAGCCCCGGGTCCATGACTTCCCAACACCTTCCTCGGGTTCCCAATCCCGAGCTCCAGCCAAGCCGGTACCCAACACGGGCTCCCAGCCCCCGGTCCACGGCTCCTCAGCATCTTCAGCGGGTTTCTGACCCCAAACCCCGGCAAAGCCGACTCTCAATGTGGGCTCTCAACCTCGAGTTCGCGGCTCCCTGGTATTGCACTCAGGACCCCGGTCCCGAGCCCCATCTGAACCGGCTCTCCCCGTGGGTCTTCTACCCAGGGGGCAAGGTTCCTCAGCACCCTCCTCGGGCCTTTCGACCTGAGCCCGGACTACACCGGCACCTACTGCGGGTCTTTGACCCCGGGGTGTCGGTACCTCAGCACTTCTGACAGCGCCGCCTTCCGGTGTAAGAGCGTCATCTCGAGCATCGGTGACGCTTCTATCGGCGCAGGCGAAGGCATATACTCGAGTCACCCCGTCATCGACCCCCAGCGTGGGTTATATATCCCGAGGGCCGATCCCGGTACCTCTGACTGACAGCTTCATGCCACTGGTCGCTCCAGGCCGGATCTTCCTGGTCTACCATCTTGGGGCGGAGTCTTCCTCCGCTCCTCAGAAGAAGCGTCGCCATGGCCGCAGAGGCAGACGGCTGGCTGCCGCAACCAGCAACTCCGGCAAGACGGTTCTTGTCGGTGACTTGCGGATCCGTCTCGATGGGGGTGAACCAATCATACCCCAGGAACGGACCAATCCCACTATCTCTACCTTCAATCGTTTTGACCTCTTGTGGCAAACACAAGAGGACAAGGCGAAGCTCAAAGGAGCGGGTTCCTCGGTGGCAGTCCGGGGGCACCCACCGCAACCAGACACACGGCCTCCCAAGATGCCTCGTCGGAAAGGCGGCGACAAGGGAGACCAGCAACCTGACTTGAGAAGAATCTGGGTCACTCTAGAAGAAGCTCAGGCCGTTCGGAGGGCGTGTATTAGAAACCCCCTGTGATCAGACGGGATGCGACTGGCCCCACAGTGGCATCAGACGGGATGCGACTGGCCCCACAGTGGCATCGTCTGACGATGCCCAGTTGTCTAATATCCCACGCGCAAGCATGCGGAGGCAAAGGAGAGCCCGTTCCCGGGCCCTCCAGCAACCTGTCCAGGATTCTCCCCTGACTGATGTCAGAAGTGAGCCCCCTCTGCAACGCACCTCGGTCGTTAATAGACTAGGGGCGCCTGTCCACCCCGAGCAGCACCCGCGGAGGAAGCGGACGACCTCGTTCATCAATGACGCGGTCCGAGTGTTCGCGTGTTACACCGCCGGACACCCAGTCTGACGACTTGAACCAGCCTCTGTCCCACTTCAGGAGGCCGCGCCATCAGGCTCCGCCGCCTCCCCTAACAGGTCACATCGGCACTTCTACCGGACCGCAAGCGACGAAACGCATGGAAGAGGTCCCGGTGGAAGACCGCGACCCTCCCATCAATGCAGAGCTGGTCAACAGTGACCCTCCTGCAAACGAGGCTCAAGAAGTGACCCTCGACACTCTCATGAAGGAGAACCAGCATTTGAAGGCCCTCCTGCAAGACCTCCTCTAGGAACGAGACCTTCATCCTCAGCAGCCTACTAGGCCCCAGGCCGAGGCACTGGCACCCCCGGCGGCCCGCGATGATGCGAACACCTTAGCGGCAATTGCCCAAACCCCGTTGGCAACCGGGTTCAGCACGCCTCTAGTTGAGACTCAGCCACGAGCCTCCAATACCCCAATGCCGGAAAATCTCCTGGCACAACGCCAGATGATCGAGCGCATTGTCGAGACAAAGCTCACCCAGTATGGGGAAGGGACTGTCATAGTAGATCTCTACAATGTACCCTACCCGCTTCACCACTAGCTAAAAAAGCTTCCCCCAGAGTACTCCAAGCCCCCGAAGCTGCAAAAGTTTGACGGGCAGGGATCACCACATGAACACCTGGCCTACTATGTTATGGCCATGGACGAGTTGTCGTTGGACGAATCATATCTCCTCCGCTACTTCGCTCACGGGGACGGCCTTCCAATGGTATTCCTGCCTGAAGCCCAACTTGGTCATCGACTGGGTGGACCTCCAGAAGAAATTCCTCGACCACTTTCAGACGGCCGAGCGAAAGGTCTCTCTAGCCGAACTCTATTCTCTCCGGCAGAAAAAGGGCGAGGGCGCCCTTGACTTCATCAAAAAGTGGCGAGAGCTCAGCATGAGGTGTGTCAATCCACATGTTCAAGAGAAAGCCATCACCATCTGTCATCGGGGTCTCACGACTGAGGTTAGCGAAAAGCTTCTCGGCACAAATATCAAAGGCTTCGACCAACTCAATTCGGCAGTCGCCAAAATAGAGATGTTCTTCGCCAATAACCCGAGCTATACTGCAGCCAAGGGTAAGCAAGTGAGAGAATGCCAGCCCGGTAAGGAGTTGAACATTATAGAGTTCACCCTGCCGCCAAGGCCAGTAAGGGGGCCGCATCCAGTGACTCTGATAAGAAGCCAGCGGACAAGCCGGTTGCTCCTTCCTTCTCAGAGCGCATGAAGACACCCTTCTCCTTTAAGAAGGAACACACGAAGATGCTCTTCGACCTCTGTATGGCCCAGAAAATCGTCGAGCTACTCGAAGTCCGCAAGCCGGACGAGGCCCTAAAGATCGACGATCCCAATTATTGCATGTACCATCGCATGCTGGGTAATTCAATCGAAGATTGCTACGTCTTCAAAACCCAAGCGTAGAAGTTGATTCGAGATGGCCTCGTCAAAATGAAGAGTGGTCTCGTTGATCCCTCGCAACCACATACGAGGGCCAGGCCAGCTAAGGCAACACGCGTGGCTCGCCCCTCAGCCAATGTCATCCACATGATGGCCGCATTTTCTCTTTTTGATGACGAGTCAGAGGAGCCCAGCGCCAATCGAAGGGGACGTTCAATCTGGTACCCGGGGTGGAGGCCCTAGCATGATCAGAGACCTCTCTCCTTCCCCAGGGAGAGAACCCGGCGACTCTTCGATATCCTCGTCGAGAACGGGCAAATCATGCCCCGTGACTCACCTGCCGACTACACCCATTGGGACTGTAGTCACTCTCAATATTGCCCCTTCCACGCTAGAATTTGCCACCCGATCGAGTCCTGTGAAGAAGTTCAACACCTCATCCAGGAACATATCCAATAGGAGTAGATCGATGCGGAAGGAAACTCCATGTCGCTTATCAGGCTTCGGCAAGCTGTCGAAGAGACCCTGAGCACTGCCAGGAGTGCGCCAGAGCGGCCAGACTCCCCTCAAGAACATGGGCATGGGCTGCCTTACCAGCATCCTCCAGAATGGCTCGAGTTCCGGACTGACAACCGAGAGGCGCTCGAGCGATTACGGAGGCGTAGAGAGCAGGATGCCAGTCAAGAGACGGAGCCAACTGACTTCTCAATCAACGTCATCCATTGCCCTGCTCCTTCGGCCCCTTCGGGCTGTCAGGCATCAGCACCTATCCAGCCAGCCCCAGCCACTTCGGTCGTGCGGTGGCGGTCTTGGCGGGAGCTAAAGTCTCTCCCTTTCCATGAAGAAGACACTGCCAGGCTCCTTCGAGTGCTTCTCGGCCGAGAGGACTGTTGGATTTTCTAGCGTCTCCCTTAGGGATTTGCTGCTCCACGTGGATTATCGAGTCCATGTGGGGCATCGGTGCGTTGGCAGCCCATCCCGCCGCATGGATTATTAGGTCCATGTGCGAGGCCCCTCATGTCCGCCCACAACACGATAGTGTGGGGTTCTGCAATGCCATAAGGAAATACGATCCGCCTTCGCTACCAGCTCGAGCTTTTAGCGCAACGGTTGGGGCATGATCCTGAAAACTAGTATCAGAGCGAGGTCGCGGGTTCAAATCCCCCAGGTGCCGCTTGGGGGGAGATTGTGGGATTTTCCAGCGTCTCCCTTAAGGATTTGCTGCTCCACGTGGATTATGGGGTCCACGTGGGGCATCGGTGCATTGGCGGCCCATCCCGCCACATGGATTATGGGGTCCATGTGCGAAGCCCCTCATGTCCGCCCATAGCACGATAGTGTGGGGTTCTGCAATGCCATAAGGAAATACGGTCCGCCTTCGCTACCAGCTCGAGCTTTTAGCGCAACGATTGGGGCATGATCCTGAAAACAACAAAGGGGGATAGAGAGACATACAGGGGGAGAATTGTTTCTGAGTCATATTTTCAGGGGGGGCATTTTAAAGATGCATTAGTCTGCATATGCATGCATGACATCTGACCAAGCATCTTGACACATGAAAATACATCATCCTCATTGCATTGTCCATTGGTGTTGCCATCATCAAAAAGGGGGAGATTGTTGTGCCCCTGTGATTTTGATGATAGCAAACACCATGGGTTTGCATGAAAGATTGAATGATTATCAAATTATGTATTTGCTGATGCATCTGGCCTTTGCATGTATTTGCTTATGCATCTGGTCTTTGCATGTTATGTTGCATAGAACTTCATCAGAGTGCATGATATAGGTTGTAGGCACACATTTGCATATATCATATCTTTGCATCTCATGTTTCATCTAGCATATAGGTCGGTGCATATTGGTGAAGTTCAAGTCTTGCATAGTCTGTGCAATCTTTGCAGACACAAGTCGGTGCACATTCTGTGTCCATCTTATATTGCGTCTCTTGAGGCCTAGGTCAATGCATGTGTCTGTCTCATCTTGCGTCTCATATGGCCTAGGTCAGTACATGTGTGCGTCTCACATTACTTCTCATGTGCAGTTTGTGTCTGAGTTTCGTCTCATGTTGTGTCTAAGCATATACCTAGTCTGAGTGCGTCTCATTTTGCGTCTCATGCACATACCAGGGTCCGTGCTAGTTTTTGTCTCATGCACACCCATGGTCCGTCTCAGGAAGTACAAAGCCTGTGCTACTCAATAGTAGGTCAATGCAATGTTTGGGTTCAAAGGAACATAGTCGGTGCAATATTTTCGTATAGCATAAGCACGGTCGGTGCAACCCTTGCATCGGTGCATATTTTGCCTCATGCTCGGTCTTGTGCACATGAGTTTCCAAGTCGGTGCATGTTGCTAGTCTGTGCAAATCAATGTGTACTGCATTGTAGGTCTGTGCAACAATTGCATGTTGCATATACATAGTCAGTGCATCCATAGGCCTTCTGCTGAAATCAAGTATGTGCATCTGCTTGTGCATAAATGTTGAGTCTGTGCATGTGTGTGTGAATGCCATATTGAATCTGTGCACTTCAGTTCTGTCAGAATATCTACTCCGTGCAATCTCTTTACATCTCATATAACTGTCTGAAGGTGACTTTGTGTCTGATGCCTTGGCAGGTGCTTTTTCGTGGAGGTTACGAATGGCACGTGATCCCAAATTGTAGGAGGTGTCCTGATCGTGACATCCGTAAAGCAGCCAAGCCAAGATGCTGCCACGTGGCCACTAACTACAGATCTAGATCAGGTACATGGGCGGGAATCGTGGAGAGCACACGCCCTACCTCTCTGCTATTACTATATATAAGAAGCTTCTCCTTCAAGAGAAGACATCGTGCCAGAAGAGTATATCGTGATATTGAGACTTGAGGCAGAGAGAGCAAGAGCCAGCACGATCTAGAGAAAAGAAGAAAGAGAGAGCAGATCTGAAAGAAGGAAGATAAAGAATTTTGAGAGAGCTTGAGAGAATTGTTGAGAGAGCTTTGTTTATCAGTTTCCTAGTTCAGAACCAGAACTGATTATGCTCATTGTTGAGCTACATTTCCCTAGTGGGTTTTGATTTTTCATCTTGTTTCTCTTCGTTTCTAGAAACTCTTGTTCAAGCTGTCTGTCAGCAGGGGTGAAGCTGTAATTCCCTAGCAGTTGTAGAGGTGTGGTATCCTTTGGTCGGGTGAAGCTGTAATTCCCGAGCGATTGCAGAGGTGTGGTATCCTCTGGTCGGGTGAAGCTATAATTCCCTAGCAGTTGCAGAGGAGGACTCCTCTGGTCGGCGTAAGCTGTAAGGCCCAGCGGTCTATAGGGTTTTTACCCCGAAGCTGTGGATCAGCAGAAGCTGTGTATCAGCAGTTAAGCCATACTCTAGTTTGAGTGTGGGGTGGACGTAGACCTCGGGTTTGAGGTCTAACCACCTTAAAATTCCACTGTCCACTGTGCGATTGATTGTGATTTGCATTTGTCCATTATCTATGTTCATCGCTTAGTAGATGATTGTTTAGTATCGCGTGGGAGTCGATCTGTTCGATTTGTTTCAATCTGATTGTGATTAAGTGCCTTCCGGTCATCCTACAATAGTTTGATTATATTCCGCAACTATTTCTGCTGTAGTGAGTTTTTAGTGGGTGACCGATCTATTCACCCCCCTCTAGATCGTCTATAGATACTCCATCTGTAGGTATCAGAGCGTCCATCTATTCTATCAAGGACATTCTGGTGAGCGAGACGATAACGGGCTCTTCAGTGCTCTCTCATCCTCCTCCCATCCTATCTCCATCGTCGGCGTCTGTGGATAGGAAGGGAAAGCAAAAGTAGGGTGAGGTCCCGCCTCAGCCTCATCACATCCCCTCAGCGGATGGGCTGTCGGGTCCTCTCTACCCACCCTCTAACATAATCCGAAGTGCAAAGAAGACATCTTCGGAGTCTTCAGCGGCTTCGATCCAAGTGGCGGGCCCACCGCCACGAGGCTCAGCCAGTCTGCAGAGTCAGGATAACTATGCAGAGCGACAATGTCTTGCGACGCCGTCAGTCATCGCCAGACCCAGCACTCAGCATGATTATAAAGGCAAGGCTAAGGAGCAGGACAACAAGCACACCTCTCGGGCCGCTTCTCAACAAAAGCTGTCGCCATAGCGGCTAAGGCATCAAACCGCGCACACATCTTCGGACGCCCGCACCAGCCTACCGACTCCTCGTAGGCTCCAGTCGCCACCGCGGCAAAGGCATCAAACCGCGCACACGTCTTTGGACGCCAGCACCAACCTACCGACTCCTCATAGGCTCCCGTCGCCATCGCGGGTAAGGCATCAAACCGCGCACACGTCGTCGGACGCCAGTCCCAGTATCCCGGCATACCAGGAATTACCGCTCGAGGTAATCGAGCAGGCGATCAACGCCACCTTCCAGATACAACAAGCGAAAGGCGCCTGGATTGAAATCCGGGCAAGGAAGAGTCATCAACCTCACCCTGCAAAGACACCAGATCGGAGATATCCTCACCAGGATTTATCAACTCCGGCCCCAGCACCTCTCCCTCCTACTCCCTTGGAGACTGCTATCGCCAAGAGACAAGAGAGAAATATGAGGAAGAACCTCAGAAGGCGGCTCAAGAAACAAGCTGAACAAGCAGCCGCCCTGCAATCCCCAGTCGAGCCAACGCCTCTCCAAAGGCTCCAGCAGCTCATTGATGACCTGGAGGAATACGTTCCTCCTTGTCCTACCAGAGCTCTTCCACTCGACAGCTACATCCCATGGGAATAAATGCAGAAACGAGCCCACCTCAGAAATTGGGTCCAAGAGATGATCCAAAAGCTCAAGGACGGCGAAAGACTCGTGATCCCAGATGAGCTCTCCTTGTGCTATAAAGACAAGGAGATCACCACAGAGTAGTTGGAAGAAATACTTCGGTGCTGCACCTGCAACATGGTGGCCATCCCACCTCCTGACAATATCAACGCTTCTCGGTAGGGCGAGCCAGTAGCCTCCCGGACAAGACAAAGGACCATTGCTCCTCTTGGGCTACAGCCAGCTCCAAAACACATAGGCCGCGGCCTAGGTCGTGGCCGGGGACGCAGTAGAGGTCGTGAGAGAATCCCCGAGCTACCCATCTCTCCATCCACCTTCGACCCGGAGTGAATCATCCTCTTTCGAGGAGAGGAACCGGCTCCCTTTCCAGAGGTAGAAATTCGGAAAGGACCCGGTATCTTCGATCCTTCCGGCAGTGACAAGGCTACGGCTAGCCTCCCAGCCCCTGTACCAGTACCGACTTCTGCGGCAGAACAAGTGGGACCGTCCGGCAAGGACGAGCCAGCCCACCAGCCACCCCCAGAAGAGCCATCATTGGCATCCCAGTTCCAGGAGCCCGCTGGCGATCAAAGTCAGTCTGATCTCGGTGATAAGGGCAAGGCAGTGCAACTTCCCGACGGGGAACAGCACGACAGGTCGCAGAAGGCTTAGCCTGACATATTACCCTCTTTGGAGGATGCTCGAGCCCGAGCTGACCGGAAGGTCCTCCACCAGATGAAACACTTCCCTGTCAGTATTTCAATTTGGGAAGCCATCGCTTGGAGTAAAGACCTAAGGGAAACCCTTATCAAAATACTCCAAGAGCCGGAAGTCTATGTCACATCCCGAGCGCGGAAGATACTCGAATGCGTGACGCATCTATATAGATCGTGTCATTTGAGCGAGAAAATTTTTGACATACATAATTACGGAGTGCGCAAAAGATTAATCAAATCTAATAATCACAATAGTCCAAGTGATGTTTATTTGATTAACCAAAGAAATTAAAGATAGTCCATGACAAATTCCAAATTTAAAAAAGACAACACTAGGCTAAGTGCCTTAACATGGTTCGGACAAGTAAACTGACATACTGGAATACAAAGTAGACTCAAATAAATTCAAAAGACACGACTAGCTAATGATAGGTGATTGACGTTCTAGCACTTTTCACTCGGTCTCAATCCCATTCTTGTCGTTATCCGAATCACCTGAAAATGTTAGGAAGCAACTGGATGAGCGAATCGCACAGTAGGAATTACATCTCAAATTCGAGCAATCTTTACATGATTTACAATTTGCATGTATTATCAGTATGGCTATGCATGATGTACGTATAAGAAAATCAGGTATACAAATAAATCTAGGCATGATGAACAATAAGAGATCAAGAACTGTATAAAGAGAGTATATCAAGATTTTAAGTATTTGACAAGCAGTATTTCAAGAATTTAGAGATGTAAATGCCACTTCGGGGCAAGCAGGGATTCGTGTACAAGTACAAACTCAAGTGCAAGAAGGAACTCATGTACAAGTATATATCAGGTACGAGCAAGTAAATTTAATTCAAGCAAGTAATGTCAAGTACGTATCAGTAGAATTGGCTATTTTAGTCAAGTAAGTTTTTTGCCCTTTCTCGGGCCACAAGTCAAGTATTGCCCGTTTCGGGCCACGCAAGTCAAGTCAAGTAAAGAGAGAGAAAGAGAGAGAGTAGGGGTGGAGTGTCTCAAGTCAAGCAAGTACTCCGGTGCAATGCTAAACACAGTGGTCAATAAACTCCCATGGACACAAGTACCTTCGAGTGCTCCTCCCAAGACCAGACCGGGCCCTATATGCACAACATTTCATGTATTACCTTTGACATCCACTCTCGTTTATAGCCAATGTAGAATTTCAAGAATTAAGAAACGTAGTATTACAGACAAGATTAACTAGTCATTTGGTTATGGAGGACTCTAGAGGTGGCCCCTATAGGCTCAAGAGGTGGCTCCCGTTGTGTAGTACTTTACGCCGTACGGTCTCAAGAGGTGGCTCCCACAACGTAGCACTTTGCCCTGCATGGCACTTAGCTCCAACACTCCCAAATGGTAGTTTAAGAGGTTCAAGGTTTGACCATGTAGGATATACACAAGTAGATTTTTCGTGGAATGGAAATTCAAGAACTCAATACGCAGGAGTATGGATCAGCGTTGTGTTTGTACAAATCACAAGATAGATCAATATCAGAAGCTATAATCAATGAGTTGGCATCTGGGGGTTTGCCAATCTTTCAAATTTTTAATTTTTAGAATATATATATATATATATATCAAATTGGCACCCTCCAGAAAGTCTTCATTTAATTGAAGACGACCTGGCCGCCGTCATTTAAGTAATTGGCGCCCTGGCTTGGGGCACCAATTGCAGAGGCTATTTTTTTTAATATATATATATATATATAATTAAAGAATTTACGCCCCTACAGGCAGTCTTCAATTAATTGAAGACTTGCTGGCTGCCGCTATTTAACAAATTGAAGACTTGATGGCTGCCGCTATTTAACGAATTGAAGACTTGCTGGCTGCCGCTATTTAACGAATTGAAGACTCTGTGAGTAGTCTTCATTTAATTGAAGACTCTCCGGAGTGTCGTCAATTTAAGTACAGGTTCAACTCGAATTGATGACACTGCGTAGGGTCACCAATTGAGTTTTTTTTCAAGTGAGTTGTGCTTCGTATCAGAATGGTACATTCTGTGATACAAGTAACTATTCATTTTTCTAAAATTTCTATGAATCAGAATCCGAAGACATGGTCAGGTGGAGAAAAATCTCAGGGTCACAGAAGTATATTCTGGCAAAATTTTCAGGGTTCAGTTTATTAGTTATAGATTTTTGAATTCGTTGATTTACTGATTTTTGGATATTTTAGAAATTTCAATTGATGTCATTGCACAAGTCTTCATTTAATTGACGACTCCTCGCGGAGTCTTCAATTCTGTAATTGGCGCCCTGGTCAAGGGCGCCATTTACAAGTGGGTTGTTACTATTCATCAGTATAAACGTGCTCCGAATCAGGAAGTAAAGATACGAGCAGGTTGAGATAAATGCCAGGATTCTAGAAACATGTTCATGCGAAAATTTCGTGCTTTAGTTCGATAGTTATGGCTTTTTGAATGTGTTGAATTATCAGTTACAGGAAATTACGGAAAATAGAAATGACAACATGTGAGGTGTCTTCATTTAATTGACGACTCCTCGCGGAGTCTTCAATTTTAAAATTGGCTCCCCCTGGGTCTTCAATTGTCAAATTGGCGCCCCCAGGAGGGGTCTTCAATTCTATAATTGGCGCCCTGGTTAGGGGCGCCATTTACACGAGAGCTGGGACCCTCCGTGTTTTAAAACATGAACGTATTATGTGTAACAGAGGCTATATATTAAGGTTTAAAATATGATTATTAAGACTGTAAAACTAGTGTGATAAAATATGTTCAAAAACTCATGAAATCATGCTAACAAACTAAGTTTAAACTCATAAAAATCATGGTAACAGAATGTATAGAATCATATGCGACAGGTGTAACAAACTATTATAAATATGTATAGCATGGTATTATTTCTTGATCACGATAAATCCAGGTAATATATATATATATATATATATATAGCATGGATGATGAGTTAATCTAACTCTAAGCATGCATAAGTTAACCTATTTAGCTACAAGTTAGGCAAGGATTCGAGAACACCACCTTTTTGACGTGTGATTACAAGGAAAGATGACAGGATGAAGCCACACGTTCCCCGCCACCGCAGCAGGACGTAGACTTCAAGCTTTTCGAGGAATGAAGGAAATATTCTCTTTTGCAAGCACTGAAAGATGGCAGTAGCCTATGACAGTGCTTCGTAGGGGATTAGTTATAGGGATTTGCAAAGCATTGGTTATTGCCTTGCGGGTCCTGCTGAGGAGGCATGGGGTTTGCCAGCTAAAATAAGGTTGTTCGTGTCTCAACCTTCTAGAAACATAGGTTTAAATGACGCCCTTGTAAGGGGTCGTTTATTAATCTAGGTGGTACTATTCACGTAAATGACGTCTTGCATGAGGGCGTCATTAGTCTAGGTGGCATTATTGTGGCATTATTCATGAGAATGACGCCCTTGCAAGAGGGCGTTAATTTTTAGACAATTCTGCCACATTCACGTGTTAGCATTCAAGATGTACATATATATATATTAATATTATAATGGGATGGGGTCCTATTGAAAATGGCGCCGCCATGCATGGTCTTCAATATTGAAATTGCTGCCCAGGTGAGGGGACTTCAATTTGGAAGTTGGAAAAGGTGGAATCCACTTACGTACAACCCATAGCCAATGTGTTAAAGTTTATCTTGTACTTTTATATGATAACCCTCTCATGGTTTAGTTCTGTAATATCCCGATTATTTATTAAGTTTTATTGAGCTTTTATTAATTAAAAATTGAATTAAAATGAATTAATGTTTGAATTTTGAAATATTAATATTTAATTCATTAGAAAATAGAACCTATAAAATTCGACTACCTTAGAAAAATCTGTAAAAATAGTGATTGGGTAAAAGACCATTTTTATAGCAATTTTGTCTTTTGGACTTGACCCAAATTAATTACGTAACCTTGTCTAATTAGAGGATTAATCCCGAAATTGACATTTACCTAACCTTTACTTAACCGAAACTTAAAACGTGAAATTCGACCTTAATACTCAACCAAATGATCTGAAATCAAGGGCAAATGGAAGGCCACGATGTAAGGAACGTTTACTCTCAATCAATTTGAGGTAAACATAGCCCTAAAATGTGCTGCCGACATAGCTTTGGTCGAGTCAAGGATTCCGGCGCCGTTTCTAACACGTAACTTGCAGCGCCAAATACTCCCAACTCCGAAGGCTCCAGAAGTTCCATGACCTATAGAAACGTAGCTCTTTGACTCTAGTTTCATTTGGTAGCTGGGTCAGCCGACAAGGAGTCCAGATCTGGGAGTATTCGTCGATTTGGTGGAAGGTGTTAGCAGTTCATCGTTCTTCATCTCCAGCCCTTTAATCTGTCGATTAAGGTAGGTACCCTTAACCAAATGAGACTTGTGAATATAGTATCTCGATCAGCTCGACGAGATCTTTCCAATGATAGTAAAAGCCCCAATATTTATTGGGTATTCAGGAAGATTTAGAGGCATCTTTGGAAGGTATCCCTGGATCGGGTTTAATTCTAGCTTCGATCTTCAATCTTCAATTCAGGTAGGTGATAATTGACCCAACCTAATTGCTATATATCAATGAAATCTACATCATGTTAGCTTCATTTTGACGTTGGAAGCCCTAATTATTATTGATCATGCTAATAGAATTCCTAAGTTTTCATAAGTGTGTCCTGTCGACGTTCCAGCAGCATTAACTTGACTTATCTCATGATTTTGAGTGACTAAATGAAATATTCATATGGCATATCTTATATGGTTGGAATCCTTATCCTGTCCGCTTTCCGTTGATATATAGATCTCTAAATTTCATTAAGTATAGTAGGAGAATTTGAGTTTTAGTCACTGCCTATCCAGAACTAGGGTTTCGGTGTTCCAGTAGTTATAAATCCTAATTACAGCAAGTAATCATGCAATTGACACTTCTATTAGATAGTATTCTCTGTTAGCTTTCTAACGAAACCAAAATCCCCTTATTTGGACTTCATTTCCATTAGTTATTAGCATTTAGTGTAACCCTAGCAAACCCCCACTTCCCGGCGTTCACCGGACACGACAGGGATGACCGGAGACGACCCAGAGATGGACGGTCTTACGATAGACCGCCCAACTCAGGCCTAAACTTTGACCATTTTTGACTCTGGTATAACCATAGATGAACGGTCTTTCAGAACAACACATCCCAGGATGAACGGTTCCGCATGAACCACATATCGGGATATAAGGTCCCGGAAGAACCACATATCTTGGACGGCCCTGCACTGGCCGCACATCCCAGGGGATGGGCGGTTGGTCCAGAGCCGCCCAACCCTTAGGGCGGCCCAGCATGAACCGCCCAAGTCCCCAGAGTGCCCCTTTCAGCCTGTTTAGCCCCGTTCAGCCCTATTTAAGCCCAGTAGATGTAAGGTTCATCCAGAACCGTTTATCTACCCAGTAAATGACCTAAAACTAGTTCTAATGCATTCATTTTAGTGTCATTAATGATAATTAATAATCTAGAAACCCACATGATTAAATGTTTAAATATGCAACTAAATTTCTGTTAATTGCCTGTTATTCGTTCATACGCGACTTACGCGATCTTGTACTTTAACTTATCATCTTGAATCATTCCTTTTGGCATCTTGACTTAATGTAAAACTTAATTCTTATTAAATTGGCTTGAAATTAGTATTAATATGTTGATTAACTTGCTGGATAGCTGCTGTACTACAGTAGCACATCATGATTAATTTCCTGACTTCTAGTAAGTCGCTAAGGCATTAAATAGCATGTTATTCCCAGAAACTCGATCCGACGGAATTACCATTAATTCCCATGTTTAGTATCCCTATTTTGAAATCCATTGATCAAATGGTAATCTATTTAAGTAAGTTATATATATAACTCTTCTTGTGACTTGGTTATCGATCTTCTTGATGATTGTGCTTACCTTGAAATTCTGAAATGAATCTCCTTCCTACTTGAAATTGTTATTGCTACAAAGTTTAAACCTTGGAATTCTGGCCATAAATTGTGGAAGTCTAGATTCATGGGATCTTTGATCCAAAGAAATCAATGCCTGGCAAACAATTAAGGGCTCAGTCTAGTCCTGGGAGGAGCGCCCGAACACTACGTGTACCCCCGGGGAGGTGATTGACTAGGTGTGGCATTTGGCACCAGTACTATGACATGTGTTAAATCTAGGACTGTCCACTACTCTCCACTACTCTCTACTACTTTTCACTTTTCACTCTTCATTGTTCCCTACTCTACTTGTGGTTACTCTACTTGTTGTTACTTGGACGTGGAAATGAAATTACATACGTGCTTGACATGACTTGAATCGCCTTGATATGGCCAACTCTTTATCGTTATCTCCTGTAGTAAATTCTTGTATTTGTTATTCCTTTTAAGTATTACCATTCTGTTCATTTATATTTCTTGACCTTGCAAGATCTTTAAACTTTGTTTTACTATATCATCATTATCCTTTTATTGCATTATCCTTTTTAGCATGACATTTTGAAAATATAATTAAACTGTTAATCACTTATACCTATCTGTTATCTCCTACTGAGCGTTAGCTCACACCCCGTTGTTTCCCCCTTTCCAGGCTATACAGGTGACGACACCCATACCGATGGGGAGGGGCAGGAGTGATTACACCTGAGTGTACCAGTTAATAGATGGAGTCGTCTTGTTATTGCTTCTAGTTATGTCTTGGAGTTGTGCTAGTATTTCGATAGTTAAAGAGTTTGTTGATGTACTAGTTGTACTAGATTTCATTAGAAGTTATGTTTGAGAGTGTCTTAGTAGTTTGATGAATGTTGTAATAGATTGGTTTTTTCCATGTTTAATAAATTTGTTCTTTTCCATTGCCCTTGTGTTAATCATCTAGTTTAGTATTTCAACTTTATTTCAGCTAGCTCGCCTCTAACTGTACGTCTCGATATTTCTGCCTTGTTCGGGGCGTGACAGTTTAGTTGGTATCAGAGTCCTAGGTTTCACATTCCTAGGTTTTTCTAAGTCATAGGTTTTGCCTTGCATCCCAATAACCGGTATATCAAAAGGTGTTGTCCGAACGTTAGGCTACGCCTATCGGGAAAGTCGCACACTTGCGCGAGTGGTCTTCGGATCGGTTATCTCCGCCAGGTACCGAGTTTTGGTCATGTTTAGGTGCATCAGACCCCTAACCTTGTTAAAGTCTAGAAACTGACCTGGTGAGATTGGGTAGAAACTTGGGTTGAGCTATACCTCGATTGTTGTATTATCTATCATAATAACCCTAAATGATTTACTCTACTTGTAGGTAATTGAAATGGCAGCCGAACGTGCTAAATGGAGGAACCTGCAGCGCACGGTTCAAGGCCTGACTCAGGCGTTACATCAGGTAGCTTAAGCTGGAGCAGCGGGTCATGGCACCGGTGACTTATACCGGAACTTTCGAGGAATGAATCCGCCATGATTTGCTGGTTCGACTAACCCCGACGAGGCCGAGCATTAGCTCAATGAAATAGGGAGAATTTTTGAAGTCATGCAATGCACCGACCAAGAGCGTGTCCTTCTTTCTACCTTCCAATTGGAGCGGGACGCGCGTACTTGGTGGGATTCCGTCAAGGCAACCCTAGGTGATCAACAAGTCACATGGGAAGAGTTCGAGGAATTCTTCAACGACAAATATTTTTCTGATCGTGTACAAGAGAAGAAGGCGGCGGAGTTCGCGGCTCTAAAGCAACGAAGCTTATCGGTGGCCGAATATGAAGCATAGTTCTCTCGGCTTTCGCGCTATGCTACTCACCTTATCTCCACCGAAAAGATGAAAGCTAAGCGATTTCTCAACGGGTTGAAGCTTCACTACATCAATCAACTGGCGCCGATGGAGATCCCTACTTATTCTGAGATGGTGAGAAAGGCACAAGTTCTAGAAGATACCCTAGAGATGACGGAGAGGATCCGTGGGAAAGGCATGAAGAAGGAACAACCAACTCCTAGACCCGGACCTGGTACTAGCAAGAAGAGGCCCATGAGTGGGTCTAGTTCGTGGATCGAATCGGGAACGTGGAAAGGTAAGATGTCGAGAAATGAAGAGAAGAAACCCGGCCCTATTGTTCCATTCAAGGGTAAGTGCAAGTATTGTGATCGTCCAGGTCACAAGATGGAGGAATGCTGGCGCAAGCTAGGCGCGTGTTTACGATGTGGGAGTAGGGAGCACTGTATCCCTGATTGCCCTCTTCTATCGGAACAGGCTACACCGGCAAAACCTCAAGCTACCAAGAAGCCGCAAGGAAGGCTCCAAGCTTTACATGCAGATGAAACTGGGATTTCTGATGATGGCGGACCCGTCGAAGGTACTCTTACTATAATCAACAAGCCCGCATTTGTTCTCTTTGATACGGGTGCAACACATTCTTTTATTTCTCGAAAATTTGCGAAGTCTTTATCTGTGGAACCTATTATGATGAATACTCCATTAGCTATATCAACTCCTATTGGTTCTGGAGCGGCTATTCAATATTACTATCCTTCTAGTAAGGTTATTATTGATGAACGGAACTTTCCAGCCGACTTAGTTTGCATGGATATGAAGGATTATGATGTAATCCTTGGAGCAGATTGGTTGGCCAAGTATGAGGCCAATGTTCACTGCAGTTCTAGCTCAGTGACTTTTACTGGACATTCTGGTTTGTCTTTTACGGGAATTAAGCACCATAACCCCGTATCACTCATCTCGGCCCTTCGAGCCGACAAGCTGATGAAGCGAGGTTGCGAGGCTTTTCTAGCCTTTGTCCATGCTACACCGGAGCGGCAAGTTGAGATAAAGGACACTCCTATTGTCCGAGAATTCTCTGATGTCTTTCCGGAGGAACTACCAGGACTTCCGCCTGAGCGGGAAGTTATCTTCTCCATTGATATCGTTCCTGGCACGTCTCCTGTTTCTAGAGCTCCTTACCGTATGTCCGCTGCGGAGCTACGGGAATTAAAGCAACAGCTGATGGAATTGCTCGAGAAAGGCTTTATTCGTCCGAGTACTTCACCTTGGGGAGCTCCTGTATTATTCGTCAGGAAGAAGGATGGTTCGATGAGGTTATGCATCGATTATCGGCAACTGAACCAGCTAACTATCAAAAATAAATACCCATTGCCGAGGATCGATGAATTGTTCGACCAGATAGCGGGAGCACATTATTTCTCTAAGATCAACTTTCGATCTGGATATCATCAGCTGAGGATTAAGGAAGATGATATTTATAAAACGGCTTTTCGTAGCAGGTATGGTCATTTTGAGTTTGTCGTTATGCCTTTTGGTCTAACGAATGCACCAGCAGCTTTCATGCAGTTAATGAATAATGCATTCCGGCCTTATCTTGATCAATGGGTCGTGGTATTCATTGACGACATACTGATTTATTCTAAGACTGAAGAAGAGCATGCCGAACATCTGAGAATGGCATTACAGATATTGAGAGATCATCAACTTTATGCCAAATTCAGTAAATGTGATTTCTGGCTGCAAGAAATGTCCTTCTTAGGACATATCATCACCAAAGAAGGTATTTCAGTTGATCCTTTGAAAGTGGAGGCAGTAAAGGATTGGGATCAGCCTACTACAGTGACCGAGGTGAGAAGCTTCCTAGGCCTGGCAGGCTATTATCGGAGATTTATTCAAGACTTCTCCAAAATTGTAGTACCTCTCACTCGATTGACCCGCAAAGACAATAAGTTTGAATGGTCCGAAGAATGTCAGTGGAGCTTTCAAACATTGAAGGATTGCCTCACTACTGCACCCGTATTGGCTTTACCTTCTGGCGACGGAGGTTTCGTGGTCTATACCGATGCTTCTGGTATTGGCTTGGGCTGTGTACTCATGCAGCATGGGAAGGTGATTGCCTATTCTTCTAGGCAGCTGAGGAAGCATGAAAAAAATTACCCCGTTCATGACTTGGAACTTGCAGCGGTTGTATTCGCTCTGAAGATTTGGAGGCATTACTTGTATGGAGAAACATTCATAGTATTTTCAGATCATAAGAGTCTGAAGTATTTATTTTCTCAAAAGGAACTCAACATGAGGCAGAGAAGATGGTTGGAATATCTGAAGGACTTCAACTTCTCTATCGAGTATCATCCGGGTAAAGGTAATATCGTGGCAGATGCATTAAGTCGGAAGCCTATGGCTAAATTGGCCAGTCTCATGCTACAAGAATGGAGGCTACTAGAACAATTAGCTAGCCTGGATCTTAATGTAGAAAATGATCGGGTGATGATTGCACAAATCCAACTTAAGCCTGATTTGACGATAGAAATTAAATCCTTGCAAGACAATGACCCTGAGCTGGTGGAAATCAAAGGAAACTTGAGCAACAGACCAGATTTCATGATGCTGATGATGGACGATTGTTATTCCGAGGGCGAACTTGTGTACCCGATGTAGCCGAACTCAAGAACAAGATTCTTGAAGAAGCTCACAGATCCCGATACACGATTCATCCTGGAGGCACCAAGATGTTCAAAGATTTGAAAAGATCCTTCTGGTGGCCGAACATGAAAAGGGAAGTGGCAGATTTTGTGAGCAGATGCTTAGTGTGTCAGCAGGTCAAGGCTGAGCATCTCAGACCGGCAGGGAAGTTGAAATCACTTGATATACCCCAGTGGAAATGGGAAAGCATCGGCATGGATTTCATTATGGGTCTACCTAGGACTCGTTGTGGATTTGACGGGATATGGGTGATTGTCGACCGGTTGACAAAGTCGGCTCATTTCTTATCTATTAAATCCAAATGGACAGTCGATGTTTTGGCAGCATTGTATATGAAGGAAGTAGTTCGACTTCATGGCATTCCAGTTAGCATTGTGTCAGACAGAGACCCTAGATTCACCTCACATTTCTGGAAGGGACTGCAAGAGTCCTTGGGCACTCGTCTGAATTTCAGTACGGCCTTTCATCCACAGACTGATGGACAGACGGAGAGGACTAATCAGATAGTGGAGGATATGCTGAGAGCCTGCATGATTGATTTCGGAGGCAGCTGGAGTAATCATTTAGCATTGATTGAATTGGCCTACAATAATAGCTATCAGTCCAGTATACAAATGGCTCCATTTGAAGCTTTGTATGGAAGAAGCTGTCGTTCCCCGTTGTGTTGGGACGAGGTGGGCGAGAAGTAATGGCTTGGACCAGATCTTATTTCAGAGTCGTCACAGAATATCCGTATCATCCGAGACCGGTTACAAGTGGCACAATCAAGATAGAAAAGCTATGCTGACAACAGGAGAAGGGCATTAGATTTCCAAGTGGGTGAGCATGTATTTCTGAAGGTCTCTCCTACGAGAGGGATTCGAAGATTCGGCATTCGCGGCAAGCTAAGCCCGCGGTATATCGGTCCGTTCGAGATTCTGGATAGAGTGGGCGAGGTGGCTTATCGATTGGCGTTACTGCCTCAGTTGTCTGGCGTGCACAACGTCTTCCATATTTCTATGTTGCGGAAGTATGTGTACGACCCCACTCATGTTATTCATCATGTGGATTTCGAGCTGAAGGAGGATCTGACCTACGAGGAAAGACCGATAAAGATTCTGGACCAGAAGCAACAGCAACTCCAGAATCGCTCTATATCGATGGTCAAGATTCAGTGGAGTCGGCGTGGGACCGAAGAGGCTACTTGGGAATCGGAAGATACTATGCGGAAGCGGTATCCTGACCTATTCTAGTTGATCTATCTTTTCCCTACTTTCCGCATATAGTGCAGTGAATTTGGAGGACCAAATTCTTTAAGTAGGGGAGGGAGTAATACCCCGATTATTTATTAAGTTTTATTGAGCTTTTACTAATCAAAAATTGAATTAAAATGAATTAATGTTTGAATTTCGAAATATTAATATTTAATTCATTAGAAAATAGAACCTATAAAATTCGACTATCTTAGAAAAATCTGTAAAAATAGTAATTGGGTAAAAGACCATTTTTATAGCAATGTTGTCTTCTGGACTTGACCCAAATTAATTACGTAACCTTGTCTAATTAGAGGATTAATCCCGAAATTGACATTTACCTAACATTTACCTAACCGAAACTTAAAACGTGAAATTCGACCTTAATACTCAACCAAATGATCTGAAATCAAGGGCAAATGGAAGGCCACGATGTAAGGAACATTTACCCTCAATAAATTTGAGGTAAACCTAGCCCTAAAATGTGCTGCCGATATAGCTTTGGTCGAGTCAAGGATTCCGGCGCCGTTTCTAACACGTAACTTGCAGCGCCAAATACTCCCAACTCCAAAGGCTCCAGAAGTTCCATGACCTATAGAAACGTAGCTCTTCGACTCTAGTTTCATTTGGTAGCTGGGTCAGCCTACGAGGAGTCCAGATCTGGGAGTATTCATCGATTTGGTGGAAGGTGTTAGCAGTTCGTCGTTCTTCATCTCCAGCCCTTTAATCCGTCGATTAAGGTAGGTACCCTTAACCAAATGAGACTTGTGAATATAGTATCTCGATCAGCTCGACGAGATCTTTCCAATGATAGTAAAAGCCTCAATTTTTATTGGGTATTCATGGAGATTTAGAGGCATCTTTGGAAGGTATCCCTAGATCGGGTTTAATTCTAGCTTCGATCTTCAATCTTCAATTCAGGTAGGTGATAATTGACCCAACCTAATTGCTATATATCAATGAAATCTACATCATGTTAGCTTCATTTTGACGTTGGAAGCCCTAATTATTATTGATCATGCTAATAGAATTCCTGAGTTTTCATAAGTGTATCCTGTCGACGTTCCAGCAGCATTAACTTTACTTATCTCATGATTTTAAGTGACTAAATGAAATATTCATATGGCATATCTTATATGGTTGGAATACTTATCCTGTCAGCTTTCCGTTGATATATAGATCTCTAAATTTCATTAAGTATAGTAGGAGAATTTTGAGTTTTAGTCACTGCCTATCCAGAATTAGGGTTTCGGTGTTACAGTAGTTATAAATCCTAATTACAGCAAGTAATCATGCAATTGACACTTTTGTTAGATAGTATTCTCTGTTAGCTTTCTAACGAAACCAAAATCCTCTTATTTGGAGTTCATTTCCATTAGTTATTAGCATTTTAGTGTAACCCTAGCAAACCCCCACTTCCCGGCGTTCACCGGACGCGGCAGGGATGACCGGAGACGACCCAGAGATGGACGGTCTTACGATAGACCGCCCAACTCAGGCCTAAACTTTGACCATTTTTGACTCTGGTATAACCATAGATGAACGGTCCTTCAGGAACAACACATTCCAGGATGAACGGTTCCTCACGAACCACATATCGGGATATAAGGTCCCGGAGGAACCACATATCCTGGACGGCCCTGCACTGGCCGCACATCCCAGGGGATGGGCGGTTGGTCCAGAGCCGCCCAACCCTTAGGGCGGCCCAGGTGGAACCGCCCAAGTACTTGGGCGGTCCAGCATGAACCGCCCAATGTTGGGTTCGATGCAGTATTCAGAGGGGGGGTGAATGAATATAACCCTTTAAAAAACTTTCACCCAATTTAAAACTAGAATACTAACAAGACTTTCACTCAATATAAAATTTCGCCCAAACTAGAACTATGATGCTAACTAGACAAATTTACCAAATCTGAAAGCTAATCAACTATTCAGTTCTACCAGTTAGCAAACACATGCAGTGCCCCTATGCATTCATCTAGCGGAAGCACAAATGAACAAATCAAACCACAATGCACAAGGGGTTTTTAGGTGGTTCGGTCCTCCAGACCTACATCCACCCCACACTCAAACCGAGTGTGGCTTCCACTAGCTCACGCTAGAAACAGCAGACTCAGTCTGCAACAAACGCTGCCAAACAGCTTGACCAGGGGAACAACCTCCCCTCTTCCTCCCAACCGGAGGGAACCACTAGTGACACCAGTCACTAGCAAACCAGAGACACAAGGTCTCTCTTCCTCCAGACCTGGAGGGAACCCCTGGACTTGAATCCACAAGCCCAGAACCGGAGACAAGTCTCCCTTCCTCCAAACCGGAGGGAATCAACAAGTAGCACCCAGCTACTTGCAACCGGAGATAGCAATCTCCCTTCTCCTGAACAAACAGGAGGAACCCACAAGTGACTCCAGCCACTTGGAAACCAGAGACACACGGTCTCTCTTCCTCCACACACGGAGGGAACCACCGGGCTTGCTACTCACAAGCCCAGAGCCAGAGGAACAAGCCTCCCTTCCTCCAACCCGGAGGGGAACCTAGAGACCCAAGTCTCTCTTCCTCTGAACCCCAGAGGGAAGCACAATCGGAGATAAATCTCCCTTCCTCCAACCCGGAGGGAAACAACCGATGACACCCTGTCAAAGGCAACCAGAGACGCAAGTCTCTCTTCCTCCACACGGGAGGGTACCAACCACAAGTAGCACCCAGCTACTTGCAAACCGAAGACACAAAGTCTCCCTTCTCCTGAACCCACAGGAGGAACCCCGACCTCTCTACAGAGGATCGGAGTTACAGTAAATGGATAAAAACAAAAACGAAACCAGCAACAGAAGGCTGAAAAGATAAAAACAAATGTGGCTCTCGCAGGAGCTGGCTGGCCTGGATTTGATCCACGGTTCAGCAAGAACAGATCTTCTGTTGAAGCTTCTATCACTCTATCTCTCTCTTCTTCTCTATTCTTCTTCCTCTTCTTCTCTTCACACTCTGCTATCTCGATCTCTTACTCAATCTCTCTTTCTTTCTCTTTCTCACTATCTTTCTCTTCTTCTTTTCTTTTTCTTCTTCTCTGTCTGGATCGTGGCTCTCTGTATAGAGTTTTCTTCTCGCCAACTCGATCACTTCATCTGTGGATGAAGGTCTCATATATATAGCAGCAACAGCAGCAGCATCAGCCACGACGTGTGACCTCCACATTTCCAGCCCTAAGAATTCAGACCACGTGGCAGTCTTTCAGCAGGCTTTATTCCAGCCTCGGATCACGTGCCCTCCTTAAGCTTCACGATCAAAGCACCTGTAAAACAGGGTATCGGATAAGTCATCAGTTTAAAGAACAACTCTGTATAGACTTATCAGAAGAACAGCGTTTTTAGAAGAAACTTGAACGAGGTTAAAACGAAACAACACGAAGTGACAAATAGCAACGACACGGAGACAACGCGAGGACACAATAGGGAAAACGACACGAAGTCAGTAAGGACTCGATGTACAACAGTAAGTAACACGAAGTAAGACCACACAGACATAAACGATAACACGAGAACAACACGGGGTGACAGCAGAAACTGACACGAAGTGTTTGCAAACAAAGTAAGACACAAGGTCTACGTAAAGCAACACGAAGTGTGGTTAAAGCGAGAACGACACGAAGTGAAGTTATAAAACAACACGAGGTGAAAAGAAGAACGACACGAGATACATGGAGACAAAACAGAAACCAACACGAAGTGTGGTTTCAACACAAGAAAGACACAAGGTCTAGGAAGAACAAAAACGACACGAAGACACAAAACGGAAAACGACACGAGGTGTAACAAACACGACACGAAGTTATGAAAACAACACGGAGACGAAGTCTGAAAAAATGACACGGGGTGAAGACAACACGAAGACGAAACACAGGTTTCAACACGGAGTGAAAACGACACAAAGATAAAACAGAATTGACATGGGTTGAAATCAACACGAAGTCAAAAACAGTAATCGACACGGGTTGAAAACAACATGAAGACGAAGTACAAAGAGACGACACGAAGTGAAGTTGACATGAAGTGAAAACAACACTAAGTGAAAAACAATAATCGACACGCGGTGAAAACGACACGACGACAGTGAGAACAGCACGAGGTGAAATGACACGGGGTGTAGAAAACCAAGAATCGACACGAAGTGTGGTCAAGGCGAGAAAGACACTAAGTCAAAAACGAAAGACCAACACTCAGATAGAAACATAAAAACAACACGGAGACGTAGACACTAAAACAACACGAAGATGAAGACAAGGGAAACGACACGAAGTCTAACCTCATACAAGCTTTCCTGTCACGCATGGAAATCAACACGAAGTGTTGTATGCTCATACAACACGAGATCTTTTTGTGTTAGTGAGGGGAAACAACACGAAAACTCAAGTACAGAAACAGCACGAAGATGATGTACAATCTGATGTTCAGACATGAAGAACAGTCCAAGATATAGACTTGCACGAGTAAGCTACAGTGCCAAAGTATAGACTTCACGCTGTACAGACTACATGACCAGTGCATGATTGTACTTGACAATGTAAACACTTAGCCTATGCAGACCAATGTACAGACTTTGGCGAAGCAAAAGACTGTATAGACTTGGAGACCCAAAGCCATTGTATAGACTTTGTCTAAGACAAGGCATGAGCTGACGTTGTATATACTTAGCCCAATGCAAACCAGTCCGATGTATAGACTTTAAGGAAATGCATGCTACAGTGCAATGTCTAGACTTGCGATGTGTTCGCCAAATGCACACTACAGTCCAATGTATGGACTTGGACGAATGATGCATGTGCAGTGAATAGACTTAGGGCATAAACCCCACGATGCACTGTATAGACTATGCACATAACATAAGTCTAACATAAACAATATATCAGTTGTACCAGTCACAGTCATGATGCAATCATCAAGGCACAATGTCATGAAAACACTATATCATTGCTATCATCAAAATACAATATCAATCATCAAAACCACAGCAATGAATGCTTTATGCATCAGTTTAACATGTAACAAGACTGAACATCAAATATGTTAATCTAAACTGAGCAGCAAGATGACTGAACATTTGATTAACTCACATCAACAACCAATCATCAAAGCCATCATTAAAACCATCATCAAAACCAAAACCACATGCATGGACACAACAATCTCCCCCTTTTTGATGATGGCAACACTTTCAATACATTGAGTCATTCTGATGATGTGAGGCATTCTGAGGTAATCTGAAGACTCAAATTATTCTCCCCCTTTGACTTCATCAAAAAGAAAAATAATTTGAGAAATTATAGCATGTATAAAAGTTCAGTCAATTTCTCCCCCTAAATAAAAGCTCCCCCTTTGAGAAGGAATATGAACAGATAACACAGGTAGAAAAGATAGGAGGATCACTTGATAACAGCTGAATCATAGGTTCAGAAAGGAAGCATGATTATAACCAACTGTTTAGAGTATAAGAATCACCACTCATACAATTTTCAAAAATTCAGGTTTAATCAGTGATAAATCTAGAGTAAAACACCTGACCCCTGAGAAAGAGTTTTAGATTCCATTTATAGCAATGAATCTAGGGCACATGGTATTAATAGATAAGTCTGAAATAATACCCTTTTATGTTTAAACAAGGAAATTCAAGAGAGGCAACTTGAATATGTATTGATAAAAATAATTTTCACTCATTGACTTTTGATTTTTCGAAGGGTTACAGCAGTTTGATTTTCATTTTTTTTTTAATTTCTGAAACTGAACTAAGTGAATAGACCTATGGCATTTATGCTGTTGACATTAGGTGTACACCTTGATAAGAGGCAGGTACCCCCAGTTACTAGGCATAAACTATATGATCTACTTCAGATCAAGACCCACGAGGAATAGTCTTCACTTTTGACATTAAGGGTACACCTTGATTAGAGGCCAGTACCCTCAGTTACTTGGTGAGGACTCCCCTTATAGATTTGACCCTATGAACAGAGATAGTCTAAGGCACTTCATGACATGTGAGATCTCCTGTCTTTTTGGAGGAGTTCACAGTTTCTCAGTGCAATCAGCCATTGCTTCTGTCACTATGTTCTGTTCTTAACATTAATGATCTTGTTTACTGCTGCCCTTAATTCTTTTAGAGTGATTGATTGAAAAACATTACACACTCTTGTTCACCTGTTCTAAACATTTCCAGATTAACACATTTAGGCATTAAAAAAACTTTTTCTATTTTAGCCATGAGACAAAGATTAAGAGCTATAAAAGTTTTCTTTTATCTCAATTTCTGAAGTGCAGACACTTAACTCTCCAATTTATAAAGGTTAAACCTTTAGTTCTTTTCAATTTGTAAGAGTGATTCTTATAGGTGAACAATTGCAATAATCACCATTCAATGTACTGAACCAGATGCAAAGCTGTTGTTTAGTGAAACTGATGGGGAAAAGATAGCAAGTGGCAATATGGTTCAATGAGCAACCGATGTCAAAAAATATGAATCATTTGAATGAGAACACTGGGAAGTGAAAAGGATTCAATGAATTGAATAGAACTCTCAGCTCCCCCTGACATCATGAAGCAAGAGATATGCTATGCAACATACTGTCCTACATGCAGACAAGACCCATGGTACTAGGCGGAGGACCTGGTCTCAAAGACCATCTCACACATGGTAGGAACCTCCGGGCAGATTTCCCTGCCTTTTAGTAACATACCATTTGATATACCAGGGTTAACAAGGACAATGCAACATAAATCAGTCCTTCATGCATTGAACGGCATTATTAACACATGCAATGACAGTGTACACTAAATGAACCATTCACACTTAGTCCAAGTATGCATTCAAATACTAGCATGCAATGCATTGACACAAAGCATATGTAGTGCATCAACTGAATATGCTTAGCGAAGCATTCAATTTCAGTTCAACATATAGTAAGAGAAGAGCATCAAGTATATGCAGAAATGAATTCAATAGCTGAGTCTGGAATACAGACTGATCAGCTAGACATGGAGAGATCATCAACAATCAATCAAGCAAATCAACATGAAGCACACATTTTTCATGCTCACAGTTTCAGATAATGGAATTTAAAACACATTTCAGAATTGACCTGAAAAGTTCAATCATGGGGTTTTCATTCTTGAGCGCCTTGGTTAACCCCCTTTTATTTCTCCCTCCAAGGCACACCTGCAAGATATTTGATCATCTTGATCCTGCAGGGACCCAAGTAGCTTTGGGTCCTGCGTTAGCCCTAACAGGTTTTCTAAACATTTTCATAGCAACATTATCATCAAATTTCATCAGTGAACAGTCATCCATAGAATGTCCAAATTTTCCACAGTATCTACATGAACTGGCTGGTTTTTGGTTCTTATGATACATGTTGACAGCAGGGTGATATTTATAAGCATGTTCATAAGATTTTCTGTTATATGCATGAACAGTTTGATGCTTGTTCTTAACCATCCAACATTCAGCAGATTTATGGCCTGGCTTCCCACAGTTATAGCATGAAATTTTCACAAAAGGTTTTGCAGGGAATTTGACAAAATGGGGTTTAGCATAGTTCTTTTGAACATACCAACAGTCCTTGACTGTATGCCCATTTTTCCCACAGTGGGAGCATGCAAAAGAATTTCTTCTATGAAAACCATTTTTACCCCAAGTAGATCTAAACCAGCACTCAACAGCCTTGTGCCCAGGCTTATTACAGTTGAAGCACACGATGTGCTGACTAGAATTGTGTTTAGATCCATATGGATCATAAAAGTGCATGGAAGACTTGGCATGTAGTCTATTGTCTTCTTTCATGATAAAACATTCATTCATGAGATGACCATGCTTCCCACAATAATAACATGAGGCATCAGGCTTCCTAGCAACATGGTTTCTATCAAAAGAATTTCTAGAATGTAAAGTTCCACTAGCATGCTCATCCTTTAACATCAATCCACAGTCCTCCATTATGTGACCTCCTTTCCCACAATAATAACATGACCCCTTTGTAATATGAGTGTATGTGAGATCATGTGCATTGTGTGTAGCCCTTTTTATAGCAACAGGAGTGCCTTTTTCCTTTTTCTGTGAGTTTTCACCCTTTTTCTGTTTTGGAGTTTGTTCCACAGTTTTGGGTTTCACAGTTGATTTTTGTGCAGTGAATTTGAAGACAGAAGGAGCAGAGGTTATGTTCTGATTGGTGGCTTTGACAAAAAACGTAGATGTTTCATTCCCATTACTCCTTTTATTTGTCGGACTATAGCCCAGTCCCTTTCTCTCAAAGTTATCACTCTTTCCAAGAAGCTTATTCAGATTGTCCTTACCTTTGACAAATTTTGATAGAGAATTTTTCACGTCTTTAATTTCAAAATTCAAATCAACAATTTTAGCTTCATATTTGGACAGATCTGTTTCACAGGAAATGACTTGTTGATGCAAGGCATCATTCAGACTCTTGAGTTTTTCAACTTCCTGTTTTAATTCTATTTCCTTGTCAGTTTTAGATAAGGACTTGTAAAGATCATCAACTTCTTGTTGAAGGGATGTGATAGTAAGCTCATATCCAGCTATTTTCTGTTCACTGCAACTGACATTTCCATTTAACATTAAGTTGATGGTTTTTAGACTCTCAATTTCTTGTTCAGCATTCATCAACCTATCAGAATTATCCACACTCACACACTTGCCTTTTTCCATTGTCATTAGCCTATTTGTCAGCTGGGTGTTTAGATGTTTCAACTCATTGATTTCCTCTTTCAGTTTACTGTTCTGCTCTAGGAGATCAGCATCAAGCACCCATTCATCTGAGAGAGACTGACATTCATGAAACATTTCCTGTTGTTTTTCAGATTGAAATTTGTCAAGATTTTTCTGAATCTCTGAATTTGTTACTCTATCAGCCTCTAGTTTTTCAGAAATCAATCTATTTTCTTTTTCAAGATTTATTGATTTGAGTTCAAATTCCTTGAGCTGATTATTGAGTATTTCATTTGCAGATTTCATTTTTTCCAATTCAGAGTTGACACATTCTAATTCTCTCACCAATTTTTCATTTTGAACAATATCATTGTTGTGAGCCTGATCAACTAAGCTAAGCCTTTCCTTTAGTTCAGTAATTTCACACACAAACTCTTGACGCTCCTTTTTGTGTAGAGCAACTTGTTTCATAAGAGATTGTTTTTCAGATTTGAAATGATCTAAGTCTGAACTAACAGAATCACACTCTGTTATTTGTCTTCTGAATATTTCATTTTCAGTTTTCAGAGTTTCAAGTTTTTCACCTCCTAAATTTTCCAGCTTCTTTTTCAGACTTTTATATTTCTTCCCTAGTTTCTTACGGGATCTTAACAGATTTGCATAGGCATCTTCCCAATCGTCTAAGGAAAAATTCTCGAAAGGGTTTACCTCCTCATCATCACGTTCTTCGGATTCATCTTGATCACTACCATGGTTGCTCTCGTCAGCCATCAGACCGTTGTCGACATTTCCCCTCTGAGCAAGCTTCAGCTCATCCATAATGTCCTTGGCAGACCTGCAATCATGAATACAAGACCATAAGGCTCTGTCAATAGCAGCTCTCATCAGGTTAAAGGCCTCCTGATTTTCTTCATATTTTGACTTGTGACTTTTAGTCCATTTGGACTTTTCCTTTGGCAATCTGTGGGGACCTTGTGAAATTAACTTCCACAGATCCGGATTAATCATTTTCACATAATTGTGAAGACTGCTAATCCATGAGTTAAAATCAGAGCCATTGAAAACCGGTGGAGAGCCCATTGAGTAAATCCGCAAACAGACTAATGCAGCAAAGGGTAGAAACAGATAAGCACAAGGGACACCAGGATCCTCTGCAGATCGTTGGATCTGAACAATCAGAGAACCGCTCTGATACTAATTGTTGGGTTCGATGCAGTATTCAGAGGGGGGGTGAATGAATATAACCCTTTAAAAAACTTTCACCCAATTTAAAACTAGAATACTAACAAGACTTTCACTCAATATAAAATTTCGCCCAAACTAGAACTATGATGCTAACTAGACAGATTTACCAAATCTGAAAGCTAATCAACTATTCAGTTCTACCAGTTAGCAAACACATGGAGTGCCCCTATGCATTCATCTAGCGGAAGCACAAATGAACAAATCAAACCACAATGCACAAGGGGTTTTTAGGTGGTTCGGTCCTCCAGACCTACATCCACCCCACACTCAAACCGAGTGTGGCTTCCACTAGCTCACGCTAGAAACAGCAGACTCAGTCTGCAACAAACGCTGCCAAACAGCTTGACCAGGGGAACAACCTCCCCTCTTCCTCCCAACCGGAGGGAACCACTAGTGACACCAGTCACTAGCAAACCAGAGACACAAGGTCTCTCTTCCTCCAGACCTGGAGGGAACCCCTAGACTTGAATCCACAAGCCCAGAACCGGAGACAAGTCTCCCTTCCTCCAAACCGGAGGGAATCAACAAGTAGCACCCAGCTACTTGCAACCGGAGATAGCAATCTCCCTTCTCCTGAACAAACAGGAGGAACCCACAAGTGACTCCAGCCACTTGGAAACCAGAGACACACGGTCTCTCTTCCTCCACACACGGAGGGAACCACCGGGCTTGCTACTCACAAGCCCAGAGCCAGAGGAACAAGCCTCCCTTCCTCCAACCCGGAGGGGAACCTAGAGACCCAAGTCTCTCTTCCTATGAACCCCAGAGGGAAGCACAATCGGAGATAAATCTCCCTTCCTCCAACCCGGAGGGAAACAACCGATGACACCCTGTCAAAGGCAACCAGAGACGCAAGTCTCTCTTCCTCCACACGGGAGGGTACCAACCACAAGTAGCACCCAGCTACTTGCAAACCGAAGACACAAAGTCTCCCTTCTCCTGAACCCACAGGAGGAACCCCGACCTCTCTACAGAGGATCGGAGTTACAGTAAATGGATAAAAACAAAAACGAAACCAGCAACAGAAGGCTGAAAAGATAAAAACAAATGTGGCTCTCGCAGGAGCTGGCTGGCCTGGATTTGATCCACGGTTCAGCAAGAACAGATCTTCTGTTGAAGCTTCTATCACTCTATCTCTCTCTTCTTCTCTATTCTTCTTCCTCTTCTTCTCTTCACACTCTGCTATCTCGATCTCTTACTCAATCTCTCTTTCTTTCTCTTTCTCACTATCTTTCTCTTCTTCTTTTCTTTTTCTTCTTCTCTGTCTGGATCGTGGCTCTCTGTATAGAGTTTTCTTCTCGCCAACTCGATCACTTCATCTGTGGATGAAGGTCTCATATATATAGCAGCAGCAGCAGCAGCATCAGCCACGACGTGTGACCTCCACATTTCCAGCCCTAAGAATTCAGACCACGTGGCAGTCTTTCAGCAGGCTTTATTCCAGCCTCGGATCACGTGCCCTCCTTAAGCTTCACGATCAAAGCACCTGTAAAACAGGGTATCGGATAAGTCATCAGTTTAAAGAACAACTCTGTATAGACTTATCAGAAGAACAGCGTTTTTAGAAGAAACTTGAACGAGGTTAAAACGAAACAACACGAAGTGACAAATAGCAACGACACGGAGACAACGCGAGGACACAATAGGGAAAACGACACGAAGTCAGTAAGGACTCGATGTACAACAGTAAGTAACACGAAGTAAGACCACACAGACATAAACGATAACACGAGAACAACACGGGGTGACAGCAGAAACCGACACGAAGTGTTTGCAAACAAAGTAAGACACAAGGTCTACGTAAAGCAACACGAAGTGTGGTTAAAGCGAGAACGACACGAAGTGAAGTTATAAAACAACACGAGGTGAAAAGAAGAACGACACGAGATACATGGAGACAAAACAGAAACCAACACGAAGTGTGGTTTCAACACAAGAAAGACACAAGGTCTAGGAAGAACAAAAACGACACGAAGACACAAAACGGAAAATGACACGAGGTGTAACAAACACGACACGAAGTTATGAAAACAACACGGAGACGAAGTCTGAAAAAATGACACGGGGTGAAGACAACACGAAGATGAAACACAGGTTTCGACACGGAGTGAAAACGACACAAAGATAAAACAGAATTGACATGGGTTGAAATCAACACGAAGTCAAAAACAGTAATCGACACGGGTTGAAAACAACATGAAGACGAAGTACAAAGAGACGACACGAAGTGAAGTTGACACGAAGTGAAAACAACACTAAGTGAAAAACAATAATCGACACGCGGTGAAAACGACACGACGACAGTGAGAACAGCACGAGGTGAAATGACACGGGGTGTAGAAAACCAAGAATCGACACGAAGTGTGGTCAAGGCGAGAAAGACACTAAGTCAAAAACGAAAGACCAACACTCAGACAGAAACATAAAAACAACACGGAGACGTAGACACTAAAACAACACGAAGATGAAGACAAGGGAAACGACACGAAGTCTAACCTCATACAAGCTTTCCTGTCACGCATGGAAATCAACACGAAGTGTTGTATGCTCATACAACACGAGATCTTTTTGTGTTAGTGAGGGGAAACAACACGAAAACTCAAGTACGGAAACAGCACGAAGATGATGTACAATCTGATGTTCAGACATGAAGAACAGTCCAAGATATAGACTTGCACGAGTAAGCTACAGTGCCAAAGTATAGACTTCACGCTGTACAGACTACATGACCAGTGCATGATTGTACTTGACAATGTAAACACTTAGCCTATGCAGACGAATGTACAGACTTTGGCGAAGCAAAAGGCTGTATAGACTTGGAGACCCAAAGCCATTGTATAGACTTTGTCTAAGACAAGGCATGAGCTGACGTTGTATATACTTAGCCCAATGCAAACCAGTCCGATGTATAGACTTTAAGGAAATGCATGCTACAGTGCAATGTCTAGACTTGCGATGTGTTCGCCAAATGCACACTACAGTCCAATGTATGGACTTGGACGAATGATGCATGTGCAGTGAATAGACTTAGGGCATAAACCCCACGATGCACTGTATAGACTATGCACATAACATAAGTCTAACATAAACAATATATCAGTTGTACCAGTCACAGTCATGATGCAATCATCAAGGCACAATGTCATGAAAACACTATATCATTGCTATCATCAAAATACAATATCAATCATCAAAACCACAGCAATGAATGCTTTATGCATCAGTTTAACATGTAACAAGACTGAACATCAAATATGTTAATCTAAACTGAGCAGCAAGATGACTGAACATTTGATTAACTCACATCAACAACCAATCATCAAAGCCATCATTAAAACCATCATCAAAACCAAAACCACATGCATGGGCACAACACCCAAGTCCCCAGAGTGCCCCTTTCAGCCTGTTTAGCCCCGTTCAGCCCTATTTAAGCCCAGTAGATGTAAGGTTCATCCAGAACCGTTTATCTACCCAGTAAATGACCTAAAACTAGTTCTAATGCATTCATTTTAGTGTCATTAATGATAATTAATAATCTAGAAACCCACATGATTAAATGTTTAAATATGCAACTAAATTTCTGTTAATTGCCTGTTATTCGTTCATACGCGACTTACGCGATCTTGTACATTAACTTATCATCTTGAATCATTCCTTTTGGCATCTTGACTTAATGTAAAACTTAATTCTTATTAAATTGGCTTGGAATTAGTATTAATATGTTGATTAACTTGTTGGATAGCTGCTGTACTACAGTAGCACATCATGATTAATTTCCCGACTTCTAGTAAGTCGCTGAGGCGTTAAATAGCATGTTATTCCCAGACACTCGATCCGACGGAATTACCATTAATTCCCATGTTTAGTATCCCTATTTTAAAATCCATTGATCAAATGGTAATCTATTTAAGTAAGTTATATATATAACTCTTCTTGTGACTTGGTTATCGATCTTCTTGATGATTGTGCTTACCTTGAAATTTTGAAATGAATCTCCTTCCTACTTGAAATTGTTATTGCTACAAAGTTTAAACCTTAGAATTTTGGCCATAAATTATGGAAGTCTAGATTCGTGGGATCTTTGATCCAAAGAAATCAATGCTTGGCAAACAATTAAGGGCTCGGTCTAGTCCTGGGAGGAGCGCCCGAACACTACGTGTACCCCCGGGGAGGTGATTGACTAGGTGTGGCATTTGGCACCAGTACTATGACATGTGTTAAATCTAGGACTGTCCACTACTCTCCACTACTCTCTACTACTTTTCACTTTCCACTCTTCACTCTTCCCTACTCTACTTGTGGTTACTCTACTTGTTGTTACTTGGACGTGGAAATGAAATTACATATACGTGCTTGACATGACTTGAATCGCCTTGATATGGCCAACTCTTTATCGTTATCTCCTGTAGTAAATTCTTGTCTTTGTTATTCATTTTAAGTATTACCATTCTGTTCATTTATATTTCTTGACCTTGCAAGATCTTTAAACTTTGTTTTACTATATCATCTTTATCCTTTTATTGCATTATCCTTTGTAGCATGACATTTTGAAAATGTAATTAAACTGTTAATCACTTATACCTATCTGTTATCTCCTACTGAGCGTTAGCTCACACCCCGTTGTTTCCCCCTTTCCAGGCTATACAGGTGACGACACCCATACCGATGGGGAGGGGCAGGAGTGATTACACCTGAGTGTACCAGTTAATAGATGGAGTCGTCTTGTTATTGCTTCTAGTTATGTCTTGGAGTTGTGCTAGTATTTCGATACTTAAAGAGATTGTTGATGTACTAGTTGTACTAGATTTCATTAGAAGTTATGTTTGAGAGTGTCTTAGTAGTTTGATGAATGTTGTAATAGATTGGTTTTTTCCATGTTTAATAAATTTGTTCTTTTCCATTGCCCTTGTGTTAATCATCTAGTTTAGTATTTCAACTTTATTTCAGCTAGCTCGCCTCTAACTGTACGTCCCGATATTTCCGCCTTGTTCGGGGCGTGACAAGTTCTTTATGCAAGACCTTTCATGTAAGATTCTTTTAGGAAAAGTCACTATGTACTATACAAAAAGTGATGGTTGTACATTTATATGCTATCCCCCATTAGGTTTGGCTCTTTACATAAAGCCTTCATGTTTCTTTATGGCATAAAGTGACATTGGCTTGTATATTTATATAATAGTCCTTGTGAGGTTGGATTCTTTATGTAAGGTCTTCATGTATGATTTCTTTTAGGAAGAAGTTTTAAATTTACTCAATGATATTTATCGGGGGTGCTACACCCTCCCCACTTAAAATAATTTGGTCCCAAAATTCAACTGTATTATGCAGCAATAGGAAGAGTGCAGAGTACTCACAATTAGAATAACTCCAGAAATCTCCTCTTCATAGATTCTTCAGTTTCCCATGTAGCTTCTTGTTCTAAGCATCGATTCCATTGAATTTTCACCATAGGGATCATCTTGTTCCTTAGAACTCGAACTTCTCGGTCGAGGATCTTCATTGGCCTCTGCTCGTAGGTAAGGTCCTTCTGTACCACTAAATCATGGTGGTCAATGACATGGAAAGGATCGTGCACGTATTTCTTCAACATAGAAACATGAAACACGTTGTGCACTTCTGATAGTTGAGGAGGTAGGGCGATGCGATAAGCCACCTCGCCTATTCTTTCCAGCACTTCGAATGGACAAATAAACATTGGTGTTAGTTTGCCTTTAACATGGAATCTTCTAATGCCTCGGCCGGGAGATACCTTGAGGAAAACATGATCTCCGACTTGAAATTCTAGGTCTCTCCTTCTGTTATCGGTATAAGATTTATGCCTGGACTGTGCTATCCTTAACCTTTCTCTAATGAGGTGTTTCTTCTCGGTAGAATCTCGTACCATGTCTGGGCCTAAAATTTGTTTTTCACCGACTTCATCCCAGCATATAGGAGATCGGCAACTCCTGCCATATAATGCCTCAAAAGGTGCTATTTGTATACTGGCTTGATAGCTGTTATTATATGCAAACTCGGCTAGGGGTAAGTGGTCATGCCAACTTTCGCCGAAGTGTATAATGCATGCTCTCAACATATCTTCCACAACTTGATTTGTCCTCTCGGTCTGTCCATCTGTCTGGGGATGGAAATCAGTACTATAGTTGAGTTTCGTCCCCAGAGAGTGTTGTAGACTCTTCCAGAAATGAGAGGTGAAGCGCGGGTCTCGGTCAGATACGATCGAGACGGGAACTCCTTGCAATCTAACCATCTCCTTAATATATAGGGCAGTAAGTATGTCAACTGACCATCAGATTTTGATGGGTAGGAAATGGGCCGATTTAGTTAGCCGGTCGATAATTACCCAAATTCCATCATATCCACCCCTTGACTTGGGTAAACCCATGATAAAGCACATGCCAATGTCTTCCCACTTCCACTTGGGAATATCTAGCGGATGAAGCTTTCCGGCGGGTTTTTGATGTTCCGCCTTCACTTGTTGGCATGTGAGACAACGAGATACAAAGTCTCTTACCTCCCTTTTCATGTTAGGCCACCAGAATGTTCTTTTCAAGTCTTGGTACATCTTAGTGGCTCCATGTTGGATCGTGTACCTCGATCTATGAGCTTCTTCAAGAATCTTCTTCTTCAATTCGAGACAGTCGGGTACACATGTCCGTTCATAAAATAGCAATCTGCCATTAGGTGCCAGCTTGAAATCAACTCTCTCGTCCAGCTTACTTTTTATCTCCACTAGTGTGAGATCTCCTTCTTGAAGCTTCGTGATTTTAGGTAGCAAATCTGGATGTAGACTCATATGAGATAGAATAATACACTTGTTCTTCTCATCTGTGCTGATATCAAGCTCAGAGAATTTTTCTAGCAGCTTCCATTCTTATATCATGCAGTTGGCCAGAATTGCTCTTGGCTTTCAACTAAGGGCATCAGTTACGGACTTACCCTTTCCAGGATAGTATTGTATAATGAAGTTGAAATCTTTGAGATATTCAAGCCAACGTCTTTGCCGCATGTTCAGCTCCTTTTGGGAGAATAAGTACTTGAGACTTTTATGATCGGAGTATATAGTGAATTATTCTCCGTAGAGATAATGTCTCCAGATCTTCAAGGCAAATACTACCGCGGCTAGTTCTAAGTCATGAACTGGGTAGTTCTCTTCATGTTTCTTCAATTATCGGGAAGAGTATGTAATGACTCTTCTATTCTGCATCAATACACATCCGAGGCCAATACCCGAAGCATCGGTATATACCTCGTATTTTTCTCCTTCAATTGATAATGATAAGACTGGAGCAGTGGTCAAGAGATCCTTTAAAGCTTGGAAACTGTTTTCACAGTCTTCATTCCACTCATATGGCACTTCCTTGCGGGTTAACCTGGTCAGAGGAACAGTAATCTTTGAGAAGTCCTTGATAAAACACCGGTAGTAACCAGCTAGACCCAAGAAGCTTCGAATTTCCATTACATTTGTGGGTCGTTCCTAGTTCTTCACGGCTTCGACCTTTGATGGGTCAACAGTAATTCCGTTCTTCAAAATGATATGGCCTAAGAAGGATACTTCCTCGAGCCAGAACTCGCATTTGTTGAATTTGGCGTATAGCTTGTTTTCCCTCAATATCCATAGTGCCTTCTTGAGATGTTATTCATGATCCTCTTCGGTCTTTGAATAGATCACGAAATCATCAATAAATACCACAATAAATTGGTCTAAGTAGGGCCTGAATATGCTGTTCATTAACTGCATAAAAGCTGTGGGGGCATTTGTTAGTCCGAAAGGCATAACAGTAAATTCGTAATGCCCATACCTGCTTTGGAATGCAATTTTATGAATGTCTTCTTCTTTGATCTTCAATTAGTGGTAACCAGAACGAAGATCAATCTTAGAGAAATATGAAGCTCCTGATAACTGATCGAACAGCTCATCAATCCTCGGCAGCAGGTATTTGTTCTTGATTGTAAGGTGATTTAGCTACCGATAGTTGATGCATAGTCTCATCGATCCGTCCTTCTTTTTGATGAACAGCACGGGTGCTCCCCAAGGGGAAGTACTCGGCCTGATGAAACCCTTTTTCAATAACTTCATTAGTTGCTCTTTTAGTTCTTTCAGCTCAGCAGGGGACATTCTGTACGGTGCCTTGGAAACAGGACCAGCACCTAGGACAAGGTCGATTGTAAACGACACTTCCCTTTCCGGGGGTAAGCCGGGTAAATCTTATGGAAAAACATCAGGAAAATCCCGAATTACATGGATGTCTTCAAGTTTAACCTTATTGACTTCCGTGGCAGTCACGAATGCTTTGAAAGCCATGCATCCCTTATCCATAAACTTTCTAGCTCGAAGTGCTGATATAAGAAGTGATTTACTCCGAGGGCTATTGTAAACTAGTTCTGGAAAATCCACGAAAGTTACCTTACCATGCCGGCAATCTACAGTTGCTTGGTATGTGGATAGCCAGTCGGCACCTAGTATGACATCATAACCCTTCATATCTAGGCATATCAGGTCAGCAGGTAAATTGCTTCCCTTAATCATCACTTCACAATTTGGATAGTGATAAGTGATATCAGACTCATTCCCAAGAGGTGTAGATATGACCAAATCTAACAGTTCATGTTTCTTAGAAAATGAAGCAGCAAAGTTCTTGGAAACGAATGAATGAGTTGCTCCGGTATCAAATAAAACTTGAGCAGTTTTTGAACAAATAGTGAGAGTACCTACCATAATTCCGCCTTCAGTGGGTTCCGTCTCTCGGAGAGCTTGCAGACGGCCTTGTTTCTTTACCGGACGCTTCTCGTCTTTGGTGTCTTGCTCCTTCATCAATGGGCAGTCTGGGATTCGATGTTCTCGGCTCCCGCATCGAAGACAAGCACCTAACTTCCTCCAGCATTCCTTGGTCTTATGGCCAGCTTTATCACAATACTTCCAAATTTCCTTTGAGGGTGTGGTGGTGGAGAATGGCCTATCATTCTTCTGGAATTTCTTTGCCTTGGAGGGCTGCCCTCCCATGAAGAACCTTTTCTTGTTGAATGATTGTTTGAATTTTCCTGGGCTTGTGACAGGCTCCTTCTTGTCTCTTCCTCGGATTCTCTCGGATAATTCGGTGGCATCATCTAGCAGTTGGGCACGCCAAACTATCTCCGAATAGGCTTGGATGTCCATCGGTGCAAGTTGTGTAATATAATGGGGCCGAAGCCCGTTGAGGAACCTTCTCGCCTTCATCTTTTCCATACACACCAGGTGAGGTGCATACTTCGACAATCTTGAAAAATGGGCCTCATATTCGGTCACTTTCAAGCCCCGTTGTTTTAGAACGGTGAATTCCGTGGCCTTCTTCTCCTGGATATGGTCGGAGAAATACTTGTTATTAAAATGCTCCGTGAATTCATCCCATGTGACATGGTCTTTAGGCAGTGTTGCTTCTATGGATTCTCACCAGCATCGAGCGTCCCGCTCCAATTGGAATATGGCCAGTAAAACCTTCTCCTCGTCCGCGCATTGCATTACATGGAAGATTCGTTCATCTCCTTTAACCAATTCTCGGCATCCTCGGGGTCGGATGAACCCGTGAACCTCGGTGGGTTCATGTTATGGAAACTCCTGTGGAGATCACCCGCTCCATGGTTAGCTCCGGCTTGGGCCACTTGCTGTAGTGCCTATGTAAGGCCTTGCACGGTGCGCTGCATCTCGCGCCATTGTGCTCTTTCCGCAGTCATGATCCTATAAAAGAGTTTAAGTATGATAAAGATCAGGTTTTCTTATAAAGTCAAAAGTCATTATAGAACTTAACGCATGGCTCTATCCATCTCACCGGGTAAGATGTAGCTATCCTTGGACTCAAGTTTTTACCTAGATTTCAATTTCTAACCTTTCATTCCTTCTAGTTTTTCCTAGGTTTGAAAACCTAGGCTCTGATACCACGAAGACTGTCACGTCCCGAGCGCGGAAGATACTCGAATGTGTGACGCGTCTATATAGATCGTGTCATTTGAGCAAGAAAATTTTTGACATACATAATTACGGAGTGCGCAAAAGATTAATCAAATCTAATAATCCCAATAGTTTGAGTGATGTTTATTTGATTAACCAAAGGAATTAAAGATAGTCCATGACAAATTCCAAATTTAAAAAAGACAACACTAGGCTAAGTCCCTTAACATGGTTCGGACAAGTAAACTGACATACTGGAATACAAAGTAGACTCAAATAAATTCAAAAGACACGACTAGCTAATGATAGGTGATTGGTGTTCTAGCACTTTTTACTCGGTCTCAATCACATTCTTGTCGCTATCCGAATCACCTGAAAATGTTAGGAAGCAACTGGATGAGCGAATCGCTCAGTAAGAATTACATCTAAAATTCGAGCAATCTTTACGTGATTTATAATTTGCATGTATTATCAGTATGGCTATGCATGACGTACGTATAAGAAAATCAGCTATACATATAAATCTAGGCATGATGAACAATAAGAGATCAAGAACTGTATAAAGAAAGTATATCAAGATTTTAAGTATTTGACAAGCAGTATTTCAAGAATTTAGAGATGTAAATGCCACTTCGGGGCAAGCAGGGATTCGTGTACAAGTACGAACTCAAGTGCAAGAAGGAACTCATGTACAAGTATATCTAAGGTACGAGCAAGAAAATTTAATTCAAGCAAGTAATGTCAAGTACGTATCAGTAGAATTGGCTATTTTAGTCAAGCAAGTATTTTGCCCTTTCTCGGGCCACAAGTCAAGTATTGCCCGTTCCGGGCCACGCAAGTCAAGTCAAGTAAAGAGAGAGAGAGAGAGAGAGAGAGAGAGAGTAGGGGTGGAGTGTCTCAAGTCAAGCAAGTACTCTGGTACAATGCTAAACACCGTGGTCAATAAACTCCCATGGACACAAGTACCTTCGGGTGCTCCTCCCAGGACCAAACCGAGCCCTATATGCACAGCATTTCACGTATTACCTTTGACATCCACTCTCATTTATAGCCAATGTAGAATTTCAAGAATTAAGAAGCGTAGTATTACAGATAAGATTAACTAGTCATTTGGTTATGGAGGACTCTAGAGGTGGCCCCTACAGGCTCAAGAGGTGGCTCCCGTCGTGTAGCACTTTACGTCGTACGGCCTCAAGTGGTGGCTCCCACAACGTAGCACTTTGCCCTGCATGGCACTTAGCTCCAACACTCCCAAATGGTAGTTTAAGAGGTTCAAGGTTTGACCATGTAGGATATACACAAGTAGATTTTTCATGGAATGGAAATTCAAGAACTCAATACGCAGGAGTATGGATCAGGGTTGTGTTTGCACAAATCACGAGACAAATCAATATCAGAAACTGTAATCAATGAGTTGGCATCTGGGGGATTTCCAATCTTTCAAATTTTCAATTTTTAGAATTATATATATATATATCAAATTGGCGCCCTCCAGAAAGTCTTCATTTAATTGAAGACGACCTGGCCGCCGTCATTTAAGTAATTGGCACCCTGGCTTGGGGCGCCAATTGCAGAGGCTATTTTTTTTGAATATATATATATATATAATTAAAGAATTGGCGCCCCTACAGGCAGTCTTCAATTAATTGAAGACTTGCTGGCTGCCGCTATTTAACGAATTGAAGACTTGATGGCTGCCGCTATTTAACGAATTGAAGACTTGCTGGCTGCCGCTATTTAACGAATTGAAGACTCTGTGAGTAGTCTTCTTTTAATTGAAGACTCTCCGGAGTGTCTTCAATTTAAGTATAGGTTCAACTCGAATTGATGACACTGCGTAGGGTCACCAATTGAGTTGTTTTTCAAATGAGTTGTGCTTCGTATCAGAATGGTACATTCTATGATACAAGCAACTATTCATTTTTCTAAAGTTTCTATGAATCAGAATCCGAAGACATGGTCAGGTGGAGAAAAATCTCAGGGTCACAGAAGTATATTCTGGCAAAATTTTCAGGGTTCAGTTTATTAGTTATAGATTTTTGAATTCGTTGATTTACTGATTTTTGGATATTTTAGAAATTGGAATTGACGTCATTGCACAAGTCTTCATTTAATTGACGACTCCTCGCGGAGTCTTCAATTCTGTAATTAGCGCCCTGGTCAGGGGCGCCATTTACAAGTGGGTTGTTACTATTCATCAGTATAAACGTGCTCCGAATCAGGAAGTAAAGATACGAGCAGGTTGAGATAAATGCCAGGATTCCAGAAACATGTTCATGTGGAAATTTCATTCTTTAGTTCGATAGTTATGGCTTTTTGAATGTGTTGAATTATCAGTTACAGGAAATTACGGAAAATAGAAATGACAACATGTGAGGTGTCTTCATTTAATTGACGACTCCTCGCGGAGTCTTCAATTTTAAAATTGGCTCCCCCTGGGTCTTCAATTGTCAAATTGGCGCCCCCAGGAGGGGTCTTCAATTCTATAATTGGCGCCCTGGTCAGGGGCGCCATTTACAAGAGAGCTGGGACCCTCCGTGTTTTAAAACATGAACATATTATGTGTAACAGAGGCTATATATTAAGGTTTAAAATATGATTATTAAGACTGTAAAACTAGTGTGATAAAATATGTTCAAAAACTCGTGAAATCATGTTAACAAACTAAGTTTAAACTCATAAAAATCATGGTAACAGTATGTATAGAATCATATGCGACAGGTGTAACAAACTATTATAAATATGTATAGCATGGTATTATTTCTTGATCACGATAAAGCCAGGTAATATATATATATATATATATATATATATATATATATATAGCATGGATGATGAGTTAATCTAACTCTAAGCATGCATAAGTTAACCTATTTAGCTACAAGTTAGGCAAGGATTCGAGAACACCTACCTTTTTGACGTGTGATTACAAGGAAAGATGACAGGATGAAGCCACACGTTCCCCGCCGCCGCAGCAGGACGTAGACTTCACGCTTTCCGAGGAATGAAGGAATTATTCTCTTTTGCAAGCACTGAAAGATGGCAGTAGCCTCTGACAGTGCTTCGTAGGGGATTAGTTATAGGGATTTGCAAAGCATTGGTTATTGCCTTGCGGGTCCTGCTGAGGAGGCATGGGGTTTACCGGCTAAAATAAGGTTGTTCGTGTCTCAACCTTCTAGAAACATAGGTTTAAATGACGCCATTGTAAGGGGTCGTTCATTAATCTAGGTGGTACTATTCACGTAAATGACGCCTTGCATGAGGGCGTCATTAGTCTAGGTGGCATTATTGTGGCATTATTCATGAGAATGACGCCCTTGCAAGAGGGCGTTAATTTTTAGACAATTCTGCCACATTCACGTGTTAGCATTCAAGATGTACATATATATATTAATATTATAATGGGAAGGGGTCCTATTGAAAATGGCGCCGCCATGCATGGTCTTCAATATTGAAATTGCTGCCCAGGTGAGGGGACTTCAATTTGGAAGTTGGAAAAGGTGGAATCCACTTACGTACAACCCATAGCCCATGTGTTAAAGTTTGTCTTGTACTTTTATATGATAACCCTCTCATGGTTTAGTTCTTTATGCAAGACCTTTCATGTAAGATTCTTTTAGGAAAAGTCACTACGTATTATACAAAAAGTGATGGTTGTACATTTATATGCTAGCCCCCATGAGGTTTGGCTCTTTACATAAAGCCTTCATGTTTCTTTATGGCATAAAGTGACATTGGCTTGTATATTTATATAGTAGTCCTTGTGAGGTTGGATTCTTTATGTAAGGCCTTCATGTATGATTTCTTTTAGGAAGAAGTTTAAATTTACTCAATGGATTTTATCGGGGGTGCTACAGTCTATGAAGTACACGCCGCGGAAATGAAGGCAGCTGCCTATGGAGCCTTCACGGCCGCCATCTCCTTCACGGAGAAAGACATGCTGCTCTCCCCTCCGTGCCACAACCGCCCTCTCTACATGAAGGGGAAGATCAACGGGCATGATGTGAACCGGATCCTGGTGGATGCAGGTGCTGCTGTTAATATCATGCTGCTCAAGACCTTCAAGTCCCTATATCTGACCCCATACCTCCAGAAGGTTCAAGCGGTTAAGATATCTGACTTTAACCAGAACACCGAGGACGTCCACGACCGGGTGGATGTTGACCTGGTGCTTGCTGATTTTGCCTCCAAGGTGACGTTCTACATCATCGACTCCAACACATCTTATAAGATGCTGCTGGGTAGACCCTGGCTCGATGAAAATTGGGTTGTCCCCTCGACTCTCCACTAATGCATCAAGTATGCCAAGGACGGGGAGCAACATAAGGTCTTTGCAGACCTATCACCGTTCACACCAGCTGAATACAACCTGGCCAACGCTACGCTCTACTTCAAGGGGATTAGTCCCTACCCTGTATTTAAGAGCAAAAGCAACGGTTGGCTCTCAGAGGAAGATGATGATGATCTCTTCTCTATTGATGAGGAAAAGGCCAAGCTTCATCGGCTATGCCTCGGCTCCAAGTCAACGCCAGATCACCCCGAGAGGCGCCAGATCGACTTCGAGGCTAATCTTATTAGTCGAGCTATCGGCAAGAGTATATGCTTGCCACCAGACTGCGTCCAGCTTCCATGTGCATCCGAGGAGCACAGCGTCAAGTCGCTGACGACATTCATTGTCACCTTCAAATGATAGCGCCGAAACAAGAAGAAGGGTAACCGGGACAAACCTATTGTCTTCCATAAGGGAGACATGGTCCCTCAAGCCCCGCCAGATGATGACTTAGACGGGTCCAGGCAAGCCGATGACACCCTTGAAGCAGTTCAGGTGTGGAGCGATTTTTCCCTGCATATTCAAGAAATGTGTCTGAAGCAACACATCCCCCTGTGGCAAACTCCTGCACAACAAAGATACTTCCGTCAATTGTGGACCCCTTCCCAGGTCCGGGGGCAACCCCCGTCCTTCCACAAGGATACCAGGGGACTTGGCTACGACTAAGACCCAGGCTTTCGCGTCCACTATGTAGTCAACGTCATAGGCTTGGCACAACCAGCCGACGATAGAGCTAGAGTCGAAGCCAAATTCGACAGCTCCGGGGATGAGGAGGAGGAAATTCTGATCCCGATCCCCGTCAAAGCCGACACCCCAGCTCAAGCCATCGAGGAACCATCCTCGTCTCACTGCCAAGACAAATGGGGAGAAGAAGCTCCTCTAGTCTCTCAGCCAGTCGAAGGACCCGGTTCAACCGACCCTCCTGAAGGAGGGGATATATCTGGTCTTGACCGCGAAAGAGTGTCAGCTTCATCGGGCAACCCCGGGGGGATCTCAGCAGCCCCAGTTGACGACTGCGGGCCAGGAGCCAACGGTCCAGATCAATCCTCACCGGATCCCAGCAACAACAACTCTCTAGTCCCATCGACATCAGCTGGTGGCTTCGAGAACCAAGAAATACCCAAAGCTAACATTGACAATGAGGATTTCATCGACTTCCAACCTGCTCCTCCCGAGCTGGAGGACGGCGGCCAAGCGACCGTGGATGAGCTCGTTGAGATCAACCTGGGTGAAGAAGAAGCCCCTCAGCCTACATTCTTCAGTGCTCTCCTCACCAAGGCAGAAAAGCAGGACTACAGGCAACTCCTGCTCGAATTCAAGGACTGCTTCGCCTGGACATACAAGGAGATGCCAGGGCTAGATCCCTCCATAGCGGAGCATGACCTCGCCATCTCTCCCTTAGTCACTCCGGTCAAGCAACCACAGCGACGCATGCGCCATGAGCTGGAGCTCCAGGTCTCGGCCGAAGTCCATAAAATGGCGGAGGTCGACTTCATCGACCCGTGCATCTACACGATCTGGCTCGCCAATATAGTCCCAGTCAAGAAGAAGAATGGTCAAGTCTGCATATGCGTCGACTTTCGGGACCTCAACAAGGCCTGTCTGAAGGGTGACTTCCCAATCCCCATCACAGAAATGATGGTTGATATGACCACCGGTCATGAAACCTTGTCTTTCATGGATGGGTCGTCCAGTTATAATAAAATCCGGATGTCCCTTAAAGATAAGAACCATACAGCCTTCAAATCCCCCAAGGGGATTTTCATCTACAAGTGCATGCCCTTCGGTTTGAAGAATGCCGGTGCTACTTACCAAAGGGCCATGACCAAAATATTCGACGAAATGCTGCACAACACCGTCGAATGCTATGTTGACGACCTCGTCGTCAAGACCAAAAGGCGAGAAGACTATTTACGCGACCTCCGCCAAGTCTTCGAGCGTCTCCGACAATATGGGCTCAAGATGAACCCCATGAAATGTGCCTTTGGCGTATCCAGTGGCAAATTTCTCGACTTCGTCATCAGGTACCGAGGAATCAAGGTGGACCCCAGTAAGATCAAAGCAATCCGGGAGCTTCCACCACCCAGCAACATCACCGAGCTTAGGTCCTTCCAAGAGAGGCTAACCTACATTCGGAGGTTTATCTCTAACTTCTCCGGTCGGTGTGCGCCTTTCGGCAAGTTGATGAAGAAAGACGCCCCGTTTACATGGGACTTGGAATGCCAAGCGGCTTTCAAGCAAATCAAATAGTACCTCCTTACTCCCCTAGTCCTAGGGGCACCAATCAAGGGTAAACCCCTCATCCTTTATATTGCCGCCATGGACGCTTCGCTAGGAGCTCTGTTGGCGTAAGTCAATGAAGAAGGTAAAGAGCAACCCCTCTATTACCTCAGTCGGAAGCTAATCAGTGCCAAGTATCGATACTATTCTATGGAGAAGGTTTGCTTCGTATCGGTTTTCGCAGTTAAGAAGATGCGGCATTACCTTCTGTCCCATCAATTCGAGCTTATATCCAAACATGACCCCCTGAAGTATCTCCTTCGGTGACCTATCCTCTCAGGCAGACTGGGAAGGTGGGCACTCCTGCTGATGGAGTACGACATTACTTATGTCCCTAGAAAAGCAATTAAGGGACAAGACATGACTAAATTCTTGGCAGCCCATCCAGTACCAGACGACTCACCCTTCAACTCGGAGCTCCCGGATGAGGAGTCCCTTGCTGCTCAATCACAACCATCGGTTGAACAGAGCAGAGATGTCTTGCATTACTAGCAGCAAAGTGCTCTCACAACCCCTGTTGCTCAATCGCAACAACCAATTGAACAGAGCGGAGATGCCTTACATTACTGGCAGCAAAGTGCTCTCACAACCACTACTGCTCAATCACAACAACCAGTTGAACAGAGCGGAGATGCCTTGCATTACTGGCAGCAAAGCGCTCTCACAACCCCTGCTACTCAATCACAACAACCAGTTGAATAGAGCGGAGATGCCATACATTACTGGCAGCAAAGCACTCTCACAACCACTGTTGCTCAATCACAACAACCAGTTGAACAGAGCGGAGATGCCTTGCATTACTGGCAGCAAAGCACTCTCACAACTCCTGCTGCTCAATCATAACAACCAGTTGAACAGAGCGGAGATGCCTTGCATTACTGGCAGCAAAGCGCTCTCACAACCACTGTTGCTCAATCACAACAACCAGTTGAACAGAGCGGAGATGTCTTGCATTATTGGCAACCAAGCGCTCTCACAACCAGCGTGCCTTGTTGGGAGCTCTACTTCGACGGTGCTTCCCGAGGGGTCACCCGGAGCAACCAGGATCCAGCCACCACGGCAGGTGCTGGCATAGTTTTCCTGACTCCTCAGGGTGGAGTTTTATACAACTTCTATGCCCTCATGAAATCCCTGACCAATAACGAAGCCGAGTATGAAGCTCTACTCATTGGGCTCCAGATGGCTCTCCACATGGGCATTAAATGTCTCAAAGCCTACGGGGACTCCCAGCTGATAGTCTGGCAGGTCCTCGGCATTTATGACGTGCGGAAGCCAGAGTTGGTTCCATACCATATCGCCGTCGCCAGATCAACCCGGAAGTTCTATTTCTTTGAAATAGATCATATTCCTGGAAGCAACAACGCTCAGGCGGATGCCTTAGCAAAATTGGCCGCGGCCATCAAGCTCCCACCCGAGGGCGAGGTCGACATCGTCATCAAACATAGGAGGCTGATGCCAAGCTCACTCGAAGGTAATACCGGTCTCACCATTTACGAGGTCCACGACCTTGACCGAAACACACCTCCAGGAGAAGATGATTGGCGTGTGCCCATTATCAAATTCAAGAAAGGGTGGCTCCCCCCTGATCGAGCTCAAAGAGTCCAATTACTCCGCCGAGCAACCTCCTACGAGTTGATCGGCGACTCTCTGTACCGGCTCATCCACGAGAAGGACAAGTCAATCCTCTTGAGATGTATCTCCCTTACGTAGGCTCGAGCAGTCATGCAGGAAGTCCACTCCGGGTTGTGCGGCGCACACCAGGCCGGAGACCAAATGAAACACAACATCAAGCTCAAAGGCTTCTACTAGCCATCCATGTACGCGGACTGCATCCAGTATGCCCGTACATGCCATCAATGCCAAGCCCTTGGCCCGGTACCAAGAAGACCTCCCAATCCACTGCGTCCCACAGCCCTCACCTGGCCATTCGCTGAGTGGGGCATGGACATCGCAGGCCCTTTCCCGCCATCTTCCAAGGGCCACAAATATATCTTGGCCGCCACTGACTACTTCTCTCGTTGGGCGGAGGCTCTGCCTTTGCGAGAGGTCACCGACGAGGTGGTTTCCAGATTCGTCCAGCACAACATCATATACTGATCCGGTACTCCCAGTCGCATAGTGTTCGACAACGGGACACCATTCAAAAATAAGGCTGTATACCAGCTAGCGGCTAAATTCCACATCGACTGGAGAACCTCTTCTGTCTTCAACCCCCAGGCTAATGGTTTAGCAAAAGCCTTCAACAAAACCCTATGCAAGCTCCTGGCTAAGATGGTTAGCCACCGAAAACGCGATTGGGGTGAGAAGGTCTTCGAAGCATTGTGGGCCTATTGGACGGTCTACAAAACCCCACGGGGTGTTCGCCGTTCTCCCTTGCTTACGGGACAGAAGCAGTTATTCCCATAGAAATCCAGTTAGCTTCTTACTGTGTGGCAATCCACAATGGCCTTGCCGGCCCTGACGAAAGTGAGTACCAAAGAAGGCTAGAAGAGCTCGCCGATCTAGAAGGCAAGCGACTCGAAGCCTACAAACACCTGCAAGTATACCAGGCCCGCATGGCCCGGGCCTACGATAAGCTCGTCAAGCAGCGAGCTTTCAAACAAGGCGACCTTGTCATGATCAAGGAAAATGAAGTCATGGCAGGGCGCTCCAGCGGAAAACTACAGCCAAATTGGCGAGGTCCGTATGTTATCCAGAATGTCTACGAGGGTGGGGCTTACACGGTTCTCGACCACAAAGGCCACAGACCGTTCCCACCTCTCAACGGCAAACATATGAAGCTATATTATGCACTAGAGCATGAGTTCGCACATCAGTCAGATTGAGGCTCACATCTCAGCTACTACCAGTGAGGTCGGTCCTTCCCCATGAAGGATCTAACCGACCAGTCCTTCCAGTCTTCAATTCCCAGTCAACCAGCCAGCTCAGCTCTTCGAAACCGCCGCCAGGCATCTGCGGGGACTAATCTCCTGACCTCATTCCCGTCACCACGGGAGCACGGGAACTTCTACACCAGCACCAGTCTAGCCGTCAGGCTCCCAGGTAAGTCAAAAAAAAATAACAACAAAAATGGGGTTAAAAATAGAGATGCCCCAGCAGACCCAGTCACCCTCACCGCAATAGGGTGACTGGGGGCAAAAAGGCCAGTAACCCGGCTGGGGTGGAAACGCGAAAGGGCACCTCAGGCAAAATTGGGAAACCCCTCGACGTGAAAACCCGCAAGGGCGCGTCGGAAAAAGCTAAAGGGGGTCGGCTCTAGCGAAAACCCGAAAGGGCGGTAGAGCCGATAACGAGAAAATCTTCTCCTCCCCACCAGTCAGAACGGCCTTCCACCTAGTCCTTGGTGGGCCATTAGCCTCATCCAGAGCTAGTCTTCAATCCATTTGCATGGCTACGGCATAAACCCGCCAAGCTCCAGTTGGCCTTGCATCACTCCCGCTCAGTTTGGCCAACTCTTGGCCCTTGCTGCAACAACACAGATCAACCAGTCCCTGTGACAGTCGAGCTCTCAGTCACCATCCCAGTAGACTTATATCTCGGCACATTCCCAGACACTTATCATTCTATGCCACTATATCCTACATGCCCTACAAATCCAGAGCCCTCAAGTTCGTTATAATCCCAGTTCTCCCATACAATCCCTGATCCACCAGCCATGAACCCAGTCACATCTTGCCATAACAAAGTGGCCCTTCGCCACCATGGCATGAGGATTTCTAAGAACCCTTATTAATGGCAGAACGATACCCGACCATCCACACCTCCTAGTTTCAGGTTACGTTCCCTAACAGCAACACGCTACGGACGGCAGTCTCAAAACAAAAAAAATGGGGTTAAAAATTGATGGAAATCAAGCTAGCTGCCGCCAAAGCCGATCGATGAAGCTGCTGGGCTGGAGATCAACGCGCTACCTTTGGGTAGCGCGACCTGAAGAAGGCGCTATGTTTCCATAGCGCGACATCAGACAGACGGTCAACTGCAGGCGCCCCAACTACCCAGCCCTTGGAACTTGCAATGGCTTCAATGTTCGCCATTTCCCACTGTTGTAATTAATGTTCTAGTGTCGTTTAAGCTTTCCCTTACCCCTATATATGTACCCCATCTCGTTTGATTAAGCAATAGAATGGAATAGAAATGATTTGAGAAAGTGAGTGAGTATAGCATGGCTATATCTCTTATCTTCCCCCCCCCAATCTTTGGAATCCCTCCCTCCTCCCCTCTACGGGTGCGATGCCCATGTTCTTCTTCTAATCCTCCCTTTTCCCCTTCACGGAGGCCGTTCGAAGCTCCGGGTGCATCGGCTTTGAGAAGAGGCCGGGTGTGAGGCCCCATTCGGGCTCCGTTCTTCCTCCACCGACGATCGACGTCCTCCACCACCGCCAACGACGTGGCTATGATCAAGACGGAGTTTGGTTGCACCGGTCCTGCGATGGGATCGGGTGTGATGCCCCAGCCAACACCCTACTGGTCCTAGCTCGCCCTGCCATGCCCCTTTCTCCCTCGTCGCCCACCCCCGCTCCTACATTCACCAAGTTATCCTAGCTAGCAATAGGTTAGTTTAATCGATGTTTAGGGCCCCCATGTTTTGTTTAAGATCCCCCCCGTGTCATATCCACCCTCCTATGTGCCCTCCCCTCGTGAATCACTCCCCCGAAGTCATCCACGAGCGCCCCCAAGGCCGAAGTTCGTCGCCCGACTGCTGTCTGAGAAGGCGCTATATCGTACTAGCGCGTTCTTCATGAAGGCGCTAGGCGACTATAGCGTGACAAGGCTCTGAAGGTTGAAGAAGGCCACCCCCTCCCGATCTTGTTTCACATCAAATGGTATCAGAGCTTAGGGAACCAATCTGTTCTCACAGACTGGGATCTTGAGCTTCTAGGTTCGAGGACGAACCTTCCAAAGTGGAGGGGTTTGATGGAAATCAAGCTAGCTGCCGCCAAAGCCGATCGATGAAGCTGCTGGGCTGGAGATCAACGCGCTACCTTTGGGTAGCGCGACCTGAAGAAGGCGCTATGTTTCCATAGCGCGACATCAGACAGACGGTCAACTGCAGGCGCCCCAACTACCCAGCCCTTGGAACTTGCAATGGCTTCAATGTTCGCCATTTCCCACTGTTGTAATTAATGTTCTAGTGTCGTTTAAGCTTTCCCTTCCCCCTATATATGTACCCCATCTCGTTTGATTAAGCAATAGAATGGAATAGAAATGATTTGAGAAAGTGAGTGAGTATAGCATGGCTATATCTCTTATCTTCCCCCCCCCAATCTTTGGAATCCCTCCCTCCTCCCCTCTACGGGTGCGATGCCCATGTTCTTCTTCTAATCCTCCCTTTTCCCCTTCACGGAGGCCGTTCGAAGCTCCGGGTGCATCGGCTTTGAGAAGAGGCCAGGTGTGAGGCCCCATTCGGGCTCCGTTCTTCCTCCATCGATGATCGACGTCCTCCACCACCGCCAACGACGTGGCTATGATCAAGACGGAGTTTGGTTGCACCGGTCCTGCGATGGGATCGGGTGTGATGCCCCAGCCAACACCCTACTGGTCCTAGCTCGCCCTGCCATGCCCCTTTCTCCCTCGTCGCCCACCCCCGCTCCTACATTCACCAAGTTATCCTAGCTAGCAATAGGTTAGTTTAATCGATGTTTAGGGCCCCCATGTTTTGTTTAAGATCCCCCCCGTGTCATATCCACCCTCCTATGTGCCCTCCCCTCGTGAATCACTCCCCCGAAGTCATCCACGAGCGCCCCCAAGGCCGAAGTTCGTCGCCCGACTGCTGTCTGAGAAGGCGCTATATCGTACTAGCGCGTTCTTCATGAAGGCGCTAGGCGACTATAGCGCGACAAGGCTCTGAAGGTTGAAGAAGGCCACCCCCTCCCGATCTCGTTTCACATCAAAAATAGAGATACCCTGGCGACCTCAGTTAATTCCTTTTACAGGATTATTGAGGGCAAAAAGTACCACCAACCCAGCAGAGGTGAAAACCCGAAAGGGCGTCTCAGGTAAAATCGGGTAACCCCTCGGTGTGAAAACCCACAAGGGCGCACTAGAAAAAGTAAAAGGGGGCCAGCCCTGGCGAAAACCCGCAAGGGCGGTAGGGCTGGTAAAAAGAAAAAAAAACTCTCTCCTTCTCTACTCTTCACTAATGAAAGCTGTCGACCGCGACACCTCGCTGACGGCGGCCTTCACATCATTTTACTACAATGGTGGCAACTACACCCCCGAGGGTCGGTCATCCCGAGTGCCAATTTCAGTTCCAGTTCCCAGTTCCAATCTTCGACTACGACACGTTTATAGGCTAGCCTCCAGTTCTAGCTCCGGCTACAACGCCTCTACAGGCCAACCGCCAGCCTCCAATTCTAGCTTCGGCTACAACGCCTCTACAGGCCAGCCGCCAGCCTCCAGTTCCAGCTTCGGCTACAATGCCTTCATGGGCCAGTCGCCAGTTTGCAATTTCAGTCTCCGGCTACAACACCTTCACAGGCCAGTCGGCCAATTCCTGTCCCCAGTTCCAGTCTCTGGCTACAACGCCTCTACAAGCCAGCCGCCCAGCCCCCAGTTCCAGCTTCGGCTACAACGCCTCTATAGGCCAGTCGCCAGCCTCCAGGTCCAGTTTCGGCTACAACGCCTCTACAGGCCAGCCGCCAGCCTCTAGTTCCAGCTTTGGCTATGACGCCTCTACAGGCCGGCCGACCAGTTTCCAGTTCCAGTTCCGGCTACAACGCCTTCATAGGCCAGCCGCCAGTTTGCAACCCCAGTCTCCGGCAACAACGCCTTCACAGGCCAGCCAGCTAGTTCCTGTCTCCAGTTCTAGTCTTAGGCTACAACGCCTTTACAGGCTAGCCACCAGCTCCTAGCTCCAGTTTCGGCCACGATTCCTTCGCGGGGGAGCCAACCAGTCCCAGCCCCAATCACGGCCCTCGGCTGTAATACCTTCTGAGGCCATCCGACCAGCTCAGTCCCAGTTTCTCAAGCACAGAAGAGCTACATTACCAGCAAATGACATACAAACAACCAACACCCAGGTGTCAACCTACAACTGATACATCCCAGAATCAGTTCCCTACCTTAACCAAGTAGGCCGCCACGTCTTGGTGGGCCTACGCCAACCCTACGCTAAGGGCCTTTTCCCTACTTCCCAGCAACCAGCACTCAGTCCCCAGTACCCAAAATCTAGTTACACCACTCTCCTCACCCAGTCTTTCATTCTAGCTCCAGTTTTAGGTAAAACCCAGTCCCCTGCCCCCTACGCCGGTACGTGGTAAAATAATCAAGCGCGACCAATGGTAAGTGGTAGCCATCCCTTGTACCCAACGCTATTCTACAGAGTGGGGAGAAGAACAACTCAGCAAACAACAACATCAAAATCTGGAGTTTGTCATTGATACTCTATAAAAGGGAGCCCAAGACATGCCCTTGGGGTAACAAAAAGACATATAGCTCGGATAACAAAAATAAAGGAGAAAGGGAGGTGATACAATCATATCTCAGCCTCGCCCCTCTCTAGTGCCGTCATGCGAGACTCCGCAGCCGCGAGCTCCGCCTCCAAGGTCGACGTGAGCTGAACACTAGCCTCGGTCCCAGCTTCGATAGTCCGCCACTCAACTCTAGGAAGCTCTACAGCTTGCCGCTGCTCCTCTAAGGACTTTTGCAAGGCCTCAACTCTGCTGGTCGCCTCGCTCAGCTACCTGGCACGGTCTTGAGCAAGAGACACGGCCGCATTGGTAAGCCTCCTTTGCTCGGTCGCAACTGACGCAAGCTGAACACACTGCTCCTGCACCTCCCGGATGGCCGCCAATCGCTATGCCCGCTGCTCCTAAGCCTCCAGAAGCCGTAGGTACTCGGCCCAGATGCCGGCCAAGCCAGACATCCAGGGCCCATGAGGGAATCCAAGGCCATGGTAGCCGTGTGTGCACTCCCTTAGTCGCTGCCGAAGCTCCTCTGGAGAAGGCAGGGGATCACCCCCTACATAGGCCTGAGCTCATTGGAGCAAGGTTGCACCTACACTGGCGACCAGTAGTGGCTCCGGTGGTGAAACAGATGTAGGCCACTCGATCCCCAGCTCAAGAGAGGAGTGACCCATCTCAGCCAGCACACCAGAAGGACCTGTACAACCCCATCAAACACGAAATGGGTCAACGATGTTCAGGGCTTCCCCATGACAAGACAAGGTGAAAAACCTGAGAAAGGCCCTGACTCTCACCTGGTGTGGCTCCTACTGTGCCTGCAACTTCCCCGCTCGGGGTCGGTGAGGGTAACCTCTCCTCCGCCCCAGCAGTGTCCCCTGCTAGAGTCGAAGAGGGTAGGGACTCCCCCGTGACCCGGTCCTCCCCAAATGCCATTGAGGTGACAGAGGGCTCCCCTCGACCTTCCTCGACGGGAGCCGATGCATGCTCCTCCTCAGACTCCAGTCCTGAACATAACATGAAAATGTCAGCAATCTGCCATAAACTCTATATCAAAGCCAATGCGGAGGCAAAAAGAATCCGCATATACCTTCCAACATCGCCTCCATCTCTGCGACCCCAACAGAAGAAGCCTCGGAGGAAGAAGAGCTCGAGCTCGAGCTCTCATCAATCTCCATTGTGGCGCTGCCACCCCCTGAAGAACCAGACAAGCTCTCTGATGAACCCCCAGCTGTGGGCAAATCAGCAAACCTGTACATCAGGAAGCCAGATTAGGCAACTATCAAGTCCAGCCTCATAGGAAGATAGCTCCATAGTCGAAGGTTCTAGAAGAGAAGCTCACCAGTCGGGGCGTCCCCTTCAGAAACCGCCTCAATGTCGACGAACTCCTCGTCGCCCCCAGCAGTAGCTGCGACGAGAGGCTCATCTCCTGATAGCCGATCCATGTCCCGAGGAAGCTCTCCCTCCTCTAGAGGGGAAGAGGTACATGCAATCCCTCCCAGTCAGAGCTCAGCACGGGTGGGAAAGCCCAATAATCCACCCTAAAGCGATCAAGTGCTCAATTACATACCTGATGGTCCCACACTGGAGGACTCCACCAGCCCCACCGTGCAGGCCGACACCATGGTCGGCAAGGGTGGGAGAGGCACCTTCGTCAGTAGCGACAGTGGTCTACTCAACGTGTCCTCAACGGTGGCTAGGGGCACGGGGGTCACCGGCCCGGGCTCATCTCCAAAAGATGGCAGGGCCACTGACGGGCCGGCATCTGCCAATTCCCAGATCATCTCCAGGGTGACCGCCGCATCCTCACCTGCCAAACCAGCAACATAAAGCAAGTCAATAATTTTGGCTTGCCGGAAAAAGAGTTCAACAACAACGGGAAGATCCCCTCGACGGCAGTCGAGCACTCACCCTGACAACTACTGGCCACCGTGGGCCCTGACTCGTGGGTCTGGCCAGGCACTCCACCCTGTGCCCCAGCAGGGGCCCTGGTCCCTGATGCCTCTACCTCCCCTGCATAATCCAGATGGTCACAACGAATAATCAGAGGCAAACCAAAGCTGCGGCATGCGCCCAAGGTTAGAAGCTCTTACCTATACGGGCCCCTCCCGTATCTTTCCACGACTTGAAGTCGGGAAAGTCCTCCATGTTGGGAAGAGGTTCAGTTGAGTCCCTTATGGTGGCCATCAAGAGGGGAGGGGTGAATTGATTGGCCAATAAAAATTTCTTCTCACGTGATAACCTGTTTGAAAAACACACAAGCACTTAGCCTCACTCGATCAGGATCACACTCGTGAATGCGTGTGAATAAGAGTAGGTGGTTGATGATGGAAATGGTGTACACTCAACTCACCGTGAAGCCCACTCGACAAAATAAGTGAAATATCAAACGACGAGTGAAATACGGAATTTTTAGGTGGTTCGGGTACACTGCCGTGTCCCCTACGTCCACCCCTCACACGTGAGGATAAATGCTTCACTATGAAGTGAGCCACACACACAAGCTGTGTAGAATAGAAACCACACACACACGACACCCGATTTGGATTGCCACACATACACACACACGTTCGTGTTTCCAAACACGAACTACACACACACACAAATATGAATCAAGTTTTACAACATATATTCAAGTTCAATCAAAAATGATTCTGAGAGTAAAAGGGTGAAGAGTGGTTTATCATTGTTAGAGCTCCCCCTTTCGCTTCTCTGAATGTAGTTGAGCACTTCTGTAGGAGGAAGATCGATCTTGAATGAAGAATGGAACAATGGTGCACGAATGAGGTTGCAGCCTTGATTTTCCACGCAGCTTCTACTTGGAGATGATTAGGAGACTTGATTCAAGCTTCTTCTCTTCACATACACATTCAGATCAAGATGGAAGAAGCCCCTGGAGCTGCTGCTGTGACCCTGCACTCATAAATGTTAGAGCAAAAAACACTTCAGATCTCTCTCCGAATTCCCTTAGGGTTTAAAACCCAGCAAGATGTTATATATGTTTAGGATGGTCAGGAGACAGCCTAGGGACCAGATCCACATATCTTGGAGTTATTTGGGGCATTTGGATAGGACTTAGAAGACTTATGGCGCGCCTACACGAAGGTCGTATTTGACGGCGCCGCCCCGGACCAGAAAGGGTCGACCCTTGGGGTCGACCCTCGTGGGAGGTTTGAAGAGCCAAAACCAATGGGTTAACCCCAAGGGTCGACCCTCGTGACCCTCCCGTGCGGGTAAAAAAAATAAGACTCTCAGGGGTTGACCCTTGGGGTCGACCCTTGAAGGTGTGTAGAAAGAGCCCACCGGGTGAAAAAATAATTACTACCAGGGGTCGACCCTTGGGGTCGACCATTGTCCCTGAACTTCCAAGAAAATAATGGAAACTACACTAAGTCCAAAAGTCAAGCCAAGGGGTTTCAAGCTGGGTTCCAAAACATCAAATGGAATGTTTCAAAGTCATGAAAAAGATAACCCAATTCATTTAGGCTTAGATAAGACCCAAACCAATTTTAACCCTTGATATCAAAAATAATGAACTTCAAACCACAAGATCAAGGGCCAATAAGTTGAAGTTGATCTCACCGACCGTCCTTGAGTTCCTTAAGCACTTAGGCACGTTCCTTGCCCTGTAGAGACATAATTTATGAATTAGATGCAGCCTTGCAATTTGAGTTCAAGAGGCTTACCCGTTGAGGTTGTTCTTTAACCTTCTTAGCTCTAAAACTTCAATAAGGATGTTGAGTTTTGCAGGACTTTATATGCTAGAACACTTCAAAGATAATTTATATACATATAGCGTTTGGTCATCATCAAAAGCCATCATATGTAAATATTCAGTCAAGGAGGGGGTTCAACAATCTCCCCCCTTTTGATGATGACAAAATACTATATGCCTTGCATAAACATATGACTTCAAAATGATTTAGCATTCACAATGAGTTCAACATCCATATCAAGAATAAGACTTTCTTAACAGTGCTTAAACCTTCATACATCACCATGAATCATTCAAGAAACATCATAGCGTGAACCATACCGATCCAAACATATAAGATTGACCATAAAAGGCATGTTTCAAGCATTTCTGCCGACAATATAATTTAAAGGGAACAAGGTCTGAGTTCAAAGGCAAATTACAAAATGCAATGCATGAGATGCCACTGAAATGCAACACAACTTAAATGCAACATTGCTAATGAACAAAAATATGATAAAAGCACACATGCATGCAAGCACACAACACACATAAAGTAGTAAAATAGTCGATTGCCGGGCACACATATAGTACAAAATTTATCCCCCTTTGGCATCATCAAAAAGGAGGGGGGAATGTGGGATAAGAAGTGTGCCATTCCGCAGGAGTGCAACCATCTAGTCATCATCCGAAGTGGGTGGATGCGGTGGATGTCGAACATAATCCAAAATCTCCTCAAACATGTGGGCTTGATGAGCCAAGGCATCAGTGAAGGACTGAGTGGATTCTTGGTGAGATAGCTTCAGATCAGACAATTCTTTTTCAATAGCTTCCATAGTCTCCCCATACCTGTCTAAACGATCATCAATGGTATCCAAATGATCCATGAGCAGTTGAACCTCCTCGGAAGGCATCCCTTCCTTAGGAATAGGTGGGTGTTGCTCTCCAGCCGGCTCTCCATCATCATCATCGTCATCCTCCTCAGAACTGACCACTTGGGAAGGACGTTTCAGTTGGCGAACCAATTCCCCATCTCTCATTTCATAACCCATGTTGTGACAAATGGTGTGAATTGAGTAAATGTCAGCAGCTCGTATTGTTTGGGAAGGTTCTTTTGAGAGATCAATCTCCATGTACTCAAAAACAGCAGATAATGCGGTGGCATATGGTAATGTCATGTTCTTGTGCTTTATGCTTAAACAAATGTGGTCCAAAATAAGTGTGGGAAAACTTATAGGAATGCCACCCAAGAAGCAATAGAATAGAAACATATGAATCTCAGTAACCTTATCATGGCCTCCTCCTCTCGGCAGCAAAATAGTAGTGATCATTCTATGCAATATATGTTGTATGGGAGGAAAATGGTTGGCATTCAAACCAGCGAGTAACCTATCTCCTTTTTCTTCGGATGTCATAAAAAGATACATTGTTTCGTCCGGAACCACAATATCGCCAAATGCATAACCTTCATGAGATAAATTAAGTGCGACGCCTAGAAGCTGCGAGGAGAGTATAATTTGTACCCGATTTACCACAGTGGTCGGTGTGTCACCCGACATGGACAAACTACTGTAAAATTGATGCACCAAGTTCAGATAACTGTGGCGATATGCGGACCTGAAGATTTCTAGATTTGGTTGACTGCAAATCAGATCCACAATACTAGGGATATGGCAGTTGAGATTACCGAAATCGACCGCCCTCGGACGGAGCACTTTTCTGTCCAAAACCTTGCTTGATGATGGGTTACCTCTAAGAGCAGCGCTTTGCGTGGCCCATTTAGATCGGCGCTCTCTTGCCAAGCTCGATTCTTCTCCTCTTTGAGAAGGACACCTCCTTGGGGCCATCTAGAACATAAATCGAAGGAACCGCTTGATGAGGTTGTAGATCTAGATGGTTCAACAAGAGTGGAAGGCTAATACATGGAATAAATGATCCTCCACACACCAAGAACATACCTCAGACGGATTGGGAAGCAAGAACGATGCCTTGAACCGCAACAAGGAGGAATCTGCGAGATGCCACCGAAGGAACCCGCGGCTAGGGCTTGGAGCGTTTTGGGTGCCAAGAGTGGATGTGGAGGGCTTGCAAGATGTGGTGGCTAGGCTTAGAAGAGGGCTTGAGAGGGTTTATATGGATGGGAAAGGGCAAACCTAGGGTTTCATCCCCTTGCACGGACAGTCCGGACGCGGCTGAGCCGCCCGACCGGAATGGGTCAACCCATCTCAGCCTCGGTCAGAACCGGGTGACCCGAGGGTTGACCCCAGGGGTCAACCCTTCCCCTGGTTTTCAGCAAAAAAGAGTAGAATGCAGAGGGAAGGCCAAAGAGGGTACGGCTCGAGTCCCCAATGATAAAAATATGTTTGAATCAAGGGTAATTGAATGTTTATAAGGGTTGAAATCGATTGGGGAGTTGTTTAAGAAAATTGAAGACCATACTTGATGTTTCTTATCCAATGCTCCGGATTTCAGATTTTGAACGGTTTTTGCTCCCTTGTTGGCATTTGAGTGTATTCAAGGTAATATCGGCCATAGAACTAACAATAAATGTGTGTGTAATTATAAATAGAAGTAATGCAATACACACAACATGATTTTCACACAAGTTTAACTTTTGTTTTTCAGGCAACATAATGCACATGCATGACAAGGAAAAATTCAATTATGCACCTTACTAATGCAAATGCATGCAATGCAAAGACTTATTTACATAATTGTGTAGATGATCATGATTCAGACTCGTCTATCCTACAAACCCCTAATTCTCTCCTGAAAGTTGTGAATTTCTCTTCACTTAGAGGTTTGGTAAAAATGTCGGCAACTTGTTGGTCTGTTTCAATGAACCTGATTTCCACATCACCCTTGCTCACATGATCCCTGAGAAAATGATGTCTAATTTCAATATGCTTTGTGTAAGAGTGATGAACAGGGTTCTTAGACAAATTTATGGCTGAAGTGTTATCACAAAGAATTGAGGTGTTTTTGAAAGAAATGTCATAGTCAATCATTTGTGTTGGATCCATAACACCTGGGCAACACAACTACCTACAGCCACATACTCGGCTTCGGCCGTTGATAATGTCACTGAGTTTTGTTTCTTAGAGGCCCAAAAGACCACGCATCCCCCAAGAAACTAGCAATACCCGCAGGTGCTTTTTCGATCCACTTTACAGCCCGCATAATTGGCGTCGGAATAAGCTACCAAATCAAAGCTCGAATTACGTGGAAACCACAATCCCAAATTAATTGTACCAGCAATATATCTGAAAATCCGTTTCACGGCCGACATGTGTGATTCTTTCGGATTGGACTGAAATCTCGCACATAAGCATACAGCAAATTGTATGTCAGGTCGGCTAGCAGTTAAGTACAACAATGAACCTATCATGCTTCTGAAAAGTTTTTGGTCTACGGATTTACCTATTTCATCTTGATCAATTTTTATTGAGGTGGACATGGGAGTTGGTTGTGGTTTGGTTGATGTCAAATTGAATTTCTTCAGCAGCTCCATAGCATACTTCTTTTGGTGTATAAATAAACCATCAATCGTCTGTGTGACCTGCAATCCCAAGAAGAATGTTAGTTCTCTCATAAGACTCATTTCAAATTCACTTTGCATCAATTTAGCAAAGTCTTTACTTAAGGCATCTTTAGTGGAGCCAAAAATGATATCATCTATATACACTTGAACAATTAGGATTTCCTTACCATCCAGTTTTGTAAAAAGAGTTTGATCAACATTACCTCGTTTGAATCCATTTTGAACAAGGAAATCACTTAACCGTTCATACCACGCTCGAGGTGCTTGTTTCAGACCGTAGAGTGCTTTGTCTAGCTTGTACACATGGTCTGGATTCTTTGTATCTTCAAACCTCGGTGGTTGCTCCACATACATGTCCTCCTGGATATAGCCATTCAAAAATGCACTCATAACATCCATTTGAAACAGTTTAATATTGTTACAACATACAAATGCTAATAAAACTCTCACTGCCTCGAGTCTTGCTACAGGAGCAAAAGATTCATCAAAGTCAATCCCAAGCTCTTGGCTATAGCCTTTAGCTACTAGCATGGCCTTGTTCTTAGTTACCACTCCTTGATCGTTTGTTTTGTTGCGAAAAACCCACTTTGTTCCGATCACTGAGTGGTTTCTAGGGCATGGCACGAGGAACCACACTTTGTTCCTTTGGAACTGGTGTAGTTCTTCTTGCATAGCCATGATCCATGACTCAGCTTTCAAAGCCTCTTCTATGGAGTGAGGTTCAAACTGGGAAAGTAAGGCTATGTAATCCGTATTTTCAACTTCCCTGAAAGAGGCTCGTGTTCTTATTCCTTCATCAACATTGCCCATCACATTCTCCGGCGGATGGTCCTTAGCAAATGTCCATTGCCTTGGTAACTGTTGTTCCAACTGATCTTCCGGATTTGCATCATCTTCTTGTGGTTCTTTTACTTCTTATTTTTTAGTTTTTCCTTCCATCATCCCGATATCACCGTCATTCAATTCATCGTCCTACAAAATAGATTTTTCATTAGTGCTTTTGGAAGATGATTCATCAACAATGACATGGGGGCTTTCCTCAACTACAAGAGTTCTCAAGTTATACACTCGATAGGCTCTTGAGCTAAGAGAGTACCCAAGAAATATACCTTTATCACTTTTGGGATCAAATTTTGCCAAGTCTACTTTACCATTGCTGTGAATGTAGCAAATAGAGCCAAAAGGTCTAAAATAAGATATGTTTGGCTTCTTACCTCGGTACAGCTCATAGGGGGTTTTCTTTAACAATGGTCTTACCATGGCACAGTTGACTATGTAGCAGGCAGTGTTCACTGCTTCAGCCCAAAAGTACATCGGCAAGTTGTTCTCATTTAGTATGGTTCTTGTCATCTCAATTAGTGTCCTGTTCTTCCTTTCAATAACTCCGTTCTGTTCAGAGGTTCTTGGTGTGGAGAAGTCGTGCATATAGCCTTGAGCCCTACAAAAGTTACTGAACTCATTATTATCAAATTCCCTACCATGATCGCTCTGCATGGCTTTGATGCAGCACCCCTTTTCATTTTGAACTACCCTACAAAATGCCTCAAACTCCATCATGGCATCATTTTTATGGGAAAGGAAATATACCCAACAAAATCTTGAGTAGTCATCCACAATTAAAAATCCATACAGTTTACCACCCAAGCTATGTGTTCTGCTTGGTCCAAAAAGGTCAATGTGGATTAACTCAAGGGGCCTCGATGTGGTTACATCATTCTTGCACTTGAATGATGCCCTTGTTTGCTTACCCATGCTGCACGCCCCACAGACTCCTTCGTCAATAACCTTCAGCTTAGGCAAGCCAACTACCAAATCATTTCGAGACAGTTTTAGCAAAATATTAAAACTAGCATGCCCAAGTCGGCGATGCCAAAGCCAAGCATCATCATTATTCCTTGCAACCAAACACAAGTTCTCATGAGAGGCATCATCCAAATCTATCATATATACATTGTTATGCCTAAAACCAATGAATTCTATCTCATGAGTGTTTTTATTTACAATAGTGCAGTGGTTAGAATCAAAAATCACTTTGCATCCTTTGTCACACAATTGACTTATGCTTAGAAGATTGTGATGCAACCCTTTCACTAGTAGGACATTCTCAATGGCATGATTTTGATTCTTATGTATCTTACCTTCTCCGACAATTTTGCCTTTGTCCTTACCACCAAATGCTACTGTCCCACCATTCTTTTCATGTTGGTCCGCAAACAAATATTTGTTTCCCATCATGTGCCGAGAGCATCCGCTATCCAAGTATAATCTATTTCTTTGAGCTCTCAAGCAGACCTGCAAGCACAACACAAGTACTTATGCGGATTTTGGTACCCAAGTAAGCTTGGGTCCACGATGGTTAGAGACATGAGATATGTATGATTTATTTCTCATTCTAGCAAAACTTTCACCATCAAATTTTAGAATTCTGCAATCATACATGTCATGGCCCCACCTTCCACAATAAAAATATGTAATGGTTCTATCCCTGTTTCTCCTCCTACTTACATTCAAGAATGAAATATGCGCATGTGTTTTTGACGAGGATGGAGATGAACTTCTGAGAGCCAAATGAGTTGAATGTGTTTCAGATTGTGATGTTTTTCCTTTTTCAAGAATAGCAATGGCATCCATTAACTCATTGACTTCATGCTTTAATGAATGAATCTTGTTTTCAGCCATTTCTTTGGCTTCAATACATGCACTTCTTTCCAACTTTTCTTGTTCTAAATCTCTTTTTAAGTTTTCATGCATTTTGGTAAAAGTGGCTTGGTCTTCACGCATGCATGAACTCTCATCTTCAAATAACTCAATTTTAGACACAAGAATTTCATTTCCATGTTTCAACTTTTCAGTTTCAGATTTTAAAGCATGGCAGTTCTCACAAGACTTTACAGCATGCACAAAATGATCAATTTTATTTTTCAGATTTCTATTTTTAGATTTGAATTTTTTACATTTTTCATACAGAGACTCATAAGCAATCTGCCATTGTTCACATGTAAGAGATTTGGTTTCAGAATTAACCTCATTAGCGTCGTCTTCATTTGTCACGAAACATAGATTCTAAACCAGCTCATCCAGTTCATCTTCATTCACAGACTCTTCCTCGTCTTCATCACTCCATGTGGCCACCATGGCCTTTGGCTTCTTGAATTTTCCTTTCTTGAACATTTTCATCAGATTGGGGCACTCACCCCGCATATGACCGGGTTTTTTGCATTCGTAGTAAATAACTTCTTCCTTCTTGCTACTTTGACCTCTGTTAGGACCTTGCTTCCTTGGTCCTTTTCTAAATTGGCCACCGAACTTTCTTGTTCCTTTGACGAATCTTCTTGCTCTTCTTGTGATCATAGCAACCAGCTCCTCATCTTTGGTGTTGCCGGTGGAATCATTGTCACTGCCCTCTGATTCTTGTGGGTTCACCTTCAGGGCCAATGGTGTGACTACCTTCTTTTTCTTGTGATCCTCCTCGCCCCTTTTGATGTTTATTTCATAGGTCATCAAAGAACTTATTAACTCGTCCAGAGTCAAAGTGTTAAGATCCTTTGAATCCTCGATTACAGTCCCCTTTGTATGCCACTGTGGTGACAAGGATCTTAGGACTTTTCTGACGAGATCTTTGTTGGAGTATTCTTTTCCAAGGCCCTTTAATCTGTTGGTTATCTCAGTTAGTCTTGCAAACATATCTGAGATAGATTCTTCAGGCTTCATCATGAATAACTCGTAATCTCGGACTAACAAGTTGGCCTTTGTTTCTTTTACTTTCGATGTACCTTCATAGATTAGCAGTAGCTTGTCCCACATCTCCTGTGCAGAGTAACACATAGAAATATGTGAGTATTCGTTAGGATGAATGGCACACTGAATTATATTCATAGCTTTAAAATTTACTGAACACTTCTCTATGTCTTCTTCATCCCACTCATCCTCTTTCTCAGATAAGACATACGGACCCTTACTTATGACACGCCACACATCATAATCCTGGGCTCGCAGGAAAACATACATCCTATTTTTCCAATATGGGTAGTTAGATCCATCAAAGAATGGAGGCCTTTGAATCGAATGCCCTTCGGGCATCATCCCCTTGTTTGCCATCTAAAGAGATCGAGCTCTTTGACCGTGTGGTCAGGTTAAATAGAGCCGAAAGCTCTGATACCAATTGTTGAGTCCCGAATGGTGGCAATCAAGAGGGGAGGGGTGAATTGATTGGCCAATAAAAATTTCTTCTCGCGTGATAACCTGTTTGAAAAACACACAAGCACTTAGCCTCACTCGATCAGGATCACACTCGTGAATGCGTGTGAATAAGAGTAGGTGGTTGATGATGGAAATGGTGTACACTCAACTCACCGTGAAGCCCACTCAACAAAATAAGTGAAATATCAAACCACAAGTGAAACATGGAATTTTTAGGTGGTTCGGGTACACTGCCGTGTCCCCTACGTCCACCCCTCACACATGAGGATAAATGCTTCACTATGAAGTGAGCCACACACACAAGTTGTGTAGAACATCAACCACACACACACGGCACCTGATTTGGATTGCCACACACACACACACACATTCATGTTTCCAAACACGAACTACACACACACACAAATATGAATCAAGTTTTACAACATATATTCAAGTTCAATCAAAAATGATTCTGAGAGTAAAAGGTGAAGAGTGGTTTATCGTGGTTGGAGCTCCCCCTTTCGCTTCTCCGAATGTAGTTGAGCACTTCTGCAGGAGGAAGATCGATCTTGAATGAAGAATGGAACAATGGCGCACAAATGAGGTTGCAGCCTTGATTTCCCACGCAGCTTCTACTTGGAGATGATTAGGAGACTTGATTCAAACTTCTTCTCTTCACATCCACGTTTAGATCAAGATGGAAGAAGCCCCTGGAGCTGCTGCTGCGACCCTGCACTCACAAATGTTAGAGCAAAAAACACTTCATATCTCTCTCCGAATTCCCTTAGGGTTTACAACCCAACAAGATGTTATATATGTTTAGGATGGTCAAGAGACAGCCTAGGGACCAGATCCACATATCCTGGAGTGATTTGGGGCATTTGGACCGGACTTAGAAGACTTATGGCGCCCCTACACGAAGGTCGTATTTGACGGTGCCGCCCCGGACCAGAAAGGGTCAACCCTTGGGGTCGACCCTCGTGGGAGGTTTGAAGAGCCAAAACCAATGGGTCGACCCTCGTGACCCTCCCGTGCGGGTAAAAAAAAAAAAGACTCTTAGGGGTCGACCCTCGCGTGAGTGGGTCGACCCTTGGGGTCGACCCTTGCAGGTGTGTAGAAAGAGCCCGTCGGGTGAAAAAATAATTACTACCAGGGGTCGACCCTTAAGGTCGACCCTTGTCCTTGAACTTCCAAGAAAACAATGGAAACTACACTAAGTCCAAAAGTCAAGCCAAGGGGTTTCGAGCTGGGTTCCAAAACATCAAATGGAATGTTTCAAAGTCATGAAAAAGAAAACCCAATTCATTTAGGCTTAGATAAGACCCAAACCAATTTTAACCCTTGAGATCAAAAATAATGAACTTCAAACCACAAGATCAAGGGCCAATAAGTTGAAGTTGATCTCACCGACCGTCCTTGAGTTCCTTAAGCACTTAGGCACGTTCCTTGCCCTGTAGAGACATAATTTGTGAATCAGATGTAGCCTTGCAATTTGAGTTCAAGAGGCTTACCCGTTGAGGTTGTTCTTTAACCTTCTTAGCTCCAAAACTTCAATAAGGATGTTGAGCTTTGCAGGACTTTATATGCTAGAACACTTCAAAGATAATTTATATACATATAGCGTTTGGCCATCATCAAAAGCCATCATATGTAAACATTCACTCAAGGAGGGGGTTCAACAGGTTCGCTCATCAGACGCATAAGCTCCTCTATGTCAACCTCCCCTCCGGTTCCCTCTTCATGCGGGGAGTCTGCCTCCCGAGGGGGCGAGAAGGTCACCTCCACGCCAGCCGCCTGCGGAGCTGCAACCGACAGACAAGTCCAACAAAATATAATTAGTCAATGGTATTAACTAAACCAAACAAAAACAAAGGGGTCGGGGCGACACTTACTCAAGGCCGCCTCCTCCTCAACTTGCTCTCCGGTCTCGGGTCCCTCAAACGATCCACCAGTCTCGACCGCTGCATCCTCCAAACGAGGGCGTTTCCTCCGGGGCTGCAAGCTCCCATCCCCACTCCCTGACGATGTTCCCATGGAGGGCTGGTCCCCCTTTGCCACGGAACTTGCCTACAAAAACAGCATTATACAACAGCTCAGTTCTGTACCTAAGAATTACATAATGAAAGAGAGAGAGTAGGCTAAAGGAGGAAAGCCTAACCTGGAGCCCCAAAGGGGGTCAATGGTAAAGGCACCAGCTGCTCCAACCCCAACACCAGGGCTCGGGCCACCATCGCCACGGCCTCCCGAATATCCCGTGGAGTGCACGTGCACTCAACCTGGGACACGAACTCCACAGGTCTAGCCGACCCGATCGCATGGGCGATGTGCCGTCTCCAGTCATCAACCGCTGTATCGGCGAAGTTCCCATGCGGGAGCTCCCGGTCTAGCAACCCTCTGCCCTGGATATCACAATCGGAAAAGAACTGGGCCCACCAGGCCTTAGGTGCCCTCGGTCGAGACACCTTGGCTCCAGTCACTGTCGTCGATGCCCGTTGTAGACACCCAATTTTGACCGATAAGTTGAGCAATTTCTTTGTTCTCCTAGTTAATGCCCCAATTGATCCATAATTGGTTGATTTTCTGGGATTTCTCCCTATTCTTGGCCCTACAATTCAATTTCCATACCTTGGATCTCGTCTCGAATTCGACATTCTCGCGCTATTCACTCACATCACTTTTTGGACCTGATTGAATGATCATTTGAACAGTCGTTATTTCTTGACATTCATAGCATCCACTATGGATGTTATTCTTATTTAATATTTGATTGAACGACTACCCAATGGGTATTTATTCTTTTTCTGATCATTTGGGGAGCCAATTATTGTCGCGCTATATCGTCATAGCGCGTTCATGAAGAACGCGCTATACTCTTGTAGCGCGTTCTCAGTCAGTAACCCAGTCCGACCCGGACTCCCCTTTTTTGATCTAAGTCCTTATTTTGGTAAGTTTCCAATCATATTCCATCCAAAGGAAGGTTCCAAACCCTAATAGGAGTCTTTCCCCCTCATTAATCGGCAAGATTGCCTTGATTTGAGCCGCCAAGTCATTAGTTTGGGATCGAACTCCGACCTAGGGTTCGTTCTTGATCTTTCGCCAATAAATTGGACCCTTGGCCGTCGTTTCTGGGGGATGCAACTCGAGATCTTGACGAGGGGGAGGCTGCGTTTCGTTCCAAATCAACAACTCCTCGCTCCTCACATATCCAAGGGAGTATTTAGGGGCATATTGTGTTCTTCCTAGTTCTTAGTTTTTCTCCCCAATTCGTTCATCCCAATCTTTGCATAGCATTGCATATCGATCTCAAAAATACTTCTTTTACAAAATACACGCATTCACACACACACCAAACCTATTTTTGGCCCTTCCATAGGGGTTTAAAAACAACCAAACCCCCAGGTAATCGAACCCTTCTTTTACATGCTTTTGATTAAGAATAGGGGCAGATTCTACTAAAATCTCGATCTAATGGGCCTTCTGTTTGTTGTTTATGATTGTTTGCAGGCACTAGAAGATTGATATGTGGAGCCCTTGCACCTTGGCCGGCCTTGGAGCAAGGAAGAAACGAATCCAACTCATCCCGCTTCCTGTCTGATATCGCGCTATAGGAACATAGCGCGATCCTGAGAAGGCGCTAGGACGATATAGCGCGTTAATCCCCAGGCCAGCTCTTGGCCCTCTTGAATTTCTGAGGTATGTAACATGCCCTATCTTGATCTTTATATTATTTGGCATGTTGTTGGCCTCAATGGCGATCACGGATTTTGATTATTACATGTAACCCCCCTTTTTATCATCAATTTTAGTTCTATATCTTGTCAAATCATCTTTTATGCAAATCATTCAATTTAGGGGTGTTCTAATTTTAGAATCTACAAATTGGCGATCACGGTGGGACACTTTGTGCCACCACGTTCATTCTTTTGGTTGCCTGCTTGTTAATCCATCAAAGTGTGTGTGATTATTTATCTTTTGGGGTTCTCCCACCCTCTGTCATCGATCGCGCTATACATCCATAGCGCGTTCTATCAGATCGCTGCTATGGACATATAGCGCGTTAATCACTAGAGGGTATTTCACCCACACCTTCTGTCGGGGTTCTGATTGTCATCTTCTCTGGTTGCATCTTGTACATTTCCTACTGTGTATTCATTTCTTTTATATATTTTCATTTCATTTACTAGTGCTAGTTTAGATATTCTTGCATAACGTAGCATTCATCTTTGCATTTGGTTTGGGAGACCCCTTCTCCCCACACTTTTAGGAGATCTTACACCCCCTTGGTGAAGGAAGGACCCTCCATTGAGCATTCCGTCTCATTGGACCGGAGATTCCTAAACCAAGCCTCCGTAAGTCCCCGCACCCGTGGATTCCCTCACGGACGCTGGGCAGGTTGTACCTTTGAAGTCCCGGGTTTAGTTGGCCTATGCATGGTGAGAGAGTGTTCCTAGTTGGCATCGAAGTGAACTTATATTGAAACTAGGTTCCTCCCTTGTGTGAATCACTCCAAAGTTTGTTAAAAATCATTAATTCACTAAGGTTCAAATAAATAAAAATCAACGGTAACCATTCCAACTTGTGTGCTTCTTTGCAAATTATTTTGCTTGAACTTTAATTGCATAATGGCTTACCATGATAGACAAAACAACATGTTTAATCTTAATTATGTTCATGAGGATGCACAAACTAACATATCATATAATCCTCAATTCCATGATTCTCACCACAATCATTCTAAGGGACCACGTCCTCATTCCTATGGTATTGCCCGACCCATGGGCAATGTCCGATCTCATGGTCCCTCGCCTCAAGCCACTATTCCCTCGGGACCGTCTCCTCCCAATGACGAGAAGGTCTCCCAAATCATCCGTGGATTAGATCATTTCACCCCTCAACAAATCCGAGCCCTTAAGGCCGTTGCTGAGGGCACATCCTCTCCTCATCCTCCTTCCAATCCTATACGGGTGGCCCATCACCCGCCTCCTTCATCAATGCCTACTCCTATTCGGGTGGCCTATCACCCGCCTCCTTCATCCACACCTACTCTTATTCGGGTGGCCCATCATCCGTCTCCTTCATCCACACACTCCTCGGGTGGCCCATCACCCGCCTCCTTCTATTTCTCATCCTTCACGGCCCCAAGGCCCATTTATTCCTTGCAACCCGGCCCATCCGGGTCCTTTAGTGGGTCGGCCCATTAATCCCCCTCCACGGCCGTCATATCAAGCCACCCCTCCAAGGCAATCATGCCAACCTTCTGTTGCTCATGTTACACCCTTCCAGCAAAGCCTCTTCGATAGACTTGCTTCCATGGAGGAACAACTTAAGAAGCTCACCAGCCCGCAGCCCGCTCCTCCTCCTTCTCAAGTCAATCCTCTTCATGATCTCATGAATAACATCGCTAAGATAGATAAAAATTGGAAGGAGATAAGGGAGAATGGCATCAACGATATATGTGAGCGAGAAGATGTTACAAGTTCTGTGGACGCCGTCCGCCCTCCACTCATCCGCACTGCGCATTTACATGGCTCTCCGCCTCCATACACATATTCACCTCCTCAAAATTCCCCACAACACCATACTCCACCACTTATCATTTCACCACGGCATCCGCTGAATTTCTTTAATGATGAAGAGTTGGAGATGGTACAAGAATTTGAAGCTCCTCGGGATGCACCCTTTCTGAGTTTCCTTCGCCGTCCTCTTCCTCCACTACCAGAAGACCCCTATGCTCAGGACTATGCCACAGTCCCCGATCCAACCCCCATTTATGAGACCTCTTGGTGTTACGATGATGGGTCGATACTCCAGTCACCCACACTGGTGCATCATGCGCCTTCCCCTATACCTGACACCTCTCGCCCCATCTGACGTTTTCAACGCACTAAACCTTCTCCGTTCACACCTCCGTAACCACACCAATATCCTCCATTCCACCGGCCTCCGTCGAGCCTCCATCACCCTCCACTACGATGGCCTCCGCCAAGCCTTCTATTATTCCCCCTCTTTGTCCGCCACCTCAGCCGTCCACTATGCCTGTAACCCCTACTCCTCTACTTAACCTATCACCCTTACCCGTGGCTAATCCTGAGTAAGGTCCACCCCTTTTTGCACTCGAGCCAACCCCGACTGCTTCCGAGCAAAGGGGGAAGCTCGACGTGTTTGAACCTTCGCTTCCACTCACCCTTTCTCCAACACCTTCCATTATATCTCCACCATCCATGGAACTTTCCGCCTCCACTTCACCCCCCTTTAATACTCGGAACGGGCGACCTTCTGTAAGTACTTGTGCCGAAGATGATCAAGAGCCGGGAAAGAAAGATTTGGCCACGGCCATGCTGTTCAAGATGCAAGAGTTTATTTGTCAGATGCCAATCCGTGTTGTCGTGCCAAGCATGGTCGAAGAGGCCAAGCCCCCGCCACTGCTCACTGAGAGAGAATGTCAAGCTTTGATGCCATGTAAGTTTGTGCCCAAGGGCCGGGCAGGGCACCCCTTGTTCCAACTTTTAAATCTTGAACCCATTCTTCCATACAAGGGGCGAATGACCATTTTGTTCAACACTCGCTATACGCCACAACCCCTGGGCAACACAATGCTTCCTATCCCAACTTTCCAACTCTCTTACACTATTAACTCTCCAAGGGAGTTGTCATTTACCATTGAAGCTTCATCATGGGCTCTTGCTTTATCCATTGGGCCAATTGGCTATATACTTTCACTGCCATGGAGGGGAGGTTATCTTGGTGCTAAGGGGTCTTCCACTATTTTATCCACCTTCTATTCAACGCCATCCACATTCTTGTCTATCATATTTTCTTCATGGGCCACTCTAAGGGTAAGGAGGAGGATCTCATCCTTTCGCCCTTCATGTTCTTCATATTCTTTGCATCTCATGCATTCTGTTGCATCCATGCATTCATCGCATCCATTCTATTGCATCCACATGCACTTCTTTCTTCCCAGGTTTCCAAACCCGTATCTTCCCCGCCTTCCGGAACCTCCGGATCCCCCACGTTTCCTATATCTTCTGCCTCTATCTTCGGGATCTCCAGATCCCCTTACACTCGCCGGGCATTGTGCTCCCTTCAATCTTCCCTCAGGGCATTGCGCCCCTTTCCAACTATTGCATCCGCACTCTCCGGATCTCTCTCTTGTCCTCTTGGGGCATCACGCCCCTTGGTGTCTCATTCCTCCGGAACCTCTGGACCCTTCATCCTCTTCTAATACACTCTCCCCGGGGCATCGCGTCCCCTTTCCTGCTATTTACCTGGAACCTCCAAGTGTTTTATCCCTCCTTTTAGGGCATCGCGCCCTTTTCTATCTTCTTCCCCCGGAACCTCTGGATCTTTCTCTTCTCCCCGGGCAGCGCGTCCCATGGTATCTTCCTCCTCCGAAACCTCCGGATCTTGCTCTTTGGGCATCGCGCCCCTGCACACCCTCAAGTCTGGATTTTCTGGGCTTCTATCTGATTCTCCCTGGGCATCGCATCCCTCGGTATCTTATCCATCCGGAACCTCCGGACCTCTCTTTTAGGGCATCGCGCCCCTCTACACCTCCATATCCGGATCCTCCATATTCCTCTTCCCTCCTCTCTGGGCATCACGCCCCATGGTGTCTTCTTCCCCCGGATCCTCTGGATTTCTTATCCCCTCTCCTAGAGCATCACATCCCTTCTTTCGCCATCCCTCCGGAACCTCCGGTCCCTCCTGACCCTTTTCATCCACTATTCCCGGGGCACCGTGTCCCTCGACATTTTCCTCCTCTGGAACTTCCGGACCCTCCATCTTTCTTCCGGTTCATCTTTCTGCTCCTCCGGGACATCGCGTTCTTCATTCTTTTCCTCCTCTTCCATCATCTTTTTCCCTATTTCTTCCCAGGGCATCGCGTCCCTCGATGTTTTATCCCTCCGGAGCCTCCGGATTCTTCTTCCCCTCATGATTCTCCTCCTCTGCCTCCAGACCCTCCTGATCCGCCTCTTTCCATCTATCAATTTCTTCTTTTAATTCCTCCTAATCATGGGTTCGACCCAACTTCTTCCACGTCCACTGCCTTGGGCATCTGCCCTTTCTCCCACTGCTTCCGAGGCTTTAGTCCTCACTCCTCCTTCTAATTCTCCTCTTCTTCTGTAAACCGTTCCTTGTGATCAAGGTCTCTGCGCCTTAGCGAGGGAGTTCTAGCCCTCACCTCTCTTCCTTTTCTCCTTATTCATCTGAGTCTGGTTTGAGCAACCACTCCTTCTTGTTAAGTCACTTCCAAATCCTTTGCTTCCAATCCTTTTATCTGCCACTTGAGGACAAATCCCATGATGATCAAAATCGCCTCTCACGGCAGCTATTCTAACAAAGATCGCAAGGTAACATATTGGCGTAAGTACGTATTTTTATGATATCATTATCTCACTGCTTCACGCATGATTTTCAAAATAAAGTGCTTCTTAACAAGATTAAAAGTGGTGTTTTAGACCTTTATCTTAGGCTTTTGTTTAATTAAATTTCTCAAAAAACTCTTTAGGCTTGCTATGCAGCACTTTGGTAATAAGAACCCCACGCTGGGAATTCGACGTTCTCTCCCTGCTTGTTAAGAGCAACCCTTAGCCGGGCACCACACACACTTCACGGTGTCCTTAGCCGGCTCCTTGGATAAAACATCGTTGCTACTTTGGCCATGCCATGAGTATATCTGAAAGCCTTTTCTCTTCTTTGCTCGGCCGAATGCAGGGGCAAGAGGTTGACGGATGAGATAACCAACTTAGGTAATCCCCAATACGAGAGGAGTCTCAAATAGGGGCAGTCTTGACCCAAAATTGAAATTAGTTTTCATGATATACATCTAGCCAAAATGGCTATTATGAAAATCAAGTCAAAATTTTGATAATTGTAAAAGTATGAATTATGGCATGATAAGAGTGGCAAAGTCCTCGCAGGGAAAACCCTGGTCGTATGCATGTCAAGGGTCTAAAAATCAAAGGCACAAAGCCCCGGCGCAACAGATTACCTCTTTGAGGGGAAATACCTTGGAAGGAATTCAAGTCCCGACATCTCCCATCCTGCATAAAGCTTATCCTCAATTATTCTTCTCTTCTCCCTCTAAGACCAAATGTTTCTCAGGTATGGCCTTGGTAGGGGCACCATTAATCAAGGGCAGTCGGTTATAGGACGCCACCTTTAAATGCACACCCGGCTTTGGGCAGTTTTGAGCGAAAGGGGAAGGAACAAGGACCCCTAGCCAGTGGTTTAAACATCCGTTGATGCTGCACTATCAATGTCTAAACCGAAATTCCAAAAAAATTGAATATTGCCAAAATTCAAAAAAATTGAATATTGCCAAAATTCAAAAAAATGGAATATTTCCAAATTCCAAAAAAAAAATTTGAATATTGCCAAAATTTTTGAGCATTTCCAAAACCTTCATATCTTTTCAAAATCAACATAAAAATTCAAATATTCTTTTTGAAAACTCATAAAAATTTGCATATTTTTGAAAATTCCAAAAAAAATTATATTACTGATGGCATTATTGCAGAGATATCCTTTTACAGGGGCGCGCAAAATCAAAAGAACAATCACAAGAAGTGCAAACAAGTATCAAAGACTGTCTCATTCCACTATGTATGTCAAAATAGTACAAAATGAGAATGGATAAAACAACCTCTCTAGCTCTCCCCTCGACCCTCCTGATCTCCCCCTCTACGTGAGCTCTCAGCCTCCTCTTGTCCTCCCCGGGAAGACCTACGAGGAGCCATCGATCCCCAAGAAGCTGAACCCCTATCACCGCGTGCTCCCCTCTCAGCATCTTCCCTCCTCTGATGCTCAGAGGAGGTAACTAAATAATCAGTGCTCGAATAGGCTCGGGAGTATCCCTCGCGTTGAGCTCGCTCACGCCCCAGCCGATAGCGATCCTCCGCATCCTTCGCCCGCTGCTCGGCGATTCCTAATCTGGTATGCAGCTCCACCCTCTCTAGCTCCCGCTCCACTCTCTCTCTCTCTCCCATCTCTCTCTATCTCTGTCTCGATCCTCCCTCTCTCTCTCTGCCACTCACTCCTCTCCACCCCGAGTAGGAGGCGTAGCTCTGCCACATCTCGAGGAAGCTCCTCCGCATCGCGGCGCCTCAGCTCTGCTTCCGCTATCCACAGCTCCTACTTCTGCACCCGAAAGCTTGGTCAATAATTGATAATTAATAAATTCCCAAGACTAAGTTTAAAGAACAGATTGCTTACTCTTTCCTGTAGGGAGGCCTCAGCTGCCTCCGCCCGAGTGACTGCACTAGCGAGCTGGCTCTCTAGATCTGTGTGGTCATAGACGGGCTGAGCAGAGGATGAAGCACCATGCGAGGATCGGACTGCCTCCAGCTCCTCGCGCTAAAAGAAAAGCATTACCATTAATTGAAATTCAAATCCAAATCATTCTAAATTACAAGTACTTACCAGCTCATCGACGGTATGCTGGAGGTCCTCACGCTACCGGATCGTGGAGTCGAGGAGTCCCTATACCATGGCCAGTCGCCCCTCTATGTCGAACTGCAATAACGCATGTTGGTCACATATTGAATAATCAAGTTTTTATAAATGAAAATGCAATTAAATTTAAAGCATGCATGTCCACGTGCGCTTTGGTAAACCCGGCTACCGTATGTCTGAGAGTATGCCTGGAGGTAGGCATCATCTGAGTCCGCTCCCACAGGGACTGGTCGGCCACGCCTTTTCCAATCTGCATACTGCTCCCGGGCACGCTGTCGCCAATCATCTGTCCCCTGGAGGCCTCGAAAACGTCATCCAGGTCGTGGGTCCGTCGCCTGGGTCGGGAACTCTACTACCGCCTGGTGGAGCCCCAGTGTCCTCATGATTAGCCTATGGTATAGGGGCTCGACCAGGTTGAGGGCGTGCAACCAGATCTCTCTCCCGAAGTATGGGATGGACGCCTCCACCCAGGGCATCACCCCAATATCCCTCTGATACAGAGTCCAGATCACCTGTAGAGTTCAATTTATCATCGCCATTGATCTCATTCATATAATTAAATTCAATTTCAAAAAATTAAATCTTACCTCTATATGGGGCATCATATCTAACATCTCCTGAATGTGGGTGACCTGGTCCATCAAAGATCGGCTATCTCGTGTTGGGGTCCAACGTCTGGCCAGGGGCAGTAGATCTCCTCGATCCTCCCAAGAACGCCTGAGGGTAGGAAGATACAAATAACTCCAAACCTGAAATGTAGCTCATGTGATCAATATAAGAGGTAAGTGCATAATTTAATCCATGGAGTTGAAGGTTTAGAGAGATACCTGAAGTAGAGGGTAGAATCCCCCGAGTGAAGACTGGAGTGAAGAAATGCCGAAACTATCGAACAAATGGGCTAGGACTGCCACACCCCAAGCATACCGACCGACTCTGTTCAGATCCTCCAGTAGAGGAAGAAATCGGCAGCTCACTGCATCACCCTGAGTCGCTAGAAGTAGCTTGCCGATCATCAGTATAAGAAACATCCTCAGCTCCATGTCGGCCTGTGCGCCAGCCTCGGTCGCGAAGCTCTCTCTAGCCCCAGCCTCTAGTCTCCTCTCATGAGCTGTCAAAGTCTCTCCCACGTCCCTCTGTGTGTGGAACAAGCCGAGACTCTCCTGTAAAACGATCCTCGACACTAGCGAGGTCCGGCAGGTCCCCTCCAGCTCCAAGCCCAGTAGCCTGCGCGCCATCTCCCGGTAGTCGGGGTAAGTGCAGCCCGTCACTGCCGACCCATGCACCCGCAGCCCGGTAATACGGGTGACGTCTTCTAGAGTTGGGATCATATGACCCCAGGGGAAGAGGAAGGCCTTGCACCCCATATCCCATCTGGCTTTCAGAGCCCTTATCAATCCCACATCGACTCTCAGCACCTCTATTTCCAAAAACTCTCCAAAGCCCATTTGGCGGAGGCGGGCCCGTTGAAACTCCGGTAGTGCGAAGTAGACAGCCCGACCAGTGTCCATGAAATCCGGGCATGAACTGCACCCTCCACACCCTGCACACAACATAAAAGCAAGAAATATCAATTTGTGTCCATCAAACAAAAGAAAAAATCAGAAAATAAAAAAAAATTGGCATTCTGTTCTTTGTCGCGCTATATCGTCATAGCGCGTTCATCAAGAACGCGCTATGAAGACATAGCGCGTCCATCTTCCAAAGGTAGGGGGCGACCCCTCATTCCCCAAATTCATTCCATGGGCATTCTGCCCAATACATTGGTCGAAGGGGGCGTCTACCCCTCCGTTTTCATCTTGTATGAAAGAAAAAACAAAGAAAATCCAAAAGAAAACAAGTTAGGGGCGGTTTCTTACCAATCGATGTTTTCGAACCGCCACTCCGCCAACGGGTTCCGTCGCTACTTCCTCGGCTGCCGCGGCACCTTCAGCCCCCTCTGCCTCGTCGGAGGGGATCTCCATTTCATCTCCTTCAAGCCTAGCCGAGACGGTCGCCTCCGAATCGGGGTTTTCTTCCACGGGAGAGGGTGCTCGTTCCTCCTCCGTGCGAGATCGTTGACGGCCGCGGGTGGCGCGCCGTTTGGAACGTCGGGGAGGTCCTCCTTCCATTGGATTAGGGCAACAGAGGTTTGGGCTGGTGAGAGGGCGAGAGAGGGAGTGGAGAGAGGGAAAGAATGAGTTTGAATGAATGAAAGGGTGGGGGGCGGTTTTTGAAGTATGCGCGTAATGAACGCGCCATATGTTCATAGCGCGACATTATCGCGCTATGTGTATATAGCGCGATGATGAAAATAAAAGAAAAAAAATAGAAGGGTGGGGGGAAGAAAAGAAAAGAAAATACAGGTTGTGGATGAATAAAACTTGTGTTCTTTCGCTTATGCATGCTTAAATTTGATCTATTTTCGCTTAACATTGTATTCCCAGGAAAAGAAAAGGAGAAGATAAAATGGCATGCCACCAGGTAAGTATTCCTTTATCCCTTCCTTTATTGCATTATGATACTTACATTATTATATTATCTCAAGGACCGGCCGATTCTCTGTACGTTTCGGGATCTGAGTTCCCCTCTACCAAAAACAGTGATGATCTAGAAACATGCAGTTAATCGTCGGATAGGCCGTTAGATCAGACAAATTTGGGGACGATGGACTTCATCTCGCACGCCGTGGTTGCGGATAACTCTTGACCCAAGTCTGTTTGATTTAACAATATTATCCTTGAGTATCTTATATTTTATTCTTTCTTTGCATTTGTTTTAACGATTTCTTTTATTTTCGCCCTGCACGCAGCATGCCCTTTTTGCATTCATAAAGGTCCAGTTTTTCTTCTCAATTAAGGATCAATAATGCTTAAGTTTTCGAATAAAGAAATCCAATTCCATTCCGAATTTGAAAGATTGCTCCTGGTTGAGCGCTGGATCTCGTTGGTCAACGTGACCTTTGCCTGGAATTTGTCTATCTCCTTTCAACCCAATTCAACTTATCCCTTTTGGTCCACTCATTAGCTGTGAACAGCACGATGGCGTCGATGGATCCGTCGGGCTCGCGTCCATTCCACTAATTGAGTGAAATTCGCAGTTGCTACGCACTACGAATGCCTCTTTTGTGCAAGAGGTTGATCAGCTCCCTTTTCTTTGTTCCGCGCCTATCGTTCTAGGCAGGAGTCACTGGTGCTAGCTTGACCTTGTGGTTAGCTTGGAGTTTTCTAGATTATTCCTATCATTTGTCGGTTGTGATGGGTGTCTCTTTTTGCTTGATATCTACTTATCAGTCCGCTCCACTACATTTCCACTTCATCTCTCCATCACTACCACTCCGTGTCATCTCCGTTTTATCTCCGTTTCACCTCCGTCTCGCTCCCCTGCAAAGCGGATATCAAGGAGGGGCATCTGTAGACACCCAATTTTGACCGATAAGTTGAGCAATTTCTTTGTTCTCCTAGTTAATGCCCCAATTGATCCATAATTGGTTGATTTTCTGGGATTTCTCCCTATTCTTGGCCCCACAATTCAATTTTCGTACTGTGGATCTCGTCTCGAATTCGACATTCTCGCGCTATTCACTCACATCACTTTTTGGACCTGATTGAATGATCATTTGAACAGTCGTTATTTCTTGACATTCATAGCATCCACTATGGATGTTATTCTTATTTAATATTTGATTGAACGACTACCCAATGGGTATTTATTCTTTTTCTGATCATTTGGGGAGCCAATTATTGTCGCGCTATATCGTCATAGCGCGTTCATGAAGAACGCGCTATACTCTTGTAGCGCGTTCTTAGTCAGTAACCCAGTCCAACCCGGACTCCCCTTTTTCGATCTAAGTCCTTATTTTGGTAAGTTTCCAATCATATTCCGTCCAAAGGAAGGTTCCAAACCCTAATAGGAGTCTTTCCCCCTCATTAATCGGTAAGATTGCCTTGATTTGAGCCGCCAAGTCATTAGTTTGGGATCGAACTCCGACCTAGGGTTCGTTCTTGATCTTTCGCCTACAAATTGGACTCTTGGCCGTCGTTTCTGGGGGCTGCAACTCGAGATCTTGACGAGGGGGAGACTACGTTTCGTTCCAAATCAAAAACTCCTCGCTCCTCACATATCCAAGGGAGTATTTAGGGGCATATTGTGTTCTTCCTAGTTCTTAGTTTTTCTCCCCAATTCGTTCATCCCAATCTTTGCATAGCATTGCATATCGATCTCAAAAATACTTCTTTACAAAATACACGCATTCACACACACACCAAACCTATTTTTGGCCCTTCCATAGGGGTTTAAAAACCACCAAACCCCCAGGTAATCGAGCCCTTCTTTTACATGCTTTTGATTAAGAATAGGGGCAGATTCTACTAAAATCTCGATCTAATGGGCCTTCTGTTTGTTGTTTATGATTGTTTGCAGGCACTAGAAGATTGATATGTGGAGCCCTTGCACCTTGGCCGGCCTTGGAGCAAGGAAGAAACGAATCCAACTCATCCCGCTTCCTGTCTGATATCGCGCTATAGGAACATAGCGCGATCCTGAGAAGGCGCTAGGATGATATAGCGCGTTAATCCCCAGGCCAGCTCTTGGCCCTCTTGAATTTCTGAGGTATGTAACATGCCCTATCTTGATCTTTATATTATTTGGCATGTTGTTGGCCTCAGTGGCGATCACAGATTTTGATTATTACATGTAACCCCCCTTTTTATCATCAATTTTAGTTCTATATCTTGTCAAATCATCTTTTATGCAAATCATTCAATTTGGGGGTGTTCTAATTTTAGAATCTACACCCGTCCCAGGGGCTTCAGTGCCCCTCCGCTGCTTCGGCTCCCAGAAGATGAACCTCGGCCACTCCGGGGCCACCGGGCTACAACTCACTCAATCTCTCAGCGGATTCGAGCAACACGGGTCCTCAGGTACCCCTCATCCAGTGCAATAGGGTCAGATCCTCTCTCAGTAGGCGACTCTCCTCCGCCTTCCTGATCGCGGAGGCCTTCTGTTGGTAGAGGTGACTGTGCTCAAACCACCACCGGGCATAGTGCACATCAAATCATCCCCGACGTCCCTGCCTCGGCATCGAGAATCGCTCCAGCTCCTAACGGCAGTAAAAGTCCCACCAGGCTGCTGCAAGAAGGTGGGTATCCCTGTCCTTGTACTGTCTGCCCGTCAGAGGGAACTCCCTGTTCGGCGGGATCCCCTGGTCGTACCCGAAGTTCCTGGCAAAGCGATGCGGGTAGTACGGCTCCAAGGAACTCGTCGTCGACTGGTGCAACGTCAACACGGCTGCTCGGGTGCTCAATATCCACTCAGTCCGTGGCCCCGCATCAGCCGCCCCCTGACTGGGGTGGGCGCTGGTCACCCCTCCACTTGAAGCCCCCAGAAAGAGGCCAGAGTCCCTCGCTGCGCTGTCGAAGGGCAGTCCCTCCTCGCCTCGGGTGGGCAGGTAACAAAGGGCCCTCTTGGCCCCTTCAAGCTTCTCCTCTACGTCCCCATCCGGCTGCCCAGTGAAACCAAATAGAAGTGGTGCCGTCGGGTTCGCCAGGGTACCTTGCGTCACTAGCCCCGGGAACAGCAACCTGGCCCACACACTAAGATAGTGGGTTGGCAGCAGTATACTCCTCTCCCTCGGTGCTGAGTGTGCCGCTAGAACTCCAAGTCCCTGGTAGATATTGGCCAGTGCAGTAGGATCTAGAGCTAACTATCTCCCCTCAGCCAACAAGCAAGCCGGCCACAAAAACTCAGCTCTCAACAGCCCGTCCTCTCCATGGGGAACTACAAAAGTCGCCAGCCAATATGCCAGATACGCTGCAAGGTGTGTCACATCTGGCAGACCATGGGGATTCCACCCCTCTTGTGGTGCATACACGTATCTGGAGTACGTCCGGAAGCATAGCTCCACCTTAGTGTACTCCTCCCACGGAGTCTGGTCCCTAGCGAACTCCTGATAGAAGCAAAATGGCTCGTTGTAGAAATGACGGACCCATACATTCAGTGGTACCCGGGGAGTCTGTGCGGCTCTCTCTCTCCCTGCTAGAGCTAAATCTCTCCAGGTCTTCATGAGATACCGATAATTGTAAGGCACTTGGTATCTTCCCAGCCCGTCGGTATGACTGTGGTGGAGGTCATCGAGCACTACCTCCTCATATCCCTCGCCGCTGACCGGCAAGCCAGAAATCCTGGACATGGACCACAAGTCTAGTGTGGTCTCTCCCTCTGCTGTTGCCACCATGTTACAACGATGGCTGAAACGCTCTACCAAGCTCTGCAGCAGTTCGGTGTAGCACGGGTACGCGTACAGAGCGGCAGTCACCGAGTACCTAATATCAGCATGATCTAGCAACACCCGGTAGTGGTAGATGATCCCCATCAGCCACTCAGTGGCACCCTGGCGGTAGTGTTGTAACGGGATCACTGCCCAGTGACCGTACCAGCTAGTGACAGTCTGTCGCATGACTCCATTCAGCATGTTGTGATCATCATAGCCCTCTCCAGCATACTGCAAACCAGCAGGCTCCAACACTAACCCAGCGGTCCCCTCTGTCTCCGTGCGATGGTGACCGTGCAAATCCCAGCTAGCGGGGCCACTCGGCCCAACCCTGACTCCGGACAGCTCCGCCATGCCGAAGAACCCCAGGCAATCAACACTGGGAAACTGACGCTGCCTCTAGTAGTCCTCCGAGAAGCTCGGATAGCTGCAGAAGGCTATACCCAGCAAGCTGTCCCTGCCGATCAAGATGGCCCTCTCAAGCCGGCGGCAGGCCCCTAGAATCTGCGAGTCGCCCTCCTCCATGCCAGGAGGGACATAGCTTCGGATGAACTCAAACAGGTGACGATCTAGGGGGAACTCCAATGGATAGCCCCCGCTCCGGTCGTAACTGTATAAACCATCCGCCTCCAGAATCCTGGCCACCTCCACGGCCCCTGCTCCAGCCGCTCTCTCACCAATTGGACCCTCAGCCACCGTCGTATGGCCTCGGTCCAGCTGCTCTATACCAGCCACAGTGATCACGGGTGTGCCCAGAGGGGGCACCTATCGGTCGGTCCGCCGCACCCAGTGATCCTCCTCTCGAGCCGCGTGCCTCGAGACTCATCCATCTCTGTCGAAGTGTGCCATCGCTGCAAGGCAAGATACAAAAAAAAGAAAGTCCGAACACCAGCAAATCAACATGTACAACACAGCAAAATAAAGACACATGAAGCGTCAAAATACAACTACAACAATTTAGAAGGAGGGTTTCACGGGCCGTACGCCCTCGTCTCCGCCTCCGACGCACGCCCCGTGGGGGGCATTTATTGTACCCAGACTATTTCCCAGCAAAAATAACAAGGAGTAAGGGTTCGGGCATTTCCTCGAACACCTTCTAGGCACGGGCTATCTAGCCCTTTCTACAACCCTGTGGGTCCCTACAAGGGTCCTAACCAACTTGCCGTGATATGCGGCGACACAAACAATTGTCCGGGGTCAACCTCGGCCACTCACATGCGGGCTTTACCCGTATCCTACATGGCCACTCGGGACCACTCGAGGGCGCCCCGACGTTAAGCCATGCCATGCTGCACCCAGCGAAAGGGCCGCGGGCCCACTCTGAGACACTTCTTTCAACCCTCCAAGGTCAAAGGGAGACCCGAGCAAGTCAACCACAGGCTTTGGAGGCCCGCAGCACGTGCATACGGCTCACACACGTGTGTTCGGCATATTTCCGAACACCTTGTGGGCGTATATGTTCCAGCCTTTCTACCCAAAACCATGGGCCACCCTGTGGTTCCAGCACACTAATGGGATTTTACAATGACCCCCCAGGAAGTCGGGGCCACCCCCGACCCTCAGATATGTGGCAACGAGCCACTCAATTTTAGCACTCGGGCCAACCCGAGGCTACCCTGTCAACCCGTTGTGCAACGTGGCACACAGTTCGAGACATAACTCACGTCCACAAAATGCCCCCTATCAGCTCCCACGAGCTCCTATCTTCAATCCAAGGTCTGCCATGTGGCCCCTCAGCCATCTACCCGAGTCGTTCGGCAATTCGGGGTGTGTCAGGCATTTACCCGAACACCTTCCGAGCGACTACGACAACCCAAAGAACAACGGCCCCCACGGGCCCATTCTAGCATTCCGAAGTTCATCGTCCATCGAAGGACAACCCCAAACAACATAAGAAGACCCCCGGGGGCCATCCCCTGGGGTTATGGCCGGCCCGGGGCTAGTTCACCTTGGGGCATCGCCGCGCGCCCCAGGGAGGGCGAACTCCCTGGGGGCCACGCCCTCCCTCCAGCCCGGTGGTCCCACGACCCCACTCAGCCCAGGTTCATCCAATCTACGGTCCTACGACGCGGTTCGTGTGCCGTACCAGTTCGAGGAGTCAACGCACGGAAGCACGGAGTGACAGCACGACGGGTTCACACTCCGGTCAACGTGTACACGTCTCGCAAGCTTCCACGTATCCTCCCCAGCTAATTGTCCTTTTCTTTCATAGTCAAATTAGAAAGAAAATGGGCCCAAAAATCAAATTTTATAGGGTGGGACCGCCCCCTTCTCTGTGCCAGTCCGCCTAAACCCCCCATGGGGGGGTTTACGCGGACCAGCTCACCCCCCCTGGCTGGTCCGCGTAAACCCACCATTTAATTAAAAAAATTATTTTTTTCAAAAAAAAGAAAGAACCAGAATCGGCCCGCCTAAACCCCCTGGGGGCGGGGGTTTAGGCGGACTAGCTCAGCCCCCTGGGCTGGTCCGCCTAAACCCCTTGAGGGGGGGTTTACGGGGACCAGCTCAGCCCCCTAGGCTTGTCCGCGTAAACCCTTTCCCCCTCTCTCAACCCGTGTAACCCCAAGCACCACTATTCACTTGGGTTTACGCGGACTAGCTCACCCCCCCTTAGTTGGTCCGCGTAAACCCCTTGCGACCCTTCAACTTCCCCTATAAAAACCCCTTAGGAGCTCAAGGGGTAAAAAAATCTGGAATCAAGCATCAAGCCTCCAGAGCATCAAACGTCAAGCATTGGCGTCACCGGCTTCCCTCCAAGGCTTCGAGCGACTCCAAGCAGCAAGCTAGGGAGAATTGTGTGTGTGACTTGTTCGTCGGCCTAATACACCGGGGGTATGTCGTTCGCACTCCCCTCACGCCGTATGTAGCCGTCACACACAAGTAGACACCCACCGTATGTGAGACGCTACGACATGGGTGAACGTCCCCTCATGCAGGGATTTTCCCCTCGCGTGCCCGTCGGTTACAACCACAAGCGTACCATGACGCCATGCTCTCTTAGAGTCACGAGGCCATGTTCAACCGCTCAATTCGAGTCGTGATCGACCCTCGCCTAGACACCGGATCGATGTATCCCTCCAGTCATCCAGTCATAGGCCCCCGTCCGGCATCACGGCCCTGGCCCACGCCACGGGAGGAGCCCTCTGTAAAGCACATATGTGCTCATTCATCACGCATCGACCCGGGGATCGACTAGTACGTCGGAGTTGTCCCGTGGCATGCGCTAGTTGTACTTTGGCCATTACGGCCTTCCTCTAAAGAAGTAAACACCTCAGTATAACACTACCGATTGGACGAGTGCTCTCGCACCCACGTTTAGGCCCTTAGTTTTCTATCTACACCACTTGGCATCCGTGCCTATCACTCCAGTCCCAGTAAATATGCCTTAGTCAAAAGTGCACCTACAGCTGCAGAATGCCCCAGCCCTCTACCCACGGCTTCAGACATATATACATACTTCTCTTCAGCTTCAGACGAAGGCATTCAATTCAATCCGATGTAAATAAACACTGGTTGCTTGCGACCGGTGGGGAAAGACGTCCAGTACACGATTCCCGCAATCACCTAATGCACTCGCACCCATGGAACCTCTTCTCTCCACGTGTCACCCGACCCCTCGAGCCCACGTGCCGTGTCCTGGCGACGCTTCCCCCATCAACCCTTGGTTCCATGGGTGATTGTCGAGAAATCGACTGGCATGCCCGCATCCTGTCCGGTTAACCCTTATTCTGACATTCTCGTGCCATTCGACCCTTCTCGACTTTCCATAAAAGGAGAGTGTCCGATACCGCCGTGAGAGGCATGCAACCGTGAGGAGGATACCCAAGATACATCAAACGCCCATATTTTCCTTCCCCGCTGTATCCCTTCCTTCACCCCGATTATTCGGCATAAAAACCCACGCAACACCTATCTAGCTTACAACCAGTATAGTTTGCATCAGTGTATGAAATTAAATCTAAGTGGCATGATGCAGAAAAAAATAAACCCAAATTATGTGTGCCAGCAATATATCTGAAAATTCTTTAATAGCAGACAAGTGTTATTCCTTTGGGTTTGCTTGAAACCTAGCACATAAACATACACTGAATTGGATATCAGGTCTGGAAGCAGTAAGGTAGAGTAATGAGCCAATCATACCTCTGTAGAGGAGTTTTGTGTCCACTGGTTTACCTGACTCATCAGCATCCAGTGATGTGTTTGCTCCCATTGCTGTATTCATGTGCTTCAACTTGTCCATGCCAAATCTTTTTAGAATTTCAGATGCATAGTTGGTCTGACTGATAAAGCATCCTTCCACCATTTGTTTAACCTGTAGACCAAGAAAATATTGTAAGTCACCAACCAGACTCATCTCAAACTCTTTAGACATTAATCTTACAAATTCTTTAGATAGTTCAGGACAGGTGGAACCAAACACAATGTCATCTACATATACCTGAACTATAATCATTTTCTGATGCATATGCTTAGTAAAAAGGGTCTGATCGACCTTACCTCTTCAATACTCTTTTCTGATCAGAAACTCAGTCAGTCTATCATACCAAGCCTGAGGGGCTTGTTTTAGTCCATACAAGGCTTTATTTAACCTGAAAACATGGTTAGGCAGCTCAATAGATTCAAATCCAGGGGGTTGCTCAACATAAACTTCCTCTTTTATGATGCCATTTAAAAATGCACTTTTCACATCCATTTGTTGAAATTTTATGTTGTTAGAGAGCAAGCAAAAGATATTAGGATTCTAATTACTTCCATCCTAGCCACTAGTGTATAGGATTCATCAAAGTATACTCCAAATTCTTGAGAATAGCCCTTAGCTACCAACTTAGCCTTGTTTCTACAGATTATCCCATCCTCATTCATTATATTTCTAAATACCCATTTGGTTCCTATGATAGAATTATTTTTAGGTCTAGGAACCAATGTCCAAACAGTGTTTCTTTCCTTTCAAATTGACCCAATTCTTCATGCATTGCATTTATCCATGATTCATTTTTAAGGCTTCTTCTATGGATTTGGGTTCAATTTGTGAGACTAATGCTACTAGGTCTTGATTATTGACTTCTCTATGAAAAGACCTAGTTCTAGTAGGATCATGAAGATTTCCTATAATGTTCTCAACATGGTGATTTTTTAGAAATCTTACATTGTTAGAAGACTCACCTTGTTCAGTCGATTGAAATGTTGGATCGGTCGACCTACCTTGCTCAGCACTGGAATGCTCAGTTTGATCAAATGATTCTTTATTTTGCTTTTCTTCCAAAAATTCTCCATCTCCTTTTGATTTCCTGTCATCATCATTTATGTTAGTAGAATTAAATATTTCATCAACTATTACATGAGGGGACTCTTCTACTGATTGATCATGAATGTTAAAGACCCTATAGGCTCTTGACAATTCAGAATATCCTAAGAAAATACATGGACTACTCTTGGCTTCAAATTTATCTAAGTCTTTTTTATCATTATTATGAATGAAACACTTAGAACCAAAAATTTTAAAGTAAGCCAAGGTAGGTCTCTTGCCTTTCAACAACTCATATGGAGTTTTTTTGTGGACAGGTCTTACCATGGCCCTGTTAATTATATAATAGGTTGTGTTTGCAACTTCTGCCCAAAACTTTCGAGGGAGTTGGCTCTCAATTAGTATTGTTCTTGCCATCTCCACAATTGTCCTATTTCTCCTTTCTACCACTCCATTCTGCTACGAGGTCCTGGGAGAAGAAAACTTATGAGTGAGTCCTTATTTATTGCAGAGTTCTGAAAACAGTGAATTGTCAAACTCCCCCCCATGATCAGATTGTATGATGCAAATCTTGTGCCTATCCTCCTATTTTATTTTGTTGAGGAAATTTTGAAATTCATGAAATGCTTCATTCTTGTGGACTAAGAAGAATATCCATGCAAACCTAGTATAGCCATCTACAATGACATACCCAAATCTTTTGCCATTTATACTTTGAGTCCTAGTAGGACCAAATAGGTCCATATGCAAGAATTCTAATGGCATTGATGATAGGGGTTCTTGCCTCACTTTTAATGATTTCCTCGTTTGCTTTCCAGAAGCACATGCATCACAGATTTTTGTATTGATTTTGAAATGAATTTTAGGAATTCATCTTACTAAGTCATGCTTTACTAATTTATTCAGAATGTTATAACTAACATGGCCTAATCTCCTATGCCAATTGAAGGCATTATTATCAGAGCTAGCAGTTAAACACAGATTGGATTCAGAATTATCATATAAGTCTACTATGTACACATTGTTTAATCTATGGCCTATGAATTTTATTGTTTCTGAGTTGATTTCAATGATTTTGCATGCATGATCATCAAAAACAACCTTGTGACCTTTGTCACAAAGTTGACTAATGCTCAAAAGATTGTGTTCTAGTCCATCTACAAGCAAAATATTTTCAAATGTGTTCGAGGGATACTTACCAATTGTACCGGATCTAATGATTTTACCTTTGTTCTTCCCTCCTACCTTTAGCTCCAGCTTGTTGAATTTTGTCCGGTCTCGAGTCATGTGCCTAGAGCAGTCACTGTCCAAGTACCATCTATTGTTCATGGCTATCAGGCTAACCTGCAAGATAAATCATGCAAAGTGTTTTGGAACCCAAGATAAATTGGGTCCACAAGCATCATTGAGACTCTTCAGCAAACCTTTTGGTATCCAAATTTGTTTGACAATTTTTTGTTGATTTAATTTTCTGGCATTGTCATTCTTATTCATAGCAGCCCTTGGTTTTGAATTTGTTTGGTTCTTTTTGGTGAATTTGTTGTTCCATTGTCCGAAGTGATTTCTAGGCTGATTGACAAACTTCCTTGGCCTATAGAAAACATATGGATTGAAGACATTGTGATCAAAGAAGGGGTGTGTTCTTATTTGTTTGAATTTTCTATTTGGTGCATATTGAGTTAGGTTAGAGTTCATGGTTGGATTTGTTTTCTTCTGAGAAGTCCGACCATTGAAGGTTTAGCTAAACTTGGTGTTCCCATTAACAACTTTTGTTGTTTTAGCCAAATTTTTAGCCCCTAAATTCTGGGCATTACTGTTTGAGCTGGATGGAATGTCCAGCTTCTCTTTTCCCTTTCCAGGATAGAATGTGACTGTTTTAAACTCAAATAGTCTTTTGTTTGAGGGGTCGAAGCCTAGACCTTCCTTATTGAAGTTTACTTTTACTCCTAGCATGGTGTCTAGGTTTGACTTCCCCTGGACAAACTTTTCAAGTGTGGTCTGTTTGTCTTCAAGATCTTTTTGAAGTTTTTCATTTGTTTTCTGGATTTCTAAATTTGCACTTTTTACAGCTTCATACTTCTCGACAATCAATTTGTTCTCATTCTGAATTTCCTGAAACTTCAACCTAAATTCATCAAGTTGTTTTTGGATTTCCTCTTTTTCAGCTTTCAAATCTTTATTTTCAATTCTCAGGGAGCTTAATTCTTCCATTTCAATTTTGAGCTTTTCCGTTTCTTTTTGAATGATATCTTTGTCTTCTACAGCAGCGGTAAATTTTCTTTTCAATACTCTATGTTCTTTACTCAATAAATTAAACTTGTCAAGGAGTTCACCATAAGCATCCTCCCAATCATCAATTGTAAAATTCTCGAAGAGATTAGTTACCTCATCTTCGTTGTCTGTCATTAAGCACAGTCCTTCTTCTTCGGAGGAGGAGAATTCTTCTTCGGTGACTTCCTCCTCATCGCTCCAGGTACACAGCATTGCTTGAGGCTTCTTCTTCTTGGCCTTGGGTTTCTTTCTCAGCAGTTCTGGACAATCTCCTTTCATGTGACCTGCCTTTTTACAATGACAGCAAATGATTTTGTCAGAATTTTTGTTTCTGTCAGACTTAGAGTTAAAGCCCTTGCCGGTTTGTTGTGGCCTTTTCTTTCTAAAAGTCTTACCCCTAGACTTCAGAAAATTTTGGAATCGTCTAGTCAGGAGGGCATGTTGATGATCATCTAAGTCTGAGAAATTATCTGAATGCTCACTACCCTCTTCATTGCTCTCACATCCTTTGAGAGCTATTGACTTCAATTTTCTGTTATCTTCAGCATTCTTCTTAAGATTGATTTCATAGGCCATAAACGAACCTATCAACTCTCCCACTGTCATGGTGGATAGATCCTTGGACTCTTCTAACACAGTGGCTTTAGTGTGCCACGCAGGGGTTAGGGGCCTAAGAATTTTTCTAACAAGCTCATTGTCCGGATATTGCTTTCCTAAGGCTTTAAGACTATTCACAAGTTGTAAGAACCAAGCATACATTTCAGACACAGGTTCATCATGCTTCATTTTAAACAATTCATATTCTGAAATGAGCATATTCACCTTGGTGGCCCTTACTTGGGACGTTCCCTCATAGATTAATTCCAATTCGTCCCACATCTGCTTGGCAGATTTACAGATGAAAATTCGTGAGTACTCCTCTGGGTGAACCGCGCACTACATGATGTTTATGGAAGTCCAGTTGACGGTTGACAAACGTATTTGCTCTCTGGTCCAAGCAGTTTCATCATCCGGAAGTTGAAATGGACCGCTGGTGACGACTCTCCACAGCTCATGGCTCTGAGCCCGTAAGAACACCTCCATCATGTTCTTCCAGTACAAGTAGTTAGCACCATCAAAAAATGGGGGTCTATTGATTGAATGCCCCTCAGCTAGGAAGCTGTGAGCATTGCCAGTTCCAAGTCTTCCCAGGTCATTGGACCACATTGTGGGAAACCTCGCTCTGATACCAACTGATGTGTGTGGCAATGCGGTACTAGAGGGGGGGTGAATAGGACTGCCCCATTAAAAAAATTGACTCCAAAAATTTAAACTAGCACTCAGTAAACTGGATGGAGGAAACCCAGGTTTAGCTCATGCCATTGAAGGAGAAACATTCACAAGCACCTTAAGCGCGCAAGATTGGTACTTGGCGGAGGACTAGTATTAATACTACCTCACGCAAGGGGAAGCTATCCAGATAGGGTTGACCTATCGTTCTAGCAATGCCTTTTGATATACCAAGTCAGCTTGAGAACAGGGATAAAAAATATGGAAATCAAACCACACATGCACCAAGGATTTTTAGGTGGTTCGATTACTATCCAATAATCTACGTCCACCCCTCGCCTGATCAGGATGAGGTTTCACTAAGCTTGGATGAAACCGCTACAAGGCTGATCACACAGCTTACCCACCAGAGGAACAACCTCCTCTCTTCCTCTGAAGACCCAGAGGGAACCCGTGCTCACCACGCGATGAACACACCACTGATTCTACCCCAGTGGAACTAGCAACACTGTGCTATGGCAGTACGTGAGGAACCCACCTCACACTCTGGTATACAAACCAGGACGTGACCAGTCCAACCTGATCACACCTCCAATGAGTGCAACACTGCACTATCAGAGAACGATAACCACATTGACTCAAAGGAATTCAGGAAAACAAAACACAAGAAGAAACAAAAAAATACAGCAGAGAGAAATCGATTGTAGCTCTAAATAATGATTCAAGAGCTTTCATAAAAATTCAGAACAATCCTCTCTCAAACTGGGTTGCGATCACTTCTCCTCTATTCTTACCAACCTCCTTGTAGCCTAGTTGGTGAAGGTTGTTCACTTTCAGAAGGTCAAGGGATACTTCTGTAAGGGTGAAAAATAAGTGGCAGTGTTGAAACATGAAAAACCAAGAAGAAGAGTCGACCCTTGGAGTCGACTCCACTTACAAGGAAAGCCACAACGCGGAAGCCTTCACATTTCCTCTTGTTGCGTCGACGCCATGGCTAATTACGTCGACGCAGGTTTGCAAGGCAAAGAAGTAACGAGCAGCAGCGACGGCTATTGAAAATAAGGGTGACAAATAGATAGTTAACGGTGAAAAATAGGTAGTTAGGGTGAAAAATAGCTCGTAGCACTGAAACATGAAGAGCTATCAAGTCCGGTTGAAGGAATCAACTCTGAATGGGTCTTCTATCACTTCTATATTGAATCTGGAGTTCTCTCAAGCATTGGATGTGATTGATTAACATCATTAAAGATCAAGAGGCAGGTTTGCTCCATTTTTTGCAAGAAAGCAATTGTTCGATGAAATGCCAAGATGAATGCACCGGTGATACACTCAAGTTCTTCATTTCAGCAAGCCATGCCCTGAAGTCACAAAATGCCAGAAGCCAAGTAACTACGTAGCACATGCCAGCAGTCCAGCTAGATGAGTCCAGCAGTCCAGCATGAGCAGCACTTGTTCGAAAGCTTCTTTAACAGAAATTAATATGCTCACTCCAACAGACAAGAGAAGAAAGAAGAAAATGAGAGCAAGATCAAGGAGAGAAGATTAGAGATGAAGAGGAGAGCAAGAACGAAGGCTAAGAAGGAAGATGGAAGGAGTGGAGACGGCTCTATAGGCAGATGGATTATGTAAGGCTGAGAAATGAAGTCACGGGCAAGGCAGATAAGGGTGAAAAATAGTCACACAAGGGTGACAAATAGACATTGGCGACGGATAAAGCTAAGAAGAAAACAGCAAAGGTGATGGCTGCTAAGGGTGACAAATAGCCACCTAAGGCAGACAAATGGACATGCAAGGTTGAAAAATACCCTGTTAAGGGTAACAAATAGGTCGCCAGTAGAGAACATCACCCGAACACATGAGGAGCGCATGGGTTGTCTTTGTGCCTTCGACACCTATGATTGGCACGTGATCCTAGGATGTCAGGGTCGCTCACAGACGTTTCTAGAAGAGAATATTCTTCCAATGCCAAGTGGACCAATGGAATTTCGGTGGATTAATTAGGTTATCCTGAAGGGCTCCAGAGGCTCTGTTGTATATAAACACACCAAGCTTCTGAAGAAGGGGCTGTTGCCTTCGAAGAGAAAAAGAGAGAGCCCATCTGAGAAGAACAAGAGAGTTACCTCGTGAGCCAAAGAGAAAGAAAAATAGAAAGAAAGAGAGAAGTAATCGTAGCCCAGTTTGAGAGAGGATTTTTCTAGATTTTTATGAAAGCTCTTGAATCATTATTCAGAGCTACATTCGATTTCTCTCTGCTGTATTTTTTCATTTCTTCTTGTGTTTTGTTTTCCTGAATTCCTTTGAGTCAGTGTGGTTGTCGTTCTCTGATAGTGCAGTGTTGCACTTATCGGAGGTGTGATCAGATTGGACTGGTCACATCCTGGTTTGTATACCAGAGTGTGAGGTGGGTTCCTCACGTACTGCCATAGCGCAATGTTGCTGGTTCTACTGGGGTAGAATCAGTGGTGTGTTCATCGGGTTGGTGAGCACGGGTTCCCTCTAAGTCTTCAGCGGAAGAGAGGAGGTTGTTCCTCTGGTGGGTAAGCTGTGTGATCAATCGTTGTAGCGGTTTCATCCAAGCTTAGTGAAGCCTCGTCCTGATCAGGCGAGGGGTGGACGTAGATTGCTGGATAGTAGTCGAACCACCTAAAAATCCTTGGTGCATGTGTGGTTTGATTTCCATATTTTCTATCCCTATTCTCATATTTTCTATCACTGTGCTCAAGCTGACTTGGTATATCAAAAGGCATTGCTAGAACGATAGGTCAAACCTATCTTGATAGCTTCCCCTTGCGTGAGGTAGTATTAATACTAGTCCTCCGCCTCGTACCAATCTTGCGCGCTTAAGGTGCTTGTCAGTGTTTCTCCTTCAATGGCATGAGCTGAACATGGCTATCCTCTGTCCAGTTCACTGAGTACTAGTTTAAAGGTTCTATCCTATTCACCCCCCCTCTAGTACCACACTGCCACACACATCATGTTGTTGACTTGTGCGGGAGGCAACCCCCCCAAAGTTGTAGCTTCTGTGATGACGAGCTCCTTGTGTATGTACTAGGAAGTGGCTCCTTGGCCTCCCCCCTGTTGCACCGATAGTCGCAGTCGCTAGATCTTCTTCTTTCTTGTAGGCTGCGCGGTCATTTGATGTCCCCTGGGCATTTATCATGTAATGCTGCTAGGGAGTTTGTTCTTTTCTTCTTTTTTTGCTTGTAGAGGTGGGTGCGGAGACCACTTCTGCCTCATGACTTTTTGTTGGGTCCTGTAGTGCAGGAACACAGATCTAGAGGGGGGTGAATAGATCTCTCTACTAAAAGTATGTCCAATTAAAAACTCAAACTGACTCACAGCGGAATTAACAAGATTAATGAAATTGATGAATTTAAACTAAACAGTATAAACTTAAGTCTCGCAATCTTACCGAGCTCACGTGATTGAATAAATAGAACAGACAGTGAAGCACACACAATCACACAAATCAAACCAAGAGACATGGGAATTTTTAAGGTGGTTCGAGACCATGACGGGCTCCCTACATCCACCCCTTACCAAACCGGTAAGGCTTTCTCCACATGCTATGAATGCAGCAAACATGAGGATTTCTCCACACACACACAGGGTAAAAATCCCAACAAACATACTGCAAAAGCAGCACACACACGGGGACGTGCCCCCACACACACGCGGATGCCCACCGCACACACCGACGCACAAGCGTCAACACAAGCACTCGGAGAAACCACTCTCCGAACCCCCACACAAGATAATCGTTCAGAAGTAGATGAAATGACCACGGATGAGTACAATAAACTCCAAACAAACTCTAAAGACTGAAACTAGAAAGATTCAACAAGTATAATGCTCCCCCTTCTAGGAAATATCTGGCTCTTCTTAGCTCGTTGTCGGATGGTGGCGATTTCGACGTTATCTTGTTCCTCTCCTCGAGCCGCTCCTCTTTTCCTTCTACCACGAGCTCCAAAGATGCCTTGATGTAGATGATAACCTCCTTGCAAGAGCTCCTCTTCCTTTTTCCCCTTTTCTCCTCCTACAAGATAGAACAAATAAGCATTAGGGTTCTTATCTTCTAAATTCAGAGCGCATGTTCATATATATATATATATGAGAGTGACCAAAAGACTCATAATACCCTCCCAAAATATGTTAAAAACACCCTCATATGTCTAGCAACCTTTGGGGGATATTTTGGTAAAGTTTGAAAGGGTTTAGAATTGGTTTAGAAACTTTTCGAAACTCCCGACTGGAATGGGTTGACCCATGGGGTTGACCCTCGTGCAGACAGAAGACTGGTAGAGCAGAAAAACAAAACTAGCACAGAGGGGTCGACCCCTGGGGTCGACCACAGTGGGTCGACCCCTACATATAGACTGCAAGAGCTAGTTTCTGTCCAGTCCAGAAACTATAAGGGTCGACCCTATTGGTCGACCCATGCCAGTAAAGGTTGGAAAAACCCGTCAAACATCCATGAATTCAAGAGAAAATAAATGATTAAATATTATCATAATCTTATGAGGATCAACCATGAATTTTCATCCTGAAACACATGATAAAGCAAGAGGTTAGATGATAATCAAAATACTTGCATCAAGCATTAACACTTTGAACTTGTTAACATTAAAATACTTCAATTAACCCATTCAAATATGTTTTAGACTTCTCATATCAACCAACAAAAATACATTCACCAGATGACAAGATTTTGTTATGATGAACTTGAATCTATCAACCAACTAAATATAAAGACATGGGAGCTCAAACATACAAATTGATCTTTGTGTCTTTCAAAACTTCAACTCTCAAATGCTTCAAGAGAGTGATAAGCATTTACACATGAATGAGCAATTTCATTGAACATTTGAAGTCTTTCCAAAAACATGAATGATTGATTCATTAAAACTCACATTGAATTAATCACTCACTCAATCAAATAAGCATCAGTCCACCATAGGGCAACCAAAAACCATTGACATTAACAGTTCATGTGGAAACACATATATAGAGAGGCATACAAAGTCACAAATGCATCCACATGATGAAATCACAAAAATAATATTTTGTAATCATCAAAATCACACACACAACAATCTCTCACATTCTGATGATGACAAAATGTTATGCATTAATGCTCTCTCCCCCTTTGACATAATTAGAAATGGGGATCAACAAGGGGAATTCATGATAGCAGCAAGACCAAAAACATCAATGTTTTCTCCCCCTTTGTCATTGACAAAAACACGACAGACAATGGGGTTATTAAGAGAATCATATGCACAATATGTTCAAAAGGATGCAATTCAAAATATGCATGTGTCAATGCTATAAATGCCAAATATGCACAATATGCACAATATGCATGAACTAATTGCATAAGTTTGGAATGCTAGTTATGGGCAATATGAACATATAGAGTGCAAGTAGAATGATCAAGTATGATTGACCTCCAAGCAGATAAATGTATATACATGCAATATAGCTCTCCCATTTTATTTAAAGTGAAGGGATATGTGTACGAAAAGTGCAGGTGAGTCAGTACAACCAAAAATGTCTATGTGTCACACTAGGGGATTGTGCAATCATGTAGGAGAATTAAGCAAAAGTCAATGTAATCAATCAATTTTCTGAATACATATTAAATCAAATTACATTGTGTGAGTGAGTAACATGAAAATAGGCTTTAGCCATATGGATATTCAGATTTTCAATTAAACACAAAAGTAATTACACAGACTGCATTTCAATCTAGAGAACAGCGTATTGGAGGCTTCGCTCTGCCTCAATCAATTTTTGATTAGAATTTTTTCTCAAAATTTTTCACAATGACAATCTGAATTTTTCTTAGAGTGATCAAGTTTAAATTTTCCTTTTTATGCGAGGAGACACATGGAGCTCATGCTTGACTCCCCGGTTACTCAGAACATTGACTATCTCACTTCACTTTGAATAGAGATACTCTAGTACAACACTTTTCAGAAATGAACCACATCATGTCTCAGGTGACGTGTATCCAATTTACTCAGTGAGACTGAGCATTGCTCTGTCTTTCATTTCATCTAAAATTTTTAAGCTGAGACATGCAACTTTTTCCTCAACAGCCTCTTTATCATTCATGCAGTAAGTTTAATTTCTTTAGAGTTTTGAAGAGAAACTCCTATATCCTTATGTGTAACACTCATTTTTACATTTTGTGCATGAAGTGTGTGAATTTGATTTAAAACATATGAGCACATAACAATGCAGCTCCCCCTACATAGAAGCACTTATCAAATCATTACTCCCCCTGAGTGTATGACAAGAAACACTCCAGTGATGACTCAGATGCAAAGTTATTTAACAAGAAGACATAAGGTCATAGAAATTCTAAGGATGGGGGAGAATAGCATATAATAACATGCAAGCACATAGTGAGATCATGTAATATGCAATGTAGAAGGCAGCATGTGAATCTCATGCAATACTAGTGTAAAATGCAAATTTTAGTTTTCATATGAATGATCAAATGCACCTAATGCATGAATTCTAAAACATGCAACCTGTAACCTATATGAAAATGCAGTGCAAAATTTCAGATTTCATATTTCACATGAAAATTATATATGCATCTAATGCAACTAATGCATGAAATGTATTTTTGTAAATGTGAGAACATAGTTTTTTTTTGAAAAGAGAATTCATGAAATTCATTCAAAGCATCAAAATCATTACATGTGAACTGATAGTTTGTCTATGTGCAAGATATATTTTCATTATGAATCCACATTAGACAAGAAGCAAACTCTTCCTGAAAACCTTTCTATTTTGCCCAGCATACTGAGAAGCACATGACAAAGGCTATAAAGCATTTGATTAAATTCAGTCCACAGGGTATGCAACCAAGACATCCAAAAGAAAACGGAACAACATCAATTTTAAATTGTTCAGCTAGCAACTCCCCCTTAATATGTGCATGAATTTCAAGAAATACAATCATGTTTGATGCCATATGCAACTAATGGATGATAGACTCATGGTACCAGGCGGAGGCACATTCTCATGCATGGTGATAGCTTTTGGACGGCTTGACCTGCCCTTCCACATATCACCATTTTATATACCATGTAGTCATAAAATGATAATCAGAAAAACACAATATAAACTCATAAGAAAAATAGATTTTTCATGATCTTCATAGATGGAAATTCAGTTAATGCAAGTTTCTATTTTTCAAAGAGAACTTAGACATTTATTTACAAACCATGTGCCTTGAGCAGCCATTATTTTCCCAGCCTTCCACTTGGCCTCAAGGCATTCCTGCACCAAAATTCTCATTTCATAATTTTGGGTACCCAAACCTTCTTGGGTCCCGGATGGTTAACCTGAGCATTCAATTTCTTTAAAGCATTCAAATCATCAGATTTCATTAATGAACAATCATACATAGTATGTCTTAACTCACCACAGTAATGACAACAACCAAAAGATCTCACAGTTTTTTTGTATACATAAGCATTGAATTTCTGTGATTTATTTTCAACATGGAAATTTTTCTTCTTCATGACATGATTGTTATCATTTTTCTTTTGAAAACATGATTTCATCAAATGACCATATTTTCCACAATGATAGCAATTCAATGGAGCAATTCTTGCAAATAGTCTTTTTGCATGAACTTTAGAATTTTCATTTTTCATAACAATGCAACTGTGTATCACATGACCAAACCGTCCACAATAGAAGCACTGAATGTTCTTCTTATGAACAGTATGAAGTTTTCTTGCAAGAACATGAGAGTTATCAAATGTTCTTTTTGTGTTCGAAAACTTTCTTGACTTTGTGAAACCATTCATTTTCTTGCATGCTTCTAGTTCATCAGATTTCATCAAAAGGCAATCATGCATCATATGACCAAGTTTACCACAATAAAAATATAAAATTTTCTTTGTGGATACATGTGTGTGTGCAGCATGATTGTGCTTCCTAGTATTTACATTAGTTCAAGCAGAATTGATCTTCGTCTTTGAGGTGTGGTTCAAGTTCTACTTAACATCACATTTCTAGGTTTTATTGATAGCATGCTGAACCAGGTGAACGTTTGAGGTACTAGCTACATCCGAACTTGAGATAAAAGATGTATACAGTTTATTTTCAAAATTCTTATTGTTCACTGGATTGTAGCCAAGGCCTTCCTTTTAAAAGTTCACTTTAGTTCCTAAGATTTTATCTAGATTTTCTTTCCCTTCGATAAATTTAGATAATGCAGTATTCAAATCAAGAATTTCATTTTCAAGAGATGCAATGTGTAGCTCATAACTAGCTATCTCCTATTCACTGCAGACTACACATTCATTCAACACTCTATTTGTAGTTTTATAGCTCTCAATCTCTTGTTCCAGTACAAGTAGTTTTTCAGATTCAACATTAACAGCTACAGTTTTTTCCTTTTTCAAGAGTTAACAGTCTTTCTGACATGGCTGTGTTTAACTCTTTTAAGTTTTCATTTTCTTTTTCAAGATTATCATTCATAATCATTTCATTACCAAGATCATGGTTGATAGAATCTGATTCCAGTTTATTTCTTAGCTCATTCTTACTTTTCTTCATTTGATTAATTTCATCCATGATCGCTTCATTTTCACTCCTTAAACATGCAATCATTTCTTTGTAATTTTCAATGTCAATCATGCACGTCTCATTTAATTCCTCAAACATAGAACATTTTTCACAAAGTGAGTCATGAATAGTGTTTTCAATTTTCTTCCTCAGTTTTCTATTTTCTGACTTAATTTTCTTATATCTACTCGACAACTCCTCAAAAGCATCAAGTAGTTCTTCAAATGACATTTCATCAGATGGAGTGTCAGAGTTTACCTCAAAAGTAGTTTGGTGACTGTATTGCTCGGACACTTCGCTCGATGTATCCATTTTGTCGGCCATGAAATAATCATCCTCCAGCTTCTCTTCATGAAGCTCTATCACACCATCCAAGATTGCCTTCGCCGTCCTACATAAAGAAACAAATGAAAACATGTTAGGATTTACGGTAGCTTTTAATACACTTAGGACTGTTAGATTATCATGGTTCTTCTGTCTGTCCTCATCAGACCATTTAGTCTCATCAAAAGGCAATTCATTGGGGCCATGATAAATCAGTTTCCAGAGATTAGGATTAACAAAGTTTATAGCCCTACATAATCTACCCAACCACAAGGGAAAATCAGACCCATTAAAAACATGTACAGAATTCATCAAAAACTGTTCGACAGAAAAATTCATGATTGAGCAAGCACTGGGATCACTCTGTAGATCGTTAGATCTAGGTACAACAGAGTCTTGCTCTGATACCAATTGTTGGGTCCCGTAGTGTAGGAACACGGTTCTAGAGGGGGGGTGAATAGATCCCTCTCCTAAAAGTATGTCCAATTAAAAACTCAAACTGACTCACAGCGGAATTAACAAGATTAAAAAGATTGAAGAATTTAAACTAAACAGTATAAACTTAATTCTCTCAATCTTACCGAGCTCACATGATTGCATAAATAGAATAGATAGTGAAGCACACACAATCACACAAATCAAACCAAGAGACACGGGGATTTTTAAGGTGGTTCAGGACCACGACAGGCTCCCTACGTCTACCCCTTACGAAACCGGTAAGGCTTTCTCCACACGTTGTGAATGCAACAAACACGGGGATTTCTCCCCACACACACGGGGTAAAAACCCTAACAAACATGAGCAAAAGCAGCACACACACGGGGATGTGCCCCCACACACATGCGGATGCCTACCGTACACACTGACGCACAAGCGTCAACACAAGCACTCCGAGAAACCACTCTCCGAACCCCCACACAAGATAATCGTTCTGAAATAGATGAAATGACCACGGATGAGTACAATAAACTCCAAACAAACTCTAAAGACTGAAACTAGAAAGATTCAACAAGTATAATGCTCCCCCTTCTAGGAAATATCCGGCTCTTCTTGGCTCGTTGTCGGATGGTGGCAATTTCGGTGTCATCTTGTTCCTCTCCTCGAGCCGCTCCTCTTTTCCTTCTACCACGAGCTCCAAAGATGCCTTAATGTATATGATAACCTCCCTGCAAGAGCTCCTCTTCCTTTTCCCCCTTTTCCTCCTACAAGATAGAACAAATAAGCATTAGGGTTCTTGTCTTCTAAATTCGGAGCACATGTTCATATATATATAGGAGAGTGACCAAAAGACTCATAAGACCCTCCCAAAATATGTTAAAAACACCCTCATATGTCTTGGAACCTTTGGGGGGTATTTTGGTAAAGTTTGAAAGGGTTTAGAATGGGTTTAGAAACTTTTCGAAACTCCCGACCGGAATGGGTCGACCCATGGGGTCGACCCTCGTGCAGACAGAAGATTGGCAGAGCAGAAAAACAAAATCAGCACAGAGGGGTCAACCCATGGGGTCGACCCCTACATTTAGATTGCAAGAGCTAGTTTCTGTCCAGTCCAGAAACTATAAGGGTCGACCCTATGGGTCGACCCATGCCAGTAAAGGTTGGAAAAACCCGTCAAACCTCCATGGATTTAAGGAAAAATAAATGATTAAATATTACCACAATCCCATGAGGATCAACCATGAATTTTCATCCTGAAACATATGATAAAGCAAGAGGTTAGGTGATAATCAAAATACTTGCATCAAGCATTAACACTTTGAACTTGTTGACATTAAAATACTTCAATTAACCCATTCAAACATGTTTTAGACTTCTCATATCAACCAACAAAAACACATTCCACCAAATGACAAGATTTTGTTATGATGAACTTGAATCTATCAACCAACTAAATATAAAGACATGGGAGCTCAAACATGCAAATTGATCCTTGTGTCTTTCAAAACTTCAACTCTTAAATGCTTCAAGAGAGTGATAAGCATTTACATATGAATGAGCAATTTCATTGAACATTTGAAGTCTTTCCAAAAACATGAATGATTGATTCATTAAAGCTCACATTGAATTAATCACTCAATCAAATAAGCATCAGTCCATCACATGACAACCAAAAACCATTGACATTAACTGTCCATGTGGAACATATATATAGAGAGCCACACAAAGTCACAAATACATCCACATAATGAAATCACAAAAATAATATTTTGTAATCATCAAAATCACACACATAACACTTTTCTTTCTTCTCTTCTTTTTCTTCTTATTCTTTTGTTTCTTTCTTCTTTTTGTTCTCCCCATTTTGAGGGGAACTCGAACATGGGTATTAAAGAATTTGCGGGGGTTCCCCATCCATCTATGGTAGATGTCCCAGCCTCGGGCGCATTTCATCTATCTGTTGCATTCAGTTGTCATTCTTGATCTCTTCTTCTTCTTTGAGGCTCCCAGGTAGGGAGAACAAAATTTGTTGCTTTTGTTGGCTTGATTGCCTTGGTTGCTTCTTTAGGGCTTCGGGGGGCTCCCATGGTCGGAATGACCAGTTCATATTTTCTTTCAAGGAGGCGGCTACCATAGTTCCCTTGCAAGCACTATACTTCTATTGCATATTAAAGGGGCCTTGTAGGCTTAGCTTCAAGCATCTTCCGCGGCCCATTCGCCGGACGGCTAGCATTCACGATGAATTTTGTAACTACTTGTGGGACTTGAGTATGCCCACGTAGTATTTGCTTTTAATGCCCCAGACTGGAGTGTATTTTTTTTTCATGTGCCCCTGGGACGGGGGTGTATTCTTCTTTGCTACAAATGCCCCCAGGACTGGGGTGTATTTTTCTTTCATGTGCCCACCCCAAGCCGGGGTGTATCTTTTGCTTCAAATACCCCTAGGGCAGGATGTATTTCTTATTTAGAATGCCCCCAAGCCCGGGGGTGTTTTTTTTTTGGCTTCAAATGTCCCCAAGATGGGGTGTATGTTGCTTCATATGCCCCCAAATTGGGGGGTAGCTCTTTTTTGCCTTCATGCCCTCAGACTGGGGTATATGCCATTTTGCTTCCGTGCCCCCAGGTCGGGGTGCAGCCTTTTGCTTTCATGCCCCCAGGCTGGGGTATACATTTGGGGAACTGCTCATAAGGCGTCTTTTACTTCGGGCAACTTTGTTTCTTCATGGTGAGTCATGTCGGCCAAGCAGTGGTAGGAGGAACGGATCGTGAGACCCCACCATCTTCTTCTTTATCTTCGGCCACCTCGGCGGGCTGTTCTTTACTCCTTTTCATAGAGAGGCAGGCCTCACAAGGAGTGACATGCAAGTGCCCCAAGTGAGTGTATTCAGCTGATTCCTTCTTCTCTTATCCACATTGGGGTATTCGGCACATTGACGGAGGTTGAAGGGCACCCTAACACCGTATCTTGATGGTGCATTTTCCCGGTGAGGCCTCCTTTGTCACGCCTCGGCACGGAATATCAAGGCACAATGAGTCGTTACACTCGTGTCGATCAGAGCATGCATATAAGGGGGATCCAATTTCAAAGGTGATAACGACAAAAGGATACGTTTTATTCCATCGAGATAAAGTTTTACAACATCATTAAGCCTTAAGAGGCATAATACAACTCCCAAACACATTTAATTCTAGCAAGAGCAACAATTTAAACCTAGGTAATCTAAGATAGACTTGTCCCTCTTTCACTCTTGCCCGTCCCCATTTGTTTAGGGTTCATCATCGGAACTACCTGTAATATTAACCGAAAATGCAGGGTGAGCGAAATGCTCAGTAAGATTTATATCTCTATACCAGGCAACTTTAAGTATTTAACATTTTAAATAAAGTTTTTGTGCAATGCCAAAAAATGTAACTAAAACATGGATCATGAGTAAGAGAGAGAGTAAATGAAAATAAGTAATTGTAATCACGAGTAGACAAGATATCAAGAGTAGAATTCAAGTAGAGCACGATCATATAGCAAGTATTATCATGGAATTGGCCATTTCACGCAAGCATGTACAAGTCAAGTATTTCATGTAATTTCAAGTACTTTCAAGTATTCAAGCAAGTCAAGTATTTCACAAATTGTGGAATGTCATAAACGAATCTAGCAAGTCAAGCACTTCGGTGTAATGCCACACCAGGTCAATAATAGCTCCCATGGGCAAAAGTACTTTCGGGCAATTCTCATAGGATCAGACCGGGCCCCATTAACGCCAGGTATTGAGGTTATGGATCATTGATCCCAAGTATATTTAGACATCCACATAGTATGTATGGCCAAAGAATTTCAAGGTAAAGCTTATGAAATAAAGTACAGATCTAGCAAAAATTATCATTTAAGGAACAGGTAGTAAAAGATTTCAAATAGTTGTAAGAGAAGTTCAAGGATGATTTAAGGCATCATATTTAACGATATTAAGTTGATAAGAAGGCATCATGTCTAATGACATTAAGTTGATAAAGGAATTGGATTGATGGACATGACACGATCGGTTCTTATGGAAAACCTTGTTAAATAGGCTCAGATCAAGTTTTTCACAGTTGGGTGTTTAGCTAGAAACCGAAGAATCACGGCCAAGTAAGAGGTGGGACAGTGGGAGGCTCCCCTCGTATGCACGAGGTCCTAATTAAGTAACCACTTATCCACTTAAAGCGTTTATTTGTGGACTTCTTTCCTTAGACACCATTCTTCCTTGAAAATCTTGCTAAGTACATGACTTGTCGGAACGAGGAACAACTCTTGCGAAAATTCTATCCCATTTTTCGCAGTCGGAGCTTAACTAGAAAACTGAAGAATCACGGCCAGGTAAGAGGTGGGACAGTGGGAGGCTTCCCTCGTATTCATGAGGACTTAATTAAGTAACCACTTATCCACTTAAAGCGTTTGACCGTGGACCTCTTTCCTTAGACACAGTTCTTCTTTGGAAATCTAGCGAACTACGCGAATTGTCGAAAACACGATAACACGATAACATGGAAATCGTTAAACTCGTGTTGATCACGATCATGCAACTAAGCCCATATAATTTTAACAGATAATATATATTCCATTTAACATGCTAGAAAGATAATATAATCATAGAGATAAAAGATATCATGAAGGTAACAAGAATAAGGATGGAAATATAAGCTCATGGAATAGAATTATTATCTTCCATATCCGTAACTTAATCGTGTGTGAATTTGAATGATATGTAACTTAACATGATATATTTAACATGCTAGATGATATATTGGTTCATTTAGAACCTGAAGACATCACGATCGGGGCGGAGATCGCGCATCCGGAACACGGTCTTAGAAAGACACCGTGGTCCGAGACGGATCTTCCGACGGTTAAAAATCTCGGTTAGAATCTTATGTCTAGTTGTATGGACAACATGTTTAATACTCAATAAAAATTAGGGAAAATGGTATAGAATCAACGTAGACATGCATCTACATCTGATTCATGCATCAATTTGAGTTTAGCCTGAGAGAATACCTACCTAGTGGAAGATCGAAGAGGAAGAAGAATAAGAACGAAGAATACTTCGAACACTCCTCCAAACTTCAAGATTTCCTCCTCTCTACAACTAGCACTTCCCCAATGGATTTGTGCTTTAAGTAGGGAAGATCCTAGCCCCATTTATAGGCCAAGTCCCATAATTATTTTATTACTAATTTAATTTAATTTTTCACCTAATTTCCTATTTCACCCACCCATCTTACTATTACACCAACTTATGTTGATAATAAATTCTAACATGTGAATGTTGAAATAAATCTCCCTTTATTACATAATCAATTGCCTCATTTATTCAATGATGTTTTATTGCTAATTTATTTCCAAGTCAATTTTCCATCTAATTTTTCTATTTCGCCAACTCATGTTACTATTACACCCACTTATGTGGCTAATAAATTCTAACATATGAATATTGAAATAAATCTCTGTTTACGACAACATAACCAATGACCTCATTTATACAATGATGTAAGAAATGACATCATCCACTAATTAGGATTTAATTAGAGCTAATAATTCTCTCTTAAATCCGATGCTACAGTACTGACGTCTTCGCCTTCTCAGAATCGTGCCGCGAATCTTGCCGTTCGTGTTAACACGTGGGATAGGGTTCACGGTTATATATTCTACACTTTAAAGACAAAGAAAAAATACTCATTATTTATTTTATTTTCATCTTTCATTATTTTTTTCGTACATAAATGCATATATAAAATTTAAAGGTGCTACATCCTTCATGTTCCTGGCTCTCGTCAGGTATATGTTGAAATAGTTTTTTTTTGATGACCCCTGAAAGGGAGAATGTTGTTAGGTGCCCCCCCGGACACATAGAATTCCCACTCAACGGTTGATCGTTAAATATCCCCCCTCTCACATAGAGTGACATGTTGGGGTTGTGGAAGGGTAGGTGTATATTCTCATAGGGGAATTACGGTCGTGCCCGGCCACGTTGCTGTAAAACATCCCCCCATGCAATGAGGGAATTTGCAGAGCTGCAGCTGTATTCTATTTGGTCTTTTCATCCGGGGAGAGAGCCTCTCAGTGGTCCTCCTCAGTGGCTTTATTGTTCCTTGAACGGGCCGTTGCCTTTAAGACGGGCATTTGATGAGAGCGTGGTGGGTCCACCCTATACTCACCCATTTGTAGTGTGCCTTTCTTAATCAGCCTTTCAATGATGTCCTTGAACACGTAGCAATCCTCAATGGAATGTCTCAACGCTTGGTGATAAGGACATAAACTTGGGTCATCTTTTCTTTCAGCATTGTTCGGTCCCCTAGGCTCTAGTAGTGCGACCTTGCCATATTCCCGGGCCCACTTGAAGAGAGTTCAAGTTTTATCCTTCAGGAAGGAGCAGGGTTTCTTCATTTTCTCCCTTAATGAGGGTCCTTGTCTTGCAGGCTTAAGAGAAGAAGCCTCAGCTATCTCTTTTGCTTTCTTCTTTTGTTGCTCGAAAGCTTTAAAATCTGAAGTGCAGATTTCTTTTTGTGCCGGGTGCTTGTCGGCTGACTTATTCTTCAGGCTTGACGTGGTAGTAGCCGAGCAATACTTTTCCAGAAAGGCCTCAACATCGGCCACCAAATCATTTACATGTTCAAAGGCTTTGACTTCAATGCCCATCACCCTTTATAGAATTTCATTCTTCAGATTCCCTTTGCAGATTTGAATGGCGCTCTCATAACTCGATGGACGCCTACATCTCTCACGGAGGTTTCACCATATTCTTATATAGTCTAGGGTGGACTCATCACTTCTTTGCTTGATCATTCGTAATTAAGCCTCGGTGACTTTCCCCTCATCTGTCTTCATTTCTATTGATGCGGGACGGACAGAGGGACCGACTCTACGAGATGCGAACCTCAGACTCTAAGTGCAGACGCGACCAGCAACATAGGAGAGACACTTCGGCCCGACACTAAGAGTTCCTATGGGCTATACATCGCTAACAGAAATGCAAGCTCACTCGTCGTCCCAAGCGAGGGAAAGCGTGGATCCACGCGGTTGAGAAACCGGCAGAGTCAAGGGTGGTCGACTCACTTCCGTGCTCGGATCGAGTCACGGGACGTGTCACTCTCTCGCTCACAGTGGTGACATGAACTCACGGGCTAGATTCCTAACGCACTAACCACGGCATATGACCATATACTAGCTAAGCAAGCGTAACGTCGAGAAGTTAAGACCGTACCTCCACGCTCCCGGCGTGGGGAAGACAACCCCGGCCAAATCCGTACACCCGGTTAACAAATATTACAGCGGTACAAAGTTCCGACCCACTCCACGTAGGGAGGTAACAAGTCACATGTGGGGCCCGAGAGTAACGGGAATTAGGTTGATGGGCAGCATCTTGATGTCACTCTGTTGGTGCCGAAACCCGCGTTTTGGTGCTGTCCGGACGGCGCGATCTACGGGTTCATGGGGCCCACGTGCTGTTCAGTCCTCCGGACCTGGCGGGGTGGGTCCCGTTGTGGATGGGACACCTGGAGGGGTGATCCCCTGGATGGTAGCCAGATTGGAACGCCGGGCTGTGGTCGATTGGCTCCGATCTCCAAGTATTGGAGTTACTGCCCACGGATCTGATGCTTCTGTTTTACAGCGCGCGACCCGGCGAGATCTGTTGCTGCGATGAGCACCGACGTTGGATCGGCACAAAATTGGTGCCGTTGGAACGCTGACTCGAAATACTTTGACCCTCTGTGGTTCTAGGAATTTCTTCGGGGCCGTAATTTTGATGGCAGATTTTTGAATAGGGCTATGCTCAGTCTCAGATCTGGTCAGACAGACTGAGATCTGACTGAGAACAGGCGTTGACCGCGATGTAGATCTCCGATTTAGGTGTTGGGCTCTTCATGAAAGTTGTAGAGGGGCGAGTGAGAACGACGGGAGTAATTTTTGTGAAAATTAAGGTGGAGATTTGGATGGGGAAAAGTATTTTCTAGCACCGGGTGGTTGGATCTGGACAGCAGAGACAGAACTGAATTTAGGATCTGACCATGATTTTTAAAAATAGGTAGAGGACTCCAAAAATCCCAATAAAATTCGTGGGTGATGGTGGTGGTGGACAGAACCTCCAATTAAATTGGGGATTCAAACAAATAAGGGGAAGGTGGTCGAAATGGGGAGACACAGGGTTGCTGTGACTCAGGATAGAGAACTGACAGATCTGGAAGGAGGGGGAGCACGAAAATAGAAAAATGGAAAATAAAGGCTAGAATTTCTACCAATTTTTCTGGGACATGGGTTGAACCTATAGAACTCACCCTGAAAGTTTGGAACCCAACAGAGCTCATGGTTGAGAGCAGAAATTTTGGAAATAGTGGGCTATCCTGGGTGGACAGAACTCCGGCGACGATGGCGGTGGTGCGACGGCGGCACGATGGCGGCGGCGGCGGCGATGGCGATCTCACGAACTGATAGAAGAGGCATCTCACCTTAGATACACAGCCTTCCCAGCTGCAGAAGGGGGAGAGAGGAGAGAGGTAGGGGGCGGCCCTTGCTCTTGGAAGAAATTCCTTGATTTTCTTTGCATTAATTGTATGAATAATGAAAATACATGCCATTTATGTGAAATATCAAAAGACACTAACTATCCCTAGATCTAGGGTTGGGGAGGGGTAAAAGAGGGAGTCCACATTTTTTTCTCCCATGTGATTTGGAATCAAATAAAATAAAATTTCAAACCTATTAAACTATAATATACTAGGGGCGACCCCTTGACTTCCTTGGTTCCAACCTTGAATTTTTTTACCCTCTGTCCCCCCTTGGTCCAACCCTTCTAGAAGCCCACCTTGGAGGGTTGACTGACCCCACATGGGCCCAAGAGCTGAGGTGGATCAATGGGAGAAGGGATGGGGGGCCTGCGGGACCCAGGTGGTCCCAAATTACAAATAAACTCCTTTTACAATCCGAATTACAATCCGAATAAAGCCAAATAAACACACATTACACACAAATAAAATCCCAGTAAATATGATAAATACTAAGACTCAAGGGGGAGTCTCCAGACTATCTCCGAGCCAGATGGAAGCCGATGTAGCTCGAGTGGTGCTTCGCGTACGGTACCGACAGCTCGTCGGTTCGTGCTTCTCGCTCGCTCTGGTGTCCGCACCCATTCTCCCCGGGTGGGAGAAACTCGACCCTGTCGAGTAAGGGTCTGCATCACTCCGGTAGCGCTCCAGTAGATCCGGATCTATCTTCTGCAACTCTCCACGGGTGATCCAAGTATCCTCGGTGGCGGGTCGCCCTCTCCATTGCACTAGGTAGCGCGGGTAGGATCCACTCCTAGTAACAGTCACCTGCTCATCCAATATATGATCTATATGCTCTCGCTGCTGTGGAAATGTGGCTGGTGGTGGACACTCAGGTGTGGGATAACTCTCAATGGGGGGAGATGGCTCGAAAGGCTCACTAGGGATCACCGCTGGGTCCCTATATGCAACTAGATCTGACACATTGAAAGTTGAGCTTATACCATATTCCTCAGGCAGGTCCACAACATACGCATTGGATCCAACGCGCTTCAACATTCTAAATGGACCGGCTCTGCGTGCTTGTAATTTCTTTACGGCTCCAGAGGGAAACCGTTCAGGTCTTATCCTGATCATGACATAATCACCCTCTTGGAACTCACGGTGGTGTCTATGGGCATTGGCTAGCTCCTTATACCGTGCATTGCTGGCCTCAATGTGATGACGGATGTCATCATGCAGACTCCTAACATGCCTAGCAAATGACTCGGCAGACTCAGACACTCGTGCATGAATGGGCATGGGGACAAGATCCACTGGCTTCCTAGGCCTACGACCTGTGACAATCTCGAATGGACTCATACCGGTAGACCTGTTAACCAAATCATTATATACAAATTCTGCCAATGGTAATATGAGATCCCAATCCCCTACACGGTCCCTGACAAGACACCTCAAAAGGTCACCCAGACTCCTATTGACCACCTCGGTCTGACCATCTGTCTGGGGATGATATGCAGTGAAAAACTTGAGGTGAGTACCCAACATACGCCATAGTGTCTTCCAAAAATAACTGGTGAACCTAACATCACGGTCAGACACTATGGTACGAGGCAACCCGAACTTGCACACCACATGAGTAAGGAAAAGGCGGGCTACCCTCAAAGCATCCGAAGTCTTCGAGCAGGGAATGAAAAGGGCCATCTTTGAGAACCGGTCAACTACCACATAGATCGAATCATTCTTCCTAGAGGTACGTGGCAATCCCAAAACAAAATCCATGCTAACATCATGCCACGGAGCATCAGGCACGGGAAGAGGCGTATAAAGGCCCGAGCTTTACTTCTTCATTTTGGCCGTAGCACATGTACGGCACTGGGCCACAATATGAGCAACATCATGATTCAAGCTCGGCCAATAAAATTTGTGCTCAACAGCCTCGATAGTCTTGTTCCGACCGAAGTGGCTGGCTAGACCTCCTGCATGTAGTTCTCAGACTAAGAAGTCACGAACCGAAGTTCAGGGAACACAAAGCCTGCCTCCTCGAAAGAGGTAATCCTCCTGAAGCACATAGTCATCATGGTCTCTCGAGGGTCCAGCCTAGAGAGTGGCATAGATCTGACCGAAATCAGGGCAGTCAACATAGGCCTCTCTCATCTTCTCTAGCCCTATGACCTCGGCACTCATGGTAGTCAACAGACATGCACGCCGACTCAAGGCATCAGCCACCTTGTTCTTCACTCCAACCTTATGTTTAAGCACAAATGTGTACTGCTGGAGATACTCAACCCATCTACTGTGACGTGCATTAAGCTTCTTTTGGGAATGGAGGAATCCCAAAGCCTCATGATCTTAGTACAAGATAAACTCCTGATGTAAAAGATAGTGCCTCCAATGCCTAAGAGCCTGAACAACTATGTAGAATTCTTTATCATAAGTGGAGTATCGCAGTTTTACGTCATTTAGCTTCTCACTAAAATATGCAATCGGGTGGGTCTCTTGACTCAACACTCCTCCAATCCCAACACCCAATGCATCACATGAGACCTCAAACACCTTCGAGAAATCTGGCAATCGAAGGATCGGTGTCTGGGTCATGCGCTCCTTGATGTCCTTGAAAGTAGCAACAGCGGCCTTCGTCCATACAAACGTGCCCTTCCGAATACAGTCCGTGATCGGGGCAGTGACGGAGCTAAATCTGCCGATGAAACGATGATAGAACATCGCGAGGCCATAGAGGCTACGGACATCATGGACCGTACGGGGTTCCGGCCACTCAACAATGGCCCAGACCTTCTCCGGATCAGCGGAGACCGCAGTACTAGACACAATAAAACCCAAGTAGGTAAGCTGAGGTGTCATGAAGGCACACTTCTGTGGGTTCGCAAATAACTACTCTCACCTCAAAAGCAGACAGACCTGCCGCAGATGGTCCAAGTTGTCCCCTTTAGTGCGACTATATATAAGGATATCATCAAAATACACAACCACAAAGACTCCAATGAATGGTCGAAGGACCTGAGTCATGAGTCGCAAGAAGGTGCTAGGGGCATTGGTCAACCCAAAGGGCATAACCAACCACTCATATAGACCATCCTTGGTCTTAAATGCGATCTTCCACTCATCACCTGGCCTAATCCTCACCTGATGGTAGCCACTCTTAAGATCGATCTTCGAGAAGATAGTGGCACCGGCCATCATGTCTAGCATATCATCTAGGTGGGGAATAGGGAACCTGTACTTCACGGTGATTTTGTTGATGGCATGACTATCAATGCACAATCTCCACGTGCCATCCTTCTTTGGGGCGAGTAATGCGGGAACAGCACACGGACTCATGCTGTCCCGAACAGACCCTCTCTACATCAACTCATTGACCTGCCGTTTTAGCTCGACATGTTTTGTGGGACTCACGCGATAGTGAGGAAGATTGGGCAATGAGGATCCCGGAATCAGGTCGATAGCGTGTTGAATATCCCGCATGGGTGGGAGTCCCTCGGAAAGCTCCTCGAGAAAAATATCAACGAACTCCTGCAGAATAGGAATGACATCGGGTGGGAGTTCACCCTTGGACTTTGACTCCACCTCTTGGACCGTAATAGCAAACATAGGGCTGACCCTACTAGCTTCTCGCTCCATTTCTCGAGAGCTAATCATCATCAACCTCCTAGAAGAGGGTTCGCCTGAGCTTGATGTAACGGTCATGGCCCGAGCTGGGGATGGGGTACTAGGTCCCGGGACGGAAGGCTCCGGAGTACTAGGACTAGTAGGACCCCTAACTGAAGGCTTCTTGGGCTGAGAGGGGTGGAGGGTAATCCGCTGGCCACCATGGTTGAAGGTACAGGTGTTTGACCGGCCATGGAGTGTGACATCCTGATCAAATAACCACGTCCTACCAAGAATAATACTGTCCACCTCCATGGGGAGGACATCACACCAGATCTGGTCACGGTAGGCATGGAACTGCAGTGGGACCAAACACCGCTGCCTGATCGGAATGGAGGTGGAATCCACCCATGATACTCGATAGGGGCAAGGATGGTCCACGGAAGTAATACCAAGACGTGAGATAGCGCCCGTGGAGATTTCATTGATACAACTCCCACTATCGATAATCACCTTACACACTTGCCTGCCCAGCCTACAATATGTATGAAAGATGGTGGTCCGACGCCAGTCATCACTGGCCTGTGGCTGGGTGAGAATACACCTGACGACCCCCAAGTGGGTATCATCCGAATGCTGGGCATCCTAGCCATCACCTTCAATCTCATAGAACTCGTCAGCTAGCTCCGGATCTGCTTCATAGCTGACTAACACAAGATCTGAGGAGGTGGTGTCCCCGACCTGTGTATCCCCAATGACAAGAGACTGGCGAGTGGGACACTAGTTGGCGAAATGGCCAAACCCATTTCAGTGATAACACTGCTGCCGTGATCCACTAGGCTCCCCAATCAAAGGGCCCTTACCCTTATCTTCCCGATGGATAGGAGGAGTAGGCAACAAGGGACGAGCAACGGGTGCGGGTGCCGGGGGACGGGATGTAGGTGCTGTGGGTTGGGGACGAGGAGAGATATCCCTCGGAGGTGGAGGGCAAGGCGTAGGAGCGAAAGGCTCGAGATGATTGGGCTCCTGAGGTCGAGCCATGGGGGCCCTCGGATACGTGCCTGAAGAGCCACGGGGCTCGACACTACGAAGGGGAAAGGGGCCCAACCGATGGGTAGGCTCAAACTCTGCCTCGAATTTCTCCAATTCGAGATCAACCTGATACGCCTGTTCCAAAGTGGTCACATTGCGGCGAAAAAGTTCATATTGGTAGTTCGGCAGCAGACCTCTTCGAAAGCACGAAATGGTCATGGTGCTCTCTTCCGTAACTCCACACCACAAGTTATACTCATCAAACTCGGCGGTGTACTCAATCACGGATCGGCTCGCGTGGGTGAGACTTTGCCATTTGTCGATGAGACGCTGGCGGTATGTGGCAGGAAGGTATTTCTGCCTCAACTTGATTTTCATGTCATCCCAAGTACTGATCATGGGTTGATGTCGCTGCATTAACAGGCTCTTTACATTTATCCAATAAGTTTGGGCCTGCCCATGCAACTTTATCTTCGCGTACCGAACTCTTCGGTGGTCCGTCATCTCAAACCACTTGAAGTACCGGTCCATGCCGGCCTCCCAATCTAAGTAGACCTTCGGGTCGAGAGACCCGTCAAATAGGGGAGGGTCCGCACGCACGCTCCTAAGAACGCGGTCCTCGTCATCATCACGATTCCGTCGTTGGTTTGGACGACCATAACCCCCTTGTTCATTATCAGAGGTGTAATCATCCACCTCGTGCACTTGCTGCCTCCTATCATTTGCCCCTTGAGCCCCTAGAGCAACAGGTTGCTGAACCGGCTCTTGTTGGCCATTTGTTGGCGTGGGTTGCCCCGCCACTGGGGCCCTCTCAAGGACAGCTATTCTCCCCACAAGACCCTGAATGGACTGGTCCGATGCTTCGGCCCGATCCTCTAGGGCTTTCATCCTCCCTTCTAGACGCTTTCCTACGCCATCTAGACGCGTACTAAGGCCATCCATATGCGTATCGAGACGATCCATGAGGGCTTGGAACATCTCAACCGTCGAGGGCTCATCGAAACTACGGGCTTGAGAATCCGCCATAGGTGGTGGTGGCGAGTATTGGGTGCCTCGACAGGTGGGCATTCAAAGACACACGGACTAGGAGACACAGACTAATGCAAAGATGATGCACCTAAACTTAACCAATATCCGGTACGTGACGGAGGTTTGACCCGGGGGTCTCCTCGACGTGAGTGTGCGGCCTTCCCGATAGGCGTAACCTAACATTCGGGCGACACCTTTTGATATACCAGGTTATTGGGATGAAAATGCAACCCAAAAACACACTCTTTTTTTTTGTTTTAAAACAATGATGATCCTAGACTCGACTTAGACCGTGCGAAGACTGATGCAATGACTACCCTGGACTCGACTCGCTCTGATACCAAACTGATGCGGGATGGACGGAGGGACCGACTCTACGAGATGCGAACCTCAGACTCTAAGTGCAGACGCGACCAGCAACATACGAATAGGAGAGACACTTCGGCCCGACACTAAGAGTTCCTATGGGCTATACGTCGCTAATAGAAACGTAAGCTCACTCGTCGTCCCAAGCAAGGGAAAGCATGGATCTGCACGGTTGAGAAACCAACAGAGTCAAGGGTGGTCGACTTACTTCCGTTCTCGGATCGAGTCACGGGACGGGTCACTCTCTCGCTTATAGCGGTGACATGAACTCACGGGCTAGATTCCTAATGCACTCACAGCGGCATATGACCATATACTAGCTAAGCAAGAGTAATGCTGAGAAGTTAAGACCGTACCTCCACGCTCCCGGCGTGGGGAAGACAACCCCTGCCAAATCCGTACTCCCGATTAACAAATATTACAGCGGTACAAAGTTCTGATCCACTCCATGCAGGGAGGTAACAGGTCACATGTGCCCCCCCGGGAGTAACAGGAATTGGGTTGACGAGCATCATCTTGATGTCGCTCCGTCGGTGTCGAAACTCGCGTTTTGGTGCTGTCCGGACGGCGCGATCTACGGGTTCGTGGGGCCCAAGTGCTGTTCAGTCCTCTGGACCTGGCGGAGTGGGTCTCGTTGTGGATGGGACACCAGGAGGGGTGATCCCCTAGACGGCGGCTAGACCGGAACGCCGGGCGGTGGTCGATCAGCTCCGATCTCCAATTATTGGAGTTGCTACCCATTGATCTGATGCTTCTGTTTTAAAGCGCGCGACCCGGCGAGATCTGTTGCTGTGATTAGCACCGACGTCGGATCAGCGCGAAACTAGTGCCATTGGAACGCTGACTCGAAATCCTTCGACCCTCTGTGGTTCCAAGAATTTCTTCGGGGCCGTAATTTTGATGGCAGATTTTTGAATAGAGCTGTGCTCAATCTCAGATCTGGTCAGACAGACTAAGATCTGACTGAGAACAGGCGTTGGCCGCGATGTAGATCTCCGATTTAGGTGTTGAGATCTTCATAAAAGTTGTAGAGGAGCGAGTGAGAAAGATGGGAGTAATTTTTGTGAAAATTAAAGTGGAGATTTGGATGGGTAAAAGTATTTTCTAGCACCGGGTGGTCGGATCTGGACAGTAGAGACAGAACTGAATTTGGGATCTGACCATGATTTTTTAAAATAGGTAGAGGACTCCAGAAATCCCAATAAAATTCGTGGGTGATGGTTGACAAAATCTCCAATTAAATTTGGGATTCAAACAAATAAGGAGAAGGTGGTCGAAATGGGGAGACACATGGTTGTTGTGACTCAGGACAGAGAACTGGCAGATCTGGAACTCACCCTGAAAGTTTGGAACCCAACAGAGCTCGTGATTGAGAGCAGAAAGTTTGGGAACAGTGGGTTGTCCTGGGTGGACAGAACTCGGCGACGATGGCGGTGGTGCGACGGCGGCACGATGGCGACGGCGACGGCGATGGCGATCTCATAAACTGATATAAGAGGCATCTCACCTCAGATACACAACCTTCCCAGCTGCAGAAGGGGGAGAGAGGAGAGAGGTAGGAGGCGGCCCCTGCTCTTGGAAGAAATTCCTTATTTTCTTTGCATTACTTGTATGAATAATGAAAATACATGCCATTTATATGAAATATCAAAAGACACTAACTATCCCTAGATATAGGGTTGGGGAGGGGTAAAAGAGGGAGTCCACATTTTTTTCTCCCATGTGATTTGGAATCAAATAAAATAAATTTTCAAACCTATTAAACTATAATATACTAGGGGCGCCCCCTTGACTTCCTTGGTTCCAACCTTGAATTTTTTTACCCTTTGTCCCCCCCATGGTCAAACCCTTCTAGAAGCCCACCTTGGAGAGTTGACTGACCCCACATGGGCCCAAGAGCTGAGGTGGATCAATGGGAGAAGGGATGGGGGGCCTGCGGGACCCAGGTGGTCCCAAATTACAAATAAACCCCTTTTACAATCCGAATAAAGCCAAACAAACACACATTACACACAAATAAAATCCCAGTAAATATGATAAATACTAAGACTCAAGGGGGAGTCTCTAGACTGTCTCCGAGCTAGATGGAAGCCGATGTAGCTCGAGTGGTGCTCCACGTACGGTGCCGACGGCTCTCCGGTTCGTGCTTCTCGCTCGCTCTCGTGTCTGCACCATCTATTGTTTGTTCCACCCTTGACTCATCCGTCATTGGTAGACCTATTGGGCTCGGGTGCAGACTGGCTGACTGCATGTGCGAGCTTGTTAGCACCACCGCCTGAAGTGCCGTTGTTGCTCCTTGATATGCCCGGGTAGCCGCAGGGCATAATGAGACTACATGCTGCAGCTGCTAAGAGAGAATGCCCCAGGCATGATCAAATGTTGGTCGGGGCATAGCCAGCTATGGTGGGATTTGGGTGACTTAGGACCACCCTGTGCAATTTCAAATGGGAGTCTTGCCTGCTTGGGCATAGGCGGACGCATATTCATTTCGCTTAATTACTTTCGTAGCATTTCAATTTCCCGCTGCTTCTGATATATTTGTGCCATCAAGGCGGGCTTTTGCCAGGAGGAGCTCGGGGTGCTGCCTTCCACCTCTGCTTTGAATGGGATGAATGGTATCCCGTCATCACTGTTGGATGTGGCTAGTCCCCTAGAGACAGCCTCTTTTGAGTTCATGCCCCCTGGTAGGGGAGTGTAATATTGCGCCTCTTAATTACCTAGCGAAGGATGTTCCCATATTCTCCCGGGCCTAGCAGCATGGTAGAAGGTAGAAGCTCCAACTTGATTTACCCTTATCGGCACAAAACATATTTCTTCATTTTTTTTCTTCCGACGTTTGAGTCCCGCCGGGCGAGGTTGACAGGGTGTTGCAAGAGAGTGCAACGTGCCTTCTTTTGTTCTTTGAATTCTTTTTCTTCCCCTTTATGGCAGGCATTTGCCCCTGTGGTGGGTTGCTTCGTGTGTTCAACATTCTTGCCTCTTCTTAGGCTTCTTGTGCTGGCTTTTAGTTGTTGGTTGGCCTTCTAACAACTGTTCAGAGGACTGTCTTATGCCCGATAAGGGCTGTAGGGGGTGGAGTGGGCCGGGGCATGGCACAACGAATTTGGATCCCCGGGGCATTTGATGGTAGCTGCAGAAGCAGGGATCATCCCTTTTCTTGGTGTCCTTGAATATATGGCAATCCTCGATGGGATGCCCGAGCATTTGATGGTAGCAGCAGAAGCAGGGATCATCCCTTTTCTTGGTGTCACCCGGTCTCTTCGACCTTGAGAGAGTGATTTTATTATGCTTGATAGCCCACTCGAACAGAGCTCAAGTCCTATCCCTGGGGAAGGCATAAAGTTTCTTCATCTTATTTTGTAGGGAAGGACCCCCTTGACAGACAATGAGTTCCGCGGGAGGAGGGTTAAATACTCCTTTGCCTCTTTTCACCTTGAAGCCCATAGTGTAAACTGCTTTCAGTATCGGTCATTTGTTGACTCGCTTGTCTTCCTGGCTTGGGGCAGCAGGGGTGGAGGGATACCATGCAAGGAAGGCCTCAACTTCTGCCACAACACTATTTAGCCAGTCAAAAGACCTGACTTTAACTCCGATTATATTTCCTAGAATTTTCTTCTTTAGATTCTATTTGCAGATTTGTACTACATCTTCTTGGTGCGGAGGACGCTTGCACATCATGCTAAGGTTCCTCCATCTCTTGATATATTCCAGCTTCGTTTAATCATTTCTTTGTTCGGTGGCGCGTAGTTTAGTCAAAGTCACCTCTGTCTCGGTGACGTAGAATCTTTCCTTGAATTTTTACTGCATGTCTGGCTAATCATAAATCGATCCGGCCAACAAACTGGAATACCATTCGAAGGTGAGTCCTGTTAGAGAGGACCCAAAGAACTTCAAGAGATAGGATTCGTCTGCTGCCAATTCGCCCATCACGTTGATGTAATAGGCTATATGTTCTTTCGGCGACCCTTGCCCATCAAATTTGTCAAACTTCGGTGGTTTATTGACACCGGGTGGCAATCCTTTGGCAGCGTGGTGAGCTGGGTATGGTAACTCATATACATTGAACGGGGCATAGCCAATGCAGCCCTCCTCTGCCAGCCTTGCTTCGATTATTCGCTCCACCATGAGCCTATTCATTATAGTTGACCCATCCATGCTCGGATTGGGAGGAGCTTGTTGTTGTCATGGTGACGTTAATACCGTTGCCTGGGACATGGTGGCAGTCTCTTGACATTGAAGAGTAGGAGGCTGCCGAGGGGTTGTATGTTGTGGTTACCGGAGAAGGGTGCCCTCGGCAGAAATGGGTGTCGGCTGAGGTGCGGCAGCTTGGGGCGAAGCCTCAAAAACTTGGCCACTGCCCTCTGATGTTTTAGGAGGGACTTCAGCCTGCTCGGATGTTGATGCAGATGTGTTCTTTTCATTCAGTAGTTTTCTCAACATTTCAACCTCCTGCTGGTATTTTTGCAGCAGCATCATTATGGCAGGGACATTAGCAGAGGGGCTGGGGATGCCACCTCTGTCTTCAATTGGCATTTCTTCAGCTGACGTGAATGGTGCTCTAGCGTTGTCTTCAACTGTAGCCATGTTGGCAGTCAGGGCTGTTACGGCTCCTTCTAAGCCGGTCTCTTAGTGAGGACCTGCTGTCCCTCGCTTGCAGCTTCTTTTCTTCTCATGGGAGAACCTTGTCTCCCAGCAAGCTCAAGTGTTTCTTCATATTCCGAGGGTGAGGCCCCGTGCCAGCTAGATACTCCAGCCATATGACAGGTGTAGACCTGCAAGCTTCCATTCTTCCTTGCTATTCTAGTGTGTGGTCCTCGGGGAACATCCCACCCCTAGGGAACCAAATTTCTTGTCTTCAATCTTTTCAGAGGTGAGAGGGCATACCAGCTGTATTGATAGTTTCTTAATTCTGCACCCGATGGAGTGTAAAAGTCACGGACCCTTCGGATAGCATCCACGGCCCGTAGTAGTCTTCGCTAGCCTACGGGGATGGCCCCCGGCTCATGATTCTCTTCTTCTCGCAGTTGAGAGGATGGGAAGGCAGATGATAGTGCCCCCGCATGTACAGGGAGCATGTGGGCTACATGCCTTGGATAGGCCTTTTCACAGCACGGCTCGCAGTGGTAGGGAATTCCTCCCTGCCGGACATAAGTAGAGGGTGCCGGCGGGGGGTGGGCTGGGGATATCGCCTGACCCTGCACTTTTTCTGTTGTTCCTCCTATGCGGACCTTTTCATATTCTTCTCGAATGATGGGAACATCACGGGCCCTCTTGGGCACCCAGATCCGCTTGAATTTGTTTAGTCTTGGGGGCGGCCCATCTTCTACTTTAATTGTGGGCACAACACGGCCCGTCTTGTCTTGGGCTAGTAACTAGAAGGAGTTGCAGACTGGCACCATGGGTGACCCTGTCGGGTCTCACTTTGGCCAGTCGACCATTGAGGAAGACCCGGACTCCTCCGATCAGCATGGATTTGCCTGAGGTAGACAACCGGCCTTGTAGAGCGTCGGCATCCTTCTTGATGATTCTTCTTCGTGTGGCAGTGCGCCCCTTGCTGGTTGGGGCGTGGGAAATGATGTGGCAGGGGCAGCCACCCACCATCTTCATCTTCTTTAGGGTGACCCTCGCAACGTCGGGGGGTCAATCTCTTCACTTCTTCGACGTGGAGGAGCTCCACGAACGCCACCCCCAAAAGGTTGGGGAAGCCGATGACTGGTGGGAAGCTGTCGAAGCTCAACGGGACGGCCAGGTACCCGTGCCTGGCATGGCTCTTGTGGTAACCCAATAAAGAGATAAATAAATAAATAATTACATTGAGTTATATAATTATAATATTTATGAAATGATGGAATTATATTGTTATTATATAAATTAACTAGATAAATGAATTTTTCTTGAAATAAATTGAAATTAAAGGTTTTAAATTTTAGAAAAATTATAGGAGGCCTAATTAAATTCCCTAGAATGGATTATGATTAACAATTGGGCCATTGGATAACCCTTAATGGGCTGGATTATGGGTTAATGGGCTAAATAAGGTTAAAATTTGTAGCACATGTTAAACACCATTTTATATGATTAAATTAGTCTAAATTCTAGAAGATTGGCACAAATTTCAAACCCAAGATTATAGCCAACCAGGAATCTTGCCTTTTGCCCACGTTTTTCCACCCAATTAAGGCTGGGTTAGTGGAAAAGTTGAAATTTTCTTCCAAGAACATTAAACTCAGAGGTGGAGAATTTTAATTTTTGGGGAAAGGAATCTTGACTTTTAGGGCCATATTTTTCCTATAAATAGGCCCCTCTAATCACCCTCTAGGCCTTTGCCACGTTGAGGAAGAGATTGGTGGCAATTTGGGGGTGTGATTGAAGGAGAAAGGGAGCTCGTCGGCAATTTCAACCCGTTTTTCCTTCTTCCTCTTCAATTTGATCTAAGGTAGGTATTCTCTCGTGCTAAACTCAAATTGATGCATGAATTAGATGTAGATGCATGTCTACTTTGATTCTATACTATTTTTCCTGATTTGTATTGAGTATTAAGCATGTTAGAAGCGTTTTATTGAAGGGTATCATCGTGTTCACCAGAAAGGGGCTCGGTTTTGAACGTGGTCGCACCAGGAACCGTGTTCTGATCGCGGTCGCCCGACCAACTGCGATCAGACAAGTTTTTCCGACACTCTATCGTTTTCAAAAAAAAGGTTAATCACCCTACGCTGTTGTTTCCAGAAGCCCCTATGGGTAACACAGGCCATGGGGATGTACATACAACTGGTCATAAGTTTTTAATCAAGATTTTAAGTGTCAGAAGATCCATTTTAGATCGCGGTGTCTTTCTAGACCGTGTTCCGAATGCACGATCCCCGCCACGATCGTGATGTTTTCAAGTTCTAACTGAACTAATATATCGTCCAGCATGTTAGATATGTTACATCTTAAGTTCTAAGTCATGTTATGTTGCATATCATTTAAATCCACACATGATTAAGTTAAGGATATGGAAGATAATAATTCTATTCCATGAGATTATTTCCTTCCTTGTTCTTGTTACCTTCATGATATCCCTAATCTCCATGATTATATTATCTTTCCAGCATGATAAATAGAGTAGATAATATTTGTTAAAACTGTATGGGCTTAGTTGCATAATCTTGATCGATACAAGTGTAACGATTTCCATGCTACCATGTTACCATGTTTTTGGACAAGTCGCGTAACTAGCTAGAATTCTAAGGAAAAACGGTGTCTAAGGAAAGAGGTCCACGAGAAAATACTTTAAGTGGATAAGTGATAACTTAATTAGGCCCTCGTGAATATGAGGAGAACCTCCCATTGTCCCACCTCTTACCTGGCCGTGACTCTTCGGTTTTCTAGTTAAGCACCCGACTGTGAACAACTTGATCTAAACCTATTTAACAAGGTTTTCTGTGAAGAGCCGATCATGCCGTGTCCATCAATCCATTTCTTTTATCGACTTAATGTCATTAAACATGATGCCTTAAATCATCTTTGAATTTCTCTTACAACTACTTGTACTCTTGTACTACTTGTTCCTTGAATGATAAATTTTGCTAGATCTGTACTTTATTTCATGAGCTTCACCTTGAATTCATTGGCCATACATACTATGTGGATGTCTAAATATACATGGGATCTATGATCCATAACCACAATGCCTGATGTTAATGGGGCCCAGTCTGGTCCTGGGGGGAGCGTCCGAAAGTACTTGTGCCCATGGAAGCTATTATTGACCTGGTATGACATTGCACCGAAACATGCGTGCAAGATTCGTTTATGACATTCCACAATTCGTGAAATACTTGACTTGCTTGAATGCTTGAAAGTACTTGAATTATATGAAATACTTGACTTGTACATGCTTGCGTGAAATGGCCAATTCCATTACTATACTTACTACATGGTCATCTCCACTTGAATTTTACTCTTGATACCTTGTCTACTTGTGATTCCAATTACTTGCATTCCTTTACTCTCTCTCTTACTCATGTTCCATATTTTAGTTACATTTCTCGGCATAGCACAGTAACTTTATCTAAAATATCAATTACTTAAAGTTGCCCGGTATAGAGATGAGATATAAACCCTACTGAGCGTTTCGCTCACCCTGCATTTTCGGTTAATATTTCAGGTAGTTCCGATGATAAATCCCAAACAAATGGGGATGGGCAAGAGTGAAATGAGGGACCAAGTTTATATTAGATACCTAGGTTTAAAATTGTTGCTCTTGCTAAAATTAAATGTATTTAGAAGTTGTATTATGCCTCTTAAGGCCGACTGTTGCTGTAAGAACTTATTTGATGAATAATAGCATCCTTTTCTTATTATCCCATGCGTGGGTGGACCCTTATACGTTTGCTCTGATCGACAAGAACGTTTACGACTCGTCACGCCTTGATATTTCACGTCGGGGCATGACAGTCTTTGTGGTATCAGAGCCTAGATTTCATAAACCTTAGGTTTCCCTTGATATAGGTTCTAAAGGTTAACCAATAACCTTAGATAGTGTCTTGAACCTTACCGGTGAGATTCGGTAGAGCCATGGGCTAAGCTTTAAAGAATGATTAATCAAGAAATAAACAAAATGCTTAAGTTTTGTAGTTGTGGTTGTAAGCTTAGTTCTCACCAATGGTTGCCGAAAGAGCTCAATGACGCGAGATGCAAAGGACGGTGCAAGGATTAACCCAAGCTCTACAGCAGGTGGCTCAAGGAGGAGCTAACCGAGGAGCGGGAGACTTACATAGGAATTTCAAAAGTATGAACCCTCCCAAGTTCGCAGGGCCCACGGACTCGGATGAGGCAGAACACTGGGTGAAGAAAATTGAGAGGATTTTCTGAGTCATGCAATGTGCTGATGAGGAGAAGGTCATGCTCGCTATCTTTCAGCTAGAAAGGGATGCATGTACTTGGTGGGAGTCTATTGAAGCAACTCTACCACACGACCAGGTGTTATGGGAAGAGTTTGTGGAATATTTCAACAACAAGTACTTCTCCAATAGGGTGCAAGAATGGAAGGCTACCGAATTTGCTTCCTTGAAGTAAAGGAGTTTGACGGTAGCGGAATATGAAGCCCAGTTCGTGAGATTATCTCGGTATGCACCACACCTTATGGGTACCAAAAAGATGAAGGCGAGGAGATTTTTAAATGGCTTAAAGCCTGAGTATATTATTCAGCTCGCCCCGATGGATATCCAAGTATATGCCAATGCGGTGAGAAGAGCCCAACTCTTGGAAGACGCAACAGAGATGTCTGATCACATCCGGGGAAGAGATGTTAAGAAGGAGTAAGTTATTGGCTCCGGTAATTTCAAGCCCTCTTTCGGGAAGAAGTGGCCCAATTTTGATGGGCATGACTTTCATAAGGACAAGTAGCCAAGATCCTATGACAAATAAATTGTCCCCGTTACTGCAGCATCAAGAGAATTATGCAAGCATTGTGAACACCCCAGACACAAGGCGAAGGAATGCTGGAGAAGACTTGGTGCCTATCTTCGCTGTGGGAGTCGGGAGCATAGAATCCTGAATTTTCCACTTCGTAACGAGCAAGCTCCGCCGGAAAAACTTCTGGTACCTATCAAAAAGTAAGGAAGACTTCAAGCCCTTATGAATGCGGAACCTATCGAAGAAGGAGGAGTTGTGGAAGGTACTATTTTTATTTGGTCAAAGCCCGCCTCTATCCTATTTGACACTGGTGCTACGCATTCATTTATATCTAAGAGTTTTGTTGATACTCTACCTATGAGGCATGTTCTGTTAGAATCCAAACTTGTTATTACAACTCCTATTGGACCAGGATCAGAGATTAAATATTTTTACCCTGCTAGTGAAGTTCTATTCAGCGATTGCAACCTATCTACTGACTAAATATCCATGGAGATGGAAGGATATGATATTATTTTAGGAGCTGACCGATTATCTACACACGGTGCTAGTGTTAACTACAAGTTGGGTACGGTAATCTTTAGTGGGTACCCCAACCTCTTATTTTCTGGTGTCAGGCATTCTAGACACATATCCCTTATTTCGGCCCTTAAAGCCGATAAATTATTGAAGAAGGGTTGTGCGGCTTTCTTAGTTTATATTACTATGGCCGAGCATAAGGAACCCAATCTAGAGGATATTCCTATCATTCGAGATTATTCTGATATATTTACGGACGAGTTGCCTGGTATTCCCCCGGAGAGAGAGGTGGTCTTCTCTATTGATTTGATCCCGAGAGCTGTACCTATTTCTAAGGCTCCGTATCGGATGTCCCCTGTTGAAATGAAGGAGTTGAAAGAACAACTGATGGAGTTATTGGAGAAAGGATTTATCTGACCAAGTACTTCACCTTGGGGAGCCACAGTCCTATTTGTCAAAAAGAAGGACGGGTCAATGAGATTGTGTGTTAACTATCGGCAATTGAAATAGCTCACAATCAAGAATAAATATCCTTTGTCGATGATTGATGAACTATTTGACCAGATTTCTGGAGCTCGATATTTTTCAAAAATTGATCTCAGATCTAGTTATCATCAATTGAAGATCAAGGAAGGAGATATTCATAAAATGGCATTCAGGAGTAGCTATGGACACTATGAGTTCACTGTTATACCTTTTGGCCTAACCAATACACCTGTCGCATTTACGCAGTTGATGAATAGTGTATTCAGGCCATACCTTGATCAATTTGTGGTGGTCTTTATTGACGACATTTTCATCTACTCTAAGTCCAAGATGGAGCATGAAGAACATCTCAAGAAAGCCCTCCAATTATTAAGAGATCGCAAACTATATGCTAAGCTTATCAAGTGTGATTTTTGGCTAGAATAAGTTTCTTTTCTAGGTCACATAATTTTCCAGAAGGGTATTGCGGTCAATCCTTCAAAGGTCGAAGATATAAAGAACTAGGAGAGACCTACTAGCATGACTGAAATTCAAAGCTTCTTGGGATTGGTAGGATATTATAGAAGATTTATTAAGGATTTCTCCAAGATCGATGTATCTTTAACAAGATTGACCAGAAAGGAGATCCCTTACATATGGTCTGAGGAATGTGAGAAAAGCTTCCAGACTTTGAAAGATTGTCTGACTACTACCCCTATACTCACATTGCCTACTGAAGGAGGAGGATTCGAAGTCTATACTGATGCATCCGGAATTGGCTTGGGCTGTGTATTGATGCAACATGGCAAGGTAATCGCTTATTCCTCAAGGCAATTGAAAAAGCACGAGGAGAATTATCCCGTGCATGACTTAGAGCTGGCGGCTGTAGTCTTTGCCTTGAAGATTTGGCGGCATTATCTATATGGTGAGGCCTTTATTGTGTATTTCGACCACAAGAGTCTCAAGTAATCTCAAAAGGAACTCAATATGAGACAAAGAAGGTGGCTGGAGTACTTGAAAGATTTCGATTTCTCTATACAATACCACCCGTGAAAAGGTAATGCCGTAGTAGATGCTCTTAGCCAGAAGTCAATGACATTATTATCAAGTCTAATGATTAAAGAATGACATTTGTTAGAGCAAAGTGCGAGCTTAGACCTCAATGTGGAGGGGAAGGAAAACGAAGTCTTGATTGCAAATATTAGACTCCAACCCAAGTTACTCTCAGAAATCAAAGAGTTGCAAGATGATGATCTGTTGATTGTTGAAATTAAAAAGAAATTAGATCAACGACCAGATTTCCTTTTGGTGGATGATGGAAGGCTGCTATTCTGAGGAAGAACTTGTGTGCCAGATTGTTCTGCCATCGAGGTCAAAATTTTAGAGGAAGTACATCGATCGAGGTACACCATTCATCCTGGTGCCATAAAAATGTACCAAGATCTCAAAAGAACCTTTTGGTGGCCTAACGTGAAAAGAGAGGTAGCCGAGTTCGTGACCCGATGTTTGGTCTGTCAACAAGTTAAACCCGAACATCTCAAACCATCTGGGAAGCTGAAACCTCTCAAAATACTGGAGTGGAAATGGGATAGTATTGGTATAGATTTTATTGTTGGATTGCCGAAGACCCGAAGTGGATTTGATGCTATATGGGTGATTGTGGATCGATTAACTAAGTCCGCTCACTTCTTGCCCATTAAAAATAAATGGACCGTGGATGTTCTAGCTACCCTATATATAAAGGAGGTTATGTGACTGCATGGTATTCCAACTTCTATTATTTCAGAAAGAGATCCGAGATTCACCTCTCATTTCTGGAAGGTTTGCAATCATCTTTGGGTACTATGCTAAACTTTAGCATAGTTTTTCACCCTCAGACAGATGGACAAACTGAGAGAACGAATCAGATTATCGAAGATATGTTGAGAGCTTGTATGATAGATTCTGGTGGAAGTTGGCATGAACACTTTCCCTTGACTGAATTTGCATATAACAATAGCTATCAGTCTAGCATTCAAATGGCACCTTTTGAAGCATTGTATGGCAGGAGTTGTAGATCATCTCTATGCTGGAATGAAGTTGGAGAGAAAGGATTATTGGGTCTCGACATTATTCAAGATCCAACTCACAATATCCAGTTGATCTGAGAAAGGCTGAAAGTTGCTCAATCACGGCAAAAGAGCTATGCCAACAATAGAAGAAGAGATCTTGAATTCTAAGTGGGGGGGGCATGTCTTCTTGAAGATCTCACCCACACGAGGAATTAAAAGGTTTGGTGTCAAAGGAAAATTGAGTCCAAGATTTATTGGCCCTTTTGAGATTCTAGAAAGAATTGGAGAAGTTGCATAAAAGCTGGCTTTGCCTCCACAAATAATTGGTGTCCATGATGTATTTCATGTATCCATGCTGAAGAAATATGTGTATGTTCCTTCGCATGTGATTCAATTCGATGACTTGAAACTAAAGAAGAATTTATCTTATGAAGAAAAACCGATCAAGATATTAGATCAGAAGTTACACCAGCTAAGGAATATGTCTATACCGATGGTAAAAGTCCAATGGAGCAAGCGTGGATTCGATGAAGCTACCTAGGAATTAGAGGAGTCAATCAAGAAGAAGTATCCATATTTGATCTCAGGTTAGAATTTTGACCCCTCTCCTTGAATTTTTAAATTACAATTGCATGATGTGAATTTGGAGGACCAAATTCTTTTAAGTGGGGGAGGATGTGGTAACCCAATAAAGAGATAAATAAATAAATAATTACATTGAGTTATATAATTATAATATTTATGAAATGATGAAATTATATTGTTATTATACAAAATAAACTAGATAAATAAATTTTTCTTGAAATAAATTGAAGTTAAATATTTTAAATGTTAAAACAATTATAGGAGACCTAATGAAATTCGCTAGAATGGATTATGATTAACAATTGGGTTGTTGGATAACCCTTAATGGGCTGGATTATGGGTTAAAGAGCTAAATAGGGTTGAAATTCGTAGCACATGTTAAACACCATTTTATATGATTTAATTAGTTCAAATTATAGAAGATTGACACAAATTTCAAATCCTATATTATAGCCCACCAGGAATCCTGGCTTTTGCCAATGTTTTTCCACTCAATTAAGGCTAGGTTAGTGGAAAAGTTGAAATTTTCTTCCAAGAACATTAAATTCGGAGGTGGAGAATTTTAATTTTTGGGGAAAGGAATCTTGACTTTTAGGGCTGAATTTTTACTATAAATAGGCCCCTCTAATCACCCTCTAGGCCTTTGCTATGTTGAGGAAGAGATTAGTGGTGATTTGGGGGTGTGGGTGAAGGAGAAAGGGAGCTCGTCGACAATTTCATCTCGTTTTTCCTTCTTCCTCTTCAATTCTATCTAAGGTAGGTATTCTCTCGGATTAAACTCAAATTGATGCATGAATTAAATGTAGATGCATGTCTACTCTATACCATTTTTCCTGATTTTTATTGAGTATTAAGCATGTTAGAAGCGTTTTATTGAAGGGTATCATCGTGTTTGCCTAAAAGGGGATCGGTAATGCTGTCGCACCAGGAACCGTGTTCTGATCGCGATCGCCCGACCAACCATAATCAGACAAGTTTTTCCCGCCCTCTATTGTTTTCAAAAAAAAAGGTTAATCACCGTACGCTGTTGTTTCCAGAAGCCACTATGGGTAACACAGGCCATGGGGATGTACATACAACTGGTCATAAGTTTTTAATCGAGATTTTAAGTGTCGGAATGTCCATTTTAGATCAGGGTGTCTTTCTAGACCGTGTTCCAGATGCGCAATCTCCGCCACGATCATGATGTTTTCAGGTTCTAACTGAACCAATATATCGTCCAGCATGTTAGATATGTTACATCTTAAGTTCTAAGTCATCTTATGTTGCATATCATTTAAATCCACACATGATTAAGTTAAGGATATGGAAGAAAATAATTCTATTCCATGAGCTTATTTCCTTCCTAGTTCTTGTTATATTCATTGTAATATCCTGAATTCTTCGAAGAAGAATCGGAGAGCTTTCAGATCACTTTCGTGGGTCCTGATACGTGTTTTACGATCCACGCGGGTTTTTTCCTTGTATAACTTGCGGAACCCTGTGGAGAGTTGACCGTTGAGTTTTGCTACTCAGGGACGCTACAGGTGCATTGAGCTCGTTCCGAGGATCGCGAAGACTATTTTTTCATATTTTTCTAAATTTACAGATTTTCGTGCAGAAAATCAAATTTTAGAAAAAATACATAATTTTCTAATTTCTTTTTCTCCTTAACCCTTTCTCTCTCCTCTCTCTCCCCTCACGTCTCTCACTTTCTCTCCCTCCGTTCTCTCTCCTCTCTTATCATCTCCCCCGGGCGCGCGACCGGTGCGGAGCTGGGTGAGGCGGTGACGGCGTTGAGCTGACATGGAGCGTGATGGAATGAAGACCGGAGCGTGGCGTTGGCGTGATCCCTCGGTGGATTCAAAGTCAGCGTGGGCGGATTTGTGTGATGGTTTTTGGCGTATTGTGGCTGTCTCAGCATGTGAGATCTTCGGTGGAGGTAGGGGAATAGATGCCCTACTCTTTTCTTGCGTTCTCTCATGATTTGGAGTCAAACGGTGTGAGTTTGAGCGGGTTTTGACTCAGTTAGGTGAATTGCATGTTCAGGGGGTGTGAGCCGTATTCACCGTTCTAGGCAACGATTTCTAGTTTAAATGGTTTCATTTGAACCCCTGGCATGTTGGGAATCTTTTCCTGCCAATTTCATTGCATTTGGTTGAGAATCGGAGCCAGTATAACCCCGGCCATCCATGTGACTCATTTTGGGTCGATTCATGGGAATCGCCCGTTTCTTATCGTTTTACGCGTGGATTGATCCCTTTCGGCTTGTGAAAGGTGTATAATGTGTCTAGGGTTGTTTCCCCATCGTTTAGATGCGATTGGGACGTGGAAATACTGAGTTTTGAGCTTCCCTACGGTTTTCCCGCCGTATTGGCTTATCGGTTCTTGCAGAGACCATTTTTGGTCTTTGGCGGCCCATTGGAGACCGCTAGGTTGAGTGCTTTTGTCGGTTTGACCAAATGGTCATGCGATTGACCGCAACGTCATCTTTGCTTACGGCCTTTAGTGGACCGCTAAGCTTTGCATAGCGGCCGGAGGAGGACCGCTAGGCTCTGAGTGACGGCCCAAGGGTGACCGCTATCTCTATGTTGTGATTGGCTAAGTCGGTTCGCTGGATAATGGCCATGTGACTGACCGCCTCTGAGGTGTTGCGGCCCATCTGTGACCGCCACCTGTCGTTTTATGTCGGTTCAAGGTTTTAAGTCGGTTCGGGCTAGTGGTCTAGCTCCGACCGCATGGTTGTCCTTGCCGGCCTTGGGGTGACCGCCAGGCTTTGTCTAACGGTCCTAGGTAGACCGTTAGGTGGTTTTGACCGGTTAAGTCGATTTAACAGTTTTGGAGTTTGGCTGGGCGTAGCGGCCATGTTGTGACCGCTAGGGTTCAGCTTGCGGCCCTGAGGAGACCGTCTAGTGGCAGTAGCAGCCTCAGACAGACTGCAAGACTCCTGCATTTGTGGATTTTTGTATCTGGGTTTTTCTTGAAGGTAGCAGCTCTTTGGATGACCGCCAGGTTGGTCTAGCGGCTAGGGTGAGACCGCCACCTGCCTAGAGTGTTCCTTTGTGTTGGTTTGATTTTCGGTTGATGTGGCTTTGACCCCTTGGTTAGCCTATTGTTCCGTGGATGTCTTGGGCGTCCTATGAGGGCTGTGACTGTGTTATAGGGTGTCTGAGAAGGCCATTGTACCGAGTAGTGTTTTGTGTGATATCGAGGGTCATTATGGTTTCTAGTCAACCCGGTTGTGACCCAGCAGTTGACACGTGACCTCGTGAGTGTCTCGTCTATCCTGTGAGGATCGAGACATGGTTTTGGGCACTTGGAGGTAGTGTCCTATCTTGATTTACATGCCATAAGGTTTGAGGGCTTTGTTAGTGTCACGCCCCGAGCCATTATGACAGCGGAAGACTCACTCGAGGAACGTGAACAGCCGGCATGGTAAGCCTCTTGCAAGCGAGAATAATCAGAGCGCAAGACAATCACACACATAAATGCAATTGCACAATAATTTAGTCAAACTCCAACTTTATTTCATTGACAATCAAATATTCAAATACAATGACTCTCATCTTCTTCCAATCCAGCAGACTTAAGAAATAGGAAAATTACATAGAGTCAATCTAGACAAGATTGACTTCCTAAGTCTTAACTCTCAATTTGATATGACTTTCATTCGCTCTTGGACCCGCTACTTGTATAACCCAAATCCGAATTCGTATCACTTCCATCTCCTGAAAAAGATTGGAAATGGTAATGAGCACACTTGCCCAGTTGGTATCTTTGCATCAACATGATTAGCACTATTAAAGTGATTAACATTTTAGCTCTAAAGAAATAAGGTAAAATCATGCGAATGTGATCAATCACGTGATTAAACTAAAGTAACAAGATGATCATATAAGATAGAATGAGAGCAAGAATGAACTAGCAAGAATGTAACAAGTATGATAAACAATGTAGCATGGCCTTTCATGAACAAGAATGTAACGAGAATGCACTTTCACTTTTCACTTCATAACCATAAAGGTTACGTACGAGAACGTCAATCATGTAGCAATTCACTAGATTTCACGAGTGCTCATGGATTTCACTTATTTATAAAGAAAGTACTCCCAGTGCAATGCGACGCCAGTAGCATCATATCCCATGGTTTATAATAGTATGTTTCCGGCAATCAGCCGAGAGGACTAGCATAGAGCCCTTGGACACAATCAGCGCCCGAACTGCATCTTCACGTATAAATCAAGCTACTTCCATGAGTGTAACAATAAAGTATGGCCACAAATGTAACAAGTTCGACAAGTTCATGATAACAATAATTCAATTGAATGAATGCTTCAATTTTAGAATATGAGAGATCAGAATGAATTAAGACAATGTTATGCTCATGGAAACAAATCGGCAGCATAACGGTACATTTCTTTAACTTCCATTCATTATATTAAGTTTCTTATCAATATGATAAGTCCTAGACCATTATCAAGTCATCTAGGAACCTTAGAATATCAACCCTTGGGTCAACCTCGGGTTAACTAGCTCAAGCATTGTGACGGTCTTGTACTGGGCCGTTACGTTCACGTGACGGTCGAGCATTGATCCGTTATAACGACTTGAATCCAGAAACAATAATTGGACTCAGTTAAATGTGACGGTTGTATATTGGGCCGTTATATGGGCCTGACTGTCCAATATAGGTCCGTTACACTGCTAGAACCAGAAAACATCGATAGTGCTTTCTAATCAATTGGGTTTTAATGGTACGACCAACTCGGCGTCCTAGTGGGAATCCCAGACTCGCAGAGAATTACGGAGGCCTTGAAACAAGATTTCCTAGTCCATTGGAAGGAATATCCAATAGAGAGGTCCTCATGTCCAAGAATAATGTTCCTATAGTGTAAAGTGAACTAATGGACAACATATCAGAATATGTGCCATGTACTTAAAGAATGACTCTATTGATAGAGAGGATGTGTAACAATAGAAAATCATGATAAAACACCGTCAATACATCTTTGGAAAATCATGATTTAGATACAAAATTATAGAATTTGGCACATGAAATTAACATAACTTAAAATAACTTAAGATACCTAAATTATGTAATTTCTATCATGAATCAGTAAATAATCTTAAAGACATGAAATCAGGTCAAAACTTATATAACTAGGCTTATTTATAAGTTAAATTAACTAGTTTCCCATTCTGTCTACAGTTACCCTGACGGTCTAGAATGGGTGCGTCACAGTGACTGTGACGGTTTATCGTGAGGCCGTTACAGTAATGTAACGCTCCATCGATGGTGCGTCAGAGACAACAGAGAACTTCAAACACCAAAGAAGGTGTGCCGGCTTATCGCAAGCCCGTTATATAATTGTGACGGTCTTACATTGATGCGTCAGATCGTCTGCTGGCAGAAAAGATATAAAAATCAAAGGTCTCAACTTACATCATGTCTGGATATCATATATAAACTTCCACATGATAGAATAAAGGCTAAGCTACTAGTATGCATAGACTTTCAGTGAATTTGACAAGAGAGTTCCTTTTCAACTTAGTTAGGGTTTTAGTGAATAGACATGATAATATCTTTTATTTTCCATTTAGTGCTAAGAGATGCATGAATGTATAGAACTATTAAAACATAAAATTTATGATCTATCATGCATGAAATCAATCACAATCAGAGGGCTTTTATCTCTAACAAGATGTTTTTGCCAATCATGAGATAACATACCGCTTAACTAGGTTTTAAACTTCTAATTTGAGTCTGAAAGATGTGCCCTAGTTCTCCCTTTCCAGTGAGTTTCTAGCAACTTCACGCTGCTCTAGCTCCTCAGCCTCTTGACCTAAGGATGTGAAATTTTGAGGGTAAGAAGATGAAACTAAGGTGAACAAAAAGCTCTAAATAACCGAACTCTAATTATCTTGTTTAGACGTCCTAATCTCTTGATCTTCAGGGGACTTGCGTTCTGATTCTTGGGTTACTATGGTCGAACCAGCAACTTTGGAAGCTTCAATCTCCTTGGTTGGTTGATCTCCTAGCATGAAATTCGGAGAGCTATTAGTCTAATGTATTATTAACAAAATCTTCTAAAGAACTTTACCCGAAATTGTGACTCCTTACCTTGTTTCTTCACGAGCCAAAAGTAAGGGTTGCTCAGTTCAGAACTAGGTCCTATTTATAGGGTTTTGGCTAGGGTTTGAAGATTAGATCGATTCTAGAGTTCTTGTTAAAGCTTAGATCAACTTCTAAGAGTCCTTAACACCTCTATTAGTCTTTCCATCTCGATCCCTAAGAGATAAGCTAGCAAAAATCTAATCTTTTGGTTTGTTCTTCACTTCACATAATTTACAGAGTGTAACGCATCAGGACTGGTGCGTTATATGTCTGTAGCGGTCGCCCGATAGACCGTTACACCAAACGTGTACAGAGTTTCAACATAAATCAAACTCTTTTGTTAATTATCCATATCATTATCCATAAAAATGGTATTTATCCTTAAAATACGTAAATAGGCTAAATAACCTTCTAGAATATAGGCCAAACTTAATGGACTTGGTCCTTAACCCTTTTGGATTTTATTTAAATAGACTAGGTTAATTATTTAACACAATTGGGCCTTAGAATGACTTATAAATTCAACATTTATTTATTAATCCATTTTGGGTCTTTAAAATTCTCAGAAAATAATTAAATATAATAAAAATAATTTATAAAAATTCTGGGGTCTTACACCCTCCCCCACTTAAGAGAATTTGTCCCCAAATTCAATATATGAGTTTTTATGGAGAGTGTACGTATTTTAATGTATTAAGAATTAACGTAAGGCGAATGGGTTAAGAGAGTACATTTTATCATCTCACCTCCCTCGTCTGGAATGGCATTTAATCGACCTTGCTTCCCGCATCCGTTGTTATCCCTTGATGATTGTCCGTTGATGAAAGGACATAGGGGCAAGCGATGTTCCCGGCTTCCACATTTGAGACAAGCGCCGAGACGCTTCCAACATTGTTCTGCCGAGTGCCCAAACTTTTCACAAAATGAGCAAGGTGCCACAGCTTGCTCCTTCTCTTCTTTAACTTTCTCGTTCTTTCCATTTCCATTTCTTTTTCCATTTCTTTTTCTGTAGAGCCCCAGAATTTATATAAGTATTTTCTAGATTATTTAATAATTTTTTGGAATTTATTTATAATTTATAAGGGCTAAAGAGAATTATAAAAAGATTATTGAACTTCTATAAGGCCCAATGAATTAACCTAGCCTATTTAAAGAAGCCCAAAAGGTTTTAAGGACCAAGCCCAATTGGGTTGGCCCATATTCTAGAAGGTCATTAAGGATAAATACTAATCATATATATATATATATATTGGATAAACGAATAAAAGAGTTTTACTTATTTAAAACTCTAGCTACGTTGACTGTAACGGTCCATCGGGCGACCGTCACAGCCAAATAACGCATGAGAGCTAGACCGTTACACTATGTGTATTCTGTGAATTGAAGAGTTTGAGACATGTTGAACTCTGAGAATAAGAAATGTAACGGTCTATCGTGAGACCGTCACATGCCTCTAACGCACGGGCAGTAGACCGTTACATCCTGTTAGTTCCGTAAAAGAAAGAACGAGTACAAAGAACAAAACTTTGGACTCTTATCCATTAAGGATCGACTTGGGAAGAGTTGTAACATTAATAAGGACTCTTAGAGATTAGATTATGACCAAACAAGGACTCTAGAATCGATCTAATCCTCAAACCCTAGCCTAAACTCTATAAATAGGGCATAGTTCTGAACTGTGTGACCCTTACTTTTTGGACATAAAGAATCAAGGTAAGGAGTCATTATCTCAGGTAAGCTTTTTAGAAGTATTTGTTTACAATACTTTAGACTAACTCCCCTCCAAATTTCACATCTTTAGGTCAAGAGGTCGTGGAGTTAGAGCCCAAGGAAGTTGCTGGAAAAGTCACAGAAGAAGGAAATCTAGGGCAGGATTCTCAATCCAAATCAGAAGCAACAGCCTAAGTTAAGAGGTAGGTTATCTCATGATCGGCAAAAACAACCTGATAGGACTAAAAGCCCTCTGGTTTGATTGAATTTCATGCATAGTAGAGCATTAATTTCATGTTTTACTAGTTGATATACATGTCATGCATCTCCTAGCCCTAATAGAGAAATTAAAGCATGTTATTCATCTAATTCACTGATACCCATGCATGTAGTTAGCCTATACTTTGTTATCATATCTAGAATAGACATGGTATTTGAGTTAGACATGATATGAGTTGATCTCTTAGGGTTCATATTATTTTCTGTCAGCAGATACTATAACGCATCAGCGTAGGACCGTCACACTCACATAACGGCCCTACGACAGACCGTCACACACCCTGCTATTTTGGATTTTCACTGTTGTCTCTAACGCACTGGACAGACGCGTTACGTTCATGTAACGGCTGGTTTCTGACCGTCACGTTCACTGTGACGCCCCACCTCCAGACCGTCAGAGTCTGTGTTCTACCAACCCTAAGACAGAATATAACTTGCCAATATTATTTATTGTTAAGCCTAGTTACCTAAGTTTTAACCTGATCATGTGATTTTAAGGTTATTTGATTATTCATATTAGTTATTGCATGTTTTGGTATCTCACTTTTACTTGAGTTATGTTAATTTCATGAAGCCAAATTATATAGTTTTGTATTATAAAGCATGACTTTTTAACGTTGTATTGACAGAGTTTTTCATCATGATTTCCACATTGATTATACATATCTCTCTCTGTCAATAGAGTCAATTCTATAAGTACATGGCACATATTCCGGTATGTTGCCATTAGTTCACACTTTGCACTATAGGAACACCATCTTGGACATGAGGACCTCTCTATTGGATATTCCTTCTAATGGACTAGAAAATCATTATTTCAAGGCCTCCGTAATTCTCCGCGAGCCTGGGATTCCCACTAGGACGCCGAGTTGGTTGTACCATCAAAGCCCAATAACTAGAATACACTAGCGTTGTTTTCTGGATCTTGTAATGTAACGGCCTTGCACTGGACCGTCAGGCTCACGTAACGGCCCAATGCCCGACCGTCACATTTCACTGAGTCTAAACTAGTATGCTTGACTCTGGTCACTGTAACGGCCCATTATGGACGCGTTACATAGTGTAACGGCCCAGTAAACGACCGTTACATAGCTTGTATATGTTAACCCAAGGTTTGACCAAGGGTTGATATTTCAATGATTCTAGACAAACCTTGATGATCTAGAACTTATCATATTGCTTAATAGACTTAATGTAATGGATGAAAGTTAAGAAAATATACCGTTATGCTGCCGATTTATTCTATAAGCATAACATAGTCTAAATGTCATTCTTGATCTCATATATTCAAATTAAAGCATTCATTCATTGATTATTGTTATCATGGAATTATTGAACTTATTACATTCTTGGCCATACTTTACTGTTACATGCGTGGAAGTAGCTTAATTTATAACTGAAGATGCGATCGAGCATTGATTGTGTTCAAGGGCTCTATGCTAGTCCCCTCGGCTGATTGCCGAAACATACTATTTTATAAACCATGGGGTATGATGCTACTGGCGTCGCATTGCGCTGGGAGTACTATTTCTATAAATAAGTGAAGATCCACGGCATGATATGACATTCTTGTACATGACTTTCTTGCTTGATATTCCACAGAAATTCACGAACTATGTACTCAAAAGAGACTAGTGTGATGAATATGTGGCTTGCTAGTACAATCTCGTTACATTCTTGTTCATGAAAGGCCAATATCATGTTCTTGTTATATTCTTGCTAGTTCATTCTTGATCATTCTATCTTACCTGATTATCTTGTTACTTTGGTTTAATCGCGGGATCGATTCGCATTCGCATGATTTTACCTTATTCTTTAGAGTTAAATTATTAATTACTTTAATAGTGCCTTCATGTTGATGCGAAGATACCTACTGGGCAAGTATGCTCATTACCTATTTCTAATATTTTTCAGGAGATGGAAGTGGTTCAAATTCGGATTCGGGCTATACTAGTTGCGGGTCCGGAAGTGAGTGAAAGTCTTGTAAAGCTACGAGTGAAGACTTAGGAAGTTATCGTGTCTAGATAGAGTCAATGTAATTTTCCTATTTCTTGAGTCTAGTAGAATGAAAGATGATGAAAAGTGGTTGTATTATGAATATTGATCATTTATGAATTAAAGTTGAAGTTTGATTAAATCCTGTGCAATTGCATTTACTTGTGTGATTGTCTCGCACTCTGGTCGTTCTTGCTTGCAAGAGGCTTACCATGCCGGCTGTTCGCGCTCCCCGAGTGAGTCTTCCGCTGTAATAAAGGCTCGGGGCGTGACAGTTAAGTTGGTATCAGAGCCTAAGTCTCAGGGCTTAGGGAAAAGAATCATGTCATAGGATAAGTCCAAGGTTTAAGGACCCATACCTATGAACTAAGGAAGAAATTCCACACCCATGTGAGGATTGGGTAGAACCCGGGATAAGATAACAAATTAGCTTTAAGAATTATTTTGTTCATTCCAATTTCATGAGAAATAACGAGTTGTTATTTTCTCTCGGGTACCCTATTTTCCAAATGCCTCATCGCGTAGATTGGGACGGTATGCAACAAACAGTTGTCGGCCTTACCCAGGCATTGCAGACTATAGCACAAGGTGGTGCAGGGGCAAGGGCTGGTGACCTTCATCGCAATTTCCGGAGTCTAAATCCTCCGCGTTTCTATGGATCTTCCAATCCAGACGAAGCAGAAAATTGGATCGATGAGATGAATCGTATATTTGATGTCATACAATGCACTGATCAGGAGAAAGTCCGTCTAGCAACATTCCAATTGAATAAGGATGCCCGTACTTGGTGGAAGTCGGTTCCGGCACCTCCGGCCGATGCGCCACATACATGGAATGCTTTTCTCACTTTATTTCGTGCCAAGTATTTCTCCGAACATGTGAAGGAAAGGAAGGCCATGGAGTTTGCCTCCCTTCGTCAAGGGATGATGTCAGTCGCAGAATATGAGTTACAGTTTTCAAGACTAGCACCATATGCACCACACCTTATCAGTACGGAATTGTTAAAGGCAAACCGATTTATGGACGGGTTACGGCCCAGTTTCATTCAACAACTAGGGACACAGAATATCCGCACTTATGCGAAAATGGTTCAAAGGGCATATCTATGCGAGAGGACCTTGGAAAAGGTCGAAAAGCTGAAGGGAAAAGGAGAGGAATCTAGCCGGCACTCAGATCGGCATTATAAGAAAGAGAAGTTTAGCATCACGGAACCATACAAAAGCTGTGATAACAAGAAAAAATTAAGGAACGGGAACGGTGGAAGTTCCCAAAAGAATATTAAAAAGGTTAAAGAAGAGAAGGAGCAAGTCGCCTCGGCGTGCACCTTTTGCGATAAATTTGGCCACTCGGCTGAAGAATGCTGGAAGCGCCTAGGTGCTTGTTTGCGCTGTGGAAGTAGGGAGCATCGTGTGCCAGATTGCCCCCTTATGAAAGATCAATCAAATAACGGAGGACGTAGGAGGCAGGCTCGCCTCAATGCTGTTATAGATGGAGAGGAAGCGTCCAGGGATCAAAATGATGGGCTTATGGAAGGTACTCTTCAAATTTGTTATCGTCCTACCTTCGTGCTATTCGATACTGGTGCTTCTCATTCTTTTATCTCCACCACTTTTGCAAACACCTTACCAACTGCATCAGTTCCCCTACCTTCAGATCTCGCTATTACTACACCTTTAGGATCTGGAACTAAGCTTACCAAGTATTATCATGATTTTGAGGTGGTAGTAAAAGGACACAATCTCCCCACAAACTTAGTATGCCTCGATATGAAAGGTTATGATGCCATTTTAGGGATAGATTGGCTTGTAAACCATGATGCTTATATCAACTGCCGAAATAGAATTATATCTTTCCGAAAGCCCGGCCTTCCAAGATTTTCTTTTCTTGGCATCAAATACAAGAAGCATCCTACCATTATAACTTCTCTTCACGCCTGCGAACTTATCTCGAAAGGATGTGAAGCTTTTCTTGCTTCAGTCATTGTCACCGAATCTAAGGAAATTATCCTAGCAAACATTCCTATTGCAAATGAATTCCCTGACGTGTTCCCATCCGAACTACCTAATTTATCGCCCGAGAGGGAAGTAAACTTTAACATTGAACTCATTCCAGGTGCAGCACCTGTTTCTATAGCCCCTTACAGGATGTCCCCCACAGAACTTAAGGAACTACAGAAGCAATTACAGGAACTTTTAGACAAGGGTTTCATTAGACCTAGCACATCCCCTTGGGGTGCGCGTGTTCTATTTGTCAAGAAGAATGATGGTTCTCTCAAGTTATGCATCGATTACCGGCGACTGAATCAGCTTACAATCAAAAATAAATATCCATTGCCGCGTATTGATGAGCTCTTCGATCAGCTTTCAGGAGCAGAATATTTTGCTAAGATTGACCTCAGATCAGGTTATCATCAGCTTAGAATCAAAGAAGAGGACATTTATAAATCGGCTTTTCGAAGTCGTTATGGCCACTATGAATTCGTGGTAATGCCGTTTGGGTTAACTAATGCCCCAGCAGCATCCATGCAACTTATGAACAGTGTCTTCCAGCCATATTTAGACCAATTCATCGTCGTCTTCATCGATGATATCCTGATATACTCCAAGATAAAAGAAGAACATGAAGAACATCTAAGGATAGCCTTACAAACACTTAGAGAACACAAGCTATATGCGAAACTCAATAAGTGTGAATTCTGGCTCAAGGAAGTCTCATTCCTAGGCCACATTATTTCAAAAGAAGGTATTACTGTGGATTCTTCTAAGGTAGAAGCTGTCAGAGATTGGAGTCGACCAACGACTGTATCTGAAGTCAGAAGCTTTTTGGGTCTAGCTGGTTATTATAGAAGATTCATAAAGGACTTCTCAAAGATCGTGGTTCCTTTAAATAGACTTACAAGAAAAGAGAATCCTTTTGTCTGGTCGAAGGACTGTGAAAAGAGTTTTCAAAGTCTTAAGAATCATCTTACGACAGCCCCTGTTTTGTCACTACCAATAGAGGGTGGTTAGTTTGAAGTATATACGGATGCATCGGGGATTGGCTTAGGATGTGTCCTTATGCAGAATGGAAAAGTGATTTGCTATTCTTCAAGACAATTGAAATGTCATGAAGAAAATTATCCTGTACATGATTTAGAATTGGCAGCATTTATTTTCGCCTTGAAAATTTGGCGTCATTATCTTTATGGAGAAAAGTTTACGATCTATTCAGACCACAAGAGCTTGAAATATTTATTCTCTCAGAAGGAGCTTAACATGAGGCAAAGGAGGTGGTTAGAATATCTCAAGGACTTTGACTTTGCTATTCAATATCATCCTGGCAAGGCAAATGCTGTAGCAGATGCACTCAGCAGGAAACCAATGGGTATGCTGTCAAGTCTCATGATTAGTATGACTAACCTTATCCCTCAATTTGCTCAGTTGAATCTAGATGTTGACATTAAGGAAGAGATTGCTTCATGGCAAATATCCGAGCCCAACCTATATTGATTGAGGAATTGGCCAAGTTACAAGAGGATGACCCAGTTTTACTGGAAATTAAGGCCAATATTGAACAGAGACCGGATTTTACTATTTCCGAAGATGGAAGATTGCTATTCAAGGGACGAATGTGTATATCGGATCATAAAGATACAAAGAAATTGATCTTAGAAGAAGCACATAAATCAAAGTACACCATTCATCCGGAGGTACGAAGATGTATCAGGATCTCAAAAGAAACTTTTGGTGGCCCAATATGAAGAGGGAAGTAGCTGATTTTGTGTCTCGCTGTCTCACTTGCCAACAAGTTAAGGCGGAACATTTCAGACCTGCAGGAAAATTACAGCCCTTAAGTATTCCAGAATAGAAATGAGAGAGCATAGGAATGGATTTCATTATGGGATTACCTAAGACAAGAGGTGGACATGATGGAATATGGGTAATCATAGATCGATTGACTAAATCTACACATTTCATACCAATAAAAAGTCGATGGTCTGTGGATATTCTAGCAGCATTATACATCAAAGAAATTGTTAAACTACATGGGGTCCCTGTCTCTATTGTATCAGATAGAGATCCTCGATTTACATCACAGTTCTGGAAGGGCCTACAACATTCACTGGGGACTAGATTGAATTTTAGCACAGCTTTCCATCCACAAACTGATGGTCAGACGGAAAGAACAAATCAGGTGGTAGAAGATATGCTCAGAGCTTGTGTCATTGATTTTGGAGGAAGTTAGCATGATCACTTGCCTCTAGTGGAATTTGCATATAATAATAGCTATCAAGCAAGCATACAAATGGCACCTTTCGAAGCTCTATATGGGAAGAGTTATCGATCTCCAATATGTTGGAATGAAATCAGGGAAAGGCAATTTCTAGGCCCTGACCTGATCAGAGATTCTACAGAAAAGATCAAACTCATCCAGGAAAGAATGAAAATGGCTCAAGATAGGCAGAAATCTTATGCCGACAATCGAAGGCGCGACTTGAAATTTTAAGAAGGAGAACATGTATATCTAAAGGTTTCTCCAGGTCGTGGTATTCGAAGATTTGGCATTAAAGGAAAACTAACTCCAAGATTTATTGGCCCATTTGAAATTCTCGAGAGGATTGGTGAAGTGGCTTATAGATTGGCTTTGCCACCACAATTAGCAGGAGTCCATGACGTATTTCACGTCTCCATACTAAAGAAGTATGTATATGATCCTAACCATATTATCACTTATGACAACCTGAAGATTCAGAATGACTTAACATATGAGCAAACGCCAATAAAGATTCTGGATCGGGAAGTGCGTCAATTAAGGAATAAAGTTATTCCTATGGTCAAGATCCAATGGAAGAAAACATGGCCATATGAAGCAACATGGGAAACCGAAGCAGCCATGAGAAAAAGATTCCCAACATTATTTAACTGTAAGTACACTCTCCACAATCCATTTATTAAATTTGGGGACCAAATTCTTTTAAGTGGGGGAGGGTGTAGAGCCCCAGAATTTATATAAGTATTTTCTAAATTATTTAATAAATTTCTGGAATTTATTTGTAATTTATAAGGGCTAAAGAGAATTATAAAAGGATTATTGAACTTCTATAAGGCCCAATGAATTAACCTAGCCTATTTAAAGAAGCCTAAAAGGTTTTAAGGACCAAGCCCAATTGGGTTGGCCCATATTCTAGAAGGTCATTAAGGATAAATACTAATCATATATATATATATATATATATATATATTGGATAAACGAATAAAAGAGTTTTACTTATTTAAAACTCTAGCTACGTTGACTCTAACGGTCCATCGGGCGACCGTCACAGCCAAATAACGCATGAGAGCTAGACCATTACACTATGTGTATTCTGTGAATTGAAGAGTTTGAGACATGTTGAACTCTAAGAACAAGAAATGTAACGGTCTTTCATGAGACCGTCACATGCCTCTAACACACGGGCAGTAGACCGTTACATCTTGTTAGTTCCGTAAAAGAAAGAACGAGTACAAAGAACAAAACTTTGGACTCTTATCCATTAAGGATCGACTTTGGAAAAGTTGTAACATTACTAAGGACTCTTAGAGATTAGATTATGACCAAACAAGGACTCTAGAATCGATCTAATCCTCAAACCCTAGCCTAAACTCTATAAATAGGGCATAGTTCTGAACTGTGCGACCCTTACTTTTTGGACGTAAAGAATCAAGGTAAGGAGTCATTATCTCAGGTAAGCTCTTTAGAAGTATTTGTTTACAATACTTTAGACTAACTCCCCTCTAAATTTCACATCTTTAGGTCAAGAGGTCGTGGAGTTAGAGCCCAAGGAAGTTGCTGGAAAAGTCACAGAAGAAGGAAATCTAGGGCAGGATTCTCAATCCAAATCAGAAGCAACAGCCTAAGTTAAGAGGTAGGTTATCCAATGATCGGCAAAAACAACCTGATAGGACTAAAAGCCCTCTGGTTTGATTGAATTTCATGCATAGTAGTGCATTAATTTTGTTTTACTAGTTGATATACATGTCATGCATCTCCTTGCCCTAATAGAGAAATTAAAGCATGTTATTCATCTAATTCACTGATACCCATGCATGTAGTTAGCCTATACTTTATTATCATATCTAGAATAGACATGGTATTTGAGTTAGACATGATATGAGTTGATCTCTTAGGTTTCATATCGTTTTCTGTCAGTAGATACTGTAACGCATCAGCGTAGGACCGTCACACTCATATAACGGCCCTACGACAGACCGTCACACACCCTGCTGTTTTAGATTTTCACTGTTGTCCCTAACGCACTGGGACAGACGCGTTACGTTCATGTAACGGCTGGTTCCTGACCGTCACGTTCACTGTGACGCCCCACCTCCAGACCATCAGAGTCTGTGTTCTGCCAACCCTATAACTTGCCAATATTATTTATTGTTAAGCCTAGTTACCTAAGTTTTAACATGATCATGTGATTTTAAGGTTATTTGATTATTCATATTAGTTATTGCATGTTTTGGTATCTCACTTTTACTTGAGTTATGTTAATTTCATGAAGCCAAATTATATAGTTTTGTATTATAAAGCATGACTTTTTAACGTTGTATTGACAGAGTTTTTCATCATGATTTCCACATTGATTATACATATCTCTCTCTGTCAATAGAGTCAATTCTATAAGTACATGGCACATATTCCGGTATGTTGCCATTAGTTCACACTTTGCACTATAGGAACACCATCTTGGACATGAGGACCTCTCTATTGGATATTCCTTCTAATGGACTAGGAAATCATTATTTCAAGGCCTCCGTAATTCTCCGTGAGCCTGGGATTCCCACTAGGACGCCGAGTTGGTTGTACCATCAAAGCCCAATAACTAGAATACACTAGCGTTATTTTCTGGATCTTGTAATGTAACGGCCTTGCACTGGACCATCAGGCTCACGTAACGGCCCAATGCCCGACCGTCACATTTCACTGAGTCTAAACTAGTATGCTGGACTCTGGTCACTGTAACGGCCCATTATGGACGCGTTACATAGTGTAACGGCCCAGTAAACGACCGTTACATAGCTTGTATATGTTAACCCAAGGTTTGACCAAGGGTTGATATTTCAATGATTCTAGACAAACCTTGATGATCTAGAACTTATCATATTGCTTAATAGACTTAATGTAATGGATGAAAGTTAAGGAAATATACCGTTATGCTGCCGATTTATTCTATAAGCATAACATAGTCTAAATGTCATTCTTGATCTCATATATTCAAATTAAAGCATTCATTCATTGATTATTGTTATCATGGAATTATTGAACTTATTACATTCTTGGCCATACTTTACTGTTACATGCGTGGAAGTAGCTTAATTTATAACTGAAGATGCGATCGAGCACTGATTGTGTTCAAGGGCTCTATGCTAGTCCCCTCGGCTGATTGCCGGAAACATACTATTTTATAAACCATGGGGTATGATGCTACTGGCGTTGCATTACGCTGGGAGTACTATTTCTATAAATAAGTGAAGATCCACGGCACGATATGACATTCGTGTACATGACTTTCTTGCTTGATATTCCACAGAAATTCATGAGCTATGTACTCAAAAGAGACTAGTGTGATGAATATGTGGCTTACTAGTACAATCTCGTTACATTCTTGTTCATGAAAGGCCAATATCATGTTCTTGTTATATTCTTGCTAGTTCATTCTTGATCATTCTATCTTACCTGATTATCTTGTTACTTTGGTTTAATCGCGGGATCCATTCGCATTCACATGATTTTACCTTATTCTTTAGAGCTAAATTGTTAATTACTTTAATAGTGCCTTCATGTTGATGCGAAGATACCTACTGGGAAAGTGTGCTCATTACCTATTTCTAATATTTTTCAGGAGATGGAAGTGGTTCAGATTCGGATTCGGGCTATACTAGTTGCGGGTCCGGAAGTGAGTGAAAGTCTTGTAAAGCTACGAGTGAAGACTTAGGAAGTTATCATGTCTAGATAGAGTCAATGTAATTTTCCTATTTCTTGAGTCAAGTAGAATGAAAGATGATGAAAAGTGGTTGTATTATGAATATTGATCATTTATGAATTAAAGTTGAAGTTTGATTAAATCCTGTGCAATTGCATTTACTTGTGTGATTGTCTCGCGCTCTGGTCATTCTTGCTTGCAAGAGGCTTACCATGCTGGCTGTTCGCGCTCCCTGAGCGAGTCTTCCGCTGTAATAAAGGCTCGGGGCGTGACATTTTCCATTACCGTTCCCATTACGGAACCTCTTAATGTGACGATTTTCATCCTCATCCACTTCTTTCTCTTCTTGCCTATCATGTTTTCGGCTTGACCTCTCTCCTCGGAGCCTCTCCACCTTCTCCATGGTTCTTTCACATAGATGCGCTCTTTGAACCATCTCAGTATAGGTGCGGATATTCTGGGTTCCAATTTATTGGATAAATCCGGGTCTTAAACCATCCATAAATCGGTTGGCTTTCAATAAATCTGTGCTTATCAAGTGAGGAGCATACGGTGCTAGTCGAGAGAATTGTAATTCTTATTTTGCCACAGACACCTTGTTTTAAGGAGGTAAATTCCATAGCTTTTCTCTCCTTTACATGCTCGGAAAAGTACTTGGCTCGAAAAAATGTAAGAAAACCCTCCCATGTATGAGGTGCATCTACAGGTGGTGCCGGAATGGATTTCCACCATGTACAAGAATCCTTGTCGAGTTGGAATGTGACAAGTCGAACTTTCTTCTGGTCGGTGCATTGCATGACATCGAATATTTGATTCATTTCGTCGATCCAATTTTCCGCTTCATCCGGGTTAGAAGATCCAGAGAATCGTGGAGGATTTAAACTTCAAAAATTGCCATGCAAGTTACCCGCACCAGCCCTTCCACCGGCTTGGGCCACTGTTTGTAGGGCTTGAGTAAGTCCTGCAATAGTTTGCTGCATCTCATCCCAGTTTATACAATGAGCCGTCGATAATCAAGGTACCTGAGAATCATGGACATTTTTGTTATTTAGAGTCGGGAAGATTTATCCTAAGATAATTTCTATATAACTATCTCATCTCGGGCTCTACCCAATTCTCACGTGGGTGTGGAAGTTCCTTCCTTAGTTCATAAGTAGGGGTCCATAAACCTTGGACTTATCCTGTGACATAACTCTTCCCCCTAAGTCCTGAGACTTAGGCTCTGATACCAACTTAACTGTCACGCCCCGAGCCTTTATGACAATGAAAGACTCCCTCGAGGAACGTGAACAGTCGGCATGGTAAGCCTCTTGCAAGCGAGAATAATCAGAGCGCAAGACAATCACACACATAAATGCAATTGCACAATAATTTAGTCAAACTCCAACTTTATTTCATTGATAATCAAATATTCAAATACAATGACTCTCATCTTCTTCCAATCCATCAGACTTAAGAAATAGGAAAATTACATAGACTCAATCTAGACAAGATTGACTTCCTAAGTCTTCACTCTCAATTTGATATGACTTTCATTCGCTCTTGGACCCGTTACTTGTATAACCCGAATCCGAATTCGTATCACTTCCATCTCCTGAAAAAGATTGGAAATAGGTAATGAGCACACTTACCCTGTAGGTATCTTCGCATCAACATGTGTTGTGTCTCTGAGGTCATTTGAGTCATTCTGTGGTCTCTTGGGTCATTCGACATCATTCTATAGTCATATGAGTTCTGTGGTATTCTTGGTTTTGATAATGGCTTAACACTATGAGTCATTGTTGTTTATCACTCTCCATGTATTTGGTTTCATGATGCCCATTCACAACTTACATTATATGTTCTCACATTGCATTAATACCAAGGAACATGTGGTTCTTGAATGCTCACATCCCTCTTGAAACTTTGGGTTACATGATGATCATCCATTCGTTTAAATTCATTGTCATATGAACTTAATCTTTTGATATGAATGGTTAATTTGAGAATGAGCTTTTCTATCCTTCTTGTTATTGAGATTCCATGAGTGTGTTTCATGGATATTTTACTTGGGGTGGTTGAGCTCTTATCTCTTGATCTTTAGCCCAGAACACTTGTGATTCAAAGTGTTCACATATAACTAATTCATGAGATTTCATATGTGTATTTCATACATTTATTATATGGATTATGGAGCTAAAGTTCTAATCCTTTTTATATGATTTTGCAGGCCAAAACACTCAATAAATATTCCCCAAGATCAAAGGAGTTTGATGCCAGAGAGTTCGGAAGGGTTACAATGGCATTTGGGGCTGAATTGTGTTAATCTAGAATTTACTGTAGCTAGGTCGACCGGCGGCACTGTAGCTAGGTCGACCGATTTTCCCAGAACCAAAAGGTTCGAGGTCTGTGACATTTAGGTCGACCGGCCCATGAATTCCGGTCGATCGATTTTGCCAGAACCGAAAAGTTCTAGCTGCAGCAGGTTCCGGTCGACCGGCCCATGAATTCCGGTCGACCACCAGCCCCGAGCCAACCAAGTTTGACCTCGAAATCTACCTCGTGGCCAGCCCCTTTCCATGGATTTGTTTAATCAAACCCTACCTAATCTTCCATGATTTATGGATCTGGTCTGGAGGGTGTCCAAGGACCATTCCAAGGGTTATAAAACCAACATGAGAGGGTTAGAAACCCTAGTTGATGGAGTTGATGAAGTGAATCAAGAGAGGTCATTTCGAAGGTACTGTAGCACCTCCGTGAACAGTACTACGGCTGGAGTTCTTCATCCTTCCAAGGTGATTCAAGCTCAGATCTGAAGCCAAGCAACCTCCAACCAAGCAAGAAGCATTCAAGGCTATCAAAGGTGATCAAAGCTACATCCATACACCTCTTCATCAACTCAAGGGGATTCAAGAGAAGATCAAGCTACATCCAATATCCTCTCCATCAACTCAAGGTGATTCAAGCTTATATCTCAATCTAGCAACCTCCAAGAAAGAGTAGAATCAAGCAAGGCTAACAAGGGAGATCAAAGAAGGCTGCAAGGGTGTGCTCAAGCAAGAGGAGTTCAAGTTACTATTCACGTGAACAGTACTCCGTGAAGAACATCTTCATCCAATCCAAGGCACTCAAGCTCATATCAAAGCGATCATCTTCCAAGATCTGTGAAGAAGGAAGCAAGGGTCAAGGTAGTATCTATTCACTTCTTCATCCATTCAAAGAGATCAAAGAGAGAAGATCAAGAGAGGAGATTGGAAGAACAGTTACTGTTCACATGAACAGTACTCCGTGAAGAACAATCATCCATTCAAGGGTGATTACAAGAAGATTGATTTGCAAGAAGAAGAGATCCCTGCTGCTGATCAACAAAGCATATCGATACAAGGGCCAATTCCTTCTTACTCAATCTCTTGTTTTAATTCCTTCACATCTGTTTTACTTTCAATATTGTTAAACATTGAAGTTGTGATTCGTCCCTACCAGGTGGTTAGTAGGAAGGTAATTGGAGGGTGTTCCAATTTACGGTTGACGTCCCTACCAGGTGCTTAGTAGGAAGGCAATTGGAGGGTGTCCCAATTTGCGGTTGACGTCCCTACCGGTGGTTAGTAGGAAGGCAATCGGGAGTTCTCCGATTTGTGGTGTAGCCGTCCCTTCCGGCTTTGTGTGTAGGAAGACAGAAAGAGGGGTTTCTCTGTTCTGTGGTTTGGGGCGTGTCCCCGGGTCAAGCTATGTGTCAGCAAGGAAGCCTCACCGAGTTTTGGTGAGGGGTGGACGTAGGTTGCGAGGTTGCAACCGAACCACCTTAAAAATCCCTGTGTTGTGGGTTGTTTATTTTGTGTGATTGCTCTATATCTTCTAACCCCATTCGCAGGTTCATGTGCTTCCATACTTTGGTTATCTTGCTCACATACATATACACTTTGAGTGATCAACATAGCATACACACACACGCACGGTTGTTGCAAGCTATTGCATGTTCATCTATGTGTTATGCTTTGTAATTCACTTAAAGAAGTGTGGACGTTTCATAACTTGTAATTCAAATCTTTCCATTTGAGCCACTCTACTTAATTCCGATGTGCATTGTGCCTAAGTGATTCATTCACTTTATAAGAGTGGTTTAAGCTTCCGCTAGATAAGAGTTTTTAAATAGGCCATAACTTGTGATAGGATCTATTCAACCCCCCCTTCTAGATCCGCTTACACCTCACGGGACTCAACAAGTGGTATCAGAGCGAGGCTCTGTCATTCCCAGATCCAACGATCTGCAGGGAAAGATCCCGGTGTTTGTTATTTAGATGGATTCACATGCTACACTTACTTCGATGGCTTCTCCACCCATTTATGATGGTTCAAATTTTTCTACATGGGTTGGAAGAATGTTCATTTATGTTAGCTCCATAGATCCACAATTGTGGACTCTCATATACAATGGTCCTCATGAGCTGTCATCAAATTCAATTGATTGGCTAGCCGAACATGAGACCAAACATAATGATAATCGTCTTGCATATAACTTAATTACAGCTGCAGTTGATCTAAGACTAACTCATCTTGTGTCCTCTTGCAGCACAGCCAAGCAAGTATTGGACAAGTTGGTTAAAATCCATGAAGGGAAGGAACAAGAACAAGAATGCTTCATGGCCGACCGTATAGAACAGTCTAGCAATGCATCTTCATCATAGGTAAACTCTGACTCTGAGGAATTCACTTTTGAAGAGCTTATGGAAGCCTATGGTGAGTTGATTACTCAATACAAAAAGGTCAAATCAGAAAATAAAAATTTGAAAAAGGATCTCAAGAAAATCAACCAAAATGAAAGCTTTTTTTGTAAAAAGTGTTCTATTGTTAAAGAGCTTAACAATACTCTCTCAGTTGATCTAGATACGCATAAACAAAGCATTGCATGTCTAAGGGAAGAAAATGAAAATCTTCATGATGAAATCACTAGGTTGGAAGAAATTGTAATAAAACTTCAAAACCAACCTAAGTCAATCTCTAATGATCAAACTATGGCCGATGGGCTAATCCATGATGAGAGGTTGATTGAAGAAAATAAAAATTCTATTTCATGCTCTGCTAATTTTGTATGTGAAAAATGTTCATTCTTGAGAAACATAAATGTTGGTCTTCATGATGATCTTGAATGGCAACAAAATCTGATTGATTCTCTGAAAGAAGAGAATAGAGAGTTGTTGGAAAAGAAAATTGAACTTGAACAAGCTGAAGAAGAATTACATGAAAAACTGGCTGCACATGAAAAAGGCAAATCTGTCATTGAAGATCACTCTGAAACTTTACATGCTTTAGAAAAACAAAATCAAAATCTTAAAGCAGTAAATGCCATGCTCAATGAGCAATTGGCAGCATGCGAAGAGGGCCTTATTGAATCTAAACAGCACATTTCCTCACTTGAAAATGAAATTCAAGGTTTGAATGATTTCCTGTCAATGTTTGCCCAAATCCAAGATTTTGGATCACCGGAAGCCACCACTTCCTGTGGTCACCAAAAATGACATACTGCTCGAAAGAAAAGTAAAATTCAGCATGCTCATCCAAACATGCACCATAACATATTCAATACTAAATACCATGCCTTCCACAAAATGAATGTCAATTGTTATTACTGTGGTAAACATGGTCACACTGTGCATGATTGCTTTATCTTGAGAAATGATGAGCTTAGAGCAGGACAGCAAGTGAAAGGGCAAGGAAAGAAACAGGTCAGCACTGGCAGAGGGCTTGCTCAACAAAATTCTGTACGAAACCACATGGAGAATCAGAAGTGTCGACATTCCTATCCAGACAGGTCGACACTCCCCATGGCCTTTAATATAAATGCTTCTCTTTACTGCTCTCATTGTGGTAAGTCTGGCCATACTATCCAAGAGTGCTGGCATTTGAAGGGAAAGCATCACCTTCATGCCATGAAAGGTAAATCCCATGCTCACCCACAAAAGCATAATCCACATGCACACGCACATGAACATAAAAAGAAAAATCAATCTTTTGTGTGTTGTTTCTATTGTGGGAAAAATAGGCATGAGATATATGATTGCCTCACAATGAAGGAGGATGATGTGATTGCCCTGAAAAAGGTGGGCCAAGATGCTAAACATGTTGCTAACCCACAAGGACCCAAGCAATCTTGGGTACCTAAAAATTCCAAATGAGAATTTTGGGTGCAGGATGCCTTGGAGCTGAACAAAGGATCATAAGGTAAATAAAAGCTCAAGGCACAGGTATGTACATAAACCTCTTAAGTTTAGTCATCTTGCATGTTCAGTCTTGACATGTAGATAGTGCATCATACGTCTGCCCAATGTCATTAGATTCTGCAAACTGAATTGCTCTTTGAAATGCAAAACCCCCCTGGTGTGAGATGAACTTTTGAGCTAGATAATTTTCTCACACCATGATTGATTTAAGCTGTTTAATTCATGAAAAACTTGTTGTGCTGATGAAGTTGATGTGATGATGAGTTGCTTAAGCCTTGCTTCAGCTACATGAAATTCTTGGATTTTGGTTTTGATGATGCATACCATGGCTGCATTTTCAACTCGTTATTCATGTTAGCATTGTTCAAAAGGGGTATCTATTGGCATCATCATCAAGTTGCATTCATGTGTGTTTGCATCATCTTGTGATCACACATACCTTAATGCACATCATGTTTAGAAGACACAAAAATGCACAATCATTTTGTAACATCTTCATTGCATTGTTCATTCACATAAGTCTTGGGCTGCATAATTCACTGCCAACCCATGCATGTATTCAGGGGGAGTCAACATCAATCTAGCTTGAATCATTGTATATCATATCATTCTTGTATGGCCATGGTATATCAAATGTTGATGTATGGAAAGGCAGGCAATGCTTATCTGGAAGCACTCAATATGCGTGAGGTTTCACCTCCGCCAAGTACCATACGTCAATGTCGCATATAGGCCATATAGCTAGGGGGAGTTGTCTTGATGAGGCATTCATGCATATGTTTCATATTCATCATGTTGGTTCATGCATTTCATGTTTGATCAGGTCAACCTCTGCATGGTTCAAGTAAACCTCTCATTGACATTTGTCATTCTTTGTGACTGCAAACATCACTCCTTGCGTGCTTTTATTGCATATTCTTAGGGGGAGTCGTGTTGTTCTTCTTGGTTCATTTGTCCTTTTTGCATCTAAACCTCAATGGCCTCCAGTGTGATAATAAGTTCAAGAGACAGACATCACTACAGTGTAAGAGCTTTCTATTATATGAACTGATGATTGTCCATTCAATGAAAATGGTTCAGATTTAATGATTTCCTTGAAGTTTTGATATATCTTTTGAAATCATCCATATTTTGTGGTTTTAATAGACCTTAACTAGAGATTGCATGTTGTGCCTTGAATAACTATTCTGAAATCTGAAAATCCAAATGTCTTGACAACTTTGGTGATACTCTAGAGCTTAGTATTGTTTCTAAACATCTTGATGAGCTGGAATTCTTGAAAATCAATTTGCAGAGCAATGATAGTGTTGCACGAAGAAATATGTCCCGTCATCAAATCAAGTGACGAATGATATGTCATGATGTGCCTCTGTTATCTCTGTCTTAATTCTTTTTGACTCTAGGTAAAGCAATGGCATAATTGCTGAGAAATATATCTTTTCATCAAAGAAATGAGTTTGGATATGTCATGACGTGATGTTGCTATCTCTGTTCATTCTGAAGCATAACAGTCAGTCTTGCCAAATAGCTAGGGATACTAGCGTCTAAACAACGTGTATTCTTACGGCTAGGAGGCATGTACTAGACTTGATTGCTCGTAACATATGAGTCATGTGCCTTCAAATTCAAACGATATTAAAAATCAAATTTGTTAAACTCATAAAATTCCATGCTTTAGTCATGCTTGTTTAGCCTCAATACTAGTTTTTGTGTTATTCCCTTTGTGATTATTGAATATGGATGTATAAGATAAGGGAAGGTTAAACACTGTCAAGATATGTGCTTCTGGTTCATTTCTATTAAACCATGGATGTCGATGCTTTTTAAACTCTATTGATGATCTTGGTTTTCATTAGCTTTGAACCATATATATTGCTCCCGGCATGTTTCTAATTTCCATATAATGGCTTGCTCTTCCACTACCATTCCACTCTGATCTCTAGGACCTTTGTCAACCACTGTGCCGTATCCCTCCTTTTTGCTATTGGCAAAGGGGGAGAATGTCTTGTTGTGAGTCCTTGCTATGGACTTGGGAGAAAGGGGGAGATGTTGCCTTTTGTTGCCTTTGTGCACTATCAAAGGGGGAGAGTGCATTGTGGATATGGGAGAATCCAAGGGGGAGAGAACCTTCATTTATGATGAGGTTTATGCATAGCATTCATACACTTTACTTCTCCATGCATACATATTTTGCCTTCATCTGCCATATCTATATAAATCATTCAGGCTGCCATGATTACATCACCATACTATACAAGTGGTATATTCCAACACGTGGTATCATCTTGATGCACCTTTCAAGTCGTCTCCAAAATCATTGGTGTCCTCTGTCAAATGATATCACATTGCTTTCTCATTCATTGGCATATGGCATGAGTCCTAGCATCATTGGCATCATGTTTTCATGCAATAGGGTGGCATGCATGTATTGACTTCATACAATTGTAGCTTGCATCTATCATTTCCATACATTGCTTAGCAAATCCACAAAAAAATCTGAAAACTAGAAAACCACTAAAAATCTGCAACATTTGAAATCAAAATTTGCTCCTTGGCTGCTCTATCCATCTCCTATTTGAGGAATTGAATTATGCTACTGTGGCTCCACCTCTCACACTTACTTTGTCTTTGCCAAGTCACGGGACACCACCATGTTTGATACCTCCATATCATTCTTTAGTCTCAGTCCTATAACTGGCTTTCCACAATTGGTTGTTCTCTTTGGTTATTTTGTCAATCTTAATAAGTGTACATCCATTGGCATGTATTTCCACATCATTTTGTGTGCGTCATTAATGTGCGTCTCTCTTTCTCTAGTCTGGATCTTTTGATGTTGTCAAAGGGGGAGAAGATTATGTGAGTCATTCATCAAAGAAGATTATGTGAGTCATTCATCAAAGGATGTGGTAAGGTAAGAAGGTAAGATTATGTGAAGTCATTACTCAATGCAGGTGGTGAATGTGGTAAAATTCCTCTTCTTATTCTTCAGACTCATAAATGCATGTGGTGAATGTGGTAAGATTCCTCTTCTTATTCTTCAGACTCATAGTTGCCCTGTGAGTTTATAATGACTCATAGTTCAGAATGACTCATAGTTGTCATCATCAAAAAGGGGGAGAATGTTGTGTCTCTGAGGTCATTTGAGTCATTCTGTGGTCTCTTGGGTCATTCGACATCATTCTATAGTCATATGAGTTCTGTGGTATTCTTGGTTTTGATAATGGCTTAACACTATGAGTCATTGTTGTTTATCACTCTCCATGTATTTGGTTTCATGATGCCCATTCACAACTTACATTATATGTTCTCACATTGCATTAATACCAAGGAACATGTGGTTCTTGAATGCTCACATCCCTCTTGAAACTTTGGGTTACATGATGATCATCCATTCGTTTAAATTCATTATCATATGAACTTAATCTTTTGATATGGATGGTTAATTTGAGAATGAGCTTTTCTATCCTTCTTGTTATTGAGATTCCATGAGTGTGTTTCATGGATATTTTACTTGGGGTGGTTGAGCTCTTATCTCTTGATCTTTAGCCCAGAACACTTGTGATTCAAAGTGTTCACATATAACTAATTCATGAGATTTCATATGTGTATTTCATACATTTATTATATGGATTATTGAGCTAAAGTTCTAATCCTTTTTATATGATTTTACAGGCCAAAACACTCAATAAATATTCCCCAAGATCAAAGGAGTTTGATGCCAGAGAGTTCGGAAGGGTTACAATGGCATTTGGGGCTGAATTGTGTTAATCTAGAATTTACTGTAGCAAGGTCGACCGGCGGCACTGTAGCTAGGTCGACCGATTTTCCCAGAACCAAAAGGTTCGAGGTCTGTGACATTTAGGTCGACCGGCCCATGAATTCCGGTCGACCGGTTTTGCCAGAACCGAAAAGTTCTAGCTGCAGCAGGTTCCGGTCGATCGGCCCATGAATTCCGGTCGACCGCCAGCCCCGAGCCAACCAAGTTTGACCTCGAAATCCACCTCGTGGCCAGCCCCTTTCCATGGATTTGTTTAATCAAACCCTACCTAATCTTCCATGATTTATGGATCTGGTCTGGAGGGTGTCCAAGGACCATTCCAAGGGTTATAAAACCAACATGAGAGGGTTAGAAACCCTAGTTGATGGAGTTGATGAAGTGAATCAAGAGAGGCCATTTCGAAGGTACTGTAGCACCTCCGTGAACAGTACTACGGGCTGGAGTTCTTCATCCTTCCAAGGTGATTCAAGCTCAGATCTGAAGCCAAGCAACCTCCAACCAAGCAAGAAGCATTCAAGGCTATCAAAGGTGATCAAAGCTACATCTATACACCTCTTCATCAACTCAAGGGGATTCAAGAGAAGATCAAGCTACATCCAATATCCTCTTTATCAACTCAAGGTGATTCAAGCTTATATCTCAATCTAGCAACCTCCAAGGAAGAGTAGAATCAAGCAAGGCTAACAAGGGAGATCAAAGAAGGCTGCAAGGGTGTGCTCAAGCAAGAGGAGTTCGAGTTACTGTTCACGTGAACAGTACTCCGTGAAGAACATCTTCATCCAATCCAAGGCATTCAAGCTCATATCAAAGCGATCATCTTCCAAGATCTGTGAAGAAGGAAGCAAGGATCAAGGTAGTATCTATTCACTTCTTCATCCATTCAAAGAGATCAAAGAGAGAAGATCAAGAGAGGAGATTGGAAGAACAGTTACTGTTCACATGAACAGTACTCCGTGAAGAACAATCATCCATTCAAGGGTGATTACAAGAAGATTGATTTGCAAGAAGAAGAGATCCCTGCTGCTGATCAACAAAGCATATCGATACAAGGGCCAATTCCTTCTTACTCAATCTCTTGTTTTAATTCCTTCACATCTGTTTTACTTTCAATATTGTTAAACATTGAAGTTGTGATTCGTCCCTACCAGGTGGTTAGTAGGAAGGTAATTGGAGGGTGTTCCAATTTACGGTTGACGTCCCTACCAGGTGGTTAGTAGGAAGGCAATTGGAGGGTGTCCCAATTTACGGTTGACGTCCCTACCGGTGGTTAGTAGGAAGGCAATCGGGAGTTCTCCGATTTGCGGTGTAGCCGTCCCTTCCGGCTTTGTGTGTAGGAAGACAGAAAGAGGGGTTTCTCTGTTCTGTGGTTTGGGGCGTGTCCCCGGGTCAAGCTGTGTGTCAGCAAGGAAGCCTCACCGAGTTTTGGTGATGGGTGAACGTAGGTTGCGGGGTTGCAACCGAACCACCTTAAAAATTCCTGTGTTGTGGGTTGTTTATTTTGTGTGATTGCTCTATATCTTCTAACCCCATTCGCAGGTTCATGTGCTTCCATACTTGGTTATCTTGCTCACATACATATGCACTTTGAGTGATCAACATAGCATACACACACACGCACGGTTGTTGCAAGCTATTGCATGTTCATCTATGTGTTATGCTTTGTAATTCACTTAAAGAAGTGTGGATGTTTCATATCTTGTAATTCAAATCTTTCCATTTGAGCCACTCTACTTAATTCCGCTGTGCATTGTGCATAAGTGATCATTCACTTTATAAGAGTGGTTTAAGCTTCCGCTAGATAAGAGTTTTTAAATAGGCTATAACTTGTGATAGGATCTATTCAACCCCCCCTTCTAGATCCGCTTACACCTTACGGGACTCAACAACATGATTAGCACTATTAAAGTGATTAACATTTTAGCTCTAAAGAAATAAGGTAAAATCATGCGAATGCAATCAATCACGCGATTAAACCAAAGTAACAAGATGATCATATAAGATAGAATTAGAGCAAGAATGTAACAAGTATGAGCAAGAATGTAGCATGGCCTTTCATGAACAAGAATGTAACGAGAATGCACTTTCACTTTTCACTTCATAACCATAAAGATTACGTACGAGAACGTCAATCATGTAGCAATTCACTAGATTTTCACGAGTGCTCATGGATTTCACTTATTTATAAAGAAAATACTCCCAGCGCAATGCGACGCTAGTAGCATCATACCCCATAGTTTATGATAGTATGTTTCCGGCAATCAGCCGAGGGGACTAGTATAGAGCCCTTGGACACAATCAGCGCCCGAACTGCATCTTCACGTATAAATCAAGCTACTTCTATGAGTGTAACAATAAAGTATGGCCACGAATGTAACAAGTTCAATAAGTTCATGATAACAATAATTCAATTGAATGAATGCTTCAATTTTAGAATATGAGAGATCAAGAATAAATTAAGATAATCTTATGCTTGTGGAAACAAATCGACAGCATAACGGTACATTTCTTTAACTTCCATTCATTATATTAAGTTTCTTGATCAATATGATAAGTCCTAGACCATTATCAAGCCATCTAGGAACCTTAGAATATCAACCCTTGGGTCAAACCTCGGGTTAACTAGCTCAAGCATTGTGACGGTCTTGTACTGGGCCGTTACGTTCACGTGACAGTCGAGCCTTGATCCGTTATAACGACTTGAATCCAGAAATAATAATTGGACTCAGTTAAATGTGACGATTGTATATTGGGCCGTTATATGGGCCTGACGGTCCAATATAGGTCCGTTACACACTGCTAGAACCAGAAAACATCGATAGTGCTTTCTAATCAATTGGGTTTTAATGGTACAACCAACTTGGCGTCCTAGTGGGAATCCCAAGCTCGCAGAGAATTACGGAGGCCTTAAATAAGATTTCCTAGTCCATTGGAAGGAATATCCAATAGAGAGGTCCTCATCTCCAAGAATAATATTCCTATAGTGCAAAGTGAACTAATGGACAACATACCAGAATATGTGCCATATACTTAAAGAATGACTCTATTGATAGAGAGGATGTGTAACAATAGGAAATCATGATAAAACTCCGTCAATACATCTTTGGAAAATCATGATTTAGATACAAAACTATAGAATTTTGGCACATGAAATTAACATAACTTAAAATAACTTAAGATATCTAAATTATGCAATTTCTATCATGAATCAGTAAATAATCTTAAAGACATGAAATCAGGTCAAAACTTAGATAACTAGGCTTATTTATAAGTTAAATTAACTAGTTTCCCATTCTGTCTATAGTTACCCTGACGGTCTAGAATGGGTGCATCACAGTGACTGTGACGGTTTATCGTGAGGCCGTTACAGTAATGTAACGCTCCATCGATGGTGCGTCAAAGACAACAGAGAACTTCAAACACCAAAGAAGGTGTGACGGCTTATCGTAAGGCCGTTATATAATTGTGACGGTCTTACCTTGATGCGTCAGATCATCTGCTGGCAGAAAAGATATAAAAATCTAAGGTCTCAACTTACATCATGTCTGGAAATCATATATAAACTTCCACATTATAGAATGAAGGCTAAGCTACTAGTATGCATAGACTTTCACCGAGTTTGACAAGAGAGTTCCTTTTCAACTTAGTTAGGGTTTTAGTGAATAGACAAGATAATATCTTTTATTTTCCATTTAGGGCTAAGAGATGCATGAATGTATAGAACTATTAAAACATGGAATTTATGATCTATCATGCATGAAATCAATCACAATCAGAGGGTTTTTATCCCTAGCAAGATATTTTTGCCAATCATGAGATAACCTACCGCTTAACTAAGCTTTAAACTTCTAATTTGAGTCTGAAAGACGTGCCCTAGTTCTCCCTTTCTAGTGAGTTTCCAGCAACTTCACGCTGCTCTAGCTCCTCAGCCTCTTGACCTAAGGATGTGAAATTTTGAGGGTAAGAAGATAAAACTAAGGTGAACAAAAAGTTCTAAATAACCGAACTCTAATTACCTTGTTTAGACGTCCTAATCTCTTGATCTTTAGGGGACTTGCGTTCAGATTCCTGGGTTACTATGGTCGAACCAGCAATTTTGGAAGCCTCAATGTCCTTGGTTGGTTGATCTCCAAGCACGAAATTTGGAGAGCTATTAGTCTAATGTATTATAAATAAAATCTTCTAAAGAAATTTATCCGAAATTGTGACTCCTTACCTTGTTTCTTCACGAGCCAAAAGTAAGGGTTGCTCAGTTCAGAACTAGGTCCTATTTATAGGGTTTTGGCTAGGGTTTGAGGATTAGATCGATTCTATAGTTCTTGTTAAAGCTTAGATCAACTTCTAAGAGTCATTAACACCTCTATTAGTCTTCCCATCTCGATCCCTAAGAGATAAGCTAGCAAAAATCCAATCTTTTGGCTTGTTCTTCACTTCACAGAATTTACAGAGTGTAACGCATGAGGACGGGTGCGTTACATGTCTGTAGCGGTCGCCCGATAGACCGTTACACCAAACGTGTACAGAGTTTCAACATAAATCAAACTCTTTTGTTAATTATCCATATCATTATCCATAAAAATGGTATTTATCCTTAAAATACGTAAATAGGCTAAATAACCTTCTAGAATATGGGCCAAACTTAATGGACTTGGTCCTTAACCCTTTTGGATTTTATTTAAATAGACTAGGTTAATTATTTAACACAATTGGGCCTTATAATGACTTATAAATTCAATAATTATTTATTAATCTATTTTGGATCTTTAAAATTCCCAGAAAATAATTAAATATACTAAAAATAATTTATAAAAATTCTGGGGTCTTACAGTTAGTGATCCCTCATGTTCCATGTTTCGTGTTATACGGAATGGTGAGTCTGTTGTGTGGCTCTGAGGCCAAGGACTCATTGTTAATGTGTTTTCTGTGATTTTAGCTTGGGGACTAGGCTGATTAACAACATGTTGCTGTGATGTGCGACGATCTTGACCTGAGTCTTATGACTCAAGGATCATTGTCAGTAGGTCTAGTTAACTGTTCTGAGTCTGGTAGCAATTGTATACTGCATTTTGCTCCATAGAACGTGTGACATGTGTGTGCTTACCCTGTTTGTACTTCGGTGTTTGCTGTTTCGAGTCTCTGTGTCTAGTGAGCCTCCACTAGTCGTAGCCTAACGACACTTTCCTGTATGTCCGCCCACCTGGGAGTGGTGGCGGGACAATTCCCGACAGACGATTTTTAGACTAGTTTCCATGGGCCCCCTTGCTTTACAGTAGCGTCCTACTTGGAGGGAAAACTATCTAGAGGCCTGGCTCAAGGCATTGGTCTTGTGTGTACACACGTGGTCAGGGGTAGTTAGATGAGTGCCGACGGGCGTGACCCTGACTATTCACCAGTTATTGTTGTTCCTTGTACTTGGTTCTTTGTGAGTATCTCAGTTACCACCGTTCTAGGTGAGTGCGAGATACTTGAGGCGTAGTGTAAGACGTTAGTGGACACATCTGGATGTTCTTCTAGTAAGGAGGTGCTTCTATCACATGACACGATGACTTGTGTTTTCGTGACTTTCCTGAGTAGCCTGTGCATGGCTTCACTCGAGGTTATGGGTTTTGTAGCGTACACGACGGTGAGCTCATGTATGTTTGCGCCTTTGATTGTGTACATCTTTGGTAGGCTTTTACCTATTTTGGTAGGCTTTTTGCGATAAGATTTCATGATTTGACAACGGATCGGTAACGCCCAACTTTGTGAGATGGGGGTTCACCTTTCTGTTGCTGTTAGGAGTAGTTTAGAGGGTCGAGATTCCTTCGACTCTTGTGTTTCAGCATTACGGCTTTCCTCTTTCCTTTTACTGTTGTTACTGCTTTACTTTAGTGTGGCACTACTATTACTACGTTGTTTTGTGGTAGGGTTCTGCGGGATCCCTACTTAGCCAGTGACATGAGGCTCACCCCTAACTTTTCAGGTGTAGCTGTTCTGCCTCGTGGCTGGAGGTTCCGATGTGCGGTAGTTCTATGTTGCCAGCGTTTGCCAGTGTCGGGCTTCCCCTGACTTGAGGGTACGTTTCCCTTTCTGTTGGATTGTACCTATCTTTCTTGTTGGACTGGACTCTATTAGTTTAATTGTTATAGAAAATGTAATTTTATTTCTGCTATTTTAGTAATCCTGATCATTGAAATTTAATTGCTTACTACTTTATCTGAAAGTTCAATGTACTCTCTCATACTGTTCTATCCCTTCGGAGCTTTTCCCCTCTTGGGAGGCCTCACAGGTTCCAAGTGGTATCGGGTTTACCCAGTATCTGGAGTCTGGGTCGTCACAGTTGGTATCAGAGCGAGAGTTCAGAGTTGTTCAAAATTTTTCTGAGCTAGCTAAGCTTTTGTTTGTGAAGTACATGAGAATTCGAGATATTGTAGTACTCTGAGTCCTTAAGGTCCAGTACAGCCGGCAGCTGGCATAGGTTTTGCGATTGTTTATCGCATTGCTTTTGCGTGTGGTCTTGTGCATGCTGTGTTGGCACTGTACGAGATGGTTTTGCTCTCATCAGGATGTGACGGAGTGTTCTTCTTTTGTCATGGTGTTTGTCTTGGTTATGCTGTACTTGGCAGAGTTCACCGGCAGGCGTGAATCTGTGGTGCAATGTTTGAGATTTTTCCGTGGCTTGTTCAGGTGGCTGGTGACTTTATCTTTGGAGTGATGGCCGTGCACATTTTTATGCTATTTTGGTCGTCCCAGATTGAGGTTGTTTAGCCCCTGAGGTGTTTAGCTTATGTTGTGGTTGTCACGCCCCGAGCCTTTATTACAGCGGAAGACTCGCTCGGGGAGTGCGAACGGCCGGCATGGTAAGCCTCTTGCAAGCAAGAATCAATCAGAGCGCAAGACAATCACACAAGTAAATGCAATTGCATAAGATTTAATCAAACTTCAACTTTATTTCATAATGCTCAATATTCAAGATACAATCACTAATTTGATTTCCATTCTACTAGACTCAAGAAATATGAAAATTACATTGACTCAATCTAGACACTTTAACATCCTAAGTCTTCACTCTCATCTTTATAACACTTTCACTCACTTCCGGACCCGCTACTAGTATAGCCCGAATCCGAATCCGAACTATTTCCATCTCCTGAAAAATATTGGAAAGTAGGTCATGAGCACACTTGCCCAGTAGGTATCTTCGCATCAACATGAAGGCACTATTTAAATAATTATCATTTTAGCTCTAAAGAAATAAGGTAAAATCATGCGAATGCGAATCAATCATGCAATCAAATCAATAGAAACAAGATAACCATGTAAGATAGAATGATCAAGAATGAGCTAGCAAGAATATAACAAGAACATGATATTGGCCTTCCATGAACAAGAATGTAACGAGATTGTACTAGCAAGCCACATATTCATCACACTAGTCTCTTTTGAGTACATAGTTCGTGAATTTCTGTGGAATATCAAGTAAGAATGTCATGTCGTGCCGCGGATCTTCACTTACTTATAGAAATAGTACTCCCAGTGCAATGTGACGCCAGTAGCATCATACCCCATGGTTTATAAAATAGTATGTTTCCAGCAATCAGCCGAGGGGACTAGCATAGAGCCCTTGAACACAATCAGTGCTCGATCGTATCTTCAGTTATAAATTAAGCTACTTCCACGCAGTATAACAATAACGTATGGCCAAGAATATAGCACTTCCAATAATTCCATGATAACTAAAATCAATGAATGAATGCTTCAACATAAGAATGTAGGAGTCAAGAAATAGACTTTAAACAATGTCATGCTCATAGAAATAAATCGACAGCATAACGGTATTTTCCTTAACTTCCATTTCTTTTAGATCAATTTAAGCAATATGACAAGTTCTAGATCATCAAGGTTTGTCTAGAATCATTGGAATACCAACCCTTGGTCAAACCTTGGGTTAACATAAACAAGCTATGTAACGGTCATTTTCTGGGTCGTCACATTATGTAACGTGCCAGTAATAGGCCGTTACAGTGATCCGAGTCCAGAAGGATAAAAATAGACCCAGAGGAATGTGACGGTCGGGTACTGTGCCGTTACATGAGCCTGACGGTCCAGTTCAAGACCGTTACATTTACAAGAATCAAAACATCGATAGAGTGTTCTAATTAATGGGCTTTTATTGGTACAACCAACTCGGCGTCCTAGTGGAAATCCTAGGCTCGCGGAGAATTACGGAGGCCTTGAAACAATGATTTCCTAGTCCATTGGAAGGAATATCCAATAGAGAGGTCCTCATGTCCAAGATGGTGTTCCTATAGTGCAAAGTGTGAACTAATGACAATATACCGGAATATGTGCCATGTACGTATAGAATTGACTTCTATTGACAGAGAGAGATATGTATAATCAAAGTGACAATCGTGGTGAACTCCGTCAATACAACGTCTAAACGTCATGCTTTATGATACAAGACTATAGAATTTTGGCATGAAATTAACATATCCTTAAAATATCATTAAGATATCAAAACATGCAATACCTATCATGCACAATTAGATATCCTAAAAATCATATAATCAGGTTAAAACTTAAGAAACTATGCTTAATCAATAAATAATATTGGCAAGTTATTTTCTATCTTAGGGTTGATAGAACGCAGGATATAACGGTCTTAAGAGGTGGCGTCACAGTGAAAGTGACGGTCATGATCAAGCCGTTACTTGAATGTAACGCGTCTGTCCAAGCGCGTTAGAAACATCCGTGCAATTCAAATACTATAGAGTTTTTAACGGTCTGTAGTGGGGCCGTTACTTGAAAGTGACGGTCCTATGCTAGTGCGTTACAGTATCTGTTAACAGAAAATAATCATAGAAACTAAGAGATCAACTCACATCATGTCTTTTATCAAAACATGATGAGTTTCTAGTCATGTTAACGACGTAAGGCCATCTACATGCATAGGTAATCATGAATAGATGAATAGTCATGTTTTAATTTCTTAATTTGGCTAAGAGGTGCATGATGTGCATAGAATAAATAAAACATGAAATCAATGCTCTATAATGTATGGAATTCAATCAAACCAGAGGGCTTTTAGTCCTATCATGCTGTTTTTACCGTTCATGAGATAACCTACCTCTTACTTAGACTGTAGTTTCTGAATTTGGTTGAGAACCTTGCCCTAGATCCCTTCCTTCTCTTGTGACTTTTTCAGCAACTTCTTTAGGCTCTAACTCCACGCCCTCTTGACCTAAAGATGTGAAATTCGGAGGGGAGTTAGTCTAAAGTATTGTAAACAAATACCTCTAAAGAACTTACCTGAGATAATGACTCCTTACCTTGCTTCTTTACGTCCAAAAAGTAAGGGTCGCACAGTTCAGAACTATGCCCTATTTATAGAGTTTAGGCTAGGGTTTGAGGATTAGATCGAGTTTAGAGTCCTTATTTCATCCAATCCTAATCTCTAAGATTCCTTAGAGTCTTTACAATCCTTCCCAAGTCGATCCATAGTGGATAGGAACATCAAGTTCCAATCTTTTCATGAGTCCCTTCACTTACGGAACTAACAGGAATGTAACGGTCGAGTGCCCATGCGTTACATGGCTGTGGCGGTCTTACGATAGACCGTTACAGTCATCGTAGCTTAGAGTTTCAATTTATAAAAACTCTTTTGTTAATTATTTAAATAATTATCTTATATTATTAGTATTTATCCTTAATATCCATGGATAGGCTTAAATACCTTCTAGAATATGGGCCAAACCTAATGGTCTAGGTCCTAAACCCTTTTGAACTTCAATTAAGTGGGTTGGGTTAATTGATTAACACAATTTTGGCCTTATATTGATTATTTAGCCCAATTAATGTCAGAATATTATTTAAATAACTAGAAATTACTTTTATAAATTTTGGGGCTCTACACCCTCCCCCACTTAGAAGAATTTGGTCCCCAAATTCAATTCATGGATTGAGGAGAGTGTACTTACAATTAAATAATTCCAGGAATCTTTTCTTCATAGCTGATTCGGTTTCCCATGTTGCTTCATAAGGCCATGCTTTCTTCCATTGAATCTTAACCATAGGAATGACCTTATTTCTGAGTTGACGCACTTCCCAATCCAGAATCTTTATTGGTGTTTGTTCATATGTCAAGTCCTTCTGAATCTCCAGATTGTCATAAGTGATAATATGGTTAGGATCGTATACATACTTCTTCAGCATGGAGACGTGAAATACGTCATGAACTCATGCTAATTGTGGAGGTACCGACCCTTTCAAGAATTTCAAATGGGCCAATGAACCTTGGAGTTAGCTTTCCTTTAATGCCAAATCTTCGAATACCACGACCCGGAGAAACCTTTAGATATACATGTTCTCCTACTTGAAATTCCAAGTCGCGCCTTCGATTGTCAGCATAAGATTTTTACCTATCTTGTGCCATTTTCATCCTTTCCTGAATGAGCTTGATTTTCTCTGTAGAATCCCTGATTAAATCGAGACCTAGAAATTACCTTTCCCCTATTTCATTCCAACATATTGGTGATTGACAACTTTTCCCATATAGAGCTTCAAAAGGTGCCATTTGTATGCTTGCTTGATAGCTGTTGTTATATGTAAATTCTACCAAAGGCAAGTGATCATGCCAACTTCCTCCAAAATCAATGACACAAGCCCTGAGCATATCTTCTACCACCTGATTTGTCCTTTCTGTCTGACCATCAGTTTGTGGATGGAAAGCGGTGCTAAAATTTAATCTAGTCCCAAGTGAATGTTGTAGGCTCTTCCAGAATTGTGATGTGAATCGGGGATCTCTATCTGATACAATAGTGACAGGGACTCCATGTAACTTGACAATTTCTTTTATGTATAGTGCTGCTAGAATATCTATAGACCATCGACTTTTTATTGGTATGAAATGTGCAGATTTAGTCAATCGGTCTATAATTACCCATATTCCATCGTGTCTACCTCTTGTCTTAGGTAGTCCCATAATGAAATCCATTCATATGCTCTCCCATTTCCATTTCGGAATGCTTAAGGGATGTAATTTACCTGCGGGTCTGAAATGTTCTGCCTTCACTTGATGACATGTAAGATAACGAGATACAAAATCAGCTACTTCCGTCTTCATATTGGGTCACCAGAACTTTCTTTTGAGATCTTGATACATCTTGGTACCTCCTGGATGGATGGAGTACTTTGATTTATGTGCTTCTTCTAAGATCAATTTCTTTGTATCCTCATGATCCGGTATACACATTCGGCCCTTGAATAGCAATCTTCCATCATTAGAAATAGAAAAATCCGGTCTTTGTTCAATATTGGCCTTAATTTCTAGTAAAATTAGATCATCCTCTTGTAACTTGGCCAAATCCTCTATCAATGTAGGTTGAGCTCGGATATTAGCTATGAAGTAATCTTCTTCCTTAATATCAACCTATAAATTCAACTGGGCAAATTGAGGAATAAGGTTAGTCACACTAATCATGAGACTTGATAACATACCAATTGGTTTTCTGCTAAGTGCATCTGCTACAGCATTCGCCTTGCCAGGATGATATTGAATAGCAAAATTAAAGTCCTTGAGATGTTCTAACCACCTCCTTTGCCTCATATTAAGCTCTTTTTGAGAAAATAAATATTTCAAGCTCTTGTGGTCTGTGTAGATCGTGAACTTTTCTCCATAAAGATAATGACGCCAAATTTTCAAGGCAAAAATAACTGCTGCTAATTCCAAATCATGTACAGGATAATTTTCTTCGTGACGTTTCAATTGTCTTGAAGAATAGCAAATCACATTTCCATCTTGCATAAGGACACACCCTAAGCCAATTCCAGATGCATCCGTATATACTTCAAACTCACCACCCTCTATTGGTAGTGACAAAACAGGGACTGTTGTAAGATGATTCTTAAGACTTTGAAAACTCTTTTCACAGTCCTTCGACCAGACAAAAGGATTTTCTTTTCTGGTAAGTCTAGTCAAAGGAACCGCGATCTTTGAAAAGTCCTTTATGAATTTTCTATAATAACCTGCTAGACCCAAAAAGCTTCTAACTTCAGACACAGTCGTTGGTCGACTCCAATCTCTGACAGCTTTTACCTTAGAAGGATCCACAGTAATACCTTCTTTTGAAATAATGTGGCCTAGGAACGAGAGTTCCTTGAGCCAAAATTCACACTTATTGAGTTTGGCATAAAGTTTATGTTCTCTAAGTGTTTGCAAGGCTATCCTTAGATGTTCTTCATGTTCTTCTTTTATCTTGGAGTATATCAGGATATCATCGATGAAGACGGTGATGAACTGATCTAAATATGGCTGGAAGACACTGTTCATAAGTTGCATGAATGCTGCTGGGGCATTAATTAACCCAAACGGCATTACCACGAATTCATAGTGGCCATAACGACTTCGAAAAGCCGATTTGTAAATGTCCTCTTCTTTGATTTTAAGCTGATGATAACCTGATCTTAGGTCAATCTTAGAAAAATATTCTGCTCCCGAAAGCTGATCGAAGAGCTCATCAATACGCGGTAATGGGTATTTGTTCTTGATTGTAAGTTGATTCAATCACCGGTAGTCAATGCATAACCTGAGAGAACCATCCTTCTTCTTGACAAATAGAACCGGCGCACCCCAAGGGGATGTGCTAGGTCTGATAAAACCCTTGTCTAGAAGTTCCTGTAATTGCTTCTTTAATTCCTTGAGTTCCATGGGGGACATCCTGTAAGGGGCTATAGAAACAGGTGCCGCACCTGGAATGAGTTCGATGGTAAAGTTTACTTCCCTCTCGGGTGGTAAATTAGGTAGTTCAGATGGGAACACGTTCGGGAATTCATTTGCAATAGGAATGTTTGCTAGGATAATTTCCTTAGATTCGGAGACAATGACTGAAGCAAGAAAAGCTTCACATCCTTGAGAGATCAGTTTGCAAGCGTGTAGAGAAGATATAATGGTAGGATGCTTCTTGTATTTGATGCCAAGAAAGGAAAATCTTAGAAGACTGGGCTTTCGGAAAGATATAATTCTATTTCGACAGTTGATGTAAGCATCATGGTCTACAAGCCAATCTACCCCTAAAATGGCATCATATCCTTTCATGTCAAGGCATACTAAGTTTGCGGGGAGATTGTGTCCTTCTACCACTACCTCACAATCAGGATAATAGTTGGTAAGCTTAGTTCCAGATCCTAAAGGTGTAGTAATAGCGAGATCTGAAGGTAGGGGAACTGATGCAGTTGGTAAGGTTTTCACAAAAGTGGTGGAGATAAAAGAATGAGAAGCACCAGTATCAAATAGCACGAATGCAGGATGAGAATAGATTTGAAGAGTACCTTCCATGAGCCAATCATTTTGATCCCTGGGCACTTCTTCTTCATCTATAACTGCATTGAGGCGAGCCTGCCTCCTACGTCCTCCATTATTTGGTTGGTCTTTCATAAGGGGGCAATCTGGCACACGATGCTCCCTACTCCCACAGCGCAAACAAACACCTAGGCGCTTCCAGCATTCTTCAGCCGAGTGGCCGAATTTCTCACAAAAGGTGCACGCCGAGGCGACTTGGTCCTTTTCTTCCTTCACCTTTTTACTACTCTTTTGAGAACTTCCACCGTTCCCGTTCCTTGATCTTTTCTTATTATCACGGCTTTTGTATGGTTCCGTGATGCTGAACTTCTCCTTCTTATAATGCCGATCAGAGCGCCGGCTAGATTCTTCTCCCTTTCCTTTCAACCTTTCGACCTTCTCTAAGGTCCTCTCGCATAAATATGCCCTTTGAACCATCTCCGCATAAGTGCGGATATTCTGTGTCCCCAATTGTTGAATAAAACCGGGCCGTAACCCGTCCATAAATTAGTTTGCTTTTAATAAGTCTGTACTAATCAAATGTGGTGCATACGGTGCTAGCCTTGAAAACTGTAACTCATATTCTGCCACAGACATCATCCCTTGATGAAGGGAGGCAAACTCCATAGCCTTCCTTTCCTTTACATGCTCGGAGAAATATTTGGTATGGAATAAAGTGAGAAAAACATTCCATGCATGTGGCGCATCGGCTGGAGGTGCCGGAACTGATTTCCACCAAGTGCGAGCATCCTTGTTTAATTGGAACGTAGCTAGACGGACTTTCTCCTGATCAGTGCATTGAATAACATCAAATATCCTATTCATCTCGTCGATCCAATTTTCTGCTTCGTCTGGATTGGAAGATCCATAGAAACGCGGAGGATTAAACTCTGGAAATTACGATGAAGATCTCCTGCCCTTGCCCCTGCACCACCTTGTGCTATAGTTTGCAGTGCCTGGGTGAGGCCGGCAACAGTTTGTTGCATACCGTCCCAATCTACACGATGAGCCATTCAAAAAATAGGGTACCTGAGAGAAAATAACAATCTGTTATTTCTCATGAAATTGGAATGAACACAATAATTCTTAATGCTAATTAGTTATCTTATCCCGGGTTCTACCCAATCCTCACATGGGTGTGGAATTTCTTCCTTAGTTCATAGGTAGGGGTCCTTAACCTTGGACTTATCCTATGACATGACTCTTTTCCTTAAGTCCTGAGACTTAGGCTCTGATACCAACTTAACTGTCACGCCCCGAGCCTTTATTACAGCGGAAGACTCGCTCGGGGAGTGTGAACAGCTGGCATGGTAAGCCTCTTGCAAGCAAGAATCAATCAGAGCGCAAGACAATCACACAAGTAAATGTAATTGCACAAGATTTAATCAAACTTCAACTTTATTTCATAATGCTCAATATTCAAGATACAATCACTAATTTGATTTCCATTCTACTAGACTCAAGAAATATGAAAATTACATTGACTCAATCTAGACACTTTAACATCCTAAGCCTTCACTCTCATCTTTATAACACTTTCACTCGCTTCCGGACCCGCTACTAGTATAGCCCGAATCCGAATCCGAACTATTTCCATCTCCTGAAAAATATTGGAAAGTAGGTCATGAGCACACTTGCCCAGTAGGTATCTTCGCATCAACATGAAGGCACTATTTAAGTAATTATCATTTTAGCTCTAAAGAAATAAGGTAAAATCATGCGAATGCAAATCAATCATGCAATCAAATCAATAGAAACAAGATAACCATGTAAGATATAATGATCAAGAATGAGCTAGCAAGAATATAACAAGAACATGATATTGGCCTTCCATGAACAAGAATGTAACGAGATTGTACTAGCAAGCCACATATTCATCACACTAGTCTCTTTTGAGTACATAGTTCGTGAATTTCTGTGGAATATCAAGCAAGAATGTCATGTCGTGCCGTGGATCTTCACTTATTTATATAAATAGTACTCCCAGCGCAATGCGACGCCAGTAGCATCATACCCCATGGTTTATAAAATAGTATGTTTCCAGCAATCAGCCGAGGGGACTAGCATAGAACCCTTGAACACAATCAGTGCTCGATCGCATCTTCAGTTATAAATTAAGTTACTTCCACGCAGTATAACAATAACGTATGGCCAAGAATATAGCACTTTCAATAATTCCATGATAACTAAAATCAATGAATGAATGCTTCAACATAAGAATGTAGGAGTCAAGAAATAGACTTTAAACAATGTCATGCTCATAGAAATAAATCGACAGCATAACGGTATTTTTCTTAACTTTCATTTCTTTTAGATCAATTTAAGCAATATGACAAGTTCTAGATCATCAAGGTTTGTCTAGAATTATTGGAATACCAACCCTTGGTCAAACCTTGGGTAAACATAAACAAGCTATGTAACGGTCATTTTCTGGGCCGTTACATTATGTAACGCGCCAGTAATAGGCCGTTACAGTGATCCGAGTCCAGAAGGATAAAAATAGACCCAAAGGAATGTGACGGTCGGGTACTGTGCCGTTACATGAACCTGACGGTCCAGTTCAAGACCGTTACATTTACAAGAATCAAAACATCGATAGAGTGTTCTAATTAATGGGCTTTTATTGGTACAACCAACTCGACGTCCTAGTGGGAATCCTAGGCTCGCGGAGAATTATGGAGGCCTTGAAACAATGATTTCCTAGTCCATTGGAAGGAATATCCAATAGAGAAGTCCTCATGTCCAAGATGGTGTTCCTATAGTGCAAAGTGTGAACTAATGACAACATACCGGAATATGTGCCATGTACGTATAGAATTGACTTCTATTGACAGAGAGAGATATGTATAATCAAAGTGACAATCGTGGTGAACTCCGTCAATACAACGTCTAAAAGTCATGCTTTATGATACAAGACTATAGAATTTTGGCATGAAATTAACATATCCTTAAAATATCATTAAGATATCAAAACATGCAATACCTATCATGCACAATCAGATATCCTAAAAATCATATAATCAGGTTAAAACTTAAGTAACTATGCTTAATCAATAAATAATATTGGCAAGTTATTTTCTGTCTTAGGGTTGACAGAACGCAGGATATAACGGTCTTAAGAGGGGGCGTCACAGTGAAAGTGACGGTCATGATCAAGCCGTTACTTGAATGTAACGCGTCTGTCCAAGCACGTTAGAAACATCCGTGCAATTCAAATACTATAGAGTTTTTAACGGTCTATAGTAGGGCCGTTACTTGAAAGTGACGGTCATATGCTAGTGCGTTACAGTATCTGTTAACAGAAAATAATCATAGAAACTAAGAGATCAACTCACATCATGTCTTTTATCAAAACATGATGAGTTTCTAGTCATGTTAATGACGTAAGGCCATCTACATGCATAGGTAATCATGAATAGATGAATAGTCATGTTTTAATTTCTTAATTTGGCTAAGAGGTGCATGATGTCCATAGAACAAATAAAACATGAAATCAATGCTCTATAATGCATGGAATTCAATCAAACCAGAGGGCTTTTAGTCCAATCATGCTGTTTTTGCCGTTCATGAGATAACCTACCTCTTACTTAGACTGTAGTTTCTGAATTTGGTTGAGAACCTTACCCTAGATCCCTTCCTTCTCTTGTGACTTTTTCAGCAACTTATTTAGGCTCTAACTCCACGCCCTCTTGACCTAAAGATGTGAAATTCGGAGGGGAGTTAGTCTAAAGTATTATAAACAAATACCTCTAAAGAACTTACCTGAGATAATGACTCCTTACCTTGCTTCTTTACGTCCAAAAAGTAAGGGTCGCACAGTTCAGAACTATTCCCTATTTATAGAGTTTAGGCTAGGGTTTGAGGATTAGATCGAGTTTAGAGTCCTTATTTCATCAAATCCTAATCTCTAAGAGTCCTTAGAGTCTTTACAATCCTTCCCAAGTCGATCCATAGTGGATAGGAACATCAAGTTCCAATCTTTTCATGAGTCCTTTCACTTACGGAACTAACAGGAATGTAACGGTCGAGTGCCCATGCGTTACATGGCTGTGGCGGTCTTACGATAGACCGTTACAGTCATCGTAGCTTAGAGTTTCAATTTATAAAAACTCTTTTGTTAATTATCTAAATAATTATCTTATATTATTAGTATTTATCCTTAATATCCGTGGATAGGCTTAAATACCTTCTAGAATATGGGCCAAACCTAATGGTCTAGGTCCTAAACCATTTTGGACTTCAATTAAGTGGGTTGGGTTAATTGATTAACACAATTTTGGCCTTATATTGATTATTTAGCCCAATTAATGCCAGAATATTATTTAAATAACTAGAAATTACTTTTATAAATTTTGGGGCTCTTCAGTGGTGGTCGATTGGATGCCTTGATTGAGAGAATGCTTGGGTGAACCTAGGATTTTCCTTCCTGGTGAGCTACTGTTAGTCGAGCTTGATTCTTCTCATCCTTTTTGGTGGCGTCTTTTCAAGGTAAGCTTTGGAAGTGCTGTCTCTGTGAAGCCTTTATCCTGTGTCTGCTTAACTGTGGACTGTGTTAGTTCTGAACCTGATTTGCTCTTGTTCGACGGTTGCTTGGCTTTGGACCCAGTTTGTGTGTTGGGGGCCGTTGTGCACCGTGTCCGATGTGCCGTGTTTGGTGGCTGTTGTGCTGTGAAGGTTCAGTAATTATTCTAGGATGTGAGGATAAGCTGAGATTAGTGTTCTTTGTGCTTTGTGCTGAAGCTGGTGCTCTTCCTGGTTTGCACTTTGGCGACTTATGATCAGTTGTTAGTAGGATCGGTACTCGAGGCGTGGTATATTGCAGTTTTGTGAATTGCGATGGCACCGAGTGTGTGCTGAGATGCGGATGCCGAGTTATCTGTGATGCCTGTGTGCGTTCTGTTGAGTGCGTAGCGGAAGCGTGTGGGCTTATAACCCACAGGTCGAGGATCATTTGGTTGGAAGATTCTGGCCGGACGAGAGGTTTGTTTCCTCGATGTGGCATCGTCTTGGCTTTGTGTGCCTTGATGTTGTTGGTTGCCGTGCCATTGCTTGAGGCTTTGTGATGGTTGGCACTGGCATGTATGAGGATTGGGGAAATATGTCGGCGTATATGCTGGTCGAGTACCCTTTCTTCTCTGTATTTTTCTTGGGAGTTATGCTCTCGGGACGTGATTGTGGTCCTTGAGATGCATTCTCCGAGATTATTATTGTTGTTGTTGTGGGTCCTTGTTGGTAAGCTGCTCGTAGTGTGGCTTGTATGTGATAGCCGTGTGTTCAGCTATAATTGTGCCTTGATGTGACCTAGCTTGCAGTTGTGTCCCGTGGTTCTGTATGAGAACGGAGCCGGGATTCTACAGGTGTTGCTACTGTTGGTTGGTGGTTGTGTTCCACTTGGGAGGAGTTCCCTGTGAGTCTGATTTTGCATTGTGTGGACCGAGGTCTTGTCTGTTGGTTTTGCTGTACTCTTCTGTCATGGTAGAGTTGGCATGCGACTCAAATCAGATGTAATGTCTGAGTGACGACTGACTTGATTGTGCTCGTGGTCCAGTGCTGTCATTGGTGTTCGGTGTACCAGTTTTGTTGATTATTCTTGGTGCGGAAGCCGATGTTGTGAAGCAGTCAGCTGAGAGGACTGTGTTTCCTTGTTTAAGCTGATGCTTGTTCTGTCTGCCGTGTGTTTTATCGGTAGCTATTTTTGTGACATGGGTCGTATCTCCTTTCCCTGTGAGACGTAAGCGACGTTGCCCTGTTTCGGAGGTGTCGGACTTGTGTTCACTTGTGTGCCATGCTCGTTCTATGGATCGATGTGTTGTGAGATCCGAAGCGTGTGCCTGTGATTGTGGCCTGGCAGTATCCCTCTGAGTTATGTTTTTTGAGAATTATGTTGTCGTGCTTTGTGTTCGAGGTTTGGCTGATGCTTGGAGAGCGTAGCCAGTGTTTTGGGTTTGTTCTTCCCTATTCACTTGTTGGCTCCTTGAATTTCGAGGATGAAATTCTTTTAAGGGGGGAGGACTATAATATCCTGGATTCTTCGGATCGGAATCGGAGAGTTTTCGGATCGCTTTCGTGGGTCCTAATACGTGTTTTATGATCCACGCGGATTTTTCCCTTGTATAACTTGCAAAACCCTGTAGAGAGTTGACCATTGAGTTTTGCTACTCAGGGATGCTACAGGTGCGTTGTGCTCATTTCGAGGATCGCAAAGACTATTTTGTCATATTTTTTTTAATTTGTGGATTTTCGTGTAGAAAATCAGATTTTAGGAAAATTGCATAATTTCCTAATTTCTTTTTCTTCTTAACCCTTTCTCTCTCCTCTCTCTCCCCTCACGTCTCTCACATTCTCTCCCTCCGTTCTCTCTCCTCTCTTCTCCTCTCCCTCGGGTGCGCGACCGGTGCGGAGCTGGGTGAGGTGGTGATGACATGGAGCTAACCTGGAGCGTGATGGTGTGAAGACCGGAGCGTGGCATTGGCGCGATCCCTCGGTGGATTCAAAGCCAGCGTGGGCGGGTTCGTGTGATGGTTTTCGATGTATTGTGGCCGTCTCGGCGCGTAAGATCTTCGGTGGAGGTAGGGGAACAGATGCCCTACTCTTTTCCTGCGTTCTCTCACGATTTGGAGTCGAATAGTGTGAGTTTGAGCGGGTTTTGCCTCGGTGGGGCGAATTGCATGTTCGGGGGGTCTGAGCCATGTTCGTTGTTCCAGGCGACGATTTCTAATTTAAATGGTTTCATTTGAACCCTTGGCATGTTGGGAATCTTTTCCCGCCAGTTTCATTGAATTTGGTTGAGAATCGGAGCAGGTATGAGCTCGGCCATCCATGTGACTCATTTTGGGTCGATTCGTGGGATCGCCCGTTTCTTGTTGTTTTGCACGTGGATTGATCCCTTCCGGCTTATGGAAGGTGTATAACGTGTCTAGGGTTGTTTCCCCGTCGTTTAGAGGTGATTGGGGCATGTAAATGCCGGGTTTTGAGCTTCCCTACGGTTTTCCCGCCGTATCTGATGGGGACATCCCCGACCCTTCTACATTTTTCAAGGCTCCTGATGTTCACTGGCAGTACTCCATGGTGTCCGTCACATTTTTATGAGTCAAGTCATGTAATTTTCATATTTATTTGAGTCTTAAACTATGTAATTTTCCTTTTATTTGAGTCCAGTACCAAGGTTAGGCAGTCATTTATCTAAGTGAAGTGTCATTAGGTTGATTAAGTTGGATAATGGGCCCAATTTAGTGGGCTAGGCCCAGGGCCCCCCCCCCTTCCCCTTGGTTTATTGTCATTAGCCCAAAAGTTAGGGACTTGATGTAAATTGTGAGATCCCTATAAATAGGACCACATTCTCTCCATTTGAGGTTAATGAAGAATGAATATTTGAGAGTTTTTAGATTCCAGTTTAAATCTTTCTTTTGGTGAGAAGCCATTAGAGTGGAGTGAGAAGCTCCCCCCTATCCCCTCTCTCTCTCCCCATCTCTCTCTAGGGTGCCATTTTCTCTCTCCTCCATTTTCTCTCTCTAAAACCTACGCCCCCTTCTCTCTCCTCACCCCTCCACATCACCCTCCACCTCATCCATCACCCTCCACCTCATCTAGAGGCCCTTCACCTCCCTAGAGAACATTAACTCCACCCATTACTCCCTCCCCCTTCCAAAGCAACCTTTCCTCTCCCCAACACACCCTTTCACTCCCCAACACAACCCTTCCCATCTCCAAGGCCTCCCATTAACCACCCCCATTAATCCAAATTCAAACATTGGAGAGAGGTCTCCCTCTCCCTCCCAACCCCAAATTCATACCTCCTCCTCCCACCACCTGCTAGACCCCCTTCTAGCCCCCATTCTCCCCCTCTCTCACCTTGGTTTGCCCCCTCCATACCCCTAACAGCCAGGGGTCGCCCCCACACCCTTCCACCCCATTTCCCCTTCCATCTACCCCATTCCCCATCACCTATCTCCACCCTGTTCATGCTAGTTCGCAGACAGCAATAAGGGTCCAAGTTGCAGACAATGCCATGTCTTCCCCGAGCATCTTCTGGTGGAGTATCCTATATTGCTTGAAAGCTCTTCGAAGCATCTTTCCAGGCGTGGTGGTCTCGCCATCATTCGACTTCGGGGCTGTCCGGAGGAGTCTTCTTCGTCAGACTGTGCAATACCTCCCAGGCAGACTACCAACAGCGGCTTGCAGAGGCTCCCACGGCTTGAGTTCTGAAATTCTTGGGGTGTCGTTTGGCTGAGGGCTTCTCCTTCAAGTCCCCTGCCATCTCCAAGAAGCAGAGCAATTTTTGGACCTCGGAGTCAAGAGTTTCAGATTTTCTCCCCAAGGTGCGCAAGATCAGCTCCTCCAGAGCCTGGTCCGACACCCTTCCACTGTTCCTATCTTCGCAGTCAGCTCCAACCTCCAACGATGGCCCCGTTGGTCTCCGTTTGAAGAAGACTTGACCACGATCGCAGCGGTTCTGGTCCCTCATCAATCGGACCCTAGGAGTGCTTGTGGCACCCTCGTCTTCCTGCAACAGCACTCTAGGAACAGTTAGAGCCAGAGCAGTTCGGCCCTGTTCCAGACCCTACCCCAGCCACCGCCGACGTTAGGAAATTCCCCAAAATTTTGACATCCTCCTGGGCCAACTCAGGAACTTTTGGCACCAGTTTCGGCCTCATCTGAGCTCGGCGGAGCCCGTGGCGATGTTGTAATCGACTGTCTGTCAGGTTGTTTCAGAAGCTGGCAGAACCGGCGGAGTTCGACAATTCAGCTCCTAACTTAGCTCCCCAACCCGTCTGGCCGGCTTAAAGCCCCTCCCTACGGGAGGTAGTATTTTCATGTAATTCTACAATCCCCCACCCCTAGTCCACCCCTCCTACGTGAGGAGTAGTGTTTGTTAACTAATTTCCAGGTTGAAGCTTCTTCGACGCGGCGTGCGGGTAAGCCCACGCTTCCTCGCTCGCCCTCATCTCCGACCGGGATCGGTGTTTTCACACTGATTAGGTGAGCCTCGGTTACCCCCTTGCTGGTATTTCCTTTGCTGGTTTAGTATTGCCGCTAGTGCCGTCGGTCGGTGAGTTGAGTGCCCGATCCCGAATTGCTATTACATGAGTGACTATCGCGGGTGAGTTGTGAGAGAGCCAATACATCCCACGCCCTCGGCGTGCTGGCCGCCCGTGAAGTTGGGCATCCCAGGACCCTTAGGGGATCCACCACTAGTAGCCAATCCTCGGAGTAGCGAGGTACTGCCCCGGACCATCACCACCATCACCGGGTTGCCTACGGGCACAAGAGTGCGCTTAGCGGGTGAGTCCGCTCGAGTGAAGTTGTCGATCTGTGAATCTTGTTTGCTTGCTAGGTCCGAGGGATCATTAGATTAGTTGCCGCATTCCTAAGGCTTCATCATACCCATTGTGGTCTCTTCATCAAAGTGGTATATCAAAAGACATCGCCGGAAGGTCTGGTCACACCGATCTGGAAAGCGGCCTTTCTTGCGTGAGGGGACTTCCGAGTCAAACCTCTGCCTTGTACCACTTGGTGCTTAGGGTTTCTACCTCCTTCCTAGGTCGTGTCACATCAGTATCGGCTTAGCAGTTCTTCCAGAGACCATTTTTGGTCTTTGGCGGCCCATTGGAGACCGCTAGGTTGAGTGCTTTTGTCGGTTTGACCAAACAGTCACGCGATTGACCGCAAGGTCTTTGCGTGCGGCCTTTAGTGGACCGCTAAGCTTTGCATAGCGGCCGGAGGAGGATCGCTAGGCTCTGAGTGACGGCCCAAGGATGATCGCTACTCTCTACACAATGATTGGCTAAGTCAGTTTACTGGGTAACGGCCATGCGACTGACCGCCTCTGAGGTGTTGCGGCCCATCTGTGAGTGCCACTTGTCATTTTATGTCGGTTCAAGGTTTTAAGTCGGTTCAGGCTAGCGGTCTAGCACCGACCGCATGGGTGTCCTTTCCGGCCTTGGGGTGACCGCCAGGCTTTGTCTAACGGTCCTAGGTAGACCGTTAGGTGGTTTTGACCGGTTAAGTCGGTTTAACAGTTTCGGAGTTTGACTGGGCGTAGCGGCCATGTTGTGACCGCTAGGGTTCAGCTTGCGGCCTTGAGGAGACCGTCTGGTGGCAGTAGCGGCCTCAGACAGACCGCGAGACTTCTGCATTTATGGATTTTTGTATCTGGGTTTTTCTTGAAGGTAGCGGCCCTTTGGATGACCGCCAGGTTGGTCTAGCGGCCAGGGTGAGACCGCCACCTGCCTAGAGTGTTCCTTTGTGTTGGTTTGATTTCCGGTTGATGTGGCTTTGACCCCTTGGTTAGCCCATTGTTCCGTGGATGTCTTGGACGTCCTATGAGGCCTGTGACTGTGTTATAGGGTGTCTGAGAAGGCTATTGTACCGAGTAGTGTTTTGTGTTATATCGAGGGTCATTATGGTTTCTAGTCAACCCGGTTGTGACCCAGCGGTTGACACGTGACCTCGTGAGTGTCTCGTCTATCCTGTGAGGATCGAGACATGGTTTTGGGCGCTTGGAGGTAGTGTCCTATCTTGGTTTACGTGCCATATGGTTTGAGGGCTTTGTTAGTGATCCCTCATGTTCCATGTTTTGTGTTATACGAAATGGTGAGTCCGTTGTGTGGCTCAGAGGCCGAGGACTCATTGTTAATGTGTTTTCCGTGATTTTAGCTTAGGGACTTGGCTGATTAACAACGTGCTGTTGTGATGTGCGACGATCTTGACTCGAGTCTTGTGATTCAAGGATCGTTGTCAGCAGGTCTAGTTGATTGTCCTAAGTCTGGTAGCAGTTGTATACTACATTATGCTCCGTAGTACATGCGACAGGTGTGTGCTTACCCTGTTTGTATTTCGGTGTTCACTATTTCGAGTCTCTGTGTCTAGTGAGCCTCCACTAGTCGTAGTCTGACGACACTTTCTTGTGTGTCGGCCCACCTAGGAGTGGTGGCAGGGTAGTTCCTGATAGACGGTTTTTAGGCTAGTTTCCATGGGACCCCTTGCTTTGCGGTAGCGTCCTACTGGGGGGAAAACTAGATAGAGGCATGGCTCAAGGCATTGGGTTTGTGTGTGCACACGTGGTCAGGAGCGGTTGGACGAGCGCCGACGGGCGTGACCCTGACTAGTCACTCGTTACTGTTGTTCCTTGTACTTGGTTCTTTGTGAGTGTCTCAATTACCGCCGTTCTAGGCGAGTGCGAGATACTTGAGGCGTAGTGTAAGACGTCAGTGGACGCATCTGATTGTTCTTCTAGTGAGGAGGTGCTTCTATCACATGACACGATGACTTGTGTTTTCGTGACTTTCCCGAGTAGCCTGTGTGTGGCTTCACTCGAGGTTACGGGTTTTGTAGCGTACATGACGGTGAGCTCGTGTATGTTTACGCCTTTGACTGTGTACGTCTTTGGTAGGCTTTTACCTATTTTGGTAGGCTTTTCATGATAAGGTTTTGTGATTTGACAATGGATCGGTAACGCTCGACTTTGTGAGATCGGGGTTCGCCTCTCTGTTGCTGTTAGGAGTAGTTTAGAGGGCCGAGGTTCCTTCGACTGTCGTGTTTCAGCGTTACAACTTTCCTCTTTACTTGTACTGTTGTTACTCATGTTGTTACTTCTTTGCTTTAGTGTAGCACTACTGTTACTGCGTTGTTTTGTGGTAGGGTTCTGCGGGATCCCTACTGATCCAGCGACACGAGACTCACCCCTGACTTTTCAGGTGCAGCTGTTCTTCCTCGTGGCTAGAGGTTCCACTGTGTGGTAGTTTTGTGTTGCCAGCATTTGCCAGTGTCGGGCTACCCCCGACTTGAGGGTACATTTTCCATTCTGTTGGACTGTACTTGTCTTTCTTGTTGGAACTCTATTAGTTTAATTGTTATAAAAATGTAATTTTATTTCTGCTATTTTAGCAATCTTGATCATTGAAATTTAATTGCTTACTGCTTTATCTGGAAGTTCAATGTACTCTTACATACCTTTCTATCCCATCGGAGCTTTTCCGCTCTTGGGAGGCCTCGCAGGTTCCAAGTGGTATCGGGTTTACCCGGTATCCGGAGTCTGGGTCGTCACATTCATGATATCCTTAATCTCCATGATTATATTATCTTTCCAGCATGATATATAGAGTAGATATTATTTGTTAAAACTATATGGGCTTAGTTGCCTAATCTTGATCGATACGAGTCTAACAATTTCCGTGCTACCGTGTTACCATGTTTTTCGACAAGTCGAGTAACTAGCTAGATTTTTAAGGGAAAATGGTGTCTAAGGAAAGAGGTCCACGGGTAAATGCTTTAAGTGGATAAGTGGTTACTTAATTAGGCCCTCGTGAATACGAGGAGAACCTCCCATTGTCCCACCCCTTACCTGGTCGTGACTCTTTGGTTTTCTAGTTAAGCGCCCGACTGTGAAAAATTTGATCTAAACCTATTTAACAAGGTTTTCCGTGAAGAGCCGATCATGCCATGTCCGTCAATCCATTTCTTTTATCAACTTAATGTCATTAAATATGATGTCTTAAATCATCCTTGAACTTCTCTTACAATTACTTGTAATCTTGTACTACTTGTTCCTTGAATGATAAATTTTGCTAGATCTGTACTTTATTTCATGAGCTTCACCTTGAATTCATTGGCCATACATACTATGTGGATGTCTAAATATACTTTGGGATCTATGATCCATAACCACAATGCCTGATGTTAATGGGGCCCGGTCTGGTCCTGGGGGGAGCGCCTGAAAGTACTTGTGCCCATGGGAGCTATTATTGACCTAGTGTGACATTGCACCGAAACATGCGTGCAAGATTCATTTATGACATTCCACAATTCGTGAAATACTTGACTTGCTTGAATGCTTGAAAGTACTTGAATTATATGAAATACTTGACTTGTACATGCTTGCGTGAAATGGCCAATTCCATGACTATACTTACTACATGATCGTCTCCACTTAAATTTTACTCTTGATACCTTGTCTACTTGTGATTCCAATTACTTGCATTCCTTTACTCTCTCTCTTACTCATGTTCCATATTTTAGTTACATTTCTTGACATAGCACAGTAACTTTATCTAAAATGTTAATTACTTAAAGTTGCCTGGTATAGAGATATAAACCCTACTGAGCATTTAGCTCACCCTGCGTTTTTGGTTAACATTTCAGGTAGTTCTGATGATGAACCCCAAAAAAATGGGGACGGGCAAGAGTGAAATGAGGGACCAAGTTTATATTAGATACCTAGGTTTAAATTTGTTGCTCTTGCTAAAATTAAATGTATTTGGAAGTTGTATTATGCCTCTTAAGGCCTAGCGTTGTTGTAAGAACTTATTTGACAAAATAATAACATCCTTTCCTTATTATACCATGTGTGGTTGGACCCTTATACGTTTGTTTTGATCGATACGAACATTTACAACTCGTCGCGCCTTGATATTTCACGTAGGGGCGTGACAGTCTTTGTGGTATCAGAGCCTAGGTTTCATAAACCTTAGGTTTCCCTTGATATAGGTTCTAAAGGTTGACCAATAACCTTAGATAGTGTCTTGAACCTTACCGGTGAGATTCAGTAGAGCCATGGGCAAAGCTTTAAGGAATGATTAATCAAGAAATAAACAAAATGCTTAAGTTTTGTAGTTGTGGTTGTAGGCTTAGTTCTCGCCAATAGCTGCCGAAAGAGCTCAATGGCGCGAGATGAAAAGGACGGTGCAAGGATTAACCCAAGCTCTACATGAGGTGGCTCAAGGAGGAGCTAACCGAGGAGCGGGAGACTTACATAGGAATTTCAAAAGTATGAACCCTCCCAAGTTCATGGGGTCCACGGACCCGGATGAGGCAGAACACTGGGTGAAGGAAATCGAGAGAATTTTTTGAGTCATGTAATGTGCTAATGAGGAGAAGGTCATGCTCGCTACCTTTCAGCTATAAAGGGATGCCCGTACTTGGTGGGAGTCTGTCGAAGCAACTCTACCATACGACCAGGTGTTGTGGGAAGAGTTTGTGGAATATTTCAACAAGTACTTCTCCGATAGGGTGCAAGAAAGGAAGGCTACCAAATTTACTTCCTTGAAGTAAAGGAGTTTGACGGTAGCGGAATATGAAGCCCAGTTCGTGAGATTATCTCGATACGCACCACACCTTATGGGTATCGAAAAGATGAAGGCGAGGATATTTTAAATGGCTTAAAGCCCCAGTATATTACTCAACTCGCCCCAATGGATATCCAAGTATATGCCGATGCGGTGAGAAGAGCCCAACTCTTGGAAGACGCAACAGAGATGTCTGATCGCATCCGGGGAAGTGATGCCAAGAAGGAGCAAGTTACTGGCTCCGGTAATTTCAAGCCCTCCTTCGGGAAGAAGAGGCCCAATTTTGATGGGCGTGACTTTCATAAGGATAAGAAGCCAAGTTCCTATGACAAACAAATTGTCCCCGTTACTGTAACATCAAGAGAATTATGCAAGCATTGTGAAAAGCCCAGACACAAGGTGGAGGAATGTTGGAGAATACTTGGTGCATATCTTCGTTGTGGGAGTCGGGAGCATAGAATCCCGAATTGTCCACTTCTTAACGAGCAAGCCCCGCTGAAAAAACTTCCGGTAGCTATCAAAAAGCAAAGAAGACTTCAAGCCCTTATGAATGCAGAATCTACCGAAGAAGGAGGCATTGTGGAAGGTACTATTTTTGTTTGGTCAAAGCCCGCCTCTGTTCTATTTGACATTGGTGCTACGCATTCATTCATATCTAAGAGCTTTGTTGATACTCTACCTATGAGGCATGTTCTGTTAGAATCCAAACTTGTTGTTACCACTCCTATTGGAGCGGGATCAGAGATTAAATATTTCTACCCGGCTAGTGAAGTTCTAGTCAGCGGTTGCAACCTATCTACTAACTTAGTATGCATGGAGATGGAAGGATTTGATATTATTTTAGGAGCTGAGTGGTTATCTACATACAGTGCTAGTGTTAACTGCAAGTTGGGTACAATAATCTTTAGAGGGTACCCCACCCTCTTATTTTCTGGTTTCATGCATTCTAGACACCTATCCCTTATTTCGGCCCTTAAAGCCGATAAATTATTGAAGAACGGTTGTGCGGCTTTCTTAGTTTCTATTACTATGGCCAAGCATAAGAAACCCAATCTGGAGGATATTCCTATCGTTCGAGATTATTCTGATATATTTACAGACGAGTTGCCTGGTATTCCCCCGGAGAGAGATGTGATCTTCTCTATTGATTTGATCCCAGGAGCTGCACCTATTTCTAAGGCTCCGTATCGGATGTCCCCTGTTGAAATGAAGGAGTTGAAAGAACAACTGATGGAGTTATTGGAGAAATGATTTATTCGACCAAGTACTTCACCTTGGGGAGCCCCGGTCCTATTTGTCAAAAATAATGATGGGTCAATGAGATTGTGTGTTGACTATCGGTTATTGAACCAACTCACAATCAAGAACAAATATCCTTTGCCGAGGATTGATGAACTATTTGACCAGATTTCTGGAGCTCGATATTTTTTAAAAATTGATCTCAAATCTGGTTATCATCAATTGAAGATCAAGGAAGGAGATATTCACAAAACGACATTCAGGAACATGTATGGACACTATGAGTTCACTGTTATGCCTTTTGGCCAAACCAATGCGCCTGTCACAATTATGCAGTTGATGAACAGTGTATTCAGGCCATACCTTGATCAATTTTTGGTGGTCTTTGTTGACGACATTTTGATCTACTCCAAGTCCAAGATGGAGTATGAAGAACATCTCAAGAAAGCCCTCCAATTATTAAGAGATCACAAACTATATGCTAAGCTTATCAAGTGTGATTTCTGGCTAGAAGAAGTTTCTTTTCTAGGTCACATAATTTCCCAGAATGGTATTGCGGTCGATCCTTCAATGGTCGAAGCTGTAAAGAACTAGGAGAGACCTACTAGCGTGACTGAAATTCAAAGCTTCTTGGGATTGATAGGATATTATAGAAGATTTATTGAGGATTTTCTAAGATCGATGTATCTTTGACAAGATTGACCAGAAATGAGATTCCTCACATATGGTCCGAGGAATATGAGAAAAGATTCCAGACTTTAAAAGATTGTCTGACTACTGCCCCTATACTCACATTGCCTACTGAAGGAGGAGGATTCGAAGTCTATAATGATGCATCCGGAATTGGCTTGGGCTGTGTATTGATGCAACATGGCAAGGTAATCGCTTATTCCTCAAGGCAATTTAAAAAGCACGAGGAGAATTATCCCGTGCATGACTTAGAGCTAGTGGCTGTAGTCTTTGCCTTGAAGATTTGGCGGCATTATCTCTATGGTGAGGCCTTTATTGTGTATTCCGACCACAAGAGTCTCAAGTAATCTCAAAAGGAACTCAATATGAGACAAAGAAGGTGGCTGGAGTACTTGAAGGATTTCGATTTCTCTATACAATACCACCCGTGGAAAGGTAATGCCGTAGCATATGCTCTTAGCCAGAAGTCGCTGACATTATTATCAAGTCTAAGGATTAAAGAATGACATTTGTTAGAGCAAATGGTGAGCTTAGACCTCAATGTGGAGGGGAAGGAAAATGAAGTCTTGATTGCAAATATTAGACTCCAACCCAAGTTACTCTCAGAAATCAAAGAGCTGCAAGATGATGATCTGTTGATTGTTGAAATTAAAAAGAAATTAGATCAACGACCGGATTTCCTTTTGGCGGATGATGGAAGGCTGTTGTTCCGAGGAAGAACGTGAGCCTGATTGTTCTACCATCAAGGTCAAAACTTTAGAGGTAGCACATCGATCGAGGTAAATCATTTATCTTGGTGTCACAAAAATGTAGCAAGATATCAAAAGAACCTTTTGGTGGTCTAACATGAAAAGAGAGGTAGCCGAGTTTGTAAGCCGATGTTTGGTCTGCCAACAAGTTAAAGCCGAACATCTCGAACTGGCTGGGAGGCTGAAACCTCTCAAAATACTGGAATGGAAATGAGATAGTATTGATATGGATTTCATTGTTGGATTTTCGAAGACCCGAAGTGGATTTGATGCTATATGGGTGATTGTGGATCGATTAACTAAGTCCGCTCACTTCTTGCCCATTAAAAGTAAATGGACCGTGGCTGTTCTAGTTACCCTATATATAAAGGAGGTTGTGCGGCTACATGGTATTCCAACTTCTATTATTTCGGATAGAGATCCGAGATTCACCTCTCATTTCTGGAAGGGTTTGCAATCGTATTTGGGTATTAGGCTAAACTTTAGCACAATTTTTCACCCTCAAACAAATGGACAAATTGAGAGGATGAATCAGATTATCGAAGATATGTTGAGAGCATGTATGATAGATTTTGGTGGAGGTTGGCATGAACACTTGTCCTTGACTGAATTTTCATATAACAATAGCTATCAGTCTAGCATTCAAATGGCACCCTTTGAAGCACTATATGGCAGGAGTTGTAGATCACCTCTATGTTAGAACGAAGTTGGAGAGAGAGGATTATTGGGTCCCGACATTATTCAAGATACAACTCACAATATACAGTTGATCCGAGAAAGGCTGAAAGTTTCTCATGACGGTAAAAGAGCTATGCCGACAATAGAAGAAGAGATCTTGAATTCTAAGTGGGGGATGTTGACACCTGTTTTTTGCCGATAAGTTGAGTCATTCCTCTTACTCCCATTTATTGATGCCTCGAGTTGTCAATCACTCGTTGGGACTATTTTCAGGCACGTTTTGGGCCAGTTTTATGGGTAGCCTCTCTCCCTGGATAGGTTCGTTTCAATTCTGGGCTTAATGGGTCTTGGTTTTTTGTTGATTGAGTTTTTCTATGAGTTTCAAGTGCCCATGTACATGTACGGTTCATCCCTGGATGCTCAACCAATGTGCGGTTGCCTGTGGACCGTCCATATATTTTGGAATATTTTGGTTAATTTTCTGAATTTTTGTCGACAATCATTTATGCGGTCCTACCCTAGCCGTTCAACATGATGGACGGACGGATGGTAGCCGCTCGTCTCTCAGAGTCCTGCGCTTGGCGACTGTCTCAGATAATTATCCAATTAATCTATTTATCACCGACAAGGCTAGAACGGTTTATCTTTGGCCGCTCTACCTTTGAACGGTCTCATCCGAGCCGTTCATGTATGAGAGTCCAATGGCGAACTATTCGGCCGGTTTAATGGATAATTTGGATTATTTTATGAATTGTTGAATTTCTACTGACAGGGTTGGACGGCCCGGAATGGACCGCCCATATGGATGTGCGGCCTATCGTAAGACCGTTCATCCGTTCGATTCCTGAATTTCAACATATTTTCTATCTTTATCCGTGGTTTTATCCCTAACTTCTCCCGTCATTGTCTCCGCGGATGCTGAACCATTTTGAGTACCGTTTCGACTGGATAAGAGATAATTTGATTATCTACAATTTTTATTTGATAATCTCGACCTGAAAATGCTTCTAAACCCTAATTTCGAGCTAGAACTTTAGGTGCTCTATAAATAGACCCTAAAGGCTACCTTTGAAAGGGGGGGAGATTTTGGTCGACGGCGAGGCCCTGCCGAATCCTTGAGCGACCTACAACAGGGAGGGAGGCCTTCTACGTCCATATAGGCCTCTGGTCCAGGGAGTAACTTCCGTTTTGAGTCCTCTTGCATTCTGGATAGTCTCGTTTTCTTCTCATTGCATGTTTGTTTCTACACATCTATTCTCCAACGTTTTCGTTGCTTGCACTATAATTCAAACACACACTCCAACATTTTTGATGCCCCAGAGGTTTAAAACTCCCCAGGTATCCCCCACTTCACTTAGTTACGTCTATTTCCTTTCATGTTAACATTCACTACACTCTATAGTTCTGATATTGGGTTTTTCTTTATGTTTTACACTCTGTTTCGTAGGTCAGCAATTCACTAACGCGAGGCCCATACTTTCTGGCCGACCGAAAGGGTGGAGGTTGGACCCTTTTACAACTTCTGGCGTGGTGGCCTTGTGCGGTTCCTAACCAGCCGTTCACGGAGACGTGCGGTATTACCTGGGCCGTTCTTCTTCAGCTTGCGGTCGGGTTAGAGCCGTTCATCTGCCAGAAGTTCCTCATCTTCTGCAGCGCCCTTAGACGGCCTATCATGTGGCCGCACATCCTTATAGGCGGTTCCTCCTGAGCCGTACATCCTCCCAGCACTGCTCATAAGGCGAGTGTCTCCCTCTTTCCAAGGTACGGTGTGTCAATCACATTAGGCACCTTGGTGGCGATCACAGTTATTTACATTCTTCTGTTCTCCTTTTACTGTTCCCATTTATTTTATATATTGATTTAGTAGAAGGGGAGAGAAGACATCTTTTAAGCCAATGAGGAATAAAACAAACATGTCAACAGCCCATTTTTTGGTGATCACGGTGGGACACACAAAGATGAACTAGACCTAATGAGCCTAATCTGACAAAGAGATGCAAATGATGACACTGCAACATGTAATGGAGGGGAGAGATGAGAAAAGAACCCACCTCTCCATCTTCTTACCCCCTTGTGGATTCCTCTTCGCGTGCGGGCCCATCTCCTTATTCCTCCATTGAACCCTATTCTTTAAACGAGCCTTCTTATCCCGCCCGTGCTGCTACTAGTCCAATCAATTCTCATTCCCACCTTCGTAATTCTTCCAGGCCCATGTATTCCTCCATTCCCAGAGTGGGCTTTCCTTCTTCTCAGGCCGGATCCCCTTATCCGGCCCATCAACATTATCATGGTCTAAATTCATCATCTCTTGCTCAAGCTGGCCCATATCGTTCTCGGACTCTTCCTACCGAGGAGATGATCGCTCAGGCCCAACGCCAGCTTGATGAATTGCAACGCCGAATAAATCCCCAAACTTCTTTGGATATCCCATTTGCATTCCATGGTCTTCAGCTTCCGCCACGTTCACAGATACCGGCTTATCGTCGCTATGGTGGAGTCGGTGACCCCTACGTGCATTTGAAGGAGTTCTTATATGAGTCGGCCCAGTTCCAGCATGATCAACGCTTGATGGCCTATTTGTTTGACCTATCTTTAGAGGGCTCGGCCAAGGATTGGTTCTTCACATTGCCGCAAGAGCAGATTATGAATTTTCAAGCCTTTCAAGCAAGATTTATTCAACAGTATCAAGACCAGGCTGGGCCCAGATATTCTATGGTTGATCTGGCCCACGAGAAGATGAAGCCCGTCGAGGAATTCTACATGTTTGCCGACCGCTGGCGTCGCCTAGTTGCGCAAGTCCCGGGGCATATTCCGGAGGGCGAGCAGATCAAGATGGTTATTTCTAACGCAACGCCCGAGCTCAGATGTATCTTAGCCCTGAATGATATCACATCCTGGCAACAGCTTTACAATCGAGCCCGCTTCATTAGCCAACAACTCCTAGTTTCCCTTGACCCCGAATTTCCTCCACCTTCCACGCCCACGTATGCCTCCCATCCGTCATCTCCCTTATATCCCCCCATGAATCAACCCTCCACCTTATATCCCTCCACGAGTCGACCGTCCACTCCCACACACCCATATACCTCCATGTGCACCGCATACCAACCCTCCACGAGTCAGCCCTCCGCTATTTTATCTCCCCACACCCCTAAACTTCCGGTCAAAGAAACGCTACACCCAGAGCGGGTGGATGCCGTCCACTATATTCCCACGCCCTCCACGCCTCCACATCATTTTAGCCCTCCGACTTCACCTACGCAACCCCCGCTACCATCTCCATTACCTTTTCATGCCCCTCGGCATCCACCTTGCCCGAAGCGGGCTTCTCACCCCCCGTTGCCGGAATCTCTTACAGATGTTTTCAGGGCTTTGATGGCCACCCATGCGTTGCAGCTCCCTCCGGTTATGCCTTGCCAACCTGCGGTCGGGAATTTGCTCCATTTCTGTGAATTCCATCGTCAACAGGGGCATTTGATTGAGGGCTGCCTCGAGTTCCGGGAACTTGTTTACAGTTTGGAAGATAAAAAGATGATTGATTGGGCTGTCATACGCCAAGTTATTTCAGATCTCAGCAGCAAACAGCAATAGCAGCAAGTGCCGCCTAGGCAACCGTCTCCACTTCAAGGCCAGGGGCACCCTGGTGTTTCTTCAGTTGATAAGATACTTGCTCCGTTACCCACTTCTTCCTCTATCCCATCCCCTCCACCACCTTTACCTACCCTAGCCTCCGCTCGGGCAACCTCTCTTTCACCCTCTGTTTCCACCACCACACCTATTCCCAACGCCTCTCTACGTGTTGTAAAAATACGTCGGAGAGCGCCACCACCTGCCACTTCCCCCATTATGCCACTACCTTCCTCTCCTCCTTCTTCCCCATTCCTACCTTCATCTCCTTCCCCTTCACCTTCACCATCTCCATCAACCACATCACCCCCTTTGCCACCTTTATCGCCTTCTCCACCACTGTCGTCGCCTCTTCCACTCCCCCTTTCGCCATCATCCTCTGAGCCCGAGCAGGCCGACCCTAAACCCATACCTCCACTTTTGCCTTTACCTCCACCCATGCCCATCATCATCAGTATTTCCCCATCACTTGCACCATCGCCACTCGCGCCCTTCAAACCTCCTCCTTCTAACCTCCCTCTACCACTTCCCACTTCGCGGAGCAGGTACACGCTACCTTTGGGCCCCTCGGGTCTAGTCCCCAGGGAGATGAAGAGCCGAGCCAGGCGTCGACAGTGCATTACAAGCTTCAAGACTTCATTTGTCGCATGTAGGTCTGAGTCTTGGTCTCTGGCTATTCTAGGGACGATGAGCCTGCACTTGCTATGAAGACGTTTGCCAAGAAGAGTTCCTGTGCACTGGTGCCATTTTCTTCAAAAGCGAAGCCGGTGGCAATCTCTTTGCTCACCGAAGAATTCACTGTTAATATTGTTATCACCTCTCGCTTGATTGCTATTCAGTTCACTGGCCCAGAAGAGTTTTCTGCCCGGATGGTGCTAACCCACACGGCCGCCTGAAGTCTAATGAATTCAGCGTTCAAGGGGCAATTGGCCGTGTCCTCGAGATTGACCAGGGGCATTCTACACATCCTATGCAATCTCCCTCGGCTTATGGGTAAGGCGGCCATGTCAACGCCACGCATCACCCTCCCTCAGTTCTGTCCGACGCTTCTAGCAAGGGAGTTATGCTTCATGCCCAGCTGCCGAGTGAAGATGCCAAAGCTCCATGTTCTAGTGCCGAACGACAAAACTCCATTGCTTCCTAATGTTCATCACATGGAGTTGACTGTTCTGGAATGTCCTTCTATGGTTAGCACCGCACAGCTAGGGGAAACCGTCTCGATGAAGCTGCATATTCATGACCGGGCCAGGCCGTCTGCCAGGTGGGCCCGTTATTTGAGAAAGTATTGCAAGACAAGAATCCCGAAGGTCTGAGTCCGCGTCGGGCGGAGTTGTTTCAAGAAGATTGCTGCTAAGAAGAGGCGACGGCATAAGTTCAAGGGCCGTCAGTTGTGCATTCGGGGGTCCACTTCCTCCTCTCTTCTTCCATCCATTCATCTTTTCTTCTGCTCGATTCTTATCCTTGGGTGGTGTACCTTCCACCACCTGGCCATATTTCTACCATCTTCTCCTATCCTTACCATTCTAGGCCTCGACCTATGTCCTCCACTTCCCCTAATCCAGGGGCATCTTCTAGCTTTCCTCCCCGGATACGTTCGGATTTCACTTCTCATCTCTTTCCCCCGACCCTGTTGGGGATTCCTTGTGCTCGTTCCCCGACCTTGTCGGGTGGTTTTTCTGATCCTTCCCCGACTTTGTCGGGTGGTTTCCATTTCTTTTCCCCGACCTTGTTGGGTGTTCATGCATTTTCTTCCCCGCCTCTAGCGGGTGATCGCTACTCTTCTTCTCCGACCACGTCGGATGATCTTTCTCTTTCTCCCTTATCTTTACAGCTATCTTCTTATGGTTTGCCTGTTCTTTCCTCCTCACCCTTTCAGGGTCATTACCCTTTTTCGTGCTATTTTTGAGGCTTTAGCCCGCCTTGATCTTAGTTAATCCTTGTTTATTCTGTATCTGGTTCCTTGTTATCAGGGCCTCAGTGCCTTAACGAGGGAGTTCTAGCCCTCGTCTCTCTTCCTTTTTATCCCTTCTTCGTCCAATATGATGTCTGCCACTCCTCTGTGTCGAGGAATCCAATCATTTGCTCTCCTTTCATCCTTTATTCTGACAAGCAAGGAATGCAAAGCTGCTCGCGCTCTTCAAAGCTTGATGATTGAGATCGCTTCAGGATGCTGGTTTCCACGCCATGAATTTGCAAAGGTATGTTTATTTTGTGCAAGAAATGTGCTTTCATTCCCATTGTTTCTATTGTTTTGGCACATGATTATAATGTTGTTTCCTCAACATGATTGAGTGGCTTTAGGAGTCTTTGTTTAATTAGATCTTAACTTTGTGTCAAATAAAAAAGTTAGCTTCTGCAGCATCCTTAGGCTGGTGATAGCTCCGCGCTGGGAGTCTAGTTTCTTTCCTCGATTATTGAGGGTGACCTATGAGTATAGATTTTTCACACACTCCACGGCAAGTCATAGCCGATCTCTCTGAGGCGCACCGTTGCTGCTTTGGCCATACTTTGGGTATGCACGAAGGCCTTTTCTCTTCTCTGCTCGGCCAAGTGCAGGGGCAAGAGATGGATGGATGAGATGACTAACCTAGGCGCTCCCTAATACGGGAGAGGTCTCAAATAGGGGCAATCTTGACCCTCAAAAGTGAGCTTTCATGCTGTATCTGGTCAATAAGGGCTACCAAAATGAGAAAATAATTCAATGCAAAATTATGATTCAAAGGCATGGCAAGAGTGGTAGTACAGTTCCCCGCGGGATGACATGAGCCCGGTCGCATGCGTGCTTGATAAATATGGGTCTAAAAATCAAAGACACAAAGCCCTAGCGCAACAAGCTATCTCTTTGAGGGGTAGTGCCCTGGAAGGAATTCGAGCCTTGATATCTCCCATCCTGCACGAAGCTTGTCTCCAATTTTTCTTCTGCTTCTCCCTCTTAGGCTGGGTTGTATCCCGGGTATGGCCTTAGTAGGGGCACCGTTCTTTAGAGACAGGTGGTTGTGGTAAGCCACCCTCACATGCACGCCCTGCTTAAAGGAAGCCTTTAATGAAAGGGGTAGGAACGACGATCCCTGGCCAGTAGTTTGAGCCCGTCTTTAGGTGCTGCGGATTGCTATGTCAAAATCAAAAAAATCCCAAAAAAATCAAATATTGTCACAAAATCCAAAAAAATCAAATACTTCAAAAAAAATTTAAAAAAAAATCAAATATTTCAAATATATAAAAAATCAAATACTTCAAAAAAATCCTGAAAAATAAAATACTATTGAAAATCTAAAAAAATAAAAAAAAAGATCACAGAAATCCAAAAAAAATTGTCTCTTTCATGCATTTGCATTTGTTTTAAGGATAGATACGTAATCCGTTTGTTAAGTGTGCAGGTTGCAAGTACTCAGGCATTCCTTGCTATATCTTTGTGCTCTGCCTCCTGTCCACTTCTTTGATCTGTTCTTTCCTTCTTCGATCCACTCTCTCGATCTGTTCTGAAGCTTGTGTCCTTCCCAGCTTTTGTTTGCAATGATCATATCTTTATGAGAGGGCTTTGCCTCACGATTATGAACCTGGTGGTTCTGCTTCATTCTGATCTTGGGTTTTGATTAAAGTGCGTATTTGTTCATGTCTTTTGTCCCACCGTGTCCTTGTCTCGTGTCTATGTCCCACCGTATCGTCCCACACTTGTTATTTTATTCCTCACCACATGCTGTTAGTTGACTTGCACATGTTGATAGTCATCCCTCTATGTTCCATGTGTTGTCCCAACCGTGTGATCGTTTGTCATGTCATTGTCCCAACCGTGTGTTGTCCCGCCGCATTGGTGTCTTGTCATGCTGTGGTCGTGCATGCGTGTTCTTTGTTTATGCCTTGCATATGTGCTCGTTTGCCTTTGTTATGTTATGTTGATCGTCATGTTATGTCATGTTGTTTGTCGTTTAGTTAATCATTGTGTTATCTCTGCTATGTTTATACTCATTTGTCTTATTCATAAAAATCCATAAAAATCTGAAAAAAGGAAATCCAAAAACTTGCCGTTTCACCTGCTCTGGTAAGTCAGATATGGCTTTCTATCCTTACATCCTTTACTGCATTACTATATGGTACTATGCTATATTATCTCGAGAACCAGTTGGTTATCTATGTGTTCCAGGATCCGATGTTCCCCTTTAACAAAAATGATGATGATCCAGGTTCATGTGTTTAATCTTCGGATAGGTCGTTAGGTCGGGAAAGTCTGGGGAGGATGGTTCTATCTTACACGCTGTGGTTGCGGATGGTATCTTGACTCTGACTTTCCCAGCTTAGCAGTATTATTCTCGAGTATTTTATATTTTAAATCTTTCTTTGCATTTGTTTTAACGATTTCTTTTATTTTAGCCCAGCATGCATCATACGCATCCTTTTGAGCATTCATGCCCCATGGTTTGCTTAAACAATGTTCCACCAGCAATGGTTAGCTGTGTGTTTAGTGTTTGAGTAAGAGAAACTAATTCCACTCTGAGTTGGAAGGTTCTCTTTGGTCAATTCGCTTGGTTTGGTTGATTAAGAGGTCCCCCTCTGAGGCTTTAGCCTGTTTCCTTTACTTTTGCTGCCTGCTTCTGGCCTCCTCATTGGACCGCAGGATTGTGTCCCCCAGGAGGTTGACCTTATCGATTTGTTTCATTTCGTTTAGTTTAGTTCCTCTAGACTGGTGTCGCTTTTGGTTTAATCATTCCTTGCATTTGGTTCAGAGTTTTCCTGAAGATTCTTGTCGCTTGTTGGTAAAAATGGGTGTCGTTTTACCTTAACGCCCGCTTTCCGGTCCACTCCGCTGCATTTCCGCTTCATCTTCATATTCCATGTCACTTTCGCTTCACCACCGCTCGCTCCCCTGCAAAGAGGACGTTAAGGAGGGGCATCTGTTGACACCCATTTTTTGCCGATAAGTTGAGTCGTTCCTCTTACTCCCATTTGTTGATGCCTCGAGTTGTCCATCACTCGTTGAGACTATTTTCAGGCACGTTTTGGGCTAGTTTTATGGGTAGCCTCCCTCCTTGGCTAGGTTCGTTTCAATTCTAGGCTTAATGGGCCTTGGTTTTTGTTGATTGAGCTTTTCTATGAGTTTCAAGTGCCCATGTACATGTACAGTTCATCCCTGGCCGCTCAACCAATGTGCGGTTGCCTGTGGACCGTCCATATATTTTGGAATATTTTGGTTAATTTTCTGAATTTCCGCCGACAAGCATTTATGCGGTCGTGCCCTAGCCGTTCAACATGATAAACGGACGGATGTTAGCCGCTCGTCTCTCAGAGTCCTGCGCTTGGCGACTGTCTCAGATAATTATCCAATTAATCTATTTATCACCGACAAGGCTAGAACAGTTTATCTTTGGCCGCTCTACCTTTGAACGGTCTCATCTGAGCAGTTCATGTATGAGAGTCCAACGGTGAACTATTCGGCCGGTTTAATGGATAATTTGGATTATTTTGTGAATTGTTGAATTTCCACCGACAGGGTTGGACGGCCCGGAATGGACCGCCCATATGGATGTGCGGCCTATCGTAAGACTGTTCATCCGTTCGATTCTTGAATTTCAACAGATTTTCTCTCTCTATCCGTGGTTTTATCCCTAACTTCTCCCGTCATTGTCTCCGCGGATGCTGAACCATTTTGAGTACCGTTTCAACTGGATAAGAGATAATTCGATTATCTACGATTTTTATTTGATAATCTCGACCTGAAAATGCTTCTAAACCTTAATTTCGAGCTAGAACTTTAGGTGCTCTATAAATAGACCCTAAAGGCTACCTTTGAAAGGGGGGGGAGATTTTGGTCGACGGTGAAGCCCTACCGAATCCTTGAGCGACCTACGATCAGGGAGGGAGGCCTTCTACGTCCATATAGGCCTCCGGTCTAGGGAGTAACTTCCGTTTTGAGTCCTATTGCATTCTGGATAGTCTCGTTTTCTTCTCATTGTATGTTTGTTTCTACACATCCATTCTCCCACGTTTTCGTTGCTTGCACTATCATTCACACACACACTCCCACGTTTTTGACGCCCCAGGGGTTTAAAACTCCCCAGGTATCCCCCACTTCACTTAGTTACGTCTATTTCCTTTCATGTTAACATTCACTACACTCTATAGTTCTAATATTGGGTTTTTCTTTATGTTTTACACTCTGTTTCGCAGGTCCGCAATTCACTAACGCGAGGCCCATACTTTCTGGCGGCCGGAAAGGGTGGAGGTTGGACCCTTTTACAACTTCTGGCGTGGTGGCCTTGTGCGGTTCCTAACCAGCCGTTCACGGAGACGTGCGGTATTACCTAGGCCGTTCTTCTTCGTCTTGCGGTCGGGTTAGAGCCGTTCATCTGCCAGAAGTTCCTCATCCTCTGCAGCACCCTTAGACGGCCTATCGTGTGGCCGCACATCCTTACAGGCGGTTCCTCCTTAGCCGTACATCCTCCCAGCGCTGCTCATAAGGCGAGTGTCTCCCTCTTTCCAAGGTACGGTGTGTCAATCACATTAGGCACCTCGGTGGCGATCACAGTTATTTACATTCTTCTGTTCTCCTTCTACTGTTCCCATTTATTTCATATATCGATTTAGTAGAAGGGGAGAGAAGACATCTTTTAAGCCAATGAGGAATAAAACAAACATGTCAATAGGGGAGCATGTCTTCTTAAAGATCTCACCCACACGAGGAATTAAAAGGTTTGGTGTCAAATGAAAATTGAATCCAAGATTTATTGGCTCTTTTGAGATTCTGGAAAGAATCATGGAAGTGGCATACAAGCTGGCTTTGCCTCCACAAATGACTGGTGTCCATGATATATTTCATGCATCCATGCTGAGGAAATATGTGTATGATCCTTCGCATGTGATTCAATTTGATGACTTGAAACTACAGAAGAATTTGTCTTATGTAGATATTAGATTAGAAGTTACACCACCTAAGGAATAGGTCTATACCGATGATAAAAGTCTAATGGAGCAAGCGTGGATTCGATGATGCTATCTGGGAATTAGAGGAGTCAATCAAGAAGAAGTATCCAGATTTGATCTCAGGTTAGAATTTTGACCCCTCTCCTTGAATTTTTAAATTACAATTGCATGATGTGAATTTGGAGGACCAAATTCTTTTAAGTGGGGGAGGATGTAGTAACCTAATAAAGAGATAAATAAATAAATAATTACATTGAGTTATATAATTATAATAGTTATGAAATGATGAAATTATATTGTTATTATATAAAATAAACTAGATAAATAATTTTTTTTCTTGAAATAAATTGAAATTAAATATTTTAAATGTTAAAAAAATTATAGGAGACCTAATGAAATTCGCTAGAATAGATTATGATTAACAATTGGGCCATTGGATAACCCTTAATTGGCTGGATTATGGGTTAATGGGCTAAATAGGGTTAAAATTCGTAGCATATGTTAAACACCATTTTATATGATTAAATTAGTCCAAATTATAGAAGATTGGCACAAATTTCAAATCCTATATTATAGCCCACCAAGAATCTTGGCTTTTGCCAATATTTTTCCACCCAATTAAGGCTAGGTTAGTGGAAAAGTTGAAATTTTCTTCCAAGAACATTAAATTCGGAGGTGGAGAATTTTAATTTTTGGGGAAAGGAATCTTGACTTTTAGGGTTGGATTTTTCCTATAAATAGGCCCTTCTAATCACCCTCTAGGCCTTTGATATGTTGAGGAAGAGATTGGTGGCGATTTGGGGGTGTGAGTGAAGGAGAAAGGGAGCTCGTCGACAATTTCATCTCGTTTTTCCTTCTTCCTCTTCAATTCGATCTAAGGTAGGTATTCTCTCGGATTAAACTCAAATTGATGCATGAATTAAATGTAGATGCATGTCTACTTTGATTCTATACTATTTTTCCTAATTTTTTATTGAGTATTAAGCATGTTAGAAGTGTTTTATTGAAGGGTATCATCGTGTTCGCCTAAAAGGGGCTCGGTTTGGAATGCGGTCGCACCAGGAACCGTGTTCTAATCGTGGTCGCCCGACCAACCGCGATCAGACAAGTTTTTTCTGCCCTCTATCGTTTTCAAAAAAAAGAGTTAATCACCGTATGCTGTTGTTTCCAGAAGCCCCTGTGGGTAGCACAGGTCATGGGGATATACATACAACTGGTCATAAGTTTTTAATCAAGATTTTTAAGTGTTAGAAGATCTGTTTCGGATCACGGTGTCTTTCTACACTGTGTTCCGGATGTGCGATCTCCGCCACGGTCGTGATGTTTTCAAGTTCTAACTGTACCAATATATCGTCCAGCATGTTAGATATGTTAGATCTTAATTTATAAGTCATGTTATGTTGCATATCATTTAAATCCACGCACGATTAAGTTAAGGATATAGAAGATAATAATTTTATTCCATGAGCTTATTTCCTCCTAGTTCTTGTTACCTTCATGATAGATATCCTTAATCTCCATGATTATATTATCTTTACAGCATGATAAATAGAGCAGATATTATTTGTTAAAACTGCATGGGCTTAGTTGCATAATCTTGATCGATACGAGTCTAACGATTTCCGTGCTACCGTGTTACCATGTGTTTTGACAAGTCGCGTAACTAGCTAGATTTCCAAGAAAAAATGGTATCTAAAGAAAGAGGTTTATGGGCAAATGCTTTAAGTGGATAAGTGGTTACTTAATTAGGCCCTCGTGAATACACGGAGAACCCCCCATTGTCCCACCTCTTACCTAGCTGTGACTCTTCAGTTTCTAGTTAAGCACCCGACTGTGAAAAATTTGATCTAAACCTATTTAACAAGGTTTTCCGTGAAGAGCCGATCGTGCCGTGTCCGTCAATCTATTTCTTTTATCGACTTAATATCGTTAAACATGATGTCTTAAATCATCCTTGAACTTCTCTTACAACTACTTGTACTCTTGTACTACTTGTTCCTTTAATGATAAATTTTGCTAGATCTGTACTTTATTTCATGAGCTTCACCTTTGAATTCATTGGCCATACATACTATGTGGATGTCTAAATATACTTGGGATCTATGATCCATAACCACAATGTCTGGCGTTAATGGGGCCCGGTCTGGTCCTGGGGGAAGCGCCCGAAAGTACTTGTGTCCATGGGAGCTATTTTTGACCTGGTGTGACATTGCACCGAAACATACGTGCAAGATTCGTTTATGACATTCCATAATTCGTGAAATACTTGACTTGCTTGAATGCTTGAAAGTACTTGAATTATATGAAATACTTGACTTGTACATGCTTGCGTGAAATGACCAATTCCATGACTATACTTACTACATGATCGTCTCCACTTAAATTTTACTTTTGATACCTTGTCTACTTGTGATTCCAATTACTTGCATTCCTTTACTTTCTCTCTTACTCATGTTCCATGTTTTAGTTATTTTTTTCGACATAGCACAATAACTTTATCTAAAATGTTAATTACTTAAAGTTGCCTGGCATAGAGATATAAACCCTACTGAGCATTTCGCTCACCCTACGTTTTCGGTTAATATTTCAGGTAGTTCCGATGATGAACCTCAAACAAATGGGGAAGGGCAAGAGTGAAACGAGGGACCAAGTTTATATTAGATACCTAAGTTTAAATTTGTTGCTCTTACTAAAATTAAATATATTTGGACGTTGTATTATGCCTCTTAAGGTCTAGCGTTGTTGTAAGAACTTATTTGACGAAATAATAGCATCCTTTTCTTATTATCCCATGTGTGGTTAGACCCTTATACGTTTGCTTTGATCGACACGAACGTTTACGACTCATCGCGCCTCAATATTCAGCGTCGGGGCGTGTCAGCTCTCAACGACCAGGGGTCCAAAAGTGACATCCATTAGTATCGCCGAGATGTAGCCTGCAATTATAGATTAAACAGTTAGTATTTTGAGAAGGGGTCGTAAGGCCCTTAATCTTGACAAAGAGGTGAAGGGTGGTTCAAGTCCCACCAGGCGTGCCAAACTTGTGGACACACTTTTTGAACGTCTATTTATTTATTCGTTTGTCTATTCATTTATTTCATTTATTTAGTTTATTTAGTGCGTGGGCGTGCCAGTCACAAAGTGACGGTTTATTCGGGCTCTGAGGGAGCCCTTGGTGTGCGCCGTCTGACAGATCAGACGAAAGTGAAATTAAGGTCGGGACCAAAATCCGTCGTGCCATAAAGGCCACAGCGTTAATTACATCTCCCCGGAGGGGAGAACACCCTTGATTAATCGCCAAGAAAAAGGGCCCTACGGCCTAAAGTTAGTATCAATGGAATGAGATAAAGAAATCTCGAACTGCATTTAAACACGTCCTGCATTGGGGTGTAAACATTCGAGCCATGTTGGTCACTCATGGACCATTCCGTCTTCGTCACGTTTTCAATGCGGACTCCTGTCCGAACATGAAATGGTCCACGAGCGACCAGCATGGCTCGAATGTTTACACCCCAATGCAGGACCTGTTTAAACGAAGTTCTAGATTTCTTTATCTCATTCCATTGATACTAACTTTAGGTCGTAGGGCCCTTTTTCTTGGCGATTAATCAAGGGTGGTCTCCCCTCCAGGGAGATGTAATTAATGTCGTGGCCTTTATGGCACGGCGGGTTTTGGTCTCGACCCGAATTTCACTTTCGTCTGATCAGTCAGACGGTGCACACCAAGGGCTCCCTCGGAGCCCGAATAAACCGTCACTTTGTGACTCGGAGCCCACGCACTAAATAAACGAAATAAATGAATAGACAAACGAATAAACAAATAGACATTCAAAAAGTGCGTCCACACCAGGCTGGCCCCTTTCTCGTCAAGGAGAGTGCATTCGACGATGAAGTCTGCCAAGGCTTGGGCCTTGATGGCGGTCCTAGGGCGGAAACTAATGTCAAACTCTCCTAACTCAATGGCCCATTTGACCAGTCTCTCTGAAGCGTTAAGATTCGAAAGTATCTGGCACAAAGGTTGGTCCATCAGAACCACTATAGCGTGGGAGAGGAAGTATGGTTGCAATTACGAGCGACCGTTACTAAGGCGAGCGCAAATTTCTCGGTTCACGAGTACTGAAATTCAGGCCCTTTGAGAGCTTTACTCATGTAGTAGACTGGCTTCATGCTCCTTTCATCTTCCGCTGAGTGTGTGCAGTGCTACGGATAGGTAGAGTAGCAGTTGTTCTCCACTACGTGGCTTGAAGAGGACTGGTGGTGAGGAGAGGTATCTTTTCAAGTCCTCGAAGGCTTGCTCGCATTCTTGGTCCCAGTCTACCCGTCCTCTCTTTTTCGACGACTTGTTGGCTTGCTTGATGACCCAGAAGAAGGGGAGGCACCTCTCAGCGGCCATAGATAGGAACCAGGTGAGGGAGGCTACAAGGCCGGTGAGGCATTATACGTCCCTCACCCGCTCTGGTCGCTTCATCTCCAATACTACGCAAATTTGGTCATGATTGGCCTCGATGCCTCGGTGGGTCACCAAAAAACTGAGGAACTTGCCTAACCTTATCCTGAATGTACACTTATTCAGATTGAGTTTCATATTGTACCTTCGGAGCGGGGCGAATGTTTCTGCCAGGTCCTCCAAATGGTTGGTTGTGTGTAGGCTTTTGACGAGCATGTCGTCAATGTATACTTCCATGTTGCAGCCAATCTAGGAGTCGAACATATGGTTAACGAGTTGTTGGTATGTAACTCATGTGTTCTTTAACCTAAACGTCATGCGCGTGTAGCAGTAGATACTGTGGTCGATGATGAAAGTTATTGTAATGCCCCAGGTTTTTTTTTCAGATCTTTTAGTGGGTCTCAGAGTGTATTTTGGGCTTTACACGTGTTTTTCTCTGATGTACCTTCGGAACTCTGTGCAGGGCGAACCGTGGCGTTCTTCGACTCCGGGATAGTACCACTACGTTGTGTTCTTTCTGAGGATCGCGGAGGTAATTTTTCATAATTTTCTGAATCTCTGTAATTTTTGGGTTTTTCTATATATATTAACCTCCCTTTTTCTCTCTCCCCATCTCTCATTTCTCTCTTCCCTCCCTCTCTCTTCTCTCACGCCCTCTTTCTCCCCTCTCTTCTCCGGCGGCCGACGGAGCGAGGCGGGAGCGAGGTGTAGGCGGCGCGGGCGAGGACGCGGGCAAGGATGGGCGAGGATCGAGACGATGGAGGCGCGTGGAAGCTCGGCCGCGGGTTCGTGAAGGGACGAGGGTTTCACGACATTTTCTTCGTGGATCGGTGAGCTCGGGGTGTGAAATCTTCGGTGGAGGTAAGGAGATGGACCCCCAGCTCGTGCACTTCTTTTCCCACAAGTTTTGTAGGCCGCGGTGAGCCGAGCGGGCGTAATCGGGGATCTTTTCGAAAAATCCATGTTTTAGGGCACGTGGGCCGATCTCCCGTTTCATTACGTTTTTGGCCGATCCGAGGCCTTAGATGCATGTTAGGGGATATTTGGGGGCTTCCCCCTTGTTTTCCCCCTCTCCCGTGGAGGTATGGGGGCGTGGGACCTTTTCAGGATGTTTCCCGCCGTTTCACGCTCGAACGGGTGTGACGGTCCTTCCAGTAACCGTCACAGCCTGTGACGCCCCGGGGTGGGTGCGTCACAGGGCTCGTTAGCCTTTTTGTGGTTTGTGGGTGCGACAGTCCCACGATAGACCGCCATGGCGTTGTGACGCGCCTGGGTTGGACGGTCAGGGACGATATGACCGTTGGCTTTCGGTCGTTGGTTTTGACCGTTCGGGGTCAAGGCCTGTAATGCACCAAGGCTGGCGCGTCACAGCCTTGTAACGCCCCTGTGTGGGTGCGTCAGAGCAGACGCGTTCCCACCTTGTAACGCACCAGAGTTGGTCCGTTACAGCCTGTGACGCACCGAGTGGGACGCGTCACAGTTGGTTTCATTTTGTCTTGTGACGCATCAGGGCTGGCGCGTCACAGACTGTGACGCACTAGGGCTGGCGCGTCAGAGACCGTGACGCACTAGGGTAGGCGCGTCACAACCGATTTGCACCGAGCGTCTGACGGCCCTTTGTTGGTGCGTCAGAGTGGTTGTGACGGTCGAGGCTTGGACCGTTACAGACTGTGACGGCCCAAGGTTAGACCGTCAGGCTCTGTGTTGTGCCGAGGTGAGTTTTCGTGTTCTCTGCCTTGTTTCGCGATGTGTGGACCCCGGTCGACCCGGTTGGGACCCAGTGGTCGACCTGCGATCTCGTGAGTGCCCCAGACACCCGTGGGATTCTGTGTCTATGTTTTGAGGGTGTTGGGAGGACCGTGCTACCTCGTTTAGCGTGCCCATGGGTTTGAGAGTTCGGGTGACTTCTCACGTGTCGAGCTTTCGTGTTACGCTAGCCCGAGTCACCGTGTGTCGGTGGGGGTGCGGTGGGGTCTCCCCCGCATACCGTGAGTTTTCCTGGAAGATGATTCCCAAGTGGGCCATGTGTTTGGCCTTGGAATGTGAGTCCAGTTATCGGCGTGGCAGCTTGTTCGTTGCCCTGGGAATCATGCTTCTATGCTTTCCGCATGGGCCATGCGTATGGCCCTAGACTGCGAGTCCAGTTGCCAGCCTGGGGATGGAGGGTTCCCGCCTTTCCCTGAGAGTGGGATTTGGTTTGGCGGCCTGTGAGCTGCTTTGGGAACCATGGTTCTGCATTTCTGCGTGGCCGAGCGTGCGGCCTGTGGACTGTGAGTCCCGTTTCTTCTCCGATTGTGGTCACCGTGCGACGGTGCTGGTACGTGGGATGGTCCCCGTACGTCGTCAGGTTCGGACGTTATTTTCCATTGAGTTGAGAGTCTACTCCATTAGTGACCATCCACTAGTCGTAGCCTGCTTACACGCGTGTGGTCCCACCAGGGAGTGGTGGAGAGGCTACCCTTAGAGACGGTTTGTGGACCGGTTTCCGTCCGGCCCCGCGTCTAGCAGCCAGCGTCCGGCTGAGGGGAAAACCGGTCAGAGGGCCAGACCAGGGACGGACGGTCTGTGTGTGCACACGTGTTTGGGGGCGGTTGGACCCACGTCAACGGGCTTGACCCCAGCTAGTCACTTGTTTGTGGTTATTTGTACGGTGTCTCAATTCCCACTAGGCCGGAGGAGACACCTGAGGCGCGGACTAAGACGTCAGTGGACGCATTCGGTCTTGCTTCTAGTGGGAGGTACTCCTGTTCTGGACAGAGAGTGACAAAATGTCAGTTTCCGTGACTTTGACCTTCGGGTTTTCGGTCGTGTTGACCGTTGAGTTTTGGTTGTTTCATCATGGCGCGTGTCGATTTTCGCGCCGTGAGACTAGTGCTAGTGGCCTTATCGAGGTTGCGTCTTATCGTGCGGTACCCGTGACCAGGTGTCAGGGTTGCACTTTGGACAGCGTGTCCAGGTTGGCCGTGTTCTGGGAGACAGGCCTCTACAGCGTGGCTGCCGTGGATTTTTACTTCGGTAAGCGGTACTAGTGTAGTTCGGTAGCCCCCAACCGTGAGTTCGGGGTGTGTTTCCGGTACAGTAGGAGTAGTTGTAGTACCGGGTTTCGACCGGCCACCGGGTTTACTGTTCCTACTATTGCGGTTGCTCTTGTAGCCTTCCTTTCCGCTACCACCGTTATTTCTGGTTGGGGTTCCGTGGGATCCCTGCTGAGTCTATGTTTTGGAGACTCATTCCCTACTTTTCAGGTGTGGCGGTTCTTCTTCCTCGAGGTTCGAGGGTGCTGTTTGGAGGTTCTCAGTTGCCAGCTCGCCGGACCGAGTGTTCACTTGGCATGTGGTACGTTTTTACTGCTTTAGACTATACTTTCTGTTGGACTGGACTCTGTTGTAGCTGTAGTTGTTTATTTATTTCTGTTAATTGTTGAATTGTCCTGCTTTATTTCATATTTCTTTGTGCCTCCACACTCCTTTTAGCCCTTCCGAGCCCTCCCGGCTCGTAGGCGGCGGTTCGAGTCTTGGGTTATCGGGCCTTCCCGATAATCAGATTCTCGGGTCGTTACAGCTGGTATCAGAGCGGAGGTTGTGGACGTGCATAGGAATTTGAAATATTACAGTGATCAGAGTCCATAAAGTCCAATACAGTCGGCAGCTGGCATAGGGTTTTGTGTTCGCTTTCTGCCTATCTTCTCGCTTGAGAGCTTGACTGCGCTGCGTGGCGCTGTGAAGGTGGTTGCTGTCCACGGCTTTCGTGCCAGCATGGGGTCTAAGGATCGAGGTCGAGAGCCTTCTCCCTCATCGGTGGTGGCCCTGGTTGTGCTGCGTTGGGCAGAGGTTGCTGGCAGGCGTGAACTCGCGGTGCTGCGTTCGAAGAACCTGCAGCATGGTCAGGTGGCTGGAGAGGATTATTCGTGGTTTAGTGGCTGTGAGCGTGCCTCGAGGGAGCTACTGTCAGTTTTGGCCACTCCAGCTTGAGGTCTATCCAGCCCCTGAGGTGTTCAGGTCGTGGCTTGAGTTGGCAGAGCAGGTGCTCTGGTTGAGAAGTGTGCTCGGGTGAGCGGAGGATCTTCTCGGTGAGCTGTTGTTTCGTCGAGCCTGATGTTCTTGTCGTGCTCTGTGGTGTCAGAATGACGTGTCGGTCCCGATTGTTATGCGAATTTCGAGGTAGGATTTGGCAGAGATGTCCTGGTAAGTCTTTGCTCCTGCGTTTCTGTCAGTGGATGGGTTGTGTTCGCCCTGGAGTTGGCTTGAGATGTGAAGGCTCCACGGTGAGTTCGGGACTCGAGGATGAGCATCGGCGGTTGTCGTTATGGCTCGTGTTACGGCTCATGGCATGGTGCGCTGCAGTTCGAGGAATTGCAGCAGTGGTGCATCGAGAGATGCTGTGATCGTGGTCCGACGTGACACTCGTCGAGTGTGTCGGAGGCGCTGACCTGACGTGGTGATGGTTTCCTTGGTGTTGGATGGTGATGTTTCCAGTATGCACGAGGTTTGAGGTCAGATCGAGCATGGAGTTCTTCCGTTGGTCGGAAGTGCGTTTGGTTTCTCCTTTGGTTGAAGAGATTGTGTTGGGCTAAGGTTCATCGTCTTGCATTGTGTGTTCGGATTGGTTGGCCTTGTGTGCCATGAAGTCCGTGCGAGACGTGCTCCTTGTCTTGGCCAGGTGGTTGCCTGTGAGAAGTTATGCCCATTCCCTTGTCGTGAAAGGGTGTTGGCGCTTTTCCGAAAGGACGAGTGCTGGTTGGGCGGTGTTCCCGAGAATTTATGGTTGTGCGCACGGATCGGAGTGCGCAGTGGAAGCATGGTGGGCTTATGATCCACTGGTTCAGGATCGTAGCGTTGGTTGCTACGGTCGGATTCCTGAGTTTGCGTTGAGCATTGGAGGATTGGTTCCTCTGTGCGAAACATGTTGTTGCTGTGCCGTTGCCCGAGGTATTGTGATTCTTGGCACTGGCAGGATGGAGTGTTGGGGAGTGTGCTGGCTAGTGCGCCGCATGAGTACCCTATTCTTGTGGTGGAAGCCGTGTCAGGCGTCGGTGTTGGGCCCGGATAGGTGGTGCGGACACCCGAGCAGTTACGCCGAGCCATCGGTACCGCACGCGGAGCACGACTCGAGCCACCTCAGCGTCCATCTGGCTCGGAGATAACCTGGAGACTCCTCCTTGAGTCTCCCCATTTATCACATTTGTTTAGACTTTATTTGTGTGTAATGTGTATTTATTTCATTTTATTCGGTTTGCAATTTTGATTGTAAGAGGGGTTTATTTGCAAAATGGGACCCCCGGGTCCCACGGGCCCCACCAGACCCCCTCCCATTGATCCACCTCAGTCTTCGGACCCCACGTGGGGTCAGTCAACCATTCAAATGGAGGCTTCTAGAAGGGTGGGCCAAGTGGGGGACAATGGACCAAAAATGTCAAACATTCCAACCCACCCCCACCTACCCTTCTCTCTAGTCAATAGCCCCCCCCCCCCTTTATTTTTTTTATTGTAATTTTTGTGTGTTGTTCACATCTAATCCCAGCCCTCCATTCCCCTCCCCTAGATCTAACGGTGGAGGATGGATTAGATATGTAACCTATTTAAGCTTGTATTTTTCATTTTGGATGAATTAATGCTATTTGAACTTAGAAATTCCTTGGAGCAGCCCTTGGGCGCACCCCTCCTCTCTCCTCCCTCTCCCCCTTGCAGCTGTGAAGGCTGCCTTCTAGAGGTGTGACTCCTCCCCTATCGGTTCCGGTCATCATCGCCACCGCCACGAGCCGCCACCGCACCGCCATCGCAACCGTCGGAGTTCTGCCATCTGCCCGTAGCTGCCACTTCCACGAATTCCTGCCATCATCCACGAGCTCAGATCGATTTGGGATTTTGAGGGGATGTTCCAGAGGTGTTCCCCACGTTCTAAAAAAATTGGTGGGTCATGAATCTTCGATTTGATAATTTCCCATTTTCGTTCAAATTCCAAGTTCAGTTCTATCAGTTTCAGATCTGATTTTTTCACTTTTCCTGAGTTTCGCATCTTCGATCCAACTTTTGATTTTTTTCTAGGGCTGCCAATTTTACTGGAAGTTCTATCCATCAAGCCCTTTTTCACGAATTTTCCTGATTTTTGATCAGCCATCCACCTATTTTTCAAAATTCGTTCTCAGAGCTAGCTACAGTGCTGTCCACCTGTTCCCAGATCCGACCACCCTCCAGTAAACAAATCATAAAAAATCACAGCCACCTCCAATCAGTCCACAAAAAATATCCCCGTTTTCATTGTTCAAAATCCTACAACTTTTGTGAATAGCTCAGGAGCTGAATCGGCCATCAACCTCGCGTTCAACGGCCATTCTCAGACAACTCACCTACAGATCTGAGATTTCGGGTACTGTACAATAGGAACTTGTAAATTCAGTAAAGTCCACATCCGGCTAGATCTAGCAGTTCCCTTTGAGCCTAGATTGAAGTATTTGGAGAGAGCTTTCCAACGATAGTTCGTGCGTCCCGATCCGACGCCGGGATTGATCGCAGCGGCCGTTTTTGCCGAAGCGCGCGCCGGAAAACAGAAATCAAAATCCGTGGGCAGCTAGTTCAACAATTGGGAATCGCGGCCAATCGACCCCCGATCGGAATTTCCGGCCGACCACCGTTCGTGGAGGCGCGCCACCAGGGGTCCCCATCACAGTGGGTCCCACCCCCGCAGATCTGTAGGACAGCGCCATCCGTGGACCCCACGGACCCGTAGAATCCGCCGTTCGGAAAGCACAAAAACGCGGAGTTCAGCACCGCCGGGCGACATCAAGATGCTGCCCGTCAACCCAATTCCCGTGATTCCCGGGCCCCGCATGTGACCTTTTACCTCCCTGCGTAGAGTGGGTCAAGTTATTGTACACTGCTGTGAAATTGTTTAACCGGGAGTCCGTAATTGGCCAGGGTCGTCTTCCCCACGCCGGGTGCGTGGAGGTAACGGTCTCACCTTCTTGGCATTTACTTACTTAGCTAGTATACGGTCATATGCCACTGTCGAGAGTGTAGGTTCCTATCCCGTGTGTTCATGTCGCCGCTGTGAGTGTGAGAGTGACCCGTCCCGCGACTCGATCCGAGTCCGGAAGTTGAGTCAGACTACCTTGAACTCTGCCGGTTCCTTAACCGCGCACGATCCACGCTTTCCCTCGCATGGGACGACGAGTGAGTTTGCACTTCTGTTAGCGACGTGTACCCGATAGAAGCTCTTAGTGTCGAGCCGAGGTCGCTCTAGTAGTCGTGTCGTTACTGGTCGAGTCGTGTCCGTCTCATATAGCGTCGTCTCCTCAGTCCGTCCCGCATCAATAGGGTTGTTGAGGATGTCGCCTGACGGAAGTTGAGTAATTTGATGAGACCATACGGAAGAGTGACGCCTGTGGGCGGAGGCCTTTTTCGTGCAGTTGGCGTCGGATTGGTGGTCCTTAACGGGACGTTGGTGTCGCAATGGTTATCCCTAGTTTGGTGACCAGCATGGGATGGTTGTCCTGTAAGTCTGAGTCGAGTGAGGTGATGACTGAAGACACCCGGATCTTGTCATCTGGTTTCGTCGTGCTCCCCGAGAGGGTTATGTTGGTGCGATGATCGAGCTCGGATGCGGAATCCAAGAGGAGTGTGGCTCGAGTTGTGGTAATTGTCTGTATGTGAGTCAGCGGATGGCCTGTTGTGAGTTGGATCGTGCCTGGTGGGCCGATGAAGATTTCTCGTTGACATGTATCTGCCGACCAGTGGATGGTCGTTCACAGATAGAAGATGCTGGTTGTTGGGGCTCGAGCGTGGCGAGAGCCGTGTGCCAGCGAGGCCTTGGGTGGCTGATCATGAGGTGTGCCTTTCCGGACAGGATCTGGGCTTTGTCGAAGTTGTCTTCTGACAAGAGTTGGCTCAGTGACATGTCTGGCTTTCAGCTTGTCAGGTGTGAGGTGATTCTTGGTGGTTGCCGATGTCCTGGTTGCGGTCTGTCGAGATGGCTGCGTGAGCCGATGGAGGCTCTATGTTGGTTGTTCCCTTGCGAAGGGTGTGCAACTTGTCAGATGGTTGTGTAGCTGATGTGTGTTTTGTCTGCTGACCATATGATGGATCGGTAGCTATTTCTCGTGTCGAGGGCGTGTTTCCTCGGTGGGCGAGATGGTGGCAGCGGTGCCATGTTGGTTTTCGTGGTGTCTGAGGTGATGCCGGACTATGTCCTCTGGTATATGCCTACTCTGATGGACGGTGTGCACGGCGCGCGGAGCGAGGTGTTGTGTGTGATTGTAAGTCTGGCTGTATCCCTCAGGATCGGTGTTTTCGTGAGAATCGAGGTTTTCTGTGCTGGGGTTCTGACAGCGTTGTCAATTGGTTCAGTGTTCTTCCCCTGTGACTTTGTGCTTGGTCCTGAATTTCAAGGACGAAATTCCTTTAAGGGGGGAGGGTTGTAATGCCCCAGATTTTTTTTCAGATCTTTTAGTGGGTCTCGGAGTGTATTTTGTGCTTTACACGTGTTTTTCTCTGATGTGCCTTCGGAACTCTGTGCAGGGCGAACCGTGGCGTTCTTCGACTCCGGGATAGTACCACTACGTTGTGTTCTTTCCGAGGATCGCGGAGGTAATTTTTCATAATTTTCTGAATCTCTGTAATTTTTGAGTTTTTCTATATATATTAACCTCCCTTTTTCTCTCTCCCCATCTCTCATTTCTCTCTTCCCTCCCTCTCTCTTCTCTCATGCCCTCTTTCTCCCCTCTCTTCTCCGGCGGCCGATGGAGCGAGGCGGGGGCGAGGCGGAGGCGGCGCGGGCGAGGACGCGGGCGAGGATGGGCGATGATCGAGGCTATGGAGGCGCGTGGAAGCTCGGCCGCGGGTTCGTGAAGCGGCGAGGGTTTCACGGCATTTTCTTCGTGGATCGGCGAGCTCGGGACGCGAAATCTTCAGTGGAGGTAGGGAGATGGACCCCCAGCTCGTGCACTTCTTTTCCCGCGAGTTTTGTAGGCCGTGGTGAGCCGAGCGGGCGTAATCGGGGATTTTTGGGAAAAATCCATGTTTTAGGGCTCGTGGGCCGATCTCCCGTTTCATTGCATTTTTGGCCGATCCGAGGCCTTAGATGCATGTTAGGGGCTATTTGGGGGCTTCCCCCTTGTTTTCCCCCTCTCCTGTGGAGGTATGGGGGCGTGGGACGTTTTTGGGACGTTTCCCACCGTTTCGCGCTTGAACGGGTGTGACGGTCCTTCCAGTGACCGTCACAGGGCCCGTTAGCCTTTTTGTGGTTTGTGGGTGTGACGGTCCCACGATAGACCGCAACGGCACTGTGACGCGCCTGGGTTGGACCGTCAGGGATGATCTGACCGTTGGCTTTCGGTCGTTGGTTTTGACCGTTCGGGGTCAAGGCCTGTGATGCACCAAGGCTGGCGCGTAACAACCTTGTAACGCCCCTGTGTGGGTGTGTCAGAGTAGACGCGTTCCCACCTTGTAACGCACCAGAGTTGGTCCGTTACAGCCTGTGACGCACAGAGCGGGACGCGTCACAGTTGGTTTCATTTTGTCTTGTGACGCATCAGGGCTGGCGCGTCATAGACTGTGATGCACTAGGGCTGGCGCGTCAGAGACCATGACGCACCTGGGTAGGTGCCTCACAACCGATTTGCACCGAGCGTCTGACGGCCCTTTGTTAGTGTGTCAGAGTGGTTGTGACGGTCGAGGCTTGGACCGTTACAGACTGTGACGGCCCAAGGTTAGACCGTCAGGCTCTGTGTTGTGCCGAGGTGAGTTTTCGTGTTCTCCGCCTTGTTCCGCGATGTGTGGATCCCCGGTCGACCCGGTTGGGACCCAGTGGTCGACCTGCGGTCTCGTGAGTGCCCCAGACACCCGTGGGATTCTATGTCCATATTTTGAGGGTGTTGGGAGGACCGTGGTACCTCGTTTAGCGTGCCCATGGGTTTAAGAGTCTGGGTGACTTCTCGCATGTCGGGCTTTCGTGTTACGCTAGCCCGAGTCACCGTGTGTCGGTGGGGGTGCGGTGGGGTCTCCCCCGCATACCGTGAGTTTTCCTGGAAGATGATTCCCGAGTGGGCCATGTGTCTGGCCTTGGACTGTGAGTCCAGTTATCGGCGTGGCAGCTTGTTCGTTGCCCTGGGAATCATGCTTCTGTGCTTTCCGCGTGGGCCATGCGTATGGCCTTGGACTACGAGTCCAGCTACCAGCCTAGGGCTGGAGGGTTCCCGCCTTTCCCTGAGAGTGGGATTTGGTTTGGCGGCCTGTGAGCTGCTTTGGGAACCGTGGTTCTACGTTTCTGCGTGGCCGAGCGTGCGGCCTGTGGACTGTGAGTCCCGTTTCTTCTCCGACTGTGGTCACCGTGCGACGGTGCTGGTACGTGGGATGGTCCCCGTACGTCGTCAGGTTCGGACGTTGTTTTCTGTTAAGTTGAGAGTCTACTCCTTCAGTGACCCTCCACTAGTCGTAGCCTGCTTACACGCGTGGTCCCACTAGGGAGTGGTGGAGAGGTAACCCTTAGAGATGGTTTGTGGACCGATTTCCGTCGGGCCCCACGTCTAGCAGCCAGAGTCCGGCTGAGGGGAAAATCAGTCAGAGGGCCAGACCAGGGACAGACGGTCTGTGTGTGCACACGTGGTTGGGGGCGGTTGGACCCACGTCGACGGGCGTGACTCCAGCTAGTCACTTGTTTGTGGTTACTTGTACGGTGTCTCAGTTCCCGCTGGGCCGGAGGGAGACACCTGAGGCGCAGACTAAGACGTCAGTGGATGCATTCGGTCTTGCTTCTAGTGGGAGGTACTCCTGTTCTGGACAGAGGGTGACAGACTATCAGTTTCCGTGACTTTGACCTTCGGGTTTTCGGTCGTGTTGACTGTTGAGTTTCGGTTGTTTCGCCGTGGCGCGTGTCAGTTTTCGCGCCGTGAGACTAGTGCTAGTGGCCTTACCGAGGTTGCGTCTTGTCATGCGGTACCCGTGACCAGGTGTCAGGGTTGCACTTTGGACAGTGTGTCCAGGTTGGCCGTGTTCTGGGAGACAGGCCTCTACGGCGTGGTTGCCGTGGATTTTTACTTCGGTAAGCGGTACTAGTGTAGTTCGGTAGCCCCCGACCGTGAGTTCGGGGTGTGTTTCCGGTACAGTAGGAGTAGTTATAGTGCCGGATTTCGACCGGCCATCGGGTTTACTGTTCCTACTTTTGCGGTTACTCTTGTAGCCTTCCTTTCCGCTACAGCCGTTGTTTCTGGTTGGGGTTCCGCGGGATCCCTGCTGAGTCTCTGTTTTGGAGACTCATTCCCTACTTTTCAGGTGTGGCGGTTCTTCTTCCTCGAGGTTCGAGGGTGCTGTTTGGAGGTTCTCAGTTGCCAGCTCGTCGGGCCGAGTGTTCACTTGACATGTGGTACGTTTTTACTACTTTAGACTGTACTTTCTGTTGGACTGGACTCTGTTGTAGCTGTAGTTATTTATTTATTTCTGTTAATTGTTGAATTGTCCTGCTTTATTTCCTATTTCTTTGTGCCTCCACACTCCTTTTACCCCTTCCGAGCCCTCCCGGCTCGTGGGCGGCGATTCGAGTCTCGGGTTATCGGGCCTTCCCGGTAATCAGATTCTCGGGTCGTTACAGTTATCCTTTCTTGGTCGGACTCATGCATGTTGATCTGATGATATCATGAATAAGCATCAAGGAAACTTAGCATCTCCTGTCTGGCCGTTGCATCGACGAGCTGGTCAATTTACGTCATGGAGAAGCTATCCTTCGGGTTGGCCTTGTTAAGGTCGATGTAGTCGACGCACATGCACCACTTCTCATTGCTCTTGGGAATCAGGACCACATTAGCGACCCAGTTTGGATACTGGGTTGGTCGGAGGAGTCCTAAGCATAGCTTCTCACCCACCTACTCCCTTATGATGGCCTGACGCTTGGGATTATAGCGCCTCCTACGCTGTTCAACCGGGAGACACTTTGGGTCTAGCTTTAGCTGGTGAGTGATTATTTCTGGGGTTATTCCAGGCAGCTCGTTCTCAAACCAAGTAAACACGTCCTAGTTCATCACCAAGAAGTGTTGGTAGGTCTCCTCTTACTCGGATAACATCAAACCAATCCACAAGGTGTCATCTAGGCTCTCGCCTACTTGGATGAAGAATAGGTCTTCAGCCGATGTGTTTCCACTAGGCTCGGGTTCGTCTACCCTGGCTTTCTTCTCTAACAGGGCATCTTCTGCATGTCTCTCTTTGGTGGAGATCAGATAACACCTCGAGCACCTCGTACTTCCCCTACCCCACAGGGAGTTAGAAATTTTAGCTTCTGGTGATAGGAGAAGGGGACGCCTCATAGTGTACCCAAGATTCCCCGACCAATGATGGCATTGTAGCTAGTCATACCTCACACAACCGTGAAGTTGGCTATAAAGGTCACGTCCTGTGGAGCCATCCCGAATGTGATCAAAAGGGAGATTCGTCCTTCTGGTAAAACCGTCGAACTGGAGAATCCATACAAGGGAGTGTGCAATGACGTTATATGCGATAGATCCATCCTCATGAGGACAAGGCAGTCGTAGGAAATCACGTCGGGCGTATTTCCATTATCCACTAGAATTCGACACACTGTACATTAATTGATGTGGAGGAGACTACAAGAGCATCGACATGGGGATTGGTTACACCTGCTAGATCGTCGTCCGAGAAGACAATGAGATCCTTGAGGCAGTCCCAAGCATCGTGGTCGCAGTGGCTCCCATCGCTGCAGTCGCTCTGGTGGACTCAGGCAGCATATGCCTGGCGTCTGCTAGGACTATCCCCTCCTGATGTCGGCCTATTAGAGATCATCATGATATCTTTCCCGTTGGTCGGTTGTCAATGGGAGGTGGTGTCTGGGCTTTCTGTGGTCACTTCTCAGTGGCCTTGGTGACAAATTTTTCCAAGATTCCTTGTCAGACTAACTCCTCGATTGCTTCTTTGAGCTGGACGTAGTCAGCAGTGTCGTGGTTGTGGTCACAGTGGAAGCGGAAGTACCTCCTTCGGTTTTCAATCCTCGGGTCAGACTTCATCTTCGAGGGCCACCAGAGGTAGGGTTCCTCACGGACCTCCATGAGAATTTGCTCTGGTGGGGCTGTCAGTGGGGTGCAATGCTTGTACTAGCCCATGTCTCTTGGCCCCTGTAGGTCGCCGCATTCCCAGTCACGGTGCTCACGCTTGCTCCTCCCTTCTCTTGGGGACTCAGTCGATCTTTTACGGACGGGTTAACTGGTCCCGGCCGCTCGGCTTAATGCCGCGTTATTCTCCTCGCAACTAGTATGTTTTCAGGCTAGGGCGAGGAGTTCCATCAGTACCATGGGAGACTCTACCCCAAGCGTTCACTAGAGTATAGAGTCTCGGGTGCCCTGTGCTAGGGTAGTCGTGGCGATGTTGACATCCAAATGGGTAATACGGAGAGTCTCTTTCCTGAAACGGGACATGAAGTCCCATAAGGACTCCTCATGCCCCTGCTTGATGGCGAGGAGGCTCACTGCTGACTTGACCTCCTTCTTGCAGCCGACAAAATTTTCCTTGAATAGTTTCTTCAATTATAGGAAGGAGGTAATAGTCTCGGTGGGTAACGACTTAAACCAAGTCCAAGCATTCTCCCGCAAGGTGGTGACAAACGTCAAGCATTTCACAGCGTTTGTACCCTGGTGGAATACCAGGTTGGACTTAAAACTGTGCATATGGCCGGAGGGGTCAGTGATGCCGTCGTACGGGGTAAACGTCGGAAGTTGAAACTTCGGGGAGATCGGGGCTTCCATGATCTCCTGGGAGAATGGGGCATGGAAATCTGAGTCATCGTCGACGAGCCCCCTAGTCCATGCAGCCTAGAGAATGTCGTCCAGATAATAAACCTTCCCCTCCAGCTCACGCTCCACCTCCTCATAGTGTCGGAGGCACTGTGCCATCTCTGAGTTGGAGTGTAGCGGGCTACGGGGATGTGGTGCGAGCTGGCTGCGCGGGCATTGTGAGTGCGCGACAGAGATGTGGGAATGTTCATGGGCTCGGCGGGATTCCGCCACGGTAAGGGCACCTCCGTTTAAGGGAGGTCCCGTCGAAGTGCGGTCCTGCTCCGTGTCGATTAAGGAGGCCATGGCACACCTCCATGAGCCCCTGGATCTAGCGGCACATTTCTGCTAACTTATCCGTAGCGGGGCCAAGGGGAGTATCGCCCTATGGCCGACGGGTAGATAAGGACGCTTCCTGAGACTCCCGTTTGAGGCTTGCGGTTCACTAGGAGACCCGACCCCCAAGCGGTTACTATTGTTGCGATAGCTTTCTCAGGGTGCCATGGCTTCCTGCTCGCTTCCGATAGACGGCGCCAAAAAGTGTAGAGACAAGAAAGTGCTCCTTGGATCTCGTATCACACTTTTAAGATTTATTTATTTGGGGAAAAGTAGTCGGCCTCCCGGGGAAACCTACAAACACTGTAAAAAGGCATCAGAAGGAGCGGTGGGAGTGCTCCTAGGAGACAACCCTCTGATGCCTAAGTTAGAGACCCGTGTGTAAGCTAAGAGAGAAGAGAGTCAGAGTGAGGAGAAAGAGAGCCTGATCAAAGCAGTGGAGCTCTGGAGAGTGCTCGGCGGACCTGGAGAATGCTCAGAGAGGCAGGGAGAGAAGAACCACAAGGGGACCTACCTCTCTGATCCTACTCCCCGGGTGGAGATTCCTTCAGCTGCTATGCGGGAGCTCTTCTCTCTGTGAGTGACTCTGTGTAGGAGCGTCCGGAGGGAATCTCTGGCAGTATAGCTGTAAGTGTAGACGGGAAGGTTCCTCCCCCTCGGGGTCCAGTGAGGGCCTATTTATATAGGCCACAGGGGCGCCAGCCATTCCTCCACCGGGAAAGTGGCGAGGATCATGGAGGGGCGTTTCCTTGATCGTGGAGAGTTGTTCGTTGTTCCCTTGCCCGTTATCGGAAGGGAGGCTCCGCGGCGAGGATCCCGGCGGAGTGGGTGTGACTTAGTCCACTCCGAGGGAGGTCCCGTAATGTAGTGGCAACGTTCATTCGATGGTGAGTTCTACGACGTCCGGGACTCACGGAGTAATTCCCCCTGGGGCGCCGACGGAGCTTCTTTGGACCTCAACTGAGTCGCCCTAGATGGGCTAAGGGTGGAGTGTCTCGTTAAGGACTTGGTGGATCCGGGCCACAACGGCCCGGTGAATCATATTTAATAGAGAAAAAAGTCACATTTATTTCATAGAAATACCATTGGTTACTCTTCAAGAGAAGAATTTCGAACACACAATAGTGGCGTACACATCTAGCATTATTGACATAATTTTCCAGTGTTTTTCGTAAATGTAATATATTGCTTATTCTCTCTCTCTCTCTCTCTCTCTCTCTCTCTCTCTCTCTCTCTCTCTCCGGCCCGGCGGGCGGGCGGGCGGGCGGGCGGGCGGGCGTGCGTGCGTGCGTGACCCCGCGTATCCAGAACTTTGTGGCGAGTGGCTCCGCTTTGCCGAGGCCACCCACCATGAGGAGGAAGGGTGGAGCAGAGCAGCCGTTATCGCAGGGAACCTCTCACTGCCTGCACTCTATTCAGAAGCGTTCCTGACCTCCTCCCTCGCAGAAAAGACACCATGTCGCTCGCTCCCTCTCTCCCCCGACTCCACTCCTCCTTCCTCCCCTCCCCCCGCGCAAGCCTCTCCTCCCTCTGCCCCGGCCCCGCCGCCGTCGGCTGCGGCAGGAGGTCCCCAGGGCGCCGCTCCCCGCAGCAGCTCACCGCCACCATCACCACTTACCCCCGCATCAGAGCCCTCGATCTCGACGAGAACACGGTGAGCTCAATGTTCTCCAGTCTGTTTCTTTCTCCCCCGCTTTTCTTTGCTGCTGGCGCTCGCCCCGGCTCCGATGACCTGACATTGTGGGTTCTCTGTGCTCTTTTGATCTTTCCTACTTTTCCCTTTTCCAGGTCGTCGCCATCACCGTCGGCGTTCTCAGTGTCGCCGTTGGCGTCGGGATCCCCATCTTCTACGAGACCCAGATCGACAATGCCGTGAGTTCTTACCGTACCGATTTCGAGAATGTAAAAAGAGGATTTGAGGAAGCTGGATGCTTATTTGTTGTCCGATAAAGATTAGGATTTCTTTCTCTTTCTTTTTTTTTTGGCTCGTCTTGTGCAGGCGAAGCGGGAGAACACGCAGCCTTGCTTCCCGTGCAGCGGAACTGGTTCTCGTAAGCCTCCGACTCCCCTGTTCTTCTATGTTGTGGGTTCGTACTCACTCTAGGCATGTGCAATGGCACAAGCAGATATCTTATTACTACTCCTTGGGATTGGATTATCCGTGAACTGGTTGTTGGAGTTCTTCCCTCTCAGATCTCCCCCTCATTTGCCAGACCAGCGGTTGAAAGAATTCTTCAAGGAACACTAGTGTTTGTTTCGGGGAACTCTGTGAAGTGGTAGGTGCCCTAAGATAGTATGGCCCCGTAATCAGATGATTTGGCATAGAACAAGCAGAAACTACAGATTTTCTCAAGATATATAACCATCTTCTTTCTTGTTTGGGTGCTGGAAATTAGCCTCCTTTTTGCTTTCGTAGTCCTGCTAACTCATTCCCAATTTCCGAGGGAGGCTCACCGACCAGAGCTTATAAGACGGGTTATGAACAAATGTCACAATTGCAGACGTTGATCCGGAAATGTGATAGATTTTAGTCATTCCGTCATTTAATACGTGACTATTCTGTCATATTAGAATCAATGGATCGGGCCATCCAATTCAAAATTGAAGGTGCTAATTACCTTTTTTTTAAAAAAAAAAAATCCATTTTCAATATGGGATTATTATAACAAGTCTCCTCGCGGACAAGCCGATTTAGACTCCTGTCACATATATTGAAACATGACAAGCATGAGGTGTGCGGTTCAGATCATGATAACCCTGAGCTCTCATGACATATTAGAATTATGAGATTAGGTCATACAACTCGACATCTTAAGATGTTGAGTGAAGAATACTCCACTCTTGTGAGTGTATTTTATTTCATCATGTTTTCAATACGTAGGACTATTCTAATAAGAATCATTCGCGACTGTTCTGTGTCCGAATTCATCCAATTCATGTACCTTGTTGCAAATAAAATGAGGCAAAACATTGGTGAAACATTTTGATCGTGTCCGCATCATTCATATAGTTTAGGATCAATTTGTTTTGGCTCTGCTTCTAATAAATTTTTGGCGATAGACGTAGCACAAATTCAAGAGCATATGGCATCACAGTTTGGTTTCAAGTAGCTGTGCACTTACTATTTGATGGCTGTATCTCGATGTATTACTAAAGAAACATCGATGACTAGATTAAAGTACTTTGTTGATGGTCCAAATTAAAGTTTTGAAGCATACTTGACGAGCATTCATTCATGCGAGAGTGATGCTGGTACTATTTGTTGAGCATATACTTAATAGAGCTCTCTCTCTCTCTCTCTCTCTCACAGAACAATGCAGGTTCTGCACCGGAACAGGAAGTGTGACTGTGATACTAGGGGGTGGTGAAACTGAGATTTCAAAATGCATCAACTGTGAAGGTGCAGGAACGTTAACTTGCACCACATGTCAGGGTAGTCGTATTCAACCCCGCTATCTTGACCGAAGGTAATGGAAGTGCTCTTCCATAATCTGATTCTTATTAACCTAATTCTTTGATTGAGTATCTTAGTTAACTATAAAGTATCTTCTTTTTTGTTTGCTAAAACTGATGCTACCTTCAAGATAGGGGAAAAACATGGTGACATTTGAAATGCATATTTTTTATTCTTCAAGATCTGTGAAGTTTGGTCCTTCCCTTGTGAAAGGATTGGCCACATTTTGACGGAAAACCAGCACAGACCCAGACTGTAAAGTGGAATGTATCATAAACATGAAAATAGAGGATGGCAGGCACACCCTACAAAATAGAAAACATGTGGACGATATTTCCCCGTTTGATACATGCATCATGCTTTCTTAACATGTAAAGTTGGGGCTGATGATGCATCTTGTTGCAAAAAGAAGCTTCCGAGGATAATGGGTTATTATATATTGTTGTAGGCTAGCAATATTCATGAAGGATATTTTTAATAATATCGAGAATCTGCAACACCGAGAAGAAATGACAAAAAAATTCAGGAAACTAAATAAAATGGATAAAATTAATGAACTGTGGAATTTATTCATATAAATACATTAGATTGCTAGGAGATAGCTCTCGTACATATGAAATTTGATGGCAGTTGGTTTTAATGAAATAGCAAATATTTCTACTCTGAAATTGTAGTCAAGTAAATACTTTCCATGCAGAGAAACCCGTATTACATTAAACAGCAATTCGTAGCAAAAAGGATAGCCGTCCATATTCAAGATGCAAACAACCGTGTATCCAGCTATGAGAGCAATATGTATGTATTTATCTAAACGTAGAGTCGGGACACAATAAAATGTTTCTATATGAAAATCTTACTAATTGTAATGCATTAAAAATCTTGAAATATTAAGGTAAAAAAAAGGTTCATTTTACATGGTACGTGCCATTTCCACATGATAAACGTTAACCTCCCGTAAATGATGACTTTAATTACTTGTAGTTCTAGTATATGCATGATAAATCAAATGTTGCATGACAATATTATGATCTTATCATGAACAGCACCAAATCAGCCATGGCTTATCCTTTAGTAAAAACTGTAAAAGCGGCTCATTATATGTTCTGTTGTTTGATGCTGCAACTCATGTTCCATAGACTCCAGACTTTCCCTACTTGACGTTTGCAAATTGCAAGTTATAGCCATGTAGGCCCTTTCGATAGTATTCTTACGTTTTTGATGCCCATGTTCTGTTATGCAGAGAATTCAAAGATGATGACTAAAAAGGTCGGCTTAGCATAGAGGGTCAAATGGTGTGGTTGTTATCAAAGTTTTGTAAGCTTGAGCTGTTGTACAAATTGGATGAATACCTTCCTGAATTTGAGTGGGCTTGGTCCCTATCTTTCGAAGAGCACTAACTTGCGCGAATGTAAAGTTTATATATTTTCCGAAGCAAATTATAAGTCAGTCTTCAGATAATGTGCAATGCTAATCGCCTCCTGTTATTGAAGTGTTGATTCTTTTGTAAGGTATTTAATTAATATGGTATTCCATTTTTTTCATTCCGTCGGACTCAGATTTGCAAATCTCGTTTTTAAATAATAAAATAGAGGGTGTTTACATAATAACTATGCAGAAGCTCTCTTTAAAATCATAATATCATGCATGTCCTCGTTTAAGGAAAGAAAAATGTCATACCCCCAATCTAAGAAACTCACTTTATAAAGTCTGAAACATTTAATTAGATGGTCTCACTGCCACATGCTTTGTGTCAACAATCAGACAGTTTAGAAAAAAATAAATAAATAAAGATCGGACACCCTAGATCACCCTAAATAATGAGCAAACTAGTTTCAACCTACCTATTTACAAAGTACGATCTTTATTGTTTTAAATGTTTTATCCATCCAGCCGTCAATCAAACCTTATTATGGACATGCAGTTTGAATTGAGACTGCTTTCTTTAAATAATATCACATCCAGCTTTCAAGGCCTAACAATGGGAGACCTAATAAACACGCAATGTGACCAATAGAAAATACAATCCGATCTATCAGGCCGCAAAATAGAATATAAGCCTAAAAAATAAAGGTTCAAATGAAATATACACAGGTTTCGACTAAAAATATATACAAGCTTGAATGGGCATGTACTCATTAGGAGTATATATATATATATTATTGAAACCCCCACTTCTTAGTCTGATGGATGGGACGACTCAATATAAGATAAGATAGATCTGCCATCCCTATGGGCTCAACCCATGTGGCCTAATCAAGATGCTTTGCAGACTTCGTCTAGGATCTGCACACCAGGTTGTGGTGTGCAGCAACCAAGCATTACCCTGCTTGCAAACATCTTTTTTTCTCCGTGCCGCTAGGACCTTTCATCAAGAATTAGTACAAGTACACAGAATTTTGAACAAGAAAGAAAGCTTCATTGTTGTTGATGCAAATACCGTGGTGGACCTTTGTCATTTATGATTCCAACATGAATTTTTTGCCCGTTTTATTTACGAAATAAGTTCACTTCTGACACTCGGCCAGAGTGCCTAGATCAACAACTCAGAGGCTCCGTGCCTGGTACAGTCAACAGTTTGACGATGAAGTGTCTGTCAAAATATGAATATTAAAGCCTCATCACGTCACAAGTGAATAGCGGGAATTACCAGAAGCAAACACTAATAAGGGGGAGAAGCTCGTCATGTTTCGAACAAAAATCCATTAACAAAAAGAGAGCCTGCCAATCAGTCCAGCCAAAAATATCGCTCCATTATCCCTAAGAAAGGAAAGATTGGTATTCTGGTAAAAATAAGGGATCACAATGTTCAAAAAAGGAGAAAGCTGGTGCAACAAGAGACACAACTCCGCAAAAAACATAAATGTGGATGCCAACCGTACTCCACTCGAAATTTTACAGAAATTTCAACCTCAACATGAATCAACTAGGCTACGCTGACAGGCTGTGGAACAGCTTCCTTCTGAGTCTTACATCTGCAAAACCAGGACAAAAGCCCCATGAAGCAATTTATTGTGAAAGAAAAACAACAGAATATAATCAAAATCTGATAAAACTGACGACCAAAAATATGAAATATATGAAAAACAACTTTAACATTAGATTCATCAATATTGTCATTTCCAAGTTGAAAAGTAAAATAAGAGTCTAAATGCAATATATCTCTGCTTATTATTAAAACTGGAAGTGGAATGACTGCGTTTGAGAGAAAAAACTTCTCTTAGCTTCTGGATATTGATGGCAGATAACCAACAATGTGAAAACAATATTACAGTCTAAGAAAATTTTAGGATCCATCACAACGATGTGCTTCTACATGACATTAAACATCCAACCATCAACTAAAGGTATAGGAAAAATCAATAAACAGAACCACCTTTATATGTATAATAAAAAAAGGCCTGAACAGAAATAATGTTTTAGCGTCTCTGGGAACAAACATCACCCTCAAAAACCATCATAAAAATGACAGTATGTACACACAGCATGCATTTTAGTCCTTGCTTAAGCGTCAAGAAGAATAACAATCTTTCTTCTCTATGTTGGTTGTGCCTCAATGCCAGAATCCAACATTTATCGTGACTTATGAACATCCTCCAAAATTATGGGACAGATTGGATTCTGAGCCTGACTACAATCAAATAATCAGTTCAACTGGAAAGCAAGTTTCATACCTGTAGATTCAATGCTTTATTAAAGAAACCCTCCCCAAGAAATGTACTACCGCTTGGAATTTCATTCTTCCCAAGAAAGATGACAAGAATACCCTAAAACAAATCCTCCACCACCCAACCAAGCTGCTGGCCTCCGAGGAAGTGAAGTTTGCCTAACTCATTTAGCGGCGGCATCTTCAGGAGGAGGGTGTGGACCAAGAAACCAAGGGACTACAAACAGCGTGCCACCAAATGATTGCGCTTGCTGGAACAAATTAACTCCAGAAACTAGAACACATTCTATTTCCACGGCATCAGCGTCAATGACAATCATAAGCTCTGACTGGTGACAAGGATGTTGGATGGCAGATCCATCCACAACATAATGTAGAAGAAAATCCACTGTAGGGACATGATGATGACTTCCAAGGATTTGGCAGATGAGGTTTCTCTCCCACCAGCAGAGGTTCCCTCAAGCGGTGGGTTGTGGGTGGAGATGAAGCTCCGACATGTCCGGAACTATCTTGCAATTGAAGGCATGGAGGTGGGGGGAGGGCCTCTTCCTCCCTCTCTCCTCCTTTTTGAGAGTAAACTAAATTAGAGTTGGTTAATGTCTGTTAACTCCATCATGGCTATGCCAAGCCAACCACTCCCACCCTATGGAAAACAATAGTTGTTACCTTGAAGCATCATATATATAACTTCAAATGAAAACTTTTAGAGTTTTTGCATACAAACCACCGTTATAAACAAAATTGCAGATATATCATTCCTGAAAACGTATTAGTAGGCATTCACTGGTTTTGACGAAAACTTTCAAAAATGCCATTGTGTTAACTTCCATTGACGGAGACACGAATATTACACAAAGATTCGAAGATTCCCGTTAGGTGGTCATCAAATGACCAAAATACCCCTCCCCTCGCCACCACTCAGAGAGAGAGAGAGAGTGGGAGGGGTGGGGGGACGTGCACCTCGGCTTCATGAAGACCCTAGAGCTACAGCATTAAAGGAACTTCAATGAGGGTTTCCTAAAGGAGCCACCAGCGGAGGATGGGGGCAAGCCATTGGCCTACTACACCATCCAAAATCTGTTGGCCCAATTGATAGAACGCCATCCCAAAACCAGGATCTTGGTGACCAGCCACACCTTGGCAGGGCACTCAATGCCCTCTTCCCTGCTCTGCTCACCATCCACGAGGAAATGATGAAGATCCACCAAGAAAAGACCATCCTGTGGAAGATGATGGTGATAGCACAGCCTCCCCCACCCCTGCTGCAAACCCCCACCCCTCTCCCCCTGATGCAAGCCCACCCCCCTCCCACACCCCCTGCTGCAAACCCCCCCCCCTGCTGTGGCCCCCTAATTGCCATGGTTTTGACCATAGGAATTATCGCATTTTACCATGTGTAGTTAAAGGTAACCATGGTTAGGTTCAGGGGTGGTAACGGGGGTTACAGCGATGGCATGTTTGAAAGTTTTCATCAAAATCAGTGATATACCTGTTAATACGTTTCCAAGAATGATATATCTGCAATTTCATCTACAACAATGGTTTATATGCAAAAAACCCTCACTGTTAAGCAAAATTCTGAATTAAGTGAGGTTTAGGGGTGCAAATGAACCAGTGCGCTCAATGAGTAGCTCGAGCTAGGCTCGGCTACTACTCAATTTCAGCACGGTAATGAGCCGACATCAAACAAAAATTTAAGCTCATTTACAAATGAACCAGTTCAAGCACAGGTCTATTCGAATCATCTAAGCTCACGAACAGGTTATTTTAAGATTTTATAGTCATTTTAAATTATAAGTATAATTTTCAAGCAATGTAAATGCCTTTTTAAAATTTTTATACCTTTATTAATGGCTAGCTCTTTCAGCTGAAAGAGGCTCTGATGTGGGAATTAATCACACATCAGGAGTTCAGAAAACCTCCAAGGAGGGTTGCTTTATTAAACTGCGGCTCCTCCCCCCCCCCAAACTCTTTAACCATGTTTTGGGCATGTGGTTCAGCTTGAGCCACCTGTAGTTGGGTCTTGTGGTTGAACCATGTCCCCATAGTTTGAACCAGCTTGAGTGTAGTTTCAGGCGGTCCAATTTTTAGGTTTAGTCCACATACAAACAAATTTTTGAAGTGTAAAAGTTTATCAGGCTATTTATTTTTAGGCCCATCAAATTCGCAAGTTGGGCTCGTGCTCATTCCACATATAATCAAGCCAAACTAGAACAACTATTTTTAATGCTCAAACTAGTTGGAGAAAGGTTTGCTGGGCCGTACCGTACCGGTCCAAGTTGGCAACTTACACCGTACCATGGGGAATCCAGACGTGATATGGTAACAAGTTGGTCCAAGTCATTTAGCCCCAAAAAAAAACTCAATTGGGTGACTCGGCCCAAGTCGGGCCGACCCAAACCGTACCAGGACGGATCCAAGTTGATCCGTCCCAATGGCACAGCAAACCTTGAGTAGGAGACAAGTTCAGGCTTGGTTCAAATTGATTGAGACAAGTTTGAGCAGGATTCTACTTGGCTCGGCTTGGCTCATTTGCACCCTCAGTGAGGTTACACCAACTGCAAAAGTATGTTTTTCTCTTCATGATAAATTCTACCAGAACATAGTCCTAGAAATCAACCATACCACTTACTAAAGAAAATAAGAAATATGGGTATAAAAAGGTTGGAGGCAGAGTCAGAATAAGAAACAGTGGAACCAGCGATGAAGCAAGAAATACATATTGCTGATAATGTTTCCAATTCTGTTTTTAGTCAGACAGATTCAAAATTGCATGTTCCCGAAATACATAAACACATGAAAATTTATTTTTTTTTGGAAGGCCCATAAGTGCCAGCCCACTGAGGCAATTATTAGGCCCATCAGCTTCTGAGTCCTATGAGGGGCAAGCCCACAAGGGCCAACCTGTTTGATAATAAAAGAGGGGAGAAGGAAGTGAGGAGGCGCCTTATAGGGCTGGTTCTCCCTTCCCACCAAGCCTTCTTGTTTAATCCGATTTCATTTTTCATTCAGAAGTAGAAATTGAATAATTGGAAATTGTTGTTTACAGACCTAATCAGAACCTGGAATATTTGAGACTGAATAATATCTCTTCTAAGAGGAGCACTTCTGTTCAAACCATCAGTGTCCAAGATGAATGACTACAAGTGTTAAAGAATTGCTAAAGAAGATATGCATTGTTAGCAACTAGGACCTAAAATTTCTGAAGCACGAGTCAAATGAAACCATGTGATTTTCAAGACTGCACAGCCAATTAAGACTGGTGCTTCTTTTCTACGGGGTACAATTGCATGCAAAAAGATGCTCCAAAGAAGCTAAGCATTCTTAGCATCCAAAATTTGTGAAGCGTGAAACACATGAAAAATATGATTTTCAAAGCTGCGCAGCTTAACTAAAAAAGCAGGCAGGCAGTCTCTCCATTGTGGATCTGGATGAGTTCATAGAATCAGATGCCAAAAGTACACAATTAATTTTCAGTTCCTTTTTCTCATGCATGGAAATAATCTTGACAATGTGTGCAAATAATGAAAAATCATTAGAAAAGTACAAAGCATTAGTAACATCCAAGGATATAATTTGTAGCCGGCCTGTGTATAACGTAAAAGAAAGAGAACACAAACCTATTACAAAATGAACGAGATGCAAAATTGTGATTGTTGCAATGTGAACACATCCAATCCCCGTCACGCCATTGTTTTGCCCTGGTAAGAATAGTTGGATCAAGCAAGACATGTTGCTAAATAAAATCTACAAATTTACCATTAAAACGTGTAAAAAGTCATGATAATAATTAGTTCTCATAATCTACAGCATGGCTATGCCATGAACTTTGGTACTCTGGAAAATTGAGTAATTTAGTCTGGTTGCATAACATCAGTATTTAGGCTGCAAGATTGGGCAGGGCAACCTGAACAACTGGCCCAACCAACCTGATCCTTGACTGGGTTGGAAAATGATTCAACCAGATCCAGATTGGGTCGGGTTGAGTTGACACCTCATGTTATCCAACCCATCCCAACCCCGACAACCCTTTAAATCCCACCACTGATGCCACATTACCCCTGCCCCCAATTTCTTTGCATTGCCACCTGAAGAGGCGAGATCTCGCGCAGGATCCTGAGCGGGCTATGGATCACCGGAAGATGAATCTGCAAGATAGGGAAACGTATCAGAGGGCCCAGGGGATCTCCCTGGGGCAAAACCCTCCGATGGCTAAGTCAGTAGAGCTATGGTGGAAGCAATAATGGGGGGAGGAGAGAGCTGATGCGCGAGAATCCTCTCCACCAAAGGGTGAAGCGAATCGTGCTCAGGAGCTTAGGGTGTGTGAATGCTTAGTTCATCTTACCATCTTCCGGAGGGTATCCCTTGCTTAAATAGTGCGCCGCCTTCAGGAGTCCTGTAAGCTGAGGGGTTCCCGACGGGAGTTACGTCTTTAACGGGGGCTTTCATGGCCTGATCGTGGGAACGTTATCCCCTTGGAGTCCGGCGGCTCCCCTGACTCTCCCGCTGGCGGAGGACTCTGAACGGCTGCACCTGCAGATAATCAACCGGCCTTACCAAACCTCGGGGATGCTAGCTCATGTCCGAGCGATAGGCATGGCCCGGCGAGGGTGGGGTCGGATAGGTCGGCTGGAGCCTATCTCTCTCGGACGGGGAGAGGGCTTTAGGCCGGACCTTCCTTGGGACCTGACCGTTGTCTCGGGCCCTCCGAGCCTAGAAGGCCGCCGGGGAGAGTTAGTTCCTCGAGTCTTATTTATTGTGCTTTTCTCCCTAAGTGGGCCCTGTGGGCTATCACTTGGGTGGGCTCGCCCGGTTGGACCTTGTGGGTCTTGTTGGGCTGCCTTTGTGGTGGGCTGCGGAAATCCCCCTCTCCACTTGTCCCCCTCCTACTCCCGAGCCAAGGAGGCTCGGATGAGTATTTTTTCGAGGCTTTGGACCGGCGTGGCTCAGGTGGGTGGAATTCCGTTGGCGTTATGGAGCCGCTTATAGCGGTCGCCGAGGCCCGTAATGATGATCCTGACGGATTCGAAACGAAGGGGCCCCCCCTTTTTCTCGGAGCACGGAACGGCGCGCCGCCACCCTCAGGGGTTTATAGGGGGCAATGTTCATCGTTCTAGGCTTCCAGGGTTTTAGGCTTTCCTTGCTTCTTGATGCGCCGTGAGAGCACAGCGGAGACGCGGAGCCTTGCGGCGGCGTTCGAGGAGTTGGCGAGGATAACCGCAGAGGCGGTCCGGCAACTTCCTTCTCCCCCGGAGTCTTCGAGCTCGTACGAGGGATCTCTTCCCGACTCGATGGCGGATCAGAGTCCGGAGCTTGTGCCGGTGAGGCGGGAACCCGTCCCCAACTGTAGTGAGTTGGGGGAAGCGGAGGTGCGGAGGCTGGAGCATCGTTTCCGCCTGCCTCTCAGATACAGTTTTGTCGCCGCCACTCCGTACGAGACGAGTCTGGATGATCGTGATGAGCTCATTTGCACCTTCCTTCTGGCTTGGAAGAGTGGATTTCGGCTCCCTTTCGATCCTTTCGTGCTGCAGCTTCTTAATTTTTTCCGGTTGGCGCCTATCCAGTTGGTGGCCAATTCATATCTGCTGCTCTCGGCCTTCCGGATTCTTTGTCGTCAGCACGACATTTTTCCTTCTTTGGACCTCTTCCACTTCTTTTTTGAGTTGAAAGCGCACCAGTCGGCAGGGAAAGGCTTCTACTTCATCCAGGCGCGGCGGAATAGGAGCTGCATCTCGCTTGCGGCGAAGGACTCCTCGCACAAGGGGTGGAAGAGCCAATTCTTCTGGGTGAAGGCGGTGGCGACGGACGAGATCTGGAGATGCCGGACCTCACCCAACTTTCACCCGAATCTGCCCCCTCGCCAGGAGGAGTTCCCCCCCCACGTGGAGGGGCAGGCTGCCCGTCTGCTGGAGAACCGTCAATCGACCGAGGAGCTGGTGACGCCGGAGAACATCGAACGGTGTCTTCTCTCGCGGTTGACGTCAGTAGGTACAGCTCTTGAGGCTCTTTTTCGGGGGTGGTAGCTCTTTTCCTCCTCCTGACTGGGGCTTCTTCTTGTTGCAGACGTGAGGCGGGAGCCTCTGGAGGAGGCGGCCGAGGTCATCGATCTGGGAGATGACTCGGCAGCCGATGAGCCTGATGCCCCGGTGGGTCGCGTCCATGCCCGAGATAAGGGCAAGGGGGCGGCCCCCGAGGGGACTTCTCGATCGACCGGCTTGAAGCGCAAGGATCCCCTGGCGGGGAAGTTGCGGGAGGCCGCGAAGGCCAGGAAAAGGGCCAAGAAAGCCGGTTTTCCTACCGCCGTCGGGGGCGATTCTGGCTCGGCGGCGCTCCCCCCTCGGGGGCAGGATGGGGCCGACCCCTCCGGGCTGGCTCTCCCATCCGCCGGGCGAGAGGGGGCCGAGGAGACCAGGGGCCCCGCAGAGGGAGGTGATGGGTCGGCTCTCCCCTCTGTGGGGGCAGAGGGGGCCGGTGCCGGTGTGGCCGGCGCTGGGACCGAGGGATTGGTCGGCGCGGATGGGGGTTCGCCCGCGAGGGCGTCGCAACCCCAAGTGCCGGCAGTTGCTGGTGCGGTTGATCCCGCGGCGCCGGTCGAGGGTGGGGGTTCGCCCGGGGAGGCGTTGCAACCCCAACCGACCGTGACGCGCGGGGCGGTCAGCTTCGCTGCCCGAACAGGGTCTTCTGGCGGGGTACCCAGGGTGGAGCAGTCCCCTTTGTCGGAACCTCTGGTCATGCTCGGTATCTCGGGCGACTTGTACCGGTTCTGCCGGTCGATCGCCGAGAGGGGGGGAGAAAGGCGCAGCACTCCCGCCGAGGTCCTTGATGTCCTGATGGAGGGCGGCCTGGTCATAGCTCGGACAGCGGCCGTGATGGCGGAGGCGCACGCCCGGACGGAGGCGGAGCGGTCGAGGCTCGCCTGGACCCTTGGTGGATGCGAGGGGAAACTAGCCCGGCTCGAGGGGGAGCATGAGGGGCTCCGGCGGGAGTTCCTCGCATTCAGGGAGTTGGCGCGGTCGAGCCGACGGGAAGCCGAGGCGCTGGCCGAGCAGCTAGCAAGGGCCCGAGAATCGCTCGAGAGGAAGAGCAAACGTCTAGAAGACGAGCGTCAACGTCACATCGAGCTGGACGGCCTCTGGGAGCTTGAGCGCGGCGAGCTGCAGGATCGGGCGGAGGACGCGGAGCGCCTTCGCGCTGAGGCCGAGGCGGACCGAGCCCGGGCGGAGGGTCGGACGATCGAAGCCGAGCGGAGGATGACCGAGCTAGAGGAGCGTCTGGCGAGGGCGGAAGAGCGTGCGGCCGAGGCGGAGCGGGCTCGGGACGGGCAGGTCGAGGCGGAGGCGATCGAGCGCTACAAAGGCTCGGAAGCTTACTCGGCCGACCTGATTGAAGCTGCCCTACCCTACTACGAGGTAGCGCTCCGCCGGGGTGCCCGAAAGGGATTCAGGCAGGGCTATCGCCGGGCGATGAGCTATGCCAATGAGCACCTTGCCGGGGGTGATTTTCCTTACGGCCAGAGTTATGACTCGGATGAGTCAGTTTCCAGCTCCTCATCCTCGGCCGGGGAAGAACCGGAGGAGTCACCTCCAGCGGGGTCACCAACTCCGGAGGCTCCAGGAGGGCTCACGACCGGGACAGTTCTCGCACAGGCGAGGTCAGTGTCCGGGCCGGCCGTCACCGAAGGCACCGGGGGTGACGCGTCCCCTACTGCTGTTCCCGAGCTTCAAAGTGAGCCCGAGGCCTGATGTATTATGCTTTATTTTGCCCCTTCCCCTTTTTGTTTGTTTTTCCTTTTGTAAGAGGATTTCTTTATGGGAGGCAATAAAGGACTTACTTCGTTTGATCGTTATCTTTGCTGTGATTTGGCTGGCGTATCGGGGGCAGTTGGAAGGTGCCGATATTTTCTGCACCGTTCTCGCATGCCGATTCGGGAGACTTCTGGCGGGGCGTCCTTTCATTCCACCATGCTTTGAAAGTCGAGGCGCTTCGCGAATCCCGCTAGGGCGGGGGCCGAGGAATTGGAGGTGACCTTCCAAGGGAGGTCCTATAGCGTGTTTTCGAGGGGGGAGTCATTTAAGGCGCGTGGCCTCCCTTGGCCTATAAAAAGGACCGAAGGGTGCTCCTTCCCTCTTAACACTTAGGACTCTCGCCGGCGGTTTGCTCTTGTTCCCTCGTTTTCGCTCTGCGTTGCGCCGCCGCAATCGGAGCATGGAGGACCCTTCAGAAGATGACGCCGCAGGCGACGGGGAGCGGCCGGTTCCAGCTGTCCTGGAATATCGGTCGGGTCCCACGGTCGCCGCGCGTGCATGAGACGGGTCCGACGGTCGCCGCGCAGATCTGGAGAGGGCTTCGACGTGCGGGGGCATGCCGTTTGCCTCCTCTTGGCTCCGGCGAGGCTTCCGGGCGGACGCCGAGATGGAGGGCGGATGGGGGAGTTAGGGATGCCGGCCGCCATTCCCCTCCGTGGGAGGGGAGGAGGTGGCTCCAGTTCCTTCCTCACCTCTGTCCGCAGCCTCTTTCTCTCTCTTTTGTTCTTCATTTCTTTCACTCTTCGGGGGCTGCTTGCTTTCTGTTCGCCTCCAAAGAGTTGGTAGTTTGGCAGAGAGGAGACCTTCACGGCGCTCCTTTTTCCAGGTTGTTGCCAACTTGGAAGGTAGCCTTCATCGCGTGAAAGGTGGCCTTCTCCTTGCTGTCCCTCTGTCACCTTTGTCACGGTCCACCCGAGCCAACTGGGTCGACCATCTCTTGTCCGAGCCAGTTTCTACGCGAGGCAGAGTCAGTGGCTGGATGCGAGAAGGTCAAGACCGGGTCGGTCGGGCGATGGCCGTTTGCCGCGGTGCTAGATGGATTTTTGCTTTTCACTATGTAATGTACTGGCAGTTGCCTTTCTGATGTACCAACAGTTATCTTGAATGAATGCAAAAAAGGGAGTTTATTTTACCCGATTTGTCGATACAGTTTTCAGAAATAAAATCTGCGTAGTGTGGTTGCGTTCCATGTCCGGGGAATGGGTTCCCCTTCCATTGTGGCTAACCTGCACGCACCTTTCCCGAGCGTCTCGATCACTCGGTAGGGGCCTTCCCAGTTGGGGGATAGCTTGCCCGCCGCCTCCAGTGGTCGAGAGGCTTCGGTCTTCCTGAGGACGAAGTCCCCTGGTTGGAATTGTCTGCCTCGGACCTTGGTGTTGTAGTACCGAGTGAGGCGGCGCTGGTATTCCGTAGCTCGGACGTTCGCGATCTCTCGGAGTTCGTCTGCCAGGTCGAGGTTCTCGAGCAACTTCTGCTCGTTTGCCTCGGGCGAAAAGCTGATCACTCGGAGAGACGGATTGGCGATCTCTAACGGAACGACGGCTTCGGTGCCATATACCAGCTGAAAAGGGGTCTCACCGGTTGCCGTCCTGGGGGTCGTTCGGTGCGACCATAGTACGCTAGGCAGTTCCTCGAGCCAGCTACCCTTTAGCCTTGCCGAGTCTGGTTTTTATGCCCTTCAAGATGGTCTTGTTGGCATTTTCAACCAGCCCGTTGGCCTGAGGGTGGGCGACCGAAGTGAAGTGGTTGCGGATATTTAGGTCGGCGCATCTGTCTCGGAAGTACCGAGAGTCGAATTGCCGCCCGTTATCGCTCACTATCACTCGGGGGATGCCAAAGCGACAGATGATCGATTTCCATACGAAACCCCAGACGACTGTCTCGGTGATCCTAGCTGTTGCTTCAGCCTCGATCCACTTGGTGAAGTAGTCGATGGCGACGATGATGAACTTCTTCTGGGATTGAGCCGTTGGGAATGGCCCAAGGATGTCGATCCCCCACCGAGCGAAAGGGTAGGGCTCGGTAAGGGTGATAAGTTCCGTGGCCGGCTGATGGACCAAATGGTCGAACCGCTGGCAACGGTCGCAATGTTGTGCGTAGGCCGTGCAGTCGCGCTGCAGGGTCGGCCACCAGTACCCCTGTCTTAGCAGGATTCTGGCCAGCGACCGACCTGAATGTGCTCCGCACAGGCCTTGATGAATCTCTTCAACAGCTTGGCTTGCTTCGTCGGGACCGAGACACTTCAGAAGGGGCCCGGAGAACGATCTTCGGTAGAGAGCGTTGTCGAGGATGACGAAGCGCCGGGCTTGGTACTTCATTCGGCGGGCTTCCCGAGGGTCGGAGGGCTCCCGGGAGTCCGGTAGCCAGGACAGGTAGGGGGAGCGCTAGTCGCCGGGAGTGGCCGAGTCAATGGCGATGAGCTCCAAGTCTATGCTCGGGCGCTCGAGCTCTTCTAGGAGGACCGATCGTGTACCTTCCGGGTCTAGGGAGGAGGCCAGTCGGGAGAGAGCGTCCGCCCGAGAGTTTTGCTCTCGAGCTATTCGGACTACCTCGAACTCCTCGAACTGCTGGGCCAGGCTCCGGACCAACTGTAGGTATTTGATCATAGGTACCTCCCGAGCTTCGTACTCGCCACTGACCTGGCTTGCAACTAGCTGGGAGTCGGTGTGGATCCTGACTCGCTCGGCCCCCAGCCGTCGGGCCATGCGGGCTCCCGAGATGAGGGCCTCGTACTCGGAAGCATTGTTGGACGCCAGAAAGTTGAACTTTAGGGCGTATTGCAACTCTATTCCTTCGGGGGACCTTAGGAGGATCCCTGCGCCGCTACCGACCGAGTTGGACGATCCATCGACGAACAGCTCCCAGGTTGGCCCGGTTGCTGTCGGAGGCCTGTCCTCGACCGGAACGGTGCTCTCGGCGATGAAGTCGGCGAGTGCTTGTCCTTTGATAGCTGATCGCGGCCGATACGAGATGTCGTAGGCCCCGAGCATGATGGCCCATTTGACGAGTCGCCCCGAGGCTTCGGGATGGGCCAGAATCTTCTTCAGTGGCTCGCCGGTTAGCACGGTGATGGGATGCCCCTGGAAGTAGGGTCGGAGGCGCTTTGCGGAGGTAACCAACGCTAGCACGAGTTTCTCGGTTGCGGGGTATCTCCGCTCGGCCTCGCCGAGCACCTTGCTGGTGTAGTAGACCGGCCTCTCGACTCCCGAGTCATTTCTGACTAGGACCGAGCTGACCGTTGATGGCGTCGCCGAGAGATAGAGCAACAAGACCTCGCCCGGGACGGGCTTGGAAAGCACCGGGGGCGAAGCCAGGAACTCTTTGAGCTCGGCGAACGCTGTTTGGCATTCCCCATCCCATGCGAACGTAGCAGATGCTATCTTGGGCCCCCTCATCAGCTTGAAGAAGGGCAAGCATCGTTCGGCCGCACGGGACAGGAAACGACTGAGAGCAGCGACACGCCCCGTCAGACGCTGGACGTCTTTAATGCATGTGGGCGGGCGCATGTCCAGGATGGCCTGGACCTTGTCGGGGTTGGCTTCGATCCCTCGCTGAGTGACCAGGAAACCCAGGAACTTCCCGGATCTCACTCCAAAGGCGCACTTGGCGGGGTTGAGCTTCATGCTGTACTTCAGGAGGGTGCCGAAAGTCTCGGCGAGGTCGGTGAAGTGGTCTTGGGCCCTCGGGGTCTTGACGAGCATGTCGTCGATGTAGGCCTCGACGTTCCGACCTAACTGTCCCTCGAACATGTGGTTGACCAGTCGCTGGTATGTGGCTCCAGCATTCTTCAATCCGAAGGGCATCCGGGTGTAGCAGTACACGCCGTAGTCGGTGATGAAGGCGGTCTTCTCGATATCTTCAGGGCTCATTCGGATCTGATGATAACCCGAATAGGCATCCAGGAAACTGAGTATCTCGTTGCCCGAGGTTGAGTCAACCAATTGGTCGATGCTCGGTAGCGGATAGCAGTCCTTGGGGGTGGCCTTGTTCAGATCGGTGAAGTCTACGCACATTCGCCACTTGCCTGTAGTCTTCGGCACCAGGACGACGTTGGCTAGCCACGTTGGGTACAGGACCGGTCTGAAAAGACCAGTTTCTTGTCCCTTGGTGACCTGCGCCTTGATGATCGCCTGTTTCTCGGGCGCATGCTTCCTTCTCCGCTGCTGTACGGGTCTTACGGTGGTATCGAGGTTGAGCTTGTGCGTCACAGTCTCCTCTGGTATACCAGGGAGTTGATCATCGGACCAAGCGAAGACCCGAACATACTCAGAAAGAAACTCCTTGTATTGTTGCTGTTCCTCTGGTGGTAGGTCGGCGCCGATCCTTACTCCTAGGGCCGGGTCGTCGTTCAGGAATACCGTTAATAACTCGCCACCGGGCTCGGTGGTCACGGCTCTTCCTTCGACTCCCCTGGGGCCCTTATCCTTCCCGTCCGGCCTTGAGGCTTCCACCGAGATATTGTAGCACCTTCTAGCCGTGGCCTGGTTACCTCGGACTTCCCCCAACCCGTTTTTGGTGGGAAACTTCATTTTTTGGTGATAGGTAGATGGTACGGCCTTTATTCGGCTGAGAATTTTTCGGCCGAAAATGGCGTTGTACGCTATCATACCTTTAATCACTATGAAGTCCACTATGACCGTAACGGTTTTGGGTGGGGTGCCAATAGTGACCGGCAGGCTTAGGGCTCCCTCGGGGTAGGTGGCCAGGCCATTAAACCCGCAAAGGGGCGTTCGGATCGGGCGGAGTTTGGATGGGTCTTCCCCCATCTTGAGAAAACAGTCATAAGATAATACATCGGGGGCGCTCCCATTATCAACCAAAATCCTGTCTACATTACAGTGATTTATCGTGGCCGAGATAACGAGGGCATCGTCATGCGGGGTGCTCAGCCCTTCCAGGTCTTGGTCGGAGAAGACTATGACCTGGGGCTCCATCGGCGGGCCTCTGGGGGGCTCTAAGGCTCGGCTGGCTCGCTCGGCATGACGTTTCCTCCCTCGACTGGTGTCGCCGCCCGATGCCGCTCCTCCGGAGATGACGTTGATGTGGACCCCTCGGGGGGCGTTGTCGATCTCCTCTGCGGCGTCTCGGTCTTCTTTGTGCCCGGTCGTGAACTGGGCTAGGTGCCCCAGACGGATGAGGCGCTCAATCTCGTCCTGGAGCTGATGGCAATCTCCGGTGTGGTGCCCGTGGTCGCCGTGGAACAGGCAATGCCTGTCCCGCTTGCGGTTCTTCGACCTCATTGGCTCGGGCTGGCGGAGAAGTCCCGAGTCTTTGATGTCTTCATAGATCTCGTAGACTGGCGCGGTCAAGGGGGTGTACCGCTCGTACTTTCTCTTGCGCTCTCCTTCTCGATCGCGCTTCTTACTCGAGCCAGGATTTGGCTCGGAGGTCCGCTTTTTGTCCCCCTCCCGACCCGAGCCGGTTGCGTCTCGGCAGGCGCTGAGTACTTCTTCGCACTCTGCGTGGCGCAATGCCAGAGTCACTAGCTCGGCAAGGGTCGAGGGAGGGTGGAGGACAAGCTCACGGCGGAGATTCTCGTCCCGGGTGCCCCCGGTCAGTGCGGTTGTGGCTGAGGCCACATCCAGGCGGGGGATCCTGAGGGCTTCCGATTTAAATCGGTGGACGTAAGTCCGGAGCCTCTCCCCTTGCGCCTGTTTGAGGGCCAGGAGCCCCGCTACTGACCTTGGGGGGGCGCTACCGGCGAACTCTCCTTGAAAATTCGCCCGAATTGCCTGAGTCTCGAATGGACCCAGGGGCGAGGGCCCGGAACCATGCCTGAGCACCTTGGACCAAGGTGGCCGCGAAGGCTCGGCATTTGATGGGATCCGGCGTTCCATGAAGGGTCACCAGGGCGTCGAAGCTATCGTAGTGGTCGGCTGGGTCGCCCTGGCCGTCGTAGAGCTTGAAGGTTGGAATGGAGGCTCTAGGAGAGACCTCTGCCTTCAAGATGTACTCGGAGAAAGGGGATTTCTCCTCGTCCTCCGGGAGAGAGGTCTTCTGCAGGGCGCGGAGGGCGCGCTCTTGCTCTGCGAACCGTCTCTCGAAATCTCGTAGCCGGAGGGACAGCTCTGGCTGCAGTCGCGCCGTGGGGCTGGGGGGGGCGTCTTGGCGATCTCCCGGGGCACTAGTGCCCGGGCGCGGCGGCCTCGCCCCCTGCTTCCCTCTCCTCGGCGTGGAGGAAGCCTCTTGCTCCGCAGGCGGAGCATACGAGGGTCCTCCGACGTCGTTGCGGAGGAGCTGTCGGCCGCGGAGGGTGAAGCGGCCTCCGGCGGTGTGCTGCGTCGCACTCCTTCGAGGGGGACTTCCTGACGGGGCGCGGGACCTTGCGTCCCTGGCCGCCTGGGCCCTCATGAGCTCCACGAGGACGTCCATCTTTTCGTTGAGGGCCTGGAAGGCGTTGGCGCCGCCGTCGAGGGGTGCCCCTGTCTCCGCCGGGGGGGGGGGGGGGGGGGGTGGTGGCCTGTTGGTGGGGATGTTGGCGTTGGAGGGGGGGCTCTGCGAGACCCTAGAGGGGGCGCCTCCCGCCGCCGCCACAGCCTTACCTGCCCCACCGGCGGATCTCCTCCCTGAGCTTCTTCTCACCATCTCGATTTTTCGTGCGTTTCCCACAGACGGCGCCAGATGAAGAGGCGAGATCTCGCGCAGGATCCTGAGCGGGCTATGGATCACCAGAAGATGAATCTGCAAGATAGGGAAACGTATCAGAGGGCCCAGGGGATCTCCCTGGGGCAAAACCCTCCGATGGCTAAGTCAGTAGAGCTATGGTGGAAGCAATAATGGAGGGAGGAGAGAGCTGATGCGCGAGAATCCTCTCCACCAAAGGGTGAAGCGAATCGTGCTCAGGAGCTTAGAGTGTGTGAATGCTTAGTTCATCTTACCATCTTCCGGAGGGTATCCCTTGCTTAAATAGTGCGCCGCCTTCAGGAGTCCTGTAAGCTGAGGGGTTCCCGGCGGGAGTTACGTCTTTAACGGGGGCTTTCATGGCCTGATCGTGGGAACGTTATCCCCTTGGAGTCCGACGGCTCCCCTGACTCTCCCGCTGGCGGAGGACTCTGAACGGCTGCACCTGCAGATAATCAACCGGCCTTACCGAGCCTCGGGGATGCTAGCTCATGTCCGAGCGATAGGCATGGCCCGGCGAGGGTGGGGTCGGATAGGTCGGCTGGAGCCTATCTCTCTCGGACGGGGAGAGGGCTTTAGGCCGGACCTTCCTTGGGACCTGACCGTTGTCTCGGACCCTCCGAGCCTAGAAGGCCGCCGGGGAGAGTTAGTTCCTCGAGTCTTATTTATTGGGCTTTTCTCCCTAAGTGGGCCCTGTGGGCTATCACTTGGGTGGACTCGCCCGGTTGGACCTTGTGGGTCTTGTTGGGCTACCTTTGTGGTGGGCTGCGGAAATCCCCCTCTCCACCACCTATTCTCCCTCTCATTCTTCCATTGTTTATATAACTCTTTCTACCCATTGCATGACAACGTTTCTTCCCCCCAATCATCACTTGCCTCTCCTTTCAATGCCCCCACACCCCCATGATTAAATACGGCACCATGCCAAGGTTCAAGCAGAAAATAACGTAAAGAATGAGTCTCCCTCAGTCCCTCTATCCCTCTCTCTCCCTCTCCCAGTGCCATCCCTCCATTTCTCTATCCTTCTGCATCCCTCGTCTTTTTCTTTCCAGCAGCTATGGGTTGTAGAGTCATCCCTGGAGACCGATGAAGAAAAAAAGATGAATCACTATTGGTGTTGTTGAGAAGAGATTGGAATTCCCACTGGATTCCTCCTACAAATCCCTCTCCTGATGCCTCTTCCCCACCTCTCCACTCCGTAATTCCCACTGTCAGCTTTCTGAAAATTAAATAAGTTATAGTCACCTTGGGCATAGAAAATTAAATGATAATTCTTATCAGGTTTAGATGCAAATTTTCGGTGGATGTGCACACTACTGGTCACATATAGTGGGTCTGTTTTGTTGGCCACAATGGGACAGCTGTGGGAGACTGATGTCAACAAGAATTATAAATGAAAATCATCCCTGAAACAATACTGAATGAAATAACTAGTTCTTGGAGTTATTAGAAGCAGAAATTAAGGCAAATAAATGCAACCAGAGTTTCTGATATTTCAGAATGCATTTTATGTTAAATTACATTAATGTAATGCTTCCATTGGCCAAGATATTAGTTTAAAGTATTAATTTTGATACCAATAGTTTGAGTCTGTTATTGGGATTGTAATCGATATAAGAGGAATATGGCAGCAGTAAATGAAGGGCAAGGAGAGAGTTTGTGGGTGAACGAGGGAAGAAGGAATCTTGAAACTCATAAGCCTGAAGTGCAATATTTTAATGCAGCTACAGGCCAATATTAAATTTAATATGACTGTGGATTCTTCCAATACATGAACATCAAAGTTGATAGAACAGAGCCAAACACCTATTATTAGTAGCAAAAATATCACAACAGCTATTGATCCAGGTATTTAACCACCAAACACATCATAATATACAAATAGATAATTATATGCTATGAAAAGTATTTGCATATAATTTTCCCTATTCTTTTCCCATGTAAATTTGGTTTGACTCTGAATATGATTTTTCTATAATATTTCAACAAGTTTTAACATGAAGGAATCTATTTATCAGAAACAGAATCAGAATTGAAATGCTTCACAACATGTCAAAATCAGAATCATGAACAGTTCCATCAGACACTGCCTCCAAAAAATTGTCACCCCTAATGTCACCTAAGAAAAGAAACAAAGTGGGTGGATGAAGTTTAGAGATAACATTTTTATGTTTATGATCAATTTTATAAAAGTCATAAGAGCAGCTGCTATGTTGTATGGGGCTGAGTTCTAGGTGCACAATCTGTATCATACTCATCACTGTGGAGACAAGTCACAGTCAATACTCTGTATCTTACCAATCACCGGCACTTGGCAACAACCAAGGTTTGATGTATCGTTCGTACCGACTGTTGGTTGCGACCACATGCCAAGAAGGAAAAAAAATGTCTTACTCTGAAAGATATATTATAAAAAAATACAATAAATTTTCAAAAGGCAAACTAGCTCAGTTTGATAGTGTTAAGTTACATATTTGAGGTCTCAGGTTCGAGACTTGCAAGTTGCATGGGTTATTTTTGTTTTAAAAAATACTTAGTACAAACCCGGGGTTATCACACACCCCTAGTGTGCACTAGTTTTTTTTTCTTTTTGAAATTTTTGTGATGTGGGGCCCAAGTCACCCTAACTTGTAGTGTAAGTCACACCTCCGTCGTACGGTCCAAAAAACTCCCAAAAAAAAACAGATCAAATGAATAGTCTGGGGCCCATTTTTTGGAATTGGCTCTTTTTTTAATTTTTTTGAATCGTAGTATGACGGTGTGATTTACACCACAAGTTAGGATGACTTAGACCTCACGTCACAAAATTTTCAAACAAAAGAAAAATAAACCTAGTGCACACCCGGGGTGTGTAATAATCCCGAGTGTGCACTAAGCATTACTCTTTTGTTTTATTACTTTTCATTATTTTTTCCTAATCTTGTAAAAATTCCTTCATTTAACGGAACCTATTTGCTCACTTTTAAATTTTGATTAAAAAAATTACTGCCTCTTTTTAAAATATAATTTTCAGATAATTATAATATATTTAATTAATAAAATATAAAATAATGTAAACATCACAATATCCCAACATTATTCATCTTCAACTCATTTATTTTTATTTATTCTTTAAAAAAAATAAACGTCCCAATATCCCAACATTAGTCATCCTCAACTCATTTATTTTTATTTATTTATTAAATTAAATTGATTAAATTTATTAATTAAATATATTGAAATTATCTAAAAAATATGTTTAAAAAAGACTCATTAAGACTACTAATTAAAATTTAAAAGTAAAAAAATCATTTAAAACTTTTCAATTTTAGAAAAGAATAATGAAAAAATAATTTAAAAAGTGGCCCTAGTCTCGAACACATGACCTCAAACATATAACCCAACACTCCAAGCCAACTAAGCTAATAAGTCACAGTTCATAAGATATCAAAAATTATATTTAAACATATATACGTACCGGACCGCTTGCGTCCCACGCACCGGCTGTACCGATCACACGGTGGTCCAGTCCGACGCGTGCAGTATGCAGCATACCGGACCGGTATGTAAAACCAAGGCAACAACCAAATTTTAAGTAGGGAAAATTACATATATACCCCTGAAATCTTCTAATATTACCCCTATACTCTTACCTTAAGGTATTTACCCTAATACCCCTCAAATCTTCACAATGAACACATCGTACCCCTACCTTCGACGGCTTCTGACGGTGGTTAACCCCATATAAGCTAGCAGGGGTCAAAAGACTAACCTACCCCTAGTTAACACACTACCTCTAGACCACCCCTGGTTAAAACTCTCCCCCCCTGCCAATGTCGTTCCCTCTGGCAATCCCTCTCTCCTCATCTCTCTCCCTCTTTGCTCTCTCCCTCTCTCGCTCGCTCCCCCGTTCCAAGAAGTTGGGGTTGACAATGATGATGACAACGACTATGAGGAGCGGTGCGGGGGTCCTACAGGGGTGGCAGAGGTGGACGAGGTGGGCAGGGGGTGGTTGGGGGATCCTGTAGAAATGGCTGAGGTGGGCAGGGGTTGGCCGAAGGTAGGGGGCAGCTCATCTCCCTCCCGATCTCCCTCCCTGTGCAGCTGCGCTGCCTCTAGGGGGTTGTCATACCTCAGTCGCAGCGCTGCTGCATTCAACCCGATCAACACCCATGCCACCACGACCCCTGCACAGCGCAGCGGCCCCCGGCTCCATCACGGCATAGTCAGAGGTGATGGCGATGAACACCCCGAACAGCCCGTTGCAGACATCGAGGCGTTCCAGTGGCTGACGATCGTTTGCCGCCCGAATAGGGTCACGAGCCCCACCGCAGACTCGACGATGGTTGCGGGGCGTGCACACCAGAGCAAACCAAATCCATCAGAAATGCTAGTAGCATGGAGATGGGAATCCACAGGGTAAGCAAGATAGACCTTCTCTATGGCCACAGCCATCTCATGGCCCTCGTGAAGATTGGTAGTAGAGGCCTCAACGACCCTGCTGTCAAAGAACGTGAGCCCGAAGGTGGGATCCTCGACGCAGATGCCCATGACGGAGAACCATAGGAAGGGTTCCTGGCGGAAACACCAGAGCGCACCCCGATCTGGCCGTAACTAAGGGTGCCTGTGACGTTGCCGTAACTAAGGGTGCCCGTGACTTTGGCGTCATAACGCACCTCATTCTCGAAGCGGGCACTACAGGCGGTCTCCAGGCACACCTCAAAGCACCCTTCCCCATCGATCCGAAACTCCCTCACCCCACACAACAACAACCCGTGCTCTCTCTCTCTCTCTCTCTCTCTCTCTCCCCCTTCCAACAAAATGGTAATCTCACATGTCTCATGTGAGTGAGTGTTGGCCATGGAATGTATGTATTCAAAATTTGTTTGGCGTTCTTTTTGAAAAGAAACATTTTTATATGAGGGTTTATTCTGTGAGTGTGCATTGTATCAGACGATTTGAATTCGAGTGCTGGACCTTTCTTCACTGACCACAGTCAATGTTGATTTACATCGGTCCAACGTCCGAACACCTTTGTTTGACTGTCAAAGAAATCTTAAAGTCCTCTACATAGGTTCTGATGTTGAGGGCCTGCTCGCTTGAGTGACTCACAATTACCACTCATTCACCACCTACAAACTGACGAAAGTAGGGTTTCATCAAAGGCCTCTTAAGTTCAGGCAAAACCCTAGAATTTAGGAGTATGAATGTAATTCTACAGAAGCCATAGGCATTTTTGAAGTGACGAGAGATTTCTTGGACTCCGAGAGTATTTTGGTAATTTTACGTTTCCAGGGGTATTTTGGTAATTTTACCAGGCCAGGGGTGTTGCTGAAATTTCTAGGTGGAAAAAAAGTAAGATAGGATCTCTGACTCAACAAGAGGCTGAGGCCATTTATAGAGAGTTTTAGGGGCTGCTAGGTCATTTCTAAGCCATAGGGGTATTTCGGTAATTTTACCGAACCCTACACGGGCCTAAGTTTGAGGTGACCCTCAGGTGTCGGACTGAGCTGACAGTGTCCCTAAACTGAAGGAGCAATGAGGGGCTTCATAGAAGGCAAACGTGTGTCGATTTGCAGAAAGGGGTATGTATGTAATTTTTCGAAAGTCGGGGACTTTTCTTATAATTCTCTCTGGCGGCTATGCAAAGAAAATCTGCAAAGTACATTGAATATATTTAGGGCCCGAGCGGGTACAAAGGTTGTTGACGGGTTGTCGATTGTACATCAAAGAGATCCGCACTAACGCGAGAAATAGGGGCGAGCCCCAAATACAAAAGATTGCAGGGTAAAACTGCAAACAACAGGACTTATGTTTCTCGCAGCCCCGGGGAGGACGCTTTTGTAATTCACCTATTATAAGGGCGGAACCACATAATTTAGCCGTCCCGAGGGACGTAGAAACTTATAAACATAGCCCGCAGAGGAGCATAATTACAAACGTACCCCTTAGGGGAATAAATATAAGACCCGAGGATCACCTACCCTCGAGGGTCAAAACAACGAACAATTTTCTTCTCACGTACGCCGATGCCCGATGCTAGATCGATCTCCTCTTTTTTGGACCCTTGGGGGTCTATTTATAGAAAGTGGAGGGCTACCCGGAGGTGTTTGAACCCGTACGGGGTGAATAGGCTAAAAATGACCCCAAGAGGGTCTTTTTCTCTTTTTTTTTTCTTTTTCTGCGAGAGAGAAAGAGGGGCGGGGTCAAATGACCCCGGGCGAGTCCAACCACACCGGGGTCAAGTGAGGGTGGGTCAGATCCGTCCGGGGTCATTTGACCCCGGGCAGACCTGTCTGGGGTCGTTTGACCTCGGGCAAGTTCCTGCCGGGTTCATTTGACCCCAGAGGGCTTGATGTGGGCCCCCCCAATCCCCCTATGGTTTCACCCAGATGGGTCTTCACCCCGGACAGGTTCTTTTCACCCCGGACGGGTTCTTCTCACCCCGGATGGGTTTTTTTCACCCCGGATGGGTGTTGGCGGGGGAGTATTTTTGTAGGCAAAATTTGCTTTCAACAAACGCCCCCCACGGAACGTTTGTCAAAGCCAGGGCGGAGGCGGACGGTCCGTGCCCTCTGTAAGACCGCACCTCACTATTTCGTTGCTCTTCCTGTATATTTCCTCTAATCTTCGGCTCTATCGCTTTGTTCCCTTAGCACTTGTAGTTATAACTCTCCATGGAGGAGACAGAGATTCTTCCAAAAAAGTTGAGAGTTGGTGCAAGCTTGCCTCAGTGAGGCGCACTAGTCTAGAAGTGATGTAGGCCTATCTCAGCGAGGCACTTTGACCTGAAGCTGATGTCGACCAACCCTTAGGGGTTTACTAGTCAAAGTTAATGTAAATCGTCCCTTGGGACGTGTTGGCCTTAAATTGGATGCTGGCCAATCTTTGGGGTTACATTAGCCAAAGTTGATGTAGACCGGCCCTTAGGGCATATTGATCCGAAGTTGATGCAGGCCTATCTCGGCGAGGCTTGTTGGCCTGTAGTTGATGTAGGCCTGCCTCGACGAGGCTTGTTGGCCCGAAGTTGTTGTAAACCTGTCTCGGCGAGGCTTGTTGTCCTAGAGTTGATGCGGACCTGCCTCGGCGAGGCTTATTGGCCCAGAGTTAATGTAGGTCTGCCTCGGCGAGGCTTATTGACCCGGAGTTGATGTAGGCCCGCCTCGGCGAGGCTTGTTGGCCTAGAGTTGATGTAGACCAGCCTCGACAAGGCTTGTTGGCCCAGAGTTGATATAGGCCTGCCTCGAACAGGCACATCCGTCTGAGTCGTTTTTGATTAACTGTTGAGTTGTGATAGTTGGAAACTGACATTGGCCGACCCTTGGAGGTGCGTTGGCCAAAAGTCGTTGTGCCTACTGACCGCTGAGGTGTCACTGAAGATGTGTCGGCTGACCACTGAGGTGTGTAGCCGAATGTTGAAGCTGGCTAATCGTTCACTTGTGATAACTAGAGTTAATGTAGACCAGCCTAGGAGGTGTGTTGGTCTGAGTTGATGTCGGCCGTGCATGGGCTGAGGCAGATACCATCCAGCACAAACTCGAGTGCAGTGCCACCCTAGATAAGGGCGTCGTAACTTGTACATCAAAATTCTATACATTTCATTTTGTTTGGAAAGGGCACTCATTGGCTTTTGTCCCCTTTCTTTGTTTTGGCTTCAATTGGTGAGGCTTCATAGCTGTCTCAGAGTTTCTCAGCTCTTGGGATAGAGTGGCCGAATGGTCCTCAGCTTGGTATAGCCTTGGTGGACGCTGATATGGGCCCCCGGCTCATTCAAATTCTCCGATCGCCGCTACAATCGATCCCCTCCCGATATTGAGGTTATGAGGGGTCACTTAGAGTGCTACACCAGAGGTTACCATGCCTTCGGTCTTCCTCGGGATGCCTGGATGGCTAAGCTCACGTCTTTATGGGGGAGTTCGCCCGCCTCCACACTATTCGGGAGCAGAGATGGAGGACTCAGCTGATGATTCAACAAGATGAGGAGCCCCTTAGCGAACTACCAGCAGCTCGGACGGAGGTTGAGGCTCAAGTTACAGCCATTCGGGAGCGCGACCGGATCGTCTCCTTGCAGGTAGAGGAGCTGCAGAGGGAGATACAGGAGGCTAAGGAAGAGTGTCATGGTCTGCAGGCTGAGGTAGATACTCTCTGCTGCAGGCTTGAGGGCTCCAGGAGGAGACTCTTCAGAGTGAGACCCGCCTTACTGACCTGAGGAGGAGCGAGTCTGGTGCTTGATGAGCTTTGGCACATTCTTGTACACAGGACTTTTATATTTTGCCCACTCTTGTCTCAGTTACCCCGAGGGCTTATCTCGGGCTACTTTCTTTGATGACATTGATGAATAAAGGACAGTGCTCAGTAGCTTTTGCTTCCATCCACTTCCATGTATGCTCTTTTTTTCCTCTTCTTTTTTTGTCACATTACTAGCCCTACCGCCCTTTCGGGTTTTCGTCAAGACCGGCCCCCTTTAGCTTTTTCCAATACGCCCTTGCGTGTTTTCACACTGAGGGGTTCCCATTTTTGTCTAAGACGCCCTTGCGGGTTTTCACCTTAGCCGAGTTAAAGTCTTTTTGCCTTTGATTGCTCCCCTAATGAGAACAATCAAGTCCGTTGGGGCATCAATATTTTTAGCCCCCGTTTTTTTTTTAATACCTATGATGTCAAGAGGCAGAGAGGGTTTGGCATCCCCAGAGGGACATGTGTGCCACATCGATAAGACAAATGGGTGGATTCGATAGCCCTAGTGGGATACAGTTAGTCAAATCCAAGATCCGATAGGCCGAATGGGATGGCAACCCGAGGAGGGCGTACATAGGCCAAGTCCGGTTGGGACAACAAATAAGTAGGTTTAACAGTCCGAAAGGGACATGCGGGTTAAGCCTGGAAACCGGTAGGCGAGATAGGTTGGCAACCTGAGAAGGGCATACATAGGCCAAGCCCAGTGAGATAAAAGAATGGATTTGACAGCCCAGGTGGGACATATGGATCAAATCCAAAGGTTGATAGGCAAATAGGGTTGGCAGTCTGAGAAGGACATGCATAGGCCAAGCCCGTTGAGACAAAAGAATGAACTTGACAATCCCAGTGGGATATGTGAGTCAAGCCCGAAAGCCAAGACGCAAGATGAGTTGGCAGCCCGAAAGGGGCATGCACAGGCCAAACCCGAAAGAAGGAAAGGATGAATTTGATAGCCCTAGTGGGACGTGAGAGTCAAACCCGAGAGCCGATAGGCAAGATGGGTTGGCAGCCCGAAAGAGACATGCATAGGCCAGACCCAAGAGATGAACGAGTGCATTCGACAGCTCTAGTGAGATGTGAGAGTCAAACTTGAAAGCCGATAAGCAAGATGGGTTGGCAGCCTGAAAGAGGCAGGCATAGGCCAGACCCAGTGGGACAAAAAGTAAGTGGATTTAACAGTCTGAAAATGACATGTAAGTTAAATCCGGCAACCAATCGGCGAGACGCGTCGGCAGCCCGAAAGGAACATGCATAGGCCGAGCCCGATGGGACAGTAAGGATGGAGCGGATAACCCAGAGAAACACGGGAGTCGAACCTGGGAAGTCCAAAACATTGGTGGAGCTGACATGCCGAAGGACGTATAAGTCAACTTTAGAAAAGGAATGGATAGACTTGACAGTCCAAAGGGACATAGTAGTCAAATCTGGAATTGAAAATGTAAGCGGGGTTGACTAACCAAAAGACATATGAATCAACCCTACGAGAAGAGCAAACGGATTTGACAGCCCGAATGGGACATATGAATCAAATCCGAAGGTTCCAAATGCTAGTGATCCCAGTGGGACAGAGTATGACAATGTCAGGATGATAGTCATAACGCCCTAGTGGGACTAGGTGTCGCACGACGACGTGGAAAATATGGCTAAGGCACCAGTATAATGCATTTGCCATTGTAGGGTGAAGTCACTGACTTAGAACCACCCATAAAACATGTTACAAGAGGGTTGTTTTATTTTTTCACATTACCAACCTCACCGTCCTTTCGGGTTTTCGCCGAGGCTGGCCCCCTTTAGCTTTTTCCGGTGCGCCCTTGTGGGTTTTCACACCGAGGGGTTGCCCATTTTTACCCGAGGCACCCTTGTGGGTTGTCACCTCAGCCGAGTCTGTGGCCTTTTTGCCCTTAACCAGCCCTTGAAGGATAACTAAGTCCGCCATGACATCAATATTTTTAACCCCAATTTTTTTAAACTTGAACCTTCACTGGGGAGAGGTATGTCGTGTAAGGACTACTGTAGAAGTTCTTGCGGTGGCGCATGATAGAGCTTCATGTGCTTGCCATCGAGAGGAGAGAAAGGATTGTTTCCTTTGTGGTCGGCGACCGTATAGGCCTCCTTCATAGACCTTCTGGATGACGTAAGGTCCACGCCAATTAAGTTGGAGTTTGCCGCTAGGTCTTCCTGCCAAGACCTCCCTTTCTTTGACCATGACGAGGTCACATTTCTTGAATGCCCTTTACTTGACCAGCTTATCATAAGCACGTGTCATGCGGGCCTAATACACTTGTAAGTGTTTAGAAACTTTGAGTCTTTCACCTTCAAGGTTGAATAGTTCCTAGAGCCTTCTTTCTATTTCAGATTAGTCTTGGCCTGGCAATCCGGCGTGAACAGCAACACGATAGGACGCCAACTCGATCTCCACAGGAACTACCTCCTCGGCTCCGTAGACCAGGAAGAAAGGGGAACAACAAGTACGAGTTTTATAGATAGTCAAATAGGCCCATAGGGCTTCATGGACTTTTTCGCCCCAATCTCGTTTATAGCCACCCACTATCTTGGACAGCAGTTTACAGAGGATTTTGTTGAAAGCCTCGGCCAACCCATTGGCTTGAGAATTGTAGACAGACGACGTCCTCCAGTCAATATGAAATTTGGATGCCAAAACATACACAGTCTTATTCCTGAATAGCGTGCCATTGTCCAAGATGATCTAACTGGGGGTGCCGAATCTATATATAATGTAGTGCCTCACGAACCGGGCGACTATTTCCCCTGTAACTTCTCGTAGCGGAATAGCTTCTGCCTATCTGGAGAAGTAATCAGTGGCGGCCAATATGAACTTGTGACCATGAGATGATGGCGGGAATTGTCCCACAATGTCCATGCCCCACTTCGAAAACGGCCAAGTAAGCACAGTTAGATGGAGTGGATTAGGTAGCCTCCGAGGCACTGGCCCAAATGCTTGGCATCAGTGACATGTACGGGCATATTGGTTGCAATCTTCGTACATGGTGGGCCAATAAAACTCTTTGAGCTTAATGTTGTTTTTCATTTTGGCTCCTGCTTGATGGGACCCGCACAATCCGGAGTGGACCTCGTGCATCACAGTCTTTGCTTCCTTGGATGAAAGGCACCGTAAGAGGACCGATCGATCTTTTTCATGGACGAGCCTGAAAAGCAAGCCGTCAAACAGTTGGTAGGATGTTGCCCTGCGTAGCAGTTGCACCCTCTGAACCCAATCGGGGGGAAGCCACCCGCTCTTTATCTTTATAATCGGCTCACGCCAGTCTTCTTCTTCTAGAACATTCTCCTCTTGAATGTTCTTGACCTCATAGACAGTGAGGTCGGATTCTTCGTCGAGCACACTTGACATGAGCCTTCGGTGTCTGACAGTAATATTCAACTCCCCCTCAGGTGAGAGTTTTAAGGCTGCTGCCAACTTTGCCAAGGCGTCTGCTTGGGAGTTATTGCCCCTTGGGACATGGCCTATTTCAAATAAATAGAACTTTTCTTTCAGCCTCATGACGGCTGCATGGTAAGGAATGAGCTCCTTCTTCCGGACATCATAGTCGCCCAAGACCTGTCGAATGACGAGCTGAGAATCCCCGTATACTTTAATGCACTTGATGTCCATCTCTAGTGCCAACTAAAGTCCAATAATTAGCACTTCATATTCCACTTCATTATTAGTCAATGACTTCATGAGAGCACGAGTTATGAAGAATGCCGTCTTGTGGAGATACAAAAACTATCACCGCGCTCGAGACAAAGTCTGTGAGGCCACCAGGCCTTTTGATTGTTCGGGAAGCATCATCAAAATACAACTCCCAACGTGGGAGGTCGATAGTGAGGACGCCCGGCTCTATTTGTGGTGGGAAGTTTTTAGAATGCTAACTGGCTTCTTGTGAAGATGCCAACACCTCCTCATCAGGCAACTCGAAGTTGAGTGGCGAATCTTCTCGCACAGGATGCGCAGCTAAGAACTCGGCCATTCCTTGTCCCTTGATCGTCTTGCGTGGGACGAAGGTGATGTCGAACTCCATGGGGAAAAGCGCCCAATTTGCCAAGCCTTCTGGAGAGAACGGGCTGGCTGAGCAGGAATTTGAGTGGATCGTATTTGGAGATGAGCTCCACCCGGTGAGCTAGAAGGTAGTGCCTTAGCTTTTTCACAGCAAATACCAAGGCTAAGCACACCTTTTTCATGGGCGCATACCGGTACTCAGGCCCGATCAGCTTCCAACTAAGGTAGCTGCTCCTTGCCCTCTTCATTGATCTGGGCTAAAAGTGCCCCCAAAGAGGTATCCATGGCAGCAATATAAAGGATAAGGGGCTTCCCTCTGACAGGTGCTCCTAAGACTAGAGGAGTCAGTAGATACTCCTTAATTTGCTCGAAGGCCCACTGGCAATCCTCGTCCCATATGAAGGGTGCTCCTTTCTTCATCAGTTTGCCGAAAGGCAAGCATCTTCCAGAGAGGTTAGAAATGAACCGCCAAATATAGGCGAGTCTTCCTTGCAAAGATCTGAGCTCTGTCAAATTTTTAGGCGGAGGCAATCCTCTTATGGCCTTGATTTTGTCAGGGTCGATCTCTATACCTCAGCACCTGATGATGAAGCCAAGGAATTTGCCACTGGAGACGTCAAAGGCACATTTCATTGGATTCATCTTGAGCTGATACTGTCGAAGCCTTTCGAAGACTCGATGCAAGTCAGCCAAATGATTCTCTCGCCTTTTTTGTCTTGACGACCAGGTCATCGACGTAGCATTCAACGAGGTCATGTAGCATCTCGTCGAAAATCTTAGTCATCGCCCTTTGATAAGTTGCACCAGCATTCTTCAGGCCGAACGGCATCCTTTTATAGTTGAAGATTCCCTTGGGAGATCGAAAAGTCGTATGGTCTTTGTCTTTGATGGCCATGCGGATTTGATTATAGCCCGACGACCCGTCCATGAAGGACAAAACTTCGTGACCAGTGGTCATGTCAACCATTGTCTCAGTGATTGGGACGGGGAAGTCATCCTTCGGGCATGCAAATCCCTGAAGTTGATGCAAACTCGAACTTGGCCATTCTTCTTCTTGACGGGTACTATATTGGCGAGCCATACAGGATACATGCAAGGATCTATGAAGTCCACGTCAAGCATTTTGTCGACCTCAGCATTGACTTTCATCCAGCTCGTGGCGCATGCGCCTTTGAGCTTCCTTAACTGGCTTGACTATTGGAAGTATTGCCAGCTCGTGTTCAGCCATGGAAGGGTCAAGCCCAGGCATTTCTTTGTAAGTCCAGGCAAAACAATCCCTGAACTCTTATAGGAGCTGTTGATACGCTCGCCTTTCTTTCTCACTGAGGAAAGCACTTACGAAGGTTGGACGGTAGTCTTCTTTGCTTCCGAGATTGATCTCAATCAATTCGTCCACAGTTGCTTGGCCGCCGTCTTCGAGCTCCGGTGGAGCCGGTTGGAGGCCGACGAAGTCTCCCTCGTCATTAATGTTTGCTTCATAGACTTCAAATTCTTTGGAGCTCTCTTGCTCATGGCTTGAAGTCGAAGGACCTGCTCTGTCTTGCTGATGATTAACAGGCTGATTCAACTCTCCTTCGTCCGGGAGGCGGGCCTTGTTGACTTCCGATGAGGGTGGTACAAGCATCTCACCGGACTCTCTCACAGAGTCGTCAATCTTGAGCCCAGCTTCTGCTTGCCCATGAGGAGGAAGTAGTAGTCCTATGGCATTGACTGCGTAGTGGACCTCGAAGTCCCTCTCCTGGCCATAGCCGAGCTCTCTCGTATCTTTAAGGAGAAAGGAGGCTGCCCACGGACTTGCGGAGGATTCCACAGCTGGTAAAAATATGCCGCTCGTGTAGGGTCTTGATGTGCATGGGCCCCCTTGCGTCAAGGCCGGCTTTTCTACTGAAGGGGAGGAGAACCGGGGAACTGCTTCCACCGTGGATGTGCATGATTCAGTGATTGAGGTGCATGAGGGTGGAGCCTCATGCATGGACGCTCAGGTAGGCCAATTAATGCAAGGCCATGTTGATCCTGCTATCCAGCCATCCAGGCACTTGGTGATAATATTTTAATGCCTTCATGTGACTTGAGGGCTCTAGCAAGCACATTGACTGTTCCTGCTGGCAGGAGGGAAGGGGTTATCACTAGATTGCGAGCTAGATCAGCGGAGGGGTCTCTTAGACACTCTTCTCAATGATCTCGACTATCATATGGAATATCCGAGGGGCGGGGAACGTGGGTTCCCGTCGAAGTCTTAAAAGGCTTGTGAGGAAATATAAGCTTGGAATTGTGGGAATCAGCGAACCTATGATTGCGCTTGATAAAGCGCCAGCTCTGGCGAGGTTACTTAAAATGGATTGTTGGGAAGGAGTCTCAGCAACCACATCACTACACGGTGCTGGAGCATTCTCTCCAATGCTAATACCAAGTCGGCCTTTCAGTTTGTGGGTTTATATGCCTTTGTGCTCATGGTATGGGAAATATGGAAGGCTAGATGTGCGGCGCGGTTTGAAGGAAAAATAGGCAGTCCACAGAGACTCCAGCGGAGTATATGCGTGCGGATTCAACAGGCTTTGGACAGTATGGCATTCTCTAAGCCAATTTCAGCAGAGGAAGCCAATATTACAACAGTATAACCTAAGGCCCCGGGTGAAGATCAAAATGCCTTTGGTAGTTATACGGACACTGGCTAAGGAAAATTTTACTCTGCATGTGGATGGTGCTTCAAAAGGTAGCGCAGGTATATGTGGAGGCGGAGGCTGCATCAGGGACACCTATGGCAATTTCCACATTGGATTCGCCTTCTTCTATGGGCTGTAGAATAGCCTAATTGCTGAGACTAGGGCGTTGTATGATGGGCTTCACATAGCTGCCCGATACGGGTTCAGATTATCGGCCATTTATTCAGATTTCGCACTCCTGGTTCAGGTAATTCAAACCAAGAAGGCACCCAGCTAGGAGGTGTTGGTGTGGTGGCAGAGAATTCTTAAACTCCTAGGCAATTCTCCGGTGCATCACGTGCATAGGGAGGGGAACATGGTGGCGGACTCCCTAGCCACTCATGCTAAAACATTAGCTTAGAATAAAATATTCGAGACTCCAGCGGAGCTGCCTCTACCGACGAGAGGCGCTGTGGTGTTGGATAAGGCAGGGATGTCGAGCCTTAGATATTCTCATTAGCTGCAATTTGTGGTTTGTCTAACCATTTGTAGAACAGGGGTATGCCCCAGTGATACTTTATGCATGGTTTCCTTCTTTTGAAATAATAAATCATTTTATAAAAAGAAAAAGAGCCCGAGGGATATGGTGCTTTTTACACATTTCCCTGATATGCTCTGACAAATCGTCCATTTCTTGGACTAACTTTGGTGCAGTGTCGGCGGGAGTATCCCAACCAAAATCATCCTCAACAGGGCCCGGTGGGACTAAATCTCCTTTATAAAAGACAATCGGCTTGTCTTCCTTGCCCTTTTTACTCCTTTTCCGCTGGTAGGAGACTGTGAAAGTCTTCAGCAGCTCCACCTCGTGCTCTTCTCGTTGAAACGGGAGCTGGACATATTTGGGCAGTAAGGAGATGCTCCGGTCAATGACCCGGCTGATGAGGTTGGCTTCGAAGTCAACACTTCGCCTCTCTGGCTGAGTCGACTTGGAGACGGCCTTGAGGCTTAGCCTGTGTAGCCTTGCCAAGTCTTGGTTGACAGTGAATAGATGCCCTTCCTCAGCTTCATAGTCCACCTTTTGCTTCCCTTTGTCTTTTACAGACTCGGGGATTGCTAGAGTGGGCTCCCCAAAATACAAGGAAACATCCGCCAAGTGACACTCATTGGGGCGGAATCAAGGAAGGCAGTATCGGTTTCGGTACCGGTTTCGGCCGGTTCCGAAACCGATACGTACCGGTTTCGGTATCGGTTTCGGCCGAAACCGGTTGAAACCATTTAAAAAATCAAAAAAAATAATGTCAAGGTCTGGTTTCGGCCGAAGCCGTCCGGTTTCGGACCACAACAGGTCAGTTTCGGCCGAAACCCTTAATGATTTCGTCTGAAACCATTAAAAAAGTATTTTTTTTAATGGTTTCGGACCTGTTACAGTGTTTTGGTCCGATTTCGGATCGGTACCGGCCGAAACCGATACGTTTCGGTCGAAACATATCGGTTTCGATCGGTTTCGGCCGATACTGCCAACCATGGGTGGAATGGAGCCTGATCTGCAAAAACAATATGTTGCTCCCCTCCCTTAGCATATTTGAGGCATTGGTGAAGGGTTGAAGGCACAACCCAATTTTCATGCAACCATGGTCTTCCCAATAACACCTTGTAAGATGTGTCGGCATTGATGATATAAAATGTCACTTGGGTGACAAAATCGCATGTTTACACGCGGAAGAAATAAACGAATAAATTTTTGTTTTATTGGAAGGAAATAATATGCACATGTGTTTCGGCTTTTTTAATGCTTGCATATTATAATTTTCGCGCGCGTGTTTTATCAGACGATTTAAGAGTTCGTGTACTGCACTCTTCCCCACCGACCGGAATCGGTGTTAAATTACATCGGACGAATCTGAATACCCTTGATTAAAACTGCTAAAGATGTTTTCTTGCCCTCATAATACTAGCCCTTTTGTCAAAATAATAGTTCGAGAGAAAACATTTCCTTTTGCCCCAAGATTGGGCATCATTACAATTATCTCTCCCTGCGGGGGTTTATTTGTAATATTTCCTTCATGGAAAGGTTCTAATGCAATTTTCCATTTCCATCAAAGCAGGACTTTTCATGCTTTTCAATATTTGCCTTTTCTGAAATCTCAATTATTTCTGCACATATTTCTGGATATCTGTACAATATCACGGACTTCGAGGGTATATTTGCAAAGTGGGATTTCTTTGTAGACTTGGTATAATTTTTTCATCAACTTTGGATACATTAGGGATCATAGGATTTTTTCCATAGTTTCTGATTTCTGTGATTCCTGCCCAATTCTTTAGGGGCATTTACACGATTTCCCCAAGATGTAGGGGTAAATTCATAATTTTGCACAAAGAGGCCTTCCATAAAGTCTTGGATATGGAAGAAATGTTTTAAGTACACCTCCTAGTCAATCAACATAACCCATGTACTTAAAACCACTTGGATTTATCTTGTACATATCATGCTTGACAGGAGGGTATTTTAGTAAAGTCTCCTCCTTAAGTAAAGCCTTCACATAAAACAGGTTTTTATATCCATAAAAGAAACCCCATAAGGAGGTCCTGCTAGATGCCAGGTCTTCTTGGACTGCTGCGCAGGCTATTCTTTCTCTCTTGGACTGTGGTCTTCTTTGCTGTGTGTTCTCCACTGTTGGTGCTGGAGCCTTCTTCTTATAGCATCTTGGAGATAGGGCGGAGGAGCTCCCTTGGCCTTCTCTCCGGTGGAATTTGAAGAGGTAATCTCCTCACCTTCCTCCTCCCTGTCTCTTCTCATTCCTTAGTACGGCATTTACTTCTCTTTCCTTCCTTTATTCTTTCTTTTCTTCTTCCCTTTTTTTGTAACCGCATGGGCCATGGGCGGAGAGGACCTCCTCCGGCCTATGGCAGGGCGGAGGGAGGCCCTCCGGCCCGCACAGGGTAGAGGCAAGCCCACCGGCCTGCAACAGGGCGGAGGCAAGCCCTCCGGCCTGCTGCAGGGCGGAGGGACCTCCTCCGGCCTACTGCTGGGCGGAGGCAGGCCTCCGGCCTGTAGCAGGGCGGACCCCCCCCTCTCTCCGGCCTGCTGTTGGGCTGGGAGGCCCTCCGGCCTGGGTGTTGGGCGGAGAGGTTTCCCTCCGGCCTAGGTGTCCCTTTCAGTCTATAAAAAGACCCCGTACAGTCTTTAAAAAATTCACTTCAACACGTGGTGCTCCTTTAGCTTTTTTGGCTTGTACAAAAGATCTCTTCTTTGGACTTCTCTTGTGAAAGCATGTGGGTGACAACATGTGTCATGCCTTCCCCACCCATTTAAATATATATATTTTTTCTATGCACTTAAACCCTTCTTGATGTTTAAACATAAATACCGAGATGTATATATATATTTTTCCTTCTTGAGACTCCTGGCTAACATCGACGGATCCTAGTGTCCCGTGTTAAATACACACATATTTCTTCTTCAGAAAATCTGAACCTTGTAAAGAAATTTTATGGGGTCAACAAATGCCCCCCACGGGGGGTTCGTCGGAGCCAAGGGTGACGGCGGCCGCCCCGTGCCTTTCCCAATTTCGTCGGCTTCTGGCCTTGTTTGATGCATAATGCCATTGATATGAATTTGGGTCTGATCAGTTATCCTTTCTTTTTGTTGTTGTTATTCTTTGTGGCAGCCGTCATGTCTCGTGCTAGGGAGAGCAGTGATCGCTGGTCGAAGGGGATGTACAAGGAGACAGTCCCAATCACTTCCAAAAAGCTGATGGCTTCGTGGGGTTCTCCAAGAATAACTGCGGAGAATATTTTTTCACTTGATCGGGGGCTTTCCATGATTGCTACTGGCCCCCTCCCAGAGGATGAACCTGAAGGTGGTGTAGTTGACTTGAGCTTGCTTATTCCTCAGAGAGGCTTCTATGTATATCAGCGACCGCGCGGATATTCGAGACATTTTCCCTTGGACAGGCATCTATTTCCTTTCATCCAGAATTTTATTCCCCCAGACATGGAAGAGGGTGACAGTTGCTTACCTGCGGCCCGGTGTCAAATTGAGAGGGCGATTCTGGTGGGACGTGATAGTATGTTGGGGACCTGCAAGACTTCATTCCCCAGTTTTCCATTGTCTAATGGTCGTCATATTCAGTTTCCGGCCTCCTCCCAGCTGGGCTTCTTCAGTGCTGAGACAGGATGTCCAACTAAGGTGAAATCTTTTGCACCTGCTACTTGGGATTTAGGGGGTCATCACAAGACTTTGTCAGATGCTGCTTCTGGTTGCTTTTTATCTCCTTCGGGCACAAAATTTGCTGGTGAAGGGTATGACAAGTTATGTTTGCTTGATAAAATAGTGACTGGGTCTTCTCCCAGTTGATATGGGAAATGGTCTGTGGTTCCCTCTCATAAATTTCATTTGGGAGCCACGGAGTGGCTAATGGGTGTTCTTCACCATTATAGCCGCTTATTAGACCTGGTTAGGATTCGCCACGCAGTCACAGCAGCCTTATATAGATATCCATATTATGCTGAGTTGTTCTTTATACTTCTTCTGCATGTGGCTTTGACGCATTCTTTTTTTTTACCCTCTCCTTTTGTTCACAGGGAGCTTTGTTACAGTGGTGGATGCTTCCACAAAGGGGAAAAAGGCCCTTGGGCCAGCGAAGCGGGTTAGGTCCTCCGAGGAGGAGGGGCCAAGCACCCAAGTTCGTCTCCCTCGCAAAAAAGGGAGCTCCTCGCAAGGGCGACCAGGTGACTTTTGTGGAGTTTTAGACTTGCCCTTAGAATACTTTGTGGCGCTTCATTGATGACCCCCTTTCTTTGATCTTCAGGTTCTTCCGTCGGCCAGATCATATGCACAGTCTCCCCCACACATGATGTGGCGGCCCTGGGGTCAGAGTGCGACATGGAAGATGGGGAGTTACAGGATGACGATTATAATCCTGTGTCTAGTGCCTCACCCCCATATTCATGTGGGGATCACCATAACTCCATTGGTTGTGGTATGATGATTATATCATCCACCTTTTTCTTATGTTGTTCTTTTGGATTCTCCCTTTTTTTTGTTCTTGTTGATATGATTTCTCTCTTCCTTTTCTTTTTTATACCAAAGGTTCACGAGGATAGGGACATAGCTGTCTCATGGGCTTGGACCAGAGTCGGCTGTTGCCCCACCTCCTTCCAGTAGTGCTCTGCCTCATTCTTTCTTTAGTTGAGTTTGTAGGAAGCAATCTGACATTTTCACTTCCAGGTGATTTGGACGCATCCGCAGCCTTTTCTGTGCAGGAATTCACCACACTTCTTAACTCCGGGATGAATGTGGATTTGCCAGATTATTCTGCCAACCCTTCCGCAGATAAGGAGATGGTAGACAAATATTCTCAAGCTCTTCTTGATGAAATTTATAGAGAGCAAACTCCACCCACAGTGGGACAGAGGCAGGGTGCTGAAGCTTTGCCATCCTCTCCACGATTAGGAGGTGACCATATACCTCATACGACTGGTAATTGCATCCAATGTTGAACTTGAAATTGTCCCTTATTTTGTTGCCATTGCTGCATAAATTTATCAGCTGGGTCTCTCATGCAGTTGATAGTCCTCGAGTTCAAGACCCCTTGGGATCTTTAGAGAGAACAAACAGAGGTGCAACTTCTTTGGATTCAGGGGGTGCCGCCTTGGATGCCGGTACTCAGAGCAAGGAGACAACATTGAGGCATAACGACGAGGGCATTAGTGTCATGGAGGAGAACCCAGCTTTGACCCCTGTAGAGGGAAATCTCGAAGGTTCTCCTTGCACCTCAGGAGACACAGTCTGTCTTTCTGATGGGGAGGAGACTGGCCAGAGAGGTATTTCATCCCTTCATAACAGTTTGTACATTGAGATGGCTTTGTGGACTGACCATGGTTCTTTCTTGCAGGGGACATTCAAGGGGCTGGCCCTGTTTCATCAAACCACGATGAAGGAGCCTTAAACCAAATGACATCAAGTATTGGCACTCCTTTTTCTTTACAACTTGCTTGATGTTACATCATATCAGCTGCTAACCATTGTTCTTCTCCTTATTATTTATTTATTTATTTACACCCCATAGGGGAAGTGAAGCCCCGAGATGAGATTCAAGATGCCTCAATCCCTGATGACTCCGTGGCAATAAGGGCAGAAACTTCTAGGTCTTCCCTGCAGGATGAGCCTTCGAAGGCTCCCACCATCTTAGGTAGTCATTTCTCTTTATTGCTATGAAATTTACTGTTTGATGTGGATTCAAGAATGAGAAATATAAGCATTCTCATTGTTCTTTCTCTCTTTTCCTCTTTGTTTTGACAGTATCTTCCAAGGGAACTCTCCTATCGACAGAGGGCTTTCCCTCGCATGGGATCGAGTGGCCTGATGACCCTCAGATTGCACCTTTTGTAGGGGCAGCTCTCATGGTGGATACCTTGATTGGCAGCGCCCGGAGTTTGTTCCAGGGGGCCGAGCTTCCTTCAGTCGAGATTGTTCGCAACACCCTTATGGCTGCCACGCAGAGTTATCATGGGTTAGGGTTGCCGAAAGAACCCTGGATGTCGGCAGTAGATCATGCTTGGCGAGAATTTCAGCAGCTGTATGAAGCCTCGAATTGGAAAGCCCAGAAACTAAGGATCCACGCGGAGTTTGTTCCAGGTCCCTCCGCCCTGCAGCAGGCCGGAGGAGGCCCCTCCGCCCTGTTGCAGGCCGGAGGGCTTGCCTCCGCCCTGTGTAGGCCGGAGGGCCTCCCTCCGCCCTGCCACAGGCCGGAGGAGGTCCTCTCCGCCCATGGCCCATGCGGTTACAAAAAAAGGGAAGAAGAAAAGAAAGAATAAAGGAAGGAAAGAGAAGTATATGCCGCACTAAGGAATGAGAAGAGACAGGAAGGAGGAAGGTGAGGAGATTACCTCTTCAAATTCCACCGGAGAGAAGGCCAGGGAAGCTCCTCCGCCCTATCTCCAAGATGCTATAAGAAGAAGGCTCCAGCAACAACAGTGGAGAACACACAGCAAAGAAGACCACAGTCCAAGAAAGAAAGAATAGCATGCGCAGCAGTCCAAGAAGCCCAGGCATCTAGCAGGTCACAGCCTCCTTCTGGGGTTTCTTTTATGGATATAAAAACCTGTTTTATGTGAAGGCTTTACTTAAGGAGGAGACTTTACTAAAATACCCTCCTATCAAGCATGATATGTACAAGATAAATCCAAGTGGTTTTAAGTACATGGGTTATGTTGATTGACTAGGAGGTGTACTTAAAACATTTCTTCCATATCCAAGACTTTATGGAAGGCCTCTTTGTGCAAAATTATGAATTTACCCCTACATCTTGGGGAAATCGTGTAAATGCCCCTAAAGAATTGGGCAGGAATCACAGAAATCAGAAACTATGGAAAAAATCCTATGATCCCTAATGTATCCAAAGTTGATGAAAAAATTATACCAAGTCTACAAAGAAATCCCACTTTGCAAATATACCCTCGAAGTCCGTGATATTGTACAGATATCCAGAAATATGTGCAGAAATAACTGAGATTTCAGAAAAGGCAAATATTGAAAAGCATGAAAAGTCCTGCTTTTTGGAAATGGAAAATTGTATTAGAACCTTTCTATAAAGGAAATATTACAAATAAACCCCCGCAGGGAGGGATAATTGTAATGATGCCCAATCTTGGGGCAAAAGGAAATGTTTTTTCTCGAACTATTATTTTGACAAAAGGGCTAGTATTATGAGGGCAAGAAAACATCTTTAGCAGTTTTAATCAAGGGTATTCGGATTCGTCCGATGTAATTTAACACCGATTCCGGTCGGTGGAGAAGAGTGCAGTACACGAACTCTTAAATCGTCTGATAAAACACGTGCGCGGAAATTATAATATGCAAGCATTAAAAAAGCCGAAACACATGTGCATATTATTTCCTTCCAATAAAACGAAAATTTATTCGTTTATTTCTTCAGCGTGTAAACAGACTGGCACGCCCGGTGGGACTTTTCCCGCCCTTCATTTAACTGCTAAAGTTCTTTCAATGCCCTTGTAAAGTCCCTAACTCTTCTTCTCTATTGAACCGGAGGAAGCAGAAAGCAGTTCAAAAACAAAGAAAACTCTTGTGATGGCGTCAGTCACATACGGCCCGCTCATCGTCGCCAGCCATGCGAGCCTTGGCTACCTCACTGTCCCCATTGCGTTTGGGGATTTCCCAGCGATAGTGGGTTCCCCCTTCTTCTTGGGGGTGATCCCTGCCGTCCAGCCGGAGGCACTTTCTTCGGCTCCATCCGCCGCAGCCGAGGGCAACCAGCCCCGTCTGATTCAAGCTCGCGTGTTCTCTGTGAACACGCTCACTGTCAGTGTTGTCCCTGCCAAATGGGGGCAGCATCGCCGCCGTCAGAGTAGGAGGCCAGCAGCCAAGACCTCAAGATCCGGCAAGTCCATACTTGTCGGGGATCTACGTGTTCGGCTCGACGGCGCCGAACCGAGGGTTCCACAGGACCGATGTGTCCCCAATATATCCACTTCCAACCGCTTCTCGCTCTTACACAAAATGCGAGAGGATGGACTGAGTTTCAAAAAGAAGACCAAATCCGATGATAGCAATAAGGCCTCTGAGCGGCATCCCCGCAAGGTCAAACAGATTTGGGTTACTAAGCAGGAGGCTAAAGCAATTAAGCAGGCCAGGGCCACCAAGCCTGCGCGGACCCAACCCCAAGCCGACATGGCATCGTCCGGTGGCACGCAAGGGCAGAAGAGGAAGGGGGCCTATCGCAAGCCCAACTTCACATCCCAAAGCTCTAGATCTATCTGAGCTAAGACGGGCAACTGTGCCCAGGTACCTCCTCAGCGGGTTTCCGTCTTTGAAAGACTAACGAAGACCCTTCCTGTGAAGACCTCCATCTTTGACCGATTGGGGGCACCCCTTCATCCTAGTGGCCATGTGCCCAAGAGACGAAGAGTAGTCCAGATGGCAGAAACATGTGGGAGTATGAAAATCTACACCTATTACACCTCCGGTAGGCAACAAATGGAGCAAATTGGCAATCATGCCAATCCTAGTGACCCCGCAGGGACGAATGATCCAAATCTGGCAACAGAAGCAGATGCGGTGTACCGCAATACCCGTAATGCTGCTAGAATAAGTCTGCAAGCCCAGCTTAGTGGACAAGTGGGAACTTCCTCCCAGGGACAACATCATCAAGAGGTTGCCCTGGAGTTTCCTCAAAATCAGGGAGAAAACCTACCCCGAGGGGAAAGAGATGATGAGGATGTTGTAAGCATTGATGATGATGGCCATCCGGACCTGATGTTTGAGCCACTTACGAAGGCCACTTTCCAGGCGATGTCTGATGATGTTAAATTTGAAACTATGCAGAGATGGCATATAGAAATGACCAATTTCATGCTTGAACTGAAACGGCAGATGAACATAAATGTCCAAAGGCCTCATACGCCGGTACTTCAACCGGACCCTCGGCGAGAGCAGCGCCCTGCTAACCCCGTGGGAGTCGGCCGACCGGTTGTGATCCCTTATAATGCACAACCCGAAGCGGCAGTTGAAACACTCGATCCTCTTGGGCTCCGGGAGCTGAAGGAGTCATCGCTCAAAGGCGCATGATAGAAAAAATTATTGAAGATAAGTTTGCCCAGCATGGTGATGGGGTAGCCACTGTTGATTTGTACAGTGTACCTTACCCTATTCACCATCAGTTTAAGAAGCTCCCACCGGAATATCCAAAGGCACCAAAGCTGCAAAAGTTCAATGGACAGGGGTCACCTCACGAACACCTGGCCTACTATATAACGGCCATGGGTGAGCTCGCGCTTGACGAGTCGTATCTCCTCTGATACTTTGCGACCTCTCTCACCAGCACTGCCTTTCAATGGTACTCCAGGCTGAAACCAAATTCAGTGGTCGACTGGGCTGACTTGCAAAAGAAGTTCATTGACCGCTTCCAGCTAGCCGAGAGGAAGGTGTCTCTCGCCGAACTATGCTCGCTCAAGCAAAGGCGAGGAGAAACCGCGCTGGACTTTATTAAAAGATGGAGAGACTTCAGCATGAGGTGTGACAACCCTCCGGCGCAAGAAGACGCAATAACAACCTGCCGAAGAAGACTCTCCCCCGAAGTCAACGAGCGACTTCTGGGGGCAAATATCAAGGGATTCGACCAATTAAACTCTGTGGTCGCGGAGATTGAAATGTTCTTCGCTGACAATCCCACTTTCACGCCATCAAAGCCTAAGCCACCCAAGGAGCGTTCTGCTACGGGGAAGGAAGCAAATGCGGTGGACTTTTCTCCAACCACTGAAGCCGGTCAAGCAACATGTCCAGGTGATTCTGGCCAAAGGTCTGAAAAGAGGGCACCGACCACGAAGCTGGCCGAGCGCATGAAGACTCCTTACTCTTTTAAGAAGGAGCACACTGGCAAACTCTTCAACCTTTGCATGAAGAACAAAATAATAACCCTGCCAGAGCCTAAAAAGCCAAAAGAGGCCGGCAAGACAGATGATCCCAATTACTGCCCATATCATCGTTTGTTGGGGCACACTATTGACAATTGTTATGTCTTCAAAGATGAGCTGGAGAAAATGATACAAAATCAGCTCATCACCATGAAGGGGACTCGGGTTGACCCTCCTCAACCTCACGTCTGGGACCGAGTGACCCGTTCAGCTAATGTCATTAGCCATCGGCCAACTCACCAAATTTATCAAATGGCAGCCTTCACATACCCCGATCCGAGGGCAGAAGAAGTAGGTCCTAGTGGGACAAAACCCATTTTGTGGTATCCAGGATGGAGGCCCTCCCACCAGTGCTCTTTTCCAAAGGAAAACACTAAGAAGATATTTGATATTCTTCTAGAGGAAGGTCGCATTATGGTGCACGACCCCCCTCCTACCTACACTGAGGTCGAGAAAGCCCATCCAAGATATTGTGAGTTCCATGCTGTGATATCGCATCCCACCCGAGAATGCAAAGAACTGCAAGATTGCATCGAGACCCTCATCTAGAGGGGAGAGATCGATACGCAAGGAGAGAGCATGGTAAGAAAGAGGCTTCATGAGGCTGCTGAGCACATTCTAAATGAAAGAAGCACCGAGAAATATCCCCCTCAGTCTCACATCCATGAAGGATCGAGGTTTTCGGTAAATGTCATTCAGAAAATCTCTGGGAAAAGTCAGGCTAGGGATGCACGGCATGGTCTGGACTCAGCCCCTGCCCCGCAAGGTACCTCCTTGGCAGGAGGCTATTTCTTAATGTCCGAATGTCTGTCCATCCGGAAGGCTGTCCGAAAACTTAAAAGAGAAGTCAGGCATCTGCAGCATGATCAGCAAGAGCTACTGCGGCTTGTAAGGCGCATAGACGACCGTTTGACGGCCCTATCCCCGACACCTTCAACAAGAGAACCTGCTCCAGCTTCTACTCATAACTCAGAAGCCACGGTGGAGCCCAGAAGACGGCTGAGGACCGGTGGGTGGCTTTCTGAAGGTTCAAAAGGCTCGCCTACTGCAGAGCCCCCAGAAAAGTTGTATTCCTTTCCCCAACACAAAACTCTGGAGATATTTAAGATCTGCCAAAGGGAGAGATTAATACAGCTTCCTAAACCGGACAATGATTTGGTGACCGGTATGACGCACCGGCATGGTTATTGTCTATATCACCGTGCCATGGGACATGTCGTATATGATTGTCCCACCTTCAAAGACATAACTGAGGATTTGATTACCCGACGGATTATAAAGTTAAAGGAGGGTTCTCAAGCTCTCTCAGCATCTTCTCCATGGGGACGGTTGCCGTTTTCAGTAAATGTTATACATGCATCAACTTCCCACGCGGCTTCCACCTCGCAGGCTCAGGAACACAAACTTCAAGGCTTTGGCCCCTTTGTGGCCGAATTTCAAGAATTGCCTCCCGAAATTGTTGAGAGAGCAATTAACGCAACTTTCCAAAATCCTGAGCAAGGGGGAGAGTGGATTACTGTGACCCCGAGAAAGAACCTCCATTTGAAGTCATCTAAAGGAAAGACCCAGTCTGGTGGCTCAAAAGCCAAGGGTATTCCCCAGACATCTACAAGAAAGGCTACCCCATCTCAAGAAGAGCTGGCACGAGCCAAGAAGCAAGAAAAGAATAGAAAGAAGAATTTGAAGAGAAGACTAAAAAGATAGGCCGAGCAAGCGGCGGCCATGGAAGCACCTAAGGAGTTAACCCCTTTGCAGAAACTTCAAAAGTTAATTGAAGAATTAGAAGACTATATACCCTCTGTCACAACCGGGCCTGTCCCACTGGACAAGTATATCCCATGGGAGGAGTTCGAACGGAAAACTCGGCTCAAAAGTTGGCTCCGACAAATGCTCCAGCGAACTCAGGAGGGCGAAAAATTTTCTATTCCAGAGGAACTCTCCGTCTTCTACGAAGACGAAGAACTCACTATAGAGAAGTTAGAGGAAATGCTAAAGAACTTCTCATGTAATATGGTGTCAATCCCTCCACCAGAAAGTCTACGAGGGTCAACCAAAGACAATGTCACCTTCTCCGCAGTTGGGGATAGGATCACTATGGCTACTTATCGCCGTCGCAATGCAGAAATCCGAAACCGCAGCAGAGGTAGAGGCCGTGGACGCGGGCGGGGAAGACATTCAACATCCTCCAATGGGCACACTTCCCAGCCAACTACCTCCCAAAGAGTGATCATCTTTCGAGGAGAAGAACCCAATGAGCCCCCCGAGGTGCAAGTACGGGTTGAAACTTTCATCTTCGACCCCTTAGACGAGGATGAGGAGTCCGTCGAGCCGATCTCTCAAGAGAGAGTAGGTGCTATTCCATTTAATCCAACGGATGATGAGACTGATCCCGTTGGTTCCCTCTCCCAAGAGCAGCCTGCTGATCCAGCCCAAGCAGACCCTTCAGGCAAGGACAGTGAAGAGCTTCCGTCTCCTGAAGAGGAATCTTTAGCCCCGCTGTTCCAAGAAGAAACAAATGACCCGGAAAGTTGGAGCCGGCCCAGAAGCCCCCTTATCAGCCCAAGCCTCTGGTGGAGATGATCCCTCCACTAGATCGAGCTCGGGCTCGAGCTGATCGCAAGATCATTCAACACATGAAGCGGATGCCAACCTATGTTACCATTTGGGAGGCCATTGCCTGGAGTAAAGAGCTGAGGGAGGCTCTCATCAAAGTCCTCCAAGAACCAGAAGTCTATGAGGCCGATGTAGCCGCAATTCAAGCACAGGCATACGAGGCGTTGGCCGCAACAGTCACTTTCTCTGATAAGGACATGTTGATGTCTTCTCCATGTCATAACCGCCCATTGTACATGCAAGGAAAGATCAACGGGCATCAGTTAAACCGGATCCTTGTGGACCCTGGCGCCTCTGTTAATATAATGCCTCCCAAGACCTTTAAGTCTTTATTTCTCATGCCCTATCTTCAAAAGGTGTATGATGTGAAAATCTCGGGTAACAATCAAAATTCCGAGGATGCATTAGGGAAAGTGGAGGTGGAAGTGACAATGGACACTTTTGTCACCAAGGCTTCATTTTACATCATCAATGCTGGTACTTCATATAAAGTCTTGCTGGGCAGGCCATGGCTTCATGAAAATTGGGTCATCCCTTCGACTCTACATCAGTGCATCAAGTATGCGAAGGTCGGGGAGCAACATACAGTCTTTGCTGATAGGTCTCCTTTTTGACCGAATGAATGCAATTTGACAGATGCTCAGTTATACTTTGGGGAACCTACTATTGAACCTCCAGTCGAGGTTAAAGGTAAAGGAAAGCAAAAAGTGATTGTTGAGGAAGAAGATGAAGATGAACTTTTTGTGGTAAATGAAGACCTTGCCAGGATACATCGACTCAGTCTGCAAGCCGATGCCCCCGCAGCAAAACCAACTCGGCCTGAGAGACGGGAAATCAACTTTGAAGCCAACCTCATTTATCAAACAATGGATAAGAGCATCTTCCTGCCTCCTGCCTGCATGCAGTTGGTCTCTCAGAGGGAGGAGCATGGGGTCGACACCCTAAAGACATTCATTGTCACATATCAAGCTCAAGGGAAGAAGAAAACTAAGAGACATCTTAAGCCCATTATCTTTTACAGGGGAGATATGGTGCCTCATGTCCCCTCAGACGACGACTTCGGCTGGAGCGAGCGGCCCAAGAACGCTCTCGAGTCTGTCCAAGAAATGCCTGATATGGCTCAGCACATTAAATAGATGTGTCAGAAGAAGAATATCCCACAGACGGAACAAGCTGCTCGGCGTAATTACTTCCAACAGCTTTGGCACCCTCCTCAAGTCAGAGGGCAGCCTCCCTTCGCCAAGAATGATCGAAGAGGGCTGGGTTACGACCCCGAGCCAGACTTTAGAGTCAATTATGCCATAAATACCGTGGGGACCTCACCCCCTCCCGACCATTCCAATCTTACTCAGGGGAATGCTCCTTGCATAATTGAGGGAAAAAAAGAATTCGGGCCAAAAGTCCCCGATGTTAATAGCTTGCACAGCCATAATGTCAAGTCCGGGGATGAGGAAGTCATCGTCCTACAGCCCGCTTTGCGAGAGCTTAACGAAGCTGGGCAGGAAGCCTTGAGTCAGCTAGCCGGGCTCAATATCACAGAAGCAGAACACCCCATATTAGATGACGCTAATGTTCCTGTCACTGAACAGGAAGGGGGATCAATAAAGTTGTTGAAACAAGAGAACCAGGCATTAAAAGCTTTTGTACAAGAGCTATTACGAGAACGGGATGTTCTACTTAGACATCTTGCTTTCCCTTCAAAAGCCCATACTGATCCCAAGAGCCAGATAAATGAGACTTGGTCTCAGGGACCCAGGACAAATCAACCACCTGTGGAATCCAAGGGTAAAACACTCCTGATGAGATTGGCACAGCGGATGGAAGCTCCATACTCATTCGTCAAGGCCCATACTGAGTCATTGTTTGAATTTTGCATGGCTCGGGGTCTTATCCAGCTTCCTCCAGCTCACAGGCCGTCTAGAGCCGGTGAAGCCAAAGGCTCCAGCTTCTGTCGATACCATCGAATGGTAGGGCATGCTACAGAAGATTGTTATGTCCTAAAGGATCAACTCGAGGATTTAATACAACAGGGAGTTATCCAGCTCAAGCAGCATCGGGTTTTTCCCCCATAGCCGCATCCTTGGAATCAGTCTAAGCCTTCCAATAGAAAGGTCCTCATAGAAGCTGCGTCTACACTACCTAAATTTACTGCAAGTGAAGCAAGGAGAAATCCTCCGTGTGGGGAGCCCAGCCTTAAGATTCACTATTCTGTCAACACTATAGGGTTATCACCCTCTCCCAGTAGCTCAGACTCTGGCGACAGGCCTAGCGATTCTACAAGAGAACAACCAAAAGAAGTGGCCCTCGAAGACCAGGATGAGCAGCTTCAGTCGGCCGTTATCAACAACTTAGACTACTGTGACCTCCACGTAGTCAATGTTGACGACGACGAGGATTTCATCAATCTGGAGCCAGCGCCGCGAGAACTCGAAGATGGCGGACAAGCAACAGTAGATGAACTAGTCGAGCTCAATCTTGGGGATGCTAATGAACCCCGACCCATCTTTATTAGTGCCCTCCTTACTGAGCAGGAAAGACAAGCTTACAAACAACTCCTATCGGAGTACGAAGATTGTTTTGCCTGGGCTTACAAAGAGATGCCTGGGCTGGAGCCGTCAGTGGCAGAACATGAGCTGGCGATACTCCCCACAGTTAAGCCTATCAAACAAGCTCAGAGACGCATGCGTCACGAGCTGGAACTTAAAGTAAATGCTGAAGTTGACAAGCTCCTGGAGGTGGACTTCATAGAACCCTGTCTTTATCCAGTGTGGCTCGCCCATATAGTCCCAGTCAAAAAGAAAAATGGCCAAGTCCGAGTTTGTATTGACTTCAGAGACTTGAATAAAGCCTGCCCAAAGGACGATTTTCCAGTCCCAATTACTGAAACTATGGTTGATATGACCACAGGATATGAAGCTCTGTCCTTCATGGACGAGTCCTCGGGCTACAATCAGATACGAATGGACGTCAAAGATAAAGACCATACGGCATTCCGATCCCCCAAAAGGATTTTCAATTATAAAAGGATGCCCTTTGGCCTGAAAAATACTGGAGCCACCTATCAAAGGGCTATGACTAAGATTTTTAATGAAATGCTTCACGACTTGGTCGAGTGCTATGTTGACGACATCGTCGTGAAAACCCGGAAGCATGAAGATCACTTAGATGACTTGCGTCGGGTTTTTGACAGACTCCGCCAATACAAGCTCAAGATGAATCTTATGAAGTGTGCTTTTAGCGTCTCAAGTGGCAAGTTCCTCGGCTTCATTGTTAAGTACCGGGGAATAGAAATTGATCCCGACAAAATCAAAGCAATTCGGAATTGCCGCCGCCCAAGAATATAACAGAACTGCGGTCTCTACAGGGGAGGCTAGCCTATATCAGGCGTTTCATATCTAACCTCTCTGGAAGATGTGCACCATTTGGGAAACTGATGAAAAAAAGTGCCCCATTTATATGGGACCAAGAATGTCAAGGAGCATTGGAGCGGATCAAGGAGTACCTCCTCACTCCCCCAGTGCTCGGAGCACCTATCAAGGGAAAACCCCTGATTCTATATATTGCTGCCATGGATGCCTCCTTGGAGGCGTTGCTCGCGCAAATAAATGAAGAAGCTAAAGAGCAACCATTATATTACCTCAGTAGAAAGCTAGTGGGCCCCGAGCACCGCTACACTCCAATGGAGAAGGTATGCCTGGCACTAGTGTTCGCCGTCCAGAAGCTAAGACATTACCTCTTGTCCCACCCGGTGGAGCTAATTTCAAAATACGACCCTCTCAAGTTTCTTCTTAAACAGCCTGTCTTGTCGGGTCGACTGGGAAAATGGGCATTACTCCTTGAGTTTGATATAACATTTGTTCCCCAAAAGGCAATTAAAGGACAAGGAATGGCAGAGTTCTTAGCAGCACACCCAATTCCGGCCAATTCTCCTCTTAACATTGAACTGCCCGATGAAGAAACACTTCTATCCCAAACGGGAATTGAAGAACAAACTGAGGGCAGTCCAATGTCAAAAGGGGAAGAATCATTGGCCATTGATGTGCCGTGCAGGGAGCTCTACTTTGATGGTGCTTCTCGAACAATTAAGGAGGCTAACGGGGCAATCACCTCCACTTCAGGGGCCGGAATTATTTTTGTCACTCCCCAAGGGGGGATTCTCTACAATTCTTGTGCCCTCATGAAGCCGTTGACAAACAATGAAGCAGAATATGAAGCCTTGATCATTGGGCTTCAGCTAGCCATAGAAATGAAGATCAAATGCATTAAAGTTTACGACGACTCGCAGCTCGTCATACGACAAGTTTTGGGCAACTATGATGTGCGGAAGCAAGAACTAGTGCCTTATCACACAGTTGTGCTGAACTTGAAGGAGAAATTCTATCTCTTTGAGATAAACCATGTCCCTAGGAGCAAGAACTCTCAGGCAGATGCCCTAGCCAAGTTAGCCTATGCTATAAAGCTACCCCCGGAGGGAGAAGTAGACATAACCGTCAGGCACAGGAGACTTATGCCAAGCGTCTTGGACGAAGATGTTGACCCCACAATTTCTGAGGTTAACACTTTGGAAGAAGACATTCCTAATCAGGAAGAAGAATATGACTGGCGTCAACCCATTATCGACATAAAGAACGGACGTCTCCCTCCTGACCGGGCCCAAAGGATTCAATTCCTACGCAGAGCAGCGTCCTATAAGCTAATAGGCGACCAATTATATAGATTGGTCCATGAAAAAGATAAATTTGTTCTCCTCCGTTGCCTTTCGCCCAAAGAAGCTAAAATAGTCATGCACGAGGTCCACTCAGGACTTTGCGGTGCTCACCAAGCTAGGGATAAAATGAAGATCAATATAAAGCTAAAGGCTTTTATTGGCCCGCAATGTATGCGAACTGCAATCGATATGCCCGCACATGTCACCAATGCCAAGCTTTTGGTCCAGTCCCGAGAAAGCCGCCAGGCTCGCTACACCCAATAGCTCCTACATGGCCCTTTGCAGAATGGGGAATGGACATAGTCGGGCCCTTTCCTCCATCTTCGAAAGGTCACAAGTTCATACTGGCCGCGACAGACTACTTTTCCCGTTGGGCTGAAGCAATTCCCCTACGAGAGGTCACCGGAGAAGCAGTAGCTCAGTTTGTCAGACATAATATTATATATAGGTTCGGTACCCCAAGTCGGATTATGTCAGACAATGGCACGCCATTCAAAAACTGGACAATATATGCACTGACAGCCAAGTTTCATATAGACTGGAGAACCTCCACAATATATAACCCTCAAGCCAATGGGTTAGCTGACGCATTCAACAAGACTCTTTGCAAGTTACTTGCCAAAATAGTAGGCAGCCGCAAAAAGGACTGGGGAGAGAAAATTCATCAAGCTCTCTGGACATATCGAACCGTATACAAGACTCCTACTGGTTGCTCACCCTTCTCTCTAGTATATGGGGCGGAAGCCGTAATCCCAGTTGAGATTGAAATGTCCTCCTACAGGGTAGCTTTGCATACAGGCCTCCAAACCCACGAACAAGACGAAATACAGAGAAGACTTGAAGAGCTCTCTGATCTAGAAGGCAAAAGGTTGGAAGCTTATAAACACCTGCAGCATTACCAAGCCCGAATGACCCGAGCCTATGAAAAGTTTGTGAGACAAAGAGCATTCAAAAAGGGCGATCTCGTCATGATTAAAGAAAGAGAAGTCATGGCTGGAAGGTCCAGTGGCAAACTGCAACCAAATTGGCGAGGGCCATATATCGTCTCCAAAGTCAATGAAGGAGGCACTTACAAAGTCGTCGACAATAAAGGGGAAAATCCCTTTCCACCATTGAATGGAAAGCACTTGAAATTATACAATGCTCCCGAGCATGAGTTTCAGCAACAAACTACGCAAGACTTGCCCTCCTCCGCAGGAGAGTAAGGAAGGATAGGGGAGTTCCCCCCAAGAAAACCCAAAGGTCACGGATGCTTTGAACAGTTCTCGGTCATCTCCCACCAGGCGTGCCAGTCTGTTTACACGCGGAAGAAATAAACGAATAAATTTTCATTTTATTGGAAGGAAATAATATGCACGTGTTTCGGCTTTTTTAATGCTTGCATATTATAATTTCCGTGCGCGTGTTTTATCAGACGATTTAAGAGTTCGTGTACTGGACTCATCCCCACCGACCGGAATCGGTGTTAAATTACATCGGACGAATCCGAATACCCTTGATTAAAACTGCTAAAGATGTTTTCTTGCCCTCATAATACTAGCCCTTTTGTCAAAATAATAGTTCGAGAGAAAACATTTCCTTTTGCCCCAAAATTGGGCATCATTACAATTATCCCTCCCTGCGGGGGTTTATTTGTAATATTTCCTTCATGAAAAGGTTCTAATGCAATTTTCCATTTCCATCAAAGCAGGACTTTTCATGCTTTTCAATATTTGCCTTTTCTGAAATCTCAGTTATTTCTGCACATATTTCTGGATATCTGTACAATATCACGGACTTCGAGGGTATATTTGCAAAGTGGGATTTCTTTGTAGACTTGGTATAATTTTTTCATCAACTTTGGATACATTAGGGATCATAGGAACTTTTCCATAGAGTTTCTGATTTCTGTGATTCCTGCCCAATTCCTTAGGGGCATTTACACGATTTCCCCAAGATGTAGGGATAAATTCATAATTTTGCACAAAGAGGCCTTCCATAAAGTCTTGGATATGGCAGAAATGTTTTAAGTACACCTCCTAGTCAATCAACATAACCCCTGTACTTAAAACCACTTAGATTTATCTTGTACATATCATGCTTGATAGGAGGGTATTTTAGTAAAATCTACTCCTTAAGTAAAACCTTCACATAAAACAGGTTTTTATATCCATAAAAGAAACCCCAGAAGGAGGCTGTGACCTGCTAGATGCCTGGGCTTCTTGGACTGCTGCACAGGCTATTCTCTCTCTCTTGGACTGTGGTTGTGAGACACAGAATATTTTCACGTAGGAAAAATAGACGATAAAAATGTTCTTTTTGAAAAGACACATTCCTCCGCATAGAGAGGGTTATTCCGTGTGTGCGCATAGTATCAGACGATTTGGGCTCGAGTGCTGGACCTTTCCCCACTGACCGGAGTCAGTGTTGATTTACATCGGCCTAACGTCCAAACATCTTTGTTTGACTGCCAAAGAAATCCCCAAAGTCTTTTACAAGGTTCTAATGTTGAGGGCAAAGAGCTCATGTTGTCCGCTCACTAACCACTGACCAACAGAAACAATTGAATTAGGGCTAAGTTTGAGCAAAACCCTAAGATTTAAGAATGGAAGCGCAAATATGCGGGAGCCGTAGGTACTTATGAATTAAAGGGGAGTTTTCTGGACCCCGGGGGTATTTCGATAATTTTACCACCCCAGGGGTATTTTGGTAATTTTACCTTATCCTGGACAAACTAGGATTGGGGTGACATCCGAGTGTCGAACTGAGCTGACACGTTTCTAGACCAGAAGAATGACAAGGGACTTCGTAGAAGACACATAGATGTCAATTTCGTCGAAAGAGGGACACATATGCAATTCTATGAAAGCCGGGGGTTTTCTTATAATTTTCTCCCCGAGGATATGTATAAAACATACTGAGTGCTTTCATAATCAGAATGAGTACAAGGATTGTCGACGAGTTGTCAACTGTACAAAAGTCCGCGCTAACGCGAGAAATAGAGAAGTAGCCCCAATTACAAAAAGTTGCAGGGTAAAACTGCAATCAACAGGACTTTTATGTTTCTCGGATCCCGGGGAGGACATTTATGCAATTCTCCCAATATTAGGACAGAAGCACGTGACATAGTCGTCTCAGGACTTAGAAACAACAACACGGCCCACTGAGGGGCAAAATTACAAATATACCCTCATAGGGGCACATACACAAGACCCGGGGACTTACCCCTCGCGGGCCAAGACAAACGAACAAAACGCTTCGAGTGTCTTCCGTAGGTTGTAGCTTGTAGATGCCTTCTCGATGTTCTCCACTTGGACCCTTGGGGGTCTATTTATAGAAGGCGGGAAGGCCCAGAAGGGGTCAAATGAACAAATTTGCCCCGATTCTGTCAAGGTGGGGTGGCAAAAAATCATTTTGACCCCTCTGGCCACCAAAAGGGGCTAAATGACCCCGCTGAGGGTGTCAAGATCTTTTTTTTTTATTTTTTATTTTTTTTTTTGCAACCCGGACCCCGGAGGGTGGGGCGGACCCCAGCGGGGTCGCACGACCCGGGGTGGGCGCGTCGTTTGACCCCCGGGCATGCTTTTTGCCCCCTCTTCGTGCCGTTTTGCTCCATTTTCGTCATCCTGAGTTGGAGAAGAGCCGTGGTGGAGCTATATATCTCGTGGAGACATCTCTCCCGCCGCGTGGCAGGGCTTCGTCCGTAGAAGGAACGTGTTGTTTGTTTGTCTGGTCGTACGTCGCCGCGTAGGGAGGAACTTTTGCGCCCGTCTGTGCCGTGTGATACACTTGCTCGGCTACTCTAATCGGTATACGCATGCATCTTCCTCGTTAACCTTCTTGCTGCGACGTTAACCATGATAATATTGTCGGGTCGATCGACCCTGAATCACGGAGATACTCTGTAGTCCGACGGTGTTAACGATACGCCGTTCTTCTCGTCGAACGTTGCATAGCAACAATTTCTCAAAATAATTTGAGCTAATTTCGGGTGCAACAAATGCCCCCCACGGGACGTCCGCCACGGCTGGAGGCGGGGGAGGATGGCCCGTTCCCTTTGAAGGGAATTAACTTGGTGCCATGTTGGCGTAGCCACTGCATTCTTTAGACTGCATTGAATAATTGTATTGCTGTCTAAAAATATTTTAGCCTGACGCTTTCTCCATTTTTTATTTCTCCTCTTCGTACTTTCAGCCATGGCTCGCAGCAGTGGGAGTGGGAGTCGGTCGAGGAGGTCCCGTGCTAGGGGCGCCGACAACTGCCGGGTTGAGCGCACCGACCGGCGGATGCCGCCTTTCCCTCCTCGTACTATCGATGATACCAATGTCAACCAATTGGACCTTGGCCATTTGTGGGTCGCTGAGGGCCCGACGGAGAGCGCTGGATCGGCTGAAGGTCTTGTGGACGTATCTCGGATCGCGATGCGAGATGGTCTTTACACATACGACCGCACCGGAGGCTACCCGCGTCACTATCCCCTGGACCGTCACCTCTACAGCTTTCTCCAGGGTTTTACTCCTGTCGGAATGGAGGCCGACGACCCGACACTTCCGGAGGAAAGGCGTCGCCTTGAAAGGGCGATACTAGTGGGGAGAGATGGCATGCAGGGATTGTGCTCCCTAACTTATCCAAGTTACCCGGAGGGCTTTACTCGGCAGCGGCAATACCCGGATAGGCAGAGTCTGGGCTCTTTTCAACGACATGAGAGTCTCACCATCCGGGTTACACCGATGTCTCCAGCGGCTTGGCATTTGCATGGGCAGCACAAACCATGGACCAGGTTATAGATGGTCTCTTCCTGGCACCCACCGGAGCTAGTTTTGCACAGGAGGAGTACACTCACGACTGCCTGTTGGAGAGGATTTTGACTTTGAAGACTCCCAGCTGGTATGGGAAGTGGTCTGTCATTCCTTCTCACAGCTATCACCGGGGCGCGACAGAGTGGCTCTGGGGCATTCTGTTGGTCTACCGGTCTTTGTTGGATAGGGTGGGAATCCGCCATGCAGTGACCGCCGCCATGTATTCCTATCCTTGTCACACTGGCCTGCTACAGGCTCTGGTAGAGAGATTTAACCGCCGGTGGAACACTTTCGTCACAGCTGGCGGGGAGACTTCCCTGGACCTCTGGGCTTTCCAGAGGATTTCTGGTCTTCCGATCTGCGGGAGGCCTTACGAGGAGCTATCGCCGGATGACTTGCACCTCAGCTCCACTGACGGGGCAGGACACTATACTCTGCCCTATTGCTTCAGGTTCTTGATGAAGACCTGGACGGACTTAGCCCGAGTAGGCACAAATCGGCTCCCACGTACACCACGAGTGACACTGAATGCCTAGGTGAGCCACTTCTACAGCGGTCCTTATTGTTTCCATGAGGAGTTTGCACCGTCGAGCACCACCTAGGACGAGTGCCGAGAGGTCAGAGTAGACGTTCCTCCTCATCCCCGCCACCTGCCTGCACCGACACAAGGATGGAATTCACGGGGGCTGCATCCTGTTACTTATCTGGCAACTTATCTGGCATACTGGCTTTCCAGTTTTGCAGTTCCTCATGGAGAGGAGGGAGTCCTACGGGTGGAGGTGATCTATCCAGCCTGCATGCTTGCCTGTGGACAGAGACTCGTCATCGCACCAGCAGCCTTGGCGAATATTTTTCATTCGCTTGGGGCTTTGTCTTCCCACTCATCGCCGCGGGAGAAAGGCATATTGCTGCCCACTCATTATTTGAGTGCTTGGGCAGGACTACTGTTTCCCGAGTTATCGAGGAGGACTCCGGTTGAGAATCCAGCGGCACAATTACTTTTCTGGTTTATCGGGCAGTCATCCCAGGACCTAGTGGCACACCTAGTAGGGGCCAGGCGGGCCTTGTCTTTTATTCCGGTGAAGAGGGGAGAGGGTATAGCCCTTGACTACTTCTCCTATCTTCACCGTCCTTTTGCTAGGTAGGAGGGAGACGCTGTCGTCAGCCGGGTTTCTACCCATGCTTTACCCTCCCCGCAGGGCTTGGCAGCGTGGGTCATCAACATCCGACCCAGTGTTCTTGTATATCGACGTTCCAGCACGGCGATACTTGAGCCTTACTACCCACACCGATTCGCCAGGAACTTTGGGTATGATCAGGCTATTCCCTCCAGTGGAGAGTTTTCTTTGCCCCTTCGGCTTTACAGGCACAGGGACATGCATTTAGTTGCGGCAGCTTGGCAGGACTTCCTTTGCCGCGAGGCAGGACCGGGGTACCCGGTCCCAGAGCAGGAGCGCAGAGGCTACTTTGATATTCATTATGCTCGCTGGTGGTTCAAAGCCAGCAACCTCTTCCGAGAGCGCCGAGATGCCATTCGTACAGCTGAGGAGCAGCGTTTGGAGAGGGAGGATCTGCCTCCTTTGTGCATCGACCCAGCTTTCCTCAGGTCCCATTTTTCAGGGATTGCCCGGGTTGTGAGTGACATTGAAGAACGGTGGCGAGAGAAAGGCTGGACACCCACTGTTGACAGAAGTCAATATAATGGGGCTTTGAAGCCCTTGAAAAGCAGGACAGCATCGGCTCTCGGAGTTCCTTCTCCCTCCACCTCAGGCGCAGCCTCAGGCCCCTCAAAGGCCCATTCTTGGTGGGAGGATTTGCAGGCATCTTGCGGGGTGAGGAGAAAGTTCCAGTTGTCCCAACCGATACCTGACGGAGCACTTGGGGGCAGTACCTTTGCTGAGTGGAGAGCCCATGTGATCAATGCCGTGGGCTGTGTAGGCCCACTGGAGTACCTTTCTGGCCTCGAGCTGGCGACGACCCCACTTGCCATTTACGATATTGTAAAGGCAGTTGCACGCGCCCTCCGAGTGAAGTCGGAGCAGATAGTGTTAAAGCCCGTAGAGCCCATAGCGGCTACAGGTAATCCCTGTCCTCACTGACTTTAATATACACATGTGTCTTTATATTCTGGGACATACATTTATATATTCCCGTGACACTTACATGTGGGGCTGTTATGGTAGCCGGTGCCGAGAGACCCCGGACCGAGGTTCCTGAGGAGGGGGATGTGAGGTCAGCATCCCGTCCTTGGCTTGAGGTTGAAACCCCTGCAGTTGAGGCTGTGTCCAATAAGTAGCTCCCCCAGATACTGGTCATTTCTGAGCATATATATAGTGTTATAAACACATGCTTGCTTCATTAAATGCAGCTCCCCCGGAAGCTAGGGCTGATATGAGCTTCTCTCCTCCTCAAGCGGGAGATGACATGCCGCTGGATGAGTCCGTGCCAGACGTTACTTTCAACTTCAAAGAGCTGATGTCTCCCTCAGACGATTACATGTCGGTGACGGCTAACTCTCCCTCGCCTCTTACAACAGGGACCACAGGAGGTCAGGCTCCAAGTAGCATGCTCAGCCTTGTTTTCTCCATTGATACATGAAGATTTGAACAGCAATAACCCCTTAGTGTTTTATTGGCTGTGCAGGGGTTCCTGGGGTTATTCCACCTGGTCCGTCAGCAGGAGGTAATGTCGGCTCTTCCTCCGGGGCCGGATCCGCTTCTGGGAGTGGATCCACTACTAAGAGTGGGAGTCCTGCGGCCACAGACTCTCTCCCTAACGGGAGCTCAAGCCCTACTTCCAGCGCTACGACCTCCAGTTCTTCATCCAGTGAGAGTGACTCTCGAGAAGAAGGAGAATTAAAAGATACCGGAGGTGAATGCAGTGACATACATTCTGTTTAGTTGAGTCCTTTTTATAAAGACTTGCTTGACTCATATAATTGTTTGTCCCACAGGAGTGGACTTAGCCAGATCCATGGAGGAGTTCTCACAACTTCTGGAATCTGGCTCATTTGTGGACCTTCTGACAGGCGGCAGTGCCTCGACAGGCACAAAGGCCATGGAGGTGGCAGGTGTTGACTCCACAGCACCGGGAGATCCTATGCCAGTGGGCTCCTCCGATGTTGATATCGGTGAGGACGGCATAGCTGAGGACGAAATAGTTGATCCTTCAGGTAAGAGATGTTAGAGGTTAATGATAGACCTCTTTGCCATTTTGCAACTATTTTTGCCAAGCTGATTAATGCATCTGCTACATGGGTAGTGACAGGCCAGGCCGTTGAAGAAAGCACATCCCACCCTGATGAGATAGCTCCGGCAAGGGAAGCTTCTCAGGTCGCACCAGAGGGCCTGCAAACTCGAGGGGAGAGTGCCTCGCCAGTAGACACCCATGCTACAGGTACTGCTCACTCTGACAACGAACACGGCGAATGATATATGCACTTTATTTGCGGCACTGACCCCTCTCATGTTTTTGCCGTGTAGATTCCCTTTCTGCGGAGCCGATGGCTGAGGCCTCCCCGCGAGAGGAGGTTCAGGAGGCAGGGCCGACTTCTGAGACTGAGCAATCTTGCTCCAAAGGGGCTCCTGATACAGAGCATGCCCTTCCTAGCATAGCTGAAGAAGGGGCTGCTATTGAAACAGGTACACAGCTGTTCTCTGGACTATGACATCCTGTGTGTGCCGCTTTATAAATAAGCATTTACATGCTATTGCTTAAACTGCAGCGGATGGGGACACAAACGTCTTGCCTGATGGACCAGGATCAGCTTCTATTACTAATTCTTCCCCAGCAATTGAGTAGGGACAGGAGTCTGCGGCAGCATCAGGTATATGACCATGTTGTGCCTTTTTATAGTCATTCGTGCATGTCCATTTGGTTGTGAACAAGCACTCATTCCACCTCCTTCTTTCTTTGCAGCTTCTGAGGAGGGACCCCCAAGAGTGTCTGTAGACTTCCCATCTCTTGGAGTTGAATGGCCTGACGCCCCTGCACTTGGGGTGGCATTGCATGCTGGCACGGCTAATCAGCTTCTGCAGAGTCTTGACCAGCTGATCCAGGCCGATCCACTGCCCACCGTGGAGACTTTGAGGGTTGATCTGGAAGTATTTACCAGGAGCTACCATGGGTTGAGTCTTCCCCGGGATGCATGGGCCACGAAGCTGGAAGACTTGTGGAGTGAGTTTGCCTGCCTTCATCTTGCACAGGAGCGGAGACAAAAGACCCAGCAGCAGATCCAACGAGAGGAGGAGGAGCTACGTGGACTTCAAGCGGCTCAGGCGGAGACTGATCTCCACCTTGCGAGTGTCGAGGGACGTAGCCGGAGGATCTCTCTCCGAGTGGAGGCGCTATAGAGAGAGCTTCAGGAGGCTGCCGATGAGCATCGTATTGTCCAGGCAGAGGTGGAGACCTGCCGTCGCCGATCTGATGAGCTTCGGGAGGAGATCTTCCAGAGGGAGACTCGCCTTGCCGAGTTACGGAGAGACAAGCACAGTGGTTGACGAGCTCTGGCACTTTCTTGTACATAGGGCTCTCACGTCCCGTTTTTGCTTGAGTTACCCCCGAGGGCTTGTCTCGGGCTCCCTTGATAACATTAGTGAATGAAGGACATAACTTAGCATAGCTATTTTTTTTTGCTTCCATCCTCTTACGCACATGTCTCTTTTTTTTTTGCATATATATATATATATATTTTATATCACTTTACCAGCCCTACCGCCCTTTCGGGTTTTCGCCAGGACTGACCCCCTTTAGCTTTTTCCAGTGCGCCCTTTCGGATTTTCACACTGAGGGGTACCCATTTTTGCCTAAGGTGCCCTTTCGAGTTTTCACCTTAGCCGGGTTAAAGCCTTTTTGCCCTTGATTGCTCTTCTAACAGAAACAACCAAGTCCGCTGGGGCCTCATTATTTTTAACCCCGCTTTTTTCCCTTTTTTTTGGGGTCCTATAATGCCAGAAGGCAAGGAGAAAGTGGCACTCCCGTAAGGACGTGTGTGCCGCAGAGGTGGGACAAATGGATGGGTTCGACTGCCCTAGCGGGACGTAATTAGCCAAATCCAGAACCGAAAGTTGAACGGGTTGGCAACCCAAGAGAGGTGTGCATGTGCCAAGCTCGGTTGGGACAATAAAGGAGGAGGTTTAACAGTCCGAAAGGGACATGCGGGTTAAACCTAGATGCCGATAGGCAGGATGGGTTGGCAGCCCGAGAAAGCATACATAGGCCAGACCCGAAGCGATGACAGCGCGGGTGGGACGTACGTGTAGTGCCCCAGAATTTATTTGATAATTTTCTGGCATTATTAGCAATTAAATGGACTAATTTGAATTTATTAATCAATATAAGGCCAAATGGTGTTAACCAATTAACCCAACTCACTTAATTAAAGTCTAAAGGGTTTTAAGACCAGGCCCATTTAGTTTGGCCCATATTCTAGAAGGTTATTAAGCCTATCCTCGGAATTATAAGGATAAACACCACTTAATATAGATAATTATACGGATAATGAACAATAGAGTTTTATCAATTTAGAACTCTATCCACGCTGATTGTAACGGTCCATCGAGCAACCGTCACAGACATGTAACGCATAGGAGCTCGACCGTTACTCTATGAATCAGAAAACTGAAGAGTTTGATTTCTTTTGAACTCTGGGAACGAGTAATGTAACGGTCTATCGCGAGACCGTCATAGGTCCCTAACGCACCGGCAGTAGACCGTTACATCCTGTTAGTTCCGTAAAAGAAAGAACGAGTACAAAGAACAAAACTTTGGACTCTTATCCATTAAGGATCGACTTGGGAAGAGTTGTAACATTACTAAGGACTCTTAGAGATTAGATTATGACCAAACAAGGACTCTAGAATCGATCTAATCCTCAAACCCTAGCCTAAACTCTATAAATAGGACATAGTTCTGAACTGTGCGACCCTTACTTTTTGGACGTAAAGAATCAAGGTAAGGAGTCATTATCTCAGGTAAGCTCTTTAGAAGTATTTGTTTACAATACTTTAGACTAACTCCCCTCCAAATTTCACATCTTTAGGTCAAGAGGTCGTGGAGTTAGAGCCCAAGGAAGTTGCTGGAAAAGTCACAGAAGAAGGAAATCTAGGGCAGGATTCTCAATCCAAATCAGAAGCAACAGCCTAAGTTAAGAGGTAGGTTATCTCATGAACGGCAAAAACAACTTGATAGGACTAAACGCCCTCTGGTTCATGTGATTTCCATGCATTATAGATCATTGATTTCATGATTTTACTACTTCTATGCATTACATGCATCCCTTAGCCTTAATTGGACATGCCAAAGATGTATCTTGTCTAAATTCATTGATACCTAAGCATGTAGTTGGCCTACACTACGTTATCATGTCTAGAGATTCATGGTATTTTAATTATAGACATGATATGAATCGATCTCTTTATGTTTTATCTAGTTTTCTGTCAGCAGATACTGTAACGCATACCTGTAGGACCGTCACACTCATGTAACGGCCTACGACAGACCGCCACACACCCTGTTGTCTTGAATTTCACTGTTGTCTCTGACGCACTTGGACAGACGCGTTACGTTCATGTAACGGCTGGATCCTGACCGTCACGTTCACTGTGACGCCCCACCTCCAGACCGTCAGAGTCTATGATCTGGCGATTCTAGGCAGAATATGATTTGCCAATTTTACTTATTGTTAAGCCTAGTTACCTAAGTGTTAACCTGGTTCTATGATTTTGAGATTGTTTAAGCATTCATGATAGTTATTGCATATTTTGGTATCTCACTTTTACTTTAAGTTATGTTAAATTCATGAAGCCAAATTCTATAGTTTTGTATTATAAAGCATGACTCTTTTAAAAACATTGTATTGACGGAGTTTCACCATGATTTCCACATTGATTATACATATCTCTCTCTGTCAATAGAGTCAATTCTATAAGTGCATGGCACATACTCCAGTATGTTGTCATTAGTTCACACTTTGCACTATAGGAACACAATCTTGGACTTGAGGACCTCTCTCTTGGATATTCCTTCCAATGGACTAGGAAATCATTGTTTCAAGGCCTCCGTAATTCTCCGCGAGCCTGGGATTCCCACTAGGACGCCGAGTTGGTTGTACCATCAAAGCCCAATAACTAGAATACACTATCGTTGTTTTCTGGATCTTGTAATGTAACGGCCTTGCACTGGACCGTCAGGCTCACGTAACGGCCCAATGCCCGACCGTCACATTTCACTGAGTCTAAACTAGTATCCTGGACTCTGGTCACTGTAACGGCCCATTATGGACGCGTTACATAGTGTAACGGCCCAGTAAACGACCGTTACATAGCTTGTATATGTCAACCCAAGGTTTGACCAAGGGTTGATATTTCCATGATTCTAGACAAACCTTGATGATCTAGAACTTATCATATTGCTTAATAGACTTAATGTAATGGATGAAAGTTAAGGTAATATACCGTTATGCTGCCGATTTATTCTATAAGCATAACATAGTTTAAATGTCATTATTGATCTCATATATTCAAATTAAAGCATTCATTCATTGATTATTGTTATCATGGAATTATTGAACTTATTACATTCTTGGCCATACTTTACTGTTACATGCGTGGAAGTAGCTTAATTTATAACTGAAGATGCGATCGAGCACTGATTGTGTTCAAGGGCTCTATGCTAGTCCCCTCGGCTGATTGCCGGAAACATACTACTTTATAAACCATGGGGTATGATGCTACTGGCGTCGCATTGCGCTGGGAGTACTATTTCTATAAATAAGTGAAGATCCACGGCACGATATGACATTCTTGTACATGACTTTCTTGCTTGATATTCCACAGAAATTCACGAACTATGTACTCAAAAGAGACTGGTGTGATGAATATGTGGCTTGCTCGTACATTCTTGTTACATGCTTGCTCGTGAAAGGCCAAATATCATGTTCTTGTTATATTCTTGCTAGTTCATTCTTGATCATTCTATCTTACATGATTATCTTGTTACTTTGGTTTGATCGCGTAATCGATTCGCATTCACATGATTTTACCTTATTCTTTAGAGCTAAATTGTTAATTACTTTAATAGTGCCTTCATGTTGATGCGAAGATACCTACTGGGCAAGTGTGCTCATTACCTATTTCCAATGTTTTTCAGGAGATGGAAGTGGTTCAGATTCGGATTCGGGCTATACTAATAGCGGGTCCGGAAGTGAGTGAAAGTCTTGTAAAGCTACGAGTGAAGACTTAGGAAGTTATCATGTCTAGATTGAGTCAATGTAATTTTCCTATTTCTTGAGTCTAGTAGAATGAAAATCAAATTAGTGATTGTATCTTTGAATATTGAGTATTATGATATGAAGTTGAAGTTTGATTAAATCATGTGCAATTGCATTTATTTGTGTAATTGTCTTGCGCTCTGATTGATTCTTGCTTACAAGAGGCTTACCATGCCGGCTGTTCGCGCTCCCCGAGCGAGTCTTCCGCTGTAATAAAGGCTCGGGGCGTGACAATACAAGTCAAATCCGTGAGCCGATAGGCAAATAGGGTTGGCAGCCCGACGAGGGCATGCAGAGGCCAAGCCCGTGGGGACAAAGGGATAGACTTGGCGATCCCGGTGGGGTATATGAGTCAAGTCTGAAGCTAAGAGGCAAGATGGGTTGACAGTCCGAAAGGGGCATGTAGAGGCCAGACCCAGAAGAAAAAAAGGGGTGGATTTGACAGCCCTAGTGGGACGTGAGAGTCAAACCCGAAAGCCGATAGGTGAGATGGGTTGGCAGCCCGAGAGGGCATACTGAGGCCGTTCCCGATGGGACAAAGATAGGTTTGACAGCCCTAGTGGGATGTGAGAGTCAAACCCGAAAGCCGATAGGCAAAGAAGTGGGTTGGCAGCCCGAGAGGGCATGCTGAGGCCAGACCAGGTGGAACATGTGTCAGAAGGCATGATGGATTAGCAGCCCGAGAGAGCATGCTGAGGCCAATCCCAAGAAGGTGAAATGAGCCGAAAAGCATGATGAGTTGGCAGCCCGAGAGAGCATACTGAGGCCAGTCCCAATAGGACACAAGAGTAAGTGGGTTTAACTGCTCAGAAGAGACACATGAGCTAAACCCGGAAGCCGATAGGCGGAATGGGTCGGCAGCCCGAAAGGGGCATGCATAGGCCAAGCCCGATGGGACAGAGTATGTCAAAGCCCGATGGGATTAGGTGTCATAGGATGACATGTAAGGCATAGCCATGGCATCAATATGATGTTTTGGTTATGATGGGGTGGAATCATTGACTTAGAGCCACCCATAGAATAAGCAGAGAGAATTTTTTTCTCTTTTTTTTTTTCACATTACTAACCTCACCGCCCTTTCGGGTTTTCACCGAGGCTGGCCCCCTTTAGCTTTTTCCGGTGCGCCCTTTCGAGTTTTCACACCGAGGGGTTGCCCATTTTTGCCCGAGACGTCCTTTCGGATTTTCACCTCGACCGGGTCTATGGCCTTTTTGCCCTCGGCCAACCGTTGAAGGCTGACTGAGTCCACCGGGGTATCAGTATTTTTAATCTCATTTGTTTTTGAACCTTCACTGAGGAGAGGTATTGTCCTGTGAGGACTGCTGTGGAAACTCCTGCGGTGGCGCATGGTAGAGCTTCATATGCTTGCCGTTGAGAGGAGGGAAAGGATTGTCCCCTTTGTGATCAAGGACCGTATAAGCCCCTCCTTCGTAGACCTTCTGGATGACGTAAGGCCCACGCCAATTAGGCTAGAGTTTGCCGCTAGATCTTCCCGCGAGAACCTCCTTTTCTTTAATCATGACGAGGTGGCCTTTCTTGAACGCTCTTTGCTTGCCCAACTTATCATAGGCACGTGTCATGCGGGCTTGATACACGTGTAAGTGCTTGTAAGCTTTGAGTCTTTCACCTTCAAGGTTGGACAACTCTTCAAGCCTCCTTTCTATCTCGGACTGGTCTTGGCCTGGCAATCCAGCGTACACAGCAACGCGGTAGGATGCTAATTCAATCTCCACAGGGACCACCGCTTCGGCTCCATAGACCAGAGAGAATGGGGAGCAACCCATGGGGGTTTTGTAAATGGTCCGATAGGCCCATAGGGCTTCGTGGACCTTTTCGCCCCAATCCCGCTTGCGGCCACCTACTATCTTGGACAGCAGCTTACAAAGGGTCTTGTTGAAGGCCTCGGCTAACCCATTGACTTGGGGTTGTAGACTGATGACGTCCTCCAATCAATATAGAACTTAGCCGCCAAAGCATAAATAGTCTTGTTCTTGAATGGCGTCCCATTATCAGATATAATTCGATTGGGGGTGCCGAATCTGTATATAATATAATGCCCGCACAAATCGGGCAACTATCTCCCCTGTTACTTCCCGTAGTGGAATGGCTTCCGCCCATCTGGAGAAGTAATCGGTGGCAGCAAGTATGAACTTGTGCCCCTGGGACGATGGTGGGAATGGTCCCACAATGTCCATACCCCATTCCGCGAACGGCCAAGTAGGCGCGGTCGGGTGTAGCGGGTTAGGCGGCCTCCGAGGCACTGGACCAAATGCTTGACATTGGTGACATGTACGAGCGTATTGATTGCAATCTTCGTACATGGTGGGCCAGTAGAACCCTTTGAGCTTGATGCTATTCTTCATCTTAGCACCTGCTTGATGCGCACCGCACAACCCGGAGTGGATCTCGTGCATGACGGTCTTTGCTTCCTTAGATGAAAGGCACCGTAGGAGGACCGATCGGTCTTTCTCATGGACGAGCCTGAAGAGCAGACCGTCAATCAGCTGACAGGATGTCGCCCTGCGTAGCAGTTGCACCCTCTGAGCCCGATCAGGAGGGAGCCAGCCGTTCTTTATTTTTATGATCGGCTCACGCCAATCTTCTTCTTCGGGAGCATTCTCCTCTTAGATGTTGTCGACCTCGTAGATAGTGAGGTCGGATTCTTCGTCGAGCACACTTGGCATGAGCCTTCGGTGTCTGACAGTGATATTTAATTCTCCCTCAGGCGGGAGTTTTAAGGCTGCTGCCAATTTTGGCAAAACGTCGGCCTGGGAGTTGCTGCCTCTGGGGACATGGCCTATTTCAAATAGGTAGAATTTTTCCTTGAGCCTCATGACGGCTCCATGATAGGGGACGAGCGCCTTTTTCCGGACGTCATAGACACCCAGGACTTGTCGAATGACGAGCTGAGAGTCCCCATAGACTTTGATGCACTTGATGTCCATCTCCAGTGCCAATTGAAGCCCAATGATTAGCGCTTCATATTCCGCCTCATTATTAGTCAGGGACTTCATGAGAGCGCAAGAGTTGTGGAGGATGCCGCCTTGCGGAGATACAAAGATTACCCCCGCGCCTGAGACATAGTCTGTAAGGCCGCCGGCCCTTTTGATTGTCCGAGAGGCACCATCAAAATATAACTCCCAGTATGGGAGGTCAAGGGTGAGGACACCCGGCACCATCTGTGGTGGGACTTTCTCAAAATGCTCCCCAATTTCTGGAGGAGGTACCAGCACCTCTTCATCGGGAAGCTCGAAGTTGAGTGGCGAATCTTCTGGCACAGGGTGCGCTGCTAAGAACTCCACCATTCCTTGTCCCTTGATCGCCTTGCGTAGGACGAAGGTGATGTCAAATTCCATGAGGATGAGTGCCCATTTGCCGAGCCTACCAGAGAGGACGGGCTGACTGAGCAGGAACTTGAGTGGATCACACTTGGATATGAGCTCCACCCAGTGAGCTAGCAGGTAGTGCCTTAGCTTCTTGATGGCGAACACCAAAGCTAGGCACACCTTCTCCATAGGAGTGTACCGATGCTCAGGCCCGATCAACTTTCGACTGAGGTAGTACAGTGGCTGCTCTTTGCCCTCTTCATTGATCTGGGCTAGAAGCGCCCCCAAGGAGGCGTCCATGGCAGCAATGTATAGAATAAGGGGCTTCCCTCTGACAGGTGCCCCTAGGACTGGAGGAGTTAGGAGGTACTCCTTAATCTGCTCGAAGGCCTTCTGACAGTCTTCGTCCCATATGAAGGGTGATCCTTTCTTCATCAATTTGCCGAAAGGTAGACATCTTCCAGAGAGGTTAGAAATGAACCGCCTAATGTAGGCGAGTCTTCCTTGAAGAGATCTGAGCTCTGTCAAGTTCTTGGGCGAAGGCCGTCCTCTTATGGCCTTGATTTTGTCATGATCGATTTCTATGCCCCGATACCTGACGATGAAGCCAAGGAATTTGCCGTTGGAGACGCCGAAGGCGCACTTCATTGGGTTCATCTTGAGTTGAAATTGTCGAAGCCTTTCAAAGACTTGACGCAAGTCAGCTAAGTGATCCTCCCGCTTCTTTGTCTTGACGACCAGATCATCGACATAGCATTCGACAAGGTCATGTAGCATCTCGTCGAAGATCTTGGTCATTGCCCTTTGATAAGTGACACCAGCATTCTTCAGGCCAAACGGCATCCTTTTGTAGTTGAAGATCCCCTTAAGAGATCGGAAAGCCGTATGGTCTGTCTTTAACGGCCATGCGGATTTGATTATAGCCCGACGACCCGTCCATGAAAGACAAGGCTTCGTGACCAGTGGTCATATCAACCATTGTCTCAGTGATTGGGATAGGGAAGTCGTCCTTCGGGCATGCTTTGTTCAAATCCCTGAAGTCGATGCAGACTCGAACTTGGCCGTTCTTCTTCTTGACAGAGACTATGTTGGCGAGCCACACAGGGTACATACAAGGCTCTATGAAGTCCACGCCCAGCATCTTGTCAACCTCAGCATTGACCTTCAGCTCCAGCTCGTGGCGCATACGCCTTTGAGCTTGCTTGACTGGCTTGACTGTTGAAAGTATTGCCAGCTCGTGTTCAGCCACAGAAGAGTCGAGCCCGGGCATTTCTTTGTAAGTCCAGGCGAAACAATCCCTGAACTCTTCTAAAAGCTGCCGATACGACTGCCTTTCTTCCTCGCTGAGGAGAGCACTTATGAAGGTGAGACGATGGTCATCTTTGCTTCCGAGATTGATCTCAATCAATTCATCCACAGTTGCTTGGCCACCGTCTTCAAGCTCCGGTGGAGCTGGTTGGAGGTCGACAAAGTCTCCCTCATCATCAGTGTTGGCTTCATAGACATCAAATTCTTCGAAGCACTCTTGCTCGTGGCTTGAAGCCGAAGAGCTTGCTTTGTCTTGCCGATGGTTAGCAGACTGGACTGCTTGCTAAAGGTTGGCAAACTGGGCTGCCCTTCTCTCTGAGGGGTGGTCGTTGTCGACTCCCGATGAAGGTGATGGTGTGGCTGGCGCCTCACCGGACTCCCTTACAGAGTCATCAATGTTGGGCTCAATTTTAGCTTGCCTGTGATGAGGAGGTAGTAGTCCTATAGCATTGACTGCATAATAGACCTCGAAGTCCGCCTCCTGTTCATAGCCGAGTCCCCTTGTATCTTTGCGGGAGAAAAGAGGTTGTCCTCGGACCTGCAGAGGGTTCCACAGTTGTGGATAATATGGCCTACCACCTCATGGTAGGGACAATAGCCCTGATGAAAAGCAGCACCTGGTGTCTGCTGGGTGACGGGCTTATCAGTCCCGCTCGCTGGCATGCGAAGAAGATGTTTGGAGTCTTCTCGCAAGAGAAACAGTATAACTTCTCTGGCAGCTCGACTTGAAGTGGAGCCTCTTCGTCTTCCAGTGAGTCCTCCTCGTCTTCGGATGAATCTGAAGACTCTTCAGAAAGCCAACCCCTGAGCGGAGCCCGGCCCGTGGGTGATACACCCGCCTCCCGTATGTGGGCTGGAGCTAACCCCCTGGCAAATGGGCCAAAGGGGAAAGTGGCCAACTGCTGATCAATGCTTTCCAGGAACTGCAGCAGGCGCCTCTGTTCTAGTTGCAGCTGCCGGATTTATCGTCGGATTTTCCAAATAGTCCTCCGCAGTGCCAAACACTCGGGAAGTGAGGGAGGGGCGGCTCCCGGACCGGTGGCAAACTGCCGATTTGAACGCCCGGCCTCGAAGGCATTAGAGCTCGAAACCATTGCCACCATGTGGACCACATTAGCCGTCCGATTTGACCGACTCCAAGTATGCGGTTGCGGTGGATCGACTGCATGGCCCAGCATATTTACCAAGCCCTTTTGAATGAGCTCTTCTGCTATGTTTTTGAAAACATAGCAATCCCCGATGGTATGACCCAACCTTCGGTGATACACACAATAGGTAGGGTCCTCTGTCTTATCCACCTCCGCAGGCTTCTGCGGATCCAGTAGGGTGATGAGCTGTTCTTTCATGCAGAGATCAAAGAGCATTTTAGTATGCTCTTTCCTGAAGGAATAAGGCATCTTCATGTTCTCCGCCAACCGAGACGCGCTTGCCTTGTCATCAGACTTCTTGCCCTTTCCTTTGAACTTTCCTTCCCCTTTATCTCCAATTGTCGGGGAGAAGTCAACGGCATTTACCTCCTTGCCGCTAGCCAGACAGTCTTTGGAGGATTTGCCTTTTGTAGAGGCTTGTGTAGGATGATCAGCAAAGAACATCTCAATCTCCGCGACCACCGTGTTGAGCTGGTCGAAGCTTCTAATGTTTGAGCCCAGAAGCTTTTCGCTTACTTCTGCCGAGAGACCCCTGCGACAGATGGTGATTGCGTCCTCAGGCGTCGGAGGATTATCGCAGCGCATGCTAACGTCCCTCCATCACTTGATGAAGTCTAACGTTGTTTCACCTTTCTTCTGACGGAGAGCATAGAGCTCTACCGTGGAAGATTTTGAGTTCGACCATTTGGAAGCAGTCGACGAACTTCTTCTGCATATCAGCCCAATCAGATACTGAGTTGGGCTTTAACCTTGAATACCACTGGAAGGCGGTGCCAGTCAAGGACGTGGCGAAATACCGCAGCAAATATGCCTCTTCCAGGGCTAATTCACCCATGGTCGTCATGTAATAGGCCAGGTGTTCATGCAGAGAGCCCTGCCCGTTGAACTTCTGGAGCTTCGGAGCTTTCAGGCAGTCAGGCGGAAGCTTCTTGAATTGATGGTGGAGGGGATAAGGCACACTGTACAAATCAACGGTGGCCACTCCCTCCCCATGTTGAGCAAACTTCGCCTCTACACTGCGTTCAATCATTTGCTTCTGTGCCATGAGGCTTTCTGCGGCAGGAGTAGCAGATGACCGCGCATTGGCTTCATGCGGCGGGACTTCGAAGTCCACCTCCAATGGGAGTCTTGCAGCAGTGACAGAGGCATTGGCTGCTGCTGGAATGGGAGAAGGCTGATGATCCGCTCCAGCCGGTGCCGCCTGAGGCGGGGCGGGAACCTCCTTTTCGCGCAAGAGCGACTGTAGCAGGTTCTTGAGCTCTTGGTTCTCTCGTCGAAGCTCTTCCAATGCGGAGGCCCGTGGCTCTTCCCCCACCTCTTCTTCGTGCCGGGAGTGACTGTCCCCATCAACACTGTGGACGTCTTCCTGGCGCTCTCCTTGCTGTGCCGGCTCGGGTTGAGATGTACCAGCAGCCGGCGCTTGTTGTGGTTGTGCCAGGCCCCGGGACCCGGACCTTGACCTCCTCGAGTATTGAAGAGGCTGATTGAGTTCCCCCGAGGTGCCTTCGGGTTGCTTGTCGCCGGAGGTGGTGTAACAGGTGAACACTTTGACGGTGTCATTGGTCACCTGGACCACCCGCTTTTTCTTGGGCGGTTGTCGATCCGGCTTGGGCGGCATCCCCAATCTATCAAAGATAGACATTCGGGATGTAGATGCTTGAGGGGAGCGATCCTCCTCCGTGTGCGTGGAACTGGCCCACGGGGAGGTCGGCCGCACCTTCTTGCCGGCTCCTCGGAGCTTCTGCCCCCGTAGGGGCTGGGTTGTAAACCTTGTAAACCCCGGGGAGACCGAGGCTTCAGTGCTCTGCGGGCTCCGCATCTGCTGAAGTTCTGACATGCGGAAGGGCTCCTCCGCCCCGGCGCGCCTTATAATCCGGGCCTCCTCCTTGGTGACCCAGATCTTCTTCAGATGGAGTTGGCGCTCCTCCACTTGGTTGCCCCCTGTCCTTGACCGGGCAGCTTGTGGCCTGGGCCGTGGTAGAGGCCCCTGGGTTGCCGCCGGTACGGCAGGCTGCTGCTTCTTCGCTCCGTCCTCCCGAACTTGCCGGAGGAGCTCAAAGCGGTTGGAGGTAGGAATGGTCGGGACATGACGATCCCGAGGCAAAATCGGCTCGCCTCCATCAAGCCGGATGCGGATGTCTCCGACAATCACAGTTTTGCCGGAGCGAGACGTCGCCACTGCAGGCTTTGTACCCTTGCGGCTACGACGTTGCCCCCGTTGAGCAGGAGCAATGTTGGTGACGCCCACCGTAGGCACGGCGTCGTTGAGGCGGCGACGCTGCCCCCGTTGAGCAGGGGCGGTACCTCTAGGGGTGGCCGCAGTAGGTCTGGTGCCGTGACAGCGACGGCGTTGCCCCCGTTAAGCAGGGGCGACGTCAGCAGTGACTTGATTGACCGAGAAGACTCGGCCAATAACCGGGGCAGAAGGCCTGACACCTTCGGCCGCTGGTGTGGCAGTCAAGCTGGCTCGACTGACTGTACGGATGAAGGGCTTGACACCCTTGACATTTGAAGAGTTGACCGGATGAACCCAGTCGAATGCTGCAGTAGAGGGTCTGACACCCCTGAGGATGGTCTCCCTGACCGGGCGAGCCCGGCCAGTCGATGAAGCAGAAGGTCTGACGCCCTCAACAGTTGTTTTCTTGGCCGGGTGAACCCGACCAGTAGATGGGGCCGAGGGCCTGATGCCCCAGCTAGTTGTTTCGTCGACCAGACGAACCCGGCCGACGGCTGAGATTGAGGGTCTGACACCCCCAATGGTAGTCTTGTTGACCGGGCGAACCCAACCAGTTGACGAAGCCGAGGGCCTGACGCCCTCGATGGTTGGCTTATTAGCCGAGCGAACTCGACCAATTGCTGAAGTTGAGGGCCTGACTCCCTCAGTGGCGGCTTTGTTGACCGAACTGACCCGGCCGGCTGTTGAGGCCGAGGGGCTAACACCCCCGACGATAGTCTTCCTGACCAGGCGAACCCGGCCGGCTGTTGAGATTGAGGGTCTGACACCCCCAATGGTAGTCTTGTTGACCGGATGAACCCGGCCAGTTGACGAAGCCGAGGGCTTGACGCCCTCAGTTGCAGCCTTGTTGACCGGACTGACCCGGCCGGTGGCTGGAGCCGAGGGACTAACACCCCCGACAGTTGTCTTCTTGACCGGGCGGACCCGACCAGCTGATGGAGTGGAGGGCCTGACACCCTCGGTGGCTGTCTTCTTGGCCAAGCGAACCCGGCCAGTTGCTGGGGTCGAGGGCTTGACACCCCCGACAGCTGCTGCAGTGGGTGTGGCTGAACTGACTTCAGCCACCGACACTACGCCCAAGAAGAAGGGCGAGCTGACGACCGCTGGGAAGTCGCCAAAGACGAGTGGGGTCGCTAGGTATCCGAACCTGGCGTGGTTGGCAATGACTTGAGGGCCGTAGGTGACGGCTGCCATCGCTGCTGTTGTTGTTGGTGGTGGTGCGTAACACGAACATAGAAGGGTGCAAGCGCACGACAAGCTCTCAAATGAGTAGCAAGTTATACCCTCCTCTTCCCGTCCTGTAAAAGGAAGAGGAGGAAATCAGAACCTCGAGGAGAGTTTTGGGGAACGACTCTGACAGAAAGAAGAAAGGCAGGAAAAGTCCCACCGGGCGTGCCAGTCTGTGAGACACGGAATATTTTCACGTAGGAAAAATAGACGATAAAAATGTTCTTTTTGAAAAGAGACATTCCTCCGCATAAAGAGGGTTATTCCGTGTGTGCGCATAGTATCAGACGATTTGGGTTCGAGTGCTGGACCTTTCCCCACTGACCGGAGTCAGTGTTGATTTACATCGGCCAAATGTCCGAACACCTTTGTTTGACTGTCAAAGAAATACCCAAAGTCTTTTACAAGGTTCTAATGTTGAGGGCAAAGAGCTCATGTTGTCCGCTCACTCACCACCGACCAATAGAAACAATTGAATTAGGGCTTGGTCTGAGCAAAACCCTAAGATTTAGGAATGGAAGCGCAAATATGCGGGAGCCGTAGGCACTTTTGAATTAAAGGGGAGTTTTCTGGACCCCGGGGGTATTTCGATAATTTTACCACCCCAGGGGTATTTTGGTAATTTTACCTTATCCTGGACAGACTAGGATTGGGGTGACATCCGAGTGTCGAACTGAGCTGACACGTTTCTAGACCAGAAGAATGACAAGGGACTTCGAAGAAGACACATAGATGTCAATTTGGTCGAAAGAGGGACACATGCAATTCTATGAAAGCCGGGGGTTTTCTTATAATTTTCTCCCCGAGGATATGTATAAAACATATTGAGTACTTTCATAATCAGAATGAGTACAAGGATTGTCGACGAGTTGTCAACTGTACAAAAGTCCGCGCTAACGCGAGAAATAGGGGCGTAGCCCCGATTACAAAAAGTTGTAGGGTAAAACTACAATCAACAGGACTTTTATGTTTCTCGGATCCCGGGGAGGACATTTATGCAATTCTCCCAATATTAGGACAGAAGCATGTGACATAGTCGTCCCAGGACTTAGAAACAACAACACGGCCCACTGAGGGGCAAAATTACAAATATACCCTCATAAGGGCACATACATAAGACCCGGGGACTTACCCCTCGCGGGCCAAGACAAACAAACAAAACGCTCCGAGTGTCTTTCGTAGGTTGTAGCTTGTAGATGTCTTCTCGATGTTCTCCACTTAGACCCTTAGGGGTCTATTTATAGAAGGAGGGAAATGAACAAATTTGCCCCAATTCTGTCAAGGTGGGGTGGTAAAAAGTCATTTTGACCCCTCTGGCCACCAAAAGGGGCTAAATGACCCCGCTGAGGGTGTCAAGATCCTTTTTTTTTAATTTGTTATTTTTTTTTTTTTTGCAACCCGGACCGCGGAGGGTGGGGTGGACCCCAACGGGGTCGCGCGACCCGGGGTGGGCGCGACCCCGCGGGTGGACCAGCGGGGCAGCGGCCTCCTCTCGCGCCCGGGAGGGGTCGTTTGCATGGTTGGCAATTTCGGCCGAAACCGATACGTTTCGACCGATCCGAAAAGCACCTTAAACACTGTAGCAATCCGAAACTAAAGGGGGGTATCGGTTTCGGGCGAAACCGATACTAGTTTAGGCCGAAACCGGTCGGTTTCGGCCGAAACACGTGAACTTATGGGTTGTGTTGGCCCCCGAAACCCCACTACCCACATGTTTCGGCCGAAACCCTCCCCCCTGCTGTCTGTCGCGGGTGCTGTCTGCTGCTGCCGCTGCTGTGCTGCTGGCGAGCTGCTGCTGCTGTGCTGCGGCTGCTGCTGCTGTGCCTGCGGCTGCTCCTGCTGGCAGCGACTCCGACCAAGGGTGAAAGCAAGGTTGGCAGAGGTGGACAGGCCCGACCGCCCGAGTCCGACAGGCAGAGGCCGAGAGGGAGCCAACACAACTTCAAGGGTTTGATTGTTTTGTTTGAGGTTAATTTCATTGGGTTTAGTTTGATTGTTTTGTTGTGTTCTTTTGGTTGGGTTAAAAATTTGGGGTAAGCAAGCCTTGCTTATTAAGTTTCTTCCAAGGGTGATTAAGGGCTTAAGGGTTAATTGCTAATTAAACCCTAATCAGTTTATAAAAATTGGGACTTTTGTCTATTTTGATTTGCTTAGGCTCAATTGAAGTTAAATTAAGGTTCATCGAGGATTTTGGGGTGGGATCATGCGGGTAATTAATTTTTCCCAAGGGTGATTAAGGGTTAATTACTAATTAAGCCCTAATTAGGTCATAAAAATTGAGGCTTTTGTCTAAATTGGTTTGCTTAGGCTCAATTGAAGTTAAATTAAGATTCATTGAGGAATTTGGGGTTGGATCATGCGGGTAATTAGTTTTTCCCAAGGGTGATTAAGAATTAATTGCTAATTAAGCCCTAATTAGGTCATAGAAATTGGGGCTTTTGTCTAATTCGAGTTTCTTAGCCACAATTGAAGGTTAATTAAGTTTCATTGATGAATGTGGGGTGGGATCATACTGGGATTATATTTTTATGAAGGGTAATTAGGGCTTAATTAGTAATTAAGACTTAATTAGTTCATAAAAATTGGGCCTTTTGTCTAATTCGAGTTTCTTAGCCACAATTGAAGGTTAATTAAGTTTCATTGACGAATGTGGGGTAGGATCATGCTGGGATTATATTTTTATGAAGGGTGATTAAGGGTTTCGTACTTACAATTATTTGTCTTTGACTGTGTAACTTCTTAATGCAGCATCATGCCTAGACGTCAGCAAATACAGGAGCAGCAAGGGCAGGAGGATCCGGGGTGGGCCCACATGTCCTTAGTTGATGCTAAGAGAAGGAAGGTTAAATGTAATTATTGTGCTAGGGAGATGTATGGCGGAATTACCAGAGGCAAGCAACATTTGGCAGGGGTACGAGGAGAGGTGAGACAATGCGACCACTGTCCACGAGAGGTGCGAGAGGAGATGCGCCAGTGCCTTTTGGGGAAAAAGGAGAGGGTGCAACAAAGGGCTGAGGATGAGGAGGAAATTGCTGAGGAGATTTCTGGCAGAAGGGTTAGGAGGGATGATGATGAGGAAGGCACTGAAGATTCTGATCCGGAGCTGACTGAAGCAAGGGAGCGTGAAGAAGCCGCTCGAAGGAAAGGAAAGGCACCCATGCGTTCAGGAGGGACCTACACCAGTACAGCTGCACGACGTCCTGATGTTGCTGCCCCGCCCCCGCAGACGCAGAGAGCAGGCCCCATGGACAGTTATCTCCACAGAAGGCCCCAGGCTACACAACCTAAGATCAAAAGTGCATTAAGAGGGGTCAAAAAATCTGCAGAAGTTGCAGGGCATGCATTTAAAAGCATCTGTAAATGATTTTTTCATGCAGGTGTCCCTGCACATGCTGCTGAAAGTGAATATTTTCAACCTATGTTGGATGCCATAGCAGATGCTGGCCCTGGCTTGAAGGCGCCGTCACGTCGGGACATATACGGGCGTGGCCTTGAGGGAGAGGTTGAGGAGCTCCATCAGTGGGTTGAAAGCTTCAAGCATATATGGATGGAGAGAGGATGCACTATTATGTGTGATGGTTGGACTGGTACCACGAAAAAGTCCATGATTAACTTTTTGATGTATTACATCGAAGGTACAGTATTTGTAAAATCTGTAGATGCATCAAATTTTGAAAAAAAATGCCAATTATTTGTTTCATTTGATGGACAACATGGTAGACGAAATTGGTGAAGAAAATGTTGTACAAGTTGTGACTGATAATGAAGCCAGTTATAAGGCTACAGGGAGGAAATTGATGCATAAGCGCAGGCATTTATATTGGATCCCATGCGCAGCACATTGTCTTGATCTCATACTTGAAGACATAGGGAAGGACAAACATGTGAAGAAGACGGTTGAAAGGGCACAAAAGATTACCCAATATATTTATGGCCATCCTAGGATATTGAACATGTTCAGGGAGCATGCAAGTGGGGGGCGAGATATTATCTGTACAGGGCCAACTAGATTTGCTTCAAATTTCATTTCTTTGGAGTCTCTGCATAGGTATACTATTGAACTCAATTATTACTTCTTTATCCTTGTAGTTATGATCCGTATTTGATTCAAATTTTATTTCTTTGCACAGGTATAAGAATGAGTTGAAAGCTTTCATGTACCACAATGCCCTGCGGGAATACATCGAGAAGGGCAATGTTGATGCTCAGATGGATTATTTGGATGTCTGTCAAATCGTGGACAACAACAAATTCTGGGGCAGAGAAACACGATACATGAAAGTAGTCACCCCCCTCGTGAAGGTCTTAAGATTGGTGGATGGCGATGACAAGAATGATATGGGATATCTGTATGAGACTATGGACCGTGCGAAATTGGAGTTGCAGGAGTCCCTTCCCAAAGAACATGCAAAGTGGTGGAAGATTATTGACCATAGATGGGACACCACATTACACCACGACTTGCATGCAGCTGGTGAGTGATTATTTGTATTCATATATTATTGACCATACATTAACTATATACATATGCAGGTTATTTTCTGAACCCTCGATTAATGTACAATGCCAATGCACATGTTGATGCCGAGGTGCTTCAAGGCACTTTAAAAGTCATTGGTCGTTTATCGAGGACACAAGATAAGAGGCTTCAGGCGGAAGTAGAGGTTGGCCTGTTTGATTTCATGAATAAGAGGTATAGAATTTACTTACGTAGTAATGCTAATCTATTATGTAATTTTTGTAGATGACCTCCTATAGAATGAGAAGTGGGACGTATTCTGACTTCCAATTGCAATACGCAGTGGGAAGAGTGAGCCCAGGTATACTTCATCTTTGTGCTTTCTTTGCAATTACATCTTCCTTAATTAATTTTTATTTACATCTTATATTTATTTGTTTATGGTTGGTTGGTGTAACAGCTGACTGGTGGATCATGGTGAACAATAGAGAATTGGGCAGTTCTGCATTGGCTTTCATTGCAATCAGGGTGTTGAGTCAAATCACATCAGTAAGCCAATGTGAAAGGAATTGGAGCACATTCAGCCTTATACACTCAAAGGTTCGCAATCGGCTAAAGGCTGATCGATTAGAGAAATTAGTGTACTGCCACTACAATATGAGGTTGAGAATAAAGAATATGAGGTTGAGACAACAGCTGCGAGACAAACGCGTCGCCGAGGATGCCGCCGCAGAGATTGATGTGGATGCCTTATTTGATGATGATAATCCCTTACAGTCTTGGGTGGAGACACGAGAGCAGGTTGATGAGCCCGTTTTTGATGTTGATGATAGAAGATGGGCAGAGGGCATACTTGATGAAGATGAGGCAAGAGATCCCGAATTAAGAAGCAAATCAAAGAGGGCCAGAGATACTCATGCGCACCAGTCTAGGGTGGTTGATGACACTGAGGAGCAGTTCGAGTTTGAGCCTGCTAGACACTCAGATACAGATAGCAGACCAGTCACTCCTAGAATGTCCTCCTTAAGAAGAAGTACATCAGTGCATGGACAAACTGAGAAGGCAAATGCTGCTGCTCGAGAGGACCCAGCAATTGAGGAGTTGAAGCAGATTTATGTGAGGCACACGCCAAGGGGAAAAGGACTCGTGTCAAAGTTGATTGAAAAAAGTACTCCAAAAGAGAAAAAAGCATCCTCAAAGGTTAAAAGGCGACTGGTTTCTTATGATTCTGATGATGATGATGATCATCCCGGAGGTGCTGCAGGTGGTACTAGTGCTGCAGGTGGTACAGGTGATGCAGGTGCTGCAGGTGGTACTACTGGATATAGTCAAGGTCAACACGGATATGGTTCACCAGGTTACGAAGGTGGCCAACAGGAAGCATCTATTTATGGAGCCCAGAATTATGAACCATCATTTCAGTTCCATCCATATCCGACCAGTGACTCTTCTCTTCCTCAAGATTCCTATGTTGATACTGGATTCGAATCCAGCCAACCAAACACTCCAAGAGGGATCCAAAGAGGGATGCAGGACTTGGCTACCTCATTGTTTGGTTATAGTGAATATAGACCATACATGCAACCTGGTTATGGGTATCGACATCAAGGGCCAGACGATGAGGGAGAAGGTTCTTCTAGTAATTATTATCCATATTAGGTAAGAATCAATGAATTTTTGTAACATTTATTTTGTCTAAATTGGTTTATTGTACTGCTTCTATTAATGTACAATGGAATATGACTTTAACTTTCACATGTTCAATGTTTGAAGTTGAATTTTTGTAGTTGTCTACTTCAATGTTATTGCATTAACTTATACAGTCAAATGCATGTCTAATGATTTTTATGATTTTTGTGATTTTAAGTGATTATTTATATTTTTTATGATTTTTTTTCAGATTTTTTAGAATTAAATTTAATTTTTTTAACCTGTTATATGGGTTTCGACCGGTTTCGGCCGAAGCCGAAACCGAAACCGAGTCGACTCGGTTTCGGACCCGGGCGAAACCGAGTCCGAAACCGAGTTTGCCATCCTTGGTCGTTTGACCCCCGGGCATGCTTTTTGGCCCCTCTTCGCGCCGTTTTGCTCCATTTTCGTCGTCCTGAGTTGGAGAAGAGCCGTGGTGGAGCTATATAGCTCGTGGAGACATCTCTCCCGCCGCGTGGCAGCGCTTCGTCCGTAGAAGGAATGTATTGTTTGTTTGTCTGGTCGTATGTCGCCGCGTAGGGAGGAACTTTTGCGCCCGTCTGTGCCGTGTGATACACTTGCTCGACTACTCTAATCGGTATACGCATGCATCTTCCTCGTTAACCTTCTTGCTGCGACGTTAACCATGATAATATTGTCGGGTCGATCGACCCTGAATCACGGAGATATTCCATAGTCCGACGGTGTTGACGATACGCCGTTCTTCTCGTCGAACGTTGCACAGCAACAATTTCTCAAAATAATTTGAGCTAATTTCGGGTGCACCAGTCGTCTTCTTTGTTGTGTGTTCTCCACTGTTGGAGCTGGAGCCTTCTTCTTATAGCATCTTGGAGATAGGGCGGAGCAGCTCCCTTGGCCTTCTCTCCGGTGGAATTTGAAGAGGCAATCTCCTCACCTTCCTCCTCCCTGTCTCTTCTCATTCCTTAATGCGGCATTTACTTCTCTTTCCTTCCTTTATTCTTTCTTTTCTTCTTCCCTTTTTTTGTAACCGCATGGGCCATGGGCAGAGGGGCCTCCTCCGGCCTGTGGCAGGGCAGAGGGAGGCCCTCCGGCCTGCAACAGGGCGGAGGGACCTCCTCCGGCCTACTGCAGGGCGGAGGCAGGCCTCCAGCCTGTAGCAGGGCGGACCCCCCCTCTCTCCGACCTGCTGTTGGGCTGGGAGGCCCTCCGGCCTGGGTGTTGGGCGGAGATGTTTCCCTCCGGCCTAGGTGTCCCTTTCAGTCTATAAAAAGACCCCGACAGTCTTTTAAAAATTCACTTCAACACGTGGTGCTCCTTTTCAAAAGATCTCTTCTTTGGACTTTTCTTGTGAAAGCATGTGGGTGACAACATGTGTCATGCCTTCCCCACCCATTTATATTTTTTTTTTCTATGCACTTAAACCCTTCTTGATGTTTAAACAAAAATGACGAGATGTATATATATATTTTTCCTTCTTGAGACTCCTAACTAACATCGACGGATCCTAGTGTCCCGTGTTAAATACACACATATTTCTTCTTCAGAAAATCTGAACCTTGTAAAGAAATTTTATGGGGTCAACATCGCCCAAGGCTAACTTCACTTCAACTCGACCAAACGCTTCCTCAGAATCCTGGTTGAATCCCAAAATCTTGACCGCGCTCACCTTTTGCGAGTAAGGCGTCAAGTATAAAGACTTAAAAGTCTTCAGAGCCAAAATGTTAATGGCCGCTCCAACGTCAACCAAAATTCGATTCACATCATGCCCGTTGATCGGCCCTCGCATATATAAGGGGCGATTGTGGCACAAAGAGGATAGCAACATCTCCTTGTCCATAAAGGAGATGTTGGCTGCAAACGCCTCATATGCTTGGGCCTGGAACTCTGCAACATGGGCTTCATAGGCCTCTAGGTCTTGGAGTATCTTGATAAGAACCTCCTTGAGATCTTTGCTCCTAGCGATGACTTCCCAAATAGTGACATTTGTTGAAAATCGCTTCATATGATGAATAATTTTGCGATTCGCCCGAGCACGGGTCTTGTCAAATGACGGGATGATCTCCGCCAGAGTCTTCGGATCAAGGATGGCAGTGTCGGTTTTGTTGTGCCCATTGTGCTTTGATGATTATGTGGTGTTTTAATGATAGCAACATAAATGAGTCACCATATTGTTTTGCTAAGAACATCACATTGAATGATAGCAACATGAATGCATATGACTGATTTATTCTGTGGAGAATGCATGAGTGTGTTATATCTGATCTGTTCTGTGGAGAATGCATGAGTGTGCTAGCTCTGTGGGTCGACCCCCTTCTTAGATGGGTCGACCCCCTTCAAGTCTTTACATCAGATTCGCATTGAGTCTTTACATCTCGTAAGAAGTTCAGTTGGCGTCAACCCATTGAGTCCACGAGGTTGACGCAGCCTTGAAATGCCTCAGGTGGCTTTGAAGATAAGGCTGGATGCGTTGACGCATGGGATCACTGCGTCGACCCGTAGAGTCTATACACTGCTTTGTGTTGTGTTTGTGCATTGTTTAGAACACAAGTATATACATCCATGCATCATGGGTCGACCCCCTTCTTAGATGCGTCGACGCCCCCAGATTTCCAAGTCTATACACTCGTCTTCATGCATAGCAGAGTCTATACAGTGCAGCTCATATAACTTGCATGTCTATACATTGCATTGTGGCGTTTGTGCTCAAAGTCTATACATTACATGGCAAGCCCAAAGTCTATACATTGCTGCATTGCTTGCATTTGTAAAGTCTATACATTGGCTGTTGTCCTGCAGCGTCAACACAAGTCCAAACATTGCATCGTTGTGTTAAGTCTATACATTCACATTGTCTGCATGTCTGCACGCTAAAGTCTGTACAGAGTCTGTGTCTGTTTGACCAGCAAGTCTGCACAACGTCCGTCTCATTTAGCGTCTAAGGCAATGTCTATACACTGGACTTGAAGTCTGTACATTGAGCGTCTCATTGAGCGTCTCATGCAAGTCTATACAACGCATCAGACTAAGTCTGTACATTGAGCGTCTCATTGAGCGTCTCATGTAAGTCTATACAATGCATCAGCAAGTATGTACATTGGACTGTGTTAGGCAAAGTCTGTACATCGGACTGTTTCAAGTGAAGTCTGTACAGCGTCATGTATCATTCTTCAAAGTCCATACACTGCACTGTTGCTTGCTCGAGGTGAAGTCTGTACATCCGTCAGTGAACCTCGAAGTCTATACACTGGGATCTTTACCTACGTTCAGTTCTGCAAGTCTGTACATTGGGCTTTCACGAAAAGTCTATACATCCTTGAACTGTGCAAGTCTGTACATCGTTGCTTTGCCAAAGTCTACACATTGTGAACCTTCAAGTCTGTACAGAATTTGCTTCGCTCAAGTCTGTACATCGTCCAGTTGTCTTTGGCAAGTCTTCACATCGTTAAATCTATACACTCGATTGTCTTGCATTGCATCAAGTCTGTACAGCCTTTCCTTTGGCAAGTCTGTACATCGTTCATGAAGTCTGAACAATGAGCAAGTCTGTACATCGGACTAGTCTGCATCGACTAAGTCCATACATTGTCCAGTGCATTGCATGCATCATTCATGAAGTCTATACATCGAGTTGAATGCTGGCTAAGTCTGCACATCGTCTGTCTTACTTAGAGTCTCATGCATAACATGAAGTCTGTACATCGCACAGCATTCAAGTCTACACATTGTGCATCATTTTAGTTGAAGTCTGTACATCGTGCATCTAGTGTTTCAAGTCTATACATTGTTGCACGTTGTGTCTGTCTAAGTCTTCACAGTGCTTCTTCATGCATTGAAGTCTGCACATTGCTACACGCTCATCAAGTCCATACACTGGCATGTCTTTACATTGCCTAGTCTATACACTGGATGTTGAATGCTCTTCAAAGTATGCACATTGCATTACACTTCAGCAAGTCTGTACAGCGGTTGCCTTCATATAGGAAGTCTGTACATCGCATAGCTCTGCATATATGAAGTCTATACAGTCTGAAGTCTATGCACTGCAGTCGAGTTCACAAAGTCTATACAGTCTGAAGTCTATACACTGCATCATGCAATGTCTGTACAGGGTTTTAGACTTAAACTGATAACTTGATTCTCTGTCTGACAGGCACTCTTCGTGAAGCCTAATGAAGGCACGTGATCCAAGGAAGGACGAGGTGCCCAGATTATGACACGTGGAAGCAGCCCAGTCAGGATGCTGCCAGGTGGTCGAAATGCCTCGGTTCTGGCGAAATTCTTTGGGCGGGAAATGTGGAAGCCACACGACCCTATCCACCCTGCTGCTCTATATAAATGAAGACTCCTTTGTCTGAAGAAGATTGATCGTGAGGCAAAGTCTATACAGTGAGAGTGATCGACTGAAGAGAAGATAGCCTGCACGATCCTGTGAGAAAGAATAGAGAAGCAGAAGAAGCAGAGAAGAAAAAGAAAAAGGAGAGAAAGAGAGAGATAGAGAGCTCAAGCAGAGTGTGAAGAGAAGAAGAAGAGAGGCAAAGAGAAGCTTCGTTCTGAAGATCTGCCTTCACTGGACCGTGGATCAAATCCAGGTCAGTCAGCTCATTCTGAGCCACATTGTGCTTCATTGTTTACAGCCTTCCGATTGCTGTTTGTTTCCCATTTTCCTGTTTTCTTTTTGAACATTTCTTCAAGCTGTTAGTCAGCACTTGCAGTGGAGATTCCACTGGATGGCTAAGCTGTATTGCCCAGCAGAGCAAGCTGTGAGGCTCAGCAGGCGAGGAGGATTCCTCGGACAGCAAGCTGTGAGGCTCAGCGGATTGTATGGCAAGCTGTGATGCCCAGCTGTTCAAGCTGTGAGTCAGCGGAATCCACACTCGGGTTGAGTGTGGGGTGGATGTAGGTCTGCAAGACCGAACCACCTAAAAATCATTGTCCAGTGGTTTGATCTCTTTGTGAGTGTGGCGCTAGATGAATGCATAGGGTCGATATGGTTTGATTTTCTATATGTGTTCATCTCATTGCTGCGCACACTATATGTTTGACTGTGGTTTGATTTCTCTATCTTTTGTTGCTTCCACTAGGTGAATGATTAGGTGCGTTCCACCTATTTAAGTACTGGTTCAACAGAAGACTAGTTTAGTTTCTTTCAGGTTGTCTTATTTTGCCTTGTTAGCTTTCTAGTGAGCATTAGATTTTAATTGGACGAAAGTTTTTAAAGGGTATATTCATTCACCCCCCCTCTGAATACATAGCACCGAACCCAACACTTGGTATCAGAGCGGGTTGCTGTGCATAGGATCTAACAATCCGCAGCAGATCCTGCATTTCTGGTTGGTGCATTTCAGAGTGTGCTTATTGTGTTCTGTGTTTTGTTTCACCGGCTCAGTGTCTTTATTTGCTTCTGATTTCGGTGCACTCGTTACATCTCGATGGCTAATCCTCCGATATTCAGAGGTAATGATTTTGAGTCTTGGTTAGACAAGTTTCATCGGTATGTAAAATCAACTGATCCTAATCTCTGGAAGGTAATGACTCACGGTCCATACAACTTATCAAAAGATAAATCTAGATGGACTGAGAAGGATAAATTGAAAGATTCTGTAAATACTAGAGCATTAGTTTTAATGAAAGAATCAATTGACAGAGATCTAATCTCATGTATTTCATCTTGCAGGTCTGCCAAAGAAATTTTGGAAAAACTAAAGCTCACCAGGAATTACAACAAATGCTTGATGGCTGATCGGAGAAATGATGATGATGAGACCTCATCTCAGGTAAGCTCCGGATCAGATGGATACACTTTTGATGAATTGATAGTGATGTATGAAGATTCGTTAAAAGTATCCAAGAAATTAAAATCTGAAAATAAAAAGTTGAAAAAAAATGTGATAAAATAAATTTGAAAGATTCCTGTGAAAACTGTCCAAATCTGAAACAATCTTATGATGCATGTATGCTAGGTGTTCAGAACCTTAAGAAACAAAATGATTCTCTAAAAATTGAAAAACAAACATGCTTGGACAAAATGTCAGAAATTGAGAATCAGCTGAATGATAAGAAAAATGAGCATCTAAAAAGCATGCAAGAACTTACTGAAGTTAATTCTGAATTAGACAAACTGAAACTTGAGAATAAAGAATTTCAAAAGAAAAATGAAAATCTAATGACTAGAATAAATGAAATCAATGGGGAGGTTTCACATTCTTCTTCTGCTGAATCAAACTGCAAAATGTGCTCAGCTCTAAGAGAACGTAATGAAGATCTTTTTAATGAGAATGAATGGATGAAGAAACAAATTGCTGTGTTTAAAGAGGATCACAGAAATCTGCTTATTGAGAAAACTAAAGTGGAAGAAAGAGAAGAGGAACTAATTGAAAAGTTGGAACTTAAATCTGGAAATGGAAAATGTAATGAAGGAGTCATGAAGCTATCTGAAGAGAACAAAGAACTGAGGGAACAAAACAAAAAACTGATGGTTTTAAATACTGTTTTCTCACAGAGGTTTCTGACTATCGAACTCAACCTCAAAAATTTGAGAAGGAAAACACTGAACTGAAAGCTGAAATTGAAAAACTAAAGTGCTTAAACACTGGCTTATCTGAAACACTTCTCACATTAAAAAAGGGAAAATTCACTTGTAATGGAGAATCACAAAGGGTGATCAGTCTAGAACAAGAAATTGAGAAGTACAAAACTGCAAATAAAGTTTTAAGTGAATGTGTCAATTGCAGTGAACAGGAGATAGCCAGTTATGAGCTTCATATAGCATCCTTGGAAAATAAAATTCATGATCTGGAAAATTCAAAAATTGATTCAGCTAAGAATGAAAGAAAAATGAAAGCTGTCATGAAAGGTAGAGATGATAATTCAAGAGAGGGGATAAAGTGCAGTTCTGATGTTAAGGAAATCACTAAAAACCAGCTATACACCACTTTTGTGCAAAGCTCTGATGTAGCTGGTACCTCAAATCAGTCCCCAAAACAAAACAAAAATCTGAAAACACCTTCATCATCTGTCTTTCAATTTAAGGCACGAAAAGCTGAAAAACAAACAAGAATTGTGAACAAAGTTAAACAATCGAACAAGAATGAAAAGAAAGATGGGGTTAGAAATGTCCCTACTTGTGTCATTAAATCTGTTAGCTCTGCTGAATGTAATGGGTCAATGCAAAATGCTCATGCTTCATGTACTCATTCTCATGCATCTAGTCAGTCTGTTAGTAATCATGTCGCCAGGAAAACTCAAGTATCATGTCATTATTGTGGCAAGATAGGGCATGTAATGGATGAGTGCAGACTGTTGATTGAAGATGAGCATGCTAGTGAAGCAATGCATTCTAGTAATTCATCTGATAGAAACCATGCCACTAAGAAATCTAATGCATCTTGTTATTACTGTGGTAGACGTGGTCATCTAATGAATGCATGCTTTACAATGAAAGAAGACAACAATGTGAATTCTAGATTTTTCACACATGCTCATGGCCCACATAGATATAAATCTACTTCAGGCCAGTATATTATCTGTTTCACTTGCAACAAGCCAGGGCACAAGGCAAATGAGTGCTGGACTGAAAGCTATTGGGGTAACAATAACTCAAAAGGCAAGCACCTTAGGTGCTTTGAATGTGGTAAGCATGGGCATGCGGTCAAAGACTGCTGGTATGCTCAAGGAAATCACTTTAATTCCAAATTTGTCAGATTCCCTGCAAATAGAAATTTTTTGGGCAGAAATAAAACTATTTTTAAAGACACTTGTATGTTCTGAATGTGGAAAACCTGGCCACCGAGCTTCTGAATGCTGGTGGACAGGTAATGGTAAATCAAAATTTCATGCAAGTAACAGAAATCTTCATGCTAACTTACATGGATTCCATGATTATACAAATGTTCACAAAAAGAATTCAAGAGCTGTTACATCATGCAGATACTGTGGAAAATATGGTCATTCCATGGATAGTTGTTACATAATGGATCATGATGATAACATGGCTAAAAGATTGTTCAGAACACCTGTCAGGGCTAATTCAGGACCCAAGACTTCTTGGGTTCCTGCAAGATCAAAGTGATTGCTTTGCTGCAGGTGTGCCTTGGAATGAATAAAGGGGGATTAATAAGCCAAGGCACTCAAGAATGAAACCCCCAGGATTGCATTATTCAGGTCAGTTCTAAAAAACTGTATTTAAATTTCATCATCTGAAATTGTTGAAATGCTTGTCTGATTTCTGATGTCTTCTTCTTGTCTAGCTGATCAGTCTGCATTCCAGACTCAGCTACTGAATTTAATTCTGCATAAATTTGATGTTCTTCTTCTGCCATCTATTGCACTGAGTTTGAATGGGTCATCTAGTGCATATAGTCTGCATGTATATCAATGTACATAGGACTGCTTTGCATGACTATCATTTGCTTATTGTTGTAGTCTGCATGTATTTCAATGCATATAGGATTTCTTTGCCCTGCATATCTTCGCATAACCCTGGTATATCAAATGGTAAGCTACTAAAAGGCAGGGAAATCTGCTTGAAGGTTCTTACTATGTGTGAGATGGTCCTTGAGAACAAATTCTCCGCCAAGTACCAAGGGGCATGTCTTCATATAGAGCAGTGTACTGCATATCATCAATTTGAAGAAAATAAAATCTGAAAAGAAATGATTCATTGCATATCATGCATTTTGTCAGGGGGAGCTCAACTTGTCTTGACTAACCATTCTGCTGCTCATGTCTTGCTATTGTCATGATGAATCTAGACAGAGGAAGTTTTCTGATCATCTCATTCACTTTCACCTGAAATCCTCCTGTCTAGTTTATTGGGATCTTCTAATGCTCTCAGTTTGGTTCAAGTAAATTCTCTGCTGTCTTCTCTAAAACAGCTGATCTGTCTGAACTCCAGACTCAGCTACTGTCTGCTGTTAAACTCTCTTCTAATACTCTTCTCTATTGGTGATTTACTCTTCCACCAGCTTATGCTTATCCTTCATACATCTTTCAGCTGGTGTGACTGATTTGGTTCTACTGATTGATAAGTTGGTCAGCTAAATTTTTCTTTTCTGGTCTGAGGAAATTAAGCTGCATGTCATGCAATTCAGTCTGAGAACTTGGTAGAAATTCCTATCATATAGGTTTAAGAATTACCACTGAATCAGACTGATATAAGATTAATGTATTCTCAGAGTTGTAATTAAATGAACTGAAAATATCTGAATAATAAGGTTTAATAAACTTTAACCACATGTGTCATGTAAACCTTAGATTTTCTCATCTGATATCTGAAAATTTGAAATCAAGGCTACTTTGGTAGAGATACATAGAGTGAGTGCTGTGGTTAAACATTAACTTGACAAATGTTGACTAAATGAAAAATTGTGAATTCAGAGCAATGTCTTGGTCACTGAGAAACTGGGTTCTTTATCAATGAAATAAAGTAACTTATGTCATGAGGTGCCATAGTTATCTCTGATGAAAATTTACTGAAAAACCTGACAGAGCAATGGCATGCCTGTGTTGAGTAACTGGGGAGTCTGGCCTCTAATCAAGGTGTCTCCTCATGTAAAAAGACACTCATATTGCTAACTCTGTTCTCAAAGTTGAGAGACAATGACAGTTATCCCACTGAGTAACTGGGTCACTTCACCTAAGACGTGTTGTGCCTCGTGTAAAAAGGTGTTGATCAACCTAAATTGCTCAGAAAAATATAATGTGCTTCAAATGAAAATATATATTGAAAATTCTGTCAACTCATTCTTGTAAAAAGTGTTTAACATCAATACTAATCTGTGTAACTCTTAAAAGAGTCATTGAGATCATGTGTGTAAGATAAAGATGATTGATTTTGAGTGTTATCTGAATATTTGGTTCACCTTTATTAAAACTTGGATTCAGATATGAGTATTGAGTTTAATTTGACAAATTTGATATACATCATAATTAAATCAGATTGGTTAAGTTGCCACTTCATAACCCTTTATGATAGAAGAGTCTATACTTCTCAAGACTTATTGAAGTGGTGCAAGCATTAAAATCCCTCATGATTAGATTCTTTCCAGATAGCCTGATCAACATAAATCTTGATATTGATTATTCATTGAGATGTCTTGTGATGATTGTTATCTACTCTTGTCTTTCTATCATCAATCACTTTACTCTCCACACTGTTGGAATCTTCCATCTTGTTTTGCAATAAGTTCTGGTTCTGTGGACTTTCCACCTGTTTCATTCTGTTCATGCATATGTGAGGTACCACAACCAGAGTTTAGATTGTTTGTAATGGCAGATTTCAGATTGATTTATTGGATAACCAGAGTTCATTCCTGTTCTTCAGGGGGAGTTATGGGTCATCTGCTTTTAAGGGGAGAGTAGTACATCTTGCATGTTGATAGGGGGAGAGCTGTTTCATTGTCATAAGGGAGAACCTCATTTTAATGAACCATGATTCATTCTCGGACTTTGTGTGCTGAATTTTGTCTCTCAAACCATTTCCTCTCTTTTTGATTATGTCAAAGGGGGAGAATAGTTTAACGAGTCAGTGTGACTCATTATGTTGCCATCATCAAAAAGGGGGAGATTGTTGTGCCCCTTGTGCTTTGATGATTATGTGGTGTTTTAATGATAGCAACATAAATGAGTCACCATATTGTTTTGCTAAGAACATCACATTGAATGATAGCAACATGAATGCATATGACTGATTTATTCTGTGGAGAATGCATGAGTGTGTTATATCTGATCTGTTCTGCGGAGAATGCATGAGTGTGCTAGCTCTGTGGGTCGACCCCCTTCTTAGATGGGTCGACCCCCTTCAAGTCTTTACATCAGATTCGCATTGAGTCTTTTCATCTCGTAAGAAGTTCAGTTGGCGTCAACCCATTGAGTCCACGAGGTTGACGCAGCCTTGAAATGCCTCAGATGGCTTTGAAGATAAGGCTGGATGCGTTGACGCATGGGATCACTGCGTCGACCCGTAGAGTTTATACACTGCTTTGTGTTGTGTTTGTGCATCGTTTAGAACACAAGTATATACATCCATGCATCATGGGTCGACCCCCTTCTTAGATGCGTCGACGCCCCCAGATTTCCAAGTCTATACACTCGTCTTCATGCATAGCAGAGTCTATACAGTGCAGCTCATATAACTTGCATGTCTATACATTGCATTGTGGCGTTTGTGCTCAAAGTCTATACATTGCATGGCAAGCCCAAAGTCTATACATTGCTGCATTGCTTGCATTTGTAAAGTCTATACATTGGCTGTTGTCCTGCAGCGTCAACACAAGTCCAAACACTGCATCGTTGTGTTAAGTCTATACATTCACATTGTCTGCATGTCTGCACGCTAAAGTCTGTACAGAGTCTGTGTCTGTTTGACCAGCAAGTCTGCACAACGTCCGTCACATTTAGCGTCTAAGGCAATGTCTATACACTGGACTTGAAGTCTGTACATTGAGCGTCTCATTGAGCGTCTCATGCAAGTCTATACAACGCATCAGACTAAGTCTGTACATTGAGCGTCTCATTGAGCGTCTCATGTAAGTCTATACAATGCATCAGCAAGTATGTACATTGGACTGTGTTAGGCAAAGTCTGTACATCGGACTGTTTCAAGTGAAGTCTGTACAGCGTCATGCATCATTCTTCAAAGTCCATACACTGCACTGTTGCTTGCTCGAGGTGAAGTCTGTACATCCGTCAGTGAACCTCGAAATCTATACACTGGGATCTTTACCTACGTTCAGTTCTGCAAGTCTGTACATTGGGCTTTCACGAAAAGTCTATACATCCTTGAACTGTGCAAGTCTGTACATCGTTGCTTTGCCAAAGTCTACACATTGTGAACCTTCAAGTCTGTACAGAATTTGCTTCGCTCAAGTCTGTACATCGTCCAGTTGTCTTTGGCAAGTCTTCACATCGTTAAATCTATACACTCGATTGTCTTGCATTGCATCAAGTCTGTACAGCCTTTCCTTTGGCAAGTCTGTACATCGTTCATGAAGTCTGAACAATGAGCAAGTCTGTACATCGGACTAGTCTGCATCGGCTAAGTCCATACATTGTCCAGTGCATTGCATGCATCATTCATGAAGTCTATACATCGAGTTGAATGCTGGCTAAGTCTGCACATCGTCTGTCTTACCTAGAGTCTCATGCATAACATGAAGTCTGTACATCGCACAGCATTCAAGTCTACACATTGTGCATCATTTTAGTTGAAGTCTGTACATCGTGCATCTAGTGTTTCAAGTCTATACATTGTTGCACGTTGTGTCTGTCTAAGTCTTCACAGTGCTTCTTCATGCATTGAAGTCTGCACATTGCTGCACGCTCATCAAGTCCATACACTGGCATGTCTTTACATTGCCTAGTCTATACACTGGATGCTGAATGTTCTTCAAAGTCTGCACATTGCATTACACTTCAGCAAGTCTGTACAGCGGTTGCCTTCATATAGGAAGTCTGTACATCGCATAGCTCTGCATATATGAAGTCTATACAATCTGAAGTCTATACACTGCAGTCGAGTTCACAAAGTCTATACAGTCTGAAGTCTATACACTGCATCCTGCAATGTCTGTACAGGGTTTTAGACTTAAACTGATAACTTGATTCTCTGTCTGACAGGCACTCTTCGTGAAGCCTAATGAAGGCACGTGATCCAAGGAAGGACGAGGTTCCCAGATTATGACACGTGGAAGCAGCCCAGCCAGGATGCTGCCAGGTGGTCGAAATGCCTCGGTTCTGACAAAATTCTTTGGGCGGGAAATGTGGAAGCCACACGACCCTATCCACCCTGCTGCTCTATATAAATGAAGACTCCTTTGTCTGAAGAAGATTGATCGTGAGGCAAAGTCTATACAGTGAGAGTGATCGACTGAAAGAGAAGATAGCCTGCACGATCCTGTGAGAAAGAATAGAGAAGCAGAAGAAGCAGAGAAGAAAAAGAAAAAGGAGAGATAGAGAGCTCGAGCAAAGTGTGAAGAGAAGAAGAAGAGAGGCAGAGAGAAGCTTCGTTCTGAAGATCTGCCTTCACTGGACCGTGGATCAAATCCAGGCCAGTCAACTCATTCTGAGCCACATTGTGCTTCATTGTTTACAGCCTTCCGATTGCTGTTTGTTTCCCATTTTCCTGTTTTCTTTTTGAACATTTCTTCAAGCTGTTAGTCAGCACTTGCAGTAGAGGATTCCACTGGACGGCTAAGCTGTATTGCCCAGCAGAGCAAGTTGTGAGGCTCAGCAGACGAGGAGGATTCCTCAGACAGCAAGCTGTGAGGCTCAGCGGATTGTATGGCAAGCTGTGATGCCCAGCTGTTCAAGCTGTGAGTCAGCGGAATCCACACTCGGGTTGAGTGTGGGGTGGATGTAGGTCTGCAGGACCGAACCACCTAAAAATCATTGTCCAGTGGTTTGATCTCTTTGTGAGTGTGGCGCTAGATGAATGCATAGGGTCGATATGGTTTGATTTTCTATATGTGTTCATCTCATTGTTGCGCACACAATGTGTTTGACTGTGGTTTGATTTCTCTATCTTTTGTTGCTTCCGCTAGCTAAATGATTAGGTGCGTTCCACCTATTTGAGTACTGGTTCAACAGAAGACTAGTTTAGTTTCTTTCAGGTTGTCTTATTTTGTCTTGTTAGCTTTCTAGTGAGCATTAGATTTTAATTGGGCGAAAGTTTTTAAAGGGTATATTCATTCACCCCCCCTCTGAATACATAGCACCGAACCCAACAGGTTTCGGACTCGGTTTCGGCAGGGTCCGAAACCGATACGACTCGGTATCGGTATCGGTTTCGGTTTCGGCCGACCGAAACCGGTTCAAAACAGTTAGAAAATGCCAAAATTGGGGCCAGCAACTCCGATTTCGGCCGAAACCGGACGGTTTCGGTCCAAAACTATTAAAAAATATTATTTTTTGGTATCGGACCTGCTAACAGTGCAAAGGCCCGTTTCGGTGTCGGTATAGGCCGAAACCGATACGTTTCGGCCGAAACGTATCGGTTTCGGCCGATACTGCCAACCATGCTTCGGATCCCTGCGAGGCTTCTCCCGCTTAGAAGGACGTTCCTCACACCGGCCCTCCACATTTTCCTGGAATAGTGGTGCCAGAGATTCCTCCGGAGGTGGCAACGGTTCAACTTGTTCATCCTCATTAGAAGAACTTGCTTGGCTCGCGGGCTCAACCCTGGCAGAGGGACCAGCTTGCTCTGACACCTCATCGTCTATGTAGTCTGAGGCGTGAGGCGAGCGAGGCGACCAGGGGGGCGCCTCACGCCTCAAAGGCCTAGGCGATGGCCGAGGCGTTTGAGGCGTTTGAGGCGAGAAATTAATAAAAAAATAAAACTAAAATTATATGTCACAATATCACAAAAATATATATTTTGAACAGTAAATATCCTAAAACTGCATGTACACTAAGCAAGAAATATCATAAAACTGCATATACACTAAACAAGAAATATCATAAAACTGCATATACAACTAACAAGTGCAATATTATAACAAAACAAAAATAGTTAAACAACCAAACAAGTTAATTACATAATCCCATAACACAAAGTGTTACAAATCTATCTCAACTCTCAAGCCTCCTCATCATAAATCACTCATAAAAGAGGAGGAGCTATCACTTGGAAGCTCATTCTCATTCTCTGATTGTGTCCCCTCGGAATCAACATCTCTCACATTTATGGAGTGAGATGTGGCAGTGCTTTTTCCCTTTCCTAGATGACGCTTTTTGGTTCCCGCCCTTGTGCTTGGCCCTTCCTCTTCATTAACACCGGCAGCGATTTCAACATCTAGCCATGTGAGGTCCTCTCCTTCATCCACAAAATCTTCATTTTCTGGCGGATTAGCTATCCACTCATTGCAATCATCAATGTCATCCAAAGAAATAGGATCATAGTCACTTTGCTGAACACGCAAATGACGAGCATGGAGACGTTGATTATATTGCACAAAAACAAGATCGTTCAGCTTCTTTTGCTCCAACTTATTCCTTTTCTTTGTGTGCACCTACAAGTATATTAGGTGCAACCAATTAAACAAAAAACACTAATCTTTTATGTATTTGAATATGAAATTAGTCAACTAACCTGTTCAAATGTACTCCAATTGCGTTCACAACTAGATGCACTACATGTCAAACTTAAGATCCGAATGGCTATCTTTTGAAGGTTTGGTGTGGCGGTTCCAAAGTTCAACCACCATGTAGCTACATCACAAAGAGATTACAATTCACATTTCACAATAATTCTTACTCCGCGATTGTAATAAAAATTAGATAAGAAATTGAGAAAAGCATCCATACCAGGAACCATAGATGTGCGTTGCCTAATGGCCATTTCTCTCCCAAATAGCCCTTGAGCATACTGATAAGCTGCAAGCTCCTTGAAAATTGCATCTTGGCATGAGGGTTCTGGAACTAGCTTTTCAATGCAATCATATAGCCCTTGCTTAACTTCTTGATCATACTCAATTTGGGAATTAGAGAAATAAAGAGCTGGATTAAGATAAAGGCCAGCTGCATGTAAAGGACGGTGCATTTGAAAGTCCCACCTTCTATCAATGATTTCCCATATTGGACCATATTTGTCAAGCTTGTCATTTAATGCACTCTTAATACTCTCCTTTGCACGATCCATAGCCTCATAAATGTAGCTCATCGCTGGCTTTTCTCCATCAACCAACCGTAAAACCATAACAAGAGGCTTGTATATTTGCAACGAATATGTCACGCCATTCCAAAACGAAGTCTTTAAGATTATGCCCTCTACCTTCTTCCCTTCAATTTTTTTGGCCCACCGATTATTACTAGCAAGCCAATCAGCAGATGTAAACATTCTTCTTAAGCCATCTTTGCAATCAAATAGACTCTGTAAATTTAAGTAGTTGGTGACAAAGCGAGTGACAGCTGCACGTGCAAGATTTTTGTCATCTGTATACTTTCTCATCATAGCAAGAATCCTTGTGTGCCCATAAATAAATGTAGTAACCAATTTGGCTCTACGAATGGTTTCTTTCATTGGAGATAATTTGGAAATGTCCTCCAACATCAAGTCTAAACAATGGGCAGCACATGGTGTCCAAAATAGATGAGGATGGGCTGCCATCAACATTTTCCCGGCTGCCACATAACTTGACTCATTGTCTGTCACAATTTGGATGACATGTTCAACACCAACTTCTTTAATAACCTTGTCCAATAAATCTGCCAACAATTTGGCATCTTTCACATGTGCAGAAGCATCAACTGATTTCAAGAAAACAGTCCCACCTAGAGAAAGAGAGTAAGACATAATGACATGGAGAGACATATGAAAAAGAAATAGAAAATATATTGAATAATCGATAGTGAGAGACAGAGAAAGAAAAATCTCACCTGGAGAGTTCACAAGAAAGTTTATCAGTGTCCGTCCCTTCCGATCTGTCCATGCATCGGACATGATGCTACAACCATATCTCACCCAATTTTCTTTTTGGGCTTCCACCAACTCTTGGGTTGATTTTATCTCCTTATGTAAAAGAGTCTCACGCATCTCATGATAGCTAGGCCCTTTATATCCCGGACCGTATTGTCCTACGGCTTCCAACATTGTTTGAAAGCTAGGTAGACGCACAGTATTGAATGGGATGCCAGCTTGATAAAACCATCTACCCACATATTGGGAAACCCTATCCCGATGTTCATTTTCCCATTTTTTATCTCTTACTGACTTCACTTGTTCTGGATCAGGAGTGCAGAACTTGTCGAGAGGGCCCTTCATCCGTGGTGGCTTTGAAATAATGTCATCAAATATATTAACTTCCAGCGATTGAGATTGACATGAATCATTCAACAAATTGTCTCTACCTTCTATCTCCCTCACCATTTGTAACTTCTCAGCTTTAGCTTTCTTGGCATTTTGCATATATTCCCGGATTTCTATCTTCACATCCACGGGAACCTTATGGCAAGCTGTCACATTTGTACCTAGGCCGCCTATATATTGCTTCAGCCGATAAATCCCTCCTTTACACACTTTTTTACAAAAATTACATGTTATCTCATCTCTATTTTGTGGATTGGCAGAGGTTCCATATTTCCACCCAATGTCCTTTGATCTGCCCTTTTCTACATTGGGCCCTTGTGTGCTTGCATTTGACGATGCACCACCAGAAACAGACACAGAAGTAGGTGGTGTAGGCGTAGACATCTTTAAAAAAAAATAAACAACAAATTTAATTCATATTGCAATAATAAGTTAATAACTCAAAAAAATAAATCAAACACCCAATTTTAAAAAAAAATACTGACTATAGTATATCTTGCCAAATGTCGATTACCCTGCAGTCCTGCACGCACGAATGAGTGTCCACTGCGGCACTGCCAATTGCCGATTCCCCTACACAATAACAACATATATAAGCCTATTATGCCCACTGCCACCCATGGCCATGAGATTGAGAGATGGGAGAGACAGAGTAAGAGAGATCAGAGAGACAATGGAGAGAGTGAGAGTGAGAGATCGGAGAGAGTGAGATCAGAGAGACAGTGAGAGATCGTAGAGAGTGAGAGAGTGAGAGACAGTGGAGAGAGTGAGAGACAGTGAGAGAGTGAGAGTGAGAGATCAGAGAGACAGTGAGAGATCGGAGAGAGTGAGAGAGTGAGAGACAGTGGAGAGAGTGAGAGAGTGGAGAGAGTGAGAATGAGAGATCGGAGAGAGACTGAGAGAGAGAGAGAGAGATCGGAGAGAGTGAGAGAGTGGAGAGAGTGAGAGCGAGAGATCGGACAGAGTGAGAGAGAGAGATCGGAGAGAGTGGAGAGAGTGAGAGATCGGAGAGTGAGAGAGAGAGATCGGAGAGAGTGGAGAGGCAGTGGGAGATCGGAGAGAGTGGACATACCGAGAGTGAGAGTGGCCGGAGGAAGCCGGAGGCCCGGAGGAAGCCGGAGGAACCCGGAGGAACCCGGACTGCCGGAGGCCCGGAGGAAGCCGGAGGCCCGGAGGAAGCCGGAGGAAGCCGGACTGCCGCACGCCGCTGCCGCGGAGGAAGTTGGAGCCGCTGCCGCGGAGCCGCTGCCGCTCGCCGCTGCCGCTGCCGCTCGCCGGACGCCGGAGGGAGGAGACTCGCAGTTGCCGCTGCCGCGGAGGTGGAAGCACCGAAGGCAAAAAAATAAACACACAGGCGAAACCCTCGGGAGCGGGGGGGAGTTAACCGACGGACGCGTATATCGGGTCGTTGAGACCCGATACGCGGATCCGACAAGCGGGCGAGCGGGCGAGGCGCGCGGGCGAGCGGGCGAGGCGCGCGGAGGCGGCCGACGCGCGAGGAGGCGGCAGACGCGCGCGAGGCGCTCGCGAGGCGCTCGCCTCGGCGAGCCGGGACGGCGCGAGGCGGGCGACGGGCGCCTCGCCCCGCCTCACCGCCTAGGCGGTCGCCTCCGCGCGTTTTTGACTACACAGGATACTCAAAGGTAAGAAACCTTCACTAGCACATTTCAAGGTCTTTGGATGTAAGTGTTTCATTCATGTAAATTCTAAAAGAGACCTTGATAAGTTTGAACCTAAAAGTGAACCTGGAATCTTTCTAGGTTATTCTGAAATGTCCAGAGCCTATAGGATTTATAACCTTAATTCTAAAACTGTTAAGGAATCACCTCATGTTGTCTTTGATGAACATTCTAATAAATCTGAAACTGGTTTTTGCAGAGACAAAGCTGATGGTGATATCCTTGAGAGTAAAGAAGAGCCAAATCCTGAACCTGCAGAAGATGGTGAGACTAGTGTGTCTAGAACTCAGGGGGAGGAAAATGCAGAGACAGGTAATCAGCTTACCAATATAAGAATTCTTAGAGATCACCCTTTAGAGAATATTATTGGTAATCTGAATGAACCCCCTAGGACTAGATCACACTTCAGAATTGAAAATGAGCTGAATTCATTTGCATTAGTCTCACAAATAGAACCCAAAAACATAGACAGTGCCCTACAGGATGAGCATTGGATAAATGCCATGCATGATGAGCTGAACCAATTTGAAAAGAACAAGGTATGGCACCTAGTTCCTAAACCCTCACATGACTCGGTTATAGGCACTAAGTGGGTTTTCAGGAATAAAACATATGAACAGGGTAAGGTAGTTAGAAATAAAGCTAGGCTAGTGGCACAGGGTTGCAACCAGGAATATGGGGTAGATTTTGAAGAATCTTTTGCACCTGTTGACAGGTTAGAAGCTATTAGAATACTTTTAGCATTTGCATGTAGCCTAAGAATAAAATTGCAGCAGATGGATGTTTGTTTACACGCGGAAGAAATAAACGAATAAATTTTCGTTTTATTGGAAGGAAATAATATGCACATATGTTTCAACTTTTTTAATGCTTGCATATTATAATTTCCGCGCGCGTGTTTTATCATACGATTTAAGAGTTCGTGTACTGGACTCTTCCCCACCGACCGGAATCGGTGTTAATTTACATCGGATGAATCCGAACACCCTTGATTAAAACTGCTAAAGATATTTTCTTGCCCTCATAATACTAGCTCTTTTGCCAAAATGTTGGTTTGAGGGAAAACATTTCCTTTTCCCCCAAGAGTGGGCATCATTACAATTATCCCTCCCTACGGGGGTTTATTTGTAATATTTCCTTCATGGAAAGGTTCTAATGCAATTTTACATTTCCATCAAAGCATGATTTTTATACAATGTGGTTTTCCAATCTTTATCTCTTCACAAATTCCAATCAGATTTTTTGGATATTTGTACAATGTCGCAAACTTTGAGGGTATATTTGCAAATTCGGATTTTTTTCTAGACTTGGTACGATTTGCCACCAACTTTGGATGTACTGAAATCATAGGAACTTTTCTATGGAATTTTTGATTTCCAATCCCTTGCATAATCTCCCGGGGGTAATTTATATGATTTCTCAAAGTGTAGGGGTGAATTTATAATTTTACACATTGGAAATCTCCCATAAGATCTTGGATGTGAAAATATCTTTGATGGTCTTCTTAATCAATCATCATGGTGGCATATAATAGCATTTGAATCCCTTGCATTCATTTGAACCCATTTGTACATAATGTACTTGCTGGAGGGTATCTAAAAAATATCCTCCTCAAGTAACTCCTTTACATAAAGCAGGGTTTTTCATATCTTAAGAAGACACCACAAAGAAGGGGCCGCGACCTGCTCGCTGCTGCTCCTTGCGTTGCTCTTCTTCTCTTGCTGCTGTGGTGTTCTTGTTGCTTCACTCTGTCCTTTGGTGCTTTGGCTAAAGCTTCCTGTTATAGCTGCTTGGAGAAAGGGCGGAGAAGCTTCATTGGCCTTCTCCTCCGATGGAATCTCAAGAGGTAAGCCCTTTGATCTTCCTCCTCCCTGCCTTTTCTTATTCTTTACCTGCAGTATTTATTTCTTATTCTCCTTCTCTTTCTTTCTCTTTCTTTTTTTTTTGTAACCGCAAGGACCCATGGGCGGACGGCTCCTCCTCCGGCCTGGGCGGGTCCGAAAGGGGCCCCTCCGGCCTGTGCGGGTCCGAAGGGCCTCCCTCCGGCCTGGACAGGATCGGAGGAGGTCCCTCCGGCCTGTGTGGGTCCGGAGGAGGCCCCTCCGACCTGTGCAGGTCTGGAGGGCCTCCCTCCGGCCTAGACAGGACCGGAGGAGGTCTCTCCGGCCTGTGCGGGTCCGGAGGAGGCCCCTCCGGCCTGTGCGGGTCCGGAGGGCCTCCCTCCGGCCTGTACAGGACCGGAGGAGGTCCCTCCGGCCTGTGCGGGTCTGGAGGAGGCCCCTCCGGCCTATGCGGGTCCGGAGGGCCTCCCTCCGGCCTATCCAGGGCGGAGGAGAGCACCTCCGACCTCTCAGCAGGGCGGAGGGCCCCTCCAACCTGTTGGTACCTCCGGGGTCCCTTTCTTCTATAAAAAGCCTCCGTACCTCTTCAAAAAATCTTACTTCAACACGTGGAAGACTTCTTTGGCTTTTTGTTGTACGGAGGATCTTCTCTTGACTTGTTCTTGTGAACCCACGTGGGTGTTAACACTTGTGACGTCTTCTATACACACATACATAGATGTGCATATTTTCCCATGCATTTAATTTTATTCCTTCATTCTTGAAGAATAATCTAAGATCATCATTCCTCGGGACCTTTGATAGGCATTTGGCGAGCCGTCTTGTAGATCCTGGTTAACTATATGCACTTTTCTTCTTCAAGATAATTTCTGAATTTTCGAACTTTGCGGAAACATTTTATGGGGTCAACAATGTTAAATCTACTTTTTTGAATGGTCTCATAAAGGAGGATGTGTTTGTTAAACAACCTCCAAATTTTGAATGCCTTGATTTTCCTGATCATGTCTATAAATTAGATAAGGCATTATATGGACTGAAGCAAGCCCCCAGGGCCTGGTACGACAGGCTGAGTTCCTTCCTCACAGGTAAAGATTTCTCAAGAGAAGTTGACCAGACCCTATTCAGCAAGGTGAGTAACAAAGACATTCTTGTTGCTCAGATTTACGTAGATGATAGGTGTTTGGGTCAACTAAATCTGAAATGTGTGAGGAATTTTCCAAATTAATGACACATGAGTTTGAAATGAGCTCTATGGGAGAATTGAAGTTTTTCCTTGGTTTACAGGTGAATCAAACTTCAGAAGGAAGCTTCATCACACAGTCCAAGTACTTAAGAGACCTGCTGAAGAAGTATCAAATGGAAAACCTCAAGGCAATAACAGCACCTATGGGCACCTCAACTAGTCTTGATGGTGACCCAAAAGGTAAATTGGTTGACATCAAATTTTATAGAGGTATGATCGGATCCCTTTTGTATCTTACAGCATCTCGGCCTGATATTCAGTTTTCAGTATGTTTATGTGCTAGATTTCAGGCTAGTCCTAGGGAATCTCACATGAGTGCAGTAAAGAGGATTTTTAGGTATCTTTCAGGCACCCCTGACCTAAGTCTATGGTTTCCTGCTAAGTGTGAGCTCGACCTTGTAGCTTACACCGATGCAAATTATGCTGGGTGCAGAATAGATAGAAAGAGCACTAGTGGGTATTGTCACTACCTAGGTGGTTGTCTAGTGTCTTGGGCATCTAAGAAGCAACACACTGTTGCTCTTTCCACTGCTGAAGCAGAATATGTTGTAGCAGGGAATTGTGCAGCCCAAGTCTTATAGATAAAACACCAACTTGCAGATTATCACATCAATCTAGGATGCACACCTATCTTGTGTGATAACGCTAGTGCTATTTCATTAACCAAAAATCATGTTCATCACTCTAGGACTAAGCACATTGAGATTAAACATTATTTCTTGAGAGATGAAGTTAGTAAGAATGAAATTGAATTTCACTTTGTTGAAACTGAGAAACAAATTGCTGATGTATTTACTAAGCCCCTTGGAAATGATAGATTTAAATTTTTAAGAAGGGAACTAGGTTTATGTAAATTTCAGCATGATGATTGATGTTCATTCTTATCTGTTCTGAAGAAATGCTTGAGTCAAGAGCTATAGTTGTGTAGTGCATTTGTGTCAAGCATTTTCATCATATGTCACCTTGTTTCGACCAATCATGATACATATAGACAGGAGGAGCATGTGTTCTCTATTCTTGTTGTAGTCTTCTTTAACATGCATGTGTTAGAGGGAGTTCAGAAATCTGTCTGTCTGTTCTGATTCATATCTTTTCTGAACCAACATCTCCTGTGTTTAGCGTATCTGAGTAATGTTCAATATTCAGATTACTTCTCTTGAGATCACTTCACTAAGCATCCCTTTGTATCAAGTTGATACCTTCACTTGGTAACACACTTGGCATCTGACCTATCTTTTATTCAGAAAATTCATTCACTCTCATCCTTGAAAATGTTGATATCCCTGAAATTCTGAAATAAAGACAAACTGATAATCATTTCACTATTCTAAGCTTCTGAAATCAGATATCTACTCCTATAAGAATCTGAATGCACCTTGTCTGAACTGATGATTTAAGTTTAATGAACTTTAGAGTCTAAAGACTTAACTTAATGAAAAAGTTTGTTCAGTTAATAGCTCTCGACCATTCTTTACATGTTATGTCTGATTCTGTCTTTCAGAAACTGAAAGTCTATAAACTCAAGAAATCTTAAGTTGAGAAACTTAGATATAAGTATTGTTTTTAAACAAAACAAAAGGGCAGCTATATAAATCTTTTGGGTCAAAAATAATTTGACAGAGCAATGACTGAAGTCACTGAGAAACTGGGTCCTCCATCAAAGAAATAGGATGTACCCATGTCATGAGGTGCTTTAGTTAACTCTATTTAAAAAGATAAAATTTTGATTCAAAAAAATTAATTGGCAGAGCAATGGCTGACTGCACAAAGAAACTAGGTCCTCTATCTATGAAATAGAGTGCATCTATGTCATGAAGTGCTTCAGTTACCTCTGTTCAAAATAATTGAAACAGAATGGTAAATCCTACTGAGTAAACTGGGGGTGCTGGCGTCTGATCAACGTGTACCTCCATGTACAAAGGTTTGGATCATACCTGTCTGCTCATATTTTTTGTGGTCAACAAGTTCAATCCAGCTGTAACCCTGAAGAAATATCTCAGATTTTGTTTAACCTCAATACCTACTCTGGTAGCTCCTAAGAGCTTCTCTGATTTTTAAACAAGTTGAAGATTGACTACTCTGACATGATTTCTGTATGCCTGGTTTATTGCTATTAATCTCTCATGCAAACCTCTTCAACGAGTACAGTTACTACACACTAACTCTCATTAAACTTAAATCAGATTTTACCACGGTTGCATTACTTGAACTCTTATTCTAATAGATTCTGATCTACATATGCTTGTTTAATGAACGATTAATTCAGTTTGTCACCAGATCTCTTGGGTTCCATACTTTGAAAACCCCCTCACCTTTTTATCTCCTCACTGCCACTATCCACTTCTCTCTCTCATGTTCCTTGTTTGCTGATGGCAAAGGGGGAGAGAATTTTTGATGAGTTTTATTTCTGTTTGAGACTTATCAGATTTATTTCGAGAGAAAGGGAGAGGGCCTAAAGGGGGAGAGAATTTAAGGTTAGTGTCCTTGCATGACTATGTCCCTGCAGTTTCCTTTGCAGTTTCTGACTCTTATTGCATTCATGTTACCATCAAAGTATTAATTGTTACCATCATCAAAAAGGGAAAGAATGTTGTGTCTCCTCTGATTTGGTGTCATTCACGTTTTGTTTTAATGATTGATAACAATGGTTTGACCATTGGTAACAGTGGTTTGACCAATTGTTGACTCTGGCAACATCATCCTTTTGGGTCAGTGCATTTTCAGAAAGTTGCATCTTATAAGTCAATGCATGTAATGGGTCATAGTCATTTTCAGAAAGGTTGCATACAAGTGCATTTGTTTCACTCTGTAAGTCTGCGTTAGTCTGAGCTAAGTCTAAGTTAGTCTGAGCTAGTCTGCGCCTCTTGTGAAATAAACTCGACGTTAGTTGCATATTGCATTCACTAGAGTCAACGTTAGTAAGGTCTTATACATTTCAAGGTCTGAGTCATCTTGTGTTTATCTGCATCAGGGTCTACGTTAGCTAGGACTCATTGATATGTAGTCTGTGCTACCCTGTGCTTGTGTGCATCCAAGTCTACGTTAGTCAGTGTTGTCTGCACAACAAGGTCTATGCTGGTTAAAATGTGGTCGGTGCATATTTTGAATCCTGCATGACAGAGGTCGGTACAGGTTTCCTTTGTGTATGAAAAGTCGGTGCACATTTTGATATGTGCATATTTGAGGTCGGTGCAAGTTTTCGTCCAAGGCATATACACGGTCGGTGCATGTTAAGGTCGATGCTAGTTGCATAATTTGCATGCTAGAGTCGGTGCTAGTTTGCTATCATGCCCAACTAAGGTCGATGCTAGTTGAATCATTTACATCATTAGAGTCGATGCTAGTCTGCACTGGTTCATGCATAAGGTCGGTGCTAGTTTGGTCAGTGCATTTATAAGGTCAATGTTAGCATCAGGTTTCTTAAAGTAAGGTCGGTGCTAGTTTTGCCTCCACGCACCAAGTCTGTGGATACATGGTATAGAGTCTGTGCATATCTTGCTTCGACTGAAGTAAGGTCGGTGCTAGTTTTTCTCTTCTATACACAAAATCTGTGCACATGAGCATTCCAGTAGTTTTTGCTTCTATCATAAGGTCGGTGCACATTGCTGTCTTAAGTTCTCATTTCATCATACTAGGGTCGGTGCACGTTCTGACTTAGGCTAACTAAGGTCGATGCGTGTTTACAGACTGGCATATGATCGAGCGTCTGCAATGCACGTGGCAGACAGTCTTCTTCCTCACGTGAGCTTTTAGTCATGCCTGAAATATGAGCTCGTGGGAGATAACGGAATCAATGATTGGCACGTGATCCCAAGGAAGAATATTTCTGACATTCTACCACGTGGATCAACGCCCCAATCCACACTTGGCACGTGGCTTTTTCTGGAAAAGGCTGGGACGAGCCCTACACACGCCGGACGCATGAGCTCGTGGGAACCCTGCCTACAGCCCTATAAAAAGGCCGCTCCTGCTATCAAATGCGGCCACCCTAGCGCAGAAGAAGGGCAAGAGAAGAACAAGAGAAGAAAAGAAGAGAAGAGTCTAGAAGGAGAAGAGAAGAGAGAGCAAGAGAGAGAGCGCCACTTTCTGGAAGCAAACAAAGTATCGTAAGAGAGAGAGTGAGAAGGAGAAGAAGTGTGAGCGATTGCCTCTTCCTGACCTCTGGATCAAATCCAGGGTCAGTCTGCTCTATTTGAAGAGCTATATTCTCTATTTTTCATCCGTGTGTTCTTTCATTTCTTCAGTTTTCTATTCAAATCCTTTATAAAGCTGTGAATCAGCAGAGCTAAGCTGTATTGCTCAGCGGACGAGGGTGTTTCCTCGGATAGCCAAGCTGTAATGCTCAGCGGATAGCAAGCTGTGCTGCTCAGCGGTTGTAGGGATTTCTATCCCCAAAGTTGTGGATCAGCGGCATTCAAGCTGTGTGGCAGCAGGAAGCCTTACTCAGTTGAGTAAGGGGTGGACGTAGATCTCTGGATAGGGATCGAACCACCTTAAAAATATCTGTCTCCTGTGTGATTGCATTTGTGTCTTCTCTTCGGTAGATGAATGCTTAGGCTCGCCTAAATGGTCTAGCATGGTTTTTAATCAGTTAATCGTTCATCTGCTGTTATCTTCTGGTTGGTTCTATCTTGCTCCTTCGAATTGTGTTATTTCTACTGGTCAAGTGGATGAATACATAAGATTGTTTATCTTCAGTTCCTTTGTGGTACAGTCATTAATTGATTTCAGTTTCAATCTCATTTAAGCGAATTACAAGTTCCTCTACTTCAAGTATATTAAAAGTTGTGGCAGGAAAGTTTGGCTACGCCATTCTGGAATGTCGCTTCTTGCGTGAGAGATCTTTTGATCACATCTCCGCCTGGTACTTGACAGATGGGATTGTGCTTTCGCTATAATGAAATTTGATGAAATCATTTAGTCATTGTCCTTCTGATATTCAGTTTTAGTGGTTGATTATCTGCTTTGCTTAACTCTGCATTTTATTTACAGATATCACTCCTGAATATTCCCTGTCTTTGCATCTGTCTTTATAGCAGTCTTTTTATTCCGCATTAGTTTTTAATCTGCTATAGGTTGTTGTTAATTTTTTGGGAGGATAGATCTATTCACCCCCCCTCTAGATCTGTTCGTCACACCCTTCAAGGGCTAGGTTCTTCCCCTCTGAATAATATGACTCGGTCGAGAGTTAGGGGATCTTCACGCCCGCGTCCTCGTCCTCGGCCACGACCTCGGCTATTTTTCGCCGAGCGACACTGATATGTCGCCATGGGAGCCTTGCCCCTGAAGCTATCAGCCATAGTTCTTTGTCCCGAAGGAGAGTTGATGTTGTCGGGCGGCGGGATTGCCACCGTGTTGCAAGAAAGCTCTTGCAACATTTCTTCGAGCATCTCGACGATGAGTTCCTCATCCTTGTAAAATAAGGAGAGCTCTTCTGGGATCGAAAACTCCTCACCTTCTTCGAGACGGTGAGCCATCTCCCAGAGCCACTGAAGAAGCCGAGCTTTACGCCCAAACTTGTCCCAGGGAATGTATTTGTTCAGAGTGACAACTCTGGTGGGACGAGGGGGAGTACACTCCTCCAGCTCATCTATGAGCTTTTGTAGTCGCTGCAAAGGAGTTGTGATGCGAGACGGACACGCGACCTGGGACTCTAGCTCGCGATCGTCCCTATGCGAGGGAAACGCTGGACCGTGCGCGGTTAAGAAACCGGCCATGAATCTCGGGTATCGGCCTTTTCCGCGTTAACTCGGGTTGAGTCACGGGACGGTACACTCACTCACTCTCGCAGCGGTGATAGCAATATATATCGAGCTAGGAACCTACACTCGTAGTGGCATTCAAAGATATACGAGATAAGCAAAATGCGATAAAGAGCGGGAACGAGTGTACCTCCACGCTCCGGGCGTGGGGAAGACGATCCCGGCCAGTTACGGTAACTCCTGGTAACAACAGTAAAAAGTTAATTACAACCGTGAATTTTATTGCCCACTCCACGCAGGGAGGTAAAGAGCTACAAGTGGGGTTCGGGAGGACCGACCCTGGGTTGACGGGTAGCAATCTGGAGGTGCGTTCGGGGCGAACTCGGCCTGCTGGTCCGACTCGATACTGCGCCGACTCGGTTCTGACTCGCTAGACAGTAAGGCGCGGATTCCAAAGGAATGTCGCCCTCATGAGGTCTTCTGATGGCGCCGCTTGGCTGGGACGATGGCAGGACGTCCCTGATCGACTCCCTGAAGTGACGGTTCCAAAAGTTGACTTTTGATATTTTTGCACGAATTATTCACGGACTGATTTTTCTGATCTGCACAGGGAACAGAATTGCGCGCCTCGGCGGCAAGAATTAATTCTCTCAGATCCGGAATCAGATCGAGGCAAGACTGGTGGCGTTAGAAAAAGGACTCCCAGATCTACCACATAAAAATTTTGTGGGTCGATCCAACGAAGGGATGAGAAATGGGAGGCTCTGCAAGACTGTGTTTTTTTCTGTGGGTCGGATTACAGACACTCAGGACAGAAGGGATCTGCCTGAAAATGATCTTTGACCGAAGGGTAAATGATTTTTCCAGGGGCTAACAAAATTATGGGAGAGGTAGGGGGGAATGTGAGGAACACTGAGGAATTTTTGTAGATTTTCTGGAAATTTTTAAGGGGGTGGGGAAAATACGAATAGGTGACACTATCCTGCAGATCTGCAAAATGGCAGATTACTGAGGGGAAGAACAAAAATATGGGAAAAATATCAAACTAAGGCCAAATGGCACGAAATTTGAACTGGAGATTAGGGGAGACAGGAAGAACAAACTCTCAAAATTAAGGCTTGAACAGACAACAATAAAAAAAGATAAAATTTCGGAGATGAGGTTCTGTCCTGATTTAGACAGAACTCCGACGTAGCGGCGGTGGCGGCACGAACGGAAGGCGGTGGCCGGAAGTCGCATCCAGCGGAGGTAGAGATCTTGGAGTCACACCAAGAGGAGGGTTTCACACCCTAGAATGGCAGAAATCCATCTGCAAGAGGGGAGGAGAGACACAAGGGGTGCCCTTGGACTTGCTCTTGGCAAAAATGCTTAATTCTTCATTAATTTCTCTAATGACACTATACATACGCTTATATAGAGAATGGCAAGGGATGGGGGGATGGGAATTTCGTGGGAGAGGGGATTTTCTTCCCCACGTGGTCAAATGACTAAATTAAATAAAAAATACAACATAGGATAAACTATATTATAAGGGGGAAGCATCTTGGACTTTAAAGGTTGGAATATTGGACTTTTTAATCCAATTGTCCCCTTGAATGGTCAAGCCATCTAGAAGCCCACCTTGGACCTTTGACTGGCCCCACATGGGCCCTAAGGCTTAGGTGGACCAATAGGAAAGGAGATGGGGGCCCCTTGCTGGTCCTACTGGACTTTTGCACAAAAACCCAAAGATCCTTAGGGAATGACACATTGGCTTATAAAGCCTTACAATTGCATACATGTTTTCCCAAGGATATAAATGCAAATAAAAGGACTCAAATGCAAAATAAAAAGTTAGTGGTCTTGCTCTGATGTCCCCATCAATTCTCCCCGGGTGGGAAGAACTCGACCCCGTCGAGTAAGGGGTGCGGCTGCTCGAGTAGCTCCTGTGGATGCGTCACCGAACCTGGAAGCGCGGAGTACGCTCCACTCCAAATAATCGACACCTGCTCATCCCGTATAGATTCGATACGCACACGCTACTGGGGAGGAGGCTAGAGGTGGACACTCCGGGGTGGGGTCACTCTCAAATGAAGGAAGCGGCTCAAAGACTCACTAGGAATCACCGCTGAGTCCCTTAAGTGACTAGATCCGATATGTGAAGTAGAATCAATCCCAAAGTCCGACAAGTCTCATGCTCGGAAGGGACTAACAACGCGAGCGTACAAACCGACTCGACTCGATGTATGCACAGACACACGACAGACAAACGAAACAAAGACTCACAAGGACCCTAAACAAACCTAATGTTAGTCCGACCCGTACATGGGTGACGGCGGACCAGGACATCCGAATATGTGTCATGCATGCATCTTATGTACCCGAAGGTTGGTGGTATGGGAGACACCTAGACGCCCAAGTATGACCCAGTCATGCATGAATGGCCATTTGGATTTGGGAGACTTGAGAGGGCTAGGAGAGCTGAGTGTGGACGAGCCGGGTGAGGGTGTATCGAGATTGGGCTTGGTGGGTATAGATGACCCGGCCCGTGGGGTAGGGGTGTGGTAGTGGACTCCCTCGAAGAAATGAAGGGAGGGTCAAGGGGCTCACTAGGGAATGGGTCAAAAGGATCAAAGAAGGTATGACCCCTTGTGGTGGGTTCCCACAAGTCACGGTCCCATGTATGGAAGTCTTGAAGGTGTGTATGGTCACCTTCATACATTGTGGTAGATGGGACGGTGATCATATGTATGAAATAAGATTCCTCCCTCGGGCAAAAGGGTATGAAGTCGGGCTCGACCGATATAGGGAGGAATAAGAGAATCTCTGTGGTGACACAACCCACGGTGCACACGGAGGTAATGGACCCTAAGGCCGGATGGGTGAAGCTAAGACTAGTGGGTTGGTCGAAGCCTCAGGCCAATGAGTGCGCCAACTTCCATTGCGAATCTAATCCCACAATAAGGTCATCCAAGGTGTCAACATGGTGACTAGACCGGAATGTGGTATGGAATGAGTTGACCGGCACTAATGGTAGGGTGGGGTCCATTGATGGATAAGGAGGCGGGACCAAGCCATCCTTGAGCCAACTAAGAAGCGGCTCGGCTATGAAAAGCGTACCCGTTAGAAACACGGGTAGCTCGGAATGAAGTGGCTCCAAATGAGATGGTTCCGAATAAAGATCGGAAGTAGATGGTGGTGGCATTGGAGCTCTCGTGGGTGGTGAAGGAGCACGCGTCCTTTCCATCCTATCCAACCAATCCGAAAGCATTTTCTTGATTTCATCTAAGGTGCGGGTTGGAGTAGGGGCCTCGGGGTGGACTCGCTCCTCATCTCTCGGCCTGGGGGTGGGCCTAGGCTCGGCTACCGGTGGGGCTTCTTGCCTCCGACTATATCCCACTTGGTTGGAGGTGATTGGGTGGGGTCGGTTGGAGGTGACCGATTGGGGAACGTAGACCATCCTAAGCTCTCTCTTCATGTCCCACCATGATTCGAGGGGCCATTGCCTCCTAACCTGCCTTAAGCCTTCGATGGTTCTCCATTTTTCGGCAGCCCAGTCATGAAGCCTACCTTGGCAAAATAGAATTGTCCGGCCTCGGACATGGGATAGCAAGCGAAGTATTTTTCCATGGCGGCTTCCCAACGTAGGTAATCGCCCGGGTCATTGGAGCCATAAAAATCCGAGGCTTCGGGCCTACGGAAGTGGAGAGGGTGGTTGCCCAACCCATGGGTGGGCCAACGGTCAGATCACCTGGGCGACCGAGATTCCATTTGGAATGGGGAATTACAAGGCGGACATGCCGACACACGGAGACAAGACACTAGACACGACGACAATGCAAGTTGGAATGCACTAACTAATGTACACTAAGGACCCTAGACGTAAACCAAGACTCGGTACGTGGCGGAGTTAATCGATCCGAAGATCACTTGCGCAAGTGTGCGGCCTTCCCGATAGGCGTAGCCTAACGTTAGGACAACACATTTTGATATACCGATTAATGGTATGCAAATGTGACACTTAGACCGACTTAAACGACTCTTTTTTTTGTTTTGTTAAGCAATGACTACCCTAGACTCAACTTGCGCTCTGATACCAAACTGATGCGGGACGGACACGCGACCTGGGACTCTAGCTCGCGATCGTCCCTATGCGAGAAAAACGCTGGATCGTGCGCGGTTAAGAAACCGGCCGTGAATCTCGGGTATCGGCCTTTTCCGCGTTAACTCGGGTTGAGTCACGGGACGGTACACTCACTCACTCTCGCAGCGGTGATAGCAATATATATCGAGCTAGGAACCTACACTCGCAGCGGCATTCAAAGATATACGAGATAAGCAAAATGCGATAAAGAGCGGGGACGAGTGTACCTCCATGCTCCGGGCGTGGGGAAGACGATCCCGGTCAGTTACGGTAACTCCCGGTAACAACAGTAAAAAGTTAATTACAACCGTGAATTTTATTGCCCACTACACGCAGGGAGGTAAAGGGCTACAAGTGGGGCCCGGGAGGACCGACCTTGGGTTGACGGACAGCAATCTGGAGGTGCGTTCGGGGCGAACTCGGCCTGCTGGTCCGACTCGGTCCTGCGCCGAGTCGGTACTACGGCGACTCGGTTCTGACTCACTGGACAGCAAGGCGCAGATTCCAAAGGAACGTCGCCCTCCTGAGGTCTTCTGATGGCGCCGCTTGGCTGGGACGATGGCGGGACGTCCCTGATCGACTCCCTGAAGTGGCGGTTCCAAAAGTTGACTTTTGATATTTTTGCACGAATTATTCACGGACTGATTTTTCTGATCTGCACAGGGAACAGAATTGCGTGCCTCGGCGGCAAGAATTAATTCTCTCAGATCCGGAATCAGATCGAGACAAGACTGGTGGCGTTGGAAAGAGGACTCCCAGATCTACCACATATAAATTTTGTGGGTCGATCCAACAAAGGGATGAGAAATGGGAAACTCTGCAAGATTGTGTTTTTTACTGTGGGTCGGATTACAGACACTCAGGACAGAAGGGATCTGCCTGAAAATGATCTTTGACCGAGGGGTAAATGATTTTTCCAGGGGCTAACAAAATTATGGGAGGTAGGGGGGAACGTGAGGAACACTGAGGAATTTTTGTAGATTTTCTGGAAATTTTTAAGGGGGTGGGAAAAATACGAATAGGTGACACTGTCCTGCAGATCTGCAAAATGGCAGATTACTGAGGGGAAGAACAAAAATATGGGAAAAATATCAAACTAAGGCCAAATAGTATGAAATTTGAACTGGAGATTAGGGGAGACAGGAAGAACAAACTCTCAAAATTAAGGCTTGAACAGACAACAATAAAAAAAGATAAAATTTCGGAGATGAGGTTCTGTCCTGATTTAGACAGAACTCCGACGTAGCGGCGGTGGCGGCACTGTGGCGGCACGAACGGAAGGCGGTGGCCGGAAGTCGCATCCAGCGGAGGTGGAGATCTTGGAGTCACACCAAGAGGAGGGTTTCACACCCTAGAATGGCAGAAATCCATCTGCAAGAGGGGAGGAGAGACACAAGGGGTGCCCTTGGGCTTGCTCTTGGCAAAAATGCTTAATTCTTCATTAATTTCTCTAATGACACTATACATACGCTTATATAGAGAATGGCAAGGGGTAGGGGGATGGGAATTTCGTGGGAGAGAGGGGATTTTCTTCCCCACGTGGTCAAATGACCAAATTAAATAAAAAATACAACATAGGATAAACTATATTATAAGGGAGAAGCATCTTGGACTTTAAAGGTTGGAATATTGGACTTTTTAATCCAATTGTCCCCTTGAATGGTCAAGCCATCTAGAAGCCCACCTTGGACCTTTGACTGGCCCCACATGGGCCCTAAGGCTTAGGTGGACCAATAGGAAAGGAGATGGGGGCCCCTTGCTGGTCCTACTAGACTTTTGCACAAAAACCCAAAGATCCTTAGGGAATGACACATTAGCTTATAAAGCCTTACAATTGCATACATGTTTTCCCAAGGATATAAATGCAAATAAAAGGACTCAAATGCAAAATAAAAAGTTAGTGATCTTGCTCTGATGTCCCCATCAAGTTGGTTCCTTGGGGGCCTCCATGGTTGCCGCTTGCTCAGCTTGCTTTTTCAACCTCCTCTTCGAATTCTTCCTGCGATTCTTCTCTTGCTTCTTTTGGCGTGCCGCCCCTTGAGAAGAAAGTGGACTTGGTTTTGGAGGTGGGACTGATTTGCCCCCGGAATTTTGCTTTCTGTTCCGGGCCGGCTCCTTAAGAGCCTTGGTCCCACGGCTCCTTCGGGGAGTAACCTAAGTCCAATCGGCCTCCTCCGATTACACCTGGAAGGTGGCATTGATCGCCCAAGCAATTATGTCAAGCGGTAGCTCCTGGAACTCTGCCAGACCACAGTGGGGCCCTAGAGGGCTTTGTAACTCCACTGATTTCGCTTTGATTGGCGACTTTGCCTGTTCGAGTTGTTGAGGTCTTTCTACAATTGACGACCTTGTTGGCTCGACATGAGATTTAACTTGAGGCTCTCTCACCTTGGCTTTGCCTTTATTACCTACCTGGCTAGGGGTTTCCCCCTATGACGATACTAGGTTGCCTTATCCTAGCAAGGGACTTAGAACCTCCTCCTGCGGCTTGGCTTTTTGGGCTTTGGGCCTTAGACCCCTCGCACGTAGCCTTGCCTTTAGGGTTTGGTTGAGGATTGTTGCCGCCTGTAGACTTGCCCGGCCTGACCTGTTGTGAGGTGGGCTTAGTCTCAAGTGGCTTGGTCTGCGCCTGTTGAGTTTGCCGGAGAATCTTCTCAGCGACCTCTTTAAGACACCGTCTCGCCGTCGAATTCCCCTGCGCATCGATCTCCCCTTTTTGGATGAGGACTTCAATGCAATCCCGAACCTTCAGGCATTCCCCAGTGGGGTGGGACACCCTAGCATGATATTTGCAGTAGCGGGGATGGTTCTTGGCCGTTTCATTGTAGTAGGACGGCGGATCACGGGCCATCACTCGACCTTCCTCCAGGAGCTTGTCGAAAATCTTCTCAGTGTCCTTGAGAAAAGAGCACTGATGAGAGGGTCGCCACCCTGGATACCACAATGTGGACTGGGGCAGTTGGGAATTGACTCCTTCCTCTCTCGGCTCCGAGAGTTGGAAGGCAGCCGAGACATGTATGACATTGATGGATAAATTCAAGCTTTCCCATCCATGTTGCCGCAGCGAGTTGACCAAGAAGTCGCCCATATTGATCACTCCTTGCCTAATCAAGTCTTCGGCGAGATCCTTGAAGGCCTGGCAATCATGGATAATATGGTCTATTACCTCATGGTACGGGCAATAGCCCTGGTGTAATGCGGCGCCTGGTGCCTACTGACTGGGTGACGTCAGGAGGTTTAATAAGTCTTCTCGCCGACACGCGAAGAAGATTTGCAGAGTCTTATCGCGAGGGAAATAATATAGCTTCTCTGGCTCCTCGCCTTCAGATGAATCAGAGGATTCCTCAGAGAGCCAACCCCCAAGCGAAGTCCGGGCAGTGGGTGATACACCTGCCTCCCGTATATGGGTTGGAGCTAACCCCCTGGCAAATGGGCCAAAGGGGAAGGTGGCCAACTGCTCATCAATACTTTCCAAAAATTGCAGCAGACGCCTTTGTTCCAGCTACAGTTGCCGGATCTCCCCTCGGATCTTCTGAATAGTCTTCTGCAACGCCAGGCATTCAGGGAGTGAGGAAGGAGCAACTCAGCAGCCGTCATTGGAGTGTTGGTTCGATGGCCCGGCTTCAGAGGCATCGGAGCTCGAAGTGGTCGCCACCATGTAGACCACATTAGCCGACTAGTTCAGCCGACTCCAGACATGGGGCTGTGGCGGGTCGACCGCATGCCCCAGCATATTTATCAAGCCTTTCTGAATAAGCTCTTCTGCTATGTTCTTGAAAACATAAAAGTCCCCGACAGTGTGACCCAACCTTCGGTGATATACACAATAAGTAGGGTCATCTATTTTATCCACCTCTGAGGGCTTCCATGGATCCGATAGGGTGATGAGCTTTTCTTTCATGCACAGATCAAAGAGCATCTTGATATGCTCCTTTCTGAAGGAATAGGGCGCCTTCATACGCTCTGCTAACAGAGACGCATTCGCCTTGGCCGCGGACTTTTTGCCATTGCCCTTTGACTTTCCTATCCCCTTGTCTCCATTCGTCGGGGAGAAGTCCGCAGCATTTACCTCCTTGCCGCTAGCCGGGCGGTCCTTGGAGGATTTGCCTTTGGCAGAAGCATGTGCAGCATGATCAGCGAAGAATATCTCAATCTCCGCCACCACCGTGCTCAGTTGGTCGAAGCCTCTGATGTTTGAGCCCAAAAGCTTTTCACTAACCTCCGCCGCTAGACCCCGCGACATATGGTGATCACGTCCTCGGGCGTTGGAGGACTATCGCAGCGCATGCTGACGTCCCTCCACCGCTTGATGAAGTCCAACGCGGTCTCACCTTTTCTCTGTCTGAGGGCGCAGAGTTCCGCAAGAGAGACTTTGCGTTCGGCCGTCTGAAAATAATCGACGAACTTCTTCTGCATATCAGCCCAATCGGCCATTGAATTGGGCTTCAGTTTAGAATACCATTGGAAGGCGGTGCCTGTCAGGGACATGGCGAAGTACCACAGCAGATATGATTCTTCCAGTGCCAGTTCACCCATGGCCGTCATGTAATAGGGCAGGTGTTCATGTGGCGAGCCCTGCCCGTTGAACTTCTGGAGTTTTGGGGCCTTTGGGCAATCAGGCGAAAGTTTCTTGAACTGATGGTGGAGAGAATAGGGCACGTTGTACAAATCAATGGTGGCCACGCCCTCACCATGTTGAGCACATTTCGCCTCCACGATTCGCTCGATCATCTGCCTTTGTGCCATAAGACTTTCTGCAGCAGGAGTGCCAGAAGACCGCACATTGGCTTCATGTTGCGGCACTTCAAATTCCACTGCCATTGGTAGCTTCGCAAGAGTGACAGAGGCGTTGGCCGTGACTGGAATGGGAGGAGGTTGTTGTTCCATCCCAGTGGGCGACACTTGCGGTTGAACATGAACCTCCTTTTTCACGCAGTAATACTTGCAAGATGTTCTTAAGCTCTTGATTTTCGCGTCGGAGCTCTTCCCACGCGAGGGTCAGCGCCTCTCTTCCAAGATCTTCCTCGTATCCGAGGTTGCTGTCCCCATCGACACTAGGGACATCTTCTTGGTGTTCTTCTTGCCGCGTCGGCTCGGGCTAAGATGTTCCGGCAGCCGGCATCTGCTGCATCTGTGCTAGGATCCAAGAGACCGGCCTTGACCTCCTCAAAGTGGAGAGGCTGATTCATTTCTCCGGAGGTGTCCTCCGGCTGCTTATCGGCGGAGGTTGTATAACAGATGAACACTTTGACAGCGTCATTGGTGACCTGAACCACCCTCTTCTTCTTGGGCGGTTGTCTTCTAGGCTTGAGTGCCATCCCTAGTCTGTCAAACACAAATACTCGGGACGTGGAGGCCTGGGCTGAGCAATCCTCGTCCGTGTGCATTGAACTGGCCCACGGAGAGGTCGGCCGCACCTTTTTGCCGGCTCCTCTGCGCTTCTGCCCGCGTGGGGGCTGAGTTGCGGACCTTAGGGGTGTCGAGGTCTCAATACTTGCCGGACTCCGCATGTAATGCCCCGGATTTTTCGGACTAGGATCCATGGGTTTCGGAGCGCTTTCGTGGGTCCCGGATAGTATTTTACGGTTAAAATCATATTTTTAGCTATTGGGCCTTCGGATCCCTGTGTAGGGTGAACCGATGTATTTTCGAGTTCTGAGACGTTGCAGGTGCATTGTGCGTTTTCTAAGGATCGTGGGGATAATTTTTTACCATTTTTCTATTTTTCAAATTTTTAAAATCCCAAAATATTCCTATTTAAACCAAACCCCCCACCCCTCTCTTCTCATTCTCTCCCTCTCTCCTCTCGTTTCTCTCCTTCTCTCCCTCCCTTCTCCGGGCGGCCGACGGAGGACGACGTGGGCAAGGCGGCGAGGCGCGTGGGGCGACGATCGGCGAGGATGGAGCGAGGAACGGGGCGGTGGCGCGGCGGAACCTATTCGCGAGTTCGTGAACCCAGTGGCGGTTCAAGCGGTGTTTTCGCGTGGAATCGAAGACCACGGCGTGGGAAATCGTCAGTGAAGGTAGGGGGACGATCCCTAGCCTGTACATTCCCTTTTCCCGCGTTTTATAGGCCGTGGTGAGGCTGAGAGCGGCTTTCTTTCCATGTCGGTATTATTTTGCATGTTTTCGGGGTGAGAGACGGTTTGATCAATTCGGCGAGCTTTTTATGGGTTGAATGGGACCTCCCGGTGCTAAAGAGGTTGGGGAAGGGTTTCCCCATGTTTTCCCCTCAAATGGGTTGAGTGGGGCGTGGTTTGAGCTCCCATGGCGGAGCCCCCGCATGTGCGTCGTCGGAATCGGTCGACCGATTTGAGGAATCGGTCGACCGATGGCGTGTCTGCCACGGGACAGGGCAGGCTAGCCAGGTTCGGTCGACCGACCCATGCCCAGCAGGAGGGCTGGTGTGGTCCGGTCGACCAACCCTCTAGGTCGGTCGACCGACCCCCAGTGTAGGTCGACCGACCCAGTGGGCAGGTCGACCTAAACGAGTTCCCTTCGCCCGTCTTGGCCTCCGGTCGACCCGGTCGAGACACTTTGGTCGACCTTTGGACCCGTGGATGTCCCGGACACCTCGTGGGGACCGTGAGCATGTTTTTGAGTGTCTGGAAGAATCATTGTATCTCGATTAGCGTGCTCGTGTTGTTTAGAGGGTTCGGGTGACCCATTGTGTTCCAGGCTTTCTTGTTGTGCTAGATCGAGTCACCGTGTACCGATGTAGGTGCGGAGGGCTATCCCCGCACGATGTGAGCTTCTTCGGAAAGCAGTTTCCGTGTGGGCCATGCATATGACCAATGACCGAGCATTCTGTGACCCAGCCTGGGGCTGGGGGCTTCTTGGTCTCCCTTGGAAAGGGAATGAACTCGACGGTTACAAGCCACCTTAAGGATTCTTTGACCGTGGTTTTGACCCTTGGATTAGGATAAATTGGCGGCATGGAGCCATTTTGTACAACGGTCTTGACCTGAGTCGCGTGACTCAAGGACAGTTGGATTAGTAGGTCTAACTAGCCATCCAGAGGCTGGTGGCACCGAGCCACCCAATACATCGTGATACTTGCGACGGGTGCGTGCATGACCTTCGGTACTTCAGTGTTTCCTCTCTACGGAGAGTGTCCACGTTCAGTGACCCCCCACTAGTCATAGCTTGTCTGGACACACGTGTGCCGACCTACCAAGGAGTGGGTGGAGAGCTACACCCAGGAGAGACGGTTGTGGGTTGGTTGCCGTAGGGCCTCCCACTGTGGCGGCTCGAGTCCGAGCTGGGAGGAAAACAAACTAGAGGGCCTGACGTAGCGCAGTCAACCAGTGTGTGCACATGTGGTCGGGGATTTCGAACGCGTGTTAACGAGCACGACCCCGACTAGACCCTTGTCTTGAGTTCTTTGGTTACTATACAGTGTCTCAGTTTCTGCTTGGGGAGAGTAGGAAAACACCCAGGGCACGGACTAAGACGTCAGTGGACGCGGCCTTGCTTCTAATGGGCAGGTTCTCCCGTCACGTGACACGTGACTCTCTTGACTCGAGATTTGGTTTCCCATCTACGAGACATGGTTCTTCGGGTAGCTTCTGCGTGCTTTCCCGACGTCGAGGTCTAGGGTTCCCGGTAGGGTTACCGAGATTTCACCCTAGGCAGTGTAGGGTTCACGACGGCGAGGTCATGACCGTACCCTTGCACCGCGTGGTCTTGGGTTAGGCCTTTGTCTGCGAGGATGGGCCTTCACGACAGAGTTATCGTGGATTTCCCTTCCTGGTTGTGTAGCCAGGGTTTCCCGTTGGTTTGGCGGTCCCCGATCATGAGATCGGGGTTTGCTTTTCGTTGTCGTTAAGAGTAGCTTAGAGAGCCGTGGTTCTACTGGCTGCCGTTGTTATTGTTCTTGTTACGGCTGTTCCTTCTGCCGTTATTGTTACCGTTGCTACTCATGTTGTTGTTATCGCTACTGTTTACCGCCGTTGTTTCATGGTGGGGATCCGCGGGACCCCTACTGAGCCAATGAGATGAGACTCACCCCTGTCTTTTCAAGTGTTGCGATTCCTCCTCGAGGTTGGGAGATGCAGCGCAGAGGTTCGGAGTTGCCAGCTTGCCAGAGCCGGGAGCTCACCCGGTGTTTGAGTACGTTCCTTTTCCATGTAGACTGTACTTTGTTGGACTGGACTCTGTAGTTAATTTGTTAATAGGAAATGTAATTTAATTTCTGTTATTTAATCAATTAATTATATAGTTGTTCCTGCATTATTTTAAATTTCAATGTACCTCCACACACCTAAACAACCCTTCCGAGCCGTCCGGCTCGTGGGTAGCGGGCCAGGATTCGAATGGTATAGAGTAATTCCCAATATCCGGATCTTGGGTCGTTACACCGCATTTGTTGCAAATCCGACACACGGAAGGGCCCTTCCGCCCTTGCTCGCTTAATGATTCGAGCATCCTCCTTGGTGACCCATATTTTCTTCAAGCAGAGCTGGCGCTCCTCAATCGGGTTGCCCCCTGACTTTGCTCGGAGAGCTAATGGTTTAGGTCGTTGCATCAGACCCTAATTCACCGCCGGTACGACAGACTTCTTCAATTTCGCTCCGTCCTCCCGGGCTTGCCGGAGAAGCTCGAAGCGGTTGGAGGTAGAGATGGTTAGGACGTGCCGGTCCCGAGGCATAATCGGCTCGCCCCCATCGAGCCAAATGCGAAGGTCCCCCCGACAATTATAGTTTTGCCGGAGCGGGATGTCGCCGCTACAGGCTTTGTGCCCTTGCGGCTATGACGTTGCCCCCGTTGAGCAGAAGCGGCGCTGGTGACGCCTACTGTAGGCACGGCATCGTGGTGGCGACGATGCTGCCCCCGTTGAGCAGGAGCAGTACCTCTGAGGGTGACGGCAATGGAGTTGGTGCCATTGTGGCGGCGACGTTGCCCCCGTTGAGCAGGAGCGGCGCTGATAGTAACTTGATTGACCGAGAAAACTCGGTCATTTGCTGTAGGGCAGAAGGCCTAACACCTTCGGCCGTTGTCATGGCAGTCGAACGGAATCGGTCGGTTGCTGAGACGAAGGGCCTGACACCCTTGGTCAGTGAAGAGTTGGACGGGCGAAGCCGACCGACTGCTGGAGTAGAGGGCCTGACACCCCCGACGACTAATCTGTCAACCAAGCGGACTCGGCCAATTGTCGAAGCAGAGGACCTGACACCCGCGACGGTTGGCTTGTTCACCGAGCAGACTCGGCCAGTTGCTGAAGCCGAGGGCCTGACACCCCCGACGGTTGGCTTGTTGACCGGACGGACCCGACCAACTGCTAGGGCCGAGAGTCTGACACCCCCGACAATGATTATCGCAGGCGTGGCTGAACTGGCTTCAACCACGGGTACGACGCCCAAAAAGAAGAGCGAGCCGACAACTGGCGAAAAGTCGCCGAAGACGAGCGGAGTCGCCAGGTATCCGAACCTGGCGTGGTTGGCGATGACCTAAGGACCGTATGTGACGGCTACCATCGTCGTCTTGCTGTTGTCGGTGGTGGTGCGTAGCACAGATGGAGTGGCGTGCAAATGCACAAAGAGCCCTCAAGTGAGCGAAGAAATGTGCCCACCTCTTCCGGTCCTGTAAGAGGAAGAGGGACAATCAAAACCTTAAAGAAGGTTTGGGAATTTCTTTGACAGAAAGAAGAAAGGCGGAAAAAGTCCCACCGAGCGTGCCAGCCTGTTGGCCACGGAATGTATGTATTCAAAATTTGTTTGGAGTTCTTTTTGAAAAGAAATATTTTTATATGAGGGTTTATTCCGTGGGTGCGCATCGTATCAGACGATTTGAGTTCGAGTACTGGACCTTTCCCCACTGACCGCAGTCAGTGTTGATTTACATCGGCCTAACGTCCGAACACCTTTGTTTGACTGTCAAAGAAATCTTAAAATCCTCTACATAGGTTCTAATGTTGAGGGCCTGCTCACTTGGGTGACTCACAATTACCACCCATTCACCACCTACAGACTGACGGAACTAGAGTTTCATCAAAGGCCTCTTAAGTTCAGGCAAAACCCTAGAATTTAAGAGTATGAATGCAATTCTATAAAAGCCATAGACATTTTTGAAGTGGCGGGAGGTTTCTTGGACCCCGGGGGTATTTTGATAACTTTACGTTTCCAGGGAGATAATTTTACCAGGCCAGTGGTGTTGCTGAAATTTCTAGGTGGGAAAGAAAGTAGGATAGGATTCCTAACTTCCCAATGCGTTGAGGCCATTTATAGAGTTTTAGGGGCTACTAGGCCATTTCTAGGCCATAGGGGTATTTCGGTAATTTTACCGAACCCTACACGGGCCTAGGTTTGAGGTGTTCCCCAAGTGTCGGACTGAGCTGACAGTGTCCCTAAACTGAAGGATCAACGAGGGGCTTCATAGAAGGTGAACGTGCGTCGATTTGCAGAGAGGGGTATGTATGTAATTCTCCGACAGTCGGGGACTTTTCTTATAATTCTCTCTGGCGGCTATGCAAAGAAAATCTGCAAAGTACGTTGAATATATTTAGGGCCCGAGCGGGTACAAGAGTTGTCGGTGAGTTGTCGACTGTACGTCAAAGAGATCCGCACTAACGCGGGAAATAGGGGCGTAGCCCCAAATACAAAAGATTGCATAATAAAACTATACACAACAAGACTTATGTTTCTCGCAGTCTCGGGGATGACGTTTTGTAATTCACCCATTATAAGGGCGGAACCACATAATTTAGTCGTCCCGGGGGGCGTAGAAACTTACAAACATAACCCGCAGAGGGGCATAATTACAAACGTACCCCTTAGGGGCATAAATACAAGACCCGAGGATCACCTACCCCTCAAGGGTCAAAACAACGAACAATTTTCTTCTCACGTACGCCGATGCCCGATGCTAGATCGATCTCCTCTTTTTGGACCCTTGGAGGGTCTATTTATAGAAAGTGGAGGGCTACCCGGAGGTGTTTGAACCCGTACGGGGTGAATGGGCTAAAAAAGACCCCGAGAGGATCTTTTTCTCTTTTTTCCTCTTTTTCTGCCAGAGAGAAAGGGGGGCGGGGTCAAATGACCCCCGGGCGAGTCCAACCGCACCGGGGTCAAGTGACCCCAGGTGGGGCAGACCTGTCCGGGGTCACTTGACCCCGGGCAAGTTCCTGCCGGGTTCATTTGACCCCGAAGGGCCTGATGTCGGCCCCCCAATCCCCCTATGGTTTCACCCGGATGGGTCTTCACCCCGGACGGGTTCTTTTCACCCCGGACGGGTTCTTCTCACCCCGGATGGGTTCTTTTCACCCCGGATGGGTGTTGGCGAGAGAGTGTTTTTGTAGGCAAAATTTGCTTCCAGACAGTGAGTTACCACCATTAACACGTGATATAACCTCAAGGGCATGGCAACACAAGTTGGGTATTAGAGTAAATAGCATAACAGCAAGGGTATGGGGATAATATTAGAAAATTGTAGAGGTATACAGGTAATTTTCCCTTCCAGGTAATATGTACAAGGACTTTCATATCACAGCTTTTCCAACAATCTCCTGCATAGTTTTTCCAACAATCTCCTACATTCTACTTCTGCCAGCCAATCAAAATCCATGTTGCAAGTTGTATATCACCCCTGAAACCACTGAGCTATGGCCGCACACCACCCAGGTTCGGTCCTGGGTGGGCAGGGCTTTTATTGCATCCACCTGAACTGGCTTGCCACTGCAGCAGAGATCTTTATTTAAAAAAAAAAAGGATTTCACCCCTGAACTGGCTATAATAAAACAATAATGTATCCAAGGTCTATGCATGAAAGTTGGAGAAAAAGAGTAGAGGAAAGAAAAGTTAAAGTTTATGTTTGCCCAAAGCTAACCGTTTAAGTTACTTTTTAATTTTACAAAAAGAAAACGTTGAGAAAGAAGAAGTTGAAATCAAAGCATGCCAGGCTTGGTTATAGAGCTGGAGAAAATGTAGCATTATTTTCTAAAAAACTATATAGAAACTATTCATTAAAGCAATTACCACACTTCCTCAACAAATATATATAGGGAGAGGAGGATTCCGCTGCCACTAGTGGCAAAATAAGAACGGTGCCACATACTTCAAAAGTGCATGATTTAATCTCCCATTTTCGATCCACACAGTTAAATCTTCCCTATTCTTAGTATCCTACTTATGGGATTAAAAATCACATAGTTCCAACATTTATTTCTCATGCATAAGGTGAACATAAAATGAGCAGCTTAGAAAGTGCAATTTATGGTATCATGTGATATATAAGTCTTTGATATTGGATTTGAATGATTTTTTATGTAGTTAAGTTTATGATATTGGAGAATATTTAACCGGGTAGATCAAAAATAGGAGATTGAATCCTGCGGTATTGAAGGAGGTGGATCGACAGACAGATAGATAGATAGATAGATGATAATAGAACGGGTTCTAATACAAGCATCTGCAAGTGAAAAGGAAAGTATTATGTCAGCAAAGTATTAGTGTTGCTTGATGATCATAGAACGGTGTACAATGGTGCAAGTAGAATACTAAAAATATCGATAAAAGATAGATTAAAAAAACAAGAGACAGTGAGCTGATGATGCAACTCCACTACAGTGATTGACATAAGAATACGGATGCTGTAAGCTACTCATATATGCAAATCAAGGAAACAAGAATAGAACCAAGGACATATATACCCACATAGAAGTAAAGACAACATTACCCTTTCCCTAGAATTGTAGGCATTGTTGTGGACTGTGGAGATTGCACATGCATCTGCAGAGTTGGTACTGAAGTAGAGCTTACACTGGGATACGTAGAGTACATACCAGGAGTTTGATTGCTACTAGATCCTGCCAGTTCCTCAAACCCCTGGTATGAGTTCTTCTGCCCATATGCCTTTCATCCCAGCAAAGAGAGTGAATGTCATATATTTGAGAGATGCAAAAATAACAAGATCTGTAAAATGGGCATACCAGGAAATGACCATCTATATCACCCGCATTAAGCCTCTTGCTGTCCCATTCATTAACAAATTCTTCTGATGCCAAACGCTTTGTACCAAGAGCTTTAACAGAAAAATGAAATCAGTTATGAACTACTAAAGGCCGGCTCCTTCTAAAGGGTTACCATACAATAAACCTATGAATTACAAAATTCAAAGCTCAAGCACCCATAGTAACAAACTACTCTCTGTTCATCAATAAGATAGGCCTCAGATCCCCAAAAGATTGCAGAGAACATACTATAACTGATAAAGTTATGAACTTGACAAGATATTCCAAAAGATTGTCAATCAGCAAAGTTATTTGCTCAGAGGATATACAGTTCAATCTCATATAAAATCAGCCAATAATGTTAGAAACTTACGCCAAAAAGGCACAAATGATAAAATAACACACTAGGCCAAAAATAGTACATTATTTATGATAATGAGCAGACTCAGGAGATGTGATTCTAGCATTAATCATGGTAGAAAGAACAAAACTTAAACAATCAGAATGTAAAAAGTGAGCAAAACATTAAATGATCACCTCTAACACAGTGAGGTCTCTGTTTTTTCCTTTTGAAATATTATGCTCCACATATCCTATTTTCAACTAGAATATGTACTTTAGGAATTAAGAGCAAAAGAATAATAAGATGATTATATTATAGGGATGGATGCCACAATTTTCTTTTAGAGAATAAATAATCCTGCCAAACCCATATTATAGGAGAGATATTTTATCAAATCCAATGAAGTGTGATTACTTGGAAATAAGTCTGAAACTGCAGAATTTGCCACAGAAGACGAAACCCCAGCTGGCAAAGGCGCATTGCATTTCTTACACTGCATAAAGCAATTAATTATTTGTCAAATTCAATGTAAATCCCAAGAGATAGAAGTCCCATGGTTTTCTGAAGCAGACAATGAAATTAACAGAACTGCACGCTTACTAGAACTTTTTTTGAAAGTGACTTTTAGTAGAACTTGAAAGACACAGAGATGCTATAGCTTATGTGCATCAACAGGAAATAACAAATCACATCTACTTGATTTTTGCATACAGAAAGTGCAAAGCTTCCCATATACCATGGTCGTGTACAGCATAATCTGCTACCCTATGCCTGAACATTTCAAACTGCTACAATCATGAACTCCTCATGTAAGGCATTTGACTAGTTTGAAGAACAGTATTGATCACATTAGATCACTCACCAGTGACTTAACCTGCTATTGACACACACTTCACAATATAGCGATGTAGAAAAATGCATGTATATATGAAAATTTTGCTTACACACTCATATTTAAACTCAAGTTACATTCTTCAAGGAATGATCATAGGAGACCTGAAGGTTGTCCTATAAGAAAGCACAGAACACATACAGGATCCAGTATTGTAATCCTTCAAGTTTGTAAGAGTATATTATCCAGTATGAAAAGGAATTAGTATGGGTACACGTGCAGGAATCTTAGAACCTTATGAATGAGATGGCTTAAAATCACAGGCATCTTCATGGAGTGGTAGCACAATTTACCAATGGTATTAAGCTGCATAACCATTGCAAGTCACAATTGCAAATAGAGGTATTTCAAACACCGAAAGCATCCCACTGTACAGAGTATATCCAAAAGCATATGGCCAAAAATTACATCAGGAAGGTAGAAAAAGAATGTGGACAACCAATCAATCAAAGGATGACTGAGCTACCACAAGAGGTTCTACACTCACCAATGCATCCACTGGATCACCCTGGGCTCCTGCTTATCTCAAATCATTGAAATTTACAATTCCTACCATCCTCTCTCATATGCCACTCTAATTGTGTAAACAAGCCAACATGAGCTGACCTTTATTCTGCCCAAGCTCAGTTTGTTTGTTATTGAGCTGAGCTTTTATCAAGCCTGAGCTGTCTGAGTAATCTCAGCTAGCTTAGGTTTGACTCATGTAAGTCCCTCTATCGGACTAGGGACCATAAGAAACAGAAAATTCAACCAAGTCTGCCTCCATAAATTCGGAGCTGTGCCCACTTTCAGGTCCATCAGTTTTAACTTCTGAACATGTATCAATCAGCAGAAGGCCTGCTCTCCAGAACCCTTGTGTAGGTTTGCTCTCTGATGAGGGGTCAGACCAGGCTTTGTCTCTGCATCCATGAGCACAAATGGCATTCTCCTCTTTTTCTGTAGCTAAAGTAGCATCCATATCCACACCAGAGTCCTCATCTTTCACCATTACCCAGAGCTGAAGCCTTACAGAATCCCTTCAACTTCACACGATACCACTCTAGGGATGTCCACCACCCCAACTGCCACCTCTGAATCAACTCCAAAAAAGTCGTCTAACCATGACATTAATCCCTAAATGTGGACCAGCCCACTAAACCATTCAACTATCCTCTCCACTGCCTCTGTAGCTCAGGGGAACTGGCAGTCCGAACAGGCTGACCATCAGGGGGAGGGGGGCTGGTGCTGTGTAAGTCCATTCTCGACAGCCTCCCTATCTACTTTCTGTCCACTATCCGGATCCCCATATCAGTGGCGAGGAAGATTGAGTCTGTCCAGGCAAGATTCTTTTGGCATGGATGCGGAGAAAGGAGTAGAGGGTGGCATGATATTGTTTGGGGGAGAATCTGTAAAACCAAGCAAGTGAGCGGGTTGGGCATCAAGAATATCAGAGACTTCAATCTCACTTCGCTAAGCAAATGGCTATGGAGGCTCGGCAGAGGGGAAGAGGGCCTATGGGGTTCAGTCATACAGCATAGATACTACAGTGGAGATAAGAGTTCGGGGCCTTCCAATTCCCCCTCAGCACTGTATCTCTCATATCTAGAGGGATATTTTGAAAAAAATAGACATCTTCAGAGCTGGAGTCAAACCTGGGTGATGGTCAAAAATGCAGTTTTGGGATGACAGACGGTGCACTGATAGCCCCTTAGAAAGACATTTCCCCAGCTGTATGCAATCAAGTGGCGACTCAACTCTTTGAGGTACAGCGGGGTGGGGGATGTTGGACCCCACTTTCAGGAGACACCTGTGGGAGGAGGATATAGAACTGCTCGGGGGCAATGTTTTCTTTGATATAGGCTCACACCATAGATGAAAGCAAGCCAAATGAGTGGAGGTGGAGATGGAAAAAGGATGGGCGATTCTCAGTCAGTTCAACCTACCCTGTCATTGAAGACAGCTGGGTGAGACACCCTTAAATGAGCCAAATCTGGGGACCAAGAAGCCCCCTCAAGGTCAAGATGCTGGTGTAGAGGATTTCTCACGGGAGACTGCCAACCTGTGATAGGCTTGCTACCTTTCTAGACAACATTCAGACCTTGTGTTGCCTTTGTGAGGAAAATATAGATCACCTGCTCAACGGGTGTCATTTTGCTCAAGAGGTCTGGCTACATGTGTTGAGTAAAGTTCAGTGTACCTTGCAGGACACAGACTTCGTTCGCTAGTTGCTGAGAGTGGCATAGGCAGTGGCCCCTCAAGGGTGACAGGTGCATTTGGTGGCTGATCCTCCATGTCACATTGTGGGTCATTTGAGGACAAAAAATTAACAGAATCTTCATAAGGGCGGCATCAACCCCTAAAACAGGTAGGGAGTTTGTTGGGGATAGAGTCAAAGAATGGGCAAGATTGATTTGTAATGTATCTTCACAATTCGGCTTTTTTGGGTCTGTTGGGGGACTAGTGTGTGACACATCGCACACACAATTCGTTTTTGGGTTTGTCGAGGGACTAGTGTGTGACACATCTCCTTGACGTGGCCATGTGTACAGACTACAGAGATGTTTTGTAAGGAGATTGATCATACTTGTAAATCCCTCTTTTCTATTTTAATATATTTAGTGGTAGCATCCACTTTTCCCCAAAAAAATAATCTTCTACTTAAATCGAATCTGATGAACAGTTGTGTCAAATTTCCAGCAAGAGAGAGAAACCACAAAAAATACTCCAATGACCCTCATTGTTGACTTTGCCACTGCAGCCATCTTCTCTAATGGACCTTCCAAGAAGAAGCCCCTTTCGCACCTGGCGTCGGCCCATTTCGCTAAGGCGAGCGCCTCATTCGCCTTCGGGCCACCTCCAGCGCCTAGGCACACTCGGCCCCCCTCAACCCACGCCTACGATCGGATCCGCGTATCGGTCGCCTGGAACCCATCTAAGACCCGCTTCTCCCAGTACGTCAAATCTGGGGTTTAAAACCCCGTCTTCTCCCTTTCAACCTCCCCTCCTCCCCCGAAACCCTAGACTCCTAGTTCCATCCCCTCTCGCGTGCACCCCCTGCAGTAATCGGCCTCCGGCAAGCGACAACGCTACGCAGACGACAACATTCCCCTCTCTCTCGCAGGCGACGGTACCCCCCCTCACCCCTCTCTTTCTCGCACGCACCCTCTCTCTCTCTGTCTCCCTCACTCTCTATCTCTCTCACACACAGAGACACGCGCTCAGCCCTTCTCTCTCTTACTCTCCCTCTCCCCTCTCACGTCTCCTTTCTCTTCTCTCTCCCGATAGAGCACTCTCGTCTCCCCCTCCTGCATCTCTCTCTCTCTCTCTCTCTCTCTCTCTCTCTCTCTCACACACACACACACACACGCACAGTCAAAGGAAGGGGCCAAGCCCCTCTCTCACTCTGTCTCTCTCACACACACAGACACAGTCAGAAAGAGGAGCCGACCCCTCTCTTTGTCTCACTCTCTCTCTCGCTTTCTCACACGCACAGGGGCTCGGCCCCTCTCCCACTCTGTCTCACTCTCTTCTCTCACCATCTCTCTCTGTCTCATCACTTATGGTATTTTGTATTTGACTTGTTTGGTTGTTTACTTGTTTTAGTTTTATGATAATATTACAATATTATTGTTTAGTGCATTTGCATGTGTTATCCTTGTTTAGGAATGAATGAATTTATGAAATTTATTGACTTTATATATGCAGTTTTTTGATATTTAATTTTCAAAAAATATATATTTATTTAATAAAAACTCGCCTCAAACGTCTCGACCATCGCCTAGACATTTGAGGCATAAGGCGACCCGCCTCGATCGCCTCATGCCTTTGACTACATAGGTCTTATTATAAATAGAGGGCCAAACCATGGTTGGCAGTATCGGCCGAAACCGATACGTTTCGGCCGAAACGTATCGGTTTCGGCCGGTACCGATCCGAAACCGGACCAAAATACTGTAGCAGGTCCGAAACCATTAAAAAAATACTTTTTTAATGGTTTCGGACGAAATCATTAAGGGTTTCGGCCGAAACTAACCTGTTTCGGTCCGAAACCGGACGGTTTCGGCCGAAACCAGACCTTGACATTATTTTTTTAATTTTTTAAATGGTTTCAACCGGTTTCGGCCAAAACCGAAATCGATACCGAAACAGGTACGTATCGGTTTCGAAACCGGTACCGAAACCGATACTGCCTTCCTTGGGCCAAACAACCTTGGAGGTGGTTCACGACCTCCTCCTCCCTCTCATCGGCCTCTCTCTCACCCTATTCTCACTTCTTCCATTGAGCCTAAAACATGAACATTTTAGCTTGCGGCCATGCTTCCTTCAGCCCAAGTTAGATACCCAACATACCATACATATTAACACCTATTCTCTCCAATGTCAAGCTAACCGAGGATCAGACTTTATTTTAGCACAATCTAATGGCTCATTAAACCAGCTATAATAGTTTTTTAAACATGGATGGCACCACAAATTTATTAAACAAAAAGAAGAAAATACAAGTGTATGAAAGAAAGCTCTTGAAATCTCAAAAAATCCCCATACAAGAAACACAAAGGAGTCCAACTCACTGTCTCCTGCAAAACATTGCAATTAGACCTTGCTCATTCCCTCACTCTATCACAGACAAAAGAGACAATCCTAGACACACTTCTGGTTTCCCTCATAGAAATCATTGGATTCCTTTCATTCCAGGTTGCCCAAAGAGTAGCATGGAGAACTAGCCACCGCACCCTGAGATCCTCCATAAGAGCCCATCTCCTATCCCAGCCAAAAAATAGCTTGCCCAGCTGTTTAGGTAGGTTGTATACAATCTGCACCTATAATATTATTATTGTCACCAAGACCATTGGAAAGAGATAATTATTTGGATGAGATGTGATAAATCATTACATGATTACTTTTAATTGCCAAGTTGTACAGCTTTAAAAACAATGTACACTCTGGAAGAATCTTGGCAATACTCATTGGCATTGATTAATGAAATTTGGATGCACATTCATAAATCTGCTTTATGACATTATTTCCTTCACGACACAGTAATTAATCAAGTTGTTCCCCCCTCTCTTGAAGGCTTGGGATAAAGTGTCTGAAACTCACAAGCATAACTCCTAGACATCTAACAAAGTGGACTTGTCATAAAATGGCCACCAAAGTATCCAAAACAAAGTTTACAGAAATAAAAGCATGATATCGAGTGTCAGCAAAAAAAGAGCTACACATGGGAGAGCTTTAGAAATGAGCAATCATGCATCAGTTAATTAAATTTTTATTTTAGGTACCTGTGCACGAGAGGAGTAATTGTGGAAGCCACAATTGCATATCCAGTCACCAATCCTCCAGCCTTTTGGAACACCAAGAAGATGGTTTGCATTGTTCGTATATGGAAGTCCACCATTAATATGTCCGCTGAAAGGCCAACTGGAAACTGACTGAACCCCATACTTATCAGCACCTTCATATGACCAGTTGGAATTTGGTGCCATTGACCGAAGAAGAGTGGAACTACCGATCATTCCAAGGTTTGTCTTCGGTCCAAGTACTCCTGGTGCCCTGGCAAAATGATGTGCATAAGATGGAAGGGAAGCTCCAGGCATTGCAACTGCTGGCATTGCTGCTTCCTCCTTTGGTTGCCCGCACTTTTTGCATTTATCTCTTGATGCATAATTATTGTTACTGCAACCTATTGATCCATTGTCCATACAGACCAAACCAACAATGTAGCCAGCGAGGACAACACAGCCAAGTATACCCACACCAACCAGCCATGCCAAACCCAAAAACACACAAAACACACACCCACACCAGTCATACACTCAAAATAGTTTATAACAAGCTTCTAGGCTCAAGTTAATATAAAATAAACATTAAGTAAACATGTCCACAGAGAAATAGAAAGCAGGTATTAGAACATCTTCCATTGCAAAATACATCAAACTCCACCAATAACCATGGACAGTAAACTCAAATATATTCTGATCAATATCTATAAGTTCATAAACAATGCTAATCAGGTCAGGTGCAAATACTTTTTCATCATAATTAGCCTCATCTAATCAAAACCAGTAGAAAACAAAGTTACATTGCATGAAAAGACAAGTAGCATCAATGCAGAAGAAGAAATCAAATTCAAACTGACAAAGGGATTTTCCTTGCACATTACAGCTCCAATCAAGGAACATAACTACTAAGAATAGATTCAGCTATCCCCATGGATGAGACACCCAACTTTTTATCTAATTTTTTGATTGTTCTGGAACCATTACCTTGGAAAAATAATCTGACTCAATCCAAGTTTCTTTTGGACATAGAAAAGAGGCTTTACCATCAAGTCTCAGGCTCAGAAATGAAATTGAATTGAGCAAAGTATTGAATTAACAAAGGGGTGGAGTATTCTATGGATCTTTAATTTCAGAATTATAAACTAACCACCACGTATCTGATAAATTGCAAGTGGAAAATGGGAAGAAAAGACAATTCTTTGTTTCCTTTGCTACACATCCTGTGACAAGGAAAATTACAAACATCAACAGCCTAAAACGCAGATTATAAGGTAGGTAGATGCAGCCCCAGATGCAGATCCCTGATCCCAACTTTGCTACCGCCCAAGATTGAATTTACCAGGCAAAATCTCAGAGCTCCACGCCATGCGGAATTTTTCAAGCAATCAAGAATAGTTTACTAAATGGCCCCTCCACCTAGTTGTCACCTGGTCTACTGAGATAGGATTTACAAAACTTCCAGAGTACAACTGCATAAATTCAGGGCCTTATCCAACTCATTTATGTTCAGCTTGTGGCTCTCTCCCCTCTGAGGCAGAGCACCATGGGATTGGTAATGCAAACATGATGGGAGAAGGGAATTTTTTAGTTTACTATTCAATTTTTCTATGGGAGTAAAGAGGGCAAATGTAAAATAAGAATACTTTTGGGAGTGGAAACAATGGCAAGATGAGTGTATGTTGCTCTAAAAACTCACCTAGCCAAGGAGAATTTTGAGCTGATAGTATATTGTTACAGTTCAGTGTCGAGCTGAACTGAGTACTTCAGGCACGACTCATTTCAAAGGAGCCAACGGTAAAAAGCTACAGTGAAAAAGAAAGATCAAATGTTCATTTCTTGGGTTGTTACAGTATTAACCGACATAAGAACCTTGTAATCGGATACTACCAAGGGAGATTGGCCGAAATTACTGTGGCCCAATGATAAGTGCACATTTTTATATGTTTATTTATATCACACATCATTTCTAGGTTTTAATGTGATTAATTACGCAATTTTCATAGTTAATCTCAGTCTCACATTAAATTTAGATTTTCACTTAATTAATTAAACTTTAAAGTATAAAGTAATATGTGAGATTTGAGATGTACTAAAGAAATAAGTAATTGCATGATTATTTATTTTTAATTATAATACGTTTTTGGTGAGGTGAAATGATTATTTTATTTGATAGGTTACGGCATCCACGGCTCACACTACAGAATCGGAGGAAGGGGCAGTGCATGCAACGAAAGGCAATGCGAACGCGAGGCAACAGGTCGTTGGGCACGTTCGTTTTGTTGTGTCCCCTGATTTTGATGATAACAAATCATAAATCATTAGTAGATGTTTGAGGAATATCTAATATGTTTTGGTTTAATGAATAGACTAAACAAGTGCAGAAGAATTTCTCTAAGTGATGTCTCGACACCATCTGATGATGTCTCGACACATCTAAAAGAGATCGTGTTGATATACGAATGGTTGAGCTCCAGCAGAAAAGAATGTGTCGACACATCTAACCAATGTCTCGACACCTCCAGAAGAAATCAAGCTGAAGTCGTTGTCTGTCTAGCCTCTGGATTAATCGATGTCTCGACACACTGAGTGAAAAGTGTCGACACACCTCAAGTCTCACTTCTCTATGGCGGACGTGTCTCAACACCTTCGTGTGATGACTCGGATCCTGGCGTGTAATGACTCGACACCTTCGTGTGGCAACTCTGCACATGACGCACATGTCTCGACACCGTTTGACAATGTCTCGACACAGTCATGGTGTTATCTCGGAACCAAGCACATATGTCCCGGCACAGCACTGTGACGTCTCGACACATCAACCATGGGTCTTCAAGATATTCAATGGATGTCCCGACACACTGTGTGTAAAGTGTCGACACATCAGTGTTCGACCAGAACGATTTTAAAATCGGCAGAAGCTGTCTTCAAGTTATTCAATGGGATGTCTCGACACACTGTGTGGAAAGTGTCGACATATTCGTGTTTGACCAGAACGGGTCTGAATCCGATAGAAGCCATTTTCAAGATCCGGAACTTGTCCTGGAGGATCCGTTCAGTTTGGAAAAAGCCGTCAAAGAGGCTACTCTGTCAGAGGATGATGGTCTGGCAGAGAAATCCCCTGAAATGATTGTACCTTTGCTGATATGGTCTCCTACCTACCCACATATCTGCAGACTTGACAGAAAAAGAGTCAACTAGGCCAATAGAAGCAAATCAAATTATGTGGATGTGACATTCTGGGTTTAGCTTGAAAAGGGGACAACGTTGGTGTCGCCGGCTGTTACCAATATATCAGGAGCATGAGCTCCAATTCGACACGAAGGCAAGCAAGAAGAGAAAAGAATAGCTAGAAGCTTGTTGATGAAGCCATCTTCTTCTTGGTGCTGCTGGAGGGAATGCAACAACGAAGACGATCCTCTTTCTCACTGAAGGAGGTCTCTTAGCAAGAAGGAAGATTTCGTGAAGCTCCGTCCAGAACCCTTGAAAGCTGAAAGCTAGATCATCCTTCCCTCGCAAGGGTTGTGGTGAAGAATCAGGAAGAACAAGAAGAAAGTCAAGAAGGCCTCAAGCTCTTTCCCGGGCAGGAGACTTCTTTCTCATAGTGCTTCATTACGATACTCGGTCTGGCTGTTTCATTTTCAGCTTGCTTTTCTTCAAAACACACTCCATATCATTCGTTCCCTACCTGTGAGTAGGAAGATAGACGGTGTGGTAACCGGTCTGTGTGTTTTGAGTTGTAATCCCTCAAGCTGTGTGGCAGCGGAGTTGTGAGAGTGTATCTCTCTGATAGAAGCTATGAATCAGCGGCTGTGCTTTTGCACTAGTGAAGCCTCACCGTGTTGTGTGAGGGGTGGACGTAGGTCTCTAGTTTGAGACTGAACCACCTTAAAGATTGTGTCTTGTGGTTTGCTTTCCTTTATGTTCTAGCGGTAGAAGCTTGGTAGGACCGTTCATGGATATCATTTGTGTGTCCAACTTCTTAGCTATTAACTAATATCTATCTCATTATCATTTGTGTTAGATATTTTTATATTTCCGCAAAGAAGGGCAAAAAGGGGCTGATCTGCCTATCACCACTCAACACGTTTGACTGCCGCGATTGTAGAGAGTTCTGAGGGTCGGTTGAGTGCTGCGAATGTTAGGCAGGTTTCCGCATGAGGCTTTCACGACACATGGGGGAAATGTTGACCGGGGAGGAGGCTGCAAGGCTTTTTCCACAGAAGGCACAGGTTTCTGCGTGAGGTTCTCACGGCACATGGGGTAAATGTTGACCAGGGAGGACCCATGCTGCTTTTACCATGAAAGACGCATGGAGGGAGGACCCATGGTGCTGTCTCGTAGGTGGGAATGGGTGTTGGAGACACATGGAGGGAGCCATGCAACATTTCCCACGGAAGGGAGGGAGGACCCATGGTGCTAACATGTAGGGTTTCACATGGTTGGCATGGGTGATATGGTCACCACTTTCTCTCCCCCCGGTAGATGTGGTCACCTCCCATGGAGTTGGTAAGCACAAGCAAACTATCACCTCTCTTTTTTTTCTATGGTTTGTACGGATTGACCATTGCTTGAATGCGAGGAGGGATTGGGTTTGCCCTACAAAAGGGGCTCGAGATGGCTGGCTCGGGGGGAGTTCCTTTGGGTAGTTAGTTTTAGTTTCTCTTTGTTGTTAGGAGTAGGGTGGAACCCCTCTTCCCCGTTTCTTTCTTCCTCTTCTATCTCCACTTCTTCCACTATATTTCTTCTTCCTCCTCCCTCTAATATTTCTTCCAAAGACGGCTCAAGAAGGGCGGCTTCCACGACTCCAGTACGAGTGCACGTAGTCGTTCTCGGGGGCTCGTGAATCAAAGACTTGAGGAAGACAGCGCCATCACTCTCACACCATGGCCACAACATCCTCTTCTCTAGCCCTTCCTTTGGTGCTATTTGTCATTTATTTTCTTTGAGTTGAAATTTTATTTGTGGCACTTTCATATTGTAAGTTTTGTCTTTTAATTAATAAAATTTGTGTTAATTTTATTTTGTCTCTCTATAACTTGTTCTCTCTCTCTCTCTCATTCTCCCTCTTACTCAAATTTCATTAGATAGATTTATTTCATGTTCTTTAAATTTTAAAATCAACCATCAATTTCGCTCTAAAAGAAACAAAAGATTTCTAATTTAAAATCTCAACCTCCATGTGGATTCCACCCGTTCTCACCCTAATATTACGTTCTTTTTATTTATTGTGAGTTCAAAATTTTAAGATTGGTTGCCGTGTATATTTTTAACGACGAACTTCACACGACATCAATTTTTGGTGCTGTTATCGGAGAGGATAATAATTTTTAAGTTGAGAACTTTATTTTTCTTGTGTATATATTTGTACTAATATTTCTTATTTTGTCTTTTTGTTTTGTAGAGAAAAAAAAACGAGAGAGAAAAATCAGACCTGAAAATCCAAAAAAATGTCAGAAAAATTGTCGCAGAAAGCAGAAAGCGTCAATCAAGGACTTGTTCTAAAAATCAAAAAAAATCTAAAAATCACATAAAACAGAAAAAAAATAAAAAAACAGAAGAAAAGATCCATAAAAAAATATTTTAATGTAAGTCTTCTCCCCTTTTCATTCCTCTTTTAATAATTTTCAAAAAAAATAAAAGACGAGAGATCGCTATCCAAGTAAATATCTTAACTTTTCATCTTGTGATTTAATTTATTTTCTTCATTTTTTAAATTTAGTTAGCTTCTATATATAAAAAATCTCAAAAAAATATCTTGTTGGCTAGGTAACTTCATTAACTATAAATAAATAAAAAATAAACAATACTTGAACACAAAAATAAAAGACTTCATTTCAACATTAAAAACATCTTTTTTAAGACATGGCATCATCTAGGATTGCATCTTAGTTATTTAATTTTTATGTTCAATCATTTCTTTTTGTTGAAATTTGTGGGGGACAAGGTGAGTTCTTATTTATTTTGCCAATAGCATGTTCATGCATTTTTCTCTTATTTTGGGATAAATAAAACCCCTTGTTTGAACATTGATTGTGCATTTCATTGTAAAATATTCTAAGGGCAATATCCGCTAAGCAAAATAAGGGAGGGATTTCGTCACCCTTCCTTGACCCAAATCAACTATCCTTACATTTTTGCATTACACCTAGCCTAATAAAAGCAAGTAGACTCTGCCCTAAGATTACACTGGGATTTTGGTGCCATGTGAGTCTATCATCATTTTGAAAACTGATGTCTAAAGGTAAAGGTAAAAAGGAAAACGCCTAAACGGGCAAGTGGTTACTTAATTAAGTCCTTACGAAAACAAGGGGAGCCTCTCACTGCCCCACCTCTTACCTGACATGTGGACGAACTTAAGGGTGGACTTGAGCGACGCCCTAGTCACTTTTTGAAACTTGACTTGTAGACCTAGGTTATCCCTAAGTGTCTTAAATTAATTTGGTTGATCACTTTTTTGTGTTTTTAAAAAAATAAATTATAAAAATTATAAAAAATAAATAAAATAAAATAAAATAAATAGAAAAAATAAAAATACAACAAAAAAATCATGAGGGCTTGCCACCGGCGAACATAACCTGATTATACAAAAATGGATAAGTTGGACCTCCTATCTCATAAAATTGATCAAATCATTGCCTCAAACAATGTCACACCTGACTGTTTACACGCGGAAAAGAAACATAAGCCGAACAAGCGCATAGCGTTGTTTTAGTTTTTTGGCATGTTTTATGGATTCCGCATTTATAGGAATTGTCAGACGATTTAGGGTTCGTGTACGGGACCTTTCCCCACCGACCGGAGTCGGTGTTAATTTATATCGGTACAAGTCCGAACACCTTTGATTAACTGCCAGGGATTGTTGACTATAATGCCGGCTCTAATATCCTGGGTCTGCCCCCAAGGAATCGTCGTGCTTTATAAACGGGTGGCATCCGCAACCCTTTAATGTGCTTGCGATCTTGCATTTACAATTTTCTTGCTTTCGGAGGTTTGTTTGCAATTTTTTTCTTTCCGGGGTTATATTTGCAATTTTCTGCCGACCGGGGGTATATTTGTAATTTTCTGCCGACCGGGGGTATATTTGTAATTTTCTGCCCACTGGGGGTATATTTGCAATTTTCTGCCCACCGGGGGTATATTTGCAATTTTTTACCCACCGGGGGTTTATTTGTAACTTTATGCCCATCGGGGGTATATTTGTAATTTTCAACCCACCGGGGGTTTATTTCCAATTTTCCCTCACTCGGGGTTTCTATGCAATTTCTCCTCACTCGGGGGTATTTCTGCAATTTTTGGGTAGCAGAAAGGGTTTCTTGTAATTTCTGCATCTTCTTGGGTTTTCGTGCAAATTTAGGGATCTTTTTGGGTTTTCTTGCAAATTATCCCTGGTAGGGGATATTTTTGTACTTTCTGGAGTTAATGTCCAGATTTTCTGACAGGCACTGTTATGGGAGGATGGCTGCAATACTATGTTGCAGGAGTATATTGCAACTCTAATATCCCATGACAGGGATATATCTGTAACTTTAAATTCTCATTTTACAGAATGAACCTTCACCCATCTTCTCGTCATAAAATTACATGTGTGAAATAACTGCACACATTTTCCTTCTCGTCATATGTCCTTCTCATAAGACTCCATCGGATAACATAAGGATGAGGTGGCATTCATCTCTGTTTTAAACAAGCCAAGGTGGTAGCAGGATTTACACCCTCAGAATTATTCCATCGGATATCAAGGCTTGTAGGGTCTGGAGATTTACTTCTCCTTTTTAATTCCATAAGGACATTTAGCTTCCTCTTAAACCCATCACTTATCAGTTAAGGAGAGATGGCAGGGCTATTTATTCTTCTCCTCTCAGATTGCATCAGTTACAAGCATTTATTACCCTTTTAAGGGGGGAGAACAGGTGCGCAGGTTTTGTTCTGCAAGGGTGTTAAATACATTTGCCCCACCGCATGGATTAAGGGCATGGATTAAGGGCATTTATTGTCAACCTGCTGGGCTGCTGAATACACGTATTCCACCACATAGATTAAGGTCATTTAGTGGAGAACCTGCTGGTATACGCAGTGGAGAGGAAGAGGCAGCTGCCCTCCCCTCCTTTTAACGATAATTTTCAGACATTTTGTTTACACACATAATACCCTTGGTGGGTTTCTTCCTCCATAATTTGTTTCCTAATAAACATCAATTAGGATTTTAGGATCCAAATATACATATGGACATACTCGTAATGGGTTTTACCCATCAATCGAACAAAGCTCCAGCTTCATTTTTAGACTCTTTCACAATTTCCTTACATTAACTTCTGCAGTTGCTCCCATAATTTACATTCAAGTGCAAAAACACTCAAATCCCCTCTAAAATGGGAATTTTGAGATCAAATATACATCTTGGGGGCCGAGCCTCACCCAATTCTTACAATTCCCCAAGTTTTCTTGAGGTTCTTGAAGAACAAGTACTTTGGAGTTCTCTGCGCACTCTGCCTTGTGAGCTTCTAATCCTCTTCGCTGGAACTTCTAATCCTCTCCGCTGTGAGCTTCTCTTTCTGTCAGCCTCTCCCCTTTTTCTTCGCTCTTCTGCTCCTTTTATAGGGGGGTGCAGCCAGGTGGGGGAACTTCCTGAATATTAATGGCATTAATCATCCTTTGGGTTCTCCCTCCACCAATTGAGTGGTAGGAGGCAGCATGAGGCTCCACCGGTGGTAACTCCATGTGGGTTCCCCCACTAATGAGACAAAGGGAGGTAAGGTCACCCCTCATTTAAACCTCACCCATTTACTTTCCTCATTTCGTCTTCTCTTTTTGTTTTTTTGTTTAGAAGGTGAAAGAAGGAATAGGCGGGCCACGGTTCCACCAGTTGAGGCAAGTGGTGGGAGTGGACCCTCATTTAAACCTCACTCATTTACTTTCCTCATTCCTTCTCTCTTTGTTTTTTTAGAAGGTGAAAGGAAAAATAGGAGGTGGCGGTTCCACCAGTTGAGGCAAGTGGTGGGAGTGGACCCTTTGGTTCCCCTGGTGGTATTAAATGGAGGAACAATAACCCCCCCAGCCCTTCACTGCTTGTGTACAGGTGAGAGGACAGACCGTTCCCTTTTTCCTGTGGAGGTGGGACTGCATAGGTGGAGAGGACAGAAGTGGAGGCGGCCCTGCTGGGTTCCCCCAGTGACCTGTACACAGGTGGGACTGCACCCCCTCTATTCCCCACCAGTAGCCTGCAAAGGTGGAGGGGACAGAAGTGGAGGAGGCCCCGTAGTGTTCCCCCAGTGGCCTGACACAGGTGGGGGTGCAGAGGTGGGAGAAGAGGTAAAGGTTCTCTCCCTTGTCTTCTTCTTTTCTTCCTTATTCTTCTTTCCTTTTTCTTTTCTTCAGTGCTGTGCCACCGGTGGAAGGGACTTTGGGTTCCACCTAGCACAATGCATGGATGGGACCGGCCGCTCCCTGCTCCCACCAGTGGCTTGCACAGGTGGAGAGGGGTGGCTGTCTCCAAAACCTGCTGCAGCAGGCCCTATGGGCTATAAAAGGAGGCTTTGACTCATACTTTTCTGTTTCTTTTGTCGTCTTCTGCTGCACAGTGCAGGGCAGGCCGTGTACGCGGAGCTTGGTGTCCGTGTGGTGCCGGGTGTCATTTGCTGTCCTGATAGTGACCATCCCTTGTGGAGCATCAAGCTCATTGTCCGGGTAACCACATATAACTGTTAAACAGTCCTACAGAAGAGCATTATGGACTGTTTGTAGAGTTTGTGGCTGCATCCCACTCATGAAGTTTTTTAAGATAATATCCTTACATAATCTGCACTTTACAACTGTGCACCAATAGGTGCTTGACAGAATGTCAGTGTGTATGATGCCTTGAACCTACTTGCTCTTCGGGTATTTGATGAAATGCCTGTATACAGAACGCCTTGAGCACATACACTCGTAGGTGTTCGGCATATTAATCTTCTTTTTTGCTGCAATCTCGGCATGCAAATTGTGGAGGCCAACAAATGCCCCCCACGGGATGCCTGTCGGGGCAAGGGGTGCCGACGGGCGGCCCGTGCACTTGGACGACGTACATTTCTATGTTGGGTAAAGAGCAGCCAGGTTGAATTGATAGTAATAACTGCCAAGCCCATTGGGTCAGACCAGTCATAGCCCTTAGATGTAAGCCTTTTCCATGAGGGCCATTTATTCTTTCTACTGCAATATGCACTTTCTTGTCTTCAGAAGGTGACTCCCTTTTTGCTGTTTTAAAGATGTTCCCCGACATCTGGTTTAACCATTTCAATCAGGGCAGGGAGATAATACCTACTCCACTGCACCCTCTCTTCTTTCTTCATGTTCTTTCATGGAGCCGGTTTATTCTGAGTACAATCATTCAGTTTTTTTTTTTTGTATCTGCAGACAGCTTTCAATGATTTAAATAAACTTGAGACAAGATCTTCAACAGACCTTGACGTATCCCATCCTTGTTGTTCACTAACTTGTATGGCAGTATGTATGAGGCCATTGATCGGCAGGACTGCCGGCTCATATTCTTTGTTTTGCCAAACATGTTGGTCATTTTCTTGTACAAACCTTCAATGTTTTGCCATCGATGGACATTAACAGATGCCTTGAGCATTGCACAACAGGAGTAAATATTGAAACCTGGGTTTCTGAACAGATCTTTAGCACTTGCAAACATGTCATTTGGTCATACACTTTCAGCTCAACATTTGCTGTTCTAATATTAGGAACACAGATTCTTCACATGTTTAACAACTTCTTTCACATTGAGGATTGAATGATGCCAGTGAATGCCACTGCCAGTGGTTTGCTGCAAGAAAATTTTCTCCAGTTTTTTCAACCTCTAGCATAGCTTCTTTTCACCTTACACCATTGTAAAGGCATTACGCCAATTTTTTTAATAAACACCTGCTGTTTCAACAAGCCCTCTTTGTTCCGCCTGAGCGCTTCTCTTTGTTACAACACTTCAACTATTTATTTATTTCTTGCTCTCTCATTTTTTTTATTTTATTTTTTTTTCACTTTACTAGTCTTAGTGCCCTTTCGGGTTTTCACTAAAACTAGCCCCCTTTAGCTTTTTCTAGCGCGTCCTTTCGGATTTTCACACCGAGGGGTTACCCAGTTTTGCTTGAGACGCCCTCTCGGGTTTTCACCTCAGCCGGGTTATGACCTTTTTGCCCTTGAGCGACCAGTAACCTAGCCACCCAAGTCCGTCGGGGCACCTCTATTTTAAGCCCCCCCCCTTTTTTTTTGAGATTGGGTTAAGGAAGTGAAGTTTCCATAAATTTGAAGTTGGGGGTGGAAACTTGTGATGAGTAAGTTTGAGCCTATCCCCTGGCTGACCGTTGGTAGGTTGAAAGTCGAGGAGAGGGGATTCGCATGTTGACTTTTAAGAATTTAGGGCTAACCAGCTAAGTGATCTGAAGCCAAAGCGTGATCTTGGATTTGGGGTTTAGGGTTGAGCGGTCAGTGGTTTAGAGGTCAAGAGTTTGGGATTTGGATTTGGGGCTAACCAACTAAGTGGTTCAATAAGCCAGATTTTGGGGATTCAGATTTGGGGCTGACCGAAAAGTGGTTTAGTGCCAGAACTTAGGGATTTGGATTTGGGGCCGACCGAGAAGTGATTTAGTAGACCGAAACTTAGGAATTTCAATTTGGGGCTGGCCACAAAGTGGTTTAGTGTCGAAACTTAGGGATTTGGATTTGGGGCTGGCCACAAAGTGGTTTAGTGCCGAAACTTAGGGATTTGGTTTTGAGGCTGGCCACAAGGTGGTTTAGTGCCGAAACTTAGGGATTTGGATTTGAATTTAGGGTGGTGAGAGAGGAGCGAGGAATGTTAAAGATGGCGATACCTAGCTCTCCCCCCCCCCCTTTTTTTTCACTTTACTAGTGCTAGCGCCCTTTCGGGTTTTCACCAACACTAGCCCCCTTTAGCTTTTTCCAGCGTGCCCTTCCGGGTTTTCACGCTGAGGGGTTGCCCAATTTTACCTGAGGCGCCCTTTCGGTTTTTCACCTCAGTCGGGTTTCTTTGGCCTTTTTACCCTTAACCATCCCCGTGATGGGAACGGCTAAGTCCGCCGGGGCACCTCTATTTTAAACCCCATTTTTTTTCTTCTCTCTCTCTTTTTTTTTTTTTTAACTTGTATGAACAGAGGAAAGACGCGGCAATGATTGTTGCAGGAATTCGTGCTCAGGAGCATGGTATAACTTTAAATGTTTACCATTTAATGGAGGGAACAGATTTTCTCCCTTGTGGTTAATGACCCTGTAGGCACCTCCCTCATAGACCTTGAAGACGACATAGGGCCCGCGCCAATTGGGTTGGAGTTTACCATTAGATTTACCGGCCATGACCTCTCTTTCTTTTATCATGACAAGGTCGCCTTCTTTAAACGTCCTTTGCTTGACAAGCTTGTCATAGGCTCGGGTCATTCGGGCTTGGTATGCTTGGAGGTGCTTGTAGGCTTCTAGCCTTTTCCCTTCTAAGTTAGACAGTTCTTCTAACCTTCTCTCTATTTCATCTTGCTCCTGGGTCTGGAGGCCATTATGCAGAGCGACCCGGTAGGATGATATCTCAATTTCGATCGGTATGACAGCTTCGGCCCCATATACTAGAGAGAAGGGGGAACAACCGGTGGGGGTCTTATAGACCGTCCGGTATGCCCAAAGAGCTTCATGTATTTTCTCACCCCAGTCTCTTTTGCGGCTGCCTACAATTTTGGCCAAAAGCTTGCAAAGGGTCTTGTTGAATGCCTCAGCTAACCCATTAGCTTGGGGGTTGTAAATAGTGGAAGTCCTCCAGTCTATGTGGAACTTGGCAGCCAGTGCATATATGGTTCTGTTCTTGAATGGTGTGCCATTGTCTGACATGATACGGCTAGGGGTACCGAATCTGTATATGATATGATGTTTGACAAATTGGGCAACTGCTTCTCCTGTTCCCTCCCGCAAAGGGATGGCTTCGGCCCACCTGGAGAAGTAGTCTGTTGCAGCTAGTATGAATTTATGGCCTTTTGAGGATGGTGGGAAGGGTCCCACAATATCCATTCCCCACTCTGCAAAGGGCCATGTAGGAGCCGTGGGATGCAAGGAGCTTGGGGGTCTTCTTGGAACTGGGCCGAAGGCTTGGCATTGGTGGCATGTGCGAGCATACCGATTGCAGTCAGCGTACATGGTAGGCCAATAAAAACCCTTGAGTTTGATGTTGTTTTTCATCTTGTCTCCCGCTTGATGGGCACCGCAGAGTCCTGAGTGGATCTCATGCATGATCCTCTTGGCTTCTTTTGGTGAGAGGCAACGTAAGAGAACAGACTTATCTTTCTCATGAACGAGCATATACAATTGATCTCCTACCAATTGGTAGGATGTAGCCCTTCGCAGCAATTATACCCTTTGAGCCCGATCTGAAGGGAGGCGGCCATTCTTGATATCAATAATTGGTTGACACCAATCTTGTTGCTCTCCTTCAACGAGATCGCCTTCTTCAATTGTATTGACCTCAGGGGTTGTAGGGTCGGCTTCTTCGTCTAAGACACTTGGCATGAGCTTTCGATGTCTGACGGTTATGTCTAGCTCCCCTTCGGGCGGGAGCTTTATGGCGGAGGCTAATTTTGCCAAGGCATCTGCCTGAGAGTTTTTGCTCCTTGGGACATGACCAATCTCAAATAGGTAGAATTTCTCCCTAAGTCTTATCACCGTGTCATGGTAAGGAATTAATTCCTGCTTGCGAACATCATAGTCGCCTGTCACTTGTCGCACGACGAGCTGCGAATCCCCATAAACCTTAATGCATTTAATATCCATTTCAAGAGCTAGTTGAAGTCCAACAATTAATGCTTCAAATTCTGCTTCGTTATTTGTCAAGGGTTTCATGAGAGCACAGGAGTTGTGTAGAATCCCCCCATGAGGAGTAACAAAGACAATGCCTGCCCCTGAGGTGAGGGTTGTAGTACCGTCCGACTTCTTAACCGTCCGGGAGGCACCATCAAAGTAAAGCTCCCAACAGGGGACATCAATTGTGAGGACATCTTCTTCTTGTTGTAATGGCATATCTTTCATGCGGCCTTCTGTTCCCAATTGAGACAAGAGTGTTTCTTCATCAGGAAGTTCAATATTGAGAGGTGAATCCGTTGGGACTGGATGTGCTGCGAGAAATTCCGCCATTCCTTGTCCTTTAATTGCTTTTTGTGGGACAAAGGTTATGTCAAACACCATGAGGAGTAATGCCCATTTTCCCAATCTCCCTGACAGTGCGGGCTGTTTAAGGAGAAATTTGAGGGGGTCATATTTTGAAATTAACTCCACCTGATGGGATAGGAGGTAATGCCTCAACTTCTTCACGGCAAATACCAATGCCAGACACACTTTCTCCATTGGAGAATAGCGGTGCTCGGGGCCAACCAACTTCCTGCTAAGGTAGTATAACGGCTGCTCCTTGCCTTCTTCATTTACTTGTGCCAGTAGGGCTCCCAAAGAAGCGTCCATGGCAGCAATATATAATATGAGTGGCTTTCCCTTGACTGGCGCTCCCAACACCGGGGGAGTAAGGAGGTATTCTTTGATTTGCTCTAATGCATGCTAGCATTCTTGGTCCCACACGAATGGCGCGCCCTTTTTCATCAATTTCCCAAAAGGGGCACATCTTCCTGAGAGGTTGGATATGAAACGCCTGATGTAGGCTAGCCTTCCCTGGAGGGATCTTAATTCAGTTATGTTTTTAGGAGGCGGCAACTCCTGAATGGCCTTGATTTTATCAGGGTCTATTTCTATCCCCCGGTATCTGACAATAAAGCCGAGAAATTTGCCACTTGAAACGCCAAAAGCACACTTCATCGGGTTCATCTTGAGTTGAAACTGCCGGAGTCTTTCAAAGACCCGACGCAGGTCAGTCAAATGATCTTCCCGCCTTAGGCTTTTAACGACGAGGTCATCAACATAGCACTCGACCAAGTCGTGCAACATTTCATCAAAAATTTTAGTCATTGCCCTTTGATAGGTGACACCAGCATTCTTCAAGCCGAAGGGCATCCTTTTATAATTGAAGATCCCTTTGGGGGATCGAAAGGCCGTGTGCACTTTGTCTTTGATGGCCATGCAGATCTGATTATATCCCGATGATCCGTCCATGAAGGATAGAGCTTCATATCCAGTGGTCATATCGACCATGGTTTCAGTAATAGGGACTGGAAAATCATCCTTTGGGCAGGCTTTATTTAAGTCCATGTAGTCAATACAAATTCGGACTTGGCCATTTTTCTTTTTAACAGGGACTATATTGGCGAGCCAGATTGGATAAATGCAAGGCTCTATGAAGTCCACATTCAAAAGTTTGTCTACTTCAGCATTTACTTTGAGCTCAAGCTCATGTCGCATGCGCCTTTGGGCTTGTTTGACAGGCTTAGCGGTGGGAAGTATTGCCAATTCGTGCTCTGCCACAGACGGGTCTAGCCCAGGCATTTCTTTGTAAATCCAAGCAAAGCAATCTTTGAACTCTAATAAGAGTTGTTTGTATGCCTGCCTTTCTTCCTCGCTGAGGAGGGCACTGATGAAAATTGGCTGAGGCTCACCGGCTTGAGCGAGGTTGAGCTCAGCTAATTCATCTACAGTTGCTTGTCCGCCGTCTTCAAGTTCCCGCGGAGCATGCTGCAAGTCAAGGAAGTCTTCTCCGTCGTCAACCTGGGCTACGTGGATATCACAGTAGTCCAAGTTATTGATAATGGCGGAGCATAACTGCTCATCTTGGCCTTCTGAGGCTGCCTCTTGTAGTTGGTGACTTGCATCCTCCTCGGGCTCTTTATTGGAGTCGAGATTGGCGGAGGGGGATACCAGCCCTAGAGTGTTAACTGAATAGTGGGCTTTGAACTTCCCCTTTCGGCTATTGGTAGGACCAATCAGGTCTCCCCTGAAGACAGGGAACTGCTCTGAGGATAATTCTTTCGGCATAACCATGGGTAGGGCAGAAGCAGCTAGGGCAAAAATTTGCTTGGCCGACGGCTTAGGCCGCTCCCAATCATGAGGTTGCGGGGGAGATACCCGATGATTCTTAATTTGGATGACCCCCATCTGTATCAGGCTCTCAACCTTATCTTTGAGGACGTAACAGTCTTCAGTGGCATGCCCTGACATTTGATGATATTGACAGAAGCTGAGCTCTTTAGTTGTGCCGCCTTTGGGAGATCTTCGGGGCTGTGGGAGCATTATGAGGTCCCGTGCCATGCAATATTTAAACAATGGTACAGTATGTGCCTTAATAAAAGAATATGGTGTTTCCATTCGCTGTGCCAGAGTTACCACAGGAGACTTATTATGAGCACCTTTATGATATTGGCTTGCACCCGTCTTGCTCTGAAGATAGGCATCCACGGAAAAGAGTGGCGTGTTGGTTACCCCCTTAACAGGGGGGTAACGAGCCTTCACAGACTTGCCTCGGCCAGTTGATGCTTCAGTGAAAACCATTGGAGGGTTGTCATTGACTTGAGCCCGGTAACCAGTTTCATAATTAGGTGAAGAGACAAGATGCCTAAACAGGGCGTCTCTCTCTCGGAATAGTTCTTGTACAAGCGATTTCAACACTTTATTTTCTTGCTCCAATCCCGTTAATCTGGTGGTTAACACTTTCTGCCGGTTTTCTGAGGGAGGACCCGCACTGATTTGCTCGGAATTTTCCAAGTCGAGCCCAGCCAATTGGCACAGGGCCGCCTGTTCAGCATCTCCCAGCCCAGGGGGAATGGGCAGCGGTATGATATGCTCTTCCTGGTGACTAGGACCGGCGGGGCAAGGAGCCCTTTTGTCAATATCGAATTGAGGAAGGAGGTCGCCTTGATGTTCAGTCATGCAGGCATCATCCTTCGGGCCGAGGCTAGCATTACTAGGAGAAGGCATCAGCCCTATAGTATTGACAGCATAGTGTACCTTGAACTCAGCCTCGGGGTCATAGCCCAATCCTCTCCTATCTTTCTTGGAGAAAGGGGGTTGCCCTCTGACTTGCGAAGGATGCCACAACTGTTGAAAATAATCATGCCGGGAAGCTTCTTGAACTTGAGGAATATGCTGCTTCCGACACATTTCTTTGATATGTCTGGGCATGTCGCCCATGTCCTGAACAGTTTTGAGAGTATGTTGGGGTCCCTTACCCCAGTTTCCCCAATTATGATCATCTTCCACAGGGTCTTGAGGGACCAAGTCTCCTTTGTAAAAGACAATCGGCCTAGCAGCTTCAGCATTCTTTCTTTTCCCTTTCCTTTGATAAGTAACAATGAATGTCTTCAACTGTTCAACTTTATGCTCCCTTCTTAAGAAGGGGAGCTGTATGCATGCTGACGGCAAAGAGATGCTTTTGTCGATGGACCGACTAATGAGATTAGCTTCAAAGTTGACCTCCCGTCTTTCCAGCCGAGCCGGCTTGGCGTTAGGAGCATCAGCTTGTATGTGTAGCCGGTGTAGTTTAGCAAGATCTTCATTGACTGTGAAGAGCTCTTCTTCCTGCTCATCTTCTTCTTCCAGGATTGCCTTTTGTTTCTCTTTGTTCTTAATTCTGGGATGAGGATTAATAGTGGGCTCCCCAAAGTATAGCTGAGCATCAGTCAAATTGCATTCATTTGGCCGAAAGGGAGCCTGGTCAGCAAAGACTGTATGTTGCTCTCCGCCCTTTGCATATTTGATACACTGATGAAGGGTAGAAGGGATGACCCAATTTTCATGTAACCAGGGTCTCCCGAGCAGAGCTTTGTAGGTTGTGTTTGCATTAATGATGTAGAATGTGGCCTTAGTGACAAAACTGTCCATGGTCACCTCCACCTCTGCCTTTCCCAATGCATCCTCGGAATCTTGGTTAAATCCCGAAATTTTGACATCATGAACCCTTTGCAAATAGGGTATGAGGAATAAAGACTTGAAAGTCTTCAAGGGCATTATGTTGACAGACGCCCCGGGATCTACCAGAATCCGGTTTAGTTGATGACCATTTATCTTTCCTTGCATGTATAAAGGCCGATTATGACAAGGAGAAGACAGCAACATGTCTTTATCTGTGAAGGTGACAGCTGCTGCTAGGGCTTCATATGCTTGGGCCTGAAGCTCAGTTACATGGGCTTCGTAAACCTCTGGCTCTTGGAGTATTTTTACGAGGGCTTCCCTGAGCTCTTTACTCCAAGCAATTGCTTCCCATATGGTGACATTTGTTGGGAACCGCTTCATATGCTGGATGATCTTGCGATCGGCCCGCGCACGAGCCTGATCTAGCGGAGGGATCACCTCCGACAGAGGTTTAGGTTGATAGACGGGCTCCTTGCTTGGTCCAACCTTCCCTTGATCATTGGGTTCCTCTTGGAATAGTGGAGCTAGGGAATCTTCTTCGGGAAGAGGCAGCTCAACATTGTCCTTACCAGAGGGACCTACTTGAGCCGGGTCAGCTGAATTTTGTTGGGGAGCTGGGTCTACTGCCCCATCCTCTCCATCTGATAGATCGAAGGAGAAGGTGGAGGCTCCGTCTTGAGCTTGAGAGGGGGTAGCCGCCTTTTGGGGAGTTGGCGCCGTCGGCCCCTCCTCCTCATCTGATGGGTCGAAAGGGAAGGTATCTGCTCGAATCTGTACTTCGGGAATAGGCCCCGGGTCTTCTCCTCTGAAAATAATGACATTTCGAGGATATGTTGAATTAGCATTCCCGTTACTGGAAGATGCTGAATGCCTTCCTCGTCCGCGGCGACGATCTCCTCCGCGTCCCCGATTTCGGAGTTCTGCATTGCGGCGACGATAAGTGGCCATGGTGATTCTATCCTCGACGGGGGGAGCCGTGTTATTGCTCCCGCTTGGTCGGTATAGACTCTCGGGAGGAGGAATGGACACCATGTTGCATGAAAAGCTTTTTAACATAGCTTCTAGCTTTCCTACGCTGAGCTCTTCGTCTTTATAGAAGAAGGAAAGTTCCTCCGGGATAGGAAGCTTCTCTCCCTCTTGTGCTTGCTTGTACATTTGTTGGAGCCAGCTCTTTAGCCGAGTTTTCCGCTCCATTTCTTCCCATAGAATGTATTTATCAAGAGGGACAGCCTTAGTAGGCGTGGAAGGGACGTACTCCTCGAGCTCATCAATTAATTTCTGTAGCTTTCGTAGGGGAGTTAATTCGCCGGAGTTTTCCATAACGGTGGCCTGGTCGGCCTGTCGCTTTAGCTTTCTCTTCAAACTCTTTCTCTTGTTCTTCTCTCGCTTCTTTGCTTGTGCTAACTCAGCGGGAGAGGGAATGTCCATTTTTGCCGACAGTCGGGGAATGCCCCCGGTTTTGGAGCTATGGAATCCATCCTTTCTCCTCACCGGTGCAGGACGAGTATACTTCTTCGAGGCTACACTGGTCCAGCCATCCTCCCCTGGAGTCTCCAGAAACATAGCACTAATCGCCTGATTGACTATTTCAGGCGGGAGTTCTTGAAATTCGGCTATAATAAAGCCAGAGTTTTGAGGAAAAACTGCCATGGAAGGCTTTTCAGGTGGTGACTCTTGCTTTATTTCAGACCTCTTCATAAGGGATTCTGACTTGGCTTTCCCCTTTTTGCTTGGAGCCTTATGACCTCTTTGCTGAGGATCACTATTCAGGCCTTGCTGGCCAGGCACTTTAGGGCCCGCTAAAGGGGTCTGACCTTCTTGATTTGATTGTGTAGCAACCTCAAAATTTTTATCTAGACGTTTCCTTGCCAGGATCTGCTTGACGCTTGTCTCGAGCTGTTCTTGCCGAGGCTTTCCCTTTTGTGTGAAGGCTTCCTTTTGTGATTGAGGAGGTTCCCGGGCTGTTCCTGGGAATGCTCGCTCCTTGACATTGGGGACTGAAGCAGATGAACCCTGATGTTGACTTCGAAGATTTTTGGAGTGACCTTGTGATGGGTCCCGCACTAATATTTCTTTCCCCCCAAAGAGGATCTCGAGTAGTTTTTGAGTTTCTTTCTTTGGGAAGGGCAAGGATTCTAGGTCCTGCCACGGGCGCCACTCAGGATTTCCTTGGGCGGCTTGACTTGAGCTGGGGCCGGCCTCCTGCTTCTTGGCTCCAGTTGGGGTGCGGGAAGTTGATGCATGTATGACATTAACTGAGAAAACCGACGGGCCTTGTTGAATAGGTCTTACGACTCTTTGAGGGGGATTGTCTATATTTATCACCCGGCGGGAGATGAGGTCCTCCGCGATGTCTTTGAAGACAGAGCAGTCATAAATGACGTGACCCACAGCGCGATGGTAGAGGCAGTAATGGTGTCGATATACCACGGGAGTGCCAGGGTCATTGCCAGATGCGGGGAGCTGTATCAGCCCTTCCCTACGGCACATATGGAATATCTCCAGTGTTCTATGTCGAGGGAAAGAGTATAGCCTCCGAGGAGCCCGCTTGACGGGGGAATTTGTTGCATCATCGGACAACCATCCTCCAGTCCTCCGAAGCCTTCGAGGCTCTACCGTATTTTCCGAGTTACGGGTAGAGACTGGGCCAGAAGGCCGTGGTACGGGTGCCGAAGCCTGCGCCGACAGCCGATCTTCAATTCGCTCCAGAAGCCGGAGTAGATCTTGCTGATTGCGCCGTAGGCGACGGACTTCCCTTTTAATCTTCATGACTGTCTTCTGGATGGCGAAACATTCAGACATAAGAAGGGGTATACCCCTCTGTGCTGCTTCCTGAGACCCGGCAGAGAGGAGTGGTTGAAGCCCATTTCTCACCGGCCTCATCTGGCTCTTTTCCGAGATCTTGTGAATTACATTTACAGAGAAGTTTGATTTTTCTCGAGTAGGAGATGGGGGCATGGTCTCTATGCCAGAAGGTTGGCTTAGGGTCTGCTCAACAGCTTCTCGCAGACGTTTTAGCGCCATGCTTTCCCCATAGATATCAATCTCTCCCCTTTGGATGAGAACTTCGATGAGGTCCCGTACCTCTTTACACTTCCCAGTGGGGTGGGATATTGTAGCATGGTACTTGCAATATCGGGGATGCCTCTTTTCAACCTTGGTGTAACCTGGCGGCGGGTCATACACCAAGACTCGCCCGTCTTCAAGTAGGCGATCGAATATCTCCTTAGTGTTCTCCTTGGGAAAGGAGCATTGATGGGACGGCCTCCAACCTGGATACCACAACGTGGGTCTTGCTTGACTGGGACCGGCCTCTGACGCTTCTGGGTCAGAGAAAATAAATGCTGTGGCCCTGAAGGTCCCCTCATTCGAATGGTTAATTACATGGGCTGAACGTGTCGGCCGGTCCCATGGATGGGGTTCTGGAGGATCCACCAAACCATTCTTCATTGTAATGAGTTGACTTTGGATCATCTTCTCTGCCTCGTCTTTAAAGACGTAGCAATTTTCAATGGTATGGCCCAATATGCGATGATATATGCAATAATTGGGATGGTCAGTTTTGTTGGCATCCTCTGGCTTTTTTGGCTCTGGAAGGGATATGAGCTTATTCTTGAGGCAAAGGTTAAATAGCCTCTTGGTATGCTCCTTTTTGAAGGAATAGGGAGTCTTCATACGCTCCGACAACCTTGCGGGCGCTTTCCCTTCGGCCTTTTTGCCAGACTCTTTTGGGGTAGCCACTTCATCCGACCCATTGGTGGGAGAGAAATCAACGGCATTTGCCTCTTTCGTCTCCTTCCCTACAGCACCCCACTCCTTGGAAGGTTTCCCTTTGGAGGGTGTGAATGTTGGGTTCTCTGCGAAGAACATTTCTATTTCTGCGACGGCCGAATTTAGCTGGTCGAACCCCTTGATGCTTGCGCCCAGAAGCTTTTCGCTGACTTCCGTTGATAAGCCCCTTCGGCATATGGTTATTGCGTCCTCTTGAGAAGAAGGGTTGTCGCATCTCATGCTAAAGTCCCTCCAGCGCTTGATAAAGTCAAGCGCGGCTTCGCCCCTCTTTTGCTTAAGTGAACATAATTCTGCAAGAGAGACCTTTCTTTCGGCTGCCTGAAAGCGATCGATAAATTTCTTTTGAAGATCGGCCCAGTCAGCAACGGAATTGGGCTTCAGCCTTGAATACCATTGGAAGGCGATGCCTGTAAGAGAGGTCGCAAAGTAGCGGAGGAGATAAGACTCCTCAAGTGCCAACTCGCCCATGGCCGTTACATAATAGGCCAAATGTTCGTGGGGAGACCCTAACCCGTTGAACTTCTGGAATTTAGGCGCCTTTGGGTAGTCCGGCGGTAACTTCTTGAATTGGTGGTGCAGAGGATACGGCACACTGTATAAATCAACAGTGGCTACCCCCTCGCCCCGCTGGGCAAACTTATCTTCGACAATTTTTTCAATAAGCCGCCTTTGGGCAATGACGTCCTCCGCCGGTAGGGCGCGGGAAGACTGAGCATTGGACGCGGCTCGAGGCAGTTCAACACCTGCTTCAATGGCTGCCTGGTAAGGGGCTCCCACTTGTCGCTCGACAATAATGGGATTACCCGACTGCTCTCGCCGAAGGCCTTGATCATGAGTTGGTGTTATTGGCCTTGGGGTAGTTAAATTCATCTGGCGTCTCATCTCCAGCATGAGATTGGTCATTTCTATATGCCAACGCTGCATAGTCTCGAACTGGGCATCGTCGGACATAGCTTGAAATGTCGCCCTTGTCAGTGGCTCAAAAACGGGGTTGACAGAACCACCGTGAGGTTGGGCTCCCGCTTCTCCATGGGCGCTCCTGACCTCGTCGGGGTCATTTTCTTCTTGGACGAAGTTGACCTCCTGATTTCGGGGTGGGTCAGGATTCTGCTCCTGGTGCTGTCCCTGGCTGGAGGTCCCTGGATGGCCACTATATTGGGTTTGGAGGTTCCTCCTTGCGGCAGTCCTGGTATTGCGGTATACCGCGTCGGCAGCCAGGTTCGAATCATCTGGCCGGGGAGGTTCATTGGCTGGATTGTCGACAGGACGTGGCTTCTCTGCCGGAGGTATAGCAAGTGTATACCTTCATGCTATCTCCAGCGTCTGAGAGTCGAACCGTTCTCCGCTTCTTCGGGGGTTGCAACCCTGTGCGGGAGGATGCCCCCAATCTGTCAAAGACTGACGGCCGTGTCGGCGGAGCTTTTGCCAGTCTATCAAAGACCGAAACCCGATTAGGTGGTGTTTGACCACGAATGGGTGTCTCGAGTTGACAGGGCTCCAAGCTTCGGGGAGCGCGATCAGATTTTCGGTAGACCCCTTTTCTCTTCCTCCCTTGGAGGGGTGAGGGGTCAACATGCTGGGTAGCTTGACCAGACTTTTGGTGGAAGGTTTGAGCTTGGTCGGGCTGACTAACCCTGGCTCGTTTGATTTGGTGGGCCTCCGGCTTAGTGGCCCAAATCTTCTTCATCTTCTGGGAGCGTTGTTGAACTTTGCTGCTCCCAAGCTTAGATTTGGACTTCTCTTTGAAGTCTGACTTGTCCTCCTGTACTCGGCGAAGGAGGTCGAAGCGGTTAGAAGTTGATATGGTCGGGACGTGGTTGCCCCGAGGCAGGCGCGGCCCAGCACCGTCTAGTCGGACGCGGATGCCCCCAACCAAGACGGTCTTACCTGACCTGGAGAGTTTCGCCGAAGGCATGCCGCTTTGACGGCTCTTTCGTTGCCCCCATTTTGCGGGGACAGCATAGGAAGAGATGGCATGAATCGAGAAAACTCGGCCCGGCAGGGAGCAGGACCGGTTGCCCCCGGAGCCCGCAGGGATAACTGGCGCCGCAGAAACTTGTTGGGGAGCGGGGACCACCCCTAGGAAAAAGGGGGACCCCACAACAGCTGGAAGGTCCCCAAATACGATCGGGGTCGCCAGGTAGCCGTACCGGGCGTGGTTGGCGACGGGAATAGGTCCATATGTCACGGCCGCCATTGCATCCACGGAAGAGCTTACTGAAGAGAATGCACCCTTGATGTTGAAGTCCTCTCCTGGCTCCTTCCTGAAAGGGAGCAGAGAAGGGCGATCAGAGCCTTTATTAAGTGTAACAATCTTTGGCAGAAAGATGAAAGGTAGGAAACGTCCCACCGGGCGTGCCAGTCTGTTTACACGCGGAAAAGAAACATAAGCCGAACAAGCGCATAGCGTTGTTTTAGTTTTTTGGCATGTTTTATGGATTCCGCATTTATAGGAATTGTCAGACGATTTAGGGTTCGTGTACGGGACCTTTCCCCACCGACCGGAGTCGGTGTTAATTTATATCGGTACAAGTCCGAACACCTTTGATTAACTGCCAGGGATTGTTGACTATAATGCCGGCTCTAATATCCTGGGTCTGCCCCCAAGGAATCGTCGTGCTTTATAAACGGGTGGCATCCGCAACCCTTTAATGTGCTTGCGATCTTGCATTTACAATTTTCTTGCTTTCGGAGGTTTGTTTGCAATTTTTTTCTTTCCGGGGTTATATTTGCAATTTTCTGCCGACCGGGGGTATATTTGTAATTTTCTGCCGACCGGGGGGTATATTTGTAATTTTCTGCCCACTGGGGGTATATTTGCAATTTTCTGCCCACCGGGGGTATATTTGCAATTTTTTACCCACCGGGGGTTTATTTGTAACTTTATGCCCATCGGGGGTATATTTGTAATTTTCAACCCACCGGGGGTTTATTTCCAATTTTCCCTCACTCGGGGTTTCTATGCAATTTCTCCTCACTCGGGGGTATTTCTGCAATTTTTGGGTAGCAGAAAGGGTTTCTTGTAATTTCTGCATCTTCTTGGGTTTTCGTGCAAATTTAGGGATCTTTTTGGGTTTTCTTGCAAATTATCCCTGGTAGGGGATATTTTTGTACTTTCTGGAGTTAATGTCCAGATTTTCTGACAGGCACTGTTATGGGAGGATGGCTGCAATACTATGTTGCAGAGTATATTGCAACTCTAATATCCCATGACAGGGATATATCTGTAACTTTAAATTCTCATTTTACAGAATGAACCTTCACCCATCTTCTCGTCATAAAATTACATGTGTGAAATAACTGCACACATTTTCCTTCTCGTCATATGTCCTTCTCATAAGACTCCATCGGATAACATAAGGATGAGGTGGCATTCATCTCTGTTTTAAACAAGCCAAGGTGGTAGCAGGATTTACACCCTCAGAATTATTCCATCGGATATCAAGGCTTGTAGGGTCTGGAGATTTACTTCTCCTTTTTAATTCCATAAGGACATTTAGCTTCCTCTTAAACCCATCACTTATCAGTTAAGGAGAGATGGCAGGGCTATTTATTCTTCTCCCCTCAGATTGCATCAGTTACAAGCATTTATTACCCTTTTAAGGGGGGAGAACAGGTGCGCAGGTTTTGTTCTGCAAGGGTGTTAAATACATTTGCCCCACCACATGGATTAAGGGCATGGATTAAGGGCATTTATTGTCAACCTGCTGGGCTGCTGAATACACGTATTCCACCACATAGATTAAGGTCATTTAGTGGAGAACCTGCTGGTATACGCAGTGGAGAGGAAGAGGCAGCTGCCCTCCCCTCCTTTTAACGATAATTTTCAGACATTTTGTTTACACACATAATACCCTTGGTGGGTTTCTTCCTCCATAATTTGTTTCCTAATAAACATCAATTAGGATTTTAGGATCCAAATATACATATGGACATACTCGTAATGGGTTTTACCCATCAATCGAACAAAGCTCCAGCTTCATTTTTAGACTCTTTCACAATTTCCTTACATTAACTTCTGCAGTTGCTCCCAGAATTTACATTCAAGTGCAAAAACACTCAAATCCCCTCTAAAATGGGAATTTTGAGATCAAATATACATCTTGGGGGCCGAGCCTCACCCAATTCTTACAATTCCCCAAGTTTTCTTGAGGTTCTTGAAGAACAAGTACTTTGGAGTTCTCTGCGCACTCTGCCTTGTGAGCTTCTAATCCTCTTCGCTGGAACTTCTAATCCTCTCCGCTGTGAGCTTCTCTTTCTGTCAGCCTCTCCCCTTTTTCTTCGCTCTTCTGCTCCTTTTATAGGGGGGTGCAGCCAGGTGGGGGAACTTCCTGGATATTAATGGCATTAATCATCTTTTGGGTTCTCCCTCCACCAATTGAGTGGTAGGAGGCAGCATGAGGCTCCACCGGTGGTAACTCCATGTGGGTTCCCCCACTAATGAGACAAAGGGAGATAAGGTCACCCCTCATTTAAACCTCACCCATTTACTTTCCTCATTTCGTCTTCTCTTTTTGTTTTTTTGTTTAGAAGGTGAAAGAAGGAATAGGCGGGCCACGGTTCCACCAGTTGAGGCAAGTGGTGGGAGTGGACCCTCATTTAAACCTCACTCATTTACTTTCCTCATTCCTTCTCTCTTTGTTTTTTTAGAAGGTGAAAGGAAAAATAGGAGGTGGCGGTTCCACCAGTTGAGGCAAGTGGTGGGAGTGGACCCTTTGGTTCCCCTGGTGGTATTAAATGGAGGAACAATAACCCCCCCAGCCCTTCACTGCTTGTGTACAGGTGAGAGGACAGACCGTTCCCTTTTTCCTGTGGAGGTGGGACTGCATAGGTGGAGAGGACAGAAGTGGAGGCGGCCCTGCTGGGTTCCCCCAGTGACCTGTACACAGGTGGGACTGCACCCCCTCTATTCCCCACCAGTAGCCTGCAAAGGTGGAGGGGACAGAAGTGGAGGAGGCCCCGTAGTGTTCCCCCAGTGGCCTGACACAGGTGGGGGTGCAGAGGTGGGAGAAGAGGTAAAGGTTCTCTCCCTTGTCTTCTTCTTTTCTTCCTTATTCTTCTTTCCTTTTTCTTTTCTTCAGTGCTGTGCCACCGGTGGAAGGGACTTTGGGTTCCACCTAGCACAATGCATGGATGGGACCGGCCGCTCCCTGCTCCCACCAGTGGCTTGCACAGGTGGAGAGGGGTGGCTGTCTCCAAAACCTGCTGCAGCAGGCCCTATGGGCTATAAAAGGAGGCTTTGACTCATACTTTTCTGTTTCTTTTGTCGTCTTCTGTTGCACAGTGCAGGGCAGGCCGTGTACGCGGAGCTTGGTGTCCGTGTGGTGCCGGGTGTCATTTGCTGTCCTGACAGTGACCATCCCTTGTGGAGCATCAAGCTCATTGTCCGGGTAACCACATATAACTGTTAAACAGTCCTACAGAAGAGCATTATGGACTGTTTGTAGAGTTTGTGGCTGCATCCCACTCATGAAGTTTTTTAAGATAATATCCTTACATAATCTGCACTTTACAACTGTGCACCAATAGGTGCTTGACAGAATGTCAGTGTGTATGATGCCTTGAACCTACTTGCTCTTCGGGTATTTGATGAAATGCCTGTATACAGAACGCCTTGAGCACATACACTCGTAGGTGTTCGGCATATTAATCTTCTTTTTTGCTGCAATCTCGGCATGCAAATTGTGGAGGCCAACACTGACGCAACCAAATCCAACACATTCTACACACCTACTTATCAGGAGAGTCACTCAGATTTTACTAACTACAATCATTATGCGAGGGAATGTCCACAATTCCCATCTTCATACGCAAGTCCAGTGCAAGCTATGCATGGTGTTTACAATCTGGATGTGAGTTTATTTGCCAATAACTATAACTCGGGTTGGGGAGACCATGTAGAATTTTCTTGGACCCCACATCAGAGGCTTTTAGTCCTCCTGTCCAGAACTTTCCAAGTATATTTTCGTACTTTGATTCTTTCCAAGGAAATGCATATACTAGAGGTCAGTCCACATATTCACCATACCCTCAACCTGAGTATTCTCAATATTCATATCACAGACCATGCAAACCATGTCAGCCACCTCACCAAAGTGAACTAACCAATGATCAATTCATGCAGCTTCAATAGTTGGTCATAGCCCAACAACAATCCCTTGCAAAGATAGAGGCCCAAATTGGATAGTTAGCTGAAACTATTTTAGGGCAAGAATCAAACCCACCACCTAGTCCATTTGTTGAAAACCTGAGTAATCAACCATATGGACTAAATCAAAAACTTGACCCGCATCTGCCATCTATTGACCCACAGTTTGAATTTGCTCCAACAAATTTTTTTGTTAAGGATGGTAGAAATATTAATGATCCATACCAAACTCAAGTGAGTGGGGCTAGCACTAAAATTGAAAGTACAATTAGCATTGAGGCTGACCACAATAACATTCAGGTAAATTGCGTTAGTATTGATGTTTAGCCCATCTGAAAATTTAGCAGGTCCACTTAGCACTCCAAACCTTGATAAGAACCCCAAATGTGAAGCTAGTGCTAGTTAACAAGAGGAACTAAGGGAATAACTGGAACCAACAATAATGAGTATCCAAGTAGCTGATCAATCTGTTAAAACACCTTGTAAGTTGAATGAACATGTCTGTGTTCGGATGGACGGATGCCATTTCCCTACTGATGCTCTTACCTTGGGCATAGAACCATCTTAAGAGTCAAGCCTTAGTTCCATCATTTTTAGCTGTCCATTTCTTGCCACCGCCCATAATAACATCAATTGCAAATCTAAAAATTATGAATGTTTTATTCAAGGGTCATAATATCATAAAATCTAGTGGTGGCACGTCATCATCTGAAATCCCCAGATACCATGATCAATTAATTAGGGATAAAAACTTCTATTGGGATCCTGAATAGGCCTACATTGCGTCTGGCCGAAGACGTTAAACTTAACTCTTATTGGGAGACAACCCAATATTTTCTTTAAATGTTTAGTGAGTCATTTTTATTTTGTCTTTAGGAGTCTGTAACAGCCACTCATGAGGACGCCCCTGGAGGACCACTTCTATACGCCCCAGGTTGTACATTTCCTTCCCAAAAATAAAAAATCACATTTACATTGTTCTACTTTGACATATTATTCATGCCACTGAGGACAATGTCATTCAAGTTAGGGGGAGGGGAATCAATTTGAAAATTACATATAACTTATTGCCATATTTTGAAAAAAAAATATTTTAAAAAAAATGTCAACTGAGTTTCAATGATTCATGCTCTTATAAAAGAGAATCTGAAATGGAAGATGTCAAGGACAAGAACAATAGAAAAATTTTATTACCTAGCCATGAAAACTGACTTAGAATCTCCTAAAGTCCATTAGCACTGAAAAAAAAATTATACATGCACACTAATGAAACAAGCAGGACAAGCCTTCTGTCATTTGGTATGGTATCTTACACTCTACATTTCTTAGTTGAAGAAACATTCTTTGAAAAAACCACCTGCCAAATAAAGGGTGAGGAAAGTTTTGAAGAAAAAAAATTATGGAAAATGTCATCTTAGTAACCGGGTCTCTTCACCTAAGGCAAGTGTTAAGATTCGCGTCAAACAGTGAAAAGATGTGCAATATCATGTGTTGTAAAAAAATGATGAAAATAAAAAATAAAAAAGAGAAAAATGAGGTAGAGTGAAAACTACCATGCTTAAAGTTTTGATGTAGGAAGTGTAGAGCTGAAAGACACCTAATTTGAGTGGCAATACGAGGGATGCAATTGTCAAACTGTGGATTTAGATATCACGAGCACAAGTGCTATAGAACTTTAGATGTGTTCTAAGAAAGTTACGTGCAGTAATTTTTAAATCTTATGGCTCGTGTACTTTAATGTTTCCAAAGTTTTAATCCTAAGTTAATTTTGTGAAGAATGCTCTTGACATGAGGAGTGAAATTTTTAAACTCTTATTGGTCCTTAATTTCTAATTGTTTGCATTGCTAAGGGACTGAATGCTCTTGACATGAGCAATGACCCAACCCTAGTTACGATGTTCTACGAGTATACAAAGGAATGGAAGCCTAGAGAAGGGCAGGTTGATGTGCACCCTCTTCGATCTCTCCTAGACCTTTCTTCCCCTTTCTTCCTTCTCCTTCTCTCTTCTTCTTGTGATGCTTCTCTCTGAACTGCCCAACGGCGACCAGAGCTTGAGGGAACTCTGAAAGGCTCCTCCTGTAGGGACTGGATCGCAAACCAAGGAAGAAGTGCAACAAACTGGTTTCTGAGCCCACCTTGAGTAGCTGTTCAGAGAGCTCCATGGCCATGGCATCGGAGGACTTCAAACCTTCAAGAACGTATCCTTGGAGTTCCAAAAACTTGATGCAGCATCACCCCTCCAGCATGCTTGAATGGGTTTCCACCATCGAAACGTTGATGAACAAGCAAGATTCGCACTGTCTTTGAAGAAACCGAAGCCTAATTTCTACATTTCGGCCAAGATCGTTCGATCTCCGTCACTATGATGGTTCTGTGGATCTGGCTTCCTGGCATTATAAGGCGAACCAATTTTTTGCCTTTAACAAGATCCCCAAGGGCCATAAAGTAGCACAGGCGGCTTATTGCCTAAAAGGGGAGGCTCTAGAATGGTACTGGGATGAAAGAATCACTATCTTGGAGGGAATTCTTGGAAGGATTAGAGGCTCATTTTGGTTGTCTCCTTCTTGGCTGCACACGACTCCTTAAGCAAGCTGAAGTAGAAGAGTAAAGTCTTGGAATATTAGTTGGATTTTGAGAGATTACTATGTAGTCAGAGGCGTGAGGCGAGCGAGGCCACCAAGGGGTCGCCTCATGCCTCAAACGCCTAGGCAATGGCCAAGGCGTTTGAGACGAGATTTTATTAAATAAATATATATAATTCAAATTTTTAATTATACGTCTAAATATCACAAAAAATATATCAAAAATTATATATATAAAATCAATAAATTTCCTAAATCTATTCATTCCTAAACAAGAATAACACTCATAATGTCATACATGCAAAAATTGCAAATACACTAAACAAGAATACCAAGTGCAATATTATAACAAAACAAAACCAATTAAACAACCAATCAAGTTAATTACATACTAAAACCAAATTAAACAATATTATACCAATTTCACTATGAGGGAGATAGAGAGGGGGAGAGAGAACAGAGTGGGAGAGGGGCCGAGCCCCTCTCTGCATGTGCTTGTGTGTGAGAGAGAGAGTAACAGAGAAAGATAGAGTGAGGGAGAGGGAGACAGAGAGGGGCTTGGCCCCTCCCTCTCACTGCGAGGGAGATAGCGAGGGGGAGAGAGAGAGTAGTAGGGGGAGAGAGAGAGTGACAGAGTGGGAGAGGGGGCGATCGCCTCTCTGTGTACGTGTCACTGTGTGAGAGATAAAGAGTAAGAGAGGGAGACGGAGAGACAGTGAGAGGGAGACAGAGACAGAGAGATAGTGAGGGAGACAGAGAGGCAGTGAGAGGGAGACGGAGAGAGAGGAAGAAGAAGACGATGAGAGAGGGAGACACAGTGAGGGAGAGGGTGACAGAGTGAGGGAGACGGAGAGACAGTGAGAGGGAGACGACGAGAGAAGGAGACGGAGACGGAGAGAGAGGGAGATGAAGACGATGAGAGGGTGTGTGCGTGTGTGCAACTGTGTGAGAAAGACAGAGAGAAGGAGAGGGAGACGGAGAGAGAGAGAGACAGAGAGAGGGAGACGGAGAAACAGTGAGAGGGAGACGGAGACGGGGAGAGAGGAAGAAGGAGACGATGAGAGAGGGAGACAGTGAGAGGGAGACGACAAGAGAGGGAGAGGGAGAGGAAGAGAGGAAGACATAGTGAGGGAGAGGATGACAGAGTGAGGGAGACAGAGAGGCAGTGAGAGGGAGACGACGAGAGAGGGAGAGGGAGACCAAGAGAGAGAGAGATGGAGACGACGAGAGGGTGTGTGCCATGGTTGGCAGTATCGGCCGAAACCGATACGTTTCGGCCGAAACATATCGGTTTCGGCCGGTACCGATCTGAAACCGGACCCTAACACTGTAGCAGGTCCGAAACCTATTAAATAATAGTTTTTTAATGGTTTCGGACGAAACCATTAAAGGTTTCGGCCGAAACGGACCTGTTTCGGTCCGAAACCGTCCAGTTTCGGTCGAAACCATAGAGAATTACTATTTTTTTTAATTTTTTGAATGGTTTCAGCCGGTTTCGGCCGAAACCGAAACCGATACCGAAACCGGTACGTAAACCTTGGTGTGTGCGTGTATGCAACTGTGTGAGAAAGATAGAGAGAGGGAGAGAGAGATGAGTACCAGATGCCACTGTCGCCAGTCGCTCGCTGGATGCCGCTGTTGCCGTTCGCTCGCCGGAAGCCGCTATCGCCGTTGGGGATTAGGGTTGTCAATTGGAGACCGAGGGAGAAGTGGTCGCGGGGTGGGACGGGAACGAAAGCGTCACGGGTTAAAATGTGGATCCGCCTTCGAGGGTTAACGGGTATTCATACCCGATACGCGGCTCCGCTGAGGGCGAGTTGGCAGGAACGACAGGCGAGGCGGGCGAGGCGCACCGCGGCGAGCGAAGCGGGCAAGGCGACGTGAGGCGAGTGTGAGGCGTTCGCCTCGGCGAACCACGACGGGGCGAGGCGAGTTGCCATCGCCTCGCCTCAGCGCCGAGGCGAGCGCCTAGGCGCGATTTCGACTCCATAGAGAGATTATGTAATAAAATCCATGAAATGCATTCTTGCGAGATCTCGGCGAGATCTCGGTCTCGCCGCATCCACGAGACACGAAGCCGTGCGAGGTTGGCGTGTCTCGACGAGACTGTGCGCGGGCAGGAAGAGGGGTTTCGTTCGGGCGCGAACAGGGTGAACCGACCAGTCCGGCCCGTTAACGCGAAACAGTCAAGGCGAGGGTCAGTCGACCCTGAAGGCTTAAACCCTCCCCCACCCACTCGAGCCCTCACACCTCACCCCGACACTCTTGCACAGTCGCACGAGATCGCCGAAGCTGCCCTAAGGGCTCTCCCTGCCCTCCGATTGCGTCGATCACTGGCGATAGCTATACGACGAACTTCGTCGGCATCGGATCTCCGAGCAGACGGGCGATCGGCATCGACTGTCTCCCCCTCTCTCCGGTATGCCTTTCCTTCTTCTCCTCCCACCCCCCCAACCCCATCTTCCTCCTTCCCCATCCGTCTCCCCCCATCTCTTGGCAGGCGTGAGTGTGTGTGAGAGAGAGAGACAGAGAGGAAGGGAGAGAGATCCCATCCCCTCTCGCTCTCTTTCTCTCCCCCGATCTCTCTCCCAAATCTCCTCCGACCGTCTCCCACCCTCCCACTCTCTCCGTCTCTCTCTCTTTCTTCCCCCGGTCTCTCCTCTCGCGCTCTCTTTGTCTCCCTCCCTCTCTCTCTCTATCCCTCTTTGTCTATCTCTTCCCCCGACCCCCGATCTCTCCTCCCGCCCTCTCTCTGTCTCCTACCCTCTCTCTCTCTGTCTCTCTCTCTGTCTCTCCCCCCATCTACCCCCCCCCGACACTCTCTGTCTCCCACCATCTCTCTCTCTCCGTCTCCCACTCTCAGACTCTTTCTCTATCTCTCACCCTCTCTCAATCTCTCTATCTCCCACCCTCTCTCTCCCCGCCTCCCACACTCCCTCACACTCTCTTCCTCTCTCTCTCTCTGTCCCTCTCTGTCTGTCTCTCCCCCCGGCCCCCGATCTCTCCTCCCGCCCTCTCTCTCTCTCTTCGTCTCTCTCTCTCTGTGTCCCTCTCTGTCTGTCTCTCCCCTCGATCTATCCCCCGGACACTCTCTCTGTCTCCCACCATCTCTCAATCTCTCTGTCTCCCACCCTCTCACCCTCTCAATCTCCAGTTCCCACCCTCTCTATCTGTCTGTCTGTCTCTCTCTCCCCCCCCCCTCCGTCTCCCCCTTATCTGTTTAAGATAGAGGAAGACAGAGGGAGAGAGTTAGAGGGAGACAGAGATTGAGAGAGGGGTGAAGACAGAGACGGAGAGGGGGAAGACAGAGAGGAGAGCGGAGACAGAGACGGAGAGAGATAGACAGAGGAAGACAGAGAGAGGGGGGAGACAAACGGAGAGGGGGGAGACAGAGGCAGAGAGAGAGAGACGAAGAGGATTTGAAATTTTTTAATAGTTTATAATTTAATGTTAATTTTTTTGTTAATTGTATTAGTTTATTTCATCGAAATGGTTGATAAAAGTGGCAGCAGTATTCGGAAAATAGCGAATTCTCGAAGGATTATTTAAATTTCAGAAGGTATAAGTTTAGATTTGTTGTAAAAAATTTATAGTTTGCAATATTTATTCTGTTCGTATTGTTGTTACGTGGGGTGTATGATATAATTGAGATATTGTGTTGTTTTTTTTGTTTTAAATATGATATATTATTTTTGTTTTTTTCTATCAGAGATTCAGAAACATGTCTTCTGAAGACATAGGTTGGCAATATGAGAAGCCTATAGGAAGGGGGTCAGAATGTAATTTTTGTGGGAAGGTAATGAAGGCATGTTGTGTTACAAGATTAAAGAATCATTTGATTGGAGAAAAAGGACAAGATGTAACCAAGTGTCCGCGTTGTAAACAATTAAAAAAAGCTAAAGAACAGAAGGACAAGAAAACTATGAAACAAATGTCAAATAGAGAGCAGATTATGAAAGAGTTGCGTCAAATGGGAAGGGATGATGATGACGGTGAGTCTGATGATGATTGTGAATAAGTGCTAGAGCTTAGAGCTGGTACTAGTGGAACTAATAAGAAAGCCAAACGGGAGATAGCTGATTTTATGCGTCATAGTTCAAGTATGAGGACTGTTGAGCCACAGATAGAGTCTAGAAAATACAAATCTGATGATGCTAAACAACAAAGAATACAATCAATGTTGAGTAAAGGAAAATTTAATGAGTCTCTTCGAAAGGTGGTATCAAAATTTTTTATTTATAATCACATTCCAACCAATGTTGCAGGGGACCATCATTTCAAGAATATGATAACTGAAACTCAACAACTTAGTCGTGGAATACTTCCACCCACCCCTAAGGAAATCTTAGGGAAATATCTCGATGAATTGGTTCTTGAAATTGAAGCTGAAATTAAGAAGTTGGAACCACATTGGGATGCACATGGGTGCCCTCTTTTTTGTGATGGGTGGATAGGACCTACAAGAATATCCATCATTAATTTCATAGTGTACAGTGGAGGTCGTGTTGTTTTTCTAGACTCTATTGATGCCACAGGAAAGGAAAAAAATCATGAATACATAATGAAGTTGATGGAGGACAAAGTTAAAGAAATTGGAAAGGGAAGAGTTGTACAGATTGTTACAGATAATGCTAGCAGCTACAAAAAAATAGGTAAATTGTTATCTAATTAGTACCCTCTTTTTTAGACTCCATGCACTGCACATTGTATTGATTTGATGTTTGAAGGTGTGGCAAAGCACAACATGGTGAAGAAGGCCGTGGATATGGGCAGACTTGTCACAAGATTTATATATAATCGTGATTGGGTTGTAGATCGAGTGTGAAAAACTTGTGGTCGAGATATAATTCGACCTGAAACTACTCAATTTGCAACAAATTATCTTGCCCTTCAAAATTTGGTGAGAGAGAAAGATGGCCTGTAGAGTTTTTTCCTTGGATCAGAATGGTCCAATTCTCAATATAGCACCAACCTAGTTGGAAATAACATGGGACAAATTATATGCACTCCTATGTTTTGGGATTATGCAAAAGATGTAATAAAAATTATGGAGCCAATGTATAAAGTTTTAAGAGTAATGGATATTGAGAGATATCCAAGTATGGGTTTAGTATACCATTCTATGATCATTATGAAGGAAGGCATCAAGGTATCTTCTCCAAGAAATTGGACTTGGGTACATAAGATTATTGATGAGAGAAGGCTGGTAAATACTCAACTTTGAATTTTAATAGTTTTTATCTTTCAATTTAGTATTATTTATTAAAAGACATAATGAATTCTTTCCTTGATGATTTTATATGATCAGCATATTTTCTTAACCCCAAGTATCAATATAAGCAAAAATTGAGGGATGATCAGACATTGATCAAGGCCGTGCATGAAGTATTTGAGAAATTACTTCCTAAATCTAAGGAGAGAGCACAATTTGACAATGAGGTAATTTTAAGTTATTTACATTAAGATCATATTTTTGTAACACTGAGATGCTTCTTATATTTATCTTGATATATTGTCAAGTTTAGAGATGCACTAGCCTCTTTCGAGACTAAGACTGCTATAGCAAGTAGAGAAAGTATGTGGCCAGGTTAGTAGTGATGGATTTGATAAGTTTTATTTTTTTTGAAAGTGTGATGTTTTGGGATTTATTGAAATTATTTTTACCTAGATTACTTGATTTTCAGATGAGTGGTGGAAAATGTATGGAACAGATGCTCCCACACTTAGACAACTTGCAGTTCGGGTTTTATCACAAACTGCATCAGCTTCACTTTGTGAAAGGAATTGGAGCACATTTGCCTTGATACATACGAAGCCTAGAAATAGGTTATCGTATACAAAGTTGAAGAAACTCGTGTATTGTCATTATAATATGAAGCTGAAGGTAAAGAGAATGGAGGATGAGTATGGAGGTGGAGGTGATCCTGAAGATGATCCACTTGACTATTTCACCCTGTTGGATGAGAATGAAATGGATGATCGGGAGAACCCATATGCAGAATGGATTGCTTCCAACACTTTGGAATAAGATGACCAGCTATGTGAAGAAATATGTAGTGCGGCACGAGAGGCAGGAATTGATGTAGATGTGGTGACACCAAATTGTCGATGCATCTTCGGAGGCTGCTCATCACCATGACATTGATCCTCCTTCAAATATGGATGTCTCTAATCCTGATGATGATAAAAGTGATAAAGGAGATGATGGTGATGGAGGTGAGTTAGGTGGTGATGGAGGTGGGATAGGTGGAGATGAAGGTGTTGGTCACATTAGTCCATTCACAGGAGAAGATCATTTCACTCATGCTACTCAAGATGAAGATCATGGATCTCGACCGGCATATGGCGGATATCGAAGTTATCAACGTAGAAAAAATGATCAAGGCACATCAAGACAGCGATTGTACGATGATGAAGAACAAGACCTTTCACATACTTTCACTTCTATGGATCTCTCATCTGGACAAGCATATGGAGGCCATCAACACCAAGATTCATCAAGCTCATCTAATGTCTATGGATATGGGCATCCAGCACATGAGTCATCAAGTTCGTCATATGGATATGGATCATACACTACTCCATACGCATATCCATATCTTGTCCCAATTGTTGTACCTGTACCTAGAGTGACATATTCTTATCCTCTCTATCCACGCATTAGTATGTTGGTTCACGTTTCTATTCAGGATTATGATAGATATGTGAGGGAGTATATGCAGATGTATAAACAAAGGATGACAAGGGAGCAATATTGTGCTTATGTTCAGAGTTATTACTTTAGACAATATGAGAGTGAAGAGATTGAGGCACACCGCTCTTCTTATTATTGATAATTTTTTATGTATTCTTCAGTTTGTGATTCATGTACCATTTTATATCTCTTTTTTGTATAACTTTTGATGTATATTGACATTAGTGCATGTGAATAGATTTGTTATTGTTATCATTACTCTTTATTTGGTAAAATTGAGTTGTCAATTACAAAAACATGTTTGCGAATTGAGTGGTTAGTATAAAAGAATTAAGATTATTTTAGAAATAGGCTATACATATAAAAAAAATTCTGAAATCACCGAACCCGATCTCCCAAGATTTTTTCGAGATCTCTCCGAAATTTCTTCTCTCCAACCCCCCCCCCCCGAGACGAAGCCGAGATCCGATATGACAAACCATGATAAAATCTCTGGGGTGTCGGAGGAACATTTGTTAGGAACCTTTTTAAATGGCTTGTGGGATGATCTATCCTGTAAAGTCCATTCATTTAAACCCACCACCATTCTGCAAGCCATGGAATTGGCCCAAATCTAGGAAGCTAAATACTTTTCCAAGAAAAAATTCACCCCTCACAATATCTCCCCACAGCCTGCAACTCATCCACACACCCCTTACTACCTAACCCCCACATTCCCCAAGTCCGTGAGATGTCACCACAACAGCTTCAGGATAGGAGGGCCGAAGGGTTGTGCTACACTTGTGATGAAAAGTGGGTGAAGGGCATATATGTAAAAACAGAAATTATGTTATATGCAGTTGCTTCCGGATGATGATGTTGACTGTTCAGATCAGCAGACTCAGGAGGAGGATTTTACTTATTTATATATGATTCAACCAACCATCACCCCCATGCTATTACTGAAACAGATACCCCTGGTACTATGAGTGTCCTGGGTAACATTGAGGGTTTCCCATTGTTGATTCTTATTGACAGCGGTAGCAAACACCCTTCATTGACCCATCTGTAGAACAATGATTGGGTTTAAAGGTCAATACTGATTCAACTGTCAGTGAAAGTTGCCTCAGGAATTACCCTTGTCATGGTATTTGCAATCAAGTGCCATTATCTGTACAGGGTTTCGATTTTGATGTAATCTCAGATATGCTAGTACTTCCCTTGGGTGGCTTTGACATCGTCCCGGGAGCTACCTGGCTCCACACTCTTGGAGATATCGTCCTAAATATAGAGAAGATGACATTTCATTTTTCTGTCAATGGGAAACGCTACTGTTTTTCACCAGTTGCTAATAATGAAGTCAAGCTAGTCCGGCCAATAAAATTAATAATGAGTTACGTGAAGCCAAGGTATTCAAAATCGGTACCGATTTCAATATTGGTCGGGGGCGGTACCGGTACAAACCAGTACCGGGCAGCACTGTACTGGTTCCACATCCCCCCTCCCACACAGTTCCCCCAATACCCCATATATAGTATATATGTAATATGGGCCCAGCATGCCCAGGCCTCATTAGGCCAACTTGGGCCCAGGCAACATGGCCGGATAAAAACCTTTTATCATAAAAGAGCCCCCCACAATCCCACCCCCAACCCCCCACCATTTGAGCCCTAGCCTCTCGGCCTGCTCTCAACCTCTTGCATCTCCCCCCGGTCCCCTCTTGCATCTCATCGGCGAGCGGCAAGCGGCAATCAGCAGATAGTAACAAACCGACGGTATTCTCTCTCTCTCTCATTGGCCAGCAGCGATCAGCAGCTTCCCGGATGGCGGCGATCGGCGGACGGCGACAAACCAGCAGTATTCTCTCTCTCTCTCTCTCTCGATCGACCTCAACCTCAACCTCCAAGTCCTCCACCACCGTCTTTGCCGACCCGCACAGCCTTCGCCGCTGTCCCGGCCATCCCCTTTACCACTGTCCACACCCTCTCTCTCGATCGATCGATCGGCCTCGACATCGACCTCCAGGTCCTCCAGTGCCATCGCTGCCGACGCGCACAGCCTTCGCCGGCGTCTCGGCCGGCCACAACCCCCTTTGCCACCATTCACACCCCCCTTCAACATCATCCGCAGCCATCCGTAGCCACATGTTTTTGTTTTTGTTTTTTTTTTATTTTAATTTCTGTGCCAGCCAGTACAGTACAAGGCTCAAATGGCCAGAACCAGACCGGCCAAGGCCAGTAGCAATACGTACCCAAGGATGGCAAACTCGGTTTCGGACTCAGTTTCGGCCGGGTCCGAAACCGATACGACTCGGTTTCGGTTTCGGCCGAAACCGGCCGAAACCCAGATAAAAGGTTAAAAAAAATCATATTAATTCTAAAAAATCTGAAAAAAAAATCATAAAAAATATAAATAATCACTTAAAATCACAAAAACCATTACACATGCATTTGACTGTATAAGTTAGTGCAATAACCTTGAAGTAGACAACTACAAAAATTGAACTTCAAAGTTCAAACATTGAACATGTGAAAGTTAAAGTAATATTCCATTGTACATTAATACAAGCAGTACAATAAACCAAATTAGACAAAATAAATGTTACAAAAATTCATTGATTCTTATCTAATATGGATAAGAATTACTAGAAGAACCTTCTCCCTCATCGTCTGGCCCTTGATGTTGATACCCATAACCAGGTTGCATGTATGGTCTATATTCACTATAACCAAACAATGAGGTAGCCAAGTCCTGCATCCCTCTTTGGATCTCTCTTGGAGTGTTTGGTTGACTTGAGCCGAATCTAGTATCAGCATAAGAATCTTGAGGAAGAGAAGAGGAACTGGCCGGATGGAAGTTGAATGATGGTTCATAACCCCACGACCCATAAATCGCTGCCTCCTGTTGGCCACCTCCATAACCTGATGGATGCCCATATTGACTCTGTGACTCATGTCCTCCCTCACCCTGACTGTATCCTCTACCTGTGTCTGCGTGGAAGGAGGAAGGGCCACCAGCATCCCCACCGCCAGTAGTAGCACCTGTAGCACCTGACACATACGAAAATATAGAATTTATCTCCTACCAAAACCTTTTCTGATTCGAACTGATAATAAGAATTTAAGTTACTTTCAAAAACAAAAAATCAAAGGATCACGAAACCTGCAGTCTCCAGTCGCCTTTTGGCCTTTGGGGATGCTTTTTCCTGTGCCGGTGTGCTTTCTTCTTGCACCCTTGACATGAATCATGTTCCCCTTGGCGTGTGCCTCAAATAAATCTGCTTCAACTGCTCAATTGCCGGGTCCTCTCGAGCAGCAACATTTGTTCTCTCAGTTTGCCCATGCACTGATGTACTTCTTCTTAAGGATGTAGGTGCCTTGCCCATTCTAGGAGTGACTGGCCTGCTATCTGAGTCGGAGTGTCTAGCTGGCTGAAAATCATGCTGCTCCTCAGTGTCCTCAACAACCCTAGACATGTGGGCATGAGTATCTCTGGCCCTCTTTGATTTTCTTCTTAATTCGGGATCTCTTGGCTCATCTTCATCTAGTATGCCCTCTGCCCATCTTCTATCATCATCATCAAAAACAGGCTCATCAACCTGCTCTCGTGTCTCCACCCAAGACTGCAACGGATTCTCATCATCAAATAAGGCATCCACATCAATTTCTACGGCGCCATCCCCGGCGGCGCGTTTGTCTCGCAGCTGTTGTCTCAACCTCATATTCTTTATTCTCAACCTCATATTGTAGTGGCAGTACACTAATTTCTCTAACCGTTCAGCCTTTAGCCGATTGCGAACCTTCGAGTGTATAAGGCTGAACGTGCTCCAATTTCTTTCACATTGGCTTGCCGATGTTGTTTGACTGAGCACCCTAACTGCAATGAAAGCCAATGCATTGCTGCCCACATCTCGGTTGTTCACCATTATCCACCAGTCAGCTGTTCCACCAACCATAAACAAATGCATTTTAGTTGTAGAAATATATATTCATCAGGTTAAGAAATCCAAAAAATAAAATATACCTGGGCTCACTCTTCCCACAGCGTATTGCAATTGGAGTCAGCATATGTCCCAGTCCTCATTCTGTAATGGTTCATCTACAAACATAAAGTAACACATTAACATAACTACTTAAATAAATTTTATACATGTTATTGAAAGTATCAAATAAAGGCGAACCTCTACTTCGGCCTCTAGTCTCTTTTCTGGATTCCTCGATAAACGACCAATGACTTTTAAAGTCCCTTGAAGCACCTCGCCATCAACATGTGCATCGGCACCGTACATAAATCGAGGGTTGAGGAAATAACATGCATTTGTGTATAATTAACTAAATGAAATTTATAAAATAACATAAAGGCATCACCCCAATTTCAGTACAATTAATCACTCACCAGCTGCATGCAAGTCGTGGTGTAATGTGTTGTCCCATCTCTGGTCAATAATTTTCCACCATTTTGCATAATGTCTGGGGAGGGAATGCTGCAACTCCAATTTGGCACGGTCCATGGTCTAGTACAGATAGCCCATATCATTCTTCTCATCGCCATCCACCATTCTTAGGACCTTCACGAGGGGTGTGACTACTTTCAAGTACCGTGACACCCTGTCCCAAAATTTGTTGTCGTCCACGACGTGGCAAACATCCAGATAATCCATCTGTGCATCAACTGTGCCCTTGTCGATGTAGTCCTGCAGGGCATTGTGGTACATGAAAGCTTTCAGCTCATTTTTGTATCTGTGCAGATAAATGAAATTTGAAGCTGCATCAACTGTTACATATCAGTAAGGATAAAGTATCAAGAATTGAAATCAATCTTATACCTGTGCAAAGACTCCAAAGAAATAAAATTGGAAGCAAATCTGGTTGGGTATGCACGGATGATATCTCGCCCTCCACTGGCATGCGCCCTGAACATATTTAGTATCCTAGGATGGCCATAGATATACTGTGTGACTTTTTGTGCCTTGTCAATTGTCTTCTTCACATGCTTTTCCTTCCCTATGTCTTCAAGCATCAGATCCAGACAATGTGCTGCACATGGGAGCCAATATAAATGATTGCACTTCTGCATCAATTTCTTCCCTGCAGCCTTGTAACTGGCTTCATTATCAGTCACCACCTGCACAACATTCTCCTCTCCAATTTGTTCTACCATGCCATCCATCAAATGAAATAAATAATTTGCATTCTTTTCATAATCTGATGCATCAACTGATTTCACAAACAATGTACCTTCGATGCAATAGACCAAAAAGTTTATCATGGACTTCTTCGTGGTACCAGTCCAACCATCACACATGATGGTGCATCCTCTCTCCACCCATATATGCTTGAAACTTTCAACCCAATCATGGAGCTCCTCAACCTCTCCCTCAAGACCACGCCCGTATATGTCTCGACGTGAGGGGGCCTTCAAGCCAGGGCCAGCACCTGCTATGGCATCCAACATAGGTTGGAAATATTCACTTGAAGCTGCATGTGCAGGGACACCTGCATGAAAAAACCATTAGCAGATAGATTTAAATGCATGCCCTGCAACTTCTGCTGATTTTTTGACCCCTCTCAATGCTTGCTTAATTTTAGGTTGTGTAGCTTGGGGCCTTCTGTGCAGATAGTTGTCCATGGGACCTGTTCCCTGCGTATGTGGGGCAGCACCAACGTTAAGACGTCGTGCAGCTGTACTCTCATACGTCACTGAACCCATGGCTCCCTTCCCTTTCCTTCGAGCGGCTTATTCACGCTCCCTTGCTTCAGTCAGCTCTGGATCAGAATCCTCAGTGCCTTCCTCATCATCATCCCTCCTAACCCTTCTGCCAGAAATCTCCTCAGCAATTTCAGCCTCATCCTCAACCCTTTGTTGCACCCTCTCCCTTTTCCCCAGAAGGCACTGGCGCATCTCTTCTCGCACCTCTCGGGGACAGTTGTCACATTGTCTCACCTCTCCTCTTACCCCTGCCAAATGTTGATTTCCTCTGGTAATTCCGCCATACATCTCCTTACCACAATAATTGCATTTCACCTTTCTTCTCTTAGCATCAATTAAGGACATGTGGGCCCACCCCGGATCCTCCTGCCCTTGCTGCTCCTGTGTTTGCTGACGTCTAGGCATGATGCTGCATTAAGACAGTCAAAGAAAAATAGAATAGTTGTAAGTACATTGGAAAAATTACGGCTTAATTATCAATCACCCTTGGAAAAAAATAATTACCCGCATGCTCCCACCCCAAAATGTTCAATGAAGCTTAATGTAACTTCAATTGAGCCTAAGCAAATCAAAATAGACAGAAGCCCCAATTCTATGACCTAATTAGGGCTTAATGTACAATTAACCCTTAATCACCCTTGGGAAAAAATAATTACCAGCATGCTCCCACCCCAAAATGTTCAATGAAGCTTAATTTAACTTCAATTGAGCCTAAGCAAATCAAAATAGACAAAAGCTCCAATTTCTATGACCTAATTAGGGCTTAATTAGCAATTAACCCTTAATCACCCTTGAGAAAAAATAATTACCCACATGCTCCCACCCCAAAATGTTCAATGAAGCTTAATTTAACTTCAATTGAGCCTAAGCAAATCAAAATAGACAAAAGCCCCAATTTCTATGACCTAATTAGGATTTAATTTACAATTTTAGCCTAATCACCCTTGAAAAAAATTAACTACCAACATGATAGAGGTCCAAATTAATTAATGAAGCTTACTTGAGCTTCAATTGACCCTTACTAAACCTAATTAGAGGAAAGCCCCAAATTTAATAGTTTAATTAAAATTTAATTTATAATTTTAGCCTAATCACCCTTGACAAAAATTAATTACCAACATGATAGAGGTTAAAATTAGTCAATGGAACTTAATTGAACTTTATTTGACCCTTACAAAACCTAATTAGATGAAAGCCCTAAATTTCATAGTCTAATTAGGGCTAAACTAACATTTTTAGTCTAATCACTAAATTAAAAGAATTATTTAACAAAATGATCATCTAAGAAATCTTACCTGGCCCTAATTAGAGCTAATTAGCGTGGTATGGGGCTAGGCTGGGCGCTGGCGGGTTGCCGATAGCAAGGGCACGGCGGGCGGGAGCGCGGGCTGGGGCGGCCTCTGGCCTGGGCTGGCCGCTGGCCGGCTGGCGGGCGCGCGCAGGCAGCACACGCACGCTGCTGCTGCTGCAGGCAGGCGGACCGACGGAGGGTGCAGCGCTCAGTGGGGGCTGGGGCCGGCTGGGCGGGCCTGTTGGCCTGCAGCTGCTGCTGCCGCGCGGGCGGCCCGCACCCGCAGGCGTCGGCGACTGCGCGCGGCTGCTGCTGCTGCTCCTGGTGTTTCCACGGCGAGGTGGGGCGGCTGCGGCAGCTGCTGCGCGGCTGCTGCTGCTCTTGGTGTTTCCGCGGCGGGAGGCGAGGGGTTTCGGGGTCGGGGGGGCTGAGGGTAGGGGTTTCACGTGAAGAGTTCACGTGTTTCGCCCGAAACCGAATGGTTTCGAGACGAAACCATTCGGTTTCGGGCGAAACGGGTATCGATTTCGCTCGAAACCGATACCCCTTCCCGAAACTGTTTTAGCTACAGTGAAAGAGGCTAAAAGGGTTTCGGGCACGGCCGAAACTAACAACTATGTACGTACCATCCCAGTACGATACGTACCGGGCGTTACTGAATATCATGCGTGGAGCCAAATCAGTCTATGCCATCCAATTATTACCTATGGATAATGAAAATTTTTCTTCCACTTCCTCAGTCTCCCAAGAACTCTTAGTTACTTACAGTTCTATTTTTGAACAACCTAAAGGGTTACCTCCACAATGACCTCATGATCATAGAATTTACCTTGATGGATGAAACCAAGGCTGTGGTTGCTCCCCCTTATCAGCACCCACCTCATCATAAGAACGGCATTGAACGGCAAGTAAAGGATCTTATGATTAATGGACTGCTCAGATCTAGTAACAACCCCTTCTCAGTAACAGTCCTCCTGGTCCAAAAAAAGATGGATCTTGGCAAATGTGCACCGATTACATGGCCTTAAACCATCAAAAAGTGAAGGGAAAGTACCCAATTCACTTAGTAGATGATCTGCTAGATGAGTTACATGGGTGTCGGTTTTTCTCCAAGCTTTGATTTGAGGTCTGGCTATCACCATATTAAGATGCATCCGAATGATATACACAAAACTGCCTTTCGCACACACAAAGGACATTATGATGTCCTTCCCTTTGGCCTTACAAATGCACCTTCTACATTTCAAAGTCTCATGAATGACATTTTTCGGCCCTTCCTCGGAAAACTTGTACTTGTTTTCTTTGATGATATTTTAGTCTATGTAGCACTTGGTACCTACATTTGGGAAGAGTATTGCACACCCTGCAGCAACACCATCCGTTTGCAAAGGCCAACAAATGCTAATTTGGTGTACAGCAGATAGAATATTGGGAAATTTATCTTTATACCCCTAAAATCTTTCAAATTACTCTTATACCCCTACCTTTATTGTATTCCCCGTAATACCACTGAAATCTTTTAACCAAAGTCACGGTGCTCCTGGGGGTTACATCCCATGTAAACATCAATAACTCACTCATGTGATCTCTCTCTCTCTCTCTTTCTCTCTCTTCTCTCCCCGTCGCCGAAGGGGAAGAGCAGGGGCCCGACCGCATCTCTCTCGTCTCTCTCTCTATCACTCTCTCTCTCTCTCTCTCTTTCTCTCTCTCTCTCTCTGCACACAGTAGGGTGGTGGAGTGTTGCCAAACGACAGCGAGGGTTGTACGTTGTTGATTGGTGGGGGAGTGGGGGGTTCACATCGGACACCCTCTTTGCTCTCTCTCTCTCCCTCCCTCCTGCCCCCTGCCGAAACTCTTGCGAATTTGGCCATATCTCTCTCTCTCTCTCCTCCGTGTCAGGAAGATAGTCGTGTGCGTGGATAGCGACCCGGTCGTCTTGAGGTGCGTCAAGAAGCTCGTCGCCGAGACCGCCGGAACCAAGAGGTTGAGGAAGGGGTGGGCGAGATGGGCACCAGCGAGATCAGCCTGCTGCGAGCCCTCAATCCGGGCCTGGTCTACGAGACCACCACGACGCCGACATTGAGTAACGCCTGCATGCTTCACCAAGTGCAGGTACATCTTCAAGCTGTGGACGGAAAGCTCGTGGTGGAGACACTCGCATGGTTGGCTCCCCATGTCGAACTCCACCTTGATGCTGGCTTGTTAATAACCCAAGTCGAGAGGCCCTGAAACTTTGAGCACCTCGTCCTTGTCGACCACCACCCTCACCGTATACTAGTACATCAAGATCATCTCCGAGTTCTCATTGTAGTAGCCAATAAGGGAGACTAGGTGTCGGTGTTGCAGCTTCGTCAGCATCTGGATCTCCGTCTAGAACTCGTTGATCCCCTGCTACGATGAGGGGTTACCCTGCTTATCGGCCAGCTTCATCCTGTCCTCGAACTCTCCCAGGTAGACCTACACGACCCCCCCCCCCATCAAGGTTGGCAGTATCGATCGAAACCGATACGTTTCGGCCGAAACGTATCGGTTTCGGCTGGTACCGATCCGAAACTGGACTTGCTCACTGTAGCAGGTCCGAAACCATTAAAAAAATACTTTTTTAATGATTTCGGATGAAACCATTAAGGGTTTCGGCTGAAACTGACCTGTTTCGGTCCGAAACCGGACATGTTCATTATTTTTTTTAGTTTTTTGAATGGTTTCAACAGGTTTCGGCCGAAACCAAAACCGATACCGAAACTGGTACGTATCGGTTTCGGTATCGGCCGAAACCGGTACCAAAACCGATACTGCCATCCTTGCCCCCCATGCCAGTCACCACCTTGTCGTCGAACTTGTTGGTGGCCACCTATAGCTTGGCGAAGGTGAAGTAGCGGCCGCCAATGTTGCTACTACAAAAGGTGGAGTGGCTACATGGAGAGGGAGCCACCATGACGAGAAGCATTTCCTCTTCTCCAATCAAGTCGCCACCTACATCGATAGAGAGAGAGAGAGAGAGAGAGACCGGTTCACCTACTCACCACCATGAGTAAAAAAGCAAGAGAAGGGGGTAAGCCGCTACATCGAGATTGACGAACCAGTCCCAGTCGAAACCCATCCGAAGGAGCATGGCGGCACCGTGCAGCATGGCGGTGAGCGCAGAGGACCCCCGAGGGTTGGCGAAATCAGCCTTGCCGACCACATGCACGTTACTGCATGATCTGAAGGACGGCATGGCAAAGACGGCGAGGGCAAGGCTCCGACATTGCTGCTCCTATGGGGTGGCGAGGTCGAGGTGCAGGAGGTACAAGTTCCTCGGGTGGTAAACGGCAGACAGGAGGCGGATAAGCCAATGGCCATCACCGTCGGAGACAGAGATGAAGTAGGCAATGGAAGGCGGAGCTGGGGGGGGGAGGAGCACGGAGGAGGGCCCAGCTCCACTTGGTTTTTGCACCACAACAGAGAGGTCGACGAGGAGGGCCTGACTCCACCTAGCGCCACTACTCCAACTATTAGACTCCGTCGCCGCCCTGACCTCACCCTCCGCTCCCCCAGCGCAACCCCTCCCTCACCGTCCCCCCAGTGCCAAGCCACAAGGGTCCTCCACCGACCCTGATGGCCCCCCAACTAGAGATCCTTGCTCCATCTTCAGCTCACCGGCGCGGCAAGATAAGGCTGCGGCAGTCCTCTCCACATACTCAGAGAGAGAGAGAGAGAGAGAGAGAGAGAGAAGAGAGAGAGAAAGAGAGTTGACTAAAGGATAGGTCAGTCATTTCTCACCTCCTAACCTACCTAGAGTTATGGTTTGCGACGGGTCCGTGATGGCAGAGGCATAGTGCAACCTTCATCAATATTTCAGGGGTATTATGGTAAATACGATAAAGGTGAAGGTATAATGGTAATTTTGAAAGATTCTGGGGGTATAGGAGTAATTTTCCCTAGAATATTTGGGGCACATTATATCAGCAGAAGGGGTATCAATGGAACATTCAAGGTACAGTGTATGCGTGATTGGCCAGTCCCTTAAAGGCATTGTGAAGATTCCTGGGATTGACAGGACACTATTGGAAATTTATTAAAACTTAATGGCCTCCTAGCAGCCCCACTGACCAATTTGTTGAAAAAGGATTGTTTCCATTGGGACAATTCAACACAACAGGCATTCGAGACCTTAAAGCTAGCTATGATCACTGCCCCTGTCCTAGCTCTACCCAATTTTTCTGAAACAGTTAACATCAAATGTGATGCTAGCGGACATGGAATGGGAGCTGTTTTGATGCAAAATGGCCAACCAATAGCCCTTCTGAGCAAAGCTTTTTCAGGTAATCAGCAAGGCTTATCCTTCTATGAAAAAGATATGGAGGCCATCATCACTGCCGTCCAGAAACGGAAATCCTGCCTTATTGGGAGAAAATTCATCATTAGAACAGACCATCAAAGATTAAGGTATTTACTGCAACAACAGGTGCACACCCTGGCCCACCACAGATTACTAATAAAATTAATAGGCTACAACTTCGAAATCGAATATAAACAAGGGTATCACAATAAAGCAGCTGATTCGCTGTCCCGCCTGGATGAAGGATAACACTTATTTGCAATTTCTACAGTACAGCCTCTCTGGTTTGATGAATTGAGACAGGCCTACCTTACAAAGCCGGCATTTCAGCATTTGCTCCAACAATGGCAATTCCGACAGTTAGACACTAACCTGTACTCTCTGAAAGATTTCTTTACTATAAAGATAGAATTTTGCTCCACTCTACTTTCCAGCTGCTACCAGACATTCTCCATGCTCATCATGATTCACCTATAGGTGGACATTCAGGGTATCATAAAAACCCACACCATCTCAAGTGTTCTTTTCACTGGAAAGGCATCAATACAGATGTGAAAAATTATGTTCAGAACTGCACTATTATGTCAACAATCAAAGTATGTCACTACCCCTCCAGTAGGCCTACTACAACCTTTACCCATTCCAGACAAGGTATGGACAGACATTGCTATGGATTTCATCAATGGCTATCCAAATATGGACATTTTATTGCCCTTAAACACCCCTATACAGCAGTTTCAGTGGCTCGGGCATTTATTTCCAAGATTGTGAAATTATATCTTCTCCCTCATTCGGTTGTGTGAGACAGAGATTCCATTTTTGCCAGTACCTTTGGAAATAATTATTTTACTTGCAGGGGATTAAGCTCAAGATGACATCTGCCTACCACCCTCAATCGGATGGACAGACTAAAAGCTTTGATTAAGTGTTTAGAGACTTACCTCCAGTGCTTTTGTTCACAACAACAACACAGGTGGGCAGATTGGCTTCCATAGGCTGAGTAGTGAGTACTGGTACAATACTTCAGTCCACTCCTCTACAGGGAAGACCCCCTCTGAAGTGGTCTATGGCTTCGCTCCTCCAACTCTCCTTTCCTATGTTCCTGGGACTGCCAAAGTTCAGGATGTTGCCGACACCGTACTCTCAAGATATCACATTCTCAATGAACTTAAGCACCATTTGCTTCAGCCCCAAGAGAGAATGAAGCACTTGGCTGATGCCCATCGCACAGATAAACAGTATTCTGTGGGTGACAAGGTCTACCTGAAGCTCCAACCTTATCGGTGGCAATCGCTTGTTAGAAGGTTCAATAGTAATCGCTTGTTAGAAGGTTCAATCAAAAGCTGAGCTAGGTACTACGGCCCATTCAAGATTCTGGAGAAAAATGGTAACTGTAGCCTACAGGTTGGACCTGTCCCCAAGTGCCAAAATTCACAATGTCTTCCATGTATCCCAACTCAAGCATCAACATGGGAATCATCCAGTGCACATTCTGCCTCTCCCGGATGCTATTCCTCTCACAGAATGCCAATCAGAGTCACTCTTGGGGCGCTGCATCATAAAGAGAGACAATCTTCCTGTTCCACAATTATTGATTCAGTGGAAGCATTCCCCTCCTACTGATGCAACTTGGGAAGACTACCACGCCTTTGTCCAACAATTTCCCCAGTTCCACCTTGTCGGCAAGGTCTAAAAAGAAGACAAGGAGGAATTAGTTATGGTTCGGTATCGAGCTGAACTGGGTTCTTCAGGCATGACCCATTTCAAAGGATCCAATAATAAAGCTACAGTAAAAAAGTTTAAATTCCCATTTCTTGGGTAGTTTTGGTATTAATTGATGTAACAACCTTGTAATTGGATACTACCAATGGAGATTGGCCGCTATATTATCAAAAGCGCTTGAGGCGCTCGCCTAGGTGATGAGGTGAGAGGAAGCACCAACAATTCGCCTCACTTCAGCCAATCTCGCCTAGGCAATCAGCCTAGGCCATGGGCACCTCTCGGCCGAACCCACTTGGGCCACCCAGCCCATTCTTGTAACCAAGCCCAGTTTATTGGGTGTTTTATTATGAAGTTGAGTTTAATTAACACAGGTGCATGTATAAATTAAGTAATCTTATAGGTTTTATATGTGTTGTTGACATATTTAATGAAATATATATATCTGACCTATTTATAGTTTTAATAAAATGTCGCCTCAAACGCCTAGGCAATGTGTTTTACATATGTGTTGTTGATATATTTAATGAAATATATACATATTTGACCTATTTTATAGTTTTAATATAATGACACCTCAAACGCCTAGGCCATCACCTAGGTGTTTGGGGCTAAGGCACCCCCTTGGTCGCCTCGGGCGCCTCTCACCTTTGACTACATAGATTGGCTGAAATTATTATGTGGCCCAATCCATGTTACGATGTACTATGAGTATAAAAAGGAATGGAAACCCAGAGAAGGGCAGGTTGATGTGTGCCCTCTTCGATCTCCCCCAATCCTTTCTTCCCCTTTCTTCCTTCTCCTTCTCTCTTCTTCATCTTGTGATGCTTCTCTCTGAACTGGATTGCAAACCTAGGAGAAAGTGCGGCATATATATGAGTATTAACTTTCAACAGCTAGATTTCAACAGTCAACATTCTTTTGCCAAAACACCAAGCCAAGGCATATTTGGCAAACAAGAAGCCAGCCATGTGTACGATATTTATCAATTGGTCAAAGGCTGTTATGAAGTAGAGAAATCTACCAAAAAATTAGTTTAGGGCCTTTAGGCAAAATAAAAAAGATCTTATTGGCCATCTTTTTTCTCTGTCCTAACAAGAATTACTCCTGCCTCCGGTAAGCCATCCATCCCCCTTAACGAAATTAAAAGTTCCCATTTCTCTCTACTCAAAAAGATGATTATCCATTTTCTTACACTTTCAGATAAAAAAATGTTCATTTTAGGCATTCATTCGCGGTGAGATGTCTAACATTGCAGCTTCATTTTCCAACAAGCTCAGGCTACAATTTAAGAATTGTGGAGGTTTAAAAAGGGGGCACACAAGATCCCATATTGGAAACTACAAAAATACGCATGTGCTTATAAGCAAGGCCCAAGCCTTCTCCTTTGAGGGTCTTTTTATCAACAAAAAAAGACAAAAACCCTGTTGAACCCCTAAGTCGATTGATTTTGTCTTAAGAGTTTTGATGATGACCAAATGCTATGTGGTCGATAGTTGTTTTTTGAATGGTTGAATAGTTTCCCCTGTGGACGTGTGTTTTGACTGAGTAGAGAATGACTTAACTCTAAGAAAATGGTTGTGTGGCTCTATCTTTATGTCAATTCCTTTCATGATACTCATGGTATTATGCAACTCTTAAGTCAATCTCATTTTGAAGTCATGGGCCACCTTAGGTGAGTTACTAATTCCACAATAGGAAGCAATATTGACTTTATTTTGTGTTGCGTCTGCAGAATAATACTCTGATTAACAAGAATCAAGGAAAACTATGGTAAAATTGTTTCCATTGTTTGTCCTTGAAATAAAGTGGTTTTCGCTTTTAGAGAGTTGACCCTTCCAGTGAAGGAGTCGACCCCTCTCTTTTGGTACTCTAGATATAAGTCGACCCCAAACAGACAGGGGGTCGACACCTGCTCCTCGCCCATACTGGGTGGGCCAAGAGAGTCGACTCTTGTAAATCAAGGAGTCGAATCCTGTAATGAACTCTTTCTGGGAATCTGAAAAGGGCCGTCTCCCCCTCTGATCAGAGTCGACTCCTGTGAACAACCTGTTCTGATTGGCCTGTTCTGAGTTGAACAGGAGTCGACCACTCTCACAAAAGAAGTTGACCCCTTCCGGAAAACCCCTTTTCGAACCTCTTTCGAATCCGGGTCGTACATCATCAAATCTTGTCCTTTCGGCCCAATAATGATTGGGTCCGAGGATACACATCTCCCAGAGATTGTAGAACATTCTCTTAGTGGTATAAATGCCTTGATTAGGGCGTCCATGAAAGAGAGGGGAGGTTAATATCTCTTATCTGATTTTTCTTTGGAAGGAACAGGGCGGCTGCGAACTGGAGCTCCCATTCCCATTCTGAGCATCAAGAGAGGATGATCTGAGCCGAAATCTGTCGTTTTCATCGTGCATTGAACCTACATCATCAAGCTCAAGCATCGGAGTTTGCCTCTACATCGCCCATTGCGGGATTAGAGCTCATCCGATCTGTAATTTCGAGCAACTAGTTCGAGTGAAGCATCGATGATAGAAAGGGAGATTCTCAACCATCTGATTGATTTTACATGCCTATCCAAGCATCTCATTCACATTTCTGAGTTGATATTGTAAATCTTTTTCATATATTCTGAGATATACACTGTGTGGGTACTACAATCTGTGCAGCAAGTGTGTGTGTGGTTACGCCTTGCAGCGTGTGTGTGTTGCTGTGTGTTCACAGCGTGTGTGTGCATCAAGTCACTCTATAGTGGATTACAATCCTCACACAGTGAGTGGTGGACGTAGGGGGCACTTCTGTGAACCTGAACCACCTAAAAATCTTGCGTCCGTTGTGATTGCTCTGCTTGTGTCGATTCATTGTCGAGTGGGCTCTACGCGCGAGTTGTGCGAATTATCGCTATTGCATAGTGCCTTCAAATTCCATTTTACTTCCGCTATCTCGTGTGAGTTCTTTCGCTTTGTGAGTGAGAGTATCAGTTAGTTGAGCCTTAATTTGGCTAATTTTTATTTTGAGGTGCTAAGAAAATTTTATTGAGGCAATCAATTCACCCCTCCCCTCTTGATTGCCATCCGCCTGGGGACAAGACTTGGTATCAGAGCGTGGTCTCTGTAGTTCACTGACCTTGCGGTCTCAAAGAAGGATCCATGCAAATGGAAAACAAAGGGATGTTGCCCGAAGGGCATTCAATTCATAGGCCACCATTTTTTGATAGTTCGAATTATCCCTATTGGAAAAACATGATGTATGCGTTTCTTTGAACCCAAGAGTATGATGTCTGGCGTGTCATTAATCGTGGTCCTTATGAGTTGCCTGACATTGAGGATGAATGGCAAGAGGATCATATCAAGAAATTTGCTGCGAATTTTAAAGCTATGAATATAATTCAGTGCGCTATCCATCCCAATGAATATTCACGAATTTTCATGTGTGCATCTACGCAAGAGATGTGGAACAAGTTTCGCTTAATCTATGAGCCTCACTTTGGAAAGGGTTTAAACCCTTGTTAACCCGAATTTAACTCAGGATTAACTCCACGGGCGCTTTGTTTGCAGGCTTCCGTTAATCGATTTTAAATGTGGGGTAACCACGGGATATCCATGGGTTTCGAAACCCAGCGGGCGAGGTGGGTTCCATTTGTCCCGATTGCGCTATCTCTTTTCTGCCCTCGCGTCTGGGAACTCAAGAACTCCCTCGAGCCCCTCCCGCCTGCGACACTCGTCTTCTCTCCTTCAAACCCTATTCTCTCCTTCGAAACCCTCATCTCCCCCACAGATCTGGTGTCGATGTCTCCGTCCCTCCTCGCACAAGCTTGTACCGCTTGATCCTTCCTACGGCTAACCACGGGATCTCTCCGTGCCACGGATGGTTCGTGTTCGTCGTCGTTCATCTCTGGCATCCCTCCAACCCAGTTAGCGATGCCTTCCAGTCGTCGTCCTTCGGGCAAAAAAAATGGTAGGAAATCTTTCAGCTTTGCAGTGTGCCGTCCCTTCCAGCAGCTACGCCTAGGTTATTGCAGCCGACCCCTTTCTCGTGAGTGACCAGTTACATTTTCCCCCTTTTAAAGCACCCCGACGATCGTCCTCGCCCCTTTACTCACCTGCTCTTGACTCCATCTTCTTCATCTCTACCCATTCCCTCCTACTGTCGTTGATTTCTACTGACTGGTGCTACGATCATTGTCTCTGGCAATCGTCGTCCCCCGCTGCTTGTGTGCCGATCTTGGGTGGTGATCGGTGTGGTGTGTCGGATCCATCTGTGTTGTCATGTGCTTCAACCTTCACTCTTACCTAGAAGATCTTCTTCTCCGTCTTGCCCAAAAAATTGGCACGTTATTATATTCTGTTTCGTCTGTGGTTGAGAATCAAAGGCCCTGCGTGCTCATGTGTGACATGTGTTCCTTGTTCTACTCATCCATATTTTCTACATACCTTTTTCCCCCAATATTGCTATTCTTACTGCTATCCATCTGCGTTGATTTTCATATGTCTCGTCTTTATAATTTTTCCATTACTTCCTCCACTTTGGGAGCAACTTTGCATGAGTTGGATGGCTTTTGTTTCTTCATTTGCCTAGCAAGGGTCGTTGGTGACAACCTACACTCTTACGTGTAAGATCTTTTTGTCTGACTTGCCCAAAAAAAGGTATGTAATTAGGTTTTATCTTGGTTGTGTAGATGAGAAACAAAAGTGTTGCCTGCACGTGTGATATTGTTGCTTCTTCTATTAATCCGTATTTGTAACACCCGACCTACTGTCCTTATATTATTTGCATGCTTTTTTTCTCGATATTGCTAATCCTGCTGCTATCCATATGCGCTGTCATTCATGTCTCCTCTTTTATGATTTATTCATTTCTTCCACTATATTTGGGAGCAGCTTTGCATGAGTTGGATGGCTTTTGTTCGAGTTGTTTAACTTGTCGATTCTATGGACGTTACAAACAGACCACTTCAAGTTTAGTTTTGATGTTATTTGTTTTACTACTTAAAGTATGTGTTAGTAGTATTCATGGTGCTACTTTCAATGTTTAAAAACATATGTTACTTTCAATGTTCAAATTTTGATGTTATTTGTTATACTTGAGGTTTAGTTTTGATGTTATTTGACATTACCTTGTTTTTGAGTTTCAGCGTTTAAAAACAGATGCTACTTTCAATTCCTTGTGCTCGGTTAGACTTTAATATATGAACCCTTAGCAATGAAACGGGTGCTGCCATCTAAGCAGGGATTTTCTTTTGCAGGTACACATCTGCCCGTGCTGTTGTTTGTATCAACGTTCACCTTTACCTGTAAGATTTTTCTCCTCCCCTTTATTTTTGGAGGTTACGTAATCTACTATCATATAAATGTTCAGTTGGCAAGAAAAGGTCACTAGAATCTTTGATTCTGAAAACAGTATTAACGGTAAGATTGTTGGACATATGTTATTGTAACAGCATGAACATCCTATTTGCCTTTGTATATAGTATTCATCGTGACAGAATTAATATTATGAAAAGACTTGATATAATTAATGTATAAATCCTTGAAATCTTATATTCACTCATGTTTATGTTTCCCTTTGTCCGATATATATAGTGATGTCCTACAAATCCTTCAAATCTTTTGACACATCTTCTGTCCTATAGATACAATTGGAAGATATAATATGTATTCGCATTTCAGAGCAGTCATGCACAAGTGACAAAAATAATCTGTTGTACACTTTCCTTTAATTTTTGTTGGTACCATAAACTTTGATAAGTTTGAGAAAGACATTAAAATGTGTTGCCCTGCATGTTCATAAGTTTACCTAGACATGCTTACATATTATACTTTCACAAGTGATCTTTTTTCTCATTCATCGGCAATCCAACAATTCATATATTTGTTGGAGATAAAAGGTTGGAGAGGAAAAAGTTGATTTGGGATTCTGGACCTTCCAAGTCTTGACCTCTGTGGACTGCACGTCAACATGTCTTGCACTAGTAATTGACAACCTCCTCCATTTGGCCTTGTAAAGTGTAAGCACAGTAGTCTGATAGAACATCCTCCCATAATCGACATTTACCCTCTCTGTTTAGGTCAATTGTGGACATTGGAGATGGATCGTATCTTACTAAATTTAATTAGGGAGGAGTTGATATGTGGAGAGTTCACTGTATCAGATTCATGGGACATTCTGCGAGAAATATTTAACATCCGAAGTGGGCTCAATTTTCCCTCCTCCCATTTGAAACATAGGCTTGGCTTCTACAAATCGTTTTATGCAGTAGCCAATGCTCGTGTCCGATGAGGGTTTCAAATGGGATGAGACTTCAAAGCAGATACAAGACACTGACATGCTATGAGATGCATACAATGAGGTGTGTTAAATAACCACAAAACAATGAGTACACTGAGGTTTTCTAACTATGAAATGTATGCTAATTTTATCATAATTATTTTTGCAGTTGAATCCACTTGTCATGTGATTTAAGGGGAGGACATTATCCTTGTATAAGGACATTATGCATTCTCTCTGTACGTGGGACAACCTTGGTCTGTGAACAACTGTGCATGCCATAACTGATGTGCATTGATGAAATTTGCATGACTTACCACGTTTTATTTCATGTGTTAACTTTATTCTCGTATGTTTACTTCGTGCCATTATATGGGAGATTGTCTTCCTTATTGTCCTTGTAGACAAACTCATGTTGGATAGCAAGAGGAAGCCACGAGTGACAAACTTCACATCTAGGGAAGATAAGGTGTTGTTAAATCTCTTGATTGACCAGTACCACAAAAACACTTGTAATCAAGGCACTTTCAAACAACATGTGTGGAATGATATCATAGGACCCTTCAATGCTGAAACAAAAAAGGGGGTTGACAAAAATAATCTGCAAAATAGGTGGAAAAACTTGAAAAAAACAATACTATACACTCGAACAATTGATCGCACGGACTTGCTGGGGATGGAATGACATATTGAAGATGCCTGTGCCGCCTGAAGAGGGTGCTTGGGCGGAGGCCATTGCGGTATGTAACATATTTTTTGAACACACATTAAATATCAAGTTCCTAGTAGAGGTTCACTACAAGATACTTATCTTGTCTTCTTGTCTCATAGGCTAATGTTGAATACAAGAAGCTTCTAGGGAAGCCATATGAGTTCAAGGCGGAAATGGATATCCTGTGTGGTAATAGCATGTCGAGGGGATGTTTAGGATTTGGAACCACGATGAAAAATGACTTATCACAGAGGAGGTCTTGGGGGGATGAAGAGTCACCTCGCCGTCGATTAAGTTCCCTGGGTCTTCAACCAAATGCTTCACCTGTGGACCTAGAGACTGACTTCAACCCCTTCTTCATACCAACTTCCGGCAGTTTCCAAGTTCGTACGCCATTTGACACGCAGGGGGGGAGATTGAATACTCCATCGTCAATTGCAGGATGCAGTGGCACAGGGGAGTACACTCCTTCACCACCTACAAAACGACCAAGATGAGGCAACCTCTCCCAACAAGACGAGGACATGTGGCACTCCCTCATACACTTGTGGTAGGGGAAAGCGTAATAAGAGGTTTGATAATGCCACTAACGCACTCAACAGGTATTGTGATATGAATGGCGATTTGGTGGAGTTGTGCAAAGGCTTTGGCGATAGAAATTCTTCTACCACTTCTACTTCAGAGCAGTCATGCACGGTCAAAGATTGTCTTAAAAAAATGAAGGAGTTGCCAGGTTACAATCAGGAAGTCTTGTTTAAGGCAGCGGATCTGTTCGATGATGCTCATGTTCGGTCTGTCGTCATGGCACTGGATGACGAGGACAAGCTGGGGTGGATCGCTCATCGGCTCCGTTGAACCACTATGTGTTACTCGTCTCTGCATTTGACTAGATTCTTTCTACTCTGTAACACTTCGTCATTTTCATTCATGCATGTATTAATATCTGGGGGGTGTTATGCAGGTGGATCATGGGAAAGTACAAGTGTTACGTGGTGTGGGTTGGTCTGTGTCCAGGTGTGTACTACACCTAGGATGAGTGTTATGCACAAGTGAATGGGTTTCCCGGAGCGAGGTACAAGGGATTTGCATCAATTGATGAAGCGAACGACGCATTCGGAGCCATTGCCGCATGCAACACTAGTTCTGTGACCTTTCCAAGGGGATTGATGGGCCGCGGGAGTGAAGACCCCTCTCCTCACATCCACTTGCAGCCGAGAGCTACGCCTCTTGTTATGCATCAACCAGCTATCATTGTTATCCTTTTCATTATCATTCTCTTCCTTTTCGTCATACTGCTTGGCATCTTTGTCATTGTTATTCGTGGCCATTGAGTGGCATAGTTGATGTAGTTTACTATTAGTGGTTTCATGTATTTTCTCATACTTTTACTAGTTGTGTGATGTTGATGTACTGATATTTTGTAGGTTTTAAGTAGAAGTTGTCTCTCCAAACTTAATATTTGTCATGTGTCTTGCGTATGTTTAACAGGGAATTATGGATGCAAATAATCTTGTGATACGGCTTATACAGGAGGGGATTATAGCATGCCATAACATGGTTGAATGTATAGTGGAAGATTTAGTAGATGTGATGGATGAAGAAATGACTGTTGTGTGTGTGCCTAGACCTATGCATACATCTCACTACACAGGACGTGTGGGTTCACGACATATTAAGGGGTCATGAAAAACGATGTTACAACATGTTCAGGGTAAACCAAGCGATGTTCATTCGTTTGCGTGACGTCCTCCTAGAGAGGGAATTGATAAAAGACAGCCGATTTGTCACTGCAACTGAGCAATTGACAATGTTCCTATACGCAATGGGACACGGTGTTGCAACGGGTGCCATGTGCGAGCACTTCCAGCACTCATCGCAGACAATAAGTCACCATGTGAATCATGTGTAATGCTATAGTTGAACTTAGGGGAACATACATCCAGCTCCCCACAGCAACAGAAGAGGTGCATCCGTTCATTCGACATAATGACAAGTTCTACCCTTACTTTAAGGTAACCGATATACATTGCCACCGAATTTGCAACAAGATTCTAATGGGACTATATTACAATTGCAGGATGCGTCGGGGCAATAAATGGCACGCACGTCCCTGCCAATATTCTAACATCGAAACATGCACGTTATCGTAACCGTAAGCAACAAATAACTCAGAATATCATGGCTGCTGTATCTTTTGATTGCAATTCCAATATTTGGCCGCCGGTTGGGAAGGCTCAGCGGGTGACCAGAAGGTCTTGACTTGGGCCATAGAAAAGGGGGGTTTTAGAGTGCCTTCTGGTGAGTTCAAATTTAACGTTAGCTTCTCTAAATTTCATGCCAAAAATTTAAATACACAATGTGTAATTCAAGAATGTTCTAACTTCAGGTAAATATTATCTTGCCGACCTTGGGTATGCAAACACTGGCAATTTCCTCTGCCCTTATCGGGGAGAGCGTTACCACATTTCGCAATATCAAGGCCGTGGTACTAGAGGGTATCGAAATTTGCGAGACAAGTTTAACCACCACCATGCACAACTGAGGAATGTTGTAGAGCGAGCATTCGGGGTAGTCAAGATGCAGTTTCAAACGTTGAAAGAGGGGAACATGTACCCAATCCGCACGCAAATATTAATTGTTGTTGCATGTTGTGTCATCCACAACTTCATATGTCGGGAGAAAGGGGATGACTTCTACTTTCAACATGCACAACTTGACGTTGAATATGTCGGTGACGAGGATGTGGATCCCAATGTCCCTGTGGCGTCTCGTGACATTAGGGATGGAGAGCATCTTAGGGACACTATTGCTACTCAACTCTGGCTTCAAACTTGATCTATTGTTACCGTGCCACTTTTGTTCTTAAGGCTAATTTTCATCATGTTCTAATATGCCTTCATCTCCAACGTCATTGCTTTGACAAGATGTTGCATTTTGGCAGGTGCTTTATTGTCATTTGGCAGGTGTTCTTCTAAAACATCCCTTAGGAGGTCGCCATGTTTGTTGCCCCCGGTGTATGCCCAACTGGTCATCAAAGGCATGGTTGGGTGTCGTAGACGGCTAAGAAATGCAACTCCATCACAATCATGCCCGTGTGCTATTTGGGTCATACCTCTAGAACGAGGTGGCATCATTTGTGCACCGACTAGGGGGTGGGGCGATGAGGAATGGGTTCTATAATTTCATGTTAGGGTAGGATGAGCATTTGTGACAACCCAACATGAAAAATGACTACATGCATCCCAAGACCCATACTGAGCCCACCCCACCATCGAAATCTCCATGTTCTAGTAATTTGGTATTGTCGGGTGCCGAGGTCATCGAGAATCATTTATGCATAGGTAAAATGGTGTCCAATTATGTTTCAAATTTTCAGCCGCATAATTTGAGCGACTCGTACTAATATTACTTTTTTGCTTGGATATAGGTGTTCTTTTAAAATATATATGCATGCATTATTCTTTTTACGTGTATGCATGCGTTATAGCTATTCAGTGGATGACATGGAGATTATTCAAGATTTACAGTCAATTATTCTATTGTATTGTTGGAGGTGCTAACAAATTGTGCGGAATTTTGGCGGATGAAAGGATCATGCACTGGTAAATGCAATCAATCTTCTCTCTCTCTTGTACAAAGGTGAAGTCTAGTATAATGTGTATTGTGTCTTTCTTTCACTTGGCCTTGGACAGGGAAAGTTTTGATTTTATGATTTGGATGCTCTCAAAAAGTTGGATCATCTTTATGTAATTTGTACTTTCCTAGCAAAAGATTCTCATTTCCTTAATTTGTACACTTGTCAAATTATTCACCAAATTACTAGCATCGTTACCACAGATGTTTGAAAAGAGGGATTCTCATTTCTGTTACATCATTACACTTTCAACATTCTTTTAAGACAGGTTCTATATATGGCCCTCCATCTACATATCCAAGGTTCAAATAGCTGGAATTTCTCCTACATCTTTTTTATGGCAAATTAAGCAGGTTATGTACTCAAACATTTTCAAACATCTTTTTTTTAAAAAGTAAGGCAAATTATGCGGGTTATATATATGGCAGTTGAATGTATCCAAGGTTCCATCTTTGTGTTCTAATAATGCTTTTATAGCAGATGCATGGCTGGTATCTCTTGATTCTTGGTTTCAATTAACTATGTCTCATCTGAATCTGACCACATCAAAAAGGGCTTCGCAAGTTCTGCTAAGGTAGAAAAGAAACAGCGAAATCGGGACAAATACAACCCACCTCTGCCGATGGATTTCGAAATCCAAAGATAGCATGTGGTTAGCCCACCCCACCTGGCCGATTAAATGAAACTTGCAATCTGAAACAGTTACATTCTTGCTAACCTGTGTTCTATTAAATCAACTCATACTAGGTCTCCTTGTTTGTTGTCCCGAGTGCATGTCCAACATGTCATGTGCGTGCATGGTTGGGTGTCGTAGACGGCACAACAATGCAACTCCATCACAGCCATGCCCCTTGTATTATTTGGCTCATTGCTCCGGATGAGGTGACATCATGTGTGCACCAAGTAGGGATTTGGGTGATGAGGAATGGATTTCATGATTTTATCTGGGGGTTGGATGAGCACTTGTGACACCCTCACATAAAAAATGACTACACTTACTCCAAAATTCCATATTGAGCCCACTCCACCATTAGATTATGTATCTTCAACTTATTGTATGGCAGAAAAATATAATTTTCCTACATGTGATATTCTTTTGATAGGAACATATATTTGAACACTTATTTTCTTCTATTGAGTCTCAGATAATGCCACTCATCTCAATATTTGATAATAAGTTGTTGTCTTTATTTTTCACATATAAGGAGTCCAGATTACCTTGGCACCTCTGCTGTCCAATTTCCACACAGGTTGCTCTTATCATTCTTCATTCTCCAGGTTTGCTGCACCCCATGCACTTTTCTGTTCCATTCCATGATGAGTACATTTGTATATAGTTCAATTCTAGTCAACTACATTTGCTTGTTAGTCCCACTGTAAAATGAAAAGTGTTTACATTTTGTTACCCTATATCAACTTCCATTTTGTGCTTGTTCCACCTGCTATCCTCTTCTGGTTCCCACTGCAAGTTATAGATTTGCCAATCTCATGCCTCTACTTACGTGCTTCTGTTTCTGGGCCTTGGTGCTTCTGTGTGATAGTTCAGACTCATTTTTCAAAATGTATCATTGTTGGCTTTCTCGATTGAACCTCAGTAGCATAACCTAAGTTCTGTAACTGAAGTGCCTCATTCATGATGTGAAGCTCTACAAGGTTGATGGTTGGTTGATTGGTTTTGTATTCATGTGATGCCTACGACACTCTCCAAGAGTTGTTTCATAAAATTTCTCAATAAAAATCAATAGTCTTATTCTTCTAGTATAATCAATATCATTTTCCAAAATGAATCGTCGACAGTGTTTTTGGAATGATTTACGTTCTTAAATGAATCAATTCTATATGGTTGGCAGGCATTTATGAGTTTATCAAAAAAGTAAGCAGGGGCTTTTTCATGTAGCAAAGAGTTTTGGGGTGGCTTTTTGTAAAATAGATGGATTAGGTTTTTTCCTCTTAATTTCGGAAGAGGGTGACAATGATACCTTCAGAATTTCCAGATCTGGAGCTTTCACATATGTATGTCGATAATGCTTCAATGCAACTTATTCGTCACCCAAAGCAGGTTTCTATCTTGTCCATCGTATTCTTGTTTCTGGCTCTGAAACATCAAAGAAATCTGTGCATGAAGTCCTTTGATTCTGAGGTATGTATCAATTATTTCTTGTTTAAACTTGTTATTGACTGACTAACTGAAAATGTATTGCAGTTTGATACAATCTTGAAGAACAATATTTTCGGTGACATATTATCTGATGAAGCTTCAATGCTTACAGGGAGCATTGGGATGCTACCATCTGCCAGCCTGGGTGAATCGGTATTATTGAAGTTTGCTATACATGCTTCATGTTGGGAGATAATCTGGCGGTAGTTATAAGCTACCAATATTTGACTTATTACGATTGTATGCGTAGGGCCTGGTCTTTTTGAACCAATTCATGGCTCTGCTCCTGATATTACTGGGCAGGTTATATCAACCATCTGATGCTTTTCTTCAAATGCTTTAAATTGCATTTTAATGTTAAATTTGATCATATTATTAGTATTATTATTAACCTTTTTGTATAAATGTTGCACGACAAAGCAAACCCATTGGCGACAGTGCTTAGCGCAGCAATGTTCTACTGGTTTATTTTTACATATAACTTTACTTTTTTGCCAGTGAAGATGAGTATGATCAAGTTCGGGAAGGTCAGTAAGTTCACACTGAGTTGCTTCTTTGTTTTATAGTGGTCAATAGCTTAATTTTTATTCAATTTGAGTATTTGACACCAAATTGCTTGTTTGCAGGAACCATGACGTTCATGAATCATGATTTCCCAGAGGAGGAACAACATAAACATACTTTTCAAAAAAGAACGGTGGTAGGCTTGTACCTGAGCTGTCAAGAGGGGGACACTACCCACATACAAGTTTTCATTTTCGTCTTAATGTAACAGTGTATCATCACAACCGTGTTCTTTCTTGTACCCTTCAGTGAAAGTTGAGTATGTACTTTTGTCAATTGCTCCTACATGTAACATCTGTTTTGTGGGGTTTTCTATAGCCCGGATTATCCCTTTGGCTCATTGCAAGTTCATATGTTCCCGTCGTAGCATAGATCTATAGATATGTACATATGTATATGTATATAGATATATGTGCGTGCATGCATTTGCCTTTTTTTTGCTATCATCCTCTCCCCTGTAGATAGGTTGGTTTTCATTCTAAATCCTACCATGGCGTCCGCGTGGGAAGGTAGATATCATTAAAACTATAAAAATGATAATCAATAAATAAAATAATAATAAAATGATTGAAAATAAGATAAAAATATTAAAATGATAATTAATAAATATAATAATAATAATAAATGTAAAAATGATATACAAATATCACAAATGATGAGAAACTCTTATAAATAGCCCCACTAAAAGATTTAACGGCGATCTGGTCCAGATTCTTTCCTTTTGACCATGAGTGAGGGAACTTCAACATATGTTATTATTTCAAAAAGTGAACACTTAAACCAAAATATCTCAGAGAGAGAGACGAGATAAAATATACCATCAATAATAAATATATTATCAAAATTTTAAATATTGATAAGAATATAATTAATTAGGTGATGAGAAGTTGATAAGAATGGAATTATTTACAAATTGTATGTTAAAAGTTTTACGAATAATTTTTTAGGTTCCTATTTATAATGTATCTGCCTGTAAGTTTTACGAATGGAACTTCAACATTGTAACCTAATTTATATATTTTAACTTTTACATATTTACAATCTGTTTGTAAATTAAAATCATTGTCATTTTAAAATCAGACCTTGGGGACTCAATCCGAGCTGTTCAAGGAAATAGTGGATTATATACGTCATCCTCCACCGCCACCCTCTGCCTGACCGGTCTAGTCTCCAATGCTCGTGACAGGAAGCACAGTTGCTTATCCAACCTTCCCCTATTTTTTGATGATGCCAAAGGGGGAGAGTTCTCTTTATGTAGCTGAGCCGTTGCTGCTCTTTTGTTTGAGTCTCTTAGTCTCTTAGTTCAAATGTCTATGAGTCTATCAGTGTGTCGTAATGTGTCAATTTAGACGTCTTTGTGAGTCAGTGTGGTCAGTCAATGTGGTAAGTGTGGCATGGCATGGAATGCATTTTCGTTGTCTTTAAACTCTTGGCATGTAATAATTAAACTCACGGCTTTTGTTATTTTCTATCTCTAAGGTCGGCAATGATTGGACTGATGCCATTTTGATCAATCCACATCTTTGAATGTGATTCTATCTTATCTCAGTCATACTTGAATAATTTGTGTGGTTAAGGAAATGTTTTTGAATGATTGAGGACTTTAAAGTCTGAATTAAAACTTCTTAGTGTGATAACTTGAATGATATCATTGTGTTTTGAATGTTTAAATAACTCTCAAACTTTGCAATAAAGTTTTTTTTGGTATTTCATAGTTTGTGAAATTGTGTGCCTTGGCTGTGCCATTGAAAGCTTAAGTAATATTAAGCTTCGAAATGAGTTCTTTGAACCTATGCAAAGCCTGGGTGACAATGATGGATGATTATTAGAGCTATTTTTTTAACTGATGTCTTTGTAAAGCACATAGTATTTTGCCATCATCAAAAAGGGGGAGATTGTTGAACCCCTAAATCGATTGATTTTGTCTTAAGAGTTTTGATGATGACCAAATGCTATGTGGTCGATAGTTGGTTTTTGAATAGTCGAATAGTTTCCTCTGTGGACGTGTGTTTTGACTGAGTAGAGAATGACTTAACTATGAGAAAATGGTTGTGTGGCTCTATCTTTATGTTAATTCCTTTCATGATACTCATGAAATTGTGCAGCTCTTAAGTCAATCACATTTTGAAGTCATGGGCCACCTTAGGTGAGGTACTAATTCCACAATAGGAAGCAATATTGACTTTATTTTGTGTTGCGTCTGCAGAATAATACTCTGACTAACAAGAATCAAGGAAAACTATGGTAAAATTGTTTCAATTGTTTGTCCTTGAAATAAAGTGGTTTTCGCTTTTAGAGAGTTGACCCTTCCAGTGAAGGAGTCGACCCCTCCCTTTTGGTACTCTGGATATAAGTCGACCCCAGACAGACAGGGGATCGACACCTGCTCCTCGCCCATACTGGTTGGGCCAAGAGAGTCGACTCCTGTAAATCAGGAAGTCGACTTCTGTGACGAATTCTTTCTGAGAATATGAAAAGGGCCTCTGATCGGAGTCGACTCCTGTGAACACCCTGTTCTGATTGGCCTGTTCTGAGTTGAATAGGAGTCGACCCCTTCCGAAAAACCCCTTTTCGAACCTCTTTCGAATCCGGATCGTACATCATCGAATCTTGTCCTTTCGGCCCAATAATGATTGGGTCCGCGGATACATATCTCCCAGAGGTTGTAGAAGATTCCCTTAGTGGTATAAATGTCTTGATTAGGGCATCCATGAAAGAGAGGGGAGGTTAATATCTCTTATCTGGTTTTTCTTTAGAAGGAACAGGGCGGCTACGAACTGGAGTTCCCATTCCTATTCTGAGCATCAAGAGAGGATGATATGAGCCGAAATCTATCGTCTTCATCGTGCATTGAACCTGCAACATCAAGCTCAAGCATCGGAGTTCGCATCTACATCGCCCATTGTTGGATTAGAGCTCATCCGATCTGTAATTTCGAGCAACCAGTTCGAGTGAAGCATCGATGATAGAAAGGGAGACTCTCAACCATCTGATTGATTTTACATGCCTATCCAAGCATCTCATTCACATTTCTAAGTTGATATTGTAAATCTTTTTCATATATTCTGAGATATACACTGTGTGGGTGCTACGATCTGTGCAGCAAGTGTGTGTGTGTGGTTGCACCTTGCAGCGTGTGTGTGTGTTGCGCTGTTGCTGTGTGTTCACAGTGTGTGTGTGCATCAATTCACTCTATAGTGGATTACAATCCTCACATAGTGAGGGGTGGACGTAGGGGACACTTCTGTGAACCTGAACCACCTAAAAATCTTACGTCCATTGTGATTGCTCTGCTTGTGTCGATTCATTGTCGAGTCAACTCTAAGCGCGAGTTGTGCGAATTATCGTTATTGCATAGTGCCTTCGAATTTCAGTTTACTTCCGCTATCTCATGTGAGTTCTTTCACTTTGTGAGTGAGAGTATCAATTAGTTGAGCCTTAATTTGGCTACTTTTTATTTTGGGGTGCTAAAAAAATTTTATTAAGGCAATGAATTCACCCCTCCCCTCTTGATTGTCATCCGCCTGGGGACAACAAACCCTAACCGCCTCCGGTGTAACGGGGACAATACCTCAAAGGAGACACTCAAATTTATACGTCTACATAATGACGCCGTCTGTGAAAATCTCTGGCCCAATAAACACAAGTCCACCTTTGTTAGGGGGCTAGTGTGGAGGCTTAAAAAGGGGACTCGCAAGATCTCACATCGGAAACTATCGGAAATTACAAAGATGGACATGTGCTTACAAGTAAAGCACAAGTCTTTTTCTTTGAGGGCCCTTTTACCGACAAAAATGACAAAACTTTAGCCGCCCCTGGGCGTGGCGGGGGCAATACCTCAGAGGAGGCAACCAAATTTGTATGTCGACAATAATCATAAAGAGACTAAGGGAATTTCCCTTGTAATATCCCAAAGATTATAAAAGAACAATATATCCACAATGTATTACCAATTATTCTCGATCAAAGAGAGGATTATGCTTAAAGTTCCTCTTTGTATGTATGAAGTTCCTAGATAGCATCTACTCTCTGTATGTGCTGTCCAATCAGCTCTCAACCCATAAGAAAGATTTAAAAGAAAGACAGCATTTTTAACAATAGTAGAGGACACAGTAGAACACGCCCAGCCTCGCGAAGCAACAATTTGATGATTATCTACCAAATAACACATATAAAACTAAATCCAGCCAGACTCCTCCAAATGGATACACGAAGCATCTTTCAATACGGAACAGGTAGAGGTTCGCCATCGGAATCCATATCACGCTGATCCAAAGTGCGTGCTCGCGTGCAAGTGTGAGGACGCGAAGGGGAAGGAATCGAACCGACGCAGATCCAGTCGCCGATGCGCGGGAGCCACTTGGAATCGGCGGGCGTCTTAGTGTCCACGAGGAGCCGGGGCTGCTTGCACCGGTTGCAGAAGGACCTGAAGGCGTAGTTCCGGTTCCGGCAGCTGCTGCATTCCCAGTCGCCCTCCCTACCTTCACCCATGGCTTCCTCTTCCTCCTCCTCTCTCCTCACCGCCCCACCGGCAGCAGCAAGGTCGGCAAGGAGGGCGCAGGAAGCCTCCTCTCCTCCTCGTCTTCGGCTTCTTCCTCTTCTTCTTCTGCCGTATGGGGGCGGCAGGCACCGGCGACTCCAACGAGTGCCGATACTGCCCAGCGACAGGCGTCTTTCCTTCCTCCCCCTCGCTCTCTCGCTCTCGGGTAATATGATGGATGCCACGAGACGAGCATATTCCTCGCGGCAGAGGTGGACTTACCCGCGGGGTGAATGGAGCTATCGTGTTCCCCTCGCGCTGTTAATGGGCCGACGGGGAACTGGCTTTGATTCACCGCAGTGAGAGAGACTTCTACCGATTTTTCTTTTCCTTTTTTTTTAGGAGGGAAAGGTTTCTACCTAGATGATCGTCTACAAATGCTGCGTCGCACAGAACTATGTGAAAAGTTAACAAATTTAGTTGATTAACTCGGTGGGACATATAAAAAATGACACCTCCAATACAAGTGAAGTAATAAAATTTGGAGTAATCAACTCACTTGATTACCTTTTGTAGAAAAAAAAATCAATTTTTTTGATGAAAATAGTGCATATGATCTCCTAGATAAAAAATTATTATTCTTTAGGATGAAGACTTTCTCTCGTCCAAGGAAAGAAGGAAGAATGTTGACGATGACTCGGCCAACTAAACCTACCTCTCTCTCTTTCTCTCTCTCTAAAACAAAAGAATGAAATTATGAATAGTCATATATTATCTTCATCCCTGAAAATCTCTATATTTGCTTGAATGCCTCCACAACGTGCCATCATACGTTGATATCTCTATTTCTCTATTCAAGAAGTCCTGTCAAGCAAATGTGAAATTGAAGAAGCCACGACGTGATGCCCTTTTGGGAAGGTCTTTCTTGCGGCAGCTCCAACCGGCATAAAATTTTTATAGGGTGCTTGGTTGTTATTTTTTCATTTTTTTTCTTCTCTTAAATTTAAGAGTAGAAGTAAGAAACCTATCTAACTATGTTTAGTGATCGTATCCTAAATTTTAGGAAGAAAATCTCATTCCCTTACAATTTTTTTTTAAATAAAAATAACTCTCTATTTTTTTTTGAGGACGCGAGCTCTCTCAGAACAGAAGATCGTCTCCCTCTCGAGAGAAACTTCTCTGCGAAGTTGCAAAAGTACGTTCCTCACCCTGTTCACGGACGTCCCCCTCCCCTCTTCTGGCCGCCGCCTCCCCCGCCCACCTCCCCTCCCTCTTCTGGCCGACGCGTCCACGTCCACGTCCACGTCCACCTCCCCTCCCCCTCCCTCTCCGGCCAACGCCTCACGCGTCCACCTCCCTCTTCCGATCGCCACGTCCACCTCCCCTCCCCTCCCTCCCTATTCCGGCCATCTCCCTGTCCTCGCACGTCCACCTCCCCTCCCCCTCCCAAAAGCCCCTCCTTCTATTATGGCCACTAACCGATTGGCTATATGCTGACTTGGTGAAGTGGAAGTTCAAGCTAGTATTGACTTTTTGCTACTACTGAGTGGTCGTTTGGTTTGACTTAGAATATCAAAAGATATTATATTTTTATATCACATAAATATGACCTTTTATAGTGTGATATGTAGATTATTTCACGTTCTTCTCCGAGAAATACATTGATTGACCTACAAGATAAATATGACATTTTATCAATTTATATTGAACTGTTTTTGTCGATTTATATATTATTTTAATTTTAAAAAATTATCTGTCAAATCGATCTACATAAATTTTAAAAATTATGATATCGTTGTCAAACATGAAGTATCAACTTTCATTAATTTTAAAATTGAAGTCAAAAACTGACACAACATAGTTTTTTAGATGAAAATATTTTTTAAAAAAAATTACAACCAAAGACTATTAATTTCCTTGTCAAATCAACTTTCTCAACTTAATTTTCCTTTAGCTGACGACAAACTAAACGATTTCAACTGTGAGACAATTATGGGCCGGCAAATGAAGAATCTGACGGGGAAATTATGAAAAGGCAAAGATGTATAGAATTTTGGGAGCTTTTTTAATGACAGTTTTTATGCATTGTGGTAATCTAAGATCTCTACCAAAATGTATAGCTTCAACAGGTTGACTAACTGTTAGACAAAACTAGGTATGGGCATCGTCTATGTAAATAAAATGGATAATTTAGAATAAAGCAAAAAATTAAGACTGCCACGTTGAAAATATTATAGAATATTGAAAGAGTTTCCTAGTTATTTTGAAATTTCAAGTTGGTATGAGATCTCAGCGTGAAGTCTATGGTATCTAATTAACTTGAATTATGTCAGGCCTACTTTTGGTTGGGTATAAGTCCACGGTTTTGGGTTGCCAAAGGGTTGAAACACAAAGAAATACGTACTAATCACGAAGTTCATAAGAGATTGAGAAGGCTTTTGGAGTAGAGAGAATTAAGAGGGCGTTTGAAAAACGGGCAGGGTAAGTATTCGACCCAGCGGGTCGAAGGGTCGAATATTTTACCCGAGGTCAAGTAAACAGCGTGTGTGAGAGATGAGAAGTGGGGTCACATTTTCTCTTTTGGTCGGATGAGAAAGCCTATTCTGATAACAAACCGGCCTTACGAGCATAAAGCCAGATCTACTCAGAGATACAAGGACCGTAAGATAATGACTCGGTATTAGTGGAAATCAAGGGCAAGATAGAAGAGCAATCTGATTTCAAATTAGCATCAGATGGAAGGATGTTATTCAGAGATAGAACTTGCATCCCAGATTATCTAGAGCTAAAGAAGAAGATCTTAGATGAAGCTCACAGATCAAGGTACACGATTCATCTAGGAGCTACCAAAATATATCAAGATTTAAAAATGGCATTTTGGTGGCCCAACATGAAAAGAAAAGTAGCAGACTTCGTGTCTCGCTGTCTCACTTCCCAACAAGTCAAGACGGAACACCAAAAGCCTGTCGGTAAGCTACAACCTCTTGATATTCCTAAGTGGAAGTGGGAGATATCGGTATGGACTTCATTATGGGACTATCTAAATCTAGAGGTGGACATGATGGGGTTATCATAGACCGATTAACCAAGTCGGCACACTTCTTACCAATCAAGAGCCGATGGTCAATTGACGTCCTTGCTGCATCATACATTAAGGAGATAGTCAGGTTACATGGAGTACCTATCTCAATCGTGTCTGACCGAGACCCTCGTTTTACTTCTCACTTTTGGAAGAGTCTACAACATTCGTTGGGGACGAGACTTAACTTTAGTACAGCTTTTCATCCTCAAACGGATGGTCAGACCGAGAGAACGAATCAGGTAGTAGAAGATATGCTCAAAGCTTGCATCATTGATTTTGATGGAAGCTGGCATGATCACTTGTCTTTGGTTGAATTTGCATACAACAACAGCTACCAGGCAAGTATACAGATGGCACCTTTCGAAGCCTTATACGGAAGGAGTTACCGATCACCCTTGTGCTGGGATGAAGTTGGCGAGAAACAACTATTAAGCCCAGATATGGTAAGGGATACCACCAAAAAGATTCAAATAATTAGAGAGAGACTTCAAGTAGCTCAGTCTAGACAGAAGGCTTATGCTGACACAAGAAGAAGAGATCTCGAATTTCAAGTCGGAGATCACGTATTTCTCAAGATATCACATGGATGTGGAATAAGGAGATTTGGTGTTAAGGGCAAGCTTACACCAAGGTTTATCGGACCTTTTGAGGTACTAGAAAGAGTGGGCGAGGTTGCTTACCGCATTGCTTTGCCTCCTCAATTATCCGATGTTCATAATATTTTCCACATATCCATGCTGAAGAAGTATGTGCACGATCCGTCACATATCATCGATCATGGAGACCTGGTGATTCAAAAGAATCTCACATATGAAAAAAAAACTATGAAGATCCTCTATCGTGAAGTTCGTACTCTAAGGAACAAAACAATTCTCATGCTTAAGGTGCAATGGAGTAAGTGCTCAGAGCACGAAGCCACATGGGAGACTGAGGAGTCCATGAGGAAGCGAGTCCCGGATTTATTCTAAAGGTATGTGTCCTGCACCCTCCGTAAATATGTGCAATTGAATTTGGGGACCAAATTCTTCTAAGAGGGGGAGGGTGTAGCAACCATGGTAAATTAAAGGTATAAAATCCTAAATGGATTAAAAGATTAAACCAATAATAATATCTCAACTTATATATATACTTAAAACATATAACAAATAGGTCATAAGAGAAATAACACCTCCTGGCAGGTCGTCGTTTAATTGCAGACTGTTCAAGCAGGCGTTAATTCAATAATTGACGCCCCCTTGATAGGCGTCATATAAAGAAATTGAAGACTGTGTACAGAGACGTCATTTTAAAATAACGCCACAACCTTAGGTATCATTTCCAAACTAACCCGTTAGTGTTTGGTTCGAATAAGGATGTTATCTGGGTAAGTTTTGTTTAAGGAAAAGGATTAATACGTGGGTATCTTAGTTTAAGCAGGATTCTACATAGGAAATCATAGTTCTAATCAAACTCCTCGAACCCATTAGGATTCCTTCTTTTATAAATACCACCCCCTCCATCGAACCCCCTGTTGACACTATTATTCAAGGACGTCCTGCTGCTACTCAAGTCCTTCTTCGTCTTCTTCCTCTTCCTCTTGCTGCCGATACGGTGAAAAGGGGGGGGGGGAAGCCATCTTCTGCTTCTCTATTTTTGTGGACAAAAGGGGCTGCTGTGTTGCTGCTCTTGCCGTCTCCTTCTTACTGAGAACGCGTTCTTCTTCCTGTTTCCTACTGCGTTGCTGTTGCTAGAGGAACCAAGCTATTATCGTGGTTTTCAATCTTCTTTGAAGCTGCCGTAAAGTTGTTGCTGTTATTATTCTACTGCCAAGTTCTCTGTTAAAAATAGAGTATCAGTTGTGGTTCATCTTCTCCATCATCTTCATCTGTCAACCAGAACATCAACCAAGGTAGCTTTTCTCAAGACTTAGCAAAACCCTGTAATTCCTAAGTTAAAAACATGCATATAGGTCTGTAGGAGTTACATATTTCATTTCGAGATACAGTTTTCTTTGTTTACTGCATAAATGGAAATAACGACCCAAGCTAGGGCGTTATTTAATTCAACGACCGTGCAAACAATCATCTTTTATTTAGATAGTTAATAATTATACAATGTTCAAAATTTAATAACGATGAATACTTACATGTAAACTAATGCATGATCATACTAGAAAATTCCTGCTATTTTTCTCTATCTGTCCATGTCCCTAGTTTTCTGACTGGTAATTCTCCAAAATCCATGTGTCTATGATTGTACCTGCCCGGTGCAAATTGGATGACAAATAAATAACGACCCCATCTAGGTCGTCAATTGAATGAACGCCCTTGTAAACGGGTGCCAATTTAGTGATAAACTGTGAATTGTAGACATATGTATATTTTCCTGGATATTGGAATTAACGACATAGACCCTGCCATCATTTTGATATATGACACCCCTGACTAGGACGTTGTTTACTAAATTGAAGACTTGGGATAAGTCGCCATTTATATAATATCTGAAAATTGAAAATATTTACAAATTTTAATATTAACAATAATCGGATTGTAACGACTGAGTGAACAGCCGTTAATTATTGAACTGACGACCCGGACAAGGGCGCCATTTCATGAATTGAAGACATGACCTAAGACGTCAATTTCATGTTTCCTGTTTTTCGTGGATTCCTATAACTACTGTGAGTTGGTTATATTTAGGCACTATATTCTTTTCCGTGAATATAGTCCCATGTTTCACGTCATTTTATGAATTACCCATTATTTCTCGATGATAGATAAACCTTCCATGGGACATTCCGTTCCTTTGGACTGGTGACTTTATCATAGAGACCTCCGTAAGACTTCGCTAGCCTTGGATTCCCTCAAGGCAGTCGAGCAGGTTATACCATCAAAACCCATGACACTACTTGATTTCTATGTCACTCTAAAGAAACATGGTATACCGGCCCTTATGATATGCTATTTTGATGTCATGAGAATACTCTTTAATTAATGGAATGGGAAATCATGCCATTAATACTTCTTAAGAATGATGTGCCATACTTGTGGACATTAATTCTATCTACCTTATCATGTACAAGAACGAGCGACCATCTCTATATGAGCGCTTATTCTTATTGTCTTGGCACCCAAGTTAGGGAGCCGATTCCACCTAGTTTTAATACGAATTGTGGTTATACCGTTATTATCGTCCCTACATGTTCAATCCTTGTGATTCTATTCCGCACGATCTACCTTAAAGTTCATACCAGTTTGAATCCTTTGAAAATCTATATTGGCTATACTATAGTGGATGTCGAAAACACATGATCAATGCCTGCGCATATAGGGCTCGATCTGATCCTGGGAGGAGTACCTAAAAGTACTAGTGCCCATGGGAGTTGTAATGATCACGGTATGGCATTATACCGAAGTGCATGACTAGCTTGATTAGACATTCCACAGTTCTCGTACTTGACTTGACATGACATGACTTACGTGACCCGGAGAGGGTATTATTTACCTACTTGAAATAGTAGCCAATTCTTGACATGACATGATAACTATACGTGCTTGATTATCTTGCTATATTGACACGAGTTCTTAAAAAGACTTGCTAGTTCACTCATTCTCTCTTGTTATACGTTCTCTATTGTCGTTTTATGCGAGCATGCATAGCTTATTGCATTTCATGTAACATGTAATTTACTTGAAGCAAGATAGCTCTTGAGATATAATTTCTACTGAGCGTTCGCTCACATAGTATTTTCCCTTATTTTTCAGGTAAGTCTTGGTAGAAGGAAGAAATTTACCCATCGACCTAATATGCCTAGACATGAAGGACTATGATATCATATTAGGAGCAGATTGGTTATCCAAATATTAGGCAACTGTTGATTGTCGCGATAGCAAGGTTACTTTCAAGGAATTCTCGGAACTGGTCTATACTAGCCCTAAGAGTCGGAGCAAGTCACCTCTTATTTCGGCCCTCCGAGCTAGCAAGCTAATAAGGAAAGGATGTATATCTGTCCTTACTTTTGTCACCATTAAGGAAACTAAGGAGACTAAGCTAGAAGACATCCCTGTTGTGCAAGAGTTTCCGGACGTGTTTCCGGAAGATTTGCCTGGGCTACCCCCACAAAGAGAAGTGACCTTCACCATCGACTTTGTCCATGGTGCTGGTCCAATTTCTAAGGCACCATATAGGATGTCCCCTGTTGAACTCAAGGAGTTAAAGGAACAATTGATGGAGCTTCTGAAGAAATGATTTATCAGGCCGAGTACTTCCCCATAGGGAGCACCTGTGTTATTTGTAAAGAAAAAGGATGGATCCATGAGGTTATGCATCGACTATCGACAGTTGAATCATCTCACTATCAAGAACAAGTATCCACTGCCGAGAATCGATGAGTTATTTGATCAAATATCTGGATCCAAGTATTTCTCGAAGATTGATCTCAAGTCAGGATATCACCAACTGAGAATCAAGGATAAGGATATTCATAAGACCGCGTTCAGGAGCAGGTATGGGCACTACGAATTTGTTGTTATGCCTTTTGGACTAACAAATGCCCCTGCAGCCTTTATGCAGTTGATGAATAGTATATTCAGGCCTCATCTAGATCAATTCATAGTGGTTTTCATTGATAACATATTGATCTATTCAAAGACCAAGGAAGAACATGAGGAGCATTTGAGGATTGCATTACAGATATTGAGGACAAATCAGTTATATGCAAAGCTCAGTAAATGTGAGTTCTGGCTGGAAGAAGTGTCTTTCCTAGGACATGTCATCAAAGGACAGATTATCCGTAGATCCATCGAAGATTGAAGCTGTAAAGAATTGGAAAAGACCGACCAATGCGAGCGAGATCCGTAGTTTCTTGGGTCTTGAGGGCTATTACCGGCGATTCATCAAGGATTTCTCCAAGATCGTCGTACCACTCACTAGACTAACACGCAAGGAGATACGTTATGAATGGAGTGAGGAATGTGAAAGAGGCTTCCAAGCCCTCAAGGATCACCTAACTACTGCCCCAGTTTTAGCTTTACCAATTGAAGGCGTGAAATTCGAGGTATACACCGATGCATCTGGCATTCGCCTCGGATGTGTCTTAATGCAACAAGGGAGAGTCATAGCTTACTCATCTCGACAGCTAAAGAAGCATGAAGAGAACTATCCAATACATGATCTAGAATTGGCTGCGGTAGTGTTTGCATTGAAGATTTGGAGACATTACTTATACGGAGTACAGTTCACTGTATACTCCGATCACAAGAGTCTCAAGTATCTCTTTTCTCAAAAGGAATTGAATATGAGACAGAGACATTGGCTGGAATATCTCAAGGACTTTGACTTCACTATACAATATCATCCTGGAAAGGGTAATCCTGTAGCCGATGCCCTCAGTCGAAAGCCGAGAGCACTATTAGCCAATTGTATGATTCATGAGTGGAAGTTGCTAGAACAATTCTCTCGACTTAACATAAGCATGGACCAGGAGAACAAGTGTGTTACACTATCTCCTATGAGCATAAAGCCAATCTACTTAAGATTCTCAAAGCCTATGAAAGGGCTTCGGGGCAGATGATTAATGCTGGCAAAAGTGGCTTCTTTATTCATTCCAGACATAACAACACAGCTGCCAGGAAAATTGAGGAAGCAACAGGCTTTGTAAGACACTCATTTCCTCACAGATATCTTGGATTTCCCCTGGTAAAAGGCAGATGCAAGAAGATTAATTACAATGGTATTAAATACAATTCAGAAACGGATTTCAGGCTGGAAATCTGGGATGCTATCTCAAGGTGCTAAGCTGGTCCTCATCAAACATGTACTGTCCTCTATGCCTATTTATTTTTTAACTTCCTCGTCTCTACATATTGGCACCCACCAAGTGCTTGAGCAGACTCTTGCAAATTTTTTCTGGGGCTCATCTGCCTAAGGAAATAAGAAGCATTGGAGATCCTGGAAAGCAATTTGTAATCCAATTTCGCAAGGTGGCCTTGGTATTATGTCTCTAAAACATATGAAGATAGCTTTGAGAGTTAAAATGTTGTGGCAAGCTCTGCATTCAAATTCCTTATGGGCTGTTTACTTCAAAGCTAAGTACATTAGGGACTGTCCTTTAATCAAGGTTCAGTTTAATAACATGAAAGGATTTGAGAGGAGGAGTTGGATTAAGGCAAAAAACCTTATCATTCAATATAAAAGGGTTGTTATTGGAGATGGCAGCCACACTAGCTTCTGGTATGACAGATGGTTAGGAAACTCTCCCCTTGCTGATTTTTTTTCTGAAAACAATATACCCAACCCTGGCTTGTCTGTTCGAGACTATTTACTACAGCAGACAGTGGAAGAGTCCTCCTTGCATAACAGGATTTTTCCTTCTGATCTTTGTACTGCTTTAAGGAATACCAAACTGAACCAGGAGCATGATCATCATGCTTGGAGTCTTTCTTCTTCAGGGAACTGCACTGTTTCATCCACCTACAAGTTTATCTGCAGCAACCACAGGTTACACTTCAATAACCAATGGACTAGGTTATGGTCTCCATGGCTACCTACCAAGATTTCAGTTCATCTCTGGAAAATTCTTCATACATGTCTTCCATTGGATTCTAATATACAACGGATTGGTATTCACATGACGTGACTTGTGTGGCCCAGAATGGGTATTTACTTGTTTGAATTTAACATAGCCAATTATCATGACATGACTTGATATTACATGCTTGATATTCTTGATAACTTGACCTGATTCGTCTTGGAAATCTTGCTGGTTTATCCTTAATATTTCTTGTCATTCTATTCTCGAAATTATCTTGAGCTCGATCATACATAGTTATACTTGCATTTCATATAACACGTAATCACTTAAAGCAAGCTTGTTTATTGAGATGTAATTCCTACTGAGTGTTTCGCTCATCCAGCCTATTTTAATATTTTTTAGGTAATCAGGTGACTAGCGAGGCCGTGACTCAAATGGGAAGGGAAAGTGTGCAAGAGAGCTCCGAAAACTAGATGACCCGTGTGTTTTATTTTTCTTGAGTCTAGATTAGCATGGTGCCTTTTATCTAGTTTAAATGTCTAAGTCTTGTTAGTGCATCTTTTTCTTTTTCTTTCTTAAAGTTGTAATTGAGTCAATAAGTTGTAATCACAAGTTTATATCAATAAAAAATCATAATGTCAATTATGGTCTTCTTGTGCCTTTAAGTTTTACTCTGATTGACACGACTGTATCGCTGCCACGTTCCGAACAATGCGTTCCGCTGCTATCAGTTCGGGGCGTGATAGCAGTTGACATAAATGATGCATTTCATGTTAGCATACTCCCTACATAGCCTTCATGTTAAATCTAATGGGTCAGTACATTTAGTTAGGGGGAGTCACTGCATACATCTAATTGCTCATGCATACAATTTGAGTCAAAAACTCTCAAAAAGGATTTGAAATGCATGCATACATTTAGGGGGAGTATTTCCCAACATTTATTGAGGGGGAGTCCCATCTGAAAATTTTTGAACTGCTCTGAATTTCATAAAGCTCATCTTTATGAAAAACTGTTTCAAATTGCTTCATCCTTGAACTCTTTGAAAATCTGCCAACTGCTCAATTGTATACACACTTTTGGCATTGTTTGTGATTTAATCTTTTTCATAACTACCCACATGTCTTGCTTACTCCTGAAGTCACCTTTGCTTGTTGCTCAGCTAAATACATTTGTCTGCTCAATGCTATGAAATCTCTGAACTCATTGTCTACTTGCTGAATTTTCTGACTGCCACTTCAATTTTCTTGATACAACTGAAATTTAGAAGGATTCTAATCTGATTCACCAATTCATTAATTAGAGCAAATCACATTCAGGAATCTTCTCTTATAAGACCATATGATGTCCCATGAATAAAACTGTTGGTATGAGCCTAATGAATTCAAGAGTTTAAAAAATTGACTTTCATGAAAAAGATTGTATTCAGAACTTAATAGGTCTCAACCAATTCACACATATTGTGTTCTGTGCACTCTCCTAAGATCTAAAAATTTAATGTTAAGGCAACCTTGGTTGAGAAACTTGGATTAAGTATTGTTCTTAAACATAAAACAATCTGAAAAAGTTTCAAAGGGCAGTTGTTGGCACCTGCTTATTTTCTCGAATTAATTGAGGATTAAGCATAGGGAAATACTCCCTAAATAGAACAAAATGGCACAACATCAAAGATGTTCTACTAGCCGAGTTGAGCTCAAAAATCGAGATGTGTCACCAGGTTAGGCGGCACAACATAACAATCGGGGATCGCCCCCGAGCACAGGGCACTACACCAGCCAGTTTCTCGATAACTGAGTCAGATCCAAGGTTCGGGACAACCTGCCGTATTGAGCGGCACTCTGAAGAGATTCGGGGATCACCCCCAGACTGCATACGGTATCACACCGCCGACACTTCAATAACCGGGCTAACCCGGGACTCAGAATGGCCTACTGTCCCATACGGCTTTTCACCAAGAAGTGGGGGTCACCCCGACTACCAGACATACGACATCATCATGCCAACACCTCAGTTATCGGGCCAACCCGGGACTCCCAGCAACCCATCGCGTCACGCGATTCATAACGAAAAAGCAAGGAACAACTTCTGACACACCTCCTACAAGCGGCCTGATATCGGCGAATCCAGCAAGTCACATCACACCTAGGTTCACCGTGTTCAAGATGGAGCATGGGCGAACATTGAGTTCGGCCGACCCGGGACCAAATTCAAGTGAGTTATCTCTTCACCCAGTCCACCTGACCCTCGTAAGCCCCAACTCACCCAACCAACTCAAACCCCTGAACCCAGCCAATCATTCCAACCCACATAAATCCCAGACTCACTCAACTACAGCTCATTAAAACTGTATGCTTCGACCCGTCTTAACCCCCAGTAGGCCTACATGACCTTTCCCTCTCTTCCAGGTCAATCCCAACCATTTCGGTCCATCCAAACCCCTGAGGGGGAGAGGTTTACTCAAACCAGGAAGCCCCCAGCCCTTCCAACCCGCGTAAACACCCTCTACGCGGACCAAACTACCTGTTCTTGAACGCGGTCACCTTGGCAACAGGGTTCTTAGGGGTCAAACCCCCAGTCAACTCTGCCTAAACCCCCATGTGTCACTGAGAACGCGGTATCCCATGCGACCGCGTTCTCAGAAGCCCAGTCAATGGTAAAACCCCCCCTTTAGGCGGACCAAGTTGACCCCCTCAACTTGGTCCGTCTAAACCCCTCTCCTACCTTTATAAAATCCCCCCATGGGTGCCCAAGGGTAGAAGGCATGGAGCTCACCCCCGGGACTACGAACGGTGCATGAAGGCTTCGGTTGGCTGGTTTTGTGTTTGCTAGGCTCACGCCGAGGGCATGTCGCATGATTGTCCCTCATATGACGTCTAGCCCAAACACAAACCTCCTAAGAGGCGGCCCCCTGCTATGATGAACACACCTTAGATGTCATCTCGATAATCATACATAACCCCAGATCTTGTATGATGAAAGCACTCTGCCTGAGTCCTATCTCAATATTTGTGCACGGCCCCGGACGCTGTTTGATGAAAGCACTCTGCCCAGCCTTGTCTCGATATTTATGCACGGCCCCGAACGCTGCTTGATGAAAGCACTCTAACCGATCTCAGCCTCGATAACCGCACATTGCCTGATGTTACTGGAGGGAAGCACACGATCCGGCCCCTGCCTCGATGATCATGCGCCACCGTGGATCACATCGATAAGTGTGCCCTCAGTGCTCCTACCCTAACATTGGGCATATTTCACGAGTCTCACCGCAAGATGAAGTGTCAAGCCCCTACCTCTATTGATGGTCCCCGACCACGATCATCGAGGTCTCCCGGCGCCTGCCTCCTTCAGTCACAATGGTGCCCTCGGCACCCGACTGCCAGTCACAGACGGGCCCCGAGCATGACTATCGAGGTCTCACGGAGCCCATCTCCTTTAGTTACAATGGTGCCCCTGGCACCCGACTCTCAGTCAAAGACATGCCTCGAGCACGACCATCGAGGTCTCACGGAGCCCATCCACTTTAGTCACAACGGTGCCCTCGGCACCCGACTATCGAGTCCAAACAGCGTCGGGCTACTCTAGCTTCGACGACGCTCAACAACTTCAGTCACAACGGTGCCCCCGGCACCCGACTGCTCAACTGCTCCAGTCACATCGGTGCCCCCGGCACTCGACTGCTCAGCCACTCGAGTCACAATGGTGCCCTCGGCACCCGACTGCCCAGTTACTTCAGTCACAACGGTGCCCTTGGCCCCCAATTGCCAGCTACTCTAGTCACATCGGGGCCCGCGGTTCCGATCGTTCAACCACTCTAGTCACAACGGTGCCCCCGGAACCCAACTGGTAGTCAGTCCAGTCACATCGGGGCCCGTGGCACTCAATCGCTCAACAACCTCAGTCACAACGGTGCCCTCGACACCTGATTGCCCAGTTACTCCAGTCACATCGGTGCCCTCGGCACCCGATCTGCAACGACCCAAGATCTAGATACCGGGAAAGACCCGATATCATTCGAATCCTGGCCCGCCACCCACGAGTTGGAGGACTCGGAGGGGCTAAAAGGAGTGTGGAGGCACAAAGAAATAGGAAGTAAAGTAGGACAATTCAACAATTAACAGAAATAAATAAACAACAATTATAATAACAGAGTCCAGTCCAACAGAAAGTACAGTCTAAAGTAGTAAAACGTACCACATGCTAAGTGAACACTCGGCCCGACAAACTGGCAACTGAGAACCTCCGAACAGCACCCTCGAATCTCGAGGAAGAACCGCCGCACCTGAAAAGCAGGGATGAGTCTCCAAACAGAGACTCAACAGGGATCCCGCGGAACCCCAACCGGAAACAACGGCAGTATCGGAAAGGAAAGCTACAACTACAGCAGGAACAGCTAACCGGTGGCCCGTCAAAACTCGGCACTACAGCTACTCCTACTGTACCAGAAAACACACCTCGATTTCATGGTCGGGGGCTACGAACCACACTAGTACCACTTACCTAAGTGAAAACCCACGGCAACCCCGCCGTAGAGGTCTGTCTCCTAGGACACGGCCAACCTGGACACGTTGTCCAAGGTGCAACCCCGACCAACCGATCGCGGACACCGCACCAACAAGACGCAACCTCGGTAAAGCTACTAGCACCATGGGCACTAACTCGAAAACACCAGCCAGTCCAGAAAACCACGTCTCGCAGACGGGAAACGGAACCCGGAAATAGGAGAGTCACGTCTCGCGTGACAGGAGTACCTGCCCACTAGAAGCATAGCCGGTAGCATCCCCTGACATCTTACACCGCACCGCAAGTGTCCGCCTATCACGATAGCCCCTGGCGGAGGCAAGGACACCCTACAAGTAACCACAAAGCAAGTAACTAGCTGGGGTCATGCTCGTCAGCGTGTGTCCAACCACCCCCAACCACGTGTGCACACACAGACCATGCGTCTCAGGTCTGGCCTCTAACTGGTTTTCCCCTCAGCCGGACTCTGGCTGTAAGACGTGGGGCCTGACAAAAACCAGTCTAAAACCATCCTCAGGGTAACCTCTCCACCACTCCCTGGTGGGACCGCTAAACACGTAAGCAGGCTACGACTAGTGGGGAGTCACCAAAGCAACCACTCTCCGAAGAGAAACTCTGAGAACCACGCACACACCCTGCGCGAGAGTCGAGAAGAACAAGGTGACACCAGGCCACCAGACTATGGACAGTCCTCTAGATGCACTACACCCACCGGTCCTTGAGTTACGAGACTCGGGGTCAAGACCATTGTACACAACAGCACAAGGCTGTCAATCTAGCCTAATATCTAGGTCAAAAACCACGGTAGCACGAGTATCGAGGTAGCTCACGAGCCGTCGAGACCATTCCCTTGGGAAGGGAACTCAAGGGACCTCCAGCCCCAGGCTGGATAATAGGACTTACGGTCCAAGGCCACACACATGGCCCACACGGAAAGAACAGAAGCACGATTCTCAAGGTAACTCACAAGCCGCCACGTCGATTCCCCATTCCAGGGAAAACGGGAAACCTCCAGCCCCAGACTGGATAACTGGACTCGCGGTCCAAGGCCAAAACACATGGCCCACTCGGGAATTGTCTTCCAAGGAAAACTCACAACATGCGGGGGAAACCCCCACCGCACACACACCGATACCCTGTGACTCGATCAAGCGTAACACAAAAGCTCGGAACACGAGGAGTCACCCGGACCCTCAAACCCACGGGAACGCTAAACGAGGTAGCACGGTCCTCCCGACACCATCAAAACATGGATACAAAACCCTCGGGGTGTCTGGGACATTCACGAGACCGCAGGTCGACCACTGGGTCCCAACCGGGTCGACCACGGACCTACACAACGCGAAACGATCGCGGCAAGCACGAAGAACCACTTCGGCATAACACAGTACCTGGCGGTCTATCATTGGGCCATCACAGCACCCTAACGGTCCAACTCAGGAGCGTTATATGAAAAAGCAACGCTGGGTGTGGCGCACCCATCCTGGGGCATCACAGCCTCTAACGGACCAAGCCTGGTGCGTTAGAAGACGGAGCGAAACAGGTTGTGACGCACACCCCTCGGGGCGTCACAACCCCTAACAGACCTATCCAGGTGCGTTAGAAGGAGGGATACGTCAACTTTGACGCACCCAAGCAAGGGCGTCAGTAGGCTCTGACGGTCCACCCGTGGTGCGTTAGAGTCTCGTGACCCCGATCGGTCAAAACCCACGATAACGGATGTAACGGTCGAACCCAGGCGCGTCACACTCTCTGGCGGTTTATCGTAAGACCGCCAGAGCGATCGATGCCCTACCGACACTACAAACCCCTGTGACGCACCCCTCTTAGGGTGTCACGGACCGTGACGCACCACCCCAGGGGCGTCACACCCTGTGACGGTCTCTGGAACGACCGCCACACCGTCCCGAGAGCGGGACGGTGGGAAAACCCCAAAAATCTTCACCACACCCCCATACCTCCACGGGAGAGGGGGAAAACAAGGGGGAAGCCCCCAAATAGCCCCTAGCATGCATCTACGGCCTCGGATCAGCCAAAAATACGGTGAAACGGTAGATCGGCCCACAAACCCTAAAACTTGGATTTTTCCCAAAAATCCCCAAATACGCCCGCTCGGCTCACTGCGGCCTACAAAACTTGCGGGAAAGGAAGCTCACGAGCTGAGGGTCCATCTCCCTACCTCCACCGAAGAAACGACGCGCCGTGGACTCCGATCCACGAAAAAATCGCCGCGAAACCCTCGCCGGCTCATGGACTCGCCCCCGAGCATCGCCATGCCTCCATCGCCTCGATCCTCACCCGTCCTCACCCGCATCCTCGCCCGCGCCGCCTCCACCTCGCCCCCGCCTCGCTCCATCGGCCGCCGGAGAAGAGAGGGGAGAAAGAGAGCGTGAGAGAAGAGAGAGGGAGAGAGGGTGAGAAGTGAGAGATGGGGAGAGAGAAAAAGGGTTGGGGGGTTTATATAGGAAAAATCTAAAAATTTAGAAAAATACGAAAAAATTACCTCGGCGATCCTCGCGAAGAGTACATCGCAGTGGTAACGTCCCGGAGTCAGAGAACGTAATGGTTCACCCTACACGGGGTTTCGAAGGTCCGACCGGCAAAAACATGAGGAAATCGTAAAACGCGATCTGGGACCCGCAAAAGCGATCTGAAACCCACGGATCCAGGCCCGATAAATACCTGAAAAATATCCAAAAGGTCCGGGGCATTACAGCCCTCCCCCCTTAAGGGAATTTTATCCTCAAAATTCGGGACAACCACGGGAACACAGGGGAAGAACGCCGTAACTCACTGACAACGCCATCAGAGCCCCAGCACAGAGAACCTCGATTCACATGAAAAGCTCCGGACTTGAGGGACACAGCCAGACTTACAATCACGAACAACGCCTTGCTCCGTGCGCCTTGCACACCGGCCATCAGAGCAGGCACACCAAAAAACGCAGTCCGGTGTCACCTCAGTCACAACTAACCCAATATGGCACCGCTGCCACCATCTCGCTCACCGAGGAGACACAGTCCTCGTCACGAGAAACAGCTACCGATCCATCCTATGGTCGGCGACAAATTGCACATCAGCTTCACAACCAGCTGACCGGTCGCACACCCTTCTCAAGGGAACAACCAATATAGAGCCTCCACTAACTCACGCAGCTATCTCAACAGATCGCAACCAGAACATTGGTTCAACACCAAGAGTCACCTCACACATGGCAAGCTGAAAGCCAGACATACCACTATGCCAACACTGTCAGAAGACAAACTTCTCGCAAATCCCAGATCCAATTCGAGACAAGGCACACCTCAAAATCAGCCACCCAAGGCCTCGTTGGCACACGGCTCTCGCCACGCTCGAGCCCCAACAACCAGCATCTTCTGTCTGTGAAAGACCACACGTCGGTCACCAACTGCTCGTCAACGGGAAACCTCCATCGGCCCAACGGGCACGATCCAACTCACAACAGGCCATCCGCTGACTCACACACAGACAATTACCACACCACGAGCTGAACTCCTCTCGGACTCCGCATCCGAACTCAATTATCGCGCCAACTCGACCCTTTCGGGGAGCACAATGAAACCAAATGACAAGATCCTGGTGTCTTCGGTCATCACCTCACTTGACTCAGACTTACAAGGGAACCATCCCATGCTGGTCACCAAACCAGGGATAACCATTGTGACACCAACGTCCCATCAAGGACCACCATTCCGACGCCAATCTCACTAAAAGGCCTCCGCCCACAGGCGTCACTCTTCCGTCTTGTCTCGTCACATCTCTTCAATTAATCCAAGTGGACACCTGCCAATCCCGATTCCGCCCTCACCACCGATCTACGGGATACCACCGGAACAATTCATGGCATACGTCTCTAGGGGAGAAAGTGCCAACCAAAATTACGGCAACCATGTCGCCAGCACCATGACCAATGAACAATGGGTCCCTAACAATACACATCTTACCGTGGTCGACTACGAGACTAGCCTTACCAATCACTCGCAGCTACCAACCAGAACCCAAAATCTCTCAAAGATCACTTCCTCAAAACACGATCTCAACCGAGGACACAACCTCCAATACAAGTCGGGCACCAAGCCACCGACTCTGACCAACACGTCCTCGACCTCCGTCAGGCGACACCCTCAACAACCCCATCCGGGTCCAACACCGACGCCTGACATGGCTTCCATCTCAGGAACAGGGTACTCATGAGGCACACTTGCCAACATTCTTCCCCAACACTCCATCCTGCCAGTGCCAAGAACCACAACATCTCGATCGATGGCACGGCAACAACACGTCTCACACCGAGGAACCAATCCTCCGATGCTCAACGCAACCTCAGAAAATCTGCCCTAGCACCCAACGCTACGATCCTGAACCTGTGGGTTATGGACCCACCACACTTCCGCTGCGCACTCTGATCCACACGCACAACCAACACAACGCCAACTCGGGATCCTCCATTCTGACAATCCTCTACAACTCCGCAGACTCCGATCTTCAACACATCGGGGATCACCACGCCAGCCACAAATTCTCAATAACACCGCCTAACCGGCACCCATCCTTCCGAAAAAGCGTCGACACACCCTCACATGACAAGGGAATGGGCACAACTTCTCACAGGCAACCACCTGGCCAAGACAAGGAGCACGTCTCGCACGGACTTCATGGCACACAAGGCCAACCAATCCGGACACATGATGTAAGATGGCAATCCTAGCCAAACACAATTCTCTCCAGCCAAAGGAGAAACAAATCGCACTTCCGACCAACGGAAAACTCTACGCTCGAGCTGACCTCAAACCTTGCGTACTCTGGGAACAACACCTTCCAACGCCGAAAAAACCATTATCCCGTCAGGTTAGCGCCTCCGACACACTCGATGAGTGTCACGTCGGACAACAATCACAGCATCTCTCGGTGCATCACCACTGTAATTCCTCGAACTGCAACACACTGCGCCAAGAGCCGCTACACGAGCCATAATGACAACCGCCGACGCTCATCCTCGAGTCACGAAACTCACTGCGGAACCTTCACATCTCAACTCAAATCCAAGGCGAACACTACCCATTCGCATGCAAGTGCGCAGGAGCAAGAACTTACTGGGACACCACAGCCCAATCTTGCCTCGAAATCCGTAGAACAATTGGGACCAACACATCATTTTTGACGCCACAGAGCACAATGAGGACACCCGGCTCGAGAATCAGCAACTCATCGAGAAGATCCTTCGCTCGCCCGAGCGCACCTCTCGATCAGAGCACCCGCTCCGACACCTTAAACCACGACCTAAACACCTTAGGGGCTGGACAAACCTCAAGCTGGAGTGGCCAAAACTGACAGCAGCTCCCTCAGAGCACGCTCACGGTCACTTAACCACGAACAATCCTCTCCAGCCACCTGACCACGCTGCAGATTCCTCGAACGCAGTACCACGAGTTCACGCCTGCCAGCAACCTCTGCCCAACACAGCACAACCAGGCCACCACCGATGAGGGAGAAGGCTCTGGACCTCGATCCTTGGACCCCATGCTGGCATGAAAGCCGCGGACAGTAACCACCTTCACAGCGCCGCACAAAGCACTCAAGCTCTCAAGGGAGAAACTAGGTGGAAAGCGACCACAAAACCCTAAGCCATCTGCCGACTATACTGGACCTTATGGACTCTGATCACTACAATATTTTGAATTCTTGTGTACGTCCACAACTACTGCTCTGATACCAGCTGTAACGACCCAAGATCCGGATACCGGGAAAGACCAGATATGTTGTGTAGTGGACAGCGGATCTAGAGGGGAGGGGTGAATAGATCAGCCCCACTTTTCGCAATGCGGCCCTCTAAACAGCTAGTTAAAATGAATTGCAGCGGAATAGAAACTAACTTCCAAGAATGCTATGATTCACTTAGCAAGATAAGCAAGATATATAATAATTCGATCCTAAGCATGCACCTAGAACGATTCAATCACACAAGCAAACCACGCTAGACAGGATTTTTAAGGTGGTTCGGACTGAATTCTCAGCCCTACGTCCACCCCTCACCAAAACCCGGTGAGGCTTCACTTGTGCAGCGCACCAAACCGTAAATCGGAAACCACCGATTGCCTTCCTACTCACCACCTGGTAGGGACGTCAACCGCAAATTGGAACACCCTCCAATTGCCTTCCTACTAACCACCGGTAGGGATGAATCACACTTTCAATGTTTAAACAATAATGAAAATGAAACAAGATGTGAATGAACTAAAACAAGAGATTGAGTTATGAGTGAAAATGAATTGGCCCTTGTATGGAATGTTGATCAGCAACAAGGCTCCTCTTAGCTTCAACTCAATCTTCTTGATTCACCCTTGATTGGATGAATGTTCTTCACGGAGTACTGTTCACGTGAACAGTACCTCTTCCTTCAATTCTTCTCTCTTGATCTTCTCTTTGAACTTCTTTGAATGAATGAAGGAGATGATGAAGCTACCTTGAATCTTGATTGCTTCTTTAGCTTCTAGGAGTTTGAATGCTTGAAATATCACCTTGAATGAACTTGAAAGAACTTGAATGGATGAAGATGATTTCCCTTGATAGTGAGCTTCAATGGATCCCCTTGAGATGATGAAGAGGATGGAGGATGCAGCTTTCTCTTCTCTTGGCCTTGATCTTGATCCCCACTTGAAGAGCTTGAACACTTGAGGATGAAGACCTTCTTCACGGAGTACTGTTCACTGCTACAGTGCTCCGAATTCCTCTCCCTTGAACACACTCTAGCAGCCTCTCTTGTAACCCTCTTGAAGCCTTTTTGCATTAGGGTTTTCATCCCCTCATGTGTTGGTTTTATAGACCTTGAATGGTCTATAGACAAGCCTCAGACCAGATCCACAATTTGTGGGTGATTAGGTGACATTTGGATTAAAGAAATCCATGTTGAATGGCCCTTTTCGAAGTTGGAAGCAAAGTCAAAAATGAAGGCTCGGGGCTGGCGGTCGACCGGCAGCTCCTGGCGGTCGACCGCCACTGTAAAAGGCTGTAGACGAATGGCCCCTGGGAATTCTGGTCGCGGTCGACCGGCAGCAGGCAGACCTGTAGCCGGGGGATCCCTGGCTGGGGCGGTCGACCGCCCCTGTGCTGGCGGTCGACCGCCAGCTGGGCAGAGCCCGGGTCACCCCGGGTTGGTCCGTTGGCCGCACCAGATCCATCGCTTGAGTCCGTTAGCCACCCGTTCATGTCTGTGGCATCGACCTTGATTGTCTTGAAGTTTTATTACTGAGTCTTCAAGCAAATTTTTGTTCCGGGGGCTCCGCCCCCAGAAACCCCCGCAAGGGGCGCTGCCCCCTTGACCCCCGCGACCTGATCGGGCAGGTCGATCCCTGCGACCTGACCGCGCAGGTCGATCCGCATGCGAGGGCGCAACATTGAGCTTTCATGTGCATATCTATCATAAACACAATAGAACATATGTCAGTCATATAAGAGTGAAAAACAACAATGACGAATAGTGTTTAGCCAGTATCAAAACCAAGAATATCACAGAACACATATGACCATAGAATGATGTCGAATGACCCAAGTGACCATATGAAAACTCAAATAACCACAGGGGCACAACAAGATACCATTCGAATCCTAGCCCGCCGCCCAAGAGTCGGAGGACTCGGAAGGGCTAAAAGGAGTGTGTAGGCACAAAGAAATAAGAAGTAAAGCATGACAATTCAACAATTAACAGAAATAAATAAACAACAACTACAACAATAGAGTCCAGTCTAACAGAAAGTATAGTCTAAAGCAGTAAAACGTATCACATGTCAAGTGAACACTCGACCCGGCAAGCTGGCAACTGAGAACCACCGAACAACACTCTCGAACTTCGAGGAAGAATTGCCGCACTTGAAAAGTAGGGATGAGTCTCCAAACAGAGACTCAGCAGGGATCCCGCAGAACCCCAACCGGAAACAACGGCGGTAGCGGAAAAGAAAGCTACAAGTACAATAGGAACAGCAAACCGGTGGCGGGTCAAAACTCGGCACTACAGCTACTCCTACTGTACCAGAAAACACACCCCGATTTCACGGTCAGGGGCTACCGAACCACACTAGTACCACTTACTAAAGTAAAAACCCATGGCAACCCCACCGTAGAGGCCTGTCTCCCAGGACACGGCCAACCTGGACACGCTGTCCAAGGTGCAACCCCGACCACCTGGTCGCGGACACGGCACCAACAAGACGCAACCTCGGTAAAGCTACTAGCACCCTGGGCACTAACTCGGAAACACCAGCCAGTCCAAAAAACCACGTCTCGCAGACGAGAAACGGAACCCGGAAATAGGAGAGTCATGTCTCGCGTGACAGGAGAACCTGCCCACTAGAAGCATAGCCGGTAGCGTCTCCTAACGTCTTACACCGCACCGCAAGTGTCCGCCTGTCAGGATAGCCCCTAGCGGAGGCAAGGACACCGTACAAGTAACCACAAACCAAGTAACTAGCTGGGGTCACGCTCGTCAGCGTGTGTCCAACCGCCCCCAACCACATGTGCACACACAGACCATTCGTCTCAGGTCTGGCCTCTAACTTGTTTTCCCCTCAGCCGGACTCTGGCTGCAAGACGTGGGGCCCGATGGAAACCGTTAAAAACTGTCCTCAGGGTAGCCTCTCAACCACTCCCTGGTGGGACCGCTAAACGCGTAAGCAGGGTACGACTAGTGGGGAGTCACCAAAGTGACCACTCTCCGAAGAGAAACTCCGAGAACCACGCACACACCTTGCGCGAGAGTCGAGAAGAACTAGGTGACGCTAGGCCGCCAGACTCTGGACAGTCCTCTAGACGCACTACACCCAACGGTCCTTGAGTTACGAGACTCGGGGTCAAGACCGTTGTACGCAACAGCACAAGGCCGTCAATCTATCCTAATCTCTAGGTCAAAAATCACCGTAGCATGAATATCGAGATAGCTCACGAGCAGCCGAGACCATTCCCTCGGGAAGGGAACTCAAGATACCTCCAGCCCCAGGCTGGATAATAGGACTTACGGTCCAAGGCCACACACATGGCCCACACGGAAAGAACAGAAGCACGATTCTCAAGGTAACTCACAAGCCGCCACGTCGATTCCCCATTCCAGGGAAAACGGGAAACCTCCAGCCGCAGGCTGGATAACTGGACTCGCGGTCCAAGGCCAAACACATGGCCCACTCGGGAATTGTCTTCCAAGGAAAACTCACAACATGCGGGGGAAACCCCCACCGCACACACACCGATACCCTGTGACTCGATCAAGCGTAACACAAAAGCTCGGAACACGAGGAGTCACCCGGACCCTCAAACCCACGGGAACGCTAAACGAGGTAGCACGGTCCTCCCGACACCATCAAAACATGGATACAAAACCCTCGGGGTGTCTGGGACATTCACGAGACCGCAGGTCGACCACTGGGTCCCAACCGGGTCGACCACGGACCTACACAACGCGAAACGATCGCGGCAAGCACGAAGAACCACTTCGGCATAACACAGTACCTGGCGGTCTATCATTGGGCCATCACAGCACCCTAACGGTCCAACTCAGGAGCGTTATATGAAAAAGCAACGCTGGGTGTGGCGCACCCATCCTGGGGCATCACAGCCTCTAACGGACCAAGCCTGGTGCGTTAGAAGACGGAGGGAAACAGGTTGTGACGCACACCCCTCGGGGCGTCACAACCCCTAACAGACCTATCCAGGTGCGTTAGAAGGAGGGATACGTCCACTTTGACGCACCCAAGCAAGGGCGTCAGTAGGCTCTGACGGTCCACCCGTGGTGCGTCAGAGTCTCGTGACCCCGATCGGTCAAAACCCACGATAACAGATGTAACGGTCGAACCCAGGCACGTCACACTCTCTGGCGATTTATCGTAAGACCGCCAGAGCGATCGATGCCCTACCGACACTACAAACCCCTGTGACGCACCCCTCTTAGGGTGTCACGGACCGTGACGCACCACCCCAGGGGCGTCACACCCTGTGACGGTCTCTGGAACGACCGCCACACCGTCCCGAGAGCGGGACGGTGGGAAAACCCCAAAAATCTTCACTACACCCCCATACCTCCACGGGAGAGGGGGAAAACAAGGGGGAAGCCCCCAAATAGCCCCTAGCATGCATCTACGGCCTCGGATCAGCCAAAAATACGGTGAAACGGTAGATCGGCCCACAAACCCTAAAACTTGGATTTTTCCCAAAAATCCCCAAATACGCCCGCTCGGCTCACTGCGGCCTACAAAACTTGCGGGAAAGGAAGCTCACGAGCTGAGGGTCCATCTCCCTACCTCCACCGAAGAAACGACGCGCCGTGGACTCCGATCCACGAAAAAATCGCCGCGAAACCCTCGCCGGCTCATGGACTCGCCCCCGAGCATCGCCATGCCTCCATCGCCTCGATCCTCACCCGTCCTCACCCGCATCCTCGCCCGCGCCGCCTCCACCTCACCCCCGCCTCGCTCCATCGGCCGTCGGAGAAGAGAGGGGAGAAAGAGAGCGTGAGAGAAGAGAGAGGGAGAGGGTGAGAAATGAGAGATGGGGAGAGAGAAAAAGGGTTGGGGGGTTTATATAAGAAAAATTCAAAAATTTAAAAAAATACGGAAAAATTACCTCGGCGATCCTCGCGAAGAGTACATCGCAGTGGTAATGTCTCGGAGTCGGAGAACACAACGGTTCACCCTACACGGGGTTCTGAAGGTCCGACAGGCAAAAACATGCGGAAACCGTAAAACGCGATCTGGGACCCGCAAAAGCGATCCGAAACCCAAGGATCCAGGCCCGATAAATACCCAAAAAATATCCGAAACGTCTGGGGCATTACACGATCGCTCAGTCACTCGAGTCACAACGGTGCCCCCGGCACCCGACTGTCGAGTCCAGACGGCGCCGGGCTACTCTAGCTTCGACGACGCTCAACAAATTCAGACTCAACGGTGCCCCCGACACCCGACTGCTCAGCTGCTCCAGTCACATCGGTGCCCCCGGCACTCGACTGCTCAACCACTCGAGTCACAACGGTCCCCTTGGCACCTGACTACCCAGTTACTTCAGTCACAACAGTGCCCTTGGCCCTCGACTGCCAGCTACCCCAGTCACACACAAGAATTGGGAAACGTGAGACCTTTGCCCCTTGGCCGGCCTCAGAGCAAGGAAGGAATCAACCTCCGCATCCCGTTGCTACTCCGATAACGCGACCATTCCTTTTACCGTGTTCCTCAAGAATGCGCCCATAAGGAGCACCGCGTTAATCAACAGGCCCTCCTTCGGCCTCCTTTCAATTTTCGAGTCGGGGCCCGCAACACCTGAATGCTCAGCTACTCCAGCTACAACGGTGCCCTCGGCACCTGATTGCCAATCTTACCCGGGCCAAACCACCAGGGTCTCCTGGCGCCCGGCTCCCTCAGCTACTTAAACTACAACGGTGCCCTCAGCACTCGACTGTCTAGCCACTCTAGTAGTCTCAACGGTGTCCCGCGGCACCCGACCGCCCAGCTACTCCTATCACTACCATGCCAACGGCACTCGAATATCTAATTAATTCAGCTACAAAGGTGCCCACGGCACCCGACTGTCCTGCCCCGGTGACACCCGGCTACTTCAGCCACAGTGGCGCTCAAGCTCTCCAGTCTCACCGGTGTTCATGGCACCTGGTCGTTCCAGCAACAGTGTCCAGGGCTTCCAACTCTCCCAGTTCCAACGACACATGGTCGCCCCAATCACGGTGGTGCTCAGGGTGCCCTATTGTGCCAGTCACCACTGTGACAACGACACCCAACTACTCCAGTCAAAGTGATGCCTACGGCCTCGACTTCCCCAGTCACAACGATGCTTACGGCACCCGGCGGTTCCAAGCTCAACGGCTCTTGGACGCTTTAGACATGGCGACACTCATGCCGTCCAATCGTTCCAGCATGACGGTGCCCACGGCACCCCAACTTCCCCGATCTCGACACTGTCTCATATCGGGAATACATTGTGACGCCCCTCGGGGAGCATCTTGTTGAGTCACAAGCCCTCTGATGGACACTACGTGCAAATGCGGAGATACCCGCACAATAACGCAATGACTCGGGGACCATCATAAATGACAGAATTGTCCCGTGGCTTGCACACATTTGTAATCAGGCTTACACACCCCGTATAAATGTCTCTCATGGCATATAGTGGTGTAATCCAGTCTGGGAATTGATCCCCATCCTCCCCAGCTACCAGTCTCAACGTCATCCAGCAGACTACCATCTGTCTCCCAGCTCGGTCCTAACCCCTCTACCCGGATAGACCCTATACCCAAGCTAGAACTTGCCTACTCCCTGCCGAGCCAATGTCCACTGCTCCTCTGTACGAGTCAATACCTCGTTCTCATAAATCCAGAATGCATACCCCCATCTAGTGTCCGCACTGGAACCAGTCTCTATGCCCCCAGTTATCCCTGCTGTATTGCTGTTGTTCTGTCACTGTTGCATGACTAAGCCCTCCCGACGTCGAGGCTCCCAGGGTCCTTGACTCTCTCTTCTGCAGTAGAAATAAAGGTGTTCGGATTCAATCCGATGTAAAATAAACACTGGTTACTTACGACCATTGAGGAAAGACGTCCAGTACATGAATCCCCATAATCGTTTGCACACTCGTACCAGCGGAACCCCCTCCTCTCCACGTGGCGCACGACATTTCGTGCTCACGTGCCGTGCCCTGGCAGCACATCCCTAGTCAAACGCTTGGCTCCGTAGGTGATTGTCGAGAAATCAACTGGCACGCCCGCATTCCATCCAGCCATCCTTGTTCCAGTCTTCCAGAACGATTAACCATATTCCATTCCTGTCGGTGCCTTCCTATCGTTCTTTTCACCTTCTAAGAAATACCCCCGGAATTCCCGCGTGCCAAGTCGACCTATCTCGGCCTTCCGTAACAGGCGAGTATGCGTCCCCGCCGCGAGGAAAAACAAGAAGTGACTCCCCACTCGCGAAAACAACTTGGCATGCCCGTTGGGACGTCTCCTACCTTTCTTCTTTCTGCCGAAGAAGAGTCACACCTGCCAAGTGTAAGCCGCAATGCCCTCACCTTTTCTTATCAAAGAGGAAGAGGAGGGCCCCCGTCCAACATGCAACATGTAACCGGTCGTCATCGAGCGACCAACCTGCACCAGCAACAACAACAATGGACCGGTGGCGATAGTGACCTACGGTCCAATCGTCATCGCCTTTCACGCCGGGCACGTACGGTTGGCATCCTCAATTGTATTTGGCAACTCTACCTCGGCCTTTGGCTCACCCTGATCCTTGGGTGCCATTGCCATGGCCAACAAGCAGCCCAGTCCGACGACTGCCCATAGAGGCAGCTGCCCCCCAGCTCCGCCAGCACTCGACACGGGCTTTCTGCCTATTGGTTATGTATGTCCTCAAGCCAATCATAACATGTACAATCTTGTTCATTAATAATGACAAAGGATTTTAATATTCATTATGTGTGATTCGTTTATCGTTTCATAATGAAGTCCATGAATATGCGCAATGGATATTAATTATGATGAGATCATAACAATGAGATTAGTATCTTTTAAATGCATATTCATAATTGTTCCTAGTCGGGGATATCTGAGAAGGACATCAGATATCCAGTGAGACTAGTACATGTTGCACCTGCTCATATGATGAGGGTGGATGGTCTCATAGATAATTGTATAGAGACACTAAGGTGAACCTGTAGGTGCTCATTGATGAATGAGTTCACTGAACTGATCCAACATGAATCACTGGATGGTAATATTATCTGACTGTCAACCAGTTAGATTCATCGTCACAGTGGCGTGATTGGTCCTTTGACCTGAGACACCGAGGACATCTTGTCGGTGGACTTCTGAGTTTTGACCTTAGCTTATAGATCTCTAGTCATGAGGTCTTAATCAGTTATGTGATCGAATCTAGTGGAATACCTTCGAAGGTGATTGTGTGATCACTATGGGATCATTCGCTCTCGGTAATTGAGAGAGAATGCTCTAGGGAGTGATGCCTAGGAGTCCTTGGCCATGGCAAGACAACATATCAGAAAAGGAGTTTTCTGGTAATGCTTTTGTGGCATCTAATCCAAGTGAGTGTGTGTTCTTGGGTTTGACCGTTAACTATACCCTCAAGCATACTCGAGAGCATTGTACGAGTGAAGGACTATAGTCACGTGGTAACTGTTGACGGAAGGGTTCCTTGAGCGGGTTGCTGAACCCCATTGCCTTCTAGGGTCATGCGGTGTTGCTTGGCACCCAACTTGATCAGAAGCCCAATAAATTATCATGAGATGATAATTAGATGAAGTGTTTATTTAATATGAGATAATAAATAAACTAATTTTACCAATAAGGGGTTATTGGGTTGAAAACTGGACTGGCACTTGGGCCTTGAGGGTCACACGCATATAGGTTCTTTGGTTAGGGGATATTAAGTGGGTGTTTATATTAATCCGGGGACTTTTATGAAAAGTGGAATGGATTAATATAAATACATGCCAAAGGGAAACCCTGGGCCAAGCTCCAGGGTTTTTCCCACGCTGTGGCAGCCGCCCCTCCTCAATCTCTTCTCTCTAGTCGCCCCTTCTCTCTCCCATAAGAGCACAAGGTCGCATGCTGCCTCGAGTGCCTGTGACGAGGAGTCGAGTGAGAGAGCAACCGCTGAGAGACGAGATGAGGATGATCCCTCAACTTGCGAGCCGCGTGGATACCGCTGGAGGCCCGGCACCTGCTTGGGTAGCGGTGTCGCTCAGTAGGAATCAACCCTCGGTCGCAGATCCGACTCCGCGCAAGGTGAAGATCTGATCTTCTGTCGCTTAGTTTGGTAGAAACGGATCAAGGGCCGCGGGGATTTAAGAGAAGAAAATTTTCAAATTTCACTGCATTCTCATATCTCGCTTATCTATCTAGTCCTCTTGCGATCCTTACAGTGGTATCAGAGCCAGGTTTCCGCTTTGATCCGTTTCTACTTTATCTGTAATTATTTTATTTAGTTTCCTTGCATCGGTCTTGTCTTCTCTGTTGGTCTATTGGCATTCAATAGGGTATTTGATGCCGCGAACAACATCAACAATGGTCGCTGCGACGACGATCCCTTGGTCGATCTCGTAACACTGGCGGTTGGCCCAGCGGCATCGTGCGACTACGCCACGGGTGACCTATCAGCATGGGTCGTCGTTTCCCTTCCTCAGATGTGTGACGATGCAAGGTAGGGTTGAGAACCCTAGCCATCACCGCCATACATCTAGTCAGGTGAAGGAGAAAGGGATCACGGGTCTCTTCACCGGGGCATGCGGATTCATCCCATGCTAGTTTGTGCCATGACGGTTCGGGCTGTTCGGACCTCTATCAGATAATCGCATTATCTATCCAACAGAAAACACTAGAATCCCTATTAGATAAAGCATACCGTGGGACCGGGGTGGTGCTACCTCCCCTGGCAACCCCCCCACAGGGGGTGGGAGCTGCCCCCCCCTTGACCCCCCCATCGCGACCTGACCGCGTAGGTCGATCCGCATCTTTGTACCGCCTTAAAATTCGTTTAAGGGTAAGAGGCATATGTAATGGTTCCATATCGATGAAGGGATGCATAGGAACTTATAGATAATAATTTCATATTCTTGTTTGAACATGTTGACATGTTACTGCTTTTGAATGTAGATTTAAAGGCATGATAGAATCTGGAATTTTTCAAAAATTATCCATATACCCAATTTTGATTGGATCCCTGGTTTTATGAAAATCGAAGCTATTTATTTTTGAAAATTCAACTTCACTTGATGTGGAACATCATGTGTAGTGCGATTAAATGTTAATCCTTGGTGGTCATGGATATGCACTTAAAATATTTGATGTCATGTAATGACATGTGTGTGGATATAAAGATGTATGTCGGTTCGATGGATGTGTTATGTGTTGAGGCCTGCGAGCCTCCCTCTATATCTCCACTGTAATACCCCGGTTCTAAAAATTTGATTGAAATGAATGAATTTCGGAATTTAATATTTAAATCCTTAGTAAATAGAACTAGTGAAATTTGGACTACCTTATAAAAATCTAGAAAAATTAATAACTTTGTCTTCTGTGGTCGACCCAACAAAAATCCGTAACTAGGTCTAATCTTTGATTTGAGCCTAAAGTGCACACTTACCTAACCTTAACTTAAACCGCGGAATTAGGGCTTAATACTCCATCAAATGAGCCCAAATCGGTGGCAAATGAAAGGCCGCGATCTAAGGATCATTTCCCCTCTGCCAATTCATCGAAACCTTAACCCTAAAACTTGTAGTCGGCCGAGCTTTGGTGAGGTCAACTATTGCGGCGCCGTTTCAATCACTCAACTTACTTCAACGAATTCTCCCAGCACCGAAGGCTCCAGAAGGTGTATGAGCTATAAAAATAAAGCTCTGCAACCCTAGAATCCTTTGGTAGCAGCGGCGGTCACAGTGGAGATCGATCTAGGGAGATCTCTGGTGATTAGTGGAGACGTGTTGGCGTCCTTTCTTCTTCCTTTCTTCTTCGTTCTTCATCTAATTGAGGTAGGTAATAACGAGCCCAATATAAAGTGTTATATATGGATGGAATCAGCGTCTAGTCCTTTTTCTTTTGAGCCAAAAAGCCCTAAATTCCATTAGGTATCCTACGCAAATTTAATGATTTTGTTGAGGCATGTCAGAATTAGGGCAGAACCTGTTCCCCTTTGATTTCAGTAACGATTTCAGGCTGTAAATCAAAATTGATTCATGCATCTCGTAGAGTTTTTCATGCTCTTTCTTTTGGTAGTAAAAGCCCCAAATTCCATGTTGTATACTCTTCGAATTTCGTGTTTTATTGTAACCCTTAAAACCCCCATCGAGGCGGGCAAGGGTTGGTTTAATCGGATTTTTACCATACTTAGATGGTCTTACGATAGACCACATATCCTAGATGAACGGTCTCCCAGAGACCACATAACCAGGATGGGCGGTCACTACATAACCACACATCCTGGGATGGGCAGCCCTCATCTAACCACATATCTAGATGAACGGTTTTCAAGTGACCACATATCCCCTGGCAGGATGAACGGCCACCCAGACGACCACACATCTGGATGGGCGGCCATCCCTGTGACCACATAACCCAGGGATGGGCGGTTCTCACCTGACTGCCCAACCCCTTGGGCGGTTCCCTCCTGACCGCCCAACCCTTGGGCGGTCCTTCCCTGGCCGCCCAAGTCCCTTCAGTCCAGAGGTTATCCCTATTAGCCCGGTAGATATAAGGTCATGCCAGATTCGTTTATCTTTGCAGAAGTGACTTAGTGTGAGTTCTATTTGATTCATATTAGCATCTTAATGGATAATTAGTAAACTAGAAACCCATATGATAAGTGGTAAATCATGCAAGTAAATTTCTGTAAAATGCATGCTATTTCATTCCCACATGATCTTATTCATTATCTTTATCATCTTGATTCATCTTTTTGGAAAATAAATTAATGTAAATCATGGTCCTTGATAAATTGACATGGAAATTAGGACTAAAATGAATATTAGGTTGCTGGACAGCCATTTTATTCCAGTAGAACATTTTGACCAAATTGCGGACTTCTAGTAAGTCATTACCATATTAGTTGTGATAGTCTTGAACTTACCCCCGGACACTCCATCCGGCAGACTTACCATCATCTTGGGATCTTTGTATCTCCCTGCTAAGAACCTAATGAACCACCAGAACTTCGATTTACGTGACTAAACCACTGGTTTATAAGTCTTGGATCGAATTGGGCTAAGAGAGACACGTGCGGCCAGTAGTGAACCACATATCCTTATAGGCGTCCCAATAACGACCGCGTATACCTGGCTTATGCCATTAAGTGTTGGTTGATTAACCTTGATCAATCTTCGACCAAACCTTTAAGCCCTGGACTGACCAATGGACAGTATACTAGGCCCTGGTTTAGTTTTACCCTGTCTTTGGTAGTCGGAGTCTAATATGATGGTTTCTTAACTTTCTAGCCAAGCCGGGTGGTGCGGCTGGAATATGACCGTTCAAACCTTATGCGGATTCTTTTGGATCGCATATCTTTAATACGGCCTTGTATGGATCGTATATCTTATTCATGGGTCTTAAGGTTTTCTTTACCTGTACGGCCCAGAACTTACCGTTCATACTTTAGAGTGGCACACTGTCAGCCGTTCATTCTTGACCTCGTGGGCTGAGTATCAGTCCAGCTCCTGTAAGTGCGGCCTAGTGTTAGCCGCATATATCTCTTGAGCGGTTTATGTATGACCGTACATCTCTCAGAGATGAGTTTTATCGTGTTTTGTGCTCTTGAATCCAAGGACGGATTAGTCCTTTAAATCTTGAACTTCTGGACATTAATTCATCTGATTATTTGGCCATAAACTTGACTAAATGTCTAGACGGAACTTGGGATCTTGAATCCGATAAATCAATGCCAACGCATCATAAGGGCCCAGTCTGGTCCGGGGGAGAGCGCCCGAAAAGTACTTGTGCCCATGGGAGTTTGTAATGACAAGGTGAGGTATTGCACCGAGTGCATGACTAGCGTGATGTTTACGACAGAAATCTCTTGTTACTTGATCGTGCTTGACTTGCTTATCTCTTGTTACTTTCTAGTGGCCATTTCCTCGTTACAATTTCCTGTTACACTTGTTACATAATACTCTTGTTGAAATCCAGATATCTTATATTTTCTTGACCTTGCAAGATCTTTATCTTACGTTGTTTTCTTCTGTATCGTCATTTCTTTTCTTAGCATTGCATATGAAAATGGAATAATTGGTTAATTACGTAAACTTGTCTGTTATTATCTACTGGGCGTCAGCTCATAGTTGTTATTTTCCCCCCTTTCCAGGCAGTTCAGGTGACGATGCGCATACCGATGGGGAGGGACATGAGTGATATCTCTGAGTGTACCAGTTCTAGATGTTGAGTTGGCACAGTTATCCTAGTTTTAGTTATGCCTTAGAGTGTGTTAGCTTCAGTTATGATATTATTGTTAAAGTTGTATTGCCTCAGTTTGTATTAAGTTGGTTTAAGGTTATTGTACTAGATTTGGAATGTTTCTTGATCAATAAGTTATCTCTCTTCATAGCACTTGTGTTTAATGCTTAGATTAGCTTATCATTATTTCTAGCTATTTCTGACTTTACGTTCCGATATTCGCGTCGGGGCGTGACAGTTTAGGTGGTATCAGAGCCCTAGATTTCACATTCCTAGGTTTTCTAAGTTCTAGGGGTCTAAGTGATGATTTAGGACCCATAACCTTGTTATAAGTCTAAGAACCCAACCTGGTGAGATTTGGGTAGAAACTTGGGTTAAGTTCATACCTTAATTGCGATATTATCTATTTTTAATGAACCTAAATAATCTATTCTTCGTGTAGGCCTTTGCAATGGCAGCGGATCGCGCGGAATCGAGGAACTTGCAGTGCACGGTTCAAGGCCTTATTCAAGTTTTGCAACAAGTGGCCCAAGCAGGAACTGCAAACCATGGCACTGGTGATTTATATCAAAACTTCCGAGGGATGAATCCGTCGAGATTTGGTGGCTCGACTGACCCTGGTGAAGCCGAGCACTGGCTAGACGAAATGGGAAGGATATTCAAAGTAATGCAGTGCAGCAATCAAGAACGTGTCCTTCTATCAACCTTTCAACTTGAACGTGATGCTAGAACATAGTGGGATTCAGTGAAGGCTACACTTGGTGATCAGCAAGTCACATGGAAGGAGTTCGAGGAATTCTTTAATAGCAAATACTTTTCTGATAGAGTGTAAGAGAAGAAGGCAGCGGAGTTCGCGGCTTTGAAGCAGCGAAATCTACCTGTGGCAGAATATGAAGCTCAATTTTCTCGGTTATCCCAATATGCTACTCACTTGATATCCACCGAGAAGATGAATGCTAAGCGCTTTCTTAATGGACTGAAGCTGCTATATATCAACCAATTGGCACGAATAGAAATCCCGACCTATTCTGAAATGGTGAGAAAAGCTCAAGTCCTAGAAGATACTCTAGAAATGACGGAGAGAATCCGTGGAAAAAGTGCAAGGAAGGAACAACCTACGGGTTCCGGGAATATCAAACCCGAGTATGGCAGGAAGAGGCCCATTAGTGGGTCTGGTTCGTGGAGTGGGTCTGGATCGTAGAAGAGCAAGATGTCGAAACGTGAAGACAAGAAGCCTGGCCCTATTGTTCCATTCAAAGGAGTATGCAAGTATTGTGATCGTCCAGGTCACAAGATGGAGGAGTGCTGGCGCAAGTTGGGCGCCTGTTTGCGATGTGGAAGTAGGGAGCACCGTATCCCTGACTGTCCTCTTTTATCTGAGCAAGCTATGCCGGCGAAACCACAAGGCATCAAGAAACAACAAGGCAAGCTCCAAGCTCTACAAGCAGATGAGGCAGGAACCACTGAGGGTGGTGGACTCGTCGAAGGTACTCTTATTATACTCGACAAGCTAGCATTTGTTCTTTTTGATACTGGTGCCACACATTCATTTATTTCTCGGAGTTTTGCTAAGTCTTTAGCTGTGAAGCCTATTTTGATGGATTCTCCGTTAAAAATTTCAACACCTATTGGTACTAGATCAGCAATTCAGTATTTCTATCCTTCTAGTAAGGTTATGATTGATGAACAGAATTTTCCAGCCGATTTAGTTTGCATGGACATGAAGGATTATGATGTAATCCTAGGAGCAAATTGGTTGGTTAAATATGAGGCAAATGTTCACTACAGTTCTAGCTCTGTGTCTTTTACTAGGCACCTGAGACTTTCTCTTGTGGGAGTTAAACACCATAACTCCGTATCACTTATCTCGGCTCTTCGAGCTGATAAGCTGATGAAGCATGGATGTAAAGCTTTTCTAGCCTTTGTCTATGCGACCCCTGAGCAGTAGATCGAGATTAAGGACATTTCTGTTGTCCAAGATTTTCATGATGTCTTTCCAGAGGAATTACCAGGACTTCCGCCTGAGCGGGAAGTTATCTTTTCTATTGATCTCATTCTTGGCACATCTCCTATTTCTAAAGTTCCTTATCGTATGTCTCCTGCGGAACTGAGGGAATTAAAGCAGCAGTTGATGGAATTGCTCGAGAAGGGTTTCATTCCTCCTAGTACTTCCCCTTGGGGAGCCCCTGTATTATTCGTCCGGAAGAAAGATGGTTCGATGAGATTGTGCATTGATTATCGGCAATTGAACCAGCAGACTGTCAAGAATAAATATCCATTGCTGAGGATTGACGAATTATTTGATCAGATAGCGGGAGCTCAGTATTTTTCTAAGATCGATATTCGATCTGGATATCATCAATTGCGGATTAGGGAAGAGGATATCAATAGAACAACTTTCCGCAGCAGGTATGGTCATTTCGAATTTATCGTTATGCCTTTTGGTCTAACGAATGCACCAGCAGCTTTCATGCAGTTGATGAACAATGTATTTCGGCCCTACCTTGATCAATGGATTGTGGTATTCATTGATGACATCCTGATTTATTCTAAGAATGAAGAGGAGCATGCTGAACATCTGAGGATGGCATTGCAACTATTGAGAGATCATCAGCTATATGCCAAGTTCAGTAAGTGTGAATTCTGGCTGCAAGAGGTGTCCTTTCTCGGACATATCATTACGAAGGAAGGAATTTCTGTTGATCCTTCAAAGGTAGAGGCAGTGAAGAATTGGGATCAGCCTACCAGTGTGACTGAAGTCAGAAGTTTCCTAGGCCTGGCAGGCTACTACCGAAGATTTATCCAAGATTTCTCTAAGATTGCGGTACCTATGACAAGGTTAACCCGCAAGGAGAACAAATTTGATTGGTCAGAAGATTGCCAGCGAAGCTTTCAGACTTTGAAGGAATGTTTAACCACTGCACTTGTATTGGATTTACCTTCTGGTGAAGGAGGTTTTGTTGTATACACTGATGCTTCAGGTATTGGTTTAGGCTGTGTACTCATGCAGCATGGGAAAGTGATCGCCTATTCTTCTAGGCAGTTGAGGAAGCATGAAGAGAATTATCATGTTCATGATTTGGAACTAGCAGCGGTGGTATTCGCCTTGAAGATATGGAGTCATTACTTGTATGGAGAAACATTCACAGTGTTTTCAGATCATAAGAGTCTGAAATATTTATTTTCTCAGAAGGAACTCAATATGAGGCAAAGAAGATGGTTGGAGTACTTGAAGGACTTCGACTTCTCGATTGAGTATCATCCTGGAAAAGGTAATGTTGTGGCAGATGCATTAAGCCGGAAGCCTGTATCTAAATTGTCAAGTCTCATGTTACAAGAGTGGAAGTTACTGGAACAATTAGCTAGCCTGGACCTTAATGTTGACAATGATCGGGTTAGGATTGCACAGATTCGACTTAAGCCCGAATTGTTGATGGAAATCAAGTCTTTGCAAGATAATGATCCCGAGCTAGTAGAGATCAAAGGAAGCTTGAGCAACAGACCTGACTTCTTGATGGCTGACGATGGAAGACTGATATTCCAGGTAGAACTTGTGTACCTGATGAAGCTGAAATAAAGAACAAGATTCTTGAGGAAGCACATAGATCCAAATACACCATTCATCCTGGAGGCACTAAAATGTTCAGAGATTTGAAAAGATCATTTTGGTGGACAAATATGAAAAGGGATGTTGTACACTTCGTGAGTAGATGCTTAGTTTGTCAGCAAGTTAAGGCTGAACATTTTCGACCGGCAGGAAAATTGAAACCACTCGACATACCTCAATGGAAGTGGGAAAGCATTGGCATGGATTTCATTATGGGTCTACCTAGGACTCGTGGTGGACTTGATGCAATATGGGTGATTGTCGATCGATTGACAAAGTCAGCTCATTTCTTACCCATTAAGTCTAAATGGACAGTTGATGTATTGGCTACTTTGTATTTGAAGGAAGTGGTAAGGCTCCATGGCATACCAGTCAGCATCGTGTATGATAGAGACCCCAGATTTACTTCACATTTCTGGAAGGGACTGCAAGAGTCTCTGGGTACTCGTCTGAATTTCAGTACTGCTTTTCATCTGCAGACAGATGGACAGACTGAAAGAATCAACCAGATAGTGGAAGATATGCTTAGAGCATGCATGATTGATTTCAAAGGCAGTTGGAGTGATCACTTGGCATTAATTGAATTCGCCTACAACAACAGTTATCAATTCAGCATACAAATGGCTCCTTTTGAAGCATTGTATGGAAGAAGCTGTCGTTCTCCGTTATGTTGGGATGAGGTAGGTGAGAAACAATGGCTTGGACCGGATCTTATTTTAGAATCATCACAGAACATCCGTATTATCTGAGACCGGTTACAAGTAGCCCAATCAAGACAGAAGAGTTATGCCGACAACAGAAGGAGAACATTGGAGTTTCAGGTTGGCGAGCATATATTCTTAAAGGTCTCTCCTACGAGAGGGATTCGAAGATTTGACATTCAGGGCAAGTTAAGTCTGAGATATATTGGTCCATTCGAGATCCTGGATAGAGTGGGAGAAGTTGCTTACAGGCTGGCTTTACCGCCTCAGTTGTCTGGCGTACACAATATTTTCCATGTGTCTATGTTACGGAAATATGTGTATGACCCCACTCACATCATTCAGCATGTGGATTTTGAATTGAAGGAAGATTTGACCTATGAAGAAAGACCTATCAAGATTCTGGACCGGAAACAACAGCAACTCCGGAATCGTTCCACACCGATGGTCAAAATTCAGTGGAGTCGGCGTGGGACCGAAGAAGCTACTTGGGAGTCTGAAGATACTATGCGGAAGCGGTGTCCCAACTTATTCTAGGTGAGCTATCTCATTCCCTATTTTTTGTATTTAGTGTAGTGAATTTGGAGGACCAAATTCTTTAAGTAGGGGAGGGTGTAATACCCCGGTTTTAAAAATTTGATTGAAATGAATGAATTTCGGAATTTAATATTTAATTCCTTAGTAAATAGAACTAGTGAAATTTCGACTACCTTATAAAAATCTAGAAAAATGGTAAATTGGTAGAGGATGATTTATTTAACAACTTTGTCTTCTGTGGTCGACCCAGCAAAAATCCGTAACTAGGTCTAATCTTTGATTTGAGCCCAAAGTGCACACTTACCTAACCTTAACTTAAACTGCGGAATTAGGGCTTAATACTCCATCAAATGAGCCCAAATCGGTGGCAAATGAAAGGCCACGATCTAAGGATCATTTCCCCTCTGCCAATTCATCGAAACCTTAACCCTAAAACTTGTAGTCGGCCGAGCTTTGGTGAGGTCAACTATTGCGGCGCCGTTTCAATCACTCTACTTACTTCGACGAATTCTCCCAGCACCGAAGGCTCCAGAAGGTGTATGAGCTATAAAAATAAAGCTATGCAACCCTAGAATCCTTTGGTAGTAGCGGCGGTCGCAATGGAGATCGATCTAGGGAGATCTCTGGTGATTAGTGGAGACGTGTCGGCGTCCTTTCTTCTTCGTTCTTCATCTAATTGAGGTAGGTAATAACGAGCCCAATATAAAGTGTTATATATGGATGGAATCAACGTCTAGTCCTCTTTCTTTTGAGCCAAAAAGCCCTAAATTCTATTAGGTATCCTGCGCAAATTTAATGGTTTTGTTGAGGCATGTCAGAATTAGGGCAGAACTTGTTCCCCTTTGATTTCAGTAACGATTTCAGGCTGTAAATCAAAATTGATTCATGCATCTCGTAGAGTTTTTCATGCTCTTTCTTTTGGTAGTAAAAGCCCCAAATTCCATGTTGTATACTCTTCGAATTTCGTGTTTTATTGTAACCCTAAAACCCCCGTCGAGGCGGGCAAGGGTTGGTTTAATCGGATTTTTACCATACTTGGACGCTCTTACGATAGACCACATATCCTAGATGATCGGTCTCCCAGAGACCACATAACCAGGATGGGCGGTCACTACATAGCCACACATCCTGGGATGGGCGGCCCTCATCTAACCACATATCCCCTGGCATGATGAACAGCCACCCAGACGACCACACATCTGGATGGGCGGCCATCCCTGTGACCACATAACCCAGGGATGGGCGGTTCTCACCTGACCGCCCAACCCCTTGGGCGGTTCCCTCCTGACCGCCCAACCCTTGCGCGGTCCTTCCCTGGCCGCCCAAGTCCCTTCAGTCCAGAGGTTATCCCTGTTAGCCCGGTAGATATAAGGTCATGCCAGAACCGTTTATCTTTGCAGAAAGTGACTTAGTGTGAGTTCTATTTGATTCATATTAGCATCTTAATGGATAATTAGTAAACTAGAAACCCATATGATAAGTGGTAAATCATGCAAGTAAATTTCTGTAAAATGCATGCTATTTCATTCCACATGATCTTATTCATTATCTTTATCATCTTGATTCATCTTTTTGGCAAATAAATTAATGTAAATCATGATCCTTGATAAATTGACATGGAAATTAGGACTAAAATGAATATTAGGTTGCTGGACAGCCATTTTATTCCAGTAGAACGTTTTGACCAAATTGCGGACTTCTAGTAAGTCATTAGCCATATTAGTTGTGCTAGTCTTGAACTTACCCCCGGACACTCCATCCGGCGGACTTACCATCATCTTGGGATCTTTGTATCTCCCTGCTAAGAACCTAATGAACCACCAGAACTTCGATTTACATGACTAAACCGCTGGTTTATAAGTCTTGGATCGAATTGGGCTAAGAGAGGCACGTGCGGCCAGTAGTGAACCGCATATCCTTATAGGCGGCCCAATAACGACCGCGTATACCTGGCTTATGCCATTAAGTGTTGGTTGATTAACCTTGATCAATCTTCGACCAAACCTTTAAGCCCTGGACTGACCAATGGACAGTATACTAGGCCCTGGTTTAGTTTTACCCTGTCTTTGGTAGCCGGAGTCTAATAGGATGATTTCTTAACTTTCTAGCCAAGCCGGGTGGTGCGGCTGGAATATGACCGTTCAAACCTTATGCGGATTCTTTTGGACCGCATATCTTTAATACGGCCTTGTATAGATCGTATATCTTATTCATGGGTCTTAAGGTTTTCTTTACCTGTACGGCCCAGAACTTACCGTTCATACTTTAGAGCAGCACACTGTCAGCCGTTCATTCTTGACCTCGTGGGCTGAGTATCAGTCCAGCTCCTGTAAGTGCGGCCTAGTGTTAGCCGCATATATCTCTTGAGCGGTTTATGTATGACCGTACATCTCTCAGAGATGAGTTTTATCGTGTTTTGTGCTCTTGAATCCAAGGACGGATTAGTCCTTTAAATCTTGAACTTCTGGACAGTAATTCATCTGATTATTTGGCCATAAACTTGACTAAATGTCTAGATGGAACTTGGGATCTTGAATCCGATAAATCAATGCCAACACATCATAAGGGCCCAGTCTAGTCTTGGGGAGAGCGCCCAAAAAGTACTTGTGCCCATGGGAGTTTGTAATGACAAGGTGAGGCATTGCACCGAGTGCATGACTAGCGTGATGTCTACGACAGAAATCTCTTGTTACTTGATCGTGCTTGACTTGCTTATCTCTTGTTACTTGCTAGTGGCCATTTCCTCGTTACAATTTCCTGTTACACTTGTTACATAATACTCTTGTTGAAATCCAGATATCTTATATTTTCTTGACCTTGCAAGATCTTTATCTTATGTTGTTTTCTTCTGTATCGTCATTTCTTTTCTTAGCATTGCGTATGAAAATGGAATAATTGGTTAATTACGTAAACTTGCCTGTTATTATCTACTGAGCGTCAGCTCATAGTTGTTGTTTTCCCCCCTTTCCAGGCAGTTCAGGTGACGATGCGCATACCGATGGGGAGGGACAGGAGTGATATCTCTGAGTGTACCAGTTCTAGATATTGAGTTGGCACAGTTATCCTAGTTTTAGTTGTGCCTTAGAGTGTGTTAGCTTCAGTTATGATATTATTGTTAAAGTTGTATTGCCTCAGTTTGTATTAAGTTGGTTTAAGGTTATTGTACTAGATTTGGAATGTTTCTTGATTAATAAGTTATCTCTCTTCATAGCACTTGTGTTTAATGCTTAGATTAGCTTATCATTATTTCTAGCTATTTCTGACTGTACGTTCCGATATTCTGCGTCGAGACGTGACATCCACTCCGATGTAATTACTCATGTACTCGCCATAAGGCTATTTCTCATTATGAATGTAAATTCTATTGTATTATTTACTTTGTAATTGGACCTGCCAGTCGAAGAGGAGCGAGGATGATCCACAACTGCAGCCAGAAAAACTTCAGAAGATGAGATCTATTGAGTTTGTGTTTACTGCAGGTTAATATAATTGTTATATTAATTAATATGGTGACTAATTGTGTTGCTCCGATTGGTCACCGTGCTATCCATGACCACCACCAATATCATGTATGGGTAATGCATGCTTCTTTTATTTCATTATGAATCGAATGTTATTATCTAGGTATAGTAAATATCCATATATATGATATATTTATTTACTATCACTTAGGATGAGACCAAGATAAAATTTGTCAAAATCCCTCCTCGTTCAAATTTTAAGCTGTAGCGCAATCATTAAGAATAAACCGCGTGGCCCTCCATCGTTATAGTTTTAGGATTGAAATTAGATTAGACTGGTTTGTTGTGCTATCCACAAGGCTTGTCAAATCTGAGGACAAACTAAAACTATGGTATGTTGATACCTTAAACGAGGTAGAGGAACGGTGCAGCTTTGTTGTACTTTCCACAAGGGCTACATCCAAATCTATACCTGTCAAGTAATGATTGTACACTTAAACTGGGCTTTAATGGCTTGTTGTTCTATCCACAAGGCTATTAAAGATCTGGGGGCTGAAATATGATCAGATATTACAAGAGTTGCAAGTGTCAAGAGTTGACTGCTCTCTAATCATGGTGTGGTTTGTTGTGCTATCCACAAGATCATACTATGAGTCAGTGAGATTCTGATCCCCCTAGGAGACCGTCGACGTCTCTCATTCTGTATATTTAAGGGTTTACAGTCCGTCAAAAATAGTGGGAGTTAATCTTGATTAAAGTCCTGATCTAGATTTAACCATTATTAAGAACATTTGCTTAATGCTCTTACATTTCCTTTGTAGGCAAAAATATCGTCAGGTAACCCACTTTGTGGCATTTTGGATGCCAACAAATTGACTGGCCCTAACTACTCTGACTGGCTCAGAAACCTGAAGATTGTCCTCAGGTCTGAACAGATTGCCTACGTCCTGGAGGATGAGATTCCCCCTGAACTGCCCCTCGATGCACCTGAAGGGGAGTTGATCGCATATGCGAAATGAAGAGAGGATTCCATTCTAGCCCAATGCTACATGCTTGCCTCAATGAGCAATGAACTGCAAAGGCAACAAGAGAAAATGGATGCTAGATGTAACACCCCGATTAATATTTTAAAATGTGTATTGGAATTAAAGCTATTAACTTGTTATTTAATGACTTCAATGATTTTCTTAAGTAAAGAATATTATTTATTTTGAAAGTGGCCAAATTATATCAATAAAAAGAAATAATTACTTTTATACAATTACCATAAAAAAAGAATTTCATATTCCAAGATGCAATCGAATTTTTCTACGTTGATTTGAATTTAATTAGTATAAATCAAATTAATTGAATTTCACCCGTAGGCCAAAGTTTTGACTAATTTCTAAAAATACGAAAAAAATTATATTCTTGTAGAGAATGAAGTGTTTAACAATAATGTCAACTGGGCCGACCCCTAATAAAAATTTGATTAGGCAGAATTAAGGAAAGAATGACTAAATTCGTTGTTTTAATAGGTCAATCTTAAACGACCAAATTAGAGTCCAATTCTTAACCAATTAAGTCCAAACCAGGTCCAATCGAAAGGTTAACCCGTGAAGCCCTTTTCTCCTTTGAAACCCTAGACTCTGGAGCCTTCCAACGGCGGCGGCGGCGCGGATTTGGTCAAAGAATCGACATTTTAGGCGCTTTCCCTTCCTTGGACTCTTGAGTCCAATTCGATCTCTAAAACGACCTATAGGCTCAATAAATAGAGGGCTTTAGTAGCCCTAAGCCTCCTTTTATTTTTCCAACATGTGGCGCAAACAATCGTGGTCGGTCGAGGGCGAATTAGGGCGAGAACATTGATGTGTTTACGATTAGGGTTTTCTTGGCATCGTCTCCTTTTCGATCTAAATCGGTAGGTTTCTCTCAGCCCAACCTAATTAAACAATGTGAACATGTAGATCTCACTCTCACCTTTCATTTGAATCTATTTTGCCCAATTTTAGCCATCTATATCATGCGTATTCATGATTTTATGAAGTACATGTGATTAGGGTTTCCTACTTTCATCATTTTCGCTGATTTATATAGACTAATCGAAGTCCAATCTTTTAATTGGCCATGCTACGTTGTGCGTTTTTGAGCTATCTATATTTCAATAGTAAATTGCCTAATTTTTATGCCATATCCATGTTTTAATCATACTTTATTCTACCGGTGTCATGTTCTTCGTGATTTGGGGCTCGAGTTAGGAGAAACGTCCTAACAGGAACCGCCAGGCTTCAAGCGGTCGCACGATAGACCGTTTGCATGGTCTAGCGGCCCCGCAACTCACCGTTTGCTTCGTATTAGGGCTACGCTAGGCTTAACGGTCTTACGATAGACCGCTTATGTGTCTAGCGGTCGCCCGATAGACCGCATGGATCCAGTTTTTTGCACTGTTTCTCTAGCGGCCGTAAGTTTGACCGCTATCTTGGCTAAGCGGCCTTACCCTTGACCGTTTAGTCTTCTGGCGGTTTGCCATGTGACCGTTTTCTACCCTGTGTTGTTCTTTGATTACGGCGTATTATGTATTGTTAATCCATGTTGCTTAACTTGATGGTAGGACTTTTATGTTAAATATCACCTTGTTAACTAGGAAAAAAATGGAATTTAATGAGCTAAGTTAATCTTCTTCATGATTATTCCTCCATGATCATCATTCTTGATATCTTATGATTGAAAATGAGTAGAGTAATTAATGTTAGTTTCATGGTTCCATTATCACCTTGTTATCTTATTAGTTCTATTTTAAGGTCGTGCCACTCCGGTGGTGACGATTGGACCGAATACATCGTTTTCCGTTGATTGTGAGCTATTGACTTCTTGGACATCGAATTACCTCTCCGTCGGATATTCCTTCCGCGGGACTAGGTGTTCATGTTCCGAGGCCTCCGTATGCCCCCGCGAGCCTGGGATTCCCACTAGGACGCCGGGCGGATTGTACCCACACGCTTGAACCTTTAGACTCGATCGAATCGTGTATTTTTGGTAAATCCAGGAATAGGGACTGTTCTGTTGATGGCGGCCCTCCTGAGACCGTCTATGTCAGTAAGCGGCCTAGTCATGACCGTCAGACTGCTTGAACGGTCCTTCTGTGACCGTGTTTAACCAGCTATGCGTCGACTTTAGTCCTTTGGACTCTGTAATATATACTGTTGTTAGTAAACCGTTTAGCTCTTCAAGTGGCCCAACCAGGACCGTCTAGTCCTGATCACGGCCCACCTTGGACCGTTTTTACTCGTTCGCTCTGGGTTAGATCTTTGGCCTAGCTAGCCTTTTAGCGGTCCTGCTTAGACCGTTTATGTTTTGCAGACGGTCCCTATTAGACCGTCTACCTATCTTAGCGGTCCTTCGCTGACTGTTTCACTTTCTAGTTTTCCGTAAATTGATGTTTTCATGATTTTGATATGTGTAAGCTACTAACTAGGCTATTGTACCTCGAATTTTGACCTATTGTTAGGTCTATTGTCAACACTTATCCATTTAAAAATCATATCTTTAAATGGCTATTCCTCTCGATTAATGAGCTTATTGTTTGGAACTCAAGAAGAATCCTTTTTCCGACGCCTCTTACCTTGATTACATGAGCTTGATCTTGGAACTCTTGGCCATTAGACATTGTGGATGTCTAGATTTCGTGGGATCTATGATCCAAACAAATAAATGCCAAGGCAATCATATTTAAGGGCCCAGTCTGGTCTTGGGAGGAGCACCCGAAAAGTACTTGATCCCCGGGGAGGTGAATGACTAGGTGTGGCATTGTCACCGAGTACTAGCTAGCGTGTGAGTCTACGACATTTCACATTCTCGTGAACTTGCTATACATGCTTGAAAGCGTGAAGTACCTGCTTGCGGACATGACTCGACTCGACTTGACTTGAAATGGCCATTCATTGGAAAGTTCATGTTATTGGTGCTTGATATCTCGACATGCAATTGTTCCTTTCCATGTCTATCGATTATCTTCTGGTTACTAGTTTGTTTTATTTGAATTTCTCGCATTAATTATACATTCTTGAAAATGATTAATCACTTAAATTTTGCCTGATGATAGAGAGTAATTCCTACTGAGCTTCTTGTTCACCCCCCCTTATTTCCATCCTTTTCAGGTAACTCGGTAGATGGAGTGTTTGTAACTGGGCTCGGGCCAACGTGATCGAGTGAACCTGGAGCCTTGAGACCGAGTCTTTTTATTTTTCTTGAGTCTAGTTAGTATAGTGGGTCTTGTTATTTTCTCTTCTTTATTTCTTTTATTGAGTCCACATTGTATTTTAAATTTCCAATATCAATAAAATCATATTTTTCTCAAAATTAATGACCTCCATGTGGTGAATATTATTTATTGTGTTTATTTATTTTTCTGCTCTAATTATCATGACTGTTTCGCTGTCACGTTTCGAGCATCGTTTCCCGCTGCTATCGGTTTGGGGCGTGACAGAAGTGGTATCAGAGCCTCTGTTATTTAAGTCCTAGGTTCTTGTCCATAAGTATGGATTACCCTAAGTAATATGTCGTGTAATATGTAGCATCCATTTTTGTCACCTCGTGAGATTGGGTAGTGCCTCGGGTTAAGTAATAAAATATGTATAAGATTGCATAGCGCGACGTGTAAGGGTAATAAAATTTTTAACCTTATAATTATTTTGCAGGTAATTAAGCTCCTTTTGACATGAAAGCGAGAGGGTCCGCGAGTAAGTTGAGGTCCGGTTCCGTTAAAAGGTGGCGAGTCCGTCGTAAAGAAATTCGAAGTAATAAGAAGAAAAGGAATAACCTTTAACAAATAAAATATTTTCACTGTCACAAATTTGGTCATCTAATCAAGGAGTGCTGGCGAAGGAGCGGAGCGTGTCTTCGTTGCGGAAATAAAGATCATGTAATGGCTAATTGCCCTAAGCTACTTCCACAAGCAAAAACACAAGGAAAATTGGAACTGATTTCTATCAAATGAAGAATTATATAAGGTATCGTTCTCCCTCATTCTTAACTATAATTAAATTCTTTTGCATTCCATTAATTGTATGATTACCATGTTATTTTGAATAGGTAAGATTATCTTAGTTTAACTATTCGAATAGCTAATAGCGATTGACGAATTTGGGGACCAAATTTCTTGAAGTGGGGGAGGATGTAACACCCCGATTAATATTTTAAAATATATATTGGAATTAAAGCTATTAACTTGTTATTTAATGACTTCAATGATTTTCTTAAGTAAAGAATATTAGTTATTTTGAAAGTGGCCAAATTATATCAATAAAAAGAAATAATTACTTTTCTACAATCACCATAAAAAAGAATTTCATAGTCCAAGATGTAATCGAATTTTTCTACGTTGATTTGAATTTAATTAGTATAAATCAAATTAATTGAATTTCACTCGTAGGCCAAAGTTTCGACTAATTTCTAAAAATATGAAAAAAATTATATTCTTGTAGAGAATGAAGTGTTTAACAATAATGTCAACTGGGCCAACCCCTAATAAAAATTTGATTAGGTAGAATTAAGGAAATAATGGCTAAATTCGTTGTTTTAATAGGTCAATCTTAAACGACCAAATTAGAGCCCAATTCTTAACCAATTGAGCCCAGAGTAGACCCAATCAAAAGGTTAACCCTAGAAGCTGTTTTCCCCTTCGAAACCCTAGACTCTAGAGCCTTCCAGCGGCGACGGCACCGCGGATTTGGTCAAAGAACCGAAGTTTTTGGCGCTTTTCCTTCCTTGGACTCTTGAGTCCAATTCGATCTCTAAAATGACCTATAGGCTCAATAAATAGAGGGCTTTAGCAGCCCTAGACCTCCTTTTATTTTTCCAATAGGTGGCGCAAGCAATCGTGGTCGTTCGAGGGCGAATTAGGGCGAGAACGTTGACGTGTTCGCGATTAGGGTTTTCTTGGCATCGTCTCCTTTTCGATTTAAATCGATAGGTTTCTCTTAGGCCCAACCTAATTAAACAATGTGAACATGTAGATCTCGTTCTCACCTTTCATTTGAATCTATTTTGCCCAATTTTAGCCATCTATATCATGCGTATTCATGATTTTATGAAGTACATGTGATTAGGGTTTCCTACTTTCATCATTTCCGCTGATTTATATAGACTAATCGAAGTCCAATCTTTTAATTGGCCATGCTACGTTGTGCGTTTTTGAGCTATCTATCTTTTAATAGTAAATTGCCCAATTTTTATGCCATATCCATGTTTTAATCATACTTTATTCTACCGGTGTCATGTTCTTCGTGATTTGGGGCTCGGGTTAGGAGAAACGTCCTAACAGGAACCGCCAGGCTTCAAGCGGTCGCACGATAGACCATTTGCATGGTCTAGCGGCCCCGAAACAGACCGTTTGCTTCGTATTAGTGCTACGCTTGGCTTAACAGTCATACGATAGGCCGCTTATGTGTCTAGCGGTTGCCCGATAGACCGCATGGATCCAGTTTTTTGCATTGTTTCTCTAGCGGCCGTAAGTTTGACCGCTATCTTGGCTAAGCGGCCTTACCTTTGACCGTTTAGTCTTCTGGCGGTCTGCTCTTGGACCGTTTTCTACCCTGTGTTGTTCATTTGATTACGGCGTATTATGTATTGTTAATCCATGTTGCTTAACTTGATGGTAGGACTTTTATGTTAAATATCACCCTATTAACTAAGAAAAAATGGAATTTAATGATCTAAGTTAATCTTCTTCATGATTATTCCTCCATGATCATCATTCTTGATATCTTATGATTGAAAATGAGTAGAGTAATTAATGTTAGTTTCATGGTTCCATTATCATCTTGTTATCTTATTATTTCTGTTTTAAGGTCGTGCCACTCCGGCGGTGGCGATTGGACCGAATACTTTATTTTCCGTTGATTGTGAGCTATTGACTTCTTGGACATCGAATTACCTCTCCGTCGGATATTCCTTCCGCCGGACTAGGTGTTCATGTTCCGAGACCTCTGTAAGCCCCCGCGAGCCTGTGATTCCCACTAGGACGCCGGGCGGGTTGTACCCACAAGCCTGAACCTTTAGACTCGATCAAATCATGTATTTTTGGTAAATCCCGGAATAGGGACTGTTCTGTTGATGGCGGCCCTCCTGAGACCGTCTATGTCAGTAAGCGGCCCAGTCATGATCGCCAGATTGCTTGAACGGCTCTTCTGTGACCGTGTTTAACCGGCTATGCGTCGACTTTAGTCCTTTGGACTCTGTAATATATACGGTTATTAGTAAACCGTTTAGCTCTTCAAGCGGCCCAACCAGGACCGTCTAGTCCTGATCACGGCCCACCTTGGACCGTTTTTACTCGTTCGCTCTGGGTTAGATCTTTCGCCCAGCTAGCCTTTTAGCGGTCCTGCTTAGACCGTTTATGTTTTGCAGACGGTCCCTATTAGACCGTGTACCTATCTTAGCGGTCCTTCGCTGACCGTTTCACTTTCTAGTTTTTCGTAAATTGATGTTTTCTTGGTTTTGATATGTGTAAGTTACTCTAGCCTAACTAGGCTATTGTACCTCAAATTTTGACCTATTGTTAGACCTATTGTCAACATTTATCCATTTAAAAATTATTTCTTTAAATGACTATTCCTCTCGATTAATGAGCTTACTGTTTGGAACTCAAGAAGAATCCTTATTCTAACGCCTCTTACCTTGATTACATGAGCTTGATCTTGGAACTCTTGGCCATTAGACATTGTGGATGTCTAGATTTCGTGGGATATATGATCCAAACAAATCAATGCCAAGGCAATCATATTTAAGGGCCCAGTCTGGTCCTGGGAGGAGCACCCGAAAAGTACTTGATCCCCGAGGAGGTGAATGACTAGGTGTGGCATTGTCACCGAGTACTAGCTAGCGTGTGAGTCTATGACTTTTCACATTCTCGTGAACTTGCTATTCATGCTTGAAAGCGTGAAGTACTTGCTTGCGTGACATGACTCGACTTGATTTGACTTGAAATGGCCATTCATTAGAAAGTTCATGTTATTGGTGCTTGATATCTGGACATGCAATTGTTCCTTTCCATTTGTCTATCGATTATCTTCTGGTTACTAGTTTGTTTTATTTGAATTTCTCGCATTAATTATACATTCTTAAAAATGATTAATTACTTAAATTTTGCCTGATGATAGAGAGTAATTCCTACTGAGCTTCTTGCTCACCCCCACCCCCTTATTTCCATCCTTTTCAGGTAACTCGATAGATGGAACGTTTGCAACTGGGCTCGAGCCAACGTGATCGATTGAACATGGAGCTTTGAGACCGAGTCTTTTTATTTTTCTTGAGTCTAGTTAGTATAGTGGGTCTTGTTATTTTCTCTACTTTATTTCTTTTATTGAGTCCACATTGTATTTTAAATTTGCAATATCAATAAAATCACATTTTTCTCAAAATTAATGGCCTCCATGTGGTGAATATTATTTATTGTGTTTATTTATTTTTCTGCTCTAATTATCATGACTGTTTCGTTGCCACGTTCCGAGCATCGCTTCCCACTGCTATCGGTTCGGGGCGTGACACTAGATCCATCATGCGCCACTTGCAGGAGCTTTTTGAGGAGTAAAGCAGGGTCGAGAAATATGAGATATCTAAGTCCCTGTTTAGAGCTAGGATGGCAGAGGGCACTTCAGTGCAGACCCATGTGCTGAAGAAGATAGAATGGATTGAAAGGCTCGAGGGACTGGGTTTTCCTCTTGACAAGGAGCTGAGTACCGACTTAGTCCTTCAGTCACTACCAGATTCATACTCCCAGTTCATTGTTAACTTTACAATGAACAAGATTCAGGTTAGCTTGGCTGAGTTTCTTAACATGCTTAAAACTGTTGAGGGCAACCTTCCAAAGGAAAAGCCCGCTGCTCTTATGATTGGAAAGTCCAACAAGAAGGGAAAAGTAGTCCAAGCCTTTAGGAAAGGCAAAGCAAAGTTGCAGACCAAGCAGAAACAGACTCAACAGAAGGACAAAGGCAAAGGACTGGAAAAGGGTGAGTGCTTCCACTGTAACCAGAAGGGTCACTGGAAAAGGAATTGCAAAGAATATCTTGCATTGAAGGCTCAGGAGAAAAAGAAGCTTTGTGAAGCTCCAGGTATCTATATGATAGATCTTCACTTGTCTATTAGAGATTCGACATCATGGGTATTAGATACTGGATGTGTTGCTCATATATGCAATGATGTGCAGGTACTGACAAGTAGAAGAAAGCTGAGCAAGGGTGAGGTCAACTTGAGGCTTAGAAATGGCGCAAGCGTTGCGGCGGTTATTGTTGGGACTATAAAGCTCAAGTTACCTTCAGGAGATATGATCATATTAGATGACTGCTATTATGTTCCTAGTATCATTAAGAATATTATTTCTATTTCTTGTCTAGACAGAATACGATACAAATTTACCATTGAGAACAATGGTTGTTCAGTTTATTTTAGAAATAAACTTGTTGCTTTAGCACATTCGGTGAATGATTTGTATCTACTTGATGTTTCTTATGATAATTTTCACTTTGATGTTTCTCCTAAGAGAAGTAGGGATAGTGTGAACTTAACCTACTTGGGGCATTGTAGGCTTGGACACATTGACGAGAATAGGTTTCAGAAGTTTCTTAAGAATGGATATTTGGATCCATTTGATTATGAATCATATGCAACTAGTGAATCTTGTTTAATGGGTAAGTTGACCAAATCTCCATTTAGTGGACATGGAGAGAGGGCCAAAAACATATTGGAACTAATACATTCAGATGTATGTGGTCCAATGTCTACCCAAGCCAAAGGTGGCTACTCATACTTCATTACATTCACTGATGACTGCTCCAGATTTGGATATGTGTACTTAATGAAGTACAAGTCAGAAGCCTTTGAAAAGTTTAAAGAATTCAAGAATAAAGTTGAGAAGCAAACAGGAAAGAGTATTAAAACTCTTCGCTCAGATCGAGGAGGTGAATACTTGAGTACGGAGTTCATACAATTTTTAAAGAATAATGGTATCCTTTCTCAATGGACTCCTCCTTACACACCACAAATTAATGGTGTATCAGAAAGGAGAAATCGCACCTTGTTGGACATGGTGCGATCCATGATGAGTTTATCAAAGTTACCAGTATCCTTATGGGGGTATGTGCTAGAGTCAGCAGCATATCTTTTGAATAGGGTTCCCAATAAATCTGTGTCTTCTACTCCATATGAGATATGGAAGGGTAGAAAGCCCGACTTTAAACACATTAAAGTGTGGGGCTGTCCAACCCATGTGAAGAGACATGACGCAGATAAATTGGAATCCAGAACCGATAAGTGCAGGTTTGTTGGATACCCAAAAGAAACATTTGAGTATTACTTTTGCCACCCCAGTGAACAAAAGGTGTTTGTTGCCAGGAGAGCTGTCTTCTTGGAAGAGGAATTCCTTATCCAGGAGGACAGTGGGAGTAAAGTAGATCTTGAAGAGGTTCTAGATCCACAAACCATGCAAGCTTCATCAGATGAGCCATCGGTTCCGAAGCCCATTCAAGAACACACATTGGTACTCCGTAGGTCTGGTAGAGTACCAAAACAACCTGAAAGATATGTTGGACATATCGATGAAGGTGCATCTTATACTGAGGATGGTGATCCTCAGACCTACATAGAGGCCATTCAGAGCCCACACTCTGGGAAATGGCAACAAGCCATGAATTCTGAGATGCAGTCCATGTACACCAACCAAGTTTGGAACTTGGTAGACTTACCTAAAGGTATTGTACCTATTGGGTGCAAGTGGATCTTTAAGAGAAAGATTGGTGCATATGGACAAATCGACACTTATAAGGCAAGGTTGGTGGCAAAGGGTTATCGTCAAAGGCAAGGGATTGACTATGATGAAACTTTCTCACCAGTTGCCAGGATAAAGTCGATCAGAATTCTTCTTGCCATTGCGGCACACTTTGAATACGAAATTTGGCAGATGGATGTAAAGACTGCATTCCTCAATGGAAACCTTGAGGAAGAAGTGTATATGATACAATCCGAAGGCTTCACATCCAAAGAATTTCCAAACAAAGTATGTAAGCTTCAAAAATTCATTTATGGATTGAAGCAAGCCTCCCGGAGCTGGAACATGAGATTTGATGAGGCTATCAAATCTTATGACTTCATTAAGAATGATGATGAACCATGTGTGTATAAGAAAACTAGTCGGAGTGCAATCGCTTTCCTTGTACTTTACGTTGATGACATCCTACACATTGGGAATGATGTGGGAATGTTATCATCAGTAAAAGCATGGTTATCAAAGAACTTCTCCATGAAGGATTTGGGAGAAGCATCCTACATATTGGGAATACTTATCTATAGAGATAGATCTAAGAGGATGCTTGGCTTGACCCAATCCATGTACATAGATACCATTGTCAAAAGGTTTGGCATGGAGAATTCCAAGAGAGGTCTCATACCAATGAGACATGGAATCATTCTTTCTAAGGACCAATCTCCCAACACTCCTAAAGAGAGGGCATTGTACGAGGATCTATCATGTATGCCATGCTATGTACGAGGCCTGATGTGACATTTGCTTTAAGTGTTACGAGCAGATAAAAGGCAAATCTAGGTGATGCACACTGGAAGGCTCTGAAATGCATTCTTAAGTACTTGAGAAGGACTAAAGATATGTTTCTGGTTTATGGAGGAGGAGGCTTGAAACTACGAGCATACACTGACTCGAGTTTCCAATCTGATCCGGATGATAGTAAGTCTACTTCCGAATTTGTGTTCACATTGAATGGTGGTGCAGTGAGCTGGAAGAGTTCCAAGCAAGAAACCACTGCAGATTTGACGATAGAAGCTGAGTACATTGCTACAGCTGAAGCCGCCAAGGAGGCAGTGTGGATGAAGAAGTTCATCATCGACCTTGGAGTGGTGCTGAGTATCTTTGATCCAATCCCATTGTTATGTGACAACAATGGGCCTATTGCACAGGTGAAAGAGCCGCGGTCTCATCAGAAGTCGAAGCACATTCTGAGGTGATTTCATCTGATCAGGGAGATTATTCACAGAGGAGATGTATTGGTGGAAAGAGTTCCTTCCACTGATAACATAGCAGATCCACTGACGAAGCCTCTGACTCAAATTGTGTTTGAACGTCACATAGAGTCTATGGGTATACGACATAAAGGTGATTGGCTTTAGTCCAAGTGAGAGATTGTTGGTTATGTATGTCCTCAAGCCAATCATAACATGTACAATCTTGTTCATTAATAATGATAAAGGCTTTAATATTCATTATGTGTGATTCGTTTATCATTTCATAATGAAGTCCATGAATATGCGCAATGGATATTAATTATGATGAGATCATAACAATGAGATTAGTATCTTTTAAATGCATATTCTTAATTGTTCCTAGTCGGGGATATTTGAGAAGGACATCAGATATCTAGTGAGACTAGTACAGGTTGCACCTGCTCATATGATGAGGGTGGATGGTCTCATAGATACTTGTGTGGAGATAGTAAGGTGAACTTGTAGGTGCTCATTGATGAATGAGTTCACTGAACTGATCAAACATGAATCACTGGATGGTAATATTACTTGACTGTCAATCAGTTAGATTCATCGTCACAGTGGCGTGATTGTTCCTTTGACCTGAGATACCAAGGACATCTTGTCGGTGGACTTCTGGGTTTTGACCTTAGCTTATAGATCTCTAGTCATGAGGTCTTAATCAGTTATGTGATCGAATCCAGTGGAATACCTTCGAAGGTGATTGTGTGATCAATATAGGATCATTTGCTCTCGGTAATTGAGAGAGAATGCTCTAGGGAGTGATGCCTAGGAGTCCCTGGCCAGGGCAAGACAACATATCAAAAAAGGAGTTTTCTGGTAATGCTTTTATGGCATCTAATCCAAGTGAGTGTGTGTTCTTGGGTTTGACAGTTAACCATACCCTCAAGCATACTCGAGAGCATTGTACGAGTGAAGGACTATAGTCACGTGGTAACTGTTGATGGAAGGGTTCCTTGAGCGGGTTGCTGAACCCCATTGCCTTCTAGGGTCATGCGGTGTTGCTTGGCACCTAACTTGATCAGAAGCCCAATCAATTATCATGAGATGATAATTAGATGAAGTGTTTATTTAATATGAGATGATAAATAAACTAATTTTACCAATAAGGGGTTATTGGGTTATTGGGCTTTAAACTGGACTGGCACTTGGGCCTAGAGGGTCACACACATATAGGTTCTTTGGTTAGGGAATATTAAGTGGGTGTTTATATTAATTTGGGGACTTTTATGAAAAGTGGATTGGATTAATATAAATACATGCCAAAGGGAAACCCTGGGCCAAACTCCAGGGTTTTTCCCACGCTGTGACAGCCGCCCCTCCTCAATCTCTTCTCTCTGGTCGCCCATTCTCTCTCCCGTAGGAGCACAAGGTCGCATGCCGCCCCGAGTGCCTGTGACGAGGAGTTGAGCGAGAGAGCAACTGTTGAGAGACGAGATTAGGACTATCCCTCAACCTGCGAACCGCGTGGATACCGCTAGAGGCTGGGCACCTGCGCGGCTACCGGCGTTGCTCAGTAGGAATCAACCCTTGGTTGCGGATCCGACTCCGCGCAAGGTGAAGATCTGATCTTCTGTCGCTTAGTTTGGTAGAAACGGATCAAGGGCCGAGGGGATTTAAGAGAAGAAAAATTTTAAATTCCGCTGCATTCTCATATCTCTCTTATCCTATCTAGTCCCCTTGCGACCCTTACACTGCCCCGGGTCCCCGGCTCCTCAGCACCTCACTCGGGCTCTTAGCTCCGAGTCCCAGCCAAGCCTGCCTCACCACTCAAGGCGGGCTTGTAGCCCGGAACCCCAGCTTCGTCAAGCACTCAGTTTGGGTTTCCAGTCCCAGATCCCAGCTTCATCAGCTTCCAGTACATGCTTTCTGCCTCAGGTATTAGCTTCATCAACACCCAGTGCGGGCGTCAAGCTCCGGGTCACCATCCCTCTGACATCCTCAGTTCACAACATGGGTCATAAACCCTGGGTTTCGGTAACAACTCCGAGGGCCTAAGCGAATGCCAGGCTCCAGGTCACCACTCTGTCGGCCACAGCTTGGGCATCGAACTCCTGAGTTTCGGCTACACCGACGCTCACCAGAAGCGCCATGCTCCAGACAACCCCGGACAGGGTTCATTCGGTCCATCACATTGGCACCGAGTCACCCTCGGCCTTGCAAAAAAGAAAAAGGGTGCCATAGTGGCTGCAGAAATGGGTGACCCGCCGCCGCCACCCCTGCCTCCAGAAGACGGGATGAGACTCAACGGAGTCGATGCACTAGTATCACACTGGGGGCAACCACCCCAGTCCAGTATCCAGCCTTCCAAGCCCAAGCAAGGGGGGCAACTCCAAGGAGGAGCGTCGGTCCTCCCTCAGATGAATATGAGTCATTAGAAAAGAGGCCCAGCTTGTAATGCCCTGGATTCTTATCGGATTCTTATTAGGTCTTTCGGATCTTCTTCGGAGGGTTTCGGATCGCTTTTGTGGGTCCTGAGTTGAGTTTTACGATCCGTGTGGATTTTTCTCTTGTACAAGTTACGAAACCTGTGAGTTTATTTCTCAGTTCATCGACTCGAGGACATTACAGCAGCGATGTACTCATCGAGAGGATCGTTTCGACTATTTTTCCATATTTTTTTGAATTAGTCCATTTTCTGGTCAATTATCAAAATTTCAAAAATTAGAAAAATTCCTAATTTTCCTTCTTTTTATTTCTTCTTCCTCTCTCCTCCCTCTCATTTCTCACGACCCTCTCTCTCTCTCTTCATTCTCTCTCATCTCTTGATCGTTCAACTCGGGGCACGCGACCGTGGAGAGCTGGCCGAGGCGGGGACGCGATGGAGTGATCGCGACGCGGGATGCAGCAGTGGTTGGAGCGTGGCGCGATCCCTCGGTGGATTCAAAGCCAGCGCGGTTTCGTTCGTGTGACGTTTTCGGCGCAGTTTAGTCGCTTCGGCGCACGGTTTCTTTGGTGAAGGTAGAGAGACGGATCACCTACTTCTCCTGCGCTTTTTCCTGTAGTTTCGTGGTGTTCGGTGCAAGAACGGGCGAGTTTAGGCACGTTTAGGTAAAACCGTGATTTTAGGAGTTCGTAGGGTTTGTCGAAAAATGGCGACCGTTTTCAGTAAAATTAGTATCAAACGAACCCTCGGGATGTCTGGATTTCGTTCCCGCAAGTTTCATCGTGATTGGTCATCATTCGGGGCCAGTAGGAGTCCGGGAATCCCGGTGAACCAATTTGGGTCGATTCGTTGGAATCGCCTGTTTCTCGCGAATGAATGGTTGCATGTGACCCTTCCGGCTTGTGGAAGGTGTTTTTTGCCGTCTAGGCTTGTTTCCCCTGCGTTTCGACGTGAATGGGGCGCAGAAAGGCCGAGATCGGCCTTTCCCCTAGTTTTCCAGCCGTATTACTTTGGCGGCCGTTCCAGTGACCGCTACAGGTCTCTGGCGGTCCCATGATAGACCGCCACATCCTTCAGTGTGTTTGTAGTTACAAGGTCAGTTTAGGTTGGCGGCCCAACCTCTGACCGCCACTTGCATTTGGCGGCCCTATATTGGTGCGCCAAGGCTCGTTGTTTCTCGATGTCGTGTCAGTCGGTTCTCTCTGGCGGCCCTTTCTTGGAGCGCCGGGAGGTAGGTCTCCAGCAACTTCAGACCAAGACACCTCGCCCAGGTAGGTCTCCAGCAACCTCAGACAAAGATGCCTCATCAAGGCAGTTTTCCAGCAACTGTAAATCAAGACGCCTCACCGAGGCAGGTCTCCAGCAACCTCAGACTAAGATGCCTTGCAGAGGCAGGTCTCCAGCAACCTCAGACCAAGATGCCTCGCTGAGGCAGGTCTCCAGCAACTTCAGACCAAGATGCCTCATCAAGGCAGCTCTCCAGCAACCGCAGATCAAGAAGTCTCTCCGAGGCAGGTCTCCAGCAACTTTAGACCAAGATACCTCGCCTAGATAGGTCTCCAGCAACCTCAGACAAAGATGCCTCGTCGAGGTAGGTCTCCAGCAACCGGAGAACAAGACGCCTCGCCGAGGCAGGTCTCCAGCAACCTTAGACCAAGATGCCTCGCTGAGGCAGGTCTCCAGCAACCTCACATCAAGACGCCTTCCCGAGGCAGGTCTCCAGCAACCTCAGACCAAGATGCCTTGCCGAGATAGGTCTCTAAAAACCCTAGACCAAGATGCCTCATCGAGGCAGGTCTCCAGCAACCGTAGATCAAGACCCCTCACCGAGGCAGGTCTCCAGCAACCGCAGATCAAAACGTCTCGCCGAGGCAGGTCTCCAGTAACCTCTGGCCGACATGCTTCCCCGAGGCATACCCTCAGCAACACACAGTGAACAAGCCTCACCGAGGCCAGCCGCCAACAACACCAGATCAACAGGCCTTGCCGAGGCTGATCCTCAGCAATGCCAGGCCAACATATCTCGTCGAGTCCACCTCCGGGGGCAAGACATGGCCCCCGCCAGTGCAACCTCAGCTGATAAAAGGGAGCCACAAGGGGTCTCCCATTACTAGCCGGCCACCCTACGACGCGGGATGGGCTATACAGGCCGGGCCTCCCCTGTCTCAGATTTCTAAAGGGGGAGGGTCCTTTCCACCGAACCGCCTCTCCTCAGAACATCTACAAAGCCCGCTGCACAAGATCGGTCCCACAGACACAGGCAACAAAGCTAGGAGCATTGTTACACTAGACTCCCCTGGCCTCTCTTCACCTTCGGCATTGCCGTCCAGCCCAGTTACACCATCAACCGCTGAAGTGACCACCTATATGGAGAGTTTGGCGTCCAGGCTAGATTACTCCCACAACGCGGACCCTACACACCTCTGTCACAAGCCCAACACGCGAGACAAATGGAAACAGAATTCCCAAGTCGCGGATAGCAGGCTACAACTTCAAACACCATGCGTGTATCCAATACATGCCATCTTCACCAGCTCCATGCCCTCAGCGGCTTCGGCAAAATGCCCTCCAGCAACTCAGATCTCTCCAGAATCCAGCTCTATAACCTCCCAGGCTCAACGGTCTTCTGCAAACGTACCACCGTCGCATGAAAGATCGCAACGGGAGCGTCAACTCTCAAAACAAGTAACTCCCACAATGCCAATAAGGTCGGGAGAAATCAAGCCTGCAAGGCGCATGGGCCGCACGCCGTCGTCTTCGCCTCTGACGCACGCCCCGTGGGGGGAATTTGTTGGCACCTGCTTATTTTCTTTAATTAATTGAGGATTAAGCATAGGGAAATACTCCCTAAATAGAGTAAAACGGCACAACGGCAAATATGCTCTACTAGTCGAGTTGAGCTCAAAAATCGAGACGTGTCACCGGGTCAGGTGACATAACATAACAACCGAGGATTGCCCCCGAGCACAGGGCACTACCCTAGCCAGTTTCCTGATAATCGAGTCGGATCCAAGGTTCGAGATAACCTACCGTATCGAGTGGCACTCTGAAGAGATTCGGGGATCACCCCCGGACACCCTAAATATGGTATCACACCGTCGGTGCTTCAACTGTTGTGTCTCTGTGGTTTTGATGATGTCAACTATTATGTCACTATATTTAACCTTGATGATAAAACCTTGATGCATGAATTAATGATCTCATCACATATATAGAAGTATGAAATATGTCAGAACATGTTCTGAAGATGACTCAAAAAGTCATGAAAAGAAAGTCAACGTAGGTCAACACCACTGTTCAAGAACTGACAACAGGTCAACTGATTAAATTGTGAGTTAGCTCTTTGACAGGTAAGGTCAATGCACATCCAAGTCTGAAGCATAAAGGTTGGTGCATATACCTTCTCTGTGAACAGGTAAGGTCGGTGCACATTCATGTTCCTTCATAGAAGGTCGGTGCACATTCATGTTTCTTCATAAAAGGTCGGTGCACATTGTCATTGTTGCATACTAAGGTTGGTGCACATGTTCAGTGTTGCATGTCAGGTCAGTGCACATGAAGAAAATGATGCATGCAAAGGTCAGTGCACATTGTCACTATTGCATACTAAGGTCGGTGCACATGTTCAGTGTTGCATGTAAGGTCACTGCACATGAAAAAAGTGCTACATGCAAAGGTCGATGCACATACATACATGGTGTCAATACTGGTCGATGTTCATACATGTATCTTATGTTCATCAAGGTCAAAGCACATGCATGCTTTCACGTCTGAGCACCTTTTTTCAAGTCAGTGCAAATGCGCATAGTCTAGTTATGCAGGTCGGTGCACCACTCTAAGGTCTGAGCATATGTGCATGAGCGCACACTAAGGTCTGAGCATATGTGCATGAGCTCACTCTAAGGTCTGAGCATATGTGCATGAGCGCACACTAAGGTCTGAGCATATGTGCAATTTTAGGTCTGAGCATATGTGCTAGCTTGCACTATAAGGTCTAAGCATATGTGCTAGTGTGCATTATAAGGTTGGAGCACCTTTACTGTTGTCAGTGCATATGAAGGCATCAGGTCAGAGCATACTAGGCATGGTCGAAGCACATGTTTCATACAAGTCTAAGCATATGCACTCAAGTCGGAGCACATGCACCTTTAAGGTCCGAGCATACCAGTAGAAGGTTGATGCTAGTGTGTGAAGGTTTCATATCATGTCAATGCATCATATATGTATAATGCTTAGTCAAGTCTGTGCATCTTTCACACTTGTCTGAAATTTATGTATGTATTGCGACTTTTATCTCAATAGGCCTATGCATGTTTTGGGTCTGTGCACATTTGGAATTCAAGGTCTATGCATATGTTAAAGTCTGTGCACATATAGGTCTGTGCATGGCCAGGGTCTGTGCATATGATAAAACCAGGTCGAATCACATGCAAAGTCTAAGGTCGATGTGTAGACACGTCATTTTAGCATTATACTGAGCAGATCCCGTATTACACTAAGACGCCCCAAAGCGGCTCGTACAGTTAAGTTATCTGAATGATCTCCAATTTTTATCTGATAATCTCGTCTCACGAAAAGTAAATTATTGTTTCTTGTAATAAATGAGACCCTCGTTAATGGGTTTGTGGCTATGCTTTTCTTACAATAAATTTGTTAATGGGCTCAGCCCATCCTTGTCTACATGAAAACTTCTTGTGTTGATGGACTTGGAATCATGTGCTAATGGGCTTAACCCGTTCTTTCTACAGAGAAGTTGGTGTGTGCTAGTGGGCTTGGCCCATTCTTATTCAAAAAAAATGTGTATAAAAAAATATGTGTGCTAATGGGGCTTGGCCCATGCTTGTTCCAAAAATAAATAAATAAAATAAATAAATCAATTTTAATGGGCATGGCCCCATCTTTTATTACCTAAATTATTCCCTCACTCCCCTCCCGTGTCTCTAGGATCTATGCCCCCTCTCATTCATCTAGATTTCTCTATTCTCTCCCATTCTCCCCTCCGATCGCGAGCCACCCTCCCACTTCTCTCCCGCTTCCTCTGCTAACACCATCGCAGCCCCCACAGTCGACCTCTCTCCCTCCACCCACAACACACACAGACCCCTCCTCTCCCGAGCCACCCCCTCCATCTCCACACCTCCTCCGGCCACCTTCCAACCACCACGACACCTTCCAACACCTCCATTCCCTCCCTCTGCAGCTACCTGCACATGCCGCCATCCTCCCTCGCATGCACGTTGCCACCCTGCTAATGCCCCCGTCGCTGCCGTCGTCGTCCGATCGTCACGCCCGTGAGCTCTGCCCTCCCGCCGGTGCACCGTCCACGTCCCCGCCGCGGCCACTGCCGAGCCACCTCCCACGTCGCCCACGAGCACCGCCGCTGCCGCACCGTCCGCCGCGGCCACTGCCGAGCCACCTCCCGCCTGCGCATGCACGTCGTCCGTGAGGCCCTCGCCGCCTCCCCATCTGCATTAGCATCACCGCCGCCCACCGTGCCGGACTCCCTCCTGCCGGACGTTGCCGCCCTCGTCATCTTCCCCTGCATGCAAGCCGTACGCGAGCATCTCCGCGCCATCCGGTCGCCACCCCGCTGCCTCCGCACCGGCGAGCCCCGCCGAGCACCCCCTCTCTCACGGCCTGTCTCTTTCGTCTCTCTCATTCCCTCTCTTTCTCTCACTCTTACGCTCTCTGCCTTCCTCTCTCTCCCCCCGCCGTCTCCCTCTCTCTCGCAACCTCTCTCTCTCCCTTTCTTCTCTCGCCGCGACGCGGCTCTCCCCCTCTCCCTCTCTCTCTTTCCTCTCCCCCTCTCCCTCTCTCTCTTTTTTCTCACGCCGCCGCCTGCACCTCCCCTTGCGACCGCCGCGGTCGTCCTCCCCACCCCTCTCTCCCTCTCTCGTTTTCTGTCTCTCTCTCTCCCTCCCGCGCACTCTCCCTCTCTCTCTGCTCCCTCACTCTCCCTCTCCCCCTCTCGGTTCTCATTTTCTCTCCCCCTCTCGGTTCTCTCCCTCTCTCTATCCCTCTCTCACTCTCTTCCTCTCTATCTCTCTCCCTCTCGATCTCCCTCTCTCACTTTTCTTTTCTTTTTTTAATCCCCCTCCCCACCGGTTCTCTCCCTCTCTCTATTCCTCTCTCACTCTCTGTTTCTCTCTCCCTCTTCATCTCTCTCTCTCTCTCTCTCTTGATCTCCCTCTCTCTCACTATTTTCTTTTTCTTTTTTATCCCCTCCCCGCCGCCTCTCTCTCCCTCCCGCGCACTCTCCCTCTCTCTCTCTCTCTCTCTCTCTCTCGATCTCCCTCTCTCTCACTTTTTCTTTTTCTTTTTTTTATTATCCCCTCCCCACCGTCTCTCACTCCCTCTCTCTATTCCTCTCTCACTCTCTGTTTCTCTCTCTGTCTTCATCTCTCTCTCTCTCTCGTACATCTCTCTTCCCCCCTCAATTTCCCTCTCTTCCCACACCCTCTCTCATCCTCTCTTCTATATATCTTTTAGGTACATATGTATTATATATATAAAAACTACAAAAAAAATCTAAAAAAAAAGTTCTCTCTCTCTCTTGATTTCTATCTCGCTCTCTAATCCCCTCTATCTTTCCACATATCATTAGTTTTTTTTATTTATCTATTTACTTATATCTTTAACCATCTTCTCTCGCCTTAGATTTATATGTGTGTATATATATATATATATTCTTAACTTATACATATACATGTGTGTTCTCATGTTCGACTTAACTAGTTTCTGAAGTCCGCTTTGAAGCTCCCTAGTCGTGCTGTGCTCGTGCCGTTAAAACCCTTCCCAAAGCCCGTCGTCGGGCTCCTCCGATAAGTTTTTCTCTCCCTTTTATTTTTAATCAGTCAGTCGATTGTATTGCATGTATTATTTTAGCATCTGTGTTATGCCTTTCTTCCCGAGAGGGCCTGGTTTGTGAGCGTCTTCACACTTATGCATTTCATCATATCATCTCCCACTCTTTAATTCAAAAAGGGGTTTCAAATACCACCAACCAGGGTTAACCAGTCCAGGAGCCCGCTTCTTCAGTCGGCCGAAAGACGAGGAGGAACTCACACGATCCCCAGTTCGGGGATAAAACGCGACTATCCCTCCTACTTTTGAGGTATCCGACCATCACCTTCACCATTCTATTCTAGTTCTCTGCCTTGTTGTTGTTATTTATTGTTAAATCTCCATCTCCATCCTCCTTTACTTTTTGTTTAAAAATAAGTCTATCTTCTCTCTCTTGTTATTATCATATATCGTTAAATCTCCATCCCCGTTCTTTTCCGTTTTGTCTAAAATACGTCTCTCACTCTACCTATATTTTTCTTGGTGGTTTTTCCTTATATCATATTATCTTATTCTATCATCTATCTCTCGGTTTCTTTCTTCATTTTCTTACATCTCTTTAAAAATACGTAAAAGCATAAAAAATAATAAAAGCAACAAAACCCCCAAAAAATATAATAACAAAAGATAAAACAAAATAAAAAGAATAATAAAATCAGGGTAACCAAAGAAGGCCCTCTTCGTCGGCCGGCCGACGGAAGAGGAAGAGAGGACCCGCACTGCTTCCGCTTCGGCGGTGAACGCGATCAGACATTTCCTGTGGGGTTCTCAGCCCCTGGCGATCACACTTCCCCTCCCCTCCTTTTGTTATTAATTTTTTTGTCCAAGCCCCGTCGACGGAACCAGTTCCTCGCGGTGGTCTCATCTAATTGGTGCGGTGGGCTATCTCCCGCGACCGCTTTATTTCAGTAATTTAATTTCCGCATTCTAACACCCTAACCGCTAATTGCTTAACTCTAACCCTCCCCTATCATCGCTTCAAAACCCCGCGGCGCGGCGGTTTATTTAATCCCCTTTTCATTTATTCCAACCCCGATCAAAGAACTCGTTCCTCGCGGTGGTTTAATTTTCTGCACTTTCAATTCCAACCCCGATCAAGGAACTCGTTCCTCGCGGTGGTTTAATTTTCTGCACTTTCATTCCAACCCCGATCAAGGAACTCGTTCCTCGCGGTGGTTTAATTTTCTGCATTCTTTTGTTCCGACCCCGATCAAGGAACCCGTTCCTCGCAGCGGTCTTATCTAACTGGTGCGGTGGGTCATCTCCCGCGACCATTTTAATTCCCGTAATTTAATTTCTGCATGCTAACCTCCTAACCCCTAACTATTTAATTTTAGCATCCCCCATCATCGCTTTAAAACCCCACGGAGAGTAACATCTCGCGGCGGTTTATTTGATCCCTTTTTCCTTTCTCGTTATATATATATATAGTTATTATAATAAAAAACCCGCGGAGGGTAATACCTCGCGGTGGTCTTTTGTATATAGTTATACTTATTGTTTATATCGCTGCAAAAACCCCGCAAAGGCCAATGTCTTGTGGTGGTATGTATATATAATATTTATTATTTATATTGCAGCAAAAACCCCGCAAAGGTCAATGTCTTGTGGTGGTATGTATATATAATATTTATTGTTTATATTGCAGTAAAAACCCCAGAAAGACCAATGTCCTGTGGTGGTACGTCTTTGTCCGTATTGTCTTTATAATTGTCCGGAGAACGATATACCGTTGCAATTTATGAGTTTACGCGTCTCTCCATTTCAGTTACATAGATTCTCAGACTTCCCGGTATATGAAAAACTGCTCGTGGAACGGTAGGTCACGCTTACCGGGAAAAGGTCAGTTTGCGCGAGAGGGTCTTCGGACCCCTATCTCCGCCACGTACCGGAGTCTGTTCCGCATCCCTCTCTTCCCTTTCTCTCTCCTTGATTTGGTCTCGTTATCCCCATCTTCTAGGACAGACGAGGGTGGACGACCCCCGCCGTCTACACCTCTCTGTCGATCACCCTTTCACCATTCCATCTTGTTTATTGTATTTTTCCCCCGAGGGTGGACGACGACTCCTGCCGTCCACACCTTTTTGGCGATCACGGTGGGACCTCTTTTGTTTTCTCTGGTTACCCAAATATTTTCGGCACCCACGTGTGCCCCTCCACTCGGCACCCACATGTGCCCCTCCTGATTGCGCCCGCGTGCGCTACATTTGTGCTCTCAGTAGCACTCTTGCCATCGGCACCCACGTGTGCCCCTCCTGATTGCGCCCGCGTGCGCTACATTCGTGCTCCCAGTAGCACTCTGACCATCGGCACCTACATGTGCCCCTCCACTCGGCACCCACGTGTGCCCCTCCTGATTGCGCTCGCGTGCGCTACATTCGTGCTCCCAGTAGCACTCTTGCCATCGGCACCTACGTGTGCCCCTCCACTCGGCACCCACGTGTGCCCCTCCTGATTGCGCCCGCGTGCGCTACATTCGTGCTCCCAGTAGCACTCTTGCCATCGGCACCCACCTGTGCCCCTCCACTCGGCACCCACGTGTGCCCCTCCACTCGGCACCCACGTGTGCCCCTCCTGATTGCGCCCGCGTGCGCTATATTCGTGTTCCCGCTATCACTCTTGGCATTCCAATTTCATCCCTCGTGCACTACGTGCATTACTCCAAAATCCCCTTGAAGTCTGAAGAGATTTGTATCATTACAGAAAAGGAGTGTTGTGATGTTTGTTTAATTTCTTTTATTGCATATATTTGTTGTCTGTTTATATATCTCCTGTTAAATTCAGCACTGCATTACATATCATCTTTCTTTTATTTTTATTTCTTTTGTTCCATTTTTTTAGGATCACCTTTTCCTGGTGATAGAAGGACTCTCCGTCGGGAATTCCTCTCGACGGACTAGGATCTCCTCCATCGGGACCTCCATAAGTCCCCGACATCGAAGGATTCCCTCTTCGTTCACTGGGCTGGTTGTACCACTGAAGTTCCCTGGAGATAGTCAACCCATTCGTGGTGAGTCGAGTGTCCTTAGATCACACGGCGGAAATTAATATTGCAACTAAGGTCCCTCCTGTGGTGTGAACATTAGATTAGAAAAAAGAAAAAAAGGGGGGGGAAACCAAAAGAAAACAAAAAAAGGCATTAAACATCAACTTGTTTGTTAATCTTTGCTAATGGTTTGAGTGTGTATGTTATTACATTCTGATTAGAAAGAAAAAGAAAAAAGAAAAAACAAAAAAAAGGGCGTTACACATCAACTTGTTTGTTAATCTTTGCTATTGGTTTGAGTGTGTATGTTATTGCGTTCCGGCAAAATCTCGTGTTCCGGAAAAGATCAAGAAATGTCCGGAGACGGTCAGAATCCGACCCCGGGTCACCAGGGGACACATGTCCCTGCTGAGGACGCAGGTTCCTCCCGTGAGCCCTCATATGAGGTGCGAGCCGCCGTCGGGGAAGCATCCCCGCCACAAGATATTTCCTCCTTGCTAGGTGTTCTCGCGAACACACAGCTCAATTCCGATCAGATCCGAGCCTTTCAGGCCATCTTAAAAGGGAAATCTGTTGATTCTACTCCTCAAAATCCAACACCAGTTGCTCTCCCTACTCAAGAGCCCGCACAGGCAATCCCTTCCTCATTCCCTCTTGTGCAGACAACTCTGCAACCTCCCTCTTTCCAATTACCTCCCCAGTCTCAAGTTCCACCAATTCCTCATCCAACATTTCAGTCAATTCCATTTACTGACATGCCACAACGTCTGCAACCTCTCTCTTTCCAATTACCTCCCCAGTCTCAGGTTCCGCCAATTCCTCATACAACATTTCAGTCAGTTCCGTTTACTGACATGCCACAACGTCCCACTCATCCGGAATTCCCTTCTCAGGCTTCCGCAAGGCCTCAGTGGCCACCACAACCTGCTCCTTACAATGAGGTCACCCAATCTCTCCTTCATAGGATGAACAAGATGGACGAACAATTCCGAGATTTCAAAAAGATTGTGGATGTCAAATCCGTGCCTGAGATCTCTTTACCAATCCTTCCAGTATTCCATCTCCTTCCTTCTGAAATGCCAACGTATCGACGGTACACCGGCACAGGCAACCCCCTCATTCATATGAAGGACTTTATGTATGAGTCCTCGTTTTGGCAGAACGATCAAAGATCATTGGCATACCTCTTCAGGAGATCATTGGATGGTCCCGCCTTAGAATGGTTCTATTCCCTAGAGCCGAGTGAGGCTGAGAACTTCGACGTAGTGCAACGGAAATTCCTACAGAAATATCGGGATAGGGTCGGTCCCTCCTCTATTACCGACCTAGTGGCTGAAAAAATGAAGCCGGACGAAGATTTCATCCAATTTGCCGATCGATGGAGATCCTTGGCAGAGAAAGTGAGAGACTCCATTTCAGAATCGGAGCAAGTAAAGATGGTCGTGTCTAATGCCACTCCACAATTTAGACACGTCATGGCAATGAACATGCTCACCATTATGGAGGAACTGTATGAGAGGACTCAATATATCCAAACACAGCTGAAAGATTCTCCCCTCATGCATATGTTCGAGCCACCAAAGCCAAAGGTGTTTAGGAAGTCGGGCACGGGTGCCCAAGGTGGGGTAACAGAAGGGGTTGTAACAAATGAACAAGTGGGCGCGGTTGGCTATCCCAACCAGCAAGCTAATCCTAGGCCCCCACAAGCTCCACAATTCCCCTTTCACCAGGACCAACAAGGTCAGCAACCCTATCGTCCTCCCCCACAAAATAATCTCTTTCAGAACAATATGCCTCAACCCCTCCATCTTCAACAACAACAACAGCGACCTCCTCAATATAATCAGGTTCCGCCACCAGGGGATTATGGCCCCCAACAACAGAGAAGGCCGATCGGCCCTAGGAGAGCTCATTACCCACCTTTGCCGGAGTCGTTGCCAGACATCTTTAATGCTCTCATGGCTGCTAATTTCCTCACCTTGCCTAATGAAAAAGCCATATGGCCCCCGAACGTCGACACTTCCAGATATTGTGTCTTCCATAGACAGCCGGGTCATACAGTGGAAAACTGTTTTCATTTCAGAGATCATATCTACGATATGAACGATGAACATCAAATAGATTGGGATGAAATGAGACGATGCATCACCATGATGAAGGCCAAGAGACCTCCTCTTAGACAACAACAACAGCAACAACAACAACAACAACAACAACAACAACAACAACAACAACAACAACAACAACAGCAACAACAGCCTCAGTAGGCACCACAACAACAGCCAAATATGGGCATCCTCCAAAATCCGTTACCGGTGCACCAACAACCTAACCACCAAGTCAACCCCATCTCTTCCTTCCTGGAGGTTGGAAGAGGGCAAGATTGGCATACAGAAAGCGGCTCTGTCCTTGTCACCAATCACGTTCCTATCCAATCCCCATGCCTTATTCGTCCCGCACCTGTCTATCCTCCACCCGTAGCACAACCCGCAGTAATACCTTACTCATTTCCACTGCCATCACGTCCTCTCATCCGCGTCGCTACTGATGACCTCCCTTCGAGTCTCCAGCAAACACCCTCCACTTCCACCATAACACCGTTACCCTCAAAGCCTCTCATCATTTCTCACGCCTCCACTTCATCATCCACCTTCATTCCGCCTCCACTAAACAAATCCCTCATTGCCCAATACCCTTCCGAGGTGCCCTCCACCTCCACCATAACACCGTTACCCCCAAAACTTCTCATTATTTCTCACGCCTCCACTTCATCATCCACCTTCATTCTGCCTCCACTAAACAAACCCCTCATTGTCCAACACCCTTCCGAGGCACCGTCTACCTCCACCACAACCCCTTTATCCTCGAAACCCCTCATTATTCATCACCCATCCGGGGCCCCATCAACCTCTACTATGCCTCCACCTTTTAAACCCCTTATCATTCATCGTCCATCTGAGACTTCATCCACTCCCACCATACCTCCACCTAACAAACCACTCATCAGAGCCCCTATACCTGTCATCGCCCCGGCTTCCTCAATTGTTCCTCCACCACTACCCCTCGAACCCCTGCTAAATCCCATATATCTAACTCCATAGAGCTGCCGCCAAAACCACAAGCCATGGTGCTCCGTAGTGGAAGGATGTTCCATCGGGTTTTTCCCCAAAACAGTCAGGTCCCCGAGCAATCTCAGCCGGAGAAAGACACCGAAGAACAGCCAGAGGAGTCTATCCCCGGGACACAATATGACCTGTTGAAACACTTGGATAAAACACCAGCTCGGATCTCCATTCTCGAGCTAATCAAGAGGTCGAAAACCCATCAAGACGCCTTGATGGGGTATCTTCAGAAGGTTATGGTAAATGAGGATCTCCCAGTGGAGAAAATCTTGTCAGTATTGACGCCAACTGATACACAACCGGCTATTATATTTCACCACCATGAGCTTGCCCCCAAGGAAGCTCGAAAATATGCTTTGTGTATTGCAGTCAAGATCAATGGGGTGTCTGTAGACCCGTGTTTGGTGGACACTGATGTGTCTATAAATGTGATCTCTATGATCACCCTCCAATCATGTGGGGTTGACACGGAATAGAAAAGGCCTTCGTCAATCACAGTTACGGCCTATGATAATAGCAAAAAGCCGCCAATGGGGATGGTCATCTTGAATGTAGAATTGGGCCCTGCATCAGTCTTTGTGGAATTCCATATCCTTGATATGGATCCCACATTCAAGGCCATACTGGGCCGCCCTTACATTGAGGTTATGAATGCGGTGCCTTCCACCAATCATCAGTGCTTGAAGTTTCCGTATAAGGCTTGGATTATCAAGGTAAATAGTATGCCCATCTTTTCTACACTGGATGCTATTAATACCTCTTTGCCTTCTGTTTGGCCGACTCACCGGCCAATTCTTTCACTGCTAGATGTGTGTGACCCTCTTTGCGCCCCTTTAACATAAAAGCCATTTCAGGCATCAAAGTCATGTCACCCTTCCCATTCTAAGGGATGGGAGATCATGAGCAACACTGGCTACCAACATGGCAAAGGTTTGGGGGTACAGTTACAAGGGAGACTGAGACTGCCAAAGAAGACACAGCTAACCCTTAGAGCTGGCCTAGGCTTTGAAGGACCACTTGAAGCATATGAGGAACCTCTCACATGGACCTTGTACTCCCATTTCAGAAAGGGGCCGGTGATACAGTTGGGGGATCACCCACAACATTCACATGAGAAATTGCATATTGTCTACTTAGCTGAAAGTTGCTCGAGAGCTGCAAAGAAGGGGAAACACGATGACCCGGATTGTGAGTGGAACAAGTGGTTTGATATACAGGATATTTCCATTGCGCTACACCAGATGTTCTCGCCTCCGGACTTAGAGGGGCTACTTCTGATCTCCGAGGTACCAAAAGATGTCGTTGACATTGCCGAAATTCCAAGTTTTCCTCGTCGAGAGGAAGTTGCCATTGATGGATCACTTTCCGTCATTCTATCTGATCATTCTCCTCAGCCGTTGCTGCTGACTCTTTCTTGGACACGATGTTTATCTGATGATATTCCCAGGTCCCCTTCTCTGCTCACATTCTTGCGCGGGTTTTTCAGCCCGTGCCAAATTTTCAACCATGATCTGCTCAATGAGCCATGCAACCCCCTAGCTATAGTTCCCTCCTCCCATTCTCTAATTTCTTTCAATTGTTTTGTAATTGAAAATGAAAATGAAAAAAAAACGTCGATTTTCAAACTCCTCAATAGTGCATCTCCTTTGAGGAGACCTCCTACATCTCTCACGAGTGTGCTCCGACTTACGGGCCACTCATTCAAGGTCCCTTGAGCGACCTTCTTTACCCCTCTATCGAGGGGTCTCTTCCTGTACATTCTTCAACTTCTTCTTGATACAAGAAATATGAAGTGATCTAGAAGGGGAGGGGATGAATAGATCACAGTTTTCAACCGATTAAAAATTACTGAAGAATGATTCACTTAAAATAAGCAATCTCGGAGTTGAACCCACAAAAACGCAGTGCGGACAATAGCTCGAGTGGATAGAAGGCACACCACAAAATCACCACAGACAATCACACGAGTACCCAGAGGTTTTTAAGGTGGTTCGGTCAGACCTCCAGTCTGCCTACGTCCACCCCTCACTTCAAATCGAAGTGAGGCTTCCACTAGCACCTGCTAGCAAAGCAGACTCAGTCTGCGACAACGGCTGATTCACAGCTTCACCAGGGGAACACCCTCCCCTCTTCCTCCACACCCGGAGGGAACCCTAAGGATGCCAAGTCCCTAGAAACTAGGAAACAATTTCCTCTTCCTCCAACCGGAGGGAACACTAGTGATCTACAGTCACTAGAACCAGAGACCAAGGTCTCTCTTCCTCTGAAGCCCAGAGGGAACACCTCTTCTACGAGAGGAAACAATACTGCAACCTCTGTTGCAAGTGAACCAGAGAGAACACGTCTCTCTCTTCCCCTGAACACCAGGAGGTAACACAGAGAACTTTCAATCAAGAAGGAAAAATAGATAAAAACGAAAACAAGAAAGAAGGAAGCCAAATTTCAGAAACTGGAAATAATGTAGCTCAAACTGAGCAGCAGACTTCGGATTTGATCCGTAAGTCAATACCCATCTTCTGATCACTCTTCTGCTCTCTCTTCTCTCTCAACTGGAACACTCTAGTTTCTCAGGGAGGCTCTTTCTCTTCTGCTCTCACTCAAATTTCTTTACTGTAACCTCGGAGCTCCTCCTTTTCGTAGATGGTGAGGCAGTGCTTTTATAAGCGATCAGGAGGGTTCATGCAAGGCGTGTGCTTCCCGCGCTCGATCCAGAACCTTCTTGCCACGTGCCCTTATAGCATTGGTTCCTTTAGTATTGGATCACGTGCAGCCCAGACACCGGGGAATATTCTTCCTCGGACCACCTTCTTCTTTTTGTTTTTTCTTCTTCTCCTGCAAAGAAATTAAAACCATTAAAACTCAGGGCCACAAAAACTAAAACTGCATGAGGTATGTGATAGCAAGATACTGAGAACGACACGAGATACACAAGATTACTACAGTACGAAATAAAGAGAGAATGACATGAAGTCAGATGAGAACAGCACGAGGTGAGAAGGAAATAACACGGAGTAAAATGGTAGTAAAACATGCGATCAGAGGAAACCTGGACGAAGATAGAAAGAAGCAACACGAAGACATAAAAACAACACTAAGACACAACCACAGAAATAACATGAAGACTCAAACACAAAACTAACACGAAGACACAAGCACAAAGGATAACACGAAGACACAAGCACAAAAGATAACACGAAGACACAAACACAGAAACAACATGAAGACATAAAAAATGACTCGAATACATGATTGCTCGAACTTACGAATGACTCGAAGACGAGGACGACACGAAACGACACGGACTGAAACCAACTCGAAGACGAAAACAGACACCGACACGAAGTGTGGTCACAAAGCAAAAAAAAAGGACACGGGGTCTAGGAAAAACAACACGAAGACAGAAGACAGGAACGGCTACAACGACACGTGATAAAATAGTGAAAGCAGGAAAACGACTCAAGTAACTACAGTAAATGACACGAAAACACCAGAGCAAAAATAAAAAGGATGACTCGAGATGAGCAACTAAATACTAAAGAAACGACACGAGGTTCATAGGAAAACGACTCGAAGTTCATCAGAACAAATCGAGCTGCTTCAGTAAACAGCACGAAGACAATCAACAAACATAGTTGGAATAACACGACATACAAAAGGACAACACGAAGTGTAGTAAACACAAACAACACGAATTATGAAAGGAACAGTACGGACATGCAAGGTACTACCTCATAGCAGTTTTCCTGTTAATCATGGAAATTTCAAATGCATAACATTACGCAAGATATCTGATTAAAATGACAATATTTAACATAGTGATGCTCATCATCAAAACACTAGGGAAGTCACAAAAATCCAACAATCTCCCCCTTTTTGATGATGGCAACACTATATTAAATAACAGAGATGAAGTGCAATGAGATTATGTGAAGATAAGCTGTGAAGATAAGCAATGCAGACACACAACACACTCGTCTTCTCTGACGACTCCCAAGAGCTCCCCCTGAACACAACAACTGCTTTCCTCTGACTAGATAACTCAGAGCACTTATCTTTCGCTCCCCCTCAGCAAAACACAAGCAAGACACTCTCCCCCTTTGACATCATCAAAACTAGGGGCAGGTCTGAAGATATCACGAAAAGAAAATTGCTGACAGTGGAGAGAAAATAAGAGAGAGTATGGCTGATAAAGGAAAGTTATTGAGATGTTTAGGCAATTAAGAAAGCCATTAATTTTATGTGAGGATTTTGAGGATCAGTTAGTCAGACTGTGTGCAAAATGGTGAATGAAGATCCGCTCCATACACAGAACCAGATTCTAAGCAAGTAAGGTACAAGATACAAGTATGGTCAGAGTAAGTCTTTACTCAGAGAGTATAAAGCAAGGAAGTCAGGAAAACAAAGACCTGTGGTATTGAAAACAAACAAACCAAGACCTAAATGCCAAGTGAACAGGATCTTGATACCAAGAGGGAGAAAAAATTTTCAAGGATGGTCAAGATCAAAGGTAAATCTGTCAAGTACACCTTTGACATTAGGGAGACACCTTGTTTAGAGGCAGGAATCCCCAGTTACTTGGTGGCAAGACCACATTACCCCTTCTGACAAGAGGACAGAGATAGTATTCTAACTGGTGTTGACATTAAGGTGACACCTTTACCAGAGACCAGACACCCCAGTTACTAACCAGATATGTACCATAGCTCTGTATGATCAAGACAGCTAATTAAACCTGATTTATACTGCCATCTCATGACATGGGATTCTTTCACTTCATTGATGAAAGTCCCAGTTTCTCAATGAACAGTTAACAAGGTTGTTAAAACTTCTTTCATGAATTTTTCATTAAACTGCACTTGAGACCTTGTAAATTAGTCTTGATTCAGTTTGAGAACAATACACCAGCTCCAAAGTTTTTCAGACAAAAACACTATATACCTCATTTCGGACTTAACTAGACTAAGTAGGTATGCTGTACTGGCTAGATCAGAAGTCAGTTACAGTGTAGGAAGATAGTCTTGAATTCAGATTTTGATCTCAGTGAGACTAACAGCTGAAATTCCAACAAGAAATTAGATGAACAGTCTTAACGGATAAAACATCCAAAAATTTCTTTTATACACCTACTCAAACTAATTCTCTTATAAGGTCAGCAAAAGTCCGTTCAAAGTATGTTCAGATTTGGCCAAAAGAGCATGACTCCTATTATTAATCTAGCTCCCCCTGAGACCTTGACTCCAGCTCAGACTTAACCAAGACATACCTCAAAACACCTCAAAGAAAACAAAGTGATATCAATCAATACGAGTGAATCAGCAAACACTCATAATGAGGTTATTTTCAGCAACAGACAATGAGTATAGGTAAGCACAAGAGCACATGACAGATTATTCAGAGATCAATTATTCAATCATGAAATTCTGTAAATATCTAATTCTCTGCGCAATGTGCTAAATTTTTCAGTATCCAGTGGCTTAGTGAAAATATCTGTAATTTGTGAGTTAGTGCCAACATGGATCAACTCAAAGGTCTTCCTAGCTACTTCATCTCGAATAAAATGATGCCTGATTTCGATGTGTTTAGTTCGAGAATGAAGTACATGATTCTTTGCAATGTTTATTGCACTAGTATTATCACAAAAGATGGAAGTGCAACCTAGCTCAACTGAGTAATCCAAAAGTTGGTGTTTTATGATAACCTGTGTGCCACAGCTCCCTACTGCCACATACTCAGCTTCAGCAGTAGAAAGAGCCACAGAGTGTTGCTTCTTGGATCCCCAAGAGACTAGGCACCCTCCTAAAAATTCGCAGTGACCACTAGTGTACTTTTCCTGTCCAATTTACATCATGCATAATCTGCATCTGTATATGCAATGAGATCTAAACTACATGATGCAGGATACCAAAGACCTAGATCATGGGTAGTAGATAAGTATCTAAAGATTCTTTTTACGGCTGCCAAATGCAATTCAATAGGCCTAGCCTGGTATCTGGCACACATCCCTACACTAAATTGAATGTCAGGCCTGGATGCTGTTAAATAGAGGAGTGAACCGATCATACCTCTATATAATTTAGCATCCACCTCTTTACCTTTTTCGTCTGAATCCAGTGAGGAGTTGAGATAGTCTTGAGGTTGGTCATTCCAAACCTTTTCAGCATCTCCAGAGTATACTTGGTTTGATTTATGAAACAACCATCCTCCATCTGTTTGACCTGCAGCCCAAGAAAATACTTTAGTTCGCCAACTAAACTCATTTCAAATTCATGAGACATAGATTCAGAAAATTCTTTACACAATTTTGAATTGTTAGATCCGAAGATGATATCATCAACATATACCTGGACCACTATTAAATCCTTTCCGAGATTTTTGGTGAAGAGGGTTTGGTCAACCTTACCTCGAGTGTAGCCCTTGCTCAAGAGGAATTCAGAAAGTCTCTCATACCAGGCTCGGGGAGCCTGCTTCAATCCATAGAGGGCTTTATTCAACCTAAAAACCATGTTAGGCTGAACAGAGAAATTAAAACCTGGAGGTTGTTCAACATATACCTCTTCCTTCAATACCCCATTTAAGAATGCGCTTTTGACATCCATCTGCTGCAGCTGAATGTTCCTAGAGCATGCAAATGCAAGCAGAATTCTTATAGTTTCCATCTTAGCCACTGGGGCATAGGATTCATCAAAATCCACACCAAATTCCTGACTGTAGCCTTGAGCTACAAGTCTTGCTTTGTTTCTAGAAATAGCTCCATTCTCATCAACTTTATTCTTGAAAACCCATTTAGTGCCAATGACATGAGTGTTATCAGGTCTGGGAACTAGTTCCCATACAATATTTTTCTCAAATTGATTTAATTCCTCACACATGGCGGATACCCAAGAATCATGTTTTAAGGCTTCTTCCACAGATTTGGGTTCCACCTGAGATACCAATGCAGCTAAGTCCTGTTCTTGGATAATTCTAAAATGAGACCTTGTCCTAGGAGGATCATGCAAATTGCCTATGACATTTTCACGAGGGTGGTCTTTGTGAAATATTATCTCACCTGAGGGTTCACCTACCTCAGCTGCTCCTTCTTGCTGTGAGTTTTCTGGTTGAGCAGCTGGCTGCATCTCTTCTTCTTTAATTCTCTCCAAGAAATCTCCCTCATTAGATGGCTCCCTGTCATCATTCATCACTTTGTTAGAGAAATCATTTTCATCAAACACTACATGTTCTTCAACAGTTTGATCATCTTTATTGAAAACTCTGTAAGCCCTTGAGGTTTCTGAATATCCGAGAAAAATTCCAGGAGAGCTTTTGATGTGACACGACCCCTCGGACCTAGAATTGCAAGCAACACAACGATTTTGGCAACGTGACACAAGCGGATTCGCTCGCGTTGGCACACTCGGGTCCGTAGGAGGACCAGCGATGACGGTGAGGGTCCGAGGTTGGACCTCAATGTTCCAAGGGTATGGCCAGCTAAGGATGGACCCCAATGGGCCAGGGATGCCCCAATTCCGTGGGCGGCCAGCACGCCAAGGGCGTGGGATGTAGTGGTTCTCTCTCAACTCGCTCCGCGGTGGCACTCAAATCGATGATATTTTGAGATCGGGCGCTCACTCACCGACCGACGGTACTAAGCAGCAATACTAAACAAGCAAAGCAATTCCAGTAGAGTAGGGCAACCCGAGGCTCACCTGATCGGTGTGAAGACACCGATCCCGGTCGGAGACGAGGGCGAGCGGGGAAGTGTGGATTCCCCGCACACTGCGCCGATGAAGCTTGACCTGTTTAAAGATTACAATCACTACACCTCACACAGGAGGGTGGACTTGGGGTGGGGATTTTTGTATTACAAGTCAAACACTACCTCCGCACAGGGAGGGGCGCTAAGCCGGCCAGGCGGGGAGGGGAGATAAGCTCGACCGCGCCGACGGAGCACCCGGCCGAATCTGCCCGGGTCTGGGACAGCAAGACAGGGGGTTGATGTAGTCGCCACTGTGAGCTCCCCTGGACTCAGAACTTGATGAGACTTGCGCCAAAATGTCTCTGACGTACCCAGGTACGACTATGATTTTTAGTGGGCGGTTCCGAGGTCGTCGCCGGCGGGGACGGGCTCTGGAACAGGTCCCTTGCGTGAAGAAGCAGACTGTTCCCAGGGACAGCAGTGGATGGCCAAAGTCACCACAGCAGCTCCTGAAGTCCGAATGAGGCGGGACCAAGTCGAGGACGTCCGTGGATGAGTCTTCTTCAAGCAGCAACCAAGAACAGAACCAGAGGATGTCGGGGCGGTGAGGAGGAGTCCGTTGAGTGAGGCACTATCGGGGCAGGACCTAAACGAACTATCTGCGCGCCCGGGAGAGAAAAAATGGGAAAGGCACTTCCTGATGCCGAACGGGATGCCGCTTGTTGGTGGGGGTGGAAGACTCGTGGTTGCAGCTCTCGGCAAAGTGGCGCCTCCAGAAGTTGAAGGATGTGGCCGTGGTGGAGGTTTGAACAGCGTGGCAGAATCTGGCCGCAGCAACTACCTGATATGAACAGTGACTTGCAGAAGCTACACCGGCCGCTCCCGACCTCTGAATCATGAGCCGTTGGAGTTACTGGAATCGTGGTCGAGTCTACTTCGCAGCGAAACCGACGGGGAAGCCGGATGAGGTAGGAGGAGACCGGGGGACCCAGAAAGGTGCTGACAGGTCGAAGCAGACTTGGGGAAGCAGCTTGGAGCAGTCGGAGGAGAAACTCTATAACTCTGTCTCACGGAACCCGAACGCAGTTCCGCTTCCTGATCCTGGAAGAGGATAGGACGTGGAAGAACTTTGATGAAGAGGCCTCGGCTTGGTTCTGCTAGGGTTGGCCGTGGCACAGCTTCAAAGCCGGTTCTGGTACTCTGCATGGGGAGCCCAGCGTAGTCAGGGGAGAATGGCTCTCCCGGACAGCCCCGAACTCGGAATGGGATGAGATCACCTCGCTTGCGAAGAAGACTCGCAGACCTTTCCGTCGATGTAGTCCACGCCCCCAGGAGCTTCGGGAAGAGGTCGTGGGCAGCACTGCAACTGGCGGCTGTTCTGCAGGTCTTCAGCTGTATGCAAATGAGAAGGGGGAAAAGGGTGGAGGGGTGGTTCCTTTGGTGGAAGGAGAGGGGAAATGGTTGCTTTGGTGATGGGGAATGGTTGGGAGGTGGCAAGGGGAGGTGAGGGAGGAAGGAGGGGCGGAGCTAGCAGGGGAGGGGGGGGGTGATTGCGCAAATGGTCAAGGGGGGGTGGAGGTGGGGAGATGGGGGCGCAAGTGGCTTGGGGAAATGGGGAGGGTTCCCTTCGATTTGGGTGGAGGGTTAATGGAGGTGCTAATGGGGGCCTAGGGAAGGGGAAGAGTTGCTTTGGGAAGGGGAAAGGGTGTCTAGGAGAATGGATTCTCCCTTGGGAATGTGAAGGGGTTGTATGGGGAAGGGGAAAGGTTGCTTGGGAAGGGGGAGAGGTGCCTAGGAGAAAGGGGTTCCACCTAGGGGTTGGAGGGGGAGTAAATGGAAGGTATGGGGAAGGGGGAGGGGTCTTAAATAGAGGTGAATAGGGAGGAGAGAGAATGAATTTCGAATTTGGAGTGGGGAGGAGAGAGAATGGGGTTCGCCCCTTTTAGTGAGAGAGAGAAGAAGAGAGAGAGAGAGCTAGAGAGAGAGAGAGATGCACAAATGCCTTGGCAAATTTTTACTCAAATATTCATTCGCTTACAAATGAGGGATTGGGGTCCTATTTATAGGAACCCCACAATTTAACTTAAGTCCCTAACTTTTGGACTTCTAACACTAAACCAAGGGGAAGGGGGTGCCCCTGGGCCTAGCCCATATAATTGGGCCCAATAACACACATAATGACTTAAGACTTAGGTAAATAGCTACCTAACCTAGGTATTGGACTCAAATAAAAGGAAAAGGACATGATAAGAAAATAAAAATTACATCATATGACTCGAAATAAAGTGGTGAACAAGATGTAGCATAGGTGGCGAGCATCGGGATCCTCGATCATATGAAAGTGCCGGTGATGTCCTCATCATACCCCCGGGGTGCGGAAAACTCGACTCCGTCGAGTATGGGCCCACCGGGGAAGTGGTCCTCTTAAATCGCTCAGAGTGAACCTCAACCTCCAAACTCAACCCTGCGTCCGCAACCAGGGGACGGTCCTTCATCCTCTCGAGGTGGCTCAGGCGCACCCTCTTGCTGGCGATGGAACCCTGCTTGCCTAGTATTGCCTCCGTGTGCACACGTCGGGTTCTCAGGCCGAGTTTTGGTGGCTCTCCGAGGGTGTCCCTCTCAAAGGAAGATAAAGGCTCGAGGCACTCACTAGGATCCACCGCGGTGCCCATATAGGGTGCCGGATCCGCCACATGAGAAATGGGGAGAATCCCAAAACCCTTTTGAAAGTTCAACCCTAAGCTTGGTTGCCAAAGCCACTCGGAACTTGGCAAGGTCCAAGTCCTCGTGCCCTCAGATTGGAGGTGACCCTAAAGTAGAGCCACTCCAAAGCCATCATCGCCAAGTTGTCAACTTGGAACTCAAAGTGGTGCTTAGGAGTTTGTGCTCGTTTCTTGTGAATCCCACCGCTTGTTGCTTGATACTTGCTTGAATGCATATGCCATGTACTATGATGCGGTGTGAGTTGACAATGTATGGTATGCAAAGGGGGTCCAGGACAACCACATATAGACCTATCATGCATTGATGTTATGAAGACTTTGAAGGATTTGGGAGGACCGGGGCATCCATAGGTGTCCCTCTTGTGAGTGAGTGTGATGAATGTTGGAGGACCCGGACATCCATGAATGCTCCTAACATGCTTGAGATTTATGATGAATGATGGTGGACCATTACAACCAAATATTGACCACTCATATTTTCTTCTTGACATGTGGGTGATATGGATGAATGTACCCGACGGACTAATCATGCCAAGCGGTGTGATGTGCCAAGACATATGAATTCCTTTCCCAAAGATGACTTCCTCATGTGGGATGGTGGGGTGGTCTTTGAGCTTCCACTCAAAAGGGTCAAAGGGATCTAGGTAGGTGGATATAGGGTGGGGCACCTTCTTGATCTCTAGGCGGGTGTTGCCTAAGGTCATGATTCCTATGGTGTAACCTGGGTCATGGATGAGGTGGGCTTGGCCCAACATGGTGGGTGGAGGTAGGAAAGGGTGGGTGGTGAATAAGGTGAGTGGGTTACATGGAGATCTAGGCTCCCATAGAAAAGGGTTAAAGGGATCATGGTAAGGGTCACCTTGGTAGGGATACTCTATGCTCTCAAGGTCCTCGAATGGTGAGTCCTCCTCCTCAATAATTGGGCCAAAGTTGCTAATAGGTTGGCCGATCAAAGCACTTGTGATCTCTATGGTTGGGGAGTGGAATAGGATAGGTTCTTCCTCCATAGGAAGAAGGAGGATGATCTCACTAGTAACTTGGCCATTAGTGCAGATGGAAGTGATGGAGCCAATGGTGGGATATACTAGGCTAATGGTGTTAGTTTCGGATGGTCTCATGGCTAGCATATTGGTCAAGTGAATTTGCCAATATAGGTAGTTCACTAAGTCTCCCAAATCTTCCACACAATAGGAAGTTTGATAAGTGACATGTGGCTGAATGGGAATGATTTGGGATTGATATCCCATGGGTAGGTGGCATGGTTGTGAACTAGGAATGGTGAAACCTTTCTTGAGCCATTGGAGTATGGACTTATCTATGATGAGGTTGGGTGTCTCTAGAGGAGCTAGGCTAGAGGTGTGTGAGTTGTTTGGCCTTTGGATTTCCTCTATGTTGGGAGGTGGATCCGGATGGGCATCCTTCTCCACTTGGGTGGGTGTGTGGGTTGCAACTTCTATTGCTAATGGAGTAGGGGGATCTAAGGGGGGTAGTTTGGTGATAGCTAGCGTATGACACACCCGGGTGGTGAACAAGCATGGGCTTGGGTTGGGATAGGAAGGGGAAGTAGAGGAGGCCTAGGTTGGGGAAAGATTGGTGTAGGAAGCGGGAGGTGGGTTGGGTGAGGGATTTTGGGTTGATTTGTTTTGGGAGATGTGTCCCTTTTTGGGGATGATGGTGGGTTTGTGGTGGTGGTCAAAGGGGCTTGTGGGGTATGGGTTTGGTGAGGGGTTTTGGGTTTGGGGGTGGTGGCCATTATGGGCCTCGGTGGATGGGTGGACATGGAGTCCAATTGGGTTTGTGGACATATGGTTGTGGTGGGAGTTTGTAGGTAGGGTGCTGGTGTGGTGGTTGGGATAGGATAGGTGGGAAGTGATGTGAAATGGGGAATTAGGGTCATGGGTTGGCTAGGTGGGGATGAAGGAGTTGAAGTGCTCCTTAGGTCTTGGTGATTTGAGTATGAGGGGGAAACATATCTAGCCCTAAGTTGCTCCTTCATGTCCTTCCAAGTGGTGATGGGAGTTTCCCTTCTAAGTACCTTTAGCCCGACAATTTGCATCCAATAAGTTTCTGCCCGTTTGGTAAGTTGCATTTTGGCAACCAATGCCTTTTCATCCTCGGACATATGATACCAAGTGAAGTATTGGTCCATTGTAGCTTCCCAATCTAAATATTCTCTAGGAGAGGTTCCATCAAAGGTGGGAAGTGGGAAAGGGACCATCCTATCGTCCGTCCTTGGGGCGGGCCTATTTTCTCCAAGTTGGTTGAGTCGGCCCGATATGTTATCAAGCCCTCATTGGCATAGGTCAAGGTTTTCATGAAGTAGTTGACATGGCCAGGGAAGTTATGGGTGTTAGTGGTAGGCATCTCTTGGTGGCTTGGACTTATGGAGTGGGCCGATTGGTAAGGTCGATATGAGGTGGCCATACTAGGGGACAAGAGTGATGCACTTGAAGACTCTAAATGCATAGACATGCCCTAGGACCAACTTGATAGAGATAAGTTATGAACTTGCTCTGATATCATTTGATGTGACACGACCCCTCGGACCTAGAATTGCAAGCAACACAACGATTTTGGCAACGTGACACAAGCGGATTCGCTCGCGTTGGCACACTCGGGTCCGTAGGAGGACCAGCGATGACGGTGAGGGTCCGAGGTTGGACCTCAATGTTCCAAGGGTATGGCCAGCTAAGGATGGACCCCAATGGGCCAGGGATGCCCCAATTCCGTGGGTGGCCAGCACGCCAAGGGCGTGGGATGTAGTGGTTCTCTCTCAACTCGCTCTGCGGTGGCACTCAAATCGATGATATTTTGAGATCGGGCGCTCACTCACCGACCGACGGTACTAAGCAGCAATACTAAACAAGCAAAGCAATTCCAGTAGAGTAGGGCAACCCGAGGCTCACCTGATCGGTGTGAAGAAACCGATCCCGGTCGGAGACGAGGGCGAGCGGGGAAGTGTGGATTCCCCGCACACTGCGCCGATGAAGCTTGACCTGTTTAAAGATTACAATCACTACACCTCACACAGGAGGGTGGACTTGGGGTGGGGATTTTTGTATTACAAGTCAAACACTACCTCCGCACAGGGAGGGGCGCTAAGCCGGCCAGGCGGGGAGGGGAGATAAGCTCGACCGCGCCGACGGAGCACCCGGCCGAATCTGCCCGGGTCTGGGACAGCAAGACAGGGGGTTGATGTAGTCACCGCTGTGAGCTCCCCTGGACTCAGAACTTGATGAAACTTGCGCCAAAATGTCGCTGACGTACCCAGGTACGACTGTGATTTTTAGTGGGCGGTCCCGAGGTCGTCGCCGGCGGGGACGGGCTCTGGAACAGGTCCCTTGCGTGCAGAAGCAGACTATTCCCAGGGACAGCAGCGGATGGCCAAAGTCACCACGGCAGCTCCTGAAGTCCGAATGAGGCAGGATCAAGTTGAGGACGTCCGTGGATGAGTCTTCTTCGAGCAGCAACCAAGAACAGCACCAGAGGATGTCGGGGCGGTGAGAAGGAGTCCAGTTGAGTGAGGCACTATCGGGGCAGGACCTAAACAAACTGTCTGCGCGCCCGGGAGAGAAAAAATGGGAAAGGCACTTCCTGATGCCGAACGGGATGCCGCTTGTTGGTGGTGGTGTAAGACTCGTGGTTGCAGCTATCGGCCAAGTGGCGCCTCCAGAAGTTGAAGGATGTGGCCGTGGTGGAGGTTCGAACAGAGTGGCAGAATCTGGCTGCAGCAACTACCTGATATGAACAGTGACTTGCAGAAGCTACACCGGCCGCTCCCGATCTCTGAATCACGAGCCGTTAGAGTTGCTGGAATCGTGGTCGAGTCTACTTCGCAGAGAAACTGACGGGGAAGCCGGATGAGGTAGGAGGAGACTGGGGGACCCAGAAAGGTGCTGATAGGTCGAAGCAGACTTGGGGAAGCAGCTTGGAGCAGTCGCAGGAGAAACTCTATAACTCTGTCTCACGGAACCCGAACGCAGTTCCGCTTCCTGATCCTGGAAGAGGACAGGACGTGGAAGAACTTTGATGAAGAGGCCTCGGCTTGGTTCTGCTAGGGTTGGCCGTGGCACAGCTTCAAAACCGGTTCTGGTACTCTGTAGGGGGAGCCCAGCGCAGTCAGGGGAGAATGGCTCTCCCGGACAGCCCCGAACTCGGAATGGGATGAGATCACCTCGCTTGCGAAGAAGACTCGCAGACCTTTCCGTCGATGTAGGCCACGCCCCCAGGAGCTTCGGGAAGAGGTCGTGGGCAGCACTGCAACTGGCGGCTGTTCTGCAGGTCTTCAGCTGTATGCAAATGAGAAGGGGTAAAAGGGTGGAGGGGTGGTTCCTTTGGTGGAAGGAGAGGGGAAATGGTTGCTTTGGTGATGGGGAATGGTTGGGAGGTGGCAAGGGGAGGTGAGGGAGGAAGGAGGGGCGGAGCTAGCAGGGGAGGGGGGGGGGGTGATTGCGCAAATGGTCAAGGGGGGGTGGAGGTGGAGAGATGGGGGCGCAAGTGGCTTGGGGAAATGGGGAGGGTTCCCTTCGATTTGGGTGGAGGGTTAATGGAGGTGCTAATGGGGGCCTAGGGAAGGGGAAGAGTTGCTTTGGGAAGGGGAAAGGGTGTCTAGGAGAATGGATTCTCCCTTGGGAATGTGAAGGGGTTGTATGGGGAAGGGGAAAGGTTGCTTGGGAAGGGGGAGAGGTGCCTAGGAGAAAGGGGTTCCACCTAGGGGTTGGAGGGGGAGTAAATGGAAGGTATGGGGAAGGGGGAGGGGTCTTAAATAGAGGTGAATAGGGAGGAGAGAGAGTGAATTTCGAATTTGGAGTGGGGAGGAGAGAGAATGGGGTTCGCCCCTTTTAGTGAGAGAGAGAAGAAGAGAGAGAGAGAGCTAGAGAGAGAGAGAGATGCACAAATGCCTTGGCAAATTTTTACTCAAATATTCATTCGCTTACAAATGAGGGATTGGGGTCCTATTTATAGGAACCCCACAATTTAACTTAAGTCCCTAACTGTTGGACTTCTAACACTAAACCAAGGGGAAGGGGGTGCCCCTGGGCCTAGCCCATATAATTGGGCCCAATAACACACATAATGACTTAAGACTTAGGTAAATAGCTACCTAACCTAGGTATTGGACTCAAATAAAAGGAAAAGGACATGATAAGAAAATAAAAATTACATCATATGACTCGAAATAAAGTGGTGAACAAGATGTAGCATAGGTGGCGAGCATCGGGATCCTCGATCATATGAAAGTGCCGGTGATGTCCTCATCATACCCCCGGGGTGCGGAAAACTCGACTCCGTCGAGTATGGGCCCACCGGGGAAGTGGTCCTCTTAAATCGCTCAGAGTGAACCTCAACCTCCAAACTTAACCCTGCGTCCGCAACCAGGGGACGGTCCTTCATCCTGGTGAAAATCTAGTGAAGTCATCAACTATGACTAATCGATATCTCTTACCTGACAAACTTTGTATGCGAGTAGGACCAAAGAGATCCATGTGCAAGTCCTGCAGCGGTTTAGATGAAAGACTCTCAGTTCTCAACTTAAAAACTGCACGAGTTTGTTTACCTTGTGCACAAGAATCACATAGCTTGGACCCTAACTGAAATCTTATTCTGGGCAAACCTCTAACTAGGTTATGCTTAGACAGTTTATTCATTGTAGACAAACTAGCATGACCTAGACGCCTATGCCAGTCAAAAGCAACCTGTTCAGAGTTAGCAGACATACACAAGTTAGTTTCAGGATTATCATCCAGGTCTACGATGTATACATTGTTTACTCTATGACCTTTGAACATGACGTTATCAGAATTCAGCTCAAAAATAGTGCAGGAATTGTGGTCAAAGAGTACCTTGTGTCCTTTGTCGCAGAGTTGACTTATACTTACCAAGTTGTGCTGAAGTCCTTCTACAAGATACACATCTTCAATGGAGTTAGTAGAGGACTTACCAACTATACCAATTCGAATTATTCTTCCTCTGTTATTTCCACCGAATTTGACCAAGCCCCCAAACTTCATTTTCAGTTTGCTAAATTTGGACCGGTCTCCTGTCATGTGCATGCTACAGCCGCTGTCAAGATACCACTTGTTATGCTCGGCTGCCAGGCTAACCTGCGAGAGTTCAGACAAAGTAATGTGGGACCCAATTCAAATTGGGTCCAAAGACAGTTTTCAATTTATCCAAATCACACTTAGGAACCCACATTTGTTTTACTGTTCTTTTCAGTGATTTCATGTGGATTGATTCTTCCTTCTTGGCATTTCTCAGTGGGTGTTGAATGAGCATATTCCTATTAAAATTATGCTGTTTCCGAACAGAGAAATTGTTGTTTGGCCTCTTAGAGGAAACACGTGTGTGCTGAGCATAATTCATGTAACCATTTTTATTCAAATGAAAATTGTGCTGAAGGTGATGCATGTTTGCATGCTTTCCTTGATAACTAGCATGCTGAACTTTCTTAGCGAAACTGTTCACCTTTCTAGTAACATCAATAGGAATGGTCGTGTGAAAACCTTTGTTCCACAACTGTTGCACAGGAGCAGTTCTAGTCTCAGGATTTCCTGACTTAGCTTGCTGACCAGTGGATTGACTGGATTTGCTGGTCGAAACCTTCAATGTAGAGACAGATTTGGAACTGGATGGTGTTTCCAGTTTTTCTTTGCCCTTGGCGGGGCAGAACGTGACAGTTTTAAATTCAAAGGGTTTTTTACTTGTGGGATAGTATCCTAATCCCTCCCTATTGAAGTTTACCCTCGACCCCAGAAGGGCATCCAGATTGTTTCTCCCCTCTGTAAATTTTTCTAGCATTTTTCCTTTGTCCTCAATCTCCTTCTGAAGTTCATTACATTGGTCCTAGAGTTCCTGATTAACTTTTCTAACCGCCTCATATTTTTCTACAATCAGTCTAAACTCTTTTTACTCTCTTCAGTTTTACTCTTCAGCTCATTCATCCTAGCTAGATTTTCCTCTCTTTCCATTCTAAACTTCTCGATCTCACTTCTAGCCTGATCTAGCTCAATGGCCATCTCCTTGGTTTTCATGTTATCCGTAACAGCAATAGAGTGTTCCTCAGAAACAGAGTGAAACTTTCGTTTAACCATTCTGTGCTCCTTAGTTAGAAAATTATATTTAGCTAACAGGTCGCCATAGGCGTCCTCCCAATCGTCCAAAGTAAAATTCTCAAATAAGTTCGTTACCTCTTCCTCATGGTTGGCCATGAGGCAAGTCTTCTCTTCACCTTCACTGGACGAGGTGGCTTCTGGATCCTCCTCCTCGTCGCTCCATGTGCACAGCATGGCTTTCTTCTTCTTGTGCACCATCTTCTTCTGGTATCCGGGAGCCTTAGCTTGCAGCTCTGGACATTCACTTTTCATGTGACCAGGTTTCTGACAATGGTAGCATGTAACTTTCTTAACAAACCGGTTCTTCTCAAGTTCTCGTTCAGGAGACTTCCTTGCAGCATTAAATCTCTTTCTCCTGTAGAATTTCCCTTTAGTCTTCAAGAACTTTCTGAATTGCCTGGTGAGCATGGCCTGCTCGCCCTTGTCCAGGTCTGAGAATCCGTCAGAGTCTTCGCTGCTAGCACCACTGCTGCTGCTGCTGCTGCTGCTCTTCTTAGTATGTCGTGAGACTTTCAGAGCAACATTCTTTCCCTTTCTGTCATGTCCATCATTCCCTTGTCTGAAGTTCATTTCGTGGGTCATGAGAGACCCAATCAGCTGGGTTACTGACATGGTGGATAAATCTCTAGATTCCTCTATGACGGTCACCTTAGTATCCCAGATGGGAGTTAGGGACCTAAGGATCTTCCTGACAATGTCTTCTTGCTGAATCTCATTTCCAAATCCTCTCAGACTATTGATGATCACAGACAATCTAGCATACATTTCTGTGATCGACTCCTCTGGCTTCATCTTAAACAACTCATACTGAGTTGTAAGCATATTGATCTTGGTAGCTTTCACTTGAGATGTGCCCTCATAAATTAACTGCAATTCATCCCACATTTTCTTTGTAGTCTTGCACGCTGAAATCCTCAAGTACTCTTCCGGGTGGACGGCGCACTGTATGATGCTAAGAGCTGTCCAATTCAGTGCGGAAAGTTTAACCTGTTCCTCTGTCCACATGTCTTCATTCGGTGGAAGTTGGTACGGACCATCTGTAATTACTCTCCAGAGCTTGTGGCTTTGGGCCCTGATAAAGACTTCCATCATGTTCTTCCAAAAGAAATAGTTATTACCATCGAAGAAAGGGGGACGGGTGATTGACTGCCCTTCAGCAATGTAGCTGCGAGGACCAGCGGATCCGTTTCCCTGGCCGTTGGACCACATATTGGGAAATACCCGCTCTGATACTAAGTGATACAAGAAATATGAAGTGATCTAGAAGGGGAGGGGATGAATAGATCACAGTTTTCATCCGATTAAAAATTACTGAAGAATGATTCACTTAAAACAAGCAATCTTGGAGTTGAACCCACAAAAACGCAGTGCGGACAATAGCTCGAGTGGATAGAAGGCATAGCACAAAATCACCACAGACAATCACACGAGTACCCAGAGGTTTTTAAGGTGGTTCGGTCAGACCTCCAGTCTGCCTACGTCCACCCCTCACTTCAAATCGAAGTGAGGCTTCCACTAGCACCTGCTAGCAAAGCAGACTCAGTCTGCGACAACGGCTGATTCACAGCTTCACCAGGGGAACACCCACCCCTCTTCCTCCACACCCGGAGGGAACCCTAAGGACGCCAAGTCCCTAGAAACTAGGAAACAATTTCCTCTTCCTCCAACCGGAGGGAACATTAGTGATCTGCAGTCACTAGAACCAGAGACCAAGGTCTCTCTTCCTCTGAAGCCAAGAGGGAACACCTCTTCTACGAGAGGAAACAATACTGCAACCTCTGTTGCAAGTGAACCAGAGAGAACACGTCTCTCTCTTCCCCTGAACACCAGGAGGTAACACAGAGAACTTTCAATCAAGAAGGAAAAACAGATAAAAACGAAAACAAGAAAGAAGGAAGCCAAATTTCAGAAACTGGAAACAATGTAGCTCAAACTGAGCAGCAGACTTCGGATTTGATCCGTAAGTCAATACCCATCTTCTGATCACTCTTCTGCTCTCTCTTCTCTCTCAACTGGAACACTCTAGTTCAGGGAGGCTCTTTCTCTTCTGCTCTCACTCAAATTTCTTTACTGTAACCTCGGAGCTCCTCCTTTTCGTAGATGGTGAGGCAGTGCTTTTATAAGCGATCAGGAGGGTTCATGCAAGGCGTATGCTTCCCGCGCTCGATCCAGAACCTTCTTGCCACATGCCCTTATAGCATTGGTTCCTTTAGTATTGGATCACGTGCAGCCCAGACACCGGGGAATATTCTTCCTCGGACCACCTTCTTCTTTTTGTTTTTTCTTCTTCTCCTGCAAAGAAATTAAAACCATTAAAACTCAGGGCCACAAAAACTAAAACTGCATGACGTATGTGATAGCAATACGAGATGCACTATACTGAGAACGACACGAGATACACAAGATTACTACAGTACGAAATAAAGAGAGAATGACACGAAGTCAGATGAGAACAGCATGAGGTGAGAAGGAAATAACACGGAGTAAAACGGTAGTAAAACACGCGATCAGAGGAAACCTGGACGAAGATAGAAAGAAGCAACACGAAGACATAAAAACAACACTAAGACACAACCACAGAAATAACATGAAGACTCAAACACAAAACTAACACGAAGACACAAGCACAAAGGATAACACGAAGACACAAGCACAAAAGATAACACGAAGACACAAACACAGAAACAACATGAAGACATAAAAAACGACTCGAATACAAGATTGCTCGAACTTACGAACGACTCGAAGATGTGGACGACACGAAACGACACGGACTGAAACCAACTCGAAGACGAAAACAGACACGGACACAAAGTGTGGTCACATTGCAAAAAAAAAGGACACGGGGTCTAGGAAAAACAACACGAAGACAGAAGACAGGAATGGCTACAACGACACGTGATAAAACAGTGAAAGCAGGAAAATGACTCGAGTAACTACAGTAAATGACACGAAAACACTAGAGCAAAAATAAAAAGGATGACTCGAGATGAGCAACTAAATACTGAAGAAACGACACAAGGTTCACAGGAAAATGACTCGAAGTTCATCAGAACAAATCGAGCTGCTTCAGTAAACAGCACGAAGATAATCAACAAACATAGTTGGAACAACACGGCGTACAAAAAGATAACACGAAGTGTAGTAAACACAAACAACACGAAGTATGAAAGGAACAGTATGGACATGCAAGGTACTACCTCATAGCAGTTTTCCTGTTAATCATGAAAATTTCAAATGCATAACATTACGCAAGATATCTGATTAAAATGACAATATTTAACATAGTGATGCTCATCATCAAAACACTAGGGAAGTCACAAAAATCCAACACTTCTTCGTCTGTAGAACAAGTCAGTCAGGTTAGGAATAGCGAGTCAAGGGTAGTACATAGAAGAAAATCTAAGGGCAGGGAAATTCCTCGTCGATTCCTTCTAGATCTAGCCAATAGGTGTCAAGCATTTCTAGCCATTCCTCAATTGTTAGAAAATCCCATCCATCTGCTGGAGTTAGAATGTGAGGAGGATTGCACAATTGATGAGGGATACGGAGTTTATGAGCTCACAGATGAAGAGTACCCTATTGAAGAAGGGGACGAAGAATATGAGGACGCGGCTGACGCATATGCTAGCGGAATGAGGAGGTTTGAGGAACCATCAGCCGCTATAGAAGAACCCACCAAAGAGATCAACCTGGGGACCGAGGAAGACCCTAGAATCATCCTCATAAGTGACAATTTGCGACCATCTGAAGAAGAGGCATTGATCGAGGTCCTAAAGGAATATAGGGACACGTTCGCGTGGAGTTACGAGGATATGCCGGGATTAGATTCCACCCTGGTCGAACATCGCCTAACGCTAAAACCAGGGTCCGTCTCGGTAAAGCAAAGGTTAAGATGTTTCCACCCCCAAATGGCTTTAAAAATGAAGGAAGAGGTCGATAAGCTCCACAAAGCCAGGTTTATTAGAGTCGTCCTATATCCTCAATGGGTGGCAAACATTGTCCCGGTCATGAAAAAGGATGGAAATGTGAGAATCTGTATCGATTTTCGGGACCTTAACCGCGCGTGTCCAAAAGATGATTTCCCCTTGCCTCACATTGACGTGTTGGTTGATAATACAGCAGGCTATGAAACTCTCTCGTTTATGGATGGATTTTCGGGGTATAATCAGATCCGTTTGGCGGAAGAGGATCAGGAGAAAACATCATTCACCACACCTTGGGGAACTTACTGCTATTTGGTCATGCCGTTTGGTTTGAAGAATGCTGGAGCTACTTATCAAAGGGCTATGATGGCAATATTCCATGACATGATGCATGTATATTTAGAGGTGTATGTGGATGATTTACTGGTGAAATCCAGGACTAGGGCAGAACACCCAAGAGTTCTGGCTAAGGTGCTGCAAAGATCAAGGGAGTTCAATTTGAAAATGAATCCAAAAAAGTGCGTATTTGGCGTCTCATCGGGCAAATTGCTTGGTTTCATTGTGAGTAAGAGGGGCATTGAAATAGATCCCAACAAAGCTAAAGCAATTAGAGATATGCCACCTCCGAAAAATCTGAGAGAAGTTCGAGGGTTAATCGGAAGGTTACAATTCATTCGTCGATTTGTGTCCCAGAACTCGCAAAGGTGCAAACCTTTCTATGAGTTGACTAAGTCAGGAGTAGAATTCAGTTGGAATTCTAAATGTCAAAAAGCTTTTGAAGGATTAAAAGAATATCTGGCCAATCCACCTGTTCTAATTCCACCTACGCCAGGTAAACATTTAATCCTTTACATCTTGGTCCTAGACGACTCCGTGGGAGTTGTCCTAGCACAAGCCGGTGAAGCGGGCAAAGAAAGGGCACCCTATTATTTGTCCAAACTCCTCAACCCTTGTGAGCAGAAGTATACGGCTATGGAGAAAACTTGTGCCGCCCTTGTCTGGGTAGTGCAGAAATTGAAACACTACTTTCTAGCTCATGAAGTTCATCTGATTGCTCGAATGAACCCTATCAAGTTCCTTCTAAAAAAATCTGTCCTTACGGATAGATTAGCACGCTGGCAAAGCTTTCTTTCTTAGTTTGACATCGTCTACATCCAGCAAAAGGCGATTAAAGGGTATGCTATAGCTGAGCATCTCGCTCACCATCCTCTTCCGAAATTCGACCCTGTCCAATCAGAGTTCCCAGATGAGGAACTAATGTCCATCAACCAATCAGATGATTGCATGTGGACGTTACATTTTGATGGAGCTCTGAATTCCCAAGGGAAAGGAATCGGCATTGCCCTCCTGTCGCCTGAAGGCCTTACATTCCCACTGGCATATCAGCTCAAATTCCCCGTTACCAACAATATAGCTGAATATGAAGCTCTTCTAGCTGGCCTAGAACTCGCTCATTCCTTTCGTATCACCGAATTATGAGTCGTAGGTGATAGTCAACTCATTCTTCGCCAAGTGCTCACTAAATATCGCACTCGCGATCCCAAGCTCAAGCCATACCAAGAACTCACTGCTGCCTTTGCCAAACTGTTCACCAAATTGATCTTTGTCCATGTCCCTCGTCATCAGAACATTTTGGCCGATGCCCTCGCCTCGTTGGCATCATCTTTAAGGTTCCCTCTAGGAAGATGGTTTGAGTCCATTCACATCTACAAGCGTCATGCCCCTGCAATCGATGATGCTTCCTACGTAAATATCAAGGACAGGATAGCAAGGAAGGCCCTACAGGAAAAAATCCTTGAGAAGAGGGAAATTATGTTGACAGAGTTAGAAGAAGAATTGGCTGATGAGGAGAAGCCATGATTTTACGAAATTGCCAAGTATTGCAAAGATCAGTCCTACCCTGAAGAAGCCACATCGGAAGATAGAAAAGCCATAAGGAGAGTGGCACAGAGGTACATGCTGGTCGGAGGAGTGCTATACAAGAGGAGTCTTACTGGTGTTCTTTTAAGATGTCTCGACGAAGAGGAGTCTGGAAATGCGTCGAGGAAGCACACTCTGGTGTGTGCGGTGGCCATGTGAATAGCCAAATGCTTGCCAAGAAAATCCTTCGGCAAGGCTTTTACTGGCCCACCATGGAAGAGGATTGTGCCATCTTTGTCCGCAGGTGTGTCAAGTGTCAACTTCACGCCGATAAAATTCATTCCCCATCTTCTTCACTTCATCCAGTATCCTCCCCATGGCCTTTCTCCATGTGGGCTTTCGATGTCATCGGTCCTCTTGGTAACCCTAACTCCCTCACTAAGCAAAAATCATTCATCCTTACTGCAACGGAGTACTTCACCAAATGGGCCGAAGCCGAAGCTTACGTGGAGGTTAAAGCGTCAACAGTATGCAAATTCATCATGAAGAACATCATCGCCAGGTTCGGTATTCCAAGCACAATTATCACCGACAATGGGCCGCAATTCATATCTCAGGACCTTCAGGACCTCTGCAAAAGGTATAAAATTACATTACATCATTCATCACCTTATTACCCACAAGATAATGGTCAAGCAGAGGCCACTAATAAAACATTGATTAAAATCATAAAAAAGACCTGTGAGTCAAACAGGTTCTCGGATTGGCCAGAAAAGCTTTTTTTTTGATCGGTAAACTTGTAACTATTATAGAAAAGTAAAATGTGTACAAAGGGTGAGCAATGTCTAGACAAACCTAGACTGATTGCTCTAGAGGTAATCAGCCGTGCCACAACAGACGTGGTCTACTGTGGGTACATAAAATACAATAACTAGGACATAGCTAATAGACAATCAATTTGTACGTCCAAGTCTTACAAAGTGAGATTCCCCATGATATGAAAGACGTTTGACCAGAGTTAAGGAATGATGAAGTTATAGCGTTTGAATATCTGTTTCTCCCTGAAGGTAAGTCTATCAACCTTGAGTTCATTTTCCAAACAGCATCTGGTTTCATAAAGGATTTCAATTAGAAGCTTTGCATATCCCATATTTTTATTCTCAAAGATGCGAAGGCATCTCTCTCTCCAAATCCACCAGATAGTGCATCGGAATGATAATTTGATGAGCTTGGTAAGATAACCTTTGTTAGGAAAATTGGCCTCAAGAGATTGTAGCTCACATAAGATTGTATTCTTTGGTTCCCTGCGGATATCAAATCTCTGTAAGATTTCTTTCCAAAGATCTTTGGAGTAATTGCATGAGAAGAATAGGTGGTCAATACTTTCCTCTGCCCCTTTACAAAGCATACACATATTAGCAAGAGAAAACCCTTTTTTCTGAATAATATCCAGAGTCGGTAACCTGAGGTGAAGTGCTTGCCAGCAACATAAGGAATGCTTGTGGCATAGTGGCCTGCCCCAAACCCAGCTCTCCGGGTACCATACAGGATGTTTTTGCCTTATTTGGTTCCATGCCGAAGTACAAGAAAAATTGCCTTTGTCATGAATCCAAATCACTGTATCAGTGGGCTCATTAACAAGTGGGATAGCTGAAATAACTGGCCAAAGCTCAAACATGTGAATGGAGGTTGGAGTCGGGAGATTCCAACTTCCATTAGCAATAAAGTCAGAAACAATACTATTCACATTACCTCCCAGATCTTGCCTGATCCGATCTCCGTAAAGCTGGAATATGCTTTTACCATTGACCCACGGATCATACCACATGCTAAGAGAACTATTAATGGAGATAGAAAATTGGATTTGTTTGAGTAGCCATGTTCTCATTTGAAGGATACCTTTCCAAGCTGCAGAATGGTAGGATTTTGCTTGAATGTGTCAAAAGTTACATTTGGACAGATATTTACTATGTATCCATTTTATCCAGAGACTGTCCTTTTTATGCAATATGTCCCAACACTGTTTCATCAAAATAGCTTTGTTCCAATCAGCTAGTCGTCTTAAATTTAGCCCCCCTTCTTTTTTTGGTCTACAAATAATATCCCAATTTATCATGTGAAAGGCCTTAAAGGTCCCTGTCCCCTGCCAGAAGAAACTTGCCAACAGTTTTTCAATCTCTTGGATTAAACCCGCAGGTAGAAGGAAAGCCGTAGACCAATAGATGGAGTAAGTGGATAAGATGGATCTAATCAGTTCCAACCTCCCACTCTTGGAAAGGAGTTTCATTCTCCAAGAGCTAATTCTATTTTTGATTTTCTCAATGATAGGTTGGCAATGTAACTTTTTTAAACCGGTGGATATAAGAGGCAAGCCTAAGTATGGAATAGGAAGATTCTCTCTTCCACTCTCAGCGCTGTTGTAATTGCTGTTTTGTCTGTGAGCTTGGCACCAATGTACACTCTGCTTTTGGAATGATTCAACTTGAGGCCTGAGCATTTGCCAAATGTGTGAAGAATGTTTGCAAGGTATTGAACTGAATGAATGTCATTTTGTAGAAAGATAGTTAGGTCATCTGCAAAAGTAATATGAGAAACGCGTGTTTCATTGTTCTTTGGAACTTTGAGAAGACCTTGGTGTACAGCTTCCTCCAACATACACGTGAGTCCTTCCATAGCTATGGTAAACAAGTAGGGGGATATGGGGTCTCCTTGCCTGATTCCATTTGAGCTTTTAAAATATCCTGCAGGTGAACCATTAAATAGGATGGAGAACATACAACTCTCAGTACAGCTTTTAATCCACTGGATCCAATTGGCTGGAAACCCAATTCTCAGAAGCATATGATATATAAAGCGCCTGTCAATAGCGTCAAACGCCTTCCTCAGATCCGCTTTAAGGCCAATAATCTTTCCTTTGTCCTTGGAATGTAGATCTTTAGTCAGATCATTAGCTAGTAGAATGTTGTGGGTAATACTTCTGCCTTTTATGAATGCAGTCTGCTGGGGGCTAATGATCTTGTTAATCACCTTCTGGATTCTATTAGCCATAAGCTTTGAAATAACTTTGTAGATGAAGTTGCATAGTGCAATGGGCCTGAAGTTCTCCAGGCTGTCAGCCCCCACCACTTTTGGAATGAGAGCTAGGAAAGTGTTGTTGAACTGTTTGTAGAGATGACCCGTTCTGAAAAAGTGAAGGCAAGTGTTGATCACATCCTGGCCAATTATTTACCATGCTGATTGGTAGAATTCCGCAGGAAATCCGTCCGGACCAGGACTTTTATTTTTTGGTGATTGGAATACGACTTTCTTTATTTCTTCCGGGGTGAATTCAGCATTGAGAATTACCCTATCTTCTTCAGAGAGATGTTGAGAAGGGTTGATGTCACTAGCTTCCTGCAAAGAAGATTGGTTAAGTAACTGATAATAGTAATCAATGGTGTGCTTTTTTACCTGATTACTGTCATTGATGGTATTTCCATGGTGGTCTTTAAATTGTCTGATATGGTTTACGGTTCTTCTGGCCGCCATGCTAGCATAAAAGAATTTTGTATTGGAATTCCCCAACGTCAGCCAGTTTTCTCTTGATTTCTGCCTGATAAAATTTTCCTCGACTGCTATAGCATGCAAATATTCTTTTCTTGCCTCGTTCTCCTGTTGGATGCAGTCATTATCAAAGGGACTAACATGGAGATTAGTCTGAGCTTGGTGAAGGTTCCTCTTAGAAGTGGCCACTATATTCTGAATATTGCCAAATGTGTTCCTGTTCCAGTCCTTAAGAGCAAATTTGCAAGCCTTAAGCTTCATACAAAGCACATGTGGAGAAGACCCTACTACCGGAGTGTCCCAAGTAGATGTAATGACTTTAAGAAATTATGGATGAGAGGCCCACATATTATAGAACCGAAATGGGAGCTTGCTTCTCATAATTTCTTTATCTGTGGAGATGAACATTGGTGTATGGTCAGAAAAATATTCATTCCCGTATTCAGCCCAGCTATCTGGGTAAGAATCAGTCCAATGAGAGTTAATGAGACATCTGTCTAAACGTGCCATGATTTTGCGTTGAGCTACTCCCCTGTTGGTCCAGGAGAACTTATTGCCACAGCAGTTAATGTCTTCAAGTTCTGAGTGTTGAATGCATAGGTTAAACTCCTCCAACATGGATTCCGTTATCATTCACCCACCCTTTTTCTCATGGGGGTATCTAATTGTGTTAAAGTCACCAGCTATCATCCAAGGAGAATGGATGTTGTTGAAAGACAAATGATGTCATTCCATAAGCTTCTCCTTTCATTCGCACAGTTGGATGCATAGACACCAGTAATTGTGAATTCTTGAAGATTCAGCTTGTTCTTGCATCTCAAATGGAAAGCTCATTGAGGCTTTATGGGCCTATCGCACTTCAATCCGTACTCCCACTGGGCAAACTCCATTCGCCCTTACTTATGGGATGGAGGCGGTAGTTCCGTATGAAATCTTGGTTCCTTCTCTCAGGGTACAATTAGACAAGGAGCTTCCCCTCGATGAACGTCGCGATTCACTCCTTGCCCAATTGGAACTCTTAGATGAGAAACGGCTGGCCGCTGCCGAGCATGCACGTGTATATCAGAACAGACTCACACGTTTTTATCAAAAGAAGGTCATTGAAAGGAAATTTCAAGTTGGTGAAGTGGTAGTGAAAAGAATGTTTGTAAAACCTGGTGGGCTGCGTTCTAAACTCCAACCCAATTGGGAAAGACCATACGTGGTTCAGGCTGTGCATCCTGGCAATGCCTACAGGCTAGTAAATGCTGAGGGGATCGAGTTATCCCACCCTTGAAATGTGTTTTATCTTAAGAAATACTACCCTTAGATAGGTGTACATAGTGTCAAAAAAAATCATGAAATTTAAAATAACAAAAAAATAGAAAACAATGAAAATAACAAAAATATGTATATATACAACAACAAAAGCAAAAAAAATAGGAAAAATGAAAAGAAAAAAAAATAGAAAATTCAAAATGCCAATGCCTGGAGATCACCATGTAGTTAAGTCATCGCATATCACCTTCATGTTAGGATAGGGCTCACTAAGATTTGGTAGATCTCAGGTCTTGGTTTGCCAGAACCGTGGAAACTCCTGTCCGGCCAGCTCGGCCTATGCCCTTTCAAAGGAAGGCAACATGCACGTACATATGTGTGTTATATAAGAATTGATAGCAGCGCTTATCGTGGGGCCTCACCCAGAAGGTCTCCAGAAAGCTCAAATCTTTATTCTCTTCTTCTCGACCGAATGAGACAGCCGACGCCTTTAAAACGCTGAGCATGGGAAACACGAACACAACCCCCCCAGGGTGAGAGTAGGGCCCAGTTCCTCGAGCATGGGTCAGAGGACGAGAAGAGGGCAGTGTCCCCGCAGGCATCCAAGAGGGATTCCATAATGTCAAGATACTATGTCCCTCGCAAAAATCTGTCAAGAAAAATCAGAAAAGAAGAACAAAATCAAAGTCAAGTGAGAAGCATGGTCGTAACCGTGCCTGATCCCACAAATGAAACCCCTTTGACTGAAAGTCAAATTCTATACAAAAGGGGTCATGAGATGTAAATGCTCGAGATTTGGTCTGAAGTTGCCCGAAAGGGGAAGTTAAGTGCGCCCCTACTGGCTCGCCGGGTTAACGGTTTTGCCGGTCCTCTCAGGAGGTTTGCCCCCTGTACTCTTCCTTCTTCCTTTGAAGATGAAGGCTCAATGGAGTTCCTGAAGGGTGAAACTCACCAAAGTCTGCAACCACCTTTCGACACAAACGTATGGTTGTCCATCTTGGAAAGCAGAAGTCATTGTCGTGAAAGAGTCTCCGTGTTTCTGGCCGGTCAAGACCCTATCTACCATCTTGATTTCTTCTAGTCTAACCTCGGGCTTAGACCAATGCAAGCGCGTCACCTATAGGTGCGACGGTGTCTGATTCCGGGTCAGCGTCGCGCGGTTGGTCATTTGGGTTCCAAAGTGTTCCATTACATATCATCTAGAGTTGTGAGGAAATAGACCCGGGTCGGGCAAATCATTTACCTCGAACACCTTTTGGGTGAATCCCTGTGGTCGGAAGCAACTGGGGGCCTAAGCATGGCATGACGGTATTGTCATCAGGATAAGTCTTAGCCGGTGAGATTATCATTCGAGGGGTCTAGAGGCCCAAATCAACTTAGATGTGCACTTAGGATACCTGGGGGGTTAGCAAGAAACCCTTGTTCTCGTGCAGGTTAGATGTTATATGAGTTGGTCATCATGCATTCGCAAAAACAAAAAAAAAAATAATAAACCAAAAATGAACAAAAAAATAATAAATCTAAAAATCGAAAAAAAAGTAGAAAAATGTATAGGCACAAAAAATGGAAATGTTAAAGACAAAAAAAATAAACAAACAATAAAACAAAAAATGAACAAAAACATAAAAATAAAAAAATCACATTTCGCATGATTGCATTTGTATGTAACATCTCATTTTAAATTTTCGTTTGCATCTGTGTGCTTGTATGCCGCATTCATCATTATCCTTTATTATTGCCTTTGTTGATAAAGGCTTGCCCCTTGACTCTTCATCAAGGACAGTTAAAAACCTCGTTTGCTTATTGAGCAAGGGGCAAGTCAGAACAGAAATACTAACTTGTTTGCTTAGATGTGTGCAGGGATTAGAGTAATCAAGAAAGAAGCAGAGAATCAAGCACAAACTAGTTTATTCCACTTTCAACCCAAAATAAACAAAAGTCTACATCAGGTTCCACCTTCCCTCTCCACATTACTTGTCCCGCCACTCTCCGGGCAAGACGTTCTTGGGGGTGCTACCCAACCATGAAAAGCGGTACTTCTACCGCTTTGTTGTCCTCTTCCTATCTCCATTCCCCGATGTCGATCTGCGGGGCCAGCAAAGAAGCTACTAACACGAAAGCCACGCTCTCGTGCTCTTCGGTAGCGTTTCTCGCCGTCCTTCAGCCACTGCTCAGCGAGGCCGAGACTGGTCCTCAATTCAAATAATTGGGCCTCCAGGGCTCTTTTCTCCTCTTTCTCGGCCAATCTCTTGGCCTTTTCTCGTTCCTTGTCCCTTTCTCTCTCGGCACGTTCTCTCTCTCTGTCATCCCTTTCCAGCTGAAGGGTGATCCTCAGCTCCATGGCGTCTCGAGAAAAATTGTCATCTGAGCGACGCTGCAATTCCTCCTCCAGCTCCACTATCTTGACCTCCCCTTGTGCTGCACGAGCAAATATCTCTCGCATCTCTTCGGCCTGCCATATCCGTCATTTCAGAGGTATGATGAGACGTAAGCAGAGAAACTTGGATAAGAGGAACCTTCACCTGCGCGGAAAGCATTCCCTCTGCCTCTGCGGCGCGCTGTGTTACACGGGCAAGCTGCTCGTGGAGCGAATCTAGTTCCGACGAAGGAATCCATAGACTGGAAGAGGCACCCTCTGCCCCTCCTGCTGGTAGGGTTGCGTCGAGCCGAGCGCGCTATGATAGCGAGAAGTGGCAATGAGTGGCTAAACACCAGAAATCTAGGGGTATAATTAGGAATATGCATTTGCATACATACTCACCGAGACATGTAAAGCCTCACGGGTGTCACCCAACTCTTCCTCCGTGTCTGCCAAGTGAGCCCGCAAGTTCGCTATCGTGGTATCACGGGCATCCTAAACCCATGTTATAGGAGTCAGCATTACATTAAAAAAAATGATAAAAAAATAGGAAAAAGTGATCAAAAAGTGAGAAAGGAGATACACCTCCACAAGTCCCTCAGGATGGAGTCGCTCTGCATACATCGCCCTATAGAGACGTAGATAATCTTCACTATCCCGGGCGTGCGACTCCCCGAGCGTGCCACCCCGCTGCCAATCTTCATATTGTTCGGGGAAGCGCACCCGCCAGTCGACACAGGTTACCGACCCACGTGTCTTCCTCCCGAGGCGGGGTGGTGCGGTCATATCTACCCATTCCTGGGCAAGTCCTAGAGTCCTCATGACCAATCGTAGCCGGAGTGGCTCGATTTCATTCAGGCAGTGGACCCAAAGGTCCCGACCAAATCGATGGCAACCTGCGATGACCCACGGTTGGTCGACATCGACCAAGCCCGAGTAAGGCCTCCAGATCACCTGCGTTGGCATGCGTGTATCTCCTTAATTACTCAAAAGGACCAAAAAAAAAGAGAGGCAAAAGAAAAGACAAAAAAAAATGGAGTCCTACCATCTCTGCGGGGAACTCTTGCAGCTCACGCCTTAATACCGTCAGCTGGTAAGACAGAGAGGCTGCGCTCATAATGGGTTGCCACCGTTGAGCTAGTGGTGCCATAGCCACACGACACTGTCGAGCTCGACCCATTGGGATGTAGTAATAACTCCATACCTGTGTCGTCACATGTCATCAGTATTTCATGAAATAGACTAGTTACATTAACAAATAAATGAATAATTACCTGGAGAAACGGTATGAAGCCACTCACAGTCACCTCTCGATCTGTCCCTTGGGATAGACTTGCGAACAGATGCGCCAGCACTGCGGCTCCCCAGGCATATTGCCCTACCCTCTCTAGGTCCACCAAAAATTCTAGGAAACGACAATGAATGTCATCTCCTTTGGAGCCCAGCAGTAATTTTCCCAGCAGGAAGAGGAGGAATATCCTCAAGTCCATGTTTGACATCTCCCAGCTACTGGCATCCACGCAGTACATAGCGCGAGACCCTCTTTCCGCTCTCTCCATGAACTCCTCCAAGGACTCGTTATCACGGTGACGAGTGTCAGTGAGCCCCAATGCCTCCATGATAGACGCCTTGGCTACTGACCTGTTCTTTTGGTCCTTTAATTCCAGACTAAGAAGCTTCTGAGCCACTTCGCGATAATCGGGGTAGGTGACCCCGGTCACCGCCTCACCATCCTCTCTAAGGCCGGTGATTCGGGCCACATCTTCGAGACTGGGCACCATGTGCCCCCAGGGCATCAAGAAGGCACGACTCTCTGGGTCCCATCTCTCGCGTAATGCTTGGATGAGGGCGAGGTCGAGCTTAACGGGTTCGATCCGGAGGAATGCACCAAACCCCATCGCATCTAGTTGAGCTTTCTGGAAGTCAGGCAAGCCTCGATAGGCGGCCACCACTAATTCCCATGAGATATGTGACCTCGTCATACTCTGTGGATTACACAGGAAGTGAGAAGCGGGTGCATCATTGAAATAAAAAAAGAAAAAGAATGAGAAAGGAAGAAAGGGATCATGAAGAATGAGAGGGAAGAACTGGCTCGTTTACAAGCTCCGATTGGGTCCTCTCACTGAGCTGCCTTTCAACATCGGCGAGTCTCCTGGAACTACCACTGGATCTTCTCCTCTTCGAGGAGCGGGAAGACTCGCCCTCCACCCTGAAACTGGACTCTCCCTCCATCTCAGAGAATGAGAAACTCTTACTCCCTCGTGTCGACTTTTCACTCTTCTAACCAGTCTCCACGACTCCGTGCTTTCAAGTGAAGCAGGCGGGGGGGAGTATTTATAGGATTGAAGGGATATGATCCAGATCTCCCCCACTTCCTCTTGCAATGGGCCTTGTAACAAAGCACCCATCTTTCACTCGAAGTAAACGAGGTCGGGAGCGTAGCGGGTTGATTCACACCCTACACATCTAGGTTCCCTGTGTTCATCATGATTCAAATAAATCTGAGATGAGGTCATCTACATGGAGAAAGGACAATGCAGGTCGACCTCTTCGAATTTGGGAGTGGACTCATCCACAGGAGAAAGGACAATGGAAGTCGATACCTTTGAATCCGGGAATGGACTCGTCTACATGGAAAGAGGATAGGAGGGCAGTTGGCATCTTTGAATTCGGTGGTACATCATTAAAATTTGTGATGGATTCTCCCGAAAGAAATGCCCAATGAGTCTGAGACACGATACGTTATCTCAGGGGAGATCTGTTAAACACGTCACATGAGGACGGCATAAAAAGAAGAGGCGTAGAAGAGAAGGAACGCATGGAGGGCAAACCCGTCACAAGAGAGCATGTCGTTCCATTCATACGTCTATATAAACTGTCGTGTTCACTGTGAGAAGAGAGCGGGTGTATGAGCAACTTGCTAAATCTCGCACTACCCCCTTGGTCGTCTCTCTCCTCTCCTAAGAGGGAGGTCCTTGGGAGGTCATCTAGAGCTCTGCGACGTTGCAATTGTCTCACCGTATTGTGCATTCTCACCCTCTCTGGTAGCCCTCCTCGCCCTCCACTGGCCTCTCTTGCGACCCCGATGGCCGCGAAGCTCTTGAACCCGAGGCTGCTGGCTGAGCCGCCCCCTGCTCTGCGATGGAGACTACACCAACCCCCGGAGCTCCTCCACCGTGAGCTCCAACTCTCCTCCAATCGGCAGTGACTCTGAAGGAGTGACGTGTCCGAGCGCTGTGTCTTCCGGAGCTTCATCACTTGGGCCTCACGTGCCCTCCTCTCCTCTCGATCCCGATGTAACTTTTATCCATGCCTCTCTTTCCATTGTCTCCCAGTTTACTTCTCTCCTCGCCACCTGAAGAGAAATCCTCAACTCCATGATATCTCAGGGCATACTGTAGTTGCTTCAGTCCCCCAGATCCTATCCGGTAACGGCCGACCATCGCCCGACGTCCGCCATTCCAGTCACAAAGAAAAGGGGAGGGGAGAGACTGAAAGAGCATGCAATGGCGTTAAGGCTTTACATTTATTTTCAAGATAACATACATCAGGGTTTGAGCTCCATTACATAAGCCTTCCATAGCTCTCGATCCTCACTCACAGACACCGTCACCTTCCTCGGAATGCTTGCCTTCCATGAAGCTTTGATCGCCTTCACATCCTTCGCATCATCCTCCGTGCCCAGCTCTCTCTCCTTAATCAGAGGAAGGTTGGATAGCATAGGAAGAGAGTGCTGAGGAAGGCCAATTTGCAGGTAGCACCGGTGCGAGCTGTAAAGAACAAATTTGGTTGCACCGATAAGCTGGAGTTCAGCATCGGGAGAAGATCTTGTGAGGAGACCACGTGAAAGTAAACATGCTGGCACACAAATGAACATATCTCGCGCCAAGGAGTTGAAGTGAGTACGCCAGTCGCCACGTGTCTTCAGACGAGGCATGCGATTCGCCACCTTCCCATCGAAGCCCAACACATCGGCCATGTAATGGAGGGGGCTTTGTTCGAAAATCCTGGAGGCGGTCGGTACCCTTTCGTGGTGATGAAAATTGAAGTGAAGATCAATCCAGCAGTTAAGGAGAAGCATGCACCCGTGAGGAGGCCTACCCATGCTGGAAGCCGTGAGACCACTGTAAAGATGCGCGAGGACAGTGGGCCCCACTCTCTTTCCCTCCCAAAGTCCACAGATCACTCCCAATTGGTCTTCCTCTACAATGTTGTCAGTACAAGGAAAGAGGAGAGCTCCGACCAAACAAATTGTGAACCCTTTCATAAGCCCTTCTAAATGTTCATCATCTATCAACCCTTCTAAGGCAGTCACGGTCCAGTCTGCGAGCTTTTGCAAGTTGACTCCCTTCTGAGTGTGAACGCTCTTTATGGTTCCAGATGGCATAAAGCTTCCAAGAACATCCTCGGTAGATACCCTCTTCCGCATCCGCGAAACCTTTATCCTGTCATCCTTCATCGACCTTCTTAAGCCTAGCAGAAGTTCTGCCTCCTCGAGGAGGACCGTTGTCTCAAAAGTAGGGAAGATAAAAGTGTGGGTTTCCGGATGCCAAATCTCTGCCAATGCACCCAGGGCCGCCCAATCCATGTAGATCTTGTCATAATGCTTGGCATGGATCACCAACCCTTGGAGGTGCCATTTTGAAATAACGGCCCTCATACTGATAGTGATGTTAGACGTAAGCTTCGATAGCCAGGGCAGCTTTGAGAATTTTCTCGGGCCCGGAAAAAGAGGATACGGCTGAAAGGAAGGAAAAGAAAAGAATGAAAAAGCAAGGGAGAACTTATGAAGGAAACTAGGATGAAAAGCCAACTTACCGCCCGTGAGAGAATCCTCTCGCTCAGATGGCCTTCAATGTCGGTCAACCTCCTGAATTCGCGGCCGAACTTGCTCCTCTTGGCAGGGCGGGAAGGCCCACCTTCCATCTCAAAAGGGCAGGATTTCTCTCCCATCTCAAAAAAGAGCTTGACTCCCCGAACCACCAATGGATGATCTTTTGCTAAAGATCAAAGGGGTACTTATAGTGAAAAGGGGAGGTAAAACGGTAAATGTAAAGCATTTATGACAAGTTACCGTGGTGAATTTTAACCGAATAAATCTTGTCTGATTTGCGTCATGTTTTTCCCTGCTCCTGTATTGATGTGCGGACGTCCTGTACAGTTGAATGTAATTTTACTTCTTATGAAATAAATCCTTCTTCACTGCTTGCTGTTCGGTGCAGGTTCCAAGAATAAAATAAGAAAGCAAGAGGGCGCCATTGGCCTACCATGTCCCACAATCAGTCACCCAGGTGACTGACCCCACTGGGTCATGCATCCTACTATATGACATCTACGCTATTAGAGCACGTCAAGGACCTTATGCCTTGGATGAATCTGGAGTTTGAGTTCCCCTCCAACAAAAATAGTGATAACTTCAGAGGAGTTCAGGACGTACGGATAGGCCGTTAGGTTGTGGTAGCTCGGGAACGATGGTTCCGTTCGGTGAGTCGGTGCGTGGATAAACGGGCCCCGGCTCAGTATCGGCTCATCGAATCGGTATCCTGACCCGTCCTAAGCAACTTAACAATATTATCCTTGGCTATTTTCTACTTTTAGTTTGTTTTAATTTTTCCTTTAAACCCAGCATGCATTCATGTAGGACTTTGATATCACTGTGGAAGATCATTCATTTAACTCGATTGTGAGGGCCGCTGTGCTTAAATTCTTGATTAATACGGGATATTCCATTCCGAATCGAGTACTGAGTTTCTGTGAAACCATCTTGGGCTGGTTGGCTGAAAGAGACCTTTGTTTGGATTTCGCAGCTACCCTTTTATTTACTCCATTGGACCCACCTTGATCACAGCACTTCCACATTGGCTGGTAACCGCTCCCCAAGGTGAAACCTGCGGGTCTACGACTCAGGTACTTCCACGCCGAGAAGTTGGTCCCTCTTTCTGTTAGTCTTTTGTTATGTCCAGTCAAACAATCGTTGATTTCGGAGGACCTTCGTCAAGGTTGTTTCGTTGAAATTCAAGAAAGATTCCAATCACGTAGTGTTTAAAAATGTGTCATATCACGCCTTGGTCCATTCTCCACTCCACTTCATTACACTTCTATTTCATTCCACTCCGTGTCATTCCCCTGCAAAGCAGACGTCAAGGCGGGGCAGCTGTAGACACGGCATTTTAGCATTATGCTGAGCAGATCCCGTATTACACTAAGACGCCCCAAAGCGGCTCGTACAGTTAAGTTATCTGAATGATCTCCAATTTTTATCTGATAATCTCGTCTCACGAAAAGTAAATTATTATTTCTTGTAATAAATGAGACCCTCGTTAATGGGTTTGTGGCTATGCTTTTCTTACAATAAATTTGTTAATGGGCTCAGCCCATCCTTGTCTACATGAAAACTTCTTGTGTTGATGGACTTGGAATCACGTGCTAATGGGCTTAACCCGTTCTTTCTACAGAGAAGTTGGTGTGTGCTAGTGGGCTTGGCCCATTCTTATTCAAAAAAAAATGTGTATAAAAAAAATATGTGTGCTAATGGGGCTTGGCCCATGCTTGTTCCAAAAATAAATAAATAAAATAAACAAATCAATTTTAATGGGCATGGCCCCATCTTTTATTACCTAAATTATTCCCTCACTCCCCTCCCGTGTCTCTAGGATCTATGCCCCCTCTCATTCATCTAGATTTCTCTATTCTCTCCCATTCTCCCCTCCGATCGCGAGCCACCCTCCCACTTCTCTCCCGCTTCCTCTGCTAACACCATCGCAGCCCCCACAGTCGACCTCTCTCCCTCCACCCACCACACACACATACCCCTCCTCTCCCGAGCCACCCCCTCCATCTCCACACCTCCTCCGGCCACCTTCCAACCACCACGACACCTTCCAACACCTCCATTCCCTCCCTCTGCAGCTACCTGCACACGCCGCCGTCCTCCCTCGCATGCACGTTGCCACCCTGCTAACGCCCCCGTCGCTGCCGTCGTCATCCGGTCGTTGCGCCCGTGAGCTCTGCCCTCCCGCCGGTGCACCGTCCACGTCCCCGCCGCGTCCACTGCCGAGCCACCTCCCACGTCACCCACGAGCACCACCGCTGCCGCACCGTCCGCCGCGGCCACTGCCGAGCCACCTCCCGCTTGCGCATGCACGTCATCCGCGAGCCCCTCGCCGCCTCTCCATCTGCATTAGCATCACCGCCGCCCACCGTGAAGGACTCCCTCCGGCCGGACGTTGCCGCCCTCGTCATCTTCCCCTGCATGCAAGCCGTCCGCGAGCATCTCCTCGCCATCCGGTCACCACCGCCGCGCCACCCCGCTGCCTCCGCACCGGCGAGCCCCGCCGAGCACCCCCTCTCTCACGGCCTGTCTCTTTCGTCTCTCTCATTCCCTCTCTTTCTCTCACTCTTACTCTCTCTGCCTTCCTCTCTCTCCCCCCACCGTCTCCCTCTCTCTCGCAACCTCTCTCTCTCTCCCTTTTTTCTCTCGCCGCGACGCGGCTCTCCCCCTCTCCCTCTCTCTCTCCTCTCCCCCTCTCCCTCTCTCTCTTTTTTCTCACGCCGCCGCCTGCACCTCCCCTTGCGACCGCCGCGGTCGTCCTCCCCACCCCTCTCTCCCTCTCTCGTTTTCTGTCTCTCTCTCTCCCTCCCGCGCACTCTCCCTCTCTCTCTGCTCCCTCACTCTCACTCTCCCCCTCTCGGTTCTCATTTTCTCTCCCCCTCTCGGTTCTCTCCCTCTCTCTCTCCCTCTCTCTATCCCTCTCTCACTCTCTTCCTCTCTATCTCTCTCCCTCTCGATCTCCCTCTCTCTCACTTTTCTTTTCTTTTTTTTAATCCCCCTCCCCACCGGTTCTCTCCCTCTCTCTATTCCTCTCACTCTCTTCATCTCTCTCTCTCTTCATCTCTCTCTCTCTCTCTCTCTTGATCTCCCTCTCTCTCACTATTTTCTTTTTCTTTTTTATCCCCTCCCCGCCGCCTCTCTCTCCCTCCCGCGCACTCTCCCTCTCTCTCTCTCTCTCTCTCTCTCGATCTCCCTCTCTCTCACTTTTTCTTTTTCTTTTTTTTATTATCCCCTCCCCACCGTCTCTCACTCCCTATCTCTATTCCTCTCTCACTCTCTGTTTCTCTCTCTGTCTTCATCTCTCTCTCTCTCTCTCGTACATCTCTCTTCCCCCCTCAATTTCCCTCTCTTCCCACACCATCTCTCATCCTCTCTATCTCTCTTTTACCCTCTCACATATATATACATATATATATATATATATCTTCTATATATCTTTTAGGTACATATGTATTATATATATATAAACTACAAAAAAAAATCTAAAAAAAAAAGTTCTCTCTCTCTCTCTCTTGTTTCTATCTCGCTCTCTAATCCCCTCTATCTTTCCACATATCATTAGTTTTTTTTATTTATCTATTTACTTATATCTTTAACCATCTTCTCTCGCCTTAGATTTATATGTGTGTGTATATATATATATTCTTAACTTATACATATACATGTGTGTTCTCATGTTCGACCTAACTAGTTTCTGAAGTCCGCTTTGAAGCTCCCTGGTCGTGCTGTGCTCGTGCCGTTAAAACCCTTCCCAAAGCCCGTCGTCGGGCTCCTCCGATAAGTTTTTCTCTCCCTTTTATTTTTAATCAGTCAGTCGATTATATTGCATGTATTATTTTAGCATCTGTGTTATGCCTTTCTTCCCGAGAGGGCCTGGTTTGTGAGCGTCTTCACACTTATGCATTTCATCATATCATCTCCCACTCTTTAATTCAAAAAGGGGTTTCAAATACCACCAACCAGGGTTAACCAGTCCGGGAGCCCGCTTCTTCAGTCGGCCGAAAGACGAGGAGGAACTCACACGATCCCCAGTTCGGGGATAAAATGCGACCATCCCTCCTACTTTTGAGGTATCCGACCATCACCTTCACCATTCTATTCTAGTTCTCTGCCTTGTTGTTATTATTTGTTGTTAAATCTCCATCTCCATCCTCCTTTACTTTTTGTTTAAAAATAAGTCTATATTCTCTCTCTTGTTATTATCATATATCGTTAAATCTCCATCCCCGTTCTTTTCCGTTTTGTCTAAAATACGTCTCTCACTCTACCTATATTTTTCTTGGTGGTTTTTCCTTATATCATATCATATTATCTTATTCTATCATCTATCTCTCGGTTTCTTTCTTCATTTTCTCACATCTCTTTAAAAATACGTAAAAGCATAAAAAATAATAAAAGCAACAAAACCCAAAAAATATAATAACAAAAGATAAAATAAAATAAAAAGAATAATAAAATCAGGGTAACCAAAGAAGGCCCTCTTCGTCGGCTGGCCGACGGAAGAGGAAGAGAGGACCCGCACTGCTTCCGCTTCGGCGGTGAACGCGATCAGACATTTCCTGTGGGGTTCTCAGCCCCTGGCGATCACACTTCCCCTTCCCTCCTTTTGTTATTAATTTTTTTGTCCAAGCCCCGTCGACGGAACCAGTTCCTCGCGGTGGTCTCATCTAACTGGTGCGGTGGGCTATCTCCCGCGACCGCTTTATTTCAGTAATTTAATTTTCGCATTCTAACACCCTAACCGCTAATTGCTTAACTCTAACCCTCCCCTATCATCGCTTCAAAATCCCGCGGAGAGTGACATCTCGCGGCGGTTTATTTAATCCCCTTTTCATTTATTCCAACCCCGATCAAGGAACTCGTTCCTCGCGGTGGTTTAATTTTCTGCACTTTCATTCCAACCCTGATCAAGGAACTCGTTCCTCGCGGTGGTTTAATTTTCTACATTCTTTTGTTCCGACCCCGATCAAGGAACCCGTTCCTCGCGGCGGTCTTATCTAACTGGTGCAGTGGGTCATCTCCCGCGACCATTTTCATTCCCGTAATTTAATTTCTGCACGCTAACCTCCTAACCCCTAACTATTTAATTTTAGCATCCCCCATCATCGCTTTAAAACCCCACGGAGAGTAACATATCGCGGCGGTTTATTTGATCCCTTTTTCCTTTCTCGTTATATATATATATATAGTTAATAAAAAAACCCGCGGAGGGTAATACCTCGCGGTGGTCTTTTGTATATAGTTATACTTATTATTTATATCGCTGCAAAAACCCCGCAAAGGCCAATGTCTTGTGGTGGTATGTATATATAATATTTATTGTTTATATTGCAGCAAAAACCCCGTAAAGGCCAATGTCTTGTGGTGGTATGTATATATAATATTTATTGTTTATATTGCAATAAAAACCCCACAAAGACCAATGTCCTGTGGTGGTACGTCTTTGTCCGTATTGTCTTTATAATTGTCCAGAGAACGATATACCGTTGCAATTTATGAGTTTACGCGTCTCTCCATTTCAGTTACATAGATTCTCGGACTTCCCGATATATGAAAAACTGCTCGTGGAACGGTAGGTCACGTTTACCGGGAAAAGGTCAGTTTACACGAGAGGGTCTTCGGACCCCTATCTCCGCCACATACCGGAGTCTGTTCCGCATCCCTCTCTTCCCTTTCTCTCTCCTTGATTCGGTCTCGTTATCCCCATCTTCTAGGACAGACGAGGGTGGACGACCCCCACCGTCTACACCTCTCTGCCGATCACCCTTTCACCATTCCATCTTATTTATTGTGTTTTTCCCCCGAGGGTGGACGACGACTCCTGCCGTCCACACGATGCACATGTAGAATCACGTCATTAAGTCTGTGCATCAAAGTCCATGCTCTAAGGCATTTGCATATACATTCATATCATTGGTCTGAGCATATGAATTCTCTGATTATTGCCTAAGTACGTACTCTAATGAATAAAGTGTTTGACTAAATGTCTGTCTTCTGATTGGTAGGATTAAGGCAAACACTATGTCTCTGAGAGTAGCAAAAACTCAAGTGGAGCATGTGATCCAAGTTCCAGATTAAAAAGCACATGATCCAAGATTCTAGATTAAAGGCACGAGATCCAAGGTAGGGTGCAGAACTAATATTCTGCCACGTGGATCATTGTACCATCTGCACCTAACGCGTGGCATCTCTGAAAAGGCGGGAATGAGCCCTCCACACACCCAAAGTGTGAGCTCGTGGGACCCAAGCCTGAGGCTCTATAAAAGCCTCTCCTGCGATCGAATTCAACAACACAAACGGGAGAAGAAAATTGGAAGTAGAAGCAGAAGCAGAAGAGAAGAAGAGCCCAGAGAAGCTGAGAAGAATTAGAGTCTGAGAGAGAAGAAAAGAGGAGAGATCAGGAAGAGAAGAGAAGAGAGAGCGAGAGAGCGAGAAAAGTGAGAGAGCCAATTTTTTGAGAAGAAAGGGAAAAACAGAGTGCCGTAGAGAGGGTTGAGAAGAAGAAGAGACTTTTAGTGAGATTGTTCTATCTTGACTTCTAGATCAGATACAGAGTCAGATTGCTCTATTGAGAGTTACATTTTTTTTCTATCCTTATTTTCTTTGATTCCTTCATTTTTATTTTGAATTCCATTGTAAGCTGTGAATCAGCAGAGCAAGCTGTGGTGCTCAACGAACGAGGTGTGATCCTCGGATAGCCAAGCTGTAAGGCTCAGCGGATAGCAAGCTGTGATGCTTAGTTGTTCAAGCTGTTAGTCAACGGATAGCAAGCTGTGTTGCTCAGCTGTCTAAGCAAGCTGTGATGCTCAGCGGTTCAAGCTATTTGTCAGCGCTAAGCCACACTCAGGTTTGAGTTGGGGATGAACATAGGTCTGTGGTAGCAGACCGAACCATCTAAAATCTCTGAGCATCGTGGTTTGTGATGTGAATCTAGAGGGGGGTGAATAGATCAACCACCTATTAAAAATTCTACAGCAGCTAAAATGAGTGCGGAATAAAATCGAACTACTGTAGGACGATCTGGAAACACTTAACCACAACCAGAGTAGAACAACTCAAGTAGATCAGTGCTCAATCGATCCTATGCATGCATCTATGCGATCAAGCGAGAGTAAATTAATCAACCACACAAGATAATATGTTTTTAGGTGGTTCGATCTCCTGCAGAGATCTACGTCCACCCCACACTCAACCGAGTGTGGCTTCACTGCTGACAAACAGCATGGCCGCTGATCCACAGCTTCGGGGAACGAATCCCTACACACCGCTGAGCCTTACAGCTTATGCTATCTAGAGGAATCCTCCTCTCTCGCTGAGGTTTACAGTTTAACCTGTCCAGAGGAATCCTCCTCTGCCCTCTGACACACAGCTTGAAGAATAGAGTTTCAAAAAGCAAATGAAGAAAGCATAAAATCAAAATACAACGAGAATGTAGCTCAAGACAATGAGTGGATCTGCTCTAGTTTTGAACTAAGAGATTGATAACAAAAGCTCTCATAAACACTTCTCTCAAGGCTCTCTCACAGATCTTCTCTCTCAATCTGGCTTAATCGTGCTTGCTCTTCCTCTCTCTGCTTGTATCTCTCTACGAAGGCTCTTCTTTCGTCAATTATCATCGTACTCTGCTCTCTCTTACTGCATCTACTTATATGGAGGCTTATGAGAGATGGGTGCGTGGGAACCACATTTCCCACCCAAGCTTTTTGTCCAGATCTGAATTTTCACAAGGCCACATGGCAGCATTAGGATTTGAAATATTTCCACGTGGCATGAGTAGTGCTGTCTTCAGCCTTGGATCACGTGCCCTCCTTAAAGTTTACGAACCCTTGTCTTCATTCTCTGGACCTTCGTCAGTGAAGTTCATATCAGTATATCAACCTTTTAGTCAATATAAGATAGTCAGACAAGTATAGGAATTGCACAGACTTGATAGAGCATTAGAACGAATATGCACGGACTTCATATGACATTGGAACTAAAAGTGCACTGACTTCGTGTGTGCAAGATGCCAAGGATGCACCGACTCAAAGAGCCATAAACATATCATGCACAGACCTTAGTTAGCATGTGCGAAGGCCTGCACAGACCTTGATTGTATGCATTACAAGATATGCACTGACTCTTATGATAAGTGCAACAGTAAACTGCATTGACTCTATATTTCACTTAAAAGCAAACATGCACCGACTTGAGTCGTTTGCAATACACGGCTTGCACTGACATCAACAATGAGATGCACAGACTTAGTTCAAGCAAACGATAGATGCATCGAGAAAATGCACGGACCTCAAAACATGCTTAGACATAGACATGCACGAGGCGATGACTTATTATGTCTAATGCAACACTTGCACCGAAGCAAAACTTCACCGAGGCAAAACTGCACCGAGGCAAAACTGGCAACGACCTTGACCTACCTTTTCATAGAAGATGCACTGAGACAAAAGATGCACTGACTCTAAGTCGCATGAGACGCAAAGTAAGATGCACACATGCACTGACTCTATATCACATGAGACGCAAGGTGAGACGGACACATGCACCGACTCTAAGTATGCATGAAAGCAACACTAGCATCGACGTTGAACAGTGAATTGCACAGACCTTAAGTGCATTGTGAAATAGTGATATGCACAGACCTTGTGACAAGCATGCACCGACTTTGTTTGTGCTCCCTTAGACATAGAATGATACGCAACCTTAGACGCAGCACATGCACTGAGACGCATATGCACATGTTAACAGAACGTTTTTTAAGTACAAATAAGCAGACATTATTTATGTGGTTATCTAACATATGAAGCATGTCAAAATACATAGCATCATTATGATCAAGATAGAGTTGCAAGATAGAGTTGCCAAGGTCAACTCAGCAGTCAACTAAGTCAACTTAACTGTTGCCAATCCATCAAAACACATTTTGCTGATCAACCCCAGAGGAGGTCCAACATTCTCCCCCTTTTTTATGATGGCAACACCCCCAAAAAAATGCTGGCAATTCCCAAAAAAATGCAAGAGAAATGATGTATTTTGATGAGACATGAAGCACAGTCATATATTAACAATAGCCAAATTCCCCCTGAATAAGTGACTCCTCCCCCTTAATCAAAATAGCATGAAATCTTTCTCTTCCCTTCTCTCCCCCTTTACCAACAAAATCTCTCCCCTATAAGCACCTATAGAATCTCTCCCCCTTTGCCATCAGCAAATAAGAAGTAAGGGAGACAGGGGAAGATAAGAAGGGATGCAGGAAGAGGTAGGAGATAGAATAACACTCTATGCAATGGTTCAGAAGATAAATAAATTATTGGATAATTCTTTAGATATAAGAATCAGTCATTGTGCACTCTTGATAGATATCAAGTTTAATAGTTATAGAAGGTAGAGTGAATTCACTGACTTTCTGAAATAGGGTTATAGAATCAGTTTATAGCAATGAACCTAAGTCACATAATCATGAGAGACTAGGTCAAGACTGTATCTTACTAATTTTAGAATCAATGAGTATCAAGGAGAGTGACCTGAATATGTATTGGGGTTAAACAATTGACACTTAGTGAATTTTGAATTTCAAGGGTTACAACAAATCTTTTTCACATAATCTGATTTTGAATCTGAACTTAGTGAACAGACAAGTGTCATTTATACCGTTGACATTAAGGGCACACATGGGTTAGACGCTAGTACACCCAGTTTCTAGGCATAAACTACCATATCTGTCTCTGATCAAAAGCTACACAGATGATTTACACCTTTGACATTAAGAGTACATGTTTATCAGACGCCAGTACCCCCAGTTACTCAGTGAAACCAGCCCTATAGATTTGACCATATGAACAGAGGTAACATGATGCACTTCATCACATGAAGTCCTCTCCACTTCTTTGATGGAGGGTTCAGTTTCTCAGTGCAATTCAGTCATTGCTCTGCCACTTTATTCATTTCTTTTACTGATAATTTTATTGTTGCTGCCCTTTTTAATTTTCAAGGTGACTTGTTTAAAGACAAGACACTTTCTGATTTTCTCAGCCTAGACTACAACATTAAGACTGTCATTTTCAGATACTGTGAAGATCTTATCTGTCATAGTTATGAAAGAGAGGTTGAGAGCTATAAAAGGTTTCTACCACCTTATTCTTCTGAAGGCAGTCTTTACACTCTACAGTCTATTAAAATTAAACCATCAGTTCATTTAAGGAACAAATGAGATTATTATAATAGAAGAGTTGTAATAATTGCCGCTCAAAATAATGAACCAAATACAAGATTGTCATCCATTCAGAATGAGAATATTAAGAATTTCTGAGAATGGCGAGAGAGTAGAATGAGTTGAATTCAGATCAGACTTTACTTAACTCCCCCTGACATCATGATGCACCGACCTTAACATGCATAAAGCGGACAATGCACCGACTATGCATGTGTATGGTAGATAAATGTACCGACCTGTTATGTGAATTGACATAAGGTGCACTGACTTACATGCTGCTTAGACACAAGGTGCACTGACTTTGTATGCAAATGCTCACACTGTGCATCGACTAAGTGCAAGACATGCACTGACATATACTCGGTGCAAAAACGCACATCGAACTCAAATGCACATAGCAAAGACCTACACCGACCTTAGTATTGCATATGGCAAGCTCAACTGATGTGTGATCTAGAGAAAAAAACTCCCCCTATCTATATGCAGTTTTATTTAACAACGCATCTATGCACATCAATTATTCAAAAATTCAGGAATGTTTATTCAGAGACAAGCTAATGCATATTAATTTTCAGACCACTACAAGCAGCAATTCAAGCAAGAATTCTGAGTCAATTATCATGAAGAAATTTACACAAGCCTAATTCTCTTCTTAAGAATTTAAATCTTTCATTTCCCAAGGGCTTTGTAAAAATATCAGTAATTTGTTTTTCTATTTCAACAAAATTCAATTCAATTTCATTCTTGCTTACTACATCGCTAAGAAAGTGATGTCTTATTTCAATATGTTTAGTCCTAGAGTGATGAACATGATTTTTAGTCAAGCATATGGCACTAGTATTATCACATAAAATTGGAATGCATCCCAAATTTATCTGATAATCATTAAGTTGGTGCTTAATCCATAGTACCTGGGCTGCACAATTTCCTGCAGCGACATACTCTGCCTCTGTAGTGGATAAAGCAACTGTGTGTTGCTTCTTGGAGGCCCAAGACACTAGACAGCCACCTAAGAACTGGCAGTATCCACTAGTACTTTTCCTATCAATCCGACACCCAGCATAGTCTGCATCAGTGTATGCTAATAGGTCTAGCTCACACCTAGCAGGGTACCAAAGACCTAGCTCTTGGGTGCCTGACAGATATCTAAAAATCCTCTTGATAGCACAAAAATGTGACTCTTTAGGACTGGCTTGAAATCTAACACATAAACATACAGCAAACTGAATATCAAGCCTAGATGCAGTAAGGTAGAGAAGGGATCCGATCATACCTCTGTACAGCTTGTTATCAACTGGTTTACCTTTTGGGTCATTATCGAGACTTGTTGATGTACCCATTGGTGCTGTAATCTCCTTGAGTTTTTCAAATTTGTATTTCTTTAGTATATCCCTAATGTACTTGGACTGAGTGATGTAAGTTCCTTCTTTTGTTTGGGTCACCTGCAGTCCAAGAAATAATTTCAGCTCACCCATTGAGCTCATCTCAAATTCATGTGTCATCAAATCAGAAAATTCTTTACACATTATTAGGTTAGTTGAACCAAAAACTATATCATCCACATATATTTGAACAATGAGAATGTCTGGATGGCATACCTTTGTGAACAAAGTTTGGTCAATTTCACCTCTAGAGAACTTCTTATTTGTAGGAAACTTGCTAAGCCTGTCATACCATGCTCTAGGAGCTTGTTTCAGATCATAGAGAGTTTTATTCAGTTTATAGACATGATTTGGAAAATCTAAACATTCAAATCCTGGAGGTTGTCTTACAAAGACATCCTCTTTTATTTCTCCATTCAGGAAAGCAGACTTTACATCCATCTGCTGAAGGATGATTCCTAATGAACATGCATAAGCTAATAAAATCCTGATGGCCTCTATCCTAGTCACAGGGGCATATGACTCTTCAAAGTCAATACCAAACTCTTGATTGTACCCCTGAGCTACCAATCGAGCCTTATTCTTAACAACATTTCCTTGCTCATCGGTTTTATTCCTGAACACCCATTTAGTTCCAATGACAGTCCCATGATCAGGAGGTGGAACTAGGTGCCATACCTTGTTTCTATCAAATTGATTCAATTCCTCGTGCATGGCATTGATCCAATGCACATCATTAAGGGCACTGTCAATGTTCTTGGGTTCAACATGAGATACTAAATCAAAAGCATTTAGTTCATTCTGAGCTCTAAAATAACCTCTGGTCCTAGGAGGTTCATGCAAGTTACCAATTACATTATCTACAGGATGATCTCTAAGAAATTTCACATTGATAACCTGATTACCTTGACCCTCATTTACCTCCCCCTGAGTACTAGGCTCCTTTGCATCTTCATCATCAGATTGATCTACAGAGCTTCCTTCTTTCAGAATTTCTCCATCATCTTGTTCCCTGCACAGACCATTTTTAGGTTTAGTAATGGTTTCATCAAAAACTACATGTTGAGACTTTTCAACTATTTTAGAATTTAAGTTGTACACTCTATATGCTCTAGTGGTTTCTGAATATCCTAGGAAGATTCCCGGATCACTTTTAGGTTCAAACTTATCAAGGTCTCTTTTAGCATTGACATGAATAAAGCATTTACAGCCAAACACCTTGAAGTAAGCAATTGAATGTTTCTTACCCTTGAGGATTTCATATGGTGTTTTCTGGGTAAATGGCCTTACCATGGCTCTGTTGATTACATGGCATGTAGTATTGACTGTCTCAGCCCAAAACTTCTTTAGTAGGTTACCTTCCACTAGCAGTGTACGAGCCATCTCCACAAGTGTTCGGTTCCTCCTCTCCACTACTCCATTTTGCTCAGGTGTCCTAGGTGAGGAGAACCGATGAGTGATTCCATTACTCCTGTAAAAATCATCAAACTGTGAATTTTCAAACTCACCACCATGATCCGATAAAATATTCTGAATTGAATTTTCATTATTCTATTTTATTTTCAGATAAAGCTCCTAAAATTCAGTGAATGCATCATTCTTGTGTGTGAGGAAAAACACTCAAGTAAATCTAGAGAAGTCATCAACTAGTACAAATCCATATCTTCTTCCTGATAAGCTGATTGATCTTGTAGGTCCAAACAGGTCCATATGAATTAGCTCATAAGATTTGGAAGACATGTTCTCAGTTCTGGATTTGAGAGACTTTCTAGTGTGTTTGGACTGGGTGCATGCTTCACATACAACATTATTAATTTTAAATGATATTTCATGGAGTCCTCTAACCATGTAATGTTTATTCAGTTTGTGGAGAACAGTATAACTGACATGACCTAATCTACGATGCCACAGATATGCCAAGTCATCTTTATTTGCAGTGAGGCAAATATTAGAATGAGCTATATCATCTAGGTCAACTAGGTATATGTTATTGACTCTTTTACGAGAGAATTTAACCTTATCAGAATTAGGCTCATAAATATTATAGCCTAACGAGTCAAACACTACCTTGTGACCTTTATCACAGAGCTGGCTAATACTTAACAAGTTATAAGCAAGACCCTCAACCAGCATGACTTCATCAATACAGCAGGTAGAACACTTACCTACCTTACCTGAACCGATAATTTTACCCTTGGTGTTTCCTCCGAAGGTGACAAGGCCTCCATTCTTCTCAACCAGCATGCAGAACTTTGCCCTATCCCCTGTCATATGCCTGGAGCAGCCACTATCCAAGTACCACATGTTGTGCTTGGCTGCCAGGCATACTTGCAATGACAATCACGCAGAAGATTTTGGAACCCAAAAATGTTTGGACTCCAGAACAGAAGTAAAACTATTCAAACATGACAATAAGTTCTTGGGAATCCACATTTGTTTGAGAGATGTTTGTTTGGTGGATTTGTTCACATTCTTTTTATTGTTGTTCTTCTTTTCGGCATTAACAGACTGAGTCTTTCCTTTCTTGTTTTGTGTCCTGGCACCATTATTATTAGCCGCTTGAGCATGGTTGTGCCAGCGCCTAGACCAATAAGCATTCAGAGTTGTGTGGCCAGTGGTGGTCCTAGGCTGACCATAGGAAGTTTGTTTCCTAGAATTCCATGTCCTGGATTGCCTAACCCAGTTTCTGGCCTGAGGTCTATAAGTCTGAGTGGGATATGAATGATATCCAGACCTCCCTTGAATTCTATCCCTTCCAGACCTATTAAACTGTTGTGGCTGAGCATGAAAGTAGGTGTGATAAGTCTGAACTCTGGGATGGTAAAATTGACTGGTTTGACCCCTATTTGAATTGCATCTTCCGAATATCTTAGACCCACCTGACGTGTGCATGGGTGTAGTTTGGGTCTTTTTCTGGCCTTTCTGTTGAGGCTTTGAGAACCTAGTCTGGGGTTTGGGTGTGAGTGACGGTTGACCCCTAACCTGAACTCTGCCCTGAGGTGTGGGGCAGTATGTGCTCACATGACTAGACTCACTAATTTTCTGTTTCCCCTTGTCCTTGGCACTGGACATTTTGGAGTTAACAGATTTTTTCTGAAGTATTCCCACTGTGCATTTTAATAAGGGGTCCTTTTTGTTTCTCAACTATAAATGAAATAGTCTTCAGTTCAAAACTCCTTTTAGCTGTAGGATTGAACCGGAGACCCTCTTTTCTAAAGTTAACCTTAGACCCCAAAAGGGCATTCAGATTCTCAGTCCCTTGGGTCATGTTCTCAATAACTTGAAGTTTATCATTGTTTTGATTTTCTAGATTTTCAATTGATTTCTTAAGTTCAGGGTTAACACCCAACACAACATCATACTTTTCATTTACAATTTTCATTTCATTTTTATATTTCTGCAATCTCAATTTCAAATCATCAATGACATTTTTCTGTGTTTCATTTTCTTCCCTCGCATCAATCAAAGTATTTTTCAAATCATCAATTTCAGCACAAGATTTCTTTAAGACATCATTTTTAATTTGAAGATAAGCAATTCTATCAGACAATATAGTATCATTCATGAGAGAATTAACTTTCTTCTTTAGATGCTTGTTTTCTTTTCTGATGTCATCTACTTTATCTAACAAGTCACCATATGCATCCTCCCAATCAGCAATAGTATACTATTCAAAAGGAGAGGATACCTCATCAGCTTCATCTTCTTTATCATCATCTTTGGCCATCAGGCAGATTTGACTTTCCTCTCTGTCACTCTCATAAGTGCGGCTTAAGTTGCCCTCGTCCTCGTCGCTCCAGGTACTCACCATAGCTCTCCCTTTGGTATTCTTCTTCTTTGATTTATCTTTCATCTTTTGGAGCTCCAGGCAGTCTGCCTTCATATGGCCAGCTTTCCTGTAGTGATAACAGACATTAGTGTCAACATTTTTGGCAGGGTTAGAGTTATACCTGGTTTGTCTCCTACCTCTCTGCTGTCCTCTTCCGAAGTATCTTCCCTCATTTATCAAGAATCTTCTGAATTTTCTAGTCAACATAGCTAGCTGACCTCCTCCAAATTCTGATCCAGAAAGACTCTGATCACTGGAAGATCCACTGTGACTGGATCGACTAGAACTGGCCTTCAAGGCGATAGGTTTCATCTTCTTCTCCAGCTCATCGGTCTTTGGTAGGTTCATCTCGTATGTCATGAGTGAACCGATCAACTCATCTACCTTGGTGTTCTTCAGGTCTCTAGACTCCTCAATAACTGTAGTCTTGGTGTGCCAAATTGGAGTTAGAGAGCGCAAAATCTTTCTCACTATCTCATAATCGGAGTAAGTCTTCCCGAGACTACTAAGACCGTTGGTGATAATCGTGAGGCGAGCATACATCTCGGTAATTGTCTCATTTTGCTTCATCCTGAATGCCTCATACTCAGATACAAGCATGTTCACCTTGGTCTCCCTGACTTGAGAAGTCCCTTCATATATCACCTCTAACTTATCCCACATCTCTTCACCGAAGAGCAGGATGATACTCGGGAGAATTCTGTGGGATGAAGGGCGCACTGGATGGCATTGATCGCGCTCCAGTTGAGCGTTGACTTACGGATCTCTTCTCTCGTCCATACATCCTCATTAGGATGCAACTCGAACTGTCCCTTGCTGACAACCTTCCAGATCTCGTAATCATTCGCCCTCAAAAATACTTACATACGATTCTTCCAGTATGTATAGTTGGATCCGTCGAAGTACGGAGGCTTGGTGGTGGAGTGTCCTTCTACTGTCACCCCTCTAGCATCCATAACTGCTACCTCTTCAGGATGTTAGTCTATGTAGAAGAGTTAGGCTCTGATACCACGTGATGTGAATCTAGAGGGGGGTGAATAGATCAATCACCTATTAAAAATTCTACAACAGCTAAAATGAGTGCGGAATAAAATCGAACTGCTGTAGGACGATCTGGAAACACTTAACCACAACCAGAGTAGAACAACTCAAGTAGATCGGTGCTCAATCGATCCTATGCATGCATCTATGCGATCAAGCGAGAGTAAATTAATCAACCACACAAGACAATATGTTTTTAGGTGATTCGATCTCCTGCAGAGATCTACGTCCACCCCACACTCAACCGAGTGTGGCTTCACTGCTGACAAACAGCTTGGCCACTGATCCATAGCTTCGGGGAACGAATCCCTACACACCGCTGAGCCTTACAGCTTATGCTATCCAGAGGAATCCTTCTCTCCCGCTGAGGCAGCTTAACCTGCCTAGAGGAATCCTCCTCTGCCGCTGACACACAGCTTGAAGAATAGAGTTTCAGAAAGCAAACGAAGAAAGCATAAAATCAAAATACAATGAGAATGTAGCTCAAGACAATGAGTGGATCAGCTCTAGTTCTGAACTAAGAGAATGATAACAAAAGCTCTCACAAACACTTCTCTCAAGGCTCTCTCACAGATCTTCTCTCTCAATCTGGCTTAATCGTGCTTGCTCTTCCTCTCTCTGCTTGTATCTCTCTACGAAGGCTCTTCTTTCATCAATTATCATCGTACTATGCTCTCTCTTACTGCATCTACTTATATGGAGGCTTCTGAGAGATGGGCGCGTGGGAACCACATTTCCCGCCCAAGCTTTTTGTCCAGATCTGAATTTTCACAAGGCCACATGGCGGCATTAGGATTTGAAATATTTCCACGTGGCACGAGCAGTGCTGTCTTCAGCCTTGGATCACGTGCCCTCCTTAAAGTTTACGAACCCTTGTCTTCATTCTTTGGACCTTCGTCAGTGAAGTTCATATCAATATATCAACCTTTTAGTCAATATAAGATAGTCAGACAAATATAGGAATTGCACAGACTTGATAGAGCATTAGAACGAATATGCACGAACTTCATATGACATTGGAACTAAAAGTGCACTGACTTCGTGTGTGCAAGATGCCAAGGATGCACCGACTCAAAGAGCCATAAACATATCATGCACAGACCTTAGTTAGCATATGCGAAGGCTTGCACAGACCTTGATTGTATGCATTGCAAGATATGCACCGACTCTTATGATAAGTGCAATAGTAAACTGCACTGACTCTATATTCACTTATAAGCAAACATGCATCGACCTGAGTCGTTTGCAATACACGGCTTGCACTGACATCAACAATGAGATGCACATACTTAGTTCAAGCAAACGATAGATGCATCGAGAAAATGCGCGGACCTCAAAACATGCTTAGACGTAGACATGCACGAGGCGATGACTTATTATGTCTAATGCAACACTTGCACCGAAGCAAAACTTCACTGAGGCAAAACTGCATCGAGGCAAAACTGGCAACGACCTTGACCTACCTTTTCATAGAAGATGCACTGAGGCAAAAGATGCACTGACTCTAAGTCGCATGAGATGCAAAGTAAGATGCACACATGCACTAACTCTATGCCACATGAGACGCAAGGTTAGACGGACACATGCACCGACTCTAAGTATGCATGAAAGCAACACTAGCATCGACGTTAAACAGTGAATTGCACAGACCTTAAGTGCATTGTGGAATAATGATATGCACAGACCTTGTGACAAGCATGCACCAACTTTGTTTGTCCTCCCTTAGACATAGAATGAGACGCAACCTTAGATGCAACACATGCACTGAGACACATATGCACATGTTAACAAAATGTTTTTTAAGTTCAAATGAGCAGACATTATTTATGTGATTATCTAACATATAAAGCATGTCAAAATACACTGCATCATTATGATCAAGATAGAGTTGCAAGATAGAGATGCCAAGGTCAACTCAGCAGTCAACTTAACTATTGCCAATCAATCAAAACACATTCTGCTGATCAACCCCAGAGGAGGCCCAACAGTTTGGGTGATTGTCCAATTCCATATTTTCTATCCCCCTTCACAGGCTGTTTGCTCATGTTCTAGTTGAAGTTATTCCGTATATTGTTGGTTCGTATCAAACACAGCTGTGAAGTGTCATCCGCGTGCTTAGTAAAGTCTAAGGCTACGTGTGCTTGCTTAGTGTTCAAGTGTGAGCCTCAATAGAACACTTGTGATTTTCTTCCATCAGATTTTAAATCTGTCTAGCATAATTTGAGTTTGAATTAGAGTATATTTGGGTTTGAGTTTTTAATTTCACAATATTTTTAAGGGGATTCATTCACCCTTAAAAATCCGTGCCTCGCACCCCAACAATTGGTATCAGAGCGGGTCTCTGATTCTCCAGATCCAACGATCTGTAGAGGATCCTGCTATCTTATTTTGGTGCATTGCTCTTCGATTGCTTATTGCTTTAAATATGCTTGATTAGTGTTTTCAATGGCTCCTCCCATGGTTTTTGGTGCTTCTAACTTTAGCAGTTGGCTAGGTGGCCTATGTGTCTACATGAACTCCATTAATTCTAATCTATGGAGTTTTGTATTAATTGGCCCACATAAACTACCTCATGACTAGACCGAGTGGTCTAATGAGGATAGATTGAAGGATCGCGAAAATGCTATGGTTCTCAATATCTTAATGGCTGCAGTCAATACTGACATATTCTCGTTTGTTTCCAGATGCACGTCCGTAAAAGAAATTCTGGATAAGATGGTTGCAGTCCATGAGAAAAAGGAAGAACAAGAAGAACGATGTCTAATGGTTAACCAAAGTGATCACAGTAATGAGACAGTGTCTCAGGTAAGCTTCGGATCAGAATATATTTCATTTGATGAATTGGTGATGATGTACGAAGAACTATATGATAGATATAAGAAACTAAAATCTGAAAATAAAAAATTGAAAAAGAAAGTTGATCAGAATAGTTCTAAATCCTCTTGTGAAAATTGTGTGAAACTGAAGAATTCTTATGATGATTGTTTGTCTGAATTTCATATACATAAGAAACAAATTTACTTATTGAAAAATGAAAATCAAGAATTTACAAATAAAATTTCTGAACTGGAAGATAAGCTGAAATCATCAAATGATGATCATGCTTTAATAAATGAACTTGCTCATAATGAAAAATTGATGGAAAAAATGGTGAAATTGAAGGAGCTCAACACTGTCATGTCTGACAGATTGCTTGATCTTGAGAAAGAAAAATCAATGACTTCTTCATTAGAAAAAGAAATTAAAAATACAAAAATGAAAATGAAGACTTGAAAGAAAAACTAGCTGAGTATGAAAAGGAGAAAGCAAATTCAGATATTCTTATTGTCTCTTTAGAAAATAAAATCACAGAGTTGGAAAAGACTTCATCTAAATCTGCTAAGGATAAAAGCAAAATGAAAATGCCTCTCGAAGATGAAGTGAGTGAACAAAGAGGGGGATAGGTCACATCTCTGGGATTAAAAAGTCTATGAGGAACCAGCTATATACAACCTTTTTTCGATGCACAGAAGTAGCTGGATCCTCTCATCAATCACTAAAGAAATCTGTTGCAGCCAAAACATAAAAACAAGATAAAAATCAAAAAATGCAAAAACAGAAGAAAAATCAGAAACAAAAATTCAATAACATGTATGCTAAGAACTCATCTGATTGATATCATGCTTCAATAAAATCCAATGGTTCTTGTCATTATTGTGGGAAGTATGGACAGCTAATGCATGATTGTTTATTAATGAAAAAGGATGAATTGAATGTTGATAAAATGCATGCTAGGAATTCTCTCACTAGAAAAGTATCTAATGTTCAGAAAAAGATCACTACATGCTTTTCTTGTGAAAAATCTGGTCATTTGATGCATGCTTGTGAATTAAAGGAAAAGGATGATTTGAGCATTGGTAGAAAGCATGTTAAGAAATTTCATCCTACTCAGAAAAAGAATGTTCAATGTTTCTGTTGTAGAAAATTAGGCCATATTGCTGCACAATGTTGGCATGCTCAGGGAAAGAAACTTAATTCTGAATTTGTTAAATTCCCTGCAAACAAAATTGATTCATGTAAGAATAAACTTGGGTTTAAAAGAAAAACTTTTGCATGTTTTGAATATGGGAAACCTGGCCACCGAGCCTCTGAATGATGGTCTGCTAAAAGTAAGGGTAAATTTCATTCTCATTATGTAAATCTTCATGAGAACCAACATGTCTTTGGTAAGAATAAATCTGTTTTAATAAACCAAGATGTTGTGTGCTTCAATTGTGGAAAGCTAGGCCATAGAGCTAATCATTGATGGTCGACTGTTGAAAGAAGAAATTCTTTTTCTTGTTTTAATTGTGGAAAGCATGGCCATACAGTCAGGGACTGTTGGCAGAAAAGAAATGTTGATGTTAAAAATGATAACAAACCTCGTTATTTATAGAATTTCAGAAAACATACTTATCAGAAATCTGTGAAGAATCCAGGTTGTTGTCATTGTTGTGGCTTTCATGGACATTCGATGTCTAATTGTTACATGCTCCAACATGATGATTTAAATGCTCTGAAGTCTTGGAGAGAACCCTTCAAAGGTGCCACTGACATTTCAGGACCCAAGAATTCTTGGGTACCTAAATCTATAAAATGAGAAATTGTTTTGCAGGAGTGCCTTGGGGCTGAGGAATAAAAGGGGTTAATAAGCCAAGGCACCTGAGTATGGTAAAACCCTAGTTCTGATTTCTTCAGGTTTGATTAATTCAACTTTCAATAAGTCTCTTTAGGTGAATGCATATCATGGCTGATTTGTTAATTAGAATTTCATTCATATCTATTTATATCCTTGCATTATTGCATGAATTTAACACTTGCATAAGTCCATTTGCATTTGTCTAAATATCTGTTTAAATACACATCTCACATAATCACTAAATGTCTGTTGCATGCAAGCATCATCTGCATTCATATGTGCTTAGATACTGTCATTTAAAGTTTGCATTGCACATAGAATTGCATTTGTACTGCATTATCTTGCATGACTTTATGATATATTAAATGGTGATATGAATAAGGACAGATTAAGTCTGTCTGGAAGCTTTCACCATGCGAGAGATGGTCCTTTGGACCTAAGTGCTCCGCCAAGTACCATGGGTTAACTATGTATCTAGAAGTCTGTATTGTTGCATACATCTGAATCTGCATACATGTGTATCTAGCAAAATGACATCAAAAATTTGAGATGCATTTAGGACTGTGTCTGCAGCTGCATTACTGTGTCATGCAAGATCCTTTGGTATATAGAATGATAAGTTGGGAGAAGGGCATACTTCTTCTGTCTGGAAACCCACATCATTCGTGAGGTAGTCGTAGGACCTCAATACTCCGCCTGGTACCATGGATCAAACTCTCATATAGAACAGTCTAAATGTCCATGAGCATAACTCATCAAACTCCTTGCATAATTGTCATTGCATATGTTGCATTCAGAGTTGTCACATATGGCATATAGATAGGGGGAGTCTGTCAAGATAATTATTGTGCTTCATGCAAATTTGGTTAGATTAATCCTCCAACATGGTTTTTCATGTCATATATGATGGTTCAATACATTTAGGTAGGGGGAGTCAATGCATATGCATACATGTTGTTAATTACATATCATTTATGTGTCAACATGTTTAATTGATATAAATGCACATACGTAGGGAGAGTTCCTGCATTTCATAAGTCACTCATGTGCATTTGGTATCATGCATATATTGATTTTAGAATTGATTGCATATCACTTATATTTATGTTGAAATTTTAAAAAGATTGTTTGCTATGCATGCACTCACATGATCTCCTTTTGGAATTTGTTCATGTGCTCTGATATATCCTAGTTGCTAGCTCATGCATTCAGTCAGGGGGAGCATATAACTAGATTTTGAATGGCCATCACTGTCTAGTTGGGTCGACCAAATTTACTCATTTCAGACAACCAAAATTTTCACTAAATAGCCATCGCCCTGCTCTTTCTGCTATCTTTGCTCTCTCAGGAATCTACACTTTTAGCTGGTCTCATCTGCCTATATCTGTTCTAAAATTGATTGAGATCATTCCACTCATGTTTTTGGAATTCTTTGTGTGATCTACTGCGTTTGCTGAGGGGGAGGTTGATGTCCTAAATCTATTTTTGAGCTCAAATACATCATGAAGCCACCTCTGATTAGTCTTGTGACTATTTCCTTGAAACTGTCTGTCCTTGCTCTCTTGACTATTCTTCTTATATCTCTGAGCTTAACATATCTATGAAAATCTTGCTCATCTGCTAATCCTTGATCATCTCTGTCTTAGCTTAGTCTGAATGTCTACAAGATTCTTTCACACATTCTGTATGTTTCTTGCTGCTCCTGCTCTTGTTAAGAGGGAGCTTCACTAGCTGAGAATGTGCTATTCGTTGAATTTCTATCTATCTGATGCACTTTTGGCCATCTCTGTCACATATCTGAAAACTTTTCTCACATGGTAATTGTTCTTGTTGCTGGTTTCCATTGATAATCTGGCTACTTCTAAAATTTTCTTGATCTACCTGTAATTTAGGAAGATTTCAATCCTTGTACCTTGATCATAAATCTGAAAAATACTCTAACAAGGAATCTTCCATTATACAGGTTTATGAATGTTCAAAAAGATCAGATTGGTTTAAGTTTATGTATTCATGAGTTTGGTTTGAATGTCTTAAATATATGAATCATCTTTTAATAACCTTTAACCACCTGTTTCATGTTGAGTCTTGTAAAATCTTATGAAATCTGAAATGTTGAAATTATGGCTTTATTTGGTTGAAATATATGAAATCAGTATTATTTTTAAACATTTGATTGATCTGAAATGTTCCTAAGGGTAAATATCATCAGAGCAATAATTTTGGTTACTGAGAAACCATGTCCATTGACCATGAAGTCTAGAGAACTATGTCATGAAGTGCCATAACTAACTATGCTGAAAATTCATTGAAAATTCAGGCAGAGCAACGGCTTGTATACTGAGAAATATATCTCACTCATCAATGAAATGAGTTAAGGTATGTCGTGAGGTGTCAATGCTATCTCTGTTCTTATGAAGCATGGCAGTCAGTCATACCAAGTGCTTAAGGATACTGGCGTCTAAACAACGCGTATCCTCTAGTTACAAGGTGTGCACTGAACTTAATTACACCTAAAAAATTTGATTTGAAAAGTATTGTTAAACAAAAGAAAAATCTCAAACTGATTGAAAAGTTTTTCATAATTCTTAGGAACCATATCTGAATTCCTTCATGGTGTTTAACCTCAATACTAATGATTGTAATTCCTAAAGAAGTCATTGAAATTGATTGAGTAAGATGAAGGGAAGTTAATCAAGATATAAATATGAGGGCTTGGTTCACTTTTATTAAACCTTGATTTCAGATATGAACATAGAACTTTATTGACAAATTGTGTATACAACATATTTAAACCATGATGTTCAAATAAAGATTCATAAGCCTTTATCATGGAAGAGTCTGAACCATCTGTTTATTTAGATTTAAGAAATTGGTATCTCATTGAAAATCTTTTTGAATTACTCTTGTGTTTGAAGCTTATTTGGAATTCCTGTGCTCAATTTCCGTTTACTGTTGAAATCTAAATATCAGATTGTGCTCACTGCTCTTGCTTCAATATGTCTTGGCCTGAACTGATATATAATTGTTCCTGTGTTTTTGATGTTACCTTCATTGACCTTGTGTAAGTTTAAATCTGTATGTCTGATGGTTTACCTCCACTCCAATCCCTCTGTACACTAAAAGGGGGAGCTTGTTTCATCAACATCTTTGTAATCAGCTTGATCTGCTTAAACATGACTATCCCTGTGCTTTGATTTCATTCAACTCCTTCTACTGTGTCCAAAGAGACATTATCTGCTCAAGGGGAGTATATTTTTGTAGCAAGGGAGAGTGCAGACATTTCTTTCATTTCTTTATCTCTTCTCTTTTCAAAGGGGGAGAATATGTGAGTCCTATTTCTGTCAGATGATGCATGCACTGTTATAGTTCATACTTGTCTGCATTTTACATTCATGATGGGAGAATATAGTCTGCATGTCCAGCTTACTATTCCTTCCTGTTTGATGTTGTCAAAGGGGGAGATTATGTGAGTCATGTGTCATGAGAGTATATGTGAGTCATTAATTCTGTCAGATATTATGTTGCATCCCCTACTAAGTCACATTGATCATCATGATGAATTTATTGCAATGACTCATAATATTGCCATCATCAAAAAGGGGGAGATTGTTGTGTCTTTGTGGTTTTGATGATGTCAACTATTATGTCATTATATTTAACCTTGATGATAAAACCTTGATAGATGAATTAATGAGCTCATCACATATATAGAAGTTTGAAATATGTCAGAATAGGTTCTGAAGATGACTCAAAAAAGTCAAGAAAAGAAAGTCAACACAGGTCAACACTACTATTCAAGAACTGACAACAGGTCAACTGATCAAATTGTGAGTCAAGTCTTTGACAGGCAATGTCAATGCACATCCAAGTCTGAAGCATAAAGGTTGGTGCATATACCTTCTCTGTGAACATGTAAGGTCGGTGCACATTCATGTTCCTTCATAGAAGGTCGGTGCACATTCATGTTTCTTCAGAAAAGGGTGCACATTGTCATTGTTGGATACTAAGGTCGGTGCATATGTTCAGTGTTGCATGTCAGGTCAGTGCACATGAAGAAAATGCTGCATGCAAATGTTGGTGCACATTGTCACTGTTGCATACTAAAGTCGGTGCACATGTTCAGTGTTGCATGTAAGGTCAGTGCACATGAAGAAAGTGCTTCATGCAAAGGTCGATGCACATACATGCATGGTGTCAATCCAGGTCGATGCTCATACATGTATCTTGTGTTAATCAAGGTCAAACCAGATGTAGGGTTTCACGTCTGAGCACCCTCCTTCAAGTCAGAGCACATGCGCATAGTCTAGTTATGTTGCAGGTCGGTGCACCACTCTAACGTTTGAGCATATGTGCATGAGCGCACTCTAAGGTCAGAGCATATGTGCATGAGCGCACACTAAGGTCTGAGCATATGTGTAATTTTAGGTCTGAGCATATGTGCTAGTGTGCATTATAAGGTCGGAGCACCTTTACTGTAGTCAGTGCATATGAAGGCATCATGTCAGAGCATACTAGGCATGGTCGGAGCACATGTTTCATACAAGTCTAAGCATATGCACTCAAGTCAGAGCACATGCACCTTTAAGGTCCGAGCATACCAGTAGAAGGTTGATGCTAGTGTGTCAAGGTTTCATATCATGTCAGTGCATCATATGTGTATAATGCTTAGTCAAGTCTGTGCATCTTTCACACTTGTCTGAAATTTATATATGTACTGTGACTTTTATCTCAATAGGTCTATGCATGTTTTGGGTCTGTGCACATTTGGAATTCAATGTCTACGCACATGTTAAAGTCGGTGCACATATAGGTCTGTGCATTGCCAGGGTCTGTGCAAATGATAAAATCAGGTCGATGCACATGTAGAATCACGTCATTAAGTCTGTGCATCAAAGTCCATACTCTAAGGCATTTGCATATACATTCATATCATTGGTCTGTGCATATGAATTCTCTGATTATTGCCTAAGTACGTACTCTAATGAATAAAGTGTTTGACTAAATGTTTGTCTTCTGATTAGCAGGATTAAGGCAAACACTATGTCCCTGAGAGCAGCAAAAACTCAAGTGGAGCACGTGATCTAAGATTCCAGATTAAAAAGCACGTGATCCAAGATTCCAGATTTAAGGCACGAGATTTAAGGCAGGGTGCAGAACTAATACTCTGCCATGTGGATCATCGTACCATCTGCACCTGACGCGTGGCATCTCTAAAAAGGCGGGAACGAGCCCTCCACACGCCCAAAGCGTGAGCTCGTGGGACCCAAGCCTGAGGCTCTATAAAAGCCTCTCCTGCGATCGAATTCAACAACACAGACGAGAAAAGAAAAGTGGAAGTAGAAGCAAAAGCAGCAGCAGCAGCAGAAGTAGAAGAGAAGAAGAGTAGAAGAGCCCAGAGAAGCTGAGAAGAATTAGAGTCTGAGAGAGAAGAACAGAGGAGAGATCAGGAAGAGAAGAGAAGAGAGAGCGAGAGAGCGAGAAAAGTGAGAGAGCCAATTTTCTGAGAAGAAAGGGAAAAACAAAGTGATGTAGAGAGGGTTGAGAAGAAGAAGAGAGTTTCAGTGAGATTGTTCTATCTTGACTTCTGGATTAGATCCAAAGTCAGATTGCTCTATTGAGAGCTACATTATCTTTTCTATCCTTATTTTCTTTGATTCCTTCATTTTTATTTTGAATTCCATTGTAAGCTGTGAATCAGCAGAGCAAGCTGGGGTGTTCAGCGGGCGAGGTGTGATCCTCGGATAGCTAAGCTGTAAGGCTCAGCGGATAGTAACCTGTGATGCTCAGCTGTTTAAGCTGTTAGTCAGCAGATAGCAACCTGTGTTGCTCAGCGGTGTAAGTAAGCTGTAATGCTCAGCGGTTCAAGCTATTTGTCAGCGGTAAGCCACACTCAAGTTTGAGTGGGGGATTGACGTAGGTCTGTGGTAGAAGATCGAATCATTTAAAATCTCTGAGCATTGTGGTTTGAGTGATTGTCCAATTCCATATTTTCTATCCCCCTTCACAGGCTGCTTGATCAAGTTCTAGTTGAAGTTATTCCGTATATTGTTGGTTCGTATCAAACATAGCTGTGAAGTGTCATCCGCGTGCTTAGTAAAGTCTAAGGCTACGTGTGCTCACTTAGTGTTCAAGTGTGAGCCTCAATAGAACACTTGTGGTTTTCTTCCATCAGATTTTGAATCTGTCTAGCATAATTTGAGTTTGAATTAGAGTATATTTGGGTTTGAGTTTTTAATTCCTTAATATTTTTAAGAGGATTCATTCACCCCCCTCTGAATCCGCGCCTTGCACCCTAACATCAACAACCGGGTTAAGCCGAGACTCAGAACGGCCTGTCGTCCCATACGGCTTTTCGCCAAGAAGCGGGGGTCACCCCGACTACCAGACAAACGACATCATCAGGCCAACACCTCAGTTATCAAGCAAACCCGAGACTCCTATCAACCCATCGCGTCACGCGATGCATAACGGAAAAGTAAATAATTACTTCTGACACACCTCCTGCAAGCGGCTTGATATCGGCGGATCCAGCAAGTCACATCACACCTAGGTTCACTGTGTTCAAGACAGAGCATGGGCGAACACTGAGTTCGGCCTACCCGGGGCCAGATTCAAGTGAGTTATCTCTTCACCCAGTCCACCTGACCCTCGTAAGCCCCAACTCACCCAACCAACTCAAACCCCTGAACCTAGCCAATCATTCTAACCCACATAAATCCCAGACTCACTCAACTATAGCTCATTAAAATTTGTGCTCCAGCCCGTCTTAACCCCCAGTAGGCCCTACATGATCTTTCCCTCTCTTCCAGGTCAATCCCAACCATTCCGGTCCATCCAGTTTACTCAGACCAGGAAGCCCTCAGCCCTTCCAACCCATGTAAACACCCTCTACGCAGACCAAACTACATGTTCTTGAATGCGGCCACCAAGGCGACCGCGTTCTTGGAGGTAAAACCCCTGGTCAACTCTGCCTAAACCCCCACGTGTCACTAAGAACGCGGTGGCCCAGGTGACCGCATTCTCAGAAGCCTAGTCAACGGCAAAAATGAACGAGGTCACCCAAGCGACCGCGTTCTCAGAAGCCCAGTCAACGGCAAAACCCCCCCCCCCTTTAGGCGGACCAAGTTGACCCTCTCAACTTGGTCCGCCTAAACCCCTCTCCTACCTCTATAAAACCCCCCCATGGGTGCCCAAGGGCCATAGAAGGCATGGAGCTCACCCCCGGGACTACGAATGGCGCATGAAGGCTTGGGTTGGCTGGTTTTGTGTTTGCTAGGCTCACGTTGAGGGCATGTCGCATGATTGTCCCTCATACGACGTCTAGCCCAAACACCAACCTCCTAAGAGGCGGCCCCCTGCTATGACGAACGCACCTTAGATGTCATCTCGATAATCATGCATGACCCCAGATCTTGCTTGATGAAAGCACTCTGCCCGGGTCCTATCTCAATATTCGTGCACAGCGCCATACGTTATTTGATGAAAGCACTCTACCTAGCCTTGTCTCAATATTTGTGCATGGCCCCAGACGTTGCTTGATGAAAGCACTCTACCCGACTTTGGCCTCGATAACCACGCATTGCCTGATGTTGCTAGACAGAAGCACCCGGTCTAGCCCCTACCTCGATGATCATGCACCACCGTGGGGTCACCTCGATAAGCATTCCCTCAGTGCTCCTACCCTAACAATGGGCATATTTCACGAGTCTTGACGCAAGATGAAGCGTCAGGCCCCTACCTATGTTGACGGGCCCCGAGCATGAACATCGAGGTCTCCCGACGCCTTTCTCCTTCAGTCACAACGGGTCCCCCAGCACCCGACTGCAAGTCACAGACGGGTCCCGAGCATGACTATCGAGGTCTCTCATAGCCCATCTCCTTCAGTCACAACGGTGGCCCCAGCACACAATTGCCAGTCACAGACGGGCCTCGAGAACGACCATCGAGGTCTCACGAAGCCCATCCACTTCAATCACAACGGTACCCCCGGCACCCGACTGTCGAGTCTAGACGGTGCCGGGCTACTCTAGCCCCAACGATGCTCAACAACTTTAGTCACAACGGTGCCCCTGGCACCCGACTGCTCAGCTGCTCCAGTCACATCGGTGCCCTTGGCACTCGACTGCTCAACCAATCGAGTCACAACGGTGCCCTCTGTACCCGACTGTCCAGTTACTTCAGTCACAACGGTGCCCTCGGCCCCCGACTGCTAGCTACTCCGGTCACGTCGGGGCCCACGGCCCAGATCTCTCAACCACTCTAGTCACAATGGTGCCCTCGGCACCCGACTGCCAGTCACTCCAGTCACATCGGGGCCCACGGCACCCGATCGCTCAACAACCTCAGTCACAACGGTGCCCTCGGCTCCCAACTGCCTGCTACTCCAATCACGTCGGGGCCCGCGACCCTGATCTCTCAACCACTCTAGTCACAACGGTGCCCCCAGCACCCGACTACTAGTCACTCCAGTCACAATGATGCCCTCAACACTCGACTGCCCAGTTACTCCAGTCACATTGGTGCCCCCGGCACTCGATCGCTCAACCACTCGAGTCACAACGATGCCCCCGGCACCCGACTGTCGACTCTAGAAGGCACCAGGCTACTCTAGCCCCGATGACGCTCAATAACTTCAGTCACAACGGTGCCCCCAGCACCCGACTGCTTAGCTGCTCCAGTCACATCGGTGCCCCCGGTACTCGACTGCTCAAGCACTCGAGTCACAACAGTGCCCTCGGCACCCAACTGCCCAGTTACTTCAGTCACAATGGTGCCCTCGACCCCCGACTACCAGCTACCCCAGTCACGTACAAGAAGAGGGAAACGTGAGGCCTTTGCCCCTTGGCCGGCCTTGGAGCAAGGAAGGAATCAACCTCCGCATCCCGCTGCTACTCTAACAACGCAACCATTCCTTTTACCGCATTCCTCAAGAATGCGCCCATAAGGAGCACCACATTAATCACCAGGCCCTCCTTTCAATTTCTGAGTCGGGGCCCGCAGCACCCAACTGCTCAACTACTCCACCTACAACAGTGCCCTTGGCACCCGATTGCCAATCTCACCTGCGCCAAACCACCTGGGTCTCTTGGCGCCCAGGTCCGTCAGCTACTTAAACTACAACGGTGCCCTCGGCACTCGACTGTCCAGCCACTCCAGTCTCAACGGTGCCCCGCAGCACCCGACCGCCCAACTACTCTGGTCACTACCGTGCCAACGGCACCCGAATATCCAGTTAATTCAGCTACAATGGTGCCCACGGCACCCGACTGTCCAGCCTCGATGGTGCCCGGCTACTTCAGCCCTAGCGGTGCTCAAGCTCTCTAGTCTCACCGGTGTTCATGGCACCTGGTCGTTCCAACAATGATGTCTAGGGCGCCCAACTCTCCCAGGTCCAACGGCACATGGTTGCCCCAATCACTGTGGTGCTCAGGGCGCCCCATTGCTCAATCACCACCATGCCAACGACACCCAACTACTCCAGTCAAAGTGATGTCTATGGCCTCGACTGCCCCAGTCACAACGGTGCTTACGCCACCCGGCGGTTCCAAGCTCAACGGCTCTTGGTCACTTTAGACATGGCGACACTCACGCCGTCCAACCGTTCCAGCATGACAGTGCCCACGGCACCCCAACTTCCCCGATCTCGACACTGTCTCATATCGGGAATACATTGTGACGTCCCTCGGGCAGCATCCTGTCGAGTCACAAGCCCTCTGATGGACACTACGTGCAAATGTGGAGATACCTGCACAATAACGCAATGACCCAAGGACCGTCATAAATGATGGAATTATCCCATGGCTTGCATGTTGTACCCCTGTGATTTTGATGATGTCAAACACTATGACACATCTGTGTAAGATGTCATATGTGTAGGTTGTGATTTTGATGATATCATGATGTGTGTGTGTGGTCATCCTAAGTGATTCATGACTGAGTGCACGATTGATGACGATATATGTCTTGAATCTTCATGTGCATGCTGGAAATTTTGGTATAGGACTGTTGCAGGATAGTCAGACTATGGAAAACTGTTCAAAGTAAGAAATTAGCATAAGGTAATACTGAAGTCAGCAAATTGAGCTATGGTAAGCAAGGATGTAGTTAGGATCAACACATTCACATTATTGTTGTTGTTAATAGGTCGATGCATACATGTAGCAAGTCGATGCATATAAGGTCATCATGCATATAAGGTTGATGTAGACTCATAACATTTTGTCATGCAGGTCTATGCACATTCATGCATTCATAGTCATGCATGTCGATGCACATGTATTTGTTATATCTAATGAGTCGATGCATATGTAATGGCAAGGTTCATTCAGGTCAGTGTATATTCATATTGTGTGTCATCCAGGTCGATGCACATACAAACAGTCAGGTCGATGCAGCGGTAGATGCTTTGCACTATCAGGTCGATGCAGCGATAGATGACTTGCAGTATCAGGTCGATGCATATAAGCTGTCTGGTCTATTAGGTCGATGCAGCGATAGATGGCTTGCATTATCAGGTCGATGCATATAAGCTGTCTGGTCTATCAGGTCAATGCATCGATAGATGTATTGCATTGTCAGGTTGATGCACATGTGATGTTTTAGTTCTATCAGGTTGATGTGCATCTGATAGTCACTGCATACAAGTCAATGCATATTCATATTGGCCATGCATCTTCATACAGTTAGTCATTCAGGTCGATGCAATTGCACGTATTAAGTCATAATAGGTTGATGTGGCTATGGAAGTTTTGTTAGCACCTACGTTATAAGGTTGATGCATATTGCTTTCAGATCGGTGCACATTCACATAGTGTGTCATGTAAGGTCAGTGCACATTCACCCACTATGTCTTCAAGGTCGATGCACCTTAATGATGCACTGACTCATTTGAATAACATCATGAATTAAATCATGTTGTCTGTATGCTTTCATAAGATAACTATCTCTACATTCTGAAAACATCTTCATTATCTCATGAACTATATAATGATGAGGTAAATGATAAAATTCTTTTGTATGATTTGGCAGGGATGTCAAATATGCTTGAACACCTTGGATGCACTACAATGTATCTATGTCTCTAAAGGTCCTCTTGCTGTGAAGCTAGCTCTATCAATTGATCAGGGACTGATGAATTCAAATGATCACGTGGTTCATCAAGGCATCTTCATGGGCACGTGATCCAAGGTGAACTCCTGGAACCTGGAGACTACTGACGAAAAGACTTTCCACGTGGCTACATCTTAAAAGGTTTTCACCTCTACGTCTGACACATGGTGAAAGGTTCCTCAGAAAGAGTTTGGGCGCGAGTGTTCCTGTACACACCCTAGACGAAATCTTGTGGGGACCACATGATTTGCGCCAATGAAAAGGGAATGGAATCAAATCACCAGAGCCCCGGTCTTTTGTATAAATAGAAAGCATCCTCCTCCTAGCTGTGTGTGGCTGCGACCAAAGGGAGCCATTAGAAAGGGAAGCTGAGGAAAATAGAGAAGATAAAAGAGAGTTGCAGAGTGTGAGCAGATATGAGAGAGTATGATCGTGAAAAGAAAAGGAAAAAGAGAGTGTGTGAGAGAAGAGTGATTAAGAAGCAGTCAGAGCGCCTCGAAGATCAGATCAAATCGGTGTTGGCCTCTGGATCAGATCCAAGCTAATTTGCTCTTGCGAGAGCTATATCTTTCATGCTTTCATTTCTAGTTTTCCTATGCTTTGCTTTCCTTGTTTCTTACTCGAATATCAAGTCACGTCAGCGTAGCAAAGAATTGATTCCTCTGGACAACAAGCTGTGATGCTCAACTGTAGCAAACTGTGATGCTCAGCGGAAGCAAGCTGTGATGCTCAGCGGAAGCAAGCTATGTTGTTCAGCGGTGTAAGTAAGCTGTGATGCTCAGCGATTCAAGTTGTTTGTTAGCGGGAAGCCTCACTCGGTTCTGAGTGGGGGATGGACGTAGGTCTGTGGTAGCAGACAGAACCATCTAAAAATTTCCTGTGCACCATGGTTTGCGAGTGTGTGAAATTCCATATCTTCTACCTCCTTTAGAGGGCAGATTAGTTGTGTGGTGAAGCACGATGTGCTCTTGATTATATGTGTTTAATCTGCTCCTACTGCTAAGGTGTTTCTGATTATTGGGTACTTAAGATAGAGTCAGTAAGTTACATAGCGGTAGACTTTAATACTGGTCTTCATCTTGTTGCACTTAGATTTCGCATAGTGATTGGTGTTGGCTAAGTGTTCGAGGGTGAGCTGCAATAGAACATCTATTTAGATTGAGCCCTCTGGCTTTATTTCCGCACGAATCATTCATAGAAGTTTTAATCGAAGCAAATTTAAAAGGGGGATACATTCATCCTGCCTCTAAATCTCAGTCTTGCACCTAAATATTCTAACATTGCACACATTTGTAATCAAGCTTACACACCTCGTATAAACGCCTCTCATGGCATATAGCTAGTGGTGCAATCCAGTCCAAGAATTGATCCCCATCCTCGCCAGCTACCAGTCTCAACGTCATCCAACAGACTGCCATCTGTCTTTCAGCTCGGTCCTAACCCCTCTACCCGGATAGACCCTATACCCGAGCCAGAACTTGCCTGCTCCCTACCGAGCCAGTGTCCGCTGCTCCTCTATCCGAGTCAATAACTCGTTCTCATAAATCCAGAATGCATACCCCCTCTAGTGTCCGCACACTACAAGAAAAATGGGAAATACCGATGGTAGTTTCTGACGGAAAACTATTCGTCGCAAATACATCAGAAAGATTCTACTTTCTGACGGATATATATTATGTCAGAAATTTGTCGATAATTACCGATTAATTTTTGACATAAATATTTTGTCGTAAATATGTCAAAAATTTTCGACAAAAAAAATGTACGTCGGAACGACGTTGAAACCTTCTAACGTATTTCTGACTAACAGAGGTTTCATCAAAAATAAATAATTACGGGTTAAAATTTATGAACAGTTTCCTACGGATCAATTTAAGGTCAAAAATTTGTTGGAATATTTTTGACGTAATTCTGATGAACCAAAAATTTGTCGAAACTTTTCGACATATTTCTGACTGATCTTTTGTCTGTCGGAAAATGATTAAATAATTTTCTATCCTGCCTATTATTAATTAAAATTTATGAACAGTTTTCGATAGATCAAATTAACGTTAGAAACTTGTTGGAAATTGTTCGACGTAATTTCGGCGAACCAAAAATCCGTCGAAACTTTCTGTCATGTTTTCGAGTGATCATTTGTCTGTCGGAAAATGAATCACGTGCCAATTCATTGGAGGTTGAATATGTGACCTGTTTGAAGATTTCATGAATTTGGCTATTTTTCACCCTTGACGAGCTCTTTTCACCTTTAGAAGCCTATTTGTCGGCCTTAGCAAGTTATTTTTCACCCTTAATCCGTAGCTAAAGCTCTCCGTTCAGTTTGCAAACTTTCTTCTATTTAACCGATGATATCACACTCATAAGATTGATGTCAAATATCAAGCACACAGCCCATCCTGTGAAGGAGATAGGTGAACAGGATCACACACACACAGCAAACCACGAACACACTTGAGATTTTTAGGTGGTTCAGTCCGCACCAAGCAGTCCTACGTCCACCCCCCACTCTACCAGAGTGAGGCTTCCGCTAACTAACAGTTTGAACAGCTGATCCATAGCTTTGGGGAACAAATCCCTACAACCAGCTGAGTATCACAGCTTGCTTAATCCGCTGAGCAACACAGCTTCCTTATTCTCCTGATACACAGCTTAACGAGGAACCAATCGTCAACGCAACTGACTAACAGCTTGATAGAAAACAAAGGAGAACAATGAACTAAAGAAAAACAAAAGAACAGAAGATACAAACGAAATAGATGTAGCTCGATGAGCACAATGGTCTGGATTTGATCCAAAGACCAACATAACTGAAGATGACTCCGCTGCACTCCCTTCTTCACGGGCTCTCACTCTCTTTCTCTTTTTCTTCTTCTCACGAGCACTCTTCTCTTCTGACATAGCTTTCCCTCTTTTATTTTCTTTTCTGCAGCCCTCTCTGATGCAGCAACTTTCTTGCTTGCGAAGCACTCTCCTTCGGAGGAAGAAGATGCAATTTATATGAAACAAGGGCTCCGGAATGATCATGGATAAAAAGTCTGATTCCACCTTTTTTCCATTGGTCCATGTGGCAGTATTCTCCTATTGGTCTATGTCCCATGAGAGATAATATACCTCTGACAGGGTAGCCTCGGATCACGTGCAAAGCCTGGCCTTCATTGAGCGTGTGCCAGACACACCGAACCTGTGATTCACCCTTTCAGCCCATTTGTCAGCCTTACTGGCTATTTTACACACTTATCATCTATTTGTCAGTCATAAGGCCTATTTGTCACTCTTATGTTCAATAGCCGTCGCCTTAGCCTTTTTCCAATTATGCCTTGGCCGTCGCCTTAGCCATTTGTTACCGCTAGGTGTGTATTTGTTACCACTAAAGTGGCATTTGTCACCCTTACTGCGTATTTATCACTCTTACCACATGAGCAACCGTTGCCTTCTTTTGTCTCTATTAGCTACTTGACTTTGACCTGGATCACTGTAGCTGACTTGTCTATCGATTGACCTTTGACTTTGACTGGGTATTCATGACTTTAGTCAACAAAAAGTTGAACTTGGCTGGAGTCTTCTTTTACCGGCGTTGACTTTGACCAGTCAACATTGACGGTCATTGCATTAACCAAGTCCCTTCGTTGTTCTTCTGATTGCTGTAGAAACTCTTAATACACTATTCGTATTTTTGTCCTCTTGTGAACTTGACTCCTTCTTTCAGCTCCTTCTGTTTTCATTTGTTAGCTTTAGGATCTATTTTTCACCCTTACTAGTGTATTTGTCTACTCTGCAGATCTAGTTGTCACCACTGATATGGTATTTTTCACACTTATCCACTGCCTTTGAAGTCTTCTTTGTTTCTTCTATTTCTGCATACCTTGCGTTGACGCCAGAGCTTCATGCGTCGACGTTCCTTCTTAGGTTTTCACAATTTCAGCGCTGTAAGCTATTTTTCAGACTTAGGCAGCTATTTGTCACTGCTATCGGGCATTTGTCAGCACTAGGGAACTATTTGTCACCCTTATTGTAATGCCCCGGATTTTTTTCAGATATTTTTCGGATCAGGATCCGTGGGTTTCGGATCGTCTTTTCGCGGGTTGCGGACCGTGTCCGAGTGAGTTTTGGACTTTTTATACCGGATTGTCGGACCCAATGGTGGTGTGTCCATGAGTTTTCTTGGGTCCGTGGTGTTGTGAGGAGCACGCCGGTATTTTTCTGGAATTTTCGGAGCGCCTTTGTGGGTCCTGGGTTGGGTTTTGGGTTTTACGCGTGTTTTCCATCTGTCGAACCTTCGGAACCCCGTACAGGGTGAACCGTTGCGTTCTCCGACGCCGGGACGTTACCACGGTGATCAGCGTGTTCCGAGGATCGCGGGGGTATATTTTTCTATTTTTTGATATTTTTTGGAATTTCTGGAATTTCTATATATTAACCTCCTTTTTCTCTCTCTCCCCATCTCTCATTTCTCTCTTCCCCCCTCTCTCTTCTCTCACATTCTCTCCTCTCCCCCTCTCACTCCGGGCGGCCGACGGAGGCGGCGAGGGTGGGGCGGCGTGGCTTGTGGGACGTGGAGCGACGAGCAAGGGACGGGGGTCGTGATGGTGGAGGAGGTTCGTGGGATCGTGAACCGGCGAGGGTTTAAACGGCGTTTCTTCGTGGATCGGCGTCCACGGCGCGTCGAATCTGCGGTGGAGGTAGGGAGATGGACCCCCAGCTCGTGTACTTCATTTCCTGCGAGTTTTGTAGGCCGTGGTGAGCCGAGCGAGCTTATTTGGGCGTTTTGGGGTAAAAGCATGTTTTTGGGGAGTGAGCCGGATCTTGTGGTTTGACCGTGTTTTTGGGCTTAGAATGGGTCCTCTCGGTGCTAGAGAGGTTGGGGAATGTTTTTCCTTTTGTTTCCCCTTCACCTGGGGGTGAACGGGGCGTGGAATGGGTTTTCCCGTGGTTTTTGCCGTTTTCAGGCGCGGACTGAGAACGCGCTCGCCTTGGTGGGCGCATTCTTGGAGAACGCATCGCCCCGACAGAGCGTGTTCATCGGGGAAGATGAACAGTAAGGCGGTTCTTAACACACTATAGGAAGCTAGCGCGTTCTGAAGAACGTGCTATGGAAGAGTAGCACGTTCTGATCTGTCTGAACGTGCTATAGGTGTATAGCATGTTCTGTTATGAATGCGCTATAGGAAGCTAGCACGTTCCGAAGAACGTGCTATAGGAGGCTAGCGCGTTCATGAGGGCGACCAACCGGGCAGCCCAGGGCGGGCAGTCTACGGATGATCATGCTCCCCTTGGGCCGTGTGTGTCCCGGACACCCCGTGGAGTTCCGTGACCATGTCTTTGGGTGTCCGGAGGTTCCGCTTACCTCGATTAGCGTGCCCATGGGTTTAAGGGTCTGGGTGACCTTCTAGCATTCCGATTGTGTTGTGTTGGTCTCCGGTCGACCCGGTTGTGACCCAGTGGTCGACCTTTGGCCTCGTGAGTGTCTCGGACACCCCGTGGGTTTCGTGACCGTATTTTTGGGGTGTCTGGAGGTACCGTGTTACCTCGATAAGCGTGCCCGTGAGCTTGGTAGGTCCGGGTGACCCCAGGTGTTCCGGGCTTCCATGTTCTTGCTAGATCAAGTCACCATGTATCGGTGTGAGTGCGGTGAGGTTTCCCCGCACGTCGTTGTTTCTCCGGAAGGTGGCTTCCGAGTGAGCCAAACGTGTGGCCTTGGAGGGTGAGTCTAGTCTCTCAGCCTGGGGCTAGAGGTTTCTTAGTTTCCCTTCTCGATGGATGGGTCTCGGCAGTCATGAACTGCCTCGTGAGTCTTCCCATCGTTGTTTTGGACCTAGGGATTAGGCCAGATTGACGGCTCAGTGCTGTCGTGTGCAACGGTCTTGACCCTGAGTCTTGTGACTCAAAGGCCGTTGGGTTTAGTAGGTCTAGTGGGCCGTCCAGAGTCGGGTGGCTTCGAGCCACCTGTTACTTCGCGTTACTCGCGATGGGTGCGTGCGTGGTTTTCTGTGTCCACGTTCTGTGACACGTCCACTAGTCGTAGCCTTCTTACGGCACGCGTGTGTTGACCCACCCGGGAGTGGTGGAGCGGCTGACCCGAGAGAGATGGTGAGTAGGCTGGTTACCGTAGGGCCCCCACGTACAGCCGAGTCCGGGCTTAGGGAGAATTACCAGCTAGAAGACAGGCCTAGGGCATATGGTCTGAGTGTGCACACGAGGTTGGGGGCGTCGGACGGCGCCGGCATGCGCGACCCCAACTAGTCCTTGTTTTGTGGTACTACTGGTTACTGAGTGTGTCTGAGTCTCCGCCTGGGGCGTTGTAGCTAGACACTTGTGACGTGAGTTGGAACCCGGTACACGACAACTCACGTCACGTGACAGGAGCACCGCCCACCAGAAGAACGATCAGACGCGTCCCCTGAAGTCTTACAGGATGGGACTTCGTGAGTGGTTTCGGGAGTGTTCCCGGAGTCGAGGTCTGGGGTTTCCGGTGAGCGTCACTGAGGGCCTTTCCCTAGACAGCGTTGTGTTCACGACGGTGAGGTCATGACCGTGTTCCCTGATCATGTGGTTTTGGCTCGGGCCCTTTTTGTGAGGGCAGGCTTCCGCTACGGAGGTATCGTGGCATTTTCCTAGTAGCGTGGCTAGGGCGGTTCGTGTCTGGTGGTCCCCGATCATGGAATCAGGATGTCGGGTGCGTGACTTGGTTGTCCCCCGACTGGGAGACCGGGTCGTGTTTTCTGGTACATTAGGAGTAGCTGTAGAGCCTAGGTTTTGCCGGCCACCATAGTTACTTTCCTGCTTTCGTAGTTACTACTTTCCGTGCCGCCGTTGTCTCTCAGTTGGGGTTCCGCGGGATCCCTACTGGGCTAGTGACAGGAGGCTCACCCCTGCTTTTCAGGTGCGGCGGTTCTGCCTCGAGGTTCGAGGCTGCTGTGCGGAGGTTCTTAGTTGCCAGGTTGCCGGGCCGAGTGTTCACTTGGCATGCGATATGTTTTACTACTTTAGACTGTACTTCTGTTGGATTGGATTCTATTGTAGTTGTTTATTTAATTCTGTTAATTGTTGAATTATCCTGCTTTATTTCCTATTTCTTTGTACCTCCACACTCCTTTTTAGCCCTTCCGAGCCCTCCCGGCTCGTGGGCGGCGGTTCGAGTCTCGGGTTATCGGGCCTTCCCGGTAACCGGATTCTCGGGTCGTTACAGTTGGTATCAGAGCGTGGTTGTGGACGTACATAGGAATTCGAGATATCGCAGTGATCAGAGTCCATAAGGTCCAGTACAGTCGGCAGCTGGCATAGGGTTTTGTGCATGTTTTCCACTTGGTTTCTCGTGTAAGAGCATGAGTGCGCAGCGTTGCCGCTGTGAATATGGTTGCTGTTTCGTGGAGTGCCGGCATGGGGCCCGAGGGATGTGATAGAGAGGTTTCTTCCCGATGGATCGTGGCCCCGGTTGTGTTGCGATGGGCAGAGTTTGTCTGTAGGCGTGTTGCTGCGGTGTTGCGTTCGCGGAATCTGCAGCGAGGCCAGGTGGTTGGCGAGGATTGCTCGTGATTAAGTGGCTGTGAGTGTGCTCTGAGGGAGCTATTGTCGAGTCTGGCCACTCCAGCTTGAGGATTGTCTAGCCCCTGAGGCGTTGAGATTGTGGTTTGAGGTGTTGGAGCGGGTGCTCTAGTCGAGAATTGTGCTCGGGTGAGCGGAAGGTCTTCTGGTTGAGCTGCTGATTGTCGAGTCGATGTTCTTGTTATGCTCTGTGGCGTCAGAAATGACATGTCGGTTTATTCTTGCGAGTTTCGAGGCAGGATTGGGTTGTGGTGTCCTAGTAAGTTCTCGCTCCTGCGCTTCTGCGTGCGAATGGGTTGTGTTCGCCCAGGATTTGGCTCGAGATGTGAAGGTTCCGTGGTGAGTTTGGGACTCGATGATGAGCGTTGACGGTTGTCGATTATGGCTCGCGTTGCGGCTCTTGGCGTGGTGTGTTGCTGTTCGGGGAATTGCAGTGGTGGTGCATCGAGAGATGTTGTGATCGTGGTCTGACAGGACACTTGGTAAGTGTTGTCGGAGGAGCTGACCTGACGGAAGTGATGGTTTTCTTGGTGTTGGAAGGTGCTGTTCCCAGCATGCTCGAGGCTCGAGGTCAGGTCGAGTGTGAAGTTTTCCTTCCATTGGTCGGAAGTGTATTGAGTTTTTCTCTTGGTTGGAGGAGATCGCGGTTGGTTAAGGTGGTTGCCTGTAAGAAGCGTTGCCCGTTCCCCGATGTGTAAGGGTGTTGGCGCTGTTCCGGAAGGACGAGTGCCGGCTGGGCGGTGTTCGTGAGAATTGCGGCTGGCGTTGTGTTTTCCGAGGTGTCGTGGATCGGAGCCTGAGGAGTTGCAGAGGATTGTAGGGATGGTGGATCCCGAGTTGTCGTTGTGGTGGTTCTGCGTGTGGATCAGAGTGCGCGGACCGTAGCGTTGGTTGCTACGGGCGGATTTCCTGAGGATGAGTTGAGCATCGGAGGATTGGTTCCTCGGTGTGAGACGTGTTGTTGCCGTGTCGTTGCTTGAGATATTGTGGTTCATGGCACTAGCAGGTGGAGAGTTGGGGAAATATGCTGGCGAGGTTGCCGCATGAGTACCCTGTTCTTGCGTTGGATGTTGCGTTCGCGGATGAGATCGTGTTTCGGAGAAGTGATCTCCGAGAGATTATGGGTCCCGGTTGGTGGCCGTGAGTGGCTGGTCAGGTTGACCGAGTGGTCGACCGTGGTAAGGCCTGTATTATCTGGGGACCCGTGTGCATAGGTCGTGGCATTGTCGACCTGCTTGCTATGGTGGCAGGCAGCACTTGTCGGTTCTGGAGAAGTGTGTCGTGGATTATAAGGGGTTGTGTGTCCCGTGGCTCCGTGATAAGAGCGGGAGTCGGGATTGGCCGGCGTCCCCTTGGATTAATTGAGACGGAGGTTTCGATAAGATAGGATTTGATGAGACAGGACGGTGGACGATGCCTGTGCAAGGTCCGTGAAGAAACGTTAACGTGGGATGGTGATCCTTGGTCTGCGACTAGCCGGGGAGGATTCCCCGTTAGTTTGAGTGGAGTGACGTGAGGACCGAGGGGAGACGGTGTCATTGGGTCCCGCCGTGCTCCCCTGGAGGGTAGAGTTGGCGTGGGGATCCGTCTGGATGTGGTATCCGAGTAAGGGTCGGTTGTGATGCGGTGTTCGTCTGTGCGGGAGTAAACGGATGGCTTGCCGAGGTTTGGAATGTTCCCTTCGGATCTGGTGGAGGACCAGGAAAGAAGGAGGAACCTGAGCAAGCGGAGGTTTCCGTTGAGGAATGTCTAGTGACAAGTGGATGGTCTTTCACAGACAGAAGATGCTGGTGGTTGTGGTTCGAGAATGGCAAGAGCCGCGTGCAGGTGAGGCCTTTCGGTGGCCGTTTTTGAGGTGTGTTTTCCCAGATGGGATCTGAGCTTTGTCGAAGTTTGAGTTCTGATAGAGTTGGTCCCGTGTTGTTGTGGCGTTCGGCTTGCCGAGTGTGGAGTGGTCCTCGGCGTGGAGCAGACAAATTTATGATGGTCAGCTGGCAGAGAAGCAGGTGTTTGGTTGGTCCGTCGAGCGTGGGCGTTGACCGGTGGATTGGTTCTTGTGGTGAGGATTGCGTTCCCTCAGTGGGCGAGAGGGTGGCAACGTTGCCGTGATTGGTTCCCGTGCAGCTGAGGTGATACCAGACCAGTGTTTTTGTTGTTATGCCTGCTCTGATGACCGATGTGAGTGCGGTGTGCGGAGCGAGGTATTATCTGTGATTGAGGTCTGGTGGTATCCCTCGTGATTGGTACTTTTACGTGAATCGAGGTTTTCTGTGCTGGGGCTCTGACAACGTTGTCAGTTGGTGGAGGCGTTCTTCCCCTGTGACTTGGTGCTAGTCCTGAATTTTGAGGACGAAATTTCTTTAAGGGGGGAGGGATGTAATGCCCCGGATTTTTTCAGATATTTTTTGGATCAGGATCCGTGGGTTTCGGATCGTCTTTTCGCGGGTTGCGGACCGTGTCTGAGTGAGTTTCAGACTTTTTATACCAGATTGTCAGACCCAATGGTGGTGTGCCCGTGAGTTTTCTTGGGTCCGTGGCGTTGTGAGGAGCACGCCGGTATTTTTCTGGAATTTTCGGAGCGCCTTTGTGGGTCTCGGGTTGCGTTTTGGGTTTTACGCGTGTTTTCCATCTGTCGGACCTTCGGAACCCCGTATAGGGTGAACCGTTACGTTCTCCGACATCGGGACGTTACCACGGCGATCAGCGTGTTCCGAGGATCGTGGGGGTATATTTTTCTATTTTCGATATTTTCAGGAATTTTTGGATTTTCTATATATTAACCTCTTTTTTCTCTCTCTCCCCATCTCTCATTTCTCTCTTCCCTCCCTCTCTCTTCTCTCACATTCTCTCCTCTCCCCCTCTCACTCCGGGCGGCCGACAGAGGCGGCGAGGGTGGGGCGGCGTGGCTCGTGGGATGTGGAGCGACGGGCACGGGAGGGGGATCGCGATGGTGGAGGCGGTTCGTGGGATCGTGAACCGGCGAGGGTTTAAACGGCGTTTCTTCGTTGATCGGCGTCCACGTCGCGTCGAATCTTCGGTGGAGGTAGGGAGATGGACCCCCAGCTCGTGTACTTCATTTCCTGCGAGTTTTGTAGGCCGTGGTGAGCTGAGCGGGTTTATTTGGGCATTTTGGGGGTAAAAGCATATTTTTGGGGAGTGAGTCGGATCTTGTGGTTTGACCGTGTTTTTGGGTTTAGAATGGGTCCTCTCGGTGCTAGAGAGGTTGGGGAATATTTTTCCCTTTGTTTCCCCTTCACCTGGGGGTGAACGGGGCGTGGAATGGGTTTTCCTGCGGTTTTTGCCATTTTCGGGCGTGGACTGAGAACGCGCTCACCTTGGTGGGCATGTTCTTGGAGAACGCGCCGCCCCGACAGAGCGTGTTCATCGGGGAAGATGAACAGTAAGGCGGTTCTTAACGCGCTATAGGAAGCTAGCGCGTTCTGAAGAACGTGCTATGGAAGAGTAGCGCGTTCTGATCTGTCTGAACGTGCTATAGATGTATAGCACGTTCTGTTTTGAACGCGCTATAGGAAGCTAGCGCGTTCTGAAGAAAGTGCTATAGGAGGCTAGCGCGTTCATGAGGGCGACCAACCGGGCAGCCCAGGGGGGCAGTCTACGGTTGATCGTGCTCCCCTTGGGCCGTGTGTGTCCCGGAAGTTCCGTGACCATGTCTTTGGGTGTCCGATATGGCTGCCAACCAAAGTTTCACTCATGTATACCTGATATGACCAACCAATGTTTGGTATTGGAAAGGAGCATAATATGGCTGCCAAAATTTTGAGGTTGGGAATTGAGGTTGGGAAGGAGCATAATATGGCTGACGAAGTTTGAGGTTGGGAAGGAGCATATTATGGCTGTGTTTCCTGCCACACACACACACACACACACACACACACACACACACACACACACACACACACACACACACACACACACACACACAATTGGTAGGTAGTCTCCCCTGAACACACACAGATGAGATAATACAAGCTGTCGGCTGTGTCCCCTGCACACACACACACACACACACACACACACACACACACACACACACACACACACACACACACACACACACACACACACACACACACACACACACACACACACACACACACACACACACACACACACACACACACTCTGCTGTAGGTAGTCTCCCATGAACACACACATACACACACACACTCCGCTGTGTCCCCTGCACACACACTCAAGTATGGCTGCCAACCAAAGTTTGACTCATGTATACCTGAAATTGTGAAAGTTCAATAAAAAATAGATCAGGTTGTTTTGTTCCTTACTAAACTTCGAATTAAAGAGGACAGGTGACTAAACTAAATTGAACAACTCATGCATTTACATCACACACTAGGCTGTATAAAACAAAAAACACATGCAGTTGCCATTTCTTTCATTCATTGATACATCAACGATAAGAGAAATATGTATACAGTTGACATTTCTTCCACCCATTTGAAGAAGCCACAACCTGAAGTTATCTTCGCAGCCTGCACATATATCAAAAAAAAAAAAATTACGTACAATTGATATGGAAGATATAAATAATAACCACATTACAATGTTTATCACAAAACATACCTTGGATTCTAGGCATACATAAAAAACTTTCCCTTTATTTTTGATAGTATTTGAAGTACGCCTTCTGCATGGGCCTTTGCCACAAGGACATAATAATAATTCATCCACCCACATGAAGAATCGACATGGTTTATCATTCGCAAGCTGTGAACATGTATATAAAAGAAACTGATATACATAGCCCATACACAGACATAATGTGTTGCAAAGATTACAAAGTAAGAATAACATACGCCAAGTGGACAGCAATAATAGAGACGTTGTGGATTTCTACTGCTCTGAGATATCTTGACAACATATTCCCCCTTGCCGCATTCACATTGAATATGATCATATTTACCAACACCTATTGAATCTATTTTCACGATGCCCTGAAACATAACTATGCACATTAATAATTTATGACGTGTGTGCTTGGGCTCAGATCGAAGATTTTTTCATTGAGGTACAAATGTTGCAGTCGCATATCAAAGCCACTGTAGTAAATCATGCAAAAGTAGGGGTACACCATAGGTCGCCAAACCTACTAGTTGTGTGAAATACAAGGCACTGCAGTGAAATCACATCATAAGTAGGGGTAGACCATATGCCGCCAAACCTACTAGTTGTATGAAATACAAGCAGGGCAGTGAAATGAGATGGCCCCACAGTACCCCTCATCACATATATGCTCCTTCCCATCATCATTGCCCATCCTACTAGAGTTGATGTCCATGAACCTGTAGAAAATAATTTGTTAATTACCCAAAGCATGAATTATGAACATGTAGATAATACTACTAAAATAATTCAGAGTACAGTTTTTTGATCGCCTATAAACCATCATGCAAGAAATGTGCAATGTAGCGAGTTTTGGCCCACATAGGACTACCCCTAGTTGAGCCAGGATGCTCCAAAAAATTATATGAGGGTACTAAGCAAAATATCAACATCACGTTCGTATGTAAAGTCAGGGGTGGGGAGGGGGGGAGAAGAGGATGCCAATCCACCATCACATGCATATCTAAAGAAATGTTAAGGAAATTATGTTACAACATTTGAAGTGTTCAAGGACGTAAGTAACAGTACAAATCAACTGTTCGATTACACAACACAACCAATGTCCAATTTAAAAAAACAACCAACACATAAATTTCATTCATCATTTGTGGCTCCCATATGACGACGCCTGTAATACACAAGATACATGCTTACAATAAATGGATGTTGAATGAAATGAAATAAAATGAAACTGACTATAACTTGGGTTTTAAGAGAATACCCTCGTGCCGCATGGTGGGCCCAAAGGCAAGTGGCTATACGTTCCCGAAATCTGTCTCCTCTAACAACCACAGACCTATTGAGATTGTCCTCTTCTTCGACCTCCTCATCCCCTGCAGTGTTTATGTCATCCTCTCCTTGTTGGAAGATAAAATCAAGCCCCTGCTCCTTTCTAATGAAGTTATGGAGTACACAGCATGCCATAGCAATCCTGGCTTGTGTCTTAATTGGATAACTTCGACGTTTCACTAGAATTGTGAAACATGACTTCAATACACCAAAAGCACGCTCAACGCAATTGCGTAGTTGGGCATGCCTATGATTGAACAAGTCCTCCTTGTTCCTATGATTAACCCTGGTCCTATTAGATCTGTACTCAGAAAGATGATACCTTGTGCCACGGTATGGCGCTAGGAAATTGGGGGTGTTAGCGTACCCTGCATCAACCAAGAAGTATTACCCTACGAGAACGGATTGTGAGTAACAGTGTGGAAGATAGTACAGAAGGACACTCTATGAAAGGAGTAAACTATACCATCAGGAACAGTAAATCCACCTTTCTCAATGGCCCATCTCAGTACTTTCATATCTGCAACTGATCCTTCCCAACCGACAACAACATAAGTAAAGATAAGATCAAGATTCACACAACCCAACACATTTTGGGATGTTTCACCCTTTCGATTTCGATAACGAGGTTGGCTGATCGTTGGCACCTTTGCAGTAATATGTGTCCCATCAATCACACCGATTACATTCTAAAAGAGAAACAAACTAATAAGCGTTGATAACTAATGAACAATAACTATGAATCAATAATTAATGATTATAAACCACACCACCTTGAAGAATGGATAGAATTTTGGATCATGCCTTATTTTTGGATGAACTAGCTCTTCACCTGTGGGTTTCTTAATGCATTCATGACGCATGGATAACACTACCATGAGTATATTGTTAAAATGTCGGCTGATGGTTGTGAGCGACGTCACGCGGTTCGGAGTTCGATGGTGCGAGGAAGAGGATGCGGAGAGCGCGCGGGCTCCTCTTTTTTTGTTTGTTTTGCTGTTTGCTGCAACACAGAGATGAGAGAAGAGAGAGAAGGGGCCACCACGAGAGATTGCTCCGGCGGGGCGAGCGGGACAAGTATAATATAGCAAGATATGGGGTTCAAACGGCCATAGCGGGAAGTGACTCGCCGCGACCTCGGGGGGACGGGAATGGTGCAGAAATTAAATAACAAAAATTGAAACGGCCATTGGGGAAGTGACTCGCCGCGGCCTCGAGAATATGAGCAGAATATAGCAGAATATAAAAGAGAATATAAGAACAGAGATTTAAACGGCCATTGGGGAAGTGACTCGCCGCGGCCTCGAGAATATGAGCAGAATATAACAGAATATAGAGAGAGTATAAGAACGGAAATTTAAACGGCCATTGGGGAAGTGACTCGCCGCGGCCTCGATGATATGAGCAAAATATAATATAATATAGAAAGAATATAGGAACGAAAATTTAAACGGCCATTGGGGAAGTGACTCGCCGCGGCCTCGATGATATAAGCAGAATTTAACAAAATATAAAGAGAATATAGGAAACAGAAATTTAAACGGCCATTGGGGAAGTGACTCGCCGCGGCCTCGATGAAAAGATGTGATCGCCAGGGGCCGAAAGACCCCAAAATAAGAAAGTGATCGCGCCTACCTCAAGAGCGGGACATGGCGGGTTGCTTCTTCCTCTCCTTCCGGCCGGCCGACGGAGAGGGCTTTCCTCGGGTACCCTTGCAAAACAACGACAAATAAATGACAAGTGGATTAGAAAGATGGAGGTGTAGTATTCAAATCCTCGCGGTAAAAATAACGAAATGATGGCAAGACACACACCTGGTTGGTGTTATCTTTTAAACCCCTCTCGGACTCGAGTAGGAGGAAAATGAGATGATGGATGCAAGAAGTATAAGAGAAGAGGCGCCCTTGTGAAGGGGGATAGAGGATGCAATATGATGAATGTAAAGAACTATGGAGAAAAAGGGGAAGAAAAAGCTTATTGGATGAGCCGAGGGTGAAATCCGGCGGAGCTCCGGCAGCGTGGGGACGACGGGGAAGCGCGGTGGATGAAGACGACCTTCCTCTCGCGAGCGTAGGCACCCGAGAAGCCGGCAGAACCTCCACCTACAAAAGACCCCACGGGTTAGAAAAATGACTCCGTAGCCTCTGGGCTCCGGCAGCCTATCGGATCACTGCTTAGCTCCCTAGAACTGAGGGGGTGGGCCTCTATTTATAGAGCTCCGGAAGGTGGAGGCGTCCAGGACCCTGGACACCTCCATCAGGGCCGAAATAATATTTTATTCTATTTTTATTGATTTTTTTAGAATACTTTTATGGGGGCGTCCAGGGTCCCGGACGCCTCTAACAGGTCCACCGAAAACCGACGACGGCCGCACGCGGTTTGGCACAACGCGTGGTTTTGTGAGCGGCGCCTCGTGATTCAGAAATGGGCGCGTCCAGTCAGCTGGACGTCTCTAAATTTGGCTTTTTTCACACACGACAAACCGTCGTTCGGTGGCCGGCGCCCGTGAGTGAGTTGATGGAGGCGTCCAGGGGCCTGGACGCCTCCAAAAGTTTATTATTTTTTTATTTTTCTTTTGTCTTTTATACAAGGGCTGGCATTTTATATTTTTTATTTGTTTTTATGGAGGCGTCCAGGGGCCTGGACGCCTCCATTAATATATATTTTTTATTTATTTTATTTGTTTTTGTATGCCAACTGGCATTTTACACTTATTTTTTATTTTTGTTTTTATGGAGGCGTCCAGGGTCCTGGACGCCTCCATAAATATATATTTTTTATATTTTTATATTTGGTTTTGGGCCCTGAGAAAAGAATAAAACAAATTAAAATAATGGGGGCGTCCAGGGGCCTGGACGCCCCCATTAAGACCCACCCGGGTCCTCAAATCAGGCGTCGGCGGCCGCCCGGCAGACCCCTTCTTGATTCCGGAACCTCTTGATGCGTCTGACTGGTGTTGATGCCGTCCGAATGCCGTGACGAGACGATTCCGGATGCCGAAAAAGGCGGAAGAAGACTCAGAAAAGGAAGCACTCGAGTGATTCAAATGCGTAAGCCGTCGCGGGGCGTTGTATAGTAATATGAGACTTTCTCAGGAGACGTCAAGAATGGCGTGTCTACAGCTGCCCCGCCTTGGCGTCTGCTTTGCAAGGGAGCGACACGTAGTGGAATGGTATCGAAGTGGAGTGAAATGAAGTGGGAGCGGACTGATAAGTTGATGCCAAGGTGTGATGAGACACGCTTGTGACGTTACTGTTTGGAATCTTTCCTGAAGTTTCAATGAGGCGACCTTGAAGGAGGTCTTTCAAATATTGACGATTGCTTGGACGGAGATCAAATAAGGGAGGGTGAGATGTGCACTCAGGCACGAAACAAAAGAAGACCAACTTCTCGGTGTGGAAGTACCTGGGTCATAAACCGGAGGTTTCACCTTTGGGGAGCGGTTACCAGCCAATGTGGAAGTGCTGCGGCCAAGGTGGGTCAAAAAGGTAAAGGAATATCTGAGGGTCTGTCCAAACAAGGGTCTCCTTTGGAAGAGCAGCGTAGGGCTGTCTCAAAGAAACTCAGTATTTCATTCAGAGTGGAATATCTCATATTTGTAGGAATTGAAACACAACGGCTTTCACAATCGAATCGCTTGAATGATCTTCCGCAATAAATCAAAGTCCTATATGAATGCATGCTGGGTTAAAGAAAAATTTAAAACAAACAAAAATAGAAAATAGCCAAGGATAATATTGTCAACTTGTGAAGAACGGGTCAGGATACCGATCCGGTGAGCTGATACTGGGCTGGGGCCCGTTTATCCGCGCACCAACTCACTGAATGGAACCGTCGTCCCCATTCTATCACAAATTGACGGCCTATCCGTACAACCCTAACTCTTCCGGGATCATCACCGTTTTTGTTGAAGGGGAACTCAAATCCCAGATTCGTTCGGGCCGCAAGGTCCTTGACATGTTCTAGTAGCGTAGGTATCATATACTATGATGCATGACCTGGTGGGACCAACCAATGAAAGGTGGGACAGGAGATAGGACAAAGACGTCCGTTAGTAAAACCTGCACAGGCCAGCAAAGGTTAGCAACATCAAAAGGTAGCAGAATCGCACCACAGTTCAAAGGAGATCCAGACAAAATCTTGACAATGACCACTGATGTGACATGTTCTGTCCTGTAGCACCCTTCCCTTCCTATAAGAACTCCCCTTAGGCTAGTTCATTCAAATGCACCAAGGTGGGTTTTGGAAGCTCAGGAGAGGAAGGAGAGGAGAATCTAGAGATCTTCAGGATGGAAGGAGAGTCTTCCCGCGTTATGAAGAGGAGTAAGCCTAGCAGCGAGATTAGGCGACTTTCCGACCTCGAGGGTCATCTGAGTGGGACGATCATGTCGCATATGGTAAGCCGACTCTTTTCAAATTTCTGCACGTGAACCTTCTTCTTACTTCCTTCATTTCTTCTTCTTTCCTCTCCCAGCCATATCCACTCTTCCCAGGCCCGAGGAAGTTTTCCAAGCTGCCATGGCTTTCAAAGCTGACTTCCAACATCTCCATTGGCATGAGGGCCATACTCTCGAAGTGGCATCTGCAGGGGCTCCTTATTCACGCCAAGCATTACGAGAAGATTCGTATGGACTGGGCGGCTATGGGCGCGCTAGTGGAGGTCTGGCATCCCCAGACCCACACTTTTATCTTCCCGACCTTCGAGGTGACCATCCTCCTCGAGGAGGTGGAACTTCTGCTTGGTCTGAAGAAATTCAAGAGTGACGGGAAGGTGAAGGCTATGCGGATGCTGACACGGGGTACTTCTGAAAGCGTCCTTGGAAGCTTCATGCCGCCCGACGCAGCTAGAAAGGTCCGTACTCAGAAGGGGATCGATCTCCAAAAGCTCGCGGAGTGGGTCATGACGCCCTGAGAGGGTCACCAGACGATGACTATTTGGAGGGAATCATGAAGGGGTTCACTATCTGTCTGGCGGGTGCTCTCTTGTTTCCTTATACCGACAACATAGTGGAGGAAGACCAGCTGAGTGCTATCTGCGGGATCTGGCGTGGAAAGAGGGTGGGACCCGCCGTCCTTGCCTATCTTTACAGCGGCCTTACCGCCTCGAGCATGGGTAAGCCTCCATTTGGTTGTGCACTTGTCTTGAATTGCTGGCTGGATTTGCATTTCAAATTCGACCACCGCGAGGGAATGCCAACCGTTTCGAAGCTCTTCCAACAAAGCCCGCTTCACCACATAGCCGACGTGTTAGGCTTTGGTGGTACTGTAGTGAACCGCGTTCCGTGGCTGAAGAAACGCGAAGACTGGCGGTCTCACTTCCGCACCGTGACACAAGGCTTCTTCACTTGCGCACCGGCATGTTTGCTTTCGCTTGATCTCCTCATGAGGCCTTCTCCCGAAGTTGATCTTCAACTGATCGGCGCGACCGAGTTTGTTCTTTACAACGCGCATCGGTGCTGCCTCCAGATTGGCATCCCACGCCATTCGTTCCCGCCACCGACTGACATTGTTCCTTTGAAGAAAAGGGAGTTGGGCACTGAAGCGGATGCGAAGGAAGCGAAGGCCATTAAAGCTCCCTGGAAGACAAGTGTTGCGGGAAAGGCGTTAGCGCACGTGGTGGAAGAATGCGAGCCGTGGAGGGCTTATGTAACCGAACTGGGGAAGTTAAGGCCTAAAGCGCCTAAGCCCCTGATGTAGTTCACTCTGCTTTTCTGATGGAATAAAATTTGGCATTTGGATGTTTCGGACCCCCGTCCCCTTAATTATTATCTTTTTTATGGTTTTTCTTTTTCTTTGTGTTTTTTTTATTTTGTTTGGATTATATACATATTCTTATATAATTTATTATATATATATATTTTTTTTTGAAAAAATTTTATTATGGGGGGCGTCCAGGGGCCTGGACGCCCCTAATTATTTTTTATTTTATTTAATTTTTTTTGTTTTGGGGGCGTCCAACTGTCTGGACGCCCCTAATTTTTATTTTATTTTTATTTTATTTTTTGTTTTGGGGGCGTCCAGGGTCCTGGACGCCCAACTATTATTTTTTTATTTTATTTATTTTTTTGTTTTGGGGCGTCCAGGCGCCTGGACGCCCCAAAATTTTTTTTTAATTTTGAAATAAAAATTATGGGGGCGTCCAGGCGCCTGGACGCCCCAAAAAAGAAATTCTATTTAAGGGCTGCCCCCCCCCCTTTTGCTCATTTACTGTTCAATCTGACGACCCAGTCACCCAGACGACCTATTCTTAGTCCCCATGGAGCGAGGAGGATCGAGCCAGGGTCCAGGGAAGCGAAAACGACTGGCTCGTCGTGCGAGGAGGTTGAGGGATGATGCCGAGGAGGCTGCAGCAGAGGAGATTGCTGCGGAGGAGGGGATGGAGGTGCCTCTCCTGGCCGCGGAGGCTGCTGCGGATGCTGGTGACGCGGGAGAGGACGATCACGACCCGGTAAGTACCTCGGAATCCTCACTCTGTGGTTCAATAGGCTAAAACGGGTGTGCGAGAGGCTGTGAGAGAGAGGCGGGTAGTGAGAGAAGGAGGCGTCCAGGGACCTGGACGCCTCCATGTTTTCTTTTTCTTTTTCTTTTTTTATTTATTTATTAATTTTCGTAAATAATAAAATAAATTTAAAAATAAGGAGGCGTCCAAGGCCTAGGACGCCTCCATAATAATATATATATTATTTATATATTTTTTTATTTTTGGTTTTTGGATTATTTTTCGAAAAAGGAATAAAGAAAATAGGAAGGAGGCGTCCAGGGGCCTGGACGCCTCCAAAAAATATATATGTATTTTTTTTAAAAAAAAATAAAATAAAATAGTATATACAGTGTTATTGTTGATTACTGTTCATGATGCTGATGTGTTCTTTGTTGGTTTTGTGGTTTGCAGGGCGTGATGAAGGGCCGGATCAGCTGGTCCTTGGTGGTGGCAGCATACCGTGGGCTGCCGGATTTCCAGAGGGCGCGTGTGGACGCCATGGGCTTTGGAGCTTTCCTTAGGATCGAGCCCTTCCGGCTCGACCTTCCTCTTATCCAGGCACTGAGGGAGCGGTGGCACGCACCGAGCCGGGCGTTTCTGATGCCCTGGGGGCACATGGTGCCGACGCTGGAGGACGTTGCTCGGATCACCGGGCTACGAGTTGACGGAGAGGCAGTCAGCGGGGTCACCTACCCCGACTACCGAGAGAGTGCCCTGGACCTGCTGTGGTTAGAGACGAGCGTGACTGATAGAGACAGCAGGGTAGTCGGCCGAGTGGAGATCATGGAGGCGCTCGGATTCGTCGACCCGCGTCAGCGGGTTAGCGAGACTGGAGCAGAGTTCTTGGCTCGACTGGAGGGGGATGCTCGTGCTGCTTTCACCCAGGACCCGAGCGAGCGGGAGCTGGTGGATCTAGACCTTCGGAGGTTTCTTTTCTTCTTCCTGGGCCGCCTTCTGCTGGGGACGAAGGGGGATGGCATCCACTGCCGTTTCCTCGGGATCTTGGCGGATCTGGACAGAGTGGGACACTATGCGTGGGGGGCGGCTCTGCTTGCCCATTTGATTGCTGATCTCTCCCAGACTTCGGAGAAGGAGACGACAGTCAGCGGCTTCGCACCTTTCCTCCAGGTAAACATTTTATTTATGCTTTCCCACAGTTAAATATGCAATTATTGTACTAATGATGTATGATGGATGCAGGTGTGGAGCTATTACTATTTCCCGATGGGGAGGGCTAGGCATGGGAACAGGAGGGCCGTGCCTCTGGCGCGGCAGTGGAGGCCGGTCGTGGTTGCAGCACCCCACGGCTACCAGCTGGCATCACTTCGTCGGGAGCTGAGCGAGTATCCCGAGGCCATGGTATGATGCGTATGATTTTTTTGTGTTTATGCATGTGACTGAATGGTAACTAACATGATGTATGTATGGTGATGCAGGTGGTGTGGAGGCCCTACCTGGGCATGGGTGATGCTGGCCAGCCCTGGGTTGTAGCGGGTCTTCCTCGCTTCAGGCGGGACGTGTGGGTCCATTGCCTGAACGAGATTGAGCCGCTGCGGCTTAGACTGGTCATGAGGACGTTGGGGCTGGCCCAGGAGTGGGTAGACGTAGATGCGCCGGCCCGCATTGGGCGGAAGACCAAGGGGAAGGCGAAGATCGTGGACTGGCGTACGCGCTTCCCAGCACAGTACCAGGACTGGCAGCAGGGCGGGGTCCCAGTGGTGTCCCATGTACAGGACAGCACAGACTACATGAGACGGTACCGAGCTACGTACGGGGACCGCCTCTCCTTGGGTGGTATGGCAGGGGTAAGTGAAATGAAACTGCTCCACCTTTCTATATGTATATGCATGGGATACTAACTTATGTGTAATGCAGGATGCTCGTGATACCATGATCGCCGACCTGCGGGCCCAGTTGGCGGACGCCAGGCGACAGTTGGTGGCCATCCGACAGGAGTTGGAGATCCTGGTGAGTTTATGCAATGCATTTTTTGTGACCTGGATTTTTGATGCTTAGCCTTTGACTGACGTTTGCCCCGTGTTTCAGCGGGCCCACCAGACAGCGGCAGCCGCGATGGCTGGTGGAGCGGGTTCCAGTTCGCGGGGCCCTCCTCCGGAGGTTTCTGCCCTCCAGGAGCAGCTGGCGTACGCGGTGGCTCGGGCTGAGGAGGCCGAGCGTGACCGCGAGGCTCGAGTGAGTGCTTGCTTGGCCGCGACCCTTTTCCAGCTACTTTCCTTCTATCACTGTTCTCTTACGGTGCATGCGTGCCTTGACAGGTGGCCGAGATCCGAGAGGCCCTGGCGCGTGCTGTTCGTGCTGAGCAGGAGCGCGATGCCCGGGTGGCAGAGCGTGACGCCCGGATTGCGGAGCTAGAGGAGGAGCGGCGACGGGAGGCTGAGGAGCTTCCTCGCGACGTAGTGGATCTGCGGATCGCCCTCGAGCTGTCGAGGAGAGAGGCGATGAGGGAGAGAGAGGAGAGGGAGAGGGATAGGGAGAGCGTGGAGAGAGAGAGGGAGAGGGATAGGGAGAGAGAGAGGGAGGAGCGACAGCGGGATCAGACCGAGAGGAGGGCTCTAGAGGCCCAGCTGCTGGAGCTCCGATTGAGTCTTGGCACGGCGGAGGGGAGGCTTCGGGAGAGCGAGGAGCGGTACCAGAGGGCGAAGGAACGCGGGGCGCGACTTCGTCAGTCTGGTTCTTTTTCCATGGGCAGCTACCTGGTTTCTTCGGCCGAGGAGCGTCGTCGCGCCTTCGAGGCTGGAGTGCCACCGCAGGGCGAGGCGAGCACGGCTTCTCAGGGTTCACAGAGGTCGCGGAGGCCCCCTAGGGATCTCCGTCAGAGGAGGGAGGAAGGAGATGACCAGGAGGGTGACGGTGAGAGTTAGAGAGTTGCTTGTACGTCACCCTTCTCACTGTATGATGTACTTTCGGCTATTATATGAAATGGAAATGGCTTTTGTGTTGTGTGTACTTTTCTCTCTCCCACACTTTCTTTTTTTGCACTGAGTTGTCCCTTGAGGCACGCTCCGCGAGACCTTGCCCTGAACAGCGGGGAACTATGTTTTGCACGGGGGGATTTTGTTTCCTTTCCCCCCTTTTGGGCGCGTCCAGGCGCGAGGACGCGTCTTAATCCTTGATTTTAAATTTAAAGCGACGGGTGGTCCTTTCTTCTCCCGTGCCTTACCCGCAAACGAGCCCGCCTCCGCCGAAACGCGCTTGCCCCTTTTTCGTCTTCCTCCTCTTTTGATCGATGGAGTTCGGTGGGCCCGACCGTGGTGAAGGTGGAGAGGGACGAGGAAATCCTCGCCCAAGGAGGGACGCGCCCGATCACGGAACGGCGTCCATGGAGGAGGAAGGGCCGCTTCGGGCCCCCGAGGGACCCGAGGGGCCCGATGGCGTGGGAGGAGGTGAACACGGTCCGGTAGGTCCTCCGATCTCTTCCTCTTTTAATTCATTTTGGGTTTTGAAGTGAGCCGCGCGAGGAGGAAAGGGTTCGGCGAGTGTTGCACTCAAATGATGGACGCGTCCTAGACAGGGGACGCGTTCCTTTTGACTGATATGGGACCCCTTTCTTGGTGCAGGACATGGCAAGGACCCTGGGCCTGGCCGATGAGTGGGCGAGTGCGGACGAGCCGAGCCGCGTCAGGAAGGAGAGTCGCGGCAAGGCGAGGCTCGAGGACTGGCCCGTACGTCTCCCTGGACAGCAAGGGGGTGTACTGGTGCAGGACAGTGCCGACTTCCTGCGGCGGCAGAGAGAGAGTTACGCGGGGCTTCCCCAAGCTGGGGACACGCGTGGCATCGGCGGCTCGCGCGCCCAGCTGTCAGAGACTAGGCGGCAACTGGCCGTCGCTCAACATGAGCTGTCGCTCCTGGTAAGTTACGTGCCGCCCTTTTAACTTCAGATTTTGGAGTTTCACTGACGGCCGTTGTTTATTTTGTTCCAGCGTGCCCAGCAGACAGCGACGGTGGGAGCGGCTGGCGGATCTTCTAGCTCTCGGCCCCTTTTCTCGAGATTGCTTCCCTCCGGGAGCAACTTGCCGGTGCGGTGGCCCGTGCGACCCGGGCGGAAGAGGAGCGTGACGCCTGGGTGGCGACTGTAGCGGAGCTGCGGCACCGTGGTGAGGAGAGACCTTCTCCAGACATCCTGGAGTTAAGGGTTCTTCTGCAGATGATGAGGAGAGAGGTAGAGAGAGAGAAAGCCGAGAGAAGGTCCGAGCGACAGCGGGATCTGACCGAGAGGAGGGCCTTGGAGGCCCAAGTGAGGGAGCTCCAGCTGGGCTTTCAGGCCGTCGTACAGAGGCTAGGAGGGATGGAGACGCGCTACGAGAGAGCGCGAGAGTTCGGGGAGCGACTCCGCCAGTCCGGTCGCTTTGCCGCCAGTGGCTTCTTCGCCACGCCAGGGGAGGAGCAGCGAGTCACTGCTGCGGAGCAGGCGCCCAGAGGCGAGGCAGGTGCTACTGCACGGGGATCCCGGAGGCTTCTGAGGGACCCTCACCTCGGGGGAGAGGAGGAGAGTGCCCGGAGAGATGAGTGATGGTGAGGATTGGCGGGCTAGTGGACCCGTCACCTCTTTATGTTTATGATGTTTTTGACAGCTTATGTAGAATTATGAATGGAGTGATTTGATTTTCTGATGCTTGTTTGTCCTCTTGTGCGTTCCTTCTTCCCTACACTTCTTCTCCTTTGCACTGTTCCCATGTGACGGATCTGTCGAGACTCCGCCTCGAGCAGAGAATCACGTCTTGTTGTGACCATTTTCCACGGGAATCTGCCGTCGAAGTCAATACTGACGGCCCTAGTTCCTTTTCCCGGATGTTGTGCCAAATTTTGCGGGCGTCCTCCAAAACATGATAGGGTATCCCTAGACAACATAGGGGCTATTCGTCCTATTCTTCGTCCAGTCAATCACCCTGTGCGAGCGGTGAAGCGACACATGGGGCCGCTCGGCCGGTGTCTTATTGCGAGGGCTATCATCGACAGGTGATGGAGGCAATCTTGGCCCGCACTCCTTCCATTTCTATAAATTCGTGTCCCTTTTATCTTCCCAGGTATATCGAGGACTAACTCGAGGAGCACAAGTTCTCACGGGAGAGGAGGAGTTCAAAATTCCGAGAGTTGAATGGAGGGCGAATCTTCCCACTCCTCGAAGAGAAGCAGGTCCAGTGGTAGTAGTTCCAGGAGGCTTTCGGACCTCGAAGGGCACTTCAGCGAAAGGACCCAATCACAACTCGTAAGCCAAATTTTCCTGCCCTTTTCTCATTTTTTCTTCCTTTCTTCTGACCAAACCTCACCCCCATTCCTTGTATGTGTAGGTTGTGATGAAATCACAAATCTTATGGGAGTTGGTAGTAGCAGCGTACAGGGGCCTCCCAGATTTTCAGAAGGCGAGGCTAGACGTGATGGGATTTGGTACCTTCCTTCGGATCGAGCCGATCCAACTTGACCTAGTCCTGATCCAAGCCTTGTGTGAGAGATGGGACCCAGTGAGCCGGGCATTCCTGATGCCCTGGGGGCACATGGTGCCCAGCTTGGAGGATGTGGTCCGGATCACAAGCCTGAAGGTAGAAGGCGAGGCAGTGACCGGAGTCACTTACGCGGACTACAGAGAAGGTGCCCAGAAGTTACTGGGTTTGGACCTAGATGGTCGGAAGAACAGGTCGGTAGCTAGGGCGTCCCTATGGATGCATTAGGGCTCACCGACACTCGTCGGCGGGACGACGAATCCTCAGAAGAGTTCATGGAAAGGATAGAAATAGGATGCCGTGCCGTGTACTGCACAGATTTCGGCAACTGGGAAAGATGTGACATAGATTTGAGGAGATTTCTCCTCTTCCTTTTGGGGAGATTGGTACTGAGCTCGAAAGGGGATGGTATCCAATGTTGCTTCCTGGAGCTGCTGTCAGACCTTGGAAGAGTAGGGTATTATGCCTGGGGAGCCGCCATGCTGGCACACTTGTTTGCAGGCCTATTCCAAGAAACGGATCGTGAGATGACTGTGAGTGGTTTCACACCATTCATCCAGGTATTTTTTTGGTTTTGCTTGTTTTGTATTTTTTTTGTGTTTTTGCAAAGTACTGATGACCTGCGCCGAGCAGCTGTGGAGTTATTATTACCTCCCCATGGGGAGAGCTCGGCATTGGCGACCCGTGATGGTGCCGCTAGCCAGGCGGTGGGAACCCGTCATGAGTGCGGCACCCCTAACCTACCAACTGATGGTGTTAAGGCGGGAGCTACAGGAGTTCCCTACGGGGATGGTAAACTGGAGACCCTACTCAGACATGGTCGATGCCAACCAGCCGTGGGTTCTAGCAAGTCGTGCCCGGTTCGGACGGGAACTATGGATGCACTGCCTGAATGAAATCGAGCCGCTTCGGCTACGATTAGTTATGAGGACTTTAGGACTGGCTCAAGAATGGGTGGATTCAGCTGCGCCACCTCGTGTCGGGAGAAAGACGCGGGGACCGGCGACTTGCATTGACTGGCGCGTGCGATTCCCCGAACAGTATGAGGACTGGCAACGGGGTGGCACGATTGTAGAATCACAGGCGCGGGACAGCGAGGACTACTTGCGTCTATATAGGACAAAGTACGCAGAACGGTTCCAACCCAGGGGACTTGTGGAGGTAGGTTTCCCCTTTTTCTCTTCTATTCTTTCTCCTTTTCTTGGTTTTTTTGGTAAAAATGCTGACTTGTAAGGCTGCAGGATGTCCGGGATGCCATGATAGCGAATTTACGAACTCGCTTGGCAGAGATGGAACAACAGTTGGGTGATGCCCGCGGAGCTACGAGCGCCTTGGTAGGTGTACAGTACGTTCCTAGTTAAAACCCCAGATTCCAGATGTTGGCTGCTAATTCACATGGTCGCAGCATGCCCAGATTGGCGCAGCCTCCCCAGCGATGGGAGTAGGTGGTTCCTCTTCCAGCTTGTGGATTCCCACCTCAGAACTTGACTCGCTTCATGAGCAACTTGCTCACGCCACGCAGCGTGCTGCGGAGGCAGAAGGAATGCTTCGTATACAGGTAAAAGTTTCAGCGTTGAGTTCTCTTTGTTTACGCCTTATCGCGTATCTGAGATGGTACACTCGACAGGAAAAGGAGACGGAAGAAGCGCTTGCCCAAGCTGCGCAGAAGGAGGCTAGGATAGCAGAACTGGAGAGGGAACTGCGGCGTCATCCTGATGACGACTCATCCAGGGATGCTATGGAACTGAGGATCACTCTCCAGTTGGAGAGGGAAGACCGTGAGAGAGAACGGACAGAGAGAGAAAGAGACGCAGAGAGAGAAAGAGCCAACAGATTGACTGAAAGGGAGGAACGAAGGGCCATGGAGGCCCAACTATTCGAACTCCGAATCAGCCTTGGTCTTGCTGAACAGTGGCTGAGAGAAGGTGAGGAGCGCTACCGAAGAGCACGAGAGCGTGGCTTTCGTGTTGGTAGCTTCTCTGCTGCTTCCGCGGATCAACGCCGGGATGTGGGAATAGGAAGAGGAGTACAGAGCGGCAGGAGTACCGCTTTTCGTAGTTGGGTAGCACCTTTGAGAGTGTTTTGCCCGGAGAGTAGTGGGACGAGTAATGCAGAGAGAGAGGGCGGAACTTGATGTAATTTTTTTGGTTTTTGGAATAAAACACAAGGTTTGGTTTGTTTGTTTTTTACCTTTGCTTCAGTTACCTGAATCCCTGCACATATCACTGAAACAAACAAATCAGAATTTCTGTTCTGACTTGGCCCCTTGCTCAATAGGCAAATGGTCACTGTGACTGTCCTTGATAACTGGTCAAGGGGCCAAGCCTTTATTTAACGAAGGCAAGGGAAAGATGCGGTGATGATAAATGCGACAGGCAAGCACACGAATGCAAGCGATATTAAAAGTGAGATGCTACACGCAAATGTAATCATGCAAAATTGATTTGTTTTCTTTTTTATATTTGATATTTTTTTTGTTTATCATAAAAAGATTTTTTTTGTTTGCAAATATGTACATTTCTCTTTTCCATTTTTTTTGTGCTTTTATCATTTCAATTTTTTTTATTGCTAACGCCCGGCAAGCACCCAAATGGCACCTAACCTACGTGAGACAGGGGTTTCTTACTAACCTCCCAGGTATCTTAAGTGCACATCTAGGTTGATTTGGGCCTCTAGACCCCTCGAATGACGATCCCGCCGGCTAAGACTTACCCTGATGACAATACCGTCATGCCATGCTTAGGCTCCCAGTTGCTTCCGACCACAGGGATTCACCCAAAAGGTGTTTGAGGTAGATGATTTGCCCGACCCGGGTCTGTTTCCTCACAACTCTAGATGGTATAAGATGGAACACCCTGGAACCCTAACGACCAACCGCGCGACGCTGACCCGGAATCAGACGCCGTCGCACCCATAGGTGACGCGCTTGCATTGGCCTAAGCCCGAGGTTAAACAAGAAGACATCAAGGTGGTAAACAGGGGTCTTGACCAGCCAGAAACACAGAGACTCCTTCGCAGCGATAGCTTTTGCTTTTCAAAGTAGGCAACCAAAATGTGTATATTAAAATAAGGTCGCAGACCCTGGGCAGTTTTCACCTTTCAGAAACTCCATCGAACCTTCATCTTTAGAGGGAGAAGGAAGAGCGTAGGGGATAAACCTCCTGAGAGGACCGGCAAAGCCGTTAACCCGGCGAGCGAATAAGGGCCCATTAACTCTTTCCTTTCGGACAACTTCGGACCAAATCTCGAGCATTTACATTCCACGGCCCCCCTTTGTGGATTCAGACTTTTGCTTTGAGGGGTTCCGTTTATCGTACCAGGCACGGTCACGACCAGGCTTTTCTCTTGATTTTGATTTTGTATTTCTTTCTGTGAGGGAGATATAGTCGTTTGACGTTGGTGGGCTCCCTCTTCGTATGCCTGCGGGGACACTGCCCTCTTCTCGTGCTCTGATCGATGCTCGAGGAAATGGGTCCTACTCTTGCCTTTGGGGTTTGAGTTTCGGTTTCTCATGCTCAGCGTTTTAAGGGCGCCGACTGTCTCATTTGGTCGAGAGAAAAGAATAAAGATTACAGCTTCCGGAGATCTTCTAGGTGTGGCCCTACCGTAGGTGATGCTACCAACTTTTTTTGAATAAAATACATAAGTGAACACATGTTAGCTTCCTTCGAGCGAGCATAGGCCGACGTGGCCGGACAGGGGTCTCCACGGTTCTGGCAAACCAAGACCCGGTGCCTACCAAGCCTTAATGGGCCCTATCCTAACATGAAGGTTAGATGCAGGGACTTAACTACATGGTGCCTGCCAGGCATCGGCATTTTGAATTTTCCATATTTTTAGTGGTTTTCAACATTTCCTTGTTTTTGATGTTTTTTATCTTTTCATCATTATTTTTTTGTTTTGTGCTAAGGGTAGTATTTCTTAAGATAAAGCCCATTCCAAGGGTGGGATAACTCGGTCCCTTCGGCGTTGACTAGCTTGTAGGCGTTGCCAGGGTACACGGCTTGAATTACAAATGGTCCTTCCCAATTGGGTTGGAGCTTAGAACGCGGCCCTCCAGGTTTGACAAAAATTCTTTTTACGACCATCTCACCGACTTTGAATTTTCTCTCAACGACTTTCTTTTGGTAAAAGCGAGCGAGTCTATTTTGATACACACGCGCGTGTTCGGCGGCGGCCAGCCGCTTCTCATCCAAAAGTTCCAACTGGGCGAGGAGTGAATTACGACGATCGTCGAGGGGAAATTCCTCATCCAATTGTACCCTGAGAGAAGGGATCAGAGTCTCGTACGGGACTACCGCTTCCATACCATAAGTGAGGGCAAATGGAGTCTGCCCGGTGGGGGTACGGATTGAGGTGCGATAGGCCCATAGGGCTTCGATAAGCTTTTCTGGCCAGTCTGAAAACTTACTAGACTCGCAGGTTTTTTTGATGATTTTGAGCAATGTTTTATTGGTGGCCTCCGCTTGACCGTTACCTTGTGGGTAATAAGGCGATGAATGATGCAATGCAATTGCGTACCTTTTGCAGAGGTCCTGTAGGTCCTGAGAAATGAATTGTGGCCCATTGTCGGTGACGATCGTGCTTGGGACGCCGAATCTGGCGAGAATGTTCTTCATGATGAACTTGCAGACTGTTGACGCCTTGATTTCCGCGTAAGCTTCGGCTTCGGCCCATTTGGTGAAGTATTCCGTCGCAGTAAGGATGAAAGATTTCTGCTTGGTGAGGGAATTGGGATCACCTAGGGGACCAATGATGTCGAATGCCCACATGGAGAAAGGCCACGGGGAGGATATTGGATGAAGTGAGGAAGATGGTGAATGGATTTTATCGGCGTGAAGTTGACACTTGACACACCTACGGACATAGACAGCACAATCCTCTTCCATAGTGGGCCAATAAAAGCCTTGACGAATGATCTTCTTGGCGAGCATCTGACTATTCACGTGGCCACCGCACACACCCGAGTGCGTCTCTTCTACACATTTCCAAACCTCATCGTCACCAAGACATCTTAACAGAATACCAGTAAGGCTCCTCTATAGAGTAGACCTCCAATCAATGTGTATTTCTGAGCCACCCTTCTTATGGCTTTCTTGTCCTCTGTGGTGGCCCCTTCAGGATAAGACTGATCTTGGCAATATTTGACAATTTCATAGAACCATGGTTTCTCTTCATCAGCCAGTTCTTCTTCGGCCTCTGCCAACATGAGCTCCCTCTTCTCAAGGATATCTTCCTGCAGGATCTTCCTTGCTATCCTGTCTTTGATGTTTACGTAGGAAGCATCATCGACTGCAGGGGCGTGAAGTTTGTAGATGGAAATGGACTTAAACCATCTTCCTAGAGGGAACCTTATGGATGATGCCAATGAGGCGAGGGCATCGGCGAGAATATTCTGATGACGAGGGATATGAACAAAGATCAGTTTTGTGAACAGTTTGGCAAAGGCAGCAGTGAGTTCTTGGTATGGCTTGAGTTTGGGATCGCGAGTGCGATACTTAGTGAGTACCTGGCGAAGGATGAGTTGACTATCACCTACGACTCGCAACTCAGTGATACGAAAAGAATGAGCGAGTCCTAGGCCAGCTAGAAGAGCTTCATATTCGGCTATATTGTTGGTGACTGGAAATTTGAGCTGGTATGCCAATGGGAATGTGAGGCCTTCCGGCGACAGGAGGGCGATGCCGATTCCTCTCCCTTGAGAATTCAGAGCTCCATCAAAATATAGCGTCCACATTGGCTCATCTGATTGGTTGATGGACATTAGTTCCTCATCTGGAAACTCTGATTGGACGGGATCGAACTTGGGAAGAGGATGGTGAGCGAGATGCTCGGCTATGGCATAACCTTTAATCGCCTTTTGCTGGATGTAGGTGATGTCGAACTGAGAGAGAAAACTTTGCCAGCGTGCTAGCCTATCCGTAAGGACGGCTTTCTCCAGAAGGAATTTGATAGGATTCATTCGAGCAATCAAGTGGACTTCGTGAGCCAAGAAGTAGTGCTTCAATTTCTGCACTACCCAAACGAGGGCAGCACAGGTTTTCTCCATGCCGGTGTACTTCTGCTCACAGGGATTGAGAAGTTTGGACAAGTAATAGGTTGCCCGTTCCTTGCCTTCTTCATCAGCTTGTGCGAGGACGGCTCCCACGGAGTCATCCAAGACTGAGATGTAAAGGATCAGAGGTTTTTCTGGTTTAGGTGGAATGAGAACGGGTGGACTAGCCAGATATTCCTTCAAACCTTCAAAAGCTTTCTGACATTTAGAATTCCAGTGGAATTCTACTCCTGGCTTGGTCAACTCGTAGAGAGGTCTACACCTTTGTGAATGTTGAGACACAAACCGACGAATAAACTGCAGCCTGCCGATTAAACCTCGGACTTCCCTCAAATTCTTGGGAGGCGGCATATCCCTGATAGCCTTGGCTTTGTCGGGATCTATCTCGATCCCTCTTTTACTCACAATGAACCCCAGCAATTTACCTGACGACACACCAAACACACATTTTTTCGGGTTCATTTTCAATTGGAATTCTCTTGACCTTTGCAAGACCTTAGCCAAAACTTCTGGATGTTCCATCCTGGTCCTTGATTTCACCAATAAGTCATCCACATATACTTCCAGATATATGTGCATCATGTCATGAAATATGGCCATCATTGCTCTTTGGTAAGTAGCTCCAGCATTCTTTAACCCAAACGGCATGACCACGTAACAATATGTTCCCCAAGGGGTAGTGAATGACGTCTTTTCCTGATCCTCTTCTGCCAAACGAATTTGATTGTATCCTGAAAATCCATCCATGAAAGAGAGGGTTTCAAAACCTGCCGTGTTATCAATTAACACATCAATGTGAGGTAAGGGAAAATCATCCTTTGGACACGCGCGGTTAAGGTCCCGGAAGTCGATGCAAATCCTGACTTTCCCATCTTTCTTCATGACCGGGACAATGTTCGCCACCCATTGAGGATAAAGAACGACTCTAATGAACCTGGCTTTGTGGAGCTTATCGACCTCTTCTTTCATTTTCAAAGCCATCTGAGGGTGGAAACGCCTTAACCTTTGTTTTACCGAGATGGACCCTGGTTTTAGGGTTAAACGGTGTTCGACCAAGGTTGAATCCAAACCCGGCATATCCTCGTAGCTCCATGCAAACGTGTCCTTATATTCCTTGAGGACCTCAATTAATGCCTCTTCTTCAGAGGGTGGTAGGTTGTCACTTATGAGGATGATCCTAGGGTCTTCCTCAGTCCCCAAGTTGACTTCTTTGGTGGATTCTTCTACGGCGGTTGACGGCTCGTCGAATCTCCTCATTCCGCTAGCGTATGCGCCCGCCGCATCCTCATATTCCTCACCCTCATCTTCAGTGGGGCATTCTTCATTCGTGATCTCGTAGACTCCATACCCTTCATCAGATGCACAGTCGCCCTCGCATTCTATTTCGGGTAGCTGGATGGGATTTTCTAACAACTGGGGGATGGCAAGAAGGGCCTGACACCTGGCGGCCAAATCCAGAAGGAATCGACGAGGGATCTGCCTACCCTTGGATTTCTTCCTAGGTACTACCCTTGGCCTATCATTCCTAGATTGACTGACAATATTTACAGACGAAGAGGAAGATGAGGAGGATGGTGTAGAATGTACAGGAGAAGACCCCTCAGAGGAGGGGTAGAAAAGGTCGCTCATCGGACCTTGGACGGGTGGTCCGCAAGGCGGTACGCACCCGTGGGAGATGTAGGAGGTTTCCTCAACGAAGATGTGTTGTTGGAGAGTTTGAAAATTGACGTTTTTTTTTCGTTTTCATTTTTAATGACAAAGCAGTGAAAAGAGATTGGAGGAGAGAGGAAAGTGGTTATGGCTAGAGGATTGTGGGGCTCGTAGAGCAGATCATGGTTGAAGACCTGGCGCGGGTTGAAAAGCCCGCGTAGGTATGTAAGCAAAGAAGGGGACCTGGGAAGATCATCAGACAATTGTCTGGCCCAGGAAGAAGATATCAGCAAAGGCTGAGACGAGTGGATGGAGAGGATGGCGGCTAATGAGCCGTCGACGGCAATGTTGAGGACGGATGAAGATCCGTTGATGACAGAGTCCTTCTGGCGAGGACGAGGATAGTTTGGAACCTTGGCAAGAGTGGTAATATTCTCTGGTATTTCGGAGATCAATGGTGGTCTTTCAAGCTGTGGAGATGAGAACATCCTTTCCAGTGCAACGGAAATGTCCCATATATCGAACCATTTGTCCCACTCGCATTCCGGATCTTTGATCTTGCCTCTTTTGGTGATCCTCGGACATTTTTCAGCAAAATATACAGCATGTGATTCCCCATATGCTTCTCGTGGGTGATCTCCCATCTGAACAACGGGTCCTCTGTTGAAGTGGTTTGATAGAGTCCACGTGAGGGGCTTCCAATCCGCCTTGAATGGTCCTTTGAAGCCTAGGCCAAACCTGCGGTTCGGCCTAATTTCCTTTGGCGGTTTGAGCATTCCCTGTAACTGTGCGCCCAGCCCTTTTCCTTGTTGATAGCCGATGTTCCTCATAATCTCCCAACCTTTGGAGTGAAAAGGGAGACACGATGTTGTGGTTGCCCTGACCGGCTCTTTTGGTGCTAGTGGCATGCGAGATGGATCACGCACGTCCAGCAGTGACAATATGGGCCGATGAGACGGCCAAACAGAGGGCAGAGAGGTGTTGATAGCATCCACTGTGTGAAGGACAGGTGTACTGACCACTTTAATAATTCTCCCGTTGTAAGGAAACTTCAGGCACTGATGGTTGGTGGAAGGCACAGCGTCCATGGCTTCAATGTAAGGACGACCCAGTATGGCCTTGAATGTGGGGTCCATGTCGAGGACATGGAATTCCGTGGGAATTGCCATGGGGCCTAGTTCTGCCTTCAGAATAATCATCCCCTGCGGCGGCCTTTTGCTATTGTCATAGGCCGTGACCGTGATCGAGGAAGGTCTTATTTGTTCCTCGTCAACCCCACACAACTGAAGAGTGCTCATGGAGATCACATTTATGGACGCACCCGTGTCGACAAGACACGGGTTTATGGATACCCCATTAATTTTTATTGAAATGCACAATGCATATTTCCGAGATTCCTTGGGAGCGAGCTCGTAGTTGTGAAACATGATGACTGGTTGTGTGTCTGTTGGGGTTAGGACGGTCGAAATCTTCTCCACGGGGAGGTCTTCATTAACCATGACCTTTTGAAGATATTCCATCAAGGCCGCCTGGTGGGATGTGGATCTTTGAAGTAGCTCTAGGATGGAGATCCGGGCAGGCGTCTTGTCCAAGTGTTTCAGTAGATCATACTGTGTTCCAGGGATAGCTCTTTCTGGTTGTTCTGCATCATCCTTCTCTGGCTGAGATTGCTCGGGATTCTGACTGTTGTGGGGGAAAACCCTGTGGAAAATCCTTCCACTCCGGAGCACCATTGCCTGCGGCTTTTGTACCTCTGTGGGGGTAGCAGTGGGTTTTAACAGGGGTTTGAGGGGTAGTAGTGGAGGAATGGTTGATGAAGCAGGGGTGATGACGGGAGCAGGGATTCTGATGAGGGGTTTGTTAGGTGGAGGCATGGAGGAGGTAGAGGGGATATCGCGCGGATTATGAAGGATAAGGGGTTTGGAAGGTGGAGGTGGAGGTAAGGTTTGAAACGGGTAAAGGTTTTGAGGCGGATGGTGGGTGATGAGTGGTTTTGAAGGCATTAGTGGTGATGTGGTGGAGAAAGACGGGGTTATGTATGGTGGACGGATGATAAGGGGTTTAGAAGGCGTAGGGGTAAATGTGGTAGAGGTGGATGGTAAAGTGGGGGAGTGGGAGAAGGTGAGAGGGTGTGAAGGCGTAGTAGAAAGTGTCGGTTGATAGGAGGTCGGGGTGCGGATGAGAGGGCGTAATGGTAGTGGAAATGGTGAAGGCGATACCGATGCGGGTTGATGAGAGAGAGGTGCTACCCGGGCAAGGTGAGGGGGTTGCATGACGATAGGGTTGGAGGTATAAAGGATGGAGGTACTTTCCTGGTGCCACACCTGCTCTCTCCCGACTTCCGGGAAGGAGGAGATGGGGTTAACCTGATGATTGGGCTGTTGGTGCTCTGGTAGTGGATTCTGGATTATGCCCATGTCGGGCTGTTGTTGTGGGGCCTGCTGAGGCTGTTGTTGTTGTGGTGGTTGCTGCTGCTGCTGCTGTTGTAACTGCTGCTGTGGCCTCTGAGGAGGTCTCCTAGCCTTGAGAGCCGCGACGTACCGTCTCATCTCATCCCAATCTATTTGATGTTCATCATTCATATCATGGATGTAATCTTTGAAATGGAAGCAGTAATCCACTGTGTGTCCCGGCTGCCTGTGGTAGACGCAGTATTTGGAGGTATCAACATTGGGGGGCCAGGCGGGCCTTTCTCTGGGTAGGGCGAGTTGGTTTGATGCCATGAGGGCATTAAAAATATCTGCTAAGGTTTCTGGCAATGGTGGATAGTAGGCTCTCTTAGGACCGAGCGGCCTCCTTTGTTGCTGTTGGGGACCATAGTTCCCCGGGGGTGGAACTTGGTTGTACTGAAGCGGTGGTTGTTGTTGTTGAGGTTGTGGTTGTTGTTGCTGGGGTTGGCGTAATGGAGGCATATTATCCTGGGGTGGATTATTTTGGGGTGGAGGACGGAGAGGGAAAGGACCTGGTTGAAGGGGTAGTCGGGGCATTTGTGGAGGCCTTGGGTTGACTGCATAGTTGGCATTGTTGACCGCACTGACTTGCTCATTTGTCACGACCCCTTCTGTGGCTCCGCCCGGGACACCAGCGCCTGTCTTTCTGACCACTTTGGGCTTCGGCGACTCAAACATGTTCATGATGGGGGAGTCTTTTAGCTGGGTTTGGATGTATCGGGCCCTTTCATAGAGTTCCTCCATTGTAGTAAGTTTATTCATGGCGAGGACGTGTCTGAACTGCGGGGTTGCATTAGACACAATCATCTTCACTTGTTCGGGCTCGGAGAGGGTATCCCTTATTCTTTCCGCCAGAGACCTCCATCTATCAGCATATCGGACAAAATCCTCGTCGGGTTTCATCTTTTCGGCCACTAGGTCGGTAATGGAGAGTGAGGGACCGACCCTATCCCTATATTTCTGCAAGAACCTTCTCTGCACTATTTCAAAATTCTCGGCCTCGCGGGGCTCCAGAGAATAGAACCACTCAAGCGCGGGACCATCCAATGATCTCCGAAAGAGGTATGCCAGGGACCTCTGATCGTTTTGCCAATAGGAGGACTCATACATGAAGTCCTTGAGGTGAATGAAGGGGTTGCCGGTACCATTGTATCTGCGGTACGTGGGCATTTCGGAGGGAGGAAGATGAATGACGGGGAGGATTGGCAAAGCAACCTCCGGGGTGGCTTTCACGTCCACCATTCTTCTCAGATTTTGAAACTGCTCGTCCATGCGATTGAACCTATTGAGGAGCGATTGGGCGAGCTCCTCTGGGGGTGAAGGTGGCACTTGCCATTGGGGGAGAAACTGTCTCCCGGAGACTTGAGGGGGAAACCCGGAATGAGAGGGAACTGTCGGACCACCGACAGTTGGCCCTGGCTGAAACGGTGTGTGAGGAACACCGGGAGTTTGAGATTGTGACGGGAATTGGAATGAGGGAGGTTGTTGGCTCGCTTGTCCTTGAAGCGAGGGAGACTGGATGGCTTGCGCCAATGAAGGAGATGGAATGGCCTGCACGGACTCGTGGAGAGGTGCGATAGCCGGAGTTGACTCCTGGGGCGTGGGGGAAACAGATTTCCCCTTTAGAATGGCCTGGAAGGCCCGGAGCTGTTCAGAGGTAAGCTCCGTGTTGGCGAGGACGCCCAGTAAGGAAGTGATATCCTGTGGCGGGGACGTGTCCCCGGCAATAACCTGCACCTCATGCGAGGGGTCATGAGAAGGACCCGAGTCCATAGCATGGACTCGCGGGTCGGCTGTCAAACCACGGCTAGGGTGGTTCTCCTGAGAAGACTCGTGAGACATGCTCACAGTTCTCCCAGAACGCAAAAACATACACTAGCAAGTAGGTAGCAGAGATTATCAAACAAGTGGATGCCTTTACGCCCTTTTTTTTTGTTTTGATTTTGATGATTTTTTTTGTGTGTTTTTAGCGAGATCCGAAGTTCACACAAGATAGGGACCCTAGTTTATTTTTTGTTTCACCGCCGTGTCAGCTAGGGTCTCTCGTCTCACCACGAATGAAATGACTAACTTCGGGGAACTTCAATGGTACAACCAGCCCAGTGAACGAAGAGGAGATTCTTCGATGTCAGGGACTTACGGAGGTCCCAGTGTAGGAGATTCTAGTCCGTTGAGAGGAATTCCCAAACGGAGAGTCCTTCCTTCACCGGGAAAGGGTGATCCTCAAAAAAAATGAAAAAAAGGATAGAAAAGAGGAATGGATGTATGCAATGGAATGCTGACAGATATATGGAGTGGGAAAACAACAGAAATAACAAACATGTAATAAACAAAGAACCAATCAGAACTGACGGTGCTGCCGTGAGCACAACGGGGGCGCGCGTGGGCGCCAAGGTGGAGAGGCACGGGTGGTGCCGAACTTGTAAGGGTAGCCGGGAGGAAGCAGTAGACGTCCCACCGTGATCGCCAATCTGTGAGCGACGTCACGCGGTTCGGAGTTCGATGGTGCGAGGAAGAGGATGCGGAGAGCGCGCGGGCTCCTCTTTTTTTGTTTGTTTTGCTGTTTGCTGCAACACAGAGATGAGAGAAGAGAGAGAAGGGGCCACCACGAGAGATTGCTCCGGCGGGGCGAGCGGGACAAGTATAATATAGCAAGATATGGGGTTCAAACGGCCATAGCGGGAAGTGACTCGCCGCGACCTCGGGGGGACGGGAATGGTGCAGAAATTAAATAACAAAAATTGAAACGGCCATTGGGGAAGTGACTCGCCGCGGCCTCGAGAATATGAGCAGAATATAGCAGAATATAAAAGAGAATATAAGAACAGAGATTTAAACGGCCATTGGGGAAGTGACTCGCCGCGGCCTCGAGAATATGAGCAGAATATAACAGAATATAGAGAGAGTATAAGAACGGAAATTTAAACGGCCATTGGGGAAGTGACTCGCCGCGGCCTCGATGATATGAGCAGAATATAACAGAATATAGAGAGAATGTAAGAACGAAAATTTAAACGGCCATTGGGGAAGTGACTCGCCGCGGCCTCGATGATATAAACGAAATATAACAGGATATAAAGAGAATATGAGAACAGAAATTTAAACGGCCATTGGGGAAGTGACTCGCCGCGGCCTCGATGAAAAGATGTGATCGCCAGGGGCCGAAAGACCCCAAAATAAGAAAGTGATCGCGCCTACCTCAAGAGCGGGAGATGGCGGGTTGCTTCTTCCTCTCCTTCCGGCCGGCCGACGGAGAGGGCTTTCCTCGGGTACCCTTGCAAAACAACGACAAATAAATGACAAGTGGATTAGAAAGATGGAGGCGTAGTATTCAAATCCTCGCGGTAAAAATAACGAAATGATGGCAAGACACACACCTGGTTGGTGTTATCTTTTAAACCCCTCTCGGACTCGAGTAGGAGGAAAATGAGATGATGGATGCAAGAAGTATAAGAGAAGAGGCGCCCTTGTGAAGGGGGATAGAGGATGCAATATGATGAATGTAAAGAACTATGGAGAAAAAGGGGAAGAAAAAGCTTATTGGATGAGCCGAGGGTGAAATCCGGCGGAGCTCCGGCAGCGTGGGGACGACGGGGAAGCGCGGTGGATGAAGACGACCTTCCTCTCGCGAGCGTAGGCACCCGAGAAGCCGGCAGAACCTCCACCTACAAAAGACCCCACGGGTTAGAAAAATGACTCCGTAGCCTCTGGGCTCCGGCAGCCTATCGGATCACTGCTTAGCTCCCCTAGAACTGAGGGGGTGGGCCTCTATTTATAGAGTTCCGGAAGGTGGAGGCGTCCAGGACCCTGGACACCTCCATCAGGGCCGAAATAATATTTTATTCTATTTTTATTGATTTTTTTAGAATACTTTTATGGGGGCGTCCAGGGTCCCGGACGCCTCTAACAGGTCCACCGAAAACCGACGACGGCCGCACGCGGTTTGGCACAACGCGTGGTTTTGTGAGCGGCGCCTCGTGATTCAAAAATGGGCGCGTCCAGTCAGCTGGACGTCTCTAAATTTGGCTTTTTTCACGCACGACAAACCGTCGTTCGGTGGCCGGCGCCCGTGAGTGAGTTGATGAAGGCGTCCAGGGGCTTGGACGCCTCCAAAACTTTATTATTTTTTTATTTTTCTTTTGTCTTTTATACAAGGGCTGGCATTTTTATTTTTTTATTTGTTTTTATGGAGGCGTCCAGGGGTCTGGATGCCTCCATTAATATATATATAATTTATTATTTTTTTTTTGTATGCCAACTGGCATTTTACACTTATTTTTTATTTTTGTTTTTATGGAGGCGTCCAGGGTCCTGGACGCCTCCATAAATATATATTTTTTTATATTTTTATATTTGGTTTTGGGCCCTGAGAAAAGAATAAAACAAATTAAAATCATGGGGGCGTCCAGGGTCCTGGACGCCCCCATTAAGACCCACCCGGGTCCTTAGATCGGGCGTCGGCGGCCGCCCGGCAGATATCCTTCTTGGTTCCGGAACCTCCTGATGCGTTCGACTGGTGTTAATGCCGTCCGAATGCCGTGACGAGACGATTCCGGATGCCGAAAAGGGCGGAAGAAGACTCAAGAAAAGGAAGCACTCAAGTGATTCAAAACGCGTAAGCCGTCGCGGGACGTTGTATAGTAATATGAGACTTTCTCAGGAGACGTCAGGAATGGCGTGTCTACAATGGTCTAGCCTGAATGTTGGAACCATTCCCTGAGTAACCTATTACCAACTCCATGTCCAACCTCGAGAAGGAAGATAGCTAACTGCTCAGTAGCTGACATATTATTGGTGTCTTTTTCCATTAATGTATCCCTTAATCTTAAGAATAGAGAAGGATGCACTCGAAAGCTAGAGTAGGATCTGCCTACATGACCGGCCATTAATTGTTTAACGCACCTATGTCCTCGACCGACATCTGTGTGCATTAACGGCCTAGAGATACAGGTATGAGCCGACATCATTTGAAGGACAACTACATGCTCAACTTCCTCCCAATACTCCTCCTCCTCCGTCATAAACTTAATAAGGAGATCAAGTGACGGGCCAGCCTGAGCAGTTTCAGAATCTATTGGTAATGCAAAGGTTACAAATCCTATATGAAAGAAAGAGCATGTATTAAAGTATGCATGAGTATATCATCGCACAATTCATGTAAATGAAACATAGCCAATCATATTCACATTCCACTAAATAAGAGCTAGAAATAGCAAATGTAGGAGATTACAAGTAAAGGTTAAAAAGGATACAGAGATCTACGAATAATAGCCTAGACGGCTTAATATCCATCAGAGCTTTAACTCTTCTGGGAGAGCCAAGAAGATGCAACGGTCCTCGACACACTTGATAATCTCCATCGCTCTGAACATGCCTTCTTCAGGAAGTCCATGTAGCTTCAAGAGGGCATCAATTGCCAGATCTATTGGTGGAGTAGATTTCTTCTGCAATTCTAACATCTCCCTTTGTAAGCTTAACCTTTCCTCCCCTAAACTAACTAATTTGTCAATTGATTGTTCATTAGCCACAGATGCTCACTTCCTCTTCCTATTTACATTACTACATGAAGGAATGTTCTTAGATGATGGTGGCACATCTTGGGTTGCCTTAAAATTAGGTGTGCCCATTTGTGATTGTTGCTGAATATTTTCTGGTGTTTCCGTGTCATTAAAAATACTAGTTATGTTAAATTCATCTTCCACATTATGCTGCTCATCACCATTGTCGCTTCACTGGTCAAGATAAGAGATTCCTTCATTACATGCAACGTCATCCCCTCGAGCCATAGAAGTAGAGCAGATGAATTCCATTTGATCAAAAACTAAGAACGGCTTCCTTTGGATTGCTCTGTATTCTTTATTCATCTGCGTGTGTGAAGTCACATGTTATTCATGTAATGGAATGTGAATATTATAATTGTATAATGTGCAATGGGTATGCTACCTACCGATATGAGCTCCTCCCAACTTTCCACAGTGCCCGGGAGTGGCATTTTTTTTTCATCATCCCAACCCCAGCCCGATCGATTCTTTAGACTAACAATTAGATAGTACCTCTTTTTCAAATTTTTAAACCGATTTTTTAGATTTTCCAACGAATATGCTAACTTGGTCAACTCGTTGAATTTCTTTACTGTATTTCTCCATGCATCTTTTGTGAAGTTTCCATTGACAAAACCATCATTATTAGTCTTGTGCTCAGCGAGGAGGTCAACAATACACATATCTGCTTCGTTGCTCCAATTTGCCACCCTACTCTTCGGATCTTTCGATCCACTCATACTTATTTAGAGAAACAATAAAAATCATTAGGAAATTACAAATGAGAGTAATCCATGCCCCCAAAGATAATTGAGAATAAATTATCATGAATGCTAGTATATAAAAATCATCACATTTGATAAAGATAATAAAAAGAACAATTAAATCGGGCGTTTATCACATGCAATTAATCATAGAGTTTGAATTACCTGAAGGGAAAGGAGTAGTGTGCAAGCCAATGCATTAAGGAGCCGTCTGCACAACAAAATGAGAAGGAGCAGTCGACAGCAAAAGGGAAGGAGCAGTCGATAGCGTATGGCATAATATAAACAATCGCCAACTTTGGTTGGCAGCCATACTTTGCTACTGCTGTGTGTGTGTGTGTGTGTGTGTGTGTGTGTGTGTGTGTGTGTGTGTGTGTGTGTGTGTGTGTGTGTGTGTGTGTGTGTGTGTGTGTGTGTGTGTGTGTGTGTGAAGGGGACACATCCGAGTGTGTGTGTGTGTTCAGGGGAGACTACCTACAGCAATGTGTGTGTGTGTGTGCAAGAGACTACCTACCAACAGGTTGTATTATCTCATGTGTGTGTGTTCAGGAGAGACTACCTACCAATTGTGTGTGTGTGTGTGTGCAGGGGAAGGAGCCGAGTGTGTGTGTGTGTGTACACATTCAGTGTGTGTGTCAGCTGAGTGTGTGTGTGTGTGTGCAGGGGAAGGAGCCGAGTGTGTGTGTGTGTGTACACATTCAGTGTGTGTGTCAGCTGAGTGTGTGTGTGTGTGTGTGCAGGAAACACAGCCATAATAAGCTCCTTCCCAACCTCAAACTTCGTCAGCCATATTATGCTCCTTCCCAACCTTAATTCCCAACCTCAAAACTTTGGCAGCCATATTATGCGCCTTCCCAAAACCAAACATTGGTTGGTCATATCAGGTATACATGAGTGAAACTTTGGTTGGCAGCCATACTTTGCTTTGAGTGTGTATGTGTGTGTGTGTGTGTGCAGGGGACACAGCCGGCAGCTTGTACTATCTCATGTGTGTCAGTTCAAGGGAGACAACCTACCAATTGCGTGTGTGTGTGTGCACGAGACACAGTCGAGTGTGTGTCTGTGTGTATGTGTGTGTTCGCATAGGCGACAGGGACGGAGAAGAAAGTGCTCACCAGAGAAGAACTGTGGAGTCGGCCACCGGAGAAGATGAACCTGTGGAGTCGGCCAAAGGGCTCACCGGTCGGAAGCCCCAGCGATGGGCCCAAATGTAACAATAGCAACCGGAGAAGATGAGACGCGGAGTCGGCCACCAGAGCTCACCGGCCGGAAGCCCCAGCGAACTAGCAGGGTCATCTTGCCAGGTGCGATGAAGGGCGAAACGGGGAAGGAGACCGGCCGAAAGCCCCAACGTTGGGCGTCGATGTACCCTCGTGCCACCGGAGAAGGAGACGAGCAGGGTAGCCCACCGTTGGGCCTCAATGTAGAGTCGGCCACCGGGGAAGGAGACGAGCTAGGGCGAAGGGTGGAGGAGGGCGAATGCACGGGGCAGAAACGGGGATGGTCGGCCGTTGGAGCAGGAAGGAGACGAGGATCGGGTCGGGCACCGTCCGGACCTAGGGCAAAGGGTGCGAAGGGTGGAGGAAGGGGAAGGGTGCGAAGGGGGGCGAATGCGAGGCGGGGGCGGGCAGAAACGGGGATGGGAGACGGGGATAACGCATCCCCACTTTTCATGGGGATGAGTTATGCTCGCGATATCCCCGATTTCGGGGTTATTCTCATTCTCTTTAACCCAGGATATCTGCGAGCTTTTTAGCCGAAACAAATGCAGAATGGGGTTCAGCCGGGGATAACCCCGGTGTAACCAGATACCAAACATGACCTTAGAGTTTAGGGTTCGGGGTTTGTGATTTTTGGGTTTGGGCTTTGAGGTTTGAGGTTTAGGGTTTAGGGTTTGAGGTTTATGGTTTTAGGGTTTTGGGGTTTTGGGGGTTTAGGGTTTGGCATTTGGGGTTTAGGTGTTTGGCTTTTGGGATTTGGGTTTTAGGAGTTTAGGGGTTAACGGTTAGGGGATGGTTTCGGGTTTAGGGTTTGGTATTTGGGGTTGTTTAGGGTTCATGGTTTAGGGTTTAACATTTAGGAATTAGAGTTTGGGTTGTTTGGGGGTTAGGGGATTTGGGGGTTGGTGGTTTGGATTTGGGGTTTGGGTTTGAGAATTAGACTTTAGGGTTTAGGGGTTTTGGGAGGTTTGGGGTTTAGCATTTGGGGTTTAGGGGTTTGTGGGTTAGGGGTTAAAGGATGGTTTAGGCTTTTAGGGTTTAGGGTTTGTGGTTTGGGGTTGTTTAGGGTTTATTGTTTAGGGTTTGGGGTTTCGGGTTTGGGGGGTTTGGCGTTTGGGGTTTGGAGTTTAGGGGTTTATGGGTTATGGGTTAGGGGATGGTTGAGGGTTTTTGGCCCACTTTGACATCCGGGTGGGGTGGCGTAATCGGGGGTGTGAGCGCGAATGTGCCACCCCACCCCGATTAAGGTCATTTGTGTGTGAGGAGAAATGGTGGGGCCTACCATTTTCTCTCTCATCTGTTGTGCATCCCGCTTTTATGTCCGGATGTCAAAGTGGCCTTTAGGGTTTGGGGGGTTTGGTGGTTGGTGGTTTGGGTTTCAGGTTTGGGGTTTGGGGTTTAGGGTTTGGGTGTTAGGGTTGGTGGTTTAGGTTTAGGGTTTGGGTTTAGAGTTTAGGGTTTAGGGTTTGGGGTTTAGGTTTGGTGTTTAGATTTTATGGTTTATGGTTTTATGGTTTTGGGGTTTCGGGGTTTAGAGTTTAAGATTTAGGGTTTTAGGGGTTTTGGGGGGTTTGGGATTTGGCATTTGACTTAAATGGTTTGGGGTTTAGGGGTTTAACGGATTAGAGGATAGGGGTTTAGAGGGGTTAGGGGTTAGGGGAGGGTTTAATGTTTTAAGGGTTTTAGAGTTTAGGGTTTAGGGTTTGGGGTTTGGGGTTTTTGGGTTTTGGGTTTGGGCTTTGGGGTTTGAGGTTTAGGGTTTAGGGTTTGCGATTTAGGGTTTTAGGGTTTTCAGGGTTTACAGTTTGGCATTTAGGGTTTAGGGGTTTGGCTTTTGGGATTTGGGGTTTAGGAGTTTAGAGGTTAACGGTTAGGGGATGGCTTCGGGTTTAGGGTTTAGGGTTTGGTATTTGGGGTTAATTAGGGTTCACGGTTTAGGGTTTAGAGTTTGGGTTATTTGGGGGTTAGGGGGTTTGGGGGTTGGGGGATTGGGTTTGAGAATTAGACTTTAGGGTTTAGGGGAGGTTTGGGGTTTGGCATTTGGGGTTTAGGGGTTTGTGGGTTAGGGTTTAAAGGATGGTTTAGGCTTTTAGGGTTTAGGGTTTGTAGTTTGGGGTTGTTTAGGGTTTATTGTTTAGAGTTTCGGGTTTGGGGGGTTTGAGGGGTTTGGAGTTTAGGGTTATGGGTTAGGGGATGGTTGAGGGTTTTTGGCCCACTTTGACATCTCGGTGGGGTGGCGTATTCGGGGGCGTGAACGTGAATGCGCCACCCCACCCCGATTAAGGTCATTTGTGTGTGAGGAGAAATGGTGGGGCCCACCATTTTCGGGCCCACCATTTTCTCTCTCATCGGTTGTGTATCTCGCTTTTATGTTCGGATGTCAAAGCGGCCTTTAAGGTTTAGGGTTTAGGGTTTGCGGGGTTTGGTGGTTTGGGTTTGGGGTTTACGTTCGGGGTTTAGAGTCTTAGGGTTTAGGGGTTTTGGGGGGTTTTAGGTTTGGGATTTAGCGGATTAGCGGTTAGAGGTTTAGGGGGGTTAGGGGTCAGGGGAGGGTTTAGGGTTTTAAGAGTTTTAGCCCCAATTTCATAGAAGGATATATAAAATGAGGATTATTTCTCTTAAATTGGTTTATCTTGGTGTTTAGTTTTATTTATTTTGATAGATAATAGGTTATTCTTTTGGGCCCTGTCTGAAAATCGAGCTGGGTTAAGGTATTCGACCTCCTGAGGTCGAATATGTTACCTGAGATCGGGTAAGGAACATGTGTGTGAGATGGAGGGTGTGGGCCCCCCCATTTCTCTTTCATGGGATGCCATATTCCCCTATCCTAACCAATTAACAAGGAGCACCTTAGGGTTTTAGGGTTTAGGGTTTAGGGATTGGGATTTGGGGTTTAGAGTTTAGGATTTTAGGATTTTTTGGGGTTTGGGGTTTGGCGTTTGGGGTTTAAGGATTTAGGGGCTTGGCATTTCGAGTTTTGGTTTAGGGGTTAACGATTAGTGAATGGTTTAGGGTTTAGGGCTTGGGGGTTGAGGTTATTTAGGGTTCACTGTTTAGGATTTAGGGTTTAGGGTTTAGGGTTTTGGGAGGTTCGGGGTTTGGCATTTGTGGTTTGGGATTTAGCGGTTTAGGGGTTACGGGATGGATTAGGGTTTGCAGTTTGGGGTTGTTTTGGGTTTTTGGATTGGGGTTTAGGCTTTGGGGGTTAGGGTTTGTGTGGTTCGGGGGTTGGTGGTTTGGGTTTGGGGTTTGGGATTAGATTTGGAGTTTAGAGTTTAGGGTTTAAGGTTTAGTGTTTTAGGGTTTAGGGGTTTTTAGGGGTTTGGTGTTATGGGTTATGGGATGGTTTAGGGTTTAGGGTTTGGGGTTGTTTGGGGTTTTGGGTTCAGGGTTTAGGATTTTGGGTTTTGGGTTTTTGGGTTTGGGGGTTTTCGAGGGTTTGGGATTTGGTGTTTAGGGGTTATGGGTTAGGGATGGTTTAGGGTTTGGGATTTTAGGGTTTTAGGTTTGGGGTTATTTGGGGTTCACATGTTAGGGTTTAGGGTTTGGGGGTTAGGGTTTGGTTTTGGGGCTGGTGGTTTGGGTTTGGGGTTTAGCGTTTAGGGTTTTAGGGTTTGGGGGGTTTTGGGAGTTTGGGATTTGGCGTTTGGCATTTTGGGTTTAGGGGTTTAGGGTTTAAGGTTTAGTGTTTTAGGGTATTAGGGTTTAGAGTTTAGGGTTGTTTATTATCTAGGGTTTAGGGGTTTAGGGTTTTACGGGTTTAGGGGTTTGGAGTTTGTGGTTTGGGGTTTAGGGTTTAGGGTTTGGGGTTTGAGGTTTGGGGTTTAGGGTTTGAGATTTAGGGTTTTAGGGTTTTGGGGTTTTCGGGGTTTAGGGTTTGGCATTTGGGGTTTAGGGGTTAGGCTTTTGGGATTTGGGGTTTAGGAGTTTAGGGGTTAACGGTTAGGGGATGGTTTAGGGTTTAGAGTTTGGTATTTGGGGTTGTTTATTCATGGTTTAAGATTTAAGATTTAGGGTTTAGAGTTCGAGTTGTTTGGGGGTTAGGGGGTTGGTGGTTTGGGTTTGGGGTTTGGGTTTGAGAATTAGACTTTAGGGTTTAGGGGTTTTGGGAGGTTTGGGGTTTAGCATTTGGGGTTTAGGGGTTTGTGGGTTAGGGGTTAAAGGATGGTTTAGGCTTTTAGGGTTTAGGGTTTGCGATTTGGGGTTGTTTAGGGTTTGGGGTTTCGGGTTTGGGGGGTTTGGCGTTTGGGGTTTGGAGTTTAGGGGTTTATGGGTTATGGGTTAGGGCATGGTTGAGGGTTTTTGGCTCACTTTGACATCCGGGTGGGGTGGCGTAATCGGGGGTGTGAGCGCGAATGTGCCACCCCACCCCGATTAAGGTCATTTGTGTGTGAGGAGAAATGGTGGGACCCACCATTTTCTCTCTCATCGGTTGTGCATCCCACTTTTATGTCCGGATGTCAAAGTGGCCTTTAGGGTTTAGGGTTTATGGTTTGGGGTGTTTGGTGGTTGATGGTTTGGGTTTGGAGTTTACGTTTGGGGTTTAAAGTCTTAGGGTTTAGGGGTTTGGGGGGGGGGGGGTTTGGGGTTTGGGATTTAGGGGCTTAGCGGATTACCAGTTAGAGGTTTAGGGGGGTTAGGGGTCAGTGGAGGGTTTAGGGTTTTAAGAGTTTTAGCGCTAATTTGATAGAAGGATATATAAAATGAGGATTATTTCTCTTAAATTAGTTTATCTTGGCGTTTAGTTTTATTTATTTTGATAGATAATAGGTTATTCTTTTGGGCCCTGTTTGAAAATCGAGCTGGGTTAAGGTATTCGACCTCCAGAGGTCGAATATCTTCCCTGAGATCGGGTAAGGAACATGTGTGTGAGATGGAGGGTGTGGGCCCCCACATTTCTCTTTCATCGGATGCCATATTCGCCTATCCTAACTGATTAACAAAGCGGTGTTTTAGGGTTTAGGGTTTAGGGATTAGGGATTGGGATTTGGGGTTTAGGGTTTTAGGATTTTTTGGGGTTTGGAGTTTAGGCGTTTAGGGGTTTAGCATTTCGGGTTTTGGGTTTATGGGTTAACGGTTAGTGGATGGTTTAGGGTTTAGGGTTTAGGGCTTGGGTTTGGGGTTGTTTAAGGTTCACGATTTAGGATTTAAGGTTTAGGGTTTAGGGGTTTTTGGGGGTTCGGGGTTTGGCATTGGTGGTTTGGGATTTAGCGATTTAGGGGTTAGGGGATGCATTAGGGTTTGGGGTTTGGGGTTTGAGGTTGTTTAGGATTTTTGGGTTGCTAAAGCTTTGGGGGTTAGGGTTTGGGGTTTGGGTTTAGATTTGGGGTTTAGAGTTTATGGTTTAAGGTTTATGGTTTAGGGGTTTGGGTTTGGGGTTATGGGATGGTTTAGGGTTTAGGGTTTAGGATTTAGGGTTTGGAGGTTTTCAAGGGTTTGGGATTTGGTGTTTAGGGGTTAATGGTTAGGGGATGGTTTAGGGTTTGGGATTTTAGGGTTTTGGGGTTTAGGGTTTTAGGTTTGAGGTTATTTAGGTTTCACATGTTAAGGTTTTGGGTTTGGGGGTTAGGGTTTGGGTTTGGGGGCTAGTTGTTTGGGTTTGGGGTTTAGGTTTGGGGTTTAGAGTTTAGGGTTTTAGGGTTTAGGGGGTTTTGGGAGTTTGGGGTTTGGCATTTTGGATTTAGGGGTTTAGGGGTTAGGGGATGGTTTAGGGTTTAAGGTTTAGTGTTTTAGGATATTAGGGTTTAGGGTTTACGGCTGTTTATGGTCATGGGTTTCGTGTTTGGGGTTTGGGGTTTGGGTTTTACGGTTGGTGGTTTAGGTTTAGGGTTTGGGTTAGAGTTTAGGGCCACTTTGGTAACGGGTTGGGTTAAGGGCGGGTGGCCTACGCGGCCACGTTGGTAACGGGTTGGGTTAAGGGCGGGTGACCTACCCGGGGTAGGCCACCCGCCCTTAACCCAAACCATTAGCAAAGTGGCCCTAACCCGGGTGGAGTAACTCATTCCACCTATTTAAGTGGAATGAGTTAATCCACTTTAACGCTATCCGACCCGTGTTAAGGAAAAAAGTATCAAACAGAGAATAAATCACCCGACCCGTTACCAAAGTGGCCCTTAGGGTTTAGGGTTTGGGGTTTAGGTTTGGGGTTTCGATTTTAGGATTTAGGGTTTAGGGGTTTCGGGGGTTTGGGGTTTAGAGTTTAAGGTTTAGGGTTTTAGGGGTTTTGGGGGATTTGGGATTTGGCATTTGACGTAAAGGGTTTGGGGTTTAGGGGTTTAACAGATTAGAGGAAAGGGGTTTAGGGTTTGGGGTTGGGGGGGTTAGGGTTTTAAGGGTTTTAAAGTTTAGGCTTTAGGGTTTGCAGTTTGCAGTTTTTGGGTTCTAGGGTTTAGGGTTTGGGCTTTGGGGTTTGAGGTTTAGGGTTTAGGGTTTGAGATTTAGGGTTTTAGTTTTGGGGTTTAGGTGTTTGGCTTTTGGGATTTGGGGTTTAGGAGTTTAGGGGTTAACGGTTAGGGGATGGTTTCAGGTTTAGGGTTTAGGGTTTGGTATTTGGGGTTGTTTAGGGTTCACGGTTTAGGGTTTAAGATTTAGGGTTTAGAGTTTGGGTTGTTTGGGGGTTAGGGGGTTTGGGTTTGGGGTTTGGGTTTGAGAATTAGACTTTAGGGTTTAGGGGTTTTGGGAGGTTTGGGGTTTGGCATTTGGGTCTTAGGGGTTTGTGGGTTAGGGGTTAAAGGATGGTTTAGACTTTTAGGGTTTAGGGTTTGCAGTTTGGGGTTGTTTAGGGTTTATTATTTAGGGTTTGGGGTTTCAGGTTTGGGGGATTTGGGGGGTTTAGGGGTTTATGGCTTATGGGTTAGGGGATGGTGGAGGGTTTTTGGCCCACTTTGACATCCCAGTGGGGTGGCATATTCGGGGGTGTGAGCGCGAATGCGCCACCCCACCCCGATTATGGTCATTTGTGTGTGAGGAGAAATGGTGGGGCCCACTATTATCTCTCTCATCATTTGTGTATGCCGCTTTTGGGATTTGGGATTTAGGAGTTTAGGGGTTAACGGTTAGGGGACAGTTTCGGGTTTAGGGTTTGGTATTTGGGGTTGTTTAGGGTTCACGGTTTAGGGTTTAAGATTTAGGGTTTAGAGTTTGTGTTGTTTAAAGGTTTGGGGGTTGGTGGTTTGGGTTTGAAAATTACACTTTAGGGTTTAGGGGTTTTGGGAGGTTTGGGGTTTGTGGGTTTGGGGTTAAAGGATGGTTTAGGCTTTTAGGGTTTAGTGTTTGCGGTTTGGGGTTGTTTAGGGTTTATTGTTTAGGGTTAGGGGTTTCGGGTTTGGGGGGTTTGGCGTTTAGGGTTTGAAGTTTTGAGGTTTATGGGTTATGGGTTAGGGAATGGTTGAGGGTTTTTGGCCCACTTTGACATCCGTGTGGGGTGGCGTATTCGGGGGTGTGAGCGCGAATGCGCCACCCCACCCCGATTAAGTCCATTTATGTGTGAGGGGAAATGGTGGGGCCCACCATTTTCTCTCTCGTCGACTGTGTATCCCGCTTTTATATCCGGATGTCAAAGTGGCCTTTTGGGTTTGGGGGGTTGGTGGTTTGGGTTTGGGGTTTACGTTTGGGTTTTAGAGTCTTAGGGTTTAGGGGTTTGGGGGGGTTTTGGGTTTGGGATTTAGGGGTTTAGCAGATTAGCGGTTAGAGGTTTTGGGGGGTTTAGGGGCAGGGGAGGGTTTATGATTTTAAGAGTTTTAGCCCCAATTTGATAGAAGGATATATAAAATGAGGATTATTTCTCTAAAATTAGTTTATCTTGGCATTTAGGTTTATTTATTTTGATAGATAATAGGTTATTCTTTTGAGCCCTATTTGAAAATCGAGCTGGGTTAAGGTATTCGACCTCCTGTGGTCGAATATCTTACCTGAGATCGGGTAAGAAACATGTGTGTGAGATGGAGGGTGTGGGACCCTACATTTCTCTTTCATCGGATGCCATATTCGCCTATCCTAACCGATTAACAAAGAGCACTTTTGGGTTTTAGGGTTTAGGGATTAGGATTTGGGGCTTAGGGTTTAAGGTTTTAGGATTTTTTTGGGTTTGGCGTTTGGGGTTTTGGGGTTTGGCATTTCGGGTTTTGGGTTTAGGGGTTAACGGTAAGTGGATGGTTTAGGGTTTAAGGTTTAGGGCTTGGGGTTTGGGGTTGTTTAGGTTTCACAGTTAGGGTTTAGGATTTAGGGGTTTTTGGGGGTTCGAGGTTTGGCAATTGTGGTTTGAGATTTAGCGATTTAGGGGTTAGGAGTTAGGGGATGGATTAGGGTTTGGGGTTTGGGGTTGTTTAGGATTTTTTTGGTTTGTGGTTTAGACTTTGGGGGTTATGGTTTGGGGTTTGGGTTTAGAGTTTAGGGTTTAAGGCTTAGGGTTTTAGGGTTTAGGGGTATTTAGGGGTTTGGGGTTTTGGGTTATGGGATGGTTTAGGGTTTAGGGTTTTAGGGTTTGGGGTTGTTTCGAGTTTAGGATTTAGGGTTTGGAGTTTAGGATTTAGGGTTTTGGGTTTTTGGGTTTGGGGGTTTTCGAGGGATTGGTATTTGGTGTCCAGGGGTTAAGGGTTAGGGGATGGTTTAGGGTTTGGGATTTTAGGGTTTTGGGGTTTAGGGTTTTTAGGTTTGGGTTTATTTAGGGTTCACATGTGGTTTAGGGTTTGGGTTTGGGGGCTGGTGGTTTGGGTTTGGGGTTTAGAGTTTAGGGGGTTTGGGGAGTTTGGGGTTTGGCGTTTGGCATTTTGGGTTTAGGGGTTAGGGGATGTTTTAGGGTTTAAGGTTTAGTGTTTTAGGGTATTAGGGTTTAGGGTTGTTTATGGTCTAGGGTTTAGGGTTTAGGGTTTGGGTGGGTTAGTGGTTTAGGTTTAGGGTTTGGGTTTAACGTTTAGGGTTTAGGGTATGAAGTTTAGCGTTTAGGGGTTTTGGGAGTTTGGGGTTTGGAGTTTAAGATTTAGGGTTTTAGGGGTTTTGGGGGGTTTAGGATTTGGCATTTGACGTAAAGGGTTTGGGATTTAGGGGTTTAACGGATTAGGGGTTAGGGGTTTAGGGGGGGTTAGGGTTTAGGGGATGGTTTCGGGTTTTAAGGGTTTTAGAGTTTAGGGTTTAGGGTTTGTGGTTTGCAATTTGTGGTTTGGGGTTTGGGGTTTTTGGGTTTTAGGGTTTAGGGTTTGGGGTTTGAGGTTTAGGGTTTAGGGTTTGAGATTTATGGTTTTATGGTTTTGGGGTTTTCGGGGTTTACGGTTTGGCATTTGGGGTTTAGGGGTTTCGCTTTTGGGATTTGGGGTTTAGGAGTTTAGGGGTTAACGGTTAGGGAGTGGTTTCGGGTTTAGGGTTCGGTTTTTGGGGTTGTTTAGGGTTCACGGTTTAGGGTTTAAGATTTAGGGTTTAGAGTTTGGGTTATTTGGGGGTTTGGGGGTTGGTGGTTTGGGTTTGAGAATTGGACTTTAGAGTTTAGGGATTTTGGGAGGTTTGGGGTTTGGCATTTGGTGTTTAGGGGTTTGTGGGTTAGGAGTTAAAGGATGGTTTAGGCTTTTAGGGTTTAGGGTTTGTAGTTTGGGGTTGTATAGGTTTTATTGTTTAGGGTTTCGGGTTTGGGGGGTTTGTGGGGTTTGGTGTTTGGGGTTTGGAGTTTAGGGTTTTATGGGTTAGGGGATGGTTGAGGGTTTTTGGCCCACTTTGACATCCGGGTGGGGTGGCGTATTCGGGGGTGTGAGCGCGAATGTGCCACCCCACCCCGATTAAGGTCATTTGTGTGTGAGGAGAAATGGTGGGGCCCACCATTTTGTCTCTCATCAGTTGTGTATCCCGCTTTTATGTCCGGATGTCAAAGTGCCCTTTAGGGTTTAGGGTTTGGGGGGTTTGGTGGTTGGTGGTTTGGGTTTGGGGTTTACGTTTGGGGTTTAGAGTCTTAGGGTTTAGGGGTTTTGGGTTTGGGATTTAGGGGTTTAGCGGATTAGCGGTTAGAGGTTTAGAGTTTTAAGAGTTTTAGCCCCAATTTGATAGAAGGATATATAAATGAGGATTCTTTCTCTTAAATTAGTTTATCTTGGCGTTTAGTTTTATTTATTTTGATAGATAATAGGTTATTCCTTTGGGCCCTGTCTGAAAATCGAGCTGGGTTAAGGTATTTGACCTCCTGAGGTCGAATATCTTACCTGAGATCGGGTAAGGAACATGTGTGTGAGATGGAGGGTGTGGGCCCCCCCACATTTCTCTTTCATCGGATGCCATATTCCTCTATCCTAACCAATTAACAAGGAGCACCTTAGTGTTTTGGGTTTAGGGATTGGGATTTGGGGTTTAGAGTTTAGGATTTTAGGATTTTTTGGGTTTTGGGGTTTGGGGTTTAGGTATTTAGGGGTTTGGCATTTAGGGTTTTGGGTTTAGGGGTTAACGATTAGTGGATAGTTTAGGGTTCAGGGCTTGGGGTTTGTGGTTGCTTAGGGTTCACGGTTTATGATTTAGGGGTTAGGGTTTTGGGGGGTTCGGGGTTTGGCATTTGTGGTTTGGGATTTAGCGGTTTAGGGGTTAGGGGATGGATTAGGGTTTGGGGTTTGGGGTTTGGGGTTGTTTAGGATTTTTGGGTTGGAGTTTTGGCTTTGGGGGTTAGGGTTTTGGTGGTTTGGGGGTTGGTGGTTTGGGCTTGGGGTTTGGGTTTCGATTTGGGGTTTAGAGTTTAGGGTTTAAGGGGTTTGGGATGTAGCGTTATGGGTAATGGGATGGTTTAGGGTTTAGGGTTTTAGGGTTTGGGGTTATTTAGGGTTCAGGGTTTAGGATTTAGGGTTTTGGGTTTTTAGGTTTAGGGGTTTTCGAGGGTTTAGGATTTTGTGTTTAGGGGTTATGGGTTAGGGGATGGTTTAGGGTTTGGGATTTTTGGGTTTTGGGGTTTAGGGTTTTAGGTTTGGGGTTATTTAGGGTTCACATGTTAGGGTTTAGGGTTTGGGGGTTAGGAATTGGGGGCTGGTCGTTTGGGTTTGGGGTTTAAGTTTGGGGTTTAGAGTTTAGGGTTTTAGGGTTTTGGGGGTTTTGGGAGTTTGGGGTTTGGCGTTTGGCATTTTGGGTTTAGGGGGTAGGGGATGGTTTAGGGTTTAAGGTTTAGTGTTTTAGGGTATTAGGGTTTAGTGCTTAGGGTTGTTTATTGTGTAGGGTTTGGGGTTTGGGTTTTAGGGTTGGTGGTTTAGGTTTAGGGTTTGGGTTTAGAGTTTAGGGTTTGGGGTTTAAGTTTGGGGTTTAGGGTTTAGGGTTTTATGGTTTAGGGGTTTTGGGGGTTTGGGGTTTAGAGTTTAAGGTTTAGGATTTTAGGGGTTTTGGGGGGTTGGGATTTGACGTTTGACGTAAAGGGTTTGGGGTTTATGGGTTTAACGGATTAGGGGTTAGGGGTTTAGGGTTAGGGGTTAGGGGTTAGGGGAGAGTTTAGGGTTTTAAGGGTTTTAGAGTTTAGGGTTTAGGGTTTAGGGTTTAGGGTTTGGGGTTTTTAGGTTTTTGGGTTTGGGGTTTGGGGTTTGAGGTTTAGGGTTTAGGGTTTGAGATTTAGGGTTTTAGGGTTTTGGGTTTTTCGGGGTTTTGGATTTGGCATTTGGGGTTTAGGGGTTAGGCTTTTGGGATTTGGGCTTTTGGAGTTTAGGGGTTAACGGTTAGGGGATGGTTTCGGGTTTCGGGTTTTGGGTTCACGGTTTTAGGTTTATGATTTAGGGTTTAGAGTTCTAGTTGTCTTGGGGTTAGGGGGTTGGTGGTTAGGGTTTGGGGTTTGAGTTTGAGAATTAGACTTTAGGGTTTAGGGGTTTTGGGTGGTTTGGGGTTTAGCATTTGGGGTTTAGGTGTTTGTGAGTTAGGGGTTAAAGGATGGTTTAGGCTTTTAGGGTTTAGGGTTTGCGATTTGGGGTTGTTTAGGGTTTATTGTTTAGGGTTTGGGGTTTCAGGTTTGGGGGGTTTGGCGTTTGGGGTTTGGAGTTAGGGGTTTATGGGTTATGGGTTAGGGGATGGTTAAGGGTTTTTGGCTCACTTTGACATCCGGGTGGGGTGGCGTAATCGGTGGTGTGAGCGCGAATGTGCAACCCCACCCCGATTAAGGTCATTTGTGTGTGAGGAGAAATGATAAGGCACACCATTTTCTCTCTCATCGGTTGTGCATCCCGCTTTTATGTCAGGATCTCAAAGTGGCCTTTAGGGTTTAGGGTTTAGGGTTTAGGGTTTGTGGGGTTTGGTGGTTTGTGGTTTGGGTTTGGTGTCTACGTTTGCGGTTTATATTCTTAGGGTTTATGGGTTTGAGGGGGTTTTGGGTTTGGGATTTAGGGGTTTAGCAGATTAGCGGTTAGAGATTTAGGGGGGTTAGGGGTCAGGGGAGAGGGTTTAGGGTTTTAAGAGTTTTAGCCCTAATTTGATAGAAGGATATATAAAATGGGGATGATTTCTCTTAAATTAGTTTATCTTGGCGTTTAGTTTATTTATTTTGAAAGATAATAGGTTATTCTTTTGGGCCCTATTTGAAAATCGAGCTGGGTTATGGTATTCGACCTCCTGAGGTTGAATATCTTCCCTGAGATCGGGTAAGGAACATGTGTGTGAGATGGAGGGTGTGGGCCCCCCACATTTCTCTTTCATCGGATGCCATATTCGCCTATCATAACTGATTAACAAAGAGCACCTTAGGGTTTTTGGGTTTAGGGTTTAGGGATTGGGATTTGGGGTTTAGGTTTAAGGTTTTATGATTTTTTGGGGTTTGGGTTGAGGGGTTTAGGGGTTTGGCATTTTGGGTTTTGGGTTTAGGGGTTAACGGTTAGTGGATGGTTTAGGGTTTAGGGTTTAAGGCTTCGGGTTTGGGGTTGTTTAGGGTTCACGGTTTTGGATTTAAGGTTTAGGGTTTAGGGGTTTTTGGGGGTTCAGGGTTTGCCATTTGTGGTTTGGGATTTAGCGGTTTAGGGGTTAGGGTTTCGGGTTTGGGTTTAGATTTGGTATTTAGAGTTTAGGGTTTTAGGGTTTACGGGTTTTTAGGGTTTGGGGTTATGGGATGGTTTGGGGTTTAGGGTTTTAGGGTTTGGGGTTATTTAGGGTTTAGGGTTTGGATTTTTGGGTTCAGGGTTTAAGATTTAGGGTTTTGGGTTTTTGGGTTTGGGGGTTTTCGAGGTTTTGGGATTTGGTGTTTAGTGGTTAAGGGTTATGGGATGGTTTAGGGTTTGGGATTTTAGGGTTTTGGGGTTTAGGGTTTTAGGTTTGGGGTTATTTAGGGTTCACATGTTAGGGTTTTAGGTTTGGGGTTATTTTGCTTAGCTTTGGTATGGAGTTATCTTTTTGGGAGGTTAAGTAAACCCGATTAACTTCGTCCTGGATTAACCTGATTTTAGTTTGATAGAAGGATAGTTAACCTAGAAATAATACACGAGATCATATTTAGTACATCACATAAATGGAGGTAAGTCATGCAAAGTTAATGTAGGCACAATATGGATGCCTTGCATAATTGTTCACAAGTGGAGATTGTCTCACATACGAAGTGAATGCGTAATCTCCCTATACAAGTGTAATGTCCTCCCCTTAAACCAATGACAAGTGGATTAAACTACAAAAATAATGTGTTTGCAATTAGCGCATGCCAAAACAACTAGAGAACGTCTCTTTCTATGCATTCTTCGATGGTCATTTCACACACCTCATTGTATGCATCCCATAGCATGGCAGGGCCTTGTATCTGCTTCGAAGTCTCATCCCATTTGAAACCCCCATCGTGCACAAGTGCATTGGCTACTACATAAAATGATTTGTAGAAGCCAAGCCTATGCTTCAAATGAGAGGTGGGAAAATTCAATCTAGTTCGGATGTGAAATATTTGTCGCACGACATCCCATGACTCTCCACATTTCAACTCCTCCCTAAGTAATCTTAGTAAGATCAGGTCCATCTCCAATGTCCACAATTTATCTAAACAAACGGGATTAATGTCGATTATGACATAGATTTTCCATGGTTAGTGTGCACGGGAACTCCAAGGCCTAGTAATGGTGATTATTAATTACCGATGAGAGACATGGTGGCAGCCAATCCACAGAGGTACATGCTCGAGAGGTCCGAGAAGTAAGATGTAATGAGATGAGCAGCCTTTTATCAAGAAATTAAAATTTGAAGCAGGCAGGTCGATAATGAAAATAACGTCACTTGCATGCTGAAAATATGTATAAGTGAATAAGTAAAAGTAAAATAAAGAAACATCACTTATCAGAAAACGTATGAGAGTAAAATATACTATAGTAGTGAAGCGTTGAAGCTCTACTCGAGATAATGCCAACTATCATGATATTACACAATTTTCTCACTCTTTTAAAAAAAATAACAAGTAATTGTCCTGCTTGTAGATGTGGAAGTAGCTTCTACATGTCTCAAAATACAAGTTAGTGGTTTCATAAATATGTGTTGAAATATATAAGAAAAGATGGCATGTTTGTCATAAGTGTTGGTGGTGAGAAAATTATACCTTCACATGCAAATGACTGATTGATCAGTTAACGAGACACATTGATAAGAGACAGGGATATTATACAACTTTACAACGAGTTATGTGAGATGACTCACCTAGCATATGAACCGTACGAGTGGCCGAGAAAAGCACAACAAACAACAGCAAGTTAGTTGCCAACAAGTAGACCCGACATGGAAGACATGGAAATAATATAAATGTCACATACATTGAATTCTGTGGGGAAGTAGACAAGTCTGAAAATAGAAGACAGATAACATAAAAAACTTAAGCATGGAACTATATACTAATGGCAATTTGAGGAGAACTAAAAGGTAAGAAAATAAAACCTTGCAACGCAAACGAGTGATTGGTCATACATTAACAAAACATATAGGCAAGAGACTGAGATGTTATATGTGTTTCCAAAAGTCATACGATATGACCGACCTCGGATTTGAACCATGCAAGTCATAAAAGACACATCAGACCAGAGCAACTTACATAAGATTGAGTATAAGATTGAGTCATAAAAGCCAGCAGTAGCAAAGCCACAGAACACATTGAAAATTTAGAAATGTATAAGATTGAGTTTACTATATATCAAAACAAATGCCAAGTAAAGAAGAATATTATTTCTTATCATATGAGTTCACGAGGCACAGATTTTATGTATATATGTATAGCCTGATTTTGAGCAACTTCGTATGACTGCTGGCATATGACTTCCTTATATATATATTGAGTCCCCGTGAAGTCACATTCAACCAAATCCGAACCTGTCACATGGAACTGAATATGCTTCAAACCACTTTCCTATATTAATCTACGAAGATATAATTTCAGTAACAAAATAATTAACGGCCACATATAACGCCCAGACAGCAGTAAAAAAAAAAAAAGGCCCACATATAAATCTACGCAGAAAATGTAAGCAGAGTAGGGTAATACAAATGTCGATGAGAAGAACATAACACACATATCCCACATGGTAGATGCATGATATTCCTCCGTGACTACACATGAAATTTAGGATTACTAATATATACCGATTTTTGGGGGGAACAAGGAGAAGAAAAACCTTAGGGTTCACATTGAACGTTGATAGCAACGACAGCAGAGACAGATCCGGCACAGCAGTCCGAGCACCACCGTGTTGCAGAAAACGAGGAAGGAACGATGACCACCACCGTCACCGGAAATCAACAAGACATGGTTAAGACAGAATGAGGAGGCATCATCAATACGAAGCAAGAGTCAGTGAGAAAGGGGCAAGGGCGATCGTGGATGGGGTTTTGAGGAAGAAGATTTCACTGTTCAGTCACGAGAGAGATCCGGACTGCAAATCACGTACGTTGGGCCAGGCGAAGGGAGCGCAGCTACAGCCTTGGCCTGCAAGATTTGGCCCACTTTTACGGGTCAGAGAGACGACCACCGGAAGGCACCACTGCGCGCAGAGCCGAGTGAGAACGAAGGCCTTCCGTCGGGGAACCACGGCAGAGGGAGTGGTCGTCGGTCGGATGGTGGAGGAAGGGCGATGAAGGATGGACGGGAGAGGAGCGCGGACTGACCTGAGATGAGGGTTCGCCGCCTCCGTCGTTGGCGAAGGAAGGAAGATGACCTTCGCAGGTCCCGAAGCGACAGGCGAGCCGAAGCGATAGGCGACAGGGGCGGGAAAGGAAAAGGCAAGCCGGGACAATTGGAACCCACCTCGCGAGGTGGGTTTCGAAACCCCAGTTTAAATCGAGGTTACCCCAGCGAAGTCCAAAGTGCATTTCGAAATATGCAAAGGGTTAAACACAGGTTAAACACAGGTAAACCCCTTTCCAAAGCGGTGCTTAGGGTTCACATGTTATGGTTTTGGGTTTGGGGGTTAGGGTTTGGGGGCTGGTGGTTTGGGTTTGGGGTTTAGGTTTGGGCTTTAGAGTTTAGGGTTTTAGGCTTTAGTGGGTTTTGGGAGTTTGAGGTTTGGCATTTTAGGTTTAGGGGTTAGGGGATGGTTTAGGGTGTAAGGTTTAGTGTTTTAGGGTATTAGGGTTTAGGGTTTAGGTTGTTTATAGTCTAGGGTTTCAGGTTTGGGGTTTAGGGTTTGGGTTTTAGGGTTGGCGGTTTAGGTTTAGGGTTTGGATTTAGAGTTTAGGGTTTGGGGTTTAGGTTTGGGGTTTCGATTTTAGGGTTTAGGGTTTAGGGGTTTGGGGTTTAGAGTTTAAGGTTTAAGGTTTTAGGGGTTTTAGGGGGTTTGGGATTTGGCGTTTGACGTAAAGGGTTTGGGGTTTTGGGGTTTAATGGATTAGGGGAAAGGGGTTTAGGGGGGGTTAAGGGTTTTAAGGGTTTAAGGGTTTGGGGTTTACGATTTTTGGGTTTGGGTCTTGGGGTTTGAGGTTTAGGGTTTAGGGTTTGAGATTTAGGGTTTTAGGGTTTTGGGGTTCTTCGGGTTTAGGGTTTGGCATTTGAGGTTTAGGTGTTTGGCTTTTGGGATTTGGGGTTTAGGAGTTTAGGGGATAACGGTTAGGGTCTAGTAATTTGGGTTGTTTAGGGTTCACATTTTAGGGTTTAAGATTTAGGGCTTAGAGCTTGGGCTGTTTGGGGGTTAGGGGATTTGGGGGTTGGTGGTTTGGGTTTGGGGTTTGGGTTTGAGAATTAGACTTTAGGGTTTAGGGGTTTTGGGAGGTTTGAGGTTTAGCATTTGGGGTTTAGGGGTTTGTGGGTTAGGGGTTAAAGGATGGTTTAGGCTTTTAGGGTTTAGGGTTTGCAGTTTGGGGTTGTTTAGGGTTTACTGTTTAGGGTTTGGGGTTTCGGGTTTGGGGGGTTTGGCGTTTGGGGTTTGGAGTTTAGGGGTTTATGGGTTATGGGTTGGGGATGGTTGAGGGTTTTTGGCCCACTTTGACATCCGGGTGGGGTGGCGTAATCGGGGGTGTGAGCGCGAATGTGCCACCCCACCCCGATTAAGGTTATTTGTGTGTGAGGAGAAATGGTGGGGCCTACCATTTTCTCTCTCATCTGTTGTGTATCCCACTTTTATGTCCGGATGTAAAAGTGGCCTTTAGGGTTTAGGGTTTTGAGTTTGGGGGGTTTGGTGGTTGGTGGTTTGGGTTTCAGGTTTGGGATTTGGGGTTTAGGGTTGGTGGTTTAGGTTTAGGGTTTAGGTTTAGAGTTTAGGGTTTGGGGTTTAGGTTTGGTGTTTAGATTTTATGGTTTAGGGTTTTAGGGTTTAGGGGTTTCGGCGGTTTGGGGTTTAAAGTTTAAGATTTAGGGTTTTAGGGGTTTTGGGGGTTTTGGGATTTGGCAATTGACTTAAAGGGTTTAGGGTTTAGGGGTTTAACGGATTAGGGGATAGGGGTTTAGGGGGGTTAGGGGAGGGTTTAAGGTTTTAAAGGTTTTAGAGTTTAGGGTTTAGGGTTTGGGGTTTGGGGTTTTAAGGTTTAGGGTTTGGGCTTTGGGGTTTGAGGTTTAGGGTTTAGGGTTTGAGATTTAGGGTTTTAGGGTTTTGGGGTTTTCGAGGTTTACGGTTTGGCATTTATGGTTTAGGGGTTTTGCTTTAGGGATTTGGGGTTTAGGAGTTTAGGGGTTAACGGTTAGGGGATGGTTTCGGGTTTAGGGTTTGGTATTTGGGGTTGTTTAGGGTTCACGGTTTCGGGTTTAAGATATAGGGTTTAGAGTTTGGGTTATTTGGGGGTTAGGGGGTTTGGGGGTTGGGGGTTTGGGTTTGAGAATTAGACTTTAGGGTTTAGGGGTTTGGGGAGGTTTGGGGTTTGGCATTTGGGGTTTAGGGGTTAAAGGATTGTTTAATCTTTTAGGGTTTGTAGTTTGGGGTTGTTTAGGGTTTATTGTTCAGGGTTTCGGGTTTAGGGGGTTTGGGGGGTTTGGCGTTTGGGGTTTGGAGTTTAGGGGTTTATGGGTTATGGGTTAGGGGATGGTTGATGGTTTTTGGCCCACTTTGACATCCCGGTGGGGTGGCGTATTTGGGGGTGTGAGCGCGAATGCGCCACCCCACCCCGATTAAGGTCATTTGTGTGCGAGGAGAAATGGGGGGGCCCACCATTTTCTCTCTCATCGGTAGTGTATCCCGCTTTTATGTTTGGATGTCAAAGTGCGCTTTAGGGTTTAGGGTTTAGGGTTTGGCGGTTTGGTGGTTGGTGGTTTAGGTTTGGGGTTTAGAGTCTTAGGGTTTAGAGGTTTTGGGGGGTTTTGGGTTTGGGATTTAGGGGTTTAGCGGATTAGCGGTTAGAGGTTTAGCGGGGTTAGGGGTCAGGGGAGGGTTTAGGGTTTAGGGTTTTAAGGGTTTTAGCCCCAATTTCATAGAAGGATATATAAAATGAGGATTATTTCTCTTAAATTAGTTTATCTTGGCATTTAGTTTTATTTATTTTGATAGATAATAGGTTATTCTTTTGGGCCGTATCTGAAAATTGAGCTGGGTTAAGGTATTCGACCTCCTGAGGTCGAATATCTTACCTGAGATCGGGTAAGGAACATGTGTGTGAGATGGAGGGTGTGGGCCCCCCACATTTCTCTTTCATCGGATGCCATATTCGCCTATCCTAACCAATTAACAAGGAGCACCTTAGGGTTTTAGGGTTTAGGGTTTAGGGATTGGGATTTGGGATTTAGGGTTTAGGGTTTAAGGATTTTTTAGGGTTTGGGGTTTGGCGTTTGGGGTTTAGGGATTTAGGGGTTTGGCATTTCAAGTTTTGGGTTTAGGGGATAACGATTAGTGGATGGTTTAGGGTTTAGGGCTTGGTGTTTGGTGTTATTTAGGGTTCACAGTTTAGGATTTAGGGTTTAGGGTTTTGGGGGGTTCGGGGTTTGGCATTTGTGGTTTGGAATTTAGCGATTTAGGGGTGAGGGGATAGATTAGGGTTTGCAATTTGGGGCTGTTTAGGATTTTTGGATTGGGGTTTAGGCTTTCAGGGTTAAGGTTTGGGTGGTTTGGGGGCTGGTGGTTTGGATTTGGGGTTTAGAGTTTTGGGTTTAAGGTTTAGTGTTTTTGGGTTTAGGGGTTTTTAGGGGTTTGGCGTTATGGGTTATGGGATGGTTTAGGGTTTAGGGTTTGGGGTTGTTTACGATTTAGGGTTTAGGGTTTGGGGTTTTGGGTTCATGGTTTAGCATTTAGGGTTTTGGGTTTGGGGGTTTTCGAGGGTTTGGGATTTGGTGTTTAGGGGTTATGGGTTAGGGGATGGTTTAGGGTTTGGGATTTTAGGGTTTGGGATTTTAGGGTTTTGGGATTTAGGGTTTTAGGTTTGGGGTTATTTAGGGTTCACATGTTAGGGTTTAGGGTTTGTGGGTTAGTGTTTGGGTGTGGGGGCTGGTGGTTTGGGTTTGGGGTTTAGGTTTGGGGTTTAAAGTTTAGGGTTTTAGAGTTTTTGGGGTTTAGGGAGTTTGGGGTTTGGCGTTTGGCATTTTGGGTTTAGCGGTTTAGGGGTTAGGGAATGGTTTAGGGTTTAAGGTTTAGTGTTTTATGGTTTAAGGTTTAGGGTTGTTTATTATCTAGGGTTTAGGGTTTGAGGTTTAGGGTTTCGGTTTTAGGGTTGGTGGTTTAGGTAGGGTTTGGGTTTAGAATTTAGGGTTTGGGGTTTTGGTTTGGGGTTTAGAGTTTAGGGTTTAGGGTTTTAGGGTTTAGGGGTTTTGGGGGTTTGGGGTTTAGAGTTTAAGGTTTAGGGTTTTAAAGGTTTTGGGGGGTTTGGGATTTGACGTTTTGCGTTAAGGGTTTGGTGTTGAGGGGTTTAACGGATTAGGGGTTTGGGGTTTAGGGGGGTTAGGGTTTAGGGGAGGGTTTAGGGTTTTAGAGTTTAGGGTTTAGGGTTTGGGGTTTGGGGTTTGGGCTTTAGAGGTTTTAGGGTTTAGGGTTTAGGGTTTGAGGTTTAGGGTTTAGGGTTTGAGATTTAGGGTTTTGGGGTTTTTGGGGTTTACAGTTTGGCATTTGGGGTTGAGGGGTTAGGCTTTTGAGATTTGGGGTTTAGGAGTTTAGGGGTTAACGGTTAGGGGATGGTTTAGGGTTTAGGGTTTTCTATTTGGGGTTGTTTAGAGTTCACTGTTGAAGGTTTAAGATTTAGGGTTTAGAGTTCGAGTTGTTTGGGGGTTAGGGCGTTTGGGGGTTGGTGGTTTGGGTTTGGGGTTTGGGTTTGAGAATTAGACTTTAGGGTTTAGGGGTTTTGGGAGGTTTGGGGTTTTGCATTTGGGGTTTAGGGGTTTGTGGGTTAGGTGTTAAAGGATGGTTTAGGCTTTAGGGTTTAGGGTTTGCGGTTTGGGGTTGTTTAGGGTGTGGGGTTTCGGGTTTGGGGAGTTTGGCGTTTTGGGTTTGGAGTTTAGGGGTTTATGGGTTATGGGTTAGGGGATGGTTGAGGGTTTTTGGCTCACTTTGACATCCGGGTGGGGTGGCGTAATCGGTGGTGTGAGCGCGAATGTGCCACCCCACCCCGATTAAGGTCATTTGTGTGTGAGGAGAAATGGTGGGGCACACCATTTTCTCTCTCATCGGTTGTGCATCCCGCTTTTATGTCCGGATCTCAAAGTGGCCTTTAGGGTTTAGGGTTTGTGGGGTTTGGTGGTTTGTGGTTTGGGTTTGGTGTTTACGTTTGCGGTTTAGATTCTTAGGGTTTATGGGTTTGAGGGGGTTTTAGGTTTGGGATTTAGGGGTTTAGCGGATTAGCGGTTAGAGGTTTAGGGGGGTTAGGGGTCAGGGGAGGGTTTAGGGTTTTAAGAGTTTTAGCCCCAATTTGATAGAAGGATATATAAAATGGGGATGATTTCTCTTAAATTAGTTTATCTTGGCGTTTAGTTTTATTTATTTTGAAAGATAATAGGTTATTCTTTTGGGCCCTGTTTGAAAATCGAGCTGGGTTAAGGTATTCGACCTCCTGAGGTTGAATATCTTCCCTGAGATCGGGTAAGGAACATGTGTGTGAGATGGAGGGTGTGGGCCCCCCACATTTCTCTTTCATCGGATGCCATATTCGCCTATCATAACTGATTAACAAAGAGCACCTTAGGGTTTTTGGGTTTAGGGTTTAGGGATTGGGATTTGGGATTTAGGGTTTAGGGTTTTAGGATTTTTTGGGGTTTGGGGTTTAGGCGTTTAAGGGTTTGGCATTTCGGGTTTTGGGTTTAGGGGTTAACGGTTAGTGGATGGTTTACGGTTTAGGGTTTAGGGCTTGGGGTTTGGGGTTGTTTAGGGATCACGATTTAGGATTTAAGGTTTAGGGTTTAGGGGTTTTTAGGGGTTCGGGGTTTGGCATTGGTGGTTTGGGATTTAGCAGTTTAGGGGTTAGGGGTTAGGGGATGCATTAGGGTTTGGGGTTGTTTAGGATTTTTGGGTTGGGTTTTAGGGTTATCCCCTTAGGGTTTGGGGTTTGCGTTTAGATTTGGGGTTTAGAGTTTAGGGTTTAAGGTTTAGGGTTTTAGGGTTTAGGGGTTTTTAGGGGTTTGGGGTTATGGGATGGTTTAGGGTTTAGGATTTAGGGTTTTGGGTTTGGGGGTTTTCGAGGGTTTGGGATTTGGTGTTTAGGGGTTAAGGGTTAGGGGATGGTTTAGGGTTTGGGATTTTAGGGTTTTGGGGTTTAGGGTTTTACGTTTGAGGTTATTTAGGGTTTACATGTTATGGTTTTGGGTTTAGGGGTTAGGGTTTGGGGGCTGGTTGTTGTGGTTTGGGCTTTAGAGTTTAGGGTTTTAAGGTTTAGGGGGTTTTGGGAGTTTGGGGTTTGGCATTTGGCATTTTGGATTTTGGGGTTTAGGGTTTAGGGTTTAGGGGATGGTTTAGGGTTTAAGGTTTAGTGTTTTAGAGTATTAGGGTTTAGGGTTTAGGGTTGTTTATAGTCATGGGTTTCGTGTTTGGGGTTTGGGGTTTAGGGTTTGAGTTTTAGGGTTGGTAGTTGGAGAGGGAGATTTCTGCAGTCCATTCAAAGAGCAACCGAACTAGGCCCATCAGGACCAAACGAGGCCATGCTTGCCCAAGTGACAGCCCACAGGGCCCGCTTTGGACAAAAAGCCCAATAAAAGATTCGCTCGAGGATACTACCTTCCTAGGTGGCCTCTAGCCTCGGAAGGCCCGAGCGTCGGTCAGGTCACAGGAATGGTCCATGCCCGAGCCATCTCTCCGCCCGGGAGAAGAAGGCGCATGCCGACCGATCCGACCCATCTTCATCCGAGCTAAGCCTACCACCCGGATAGGGCTGGCCTCTCTGAGCTCGGAACGGCCGATGATTGCTTATCCATGCAGCCGTTAAGAGTCCTCTGTGAGCAGGAAGTTATAAAGGTGAGGGACTCCAGCTCCCGAAGGTGATAACGCTCCCACGATAAGGCAGTAAAAGCCCACGTCGAGGACGTAACGCCCACCTAAGACCCCTCGACTTACGGGACTTCGGAAGACGGCGCACTATTTAAACCAGGGATACCCTCCGACGAAAGGTAAGGTCAACCAGACGCCCTAAACTCCTGAGCAGGAACCACTTCACCTTTCTGGTGGAGAGGGATCTCGCGTAGAAGCTATCTCCTCCCTTTATTGCTCCCACCATAGCTCCACTGACTTAAGCATCGGAGGGTTTTCCCCAGGGACTCATCCCTGGGCCCCCTGATCCATTTCCCTTTCTTGCAGTTCACAATCTGGTGATCCACTGCCCGCTCAGGACCAGCACGAGATCACGCCTCTTCATCTGACGCCGTCTGTGGGAAATCATACAAAGAGCCAGTATGGTGCGAAGGAGCATAGGGAGGAGGTCCACCGGCGACAGGGGAAAGGCCATGGTAGCGGCGGGGGATGGCCCCTCTCGGGCCTCGCAGAACCCCCCCTACAACGCCAGTGCCCCCGCCGACGGACCACCACCCCCCCTGCGGCAGTAGGGCTACCGCCCAACGGTGGTACGGACGCCTTCCAAGCCCTCAACGTAAAACTGGATATCCTCGTGGAACTCATGAGGACCCAGGCGGCCAGGGATGGAAGGTCACGCGCCCCGTCAGGGAGCCCTCCTCGCGAGGATGCATCTCAACACACTGCCGGAGGCCGCTTCACTCTCCGTGGCCAGTAGATCATCCGCAACAGGATTGGAGGACCCTCGCAGGCTCCGCCTCCGGAGCAAGAGGCTTCCTTCACACCGAGGCGGGGAAAAGTGGGAGCACGCCGTCGGAACCCGGAGATCGACGTCCCCAAGGATCGCCAAGACGTCCCCCCCAGCCCCGCGACACAACAGCAGCCAGAGTTATCCCTCCGACTACGAGAGTTCGAGAGACGCTTCGCAGAGCAAGAGCGCGCCCTGCAGAAGGCCTCTCCCGATGAGGATGAGAAGAAGTCCCCTTTCTCCGAGTATATCTTGAAGGCAGAGGTGTCTCCCAGACCTCCATCCCGACCTTCAAGCTCTACGACGGCCAGGGCGACCCGGCCGATCACTACGACAGCTTCGACGCTCTGATGACCCTACACGGAGCGTCCGACGCCATCAAGTGCCGAGCCTTCGTGACCACCCTGGTCCAAGGCACTCAAGCATGGTTCCGGGCCCTCGCCCCCGGATTCATCCGAGACTTCAAGCAATTTGGGCGAGTCTTCAAAGAGAGGTTCGCCGGGAGTGCCCCCCCAAGGTCGGTAGCGGGGCTCCTGGCCCTTAAACAGGCACAAGGGGAAAGACTCCGGGCTTATATTCACCGATTTAAGTCGGAAGCTCTAAGAATCCCCCGCCTGGACGCGACCTCAGCCATAACCGCACTGACTGGGGGCAGCCAGGATGAGAATCTCCGCCGCGAACTTATCCTCCACCTTCCCTCGACCCTTGCCAAGCTAGTGACTCTAGCGTTGTGCCACGTCGAGTGCGAGGAGGTGCTCAGCGCTTGCCGAGACGCAACCGGCTCGGGTCGGGAGGGGGACAAGAAGCGGGCTTCCGAGCCAAGCTCAGGTTCGGGGAAAAGGCAGAACCGCGACGGGGAACGCAAAGAACCGTCGCGAAAGTACGAGCGGTACACCCCACTAGTCGCGCCGGTCTATGAGATCTACGAAGACATCAAAGACTCGGGTCTCCTCCGCCAACCCGAGCCAATGAGGTCGAAGAGCCGTAATCGCAACAAGCATTGCTTGTTCCACAGCGATCACGGGCACCACACCGGCGACTGCCACCAGCTCCAGGATGAGATCGAGCGCCTCATCCGTCAGGGTCACCTAGCTCGGTTCATAGCCGAGCGTAAGGAGGACCGAGGCGCCCCAGAGGAGATCGACAACGCCCCCCCGAGGGGTCCACATCAACGTCATCTCTGGAGGGACGGCATCAGGAGGCGACAGCAGCCGAGGAAGGAAGCGTCATGCCGAGCGGGTGAGCCGAGCCATAGAGCCTCCCAAGGCCCCGCCGAGTGAGCCCTAGGTCATAGTCTTCTCCGACCGAGACCTGGAAGGGCTGAGCACCCCGCATGACGACGCCCTCGTGATTTCGGCTACGATAAACCATTGTAACGTAGATAGGATTCTAGTTGACAATGGGAGTGCCCCTGATGTACTGTCTTATGATTGTTTCCTTAAGATGGGAGAGGATCCATCCAAACTCTGCCCGATCCGAACCCCTCTCTGCGGGTTTAATGGCCTTGCCACCTATCCCGAGGGAGCCCTAAGCCTGCCGGTTACCCTCGGCACCCCACCCAAAACCGTTACGGTCATGGTGGACTTCATAGTGATTAAAGGTATGATAGCATACAACGCCATCTTCGGCCGGGGAATCCTCAGCCGAATAAAAGCGGTGCCGTCTACCTATCACCAGAAAATGAAGTTCCCCACCAAAAATGGGTTGGAAGAAGTCCGAGGTAACCAGGCCGCGGCCAGAAGGTGCTATAATATCTCGGTAGAGGCCACAAGGCCGGACGGGAAGGACAAGGGTCCCCGGGGAGTTGAGGATAAATCCGCAACCACCGAGCCTGGTGGCGAATTGCTAGAGGTTTTCCTAAACGATGACCCGGCCCTAGGAGTAAAGATCGGAGCCGACCTACCGTCTGAGGTTCAACATCAATATAAAAAATTCCTTTCTGAGTACATCCGAGTCTTCGCTTGGTCTGATGATCAACTCCCTGGGATACCAGAGGAGACTGTAATGCACAAGCTCAGCCTCGACCCTGCCGTGAAGCCCGTACAGCAACACAGAAGGAAGCATGCACCAGAGAAGCAGGCAATCATCAAGGCGCAGGTCACCAAGGGACAAGAGACTGGCCTTTTTAGACCGGTCCTGTACCCGACGTGGCTAGCCAACATCGTCCTGGTACCGAAAGCTTCGGGCAAGTGGCGGATGTGCGTGGCTTTCACCGACCTGAATAAGGCCACCCCTAAGGACTGTTATCCGTTGCCGAGCATCGACCAATTGGTTGACTCAACCTCGGGCAATGAGATACTCAGCTTCCTAGACGCCTATTCGGGTTACCATCAGATCAAAATGGATCCAGGAGATGTCGAGAAGACCGCCTTCGTCACCGACTACGGCGTGTACTGCTACACCCGGATGCCTTTCGGATTGAAGAATGCTGGAGCCACGTACCAAAGGCTGGTTAATCACATGTTTGAAGGACAGCTAGGTCGGAACGTCGAGGCCTACATTGACGACATGCTCGTCAAGACCCCCAAGGTCGAAGACCACTTCACCGACCACGCCGAGACCTTCGACACCCTCCTGAGGTACAACATGAAGCTCAATCCTGCCAAGTGTGCCTTCGGAGTGAGATCCGGGAAGTTCCTGGGTTTCATAGTCACTCAGCGTGGGATCGAGGCCAACCCCGACAAAGTCCAGGCCATCCTGGACAGGCGCCCGCCCACCTGCGTCAAGGACGTCCAGCGCCTAACTGGGCATGTCGTCGCTCTCAGCCAGTTCTTGTCCCGTGCGGCCGAACGATGTTTGCCCTTCTTCAAGCTGTTGAGGGGGCCCAAATTGGCATCTGCAACGTTCGCATGGGATGAGGATTGCCAGAGAGCGTTCGCCGAGCTCAAGGAGTTCTTGGCCTCACCCCCGGTGCTCTCCAAGCCCATTCCGGGTGAAGTCTTGTTGCTCTATCTCTCGGCAACGCCATCTACGGTTAGCTCGGTCCTAGTCAGAAATGACTCAGGAATCGAGAGACCGGTCTACTACACCAGCAAGGTGCTCAACGAGGCTGAAAGGAGGTACCCCTCAACCGAGAAACTCGTGCTAGCGTTGGTTACCTCCGCCAAGCGCCTCCGGCCCTATTTCCAGGGGCACCCCATCACCGTGCTAACCGGTGAACCACTGAAGAAGATCCTTGCCCACCTCGAAGCCTCGGGATGACTCGTCAAGTGGGCCATCATGCTTGGGGCCTACGATATATCCTATCGGCCGCGCTCAGCTGTGAAAGGCCAAGCGCTCGCCGACTTCATCGCCGAAAGCACCATCCCGACTGAAGAAAGGCCTCCGTCCGCACCCGGGCCAACCTGGGAACTGTTCGTCGATGGATCTTCCAACTCGGTCGGTAGTGGTGCCGGAATCCTCCTGAAGTCCCCCGAAGGAGTAGAGCTACAGTACGCCTTGAAGTTCGAATTCCAGGCATCCAACAACGCTGCCGAGTACGAAGCCCTTATCTCGGGAGCGCGCATGGCCTGACGGTTGGGGGCTGAGCGAGTCAAAATCCACATCGACTCCCAGCTGGTCGCTAGCCAAGTCAACGGCGAGTACGAAGCTCGAGAGGCACCAATGATCAAATACCTCCAACTGGTCAGAGACTTGGCCCAACAGTTCGAGAGATTCGAGGTAGTCTGAATAGCTCGGGAGAAAAACTCCCGAGCGGACGCCCTCTTTCGGTTGGCCTCTTCTCTCGACCCTGAAGGCACCCGATCAGTCCTCCTCGAAGAGCTAGAACGCCCGAGCGTTGACTCGGAGCTCCTTGCTGTTGACTCAGCCATTCCGAGCGACTGGCGCACCCCCTACCTGTCGTGGCTCCAGGACTCTCAAGAGCCTTCCGAACCTCGAGAGGCCTGCAGATTGAAGTACCAAGCCCGGCGCTTCGTCATTCTAGACGACACTCTCTACCGGAGATCCTTCTCTGGTCCCCTCCTGAAGTGTCTCAGCCCCGACGAAGCCAACCGAGCTATCCAAGATATTCATGAAGGCATGTGTAGAGCGCATTCAGGAGGAAGGTCACTCACCCACATCCTGCTACGGCAGGGTTACTGGTGGCCCACTCTGCAGTGCGACTGCGCGGCCTACGTGCAACAGTGCGACCGATGCCAGCGATTCGACCACTTAGTCCATCAGTCGGCTAAGGAGCTCGTCATCTGGCCGAGCCGTATCCCTTCGCTCGGTGGGGGATCGACATTCTTGGGCCGTTCCCCATGGCTCAAGCCCAGAAGAAGTTTATCATCGTTGCCATCGACTACTTCACCAAGTGGATCGAGGCCGAAGCCACGGCAAGGATCACCAAGACAGTCGTCTGGAGTTTCGTCTAGAAGTCGATCATTTGTCGTTACGGCATCCCCCGGGTGATAGTGAGCGATAACGGTCGGTAATTTGACTCTCGCTATTTCCGAGACAGATGTGCCGACCTAGGTATTCGCAACCACTTCACTTCGGTCGCCCACCCTCAGGCCAACGGGCTAGTCGAGAATGCCAATAAAACTATCTTAAAAGGCATAAAGACCAGGCTCGGCAATCCCAAGGGCAGCTGGCTCGAGGAAATGCCTAGCGTACTTTGGTCACACAGAACGACTCCCAGAACAGCAACTGGTGAAAGTCCTTTCCAGTTGGTATATGGCACCGAGGCCGTCATTCCGTTGGAGATCGCCAATCCCTCCCTCCGAGTCATCTGCTTCTCGCCCGAGATAAACGAGCAAAAATTACTCGAGAACCTCGACCTAGCGGATGAACTCCGAGAGATTGCCAGCATCCAAGCAACGGAGTACCAGCGCCACCTCACTCGATACTACAACGCCAAAGTCCGAGACAGGCACTTCCAACCGGGAGACTTTATCCTCAGGAAAGCCGAAGCCTCTCGACCACTAGAGGCGGCGGGCAAGCTATCCCCTAACTGGGAAGGCCCCTACCGAGTGGTCGAGATGCTCGGGAAAGGAGCATACCGGCTATCTACATTGGAAGGGGAACCCATCCCTCGGACGTGGAACGCAGCCACACTACGCAAGTTCTACTTTTGAAGTTGAGCAAACTATTTGAGTGAAATAAAATTTTCTCCTTTTCATTCAAACAATTGTTGGTACATCAGAAAGGCAAAAGCCAATACATTACATAACAAAAAATTACATCTGACGCCGCTACAAGAGACCATCACCCGGCCGACTCGGTTTGATCTTCTTGCGCCCAGCCACTGACTCTGCCTCGCGTAGAAACTGGCTCGGATAAAAGGTGGTCGATCCAGTTGGCTCGGGTGGCCCATGACAAAGGTGACAGAGGGACTGCGGAGGGGAAGGCTACCTTCCAAGTTGACAGAGGCTGGGGAGAGAGAACGCCTATGAAGGCCTCCTCTCTCCCAACCTGCCAATTCCTTGGAACGTACAGAGAGCAAGCACCCTCCGAAGAGTGAAAGAAAGGAAGAGCAGAAGAGGGAAAAAGAGGTTGCCAGAAATGAAAAAGAAACTAGCAGAGCTGGATGAGGAGGCAAGGGAAGGCCCGGAATGGAGGGAGCTTAATTCGCTTCCTCCCCCCATCCCTGAAGCGGGCAAAGAGGGACTGGTGGCGGAGATGCCGGATGCCCCCATCCGCCCTCCATCTCGCCCCCCTGAAAACCTCGCCGAAACTGATAAAGGGAAGACGGCGTGCCTCCGCGCGTCGACCCCTTTTCAAGTCCGCCCGCCGGCCGTCGACTCCTTTTCAAGTCCGAAGCAGCAGGAGCCCCATACCCCCCGTCGTCGACAGCCTCCTCATCTGGAGCGTCCTCCATGCTCTGGACAATATGGCACAACGCAACGTGAAGAAGGAATAAGGAAAGACTGTTAGGGAAAACCCTAAGCGCTACTCGCCTTAAATGATTCTCTCATCGAAAACACGCCAAAGGAATTTCCTCCTATGAACGGTCACCTCAAACTTCTCATCTTCCGCCCCAGCGGGATACACGAAGCGGCCAGACATTCAAAGCGTGAGAAAAACGGAAGGGCACCCTGTCAGGGGACCACCCAACCATCACGCGAAATCTGCACAGAAAGTGTCGATCCTTTCCAACTACCGCAGATACGCTGATCAAATCACGGCAAGGACTAAGATTTTATTTGTTACCTTCTAAAGGAGAAGTCCTTTCTTTTTTTTTTGGAAAAAAAAATGAGGCAAACAAAAGAAGGAGGCAAAACAAGATGATACATCAGGCCCATGGCCCACTTTGAAGCTCGGAAGCGGAAGACACAGGTGTTTCGCCCCCGGCGCCCTCGGTGACGGCCGGGCGGCACTGACCCTGCCTACGCGGGAACTGCCTCGGTCGCGAGCCCTCCCGAGGCAGCCGGAGTTGGCGACCCCTCGGGAGAAGAGCCCTTTGGATCTTCCTCGTCCGACGCAGAGGAGCTGGAAGATGACATGTCCGAGTCGTAGCATTGGCCAGAGGGGAAGTCGATCCCAGAATCTTGTTCCCCCGCATAAGCTACTGCCCGGCGGTAACCTTGCTTGAACCCCTTGCGGATGCCTCGGCAAATTGCTGACTCATAGTAGGGAAGGGCAGCTTCCTGTAGGTCAGCCCGGTAGGCCTCTGAGCCCTTGTATTGCTCGATCGCCTCCGCCCCGGCCAGTCCCATCCTGTCAGCAAGCTCAGCTTTCTCCCGCTCCGCCTCGGCCGCCCGCTCCTCGGCTTCCACCGATCGTTTCTCTGCCTCGGCCGACTTCCGTTTGGCCGCGGCCGCCCACTCCTCGGCCTTGACCGATCGCTTCTCCGCCTCAGCTCGGTCGGCCTCGGCCTCCAAACGAAGGTGCTCCACTGCCTCCGCCCGGTCCACCAACTCGGCGCGCTCGGCCTCCCAACGGCCATCCAGTTCGAGACGAAGAAGGCGCTCCTCTTCAAGGAGTTTACTTTTCCTCTCGAGCGATTCCCGGGCCTTGGTTAGTTGCTCGGTCAGCACTCCAACCTCCAGCCGGCTCGACCGCGACAACTCCCTGATCGCGGAGAACTCCCGTTGGAGCCCCTCATGCGCCTCATTGAGTCGAGCTAGTTTCCTCTCGCACCCTCCGAGGGTCCAAGCAAGATTCGACCACTCCGACTCCGACCGGGCATAAGTCTCCGCCATTGTAGCCCCCATCTGGGCCATGACTAGGCTGCCCTCCATAATGATGTCGAGGACCCCGGGTGGAGAATGACGCTTGTCTCCCCCTCTCGTCCTCGCGGCCACGTCACGATAAAGCTGGTATAAAGTGCTGGAGATGTCGAGCCTTTCTAGAGCCACTGGCATGGGAACCCTTTCCGCATTTGGCGCCCCGCCAGAAGGCCCAGGTCGAGCTGCGGGATCGGCCGCCCCGGGCACTGTGGTCGGTTGGGGTTGCGACGCCTCCGTAGGCGAACCACCGACCTCGACCGATGCTATGAGCCTGGCCGCTCCGTGCACCACAGACGTTTGGGGCTGCGACGCCTCTACCGGCGAACCCCCAACCTCAGCTGTCCCGGCCCGCACATCGCCGCCCGAGACATCGCCCACCTCGGCCAGCGCCCCGGCCTCGGTCGCGGTCGCTTCAACTTCGGCCCCCTCCGTCCCCACCGAGGGAAGAGCCGATCCAGCACCTTCACCCCCCGAGGCGACCCCGGCCTCCTCGGCCCCCTCTCGCTCGGCACGTAGGAGAGCTGGCTTGATAAGGTCAGCCCTACCTCGCTGGGGAGAGGGGAGTGCCGCCGAGCTAGGATCGCCCTCAGCAGTGGGGAGGAGACCGGCCTTCCTGGCCCGTTTCCTGGCCTTCGCGGCCTCCCGCAATCTCCCCTCCACAGGATCCTTGCGCTTCGCTCTGCGCGGCCGAGAAGTCTCCCCTGAGGCCACCCCCTTGCCCTTGTCCCGAGCTTGGGAGCGACCCACAGGGGCGCCCGGCTCATCAGCCGCCGAGTCGCTGCCAAGGTCAATGATCTTAGCGGCCTCCTCCAGAGGCTCCCGCCTTGTGTCTGCAATAAAGAAGAAGGCATGATAAGGAAAAGAAAGATGACCCCCACCCCCGAAGAAAGGTCTAAGTGGTGGCACCTGAGCCCGACGGATGCAGCCGCGTAAGAAGGCATCGCTCTATGTTCTCCGGCGTCACCAATTCCTCGGTGGACTGGCGATTCCTCAGCAGGACGGCAGCATACTCCTCCACATGGGGGGGAACTCGTCCTGTCTAGGAGGGATATTCGGGTGGAAATTGGCCATTACTTGGCACCTCCAGGTTTCCTCCACCGAGTTTATCCCCACCCAGAAAAATTGGGTCTTCCCCCCTTTATGCGAAGAATCCTTCACCGCCAGCGAAATACAGCTCCTATTCCTCCTCGCCTGGATGAAGTAAAAACCCTTCTCGGCCGAAGGATGCGCCTTCAACTCGAAGAAATAGTGGAAGAGGTCCAAGGAAGGAGGAACCCCGCACTGACGACAGAGGATTCGGAAAGCGGAGAGGAGAAGGTACGAGTTGGCTACCAACTGGATGGGTGCCAACTGGAAAAAGTTGAAAAGCGTGAGGACGAAGGGCTCGAAGGGGAGGCGAAACCCACTCTTCCACGCTAGAAGAAAGATGCAGATGTGGCCCGTGCGAGAATCCAGGCTCGTCTCATACGGGGCAGCAGCAGCAAAGCTATACTTATGAGGCAGGCGAAACTGATGCTCCAGCCTCTTCACCTCGGCTTCCCCCAACTCGCTGCACTTCGGGACCGGTGCTCTCACCACCGGTTCGTCGCCCCATCCCTCGGCATCCGAACGCTGGCCCGCCATGGATTCCGAGGAAGAACTTGAAAAGGGGCTCTCTCGAAACCTCGGAGATTCCGGGGGAGGAGGAAGCTGCCGGACCGCCTCCGTAGTTATCTTCGCCAACTCCTCAAACACCGCCGCAAGTTTCTGCTCCTCCGCTGTGTCCTCACGGCACATCGAAGAGTCTGGGGTGACAACCAGCGCCCAACGCCTATAAACCCACGCGGGAGGCGGCGCGTCGTTCTGACCTCCGAGAAAAGGGGGCTCCTTCATTTCAAATCCGTCAGGATTGCAATTATTACGGGCCCAGGTGACCATGACATGTGGCTTCATATCACCACCAGATCTGCACCCACTTGAGCCACGCTGGTCCAAAACCCTAAAAGGCTACTCATCCGAGCCTCCTTTGGCTCGGGAGTAGGAGGGGGACAAGTGGAGAGGGGGATTTCTGCAGCCCATTCAAAGAGCAGCAGAACTAGGCCCATCAGGATCAAATGAGGCCATGCTCGCCCAAGTGACAGCCCACAAGGCCCACTTAGGACAAAAAGCCCAATAAAAGATTCGCTCGAGGATACTACCTTCCTAGGCGGCCTCTAGGCTCGGAAGGCCCGAGCGTCGGTCAGGTCACAGGAAAGGTCCATGCCCGAGCCATTTCTCCGCCCAGGAGAAGAAGGCGCATGCCGACCGATCCGACCCATCTTCATCCGAGCTAAGCCTACCGCCCGGATAGGGCTGGCCTCTCTGAGCTCGGAACGGCCGACGATTGCTTATCCATGCAGCCGTTAAGAGTCCTCTGTGAGCAAGAAGTTATAAAGGTGAGGGACTCCAGCTCCCCAAGGTGATAACGCTCCCACGATAAGGCAGTAAAAGCCCACGTCGAGGACGTAACACCCACCTAAGACCCCTCGACTTACGGGACTTCGGAAGATGGCGCACTATTTAAACAAGGGATACCCTCCGGCGAAAGGTAAGGTCAACCAGACGCCCTAAACTCCTGAGCAGGAACCACTTCACCTTTCTGGTGGAGAGGGATCTCGCGCAGAAGCTATCTCCTCCCTTTATTGCTCCCACCATAGCTCCACTGACTTAAGCATCAGAGGGTTTTTCCCAGGGACTCATCCCTGGGCCCCCTAATCCATTTCCCTTTCTTGCAGTTCACAATCTGGTGATCCACTGCCCGCTCAGGACCAGCGCGAGATCACGCCTCTTCAGTAGTTTAGGTGTAGGGTTTGGGTTAGAGTTTAGGGTTTAGGGTTTGGGGTTTAGGTTTGGGGTTTCGATTTTAGGATTTAAGGTTTTAGAGTTTAGGGGTTTCGGGGGTTTGGGGTTTAGAGTTTAAGGTTTAGGGTTTTAGGGGTTTTGGGGGGTTTGGGATTTGGCATTTGACGTAAAGGGTTTGGGGTTTAGGGGTTTAACAGATTAAGGGAAAGGGGTTTAGGGGGGTTTGGGGTTAGGGGGGGTTTAGGGTTTTAAGGGTTTTAGAGTTTAGGATTTAGGGTTTGCGGTTTTTGGGTTCTAGGGTTTTGGGTTTGGGCTTTGGGGTTTGAGGTTTAGGGTTCGAGATTTAGGGTTTTAGGGTTTTGGTGTTTTAGCGGTTTAGGGTTTGGTATTTGGGGTTTAGGTGTTTGGCTTTTGGGATTTGGGGTTTAGGAGTTTAGGGGTTAACAGTTAGGGGATGATTTCGGGTTTAGGGTTTGGTATTTGGGGTTGTTTAGGGTTCACGGTTTAGGGTTTAAGATTTAGGGTTTAGAGTTTGGGTTGTTTGGTGGTTAGGGGGTTTGGGGGTTGATGGTTTGGGTTTGGGATTTGGATTTGAGAATTAGACTTTAGGGTTTAGGGGTTTTTGGAGGTTTGGGTTTTGGCATTTGGGGTTTAGGGGTTTGTGGGTTAGGGTTAAAGGATGGTTTAGACTTTTAGGGTTTAGGGTTTGCAGTTTTGGGTTGTTTCTGGTTTATTGTTTAGGGTTTGGGGTTTCGGGTTTGGGGGGATTGGGGTTTATGGCTTATGGGTTAGGGGATGGTTGAGGGTTTTTGGCCCACTTTGACATCCGGGTGGGGTGGCGTATTCGGGGGTGTGAGCGCGAATGAGCCACCCCACCCCGATTAAGGTCATTTGTGTGTGAGGAGAAATGGTGGGGCCCACCATTTTCTCTCTCATCATTTGTGTATCCCGCTTTTGGGATTTAGGATTTAGGAGTTTAGGGGTTAACGGTTAGGGGATGGTTTCGGGTTTAGGGTTTGGGGATTGATATTTGGGGTTATTTAGGGTTCACGGTTTAGGGTTTAAGATTTAGGGTTTAGAGTTTGTGTTGTTTAGGGGTTAGGGGGTTTGGGGGTTGGTGGTTTGGGTTTGGGTTTGGGGTTTGGGTTTGAAAATTACACTTTAGGGTTTAGGGGTTTTGGGAGGTTTGATGTTTGGCATTTGGCATTTAGGGGTTTGTGGGTTTGGGGTTAAATGATGGTTTAGGCTTTTAGGGCCACTTTGGTAACAGGTTAAGGTGGGTTAGGATGGATTAACCGGGGTCGGGTGATTTATTCTCTGTTTGATACTTTTTTCCTTAACCCGGGTCGGATAGCGTTACAGTGGATTAACTCATTCCACTTAAATAGGTGGAATGAGTTACTCCACCCAGGTTAGGGCCACTTTGGTAGCGGGTTGGGTTAAGGGCGGGTGGCGTATTCGGGGGTGTGAGCGCGAATGCGCCATCCCACCCCGATTAAGGTCATTTATGTGTGAGGGGAAATGATGGGGCCCATCATTTTCTCTCTCGTCGATTGTGTATCTCACTTTTATATCCGGATGTCAAAGTGGCCTTTAGGGTTTGGGGGGTTTGGTGGTTGGTTGTTTGGGTTTGGGGTTTACGTTTGGGTTTTAGAGTCTTAGGGTTTAGGGGTTTTGGGGGGTTTTGGGTTTGGGATTTAGGGATTTAGCGGATTAGCGGTTAGAGGTTTAGGGGGTGGGCAGGGGAGGGTTTAGGATTTTAAGAGTTTTATCCCCAATTTGATAGAAGGATATATAAAATGAGGATTATTTCTCTAAAATTAGTTTATCTTGGCATTTAGTTTTATTTATTTTGATAGATAATAGGTTATTCTTTTGGGCCCTATTTGAAAATCGAGCTGAGTTAAGGTATTCGACCTCAGGAGGTCGAATATCTTACCTGAGATTGGATTAGGAACATGTGTGTGAGATGGAGGGTATGGGACCCCACATTTCTCTTTCATCGGATGCCATATTCGCCTATCCTAACCGAGTAATAAAGGGCACCTTAGGGTTTTAAGGTTTTGGGTTTTGGGTTTAGGGATTGGGATTTGGGGTTTAGGGTTTAGGGTTTTAGGATTTTTTAGGGTTTGGGGTTTGGCGTTTGCTGTTTGGGGTTTAGGGGTTTGGAATTTCGGGTTTTTGGGTTTAGTGGTTAACGGTTAGTGGATGGTTTAGGATGTAGGGTTTAGGGCTTGGGGTTTGGGGTTGTTTAGGGTTCACGGTTTAGGATTTAGGGTTTAGGGGTTTTGGGCGGTTCGGGGTTTGGCATTTGTGGTTTGGGATTTAGCGGTTTAGTGGTTAGGGGATGGATTATGGTTTGGGGTTTGGGGTTGTTTAGGATTTCTAGATTGGGGTTTAGGCTTTGGGGGTTAGGGTTTGGGGTTTGGGTTTAGATTTGGAGTTTAGAGTTTATGGTTTAGGGTTTAGGGTTTTTGGGTTTAGGGGTTTGGGGTTTGGGGTTATGGGTTATGGGATGGTTTAGTGTTTTAGGCCGTCTTTGACAACGGCTTGGTCCCTCGGTTAGCCGACACCGGCTAACCGAGGGGCCCCACCTCCGCTCGCCCTCCCCCTCACACAATCGGCTAACCGAGGGTCGATTATCTCAATCGACCCTCCGGGGTCGGTTAGCCGCCCCCCTTACCCGGATGTCAAAGGTGCCCTTAGGGTTTGGGGTTGTGTATGGTTTAGGGTTTGGGGTTTAAGATTTAGGGTTTGGGGTTTTGGGGTTTGGGGGTTTTCGAGGCTTCGAGATTTGGTGTTCAGGGGTTAAGGGTTAGGGGATGGTTTAGGGTTTGGGATTTTAGGGTTTTGGGGTTTGGGGTTATTTAGGGTTCACATGTTAGGGTAGGGTTTAGGGGTTAGGGTTTGGGTTTGGGGCTGGTGGTTTGGGTTTGGGGTTTAGGTTTGGGGTTTAGAATTTAAGGTTTTAGGGTTTAGGGGCTTTTGGGAGTTTGGGGTTTGGCATTTTGGGTTTAGGGGTTTAGGGGTTAGGGGATGGTTTAGGGTTTGAGGTTTAGTGTTTTAGAGTATTACGGTTTAGGGTTTTGGGTTTAGGGTTGGTGGTTTAGGTTTAGGGCTTGGGTTTAGAGTTTAGGGTTTAGGGTTTGGGGTTTCGATTTTAGGGTTTAGGGTTTTAGGGTTTAGGGGTTTCGGGGGTTTAGGGTTTAGAGTTTAAGGTTTAAGGTTTTAGGGGTTTTGTGGGTTTGGGATTTGGCGTTTGACGTAAAGGGTTTGGGATTTAGGGGTTTAACAGATTAGGGGAATGGGGTTTAGGGGGGTTAGGGGTTAGGGGGGGTTTTGGGTTTTAAGGATTTTAGAGTTTAGGGTTTAGGGTTTAGGGTTTGGGCTTTGGGTTTGAGGTTTATGGTTTAGGGTTTGAGATTTATGCTTTTAGGGCCTCTTTGATTGGGAGAATAAGGCTTGGTAACCTGAATACCAGCGCCTTATTCCTCCTATTCTATTTGGTTGTAGAAATAAGCTATTCCATCAAAAAGGTGGGTTAAGGGCCAAAAAGTGATGGTATTCAGGTTAAGCATATTCTAGCAAAAAGGGGGAATAAGCTAACCCGAATACAATCAAAGTAATATTGTTTACTTTTTGGTACACCCTAACCCGGGTTAAGGTATTCCCCTTAACCAATTCTTCAATCAAAGAGGCCCTTAGGGTTTTGTGGTCAAAGCCTTTGGGGTTGGGTGTTTGGCTTTTGGGATTTGGGGTTTAGGGTTGGGGGTTTAGAGTTTAGGGTTTACGGTTTTAGGGTTTAAGGGTATTGGGGGTTTGGGGTTTAGAGTTTAAGGTTTAGGGTTTTTGGGGTTTTGGGGGGTTTAGGATTTGGCATTTGACGTAAAGGTTTTGGGAATTAGGGGTTTAACCGATTAGGGGTTAGGGGTTTAGGGGGTTAGGGGTTAGGGGAGGTTTTAGGGTTTTAGAGTTTAGGGTTTAGGGTTTGGGGTTTGGAGGTTAAGGATTTCAGATTTAGGGTTTTAGGGTTTATGATTTAGGGTTTAGGGGTTTGGCTTTTGGGATTTGGGGTTTAGGAGTTTGGTTAAAGGTTAGGAGATGGTTTAGGGTTGAGGGTTTAGTGTTTGGTATTTGGGATTGTTTAGGGTTCACGGTTTAGGGTTTAGAGTTTGGGTTGTTTGGGGGTTAGGGGGTTGGTGGTTTGGATTTGGGGTTTGCGTTTGAGAATTACAGTTTAGGGTTTAGGGGTTTTGGGAGGTTTGAGGTTTGGCATTTGGCGTTTAGGGGTTTGTGGGTTTGGGGTTAAGGGATGGTTTAGACTTTTAGGGTTTATGGTTTGCAGTTTGTGGTTGTTTAGGGTTTATTGTTTAGGGTTTGGGGTTTGGGGTTTCTGGTTTGGGGGGTTTGGCGTTTGGGGTTTGGAGTTTATGGGTTTATGGGTTTGGGCTTGGGCTTTGGGATTTGAGGTTTGAAGTTTAGGGTTTAGGGTTTGAGATTTAGGGGTTTACGGTTTTGGGGTTTTCGGGGTTTAGGGTTTGGCATTTGGGGTTTAGGGGTTAGGCTTTTGGGATTTGGGGTTTAGGAGTTTAGGGGTTAACGGTTAGGGGATGGTTTCGGGTTTAGGGTTTAGGGTTTAGGTTTAAGGTTTATGATTTAGGGTTTGGAGTTCGGGTTGTCTTGGGGTTAGGGGGTTGGTGGTTTGGGTTTGGGGTTTGGGTTTGAGAATTAGACTTTAGGGTTTAGGGGTTTTGGGAGGTTTGGGGTTCAGCATTTGGGGTTTAGGGGTTTGTGGGTTAGAGGTTAAAGGATGGTTTAGGCTTTTGGGGTTTAGGCTTTATTGTTTAGGGTTTGGGGTTTCAGGTTTGGGGGGTTTGGCGTTTGCGGTTCGTAGTTTAGGGGTTTATGGGTTATGGGTTAGGGGATGGTTGAGGGTTTTTGGCCCACTTTGACATCCGAGTGGAGTGGCGTAATCGGGGGTGTGAGCGCGAATGTGCCACCCCACCCCGATTAAGGTCATTTGTATGTGAGGAGAAATGGTGGGGCACACCATTTTCTCTCTCATCGGTTGTGCATCCCGCTTTTATGTCTGGATCTCAAAGTGACCTTTAGGGTTTAGGGTTTAGGGTTTGGGGGATTTGGTGGTTGGTTGGGTTTGGGGTTTACGTTTGGGGTTTATAGTCTTAGGGTTTAAGGGTTTTGGGGGGTTTTGGGTTTGGGATTTAGGGGTTTAGCTGATTAGCGGTTAGAGGTTTAGGGGGTTAGGGGTCAGGGGAGGGTTTAGGGTTTTAAGAGTTTTAGCCCCAATTTGATAGAAGGATATATAAAATGAGGATTATTTTACTTAAATTAGTTTATCTTGGCGTTTAGTTTTATTTATTTTGATAAATAATAGGTTATTCATTTGGGCCCTTTTTAAAAATCGAACTGGGTTAAGGTATTCGACCTCCTGAGGTCGAATATCTTCCCTAAGATCGGGTAAGGAACATGTGTGTGAGATGGAGGGTGTGGGCCCCCCCCCCACATTTCTCTTTCATCGGATGCCATATTTGCCTATCCTAACTAATTAACAAAGAGCACCTTAGGGTTTTAGGGTTTAGGGTTTAGGGATTGGGATTTGGGGTTTAGGGTTGTAGGATTTTTTGGGGTTTGGGTTTAGGGTTTAGGGGTTTGGCATTTCGGGTTTTGGGTTTAGGGGTTAACGGTTAGTGGATGGTTTAGGGTTTAGGGTTTAGGACTTCGGGTTTGTTTAGGGTTCACGGTTTAGGATTTGGGGTTTAGGGTTTTCGGGGGTTCGGGGTTTGGCATTTGTGGTTTGGGATTTAGCGGTTTAGGGGTTAGGGTTTGGGGTTTGGGTTTAGATTTGGGGTTTAGAGTTTAGGGTTTAAGGTTTAGGGGTTTAGGTTTAGCAATTTTTAGGGGTTTGGGGTTATGGTTTATGGGTTATGGTTTAGGGTTTGGGGTTTTAGGGTTTGGGGTTGTTTAGGGTTTGGGTTTTATGGTTTGGGGTTTAGGATTTAGGGTTTTGGGTTTTTGGGTTTGGGGGTTTTCGAGGGTTTGGGATTTGGTGTTTAGGGGTTAAGGGTTAGGGGATGGTTTAGGGTTTGGGATTTTTGGGTTTTGGGGTTTAGGGTTTTAGGTTTGGGGTTATTTAGGGTTCACATGTTAGGGTTTGGGTTTGGGGGCTGGTGGTTTAGGTTTGGGGTTTAGGTTTGGGGTTTAGAGTTTAGGGTTTTAGGCTTTAGGGGGTTTTGGGAGTTTGAGGTTTGGCATTTTAGGTTTAGGGGTTAGGGGATGGTTTAGGGTTTAAGGTTTAGTATTTTAGGGTATTAGGGCTTATGGTTTACGGTTGTTTATGGTCTAGGGTTTGGGGTTTGGGGTTTAGGGTTTGGGTTTTAGGGTTGGTGGTTTATGTTTAGGGTTTGGGTTTAAAGTTTAGGGTTTAGGGTTTGGGGTTTAGGTTTGGGGTTTCGATTTTAGGGTTTAGGCTTTTCAGGGGTTTGGGGTTTAGAGTTTAAGGTTTAGGGTTTTGGGGGGTTTGAGATTTGGCGTTTGACGTAAAGGGTTTGTGGTTTAGGGGTTTAACGGATTAGGGGAAACGGGTTTAGGGGGGTTGGGGGTTAGGGGGGGTTTAGGGTTTTTAGGGTTTTAGAGTTTAGGGTTTGGGGTTTGTGATTTTTGGGTTTGGGCTTTGCGGTTTTAGGTTTAGGGTTTGAGATTTATGGTTTTATGGTTTTGGGATTTTTGGGGTTTAAGGTTTGGCATTTGGGGTTTAGGTGTTTGGCTTTTGGGGTTTAAGAGTTTAGGGGTTAACGGCTAGGGGATGGTTTAGGGTTTAGGGTTTGGTATTTAGGGTTGTTTAGGGTTCACGGTTTAGGGTTTAAGATTTAGGGCTTAGAGTTTGGGTTGTTTGGGGGTGAGGGGATTTGGGGGTTGGTGGTTTGGGTTTGGGGTTTGGGTTAGAGAATTATACTTTAGGGTTTAGGGGTTTTAGAGGTTTGGGGTTTAGCATTTGGGGTTTAGGGGTTTGTGGGTTAGGGGTTAAAGGATGGTTTAGTCTTTTATTAGGGTTTGCGGTTTGGGGTTGTTTAGGGTTTATTGTTTAGGGTTTGGGGTTTCGAGTTTCGGGGGTTTGGCATTTGGGGTTTGGAGTTTAAGGGTTTATGGTTAATGGGTTAGGGGATGGTTGAGGGTTTTTGGCCCACTTTGACATCCGGGTGGGGTGGCGTAATCGGGGGTGTGAGCGTGAATGTGCCACCCCACCCTGATTAAGGTCATTTGTGTGTGAGGAGAAATGGTGGGGCCCACCATTTTCTCTCTCATCTGTTGTGCATCCCGCATTTATGTCCGGATGTCGAAGTGGCCTTTAGGGTTTAGGGTTTAGGGTTTAGGGTTTGGGGGGTTTGGTGGTTGATGGTTTGGGTTTCAGGTTTGGGATTTGGGGTTTAGGGTTTAGGGTTTGGGTGTTAGGGTTGGTGGTTTAGGTTTAGGGTTTGGGTTTAGAGTTTAGGGTTTAGGGTTTGGGGTTTAGGTTTGCTGTTTAGATTTTATGGTTCAGGGTTTTAGGGTTTAGGGGCTTAACAGATTAGGGGATAGGGGTTTTGGGGGTTAGGGGTTAGGGGAGGGTTTAAGGTTTTAAGGGTTTTAGAGTTTAGGGTTTAGGGTTTGGGGTTTGGGGTTTTTGGGTTTTAGGGTTTAGGGTTTGGGCTTTGGGGTTTGAGGTTTAGGGTTTGGGGTTTGAGATTTAGAGTTTTAGGGTTTTGGGGTTTTCGGGATTTACGATTTGGCATTTAGGGTTTAGGGGTTTAGCTTTTGGGATTTGGGATTTAGGGGTTAACGATTAGGGGATGGTTTCAGGTTTAGGGTTTGGTATTTGGGGTTGTTTAGGGTTCACGGTTTAGGGTTTAAGATTTAGGGTTTAGAGTTTGGGTTATTTAAGGGTTAGGGGGTTGGGGGTTTGGGTTTGGGGTTTGTATTTGAGAATTAGACTTTAGGGTTTAGAGGTTTGGGTAGGTTTGGGGTTCAGTATTTGGGGTTTAGGGGTTTGTGGGTTAGGGGTTAAAGGATGGTTTAGGATTTTAGGGTTTGCAGTTTGGGGTTGTTTAGGGTTTATTGTTTAGGGTTTCAGGTTTGGGGGTTTTGGCATTTGGGGTTTGGAGTTTAGGGGTTTATGGGTTATGGGTTAGGGGATGGTTGAGGGTTTTTGGCCCACTTTGACATCCCGGTGGAGTGGCGTATTCAAGGGTGTGAGCGCGAATGTGCCACCCCACCACGATTAAGGTCATTTGTGTGTGAGGGGAAATGGTGGGGCCCACCATTTTCTCTCTCATCGGTTGTGTATCCCGCTTTTATGTCCGGATGTCAAAGTGGCCTTTAGGGTTTAGGGTTTAGGGTTTGGGGGGTTTGGTGGTTGGTGGTTTGGGTTTGGGATTTATGTTCGGGGTTTAGAGTCTTAGGGTTTATGGGTTTTGGGTTTGGGATTTAGGGGTTTAGCAGATTAGCGATTAGAGGTTTAGGGGGTCAAGGGAGGCTTTAGGGTTTCATGAGTTTTAACCCCAATTTCATAGAAGGATATATAAAATGAGGATTATTTCTCTTAAATTAGTTTATCTTGGCATTTAGTTTTATTTATTTTGATAGATAATAGGTTATTCTTTTGGCCCCTGTCTGAAAATCGAGCTGGGTTAAGGTATTCGACCTCCGGAGGTCGAATATCTTACCTGAGATCGGGTAAGGAACATGTGTGTGAGATGGAGGGTGTGGCCCCCCCCCACATTTCTCTTTCATCGGATGCCATATTTGCCTATCCTAACTAATTAACAAAGAGCACCTTAGGGTTTTAGGGTTTAGGGTTTAGGGATTGGGATTGGGATTTGGGATTTTGGGTTTAGGGTTTTAGGATTTTTTGGGGTTTGGGGGTTTAGGCATTTAGGGGTTTGGCATTTCGAGTTTTGGGTTTAGGGGATAACCGTTAGTGGATGGTTTAGGGTTTAGGGTTTAGGGCTTGGGGTTTGGGGTTATTTAGGGTTCACAGTTTAGGATTTAGGGTTAGGGTTTAGGGTTTTGGGGGGTTCGGGGTTTGGCATTTGTGGTTTGGGATTTAGCGATTTAGGGGTTAGGGGATGGATTAGGGTTTGCAGTTTGGGGTTGTTTATGATTTTTGGATTGGGGTTTTGGCTTTGGGTGTTAGGGTTTGGGTGGTTTGGGTGTTGGTGCTTTGGGTTTGGGGTTTGGGATTAGATTTGGGGTTTAGAGTTTAGGGTTTAAGGTTTAGTGTTTTGGGGTATTGGGGTTTTTAGGGGTTTGGAGTTTTAGGGTTTGGGGTTATTTTGGGTTTAGGGTTTGGGGTTTTGGGTTCAGGATTTAGGGTTTGGGATTTTAGTGTTTTGGGGTTTAGGGTTTTAGGTTTGGGGTTATTTAGGGTTCACATGTTAGGGTTTAGGGGTTAGGGTTTCGGTTTGGGGGCCGGTGGTTTGGGTTTGGGGTTTAGAGTTTGGGGTTTTAGGGTTTTGGGGGTGTTGGGAGTTTGGGGTTTGGCGTTTGGCATTTTGGGTTTAGGGGTTAGGGGATGGTTTAGGGTTTAAGGTTTAGTGTTTTAGGGTATTAGGGTTTAGGGTTGTTTATTATCTAGGGTTTAGGGTTTGGGGTTTTGGGTTTGGGTTTTAGGGTTGGTGGTTTAGGTTTAGGGTTTGGGTTGATAATTTAGGGTTTGGGGTTTAGGTTAGTGGTTGAGAGTTTATGGTTTAGGGGTTTTGGGGGTTTGGGGTTTAGAGTTTAAGGTTTAGGGTTTTAGGGGTTTTGGAGGGTTTGGGATTTGACCTTTGACATAAAGGGTTTGGGTTTCGGGGTTTAACGGATTAGGGGTTAGGGGTTTAGGGGGGTTAGGGTTTAGGGGAGGGTTTAGGGTTGTAAGGGTTTTAGAGTTTAGGGTTTAGGTTTTGGGGTTTGGGGATGGTTGAGGGTTTAGGGTTTGGGGTTTGAGGTTTAGGGTTTAGGGTTTGAGGTTTAGGGTTTTAGGGTTTCGGGGTTTTCGGGGTTTAGGGTTTGGCATTTGGGGTTTAAGGGTTAAGGTTTTGGGATTTGGGGTTTAGGAGTTTAGGGGTTAACGGTTAGGGGATGGTTTAAGGTTTAGGGTTTGGTATTTGGGGTTGTTTAGAGTTCACGGTTTAAGGTTTAGATTTAGGGTTTAGAGTTTGAGTTGTTTGGGGGTTAGGGGGTTGGTTGGTGGTTTGGGTTTGGGGTTTGGGTTTGAGAATTAGACTTTAGGGTTTCGGGGTTTTGGGAGGTTTGGGGTTTAGCATTTGTGATTTAGGGGTTGTGGGTTAGGGGTTAAAGGATGGTTTAGGCTTTTAGGGTTTAGGGTTTGTGGTTTGGGGTTTTGGGTTTGGGGGGTTTGGCCTTTGGGGTTTGGAGTTTAGGGGTTTATGGGTTAGGGGATGGTTGAGTGTTTTTGGCTCACTTTGACATCCGGGTGGGGTGGCGTAATCGGGGGTGTGAGCGCGAATGTGCCACCCTACCCCGATTAAGGTCATTTGTGTTTGAGGAGAATTGGTGGGGTCAACCATTTTCTCTCTCATCGGTTGTGCATCCCGCTTTTATGTCCGGATGTCAAAGTGGATTTTAGGGTTTAGGGTTTGGGAGGTTTGGTGGTTGGTGGTTTACGTTTGGGGTTTATGTTTGGGGTTTATAGTCTTAGGGTTTAGGGGTTTGGGGGGGTTTTGGGTTTGGGATTTAGGGGTTTAGTGGATTACCAGTTAGTGGTTTAGGGGTGTTAGGAGTCAGGAAAGGGTTTAGGGTTTTAAGAGTTTTAGCCCCAATTTGATAGAAGGATATATAAAATGAGGATTATTTCTCTAAAATTAGTTTATCTTGGCATTTAGTTTTATTTATTTTGATAGATAATAGGTTATTCTTTTGGGCCCTGTTTGAAAATCGAGTTGGGTTAAGGTATTCGACCTCCTGAGGTCGAATATCTTCCCTGAGATCGGGTAAGGAACATGTGTGTGAGATGGAGGGTGTGGGCCCCCACATTTCTCTTTCATCGGATGTCATATTCGCCTATCCTAACTGATTAACAAAGAGCACCTTAGGGTTTTAGGGCGTCTTTGACAACCGCTTTGTCCCTCGGTTAGCCGACACCGGCTAACCGATGGGCCCCGCCTCCGCTCGCCCTCCCCCTCACAGAAGCCCGGTAACCGACCCCGGGTACCGTAATCGACCCTTCGGGGTCGATTACGGCACCCCCGTAGTCGGTTATCAAAGACGCCCTTAGGGTTTAGGGTTTAGGGATTGGGATTTGGGGTTTAGGGTTTAGGGTTTTAAGATTTGTTGGGGTTTAGGCATGTAGTGGTTTGGTATTTTGGGTTTTGGGTTTAGGGGTTAACAGTTAGTGGATGGTTTAGGGTTTAGGATTTAGGGTTTAGGGCTTGGGGTTTGGGGTTGTTTAGGGTTCACGATTTAGGATTTAAGGTTTAGGGTTTAGGGGTTTTTGGGGGTTCGGGGTTTGGCATTGGTGGTTTGGGATTTAGCTGTTTCGGGGTTAGGGGATGCATTAGGGTTTGTGGTTTGGGGTTGTTTAGGATTTTTGGGTTGGGGTTTAGGCTTTGGGGGTTAGGGTTTGGGTTTTGGGTTTAGATTTGGGGTTTAGAGTTTAGGGTTTAAGGTTTAGGGTTTTAGGGTTTAGGGGTTTTTAGGGGTTTGGGGTTTGGGATTATGGGTTATGGGATGGTTTAGGGTTTAGGGTTTAGGATTTAAGGTTTTGGGTTTTTGGGTTTGGGGGTTTTCGAGGGTTTGGGATTTGGTGTTTAGGTGTTAAGGGTTAGGGGATGGTTTAGGGTTTGGGGTTTAGGGTTTTGGGTTTGGGGTTTAGGTTTGGGGTTTAGAGTTTGGGGTTTTAGGGTTTAGGGGATGGTTTAGGGTTTAAGGTTTAGTGTTTTAGGGTATTAGGGTTTAGGGTTTTGGGTTGTTTAAGGTCATGGGTTTCGTGTTTGGGGTTTAGGGTTTGGGTTGGAGTTTAGGTCCACTTTGGTAACGGGTTGGGTTAAGGGCGGGTGACCTACCCGGGGTTGGCCACCCGCCCTTAACCCAACCCGTTACCAAAGTGGCCCTAACCCAGGTGGAGTAACTCATTCTACCTATTTAAGTGGAATGAGTTAATCCATTTTAACGCTATCCGACCCGGGTTAAGGAAAAAAGTATCAAACATAGAATAAATCACCTAACCCTAGTTAATCCATCCTAACCCACTTTAACCCGTTACCAAAGTGGCTAGGGTTTGGGGTTTCGATTTTAGGATTTAGGGTTTTAGGGTTTAGGGGTTTCGAGGGTTTGGGGTTTAGAGTTTATGGTTTAGGGTTTTAGGGGTTTTGGGGGGTTTGGGATTTGGCATTTGATGTAAAGGGTTTGGGGTGTAGGGGTTTAACAGATTAGGGGAAAGGGGTTTAGGGGGGTTTGGGGTTAGGGGGGGGTTTAGGGTTTTAAGGGTTTTAGAGTTTAGGGTTTAGGGTTTGCGGTTTGCGATTTGCGGTTTTTGGGTTCTAGGGTTTAGGGTTTGGGCTTTGGGATTTGAGGTTTAGGGTTTAAGATTTAGGGTTTTAGGGTTTTGGAGTTTAGGTGTCTGGCTTTTGGGATTTGGGGTTTAGGAGTTTAGGGGTTAACGGTTAGGGGGTGGTTTTGGGTTTAGGGTTTAGGGTTTGGTATTTGAGGTTGTTTAGGGTTCACGGTTCAGGGTTTAAGATTTAAGGTTTAGAGTTTGGGTTGTTTGGGGTTTAGGGGGTTTAGGGGTTGATGGTTTGGGTTTGGGGTTTGGGTTTGAGAATTAGACTTTAGGGTTTAGGGGTTTTGGGAGGTTTGGGGTTTGGGTTTGAGAATTAGACTTTAGGGTTTAGGGGTTTTGGGAGGTTTGGGGTTTGGCATTTGGGGCTTAGGGGTTTGTGGGTTAGGGGTTAAAGGATGGTTTAGACTTTAGGGTTTAGGGGTTTTGGGAGATTTGGGGTTTGGCATTTGGGGCTTAAGGGTTTGTGGGTTAGGGGTTAAAGGATGGTTTAGACTTTAGGGTTTGCAGTTTGGGGTTGTTTAGGGTTTATTGTTTAGGGTTTAGGGTTTCGGGTTTGGGGGGTTTAGGGGTTTATGGCTTATGGGTTAGGGGATGGTTGAGGGTTTTTGGCCCACTTTGACATCCGGGTGGGGTGGCGTATTCGGGGGTGTGAGCGCGAATGCGCCACCCCACCCGATTAAGGTCATTTGTGTGTGAGGAGAAATGGTGGGGCCCACCATTTTCTCTCTCATCATTTGTGTATCCCGCTTTTGGGATTTGGGATTTAGGAGTTTAGGGGTTAACGGTTAGGGGATGGTTTAGGGTTTAGGGTTTGGTATTTGGGGTTGTTTAGGGTTAACGGTTTAGGGTTTAAGATTTAGGGTTTAGAGTTTGTGTTCTGTAGGGGTTTGGGGGTTGGTGGTTTGCGTTTGGGGTTTGGGGTTTGGGTTTGAGATTTACACTTTGGGGTTTATGGGTTTTGGGAGGTTTGGGGTTTGGCATTTGGCGTTTAGGGGTTTGTGGGTTTGGGGTTAAAGGATGGTTTAGGCTTTTAGGGTTTAGTGTTTGCAATTTGGGGTTGTTTAGGGTTTATTATTTAGGGTTAGGGGTTTCGGGTTAGGGGGTTTGGCGTTTAGGGTTTGAAGTTTAGAGGTTTATGGGTTATTGGTTAGGGAATGGTTGAGGGTTTTTGGCCCACTTTGACATCCGGGTGGGGTGGCGTATTCGGGGGTGTGAGCGCAAATGCGTCACCCCACCCCGATTAAGGTCATTTGTGTGTGAGGAGAAATGGTGGGGCCCACTATTTTCTTTCTCATCATTTGTGTATGCCACTTTTGGGATTTGGGATTTAGGAGTTTAGGGGTTAACGGTTAGGGGATGGTTTCGGGTTTAGGGTTTAGGATTTGGTATTTGGGGTTGTTTAGGGTTCACAGTTTAGGGTTTATGATTTAGGGTTTAGAGTTTGTGTTCCTTAGGGGTTAGGTGGTTTGGGTTTGGGGTTTGGGTTTGAGAATTGCACTTTAGGGTTTAGGGGTTTTGGGAGGTTTGGGGTTTGGCATTTGGCGTTTAGGGGTTTGTGGGTTTGGGGTTAAAGGATGGTTTAGGCTTTTAGGGTTTAGTGTTTGCGGTTTGGGGTTGTTTAGGGTTTATTGTTTAGGATTAGGGGTTTCGGGTTTGGGGGGTTTGGTGTTTAGGGTTTGAAGTTTAGAGGTTTATGGGTTAGGGAATAATAGTTGAGGGTTTTTGGCCCACTTTGACATCCGGGTGGGGTGGCGTATTCGAGGGTGTGAGCGTGAATGCGCCACCCCACCCTGATTAAGGTCATTTATGTGTGAGGAGAAATGGTGGGGCCCACCATTTTCTCTCTCGTCGGTTGTGTATCCCGCTTTTATGTCCGGATGTCAAAGTGGCCTTTAGGGTTTGGGGGATTTGGTGGTTGGTGGTTTGGGTTTGGGGTTTACGTTTGGGTTTTAGAGTCTTAGGCTTTAGGGGTTTTGGGTTTGGGATTTATGGGTTTAGCGGATTAGCGGTTAGAGGTTTAGGGGGTTAGGGGCATGGGAGGGTTTAGGATTTTAAGAGTTTTAACCCGAATTTGATTGAAGGATATATAAAATGAGGATTATTTCTCTAAAATTAGTTTATCTTGGCATTTAGTTTTATTTATTTTGATAGATAATAGGTTATTCTTTTGGGCCCTATTTGAAAATCGAGCTGGTTAAGGTATTCGACCTCCTGAGGTTTAGGGGTTGGGTTTAGAGTTTAGGGTTTAGGGTTTGGGGTTTAGAGTTTAGGGTTTAGGGTCTGTGGTTTAGAGTTTAGGGTTTAGGGTTTAGGGGTTTTGGGGGTTTGGGGTTTAGAGTTTAAGGTTTAGTGTTTTAGGGGTTTTGGGGGGTTTAGGATTTGGCGTTTGACGTACAGGGTATGGGATTTAGGGGTTTAACGGATTAGGGGTTAGGGGTTTAGGGGGTTAGGGGTTAGGGGTTAGGGGAGGTTTTAGGGTTTTAGAGTTTAGCATTTAGGGTTTGGGGGTTGGAGGTTTAGGGTTTCAGATTTAGGGTTTTAGGGTTTTAGGGTTTTGGGGGTTTAGGGTTTGGCATTTTGGGTTTAGGGGTTTGGCTTTTGGGATTTGGGGTTTAGGAGTTTGGTTAACGGTTTGGAGATGGTTTCGGGTATAGGGTTTGGTATTTGGGATTATTTAGGGTTCACGGTGTAGGGTTTAAGATTTAGGGTTTAGAGTTTGGGTTGTTTGGGGGTGAGGGGGTTGGTGGTTTGGATTTGGGGTTTGGGTTTGAGAATTACACTTTAGGGTTTCGGGGTTTTGGGAGGTTTTGGGTTTGGCATTTGGCGTTTAGGGGTTTGTGGGTTTGAGGTTAAAACATGGTTTAGACTTTTAGGGTTTATGGTTTGCGGTTTGGGGTTGTTTAGGGTTTATTATTTAGGGTTTGGGGTTTCGGGTTTGGGGGGTTTGGGGGTTTGACGTTTGGGGTTTGGAGTTTAGGGGTTTATGGGTTATGGGTTAGGGGATGGTTGAGGGTTTTTGGCCCACTTTGACATCCGGTGGGGTGGCGTATTCGGGGGTGTGAGCGCGAATGCGCCACCCCACCCCGATTAAGGTCATTTATGTGTGAGGAGAATTGGTGGGGCCCACCATTTTCTCTCTCATTGGTTGTGTATCCCGCTTTTATGTCCGGATGTCAAAGTGGCCTTTAGGGTTTGGGGAGTTTGGGGGTTTTGTGGTTGGTGATTTGGGTTTGGGGTTTACGTTTGGAGTTTAGAGTCTTAGGGCCACTTTGACAATCGGTTAGACCGTAGTAGGGTGAGATATCCCAGGCCGGGTGAGATGCGCTAGTTTGACATGGAGCGTACATTAACCGGGGTCGGTTGAGTTTGAAGCCTAATCGGCCGATTAACTCACTCGAGGCCTCGCCATCCTCTAAGCTGCCCGACCCCGGTTAATCTCTCCTCCACGGTACTTTCCCTTTTCTCCCCCGACCCTTTGTTCATCCCAGCCAGCGGCAGAGGCGATGAGAAGGCATTTCCGTCGAAATATTTTTGCTTACTCAACCGTCGGCGCCGACCCCGGTTAAGGCCTATGTTCTTCTCTCCATGAATGAGCATTTGACACCCCCGACTTCTTTTCTCTAGTTTCCATTCTTCCCAAGCAGCGGCACCGGGAGGCGGCGAGAGGGGCGACGCAAGATTGCCAGTCCACTCCACCACCGGTGCCGACCATGGTTAAGGCCTGTCTTATTCTCTCCGCCACGGGACTTACCCTTTTCACCCCTGATCTTTCTTTTCTCTGGTTTCCATTCTTCCCAGCCAGCGGCACCGGCATGGTTTTCAGGTCTGTAGGTCATTGCAGTAAGGCCGTTGATCTTGCGATGGGCAAATGATCGTCGACCAGTTTCCTCTCTTGTCATTCTACTGTTTTGTGTTGTTATTTCTCTGTCACAGGACATGCTCGCAGTAAGGCGGCAGATCCAGCACCCAAACGATCCCTCATAACATTTTGTTTGGTCATTCTATTGTGTGCAATTTGTCTTTCCCCGGCCTGGGACCGTCCGGTTGTCAGGGATAGGGTTTCTTTCCTCCTCCCTACCGTTCAGTGTTTGACTGCACGTAGCCTTCGGTTCCTTGCATCTGTGTGGTCTTCTCACTGTCAGGCATCGGTAGTGAGCATTGAATCCTCACCTAACACGCAGAGACGTGGGTAACAGCAAAAGGCCCTTTCCCTATGTCCGAGAGTCACAGGTCCCTTCCCTGTAGCACGCATTGCTCTCTCTTGTCTTTTTCCTGGACAGGCTTCAAACAGCAGAGGCTTCGTCTGTAATATTCAATTCGACTCAGGGGGGCTTCATCTCATCTATAAGTTGGGCGCTCTGCTTCCTTCTTTGCATCTCACTGCGTCCACAGCACAATAGCAACCACGGCAACCATTTCCTCCTCCTCCTCTAATTCTCCTGTCATCACCCGGTTCGCCCTTTAACTTAAATCCATTGCACTGTACTGCTTTGTTGCCCTTGTTTCCTGCTAGTAGTTTTCTTATTTTTATTTCAATAGAAATGTTGGATCCCAAGCTTGACTTACTCTACATTGTTTCTGCTGACATTCATACTGCTGAAGGGGGAGGAAGCGTAGGCACCCAAATATGTCCGCAGCAGGTGCATTTGCCATTTTACTTAACATTTGTATATACACCATCCATGGCATTTTATCCAAATTTCCATAAGTTAGGCACTCTTGTATGTAGCCACTCTGGTATGTTAATCCATGGATCATCTATATATATGCTCAAAATTTTTTTCCGTCCGTAGAATTATAATAGATAGGATTTTAAGTTAACATTTTAGTGTCGTTTGAAGATTCATAAGTTATGGTTCATGTTTACTTCTTTAACTCTGCAATCAACCCCTTTTGTTCTGGGTTCAAAGATGCGAAAGAAAGGCCTCATTGATTTTGAGAAACCAGTCTCCCAAGCTACATTTACAATAGGATCCCCTTATTATAAGAGACAAAATATCTTTTCTTTTGATTGGTAAAGTGTTAAATTTTATATAAGTATGGAAGAAAGTACAAAGGGTGAGCAAAATCTAGACATGCCTAGACTGATTGCTCATGAGAACTTGTAATCCATGACCACACACAGACGTGGACTATGGGGAGGAATGGAGTTGAAAGGTTAAGTACAAGAACATAGAATTCAGTCCATCCAGTGTTGACGCCTCCAAGTCTCTCAATAGTCAATCATTGTAAATCGTCCATCCTGTGAGGAGAGTGACTAACTTGAAAAATACCTGCATAATTATGTTTGTGAAACTAAAATAAATCATGTGAATATTATGCATATAAAAACCAATTAGCCAGGGTTAAGAAATGCTGAAGTTATAGCGTTTCAATATCTATTTCTCCCTGCATGTGAGCTGGTCAATCTTTAGTTTACTTTCCAAGCAGCATCTGACTTCATACAGGATTTCAATTAAAAGTCTTGCATATCCTTTTTCCTTATTCTCGAAAATCCGAACACATCTCTCCCTCCAAATCCACCATATCGTGCATTTGAACAGCAACTTAATTAGTTGAGAGAGGTGATCATTTTTGGGGAAGGTGGCCTCGAGAGATTGAAGCTCACTTAAAAGTGAGTTTTTTGGAGCCTTGTAGATGTCAAATCGTTGTAGAAAATCACACCAAAGCTTAGTGGAGTAACTACAAGAGAAGAATAGGTGATCAATACTCTCCTCAGACCCATTACAAAGAACACACATATTTACAAGTGAGTAGCATTTTCTCTGAATCATATCCAGAGTTGGCAGCTTGCTGTGAAAAGCTTGCCAATAACATAGGGAATGCTTGGGGCATAGGGGCCTGTCGCAAACCCAATTCTCCATATGCCAAACCGGATGTTTTTGTCTTAGGTGATTCCAAGCAGAAGTGCATGAAAATTTACCTTCATCATGAATCCATATCAAATTGTCTGTATGATCATTAATCAGAGGAATAGCAGAAATAATTGGCCAAAGCTCAAACATGTCTGGTGAAGTTGGAGTTGAAAGATTCCATGTACCATTACAAATGAAATCAGAGACAGTGATGCTCCTATTGGCTCCCAAATCTTGCCTGATGCGATCTCCATAAATATGAAAGATGCTCTTCCCATTAACCCAAGGATCAAACCACATGCTTAGAGATCTACCATTAGAGATAGAAAATTTGATTTGTTTAACCAGCCATTCTCTCATTTAAAGAATACTTTTCCATGCAGCAGAGTGATAAGACATAACCTTTATGTGCCAAAAGTTACATTTGGAGATGTATTTACTATGAACCCATGTTATCCACAGAGTATCCTTCTTTTGCAATATATCCCAGCGCTATTTCACCAAACATGCTTTATTCCAATCAGCTAACCATCTCAAATTAAGACCTCCTTCCTTTTTCGGTCTGCATATTGATCATGTGAAGAGCCTTTTTGTCACCTGTTCCTTGCCAAAAGAAATTGGCCAAAATCTTTTCAATCTCATGAATTAAACCTGATGGTAAATGAAATGTTGTAGACCAGTAGATAGAATAGGTGGACAAGATAGATCTAATCAATTCCACCCGCCCACTCTTAGAGAGAAGCTTCATTCTCCAAGAACTAATTCTGCTTTTGATTTTTTCAATGATTGGTTGATAGTGAATCCTTTTCATATCGGTGGAGATAAGGGGCAGGCCTAGATAAGGAACTGGTAAACTAACTTCATCCACCCTCAAAGCAGTTGTGATTGCTATTTTATCTTGGACCGTTGCACCAATATAGACCTTGCTTTTAGAGTGATTCAACTTGAGCCCAGACCACTTGTCAAAATTTTCAAGAATGTTTGCCAGATATTGAACTGAGTCAATGTCATTCCGAAGAAAAATAATTAAGTCATCTGCAAAGGTAATATGAGAGACACGGACTTCAGCGGACTTAGGAACCTTGATGTAACCTTGGCACGCTGCTTCCTCCAGCAAAGAGGTGAGACCTTCCATTACAATGGTAAATAGGTAAGGGGACAGAGGATCCCCTTGCCTAATACCGTTAGAGCTTTTAAAATAGCCTGCAGGAGATCCATTGAAGAGAATAGAGAACATACTACTCTCAATGCAGCTACGAATCCATTGAACCCAGTTGGCAGGAAACCCGATTCTCATAAGCATATGATAAATGAAACGCCTGTTAGCAGAGTCAAAAGTCTTTCTTAAATCTGCTTTAAGGAAAATTAACTTTCCTTTCTCCTTGGAGTGCAAGTCTTTTGTCAAGTCATTAGCAAGAAGGATGTTATGGGTAATGCTTCTACCTTTAATAAAAGCAGCCTGCTGAGGACTTATGATATTGTAAATCACTTTCTGGATTCTATCAACCATAAGCTTTGAAATGACTTTGTAGAGAAAATTGCATAATGAAATTGGCATGAAGTTCTCCAGATTATCAGCCCCCACCATTTTTGGGGTCAGCGCAATAAAAGTGTTACTGAACTGTTTGTAAAGGTGCCCCGTAGTAAAAAAGTGAAGAAAAGTTTTGATCACATCGTTGTCAATAATTTCCCAGGTAGATTGGTAGAACTCAGCTGGAAAGCCATCAGGGCCTGGGCTCTTGTTTTTAGGAGATTTGAAAACAACCTTCATAATCTCTTCCGCAGTGAAGTCAGCATTTAGAATACTTTTATCATCTTCGGAGAGGTGCAATAGTGGGTTGATGTCGTGCAGAACCTGCCCATGAGATTGATTCAGTAACTGGAAGTAGAAGTCTATAGTGTGTTCCTTCACCTGATTACTGTCATTGATAGAATTGCCATTATGATCTTTTTAGTGTCTGATTTGGTTAACTGTTCTTCTAGCCACCATGGAAGCATAAAAGAATTTAAAATTGGAATCTCCCAAAGTCAGCCAATTCTGTCTTGATTTCTGCCTGATGAAGTTTTCCTCTAGATGTAAAGCATCCATGTATTCTTGTCTTGCCATCATCTCTTGGAGAATAAGATTATCATCAAGTGGTGTAGCATGCAGCTTCTTCTGAGCTTGGTGCAGGTTCCTCTTAGAGTCGACCACCTTATTCTGTACATTGCCAAAGGTGTTTCTATTCCAATCCTTAAGAGCAAGTTTGCATGCTAGCTTCATACAGAGGACATGCGGAGGAGACCCTTCAACCTGGGTTTCCCAGGACATGTCCTAAATATAGGACCATAAAGGGCAAACTCTTCATGTTCCTAAAAGAAATGGAGTATTTGTGTGCAAGTAACATCGCCCGGGGGGTAGACTGTGAAGGGAGTGTTGTCCGTCAGGCCGTACCAGCCCAATCTCAACCTTCTGTTCAAGAATACTTAAATGCACTTACCGGGGTGTAGGTATTGAAGGCCTGCATTTCAGTAGTGATGGCTCTCTTGATCCCAGTGCACCTGCTTACCAAGCGCCGACTCGTACAAATAATGCAACCCATACATCAACCATCAAACCAACGCAGCCAACGAATGCTGAAGGTACATCCAATTCAAAGAAGCGGCTTTCTGGCGGTGGCTCACAGTCACGTTCCAAGGGGATTGGAAATGAATCTGTGATGGCTTTTGCCTCTGCTAGTCGTGAGTGGGCTGGTATGATGAAGATGCTATGTTGGGAACAACCATGTGATGCATCTGGAATGCCTAATGGAGAGAGTGTTGAAACAGTCCCCACAGTTCAGGAGTGCATTGCAGCCTTAAAGGCTCTCCCAGGGCTCAACCGTGCAACCGTCGTCAAAGCATTCGACCTCTTCAATGAACCTAAACAAAGGTCTCTATTCATGTTACTTACTGAGGAAGATAAAGTGGATTGGGTTCTCCTTCATACAATGTAGGAAACGGCATTGGGTGTGTTTTGTAACCGTCATCTCGGACCTCTAGTTATAGGTGTCATCAATAGTTGTTGTTAGTGATCTCTTGTTTATGGAGCTCCCTTGTCCAAGTATGACTAGTTTTGATGGATTTTTCTTTAAGAGGTTCACTTGTGTTTGGACTTATGTTGTCCGCACCTTTGTAACTTATCCTGTTTCTAATTTCAGTAGCATGTTTATAGCTTAATAGGTTGTATGTCATTAAACATGAATTTCGTCGCTCTCTATATCTCAAATGCAGGTTAGTAAACTCTGGTGGGATGGGAAAGTATTATTGCTATGTTGTTTGGATTGGACGTCAACCGGGCTTATACCTCACATGGCCAGAATGTTATGCTCAAGTACATGGGTATCTGGGGGCTCGGTACAAGGGTTTTCAGTCTATGGAGGAGGCCCAACATTCATATTATGCATATTTTTGAGGGCCCTCAAATAATTCTACGATTGTCCATCGACCGCAAGTCACAACTCCGCCACTAGCACCAACTGCTAATCCAAAACCAACAATCAACAAGTCTATAGATTTATCCTCTACGTCCTTTATCATTATTGGACCTATGTTGTTACTTGTACTACTATTGTTTCTAATACTTGTAGGTGTCTTTTTCATTCTTATCGTGCATCCCTAGTTTCAGTGGTGACAGTATTTGGTTATATATGCGTTCAAGTATGTGGTTGTTATAATTTCACAAGGGTTTTCTTGTTTAGTGTTTCACTTTGACAATTACATCAACGACGAATGTATCCAAGTAACATGATATTGTACTTGTATGTTGTAGAATTTAATGAGGTACTTATGGAATTCATTCAAGTGCACGATCAAATACACAATGACATTGCAGAGGCTATATTCGAACAGATTGAAGCAGAAAATGCACCTGTTGTTCCTAGGCAACGGATGAACACGTCCTCATACAATGGTCATGCAATGATTCATGATATCCTAAATGGACATGAAAGAAGGTGCTACAATATGTTTAGGTTACACCCCACTAGAGCGAGATGGAGGTGCTAGGAGAGAGAAGCTCTGAGGGTGGGGGCGCGAAAGGGGGGCCTCTGTATGGAGACCCCTCCAAGGAGGCCACCACAAAGATAGAAGCGGGCCAGACGCTACTTCCTCACAACTTGGCCCTCCCCCACCATGTGGGGCTGCATCCTCCCGGCATCCTACTCAAGCTAGACGTAGAGGGAGCTCACGTTCAAGAGGTAGGCATCAAATTCCAATCTCTTCCACCCATGTGGCTTGGAACTCCCTTTTCAAGGCTCCATCTGGGCCGCAAGAGATTGGTCTTCACTTTGTCCCTCTGGAAATGAACAATGGAATCAAAGTTACAGTTTTTGAGAAGTCTGATTCTGCGGATCTTCTAGTGACTTGGTCTTTGGCATTGGTAGGGTATGTGGTAGGATTGCATTTATCTTACAGCCCTATCCATGCATACGTCAAGTCCCGGTGGGGAATAAACGCGTTTGAATTACATCTTCTACAGAATGGTTTTTTTGTTTGCAAATTTGATTCTGAAGATGATTTACGCCGAGCTCTTGAGGGGTTCTGGACCATCAAATGCCACCCCATGATACTTCGAAGATGGAGTCCTCAACTGAGAATGGAACTAGATAGTCTCACGAGTATTCCTTTGTGGGTGGCTTTCCATGGACTTCCGCTTCACGCATGGACTCGGGATTTTATTGCGAAGATCTCTTCCATCCTGGGTGAACCTTTGTATCTCGACAAGCAAACGGCTGAGCGCAAAAGACTAGCTTATGCGAGGGCATGCATCATTATCTCGTCGGGGGAAGAACTCCCTGATTTTGTTCATTACAAAGATCTGGATGGCAGCGTCAAGAAGATAAAAGTAACTTATCAATGGCGTCCGAGATGCTGCTCGTTGTGTTACTCCTTTGGTCACGTAGAAGGTGCATGCAAACCGGTCCTCCAAAAAAAATATGAGCAAGTTCAATTCTTCAAACTCAAAGAACGTTCAAATCCCACTTCAGCTGGCATGCAAATTCACAACTCTTTTGAGGTTCTGAACTCAGAAGAAGATGGTGCTCTGGAGGGACTTGGGGTCGCAGCAACTCAGTTCTTTGAGCCTCTCAAAGCCCTAGCGGTTCAGAGGTCTCAGAGCACTGAGTTCGTGACTCAGTCCGAGGCCAACCAGGTTACCAATTCCGTGCAGGGCCATGTAGAGGCCGAATCTTTTTTTTTTTGATAACGGGGAATCTAGTAGAGTGGTACGGAGAGCTAAGCGATTATTGCGCCACCTGAGTTCGAGTCTTACCCTACGCATCATGCCACCCCTTTTGTTGTACCGTCGTCATAAAACCCAGGGCTCACATCCCTCGAGGATTAAATGTGAGCCGGATAAGCCCCCCCCCCCCCCGGGGCTCGATCTCGAGTCCCTCCTATGAAAAGGAAGACCTTTCCCACCGAGTCACTCGGGGTCCTCTTGTAGAGGCCGAATCTTCTTCTTTGGGACGCCTTCACACTACTCTCCTTTCTAAGGGGCATATTTTAGCAAGGGAATCACCCTCCACAAATGGCAAGGAGGTAAAGACAGTGGTGATGGCTGCCACACCAACTATAGGTGCTTACTCACCGTTCCTCCTTGCGGATTTTGCGCTAGCTACGGGGGGCGGCACCAACATCATAACTTTGGAGAGCATCCTGCTGCAACTTGTGGAGACGTGGCCCTACCTTTCTCTCCACCTTCTCCCAACCTCCACAAATGGCAAGGAGGTAAAGACAGTGCTGATGGCTGCCACACCAACTATAGGTGCTTACTCACCGTTCCTCCTTGCGGATTTTGCGCTAGCTACGGGGGGCGCCACCAACATCATAACTTTGGAGAGCATCCTGCTGCAACTTGTGTAGACGTGGCCCTACCTTTCTCTCCACCTTCTCCCAGCCTCCATGATGGGCTTTCTAAGGATGCACCATCTTCTCTACACCGCCCACCAATCAATGAAGTAAAGGACCCACCTTCCTTTCAACTCTACCCTTTCTTCATAAGGGGCAATCAACGTGTGGAGAGCCAAAAGCTCCACACCCAACATGTGAAGAGGTGGCCCCACCTTGCCCAGCTACACCATGTGAAGAGGTGGCCCCTCTCAACTTTCCACCTTTTCCCAATCTTCATGTAGAGGATTCGTCCTCTACTAAAGCCAAGGAGACAACTTTGGCTGAGATGGTGCCCACAAAGTCTAGAGGTGTGGACAAACTTGCACAAGGAGTTGGTGGAGAGGCCGCCCCGCTTTCATTTCCATACCCTCCCACCATTCATGGGGCGCATCCAAAGGAAGCAGCTATTGACAAAATGCCACTAAAAGTTGGTGGAGAGGCGGACCCACTTTCCTTTCCACACTATCCTAACATTCATGAGGTGCCATCTAAGCAAGTAGTCAACATTATTGTGCCACCACAACCTGCCATACACCGCCCACCTAGCACTCAAGGAAAACGTCAACATCCATACTTTAAAAATTTGCATGCTGTGGACGAGATGGACAGATTAAAACCAAGGTCGAAGCTTAAAGAAGCTGATTGGCGGCCCACAACATCCAAAGGCATCTAAGTAACGAATTATCTTCTCTTACTTTGTTTACATGAAATTTTTAGCATGGAATGTTAGAGGCCTCAATAAGAGGGAGAAATGCATAGAGCTAAATAGATTAATCCAAACTAATGCTTGCGCTTTGGTTATCTTAGTTGAAACAAAAATAAAAACTGCCCATGTTATGCTTTCTAAAAACTTAATCTGGTGAGATGTTGAAGTTATTACTAATGATCTTTTTGGCCCACTTTGACATCCGGACATAAAAGCGGGATACACAACCGACGAGAGAGAAAATGGTGGGCCCCACCATTTCTCCTCACACATAAATGACCTTAATCAGGGTGGGGTGGTGCATTCACGCTCACACCCCCGAATACGCCACCCCACCCGGATGTCAAAGTGGGCCAAAAACCCTCAACTATTCCCTAACCCATAACCCATAAACCTCTAAACTTCAAACCCTAAACACCAAACCCCCCAAACCCGAAACCCCTAATCCTAAACAATAAACTCTAAACAACCCCAAACCGCAAACACTAAACCCTAAAAGCCTAAACCATCCTTTAACCCCAAACTCACAAACCCCTAAACACCAAATGCCAAACCCCAAACCTCCCAAAACCCCTAAACCCTAAAGTGCAATTCTCAAACCCAAACCACCTAACCCCTAAGGAACACAAACTCTAAACCCTAAATCTTAAACCCTAAACTGTGAACCCTAAACAACCCCAAATACCAAACCCTAAACCCTAAACCCAAAACCATCCCCTAACCGTTAACCCGTAAACTCCTAAATCCCAAATCCCAAAAGTGGCATACACAAATCCCAAAAGTTATTACCAATGTTCCTAAAGGCCACTTTGACATCCGGACATAAAAGCGGGATACACAACCGACGAGAGAGAAAATGGTGGGCCCCACCATTTCTCCTCACACATAAATGACCTTAATCAGGGTGGGGTGGCGCATTCACGCTCACACCCCCGAATATGCCACCCCACCCGGATGTCAAAGTGGGCCAAAAACCCTCAACTATTCCCTAACCCATAACCCATAAACCTCTAAACTTCAAACCCTAAACACCAAACCCCCCAAACCAAGGTCGAAGCTTAAAGAAGCTGATGGGCGGCCCACAACATCCAAAGGCATCTAAGTAACGAATTATCTTCTCTTACTTTGTTTACATGAAATTTTTAGCATGGAATGTTAGAGGCCTCAATAAGAGGGAGAAATGCATAGAGCTAAATAGATTAATCCAAACTAATGCTTGCGCTTTGGTTATCTTAGTTGAAACAAAAATAAAAATTGCCCATGTTATGCTTTCTAAAAACTTAATCTGGTGAGATGTTGAAGTTATTACTAATGATCTTTTTGATAGTAAAGACATAGTCTGGATCCTCTGGAACCACAATCTCCTTGATGCTCACATGGCTACGGGTAGTAACCAATTCCTACATTTGAGATGCAAGAACAAGTTGAACCTTGAAGAATTCTTCATTATAGGTGTTTATGCTTCAAACTGTGTGAAAGAAAGGAACAATTTGTGGAAGGACATTACTTGTCTTTCCAACAATATCAACATTCTTTGGTTGGTCATTGGCGATTTCAACACAATCAGATATCCTCATGAGAAACTGGGTGGCCGAAAGGTGACTGAGTCCATGTTGGAGGACTTTAATCGGAGCATTCATCATTCGCAACTTGAGGACATTACCTGCTGTGGCAATAAATTTTCTTGGACCAATCGGGGAGAAGCTCACCGCAAAATCATGGCCAGATTGGATAGATGCCTCATTAACACACTTTGGACTGTCTCATATCCAGATAGTTTGGCTTGAGTATGGAAATGAATATTTTTCTGATCATTCACTCATGCTTGTTAATACTGATAAAACTATACCCAAGGATAAGCTCCCATTCAGATTCTATAACATGTGGGTCTCCCACCCTGCATTTCTTGATGTTATTAAAGCTGCCTGGGACAAACCGGTAGAAGGGTCTCCTCTCCATGTCCTCTGCATGAAGCTTAAGGCCTGCATGCTGGCTCTTAAGGATTGGAATAGAAACACCTTTGGCAACGTTCAGAACAAGGTGGCCAACTCGAAGAGGAATCTGCTACAAGCTCAGAATAAGCTACATGCTATTCCACTTGATGAGACTCTTATTTTCCAAGAGAAAAAGGCAAGGCAAGAATACATGGATGCTTTACAGCTAGAGGAACACTTCATTAGGCAGAAATCAAGGCAGAACTGGCTGACTTTGGGTGATTCCAATACTAAATTCTTTTATGCCTCCATGGCGGCTAGAAGAACAGTTAACCAAATCAGACAATATCAAGATCAGAATGGCAATACTATCAATGGCAGTAATCAGGTGAAGGAGCACACAATAGACTTCTACTTCCAGTTACTGAATCAATCTCATGAGCATGAACTTCATGACATCAAGCCACTCCTGCATCTCTCTGAAGATGATAAGCGAATTCTAAATGCTGATTTCACTGTAGAGGAGATTAGGAAGGTTGTTTTCCAATCTCCTACAAACAAGAGTCCAGGCCCTGATGAATTTCCCGCTGAATTCTACCAATCTACCTGGCAAATAATTGGCAATGATGTGATCAAAACATGTCTTCACTTTTTTCATACGAGGCACCTGTATAAACAGTTCAATACAACTTTTATTGCGCTGATTCCAAAAGTGGTGGGGGCTGATCATCTTGAGAATTATATGCCAATTTCACTATGCAACTTCATTTATAAAGTTATTTCTAAGCTCATGGCTGACAGAATCCAGAAAGTGATTTACATGATCATTAGTCCTCAACATGCTGCATTTATTAAAGGTAGAAGCATTACCCACAACATCCTTCTTGCTAATGAATTGACCAAAGATCTGCATTCCAAAGACAAAGGAAAGATAGTATGCCTTAAAGCAGATTTGAGAAAGGATTTTGACTCTATCGATAGGCGTTTCATTTACCATATGCTTAGAAGAATTGGGTTTCCTACTAAGTAAATTCAATGGATTAGAAGCTGCATTGAAAGTAGTATGTTCTCTATCCTTTTCAATGGATCCCCTGTTGGCTACTTTAAGAGCTCTAATGGTATTAGGCAAGGAGATCCTTTGTCCCCTTACCTATTCACCATTGCAATGGAAGGTCTCACTTGCTTGTTGGAGGAAGTTGTTTGCCAAGGTCATGTCAAGGTTCCTAAGTCTGCTGAAGTCCATGTTTCTCATATTATTTTTGCAGATGACTTAATTATCTTTATTCAGAATGACATTGATTCAGTTCAATACTTGGCTAATATTCTTAACATATTTGGCAAATGGTCTGGGCTCAAGCTGAATTATTCTAAAAGTAAGGTCTATATTGGAGCTATGGTCCAAGACAAATCAGCAATCACGAATGCTTTGAAGGCAGATGAAGGTAATTTACCAGTTCCTTATTTAGGCCTGCCCCTTTTCTCCACTGGTATAAAGAAATTCACTGTCAACCAATCTTTGAAAAAATCAAAACCAGGATTAGCTCTTGGAGAATGAAACTTCTATCGAAGAGTGGGCGGCTGAAATTGATTAGATCTATCTTGTCCACCTATTCTATCTACTAGTCTACGACATTTCTTTTACCTTCAGGATTAATACAGGAGATTGAGAAGATCTTGGCTAATTTCTTTTGGCAAGGAACCGGTGACAAAAAGAATCTTCACATGATCAAGTGGGACACACTATATGCAGACTGAAAAAGGAAGGTGGATTAAACTTGAGACGAATGGCTGATTGCAATAAAGCTTCTTTGGTGAAACTGTGCTGGGATATATTGCATAAGAAGGACACTTTGTGAATAAAATGGGTTCATAGTAAATACATCTCCAAATGTAACTTTTGGGACATCAAGGCTATGTCTTATCACTCTGCCGCATGGAAAGGTATTCTCCAAATGAGAGCATGGCTGGTTAAACAAATTAAGTTTTCTATCTCCAATGGAAGATCTATAAGCTTGTGGTATGATCCTTGGGTTAATGGGAAGATCATTTTTCAGATGTATGGAGATCGTATAAGACAGGACCTGGGAGCTAACAGGAACTTTACTATGTCAGAGTTCATTTGTAATGGTACTTGGAATCTTCCAATACCAACTTCACCTGACATGATTGAGCTTTGGGCAATTATTCCTACAATTCCTCTACATAATGACATTACTGACAATTTGTTATGGATTCATGATGAAGGAAAATTTTCAAACAATTCTGCGTGGAATCAACTACGACAAAGTCATCAGGTTTGGCATTTGGAGAGTTGGGTTTGGGACATGCCTATATGCCCTAAACATTCCTTATGTTATTGGCAAGCACTTCACAGTAAGTTGCCAACTTTGGACAAAATTCAGAAAAAAGGTTATTCACTTGCAAATATGTGTGCTCTTTGTAACGGGGCTGAGGAAAGCGTTGATCACCTGTTCTTCTCCTGCAATTTTTCCACACAACTTTGGACAGATTTTTTAAAGAGATTTTACATCCACAGGAGTCCAAAGACCTCACTTTCATGCGAGCTTGAATCTCTTAAGGCCGCATTCTCCATCAAAGGACAGCTCACTAAGCTGATTAAGTTGTTACTTCGTTGCACAATTTGGTGGATTTGGAGGGTGAGATGCTTTCAGATTTTTGAGAATAAGAAAAATGGTTATGCAAGCCTTTTACTTGAAATTCTGTATGATGTAAGATGCTGCTTGGAAAGTGAGCTCAAGACTGGCCAGCTCACTCTCAGGGAGAAACAAAATTTTAAACGCTATAACTTCAGCATTCTATAATTCTGGCCATTGGGTTTTTATATGCATAACATTTGCATGATTTAATTTAGTTTCACTAACATAATTATGCAAGTACATTTTTATCTATTAACTCTCAACAAAGGATGGATTATCGTCACTGATTGATGCTTAAGTGACATGGAGACACGAATAATGAATGGAATGATGCTTATGACCACGGCTTGTGTGGTCATGGACTAGAAATTTTCTTAAGCAATCAGTCTAGGCTTGTCTAGACATTGCTCAACCATTGTACTCTCTTTTATACCTTTATACAACTTACAAATTTACTGATAAAAAAAAAGGTTACACCCCCACTATGTTTTTTAAACTGAAAGACATGCTAGTGAGTAGGGGTTTGTTGACTGACTCACGTCACGTTACTGCTAATGAACAACTTGCAATGTTTTTGTATACTGTTGGCCACGGTGTTTCAACCGGTGCATTATGTGAGACATTTCAGCACTCCTCCCAAACAATCAGCTACTATGTGAATCGTCTCGCACTTGCATTGGCATCATTGAAGGACGATTTCATTCAACTCCCAACACAAAAAAATGAATGCAACCCCTACATACGTGACAAGGACATGTTCTACCCATTTTTTAAGGTGAGTTGTATGTGATGATGGTTTGTTCTAATAATACACCTTTAATAGATATTTAACAATACGTTTCAACTGTAGGATTCATTGGATGCGATCGATGGGACTCATATTCCTGCAAACGTGCCGATTTGTGACCAAGGTCGCTTCCGCAACAGCAAACAATGCATTACACAAAATGTAATGGCTGTGGTATCCTTTGACATGCTATTTCAATATGTTTGAGTTGGGATGGAAGGTTCAACTGCCGACATGAAGGTCCTAAGATGGAGCATAGACGAAGGAGGCTTCACTGTACCTCAGGGTAAATATTATCTAGTGGATGCTGGGTATGCGAACACCCGATCAATTTGGCTCCCTATCGAGGCCATCGATACCACATATCCGAATTTCATGATAGACGGGGGGTGCCATTTGCAAACAAGAAGGAGAAGTTTAATCATCACCATGCTCAACTTCGGAATGTCGTGGAATGTACCTTTGGTGTGTTAAAGATGCGATTTCAAACGTTGCGAGAGAGAAATTGTTATCCTTGGTTCATACAACGGAAATTTGTACTTGCATGCAGCGTAATCCAAAATTTTATACGTCAGGAGCAAGGGTATGACTGGTACTTCAATAGGGTGGTAGATGTTGATGTAACAATTGAAGAAGCTGGTGATGTTGAGGTCCCACTTGACATACCTCTTAGCCAACACGATGTTGCAGCTGGGGAGCATCTTAGAACCCACATTGCTGATGCAATTTGGGCCGACAATAGATAGGAGTACTTGTTTTTGTGGTGCATGCATGAATGCATTTGCAAACTTATTCTTGGGCTTTGTTATTGTCAGTTTCACAAACAAACCTTCATTTTCATAATTATGCTTTATGGTAAGGGGATGGTTACAAGGGAGGAATCAGGGTTTGAAACATAAGATTTGGATGCATGCCTATTTGATTCTGTAACCTGTTATTCAATCTGCTCGTCTTAAACCAACACATGTTCATATGAAAATATTACATGTACTTGAATAGGGTTATAGTTTCATACTCCGTTTGTGATGATTTGCTACATGTCATACAATCATGTATCTATACTAAGTTGTTTGCAAGTAGTGAGATATCAATTAGGCTTGTTAGCTGTCATATTGTGAATATCTGCTTCTCAATGCCTAGTTTGTATATTGACCCTGCACAATGGTTTTATGTAATATCTGGATATGTAATTGCAGGCCCTTCATCCCTTGTTCACGGTAGTTGTTTCAGCCATATTGGTAGGGGGATGGCCAATGATCCAATCTCTGATGTCTGATAATTACCACAGTGGAGTGAATGCATGTGCCATTGCAGCATGGTGAATATCATTATACAACTGTGGAGGTTCCTAGGAGCATATATGTTGTATGGGTATGAACTATGAGGGCTAGCACATGCCTCACTCTTGTCAATGGTATGATTGTTCAGCCCGGTCTGAGCCCAATATTGCACAACAGGCAATCCTTCATTGCCATTATTTACATGCCTTTTTCAATCTCTCTCCCGTACTTACTACATGCCTCGCTGTTGAATATAATGTGATCTCTAGTGTACATATATAATGTGTTGCTGCTGACCTTTCTTATGTGTACATACATGGACGTACGTGGTTTATTTACCTTACAAAATGGATATCTCTGGCTTGGGTCATTGGACTTTGTATATCAATCTGAGTTGCTACAGTGATATGATTCTGTCGTGCATGGGAAACAAATGTGAACAGCCATTACACGATTCTAAGGTTGTCGACCCCAGTGCTCAGCCTCATGACACATCTAGTTTCTATATTATATTTGGTGTGCATGTGGACCATGGATGAGCATTCCAAGCTATTGCTTGTGCTATATATGGATCGTGCAATATATATGGTGCAGTCAGATTCAGTGCATGGTGCAGGTAGGTGCAAGTCATTGTTCCAGAAGAAAGGGTAACTTGAGTATAGCAAATATTATTCCAATCTCTAATACCAGCAGCTTTGAAATTGCCAAGAATAACTCATCCTACTTGGCTTTTACCTAGCAACAGTAAGTGGCATTTATCAAAGTACGGTAAGGTAATTCCCACGCCGGCCCGGGGTATCTCATCCTACTTGGCTTTAACCGGTTGTCAAGGTGGCCCATGGTACCCTACCTGCACTTAACTCTGACCGGTATGTTAATCTCACATGTATTATATTAACAGCCTTGCTCTGCAAGATATATAATATTTGGCTGTGTATTTGCAGGCCCTTTATACTTTTTACACAATAGTTGCTTCAGCCATATTGGTAGGGGGATGGGCAATGATGCAAAACATGTTGTCTGATAATTACCACAGGTGAGTGAATGCATATGTGCCATTGCAACATGGTGAATATCATTATACAACTGTGGAGGTTCCTAGGAGCATATTTGTTGTATGGGTATGAACTATGAGGGTTGGCATATGAACTCATTCCTGTCAATGGTTTGATCATTGAGGCTAATCTGAGCCCAATAATTCACAAAAAGTGGAGCTCCCTTGTCATTAATTAATACGTCGGAAGGTTTTGTTCAGTGTGACAGAATTCTTTTCCCTGGTTGTTTGAAGGATCATAAGTTCCATACTTTTTGATGCTATCTGCTCAATGGTCAGATGAATGATGACACTTGCAATGTGTGTTTTGATGAGAGGAACTCTTGCATGCAGCCACATGTCAGTGAACATGCTAGCTAAAGACACATTTTACTCTGCTTCGAGCCCAAGTGCAGATAGGTTGTGCATATAGGTTCATATTGTGTGTTTTAATTATTCTATTTTTCTTCAAAGCTGCAAAAACATGTGAGCACAGATGTGTAGATAGCTTGTGCAACTCGCAGAACCAAGTAGCACAAACTTAGTACAGTGAGTTATTTCATTATTTAGATGTAAACATTGGTTTCTGTATTTTTGTGAATGCATGTTTAAGTGACAAGTAATTTGCTAGATGGAACATCACTAGTAGTGATGGCTTTACTACTTGAGAATATTTGCAGGCTAAGTAGCTGCTTGAAATGCCATGGATATATATTTGATGTATATTGTTGTTTCTTCGCTGCAGGAACATGAGTTAAAATTTTCTGATTAGATCGCAAATGTAGCTTGTGTCTGAAGGCATATTTGAGGATTATGACATTATAAAATGTCTCTCCCGTAGTACTTACTACAATGCATCGATGTTGATTGTAATGTGATCTCTGTCTACATATATGAACCTAGTTGGATGACTGATCATCGGTCTGTGTATATGTGTTGCTGCTATCCATTTTATATGTACAAACATGGACTTATGTAGTTTATTTACCCTTAAAAATGCATGTCTCTGGTTTGAGTCACAGGACTTTGTATATCAATGGGGGTCACTGGTTTCCACTCTATCGTGCATGGAAAAAAAATGTGGATTGACCCCAGTGCGTAGCTAACACACGTCCAATTTGTGTATTGCATGTGGTGTGCATGTGGGCAACGGATGAGCATTCGAAGCTGTTTGTGTTCACGTGTGCAACATTCCAAATGGAAGGGTAACTTGGGTATACAAAAAATAGAGGCGCTGTCTTAACCCAGTCGGTTGTCAAATTGTCACAATAACTCATCCCACTTGGCTTTAACCTAGCCTCAGTTCTTGCCAGTTATCAAAGTAGAGTTTAGGTAAACCTAGGCTATCCTACCCACAGTTATCCTAACCCACTTAATCTAACTAGTTGTCAAAGTGGCCCTTAGGGTTTAGGGGTTTAGCGGATTAGCGGTTAGAGGTTTAGGGTTTAGGGTTTTAAGAGTTTTAGCCCCAATTTGATAGAAGGATATATAAAATGAGGATTATTTCTCTTAAATTAGTTTATCTTGGCGTTTAGTTTTATTTATTTTGATAGATAATAGGTTGTTCTTTTGGGCCCTATTTGAAAATCGAGCTGGGTTAAGGTATTCGACCTCCTGAGGTCGAATATCTTACCTGAGATCGGGTAAGGAACATGTGTGTGAGATGGAGGGTGTGGGACCCCACATTTCTCTTTCATCGGATGCCATATTCGTCTATCCTTTTTTTTGATCGATAAATTAGTAAGTTTTATAAAGGTATAAAAGAGAGTACAATGGTTAAGCAATGTCTAGACAAGCCTAGACTGATTGCTTAAGAGAATTTTTAGTCCATGACCACACACGGCGTGGTCTAAGACATGGTATGGGAATAAAAAGTAAAAGACAATAGCATCATTCCATTCATTGTTCGCACCTCCAGGTCACTTAAGCATCAATCAGTGACGATCATCCATTCTGTGCTGAGAGTTAATAGATAAAAATATACTAGCATAATTAGGTTAGTGAAACTAAAATAAATCATGCAAATGTTATGCATATAAAAACCAAATGGCCAGAATTATAGAATGTTGAAGTTAGCGTTTAAAAATTTGTTTCTCCCTGAGTCTTGAGCTCACTTTCCAAGCAGCATCTTACCTCATACAAAATTTCAATTAAAAGGCTTGCATAACCATTTTCCTTATTCTCAAAAATCTGATAGCATCTCTCCCTCCAAATCCACCAAATCGTGCATCGGAGTAACAACTTAATCATCTTAGTGAGCTATCCTTTGATAGGGAATTCGGCCTTAAGGGATTCAAGCTCGCATAAAAGTGAGGTCTTTGGACTCCTGTGGATGTAAAATCGCTGTAAAAAATCAGTCCAAAGCTGTGTGGAATAACTGCAGGAGAAGAACATGTGATCAACGCTTTCCTCAGCCCCATTATAAAGAGCACACACATTTGCAAGTGAATAACCTTTTTTCTGAATTTTGACCAAAGTTGGCAACTTACTGTGAAGTGCTTGCCAACAACATAAGGAATGTTTAGGGCATATCGCCCTGTCCCAAACCCAACTCTCCAAATGCCAAACATGATGTCTTTGTCATAGTTGATTCCACACAGAAGTGCTAGAAAATTTTCCTTCATCATGAGTCCATAACAAATTGTCAGTAATGTCATTATCTAGAGGAATTACAGAAATAATTGGCCAAAGCTCAATCATGTCAGGTGAAGTTGGTATTGGAAGATTCCAAGTACCATTACAAATGAACTCAGAAACAGTAAACTTCCTGTTAGCTCCCAGGTCCTGTCTTATACGATCTCCATACAACTGAAAAATGCTCTTCCCATTAACTCACGGATCATACCACAGGCTTATAGATCTTCCATTGGAGATAGAAAACTTAATTTGTTTAACCAGCCATGCTCTCATTTGGAGAATATCTTTCCATGCTGCAGAGTGGTAAGACATAGCCTTGATGTGCCAAAAGTTACATTGGGAGATGTATTTACTATGAACCCATTTTATCCACAAAGTGTCCTTCTTATGCAATATATCCCAGCACTATTTCCCCAAAGAAGCTTTATTCCAATCAGCCATTCGTCTCAAGTTTAATCCACCTTCCTTTTTCGATCTGCATATAGTGTCCCACTTGATAATTTGAAGATTCTTTTTGTCACCGCTTCCTTGCCAAAAGAAATTGGCCAAGATCTTCTCAATCTCCTATATTAATCCTGAAGGTAAAAGAAATGTCGTAGACCAATAGATAGAATAGGTGGACAAGATAGATCTAATCAATTCCAGTCATCCACTCTTCGATAGAAGTTTCATTCTCCAAGAGCTAATCCTAGTTTTGATTTTTTCAATGATTGGTTGAGAGTGAATTTTCTTTATACCACTAGAGATAAGGGGCATGCCTAAATAAGGAACTGGTAAATTACCTTCATCTACCTTCAAAGCATTTGTGATTGCTGATTTGTTTTGGACCATAGCTCCAATATAGACCTTACTTTTAGAATGATTCAGCTTGAGCCCAGACCATTTGCCAAATATGTTAAGAATATTAGCCAAGTATTGAACTGAATCAATGTCATTCTGAAGAAAGATAATTAAGTCATCTGCAAAAATAATATGAGAAACATGGACTTCAGTAGACTTAGGAACCTTGACGTGACCTTGGCAAACAACTTCCTCCAACAAGCGAGTGAGACCTTCCATTGCAATGGTGAATAGGTAAGGGGACAAAGGATCTCCTAGCCTAATACCATTAGAGCTCTTAAAGTAGCCAGCAGGGGATCCATTGAAGAGGATAGAGAACATACTACTTTCAATGCAGCTTCTGATCCATTTAATCCACTTGGCAGGAAACCCAATTCTCCTAAGTATATGGTAAATGAAACGCCTATCGATAGAGTCAAAAGCCTTTCTCAAATCTGCTTTAAGGCATACTATCTTTCCTTTGTCTTTGGAATGCAGATCTTTGGCCAATTCATTAGCAAGAAGGATGTTGTGGGCAATGCTTCTACCTTTAATAAATGTAACCTGTTGAGGACTACTAATATTTGCTAATCCTAACCGATTAACAAAGAGCACCTTAGGGTTTTAGGGTTTAGGGTTTAGGGTTTAGAGATTGGGATTTGGGGTTTTGGGTTTAGGGTTTTAGGATTTTTTAGGTTTTGGGGTTTGGCATTTGGGGTTTGGGGTTTAGGGGTTTGGCATTTCGGGTTTTGGGTTTAGGGGTTAACGGTTAGTAGATGGTTTAGGGTTTAGGGTTTAGGGCTTGGGGTTTGGGGTTGTTTAGGGTTCATTGTTTAGGATTTTGGGTTTAGGGTTTAGGGGTTTAGGGGTTTTTGGGGGTTCGGGGTTTGACATTTGTGGTTTGGGATTTAGTGGTTTAGGGGTTAGGGGTTAGGGGATGGATTAGGGTTTGGGGTTTGCGGTTTGGGATTGTTTAGGATTGGGGTTTAGGCTTTGGGGGTTAGGGTTTGGGTTTAGATTTGGGGTTTAAGGTTTAGGGGTTTTTAGGGGTTTGGGGTTTGGGGGGTTATGGGTTATATAGGATGGTTTAGGGTTTAGGGTTTTAGGGTTTGGGGTTGTTTAGGGTTTAGTGTTTGGGGTTTTGGATTTATGGTTTTGGGTTTTTGGGTTTGGGGGTTTTCCAGGGTTTGGCTTTGGTGTTCAGGGGTTAAGGGTTAGGGGATGGTTTAGGGTTTGGGATTTTAGGGTTTTGGGGTTTAGGGTTTTAGGTTTGGGGTTATTTTGGATTCACATGTTAGGGTTTAGGGTTTGGGGGTTAGGGTTTGGGTTTAGGTGCTAGTGGTTTGGGTTTGGGGTTTAGGTTTGGGGTTTAGCGTTTAGGGCGTTTTGGGAGTTTGGGGTTTGGCGTTTGGCATTTTTGGTTTAGGGGTTAGGGGATGGTTTAGGGTATAAATGTTTAGTGTTTTAGGGCATTAGGGTTCATGGTTTAGGGTTTAGGTTTTAGGGTTGGTGGTTTAGGTTTAGGGTTTGGATTTAGAGTTTAGGGTTTAGGGTTTAGGGGTTTTGGGGGTTTGGGGTTTAGAGTTTAAGGTTTAGGGTTTTAGGGGTTTAGGGGGGTTTAGGATTTGGCGTTTGACGTAAAGGGTTTGGGATTTGGGGGTTTAACGGATTAGGGGTTAGGGGTTTAGGGAGTTTGGGGTCAGAGGAGGGTTTAGGGTTTTAAGGGTTTTAGAGTTTTGGGTTTAGGGTTTGGGGTTTGGGGTTTTTGGGTTTTAGGGTTTTTGGTTTGGGGTTTGGTGTTTAGAGGTTTAGTGTTCAGGGTTTCAGGTATAGGATTTTAGGGTTTTCGAGGTTTAGGGTTTGGCATTTGGGGTTTAGGGGTTCATGTTTTGGGATTTGGGGTTTAAGAGTTTAGGGGTTAACAGTTAGGGGATGGTTTCGGGTTTAGGGTTTAGGTTTTGGTATTGGGGGTTGTTTAGGGTTCACGGTTTAGGGTTTAAGATTTAGGGTTTAGTGTTTAGGTTGTTTGGGGGTTAGGGGGTTGGTGGTTTGGGTATGAGGTTTGGGTTTGAGAATTTGACTTTAGGGTTTAGGGGTTTAGCAGATTAGCGGTTAGAGGTTTTGGGGTGTTAGGGGCTGGGGAGGGTTTAGGGTTTTAAGAGTTTTAGCCCCAATTTGATAGAAGGAATATAAAATGAGGATTATTTCTCTTAAATTAGTTTATCTTGGCATTTAGTTTTATTTATTTTGATAGATAATAGGTTATTCTTTTGGGCCCTATTTGAAAATCGAGTTGGGTTAAGGTATTCGACCTCAGGAGGTTGAATATCTTACCTGAGATCTGGTAAGGAACATGTGTGTGAGATGGAGGGTGTGGGACCCCACATTTCTCTTTCATCGGATGCCATATTCGCCTATCCTAACCGATTAACAAAGAGCATCTTAGGGTTTTAGGATTTAGGATTTAAGGTTTAGGGATTGGGATTTGGGGTTTAGGGTTTAGGGTTTTAGGATTTTTTGGGGTTAGGGGTTTGGGGTTTAGGGGTTTGGCATTTCAGGTTTTGGGTTTAGGGGTTAACTGTTAGTGGATGGTTTAGGGTTTAGGTTTTAGGGCTTGGGGTTTGGGGCTGTTTAGGGTTCACGCTTTAGGATTTAGGGTTTACGGTATAGGGGTTTTTGCGAGTTCGGGGTTTGACATTTGTGGTTTGGGATTTAGCTGTTTAGGGGTTAGGGGTTAGGTGTTAGGTGTTAGGGGATGGTTTAGGGTTTGGGGTTGTTTAGGATTTTTGGATTGGGGTTTAGACTTTGGGGGTTAGAGTTTGGGTGGTTTGGTGGTTTGGGTTTGGGGTTTGGGTTTAGATTTGGGGTTTAGAGTTTAGGGTTTAAGGTTTAGGGGTTTTTAGTGGTTCGGCGTTATGGATTATGGGATGGTTTAGGGTTTAGGGTTTTAGGGTTTGGCATTGTTTGGGGTTTAGGGTTTGGGATTTAGGATTTTAGGGTTTTGGGTTTGAAGGTTTTTGAGGGCTTGGGAATTGGTGTTTAGGGGTTAAGGGTTAGGGGATGGTTTAGGGTTTGGGATTTTAGGGTTTTGGGGTTTAGGACTTTAGGTTTGGGGTTATTTAGGGTTCACATGGTAGGGTTTAGAGTTTGGGGGTTAGGGTTTGGGGGCTGGTGGTTTGGGTTTGGGGTTTAGATTTGGGGTTTAGAGTTTAGGGTTTTTGGGTTTAGGGGGTTTTGGGAGTTTTGCATTTGGGATTTTGGGTTTAGGGGTTAAGGGATGGTTTAGGGTTTAAGGTTTAGTGTTTTAGGGTATTAGGGTTTAGGATTTACGGTTGTTTATGGTCTTGGGTTTAGAGTTTTGGGTTTAGGGTTTATAGTTTAGGTTTAGGCCCTCTTTGATTGAAGAATAAGGTGGGGTACCCCATCCTTATTCACGATAACTGATTTGGTTGCACAAATAAGGTATTCCAACAAAAAGGTGGGTTAAGGGTCAAAAAGATGGGTAAGCATATTCTAGCAAAAGGGTGGAATAAGCTAACCTGAATACAATCAAAGTAATATTGTTTATTTTTTGGTATACCCTAACCCGGGTTATGATATCCCCCTTAACCTATTCTTCAATCAAAGAGGGCCTTAGGGTTTAGAGTTTAGGGTTTAGGGTTTAGAGGTTTTGGGGGTTTGGGGTTTAGAGTTTAAGGTTTAGGATTTTATGGGTTTTGGGGGGTTTGTGTGAGGAGAAATGGTGGGGCCCACTATTTTCTCTCTCATCGATTGTGTATCCCGTTTTTATGTCTGGATGTCAAAGTGGCCTTTAGGGTTTAGGGTTTGGGGGGTTTGGTGGTTGGTGGTTTGGGTTTGGGTTTGGGGTTTACGTTTGGGGTTTAGAGTGTTAGGGTTTAGGGGTTTGGGGGGGTTTTGGGTTTGGGATTTAGGGGTTTAGCGGATTAGCGGTGAGAGGTTTAGGGGGTTAGGGGTCTAGGGCGGGTTTAGGGTTTTAAGAGTTTTAGGGTTTTAGGGTTTAGGGTTTGAGATTTTGGTTTAGGGTTTTAGGATTTTTTGGGGTTTGGCATTTGGGGTTTAGGGGTTTGGCATTTAGGGTTTGGGGTTTAGGGGTTAACGGTTAGGGTTTGGGGTTTGGGGTTAAAGGGTTTAGGGTTTAGGGCTTGGGGTTTTGGGTTTTTTAGGGTTCATGGTTTAGGATTTAGATTTGGGGTTTAGGGTTTAGGGTTTTTTGGGGGTTCGGGGTTTGGAATTTGGGGTTTGGGATTTAGCAATTTAGGGGTTAGGGTTTGGGATTGTTTAGAATTTTTGGATGGGGGTTTAGGGCTTGGTCTAGGGTTTAGGGTTTGGAGTTTGGGGTTTAGGGTTGGTGGTTTAGGTTTAGGGTTTGGGTTTAGAGTTTAGAGTTTAGGGTTTCAGGTATAGGTTTGGAGTTTAGAGTTTAGGGTTTTAGGGTTTAGGGGTTTTGGGGTTTACAGTTTAAGGTTTAGGGTTTTAGGGGTTTGGGATTTGACGTTTGACGTAAATGGTTTGGGGTTTAGGGGTTTAACGGATTAGGGGTTAGGCGTTTAGGGGGTTAGGGGTTAGGGGTTAGGGGAGGGTTTAGGGTTTTAAGGGTTTTTGAGTTTGGGGTTTAGGGTTTTAGGGTTTGGGGTTTGAGGTTTAGGGTTTAGGGTTTGAGATTTAGGGTTTTGGGATTTTTGAGGTTTAGGGTTTGGCTTTTGGGGTTTGGGGTTTAGGAGTTTAGGGGTTAACGGTTAGGGGATGGTTTAGTGTTTAGGGTTTCGTATTTGGGGTTGTTTAGGGTTCACGGTTTAGGGTTTAAGATTTAGGGTTTAGAGTTTGGGTTGTTTGGGGGTTAGGGGGTTTGGGGGTTGGTGGTTTAGGTTTGGGGTTTGGGTTTGAGAATTAGAGTCTAGGGTTTAGGGGTTTTGGGAGGTTTGGGGTTTGGCATTTGGGGTTTAGGGGTTTATGAGTTAGGGGTTAAATGATGGTTTAGGCTTTTAGGGCATCTTTGATAACCTAGTAAGGGGGTGCCGTAATCGACCCCGAAGGGTCGATTACGGTACCCGAGGTCGGTTACCAAGTTTCTGTGAGGGGGAGGGCGAGCGGAGCGGGGCCCACCGGTTAGCCAATGTCGGCTAACCGAGGGACAACCCCATTGTCAAAGACGCCCTTAGGGTTTAGGGTATGCGGGGATGGTTTAGGGGATGGTTTAGGGTTTTATGGTTTTATGGTTTGGGGTTTATGGGTTATGCTTTAGGGGTTGGTTTAAGGTTTAGGATTTTAGGGTTTGGGGTTGTTTAAGGTTCACAGTTTAAGGTTTAGGGTTTTAGGGTTTAGGGGTTTTTAGGGGTTTGGGGTTATGGGATGGTTTAGAGTTTAGGGTTTTAGGGTTTGGGGTTTGGGGATGGTTTTGAGTTTAGGGGTTTAGGGTTTGGGGTTTGGAGTTGTTTAGGGTTTGGGGTTTAGGGTTCAGGGTTTAGGATTTAGGGTTTTGGGTTTGGGGGTTTTTGAGGGTTTGGGATTTGGTGTTTAGGGGTTAAGGGTTAGGGGATGGTTTAGGGTTTGGGGTTTAAGGGTTTTGTGGTTTTCAAGTTTTAGGTTTGTGGTTATTTCGGGTTCACCAGTTAGGGTTTAGGGTTTTGAGGTTAGGGTTTGGGGGTTTGTTGTTTGCGTTTGGCGTTTAGGTTTGGGGTTTGAAGGTTAGGGTTTTAGGGTTTATGGGGTTTTGGGAGTTTGGGGTTTGGCGTTTGGCATTTTGGCTTTAGGGGTTTAGTGGTTAAGGGATAGTTTAGAGTATAATGTTTAGTGTTTTAGGGTATTTGGGTTTAGGGTTTAGGGTTGTTTATGGTCTAGGGTTTAGGGTTTGGGGTTTATAGTTTAGGGTTTTAGGGTTTAGGGGTTTTGGGGGTTTGGGGTTTACAGTTTAAGGTTTAGGGTTTTAAAGGTTTTGGGGGGTTTGGGATTTAGCGTTTGACGTAAAGGGTTTGGGGTTTAGGGGTTTAACGGCTTAGGGGTTAGGCGTTTAGGGGGGTTGGGGGTTAGGGGAGGGTTTAGGGTTTTAAGGGTTTAAGAGTTTAGGGTTTGGGGTTTAGGGTTTTAGGATTTAGGGTTTGGGGTTTGAGGTTTAGGGTTTAGGGTTTGAGATTTAGGGTTTTGGGGTTTTCGGGGTTTAGGGTTTGGCATTTGGGGTTTAGGGGTTCGACTTTTGGGGTTTGGGGTTTAGGAGTTTAGGGGTTAACGATTAGGGTATGGTTTAGTGTTTAGGGTTTGGTATTTGGGTTTGTTTAGGGTTCACGGTTTAGGGTTTAATATTTAGGGTTTAGAGTTTGGGTTGTTTGGGGGTTAGGGGGTTTGGGGGTTGGTGTTTTGGGTTTGGGGTTGGGGTTTGGGTTGTTTGGGGGTTAGGGGGTTTGGGGGTTGGTGGTTTGGGTTTGGAGTTGGGGTTTGGGTTTGAGAATTAGAGTTTAGGGTTTAGGGGTTTTGGGAGGTTTGGGGTTTGGCATTTGGGGTTTAGGGGTTTATGAGTTAGGGGTTAAATGATGGTTTAGGGTATGCGGGGATGGTTTAGGGTTTAGGATTTTATGGTTTTAGGGTTTGGGGTTTGCGGGTTATGGTTTAGGGGATGGTTTAGGGTTTAGGATTTTTGGGTTTTAGGGTTTTAGGGTTTGTTTAAGGTTCACGGTTTAAGGTTTAGGGTTTTAGAGTTTAGGGGTTTTTAGGGGTTTGGGGTTATGGGTTATGGGATGGTTTAGGGTTTAGGGTTTTAGGGTTTGTGGTTAGAGGATGGTTTAGAATTTAGGGGTTTAGGGTTTTGGGTTTGGGGTTGTTTAGGGTTTAGGGTTTGGGGTTTATGGTTCAGGGTTTAGGATTTAGGGTTTTGGGTTTTTGGGTTTGGGGGTTTTCGAGGGTTTGGGATTTGGTGTTTAGGGTTTAAGGGTTTGGAGAGGGTTTAGGGTTTGGGGTTTTAGGGTTTTGGGGTTTGGGGTTTTAGGTTTGTGGTTAGTTAGGGTTCACATGTTAGGGTTTAGGGTTTTGAGGTTAGGGTTTGGGGGTTGGTGGGTTGGGTTTGGGGTTAGGTTTGGGGTTTAGAGTTTAGGGTTTTAGGGTTCAGGGGGTTTTGGGTGTTTGGGGTTTGGCGTTTGGCATTTTGGCTTTAGGGGTTTAGGGGTCAGGGGATGGTTTAGGGTTTAAGGTTTAGTGTTTTAGGGTATTTGGGTTTAGGGCTTAGGGTGGTTTATGGTCTAGGGTTTAGGGTTTGTGGTTTAGGTTTAGGGTTTGGGTTTAGTTTAGGGTTTAGGGTTTCGGGTATATGTTTGGGGTTGAGTTTAGGGTTTTTGGATTTAGGGGTTTTGGGGGTTTGGGATTTACAGTTTAAGGTTTAGGATTTTAGGAGTTTTTGGGTGTTTGGGATTTGGCGTTTGACGTAAAGGGTTTGAGATTTAGGGGTTTTGGGGGTTTGGGATTTACAGTTTAAAGTTTAGGGTTTTTGGGGGTTTGGGATTTGGCGTTTGACGTAAAGGGTTTGGGATTTAGGGGTTTAACGGATTAGGGGTTAGGCGTTTAGGGGTTAGGGGTTAGGGAAGGGTTTAGGGTTTTAAGGGTTTTAGAGTTTAGGGTTTGGGGTTTAAGGTTTTAGGGTTTAGGGTTTGGGGTTTGAGATTTAGGGTTTTGTGGTTTTCGGGGTTTAGGGTTTGGCATTTGGGGTTTAGGTGTTCGGATTTTGGGGTTTAGGAGTTTAGGGGTTAACGATTAGGGGATGGTTTAGTGTTTAGGGTTTGGTAGTTGGGGTTGTTTAGGGTTCACGGTTTAGGGTTTAAGATTTAGAGTTTAGAGTTTGGGTTGTTTGGGGTTTTGGGGGTTGGTGGTTTGGGTTTGGGGTTTGGGTTTGAGAATTAGAGTTTAGGGTTTAGGGGTTTTGGGAGTTTTAGGGTTTGGCATTTGGGGTTTAGGGGTTTATGAGTTAGGGGTTAAATGATGGTTTAGGATTTTAAGGGGATTTGATAAACGAGCAGGGGGGTGCCGTAATCAACCCCAAAGGGTCGATTACGGTACCCGGGGTCGGTTACCGGGTTTCTGTGAGGGGGAGGGCAAGGGGAGGCGGGGCCCACCGGTTAGCCGATGCCAGCTAACCGATCGACAACCCCGATGTCAAACATGGCCTTAGGGTTTAGGGTATGCAGGGATGGTTTAGGGGATGGTTTAGGGTTTTAGGGTTTAGGATTTTAGGGTTTTAGTGTTTAGGGTTTACGAGTTATGGTTTAGGGGATGGTTTAGGGTTTAGGATTTTAGGGTTTTAGGTTTTGGGGTTGTTTAAGGTTCACGGTTTAGGGTTTGGGGTTGTTTAGGGTTCACGATTTGAGTTTGGGGGTTGGTATGTTGGGGTTTAGAGTTTAAGGTTTTAGGATTTTGGAATTTTAGGGGGTTTGGGGTTTTGCGTTTGGGGTTTCGTGTTTAGGGGTTTTGGGGTTAAGGGTTAGAGGATGGTTTAGTGTTTAGGGTTTGGGGTTGTTTATGATTTAGGGTTTAGGGTTTGGGAGTTAGGGTTTGGGTTTGGGGGTTGGTGGTTTAGGTTTAGGGTTTGGGTTTGGGGTTTAGGTATGGGGTTTAGAATTTAGGGTTTTGGGTTTTAGGGTTTAGGCGTTTTGGGGGGTTTTAGGCTTAGGGTTTTAGGGTTTAAGGGGTTTGGTGGGTTTGTGATTTGGCATTTGACGTTTGCGGTTTGGGGTTTAGTTGTTTAGCAGATTAGGGGATAGGGGTTTAGAGGGGTTTGGGGGTAGGGGTGGGTTTAGGGTTTTACGGTTTTAGGGTTTAGGATTTGGGGTTTAGGGTGTTGGGGGGTTTGGGATTTGCCGTTTGGGATTTGGGGTTTGGGGTTTTGGGGTTACGGGTTAGGGGATGGTTTAGGTTTGGGGTTTGGGGTTGTTTAGGGTTCACGGTTTAGGGTTTCGGATTTAGGGTTTAGAGTTTGGGGGGTTTCGAGGTTAGCGTTGGGGTTTGAGGGTTGGTGGTTTGCATTTGGGATTTAGAGTTTAAGGTTTAGGGGTTTGGGGGGTTTTGGGGTTTGATGTTTGGAGTTTAAGGGTTTAGGGTTTAGGGTTTTAGGGTTTGGGGTTGTGTAGGGTTTGTGAGTTAGAGTTTGGGGTTTATGTTTGGGGTTTAGAGTTTAGGATTTATGGTGTTACTGTTTAGGGCTTTTGGGGTTTAGCGGATTTGAGGTTAGAGGTTTACAGGGGTTAGTGGAGGGTTTAGGGTAAGCGTTTTAGGGTTTAGGGTTTGGGGTTTAAGATTTAGGGTTCTGGGTTTAGGATTTAGAATTTAGAGTTTTAGGATTTGGGGGGGTTTGCCGTTTGGGGTTTAGGGGTTTAGGGGATTGACGTTTGGGTTTGGGGGTTGGTGGTTTGGGTTTGGGGTTTAGGTTTAGCGTTTAGAGTTTACGATTTTAGGGTTTTGGGGTTTTTGGGAGTTTGGCATTTAGCATTTGGCGTTTGGGGGTTTAGGGGTTAGGGCGTTGGTTTAGGGTTTATGATTTTAGGGCTTTAAGGTTTAGGGTTTAGGGTTTGTGGTTGTTTATGGTTTAGGGTTTCGGGCTTACGATTTAGGGTTTGGGGGTCATGGTTTGGGTTTTAGGGTTGGTGGTTTAGGTTTAGGGTTTGGGTTTAAGGTTTTGAGTTTAGGGTTTTAGGGTTTGGGGGGGTTGGGGTTCAGGGTTTAGGGGGTTTTGGGAGTTTGGGGTTTGGCATTTGGCATTTTGGGTTTAGGGGGTTAGGGGATAGTTTAGGGTTTAAGGTTTACTGTTTTAGGGTATTAGGGTTACGGTTGTTTATGGTCTTGGGTTTAGAGTTTTGGGTTTAGGGGTTTGGGGTTTAGGTTTGGGGTTTAGGTTAAGGGTTTAGGGGGTTAGGAGAGGGTTTAGGGTTTAAGGTTTAGTGTTTTAGGGTATTAGGGTTTAGGATTTATAGTTGTTTATGGTCTTGGGTTTGGAGTTTTGGGTTTAGGGTTTGGGGTTTAGGTTTGGGGTTTAGGTTTAGGGTTCAGGGTTTTAGGGTTTAGAGGTTTTGGGGGTTTGGGATTTAGAGTTTAAGGTTTAGGGTTTTAGGGGTTTTGGGGGGTTTGAGAATTGGCGTTTGAGATAAAGGGTTTGGGGTTTAGGGGTTTAACGGATTAGGGGTTAAGGGTTTAGGGGGGTTAGGGGTTTGGGGAGGGTTTAGGGTTTTGGAGTTTAGGGTTTAGGGTATGAGGTTTGGGGTTTAGGGTTAGGGTTTGGATTTTGGGGTTTGAAGTTTAGGGTTTAGGGTTTGAGATTTAGGGTTTTAAGGTTTTGGGGTGTTCGGGGTTTAGGGTTTGGCATTTGGGGTTTAGGGGTTGGGCTTTTGGGGTTTGGTGTTTAGGAGTTTTGGGGTTAACGGTTAGGGGATGGTTTCGGGTTTAGGGTTAAGGGTTTGGTATTTGGGGTTGTTTAGGGTTTATGGTTTAGGTTTTAAGATTTAGGGTTTAGAGTTTGGGTTGTTTGGGGGTTAGGGGGTTTGGGGTTTGGGTTTAACAATTATAGTTTAGGGTTTAGGGCTTTTGGGAAGTTTAGGGTTTGGCATTTGGGGTATAGGAGTTTATGGGTTAGGGGTTAAATGATGGTTTAGGCTTTTAGGGTTTAGGGTTTGCGGTTTGGGGTTGTCTAGGGTTTGGGTAGTTTGGCGTTTGAGGTTTGGAGTTTAGGGGTTTATGGGTTACAGGTTAGGGGATGGTGTAGGGTTTTTGGCCCACTTTGACATTCAGGTGGGGTGGCGTATTCGGGGGTGTGAGCGCGAATACGCCACCCCACCCTGGTTAAGGTCATTTGTGTATGAGGAGAAATGGTGGGGCCCACTATTTTCTCTCTCATCGGTTGTGTATCTCGCTTTGATGTCCGGATGTCAAAGTGGCCTTTAGTGTTTAGGGTTTAGGGTTTGGGGGGTTTGGTGGTTGGTGGTTTGGGTTTGGGGTTTACGGGGTATAGAGTCTTAGGGTTTAGGGGTTTTAGGGGGTTTTGGGTTTGGGATTTAGGGGTTTAGCGGATTAGCGATTAGAGGTTTAGGGGGTTAGGGGTCTGGGGCGGGTTTAGGTTTTTAAAAGTTTTAGGGTTTTAGGGTTTAGCATATAGGGATTGGGATTTAGGGTTTAGGGTTTTAGGATTTTTTGGGTTTTGGGGTTTGGCATTTGGGGTTTAGGGTTTAGGGGTTAACGGTTAGGGTTTGGGGTTTGGGGTTAAAGGGTTTAGGGTTTAGGGCTTGGGGTTTTGGGTTGTTTAAGGTTCACAGTTTAGGATTTAGGATTTGGGGTTTAGGGTTTAGGGGTTTTTGGGGGTTCGGGGTTTGGCATTTGGGGTTTGGGATTTAGCAGTTTAGGGGTTAGGGGATGGATTAGGGTTTGGGGTTTGGGGTTGTTTAGGATTTTTGGATGGGTGTTTAGGGTTTGGGGGGTTTGCGGGTTGGTGGTTTGGGTTTTGGTTTAGATTTAGGATTTAGAGTTTAGGGCTTATGGTTTTGGGTTTTAGGGTTTAGGGGGTTTTAGGGGTTTGGCGTTTGGGGTTATGGGTTATGGGATGGTTTAGGGTTTAGGGTTTTAGGGTTTAGGGTTAGGGGATGGTTTCGAATTTAGGGGTTTAGGGTTTAGGGTTTCGGGTTGTTTAGGGTTTAGGGTTTGGGTTTAGGGTTCGGGATTTAGGATTTAGGGTTTTAGGTTTTTGTGTTTGGGGGTTTTCGAGGGTTTGGGATTTGTTGTTTAGGGGTTAAGGGTTTGGGGTTTTAGGGTTTTTAGGTTTGTGGTTATTTAGGGTTCACATGTTAGGGTTTAGGGTTTTGAGGTTAGGGTTTGAGTTTGGGGGTTGGTGGTTTGGGTTTGGGGTTTAGAGTTTAGGGTTTTAGGGTTTAGGGGGTTTTGGGAGTTGGGGTTTGGCGTTTGGCATTTTGGGTTTAAGGGTTAGGGGATGATTTAGGGTTTAAGGTTTAGTGTTTTAGGGTATTTGGGTTTAGGGTTTGGGGTAGGGTTGGTGATTTAGGTTTAGCGTTTGGGTTTAAAGTTTAGGGTTTAGGGTTCTGGGTTTAGAGTTTAGGGTTTAGGGTTTTAGGGTTTAGGGGTTTGGGGGGTTTGGGGTTTACAGTTTAAGGTTTAGGGTTTTAGGGGTTTTGCGGGGTTTGGGATTTGGCTTTTGACATAAAGGGTTTGGGATTTAGTGGAGAGTTTAGTGTTTTAGAGTTTAGGGTTTAGGGTTTAGGGTTTGGGGTTTAAGGTTTTAGGGTTTTAGGGTTTAGGGTTTGGGGTTTGGGGTTTAGGGTTTGGGGTTTGAGATTTAGGGTTTCGAGGTTTTGGGGTTTTCGCGGTTTAGGGTAAAGCATTTGGTGTTTAGGGGTTCGACTTTTGGGATTTGGGGTTTAGGAGTTTAGGGGTTAACGGTTAGGGGATGGTTTAGTGTTTAGGGTTTGGTATTTAGGGTTCACGATTTAGGGTTTAGAGTTTGGTTGTTTGGCGGTTATGGGGTTTGGGGGTTGGTGGTTTGGGTTTGGGATTTGGGTTTGAGAATTTGAGTTTAGGGTTTCGGGGTTTTGGGAGGTTTAAGGTTTGGCATTTGGGGTTTAGGGGTTTATGAGTTAGGGGTTAAATGATGGTTTAGGCTTTTAGGGTTTAGGGTATGCGGGGATGGTTTAGGGTTTTAGGGTTTAGGATTTTCTGGTTTTAGGGTTTGGGGTTTACGGGTTATGGGTTAGGGGATGGTTTAGGGTTTAGGATTTTGGGGTTTTAGGGTTTGGGGTTGTTTAAGGTTCACGGTTTAAGGTTTAGGGTTTTAGGGTTTAGGGGT